>OU342591.1:3365000-9032325 GCA_910589645.1 Tinea semifulvella | reverse complement strand
CTCCAACTCCAACTCCAACTCCAACTCCAACTCCAACTCCAACTCCAACTCCAACTCCAACTCCAACTCCAACTCCAACTCCAACTCCAACTCCAACTCCAACTCCAACTCCAACTCCAACTCCAACTCCAACTCCAACTCCAACTCCAACTCCAACTCCAACTCCAACTCCAACTCCAACTCCAACTCCAACTCCAACTCCAACTCCAACTCCAACTCCAACTCCAACTCCAACTCCAACTCCAACTCCAACTCCAACTCCAACTCCAACTCCAACTCCAACTCCAACTCCAACTCCAACTCCAACTCCAACTCCAACTCCAACTCCAACTCCAACTCCAACTCCAACTCCAACTCCAACTCCAACTCCAACTCCAACTCCAACTCCAACTCCAACTCCAACTCCAACTCCAACTCCAACTCCAACTCCAACTCCAACTCCAACTCCAACTCCAACTCCAACTCCAACTCCAACTTCAACTTCAACTTCAACTTCAACTTCAACTTCAACTTCAACTTCAACTTCAACTTCAACTTCAACTTCAACTTCAACTCTAACTCTAACTCTAACTCTAACTCTGACTCTAACTCTAACTCCAACTCCAACTCCAACTCCAACTCCAACTCCAACTCCAACTCCAACTCCAACTCCAACTCCAACTCCAACTCCAACTCCAACTCCAACTCCAACTCCAACTCCAACTCCAACTCCAACTAACTCAACTCCAACTCCAACTCCAACTCCAACTCCAACTCTAACTCTAACTCTAACTCTAACTCTAACTCTAACTCTAACTCTAACTCTAACTCTAACTCTAACTCTAACTCTAACTCTAACTCTAACTCTAACTTTAACTTTAACTTCAACTTCAACTTCAACTTCAACTTCAACTTCAACTTCAACTTCAACTTCAACTTCAACTTCAACTTTAACTTTAACTTTAACTTTAGCTTTAATTCTAACTCTAACTTAACTCTAACTCTAACTCAAACTCTAACTCTAACTCTAACTCTAACTCTAACTCAAACTCAAACTCTAACTAAAGTTTTTAACTTTAACTTTAACTTTAACTCTAACTCTAACTCTAATTCTAACTCTAACTCTAACTCAAACTCAAACTCTAACTAAAGTTTTTAACTTTAACTTTAACTTTAACTTTAACTTTAACTCTAACTCTAACTCTAACTATAACTCTAACTCTAACTCTAACTCTAACTCTAACTCTAACTCTAACTCTAACTCTAACTCTAACTCTAACTCTAACTCTAACTCTAACTCTAACTCTAACTCTAACTCTAACTCTCACTCTCACTCTCACTCTAACTCTCACTCTCACTCTCACTCTCACTCTCACTCTCACTCTCACTCTCACTCTCACTCTCACTCTAACTCTCACTTTAACTTTAACTTTAACTCTAACTCTAACTCTAACTCTAACTCTAACTCTAACTCTAACTCTAACTCTAACTCTAACTCTAACTCTAACTCTAACTCTAACTCTAACTCTAACTCTAACTCTAACTCTAACTCTAACTCTAACTCTAACTCTAACTCTAACTCTAACTCTAACTCTAACTCTCACTCTCACTCTCACTCTCACTCTCACTCTAACTCTCACTCTCACTCTCACTCTCACTCTCACTCTCACTCTCACTCTGACTTTAACTTTAACTTTAACTCTAACTCTAACTCTAACTCTAACTCTAATTCTAACTCTAACTCTAACTCTAACTCAAACTCTAACTAAAGTTTTTAACTTTAACTTTAACTTTAACTTTAACTTTAACTTTAACTCTAACTCTAACTCTAACTCTAACTCTAACTCTAACTCTAATTCTAACTCTAACTCTAACTCTAACTCTAACTCAAACTCTAACTAAAGTTTTTAACTTTAACTTTAACTTTAACTTTATTTTAACTTTAACTCTAACTCTAACTCTAACTCTAACTCTAACTCTAACTCTAACTCTAACTCTAACTCTAACTCTAACTCTAACTCTAACTCTAACTCTAACTCTAACTCTAACTAAAGTTTTTAACTTTAACTTTAACTTTAACTTTATTTTAACTTTAACTCTAACTCTAACTCTAACTCTAACTCTAACTCTAACTCTAACTCTAACTCTAACTCTAACTCTAACTCTAACTCTAACTCTAACTCTAACTCTAACTCTAACTCTAACTCTAACTCTAACTCTAACTCTAACTCTAACTCTAACTCTAACTCTAACTCTAACTCTAACTCTAACTCTAACTCTAACTCTAACTCTAACTCTAACTCTAACTCTAACTCTAACTCTAACTCTAACTCTAACTCTAACTCTAACTCTAACTCTAACTCTAACTCTAACTCTAACTCTAACTCTAACTCTAACTTTAACTCTAACTTTAACTTTAACTTCAACTTCAACTTCAACTTCAACTTCAACTTCAACTTCAACTTCAACTTCAACTTCAACTTTAACTTTAACTTTAGCTTTAATTCTAACTCTAACTTAACTCTAACTCTAACTCTAACTCAAACTCTAACTCTAACTCTAATTCTAACTCTAACTCTAACTCAAACTCAAACTCTAACTAAAGTTTTTAACTTTAACTTTAACTTTAACTCTAACTCTAACTCTAATTCTAACTCTAACTCTAACTCAAACTCTAACTAAAGTTTTTAACTTTAACTTTAACTTTAACTTTAACTTTAACTTTAACTCTAACTCTAACTCTAACTCTAACTCTAACTCTAACTCTAACTCTAATTCTAACTCTAACTCTAACTCTAACTCTAACTCAAACTCTAACTAAAGTTTTTAACTTTAACTTTAACTTTAACTTTATTTTAACTTTAACTCTAACTCTAATTCTAACTCTAACTCTAACTCTAACTCTAACTCTAATTCTAACTCTAACTCTAACTCTAACTCTAACTCTAACTCTAACTAAAGTTTTTAACTTTAACTTTAACTTTAACTTTATTTTAACTTTAACTCTAACTCTAACTCTAACTCTAACTCTAACTCTAACTCTAACTCTAACTCTAACTCTAACTCTAACTCTAACTCTAACTCTAACTCTAACTCTAACTCTAACTCTAACTCTAACTCTAACTCTAACTCTAACTCTAACTCTAACTCTAACTCTAACTCTAACTCTAACTCTAACTCTAACTTTAACTTCAACTTCAACTTCAACTTCAACTTCAACTTCAACTTCAACTTCAACTTCAACTTCAACTTTAACTTTAACTTTAGCTTTAATTCTAACTCTAACTTAACTCTAACTCTAACTCTAACTCAAACTCTAACTCTAACTCTAATTCTAACTCTAACTCTAACTCAAACTCAAACTCTAACTAAAGTTTTTAACTTTAACTTTAACTTTAACTCTAACTCTAACTCTAATTCTAACTCTAACTCTAACTCAAACTCAAACTCTAACTAAAGTTTTTAACTTTAACTTTAACTTTAACTCTAACTCTAACTCTAACTCTAACTCTAACTCTAACTCTAACTCTAACTCAAACTCTAACTCTAATTCTAACTCTAACTCTAACTCAAACTCAAACTCTAACTAAAGTTTTTAACTTTAACTTTAACTTTAACTCTAACTCTAACTCTAACTCTAACTCTAACTCTAACTCTAACTCTAACTCTAACTCTAACTCTAACTCTAACTCTAACTCTAACTCTCACTCTCACTCTCACTCTCACTCTAACTCTCACTCTCACTCTCACTCTCACTCTCACTCTCACTCTCACTCTCACTCTAACTCTCACTTTAACTTTAACTTTAACTCTAACTCTAACTCTAACTCTAACTCTAACTCTAACTCTAACTCTAACTCTAACTCTAACTCTAACTCTAACTCTAACTCTAACTCTAACTCTAACTCTAACTCTAACTCTAACTCTAACTCTAACTCTAACTCTAACTCTAACTTTAACTTTAACTTTAACTTCAACTTCAACTTCAACTTCAACTTCAACTTCAACTTCAACTTCAACTTCAACTTCAACTTCAACTTTAACTTTAACTTTAACTTTAGCTTTAATTCTAACTCTAACTTAACTCTAACTCTAACTCTAACTCAAACTCTAACTCTAACTCTAATTCTAACTCTAACTCAAACTCAAACTCTAACTAAAGTTTTTAACTTTAACTCTAACTCTAACTCTAACTCTAATTCTAACTCTAACTCTAACTCTAACTCTAACTCAAACTCTAACTAAAGTTTTTAACTTTAACTTTAACTTTAACTTTATTTTAACTTTAACTCTAACTCTAACTCTAACTCTAACTCAAACTCAAACTCTAACTCTAACTCAAACTCTAACTCTAACTCAAACTCAAACTCTAACTAAAGTTTTTAACTTTAACTTTAACTTCAACTTTAGCTTTAACTTTAACTTTAACTTTAACTTTAACTTTAACTTTATTTTAACTTTAACTCTAACTCTAACTCTAACTCAAACTCTAACTCTAACTCAAACTCAAACTCTAACTAAAGTTTTTAACTTTAACTTTAACTTTAACTCTAACTCTAACTCTAACTCTAACTTTAACTCTAACTCTAATTCTAACTCTAACTCTAACTCTAACTCTAACTCTAATTCTAACTCTAACTCTAACTCTAACTCAAACTCAAACTCTAACTAAAGTTTTTAACTTTAACTTTAACTTTAACTCTAACTCTAACTCTAACTCTAATTCTAACTCTAACTCTAATTCTAACTCTAACTCTAACTCAAACTCAAACTCTAACTAAAGTTTTTAACTTTAACTTTAACTTTAACTTTAACTCTAACTCTAACTCTAACTCTAACTCTAACTCTAACTCTAACTCTAACTCTAACTCTAACTCTCACTCTCACTCTCACTCTAACTCTCACTCTCACTCTCACTCTCACTCTCACTCTCACTCTCACTCTCACTCTCACTCTGACTTTAACTTTAACTTTAACTCTAACTCTAACTCTAACTCTAACTCTAACTCAAACTCTAACTCTAACTCAAACTCTAACTCTAACTCTAACTCAAACTCAAACTCTAACTAAAGTTTTTAACTTTAACTTTAACTTTAACTTCAACTTTAGCTTTAACTTTAACTTTAACTTTAACTTTAACTTTATTTTAACTTTAACTCTAACTCTAACTCTAACTCAAACTCTAACTCTAACTCAAACTCAAACTCTAACTAAAGTTTTTAACTTTAACTTTAACTTTAACTCTAACTCTAACTCTAACTCTAACTCTAACTCTAACTCTAATTCTAACTCTAACTCTAACTCTAACTCTAACTCAAACTCAAACTCTAACTAAAGTTTTTAACTTTAACTCTAACTCTAACTCTAACTCTAACTCTAACTCTAACTCTAACTCTAACTCTCACTCTCACTCTCACTCTAACTCTCACTCTCACTCTCACTCTCACTCTCACTCTCACTCTCACTCTGACTTTAACTTTAACTTTAACTCTAACTCTAACTCTAACTCTAACTCTAACTCTAACTCTAACTCTAACTCTAACTCTAACTCTAACTCTAACTCTAACTCTAAAGCTAAGAGTTAGAGTTAGAGTTAGAGTTAGAATTAGAGTTAGAGTTAGAGTTAGAGTTAGAGTTAGAGTTAGAGTTAGAGTTAGAGTTAGAGTTAGAGTTAGAGTTAGAGTTAGAGTTAGAGTTAGAGTTAGAGTTAGAGTTAGAGTTAGAGTTAGAGTTAGAGTTAGAGTTAGAGTTAAAGTTAAAGTTAAAGTTAAAGTTAAAGTTAAAGTTAAAGTTAAAGTTAAAGTTAAAGTTAAAGTTAAAGTTAAAGTTAAAGTCAAAGTCAAAGTCAGAGTGAGAGTGAGAGTGAGAGTGAGAGTGAGAGTTAGAGTTTGAGTTTGAGTTTGAGTTTGAGTTTGAGTTAGAGTTAGAGTTAGAGTTAAAGTTAAAGTGAGAGTGAGAGTGAGAGTTAGAGTTAGAGTTAGAGTTAGAGTTAGAGTTAGAGTTAGAGTTAGAGTTAGAGTTAGAGTTAGAGTTAGAGTTAGAGTTAGAGTTAGAGTTAGAGTTAGAGTTAGAGTTAGAGTTAGAGTTAGAGTTAGAGTTAGAGTTAGAGTTAGAGTTAGAGTTAGAGTTAGAGTTAGAGTTAGAGTTAGAGTTAGAGTTAGAGTTAGAGTTAGAGTTAGAGTTAGAGTTAGAGTTAGAGTTAAAGTTAAAGTTAAAGTTAAAGTTAAAGTTAAAATTAACGTTAAAGTTAAAGTTAAAGTTAAAGTTAAAGTCAGAGTCAAAGGTTGGCTGCTAGAGAATGCCTAGCGGCATTAAGCCCGCCTCTTGTACATAGTGCAATAAAGTTTTAAATAAATAAATATGAGTATTTTATCATCTATAAAAACAATAGATTCAATGACCGTCAATAATAATTCAGTCACACAATATTAAAAATAATTAAAGACTACAACAATAAAATTTAATTTGCACTTGATTTACCATTAACTCCATCAGATTTCTGAGATTTTGGGTTGGCTTTAGAATCGAGACGCACGAATTAATTATAAACGATTGTTGTATTTGATAGATAATGAAGCCCTGATGCATGAACTAGTAGATTTATTTGAGGGAGACGCCCCGTTAAAAAAATATAACACTTTTAAGTTTTTAGGTTATGTTGTAAAAAGTGGTAAACATAATAAGAATTGATGCAAACCAACATGATATTATAACATACATGGAGGTATATACTAACACTAACACACTAACATTTATTTGGCACCATACTAACTGTCTTTTATACACTAAACATAAAATTTATAATTTGTTCTATTGTATTAAAAGTATTATTAATTAATATTTTTGCATTGGATTTAGGACAATTTAGGTCCTTTAATTTTTTTTTTATTATTTATGGTCATGGTTTTAAGTCCTTATGTCTTCAATAATTTTTTTTTAATTTTTTTTTGCTAAGTATACAAGTTCCCAAGCCGGATTCGTCACTGCTAAGGTTAGTTTAGACTCAAGTTATAGCCAGAAATCCTTGACACTGCTAGGTTAGGTTAGATTCAAATAAATTAGGTCATATCCAAAAATCCTTTAAGTCAATTACGACACTGCTAGGTTAGGTTAGGTTAGACTCGATTAAGTCATATCCAACACACATCACAGCCAACTGTCATTATCAAGTAAACCGAATTGACTCGGTTAGGTTAGGCCTTCAGTACCCAAAACCGAATTGGTTCGATTAGGTTGGGTTAGGTTACCTCGATTAACCGCGTGCACGAGCCGAGTGAGCGAAGCGAACGTGCCGCGGCAGCGGTCGGCGAAGTGCCAGAACCGAATTGGTTTCGTTTCAGAAGTTTTATTCTCGGAAACAATTGCAGGGGCATTTATAATTATAACTACACAGAAAGCCTTTAGTACAGTTATAATAAATATATATTGCTGTATAAGAAATCCTTTAAGTCAGATACGACACTGTTAGGTTAGGTTAGGTTAGACTCGATTAAGTCATATCCAGAAATCATTTATGTCAGATACGACACTGCTAGGTAGGTTAAAAAATAGTTATATATCTATATTTTTACAACATATCTATTATAAGTAATAATTTCAGGTTACCTTATAATAATAGGTTATATTTAATACGTAAGGCATGGCTGTCATGGAGCTCTTTGCCTTCCCTATCGTCATTGGTCGTTAAAATAACAACAATAATATATAAAGTAGCAACGTAAAAACACAGATTCCATGGCCTAAGAAACATAATATTAAGGCATTAGTCTGTGCCATTGTTAAAAAAAAAAAAAAATGGTTTATTATTTTCTTATTTTATTTTATTGATTTTAATTGTTTTTTGTTGCTCGTGATATTGAAATGTTTTTAGTTTTTACGTTTTTATTTACTTTACTAAGAGTATAACATTGATAAATAATGTTGACAGTATACTAGTTACTAAAAAGTTAAAAATGCGTCTTGTTATGTTTACCTCTTTTTACAACTTAACCTAAAAACTTAAAAGTGTTATATTTTTTTAACGGGGCGTCTCCCTCAAATAAATCTACTAGTTCATGCATCAGGGCTTCATTATCTATCAAATACCACAATCATTTATAATTAATTCGTGCGTCTCGATTCTAAAGCGTCCCCGAGATTTTTCTTGTACTGGTGGTTTCATATTATTATTATTAAATTATTTATTGCACAAAATAAGTGTACAAAGGCGAAGATTAATGCCTACAAGACATTTTCTAACCTTTAAAATATAATCAAGTGTCACCATTGTCCATCTTATTCGACTTAAGTGTAATTGTATTGTAAGTAATTGTACGAATAAATAACATAAATTATTTTTATAATTTTCTAATTCTCTTTATACACTTACATATTTAGGTAGAAAGAAAGAAAGAAAAACATTTTATATGTCACATAAACAATAAAGTAGAATTAAAATTTTAACCTTTTGGTGACAAATGGGGAATCAGCTCAGAATTAAGCTGCGACGCTCTAAGTAAGAATTACAGCGCTAGTTTTCATCTAATTCTTTATTATATAAATGAGCCGAGGCTCTGGTACAGAAACAAATAATTTAAAAATAAAAAACCCGACTGCGCTATAAATTAACCTAATCAAAAACTAAAATTAAACAAATAAAAGCCAAACGAAGACAATAAAAAAAAACTTTTAACTTTATTAAGATATCTTTAAGATATAATTTGGAGTGTTATGATTGAAAGACAAATTACTAAGCATTTCATGGATTAACATGGAACTTGACTGCCGGGTCCATCGTGTGTGGGAAAGAGAGTTGAGAAAAGTGGTGTCTCGATCTTGCGGCCGACAATGTCAAATGTCGTGCTAGCTTAAAAAAAAACTTTGTACCTACAAATGTGTAAGGCCCGATCTTTATATAAGTCAACGTTTGGGACTGTTTTCTGTCGGTTATCGTAAGCTTCCAACAGAAACGTGTTCCTATAGACCTAAGATAAATTTAAGGTTCACCCACAACGGGTGTTTAGATAATGTACTTAATGGTGTAGAATCAATACTCTAGACTAAAAACCTCAGCGACTTCTTGAAACTGAATAATAGCATATTTTATTAATACAAATTTACGATCACTAACTGTCAGAGATACTTATCGGTGACCTGATATAAGAGCGAGAATAAAAAACCAATAAAATAAACGAAAGTTCACAAAAATGATAAGTTGAATTCAGTGTTTGAAGACAAAGACGAGCACTCAATTCTCATCTCGAGAAAACATCCTCAGAAACAATGACTTATATACTAATATATTATTATTCCGATATTTACGACAAGGTTAAACCAGATCGACATATTTCCTAGCTAGTTTAGTAAGTGCGTACCAATTATTTATTTCATTTTATTTTGAGTACTTAATTTAAAATTTTCATGGTCTTCCTTTTATTTAAGATTCTATACGTTGCTTATCATCGATTGGTTAATAAAAAAATACGGTAATTTATATGACATTTAAAAAGTTCGATTTCCGATTGAAGCACGTGGAGTCTTTAGTTTTAAATTTTCATGGTCTTCCTTTTATTTAAGATTCTATACGTTGCTTATCATCGATTGGTTAATAAAAAAATACGGTAATTTATATGACATTTAAAAAGTTCGATTTCCGATTGAAGCACGTGGAGTCTTTAGTTTTAAATTTTCATGGTCTTCCTTTTATTTAAGATTCTATACGTTGCTTATCATCGATTGGTTGATAAAAAAATACGGTAATTTATATGACATTTAAAAAGTTCGATTTCCGATTGAAGCACGTGACTAAATGTTACTTGTATATAATATAGTATAGTATAGTATAGTATATGGGCCAAAATTAAAAGTAGTTTTGGTAGTCTGCTAATATATTTTTGGTATTATTTATTGGATAGGTATATGTTTTAGTTTAAATCGTATCTCGATTAGAGATGGGCACCATGCAACATAGAAAGAAACTTAACTACTAGTTGTAAAAAGTTATTAAAAGTTGATAGTTTTTACAACGTTGTTTGAAAACTGATAACGGTTTCGTTTTGTAAAAAACCCATAACGTCAAAACTTTAATCTTGATGGCACCCGAGTTTCGTTTTTTTTTCTCTTTACAATACAACAAACAATAAATACTTATTTGTTTTTAATTTTTGTTATTTTGAAGTCATAGTTTTTGTTTTTTACACTTGATTATTTGTATTTTATTATATTTGCTTTTAACTGGCTGGGAGAGCATTCCACATCTTCAGCGAGCGCCAGATGTAAGTCTCTAAATTTATGAGTACGCGTAGGGATAGTGGATATGGTATGTGGATGCATTTTTTGGTCTGTGTGTGTGGTTCGGTTGCGGATAAGGTTATGGAGCTCCTCTGAACACTGACCGTGGTATAGCTTGTAGAATATGTTCAGAGAGGTAACGTCACGGCGAAGCTGCGGAGATTCGAGAGTTTTAGACACTGTGTCAACTATCCTAATCGCCCGCCTCTACAGGACATTGAGAACATCTGTAAGATAATTAGCGGAAGCATCCCTGAGGTGAGAATAGTATTTCGATACAGCATAAGTCTTGGTGCAGGCAGGAAAATCCCCTTCACCTTGTCCAGTATCCAGAGTTTTTTAGACTCTGTTTGCTGCTAATTGGCTCTATTGTATTTTAAACATACATAAATTATCATAGCTGTTAGTAAAGTAAAGTATCATCACGACCGTTTTCCCTTTTGGGGTGGTCAGAATCCACGCTTATAAATAAGCGGATTCACATTTAGCCAACTTTACTATAGGCCAATTATGACAAGTGGCAAGCTCGTCGATGTCTCCAGCGTACCAAACTCGAGAAATATCACAAATAAATTAAATATTAATTAAATGTATTTATTTACATTAATAAATATTTTTGTGTCTGGACCAGGAATCGAACCCGGTACCTTTGAGTCTAAATCCACGGATGTAACCGCTAGACCACGGAGGCAGTTAGCTGTTAGTTGCCCAAATATAAATATATTATTAAAATGTCACTACTAAGTTAGCATTTTTGGCATCATTTAATCACAGTTGAGTGTCATCAGAATAGTTAGATATTGCATCATTTTGACACGTGATGTTTAGCAATAAAATGCCCATCTTGTATAATAGTCAATGCTAAGAAGTGTCTCAGCGGATCAAGATATTCTTTTATGAAGGAAAAATGCTTGGAACAATCCCATTTGCAATACTCTTAGAGAACTTTCAGCTTTATGAATATTCAGACAACTCTTCTAGCATTGTGGTCTCACAATTACACAGACTTTGTGAGAATGAGATTCTATTGGTTTAACAACTTGGATGTGAATATTTAATTAATTTTAGGTGAGGGCGGTGATGGCTCGGTAGTTAGATCGCTTTCCAATCCAAAAAAAGATTCGCATTTGAGCCTCGGCATGTACGAATACCAATAAAAAATACTTTTCTTACGTATGTCATAGATTACCAACTCCACAGTTCCTGAGAGTACGTTAAGCCGTCGTTCCTATATCCCTATTCTGTTAACTAGTCGCAAACGTTATTAGTGGATTATTTACGTCAGAGGATGCGTCATAATTAAAAAATATTTTTCAATTCTCAACTCTATAAGCGCTCGACCTTGACAGCGGCCGTGCAAATATCAACTTTAATAGCGTGATATATACATAGTTAACGGATTCAATGACGTAACAGTATAGGGCTGCTGGTTCGACTACTACCATCTCATAGGTACTTATAACTAAATTTACAAGGTTATGAATTGATCGTTGTGGTGTAGTTCTTTATGTTTTTTTTTGTACATCTGATATAGCTGAGTTTTCCTTGCAGATTCTTTTCTCAGTCAGAATAAACATTAACAGGTCACTGGAATCTGCTAAGCTGCTGGTCTTCTGGTAACAGCTTACTTATTGAACCTCTTTGCTGCTTAGTCTTCCACTAACAGGAGTAGAATCATTCAAAATATTTTTAATTAATGACGTTTCATAAATAGGTTTACGTGAATAAAGATATTTTGACTTTGACTTTGTATTAATAAAATTATAATAAGTTATATGATATATTGTACGCGAAAGATTAACAAGCATTCATGATTTCTTTCATATTAATCTACCATGTGTCGTTGTTTGTTACCATGTCTGGCCTAATTCTATAAACTAATAACGATATATGAGCCGTATGAAACGAGATTAGCACTATAGCGGTTCCTTTAATGTGGCTGAAGAATACAATGCTGTAAACACGTAACAAATATTTACAACATTAACCATTACCGGTTTTGCTTTGCGTTTGTTGTCTCAAAGTGTTTCTAAGCGAGCAATGGATATTGAAATGTTTTTGTTTTGTAAATTGAATAGGTGTTGGTGGTAAAGATTCGTTGGTATTCAACTTGTGTTTTGTGTCTGCGATAGTGGACCTTCGTCAACCCTCATGTTGGCAACGCGACGTGAGATGGTTTCCCTGTGTCCCGGTAATTGTGCACGCGGGTTTATTTGTAGAACGAGGGAATAAGTAGGTTAACATTGCGCGGCAGTGTTATCTTTGCGGAATATTAATTTTAAACGCGCTTTTTTGGAGCGTGCGACTACGAGCAATTTCATAAAAAAACCCGTGGACTTGATGTGATAGACAAATTCATTGCGGATAAAAACAAACCACATGTCGGAAATAACAAAAAAAAAAATAACTTCATACAAACTGTTAATTTTAAAATAGCCAATTTGTATGGAGAAGCCAAAAGAAAATTATCATTTCTATCAAGAGAGAGCGAGAAGACAAATTTCTAAGCATTCCATGGTCCATCGTGTGTGGGTAGGAGATGAGAAGAATGGTGTCTCGGGCTTGCGACCGACAATAGGCTGGTTTAAGAAAAGGAGGCCTCCTTTTTTTTTTATTGCGCGATAATACGCTCACCATCCACCATTCTACTTCTCTCCCTACCCAACCAAATACTGTATGATTCCGTTAATGCCGTCTTGGAAGCTCGTTCCATAAATGTATTGGCGGCAGACCTGCTTAGGCCCAATTCTTTCAGTAAGTGATGCAAAGATTTTGCTGTAACTCCTCTTGCACCAACTTCCACTGCGTAAAGCTGAGTCTTGAACCCGTTCCTGATCATTTCTGCTGTGAGATCATAATATTTATTCGACTTCATGTTGTGGTCTTTTGGAATATTTGATTCCCACGGAACTGTAAGTTCAATAAGGATAACTTTTTTCAAGTTCCGAGAAAACACTAAGATGTCTGGCCTATAGGCTGATACAGCTAGTTCATCTGGGATCCTATAATGGTGTTCAAATGTATCCATGAGAATTTTCCAGTCTGATGCGGCGCCAAGGATCGAGGTGGGCTTGCATTTAGTTTTCGTGCTTTGCCCTTCCTTTACAAACGTGGTCAAAGTTTTATTTGTAGTCAGTCCCTTTCTGGCTCTTGCAATAGAAAAACTTACTGCTTCACGAATAACACCAAGGACTTTGTCATGTCGGCGGTACCCTACAAGTGTGTGTCTAGCAGTTCCTATGGCAGCACCACACAATGTACAGTTGTTTTCCGTAGCTTTCCCCCACCTTACCAGATTACTCTGGTCTGGGAGGGACATTTGAAAAGCGTTTAGGTAGAACTTTAGCAACGCCGGAGACCAATCGTACATTAGTGTGCACCACTTTAGGGCTGGAGGGATGCAAAAATCGCCCAAAGTTAGCCAGTCTTAATGTAATAATAAAAAAATCGTAAATTTTAAATTCCGTTTATTGACCAATTTTTTAAATTGTACTAGACCATTTTGTATTTTTGGTTCATTACATCACAGAAACAAGTTGCATCTAAATATATTTTTCTACAAAGTTCAGATAGGACTATTTGCCAGTTTGCATACGTAATACAATTACTTCGAATAAAACTTTCTTTAATACAAAAATTATAAAAAATATTATACATGTACATATATATAGGGGAGAGTGGGGTAATTAAGACCGGTGGGTAATTGGGAACAGTAAGGCATCTGATACTTCCTCCCGCACTACAATCTCCCGCATACTTTTAATAAACGCGTCAATCGTCACTTAGTACACCCAAACATAAGTGAGAGGTAGAGTTCTTTCACGGTAAATATGACAAGATATGTTGTATTTTCATTATAATTTTCGTCGTATGAACAATTATTTCTAAATATATTATTACTTGGAGACATATAAATAGGGAACTGGTGGAAGGGAACATCTGTGGTAACTGCTACAGCAGGAGGACGCGATAGTATCTACTTCCCAGAATAAGAAATAGTCAAGAAATAAAGAATATTTATTAATATTATAATTAAATAAAAAACCTTGCAAAATTAAGAAAGAACTACTCGAACAACTGAGTAGCAAAATCAATAGATTGTTTGTGTAAGAATGGTGTCTAATTAGAAAGAGACAACATATATATATATTTTTATTTAACTGCTACTTAATCTATTATAGTTGTATTTTGTTAGATTTTTAGTAAACTAAACAGTAGTAAAATATACATATTATTGTTGGCTGAATAATTTTAAGTATTTAAATTTTATGATATAAGGAAAAGAAATTTAAAAAAATAGGTGTTCCCAATTACCCCACTTTCCCCTACATTATGGTTTATTTTCCTCCAAAATGACCTTGTTCACAAGCTGAATTCAAATCATTATCTCTAGTCCTGAACAGTTCCTCGCTTCTGGTTCGTTTCGGTTTTTCTTTCTTGGATGTGGTAGAGGCCTTCGATGTTGTAGAATTCTTGGATGCGGTAGAAACTCTGGATGCCGTGGAAACTGCAGAGTAATCATCGTCACTTCCCATGTATGATCTCAGGTCTTCTGACGGCTTTTTTTCTGCAACATACAGTTAATATAATCGTAAAAAAAGTACAGTATCATCTTGCGGGGTCATAAAAATGTTATGTAATGTATGTACCTAATGTATTAATAAAACGTTATGTGTATGTATTATTAGTATTTAGTTTATTATAGTATTTATTATTGTAGTTTAGATAATATTGCATATTTATTACGTAATCATATTTCTCTAATTGCACCTACCTTACGTCTTTAATGTTCTACAGTCTCCCTAAGGTTTGCTGTCAGAGAATGTCTAGCGACATTAAGTCCGCCCCTTGTATATATTGTGCAATAAAGTTTTTAATAAATAAATAAAAATGCATGCGGGTCCAGTTACTAGAACACTTTATAATCCAAAAAGGATGCGATTCGAAACTCGACATGTAATTAATTTTCTAGAGTATCCCGTGCCTCGAGAAGCACGTTAAGCCATTGGTCCCGGTTCCACTAATACTGACTTGTTGAATCGTTAAAAATTGTCATTAGAAACTGATATCAAGTCCTCGCCAACCTGTCTGGCCAGCGTAACCAAAGTGTGAGTGTTGACCAAATTCTCCAGATATAAATATATTTGAAGGCCCATTTCCAACAGTGAAGGTCTAAGGGCTGCAATGAGTACTCACTGGTTTTTTTTGATTCCTTTTTAGATTTCTTCTCCTTTATCTTCTTTTTCTTTTTGCCGTCCGTTGGTAAAGTGTCTTTGTAGTAACTATATGCCATAAAAAGGTACCATAACGACCATAACCCAAATAATACATAAACTTCTTTACCCATTGTCACGCAGTTTTACATTTTAGCGATTTTGAATTTGTTCTTGAATTTATTTACCTATTGCATAACATCAATACCTACTTAACACTTTATTTTATTAGTTACATATTTTTCTATCATAAAGGAATCAGTCAGAGAGACAGTTGACAGTATAACTTTTTAGCGATTAGGCATAGAAGCGAAAACGAATTACTAGTGGATGTAGGCTCGCTGTGTAGTGGTCTTTCGCGCCATTTTGCGCGGACATGTCAAGTGCAAGTTTTTGTTTTGTAAATTTGTTTACTGTGGATATTGTTGGTCAAAAGTGATATTGTTTTGTTTAATAATGTTCTGCAATGTGAATAGTTATGGAAAACGATAAATTGGACTTTAAATATGGGGCACAAGTTGCAGTTTGTTTTTGCGGTTTTCCCGCGCTGTCAACTCCCATATTTTACCCGACGTGTTTGAGCTATGGTGCCGCGAGTGACTCCAAGAAAAGCATCAAATTCTGCAGCATCTGAAATTTGATGATGACCTCATTAACTCATGAAAAAGAAAGATATATTACGTCAGACTTGGCTGTATGGACTAGACCCTTTGCCTTCCCTATCAACTCATTCATCATCCATCGGGAGAAGAGAACCAAAAAAAAAAAAAAGTAGGCTCGCTGTTGTTGCGTGTTTTGCAACGCTCGTCCATGTTGGGGGACCAGCGACTTTCTTAGGTCATACGTCCATCTGTCGGGTGTCGTCCCACTCTGCGTCGTCCCGATAAGTGGTCTCCACTCCAGAACCCGTTTGGTTGTCGGTTCTGCGGCTGAAATGTCCGGCCCACAGCCAATGGTGTGTATCAAACAAAGCTTTTTGTAGATGTCGCTAGCGGCACTGGTAACTGTTTACACCTATGACGAATCCTTTTTTAAATTTATTTGTAGTTTTTTATTTTTATAACAGAAAAATGAAACTTAAATGACGAATTACTTAAAGCAAACACCGTCTTTAAAATAAAAAAGGTTGAATTAATAGAACGGCAATTTTGAGATCACCATATCTTTGCTTTCGCTTGGAAATCTCGATTTGTACACTTAAAAGCTACTCACTTCTGCATAATATACAGAAAATAATACATTTCGTAATAAAAATACAACATTTCTATGCAACTGACAGATATATTAGGTACCATCTATCATGCGCCATCTGTCGTGATAAAAAGTTAGTGATACACCCCATTCAGCTTGATAATTTTGAGACCTATGTCAGCTTCGGTTGTCTGACGAATATTAAGGTTTCCAATTTTTTTTCGGTAGAGAAATATCAAGGCTAGCTCTCTCCATGGCGATCTTAAATCATCATCACATCAGACCCACAGTCAGTGTCCACGTCTCTGCTCCATTCTACATTCGGAGTTACAGTTGAAGACTTTTGTTGTTTTCATATATTGTGGTATGGACATTAAGAGGATGTGCCGGAGTATATATATACGAGTATACCACATCTCTGAGTATCGAACAAAATTAAAGTGGCTACCAATTCGCTGTCGCAGGAATCTCCGAATTCTCTGTTTACTATTTTCTATACTCAACGAGCCTGTGACACCGAAATACCTCAAGAGTAAATTTGCCTATCTCTCTTCATTCCATGATAAGTCTCTTCGCTCTTCTCATAACTCTGTTCTCTCCATTCCCTCTCACCATACTGGATTTATGGCCAACTCATTTGCTGTTGTCGCCGCAAATCTGTGGAATGAACTACCGATAGAAATCCGACAAGCATCCAACCGAAAAATGTTTTAAAAAATGGTGTCATCGCATTATTTAAATGGTTCATAAGTTATGTAGTATATGTATTATTAGTATTTAATATATCATAGTTATTAGTATGTATTTAGTAATATCATTGTATTTATATGTAAGTATATAGATTTATTTATTATTATTATATATCAATATTTGCACCTACCTTACATTTGAAATGGTCCACATTGTCCCAAGGTTGGCTGTCAGATAATGTTGAGCGGCATTAAGTCCGTAACGTGCAATAAAGTTTTAAATAAATAAAGAAATACTTAAATGTATATAAAAAACAATCCCTACGAGTATATGCCCTTTTTGCAAGTCATGATTCATCGTATAGGTAAGATAGTTTTAATTTAAATGTAGTACTTACAATATTCGCTGGATTAGAAAACTGGAGGTATATTAGCCATTCGAGATTCCCGCAAAAATTGTATTACCACCGACCACAGCCGCGGCGTTCTCGAACATTGTCGCCATGATTCATTTCACTTTCAGGAATTTAAAAGAAAAGTATTAAATTGATTCATGAATCGCAAATTATAAAAACACTAGCTGACCCGGCGAACTTCGTACCGCATGACAGACAATGAATATCGTGTTACTTTTTAGCTGAACTAAATTAATGATCCTATGGAATGAATATAAAATAAATATTATTGAACAATTCAAAAGTTATCTAGAGCAAACTTTTATAAGGATTGAACCATTCATTAAAACGATTGTTATGGGTAAACTATTAAAGGTAGACATATGCTCTCGCGGACTTTTTTAAAAATAATGTTAAGATGAACAATTCATCCATAGAGCATTTTTGTATAACTTTAACTATATGCTCAGCGCACGCCACGGAAGGCCTCAAAAACGATACTTTTCCCCCGTTTTTAAAACATTTTTGGTTACTGCTCCACAACTATAGGACCTAGCGTGATATTATATAGCCTATGTTACTTCTGAATAATGCAGCTTTCTAATGGTGAAAAAATTATTGCAATCGGTCCAGTAGTTTTTGAGTTTATTCATTACAAACATACAAAAATACAAATCTTTCCTCTTTATAATATTATAAGTATATAAGTATAAGTATAGAGTGTAGATATAGATATAGCCGATTTAATAATTTAAAAATTATGAATTATAATCCTTATTAGTCAAAAGTTGAAATGGAATAATGTAGAGCCATCTACAAACGGGCTGGGTATAAATACTGCTGTATGGGCGTTGTTCCCTCTGCCTTTCCTGAATAAAAAAATAATCAAATAGGTATTTAGATTATACGATTATTTTTATATGTCTATAATTTTTAACAAATTCGACATACCGTGTTTAGATTTTTTGGTGTAATTTTATATAATTTTACTCTTGACTGCCTCCGTAGTCTAGCGGTGAAATCTGTGGATTTACACTCGGAGGTACTGGGTTCGATTCCTGGTTGGGACATTATAAATTATTTAATTTATTTGTAATTTTTCTCGAGTTTGGTACGCTAGAGACATCGACGAGCTTGCCACTTGTCATGATGATACTATAGTAAAGTTAACTAAAAGTGAATCCGCTAAATAAAAAAAATAAAAATAAAGCGTGGTTTCTGACTACCCAGAAGGGATACGGTCGTGATGATACTTTTATTATGAATAAATTACGTATTCAGGACTTATCTACTCATATTGTCATTTAAAGAACTTGGCTCGGTTGTAAGAACGCACTATTTAAAACCTCAAAAAGGTCGGTCCGAGCCCCGGCATGTATTAATGAGAAATAAAGTTTTCTTACATAAATACATTTACAACACCACTGTTCCTGTGCTTTGGAGAGCACGTTAAGCCGTCGGTCTCGGTTCCACTAATACCAGCTTGTGAAATCGTTAATCATAAGACCCTCGCCATTTTCTAGAATTTTTATTCGGTAATATTAATCCGGTTGAAAAACTGTAAAGTATGGTTTCCCCAGGCAAGCCCATGGAAGCCTCTATTAAACTAAACAACCTGCCTGACCTTAATATTGATGTGGCTTTAGTATTTCCAACAATCTTCCACTCAATTGCCACTTTACAAACGTTTATATCTTTATTAATTTAATCATTTGTCGGCATTTTCTGTGTTTTCATTATAATTACCGGACTTTTTACAGATATAATAATCAAAGATTTGTTTCACTAAAATAAGAGAAATGTTTTTAATATGTTTCTTAGTCTAAAATTGTGAAGGTAGGTAATAAGATTTGTCAAAATGTATTTAATTTTATTTCCTAGAAAGCTAATAGACTACATTTATCAATAGTACATTTTAGAATTAAAAAAACGTGAGAACTAAACTTGCAGGTTATTGATTTCGTAGTTGGTAGGAATATGGAGATTACATAAATGCGCGTGGCTGCGTGCGCACGCATAGTTGCGACGCGTAAAGAAATAAAGAGAAAGAAGAGAGAGCGAGAGAGGCATCAGAAATACACGCGACGCGCGCCTATCCGCCTCTCTGCCCTTTCCCCGCTGAGAGGAAGAAAGAAAGAGAAAGAAGGAACGGGAGAGAGCGAGAGAGGCAGTGGCTATACGCGCGCGCCTATCCGCCTCTCTTCCTCTTCTCCGCCGCGCTGTTTTTCCCCCGAGCGCTGTTCTGACGCACGGACGTACGTTCAACGAAATAGGTCCCCAACCAAGCGCGCGCAATAAAGTTCTCACTTTAAAAATCTTTAAGAATGTTGGTGAGTGCGAGCGGAAGGGATGCAAAGCGGTGGTGGTTAATTTCATGTGTGGTTTAGGTCTGATTTATTTATAGACCCCAAGTATATTTAAGCTGGATGGAAGTATGGTTGCGGTCAACTGTAGGTAAACAGAATACTGTACCTACATTGTTTTTAGAATAAAAAGTATTCACTGCAGGTAATTTCGAAATTGTTTTTTTATTACTTCAATCTTAGGATTGCAGCTCGGCTAGTAATTGGATGGGTTTGACCTGCCACATGATGAGTCACAAATACATGGATACAATGTAGGTTTTAACATTTTGATACTCGTATAAGCCACGTTAGTTATTCCACATTTCAAATGTAACCAACAAAAAAAAAACGGCAACCCTCGATATATCCCAATGCGAACCAGTGCAATGTATGGAAGTGAACAGCCCTTGATCGGGACCCAGGACCCCGATTCTATTTATTTTAACATGCACGTCGACTAGATTTGTTTGAATGACAAACACAAATGCCTCATCAATAATCATTTTATTATAACTTGTGTATTTACAGCAGCTATAAATTTAGGTGTTATTTTATATTATTACAATATTCTTGTAAACATTATTTGACAAGTATAAGCGCAGAATACATATATTTACGGACAACCCCACGCCAGATGGACGGTTGACCTGATAAAGGTTGGGTGAGGGTGGCATGAGATCGCGTTAAGTGGCGAGCCTTGGTGGAGACCCACATCCAAGAGATACAGGTCGTATATTTCAGTATAAAGGTTATCGTTTTCATCACATCAAGGTTACAGACCAGTGGACCTTTAGGGTAATTACTTTGGCACACTTCGTGGGTGAAAAGCACGCGGGCCAGGGATCGTAGTTTCTTGTATTGGTTTATAGTGAAATCGCTGCTGGATTTTGCTAAAATTCCTCTCGCCTCCGTGGTTTAGCGGTTAAGTCCGATTAGATTTAGACTCGAAGGTACTTGTGATATTTGTCGAGTTTAGTACGCTGGAGACATCAATGCCACTTGTCATGATTGGCCTATAGTAAAGTTGGCTAAATGTGTATCTGCTTCTTTATAAGCGTGGTTTCTGACCACCCCGAAAGGGAAACGGTCGTGATGATACTTTACTCCTCTCGCACCAATTTCTACTGCGTGCTGAGTGATCGTAATGGGTATTTTTCGACTTCATATTGTGAACTTTGGGAATATTTAATTGCCACAAAAAGGTTAGTTCAATAAGAATAACTTATTTCACGTTCCGAGAAAAGATAAGATGTCTGGCCTATAGGTAGATACAGCTAGTTCATCTATATCCCCCCGCTGGCGATCAATGTGACCATGCAATTACCTTTACAGCCCTACTCCCGCCACGCTGACCAGACAAGGGTCTGATGTCATTTTCTTAACAATTCCAGAATACAAACACAAAATTCTTATGTATAAATTCGTGCCAGTATAAGCGTTGATGTGATGAAGTGCCACTGGCAAGATAAATTAAATTCGTTTGCGGCCGAGACGTACTACCGTTAGACATTAATTTAGCTTCACGGGATGAGTTTACAAACTTTGATAAGATGTCATTGAAACTTCTCCACCCACGGAACACCTGTCTCAATATATTTATCTAAGTATACATGGCAATAGAACGCACTTCATCATTATATCCCCTAGGATACAAAGTCCTAGGCTGCTGAAAATAAGTACTTATTGAAGAATAGGTTTGTTTCTTTTCATATTTAATTTTTAAATACTAGTTTTTTTTTTAAATATAAATAAATAATAATAATATAATAATAATAAAAATGTTTATTTCTCTTATAAAATACATATGTAGGTACATTAAAAATATCAAAAATTACAATATAGAACATACATACCTGTAAATGTAACATATTATAATAATAACATTTCAATATATTCTTGACAAAGCTCATTAGCAGCTGCTAAATTATTAATAATTTATTATTATTAATTTTTTAACCTTAGTATAGGATATTGACAAGGCCTCTTTACAGCTGCTTTAATTATTTTAGTAATTAGATTTATATATATATTTTTTGACATACCTATATAATTATATATATATATTTCTGACAAGGCCATTTTACAGCTGTATAATTTAGTTTTATTGAAAATAAAAATGTTTTTTTTTTGTTTTATTTCTCTTTTGTTTAATTTCCTTTGCCACTGCTTTAACCTGCAGTTCTGTTCCTTCCCTTATAGCACTCTCCAGGCAGGATAAATGTGTTGTACTTGTGTTTGCAACCTTAGACTTAGCCGAATTCCGGTGGGAATGTATGGCGGTACGTAAAGAATAAAGAATTAGATATTGTACCCAAATCCAAAATATATATTTTAAACAAATTAACTTACCGAGAATGAGAGCTGGTGCCTGAACGGGGTACCTAGAAGATACCTGTATCTCAGGTCACCAGTCAACACCCCTCGGACTAGCAAGTATTTACATTGATAATAAATAAAGAGTTATCTTATTTATAATTTTAATAGTTAACTATAATATACAAAATGAAATAACAATTCACTCTACTAGATCATCGATGTATACTCGCATAAATAATAATATTCATTACAGCCCATAGAACACAGCGTTCTAGACCTTCACTGCTGGAGATGGGCCTTCCAGAACTGAAGAATTTGGCCTACACTCGCCACGCTGGCCAGACGGCTTGGCGAGGATATGATGTCAATTTTTTATGACAATTTATTAACGATTCCACAAGTTGGTATTAGAGGAACCGGGACCGACGGCTTAACGTGCTCTCCGAGGCACGGGAACGGTGGTGTTGTTACAAATATATCTATTTATAATACACGAAAAAAAAAATTACATAACATGAAATTAAACTCCTCATTCACTATAATATAATAATAGATTAATTTCTGCTAGCTATATTTAACAGTAGTTGAAAGACTATTAGTTTAGCTAGCAGCGACACATTTGTCTAAATTACTAGTTTAGATATCTTCTGTAGGATTATTTTTTTGTGAAGCCCCAGTAATAAGTATTTTTGATTAATAAACTATTTGAATTTGAATTTAACAAATAACAGTACAGCAACAATTATATGTGTAAACTTTAATAAATTAATTATATGGCTTAGCTTGCTTCCATTTTTTCTCAAATGTGAAAACATATTTATTAATTTATATTTATTTATAAAGAAATTACAGACATTAAGGTTGAATGTACATAATATAAAGAAGATTAAATTAAGAAGCTTAACCTAATTCCATTTACATTTCTTACTAAGATATAATACACAAAAATATATACCTAATAAATTACAATGAGAAATAAAAAATAATAATAAAAGAACGGAAGAATATAAAACTAACATTAAGTAAAAGGAAGAAAGGAATATAATTATTAGAAAAAATGCAAACATTGCGGTGTTATGAAATAGGTTTACACACTTTATTAGATACACACACATCGGATTACTCACACTTATAATAAAAAAATACGTGTGGCACTCGGCTATTGCATAGCATTTTTTATCAACTTATGCAGTTTTTTTTTTCGTTGATATTAATTAAAGTTACTAGTCGCGGGCTCAAACTCACCAAAAAGCACGCTGTCTGACCTAGCATTGTGTCTAAAAGAGATAGAATCAGTTATGAGCAGTTAGCAGCTAGTCTACACGCATACGTCTAGTCGCACGCACACAAACTGAAACGACGTTAGACGATGCACGGCTTTCAACACCGCACCGCTGTGCCGGTCGGAGTAGGGGGTGTTAGGTTTATTTTCGTTACGGAATTTCTTGATTCGGTCGCCGCGCTCAAAGCCCGCGATAAAAATAATTAACCGTTTTTATTGTTCTCAGCAATTGCGTCAATCAGGTAAGATTTAAAAACTGTGTTTTATTAAAGGTCTATCCTTGGTTATGTAATTAGATATTAAATACTGTTTGTTTTACAATAAAATAAAATAATAACAATAAATAAAGACTAGATGTTAAGTATTAGGTGAACCCAAACTAGGGAGATAAAAAATTGCATAGAATTTAATGTAGAAGTCGTTGTCTTCTGCTGTGGTAATCTTTGAAGTGGCATGACGAGCGCGATCGAAACAACTATGCACGGAAAGAGTGAACGAACGTTGAACAGTGACAGAAGATATCTGGAACATGAACTAAACAATTGGTTTAGCAAAATGATTCTGAAAAAGCTGTAGGTACTAATAATTCTATTCCAATATCATTATGAATTTATTCAAGATTCTTCTTTTACAATAACGAAGTAAGGAGTTATAAAAACAAAGTACTTTTAACTTTTATATGAGTTTATGAGAAAAGCGCGTTCTACATGAACAACCTAGACCACGAAAATTTGCCTGAACTTTGATAAAATGTTCGCTTTACAGTTTACCTAGTCCCAACTTCTTTTGGTACGTTTTGTAAAATTTTATCACTGCCTGTTATTACAAGATTGGCTCTTAATAATAGACTGTCAAAAAAAATATAAATTTTTACAAATCTTTATTCAAAATCGGCTCCTTTTGTCAAAGCTTAATCCAATTTTCCATACACTTGTCTTAAGCTTTGACTGGGATGGCCTTCAGTTCCTTAAACGAATTACATTTGATGGCTTTAATGAAGTCATTGCGCATTCCCCGAATTTTTATTAACAGGAAAAAGTTACAGGGAGTCAAATCTGGCGAATACGGTGGCTGAGCGATGACTCTCGTTTCGTGTTTGGCCAAAAAACCAGTCGCAATAATGTGGAATGTGACGGCGCATTATCGTGGTGAAAATCCATGAATTGTCTGCCTACAAATCAGGTCGTCATCTAAATTTACGCGCCGGTGTGCCTTAATGAAGTGATAAGCTATTGATATTCAATGACCTTCCAATCATTGTTGATATTTGATTTTCTTTAATAACAAGTGTTGTTTAGATTGTAAGGTGACACAGCCTCTTAACAATTAAAAAAAAAGAGCTCAAAGGAAATAAATGATTTGATTTCTGTTATTTCCCTCGCACTGGTGAGTGTGCTTGTGGATCGTGTGCGGCAGGCTTTAGAGATTAGGGACAGGTGAAACAGAAGTTATCGATGGGGAATCGCTGAGCCAATATTATGCGGCGGAGAAATTGTTTACCAATTCTATTTGCACAAAATCTTCTTTGAGAGAAATTTACAAATATTTTTATTTCAGCTGTGAAAAGCTTTACGGCTGCAGCAAGCGTATTCCATTACCTAAGTTGTTATACCTATAATGGAATTCGACAACTATATATACTCGTACAAGACTATTAGTTAATGTTGTATAATAGCGTAACGTTTCATAGATCATAATCAAATAATTTGAGTTAGTGAGAGAGTAGTCTGGCCATAAATACTGTTACATTAAAAAAAAACTTTTTTTGTTTAACAAATGACCACGGTCGATAAGCTGCAAGTCATAAGTCATATTTTAAAATACGCGACATGGTTCTGGGTGATATATCCATTTCCATAGATAAAATCTTTTGCTTACGGACATGGAAAGGAGTAGAATTGTGGATGGTGAGCGTATTATCGCGCGGTGGTGGCTCGGTTGTAAGAACGTGTTCCTTAAATCCTACAAAGGTTGGTTCAAACCCACCCGGCATGTACCAATGGGAAATGCACTTTTCTTACGTACATTTGTCATAGATTTACAACACCACCGTTTCCGTGTCTCGGAGAGCACGTTAAGCCGTCGGTCCCGGTTCCACTAATACCAACTTGTGGAATCGTTAATAAATTGTCAATAAAAATTGACATCATATCCTCGCCAAGCCGTCTGGACAGCGTGGCGAGTGTGGGTCAAATTCTTCAGATATATGTTCTGGAAGGCCTATCTCCAACAGTGAAGGTCTAGGACGCTGTGTTCTAGAGGCTGTAAGGAGCGTATTATCGCGCAATAAAATAAAAATGGAGGCCTCCTTTCCATAATTATTCACATTGTAGCACAATATTAAGCAAAACAACACCACTTTGGACAGTAAAGTAATTTACAAAACAAAAACTCGCACTTAACATGTCCGCGCAAAATGGCGCAAAGGACTCCTCTTATTGTTTCTTTTTAACGTAAGAGTTTATGGCAAGACTTCTATTTGACCTCTTTGCCTTCAACCAAAACCATTCGATCCCTAAACTAAAATTAGTGTGTTAACTAATTCGTTGATATAGAAACATGCATTCATTACACAAATTCGCACATCATTTTGACCGTAGCAAGAACAAAGTTTGTCGGTTGTCTCAAATGATTCACTTTATCACTCACGAGGTCGGGGCGTGGGTACCCAAAATTAATTAAGCTCCCGAACGGCGGAGCTTTCAGCCAATTTGCAAATTGTTCATTGTATGGTAACTATTGGCTAACCATGTGGCAAAGAAAGTTTATAACTTGGTTCAAAGTTTTGAAAGTCTCCGTTTTTAACACGTTTGTGCGAATAACTGTTTTGGACCAATCGATGTTTTAATTTGACGCGTTGACTGATAAGACTATTGAGCGAGTTCTTCGCCATCAAGTCCCAAGTATTTTGTTTTGGAAATTCTTTTATCATGAATATTGTTAGTCAAAATTGGTGTTATTTTGTTGAATAATGTGCTACAATGTGATTAATTATGGTAAACATTAAATTTGACTCTATACATAGGGCAGGAGTTGCAGTTTATTTTTTGCAGTTTTCCCCGCTGTTTTTTATATATACTTTTTTATATATATTTTTATATTATAGGAATATTTATCTTCAGTAAAATTTGCTCCAATGATCACAGCCCCTTGGACACATTCCTGGAGATGAGCCTTCTACAAATTTCTGGGAAAAATGGCCTACACTAGACCACGCTTGCCAGACGGGTTGGCGAGGGTCTGATGTAAATTTTGAATGACAATTTATTAACGATTCCACAAGTTGATATTAGTAAAACCGGGACCGATGGCTTAACGTGCTCTCCGAGACACGGGAACAGTTGTTTTTTTAATTTATACACGTACTTTAAAGAAAAAAAATTCTTATGAAAATATATAAACTAAATTAAAAATAAAACTATAATCTAAACTATATATAACAATATTCACCCATCACTTGATCATGTGGCAGTGTGCCAAGAACACTTGCAGCATTCCCCCGCTGCACTGCGATGCTGATTTTCACACAAACAGCGTTAACCAGTCGCTTAGACAATTCTTTAAAAAACTTAGCGCTTGTCCCCCACGGTCCCATTGTCTCAAGACCAAAAGACACAAATACGTAGTCATTAGTAATAGACTCGTATTTGCGACATTTGGCCTTTTCAGCCGAGTCCTCAGCCGCCCCAGCTCTGACAGATGTGCCCTGGACATGAGACCTAGCAAGGGTGACGACACAAGTAGCGTCCCACACCAATGCTCGACCCATGGACCACGGCGCCAAAGTCAATCCATCGCGCATCAGGTCTTTTACCATCACTGCGAGAGATCCCAGACGCTTCAAGAACCATTGATTACGGTGGATTACATTATTGACAGAACCGTGGCGGAAACGACGACCAGCACTTTTCTGACAAGACAGGCCTTATTTCTTACGTACCTACATATACATAATATACGCTCGAACTGACCTTTTTAGAATTTTAGGGAAAGTGTTCTTATAACCGGGCCACCACCGCTCTTTGCTCTAATATCTATTTAGTATATTTTCCATCCTGGTTTTTGTCCAATTTGAAAAAACTACTTATATTACCGACCTACATACATATCTTCACGCCAGATCCCTTGCGGGGTAGGCAGAGACAATTGAGCGCCATTTGACACAATCACGACATACCTCTTTCGCTTCGTCGACATTCATTAACCTCTTCATACATGCCCTTTGGTTACGAAGACTTTTTAATGCACCTTCAGTCAGTGTTTTATTTATTTGATCGTGATATGTGAGTCTCGGTCTGCCAGGGCCTCTTTCACCCACAACTTTCGCATTATATATCTGGTTCGTCAATCTTTCATCGCTTATCCTTTCAACATGCCCGAACCATCGTAGCATGCTTTTCCTTATTTTTGTCCCTATGCTTTCCTTCATACCAACCCTTTTCCGTATTTCGACGTTACGTATGCGGTCCGCCAAAGTGACGCCACATATCCGCCGCAACGACCGCATTTCTACTGCATTAACCCTACTCTCATGCGTATTCTGACGTATCCACGTCTCGCTTCCATACATCAGTGTTGGTACCAACATAGCATTGTGTATGGCGAGTATTACCGACCTACCTAGTAAATTTCTATTATATTGGCCTTCAAAGTTAGTGCATCGTGAAGAGATCGTCTTTATGACAACAACAAGTGTCATTATCGCAAACAATAATCGAACTGACCCGAATGTCCCAAACAAACAAACCGGACACAACACTGTCCAACTCCTAATTACTTTAAATACAAATATCCTACTTAGTAACTTATTGTTTTTATTGAAATTAATTAAATACTCGTACTGAGGTACCTACTACTTTATTTATTTTTATTTATAATAAAACATTACATGGCTCAAAAGTAAAGCCCAATTTACCATGCAGTCAATCTTATAATTAATACATACATTTTCATTAAAAATGGATTGTCAATATATTTTTTAATTTACATACAAATATTAATATTAATAAAGCTTTAAAGTTAACAATAGTTATATACAGTACAAAATTAATATAAAAAGAAAGAAAAGACAAATAAATAAATCAAAATTCAACAATAATAAAATCAATGAAATAATAGAGTTAATACAAAACAATAAAAATTAGAATAAAAGGTGAGTAAGTAGGTATATACATATAAATAAATCATTTCGACATCATGATAAAATGAATACAAAAAATAACAATAAAAAAATAATCCAAATAATTTTAACTTATAAATAATTAATTATTCACAAAATTTAAAGAAAGCTTTGCACAGAATATGCAAATGATCAGCAAAAATATCTAGATGTGGTGTCGTCTCGAGAAGCTTCCTTAGGCTGCGGAGTGCGCGAGGCAGAGGCGAGGAGTCGTGCGCCACTGTGCGAAATAATGGCAATGCCAGCAACTAGTGGTGACGCGCTCGCATATAGTTGTTAGGCACAAATAAGCGGTACACCTGCGACACCAAATCAGGACAGTCGCATTCACCACGGATCATTCGACAAATCAATACGAGTGATTCAAAGTCTCGTCTAGTCTCCTAAGCCTAAAGTCCAGTGCTCCTAAGAGAAATTTTGTAGGATACATGAAGGGGTAACATCCATACTGCATCTTGTATGTAAAGCGGAGAAACGCTTTTTGCACCTTTTCAATAAGTAGTATGTATTGGGCTTCATGTGGGTTCCAAACCATCGCTTCGAGTCTCAATCTTTTTTAGTTTTACAATATACTAGTGGTGGGCGTATCAAAGTCGAACCGTTTTTTGTTAGAACTATATGAGTGGTGAACAAAAGGAACAGCTCCCCGAACGGGCCTTATGTGACATCGCAGCCACCAATGGGGTGTGTCACTAACTTTTTTATTACGATAGATGGCGCATGATAGACGGTACCCAATAGAACTGTCAGTTGCATATAAAACTTGTATTTTTATTACGAAATTTATTAATTTCTGGTTATATTGCCGAAGTGAGCAGCTTTTAAGTGTACAAATCGACATTTCCAAGCGAAATCAAAAATATGGTGATCTCAAAATTTCCTTTCTATTAATTAAACCTTTTTTCTTTTTAAAGACGATGTTCGCTTTCCTAATTCGGCTTTTAAGGTAGGTAACGTTAAGTTAAAATTATTTTTTTTGTTATATAAATAAAAAAAACTACAAAAACATTTAAAAAATGATACGTTATAGCTGTAAACAAGGTACCAGTGCCGCTAGCGACATCTACAAAAAGCTTTGCCTGATACACCCCATTGTAAGGTGAAGTTCAAGAATGGTACCTGACTGCTGCGAGAGTGTTTTTAATTACATTTCTTTAGGCGCAAAAGTTAGAGTGTCAAAATCAATGAGGTTGTATTAACATCATTGGTCAAAATAGTGTAAAAAGGAAAAAAAAACTGGAAGGCAAATCTCTAACAGTAGAGGTCTAGGACTCGGTGTTCTAGAGTCCGTGATAATTGTTTGTTTAAACATTGTTTCTTTCGTCAAAAAGCTTCAAACCTTGAAGTAAGTATACGATGGTACCTAATAAATAGCAAGCAGAGAATTAGTAGTTAATACAAGATCTATGGTTACCAGCGACATCAATAGATGGACTGGTATATTGACTTTCTCAACTTTCCCGTCCTTTTCTTTTCTTAGTGCAATATTATATACTCGTAAATTGAAAAAAAATTATATGTTCTTTTTAGTAATATATATATATCTCCCATTGTTATTAATTGTTTTTTTTTTTAATTACCAATTTTTTTCATACACTTACAAAATCACGAAAGCATTTATTTCATGACGTCAGCTATTTTTTAAATGTACTTCACGCAAAACAATCGCATCACATCCAATTTCAATCTTCTCCGTCGCCCTTCCTATTACATTTTGCAAATTTTATTTTCCATTTGGGAAATTCGGAATGAAATTTCACTTAACGATGTAAAACCGCAGATTGTACATAATATCACTGCTAATGTATTTTATGCTGCGGTCCAGTTATACCTTGGCGATTATACCCAATATTTTTTGATTAACGAGTAAAACTTTGAAAACAATGATTATTATTATCGCCATGTCGAACAAAATGTTATCTTTACAAATATAGCGCTTGATTAAAACTATTTAAACTTAAAATTCGCGGTAAAAACCTATATTATAACCACATCATGTGGTTTTTGATACCAACATCTACGAGTATATACTCGTATACGGCAAGAAAACTGTAGTACTTAAGTACTTTTCTGATTTGTTGGTGTAGCATTAGCATGCTCGCCTTACGTAAATATCGGTAAAAAAATATGCAGTGGGCTTCTCCATGTACAGCATTGAAAAAGAAACATTAACAGCTTTTGGATGCAATGCGACTTGTTTTGTAATCTATATAGACTGGTCCGGCACGGCATAATGCTGGCTACTTGTACTCTTTATAGTCTGTGGTTTCTGGACATGCCGAGACGCGGTAAGCCAAATCTGTACCGCACCGATGCCACTCATACCGAGCCAATCGGGAAGGCTCAATTGAAATAAGTATAGGCGTTCGAAAAGTTTTGGGTACCGCTTCTACGCCAACATTTTAGAAAAAATACTTATACTGTGTTTTTATCGTTTTTATTAACTTCCTATAGATATCTACGACGTCAGTTCTTTCTATTCAATTTTGTTCAGTTAATGTTAAAATTATCCTGGTTTTTTTTTTCATATACACAGACATTCATTTTTATATACTTATATAAATTATATAAATAAATGAGTAATAAGAACCTAGACTTATGGAGCTTGTACAGTTTAGGAACCACTGGTTCTTTGTTTACATTTTGTCTCAGGGCCCGATTAATGGTTGTCGATAGTGTAAACAAAAGAATAAACTATTAGTTAAACCCTATCCAGTTTTTTTTTTTTTTTGTTTTTGGTTCTCCCGATGGATGATGAATGAGATGATAGGGAAGGCAAAGGGTCTAGCCCATACAGCCAAGTCTGACGTAATATATCTTTCTTTTTCATGAATTAATGAGGTCATCATCAAATTCCAGATGCTGCAGAATTTGATGCTTTTCATGGAGTCACTCGCGGAACCATCCACTGCTCAAACACGTCGGGTAAAATATGGGAGTTGACAGCGCGGGAAAACCGCAAAAAATAAACTGCAACTCGTGCCCCATATTTAAAGTCCAATTTATCGTTTTCCATAATTATTCACATTGTAGCACATTATTAAACAAAACAACACCACTTTTGACCAATAATATCCACAGTAAATTAATTTACAAAACAAAAACTTGCACTTGACATGTCCACGCAAAATGGCGCGAAGAACTCTAAAACCTATCCAGTTATTATTTATCGATGACCACAATAGTTGTTGACAGCTCGTTATTGGCTCTAATCAGGCATAGGAAGGTAAATTAAAACTGCATTTTTTATATCCAGGCCGTATAAGAAATGTGACTTTTTAAATTATATAGTATTTTATTGTCGGTTGACAGCACCCGGCAGCTTATCTTTATTATTATTCGTTCTCCTCGTGATTTCTGATTTAAACTTATTAATATTGTATTAGTGTGGCGTCAGATTGTGTGATGTTATATAGTGGTTTATTAAGACAAGATTTAAAATAGATATAATGGCAAATTATCCTGAAGAGTATTTAAAATCGATCATAACAAAGGTTGCTAAATCTTGCAAGCTTGAAAACTACGATTACACAGTTAATAACTTCGACATCATTGGTCAAAACTATTTTGGTGTTTTAATACCGATTATACTAACAGGATCATGTGACAATAAACAAACTGAGTTTCACATTGTGTTAAAATTGGCCCCAACTGATGAACGGTATAGAGTCAGTGGAGCTTTAACATTATTTTTTGCTAGAGAAATATTCGTTTATTCTACTCTCTTTAAGTCTTTCAAGCATCTTAATAGTGGCTGCAACCAGTTGATATTTCCCAAGTGTTATTATATAGAGACAGAATACTGTAAAGAGGCCTTAGTTATTGAAGATATGAGGCATAAAGGTTTTAGGCTATACACTGATACTTACTTAGATTATGACCATACCTTAGCCTCAATATTGGAGCTTAGTAAATTGCACGCCTTATCATTTATTTTGAGGATAAAAGAGCCAGTATTTTTCGAAGAAGTTGTAAAGTTTTGTGCACCATTGAACCCGGCATCAAATAAGAGATTTATGGATATTTTAGAAGATAGATTGGATAAAGCTTTGGTTGAACTGAAAGATACAAAATATGTGTCGTTGTTGAAAGATCTGCGTTTAAATTATGAGAGATATATTGATAGGATGGTAACAGATGTGTCTGGTACTGCAGTGTGTCATGGAGATATTTGGAAGGAAAACATACTTTTTTCATATCAGGTAACTATAAATTGATAGCCAATTGATTTACAATACACTATCATACCTCCATTAACATAATCATGTCTGGTTGCAGGAAGGATGATTAACATAATCCATTAACATTTTGTTAAAGCCAAAAATTTAAATTATTTATATCCGTATTTGTAACGTAATTGTAACTCTTGGATATTATCAGATACATTTTTCAGTTTACAAATAAACAAAATTAATTGCAATAATTATAGGTGGACCGTAAAGGATGATACATTGTTGCCACAAATGATTGGTGGTTGTCACTTTGATTATTTCAACCAATAATGTGCCTCATAGGCATACATTAAACATGTCAATAAAAGACATTGTCAGTACTATATTACTTATAACTAAGTTATGAAACTAATTAAAATTAAATGTCACAAAATATATTATTAATAAAACTTTTTCACATTATGTAACATAAAACAACTATAAAATGGCGTTCAATATATATAATTAGCCTTTCTGTAACAGGCCGTGAATGTTAATAAAAACTGCATGCTTGCATTTAGTTTTCGTACTTTGCCCTTCCTTTACAAAATGAAGAAGACAAATTTCTAAGCATTCCATGGATTCACCGTGCGGGTGCCGGGTCCATCGTGTGTGGGTAAGAGATGAGAAGAATGGTGTCTCGGGCTTGCGACCGACAATTGGCTGGTTTAAGAAAAGGAGGCCTCCTTTTTTTTTCTATTGCGCGATAATACGCTCACCATCCACCATTCTACTTCTCTCCCTACCCAACCAAATACTGTATGATTCCGTTAATGCCGTCTTGGAAGCTCGTTCCATAAATGTATTGACGGCAGACCTGCTTAGGCCCAATTCTTTCAGTAAGTGATGCAAAGATTTTGCTGGAACTCCTCTTGCACCAACTTCCACTGCGTAAAGCTGAGTCTTGAACCCGTTCCTGATCATTTCTTCTGTGAGATCATAATATTTATTCGACTTCATGTTGTGGTCTTTTGGAATATTTGATTCCCACGGAACGGTAAGTTCAATAAGGATAACTTTTTTCAAGTTCCGAGAAAACACTAAGATGTCTGGCCTATAGGCTGATACAGCTAGTTCATCTGGGATCCTATAATGGTGTTCAAATGTATCCATGAGAATTTTCCAGTCTGATGCGGCGCCAAGGATCGAGGTGGGCTTGCATTTAGTTTTCGTGCTTTGCCCTTCCTTTACAAATGTGGTCAAAGTTTTATTTGTAGTCAGTCCCTTTCTGGCTCTTGCAATAGAAAGACTTACTGCTTCACGGATAACACCTAGGACTTTGTCATGTCGGCGTGAGTAATAGCCCTTTTCTAGGAGAGTAACGCACCCTACAAGTGTGTGTCTAGCAGTTCCTATGGCAGCACCACACAATGTACAGTTCTTTTCCGTAGCTTTTCCCCACCTTACCAGATTACTCTGGTCCGGGAGGGACATTTGAAAAGCGTTTAGGTAGAACTTTAGCATCATAAAGTATCATCACAACCGTATCCCTTTGGGGGTGATCCGAAACCATGCTTCTTTTTTTTTAGAAACGGATCCACATTTAGCCAACTTACTATAGGCCTATTATGACAAGTGACAAGCTCGTTGATGTCTCTAGCGCACCATACCAATGAAATTGATATTAAAATGGTTCCAGCCTATAGTAAAGTTATCTAAATGTGAACACGCTTCATTAAAAATAAAAGTGTGGTTTCTGACTACCCTATAAGGGATACGGTCGTGATGATACTTAATGACTGAGTGTTGTCAAATTATATTTTGAATATATTGCTTTTAATTTAAATTAACCAAACAAATTAAAACATAAAATAAATGTGTAGCGAGGCTGCAAATAAAATCTCAGGTTTGTCCCTATATCCACCCCTGACCTTATTCCCTTTATTTTATATGTATTCACTACATATTATTATTGTTCTTTCAGCCAGGATCATCAATACAAGCTTGCCTGATAGACTATCAGACAGCAAGGATTAGTAGTCCAGCATTTGATATCTTATTCCTACTGATGACGAGCACAAATACTCATATGCGTCAAAACTATGATAAAATTATTAAAACATACTATGATAATTTTAGCTTAATGCTTACAGAGTCAAATTTGGAGTTGGACTCAGTTTATTCTTTTAAGGAATTCTGTGGTGATTTAAAAGTTTGTGTTTTTGCATCATTTATTATTGCAAATACAGCGATTTGGTTGTCTTCCGGTATGCAGCAGGAGGGTCATGTACGCAGTCAATTTGTGACTAAAACTGACGAAGATAGAACTAGGGCCAAAAAAACATATATTAACAGAGTGACTGCAATCTTGGAGGATTTCTTTCGAATTGGCTATTGGGCTTTTTAATAGTCCCAGTATGAAGAACACTATAACTAATATTTTTTACTTGTCAAACATTTGTTCCAAATAATAATAATAATATAATTCTTTATTGCACACAAAATATAAAATAATGTACATAGGCGAGCATAGTACTGTATGTTATTCTCTACCAGCTGAGAGCTTGGGAGAGTGAGAAATTATTACAATGGGTGCAGAGTAAGAAATAAGAATAATAATAATAGTTTTAATCAATCATAAATATACCATAGTCGGTATAAATAACATACCAATATATAAATACATCATACGATATAATAAATAAAAAAAAAACTAAAATAAATAATAATATAATAACTGCCTCCGTGGTCTAGCGGTTAAGTCCGTGGATTTAGACTCGGAGGTACCGGGTTCGATTCCTGGTCGGGGCACAAAAATATTAATTGATGTAAATGAATACATTTAATTAATATTTAATTTATTTGTGATATTTCTCGAGTTTGGTACGCTGGAGACATCGAAGAGCTTGTCACTTGTCATGGTTGGCCTATAGTAAAGTTGGCTAAATGTGAAATGCTTAATTATAAGCGTAATGGTTCCTGACCACCCCAAAAGGGAAACGGTGGTGATGATACTTTACTATAATAATTATCTGTCAAGATGTGGAAATTAGATGTCATTTTGTTTTTTGAGAAAGTATTTAATTAATAAATGTTTGAATATATTTAAATTTATATTTAAATTTCAACATCTCTTATAATAACCCTATTATCCGTATGTGTCGACTATTTAATGACCTTTCCAGCGATACTGTGAATCTAGACATTTTCAACCCAAATGTTAGTATATTTAAGAGACAAGTGTTATTGATTGTAAACTAACCTAAAGTGACTTTTTACTATTCTTATATTGACTTATACTAATACCTATGATGTAACTTTTAACATAAATTGACATTAATAATAACATATTTATTCTCGATATGGTATTAATATATTGATAATGATGAAATGGATGAAACCTAAAATTTTAAAACTGGAAAACACTGTTGACTCTAATCATCCAAGTAGCTATGTGTAGCATGCCGTGTACACTGCCCTTGGGTTGCAATTCCGACCTTATGAATTATTGTAAATTTGTGCTTGATATGTATTAATTGTAACCTGTTAGTGTACCTTAAATAATAAATAAATAAAGACGGAGCCTGTCTAATAGACAAAGGTAGCCTGTTCAATTGGCGAGCTGCAGAAACAGTAAGAGAATCTGAATATCTGCTGGAAGAGTAAAGAAATAGACGCAAAAATAGAAAAATAATCATTTGGTGATAATTTTTTTATTTAAAATTCTATGTTTAAACTATAAAATACATATTTTTTTATTAGTTGTTAGTAACAATTTATCTGTAAATATATTTTAGTATTGTTAGTATCTTACCAAACTAGCAGTAACCAAATCGTCATGATCGTAGAACAGTGACGGATCTGCTATATTTAAAATTTTCATGGCGGCCATTCAACTGTTATTTCGACTGTTTTTTTGTCACTTCTTTTTTGTCTACTAGTCTCATAATAAGTGCAAACCTTCTAGATTTCATTTTGGAACCCTTTCTAACATTTGCACTATAAATTACAGACCACAAACAATATAAAACTATATATAAATATATATGCAAAATTATGGGTATTTTTTTAAATCCGACACTGTTCTACGATCATGACGAAATGTTTATATGTATTTTTATTTATTTATTACAACCCATGACTGGCAATATTGATCTAAGCGATCGGCTTTGCAACCTTTCTCGCTCGCACAATCGAATATTTTCAAAGATTTTTCATTAAATTTTATAAAATTACGGACATTTTCGAGATAATATTAAAAGTTTGGCCCTAAGCCGTCAATACATCTATGAAAAGAGCTTCTAAGACGGCATTAACGGAATCATACAGTATTTGGTTGGGTAGGGAGAGAAGTAGAATGGTAGATGGTGAGCGTATTATCGCGAAATATAATAAAAAAGGGTGGCCTCATCTTTTAAACCAGCCTATTGTCGGTCGCAAGCCCGAGATACCATTCTTCTCATCTCTTACCCACAACGATGGACCCGCCACCCGCACGGTGAATCCATGGAATGCTTAGATATTTGTCTCTTCTTCATACATAATGTTATCATAAATCATGTTTTAGTTAAATCGAGGAAAATCATTATAAATGTTATTGCTATTTTTCTCTGTCTTCAATTATTTGAAAAGAAGGCCTCCCTGTTCATTTTATTTGCCGGCCTAAGATGCTTTTTTACACTTCGCTTAAAATGACTCCGGGTTAAAGGAATGTCGAAAAGGTTTTTAATAAGGGATATTTTGAAATTGTCGTAGGTTAAGTTACAGTATTAGATCCGTACTTAGAACGACCTTGACTGATAAAGTATCCCAATGTAAGCTATAGTTTTCAAACTACGTCTAAAATGCTGAAATGAGTGGAGGACGATTTTGTTAAACCTCAAACTGTAATACAATTTTAAAAAATAAAATTTTTTGATCATTAAAAAATATTTTTTTGTATTATGCACTTTTAAATGTCTTGCTAAAATTAAATGGTTATGTATAAACGGCTCTATCAGCTAGTGTCAAAAAGTTTTGTATTTTCACAATTTAAAAAAATATATTTTCTTGCACATATTTTGTTAGCAAACCGTGATGGGTTACCTTTGCCCTATGTTGGCTATTTTTCTTTTTATTTCGCTTAGGAAATCGTTATACTTTGCGTTTGTCTATGGTTTTCATACAAAATTAAGTAAAAAAAAGCAAGCTTTGCTTTATATGCTTTTAAGTCGAACATAGCATTGTTAGCATATTTTATTTGATGTAAATAGATTTCATTCGAATACTTAATCAGTGAAGGTCGCTTTTACAAAATATTGTCTGTGATTTGTGGTGCCATTGTTAATCGTGTACTAAAAATATAATATAGTAAAGTTGTTAATTTAAATGATTTTTGTATTATTTAAAACCAATTTATAAGGTATTTTTATGTCCAGTGACTTTCAAAATACAATATGACTAAAGGGCCAGTATTTAACAGTACCTATATAGATAAAAACAAAGAAAAACTTGGACGTAGGCTCATTTGAATTCCGGAAGGTAAGCAATTGACACAAAGTTTAAAACTGTCCACCATAGACGTAGGTATGAATGATCATAGATTGGCCAAACAATACAATTTATTGTTCAAAGTCCAAGAATTTTAACAAAATGACATCAGCAGACTAATAAATTAATTTTGAATTATCATTTCGCTGTTAACTTTGGCTAGTGTTAATGATTTTTGTAATGTCAGTTTTAGTGTTATCTATCTCACTTAGGCCGCGTTCGTTTTATAGCATTTCCAATATTTCGTAGCAACTTCATAAACCAGCGTGAAATGTCGTTTTTGTTAAGAAATACCACTATTTTTTACAATGCTAACATTTCTTAAAAAAAACGAGCGGTGAGGCTACTTTTTGACAAGTATGACAAGTAACAAATTATAACAAATCAATTGACAATGTATTATGGTCTTTAAATTTATTACATAAAATCGTTTAAAATACATTCTAAACAAATATAATATAAACTATAAAGTATGCAACAATGTAAACAAACCATTTCTTATGACATCTGTCAAAAAGCAACATCAATAACCCTCCTTTCAACACGGTACTGACATACGAAATTAGCATCAAATGTTAGAATTTTCATTAAACAAACGTCTTGTGCTAAAAAAAGTGGTATTTTCATGCTAACATTTCTACGACAGCGACGCTGCCGCTTGAACAGATAAGACAGTGGCACTTAAAGACACTAGATTTTTTATAAAAATTAAAGATAGAACAATTATCCCAGAATCAGGTACCCAACTAGGCTATAAACTGTCTCCGTGGTCCGTCCGATGAAGTCCGTGGATAGACTCGGAGGTACTGGGTTCGATTCCTGGTCGGGACACAAAAATATTTATAAATGTAAATAAATACATGTATTTCATATTTAATTTATTTGTGATATTTCTCGAGTTTGGTACGCTGGAGACATCAACGAGCTTGCCACTTGTCATGATTGGCCTATAGTAAAGTTGGCTAAATGTGAATCCGCTTATTTATAAGCATAGTTTCTGACCACCCCGAAAGGAAAACGGTCGTGTTGATACTTTATTTATTACTTTTACTGCTATAAAAAGATAAAAAAGTTAACGAACGCCTAAAAATGAAGGTCCGGTCCTTGCAAATTATAACCTGTCAATGTGACAACAGCATCACGTCCCGACGAACTACGGGCCAATGAACAGGGGTCACTTATTAGATAAACACCATCCGCGACAAGACGACCTTACCAGAATAACAATCGGCTCTGAAAAAATGATACCTATAGTAAAATGTATCCTCTATATCAGGGGTGGTCAACCGGTCGATCGCGACTATTCGTGACAAGGCAAAAAATATAAATAAATACAGACTGCGCAACGTAATCACCAACTTGTATCATTTCTATGCATTGGTTTCCAACGAGAAATATCCAAATTTGAAGAAATGTGTTGGACAACTGCATTCGTGTTTTGGTTCAACATATGTGAGTCAGCATTTTCCTACTTGAAACAAACAAAAAATAAACACCGTTCTCACTTGACAGACGCTCATACATTGGATTCTTTAAGGTTGGCAATTTCCACTACAAATCTGATTTTTTCTAATCCAGCGAATATATGTAGTAATAATAATCCTTGAAATTCAGTAATCGATATGGTGTTTTAAACAAAATCTAAATATGACATGTTACTATACAGCCACCTATTTTTTTCACGATAAATATCTAGATAGATTATAAAGTTTTAATATACGTTTAAGAACCTTAATAACGTAGCTATAGAAGTTTGCCAAATGAAACAAGACAATTTTACGATCTCGTACTTAAGTTAAGGTGCAAAGTTTTACGTTGGATCCACATATGCCACATTTTTCTGATCCAATCACCGTATTCGACGGTATCATTATCGCTGGCTGCCGTTACTATACGGAGAAATGTTACAGGAATACGATACGCCACAGTGATATAGTATATGTGGATTCAACTTTAAAATTCTATACGAACACATAACTTATACTTTGTCGCTAAGTTTTGTACTTTTCTAAAATTACATTATAAAATTTATAAGCTTATTAGATAAATCGAACTTATAGTGGATTTTTAAGTTTACATCGGAATCTTGTAAGTAAAAGTTTGAAAAATTCTCAGCATTTTACACTTTCATTAATATTCATTATATTATATACCGACATCGATGTATATAGATAAGCCTATTCTATACAAAACGCACTCTTAAAAACGTGCCGCATGCTTTGTGTACCTACCAACTTTGGGGGGCAATTCTCAAGCAAGGATAATGCCACATGCTTTATTCATCGGAAATTATACCACAATGCATAGAAAAAGATTAGTTTTACTCGATATAAATATTAATATTAGGCGCTCTCGACGCTTGCTATCTCGCGACTGTTGGTGCAGCTACATGACTTCGATTGGTTTTACGGGAACGTTTTTATATCAGTGAGGGCCTATCTATATACATCGATGTATACCGAGCATTAACAAGGTTCGTACCGTACGGACGTTTCGGATGACAACTTTTGAAACAATAGTGACTAACTGCCTTTTCATTCGATTCCAAACATTTTTACATTTTGACCCCCACTCTTTTTCTCCGATTCCGTCTAATTTGGGGTTATGAGGTATTATATAAAAAGTACTCAAATTGCCTCGGAAACTCAAATATCAAAAGACAGACAGAGAGACAGCGGAGTCATCCAGACCCGGATGTTCAATGGGCCTGGGTTGGGGATTGGATAATCTCCCGTTTTCCCCGGCAGGATCTCGGCGGCTAACTACCCGCCGGTGATTCAACGCACCTTTGGTGCTGGGCGCTGTTCCTACTACAACACCGCCCTTGTGGCTCACGAATCTAGTCTCCTAGATTTGACTACTTTAGTTCTTCTCCAAGAGCGCCTCCCTAGGTAGTGGCCTCCCCTCCGGGGGCCTCTAGAGTCATCCGGTTGCTTTTTCCAGATTGAAATTACGCACCATCGTTTTAACTAATACGCGACAGCTTTGCAGGGAGTATAAATATTTGATAGTAAGTGAATGGTTTGGATGGAAACAATCTCTAAGTGAGCCTGACATGGTAGTGCACTTACTGCGCGATTTAACCCCGACTTTAGAAACTTCTTTATTTATAGATTCCGAGTTGGCTTGCTCACCCAAGCGATCTTCTAGGTATGCTAATTTTTGAATTATTCAAGTACAGTCAGCAACAATGATAATGTTAAGGGTCATGAACAACCTTTTGGTTTGCTGCAGTCTGCGATGCTGCTGTCAATTCTACAGGGCTACACCACATCTCACTCACTGTGAGCTAGATTTAACGTGTCGCCACCTTCACCTTCGCTGTCATAAGCCGCGTTCGTTTTAAGAAATGTTAGCATGAAAATACCACTTTTTTTACACAAGTCGTTCGTTTAATGAAAATTCTAACATTTGATGCTAATTTCGTGTCGGTACCGTGTTGAAAGGAGGGTTATTAATGTTACTTTTTGACAGATGTCATTAACATATGAAATGGTTTGTTTACATTGTTATATACTTTTCTATTATATTATAAAAATGTATTTTAAACGATTTTATGTAATAAATTCAAAGACCATAATAATATCATGTGTGTTGGATGCCATGGTATGATAAAACATGAACGAAAATACTTCTCAAAAAGTAGCCTCACCGCTCGTTTTATTTAAGAAATGTTAGCATTGTTAAATAGATCCAAATATTTGAAATTTCTACCGTGAGAAATCAGCCGTTGCCTAATCTCACTTAATTACTTATTTTTATTTTTGGCATCACTTCGTATTCGTACTTGTTCAACTTATTTAAATATTAAAGTTTAAATTGCTTTTTCTTGTTTAAATTCTATGTGCACGTTAGCCAAAAACGTAAAGGATTTGTACCATATATCTGCAGGCTAGGGGCTTACTCTGAACTTTACATATATTAGAAAACTTTAATAATGTGTTTAAGGTGCCTCGGAAAAGTGCCTATCAACTAAAATTGTTTTACAGTCTGAGTGTCTTTAATCTTTTAAAGACTCCGTTACCCCACTATTCAGTGTTCACTGGTTGGCCGGTTGTCAGCCAATCAACGATAACATTAGGTAAATCATCGTTTGTAATTTCTATATTGAATATTGTAATTTCTATGTTGAATAATAATGTGTATTTTGGAATGAGTAAATAGCCAAAGTTTTATTGTAATAATAGTATATTGGCAAATATATTAGGTCTGTATAAAAGCATTTATGTTCAAATTCATGGAAGACACTGACTCCTGAAACACACACAAATAGTTCGGGAGTCAGAGGATGCTAAAATTGTATACAAAGCATTGATCAATTTAACTGTTCCAAATGTATATTGTATAGTTTTTTTAAAACAATAAAGTTTATTATTATTATTAAAAAAAAAAAAAAAGGTTTTATTTAAACATAACAATATTTCGAAAGTACTGGAGATTAAAAATAACTTTACAATAAGTATCTACAAATTAATAAAATTATTGTTTAGCTTAAATTACTCTTCAATGATCTAAAACCTTGAAATTATACGATGGCTTACAACATCGTTACATTTAAATTCCTTACTAAATGTCGCATTCCAATGAGTTATCAGATAAATATTCGATATTACTACTCGCTCTAGCACTTTTGATAACCATGATACTGTCTTTCTTAGAGTGAATATTAATATGACAAGGAAACAGTTTTTAATTTTGTAACACGATCTTAGCAACCTATAAATAGCAATGATTTTTTGTATAGAACAATATAGAACATTTACCAAGCATCATTCATAAAAAATATTTAATAATTAATTTTATAATTTAGAGTTTTTAATACTTTGAAAATTCCGAGTAGACACTACTGGTGGGTTTATTCCAAAGCAACTTGAACCTGACAGCACGCTACACTGAAAAATTTCTGGCAATGTTTCAATACTATTTAGAATGCAACACAGAATACTCACAAATCGCAGATATATTAACGTAGGTACTGGGAGTGAAAACTTAGAATAAGCCATTGACATTTTTTTATTTTATGGAAGTGGCGCACTGCCTAGTAGTTGGTGGGAAAACTAAATTTGTGTCTGTGCTTTAAACATAATAGTGTTGTAATTTATTTAATTCATCCAATTCTTATTCTTACACATTCAATCAATTGATTCCATTCATTCAACAGGTCTGCCATTGTTGTTGTCAACAAACTATCAACATCATTACAGCCCCTAGAACACTGTTGGAGATGAACTTTCCAGAATTGTCTGGAGAATTTCGCCTACACTCGCCACGCTGGCCAGATAGATTGGCGACGGTCTGATGTCAATTATTTATGATAATATATTAACGATTCCACAAGTTGGTTTTAGTGGAACCGGGCACTTCGAGGCACGGTGGCGTTGTAAATCTATGACAAATGAACGTAAGAAAAATGTATTTCTCATTGGTACAATGCGGGGTTGGAACCAAACTTATTAGGATTTCAATAAATTAGTTCTTACAACCGAGCCACCACCACTGCTCCTCTGCGAACTATACAACCTTAAAATTGAAATTTGAATGTAATTTAAGTTCTTAGTATCATATTATATGGTAAAACACAATATTTTTTAAAATTCAGGCGTGCGATTTATTGGTTGCGGGCTCAAAAATCGATTTTCGAATATCATTAGAAGCTATACCTAATACTGGATGACTTTAGACTAGTCTTAAGTTATGATAACATATATATATATGATTCTATTGATAGAAACAAACAACTTTTCCTAAGAAACCACATGCCAGATTTTTTGGCTTCTTCATAATAAATAATAAATATAATAATAAATATTTCCAGACAGGTCACACAGCGCCATCTTGTTTCAGTTGTAAGCTACGAGGCTTGTGTTACGGAAACTAGATGGTTGATAAACTACATATTATACTTTTTTTTTTGTAAATATATACATATTATACATATAAACACCCAGACCGAGACAAATTATACAATGTACAACTTGTCCCCGGTGGGAATCGAACCCACGACCTCCCGAGTTCACGGCAACGTTTGTTAACACTAGACCACGGAGGCGGTCATACATTAGCTATTTTAAAATGAACAAGTTGTATGAAGAAGCCATTTTTTTGTCATTAAGACCATTCAAAGTCACTCCGTATAGGTACGTGAACAAACAAACAGTAGTTTTTTAATTCAATTAAGAAGATTAATTTAAAAAGAAATAAATATTTTTTCACCTAAATACCTATATTTTCCAAACATTAAATGATGGTATATGCACAATCTTATTTAATTATAATAATTTTGTTATAATGATTTTCACGAATAAGTACATAAATAGATCACAATCTTGTAAGTTTGTCATTGTAAAATCTTGTACTACGACGGATAAGAGTTATGCGCATCCCTAATGGTGAAGGCTGGAACGTAAAATAGATTGTCATTTCTTAGTCCCTATAGTGAGGCGAACGAGTGCCTTCACTCCGTAGTTACGACTCAGACTTAGCTGTTAAGGCACGCAGGGCCAACAGTGAAATAGAGACGGTGTATAGGGTTTTAGTCCGTAGGCGCCTTGGGATCTCCTTATGAGGCCTCACAGTGATTCGGGCATGCGACCTCCCGCGGTGGCCCTTCAGGCTGGGGTTGTATCGTCAGGCGATTTTGCGATCTCCGTCTTAAAAAAAAAGGATTATAATGTAATTTTATAATAATGTAGCGGAATCAATTATGGTATTGACAATCCTAACATAACATCGGTCACTTTACGAGTAAAGAGTAGTTTAGGTACAACAACTATATTTGTAAGACTAGATATATATGTAGAGTGCTATGACCCCTAAATTAGGTGAACGTGAACTAGGGGTCATTATTATAGTAAATATTTTTACGAATACAAACAATAAATCTAAATTAAAGCTACCTAAACAATAAAATTAAAAATAAACTAAACAAAACCTTAAATTAAATAAACTTAAAAACCTAATTAATATAAAAACTAAATACTTACAAATATCTTGATTATAATCTACATGTCATCGAGTCCAGGAGAAGATGAACCCAATGTTTCGAGGACTCCGGCGACGTTGCCTCGTTGGATGGCAACACTGATCCTCTGAATAAGATATTCCCTACTCAAAGGATCACCTGTTGACGCTCGGATGGCAGCGCTTATGTCGCGTATTAACGATTTAGCGTCCTCAGACCAATGGCCCATCGTCTCTACGGCAAACGGCACAAAATAGTAACGATTTGCCAACTCTATGTACTTATTACGTTTGCCGTTTGCAGCCAATTCAGCCGCTGCACCTGCTCGTTTTCGTGTCGCGCCAACACGACTAGCACAAAGGGTAGTTTTTACGAATAGATTTTTACATATTTAATTTGATTTATATTTTCGCTTCGAATAATGTTTTATTTATTTATTTATTTTATTTTATTATGGCACAAACAGTCATTACAAATGAAGTTATATAATTTAAAAAGAATACATAAAATAAGATCTTTAGGGCCAATAGTTAAACAAATTATAAGCAGTTAATTATGAAGACAATATTTAAAAAGTTTATATGTTTTATATGTACGCATTCAGTGTGACCAGGACCTTTATTGATATCGCGACATACTTTGTGAACTGTCAAAAGTTTAAGTACAGTCGTAAATTAATAATAAACTACAGAACACAGGTTACCTTTTAATAAAATACCTTACTATGTAGTTTTATTGCGTAAAGTATGGCGGTTCATGGTAATTTACCCTACAAAATTGACATTAAATATTTTTGATTAATTCACCTATGTGATTATAAAAACTTTATAACAGCTTTATTATATAGGTTAGATATAATAGATGGTAGGCGGACTGATGGTGGTAATGTGCCCAGTCTGCCGGGACGGGGAATTATCCACCGTTCGTTCCGATAAACCCAGTAAAGTGTATCCCGTTTCGGGATCAGGCTCGAATCGCCGTCAAGCCCAGTCAAGCCGGCATAGAGTTTTCACTTACCATCAAGTAAATGGCACATGTCGTGCTAGTATACAACGTGTTACAAAATACCCCGTAAAAAATATAGTTAATTATCTAAGCCAAAAATATTGTCAACCCTAGTAGGCTGTCATGTCAGGGAACCAAGATTATTTAACAGAAAGGCCTACGTACCTATTTTACCTAGTAATTGTCTACTTTAATAGTTTTTCTATTTTTCATAAATAAATGTTTGCTACCTACAATATGCTATACAAGGATGTCATTATACTCAAGTACTGGCTTCAAAAAATGAACAGTTGGAAAAATATATATGTTGTCAATTTCAAATCTTCTAATCGATATCCTACAACTGTTTAAGAGTTATTTTTCCAACATATTTTTTTGCAAAATAACGATGCTTTTTAACTCTGAATATTACGATATGATGTTATGCGTAGGTCATGAAGATAGCAATTTCGATAGCAAATCGTGCTCGCAAACTGTATCTGCAACGATTTATACTAAACTAAACTGCCTTCGTACCAGTGTGCGTAGTTTACTGTTTAATTTTACTGAAATAGGGTTTGCACAAAAGTGACAATAATAATACTTTGGGGTATGTTATACAGCGTTACTACGGTTCCTTATTATTGTGAATGGACTCGTTATAAGGTCCTATTTAACCTCCTTTCGGCTTTACGGGGTATTTTGTAAGACGTATAAAAAAAAAGTAAATGTTTGCTAACCAACTTTAAATCGTTATAGATTCTAAATAATCATTTGAAATGAAAAATGATAACAGAAACCTCAACAATACTCTTACAACAACAATAATCTTTGAAAATATTGTATTCCTTGTTTTTTATTTGTTTTATTTTAATTTTGTTTCATTATTAACTTTTATTTATATTACTGTTCCACTAAATTTAAATCTCGGCTATGGTATAATAACAGAGGTTGTTGGAACCTGCTTCCAACACCATCTTCTGAACCATAGACCCTTTATATCTTTGTTATATTTTTTAACTATATTTTACATTTTTATTAACTATTTTTGTGACAAATAAAAACTGATTTTATTTTATTTTATTATTTTATTTATTGTGCGAGCGAGAGGGATGCGTTAAACACTCTCCTCTTAATCCGGACAACATTGCCGATTAGCTACAATTGAGTTATCAATAACAGCAATTTGCAATCGGAAATATTCGGCCCTCCAACTGAAACAGCTGGTTATCTTACATTTTATTGTTTTAATGGGTTTAGTTAGGTAGTTAAAAGATAACAAAGGCATTGCAAGTTTACCCCACCTTTGTCGCGGAAAATTTACGAGGGTAAAGTTAGACCACCTCCAGTACATACCGCGTAAATCATATTAAGACCAAATAGGGTAAACCGTTACAGTTAGCTTTCAAAATTAGTAAGCTGAAGTGGCAATGGGCCGGACACATCTGCTGCAGAACCGGCGAACGTAACGCATAGTGAAGTGTAATTTGCCGTTCTTTTAGGAACTAAGTCGCTCTTTTGGTTCCTCAGCTCAGAACTAGAGAAAGAAGGCGCTCAGTTCTAAGGTTCTGTTGTTAAGGGGGCCGTTGACGCCCTTTAGAAATAAACATTGTGAATGGATTGTAATATGTAATGTGGGCGATAATGGACTGTAAATTGATAAATAAAGTCTTTAAAAATACCATGTTATTCACTAAACTTCGCATATTAGAAAAAAGACAATCTATATATCAATAAGTGACATTATTATTTACTTATAAAAAGAGTCACATGTACTCTTTACTGTATTGCAAATTAGGATATAAGCATTAGTGGTTAACGCATGTTTTGGTCTAACACCCATAATTCTAATGGTTCAATCAGGACAAATTTATTGAACAAAGTACAAAAGGTGGACTTAATGGTCGTAGAACATTGACAGCTAATTTAGGACTAATTTAAACATCTGTAGGTGCAATAAAATTATAAGTAAAACATAACAATTAGATAGAAATGATAATGTTAGAACTAAATATGAAACATATACTACAAAGATGGATCAAGTTCTGGTAGTTCATCTGAGGAGCGCTCTTTGGAACTAGTTCATTCTCAAAAACACAAGCGTAGGTGTAAACGGGTAAATGGACACCACGTGGACGACGCAAAATAGACGGATGACCTAAAGCACGTCGCTTATATGGGTTGAAAGAGGGTTGCAAATTTATAATTACTAGCACGACATGTGACCTTGCCCAACTGATAATAAGTGGCGCGCAAGGACATGATTAATATCAGTCCCCAACACTATGTCGGCTTGACTAGATGCTTTTTCCCACTTCGCTTGAAGGTCTTCATGTCATAGGTAAGTGAAAACACAGGCTGAAAGAGCATTCCACATCTAAGTTGTGCGACAGATGTATGAGTTCCAAAATGGACTGAAATGGAATTTAAATGAAATACATATTGGCGTAACTATTTTCCATCTGAAGGTTGCATCTGCATTTTAGATCCCGAGCGTGCTTCATCCCGACACCGATGGCTTAAATGCTTTTCTATAATTTTTCTTTTTTTCTACCCTTTAAAAAAGTATGCCTACCTACCTATATTTGCTTAGAAACTACCTTGATTAGAAGTGTCTCGGTCTTGCGATTGTTTTATGTTTTAATATTATATTCATAAAAAAAAAACAATCATTTACTTTCCAATACATATAACTTATTAAATAGCCCGCCAAACTGTAATCACAGTTTGTTGGCGGAGAATTACTCTCGAAGCCTAATAATAAATATATATTTATAGTAGGTACATAAAAAGATGCGCGGGCGCGAGCCACTCTCCCCCCCGCGCGAACAACCCGTCTACAGGTACCATTAATTTAAGTCTATCTCATCAATCATCAATCATCGTCAATACAGCCCTAAAACAAATCGTCCTAGACCTCCACTGTCGCAGATGGGCCCTCCAGAACATATATCTGGAGAATTTCGCCTACACTTGCCACACTGGCCAAACGGGTTGGCGAAGACCTGATGTATTTTTTTAATGTGTGTATCATCACGAGCGTTTCCCTTTCGGGTGGTCAGAAACCACGCTTATAACTTTACTATAGGCCAATCATGACAAGTGGCAAGCTCGTCGATGTCTCCAGCGGACCAAACTCGAGAAATATCACGAATAAAAAAAATATCAATTAAATTTATTTATTAATATTTTTGTGTCCCAACTAGGAATCGAACCTGGTACCTCCGAGTCTAAATCCACGGACTTATGTGCTAGACCACGGAGGCAGTTTTTTAATGATAACTTATTAACGATTAGGTACAAGTTTTTATTAGTGGAATCGGGACCGACGCCTTAACGTGATCGCGTCTAATAATATATTATCTAGGCGTACATATTTTAATATTATTAAATTCTCTGTAGGTATCAGCATTAAAACAATATTTAAATGTCGGATTCGTAAAATGAAAATGTATTTTTCTCTCGAAAACACAAAATTATTTATAAAACGTAGCGGATATTTCTGTAAATTTAATAAAGACACGAAAACCGTAATTTGTATGCAGATTTCGATGTCCCGAATAGGCCGTGCCCTTGCCCGTGAATGTCTCCGAAACTGCGAATAGAAAGCTGTCGGATCGAAAAACCTCGCAAGACATTGTTCGTTTTAAATTAAAAATAAATAAAAATAAAAAATCATTTATTGTCATATAAAAACATTACACAGTCTTATTATCTTGAACAAATGTGACAAAAGGAATCAGGTGTCAGCTGTTGTCGTGCATTTGTACAATTACACGCTGTTTTTCAACCTGTTCCCGTACTCACGTAGTGATTATAATTTTAAAATGACATGGTTTATATATATAAATGAAAAACTAAATAAAAAACTAACAAAACTATACAAAACCATACAAAAAAGCTAGGTAAACATTGCAGTGCATGGCAGAGTAGATGAATGAGGTTCGCTTCGTTAAAAATATTATAATTGTTACAGGCCCTTTAATTATGTATTTTCTAGGGCTAATAATTAAACTAAATAATATAAAAACTAACAAATGTATAAATTAACATTAATAATAAACATATTAATGAATAAATAAAACAACATTATATTAAAGTAAAAAAAAAAAAAAACTATCCACACTTCTCTTTCTGCTCTTCTAAAAGTATTTTCCTTAGTAAGCTTTTAACTGTTTAAAGTTATGCATTACAATATTTGTTTAGCTGTTAATTAATAATTATATTATGTGTGTTAACGGAAAAGTCTGGAGACGGGAAAGCTGGCAATTATTTCTGCCAACGTATTAGCTTAGCTATACAGAGGGGAAATGTTGCCAGTCTTCTTGGGACTATTACTGGAGGGTCGTCTCTAGAGGACATTTTTACTTATAGTTTACTTTTTAATAGGTTTAGTTTATATTTATTTTAATTTTTACTTTTAAGTAGTTTTAATTTATATTGTAATTCTTTTATACTGTTTGTATATTACTTAAATAAAAATAAATAATTATGTATGTATAAGAATCTCTACTTTATAATCCAACTGTTACCTGTCTATGTAATTTAAAAAAAATATAATATAAAAGGGCTCTAGCCACCATAGAGGTTCCAGCTCTTCTGGATCCTCTGGAGTTATCTGAGATGATGGCAAGAGACCCGATGGTATGATGTTGGTCCCCTGGAAACGAGGACGTGCTCTGGTGTGGTACGCCACGTGCGTAGAAACCCTCGCCGCGTCGCATCTCAGGGTGAAAGTGCATAAAGCGGGGGCTGCGGCGGAAAATGCCGGCAAGCGGCGCAAGTACATATATAAGTATATTAAAAGATTACATATTTGTGCCGTTTGCTGTAAAAACCCCGGGCCCAGTATCAGTCTTGCAATTCAGCGGGGAAATACAGCCAGCGTTCTTGCCACCATTTCACGCGGACGGGACTTATATCCCTATCCTTAGTATTAATATTTTGTAACTTTTTTTTCGAATAAATGAATGTATAATTTTATTAATTAAATAAGCCTAATTACAAAATATTTTTAATCTAGTACTAAATACAAAAATAACAAATTTTATAAAAAGTATCATCACGACCGTTTCCCTTTCGGGGTGGTCAGAAATCACGCTTATAAATAAGCGGATTCACATTTAGCCAACTTTACTATAGGCCAATCATGACAAGTGGCAAGCTCGTCGATGTCTCCAGAGCACCAAACTCAAATATATATTAAATATTAATTAAATGTATTTATTTACATTAATAAATATTTTTGTTTCCCGACCAGGAATCGAACCCGTTACCTCCGAGTCTAAATCCACTGACTCCGCTAGACCACGAACAACAAATTTTATAATCTCATAAAAGAAAAGATCAGTTTTCTTAATTGTAGATACTAGGTTTTTGAATTGGATAGCCCAAGTGTTGGCGGCCGTCGACAGGCTTTTATGTCAAACAAGCTTTCACGAGGTTTTCAAGTTTAAGGACTTTTTGGAGATATAATAATCATATATTTGTTTTAGTAAAATAGAGGAAAATCGTTATAAATGTTGCAATTTAATCTATTTAAAATTAGGCATATGAAAGTGAAGTTACGTCCAAAAAGTCCGTAATTTTATTTTTCAGAAGTTGATTGATGACATTTCTCAATAATACTCTTGTTTTTTTTTAAATCTTGGATTGTTCGAGCGAGAGGGTCAAATGTCCCAATTGTCACAATGGAATATATAAATAAATTAACCTTATTAATTACCTATTATTAAATGAACCTGCAACACCGAAATATTTATTTATTTTTTATTTAAAAACTTTATTGCACAATGTACAAAAGGCGAAGCTTAATGCCGTTAGGCATTCTCTGACAGTCGACCTTGGGGACAAAAGAGATATCAAATAGAAAAAAAAAAGAGTTAAAAGAGACAGTTTTTGCTATAACTAATACTTAACCTAATATCAAATACATATACTACTTAATATACATCATATATATATCTACATATACTCATATATACATAATACATACATACACATATAACTACATAATAATTAGAATAAACTAAAAACACACATTAAAGTAGATATTTATTGGGAAAATACCTCAAGAACAAATTCTCTTTCCTCTCTTCTTTCCACGACAGGTCGTTGCGGTCATCGCATACCGCTGTACTTGCTATACCATCTCACCACTCTAGTTTTATGTCCGACTCATCTATGGAACAAGTTTCTCTTAGATGTCCGACAAGCGTCCAACAGAATGCTATTTAAAAGAATGGTCTTTACACACTTCTTGGATAGTTCCTCAACTGTAAGTAATATTGTATATATTAATATTACCTAAACACTTAAAAACACTGCCTTCGTGGTCTAGCAGTTAATCCCGTGGGTAAGTCAGTTCTGTCACATTGGTGGGGGCGGAGTGGTTACTTACTGCACTGTCATATTAGTTATATTATTATATATTTATTTATTTCATACAGAACCTTAAATTAAATAAACTATATTACAACAAAATATTAATTATAAATAAAAAAAATACATAGAAAATAAAAATTTAATACTTACAAAAAAATGGCTCCTCCAAATCGCTGTCTTGTAGCATGGTCCAATACACTAGCAGCATAGAAGTAGGAATATTCAATAGCGCGTTTATTACCCTATGACTAGCAGAATTTCCCTATGAATTATGATACCTACTTAATTTTTGTGAGAAAAAACTTTTTTATTTATTTATTATTATTATTATTTTTACTTACTTTTATTTTCATTTGTTGTACTAACATTAGATGTAAGGATTTTGTAACTGTGAGTGAGCCTAGTTGCTTTGAATAAACGTATTTTACTATTATTATTATAAGTCGGTGGAGGTACCGATTTCGATTCCTGGTCGGAAAACATAAATATTAATTTAAATAAATAAATTTGATTAATATTATATTATTTGTGATATTTCTTAAGTTTGGTACGCTAGAGACATCGACGAGCTTGCCACTTGTCATGATTGACTTATAGTAAAGTTGGCTAAATGTAAATCCGCTTCTACATATAAGCGTGATTTCTGACCACCCCGCCAGATATACGGTCGTGATGATACTTTTTTACTTCACTTAAAAACAGCATTATTTTATTCTGCAGAATTCTTTTAAGTGTATATTGATATACAAGCGGACATGGACGCGGGTTCGGTTGCCGGTATGTGTATCAATCAGTGTTTCCAATAGATTGGGCAGCTCGGCCAGAAAGGTCTGTCCAATGACCCGCACAGTGTAGGCGACTGGAATACATGTCCGTATCGACCTTCGAGAATAAGAATATAGATTTCTGATTCTATACATTACCGGCTGTTCCATGAGCTCCAAAAAAACTTAAAGAGTTAGTACGATTTATTTTCTATTGGATGTCCCAACATGCTCCGGATTTAAATTTTCCGCCATTTTATTAATATGGAGAAGTATTCAAACCAACAACGTTTAATTATTGTAAAAACACATCACAAAAATGGCGAAAACAGTTCGCCAATTACGTCAAGTTTTCGATCGCAATAATGCGCTAAATGAATCGACAGTGAGGCGTTTAATTACAAAATTTGAGACCGAATTTACGCTGATGGATCAGAACATCATTGTTCGTTGTCGTTCTTGTCGGTCACTTGAAAATATAGCCACAAATATAGTCTGTTGCCGAGAATCCAGGAACTTCGATTACGGCGTCGTAGTTCTTGACTGTGGTTTAAACATTTTCAGATGCACTATGCAACGAATTTTTGTATATAAAACATCTGCATTTGCACGCGTACTAGGTTCAATTGGTGCAAGAGATCACGCCAATTTCTTCTTTAAGATCAAATCCGGCGCTCTTGTTGGGACACGCTATATATATATATATTGATATAATACACATTTTATCTTCAATATCATCATCACAGCAAATCACACAGATTCCTAGACCTCCACTGTTGGATATAGGTCTTCCAGATATTTCTAGAGAATTTAGCCCACCTAAATTCGACACGCTGGCCAGACAACTTATTAACGTTTTCACAAGTTGGTACCGATGGCTTAACGTGCTCTATAAGGCACGGAAACGGTGGTGTCGTAAAAGGCGAAAAGGAGTTCAAAGTATACCGAGTTATGAGAGGAGCGGAGGGTCTTGTCATGGAATGTAAGTTAGGCAAATTTGTCCTTGAGGTATTTCGGTGACGCAGGCTCGTTAAGAATAGGAATTAGTAAAGGATTCGAAAATTTCTAGTATATAAATACTAGCACTTTTGTATCATTATTTTAATAAATATATCGTTATGATCGTAGAATGTTGGATTTAAAAAAATCTGATTTTATATAAGTATAGTTTTATATTGTTTGTGGTCTGTAATTTATAGTGCAAATGTTAGAAAGGGCTCCAAAATGAAATCTAGAAGGTTTGCACTTATTATGAGACTAGTATTAACTTAAAAAAGAACTGACAAAAAAACAGTTATTTAACTTTGAATGGCCGTCATGAAAATTTTAAATATAGCAGATCCGTCACTGTTCTACGATCATGACGATATAATAAATGAAACGAAATGAAATATTGAAATGAAATATTAATATTAAATGGGTCACATATTTCGCCATAAGCATGCAAAAATTTACAACAACTGTTATAGAAGTAAAGTTACTAAAAACTCAGCGTTGCTTCTTTAGTAACTTTACTTCACAAAAACCTTTGTGTTGCTTAAAATACACATAGTATTCCTCCAAAGTATAGAAACATTCCTGAACTAGCCACGCATGCAGTACTGTACAGAATCTTTTATAAGGCATCTCTGTCCATACCTTTGGCAAACAATTATATATTTTAGCGCTCATATAGGAGGCGTTTCGTCTAAAGATTTCTAATTTAGGTATAGGCATTACTAAGGATGTGTGTGTGATGGAACGTTTGCCATTATTATTACTTTGTTGATACAGCTCAATATTTGACTTAACAAATTTACATTGTTTTATTTAATTATTTCTACGTGGTGATATTTACTAACCCGAGTTAGGCCATTTACTTATTTTATTTATTTATTAAAAATCTTTATTTATGGTGGATAAGGTTCATGGAAAACTATTGACAGTACAATAAAAATTACAGATATAATAATAGAAACAGAATGTCATTTATAAGTCCTCACTAATACTCGTAGTGACAATATATAAGAATATAAAGTGATAATTTAACCTAAGATACATATATACTCAAATAATAGACAAAAACAGCATAAAGTACATGATTAATTAGACTAAGAAGACACGTTATTAGAAATCAAAGAATAAAGTTAAGTACACGTCTCACCGTCTTTACATTAAATAAATAAATATTTCCAGACAGGTCACACAGCGCCATCTAGTTTCCGTGGTAAGCTACGAGGCTTGTGTTACGGAAACTAAATGGTTGATAAACTACATATTATACTTTTTTTTTTTTTTGTAAATATATACATATTATACATATAAACACCCAGACCGAGACAAATTATACAATGTACAACTTGCCCCCGGTGGGAATCGAACCCACGACCTCCCGAGTTCACGGCAACGTTTGTTACCACTAGCCCACGGAGGCGGTCAAATTTGGTGTAAAATATGCATTCAAACAATAGCTTGTTAAATGAGTTACACGCTCTGTTTAAAAATGGATTACGTCTATATGAGGTATTGGGATTCTGGACAACAGAAGTGGGTTTGTATCTAGATATTCTTACTGGTGTAGCAAATTTGATATTTTCTAGCAAAGCAGGACAGTCGACTTGACCATTAGGGATTTTGAGTATGTCAGCAATGTGTCGGTTGAACAGCGGTAACAGGTGAAAGCGGCGACACGAGGCAGTGTAGTCCCTTATTTGTAACTTAGCTCCAAATTGAAGAACTGCCTCCGTGGTCTAGCGGTTAAGTCCATGGATTTACATTCGGAGTACCGGGCTAGAGACATCGACGAGCTTGCCACTTGTCATGATTGGCCTATAGTAAAGTTGGCTAAATGTGAATCCGCTTATTTAGAAGCGTGGTTTCTGACCACCCCGAAAGGGAAACGGTCGTGATGATACTTTACTTTTTTCTAGCTCTAAATAGCATAAATAGTTTAAGATTATATAGTATTGCTATATCCAGCAGTGGGTTCATACTGATGATGACGAATCAACGATGATTATTTAAACAATGCACCTGCTTGTTAAAACAATTGAATCTGTAATGCTTATCCCACCTTTGATCCAGCACATATCATTAGCAACGACAGCGATGGATTTCAAATTACATGTCAGATGCATTGAGGACATCGACTAATATGTAAGGACTACACTTTTCTATAGAAAATTTGGTCGCGAATATGAATAATAATAAAATACTTTATTGCACAAAATTACAAAGTTCTTATAGTGATAATTGAGGTTATCCTCCTCCTTGCGTCGTTTTCCTCAATGCTGAGGGTCGTGACCCCCTCCTCGGATCACTTTGTCCCGGACTATGCTGCGCCATCCGGGTCTGCTCACGGCGGCGTGCAGGGCCTCGTGGACTTGGGTGTGAAGTGTGGTGCGGATCTGGTCTGACCAGCGTGTCGGGCTCCGGCCACGGGGTCTCTTGCCTTCAATTTTCCCCGTGATTACTAGCCTTTCCAGATTGCCAGAGCTTTTACGGGCTATATGACCAAAATACTCAAGGACTCGTTGCAGGCAGATGGAAGAGAGCCTGGTAGTGACTTTGTAGTGAATTGAGGTTATAGGGTGCTTATAAACGACAAGTCAATAGAACTAGATATTAATATGGATACCTACTTAACAATAACAATAAATAGCCAAAATATATAGCGGATTCACATTTAGCCATCTTTACTATAGGCCAATATCATCACAAGTGGCAAGCTTGTCGATGTCTCCAGCGTACCAAACTCGAGATATATCACAAATAAATTAAATATTAATTAAATGTTTTTATTAACATTAATAAATATTTTTGTGTTTACAATAAGTATACTATAATATTAGGTTACATAATTTCACAGCATTCTACCAGGTAGAACACCATGAAACTACACAACCTTACTTAAATGTAGAGCAGCGCGTTACAATACAAACATAAAATAACATTTAAAAAAAAACAGAAAAAAGGAGATAGAGAACTGCTGCAATCATCACCATAGTCGAGGAGAGGAAGGAGAAGGCTAAACTAGGGTTATTTTAGCTTTTAACTGCAGATTTTTTAAAGCTTATTAAGAAAGTGCAGGGAAGCAAAAACGTAGTTTTAGTAACATGCGTAGTCCAACACAGATTAGAATCTAGATTTACACCCAGATTCTTCACCTCGCCGGAATACGCTATAAACAAACCGAACAGGGTCAATACTGTTAATGTCTATTTTACTTAAAAGCCGTGAGCTCCCAAATACGATTGCTTGATTCGGATTGACAACAACCCCAAACCGTTTCGACGATGTGTGTATACTACTAAGATCTGAATTAAGCCAAGCTATTGCACTATTTACTGAGTTTTACTTAAAATATTAAGTAAAACTAAAGTAATTCTACACAAACATAATAATAATATACGAGTTAAAGAATATTATAAAATGCAAGCTCAATAAATGTTTTATTTCGTTTCGTTTTATTTATTTATTTAAAACTTTATTGCACTATGTACAAAGTGCAGGCAGCCAACCTTTGGGACAATACAGAACATTACAGTCATGAGGCTAGGTGCAAACGATTGTAAGAAACGTTGCCAAAAAAATTCATTTAATCTTACATACCATAGACATTAAAATAAATACACATACAAATATGTACACAATTATACATATACTACACACTATATTGGCTACTATAATATACTACATACAATACATACTTATTATTGTGAGGAGCTCTTTAGGTAATGAAAGTAAACCAGCTTTTTTATTTTTTTATTTGGTTTGGTAAGTTTTGTTTCGTTTCTTAAAAAATAAACACCATATAATGCCTGGTACATGTGCTGAAGACACAGGTCTATGATTGCCGAATGGTAATTTGTCTGACGATCTCCGTTCGAGATCCTTCTCAACTATGAGACAGGTGTGTCTATGCTTTATCTATAGTCATTTATACTCATATCTATATAGACTTTACACAATATATATGTATAGTATGCGTTGTTGGTTATTCTCTAAGCTACGGGGAGTATCTAAAATATTATCTTATTCTATATCATTATTATCATACATGAATTTTTTTATTTTTTATATTTTTTTATTTATCACCATCGAAACACTTGGTTACGTCCTAATTTACGTTAATTACAGAACAATGAAAAAACCAAAAAAAAAAGAAAGAAACAATACTAGAAAACAATATAATAGTCGAAAACCTGGCCAGATAGTGATGACATCTATACATATTTATTATTATTATTTATTTGCGTAATATATATAATAAATTATTTTATTTCTTTCTTTTTGATTTCTGTACCAGAGCTTCGACACATATGTGTCTCTTAGAGCGTCGCAGCTTAATGCTGAGCTGATTCCCTATTTGTCACCACACACTTTTAATTTTAAGTCTATTTATTTGTTTATGTAAAAAATAAAATATATTTCTTTTTAAATTTCCTAAAATTGCTGAAAGGTCGATCTTGTTAAAGAATAAAACAACATCTAAAAAAATTTGAATAAATTCTACTTCTAGCTGGAAATCAGAGCCGAAAATTTTGACAATGTTTAGTTCCAGCAGCTTCCTTAAGTTTAGCGACGCTATTAGCTGGTATAACATTACAGGATAGTTTAATTTGACAAAAATATAAAAAAAAAGCCTTCACCATATTTCGCTAGGCAACTCATCTCCACTGCTCTTGTTAGCATATTCATTTATATAAAAAAGTTGATTTCATTTCAATCGTTGATGGTCGCTCTTCAACATATACTATTAGCTTCTCTATATGTAGTACTTATATTTCAATGGTTGGTGATATTGTGTGAAAAAAGTCACGCAAAAAGGAAGTGAATTTCATCTCTACCCATGGGAGTATGATTTATATATTTCTTACGATATCGCAAACGAGACGCAATCGTCGGGACAAACGACCTTTTTCTACCATGTTGACCCTTCACGTCGATGTACTTCGGCAAAAGATCATCTGCTACATTCAATACAAGAATACTTCGGTACTATCTTATCTACTCTTTAAAAGAAAATACCTCAAAATGAGCTATCTTAGGCCAATAGTTCACTTTTTTTTTGTGGCAATGTTCGCTTAAGTACAGGATATTTATAGCGGCCACTTATATGAACGAACCTACTTATCTAAAAACATTATTACAGAAAGTACAAAGGCGGAAAGTGATTTATCATTATCATGATCAGCTTGTGTCTTTCCATTACTGCATATAAGCCCCAAGGTTCGCCACTTCTTACGATCATCTGCCACACTCATCCAACCTCCACCCGCGATCTTCCTTAGGTCATCTATCCATCTGGCGGGGGTTCGTCCCACTCTGCGTCATCCAGTACGTGGTCTACTCCAACGTTCATCGTTTCTGCGACAGATGTATCCAGCCCATTGCCATTTCATCTTGCTAATTTTAAAAGCTATGTCGGTAACTTTGGTTCTCTGACGGATGTCAACGTTTCTGACTTTATCCTTTAGATAAATCCCAAACATACGTACAGGTGTGTCATTTTCAGCTGATGCCTTATACACTCACAGGCATAATTAACCGCCCACCTATTCAAGTGACCCGATCAGCTGTTATCGCGGTACAACTACGACTATTTATGACGCTTGTAGTATTTCATTTTGACAAGTTCTTTAAACAAAATCATAACTACTCACTTCAGAGTGTTTTACCAAATTTATGCAATTTTTATGTTTCCATTATAGTTCTATTAAAAGAAAAAAAAGAAAATTTTATTTTAAAAGTCATATTTTTATGTTATATTTTCTAAATTTGTTAGTTTTTGTTAAATTTATTTTTTTGTTTTAACAGTAATAAGTTTCTAATTTCTTCTTCTTTTTATATTGGTGAATGCTGTGACACCTAATTGGTACATATAATATTAGAAAAGTTATAATTATACTATGTTATGTGTGTGATAATATATGTACTGCTGTGTGTACTATATAAATAAATAAATATTACATACAAATTGGGATTGTGGAGCTAAATAGTAAGTTTAAATTCACAGTTTTTTTAATAATGACCTGGTAGTTGCTTGCTGTATGTTGACAGGTAGAGAGTGACAAAGACAAATAATAATAGAAGGAACTTGACCTGCACCGTGCAAGAAAATAATATTTTATTGTATTTTATTTTATTATTGTAACAAACAGTCATAATACAATTTATATAACAAACAACATACATATAATTAGACCTGGAGTACCAAAACTGTAAACGAGAACTATACTTATTACATTTTCAAAATACAAATAAACCATAAAATAAAGTAAAAATCACATTTAAGTCTATTCTATCGAATCATCATCATCATCAGCCTGTATCTCTCCACTGCTGGATGTAGGCCTCCCCTAAGGCTCGCCACTTAACGCGATCTTTCGCTACCCTCATCCAACCCCCACCAGCGATCTTCTTTAGGTCATCTGTCCATCTGGCGGGGGGTCGTCCCACTCTGCGTCTTCCCGTACGTGGTCTCCACTCTAGAACCCGTTTGCCCCATCGATCGTCGGTTCTGCGGCAGATGTGTCCGGCCCATTGCCACTTCAGCTTCTATCGAATACTTAACTCTAATTACACTGCATAATTGCTCCTGTACACTGACTTAGAGCAAGCAAATATGTCCACGTCAACCAAGCAATCATTATATAGTTTTACTGCTCGTCTTAAAAAGGTGTTTTTTGCATAATTTGTTCTGCTAAAGGAGGAAATAAACAAGTCTTTAGAACTATGAATCGTGATTCGTATTGTATATAATTATTTATAGCTTATCCAAAATCCAAAGACGCGATGAGTTCGCTAACTTCGAAAAGATTCCACGAGCAATATTTCGCAGTCGCATAAAATTATACTTTGTTTTCAAACTTCCAAAAACTTATAACGCCCGATTTGAACATGGATTCAAATTTACATTTTTGCACCTAATAACTTATACGGTTCCATAGCTTCTGTTTCTATAGAATAAGCACATTTTAGGAATATTTTAGGAATTTGCACTCGTTAAGTTTCATTTATTTATTTAAAACTTTATTGCACATAAATTACAAAGGCGTGGCATAATGTCGCTTGACATTCTCTGCCTGTCAGACCTTCGGGACAACGAGAACATTTATGTGAGGTAGGTGCAATAAATCAATTAAAATTAAATATATTAAAAATATACGTCTATAAATTATTATTTATTGCTTATAATAAATATTTATTAATAAAATTACACACGAATTTATACACACATACATATATAAACTACATAAATAAGTTATACTACTTATATACTACATAAACATAAATTAGTTACTACGTACTTAATGATAACCGATGATGTAGGATAATAATAAGCAACAATCAATGAAGATTTTATGAAAATCATGAACCCAAAAAGTGTTTGTAAACTAATCTTTTAAATATAGCTCTGTTTGGAGCATCTTTAACCTCCGTCGTTTTATACTATCTCTATAGGTACCAAAGAGATCTGGAGATGCCTACTATTGAGGAATTTGTCGTCGGCATGACTAGACGTATGTTTTATCAAATATCGGACGTATTATCAAGCATCTCCAAAATATCACTCCGTCTTGCGTTCGGCTCCCCAATGGGAGATCATTCCCTTTAGAGGTGCTCTTGGAGAATAGCTGAAGTTGTCGAACCTAGACCCCCTGGGTTCTTGAGCCACACGGGCGCTGTTACACCAGTGGGTTGTTACCCGCTGAGATTCTGCCGGGGACAACAGGGGAATGTCCCCATCCCTAACCCAGGCCCATTAGCCATCCGGACCTGGACGACCTCACTGTCTGTCTGCCAAAGAACTTTGTTAATTTCGAACCGATGAATTCCGATTTTTTAATTTGACACGTTCACTAATCTGAATCTATAATGGAATAAAACATAATATACGGAAAAGTCTGGTGACCGGAAGTCTGTTAGTTTTGCCCAAAGCAAGACGAATAATCCAAATACCTATTTGATTCTAATTGTAAATTATGTATATGTTTTTTAGCAATATTAACTTTTTTAGACCTCATTAAATAATTTATTTCATATAGATGTTATCTGGTAAATAATAATAGATATTGCATTTATATTAATAGTAGATATTCAATTCTCTTAAGCTCTTTCAGAAAGGCGGGTAATTAACGTCTGTGCAATTGTAAAACAAAGAGTTTGCAGCGCCATCTGTCGTGATAGAACTTGTCTACTCAGCGACAAATTGGTATTCCTTTTCACACCAAAGTTTCGTCACATATTTTATTGATTTATTTGAAAAAGGAACATAAAACTGTTAACAAAGAAAACTAAGATGAATTAATCGACCATAGAAGAATGCAAAAAAAAGTAAAGTATCATCACGACCGTTTCCCTTTCGGGGTGGTCAGAAACCACACTTATAAATAAGAGCATTCACATTTAGCCAACTTTAATATAGGCCATTCATGACAAGTGCGCGATGTCTCCAGCGTGCCATATTATATAAATTCATATTTTTGTTCATCCTGCCTATCACCTTTCATGATCCCCAAGGGTTTTCTTCAACGTTCTTTACCAGCTGGTAAGAAAATAGAAGCCTATGTACGGGTTTTAAGTGCAATGAAGTATTTAAATAAATATATACTAGCTGCATTTGGAATCGGACTAAACACAACCACTTATATTAGCATTTTAACGACACATTATTTTTACTTGTGACGAATGTGACAGTGACGAATTAACATAGAGTCGAATTCACCCATTTTCAAGTTATTGAGAAATTCGTCCGAGCGACACCAGCTTCTCCGAACACTTATTAAATTGAATTTGCACTACTCGTTTTATAAAGTTATGTCTTTAGACTTGGCGCCAAGATTCAATATTTAAATTAACTTAATCAGTCTCTAGAACACAGAGTTCACTAAAAAGTAGGCCAATTTTTGCAGAATTAAGCCTACTCTACAGGTCAGACGTTTTGGCGAAAGAGCTTTATATGTTTTTTTAATTTATCACAATTTTAAATTTAAAACAACTGTAATATATTCTATAAATTAAAAAAAGAGTGCTTCGCGCCATTTTGCGCGGACATGTCAAGTGCAAGTATTTGTTTTGTAAATTAATTTACTGTGGATATTATTGGTCAAAAGTGGTGTTGTTTTGTTTAATAATGTGCTACAATGTGAATAATTATGGAAAACGATAAATTGGACTTTAAATATGGGGCACAAGTTGCAGTTTATTTTTGCGGTTTCCCGCGCTGTGAACTCCCATATTTTACCCGACGTGTTTGTTCTATATTGCCGCGAGTGACTCCAATCAAAGCATCAAATTCTGCAGCATCTGGAATTTGATGATAACCTCATTAACTCATAAAAAATAAAGATATATTACGTCAGACTTGGCTGTATAGGCTAGACCCTTTGTCTTCCCTATCACCTCATTCATCATCCATCGGGAGAAGATAATGTTAGCTATTAGCACTGTTGGAGATGGGCCTTCCAGAAACTTCTGGAGAATTTGGCCTACACTTGCCACGTTGGCCAGATTGTCAAGGGTCCTATATCAATTTTAATGGCAATTTATTTTAGAATCCATTAGTATTAGTGGAACCAGGACCGATGATTTAAATGTGTTGTAAATCTATTCCAAATGTACATACGTGTATTTCTCTTTTTAAAACCAGACGACTTGAGTTTTTACAATCGAGTCACCACAGTCGATTTATGTGTAAAATTATATAATTTTATGCAATTTCTTTCGTTTTAAGAAGTGTTAGTGGAACCGGGACGACCGGGTTAACGTATTCCTTAACGGACGGGAACGGTTGTGTAAAAAAAGCAATAAGAACAAGAATTCTTGCACATGCTTGATTGATGTTTAATACTTATATATTTTTTTATATTTTTAGAAATAATATTCTCATAATTCTTTTGTTTCTTATCTCTGGTTCAGCGTATTATATTGGTAGATATAAAACATAGATTTATCCCTTTCCTTTAAATATAGCATGGTGGGATTTCCGAGAATATAATAAAAATTTGTTATGCCATCAAAGAGGAAGGCCCCTCTGAACCCATTGTGAGAACCTGACAGACCCGGGTTTAGACCCATTGAGGTCCACTTTTGCGTACCAGCTTTTGAGAACAATTTTTGTTTTTAAAATTATCAATCTCTTATTATTACGTTATTGAAGGGTGTAGGGCAATGGTGTATGTCATGCAAAAACCGCCTGCGTCTACTTTATTGTTTGTGCCGTTTGCAGTAGACTCTAGGCCCGTGAAGTTTAGCGCATTTTTTTTGTAAAATTCTCCTCGTTTGATTGTCTGCTCTGATGACAAGAGGGCTGTTTCCTTCCTAAGAAGAAAGAAAACCTTATTTATCGCAACAATTTAATTTAGTATAATAATTATTAGAATAAGATAAAGATTCCTCGTTCAGAAATTCCGCATAGCGATTATAAGTATGTAAATAGTTTGTAGGTATGCAAAGTTATTTTTATTTTTTGTTGTATATTAATTTATTTGTCATACTCGAGGGCCTATACCATGACATCCTCAAATTACCTGTACTTGATATTTAGGTTTTATCTTGATTTAACATGGATACACTAGTTTGAATTTGCTTGATACGTTGCTAAATAGGAGTGATTAGCAAGTGGGACGCACGGTTACTTTGGGTAGCAAATCTCGGGCAAATTGGGACCGATTTTGAGAGCCGCAGTATCGATACCTTGTGAGCCGACTAGAATGTCAAATAGGGTCGGCAAGCTAGGAAAATATGATAAGACACGTGATTCTTTGGTAATATAATGGAGAGAAATGGCGTTATTTACAACCGACACGAGTGTGTTGTTGAAAACGTACAGATACAAATAGAAGTCGGGTTTTGTTTTTATACATAATAACAACATATATAATACAGGAAAATAACTGAGATCTGTATCGCCAAATACCTCACAGATGCTCTTAATGCCCTACAGAGGCGAGCTGTTCGAATTGTGGACGATGCCACTATATCTGGAACTCTTAAATCCCTACAGCTTCGCCAAGATGTAGCTTTCTGAGCGTGTTCTACCAGATATACAAAGGCGAGTGCTCGGAAGAGCTCTATAACCTAATTCCTTACTCTCCATTCCACAACCGAATCACACGCACAGGTCAGAATATGCACCCACTACCGTAGTCACCATCCCTTCGCATACTGTTACGGGCCAGGAACGTGGAGACTTTTTTAAAACAACGTGTTCTTCCTTTGTAGATTGTTTATTTTTCTTAGATGTGCCCGTGACGAAGCCTGATTCTGAACTGACTCGAAAACGCATGGAACCTCATAATTATAGAAATTATTGCATCATCCACTGTACTTTAGCTGACGCCTTGTTTACGCGAAACGTAGCAACAATGCATCGCCAGCTACTTACTGTACAATGGATTAGCGTAGGGTGCATATTATAACAGTACATATAAATTTGGGGATTCATACATCTGTTGCATAATAAAGATGTAGAATAGACTTCAAGCCTCTGCGCTTCCACTTCTCTATAACCTGGAGTTCTTCAAACGAAGTGTGAAAAAGCATCTAGTCAAGCTGGCATAGTGATGTCAGTCATGAATTATACTTCTACTACTATACTTTTCACTTCCTTACACATGGTGTATCCATAGACTGATAGGCAAGAACCATCCTCTCTTTTTCTAGTTCAAAATTAAATAAAAAAGAACTCACATAACAAGTCCCCTGTAATATTTCCAAGCCTTTAATGTTGTTAAACCTGCCAAATTAACCAAATTAATAACAATGTATTAATGGTAAAGTAAAGTATCATCACGACCGTTTCCCTTTCGGGGTGGTCAGAAACCACGCTTAAGTTTAAAGAAGCGGATTTTCATTTAGCTATAACTTTACTATAGGCCAATCATGACAAGTAGCAAGCTTTAAAAACTAATTATAAATAAAACTAAACTAACTATTATAGCTATTGAAATTCAATTCAATTCAAAAATTCTTTATTGCACAAAAAATATTGTACATAGGCGGGCTTAATGACTAAGTATTTTCTAACAACCAACCTTTGGGAGTGTGGAAAGGTAACAACGAAGGGTGCAATATATTATAATAAACTTACATACTAATATTACATATACTGAATAAATATATACATAAATACCTACAATATATATATTATAATTAAGTTAAATTAGTACATACATGGTTAAAGTAACAGTTGATTTAGAATAATAATAATGATAAGCATGAAATACATTCTACAAAATAAACTAGGGGCTTACCACCAGGGACCCCTCCCTATTCAACAAGATCGCCGTTACCAACTGTCAAAGTTCGGAAGTCCATGTTGGAAGACCCTATAGTTGCTACGGGAAAGCATTTTAGCTTTCCAAAATGATAGCAACTATAAATAAAGTTTTTGTGGACAACAATAACACGTTTGTTCTCGGAATAGTTATTATTCCGTATGCGCGGAGAAGTTTTACCATTAAACGATTATGAATAAGAGAAAACACCTTTTGGCATTGACTTTTATGTAAGAGCTGGGCTTTCAAAGCGATTTATTCCAATGTTTGGCAATTGTCCAACCGAGACTACTGTGTTTATTTATTTATAAAGTCTTTATTACACTTAAAAACTTTACAGTTTAGTAAAAGCATTTAGTTAATGCCTCTCGGCAATTTATAGCTAACCTTTGGGAGTGTGGTAGGCGGGTGCATTAAAAATAAAAACAAATATAAATAATAATAATAAATATAATAAATGTTTCCAGACAGGTCACACAGCGCCATCTAATTTCCGTGGTAAGCTACAAGGTGTGTGTTACGGAAACTAGATGGTTGATAAACTATATATTATACTTTTTTTTGTAAACATATTATACATATAAACACCCAGACCGTGACAAATTATACAATGTACAACTTGCCCCGGGTGGGAATCGAACCGACGACCTCCCGAGTTCACGGCAACGTTTGTTACCACTAGACCACGGAGGCGGTCAAATGTAGGTACTTAGTTTTTTTTTTTTTTGTTCTTTATGAATAGGTATTATTAATGTACTTGTATAATATTTATTCTTATTATACTCGTATTTGTATGTTCATACGATATTATTTGTTCTTGGCTAATGTTTTTGCGTTAACAGTAAATAAACAGAGATTAAAGATTATTGACGGAAACCACAAACCATAACATTATCTGTAAACAAGTCTCCACCAGGGTCTAAGTTAGTGGAATGTTCAGACGAAGACAAATTTAATTCGACTCGGTTTGCCTTATACACTACGGTTCTGAAAAATCACTTGCGAGATATAGACCCCACCGCCAGAACTTAAGATAGGGCAAGCGACTTTGTGGTAACATACTCGTAGTCGTAAGTTCAGGTGCCGGAACAATCTGTGTATATTTTGTTGTTTTAGTTGATTTTCTCAAAAAGTGCGGAACCAATTTGGTTTTTTTATGTGACCACCTCTAAAGTATGACATACGAAACAAAAAAATAATCACCTAAATTTATTCATAATTGGCTGAGAAATCGCGTAACAAACGCGTGCCTGAACAATCTGTGTATATTTTGTTGTTTTAGTTGATTTTCTCAAAAAGTGCGAAACCAATTTGGTTTTTTTATGGGACCACCTCTGAAGTAATTAGCAACAATTACCTCTATATTAGACTTGGTTATTTTGCCCCAATTTTATGTTAGGCGTTGACAATAATATTATTATATTAATGGACCAGCTTTAATATTACGAGTACATAGGTCAATGTATTTTGATAACCACACTTGTTTTGAATCATATAAAAGTTATATTCATGACCGTTCTATATTCTATATTTATTTTTCCTTCAAGTCAAAAGCCATTTTATTTATAAGAGAATTTATTATATTATATTGTGTACGTTACGACTTAGGAATCGTGTTATTAAATTTATGGATGTGAAGTCCGAAATAAAAGTTTATTATTATTATTATTAATAGATAATAAATAAACTATTAGTTTACTAAGTGTTTCTTTTAAAAGAAAAAAAAAATAAATCCTACAATAAAATACCTACTTAATAATAATAAATAAATAAAATACAAATCTAAATATAATATTACGACGACGCCTGCCAAAGAGAATTGTCTATGAAAAGGCGGACGAGCTGTCAAATCGGCTTGATCTGCCATATGAGAAAGAATGTCGCTAGTCGTATTAATTGCTTCTAAATCTTCATAGCAGGTCCCGCTGGGGTGAGTTGCCATAAGTCTGGGCTAAAACCTGAAATTCTTCATTCCAGGACAGTAGAAATCTCCAGAGACTGCTCCACGCGTACACGTATTACCCTCGCTATACAGAGGGGAAATGTTGCCAGTCTCCTTGGGACTATCTCGGATGGGACGTCTCTAGAGGGCATTTTTTATTTATAGTTTAGTTTATTTTTAATTTTATTATTTAGGTAGCTTTTAATTTATATTTAATGTACTATAATTAACTTCGAATAAAATTTATTAAAAAAGCGTACAGGTAATGTTGGTGGTCCCACACTAGTCCTTTTAGGCTCGACATATGGGAGCCATGACAGTTTTGCATTAAAAATTAAGCCAAGTTACCTTAGAAACTTAACTAATGTATATAAGAAGACAAAGTTCTAAGCATTCCATGGATTCACCGTGCGGGTGCCGGGTCCATCGTGTGTGGGTAAGAGATGAGAAGAATGGTGTCTCGGGCTTGCGACCGACAATAGGAGGCCTCTTTTTTTTTCTATTGCGCGATAATACGCTCACCATCCACCATTCTACTTCTCTCCCTACCCAACCAAATACTGTATGATTCCGTTAATGCCGTCTTGGAAGCTCGTTCCATAAATGTATTGACGGCAGACCTGCTTAGGCCCAATTCTTTCAGTAAGTGATGCAAAGATTTTGCTGGAACTCCTCTCGCACCAACTTCCACTAAATGTAGTAAATGATAATACAACGTAAATAAATAATAAGGATATATAGGATAGGTAATTATAAATAAATAAAATAGTGTAAATATTAATTAAACATTCGAAAAAAATATTTACAAAGTATAAAATAAAATTAATATTAATACTAAGGATAGAAATATAAGTCCCGTCCGCGTATAGGTATTTGAATTGCTGTTTTTATTCATCGAACAAAGGGCAATCGTCCACCAATATATATTTCCTGTTTACGTATATAATTAGTTATCTAATCTATATAGTGTATGTAAGAATATATATATATATTATGTAGTTTAAGTATTATTATTTTTATGATGTTTATCGTATATTTAATTTAACTAGTACTAATAAGTGATTTAATTATTTTTATTTATTTTTTTGTGTTTTTTATTTTGCCATGCCTAAACTTCGATTCCTTGTCCCGAAGGTTGATGGTACGAGAACGCCAAGCGGCATTACATACGCCTTTTGTATTAAACAATAAAGTTTTTAATAAAAATTATAAATAATAAAAGTCTTGTAAGTATGTTTAACATTTTAGGCTTTTTGTAGCATATAAAATTAACATCAGGGCTTCTGAGCAATTGGACTATAACTACGAGTACATGTAGTAGAGCAAAACCGACAGTGTGCATATTTTACCAAATTTATGATCTTTAACTGGGTCATAACGCCGTATAACTTTCGGCGTTAAATTTGGGAATATAATAATCTACCTGCTATCATTATATTTATTGTGGCCGACGATTTGGCATCCTTTGCCACACGTTTTTGTTCTTTTTAATTTTGATAATATTTTGACTTTTATATGACATATTTGTTTATTTTACATTTTGACATGGTCTAAAAATACAAGCAAGAAAAAGTCGTGAATGTGCATTTTCATTGAAGATTACCCTATTGTCTATCCCCAACTGTAGATATCGGTCACAGTAATTTTTCCACAGTTCGGCATGTTGTTGCTGTCACTGATCGCTCCTTGAACGACGACGTCAGATGCAGGACCTTCAGCTCCAACGTCCTCAGCAATCTGATATTCAAGAAGTGTAACAGTTGATCCTTCATCCAACAACGCAAATGTGCTGACTGTACCGAGTGGTCCATCAATATCCACAGGAATAACCTTTAAATAAACTTGTTTGTCTTTTGTAATTAAATTAGCCGTAGTCTCTGTCTTATCTCCATTTTCATCTTGACTAATCATGTTCGAATGTTCCATATGCAATAGTGAATTATGTCTTTTCTTACACTTATTACAAAGATCAGGGCGGCCAAACCTTAATTCCAACGTTTTAATTATTTGATTAGCTGAGGTGACCGTCATGAGTTGAGCAGCAACCGCCTCCCACGCTTCACCTTGAAGGCATTTCTGCAAGCGCGCGATATTTTCGGTGTCGGTGTACTGTCCAATCTCGGTGGTCGTCGTGAATGAATTCTTAAATCTCAGCCAATCCAGTGGATCTCCTGAAAACGTTGGTAAATCTCTGGCAGAAAGGCGTCCTATGAGCTTGTCATTGCTAATGGCTGGTGAAGCTGTCGTTTTCAAGGCGTCCGTAATGGCTTTAGCTAGTTGAGAAATATCAGTCGTTGCAGAGTTGACATTGGATGTCACTGGAGGTCGTACTTCGGTAATCGGTTCGCAGGCTATATCCGCGTGAGTCGTTCCGTCCACCCACCGAAGTACACTCGCCTGGGTCGAGGTTGCCCCACAATCAAGTTCTGCCTCCTGCTCCTGTAACTGTGCTTCTAAAATAATTCTTTCACCTTCAATTCGAGCCTCTATATGTTTAGCTTCTAACATAGCCCTTTTAGTCGCGGCCTGAGCCATAAACATTCGTCGTCTGATGGTACTGGTCATGCTTCGTGTGCTACCCGACCGACTTATCACGGTAGGTCGGCCAGTGTCTGTAGTCAAGTCTAACATTGGTGTGTCTACCCTATTTTCTGTTTCGCCAGCTAAGTCAATTATGGGAGCGTTTACCCTAATATCCGTGTCGGTTACCTCTGGTCTCCGCGTATCGCCCAAAGCTCCTAGTCCGTCACCGCCGCTCATCATTTGTCGGTCGGTGTCTGTCGCTGCTATGGTAGCGGATTTTTCCATAATCCTTCGACTTTTTCGGGTATTCATAATATAATTCTTGCCCCACGTTGGGCGCCAATTACTGTGACCGATATCTACAGTTGGGGATAGACAATAGGGTAATCTTCAATGAAAATGCACATTCACGACTTTTTCTTGCTTGTATTTTTAGACCATGTCAAAATGTAAAATAAACAAATATGTCATATAAAAGTCAAAATATTATCAAAATTAAAAAGAACAAAAACGTGTGGCAAAGGATGCCAAATCGTCGGCCACATTTAGGTAGGTACTTTACATTGAGAAAATATATCACTACCTATTATAAAACAATGTCTGTCTGTTCGGAATAAACTCAAAAACTACTGCACCAATTATCATACCATTTTCACCAACGTCAGATGATTGGTTGGCTTGTTACATTGATACTTCAGTCAATCAGGTGCCTTATAATCAAAAAGATTAATGTTTATTCATTTATATTTGTATATAGTAAAGAAAGAAAGAAAGAAAAAAGTTTATTTGTCACAAACAAAAAAAAACACAAGCAGTAAAAAAAAATAATAATAATACAACAAACAAGATAGTGTGGTGACAAATAGGGAATTAGCTCGGTCACAGCGCTGATTTTCAACTGACAATGATATACCTAAATATAAATAACATAATAAATAAATACAAACTACCAAAAATATTCAACAACGTTTATAATAATGATTATTGTATCAAAATTAAAAAAGAAGCAATATTAATAAAAACTTGTTCTTCAAATAAATAAAATAATATATATATAAAACTATAGCTATATAATTTGGCTAATTTTTAAAATAAATACACATAGTAGTACATACTCGTATACTGCGTGTAATTGCCAAAAGAAAATATTTTTTTAGGCTTCAGGTGTCATTAGTAAATCCTCTATTTGAAATAATAAAGGTCACTTTTTTTTAAAGATTTATTATCCGAAAAACAAAACACTACTGCATGGTGAATAAGGCCGCGTCTAAAAATCGCGATATCCAACGTGATAAATACCTAACGGCTGGGGAGTGTTATTATTAATTATTGATCTCGCCCACAGCCGACAGACGAAATAGAGAGAGAAAGAATTACGTAAGTCAACATTCGCACGATCGTCGACCTCTGGCTACCTACTTGATTAGGCTTAGTATGAGTTGCGATATTTTTAGGAAAACATCTCTCCACCGTAACTTAAGATTATATTACTGAATAATAAATAAAAAAAATATATAGTTCTTTATTTTTATTCTAGATTATGATATAAAAATATTTGCTGTTAAATATATTCCACGCTGTATTTGTATTTAGACTTATCTAATATACTCGACAATAATGTATATAACAATTAGGTGTCAAAGCATTTACCAATAAAAAAAGAAAGAAGAAGAAATTATGAACCTTATTACTTTGAAAACTAAAAAAACAAAAAATACAAACCATAACAAAAATATGACTTCTAAAATAGAACATTTAAAGAAATATAGGACTAGAACAAAAAAAAATAATACTAAAATTTGGTACCTTAAAGCTACTCGTATATTAATGGTTTAAAATGTGTGTTTTTTTTTTTCTGAATACATTGTAACGGTCATTAAATATTATTATGTACTTGCAATATTCGGCAAACATACAAAATAATAATATTCAAAAGATTGGTATACTCACATTACTTAAACAGCTCCCAACAGCGCGTATAAGTGGATATTGTATGTAGTATAGTGACCGCCTCCGTGGTCTAGTGGTAACAAACGTTGCCGTGAACTCGGGAGGTCGTGGGTTCGATTCCCACCGGGGGCAAGTTGTACATTGTGTACTGGGTGTTTATATGTATAATATGTATATATTTACAAAAAAAAAAGTATAATATGTAGTTTATCAACCATCTAGTTTCCGTAACACAAGCCTCGTAGCTTACCACGGAAATTAGATGGCGCTGTGTGACCTGTCTGGAAATATTATAATATTGATATTATTACTTATAATATTATATTATTAATGTGTATATATTAGTAAGTACTATTAGTATGTAGTATATATGTTATTGATAAATATAGTTATTATTTAATAATGATCAGTCTTAAATACGCACCATGCAGTAGTGTTTTTGTGTCTGTGTTTCCACTTTCTATAACTTGGATTCCTTCAAGCGAAGTGTGAAAAAGCATTTAGCCAAGCCTGCATAGTGTTAGGGACTGATGTCAGTCATGAGTGTCTGACTTCAGTTGCTAACATTCATGGACCTTACGCGCCACTTACCATCTAATGGGCCCAAGGTTACATGTCGTGATAGTGTAAAAAAAAAAATGTTTTCGTACCTACTCCTCCATCTAAGTTATATTTTTTATTGTCCCAAAGGTTGGCTGTCAGAGAATGTCGAATCGTGCTAAGTTAAAGTGGCTGCCAATTCGTTGTCGCAGAAATCTAAGAGTTCTTTGTCTCCTTTTTTCTGTTCTAAACAAGCCTGCGACACCGAAATACCTCAAGAATAAATTTGCCTATCTTTCTTCGTTTCACGACAAATCCCTTCGTTCTTCTCACAACTCACTTCTTTCTGTTCCCTTGCATCATTCTGGATTTGTTTCAAATTCTTTTACAGTTGTTGCCACAAATTTATGGAACTATCTCCCTGTCAATATAAGGCAAGCGTCTACCAGATCTTCGTTCAAAAAACTCGTCTATCTACACTTTCTAAATAGCTCACAACAATGTTAATAAGTGTATATATGTATATTTATGTATATTTTTGTGTATGTATTAGTATTTTACATACATACATATCTTCACGCCAGATCCCTTGCGGGGTAGGCAGAGACAATTGAGCGCCATTTGACACGATCACGACATACCTCTTTCGCTTCGTCGACATTCATTAACCTCTTCATACATGCCCTTTGGTTACGAAGACTTTTTAATGCACCTTCAGTCAGTGTTTTATTTATTTGATCGTGATATGTGAGTCTCGGTCTGCCAGGGCCTCTTTTACCCACAACTTTCGCATTATATATCTGGTTCGTCAATCTTTCATCGCTCATCCTTTCTTTAGTATTTTGTATATTGATATTACAGTATATATAAAAGTATATTTTGTAAGTATATATAATTATGTTGAATTTATCCTACTATTAATATTTATTTCATTGCACCTATAAATGTTCTGATTTGTCCCTAAGGTTTGGCTGTCAGAAAATGTCTACGGGCAACAAGTCCGCCTTTGTTCTTTGTGCAATAAAGTTTTTAATAAATAATAAAATAAATAAATGTCTAGCTGCATTAAGCCCGCCCCTTGTACATAGTGCAATAAAGTTTTAAATAATAATAATACTTGTGAGATGTTGACTATATAGCTCTTGAGGGACAGCACAGGATCTTGGTAATAGGACGACCTGAAATATTGTAGGGTACTGTTAGAGAAATGTTTGTTAAAATCTAAATACGTAGGAATCATCACACTGCGACTGTACATATCGTTTTACGTACAATAGGCTGGTTTTATTAGGCATGATATTTGCATTGAATTGAACACGCGTTATTGCGTTATAAAATTTCAAATGACGCGTAGAACTTTTCGGTTGTGAATTTTATTTAGATGGTAATAAAATTGACTCAGTGGGTTTGTGGTTAAGCTTAAAGATTAGCGTACGCTCTCGGTTTGATTACCATGATGGAATTACGCACGAACGGTGGCTCTCGGGAGACCACTCTGTTGTCCTGCTGACTTTGGATCTTGTCCTTATTGGTCTTGGCCAGAAGTGCCAGGCTGGCACAGCATAGGTGAGACGGGACGGGATGAACATTTGAGCGGCAATCTGGAATTCATAACAGGACGTAACATAAAAATTAAGGAAAATTTATAAAAGATTTTGCGAATTGTCTCCTTCTAAAATTAGGTATATGGAAGTAAAACAATGTCTTAAATGTTCGTAATTTTGAAATTTTTTGTTTGTGCGAGCGAGAGGAATGCTAAACCGTTAAACCCCTTATTCCTGTTTTACCGACCGCACGACCGTATCGATAAATGCTATGGTTTATTGATTATGGTTGGGTGTTTCACTTACCCCTTCGTTTCACTTACCCCACCTGACCTTATATATTTTTCAAAATTGTTTCAGATTTAGTTTTTCGAATAACATTTTGTTTTTGTAAAATTTTCTAATTTTGTTATTTCTTATAGGCAATAAAGGCTACTGTGGTAATGTGGTGGTCGCCTATAATAGGTGCAACATCTAACTTCTGATTTAGTGTTAAGTACAAATAAGTGTGTGATGTTAGCACTGTTGGCTACCCTATTATAAAGAAATAAACCCCCCTAAGGCCGTAAAGATACTTGTGTTAATAAAAGTTATAATTCGGAGTTAGGCAATGGATTGTTGATTTATTTTCTTTTACAGCCTTCTCGTATGTAAATGTAATTCTTATCTGACGCACTGTTTTTATTGCCGGCATGATGTCAATTTTACGTTCACTTTAACTGTTCCAACCTTACTAAATATAGATTAATATCATCATGACGGTGTTTTTCTTAGCATGACACGTGAGAAAGTCAGTGTACCTATTTATTTATTTATTCATTCATTTCCACAGCACGTTACAGAACATAAAGGTTAGTATATAATTGAGTTTATACATTGGCCAAATTAGGAAACATACTTTATTACTGATACTTAGGTGTCAAAGAAAAGGAGAAAAAACAAGAAATACAACCAAAATATATAGAAATTCAATTTAACAAAAAACAATAACACAAATAAAATTCCAGATATCCAATATTGAATTAAATTAAATTAAAAAAGAAAAAAAACTAAAGATTAAATTAATAATTAAATTAAAAAAGATTTCTAAATTAAATAATTAAATAATTCTTGGCTGCCCTAACTACAGGAAAGTGTACCCTAATAGTGAGTGAGATGTGATGTAGCCTTGTAGAATTGACAGCAGCACCGCGGACAGCATTAACAACCGGGATCTGCATCCGAAGTACAGATTAATACTAATACTTTTACGTTTCGGAATCAGGCTCAAATTGCCGTCATGCCAAGTCAAGCCTATATAGTGTTAATGACTGATGTCAGTCGTTTTTCTTGACTCTTTCTAAATAGGTCCAAATATATATGGGTGGTAGGCGGACTGATAATGGTAATTTGCCCAGTCTGCCGGGGCGGACAAGTATCCACCGATCGTGCCGATAAACCCGTGTAAAATGTATACACACGTATCACGATCGGACTCGAATAGCCGTCATGTGACTGGGCATAGTGTTAGGGATTGATGTGAGTTATTGTCTTATTCCAGTTTAACATTCATGGACCTCGGGCGCCACTTATTGGCGGGCGCTAACTTACGTCTTGCTGGTACATAAAAAAAAAAAAAAACTTATTTTAATATTTTATATTATTTATTTTAGCCAATCCTAGTACTTAGACGCTTTCATAGCTATAACCTTGTCTATTTATTTATTTAAAACTTCATTGCACTATGTACAAGGGGCGGGCTTAATGCCGCTAGACATTCTCTGACAGCCAACCTTAGGGACAGATAAAGCATTTAAAGTGAACGGTAGGTGCAATCTATTATAACTAAACGATCACATTGTAAGCAATAAACAATATGTTAATTATATACACATATAAACACATACATACATACACACAATAATACATACCAATACAATACATATACATACACATACATAAACATACATATAATACAATATATATACATACACTAAGTAGGTCTCTTGTTAGGAGCCATTTAAGAAATGCAAATAGACCATCTTTTTAAATTGAGCTCGATTTGATGCTTGTCTTATATTTAAGGTCGACATATATTTTATTATTTCATTGGTATTTCTTACAAAAAAAAAGTCCACAAGCAATCAAGGTAGCTTCGTAATTTAATATCAAAAAGGATCCTAAAACAATACGATTTGTCAAACGATAAGAACTTAAATAAAACGGTCCCGACAGCTACTTATTCTTAAGAATTTTTCGTCTTGAAGGATAAATTACGTATAAAATTGCACCCTAAGATTACTCTGCTGTGAGAGATTAATGACTCGACATCAGCCGGGAATTCCGAAAAGAAATTAAATATTGTAAAAATTTTGTTAAAACAATGGGAGTAAGGATTTGGAAGGTATTTTGATACCTCTTTTTGGATCATTAGCTGGCTTATTGTGATTTGTTGTTGTGAATATATTGATTACAACTTTTGTCTCTCTGTAAGTATTAAGAAAAAAAAAAATATCTCATATAAAACCTTAAATTAAATAAACTATATTACAACAAAATCTAAGTTTAACCTAAAAAATAAAAACATAGAAAATAAAAATTAAATACTTAGAAAAAAAATAGCTCCTCCAAATAGCTGTCTTGTAGCATGGTGCCCAATACAATAGCAGCATTTCCCCTTTGAATTAGGATACTTAATTTTTGTGATAAAAAACTGCCAGCCCTATTGTCACCAGAGACGTCAATGAGCCTTGGAACAATTTGAATAAAATAAAATTAAATAACTATAAAATAAACCTAATCAAAAAATGTACTATATTCTATATTAAACTATAGTCCCAAGAAGACTGGCAACATTTTCCATCTGTAAGTATACTGTACAATAGTACTAAAAACCACAGAATTCTAGAATTAAAAATACCCAGATTTTATCAAAACACGATACCTCCGTTCCAAAAAATCTGGGTATTTTTAATACCTAGAATTCTGTGGCTTTTAGTACTATTGTACAGTATACTATAACTTTCTCCGTCTATAAGTTAAGTATATGAATTTAGAAACGGAGGTATCGTGTTTTGCAAAGTCGGCAAAGGGGCTTTTACAAAACGTATAATCGCACTACGTGTACATCGTCGTCTCCTTTCATGGGCTTAAATTATTGCGTACTAGTATTTTATACTTTGAAATCATGATTTTAATACCAGTGTACAAGTCCCACAAAGATTTTGTAAAGCAACGTATACGCCTCTACTAGATGTGCCACGCGCATTACAACATCGTGCCGGAGAGTTGTCATGTACGAGACAACTTGCGCGACAGTCTGCATTGCTTTTTTACGTTTCTCGGAGCGAGTAGTTAGTCTACAGAAGTGTGTGATTACTTATATAAAATAAATGTATCGTAAAGTGTATTAGTGCAGTGCAGTACGTTTGTTATTCTAGGCGCCACATCTAGTATAAATAAATAAATGCGTTTATTGAGGAATAAGGTACACTGGTATGAAAGTATAAAATTGGGATACAATATGTCTAAGGGTCGACTCCCCAACCGTCAAGCAGAGGCGCTCTACACAAACCCGCATTAATAACTGAGAGAATAATGATTATGTTCTCCATTCGGGCTAACTGTGCTACTCCACCCCACGATTGGAAGGTCAACCCCAAGAAGAATTTGGGTAGATTGCATTGTTCAGCATAAACGCCTGCTAAATGGAATTCAATGCTGACGTTTCATGATATGACATAAAGCCTTTTTAATCCGCTAATGTTGCTATGTCCGTTATACACACAGTGTACCAACAAAACTTGTACAATTATTAGCGTCCCAGCTGCCGCACCAAAGTTATGTGTCGCGGCGGCCGGGGGGTGCACTGCTTGTCAATTTATATAATTTAGTATAATTTTAAATTTTAATTATTTTATTATTAAGGTTATGAACTATACATAAATATAAATATAAATCAGTAAAATAAATGAGGTGAGTGTGTGTCGTGTGTGTGATAGTGTTAGTGTAGTGGATGAAATGTGAGGGTATAGTGTAGTGAGTTAGTAAAATATGAGTTGGGTAGTCTAAGAATAATTTTATTTATGTTAATTGTAATTTATGTTGCGCTTGTATGCTTATGATAAAGCCAAAGACAGTGCCTCACAGGTGTTGTAATCCAGTGGCAGCAGCCACTTGTATAAAATCAAGTAGATAGACAGATTTCTAAGGATTCCATGGATTCACCGTACGAGAGCCGGGTCGATCACCATCACCACCTACCATTCTGCTCCTCTCCCTACCCAACTAAACACTGTATGTAGATCTACTTAGTTCCAATTGTATCAGTAAGTGGTGCAAACATTGTCTTGATTGAACCCATTCCTGATTAATTCTTCTGTGAATTTTAAATATTGGATTCCCATGGAGAGGTACGTTCAATAAGAATAAATTTTTTCAAGTTCCGAGACAGCAAGATAAATGCCGTATAGAGATAGAGATATAGATATCCAACGAAATATCTGCTAAGCTGCTGGTCTTCTGCTAACAGCTTACTTATTGGACCGATTTGCTGCTTCTTCTACCAGCAGGAGTAGAATCATTCAAAATAATTTAATTATCGACGTTTCATAATAGGTTTACGTAAAAAAAATATATTTTGAATTTGACTTTGAATATTAATCATACAGCCGAATTTAGAAAGCACATCAAATACTCGTACAATAGCATTAAACAAAATTATAACTTTGTGGCATTTGGGGTTGAAACAATGGGGGTATATTCTCTTGATTCCAAGAGTGTGGCGATCCCAAATGCCATAACTACCTAAAACAGAATATGTCCATAATAATTCAACGAGGAAATGCGGCGAGCGTTTTAGGTACCCTCCCTGGTTTATTTAAGCCCTTAGTTTATTTTGTAGAATAGTTTTAATTTCATAGGTATTTTTAGTTTAGTATTATTTATAATTAGTTTTTTAATCAATTTTATTTTAATATTTTTGTATCTAAGTACCTACTTCGAATAAATCTTTTAATGCAATGATATATTCTATAGAAGCCTTTTTGGTTGTCGGCGGCGTTAAACAAAATAATTTGTTTAAATCCGTTTAGGGCTGTCAGTCTATCGGCGCTAAGACTCGTTTGATTTGACGTTCAGCTTTTTTCTATGAAACATTACACTAAAGAATTTGTTGTGCAATAAAGCCTTTATTTTTTATACTGAGAAATGTGATATTCCTACCATTATGCCGACCATTATCAAGATGCTATTTCACACTTCGCTTGAAGAATTCCTGGTTATTTATTTTATTTATTTATTCGGAAAATCAACAGCTTTAAATACATCTATTTTTTTAGACTTGGAGGTACCGGGTTTGATTCCTGGTCGGGATACAAAAACATTTATTAATATTAATAAATACATTTAATTAATATTTAATTTATTTGTGATATTACTCGAGTTTGGTACGCTGGAGACATCGACGAGCTTGCCACTTGTCATGATTGGCCTATAGTAAAATTGGCTAAATGTGAATCCGCTTATTTCTATATATAAATCTGACCACCCCGAAAGTTAAACGGTCGTGATGATACTTTACTTATTTTTTTTAATAAAAAAAGTAATATACAACCAGTATAAAAGAATTACAATATAAAAGCTACCTAAATAATAAAATTAAAAATAAACTAAACTATAAATAAAAAATGTCCTCTAGAGATGTCCCATCCGAGATAGTCCCAAGGAGACTGGCAACATTTTCCCTCTGTATAGCGAGGCTAATACGTTGGCAGAAATAATTGCCAGCCTTCCTGTCTCCAGACCTTTCTGTCAGCCGCTTTGACAACTCCTTGGCCAAGCGCCTCGCTGACGCCTTTTTTTAAAGTAGTGATACATAATGAGTACAGCCAATTAAAGATTTCCACAAAAGATGAACGAATGTAACAAAAACAAACAGAAAAAAGACCTTTATCAACAAATACATAACCCAATAATAAACTCAAAGCAAAGCAAAGAGACAGTGACTGAATAGACATACTTAAATTTAGTATAACTATAAATTATATCACTATTAATTTATTTTATGATGAACGATGTCTTTGAACTAACAAAGAGATAAAAATCAGAAAAGATTTTGTTATATGTGTATGCAATTCGGGTTAGAGGTGAGTTTTTTCGATAATTAGTGCGATGTTATAGAATTGGGAAAACATACTGGCTGGAAGAGCATTCCACAGCTTGTGTGCGATAGAGGTAAGAGTCTCCAAATTTATATGTACGCGTAGGAATAGTGGCTATAGTATAGTGCATATTTTGGTTCGATTGCGAAATAGAGAAAAAGGGAAAAATTAAAGCATGATTTCATTTACTTTTTTATACAAAGTTATTGTATTAGTAAAGTAACGTATCATCACGACCGTATCCCTTTCGGAGTGATCAGAAACCCGGTCTTTTTTTTTAACGAAGCGGATTCACATTTAGCTAAATTTGCTATAGGCTTTCCAGCGGGTTGGTCCAATTAGATTATCCAATTAGGCGTAGCCAACTTCAACAAAGAAGCCGACAGACGCATTCGGCTAGGATGGGCGGCATATCCTCTCATCGTCCATACCACAGTGTTTGAAGACGAAGTTCTTTAATCAGTGCGTCCTCCCGGTAATGTCGTATGGAGCAGAGACGTGGACACTGGCAGTTGGTTTTGTCCGTAAATTCAAGGTCGCTCAGCGAGCTATGAAAAGTGCTATGCTTGGTATTTCTCTAATGGATAGAAACGATGGTATTCGTCAAAAAACGAAAGTTACTGATACGAGTTTTTTGAACGAAGATCTGGTAGACGCTTGCCTTATGTTTATTTATTTTATTTAAATTCTTTAATGCACTTAAAAATAGTACAGAGGCGAGCTATAATGCCAGTAGGCATTCTTTACCAGCTAACCTTGGGGACCGAGTAAGGTGATAGGCAGGATGAAAAAAAAAATTAATGATACAGTTAATAAGTTACTTAACTAATTATAATATACTACATATTAAACCTACACACATAAACATACATAAAACATACATACAATTATACATACATGTTTACAGAGAGATTGTTCCATAAATTTGTGGCAACAACTGTAAAAGAATTTGAAACAAATCCAGAATTATGCAAGGGGACAATAAGAAGTGAGTTGTGAGAAGAACGAAGGGATTTGTCGTGAAACGAAGAAAGATAGGCAAATTTATACTTGAGGTATTGTATTGAGGTACTTTGCACTGTAGGTATTTTTAGAAACGACCCAAGCCGTCTCTGAGGTCGGTGGGGTGTCTGCAAATCAATTTTGCTGAGCAACTCGGGACAATCAATCGAGCTGTTAAGCAGGTTCATTACGTACATCACATCAGCGATTCGAAGTCTGGGTTTAAGCGGAAGTATATGATGTCTTCTACAGCGCTATTGGTTACCTCTTCTCGATTTAGACAGCATTTTTATTCTTCTTTTGAATCATCTATTATAAAGGTTGTGTCAAAATATTAAAAGCTATTTTTATCAACATAGTCGTAAAAGAAGTCACCAGCACAGCTTCTAGAACACAAAGTTTTAGACCTGGACTGCTGCAGATAAGCTTCTTATATATTTCTGGAGAGTTTGGTCTAATATATATTGTAACGATTCCACAAAAAGTATTTTAAGGAAATAAAATTTAAATTGAATTTAAAAAAAAGTTTTGTTAAATTGCATTTTTTTATGTAAGTATAAAATACTCTTTTTTATTAATATTTTTTAGAATTTGATTTAAGTAACGGTTTTAATGTCTGAAGGTAGATTAGAATATCATAGATTATAAATAATATTTAATTTAATTAAGTATAATAATTAAAATATATATATATATCTGTGCGTAATTAAATGCTACGACAATTTCCGAGATAGTATTAGACAGGCCTTATCTAAAATCTGCAGTAGATATACCGTCTCTAATGGTTGGCCATTTCCTGGACAGAAAAGGTCGGAGAAGAATACACTAAAGTGTTAAAGAAAAATATCATTACTTCAGGAATAAAAGAGATAGTCAAAAAACAATATTTTTATTTATATATATAGCTGTTTTACCCGGCTTTGCCCAGTGTAAACGGCGACGTGAAATTAATTTCGTTGCGCATTATTTTGATTTAGCTACATCTCCTAATGTATTCATTTAATTTGTATGGTGTAAAGAAAAAAAATAATCTACATGAAATACTCAAGCCAACTAATTTAAAATTATAATGATTAATACTGTGTTTATATTAATAGCTTTCCAATTACCATTACCATTTACATACATACATTATCTTCACGCCAAATCCCTTGTGGGGTAGGCAGTGACAATTGAGCGCCACTTGTCACGATCACACATACCTCTTTCGCTTCTTCGACATTCATCAACCTCTTCATACATGCCCTTTTGTTTCGATGGCTTTTTAATTCACCTTCAGCTAATGTTTTATTTATTTGATCATGATAGGCAAGTCTTGGTCCGCCAGGGCCTCTTTTACCCACAACTTTCGCATTATATATCTGGTTCGTCAATCTCTCTTCGCTCATACTTTCAACATGCCCGAACCATCGGAGCATGGCTTTCCTTATTTTTATACCTATGCTTTCTTTTATACCTACCCTTTTGCGTATTTCGTTATTACGTATACGGTCCATCAAAGTTACGGTTACCATTACCATTTAACCAAAGTAAAGTAAAAAATAACTAAGGGATAATACAAAGGCTGAGCCAGTTTCTCAAAGTTATTTATGGCATTTAATTTTTTTAAATCTAAAAATTAACTAGGTTTTGCAAGAAATGCGTTTCACAAACATATCTTAGGAAATACTTACGAAATAATTAAGAATTGAACTGTCATTTACACAAATGTTTGGGGAGTTGCGTTTCACAAAGCTATAAGGAATGATTAAGTAGAGATTTAAAAACTGTTTTCTTTAATATGAAAAAAACACATTCTATAATTTTAAACAATAATATATGTGTATTTCATACTAAATATAAATATTCTCTTTTATGTCTATAAATCTTAAGTAAAATCGAGTTTGCCACTTGTCATAATTGGCCTATAGTAAAGTTGGCTAAATGTGAACCCGCTTCTTTATAAGCGTGGTTTCTGACTACCCCGAAAGGGAAAACAGTCGTGATGATACTTTAACTGAGAAAAAACTTACAGATAATGATTCATTAGCTATAGGAAAATTATAGGAACTATAGGAAATTAAGTAGGGCCACGAGAAACCGGCTGTTAAACCTATAAAAAAATAAATTAATACCTACATAATATGGTAGATACATTAAAAGGTGCAATAAATATTCCCTGGTCTCCATAAAAAGTTACCTTGCGTCATGGAGACTTGACAAGAAAATTGAACCCTACCTCCACGTTTAAATCTCCGGTCGTAACTGCTAAGCCACGGAGCCAGTTGAAAGTAATACAATCAGTGTTAAAAGACATTGTAGTTGCTTTGCGGACTTCAGTCCCTTGAGACCCAAAGCTCAGGCGATGGGAAGCGAGCGGGCTTATTTCAAGACCATTTTTAAGCCTCAAACTTTTTATTTTTCCTGAACTTGCTATATTTATCAAATTCAAGTTAATTTATTCATCGAAAGGGTTAGTAAGTACTAAGTAAAAAAAAAATACTTAATGAAAAAGGTAAGTAAAAGGTGTTAGTAACAACAATAAATCAATAAATCTTTGGTCTGCACACTAGGACATCCTGTCATGTGAGGACTAGCTTTAGTAGGGGTGATTTTTAGTAAGAATTATTAAACAAAAACATGTAAGAATACAAACCGGTTATTAAAAAAAAAAAAAAAAAAAAAAGTGACAGTGTAGGTATGCTTGTGTTTTTATGCGTATGAGTGTGTGATGTAAGTATGTCTATGTCGTAAATATATAGGAATTAAATAAATGAAAATGTAATGTGTGCTTGTGTGATGTAGGGTTTGTTGTAGAATATATATATATATATATGTTAGACAATTTAAGATAAATAAGATAATTACAATAATAAAAATAAAGAAGGTGTGTGTATAGGAGATAATAAGATAAGATAAGTACCTATTGGAACATTAATAAGAAGGGTTGAGGTTACATCAAATTAGAATAGAATATTAATATTATTATCAATGCATGTATTTCATAAACGCATTCATTGGAGCTGGTTACCTGATTCTATTAGTCAACGTGAAACTGACTGACATTCTATTGATATAAGTTTAATTAGTTAGGAGTCAGGGAACAAAAATGTCTTAATATTATTGTGTTTTATATTTAACTTTTCCTACGCGACAATATGTCGGGAATGACAAAAAATGGCTTCTTTCAAATTCTGACGAATATCGACGTTTCAAATTGTATCCATCATAGCTCTCTCCATAAGTCACTGAGCGACCTTGAATTTGTGAACCAGACCCAATGTCAGTGTCCACGTCTCTGATCCGTACGTCATTACGGACAGGACGTACTGGTTGTAGACTTCCATCTTTAGCCACTGTGTTATAAACGATGAGAGGATGTGTCGAAGTTTCCCGAATACCGCCCATCCTAGCTGAATGCGTCAGTAGGCTAATTTTTTTAATACTATAATAAATAAATAATAATAAAATCGTTTATTTCTCTCTTATGACATAAATTAGTTTACAAAAAATTAAATATAAAAATCTGGGCATGAGAGCTGGTGCCTGAAGTGGATATCGGAAGGATATCTGTATCTCAGGTCACCAGATTGCATCCCTCAGACTAAATACAAATTACAATTTGTGTTTTTAAAAAAAGAAAAATAACGTACATTAAAACCAAAAAATTAATAATAGAAACAATGTTTAAAAACTTTAAAGTTAGATAGTGCTCTCAGAAACAATACTAATTATACATTCTACCTCACAACAATCAACACTAGCACGACATGTAATCGTGCGCCCATCTGACGGTAATTGGCGCGCGAGGTCCATGAATGTAAGCAACTGGAATCAGACACTCATGACTGACATTAGTCCCTAACACTATGCCAGCTTGACTGGGCATGACATTAATTCGAGTCTGATCCCGGAACGTGTGTATCCACATACACTTTACTGGGTTTATCGGCATGAACGGCGGACACTTCCCCGCCCTGGCAGAATGGGCAATTTACCACCATCAGTCCGCCTACAATGAAGTTGTCAGTGTCTAGCTAAATAGTTTGTCAAAGATAGACGTATTGTGTTTTAATATTATTGATATGTATTTATTTGCATTATTATTATTATATTTATTTTTATGTTAGGAAAACTTACAGCTACTATAGATATATAAAATTAAAGACTAAACACAATTAGGCTAATGACAAGTTTTCACTTATAGGTAAACACAATTACATACATGTATAAAAAATTAGAAAAAGAAAAAAACAAAAAAATTAAACTAAGAAAATGTAAAAATAGTTAAACTCCACACGGATAAGCTGAACACACTTCTCTACACGAAGTGCTCTTTTGTCATCGCGCCTCTAATAGATATGGTACTGTCATTAAACATATCAACATCAATGCTCAGATCAATTAGGAACTCAATTGCTCTATTGAAGAACATGCATAAACTGATATACCAAATTACAACGTTTGTGATACTTAGGTGTGTTTCTTAGCACACTTATCTTTGGCGACATAATATAAAAGGTATTCATAAAATAACACCCTTCTTTGTTATTCAGAAAAAAGTGTTGAATCATGTCGCCTGAAAATAGGCTATTGTCGCTTTACCATTAAGAATAATTTATTGGTTTCCTAAACGAAATTTACTGCATTCTTTAGTAATTTAAAGTTAGTGAAAAGTGCGGAATAGGGGAGTTTTACACTTTGAATCAATGTAAACAGAACGATTACAAAAATATTACAAGCACGGTTTAAGTGGTCGCGTGCCCGAATCACCTTGGGGCCTCATAAGGAGACCTCAAGGTGCCTACGGACTAAAACCGTCTTTCTTTCACTGTTGGCCTTGTGTGCCTTTACAGCTAAGTCTGACTCTTGGCTACGAGTGAAGGCACTCGTTCGCCGCGTTAAAAATAACGTGCAAGATGGTGGGGTAAGTGTCTGCGGTGGAGCCATCGAGGGGGAGTTGGGGGCAAAGACAGCGGCAACCAGATCGGCAACTGGATCGTCGACTGGATTAAAGTGCAGAAAGTTACGTAGAGAATAGTTGAAATTATTTATTACTATAAATCACATATTAATAGTAGATACAAAAATATAACAATTAAGTAGATTAAAAAACTAATTATAAATAAAACTAAACTAAAAATACCTATAAAGTTAAAACTATTCTACAAAATAAACTATAGGGCTTACCACCAGGGAGGGTCCTAAAACGCTCGCCGCATTTTCTCGTTGAATTATTATGGAAATATTCTGTTTTAGGTAGTTATGGCATTTGGGATCGCCACACTCTTGAAAAATTCGTTTACCCAGAACTTTTATGAATTTGTGGGTATCAAGAGAATATACCCCCATTGTTTCAACCCCAAAAGCCACAAATTTATAATTTTGTTTAATATTTGATGTGCTTTTTAAATTCGGCTGTATGAACAGCCGAACCGGCCTTTTTTGATGTGGAGGAAATGTGGCAAGCGGCAAAGGTGGCATACCAAACAAGACTGTGAGAGTTACATAGGATGTGGAAACGATATTTTAGGAGTGCATTGAGATTATCAAAAATTATAACCAAACAACAATAAAAGTCCCACTTTAACTCTTTACAAAATTGGCTTAATAAATTTAAAAAAATGTCCTTGATACGTTTTCATAGCTTCCGAATCCATTTTGATGCTAAAAGGGTTACTCATTGTTACATAAGTTTCCAATACCAGAGGGATGCTTGCAGACTTGTGAAATTCTGATAGCATGTAATCGCATTGTGTGACAAACGGTTTCTACATATAGGAATATAGATACCAAAAATCTATACGCCAGTTCCCTTTCGGGGTAGAAAGAGACAATATGCACAATTGCCTCCTTGGTTAAGCGGCAAATAAAATTACGGACATTAACATACTTTTATATCTGTGTTACAGTTTAGTTTTTGATATTTAAACAAAAGACATCAGAATTAATTCTAATACGGTTTATTTGATACTAAATAAAATATTAATTATTCAAATTTATTTGTGAAAACCAACCAACCAACTACAATTGCAACACATTTTTTTAGCAATGTTATAAATTACCTTTTAGCTGCTCTTCACGAATTATTGACAGAGTGATAAATCGCCGGGGAGACATTAACTGGGCACCAAGGAGCCCAGACCCAACTCCTGCTGAATTTTACCTATGGGGCTACCTAAAGAGTAGAGTCTACAACCCTTTACCATCCAATTTCGATGCTAGAGAAATTACAGACGAAATAAAAGCTATTCGTAGGTCGACGCTCCAGCGTGTGATTAAGAATTTTAGTCCTAGGTTGAAAGAATTACCCTAACCCAATGCCTTCTCCTTCCCCTTCTCGACTATGGTGACGTGTGTAGTGTGTGTAGTGTCAGAGGTGTTGCTCAATAAGATGGATTACTCAACTCCTGTATCAGGTTTATCTTCGGCCTTAGCAAATACGAGCACATCTCTGAGTATCGAACAAAATTAAAGTGGCTACCAATTTGCTGTCGCAGGAATCTCCGAATTCTCTGTTTACTATTTTCTATACTCAACGAGCCTGTTACACCGAAATACCTCAAGAGTAAATTTGCCTATCTCTCTTCATTTCATGATAAGTCTCTTCGCTCTTCTCATAACTCTGTTCTCTACATTCCCTTTCACCATACTGGATTTATGGCCAACTCATTTGCTGTTGTCGCCGCAATGAACTACCGGTAGAAATCCGACAAGCATCCAACCGAAAAATGTTTTAAAAAATGTCATCGCATTATTTAAATGGTTCATAAGTTATGTAATGGTATCATATGTAGTATATGTATTATTAGTATTTAATATATCATAGTTATTAGTATGTATTTAGTAATATCATTGTATTTATATGTATATAGATTTATTTATTATTATTATTATATATAAATATTTGCACCTACCTTACATTTGAAATGGTCCACATTGTCCCTAAGGTTGGCTGTCAGATAATGTCTAGCGGCATTAAGTCCGCCCCTTGTATAACGTGCAATAAAGTTTTAAATAAATAAATAAAAATAAAGTAAAAAAGTTAAAGAAGTTTTATTTTTACAAATACAATTTACGAACTGACATTGGGTTTGGTTTTCTTGTAACAACTTGGACATTGTCAGCACTAAAATAATATAAAACAAAAACTTAAAAAAATATAAACAAACACAAGTTAGGTAATCATGGTTGGACCGTAACAGGTAATAATCCAGATTTATGTGTCTTATAATAGCATTATTGCCATAAGCAAGGTAATTGTAACGTAATAACTACTTAATATAAGATCGTGGCTGTAAATAGGCCGTGTCAACTAAATATAAATTCGTGGCTGTAAAAAGGCCGTTTCAACTTATAGACATAAAATAATAATCGTAATAATAACTATAAAAAAGAAGTTATTAATTAAAACTAATTGGAATTAATACTGATGTCTTTTATTTAAATATCAAAGTCAAAGTCAAAGTCAAAATATCTTTATTCACGTAAACCTATTACAGGCATTTATGAAACGTCATTAATTTAATTATTTTGAATGATTCTACTCCTGCTAGTAAAAGACTAAGCAGCAAAGTGGTCCAATAAGTAAGCTGTTAGCAGAAGACCAGCAGCTTAGCAAATTCCAGTGACCTGTTAATGTCTAATCTGACTGAGAAAGGAATCTGCAAGGAAAACTCAGCTATATCAGATTTACAAAATAAGACATATACAGAACTGCACCACAACGATCAATTAATAACCTTTTAAATTTAGTTATCAGTACCTATGAGAAAACAATACCTGGTACAGCAGTAACCCACCAGGCAAGTCAGAATTAAGGTAGACTACATGCCTATGTGCAACCCGAAAGTCGACAAAACGCAAAAACCTCTGTTAATTTAAGAACAATAAATTGAACGTGTTCGGCAGAGGTCCCAGGCCCCCACAGCAGCACCCGATCACGGACATAACGCATATCAAAAACGAAACACAGTCTGAGACATCCTTTATACATATTCAACTAGTTTTTCTAAAATAAACATTAGAAATCGTAATAGGATTCCAAATAGATGACAAAAGAAACGTGATTTTATTTGTAAATCGTGTAATGCCACGCGTAGGTGGAAGACATTTGTTCCAGATAACCGACAAAGCCATTCTAAACAGGATTCAAACAAAAATAGACTACAATATTGATTTATAAGGAACTAGCTATTTCACCTGGAGTTGCCCATGTAATATAGTGATAAACGAAAAGAACTTTCAGATTCCTTGTTTATACCGCGTTATTTTGTAAGCTCTTGCCTTAGATATGTCAAATTTTATTTATTTAAAAACTTTATTGCACAAATGGCGGACTTATTGTCCGTAGACATTTTCTGACAGCCAAACCTTAGGGACAGTAAAGTATCATCATGACCGTTTCCCTTCCGGGGTAGTCAAAAACCACGCTTTTAAACAAGCGGATTCACATTTAGACAACTTCGTTTATTTAATTTAAATTGATAAATATTATTGTGTACCAACCAGGAATCGAACACGGTACGTCCGAGTCTAAATCCAAAAACCTAACCGCTAGACCACGGAGGCAGTTAAAAACATGTTTGTTCTACCAATAGAACATAATATAATCGAAAGTAAATCACGCGCTATGTCTAAAATGTCCGTAATTTTATTTACAAGACTAAAATCACAATATACAATCAAACTAGATTTTTTATATAATAATAATAAGAAAATAAAACAGCATATTTAATAGACATAGCCATACCTAACACTCATAACCTAGTAACTACACATACAGAAAAAAATACTAAATACAGAGATCTTGCAATAGAGCTTAAATCCCAACTCAAATTTAAAAAAGTAACAACTGTACCTATATTAGTATCTACGACCAGAGTAATACCCAAAATAATACATGACAGCCTCAAAACTATCAACGTAGACCAGCACACATACAGACAATTGCAAAAAGCTACAATCCTTAATACTTGCCGTATAGTCAGAAAGTTTGAAGTTAAAGAAGCATGATGCTCACTTGGCCGAGGCCTTTAAGCATACATATATACATATAATAATAATAATAACGTTTATTGAGCTTTCTTATTGGTACCTATATACAAAGTTGAGTAAACAATATATAAAATATTCCTTGAATTTATATATTATATATTCACTTAATTCTACAATTTGGTATTAGTGGAACCGGAAACAGCTTGCTACATTAATTTTCTGAAATAAAACGCAATAAGATTCTCAAAATCTTGGGATCAAAGGAATTTGCGTGAAATAGTATAGGGGCTCACCCTTAAGGGGCTCTTAAGATTAGGCCGGGAGTCGATTCTTGATAGTCGTCGAGGCAGAGAGATATGCAATCAAATAAATATTTAGGATTTAGGTAAGTCTTGTTTCAAGCGGTGTTATCTTTAAATAAATATAACAATGGTAAGCTTACAATATTAGTTCTCCTTGAAAGTACAAATAGGCATTTGCGTTATTGCAAATGGCATACCTATACATTTCAACGAGAACAAATAGGTAGGTGGACTGATGGTGGTAGTTTTCCCAGTCTGCCCGGGCGGGGAAGTATTCACCGTTCGTGCCGATACACCCTGTAGTGCATCCACACGTTTCGAGATCAGGCTAGAAATGCCGTGATGCCTAGTCGCCGGCATAGTGTTAGGGACTGATGTCAGTCATGAGTGTCGAATTCCAGTTGCTAACATTCATGGACCTTGCACGCATTTTACCATCAGGTGGGCGCAGGTCATAATTCGTGCAGGTATATAAAAATATATAGATAATAAGCGGTGATGGCTCGGTTGTAAGAACGTGATCTTTAAATCCTACAAAGGTCGGTTTAAACCCCCCCGGCATGTACCAATGAGAAATACAATTTTCTTACGTACATTTACAACACCACCGTTCCCGTGCCTCGGAGAGCATGTTAAGCCGTCGGTCCCGGTTCAACTAATACCAACTTGAGGAATCGTTAATAAATTGTCATAAAAAATGACATCATATCCTCGCCAAACCGTCTGGCCAGCGTGGCGAGTGTAGGCCAAATTCTCCAGATATATGTTCTGGAAGTCCCATCTCCAGCAGTGGAGGTCTAGGACGCTGTGTTCTAGGGGCTGTAATGATATGATGATATAAAAAAAAATCTTCTGATATACCTTACCTCAGATATCTTGAAATTAAGAATGTATAAAATCATCATCAACATCACAACTCCTAGAACACAGAGCCCTAGGCCTCAAATGTTCGAGATTGGCCTTCCAAAAATTCATTGAGTATTTGGCCTACACTTGCCACGCTGGTCAGACGAGATGGCGAGGGTTTGATGTCAATTTTAATGACAATTTAAAAACGATTCCACAAGTTGGTATAAGTGGAATCGGAAACGACAGTGCTTTCCGAGGCACGGGAACAGTGGTGTTGTAAATCTATAACAAATTGTACGTAAGAAAAGTCCATTTCTTATTGATACATGCCGGGATTCGAACAGAACTTACTAGGATTTAAAGGAAAGCAACTGAACCACCGCCACTCTCGACGAGCAATCTGTATGTGATTCTATAACAAATAATTTTGTATTTTAAATTTATTTTAATTTGAATTAATCGTTCATATCAGAAACTTGCGGCGATTTTGAACCAAAATAACATAAATACATACGTAAGTACATATCGGCCGAGCAATCTTTGTCAAACGTCATTGTTTATTTCAGTCAAACAATATTTATTAAGTGACAGATAGACAGATTATTATTAAAATAAAGTTCCTAACTTAACTTTTGGTAAACTTTCGCAAATGCTGATGTGTCAATGAAAATACTTTCTTGTTGAAATAAACGAAAATGACAATATAAAGACCGTTCCCATCTCACACGTCGAACGTTCCCGACAAAATAATAAATCTTGATTTGATGAAATTTGACTCATGCTTTAACATACTCAAATACTTTGCAAAGGCTGGCTAATTCGACATTATCCAACCAGTGTTGTCCAAAGGAAGACTAAGACTGGCCAAGTAAGATTTTATTTTCTGTCCGCAAACTACTATCTCGAGAACTATTTTATTTATTTATTTGATGAAAACTTATTTGAAAACTTTATTGCACAAAGTACAAATGCGGACTTAATGCGCGTAGACATTTTCTGACAGCCAGACCTTGGGAACAAATTAGAACATTTATAGGTGCAATGAAATAAATATTAATAGTAGGATAAATTCTACAACATAATTATATATACTTACATAATATACTTTTATATATACTGTAATATCAATATACTAAATACTAATACATACACAAAAATATACATTCATTACAGCCCCTAGAACACAGCGTCCTAAACCTCCACTGCTGGAGATGGGCCTTCCAGATCATATATCTGAAGAATTTGGCCTACACCCGCCACGCTGGCCAGACGGCTTGGCGAGGATATGATGTAATTTTTTTATGACAATTTATTAACGATTCCACAAGTTGGCATTAGTGGAACCGGGACCGACGGCTTAACGTGCTCTCCGAGACACGGGAACGGTGGTGTTGTAAATCTTTGACAAATGTGCGTAAGGAAAGTGTATTTCTCACTGGTACATGCCGGGTGGGTTTAAACCGACCTTTGTAGGATTTAAGGTACGCGCTCTTACAACCGAGCCACCACCGCGCCTTATATAATATACATATACTCGTATACACTGGCAATTCGAGCATTATCATTTTATATATTACATATTTATTCGAAGTTAATTAATATACAATAAATATAAACTAAAAGCTACCTAAATAATAAAATTAAAAATAAACTAAAATATAAATAAAAAATGTCCTCTAGAGACGTCCCATCTGAGATAGTCCCAAGGAGACTGGCAACATTTTCCCTCTGTATAGCGAGGCTAATACGTTGGCAGAAATAATTGCCAGCCTTCCTGTCGCCAGACCTTTCTGTCAGCCGCTTTGACAACTCCTTGGCCAACCGCCTTGCCGACGCTCCCCATGGGCCCATCGTCTCGACCCCAAACGGCGCAAATTCGTAACCGGCACCACGGTTGGCATATTTGCGCAATTTGAGGTTATATACACTTATTAACATTGTTGAGAGCTATTTAGAAAGTGTAGTACGAGTTTTTTGAACGAACTACTGGGGCTGCAGTCTCGACATTTCATAAAGACCGCTAACTTAGCGATTTAAGGTTGCAATTGACAAGCCTTCCAACAGACCAAATTGCGTGGTCGCTTTCTAAAATTTGTTTACGATTGTCAATAACGTATATCATTTTTTAAACGACGTCACAGCCTTGGATTGCGTCTACGGCCATTTAGTTTATTTTGCGTTGCGCCGTCTTGCCAGTCATCATCATCATCATCGTCAGCCTGTATCTCTCCACTGCTGGATGTAGACCTCCCCTAAGGCTCGCCACTTAACGCGATCTTTCGATACCCTCATCCAACCCCCACCAGCGACCTTCTTTAGGTCATCTATCCATCTGGCGGGGGTCGTCCCACTCTGCGTCTTCCCGTACGTGGTCTCCACTCTAGAACCCGTTTGCCCTATCGATCGTCGGTTCTGCGGCAGATGTGTCCGGCCCATTGCCACTTCAGCTTGCTAATGTCAGTAACTTTCGTTCTCTGACGAATATCAACGTTTCGAATTCTATCCATCAGAGATACACCAAGCATAGCTCTCTCCATGGCTCGCTAAGCGACCCTGAATTTATGGACCAGACCCACTGTTAGTGTCCACGTCTCTGCTCCGTACGACATTACCGGGAGGACGCACTGGTTAAAGACCTTAGTCTTTAAACATTGTGGTATAGACGATGAGAGGATGTGCCGGAGTTTCCCGAATGCCGCCCATCCTAGCTGAATGCTGCCAGTGACGACGACAATTTCATAATATTGTTGATAATGCTACCCTTTAGTCATAAAAATGTTTGAATCGTATCGAATTTATATGTCAAATTTGTGATTTTTGCAAACTATTTAGCAAAGAAATTTAACAGCCCGCAAAGTTATCGATAATATTCGATATGATCGTGTCAGCACCCAACTGACATTTTGACATTTGCTTTTAGTGTTGCCTCCTTGCGTCGTGTTTCCTCATTGATGAGGGTCGTGACCTCCCGATGAATTGGTGTGCGTCTTGATGATAGCACGCCACCCGTTCCTGTCTTCGACGGCATGCACAGCATCATGGACGCTAGTGTTGTGGTGGTGGAGCGGATTTGGTCGGACCAGCGTACCGGACTACGGCCTCTCGGTCTCTTTCCTTCCACCTTGCCAGTAACAAAAAGTTTCTCCAGGTTATCTCCTCCTTTTCTCGCAATGTGTCCGAAGTACTGGAGCATCCGACGAAGGCATATGGTGGATAGCCTAGTCGATATGTCTAGTGTTGCAAAGGAATAAAAATTATTCTAAAAAAAAATCGTCAGTTCCATAATGAATCATTAGATATCGATAAATAAAAATTTATACAACACTATACTTTTTTGAAGTCTTTCTTGCTTATTTCCGACAAATTGTTGTTTTAGTTAGGTCACCTTTGTTCTGAGTGTGCAACATGTAAATCAATTAATTGTAAGTGCGAGTACCTAGGTACTGTAACGGGTACATGTAGGTTACAGAGTTTTATTGGCATTTTAAGAAAGAATAGTATTGTCAATATACGACAATGACAGGATTGATGGGTTTTTGTTAAAAAGAAGAATAAGAAGAAAAAAAAAGAAGATCGGGGGAGCTCGGACTTTTAATAAAAATGCATAAAACTTTTTTTATACTTTATATTTTGGAAATAATTACATATCTATAAAAACTAAACACTTATCTACGAGGGACACTATTACGCGGTAGACTTTAACTAATAATTATTTTAATCCTAATATTTATAAAAATACTCGCTCTGTCGACCTCTCGGTCCGAGCTCCCCCGATCTTCTTTTTTTTTCTTCTTTATCTTCTTTTTAACAAAAACTCATCTATCCTGTCATTGTCGTATATTGACAATACTATTCTTCCTTAAAATGCCAATAAAACTCTGTAACCTACATGTACCCGTTACAGTACCTAGTGTTTGTATTTCTGTAGCCATACAGAAGTCTGTGCCTAGAATCGTCTCTCGAGAAGTTTAATTAAATAAAGTTACAACGTTATTCATCGTTTGTTATCGCGTTTTCATTACAAGCGCCTATTCATGCAAACATTCTTATCATTTTCTCCCGTCATGTAAGTAAGAAATATGACAAAATTTGATTAAAAGGACTGACCAAAGGCGTCAACGAAAAACATGATTTACTAAGGTTACGCTTATAAAATACATATTTTTCACACAAATTAGATATCTTTCGAATTTCATCGTTCTACCTTAAGCTGGAGGTTCTTTAAACACATTCAAATTAAAAGAAAACTTTATTGCACTAAAAATTGTACATAGGCGGGCTTAATGACTAAGCTTTTTCTAATAACCAACCTTTGGGAGTGTGGAGAGGTAACAACAAAGTGTGCAATTTATTATAATAGACTTACATATTAATAAATAAATAATAAATAAATAAATATTTCCAGATAGGTCACACAGCGCCATCTAATTTTCGTAAAGCACCATCACTGATATGCTATAAAAATTTGCTCATTAAACACTTTCACAAAAAGCAAGACGAGTCTACATAACTTGACTAAATCGGTATATTATTGTATGTATATATATATATATATAAATATAGTATGTAACCAGTATATTTATGTGTTATCTATGTATTGTATGTATTTATATTATAGATTTAATATCGTTCTTTTTTTTTTAGTTATAAGTTTTTAACTCAATAAATCTCTTTATCTCAAATATTAGCGGTCATGCACCTTATAATCCCTGCTCACACTTCCCAAAGGTTAGTTGTTAGAAAATTTTTTTTTAGACATTAAGCTTGCCTATGTACTGTAAAATGTATTATTTTCTGTGCAATAAAGAATTTATCTATCTATCTAATTTCCGTGGTAAGCTACGAGGCTTGTGTTACGGAAACTAGATGGTTGATAAACTACATATTATACTTTTTATTTTTTTGTAAATATATACATATAAACACCCGGACCGAGACAAATAATACAATGTACAACTTGCTCCCGGTGGGAATCGAACCCACGACCTCCCGAGTTCACGGCAATGTTTTTTACCACTAGACCACGGAGGCGGTCAATACTACATACACTGAATAAATATGTACACCTAGAGGAGGACGGGGAGGACAGGGAGGAGGATGTCATGCTTGCACTGTTTGCGGACGACAGTGTCTACTTCAGCTCTTCTCCAAGCCAATATGAGGCTGCTGATAAAATGCAGGACCTCCTGGACCTACTCCCTGCGTGGTTGGACAAGTGGCGTATGTCTATCAATGTCGGCAAAACTGCCGCATTGATGACATCCAGATGCCGACTGCCTCCACCACTGCAGCTTCGAGGACAGAACATCGAGTGGACACCGACCGTCAAATACCTGGGCTGCATCATTAACAGGACGTTAACAATGGGTGAAATGGCCTGCCACGCCGTCAATCAGGCGAAGGCGGCCCGAGCCATGTTACGCCCTGTTATGAATTCCAGCTTGCCGCTCAGGTTGAAGGTTCGGATCTACAAGATGTTCATCCGTTCCCGACTCACCTATGCTGCGCCAGCCTGGCACCACCTTCTGGTCAAGACCAATAGGGACAAGATCCAAAGTCAGCAGAACATATCGCTCAGAGTGGTCTCCCGAGCACCATGGTTCGTGCGTAATTCCGTCATAGCTCGAGATCTGGAGATGCCTACTATTGAGGAATTTGTCGTCGGCCTGACTAGACGTATGTTCTATCGGGCCGACAACGGACACTTGAAGCATCTTCAGAATATCGCTCCGTCTTGCGCTCGGCCCCCCAACGGGAGACCGCTTCCTAGAAAAGTGCTCTTGGAGGAGAGTTGAAGTAGTCGAACCTATACCCCCCTGGGTTCGTGAGCCACACGGGCGCTGTTATACAGTGACGGCGCCCAGCACCAAAAGTGCATGAATTACCGGTGGGTGGTTGCCCGCTGAGATCCTGCCGGGGAAAACGGGGGAATGTCCCCATCCCCAACCCAGGCCCATTAGCCATCCGGGCCTGGACGACCCCACTGTCTGTCTGTAAATATGTACATAAATATCTATAATTTATATATATATATATATATATATATATATATATATATACATACGTCGTACTATCACAAACATGTCATACCTGTTCTCGATAGCTACCTCCTGGATTGACTGTGCGAGTCTTCTAAATCTTTGTAAGCTACAGGTTACGAAGTCGTCCAGAGAGCAGAGATTATTTCTTGTCCCATTCTCCAAAACTAACTACCAACAGAATTCGTTCATAGCAGGACATACAGTTATATTAACACGCAACCTCGTACGGAACCCGTACCTGGGGAAGCATTTCCAAACCCATTCATGCGAAAAACACCGTAAATACGACAGGGCAGCAGAAGGTCTCAGAGCTTCATTTACGCCGTCTGCCATCTCATTAGGTGCTGAGTACGCGGCTTTTGTCAGAAATATCGCTTCACGGCTTTCTGAAAAATGGCAGAAGCCATTCTCACAAGTTGCAGGCTGGCTAAAAATTAAAATACTTTTAATACTGTAATAAGGGCTATAAGCTTAAGGATCAGAGGAACAAGAAAGCGAGTGAGATGGATAGGATGTGAGGATGGAGCAGGTATGTTTAAAGAAATGAATGAATGATTAAATGTGAATGAATGTTAGATGATTTTATATATTTAGTTTTCTGTATTTTTTAGTTATTATTGTTATTTTCTTGAAATAAATTTATTCGACCATTTATTACAGTTATATAATGATTATTGCAACGACTTAGATCCATTTATATTATCTCCGACAGCTAGACGACGCATTCTTACAAAACGTTTCGCCAGTGAATACGACAGTGAAAACGATGATGGTTCTTGCCCGTGGGCAACCGAAACCCGACAAAAGCGAGGAAGCAGAGCCACAAAAAAAACTATTGCATAGTAAAAGACTTTCCTTATAACGATTCTAATTTTATTGTTCTAAATTTCTAATACATGAAATAAGTTTATATACAGTACAATCATGTCCTATGTTTATTCAGCCCGCACAGTCCGTAATTATGCTGTAAGTGCGGGATTCAGGGAAGAGCTACTCTCTAAAAAACTTCGTTATCGAATCGAGAACATGAACGTATCAGATTTTAGACAGCGCGCAGCGCGAGCGCCACGAAGTGTGATGTTATGGAACTATGAACGTATGAATTTTTACTCGATTCTATAGCGTAATGGGGTGTATCACTAACTTTTTATCACGACAGATGGCGCATGATAGACGGTACCTAATATAACTGTCAGTTGCATAGAAATGTTGTATTTTTATTAGGAAATTTATTATTTTCTGGATATTATGCAGAAGTGAGCAGCTTTTAAGTGTACAAATCGAGATTTTCAAGCGAAAGCAAAGATATGGTGATCTCAAAATTGCCGTTCTAATAATTCAACTTTTTTTTATTTTAAAGAAGTGTTTGCTTACTTAATTCGTCTTTTAAGTTAGGTAACGTTAAGTTAAAATACTTTTTTTGTTATAAAAATAAAAAACTACAAATAAATGTAAAAAAGGATCCGTCATAGGTACCAGTGCCGCTAGCGACATCTAGAAAAAGCTTTGCCTGATACACCCCATTCCGCTTTCTATTCTCGGAGCTACTGTTAATATTTAATATAAACTGTTAATGTCAAACGCTTAAGCTGAATTTCACCAAAGTTTATGTAAATGTGACTATTAAAGTTAAAACCAACGTCGAATGTAAGAGTTTTATTATGAAGGTCAGTAGAAAACGACGGCATTTTTAACTGTAATCGTTACAATTAACCCCTCATTCCGAATAGTGCTCAGAGCGCTTAGAACGAATATGACACTGACCGTCGTTCCGAATCAAATATCGCGATTTGGATGCTCAGAGCGTAATATCAATTCGGAACGGTCTAAATCACATTTTCATTCATAAAATATTAGTTTTTTTTTTAATGTATGGAATATAAATTGCGGATTCCACATCTTTGAGTACTAACAAATATACATTTCTCAGTTTATTCATCTTTATATGTGTAAAGATTAATATTATTAACTTATTTTGGTCTTTTAAATTTTAAAATAACTTGCCGTATTACAGATATTTTTTTTTTCACTTCTTACTTAAATATTAATTATTTTGTTTTAGAAGTAATATACAAACAGTATAAACGAATTACAATATTAAATAATTTAAAAGAAAACCTAATATTAAATAAACTTGAAAATGGCGCGGGACATTATGACAAAAAACTGACAGCGCTCACAGCGATCTACCTCAATATCGTAAGCAGTCTAAGCGCGAGGAGTAATGTCATTTGTGACGTCACATAGCTTTGGCAAAACAGTTTAATCGCGTCTCGGAACACCTTTAAGCGTGCTTAGGTTATTTTTATCGTGTCTTGGAACGAAGGGTAAGTCTTCGTTTTGGTACAACACAGCCTTTAAGTTAATATTCACACAGACTATTTTAGTCCAATGCTTTTAGAGTTAAAATTCTTTGACGTAAGCTATGCTCCGCAGTAGCTCGCGCTAAAACAGATAAAGGATTTTTCGTGCCCACCTATAGGAGCAACTAATGCTAGCCACTGACGTCCGATATTAGTCTCACCAATATGCCGGCCTAACAAGATGCTTTTACACACTTCGCTTGAAGGACTCCGGATTATAGGAATGGGAAAACACACTGTCTCGGAGAGCGTTTCACATCTTCAGCGTGCGATAGATGTGAGAGTCTCCAAATTAGAGTGCGCGTAGCGATAGTACGGTATAGGGGTGCATATTTTGGCTTGTGTTAGTGGTTTAGTTGCGGAAAAGATAGATTTTTTTTAATTTTTTTTTATATCTATTTTATTTTTTGAAATTTCTTTATTGCACAGAAAATAAAACATTTTACAGTACGTAGGCGAGCTTAATGTCTAAAAACATTATCTAACAGCTAACCTTTAGGAGAAGTGAGCAGGGATTGTGGGTGCATGACCACTAATGTTTGACAATGAGTTTTATTAAGTATTAAAGAGGAGAAGGGTTAAGGTTGTGGAGCTCTTTAGAATACTCACCGTAGTATAGCTTGTAGAACACGCTCAGGGAGACATCGACAAACAAACAAACAAACGTTATATGTATATATTTAAAAAAAAAGAAAGTATAATATGTAGTTTAGTCAACCATCTAGTTTCCGTAACACAAGCCTCGTAGCTTACCACGGAAACTAGATGGCGCTGTGTGACCTGTCTGGAAATATTTATTATATTTATTTATTTATTATTATTATCTGGGCGGAAGCTGCAGCGATTCGATAGTTTAAGATTTATACTATTTTGTCAATTTAATGCCTAAAAATATAAATATGACGCTGGTCAATTTGCTTACATGTAGTTACTGGGTTTTAAATTACAGAATTATTGTTTTCAATTACAATTTGTTGAAGAGTGGACCGTCAAAGTTATTGTCAGACTAGGCCATCTCAAACTTGATTACTGAGCGGACCTGAGGTAAGGAAGATTAAACTGTTTAACTTCTATATTTACGCCTAGCTTACATTCTCAAATTACATGTTTTTGTTTAAAAAAATAATTGCTTACTAAACATTTTGGCAATAAGCCATAAGACCATAAGACATGGATGCACAGACCGCGGCCCGCGGGCCGCATGCGGCCCGTGGGTCGAATACTGGTGGCCCGCCGACAGCAAAAATAATACTCTCGTGCATTCGAAAAATATTGAATTCTATTCCAGAATAAAACAAAAAAAAAATATGTTCGAAAAGTAATGTGAAACTCGCGCGCGCGCAATTTGAATCTAGCGCCCAAAATTGCTAAGTCAAGTAACATCGCTCGCTATAGAAATCAAGAATTTTCTAGCGCGGTGAGCAAGCGAGATAGATATAGTCCCGTATTCCCGATTGCTCGCGTATCTACACGAAGCTTCCAGAGTCGTTTGCGCGGTATAAAAATCACGTTAACCGCAGCGGCCGAACAGTTCGCTTTTCATTTGAGTGAAGTGTCAACAACAGAAAGAAATAAGCGCGAAAATACAAAGCGAAGTAATAAGTGATTGAGAATAAGTGCAGTTTATTAGTGTTTTTGGGAGGCAATAGTTCTAGTGTAGATTTTAACTCGACTAGCCGGTGTCATATATTTTGATCCACATTCAACGTAGATTTCCTGTTGCAGTGTTAACCCGTCAAGTGCCGTGTATAATTGTGTTGTGAAAACGTAAGTAAAACTCTGTTATTAATAAGTGTTTCCCTACCTATTTAATCAATTTTAATCAAATTTAGCTTTAATGTTGGCTAAATATTAAAATAAACAAAGAAATTACTATTTTTATAAGAATTTCTCTAACTGTAATAATTACGTCATTATTTCAGATAAAATCTGTATAAAAATCTTAAAATTTCTGAGAAATAATATTTAATCAATTATTTTTGATAATTTAAAAAAGGATAGGTAATTTAAGTGGGTACTGTAATTGTTTTTAGGTGCTGTGTTAATCCTAGCCAGGATTAGAACGCAACATGGAGAAGCCAGGACCTAGTAAAAAACGTAAGGTTAAAGATGAAAATCGGCAGTTTCAAGAAATTTGGACTGAGAAATACTTTTTTGTATGGTCGCATAACAAAGTCGTTTGTTTAATTTGCAAGAATTCTGTTGCGATTGCAAAGGATTATAATGTAAAAAGGCACTATGAAACGCAGCATCCTTCTTTTACCAAGTTTACAGGCGAATTAAGAAAGCAAAAAATGTTGTCTTTAAAACGGGAGCTTATTGGTCAGCAAGCTATGTTTACAAAACACATTCAAGATTCAGAAACGGCTACAGAAGTTAGTTATGAAATTTCTCGAATGATAGCAAAGCGAAGTTGCCCCTTCAATGATGGCGATTTTGTAAAAGAATGCATGGAAATTGCCGCTAAGAAAATGTGTCCAGAAGCAGCAAAAAAGTTTGAGAAAATTCAACTGAATCGTATGACTATCCAAAGACGAATTATGTCCTTGTCAGGTAATATTGCGGAACAATTAATTGAAAAAACTAAGATCATGGAATTTTTTTCATTAGCACTCGACGAATCGACTGATATTAGTTCCACAGCTCAACTTCTCATATTCATACGAGGTGTTACTCAAGATTTTGAAGTCTTCGAAGAGTTATTAGGAATGTGTTCATTGAAAGGTCAAACCAAAGGAGTTGATATACTCAATGGACTTTTGGACGAGTGTTCAAAAACTGATTTGGACTTATCTAAGTTATCGGGAGTTGCGACTGACGGTGCTCCTTCCATGATTGGTATCAATTCCGGGCTAGTTACTTTGCTGAAAAAGCACCTGCAAGAAAAAAACATAAACACTGAAGATCTCATGCAGTTTCACTGCATTATACACCAGGAAGCCCTCTGTTCTAAAAAAAATGAATTTCAAAATGTAATGAAAGTAGTAGTTTCGACTGTAAATTTCATAAAATCACGAGGACTCAATCACAGACAATTCAAACAATTCCTTGATGACATCGAAAGCGAATACGGAGATTTACTGTATTATACAGAAGTAAGGTGGCTAAGTCGTGGATTGACACTGGAACGATTTCTAAATTTAATAGAAGAAATTGGAATATTTCTGGCGGAAAAGCAAAGGGATGTCCCGGAACTTAAAAATCCTGATTGGTTGTGTGATTTAGCTTATTTAGTTGACATTACAAATCATTTGAATGTCTTGAACACACGGCTTCAAGGCAAAAATCAACTGATATCCCAGCTCTATGCTCATGTAACATCCTTTCAATGCAAGCTGACACTTTTCAGATCACAATTGAATTCTGGAAATTATAATCATTTTCCGAATTATAAGAAAATGGCTGAAAAATTCAACAAAACTGCGATTAATTTCAGTTATGTAGAAAAGCTAGATATTTTGATTCAATCTTTTGAAGACAGATTTTCGGAGTTTAAAAAAGTGAAACCTCTGTTGGACATATTCAGCAATCCTTTCACTATTTCAGTTGAAAATGCGCCAGAGTCAATGCAGTTAGAAATTATCGACATTCAAAATGACCAAGATTTACGCAACAAATTCAACGAAGGAGACTTGCTGAACTTTTACCGCTGCATTGATAAAAATATGTACGAAGAGTTGCGCATAAACGCTCTGAAATGTGCCAGCTTATTTGGTTCTACCTATATATGTGAACAAACTTTTTCAATACTAAATAATAATAAAACAAAAAATCGAAACCGCCTTGCAAATGAATGTTTGGAAGCAGTTTTACGTGTTGCTACAAGTAAATTTGAGCCAAATATAAAAAAGATTGTAAGCACTATGCAGTGCCACGCTTCAAATTAATAATTTCTTTTTTAATTTTAATAAATTTTTATCAATTCTTTATTGTCTTTAACTACCTATACCTACTTCTGGCGGCCGGCCCGCTATCAGTTCATGATTTGGCCGAGTGGCCCCTAGTATTAATAAGTCTGTGCAACCCTGCCATAAGACGAGTGACAAAACTTGACAGAATCCGTATTTTATTGTATGTATTATTATAACTTATCTACATATACTGCCTCCGTGGTCTAGTGGTTAAATCCGTGGATTTAGATTCTTTATTAATATAAATAAATACATTTAATTATTATTTAATTTATTTGTGATATTTCTCGAGTTTGGTACGCTGGAGACATCGACGAACTTGCCACTTGTCATTATTGGCCTATAGTAAAGTTGACTAAATAAATAAATATTTCCAGACAGGTCACACAGCGCCATCTAATTTCCGTGGTAAGCTACGAGGCTTGTGTTACGGAAAGTAGATGGTTGAAAAACTACATATTATACTTTTTTTTTTGTAAATATATACATATTATACATATAAACACCCAGACCGAGATAAATTATACAATGTACAACTGCCCGCGGTAGGAATCAAACCCACGACCTCCCGAGTTCACGGCAACGTTTGTTACCACTAGACCACGGAGGCGGTCAAACCTGAATTATTTTATAGTTCGGCAGAATAATGTTGTATTTAATTGTTGAAATTCTCGTACAAGAATGAATAAATAAATAAAAGTTTTGTCAAAAATTAGCGGTCATGTACACAATTACTGCTCACTTCTCTTAAGCTTAGCTGTTAGATAATGTTTTTAGACATTAAGCTCGCCTATGTAGTGTAAAATGTTTTATTTTCTGTGCAATAAAGAATTTATCTATCTATCTGGACTTTAGAATGAATTTATCTATTTATCAGTGCGCCTAGAGACAGTACAGAACTCCACCACTGGATATAGGCTTCCCAGAACATATTGCTAGAGAATTTACTGAGATTACGCACATTAACTCGCCAAGCCGTCTGGCCAGCGTGGCGAGTATAGGCCAAATTCTCCATATATACATATGTTCTGGAAGGCCCATCTCCAGCAGTGAAGGTCTAGGACGTTGTGTTCTAGGGGCTGTAATGATGATGATGATGATGACATTAACGCGACGGCTCAACTCTTCTCTCTTTGGTCAAATATAAACAGTTTAATGTAAGTAAATTTCACGAAAAGTCTCTTCGCTTCTCACACAACTCTGTTCTATCTATTCCATCGCACCACTCTGGATTCATGTACGATTATTTTGCTGTTGATGCCGCAAACCTATGGAATAAGCTGCCGGTAAATATACGACAAGCATCCAATCGAAACATTAAAAAAAAATAATGTTTTCATGATATTCATATTTGACATTATCTTAATGATTTTACAGGTATTATAGTAAATAAATCAGCGCATAAAGAAAAAAGAATCATTGATAATGTATTATGTCTAAGATTTATTATCATCGATTATCGCAGCCCCTTAATCTCATCAGCAGAAGATTCTAAAATATATTTCTGAAGAATTTGGTTTATTGTACATTTTAAAATGATTTTACGGGTTATTTAGCAAATAAATCAGCTAATTAAGAAAAAAAGGAACAATCGATAGAGTCATAAGAGTGAAAAAGGATGTCAAGGTGAAAGCCTGCCCTTCTGCAGTGTGACCCTTACCTTGACTATTATTTATACTCCCCTAGCCTTTAGAATATATCATCCATGTTGCAACCTTCACATCTCGCTGGTTGTCTACTTTAGGTACATGAGACACCACATTCATTATTGCTACTCCAAGAATATAAGATAACACGTTTTTATAAATACTATTACGATATGTGGTAGTCCGGTTGTCGGAATGCTTTTCTTTAACAACTGGAATTTGATGATAACCTCATTAAATTAAAGATATATATTACGCCAGACTTGACTGTTTGGGCTCGACCCTTTGCCTTCCCAATCGTCTCATTCATCTTCCATCATGGGAGAATGGAGCAAAAAAAAAACAAGGAGTCCTTTGCGTCATTTTGCGAGGACATGTCAAGTGCAAGTTTTTGTTTTGTAAATTAATTTACTCTGGAAATTATTGGTCAAAAGTGGTGTTGTTTTGTTTAATAATGTGCTACAATGTGAATAATTATGGAAAACGATAAATTGGACTTTAAATATGGGGCACAAGTGGCAGTTTATTTTTTGCGGTTTTCCCGCGCTGTCAACTCCCATATTTTACCCGACGTGTTTGAGCTATGGTGCTGCGAGTGACTCCAAGAAAAGCATCAAATTCTGCAGCATCTGGAATTTGATGATGACCTCATTAACTCATGAAAAAGAAAGATATATTACGTCAGACTTGGCTGTATAGGCTAGACCCTTTGACTTCCCAATCACCTCATTCATCATTCATCGGGAGAAGAGAACACAAACAAAAAAACAAGAGTCGTTCGCGCCATTTTCCGCGGACATGTCAAGTGCAAGTTTTTGTTTTGCAAATTAATTTACTGTGGATATTGTTAGTCAAAAATGGTGTTGTTTTATTTGATAATGTAAAACAAAAGAAAGTTATATTACGTCAGACTTAGCTGTAGGTATAGGCTAGACCCTTTGCCTTCCATATCGCCTTATTCATCATACATCGGGAGAAGAGAACCAAAAAAAAAAAACAATAAAAAGTTAGGGTGTAGCTTTGTGTGTATGCCGGACATATTTGTTTCTTAAGATCAATATATAAAGACAAACATCGAAACATACTTTGCAAGGTCCAGCAGTGGAGGCTTGTGATGGATTTGCTTGGCAGCATATTGATCTCAGCTTAGAATATAAAATAGACATGATACCATGTCTTGTACAATAGTGCGTTAAGTAGGCACTTGTGAAATGTTACACTGTTGATATTGGAGAGTGTCTAACTGAATACGACCTATTAGTTAATAGGGTCCTTCTGTTAATAGTAAACAAGACATGTGTTCTAAAATCTGACACGTCATACACATTATAAGTGTATGTATCAACGTGTTCGTTATTTTATAATATTGTTAGTTAAAAAGGTACAGTCGAACTTGTTATGAAGAACAGTTACATCCAAAAGTAGCCTTCTCTCCTTCAGTGTAACCGTTCTTAGAATTATTTAATTATAAACTTTATTGCACAAAGTACAAAGGCGGACTGAATGCCCGAAGACATTCTCTGTCAGCCAAACCTTGGGGACAAATTTTATCAAATATAGGTGCAGTCATATAGATAATAATAATAATACGAGAAATAAATAACTATTTAAATTAACAGCCAATTAATATATACTTTATATGGAATAAATAATATAATACCGATAAACTTAATACTAATACATACATATTATTATACATAAACATACATATACATATATAATACTTACTAATTTTGTGTGGAGTTATTTAGTAAGTGTGAAAACACCAAAACGCAATATGGTAGGTATGAAAAAAGCATATGGACAAAAATAAGGAAAGCCATGTTCTGATGGTTCGGACTTGTTAAAAGGATGTATATTTATATATTTCACCTATATAACAATCGTTATATTTTTGTATGTCAGTTAACAAATTTTAAAATAATAACAATAATTCTATTAACACCATGCATCATAGACAAAGGAGCTTAGGAACACAATATAGTAGAAGGCATAAGACCACAAAACTATACAACTATTTAAAAGAATTTTCCATCAAAGGCATGTCAATAAATTCTGACAGGTTATAAAAAGCATTATTTTGAAAAAAGAGTTTCAATTTAGTTTTAAATTCATTTGGTTGTAGTCTAGTTATAATCTCAGGTAGTTTATTGTATAATGTAATTTTCAACGGCAAACCTTGTTTAAACGTTTTTCTCAACCTGGTTTGCCTTATATAGATTTGATTCTTGTTTCTTAGGTTATACTTAGTCAAGATAGATTGAAGATGAGTGAAGATAGATTGACGAACCAGATATATAATGCGAAAGTTGTGGGTAACAGTTCCCTGGTAAACCAAGATTCGCCTATCAACAAATAAATAAAATACTAGCTGAAGGTGCAGCTACCAGCCTTCGAAATAAAAGCGCATTTATGAAAAGCTTGATGAATGTCAGAAAGCGAAAGAGGTATCTTCTTGAGTGGTGCTCAATTGTCTCTGCCTACCATGCAATGTATATCATGTATAGAAAAAAAAAAAGAATCATCACGACCGTTTCCTTTCGGGGTGGTCAGAAACCACGCTTATAAATAAGCGGATTCACATTTAGCCAACTTTATTATAGGCCAATCATGACAAGTGGCAAGCTCGTCGATGTCTCCAGCGTACCAAACTCGATAAATATCACAAATAAATTAAATATTAACTAAATATATACAATTTGTTTTAAAATAAAAAACAAAGTTGTCTAAAAAATTTTTTTGTCTTTGTCGTTGTTTCTACAACACTTGTTAATGTGAGTACAATAATAATTGCTATAAATAAATAAGCAGTTGAAAGCCCTAATTAATAATCGTCGCCATAGCAACTACCCTAATATCTTTAACGTATTATTCTTGCCGGTATATGTACGAGCACGTACGTAGATACATCTAAAAAAAAAAAAAAAAAGTATCATCACGACCGTTTTCCTTTCGGGGTTGTCAGAAACCACGCCTTTAAATAAGCGATTCACATTTAGCCAACTTTACTATAAACCTATCATGATCAAATAAATAAAACATTAGCTGAAGGTGAATTAAAAAGCCATCGAAACAAGAGGGCATGTATGAAGAGGTTGATGAATGTCGAAGAAGCGAAAGAGGTATGTCGTGATCGTGACAAGTGGCGCTCAATTGTCTCTGCCTACCCCGCAAGGGATTTGGCGTGAAGATATGTATGTATGTATGTACTATAAACCAATCATGACAAGTGGCAAGCTCGTCGATGTCTCCAGCGTACCAAACTCGAGAAATGTTACAAATAAATTAAATGTATTGAGTCTAAATCCACGGACTTAACCGCTAGTCAACGGAGGCAGTCTAAGTAGGTACATCTAATTTATATTTATAAGCACTTTTGATCCATTCATGCCTACCCTCATTTTAAATTCTGTTTAGCAAAGAATTTCTGCACTTTAAAACATAGTTGAAACACTCTGTACCTTTTTAAAAACCTAAAATGTAGTGTTTCATTACTATCGCTCCTTTATACTTAACTAAATTTTTAATGATTATGTTAATGCCGCATTGGATTCTTTTTAAAAATATACTTTGTTAGGTAGTAACCTATTAGCAGAAGCGGATTCAAGTTATACACAGTGGAAGTTAGTGCGAGAGGAATTCTAGTAAAATCTTTGTTAGTGCTTAGGACTACCGCAAGTACATTTTTGGAACGGGCAGACGGTACATACATGATTGCATTGGGGATCGCCTCCGTGGTCCAGCGGTCAAGACGGCGGATTTAGACTCGGAGGTACCAGGTTTATTTATACTTTTTACCGGATCCAACCAAGTGCAATTTGAAATAATAATATTCACGTTTATGGAAAAATAGTGGCAGACAACTGGCAGGATTCCAGGAAAACCAGCATGGAGAAATTTTGAGTAATAATTGAAAAATGTTGTCAAAATTCGTAAAAAAAATAAAAAGTGAAAAATCCCTTCTGTAAAATAACTTCCGTTAATATGCAGAAGTCCGTTAACCGTTAATCCAATGCCACTATTTACCGCACGGCACCGCGGTGTGACGCGAAAAACAGGTTCAGACAAGTATGAAACGACAAGTGCCGGGCGCGGCGGCGCGTGAGACAAAAACAAAACTAGATATTTTTTGCCGGCGCGTGCGAGTAAGAAAACTGCGAAGTACTAGCGCCAGTGCTTAGTTAGAGTGACGAGTGTTGTGTTTGTTGTTATTATATTTATTTTTAATTTAATTGCTGTCAGTGATAATTTGCGTGTTAATAAAGAAGAGTACAGTGTAATTAGTTAGATAGAAAAGTGTACTGTGCAGTGTAGTAATTAAAACTATATCATGGAAGACATGTGGAATGTGTATCCAGATCGGGCCAGCAAATACTTTTTGCTTGTAAGCGTTGCTTGCCGAAAGACACCAAAATAAAAGTTCAAGTGAATAATTTGAAACAGCATGTAAGAAGGGTACATGAGTCACAATACGTACAGTTTAAAGAGATTGTTAAGGCGGGCTCTAACCGAGGCAAGACAAAAAAGAGAACTCATTCTGACAATATTATATATTAACCTGTTAACTTCTAGAACCTAAACCAACAGGTTTTATAAGTTCACTAACGCAACGATATAAAATGCAATTTTACACATATTAACGGATTAACGATTAACATTAACTTCCGTTAATTCTTCCGAAATGTAACGCTTTAACGTTTAACGAAGCTAACTTTTTTTGTGGAGGATTAACGATTAACGAAGTTAACTATTTGATTAACGGTGCCCAGCTATGCTAATGACGATAGGTGCTGATATATTTTTTTTTTACAAACATGAACAAAGTGAATGAACAAAAGGTAAGTATAATTGCTAAGAAAATGTGTCAAAGAAGTAGTAAAAAGAAAGGGTTGTAATCGAGAATGGATACTAAACTAAGTGACACAGGACAAAGGCTTGTCTCGTCTACGGGGCGCCTAATAAAGTAGCCAACTATTGTTTCTACGTGAAAAGAGAGGTTTTTAACAAAACACCTTCCAATTTAAATAAATCTTTATATAAATGAAACCCGTATATTAAATTACATGAGTTAATAATATAACTTGTAAGTAGCCCTATTTAATTTTACCTAAACTTTAATTATCATACAGTTGGCAACCCTGGAATTTATTTTAAAATTATTATCAATATAATATTATTCTTTTATTTAAAAAAATATTTACATTATATAAAATAAAAATAATATGAATACTACGGATATAAGTAGGATGGATGGTGGCAAGAACGCTGGCTGCATTTCCCCGCTGAATTGCAATACTGATTTTTTGGGCGAATAAAGAGCCAGCCCTCTTGTAACCGGAGGAGACGACAAGACGCGGTGTTATGTCTTTTAAAAACTTTTTTGCGCTTGGACTCCATGGGCCCAAAGATTCCACAGCAAACGGCACAAATATGTATTTTTTTTTATTTTATGTAACATTTTTTAAAATGTATCCTAGTGGTTTGACATAAACGAATTTATTATTATTATTAAATATACTTACATACTTGCGCCGCTTGCCTGACTCCGCATTTTCCGCCGCGGCCCCCGCTTTATGCGCTGTCGTACATACATTATTCGTACATACATACTTGTACAAATATACTTGTACATACATTCTCGTACATACATACTTGTACATACATACTCGTACATACATACTCGTACATACATACTCGTACATACATACTTGTACAGACATACTCATACATACATACTCGTACAGACATACTCATACATACATACTCGTACATACATACTCATACATACATACTCGTACAGACATACTCATACATACATACTCGTACATACATATTCGTGCATAGGTTGATAAAAACATAATCCTTCTTGGTGTCCCTCAGTCGTGTAAAAATAGCCGAAATGAATTATGTAATGATAACGTGACATGAACAACTCACCCTACGGCTGAGTTGTACCAAAACGAAGTATCTGCAATTTTAATGATTACAGTTAAAAATTGTATCAATTGTACCAGCTGACCTTCAAAATAAAACTCATACATTCAACGCCAGTTTTAACTTTAATCATGTCAATTTCAGTTTGGTGCAACTCAGCCTAAGAACACGGGTTATATTGATAATATGGTTCGTGAAATGAATAGCTAAAAGGCTGTAGAAGATAAGTTAGGCGTGATTGATTGCTGACAACAATCTGGTTCCGTGATGAAGCGATTCATTCGACATCGGATTTTTTGTTCTCTACTAGTGTATTGTTTAAATAATTACATGTAGTAAAGTAAAGTATCATCACGACCGTTTCCCTTACGGCGTGGTCAGAAACCACGCTTATAAAGAAGCGGATTCACATTAAGCCAACTTAACTATATAGGCTAACCAAGCAAGTGGCAAGCTCGTCGATGTCTCGAGCGTACCAAACTCGAGAAATATCCCAAATAAATTAAATATTAATGTTTTTTTTAAATTAAAATTAGTAAATATTATATTATATTGGTCTAGCGGTTAAGTCCTTGTGATTTAGACTCGGAGGTACCGGGTTAGATTCCTGGTCGGGACACAATAATATTTACTAATTTAAATTAAAAAAAAACATTAATATTTAATTATTTGGGATATTTCTCGAGTTTGGTACGCTCGAGACATCGACGAGCTTGCCACTTGTCATGATTGGCCTATAGTAAAGTTCGCTAAATGTGAATCCGCTTATTTATAAGCGTGGTTTCTGACCACCCCGAAAGGGAAACGGTCGTGAAGATACTTTACTTTACTTTTTAATCAATTTAAAGTATAATTACGACATTGTTTTTAAATAATAATTGATTAGAAATATAAAATTTCATAATTACTAAAACTGCATTATCACTTAATTGGCATTTGACATCATTGCAAATGGCACATGCTTTCAACGAGAACAACACAGGTGGTAGGCAAACTGATGGTGGTAATTTGCCTAGTCTACCGTGGCGGGGAAGTGCCGATAAGCCCTGTAGAGTGTATCTACACGTTTCGGGATCAGGCTAGAATTGCCGTCATGCCCAGTCAAGCCGTCACGCCCAGTCTCAGCCGGCATAGTGGTAGGGACTGATGTCAGTCATAAGTGTCTGATTTCAGTTGCTAACATTCATAGAACTTGCGCGCCACTTACCATCAGGTGGGCGCAAGGTCGTACTAGTATATAAAAATTAAAAAAAGTGCTATTTTTGTGGTTACTACTTACTACTGGATAGGATGGTCTAAAGTTATTTATTATTTATGTATTATAGTTTTTCCTTTTTTAGATGATAAAATATTTATTCAAATAATAGTTACAAACTACTTAAATAAAAATAAATATCTATAAACTAAACCTAATAAAAAAAAACTATAAATAAAACATGTTCTTTAGAGACGTCTCATCAGATAGTTCATCAATACTGGCAACATTTCCCCTCTGTATAGCGATGCTAATACATTGGCAGAACAAATTTTTTTTTTTTTATTCATTTTGGAAAACCAACAGTTGACAATATTATAGTAAATATTATACAGTAAATTCACTAAGAACTATGATCGATTCAACGTAATGAAGCGTCATTAGACGTCTAATATATGTTGCTTTGGAGTTAAACATGTCTATGTCCAAATCTTCCGCAAGAATATTATAGTTGTTACATGTTCTTAATAAATAACTGTTCTGTCTATACCTGGTACTAGCATATGGTACGAACAAGAGTGGGGGACATCGAAGATTAAACCTAGGTATTCGTAAACCCAAACAAGCCAGCAACTCAGGACTATCGACTGTACCATTTGCTATATTTATTAAATATGCAACATCAGTGATTTATATTAATTGCCAGCCTTCCTGTCTCCAGATTCTTTGTCAACCGTTTGGACAACTTCTTTGGCGCGGTGGTGGCTCCTAAATCCTACAAAGGTCGGTTCAAACCCACCCGGCATGTACCAATGAGAAATACACTTTTCTTACGTACATTCGTCATAGATTTACAACACCACCGTTTCCGTGCCTCGGAGAGCACGTTAAGCCGTCGGTCCCGGTTCCACTAATACCAACTTTTGGAATCGTTAATAAATTATCTTAAATTAAATCGTAAATTAATTGCCAAGCCGTCTGGTCAGCGTGGCGAGTGTAGGCCAAATTCTCCAGATATATGTTCTGCAAGGCGCATCTCCAGCAGTGGAGGTCTAGAACGCTGTGTTCTAGGGGCTGTAATATTAAAAAAAATATCTACAAGTTAACTATTTAGCATGATAACCATAAAACAATGAAGTAATGTTCTCTGACAACCGTGCAGGCAATCACAGTCGTGATAATGTTACTACTTAAATAATACTATAAAAAATATATATAAGTGAATACAAATACAGTATTCGAATACAATAACAACACAGTACATCACTATGCGCAGTGACTAAGTTTATTAACCTCGCTTCTCTCTGATTGGTGTACGGACCGAGATAGTCTCAAATCGTCGCGTGTGCAAGAGTGATTTCGTGTTCCAATGTAAGATAAAAACATTGTATTTTAATTGTTTATGAGTTTTTAATAACATAACTAAAAACTATTAAATTATTAGTAATTATAATTTAGTTAAAAAATGCCTCCGTGGTCTAGCGGTTAAATCCGTGGATTAAGACTCGGAGGTACCGGGTTCGATTCCTGGTCGGGACACAAAAATATTTATTAATATAAATTAATACATGTAATTATTATTTAAATTATATGTGATATTTCTCGAGTTTGGTACGCTGGAGACATCGACGAGCTTGCCACTTGTCATGATAGTATAGTTGGCTAAATGTGAATCCGCTTATTTATAAGCGTGGTTTCTGACCACCCCGGAAGGGAAACGGTCGCGATGATACTTTACTTTTTTATAATTTAGTTAATAGCATGCGATATAATTAAGGTATAATATACATTTTAATATTGTAGTTCTTATCTACTTATCTATTTGGAGTAAAGTACAAAGATTAAAAAATAAAATAAATTAGGAACTAAATTATAAAAAATAAAAATAATTAAATAAAATTACGACTATTCGATAGGCGTAGTGTGCCGAGGACACTCGCTGCGTTCCCCCGCTGAACAGCGAGGCTGACCCTTTGAACAAGATATTCTCTACTTAAAGGGTCACAAGTTCTCGCGGGAGAACACAAGAACCTCCTCGGACCACGCGCCCATCGTTTCAACTGCAAATGGAATGAAATGGTGATTGATGATGATCTCCGCTAATGGTGATAGAATAATACACAGTTTCTGTAACTGTGTTATCGAATCGAGATCAAATCGAGTGATATATTTATTCATACACCCGAGCTGCCAATTTGTCGAAGTAACTCATAGTGCTGCAGCGTCAGACAGACAGTGGGGTCGACCAGGCCCGGATGGCCAATGACCTGGGTTGGGGATAGGAACATTCCCTCGTTTTTCTCAGCAGAATTTGACTACTTCATGCAGCTCTCCTACAGGACCACTTTTTAGGAAGTGGTCTCCCGTTTTTGTAGTCTAATATTCCATAACTTATGTTCTCAATTCGATAACGGATGGTTAGATCTGAATTATTATTTTATTTATTTTTAATTGTTCATAAGAATAAAACAATTATATACTTATATAAATTATAATTTATTCTACACAATTGAATAGATAAAAAAGCAAATATAGTAGAAAAGGCTAATAAAGAGTGGACTAAAAAATATATTATTTTTTACATATTTTTTTAAGTTTCTACTAATATATTGTTTTGCATATTTTGTTAACATTTTTCCGTCTAATGATATGCCAATAACCCGTATATGGTGCATGATAATAATAATATAACCGTCCAATTAATTGCAACGATTTTTTTTTTATTTAAACATAATATTATTTTAAGGGCACGAATCGAGGTGTTGATAGTTTTCGAAGCGATACCAAAGATATTGTGATCTCAAATTTACCCCTTTTAGCACGACAAAACATCAATAATATTGGATATTGAAAGGTTTATTAATAACTTTGAGGTCCTTGTGGTCTAAAATATCTCATAAAAATAGTGGAAAAATTCCTCTCCTAGTAAAATATTGGAAATTAAATCCATGCGTAGGTATGTTTTCCTTTACTAGTCATAAAATGTAATTACTAAGAACGACTGGAATCAGACACTCATGGCTGGCATCATTCCCTAACACTATGCCCGCTTGACTGGACATCTGCATCGTTTCGAAGCGGCAAAACAAAATTTGGCGACCGCTAGTTTTTTTTGTAATAACGCACGCTTGGTATAGACCGTGCTGAAGGTTCTTATAAGTCACCCTTTCTCCCTTTTGAAGGCGTTTTTCGCTTAAAACGTTAACTTAAAATATTTTTTATTGTTAAAAAAATTAGATACTTTATAGGTGTAAACAAGGTGACATATACAAAAAGTATTGCGTTATACACCCCATTGTAAAATGCAAATAAAAACGGCAATGACAAAAACAGTCCATTTTATGATTATTGATACCTACGGGTTTTGCGATTGCATTTTTCGCATTGCAAAAGCGAGCAACAATTCTTGAAAATAACAAACTGAAATTGAAAAATTCTATTGAAAATGCAAAAGTATCTGATGCGTAGTCCCAGTGGTAAATCGCAAACAATGCAATTCGTCTTACTGGCGCTCCTCCGAGCTGAATAGCAAACAGGGTAAATGCACCAGTTATTGATAGTTGCGAATTTCGCATAGAATTTTACTTCCAATCTTACTTTTTACATTTTGTATAAATTCAAAAACATACACATGTAACTTATAATAAAAAGTTTGAGACAGATACTTCATTTATTTGAATTGAATTAAAAATATTTTCATATAAATCGAAAACTTGTAATTTAATAAATAAAAAATATTTAAATAATAAAAATTAAATTAAATATAAACTAAACCTAATAAAATTATACTATGATTAATAAAAAAATCTCTAATACAGGGATAGTCCCAAGGAGACTGGCAACATTGCCCCTCTGTATAGCGAGGCTAATACGTTAGTAGAAATAATTGCTAACCTTCCTGTCTCCAGACTTATCCATCCCTCAGCCGTTTGGACAACTCCTTGGCTAGACGCTTCACTGAGGGTCTCAATGGGCAACGATAAGATCTCGACTCCAAATGGTGAAAATTCATAACCTGTTGTTGGCGTATTTGTGCAGCTTGAGTTTCTCAGCAAAAACTCCGCACTTTCCGCGCTTGATGAGGTCGCCTGGATGTGAGATGGGGCTAATATGTCTACACATGTCGCATCCCACATAAGGACCTGACAAGTATTCACGGCCTAACGGTCATGCTAAAGAGGTCTACAATAACGGCTACTCCAGCAGTGCAAAGAATCCTTCGGATGATGTTGTTTAGAGCCGCGTGCGTAAGTTTTATAATTTGGATTGTGTTTTTTTTTTAAGAAAGAGACTTAAGGCTGTAAACACGTTTAACTGGAATAGTTCAATATGAAGTAAATTTTATTCGATTAAAAAACATGTTCTTACCGAATTGTTATCATCTACAATTTAAATAAATACGATTACAAAATAAAATGCAATGTATTTAACTTTTTTATTTGAAAGTCATTTACGCGTGATAAGAGTTTATCATATAATAAACATTGGTTAGCAAGACTAACGCCTCATTACCTTTAGGTTTGTGTAACATGGTGCAAGTCACAGTAAGCGAAGGAGTCTTGGAAGGAGAGACTTTGGAAGGCTCTTTAGGTGGCACCTACTTTAGCTTCAAAGGTATTCCATATGCACAACCACCAGTTGGAGAACTGAGATTTAAAGTGAGTTATTTTAATATGTCTACTGAATATATTTTAACACATTAACACTGTTTACATGTCAACGAGAAGCTAACTTTAATTTAAAAAAAATATCATTATACGCTTGCCAGAGTAGGCCATATTCTGCAGAAATATGTTCGGAACGAATGCTTTAGAGGTTGTGATTGTAATGATGAGGACTAAGTTTAATATAATTACTTACTAAAATAGATTTCTCTTTACAGGAACCACGACCTTCAGTACCATGGACTGGAATTCGAAGTGCAAAGGAACATGGTCCAGTATGTTATCAATTCAATTTATTTACTGGTTCTATAGTAGACGGAGATGAAGATTGTTTATATCTTAATGTTTATTCACCAAATATTGACCCTAACTCTAAATTACCTGTAATGTTTTGGATACATGGAGGAGCATATAGAAGTGGTTCTGGTAATAGCACATTTTACGGGCCAGATTTCTTAATAAAACATGATGTTATTGTAGTTACTATTAACTACAGGTTGGAAGTTTTGGGATTTCTTTGTTTGGACAGTGAAGATGTGCCGGGAAATGCAGGAATGAAAGATCAAGTTGCTGCTCTTAAATGGGTTCATAAAAATATAAATAACTTCGGAGGAGATCCTAATAACATAACAATATTTGGTGAAAGTGCAGGCGCAAGTTCTGTGTCATATCATCTGATTTCTCCAATGTCTAAAGGTCTTTTTAAAAGAGCAATACTTCAAAGTGGTTCAAGTATTAGTAGAAGAACACGTGTTTTCGAACCACGTCAAAGAGCTATAGCACTTGCTCGACAGTTAGGATGTGATTCAGAAGATAATAAAGAATTGTATGAGTTTTTTAAGAATGTCTCTTTTAGAAGTCTCGTGAAAACACATGTTCCTATCATCATGGCCGAGGAGCATCATTTGCAGATGCATTTCCAATTTGGTGTAGTAGACGAAAAGCTATTTGGTACTGAAAGGTTTTTCTTTGGAGATATATTTGAGCAATTATCCAATGGTATTCACGAAGGTGTCGATATTTTAATGGGATATACGAGAGATGAGGGATATGTATTATTTGCTAATAAAAGAATTTCGGATATCGTAAATAAATGCACTAAATACTTGGAGACGTTTGTTCCTATGGCTTTAGTATTAGATTGTCCTGTATCAAAACAAATAGAAATTGGAAAGAAAGTTAAAGGATTTTATTATGGAAAGGATAATATTACGGAAGATAATATGGCACCATTAATAAACTTTTTTTCATGGTGTTCTTTTAATTATGATATTATGCAATGGGTTAAGTTTTGTGCCAAGAAAAATGCGAATACAGTATATCTCTACAAGTTTAATTGCACTTCGGAGAGAAATATAATGAGTCGAATTATTGGAGTGAAAAAAGATATCATTGGAAGAACAGTAGTTTGTCATACAGATGATTTAATGTATCTCTTTGATGCCAAAATTGCAAATATTCCTCTTAATAAACAATCAAAGTCGTATACAATGGTGGATAATACCACAACTTTATGGACTAACTTTGCCAAATATGGGTAAGTTTCAAAAATTATATAAAATATATATTTTTATTTTTATTAAGATTGTATAGATTCCTACGATAGTTCGTCTGGCCAGGTACCTCAAAATTGCACTTTCGAATCAGCATTGTAGATCTAGGGTTGATGATTCAATTATAATCACATGACTATTACGTACCACTTGCCTTGATCCTTGTATTTAGGAGTACACATCTCTTTATGTTTCAGAAATCCAACTCCACCAGGATCAGTTCACGTGCAGTGGAAGCCATATTCCCTCAAAGATGAAGATTACCTGGATATAGGCGACGAACTAGTTCCAGGACAGTCACCTGATAAAAAAGATTTGGAGTTTTGGGAAAGCATTTATGAAGAATACTTACCTCAATATGTAGCTGTTAAATCAAACCACAAATTATAAAATTGTATTAGTAGCACAATAGAATTAGAAATACATAGATAAGAAAACACTAATTCCCTAATACCAAGTTTTTAGTCAGGGTATTTTAATCCCCGATTCAAAGTTTCTCCCAATATTAACTGCACTTTTGGTCAAACAAACGTATTTGCATTTCTGTATTGATCTTTTGTTTAGTGAAATTTTATAAAACATATTTTTGTTCAATTAATTAAAACATATTATTTGGATTTGTGCTTTTTTTTATTGTTATAGTACACATTTAGTATACACAGCAATACATGAACTGATGTTCGACATAACACCGCCTAATCCTAGTAGGTCAGACAGTTCAGCAGTTACAGAGTAAATCTTATTGGATGTGTATGTAATTGGGTCACTACAACGCATCGTTTTGCAATGACCTACATTGAATTTGCTCTGCGAAATTTCAGGTTAACCTGATACCTATTTAATAGCTTTCATACTTTCCATATTGGCAACATAAATTGATTAATCATTTTCATCAGCTACAATTTTTTTTCAGTATTAATTATTTTACTAGTGTTTTTAATCAGTATATCTAAGGCTGAGATGTATGAAGCATGCTTGGCCTTTGCCAAAAATGTTTTCTTTTTTCCTTTCGATTTTCTTGCACTATGATTTATTTACGTTGTTTTTTTGCTAAAACATACAAATTAACCCCTTATTCCGAATCGCGCTCAGAGCGCTTAGAACGAATATGACACTGACCGTCGTTCCGAATCAAATATCGCGATTTGGATGCTCAGAGCGTAATATCAATTCGGAACGGTCTAAATCACATTTTCATTCATAAAATGTTAGTTTTTTTTTTAAATGTATAGAAGATAAATAGCGGATTCCACATCTTTGAGATGAATACTAACAAATATACATTTCTCGGTTTATTCATCTTTATATGTGTAAAGTTTAATATTATTAATTATTTTGATCTTTTAAAATAACTTGCCGTGTTACAGACATTTTTTTTTCACTTCTTACTTAAATATTAATTATAGATTTGTTTTAGAAGTAATATACAAACAGTATAAACGAATTACAATATTAAATAATTTAAAAGAAAACTTAATTTAAATAAATTTGAAAATGGCGCGCGACATAATGACAAAAAACTGACAGCGCTCAGAGCGATCTACCTCGATATCGTGAGCAGTCTAAGCGCGAGAAATGATGTCGTTTGTGACGTCACACAGCTTTGGCAAAACAGTTTAAGCGCGTATCGGAACACCTTTAAGCGTGCTCAGGTTACTATTATCGCGTATCGGAACGAAAGGTAATTCACCGTTGTACGGAGAAGATTATGCTGTTCTTACAAACGCGTTACCCATCTCTGCCTACATATTTAATTCTGAAGATAAAATTGTAATGTGTTTCTGTTTATTGTGCTATAAGGAATTTATCTATCTATCTAATAGCAGACGATTTTTAGGTTTTTAATTACAACCATTATCTATTTTTTTATGTTTTTTCTTGTAGATGTAGATTAAAGTCAATCAAAAATATGTATATCATAGCTGACTTTTAGATAACTAAATTATTGGAAAATATGCATTTAGTGCACAGTTTCTCAAACCTGGGTTGTTACACTACGCACACTCAAAGATTTTCTATGATTTCCCAGTCTGTTTTTTTCAAAAATGTAGTCTCAAGTTTTCTAGGAAATAAAATTACGGACTATTTTAGAAATATAATAGAAATAATTGGGTCTAAGCAGATCTGCCGTCAATACAAGGTCAAAGTCAAAAGTCAAGAGTCAAAGTCAAGTGAACAGCCAAAGTTAAATGTCAAAGACAAATGTCAAAGTCAAATGCCAAAGTCAAAATATCTTTATTCACGTAAACCTAGAATGGTTCTACTCCTGCTAGTAGAAGACTAAGCAGCAAAGTGGTCCAATAAGTAAGCTGTTAGCAGAAGACCAGCAGCTTGTACATTTATGGAAAGAGCTTCCAAGACGGCTTTAACGGAATCATACAGTAGTTGGTTGTACCCAGGGAGATAGAGAGGGAGAGGAGTAGAATGGTGGATGGTAAGCATTTTGTTGCGCAATAAAATAAAAATGGAGGCTTTCTTTGTAAACCAGCCTATTGTCGGTCGCAAATCATTCACACCATTCTTCGCATCTCTTACCCACACACGATGGACCCGGCACCCGCACGGTGAATCCATCTAATAGTTAGAAATTAGTCTTCTCATAGATTTGTGTTGGATATTTTGAAGGAAGAAAAAATTTTGAAAAAAATACTAAAATAAAAAAATCCTAGTAACTATCAGGTGATTGGTAATTTGCTTGTCACAATGTTAGTTGAGCTAATCACGTGCCTTATAACCAAAATGTAATACGTTATTATTATTATTAAATACTTTATTGCACTTTACTTAAAGTATGTACAAAGGCGAACTTAAAGCCATTACGTTCGTTATTTTATTAATACTTTCACAAAACGTGCACTATAGATGCGTATTAATCCAAAGATTTTGTTAGCCAAAAGTCAGATTAATAATATATTCTCAGTTATCTGCGATCTACATTACATTCATTTCAATTCGTATAACGTTCAAGTGCCAATATCAGTTCTAGCTAGCCAAGTGGAATTAAGCATCGTCATAATTGGCGCATTCACCCCACGTTTGTGGGTATGTGGAAATAGTTGCTCAATAGTGTGTGAAGATGCCTTGCATGCTGGCTTAACTGGTTATATTATAACGATGTTTTGTTTTTAACCGACTTCAACGTTAGTTTATTCATATGTATTATGCCTACAACCGAAATGGGAGTGATAAAGATACATTTGACAGTTTCCCAGGTCCAAAAATATTAAGAAGATAAGAATTTTCGAAGCATTTAAGTTTTGTGCTTCTCAATTTTATGAACATTTTAAACATATTGCCACTTTCATATCCCTTTCAGCACGGACAATACCAAACGTGCGTTATTACAAAAAAAACTAGCGGTCGCCAAATTCTGTTTGTCGCTTCAAAATGATGTCCAGTCAAGCCGGCATAGTGTTAGGGACTGATGTCAGTCTTGAGTGTCTGATTGATTCCAGTTGCTAACATTAATGGATCTAGCGCGCCATTTACCATCAGGAGGGCGCAAGGTCACATGTCGTGCTAGTATAAAATAAAAAAAATTGTGCACTCATCTAGCTACTTATTAATTATATTTTATGACTAGTAAATAAAAACACATGCATAAGTGGTTTTAATTTCCATAATTTTACTAGGAGAGGAATTTATCCACTATTTTTATGAGATATTTTGGACCACAAGGACCTCCAAGTTATTAATAAACTTTTCAATATCCATAATATTTTTTGTCGTGCTGAAAGGGATATACCTAATTTTAGAAAGACAAAAAAAGCATACATTTATAAAGATTTAAATAAAACATATCTATGAATAATATATCTCTAAAATTTTATTCCCTGGAACGATAGTAGACTACATTTTACGTTTTGTCAACTTTCGGGTTGCACATAGGCATGTAGTCTACCTTAATTCTGACTTGCCTGGTGGGTTACTGCTGTACCAGGTATTGTATTCTCATAGGTACTGATAACTTAATTTAAAAGGTTATTAATTAATCGTTGTGGTGCAGTTCTGTATATGTTTTATTTTGTAAATCTGATATAGCTGAGTTTTCCTTGCAGATTCCTTTCTCAGTCAGATTAAACATTAACAGATCACTGGAATTTGCTAAGCTGCTGGTCTTCTGCTTACAGCTTACTTATTGGACCACTTTGTTGCTTAGTCTTCTACTAGCAGGAGTAGAATCATTCAAAATAATTAAATTAATGACGTTTCATAAATGCCTGTAATAGGTTTACGTGAATAAAGATATTTTGACTTTGACGTGTCTATCCATCAGAGCAATACCGAGCATAGCTCTCACCATAGCCCGCCACCTTAAAATTGTGAACAAGACCTACTGTCAGTATCCAGGTTTCTGCTCCGTACGGACAATACTGGAAGAACGCATTGGTTGAACTTCCGTTTAAAGTAATACCAACTTGTGGCATCAAAAAGCCAGCTAGCCAGCGCGCGTGGCGAGTGTAGGCAAATTTCACCAGATATTTGCACAGTTAGTAAGTAATAAGAGTACAAGGCATAATACGAAAAAGTATTTTTCGATTCTTACATTCCAGCTTATTTTTCTAATAAAATGCTTATTACTTAAGATGTAAATGTGAAATTCTGCAGATTTGTTCTTTGATAACTATTATTCATTACAAACATATAATTAAATTTAATTAATTTAGATTTTCATCACAGACTGCTACATAATTTATTTAAACGCATATACAAACAATAAATATAAATTAAAAGCTACCTAAATAATAAAATGAAAAATAAACTAAAAGATAAACCTAATTAATATAAAAACTAAATACTTACAAATATCTTGATTATAATCTACATGTCATCGAATCCAGGAGAAAATGAACCCAATGTTCCGAGGACTCCGGCGACGTTACCTCGTTGGATGGCAACACTGATCCTCTGAATAGCATATTCCCTACTCAAAGGATCACCTGTTGACGTTCGGATGGCAACGCTTATGTATTATAAATAGCAATGAAATATTTATATGACCTATATTTAGGTATATAATTCTATCTTGTGCCCTTAGCATTTAAAATCACACTATACAATTTTTTTTATCTGATGAGCCCTAGCAGCCCAATTATGTTACTTAGCGCAAACATTATTAGTTGTGTCAGTAGAGGTTGCGTCATAATTACAAATTATTATTTAATTCTCAACTCTAAGCGCTTGACCTTCACAGCGTCCGTGCAAATAACAACTTTAATTCTGTGATATATATATATACCACCGCCTCCGTGGTCTAGTGGTAACAAACGTTGCCGTGAACTCGGGAGGTCGTGAGTTCTATTCCCACCGGGGGCAAGTTGTACATTGTATAATTTGTCTCGGTCTGGATGTTTATATGTATAATTTAAATATTATATTATATTAATAATATTTACTTAAAAAAAATAATAATATGTAGTTTATCAACCATCTAGTTTCCGTAACACAAGCCTCGTAGCTTACCACGGAAATTAGATGGCGCTGTGTGACCTGTCTGGTAATATTTATTATTATTATTATATAGTTAACGGATTCCATTATATAACGTTTGAGCTTAAGTAACGCTGTTGTGGACGCTGTGTTTCAGGGGAGGGATGTAATGATGATGATGAAATCCTTTGTTGCGCAATATTAGATGGCGTACATTCTCTATACGAATATATACGCATACAACATAAATGCTATTTTCTTTCAAGGATATTTCCTTAGGCCTTTTTTATAAAAGGCACATAAACCTATTTATCAAAGCAAAGGTCTCAAATCTAACAATTTAGTTTAGTGAACGGGAGTCGTAAAAGTATGGATATGACATGCATGAGACGTTTCGCTGTAATAAAATGTTTGTGTACGTGAAGGCAGAGGGACCACGGTTATATATTTTATATTTTCAGTAGGTATATTGGGATAGCTATTTACGTTATTTTCAGTTTTGTATGAAAACTTTTCACACTTGATATTTATTTAAAAACTTTATTGCACAAAGTACAAAGGCGGACTTAATGCCGGAGACAATCTCTGACAGCCAAGCCTTAGTGACAAATTTAATCAAATATAGGTGCAATTCTTAAGATAATAATAATATAATTAATAAAAATTAACATCTTATTAAAATATACTAAAATATTTTTGGCGTAGGTACCGTATACGTAACGTCGAAATACGGAAAAGGGTAGGTATAAAACAAAGCATAGGGTCAAAAATAAAGAGAGGCATGCTACGATGGTTCAGGCATGTTGAAAGAATGAGCGACAGGTATATAATGCAAAAATGTGGGTGAAAGACGCCCTGGCAGACCGAGACTCATATATCACGACCAAATAAATAAAACACTAGCTGAAGGTGCATTAAAAAGTCTTCGTAACAGGAGGTCGATGAATGTCGAATAGCGCTCAATTGTCTTTGCATGTTGCATCTCTGCAAGGGATCTGGCGTGAAGATGTATGTATGTATAACATGTATGTATGTACTAAAATATGTAATACATATCATAATATAAATAAACGAAATTCTCGTACTTACATTTATTTATTTATTTATTATGCTTGGAAAACTTACAGCTATTTTACACTAGTAGGCTCAAGATTGGATACAATAAAGCCAATTAACAGTTTCCACTTATAGTTACACCTTGAGCAAAAAATAATAATAAAACATGAGAATAGAATAAAAACATATAAAATAGTACAATTCAATACTGCCATACTACCTAAACAACCTCTATTCGCCTGAAGTGCTCGTCGGTCATCGCGCGTCTTATAGACGTAGTAGTAGAATTAAAAAGATCAATATTGATATTAAGATTATTGAACAACTCACCTGCCCTAATAAAGAACGCGTTACGCCTGTAATTTGTGCTGAAACGGGGAATAAGCAGTAGTGGACTTTGCCTGGTGTTTCTAGTGGGTATACGTAATAGAATTTTGCTTAGTAACTCAGGAGAGTCCACATTCCCTCGCGCAACATCGACAAGGTAAGTTGTGTCTGCAATGTTACGACGCGTCTCAAGTGGCAGCAAATGATGTCTCTTGCATCGTTGATCGTAGCTCGAATCATAGGTTTTAGTTTTGAATTGTATATATCTCAGAAATCTCTTTTGAATAGATTCTATTCGTGTATATTTACGAGTATAAACTACTTACTAACCGCGCTGTATGGAGCTATTTAGAAAGTGAATACATCAGTTTTTAAATAATGTCCTGGCAGTTGTTTGCCGTATATTGGCAGGTAGATTATTCCACAAATAAGTAGAACCAACAATACGAACATTTTATTAAAAAAACACGATGTGACTTTTTAAAAGTCGATGTGAATTGAATAACAAACTAACTATAGGTGCCACTATCACGACGTTAAGTTTTTTAGTTTAGTTTATCGCTTGGAAAAATTAAGTATTTATGTCTCTACCTAAAATCTAAATACTAGCCAAGTATTTAAATAAATAAATAAATAAATATTTCCAGACAGGTCACACAGCGCCATCTAATTTCCGTGGTAAGCTACGAGGCTTGTGTTACGGAAACTAGATGGTTGATAAAATACATATTAAACTTATTTTTTTTGTAAATATATACATATTATACATATAAACACCCAGACCGAGACAAATTATACAATGTACAACTTGCCCCCGGTGGGAATCAAACCCACGACCTCCCGAGTTCACGGCAACGTTTGTTACCACTAGACCACGGAGGTTGTTTGTAAACTTTCGTTTTGGCATAGCTAAATATAGCGTTTCCGTTCTTTGGAGATCACGTTAAGTTTTCACTAATACCAACTTGTGGAATCGTTAATAAATTGTCATTAAAAATAACATCGGTAAGTCGAGCATGTGGCTTGATTACGCATTATTACGTAACTTTTCGATTCTGTAAACGAAAAAAAACGGTGGTTTTTCAATGCTGCATATTAAGCTTTAAAAAAAAAATATAGTATTTGTTGCCACAAGGACCTTTTTACACCACGAATGAAAGGTTATGTGATTATCAGCCTATGTATGTATGTATGTTTTCTTACTTTGTAATAGTTATTATACATTCAGTAGTTTGATATTGTCTATATTAATATCTCTGTCAACAAAATGACACGATCGCGAAATTTACAAACAGCGATAACTCAAAAGTATAAAATAAAAAAGTAGGTAATTAAAAATAAAAAACTTGTCAGCGTAAAAAAAAAACTATAATTAAAAACTGAAAGGAAATAAATAAAAAGAAAGGTTCTATTTGTCTTTTAATAATTCCACAACTTAGTGTCTCAGAGTGGAGTGGTGTTGTAATATAAAAACATCTCTTTGACATCCACATTGAAATTGCAATTGCCTTTTCTATTAATTAATCGAACTTAAAATAGTTATTTTTACCTACCAATCTATATCAATAATATGGAAGTGTGGTAGAAAGATAAAAACAGAGGAAAAGTTCTATAGGAAAAGTTTGGTATAACATTAATTTAGTTAAAGCCTCGTCACTCTGGCTCCATTCAAGTAAGGCGTCTCTGAATAAACCTCTGCGACAGAAGGTCTACTCTGGAATTGCAAATATAAATTATTATTTGAGAAGTAAACGTTTTTTTGTGTGAATAAATTACGTGTCTAGCCAGCGCGGTCGTCCGTAGTCAAATCACGAATTTGGCCGAACATAGACGAGTTTTCGTCAAATTTTTTATTTTTATTTTAAATACTTTATTGCACTAAAATTGTACATAGGCGGGCTTAATGGCCAGGCATTTTCTAACAACCAATTACAAAATATTCTATGAATATGAACTGCAATAGCGGTTGAAAGTGACAATATTTTTGACTTTGAGTCAAAGTCAGGACACTAGAATAAAACAGTTAACAAATAATACTTGTAATCATTAGTATAATATTTTTTTTACATCTGTTAAACTTTAACTTGAGATTACTATTATGTACACGTAGGGATAGTGGCTACGGTATGGCGGTGCATATTTTGTTCTGTGCGTGTGGTTATTTCTGTTGCAGTTGCAGAATTTAGAAGAAGGGACAAGGTTGTGGAATCTTCAGTACACTCACTTGTCAGCAACTGAACAACAATGTTTTTTTTAAATATAATTTGTGTTGTTTGTACGTTCATAGTAAACCCCCACTCAACGTCGAACAATAAACTTTGCACTTCGCTATTACATTATTTTTTTGGCGTTCTTAATTGATTTTCCAAGTTTTCGTGTTTCTTACGGACAATTATTAAAATATTTCGTTTTAAAACCATTATATTAATAATAATTTGTTTATTATCAGGCAACAAATACCTTAGTTAGATAAATACCTTACAACTAAAATACTTATAAAAATAACATTAATATTAATTAATCTAAAGCTTCCGTATCGTCATCTTCTTGTGGTCATAGAAGTACCCATCAGGTACTGTGACCACCTTCTGAGGAGTACGAGAAGCTTCAGTGGACGATGCCGGCGTCCCTGCTAGGGGTGGTGCAGAGGGAGTAGGTGCTGCGTGGGGCCCAGAAACATCGTTGGTGCTGCGTGAAGCAAATCCACGAATGTATTTGCGGGACACAACACCGAGCGGCCAGAATTCCTTCTTCAGGAATATTTTGAGCTTATTATTTTGTTATTATTATAAACTTACCTATTATAGGGCCTGGTATAATTGGACCTACATCACACCTACGTGATTAGAATGTCTTCCAGTAGATTTTATTAATTTATAATAGGGTAGCCAACACTGCTAACATCGCACACTTTTTTGTACTTAACACTAATTCAGAATTTAGATATTGCACCTATTATAGGCGATTACCACAGTAGCCTTTATGGCCTATAAAAAATAACAATATTATAAATTTTTCTTTTTTATTATATATTATTCGAAAAACTAAAGCTGAAATAATTAAATATATATATATAATTATAATAAACATACAATTTCTTTTAGAATTAAAAAAATAAATAACTAAAGTATTACCTACTTCAAGTAATAAAGTAAAATAAAAAAAAAAATATTATTTAAAAAAAAAAAAAACAAAATAAAAAAACACATAAAGTTGACTTATAAATTGTGGGCAAGTTGTTTTAGAAGTATATGTTTAAATATTCTTTGCTACAGTGTACGCTGTAAAACTGTCTGTCCACTGCAACACGAATAATACAAATTTCTATGTGCTTCAATAGAATACCGTCTTCAGAGTTTACGCTTTGGCATCTCTCTCGCTCGCACAATCAATTTTTCAAAGTTATTTCAATTCAAGTATACAATAATGAAAATATGTCAAATATTTCCGTAATTTTATTCATTAGAAAGTTGATAGACTACATTTCCCATAAGTAGGTACACAGTTGAAAAATATTTGAAAAATATGCATTGTGCGAGCGAGAGGAATGCAAAAGCCTTAAACCCTCTTCTTTTTTTTTTGGTTCTCTTCTCCCGACGGATGATGAATGAGATGATAGGGAAGGCAAAGGGTCTAGCCCATACAGCCAAGTCTGAAGTAAAAATCTTTCTATTTAATGAGTTAATGAGGTCATCATCAATTTCCAGATGCTGCAGAATTTGATGCTTTTCTTGGAGGCACTCGCGGCACCATAGCTCAAACACGTCGGGTAAAATATGGGAATTGACAGCGCGGGAAAACTGCAAAAAATAAACTGCAACTTGTGCCCCATATTTAAAGTCCAATTTATTGTTTTCCATAATTATTCACATTGTAACACATTTTTAAAGAAAACAACAATATCCACAGTAAATTAATTTACAAAACAAAATCTTGCACTTGGACATGTTCACGCAAAATGGCGCGAAGAACTTCCTTAAACCCTCTTCAGTGTCAATTAAAAAAAGGCAGATATTATTTTAAAGACGTCAAAGTTGAAATTAAAACTTTGATTCATTTTCGCCATCGTTGTAAAGGATAGTTGCAAAACTTGAAGATTCTATAAAAAGCCATTTAAACTTTGCTGATTTGTCAGCTAAGTATTACGTTGTTTATTTACCACTTAAAACTTTCATCTTACATTCTTCCGCCATCGCTCCGTGTTGATCAACTCCGACGAAGTAAAGACGAAGGTCTTTAATCAGTACGTCCTCCTGGTAATGTCGTACGGAGCAGAGACGTGGACGCTGACAGTGGGTTTGATCCATAAATTCAAGATCGCTCAGTGAGCTATGAAAAGAACTATGCTTGGTATTACTCTAATGGATAAAAACGATGATATTCGTCAAAAAAAACAAAAGTTATATAGACATAGCTTTTAAAATTAGCAAGCTGAAGTGACAATGGGCCGGACACATCTGCCGCAGAACCGACGAACGATAGGGCAAACGGTGGAGACGACTTACGGAAAGACGCAGAGTGGGACGAATCCCCGTCAGATGGACGGATGACCTGAAGAATTTTAATGATCAGGAACGAGTTGAAGACTTGGCTTTACACAGTGGCCGTTAGTGCGAGAGGATTTCCGGAAAAATCTTTGCATCACTTACTGAAAGAATTGGGCCTAAGCAGGTCTGCTTAGGCCCAATACATTTATGGAACGAGGATCCAAGACGGCTTGTTTAAAGAAGAGATGGAGTAGTCGAACCTTGGACTTCTGCAATGGTGACTCGGTTGTAAGAACGCTTTCCAATAATCCAAAAAGGCGCGGTTCGAACTTTGGTCTGTACCAATGGTAAATTCACTTTTCTTACATGCATTTGTTATAGTTTAAATGATCGGGTTCAAGACACAGCTTCACGCAGTGGAAGTTGGTGCAAGTGGAATTGCAGCAAAATCTTTGCACCACTAACTGAAAGAATCAAGTTTAAGCAGGTCTGCCGGCAATACATTTATGGAACGACGGCATTAATGCGCGCGGCATGGTGGCAATCGTGGCACGCTGACCGGAAATGCGGCCGCTATGCTGAGTCTCTGGGCGAGGAAAGAACCAGCCCTTCTGTCACCAGAGCAGAAAATTAGACGAGGGGTGATATATTTTTTAAATGTTTTAGCGCTTGGACCCCACGGGCCTAAAGTCTCTACAGCAAATGGCACAAACGTGTAGTCTTTAATTATAGATACGTATTTGCGCCGCTTGCCAGACTTCGCGCTTTTAGCTGCGGCTCCCGCTTACAGCGCTGTTCCCCTGAGGTGTGCCAAAGCCAAAATTAAGTTTTTTAAAATATATTTAAGATTAATTTCGATATTTAAATGCAAACAAACAATACGAATATGGTCCCACTGTACTGACGCTGCCGAAAATTAAGCGGTCGTACAATCCATTTTTATGAAAGTAAGTCACATTATGGGCAAGCCACAGTAAAACCAGACCAGTTTTCGGACCAGTGTCGAATGACAATTAGAAAAATGTGTTTAAATATTTTTTTCCCTCCAATGTAAAAAATATATATAGTGTGTAATTGTTAATATGAAAAATATTTAAAATATAAACTAAACCTAATTAAAATATAACCTGTAATTAAATAAATATCCTCAAGAGACGACCCTTCAGAGATACCAAGAAGACAAAATATCTCCTATAATAGTTGGCAGAAATAATTGCCAGCATTCCTGTCTAGACTATTCAATCAGTCGTTTCGAAAACTCCTTCGCCAGTCGCTTGGCTGATAATCGTCTCGACCCCGAACAGCGCAAATTCGTGACAAAAAGTAGTCTGAAAAATACGAATATTTTTGTTAATGTCTGTTTGATTATATCTTACTGATTGACAAAAAAAAGGGGTTTGAACATGAAGTTACCCTACTCGTAAAATTTTACTATGCGTTAGGTCTCTATAAAGAGCCTGGTCAATAGGCTGTAAAGATAAGTCAGACTTTGTGAGAATGCAACTATGACCTTACTTGAACATTACATAAAATTGGGTACTACGAGCTTTAATAATGTAGTTTAGCAGGATTCTGTCTTTTAAAGCGCAAAAGTTATACTTTTATGTTATATTTAAAGAAAAATATATATATTAGGAATTAAAATTATTTTTCGATAACATCGAAACAAATGACCAAAAAGGTATTTTAAAGGATCTCAATTATGGAAACATCAGTTGAGAAGACGATTGAGTTTATTCAGTAGCTCTTCAGTGAGGTCGATTATGGTGAGCAATAGGGAGGTTACTAGCGTAAGCTTCGCTGAACGAGGAATGAAGTTTTGATATCGCTTCAGAGTTCATAACACCGAAAATCTTTCTGCTCACTTCTGAGACGTCCTGGCATAGGGATAGCGAGACGTAATTAAACAAAACCGGGGGAAAAGCTCTCAAATCCTGCTTTGTACCGACAACTACGACCTGTGTTATTCCCGGATTGACCAGAAGACCTAAATCTTGAGAACAAACACATATAGCTTCCAAATCACGATTTAATTTATTGACAGCTGAATCAGAGTCGTTGTTGTCAAAGTGCAAATCATCGTCATACGGTAGGAACAGTAGTTAATAGTATTAATAAAAACAGAGACAAGCTAAGGAGAAAAAACGCCACCCTGCAGGACACCAACAGGCACTGGGCACCAGTCAGAGAAGACTTCGTCCAGTCGAATGCGCTGATGACGCCCGCGAAGATAAGAACTAAACCATTTTTGCACAGACAGTGATATATTAAGACAATGTAGGACTGGTTTAAGGATGTCATGACGCAATTAAAGGCGTTACTGAAGTCAAGGAGAACAAGAAGGTAAAGCTTTCTGTCGTCCATAGCAGACCTAATGTCGTCGGTAATTTTTATTACGGGATTTAAAAGGTTATTGAAATGTAGGAAGTTAGCAATACCGGTGGACAATACGTTCCAGAACTCTGGAAAGAAAAGGAAGGGTAGAGAATAGGGAATTGGCTAAAGTCGGTAGGGAGAGGTTTCTTGGGGATAGGGAATCGCCCAAAGAATCACAATTCAGCTGGGATTCCATCCCACGCAGACGTCACTTATATTCCTATCCTTAGTAATAATATTAATTTTATTTTATATTTTGTAAATATTATTTTTAAATAAATGAATATATTTTCGATAAAAAAACCTCTTTCGATTACGCACGCTAGAGACATCGACAAGCTTGCTGCTTCTCATAATAATACTATAGTAAACGTATACTGCAAAATTTAATTTTGTGAAAACTATAGAATTGTTTTCTTTCTTTCTCTAAATAGTTAATTTTTCCAATAAATAGTATACATTAGCAACTACGTTACTAAATTGTAAAGTGGGGTTGTACCAAAAAGAAGAATTTGTAATTGTAACTTTAGTCGTTTTTTACCAGCTGAACTTCTTTGAACATAAAATACTTCGACGCCATTTTTAACTTTAATCGTTTTTTTAATTACAGAGTTTTAATTTGATGCAACCCAGCTCAAAAATATTGTAATGATAGTTAGTTAGAGTTTTCACTCTGCAAATAACCTGCAACCATTTCAGGCTGGATTCGCAATAAATAACATAATTCCGGCGATTGACTGTCTCTGTGGTCTAGCGGTTTAGACTCAGGGGGTTCAATTCCTGGTCGGGACACAATAAATTATTAAATTTATTTGTGATATTTTTAGAGTTTGTTGGACGCTAGAGACATCGACGAGCTTGCCACTTGTTATGATAGTAAAGTTGGCGAAAAAGGAATTCGTTTCATAAAAAAATGGTTTCTCACTACCCCGGAAGGTATACGGTCGTGATGATACTTTACTTTTTTCTATAATTCCGGCGAGGTTTACATTTTTTCCATTTGCTTCATTTAGCTTGCATTCAATGGAATTGCGTGCTGCGGTTTTTCTACGATGAAATATTTTATTTGTAAATCCAAAGCTCCCAGGTTCTAGCGTAGATTTACCGATGAGATATGCTTACATCAGTTTGTATATTTAATTACCATATATTTACAACACACTGTAGCCATTTAACCGTCTGTCCACGTTGCACTAATACAAAATTTTGAAATATAATTTATTCAGATAGTTTATTAAGTATAATATTATATGTAGTGTGTGTATTAATGTACATAGTGTATTAATAAAACGTGTGTATATACGTACATTAGAATTTACTTTATAATAATAATAATATAATAATAATATTTATTTTCAGGCAACAAAATGAATATACAAAAGGCCCATAGACCTTAAAAACTAAAATATATACAATATAAATCTGTGGTGTCAAGGAAAAAGGGGATAAGTACAAAACTTTTCACTAGAGGCAAATTAAGAAAACAACTAATTTTTATAATTAGAAAATTGTAAATGTTCAATTTCATTAGTCGTATACTTTAGGTATTAGTCGACTCGACTAGCTAGACTAGCCCCTTTATGTACGTAGGGGTGTAAAATAAACTGTACAGTGTATAGACTCATCTCCTTATTGCATTGACGCATATGAATGTTTTGAACCAATAGGTGCAAAAATTTCATTTTTAAATTTATCGACTCATCTCCTTTTTCCTTGACAACACAGAAATATACACTGCACTACAGCTTACGCATCTTCATCTTATTGTGGTCAAAGTAGTACCCATTGGGTACGGCGACCACCTTCTGACGAAGGCTGACTGCTGCAGTGGAGGTCGGCGCCGGGGTCCTCTTAGGTGGTTCACGAGGGTTCGGAGCTGCGGTAGGCATTGTCGAATCTTCCGTGGTGCATTTCGTATGCCCAAATGAACCTATGTATCGACGAATTTATATTAATAGTATTTACTTTTAGTATATGGTTTAGATATTAATACATATTTATTTATTTATTTATTATTAGGTGTGCAAACAGATTCCAGTCAGTTGCAAATTTGAGTTCATTTAATTTATACATGGACTAGACTGGAATCCAAGCAGCACACACAACATGCAAATTATAATAATTATTATCAAAATTAGAAAATAAATTACACAAATTAAATTCAATCATAATTACAATTCAATAGTATCAATTAAATAATTCCTCTCACAAATACAATTTACAACAAAATATACATGCACAACAATACAGGTAACAATAATAATTTAACAAAAGATAAAATTCAATATGAGTCAAATAAGGCAGAGGAGGTCTGTGGTAATGGACTTTTTATACGCTGCAAAACCACTGTCAAAAACATCAATATCAGGCCGCAAGCTAATCACTCTATTGTAGGTGCGACACATTCTCACCAACGGGTTAAAGAATGATGTGTTGTTTACATAGGTACATAGAGAGAATGTGTTCGGGCATCTAGTTCTGTAACGAATATTGATGTTAAGCGACGACAGCAAATATGTAGAGGAAATGGAAGAGTGCAGGATTTTGTGTAAGCACAAAAGGTCATATCTCATGCGACGGTTCTTAAGAGATAGAACCCCAAACTTGGATAATCGAGCGGAGTAGTCCCCTATGGAACCTATTTATTAGGTAATCATATTTCTCTAATTGCTTACGTCTTTAATGTTCTACAGTGTCCCTAAGGTTGGCTGTCAGAGAATGTCTTGTCTATATATTGTGCAATTAAAGATTTAATAAATAAATATTAGTATGTATTACACCGCGTGTATTTAAATTCAGTTATTGTTAGCAGCTGTCTATCAAGAAGTTGTGAAGCGGAATTTATCATATTTAAATGGATAACACGAAATTGTGGTATTTATTACTTTACTTTAAATTATTCCGTCAGCGTCCAACCTTCTGCTCTAAATTACATTTCAGACTAGCTGTTTTAAGCCTGACTCTGCCTGTCTCATCAGCAGTTTGGTTATTTTTTTATTTTAAAGCTTTATTGCACTATGTACAAGACGCGGGCTTAATGCCTCTAGGCATTCTCTACCAACCAACCTTTTGGACAATTAAATAATTTGTGATGTAAGGTAGGTGAACCATTAAATGTATAAAGGTAATTGAAATTATATCTTAAATGTTATATCTATATAGACAAACACCCGTACATACTAATAGATACACAATACTATAAATATTTACACTACATATTTTTCAATAGGGCGGGTAAAATGTTTAATGAGCTCAGTGTCGACATCGATCTCTTCAATACTAGTACGGCGATGATTATGCGGGTGATGGCAGGTGAGTACTTCGAGGCATTAGAATAGTTTTATATTTTCAAGTTTATGTATGCCTATGTGTATGTGTGTGTATATATGTATGTTTATTTCTGTTGTAGTTATTCTGTTATTGATGTAATGCCTATTCCTTCGTAATTCTTGTACTATTGTATTCATTTTTATTTTTAAATTTATTATCATTGTTTTCTTTGCTTACTTTTATTGTATCTGTCAGCGAACTCTTATTATTGGCTTTATCGTATTACTATTTTCTCCTATATATGTATAAATTAGCTGTAAGATTTCCTAAATAAATAAAATAAAATAAAATAAATAATACCTACTTCTATACTTAATTTGCCCAGTCTGCCGGGGCGGGGAAGTACCCACCGTTCGATAAACCCAGTAAAGTGTATCCACACGTTTCGGGTTCAGATATGCCCAGTCAAGCCGATATAGTGTTAGGGACTGATGTCAGTCATAAGTGTCTGATTCCAGTTGCTAACATCCATGGACCTTGCGCGCCACTTACCATCCGGTGGGCGCAGTGGTCTAGCGGTTAAGATCGTGGATTTAGACTCGAAGGTACCGGGTTCGTTTCCTGGCCGAGACACGATAATTTATTTGTGATATTTCTCGAGTTTCGTACGCTAGAGCCAACGACGAGTTTACCACTTGTCATGATAGGCCTGTAGAGTAGGCTAAATGTGAATCCTCTTTTAAAAAAAATATAAAGAGTGTAGTTTCTGACCACCCCGGGGGGAATCTGTGGGAGTATGTATACCATATTTTTGAAAAGTGATCTGTTTGGCTGTTAGATAAATTAGGATCTGATTTCTTTAACATAAAATCTATACTAATATTATAAATGTAAAAAAAGTTATTTTTATATATATGTGTCTTGCCTTTACGCTTAAATCACTGAACCGATTTTAATACAATTTCGAAAGATCCTTGGAACGGAATGGACATAGGATATATAAATTTGTGTTTGATTCTCCTATTTATTTAAGTAAAGAATTAAGCCGTATATTTTAGTAGTTAAAGCCGGTAGTGGCTTGTTTTTTTTTTTAAAAAAAACGGTGAATCGTTAAATTATCAATGATACGCCCCCAGCCTACGGACTAAAACCATATTAACCGTCTCTCTTTCACTGTTGGCCCTGCGTGCCTTAACAGCTAAGTCTGAGTCGTGGCTACAGAGCGAAGACACTCGTTCGTAGTGGCTTGGTAAGCACGCTTTAATTAAAATTCAAAAAGGTCTGTTTGAACCCCGGCATGTCCCAATTCGAAATACATTTTTTTACGTACATTAGATTAGCAACTTGTGATGAATTTTCAATAAAATAAAATTGCATCAAACCCTCGCCAACCCATCTGGCTACCGTGATAAGTGTATAGGCCATATTCTTCAGAAATTTCTGGAAGGCCCATCTCCAACAGTGAAGGTCTAGGATGTGTTCTAGGGGCTGTGATAATCATACAATAGTAACAAGTATATAAGATGTGATGAGGTTCCTTAGGTGTCGTAATTTTTTTTATTTTTTTTTTATTTATCTCTATAAAATATTTAAAGATAAGCTATACACATACTTATTTTACAAGCAGAATAAGTCGCCAAAACTCTCTTATTATATATGCGTATATGTATGTATTTTATATTTAGTTATATATTTATTTGTTTATGTAGGACATTTATTTATGTATAAGTACTATATGTTTGTAATTAATGTGTGTTTTATATAGTAATAGATAATTTTCAATATAATTTTTCTTCTGCTGCACCCGCTTATTACAAATCTCAGTCACAAAGGTTAGTTGGTAGAAAATGCATTTACGGATTTATCTCGCCTATGTACCTGCACTTGTTTTTGTTTCGTACAATAAATAAGTTATTATTATTATTATCTCCAACAGTGAAGGTCTAGAATCGGTGTTCTAGAAGCTGTGACGATCATACAAAAGTAACAAGTATAAAAGATCTAGAGATTTATACAATGATGCTACGAGATGTAAAAAATGCAGTGACTAATTGGCTGTTTCTTCTTGACTACGATAGTACTGAAAAACTGCTTCTAAGGTAATAAAAATAAAATATAAAAAAAAAAAAAAAAAACCACTCGTTAATGCACACTTACACAAAACACGCACTCATGCATACATACACAAAACACTACCACACTCATACACACACCCACACTAAAACACTACCACACTCATACACACACCCACACTAACTCATTTAAACCTTCTCTTTTTATATAATTTGTAATATTAAGTAGGTATTCAAATAAATATTAGTTAAAATTATTTCTATCTGCAAGCGCCTTGTTTTGCAATATTGTTTGCGACCGGAAGTGCAGGGTGTCCAGAGATCCAGGCGTCCCAGAGACCCTTGTTTAGGCCCCTGATTGAAATTCATGTATAACTGTTTGTAAATAAAGATTATTTGATTTGATTTGATTTGATGTGATGAGGTTCCTTGGGTGTCGTAATGCTCAGTTTACTAAGTGGGTGAAGCCGGGTCAAACAGCTAGTCAAATACGAATGCTAAACCTCAAACTAAACAGTAAGTTAATAATCGATTTGGATAGCATTGTGTATTAGATGGTGATTTGTTGGATTATCCTATCGATATACCCAAACGGTGATGTTTAATCCATCAAAAACACATTATACGAAGTGTGGCGGAATAATCTCTGCAAGCTAGATAAACCCATAGTCATCGACGTAAACCTACCGCAAAAATAAAAAATTCGGCCATTATTTTTTTTTTATCATTTTATTTATTTTGTTGTAGGTATTATGTAGTTTTGTATAATTTTTAATGGTACACTCAATATGTAGTTAATTTTTTATTTGTAATTAAATGTCAAATTTTGGGTAGGTAAATATTGAAATCCCTTAAAATTTAAATATCTCGAAAATTAAAATAACTAATAAGATATATTAAATATATAAGGACATTATGAAAAACGATATGATAATAAATAATAATAATAATAAATAAATAAATATTTCCAGACAGGTCACACAGCGCCATCTAATTTCCGTGGTAAGCTACGAGGATTGTGTTACGGAAACTAGATGGTTGATAAACTACATATTATACTTCTTTTTTTTTTGTAAATATATACATATAAACACCCAGACCGAGACAAATTATACAATGTACAACTTGCCCCCGGTGGGAATCGAACCCACGACCTCCCGAGTTCACGGCAACGTTTGTTACCACTAGACCACGGAGACGGTCAAATACTACAATAATAATATAATAATACAGAATAGGCATGGCCAAAAGCGTTATGATTCAAATGAAAGGAATATTGAAAGATCGTAATATCACCATTGGGACCAAAACAAGACTAGTACGCAGCCTCGTATTTTCCATATTCCTATATGCTTCTGAAACCTGGACCCTCAAAGCTTCTGATCGTAGCCGCCTTTGAGATGTGGTGCTGAAGGCGTATGTAGCGCATTCCGTGGACAGCGCGGAGATCAATACTCAAAGAGCTTAAAGTAACTACCAGGCTCTCTTCTATCTGCCTGCAGCGAGTCCTTGAGTATTGTGGTCATATAGTGTAAAAAAGTTCGGCCAATTTGGAAAAGCTGGTGATCACGAGCAAAATTGAAGGCAAGAGACACCCCGTGGCCGAAACCAGATACGTTGGTCTGACCAGATCTGCACCACACTCATCACCCCAGTCCGCAATGCATCGTTCGAGACAAAGTGATCCGTGGCGTCATGACCCTGAGCATTGAGGAAAACAACGCAAGCAGAAAAATGAAAAACGCATTTTTTTAACTATTGGGTCTTTCATTAAACGATTCCTATCTTTAAATTTAAATAAAACAAAGTGTGTATAAAATATCATCGTTTTTTTTTTATTCGTTTGAAAGATCTCTTGATGCCATTATGTGTGAAATATAACATGCCTGAAATGTCCGCCACGGCTTGTCTGGGTCGAGCGCATCCGAAATGTCTAATTTTCCATGACTCTGACGCATAAATCAAGCTGAATTTTACTGTTAGCATAGGTTATGTTCACCCTGAGGATCGCTGTAGTTTATGCCTTATTCGCATATACTTGCAACTTAAGGAAACCTCACAAGAAAAAGTCTGACGGGGTTGAATCGCACGATCTCGGTGGCCAGTTCACATCACCTCAGATGACCATGCCCTCAAATCGTTTGTGCAGAATATCTAATGTGGCACGTAGCGCCGTCTTCTTACATCCACATGTCGTTGGTGTCCAGATCATCCAATTCAGACCAAAATAAGTTGGTGATCATCGACCTATAGCGGTCACCGTTGACAGTGATGGCCTGGCCAACGTCGTTCTCAATGAAATATGGACCGATGACCAGCCCAAAATTCACACAAAACAGTGACTTTTTCGGAGTGCATTGGATGCTCTTGGATCTCATGTAGATTGCTATCATCCCAAATTCGACAATTTCGTTTATTTATTCATCCAGAAATGGGCCTTTGATGGGCGAAGCGCGCGGTATGTTGCCCAAACAGAACACCCATTTTGATAAAACAATTTTGTTATTTGTACGTGTTGTTGAATGCTGTATCCGTCCATGGCGATTTGGCAAAACAGACTGAATAAATGACAACTAATTTGACAAATGTAGAATCCACAAGATCGCCGTTATCAACTGTCAAAGTTCGGAAGTCCCAGTTGGATTGGAAGACCCATTATTAGCTAATGTATACCTTTTTTCGAACACCCTACTCAAACGCAAACACGAAGCGGTCAAGGAGAAGCCATTAATTCTCCAAAAATATAAAAGTGTTTATAAAGGCTTATCGCCGCTTCTAGATTATTGTATTGGTCCTCTTGATAGCTGTCTAGGTTTGTTACGAGTAATAATCCTCAAATATCGGGCTTGTATTCAATATGCCCGCACTCCTATGAATAGTTTTTAGTACTACTAATAAAACAGAGCCGCATAGTTTGTATTGTAGTTGCTATTTTATTTACAAGACTGAACACTAGTCTAGTCACACGTAGTGGTTAAGACTGTAGATTTTGGACAGGCAACAAGGTCAAATATAAGATTTTGAACATCGAGTACATTTTCATACAAAACGTTTGTTAGGTACATTGATTTTTTTAAACTCACCTAACGTCCAGTAGCAAGCTTCTTTCTATCTTTTGTATGTTCCCAAGAAAACTCAAGCCTAATAAATGACTATTTAAATGAAGATAAGTCTTTATTTCTCGATTTTTTATTAAAATAATTTATAAAATAATAAACCAAATTGCGTAAAAAACAAGCTTAAGACGTTCGTCGCAAAAAGCTCGTTTTTTTTTTTTTAGTTTTTATTTAAAGTATTTTTATGCCATCGGGTTATTTTTATTTTTAAAATTATTATTTTAATTTTATACTTTTTAGTTACCTATTGCGAAACTCGTATTGTAAGTAGGTTGGCGGTTAATAGTAATCTACCTATACATAATTGACATTTACCTTTTATACATAACGATTAGGTATATGATCTGTATTACGTATTTATTATAGGTAGGTAGGACTTGCATTGAAAATTTAACGAACCAACTTTAAAACGTTATAGATCCTAAATAGTTACTTGAAATGGAAAGTGATAATAGAATACTCAACATGATTTTGAAAAACCTATTCGTCGATACTCCCCTTAATATAGTTCGTCGAAACATCTTTTTTATATTTTACAAATATGGCGTCTGGTTGTCGCCTTAAGGAAATTTGATTAATGTCATATCTCCAGTGACACTCGCGTCATGGTAACAGATCGATTGACGTAAGAGTCATCAAAATCGGCCAATGCGTTTGGTCTCCCAGTGTGCTACAAAGGATCACACATACATACATAGGCTCATAAACACAACCCTTCAGGCGCAGTCAGATAAAAATATGTCCAAAATGTACCTAATTTTATTTCCTACAAAGTTGATAGACTACAGTTCTTAAAAATACACCTAGGCTTCAAAAAGCTTCTAAGTGTTAAGCACAGGTCAGTACTACACGGCCAGGTCAGTATACACGTGTTTCCTAGACCTGGCTAAAGTTTTTGACCTCTCGTATGAGTTGCTTTACAAAAATCTGAAATGCACAAGCGGAATTTACTGCCCTCCCAGATAAAACTTTTTTTTTCGTCCTCACTCTTTGCTTTATAAAGCACAAATAATCTCATGCGTGGAATACTGTCCCGCTCACAAATACGCTTAAATAAATATAAAATAAATTAAAAGTATAAAATTAATTAACATATAAAATTGCCTCCGTGGTCTAATGGCTAAGTCCATATATTTATACTCGAAGGTACCGGGTTCGATTCCTGGTCGGGACACTAAAATATTTATTAATGTATATAAATACATTAGCTTACATACGAGCTTGCCACTTGTCATGATTGGTCTATAGTAAAGTTGGCTAAATGTGAATCTGCTTATTTATAAGCGTGGTTTCTGACCACCCCGAAAGAGAAAAACGGTCGATAGCGTATATAAAACTTAAATTCCAAACTAAAAATATTTAAATTAAAACTAAAAAGAAAAAAAACAAGCTTAAGGGTGTCGTCGCCAAAAAGTTTGATAACAACTTAACTACACCATTAAAATAATTTTATGTATTTTCATACATAGCGACTTTAACAGTCGGAACCCATTGATTGTCCGTTGTCCCGAAGATCTGACAGGCAGAGAATGTCAAGCTACATTATGTCACGCCTTTGTATATTTATGTGCAATAAAGTTTTAAATAAATAAATTGAAGAATTTGAAATCTTTAAAAATATTGATTGGATTGAAACCCTCTTAAGCTTCCTCTAGTTTTGTGGTGCCAGAGACATCTAGCAGTAGATTTAATATCAGTATAATTATCTGATCGTGAAATTTATCTATACTTACGACATATCCTCCCAAGCACAGCTAAAAGGTATACAGTATATTGTGTGGGTACCAGAATAATAAACACATATGTTAGGAAAAATACTTTATATAAATAATATCATACAACCCATTTTTTAAATCACTATAAGTAATTAAAATAATTATAAATATTACATTTATTAATATAATTTATAGAGGGATTCTTATTATTGGTTTACATTACTTTTTACATATAGATACAATTATAATTAGACAAATTAAACGACAGTCAAATTAAGAGCATTTATAGCCCAAAAAACAATGTGTGAGCGCAATATTTAAATTAAAACGGATGGATTCATGCCGTCCATACTTTAAAAAATATAATATATTAGCTGACCCGACGAACTTCGTACCGACTGACAGTCAACGAATGTCATTATTAATAATAATAGCTGACCCGACGAACTTCGTACCGACTGACAGTCAACGAATGTCATTATTAATAATAATAGCTGACCCGACGAACTTCGTACCGACTGACAGTCAACGAATGTCATTATTAATAATAATAGCTGACCCGGCGAACTTCGTACCGCCTGACAGTCAATGAATGTCATTGTTAATAATAATAGCTGACCCGGCGAACTTCGTACCGCCTGACAGTCAATGAATGTCATTGTTAATAATAATAGCTGACCCGGCGAACTTCGTACCGCCTGACAGTCAATGAATGTCATTATTAATAATAATAGCTGACCCGGCGAACTTCGTACCGCCTGACAGTCAATGAATGTCATTATTAATAATAATAGCTGACCCGGCGAACTTCGTACCGCCTGACAGTCAATGAATGTCATTATTAATAATAATAGCTGATCCGGCGAACTTCGTACCGCCTGACAGTCAATGAATGTCATTATTAATAATAATAGCTGACCCGGCGAACTTCGTACCGCCTGACAGTCAATGAATGTCATTATTAATAATAATAGCTGACCCGGCGAACTTCGTACCGCCTAACAGTCAATAAATATCATTATTATTAATAATAGCTGACCCGGCGAACTTCGTACCGCCTAACAGTCAATGAATATCATTATTATTAATAATAGCTGACCCGGCGAACTTCGTACCGCCTGACAGTCAATGAATGTCATTATTAATAATAATAGCTGACCCGGCGAACTTCGTACCGCCTGACAGTCAATGAATGTCATTATTAATAATAATAGCTGATCCGGCGAACTTCGTACCGCCTGACAGTCAATAAATGTCATTATTAATAATAATAGCTGACCCGGCGAACTTCGTACCGCCTGACAGTCAACGAATGTCATTATTAATAATAATAGCTGACCCGGCGAACTTCGTACCGCCTAACAGTCAATAAATATCATTATTATTAATAATAGCTGACCCGGCGAACTTCGTACCGCCTAACAGTCAATGAATATCTTTATTATTATTAATAGCTGACCCGGCGAACTTCGTACCGCCTAACAGTCAATGAATATCATTATTATTAATAATAGCTGACCTGGCGAACTTCGTACCGCCTAACAGTCAATAAATATCATTATTATTAATAATAGCTGACCCGGCGAACTTCGTACCGCCTAACAGTCAATGAATATCATTATTATTAATAATAGCTGACCCGGCGAACTTCGTACCGCCTAACAGTCAATGAATATCATTATTATTAATAATAGCTGACCTGGCGAACTTCGTACCGCCTAACAGTCAATAAATATCATTATTATTAATAATAGCTGACCCGGCGAACTTCGTACCGCCTAACAGTCAATGAATATCATTATTATTAATAATAGCTGACCCGGCGAACTTCGTACCGCCTAACAGTCAATGAATATCATTATTATTAATAATAGCTGACCCGGCGAACTTCGTACCGCCTAACAGTCAATGAATATCATTATTATTAATAATAGCTGACCTGGCGAACTTCGTACCGCCTAACAGTCAATGAATATCATTATTATTAATAATAGCTGACCCGGCGAACTTCGTACCGCCTAACAGTCAATGAATATCATTATTATTAATAATAGCTGACCTGGCGAACTTCGTACCGCCTAACAGTCAATGAATATCATTATTAATAATAATAGCTGACCCGGCGAACTTCGTACCGCCTAACAGTCAATGAATATCATTATTATTAATAATAGCTGACCCGGCGAACTTCGTACCGCCTAACAATCAATGAATATCATTATTATTAATAATAGCTGACCTGGCGAACTTCGTACCGCCTAACAGTCAATGAATATCATTATTATTAATAATAGCTGACCGGGCGAACTTCGTACCGCCTGACAGTCAATGAATATCATTATTATTAATAATAGCTGACCCGGCGAACTTCGTACCGCCTAACAGTCAATGAATATCATTATTATTAATAATAGCTGACCTGGCGAACTTCGTACCGCCTAACAGTCAATGAATATCATTATTATTAATAATAGCTGACCGGGCGAACTTCGTACCGCCTAACAGTCAATGAATATCATTATTATTAATAATAGCTGACCGGGCGAACTTCGTACCGCCTAACAGTCAATGAATATCATTATTATTAATAATAGCTGACCGGGCGAACTTCGTACCGCCTAACAGTCAATGAATATCATTATTAATAATAATAGCTGACCCGGCGAACTTCGTACCGCCTAACAGTCAATGAATATCATTATTATTAATAATAGCTGACCCGGCGAACTTCGTACCGCCTAACAGTCAATGAATATCATTATTAATAATAATAGCTGACCCGGCGAACTTCGTACCGCCTAACAGTCAATGAATATCATTATTATTAATAATAGCTGACCGGGCGAACTTCGTACCGCCTAACAGTCAATGAATATCATTATTAATAATAATAGCTGACCCGGCGAACTTCGTACCGCCTAACAGTCAATGAATATCATTATTATTAATAATAGCTGACCGGGCGAACTTCGTACCGCCTAACAGTCAATGAATATCATTATTAATAATAATAGCTGACCGGGCGAACTTCGTACCGCCTAACAGTCAATGAATATCATTATTAATAATAATAGCTGACCCGGCGAACTTCGTACCGCCTAACAGTCATTGAATGTCGTGTTACTTATTAGCTGAACTAAATTTATAATTTTATGAAAGTAATATTATTAAGATAGTAACACAAAAAAATATATAAAAGTACAAAAAATAATAATAATACTCACACAAAACAAAAGTACTGAACATAATGTTTGACATTCATTTTATTACTTCCATAATAATATGGAGGAACCGAAACATTACGAAAGCTACTAAAATCCGGCTGGTCAGAGCTCATGTCTTCCCTATTTTCCTGTATGCTGCAGAGACGTGGACACTGTGCGAAACCGAAATAAAACGGATTAATGCTCTAGAAATGTGGTGTTGGCGGAGAATGTTGGGCATATCGTGGACGGAGTTCCGAACCAACAAATCCATCCTGGAGGAACTAGAGATAGGACAGCGCCTTTCCTCAATCGTACAATCACGCATTATCAATTTCTTTGGATACGTGTCGCGGCGTGGAGATAGATCCATTGAGCGCCTTGTAGTTCAGGGAAAAGTCGATGGCAAGAGGATGCGTGGTAGGTCTCCGATGAGATTGACTGACCAGGTTAAAGCAGCAATGGATCACCCTCTACATGAGTGCTCCAGGAAGGGTGCAGTTCGAGACGAGTAGCGACGGCTTGTTAAGCATGCCACTGACACTCAAGTGACGATCACGACCACTCTGCCAAGAGTGTAGCGACTAAGAAGAAGAAGAACTTCCATAATATCATAAATTTAGTTCAGCTAATAAGTAACACGACATTCAATGACTGTTAGGCGGTACGAAGTTCGCCAGCAGTATATAATAAGAGCGCTAGGGAGTTTTAGGCTCCCCCTCGGTACCCTCGGTCGGTATGCCCCACAAATCAGCTCTAATGCGCGCCACTTATCAGACAACAGTACTAAATAATATAATACTACTAAAGTTTCATCCCGATCGGTCAAGTAGTTTTGAAATGCATAGGGAACATACTTATACATAAATATACAGATATTAATTTTTATATATATTGATTAACGCTTCCATCACTGTATATTTATGAACGTGCAAAATTTGTAAGAAATACCGAACTCGCGCACGACACAATCACCTATTATGTACAAAAGTATCTAAAACATTATTTTACAATACACACAAATTTACAATAAAGTTCCCAATCCATCCGTGAAGTTGTAAACATGACAGTTTTTAAGTCAATGCTTGACTCTGTCTGAAAGATGCTACTACAGCATAGCACTATCCTTCCGAAACATGAGAGAAACAGTTAGCATGCCCCCTTACCCTCACCCATCAACAAATTGTACAAATTATTCGTAATGTTAATATAATTATTGTATGTCTAATGGACATAGCAACCATTATAATAACATGTTCCTTATCAAAAAATCACAAAAAAAAATATGATTTTTGAATATTCTTTTAGATTGTTTTTTTATAATTTGTGTTAATTTTTTAAAAGTTTTTTTACTATCTGTGAACACCATGAATTACCGTCATGCCCAGTCAAGCCGGCACAGTATTAAAGACTGATGTCAATGTCTGATTCCAGTTGCTAATATTCATACACCACGTTTGCCACTTGCCATCAGGTTATGTCGAATTAGATATTTTTTTTAAAGAAGCTGTTCACACTCACACATATAAGCAATACCGCTTTAGAAAGATATATCTGTACGACTTACTTCATGATGTATAGAAAATCTAACCTGTCTATAAATATAAATTTTAAATAATATATTCACCTATAATTATATTATGGAAGTTAATGTATCTTATAATGGAGATATATCTCAAAGATAAATTTATAACTTATCTATACAAAATAAATATTTAAATCAATATAACCATACTTGTAATTTTTCTATTATCAAAATATTAACTGACAATAATTAAAATATATTTATTAAACCACCATAATTTACAAAAAAATCTTCAAGTATATAATTTCATAAAAATCCTTATAGTCAGCATTAAAATGGATTCATGGTACCGACCCTTAAGTACTTATATTAAACAGTCAAATGTAACAATTTAAACATGGTTAGGTATATGATATGATAATAATATATTTTTTATGAAAAACAATTATTAATTACATTATAAGTACTAACATGTCTTTAATAAAATCTTTTATCTACCCTCATATCATAAAATTAGAATTACTAACTTTTTAACTAACAATATCCACAAAACAGTAATTTACAAAAAAAAACTTGACATGTCCGTGAAAAATGACGCAAAGAACTCCAAATTGTTTTTGGTATAATTTTTCCATTCTAGGAAGGCAAAGAATCGAGTCCTTTTTTTTATAGACGGTGCATCGATAAATCATTAATGCTACGCCCCTTGCCTGAAGGGCCAACGCGGGTGGGGGTCGCATGCCCAACTCATCCGTGAAGCTTCCTAAGGAACCCCAGGGCGCCTACGTACTAAAACCCTATAAACCGTCTCTATCTCACTGTTGGCCCTGTGTGCCTTTACAGCTAAGTCTGAGTCGTGGCTACGGAGTGAAGGCACTCGTTCGCCGACTACGGAGTGAAGGCACTCGTTCGCTGACTACGGAGTGAAGGCACTCGTTCGCTGACTACGGAGTGAAGGCACTCGTTCGCTGACTACGGAGTGAAGGCACTCGTTCGCCGACTACGGAGTGAAGGCACTCGTTCGCTGACTACGGAGTGAAGGCACTCGTTCGCTGACTACGGAGTGAAGGCACTCGTTCGCTGACTACGGAGTGAAGGCACTCGTTCGCCGGGATCGAGGCCATGCAGCCAAGCCTTATGTATTTTCTTTCTTCGTAGTAGTTTTATATTTTACAATTTAGCGCTTTCTCGGAGTCATTACAGCCCAATGAACAGTCCTTAGACATCCACTGCTCGAAAAGAAGGTATTTCTGGAGAAATTGGACTTCACTCGCCACCCTCTGGTTCTCGGAGTATGTGGCGGCGATTCACTCAATTTTTATCTTTTATTTAGTAGGTTCAATTCTAATGTATGAGAGTAGATAAAGCAGTGTATAAAACTGCACATATGCAACAGATTCATAAACTACTATTATAACTATTTTTTTTAGGGAAAAGCAATAACTTTAATTTAGAAAACAGGATCAATACAAATAATAATAATAATACAACTTTTTAACGTCTATTTCACAGACTTTAATTAGTTATCATTAGTGGTGGGGCGTTATCGAACTTATTAAAAACTAAACGCACAACCGTTTTCTAGAGAACGAAAACTAGTTGCTGAAACGGTTTTCGTTCCAACTGGTTTTAAGACAGTGCGACGTATGAAAAACAATGTGTTACTAAACTAAACTCATACGGTCCATCCAACGGTTAGAAAAACTATACGACTTTTCAAGTAAAATGATTGCAGTTGATATAAATTTGAATACGACAGATAATGGATAAAACTTTTAACCTAATAGTTCGATAAATTTATACGTAATTTAACTACTTTATAATTTAGAAATAAATTAACTATAATAAATTTATAATGAATAATATAATAAGGACTCTATTTCATTTACAAAAAACGTTACACATTTTAATATAGAACAGAACTATTTTGCGAACGAAACGGGAAAGTGTTGCGACAAGGACGACTGAATAGGCGACGAAGACTGTCTTAATCGAAACCTAAAAACGATCGCAGAACAAAAAACGGTTCTTAAAAACGGTTCGATTATTATAACGCCCACCACTAGTTGTTATCTAGACGCATTGCTAAGTGGACATATGACGACACACTAATTTCCTAAGTGTCAACTGTACTAAAATAATAATATTTTTTTAGGCGGTATTTGGACGATTGTGTGTTATTTATTGTGTGTCAACTGGACCATATGTTGAGTTAGCAATGGGTCTAAATAACGACTAATTCTATAGTCATATTAATTCTTGCTTAAACATTAAGGTGAACAATACAAACTTATAAATAGAAGTTTTACAAAATTTTACCACTGACGATTATTTACAAACCTAATTAGTAAATCACAGCTCCTGATTGAAAGAATCTATACAATTCGGAAATATCAACAATAAATTACAATAATTGTTAGGAATCGGGATGTTTCAGCAACAATTCAATTCAATAAAATTCATTTATTAACCACAAGTTACTTAAGTACTTTACCTACACTCTGTTTTGTCACTTTATCCGTGGATTTAGACTCGGAGGTACCGGGTTCGATTCCTGGTCAATCTAATTAATATTTAATTTATTTGTGATATTTCTAGAGTTTGGTACGCTAGAGACATCGACAAGCTTGCCACTTGTCGTGATTGGCCTATATAGTAAAGTTGGCTAAATGTGAATCCGCTTCTTTATAAGCCTGGTTTTTGACCATCACAAAAGGGAAACGGTCGTAATGATACTTTACTTTTCCTTTTTTTGAAAAATAAAGCTGTAGAAATAGTTCTCCTAGCAAAGGATCGTGGAAATCCGCCTTTTAGCCGTATTAAACGAGTGGCTAATTATACTGAAACGGCCCCGATTCCTAACTTGTGGAAATATACGCTAATTACATTCTACACTTCAATTGGGAATCACTTCAGCTTTAGCGTACGTGACTCGTTTCTTGCTTTTATTTTTATTTCTGAACGATTGATGTCTACTATCACTTTCTATGCTCACTTCACTCACTGATTCCGTGTCTAAATACGGAACTTGCGCGTCACTGCACTGTACAGTTTGCAGACAGGGGATAGATTCGAAGGTAGACTGTTCTAAAGTTCTGAGTCTGCATGAGTCTGTGTATGTGTGTCGGTTGGGTCGGAGCTGCCTGCGTCCGTCCCAGGGCTCGCGACATCAGGAGCAGCGCGCGCGCGTCGGACGACACGTCCCGGCGCGCGCCTGCCGTCACAAACGACACATCTCGTGCTGCGACACTGAGGAGTACATCATTGCTGATACCGGATACTGCGGAACAATTACAATAAGTATGTAACTCATTACCTCGGTTCTGCAAATTAAAAACCTAGTAACTGCAAGTACTCGTAAGGAAATCGCTCAGAAGTAGTGTTGCCTACAGCAAGACGAAGACTCGGCTAGTCTTGGTCTTGCCTCTCAATCTTATTGTTGGTATTGCTCTTGTTCTGATTGAAAAAAGAAATCTGTTTCCAATTGTAACTTGTGAGTGTATGTCCGCAAACTATTATCTCAAGTACTATTGATATGATTTACTTGAAATTTGGAATAGTTATAGATGAAAAATGCATACAAAGGTTGTAACAAAACCTATATACTCGTATACCACTTTACCAGGTGTTTTATTCATCAATGCAAACAACTTTGTCAGAGTGACAAAAAAATGTTGTTTCCTACGATCAAGGATTCAACTAGATAAATATAAAAACAAAATTACTGCGAGAAACTGGCAAGCGGACCTCTACATACATGCTATCTCTTTCTCTTAATAATATACGCCAAACAATGATCACAAATAAAATAACATAAATATCACAAACTCAACCTAATTAATTTAAACATAAGTTATAAATTGCCTCGATAGCCCTCTGCATTTTAATACGACCTCACGTTGGCCGTAGTTGAAAGGTACTGTCGGAAATATCAGCACACGATTATTTTTAGGCTGATATTTTGCCCAGTCTGCCGAGGCGGGGAAGTATCCACCGTTCGTGCCGATAAACCCAGTCAAGTGTATCCACACGTTTCGGGATTAGGCTCGAATTGCCGTCATGCCCAGTCAAGCCGGCATAGTGTTAGGGACTGATGTCAGTCATGAGTCTCTGATTCCAGTTGCTAACATTGCTAACATTCATGGACCTCGCACGCTACTTACCATCAGGTGGGCGCAAGGTCATATGCCGTGCTAGTATAAAAGAAATATATATATCTATATTTGTTGCCGTTTTCAGAGCCGATGCCTATAATCTAGTTGATTCTTGGTCGATGTTTGTTTCACATCAAAACTTTTTTTGGAGATATTTCAAATGTCATACACGACGCAGTTACCATTGGAAATAAAAAACAAAAAAAAAATATATCTAAAATTAAAATCTCTAATTTTAATCTATTGCGAGACTCTTGCGCAAGTCCAATACCAAGACTAGAGTTAGTCTTAGTGCAATAAAAGTAAGACAAGACCAAGATAGTACAACACTACTCAGAAGTTACAATATAATGTTTTTTATATAATCCCTTGTATGTAAGGAATTTAAACTTATTTGCACTTTATGTAAATAATGTATTTTTGTGTCAAGTTAACTGTTAATAGATTTGAGATACATACATTTTTTTTAACGAAATCAGTTGCTAGGTTTTCAATTTGGCCAGCCTTACTCTGGTAGGTATTGTTTGAGTATTTGCAATACTAATTACGGGTTCCAATAACACACTCATATTTAATTTTATAAATATACATATTTTATGTGAAGGGCAACATGCAACACAATATAACAATAGTATTTTAACAAATAATGTAACAAATGGGACAAATACAGACAGAGAATAAGATATGATGGAAGAAACACACGCATTGACAAAGGGAGATGACGAGATAGTATTAGACTTGGAAGAGAACGTACATGCAGTGTTTATTTATAGAGAAACACTTTGAGGTTAACAGGCGGTTAAGTATTCAAGGCAACGAACAAGCGCAGAGCTTACCGCGTACCGACAAGGGAGTCATTCAATTACAAATAATGTTTCAACAGAAAATAAAACGACGTGTTAAGTTGAAGTGGGAAGGACTTTAGGAAACTGTGCTTTACAAGACGTACCTCTGTTCGTAATAATCCCGACTGTATCGGAAGTAAATATAATAGACAAGGCACTTGGAGAAGGAGGACGCATTGAAAGCGTAAAAAATGACAGATAAAATAGTGATCCGCTAAATGTACGTCTGTTCGCATGAATTTTGTCGAACATGTTGAATGCCGGTCAGTTCACTCGACGAATAATAACGACGCGTTGTGCGGAACTGGAAATACAAAAATAAACACTCAAATAACTAATTAAAGAAGCTTTAAATAATCATCTAAAACGAAAGATAAATTAAATAAGACACTGTAGCCCTTTTGCGTAAAATATATTAATAATTAATCGGGTTATTTTAACTTTATAACGGCGCTCAATAATCAAAGCCGTCTTTAACCTTTTAAATCAAATAAGGACAAATGACTTTTTATTTATTTATTTCAGGTACACAAACATACCAAAAGTATAGTGAACACAGAAAGAACATATTGAGCACAATATGATATGCCTTGAGAGTGTAATTTTTAAACATATTGGTATGTTAAATCACGGTTCATTATATTAGCAAATAATAATAAATTCAAAATGTAAAAAAAAAACATCAATTTTATTGCAAGAGCAAAAAATAACTATAAAGCTAAATTTACTCAATTGTTATTTTTATTATTGTTAAGGTCAATATCTATTATTATCGGTTGTTACTGATCATCAGGTCAATTGCTGGGCCGGGCCCAGATTGTCCAATGGGAATGACGAGCCTGATGTTAATTGTCCAATATCGGCACAATAAGCAGCTAAGATAGCGTATGTGCTCAACATACTTAGCTGCTAAGCATAAGCTAACCAACATTTGTAAATTATAAAGATCGTAAGTTAAGCATTTTATTTAAACGTGTTTTGTACTCATTTCTGTTGTGTGTACCTAATAATAAATAAATAAATAAAAAAAGAGTATACTTTTGCTAAGACTTAAGGCAGTGTCATCTCAAGTCGCTTAAAATAATAATCTACTGACGTCGAGTTCTACTCTTTAAAATAACAGTAGTTTTTCAGACAGACATACAGTGGGGTCATCCAGGCCCGGATGGCTTATGGGCCTGGGTTGGGGATGGAGACATTCCCCCGTTTTCCCCGGCAGGAAATCAGCGGGTAACCGTTGATAATTCTTGCACTTTTGGTGCTGGGCGCCGTTACTGGTGTTACCTCTGTAGGAAGTGATCTCCCGTTGGGGGGCCGAAGATGTTCTGGAGATGCTTGAAGTGTCCATTGTCAGCTCGATAGAACATACGTTTAGTTAAACCGACGACAAATTCCTTAATAGTAGGCATCTCCAGAGTATGACGGAATTACGCACGAACCATGGCGCTCGGGAGAACACTCTGAGCGATATGTTTTGCAGACTTTGGATTGGTTAGTCTTGATGCCAGGGTGGCGCAGCATAGGTGAGACGGGAGCGGACGAACATCTTGTAGATCCGGGCATTCAACCTGAGCGGTAAGCTAGAATTCATAACAGGACGTAACATAGCTCGGGCTGCCTTGGCCTGATTGACGAAGTGGCAGGCCATTTCACCAATTGTACGTCTTGTTAATGATACAGCCTAGGTATTTGACGGTCGGAGTCCATTCGATGTTCTGCCCAGGAAGCTGCAGTGGTGGAGGCAGCCGGCATCTGGATATCATTAATGCGCCAATTTTGCCGGCATTGATGCACATACGCCACTTGTCCAAACACGCAGGGAGAAGATTCAGTTGGTCCTGCATTTTGTCAGCAACCTCATATTGGCTTGACGAAGAGCTGAAGTCCTGTCCTCCCCGTCCTCCTCCAGGACTTCAGAGAGAGTTTTAATTTATTAATTCTCAATGGACCACTAAGAAAAATAGTTTAAATGTTGAAGTTCTCGATATTTTGAGCAATAGTACGAATTTTAATTTATGGACATAAATATTACTAATACTAGATTGTAAGCTGACACGGCCATTTTACAGCCACGAATTTATATTTATGGACATAAATATTATTATTACTAGATTGTAAGTAGACACGGCTATTTTTATCCACGAATTTATATTTAAGGACATATGTTATTAGATTGTAAGCTGATACAGCCTTTTTACAGCCACGAATTAAATTTTAAGTATCTAGTTGTAAATAAGAACAAAATCCTCGCTTATGGCAACAATGTTTTATTTATTATTTGTATTGCTGTTAGATTCGATCCAGCTATGGCTGCTGATAGTATATTTTTTATAAACATATATATGTTCTCATGTATTGTATAAAATTATATAACTATACAATATCCAAGTGTTGTGTACTAACTTAAGGAAATAAATGATTTGATTTGAATACCTTTATGTTTTAATTCAGTAATAACTATATTAAACACGTATATATAATAATAAATAAAAAATATGAAAATTGTAAATAAAGATGTCAAATATTATTTTATTGTATACAATATTCAACCTTATTTCTTGTGCACTAAGTGTTTTATTAAGTTAGTTTACTATTTGTATTTTTATTCCTGATATGACACTGCCTTAAAATATCCTGGCCTAACAGCAAGACTTGGTTAATAAGACCTCGTATTAGTTGGTTCATAGTAATCTAATATAATCGAATATCTGATTTGAGCAATCAATTCCATGTCTTTTTTATATTTTTAATTTACCTGTGACTGTTTGGACCTCAGCTGCGGTTGATATTTTCTTCTTAACTTCCTTGGACAGCACACGCAGAGTATTCTTAAAAAAGCTCTGAAACAAAAAAATCCTAATTAAATAACTATTCTATTCAAATTTATTTATTAAGGAAAACTATTGACGTTTAATTTACAAGTATAGATACAAAAATAGAAATAGAAAGTAAAGCTGGGCAAATACGCCAACCTCAGTATAGGTTAGGAATTTGCGCCGTTTGGGGTCGAGACGATGATGGGCCGATGGGGACACTCAGCCAAGCGTCTGGCCAAGGAGTTGTCCAAACGGCTAACGGAAAAGTCTGGAGACAGGAAGGCTGGCAATTACTTCTGCCAACGTATTAGCTTAGCTATACAGAGGGGAAATGTTGCCAGTCTTCTTGGGACTATCACTGAAGGGTCGTCTCTAGAGGACATTTTTTACTTATAGTTAATTTTTTTATTAGGTTTAGTTTATATTTATTTTAATTTTTACTTTTAAGTAGTTTTAATTTATATTGTAATTATTTTATACTCTTTGTATATTACTTCAATAAAATGAATTCTGATAATAAAAAAAAAACAGAAAGTCATTTACAAGTTTTCACTCTACTAGTTAGAATAATACATATTATAAACGATGAAAGCATCTACAAACTATCACTTCATGCAATAAACTAATAACTGTACAATAACAAAAACTATTATCGTTTAAAGAACCTTATGCTAAACGCATTTCTCACCACTATCACCTTGTCATGAAATATATCAATGTGTGACATTTCTCGAGTCCGATACGCTAGAGACATCGACGAACTTACCACTTGTCATGTCGGGGCTATGGTAAGCGGTACGCAATATTCAAGAATGGGAGCAACTAATGCCAGATAGTGACGACCGACGTCAGTCCCTCTCATTATGCCGGCCTATCAGGATGTTTTTCACACTTTCCTAAGTTTTACAATATTAGTGGTACTCCTTATAACTAAAAATTGGCATTTCAATTTCAATTTATTTATTAACCATAAGATACATTAAGTACACTCGGTTTTGTCAGTTATACATATTCTTGTTTACCAATCATGGCAGGATAGCAGAAGTACGTCATTAATAGCAAAGAACAGCCATCGTCATTTACACTTAACACTACAAACAATCAATACCTACATAGATGCTGCTGTACAAGGGCGTTGTCACTTAAAATCTAGAAAATAAACTATATTAAAATTATATAATAAAATAATAATAATTATTTAAATAAAATAAAATATTTAAAAAAACTACAAAATTGTGTATGTCAAAATAAATAATCAAATTAAATTTCAAAAATAATAACAATGATAATAAAGAATAACTAAAAGAAAGCAGCTGTAGATGGGCGTTGTCATTATAAAACAAGAACCTTAAACTCTAAAATATTAATTTATAATATAAAAGTCATAATTGACATGGCACATAATAATAATGAGAACAACAAATAGGTTGGCGATGGTGGTAATTTGCCCAGTCTGCTGGGGCTGGGAAGTATCCACCGTTCGGTCCAATAAAGATCAGGCTCGAATTGCCGTCATGCCCAGTCAAGCCGGCATAGTGTTAGAGACTAAAGTCAGTCATGAGTGTCTGATTCCAGTTGCTAACATTAGGAATTATTTGTCGAATATCGGTCTTGGTCTTGCAGTCATGACCACCGTATTTTATAATATTAATAATATTTTATTACAACCTCTGTATATATCTTTGGATACATGCCGAATTTCAACTAAATCAGGCCAATAGTTCTCGAGATAGTGGTTTGTAGAAATATGCTAGGTATTGTAATCTCATAGGTACGAGTAGTAACTAAATTTAAAAGGTTATTAATTGATCGTTGTGGTGCAGTTCTGTATATGTTTTATTTTGTAAATCAGATAACGCTGAGTTTTCCTTGCAGATTCCTTTCTTAGTCAGATTAAACATTAACAGGTCACTGGAATCTGCTAAGCTGCTGGTGCTCTGCTAACAGCTTACTTATTGGACCACTTTGCTGCTTAGTCTTCCACTAGCAGAAGTAGAATCATTCAAAATAATTTAATAATAAATATTTCCAGACAGGTCACACAGCGCCATCTAGTTTCCGTGGTAAGCTACGAGGCTTGTGTTACGGAAACTAGATGGTTGATAAACTACATATTCTACTTTTTTTTTGTAAATATATACATATTATACATATAAACACCCAGACCGAGACAAATTATACAATGTACAACTTGCCCCGGGAATCGAACCCTCCTCCCGAGAAGGCAACGTTTGTTACCACTGCTAAAAAGATATTTTGACTTTGACTTTGACACTAGAGTCTCACTAGAATAAGAACCTAATTATATATGTTTAGTCAGAGCAAGAGTCTTGCGAGACGAAAACGCAAGACCAAGGCCAAGATCGACACGACTTGGTCTAATGCTAGACCAATACTGCCCACGTCTTGGTCTTGCTTTGGGAAACACTAATACGAATGGGAAAACACACTGGCTGGGTAAGCATTCCACATCTTTAACGTGCGAAAAATGTAAGAGTCTCCAAATTTATATAGACCACTCGTTATCAACTTTAAGGGTTAAATAATGCAAAAACAACAATTAATAAACAAAAACCTTGGAATAAGAAATGATTTCCTTAACAAAATCATTGTCAGAATCTTATCTCCATTCTTGGAATTGTTAAATAACACCAAACAATTTTAATTACGCCAACGTTTTAATGTAATTAATACAACAATTGCAAAATAGATTAGGCCCTGTAACTAATCATCCATTACAATTTTAATAGCTTTCTCGCAATAGGCTTGAAATTCGATTAAGAGTTCCTTAAATGGCTCGGGAGGGCCTAATAATGAGCTCAAGGGCGCAAGTTTTGTTTTATTTAACTCAGTATTTATCATTTTGAGAGTTGCCAGAAGATTCCAGTAAGAGCTGAGGCATTAATCCTAATTTTCGTGAACCAGACACTTTCATACGCTAATCTTTTTAGGTCTTCTACAAATAGTTACGCTACGAATTATCGTAGACAGAGCTGTGTAATTATTACAACTTACTAAGGAAGCTGCTCGTAGCTAAAGATGATGAAATAATAAAAAAAAAAAAAAAAAAATATTTATTGACACCAATTTTTAACATCCTATATACATAAATTACTATCTAGGAAATTATATCATTTATTTATTTATAATACATTGAGCTAGGACAGGCTAACAGAACTGTTAGTAAGTGCACTGGTTTCTGTACTAGATAACTCTGTCAAGGCACAGAAACGAGATTGATCAGGGAAGGTGTAGTTTCTTGATCCTAGTTTAGCAACACTCAAATGTGGTTGTTATATCTTATTTGTGTATTTATTTATATTTAGTTATGTACTTATATTTGCTTATTTATTTTGTTTTTAATAAAAAAAATAAAAATAGACTAGCAGTGTCCATAAAAAAGGCTGCACGGCAGATAAGGAGAGCGCTGAATAGCCGTGTGCGGAGCAAATAACAATGGCTAGATATTACTAGTGCATAATAACATTTCAATCGTCTTAGAAGAAAAACTCATTTTGTAAATCGGTTAAATTTTTCATAATATTGTCTCAAAGGGTTTAAACGAGCGCCATTAATAAATGTGTTTAAAAATCTACTCATTGCTCACTTTTTAAATAAACAAAATAATTTGTCATGATAACTACAAGTACCTATTTATTTATTTTCTTAACATATTATCGTAAATAATTGTACCTATGTAATATAATACGAGTATCTGTCTATTAGCTGTGTTTATATATTTATACATAATATATATTTATGTTAATTATATCATCATCAGCCTGTGTCTCTCCACTGCTGGATATAGGCCTCCCCCAAGGCTCGCCACTTCACACGATCTCCTGCCACCCTCATCCAACCCCCACCAGCGACCTTCCTCAGGTCATCCGTCCATCTAGCGGGGGGTCGACCCACTCTGCGTCCTCCCGTACGTGGTCTCCACTCTAGAACTCGTCTACTCCATCGTTCATCGGTTCTACGACAGACATGTCCAGCCCATTGCCACTTCAGCTTACTAATTTTGAAGGCTATATCAGTAACTTTGGTTCTCCAACGGATTTCCTCGTTACGGACTTTATCCATCAGAGAAATACCGAGCATAGCTCTCTCCATAGCCCGCTGAGCGACCTTAAATTTGTGGACCAGACCCACTGTTAGTGTCCACGTTTCTAATCCGTACGACAGCACTGGAAGAACGCACTGGTTGAAAACTCTCGACTTCAAAGACTGGGGTATGTTTGGTAGGAAGATGTGGCGCAGCTTCCCGAATGCCGCCCATTTATTATATATATTATTTTAATTATATATCATGTAAGTATATTAAGTATTTAAGTATTCTTAAGTAATTGTATGTATCTTAATGCACCCGAAATCCTCTGCCACACTCCCAAGGTTAGCTGTTATAAAATGCCGGAAGGCATTAAGTTCACCCTTGTACACTACTTTTTAAGTTATTTTGTGCAATAAAGAGTTTATAAATAAATAAAGGGTTATTTGTCAAAGTGTCCGTGCTGTAGGGAAGTAGACCGCTTTGGAGTTCACGTGCTTTCTTAAATAAATTGCGGCAGATTTTGAAGATAGGCTCCCTAAATGAAACTATAAAACAGGCTCTTGCCACCATTAAGGTTCCAGCTATTACGGAACCCACTGGAATAGTCCGCGATGATGGCAAGAGACCTGATGGTATGACGCTGATCCCCTGGGAGCGGGGACGGGCCTTAGTGTGGGATGCCACTTGTGTCGACACTTTGGCCTTGTCACACAAACACCTTGGCTTGCTGAAAGCGCAGAGTCTGGCAAGCGGCGAAAATACGTTTCTACAATCAAGGCTACGTGTTTGTGCCGTTTGGTATAGAGACTTTAGGCGTTTGGGGTCCAAGCGCTAAAACATTTAAAAAAAACATCACCTCTCATTGTCTGCTCTGGTGACAAGAGGGCTGGTTCTTCCCTCGCCCAGAGAATCAGCATAGCAATTCAGCAAGGAAATGCGGCCAGCATTCTTGCCACCACGCCGCCGCGCGGACACGTTTTATATTTAAATTAGGTAGTGAAAGTAGGTTTTTTTTTTTTTTTTTTTGTAGTAATAATTTAGTTCTTAGCTTTATTTCCCTTATTACCAATTATTTCTTAACTATATTTTAATAAATAATATGTTTTTATCCTTTTTTTATAGAAACTCTATGAGTATTCGCCGCATGGACCTGTCACATTTGTTTAAAAAGGGAACTCTAGTGTTAACACTGTGTAACTCATATTTGTGTAGCCGAACTTGTCTAATATTCCCACATATGTATACTTTTTTTTAGCAGAAATAACGAGTAAGATTGATTGTTTTGACATGCAAAACCTGTAAGCACTAAACCGAGTTTATAAATAATGTTTTTGTAGACTTGATTGAATTGCCTTCGTAAATAAGGTAACCATTTCGAAGCTCTCAATCAGACGCCATAAAGTACGGGTTAAGTTAGTCTACTATAAAATATCGCTGGAATTTGTTAGAAAATTGAGTAGGTTTAGTTAGATTTTAAAGTTGACTTTATTCTATGAATGAAATTAGCATTCATCGAGGCGTGAGAATGGACTAAAACTGTTTAAAGGTAGCGGTATGCGCCGCGACCGCGACAAAATACCAGACCTAAGACAGGGACAGAGTACCGCGAGCGTTACTTGCTTAACTTTTCTCAAATCGAAGAATTTTCTGTTTATCGATAGTTGTAACGACAAGGTTTCTATAGTTAACAGCGCGCAAAAACTAAGGTAGTTTGATAATTTAGGTGTTGTTGCCATATATAATTGAAATTCGTTCACATAGTTTTTGTTTCAATCATGCGTCATCATTACAGCTACCACTAGAACGCAGCGTCCCAGACCTCCACTGCTGGAGATGAGCCTTCCAGAACATATATCTGGAGAATTTGGCCTACACTCGCCACGCTGGCCAGACGGCTTGGCGAGGATATGATGTCAATTTTTAATGACAATTTATTAACGATTCCACAAGTTAGTATTAGTGGAACCGGGACCGACGGCTTAACGTGCTCTCCGAGGCACGGAAACGGTGGTTTTGTGTGTGTAGGTACGTAAGAAAAATGTATTTCTAATTGGTACATGCCGGGGGGGTTTGAACCGACCTTTGTAGGATTTAAGGAACGCGTTCTTACAACCGAGCCACCACTGCGCCTTTGTTTCAATATTTACCGGCAAAGGTGTGCTGTGTTTGGATATAATAGCAAAAATAAATTACATACATAAAAAACGAGATAAAAAAACGAATAGTGTTAATAATATTGCTACTGCAGCACACAGTTGCAGAGAGGCTGGTTACAGTAAAACAACGTTTAATGAGAATGGGTATGGACTGTATTATTAAATTGTTATATATTGTAAAAAATAGGGAAGCTGGAACCCAGAATTTCTTCTTTTTCAGAAGGCAGTGCTCACTAACTGAAAATTATCTAACTGCCTTGCAAAAAAAAAACCGACAGGACTGTTTTAAAGAACGACGACGATTTTACTCGTGCACACATTAGGTTGTAGTCTCAGACTCGATTCACAGTACATGCAGAAGTGTACGTGACATTGTCGCGGTTTCCTGTCGTGGTCGCGGCGCGAACCGCCACCTTAACCCTGCAGCGACATAGACGAATGTCAACGAAAATGACATTTCAGGAGGCTTTTTATTGCAGACAAGACTTCACAAAAAATCCAAAGACATATATATAGATATAGAATCCTGTATAGGATTTAATATTTACATTAAAATAGTTTTATAACACAAAATAAATTTTAAATACAAAATTATGGTAAATATATATAATAAAAATTATAGATAATATTATAAATTAATCCATTCGAAGCGTTTTTTGCTGTCGTCTGTAGTGGATATCTTTATACGTTTTACGCTGACTATTTCTGTTATTTAAGAGATTCCATTATTAACGTTTTTTACGCTTATGTAACTCCCTTCCCCTTTCCCTTCGCACTCTTCAAACTGCAGGCTCCTTCAAAAATAATCTATACTCTCACTTTTTATCTATACAAAATATTCGTAGTTGACCTCATTCCTATTATGTATTGTGAAAAAAAAAAAAAAAAATTTAAGTGTATGTATTCTATGTAAATATTACCCTTTCAGTAAGTATTATGTGTAGTGTATTGTATGTGTGTATTATGTATGTATAGTATGTATTGTTGTTTATGTAGTTTATTATACCAGTATTATAATAATATTTGTAAGTATTAGTATAAATTAATATTTTATAGTATCTCTCATTATCTGTCATTTATTTATTTTTTTGGCACTCTGCCTGTAATTGGTTACTTTTCACAAAGGTTAGCTGGTAGAAGATGCCTTAAGGCATAAAGCTCGCCTATGCGCTTAGTTTTAAGTTATTTAGCTTTGTGCAATAAATAATTTTTATTATTATTATTATGTAAGCCATACACGCTACGGTCTACCGGAGAAGTTACCTGTGCCCTTTCTGTTACTTAGTCGCAAACGTTATATAATGGAATCCGTTAACTATATATGTATCATGCTAATAAAGTTGATATTTGAGAGTTGAATAATATATTGTAATTATGACGCAACATCTGACGTAAATAACGAAATACACTAATAACGGGCTACAGGTGCAGGTCAACTAGACGTCGATAGCGTGTATAGAGATTCTTGCGATGGCATCGATTGAAAACGATGACGCGCTGGCATTGTTAGGCTTTGCTTTAGTTTTGAAAATAAATACATATATAGACAGTGAAAGGAAAATGAAAGTAGTAGTGCAAGCATTGGTTATTGAAAAGAAAAAATAAGTCATGTTAACTTATTGAATGAATTAAAGTTTAAACTACTACTATCTACTGATATTAGAAAAAAATTGCTGCGACCTGCACAGGTAACCGGAGTACACACACACCGTACGGTGTCACTCGAAATAATTGGTTTTTGATCTTGCGCCAGTCAACTTAAAAAGTATAATATGTAGTTTATCAACCATCTAGTTTCCGTAACACAAGCCTTGTAGCTTACCACGGAAATTAGATGGCGCTGTGTGACCTGTCTGAAAAAAAAATAATAAAAAAAAAATAATAAAAAAAAAACTGCGCAGGTTCTAAAAACTGCACAGGTCTATTCCCACAATGCTCCGGACTACCTGCGCAGGCATACCTGTAGCCCTATTCTGTTACTTAAGCGCCAACGTAATATAGTGAAATCCCTTAAACCTGTCAGTGTAAAACGCTATTAAAATTGGTATTCTCATATAAAGGTTTCCACTACAGATGACAGCAAAACAACATTACGATGCGTTAATTTAAAAAAAACTATTATATATTTTTTATTTATTACCTACTTTATTTACTTTATTACCTATTAAACTATGTTTAATGTAAATATATAATGTTAGTTTAATTAATATAAATGTTGTTACAAATGTTATAAATTTTGGACAATTTAAGTATTTAATTCACGTTTTCCCAATGATTTTAAAGTTGCAACCCCATGGGTGACCTTTTAAATAGTGGATAACGCTATTTTAACGTAAGGTCGGCTATAATCGGAGAAACTGGGGCTAAGAGTGGTAGGAAATAACAAAAGTCACTATTTTGACAATCGAACGTTACAGACTAAGTAACACAATAGGGCTGCTGGACCGTAATGTGTATGGCCGCCATTAAGTAACAGAATAGGCCTGCAGAGCTGAATATATCTACGCAATGCAATAAATGAAGTAAAATACCAGTAAAAATTCCTATGACACGTTCATTCATATTCATGATTATTATTTGAATATCGGAATAAAAATCAGCTTTTTACGGCAATGTGATATAAACTAAAATAGCTCATATTGCGTCGGTTCGATGACCTTTATCCATATGATTCTTATTGACAACTTTTTATTACTTATTTTAAAACTGAATGTCTGTTAATACATATACAGGGTGTCCCAAAAATCAACGTCAAGCCGAAAACGGTTGATAGGCCAGGTGGTGACAGTTATCAGAAAAATAATAAAAAAAATGTAAGTTAAGTACTTTTCAAATTATTGAGATAAATGTCATCCTGTGATGATCTTTTAAGTACTGTGATTGTAGTCACAGTACTTAAAAGCCACCAAAAAATGTACTATGCTATTTCGGCAAGTGACTTTAAAAGATGGTGTACTGGGTTTATCGGCACGAACGGTGGATACTTCCCCGCCCCGGCAGACTGGCACACTACCACCATCAGTCCGCCTACCTATTTTTTATTCTCGTTGAAAGTATATGTCATTGCCAATGTTGTCAAATGCAATGTTTACTTTCAACTAATTTAGTTTAGGACTCTGAATTAAATAAATTATTATTATTATTATTATTCGTCTACGGCCAGCCATTTTGATTTCTTGCAATTAGTGGCAAACAAAATTCGAACGCCTAAATTAAGTCAAAACTTTAACAAATTTCCAGATTTACGATTTAAATTCCACATTAATAAACATCTCGGGTTTACTGTTCGTGGATTTAATCTCATTCTAATTACTGGCAACATCTGCATAATCGCATGCGACGGGTTTAGTACCTAATGTTCGATTCACATCGAATTCTACTATATTTATGTGAGTATCAGAGACATTATACGAGTATAAATAACAAGATGGGGCAAAAAGCCATACGGTATTAGAATTAAAGCTAGGACAATCGTCTCAATTATTCTATGAATGTGTAAAAAATAATTAATTGTTTTAATGAAAGTAAGTAACGGAAAGCGTTAAATGTAAAAGGTACGCGGTTCGAACCCCGCCATGTACCAAAGAGAAATACTTTTCTCACATACATCTGTCATAGATTTACATAACCACCGTTTCCGTGCTTCGGAGAAAGTAATACCAACTTTTAAAGTCGTTGGTAAATTGTCATTAATTTTATTTTACTTTATTACTTGAAGTAGGTAATATTTTAGTTACTTTTTTTTTATTATTTCTAAAAGGAATTGTATGTTTATTATATATATATATATATTAAAATTGTTTCAGCTTTAGTTTTTCGAATAATATTTAGTTTTTGTATACTTATTGAATTTTTTATAATTTTGTTATTTCTTATAGGCAATAAAGGCTACTGTGGTAATGTGGTGGTCGCCTATAATAGGTGCAACATCTAACTTCTGATTTAGTGTTAAGTACAAATAAGTGTGTGATGTTAGCACTGTTGGCTACCCTATTATAAATAAATAAAATTGATATCAGACCCTCGCCAGCCTGTCTGGCCAGCGTGCTAGCAGATATATGTTCTGGAAGGCCCATCTCCAGCAGTGGAGGTCTAGGACGCTGTATTCTAGGGGCTGTAATGATGATAATGATGATCACATTATATACATTAGTTCAAGTTTTTAAGGTAACCTAGTTTAATTTTAACGCAATACTATCATTGGTTCAATATGTCATGCCTAGTGTGGGACCACCAACATTACTTGTTACGCTAATTTCTTTAGTTTAAGAAACTATTTATTATTATTTATAATTTCATTACTTTGCACCCATGAGTAGTGTTGATTAAGAACTACCTGATGCGCGTATAAATAAAAAAAAAAATACATATTCCCTGTTATTTCTCGGCACGTGTTGTAGATAATATCGACGTGTATTCTTCAGAGATCAGAGAGCATTATTGAGATGTTTTGTTAGAGCACAAAGGCCTACTCGGCCGAATAATGAAATATCTATAAACCACAAAAATTTGGCACACCCAGTAATCGATCTGTATCCCTTGCTATTTATTTATCCCTATATACATATACATATATATATATATATATATACTTGTAGTGGAGCTAAATTTTTTACCATACATCAAATCATACAAGCAATGCTTGGATCTTAAAAATAAAAGTAACATATTTTCACGACCTTCCAGGGTGAGGGTGGTCAGAAACCATGCTTTTTTTAAAGAAGCTGATTCACATGTAGCCAACTATACTATCACATAGGCCAATTATGACAAGTAGCAAGCTCGTTGATGTCTCTATCGTAACAAACTCGAAAAATATCACAAATAAATTAAATAAATTATTGTGTCCTGACTAGGAATCAAACCTGGTAACCATTTATTTACAATACCACCGTGCCTGTGCCGCGGAGAGCACGTTAAGCCTTCTGTCCCGGTTCCACTAATACCAATCGTTAATAAATTGTCATCAGATCCTTGCCAACCAGACTAGCCACGCAGCGTGGCGAATGTAGGCCAAATTCTTCAGATTTATGTTCTGGAAGGCCCATCTCCAACAGCGGAGGTCTAGGACTTCGGTTCTAAGGGCTGTAATGAAAAAATAATTTAAAATAAAATTGTAAGCGAAAAATGTACATGAAAATATGTTTTTCCGTGACAACAAGAAATCTAAAGAATTTTATCACTTAATTAAAACATGAGACGCATTACATTACTTCCGTAATACATAATTTCATTGAGACAACATTTTACTGAAAAAAAAAAATAGACTCGAGATGTATAAATATTTTTCCTCCCTAATCTTGTTTGGGCGACAGCAGCGAGGGCGAAAATATTGTGTAAAAAAATAATTAAGATTACTAAAAATTGCCAACGCACATGAAGTTGTTTTTTTATGACTTTATGATATTTTCTCCTCATTCCGAATCGTGGTCAGAGCGCTTAGAACGAATATGACACTGACCGTCGTCGGTCGTTCCGAATCAAATATCGCGATGGATGCTCAGAGCGTAATATCAATTCGGAACGGTCTAAATCACATTTTCATTCATAAAATGTTAGTTTTTTTTTAAAGGTATGGAAGATAAATTGCGGATTCCACATCTTTGAGTATGAATACTAACAAATATACATCTCTCGGTTTATTCTTCTTTATATGTGTAAAGTTTAATATTATTAACTTATTGTGGTAATTAAAAATAACTTGCCGTGTTACAGACATATATGTGATATATAAACGAAGTGAAACGAAATAAAATAAAATATCGTTCATTTGCAATAAATACAGGTTCGATTCCTGGTCGTCACACTATAATCAATTTAATTAAAGTCGGCTAAGTGTGAACCTTTGATTGTATCAGATGCGGCCATGGCATAAATATTGTTGGCTGCAATCGACATCCTTTGCCCTGCACATATTTAATGGCGTCTTAAATCCTAAAATTAAAAAATTAAAAAAGTATCATCACGTTTCCCTTTCGGGTCGGAAACCATGCTTATAAATAAGCGGATTCACATTTAGCCAACTTTACTATAGGCCAATCATGAAGCTCCTCGATGTCTCCAAACATAGATGAAACTCAAGAAATATTACAAATAAATTAAATAATAATTACCTAAATGTATTTATTTACATTAATAAATATTTTTGTGTCCCGACCAGGAATCGACCCCGGTACCTCCGAGTCTAAATCCACGGAAATAACCGCTAGACCACGGAGGCAGCACGGAGCAAAACTAAATTATTACTACAAATAAAAAATATATATATAAACGAACTAAAACAAATAATAAAAACAAGGTACATATTTACAAAACCTAGTTTAAATTTAATTCGTGTCCCCACTGTATATAAAAGGAACCATTATTTTAACAATTTAACGGTTGCGGTTTAAAAAAAAAAACAGAATTTGACTAAAGCTATTGCAGTTATGCTAACCTAAAGGAAATAAATGCTTTGATTTGACTAGAGTATAAATTATAACTACGTTCTACATTCTTATACTCGTTAGAAACAGCTTCTCTAAATGTGTGGTTTCTAACCACCCCGAAAGGGATAAGGTCGTGATGATACTTTACTTTTTTCTTTTTTTTCTACTCGTTAGGTTTTTAATAATATTGTGGTGACTATACGAGCTACACAACGACAACGATCAACCTGGTGGAGTAGTGGGGGTACCCCCTCAACATAGAGTGAGGGGCACATCCACACCTAACCCAATAAAAACGAAACGAATATAGCCGTGGGCTAAACAGCGCCCCCTGGTTCGTGCGGCACGTCAACCTCCATCACGACCTCAGCATCGAGCCCATCTCCAAGTGGCTGCGGAAAGCGTCCCTACGCTACTTTTCCAAGGCGGGTGCCCACTCTAACCCTCTCATAGTAGAGGCTTGCTCCTACGACCTCAAATCCTTCTGAAAGAGGCGTCGCCCCAGAAGTGTCCTGCGCGACATCGATGACGAGGCTCAATCTACTGATTGAGGCCTCCGCCAAGTCCTCTGGCTGTCAACCTAAGGACCCCCCGACCCGACCACCACCGTTCCAGTCGCCGATCCAGCCGCGCCGCTGTCTTCTTCCCCCATTTCCCCCTCGATGGCTCCACCGCATACCCCTACCCCTCAGGTTGGGTCTGCTACCGTCGAGTAGACTTTTGCTTCGCATGCTTGCATGAACGCGGCGAACGAGTGCCTTCACTCCGTAGCCACGACTCAGAATTAGCTGTTAAGGCACGCAGGGCCAACAGTGAGAGAGAGACGGTTTATAGGGTTTTAGTCCGTAGGCGCCTTGGGGTCTCCTTAGGATGATGGGCGGCGTTGGCCCTTCAGGCAGGGGGCGTATCATTGATGATTTATCGATTCACCGTCTTTAAAAAAATAATAATAATCAATTCCAACCTGGCTCTTTATTAAAACCTCCTCCAAAATTTAATATAGTTGGGAAGGCAAGAATGATAAACTAATATTTTATGACAGAATATCCCATTCCGTACGTTATCCGGAAATGGGACGATGAAAAATCGTCTAACACTGTCATAAAGCAAAATATGTTATGGCCTATTCGATATGGTTACCAAAATTTAATATGTATTGGAAATAAATAAAACATCTCTCGTAAAAATAACGAAATTGTCACTAAAAAATAAATATACTCCTATGCCGAACGATTATTGCCAGCTGTTTATGTTTTATCAAAAGATTTAAGATAAAAACAACAAATACCTATTATATTATTATTCCAGTTATAGCGTATCACTATCCCTATTTAATAAAAACATTGAATTCCTCGACTTTGGCCTTTACATAACATCATATATTATTAAAATTAATATTTTTCATAATTCAAATTTCATTGTTCACAAAATTTCTTTCTCACACCTAGCTAATATCTCTACATCACTTTTTTGTTAATTTTAATCAACTTAATTTTATATAATATTTAGTGTTTGTAATAATATGTATATGTGGTGGCTTGGTTGTAAGAACGCGTTCCTTAAATCCTACAAAGGTCGGTTCAAACCCACCCGGCATGTACCAATGAGAAATGCACTTTTCTTACGTACATTTGTAATAGATTTACAACACCACGGTTCCCGTGCTTCGGAGAGCACGTTAAGCTGTCGGACCCGGTTCCACTAATACCAACTTGTGGAATCGTTAATAAATTGTCAATAATAATTGACAGCTGGCCAGATGCCAGCGTGGCAAGTGTAGGCTAAATTCTCCAGATATATGTTCTGGAAGGCCCATCTCCAGCAGTGGAGGTCTAGGACGCTGTGTTCTAGGGGCTGTAATAATTTTATTTATTTATTTATTAAAACTTTATTGCACAATATATACAAGGGGCGGACTTAATGTCGCTAGACATTCTCTAGCCAACCTTAGGGACATTGTAGAACATTAAAGACGTAAGGTAGGTGCAATATGAACAGAGAAATATGATTACGTAATAAATATGCAATATTATCTAAACTACAATAATAAATACTATAATAAATTAAATACTAATAATACATACACATAACGTTTTATTAATACATTAGGTACATACATTACATAACATTAATACATACACTACATATAATAATATAATAAATAAACTAAATGAGTTGTTGTGAGCTATTTTAATAATATGAATATACCAAGCATCAAATAATAATAATAATCTTCGAACGAGCGGTGATATATATGTGTATTAGTGTATAATATAGTTTAATCGTAGAATTTAATACAATTTTGCACCTACCTTTCAATATAATGCTCAAGTTGTCTCAATGGTTGGCTAGGATAGAATGTCTAGCGGCATTATTTGTGTTTGTGCAATAAAGATTTAAATTAATATACTATAGATAATTATACTCATATTTAATCAATTTAGCTGATGCTGTAGCGGAACAAGCGCAGATCAATAAGCGTTGAAATTTTGCATTAGTTACATATTGTTTTTTTTGTTTTTTTTTTTTTTTTTTAAATAAATAAATATTTGCAGACAGGTCACACAGCGCCATCTAGTTTCCGTGGTAAGCTACGAGGCTTGTGTTACGGAAACTAGATGGTTGATAAACTACATATTATACTTTTATTTTGTAAATATATACATATTATACATATAAACACCCAGACCGAGACAAATTATACAATGTACAACTTGCCCCCGATGGGAATCGAACCCGCGACCTCCCGAGTTCACGGCAACTTTGTTACCACTAGACCACGGAGGCGGTCATATTGTATCATCGATTCTTGTAGAAACGATGGGCCAGTGGGGATCAGAACTGATAGCTTTCCATAGCTCATTGATGTCTCTGGTGACAATAGGACTGGCAGCTTTTTCTCTCAAAAATTAAGTATCTTAATTCAGAGGGGAAATGCTGCCAGTGTATTGGGCAACATGCCACAGGACAGCGATTTGGAGGAGCTATTTTAATGTAAGTATTTAATTTTTTTTTTTTATATTTTTGAGTTTAAATTTAGTTTTTATATAAATATGTTATATATTTTTATAAATTCGGCCAACAGAAGAACTAAACTTAAAACCCTAATTAAAAAAGGGCCATCTTCAACGTTGTACTCGAAAGAAGCTCTCTACAAGTTTGGAAGAATAGTTCACTATACCACCACTAAACTCATCGCCGACTTCGCCTCCGGAACGCCCGCCGACCTACATCAACGACCCACCGTAACTATTCTTTGTCGTATCAAATACACCAACACCACATCGAACATGTTCGCTAATATGACATTTAGATGTGTAAAAATGATATGTCCATAAACTAAATAATATGCGTGTATTCGCCAATTAAAATAAGGTAAGTATATAAAATACTCCAAAATATAACCATAGAAAAAAGAAAAGGTGTCGTTCACGCCATTTTGCACGGAGATGTCAAGTGCAAGTTTTTGATTTGTAAATTAATTTACTGTGGATATTATTAGTCAAAAGTGGTGTTGTTTTGTTTAATAATGTGCTACAATGTGAATAATTATGGAAAAAGATAAATTGGACTTTAAATATGGGGCACAAGTTACAGTTTATTTTTTGCGGTTTTCCCGCGCTGTCAATATTTTACCCGACGTGTTTGAGCTATGGTGGCCGCCAAGAAAAGCATCAAATTCTGCAGCATCTGGAATTTTATGATGACCTCATTACCTCATAAAAAAGAAATATATATTACGTCAGACTTGGCTGTATGGCTAGACCCTTTGCCTTCCCTATCATCTCATTCATCATCCATCGGGAGAAGAGAACACAACGAAAAATAAAAATATTAGAATAGATACTAAATAGTATTTACCCTATATCTCGACAAATGCCTAAAAAGAGTGAGAGAGAGTAACTGTGGGATAAAGATGAGTGATTTAGTGGTGAACTGCCTGCTTTATGCAGATGATGCTGTTCTCATGGCATCGTCCGAACAACAACTGCAATCACTAGTCACAGAAATGAAAGAGGGATGTGCAGAAAAAGGACTCCGTTTGAATGCGAGAAAAACCAAAGAAAGAAGAAGGATGACAACCGTGACGATAAAGATTGATAATGAAACTCTAGAACAAGTAAATGAAATTATATATCTGGGCAGTGTTTGCACTGCGGATGGGAAGTATGATAGGGATGTTGAAAGAAGAGTGAACGCGGGAAATAGTGTCAACGGTGCCCTGGGGTCACTGATCGCCAGTCGTAATGTCAGTGACAAAGCTCGACTCGCCATACACAATGCCATGCTGGTACCAACACTTATGTATGGAAGCGAGACGTGGATATGTCAGAATACGCATGAGAGTAGAGTTAATGCAGTAGAAATGAGATCGTTGCGTCGGATATGCGGCGTCACTTTGACGGACCGCATACGTAATGACGAAATACGAAAAAGGGTAGGTATGAAAGAAAGCATAGGGACAAAAATAAGGAAAGGCATGCTACGATGGTTCGGGCATGTTGAAAGGATGAATGCAGAGAGATTGACGAACCAGATATATAATGCGAAAGTCGTGGGTAAAAGAGGCCCTGGCAGACCTAGACTCACATATTACGACCAAATTAATAAAACAATAGCTGAAGGTGCGTTGAAAAGCCATCGAAACAAAAGGGCATGTATGAAGAGGTTGATGAATGTCGAAGAAGCGAAAGAGGTATGTCGTGACCATGACAAGTGGCGCTCAATTGTCTCTGCCTACCCCGCAAGGGATTTGGCGTGAAGATATGTATGTATGTATGTATGTACTAAATAGTCTAACCAAACTAAATTTTCAATCAATCTAAATATCATTATTTTATATCCGCCCTGTAAATTTACGTCATTACCTACATAATGCAGCTAAATATGTAAGCCTTTCCACTCCATAGCGAAGCCTACGACTGCATCTTCAAAACAATAGGCAGCTCAAGAATACGTCGCACACAAAGCCTTCGAAAAGTCTCAAGTACTCAATAGAACAATAAAGTGACAAAGAAAAACGCAGCTACCTCCTAAACTATTGTCGACAAAGAGAATATTGAACAAGACCTGAGCCTAGTCATTATTGTTCAAAGAAACAAGACTTATATAGGTTCCTAACCATAATACGATTGATTCTGTTAGACCACGTTTAGGGCCATTGGCCTTTACGGTCCTAATGGTCTGGGCACACCGGGTGATGGACGACTTTTAAATGCATGACATTATCACAGCCTAGAACACAGAGTCCAAGGCAGATGTTGGCGATGGGCCTTCCAGAATACCTATCTGGAGAATTTGGCCTACACTCGCAATATTCTACAATATTAGTAGAACCGGGCTTAACTTAACTTAAGGATCGGGAACGGTGATAAAGAGAAGACAAATTTCTAAGCATTCCATGGATTCACCGTGCGGGTGCCGGGTCCATCGTGTGTGGGTAAGAGATGAAAATAATGGTGTCTCGGGCTTGCGACCGATAATAGGCTGGTTTAAGAAAAGGAGGCCTCCCTTTTTTATTTTATTGCGCGATAATACGCTCACCATCCACCATTCTACTTCTCTCCCTACCCAACCAAATACTATATGATTCCGTTAATGCCGTCTTGGAAGCTCGTTCCATAAATGTATTGACGGCAGACCTGCTTAGGCCCAATTCATTCAGTAAGTGATACAAATATTTTGCTGGAACTCCTCTCGCACCAACTTACACTGCGTAAAGCTGAGTCTTGAACTCGTTCCTGATCATTTCTTCTGTGAGATCATAATATTTATTCGACTTCATGTTGTGGTCTTTTGGAATATTTGATTCCCACGGAACGGTAAGTTCAATAAGGATAACTATGAATCCATAAAATACTTTTAAAAAATGTAATGCCTGAATCTTATCTAGGTCTATGTTGACGAATAAATACGTGCCAGAAGTAAATGAGCTTTCATTGTTTTCGTTGGTTTTTCTTTCACATAAAATATGACAAAGATTTATTTGTCTTCATGCGTACCTTCATAATTAATATTAAAAAAGGTTGGTTCACCTATATGTTAAAACTACCCTGGCCGTATTCTGTTTTTTTTAACGGATTTTGCATATGTATATTAACAATAGCTGAACGAACAAACGACTGAATTGTAATATGTATGTACCTATACTTAAGAAAGAATAAATTATTTGATTTGAAACATATCTACAATATTAACCCAGTACTTGATTAATCACAAGTTATCATTGCTCAATTTACCAATATTAATATGTATCTAAAAGTGACACCGCAAGGTAACGCTTGCGGAGATTGATGCTGGAATTGAAAAGATCAATCCAAAATATTAGATGTTGTGGCAAGGACCAATTTAAAAAAAGAAGATACCAATAAACTCATTACATTTAAAACGAAAAATGTATAACATAACAAAAGTACTTATTCGAAAGATTATTGACAAATTATAGAAAAGAAAAAATATAATTACAAACTTACATAAATAAAAATAATCAAATTAAATAACAATAAACTAAACCTAAATGTCCTCAAGAGACGACCCATCAGAGATAGTTCTGAGAAGACTGTCAATATTTCCCCTCTGTATAGCGAGGCTAATACGTTGGCAGAAATAATTGCCAGCTTTCCTGTATCCACACTCATCCGTTAGACGTTTTTTATATAATTTAATTTAAATTAATAAACATTTTTGTGTCCCGACCAGGAATCGAACCCGGTAGCTCCAGGTCTAAATCCACGAATTTAACCGTTAGACCACGGAAGCAGTTATCTGTTAACCTACTGTACTATAGTATATTGTTACGTATAATATTTTAGTAAAAAAGCTAACGCGTTAAGCCGTGCTCACCCTTCCGACCTATACCGTGTCGGTTTAATTATGGTGAAAGTTTGTCCGGAAATCACGATTTTCATAGGAAAGTGTATTTATGCAACTTGGTAAGTTACTCAGGAAGTGACTTAACCGCACTATAGACCGCCGCAGAAAACTCATATACAACTAATATGTGAGTAGAACAATAGGTTTTAAAAGTTTTACGTATAGATTTTAAATTATTTGTATGGATTTGATTTTGTTGTTTTATAGTACAACTGTGGCCCTAGTTTAACCGCAACCGCTTAATTAACAATCTAGTAGTTTTCTTTATTCACTCTTAGTTTTATCGTATGATATATATTATATATTAAGAGTGTTCAGATAAAAGTCAAGAAAAAACAGTAGTATATAGTATATTAATAAATAGAATATGATTAAATACATATATAAATCTGAGTATCGAACAAAATTAAAGTGGTTACTATTTTCTATACTCAACGAGCCTGTGACACCGAAATACCTCAAGAGTAAATTTGCCTATCTCTCTTCATTCAATAATAAGTCTCTTAGCTCTTTTCATAACTCTGTTCTCTCCATTCCCTCTCACCATACTGGATTTATGGCCAACTCATTTGCTGTTGTCGCCACAAATCTGTGGAATGAACTACCGGTAGAAATCCGACAAGCTTCCAACCGAAAAATGTTTATGTATCATATGTATTATTAGTATGTACTTAGTAATATAATTGTATTTATATGTATAAAGATTTATTTATTATTATTATATATAAATATTTGCACCTACCTTACATTTGAAATGGCCCACATTGTCCCAAGGTTGGCTGTCAGATAATGTCTAGCGGCATTAAATTCGCCCCTTGTGCTATAAAGTTTTAAATAAATAAAATATAAATATTATGGAAAGCCATTATGCTCTACATTTTTAGTATATTTCACTGTAAATACAAATCTTATTTTGATATCGATTCTATATCCTGTAAAAGCTATTAATAATATTAATAAAGCATCTATAGTTGGTACTCCTATTCTTTTTTTAACTATATTATTTCGACCGACATGACATAGATAATGTTGATTAAAAAAAAGATTCCTTTGTATAACGTTAGCGTTTGATAAAACAGAATCCCGCTGCTGAATAGCATTCTCCTTAGTCGCTAAACTCTTGGCAGAGTGGTCGTGGTCGTCACTTGTGAGTGTCGAGTAACAAGCCGTCGCCACTCTTCTCGAACTGGTTAACCTGGGGCCTAATTCTGGCACCTTCGACTTGCGTGTCGGTTAAAAATATTCGAATGAAAAGCCTCCATAGAAAACTGTTAGTTTCTTTCGAACAAATCGAGCGGACATGCATGTCAAAGGCGCGAGAATAACTCCACCTCATCTACCATGCATCCTCTTACTATTGACTTTCGACTGAACTTCCTAGGCGCTGAATGGATGTATCTCCATGGATGTAGACCGCATAATTTTATAGTAGCATAATTTACAATATAAAAAAACAGCTAATAACAATTCAATTAACATTTAAATTCAATTACTTCACATATTCGACATTTGATTTAGTCTATGCCATTTTGTTTGGACGATAAAATTCAATTTGACGGTCGAAGGGAAAAAGGGGGAGCAATAAAGGGAAAAGGGGAGCAATAAAAACCACACACAACCTACCGAACAATAAATTTGGTCGGAGATATTTAAATCAGTGTCGGGTAATTAGGAAATAAATATAATTATTAGTCTTTTAAAACTTCCCGCTATTTTTAGTCAAGTCAGAACACAATTGAGGGGTGCCAATTCATAGCATTGTATATGCTGGCATTTACAACTTTACTGCAATAAAACATATAAGAAATCGTGTGAATCTTACAACGCTATGGTGTGGTTATGGCAGTGGGCCAAAAACATCTGTCGCAGAACTGACGACCGATGGGGCAAACGGGTTTTAGAGTGGAGACCACGTACAGGACGACGTAAAGTGGGACGATCCCCCGCCAGATGGACAGATGTCCTGAAGAAGGTCGCTGGCGGAAGTTGGATGAGAGTTGTAAAAGATCGCGTGAAGTGGCGAGCCTTACGGGAGGCCTATATCCAGCAGTGGACAGACACAGGCTGATGCTGATGATATACAGAGTGTGGCGTAGATAGTGGTGGATATACCGGTGGTCTAGCGGTTAAGTCCGTGGATTTAGACTCGGAGGTACCGGGTTCGATTCCTGGTCGGTACACAAAAATGTTTATTAATGTAACTAAATACATTTAATTAATATTTAATTTATTTGTGATATTTCTCGAGTTTGGTACGCTTAAACATCGACGAGCTTGCCACTTGTCATGATAGGCCTATAGTAAAGTTGGCTAAATGTGAATTCGCTTATTTATAAGCGTGGTTTCTGAACACCCCGAAAGGCAACGGTCGTAATGATCCTCCTCCTTCTTGCGTCGTGTTTCCTCATTGATGAGGGTCGTGACCTCCCGATGAATTGGTGTGCGTCTTGATCATAGCACGCCACCCGTTCCTGTCTTCGGCGGCATGCACAGCATCATGGACGCTAGTGTTGGTGGTGGAGCGGAATGATCGGACCAGCGTACCGGACTACGGCCTCTCGGTCTCTTTCCTTCCACCTTGCCAGTAACAAAAAGTTTCTCAAAGGTTATCCCCTCCTTTTCTGGCAATGTGTCCGAAGTGCTGGAGTATCCGACGAAGGCATATGGTGGATAGCCTAGTCGATATGTCTAGTTGGTTTAAAATCGATACGTTAGTTCGATGCTCAGTCCACGAGATCCTCAGCATTTTTCTCCAACACCAGATCTCAAAAGCATCGATACGTTTTCGGTCAGCGCACTTTAGCAGGTCGTAATGAAACTTTACTAAAAATAGTTAATTGTTTTTTACGTGATTGGTGGATACCTGTAGCTGCCTTAACGTTGGACAACTATTTACGCCACACCCTGTATATAAAGAGAGGGCAAACCTACTATTACATTGTTATTATAATGTTTCATTTAATAGCTCTTCCAGGATATAAAATTGATATCAAATCAAGATTCATAATAAAAGTGAAACGTATTACTGCATTATTTATGTTCTACTTTATTTCACAATACGCGTATTGTATCCTAAATTACCGTTATTTAGTACCATCACGACTGTTTACCTTCCCGGGTCGTCAGAAACCACGCTAATGAATAAACGGATTCACATTTAGCGAACTTTACTATAGGCCAATCATGACGAGTAACAAAATATAACATAATATATATGTATAATATAATGTAACAAATAAATTAAATAATAAGTCAATTTATTTAAATATAATATCCACCGTTCTTGGCGATAAACCTAGTAAAGTGTATCCACACGTTTCGGGATCAGGCTCGAATTGCCGTCATGCCCAGTCAGGCCGGCATAGTGTTAGGGTCATGTCAGTCATAAGTCTCTGATTCCAGTTGCTAACATTCATAGACCTCGCACGCCACTTACCATCAGGTCATTAAGGTAACATGTCGTGCTAGATTTAAAAAAAATAAAAAAAAATACTGTGTCCCGATCAGGAATCGAACCCGGTACCTCCGAGTCTTAATCCACGGACTTAACCGCTAGACCTCGGAGACTGTTATTTATTGACTTATATTTAACTGGGTTATTTTATACTACTTAATTGTCTCAAGCAATGGTCATATCATTTTTCTTCTGCTGCACCCGCTTATTACATATCTCAGTCACAAATGTTAGTTGGTAGAAAATGCATTTACGGTATTAAGCTCGCCTGCACTTGTTTTGGTTTTATACAATAAATATTTTTTTATTATTATTATTACTGTGTAAAGCACCTGGGCCGGCAGTCTCGACATTTGATATCGACCGATCGCTAAGATTGTGGTCTTTAGTTCCAAAGGACGGTAATATTAAAATCTCAGGCAGCTCCATATTAACTAATTTTATGCCCTAATATATGTATTATATCAAAGCAAAACTAAAAGCAAATACCGAAATGTCAGCCGGCTGTTGTCACACAGTAAAACCGTAACGATGATATTCGATGTCTTTTGCGGGCTGTCAAATTTCTAAAGTAAACAGTAAGTTAAATAAATTAGTAAATCAAATTGTTCCATACTACAAATACAAGCCAAGCACCGTTCTGCAAAATGACAATATTCGACTCTACTGGGACATAACGATTATAACTGACAAAACAGTACACTACAATCGACCTGACATTACTTTGATAAACAAAGAAAATAAAACAGCATATCTAATAGACATAGCCGTACCTAACACTCATAACTTAATAACTAAACATACATAAAAAAGTACTAAATATAGAGACCTTGCACTAGAGCTTAAATCCCAACTCAAATTAGAAAAAGTAACAACTGTACCCATATTAGTATCTACGACCGGAGTAATACACAAAACATTACATGACAGCCTCAAAACTATTAAAGCAGCACATAACAAAACTCTCGAATCACTGCAGCTTCGCCGTGACGTTGCCACTCTGAGCGTTTTCTACAAGCTATACCACGGCGAGTGTTCTGAGGAGCTCCATAACCTTATCCCTTCTTCTCTATTCCGCAACCGAACCGCACGCACAGGCCAAAATATGCATCCACATACCTTACCCACTATCCCTACGCGTACTCATAAATTTGGAGACTCTTACCTCTGTCGCACTCAGCAGGTTGGCCTCGGAATGAACCTGGATAAGACTAAGGTTATGTTCAATGACCATGTCAAGCCGAAGCCAATCTGTGTGGGAAATGCTACTTTCGAAGTTGTGCAGGAATACGTCTACCTTGGACAGACTATTCAGCTAGGCGCTGCAAACTTCAGCAAAGAAGCCGACAGACGCATTCAGCTAGGATGGGCGGCATTCGGGAAACTTCGACATATCTTCTCATCGTCCATACCACAGTGTTTGAAGACAAAAGTCTTCAACCAGTTCGTCCTCCCCGTAATGTCGTACGGAGCAGAGACGTGGACACTGACAGTGGGTCTGGTTCACAAATTCAAGGTCGCTCAGCGAGCTATGGAGAGAGCTATGCTTGGTATTTCTCTGATGGATAGAATTCGAACGTTGAAATTCGTCAGAGAACCAAAGTTACTGACATAGCATTCAAAATTAGCAAGCTAAAGTGGGTCAAACGGGTTTTGGAGTGGAGACCAAGTACGGGACGACGCAGAGTGGGACGACCCCCCGCCAGATGGACGGATGACCTAAGGAGGGTCGCTGGTGGGGGTTGGATGAGGGTTGCAAAAGACCGCGTGCAATGGCGAGCCTTGGCGGAGGCCTATATCCAGCAGTGGAGAGACACAGGCTGATGATGATGACCTCTGTCGCACGCTGAAGATGTGGAATGCTCTCTCAGCCAGTGTGTTTCCCCACTCTTATAACCTGGAGTTCTTCAAGCGTGAAAAAGCATCTTGTTAGGCCGGCATAGTGGTAGAGACTGATGTCGGTCGTGGTGACCGGCGTCAGTTGCTCCCATTCTTGGACCTCGCGTACTGCTTACTATCAGGTGGGCGCGATGTCACATGTCGTGTTCAGTATATAAAAAATAAAAAAATAAAAAATATACAGACTATTGCAAAAAGCTACAATCCTTAATACTTGCCGTATAGTCAGAAAGTTTGGAGTAAAACAAGCATGATGCTCACTTGGCCGAGGCCCGTGAAGATCATTTGGTTAACCGGTTAAATACCGACATTCTTTAAGAATACACATTACATAATAATAATAATATATTTATTCAGTAAAGTTTATAAGATATGAAACAACATATATCATCATGCATTATGGTACAGGAAAACAGACATTTGCAGCCGAACTAAGCCTATATGTATGTACATATGTGTCGGCAGTCAACGCCCAGACACCCATTTTAAATATATTATTACTTGTAACGCCTCAAAAACTGTGGCGCTACTTAGGACTTAGGGACGTCTTCGCCAACGTCTCAGCTTCTAATTAAATACAAAACGTCAGTCTGACATTTGACGTTATTAGACAAGATTTTGCATCGGGAAGGAAGTAGTGATTTTTTTTTTGTATTCTTTCAATTTTTAACTCGTGGGTAGGGACATAGAAAGTTGCCTATAAAAGGTGACACGCGAAATTTAACATCCGTTCCGAAAACTTCATCTGAAGAACTGACACGCGGATGCGCTGCTCGGCGACTGAACCATCCACACCTCGTGTTGCGCGTGACCTTCCACAAAGCTACTAATTTCTAAAAGTACTCCGCGAACTTCTACTAGACCTCATCGACTGCTCCGTTAGAGGTACGACACACGTCACACATCCTGAGCCAGGGAAGCGTCAGGAGCCCTGCCGAGGGTCTGCTGCCCTCACGGTTCCGCCGCGTTCAACTCAGCCGCTACATCCCAGGTGTATCCTATCTTATACCTAAAACACAACTACTAGTTTTTCTTTAAAGGCCAGATCGCGTTTTGCATTTTAACGATCTGCGCTACTAAATCTTAACCACAAAGTGCATGGCGCCCACCTATCTAACCTGTGTGATAGTTCTCGGAACTATGCTGTGAGAGACTGCTGTGTGGAGGATTAGAAGCACCAATCCACGACCGAACCCTCTCTGCTTGTGCTCACACGACTGTAAAAATTTAAGAAAACCTATAATCGGAAAGACTGATTTCCAAAACTACCTACCCACTTACTTAACTAATCTCTCTTAAATATATATTGTATAGCTTAATTTAACTTGTTTAAACTACTGGTTGGGTAACGGTACTCTCTGCCCTCTGCAGATTACCTACTCACAGCAGTAGCCTGCTGTCTGGTTTGTGCTTCTCGCCGTGTGGTGACGGCTTTAGAATACACTTGTCACCATTCCCGTGTACTTGATCCAGGGATTCTGTAAGAGCCAGAAAAAGGATCCTGCCAACGTGAAAGGGACCTTCAATGGTCAAACCTGAATCGCTGGCAGTGCAACTCACACACACACACACCCACACATACACACCACATTCTCACACCACACCTTCTCACCTACTCTCTGGAAGCACATTCCACTCCTAAGCTGTTGAAAGCTGCACTCCTTAAGAGTGCAGAACAAATTTATAACTGTTGTTTTTTTTTTTATATAACTAATTGTAATTCTGCTTAATCTAGTTTTTTTTTATTAATTAATATTGAACTGCCTTTTTTGATATATCAAAATTGTATTTAATTGTGCTTAATATAATTTTAATAATCCTAATAACTATTGTACACAGGTGTTATGTAACTGTTTTGAGAATTTGACCTTTTTAAGAATAAGCCTTGATTGTTTTTTTTTTAGATAAGATAACTTTTCTTGATTACTTGTAAAATAAATGCTAATTTTTTTTGTTTGTACTCTGGTATTATTTTTTATCCTACCATAGGAATCCTTGACTAGGTAACTGATAATAGATAATTAATTAAATAAAAGATAATTGATAATTCTCGTTAATTCTTGTTATATACTTTTCATTTCAAAATAAAAAGTAACAAAATGTACAAAAAACGAAAAATAAAATAAATGTATTAACTACGAGTATATGTGAACCAGATAAATTGAAAACTATCACAAGACTGTTAAATGTTTAAGTCGAAATAATGTGCACATATTTTATATTAATAGTAACATTTATTGGCTCGATCCTTAAATGTAATTCAATGCTGTTATGGTATCAATTTTTTATTACATTACATTGATTGTGTATTCCGGGCGCGAGGCCAAACAGCTTGGCAAACTCTTAGCGGTCAGCTCTCGACTCCATAACGGAAAAGCTTCTTTAAGTAGAATTCCAATGTCTGTTAATTTATCTTTTCGTCGAGAGTAGAAAATAAAACTCATTATACATATTACAATAGGTTGGGTGTATAAATAAATTTAACAATGTTTTATATGTTTGATATATTTGCTCGCCATTTTACTTGGCAAATGTTTTGACGAAGAAGACAAATTTCTAAGCATTCCATGGATTCACCGTGCGGGTGCCGGGTCCATCGTGTGTGGGTAGGAGATGAGAAGAATGGTGTCTCGGGCTTGCGACCGACAATTGGCTGGTTTAAGAAAAGGAGGCCTCCTTTTTTCTATTGCGCGATAATACGCTCACCATCCACCATTCTACTTCTCTCCCTACCCAACCAAATACTGTATGATTCCGTTAATGCCGTCTTGGAAGCTCGTTCCATAAATGTATTGACGGCAGACCTGCTTAGGCCCAATTCTTTCAGTAAGTGATGCAAAGTTAGTTTACTATATGACCTGTAATTAGACTAGATAATACTTATTCAAATAAATGACTTTTATATTATCTTTTTTCATCTTCTAAATCCAGTTAATAAGCAAACGTTACAGTGACTAAATCAAAAATAACATAACAAAATACGTTGTAACATTATTAATAATCCATTTAAGTAACAAATATACCCTATAAAAATAAAACCCTCAAATAGACCGCCAGGTGTGTGCAACGCTCACTCAATCATAAAATATAAAGTACCGACAAAGATCTTGAAATTAAATAGATGTAGCATTAGCTCTAACAACTAATGCCTTTTTATATACGACAAGTGACTTTGCAGTCACCTGTCATTGTCAAAATCGACCCCGTGACTCCTTTGAGCATTTTTCGATAATCCTTGTAGTTTAGGATTTCGCCACTTGAAAAATTTACTCTGTATATATAAATATACAGAAATATATTGTGTGCATTTTTTTTTAAGTTTAAACACAATTAAATTATAAACGAGTGAAGGAAGGTATGCCAAACTTGCCAAATAAGTTGGCATCCGCACCGGTCGCTCACTAAATTCCGTTTCTTTAAGCGATACTCCTTTAAAACACGTTTTAGACCGTCTGTGCTTCTGTTTGAAATAACCTTTAAGCCATCGCCTGTCTCCTAGAAACAAGGATTTTTGGTTTGTATTTACATTCCTATCTTTTTTATTTATTTATAATTTATCACTGCAATTTTAGATATATTTTTAGGTTCTGTCCCTTAATACCTACTTATATATTCTTATCAGTTACGATTTTAAGAGAAATACATAATTTATAAATAAAGTTCATAAATTCTATTATACGAGTATATGGCTTTTGAGCTATTAGATTTTAAAACTAGCTATAATAAAAGCATCAATAAAACTAATTACGTATAAGGCCGCCCAGTAAAACCAAGAAAAGAATTTCGTATTGTACTTAATGCTGTATCTATGTTATTAAATATCTTTGAATACCGACGATAAAAAAATGCCCGTGCAGATATTTAATAGAAATAACTCGGCAGATAACAATAGTTTGTAAAAATAACTGCCATTTATACTTCCCACATCGGTTTGATATTTATTTGCCATTTAAACATCTACCTACGCTTAAGTACATGGTTAGGTAAGTATAGATGGAGCGTTTTAAAGTTACATCGCCTGATAGCGTGAGCCAGAAAAATCCCTGTCATACAATTAGGGCATTAGCTAAAATAATGATATGAACTTTTATTTATTTAAAAAATCAAAGCTTGTTACAAAATAAGTTATACATATTATTTTATTAAAATATAATAAAGTAATTGCATACAAAAAATAACTGCCCAATAACATAATCCATAAACATCTCATATCGCTTTCCTCGTCATAGTTTTATATTATAATTATTGTTTATTTGTGATGTACATTTTATTTATATATATATACGATGTATACTCGTATATTGCGAATTTATGTATATGTACGAGTATTAGCATGTAATATTGATTTCGACTTTGACCTATTTTGTACAAACTATAAGGCGGCAAGGCGAGCACTCAGTACAAAGTACTTTAATATGTCGCTACCTTGACTTTCTATTATTATCATTCTGCTATAACTACACGACTGTGAATGATTGCTTTATTGTTCTGTTTATTGTTTTATAATATTTTTGAAAATGTGTTTCTATAGTATAGACTGTTTCTTAAAGAAAATACTTTAGTGCCGAGTCTGTTGTTTCTATCTGTGGAAACTTTTTAGTGGTTTAAGTGTATATATTTATGGCTAATTAAAATTCTGTAACCATAAGTTTTCCTAATAAAATAAAATATTATTATGTAAAGTATCATCACGAATATCTCAACTTTACTATGGGCCAATCATGACAAGTGGCAAGCTCGTCGATGTCTCCAGCGGACCAAACTCGAGAAATATCACAAATAAATTAAATATTAATTAAATGTATTTATTATTTACATTAATAAATATTTTTGTGTCCCGACCAGGAATCGAACCCTCGGAGTCTAAATCCACTGACTTAACCGCTAGATCACGGAGGCAGTTACATACATAATATTATTATGTACGAGTATGTAATAATACTGTTAAGAATAACTCTATTAGTGATTGCAGCAACCATCTACGATATACGCTCTAAATGTCCTAAAGCTTTGGATGCCAGAGAATGCCGCTAGTCCGCCTTTGTACATAATGCAATTAAGTTTCTAAATAATCTTATCGGCGATCGGCCTAGCGACCCTTGAGTCTCGCGCGCCAATGTTAAACAAATTTTACTGATGCTATGCGTACTCAACCAGTTTTTATCTTGGACTTTCTAAATATAAAATGTTATATACTTACCCTCTATTGAAGGGTAAAAAATAAGTTTCAGATTAATACTTTATTTCACAGCAGCCATATTTGCTAAAACTAATACGCAACGAGTGTCGCTTTAAAGCGATATACCTGTACGGAATGGCACATGTAACTTTATTATTAACAATAAACTTTACTGACATTTAATTTATTTTTGTTTTAACTATGCAGTAAAATGTCAACGCAACAAAAGGGCATGGAAAGAACATGGGCACGATCGGCCTGTGTCTCTCCACTGCTGGATATAGGTCTCCCCCAAAGCTCGCCACTTAACACGATTTCCCGCCCTCATTCAACCCCACTCCTTCAGGTCATCCGTCCATCTGGCGAGGGGTCGTCCTAGTCTGCGTCTACCCATACGTGGTCTCCACTTCAAAACCCGTCTAACCCATCGTTCATCGGTTCTAGACTTCAGCTTACTAATTTTAAAGGCTATATCGGTAACTTTGGTTCTTTGACGGATTTTCACGTTTAAGACTTTATGCTTTAGAGAAATACCTAGCATAGCATAGCTCTCTCCATAACCTGATTGACTGCCAGTGTCGACCATTCTGCTCCGTACGACATTACTGGAAGAATGCACTGGTTGAAAACTTAATTTATATATATATATAACTGCCTCCATGGTCTAGCGGTTAAGCCCGTGGATTTAGACTCGGAGGTACCGGGTTCGATTCATGGTAGGGACACAAAAATATTTTTTAATGTATATAATAAATAAATATTTCCAGACAGGTCACACAGCGCCATCTAATTTCCGTGGTAAGCTACGAGGCTTGTGTTACGGAAACTAGATGGTTGATAAACTACATATTATACTTTTTTTTTGTAAATATATACATATTATACATATAAACACCCAGACCGAGACAAATTATACAATGTACAACTTGCCCCCAGTGGGAATCGAACCCACGACCTCCCGAGTTCACGGCAACGTTTGTTACCACTAGACCACGGAGGCGGTCTATAATAAGTTATATGTATTGGAAAGTAAATAAATGATCGATTTTTTTTTAACTTATACAAAAGTGCTAAAGATAAATCACGAACTAATAAAAAGAAAAGAACAATCGAAAACAAGGTTTTAGAATTATTATTTTCAAAGTCTGTTCTAGTACATTCTAATTACAGTACATTCTGTGATTAAGACCTGGATCAACAATATTCACCCGTATTGTCACATCAATAAAGGTCGTATCTCTCTACAAACTATAAGAATACCCTCGCAAATATGTAACTACTGTTTTTACATCGTAATTAGGTAGTCGGTTTGGGTCAGGTCTTTTTAAGCGGAAACTACAGTGGCTCCTGTAAATTAATTTAATACAGTGTGGTGTGCCTTTATTACTTTTTAATTAAGTCTAGTCGTGAGAATAGGGTTGTACATTTTGCTTATCGAAGATGGAATTCTTTTTCACTTTATTCATCGACGCGTAAACGAAACGCGAGGTCTAATCGAAGCAAATAACGGCAGCCAATGTAAGAAAGAAAGAAAGAAATACGTTTATTCATCGCAAAACAGATAGAACTTACACAATTAAGATATTAAGATATGCAGCACAACGCGCCCCGACAGGCACCCAAGTACTCCAGGATATAGCCGTGCATAGGATATGGGGTTGCACGGACCATGGATTGATATTAAAATATGGAATTGGCCGCCCCCACACCCACTGCCACATCCCGAGCACCACCAGGTAGCCATCGAGGAGCGCTGCACTACAATTCACACCGTAATTCCTGCAGCGATGAACGGGCCCTAAGCTCAGCATGTGTCGCGAATTACATAGTTGGATCCGCGACGCTGTTCTTCCGCTAGTACCCAATAAAATAAAATATATATTTTTAAATAAATAATGACGAATTAAAGAGCATTCCACATCTTCAGCGTGCGACGGTCGTAAGTCTCCAAGTTTATATGTAGTACGCGTAGGGATAGTAGCAAATTTAGGCCTGTGCGTATGGATCGGTTGCAGAATAGAGCATAAGGGATAAGGTTATGGAGCTCTTCAGAACACTCATAGAACTCGTAGAATAGGTGGTAGGCAGAGTGGTAGTGGTAATTTGTCCAGTCTGCTGGGGCGGGGAAGTAACAGTCCACCGTTCGTTCTGATAAACCCAGTCCACACATGTCGGGATCAAGCTCGAATTGCCGTCATGTCCACTCAAGCCGGCATAGTGTTAGGGACTGATGTCAGTCATGCAGTCATGAGTGTCTGATTCCAGTTGCTAACATTCATGGATCTCGCTCCCCATTTACCATCAGGTGGGCGCTACCATCAGGTCACATGTAGTGTTAGTATAAAAAAAAAAAAGATCAGTCAGCTTATAGAACACGCTTAGAGTGGCATCGTCTCGGCGAAGCGATTCGAGAGTCCACTATCCGAATTATCAACACACGTTTTTCTTTAATATATGTATATATAAATAAGTATATAATTTTATTTTGTTAAGTAAACAAAATGAAATTTAATCCCAGCCAGTTGAATCCATGGGATTCGTCTCCTGTTTTGTGTCAAGCTATTACCATAGTTTTATCCAATTTTTAAACGAATTAAACAAAGGAAGGTTATATAAGGCGGCGCGCATTTTTTTTCATGTGTAATCTTTCTTTTATATACATCAACTTTTTTAATGCTGAATGGAGAACGATATTTGTCCTCGTACGTAAAGTAAAGTAAAAAAAGTAAAGTATCATCACGACCGTGTCCCTTTCGCGGTGGTCAGAAACCACGCTTATAAATAAGCGGATTCACATTTAGCCAACTTTACTATAGGCCAATCATGACAAGTGGCAAGCTCGTTGGTGTCTCCAGAGTATCAAACTCAAAAATATCACAAATAAATTAAATATTAATTAAAGGTATTTATTTATTTACAATAATACATATTTCCAGTCTAAATCCACGGACTTAACGGCTAGACCACGGAGGCAGTCGTACGTACAGGGAATAATACCTACTGAAATATGTAGGTATCAGTCTATATTTTTTTGGTTAAAGAAAGACGTAATATGCAACACCTACTAAAAAAATCTTAAAAAATACTTTATTATTTGCTTTTAATAAGTTCGCTAAATCTACTACTATTATGCCACAATAATAATAAAAATGGCGAAACGTAAATAACTAATAGATCTTCATTAATTTAATTTCTGGTACAAGCTTTGGACAGCTAAAATGTGTAACTAATTTAACAAGAAAAATAGTTCGTTCAAACGGTATTTAGGCCACAAATGAACTAGCAATTAATCAACCAGAACTGGGTCCACATAGGTGTATCATTTTCCGATCCCCGTGTTCTTTTAATCATGCCGGCAGATCTATTCTCTTACTTAAGCGCAAACATTGTATAATGGAATCCGTTAACTAGGTATAAAGTTGAAATTTACACCGACACTGTCAAGTTTAAGGGCTTATAAAGTTGAAAATGAAATCATATTTTGTAATTTTGACGCAAGCTCTTACGTAAATAACGTTTGCGCCTAAAGTAACGGAATACGGGTGCTGTGCTGTGTAATTTCATTATACATGTGTGTTATCGTAAACTTACAACATAACACATGCAATAAACAATTAAAATACAGAATCTAGATTTAAAATTTGGAAAAAGAACTATACCTACGTAATGACCGCTAACTTGTGAAAGAACGTCACAACAACGTTCCTTTTCTAGTCGATTTTTGTCTATATATGATACGGAGAAAGGTAGACGTCTTCAAGATCGTTAAAAAACAAAAAAATACATTATCACACTGAGGAAATGATACCGAAGTTTTAAAAATGAATTAGTCCGTAGATTTAGACGTGAAGGTGGTCGGGACATAATCGTTTATTTGTGATTTTTCCCGAGTTTGGTACGCTAGAGACATCGACGAGCTTGACATTTGTTTTGATGGGTCTATAGTAAAGTTGCTAAATGTGAACACGCTTTCTTAAAAGCGTGGTTTCTGAACACCCCGAAAGGGATACGGTGGTGATGATACTTTACGTTACTTTTACGTTAATTCATCCGTAAATTTTTCTTGGTAATAATGGCATTAGTTAGTTTAACAGCATTGTATTCGTAAAGACTGATCTAGTCAGCGTAAAATAAAATAAAAATCAATTACATCAAATATCCATTTATCTTAGTTTACGCTATACGTAGTATCTATGTGGATCCAGCTTCATATATCCAATACTAAAACCGCAGACATTAAATACTAATTCCAATGAAAGCGTTATTCAATTGCGGTTGAGTTACTCAAAAAATAAAAATGATACTTCATTACTATGGTATTTTTATGGGGTTGTCTGAAACTTTTAATAATAATAATACTAATATAATAATAATAATAACGTTTATTCCTAGCCAAGCCGTCTGGTCAGTGTGGCGAGTGTAGGAAAAATTCTCCAGATAAATGTTCTGGAAGGCCCATCTCCAGCAGGGGAGGTTTGGGAAGCTGTGTCCTAGGGGCTGTAATGATGAATGATCATTCAAGGCAACTAGGCTCACTTTTTAATTACAAAATCCTTACAACTAATGTTGTATAAAAATGAAAATAAATGTAAGTAAAAAAAAAATGTAATAATGTAACTAATATTACCATGCAGTAATCACTCCGTCCCTCACCAATCTGACGACGACGCGAAGCAGCCAATGTGCGGGCGAACCATATCTTTCAGATATCATCTTTAATGAAGCGGGCTTATGTTTTAGTCAAGTTTACTAGATCCACCTAAGTGGCAAGCTCGTCTATGTCCTAGGTAAACTCAAACTAGAGAAATATATACTGCGTGCAATTTATTAAAATGCAATTAATTTATATTATAATCTAGAACAAAAATAAAGAATTACGTTTTTTTATTTAAATTATTCAGTAACAAAATCGTAAATTACGGTGCAGAGAAGTTTTCCTAAAAATATAGCCACTCATACTGAGCCTAATCAAGTAGGTAGTGAAAAGTCGACGATCGCGCGAATTTTGGCTTACGTAATTGTTTCTCTCTCTATTTCGTCTTTCGGCTGTGAGCGAGGTCAATCAAATAAAAAACACTGCAACGGGTTGCAGAAAGCATAATTAAAATAATCTATAATCGACATCTTCATATTGGTAGTTGGTTTGTCACTTTCAATCAAATCAAAATTTATTTCCGTATAGTTAGCACGTAACACTTGAATATTGTCAATACATACAAGCCAATAAATATAAAAACAAATAAAAAATATTATTCAAATTCAATTCAAATTCAAATTCAAAATATTTATTTCCATATGGTTCACATGTAACACTCGGATATTGTCATTTTTTTACAATATTATTAAAATAATAAAAAAATTAAATTAAATTATGGATAGACCGAAATAACTAAGTGACATTGCTGCCATAAGCAAGTACTGTAGCTTAACCTAAATTCGAGGCATTATAGCCGTGTCAACTTATAATCTAAATAATTATAACATAATGTATAATTATAATAAATTTAAATTAATTTCGTGGCTGTATAAAGGGCGTGTCAACTTACAATCTAAATAATTATAATTTAATGACAAATTATAAAAAAAATAAAAAAATAAAAATTACCATTGACCATGGCTGGACCGAACCCAACATCAATACAATAATAATAACTAAAACATTGTTGCAATAAACGAGGAATTTATTTTTACTTACAGCTAGATACTTAATATTAAATTCGTGGCTGTAAAAAGGCCATGACAGCTTACAATCTAATCTAAAACTTTGGGTATTTAAGGTAATGACGTGCTTCATAGGCATACGTTAAACATGTCAAAAGTTAATTATCATTTCTGCAATCGGCCGTATTTTTCGTGATTTTTAAACACGGTCTTATTCACCATAAGTGTTTTGTTTTTTAGATAATGATTTTTATCTTTAAAAAAAAACAACCTTTTTTTATTTAAAAAGCGGTTCTATTAATGACACCTGAAGCCTAAAAAAATATTTGCTCTTTTGACAATTACATGCGGTATATCATCAAGATATAATGATCAGTAACCGATTACAATCCCTTTGTGTCTAAATCTACAGCCATAGCCGTTCGGCCACAGACGCAGAAATAATAATAATTTTAGTTAAAACTTCGGAAATGTAAATTCCAATTCCAAATCGTGAAATCAATGTTTGAAAACTAAAACCGATTAAAATTATTTATTATTCAAATATACTATATCTTCTTGAGGTTTTAGGTTCAAGCAAGCTATGGAGAGAGTGCTGGGCCATATATGTCTCTTAGAACCAAGGAGCAATGGAGTAGACGGGTTCTAAAATCGTACGCGAAGACGCAGAATGGGACAACCCGGGGTGCCACCAGCTATCTATCTAGATTATTATAATAATAATTAATATGTATATGTATTCCTGATATCGTCGCTTTTAATTTGATACATCTTAATATATAAAACAAAATCGGGTTTGTTAAGTTATATAACTTGAGAACGACTGGAATAACAGACTTACTATTAATAATATTATAAAATTGACTAAAAAAAAAGGGTAGGTCCTGTTATGTTATTTTATGTTTATAGTTATGTTAGTAGTAGCTAATTTTATGTGATTAGTTATGTTAGTAGTAGGTAGATTATATTAGTCAGTTCGCTGCTTTTTCCCATTTTAGATTATGCAGATATCTGATATCCTAATGTCACTGAAGAGCTACTGAATAAACTAGATCGCCTTCACAACTTATGCATTCCTTAAAATGTGTTTGGCTTGCGTAAGTATGATCATGTATTTCATTTTCGAACTCAGTTGAAATGGCTCAATATCCGCTTTCGCAGATCTGCCCATCTACTTGTCCATTTGTATGGTATCCGGAACAATCCTCGTGCACCTCACTGGAGACGGGCACCATATGTCAATGTTTTTAAACAATTAGTCACTAACTTGTTTCTTGATAAGCACACGGCATCCAGTACACATTGAATATTTGGCACGCAATATGTTTATGTATGTTTATTTATATATATATATGAATAAAACTAAACTAAAAATACCTATGATATTAAAACTATTCTACAAAATAAACTAAGGGCTTACCACCAGGGAGGGTACCTAAAACGCTCGCCGCATTTCCTCGTTGAATTATAATGGAAATATTCTGTTTTAGGTAGTTATGGCATTTGGGATCGCCACACTCTTGAAAAATCCGTTTACCCAGCTCTTTTATGAATTTGTGGGTATCAAGAGAATATACCCCCATTGTTTGAACCCCATTGTTTCTCGGTTGTGGTATGATAGAGATATCGACGAGCATGTCTTATTATTTGAATAACCTTACTTCTTTCGAATAACGTTGATTTTCTTCGAAAAAGAAAAAGTTCGATGGAAAAGCAGCATTGGGGTTATAATTTTATCAGATAATACAAAACAAAACAGGGACAAAGAGAAACGCGTTTTAAACACAAACTGTATAAGTTTAATTAAAATTTGTGTTTTGCGTGACGACACAGAATACATAATGAGAATATTATGTTTTCCTATTATAATTTAGGGGATTGTTTATCGCTACTTGACATGTTACAGTTAATAATTAAATATTTTAGTGATTCCCTCATCATCAACCGTTATCTCTCCATTGTTGGTTATCCAACCGTTTTTGAATGAACTCATAGCTAGGCATGTATCTCTTCTTGACGACTTGGCGTCTGAAATAATAGTTCAACTATATTTATGAACCATTAAAAAAGACCACTATGGAGAAGCTTAAGAAAATATGGAGGAACCGAAACATTACGAAAGCTACTAAAATCCGGCTGGTCAGAGCTCTTGTGTTTCCCATTTTCCTGTATGCTGCAGAGACGTGGACCCTGCGCGAAACTGAAATAAAACGTATTAATGCTCTAGAAATGTGGTGTTGGCGGAGAATGTTGGGCATATCGTGGACGGAGTTCCGAACCAACAAATCAATCCTGGAGGAACTAGAGATAGGACAACGCCTTTCCTCAATCGTGCAATCACGCATTCTCACTTTCTTTGGACACGTATCACGGCGTGGAGATACATCCATTGAGCGCCTTGTAGTTCAGGGAAAAGTCGATGGCAAGAGAATGCGTGGTAGGTCTGCGATGAGATGGACTGACCAGGTTAAAGCAGCAATGGATCACCCCCTACATGAGTGCTCCAGGAAGGGTGCAGTTCGAGACGAGTGGCGACGACTTGTTAAGCGTGGCACTGACACTCAAGTGACGACCACGACCACTCTGCCAAGAGTGTAGCGACTAAGAAGAAGAAAAAAGACCATGATGACTCGGTTGTAAGAACGTTTTCCTTAAAATACAAAAAAGTTGCGGTTCAAACAAGTAACGCCATTTTCGATAGAAAATTTCTGCTTGCTTTAAAATATAAATTACTATTAATAAAAATAAAACTACTTAATCATTAAAAATACGACTAAAAACTAAAATAAAGAAAAAACTAAATAAAATTATTATAATTAAAAAAAATGCTTCAAATCGCTGCCAATGGGCAAAATCCCAAGGATACTGGCAGCATTGCCACGTTGAATGCTGATCATTTGGCCCAAATATTGCCCGTTATAAATAATTTACTACTTTAGATCTGACACACTAAGGGCAATTGTTAAATGCATTGTTAAACATTTTTTTGTCAAACATTTTTCTTTTCTATATATAAATAATTATGTTTAATTATACTTACTTTCATTGACCGCCTCCGTGGTCTAGTGGTAACAAACGTTGCCGTGAACTCGGGAGGTCGTGGGTTCGTTTCCCACCGGGGGCAAGTTGTACATTGTATAATTTGTCTCGGTCTGGGTGTTTATATGTATAATATGTATATATTTACAAAAAAAAAGTATAATATGTAGTTTATCAACCATCTAGTTTTCGTAACACAAGCCTCGTAGCTTACCACGGAAACTAGATGGCGCTGTGTGACCTGTCTGGAAATATTTATTATTTATTATTATTATTATTTAAAACCTACGTCGTCGAAAAATTATCTCCGCCCACGTCCTATCTATCAATATATATTATTCAAATCCTATTTATCAATAAGCGCGAAAATAAATAAGACCGCCTTACTCCAGAAAAGCTTATTGGGTATGGCCCCTAAAATTTATAATAAGTTACCTGACGATTTAAAAGATTTATCCCTTCCAATGTTTAAAAGTAAATTAACTTTAATTTTAATTAAAAAATGTTATTATACCTTAGATCAGTTTTTTAATGACGAAACCATTTCAAATGTGTTAATAACTGTCAATAATATAGATTGTATTGTCATTATTTTTACAATAGTATTTTTGGACATTTCTCTTTTGCCTACATTTTGTGTTACATATTTAAGTTTTATATAAATTGTAAAATGCATGTTGTTATTATATTTGTTATTATTTTTAGAATTATATTTGTTAATTTATTGAATTCGTACACCACATGTGGTAGGCTTTTGCATGCTCACCCTAACCTAACCTAATAACTATGTACCGAAAAACCACGAATAAATGATTTTGATTTGATTTGCTTTTTCTATATATTTTTTTCTTTTTGATAGCTTATAAATGTTGATATAAAAATTGTGGATAATGTCGTTGGATATACTGTTGCTTAATGTTAATAATGTTAATGTTAATATTTAGTTAGTAATCTTTACTGTGTGTCTGTTTTTTATCCTAAATAAAAAAAAAAAATATCTATCTATGTATATTAATTAAACTCTACTAAAATAATTAAGCTATGAGAGTACATATCTGACACGTTGGAAATTAATTGCATAATTAATTGCGGAAAGAACTCTAATTAAAGACGTGACGGACGAACATTTTGTAATCGCTACAAACTTCAGTAGCAGAGATTAACAGGGGCCCCTAATGTTTCCAAATAACCTCGGTTAGTCTAAGTAAAATATGACTTACGGGTCATAATAAAGGACTGTAAATATATAACTAGACGGGACAAAAAGCCAAACACAATGAGAATTAAAGCTCAATCATCATAGAAATAATAAATCTATGAGAGTGCATTGTCCGTTATAGTACTGTTTGACGTGTATTAACTACTGTATTATAATTAGACTCAGTGGTATAGTTAATCAGTATTATAAGGTTAATATTTAAAAATCATGTAATGCCGCTTGCAACCGTATTTAAAGGCAAACGAGTGCCACGACTCAGACTTAGCTGTTAAAGCACGCAGGGCCAACAGTGAGATAGAGACGGTTTATAGGGTTTTAGTCCGTAGGCGCCCTGGGGTCTCCTTATGAGGCCTCACGATGAGTCAGGCATGCGACCTCCCGACCTTCAGGCTGGGGTCGTATCATTGATGATTTATCGATCTCCGTCTTTAAAAAAAAAACAAAGTAGTGGGTCGCACCGGCCAATCACATTAATGCACAACCGTTTCGCGCGACCGTTGGCGCGCGTGTCGCCTTGTTTTCTTGATGGCAACACCAGCCAAGTTGTCATTATTGAAGTATAGAGGTCGCTTATTTATCAGTGGTCGCTAACACGTGCATTTATAAACTGATTATTTTGTTTTTGGTTATTGTTTATGAGCAATAGATATGTAGATTGCCCAGTAGATATGATTTTTAAAACTGCTATCTATAAAAGTAAATACTTTTGCTATTGGATAAAAATTACTTATCAAAAATTTTGTATGAGAATGACAACCGATGCCATCTCTATCTTATATTAGGTTCTTAAATATGAAATTGACGTTTAATATGTATTTTAATGAAAATATATATATTATCAATCGAAGTATGTACCATTATTATCTATGAATTTTCGCTATTTCATAGATAGTTCATTGATTCCATTGCTGAAAAAATTGTGGGAGCGAGAATTAATACAATGTTAGAAGGCGGTTTGGACTGCAAATCAGCATTGAATTGTCCAAATTGCGAAAAAAATGGTAATCTGTTGGAGCAAGTTCTGGGGAGTATGGTGGCTGATAGGGATATTCCAATTGCAGGTCCTCTAATTAAGCAACCGTCTGTCAATTCAATTCAATTAAATTCGTTTATTTTTGTAATTAGGCATAGGACAAAAAAATTTTGTATTTTGCACTTTTACATGTCAAATTTACAATAAGTATACTTTAATATTAGGCTACATAATTTCACAGCATTCTACAAGGTATTACGCCATGAAACTACACAACCTCACTTAAATGTAGAACAGTGCGTTACAATACAAACATAAAATAACATTAAAAAAAACCTACGTGAGTTATATACACAATAATTCCAGACAAAACTACACTTATAATTATAGTCTTGAAGTGTGAGGTCTGGCGTTGTCCTAATATGTCCAATAATATATAATATTCGATAAAAATCGGTCAATTTTTTAAATGGCGAATTGTAGCCGGTCGTTTTATCATTACAGTTCCTAGAACACAGAGTCCCAGATCTCCACTAAAGGTGATGAGCCTTCCAGAAAATATATAAGTTGGTATTAGTAGAACCGGGACCGACGCCAACTCAACGTGCTCCAAAGTTACGGGAACAGTGTTATTGACTTATGACAAATGAAAGTAAGTAAAGTTTTTCTCAAGTGATACATGCCGAAGTTCGAACATGACGTTTTGAATTGAAGAAAATTGTTTTTGCAAGCGAGCTACCAGCGCTCTTGGTCAATTCATATAAGTCTATAATATTAAAACACGGAAATATCTGCAGTGTTTTTTTTATTAGCTCACTTTGTCAAACTCACGAGGCGTTGAGAAGTTTCCATTTCTTCCACGGTTCCCCGCACGGAGAACCATTGTCAATTGACAAAGGTCATTTGGTAGAGTGGCTCTATTTATTTCCTGTCACATCTAAATGTAAGTTATATTACATTATATTTAGGTATTTTTAAAATCTACTTTGAAATTTGAAAGAAGAAGGATGGCAAACGTGACGATAAAGGTTGATGATGAATTTAGGGATAATTGCAATTTTAAAACGCGTTATCCTAGTAGAATAATTATTCCAGCTCATAAAAGTACTCAATATAGCCGAAATTGTTATGCAATGGCAACAAAGATATTTAATAAGCTTCCAGTTACTATAAGGGAGCTGCCACTAAAACTGTTCAAATTAGGAGTCAAACAAATGCTGGTTAATAAATGTTTTTATTCGACATAAGAATACCTAGACACTAAGCTCGACAAAGTCGTGTGACTAAATAAATATTTGTATGCTAGAAATAGCGAAGCATGTGATATAATAACATATAATAATTTACATCCCTGTACCTACCATGTTTCTGACAAATAAATTATTTCATTTAATTTATTTCATTTCAAGAAACTATGAAAATCCAGAACAAGTAAATGAAATTATATATCTGGGCAGTATTTTCACTGAGGATGCGAAATATGATATGGATGATGAAAGAAAAGTGAAGGCTGAAAATTGTGTTAACGGTGTGCTGGGGTTACTGATTGCCAGTCGAAAAATCAGTGACAAAGCTTAGCTTGCCATGCACAATGCCATGTTGATACCAACACTGATGTGTGGAAGCGAGACGTGGATATGTCAGAATACGCATGAGATACTTAGGGGTAATGCAGTAGAAATGAGGTTGAGTCGTATATGCGGCGTCACTTTGGCGGATCACATACGTAACGTCGAAATATGGAAAATAGTAGATATAAAAGAAAGCGATGGTTTGGGCATGTTGGAAGGATGAGCGAAGAGAGATTGACGGACCAGGTATATAATGCGAAAGTTGTGGGTAAAAGAGGCTCAGGCAGACCGATCAAATAAATGAAACACTGGCTGAAGGTGCATTAAAAAACCTTCGTAAGAAAAGGGCATGTATGCAGAGGTTAATGAATGTCGACGAAGCGAAAGAAGTAAGTCGTGATCGTGTCAAGTGGCGCTCAATTGTCTCTGCCTACCCCGTAAGGGATCTGGCGTGAATATATGTATGTATTTTGGAATTTACAAAACGAGATTTCGTTAAATTAGATATATTTTTACAAGCATTAAATATTTCGTTTAGTAAAAATAAAAAACATCCCTTTTTTTCTTACTTTGAATTAAATCCATTATTGTAATTTTTCACCCCATTATTTCCCATCGTCGTAATTTCGTATCGGAACGGCTCTCCGCTCGAACGCAGTTTAAGTGCAAATTATTTTCCACAAATATATCATTTAGTGGAATAGCACAATATTTCAATAGCATTTATTTGCGACATTCATTAATACAAACCTCCCGACTGCAACTTGAATCCTGATTTACCTTCTAAATAGAATTCATGTTATGACAGACTTATGACACTTTCAGAACATATTTCTGGAGAATAGATCCTTCTTTTGTTATGCTGGCCAGACAGGTTGGCAAGGTCGTCTCATCATCATCACATAATAATTATAACAATTAATTGTGTTTTTTTTTTTAATTTTATTACAACATCTCTTTTAGTCCAGCATTAAAAATATTATTTGATTAAATAGTCAATTGGTTAAAATTTTTGTATAAAATAGTAACAAGACACTATTTATACGATTAAGTTCTTTATATGACCAGGTACTGTATAAAACACTGGATTTCAAATTGGCGGGATCGAAAGTATGTAATTTAAAACGTAAAAAAAGCTTTTTTAAATTGTCGTTATGCTAGGGTAAAATAAATTTCAAGTAAAAAATAAATAATTATGGCACGAGAACATTTTAAACCGTGGCTGTAAGGAGGCCGTGTCAACTTACTACTTGTACAATACAGAAAATGTTATGCAATAATAATAAATTAAATTATATTTAAATTCTGTCAAAATATAAATAAATATATAATTCAGATCGTGGCTGTAAGGACGCCGTGTCAACTTATTATCTTATAACAAAATAAAATAAATGTCGATAATATTAAAATTAAATTTAAATTTATGGCTGTTAGCCGTGTCATTTCATAGTCTAAAAATTATAACTATATTAATACTTTATAATACTAATTATAAAGTTTTCTCTATGCAAAGTTATCTGCTAGTGCATCCCGATAATCGTAATAACTTTTTTAAATCAAAATATCTTTATATATGTATAGTCGTAGTCTAATAAAAACACTCAATGAGTGAGTTTTACCAATAATCGATGAGCCGACAAATTGCATTAATAAGATCTCGCCTCAACTCGAATCTTCCAACGAATTCATCGGCTTTCTTAATAATTAATTTAAACTTGTTCTCGTCTTCGCAATTCCCAGTTTACTAGGCCAACTGACAACTTGCAAGCTATTCCATTTTTCATTAAAATGACAATGCAAACTTTGTTTTTATGAATTGTGATTACAGTTTATGCAATCAAATATAAGCTTTACGCAGTGGAAGTTGGTATGAAAGAAGCTCCAGCAAAATCTTTGCACCACTTACTGAGAGAATCGGGACTAAGCAGGTCTGCTGTCAATACATTTATGGAAAACCTTCCAAGACCATATTAACGGAATCATATAGTATTTAGTTGGGTAGGGAGAGGAGTGGAATGGTGGATGGTGAGCGTGTTGCGCAATAAATCAAAGAATGAGGCCTCCTTTTCAACCCAGCCTATTGTCGGTCGCAAGCCCGAGATACCATTCTTCTCGTCACTTACCCACACACAATGAACCCGGCCTACGGTGAACCCATGGAATGCATAAAAATTTGTCTTCCCATTGTCATCATCATCAACTTGCATTTCTCTTGAACTCTTTTTTTTTTAATTATGATCACGGTAACTTAATGTATTTAGAGGTATATGAACGAGCCGGTAGCCGAGTCAAGTTTACAATTAAATTCGAACAACACAAACTCGTATGTAATATGTAAATATACTATTGCAGAAAAGTCATCATCATCAGCCTGTGTCTCTCCAGTGCTGAATACTGCTGGATATAGGCCTCCCCCAAGGCTCGCCACTTCACACGATCTTCTGCCACCCTCAGGTCAGATGTCCATCTGAACAGAGAGAAAGACGGGGGGTCTTCCAGTACGTGGTCTCCACTCCAAAACCCGTCTACTGCATCGTTCTACGGTTCTGCGACATATGTGTCCAGCCCATTGCTATTCGTGCTTGCTAATTTTAAAAGCTATGTCGGTAACTTTTGTTCTCTGACGGATGTCAACATTTCTGACTTTATTCTTTATAGAAATCCCGAGCTTATTTCTCTCCATAGCTCGCTGAGCGACTTTGAACTTGTGGACCAGACCTACCGTCAGTGTCCACGTTTCTCTGCACTCTTCTGCGCAAGGTTCATAAATGTTAGCAACTGGAATCAGACCTCATCACAGCCCCTAACACTATGGCGGCTTGACTGGGAATGACGGCAATTCCAGCCTGATCCCGAAACGTGTGGATACACTTAACTGGGTTTATCGGCACGAGCGGTGGATACTCCCCGCTCCGGCAGACTGGGCAATTTACCATCATCAGTGTTTTTGATTTGAATACAAAAATAACAAAAACTAATAGTTTGATCCTTACTAAACAGATTCAATTTTTAAACAAACGATCTATCAGCTTGCTAATTTTAAAAGCTCATCTGGAACTTTGGTTCTCTAACAAAAAACAACGTTTTGAATCCTATTAGATATATAATAGTAGCAATAGAAAATGATTATGCCTAAATACCCAGTGATAAATGCACCTTTCGATGTCACAACATGCACCAAAACAAAGATAATGATAGCGAATGACAAAATTAAAGCCAGAGTGGACCAACCACAGAATTAAGAATAGGTTAGAACCGGCAATGTAACGTGGGTTAGATCCGTGTTGTATGCACTTATAGGAATTGACAAGAAAATCAAAAGATCAGCAAGAGCTAGAATTAATAGTTCTTTAAATAATAATATTTGTACCGTCCTTCTGATACATAATAGATTTGTCGTATATTGGTGTCGTCTTCAGTGTAAATAAAAGAGTGAATTAAATAAAAATACTTGTAATTGTTCCGTCTTGGTCAAGTCTAAGTATAAAGTCGTTGTGTGTGTCGTACAAGGACTTGAAGCGGGATTTAAGATATACAGGAGTTTTGGGATTTTTTAGGATACCATAAAGGGAAACCAGGACATTAACAGATCTACGAAAGCGGATACTGAGCTATTTTAACTTAGTGCGAAAATGAGAGACATGATCATATTAAATAAAATAGTCCTTTTCGGACGCACTGCCACATAGCCATCGCAAAGCGCCGCGTCAGGGTGGCGCTTTCGTATAAGCCTCCGTGTCAGGAGCTAATCTGTCGACGATTATATTGCTGGTGATACGGTCACCTCACTTTACGATCGTCTGTCAATGTCATAGTCTAACAATGTGTCGAATAAAATAGTCCTCAAATAATGTCCGTCGAAAAGCTAGTGTCTTTTCGACTTTTTTGTGTCATCAATTGGGCTCATTAGTAGTTAGCAATGATCCGCATTGAAAAACGTGTTGGACATTATATTATTATTAACCTTTTTTATTCGTCTATTATTATTAGGCATTAAACTCGCCTATGTACCTAATTTTAGGTTTTGGTGCAATAAAGAATTTAAAATAAAATATTAACTTTAGACAATTTTCTGGTTAAAGTATTTATATTTCGGGACACCGATTGCGTATACGTGTACCTACAAAAATAAAGGGTAAAAAACAATTGACATCGGTTTTGGCAGAATAATTCTTTGAGTGCTAGTCGTCTGGCAGGCGGGTCTTGATGGTAATTGCAATCACCGCCAAACATAAGTTAGGTCTTCGTAGGCTCACAATGCCCCGATCATGGCGACATTTAGTCTATGTCCGTTTCTGGGTCTCATGGAAAATCTGTGCCAAATTTTATCAAAATCAGTTCAGTAGTTAAGGTGAAAGGCGGAATAAACATACAGACAGAGATACATGTTTTTATGGCATTAGTTGAAGTATGTATTAATTCCATATCTAGTAAATTTTAGCTCTGTGGATCTACCATTGGTTTCCTGCGCCGAGCGCCATGATTCTGCGAAGCTCACAAAATTGTCACTTGCGTCGCTCTGTAGGGCAATAGCGTAAGCTACTTTTGTAGTTTAGAATGTATGGTGTAATGGTGGTTACAAAAGACCGCATGCTATAATTGCGTATTCAGTATAGGTATGTAAGTTTAATTGTAATAATAATTAACAATATTTATTTAATAGGTACTTAAATACAAATAATCAGACGTGGACCCTGCGCAAAACAGAAATAAAACGGACTAATGTTTGGCATATCATGAACGGAGTTCCGAATCAACAAGTCCATCCTAGAGAAGCACCTTTCCTCAATCGTATAATTTAAATTCAAATTTAAAATATTTATTTCCATTTGGTTCACATGTAACACTCGGATATTGTCCATTTTTTTACAATACTATTAAAATAATAAATTAAAAGATTAAATTAAATTATGGATAGACCGAAATAGATATTTATTATTGTGTGACATTGCTTAACCTACATTCGAGGCATTATAGCCGTGTCAACTTATAATCTAAATAATTATAACATAATGTATAATTATAATAAATTTAAATTAATTTCGTGGCTGTATAAAGGGCGTGTCAACTTCCAATCTAAATAATCATAATTTAATGTCAAATTATAAAAAAAAAAAAAAAAAAATCGTGGCTGTATAAAGACCGTGTCAACTTATAATCTAAAATAATTATAATATAATGACTAATTATAATAAAATTTAATTAATTTCGTGGCTGTACAGTGGCCGAGACAAATTAATATAAAGTAAACAATCACCTATTCTTTCTTTGAACACGTCTCGCGGCGTGGAGATCCGTCCATTCAGCGCCTGGTAGTTCAGGAAAAAGAAATGGCAAAATAATCCGTAAAAAAAGCAGCAACGGATCACCCCATACATGAGTGCGCTAGGAAGGCTGCAGTTCTAGAGGAGTCGCGACGGTTTGTTAAGCATGCCACTGACACTCAGGTGACGTCCACGACCACTCTGCCAAGAGTGTAGCGACTAAGAAGAAATACATATATATAATTTCGTAGGTTAAGTTACTGCATATATAATGTAAATCTGACTGTGGTCTAGCGGTTAAGTTCGTGGATTTAGACTCGAAGGTACCGCGTACGATTCTTGATTGGGACACAATAAATTATTCTATTTATTTGTGATAATTTTCAAGTTTGGTACACTAGAGACATCGACGAGGTTGCCACTTGTCATGATGGGCCTAGTTTATAGTAAAGTTGACTAAATGTAAGTCTTTAAAAAAGGTCGTGATAATACTTTTAGTACTTAATTTGCATGCTGTATTCGTGAATATGATAAGCAAAATTTAATTGTCACATAATTATTTTATTGGAAAAAAAGGTGTCGTCAATGAGTACGCAATAACCCCGTTAGTACTGGTGGCCTCGTATAATTAACAATGATTCAGCGCAGTTTGTGTGGAACAATTTGGTGCAACTCGTATTGGCAGTGCCAGGTTAATATTTGGTTAACAGCTGTCAGGGGCGGTATTCTTGAGTTTTTCACAACCAATTTTTATTTATTTATTTTATTTAAAAACTTTATTGCACAAAGCACCAAGACGGGCTTAATGCCCGTAGACATTCTCTGACAGCCAAACCTTTGGAACAAATTTGAACAAATATAGGTGCAATGAAAGTAACAGTAATATACAGTTATAGGATAATTCAACAAATATTATATACCTACTCATATATTCTTAAAAATATGTATTAAAATATCAATATACTAAATACTAATACATACACACAAAATTGTACATAAACATACACAAATACAGCTTACTAACGTGGTTTAGAGCTACTCATAAAGTGAGAATAGACCAGTTTGTTAGTTTTCTACCAATTGTGTTAGTTTTCTTTTTAATACCCATTTGGCTATCATGAGGGTCTCGATTTGGTTTGGCTATGGAGAGAGCTATGCTCGGTGTTTCTCTGATGGATAAAGTCCGAAACGTGGAAATCCGTTGGAGAACCAAAGTTACCGATATATACTTTAAAGTTAGTAAGCTGAAGTGGCAATGGGCTGGAGACGTCTGTCGCAGAACCGATGAACAATGAAGTAGACAGGTTATAGAGTAGAGACCACGTACGGGAAGATGCGACGACCCACCGCGATATAGACGGATGACCTAAAGGTCGCTGGGGGATGGATGAGGGTGGCAGGAGATCGTGTGAAGTAGCGAGCCTTGGGGAAGGCCTATATCCAGCAGTTGAGAGAAATATGCTGATGATGATGACTTAAATACTTACTATTACACATATAATTACTATTACATAAATAAGTAATAATATATAGACTATATACACATAATAAATATACAATGCTTGTGTGTGTCTCGAAAGTCATTGTTAGTGTTCAGGTTCTCATGGTGTGGCGTGTCCGGTGGTCGTCCCTTCCTTAGGCATCGCAGTGGTGGCACGTGTGTCGAGTCCGGTCCGCAACCTAAGGGTCTGGTTGAGCGGGGGGATGGCTGGCACATGCGTTACGTCCGTGATCGGGTGCTGCTGTGGGGGCCTGGGACTTCTGCCGAACACGTTCAATTTATTGTTCTTAAATTAGCAGAGGTTTTTGCGTGTTGTCGACTTTCGGGTTGCACATGGGCATGCAGTCTATCTTAATTCTGACTTGTCTGGTGGGTTACTGCTGTACCAGGTATTGTTATCTCATAGGTACTGATACTAAATTTAAAAGGTTATTAATTGATCGTTGTGGTGCAGTTCTGTATGTTTTATTTTGTAAATCTGAGTTTTCCTTGCAGATACCTTTCTCAGTCAGATTAAACATTACCAGGTCACTGGAATCTGTTAACAGCTTACTTATTGGACCACTTTGCTGTTTAGTGTTCTACTAGCAGGAGTAGAATCATTCAAAAGAATTAAATTAATGACGTTTCATAAATGCCTGTAATAGGTTTACGTGAATAAAGATAATTTGACTTTGACAAATAAACCACTTACACGACAAGAGAAGTAATTTAAAAATGATGATGTTGTTTCTGTAAATGAAAGAGGGAAAATAATATAAATAAAGAAGTTGAGACAATTAAGTTAACAAGAAGTACTTAATACATTCGGGAAACTCCGGCACATCCTCTCATCGTCTATACCACAATGTTTAAAGACTAAGGTCTTGTTGGCGATGCGCAATTTTACTACCCGCTTCCGACTAGAGGGTCCTGCGCTCGCCACGCCCGCAAGAAACGCGGGTCTAGGGGAGTTTGCCTACAGAATGTAGAAAACTTATTAATTACAACTATAATACTCACCTTGGCAGGGATAGGACCGCATATCCAACCAGTTTATGCTCAACCAGCAGTGTAATTGAGTGTGTGTAGGTGTATGTGATGAGTAAAACGAGTGTTATGACCTGGATGAGCACTTTTCCTCCGGGAATGGTTAATCCTAGGTCACAAGTCCAAAAGCGGCTACCACGCGGCACTAAATTCGTATTGACTTCCTCAAAACTCGTCTTCCACATGAATTTATTTTTCCCCACCAAGCCAAAGTGTCAAAAAAAAACTTGCCAACGTAATACCTTTTTAAATGCACCGAGGCCGAGGACCCTATTTTTCATTCTGCCAAGGTGCATTCAAAAATAATATAAAATAATTAAAGCTGCGGTCAACAAATACATTTCGAACATCCCCCCAGCCCCGGACCGGGGAAAGCGATCCGCAAACAGTAATTATAAAGAAAATATTTAGTTAAGAGGGAGACGGGAGAGAGTGGCCACAGCTCGTTTCAAGACAGAACCTCCAGTCAAAACTTCAGCAAAGCGATGGACGCCATCACTACCAGGGTGCAAAGCTAATATGCGTCCACGACGCCAAGACAACGGTGAAGCGTTTGCATCCTTCAACAAAACTAAGTCGCCTATCCGAGGCGGATCAGTGAGGTCAGTCCACTTAACCCGCTGCTGCAGTATATGTAGGTACTCCAAAGACCAACGTCGCCAGAAGTTCTGGGACAACTGCTGTAATAACTGAAAGCGGGAGAGCCGGTTGGAACTTACATCCTGCCAAGGATATTCTGGCAGCGCATTAAGTGGCTGACCAACAAGAAAGTGGCCTGGTGTCAACGCCTCCAGGTCGTTGGGGTCCGCAGAAACGGGACATAATGGTCTACTGTTCAGAACAGACTCAATTTTACAAAGAACTGTGGCCATTTCCTCAAATGTTAAGGTCGTTTCCCCAATAACTCGCATCAAATGTGATTTAGCCGATTTGACCGCAGCTTCAAATATTCCGCCCCAGTGTGGACAAGCTGGAGGACTAAAACGCCAAGTGATTCCAAATTGAGAGAGTTTGGCTCCGATGTCAGTCTCCCTTTCAGTCAGGAATTTATAGACTTCGGACAAGTGGTTATTGGCACCAATGAAGTTGGTACCACAATCTGAGCGTATCAAAGTAGGTAAACCGCGACGTGCAACAAACCGAGTTAAAGTTGCAATAAAGGCTTCGGTAGACAAAGAACTGACTAATTCGAGATGGACAGCCTTTGTCGCCAAGCAAACAAATACGCAGCCCCAGGCCTTGACAACCTTCGCATTCCGAAGGTGATGAGTTTTTAGATGGAAGGGGCCACAAAAATCGGTGGCACATCCAGCGAATGGACGGGCCTCTGTAACTCGATCGCTGGGCAAGTCGCCCATTTTGGGCTGCATGGTACACGCCCTTGTCCGATAACAAGGGATACATTTAAAAATTACCGAACGAATAGCCCGTCGGGCTCCAATGATCCAAAATTCTCGTTGCAAGATACCCAGCAAGGCATTGCAGCCTGCATGAGAATTTTTTGTGTGTCGATCCCGGATCAAAATCTCCAAGAAATGCCCATGCCTGGGCAATAGTAGAGGATGTCGTGCCCCAAATGGCAAGGAGGAGTTCCGGAGACGGCCGCCGACCCTGAGAAGTCCCTCTCCATCCAAGAAAGGGCTTAATCGGCGCAAGGCACCAACCACAGGCTTGTTAGACTGCAGAGCCTCAAGTACCGGACGAAACTCTTCTAGCTGAATGAATTTCACCCAGTAGAAGAGCGCCTGTTTTCGTTCGTCCGTAGAAACTACTGAAGTCATCAGTCGGGATGACTGGTGTCTACAATTGTAGATAAATCGCCTTATCCAACAAGTTACAGCAATCAACTTATCGAAGGAACTGTAACGGTTCAGGAGGAAGTTGTGATCAACGGAATCAACTTGAACAGCAAGACAGCGTAGTCCAGGCAATTCTGTTAGCCCAGGAAGACAAATATTATTATCAGGCCATACCGATGGCAGACGATTAAGCCAATCTGGTCCCCACCAAAGTGGATGACCAACTAGCGCTGGGGCATCACAGCCGCGCGATGCACAATCCGCAGGATTAATTGCTCCAGGAACATGTCTCCAAACAATGGAAACTTCCGAGTCTTGTATTTGTGAGACTCGGTTCGCAACGAATACTTCTAAATTATAGACAGATGCCTTTAGCCAGGCTAAAATAATCATACTGTCGGACCAGCCGAACACCTCATTCACACGAAAGTAAGGTTTTAATAAAGAAAATGTGTGATTTAAAAGCCGACAAAGCAAGTTGGCGCCACACAGCTCAAGCTTCGGAATGGTTATTCTTTTCCGAATAGGCGCGACTTTAGATTTGGCCATCACCAAGCTGGTATGCACATCATGATGGCTGTCAACAACTCGCAGATAAACAACTGCGGCATATCCACATTCTGACGCATCACAAAAGCCATGCAAAGAAACATGAACGGGTGCGCTGGGCGCCAGTCGTCGAGGCAATGTGACCTTGCCAAGGTCACCAATAGTTAGAACAAACGATTCCCACTCTTGAGCCAAGTCACCAGTCAGGGAATCATCCCATGACAGGTCTGCCAACCAAAGCCTTTGCAAAAAACATTTTGCCCAAAATACTACCGGACAAACCCAGCCATTGGGATCGAAAATGCGAGCTACGATAGATAATACCGATCGTTTGCTATACACTGGCAAAAGTGAAAGCTCTACGTTATAAGTAAAGACATCCTGAGTCGGTTGGTACTGAATACCGAGAACCGCAACCGTGTGGGGAGAATCAGCGTTCTCAAACGAATGAATTGCCTGACAATGATCCGTGGGAAGATCAGAAAGGAGAGTTGGGAAATTCGACACCCACTTCCGCAGCTCATAGCCTCCTGATTGCAATAAGCTAATAAGTTCGCATTTAGCTTGAAGGGCCTCCTTCAGATTAGATGCGCCAGTCAAAATATCATCAACATAAATGTCGGATTCCAAAATAGCGGCTGCACGAGGATATTTCGATCGCTCACGTTTAGCTAGCTCTAATAATGCTCGAATTGCTACAAATGGACTAGATCTAAGTCCATACGTATTAGTTTTAAGCTCATACGTTATCAGACGTTCAGTGGGAGCCTCTCTCCACAGAACGAGTTGGTACTTCCGGTCCTCTGGATGTATCAATGTCTGGCGGAACATCATACGGATGTCAGTGACAAAGACCACCTGATGTCGACGAAATTTGGTCAAAACGTCACAGATATTGGAATGCAACTTCGGGCCCGAATGCAAACATTGATTTAATGAAGTACCCGAAGTTGTTGCAGCCGATCCATCAAAAACCACCCTGATCTTCTCATCATCAGCCTTGAAGACAGCATGATGAGGAATAAAGTAATGCTCCCCGGAGCGCAAGTCAACTTGAGAAATAGCCATATGCCCCAAGTTGATGTACTCCCGCATGAAATCAACGTACTTGCTGCGGAGATCAGCACATCGTGACATCCGTCGTTCCATTGCAAGGAATCGCTTCTCAGCAATGGCTCGAGACAAGCCCAATTGAGGTCGAACGGTTAAGAATGGCAACCTTACCATGAAACGACCACACGGCAGACGTGTGGTGCTCTCCACAAAAAATACCTCGCAGTCGTGGTGCTGGGGATCAGGCCTAGATGCAGCAGGTGGCTCCTCCATGTGCCAAAACTGCTGAACTGCATCATTCAATGACAGGCCCAGGTAATCAGAACGAGCAAATGGCCTATCAAGTTCCTGGAGTACTGGCCCCATAACTACAAATCCAAATATGGAACGGAAAGCAACCAAACCCCCAGGTTGCAAGACCTTGCGTTCACCAGCAAAACATTTTCCCAGCACGTCAGCACCCAGCAGCAGGTCAACTGGTGCAGAAATATAAAATCTGGGGTCCGCTAGAGTTAAGTGTCTTGTCAACCGCAAAGTTGACAAGGACAAGTCAATAACAGGTTGTCGGTCTAAAATGTTTGTCATAACAATAGCATTTAAGGAAACCCGGGGACCAACGTTATCACTACGGCCAAAGGTGAAGCCGATGTGACCTAAAACACCAGGTGCTTGTAAACCACCAATGCCTCGCACAGGTTCACAATTAGGAGCTATACTCAAACCCAACCTATTTACCAAGTTTATGGAAATAATGCACCCCTGGGACCCGGTGTCCAAGAGGGCACGAGCATGATGAGCAACTCCAGACTCATCATATACACCAACAACTGCTGTAGGTAGGAGAACCGTCTCCAGTCTGCTACAAGCGTGTTGGAGGTAGGTTGGAGAGTTATCTATATCCTATGCGGATAAGACTCTACCCCTGGTAGAGCCTCTATTCCTGGCAGTGCCTCTATCTCTAGTAGAGGCTCTATCCCCAGAGACCGGAGACGTGCCAGTGCGAACATATCTGTCTCTACTCACAGGGTTAGAGCCAGAAGGTACCTGTTCGGCTGAACCACTACTGGATCCAGTAGATCTTCTACTTTGGCGGCGAGGTCGTCCAGGCCTGCGAGGTGATGCATTCACTGGTGCAGCAAAATTAGGACGTCCCCCGCCCGTGGGGGAACCACGTGCACCAGGTGAGCCGGCATTGGCTGTACGCTCACCAGAGCGATTAGCACACAATAATGGGAGATGTTTCCCACGACAAAATTCACATGGTCTCTGGTTCAGACAATCCCTGTACAGATGTGTACCCAAACAGCCGTAACAAAGGGACCGAGTTCGAGCAAAATGTCTCCGGGAGTTTACACTCAGCTCCCCAAAGGACAAACAGGTAGATAAGATGTGCCCTGTACGCCCACAGTAACCACACTCACTGGAGGACACAGCCAGAACATGACGAGGCTGGGCTCCAGACCGTCGGGAGTTGACTGGAGGGGTAATCCTTCGCTGCACTGTAGCTACAGGTCTAGACACCAGTTCAGTGTTATCCTGGTACCGACACTCATCCTCTAGGAAGGTTATGAGGTCGGCAAAGGTAGGCAAGTAGGTTGCGGAGTTGCCGCCAAACTTGTGCTCAAATCGCTCTCGGAGAGCCACAGGGATCTTGGTAAGCACTATATGCACCAGCATATAAGACCACTCTTGTATAGGGAGGTCCAACCTTCGAAGTGAGTTGGTGGCTACCAAAAGGGGGTTTAATATAACAACCCTTAAGTCCATAGCCCGAGTCACGCAGGGCAAGTTTAAAATCTGTGCAATATGTGTATCCGTTAGCCGTCGTACATTTTGGTATCGGGATTTCAAAATGTGAAGAGCCACATCATAATTCTCATTGTGAAGAGGTAGGTGCTGTATAAGTTCTCTGGCCTCTCCACGCAAACACGATAACAGATAACAAAGTTTTTGGGCCGGTGACAAGTCGGTCCGTTCATCGACAAGGCTCAAAAATAGATTAAAGAAGCCCACCCATTCCTCCAGTCTACCTTCAAACTCGGGAAGATTTAATGTCGGCAATTTAGACATATTTGCCAATGCAAATTTGGGTACCGGTACCTCTTTACTGGGACTTCGTGCTGAGCGAGCAAAGGCTGCCCCTTCGATTTTATCAATCAGTTCATAGGCCTGGTCAAAATCAGCATTCAACTGAGTTACTACGTCTTCCGGATCTACTTCCGGAATGCAAGTTAGGGCCTTTTGGTATGCACTCTCTAGACGTTTCACATATCCATCCAGCTTCTCCACCCTAGCCAGAAAAGGCTCCAATTTATCTGGTCGCTCTGCTAGCAAACCTGCTGAGGCTAACCACCTTAAAACTAGCCTAATTTCGGAATTATAACCTACAAAAGTCATTTTAGACAAAAATTACAAAATATGACCTGTAGATTATAATTAATTAAATATTTCCTCTAATGGATGGGGTTAAAGTAACCCTAACCACGTTCTGCTACCATATGTTGGCGATGCGCAATTTTACTACCCGCTTCCGACTAGAGGGTCCTGCGCTCGCCACGCCCGCAAGAAACGCGGGTCTAGGGGAGTTTGCCTACAGAATGTAGAAAACTTATTAATTACAACTATAATACTCACCTTGGCAGGGATAGGACCGCATATCCAACCAGTTTATGCTCAACCAGCAGTGTAATTGAGTGTGTGTAGGTGTATGTGATGAGTAAAACGAGTGTTATGACCTGGATGAGCACTTTTCCTCCGGGAATGGTTAATCCTAGGTCACAAGTCCAAAAGCGGCTACCACGCGGCACTAAATTCGTATTGACTTCCTCAAAACTCGTCTTCCACATGAATTTATTTTTCCCCACCAAGCCAAAGTGTCAAAAAAAAACTTGCCAACGTAATACCTTTTTAAATGCACCGAGGCCGAGGACCCTATTTTTCATTCTGCCAAGGTGCATTCAAAAATAATATAAAATAATTAAAGCTGCGGTCAACAAATACATTTCGAACAGTCTTTAACCAGTGCGTCCTCCCGGTAATGTCGTACGGAGCAGAGACGTGGACACTAACAGTGGGTCTGGTCCATAAATTCAAGGTCACTCAGCGAGCCATGGAGAGAGCTATGCTTGGTGTATCTCTGATGGATAGAATTCGAAACGTTGATATTCGTCAGAGAACGAAAGTTACAGACATAGCTTTTAAAATTAGCAAGCTGAAGTGGCAATCGGCCGGACACATCTGCCGCAGAACCGACGATCGATGGGGCAAACGGGTTCTAGAATGGAGACCACGTACGGGAAGACGCAGAGTGGGACGACCCCCCGCCAGATGGACAGATGACCTAAAAAAGGTCGCTGGTGGGGGTTGGATGAGGGTAGCGAAAGATCGCGTTAAGTGGCGAGCCTTAGGGGAGGCCTACATCCAGCAGTGGAGAGATACAGGCTGATGATGATGATGATGATGACTTAATACAAATTTATTATACAGTAATAGATACGCCCATAGTGTTAGTATTACGATTTTTATTTGTACCACCTACATGTTTCTAATTACATATTACACAACAAAATAATACCAAGTATTTTACGACGGTACCCAATTATACAAGTAATTATCCAGAATACCCAAAATTACAAACGTATAGTTTACCTAATCTTTTAAACCTTTTTCAAATTATATTAACCCTTTTTGCTTGACAAATTTGCTTGAAATAAATTTAAAAGTGGAATAAAAACCTAATCTCGTTTCGTTTTGCCCTTAATCAAAGATAAAAGGTATTCCTTTAGCATTATTTCCACTCAATAAGGCTTAAGCTCCGGGACAACCTGATTGATTTTATTTAAAACAAGCTTCTTCTCGCGTATGTATTTATTATTCACGTATTAAATTTTAAGAAACCCATAGGCGTTGTCAAAACAGCTCGTCAACACCTCGGGAGACAAAAGGGCTGGGCAATATTTGGGCCAAAGGATCAGTATTGCCATTCAACGTGGTAATGCTGCCAGTATCCTTGGCACCTTGCCCATTGGCAGCGATTTGGAGCAAATTTATTATTTATAATAATTTTTATTTTGTTTTTTCTTCATTTTAGTTTTTAGTTATATTTTTATTTATTAATTAGGTTAATTTTTATTAATAGTAATTTATGTTTTAAGATGTAAGTTTTTAGTTTAATTAATATTTTTTTTTTTTTAAATCATTGTACCTTATTTTCTTCGAATAAAACTATTCTAGTTAAATCGTAGAAACCCATATGATTATTAAATTTAACAACCGATTTAAAAAAAAAAGGCATATTAATTGCCGAAATTAGAGATAGTTGTGAACAAAGAGATCAAAATATAAAAGCATTATAAGTTAAATTTAAAGAAAAAAAATTTTTTTCTTATCCAAGATGCACATATTTTACACTACCCTAGCATACCAGCATATTGTCAGTATCAATCACGAATGAATTACCTCACTTCGCCTAAAGGTTAATTGTTACATAATGTTTTAAGGCATTAAGCTCGCCTACGTACTGAAAACTGCCTCCGTGGTGTAGCGGTTAAAGTCCGTGGATTTAGACTCAGAGGTACCGGGTTCGAGTCCTGGTCGGGACACAAAAATATTTATTAACGTAAATAAATACATTTAATTAATATTTAATTTAGTTGTGATATTTCTCGAGTTTGGTACGCTGGAGACATCGACGAGCTTGCCACTTGTCATGATTGGCCCATAGTACGAGCACCACCTAATTATGTAGTTTTAGCTATCGGTGGCAACTTGTCAATAGCCATACAATACCCATATGTACTGTATATATATTTTATGTATCTAGCTGTAAGTTGTCCTTAAACAATAAAAAAAAAATTAGTAAAGTTGGCTAAATGTGAATCCGCTTCTTTATAAGCGTGGTTTCTGACCACCCCGAAAGGGAAACGGTCGTGATTATACTTTACTTTTTTTTACGTACTGTATAATGTGTTATTTTCTATGCAATAAAGAATTTATCAGTCTAACTTTAACTAACTCTAACTTTGACATTGACAGTGTGCTTTCGTTAAAGTCAACAGATATTTGGACGCTATATATATAGATATAGGGGCTCTACTTGCGTCGATACCCTTGCTAGGTCTCATCTCCACGGCATCTCTGCCAGGGCCGAGGCTGCAGCGGACTTAGCTAAAAAGGCCAAAAGTCGCAAATACGAGTCGATTAGCAATGACTAATGGGTCCGTGGGGGCCAAGTGCAAAGAAGTTCTTTAAAGAGTTGTCTAAGCGCCTGGTTAATGCTGTATGTGGCAAGAGGGCTGGCAGTTTTCTCGCGCAGCAAATCAGCATTGCTGTGCAGCGGGGGAACGCTGCAAGTGTTTGTGGCACACTGCCACAGGAACAAATCATGGGTGAGTATTTTTATTTATAATTAGTTTTCTAATTTAGTTTTAATTTTTAATTTAAATTTTTTGTATATTACTTCGAATAAATATGTAATAATATTATCTAAAAGCCAACTAAAAACCTTTGCTAATTAAGAACAATAAATTGAACGTGTTCGGCCTAGCTCCTAGTCCCCCACACTGCAGCACCCGCTCACTGATGTAATGCATGTGTCAGCTAGCCCCCCGCTCAATCAGGCCCTTATATAGGCTGCGGACCGCGACCTGACACATCTGCTTTTTTATTTGTATAAAAGACGGAAGTCGCAAATTCGTCTAACGATACGACTACAGACACCGCCCGCGAGGTGGTCGCATGCCCGAATCACCGTGTGGCCTCACAAAGAGACTTCAAGGCGCCTACGGACTAAAACCCTATAACGTCTCTCTTTTGGCTCTGTGTTCCTTTACAACTAAGTCTGAGTCGTGGCTATGAGTGAAGGCACTCGTGCTACCACAAAGGATTTGTATAAAGTACAAGGAGTCTACATAACTTGACTAAACCGTTATATTATTGTAACTGCCTCCGTGGTCTAGCGGTTAAGTCCGCGGACTTAGGACTCGGAGGTACCGGGTTCGATTCCTGGTCGGGACACAAAAATATTTATTAATGTAAATGTATTTATTTACATAATATTTAATTTATTTGTGATATTTCTCGAGATTGGTACGCTGGAGACATCGACTAGCTTGCCACTTGTCATGATTGGCTTATAGTAAAGTTGGCTAAATGTGAATCCGCTTATTTTATAAGCGTGGTTTCTGACCACCCCGAAAGGTAAACGGTCGTGATGATACTATTACTACTACTATTATTGTATATATATATATATATATATAGTATGTAACCAGTATATGTATGTGATATCACTATCATCTATACTGTCTAAATGTCCTAAATGTTTAGCTGTCAGAGAATGCCTAGCGGCATTAAGTCGGCCTTTGTACATAGTGCAATAAAGTTTTTAAATAAATAAATAAAATATCCATGTATTGTATGTATTTATATTATACATTTAATATCGTTTTTTAACTCAATAAGTGTTTAACTCAATAAATCTCTTTATCTTAAATATTAACGGTCGTGTACCTTACAGTCCCTGCTCACATCTCCCTAAGGTTAGCTGTTAGAAAATGTTTTTAGACATTAAGCTCGCCTATGTAGTCTAAAATGTATTATTTTCTGTGTAATAAAGAATTTATCTATCTATCTATACAACTTTTGCGTAAGAAACAGATATTGACTAAAGAAAACTTGCCTACACAAGCGTATCTAATTGAGAATATACTATTGAAAAGCAATTTAAAAGCTGTAAAAATTACAGGATTCATAAAATACAACCAGAGAGCACCAATTACTGGGTGAATCGATCCAGAAAATTATCTATATCCTTTTAGGATATTAAAAATTATTTCAAGGTCAGGCAAAATTGGCCATTTCTGTTTTACAATCCAATAAATTGTTAAATTATTTTTTGGTTGAGTTGTCGTTAACAGCCACATCGCTGACTCTCGTTTTTTTTCACTTCGGTTCGATTCCCAGTCAAGTCAATTATTTGTTTACCTTTATTGTCAAGCTTACGAGTATAACCAAAGAGATCAAATAATATAGATTTAATTGTGATATTTCCCGAGTTTGGTACGCTAGAGAATCGACGAGCTTACCGGTCATGATTGGCCTATAAATTTAGCTAAATATGAATCCGCCTCTTTATTAGCGTGGTTTCTGATCACCCCGGAAGGTAAACGGTCGTGATTTTATTTTTATTTTATTTTATACAGTTAGGAAAACTTACAGCTAAACAATACTTAAATATTAAGAAAAAAGATAAAGTAAGAAAGGGCTAATAACAAGTTTTCACAGAAATAGATATGGAAACATAGATAAAACTAAACACTGAGTAGACTATTACAAAAAGAATGAGATGATATGAGGCAGAATAAGACAAAATAACAATAGGAATAGAACACTTATACAGATCGGCTTAAGTCATTTGTAAAGTAGTCCTGAGTCAAGCCACGCCGGGCAGCGGCTAATGTGATGATGATGATTTAAATACAACATTATTCTGCCAAACAATAAAATAGTTTATCAAACGCTATTAGAGTTAATATTCGTAGTATAATATTTTGTAATTTTGACATAAGCTCGCCTTGCACTCAATCTGACAGTAAATAAAGCATACCACTAATTTGACAATCTACGCTTAAATAAATAGTCTATCGCACTCCTGTTGTAAAAAAAATACATTAGGTTTTTAAAATACCATACGATATAAAACTCTAAATTAAAAAAAAAACACCTTGTAATTCGTAAAGTCGAGATTTAGAAAGCTTACAAATAGGGTAATAAGATTTTATTTTTTCGAGATAACATCAGCGAGGGTCAGCTTTTTTGACTTATATAAATGCAACGAGTAACTGTCATCAATACATTTTTTTAAGCACTTTCTAATAAGCAAATGATCGCGAACCCACGTAGTTTACCCCCGTCCACTGCGACATCGTGACTAAATAATCTGCTCTACCGTCGAACCTAACGCAAACCCCTCACGTATTCAAGAATCAAATGAAATGATGGATGATGGTTCAGGCATGTCGAAAGGATGAGCGAAGAGAGATTGACGAACCAGATATATAATGCGAAAGTGGTGGGTAAAAGAGGCCCTGGCAGACCAAGACTCACCTGCCATGATCAAATAAATAAAACAATAGCTGAAGGTGCTATAAAAAAGTCATTGAAACAAAAGGGCATGTATGTAGAGGTTGATGAGTTTCGAAGAAGCAATAAAGGTATGTCGTTATCTTGACAAGTGGCGCTCAATTGTCTCTGCCTATCCCGCAAGGGATTTGACGTGAAGATATGTATGTATGTATGTACTAGGTTTTTAAGTACAGTAAAGTATTTAGCTAAATAAGTATATACTTATTCAATTTCAAATTCAAATCATTTATTTGTTTAGACACAGGTTAATATTATAAAACAACAGATATAGGTACCGGGTTCAATTCCTGGTCGGGACACAAAAATCTTTATTAATGTAAATAAATAAATTTAATTAATATTTAATTTATTTGTGATATTTCTCTAGTTTGGTATGCTGGAGACATCGATGAGCTTGCCACTTGTCATGATTGGCATATAGTAAAGTTGGCTAAATGTGAATCCGCTTATTTATAAGCGTGGTTTCTGACCACCCCGAAAGGGAAACGGTCGCGATGATACTTTACTATACTTTTTAACAGATATAGGTTATAAAGGTGCACCAGTGCTCTGCCCATAGGGCGTACAAATATTAGTATTGTGAATAGCATTTAATTTTAATTACTTAAACAAAATTGAGATACAATAAAAAATATAAATGACAATATTATTCATATCTAAAATTTAATATTAGTAAATTATAAGTGAAACGAAATGTCATGTAATTATATTTTTGTCTGTAAAAAAGTAATTGATTGTGTAGTATGTCTTGTCAATTAGTATATATTTAAGTCTTATCTTCATTTCTCTTAACTCTAGCTCCTGTAGTCTCAACGGTATTTTATTTATTGTCACCATTATATTGTTTTGTATGTCCGGTTTCAATATGTATAGGTCAAAGTTGTGAGAGGATTTGGGACGCGAACACTGGTGCCTTCCGACGTTACTCAATTATAGAGACAAACAAAATTACGACAAAACACATTTTTTCTAACAATCCCTCAATTTCATTTTACATTAAAAATTAGGAGATGACGAAGTTATGTAATAATATTTTGGTGCTTGGCTATTTTGACACTTCACAAGGAAATAAAGATAATGACTAAGAGACATTTCATATTTATGCACAAAGTACAAAATGATGTTCCAGCAAAATCTTTGCATCACTTACTGAAAGAATTAGGCCTAAGCAGGTCTGCCGTCAATACATTTATGGAACGAGCTTCCAAGACGGCATTAACGGAATCATACAGTATTTGGTTGGGTAGGGAGAGAAGTAGAATGGTGGATGGTGAGCGTATTATCGCGCAATAAAATAAAAAGGGAGGCCTCCTTTTCTTAAACCAGACTATTGTCGGTCGCAAGTTGTGTCTCGCCATTCTTTTCATCTCTTACCCACACACGATGGACCGGGCACCCGCACGGTGAATCCATGGAATGCTTGGAAATTTGTCTTCTCCTTCTTCGATTAACTACTTTTTTGTACTGTCTCTGTGGTCCAGCCGTTGAGTTTTACACACAAAGCTACCGGGTTCGATTTCTGGCCGGGACACATATTAAACCTAATTGCACAAAGTACAAAATGATATGTCTCAAAAATTAATTTGTCAATTATAACTACTTTTTTGTAGGTATCAGTCTCAGCGGATAAGATTTACACACCGAGCGACGTATCAGATTCGATTCCTGGTCTAATTTGTTTTATTTCTTAAGTCTGGCACGCTATACATCGACGATCTTGCCACTTGTCATGATGGTGAGATGGCAATTTTGACTAAATGTAAATCCGTTTCTTTATCATCACGGAATAAATAAAGCGTGGTTTCTGACCATCCCGCAATAGAGTACGCAACAGCGTACACTATGTTTTTTTATCAATTTCTTATAAATTCCACTAGTTAGTTTTAGTGGATCCGGGACATTCGCGAAAATGGATTGTTGGTACGCTGATCAAGGCCGTCTCGGAACTAATATCGCAGTGACAAAGCGCGGTCAAAAATATTAAAATCCTTTGGTGTCATGATTCGTACATTCATACGTGGATCTGCAAACTGCACCTAGGATGTGAATGAGTCTTTCGCAGCGCCGACCCATGCTGTACTAGAGGGACGGAAGGGGTCCCAATACAATCAGGTATTTTTAAGGGTTATTTTTAGCCACCTTTGTATATCTTATCATATTGTTATAAGTCGATGTAGCCTCTAGACTCCAGAAATAACACAAGTACTCTGTAATTGTGTTCTCGAACCGTCTTTTTTATTTATATATAATAATTTAAATATTTATAAATAATAAAACTCCGTCCGAATAGGCTACCATTTTGTAAGTGAAAAAAGTAACAAATCTCCCGCGATCCGAGTAATAACAGAACGGGTGTGTATTTCGGAAATAGCATGTGACTTTTTTTCAAGCCAACTTACTAGTTGGGTTTGGTTCGTTTACACGCAATATATCTCTCAGTCTCACGAGTGATTAAGCGAATTGAACCGCGCTTTAAGGTACAGGCGCCCGGTTGATAGCCGCTTCTCAACGCATCTATTCATTCGAAATGCGCGATACTGAACTTTTTTTAGAGTAACGTGAAAGCTGTCACCCGCTGACGGTTTGCGTAACTGTGCAACCAGCCTCAAAGCTCAACTTGCAATATTGCATTACTTGAACGGAAATTTCGCTCAGTCGCCCTCTTCGCTCTTCTCAGAACAACCAACTTTCCATACCTCGACACTCTTCAAGCAGATATTCAGATTCTCTCACTGTTTCGGCTGCTCGCCAGTGGAATAAGCTTCCGTTGGTAATCAGACAAGCTCCTTCTTTCTCCATCTTTAAAAACTTGGTCTACAGTCATTTCCTTAAATTGCAAAATGAGCCAATTCACGCTTTGACATAGTACATTTTGTATATGTGTACGTTTATTTAATTGTTTATTTATGTACTTATTGTATTATATTAGAAAGAAAGAAAGAAAGAAAATACTTTATTTATCGCAACAATAACAATGGTTACAAAAAAAAAATATGCAAGGAATAAATTTAAATGTAAGTCTATTCTATATACCGAAACATACAAACAGGTGTGGCGATAAATAGGTGGTCAGCTCAGCATATGCTACAGCCGAGGCTGCAGCGCTGATTTTCAGCTGATGCCTTATGTTGGGTGAGTCACGGGTCGCAGAGATGTTCAGTACCATTTACTTAATCGGAAGGAGCACTAAATGTCAGTTTACAAATATGTTTAACAAATTAGAATAGAATAAATAAATAATATTATGATAAATAATATAAGTCATAGTCAAGAAAAAAAAAACAATTGTATATTAATTAATAAATAGAATAAGATTAGGTAAGTTGCTGTGAAGTCTTTTGTAATATTAGCATATGCCTTTTGAGTGCCGATCTGAAACCTGCTAAGGAATGCATGTCCCGAAGCGGTGGAGGCAAGTTGTTCCATATTTTCACAGCAGCGTACCTAAAACTACCTCGAAACGCAGATGTCCTAAAACGAGGGATGCAGAGTAATTTATGACTTGCTTATTAGTATTACTATTTTATATAAACAACTGCAATCACTAGTCACAAGAATGAAGGAGGGATGTGCAGAAAAAGGACTCCGTTTGAATGCGAGAAAAACCAAGGTACTAGTGTTTGAAAGAAGAAGGATGACAACCGTGACGATAAAGATTGATGATGAAACTCTAGAACAAGTAAATGAAATTATATATCTGGGCAGTGTTTTCACTGCGGATGGGAAGTACGATAGGGACGTTGAAAGAAGAGTGAACGCGGGAAATAGTGTTAACGGTGCCCTGGGGTCACTGATCGGCAGTCGAAATGTCAGTGACAAAGCTCGGCTCGCCATACACAATGCCATGTTGGTACCAACACTGATGTATGGAAGCGAGACGTGGATACGTCAGAATACGCATGAGAGTAGGGTTAATGCAGTAGAAATGCGGTCGTTGCGGCGGATATGTGGCGTCACTTTGGCGGACCGCATACGTAACGTCGAAATACGGAAAAGGGTTGGTATGAAGGAAAGCATAGGGACAAAAATAAGGAAAGGCATGCTACGATGGTTCGGGCATGTTGAAAGGATGAGCGATGAAAGATTGACGAACCAGATATATAATGCGAAAGTTGTGGGTAAAAGAGGCCCTGGCAGACCGAGACTCACATATCACGATCAAATAAATAAAACACTGACTGAAGGTGCATTAAAAAGTCTTCGTAACCAAAGGGCATGTATGAAGAGGTTAATGAATGTCGACGAAGCGAAAGAAGTATGTCGTGATCGTGTCAAATGGCGCTCAATTGTCTCTGCCTACCCCGCAAGGGATCTGGCGTGAAGATATGTATGTATGTATTTTATATAAGTATTAGTTCGCTATTATTATAAGTAAATATCACATATAATTTAATAATTAATCTCATAAGTATTATTTTATTATTATTTCCAATCTCAATCACCCTATTACCTCACTTTTTACCATCACAAAGGTTAACTGGTAGAGAATGACTTCGGCATTAAGTTCGCCAATGTACACTACATTTGTGCAATAAAGAATTTTATTATTATTATTATTATTATGAATTGAAGTGCGTCTTCATGATACTGCGCCACCGGTTATTATCTTCGGCAGCATGCACAGCATCATGGACGCTAGTGTTGGTCGGACCACCGCACCAGGCTTTGCCCTCTCGGTCTTTCCTTCCAACTTTACACTTACAAGGATTTTTCCTAGGTTATCTCCTACATTTCTAGCAATGTGTCCGAAGTACTGAAGTATCCTATGAAGACATATTAAGTTGGATAGCCTAATCGATATTTTGAGTTGTTTTATATAATCATTGGGTGATCCACGTGATCCCTACCAATTTAAACGTATAAACAGGTTTTATAATTTTCCTGGGATTATTATTATTAAATTCTTTATTGCACAAAATAAGTGTACAAAGGCGAAGATTAATGCCTACAAGGCATTTTCTAACATCTAACCTTTGGTAGAGTGTAAGATTAAGGGTAGTGCCGATAACAAGTTTAACAATATAGAATATGCTACACACATTACATACTAATAGATACTTACACTGTTACATAAATTACACATATACCTATAAATAAACGTATATACACATATATATTATGCCAAATATATGTTTTTAGCCTGATGACGACTCCTTGTTGTCTAGAAATAAAGCAGTGACCAAGCGCTTAAAAACGTGGATAGACGGCGCGTGTCTAATAGCGAGTGGCAGACGATCGAGTTTGTTCAGTAGCTCTTCAGTGACGTCGGGATAGCAGATATCTGCATAGTCTATTATGGGAAGAAGCAGCGAACTGACTAGCATTAACTTTGCCTTAAAAGGAATAAAATATTGTAAGCGTTGGATTCACGTATTGGTATATAGTTTTACCGTTAGATACAACATACATACATATCTTCACGCAAAATTCCTTGTGGAGTAGGCAGAGACAATTGAGCGCCACTTGTCACGATCACGACATACTTCTTTCGCTTCTTCGACATTCATCAACCTCTTCATACATACTGTTACATATTGGCAAGTTTAGCTAAGCATAGCTAATTTTACGTCGGTATTTTGTTTAACATTAGTTTTATATTTTATAATCCTTAATTGACCCTGTTTTCATATTTTTGTTGATTTTTTATTAGTCGTAAGTTATTCTGCAATAAATTAATAAATAGCGGTGATATTGCATAGACATTGGCAAGTTTAGCTGAGCATGACCAAACTTACCAATAAGTAGGTACTTTGTTTGACATTAGTATTATATTTTTATAGTCCTTTTATAGTAACTTAACTAACTAACATTTCTTATCTCGAAGAGCTTAAGCTGACTAGGGAGCAAAGACTCTCTACCGTCTGCTTTGCCCGAATTCTGCAATACTTTGGCCACATTGCAAGAAGAGAAAACGATAATCTAGAAAAACTTCTAATCACGGGCAAGGTAGACGGTAAAAGAACAAGAGGAAGAAGCCCCAAGCGATGGTCCAGTCAGGTGAATGACCACCTGAACATCCCTGTACACCAGGCCATCCACTACGCCGTGGACCGAAACCGTTGGAGATGGCTGGTGGATGAGCTGCGTCTGCGACGGAGTCACGATTCCCATCAGTGGGGTACCGACTAAGGAGGAGGAGGATAGTAACTTTATTTATTTATTTATTATTATTAGGTACACAACAGAAATTAATACAAAAAAAAAAAACAAATCTTCACAATGCAATTCCAGTACTATCTCATGTCAAAACATGTGCACACAGCATGCAATTATAAAAAATTGACATATATTTAGAAATAAAAATAACAATACAATACCAACCGTGAGTACAATTTATTAGGTTAAGATGATTTTATGCAATAAAGAAAAAAGAATAAAATCTTAATTCTTTTCATATTCTTGTTCTTTATTTAAAAATTAGTCGTTAGTTATTCTGTAATCATTAAATCAATAGCGGTGATTGAAGTGAATATTGTCAACAATAAAAACATAACATTTTCGACTAAGAAACGAGAATACGGTTGCAGATCGCGATGCACAAGTAATTTATACAAACTAAACGCGCAGGCAAGTCGGAGCGTGTACATGAACCTTTAGCCATCCCATACCAAAATATAGCCAAGGGGAAGATGATTTAGTACTAGCTTTTATGAACCATAAGCAGAATAATTTGATTTATTGCTCTGAGAAATCCAAGATTCAAATGACATGATTATACTAAGTTTATAGCTACATTTTGCATTCTCAGACCACCTAAGACTAACTTTAAAAACTAAGTGATATTTTTTTTTATTTTTCTATAAACTAATAATAATTTAATAATAATAATTTTAAGTTTAAATAATATCAATTTATGTATCTTCTAAAGGTTACTGCCAGTTCTGTTCTTGGCAATGGCTATTTCTACGGAATAAGATACCATACGAAAAAAATACTATACCATTTGAAAAAATAATTATTTACGTCTAGGAATAGTATGTTTAAATATATATAACTTGCTATGTTTATAATAGTATATTAAAATTATTTCTTAATTTTGCTGCTTAAGATGAATATAATTATTAAAGTTTTGCGTATGGCAATAAAAACGTAATTTTTCATCGAGTAAGTCCGTAGAAATAGGGTTTTTTTTTTTGTTTATTGCTTCTAACATCACCAGGCACGATTAAGTTAGGTAATTAAATTAAAAATATGTAGAAATTGATGTATACATATCCAAAGACCTAACCAAATTCCGGTGGGAAAGTTCGGTGACAAATTAAGAATAAAAATAATATAGGTTCACAGATTTCAGCTTCAAAGACGGCATTACGGAAATATACAGTACCTATTTGGTTGGGTAGGGAGAGGAGTAGAATGGTGAGCGACTTGTTTGCGCAATAAAACAAAAATGATGCCTCCTTTGAAAAGCAGCCAATGGTAGAACGCCATCAAAACAAAAGGGCATGTATGAAGAGGTTGATAAGTGTCGAAGAAGCGCAAGAGGTATGTCGAAATCGTGACAATCGGCGCTCAATTGTCTCTGCCTACCCCGCAAGGGTTTTGGTCGAATATTTGATACCCGACACACTTCACTGTTGGTCTAAATATTAAGTTACTCTGCAACGGGTAACGTGGTTATACCAACGTTCTGGGTTTAGTAACTTTATCCCCAACATAGAGGATAAAAATCACAGAACTAAGAACCGGCTAGAAATGGCATTAATGAAACTCCTTTCTTGACTACGCTTGATCTGTGGATGAATATTTATTTTGTTATCAATATCGATATCATTAGCCAGTTTATCTATTGCTAATATATGTATAAGCATTGCCTAAAGCTAGGCAACCTAGTACAGCGCGGGGATTGCGGCGCTTTCTGCTAGGAACCACAAGCTGCGCAAATACGTCAACATCGGTACGGGTTACGAGTTTGTGCCCTTTGGAGTCAAGACAACAGGCGACCATGTGTAAACCATGTACATGTGAAAGAGCTAGCACGGAACGGCGCCGAGCAGTTTAGACAGCAACCGTATGCATGTGAACAGGGTCTAAGCTTGTAATTTTTGAAATGAAAATGATATGAAAAATATTTATTTGTATTTTTACAAAGAAGCCGAGGTTGACAATTTCAAATTGTACTACAATGAGTTGCTAAAATGAATGATGAGGCTAAAGATGGTGACGTCCCTACCTCCGCTGTAGGCGAGCCAGTACATGGAGGCCGGGTTGTGGCGTTGTAGGTGCTGATTATTGGGGTCGACTATAAATACATATATATGTATCAATAGATAATTATAAATAATATTAGGTTCTTACATATGAAATTGACATTTTATATGGGGTAAGTAAAATGAAACAAATAATGAAATTATATATTTAATCAATCGAAGCACGCACTACTACGAGTATTTATGCCCCGTCACCATTTGATAGGTAGATTCATTGCATTGTTTCCATAGCTGAAAAAAATGTTGGAGCGAGAATCAATAAAATCTTTGAATGCGGTTTTGACTGCCCTATCGGAATTGATATTTTTTCTTTGCAAGAAATTGCCCCAATTGCGAAACATTCGAGTATTAAAAACAGTTATAAAAAAAAACTGCATTGACTTTTCTAGTACTCTTCCTAGCTTTGTGGTAAAAAATACGTAGCGACTCTGCATTGGGAATCTGATTTTAAACCAGCCTTTGACACCAAACGTGAATTATTCCCATTTGGTTTGCCAACAAAACGTATTTATTTAATAACTAATTTAATATCCTACCAGCTTCGGTTGTAGGTTTTGACGCAGAGGTAAGGGGTTCGATTATTTATTTCAAAACTTTATTGCACAAAGTACAAAAGATGCCCGTAGACATTTTCCCTGGGACCTAGGAATAGGAAGAAGCCATATTGGAACCCAACGCATGGAATTCACCCAGCGTATTGGAACATGTGTTTCAACAAGCAAAAGTTAATGATATCTATCTCAGATTTTTTAACTGTCATCATAAAAAAATTGCTAAGAACAAAAAAGATTGTATGTATTTGTAATAAGGAGCCGTCATGATAATTATTATACATTAAAGAAAAATAATAATAATACAATTCCTACAAAAAAAAACCCCTACTACAAAACTATATTTATTTATTTAAAACTATTGCACTACTCGTATGTACAAGGGGCGGGCTTAATGCCGCTAGACATTCTCTGACAGCCTACCTTAGGGACAGATAAAGCATTTAAAGTGAGCAGTGGGTGAAAATAAGAATCAAATATATTATAACTAAACGATCACCATTGTAAGCAATAAACAATATATAAATTATATACACACATATACACATACATACATACACACAATACAATATATATACATACACATACATATATACATATAATACAATATACTTATATACATACACTAAGTAGGTATCTTGTTAGGAGCCATTTAAGAAATGCAAATAGACCATCTTATTAAATTAATAATAATTTAATAGATAACTGCCTCCGTGGTCTAGCGGTTAGTCCGTGGATTTAGACTCGGAGGTACCGGGTTCGATTCCTGGTCGGGACACAAAAATATTTATTAATGCAAATAAATACATTTAATTAATATTTAATTTATTTGTTATATTTCTCGAGTTTGGTTCGCTGGAGACATCGACGAGCTTGCCACTTGTCATGATTGGCCTATAATAAAGTTGGCTAAATGTGAATCCGCTTATTTATAAGCGTGGTTTCTGACCACCCCGAACGGGAAACGGTCGTGATGATACTATAATTTAATACATATACAGTATTAATAATTCTGTTAATTTTCCTTTAAAACTCTTTCTTGCTTTAAATTAATTAAAATATTAGTTAAATATAGTTTATGAAGTCGGATTTTGTTTTTTTTTATATATTTTTTTTACATTTCAGCTCTACAGAAACTACGGTAGTAACGATACTTTTTAATTTTTGATTCAATACTTACTTGTGTATTTAGACTTTGTTCGATCGAATATTCTAAAGGAAATATTGGTTAGATGTAATTAAAATCAACATTAATGTTCGCAAAATAAATAGTTTTTCGGAATTATATAAGGCGCGGTGGTGGCTCGGTTGTAAGAGCGCGTACCTTAAATCCTACAAAGGTCGGTTTAAACCCACCCGGCATGTACCAATGACAAATACACTTTTCTTACGTATATTTGTCATAGATTTACATTACCACCGTTCCCGTGCCTTGTAGAGCACGTTAAGCCGTCGGTCCCGGTTCCACTAATGCCAAAGTGTGGAATTGTTAATAAATTGTCATAAATAAATGACATTACATCCTTGCCAAGCCGTCTGGCCAGCGTGGCGAGTGTAGGCCAAATTCTCCAAATATATGTTCTGGAAGGCCCATCTCCAGCAGTGGAGGTCTAGGACGCTGTGTTCTAGGGGCTGTAATGTAATGAATATAATCGCCCACATAATTTGACTAAAAGTAAAAAGCAGTTTTTTTTTTTAAATCTAGCACCTAGATTTGACCGCCTCCGTGGTCTAGTGGTAACAAACGTTGCCGTGAATACATTGTATAATTTGTCTCGGTCTGGGTGTTTATATGTATAATATGTATAATTTACAACAAAAAAAAGTATAATATGTAGTTTATCAACCATCTAGTTTCCGTAACACAAGCCTCGTAGCTTACCACGGAAACTAGATGGCGCTGTGTGACCTGTCCGGAAATATTTATTTATTTATAGATGTGACCTTATCGTCGATAGTTGAGATAAAAAGAATGGAGAAGAATCCTTGAAATAAAATGAAGTGTAAAAGAGTGAAGAGATTAATGAAGTGACGATGTAAGGTTTTGAAACTTGGAGAGCACGGAGAATAGTTCCGGGTCGTTGATGAAGGTCGACGGCGTTCCGGAGGCGAAGTCGGTGATGAGTTTAGGGTAGCTGAGTTTTAATTTTTTTGAATGACTATTTTTTTTTTTACTTTATTTATTTATTTATTTAATTAGGATCACCAACAGAGTACACATTGAATCCAATTCTATCAATAGAAGCAAACAGTAAAAAAAAAACATTAGCGAATGGTACCCCAGTAACAGGTGACCACAACATGTCAACTACATTCAATTATGATACATTATATGTTTAAGAAATTTAAATAATAATATTAACAATACTTAAAAACTAAAAAATAATGAGAACTATGACTAAAAGTAATACTTACAGTTACAGAGTTAAATGATAAAAGTATGTCATATACAAACTTCATTGAAAGCAAAATAAACAACTGAGAAGAAGAATACGTAAAATATCCGAATAATCTTACTTCTTTCATAATCATCATTATCATTACAGCCCGTAGAACACAGCGTCCTAGACCTCCACTGCTGGAGATGGGCCTTCCAGATCATATATCTGGAGAATGTGGGTTACACTCGCCACGCTGGCCAGACGGCTTGGAGATGATATAATGTAAATTTTTTATGACAATTTATTCACGATTCCGCAAGTTGGTATTAGTGGAACCGGGCACGACGGCTTAACGTGTTCTCCGAGGCACGGGAACGGTGGTGTTGTAAATCTATGACAAATGTACGTAAGAAAAGTGCGTGAGGAATGTTGTGATTTTGTTTAGGTATTTAAAGCTACAATCTACAATCCACATATTAGATACATTTATTATTTATAAGTAATAGCAGATACATAACTATAAGTTTTATGACGGAAGTACGCAGAACAATCTAGAGTAACATAATTATACAATTACCCAGTCTAGTCACGTTGGACTCTGTTCCCATTGTTTTATCTTAATCAGGTCAGAATTACCAGAGTACGGGAAACTGGATTATATTCCTCGTAGATTAGGAATATCAATGTCCAAAAACTATTCGTTCATTTTCTCTACAAACAAAATCTAACGTAATTTTATTTTTATTTTTTTAATACAAGCATGACTTGTGTCCTTACGCCCACCTGATGGTAAGTGGCTCTCAAGGTCCATGAATGTTAGCAACTGGAATAAGACACTCATTACTAACACCCGTCCCTAACACTATGCCGGCTTGACTGGGCATGACGGGAACTCGAGCCTTATTACCTACATGTTAAGCTCTGTTCATATTATACTTTTTTTTTCTATTTAGAAAAGCTATTTCATAAGAATAATAATATTAAATGAAAAATCAAGGCAATGTGAGAATAAAAATGTAGGATGAAAATGCTTATTATAAATTATTAAAAATAAAAAAAATACATTATGCGATTAAAATTATAGAACAAAGTGTCAAAAATACTAACAGTAATTATAATTAGTTTTTAATTTATTTTATTTTTGCACTTGTCTGCTGGTGTATCCGCAATCTTAGAACCTTCTGGGATTGTGCGGAGCGATGGCAAGAGACCCGACGGAATGACTGTTGGGCCGTGGAAACTTGGCAGGTCTTCGGTGTAGGATGCGACGTGTATACGATACATTAGCTTCATATCGCATTCAGGCGACCTCATCAGGCGCAGTTAGTGCGGCGTTTTCTGCTGAGAACCTCAAGTTGCGCAAATACGCCAACCTTGGTACCAGAAAGGTCTGGAGACAGAAAGTCTGGCAATTATTTTGCCTCGCTATACAGAGGGGAAATGTTGCCAGTCTCCTTGGGACTATCTCGGATGGGGAGTCTCTAGAGGACATTTTTTATTTATAGTTTAGTTTATTTTAAATTTTATTATTTAGGTAGCTTTTAATTTATATTTAATATAGGTATATTAATTTACATCGAATAAACTTATAAATTCTATTTTTTTTTTTATATATATTATTTATTATGTCATAGGATTAAACTGAATTAATTATTTTAGATAAAGTATATAAAACAACAGCAATACCCCAATAGCGTATTGGGTTTACTAAATAGCTTAATTTGTACAACTATTAGAGGGTATGTACAATGTATATCATAAGGATGTTTTTCTTGCACAGGCTAAATTACAACCCTAAATCATTTTTTTGTAAATCTAGTCTATATTAATAAAATATGTTGCTCACCTTCTGAAGTCTCGGCTCCAACACGCGTATATGACCGGGTTCATGGAGGAATTGACCCAGCCCAGCCACGTCACCACCACATTGACAATCTCCTCGTGCGCTATACACGCCGAGCAGATCCCCGACAACAAGTTCACCACAAAAAAAGGCAACCAACACACAATAAACACACCCATCACAATCCCCAACGTTTTTGCCGCTTTCTTTTCCTTCGCAAACTTTGCTAATTTGCGGGATAGCGAAAAGTTTTTTGGAAGATGTTTCGTATGTGCCACGTTTGTTAATCGCGTTGAGGAACGGGACAGTCCATTGTTTTGTAAGGCCGTAAGCGGCTCCTGATCCTGTTCCTCTGGCGTGCACACTCCGTGGCAAGCGTCACTTCTCTGTCTCACGGTACCACCTCTGTGTATTCGTAACGTTAATTCTAATTCACCACTAGGTCTCATCACTTGTTTAGTTCCTATTTTTAACGATCTAGTCTGTATTGTTGCCGCCCGATATATTCTATAGTAAGTGAAGACCATCACAAACAAAGGCAAATAGAAAGATATTGTCGATGAGAATATTATATACTCCAAATTTTCCGTGAAAGGACATTTATAATCCGGCACTTCTTCGACGCGGACGGCGCGCCACCACGCTATAGCAGGGAATGATATCGCCCCTGAACACACCCACACGGCAGCGATTAGGAACGCCGCCTTCCTACCACTCATTCGCATCGGATAAGTAATCGGGTCTGTAATAGCCCAATACCGATCCAATGATATCACACACAGATTTAGTATTGAAGCCGTGCTAAAGAGAACGTCTAATGATCGCCACACATCGCACCAGTCGACGCCGAAGAACCATGTGTGCTCTAAAACCTCATAAAGCGCAGAGAAGGGCATCACTACCAGTCCCACAAGACAGTCTGCTACTGCTAATGACGTCACGAAGTAGTTAGTTGATGTATGCAGATAGCGTTCTCTCACGACAGCCAATATGACCAGCATGTTTCCGAATACAGTAGTCAGCGAAAACAAAAGGAGGAACAAAACTAGAACACCTCGATCTTGAAGCAGCTTAATGTAGTCATTCCACTCTTTAGAGCCATCTGTAGAGTTGAAATCACCTGTGAGATTCTCGAACGTATCGTTATATTCGAATACGGCATTGAAGTGGGCAATGATTGGATCTAACGCGTACCCGGGATCTCTGTAGGATATCTCCAGTTGGCCTCTTGCCACAGCTATTTTCGGATCGGTCGCGTTCATATTTTTCTGGTAGTTATTTGCCCTCTAGCGCCATGGTAGGTGTTTATGTTTTCCTTGCTTCGCCCGCAGCCATTTCGAGATTACATTCTTGGCAGGCATTGTGTACGAGTATTCGAATAACTGGCACATACTTTGTCAGCTTTATTTTTCATGTTTACAGCCGCCTCGCGCCATTGTGTCCTGAAACAAAACAGAATAATGTTATTTATGTGTATACACACTACACGTTACCCCTAATTTTGGAGTTAAAGAACTCTGATGAGGATTTTGAATCTTTAGATGGTTTTAAGGCCGAGTAGGCTGGCGTTGTCCTTGGTTGGAAGGAGGACGAGACGCCACAAATAGAGCGGGTGCAGCTCGCGGGCGGCGACATCAAACGAATTGTGCTCCCTGGGCCGTGACGGAGTGTGTCCACATGACAGAGTCTGAACCCGCTTACTTGCCTCATATACCTATCCACACAAATCCCAGTTTATTTATGTCAGGTGTTGATTTGTAATTATTTTGTCAGAAATAATAATTTTAGAAAGTTTTTACATTTCTGTGATTTCAGTGTATTATCATTATTATTACAGCCCCTAGAACAGTGTGTCCTAAACCTCCACTATTGGACATATTATATCTGGAGAATTTGGACTACACTCGCCACGCTAGCCAGGCGGCTTGGCGAAGATTTCAGTGTACATTAAATAATAAATAAAATATAAATTTAAATTAGATCACCCCTCGTCTGATTGTCTGCTCTGGTGACAAGAGGGCTGGTTCTTTCCTTGCCCAGAGAATCAGCATATCGGTTCAGCGAGGAAATGCGGCCAGCGTTCATGCCACCATGCCGCGCAAATACGATTTATATGTAGGTTTTTTTTTGTTTCAGTTTATTTTTATATTATAATTTATTTATTTATTATTATTATTAAAAAAAGTTTTTGTAGGTTAAAAGTAGGTTTTTTGTTTTAGTTTATTATTTATTAAAATAATATTTGCTTATGTTAAATAATTTATTAAATATTGGCTTATGGTAATAATTTATTTACAACATTTTGTCCATTTTACTAATTTAAATATATCAGTGTATTGAGATATTCTTGACTCAATATTGGTCATATTATATGTATATATGTTCCTTTCATCATTAATATTCCTTATTTATGTTTTGCTTATGTGTTTTTTGCTAATATTATTTTCGTCTCTTATTATCATACATTATTTAACTGTAACGAAGAGCACTTGTCTTCTGGAACACACTGTGTACACACACAAGTTTTCCGTAGGTAAAATAAATTTATGGTGGTTCAGTTGAAAGAACGCGTTCCTTAAAATCCTACAAAGGTCGGTTGAAACCCCTCCAAAAGAGAAACCATATTTTCTGATGTACATTTGTCATAGATACAACACCACCGTTCCCGTATAACATATATGTGGAGAATTCGGCATACACTTTGGCCAGACGAGTTGGCGAGATTTTGATGTCAAATTATTAAATAAATAAATATTTCCAAACAGGTCACACAGCGCCATCTAGTTTCCGTAGTAAGCTACGAGGCTTGTGTTACGGAAACTAGATGGTTGATAAACTACATATTATACATATAAACACCCAGACCGAGACAAATTATACAATGTACAACTTTCCCCCGGTGGGAATCGAACCCACGATCTGCCGAGTTCACGGCAATGTTTGTTACCACTAGACCACGGAGGCGGTCATTAACGATCTCACAAGTTGGATTTAGTGGAACCGGGACCGACATGGCTTAAAGTGCTCTCAGAGGCACGGGAACAGTGTGTTGTAATTTACTAATATAATAACTACGGGACTACCGCGCATACAATTAGCTAGTTCCAGAATATAGAGACATGGGACGGTGAGTATTCGTAAGCATTTGGAATGACATCTACTTGAACTTTGAAGATAATTTATTTATTGGTAAAGTTTCCCCATGTAATTATTTCATAGCGCAGAATTAATGCTATAGTAGAAGCTCACAATATTTGATTTAGTAGAGAGAGGAAAAATAATAGTTGGAAAAATTATTTTAACACAATGGACCTGACCCAAATCCGAGTAATATTTTTGGTTCTTAGTAAAGTAAAGTATCATCACGACCGTTTCTCTTCCGGGGTGGTCAGAAACCACGCTTATACATCAATAAGCTGATTCACATTTAGCCAACTTTACTACAGGCCAATCATGACAAGTGGCAAGCTTATCTGTGTCTCCAGCGTACCAAACTCGAGAAATATCACAAATAAATTAAATATATTATTTTACAATAATAAATGTTTTTGTGTCCCGACCAGGAATCGAACCCGATACCTCCGAGTCTAAATCCACGGACATAACCGCTAGACCACAGAGGTAGTTTTTGGTTCTAACTTAGATGAAATTAAAATTGACCCAAATTAAAATGGTCTGTTCAGAATATTTGATGAAAAAATATGCAAATATCAAGAAAAACTTGTAATTGACAATTTGCGAAAGTTATGCGGAATAAGATTAATGCAAACATTTAATACCTACGAAATTAAAGTTCGTCGTTTCTAATTTCTAAATTAATTTGTATATTAAAGCATTACAATGGTTTCTCGACAAACTTCAAAAAAGGGAATCATAAAAATAAATACTTCTTTATAAGTACTTTATCGTGTCACATCCTTAAATATTATTACCGCAAATTATTTTTTAATACTATCACGATATGTGACCTCACGCTCACCTAATGGTAACTGGTGCGCAAGGTCCACGAATGTTAGCAACTGGAATCAGACACTCATGAGTGACATCAGTCCCTAACACTATGCCGGCTTGACTGACACGACGGCAATTGGAGATTGATCCCGAAACGTGTGGATACACTTTACTGGGTTTATCGGCTCGAACGCCCCGGCAGACTGGGAAAATTACCACCATCAGTCCGCCTATCCAATGTCAACATTTTTTTATTACAAAGAGAACTAATAATGTAAGCTTGCCATAGTGATCTTTAAATAAAATAACACCGTTTGAAATAAGACTTACGGATGAAACAAGACGTGCGAACTTTACATCGAGTAAGGAACGGCACGCAATAAATTGTACGTGAGGTCTATTTACTATTTCTACTAGTTTTTCCTGCTCTACAGTTTGTATGATCAATCAGTGGCGAAGGTCTGTGATTAATCGGCATAGTGGAGCCGAGAGGGCCCGGGAACAGATGTTGAAAGGAACTTTTAAGACAGCTGATATGTCCAAATTAATGGCCCAAATGGAATATACGAGGCTTTAAAAATCTATATTACCTACTTTCATACTCGCATGCTTTGACTATAATGTCAGGTTTGGGCATTTATTTGGTTGGAGGAAGCTCTAATTAAATGCACTTAACACCCGACCAGAACCGCCTGCTCGTTCCGCAACCAGTGAACCTCGGGGTGGCCAACAAGTAAACCTCGCGCGGTCACAACCTGGATACATTGTAAATCTGATATAGCTGAGTTTTCCTTGCAGATTCCTTTCTCAGTCAGATTAACCAGGTCATTGAAATCTGATAAGCTGCTGGTCTTCAGCTAACAGCTTACTCTTTGGATCACTTTGCTGTTTAGTCTTTCACTAACAGTAGTAAAAACATTAAAAATAATTTTAAATAATGACGTGTCACAAATGCCTGCAATAGTTTTACGTGAATAATACTAGCACGACATGTGACCTTGCGCCCAGCTGATCGTAAGTGGCGCGCATGGTCCATGAATGTTAGCAACTAGAATCAGACATTTATGTCCGACATCAGTCCCTAATACTATGCCGGCTTGACTAGATGCCTTTTCAAACTTCGCTTGAAGGACTATATAGTTATAGGAAAGTGGAAACACAGAGGCTGGAAGAGCATTCTACATCTTTATTGTGCGACAGATGTATGAGTCACCAAATTTATGGGTACGCGTAGGGTAGTATAGTCACCATTACTACGGTATGTGGGTGCATATTCTGACCTGTGCGTGTGGTCCGGTTGCGGAATGGAGAGAAAGGAATTAGGTTATAGAGCTCTTCAGAGCACTTACCATAGTATAGCCGGTAGAATACGCTCAGAGAAGCTACATCTCGACGAAGCTGCAGGGATTCGAGAGTTCCAGATATAGTGGCATCGTCCACAATTCGAACAGCTCGCCTCTGTATGACATTGAGATATATTTTGACCTTGACTTAGTCTCTCAGCAATTGGCACTAGTTTTGACGGGAAGCGGCGTATCGACTACGCATCGTCCTCGATCGTAAATCACTGGTCCACGCGGGCGTACATCAGATTGGCAATGCGCAGTCAAGGCAAGGCAAGCAAGTGATCAGTTTCTGAGCGTGTCGATCCGGTGACGTTGTGTAGTTTATGTGGTGAGGGTATATCCATAGAAGTCCATATAAATAATACTAACTGCTAGAGGCGAAGTGTGCTGGCTGGGTGCGCTAGATAATTAAAGCCTTGTAAACGCGTAGCCCAACATTTGTTTAACAACGTTGTCTGTCCATGCACGATCGACAACATGCCGCCAGAGGAACTAGTGTTGATACTGTACTAGTACAACACTTCATGCGCAACTACAGTTGGACTGAGGCAAACAACAAGACGCGCGCCATGTAGCGCGTTATCCAGCAACGACGCGGGTTAGGTAGATTTAAGTTAAACGTAGAATAACTTTCACACGCGCGCCAACTGTTGTGTACACAAGTACCTTCTGGGCTACCTTTTGCGCGAGATATCCGACGAACGATGGGGCAAACGGTGTGGATAGAGTGGAGACTACGTACGGGAAGATGCAGAATTGACCTAAAAAGGTCCAGCAGTATAGTACAAGGCTGATGATGATTTTTTTTTTTAATTGTAAAATTCAATGCCCAAGTACGTCTAAGTCCATACTCGTACGTTTGAATTAACGACATTTTTATTGGCTCAGCTGTTCATATTACATCGTGATTCTTTTTAACTACAGCCTTACTTAAACATTGAATTACATTTTATAAATAAATAAATAAATAAAAATCTATTTATTGTCACATAACATTATCACATAATTTTTCAATTTCGAACAATATGTGACAAAAGGAATCAGGTGTCAGCTGTTGTCGTGCAGCAGTACAAGTACTTACACCTGCACGACGCTGTTTTTCAACCTGTACCTGTTCTCACGTAGTAATATATATATAATTTAAATTACAGGGTAGTGGTTTGGCCAAACCTATAAATTCGTAGGATGGAATTTAAATTTACCGCTTAATGCATTCGAAGTGTCACTTGCATACACGCTTACCAATTTGGTAATAATAATAATCTAGAATGTTCCATTTCCCTATTCCCATCTCGCTCTCTCTCCTATCCGCTCCGCTATACCCTTTTCCTTCATACTCACGAAGACGACTGAGAGCCGCCGAAGACCGCCATTAGTGTTCGTCGACTCGCTGAATCGACAAGTTGTGAAGCCCGCACCGCCCTTTTGGATAATAAACGCTAATAAACTAAATATTATAATTGTGGTGACTCGTGCCCTGGGTCTGTGTTTGTGTTCCTAGCAGTTTAAACTATCGGTTTCCCGGCTGATTTAGCCGAAAAACCCCGAGACTTCTGGACTGCTCTCGCGTCTGCACATCATCATCGCCGTGAGTACCTTTCTCTTCCTCCTTTCTTGGATACTTTCCCTCGCTCCGCTTTTTAGATATTATTCATTGTCATAGGGAATCGTGTATGCAAGAGTTGGCTCTGGAAGACATTATTTATTCAATTCTGGTGGCCAGCCAGCCATCCTAATACAGTCCACTTAATCGCCAGACCATAGTTTTGGTCCTAAACGAACCGCATATTGGCCCTAAAATTATAAGGGTTTCGTTAAAAATGGCGACATCAGGTATTGAATCGCTAAGTACTCAGCGCGCCTCCCGTGTTGTGGGTAGGCTACAGTCAAAATTAAATTCTTATTTTGAACGATTGCAAATGATTTATGATGACATGAACAATGATGATACAAAAACAGATTCGTTCTTGGCTAGTATAGCCACGCTAGACCGTATGAGAACCGAATTCGTTGCCTCGCTTGATGAAAAAATTGATTTGGAATTAACTTTACAGCCAGACAAGGCACCTAGTTATAAAATATTAAACTCATTCGACGATCTTTTTTCGCAAATTAAATATAAAGAAAGTAAGTTAGTAGTAACCGCGTCAACTTCATCACCGCGTGATAATATTACTCCCGCTCAGAGGTTAACTAAACTACCAAAATTGGAGTTACCTCAGTTCGACGGTGATCTCGAAAATTGGCCTTTATTTCACGAAACATTCAAGTCAGTTATTCATGATAATCAATCTCTGAGTAATTCTGAGAAAGTGCAGTATTTGGTAGGTAGATTGACAGGAAAAGCGCTAAACATGTGCAAGGGAATTATTCCTACGTCAGAAAACTACGTTGCATTATGGAACGCCATGTGTGACAAGTATGACGACACACGGGCACTAGTTATATCGTACCTGGATCAGTTATTAAAATTACCAGCTGTTCAAACCCCCACTCCCGCTGCTCTTGAAAAATTCGTCGATAAATATTCTACAATAATTTCCTCGCTAAAACAAATAAAAATCGAAGATCTGTCTGAATTCATATTGGTCCATATCGGGCTTAGATCCCTGGACTTAGATACCGCTAGATCTTTCGAAATATATTTTCGCGATAGTGTCAGTAAATGTGCTGATGATAATAAAGTTAAATATCCTACTAGCTCGCATTTAATTACGTTCATTCTAGAACAATACCGCTTACTAATTCGTACCAATACAAGTCAAAATATAAATAATAATAAAGGCAACTTTTCCCGCTCAAATAAACCCAATAATTCTCAAAATTCAGTTAAAACCTTTATGAATGTAAATTCAAATAATAATAATAACGCTGAATGTTGCTGTTGCAATATTGAGCAACATCAACTTTATGAATGTTCACAATTTAAATCAATGTCACCACAAAACCGCTTTAATTTCGTTAAAATTAATAAATTATGTATTAATTGTCTAAGTACGAAGCATTCCTTAAAATTCTGCAAGTCAGAAAGAAGGTGTTCTTCGTGTCGCAGGAGTCATCATACATTGCTTCACTTCAATAACACTCCGCAAACTCCTGCGCAACCCGCCCCGCAGTCGACGTCGCCAATCGAACTCGCCTGCGCCCCGACGTTGCCGCTCGCCACTCGCGATGTCTCGCTCATCGCGAGCACCGCTCCTATTGCCATCTCGCCTCCGCACGGTTCATCCGTTGTCTTATTGGGTACTGCTGTGTGTTCGGTATACGTACACGGTCAATATAATACTGTGCGCGTGCTGATAGACAGTGGGTCTCAAAGAGACATTATTACGCGCGATTGTTGTGCAAAATTAAATTTACCCTTATCTTCAACTCAAGATACGCATATTTCAGGCCTCGGGGACCTTACTAATACTATTCAAGGCGTAACTCAATTAAAATTAAATTCTATAATAAATAAAAACGTTTCTTTTTTAATCCGCCCTTACGTTGTTAATAATATAACTTGTCAGTTACCGTCTGCAAGTATTGATGTTTCTTCGCTTTCTTATATTAATTGTTTACCGCTCGCAGACGTTAACTATCACACGCCCGACACAGTCGATCTCATATTAGGCTGTGACATATTCGCTCGTATTCTATTACCGCATAAGGTTTATCGCTCGCCTTTCGAACCTGTAGCTATTAACACATTGTTAGGCTATTTAGTTGTAGGAAATGTTCCTACCCCCACCGCTCCGCTTAATAATAATAATACCTCGCTTAATATTCGCACATTTTGTACTTTTGAAAATAAAGATGACGTTTGCCTATCCCGCTTTTTCGATTTAGAGGATGTCCCTAATATTAAACACTTAAGTATAGACGAACAAGAATGTGAGTCTATCTATAATCAGACAACGCGCCGCGATAGTACTGGGCGTTTTGTTGTCAAATTACCATTTCAGAAGGATGTTAGCCTGCTAGGCGTATCTCGCGCTGCTGCTGAGCGCAGGTTTAAATCCCTGGAACGCCGCTTATACACGAATCCATCGATTAAAATTGAATACGATAAAATAATTAATGATTACTTAGATAAAGGTTATATCACACCAGTCACGTCTTGTGATCTTCCTCAATATATAATTCCGCACCACGCTGTTATTCGCGATGATAAAATAACAACTAAAACTCGCATGGTTTTAGACGCTAGTATGAAAACGGACACCGGTAATTCTTTAAATGATCTCTTGTACACAGGGCCTAATTTACAGTCAGATTTGTTCCGCATTATTCTTAATTTTCGTTTATTTGCTGTAGCCCTAAGCGCTGACATCCGTCAGATGTACTTGCAAGTCCTAGTCCATCCCGACCATCGTCGTTATCAGCGTATTATTTACCGTTTTAATAAAGAAGATCCGCTTCAACTTTTCGAATTTAATCGTGTCACATTTGGCATGAGGTGCAGCCCTTATCTCGCAATGAAATCTATACAAAAATTAATATCAGACGAAGGTTTACATTACCCGCTCGCCGCTTCTGCTTTAGAAAGAGACGCTCTATACATGGATGACCTTGTCCTTAGCTGCCAATCGGTTGAGGACGCGGCTCAAATATCCACGCAATTAATTAATTTATTTGCGTCTGGTGGATTTGATCTCGTCAAATTCTCCAGCAATGCACCTAATTTTTTATCCCAGATTCCTGTCGAAAATCGCATTTCTGATTCCATTAACTTCGATTCAGATGACCATCTTAAAATATTAGGTATGTATTGGTTGCCCACATCTGATTGTTTTTCTTTCTCAGTCTCGCAAGAAAATCGTAAATGTACTAAACGTAATATATTGTCTTCCATTGCTCGTCTTTGGGATGTAATGGGTTTTGTTGCACCAGTCGTGTTGCTCGCAAAATTAATAATTAAATCCCTATGGGAACAAAACATTGGCTGGGACGACGAACCTCCCAATAATATTGTTGTATTGTGGAAACAATTCGAAAATGAATTACCGCTTTTAAAATCATTAAATATTTCACGCTGTTTAGATGTAAACCCGCAATGTATTATTTCCGTAATAGGTTTCTCTGACGCAAGTGAACGCGCTTATGGTGGTGTCGTTTACTTGCACGTTCTTAATAAAACAAATAATAAAATTTCAATAAATTTATTATGTGCAAAATCCAAAGTAGCTCCTGTCAAAACCGTCACCCTGGCTAGACTGGAGCTCTGTGGTGCGCTAGTTCTCGCTCGCTTAATACATACTGTTCTAGATACGTATTCAACTAAATGTCAAATTAATAATATTTTTGCTTTCTCCGATAGTACAGTCGCTTTATCGTGGATTCACTCCTCACCTGCTAAATGGCAAACGTTCGTCGCCAACCGCGTCTCTAAAATACAAAATTATTTAGATTCCGAATATTTTTATTTTATAAAGGGAACTGATAATCCAGCTGACTGCTTGTCACGTGGTCTCACTCCCGCTCAGTTGTTAACCCATTCATTGTGGTTCCGCGGACCTTTATTCATGGACCAAGCCGTGAGTGATTGGTCAATAAATAAGTTTAATCCTAATTTAGTAAATAACTCGCACGAATTAAAAAGTAAAATATTAATTTCTGTCGATATTAGCGATGACGTCACTACTTCATCGTTACTATACGATTTGTCGCTCCGCATCTCTTCCTGGCCTAAACTAGTTAGGATAGTTATTTATATATTTAGATTTATTAAGAAATTACCGCGCAATTTTTCGGTAAGTCAAATAGAATTTGCCGAACACGCTATTATTCGTTCTGTACAAGCAAAACACTTTGCAAAAGAAATAAATTCAATTCGCTTAAATAAATTATTATCCCCGCAATTAATAAAATTAAATCCTTTTATTAAGGACGGTTTATTACGGGTAGGTGGCAGATTGACTAACGCCGATGTCGACTACGATAGTCGTCATCCTATTCTGTTACCCAGTAAAGATCACGTAATCGATTTGCTTGTCGATTATTACCATCGACGTAATATACATACCGGTCCGAGTCTTTTAATGTCTATCCTTAGACAAAGATTTTGGATATTATCCGCTCGCAATATAATAAGACGACGTGTTCACCAGTGTAATATTTGTTTTAAGTCTAGCCCCAAGTCAGAATTCCCGCTAATGGGTGACTTGCCCGCTTGTCGCGTTCGCGAAGCTAAGCCATTTCTACATACCGGCGTAGATTTTGCTGGTCCACTTATGGTTTTACCGCAAAGACGTCGTGGGGCTCGAGGACAAAAGGCATATATATGTCTGTTTGTTTGCCTCGTAACTCGCGCCGTCCATTTGGAATTAGCTTCTGACCTTTCTACTGAGGTCTTTCTTAACGCGTTCAAGCGTTTTCTTTCCCGCCGCGGCCCAGTCGGGGTAATGTACTCTGACTGTGGTACAAATTTCATCGGTTGTCGCTCGTACTTAAAGTCACTTTATGAATTTATTAATTCAAATAAATACAAAGATGAATTTGCACAATCTTTGCACGAAAACCGTATTGAATGGAAACTAAATCCGCCCCATGCTCCACATCAGGGGGGTATATGGGAAAGTAACATTAAGTGTGTTAAATCGCATCTAAATAAAATAATTGGTAAACAAGTATTAACCGCTGAGGAAATGTCAACAGTGCTCTCACAAATTGAGGCATTGCTGAATTCACGTCCGCTGTCAGTTCTCAGTTCCGATCCTTCAGATCCACAACCGCTCACGCCGGCCCACTTTTTAACTTTAACTCCTTTACGTCACCTTCCCGCGCCTGACCTAGCCCAACAGCGTCATGACTTGTGGAGCAGAAAACACCTGGTCGACCACCTAGTCCAGAGCTTCTGGAATAGGTGGCGACTAGAGTACTTGCACACGCTACAAGCTAGACAAAAATGGAATAAAAATAAAATTTCTTTAATCGAAGGTACAGTCGTTGTCATTAAACACGACAACGCGGCTCCGCTCCGCTGGCCAATAGGCGTAATAATTAAAACATATCCTGGAACTGATGGAGTAGTGCGCGTCGCCGATGTTAAGACTAGCACCGGCACGTATCGCAGACCAGTTGTTAAACTGTGTCCGCTGCCGACTCAATAAGGGTCGCCGCATACTGCATTTTCTTAGTTAAGCTCGCCGCACACTTACTAGTTACTTAATAAATTTAATTTTCTTTATCTTTAATTAGTACCTAATATTAACTTAGTTTAAAATACTCCGCTTTAAAATAAAATAAATAATAATTGTAAGTCGTAGTTAAATAATTACGATGATACACCATTCCGCACCGCTCTTGTAGATTACGTTCGGCTCGGTTCTCGTATGGATCTTCGTGTTTTTTAAATTATTTTGTCGTTCTTTAGTTTGGAAGTGGATTATTTCATCCCCTTCCAGGGAGGGGGAATGGTTTGGCCAAACCTATAAATTCGTAGGATGGAATTTAAATTTACCGCTTAATGCATTCGAAGTGTCACTTGCATACACGCTTACCAATTTGGTAATAATAATAATCTAGAATGTTCCATTTCCCTATTCCCATCTCGCTCTCTCTCCTATCCGCTCCGCTATACCCTTTTCCTTCATACTCACGAAGACGACTGAGAGCCGCCGAAGACCGCCATTAGTGTTCGTCGACTCGCTGAATCGACAAGTTGTGAAGCCCGCACCGCCCTTTTGGATAATAAACGCTAATAAACTAAATATTATAATTGTGGTGACTCGTGCCCTGGGTCTGTGTTTGTGTTCCTAGCAGTTTAAACTATCGGTTTCCCGGCTGATTTAGCCGAAAAACCCCGAGACTTCTGGACTGCTCTCGCGTCTGCACATCATCATCGCCGTGAGTACCTTTCTCTTCCTCCTTTCTTGGATACTTTCCCTCGCTCCGCTTTTTAGATATTATTCATTGTCATAGGGAATCGTGTATGCAAGAGTTGGCTCTAGAAGACATTATTTATTCAATTCTGGTGGCCAGCCAGCCATCCTAATACAGTCCACTTAATCGCCAGATCAGTAGACACTTATAATTTAATAGATACCTACACAATTATACTAAAAAGCTAGGTATACATGCATGGCAGAGTAGACGAATGAGGCTCGCTTCGTCAGGAATGTCGTTGTTGCAGGCCCTTCAATTATATACTCTCTAGGGCTAATAATTAAAATCAAATAAAATACAAGCTAAATAATAAAAACTAATAATCGTATAAAAATAGCATTAACAAAACAATTAAACAATTATATTAGATGAATATATAAATAAATCAACATTAAATATTATTTAATAATACATATATATACACACACATACATACACATAGATATATATATATATATATATACATATATAAATTATCCACACTTCTCTTTCTGCTCTTCTAAAAGTATTTTTCAATATTAATTAACTACACACACTTACAATACTAATTATTAGTAAGTTAAATCAAATCAAATCATTTATTTCTGTATGGTTAGTACGTGACACTTGGATATTGTCAATACATATTTGTTTTATAATACAAGAAAAAAAAAATGCTACCAGTAACCATGGTTGAATATATATAACAACAGCGTTAGTAGTGCATCACATTACATGTAATGCGCAGCTGACTGAAGCTGAGCCAAGACCCTTGCCACATCATATTAATTTAAATTGTAAATTATTATTATTTTCTCTGATTGTATTACTTATTGATGTGGCAATAAACGTTTTTTATTTTATTTATTTATTTGAAAATAGTTGTCATAAACAGGGATTTTATTTACTTACGACTAGGTGCTTTGTATAAAATTCGTGACTGTAAAAAGGTGTCAGCTTGTAATCCAATAATAATGATATTTATGTCCATAAATTAATACGTGGCTGTGTCAGCTTACAACTAAACAAGTATAATAATTATGTAAAATACATTGATAAATTCGTAGCGTAATATTAGTAAATTATAGTAATAAGTTAATTGCTATATCAAAATTAAACATAGTATATTCGTGGCTATAAAAAGGCCGTATCAGCTTATAATCCAAAATTTATTTATTAATTATTAATAATTAATGTAAATTTTATATAACGAAATACGCAAAAGGGTAGGTATAAAAGAAAGCATAGGGACAAAATTAGAAATGGCATGCTCCGATGGTTCAGGCATGTTGAAAGGACTAATGAAGAGAGATTGACGAACCAGATATATAAAGCGAAAGTTGTGGGTAAAAGAGGCCCTGGCAGACCAAGACTCACATATTACGACCAATTAAATTAAACAATAGCTGAAGGTGCGTTAAAAAGCCATCAAAACAAAAGGGCTTGTATAAAGAGATTGATGAATGTCGAAGAAGCGAAAGAGGTATGACGAGTGGCGCTCAAAGGTCTCTATCTACCCCGCTAGGGATTTGGCGTGAAGATATGTATGTATGACTGTCAAAAGGCCGTGTCCAACTTAAGGTCCAAGTTAAGGAAAGTGGTACAAAGACTGCTGAAATTACTCTCTCTCGCATCAACTTCCACTGCGTTAAGCTCTGAGTTTTCAACCAGTTCCTAATTATTATTATTATTAAATACTTTATTGTACTTTACTTAACCTTTAACGTCACGGGCGGGGTCTACGCAGACCCCACGCGCTGTTATTTTACGGTATTTTTTGAATTTAACAAGTTACGATCGCGCGTTTTCGGCTAATCACAGTGCGACGCGAGGCCTTTCGGCGAGCGGAAGTTCGTCGCTCTTCTGCTAAGGTAAGTTAAATTTTTGCTTACGTGGGGATACCTGTGGACCCCACCCGTGATTTAACGTAGTTACTTTTTTCAATTTGGTTATGTTCTCATTTGTTTCTTTTTAACAATTGGTGTTGTATAAATAGAAAAATGAGTCGCCGATTAACTGAAGATGAAATTGCTTAAATTATGAATGATTTTAGTGACTCTGAAAGCGACGACACTGGAGACACGCCTCAAGAGAACATTTTGGAAGAGTAGGTGATATAAGTGACTGTGAATCAATACATAGCGAACATAATTTAGCGTCTGAAATAGAGGAAAGCGATGACTCTTCCGCTACTGAATCCGCCTGAAGGGCCTGCTCTTTCTAAGAATAAAATATCACCAGTAGAAACTTGGGAACTATTGCTTACCGATGACATAATCCCACTTATAAGACCAAAGATATAAGAGCAATAATGTGCAAGTTGATCGACAAAGAGCAGCCTTTGCCTAGTTCAGATGAAGCTGGTCCTAGTGCCCCAAAAATGAAGAGAAGATGCTATTATTGTCCCAGATCCAAAGATAAAAAAGTACTATTGTCTGTAAGTGTTGCAAGAAAACTATTTGCAAGCCTCATTCAGTAGCAATTACTTATTGTGTACCATGCCTACTCAAAGAATAATTTTTAATGTTAGTTTAGGGTAGTGCATTTCGAGAATTTTTCTATAATGTTTATTGTTAATTTTTTTTATAATTACTTGCTTTTGGTTCTTATTTTATTAGAAAAAAATAGTAATTTAGTCAGAAGTTGACTCTTTTGTTAAATTTTAGTATATTAAACATGTGCCTTAAAAATTCTATGTACGAGTATGAGATTGTTAATTTGATAAAAATGTTCCTTACTGTCTAAAGATTGATTGTTTTATGATTAATAGATACTTTTCATAAAGAGTATAATGTCTTTTCTTATAATCTAAAACGGCTTTTAAAAATTATTAAATAATTCTTAATATCAATTTATATTGGGGGTACATCTGGACCCCACGCGTGACGGAATGTTATCCCAAACAACGCGTGTACTTAAAGGTTAAAAGTATGTACAAAGGCGAACTTTAAGCCATTTCGGCTTTTTCTACCAGCTAACCTTTGGGAGAGTGAGACAGTATAAATATGTGGGGTGCAATTCTAACCAATAAACTACATAAATAGTATATATACATAGACTACATAAATACTCATCAATATACACGTATAGTAGATATACATATATGAAGATAATATATTATTAGGAAGTAGAAATTTGTGGAGTAAAAATATATTGTTCTTCTTGTTTAAAAATAAAGTATTAAGTAGTTTTTTAAAGATGAGAATGGAAGGAGCTTGTCTGATGGTCAGTAGAAGTTTGTTCCACTGGCCCTAATCATTTCTTTAAAAGTATTTGAGTAAAAGTAGTGTATCTTAGGAAAATTATTCATGTGGTGCAGTTTAGCACTGAATTATTAGTTCCATTATTTTTTGGTGTCACGAAACGTTATCTCATGGCTTTCATTTACGTCGGCCGACAGTGACAAATCTGTCAGTTTCGCCACGAAGCAGTCCTCTCTTGATTTACACCATCCCATAGGATCCATATACACTAACAAGACAACCTAGTTATTTTTACGGATTGCAAAAAAATAGTTCGCTGTTTATTTTGTCTTGCTTTTAGCTGTTGGTTTTTCGACTTTAAGAGAATATTAAAATGAAAGAAACACTTTTACAGTCTAATAGTCCGGTAAAAATAAAAGAAAAATAAATGCTAGGTTTGCATAAATTTTCAGAAAGTTGGTACAGACCTTGTTGTGTGTTAAAAACAAAAACGTTTATTTGTTCAAAAATTACAGTTTCATTTTAGAGGAACCTGATTCCCAGACTAGAATTCTCTGGGTCAAGCTGAGGATCAGTCCATGGCTACATTTATTTTTTATAAATTTTATGCCTCAATATTTATTGTTTATTGAGTTAGTCTTGTTTCAAGCGTAGTTATTTTTATATAACAATTTTTATATATAGTATCTACCCTGCAATTAAATATATATATATATTACTACGTGATTCTTTCTTCTTTTTTTACTTCTGATTCCTTTTGTCACATATTGTTCGAAATTGTAAAACTATGTGATAATGTTATGTGACAATAAATCGATTTTTATTTTATTTCTTTATTATTTATTTATAAATATCACTATGGCATGTGACATCATTCGCATACTTTCAACGAGAACAACAAATATGTGGTAGGCGGACTTTTCTCTGTCTGCCGGGGCGGGGAATTATCCACCGTTCGTGCCGATAAACCCAGTAAAGTCTATCCACACGTTTCGGGATCAGGCTCGAATTGCCGTCATGCCCAGTCAAGCCGGCATGTGTTAAAGACTGATGTCAGTCATTAGTGTCTGATTCCAGTTGCCAATTCATTGACCTTGCGTGCCGCTTACCATCAGGTGGGCGCAAGGTCAACTGTCGTGTCAGTATATTAAAAAAAACTGTCTCTTTCAATGCACCTACATTTGTCGAAGCTCATTTCATAAATATACTGATGGCAGACCAGCTAAAGCCCAATACATGGAATATTCCCCCAGCTAGTGTGTGTCCCCACTCCTATAACCTAGTGTCCTTCAAGCGAATTATGAATAAGCATCTTGTTAGGCCGGCAGAGATATAGACACTGGTGTCGGTCGTTAGTGGTTGGCATCATCAGGCGTCATCAGGTAGGTGCAATGTCACATGTTGTGTTTAGTATAAAATATATATGATAGGGATTACGTCGAACCATAAAAGAGCTTTAGACCGTAAAGTGTGTGTCTCAATGTGTTTCTTTAGGTAAACTTACACTGTGGAACAAACGTTAGGGTAAGGAAAATACATTATGTAAAGTACGCAAACCTATTTGCACGACGACAGCCATCTCAAAGCGGAAGAGGCCCCGACCAATTTGCCGATGTTACAGTTAAATAACGCTTTTAATCAAAGTTTAGAACGACCGGATTTTTCCGTTATATACAGTAAATATATATTTATTTACATACAAACGGGTTCTAGAGTGGAGACCACGTACGGAATGACGTAGAGTGGGACGACCCCCAGCCAGATGGACAGATGACTTGAAGAAGGTTGCTGGCAGAGGTTGATGAGAGTTGCAAAAGACCACGTAAAGTGGCGAGCCTTTGGGGAGGCCTACTTCCAGCAGAGGAGAGACACAGGCTGACGATGATGATGATAATGATAGGTGGTGGCTCGGTTATAAGAACGCTTTCCCTTATATCCTACAAAAGTCGGTTTAAACCCCCCCCGGCATGTACCAATAAGAAATACATTTTTTTTACGTACATTTATAATTAATTTACAATAGCAGGTCTGCCGTCAATACATTTATGGAACGAGCTTCCAAGACGGCATTAACGGAATCATACAGTATTTGGTTGGGTAGGGAGAGAAGTAGAATGGTGGATGGTGAGCGTATTATCGCGCAATAGAAAAAAAAGGAGGCCTCCTTTTCTTAAACCAGCCAATTGTCGGTCGCAAGCCCGAGACACCATTCTTCTCATCTCTTACCCACACACGATGGACCCGGCACCCGCACGGTGAATCCATGGAATGCTTAGAAATTTGTCTTCTCTCTCTTCATTTCTGTACCTCCGAGAGCACTTTAAGCCAACGTCTGGCCAGCTTGCCGAATGTAGACCCATCTCAAACAGTGGAGGTCTAGGACGCTGTGTTCTAGGGGCTGTAATGATGAAGAATGACGGTCTAAAAATATTTGCTAACCACTCGCATTGTCGTTACAGCGAATCCTGTCTGAGAGGGTAATGTGAACTGGGTGGTCGGTGGGAACGGTGGTGTTGTAAATATGTAACAAATGTACGGAAAAAAAGTGTATTTCTCATTGGTACATACATGTTCAGAAAAGCGTTCTTACCACTGAGCCACCACCGCTCTTATTATTTTATAAAAATCTGTTATACGAGTATTGACGACATGTTACTCAATAATTCATTAATGGTATTAAAAATATATGTGATAATAAAGCCAGAAAATGTGAGGCACGATTTAGTACCTATCCGAAACTATTATTGTAAATGCAGTTCACGCTTGATGTAGCGACATGGTTAATTAAAAAAATCTGTCATTTTTTAAGGAACTAGCGATAAATAGTTTTCTTTTTATCTTAGCTGGGAACCGCCGGTATTTAATTGACGTATTCTGCATAAATTTGCCCCGGATAGTTAACTAGGCCAATAAAATTAAAAAATTAAAGATGTCGCCGACCTAGTATTAGCGGAAGCTTTTAGAAATGTGCAAATTGATTATCTCCGTTATTATAAAATCACGAAATCAATTGGCATTTAAATATAATTTAGTCTAATGGCTTTATTTATACCAATTATTGCCAAGAAAATATTAAGTTGTGACTATCTCCCTCCATTCACATTTTAAACGTTTAGTTAGTAGTACCTACCTTTATCATATAACCAGGTCAGAAGCGGATTCACATTTAGCCAATTTTACTATAGGCCCATCATGACAAGTAGAACAGTCCTCGATGTCTCTAGCTTACCAAACTCGATAAATTCGCAAATAAATTATTGTGTTCCGTTCGGTAATCAAACCCGGTACGTCTAGGCAATAGTGTCAAAATCACAGCAGGTAACATCTTACGGTGAACAGTCAGTATAGCCTAAGCTATACATTGTGAAGCCGATATTTTGCACGGTACTTGTACATGCCTGCCTCCATGGTCTAAGGGTTAAGTCCGTAGATTTAGGCTCGGAGGTACCAGGTTCGATTCCTGGTTGGGACACAATACTATATTATTGTAAAATAAATTCAATTAATATTTAATTTATTTGTGATATTTCTCAAGTTTGGTACGCTGGAGACATCGACGAGCATGGCATAATTGGCCTATAGTAACGTTGGCTAAATGTGAATCAGTTTCTTTATAAGAGTGGGGAGTTCTGACCACCCCGAAAGGGAAACGGTCGTGATGATACTTTTTTACTTTTTACTCGTACATGCCAGTTGATTTTTTTTTGTTTTGTAAATTACGTTACTATGGACATTGTTAGTCACAAGTGGTGTTATTGTGTTTAATAATTTGCTACAATTTGATCAATTATGGAAAATGATTTTTTTTATAGATTTCCTGCGCTGTGTATTTCCATATTCCCGACGTGTTTAGGCGAAAGACTTCAAGAAAAGCATACAATTTTGTTACACTTGGATTTTGATGATCCCCAATTCAGTTACGAACTTAAAAACGTAGTTATGAATAAATATCGTGTTTATAACTAATGTATTATGTACAAAATCATTTGAATAACTTTTATTAAAGAAACAACGTGTTGTACTATTGTAGTAGGTACAATGTGAATTAGTCAACCCCCACCTGCAATGTCTTGTAATATTTTTTAATACAAATCGTCATTTTATAAATTAAATGTTTTTTTTACTTTCTCTGTGACAAACATAATAGCATTGTTTATTGGAAAATAACACATGGCTCTTACCTCCTTGTTTGTTACAAAGTGGCTTTTATAGCTATAGATTAATTTACATTAATTAAGTTACCTTGGCCGAGAGCCGACTAGAATGCCCGAAAAATGTGATGGATGTGGTGAACATAATTTTGATCTAAACCATGCATTAAACTGCAAAAAAGGCGGACTAGTGAAGCAGCGCCACGACCAGCATCGTGACGATTGCAAGGGTTCGGCGGATATTACTTGGGGAATTGGAACAATTGAGCCAATTATGCGAGATGCAACTTTTAGTCAGCCCGTACTTGTGGGAGACTTAATGCTTCACGGAGTATGGGAACCAGCGGGCAAAGCGTTTTTTGATGTTCGCATTGTTAATGCTGACGCAACCTCGTCCGGAACCCGTACCTGGGGAAGCATCTCCAAAACCCATTCACACGAGAAACACCGTAAATACGACAGGGCAGCAGAAGATCTCAGAGCTTCATTTACGCCGTTGGTTATCTCGTGTGATGGCTCATTAGGTGCTGAGTACGCTTCACGGCTTTCTGAAAAATGGCAGAAGCCATTCTCACAAGTTACAGGCTGGCTAAAAATTAAAATACAAATTTCTGTAATAAGGGCTATCAGAGGAACAAAAAAGCGAGTGAGATGGATAGGATGTGAGGATGGAGCAGTTTGTTTGAAGTTGTTTGAAGGAACGAATGAATGATTAAATGTGAATGAATGTTAGATGATTTTATATATTTAGTTTTCTGTATTTTTTAGTTATTATCGATATTTTGTTGAAATAAATTTATATGGAACTATGTTAAAAAAATTAAGTTACCTAGAGCGCAGTGGTGGCTCGGTTGTACGAACGTTCTCCTTAAAATCCTACAAATGGGCGGTTCAAACTCCCCGGCATGTACCAATGAAAAATACGTACACATTTACATCACCACCGTTCCCGTGCCTCGGAGAGCACGTAAAGCCGTCGCGTCGGTCCTAATACCAACTTGTGTCATCGTTAACAAATTGGCATCAGATCCTCGCCAATCCGTCTGGCCAGCGTGGCGAGGGTAGGTCAAATTCTCCAGATATATGTTCTGGAAGGCCCATCTCCAACAGTGGAGGTCTAGGACGCTGTGTTCTAAGGGCTGTAATGATAATGATGAAGTTACCTACTACTACTGTAAAAAAAATAATAGAACCTTATTCACCGCATCAGATTCACATAGTAGGAGAAACCCCTATGATCTTATTGTAGATACAAATTCTAAGAAAACTAAATGTAATAAAAATTGCCTAATTATGTGTATACGAACTTATAATAAATTATCTAACAAATTAAAATTGTTGGGAAAAATAAATAAATAACTTGGTTAAAAGAAAATATGTTTTATAATTTAAAATAATATTTTGACAATTGTAATACCTAAAGTTTAAGCTGACAATTATTGTATGAGGGTTTTTGGACATACTTTATATAAAATTTTAAAATTTAATTTAATGTTTGATATATTTTCTCGCCAATTTACTTGCCAAATGTTGTTACGTTAAGTTAGTTTACTATAATATAATATATAAGTAAGACCTGTAAATTAGACTAACATTTATGCAAATAAAGAATTTTTATCTTATCTTATCATAATTTTAAGTAGATTAAGTTGTTTCTTATTTATCATCTCTTTCATTCCTAATACTAGATGGGTGATGCAAAAAATTAAGTGCAGTGCTTGGGGAGGCCTGTACATTTTCATCATCAGTATTGTAGAGACACAGCCATTTTTTTTTGTTTTTTTTTTTTAATACTAGCAAGACGTGATCTTGCACCCTGATGGTAAGTGGCACGCGAGGTCCATGAATGTTATCAAATTGAATCAGACATTCATGACTGTCCCTAACACTATGCCGGCTTGACTGGGCATGATGGCAATTCGAGCCTGATCCCGAAACGTGTGGATACACTTAACTGGGTTTATCGGCACGACGGTGGATACTTCCTCGCCCCGGCAGACTGGGAAATTTACCATCATCAGTCTGCCTACAACCTATTAAATGGTGCTCATGATGATGATGTTCTTTGGATCTTGCAACATTAGTGAAACTTAGCGCTTGTTCCATTCATTCAATATAAGTGAAATGAAATGAAAATATCTTTATTGAACAACATAAATTGCAAAATATAATATATTTATAATTATTGAAAGTTGATGAAATGTAATTTTTGCCTAAAGGATTTATTTGGAATAAAATGGCGACTGTATCTATATATTTACGTCTACAATTTCCCAACTTTACAGATGACCAGAATTGCCGATGTCGAACGAAGGTTAATTGTCCGATGGCGATCTTGTTCGGAGATCTCTTGACAAATTTATTTCCTCTTTTCCTTCTGTTTCAAGTGACTTCGACGAGTCGGCACTGTCAAAAGTTATCACATAAAACATTGACTTAACATGTGAGGACTCGTCATTTCTTATAACTCATGACCGCCAAAGCGTTTTTTTTTTTTTATTATTTTAGTTATGACTTGTGACGTCGCTTCACCTGATAATAAGCGGTACGCGAGGACCAAGAATAAGACTCCATCAGTATCATCACGGCTGTATCCCTTACGCAGTGGTCAGAAACCACGCTTTTATAAGGAGCAAGTTCACATTTAACCAACTTTACTTTAAGCCCATCATGACAAGTGGCAAGCTCGTCGATGTCACTAGCGTACAAACTCGAGATTTAAATTATTGTGCCCCGACCAGGAATTGAACCCGGCACTTCTGCTAGGCCACGGAGGCAATCTTTATTGTAGATTTGTTTTAATAAAATAGAAGTGACTTTGTTTTACTCTGCATAAAATTAGGTACCTATTAAAAATATGTCTAAAATAATTCACAAAGACTTCGGGTTACAGGAATGGGGAAATACACTGGCAGTGAGATTTAAATGCGACAGACATAAGAGTCTCCAAATTTATATGTATGCGCAGCGATAGTGGCTACGGTATGGGTTTCCGTATGTATATATTACTTTATGGGTATAGGAGTGCATATTTTGGCCTGTGGGTGTGGTTCAAATCAATTCATTTTTTTTATTGCACTAAAAAAAATGACTAAGCATTTTCTAACAACCAACCGGGAAGAAAAGAAGGTTGTGGAGCTCTTCAAAACACTGTTGTATCAGATAGTATACCTATGATATCGGCCTTTAGTTGGTTAGCTAGCGTCAGTTGCTCCGATTCTTGGACCTGACGTAGCGTTTACCATCATGTGGGAGTTAGTTAGTATATTTTAAAAAAAAAATGCCTATATCTTAGATGTTAGTCAATGCACAAAAACTTATCGAATAAACGATTACCGAACCGCCGGTTGGACCCACAAAATTACTTTAGAGCGTTCCAGATATCTTTTTTATACCTAACTAAAAGTACCTACTGGTACTTTTGCTAGATATTTTCGGACATATAAGGCTTATGCGAATTATTTTTTTCTTGGGATTAACTCATTCGTATGAATAAAACATACTTATATCTAAGATCGATAAAGTGTGATATTACGGCGGCCTCCGTATGACGATTTTCGTGTATTTATGTATATAATATATACATATAAATACATTAATTAAGAGTGTGCCAACCGATGCTGAGGGAAAAATCTGCAACCAAAGACCTGACTCTCTAGTGGAAACGGCCATGAGGCGAGCCCGCTCTTTCATATAGCTGGCAGATAAAATATCTTTCTGTACAAGTTTGCAGAGCGGCTCGTCCCATAGTCGTTGGATTTTTGGTGAATTTGGAACCGAAACATTTGGACATGCTACTGACTAGGCATTTCTGGCATCTGACAAGTACGACGCCTCAACGGAACCCAAAGATGGGTTAGTGATTCTCCCGTAGAGCTCGACAGTACTAGTATGTACAGACGACAGAAAAGCTGGCAGTGCTACACTAGAAATTTTGTATTTATATGTATATAGATTTATTTATTATTATTATATATAAATATTTGCACCTACCTTGCATTTAAATTGGTCCACATTATCCCTAAGGTTTGCTGTCAGATAATGACTAGCGGCATTAAGTCCGCCCCTTGTAAATATAACGTGAAATAAAGTTTTAAAAAAATAAATTTCAAATACAAATAAAGACACGCGCCTAACGTCACTAGTTGGCTCGCTTCTCAATCCCATATATATGTTTATCTATTAGGTATATTTGTTTATAATATATAAGTAATGGGGGGATAAAATAATTGAGACAATAAATAAGAGTTGTAAATATTTGGAACAAAATATCAGAAGACATATTGAAGGCCTCAACTGTAAACACTTTTAAAAACAAACTGGACAAGTGGCTAGTGACAATAGAAATAGACTATGGTGATAAATGTCAATTTTATGAACTTTACACCAATGCTTGATATAGGCATATCAGCAATGCGCTCCTCGCCTATTGTTTGCGTTGTGATGCTGTGCAGATGGGCAGGCAGATCTCAAATAATAACGACTTCGTCTTCTTTCCATAAAATGTGTTTAATCGGGTAAAAAAATACATGCGTCTCGTTTCGCGATTCAAAAATGTCTCGTCTTAAAATTAACATTAAAATTTTTAATGTGTCAGTTGGGCCGACTGCAGCGTCCTCTCCTGGTTGAGCGCCATCTATTAAATTTACCATGAAGTTGTGCAATTAGTGGGCAACTAGTCTGCAATTAATCGGCAATGATTCCCAATAATATCGCTAGATGGCATTGTCCTCAACACCTATTAATCAATAATAATAATAATCACCACGCCACGCGCGTAACCAAACTCACATAACCTCTATAAATCCGTTTATAAACGCCATCTTGGTCTAACTGTCATCTCTCTTCCCTTCTAGAGCCGTCCTAGTATTTAGTGTTACCTGTAATTGAATGAAGTATCGCAGTGTCAAACCAATTCATTGATGATGCACACCAAGTAAATAAAGAAATTAATAAAAAATCGCTTTTATAATTTGTTTTGGATTGGTGTTTGTTTACGGCATGACCTATTTGTATTCCAACTGGTTCTTTGTGGAAAATTTGCATCTTAATTAACTAGACTGGAACTTTTTATTTTCTTGTGAGGGATCGACGTGGGTGAAATTAAATATTCAGGTAGATCCAGTTCTGGAGCTTAAACCTTTATTGTGCGATTCCGGCAAGAGTAATGAGCTATGGCGGCAATTTATTATAATGCTGATTTAAAAATCTAAACGGGTTTATTGCCTTTGGTATTCTGGCATCTAGCACCTTATATTGACCTAACCCGCACTTCGCACTAAGAGATAAGCTTAAGGAATATGATATTCTTACAGTGGCCTCTCAGTATATAGGTACTGAAAAATACTATTTATTTATTTATTTAAAAACTTTATTGCACTATGTACAAGAGGCGGGCTTAATGCCGCTAGGCATTCTCTAGCAGCCAACCTTTGGGACAATGAAACGATTTGTGTTGTGAGGTAGGTGCAACCATTAAATAGATTAAAAGGTAATTCAAGTTAAATCTAAGTATTATATCTATATAGACAGATACATACTAATATAAATAAATAAATATAAATAAATAAATATTTCCAGACAGGTCACACAGCGCCATCTAGTTTCCGTGGTAAGCTACGAGGCTTGTGTTACGGAAACTAGATGGTTGATAAACTACATATTATACTTTTTTTTTTTTTGTAAATATATACATATTATACATATAAACACCCAGACCGAGACAAATTATACAATGTACAACTTGCCCCCGGTGGGAATCGAACCCACGACCTCCCGAGTTCACGGCAACGTTTGTTACCACTAGACCACGGAGGCGGTCAAACACAATACTACATATACTACATACTATATATATATATATATATTATACACTACATATAATACCTACTTACACTGTGAGGAACTGTTTAAATAATGTGAGTATACCATCTTTTTGAAAAGTGATCTGTTTGGCACTTGACGAATTTCTACCGGCAAATTGTTCCACAGATTTGCGGCCACTACTGCAAAAGAGTTAGACTGAAAGCCAGAGTGATGAGAAGGGATAGATAGAACAGAATTATGGGACGAACGGAGAGATCTGTTATGAAATGTACGTCTATGTACGTCTACAAGAATATAAAACAACTTCCTGAAAAAATCGCCACTCATACTGGGCCTAATCAAGTACGAGTAGGTAAGAGAATTACAACGTTGTTGGCGCGATCGTCGACGTCTAGTATCTACTTAATTAGGCTTGGTATGAGTGGTAATATTTTTAGGAACATTTATCTGCGCCGTAACTTTTGATTGAGTAACAAAAACAAAAAAAAAGAAGGCAAATTTTTAAGCATTCAATTACAATTCACCGTGCGTGAGTCAGGTTCATTGTGTGTGGGTAAGAGATGAGAAGAATGGTGTCTCGGGCTTGCGACCAACAATGGGCTGGTTTAAAAAAGAAGGCCTCCCTTTTTTATTTTATGTATTGACGGCAGACCTGCTTAGGCCCAATTCTTTCAGTAAGTAAGACTTTGCTGGAACTCCTCTCGCACTAACTTACACTGCCTAAAGCTAAATCTTGAACACTGATCATTTCTTCTGTGAGATAATAATATTTATTCGACTTTATGTTGTGGTCTTTTGGAATATTTGATTCCCACGGATCGGTAAGTTCAATAAGGATAACTTTTTCAAGTTCCGAGAAAACCTTAAGATGTCTGACCTATAGGCTGATACAGCTAGTTCATCTGGGATCCTATAATGATGTTTAAGTGCATCCATGAGAATTCTCCAGTCTAATGCTGCGCCAAGGATCCATTATATATATTATTATTATTATATATTTTTTTTATATATATATTTTTTTTATATATATTATTTTAATTATATATCATGTAAGTATTTATGTAACACATCTGCTGCAGAAACGACGAACGATGGGGCAAACGAGTTCTAGAGTGGAGACCACGTACGGGAAGACGCAGAGTGGGACGACCCCCCGCCAGATGGACAGATAACCTAAAGAAGGTCGCTGGTGGGGGTTGGATGAGGGTAGCGAAATATCGCGTTAAGTGGCGAGCGTTGGGGGAGGCCTACATCTAGCAGTGGAGAGATACAGGCTAATGATAATGATGATTTATGTAATAGTATTTAATTATTCTTAAGTAATTATATTTATCTTAATGCACCCGCAATCCTCTGCCACACTCCCAAGGTTGACTGTTATAAAATGCCGGAAGGCATTAAGTTCGCCCTTGTACACTACTTTTTAAGTTATTTTGTACAATAAAAAGTTTATAAACTGCCTCCGTGGTCTAGCGGTTAAGTCAATGGATTTAGACCGGAGGTACCGGGTTCGATTCCTGGTAGGGACACAAAAATATTTATTAATGTAAATAAATGCATTTAAATAATATTTAATTTATTTGTGATATTTCTCGAGTTTGGTACGCTGGAGACATCGACGAGCTTGCCACTTGTCATGATTGGCCTATAGTAAAGTTGGCTAAATGTGAATCCGCTTATTTATAAGCGTGGTTTCTGACCACCCCGAGAGGGAAACGGTCGTGATGATACTGATGATACTTAAAAAGTTTATAAATAAATAAACAAATAAGGATCGAGATGGGCTTGCATTTAGTTTTTGTGCTTTGCCCTTCCTTTACAAATGTGGTAAACAAACATAATATTTAATATTCATTGTATTACTTCCATAAAATCATTAATTTATCATTTCATCTTTTCCCTTCGCAAATATGATCACATCTCTGAGTATCGAACGAAGTTAAAGTGGCTACCAATTCGCTGTCGCAGGAATCTCAGAATCCTCTGCTTACTTTTTTCTATTCTTAACGAGCCTGCGACACCGAAATACCTCAAGGACAAATTTGCCTATCTTTTCTCATTTCACGATAAGTCTCTTCGCTCCTCACACAACTCGGTTCTGTCTATTCCATCGCACCACTCTGGGTTCATGAACGATTGTTTTGCTGTTGCTGCCGCAAACCTGTGGAACAAGCTGCCGGTAAATATACGACAACCAACCAACCGAAGCATTTTCAAAAAAATGGTATATTCATATTATTTAAATAGCTCATAACAACTCATTTAGTTTATTTATTATATTATTATATGTAGTGTATGTATTAATTTTATGTAATGTATGTACCTAATGTATTATTAAAAAGTTATGTGTATGTATTATTAGTATTTAGTTTATTATAGTATTTATTATTATAGTTTAGATAATATTGCATATTTATTACGCAATCATATTTCTCTAATTGCACCTACCTTACGTCTTTAATGTTCTACAGTGTCCCTAAGGTTGGCTGTCAGAGAATGTCTAGCGACATTAAGTCCGCCCCTTGTATATATTGTGCAATAAAGTTTTAATAAATAATATCATAAATTTAGTTCAGCTAATAAGTAACACGACATTCAATGACTGTTAGGCGATACGAAGTTCGCCGGGTCAGCTGGTATATTATGATATATAACTATTTGCTCTTTAATAAATTCCACGCGGTATTTACTCAGTTTATAGACAATTTTACTAACTCACTGACTGGTTTCTGAAACATCGATTATTATCATCAACAATACAGTGAATGCGAACTCGAAGATGAAAGGCGAAAATATGATTAATGAATTTACATTGCTGCTTTATGGCAAAATCTACGATAACGACAATACTAGCAAAACGATTTTTTAATAATGTACATGGACTTTTTTTGTGAAAATTGTACTGTACACAGGGTTACGAAAATATGACGTTGATAGTTGAGCCATACTCAACATGCGCTAGCGACTATTAACTTTTTTTGTCCGACGCTACGTACATAAGTTATACATAAATAGAATTTTCTGATTACTCCAAATGTTTTAATAATATTACTTCAAAATATATATGACCTGTAACTTTGTTTTGCTGCCTGAAACAGAAGACCACTTTGTTCAGGCACAGAAGTATCTTTATGTTTGTAACATACAATAAATTAAATAAATTAATATTTTCAGACAGGTCACACAGCGCCATCTAGTTTCCGTGGTAAGCTACGAGGCTTGTGTTACGGAAACTAGATGGTTGATAAACTACATATTATACTTATTTTTTTGTTGTAATATTATACATATAAACACCCAGACCGAGACAAATTATACAATGTACAACTTGCCCCCGGTGGGAATCAAACCCAAGACCTCCCGAGTTCACGGCAACGTTTGTTACCACTAGACCACGGAGGCGGTCAAATTGTAACTTATCATAAGAGCCAAATTGTATTAGGTTTTATGGAAATAAACTATTATTATTATTATAGTCCTCACCAACCAGCCAGGCCAAACGGCCAGATTTGAGGTCTAGGACTCTATGATCCACGGGCTGAAATGATGACGAATGTATTAGTAACTAAAAAATATTAGTTCGTTAACAAATAATTAACAAAAAGAACTTTAATAAAAACTTAACATAAATCTCAAATTCAAAAACTTAAATAAACTCTACTACATTGAAAACTAAATTTTATCTTAAAAAACTTACTCCATTTTGCCACTCTGGGTGGATGTAAGATTTTGACGTCATCACGCCCGATACAGACAATCATAGGGCGCAGTTGGTTGAAACAATGGCAAGGAAATGACTGTGATGGATATTTGCCTTTTCGTAAAAGATTGAACGACCAAAGTCCTGTCACAATTTGCATTGTACTACTATGTAATGAAATGAAATTATCTATTTGCATAGAACATGGTAATAGTAAATATTAAAAGTAAGTTAGTTCTGCACATTCAGCCATTTCTGGCACACAAATTTTGTTAAACATTATTTAAAATGTTAAAATCTTATTATTATATTTATAATTTTAGTCACACTTATTACATACAGATTATTATTAAAACATATTGTACAGGTAATTGTTATAATACACATAAAAATACTTAAAATGTGTGGTTGTAATATTCACTTAGCGAATAGAAGCAATATTCTATCAATAGTTTCCTAATTTGGCCTTTAAACTGATTGTCAGGTATTTTTTTGAGAAACACGGGAAACTTATTGTAAATTCGAATACACATAATATAGGATTTTTTATCATTTTTGGTGTTTTTTGTATAGGCAAGAGTATTTGGATGTCGACTACTTTTAAATACATCTTTATGGAAAGTAATATAATAATATAAATATACTATGTATATTTCGGTCGGCTTACTTTCGCTGTGTTAATCAGCATTATAGTTTAGTAGGTCGAAACTAATCATATCTAAACGTACCTATGTTGTGGTTTGAGAGGGTTAAACGGTTTTGTATCCCTCTCGTTCGCACAATCCAATATTTTCAAAGATTTTTCAAGTTTAGGTGTATTTGTGAGAAATGTTATGTATCAATTTTTATGGAAATACAATTACGTAATTTTGGACATATTAAATACGATGGAACAAGCTTCCAAGATGGCATTAACGGAATCATACAGTATTTGGTTGGGTAGGGAGAGGAGTAAAATGGTGGATGGTGAGCGTATTATCGCGCAATAAAATAAAAAAGGGAGGCCTCCTTTTCTTAAACCAGCCTATTGTCCGTCGCAAGCCCGAGACATCATTCTTCTCATCTCTTACCCACAAACGATGGACCCGGCACAACCACGTTGGACCTTAGAAATTTGTCTTCTTGGGAAGATTTGAGCCGGTATTGGTTTTTAATGGGTCCCGACTGATAAACCCACTATGTAATAAAATGTATAAAAATATTTCAATGGTGTAGTTAAGCAGTTATCAAACTTTTTGGCGACGGAACCCTTGGGGTTTTTGTTTTTCTGCTTTAAATTAATATACATTTTTTACGCAGTAGAGTTTGTTTTTATTTTTTTTTTATACTTAGTTCCATGCTGTCAGCTATAAGATGGTAAATTTCACAATCTTTTCATTTTATTAAATCACCAATATCAAACTACTAAGTCTATAATACCTACCTGCTACCTCGTATGTAGTGGAGGCTAATACAAAATTGTCATTAAATATTTTTGAATTAATCCACACTACCTATCATGTGAATATATAAACTTTATTATATGTAGGTAACACTACATTGAAAATTTAAATGTTAATGGTTGCTAACAAACTTTAAATTGTTATAGATCCTAAATGGTAACTGGAAATAAAAAATGATAATATAGGTAGCGGCTGGTTGTAGCCTTACTGAAATTTCATATCTTGAGACAATCTTCAAGATCGGACCACTCGTTTGGTCTCCAGTGTGTCATAAAGCGTATAAATTGCGTATTCCAGCGAGGTGAAGAATCTAGGTATTTATCTAGATTCCAATCTAAGCTGGACAGCCCAGGTTACCAAGACGAGTGGTAAAATTTTTGCTTCACTGCACTCTCTTAATAAACTTAAAAACTTTCTGCCGTTAAAAGCTAAAATAACCCTTGTTCAAAGCCTTCTCCTACCTCTGCTCGACTATGGTGACGTGTGTAGCATTGATATGTCGGAGATGTTGCTCAATAAGATGGACCGGTTACTGAACGCATGTATCCGGTTTATCTATTGTTTACGTAAATATGATCACATCTCTGAATATCGTGCTAAGTTGAAGTGGCTGCCTATTCGTTGTCGCAGAAATCTTCGAGCCCTTTGTCTCCTTTTTTCTGTCTTGAATGAGCCTGCGACACCGAAATACCTCAAGGACAATTTCGCCTATCTCTCTTCTTTCCATGACAAATCCCTTCGCTCTGCTAACAACTCTCTTCTATCTGTCCCGTCTCATCACTCTTCATTTGTGTCTAACTCTTTTGTAGTTGTTGCTACTAATTTGTGGAATAATCTACCTGTTAACATACGGCAAGCAACTACCAGAACATTATTCAAAAAACTGGTGTTTTCACACTTTCTAAATAGCTCCACACAGTGTTAGTAAGTAGTATATATGTATGTTTATGTATATTAATATGTATGTATTAGTATTTAGTGTATCGATATTATAATATTTATTCCATATATATTGTAAGTAAGAATATATTAAATTGCTGTTAATTTAAATAGTTATTTATTTCTCTTATTATCTTTATGATTGCACCTACATTTGATCAAATTTGTCCCCAAGGTTTGGCTGTCAGAGAATGTCTTCGGGCATTAAGTCCGCCTTTTGTACTTTGTGCATTAAAGTTTTGAAATAAATAAATAAATAAATAAAGAAACAAACATACATACATACATAACTACATACATGGGCTGATAAACACATAACCATTCTTTGCGTCGCAGTCAGATAAAAATAAATAGAAATGGCGATCAACGATTAAAAAAGAGATCTTATAACTAATGTTGATTAAAGCAGATTTGATTGATTGATTTGAGAAATGCTCCAGTGTGGCTGCATCCAGACGGAGGTTCCTCCAGACTGCAAGGACTCTTCTGGAGGTCTTCAGGATCGCTACGGGTCTACTGGCCTTCCTGGAGAAGATAGGTTAGCTCTACTAATGGGGCTCAGGTCACGCTAAACGGTTTCAATGGGACTAATTGCGAAAAATATCCAGCTTATCTTAAGAGTACGTACGGTGGTAATTCCTAAAAGGAAGTTGTTACGTCTGTTCGGAGTAGGCCTGTTAGCAATTGTCATTAGCAGCAGAATGACTCATCAAATTATGATCTATGTGCCTCCGAGATGATTCAGTGAGACGACCTAATTTTAAGGTCGCTATTATTAATCACTGCGAGACCTCTTAAGCTGGTAACTGACCTGACCATGTCTCTATAGCGTAATTAGCAAAGAGTGTGTACGTTACGGCTAACTACGCAAAGGATATTTGAGCCAAAAACTTTGACTTTGACTTTGACGTTTAACTCTAAATACCTATAACTCTTAACACTAAACTCTGCCTTTATCTCTAACTCTAATAACGGAACCACACGCACAGGCTAAAATATGTATCCACATACCGTAGCCACTACGCGTATAAGTTTCAAGACTCTTACATCTGTCGCACGTTATAGACTCTCCGATTCAGTGTGTTTACCCAATCCTATGACCTGGGCTTCAACTTTAACTTCAACTTCAAATTTTTATTTTTTTTTTCTTTATTTAACGTTTATTCGAAGTAGGTAATTCGATACAAAAATATTAAAATAAAATTGACTAAAAACTAATTATAAAGAAAACTAAAACTAAAAATACCTATGAAATTAAAGCTATTCTACAAAATAAACTAAGGGCTTACCACTAGGGAGGGTACCTAAAACGCTCGCCGCATTTCCTCGTTGAATTATTATGGACATATTCTGTTTTAGGTAGTTGTGGCATTTGGGATCGCCACACTCTTGGAAAATTCGTTTACCCAGCTCTTTTATGAATTTGTGGGTATCAAGAGAATATACTCCCATTGTTTCAACCCCAAATGCCACAAAGTTATAATTTTGTTTAATGCTATTGTATTTGATGTGTTTTCTAAATTCGGCTGTATGAGCAGCCGAACCGGCCTTTTTTGATGTAGAGGAAATGTGGCAAGCGGCAAAGGTATCCACACAGGTGGCATCCCAAACAAGACATCTTCCCTCACTCCATGGTACAAGAGACATACCATCCGGCCTTTTACCATCACTACGTGAAAGTCCTGATGGTTCAAGGACGGACGGGATTTTAGCAGACCACAAACTTCTCTTTATGAACTCATTTAGGGCTTGGTGTCTGGAGAATCTGCCTGCACTCTTTTGACAACTAAGCCCGTGTAGACCCATTTCATCAACTTGAGAACCACACTTGCATATGTGAGGTTGACATATTTTTGAACCAAGGCGTAAAGAAACTGCTATTCTTAAACTGTCCTTATCCAGGAGTGTACCAAGAGGAGCTGATGGGACGGCGTGAAGCCATGCACCAGCTTCCTTCTGAAACTTCAAATTAAACTTCAACTTTATCTTAACATTAACTTTTAAACTTTTTTTTTTAATTGTATAACTTTTCTATCTTCAAAGGTTTACGTTTACTATGATAGTTGAATTAAAAAATGAAAATGTATCAACTCCTTGAGTTGAAAGCTTGAGAATCTGACTTTCAGAAAGCTGTATTTATTCTATTTTATTTATTTAATGCCGTAAATAAACTGGCTTCGCTCGTTAAGAAATACAAATCTCCAAGAGTTTTGCACTCCTTCCCGTCCGGATGTAGATTATTATTATTATACGGGTACGTACAATCTCCAAAGGGAATACAAATTCAATGGGCTGCGTTAAATTGCTTTAACCGTTGAATCTATCAGAAACCACAATTTTATTTTTATAAATAAACGAATAAACGGTTACAATCTGGGTAAACGGCAGAGCCTCCGCCAAGTCGAGCAAAAAAGCGGCACGACTGTACCATCCTTTTCTCGAAACTTTTCGACCCTATAACTTCGTTGTGGATAAAACTAGAATCTTGATTTTTTAGTAATGCCAAGCAGGCATTGTACGAGTATAAATACGATATATTTCAAATTTCATTCAATTTTAATGTGTGTCCATAGACATAGGATCGTCGCGTCGTCGCTTAAAGACGAACGAAGCGTGCGAGTGAGACCTCGAGGGTAACCACAATAGCGTGTGCTAGAAAGAGTGAGCATGAAACCAACCGATACGCCAAATTATTTTTTGACGTTCAGCGCCTATCTACCGGTTCACTTTAGCGTTCTGCATATTTTTCGCGATTATTAAGTATTTTCCAGTAATAAAGTGAATATATTGTGAAATACGAGTATGGTGTCGTGTTCCTTTACTAACTGTGAAGTGACGGCGCGGAATAACGCAAAGAAGTGTACTTTTCACAGGTAATTCTTCAATACTATACCAATGTTTTTTTAGCATATTTTTGGATGTTTAACGCTCTATGTGACAAAAAAATCAGTTGAGATTGTGAAATACATCTGGTATTATCTTTTTAAATGCCAATAACTAAATTTTCAACAGTAAATAAAGATATTTTGTGTACGTGAAAAAATGATACACCTACACTAGTGCTTGACTAAACTGACATTTTTTATCGATAGTTATCGACATTTTGTAGTCGCGTGATGAAATATTAATTAATAACAACATGAGAATGGTTGGAAAAGGAAGGAAATATGTCGCAACTCACTGAAATAATATATTAAAGTCGATCTGAGTCACGAGGGTGAAATGGGGTTAACTTTTAAGGGTAAATAGTTTTTTACAATTTTAAATTAAACCAGACCTTTTATCAAAAAATGATTAATGTAAAAGTTGTAGGTAATAAAAAAGTCTATAAGTTTTGTATAAACAATTTTATCACATAACCTAAAATTTTTTTTATATGGGAATTTTCAAATGTTAAACTCGTATATGCAAATAGTGGTTTGGATACTAGCATCCGTCCTTAAGTTAGGCAGCACGGTGGTGGCGCGAAATTAAAATATTTTTAGGTAAAGCTGGCAATAAAGCTTAATTTCTTTCGAAAGTTTCTATAGAAACCGAGTACTAAATGGAAACGAAAAACTAAATAAAACATGAATATTTACTATTTAATTCTTTAATAACTTCCCTTAAAGTTAAAAGGCGCTTTGTAGTCCTTTTGAACTTAGCTCTTAAATTTCTTATGAGCTTATTTTTTTCCAAAATCTTTCTTTTAAGATGTGTATTACAGTGCAGAAGTTTCTGTTTTCTTGGAGTTAATACTTCAGTTGAAGGACATTGGGTCTTCTGATGTTGGTGGAGTGCGTTCTCTAGATGGAAACGTAGTGTCCTTATCCACATAGGAAGACCCCTTAGCGTAATGCTAGTAGTATGTCTTATGGATATTATTAGTCAAAAGTGGTGTTGTTTTGTTTAATAATGTGCTACAATCATCGATGTCTATAGATAGGCCTATCCAATACAAAACACAGTCCAAAAACGTGCCGCTTGCGACGTGTACCTACCAACTTTGGGGATAAATTCTCAAACTATGATAATGTCACATGCAATATTTATCGGAAATTCTTTCGCAATGCATACTAAAAGACTAGTTTCCCTCAATATTATTGTTAGGTAAGCGCGCTCTACGCTTGCTAGCTCGCGACTGTTGGTGCAGCTACATGACTTCGATTGGTTTTGCAGGAACGTTTTTATATCAGTGATGGCCTATCTATATACATCGGTGGCTACAATGTGAATTATTATGGAAAAAGATAAATTTGACACGGTATATGGGGCTAAAGTGACAGTTATTTTTTGCGGTTTTCCCGCGCTCTCAACTCTCATATATCCGACGTATTTGCGCGATAAAGTCGCGAGTGACACCGAAGAGCATCAAATTCTGCAACATCTGGAATTTGATGACGACCTCATTAACTCATAAAGTTATTATTATTGAAATATGTTTTTTTTTAAGCCTAAAATATGAAAGTAAATGACGAGGAGTGATTATTTAAATATAGAAAAGTAAAGTAAAGTATCATCACGACCGTTTCCCTTTCAGGGTGGTCAGAAACCACGCCTATAAATAAGCGGATTTACATGTTGCCAACTTTACTATAGGCCAATCATGACAAGTGGCAAGCTCGTCGATGTCTCCAGCGTACCAAACTCGAGAAATATCACAAATAAATTAAATGTATTTATTTATATTAATATATATTTTTGTGTCTCGACCACGAATCGAACCCGGTACCTCCGAGTCTAAATCCACGGACTTAACCGCTAGACCACGGAGGTAATATTTAAATGTATTGCTGCAAAATGTATCGATATTACTATGGAACATCTCTAAATTTTACTCACACTAGAATAATTACGCACACTAAAATAATTAACTTTTTGGCGTGTTTTGCAATTTGCTTTGTTGATCTTGTTAGTATTCTATATCTATGTGTGTGTCTTATAAAGTTTGTGATGCATAGACTATAAAATTGGTTAATAAATCTATCTTGACAACTAGGTGTAAACAATAAGTTGCATGCTATGTTACAACGAGACAATTGAACACTGGTGGAGACATAGCTATGGAATGAAATAAGCATTTCCTTCACCTCGAGGGAAAGGGTATTCTTTTATGCTGTGTCACGGTTTGACGTGACAATCGAGGCGTAATAAAACCACTGTGGGTTACATTACATTGACTTACAGTTACCCAATGACCAGTTAAGTCCGTGGATTTAGACTCGGACGTACCGGGTACGATTTCTGGTCGGGACACAATAATATTTATTAAATGAAATTTATATTTAATTTATTCGTGATATTTCTCGAGTTTTTTACGCTAGAGACATCGATGAGCTTGCTACTTGTCATGATTGGCCTATATTAAAGTTGGCTAAATGTGAATTAACTTCTTTATAAGCATGGTTTCTGACCACCCCGAAAGGTAAACGGTCGTGATGATACTACTACTACTCATTTGTATAGCCAAAGCCAAATTCGGTGAAGAAATAATAAAGTTTTATTTACATGGACACTATTAATTCACCCGCTATTAAATTGTTTTACGTTGTTTTTATTTGTATGACTATGTATGTATTAACCGCTTCGGGACTTGGATTCCCTAGCAGGTTTATGATCGGCACTCAAAAAGCATATGTTAATATTACAAAATATTTTACAGCAACTAACCTAATCGTATTCTATTTATTAATATACTATTGTTTTTTCTTGACTATTACTTATCATAAATTTACTATTTAGTTTATTTATCATAATATTATTTATTTATTCTATTCTCATTTGTTAAAAATATATGTAAACTATACATTTAGTGTTCCTTCCAACACTCACCCAACATAAGGCATCAGATGAAAATCAGCGCTCCAGCCTCGGCTGTAGCATATGCTGAGCTGACCACCTATTTATCGCCACACCTGTATATATGTTTCAGTATATAGATAAGGCTAAGATTTATATTATTATTCCTGGTCGGGACACAAAAATATTTATTACGTAAATAAGTACATTTAATTCATATTAAATCAAATTAAATTGTTGTGATAAATAAAGTATTTTCTTTCTTATTCTTTTTTATTATTTAATTTGTATTTTGTATACAAAAAATAAAGTACAAAAATAAAATTATTAAATTAATAGAAACCTACATATAGATGCGATAAAAGAACCAGATGTTTGCACCATTCTTTAATGCCGCGGCATCAAAATCAGTCAATCGTCTAATCTAAAAAGGAAGTTAAAAATATGATAACTTTGGTGCAATTATTTTTTGTATATTCTGGGTTTTTAAATTAGACAGCCGAGTCGTTGATGAACGAGAAACTAGACTGCTTTCAAGAGGTGAAATAATACCGCGATAAAGTGGAACTAAACTGTGTTTGATAGATTGTTTCCGGACGAATCAGAACACCCCTTTTCTAATATTGTATTACTTGTAAGTCTCGTTTGTCGGTTTCTTCTTTGGTGTTTAACCTAGTTAGGATTTAAGTTAATACACTTTTGCAGGCTTCATATGTTATATTCAAGTAACATAAAAAAGTATGTGGGTTCAGCGATTAGAAAGCGGAGCTGGCGGAGGCGGCGCAAACCATCCGCGTACGTAACCCGCGGGTTAATTGCACAGGTGCAGACTATATTCCCTACATGTAACCACAAATAATAGGCGTAGCGTAGCCAACTTCAGCAAAGAAAGCGCCACATCTTCCTATCAAACACGGTCTTTGAAGACGAGAATTTTCAACCAGTGCGTTCTTCCAGTGCTGTCGTACAGAGCAGAAACGTGGACACTAACAGTGAGTCTGGTCCACAAATTTAAGGTCGCTCAGCGAGCTATGAAGAGAGCTATGCTCGGTATTTCTCTGATGGATAAAGTTCGAAACGAGGAAATCCGTCGGAGAACCAAAGTTGAAGTGGCAATGGGCTGGACATGTCTGTTGTAGAACCGATGAACGATGGAGTAGACGAGTTCTAGAGTGGAGACCACGTACGGGAAGACGCAGAGTGGGTCGACCCCCCGCTAGATGGACGAATGACCTGAGGAAGGTCGCTGGTGGGGGTTGGATGAGGGTGGCAGGAGATCGTGTGAAGTGGCGAGCCTTGGGGGAGGCCTATATCCAGCAGTGGAGAGACACAGGCTGATGATGATGATGATGATAAACCACAATCAAACGAGTAAGTAACTTGTGTATACTGCTTACGCAAGTAGCCCGCGCCAGTAACTTGCTCCAGCAACATGCACTATGTACTCGTTAACTTGTGCAATACTGCACGAAACTGGAATTACGTGAGAGGAACGAGGGGATTTGTCGTGAAACGAAGACAGATAGGCAAGATTGTACTAGAGGTAATTTTGTCTCGCTCATTCAGAACAGAAAAAATAATTTTAAAATTCCTGCAACACTGAATTGGCAGCCACTTATAGCGCCATACTCAGAAATATGGTCATATTTTCGCAAACAATAGATCACCCGGATACATGCGTTAAGTAATCGGTCCATCTCATTAAGAAATCCGCCTTCTAGAGTTCAACGTTGCATCTGTTACCATAGTCGAAGAGAAGAAGGCTTTTGACAAGGGTTATTTCAGCTTTTATATACTTAATAATTTTATTGCAGGTAACTTTACTCAGTTCCTTTATAAATGTTGCAAACTTGATTCGCTCGTTTCACTCATGTAGCTCCATAGACTGTTTTATGTATGAAATATTTTTTAAAAGTTAAATATTAAAAACACTAACGTTTACCTTCACTCGTCTCCCAGAGTCCTTCCTCTACAACATTAGTTCAAGCACCTTCCACCCATCTTTTATAGCTTCATAGGAACCCTTCAGCGTTACATCAGAATGCCTACTTAATTTTCTCCAATGACTTTGTTTCAGGTCACTCACTATACTCAGTCCTTTATAAATGTTGGACATTCGTCTGTGTCTGTGGCTTAATTGAATGTTTATTTTTGTATGAAAAAAATAATAAAACGGGTTGATTTTGGTAAAAATTGTTCATTATACAAAAACTTTTGAAGTGTTTCTGGTAAAAGAGTTCATTTAGCAAGTTGTATACACAAATATGGGTAATAACTTCTTATTATAACCAGACGTTAAAACGTAAACTTTAAATAAAACTACAACAGGTTGGGCTTTGTAATCCTTGTTTTTTAAAATTAATAATGATGGCTGCTCGGTTGTAAGAACACTTTCCTTAAAATCCTAAAAAGGTCGCTTTGACGGGATTCGATACATTAGTCATTACAACATCACCATTCCCGTGTGGCCGGTTCCACCAAAACCAACGTGTGAAATAGTTAATAAATTGTCAATAAAAAATGACATCAGACCCTTGTTAACCCATCTGGCCAGCGTGGCGGGTGTAGGGCAAATTCCCCAGAAGTTCTGGGGGCTGTGATGATGATGATGCAAGTACGATGGTCGGTGGAAATACCTTGAGGCGGTTCAGGAAAGTTTAATTACATCTACTTCATTAATATTATCATGTAGTTACGTATAACAATAACCTATAACTAATATATAGGTACAATGTGGCATGGACGTATTAATAATGCCGGTTCATCAATGGTCCAAAGTTGAGAATAACACGCACGCGAATCCATGGTATGTTTAGAAATTTGTCTTCTTGTCATATATTTGTTTTAGTGGAAAATCGTCATAAATATATTTGTCATTTTTCTCTGTCTAAAATTAAGTATATTAATTAAAGTAAAAATTTGTACAAAATATTTGATGTGCGAGTGGGAGGGATGCAAAATTGTTAAGCCCTCTTAACGTTGCTCTTTCGTGTTTCTTTCTTTAGCGGTACTCGTCACAAGTAGGGAATTAAATGTTAATCGTCGAGGCGTACAATAAGCGGTTTTTTATCTACTTTTTTGTCTCTACTGCCTCCGTGGTCTAGCGGTTAAGACCGTAGATTTAGACGTGGAGGTACCGGTTTCGAATACTGGTCGGTAACTTGTCTACTGAGAAAGAAAAAGAAGCTAATATTAACCTTATGGGTAGTGTTTTACGATTATAATTGCGGGCAACTATAATAGCGCGCAGTATGATCGACTAGAGTAACTTTTTTGCCCAACGGTCAACTGAGCAATAATTTTAGCCAATGTCGACCTTATTATTTGTATTTTTAAAGACTAGACTAGTGTACATCTATAGTAGCGCCTTTTCATAATGACAATTTCTAGAATATTCTGTGTATTTTAGGTGAAAACTTATATATATTAGTTCAATTTAAATTATTTTATTATTAAACGCATAATTAATTAATAACAGCAAATCTAAGTTTACTCTATATTTTAATCTAAATCTAACTAAATTTATATTTTACAAGGTCAAACGACCAATGTCAAAAATTGCCTTAATTATCTGATTGTCTCTGTCGGTCCACAAATATGGCGTGCCGCTTGCGGTGTATGAAAAAAAAGTCGTCGACTTTGTTTTCAGCAAAGATACCAGACCCATTACACCTCCAGGGTAACTTTAGAAGGCATCTAAATGCATTATTATATTGTACACGAAGCGTGTTAATACCACGCCTCGTGTACAATCTCCAGATGTAGAACGCCTGGCAGTATGCAACAAACGGCGTGATTTGTTTTTCATTATCAACTTACTCATGGTTCTCTTGCTCTTCAATACTTAACTTTAAATTTATTAACTTGTTCTTAGCAACACGCAAACCTTCGAGCCAACATATTGCTTTTGGCAGCGAGAGTCCTCCTCTGTCTCTCCAGTGTGCCTAGTGTGACAGTGAAATTTCGTAAACGCAACTATAGTAGTAGAGTTTTTTTACTGAATTTTCGATGTTCATTGCCTGTTATTATAGCCAAACTTGCAATAACACGCAATGTAAAATAAAAAAACGTAACTACAGCAGTTACGTGTCCGAAACTTGCATGTCACACTAAGCGCACTGGTCCTCATCATCCCTCCAATCCAATTTAAAAGTTCGTGTCAAATGCGATCATAACGGCAATGACTGTCATACAATAATTCATTGTGTACCGGTTGATCTGGCTTTGATTCTCATACTGTTAGTTGCTTGCCCTGTTTTGTTATATAATTAATATAGTTATCAGGATATACGTCCACGTACAATGTATGTAATATTAAATCGGGTTTAGTATAACGAGCTAGTTAAGTGGCACTTGTGCGGTTTGACTCATGTCATTTCTGACGACCGCTATAAAGTTTTAGACGTTAATCGGTGGTGTTAACTGGTAATAATAGATAATAAAATACGCTATCAATAAATACAATTCAGTATAATGCAAAGATCTGAAGTGGCAATGAGCCGGACACGTCTGTAGTAGAACTGATGAACGAAGGAGTAGCCAGGTTCTGGTGTCCCACGTACAGGAAGACGCAGAGTGGGACAATCCCCCGCCAGATGGATGGATGACCTCAAGTAGGTCCTAGGTGGGGTCTAGATGAGGGTGGTACGAGATCGTGTGTGATGCCTTGGGGGAGGCCTATATCCAGGAAAGATCACGTATTAAATAAATAAAGTTTGACAGCTACTATTGTGCAATTCAGGCCTGTCGCATTGCTTCTGATGTAGTGATAGTTTCATATGCCTCGAAGGAAAAAATATTATTGGCTGCATAACACATCCTTTGCCTTACAGATTTATAAAACGCCCCACCTATCATCGTCACATATAATTTTTTCAAAATAATATACGAGTGAAGGCTTATAAAATTAATTATTAACATTAATATAAACTACTTAAAACATCACCCCTCGTCTAATTGTCTGTTCTGGTGTCTGGTCAAGAGGGCTGGTTCTTTACTCGCCCATCATAGTGAATCAGCGAGTAGAGATTACAAACCGGGCCCGGCCGGGCCCGGTGCTCTTTTAGACATCCATCGGGCCCGGCCATTGATACCGGGCCCGGTGACCGGTAGGTACGAAAACTGCGGCACGGAAGCCCCAACTTGTAGAAAACTGGTATGACAAGCGAACGATGTTGCCGTTCTGACGCGCCAATGGCCGCTCTCCATTCCTCTCGCGCACCTTGTTATATAGTTATTGCTCTTAAGAATTTGTTTTGTTTTTACTAAAGCTACCAAAGTTTATCTATCTAAGTTTATAAGACAAGTTTAGTATATTAGGCTGCGTTATTAGTTTATTATTCTAATACTATGTTTTCAAATAGTTACATTAGTATTAGTAATTAACTTTAAGCGAGCAGGTCTTTCTCTTTACTCTGTATAGTATTAGTAATTAAATTACGGGTGACTTCTTAAATAATTTGTCTACTTTCCAAAATCTTCTCGAAATCCTCTAAGTCCAGGCATTTCATCAGCGCGTGGAAGATCATTTCTATCCTAAATTTAATTACTGAATACTAATGCTTGCTTAAACTTAATTAGTAACACTAATGTTACTATTCCGTTCATAAGTGAAACTTCTTCTTATTAAAAACTCGTGATTTTGAGACTGATTAAGACTGATTATTGTTGATTTGCTGGTTTGAAATAAATATTATTCCGTAGCCTTGAATCATTGTATTTTTCCTCCATTTACTTAAAGCAAATTTTCATAAAATACTTTAAAGGTTCCATCCTAACACATTAACCCGGCCGGGCCCGAATGTGACCGGACCCGGCCGGGTTGAAAAACATACCGGGTTGCAATCTCTATCAGCGAGGAAATGCGGCCAGCGTTCTTGCCACAATGTCGCGCGAATATGATTTATATTTAAATTAGGTTTTTTTTTGTTTAATTTTATTTTTTATTAAAATAATATTTGCTTATTTTTAAAGAAATTACAATAGATAAAAATAATATATTATTATAATATTAATCAAACTATTTAATAATTATAATAATATAAAAAAACTTGCTCCATATCGCTACCAATGGGCAAGGTCACCACAATGTCAATGCTGATCCTTTGGCCCAAGTATTGCCCCATCCCTAATATTAATGTAGATTCATTTTACTTTAGTATCTTAAGATAAAAATAAAATAAAAATATAAAATTAATTTAAAAAATATAGTAGGTTTTTAGAAGAAGACAAATTTCTAAGCATTTCATGCATTCACCGTGCGGTTGCCGGGTCCATCGTGTGTGGGTAAGAGATGAGAAGAATGGTGTCTCGGGCTCGCGACCGACAATAGGCTGGTTTAAGAAAAGGAGGCCTCCCTTTTTTTATTTTATTGCGCGATAATACGCTCACCATCCACCATTCTACTCCTCTCCCTACCCAATCAAATACTGTATGATTTCAATAATGCCGTCTTGGAAGCTCATTCCATATTTTTTTTTTTTTTAATCTATGATCGTTAACATCTATCTTAATTTCTTGTTGTTTTTTTTAATGTCACGCCTAACGTGACACTACAAGACACATAATACGAGTAAGTCTGCCGATATCGTATAATATATTGTGATATTACTTATAGGAATTAAAAAAAAAAAAAAAAAAGCATGATGTTCCTTCATGATTACAATTTCTTTCTTTTTCCGTATGAGTATCCAAAAATGATTTTTTTGTTTAGTTTACCAAAAAATATACGCGTTATTGTTAAACTGCTATCATTTTCCATGCCGTTCCTGGTTTTTAGCTTGAAGAATCACAATAATCGTAAAGCTACCCGAGGTTAGCTCTAGGGGATGGAAAAGTGGGATATTTATGATTTTATCGTTTAGAAATGCAATAAAGTTATACTTTTAGCTACATTTGACATTTTATTGTGTAGTTTACGTTACAATATCCTTAATGCATAGACGTATGTATGAGTATATGTGGCCAGGTACAAAATATGGTTTTATCTGTTTAGAGTCAAAGTTATAACATATATTAGGTCCCTACATATTGTTTTTAATAAAGACGCAAATCGAAAAATTGGCCTGAAGGGCCACCGCGGGAGGTCGCATGTCCGAATCACCGTGAGGCCTCATAAGGCGCCTACGGACTAAATCCCTATAAACCGTCTCTCTCTCACTGTTGGCCCTGCGTGCCTTAACAGCTAAGTCTGAGTCGTGGCTACGGAGTAAAGGCACTCGTTCGCCGCCATTTTATATGTAGTTCATTGATTCTATTGCTGAAAAAACAAAACACAAGCCTAAATTTGAAGTTGGAATACCTAGCCCAAAGACACCATTTGAGATCAAAGTGGCGACTTCTTCAATTTCATATGTAAGGAACTAATATTTCATGAACCAACTGCACTTTTTGGTTACGCAGTAGTCTTCTGAGTCTTGTTTCAAGGAGTATAATTTTAATATAAATATAGCCATGGCAAGTTTACAATATTAGTTCTCCTTGAAAGTAAAAATTGACATTTGACATCATTGCAAATGGCAAGGCCGACTGATGGTGGTAATTTTCCCAGTCTGTTTCCCGCGGTGGATACTTCACCGTTCGTGCCGATAAACCCAATAAAGTGTATCGAGTTTCGGAATCAGGCTCGAATTACCGTCATGCCCAGTGAAGCCAACTTAGTGTCAGCGATTGATGTTAGTCCGAGTGTCTGATTCCAGTTGGTAACATTATTTAACCTCGCGCGAAAGGTCACACGTCATGCAAGTATAAAAAATAAAAACGCAAAATTAAAGAATTTATAGAGTCTAGTGATGATAAAGATTTTTTATTATTATTACCCAAACACATTAGACATACGATTAGTAGAAGGAGATTATGGATTCACCCTTACATTAAAAACTACATAAAATCAGTTTTTTTTATTGTTTCCCCAACCGGCTCTAAGTCGTACGTATAGAGTCTAGTGATGATAAAGATTTTTTTATTATTATTACCCAAACACATTAGACATACGATTAGTAGAAGGAGATTATGGATTCACCCTTACATTAAAAACTACATAAAATCAGTTTTTTTTATTGTTTCCCCAACCTGCTCTAAGTCGTACGTATAGAGTCTAGTGATGATAAAGATTTTTTTATTATTATTACCCAAACACATTAGACATACGATTAGTAGAAGGAGATTATGGATTCACCCTTACATTAAAAACTACATAAAAACAGTTTTTTTTATTGTTTCCCCAACCGGCTCTAAGTCGTACGTATAGAGTCTAGTGATGATAAAGATTTTTTTATTATTATTACCCAAACACATTAGACATACGATTAGTAGAAGGAGATTATGGATTCACCCTTACATTAAAAACTACATAAAAACAGTTTTTTTTATTGTTTCCCCAACCGGCTCTAAGTCGTACGTATAGAGTCTAGTGATGATAAAGATTTTTTTATTATTATTACCCAAACACATTAGACATACGATTAGTAGAAGGAGATTATGGATTCACCCTTACATTAAAAACTACATAAAAACAGTTTTTTTTATTGTTTCCCCAACCGGCTCTAAGTCGTACGTATAGAGTCTAGTGATGATAAAGATTTTTTTTTTATTATTACCCAAACACATTAGACATACGATTAGTAGAAGGAGATTATGGATTCACCCTTACATTAAAAACTACATAAAAACAGTTTTTTTTATTGTTTCCCCAACCGGCTCTAAGTCGTACGTATAGAGTCTAATGATGATAAAGATTTTTTTATTATTATTACCCAAACACATTAGACATACGATTAGTAGAAGGAGATTATGGATTCACCCTTACATTAAAAACTACATAAAAACAGTTTTTTTTATTGTTTCCCCAACCGGCTCTAAGTCGTACGTATAGAGTCTAGTGATGATAAAGATTTTTTTATTATTATTACCCAAACACATTAGACATACGATTAGTAGAAGGAGATTATGGATTCACCCTTACATTAAAAACTACATAAAAACAGTTTTTTTTATTGTTTCCCCAACCGGCTCTAAGTCGTACGTATAGAGTCTAATGATGATAAAGATTTTTTTATTATTATTACCCAAACACATTAGACATACGATTAGTAGAAGGAGATTATGGATTCACCCTTACATTAAAAACTACATAAAAACAGTTTTTTTTATTGTTTCCCCAACCGGCTCTAAGTCGTACGTATAGAGTCTAATGATGATAAAGATTTTTTTATTATTATTACCCAAACACATTAGACATACGATTAGTAGAAGAAGATTATGGATTCACCCTTACATTAAAAACTACATAAAAACAGTTTTTTTTTTATTGATGCATCAACCGGCTCTTAGTCGTACGTACCTCTGTCTATGCTTTAAGGCTATTAAATTTAAATGACGACCTTCTGCGGGTAAAGTCTACGTCGCATATTGTCAAATCGTATTCAGACCCGCGCCTACATAAAATTTATATTAAGAGCAATAAGACAGTGACCTATTTTAAAAAAAGCTTTGTGACAAAAAAACAACTTTAAAAAAACACTACAAATTTTAAAAATATAAATTAATAATAATATAAAGTAAAGTAAAGTATCATCACGACCGTTTCCCTTTCGGGGTGGTCAACCACGCTTATAAATAAGCGGATTCACATTTAGCCAACTTTACGATAGGCCAATCATGACAAGTGGCAAGCTCGTCGATGTCTCCAGAGCGTACCAAACTCGAGAAATATCACAAATAAATTAAATGTAATTATTTACATTAATAAATATTTTTTTAATGTAAATAATTACATTTAATTAATATTTAATTTATTTGTGATATTTCTCGAGTTTGGTACGTTAGAGACATCGACGAGCTTGCCACTTGTTATAATTGGGCTATAGTAAAGTTTGGGACCTACGATTTCTTTAATATCAAAAAAGCGACTATCCAGCCCTTTAGCCAACCCTTGAAATGCCACTTCATAGTTCGGAGATCTTGTAAATCGAGGTGTTTTTTCGCGCCAAAATTCGGGTCGGCATGAATCGGCAATAAAGTGAGTCTAGGCGTTCCAAGTGTCACCCGCAGGCGGCATGTGCCATCTAATGAAATTGTAAATTTCGTTTTTTCCCAAATTCTGTTTCCAAATTGTCGCCATCTAATCGCTATCGTCCTGATCTTTTTTATAACCCAGCTGAATATTATTTGGTGCAGCATCTGTGACCAAATAGCGCCTAAAAATATAATATTTGTGAATTTAGTACGGCATGGCATTTGTATGGTATATCAATTATATACGACTATACCTATTTCGATTTAGAATTTCATAATTTATACACGCAGCGAATAATTGCCTTTGAAGGTCGGTTTAAACTCCCCCGGAGTGTACCAATGAGAAATACACTTTCTTACGTACATTTGTCATATATTTACAATACCACCGTTCCCGTGCCTCGGAGAGCACGTTAAGCCTTCGGTCCCGGTTCCATTATTTCCAACTTGTGGAATCGTTAAAAAATCGTCATTAAAAATGGACACCAGATCCTGGTCGATTTTTGGTGTCCAACCCGTTTGGCAAGCGTGGTGAGTGTAGGCTAAATTCTCCAGATATTCTGTTTGTTAGATATTGTTCTGGAAGGCTCATATCTCCAACAGTCAACAGGTCTAGGACGCGGTGTTCTAGGGGCTGTAATAATGACTAAACTAAACAATAAATAAAATTATTAACCCATGACTTAATCATGTGGCAATGTGCCAAGAACACCTGAGCAATGCTGGTTTTCTGCACGAAGAAACTGCTAGCCCTCTCGTCACATACAGCATTAACCAGCCGCTTAGACAACTTCTTAGCACGTTCCCATTGTTTCAAGACCCAAATGCACAAAGAGTTATTACCAACAGACTCGTATTTGCGACATTTAGCCGAGATATCTGAACAGACAGATGTGCCGTGGACATGAGACCGAGCAAAGGTATCTATACAAGTAGCGATCCAGACCAAAGCTAGACCCATGAACAAAGGCTCCAACGTTAATCCATCGAATCTTTTACCATCATTGCGAGTTGTTTAAAACCGATGGGATCCCATTGAATCCATTGTTGACAGAACAGTGGCTGAAAGTACACGGCCGGAAATCTATTTCTTTATTCTTGTTCTTATGTTCTGTTCTTTCTCAAAGAATAAAAAAAAAAAATGTCTTGAACAGAATCCTTATTATAGGCCTATAAATCCAGTTATGTTCACAAGCCTGAAACACTATTCTTCTCCTCTCCCTGTAGGCAAAGCTTTGTATGTCCCGTAAAAGTCGTCAGTTCCTATTTTGTGCTGCTAACCACATAGGGATACTGCTGCGGATCTTCGATGGCTCAATTAAAGAGTGTTTAGCGGACTGTATTAGCGGTTTAGGTGCGCGGATTGATTCCACTCTCTTGGGCGCCGCTTGGAGCGCTGGCCAACGATCTAACGGCAATCATGTCGCTGTGATCGCAACTAGTCTGTATGCATGCGTGTATGTCCGTCTTTTACGCCTATAATACTAGACTGATTTTAATGAAATTTGGCAGAAAACTTCCTTGGAAGCCATGGACGGATATATATGACGGACGTCATATCGTCATCATCTTACCATGTGACCCCACAGCCATATATTTGTCTGTTTGTTTAAATCGCTTTTACGCCTATATTACTAAACCGATTTTGATTAAATTTGGCAGAAGTATACCTCGAAATTCAGGAACTGATATATGTCAAAGTATTAATATGACATGGTCACTACTACAACCACCTGAAGACTATATTTAAGTCTGTTTAGGCCTCCAAAAATTGTGAAATAATCATGCACCCGCATGTAAACAAAGGGCTGTTTTAGTCCAATAAAATTTGCCAAAACAACGAAACACATTACGCGTGTAGCTCACAATGCGCTTTATCTCAGCAGTTAAACTCAACCAAACCCTTGGCGGGTATGCTTAAAATAAATTGTCTTCAACACTAAATTTTTATAGCTGCTAAGATAAGGTTCTATTCCGAGTTATGTAGTACGACAAAACGACAAAAATGAGCGACAATTACTATTATTAGGTTTTATGAGCACTTCAATAAATATAAAGTAATTTATCTAAGTTTAAAATGTGAAATTTTCATAGTACAATAATATGATTTTTTTTTAGTATAAGACCGCGTCGCTCGTGTCGTCTCCTCCAGTGACAAAAGGGCTGGTTCTTTCTTCGCCCAAAGTATCAGTATTGCAATTCAGCGGGAAAACGAAGCCAGCGTCCTTGCCACCATTCGACGCGGACGTGACTTATATCCCTATCCTTATAGGATAGTATTAATATAAATTGTATTTTATATTTTGTAAATATTTTTTCGAATATATAATATATATCATTAATTCAAAGCACATACGTTATGTTTTCTAAACACTTTTTGACACTTGGACTCCATGGGCCAGAGTCTCTATAGCAAACGGCATAAATATGTCTTTTTTAATGTGGATACATGCTTGCGCCGCTTGCCGCATTTGCTGCAGCCACGGCCCCCGCTTTATGCGCTGTCCCCCGTGACGTGGCGAGGGTGTCGACGCACGTGGCATCCCATAGCAGAGCACGTTCTCGTTCCCAGGGGACCAACGTCATACACTCAGGTCTCTTGTCAACATCTGGAACCTCGATGGTAGCTAGTAAAGTATTTTATTATTAAAACGAAAAACTCGGACTTGACATGGTCGTGCAAAAGGCGGGGAGTCACTTCCACGACATTTGAACTCGAGCCCACCTGTAGTACGCATAAACTCCGTTATAGAATCGTGAACATGAAGTATGTGTGATCGCGCCGCAGCAAAAGCCTAGTCTTGTTTGTGAGAACCATTTACAAGGCTAGCTAATGTTTGTTGATTCTATGCGCCATCATTTAGCTAGATGGCGCTACGGTCGACAATCGCCGGGATGAAAGTGCTCTTATACGCGCCGAGCTTGTAATTTTTTGTCTGTGTGCTTCGGACTATAGCTCGTGAACGTTGGTGTGCCTTATCTCGGCTTGATATAGGAAAAAGGCTGGAAGACAATTTCAGATCTCTTTCGTGCGATGGTACCAAAGCAAATGATTAAAAAAAACACATTGTAATAAACAAATATCAACATAAATATAAATAATATAAATATTTCCAGACAGGTCGCACAGCGCCATCTAGTTTCCGTGGGAAACTACGAGGCTTGTGTTACGGTAAATAAGTGAATATTATTTTTATAGTATTGCTAACGTAAATAAAAATATTTGAAATAACGTAGATTTTAAGCACACACCAGCCATGATGATATATTTATACAGCGTTTATCTCAAAGTTGTGTATATTAACATTACGCGGGAACTCATAAAAATATTTTGTTTGAGGCACTTTAGCCCTAAAAGTTGGTAGGGCGGGACATTAAGGCCAGTATTCATTGACTTGTATTTAAGACCTGGTATCTAAGTACTTAAATTTACTTTGCGTTGCAAGCATCAGCGTTGAACGTCAAAGACAAATGTACGGGTTGATGTAAAAGATGTTGTAGTGACATTAACTGTGAGCGAATTTGGACGAGCGGTAGGCTTCTTAGGCTTCTTTTAAGAACAAATGTAAATTCTAATATGCACGGAATCACTAAAACAAAATATTTTATTTAAAATGCCGTTAAAGTAAAGCAACACAACCGTATACCTCTCGGGGTGGTCAGTAACCACGCTTTAAAGAACCGGATTCACATTTAGCCAACTTTACTATAGGCCCATCACGACAAGTGGCAAGCTCGTCTCTAGCGTAGCAAACTCGACAAATATCACGAATAAATTATTGCGTATACCTGACCAAGAATCTAACCCCGTAACTACACGTCTAAATCCACGTACTTAACCACTTGACCACGGAGGCAGTTATAATGTTATTATTATATTTTCATATTTTTCGTCTCCAGCGTACTCGAGAAATATCTTAAATATTAATTAAATGTATTTATTTACATTAATATTTTTGTGTCCCGACCAGGAATCGAACCCGGTACCTTCGAGTCTAAATCCACGGACTTAACCGCTAGACCACGAAGGCAGTTATAAAATATAAAATAAAATTAATATTAATACTACGGATAGGGATATAAGTCCCGTCCGCATGGAATGGTGGCAAGAACGCTGGCTGCATTTCCATGCAGAATTGCAATACTGATTCTTTGGGGGAAGAAATTGCCGCACTCTTGTCACTGGAGGAGACATATTCCTATCCTTAGTATTAGTATTAATTTAATTTATATTTTGTAAACATTTTTTTCAAATAATATTATATTATCTTCATATATATCTACTATATATTAATAAGTATTTAAGTAGTCTATGTTAAATTAAATTAATTAAATATTTCCAGACAGGTCACACAGCGCCATCTAATTTCCGTGGTAAGCTGCGAGGCTTGTGTTACGGAAACTAGATGGTTGATAAACTACATATTATACTTTTTTTTGTTGTAAATATATACATATTATACATATAAACACCCAGACCGAGACAAATTATACAATGTACAACTTGCCCCCGGTGGGAATCGAACCCACGACCTCCCGAGTTCACGGCAACGTTTGTTACCACTAAACCACATACTATTTATGTAGTTTATTCAAATTTAAAATAAGGTTAAAATTCACCCCACATATTATACTGTCTCACTCTCCCAAAGGTTAGCTGGTAGAAAAAGCCGAAATGGCTTTAAGTTCGCCTTTGTACATACTTTTAAGTTAAAGTGCAATAAAGTATTTTAATAATAATAATGAATTAATTAGTATATTTGTAATATTTTTTAATATTTATTATATTATATTGTTTAATATTTATAAAACTTTTTTGCTTTTGAACTCCATGAGCCCAGAGTTTGCGAAGCAAACGGCACAAATATGTAATCTTTTAATAAACTTATATACTTGCGCCGCTTGCCGGACTCCGCATTTTCCGCCGCTGCCCCCGCTTTATGCGCTGTCCTATGATTTAATAATCTTGAAATATGCTGTATGTCTGACTGAGGGGGATAAGCGTTAAACGCAATTAAGCATGCTGTATTGAATGTGGTCCTTACATTAGGTCAACGGCCAGTACTTAAATCTTGTCTAAAATTGGTCCAGCCATAAATTCCCGTTAATGTCTGTCGAAACGATCCGACACAATAGAGGAGAACTGCCGTTTTCCAAATAGACAGCTTTTACTCATTTAATGTAGAAAATCACCGCAAACTTCGTAACTGACATTAATCGCAGCATTAACACCTTCCTAAAATCTGTCTTGTTACATTTTATGATTTTTATGTTTTTATGCCTTTTGGAGTCACTTCGACGCTAAGCCTACATAAAGTCAAAGTCAAATCAATTCTTACAATTTGGAACTCTCGGACTCTTTTGTATTGTCACATTTTTTTCTCATATTACAGCCCTTAGTACATAGAGTTCTAGACCTCCACTGGTGAAGATGTGGCTGCTTCTGGATACTTCTGGAGAATTGCACTATTAATTTAAATCTAATTACAATATTTTACTCTTTTTTTTTTTTTTTTATTTCTGTTTTAATTGTATTGTCTAAATAATATAAAATCTCTTTGGCTTGTGTTCCACTATTGCTACTTTGTTTAAATGTTTAATATAATAAGCTGTGATTTTTTATAAATAAATAAATAATTAAATAAATAATTTGCCATAAACTCGCCACACTGGCTAGACGGGTTAGCTAACTCTACTCTCGCCAGGGTCTGATGTCAATTTATTAACGATTCTACAAATTGGTATGAGTGGAACCAGTAACGGCTTAGCGTGCTCTCCAAAGCACGGGAACGGTGGTGTTATAAATCTATGACGTTAATGTAAGAAAAGTATATTTCTCATTGGTACTTGCCGGGGTTCGAACCCACCTCTTTAGGATTTTAAGGTGGCTCGGTTGTAAAAAATGAGCTCCGCTCCTTTGTCACATTACATTGTTATAATTTAATTATTTAAATTAATATTATTTTTACAATATATTATAAATTTCCCCGATGCACCAACAATAAAAGGTGTCCAAAATATAATAAAATACATTTGCACAGCATTTTTGTCACTAACAAGTTATCTTAACCGTATAATTTGCCTTGCCTATAACTCGACGTTTAACTACGCCTATATCTATAACAAATATCTATATCTCTATAATAATATTATTTTTACAATATATTATAAATTTCCCCGATACACCAACAATAAAAGGTGTCCAAAATATAATAAAATACATTTGCACATCTTTCACGCATTTTTTCACTAACAAGTTATCTTAACCGTATAATTTTTTGCATATAACTCGACGTTTAACTACGCCTATATCTATAACAAATATCTAGGTACTTGTTTATTAAAGTGTCTATAGCGCTGTGTTTTCTGTATACTCGTACAACTATTATGTACGTATGTCTTAAACAAAAAAGTTTATTTAATAATAATAATAATATCTTTATCCAGTAAAAAAGTTACAATATATGAAAACAATAACATATTTCATTATGCATGCACAGAAAAACAGACATTTGCAGCCGAACTAAGCCTATATGTATAGGTCTGTCCGTCGGCAGTCAACGCCCAAAAAAGGGTGTTAAATATATTATTACTTTTAATTACAAAATAATAAAAGAAACAAAATGAACACAAAAAGAAAAATAAATTAAAAATTGTGTGGTTGATCCTCTTTTTGTTTATGATGTAAGTGTGTGAGTGTGTGTAAGAGGGTGTGTAAACTTTACATACTTTGTTATTATCGCATTCCTACTTTACTATTGATAGTAATTCCTCAGTTATATTATAGTCAAGAGACTGTAGCCATTGTGTGACATTCTTTCTACATATCACTTTAGTGCATTGATATATAGCTACCTCTTTATTAATTTTATTATATAAATATGGACCCGAAAACAGAAAAATCTGCTAGTAAAGACTTTTCGAAAAGCTTGAGAGCTTCGCTATTTATTGTCATTGTTGTTTTGTCATTTAGACCAGAAGCCCAATTCTGTTACCTTCGTCGCAAACGTTATTAGTATATTTCGGAGATTGCGTCATAATTACAAAATATTATTCAATTCTCAACTCTATAAGCGCTTGACCTTGACAGCGGCCGTGCAAATATCAACTTTAATAGCGTGATATAGTTAAGGGATTCCATTATACAACGTTTGCGCTTAAATAACAGAATAGAGCTGCAGGCCACTGTAACCCTACGTAACATGAAGCTTTTGGTTTAGTTTTATTTAATTTTATCTTTAATTTGTTTGTTAATTCTGTTAATTATTTAGGTTTAAATTTTGCTAACTTACCCCAATCAATGTACAAATTTATATGTTCTTAGTGAGTACTTTTTGTGGAATCTGGCTCACATATTGTTAATACCTGTTGTTAAATGCTTACTTTAGCCATGATTTCCGTTTGTATTCCAAATGGTAAATATATATTTTTTTGAAATAGCCTCACTCAATCCGGCCTGTTGATGAAGGTTAAATCCAGAAGCAGGAGGAACTGACATCAAACAAACGTAGTGTCGTCAATACCTGTAACAAAGCATAAAGCTATTTTAGTGTATAATTATATTATTTTTATTATTTATAGTTTAGTCTTTCTCGAAGTAGGCAATAACGCCCTCTTATTAGAGAAAGGGGCCCAGAAAAAAATGGGGCCGTGTTATTGGTTTTGAGGGCGACAGCTGATTTTTGAACCTGATATCAACAAACTTGTTAAAAACTACCTTCATATTAGATTTGTTTTAAAATTATAATTTTTCATGTTTGTTTAAATTAAATTAAAACAGTCATATTTTTATTTTGTAAATTTAATAGTTTTTGAATTTTTTTGTTTTTTTTGTTTTAACAGTAGTAAGTTTTTAATTGTTTTAACAGTAATAAGTTTTGAATTTCTTCTTCTTTTTATATTGGTGAATGCTGTGACACCTAATTGGTATATATATTAGATAAGCTATAATTATACTATGTTATGTGTGTGATAATATATGTACTGCTGTGTGTACTAAATAAATAAAACAAAATATACTCTTATATTTTATTAACTACAGACACACAGCACTCTATAATTAAATTAAAGTAATGAATGTCATTGTTGTTTTTAAGATGCGGTAAAGTAAAAAAAATAGAGGGCTCTGAAACATAATTGATTATCAAAGAGGTCGGTAGATGAAATAAGTTTGATAGCTATGTTTGAGATTAATATAGTTCTTCTTTGTATAAACTAAATAGGATAGTTACAATCTGTCTCGATGTTTTTCCATTGCAGCGCATGCTATGCACATACTCGTCCACGCCTGTAGCAGTGGTATCGTTTTCTGTCATCAAGCGTTGAGCTCTTTAATCTCTATCCTCTCAATTATCCGAGCCGACCACGCGTGTTTCAATACGTCACTCAACGACGAATTGATGTGTCGCGTACTCGTGGTTTCCAATGGATGTTAGCACATATGATAAATAAATAATATATAAAATAAAACATTTATTTCTCAAGGTACATGTGTGTCTGGGTGCTCTTTTTATACAATTTATATAATTCTAAAATAGTGAAAAATTGAATTGGCCCCAACTACCCAAATGTTACAACACTAGATCTAGTTTTGACCTCTTATGTTGTCCTAGACATAAGACGTCTGCTTTTCGTGGCAGTTGTAGGTATGCGGCTACTAAAATAATACTCATTGCTTCTCAGCGAGCATGCTGGCTCCATTCCTGAATTCAACTTGCTTACTATGCAAGGCTGGGAAGTTATTATTGTATTGGAAGTTAGTATGTGCATATGTGTGTGTGTATTCATGCATTATGTGTGTATATGTTAAATGGGTTGTATTAAGTACATCTATGTCCATGACGTGCTTTCCATCCGTAACGCGGCAGCCGAAAATCGGCGCTAGGGCCTATCTCTAGGTTGTCGCGGACGCCGAGCTGATCGCCTTTTTGTCGCTTTATATGTGCTGGTGGTCTAAGTATTTATTGCATAATCTTTTTTCTATTTTATTTTATGTTTAGTTTTTTAATTTGTATTATGATATGTTTATGGTTTGGCGACAAATAAATATATTTCTTTCTTTCTTTAAATAGCTCCAAACAAAATGTGTAAGCCTGCCGTCCACCTACGAGCATGTCTATTAATAAAACAATGAATGTAGAAAAAATAATCCTAGTAAAGCTGTATTATTATAGAGAAATAATACAACCTATTACGGAAAAGGTAATCAGAATGGTCGTGAAGAGAATCCACAAAATGAGACGAAATGAGACAGCGACGACGACGGAACTAATGACTATGAACAAAAGAATACAGTTTTATTTTTACCGCGAATAATCAGGAAAATTTCAGCTTTTTTATGTTTAATATATCAAACATTTTAAAAATCATATATATTGTTTTATTCATTCTTTTCATGTTCATTCCCATCATCACTCACATTGGCTTTGGTAATGTTGGCTAAATGTGAACCTGTTTCCTTAAGAAAAAAAAAGGACGTGGTTTCTGACTACCTTGAAAGATATACGGTCATGATGATACTTCACTTTACTATTGCCATCGTCAACATTTTTTTAACTATCTTTTGATGAATATGATTATTTACATGGAGTAATTCATATATGTATGGGAGTTCATAGCGCAGGAAAACCGCTAAAAATAAAGTACAATTTATGCTCCATATTAGTGTCAAGTTTATTATTTTACACTATTATTCACATTATAGCTCATTATTAAACAACATAACACCACGATATTGACTAACTAAATTAATTTTCAAAACAACAAACTCGGACTTAGCATATCCTTGCAAAAGACGGGAATACTATCCATCATCTACGTCATCATTAATGGTTGTTGTATACTTGCGACCGAGAGCTCTCTCTGGCTCTCCCTGACACGTATATAAATATATCTACGTGTAATTAGGTAGTTTTCTATCTAATCTATTTTTAATATATATTTATCTTACTTATATGTATTTATTTATTTATTTTAAAACTTTATTGTAAAAATACAAAAGGCGAACGTAATGTCGCTAGGCATTCTCTGCCCATTAACCTTTGGGACATTGAGATCATTTAATATTGAGTACGGTGCAAATAAATAGAATAATCAATCGTAATAATATTTCAAAACAGAAATATATATACTTTAAGAAAAAATATATATTTTTTCTTAAAGTTCATTCAATATCTATTTATTCCATCATAGTTTCTTAGGTGTATAAATATATCGAATCATACTCATTCCGCACACAATGTTTACTGCTTATACCAGATATATAATGAGAAAATTGTGGGTAAAAGAGGCACTGGCAGATCAGATAAATAAAACAATAGCTGAAGGCGCATTAAAAAGCCATCGAAACAAAAGGGCATGTATGAAGAGGTTGATGAGTGGTAAAGAAGCGAAAGAGGTATGTCGTGAACGTGACAAGTGGCGCTCAATTGTCTCTGCCTACCCCGCAAGGGATTTGGCGTGAAGATATGTATGTATGAATACTGCTTCCCGGAACACAGGTATACTCTTCGTTCGGGTTGCAGGGTTTTAAAATACTGGAGGATAGTTTACGTCACTCTATGATCTGCGTAATTTTTTTTTTTATATCTACTTACATAATATTTATAATAATATATTTAATAATGTGATGTGTATACACCTTTGCAGGTAGGGTTTGGTAGTACTAATCAATAGCAATCACAACTGCAAATTTGTCTACCCAAATTCTTTACACGAATAAATATTTCATTTCATTTCATTTCATTTCATAATGTAAACTTGAACTTTTTGACTTCGAATATAGTTATTTTATTATTTTATTTATTATTATTTACGTCTCGTCCGAGAGTTTTGTATTCGAAGGCGGGCGGTCTACATGGTACGTTGTAAGTACACTTGTAAGTACCGTCGATCAGTTGAACACCGAAACAACCAGAGAGTCAGCAAGCAAGAGGGTAAGTAATACAGTAAAGGCATCGTACAGTTACGGCAGTTACAAGAATAAGAAAATTAAGACGCAACAGATGTATTCAAAAGCTAAACTCAGATTTATCACGATCAAATAAATTAAACTATGTATGAAGTTTTTCGAACCGAACCCCTCTGCGTTAAAATTCCAAAAACACTTTTATTTTAGTATCAATCTCTACTTATATTTTCAAATTTCAATTGGCAACTTGTGAAAAGTGATATTGTGTAGAGCACTTATGGTTGAAGTATCAGATTTTCGTAACACTAGATATTTTCTTAAATTAGATTTTCCTAGAAAAGACATCAATTCTCAAACGTTCAGTGAATCCGATAGTTTAGTGACCTCTAGAGATTTATAAGTTTAAAAGGCTATACAATGTATCTAAATGCATGCAATGAAAGCAATTAATAGGTTCGTCGTTTATTGCATAACAATAGTGACAAAATAAAAATACAATCTTTTTTTTTATAGGGAAGGCAAAGGTTCTGTCCATACAGCCAAGTCTGACGTAATATATCTTTCTTTTTATGAGTTAATGAGGTCATCATCAAATTCCAGATGCCTTTCTTGGAGTCACTCGCGGCATTATCGCCGTTTGGGCGATCGGCATCAGGTATAATATTGGAGTTCGTAGCGCAGGAAAACCGCAAAAAAAATACTGCTACTTGCGGGTGCAAGTAGCAGTAATTTTTTTGCGGTTTTCCTGCGCTATATTTATATAAAGTAAATACAATTTATCATTCTTCAATTAATTATTCACATTGAAGCACATTATTGATCAAAACAACACCACTTTTGTCTAACAATATCCACAGTTAAATAATTTAAAAAACAAAAACTTGCACATGTCCGCACATTTTTTAATAGGTGGTAGGCGGACTGATAGTGGTAATTTCCCCAGTCTGCCGGGGCGGGGAAGTATCCACCGTTCGTGCCGATAAACCCAGTAAAGTGTATCCACACATTTCGGGATCAAGATCACATGTCGTGCTAGAATAAAAAAAAAAAAACATATGGACGCGAAATACTAAAATTTAATAATTAAAAATATATTTAAAATGAATAGTTTATTGTGATATCGATATTGATATTTTTAATGCTACTACTGCGTCTACGAGTATAAGACGCACAATAACTGACGAGCACTTCAATCAAATAGCAAGAGAAAAAATGTTGCACTTTTTTCTTTTTGTTTTACTAACTCGATTATTTATAGTTTCTGCAGTACGTAGAAGGTTTATTATCCTAAATGTTAAAACTGATAATTGGCTTTATTGTAATTTAAACATAAAAACACAAATGTACTATAGCTGTAAGTTGCCTAAATATAAGTAAATAATGCAGCGATTCTCTATTTTTTTTGGATCCTTTCACATTTTGGAAAGCGATATATTTCCCGGAGCCGTAAAATTATCAAAAACTTGTTTTTTTTGTATTCTTTATATTATCTATCTTTAGCATTTTCTTTTTCATTATGACCAGTATTTTCGTGTACCACCAGAGATTATGGCTGGTGTAAGCATACTTATTGAAAAAAAAATTAAGAGGGTTACTAAGCTTTGCATCTCTTTCGCTCGTACACTCTAAAATCTTTGAATATGTTTTGAAGTGCGAGCGAGAAGGGTATAAAGCTTAACCACCCTCTTAAATAAGAACTATTCGATGACTTTGCATAATCCAGTGAATACAAGTCGAATATCGAGTCTTTGTGGTGAGAATTTCCATTTTCCCTTAAGGACGGAAACTCGATCTACAAAAGTATTTCCACTTAAAAAGACCAAAGCAGGATTACTACGGACCGATCCCCAAGCACAGATTTAAATACTGCATTGAATTCACACTATTTTATTATTACAATTTACCTATAGATTTTTTCATCATAATCATCAGGACCGTTCCTTACGGGGTGGTCAGAAAACACGCTTATAAAGAAGCGGATTCACATTTAGCCAACTTTACTATATAGGCCAATCACGACAAGTGGCAAACCCGTCGATGTCTCTAGCGTACCAAACTCGGGAAATGTCGTAAATAAATTATATATTAATTAGTATTAATAAATATTATTGTGTCCTGATTTTTTATCTCCTTGATATCATTTTATAATTTTCACATAAGTTTTTTATTTTATTTTTATACTAGCACGAGATGTAACCTTCCTTCCACCTGATGGTAAGTGGCGCGCAAGGTCCATGTCAGCAACTGGATTTAGACACTCATGACTGACATCAGTCCCGAACATTATGCCTTTTCACACTTTGTTTAAAGGACTCCAGGTTGTAGAAAAGTGGAAACACAGAGACTGAAAGAGAATTCCACATCTTTATTGTTCGACAGATGTATGAGTCCCCAAATTTATACGTAAGCGAAGAGATGGTGACTACGGCATGTGTGTGAATATTCTGTGCGTGTGGTTCGGTTGCGAAATGGAGACTTCCTCAGAATTAGGTTATAGGGCACTTCAGAGCACTCACCGTAGTATAGCCGGTAGAAGAAGCTACATCTCGGCGAAGCTTACTTAAGCATACTATCTCCATATTAATCCTTAAAAAAATAATCAATTATAAAGCAGTAATTGGAAAGCTATAAACAAATACGGTAGCTTGCCACTTGTCATGATTGGCCTATAGTAAAGTTGGCTAAATGTGAATCCGCTTATTTATAAGCGTAGTTGCTGACCACCCCGAAAGGGAAACGGTCGTGATGATGATACTTAAATACGGTAATAATCCTTATCATTTTAAATACATTAGTTGGCATGAGCATTTCATGAAGATTGATTTTTTTACACTTTACAGCATGCAAATTAAATGAATACTGTAACGGGTACATGTAGGTTACAGAGTTTTATTGGCATTTTAGGAAATAATAGTATTGTCAATATACGACAATGACAGGATTGATGGGTTTTTGTTTTAAAGAAGAAAAGAAAAAAAGATCGGGGGAGCTCGGACCGAGAGGTCAACAGAGCGAGTATTTTTATAAAGATTAGGATTAAAATAATTATTAGTTAATGTCAACCGCGTAATAGTGTCCCGCGTAGATAAGTGTTTAGTTTTCTACATATGTAATTATTTCTAAAATATAAAGTATAAAAAAGTTTTATGCAGTTTTAATAAAAAAAAAGGAGTTCCGTAGAATCCTCTCCGTAACAATTAAAAGCAACTATATCCTACCGCAGGCGTTGGATAATCAAGTAACTGCAAAGGGCAGGTTACAATACCTACATAATAGAATACCTATATATAGAATAGGAGATATAGCAAAATCAATATAATGCGCAATTAAATTAATTTCACGCTACACGGACAAAGCCGGGTAAAACAGCTAGTACTTTATAAAACTAAACCTAAATATAACTTAATTAATCCAATACAATTCATCTTGTTATAGTCATATTAATACCCTTGTATTGAAACTGACTACCTTCCGTTGAAGATTTGCTGTTGAAGTGGAGTTTGGCGCCGGAGCCCTCCCTGCTGGTGCTGGGTGGGCTTTGCTGGGAATTGCGGAAAGCTTTCAAAGTCAAAGTCAAAATATATTTAGTCACGTAAACCTATTACAGGCATTTGTGACATTTTATTTATTTTTATTTATTATAAACTTTATTGCACAAAGCCGCTAGACATTCGATACTGGTCAAACCTTTGGGACGACTAAAGCAGTTACGACAAGATAAGGCAGGTGCTATCAAAACTAATCATGTGATTACTTAAATTAATAACATTAACATTTAACATAAATTATTTAAATTAACAAGCTGTTAGCAGAACTAGCTAGCTTAAATGTGAACGTTAAAAAAGAGTTTTTCCTAACATGTGATCACGGTCATAGTGATACATTAATTATATAAAAAACAAATTAAAGAATGAAAAATGTATTATTAACTATAATTGTAAACACTTCGACCGAACCTTAATACATACATCACCAACTGTGAATCAAAGACCTACAAATAACCGCTATCTAGTAAAACGATTTATGAATTTCAAAAGTATAGATCGAAAAGTAAAACTATTGTGTAGCCAGCCAGTGCTTACAAATAATAAATGCTAAACGGAAACTGACGAAGCTTTCTATTTTCGATGACATTCAAAAAGTCAGACAAAATGATGGCCAACCGTTCCGGGCTACTGTGTTAACTTTACAGATAGACCTATATTATTAGGACAAGTCTATTAAAATATTATTGTATTTATTTTATTTTTTCAAAAAAGAACGATCCTCGAAGAGACAACCACACGCACAGGACAAAATATGCAACTGCATACCGCCTTTGACCGCCTCCGTGGTCTAGTGGTAATAAACGTTGCCGTGAACTCGGGAGGTCGTGGGTTCGACTCCCACCGGGGGCAAGTTGTACATTGTATAATTTGTCTCGGTCTGGGTGTTTATATGTATAATATGTATATATTACAAAAAAAAAAAGTAAATATCGAGTTTATCAACCATCTAGTTTCCGTAACACAAGCCTCGTAGCTTACCACGGAAACTTCTTTCTTTATTGCACAAAATAAGTGTACAAAGGCGAAGATTAATGCCTACAAGGCATTTTCTAACATCTAACCTTTGGGAGAGTGTGAGATTAAGGGTAGTGCCGATATCAAGTTTAACAATATAGAATATACTACACACATTACATACTAATAGATACTTACACTGTTACATAAATTACACATATACCTATAAATAAACGTATATATATTATGCCAAATATATGTTTTTAGCCTGATGACGACTCCTGTTTGTCTAGAAATAAAGCAGTGACCAAGCGCTTAAAAACGTGGACGGACGGCGCATGTCTAATAGCGAGTGGTAACCTGTTCCACTGGCGGGCTGCAGACACAGTATACGAATCTGAATATCTGCTAGAGGAGTGGGATGGGATTTTAAGTTGGTTGTTATGTAAAGAGCGAGGTGGAAGGTTGTGAGTATCACACATGTATTCAAAACGGGATTTAAGATATGCAGGCGCATGAGGATTGTTCAGGATACCATACAGAGACACGAGGAGATGGGTAGATCTTCGAAAGCGGATATTCGGGACGTCGGGATAGCAGATATCTGCATAGTCTATTATGGGAAGAAGCAGCGAACTGACTAGCATTAACTTTGCCTTAAAAGGAATAAATCATTATTTAGTTATTAGTTGGCTGCGCTTATTATCAGGTTGACGCACAGGTATACATATAAACCATTGTCGTTTGTCAGAGAACCAAAGCATTCAATGATGTTAGGCTGAAGTGACAATGGGACAAACCGTTGAAGAACCGATAAACGTTGGAGTAGGTGGGTTTTGGAGTGGAGACCACGACGAGAAGACGAAGAGCAGGACGACCCCTCCGACAGATGGATATGAAAAAGTTCGATGGTGGGGCTAGATGGAGGTGGCAGAAGATCGCGTGCAATGAACAAAATCAAAGCTAAAGATATCGACGAGCTTGCCACTTGTAGTGATGTGCTTATAGAAAGAAAAAGCTAAAATTTAATCCGATTTTTAAATAGAATATTTGATCTATTTGAAAAGTATCCATTCTAGGTTTTACTACACTGACTTACGATACAATTCTGTTAAACTAGTTAATGCCATTACTATCACGACAAGTTGCTGTTAGTGAGAAAATCTGACATCTCTTGATTACTGGTTACGCCGATATATATATTTATTGTTATCTATCTATTACAATTAATTTCCCCTCCCCGTCTACCTCTAACTCCATTGCCCAACGCCAGTTGGCATCGCAGTCGCTCAACCGCGCGCCACGCTTGGACGTGTTCGCAAACCTATCACGCTCCGCCGTTAAATCACGCTGCTAATTCTCCAAGTTATTATTATTATTACAGCCCCTAGAACACAGAACCATATATCTGGAGAACTTGGCCTACACTCGCCACGCTGGCCAGACGGCTTGGCGAGGATTTGATGTCAATTTTTATGACAATTTATTAACGATTCCACAAGTTGGTATTAGTGTAACCGGGACCGACGGCTTAACGTGCTCTCCGAGGCACGGGAACGGTGGTGTTGTAAATCTATGACAAATGTACTTAAGAAAAGTGTATTTCTCATTGGTACATGCCGGGGGGGTTTGAACCGACCTTTGTAGGATTTAAGGAACGCGTTCTTTCAACCGAGCCACCACCGCGCCATTCTCCAAGTGCAGTCCTCAAATTATTATCACGCTAAAACCAATATAATTACTCTGAAATTAGTGGAGAAATTAAATAGTGAACCAGGCGAAGGACGCCAGGAGGAAGCCCCGACCGCGCTGCATCCACTGGTTAGTGGGTTTCCTCTAAAAATCTTACTATTATTCACCAATTACCAAGAAATGATGAATTATTTATTAGTTCGGACGTCTAGAGGTCTACGCCTAGAAGGCGCTGAATTCATATTAAAAACCTATAGGTATATTTTTTTAGTGCAAGAATAATTAATGGTAATTAAATGGTACATATCTTTGAACGGGTCGTTGTCTCCTTGTCTATGATAATAATTTCACACAAAATGTGGAAACTAAAAGTTTACTCAAGGTAATCCCGTACACTAAGTTCTGGGAATTTCGGGTCTTCTTCAGACTTGGCCATAAATAAATTTGAATAGAGGATCATGTTACATAATAAATTACACTTGTTTGAGGAAATTCGTGTGAAACAAACAGGAATTTGTGGCAAAATTCAAATCAAACGATTGCTAGTATTTAATATTTATTCGAAGCAACTAAGGTACAATAAATAAAAAATAAATAAACTATTATTAAAAATGTTCACCCATGAATTGATCATGTGGCAGTGTGCCAAGAACACTAGGCTTGCAGCATTTCCCAGTTGCACAGCAATTCTGATTTGCTGCGCCAGCAGAGGGCTGTCACATACAGCATTAATTAGCCGCTTAGACAGTTCTTTAAATAAATTAGATGTTCTTTAAAAAAAATGTGATCCTAATTTTTATTATTTATAATTCTGTATGTCTTAGTTTCTCCGTGGTCTAGCGGTTAAGTCCGTGGATCGAGATACAAAAAAATAAAGTAAAGTATCATTACGACCGTATCCCTTTAGGGCTGGTCAGAAACCACGCTTATAAAAAAGCGGATTTACATTTAGCCAACTTTACTATAGGCATGACATGTGGTGTGCATAATCATGACAAGTGGCAAGCTGACCACCCCGAAAGGGAAACGGTCGTGGTGATACTATCACAAATAAATAAATATATTCGAAGTACATACAAAAATATTAAAATAAATAAGATTAAAAAACTAATTATAAATAAAACTAAACTAAAAATACCTATGAAATTAAAACTATTCTACAAAATAAACTAAGGGCTCACCACCAGGGAGGGTACCTAAAACGCTCGCCGCATTAAATTAAATATTAATTTTATTTATTTGGTTTAAATTAATAAATATTATTGTGTCCTGACCAGGAATCGAACCCAGTACTTCTAGGTCTAAATTCACGGACTTAACCGCTTGACCACGGAAGCAGTTTTGTGTGATACTTGTGTATGTGATGATACTTTACTTTTACTTTACGCGGAGATAAAAGTTAGTAGTAATCTTTGCCAGTCGACTAGGATTAGGAGTCCTAGCTGGAAAGTGTACTCGTAGGAAATCCGCACGTGCGTCGCGTAGTCACGTGCCAGCTTTGATCCAACAAAATGATGACACAATAGTTCTCCAGGGTATCACAATGACTATATCTCATTTAAAAGCCCCGGCACACCGGATGAGAACACTTTTCAGGATTATCTTACGAGGGTTTGACGCTTTGCATCTCTCTCACTCGCACAATCCGACATTTTCAAGTCGGAGTGTCCTTTTGAGAAAGATCTTTATTCTTTGAGAAGATCAACTCTCTGGGAAATAAAATTACGGACATTTTGAAGATATCATCATCAGCCTGTGTCTCTTCACTGCTGGATATAGGCCTCCCCCAAGGCTCGCCACTTCACACGATCTCCTGCCACCCTCATCCAACCCCCACCAGCGACCTTCCTCAGGTCATCCGTCCATCTAGCAGGGGGTCGACCCACTCTGTGTCTTCCCGTACGTGGTCTCCACTCCAGAACTCGTCTACTCCATCGTTCATCGGTTCTACGACAGACATGTCCAGCCCATTGCCACTTCAGCTTACAAATTTTGAAGGCTATATCAGTAACTTTGGTTCTCCGACGGATTTCCTCGTTTCGGACTTTATCCATCAGAGAAATACCGAGCATAGCTCTCTCCATAGCCCGCTGAGCGACCTTAAATTTGTGGACCAGACCCACTGTTAGTGTCCACGTTTCTGCTCCATACGACAGCACTGAAAGAACGCACTAGTTGAAGATATACTTATAAGAAATGATCAGGAACGGGTTCAAGACTCAGCTTTACGCAGTGGAAGTTGGTGCGAGAGGAGTTCCAGCAAAATCATTGCATTACTTACTGAAAGAATTGGGCCTAAGCAGGTCTGCCGTCAATACATTTATGGAACGAGCTTCCAAGACGGCATTAACAGAATCATACAGTATTTGGTTGGGTAGGGAGAGAAGTAGAATGGTGGATGGTGAGCGTATTATCGTGCGATAAAATAAAAAAGGGAGGCCTCCTTTTCTTAAACCAGCCTATTGTCGGTCGCAAGCCCGAGACACCATTCTTCCCATCTCCGCACACGATGGACCCGGTACCCGCACGGCGAATCCATGGAATGATTAGAAATTTGTCTTCTCTCTTTAGTAAATAAAATAAAATAGAGGAAAAATGTTTTGTTGTTTTTCCTTTTTTCTCTGTCTAAAATTAGGAATATTAACGTAAAAATATGTCCAAAATGCCCGTAATTTAATTTTCTACAAAGTTAATAGACTACAATTTTTCAAAAGTACTCCCAGATATAAAAAAAAACCTTGTAAATATTGTTTTATTTTTTAATACTGAGCACGCCATATGACATTGCGGCCAACTGATGGTTAGCGGTACGCGAGGTTCAAAAATGGAAGCAACCGACCAGCCACTGACGACCGACATCAATCCTCACCATTACGCCGGCCTATAATTTATTGAATACAAACAATAATAAATAATACATATGACTAAAAGTAATACGATTAAAATGATATAAGCATCATCGGTCTATCGTGTGTGGGTAAGAGATGAGAAGAATGGTGTATCGCGCTTGCGACCGACAATAGGCTGGTTTGAAAAGAAGGCCTGTTATTTATTTATAGCGCGATCCACTTCTCTCCCTACGCAACCAAATACTGTATGATTCCGTTAATTCGTTTTGTTTCTCAATTTCGTATTCAATTTAAGTGGCTAAATATCCGTTTTCGCAGACATCTCAACCTTCTTTGCTTCCTGTATGGCGTCCTCAATAACCCTATAACTCCCCCATACCTGAAATATCGTTTCCAATTTCGGTACGATTCGCACTGTCGTCCACTTAGCTCTTCTCAAAACAATCAACTATCTATTCCTCTACACACTTCCAGCAGATATTCAGATTCTCTCATTGTCTCGGCTGCTCGCCAGTGGAATAAACATCCACTGGTGATCAGACAAGCTTCTTCTATCTCCATCTTTAAAAACTTGGTTTTCAGTCACTTTCTTAAAAAGCAAAATGTCTCAATCACGCTCTGACATAGTAATTATTTTATATATGTATGTATATTATGAATCAATAGAACATATTATATAAGTATTTATTATTTAATTGTTGTTGTATATGTAATTTATTATCTGCACCACGGTAGCTCTCTTATCGCCATTACAAAGGTTAGGTGTTAGAAAATGACTACGACAATAATCTCGCCTTTTACAATACTCTTGTAAGCAATGTGCAATAAGGAATTTCATTATTATTATTATTGGAACCTTTTTCTGACCTGCTAAGGCCCAATTCTTTCAGTAAGTTATGCAAATATTTTGCTGGAGCTCCTTTCGCACTAACTTGCACTAAACTAAAAGATTACGTAAAAATCTGAATATAAATAGGCATAAGTTATATTCTAAATTGACATTACTTACAATGCCATTGATATCACAAACACACAATACAATAAAACCTACAACAAAAGTAACTATAAATGAATATATTATAACTACATTCCTCCAGCGCCACCTGTAAATCGAATGATGCATATCGAAACCGCGTAAATCGTGGCCCAGATTAGTTCGGGCCAAATAAAAATCTCGGTTAAAAAAGAACATTATCCCCTCACCATTGGTTTTAAATTGATTACTCCAAATTTAGGTAAACTGCGCCTACCTTCGCATCGTCATTGGATTTAAGTGAGCGATTTGTTCAATTATTTCCTCCACCACATCAATCAGTTTTAATAACCGGTTTTTATAGCAAGGAAGCGTTGAAAGGATTTAAATTTGGAATTCTGAATTAAGGGTATAAACTCTTACAATAAAAAAAAAAATTGCCGCATGGAGGCGTTATTTTTTAGCTATAGAGATATACCTTTATTACATTATGCACGGAACTAGCAAACTACGTCTAGCTTACGTACTTGAATCAGTAGTAAGCTAGCCATCGAGCCGTTAGTACGCTCGCAGTAGGACACTGTGACATTTTTTACATCTCATTCGTTAACTATTTTGGTGATGCAACTGTGGGTGTGACGTTACGTTCTATCCGTTTCGCATTTTAAAGTAAACGATATATATAGCAAGCAATATATTATAATACAATAAATAATTTATTATTCATCATAAGCCTGTGTCTCTCCACTGCTGGATATAGGCCACTTGCAAGGCTCGCCACTTCACACGATCTTCTGTCACCAGCGACCTCCTGGTGATGGTCATCCCACTCTGCGTCTTCCAGTACGTGTGTACTTTCCACTTCAGAACCCGTCTACTCCATCGTTCATCGGTCTCTAGCCCATTGCCACTTCAGCTTGCTAATTTTGAAAGCTATGTCGGTAACTTTGGTTCTCTGATGCATGTCAACGTTTCTGACTTTATTCTTTGGAGAAATTCCGAGCATAGCTCTCTACATAGGTCACTGAGCGACCTTGAACTTGTGGACCAGACCTACCGTCAGTGTCCACGTTTTTGCACCATGCGACATTACAGGAAGAAATTTTAAATATTATCAAGTACCTAAAAGAATTTTCGTACAAAATGTTTGTTAAATTATGTTTTTTATTCTTATTTGAAATTGTTTTTTTTTTATTTGCTTCACCGACAATACGCTGACGTATGTACGGAAGCGTAAGATTTTTTCGACTAGAGAACCTCAAGTCAGACTCGTAATTGATATTAAACTAATATTTTACAAGTTTTCAACTTTAGAAAAAGTTCCGTTACTCGATCATAGATGGCTTTTATGATATCCACTACGGTCTTAAAAGCACTCATCATAAGGTTGATATTGGCTTCAATTATTGCCTAGTTGGACGTTAAAAAAAAGTACCCCTACTCGATTATAGACGGCACTATTATTACTGGTGACACCGACGAGCTACCATGACGAGCCTATAGTAAAGTTGTATAATGTGAATTCGGTTCTTAAAAAAGCTTGGCTTCTGAATTCCCCGCAAAGGAGTTCTATGCCTTCCAAATTAAAGTATATACAAGCTATTTATCATCTTAATTTGCTAAACCATTTAAAATCTCAGTCTGCGAAAATCCACAAGCATAACACTTAATGCCTATCTTCTAAACGTTATAAAATCTGTTTCATAATTCAGTAAAGAGCCCTTTAACAACCATTTTTTTTAATCCCACGAATTAAAAGTCACATTCAATTACAAACAATTGCCTTGCTCTTTTATTAAACCTTTAACAGCCCTGTATATTGTAGGTACCTATTTTCCGCTAAACATTTTCCTTTTAGGGCTTTAACATACCATTTAACATGAAAATAAAATATTTTTAATTTATCATCCGAAATTTGGAACTATTATATAATTAAGTCAGCAGGTCTGTCTTAGTTTATAGTGTGAAATTACAGGGTGATTCGGATAGTGGACGACACTACAGTGTCTTAAAACTCTTGATTCGCTGCGGTTTTGCCGAGATGTGGCCTCCCTCAGCGTGTTCTACAAGCTATACTATAGTGAGAGAGCTCCACAACCTTATCTCTTCTTCTCTGCTCCGCAACAGAACCACACATACAGACCAAAATATGCACCACCGTTGCTACTATCAAAACGCGTACATATAAATTTAGAGATTCTTTCATCTGTCGCATGCTGAAGATGTTAAATGCTCTCCCAGCCAGCAAGTTTCCCCATTCCTATAACCTGGAGTCCTTCAAGCGAAGCGTGAAAAAGCATCTTGATAGGCAGTCCCGTGATAGGGACTGATGTCAGTCGTCTGTGGCTGCCATCAGTTGCTCCCATTCTTGGGCCTCGTGTATCGCTTACCATCAGGAGGAGGCAATGTTACATGTGCTCAGTATATAAAAAAAACCTATTTACAGCACCAATAATTTTTAGCGTTATTTTGTATTTACTGTAAACTTTTGTATTTGTGTTAACTGCCTCCGTAGCGCTTAAGTCCGTGGATTTGAAGTCGGAGGTACTGGGTTCGATTCCTGGTCGGGACACAAAAATATTTATTAATGTAAATAAATACATTTAATTAATTTTTAATTCATAAAAAAACCTATTAAAGCGCAGAATACATATTTTTTTGTGCTATGCCCAAAAATAAATGATTAGTATTAAGGCTCTACAAAGGGCTCATTGTTAATGTTTGTTGAAACGCCAACCCCATTGTCGACTAAATCAAAAAACCCAACAAGATTTTGTAGAGGTTATATTTAATAGTTTAAGGCGTTTATATTATAGTGTGTTGCCGGCCTAAAACGAGATGGGGTGTCTGTAATTTACAAGTTAAACGTTTCGCAGAATATTTTAAATGAGGTTTTGGGATCAGTTAATATAGATGAGACTGTCGATAGATTTTTCTCTCTAACAAATATTAGCTGAATGTGACGAATAATATTATTATCCCCAAAAAATAACTTTAAATATAGGTACAGTCAAAGAAATCAGTACCTATTTAAATAACACGAAGCACAGCTGCGAAAAGGCTGTAAGTCGTAATCTGTAATCGTACGAACATGCTTGACCAAACTCGTCTTCTACAACCGATTGACCGTTTGCGTCGAGTCCGATCTTGTTTGGAATTATCGCCAGTCCTCCGGCTACTTTTGATGTATAAAAGAAGTTTTATATATTATACTATAGATATATGGATATAAGTTGTATATATTTTTGTTATTATCATTACAGCCCCTAGACCTCCACTGCTGGAGATGAGCCTTCCAGAACATATACATATACTACGTTGGCCAGACGGTTTGGCGAGGATATGATGTCAATTTTTAATGACAATTTATTAACGATTTCACAAGTTGGCATTAGTGGAACCGGGACCGACGGCACGGGAACGGTGATGTTGTAAATCTATGACAAATGCACGTAAGAAAAGTGTATTTCTCATTGGTACATGCCGGGGGGATTTGAACCGAGACCTTTGTAGGATTTGAGGAACGCGTTCTTACAACCGAACCACCACCGCGCCTCATTGTTGTTATATGTTATATAAATAAATAAATATGAACGACTGAGACTGACGGCTGATAATTCGGTTTTGGTGTTGCCGCAGTGGTAGTGCAGTGCTTTCAGCATATAATATATATATATTTATTTAGTTATACTTAATAATTATATATATAAATATATATATATATATATTTATATATATAATATATATATAATATATATATATATATATATATTTAGTTATACTTAATAATTGAGATTTAATGAGACAATGAAATGTTTTTTTTTTTGTTTGGAATTATGATACCCAATAATCATATTAGGTTAAAAATCGAAATAATGGTTTTAAAATATAATAAGAATGTTCAAGAAAAGCCTAAACTAATAACTACAGCTTGAACAGAGACGCGATGAATACAAACACTCGAAATTAACCACGCTGCTCATTGACCTATACGCAAGGATGAGGCAAGTTTTTTCAATACATTGGTTATCAAGGATCTACCTTAAAAGAGGTGATACCCAGCACGTCAATTTTGAGTCGATTGTTTTTTTTTTTTTTTTTACATTATTAATAATTCAAAAAGACGAAAACCATTAAGATTTATCTAGGTTCGGCAATGCCAAGTTGTATTAAAGAAAAAAATTTAGAACAAATAGAGCAGTTAATTATTCTGAAGTAACTGCAAATTACTGCCTCCCTATTAGTCCATACGCAATAATTTATTTGTGATATTTCTTGAGTATGGTACACTAGAGACAGCGACAAGTCATTTAAGTGACACCTTAACTGTTTTTGTTTTAGCTAAAGTATGACAATGCCTTTTTACAGCATCTATAATTTATGTGACATTTTAATAATGTTTTTGCTTATAGTATGACAATGCCACTTTGCAGCAGCTATAATCTTAGTGACATCCTCATAATTATTTTCGTCTCAGCTTGTAGTATGACAATGCCTCATTACAGCAGCTATAATCCTTGATGTATTCATTTTATAATTGTGTATGTCTTAGTTTATAATATGACAATGCCTATTTACAGCAGCTATAATTTTAAGATTATAATTATGTATATTTGGGTTGTAATGTGCTGCTCCAAATACAAGCTATTTCCCAGAAAATAAGCTTTTCGTTATATTAAATAATTTTTTGACATGTAAAAGCGCAGAATACATTATATTTATTGTGCTATGCCAACTTACAAAATAAATAAACTAAACTAAAGCTTGCTACTTGTCATTCCTTCTATCTATATACTTTTGTAAAAAGCCACCCAGAACTTTTTAAACCTCTTGGGGATAATTGCAATTTTAAAACGCGTTATCCTAGTAGAATAATTATTCCAGCTCATAAAAGTACTTAATATAGCCGAAATTGTTATGCAATGGCAACAAAGATAATTAATAAGCTTCCAGTTACTATAAGGGAGCTGCCACTAAATCTGTTCAAATTAAGAGTCAAACAAATGCTGGTTAATAAATGTTTTTATTCGACATAAGAATATCTAGACACTAAGCTTGACAAAGTCATATGACTAAATAAATATTTGTATGCTAGAAATAGCGAAGCATGTGATATAATTACATATAATAATTTACATCCCTGTACCTACCATGTTCCTGACAAATAAATTATTTCATTTCATTTCATGATGAGCCTATAGTAAATGTAAAACAAATTCTATAAAATAAAAAGAAGCATGGTTTCTTATCACCCCTGTAAGTCGTAAGAACGGTCGCGATGATACTTTACTGCAAATTTATTTTTTAACTTCTTGGATTTGTCACCGTCAGGAACAGCAGAATAACTATTAAAACATTGAAAAATTGTCGAAATTACTAAAATAAAAGATAATTACATTTTCCCATACAAAATGCGAACATTTTGTTTGGGTTTCGTACCTTGCAAACAATGTTGGTTGTCAAATATACGTGAGTTCAGAAATGTATATCAAACCCCTTAAATATAGAACAAATGACAAATAACCAAATGATTGGCTAACCTAAATAAAAAAAAAAAACTTTTAAATAAATGTTTTTGAAAATTGTTTAGTGTAAGTATTATTATTAAACTGATATACATAGTTGATTTTTGTACTTTTATTTTATTGATTTATTTATAAACTTTTGGGAAGACAAACAAAACAAAAATAATAGGAAGAAAGTAGTAACTTTAAAATTGATCAAAATTTAAATTTAATTATAAAACAAAAATAAAAAACAGTGATGAAAACTTACTACGAGTACAATAAATAATCCTAAAAAACACTTCAAGCATTTATGGTGGTTTGTCGAAGAAATTCGCCGGAATCGAATGATGGAAAATGTCAATTTCGTATTTATGACTAATACCATTATAGGCGTTACCACACACGCCACAGAAATGTATTTTGCCTATAATTTGTTCTTACTGTCTTAACTGTAGGGGATGACCTATTTCGCCTTGCTGGGGTAAAGAAATTGAGTTTGCTCAATAATTGGGGACAGTCAACTTTACCTGTGACTATCTTCCTAAGGTAGACAATATCTGCTATTTGACAGCGTTTTGAGAGTGGTAAGAGGTGGTGCTTCCTACATGAACTCAAATAGCTTAAGTAACCTGACCTGGTCTTATAGTTTAAACACTTAATAAACCGTTTTGGTACTTCCATAGAATCATAAATTTAGTTCAGCTAATAAGTATCACGACATTCATTGACTGTTTGGCGATACGAAGTTCGCCAGGTCAGCTAGTAATAAATAAATAAACCGATTGGTATAGTAATCTATTACATTAGTATATATTATTATATTTTCAGCACAGCTACTATGTTTTAACTATCTCTTTCTTCTAAGGTTAACATTTGCAAGACCTTGTTTCTGTAAGAGGCAGGCGACAATGCAAACAGATCAATACTATGAAATATATCATTATAAGATTAAAGAATTCGCCTTACGTTTACCTGCGTTCATCAATGGAGAATTCATCTCACACCTCCGATTTGCGGATGACATAGTCATTATGGCCAGTTCACTCAAGGATCTCAGCGGAATGCTGAACGGCTTAAACGTAGCTTCCCAGCGGGTTGGTCTCGGAATGAACTTAGACAAGACGAAAGTCATGTTCAATGATCATGTCAAGCCGAGGCCAATCTGCATAGGAAACGCTACTCTCGAAGTTGTGCAAAATTACGTATACCTCGGGCAGACTATCCAATTAGGAGCAGCCAACTTCAGGAAAGAAGCCGACAGACGCATTCAGCTAGGATGGGCGGCATTCAGGAAACTCCGGCACATCCTCTCATCGTCTGTACAATCACATATACTTAGAAATAAAGATTATCGGAATTCCAGTAGTTCACACAATTGATACTAGATGGCGTTAGGATAGTTTAAGAACGTACACTGGTTCGGCGTGAACGTCAATAGACTACTGTGAATATTTATCCCCATGGTGGGTTGTTGAGTTGTTAAGTTGTTTACTTGTGTAGTTTAATTGTATATGTGTGTGTGCTAAATAAAGTGTGCGTTAAGAAAATCAGTAATTTAATTTCGCGAGTTTAGTGCGTAACCAAACATTTGGTCATCTTCGAAGCCAGATTAAAAAAACAGTGAGTAAAAAACATTAGTAAGTGATTAAAATTTAAAGACTTGAATAATTGAACAATAAAAAGTATTTATCAAAGTACCCTCAAAAATTTGCAAAAAATAAAATTGAAAATTCTTGAACTATATTAAATTAGTGATTAAACGGGGACATTTACGAGTGTTAAAGTTACTTGTGGACTATGTTAGTTGTTGCTAAGTGGTTTAATTGATAAACTACGATGGCGGGACTATTAATTGATGGACAGATTTCTATTTACAATCAAATCGTGCGTTTAGAATCTAACTACAAGAAAACTAGATACACATTACCTTATTTGGAGACTAGACTTGAATTATTAGAAGGTTATTGGAATAATTACATAAATAAACACGAAGAAATACGAAAATTAGTACCGATTTCAGAACAAAAGACTAATAAATATTATACAGAAAATCATTATGATCAAACAGAAGATTTATACTTAGAATTTAAAACTACAATAAAAGAAAGTCTTTTACTACATTTCGATAATAATACAAGCTCAAATATTACACAATTCACTCAAGATGGAACAAAAAGTTATACTAAATTACCCCCTATACAAATACCTAAGTTTACTGGAGAATACAAAGATTGGACAAGTTTTAAAGAATTATTTACATCAATTATACATAAAGATACACATCTCACGAATATAGAAAAGTTTCACTATTTAAAGACATCTTTGTCAGGAGAAGCCGAACAATTGATTAAGCACGTTACGCTCATAGGCACTAATTATGAGGTAGCATGGCAGACCCTAGACCAAAGATATAACAACCCAAGAATAATTATTGGAACAATACTAAGACGTTTCCTTAACCAAAAAAGGATTGTTACAGAGAACGCTAAATACTTAAAGGAACTTATTGATCATACCAACGAATGCCTTAGTTCACTAAAATCACAGGATATTAATATTGATGGATGGGATCCTCTGGTGATACACATTGTTGCGTCGAAACTCGATGCCGATTCACTAAAAGATTGGGAGCAATCACTCGGTTCAACTCACGAGCTACCCTCTTTTTCGAGACTTTCTAGTTTCATTGAAGGTCGGTTTAGAGCCCTAGAAATAGTTCAGAGCGCTACAATCGCTCAACCTAAATCACATTTGACTACATCAAAACAAAACCACAGAAAACCAACAAATATTAAATCGTTTGCCACAGAAATAAATACATCATGTACTTATTGTACACAGCCACATTATTTGAGTCATTGCAAAAGTTTTGCCGAAATAGATATCAGTCAAAGAAGAGAATTTGTTACAAACAAGGGCATATGTTATAATTGTCTTACTAAAGGGCATACACGACAAAATTGTCGTCAGCGAACATCGTGTCGCAAGTGCCACAAACGACATCATACATTATTGCACGAGGCAAGTATTATGCCACACAAACCCATTGTTTCTGGTGAAGAACAAGCTACGACATCTACTGATGTTACAACTTTAGAAACTGTACCTATCACTACAATGAAGACTCAAATAAATAATCAGGTTATTCTTGCTACAGCAAAAATACAAGTACAAGCTGCTAATGGATCTATTTACATATTGAGAGCTCTTGTAGACCAAGGGTCTCAAGGATCATTTATTACGGAATCAGCTGCTCAATTACTAGGCCTGAAAAGAACAAAAGTACTAGGCAAAATCACTGGCATAGACAATGGTATAATTACTACAAAATCACTGGTTCAATTTCACATACAGTCCATAACACACAATGATAAATTACTGATTAACGCATATATATTGAAATCCCTCACGACTTTATTGCCTTCACATCGATTCGACATTACCGAATGGCCCACTCTAGAAACTCTGAATTTAGCAGATCCAGATTTACACAAGCCATCACAAATAGATATATTACTAGGGGCAGAAGTACACGCACAGATTATATTAGAAGGATTACACAAACACAACCAATTGATTGCTCAGAATTCACGACTCGGTTGGCTAATCTCAGGACAAGCTGGCTGCGACACTAACGAGCAAAATACAAGAATCACGGTCTTGCACACCCAATTACTATCACAACAATTACAGCGTTTTTGGGAACTTGAAGAATATATACCGATGACTGATTCAGAACGAGAATGCGAACACTATTTTGAACAGACGCATTATCGTAACCAAGATGGAAGATATGTTGTACGTCTACCATTTAAAGAAGATTTTACGGAAAGGCTAGGAAATACACGATTGATTGCGATCAAACGCCTTACACAAATGGAAAGAAAATTTATACACAAACCTGAATTTAAAACACTATACACGAAATTCATGGAAGAGTATTTGTCAAAAGGACATATGGAAGAAATTCTACCTACTGAAGAGAATTCTAAACAAGTTTATTATCTACCTCATCATGCTATATTGAGAGAATCCAGTGTTACAACCAAGTTGAGAGTGGTTTTCGATGGCTCTGCCAAACCTACAACTGGTACTGCCCTTAACGAGGAACTTTTGATTGGACCTTCACTACAGCAAGACATTTGTGATTTGATTACTAGATGGAGACAACATAAGATATGCATGGTAGCAGATGTGAAACAGATGTATCGACAAATATTAGTTGCGCCAGAAGATACAAACTATCAACGAATACTTTGGCGGACAAACCCGGAAGACACTATCAAGGAATATCGTTTGCGAACTGTCACTTACGGTACGTCTTGTGCCCCATATCTTGCGATTCGCACTATGAAGCAACTGGCAAATGACGAGAAAGCAAATTATCCAGAAGCATGTGCTGTATTACAAACAGACTTCTATATGGACGATCTTTTAAGCGGAACCACGACTGAAAGTGAAGCTATCGTACTCAAGAATCAACTCACTGACCTTTTGAACAAGGCAGGACTAGAGTTACACAAGTGGTCGTCTAACAGTCATGTTTTATTAGAAGAGATTCCTACCAATAATACTCTTATTGATCAGGCAGTCACTATTAGGATGGATTCTATAAAGGCGTTAGGAATACGCTGGAACCCAATTAAGGATGCTTTTGAGCTCAGGCTAGAGGTTCAGCCTTCTAATGGAAATTACACTAAGACAACTGTGTTGTCAGATATCGCGAAGATTTTTGACCCTCTTGGATGGTTGGGACCGACAGTTATTATTGCTAAGATGTTTCTACAGAAATTGTGGCTTCTAGGATTAGATTGGAAAGATGAGCTTCCAGAAGAATTACACCAAGAATGGTCGGATTATCGTTCACAACTTGAAGAAATGAAGACTATAGAATTACCACGATGGATAGGTTTATCCACACACAATGATATTGAGTTGCATGGTTTTTGCGACGCATCGACTGTTGCGTACGCCGCTGTTGTTTATTTAAGACTTGTAGGCAATGGTGGGGACAGTAAAGCTTACGAGTATATGCTTGTCGCTAAAACTCGTGTTGCACCAGTAAAACAAGTTTCGCTGCCACGACTTGAGCTCTGTGGAGCACTATTATTGTCACAACTAATTAAAAATATAAAATTAAGTTTAAAGATTGATGATCGAAGCATTTATGCTTGGACTGATTCCACTATTGTGCTATGTTGGTTGCGTAAGCATCCAAATACTTGGAAAACATTTGTTGCTAACCGCACATCTGAAATTTTAAATGTTTTACAATGTGATCAGTTTCAACACATTAGATCTCATGATAATCCAGCGGACTGCGCTTCGCGTGGATTAAGCCCAGATGATTTGAGAAATCATGAATTGTGGTGGAACGGACCACTATTTTTACGACAGAACGGAAATATACCACGCGTCTCACTCTCACACGATGTTGATTCTACGGAATTAGAGATTAAACTTAATGTTCATTTGGCTAAGGATAATGACGATTGGCATATTTTATTTCTGAATAAATATTCTAAACTTAGTAAGTTAGTTCGAATTGTAGCTTATTGTTACAGATTTACAAAATTATACAAAGAAACCTTACCGAAATATTTAACTTCCAACGAACTTACTAATGCTTTAACAGTTTGTATTAAAATGTCACAGATGATTTACTTCTCTGAAGAAATCACATGTTTAATTAAGGATCGCACTATCAGCAAATCAAGTAAATTGTACACTTTGAATCCTTACCTCGATGATAAATTTGTATTACGTGTTGGAGGACGGCTTTGTAATGCTAATATTAATACCGAAAGTAAGAATCCCATAATATTAGCACACAAATGTCACTTGTCACAATTAATTATAGAAGATATACATACCATTGTAGCTTTACATGGTGGTCCTCAACTTACCTTGAATCTTGTGCGCCGTAAGTACTGGATTATCGGTGCTAAGAACCTAATTAAGAAAGTTATACGTACCTGTTTAAGATGTTTTCGCCAAACAGCTACACCTATCAATCAGAGAATGGGTAACTTACCTGTTAGTCGTGTGACGCCCATTCGAGCCTTCAATCGGAGTGGTGTGGATTATGCAGGTCCTGTAACATTGAAACTGTATCCAGGTAGATGCCAAAGAACAACTAAGGCTTACATTTGTTTATTTGTTTGTATGTCATCAAAGGCCATTCACCTGGAGCTAGTTAGCGATCTGTCTGCACAAGCCTTTCTGGCTGCTTTTAGGAGATTCACATCCAGACGTGGTCACTGCAGTGAACTTTGGAGTGACTGCGGCACAAACTTCGTTGGAGCTGCTAAAGAACTCGATTTTATGTTTAAAAACAGTAAATCTGAATTAGTTAACGAAATTTCTGAATTACTTGCCAATGATAAAACTTCTTGGCATTTTATTCCTCCTGGCTCACCTAATTTCGGTGGTTTATGGGAAGCTGGCGTGAAGTCAGTTAAATCACACTTGAAAAGAGTTATTGGATCAACTTTACTTACCTTTGAAGAATACACTACACTATTATGTCAAGTTGAAGCTTGTGTCAACTCTCGACCACTAACCCCCATTAGTACTTCACCATCGGACGACTTACCTTTAACTCCTGGACATTTCTTGATTGGAGAAATCCCCACTATTGTTGCAGAGGAGAACCTATCTGGATCTCATTTGACACGTTGGAAATTAATCCAACGTATGATACAAGATCTTTGGAAGCGTTGGAGCTTCGAATATCTTACTTGCTTGAACCAACGTTATCGTTGGCCTGCTAAAATGCCGGAACCTGACGTAGGTAGTGTTGTTTTAGTCGTCGATGAAAGATTACCTCCTGGTAAATGGCTTTTGGGACGTATTGTAACTAAACATCCAGGTAAAGATGGATTGACACGCGTTGTCACTTTGAAAATGAGGGACAGGCTTTTCAAAAGACCTGTTACTAAGATTTGTCCACTTCCTCAGGTTACATAATCCACGTTACTTGTTATTTTTAAGATATTTTGTGTTATATTTACTTTTGTTTAGTTTGAAGGACCATTCGTCCTTGGGCCGCGGCATGTACAATCACATATACTTAGAAATAAAGATTATCGGAATTCCAGTAGTTCACACAATTGATACTAGATGGCGTTAGGATAGTTTAAGAACGTACATTGGTTCGGCGTGAACGTCAATAGACTACTGTGAATATTTATCCCCATGGTGGGTTGTTGAGTTGTTAAGTTGTTTACTTGTGTAGTTTAATTGTATATGTGTGTGTGCTAAATAAAGTGTGCGTTAAGAAAATCAGTAATTTAATTTCGCGAGTTTAGTGCGTAACCAAACATCGTCTATACCACAATGTTTAAAGACTAAGGTCCAGTCCAAGGCTAGCCATGGAGAGAGCTATGCTTGGTGTATCTCTGATGGATAGAATTCGAAACGTTGATATTCGTCAGAGAACGAAAGTTACTGACATAGCTTTTAAAATTAGCAAGCTGAAGTGGCAATGGGCCGTACACATCTGCCGCAGAACCGACGATCGATGGGGCAAACGGGTTCTAGAGTTTAGACCACGTACGGGAAGACGCAGAGTGGGACGACCCCCCGCCAGATGGACAGATGACCTAAAGAAGGTCGCTGGTGGGGGTTGGATGAGGGTAGCGAAAGATCACGTTAAGTGGCGAGCCTTAGGGGAGGCCTCATCCAGCAGTGGAGAGATACAGGCTGATGATGATGATTACCTGCGTTAGTTTGGCAATATTATTACTGCAAATCGACAGTGGCGTTACGATGAAAATAGCATGGTCGATAACAATGTCGCAACATTGACAAGACGTCTATTTGAAATCCAATTTAGTAAGTAAGATGCCAGAAATAATGTAACTAAAAATTAAATAAAACTCCGGTCTACATTTGCCAGTCAACGCGTCGCACGAAATCTTTCTGGGAGGAGAGGCAATTGAATTGTACAGAAAATCAGCGAAATGTAAGCGTACCATGAGCTTGACATTTATTTACTAAAGGCCCAAGTGGCATGATGCTGTGCAGGCTAGGTTTATACATTCCTAACATTTGTAGTAACAAAAAAAAATGCAGCAATACGCTAGAAAACAAAACCAGTTTCGAACTGACCAACCCAAGTCTAAAGGAATTGACGGTCAGTTTTTCGCGTCAAACCAGACGTAAAACTGTGGCTTACATCCACAGTTTTATGCCAACTATATTTCCCCACTCACTGGCGTCAAACCGGCTCTTCAGTTTTCGACCGGCCGACTGTTCAAAGGACGTGTACTACCTATTTGTCTCGAGAATAAAAATAGGCGGGAAGTTTTAACTTCTTATTGGCGGGACATTTATATATTTTTTTACTTTTTACTAATAATAATTTCGATAGTAACTATGAAAACAATCCATTATAGCGGGCGCTGCGAGCGAACTGACGCGATTGGATTGCAGATCACACACTCACGGTCAGTTTGGATGTAGGTTTGGTTGGATGTGGGTGGGGATTACGGTAGTCACGGAAAAATTCGTGGCACGTCGTCAGTTAAAACTCTGGAGTTGGGTTTCGACACTCACGATCAAATTTTTGATGTAATCCACACTTTTATGTCTGGTTTGACGCCTAAACTGACCGTCAATTTCCTACTTAACACCCGTATTACGTTTTGTCAACGGCTCCTGCACTTAACCATTCCTTCCAGCTGTTAAATTGGTACCCACCCTCAAGGGATGTTCGACATTGGTATTCTTAGTTGTAAACTCTTCTTTCTGGTTGAGTTTGAGTTTGATTTTAAATTTTAATTTTAAATAAAACGTTCATCTATAAACATCAAATAATCAATATTACTCTCCATAATTTTATCCCCTAGTAAGTTACATAGTAAACATAGTACATATGTATTGTATTGTTTGATGTATATTAGGGAAAACATGGATTCATATCATATTAAAGCTTTGAGGAAGAACTCACGCCAAGAGAGTCCATTGCTGTACCCAATCACAGATTGAATAAATTTACGAAAAGCTTTGTCTGTAACTGCGTCAAGCTGTACAACAATTTATCCAAAGAAATACAATCTCTTAAGGATGAGGACTTTAGAAGACGGATAAAATTAGCTCTAATAGATAAAGCGTACTACACTATTGATTGACGAAGCACTACAAGATAACATAGCTTAACACATTTATTTATTGTTTTTTAATTTATTTTAATTTTTGCACTATGCATTTCATACTATTTAATTAGTATTAACTATAAGATGACAAGGCCTTTTTACAGCCGCAACCATTTGACATTATCTCTGTAAAAATATAATAATTTAATTTTAAGTCTTGACATTTTTTTTTTTTTTTTATTTAAATTAATTTTATATAAGTATACTTAATCTAGTTTTAACTTTAAATAATAATAATTTATCTATCTTTCAAAGGTACCGCCATTTCTGTTCTTTGCTTTTAATATAACCACTAACCAGGCACGATTTAGTTCGATAATTAAATTAAAATAATGTAGAAATTGATGTAATCATGGACCTAACCAAATTCCGGTGGGAACGTTCGGTGACAAATAAAGAATAAAGAATAAAGTTGACATTTCTAAATAATCTAAGTCTACTCGGACTTGTAATATTGGATTGTGCGAGCAAGAGGTATAGAAAAGCGATTAACCCTAGTCCAGTAGCTGAGCCATTCTAGTATAATAAACATCCTACTTGTACCCAATCTTAGTAAAGACACAATTGTTCATGGTAGCCCGATGTAGAAAGTGCTGGAAATGGTCGGCGGAGAATTTCCTGAGAAATGTCGGTAAATGATTTTAAACGTACATTTTGTTTTCATTCAAAATCGAATTGAAAATCAGAACTGTTTTTCTTTTCTGACGATTTTTTGTATTCCAATCGTTTGTATTGCTGTATGTAAAGTTGAGTCAAAGTCAAAGTCAAAATATCTTTATTCACGTAAACCTATTACAGGCATTTATGAAACGTCATTAATTTAATTATTTTGAATGATTCTACTCCTGCTAGTAGAAGACTAAGCAGCAAAGTGGTCCAATAAGTAAGCTGTTAGCAGAAGACCAGCAGCTTAGCAAATTCCAGTGACCTGTTAATGTTTAATCTGACTGAGAAAGGAATCTGCAAGGAAAACTCAGCTATATCAGATCAACAAAATAAAACATATACAAAACTGCACCACAAAGATCAATTAATAACCTTTTAAATTAAGTTATCAGTACCTGTACCAGTTTTAAAATGTACGTCATATATGCTTAAATCAATGATCCTAATTTCAAAAGAACTAAAAGTGAAGCCTTTTTTTGTATACTACGGTAATAAAAGCTTATTTTTTATATTATATTATTTTATTTGAAGTAAAATACAAAGGTTATGAAATAAAAGTTAAAACTAAATTAGAAAAAAAATAAAATTTAACTAATTATTAAATACTTACCCATGATTTGTTCCTGTGGCAGTGTGCCAAGAACAGTTGCAGCGTTCCCCCGCTGCACAGCAATGCTGATGTGCTGCGCGAGAAAACTGCCAGCCCTCTTGCCACATACAGCATTAACCAGGCGCTTAGACAACTCTTTAAAGAACTTCTTTGCACTTGGCCCCCACGGACCCATTGTCTCAAGACCAAAAGGCACAAACACGTAGTCGTTGCTAATCGACTCGTATTTGCGACTTTTGGCTTTTTTAGCCAAGTCCGCTGCAGCCCCGCCCTGGCCCTTAATTTTTTTTATTTATTTTTTTATATTAAATTAAGTTTATACTAGCTATTTTACCCGGCTTTGCCCATATAAACGGCAAAACGAAATTAATTTCGTTGCGCATTATTTTATTTTGCTATATCTTGATTTAATTTGCATGGTATAAAAGGATTTTATTTTTATTTATTTTTTGTTAAAGCAAATAAATTTTATTTATTCGGGACGGTCAGAAACCTCGTCGAATTCTCCAGCGTACCAAACTCGAGAAATATCACAAATAAATTTAATATTAATTAAATGTATTTATATAGGTACATTAATTAATATTTTTCTATCCCGACCAGGAATCGAACCCGGTACCTCCGAGTCTAAATCCACGGACTTAACCGCTAGACCACGGCGGCAGTTTACAATAAGAATAAAATAAAAATATTTGTCATAAATGCCTGTAATAGCTTTACGTGAATAGTGATATTTTGATTTGACTTGTGTCATCATCTCTCATAACTTGTGCCAAAATAGATTGAAAAACTGTAAGAACATTGCCGTGCGCAAATATTTAAAGTAAAAAAGGTTTTTCTGACCCGTATCGAAATTTTAAAGGATCGTAAAAGGTTGATCGCAAGCTTGATAAACATCGTTCGTTGGAGCGTTTAGATAGGCTTTATTGAAAGAATCTTCAAAACCAATCTGATGACGTCATCATTCTCTCGGTTCATTAACGATTATGTTATCATTTGATTAAATTTAATCCGTGGTTTCGCGGTTAAGACTGATTTAGCTGAAGTACCGAGGTGCGGTGGTGGCTCGGTTGTAAGAACGCGTTCCTTAAATCCTACAAAGGTCGGTTCAAACCCACCCGGTATGTACCAATGATGCACTTTTCTTACGTACATTTATTTATTTATAATAGGGTAGCCAACAGTGCTAACATCACAAACTTATTTGTACTTAACACTAAATCAGAAGTTAGATGTTGCACCTATTATAGGCGACTACCACATTACCACAGTAGCCTTTATTGCCTATAAAAAATAACAATATTATAAAAATTTCAATAAGTATACAAAAACTAAATATTATTTAAAAAACTAAAACTGAAACAATTTTAAAAAATATATATAAATAATAATAATAATAAATATTTCCAGACAGGTCACACAGCGCCATCTAATTTCCGTGGTAAGCTGCGAGGCTTGTGTTACGGAAACTAGATGGTTGATAAACTACATATTATACATATAAACACCCAGACCGAGACAAATTATACAATGTACAACTTGCCCCCGGTGGGAATCGAACCCACGACCTCCCGAGTTCACAGCAACGTTTGTTACCACTAGACCACGGAGGCGGTATAAACCTATAATAAACATATAATTTCCTTTAGAAATAAAAATAAAAAGTAAAAGTAACGGAAATAACTAAAATATAACCTACTTCAAGTAATAAAGTAAAATAAATAAAATTTAATTATTAAAAAAAAAAAAAAAAAAAATATAAAAATAATTAAATAATAAACATACATTTGTCATAGATTTACAACACGACCGTTCCCGTGCCTTGGAGAACACGTTAAGCCGTCGGTCCCGGTTCCACTAACACCAACTTGTGAAATCGTTAATGTTCTAGGGGCTGTAATGATGATGACCGGGTTCGATTAAAGCTTCGCACAATGGTAGGGGTGGAGACACACACAGTTTCTGTTGTTCGAGAGTGGAAGAAACTTCCTCTGGTTATCAGACGGGTACCGTCCATTAAAATATTTAAAAAATCTCCCTATCGCTCACTTTCTCAATTCAAATTAAAATTATTTATTTCCATTTGGTTCACAGGTAACACTCGGATATTGTCAATTTTTACAAATAAAATACAATATTATTAAAATTAATAAAAATTAAATTATGGATGGACCCAAATAAGTGACATTGCTGCCATAAACAAGTATTGCAGCTTAATCTAAATTTGTGGCTTTATAAAGGCCGTGTCAACTTATAATCTAAATAACGATAATTTTAAGTCAAATTATCAAAAAATACAATAACAATTTAATGGCTATATAAAGGCCGTGTCAACTTATAATCTAAATAACGATAATTTTAAGTCAAATTATCAAAAAATACAATAACAATTTAATGGCTATATAAAGGCCGTGTCAACTTATAATTTAAAATAATTATAATATAATGTCTAATTATAATAAAATCAAATTAACTTAAATTAATTTCGTGGCTGTACAGTGGCCGAATGAAATTAAAATCATAATAATATGAATATCATAATATTATTTATAATAACAATAAGAACTTAATTCGTGGCTGTAAGGAAGCTGTGTCAATTTACATTGTTCCTATATTGTTCTCTGATATGAATGAGGTGATAGGGAAGGCAAATGTTCTAGACCCATACAGCCAAGTCTGACGTAATATAGCTTTCTTTTCTATAAGTTCATGTGGTTATCATCAAATTCCAGATGTTGCAGAATTTGATGTTTTTCTTGGAAGTACTCACAGCGCAAACAATAAACTGCAACTTGTGCCCCATATATAAAGTCCAATTTATCGTTTTCCATAATTATTCACATTGTAGCACATTATTAAACATAACTTTGGACTAACAATATCCACAGAAAATTAATTTACAAAAAAAACTTGCACATGACATGTCTATGAAAAAATGCGCGAAGATCTCATTTATACACATTTTTTTTTTTTTTTTTAAAAGGTTAGGGTGAATATTTTAGCCCAATTCTTGGTAAATGAGGTCAGTGGTAACATCGCCTGTCGGAGCTAATAACCATTTAAAATTTTGATTAACCTGAGACGGTTTTGAAGTTAACTTTGACTATTTTCGGATAACGTTCATATTGAGCTCATTGTCTTTTATTTTCCATTGAATAGGTAGAAACTTTAAATATATTTGATTCACGGGATTCATAGCCATCCTTCGTCGGATACTCCAGTACTTCGAACACATTGCCAGAAAAGGAGGGGATAACCTGGAGAAACTTTTTGTTACTGGCAAGGTGGAAGGATACAGACTGAGAGGCCGTAGTCCGGTACGCTGGTCCGACCAAATCCGCTCCACCACCAACACTAGCGTCCATGATGCTGTGCATGCCGCCGAAGACAGGAATAGGTGGCGTGCTATCATCAAGACGCACACCAATTCACTCAACAATGAGGAAACACAACGCAATGAGGGGGATTCACGGGAAATATATTAACTTGGGTATTCAGGGTATTTCGTCAAGCAACTCAAAATCAATCAAAATCAAATCAAAATAATTTATTTCCATTGGTTCTCTCGAAACAACTTGGATAAAGTCAGAACTAATAAAATCAATACATTTTTTACAACATATTACATACAATCAGAGTGGTAATAATGGTTGGACCGTAAACAGGCAATAATCCATATTTATGTATGCTATGCACAACATTATTGCTATAAGCAAGTAAAACTAAACTAACTTAGAAACTACTTAAATAAGATCGTGGCTGTAAAGAGGCCGTGTCACCTTACAATCTAAATAAAACATTATACGTCAAGTGAACTTAAATTTAAATTCGTGACTGTAAAAGGGCCGTGTCAATTAAAAATAAATATAAAATTAAATAATTTAAATATTAAGATTTATTATTAATTTAATAATTATGATGTATAGAAATTATATACATATGTCAGATAGTTCACAAATGTATAGAACAAAAAATAATAATAATAATAATAAAAAAATAAAAAATAATAAAAAAAAGACGTCATCTTATAATCTAAATACTAATAATGATATGTCAATTAAACATAAATTCATAGCTGTAAATGGGCCGTGTCATCTTATATTCTAATAGCATTAATGTTAATAATATTCGTGGCTGTAAAATGGCCGTGTCACCTTACTATCTAAATAAAACATTCTATGTCAAGTAAACTTAAATTTAAATTCGTGGCTGTAAAAGGGCCGTGTCAATTAAAAATAAATATAAAATTAAATAATTTAAATTTAAACATTAAGATTTATTAATTAATTTATCATTAATATATAAAATTTTGCCGTATATAATAATAATATGTGTGTTGAGACACTTAGATTGTTTTTTTATTTTTATTTTTAATAGTATGCTTTTAATTGAAGTCTGATAAGAGATTAACGCTATTGCATTCGTCTCGCTCGCACAATATTTTCAGAGATTATTCAAGACTTAGTAGACATAGTTTCGCAAAAAGGATCCAATCCACATTAAGTTAATTTTAAGTTATAGGCCATTATAATTTAAAAATTGATAAAAAAATAAAAAACAAAACCAACAAATTCAATACAATAACAATGAGATATGAAATTACAATTGCATTTGTATACTGATCCCGTTTTACAACTTAAGAATCATACAATATAATAAAAGTAATTAAGTATTAGTAACAATAAGTACTCAACAAAACATTGCAAATTTTGACAAGAAATATAAATGAAACAATAAGTAATAGAAAAATATATAAAATTAATTATGCAGCGGCTGAATTGGCTGCAAACGGCAAACGTAATAAGTGCATAGAGTTGGCAAATCGTTACTATTTTGTGCCGTTTGCCGTAGAGACGATGGGCTCTTGGTCTGAGGACGCTAAATCGTTAATACGCGACATAAGCGTTGCCATCCGAGCGTCAACAGGTGATCCTTTGAGTAGGGAATATCTTATTCAGAGGATCAGTGTTACCATCCAACGAGGCAACGTCGCCGGAGTCCTCGGAACATTGGGTTCATCTTCTCATGGATTCCATGACATGTAGAGGTTATAATCAAGATATTTGTAAGTATTAATTTTTATATTAATTAGGTTTATTAATTATTTAGTTTTATTTTTAAATCATTGTACGTTACTATAATGTATAATAAAAATTATTGCACATTGTTAAAAAAAAGAAAAAAAAACTAAAACAAGGATCAAATAATAAATTTAAAATAAATATAATGTAATATTTCAACATTGAGGAGTTTGTCGCTGGCTTAACTAGATGTATGTTCTATCGGGCCGACAACGGACACTTCAAGGATCTCCAGAATATCGCTCCATGTTGCGCTCGACCCCCCAACGGGAGACCACTTCCTAGAGAAGTGCTCCTGGAGGAGAGCTGAAGTAGTCGAACCTAGACCCCCTGGGTTCGTGAGTCGTCACAAGGCGCTATTACACCAGTAACGGCGTCCAGCACTAAAAGTGCATGAATTACCAGGGGGTGGATACCCGCTGAGATCCTACCGGGGAAAACGGGCCCAATCCCCAGGCCCATTAGCCATCCGGGCCTGGACGACTCCACTGACTGGCTAAATATTTAAGTACCAAATTATTAAAACAGTAATGAACGTTGAACCGAAATAGCCTGGATAGTAAATTAGCATTCAGATCCAAAATCAGTTTGAGTGACGTTTCCGGGTTACTTAGTTCTCTATTCTCAATTAAACAAGTGTAATGACCCTCTTAATGGCATTCGGCCAATTATAAGCTGGAAGACAAGACTACTTAACCTAATTTGTATAAAAACTAATTTGGCATAGTAGGACTCTCGGTGTTAATTCGTTTTGTTTTATGGTTCATGCCGTAAGAAATTTAATATAACACTGCACTGGGATCAATGAGAAGCGTCCTTATTCTTTGATCGGACGTCTCGGTTAAATTTTATCTTCACAGTCCCTAGAAACCCTTAATATTGCACTTTGGACTTACTTAATATTGCACTTTGGACTTACTTAATATTGCACCTACCATCTATACTGTCTAAATGTCCTAAAGGTTTGGCTGTCAGAGAATGCCTAGCGGCATTAAGTCCGCCTTTGTACATAGTGCAATAAAGTTTATAAATAAAAATAATAAAAAAAAAAACCCTAGAATCCTAGATCTTCACTGATGTTAAAGCTGGGCCATCAAATTTCTGAAGAATTCGGCCTACACTCGCCAAGCTCTGGCCAGACGGGTCTGATGTAATTTTTATAATAATAATAATAATAAATTATTTATTGTACAGAACCAAAAATAGTGTGGGTACAAAGGCGAGCTTAATGCTATAAATGCTATTTCTACCAACTAACGTTTGTGAATGGGGAGCCATTATAAGCGGGTGCAGAAACTATTGTGATTAACAATAATGAAATATAAATACATACTAATTAAATATACATATCCTACATATTATATAAATATATACATAAATAATAAATACATATCTAAGTACATAGTAGAAAGTTATGGTAAGTTATTCTGTTTATGGTGTAAAAAATTGTATAACTTGTCTTTAAATATTTCGAGAGATGGAGCTTCTCTGATTTTATGACAATTTAATAACGATTTTAGAAGTTGGTATTAGTGGAACCAGGACCGACTGCTTCTCCGAGGCACGGCGAGGGTAGTTTTGTAAATATATTAAAGAAAAGTGTAAGTAATTCTCATTGGTATATGCCGGGGTTCGAACCGACCCTTTTAGGATTTTTGGGGAAAGCGGTCTTACAACCGACCCACCATCCTTATACATTGAGTCATAGTGATAATACTTAACGTTTAAAGTCCATTGCTAAGGATAAAATATAGGTGGAAAAAAAACAGACAGGTTTAAAATAAAAAAAATATACACAATTTAATAAAGTTAAATTTTTATAGTAAAATATTGTATGAGCTTTTAGAATTTTACGATTATATAAGGAGATAGAGCCCACGCCGACGCGCCGCCATCTTGGAATGTAATTCTGAAATTTATTGCATGTTACATACAATAATGTATGCAATTTTTATGTTTATGCCTCTGCCTCGTGTACCTACCACATGTGACTAGACATCTAATCTAAAATTCACATCAAATTGCAGTAACATTTTTTACTGCATCATCGTCAAGTTATATTATCATGTATAGTGTAAATAGTGGTATTTCAGTATTGAGGTTAGACTTTAATTTTGGATTATAATAATAGCTCACTAAAGCGTTGACCGCCTCCGTGGTCTAGTGGTAACAAACGTTGCCGTGAACTCGGGAGGTCGTGGGTTCGATTCCCACCGGGGGCAAGTTGTACATTGTATAATTTGTCTCGGTCTGGGTGTTTATATGTATAATATGTATATATTTACAATAAAAAAAAAGTATAATATGTAGTTTATCAACCATCTAGTTTCCGTAACACAAGCCTCGTAGCTTACCACGGAAATTAGATGGCGCTGTGTGACCTGTCTGGAAATATTTATTTATGTTTCTTATTAATACTCGACTGGAATTACATGAAGAATACATCTCACACCTCCAATTTGCGGATGATAGTCATTAGCCAATTTGCTTAATCTTAGCAGAATGTTGAACGGCTTGAATAGGTCCTCCCAGCAGGTAGGTCTCGGAATGTATCTGGATAAGACGAAAGACATGTTCAATCTTCATGTCAAGCCGAGTCTAATCTACGTTTACGCCACTTTCCAAGGTGTGCATTAATTAATACGTCTACCTTGTATATATTATATATATACTATTCAGCTAGGCGCTGTCAACTTTAGAAAAGAATCCGACAAACGTATTCAGCTAGGGTGGGCACCATTCGGGATACTTCGACACATACTCTCATTGTCCATACCACAATGTTTGAAGAGAAAAAAGTCTTCAACCAGTGCGTCCTCCCCGTGATGTAGTACGGAGCAGAGAGGTGAATTGACTGGCAGTGATAGTGGGTCTGGTTTCAAGGTCGCTCAGCGAGCAAACTTTTTTTTTTATTGATAAAATTGCAAACGATGATATTCGTCAATAAACCAAAGTAACAATAGACCGGACACACCTGCCGCAGAACTATCGATGGGTCAGATGGACGAATGCCCTAAAGAGGGTCGTTAGCAGAGGTTGAATAAGAGTTGCAAAAGACCGCGTGTAGTGGCGAGCATTGGAAGAGGCCTACGTCTATCCAGCAGTAGAGCACACAGCCTAATTATTGTGATTACGGAAGATTTTCCACACTTCAAGTTATAGTCTATTAGACCATTGTGCGTGACCTTTACTCCTTTAACGCAGCAATCCGATCTCCTCCAGGAAGGCCAGGAGAACCGTCTTGTTGCTGCAGACCTCTGCAAGAGTCCCCGAAGTCTGGAGGAACTTTAGTATAAGCGCAGTCACACTGCAGCTCACCATGAGTACATGCGCGGCCTTCCCTCCTCTGTCATGCATCTACATAGTGGGCTATCTGTAATATTTATTATTATATATCTCATATCTTATTACATATCTCAGTCACAAAGGTTAGTTAGTTAGAAATGCATTTACGGCATTAAGCTCGCCTATGTTTTGTTTTTGTACAATAAAGAATTCATTCCCGCCACAGCTTCCTTAACGATATTATTAAAAGGGCTCAGCCTCGATCGAGGTTCCAGCTCTTCTAGAGCCTGTTGGAGTTATCCGAGACGATGGTAGGAGACCCGATGGTATGACGTTGGTCCCCTGGGAACGGGGACGTGCTCTGGTTTGGGACGCCACGTGCGTCGACACCCTCGCCGCGTCGCATCTCAGGGGGACAGCGCATAAAGCGAGAATCGCGGCGGAAAATGCGGATAAAAAATGTAAGTATATTAAAAGATTACATATTTATGCCTTTTGCTGTAGAAACTCTGGGCCCATGGAGTCCAAGTGCGAAAATGTTTTTAAAAGACATAACGCCGCGTCTTGTCGTTACCTCCGGTGACAGCGGGGAAATGCAGGCAGCGTTCTTGCCACCATTCCACGTGGACGGGACTTATATCCCTATCCTTAGTATTAATATTAATTTTATTTTAAATTTTGTTTTTTTTTTTTTGAATGTTTTATTGATAAAGAATTTATTATTATTATTATTAATCTTCAAAGTGTATAGATGATTGTTAAAGGCACAGTGTTCTGTTCACACCCCCACTATTCTACGAAGAGGCGTCGTGTGTGGTGCCTGTTAGGGTTGGGTAGAGCTTTCCTGAAATGTCTGCAATCCAAGTCCCATGTCCAAATCTGTTCGTGCATTCTGTCCGTTCTTTAGGTTTGTCAATATAAAGATTATGTTAGGCTCAAAATTTATTCGCCGATTATACTTACGTTTTTGGGCTCATAGGTAAACGTGTTTGTATGGCATAGCTCCTCGTATGTCTGCTAAGTGAACAGCTAAAACGTTACTGTCAAATGCACACAGACTGCACGAAAAATATCACAACTGGGGATAAAGCACACCGTATACTACCTCAATTTTAATTGTGTACATGCTCTCAAATTTTAATCGACCGGTGCGTACGTTCTTTTTACCGCACAAACATAAATGTTGAGTTTTATATCCGTTGCCAGCGCTCCTTTGCATTTTGGACACTAGATTATTACTTTATTCAGTTCACTTGACGGTTTACCTGAACAAGGTTCATGGAATACCCGTGTGATTCGGGCATGCGACCTCCCGCGGTGGCTCTTTAGGCTGGGGTCTTATGTCAGGCGATTTTAAACTTTCCGTCTTTAAAATAATTTTTTTCTTTGAAATAAATCTCATCATTCCGGATTTGTTTCAAATTCTTTTGTCGTTGTCGCCACAAATTTATGGAATGATCTTCCTGTAAACATAAGACAAGCAACTACCAGATCTTTGTTTTAAAAACTAGTATATCTACACTACCTGAAAAGCTCCTCACAATATTAGTAAGTGTATATATGTATGTTTATGTATATATTAGTATTTAGTATATTGATATTATAGTATATATAACAGTATAATAATATGTAAGTGTATAATTAAGCTGTTAATTTTTCTTCCTAAGTTTTTAATATTTTTTTCATTGCACCTATAATAGTTCAAATTTGTCCCCAAGGTTTGGCTGTCAGAAAATGTCTTCGGGCATTAAGTCCGCCTTTGTACTTTGTGCAATAAAGTTTTAAATAAATAAATAAAAATAATATATAATTAGTAAAAGAACTAATGGTATTATCCTGATTTTTGTCTCTTTGCATCTAGAGATGGTTAGCAACGATGAAACGATATACAAAAGCAAACTTTTATACCTCATATCGTAGCCACTATCGCTACTCTAATATATAATATAATATAAATTTGGAGACTCTTACATCTGTCGAACGCTGTAGATGTGGAATGCTCTCCCAGCCAGTGTACGTGTAAGTGTGTTCAGCCTATAACATGGAGTCCTTCAAGCGAAGTGCAAAAAAATCTTGTTAGGCTGACATAGAAATAGTAGCATACGCACTTTACGTCGATTCCGGTTCCAGTAATATCAACTTGTGGAATCGCTAATAATTTCTCATTAGGAATTGACATCAGTTAAACTTTGTAAGTTGCGATATAGTTCCACAGCAAAGCTGTTAAAAAAATAAGTTAAATTTTAGTTAAACTTTGGTCGTATTTTTTGTCCGGCCAGCGTGGGCGAGTGTAAGCCAAATTCTCCAGATACATGTCCTGGAAGGCCCATCTCCAAGAGTGTAGGTTTAGTAGGTCAAGAGAGAGATCTGTGTTTGAGAGGCTACAATGAAACGCAAAGTGTGCTCAAGCCTTTACCATACCTTACTATGCAATTTCAAGCCATGTTTATTCGACCCAGTACGGGTTTAAGGTACATTAATTTTATGTGCTTATAAGTGTGCTTTGTGTGTTTTATGATATAAGTAAACCAGCATTACTTTAATAAAATTGAGAAAATATGAGAGCTGGTGCTGCAGCGGAAACAAGCTCAGATCAGCAAGCGTCGAAAATATGAAATGATTTGCAATAGTTACTTATTTTTGACGTTTGCTGTAAAAACGTGGGGTAGATCCCCACGTTCTATAAACACATTGTTCCAAGGCTCATTGGTATCTCTGGTGACAAAAGCTGGCAGTTTTTTCTCAAAAGTTAAGTGAGCAAAAATGCTGCCAGTGTATTGGGCACCATGTCACATGACAGCGATTTGGAGGAGTTTTTTTTTGTTTTTTATACGTCTTTTTTATGATTATTATTTTTTGTTTTATTAATTATCTGATATATGTATATAATTTCACACGGCCTCTTTACAGCCACGATCTTATTTAAGTAGTTTCTAAGTTAGTTAGTTTTACTTGCTTGAAGCAGTAATTAATCTTATGCCTAACATACATAAATATGGATTATTGCCTGTTTACGGTCTAACCATTATTACCAATTTGATTAGTACATATGTTTTAATAATTGTATTGTTTTTTTTTTTTTTTTATAAATTGTGTTATCATTTAATTTATTTGTGCTATTTTCTGAGTTCAGTACGCTAGAGACATAGACGAGCTTCAAATAGTTCATCTGTTACGAAATTAGTAACTCTATTTTACTTCAGAAAATAATACGCAGATAGGTTTAATTACTTGACAGTAAAACATTGTATAATGTTTATTTCGTTACAGAATATTTTGTAATGTAAACGGATCTGTAGGAAGGCAGAGATTACGTTACCATTTCATTTGTGAATTAATTTGTTTTGTTCAAAACCTTCATTAAAACCCTTATCTGATAATCTTGAAACGTGTCAGTAAAATATATTACGGTGTGAGTACAGACAAAATGCTTTATTCTTTTATTAGCCACCTACATTTTGTCCGTGGTAAATCCACCAGCGCGTCTCCGCTAGCGTCCCAGAGGCACTGCAACGACGGGGCAGCCCCATCAGCACCCTGAATGCGTTATTGTACTGCACACGTTGTTCTACGTATAGTTGATGTAAACGCAGAGGTACTGGGTTAGATTCCTTATTCTGTGACACAATAATTTATTTGTGATAGTTCCGAGTTTGGTACGTGAGAGATATCGAGATTACAACTTGTCATGATTGGCAATGATAAATATTAATCCCCTGGAGTTACTAGGTTGCTTCATAATATTCCATTAGCTTTTTTCTTAAAGTTTCTTCTAATTAAGACATTATTACAATTCCCACCATTGGCCTTATCGTGTGTGCATGTATTCATTAAGGGTTGATCCCCAAGGAGCAGTTTATCGAATTCGGTAGGTCCGGGAGACCCGCGTCCGTGACCGAACGAAATCGACCAAATGGGTCTCTTAGGGACTCATTAGATGGATTCATTCTATCACGTGGACATATATGCAGGAGTGTCTCATGAAACATTAAAACTTTGACCTAATCAATAATTATTTATATATATTAAAATTAAATGTTTCGGTAATATCAGAAATCATATGTGTAAAATCTTCTACTACAGTGTAGCAGGTACTAGTATTCCATAGTAAGTACTCATTGTAAGTACTGTAAGTAACTAAGATTGAGACAAATTACTGACATTAGCGACGCACTATTTCTATACTGATAAAACTATGCCCAGGTTTTTAATATGAATTCAGAGCTCGATAGACGCCTACATCCTAAAAAAACTACTAGGCGTCTAAACCAATAGTTTATCCGTTTTCTTTTAGTACCATTATTTTACACTTTATTGCACTGTACTTAAAAGTATGTACGTCGGCAAACTTAAAACCATTTCGGAGTTTTCTACCAGCTTACTTTTGGAAGAGTGAGACAGTATACATATCATCGCGTAGTATCGTAATAGTAATAAAATTTCAATTAATTTGTATTCCTAAAGGTAATGCAAGGCAAGGTAGAACGAAACAAACCAAAAGGCTGAAGCTCGATACGCTGGTCCGACTAAATTCGCTCCAACACCAACACAAGCGTCCATAATGCTGTGTATGCCGCCAAATACAGGAACGGGTGGCGTGCTATCATCAAGACGCACACCAATTCTTCAGGAGGTCATAACCCTCAGTAATGAGGAAACACGACGCAAGGAGGATTCGTTAAGACTGATCTTATGAGCGTAAAACTTTAAAATCAATTAAATGATGTTACTACAATGATCTAATTTATTGTTCCAATTTTAATCCTTCGCCAAACAAAACCCAAATTTACGAACAATATCTGAAATGAAAGGCCTGTCTTAAGCTGTGAAAGTTTAGATTGTAATGATGATGGGTAATTAACATTGGCAGTGAAAATTAAACAGACTTGGTAAAATAATCCTTTAACATCTTAAGCATTCCCAATCGGCTAGGTTAGTAATATAATATACTTATAAGAATTTATAAGAAGAATAGACAGATGGAAAACTGATAATTGTTTTTGATTTAGGTTAAGTTACAATAATAAAATATAAATTATAAAAATTAAAAAAAAAATAAAAAAAAAAAAAAAATTGTGGTGTCATTTGGGGCCAACATATCGGTAAGCATAAATAATACTATCGGTATATGTCCATCATTTGCCCTTTTCCTTACAGTTATACACAAATAAATCCTGCGGTCATCTTCGAATGTGTCCTTCTCTTCTATACAAATTACTACATTTCTTGCTTAAAAATTGCTGAAGATTTTTTTTCTAGCATATTTCTTTCTTAACCCTTTCAGACTTGGCGTCCACAATTGAAGACACAAAGTTTTAAAAGAGAGCAAATTTTTAAGCATTCCGTGGATTCACCCTGCCAGGTGCCGGGTCCATCGTGTGTGAGTAAGAGATGTGAAGAATGGTGTCTCGGGCTTGGGACCGACAATAGGCCTCCTTTTTTATTTTATTGCGCGATAATACGCTCACCATCCACCATTCTACTAACCAAATACTATATGATTATATTTTTAATTATTCGTTGTAGTTCGCATATTATTGTGTATATAATATATACATATTTCCCGTTTACGTAGTGTATGTATATAATTAGTTATCTAGTCTATGTAGTGCATGTAAGAATATAATTATTTATGTAGTTTAAGTATTATTATTTTTATGATGTTTATCGTATATGTAATTTAACTAGTACTAATAAGTGATTTAATTTTTTTATTTTTATTTTTTGTGTTTTTTTTTTTTTTTTTTTTGCCATGCCTAAACTTTGATTTCTTGTCCCGAAGGTTGATGATAAGAGAATGCCAAGCGGCATTACATACACCTTTTGTATTAACCCTTTCAGCACGGATAATACAAAGCGTGCGTTATTACAAAGAAAACTAGCTAACAAATTCTGTTTTGCCGCTTCGAAACGATGTCCAGTCAAGCCGGCATAGTGTTAGGGACTGATGTCAGTCATGATTCCGGTTGCTAACATTTTATTTATTTTAAATACTTTATTGCACTAAAATTGTACATAGGCGGGCTTAATGACCAGGCACTTTTTAAGACATGCGCCATTTACTATCAGGAAGGCGCAAGGTCACATGTCGTGCTAGTATAAAATAAAATGAAGTTTGTTCACTCATCTAGCTACTTAGTAATTATATTTTATGACTAGTAAAGAATATATGCATAATTTTAGGAGAGGAATTTTTATGAGATATTTTAGACCACAAGGACCTCGAAGTTATTAATAATAATAATAAGCTTTATTTTCAGGCAACAAAATGAATATACAAAAGGCCCATAGATATATATAATATAAATATACACTGCACTACAGCTTCCGCATCTTCATCTTATTGTGGTCACCATTGGGTACGGCGACCACCTTCTGACGAAAGCTGACTGCTGCAGTGGGGATCGGCGCCGGGGTCCTCTTAGGTGGTTCACGAGGGTTCGGTGCTGCGGTAGGCCTTGTCGCATCTTCCGTGGTGCATTTCGTAGGCCCAAATGAACCTATGTATCGACGAAACACAACGCCCTGCGGCCAGAAATCTTTCATCAAGATTTTTTTTACTTTTTCCGACCGCACAAGAATGCGATAGGTCTTAAAATTTGTGTCTCGCCATTCCGAGCCCAGCTTGGTGATTTTCATAAACCTTTCAATATCCATAATATTTTTTGTCGTGCTGAAAGGGTTAAAAATAAAGTTTTTAATTAATAAATAAATAAAATAAAAACATTGTGGCGGGTTGTAGTAAGTTTGTCGATGTCTAAAAATATTTTGCGGTTGAATTTTGTATTGAGAGTAAAACTTTCTGTTTATATACAAAAGCGAGCAATTGTGATTATTTTTAGGACGGATTTCAGTTAAGGTCCGGAAACCTTTTGGAGCTTTAAATAACAAATGCTTCCTCAATTCGATTTTCGAATGGCCGCCTTTTCAAGGGCCCTTGCCTTTTCAAGTTGTTTGGGTTTTACGGCTTACGTAGTAAAAATATTGCTAACTACCCACTAACTCTTTTATTATTTTATTTGTTATAAAATATGCTTTGGAGTGATTTTTGGGATTTCGCTAAAATATATTTAGTAAACAAACATTAAAGAACCAGTTTTTTATGAGTTGTAGATAATGAGTACCTATGTAGTACTATGTTTACATTTTGACTTAGGGCACGATGAATCGCACATAGATATATCTTTAGTTGTTTATATATAAAGTGGCGAGTTAATTATGTGGTTTAGTAAATGGGACTATATAAATGAAGGCGATTATCCTGACTAATGGAATTAGGATAGCGTCGCCTATCTCCGCTACCAAATTGTCTTTAATTAATAAACCTTTAAGGATTTATGAATAAACTACCAATTTATGTGAATAAAGTATCATCACGACCGTAATATTTTGTTAATCTCACTTCACACGTGGCAAGCTCATCTCTTAAAATGCGGTCTTACATTGTTTTATATTTTTGACCATAAATCAAGACTGATATCTTCCGCATCTAAATCATCAGTTTTAACCGCTAATCCTTTAATTCCTTCCTTCATCTTCCAACCTTCGGCTCCGGTATTCACGCCAACCACGCACAGCCTGCAGCATCCCGGAATATCCCGTCAGCAATGGAATGCTAGAAACAGTTGTACGCAGATGGTGAGGCAGGGTTTCTCAAAGAAGGGACCCCAATAAACAGTTGACAAAGCTACTAAAACGACACTTCGCTTTAGAACCGGTAAGAAAATGGATTCAGAAGACTGCGCAAGGATATCCTCAAACACATACAGGACCGCAGCTATCGACGGGCTACCTTCCTTTTGGGATGTTACAGTTGATGTTTTTACGATTCGTGTGCCGTCGGAGCACCTCGAAAAAATCCTGAACAAGGAATTATGGGCACCCGGTGCCGCATATCGCAAATCATCATCATCAGCCTGTGTCTCTTCACTGCTGGATATAGGCCTCCCCCAAGGCTCGCCACTGCACGCGGTCTTTTGCAACCCTCATCCAACCCCCACCAGCGACCCTCCTTAGGTCATCCGTCCATCTGGCGGGAGGTCGTCCCACTCTGCGTTGTCCCGTACGTGGTCTCCACTCCAGAACCCGTTTGCCCCATCGGTCGTCGGTTCTGCGGCAGATGTGTCCGGCCCATTGCCACTTCAGCTTGCTAATTTTGAATGCTATGTCAGTAACTTCTCAGTTTTGTCTTGTCAGTAGGTTCTCTGACGAATTGTTTCGAATTCTATGCATCAGAGAAATACCAAGCATAGCTCTCTCCATAGCTCGCTGAGCGACCTTGAATTTGTGAACCAGACCCACTGTCAGTGTCCACGTCTCTGCTCCGTATGACATTACGGGGAGGACGCACTGGTTGAAGACTTTTGTCTTCAAACAATGTGGTATATCGCAAATACATTCGTGGATTTGCTTCACGCTGCACTGACGATCCTCATGGGCCCCGCGCAGCACCTATCCCTCTACACCATCCCCAGCAGGGTCGCTGGCGCCGTCCAGTACTTTATTTATTTTTTAAAATTACAGCTTATTATATTAAACATATTAACTAATACAGATGAAATCAAAAGACTAAGCACTGTGACGCTAAGTTATGAAAATAGTGGGTCTTAAAAGCAATTAAACGAACGGTTTTGACGCAAAAAAAGCAAATTTAAAATTAATTAAATGTGTATAATATTTTTGTGCATAAATGGCTAACTTAGTTGGTATTTATTCTCACACGGCGATATGACGTCAGACTTGGCTGTATGAGCTAGAACCTTTGCCTTCTCTATCACCTCATTCTTCATCCATAGGGAGAAGATAAGATAAGATAAAAAATCTTTATTTGCATAAATGGTAGTCTAATTTACAGGTCTTGTAGTAAACTAACTTAACGTAACAACATTTGCCGACTAAATTGGCGAGCAAATATATCAAAATAAATATAAATTTAAATTTTTTAAATAAAATATGTTCAAAAACTTACATGTCATACAATATTGTCAGCTTAAACTTTAGGTATTACAATTGTCAAAATATTATTTTAAATTATAAAACATCTTTTCTTTTAACCAAATTATTATTTGATTTTTAAAAACATTTTTTCTCAACAATTTGAATTTGTTAGGTAATTTATTATAAGTTCGTATACACATAATTAGGCAATTTTTATTACATTTAGTTTTCTTAGTATTTATATCTACAATAAGAGAACACACACAAAAAACACATTTTAATAATAATATACAAAATGTGAACTTATTTCAATACAAGAGGGAAATCTCACTAATATGCCGTGTTACGGATAGCGTAACACTACTGAGAGATTGAAACGCAATATCTTAATGCATAATGGATACACAATATGATGCAGTCAGACCTACTTCCACCACATTATTTCTTAATAAGCAGATATTCGTGGTCTAGTGGTACCAAACGTTGCCGTGAACTCAGGAGGTCGTGGGTTCGATTCCCACCGGGGGCAAGTTCTACATTGTATAATTTGTCTCGGTCTGGGTGTTTATATGTATATATTTACAAAAAAAAAAGTATAATATGTAGTTTATCAACCATCTAGTTTTCGTAACACAAGCCTCGTAGCTTACCACGAAAATTAGATGGCGCTGTGTGACCTGTCTGGAAATATTTATTATTTATTATTATAAATCTCCTAAAAGTCAGATCCTAGCGGCATTAAGTCCGCCTTTGTACATAGTGCAATAAGTTTTTAAATAAATAAAATTATATATTTGTACACCTACACTCGCCAAGCCGTCTGGCCAGCGTGGCGAGTGTAGGCCAAATTGTCCAGTTCTGGAAGGCCCATCTCCAGCAGTGGAGGTCTAGGACGCCTTGTTCTAGGGGCTGTAATGAATGAATGAATGAATATATTTGTGAATGAAGTATTAAGATAAGTCTTCTTTAAAATGGTGTTATTTTTATAAATATCACCATGCAATATTAATTCTTCTTGAAAGTAAAAATTGGCATTTGACGTCATACTTTCAACGAGAACAATAAATAGGTGGTAGGCGGACTGATGGTGGTAATTTGCCCAGTCTGCCGGGGCGGGGAAGTAGCCACCGTACGTGCCGATAAAGTCTGTAAAGTGTATCCACACGTTTCTGGATCAGACTCGAATTGCCGTCATGGCTGGATGTTGGGCTTAATCTTGCAAACCTTAGAATTTCTACTCTCTTCCTCATAATATTTCTATAATACTTCTCTCATCGTTTAAGTGGTTTATTTAAATATTTGTTATGTGTATATAGTATATATACGACTATATATGTATATTATTCATTTATGTACGTGCTATGTAATAGTAAGTAAATATTGGTATGTATATATTGATATATATGGACTTACTTAATATTGCACCTACCATATATACTGTCTAAATGTCCTAAAGGTTTGGCTGTCAGAGAATGCCTGGCGGCATTAAGTCCGCCTTTGTACATAGAGCAATAAAGTTTTTAAATAAAAAATAACAATAAATAGAAGAGTATCCGTTTCCCCATATGTCACGTATGAAAGTAAATAACAGGGTGTCCTAAAGTTTCGTGTTTGTAACTAGTAACGCGGCCAGTTTCCTCGACATTCGCCATTCGAAGATCCGGCTTTGCGACCACTTTAACTTCTCACGCTATCCTTTTATTACAATGGCTCTCAAACTAATTTTTTTATTTATGTTTATGTAGGCATTGATTAAATAAATAAAGTCATTCATAAATTGGATCTTACAAAATAAACTACTAGCAGATATGTATATTTTGATATTGTATTACTTTTCATTAGTACTTTGATATCATTTTAGTTTGTACAAGTAAAATATCATCACGACCCTATCCCTATCCCTTTCGGGGAGGTCAGAAACCACGATTTCAAAGAAGCTAATTCACGTTTAGCTAGCTTTACTATAGGCCCATCATGACAACATCTTTTTTTTATTTTTTATTTAAAACTTGTTATCATTAAACTGTGTACTCGTGTATAATTTTAGACTTGATGCTATTGTCTTTTACTACTTTTCATAGTTTTAATTTGATTTTGAAAATACAATAAATAAATTCTTACTAAATAAAATTGTTGTTAAATGTCGGTACGAATCATTAGAATACTACTTCATTTTACAAACAGACAGTGGGGTCACCCAGGTCCGGATTGCTAATGTGCCTGGGTTGGAGATGGAAACATTCTTGAGGTTTGAAAAAAATAAAATCTATAATTTATTACATCCATAGGCTTGATAAAACTTGGTCAATAATTTCCGTAATTTTCAAACGATGAAAACAAAAGAAAAATTGCGTGTTAAAAGTCAACGAGAAATTAAATTAAAAGTTTGTGAAACGCTGCTTGTAGACACACAATTCACGTGCGTTCCATTCCCGAATAATGTGAACATTAGAACTTTGTAGTGGACCTATTATGGTTACTAAGCCATTAAGGTAAAAATAACTCACAAAGAAAATAAGAATTGAACAAATGTATTTAACTTACAAAATAAGTGGGAACTATGACTTTCTTCTTTTACCAGAAAATATAATACTATTATTTATTTATTTAAAAACTTAATTGCACTTTGTACAAAGGCGGACTTAATTCCGTTAGACATTCTCTGACAGCCAAACCTTTAGGACATTTAGACAGTATTAATCGTATGTAGGTGCAATATTATCAAATGACAATTTGTAAAATATATGTAGGTATATATATGTAGACATAACAACAAATACATACTAATAATAATTATATTAATATATATAATAATTACCATTTGTGGTAAGTTTTTATTCACCTCTTTATATTCACATACATACTAATATTACATAAATATAATACAATAAATTATATAATTTTACATAAATACCTTAATATTAATAAAAACTACCTACATACAATATAAACAATAGGTTTAAGTCACTAAACGTTAAGCTAGGGACTTATAAAAATGACTGTACACCCTTTTTTTCAATATTGGTCTGCTGGGTGCTTGTCTGACTTCAACAGGAAGGTTGTTTTAGTCACAATGATTATGAGATGATTTCATTCGCCTCTATATTCAAGATGGCGATATCGCCTTTTGAAATGTAAATTTACGTATATTTCAATAAAATGCTAATGTATTTGATGTTTTAATAGAGGCTTTGGCTTTTATCTCGATACTGCCAAAATTCTAATTTCAACATTCGGAGCTTTGTGATGTCATTGTTTTTCCACCCATTTATTGTATAAATCCTATTCACTTTGTTTTTTTAATGTGTTCAATGATTTTTCCTTCTTTATAACCAGCAGTGTATTTTATTCTTTTTGTTGTATTGTATCATCACGACCGTTACCCTTCCGGGGTGGTCAAAAAACCACGCTTACAAAGGAAGCGGATTCACATTTAGCCAACTTTTTGTAGGCCAATCAGTGGCAAGCTCGTCGATGTCTCTAGCCTACCAAACTCGAAAATATCACAAATAAATTCAATATTGTATCATCATCAAAGTATCATCACGACCGTTTCCCTTTCGGGGTGATCAAAAAACCACGCTTACAAAGGAAGCGGATTCACATTTAGCCAACTTTTTGTAGGCCAATCAGTGGCAAGCTCGTCGATGTCTCTAGCCTACCAAACTCGAAAATATCACAAATAAATTCAATATTGTATCATCATCAAAGTATCATCACGACCGTTTCCCTTTCGGGGTGATCAAAAAACCACGCTTACAAAGGAAGCGGATTCACATTTAGCCAACTTTTTTATAGGCCAATCATGACAAGTGGCAAGCTCGTCGATGTCTCCAGCGTGCCAAACTCGAAAATATCATAAATAAATCAAATTTTAATTCAATGTATTTATTTACATAAATAAATAATTTTGTGTCTCGACCAGGAATCGAACCCGGTACCTCCGAGTCTAAACCCACGGACTTAACCGCTAGACCACGGAGGCAGTTAACTTAAGTGAGTGGCTTTATTAGTTAGTTTATTGTTATGTATCATGTTGTTTATGGAAAATTAATTGACCTTTTTTTATTTGCGTCCTACGATTTTGCCGCTTTCTGATTTTTTTTGCCACTTTTATCATCAATAATGCAATGACATCTTTTACATATATATATATATATTTATTTATAGTTATAGTTTATTGACATATCTAATTTCGAATATAGTATTTTAAATAATATTTATTAAAATACCCGACGAAGCACCTTTACAGCCACAAACTAGACCTAAAATATTATATATTATAATAATTATTAGGCATAGAAGTGGAAGAGATAGAGATAATATAATAAAATAATAATAATGGAAATTGGGGCTGTTCCTTGCCATACTGTATCACCATATATGGCCAGGTATTTTGTTTAGCATTGTTATTTAGAAAAATTGACTTAACCGAGTGTTCCGATAGGATCCTATGGCGATAAATATATAAATAAAAAAATAAATAAATGAATACATACTCGTACAATAGCAAAATCCATGGAAGAGTGGCCACTTTGTGAAATCGCATCTGCGAGTTTGTAGTCTCTAAAGTTGACAGGGCTCAGCCAGGTGCATAGTTTTCAGCAATTTATTACATTAGTTCATTGACATATATCTAATAGACCAGGGGCAGGAGTCTCGACATTTGATAGCGACTGTTATCCTAGCAATTTAGGTCGGTAAATCATATAGAAAAAATCCACTTATTAAATCCAAAAAGGCTGATTTGGTCAATATGTAGTTACAAACTGCCTCCGTGGTCTAGCGGTTAAGTCCATTGATTAAGACTCGGAGGTACCGGGTTCGATTCCTGTTCGGGATACAAAAATATATATTAATGTAAACATTAATATTTAATTTATTTGTGATATTTCTCGAGTTTGGTACGCTAGAGACATCGACGAGCTTGCCACTTGTCATCATTGGCATGTAGTAAAGTTGGCTAAATGTGAATCCGCTTATTTATAAGCGTGGTTTCTGACCACCCAGAAAGGGAAACGGTTGTGATGATACTGATGATAATATAGTTACAAAAAACGTATGTCATAACTTTTTATGTTATATTGAGGAAGGAGTTCTTATTTTTTATGCCTTATTTTTAATTAGCCAATTATATAGACTTTCATCTGATTCATTAATATAGGCTATATTGTATATAGGCTAGGAAAACACTAAAACAAAAGAGATTGCCGAAAACCAGGCCCCAACTTTTTTGCAGCGTGCCTCAACTAAATACAATTCAATAATCATACCAATTAATTGAGTTTTTTTTTTAATTACAAATTCTTTTTTACCCTAGCATTAAAATATAATTTAATTAAATAGTCAATTGGTTAAAATGTATGTATCAAATAGTTACAAAGCACTATTTTATACGATTAGGTTCTTTATTATTACCAGGTACTTTATTATAGATAAAACACTGGACTTCAAATCGGCGGGATCGAAACTATGTAATTATTAACGTAAAAAAAAGTTTTTGTCAATTGTCGTTATGCTAGGGTAAAATAAATAAAATTAATTACAGATTATGAAAACACAATAGCAAATAAAAAAGAAATCATTATGGCACGAGAACATTTTACTTGTGCCCATTTCTCTAAGAAAAATGGGCAGTATCATTTGTTCACTATTTCAAACCTGTTATCTAGGATTCAACGTGAACACTATTGATGTATTCAACTTTTTCTATAAATCCATATTATGTCGGGAGTGTAAATTTTTTAAAACATACTACGGATATACCGCGTGTTTTTTATGATCTTATTTTAGACTAATATATGATTCTATTGATAGAAACAAACCAAAGAAACCATACATATGTCGGAAGTGTCAATTTTTTGGCATCTCTATACAAACTGATGATTTTTAAATAACCTATGGTTTCTTAGAAAAAGTTGTTTGTTCCTATCAATCAAATAAATAAAAAACTTATTAAATAAAGTATACAAAGACCCCGTATATAATACTGATAGCGATTTGCGTCAAAAGACATAAGCATGACCGCTAGATTACAAAGGCCGTCAAAATAACAATTCAATAATAAAAATAAAAACGAACCTCTGAAAATCTTCCAGCCTTCTGACGGCTGTGAAACCGCTAACCTCCAAGACATCCTCGCAAAACACCAATAAAACTGTTTATTGACTAAAGCGAGTATACAAAATGAAGAGGAAATTTCCGAAATTCCGAAGTCACATTTATTTATAAAGATTGCGGAGAAAATGGCGCCATTTTTAAATATTGATTTTACTCAGAGTTCAAATATAAGTTTTACAATTAATTAAGGCGGCTATAGACGCATAGATTTATTTATTTATCTATAAACTTTATTTCACAAAGTACAAGGCGGACTTAATGCCTGTAGATATTTTTTGACATCCAAACCAGTCAGTGCAATGATAGTAATATTAATAGTAGGATAAATTGAACATTGTTATAAACACTTACATAATATACGTACGTAATATATATATTTGGCGCCTCTGTGGTCTAGTGGTAACAAACGTTGCCGTGAACTCGGGAGGTCGTGGGTTCGATTCCCACCGGGGGCAAGTTGAACATTGTATAATTTATCTCGGTCTGGGTGTTTATATGTATAATATGTAGTTTATCAACCATCTAGTTTCCGTAACACAAGCTTACCGCTTACCACGGAAATAAGATGGCGCTGTGTGACCTGTCTGGAAATATTTATTGATTTATATATATATATATACTTGTAGTTTAAAACTTGAAAAATTCACCCTGTACATGTATTTCGATATAAGTTAAATACGAAATTCATGTCTATAACTGGTGAATTGCCCGTTTTCGCTGCCCAAATAATAATTACCCGAGGAAAGACAGTTTTGTTTCGCGTGCTGGAACTCCAAGTCCCGACTTGATTAATTGTTGTTACACAAAAAGGTTACCGTGATGCGATATTTTTTGTATGTCGTATTTTACTGTTTATTGACCCATCTATTCACAAGTACATTGTTCAATAGTCAGACACACACCCGAATACATTGATTTATATGTAAATACCATACCGTGGTACCAACACTGATGTATGGAATCGAGACGTAGATATTTCAGAATATTATTTCTTCTTCTTCTTTTATTTAAAATAAATGGCAAGCGCCGATGAGGCATTTATGCCAACTTCACGTTTGTATCATATATTTAAAAATTATATAAATTTTATATAATTAATATAAATATTATTTATTATTAGTTTAAAAAATTATTGCATAAAATTTACACAGGCGTGACATAATCTTGCTTGGCATTCTCTGTCTTTCAGACATTCGGGATAACGAGAACATTTATGTAAGGCAATTTACAAGATAATTTACAAATGGCAATATATCAATTTAAAAAATAAAAGGTTAAAAATATAGGTGTATAGAATTACTATTATGATAAAATGCCACCATTTTAAAATAATGACTTTACTCAGAGTTCAAATATAAGTTTTACAATTAATTAAGGTGGCCATAGACGCATAGGTTTATTTATTAATCTATAAACTTTATTGCACAAAGTACAAAGCGGACTTAATGCCTGTAGACAGTTTTTGACAGCCAAACCTTGGGGACAATTTTGTGTGTAGACACATTAGCTCCATCTCACATCCAGGCGACCTTGTCAGGAGCCGGAAGTGCAGCGTCTTCTGCTGAGAACCTCAAGTTGCGCAAATACGCCAACCTTGGTACCGGTTACGAATTTGAGCGTTTGGGGTCTAGACGATGGGCCCATGGGGACCTTCAGTAAAGCGCCTGGCCAAGAAGTTGTCAAAGCGGCTGACGGAAAAGTCTGGAGACAGGAAGGCTGGCAATTATTTCTGGCAACGTATTAGCCTCGCTTTACAAAGGGGAAATGTTGCCCATCTCTTTGGGACTATCTCGGATGGGACGTCTCTAGAGGACAACTTTTATTTAAGGTTTAGTTTATTTTTAATTTTATTAATTATGGAACTTTTTAATTTATATTTAATGTATAGGTCTGTACATAGGCAGTCAACGCCCAGACACCCTTTTAAATATATTATTACTTTTCTTTTCAAAATAAAAAGAAACTAAATGTACACAAAAAGAAAAATTAAATTAAAATTGTGTGGTTGAGATCCTCTTTTTGTGTATAATGTAAGTGTGTGAGTGTGTGTAAGAGGGTGTGTAAACTTTACATACTTTATAATAATATTATGTCAAATGTATGTTTGTTATGATAGTTCAGGCATGTTGAAAGGATGAGTGAAGAAAGTTTGATAAACACGATTAAATAAATGACACACTAGTCGAAAGTGAAGTAAAGAGCCTTCGAAATAAAAGTGTCAGCCCAGTAGAAATAGTTTTAGCAAATTAATTATTCCTAGACGGAATACCCTTTAGTGTATAAAATAGATTTGTGGTGACTCTGAAACGACTGTTGAATGAAATCATCAGATCAGCCCAGCGGGTAATTATAAACAATCAGATAAATATATAATAATAATAATAAATATTTCCAGACAGGTCACACAGCGCCATATAATTTCCGTAGTAAGCTACTAGGCTTGTGTTACGGAAACTAGATGGTTGATAAACTACATATTATACTTTTTTTTTTTTTAAACATATGCATATTATACATATAAACACCCAGACCGAGACAAATTATACAATGTACAACTTGCCCCCGGTGGGAATCGAACTCACGACCTCTCGAGTTCACGGCAACGTTTGTTACCACTAGACCACTAGATGTAAGTACATAAATATATAAGTATATATATATATAGCATTTATGTACTTACATATATTTAAAGTTACCTATGCGAAGTTAAGTTGCTAGTTTCCGTAAAAATACTTAAATTGTATTGTTTGCCAAACGACGAAATGTAACTTGTATGCCTGGTAATTATCATAGTCAACGGTCGACTGCCAGAAAATAATATAGTCATAAAAATAAATTTATCACCAGCAGTAAATAAAGCAAAACATATTGCGTTTTGGGACGCACACAAATTGTTCTCATATTAATTTAATCGAAAGCAAATTACTTTTCCATTGTTAACGTTGACTTTATTGAAATTTAACCAATTGGTATTATTTCCTTACATACAAGTATAGTCGATGACTCGGTGAACTTTGTTACACATAAAATTGATTTGATTTCATACAGAAGTCACCATCCCTTTACGTATAAATAAATTTGGGACTTCATACATCTGTCGCACAATAAAGATGTGGAATGCTGTTCCAGCCTCTGTGTTTCCACTTTCCTACCTGGAGTCCTTCAAGTAAAGTGTGATTTCAGTCATTAGTATCTGATTCCATTTGCTTACATTCATAGAACTTGCGCGTCACTTACCATCAGGTGGGCGCAAAGTCACCTCCAACTTTTCCCCTTCGCCGCATCCTCTATGAACTTAAAACCGCTGTTACTGTCTCACTCTCTCAAAGGCTAGCTGGTAGAAAAAGCCGAAATGGCTTTAAGTTCGCCTTTGTACATACTTTTAAGTAGTGTTTTAATAAACATAAAAATTAATATTAAAAAAATATTGCAATCTAGCTTTTTCTCTACTGTGTTCCACCGTGTTGAGGCAAAGTTACAGTCAAAGTCAAAATATCTTTATTCACGTAAACCTATTACAGGCATTTGTGACACGTCATAATTATTTAGAATGATTCTAGTCCTGTTAGTAAAAGATTAAGCAGCAAAGTGGTCCAAGGAGTAAGCTGTTAGCAGAAGACTAACAGCTTAGCAAATTCCAGTGACCTGTTAATGTTTAATCTGACTGAGAAAGGAATCTGCAAGGAAAACTCAGCTATATCAGATTTACAAAATAAAACATATACAGAAGTGCACCACAACGATCAATTAATAACCTTTTAAATTTAGTATCAGTACCTATGAGATTACATTACCTGGTACAGCAGTAACTCACCAGGCAAGTCAGAATTAAGATAGACTACATGCCCATGTGCAACCCGAAAGTCGACAAAACGCACCTCTGCTAATTTAAGAACAATAAATTGAACGTGTTCTGCAGAGGTCCCAGGCCTGGTGAGTTGTGAGGCCAGGTCTGCAGCACCCAATCACGGACGTAACGCATGTGCCAGCCATCCCCCCGCTCAACCAGGCCCTTAGAGTGCGGAACGGGACCCGACATGTTAAGGCAACTATAAAATATCCACTGAAATACTGTTAATTTATTTAAATGGAAGCGCAACAATTAAACAGTCCAAGGGATACTCTGAAACATTTTAAACTTTAAATACGATGGCAATGAACGTTTTGTGTACGACCCTCAAATGGGAGACCACTTCCTACAAAAAATGCTCCTGACGATGAATTGAAATAGTCGAACCAAGACTCATAGAATCATGAGCCTTAATAACAATAATCCCAGGACTAAGTCTTTCTTTGTTCCTATCGCAATTTTCTTCGTTCTATTCCTTCGCATAATTCCTTTCAAACGAATCTGTCCTTGTTGCCACTTTTGTGGAACAATTTGCCTACTGACATCTCGTAACCACCACATCACTATTTAAAAAGAAGATATATATAGTAAGGATATAATTATGTAAGTATTAGTATGTAGTATATTATATATTTATACATGTAGTTTATTTATTTATTGGAAGTAGATACAAAAATATTACAATAAAATAGATTATAAAACTAATTATAAATAAAATTAAACTAAAAATATCTATGAAATTAAAACTATTCTATAAAATAAACTAAGTACTTACCACAAGGGAGGGTACCTAAAACTCTCGCCGCATTTCCTCGTTGAATTATTATGGAAATTTCTGTTTTAGGTAGTTATGGCATTTGGTATCGCCACACTCTTGAAAAATTCGTTTACCCAGCACTTTTATGAATTTACATGTAGTTAGTTATTAAATATATCTTTGTGTTAACCTTAATTTGCATCTACTTCCAGTAAAGTGTTTCAACTTGTCCCAATCTTTGGGTATGATAAAATGTCTTGCGGCATTAAATCCCACCTTTGTCTTTCTGTATTAAATAAATTAGTTTGAATAATATTTTATTTGAAAAAAAATATTTACAAACAAGGGATATAAGTCCCATCCGCGTGGAATGGTGGCAAGAATGGTGACCTCATTTTCCCGCTTAATTGGAATACTGATTCTTTGGGCGAAGAAAGAGCTAGTTCTTTTGTCACCGGAGAAGACGACAAGACGCGGTGATTTGTCTTTTCAAAGCTTATTGGCGCTTGGACTCTATGCTGATGTCCCCAACCCAGACTCATTCCACTGTCTATCTATTTGAAATTTGAGCGGACTTGGATAAAGCTGTTTTTCATTTGTTACTTGTTTTGGTCCCATAGCAGTTTTTGTTATAGTTTCATATATTCAGAGTGAGTCTCCAGAATTTTTCGTCCATTCCGATGCTGACAATTTTCACTATTGTTTGAAATCAATTCAGTTTAACTACGATGTGTTAGTTGTTTTACCGAACATATTTATTACGGCTTAGTAGTGTAAAACAAGGATTTTAATAAATATAATAAAATAAGATAGTTCATACAAAAAAGTAAAAAAGTATCATCACGACAGGTGGTCAGAAACATTATATTCCTATTTGTATATTATATTATAACAGACAGCGATAACTAAAAAGATTAAAATATATTTAAAAAAAAAAACCTGACTGCATAAAAAAATTATATTGAATTCAAAACTGAACAGAAATAAATAAAAACAAGCCCAAGGGTTTCGTCGCCAAAAAGTTAGATAACCGCTAACAATCAGGACCTATTAAAATCCGAGGTAGATTCAAATCTTACTAACAATAGGGACTGATTGGAAGTCGCTATGTAATAAAATATATAAAATTATTTCCACGGTGTAGTTAAAGCAGTCGGGTTTTTTTTTTTTTTTTTTTGTTAAAGTGTCACCCTACCTTTTCGTGAGTATATCTCCATGTAATAATTCCCGTGCAACTATTTTTGATCTGTTGATTCTTCGTATAGGTAATAATAATCGAAACGAAGTCATCAACATTTACGGTGCACGTTAAATCAAAACCCCAATCAACTCCGGGAAATTTGCAAGGAAATAATCAAGTTATACACAATGACTAACAAGCAAGGACTGGGGTATTCAATATGAATTTGCAGGCTAAGAATGTAATGGCTTATATTAAACATTCTCATCCACAGCTAGTATTTTGATCAAATACTAAGTCTGAGTAGTGGCTACGGAGTGAAGGCACTCGTTCCCCGCGTAACTCTCTGTTTTTTTTTTTAATGATGGAGATCGCAAAATCGCCTGACGATATGACCCCAGCGGGAGGTCGCATGCCTGAATCACCGTGAGGCCTCATAAGGAGACCCCAAAGCGCCTACGGACTAAAACCCTATAAACCGTCTCTCTTTTACTGTTGGCTCTGCGTGCCTTAACAGCTAAGTCTGAGTCGTGGCTACGGTGTGATGGCACTCGTTCGCCGCGTAATTCTCTGTGACCGGGCAGCTGCTTATAAAGTCAGCCGCAGCTGGCGATATGAGGTAGGGGGGTGCGTGGCGGCAGCGGTGACCAATCACGTAGCGCGTAGCATCCACCATTAGTAAAGTCGTCGTGTTAATCTTTCTATTTATCATAGTGAATCTTAAGATCAGCGTAATAAAGCCCAGTTTTTACATTAGTCTACGGTTAAAAACATTTAGTGAGCACGTACGGATTTGTACAGTCCCAACAGTCATAACAGACTTATCATAACAAATACCATTTCCATTACATTAATATTACTTTTGATGATCATCATCAGACTGAATTTCTTCACTGCCAGATGTAGGTAGGCCTCCCCCAAAGCTCGCCACTTAACGCGATCTCAGTCACCCTCATTCTACTTTCTTCAAGTCATCCTTCCGTCTGACAGGGGTAAGTGAGTAAAAAAATCTTTAATAATAATAATAATAATGATTTTTTATTAACCAAAATAAAGAGTACAATATACAAAAAAAAAACCTTAAATCTAAGTACAAATAAATATACTGTAAACATGGGGTTCCCTGAACTCCATAAAAAGTTAACTTGCGTTATGGAGACCAGTTGATTCCCTACAATTTGTGAAAATAGTTACATCAAAATATCTATAAACAAACTTAATAATTAAAGCCATTAGTACGTAGAACTATCAAACAAAATCATTATCATTACAGCCCTATAATGTCTAGTTGAGGGGGTCACGACCCTCAGCATTGAGGAAAACGACGCAAGGAGGAGGAGTTAAGAAATTACATCTCATTCTGCTTTTTAAGAAAGTACGAATATAGATGGTGCCTAAATATGTTTAATAAAGGTGCTAGTCTGTGGATCGTGCTCTGCAACTTCCAGTACGTAGTCTCAACTCTAGAACCCGTTTGCCTTATCGGTCGTCGGTACTGCGGCAGATATGTCCGGCCCACTTCCTCGTCAGCTTGTTAATTTTAAAAGCTATGCCAGTATTTTTCGTTCTCTGACGAATATCAACGTTTCGAATTCTATCCATCAGGCAAATACCAAGCATAGCTCTCTCCATAGCTCGCTGAGCTAGAGAATTTGTAGACCAGACCCACTGTCAGTGTCCATGTCTCTGCTCCGTATGACATGGGATGGTTCCGCCAAGTATCTCACAGATGCTCTCAATGCCCTACAGAGGCGAGCTGTTCGGATTGTGGACGATGCCACTATATCTGGAACTCGCGAATCCCTGCAGCTTCGCCGAGATGTGGCTTCCCTGAGCGTGTTTTACCGGCTATACTATGGTGAGTGCTCCGAAGAACTCTATAACCTAATCCCTTCCTCTCCATTCCGCAACCGACCCACACGCACAGGTCAGAATATGCACCCACATACCGTAGTCACCATCCCTTCGCGTACGTATAAATTTGGGCACTCATACATATGTCGTAGGATGATAGGATGTGGAATGCTCTTCCAGCCTCTGTGTTTCCACTTTCCTATAACTTGGAGTCCTTCCAGCGGAGTGTGAAAAAGCATCTAGTCAAGCCGGCATAGTGTGGGACTGATGGCAGTTATGAGTGTCTGACTTCAGTTGCTAACATTCATGTACCTTGCGCGCCACTTACCATCAAGTGGGCCCAAGGTCACATGTCATGTGCTAGTATAAAAAAAACCTTCCGTAAAGTGGCCCATGCTCTGGAAAACTCTGTTGGAAATGGGTACGCCAAAACATCTAGTGCACCTACTCAGACGTCTTTATGAAGATGGAATAGCATCAGTAAGAACAGATGAAGTTTTATTCAGCCACTTCCACCCCAATGCTGGAGTTCGACAATGATACATTATTTCCTCGCTTCTGTTCAACATCTACACAGAACTTATAATGAGAATTGCCCTTAAAAACTGGACTGATAGAGTAACAATTGGTGGACTAAACATCTCTAATTTGCGATATGCGGACGACACTACATTATTTGCAACAAGTATTGGTCACATGGAAGAGCTGTTGCAAAAAATGGAGACCGTCAGTCTTAAGTTCGGCCTTAAAATTAACCGCAGCAAGACAAAGGTAATGATTGCAGACCGTGCCAACGATAACTGGCCAGAAATTAAACAGATAGCAAAATGCGATGTTGTCCAATCATACATTTATCTGGGAGCATTGATATCGAATGGCGGTGGATGCGAAGAGGAAATTAAGCGTCGTATGGCAGTGTCGAGGTCTGCTATGGAGAAGCTTAAGAAAATATGGAGGAACCGAAACATTACGAAAGCTACTAAAATCCGGCTGGTCAGAGCTCTTGTGTTCCCCATTTTCCTGTATGCTGCAGAGACGTGGACCCTGCGCGAAACTGAAATAAAACGGATTAATGCTCTAGAAATGTGGTGTTGGCGGAGAATGTTGGGCATATCGTGGACGGAGTTCCGAACCAACAAATCCATCCTGGAGGAACTAGAGATAGGAAAACGCCTTTCCTCAATCGTGCAATCACGCATTCTCACTTTCTTTGGACACGTGTCGCGGCGTGGAGATACATCCATTGAGCGCCTTGTAGTTCAGGGAAAAGTCGATGGCAAGAGAATGCATGGTAGGTCTCCGATGAGATGGACTGACCAGGTTAAAGCAGCAATGGATCACCCCCTACATGAGTGCTCCAGGAAGGCTGCAGTTCGAGACGAGTGGCGACGGCTTGTTAAGCGTGCCACTGACACTCAAGTGACGACCACGACCACTCTGCCAAGAGTGTAGCGACTAAGAAGAAGTATAAAAAAAATAAAAAAACATTACGAGGAGGAGACACTGGTTGAAGACTCTCGTCTTCAGACACTGTGGTTTGGACAATGAGAGGATGTGTCAAAGCTTCTCGAATGCTGCCCACCCTGGCTGAATGCGTCTGTCGGCTTAATTGCTGAAGTTGGCTGCGTCTAATTGAATAGTCTGACCGAGGTAGGTCTGGCTTTAACATGATCATTAAACATACTTTTGTCTTGTCCAAGTTCATTTCGAGACCAACCCGCCACATCTAGGCCGTTTGGAGAGTTGGCCATGATGACTATGTCATAGTCGAATTGGATGTGTTCAAGTACATGATCCGTTCGAATTATTCTTTGCAACATAATGATTACATGTAACGCATGAGGTTCGCGAAGACTCTAAATGCGTGTAACATGGAATAACATCGCGATACCAAGGACGCCAAGCATTTAAATCACGCCGTAAACATTTCCCCTCTTATTTTACAATAAAATCTTCCCAAAGGAAATTAAGTCAAGCACCTACAAGGGCCATTTTACTTCAACAAAATCATGCCCCTTTTCGCAGCTTTATATTACGACTATTTTATACTGTAAAACAAACCCCATTATATTTATTAAGATTTTTAGATAACTTAAGTTGGAGTAAGTATGGCATACTCGTATAATTACGAGAGATAAACTTTAAATATTATTATATGTACTATTAACGATAAAGATTGATGATGAAACTCTAGAACAAGTAAATTAAATTATATATCTGGGCAGTGTTTTCACTAGGGATGGGAAAATAGGGATGTTGAAAGAAGAGTGAATGCGGGAAATAGTGTTAACGGTGCCCTGGAGTCCCTGATCGCTAGTCGAAATGTCAGTGACAAAGCTCGACAATGAGAGTAGAGTTAATGCAGTAGAGATGAGGTTGTTGCGTCGGATAAGCTGCGTCACTTTGTCGGACCGCATACGTAACGACGAAATACTCAAAAGAGTAATAAATAAAACATAGGGACAAAAATAATAAAAGGCATGCTCCGATGGTTCGGACATGTTAAAAGGATGAGTGAACAAATTGAAAAGAGAGATTGACGAACCATATATATAATGCGAAAAGATTTACCTATAACGATACAATAGCTGAAGGTGCATTAAAAAGCCATCGAAACAAAAGGGCATGTATCAAGAGGTTGATGAATGTCGAAGAAGCGATAGAGGTATGTCGTGATGATGACAAGTGGCGCTCAATTGTCTCTGCCTACCCCACAAGGGATTTGGCGTGAAGATATGTATGTATAATACGTTCATTTTTAATTGTAAGGATTTTGAAGGCGCATCATGGTAACAAAGATATTTAATAAGCTTCCAGTTACTATAAGGGAGCTGCCACTAAAACTGTTCAAATTAGGAGTCAAACAAATCATCATCGTCATCATCATCAGCCTGTGTCTTTCCACTGCTGGATATAGGCCTCCCCCAAGGCTCGCCACTGCACGCGGTCTTTTGCAACCCTCATCCAACCCCCACCAGCGACCCTCCTTAGGTCATCCGTCCATCTGGCGGGGGGTCGTCCCACTCTGCGTCGTCCCGTACGTGGTCTCCACTCCAGAACCCGTTTGCCCCATCGGTCGTCGGTTCTGCGGCAGATGTGTCCGGCTCATTGCCACTTCAGCTTGCTAATTTTGAATGCTATGTCAGTAACTTTGGTTCTCTGACGAATTTGCAACCAACAAACAAATGCTGGTTAACAAATGTTTTTATTCGACAAAAGAATACCTAGACTACTAGCGAAGCATGTGATATAATTACATATAATAATTTACATCCCTGTACCTACCATGTTTCTGACAAATAAATTATTTCATCTCCACTACTGGAGATGAGACCTACGTCTAGGACTCTTTGTTCTAGGAGTTGTGATGATGTTCTAAAAACCGAGACACCTAGGCACTAGACTTTTATATGTATAACGTTTTTGTTAAAAGAGTCAGAATTTGGCAACTATTACATGTAAATCAAGGCTGTATTAAAGAGAAATAAAGCAACAGTTGAGTTTACTTAATTAAGTTTTCAGACTACAGAGATGGACGGAACCTTTTGTTTTCATAAACAGTAAACACAAGTCTGTTTAAAATTAAGCAATTGTTTAGATCCGGTTTTGCATAAGCCCTTCTTTAAAGGGTTAGTGGAAGGTGCTTACATAATTATGAGATACTAGCTGTTTTACCCGGCTTCGACCATGCACCATACATACTATAGTCCAGGGGTGGCCAACCGGTCGATCGCGACTATTAGTCCAGTCGATCGTATCAAGGCATTAAAAAAAAAATACGTAGTGAAATGAAATGAAATACACACATCAAAAGTGTCTAGGGATCAACATATATTTTTGCAATAACTTTTCTCCTGATTGATGTTCATTAAAATTTTCTTTAAGGATTGATCAAATAAAATGTTTTCGTTTGTCTACAGTAACGATAAACCAAGTCACCTTTGCATTAGTAAAAAAAATTGCCATTTTCCTAATAAAGGGATTTTTGACATTTGAACCACTAACATTAAAGTTCGAAAAAAAGACTGAAATAACAGTTTTTTTTTTAATTTTATTGGGTAACTTAAACAATTAATAATCCGTGTTTCTACCGCGAACACTAACAACACAAGAACATCGGTTTGGCATACTCAAAATGAGTTCATCCAAATCACGCTGTGGAATGGCCGCCCATGTTCGTTGCAACAACAAAAAAAGGTCTTCTTGCGACTGGATACCCTCCATATTCGGCAGAGCTCTTCTCTGAAGAATATCCCATGCATGCTCAATCGGGTTCAAGTCTGGCGACTGAGCAGGCCAGGGCAGGACATTGATGTTAGCTGCGGCGAGAGTCTGTCTTACAACTCTTGCGGTGTGCGGTCGTGCATTATCATGCATTAACTGAAATAAGGGACCGATATGCACTTGTAGAGGAACGATGACGTCTGATACAACCGTCTCAGCATAAATTTGAGCGTTGAGGTTGCCTCTGATCCAAATCAACTCAGTTCTTCCGCCGATCGAAATACCCGCCCATACCATGATGGTTCCACCACTATAAGGATGGACTTCCTGGCAGGATTTTAATCGCTGTTGGCGTCCAGGGGTTCTCCAGTGTCGTATACGTCTTGTATCCGGCCTCATACCAAAACGAGACTCATCAGAAAAGCACACGAAACGCCATTGTTCTTCTGTCCAATTTCTGTGTTCAAGAGCCCATTGATATCGAGTCCTACGATTGTGCATTGCTATAGGTGGTACCCGTAGCGGTCTTCGGGAATGAAGGTTCACTTCATGCAAGCGGTTTCTGACTGTTTGGTCGCTAATTAAGTTCCCTGAAGAGCGATGAAGGCTCACGGCTAACATCATGGCGGTTATTGTTGGAGTTCTTCGAGCTGTGATTTGAATGTATCGGTCTTGTCTCCGTGTGGTGCAGCGATACCGTCCTCCATGGCGCTCAGCCACGGTACCAGTGGTTCGGTAACGTGTCCAAAGTCGACTGATAACACTCTGACTTGTATTCAGAGCTAAAGCCACAGTACGTTGCCGGGAACCAGCTTCTATCATTCCCACGGCTCTGATCATTTCTTCCCTGCTTAAATGACGTCGCCGCTCCATAATAACGTTGGTTTTAATCAGTAGTAGGGAAACAGTAGCACTAATAATGTCTTCAATGCGTCTTATGTTTTTATAGGGAAAATATTGACAGCTGATTTTCATCTTTTACTCGAATTTGATTGACAGTTCCTGTTTTAAATTATGAAATGCACCAAAAAGGATCCATATAAATTTATAAAATCATAAATTTATTACAAAGCCACATCTCAATCACAAGAAATCCGCATAAACATGCTTGATCCCTAGACTTTTTTGATGTGTGTATTTATTCGTGTAAAGAATTTGGGTAGACAAATTTGCAGTTGTGATTGCTATCTATTAGTACTACCAAACACTACCTGCAACACATCACGTTATTAAATATAATACAATATTACACCGTAGTTACAATTATAATATCACATATTTACAGACAGAATAATAAATACAAATACCTAAAACGTAAAGCAATAATAACATTCATAAGTCAGTAAGTATGTCAATAAGATTAATAATAATAATGTCAAAGCATGCAATATAATTTTGTCAATAATCACAATTTAGTCAATAAAATCACGCACATTGTAAAAAGACCTTTTCAACAACCATGCTTTTGTTAATCTTTCGAATTTATATAATGGTTCATCCTTAAAATAGTCAGGTAATTTATTGAATATTCTAATACACATCATGTAGGAGTTATTTAATGTTGTTGTTAACCTCGCTGGTGGCTTGTATAGCTTGTAAATGTACTGAGTTCGTGGTCTTTGTGTAAACGTAGATTGAAGCTGAAAATAGTAATTATACTTGTATACAAAAATGCAGACCTCGTAAATATACAGACATGGAACTGGCATAATACTATATTTTTTGAAATATGGTCGACAAAAGTCCAACCGTTTGAGATTGAACATACTCGTAGCTCTGATGTAGCACGACTGCGCAACGTAATCACCAACTACTGCACACATCATCTTGTATCATTTCATACAAGGGGCGGTAAGGGAAATGGGAAGCGTTGGCATGGTTTAGGGGAGCGACTTTATATTTTAAAATTCCCTGAAATTAAAACCTAGCTATTACACAACATCGATTATTTAGTTATATTCAGTCAAAGTCGGCGGTAGATAAAATAAGTTTGAGAATCTCTGAGACAGAGAGATAAATTGATGCCATATAGTCCATTCTGTCTGCCATTGAATCTGGATTTCATACATTTATTTATTTATTAAAAGCTACCTAAATAATCGCACGACCGCCCTCTTCGTTCTTCTCATAACAACCAACTCAAAATCCCACCCCACACTTCCAGCAGATATTCAGATTCATTTACCGTATCGTCTGCTCGCCAGTGGAACAAACTTCCACTGACCATCAGACAAGCTCCTTCCATTCACATCTTTAAAAAAATTACTTAATACTTTCTTTTTAAAAAAGCAGAACAATATATTTTAACTCCACATATTTCTACTTCCTAATAATATATTATCTTCATATATGTATATGTTCTATAATACGTATATATTGATGAGTATTTATGTAGTCTATGTATACATACTATTTATGTAGTTTATTGGTTAGAATTGCACCCCACATATTTATACTGTCTCACTCTCCCAAAGGTTAGCTGGTAGAAAAAGCCGAAATGGCTTTAAGTTCGCCTTTGTAGATACTTGCAATAAAGTATTTAATAAATAAATAAAATAAAATTCAAAATAAACTAAACTATAAATAAAAAATGTTCTCTAGAGATGTCCCATTATTTTATTTTATTAAAACTTTATTGCACATAAATATACAAAGGCGTGACATAATGTCGCTTGACATTCTCTGCCTATCAGACCTTCGGGACAACGAGAACATTTATGTGAGGTAGGTGCAATATATCAATTAAAATTAAATATATTAAAAATACAAGTCTATAGAATATTATTTATTGATTATAATAAATAAAATAAAATATAAAATTACATACGAATACATACACACATACATATATAAACTACATAAATAAGTTATACTATTTATATACTACATAAACATAAATTTAGGTACTACATACTATATGATATCTGATGATGTAGGATAACAAACGATAAGCAACTATCAATGACAAATTTAGACACACCTATACAGACAGACAGAGAATCTTTCGCATTTAGATTACTAGTATGGATTTATAAAACTCTCCGTCTAACTCTATAGGGATTAGAACTTTTGGACTTAAGAAATATTAAGTACCACAAGCTTAAATTTCTATTTTTGGATTTCTCAAAATACTATAATATAAGTAATTCATCTTTATATCTCGTTTTTAAATTTTACACCTTTCTGTTCTATTTTAAGTAAAGCTTAACCACAGGGTATGGAGGTAGGCGGACTGATGGTGGTAATTTGCCCAGTCTGCCGGGCGGGGAAGTACCCACCGTTCTTGCCGATAAACCCAGCAAAGTGTATCCACACGTTTCGGGATCAGGATCGAATTGCCGTCATGCCCAGTCAAGCCGACATAGTGTTAGGGACTAATGTCAGTCATGAGTCACTTACCATCAGTTGGGCGCAAGAACACATGTATTTAAAAAAAAACAAAAAAAAACAGCATAGTCGGCTGTTTTTTTTATATTGTCGAATACACTTTGTCGACATCACTGAAATAAGCGCAAAAATGGTCTAACACTGATTTTAAATTGCAAAAATGTAGCTTTGTAATTGTGTATCAGGCATCTATTTTTTTTTCTCCAAGTGCTTCTTACTACCCAAAACAGGTTGGTAGTATCCGCACACGGGGCTACTTAACCTGGCCACAACCGCCACACTGTTATGAACATCACACTCGGCGCTTGAGTGGACGCCTCAAGCTCTAGTTACTATTTATCATATATTATGACAAGATTAATCATACATTTTGTATTGCACCGGTGCAAACTGAGCGTTCGTCTAACCTCATAGGAGCCAAAAGCTGCTTTAGTGGTCAGCCTCGCTACTTGTGACCGAGTTTTTAAAGCTTGTCTACCACAGTCGCCAGCTTTTCCCCGCCCGCGTCTCTGTTTCAATCTTATTTCAACCACGCTTCTACATGAACGTAGACACGGTAGATGTGCATTTCATTTTTATTACTGACATTGATTGTGCTCACCCCGAAATTTGGGACGTGGCTGCATTCCATCACCAGTAGCTACGGCTGGTGGCAGCATCTGATGGCCTGACTTAACCACTAGTGGCCCAGTGTGCGACAGACCTTATATAAAGAGGCGCGTTGAAGCCACTTCTAGTAGCCGCGCGATAGTGCGCACTCTGGTCCACAAATGCCGGCGACGATTTATTTTTCAGTTGAATTTCGTCTAAAGCATTAAAATTCTGTTGTAGATATAAATCAGAACGTGTGGCGTGCACTAAAATAATCGCTTGGTGGCTTGTTGGTGGCTTGCCTCGTCCACCCAACGCGTTAGTGGCCCGCATCGTGTCTACACATACCTACTTGTAACATTTATATTTTGTTTCTGAAAGAGCGTCGTTTGTCCCAAATTCGTCGGGTAAATTGCTCTTAAAAATTGGGATGGTTAAAAGGGACTTAGTCTCCGTCTATTATCAGTGGGAAAAGGACACTTCTTTAAGAAAACCCTTGAAGAAAAAGTTTAAAAGTGAGCCTCCACTAAGTAGCTTTAAGCATAAAGACAACTCGACAAGTTTTTAGCCCAAAATAGACAGGACGTGTGATGTGATATATTTAAAAAGTTTATAGAAGTACAGTTGTTTCATTGTGGATCATCTTCTTTATTATAATATCAGCAACAAATATTGACCTCTTTAAATTAGGCAGATAATAGTAACAAGCTATTTTATAATTATAGGTATGGCTTTTGTTAGACTTAAGAAGTAAAGTATCATCACGACCGTTGACTTTGACTTTGACTCTAGCGTACCAAACTCAGGAAATACCACATATAAATTAAATAAATTACTCCTAGAATCGAACCCGGCACCTCAGCATCTAAATCCACGTACTAAGACGCTAGACCACGGAGGCAGTGTGCCGTTTTGTTATTAGTATTATTAATTATTAGTAAATAATAGATCGCATATTTGAATAACAATAATACAAGCTAGGCGCGGTGGTGGCTCCGTTATAAAAACGCTTCCCTTAAAATCCTACAAAGGTCTGTTCAAACCCCCCCGGCATGTACCAATGAGAAATACACTTTTCTTACGTACATTTGTCATAGATTTACAACACCACCGTTCCCGAGCCTCGGAGAGCACATTAAGCCGTCGGTCCCTGTTCCACTAATACCAACTTGTTAATAAATTGTCATTAATAACTGCCTCCGTGGTCTAGCGGTTAAGTCCGTGGATTAAGACTCGGAGGTACCGGGATCGATTCCTGGTCGGCACACAAAAATATTTATTAATCTAAATAAATACATTTAATTAATATTTAATTTATTTGTGATATTTCTCGAGTTTGGTGCGCGCTGGAGACATCGACGAGCTTGCCACTTGTCATGATTGGCCTATAGTAAATTTGGCTAAATGTGAATCCGCTTATATATTAGCGTGGTTTCTGACCACCCCGAAAGGGATACGGTCGTGATGATACTACAGCTGGCCTATAGTAAAGTTAGCTAAATGTGAATCCGCTTATTTATAAGCGTGGTTTCTGACCACCCTGAAAGGGAAACGGTCGTTATGATACTTAACTTTTTATTTTTTTAATAATTGACAGCAGATCCTCTCCAACCCGCCAGCGTGGCGAGTGTAGGCCAAATTCTCCAGGTATATGTTCTGGAAGACCCATATTGGAGGTTTATGACGCTGTGTTCTAGGGGCTGTAATGATGATGAACTATTTTCTGTTGCATAAACTCCAGTCTCAATTTATGATTAACCTTTGAAACCTCTAGGGTCATTCAGTAAGTAGCTGCGTACCTATTAAATATTAACGTGAAAACGACTTCTAATGAGAACTGACTAAACATTGTTTTAAATCCCACACACCTAATTTCTCTTTGTTTGTCTAATATTTAGACAATCCCTAATGCTAAAAATATGAATTATTTCAGCGTTATAATATTCATAAAAACTAGCTTTTGCCTGGAGCTTTGCACGCACATAAACAATTACGAAATTAGATAAGAATATCTAAAAAAAAAAAGGTAAATATGACTGTATCCGTGTCGTCTAGCAGTTAACTTCGTAGATTAATACACGGAGCAAACGGATTCCTTGTGAAAAAACAAAAAATACACTTTTCTTAGGTACATTTGTAATAGATTTACAACAGCACCGTTCCTGTGCCTCGGAGAGCACGTTAAGCCGTCGGTCCCGACTCTATTAATACCATATTTTAAATATTAAGTAGTTTTTTTTTAATAGTAATTTATGTTTTTTTTTTTTAGTTTATGGTTTCTTTTATTACTTCTTTCGAATAAACAGTAATTAATGACTTTAAACAATATTTAATTTATTTGTGATATTCTCGTGTTTGGTACGAGTTATAATAATAATAATAAATTCTTTATTGTACAAAACCAAAACATAGGCGAGCTTAATGCCGTAAATGCATTTTCTACCAACTAACCTTTCTGTACGCTAGAGACATCTACGAACTTGTAATTGGCCTATAGTAATGTTGGCTAAATGTAAATCCGCTTCTTTATAAGCGTGGTTTCTGACCACCCCGAAAGAGAAATGGTCGTAATGATACTTTTATGATTTATATTTAAAAATATATTCATTATATATATGTATATAAGTTTATATATATTTTAAAACATATTGAAAAAAGTAACATTGTTGCCATAAACAAGTAGGTACTGTATCTTAACCTAAATTCGAGACACTATGGCCGTCTTAACTTATAATCGAAATAATAATAATATAATGTTAAATAATAAAGTATTTAAATTAAGTTATGTTGTATAAGAAAGTCTAAGAAAAGCATAAGAACTTTTTCTAGTCTGCTACTTGGCAATTTAGCTAAAACAGCAGTGATATCGTTCATGATCACGTTCCGTGTTGTCTATGTGATTTGGCCTTTAGCTAAGCCAAGTTTGAAGGACACTAGTTACCCGACAAAACACACAAACCTAACATGGAAGAGACAAACAAACAAATAAATCTCGCACCACCAACACAACTGCTACAACCATAAATATATAGTTTGTACATAAATTGTAACCACAGATTGGTTTTAAATACGGACCCTGCCTATCTATCTGGCGAATAACAACGTGAGAAGACAAATAACATCTTCAATTTTGTGTAATGTACTACTTTGTTTTTATGTTTTTTTTTTTTGTATTTTTCTCTCGATGAATAAGGTGATAGGGAAGGCAAAGGGTCTAGCCCATACAGCCAAGTCTGACGTAATAAATCTTTTTTTTTATGAGTTAATGAGGTCATCATCAAATTTCAGATGCTGCAGAATTTGATGCTTTTCTTGGAGTCACTCGCGGAACCATCCACTGCTCAAACATGTCGGGTAAAATATGGGAGTTGACAGCGCAAAAACATAAAGTAACTACAAATTAAAAAAACTATTTCTAAATTTCTCCCACAAACACACAACACACCCTGTTAGTGGTTATATAATAAATAAAAAGGAAAAGAGAGATGTTACCAAAATGATCAACAGTAAAAGGATGTAAGACATAAGTGATATTTTCCTAAAGGAAATATTTACCATTTGTGTAAGAACATTATGTCGCTATCGTATAGTTAATTGTCCATTTACGAGTATATGAATCATGTCTTTCGAAATAAAAGCAAAGAAATGTTTACCAGTTTATATTAATAGAGACGGTATTAACATGTTTTTTTTGTTATTTATATGCTAAATTGTTTTAGTTTAGTTATATTTTACTTTAAATTTAATTTTGACCTTATTAGTTTTTGTCCACCCTTTTGGGGTGGTCAGAAACCACGCTTATAATTAAACAGATTCACATTTAGCCAATTTTTCTATAGGCCAATCATTTGTTTTTTTTTATTTTTTATAATATTTTTGTATGATGAAATGTTAATTATATTTATAATATATTCTATATTATTGGATGCCTATTGTGGATAGATTGTTTAAAAGTAATGTACATCACCTCTTTATACCAATTGACAATAAAGAATTTCGGATTTGGATTTGAATTTGAATTAAGAGTTGTGATATTTTGCCACTGCCAGCACCTAGTAGTATCGTGATAGTACTCGTAATGACACGAGTTAGTTTAGCGGCATTATAATAATAATAATAAAAACGTTTATTTCAAACAAAAGTTCATCAAATAACATAAAGCTCATTAGTAGTTAGTAACAATGTTACTTATATCCATCACTGATATGTTATAAAAATTTGCTGACATAACTTGACTAAATCGGTATATTATTGTATATATATATATATAAATATAGTATGTAACCAGTATATGCATGTGTTATCTATGTATTGTATGTATTTATATTATAGATTTAATATCGTTCTTTTTTTAGTTTTAAGTTTTTAACTCAATAAATGTCTTTATCTCAAATATTAGCGGTCATTCACCTTACAATCCCTGCTCACATCTCCCAAAGGTTAGCTGTTAGAAAATGTTTTTAGACATTAAGCTCGCCTATGTGCTGTAAAATGTATTATTTTCTGTGCAATAAAGAATTTATCTATCTATCTAACAATGTATTACTAAAACTATGTTACTATTGTTAGTACCTTATAACTATTTACTTGGATAATTATTTATTTATTACAACTGATGACTGTCTCCACCCAGTGTTCTTGGATGGGATTTCAGAACACTGCTGTGACTACTTCTCAGGCGCTGCAGCAGTGAGGCCATTTTCTTGCAGCTGATCGCGTAGAAGTCATCTGTCCGCGCCTCCGCGAACATACCCGACTTATATTCGTGAAGACTGGCCTTATATGTATAAAATTTAAAATCTATCTGACCGCCTTCGTGGTCTTGTGGTAACAAACGTTGCCGTAAACTCGGGAGGTCGTGGGTTCGATTCCCACCGGGGGCAAGTTGTACATTGTATAATTTGTCTCGGTCTGGGTGTTTATATGTATAATATGTATATATTTGCAAAAAAAAAAGTATGTAGTTTATCAACCATCTAGTTTCCGTAACACAAGCCTCGTAGCTTACCACGGAAACTAGATGGCGCTGTGTTACCTGTCTGGAAATATTTATTTATTATTATTATTATTATTATTATTTGACGATGTAATTAATTGAATATCAAACATATTTTTTCTGCGTAATATATCCGAGCATACACATTAAACAATAATTATGACTTAGGTTTAAAATTCAAATTTTGTGAAGGATTCTGTAAAAGTATAAATCCATTTAATCCTGTTAAACGCATTTATTTTTTCATGACCTACAAAAACATAGCACATTTTACTGTTGCGGCCTAACAAGCAATATTAAAAGAGGGATTTTATACTCAAGTTGGTATAAAATTCTTTTACATCCCCGGTACATTGGTAGCATAGGCGTAGTGAAATAATTAAGGACCTGCCACTGCCAAACAATAACGACGCGGTGGTGGCTCGGTTGTAAGAACGCGTTCCTTAAATCCTACAAAGGTCGGTTCAAATCCACCCGGTATGTACCAATGAGAAATACACTTTTCTTACGTACATTTATCAAAGATTTACAACACCGTTCCTGTGCCCTCGGAGAGCACGTTAAGCCATCGGTCCCGGTACCACTAATACCAACTTGTGGAATCGTTAATAAATTGTCTCTTACACTATGCCGGCTTAACTGGAATGACGGCAATTTGAGCCTGATCCCGAAACGTGTGGAAACACTTTATTGGGTTTATCGGCACTAACGGTGGATACTTTCACGTCCCAGCAGACTGGGAAATCTTACATTACAGATGAAAGACATTACTGGAAGGACGCACTGGTTAAAGACCTTCGTCTTCAGACATCGTGGTATGGACGATGAGAGGATGTGCCGGTGTTTCCTGAATGCCGCCCATCCTAGCTAAATGCGTCTGTCGGCTTCTTTGCTGAAGTTGGCGGCGCCTTATTGGATAGTTTGCCCGAGGTAGTCTTCATTTTGCACAACTTCAAGAGTAACGTTTTCCACGCAGATTGGCCTCGGTTTGACATGATCATTAAACATGACTTTCGTCTTGTCCAAGTTCATTGAGAGACCAACCCGCTGGGAAGCTGGATTTAATGACATAATGTCCTTTAAAGACGTGATGTTTTTTTAGCAACTTTTACACACCCCCTCTCCTTTCCCTGTCCTATTTCGTATTGAGACATGTCGGGGTTCGAACCGAGAGATTTGGATTGAAGAGCAGCGTTCTAACAATCGAACACCAACCACCGCTATATGTACAAGTATATACGAGTATATACACTGGGAGAAATTGATATTTGATGTATTTAAAATCATCGTCTAATTGTCTGCTCCGGTAATAAGAGTGCTGATTCTTTCCTCGCTCAGAGAATCAAAATAACGATTCAGCGAGGAAATGCGGGTTATTTTTTTCTTTTTAATATGTATGTTTAGTATTTAGTTCATAATTTGATTTTGTTTATAATAAATATTTAAAATAAATAAGTTTCAGTGTTACCATAAGATCAGTATTTAAGAATATAATTCTGTTAAACTAACTCATGTGCTTTCATGATACTCGTGCTAGCAGTGATAAATTATCACACATCTTCATTACCAAGAAAGAAATATTGATGAATTATTGATTCGGATGCCTAGTCGTTTTATATGAGGTCATGAGTGTCTGACTTCAGTTGCTAACATTCATAGACCTTGCGCGACTTACCATCAGGTGGGCCCAAGGTCACAATATGTGGTGCTAATATAAAAAAATATATAAAAAAACGCCGAGTTTATATTAAAAACTTGGTCAATGAAAATGGGCTTGTGAGGTCTTATATCTATAGCCAATACTTTAAATATATGTCCATGATCAAAAGTAACAAATGATCCTATAAAATAATATTACAAACGGGAATGGTAGAGGCGATTTACATTGCCGCGCTTTTACGACAAATATTTTGGAGTTTCAAATCTTTGGGGTTATTTTTGGGAGTTATATCTTAAACTTGAAACTGAGGAAAATACATTCAGAAACATCATTAAGCTTTGTGTCTCTCCACCGCTGGATATAGACCTTCCCCATGTTTCGCCAAAGCACGCGACCTTTTCCACCATAATCCAACCCCTAGTTGTTACTAAGTCATCTATCTATTTAGGGGGTTCGTTTAACTCCTTGACGTCTTCCCGTACTCGGTATTCGCTCTAGAATCCGTCTTATCCGATCTACATCAGGGGGGCAATTCTTAAACAATAGTGATGTGCATATTTTTTAAAATATCTGTTACAAAGCATTTAAAAAACTGGTGTTACTCGATATGCGAGTATAGTTCAAGTTGATAGCAACTAGGACTATAGCTATTATATTACTTTTTTAAAGTTAAATTCTGTATTTATCTCTTTTATATAACTTTAATTAAGAAGCGATTGTTTGGTGTATGTCAATTACAGTCTCTTGGTTTTAATTCCTGCGTAGACAAGACAGTTAGGTATAAAACGAAAAAAGTTATCCTTATGGAACTTACCGTTCCGTGGGAATCAAATATTCCAAAAGACCACAACATGAAGTGGAAAAATATTATGATCTCACAGAAGAAATGATCAGGAACGGGTTCAAGACTCAGCTTTACGCAGTGGAAATTGGTGCAAGAGGAGTTTCAGCAAAATCTTTGCATCACTTACTGAAAGAATTGGGCCTAAGCAGGTCTGCCGTCAATACATTTATGGAAAGAGCTTCCAAGACGGCATTAACGGAATCCTACAGTATTTGGTTGGGTAGGGAGAGAAGTAGAATGGTGGATGGTGAGCGTATTATCACGCAATAAAAAAAAGGAGGCCTCCTTTTCTTAAACCAGCCTATTGTCGGTCGCAAGCCCGAGACACCATTCTTCTCATCTCATACCCACACACGATGGACCCGGCACCCGCACGGTGAATCCATGGAATGCTTAGAAATTTTATTGTGTAGTTTCGAGATCACCACATGTCTGGCAGTTCCGAGTGTGGAGATCACTGTAATATGTTTTGCTTGTAAATTGGTTTTTTTGACAATAAATATTATTTTTCTTTTTCATATTTTCTTTTATACAATCTACTTTGTATAAATACACTAAATACTAATAAATACACAACATTATACATTAACATACATATATACGAGTACTTGTATTATAGAGGTCCTTGTCTTGTTTTCAAATTACAAGTTTGGGATGTCCGTTTAAGTTTTGTTAAAGGAAATTCATCGAGAAAATGGATTCGTCGTTTCTGATCTAGGAGCCGTCCCGTGGGGCGTGTTATCTTACTGTATAGCTTTTAAGGTACACTTCTGGTGATTGCGACTAAACACGCAATAATCTAATGCATCAGTATTATTTTATTATTAATAGCCTATATAACAAATTTCATCAGCATTCTCTGCTTCCTAAGCATGGGAAGCGGACGGTGGGAAAATGTATTTATCATTGGTATACAGGGGTTCGGACCGCAATCTTTAGATTGAAGAACACCGTTCTAACAAAACAATCACCTTAGCTCTAACTGAAATATATTTAAATATAATGAAGTAAGTTATAAGGAACTTGTAGACGATGTAGAGTGGAATGAGGGTGACAGTGGTACCGGTCATGAGCCAGCCCACCTTGATGGTCCATGGCGGGTACTGATAGTCACCTCCTCCCAGCATCTCCTCATGACCGAGGACTAAGAAGATGAACAGTACCAGGAGGAACACAGGGCTGGAAACAAAATTTATTTAAAACTTAGCACCGGCAGCTCCGACCCCATACTACAGCAGCTGGTCTTCAACACAAGTTCTATCAGGGCATTATTTGGACTATTACGAAGATCGACTTCGCCGTGGCCTTCCTGGTCGTGTTCATCAAGCAGTGAGTGTTCTCTTATTTATTTCGCAACACGCCTTGTGCTATCCGTATTACTACATTATAATAATAAATAAATTAAAATTAAAATAAAACTTAGTATGGTAAGCTTATATAAATATCACCGTGGTAAGCTATATTAGTTTTCCTCGAAAATCAAAATTAGCAGCATTGCAAATAGCACATACTTTCAACGAAAACAACAAATATATAGTAGCCTGACGGATGACCTGAACAAGGTCGCTGGATAAGGGTTACAAAAGATCGTGTGCAGTAGCGAGACTTGAAGTAGGCCTACATCCAGCATTGGAAAGACACAGGTTGATAAGGATAAAAATAAATTCACCCACAGTAATTCTGAATGAACTAACAACCTGTCTTGCCAGAGCGTGGCGAGTGTAGGCCAAATTCTCTAGAAATTTCATGTAATATTGTAAATTCAACATGGAACAATTAAAAAGAGAGCGCACTATACTTAAAAGCCAGTATTAGTATTAATTGTACTCCGGATGCAGATCCCGGTTGCTGATGCTGTCCGCGGTGCTGCTGTCAATTCTACAGGGCTACATCACATCTCACTCACTGTTAGGGTACACTTTCCTGTAGGTAGGGCAGCCAAGAATTATTTAATTTAAAACTCTTTTTAATTTAATTATTAATTTGATCTATAGTTTTTTTTTTTTTTTTTTTAATTTAATTTAATATTGGTTATCTCTAATTTTATTTGTTTTATTGTTTTTTGTTAAATTGAATTTCTATATCTTTTGGTTGTATTTCTTCTGATTTTTCTCCTTTTCTTTGACACCTAAGTAGATATCAGTAATAAAGTATGTTTCCTAATTTGGCCAATGAAAAACTCAATTATATACTAACTTTTATGTTCTGTAATGTGCTGTGGAAATGAGTGAATAAATAAATAAATAAATACTTTAGCAAAAAAAGATTTGGAAGCAGTCTTACTAGCTGAAGCAGAGTCATTATTCAAAATTGAAGATAGCTTTAAGAATACGTGGTTAGCTGATGAATTTACAGATGAAGCAGAGGGTGTTAATATTTTTTATCTAAATTTGTTTTATGTGATTACAGCCACAAATTATTACATATAAGTTTTATTAAACAGCTGATGCTTTTCTCGTCATTGGAGGTCTAGTACAATGTGTTCTATGATGAAAGATTAAAAATAATTAATTGGTAATTTCCTGCGCGAGAAAGCTCACAGCCCTCCTATAGTACCAACTCGTAGATAAATATTTCCAGCTAAAATAATATCATCATTACAGTCCTTAGAACACAGCCTCCTAGATCTCCACGGCTGAAGATAGACATTCTAAAACTGAAGAATTTGGCCTACACTCGCCACGCTGGCCAGACAGACGAGGATATAACGTCATGTTTTATGACAATTTATTAACGATTCCACAAGATGGTATTAGTGGAACCGGGACCGACGGCTTAAAGTGCTTTTCGAGGCACGGGAACGGTGGTGTTACAAATGTACGTAAGAAAAGTGTATTTCTCATTGGTACATGCCGGGTGGGTTTGACCCGACCTTTGTAGGATTTAAGGTACAACCGAGCCACCACCGCGCAAAAATATTTTAACATAATTAAATTGTGTCTCGCCAAGCTATTAATTATACCTTATTTGTAGGTGGATGTTAGTGGATTAAGATGATTGGGGACAAATAAACGCGGGTAGTGTCGGGACATGTGATTTCATCGATTGCTAAGTGATAACTAAACACAGGCCCCTAAACAAACACGCGTCTAGTGGCCGGTCCTCAAACCAAATACACATCGCTATTCGAATCGAATTGTATCGAATTCGATACGTAAAGGCATTGTTTATTTAATTTCATTTATCCCAAACGACAATAATGCTACAGATGAAATTGAATTTAATAAAAAAAAATATGATAATATAAAAACGATATCTAATAAGTAAATATCATCACGACTGTATTCCTTACGGGGTGGTCAGAAACCACGCTTTAATAAGTTTACATTTAACCAACTTTACTGTAGGCCAATCGTGACAAGTGGCAAGCTCGGTGATGTCTGTAGTGTACCAAACTAGAAAAATATCACAAATAAATTATTGTGTTCCGACCAGAAATGGAACCCGATACTTTCGAGTTTAAATCCACGGATCTAACCGCTAGACTATTGAGGCCGTTTTTTATTCTTTATGTATATCACATGAGTAGTTTTATTTTATATGTATTAGTGTATATATTTTATATATATAATATAACCTATTTACGTATTTGTATATGTAATAGTAAGTATTATTTTTATGTATTTGTTTTATAAATTGCTATTTTATATCTATTATTGCACCTACTTACCATGCAAACTGTCCTAATGTCCTAAAGGTTTGGCTGTCAGAGAATGCCTAGCGGCATTAAGTCCGCCTTTGTACATAGTGCAATTAAGTTTTTAAATAAATAAATAAATATATATTTATTTATTAATACATAACTTTATCTATTATTTATAATTTCCACAAAACTAATCTAATTAGCAAAAGTCTATTAGTTCGTAGTCGCACCTGATTGGTGAAATCATACCGCGCCTTTACCTGATTAGTCAATTCGTACTGCACCTCATATATTGATAAGTAATCGATAACGACGAAGTAAATAATAACGACACGTTTTTAGATTGCGTTTTGTATTATGTATTTACATTGATGCCTATAACGCACAACCAAGTCAAGGCTGTGACGTTGCCATTCAACGTGGCAATGCTGCCAGTATCCTTGGCACTTTGCCCATTGGCAGCGATTTGGAGCAAATTTTTTATTTATAATAATTTTTATTTTGTTTTTTCTTCATTTTAGATTTTAGTTGCATTTTTTTAGTTATTAATAGTCATTTATATTTTAAAATGTAAGCTTTTAGTTTAATTTTTTTTTTTTTTTTAAATCATTGTACCTTATTTCCTTCGAATAAAATGAGTTAGTTCGTTCAACTGTATTGTATTTGTCAAATCTGATCGTATCTTAAAATTTATAAGTTCACCGACGTTTTTCCATTATACATTTTTCCAAGTGTACGCAACAATAGAGCATGTATGAAAAGGTTGAAAAATGAGGAAGAGGCGAAAGAGGTATTGAAGATCGTGACAAGTGGCGCTTTGTCTTAGCCTAGTTGAGCTTTATAAGGTTCAGTCATCAATATCGTAAAATATATATATATATATAAAAGTGAATGTCTGTGTGTGTATTCCCTATGCAATGCAAAACTACTTACCGATCGGGATGAAACTTTGGGAATATGTTGTGTGAACATCAGGGAAGGTTTCTGACATATTAGATTGCATAATCAGTAAATCTTAATATATAAAACAAAGTCGGGTTTGTTAGAACACTTATAACTCGAGAACGGCTGGACAGATTTTCACGGTTTTAGATTTGTTGGACTTGTTGGAAAAAGGAAAAGAAAAAACAAAAAGTTCGTGGGTTTCGTACCAGTCAAACAATGTTGGTTGTCAAATATAAACGAGTATGGGTGCGTTCAGAAATTTATATCAAGTTTGACCATTCAATGACTGTTAGGCGGTACGAAATTCGCAAAGTCAGCTAGTAGTTTATATAACAGTTCTTTCTCAGTTGACGAATTTAATAAAGACTGCAGCTCTGTACCCAAGTTCTTTTGTCATAGCTCATTAGAGAGACAGTTAGTGTCAGCGAATCGCCACGCGCAGACGGCAAGTGGAACTCTCGGTTGCCTTGCCTTGCGTTGACTGCAAATCGCCGGTCACAAGTAGACAGCGATTGACGCGAGGACGATGCTCCGCTCTCCGTCCACACTAGTGCCGATTGCTAAGATACTAATCGGAAATTCGTGAACCATGCGCGAGTATCATGCATCGACTGGAGCTGTGCGCTGTAGTCTTCGTCCATAATTCGTCACTGGCACCGTCCACTGAGGCTTCTCGTACTCCTCAGAAGGTGGTCACAGTACCTGATGGGTACTTCTATGACCGCAAGAAGATACGGAAGCTTTAGATTAATTAATTTTATTACTCTTAAGTTAATGATATTTTTATATTTATTTTAGTTGTAAGGCATTTCTATGGGCTCTCTATTGCCTGATAATAAACAATTAAAAAAAAAAGAACTTCGAGCATTACAGTTATTTTTTTTGACGTGACAACGTCTTATAAATTGGTTTGCCGGGTGACACTTCAAGAAACTGCGTTACGCTCCGCTCACGTTATCCGCTCACAATGAGAGCGAGTGAGAGGCACGCGTCCCTTCCACTCGGGCATGGTTAGCCCGCCTAAGAGCGAGAGAGACAGACATAAAAAGTGAAAGACATTGACTTGACATTTTCTAGGCACATTACAGCAGAAACACTTCCTTTCATTTCATATTTCTCCTATCATCGCCCTATCCTCAACAAAATCACTCAGATAGGAACAAGTTAAGTTGTAGTAAACGCTGTTTCATTGTACGCAAATGTATTGCAAGTTATTGTATGTATATTTTATATAAATACGTATGTATGTGTAAAGGTAAAAATAAAATTTTGTTAATATGAAATTCAGTGCGAGATTCTTTGTATAAATTAATGTTTTAAATATAATTCTTTGTATAAATAAATGTTTTAAATTGTTACTATTATTTCATCCTTCTTCCTACTATACGAATGAATATTCACATTAAAATTATTTTACCACTCAAAGTCGTTGTCACGTAAAACTTTCGCCCGTATACCGACTTTACAGGCAACCAATTTTTTTTCTATTATTTTGTCATTTATCCAGGCCACTGTGACCCCATGTAATTTATAGCTTCTAGTTTAGTTTTAGCTTAAGTTATATAATTTTAACGTGTAATTATTTAGGTTAAAATTATGCTTACTCGTCCCAATCAATAAAAATGTTCTTTGTGAGTACTTTACATTAAATCTGGCTGATGGATGTACGAACTAGTCGTATTGAGGGCGTTTTAGAGTGGCAAAACAGAATTTGGTGACAGCTAGTTTTTTTTTTGTAATAACGCATGCTTGGTATTGTCCGTGTTGAAAGAGCTATGTACTTTTTTTAAAATATTTATTATGTCATAAATATTTACTTTATTTAACAGCAACGCTCAAACAGCTAGTATCTAATTAAATAAAAAGACTGCTGTGTGACTACAGCCTAACACTTATAATTTCCAGTTTATATGTATATACAGTTTCTGATTTATTTGTTTCCAGTCCTCAAAGACGGCTTTATCGGAACATCAAAACAAAAGTTTGTCGTATTTCATCGATTGACAGTGTGCCGAATGAAATACATTGCCAACAATCGTATCAAAATACGCAATGACTAAATACAAAAACTGGGCTTTTGTTATTATATATTATTGGCCTGCCTCCGTGGTCTAACGATTAGGGCTGTGAATTAAAACGCGGAGATGCTGGTGGGTTCGGGGTGGTCAGAAACCACGCTTATAAATAAGCGGATTCACATTTAGCCAATTTTACTATATGCCAATCATGACAAGTGGCAATAACTCAAGAAATATCACAAATAAATTAAAAATTAATTAAATGAATTAATAAATATTTTTGTGTCCCGATCAGGAATCGAACCCGGTACCCCCGAGTCTAAATCCACGGACTTTAACCGCTAGACCACGGAGACAGCCATAACACTAAGTAATTGAATATTGTTTTCGTGAAGAGTACCGCTTCATGATAGTACGTATGTTGAGATCTCATGCATCATTAATGGGCCTGACACCGCAGCCGAGTGGAACGGGAAACCAAATCGGTAATTACGTTACGAATTTATGTTCTATGCAACAATGTGTGGCAATTGTTATGCAGTGAAAAGATACGAAAAAAATCCGTCAGCTTTTCTATTATTGCAAGAATATGCATTTAACACAGACAGCGGAGTCATCCAGGCCCGGATGTTTAATGGGCCTGTGTTGGGGATGGGATAATCTCCCGTTTTCCTCGGCAGGATCTCGGCGGCTAACTACCCGCCGGTTATTCAACGCACGTTTGGTGCTGGGCGCTGTTTCTACTACAACACCACCGCAGATGGTTCACGAATCTAGTCTCCTAGATTTGTCTACTTTAGTTCTTCTCCAAGAGCGCCTCCCTAGGTAGTGGCCTCCTTTCCGGCGGCCGTGCGGAAGTAGGAGCGATATCCTGAAGATGCTTGTAGGATGCGTTGTCAGCCCGGTAAAACATACGTTTAGCTAGGCCGACAACAAATGCCTCGATAGTAGGCATCTCCAGATCTCTCGCAATTACAGAATTTCGCACGAACCACGGCGCTCTGGATACCACCCTGAGCGATATGTTCTGCTGACTCTGGATCTTGTCCCTGTTGGTTTTGGCCAGAAGGTGATGCCAAGCTGGCGCAGCATAAGTAAGTCGGGAACGGATAAACATCTTGTAGATCCGCACCTTCAACCTGAGCGGCAAACTGGAGTTCATTACAGGACGTAACATGGCTCGGGCCGCCTTCGCCTGATTATTTATTTATTTATTTCAAAACTTTATGCACTAGGTACACAGGCGGACTTAATGCCGCTAGGCATTCTTACTAGTCAACCTTAGGGACAAACGGCATGGCAGGCCATCTCACCCATTGTTACGTCCTGTTGATGATGCAGCCCAGGTATTTGGCGGTGGGAGTCCACTCGATGTCCTGTCCCCGAAGCTGTAATGGTAGAGGCAGCCGGCATCTTTGCATTTAACGTAAAAATCTTTTTTTTAAATAAATTATGCATTGTTGAGAGCAGTGGTGGCTCGGTTGTATGCACGCTTATCTTAATATCCTCAAGAGGGGTTCGAATCCGACATGTACCTACCAATGAGAAATACACTTTTCTTATGTATGTATATATAGATTTTCAACACCACCGTTCCAGTGCCTCGGAGAACACGTTAGTCCCGGTTTAACAAATACCAACTTATGGAATTGTTAATAAATTGTTATAGAATTGACATCAGACATGTCTAGCCAGCGTGGCGAGTGTAGGCCAAATTCTCCAGATAGAGATATGTTTAGGAAGGCCCATCTCTAACAGTGAAAAGCTCTGTTTTAGAGATTGTAATGGTGAAAGGCGCGGTGGTGGCTCGGTTGAAAGAACGCGTTCCTTAAATCCTACAAAGCTCGGTTCAAACCGGCATGTACCAATGAGAAATACACTTTTCTTAAGTACATTTGTCATAGATTTACAACACCACCGTTCCCGTGTCTCGGAGAGCACGTTAAGCCGTCGGTCTCGGTTCCACTAATACCAACTTGTGGAATCGTTAATAAATTGTCATAAAAATTGGCATCAAATCCTCGCCAAGCCGTCTGGCCAGCGTGGCAAGTGAAGGCCAAATTCTCCAGATATATGTTCTGGAAGGCCCATCTCCAGCAGTGGAGGTATAGGACGCTGTGTTCTAGGGGCTGTAATGATGAATGGTGAAAATGGGTCAAGTTTAATCGCATTTAAATATCATTGAAGAGTAGGTAAGTGTGAACACTTCTAAAGTTGTGTGAGGTATGTTCCATACGGAAATGTTTGACTTGTCCCGTTTTCGTGTCGGGCGAGTTAGGTGTTCTAAATTTGGTGGACAAATATACCAGCCGGTCCTACAATGTAATTTATATTGTTACTTTAACCATGTTTGTATTTAACTTAATTATAATATATATATATTGGGTATTTATGTATATATTTATTCAGTATATGTAATATTAGTATGTAAGTCTATTATAATAAATTGCACCCTTCGTTGTTACCTTTCCACACTCCCAAAGGTTGGTTGTTAGAAAATGCTTTGTCATTAAACCTAAATAAAATATTTTTTAGTGGAACAAAGAATTTTTGAATTGTATATTGGTAGCATTTGAATTTAGGCCCGTATTTTTTCCTGATTATACATTTGTTAAAATTTTAGTTGTTGTATGTTTATGAAAAAATGTTGAACCGATCGCTATTAACCCCGCGTTCGTTTTATAGTATTTCCAACATCTCGTAGCAATTTCATAAACCAGCTCGAAATATCGTTTTTGTTAAGAAATACCACTTTTTTTAACAATCATTTCTTAAATAAAACGAGCGGTGAGGCTACTTTTTGACATGTTTTATCATACCATGGCAACTCTATGATATGTCTATTATGGTCTTTGAATTTATTACATAAAATCGTTTAAAATACCTTTTTAACAAATATAATAGAAAACTATAAAGTATATAAAAAATGGTAAACAAACCATTTTATATGCTAATGACATCTGTCAAAAAGTAACATCAATAACCCTCCTTTCAACACGGTACTGACATACGAAATTAGCATCAAATGTTAGAATTTTCATTAAACGAACGACTTGTGCTAAAAGAAGTGGTATTTACCTTACTTACTTCCTTACTGTGAGGCAGCTATTTATTCTTCAAACCATATTAAGAACACACGCTGCCTTACCATATAATGAAATCAACAACCATGTGCGAGCCAGGGACCGAGTATGTGACACTAAATGCTGTAGGGTTGCGTTGGCCCAAAGGCATTATATCACTTTAAGTAGCCGGCTATATAATAGGTTAAATAAAAAGCTTAATATTTATCCCCAAATCTCCAGAAAGTGCAAGGTACTCATTAGGAACTGGCTTCAGGAACTAACTTATGAGGATACTGAAAACCTGATTAAAATCATAAAATAATATTGTAAGAAATAGGTTGTTGCTAACACATGCATACTTACTTATATATATTCATTCAAACCCACGTACACCAACACACACAAACACCAACACACACACACCAACACACACACACTAACCATACACACAAACAATTATTTAAGTCCTGCCTACAGCAAATATAAATAAATATTGTCCAGAGTAAAATTAAATGTTGTAAGTACTAATTCCTACAATGACATCTGAAACACCGTCCACCGACTATTTCAGATGTCACAGCTAAACTGTTTTTGTTACTATGTACGATTTATTTTATGCCCTAACCTATGTAACAACTGAATTGTAATGTATATTTATTTTGCAATAAAGATTATTATTATTATTTATTTTCAAGCTAACATTTATTAAAACGAACGCGGCCTTAATATTATTATGTCTCTGGTTGAAATCAAATAACGAGTCGGTCTCCCGCGATCATGGCGATTAAAACTTCGCTGACTTCGTAAACGAGGTTTATATAAAGTTGCTCTGCGGGCTACGCGTGTGTCTTCTAAAATATATACCTGTATGTATTTTACCTATATTACATAAAAATAACATGGTAAATGCTTAATTAACGTAAAGGCAAGACGAACAGAGTACGGGCAAAATAATAACAATAATATTGATACAATATAAAAAAATATACAAAAATACTTTAAATATAATATAATATAATATAATATGACCGCCTCCGTGGTCTAGTGGTAACAAACGTTGCCGTGAACTCGGGAGGTCGTGGGTTCGATTCCCACCGGGGGCAAGTTGTACATTGTATAATTTGTCTCGGTCTGGGTGTTTATATGTATAATATGTATATATTTACAAAAAAAAAAAAGTATAATATGTAGTTTATCAACCATCTAGTTTCCGTAACACAAGCCTCGTAGCTTACCACGGAAACTAGATGGCGCTGTGTGAACTGTCTGGAAATATTTATTATTATTATTATTATTATAATAATGCTTTATTGCACAAAAACTAAAATAACTTAAAATTAATTCTTCGTGTTATTTGTTATTTTTTATTAACACCATACATTACTACCGGAATTCGTTAAGTCATACTCGTAATTTATAATTATACATTTTTTTACACATTAATTGTCTCGTCTGTAGAGCGTTATGCAAAGGCAAAAACCAGAACATAAAGCACTTACTTACATGTATTATATGTGGAAATGATTAAAAAAATATACGGGGTGAATTTGTATGGCCTAACGTTAGACTATTATGTTATTCTATTGATAGAAACAAACAAACTATCGTAAAAAAATGGCTATTTTAAAATTAACAGTTTGTATTAAAAAGCCAATTGTGGTTTCTTAGGAAAAGTAGTTAGTTTCTATCAATAGAATAACATTTTTTTTCTCGTGTAATAACTCGTAATTAGCTAAATGGCTCAATATCCGCTTTCGAAGATTTACCCATCTCCTCGTGTCTCTGTATGGTATCCTGAACAACCTTCATGCGCCTGAATATCTTAAATCCCGTTTTCAATACATGTGTGATACTCACAACCTTCCACTTCGTTCTTCACATAACAATCAACTTAAAATCCCTTCCCACTCCTCTAGCAGATATTGAGATTCGTATACTGTGTCTGCAACCCGCCAGTGGAACAAGCTACCACTCGCTATTAGACACGCGCCGTCTGTCCACGTTATTTCTAGACAAACAGGAGTCGTCATCAGGCTAAAAATATATATTTGGCATAATATATATGTATATATACGTATATATTTTGTATATATACGTTTATTTATAAGTATATGTGTAATTTATGTAACAGTGTAAGTATCTATTAGTATGTAGTGTGTGTAGTATATTCTATATTGTTAAACTTGATATCGGCACTACCCTTAATCTCACACTCTCCCAAAGGTTAGATGTTAGAAATAGCCTTGTAGGCATTAATCTTCGCCTTTGTACACTTATTTTGTGCAATAAGGAATTTAATAATCAAATCAAATCAAAATAGGTTATTTTCATTGGTTCTCTTAAAACAACTTGGATACAGTCCGAACTAATAAAATCAATACAATTATTAAAACATATGTCCTAATCAAAGTGGTAATAATAGTTGGACCGTAAACAGGCAATAATCCATATTTATGTATGTTATGCACAACATTATTGCTACAAGCAAGTAAAACTAACTTACTTAGAAACTACTTAAATAAGAACATGGCTATAAAGAGGCCGAGTCAGTTTACATTCTAATAATAATACATATGAAGATATTATTCTCAAAATACTTTTCCGTCCTCTATCACTTCATTATCGCATTCGGTGTGGCCAGCCTTTAAAATGCGAGTAAAATATAATCCAAGGACTAATATCATTCAACAATTTAATATGTGTTTCCTTAAATACCGTGTCAATATCAATTTGCTTTATTTCATTTGCGTGTTTTTACTTGATTAGGTAACAGCCTCCGTTACGTCGGGACTAAAATAAAACCTACCTAAGAATAATAACACTGTAAGTTCCATTATTATTATTTTCAGTCAAAAGGACATTTTTTATTTATTTTTCTATACTAACACGACATGTGACATTGTACCCACCTGGTGGTAAGTCGCGCGCGAGGTCGATAGATAAGTGTGGTTTAGAAGAATTTGTAAAAGAATGTTAATAGGTATGCAAATTAGTTTGAAAATTTGACACAATAGAGCTACAAGCGTGTGCATACAATACAATACATATAATTGTCATATGTATTTAAGGACATAAGTGTATTACGAGTACACTAGTTTTTATTTTATTAAAGAGTCCCGCGTCGTACACCTATAGTAAAATAATAAATAAATATTTCCAGACAGGTCACGCAGCGCCATCTAATTTCCGTGGTAAGCTACGAGGCTTGTGTTACGGAAACTAGATGGTTGATAAACTACATATTATATTTTTTTTGTAAATATATACATATAAATACCCAGACCGAGAAAAAATATACAGTGTACAACTTGCCCCCGGTGGGAATCGAACCCACGACCTCCCGAGTTCACGGCAACGTTTGTTACCACTAGACCACGGAGGCGGTCATATGTATGAATACAATATTTATTCACACCTTTTTTTAATTTCATTTTAAAAAAACAGTTGGTTAAAAAATAAAATAGTATTTTTTTTGTAAAAATGGTAGTTACAGAGTTAGGCATTTGGAGTACAGAAATGTTCTTATTATTTCATTGCTCGTGGCGGCTGAATGTCATTAGGTTTTTATACACATTTTGTCAGAAAAAGCCTGAATTTAAAACCCACACGAATTTTGTCGTAATTTGTAAAAGAGCCATGTCTCTTTTTATAATGATTTTAAGTACACTAATTAGGAAGGCACGTTTTCTTTTGGTCTATGACGAATAAAGTACCGTAAAAATTTGGTATGAAATATAACATTTATGAAATACATGCTGAATTACTTTTTATTTATTTTACAGTTAGCATTAAATATATATGCACGCGGCGAACAAATGCCTTCTCTTGTAGCCACGACTCAGACAGACTTCGCTGTAAAGGCCCTCATAGCCAACAGTGAAATGAGACGGTTTCTTAGCAGGACGCGTAGTGAGTCAGGCATGTAGTTCGATTCGACGAATATTATTGAATTCTCAACTCTATAAGCGCTCGACCTTGAAAGCGTCCCTGCAAATATCAACTTTAATAGCGTGATATACATTATACGAGTAGAGTTAACGGTTAACCATTATATAACGTTAGCGCTGAAGTAACAGAATAGAGATGCAGGACGCTTTAGAAAAACAAGGGCGCCACTTAAAATATCCAGGACACCGCAGGACATATCCTAGGAAAACAGGACGGTTGGCAACGATTATTATTAGTAACATAAATTTAAATATGACTATATCAAACATAATTTATTCGAAATAAATAACAAACTAATATAATATTAGCATAAACTACTTAATTATAAAAAACAACAGATAAAAAACTAATAAAAAAAACATTTAATTAAAAATTGCTCCAAATCACTATCAATGGACAAAGTTGAATGGCAATTCTGATCGTTTATTTCCTTGTCCCTTTACCCAAATATTGGCCAGGCCTCTTGTCTCCCTTGATAAATGTTTTGACAACGCCTTGGTAGTTTCCTGTGCACTTGGTCCCCACGGCCTGAGAGTTTCAACTCCAAACGGCGCAAAAACATATCTTATTGAAGCTGGGTGTATTCCCATCGTTTGAGGTTCTCTGCTTATAATCCAAGACACCTGGGTCCTTAGAAGGCAAGGACAGGTGGGAAGGCGCCAGGGTGTCCACACAGGTCGCAGCCTACACTAAAGGCAGACCCATCCTCCATGGTACCAGCGTCATTCCAACGGGCAGATCGCCATCGTCGCAGGCCATGCCATTGGGTTCTAAGACGACTGGCGATCCTACAAGACACAAGGGACCGACGAATTACGTCATTGAGGCTGGCGTGGCTCTCACATCGAGAGAGATTGCTGCAGGAGATGGCGTGGTGATCGAGTGTCTCCACATTGCCAGAGCTCCTAGACTTGGGCTTGTGCCATAGGGTATGACTATATTTTATTTATATTAATACACCTTACGACAAATAAAAAAAAATATAAAAATAATATATAGTCCGGATTGGTGTACAGAAACATAAAGAAAATGAGGTTTCTAAAAAATATGCCTTGCATTTTTACACGAAACGAAGTTACATTGAAGAAATTTCTGTTTTTCCAAATCACTGACTATTGTTTGTTTGACGTTGTAAACGTGAGACGCATTTTCTCAAATTATTGTACCTAAACTCACAAAAACTACGTCTATTTTTAGAATAGAATATTGAAAGATTTCCTATAATATAATACATTCTATATTCGGTATATATAAATCTATTTCGGTGTAAAAGAAATATATTTGGTGTAATTAAAAATAAACAGTAATAAAAAAAAAGTTTTACTAACGAGTTTCACTTAGAAATACAATTCCAACAAGTTAAAGTTAAAGTTAAAATTAACGTTTTAAGTTAAAGTTAAAATTAACGTTTTAAGTTAAAGTTAAAGTTAAAGTTAAAGTTAAAGTTAAAGTTAAAGTTAAAGTTAAAGTTAAAGTTAAAGTTAAAGTTAAAGTTAAAGTTAAAGTTAAAGTTAAAGTTAAAGTTAAAGTTAAAGTTAAAGTTAAAGTTAAAGTTAAAGTTAAAGTTAAAGTTAAAGTTAAAGTTAAAGTTAAAGTTAAAGTTAAAGTTAAAGTTAAAGTTAAAGTTAAAGTTAAAGTTAAAGTTAAAGTTAAAGTTAAAGTTAAAGTTAAAGTTAAAGTTAAAGTTAAAGTTAAAGTTAAAGTTAAAGTTAAAGTTAAAGTTAAAGTTAAAGTTAAAGTTAAAGTTAAAGTTAAAGTTAAAGTTAAAGTTAAAGTTAAAGTTAAAGTTAAAGTTAAAGTTAAAGTTAAAGTTAAAGTTAAAGTTAAAGTTAAAGTTAAAGTTAAAGTTAAAGTTAAAGTTAAAGTTAAAGTTAAAGTTAAAGTTAAAGTTAAAGTTAAAGTTAAAGTTAAAGTTAAAGTTAAAGTTAAAGTTAAAGTTAAAGTTAAAGTTAAAGTTAAAGTTAAAGTTAAAGTTAAAGTTAAAGTTAAAGTTAAAGTTAAAGTTAAGGTTAAGGTTAAGGTTAAGGTTAAGGTTAAGGTTAAAGTTAAAGTTAAAGTTAAAGTTAAAGTTAAAGTTAAAGTTAAAGTTAAAGTTAAAGTTAAAGTTAAAGTTAAAGTTAAAGTTAAAGTTAAAGTTAAAGTTAAAGTTAAAGTTAAAGTTAAAGTTAAAGTTAAAGTTAAAGTTAAAGTTAAAGTTAAAGTTAAAGTTAAAGTTAAAGTTAAAGTTAAAGTTAAAGTTAAAGTTAAAGTTAACGTTAAAATTAAAGTTAAAGTTAAAATTAACGTTAAAGTTAAAGTTAAAGTCACAGTCAGAGTTACTCTAGTAAGTTTTAAAAATATTATTTATTTATTGAGTTCTCGATGACCTTCAAAAACTTATATATGATTTTGGCACCATAGGTTTAGAATTAAATTTTTCAAAATGTGAACTTTATTTATCAAATTTATTAACTCATGACAAACAAATTGAAATTATTTCCAAATTTAATAGTCTAGCGCCCAATATGAAAATTTTAAATAATGAAACCCTTCGGCTCCTAGGATCACCAATCCTAGATGAATCCATCCAAATTTATGTTCAGGAACAATTAACTAAATTTAACTTAACTTCAGAACGCTTATTCAAAATTCAACCCCATATGGCACTTTTTATCATACGATATTGTTTGTTCGCTCCCAAATTTATGTATGTACTCCGTTGCTCTCAACTTTGGAAATTTTCAGAAGAACTAGTTTTATTAGACAAACAATTGCAAAATTCACTAACCGAAATTCTAAATTGCCCCATGAATGACCGTACTTGGGCCCAGGCTTCACTACCAATTCGGTTCGGAGGCCTGGGAACCCGCAAAATTTCTAGTGTAGCACTGCCAGCTTTTCTGTCGTCTGTACATAGTACTGTCGAGCTCTACGGGAGAATCACTAACCCATCTCTGGGTTCCGTTGAGCCGTCGTACTTGTCAGATGCCAGAGATGCCTGGTCAGTAGCATGTCCAAATGTTTCGGTTCCAATTTCACCAAAAATCCAACGACTATGGGACGAGCCGCTCTGCAAACTGGTACAGGAAGATATTTTATCTGCTAGTAATATAAAAGAGCGGGCTCGCCTCATGGCCGTTTCCACTAGGGAGTCAGGTCTTTGGTTGCAGGCTTTTCCCTCAGCATCGGTTGGCACACTCCTTGACCGACATACACTGACCATGGCGGTGTGCCTTCGTCTCGGAGCCCGGACTGTCCACCCGCACCAGTGTCGATGCGGAGAACCAGTCGATCATCTCGGACACCACGGGCTTTCTTGTGCTAGAAGTGCTGGCCGCATTCCTCGTCACGCGGCTCTCAACGACATCATCCGAAGGGCTCTTGTCACTGCTGGTGTACCCGCAATCTTAGAACCATCTGGGATTGTGCGGAGCGATGGCAAGAGACCCGACGGAATGACTGTTGGGCCGTGGAAACTTGGCAGATCTCTGGTGTGGGATGCGACGTGTGTAGACACATTAGCTCCATCTCACATCCAGGCGACCTCGTCAGGTGCGGGGAGAGCGGCTTTTTCTGCGGAGAACCTCAAATTGCGCAAATATGCCAACCTTAGTTCCGGTTACGAGTTTGCGCCGTTTGGGGTCGAGACGATGGGCCCATGGGGACCGTCAGCGAGGCGCTTGGCCAAGGAGTTGTCAAAGCGGCTGACAGAAAGGTCTGGAGACAGGAAGGCTGGCAATTATTTCTGCCAACGTATTAGCCTCGCTATACAGAGGGGAAATGTTGCCAGTCTCCTTGGGACTATCTCGGATGGGACGTCTCTAGAGGACATTTTTTATTTATAGTTTAGTTTATTTTTAATTTTATTATTTAGGTAGCTTTTATATTGTAATTCTTTTATACTGATTGTATTTTACTTCGAATAAAATTTATTGAGTTTTACTAATGAATCACGATTATTCACGATCTAATTACTTTCGAATACCAAAAATGTTAAAAAAACATTATTTAGAGGAAATTGTTGCAATGAACTCTCGCGCTCTAGAGTGCCACACGAAGGCACGAAGCAGTAGCAACAAAACTGTGCTACTTACCAAACAAAAGCAGTCATCTTTGAGAAGTTAAAGAAGATCGACGACTAAGTTTGTTCGATAACTTAAGCATGTTTGAGTATCACCTAAAAAATGGCAACCATATATCTGATTCACGGGCACCTCCAAACCGCACCTTATCTCTTTAGAATTAAGGTAGATCACGGAGGAAAAACCTTAATAAATTATATATTATTGTATCCATTTTAGTTTACGTACAAGTTGGTTGTAAGAACAAAAGCTTTTGTATTGTCTAGTCAAGTCGCAATTCCAAACAGAACAAAAGAAGAAAAAACACAATATTTTTCAATTAAAGTCGCACAAAGTATCGTAGTTTAGCCGCCAGTATAGAAAGAATTTACTGTATTTCTAGAACTCTGATTTGCAATTTGTTGGTAGACTTTGTAGTCAAAGTAAAGCTAATGGTTTAGGTAAATTTTCGTAATATGCTTTGCCCAAAGACATTAAATTTAACGAGATGACGCAAGAAGGCAAACGGTATAAGAATTAAAGACAGTTTTTAAAATTTAAAATACTTTATTGCACTATACTTTAATTAAAGTAATGTACAATAGCGAACTTAAGCTAGTTCGGCTTTTCTACCAGCTAACCTTTGAGAGAGTGAGACAGTATAAATATGAGTAGTGCAATTCTAAGCAATAAACTACATAAATAGTATGTATACATAGACTACATAAATACTTTTTAACATATTCTGCGTGGAATTTATTAAAGAGCAAATATGTTTATATTATAATCTAGAATAAAAATTAAGAACTGCGTATATTTTATTTTAATTATTCAGTAATAAAATCTTAAGTTACGGTGCAGAGAAGTTGTCCTAAAAATATCGCGACTTATACTGAGCCAATTGAAGTAGGTAGCGAAATGTTGCGCGCTTTTGTCATTTTACGCAATAAAATATTTTAATATTATTATTAAACTTTATGGTGGGGCATTGCTTCATATTAAAACTAACATTGTCCTTTGGACTTATTGATCTGGTTGAAGGTTATTTCAAATATTATTAGTGTACCTACTAATGTTGTTAGTTCAGTCACAAATGACTTTGTGCTAACACCAATAGAACGATTTGTTCTGTCACGGCCAAAGTTAGGGTGGAAACTTTGAACATTTTTGTTGATAATTATCTTTTCACGAGAAAATAACGTATTTTTTCCATTAGGCGGTCAGAATGAGTCATTATTGTTTTATGTAAATGTGGCTTTTATAAATAGGTTGATATATGAAAAAAAATGCGATAAATAATTATCATAATCAAATACAGCCTCTAGAACAAAGCCAGTATCTCAGTACTCTATTGTACGGAGAAGTAAAAAAAAATGTACTTCCGTTCCGTTCTTAAGAAAAGTTGTTTGTTTCTATCAATAGAAAAAAGACATATTAGTTTTAATTTACGTCTCTTTCCGAATCGCGCTCAGAGCGCTTAGAACGAATATGACACTGACCGTTCGTTCCGAATCAAATATCGCTATTTGGATGCTCAGAGCGTGATATCAATTCGGAACAGTCTGAATCATTTTCATAGATAAAATGTTTTTTTTTTTTAATGTATGGAAGATAAATTGCGGATTCCACATCTTTGAGTATGAATAATAACAAACATACATCTTATTTTTATTTTATTTTATTTTATACAGTTAAGAAAACTTACAGCTAAACAATACTTAAATATAAAGAAAAAAGATAAACTAAGTAAATCTCTCTCTTTATTCAGTTTTCTCTCTCTTTATCTCTCGGTTTATTCATCTTTATATGTGTTTAAGTTTAATATTATCATTTTCATAGATAAAATGTTTTTTTTTTTAAATGTATGGAAGATAAATTGCGGATTCCACATCTTTGAGTATGAATAATAACAAACATACATCTTATTTTTATTTTATTTTATTTTATACAGTTAAGAAAACTTACAGCTAAACAATACTTAAATATAAAGAAAAAAGATAAACTAAGTAAATCTCTCTCTTTATTCAGTTTTCTCTCTCTTTATCTCTCGGTTTATTCATCTTTATATGTGTTTAAGTTTAATATTATCATTTTCATAGATAAAATGTTTTTTTTTTTAAATGTATGGAAGATAAATTGCGGATTCCACATCTTTGAGTATGAATAATAACAAACATACATCTTATTTTTATTTTATTTTATTTTATACAGTTAAGAAAACTTACAGCTAAACAATACTTAAATATAAAGAAAAAAGATAAACTAAGTAAATCTCTCTCTTTATTCAGTTTTCTCTCTCTTTATCTCTCGGTTTATTCATCTTTATATGTGTTTAAGTTTAATATTATCATTTTCATAGATAAAATGTTTTTTTTTTAAATGTATGGAAGATAAATTGCGGATTCCACATCTTTGAGTATGAATAATAACAAACATACATCTTATTTTTATTTTATTTTATACAGTTAAGAAAACTTACAGCTAAACAATACTTAAATATAAAGAAAAAAGATAAACTAAGTAAATCTCTCTCTTTATTCAGTTTTCTCTCTCTTTATCTCTCGGTTTATTCATCTTTATATGTGTTTAAGTTTAATATTATTAACTTATTTTGGTAATTTAAAATAACTTGCGGTGTTACAGACATTTTTTTTTCACTTCCTACTTAAATATTAATTATTTGTTTAAGAAGTAATATAGAAACAATATAAACGAAATACAATATTAAATAATTTAAAAGAAAACCTAATATTAAATTAACTTGAAAATGGCGCGGGACATTATGACAAACAAGTGACAGCGCTCAGAGCGATCTACCTCGATATCGTGAGCAGTGTAAGCGCGAGAAATGATGTCATTTGTGACGTCACACAGCTTTGGCAAAACAGTTTAAGCACGTATAGGAACACCTTAAGCGTGCTTAGGTTACTATTATCGCGTATCGGAACGAAGTTTTAGACATAGCATACAACTTTTAAGTAACTTGTGTTTCACCTATATCGTTATTATTCTTCTGTAGCGATGTTTTCTTCCTTTGCTTGTTAATTTAATTAATTTAATTTTATGTTTATATGTGAAAACCTTTAATAGTTATTAGGGAATTTACTGTTTAATATCTATATACAATATTCAACTGTTGGTTTTCCAAAATAAAAAAATAAAAAATAAAAATAATAAATAAATAAAATCACGCAGTGTAATAAAAATAGTTCGAAAACCACTTGTTTTCTTGTTAGCCTAGTTTCTAGTTAACCTAGTCTCTGTAATTGAGATGAGAGTGGCAATGGGCTGGACACATATGCCGCAGAACCGATGAACTGACTGATGAGTAGACTGGTTCTGGAGTGGAGACCACGTACTGAAAAACGCAGAGTGGGACGACGCCCCGCCAGATGGACAGATGACCTGAGGAAGGTCGCTTTTGGGGGATGGATGAGGGTGGCAGAAGATCGTGTGAAGTGGCGAGCCTACATTCAGCAGTGGAGAGACACAGGCTGATGATAATGATGATGAATTGAGACGATTAAAATTTAAAATGGCAGCTTACGGCTGAGCTTCAAAATAAAAATGTCGGCTCGGCTCTATTTTTAACTTTTATTGTAACTATTATAAAAACTAAATTTTCGTTTGACAGATGGAAGGAAAGTTTGAGTGGAGTAGCCGTTGAGGGAACGTCTTAGAATAGTAAGAATAGTAATAGTAAGTCTCGTAAGTAGGTATTATCTTAAATTAGGTATTATTAATGTATTTTCCTAATTGAAAGCAGACAATTTAAATAGCAAAATTAACAAGGCAAATTTACATAACATCACATTGGAAATGTCATGAAAGAAAAATAATCTTAATGAATTCCTTTAAAATAAATAAAGCCTCTTTAGTTTGTCTTTGAGGTTCTCTCGGCTCGAGATGTTTGCGAAAAGTGTAGGTAGACTTTTAGATTAAAACAAAAAGAGAAGATATGGTACAAAGACATTACGCGTGGCTCTAGCAAATTCCGTCTATTTGAAGCACTTGATTCAGTAGCAAGTCAGTAGGAAGCTAGCTTTCGAGCCGTAAGGATGCCACACGCGCTTCTTCTATGCATTCTGTCTCGCTCACGTCCCACTGAGCATTCTATCTTTTTAATCCATAAACGTGTCATCTCGATTCCAACCACAGAGAGTAAAATGGGCGTCATTGCTAAAGCAAAAAATGAGAAACGAAAAATCAGCATCAATGTTGCTGTTCAATCACCTAATTTGCGTATGGTCTGCGTTGTCCATGGTATTGAGGCTTCAGTTCAGTGAGTTGGACTTTATAGGGATGGAGATGCAAGTCCAAATGCAAAATTCGACACAACGAGCCGTAAGACAAACCTAAATGTTGAGCACGTCGAGAAATAGACAAATTCGGATTTTCCTCCACACTTTGAGCTACAACCGCGATATTTTCAGCTGAACGAATGTTACGATGATGCACAGGCCTTACAATATCAGTAACCGATCCAGTATCTTCGAATTTATTCACTGTGTTCAAAATTGTTTGCTGTGTGGGCGGCCCTAAACGTAGATACAGCAAAATCACCATTTTATAATAAAATTATTGCGTTCTTCAACTGTTTAACGATCCATATTCCAAAATGGCAAACATGCAACAACAAAACAAAACACGCTTCGGATGACGTTTACGTTTGATAGATGCCGAATGGCAGGGTTTCACTTTCTCAACCTCGAATTGTGGAACCCATTATATATTATATTGTATTGTTACTTACTGCTCTCGTTGTCCCGAAGGTTTGACCGTCACGCAATGCCTAGTGTAGGCGGACTTTGGCAACCTTCATCCAACATGACGTCTACATTTATACGAGTAGGTCTTCAAGGTAGATATTTTAAATAACACTAATAGACAATATCCGCACGCCCATGCATTCAAGGGTCAATTCTATAATTTTCTAGGAAAACAGCGGCAGACCGCTAGGCGCCGAACAAATCGATTTTATTAAAGGCCACAAAGTTGAAATAAATCTAATTTTATCAGATCTCAGAATAAACCAGTAAAGTGATTAATAGAAAATAATTTAATCATCAATTCAATCCCAAATAAGCCTAAGTGCAGCATGAATAAGTATGTTGTGGAATAGATGAAAATATACGGTCAAGGTTTATAACTTAAATTGTTAAGTGAGCTGGTTCTACTGGCGAGCGGATGACACGGTGAACGAATCTGAATATCTGCTGGAACTATGGGCAAGCTATGTTGACAAATAATAATGGGCCAATAGTAAAGTTGGCTAAATTTTAATCTGCTTCTTTGAAAGCGTGGTTTCTAAAAGGGTCCGTGGTCTAGGGGTTATGTCCGTGAATTTAGACCTGGAGATACCAGGTTCGATTTCTGGTCGTGACACAATAATATTTATTAATTTAAATAAATAAAATTAATATTTAATTTCTTTGTAATATTTTCCGTGTACGCTATATATTATATATTGGCCTATAGTAAAGTAGCCATTCTCCAGCTAGTAGTTCACGAAACCGCGAAGGAGCGGTGGTCTCCGCGGTTACGTGCTCACAGCCGGCCGCGTTGAGACCACTCTATGAATATAAGTTGTGCACTCCTGCCGTAAATTTCTTTACAATACATCAAAATAAAAGAAAAAAAAAAAGATTTGCCGTGAATCCGCTTCAATATAAGCTTGTTTCTGTCCATCTCGAAAGGGATACGTTCGTGATGATACTTTATTTATGATACTTTTTTATATGCACTATATTACATCTTTGTTATTGGTAGGTTACACTTACATTGAAATTTTGAGTGATATTTGCTAACCAACTTTAAATCGTTATAGATCCTAAATGGTCACTCTAAATAAAAAATGATTTGATGATACCCCACTCAATATAGTTCGTCGAATTTTATTTTTTTATTTTCACAATTATGCATCTGGTTGTCGCCTTAATGAAATTTGATTAATGTCATATCTTCAGTGACACTCGCGTCATGAAGACGAATCGATTAACGTAAGAATCATTAAAATGGGCCAACGCGTTTGGTCTCCAGTGAGCCACAAAGTAACAAACATACAAACATACATAGGCTGATCGATATCTCTGTATCTATCTATACGATTTGAGACTCTATTGCACAACTTACCTAGTACTCTTCTTTGGGCGATAATTGGGAAATTATTGTTGATTTCGAGCTTGTATACATTGGTGGTAATATTTTGTTATATTAAAAAAACAACAATATCAGTTAGCAATAATCCCCGATGATCAGGCCTTGATATTACTTCGCCTGTCAATCTCATGCCTAACAGGGTTGCCAATCGAGGTCAAATATAAGATACATCATCGAGCATTTACATACAAAATGTTTGTTATGTTTTTTTTTTAAACAAATGTTTTGAATCGGGGCCACTAAGTCCAATAGCCGTGGCGCTTGTATCGATTTAGGTGATAATCATCAAAATTGGCCCACGCGTTTGGTCTCCAGTGTTTCACAAAGGAACAAACATACATACATACATATATAGGATGATAAAAAGATAACCCTTCTTTGCGTCACGCAGTCGGGTAAAAATGTCGGTTCTAACCCCGGCATGTACCAACTTTTCTTACGCACATTTGTCATTATATTTACAAAACCTCAGAAAGCATGTTACAGCGTCGGTCCCGGTTCCACTAATACCAACTCGTCTGGCCAGGCGTGGCGAGTGCGTTGTTCCTTTTACTTTATTAGAAAAATAATAATATTTAATTTTATCATTGTTTGTATTGTAATTTGATTCTTTAAATTAAAGTCAACAATTGGCGTGGCAACCCTATGCGTAACCCCGGCCACTCGAATAAAACCCTCAATACGCGGAAGATGCCTATCTTTACATGCTTCGACGCAAAAATTATAATATCAAAATAAATCGATTGACCTTGAAAAGGGTATATTTATGGTAGTGCCAAATCGGACAAAAAAATGCGAAAAAGACTGGCTTTCAGCCAAAACGGAGCCTCCACGCACTAGAGACGCTATCACGACTGTAAATCACAGTCTGACGTTAATACTCAGTTAGACCGGCCGCACACCAGGCATCATCTGGCAATAAGATGATTTCACAATAAAAATAAATAAAACGTCAGTGTATCGTTAAATAATCATACGAGTTTTTTTTTCCTTTTTTTTTTTAAATATACTAGCACGACATGTGACCTTGCACCCACCTGATGGTAAGTGACGGGCAAGGTCCATGAATGTTAGCAACTGGAATCAGACACTCATGACTGACATCAGTCCCTAACAATTCAAACCCCATTTATACTTCCCCGCCCCGGCAGAATGGGCAAATTACCACCATCAGTCCGCCTACCACCTTTTTAAATATATTTTTAAAGATATCAATTACCTGTTTTGTTAATTATGTTTATCCTGTTGGTAAAATTGTGTCAAGACTATGTTTTTGTATTTATTTTAATTACTTGTAAATTTATGTATTCGTATGGTTTAGTTAAGTAGTTTGTTTTTCATATACAAGTTTCTAGTTTTTGTGACAGACAGTGTTATTTTATGGCAAATCTGAGTGAGTATTTATGTTGTTAGGTTAAGTACTGTAGAAGTAAAAGTCAGAAATTAATGCCGAAATTGGGTACCTATACCACGTTCTGTGGAAGCATGGATATAGGAATTTTAAGTTGTTAGAATTTAGATAGTAGTTTTTATTGCCTGTTCAGCTTCTTTATTGCCTCCGCTAAGTGTAATGTGGGATATATATATACGCGTATATACTATATTATTATATTGAATATTTTATTATTAACTAAATTGTAACGGAGACTACTCCCCGACAATAAGTGCTTGTTTTTTTTGTTATATCTAGATCTGTATTTAAATCGATTTATTTACTATCAAATTAAATACCTACAATAAAATTAATGAAGTATTATTATAACAAAATAAAAATATATTACAGCTAAAAATTTTACTCGGGAGTGCTTTAGATTTTCTGTAGACAAAATGTGCAGTCAGCGAATAATGCACTTAAACAACTAAGGATTTTCTTGTGCATCGCACATCGACGCAATACCTATTTCTGATGATGATGTTTGGTGTACGTCCAGTCTAACAATACAAAGATTCAACATAGGATAACGTATACCAAATTAGAATGTATTGGATGTCTTAAGATGGGTAAGACGTAGGGTGGACTAATAATTCACGGCTCAGGACCTAATTCTAATAAGTTTAATTCTGATGTACGCATATTTTTGCTAACTGTACGATATGATCCAGCTAAAAATCGATTATATCAATGAGTAGCGTTAACAAAACAATCAAAAAATATATATTTATATAAAAACTTTAATGCACTTAAAGAATTGTACGGAGGCGAGCTATAATACCTGTACGCATTCTTTACCAGCTAACCTTGGGGATTGAGTAAGGTGATAGGCAGTATAAAAAAGTAAGAAATTTTAATCATACAGTTAATAAGTTGCTTATATTCTTTCGGGGTGGTCAGAAACCACGCTTATAAATAAGCGTTAAGCCAACTTTACTATAGGCCAATCATGACAAATGGCAAGCTCGTCGATATCTCTAACGTATCAAACTCGGGAATATCACAAATAAATTAAATAATAATTTCATTTGATTTATTAAAATTAATAAATAGTATTGTGTCTGGACCAGGAAGCGCATCCTAATCTAAAGGTCTTAATCCACGTACTTAACTGCTAGACCACGGAAGCAGTCTATATCATATACATAAAAAACTTAAATAAATTACAGTAATACAAACACAGTTATTTAAATCTTGACAGGAAACGGTCGTGATGATACTATACTTTATAATTTGTGTGCCATAAAGAATTTTATTATTATTATTATTATATGATAGTAATACTTCTAATATCTTAACAGTCTCGTGGTTTGCTTCAACAATACATATATATTTAGTTAATAAATTATTGTATTTATCATGACAAATTTATGTACCACGGGGAATTTAGGCCTGGTAATAAATCAACCAATAAGATCGTCAGGGGCTATTAATATGTAATTTTATGTCCTGTTGGTCAGAAACCACGATTTAAATCATAACCAGTAGGGTTATTGCGTATCTCATCGGTAATTGGATGTATCATGCAATGATGTTAATACACTAGATTCGCAGCGATGCGTTGTAAGCGTGTCGCTTTAAATATGTCCACAGACATAATTCGCGCCAGTGTACATCTGGGTTCCGACGGTGCAACACGCGACACAAAAGTTATAAATATGGTGAAATGCACAGTGAAATCCTGTGATTCTCGTTCACAAACGCATCACAAAAAAAGTGGCATTACATTTCACAGGTAAGTTTTAATTTAGCTTGTTTAATTACAGTAATAAGACTTTAAAAATAAAAATGTTTTATCACGCCATATTTTATGGCCTGTGATACCAATAAATGATTTTTTATTTTCCCTAAAAGTGGGGAATATTAAAAAATTATCATGTGATTTAAAGAATGAAAAATTTTACTTTTAATTACATGTGGCAGTTCTTGTATTCAATATTTTCGTGTCGTGTCGAATATACCTTTAACATGAGTACTCCGGCATATATTTAAGTTGGCGCTGGTATACAAAATAAAACCTTTACAACCTAAATTACAAACAATACTAATTTTGGTGGTTTTCGATTAAGTAATAACATACAAGTATAATAGTGATAACAAAAAAGACCTTAGTACAATGCTTGGTAACAGTTATTATAGTTTTTAAATTTTGTATTTGCGCCAACTTGAAAAAAGATGCTATTTAACACATACATGAGGCATATTAGAAATCAGTATATTGACATTTTACTTACATGAGCCTCATCAAGACCTTTCATACGAGTACCATCATCACAAGTACATTTAGAGTTATACAACGGTATAATTTTGACATGTAAAATGTCAATTTTGTTATTCACTAACCTTTACCACAAACAGAGGAAGTTAAATTAAAAATTATTTAAATTTCAGTTTTGTGACCGTATATGTTAGTAACAATGTGTACAAGACTATGTAATGAAGTTAAAAAAAGTTCGTAAAAAAACGAAAATGTTAGTTCAAATTCATTTAATTATTCATTCAAATGGTAATTTGAATTATTTTCTGGTATCACACGTCACGTGATAACGCGCAACATTGCTGTCTCTTTCTTTTTAACAACTTATTCGTAAGATTATGTAAAGTGTAAGTGAGACAAATATATTAACATTGTCAACGCTTTTATTTTCGAAGCTACGACTCAATTAGTGGCAACTGACACGCTTTTGGTGGTACGGAAATGTTCGATTTGCGTCTCTATATATAAATCTCATTGGTATCATGTAAGTAGTTTTATTTATGTTATCTATAGTATGACATATTTATGTAAATTGTATGTAGATATTTGTATGTATATATTTATATTATAATTATATTTATGTTTTATTTAAATTGCAGCTACCACCTATCCTGTATAAATGTCCTAAAGGTTTGGCTGTCAGAGAATGCCTGGCGGCATTAAGTCCGCCTTTGTACATAGTGCAATAAAGTTTTAAAATAAATAATATTATACATTAACATTACTCTCATTGTATACATTCATTTATGTTATCTTCATCACCATTATGTCTCTCCACACAGTGCAAATCCTACTCTGGCGAAGGTCTCAGAACATTACCTGTGCCAAGAAATCGACTGCAGTATGATGTTAGGCGGTTCTGCTCTTAAATCTGTCAACCACTGCATGATTCCAAACTAGGCATGACGGCGATTTTAGCCTGATCCTAAAACGTGTGGATAGACTTTACTGGCTTTATCGGTACGAACGGTGGATACTCCCCAGCATCAGTCCGCCTACCACTTATTACCGCCTACCACTCGTACTCTGGCGAAGGTCTCAAAATGCTTTACGGCTAATAATTTGGTTTTCTCCGTGGTCTAGTGGTTAAGTCCGTGGATTTAGACTCGGAGGTAACGGGTTCGATTCCTGGTCAGGACACAAAAATATTTATTAATAATATATATAAATACATTTAATTAATATTTAATTTAATTGTGATATTTCTTGAATTTGGTACGCTGGAGACATCGACGAGCTTGCCACTTGTCATGATTGGCCTATAGTAAAGTTGATTTTTTTATATACTAGCACGACATGTGACCTTGCGCCCACCTGGTGGTAAGTGACGCGCAAGATCCATTAATGTTAGCAACTGAACTCATAACTGACATCAGTCCCTAACACTATGCCGGCTTGACTAGATGCTTTTTCACACTTCGCTTGAAGGACTCGCAAGTTATAGGAAAGTGGAAACACAGAGGCTGGAAGAGCATTCCACATCTCATCTTTCTCGTACGACAAATGTACGAGTCCCTAAATTTATACGTCGATACTAAATGTGAATCCGCTTATTTATAAGCGTGGTTTCTGACCATCTCGAAAGGGAAACGGTCGTGATGATACTTTACTTTACTAAATTCTAAGAAGACTAAATGCTACACGTTTACATTACCGAACGTGCCAAGAAATAGACTGCAGTGTGATGTTAGGCAGTTCTGCTCTTGAATCTGTTCAATTCACTGTATATTATACGATTACTCCTCCTTGCGTCGTTATCCTCAATGCTGAGGGTCGTGACCCCTCCATGGATCACTTTGTCTCGAACGGTGCTGCGCCATCCGGGTCTGCACACGGCGGCATGCAGCGCATTGTGGACTGTGGTTTCAGTATGGTTCGGATCTGGTCAGACCAACGTATCGGGCTTCGGCCACGGGGCCTCATGCCTTCGATTTTACCCGTGATCACCAGCTTTTCCAGATTGGCCGAACTTTTTCGTGCTATATGACCAAAATACTCAAGGACTCGCTGCAGGCAGATAGAAGAGAGCCTGGTAGTGACTTTGAGCTCCTTGAGTATTGATACATTGGTTCTCCGCCCTGTCCACGGAATGCGCAACATACGCCTCCAGCACCACATCTCAAAGGCGTCGACGCGGCTACGATCAGATGCTTTGAGGGTCCAGGTTTCGGCAGCATATAGGAATATGGAAAATACGAGGCTGCGGACGAGTCTTGTTTTGGTCCCAATAGTTATATTACGATCTTTCCATATTCCTTTCATCTGACTCATAGCATTTTTGGCCATGCCTATCCTTTGGCGTACTTCCGCTTCACACGAACCGGTGTTAGAGATACTGGAGCCCAGGTATGTGAACTCAGTAACGTGTTCTAGTTTAAGCGCCCCAGTGAGCTCCAGTTTCTTGATGCGGTCCACCACCATGATCTTTGTCTTCTTTTTATTGATTTGGAGACCCACATCGTTACTTATTCGCTCCATTCTATTAAGCAGTCTCGCCATTTCTGTTTCGGATGCAGCCAAAAGAGTTATACGAGTACTATACATGACAATTCTAACTCCTAACCTTTGAGAGAACGACAAAAGAAGTTGTGGAATGCAGAGTTAATAGGAAAAATAATTGTAAAAAAATACATATAACCTATATGTATAGTTTGCTAAATGTTAAGCATTTTGTTGACTAAACTTGAACGGATAAAAAGGTTATTTATTAAAATAAAACATCGTTCTTTAAATGAACTGCAATTATTTTAATTAAAACTATCTTAAAGGTCAACTTTGTAAATATTACAGTTCACAAGAACCTGCATTAATCACCATTCATTCCTTCCCACTCACTTCCGAGAAATCTTTGAACTAAGAAAATATTTTTAATCACCTTTCACTTGATTAAACGATATTTTAATATCCAATTTTATTAATATTAAGTAACACGAAAAAGGGTTGTAAATGTATTAGATCTAGGTACTAAACTTTTGCAGCACGCGTTTAAACTGCTTGAAGAAGACTAACATTTTTTTTAGTATTCGTGGTGATATATTGTGTGTCAGGAAGGTTCCCACTTGGTTTTAGAATTTGATGATAACATCATTAACTTATAAGAAAGAAAGATATATAACGTAAGACATGGCTGTATAGACTTGACCTTTTGTTTTCCCTATCACCTCATTTATCATCCATCGAAAGAAGAGAACACAAACAACTAAAAAAGCGAGAGTCCTTTACTTTACTATGGATATTGTTAGTCAAAAGTAGTGTTGTTTTGTTTAATAATGTGCTACAATGTGAATAATTATGAAAAACGATAAATAGGACTTTAAATATAGGGCACAAGTCGCAGTTTATTTTTTGCGGTTTTCCCGCGCTTTGAACTCCTATATTTTATCCGGCGCGTTTGGGCTATAATGCCGCGAGTGACTCCAAGAAAAGCATCAAATTCTGCAACATCTGAAATTTGATAATAACCTCATTAACTCATAAAAAAGAAAGATATTCTTACGTCAGACTTGGCTGTATAGGCTTGACCTTTTGCCTTCCCTATCACCTCATTTATCATCCATCGGGAGAAGATAAACAAACTAAAATAAAACAAACAAAAAAAAAGCGAAGAGTCATTCCTGCGGATATGTCAGGTGCAAGATTTTTGTTTTGTAAATTTTACTGTGGATAACTTTAGTAGGTAGTGGGTAACTTTAGATAAAATTAGTAGCCAAAATACCAAAAAAAAAATTTACTGTTTATTTCACTAAATTTATAATATAAATCTTTGCATCACTTACTGAAAGTCTGCTGTCAATACATTTATGGAACGAGCTTCCAAGACGGCATTAACGGAATCATACAGTATTTGGTTGGGTAGGGAGAGAAGTAGAATGGTGGACGGTGAGCGTATTATCGCGCAATAAAAAATAAAAGGAGGCCTCCTTTTCTTAAACTAGCCTATTGTCGGTCGCAAGCCCGAGACACCATTATTCTCATCTCTTACCCACACACGATGGACCCGGCACCCGCACGGTGAATCCATGAAATGCTTTGAAATTTGTCATCTTTTTCTTTCCCATTCACTCTTACATAAACAGCATACGCACCCACACACACAAATCTCACACATACCACTTTACACGCTTATTTCCACTAGTTTTAGTTTTGATTTAGACATATATACGAGTAGGTATATATATAATAATATATTCAATTTAATAGATAATTTCAATCCATTTTTGTTAGTATACCTATCGCTATGTTAGTAACAATGGCATACATTAAAGTTAGTAAACGAAAATTTTATGTTAGTGCCTTATTTATACTTATTTGTACACGTGTCAATTTGTCGGTTATAGTGAATCGTAATAAAGTGACACTGTATTGGACAGTCCACTTTATCCGATATGACCTTAAGCATATTGTTGGTGCTGCCTCTAATTCTATTGACTAGAGATACTCTGGACATTTTTTTAGTATTTATCTATTTTCGATTCTATATATATATGTTCTTTGTTTATATCTCAAAATCTGGTTTGTCCTTTTACATGTATTACTTTATCTGCCTAATTTGTATGTATTAGCTGTAAGATTTTCTTTCAAAATAAATAGATAAAAATAAAATAACGTAGTTAAAAGTGTATTATTGTATACGCGGACAAGTAACTCTTAAGATTTCTCTTCACTACTTAGTTAAAACTTGAAATCACAGTTTACTGGCGTCGAGGTTTTCTTAAGCCAAAATTTACGATTTCTTAAGAAACTGTATCGCTTCGGGTGTAAATTATTGTAATCAAGGTATCACATAATAGCCTATTAAACTTGGCCCCAAACTTGCCAAACTTCACCCTTAAATCCATTAGAACGTAATAATTCAAACCGCCCGACTCGTCGACTTAACGAAAGATAGTGGAATAGATTACTTAACTTTTGAGTTCATAACTTTTATGGAACTCGTCCAAGTACAAGCATAATACAATGTACCACATTAAACGACAATACATTTTTTGTTAAGTTAATTAATATTGACGAAGTACATGAGTTCTTTTTAAACAAGAAGAACAATATATTTTAACTCCACAAATTTCTACTTCCTTACAATATAATATCTTCATATATGTATATCTACTATGATAAGTATATATTGATGAGTATTTATATAGTCTATGTATATATACTATTTATGTAGTTTATTGGTTAGAATTGGACCCCACATATTTATACTGTCTCACTCTCCCAAAGGTTAGCTGGTAGAAAAAGCCGAAATGGCTTTAAGTTCGCCTTTGTACATACTTTTAAGTAAAGTGCAATAAAGTATTTAACAATAATAATAAAGTACATAACTTTTTTATTTTTTTATACTAGCACATGTGACCTTGCGCCAACCTGATGGTCCAGGTCCATAAATGTTAGCAACTGCAATCAGACACTCATGACTGGCATCAGTCCCTAATACTATGCCGGCTTGATTGGGAATGACGGCAATTCGAGCCTGATTCCGTAACGTGTGGATACATTTTACTGGGTTTATTTATCGGAACGAACGGTGGATACTTCCCCGCCCCGGCGGACTGAGCAAATTACCAACACAACTTACTTAACACGAAAAAAATAACAAGAATACTATTGTTTAGGTTGCAATTTTTATACTAGGTATATTTTATAAAAGCACAATGTCATTTTTATTTACGTAAGAATAAAATATATTTTTTGACACATTTATGTCAAATCTTGCATAAGCAATTCAGTATTTTCTATTGTGTTTAAAATATAGTTAATTTTCCTGTTTATGGAAGATGTTTAGGTTGCAATTTTTATACTAGGTATATTTTATAAAAGCACAATGTCATTTTTATTTACGTAAGAATAAAATATATTTTTGACACTTTTATGTCAAATCTTGCATAAGCAAATTCAGTATTTTCCTATTGTGTTTTAAAATATAGTTAATTTTCCTGTTTATGTTTAAAGGATATAAAACTGCACAAATATGGAGGCGCTTCAAAATATTTGAAGAATTTACCGAAGCGTATATACTACGGGCTAACAAGGACAACGAATTGTGTGTGGTGCCCGTTCGCGAGCGATTCGGCAGCTTTATTGAAGGCGAAGTGACGACAACATTTCACCGACAGCGGTGCATCCACCAAAAGCGATTAGTAATCTCGGCCAATCGTTAAAAGGGTCCAATTACCCAAAAGTGAGAAAACTGCTTGTTAACCAGACACTCCATACATCATTATGTATTTGGTGTGAAAAATCGTCACATTATAGTGCTCTATGTTTCAAGTTCAATAAATGACTCTATAGCAGAAGATGGGGCACATCAAGAGCAAGAAGGGTTGCAGTATTTGCCTAAAACTAGGTCACACAGCCCAGATGTGTAATTCATTCCCTAAATGCTTACTGTGCTCAGAGCGGCATAGTGTGTCAGATAATTTTCAATTTTTTATTAGATATTTATTTTATCTAATTTTACTTACTTCTTGTATAACCTAAATTTATATTTTCTCTTTCTATTCTTTTTGTTTAGTTAGGAGGATGTTTAGGTTGCAATTTTTATACTAGGTATATTTTATAAAAACACAATGTCATTTTTATTTACGTAAGAATAAAATATATTTTTTGACACATTTATGTCAAATCTTGCATAAGCAATTCAGTATATTCTATTGTGTTTAAAATATAGTTAATTTTCCTGTTTAACTATAGTTGTCAAGTTTACAAGTTCGTAGCCGAACGTACGTAGCGTCGCAGCGACACGTCACGACAGTTTCTGCATTGCCGTAGACGACGCGTGGTGTCGCGACGTGTCGCTACGAAAGGTCCATAGAAATATAGCTGGGCACCGTTAATCAAATAGTTAACTTCGTTAATTGTTAATCCGCTACAAAAAAAGTTAGCTTTGTTAAACGTTAAAGCGTTACATTTCGGAAGAATTAACTAAAGTTAATGTTAATCGTTAATCCGTTAATATGTGTAAAATTGCATTTTTATATCGTTGCGTTAGTGAACTTATAAAACCTGTTGGTTTAGGTTCTGGAAGTTAACAGGTTAATATATAATATTGTCAGAATGAGTTCTCTTTTTTGTCTTGCCTCGGTTAGAGCCCGCCTTAACAATCTCTTCAAACTGTACGTATTATGACTCATGTACCCTTCTTACATGTTGTTTCAAATTATTCAGGCTTGATACATGAACTTTTATTTTGGTGTCTTTCGGCAAGCAACGCTTACAAGCAAAAAGTATTTGCTGGCCCGATCTGGATACAAATTCCACATACTCAGTTAAATGTGGCCAAGAATTCTCATCAGGACCGCTGAAATCCGATTCCATGTCTTCCATGATATAGTTTTAATTACTACACTGCACAGTACACTTTTCTATCTAACTAATTACACTGCACTCTTCTTTATTAACACGCAAATTATCACTGACAGTAATTTATAATAACAACAAACACAACACTCGTGACTCTAAGCACTGGCGCTAGTGCTTCGCAGTTTTCTTACTCACACGCGCCGGCAAAATATATCTAGTTTTGTCTTTGTCTCAAACGCCGCCGCGCCCGGCACTTGTCGTTTCATACTTGTCTGAACCTGTTTTTCTCGCCACACCGCGGTGCCGTGCGGTAAATAGTAGCATTGGATTAACGATTAACGGACTTTTGCATATTAACGGAAATTAACGTGTCCGTTAACATTTTTAAAAGTTAACTTAAAAGTTAACCCGTTAATCAAAATGTTAACTTCGTTAATTAACGATTAACGGATTAACGAGTTAATGCCCAGCTATGCATAGAAACCAGTACTTATTGAAAAAGCTTGGAATTCTGACTTCCAAAACAATACGGTCTTTTTACTAGGTATTTCATCGCTTTGAAAAAGTCTTCAATATTGGTTAACAAAGAAGGGTGGTCAAATTTACTGCATATAAAACCCCCTAAAGTAACATGGTTGGTATAAGCTTTTAAGCTGTTCGGAGATACAAGAAAAGTACAGTCACAAACAAATACTCGGTGTAGGTAAATGTAAGCGATACGCGAGGTCCAAAAATTTGACTTGACCTTAGAATAACGGCTCGGTTACTAAACCTGTCAGTGGAAGTTCAAATCTTCGTGCTAACGGATCTCGATTTTTATTTGTATATGACGGTTTTTGAATAAATATCGTGCGAACAACACATAAACAAATTTTATTGCCACTGATGCCCGATATTAGTCCCTATACCGGCCTGATCAAAACAGCCGAAGATTTTTACCTTCCAAAATGAAAATTTGTTTTATTATATATATATAACTATATATCATCACGACACGTCATAAGCGGATTCACATTTAGCCAACTTTACTATAGGGCAATCATGACAAGTGGCAAGCTCGTCGATGTCTGTAAAATAATATATAATTATATAATAAAATATAAATATATCTAAAATTAAATAAATAAAGTGTATGGCGGCTAATCAATAGGGAATCAGCAAAAACTATATATATATATATATATATATATATTATATTGTATAACCTAAGTAATAAGGTTATGATAAATAATTAACACTTTATTTATGAGTAGGTACGAGTATATACGAGTCTTGTATGTGTTATTACTATGTTGATGTATATACTTATATATAAGTATATATTATTTTATATATGTCATTATAATCTCTAATTAAAGCCTAAATTTCATCTATATTCCATTGTTTGATTGCTTTTGTTGTCCCAGAGGTTTGACTGTCATAATGCTAGCAGCATCCGACATGCCTTTGCAGGAAAAATCATTAAAATAGTTGTATAGTTTGTGGTCTTATGCCTTCTACTGTATTGTGTTCCTAATGCTCATTTATCTACTATGCATAGTATATATAAGTACATATTGTATATGTAAGATTGGTATATAGGTGAAATATACAAAAAGAAAAACATTAAGTTCTCTGTACTTTGACAATATATTTTTTTTATTTGTGAAAACTTCTTATTTTTTGTTTAATGAGTAGCTTTCCGAAATAAAAAAAACTAAATTTTATATGAAATTGTGAAGCTGAGTGTACTTACCGCGTTAGGAAGTAAGACGACGAATGTTTTGCTCAAATCTTACAATATAATCCTTTGCTTATCAAAATGTATGGCATTACGTACTTAGAAGACTGTATTAGTAACATTTGCTTACTCTTGTATGAAGTTTTGAAAATTACCTATTTCTAGTCATATTTTGACTTATATTTATATTATTATATTATTTATTTTATTACATAGATTTAATTTATTATAGTTTGGATTTTAAAATTATTTATTTATATTATTATTTGTAGAGTATGTAGAGTATCATCACGACCGTTTCCCTCTCGGGGTGGTCAGAAACCACGCTTATAAATAAGCTGATTCAAATTTAGCCAACTTTACTATAGGCCAATCATGACAAGTGGCAAGCTCGTCGATGTCTCCAGCGTACCAAATTCGAGAAATATTTACATTAATAAATATTTTTGGGTCTCGACCAGGAATCGAACCCGGTACCTCCGAGTCTAAATCCACGGACTTAACCGCTAGACCACGGAGGCAATTATTATTTGTAAATTTTATGGTTTTTTTTAAATCTAAAATAATGCATTATAGTAAATGGTAGTTCGACATGTAGTCACTGGAGTACCATTCGCATGTTTTTTTTAAATGTTTGCTTTTTTAAATATAATTAGATTAAATATTTACTGATCCTAATTCAATAAATATGATACTTTGACGTAGAAAAATATTCCTTTATATCTTTACAGTCGTAATTTATTATGCCATGTGTCTTATTATTTAATTTTTATTGTTTTTATCTGTCATATTAAGTGGGCCAATATTTTTTTTACAATACCTATTACGTATATTGTAAGTGTGATAATTTTTGTCACGCAAAAGTAGAACCCGCATTTCCTCTAAAGTAGATAATTTATTTCGATTTCGTATTATTTAATTATATTTCCTAAAAAGAAAGTATTTAAATGTTTTAAAAAAACTTTTAATGCATAGAAATAACAATTAATTACCTTGCTATCTCCTTAAGAAGTTCCATCCCTGCTAATAAAGAACAATCCACCATAATCACAAATTTTAGTAACTATACACCAAACTATATTTACACATTATTAAACAATACTTAACACTTAAAAAATGTTAAGTTTAATTAATTTTCACCAATCCTTACGAACTTTATCCATACTTCTATTCTTATCGATATTATAAACAATATATAAATAATAGTTCGTTTTAAAAATTGTTCGCAAGTTTTGCGCGGGAAATTCGTGGGCTATAGGAAAATGCGTGTAGGGGCGGCTCCTGAGTCCACTCTAAACTGCCAACTGGCAGAGGGTTGGTAAACCTACCCCGAGTGATGCGCGCAGCTCTATGCGCGATTATTTTTGCATAGAACTGTAGGCATTATCGTGATTTATAACTACCTAATATTAATTTATTAGATATATTTATGGAATGATCTTCCGGTGAACATAAGGCAGGCAACTAAGAGATTGTCATTTAAAAAATTGGTCTATGCACACTTTATAAATAGGTCAAAACCACGTTAGTAAGTTGTATTTATGTATGTCTATGTATAATATTGAGTATGTATTAGTATTTAGTATATTGATAATATATTACATATATAAAACTATATAAGTACGTATATAATATATGTTAAGTCATTCTTTAATTGTATATTTTACCATTGCTTTCATTGCACCTTTATTTGTTCAAATTTGTCCCTAAGGTTTGGCTGTCAGAGAATGTCTACGGGCATTAAGTCCGCCTTTGTACTTTGTGCAATAAAGTTTTTAAATAAATAAATATTTAAGTTCGAATATTCATAGATTGGGTTCGCTTTAGGCTTTGCTCCAATTTCACAATGCATAGGTATCTAAGTCTTGTTACAAACGATATTAATTTTATATAAATATCATCATGGCAAACTTATATTAGTTCTCCTTGAAAGTAAAAATTGGCATTTGATATCATTGCAAATGACACATACTTTTAACGAGAACAATAAATACTCGTAGATGGTAGGCGGACTGATGGTGGTAATTTGCCCAGTCTTGTGTTTGTGCCGATAAACCCTATAAAGTGTATCTATCAGGCTATAATTGCCGTCAAGCCCAGCAAGCTGGCATAGTGTTAGGGGCTGATGTCAGTCATGAGTGACTGATTCCAGTTGCTAACATTAATGGACCTCGCGCGCGTGAGCTCAAGGTCACTAGTCGTGCTAGTATATAAAAAAGCAATGGTAAAATATATAAATATATTTACAAGAACTTAAAAAAATGGATTACAAATAAAAAGGTTAGTTGGTAGAAAATGCATTTATAGCATTAAGCTCGCCTTTGTACCCACACTATTTTTGGTTCTGTACAATAAAGAATTTATTATTATTATTTTTATTTAAAAGCATAGCCTCCGTGGTCTAGCGGTCAGGTCCGTGGATTTAAACCCGGAGGTACCGGGTTCGATCCCTGGTCGGGACACAAAAATATTTATTAATGTAAATAAATACATTTAATTAATATTTAAGTTATTTGTGATATTTCTCGAGTTTGGTACGCTGGAGACATCGACGAGCTTGCCACATGTCATGATTGGCCTATAGTAAAGTTGGCTAATTGTGAATTCGCTTATTTATAAGCGTGGTTTCTGACTTGGTTTAACTTTACAAATAAAATGCGGATTTCAATTTGTCCAACTTTGCCATATGCCCAACATGACAAGTGGCATGCTCGTCGATGTCTCTACTACAAAACTCGAGAAATATCACTAATAATTTAATACAGTCTGTAATGTAGTCTGCCTACGACTGGGCATAAAAGTGTGTGAATCACATCATTGTCCATGTGGTAAAGATGTCGATGTGCTTGGTCACCACGATTATGTTCCAAAAGTGCGGGTCGCTTGTTCCGTCATAGAGCCATTAATGATCTCATTCGTAGGACGCTTGCAGTATTCTCGATCCCATCTATGTTTGAACCAACCAGTCTGAGTCGAGACGGTGGCAAGCGTCCAGACGGAATGACATTATTATCTTCGATATTGGGCCAATCCCTGGTGTGGGATTTTACCTGTTAGGATTCCCTAGCCCCTTCTCACATTCTAGGCACATTTGTTAGAGCTGGTGCTGCAGCGGAACAAGCGCAGATCAGCAAGCGTCGGAAATATGAAACTATTTGCCAAAGTTACTTATTTTCTACATTTGCTGTTAAAACGATGGGCCCGTGGGGATCAGAACTAAAAGCTTTCTATAAAGAAATTATCCCAATGCTCATAGACGTCTTTGGTGACAATGGGCTGTGTATTGGGCACCATGCTGTGTATAGCAGAGAGTGTATTAAGCTTATGGGGATTTTAAATAGTGCGCATAGACCAATTTTTTAAATAGTGTTCTATTTGGAGCTTGACGGATGTCCACGGGGAACTAGTTCCAAGCCACAACCGCATACGACTTGGAAACGAATGCGGTGTGATGTGTGGGGAAGGAGAGCGTGGAGTTGGAAGAAGAACGTAAAGTTCTGTCATGAATAAATATTCTGGTGTATTAGGCTCATTTAATACTGAGTACAACATGCAGAGAATCCTACGATTTCTGCGAGGGCGTATAGGCAACCACTTAAGTTTGTCACGGAATGGCGAAATGTGATCGTACTTATATCGTATATGTGATCGTATACAGTGGAATCAACAGATTCAAGAGCAGAACTGCCTAACATCACACTGCAGTCGATTTCTTGGCACGTTCGGTAAAATAAACTTGTGGCATTTAGTCTCCTTAGAATTTAAAACCAAATATCCACCGTTCGTGCCGATAAACCCAGTAAAGTGTATCCACACGTTTCGGGATCAGGCTCGAATTGCCGTCAAGCTGATGTCAGTCATGAGTGTCTGTTTCCAGTTGCTAACATTCATGGAACTCGCGCGCCACTTACCATCAGGTGGGTGCAAGGTCACATGCTGTGGTAGTATAAAAAAAACTTGTAATTTCATGTAAATAAGTATGTATTAATTTGTAGAGTAAATTTTCACATATCATTTTTATTTATCTTCGTATTATTTCCTAATTTTGATCTCCAGTGCGTGTTGAAATCAGAAATGAGTGACACAAAAATATAGAAAGCGTTTGCGCTATTATAGTCTGTAGTAAGAGGGAAAGAGATAGCATGATTTCCGTTACCTCTACTTATAAGATACGTTGCGGAAGCAGATCGCTTATTTCGGCATTACCGTCACACGGCTCGTTGGTCTAGGGGTATGATTTTCGCTTAGGGTGCGAGAGGTCCCGGGTTCAAATCCCGGACGAGCCCAAACATCTTTTTTATTTTATTTACATTCGTTATTTTAGTTTTATAATTATAGATGTTTTTTTTTTTATTATTTCAATAAAACTATTTTTATTTATTTATTAGTAGTTTTTAATTTTATTGCATATCATTTAATCCATACTAATTTCTAAATGTAAAAGAAGCTTTGTCTGTATGTATGTATGTTTGAGATAGATTAATAATTATAATATTAACAGTTTGGTTACTTGCCTGTTAATAATTGTTATTAAAAAAAACGACCGTTTCCCTTTCGGGGTGGTCAGAAACCACGCTTATAAAGAAGCGGATTCACATTTAACCAAACTTTACTATAGGCCAATCATGACAAGTGGCAAACTAGTCGATATCTCCAGCGTACCAAACTCGAGAAATATCACAAATAAATTAAATATTAATTAAATTACATTAATAAATATTTTTGTGTCCCGACCAAGAATCGAACCCGGTACCTCCGAGTCTAAATCCACGGACTTAACCGCTAGATCACGAAGGCAGTTATAACATTAGGTACTATTCTTTATTAAAATTCAAATTAAATTCCGTAAACCCGTTACAATACTGTAAAATAGCTTTGCCATAAATGTCAAACATTAAATAAAATAATTAAATAATCAGTAGCGTGTTAAATAAAATAATAATGTATTTAAAAAGGAATTAGGCCGAAACAAAGCACCTTGTAGCAATGAATTTATTTCACTTAATAAATGGCAGAGTCTGGAAAAACGAGTAATGTTTTTAGACAGGCAACAAAATGGCTATACACTTGCAATTCGAAACTTCTTATGTGGTTATTCATAGAGTTAAAATCAGCTTGATAAATTTAGGGTAATGTGAACTTGATTTATATTTGAAGACGGGGCAATTTATACAATTTATTATTCCCAGAAAAAGTATCATCAGTCTGATTCCAGTTGCTAACATTCATGCATCTCGCTCCCCATTTACCATCAGGTGGGCGCAAAAAAAAAAAAGTTGTGATGAAAGGCTGATTCGTGTAGATACAGTCTACCAAAAAAGTGGTCTCATATAAGGTGGATTTTTTCTTTAAAATAGTACGGTCATTCGACGTTAGCATAATTTTATAACAAAAAAAGGATTGATATACCACTTTCTTGGTCCACTGTACCTAAGTCAAAGTGGATAGCTGTTTTTGTGTGCGTCATCCCTCGGAGGTCTGAATAATGAATCACTTGGTCCACGTCTGCCTCGACAAATCACGAAAAAGCGTAATTAAATGCCATACTCATTCCGTTATGTATGGTTTAACACTATATTTAACACACAAGCTAAAAACCATCACTTATTCTATTTTTAAAATTTAACTCGAAAAAGGTTAATTTTTGTTTCGGATCTTTTATGATCAATTTGTTTTGTGTAGTTAGTAAGTAAAAAAATATACTTTACGCCTGTATTTTAATTTATAGTCGTACCGTGTAAAAATAGCAAATAGTTTTTTTTTCAGGCGTCTTTTCTGTCTATATAAGTTATCGTGCAGTAGAAAGGATAGTTTTTACTTAAGGGCTTTGGGAAATGAAATAAAAATCACTATATGTTTTCCAATAGAAATATATTTTTGTATCTTAAATTTTAGGACTAAAATACACTCGGTACAAGAAGGTCTAGGCCTAATTTGTTGAACCTCTTCGAAAACAAGCGAACCTAATTGGTCGCAAAAACTCCGAACGAGTTATTCAGAAAATTAAAAGCTAGTATCAATGTTTAGAACTGTTAATTTATAAGGTTTTATACAAATGTTACTGACGCATATATAACTTTATGAACATCCTAAAAAAGTCTCGAACCTCGGCATGTACCGAAAAGTACTTTTGTTGCGTACATTTGTCATACATTTACAACACCGGGAATAAAAAAATCATATCCGATTCTCGCCAACCCTGGACAGCCTTGGCAAGTGTAGTCCAAATTCTCCAGGAACTTCTGGAAGACCCATCTCCAACAGTGGAGGTCTAGGACTCTATGAATGAATGAATCAATACATGTTTCATATTCGCATTTCGGTCCACCATATTTTATAAAGCTACCTAGAAATTCATATATTTAAAAAGTGACATATATTTGCGCTGTTTGGGGTCGAGACGATGGGCCCATGGGGACACTCAGCCAAACTTCTGGCCAAGGAGTTGTCCAAACGGCTAACGGAAAAGTCTGGAGGCTGGCAATTATTTCTGCCAACGTATTAGCCTTGCTATACAGAGGGCAAATGTTGTCAGCCTCCTTGGAACTCTTTGTCTTTAGAGCGTCTTTAGAGGACATTTTTTACTTACCTATAGTTTTTTTTTATTAGGTTTAGTTTATATTTAATTTTTACTCTTTAAGTAGTTTTGATTATATTCCTTAAAATAAATAAAATATGATACCTAAAAGTGACAGTTCTAGACATGATATTGGCTTTTAATAGCACACGCCTTGGACTTAACCTAATTATTTTAAAATTACCAGTTGATTGCTTTCTCGTTTTTCACAGTCTTTTTATTATATTTTCAAGCAGTAATCACAAACCTTGACGATATTATTATATTTCTCTTACTATTAATAATTAATTTATAATAATGCTAAAGTATTTCGTTTTAACTTACATAACTAAATAAATAAAAGGCACGAAATACTTTCAACTTTATTATACGGGTGACTTCGTATGGTCTTATGTTAGGCTAATGTGTTATTATTTCGATAGAAAAAAACAACTTTTCCTCAGAAACCATAATATGTCAAAATTATCAAAAAAAACGCATAAAATTGTTAATTTTAAAATAGTCAATCTACTGTTTAAATGAAGAAGGAAGACAACCGTGACGATAAAGATTTAGATGAAACTCTAGACCAAGTAAATGAGATTATATATATGGGCAGCGTTTTACTGCCGATGGGAAGTATGATAGGGGATTTGAAAGAAGAGTGAAAGCGGGAAATAGTGTCAGCGGTGCCCTAGCGTCACTGACCGCCAGTCGAAATGTCAGTGACAAATCTCGACTCAACATACACAATGCCATGCTGGTACCAATACTTATGTATGGAAGTGAGACGTGGATATGTCAGAATACGCGTGAGAGTAGAGTTAATGCAGTAGAAATGAAGTCTTTGTGTAGGATATGCGGCGTAACTTTGATGAACTGCGTAATACGTAACGACGAAATACGCAAAAGGGTAGGTATGAAAGAAAGCATAGAGACAAAAATAAGGAAAGGCATGCTCCGATGGTTCGGTCATGTCGAAAGGATGAGTGAAGAGAGGTTGACGAACCAGATATATAATGCGAAAGTTGCGGGTAAAAGAGGCCCTGGCAGACCAAGCCTCACATATTACGATCAAATAAATAAAACAATAGGTGAAAGTGCATTATAAAGCCATCGAAACAAAAGGGGATGTATGAAGAGGTTGATGAATGTCGAAGAAGCGAATGAGGTATGTACCTAGTCTAATTACATTTTTTTTATCGTCCACAATAAGGCGTTTGGTTGTCCTAATAAAATTTGATTGATGCTATATCTTCAGTGATACTCGCGTGATACGACGTAAGAATCATTAAAATCGGCCAACGCGTTTGGTCCCCAGTGTGCCACAAACAAACAAACATACATACATACATACGTTAGTCCATAGGCTGATAAACAATAACCCTTCCTTGCGTCGCGTAGTCGCGTAAAAAGAGCGCGTGCCAAGATTCTGTTCTAATGTCATGAAATTAATGCATGGATTACAAATTTTGACATTTATGTCAAATATATGTACAATATACATTATATTCGGCTTTGGGGAGTTCTTTTAACAGACAGGCTGATGATGATGATACAAATCAGGCGTTTCACAAAGAAAAAAATGACTTAATAAATTATTAACTCTTTTCCTTTCGGGTTGGTCAGAAACCACGCTTATAAAGAAGCGAATTCACATTTAGCCAACTTTACTATAGGCGCAAATGACAAGTGGCTAGCTCGTCGATGTCTCTAGGTACGCTAAACTCGAGAAATATCACAAATAAATTAAATATTAATTAGGTTTATTTATTTAAATTAATAAATATTATTGTGTCCCGACCAGGAATCGAACCCGGTACCTCCAAGTCTAAATTCACAGACTTAACCGCTAGATCACGAAGGCAGTTGCGCTTTATATAATTTACTTTAATTTGTAAGTCACCTGTGCTTTATATAATTTGCTATTATTATAATTCAGGCGTTTATGGCAATTTCTATATTAATTTTACAGATGTGTGCGTGAGGATGCATGTTTTATTAGATACAGTGTGGGCGTAGTGTGGGATTTTCAGGAATATTAAGTTAGTTGTGGGTAGATTGTACGCAGTGTACCGGAATTATGACCGGAAAGGAAATTGAAAAATTTAAACGCTATTTGCAGATAACGTCGTATTTATAAGTTATGAGTGCTGGCAATATTAATATCCGCTTAAGTTTTTAAACCATTTTTTTTACACATATAATATTGGTTTAGGTACGTAAGTCACTACTAATTGTATTTAAAAAAAAAAAAAGTATCAGCCTTACGAGTAACTTATGCATAACTTTTTATAATATCTATTTTCCTAATTTAATAATCTCAATTAATTTAAATTAAATTATCAATTATTACAAATTTGATACCTATTACCGAGGTATGTCAAATAATACGTTTTTTTTATTGTTGAGGAGATTTGTATACTCAGATAGACAGCGCATAATGCGGAGCCCGCTGCGGAAATTGCGAAGTCCGGCCGGCGCAAATATGTATCCATATTAAAATATTACATTATATGTGGCGTTTGCTGTAGAAACTCTGGAACCATAGAGTCCAATCTCCAAAAAGTTTTTTAAAATACATAACACCACGGTCCACGTCTTGCTGTCTCCTACGGTCAAATAATTAGTATTGCAATTCAGCGGAAATGCAGCCAGCGTTCTTGCCACCATTCCACGCGGACATCAGCAGGCAGTTTAACATTATTTAAATACCTCGATAATAGGTGTTATTTGAAAGAAGCGATAATAGGTGTTAATGGCTAATTTAAAGTTATGAGCAGTCCTTTCGATCGGCGTTGTCGGGCCAATCACAAACATTAAGTTTGACATTAAACACAGTTCCCGGTTGACATTTGAACTGAACACCTTCGCCGTTTACACAACGCCAGTACTGAAAAGAAAAATTGTACATTAGGTCTGCAGCTAAATTATTTTGTACATGTAACCGTGACCTACAATCAGAACATTTTTAAACAAGCAGAAAGATATGTTTAAACTCACAAAAGAACAATAGCGAGATATTACCTATTAAATTTTATAAAAACATATATCGTAAATTGGTTAGATTTATCATAATACTATCTTAAATGCCCCCAAAATAATATATTATATTATTAGAAGTTTAATAAAAAAAAATGCCAAAATAAACTGCAACTTCTGTCCCAAATATATAAAATCTAATTTATCGTTTTCCATAATTATTCACATATTCACAATAACATCACTTTTGACTAACAATATCCACAGTAAATTAATTTACAAAACAAAAAACTTTGAGTTGACACGCCCGTGCAAAATGGCCGAACTCGCCACATATTTTTCTGTTGTGTTTACTTCTCCCGATGGATGATGAATGAGGTGATAGGGAAAGCAAAGGGTCTAGCCCATACAGCCAAGTCTGACGTAATATATCTTTCTTCCTTACTAGTTATGAGGTTATCATCAAATTCCAGATGTTGCAGAATTTGATGCTTTTCCTGAAGTTAATGGCGGCATTATAGCCCAAACACGTCGGATATTTTTTTTTTAACCTCATTTTTGTAGAGTCGCTAACTGGCAAAGGAGTTAGCGACGAGAGAGAACCTTGCATCCATCATCAAACATAATTTATTTTTGTTAAATTCTAACAATGATAATTACGAGTGTATAATTGATTTTAAATCATAGCTAGTGTTATTTACCTTATCACATTTCTGCTTATCTGGCACATAGTCTTCTTCGGAAATACACACGCTGTCAGCACTATCTATCTCGTTCTCCTGAAACGGTAAATCGTTGTATAAACAACCCAGCCTTTATGTCCTGGCCACACTGAACAGTATTTCTATACAACACGTGATCTCACCTTATCGAATGAGAACCAACTAATAGATCATAAGAAAGAGCGATCATTGGTTGATATTTTCATACATCATATTTGTGATTTTTATCATTATTATTATTATTATCGCGGGCATTGGTTGTTATTTTTATTTATAAAATATATATTGTTAGTTATATATTATTAGTTTATTTATTTTGTTTAGTTATACACGTATTATTTTTACGCCATCTACTTTGTTCTTCTCTTTGAAGATATCAGTTTTATGAACATTTACTGACGAAAATAAAATGACACGAAAAGAACGTGTCTTGTGGAAGTATATTAGCGTGCTACTTCCGTAGCATGCAGGTCGCAGTGAAACAACAAAATCAATTTGAAAATGCACACACAACACGATAACAAGCACAATAAACGGCAATGCTCTATAATAGGCTCTTTTCTCCTAAGGTATTGTCAAGCTGTTTTGACAACGACTTAAAAAATCCGGTGCACTTGATATCCAGCACGGCCCGACAGTTTCAACTCCAAACGGGGAGCAACGACACGTTCCACAGTGAATTACCCACACTACTCGTAAATTGCGATTTGACATCATGGACACCGTACGCCGACTATTTCAGATGTCACAGCTGAACTGTATTTGTCACTATGTACGATTAATGGTATGCCCTAACATATGTATCAACTAAATTGTAATGTCATTTATTTTTGCAATAAAGATTTTTATCATTTATTGTTCGATACCTATTAGGTTCCCATTCGAATGGAATGGGAACTTTTAGAACTGAGACAAGCGATTTTCAATACAATTTTCCATTAATGTTCCATTCCATTGTTAGTTGGATTGCATAGTAAAGATATATGTACGACTCTGACGAAAAAAAAATATTTTACATCAAGATTCCCCACTATTAAGGCATTTTGTATAGGTATAAAGATACATACTTATTGGTCCAGTGTGACCAGGTCTTTAATGAAGAGGGATTCAATATTGACGATTTGTTTGTTTAAGATGGAAGCTTCAATCAAATCTACATATACCTACATCTTACCCACACGTACACTTTAAAATGTATCTAACAAACATTTTGTATGAAAAGAACAACCAATGGCCACTCTTTCTTATATTTGATCTCTTTGATATAAGATATTAATAAAATACCCAGAAATCATTTCACAAAGTACTTAATGCTTATTACGATTATTAAAAGCTTATAGTAAAAAACACTGAAAGATATTAATAGAGTATTTCGTCATTGTGCACTTTGCATAATGACGATCCGTCGCATCGAGTTAAATAACTGACCGTGTCGTCGCTCGACGTGCGTTCACGATTACGCTAATAAACTGATAATAAACCATTGCATACAATTGTGAATAAAAAACAGTATATTGATTTAAATATAAAATAAGCTAATAAATATATATAAACTAAATTAAAATTAAACTAAAATCTAAACTATAATAAAAATATCTATCCATGACTTGATCATAAAACATTTATTTTTGGACGATATTATGCAAAACCGAAACAAATATTTTAATAATCAAAATATTTATGGAGTAAAGAAATGCTTACGTCTTTCTCTTAATCTGATTACAATCGTGATAAGCAACTGAATACCTCTTCAAATATTTCCGAGTATTTTGTTCAGTCTACATATACTATGACATTTTCTACACAAAAGAGTAACCAAAAAAATTGATTAATCTTTTCAAAAAACATATAAAAAAATTGATAATTCTCAGGGATATAGAAAAGATTATAATTAACTTACAGATGGGGATTCAGGGCTTTCAATTTCAGTGGGTTTTTCTGTCATTGCCGTCGTGGTATCCGTAGGTTTTCTTGTAGCTTCTTCAGTGGTTGCGGAAGAGGTTGAAGTAGGTTTGGTTGTAGGACTAGCAGTCGTTGTAGTTGTGGGACTAGTAGTCGTTGTGGTTGTGGGACTAGCAGTCGTTGTGGTTGTTGGGATAGGTTCGCCTTCTAAAGGATCAGCTGGTGTCGAAGGTGGACGGGCCCATTCCGGCTAAAAAATAAATAGGTATAAATTTAGTCTGGGGGAGTAATTAGAACCCTATGTCCTTTAATCTTTAGGCAGCAATTCGTAACCCGGATATACCAATGAAAAATTCGATTAATTTCTTAAGTACTTACGTCGATTCGACGAAATTTTAAACTTTAATCGTTAGATTTTTAGAGACAACGTTTTGGTGCAACCCAGCCTAAGGCTCTCTATTCTAGGGGCTGTTGTAATGATTGTTGGAATTAAATCAAAATATTTTTCAATTAAATTTTATGACATTTTTTATTTATAATTTATGTTTTTAATAGTTTTAGTTTATAGTGATTTTATTTTACTAGGTTTTTTTTTGTTTTAGTTTATATTTTATTAAATTTGTTATTTATATAATTACAAAAAAAAAACCAACGAAAAATCGTAATAGAAAACCTGTTTGTAATTATTATTTTATATTTAGTAAATATTTTTTTCTAATAAATAAAATAATATCAAAAAAATATATATTTTTTATCCTTTTGATTTAATTTGCTTATTAAAAACATACGACAACATCAATTGATTTACAAACTGACAAGTGCCTCTGGTATAACAATATCTTTTATCTTACATACATACATATCTTCACGCCAGATCCCTTGCGGGGTAGGCAGAGACAATTGAGCGCCATTTGACACGATCACGACATACCTCTTTCGCTTCGTCGACATTCATTAACCTCTTCATACATGCCCTTTGGTTACGAAGACTTTTTAATGCACCTTCAGTCAGTGTTTTATTTATTTGATCGTGATATGTGAGTCTCGGTCTGCCAGGGCCTCTTTTACCCACAACTTTCGCATTATATATCTGGTTCGTCAATCTTTCATCGCTCATCCTTTCAACATGCCCGAACCATCGTAGCATGCTTTTCCTTATTTTTGTCCCTATGCTTTCCTTCATACCAACCCTTTTCCGTATTTCGACGTTACGTATGCGGTCCGCCAAAGTGACGCCACATATCCTGCATTTCTACTGCATTAACCCTACTCTCATGCGTAGTCTGACATATCCACGTTTCGCTTCCATACATCAGTGTTGGTACCAACATGGCATTGTGTATGGCGAGCCGAGCTTTGTCACTGACATTTCGACTGCCGATCAGTGACCCCAGGGCACCGTTAACACTATTTCCCGCGTTCACTCTTCTTTCAACGTCCCTATCGTACTTCCCATCCGCAGTGAAAACACTGCCCAGATATATAATTTCATTTACTTGTTTAGAGTTTCATCATCAATCTTTATCGTCACGGTTGTCATCCTTCTTCTTTCAAACACTAGTACCTTGGTTTTTCTCGCATTCAAACGGAGTCCTTTTTCTGCACATCCCTCCTTCATTCTTGTGACTAGTGATTGCAGTTGTTGTTCGGACGATGCCATAAGAACAGCATCATCTGCATAAAGCTTTTATCTTACAATAAACAAATAATTGTCATTTTTATGAACTTTACACCAGTATAGGCATATCAGCTCGCCTTTTAATCAACCAATAATAATAATAATTTAGACAATTATATTTTATATGGTGTTTTATATTTTAACTAAATTAATTTTATGTGAATAAAGTTACTAATTTTCAAATTTTTTATTTATTTTTCTCGTTATGATTACCAATAAATACTACTGGTTAATAAATAACCAATGCAAACATGATCAGGTAACTTACTGTGGGTGTAGCGGTTCCTTGACGTGGTGGTGGCACGGTATAAGCTCTCATGTGTTTGTCCAAAATTTTCAGTAGAGGGTCTTTCTCCCCGCAAAGACCTCTGAAGTCATCCATATCTACAGCCCAAGTCATCGCACCCAAATAACCTACAAAACGATGTTATCATTATTTATTTTTAATTTTAACAGGGATTTGTACCCTCTCGCACGCATATGCCAATATAAGGTACAATATCTAGTTACAAATCCACTTTCGTTGTCCAGAATCCCAATACCTCAGATAGACGTAATTCCTATTTAAACAGAGCATATAAGTCATTCAACGGGCTATTACTCAAATGCGATATCGGCATATATTACACCAATGTAAAATATATATATATATATTATAATCTAGAATAAAATATACTATACACTGTGCAATGATATAATACACATTTTAATAAAAAATAAACTAAAACAAAAAAACACCTACTTACAAAACCTAATTTAAATAAATAATAATTAAGTATTTTTTTACTCAGCAATAAAATCTTAAGTCACGGTAAAAAAAATATCTAACAACATGGCCCCACTCATATCGACCCAATCAAGGTGATAGCAAGAGGTCGAAGTCAACGTAACTGTTTCTCTCTCTATTTCGTCTTACGGCTGTGAGCGAGATTAATTAATATTGTTTTGTTTTTCGGCTAATGATTTTTACTTTATAAAAAGTCACCTCTTTTATTTTAAATTCCAATTATTAGACGCCTAAAATAATGTTTCTTTTTTGACAATTACACGCGGTATATTATATCGTATCTTCTTAGTCTAAACAAATCCAATCAATCATGTACGAGTATGTATTGTTTATGCTGTTATTGTGTATTTTAAGTGCTTTTTTATCTTAGGTTAAAATATCACTTGCTATTATTGAAAACTTTTAAATGACGGTCTGTTTCTATTCTTTTCTAACTTTGATTTTTATTGTATTTGTTATGAATAGTTATTTTCATCACTATTCATGCATGATTTTTTAAAAAGTAAAAAGTTGTCTCGGCGGTCCGGGAGATGGCGTTAGTCGGTTGTCAAGCTAACGTCAAGAAAAAGAAATACGCAATAAACATGTCCAAAGTTTTAACCGGCTTTTATTGAACTTAATTCTGCATAGAAGACCTGTATTAGAAGGTGGAATTTACCACATATTGTGGCGACCGTGGATATAAAATGACAGAAGAAAGTTTTAGCGGAAAAACGGAAAAATAGACCGCGGGGCATCATCGAGCTTTCCCAAAAAGAAATGGCTGCTGCTGAGGCGATAAGGTGGCAGAGGGAGAGGACTCAATTAAGGCGTCTATTTTCAAGGACAGCGACTGCGTTGGAGGAAAAATTACTGGCTACAAAAATAGATCTACCAAAATTGAAAATTGATTTTGTATACATCACCGACAAATACAACAAACTACAGGTTGTCGACGAACAGATACAAACTAAGATATCCAGTGAAGAGGCCTTCAACGAGAGCGTTTATACGGAGGAGATGGATGAAGCCGAAAAGTATAACCTTAGATTTATTCAGCTCCACCAAAGATGTGAAGAAATTTTGGCAGAAAAAGATAAACAGATGTCAAATCGCACAAGCGCGCCGCGTAGCTACAACCTGCCAAAGATAGAAATTAAAAAGTTTGATGACGACCCCAAGAACTGGATCCAGTTTTGGGGTCAGTTTAAAAAGATTGATGACGATGAAAACATGGAGGATGAAGATAAGTTTCAATACCTTCTACAATCGTTGAAAGAGGATTCTAATGCCAGAATTTTGGTGGAGAGTTTTCCCCCCTGCAAAGAAAACTACAAGAAGGCGGTGGAGCAACTAACCAGCAGGTTCGGCAAAAAAGAGATACTAATTGAAATTTATATTCGGGAACTCTTAGGTATGGTATTGGCGCAGGCTAGAGGGGACCAAAAATTAAATTTAAGAACTTTATATGACAAAATCACTACATATGTACATTCATTAGAGACGTTGGGAGTTAGTAAGGATAGTTATGATGCAATGTTGTTTCCCTTAATCGAGTCTGCCATGCCAGAAGACTTTTTACTGGCATGGAGTCGTTCTGAAAGCTATAAATCCACAGGGACAGAACGCTTGGCAAAACTAATCAATTTCTTAAATAATGAAGTAGAGGCAGAGGAAAGAATTAGGATGGCCAGGCCGGAAATTAGTCTATGTGATAGTTTTAAAAATAGGGGTACATCACCTAAGCCCACATTGGCAGCCTTTACAACGGAGAGTAAGGTAAGTAAAAATAAAATTACAAATACTACACCTACATGTGTATTTTGTGATAGGTCTAATCATGTGGCATCTGAGTGTAGTAAGGCAGGAGAACTAACATTAAATGACAAAAATGAATTAATTAAGAATAAGGGATACTGTTATATATGTTTAAAGAAGGGTCACCTAGCTAAGAAATGTAGAACTTTTGTGAAATGTCATATTTGTAAGAAGAGACACCTATTTATAATGTGCCCTAATGCTCAGAAAGAAACAAAACCATATGAATCAGTAAATTTGTGCTATAATACCACTACACTTTTACAGACATTGGTTGTAAATATCACCTATAAGGATGGCCGGTCTAGGAAAGTAAGGGCTTTACTGGATAGCGGTTCACAGAGGTCCTATATAAAGAAGGTGATAGTGGACGAGCTCAACCTGGAGGTAGTGGACATGGAGATGGTTGGACATACACTCTTTGGAGGTATCGAAAAGAAGGCAAGTGCACACAAGTGTATTAATTTAGAAGTAAGTGCACTTGATCATTCATTTACAACTCAAATCACGGCACTGGAACAGGAAAAAATCTGTGGAGATTTACCAAAAGTTGTGGATAAAAGGGTTCTAGATAAACTGAATAAATTAAATATCGGTCTATCAGACAGGTTGAGCGATGTGAGTGACATTAGTCTGTTGATAGGTTCAGATTACTTGGGCCACATTTTGACAACAAAATTAATCCATATTGACAGTAACTTGTGTGCCATGAATACAAAGTTGGGGTGGACACTCCAAGGGCCTACCACATCCATGGTTAGCTACAGTTCTGAAATATTACACACATATTTGTCACTGAGTAATATTGCAGATTTATGGAACATAGAACTGTTAGGAATAAAGGATCCACAGGAGGAGAAAGACCTGAGTGAGACAATTAAGTGTTTTGAGGAAAATATTAAGAGGACCAAGGAGGGCAAATATCAAGTACAGTTATTGTGGAAAGAGAATATGCCGGAATTGTCTACAAATTATGACTTGGCCTTTAAAAGAAATTTATCAACAACTAAAAAGCTGAGAAATATGGGATACATTAAAGAATATGACAAAGTATTTGAAGAATGGAAAAGGGAGGGTATAATAGAAGAAATCCAGGACGATGATAAAAGTGTAGGTCACTATCTCCCACACCATCCTGTGATAAAGATGTCAAGCAATACTACAAAGATAAGACCTGTATTTGATGCTTCGGCAAAGGACAGGAATGGGTGGTCACTTAATGACTGTATGGACAAAGGTGTAAACATGATAGAGGTAATTCCAAAACTACTTATTAATTTTAGAAGGGGTGCATTTGGTATTACATCAGATATAAAGAAGGCATTTCTAAATATTTCATTGGAAGAAAGAGACAGGAAATATGTAAAATTTTTATGGTGGGATGACATAGATAGTTGTAAGACAGTAAGGACCTATACACATAAGCGAGTGGTATTTGGTATTTCATGTAGTCCATTCCTTTTAGCAGCGACAATTAATCACCATTTAGAGAAGTGCACAAAAGAAGAGTACAAAAACACAGCTAAGTTATTGAAAGAGTCATTTTATGTGGACAACTGTATCATGAGTGTGGATAGTATAATGCAAATGAATAGATTTATTAAAGAAGCAAAAGAATTAATGCAGGAAGGAGGTTTTGACCTATGTGAATGGGCAACATCACCACAAAGAATTAACAACAAAACTTTAGTTACAGTATTAGGTATGTTTTGGAACACAATGGAAGATAATTTACAATGTAATGTGTATTTAAAAAATGATGAGTTTACGGAAAAGATCACAAAAAGAAATTTGTTATCTATTACTCAACAAATTTTTGACCCTTTAGGACTGATCTCACCAGTCACTTTAATACCTAAGCTTATCACACAGAGGGCATGGTTAAGCAATACACAGTGGGATCAACCAATTACATCAGACCTTGTAAATGATATAAAAGAATGGAAAAGGACAATACACTTTATTAACCAGTGTCATTTTCCACGACGTTTAACTTGTGCACCTTTAGAGGAATGTGAAACAAGCATTCACATGTTTTCAGATGCAAGTAAACATGCCTATGCAGGATGCATATTTTTAAGAACTAAGTATGAAGGTAATGTACACATACAGTTAGTGATGGCAAAAAGCAGAGTAGCACCTACCAAGAAAGAAATGTCATTGCCAAGATTAGAACTAATGGGTGCTCTTATAACCTCAAGACTATATGTGGAAGTTATGAAGTCTGGTTTATTAGCCAAATGTAAAAACTATGAGACATACTGTTGGACTGACTCATCTGTGGTACTGGCATGGCTTAAACGACACTCAAATTGGAAACCTTTTGTGAGTAATAGGGTGATAGAAATATGTAAGAACACAGAAGTAGAATATTGGCACCACTTACCTGGAGAGATGAATCCAGCTGATCTACCATCACGAGGCTGCAGTGCAAAAACTTTTTTAGAGAGCCGCTGGTGGGAGGGACCTCATTGGCTATACCAGGATAAAGATAGGTGGCCCAAGTCAAACATCAATGAGTTGATGATAGATGAAGACATAGTGAGAAAAGAAGAAAAGAGAGAGACAGCAATAAATTTAGATTGTTGTATGCCTATTTTTACTGAGAGATTGATGTATTTTTCAAAATACAATAAGATAGTAAGATTAGTGGCGTGGATTCTAAGAATGAATTCTAATATAAGAAGCAAGTATGCATTTGGAAATAAATATATTAATTGTGAAGAATATAAAAATGCAGAAATTACACTATTTAAATTACTACAAAAAGAATCCTTTAAAGAAAATGAGCCTAAGAATTTATGTACTTTTTTGGATGAAAATGGCATTATGAAAATAAAAACAAGATTGGAGAAAAGTCATGAAAATACAGAATTTATATATCCAATATTACTACCTGGCAGAAATGAGATAATAAAAAGAATGATAATACAAAGACACATAACACTAGGACATGCTGGATATCAAATTCTCATGACAAATTTAAGAAATACTTACTGGATTTTAAATATAAGACGTTTGGTTAAGAAAGTAATATCTCAGTGCATTATTTGCAAAAGATTTAAGAGCAAACATTATGAGTTACCAGAAGGTCCATTACCAACAGATAGAATAGAAGGAGCAGCAGCATTCCAGATTACAGGGATTGATCTTGCAGGACCCTTGTACCTTCGTGACAAGCAGAAATGCTGGATAGTCCTTTTTACATGTGCTACTTATCGTGCAATTCACTTGGAACTAGTGGAATCCTTATCTACACCTAGTTTCATTATGGCACTAAGGAGGTTCATCTCCAGAAGAGGTAGAATAAGTGTAATCTACACAGATAATGGGACAAATTTTCAAGGTACAGCTAACCTTCTAAAAGAGATAGACTGGCAAGAAGTTGAATCATCCACATTGGCACATCCCATAAAGTGGAAATTTAATCCACCTGGAGCTCCCTGGTGGGGAGGGTGGTGGGAAAGGTTGATTCAAACTGTAAAGGAAATGCTGAAAAGAATATTAGGTAAGGCAATTGTAACATGGATTGAACTGTTTACGATATTGTGTGACTGTGAAGCAGTAATTAATAGTAGACCCCTGACATATATCACCACAGATGATGAAGCATTAAAACCACTCACACCGCAGATGTTCATACAAACCTTACCTGGATCTGAAAATGTTGATTTTGATCAAATTGATGAAAAGAAGCTAGGATTACGTTTTAATTATTTACAGAAATTAAGATTAGACTTCAGAGAACGTTTTAAGAATGAGTACCTATCATTATTAGTGAGTAAGGGTAAACAGGGAAAATTTAGACAACCACAAGTCGGTGATATTGTACTTATTGACACTAATGTAAAACGCTTGCATTGGCCTTTAGGTTTGATTAAAGAATTGTATATTGGAGGTGATGGCAACAATCGGGTGGCAAAGCTACAGACAGCTGCAGGGGAAAAGGTGAGAGCTATACAAAGATTGTACCCACTTGAGTTGTCTGCAACCACCAGTAGGGATGTCATCCAAAATACACAAGGTGGGAACAGTGACAGTGAGCAGGAATGTACTGTAAAGCCAGCAATCAAACAAACTAGTTGTGGAAGACTTATTAAGGTTCCAAAAAAGTTCCTTGACTAGTATTGCCAAGCGTTCTTGATTTATGTTATATTTTAGATTGGTTTAGGTATCTGAAACATTTTATACCTGCCTAAGGAGTTATTTTTTTTGAGTTTATAATTTTAATTACTGTGTACTAGAAAGTAGAATTTATAATAGAAAAGTTTTGAAAATGTGTACACTAAGTAATTAATACCTACAGATTTTAACTTCAAGATAACTAGGTATTTGTTTGAAGTACATTATGGCAAAAGTTTTTTATGTTATTTTGTATTGTGTAAGAATGTTTAAATGTAAAGAATGTTGTTATAATAGGTAGGTACTTGTTAGGGAATTGTCATCAATGTGTCAGTAATACCTACTTATTTTGGATATAGAAGAGTTCATTCATAATTTAGTTGATTTGTTAAGGTTAATTTCATAGTGTGATTAAGGTTATTAAAAGACACACAGATCAATGTAAACATTTAATTTCAAGAGTAACAATGTGTATTATTAGATATGTAAAATTCATAACTGTGTTGTTACTAGTATCTACTTAGTTACATAACTCTCAATTTTAATGAAAGATTTATTTAGATTCACACCTTCTGTGTGGTGGGAGGATGTTATGAATAGTTATTTTCATCACTATTCATGCATGATTTTTTAAAAAGTAAAAAGTTGTCTCGGCGGTCCGGGAGATGGCGTTAGTCGGTTGTCAAGCTAACGTCAAGAAAAAGAAATACGCAATAAACATGTCCAAAGTTTTAACCGGCTTTTATTGAACTTAATTCTGCATAGAAGACCTGTATTAGAAGGTGGAATTTACCACAGTATTGTTAATAGTTTTCCAAGAATAAAATATAATAGTTTTTTCCAAGTCTGAGTGCACTTTTGAGAAATGTAGTCTATTAACTTTCTAGGAAATAAAATTACGGACATTTTAGACATATTTTCTCTTTCGTATACCTAATTTTAGACAGAGAAAATAGCATAAATATTTATAACGATTTTACTCTATTTTACTAAAATAAATCTGTGATTAATATATTTCTAAAATGTCCGTAATTTTATTTCCTAGAAATTTAATAGACTACATTTCTCAAAAGTACACTGAGACTTGTTTTTTTTCTTTAAAGGCTGTATTGTGCGAGCGAGAGGGTTGCAAAGAAGTAAAAAATATTGCTTAACTTTCTCGTTGTCTAGTAGGGTGGAGTGAAAAAAAAATTTTTAAACTTTGTTCCTCCTGTATCACCAATGGATGATCGTCATTCTTAGAGATATAAAAATAAAATTTCAAGTTCCTACGTTTCATGTTAAGGTGTCGCTATAAATTTAAAAGTTAAAGAAAATAACAAAATTTGGTTTAATAATCAGACATTTTTACACTTGTCGTTACCGCTTAAATGAGGAAGTTTAAGAAAAATATGCAAAGAAGAACAACTTAACCCTTTAAAGCATGGATGCACAGACCGCGGCCCGCGGGCCGCATGCGGCCCGTGGGTCGAATACTGGTGGCCCGCCGACAGCAAAAATAATACTCTCGTGCATTCGAAAAATATTGAATACTATTCCAGAATAAAACAAAAAAAAAATATGTTCGAAAAGTAATGTGAAACTCGCGCGCGCGCAATTTGAATCTAGCGCCCAAAATTGCTAAGTCAAGTAACATCGCTCGCTATAGAAATCAAGAATTTTCTAGCGCGGTGAGCAAGCGAGATAGATATAGTCCCGTATTCCCGATTGCTCGCGTATCTACACGAAGCTTCCAGAGTCGTTTGCGCGGTATAAAAATCACGTTAACCGCAGCGGCCGAACAGTTCGCTTTTCATTTGAGTGAAGTGTCAACAACAGAAAGAAATAAGCGCGAAAATACAAAGCGAAGTAATAAGTGATTGAGAATAAGTGCAGTTTATTAGTGTTTTTGGGAGGCAATAGTTCTAGTGTAGATTTTAACTCGACTAGCCGGTGTCATATATTTTGATCCACATTCAACGTAGATTTCCTGTTGCAGTGTTAACCCGTCAAGTGCCGTGTATAATTGTGTTGTGAAAACGTAAGTAAAACTCTGTTATTAATAAGTGTTTCCCTACCTATTTAATCAATTTTAATCAAATTTAGCTTTAATGTTGGCTAAATATTAAAATAAACAAAGAAATTACTATTTTTATAAGAATTTCTCTAACTGTAATAATTACGTCATTATTTCAGATAAAATCTGTATAAAAATCTTAAAATTTCTGAGAAATAATATTTAATCAATTATTTTTGATAATTTAAAAAAGGATAGGTAATTTAAGTGGGTACTGTAATTGTTTTTAGGTGCTGTGTTAATCCTAGCCAGGATTAGAACGCAACATGGAGAAGCCAGGACCTAGTAAAAAACGTAAGGTTAAAGATGAAAATCGGCAGTTTCAAGAAATTTGGACTGAGAAATACTTTTTTGTATGGTCGCATAACAAAGTCGTTTGTTTAATTTGCAAGAATTCTGTTGCGATTGCAAAGGATTATAATGTAAAAAGGCACTATGAAACGCAGCATCCTTCTTTTACCAAGTTTACAGGCGAATTAAGAAAGCAAAAAATGTTGTCTTTAAAACGGGAGCTTATTGGTCAGCAAGCTATGTTTACAAAACACATTCAAGATTCAGAAACGGCTACAGAAGTTAGTTATGAAATTTCTCGAATGATAGCAAAGCGAAGTCGCCCCTTCAATGATGGCGATTTTGTAAAAGAATGCATGGAAATTGCCGCTAAGAAAATGTGTCCAGAAGCAGCAAAAAAGTTTGAGAAAATTCAACTGAATCGTATGACTATCCAAAGACGAATTATGTCCTTGTCAGGTAATATTGCGGAACAATTAATTGAAAAAACTAAGATCATGGAATTTTTTTCATTAGCACTCGACGAATCGACTGATATTAGTTCCACAGCTCAACTTCTCATATTCATACGAGGTGTTACTCAAGATTTTGAAGTCTTCGAAGAGTTATTAGGAATGCGTTCATTGAAAGGTCAAACCAAAGGAGTTGATATACTCAATGGACTTTTGGACGAGTGTTCAAAAACTGATTTGGACTTATCTAAGTTATCGGGAGTTGCGACTGACGGTGCTCCTTCCATGATTGGTATCAATTCCGGGCTAGTTACTTTGCTGAAAAAGCACCTGCAAGAAAAAAACATAAACACTGAAGATCTCATGCAGTTTCACTGCATTATACACCAGGAAGCCCTCTGTTCTAAAAAAAATGAATTTCAAAATGTAATGAAAGTAGTAGTTTCGACTGTAAATTTCATAAAATCACGAGGACTCAATCACAGACAATTCAAACAATTCCTTGATGACATCGAAAGCGAATACGGAGATTTACTGTATTATACAGAAGTAAGGTGGCTAAGTCGTGGATTGACACTGGAACGATTTCTAAATTTAATAGAAGAAATTGGAATATTTCTGGCGGAAAAGCAAAGGGATGTCCCGGAACTTAAAAATCCTGATTGGTTGTGTGATTTAGCTTATTTAGTTGACATTACAAATCATTTGAATGTCTTGAACACACGGCTTCAAGGCAAAAATCAACTGATATCCCAGCTCTATGCTCATGTAACATCCTTTCAATGCAAGCTGACACTTTTCAGATCACAATTGAATTCTGGAAATTATAATCATTTTCCGAATTATAAGAAAATGGCTGAAAAATTCAACAAAACTGCGATTAATTTCAGTTATGTAGAAAAGCTAGATATTTTGATTCAATCTTTTGAAGACAGATTTTCGGAGTTTAAAAAAGTGAAACCTCTGTTGGACATATTCAGCAATCCTTTCACTATTTCAGTTGAAAATGCGCCAGAGTCAATGCAGTTAGAAATTATCGACATTCAAAATGACCAAGATTTACGCAACAAATTCAACGAAGGAGACTTGCTGAACTTTTACCGCTGCATTGATAAAAATATGTACGAAGAGTTGCGCATAAACGCTCTGAAATGTGCCAGCTTATTTGGTTCTACCTATATATGTGAACAAACTTTTTCAATACTAAATAATAATAAAACAAAAAATCGAAACCGCCTTGCAAATGAAAGTTTGGAAGCAGTTTTACGTGTTGCTACAAGTAAATTTGAGCCAAATATAAAAAAGATTGTAAGCACTATGCAGTGCCACGCTTCAAATTAATAATTTCTTTTTTAATTTTAATAAATTTTTATAAATTCTTTATTGTCTTTAACTACCTATACCTACTTCTGGCGGCCGGCCCGCTATCAGTTCATGATTTGGCCGAGTGGCCCCTAGTATTAATAAGTCTGTGCAACCCTGCTTTAAAGTAACGTGAGATATCAGTTTTACCTATATGTACGAGTATGTACCTATTAGGTACACAATAACATTGACGTGCAGGTACACGATAGACGTAAAAATAGTTTCTCTTATTCAAATTACCCTCATTGCGCGCCACCTCAAAATAAAGTCATAGGGTTTTGATTTTTAGCATGAATAAAGCTTTTATGTACCTACGGTCGTCGGTTAATGACACAGGAAAAGTGAAAGTCCATAAAAAAAAAAAAATTCACTCCACCCTATTGTCTAGTGGTTAAGTCCGTGAATTTAAACGCGTAGAAACCAGGTCCAATTTCTAGTCGGGACACAAAAAATAAATAAAATAAAATGCGTTTATTTCGGAATAGTATCCATAGGGGTTAGTAACATAGTGTTTGCTTATTCTGTATTAGTAAAAAAGAGGACATTTACTTTGTATATTTGCCTTGCCCTCCTAAGGCAATGGGCACATACATGTGAGTATGTACCCAGTGACCCATGATAGGGCAATCTGGCTTCTCACTAACCGCCCTTAAGATGATTTTGCCGCTCCCTCGATATATAGGTTTTACGAGCTATATTGGTAAAAAATATTATAATTAACAAATTTACGAGTAAAAGCATTTGCTCACCTTTTTCTTTAATCCAGTTCATCTTAATTTCGACACTCTTAGGGTCCTCGTATCCGACCCACTGGGTACCCTTATAGGCGTAAGGACACATTCCGTGCTCGTCCCATTTCTTAGTCCACTCTGAGCCTTCCTTATCTACTTCTGTACAAATCTGAAACATAGCTATTAATTAGAAAAAACTATAAGTGATAAATTATTAAATAAAATAAAAAAACATTGTATTTTTATTATTAAAGTAAAAAAATATTACATGTATTTATTCGATTTGTCGTGATTATCCAAATCCACCGTTTCCCTTTCGGGGTGGTAAAAAACCACGCTTATAAATAAGCGGATGCTAAATAGCCAACTTTACTATAGGCCAATCATGACGAGTGGCAAGCTCGTCGATGTCTCTAGCGTACCAAACTCGAGAAATATCGCCGTTCGTGCCGATAAACCCAGTAAAGTGCATCCACGCGTTTCGGGATTAGGCTCGAATTGCCGTCATGCTCAGTGAAACCGGCATGGTGTTGGGGACTGATGTCAGTCATGAGTGTATGATTCCAGTTCCTAACATTCATGGACCTCGCGCGCCACTTACCATCAGGAGGGTCCAAGGTCACATGTGCTAGTATTAAAATAAAATTGTGTCCCAAACAGGAATCAAATCTGGTACCTCCATGTCTAAATCAACATACGTAACGAAGGGGACAAAATATGTTTGCAATTCAATTATCACTTTACCTCATAATAAGCCCAGAATCCTGTGGCATTAGTATAGGGTGCCGGGTCGCCACCGCCTGCTTCTTTATTGATGTAAGTTCCCAAGTTATAATTATTATTGCCAGACGAAAGGGTAAACGAACGACCGTAGAAGGGGATACCAACAACCAGCTTGTTCGATGGACACCCTTTCTCCTCCCAAAGGTTTAACCCGTCATTCTAAAAAGAAAAAAACACCTGGTAAATCCGTCAAAATTGATGGATGACCGATCAGAATACCTGATTAATATTCTATCTGTAATCTTTGTAATGGGTTCGATTTTGGTTATATTAAAAGTGCCTATAATTTATGTTTCAATTAATACTTGATGATTATTGTAATTTACAGTTATATTACAGAGGTGAACATTATTATTACATTTATTATAAATCTGGAAGAAGCTTTATGATATAAAAAATAAACAAAAACAAAAAAAAAGAAACCCACTTACAAAACCTAATTTAAATATAAATCGTATCCGCGCGGCATGGTGGCAAGAACGCTAGCCGCATTTCCTCGCTGAATCGCTATGCTGATTCTCTGGGCGAGGAAAAACCTGCCCCTTGTAGTCTTAGCGCAGAGAATAAGACGAGGGGTGATGTTTTTTTAAAATGTTTTAGCGCTTGGACCCCAAGCGCCTAAAGTCTACAGCAAACGGCACAAACACGTAGTCTTTGATTATAGATACGTATTTGCGTCGCTTGCCAGACTCTGCGCTTACAGCTGCGGCTCCCGCTTTTAGCGCTGTTCCCCTAAGGTGTGAAAAGCCAAAGTGTCGACACAAGTGGCATCCCACACTAAGGCCCGTCCCCGCTTCTAGAAGATTTTATATGTATTTACTTGTATGTTATAATTAAAAAGGTGTAAAGTAAAGTATTATAACGACCGCTTTACAGCATCATTATTGATAAAAGAAATTTATTGTCTTTAATTTGTATTGACATTGTTTAGTTTAGGGTAATTTTAGAAGGTATATATAATATATATTGTATTTGATATTTTCTTTTTATTATTATTATTTATGTTTGTTTTAGTATATAGTATGACAACGCCAATTTACAGCTGCAATATTATATTATTAAATAAAATTCTTTGACATTGTTATTATTATTATTTTAATAATGTTATTTTGTTTTAAATATTATTATAACTATGCTATTAGAGTTTAGACAGTAGCGTTTTGATTTATATGTATTTTGTAAATACATTAGTATTGAGTTGTTCAGTTTATATCATGTTTAATTTTTATATAGCTTCATATAATTGTATAGACTTTTAAATGACGTAATCTGACGTGTAAAAGTGCTTGTAATATTGCCAATTTACTGAATAAATGAATTTGAATTTGACCGTATTCTTTACGGGTTGGTCAGAAACCAAGCTTTTGTACGGAATGAGTTCACATTTAGCCAACTTTACTATAGGCCTATCATGACAAGTGGGAAGCTCGTTGATGTCTCTAGCATACCAAACTCGAGAAATATCACAAATAAATTAAATAAATTATTGTGTACCGACCAGGAATCGAACCCGGTACCTCAGAGATTTATTTAAAAAATAATATGATTGTTTCTTTTTCTATTTGCACCGTTCACAATATTAAATAGTCCGAAAGGTTTTACGGGCAGAGAATGCCTAGCGGCGTAACGTTTGCCTTTTTTATTTTTACAATTAAGGTTTATATTAAATAAATAAATAAAATTAAAAATATGTGTCACTTGTATAAATGTATGACGTATATTCCTTAATTAAATTTGTTATCATCTGACAACGACATGTGATCAAACTGTCTGCCTGTTAGATTTGTCAAACTACTTGACTGATTGTTTATTACAATTTGGATTCACATTTAGCCAACTTTACTATGTTCCCATCATGACAAGTGGCAAGCTCGTGTACCAAACTCGAGAAATATTACAAATAAATTATTGTGTTACAAAAATAATAATAATAATTATTATTATTGGATATTCTTTGTCGATAGTTACTTATATCTTAGGCTATAGATATAATGAGGTTTAAAATATATATGTAGAGACTGTCAGTCGTTAGTCGATGGCTATTCCTGGACATCATGTTCCGCTTACAATCAGGCGTGGTATCTTGTCATGAGCTGTTTAAAAAAAAACTTACAACATTGAGTTTTTCGTAAGCCCATTGGTCGTGAGGACGTTTGTACAACGGGGAGTGTACATCAGCAAAACCTGCCCAATTTCCTCGAAGGTCATACGACATCACATGAATTGCATCAAGGTCTCTGCAAAGAAATACTCTAATAAGTTTGGGAGTTCTCAAGAGTAAAACTGCTTATGAAATTATAGCCAGAAACTACATAGGATTGGGAAGTAGTAAGTCAGACCAGTGTGGTATCCCCACTACTTCCCAGGTCATTCAACTTAGCCCACATCATAGTGGGTCGGTCCCGTGTGGTACCCCCACCACATCGTAATCGAACCCGTGACCCATGTGATAAAGGTACCATTCTATATGCTGCCATATAAGCAACTTTGCGCTTCAGTTAACATTTTATAAAATGATTTTACAAGAAAAAAATTAACTGTCAAAAATCTATAGCGGACTGCAACGAGTTACGCAATAGACTGATAATCAAATATGATTAAAAATTATATCGCGTAATCAAAGGTACTTTGGTAATGGTAGCCTTGTATTGGCCTTAGACCTATGATTTAATGCCATTGTATGAGCACGCATGAGAAATAAAGTTACCTGTATAGATTCATAATTTCCACAACGCATTTGAAGACGTAACTGAATCCTTCCTTAGTGCCATTTATTCACGTAAATACATAAATTTGTATGGGATTGAGGCTATTAAAGTAAACGGATGCCACTACGGAAAAATTCAATTCATCAACATCATTATAGCCCCTGGAACACAGCGGGCCTTCCAAAATATATCTGGAGAATTTGGTCAACACACATCACGCTGGCCAGACAGGTTGGCGAGGATCTGATGTCAATTTTAATTGTCAATTTATTAACGAATCCACAAGTTGGTATTAGTAGAACCGATGACTTAATGTAGAGCGGTGGTGGCTCGGTTGTAAGAACGTTTGACTATAAATCCTACAAAGGTTGGTTCAAATCTCATTTAAGGCATTAGCGGAATCAACAAACAACAGTAATTGGTTGGGTAGTGAGAGGAACAGAATAGTGGATGGTGAGCGTGCTATTGCGGAATAAAAAGAAATGGCCCCCTTTTTAAACAGCCCGTGGTCGGTTTTTCATTCATTTACTCACATGTTTATAAGACACTGTTCATTTATTTACTCACATGGTGAATACTTGGAATGACGAAAAACTTCTTCCTAATAAGAAATATAACGGTTCAAGAAAGTGGTGAAGCTATTGTCTACTGGATCTCGTGTCACAAGTATAGAGCTAGTCAATGTCTCGAAATTTTCGGTGGAGTAATCGCCATTGCGATTACAAATGCTATCTGCCAACCTCTAACTCCTTATACGCAATGAGTAATATAAAGTTTTTCTCTACTTATTTTTAAATTCCGTTCTTCAATTTTTCCTTCTATACTCGTAATTGTCTTTATTTGTGTTTTATTTGTCTTTTCTTGCAGATGTGATTTTCTTATATTCTATCTACATTTTTAACTAATATTTATTAAAATACCCGACGAGGCCCCTTTACAAACTAGACCTATATTATTATAATAAATATTAGGCTTAGAAGTGGAAGAGTATATATAATAATAATAATAAAATAACAATAATAGAAATAGGGGCTGTTCCTTGCCATACTGTATCACCCTGGCCAGGTATTTAGTTTATAATTGTTATTAATAAATTTTGATTTAACCGAGTGTTCGTATAGGATCCTATGGCGATAAATATATAAATAAAAAATCAGGTAATCAATATTACTGGAAACTTACTGGCATAGTTCTGGTACATGGTATCCCTCCATCAGTCTGAAGTTAGCAAGCGGTACAGCAGCTGTAAGTTCCCATCCTTTGCCGGCCCTGATGAAGGCTCTTCTCAATTCTTGTACGAGGTATAAAAACTTGTCCTTGTCGGAGAAGGAACCACCTCGGTCAGCTGCTCCGGGATACTCCCAGTCAAGATCCAGACCGTCAAAGTCGTACTTCTTTAAGAATTCTGTAAAAACAAATTGAATTATGACAACTATAATGTTGGCAAATTTCAGCAAACTCAAATTCATTATATTTATTAACAAAAAATGAGCGGGTTATTTGTCGATTAGTCTATGATAAAGTTTTAGTAATATTTAGAAATACTATAAAAGTAAAGTAAAGTAAAGTATCATCACGACCGTTTCCCTTTCGGGGTGGTCAGAAACCACGCTTTTATAAGCGGATTCACATTTAGCCAACTTTCCTATAAGCCAATCATGACAAGTGGCAAGCTCGTCGATGTCTCCAGCGTACCAAACTCGAGAAATATCACTAATAAATTAAATATTATTCAAATTTAAATTAATAAATATTATTGTGTCCCGTCCAGGAATCGAATCCACGGATTTGACCGCTAGACTACGGAGGCAGTTACTATAGCTATAAAAAAATATACTTTTGATTTCAAGCTTTCTTCTCTATAAAATATATCCTAGTTAAAATACTTTTGTTTACTTTGTCGTCTGTAAAAAGAACGCTGCAACATCTAAAGGTACTTTTTCTAAGCACCACACAACCGCAAAGCAATGCATATGCGATTAATTTTATTCGTGTCATCGATCATCTCGGTATACTTGCTTTATGACAAAAGACCGTTTAAGATTTATATCCACAGCCTAATAAAGATTGAAGGCTATAAATACATTTTCCTCGTCTTTCTTCCAGATATTTGCATGGTGGATTTCCTGGCAATTCATGTGCGAGCCACGTATGTACGCCCACGGACTGTGCTACTCATGGAATGCGATTAAAATGCCAAACGGAGGTGGGCATGAAGATGGACGAACCAAATCATTCTAAATATAACGCGTTTTATAAAAAAAAACTATATAATGATATAACAACATCATCTTCCGAAATTAATATTGCTTGACATAAATATTACGTAGGTATATAATCATCAGTTTAGACAAGATCTCAGTTACCTATAGGCTAGCCATTGTACGTGAACTTTGTGAGGGTCGTGCTGTATAAATATTAAAAAGTAAATTATCATCACCTTTAAGGGTGGTCAGAAACCACGTTCTTTTTTTTTAAAGAAGCGTGTTTACATTTAGCCAACTTTACTATACGCCCATCATACAAGTGGCAAGCTCGTCGATGTCTCTAGCGTACCAAGCCCGAGAAATATCAAAAATAAATTAAAACAATAATTATGTCCCGACCAGGAATCGAACCCGGTACCTTCGAAGTTAAATCCACGGACTTAACCGCTAGACCACGGAGGTAGTAAAAAAATATATTTAGAACATTTTATAGGTTGCTTCCACCGCCTTGACGCACACAATTAAAATGCCGAACAGTATCGTGGCCGCTTCCACCCGTTCCCCTCATGCATTTTATTGTATTTCCGATAACTTCCGTGTTGTCTTTGTCATTATATGCCCTGTTTGTTATTATGAATTAGGTTTGTTAATTTGGGATATGATTTTACCTTTTTTAATAGATGGTAGGCGGGCTGATGGTGTTAAATAGTAAATGTTACCCTAGAATAGTACGTGAAGCGATTGAAATAAAGAAACACAAAAATTTCAATCGAGAGGGGGGGTTATAAGCTATCTTCATCGTGGAATCCAGTAATCAATAGGTTTCAACGACGCGTCGGGATAAATCGCCCGGTGTCGCCAAGGATATTGTAAGTGTCGTGTGTCGTGATTTCTAAAAACATTTGTACGTACGAGACTACACCGCGCAGTCCCAGTCGACCCGTGACCACGGCCAATGCAACTTGGCTGAAACGTCAGGAGAAATATGTCTAAGGTAAATCGCGTAAAGACCCATTAAAATTATAAAAACTATTATTTGCTGAAGTTGGTGCGCCCAACTAAATGGTCTGCCCTAGGTAGATGTATTCTCGCACAACTTCGATAGTGGCGTTTCCCACACAGATTCGTCTACACTTGACTACAGACTAGGCTACGGAAAATGTAGGTTTATCCCTTTCTTATTGTAAGATTTTCTGATCACGTTTCACGAACATAAGAAGCAATTAAGAAGTTTGTTCAGCGCCACATAATTAACTTTTGTGGGCAGTAAACTATATCTATACATATTCATCCCGCAGTTCATACAAGGCCTTTTTACAGCTGCAACTAGTATTTAATTTTATTTATAATAATTTAAGAATTTGTATTTAGTTTTGTGTTGGTATTATATTAACTTCCAGTCCTGTTCCTTGCCCATAGTTCCATAACACTCTCCAGGCAGGACAAATCAATGTATATTTCAATGTGTAAATTGTGCACAAGAATAACTAATAACTATTGACTTAACCGAATTCCGGTGGGAATGTATGGTTGTAACAGAATAAACAAATAAACATATGCGCGGAAACAGTACGAGTACAACCTGCTACAAGCTGTACAACCGTTTCAAATCAATAAGTAAAATTACTCACCTAAATCTAAACGAACTAAAAATATCACTTAAAAGTTACCTATCTAAACTCGATTATGACAGTACCGACGAGATGATGACATGACAAAATGTAAACTAGTGAACAAAAGGAAAATACAAATATACGAGTATAATCAACAATCTTACACTCCCTCTTGCTTCTCCACCCTTCCCCACCTTTTTATATATACACACACACACATACACACACACAGACGCAAACACACTCAAATACAATACTTTACTTGCTATTTGTGTAAAGAGGTTACACAAATAGCAAGTAAAGTATTGTATTTGAGTGTTCCATTCTTTTTTGTATGATCATCATTGGAAGACAGTCTCCTGTTATACAGTACAGCTCATGCAGGAAACAGGGTTCACCATAACAAAACAACATTTTTTTCGTGTTAATAAACGATTTGTATTCAATTTGAATTAACTTCAGTTTCAACCTTTGATAGTAATTTACTAATAGTTTATGAAATTATCCATTTATAATTTGCAAACTAGATTGTGTAAAGAGGTTACACAAATAGCAAGTAAAGTATTGTATTTGAGTGTTCCATTCTTTTTTGTATGATCATCATTGGAAGACAGTCTCCTGTTATACAGTACAGCTCATGCAGGAAACAGGGTTCACCATAACAAAACAACATTTTTTTCGTGTTAATAAACGATTTGTATTCAATTTGAATTAACTTCAGTTTCAACCTTTGATAGTAATTTACTAATAGTTTATGAAATTATCCATTTATAATTTGCAAACTAGATTTGATAAACTTATTAACAAAAATAATATATGTTTACTTTAATTGTATTTCTAGAAAAAAAGTAAAGTATCATCACGACCGTTTCCCTTTCTGGGTGGTCAGAAACCACGCGGATTCACATTGCACATTCACGGGGTCCGCGGGTACCAAGGGAAGTAAGTCCGCCGATTACGAGCTGGTTTAATTTGGTGGCGCAGTTGAGAATAATCAGTATTCGTATAGATTACGATGAACCCAATACTTACAATGACATTTAGCCAACTTTAATATAGGCCAATCATGGTGGCAAGCTCGTCGATGTCTCCAGCGTACCAAACTCGAGAAATAAATTAAATAATAATTAAATGTATTTATTTACATGCTATTGCATTTACACGCTTATATAGAAGCGGATTCACATTTAGCCAACTTTACTAATAGTCCAATCATGACAAGTGGCAAGTTCGTCGTTGTCTCTAGAGTAGCAAACTCAAGAAATATCACTAATAAATTAAATATTATTAAAATTTATTATTGTCCCGACCAGGAATTGAACCCGGTACCTCCGAGTCTAAATCCACGGACTTAACCGCTGGACCACGGAGTTGTATTTCTAGTTAGAAAATTTTGAGAGAGATTAAATGTATTAGCCAATTAAGTCGAAACTAATTTATGCTTAAATAAAAACTAAATAAATTTCGCGAATACGAGAAACATAATTTATTAAAAGTTCAAAGTTGTTATTAAAATATGATCTTCATAAAATACTTTTTTACCTAGGTACCTATTAAAAGTTAAAAAAACTTAAATCTTTACAAATTGGTCCAGAATTATTTTCAATTTTCACGCAAGGTTGGAAAATATTTATATATTTGGAGATAGGAACGCTGGCAATTATTTCTGCCAACGCATTAGCCTCGCTATACAGAGGGGAAATGTTCTCAGTGTTCTTGAGACTATCCCTGAAGGACATTTTTTACTTATAGTTTATTTTTTATTAGGTTTAGTTTATATATATATATATTTTCTTTTAAGTAGTTTTTAACGAGCTTGCCACTGAAAGTAAGCACACCAAATTAATAAACGATTATTATTAATAATACATTTAACTGCCTCCGTGGTCTAGCGGTTAAGTCCGTGGATTTACTCGGAGGTACCGGGTTCGATTCCTGGTCGGGACACAAAAATATTTATTAATGTAAATAAATACATTTAATTCATATATCACGAGTTTGTTACGCTGGAGACATGACCATTGCCATTTGTCATGATTGACCTATAGTAAAGTTGGCTAAATGTGAATCTGCTTATTTATTAGCGTGGTTTCTGACCACCCCGCAAGGAATATGGTCGTGATGATACTTTACAAATATATATGTATGTATATATGTAAATAGGTTAGAATCATTTTACGAGGTGGATGTTTTTTTTTTTACTTTTATTAATAATACATATTTTAAAAAAAGGCGGATTTTCGCTGGCTCTTGTACTACATTTAGGTACCATGGGGAATAAAAGTTTTCACAACTAGTTATATCCCCTTCGTATATCAAGTTTTTTCCCTGTATCAGTACCATCCGTCAGTTTTCGAACAGTTTTACGAAATACGACAAATAAGGTTTTGTGTTTCTATTTTTCTTTATTAGGATTAACAAACAGCGTTGCACAGGTTTTTATCATTTAACAATAATAACATACATTAGTTCATGCAATACTCGTAGCCACCACGTTAACCACATTTTTATAACTTGCATGAACTTTATAGCGTCGTCTGGCGGCTGGCATGTTCGCGCGCGCTGAGGCGACAGATTTCCCACTTGTGAGAAACCTTGCCCCTCTGCACGCCCGTCCGCCGGACGCCAGACAATGCCTCGCTCGTCACCTGCTACCAATCACGGAGTCGTAATCGCGGCTCCGCCGCCTGACTCGTATACTTCAACCTTTAATGGTTACCCCATGCCCTGTCCGTAGTTACGGAAAGCGAACGCAACCTCTGTTAGAAGGCAAATACCTTGACACAGATTTCCCACTCCCCCCTGCGGGGGGTGTGAGAAGACCCTTCTACTACAGCTAAATAATACAAGTAAAAACAAAGGACAAATAAATAAACTGCCTCCGTGGTCTAGCGGTTAAGTCCGTGGATTTAGACTCGGAGGTACCGGGTTCGATTCCTGGTCGGGACTATTTATTAATTTAAATAAATAAATTTGAATAATATTTAATTTATTAGTGATATTTCTCGAGTTTGGTACGCTAGAGAACACGACGAGCTTGCCACTTGTCATGATTGGACTATTAGTAAAGTTGGCTAAATGTGAACCTGCTTTTATATAAGCGTGGTTACTGACCACCCCGCAAGGAATATGGTCGTGATGATACTTTACAAATATATATATGTATATATGTAAAAAGGTTAGAATAATTTTACGATGTGGATTACTCTTGTACGATTATCGTATATATTCGTATATATGGTCAAGCGGTTAATACCATTTTATTTGATTTAGACATGTTCGATTCCTGATTTGGACACAATACCGAAAACTTGACGTAATTGGCCAAGTGGTTTTCGCAATACTTTCACCATTTTTGTGATGTTTTTTACAATAATTAAAAGGTTTAGGATTAAATACTTCTCCATAATCTTTAACCCGGCCAAATTGAATTAACAAAATGCCGGCAATTTATAAATCCTCTTGTGCTCCTGTTTTGACACCGTTACATTAAATACGACATTTACAGCCACCATTCCACGCGGGTGGGACTTAGGTATATCATTAGTATTAATATCAATTTTATATTTTGTAAATATTTTTTTCAAATTAATAACTTTGGAAGTAATATACAAATAGTATATAAGAATTACGATATTAAATAATTAAAAATAAAACCTAACATTAAATATACAAAAAAAAACTTCACTACAAATAAAAATTTTTATTTTTTTTTTTATACGGAACACGACATGTGACACCGCGCCCACCTGATGGTAAGCGGTACGCGAGGTCCAAGAATGGGAGCAACTGACGCCAGCCTCAGACGACCGACATCAGTCCCTACCACTATGCCGGCAAATGTGTGCCGAGGACACTCGCTGCGTTCCCCCGTTGAACGGCGAGCTGACCCTTTCAGCAAAATATTTTCTACTTAAAGGTTCACCCGTCGCCAAGCGGAGTTTTTCCCCAAGCTCACGAGAGAACGCCAGAGCCTCCTCGGACCACGGACCCATCTTTGGAAGTAATATTGATACCTGAAATTTCGGTACTAACATTTCGTTAAAATAAAAAGTCAGATTTATTAACTGCGAATATTCAAATATTCAACTTGAGTTTGCGAGTTTTTTATTGGACAATAAAATATATTCTTCGTAAACATACCTTTGGAAATGAAAATAAAATGTACTTGAACACAGCGCACCGCACGACACTGCTTAAATATGTTTATTGTGATATTTACGACTGATTCACTCGCATTTTTATATTTTCACAACAAATTTTATTATGCGTCGACCAAATCAACAAAGTTATTCAAAGAAACCAGTTTGGCTCGAAAATATTTTGCTCTTTCGTTGTATTTACGTACCTATAATTCGTTCATTACAGCCCCTAGAACACAGCGTCCTAGACCTCTACTGTTGGAGATGGGCCTTCCAGAACATACGAGTATATCTGGAGAATTTGGCATACACTCGCCACGCTGGTCAGACGGGTTGGCGAGGATATGATGTCAATTTTTAATGTTCAATTTTTAATTTTCAATATTCGAAAAGTGTTCATACAACAAAAGAGATCAATTAGAATATTGTTTAATTTAAAAGCCAGAACCACAGTACGAAATTATTTTGTTGATGCCAAGATTATGACAGTCACGTCTCTGTATGTATATAGTTGCTTACAGGAGGTTCATGCGAAAGCTAGTGAACTTCCAAAAATATCTAGTTTGACTAAGTATAACCTAAGAAACAAGAATGAAATCTATATAAGGCAAACCAGGTTGAGAAAAACGTTTAAACAAGGTTTGCCGTTGAAAATTACATTATACAATAAACTACCTGAAATTAATCCCCATATATGGCTAAACCCACTGTCAAAATGAGAATTGTCGGACATACTTTCGAGTGTTTGCATAGTAATGTTAAATGTAATTGCCTGGATATTGAATTTGTTGAAAGCTATAAATATCTTGGTCTATCTATAGATAGAAACCTAAACTGGAAACAGCATATAACAACTATTTGTGATAAATTAAGGATAGCACTAGGTAGGTTTTATTATCTGAAGGGTATTGTAAACAGATCTTTACTGTATGTGCTGTATCATGCACTGGCTGACGCAATACTTAGTTATGGGCTTGCTTCTTATGGCTGTACTTTTCCTTCGTATTTAGACCAAATCAAACAGTTACAAATAAGGATCATGAAGTTATTGGTGGATGCGAGGGTCAAGAGTGCCTGTAGTAAGAGCTATGACAGGCTGTTTGGTATTTGCAAGATACTTCCGGTGCATGATAAAGTGAACTTTTTAATAGCCCTGGAGCAATTTGAAGATAGTGCCTACAAAAATGTATATACTGGATGTGGTTATAATACTAGATTCTCACAAAAGACAAGATACAATGAATACCGATATAACAACTATTATGGTAAAAGAACTAGAAAGTTTTTAACTCCCATTATATTTAATAATATTATGCCCATTGATGACTGTGTAAAAATGACAAAAAAAGAATTTAAAGGTAAATTAAAGTTGCTTTTGCTAGGTAAATACAACAGTAATGTGATTTAATCGTAAATAACTTTGTGTTTTAAAAATATAGTGTAAAATAAAAAAATAAAATAAAAACTGTAAAAAAAGAGTGTACTATTCGCCAACAAACTGTTATGCAGTTTGGCGTATAATTTTAAAAATGTAAATAGTTTAAGTTTTTATCTGAATAAACGAATTAAAAAAAAAAAAAAAAAAAAATAACTAGACTACAACCAAATGAATTTAAAACTAAATTGAAACTCTTTTTTCAAAATAATGCTTTTTATAACTGTATTGTGTTCCTATGCTCCTTTGTCTACGATGCATGGTGTTAATAGAATTATTGTTATTATTTTAAAATTTGTTAACTGACATACCAAAATATAACGATTGTTATATAGGTGAAATATACAAATAAAATAATGTCAATTTATTAACGATTCCACAAGTTGGTAATAGTGAAACCGGGACCGACGGCTTAACGTGCTTCCGAGGCACGGAATCGGTAGTGTTGTAAATCAATGACAAATGTACGTCAGAAAAGTGTATTTCTTATTGGTACATGCCGGGGGGGTTTGAACCTACGTTTGTAGGATGTTAAGCGCGGTGAGGGTTTTCCAAATTCTAGAGAAGTTCGTGCTGGGATGCTCAAGTTCAGCAATGAAGATCTAGGAATGTAATAAATTAAATTAAACCTTACCGACTACGCTATGAACGAAGGCTGTTCTGGAGCTTTTTTGGGCGACCATTTTAGAGTATTTGCTCCCACCTTCTGCCCAACCACCGACAGCTATCATAAACTTCACGTCAGGGTGGGTGGAGCGAAGAGAAGTGAAGTTTTTGAAACCACTTTGGTCAACGTCCAGCTGGGAAGAATAATTTTTTTTTAGGTTAAGTATAATTTTTTCATAGAATGTTTAATTTTACCGAACAAGAAATGAACTACACAATATAATCCAGTGTCACAGCTCAATGTTGATCTAAATTCCCTATTGTCGTCACATATTGTATTTTTATATCTACTGTTAGTTTTAGATACAAGTAATGGGGCAAATCAGTTTTTTACAAAGCAGGAATATATATAAACATATTTTTTTTATGAGGAGCGGTGATGGCTTGGTTGTAATAACGCTTTCAAATCTAAAAGGTTCGCGGTTCGAACCCAGGCATGTACCAATGAGAAATACACTTTTCTTACGTACGAAAAGATTTACTTGTACAATACCATCGTTTCCGTGCCTCGGAGAGCACGTCAAGCCGTTGGACTCAGTTCCACTAATACCAACTTGTGGAATCGTTAATAAAAATAACATTAGATCCTCGGTGGAATAATAATAATAATATCTTTATTCAGTAAAAAAGTTACAAGATATGAAAACAATAACATATTTCATTGTAAATCTATGACAGATGTGAGGAAAAGTGCATTTCTTATTGGTACATGCCGGGAGAGTTTGAACCGACCGGACCTTTGTAAGATTTTCAGGAACCTATTCTTACAACCGAGCCACCACCGCAATTTATCTTTATCTATATTTATTAAATTTTATTATAATTAGACATTATATTATAATTATTTTAGATTATAAGTTGACACGGTCTTTATACAGCCACGAAAGTATTGTTATTTTTTAAAATTTGACATTAAATTATAATTATTTAGATTGTAAGTTGACACGGCCTTTATACAGCCACGAAATTAATTTAAATTTATTATAATTGTACATTATATTATAATTATTTAGATTATAAGTTGACACGGCTATAATTCCTCGAATTTAGGTTAATTTAGGTACTTGTTTATGGCAACAATGTCACTTACTTATTTCGGTCTATCCATAATTTAATCCTTTAATTTATTATTTGTTGCTTGGAATGTTTTTTTTTTAATTTTAATAATATTGCAAATAATTTGTAAAAATTGACAATATCCGAGTGTTACATGTGATCCATATGGAAATAAATATTTTGAATTGAATTGAATTGAATTACAAATTCATTACAATACACGTTATGTTATATCTTCATTATAAGGATCTAAAATGTACCTCTTGATCAATGATCATGACTTGCTGGGTGGTCTCGGTGACGCCAATGAAGGAGTAGATGAGATGAGTGCACATGTCGACCGGGATGTCCTCGATGCCATACCTCCCCACGTCAGGTCGGTACACCGCCCAGTTGCTAAAGTAGCACACTACACGCGCTCTGCCGTCACCTGTGTGAATAATAATAATAATATAAAACATATATTATTCTTTTTTGAACTAGTACATTTGTTAGTAGGGGAACGAGGGGCTAGTTGTAACAATTTTTAGTTTCTTGGCTATGAAATCTTACTTGTTGGGTATTTAGTAAATGCAGCAGTACAATCTCAGGCACCAGTCCTTTACACACTTTAGTACAATGTACAATTTAAACTAGCTTTTTTTTAACTCCTCTTATTTACTACTTTTTTTTAATATTAGCTTACATTGTGCAGCTAAAAACAAGGCCGCTACGACGGCCAACGTCGGTAGTGTTGCTCGCATTTTGTCCCTGAAACAAAATTTGTTCAAATTAATACTCATATTTAAAACCCTAATATAAATTAAAGAGATGCATCGTCTACTATAAGCAAAGAACAGCAAAACAACTAACAACCAATAGATTATTTTGACAATTCCATTGACAGCAATAGTACTCGTATAACTTAAATTTATTTACAACCGCTACTATTAGCATTAATAATTAAATTATATTATTTTAACAAGGATTTATGTCTAGTTCACTCGTAACAATATTTAATTCGAAGTAATATACAAACAGTATAAAAGAATTACATTTTTTTATCACCTACATAATAATATATAATATATACGAGTATATGTATTCGAGGTAGATACAAAAATATTAAAATAAAATAGATTAACTAATTATAAATAAAACTAAACTAAAAATACTAATGAAATTAAAACTATTCTACAAAATAAACTAAGGGCTTACCACCAGGGAGGGTACCTAAAACGCTCGCCGCATTTCCTCGTTGAATTATAATGAAAATATTCTGTTTTAGGTAATTATGGCATTTGGGATCGAATTTTAATAATAGATTACAATATTAAATAATTAAAAAGAAAAACTAACATTAAATAAACAAAAAAATAAAATAAACTACTAATAAAACTAAAAAAAAATGAAACTAAAATTATAATGTTCGATGGGCGTAGTGTGCCGGGGACACTCGCTGCGTTCCCTGTTGAACGGCAAGGCTGACCATTTAAGCAAAATATTCTCTACTTAAAGGGTCACCCGTCGCAAAGCGGGGTTCTAAAACTGAATATAATTAATAATTCATTTTCAGTTAAAGTTTTACAATGCCCTTTATAGCTACATAAAGTTCATATTTGCACGGACGTCGGATGAATAATAATTAGATTCTCGTTATTTTACTGTTTATTGGCTACTTCTTCGCGTTCGTGTCGAGGCGTCCAAATATTATATTTAATGAAACCTACAACCTACATATTTGATTTCTTATTAAATATTATGCGAATTGAAGGAAATATTTTTCAAGGAAACAAATTACGTCTTACGAAATGGCGAAACTTTTTCATAAAAATCTAAATCGACGTCATTTTTTTTATTGCCGAACAAATTTATATCGGTGTGAGCGTAATGGCCAGAAAATGGGACATCAAAGTAAAAACACTTAACGATGCTTCCTTTTAAATAATTTGTTTAGTTATTCTAATTTTATTAATTAGGAAGTTGACGGAAGTTGAAATTGTTTCGGAAGTATTCGCCCCATAGCGTCACTTATAAACTTTCGCTACACGTGTAAAACAAAATAGACACGACAAATTACCTAAACTTTTTAAATTAACGCCATAATCAGAAGAAGAAGAAAACATATTTTTCTAAGCATTCCATGGATTCACCGTGCGGGTGCCGGGTTCATCGTGTATTGGTAAGAGATGAGAAGAATGGTGTCTCGGGCGACCGACAATAGGCTGGTTTAAGTAAAGGAGGCCTCCCTTTTTTTTTATTGCGCGATAATAAACTCACCATCCACCATTCTACTCCTCTACCCAACCAAATACTGTATGTTTCCGTTAATGCCGTCTTGGAAGCTCGTTGCATAAATGTATTGACGGCAGACCTGCTTAGGCCCAATTCTTTCAGTAAGTGATGCAAAGATTTTGCTTGAACTCCTCTCGCACCAACTTCCACTGCGTAAAGCTGAGTCTTGAACCCGTTCCTGATCATTTCTTCTGTGAGATCATAATATTTATTAGACTTCATGTTGTGGTCTTTTGGAATATTTGATTCCCACGGAACGGTAAGTTCAATAAGCATAACTTTTTTCAAGTTCCGAGAAAACACTAAGATGTCTGGCTTGTTCATCTATTGTTTACGTAAATATGATCATATCTCTGAGTATCGCGCTAAGTTGAAGTGGCTACCAGTTCGGTGTCGGAATCTTAGAGTAGAGCTTACTATTTTCTGTTATGAATGAACCTGCGACGCCGAAATACCTCAAGAACAGCTTTGTCTATCTCTCTTCGTTCCGTCATAAATCTCTTTGGTCCTCTCACAACTTTCTTCTTTCGATCCCTTCGCATAACTCTAGTTTCATTTACGTCTATGGTATATTCGCATTTCCTAGCCCAACAAAATTTATTATGTGTATGTAATTTATTAAAAATATGTTTGTATGTACGAGTATGTGTATAATTTATGTATTCGTATTTAGTTTATGATATATATATATATAACTTTAAACAATTTACAATAACTAGTTATTAAATAATATTTTTTATTTTTATATTTCATATTTGAGTATCTACTTTCGAGTAAATTGTTTAAAGTTGTCCCAATGGTTGGCTATGATAAAATCTCTTGCGGCATTAAAGCTCATCTTAAATAAATACTTACATAAATTACGGTTCTTTACGCGAGTTATAAAATGTCGAAAGAAAAATGATCGGTGTGATTGTGGAATCCAGTAATAAATCGGTTTCGACGCGCGCCGCGATATAGCCGAGAATATTATGAGTGTTGTGTGTCATGATTTCAAAAGATTTTGAAATGATTAGTGGGTAGTTTTACATCTTCGTCTGCACGTTTTATGTCACTTACCCCATATTGAACTTGGCGCAGAAAGCGTTTTTTTTACATTATAAAGTCGTTCGAGTAGCGATTTCATTCCGTTTAAGCAAAATTCAGTAAGTAAAAGTGCGCTTTGCTTTGCGTTCAAGTCGAACACAGTCTCTGTATTATTAAGTGACGTCCCTCACGCTGACTAATGTTTTTAAGGTAACGTTCTAAAATGTAAAATAATGTAATTATTTTATAAAAATAAAAATAATATTAGCCTCGCTATACAAAGGGGAAATGTTGCCAGTCTTCTTGGGGCTATCCCTGAAGGACGACCTTAGAGGACATATTTTACCTATAGTTTATTTTCTATATATTTACACGCACTGGTTAAAGACCTTAGTCTTTAAACATTGTGGTATAGACGATGAGTGGATGTGCCAGAGTTTCCCGAACAGCGCCACTACCGCGCCTAAAATATAAATGATTTCGTAAATTAAAACCAAAATCAGTGTGATACTTAGATAAAACAAAGATTATAATTAAACAAAACACATATATCTTACAATAGTTAACCTTCTATCGGCACGCACAATAAACAATGAGCGAAGGTCTCATTTCAATTTGTTGTCAATTTCTTAACGATTCCACAAGTTGGTACTAAAGCAGATCGACAGCTTAACGTAGGTATTTTTCGAGGCAATAGAAGGTTCGGGACCACCTCCGCGTTTAGCTGTCTGTACCTAAAGATAATCAAAATACCTTCATCTAGTTAGCAATTTAGTGAACGCCGTCAAGTCAAGAATAATTAGAGATAGATCCTGAACTGAATGCTAATCTTATTTTATAATTAAAGTGTACGTTATTAGTACTCGTACTTTGTGGAGGAAATTTTGGGCAAACCTCTCGAGTAGACTGCGCCATTTACCATATTAATAGGTGCCTATACTTAGAATCGCTTTGGCCTCACATCTATAAGTAGGCTTAAACTTTTTTAAAATAAAACATCAGGAAGGTATATAAACCAAGAAGTCCCCCTTCTTTCCTCCCTCCACTCTTCAGGGCACTACAATGGATCTACAGCCCAGCTTCAACTACATTGAGAGCATCACCAAAAGAGCGTCAAAAAATCACGGAATACTGAACAAGGTGAATCGGTTTTTCCCGCATTCAATCAGACGGTTGCTCAAAGCAAGAAAGCACAGATCAGATCATGCGTGAATTACAGTTCTCACCTTTGTGATGGTTCCGCCAAGTACCTCACAGTCCTCAACGACCTACAGAGGCAAGCTGTTCGAATTGTGGACAATGCCACTATATCTGGAACTCTCGAATCCCTGCAGCTTCGCCGAGATATAGCTTCTCTGAGTTCTACCGGCTATACTATGGTCAGTGCTCTGAAAAACTCTATAACCTAATTCCCTTAATTGCGGCTTGAGCAGCGCTACTAAACTGCGCATTTATCCATACGAACCACAAACTAAAAAATAATAATAATCGCGCTATACTGAACTCCTTTGAAGTCACGTATAAAACCAGATTATATAGCGGCACTATCGATCAGCATGATTTGCTACATTTTGACCGCCTCCGTAGTCTAGTGGTAACAAACGTTGCCGTGAACTCGGGAGGTCGTGGGTTCGATTCCCACCAGGGGCAAGTTGTACATTGTATAATTTGTCTCGGTCTGGGTGTTTATATGTATAATATGTATATATTTACAAAAAAAAAGTATAATATGTAGTTTATCAACCATCTAGTTTCCGTAACACAAGCCTCGTAGCTTACCACGGAAATTAGATGGCGCTGTGTGACCTGTCGGGAAATATTTATTTATTTATTTATACATCTACCAAATAGTGGTGTCATGATGACCAGCTCACTACACAGCCGAAGCCGGGTCAAACTGCTAGTAGTTAATAAATAAATAATTGAATAACATTTTGAACATTTAATAATATTAAAGGTTAATTTATTATTAATTTTATTCGTCAAATGCAATGGCTAATCTTTGTTTTTAAGGGGTGCAAACCTCAAGTACGCCTTATAGATGTTGGTCCTAGATTCCCTTTTATGACGTTCGGAGTAACAATTAATTAATTATGTTGTCAAAGAAAATTACAAATTTAATACCTACAATTATTTAAACCGAGTTGTTTTTTAGTCGAATTTCCAAGTAGGTATTTAAATTACAGTGATTATACCGCAGCCTAGATAGCAGATCGGAAATGCATGCATGCGGTTCGCGAGACGTCAGCTATTGAGTGGCACGATTTGCGGCAAGCTCACTAAAGGAGATACCCCAAATAATATCTAGAGTCGACAAGAACGAAACGAGTAACAATGGATCAACGATTATATTTATATATAGTATAGGAACTAGAAATCAACAAAAAATATGAATGCATGAATAAATCCCAGAATCGAAAAAAATGAAATGTGTACGTTATGAGTGGATTATTTATTTAAACCTTTATTTCACAAAGTACAAAGGCGAACTTAATGCCGCTATGCATTCTATGACAGTCAAACAACAAAAGCAGTTACAATGTAAGGTAGGTGCAATTATAGTATTTAATTTGAAAATATAATATTTAAATATATATATAATATATAATTCAAATATGGTAACTTTTAAAGCAATGAATGAATTATCTTTATTTATTTGTTGACTATTTAACGATTTATGTTTGAATTAAAATTATATATTATTAATATTTACATATCTACATACTAATACCGCATAAAAAAAACATACATGCAAACTATATACCTAATCTATAAGAATATACATACATAAAAGTCAATGTAATACAATCTAAAACCATATCAGAGTATTAGCAACAACGCAAGAAATAAAAATCAAATTTTAGTGCATTATGACTTCATGAAGTGTGCATACACAGGTTTTTTAAGATAGCCCTGCTCGGGGCCTCGCGGATTTTTGCGGGTAACTGATTTTAGTAGTAGTTTTAAAGTTGTACAGCTACAACTACAAAAGACTTGGGGACAAAAGTGAGTGGGAATGGACAGAGCGGCATTAGACGAAGTACGAAGTTTTTTGTCAAGACAATCATTACATGGTAAATATTTAACGTCACAGAAGGAGCAATCCTTAATTCGGTATAGTATAGGAGCTAGAAGCTAATCGTAGTCGTTAAACATATTTCATTAATCATTGATACAAACTTCGTTATTGTCGTTTTTTTTTAAATCCTATTTTAGCCATCTCCTTTGAATGTTTGAAACAGCTGAAGCTGTGTAGTGTCATGCGACGATTTTAACGGTATTTTTTAAACATTTCTATTAATAAATGTACCACTTTTTAATCAGAGATAAATCTTCCATTGTTAATGATCTATGAATTTAAACAATAGAGTGACACTAACCTAGTAAAATACTTTTAGACATAGAAATATATTATTTTACTAACAGCGTCCAAAACATACGTAATATGTTTTCCGCGTGTTGGCCCTAAACTCTATTTTATTATTATTACAGCCCCTAGAACATGTGTCCTAGATAAGCCTTATATATTTTATTTCTGGAGAATTTGGCCTACTCGTAAGACCAGTTAGAGAGTATAATTCTAAAAACTATTTTTTTTTATTATATTGTAATTATGAATTGCATCATCATTACATCATTACAGCGTCCTAGACCTCCACTGCTAAAGATGGGCCTTCCAGAACAGATATCTGGAGAATTTAGCCTACACTCGCCACGCTGGCCAGACGCCTGAATGGCATAAAATTCAATAAAATAATATCATATACTCGAAGAATATATACATAATATATAATATAATTAATACTTAAGATACATATAAGTTCCGTCCGCGTGAAATGGCAAAAAACTGAATTACAATACTGATTCTTCGGGCGGCGGAACAGACAGCCTTCTTGTCATCGGAAGAGACTACAAAACGTGATGTTATGTATGGGTCCAGAGTTACTAGAGTAACTTTTGGTGCTGGGCTCCGTTATTGGTATAACAGCACCAGGATATTTCAGGTACCCAAGGGGTCCAGGTTGGACTACTTCAGCTTTCCCTAAGAAGCAGTTTTCCAAGTGGTGTCTCATTGTGGGACCGTGCACAAGACGGAGCGATATTCTAGAGATGCTTAAAGTGTCAGTCATCTCCAGATCTCGAGCTAACCACGGCACTCGGGTGACGACTCTGAGCAATATGTTTTACTGATGTCTGCCATACAGTTGCTTCTATACAAGTTATTGAAATGCACATCTATGCATGACTAGGTATTATTCTTTACCGTTGGCCCTAAACTAGACCAAAATAAATAATACCTATTGTTGTGTAGGACCATCTTACATATACACGTACTGAATATATTTGAATTACTATTACATTGGAGCAATACAACACTGTGAATCATAAACCAGTACGAAGAATGCATTGTTTGTGTCTCTATTCTCTACATTATGAGAAAATTTAGAAGTACATAATTGTTTTCTTTTATTTCTACTTGGATTTGTTTTTTAATTAAATATCCACAAAAGTGGTTATGTTAAAGTTTAAATTACATTATTGAAGTAATACAATAGTATAAACAAATTACAATATTAAATAATTAATATTTAAAAAAATTAAAATTTAAATTAAATTGAAAACTAAAATTATAACCATCCGATGGGCGTAGTGTGCCGAGGACACTGCTTTCTACCGGAGTTTATCCACAAGCTCACGAGAGAACGCCAGAGACTCCTTGGACCACGGACCCATTGTTTTGACTGCAAATGAGAAGTTATGATTTACGATGATCGCCGCATCATCACGAACGTATCCCTCGCGGACTAGTAAGAAACCACGCTTTATTTTTTATAAAGCGGTATTACATTTAGCCAATTATACTATATAATTACAAGTGGCAATCTCGTCAATGTCTTTAGCGTAGATACTAAATTATAAAAATAAATTATTGTGTCCCGACCAAAAATCGAACCCGGGTCTAATCCTGGGTTGCACCTAAATGAAGTCTCTTTAATTGTACGATTGAAGTTAATAACGGCGCTGATTGTACCTTCAAAATAAAACTGATACATTTGACGCCATTTTAAACTTTAATTGTTAACTGACAGAAATCCATTTTGTTTCAACTCAGCTTAAATCTGCGGTTGCAACCGCTTGACAACAAAAACAATCTATTTATTATTTATTTATTTACAAACACGTAAACCTAACATAACTAAGCCAATTCGTTAGTAAGTGTTCTTCTCATATGGTTAATACAATAAATATACAAAAATACCTAAATAATTTGCAGTAACAATAATAATTAATCAATCCTCACTATATCCTAAAAAAAGTTCAAAATCAGGGTCGTCCAGGCCCGGATGATAAATTGGTCCGTGTTGAAACATTCTGGGGGAAACATTCCCCCGTTTTTCCGGCAGGAATTCAGCGGGCAACCACCCGCCGGCAACTCGAACATAATTGAGGCAGGGCGCCTTCTTTTAAACTAGCATGACATGTGACCTTGCTCCCACCTGATACAAGTGGCGAGCGAGGTACATGAAAGTTAGAAACTGAAATCAGACATTCATGACTGACATCAGTCTCTAATACTGTGATCATCTCATGACTGTAATTCGAGCTTGATCCCGAAATGTGCGGATACACTCTACTGGGTTTATCGGAACGAACGGTGGATACTTCCCCGCCTCGGCAGATTGGGAAAATTTCCACCATCAATCTGCCTACCACCTATTAAAACTCGTTACAAGAGTAACAGTGCCCGTGTGGCTAATGTGAAACGCTTCACGATTTTTTGCGTGTTAGCCTTTCCTTATCTGAAGCAAGTACAACCACTAGACCACAAAGGCGGTTATGTCAGTAAATATTGTTTTTATTCCTATTAAAAAATAAAATACTCTAACGCTCGTAACTTGTGCCATTCTTTAAAGTCATTATCATCACCTAAGATAGAATGAAACTCGTAAAGTTCTTCCAGAATTGCTCTTCACAAAGAGCGAGTTCTCAATTTCAATGAAATCTGTCAATGACTGAAAACCGCGTAAACTCATAAAGGTAAACTTTAGACTCACGCGACAGCCTCTAAATAAATAAATGTGTTGACCTCATAACTGCAATGGTTAGACAAATAGGCACTTCAAGTTTGTAGACTGACTATTTGGTTTGGACAAGTTTGCTCGCTATTTGTTTTATTTCTTATTTATGTTTTCTTTTTTGTATTGTATTCCGCCTAGCTTTTGACATTTCTGACAGATGCAATCTATCTTGAACGATACGTTTTAATACGATTGTGAACTCCGCCTCACTACGCAGTTTGCTTTTTAAACTAACGTGACAGGTCATGCGGGGAAAATAAGGAACGTTTATTAAAAAATAAAAAGGGCCTTTGAGATTATAATTTTAATACGATTTTTTTTTTTTAATACGATTATTTTTTTTTAATACAATTTTTTTGACGTGACAACGTCTTATAAATTGGTTTGCCGGGTGACACTTCAAGAAACTGCGTTACGCTCCGCTCACGTTATGCGCTCACAATGAGAGCGAGTGAGAGGCACGCGTCCCTTCCACTCGGGCATGGTTAGCCCGCCTAAGAGCGAGAGAGACAGACATAAAAAGTGAAAGACATTGACTTGACATTTTCTAGGCACATTACAGCAGAAACACTTCCTTTCATTTCATATTTCTCCTATCATCGCCCTATCCTCAACAAAATCACTCAGATAGGAACAAGTTAAGTTGTAGTAAACGCTGTTTCATTGTACGCAAATGTATTGCAAGTTATTGTATGTATATTTGTATATAAATACGTATGTATGTGTAAAGGTAAAAATAAAATTTTGTTAATATGAAATTCAGTGCGAGATTCTTTGTATAAATTAATGTTTTAAATATAATTCTTTGTATAAATAAATGTTTTAAATTGTTACTATTATTTCATCCTTCTTCCTACTATACGAATGAATATTCACATTAAAATTATTTTACCACTCAAAGTCGTTGTCACGTAAAACTTTCGCCCGTATACCGACTTTACAGGCAACCAATTTTTTTATACGATTTTTTTTTAATACGATTTTTTTTTATTAAGATTTTTTTTTTAATACGATTTTTTAATACCTTTTTTTAATACCTTTTTTTTAATCCTTTTTTTTTTTAATACGATATTTTTTTAATACGATATTTTTTTTAATACGATATTTTTTTTAATACGATATTTTTTTTAATACGATATTTTTTTTTAATACGATCGATATTTTTTTTAATACGATATTTTTTTTAATACGATTATTTTTTTTAATTTGTCGCGGAGTTGAGATGCGTACCTGTAACGACGCGAACTCATTGACAGCCATAAACCGCTCTACGCCACGTTTTATAGACCTAATAAATTATTACCCCATTCCTATCTTCTTAAATAAATTCATTGAATCAAGGTGAAATTTACCTAGGTCATAATTTTAATAAAAAGGTAATTTACGAGTAATTAAATTTATTGAAAATGACAGAATAATTTACGTTTGTGTCTTTTCAGGGGTGGATTGAACAGATGAAAGATGCAATGAACAGTCATCTACATTAGTGAAAACGGAAAGCTGCAGCAGAAATATAGGACTTAGTCAAAAAGATCAAGAGGAAAAGTTTTTTTTTTAAAGACGGAGTTCGCAAAATCAATAATGATACGCCAGCCTGAAGTGCCGCTGCGGGAGGTCTCATGCCCGACTGTAGGCGAGTGTAGGCCAAATTCTCCAGATATATGTTCTGGAAGGCCCATCTCCAGCAGTGGAGGTCTAGGACGCTGTGTTCTAGGGGCTGTAATGAATGTGTTTCACGAGTTTTAGCCACTAAAGGAAATATCGCGATAGTATCCCTTGAGGGGGAGTCAGAAAACTTTTTTTTAAGAAGTATAGTCATATATAGCTAACTTTACTATAGGCCCATTATGACAAGTGGCAAATTCGGCAATGTCTCTTAATAATACATTATGCCAGGGCTAGGAATCGAAGTACATTGGCGTCCTAAACGCTAGACAATGGAGGCGGAATGAGCCGAGTTTTTTTTTTTTTTTTTAATTTCATGTTTACTTCTCCAATAGAACACAACGACTATCGGTCACACTTGTATTGTATGTTGTAAGTTTAAACAAAATTATATAATCAAAGGACCATTTTTTTTTATTTGCATTATAGCACATGGATCTGATAGCATGACTGATACGGCTAAAAGTAATTAAAGTTCTTTGAAATTTATGGTCAGTTGCAGGGCTGAGTCATAGCACCATAATGTACGCAATGTGTCGCTTTGTACTTAGTAATGACAGGACAGGATTATTGCGTGTCCGTTAGAAGAAAAAAAAATTCAAAATTATTAATTTTATTAGCTGAGGCAGTCGAACTAGACACCTGTTATACCAGTAACGGCGCCCAGCACCAAATGTGCTTGGACGCTGAGATCCAGCCGGGAAAAATGGGGAAATGTCCCCATTGTATAAAATGATTGTAATTTTGTTTTACGAAATTTATTGTTCTTGTTATTACAGTTTAAAAGCAGTAAATTATTGTTTTTTTTTTATTGGATGTTGAGCATTGTTACCACCCTGGGACTAAAGTAGGACCAAATTACTGTATCTAATTATTAGTCCATTTTTTAGCGATAAACATAATATTTTTTATTTGCTGTGTAGATTATACGTATTTTTTTCCTTCATTTTGTATCTTACATAAATTTAGTTAAATTTATATATTATTATTATATAATAATAATAAATATTTCCAGACAGGTCACACAGCGCCATCTAATTTCCGTGGTAAGCTACGAGGCTTGTGTTACGGAAACTAGATGGTTGATAAACTACTTTTTTTTTTTGTAAATATATACATATTATACATATAAACACTCAGACCGAGACAAATTATACAATGTACAACTTGCCCCGATGGGAATCGAACCTACGACCTCCCGAGTTCACGGCAACGTTTGTTACCACTAGACCACGGAGGCGGTCAAATATTGTTATAGGTATTTGTGTATAAGTATGTAAATTATTATTATGTATGTTTAAGTTTTTATTTTATTTCTAATGCACCCGCAATCGTCTACCACACTCCCAATGGTTAGCTAGTATAAAATGCCGAGAGGCATTAAGTTCGCCCTTGTACTCAACTGTTAATTTTTTAAGTGCGATAAATCATTTATAAATAAATACTCCTTAACTTGGCAAGAGGCAAAGAAGCTTTTGGACCTAAAATAATTAGTATTAGTAGTAGGATAAGCTAAGCTTAGCCCTCCAAGCCTGAGACGTAACAAAAAGGACAGCATTTGTCCTGAATTCGTAACAAAAACTATGTAAAAATATTTTCACTGTTTTTTTTGTAAGGAAGAATTATGATGAAGGCTAGTATGAACTGAGGATGTACAAATATGAGTGTCGTGGCCAGAATTTGTTAAAACTAACACGTTGTATGAATTTTAAGCGACGCGAATGTCGGGTGTCGTTATCCTTACAGAGGTTGCTGGCCGAAAGTGAAACCCAATGACTTAATATTTACCGGTCAATTAATATCATATATTTTTTTATACTATCACAACAACCTGATGATAAGTGGCGCGTTTATGAATGTTAGCAACTGGAATCAGACACTCATGACTGACATCAGTTCCTAATACTATACCGGTTATGACGGCAATTCGAGCCAGATCCCGAAATGTGTGTAAACTTTACTAGATTTATCGGTACGAACGGTGGATACTTCCCCGACGCGGCAGAATGGGCAAATTACCACCAAATGTTCGCAAACCACCTATTCATTGTTCTCGTTAAAAGTATGTGCCATTTGCAATGATGTCAAATGCAAATTTTTACTTTCAAGGAGAACTAATATTGTAAGCTGGCCAGGTGATATTTATATAAAAATAATACCAAAGTACAAGACTTACAAGACTGCAATATTATGATTTAATTCAAGACTTTTATTTTATTGTATTAGGGCTTAGGATTAAAAAAAAAAACTTTTACATGTATATTACATGGCTAAATGTGAGTCTGCTTATATTTATAAGCGTGGTTTCTGACCATCCCGAAAGGGAAACGGTCGTGATGATACTTTACATGTTTAGTTTACAATATTATAGTATATTATAGGTGTAATATAAAACATAAATATAAAACTATTTAACTTCTTGTACAGTATAACTAGAATGTAGAGCAGTGCATTACAATAAAACCAACGAAAAAATCACTTTATTTATATTAATAAATATTCCCGACCAGGAATCAAATTAATATTTTTAAATTGTTTTTTTTTTACATATTAACTAATTTGGACCTTAACCGCTAGACCGCGGTACCTCCGTCATAACAATAACAATTTAATATTAAGATTATTTAAAATATTCTTAAGTTTTATAGTAAAATAAATTAAATATATAAATATAAATAATGTCTATATTTGTAATTTTAGAATCTAGCAAAGTTTCATTCAATGAAATTAAGGTAGTTTCTTAAAGGTGTTAATAGACTCTACGTTATAAACGTATGCGGTGCAAATTTTGAAATTTTAGTTATATGTTGAATGCCCGGCCTGTATTAAGTCAATAAAAATCCTGTGTTATCTACTTTTAGATATATTATAGCAATATAATATCAAAATACACCATTTTTTATATTTGTTTGTATGACCATTCAGATCTAAAATACTTTAAAAGCTAATTGGGGCATAGTACGAGTAGGTACAATCTGTTCGCCGATAGAACATTATGTTATCGTCTATGTCAATTTTAAGAAGTCAATAAGTCTTTGTTAACTTTATCGCAAATAATGTAGCAAAATAAATAAATTATGTAATCAAAAAAACTTTTAGTAGAGCAATAAGTATGTAATAATTAAATTTTAATTAAAACTGAATTTGATGCTTAAAATTATAATTATCGTTGAATAAATTAAAAAATAACGGTTTTTTATTTTTCCTTTATTTTACCAAACTTACGTATACCTCGGGCAGACTATCCAATTAGGAGCAGCCAACTTCAGCAAAGAAGCCGACAGCACATCCTCTCATCGTCTATACCACAATGTTTAAAGACTAAGGTCTTTAACCAGTGCGTCCTCCCGGTAATGTCGTACGGAGCAGAGACGTGGACACTAACAGTGGGTCTGGTCCATAAATTCAAGGTCGCTCAGCGAGCCATGGAGAGAGCTATGCTTGGTGTATCTCTGATGGATAGAATTCGAAACGTTGATATTCGTCAGAGAACGAAAGTTACTGACATAGCTTTTAAAATTAGCAAGCTGAAGTGGCAATGGGCCGGACACATCTGCCGCGGAACCGACGATCGATGAGGCAAACGGGTTCTAGAGTGGAGACCACGTACGGGAAGACGCAGAGTGGGACGACCCCCCGCCAGATGGACAGATGACCTAAAGAAGGTCGCTGGTGGGGGTTGGATGAGGGTAGCGAAAGATCGCGTTAAGTGGCGAGCCTTAGGGGAGGCCTACATCCAGCAGTGGAGAGATACAGGCTGATGATGATAATGATGAATTATATTATATGACGGAAAGGTCTGGAGACAGGAGGGCTGGCAATTATTTCTGCGTAACGTATTAGCCTCGCTATACAGAGGGGAAATGTTTAGTCTCCTTGGGACTGTCTCTAGAAGACATTTTTTATTTAGGTTATTTTAAATTTTATTATTTAGGTAGCTTTGAAATTATTTATTCGAAGGAAGTAAGGCACAAATAATAAAAAATATTTAAAAAAAAGTATTTAACTAAAAACTAAAATAACTAAACTAATATTTAATGTATATATTTCGCCTCCATGGTCTAGTAGTAACAAACGTTGCCGCGAACTCGGGAGGTCGTGGGTTCGATTCCCACCGGGGGCAAGTTGTACATTGTATAATTTGTCTCGGTCTGGGTGTTTATATGTATAATATGTATATATTTACAAAAAAAAAAAAAGTATAATATGTAGTTTATCAACCATCTAGTCTCCGTAACACAAGCCTCGTAGCTTACCACGGAAATTAGATGGCGCTGTGTGACCTGTCTGGAAATATTATTACTATTATTATATATATTTTTTTTTATTATTAAATTCATAAAAGTTGTTGCAAGATGTAAGTACTATCAGAATACGCAAGCGTGCATTGCATTCCATCTTGCTAGGTTTCAAATTCTTGATAGTGACGAATGTGAATATGGATTAGACGTGAAGGATCTGAATCACATATTTTTCTCCTGTCCCCTATACGACAGATCCGTTCCCTACCCATATTTCTACCTTACATGTAAATAATAAACGTAGTAAATATATATACAGTATTATTGCTTAATTTCTTATTGATAATAATATTAATATTAAATTATGACGATATATAAATAAATATTTATTTATATTATATTAATATTACTTTAAAATATATATTTTTTAAATACTATTTAATAATTAATTTTGATATAAAAAAATGAACTAAAAAACAATATACCTACTTACAAAACCTAATTTAAATATAAATCGTATCCGCGCGGCATGGTGGCAAGAACGCTGGCCGCATTTCTTCGCTGAATCGCTATGCTAATTCTCTGGGCGAGGTAAGAACCAGCCCTCTTGTCACCAGAGCAGACAATTATACGAGGATGATGTTTTTTTTAAAAAAATTCAGCGCTTGGACCCCACGGGCTTAATTATGACTATACATATATTAACTGTAAATATTTTCCTATTTAGTAATCTTAGTTTTTATTTTTTGTATATATTTATTAAATATAATGTATTTATTAATTAATACTTACTTAACCAGTTTTTCCCTAACTTTGACACTGGCAAATTGTTATTAATGCCAAATCGAAAAAAAAAAAAAAAAAAAAAATTCAAAATATTTGATTGTCCGGGCGAGAAAGCAAAAACGTTAATCCCTGTTAATGCAAGTGAATGTACCTATACTTAATTAGTCAATACTTGACAATTATCGTATCATAACCACTTCATAAATTGTGCATTAGATATGTTCGCAATGAATTATGTATCAAACAGACAGTTTCTCGATCATAAAAATATATTATTACTTAAGTAAAAATTAACACTTTTATTTTCACTTCTTTTGATCGATATAATTAAACCCAGAATTCTAAAGAAAACTAATATATATTTAAGAGATAATATTTTGTTACCACCGTACAATTATTCATTGTTTGACACACACGTTTTATATGGTAACCGAGCAACCAAGAAGCGTTCTAATATTCGTCACACTTCTAGTTAAAATTTCGATAATTATTATTTGATGAAAATAGGTAATGAATTAACAATTGCTAACGTATATTATTCATTCGCATCAACTAGATTGTACTTGTAGTAAATCTAACAGTAAATAAAAACAAAAACAACGTTTGCGTGAGGTTCATACTGTTTGAGTTCGTGCAGTGCGTGCCAAGTTTATTCACCAACAAAATTATATACAAGTGACACACACAATCACAGGTAAAATATCATGTTCAATGTTCCAACAATTTACTAATTAAAATCCTATTTTTTATTATTTATTACGTACCTTTTTTATATGTCTTTGTATTTTCCGCGTTAATAGCTAACTTAACCTCTATATTTTCATACTAATATTATAAACGTGAAAGAAACTTTGTCTGTGTGTATGTATGTTTATTTGGCGGGGATTTGGACAAAATTGAATTCACAGTTACATTTTTATACTAAGTGGAATTTATTAAATAGCAAATACTTTTATATTATAATCTAGAATAAAAATAAAGAACTATGTATATTTTATTTTAATTAATCAGTTTTAAAATCTTAAGTTATTGTGCAGAGAAGATTTCCTAAAAATATCGCAACTCATACTGAGCCTAATCAAGTAGGTAGCGAAAGGTCGATGATCGCGCGAACGTTGACTTAGTAATTCTTTCTCTCTCTATTTCGTCTCTCGTCTGCACAAGTTGCACAAAGCATGATTAAAATAATCTATGATCAATATTTTGATATATTCCACGTAATTGGTAGTTTGTTTGTCACTTTGGGTATTTAAGGCCATTGCTTCATAGGAATACGTTAAACATGTTAAAGATAATCATTATTTCTGCAACCGGCCGTATAATTTCCCAACCTTTAGGTATTTATCATGATAGATATTATGATTTTCAAACGCGGCCTTATTCACCATATAGTAATTCTTTTTTCGGATAATATGTTATTTTTAACAAAAGTTACCTAACTTTTTTATTTAAAAAAGGAGATCTTCCAATGAAACCTGAAGCCAATAAAAATGTATTTGCTCTTTTGACAATAACACGCGGTATAAATTATTATAATAAGATTACAATTTAAGTAGAATAAACCTTTTATTTTATATAGGGTGTCCAAACGCTTAAATTTCATGATGACAGCTCTAGTACTAAAGTACTTGATTGATACCATAATTAACTTAAACAGTAAAATATGTATATAGTAAAAAAATATCATTTTTTTAAATTAAATTAGAAAATAAACTTATTAAAAAAAGTAAAGTATCATCACGACAGTTTCCCTTTCGTAGTGGTCAAAAACAACGTTTATCAAGAAGCATTTAGCCAATTACTATAGGCCCATCATGACAAGTCGCAAGCTTGTCGATGTCTCTAGCGTACCAAACTCGAGTAATATCACAAATAAATTAAATATTAAGGAATTATTTCTGCCAACGTATTAGCTTAGCTATACAGAGGGGAAATGTTGCCAGTCTTCTTGGGACTATCACTGAAGGGTCGTCTCTAGAGGACATTTTATACTTATAGTTTATTTTTTATTAGGTTTATATTAATTCAATTTATTTCTTTAAAGTAATAAAATTATTGTGTCCTGACATTAGAACCTGGTACCTCCGAGTTTAAATCCACGGACTTAACCGCTAGACCACGAAGGCAAGCAAAATATTTTTTATTTCTATTATTTAAGCAGGTTTTAATTTGCAGTTACTGTTTCTTATTGTTAATACACTTTATCTATATTTAACACATATAATTATAGCACAGAATTATTTAAAAATAGCAAGCTAGTTCTACTTTCACTACGAGAATAGTAAACAAGGCATAGTGAACTCAAACACCGGTAAGATGCGCCGGCGCAGGTCGCCGGTCAACAAGAAAGTCGTCCAACGAGAAATTTCACTCATTTTCTGCACATTTCAATATTCTATATCCTACTTATTAACATAATTTTTGCACATTTTTATTATTGTATTGTATCCTATGTATGTATTAAATTATTGTATGCCTATTGTGGGCACATTGTTTAAAATTTAAGTAATGTACATCACTTCTTTATACCAATGTAAACAATCTTGACAATAAAGAATTTTGAATTTGAATTTTAATCATTTACACTCGGAGGTACCGGGTTCGACACATTTTTTTATTTTATTTTTTGTGATATTTCTCGATTTTAGTACGTTAGAGACATCGACAAGCTTGCTAATTGTCATGAGGGCCTATAGTAAACTTGGCTAAATAGAAAACTGCTTCAATAGAAAAAGAGTGCTTTCTGACTATCAGGGATACAGTTGTAATGATACTATTTAGAATCTACACAACCATTATCAAATTGATTTGTTTATTGTTTTTACAAAATTACAGCTTAGATTTAATACATACATATTTAGCGATAGCAACTTTGTTACAATGAAAGTTTATTATTATTATTATTTAATTAAGTACTATATTTTAAAGTCATTAATGTACTCAATGATAATATTTTCTATTAACTATTATTGTTATTTACAAGGGTAGGATTTTTTTTTTCTTTTTTTGCCCTTTTTTTATTTTACTGTAACAAAAAATTTTTGTCGCATTTTTTAAAGATATTTCAATTATATTGTTATTATTCTATTAAAATAATTATTAACATGAAATTTTCAAGGCCTTGTCAAAACAGCTCGTCAACACCTCGGGAGACAATATTTGGGCCTAAGGATCAGCATTGGGATTCAACGTGGCAATGCTGCCAGTATCCTTGGCACTTTGCCCATTGGTAGCGATTTGGAGCAATTTTTTTGTTTATAATATTTAAAAATAAAAATGTTTTTCCTTTATTTTATTTTCATTTTATTTTTTTGTTGTAATTTTTTTATTAATAGTTATTTATATGTTTTAAAAGTTTAGTTTTCATGTTAATTGTATTTTATTATATATGTAATTTATTCTACCGTATAGTGTAGATATATAATATAGTTTAAACAGATTTAATATATAGTTAATAAATTAGTTATATGTTTGTTTACATCAATAAAGAAATTGGACAAAAAGACTCACCGTTGCGGTGGGCTGCGTGCGTGCAAATGTGTCGCGATGTCAGATGCATGTTATATATATATGCGATGCGCACATCTCTGCCTAATCTACAGGCTGTCCAAAACAAAGGGTCACACAGGAAAATTTCACTGGTATATTTTGTACGGAATTTATTCTAACATAGTTAATTATTATATTATCGACGAGCTTGCCACTTGTCATGATTGGCCTACAGTAAAGTTGGCTAAATGTGAATCCGCTTATAAGCGTGGTTTCTGACCACCCCGAAAGGGAAACGGTCGTGATGATACTTTACTTTTTTTTACACATTTTTTTCGAAATAGTATTTATTTAGAAGTTTTAGTTTTTTTTTGCGGTTTTCCCCGCGCCGTAATTCCATATATCCGACCTGTTTGAGCAATATTGACGCGAATTACACCATGATAAGTATCAAATTCTGAAATACTTGGAATTTGATGTTCCGAATTCAGTTATGTACATAAATACTTTTCTAGTAAGTAATAATTTAACCAAAAGATGATATGAAGTTAATTATTAAATTAATTCTCACTCTCTAATCTTCGCTTAAAATGCAAATTATTTACAAATTTCTTTTCGCATTTAAACGAGAACACTGGCGGATAATACTAACTGTTCAGAGCTTCATTTCTCTCTGAAAAAAGCTAATAAACTGACTTTGCGGTGCATTACAAAAGAAATAATTTGCAAGTCAAGAAATATCTCGGAAAGAAAATAGGTACCTAACTAAAATAATACCACAGTTTTATTCGCTACTTCTGAGACTCGTAGTGTAGCGGTAAAGTCCGTGGAATTTTTTATTTATTTACTAGCTTAGACGAATCCTGTTCGGGACACAATAACATAAAATTTTATTGTGAGATTTCTGGAATTTGGTACGCTAGAGACACCAACGAGCTTGCCACTTGTCGCGATGGGCCCATAGTAAAGTTGGCTAAATGAGAATCCACTTTTTTAAAAGAAACGTGGTTACTGACTACCCCGGAAGGGACACGGTCCTGATGAACTTGTGGAGTCGTTACTATAGTCATTTAAAAAAATAGATAAGACCCTCGGTAAACCAGGCCAGGTGTGGCGAGTGTAGGAGAAATTCTATAGAAATTTCATGGAAGGCCCATCTCCAACAGTGAAGGTTTAGTAATCGGTGTTCTAGGGGCTGCGATGATAATGAGGTAGATATATTTTTTTTTTATTCAAAAGCTCTATGGCCGCCCTCCTTACCCTCTACGCCACCTCTAAGAGCTCCCCCTGTTTCGGAACTATTGATTTAATTCAATAAATACGTATTTTATACTTAATAAAAAATAAATCGTAAAAGAGCTGGGTAAACGAATTTATCAAGAGTGTGGCGACCACAGATGCCATAACTACCTAAAATAAAATATTTAACCATTATTCAACGAGGAAATACGTCGAGCGTTTTAGGTACCCTCCCTGGTGGTAAGCCCTTAGTTTATTTTGTAGAATGGTTTTAATATCATAGGTATTTTTAGTTTAGTTTTATTTATAAATATTTTATTTGATTATTTTTGTATTTTACTTCGAATATATTAATAATTTTTATACTTTGAAGAAACTTAAATTTATAATTTTTAAAACTAAAAGTAACAATAAAATACCAAAAATTACATAACATAACAAATGAGTTTTTTTTTTATGAATATACATATTTGTTTTATTTATTTTTTCCACTGAAGAAAGGAAATATGGCTGCAGCTTCTGTTCCATTAAATTGCCGTCAGTTATCGTCGTTATTGCAAACCCGTATCCATGTCAATACAATATGGCAAAATTTAGATTGGAAAGGTAAGAAAAGGGTTGACATCTGTATTGCTTACATGCTATCACTTAACTAAGGCGTATTATCCACTAAATATACAAAAATAATAAAATAAAATAGATTAAAAACTAATTATTAATAAAACTAAACTAAAAATACCTATAATAATAATAATAATAATAGTTTATTGACACAAAATAAAATATACATATTGAACAAAAAGTAAAAATTACATTGTTGTACATGTTTAATTTAATAGACGACTTCTGTCCCCTATACTAAGGTTGCCCTGGTCTTATAGGGGACAGCTAGTTGGCACTATATAATAAAAGCGGTCTTGCAGCAGAGTCGTTCAATATCTGATACATGTCTAATTTCACCTTATGTCATACTCAACTTTTTTTAAAAAGTTGAGGGCAAGGCGGAATTGACAAATCGTGCGGTTTACACAACTAACTTATATATATTATTTAAGAACTATTTATTTAGGCACAAAGGATTATTTAACGATAATAGTATAAGTCAAGGCTTACTTGAGATATTTAAAAAGTTAGTGTTATTGGGCACTCACTCTGCTGCTAGTAACAATCAAATCAACTACAAAAAACAATAATATATTAAATATGATATTAAAACCATTCTACAAAATAAACTAAGCGCTTACCACCAATAAATTGTCGTCTGTTAACGTCATTATTGCAAACCCGTATTCATGTCATGTCAATAAAATATGTACCTCCTGCTTTTTTATTTTAATCAACCTGTATGTTCGTATTATCGGATATGTCTCCAAAATGCAATGTATCAAAATAATGAGATCAATGGAGTACAGAGTAGAGTGCAGGTCGAACAACGGTGCCCCAAACCTGTATTAAAACGAAAGGCATTCAATTCTCTCTTAATATCGGACGTAGAGGCTTATCTTTAATCCTGGTTTTTTAGATATCAGCACGAAATACAAGTGGTGACCTTGACATACACAGATTAATTAGCTGTTTAACCCGGATGACGGCAATTCGAGCCTGATCCCGAAACGTGTGGATACACTTTACTGGGTTTATCGGTACCAACGGTGGATTCTTCCCCGCTCCGGCAGACTGCGCCGATATTTACCACCATCAGTCCACCTACCACCTATTTGTTGTTCTCGTTAAAAGTATGTGCCATTTGCAATGATGTCAAATGCCAATTTTTACTTTATAATATTGTGAACTTGCTATGGTGTGATTTATTTTAAAATCACCGCTTAAAACAAGACTTAGCTAATCATAAATATAATCTTAATTATTTTAAATAAATAAATATAACTAAATATTTAATATATATGCCCATATATACATACAAAAAAGCATATACACACAGAGGTCTTCAGCAATATAACTTTGAACCCCTAGTAATTTCGTCGTCAATTTTGCCTTTCTAAGCTGTGCCAATTACATACTCCTTGCACCTATAAGTGGTATTAATTTATATATTTTGTATATTATCCTCAGGGATTAGCTGGAGTATTCTTAATTCTTGATTTAATAAATGTACAAATAATATTATTAATATTTTATTCGAATTAAATTAAAATACATTAAACATTAATAATAAACTAAACTATAAATAAAAAATGTCCTCTAGAGACCGAGATAGTCCCAAGAAGACTGGCAATATTTCCCCTCTGTATAGCGAGGCTAATACGAAAATACGCAGAAATAATAGCCCGCCTTCCTGTCTACAGACCTTTCCGTCAGCCGCTTTGACAACTCCTTGGCAAGGCGCCTTGCTGAAGGTCCTAATCGTCTCGACCCCAAACGGCGTAAATTCTTAACCGGTACCAAGGTTGGCGTATTTGCGCAACTTGAGGTTCTCAGTCGAAAAAGTCCTGGAGCTAATGTTTCTACACCCAGAGACCTGCTAAGGTGGTCCACCGCTATTGGTATAACGTGATACTGGCCTATTGAATACCGCGTGCTCTGAACTTTGGAGCAGCGCGGCGATATGCTCGGTAAAACAAAACGCACACCGCCGAAGGATTCTAGCCTGCCCCACTCGGCTTCAGATCCAGACCTGACAAGACTTGGGGATAGAAAAAAAGAGACCTCCAATCGGGGCAAGCGACGCAAGATGCTTGATGACCAGTCTTCATCAGAGGAAATTCCAAATATCCTTACTTCATTTAAAACCGAAATGAAGGAGTTGATCATGGAGCTAAAAAATACTCAAAATGCAAGACTGGACTCGCTTGAAAAGCAAATTTCAAATATTCTGGTCCAAAGCAAGTCTATACAAACAGCAAATCAGGAAATAATAAAATCTGTGGATTTTATTTCGGGGCAAATTAACACCATTAATAACAAAATTGATCAACTAGAAAACCTACGCAAAGATATGAAAATACAAATTTCATCAATCGAAGAACAAATGGAAACTCTTGAACGAAATAGCCGTAAAACAAATATTGAGCTAAGAGGAGTTCCCAGAAGCAATAATGAAACAAAATATGAACTCTTCTCAATGGTACAATCTGCATATAAGGCCGTCAATTTAGTTCTAGAACGAAATGACGTAAGAGACGTTTACCGATTGCCACAGAAAAAGGATTCAAATTCTACAATTATTGTGGAGCTTGCTAGTACGTTGGTAAAGATTAATTTCTTATCTGCGGTCAAAGACCATAATAAGCGTAATCGAGATAATAAATTTAACTCTTCGATGCTGGGCATAAAGAATGACGTTTCCCCAACCTATATCTCGGAAAATCTTACAAGCAAAATGAGAAAACTTCATTTCCTAGCCCGCGACTTTGTGAAAACGCATGGATACTCCTTTTGCTGGACCGCTAATGGCAAAATCTACATTCGTCAACGAGAAGGTTCACCAGCTATATGGTTAAAAAATGAAGGGCAACTATTGGCTTTAAAAACGTCTACTGGAGCTTGACTACTATGTGCAAATGAATTTAGTATAGATTATACTGTGTCTAAGAAATATTTTATTATACTTTATATATTTATAGTTATATATATAAATAATTTGTATTTATTTATAATAATTTTATATTTATTTATTTTTATTTATTTAATTAAATTACCAAAAGTACTAGAAATCTTACATAAAACTAAATACAACATATGTAAAAAAAAAACATTTTCATCATTCATTTGTTTGAATATTACTATTAACGGTAAACGTATAATTATTATAATAATTGGCGATTGCAACTCTCATTTGTTATTTCACGATATAGTCTTAACCATAATACGTTATTGCTATAATATTTCACTACAATTATCACCTAATAAAACCATCTTCAAGAATATAAAAGAAACAAATTTAAAAGAATTTAACGGTTTCTTCATACTAGAGCTTATATTTTTTATATTACTCAAAAGAAAAAACTATGGATGATATCGAAACTAACATAATGAATATTGATGATGTAGCTGTATCTACCATGAAATATTGCCAACCAGAGGACTGTCGTGATCTTGTTGGTAGGTGCAGTGATCAACTTAACGTTCTCACACAAAATATAAGGAGCATAGCGTGTAACATGCCAGGGTTTCTTACACTATTACATAGAATAAATACAGACTTAGATATAATAATACTTACGGAGTGCTGGCTGTTAAATACTCCCACTCCTCCCACACTAAATGACTACAATTGTTATATGACTACTAAAGTAAAAAATCAAAATGAGGGAGTGGTGGTTTACATAAGGAATAATATTAATAGCTATACTTATGAACCTGAATTTGTTGACGCAAATTGTCTGGTTACAACGATAAATAAACACACAGCAATAATATCCATCTATAGATCTCCTTCATATCGAAATATCGAAAATTTTCTAAATTCATTGGATAATGTTATTGGCTCACTATCATCATTTAAAACTATAATGATAATTGGAGATGTCAATATTGACATTAAACCTCAATCAAACGATGGTATTATGGAAGGCTACGTAAATTTAATAGCTAGTCATGGCTTGATCCCGGCTCATAATCTTCCTACTAGACTGGACAATTGTTTGGATCATGTAATATTAAAGTCAAATGGTATAGCTCATACTTATGTTATACAAAATTCATTAACAGACCATTACTCAGTACTGTGTTCCATAAACATTAATTCTCGTAAATATAACGCCCAACTTAAAACAAAAATTCAAATAAATACAAACGGAATTAAATCTGATATGGCTAAAATTAACTTTAACCAAATTTTAACTTCTACAGATTGTAATGAGGCAGCTGATATTCTTGTGGAACTACTTTCAAATACGGTACATAACAATACAAAAGAAGTAACATTACCACGACGAAAAATCATACTTAAACCGTGGATTACGCCAGGGCTTATGAGATGTATGAAGAATCGTGATAAAATGCATCTTAAACTAAAGCGATATCCCAATGATGAAGTCCTACAAATAACATATAAACGCTATAGGAATTTCTGTAACAACCTCTTGAAAAATATTAAACGTAATTATGAAAGGGCAGAATTGGAAAGAGCTAGTTCTACAAGTGTAAAAAAAACCTGGCAAATAATAAAATCAGTTGCAAACTACAATACAAATTCCACGTTAGCCCATGACCTTATTGCCTCTCATAACATGCCTGATAAGGTCGTGAATGATGCGAATCATTACTTTGCCAACGTAGGCAAAAATCTTGCAGAAAAGATCTTACAAAATGACGTGCACACATCGGATATGTGCATTAATGATAAGTTACTTTCTGGTGTGTCCATGGTATTACTTGAAACAGATACTGATGAGATTATATCAATTATCGATTCTTTAAAGTCAGACTGCTCTGTTGGCTGGGATGGTATTTCTACAAACTTCTTAAAGCAATATAAGGAACTATTAGCACCATCTATTTCACATATTTGTAATCTTTCTATTCGTTCTGGTAGCTTTCCTAAAGCTTTTAAAAAGTCTATAGTTCTTCCTATTTTTAAAAGTGGCGACAAACAAGTTATTAATAACTATCGTCCTATCTCGCTATTGTCTAATTTGTCAAAAATTCTGGAAAAAATCATTAACCGACAATTAGTAGGCTTTCTAGAAAAACACCACATTTTCTCGGAGAATCAGTACGGGTTTCGTAGGGGTAGGTCAACAGCTGATGCTGTATCGAACTTTGTGGCACATACAGCTAAGTGTCTCGATGATAAACAGAAGTGCCTTTCCATATTTTTGGACCTAGCGAAGGCGTTTGACGCAGTATCGATTCCTTTACTATTACAAAAACTATATGACCTGGGAATCAGAGGCTTACAACATGACTTGCTTACCAGCTATCTGGCGGATAGATTTCAAGTCACAAAAATTGGTAAATATCTCAGTGAACCACTACCTGTTTACTATGGCATTCCCCAGGGCAGCATATTAGGCCCTACTTTGTTCCTAGTCTATATAAACGACCTGTGTAGCCTGGAAATTGATAACTGTAAAGTGTTTACATTCGCAGATGACACGGCGCTACTGTTTCAAGGTAAAACATGGGACGACGTTCATGGTGTGGCACAGAGTGGCTTTGATAGAGTAATGAAATGGTTAAACAAAAATCTTTTGACAATAAACACGGATAAAACCAAATACTTAACTTTCTCAATTCTTAATTCTTCTCAACCAGAACTAGACATCCCTGGCATCCAAGCCCATACAGCGACATGTCTACGGACTACCCCATCAAATGGGTGTGCCTGTCCGATTCTAGAAAACGTTCCTAACATACGATATCTAGGCATAGTGCTTGACAATAATCTCAACTTTAAACAACATATAGGCATTCTTACACAACGGGTACGTAAACTAATTGCAATTTTTAAAAACATACGACATATAGCTGACACAAAGGTCATTAAAATGATTTATTACGCCCTTTGCCAATCCATTATAGGATATTGTATCACATCTTGGGGAGGTGCTGCGAAGACGTATCTGTTAGCCCTGGAGCGGGCTCAAAGAGCAATTTTAAAAGTAAGTTCATTCCGACCAAGGAGATATCCGACATACGATTTATACAGTGATTGTCAAGTTTTGACCGTTAGGCAAATATTTATACTTCAAACAATTCTAAAAAAGCATAGAAACGTTGTATTTGATAAAGATATTATTCAAGATAGTAGACGTAAAAATAGAATTTGTCCTACTGTCAGATGCAGAACAAGTTTTCTTGCCAGATTCAGTCCTTTTCTTGAAGGTTATTTATATAATGAGATAAATGAACATTTGAACATTGGTGAAATTAATTATTTTCAATGTAAAAAGGTTACTTGGAAGTGGTTGCAACCTCTAAATTATCTTCAGACTGAACAACTTTTAATCGTGGACAAATAAAGTTAAACTAGTACAAATAATTATATTCTATTATTATATATTTTTATATTATATTATGTTATGTTATATTATATTATATTATATTATATTATATTATATTATATTATATTATATTATATTATATTATATTATATTATATTATATTATATTATATTATATTATATTATATTATATTATATTATATTATTATAAACATATAGTACATTCTAGTACATTATTTTTAATTTATTATGCTTTTATATATATACTTAAATAAAATATAGACCTAACTTAAATTAATTTATTATAATCGTTACTTTTCTTGTGCTTCTTTTTATATGTAATACATTGTAATGAAACTTTGCTTCCAACCCAGTTGAGCCAGTTCCTCTAACGTTTTGATACTTTGATTGCAACCACCTTTTGCTCTCCTGGAATTGGAAGCTTAATCTTGGTCTCTAAGCTTATATTAAAAATGTGTCTTTACTGTAACGGGGAGAGCACTGATACCAGTATGACAGTTAACTGGTATAGGTATCAGTGAATCAAACCAACAATTGATAGTGTACCTAATGTAAAAGAGTTCTTTTTTATCTATGATGTACCACTTATTTAATGAATAAACGCTTTTTATTATTATTTTATTATTATTAAGTTTGCACAGCCCAACAGTCATTCCATAGGATCTTTTGCCATCGCTCCGCACAATCCCAGAGGGTTCTAAGATTGCGGGTACACCAGCAGTGACAAGAGCCCTACGGATGATGTCGTTGAGAGCCGCGTGACGAGGAATGGAGCTAGCACTAAATATTTCATGTACTTTTAATTAGGTATCCAAGTAGTTACTTATTAAAATAATATTAACTTCTATAGCTAATTCATATTTTATGTAAACTAATTTTCTTTGATATAACATTGAAGGCTTATCTTTGAATGATAAGGGCTTTCTAGCGGCTCTTTAATGCGTCATAACTTGGATTTTCCGTGTAAATTATTATTATTTTACTATAAGGAAAATTTTCATAGTAACACCCGTATTCTTTGACGTTTCCTCAACGACTCCTGAATTATTCCTTTCTGCTGTCAAACGGAAGGACGCCTCGACACGTCACTACGCTTGAAGAATAAAACTGTCAAACTGTACTCACGAGGCGAACGAGTGCCTTCACTTGTAGCCACAACTCAGACTTAGCTGTGAAGGCACTCAGGGCCAACAGTGGAGTGAGACGGTTATAAAATTTAGTTAATAGGCTCCTTGAGGTATCCAAAGAAGGCCTCACGGTAAGTTGGACATGCGAACCATTAGATGATTTTGTGACTTAAGATAAAAAAAAACTTAAGGTACATTGCGACGCACCTTAAATAATTGTAACATTACATACCGAAATTTGTATGTACAAGAGCTGCACTTCTCAGTAACTATACAAATTTATACAGTATTGAGTTAAGTAGAGTGAGGGACGAATAATAGACAGAAAAAAAAACTCAATATTTATAGAACTTTATTCCCAATAACATACGATAACTGATAACAAACTAGTGAAATAATTTAGAAATAACATTAATTAAACAAAACTAATAAAAAAAAATATACTACTATACATAGTGTTAAGTTAAGTAGAACGAGGGACGAAAAATTTTAATAAAAAAGTGTTATTCTAAAAATGTTTAGAAAATATTTATTTCATATTTAAATAACTTTATTCCTAAAATGGTACAGATATTGTTAACAAAAAACTTAAATAATAGAAATAAAATTAATAGATCTAAAACTAATAAAACATTAACTATTTATAAATAAAAGAATAAAAGAAAAAAAGAAAGAAACTGCCTCCATGGTCTAGCGGTTAAGTCCATGGATTTAGACTCGGAGGTACCGGGTTCGATTCCTGGTCGGGACACAAAAATATTGATTGATGTAAATAAATACATTTAATGTATTTGTGATATTTCTTGAGTTTGGTACGCTGGAGACATCGACGAGCTTGCCACTTGTCATGATTTTCCTATATTTATAAGTGTGGTTTCTGACCACCCCCCTTTGAAAACGGTCGTGGTGATACTTTACTTTTAAACGCATAATTTAGTAAGGAAGGAAAATAAAGGCTTAAATAAAATTAAGTCGGTCAAACTACATAATTTTGTTTTTAAAGAAGAATGAAACGGCAAGTCAGAAGGAAGTGGCTGATATTGAACGAAATACTACAATAGCAGTCACCGGCTTGTAGAAATGCTTTTTGCCCAACCATAGACTTGTATAAAGTAGGACATGCCAATAACGATTTGGTTGTCCACGAAATTCGATAAAATAATAAATTATAAAATAAAAATTAATAGAATAAGTACAGGTTGATAAATGTTATTTATGTGTAAACACTGTGTGTTCTAATAAAGCCGTTGCGATAACTAGATTTGTCTCACTCTAGCTCGCATGGGTTTATTGACAAGAAAGAGATAGTTTGCTTTTATTAACATAAAAGCAAACAAAGTTCTCATTAGTTATTAAAAAAATATATCTTTCAATTATGCCATTAACACATGAGTTTACCTCGAAATAAATGTGCTTTTGTAACAGAATAGTTGTTACTACATAAGAAAGGATTCAGTTACCGACACTTAGATTATTAGATTTAGGTTGTTTTTCTCTGTGCCATAAAAGCGTGTTTTTATAAAAAAAATAGGATAGGTTAGAATAGGTACTCAAAATCGAACTTACATCGATACTAGCTTTATACTTTTAAATTAAATAATAACAAAACAAGTTCATCCTGGAGGAACGGGAAATAGGACAGCGCCTTTTCTCAATCGTACAATCACGATTTCTCACTTTCTTCAGACACGTGTCGCGGCGTGGATATAAATCCATTAAGCGCCTAGTAGTTCAGGGAAAAGTCGATGGCAAGAGAATGCATGGTAGGTCTCTGATGAGATGGACTGACCAAGTTAAAGCAGCAATGGATTACCACCTATATAAGTGCGCCAGGAATGCTGCATTTCGAGAGGAGTGGAAATGGTTTGTTAAACGCGCCACTGACACTCAAGTGACGACCATGACCACTCTAACAAGAGTGTAGTGAGTAAAAAGAGGAAATAAAAATAACCCAAAAAACATTATATTGCAATTTATATTACCTACTTGGCACATGACATATTTTTCGATGTAGGTCTTTGCTTTTTGTGCTCTCTTTGGAAATAAATGAGCTAAGAAAATCGGCGAACAAAAAATAAATTGCGGAAATGTTGGGAAAACTAGGCTCATGGATTTATTGCTAACGTCTGTGTTACAGGATGAATGACTGATAATGTTATATAATAACAATAACTTACTTATTTTATTAGAACACTTAATTGAAAAATAGACGCAAAATTATATAAAATTCTTCGGTTTAACAGTATATAACAGTTATACACACGAAAAAAATCTCCATATAAATTGACTTATTTAGAATTAACAACGATTCCTGGTCGGGACACAAAAATAACATTAATTAACATTTAATTAATATTTAATTTATTTGTGATATTTCTCGAGTTTGATACGCTAGAGACATCGACGAGCTTGCCACTTTGTCATGATTGGCCTATAGTAAAGTTCGATTTGTCTATGTATGTATTTATTTTTTATTTATCGGTTTCCACCGTAATCAATTTTAAAAGTCCCAATGTCCCAAAGGTTAACGGGAAGAGGAGATGTCTTGCGGCATTGCGTTTGCCTTTTGAATAGATTTACAATAAAGTTTTTAAATCAATTTCATTTGGCTGTATGGTCACATGTCGTGCTCAGATGGTAAAGCCATATACCTCCTGTCTATCCCTGGGTATAATAATATAAATATATTCCATCTTTATCGGTTCAGTAACATTGGCGTGGGGTTAGGCCGGGACTCCACCAAAGCGGAGATGTGTGCGGTGTGCTGTGTGCTGTGCGAGAAGAGATGTTTTTCAACTCGGGGGACTCCACCAAAGCGTGATGTGTGCGGTGTGCCGTGTGCTGTGCGAGAAGACATGTTACGTTTTATTTTAATTAATTAATTGTTTACATTGAAAACTACAAACTGCACAAATTATTCACGATGGAAGCGTTTTTTTTTTTTTAATACGGTGAATCGATAAATCATCAATGATACGCCCCCTGCCTGAAGGGCCAACGCGGGTGGGGGTCCCATCCCCAGGGCGCCTACGAACTAAAACCCTATAAACCGCCTCTCTCTCACTGTTGGCCCTGTGTGCCTTTACAGCTAAGTCTGAGTCGTGGCTACGGAGTGAAGGCACTCGTTCGCCGCATGGGCGATAGAAGCGTGAGCTCGCGTGCACGGTACTAACAAGATGGCCGACGGGTTGCTGGCGGGCGAGAGGGGGGAGGGTGACACTCACTGCACGCCGCTCGCTCACATCTCCGCTTCCATCGCCACTGAAGCTGAACGGAGAGGAGATGTATCAATAACGCAATTCTATTGGTTGTTTAAAAAACATCTCCTATCCGCTCGTCTCGTCTCCGCTTTGGTGAAGTCTAGGCCTTACACATCGTGTTAACACGTCACATACGAGTAGTCTCCGGAACTATACACAAATAGTTCGGGATTCAAAGCATAATAAAATTGTATACAAAGAATTGACCAATTTAACTAGCTGTTCCAAATATATATGATATAGTTTTTGAAGATAATTTAAGTTACTTATTATTATGTCTGTCTTACGGTTTCAAGGAACAATTTTCATCAGAATCGGTTCAGTAATATAGGCATAAAGGCAAGACGTTCAGACACAGAATTATTCTTTTACATTTATAATATCAGTATGGATTTTGCATCATTATTTTTTTTTTTGCTGACTGTACATAATTATTTGTTTGCCGTGTTTCTTTATAAAGTAGAGTACACAAAGCAGGTCGTCACGGAAGCTCCTATTAGGGGGTGTGTCACTGAAAATTTTTGACAAGTAAATTTAATGAGCCTACAATGTTAACCTGGTTTTTACGAGGTTAGAAACCTTTTAATTTATTTTTTTACAAAAAAAATTAATGTTTATAAAGTACGAGTAATTTGTATGTAAGTTTGGCCTTCTTAGTGACTACACTATGATCTGCGACAATATTGTGATTAGACTTTAACAAGTACAGTGCTGTTAAACTAACCCATGTTCTTACTCAAAAAAATAAAAAAAAGTTTATTTAAAAATTTAAAAACTGATGCGTAAAAAAATACTTTAATTAAAAACTGAAAATAAATACATGGGTCCTGGCTGTTAATATCTATGTAATGATTACTTTTTGGCAACGAAATCTTATGCTTGTTTTTTTTTTAGTTTTTATTTAAAACAAAAAGATACATATTAAAATGATAAATAAAAAAAACATTTAATCAGATTAAAATAACCGAGTGATAATAGAAGACAAGTAAGTCCATAACAAAAAGAATTAGTACCTACTTACGAGAATATAAAATATAAAACTTTTTAAACTTTCGCGCACATTCTTATAATTTTCATAGGTATTTTTAGTTTAGTTTTATTTATAATTAGTTTTTTAAATCTATTTTATTTTAATATTTTTGTATCTACTTCGTATAAACCATTAGTTTTAACGGGTCTTTACGCGATTTATCTACGTTTCAGCGAAGTTGCATTGGCTGTGGTCACCGGTCAACAGTCGCATTGGCCGTGGTCACGGGTAGACTGTCGACCAATGCAACTTGGCTGAAACGTCGGGAGAAATATGTCTCTAAGGTAAATCGCGTATTCCCGTTAAAATTATATAAAACATATATATATTAAGGAGTAAAAAAAATAAAATAAAAAAGTAAATTTAAAATGAAATATATGTTGCAGCTGTAGATAGGCGTTGTCATTCTACAAGTATATACTATAACTATACTAAGAGTTGGTTAGAGAGTGTTTCCTATTTATCTGTATGCTGCGGAAACGTGGACCCTACGCGAAACAGTAAAAAACGAATTAATGCTATAGAGATGTTATAGAGGTGTTGGCGGAGAATGTTCGACATATCATGGACGGAGTTCAGAACCAACAAATCCATACTGGAGGAACTGGGGATCAGACAACGTTACTCCTCGACTGGTACAATCACGCATTCTCACTTTCTTCGGACACGTTTCACGGCGTAGAAAAACATCCATCGAGCGCCTGGTAGTTCAGGGGAAAGTCGATGGCAAGAGGATGCTTTAGCTAAAGGTTGCAATGGATCATCCCCTACATGAGTGAACCAGGAAAGCTGCGGTCCGAGAGCTTGAGACGGCTTGTTAAGCGTGCCACTAGCACTCAAATTGCGACCACGACCACTCTGCCAAGAAGAAGAAGAAAGATACTACGAGGTGGTACCATTATATTTCTTTTAATAATTTGATCATTAAAGTTATAATAGGCAAAGAGATTTTGGTTGTATGATAATAATGTAGAAGAGACAAAAGTTTGTCTGTGAAACATAAGTTCGCCTCAACTTTTATTAAAGGCTTAAGCGATGTTCGTCACGGAATATATGTGGGTCACAGTTTTAGGCCACCGCCACATTAGGCGCGAATTAGACAGAAACGGCGTAAGGTAAAGGCGGAGAGCAGACGTGAAACAGATGAGGCACGGACGCGATTTAAATTATATCACAGAGGCAAAAACACGTCACAACGAGTCATTACGCAGGTTGACTTTATTGTGATAGCATTTGACTATTTAAATAATATAATAATGCACTTTTAATCCTATTTGTCTCCATATTAATCGTGTACTATTTTATTACTGTAGTATGGCTTAGTACGGTCGTAAATAGCTGAATATTGTTTAATTATCTCGCAGAACTGTACATTAAATTCAATATTGTCACTCATTTTTTAAAACCTACTGTATAAAACCACGTGCTGCTTGCCCGCCACTCCTGCCCGCTCACGACGAGGCTCACTCTACTGATTGAGGCCTCCGCCAAGTCCTCTGGCCGCCAACCTAAGGACCCCTCGACTTTACCACCACCACCACCGTTCCAGTCGCCGATCCAGCCGCCGCTGTCTTCGTCCCCCATTTCCCCCTAGATGGCTCCACCGCAGACCCCTACCCCTCAGGTTGGGTCTGCTACCGTCGAGTATACTTTTGCTTCGCATGCTTGCATGACGCGGCGAACGGGTGCCTTCACTCCGTAGCCACGACTCAGACTTAGCTGTAAAGGCACACAGGGCCAACAGTGAGAGAGAGACGGTTTATAGGGTTTTAGTCCGTAGGCGCCCTGGATGAGTCAGGCATGCGACCCCTACCGGCGTTGACCCTTTAGGCAGGGGGCGTATCATTGATGATTTATCGATACACCGTCTATATAAAAAAAAAAAAAAAAAAAAGCGCGACACTCCAATCGCTACGCAGAACAGGTGAGTACAATTCACAACATTTTGTATTGAAACGTTTTGAAGTGGCAAGATGCCTGCGCCGCGCCTTTACCTTACGCCGTTTCTGTATAATTCGCGCCTTAGACAGAAATGTCGTCGCGATTTTTCCATTATTTTTTAAAAAGATTATTTACATGGTATTATTATTTTGTATTATTTTTTACTAAAAAATAATTATTATAATACACTAGCTGTTTAACCCGGCTATGCCCGTGTAAACAGCGGCACGAAATTCCGTCGCGTATACGAACTCTCCGCGTAATGTGGCGCTGGCCTTACACCTGTATTTATCCCTCTATTTACTTAAGTAAGTGATATAGGACTCCTAAATAAATGTAAATAGTGAACATACAAAAATAAGTAACCCTAATGTATTTTTTAGAATAGTAGGACAGTAAAGAAAAAGTTTACTGGAACCTTCCATCAAGAATACAACTAGAGAAATGCTCTAATACAAAAATGCTGCGAAAACCTGGCAAAAGCTCGCGTTAAGTGGCGAACCTTGGGGGAGGCCTACTGTACAGCAGTGGAGAGATACAGGCTGATGATGATGACGACTAGACAAACAGACCAAACTATGCATCCCCATACCGTACCATTATCCCTACGCGTACTCATAAATTTGGAGCCCCTTAAGCGCCCTGTAAACGATCAAAGATGTTTGACAAACGTGTTTGTCAAACTTAACATATTCATCTAACAATGGCGTTCAAACTGAACATCAAACAAATATTGACATCTTGACTTGATTTTGACTAATATTAATTATTTTTTAAGTCTTCCACCGTAATGTTTTGGCAAAATCTTTAATTAGGCACATATTTAATTAGTGTTGTTTTTATTGCTGCGGTTCTTTTGTTTTTGTCCATGTATCCAATCGTTTGATTTTATTTTCCACAATATCGGCGTATACTGATAAACCAATATGAATTGTAATGTAAAAATTTTACTTATAAAAAGTAAAAAAGTAAAGTATCATCACGACCGTTTCCCTTTCGGGGTGGTCAGAAACCACGCTTATAAATAAGCGGATTCACATTTAGCCAACTTTACTATATGCCAATCATGACAAGTGGCAAGCTCGTCGATGTCTCCAGCATACCAAACTAGAGAAATATCACAAATAAATTAAATATTAATTAAATTTATTTATTTACATTAATAAATATTTTTGTGTCCCGACCAGGAATCGAACCCGGTACCTCCGAGTCTAAATCCACGGACCTAACCGCTAGACCACGGAGGCAGTTTTTTACTTATAGTTTATTTTTTATTAGGTTTAGTTTATATTTATTTATTTTTTTACTTCTAAGTAGTTTTAATTTATATTATAATCCTATATAACATTACGTAAGAAAAATGTATTCTCATTGGTAGATGCCGGGGTTGGAACCGACCTTTTTAGGATTTTGATGACAGCGTTCTTACAACCGAGCCACCACCCCCAAAACAATACTTTAGTTTAATTATGTATATATAATATATGTATTCCCTTGGTTTAGTACTTACAACGCCCGTGGATGACAACGAATGACACCAATATCACATTAAAAATAAATTAATGCAAAAAGGCTATTATACTGTTAATGACTATATGAACGATAAAAAAGCTTGGGCATAAAATTATAGCATTTTAATACGTCTCGTAGTTTGACAATGCCTCTGTACGGCAGCTAAACATCATCAGCCTGTGTCTCTCCACTGCTGGATATAGGCCTCCCCCAAGGCTCGCCACTTCACACGATCTCCTGCCACCCTCATCCAACCCCCACCAGCGACCTTCCTCAGGTCATCCGTCCATCTAGCGGGGGGTCGACCCACTCTGCGTCCTCCCGTACGTGGTCTCCACTCTAGCACTTGTCTACTCCATCGTTCATCGGTTCTACGACAGACATGTTCAGCCCATTGCCACTTTAGCTTACTAATTTTGAAGGCTATATCAGTAACTTTGGTTCTCCGACGGATTTCGGCAGCTAATAAGTATTATAATTCATTTATTACACAATTTGTATTTAGTTATAGTCTAGTTTAGTATGACAATGCCTATATACAGCAGCTATTATCTTAACTGACATTGACATTTATATTCTTATAATTGTGTCTGTCCTAGCTTATAGTGTGACAATGCCTATCTACAGCAGCTATAATGTTAAGCGTTATTCTGTATTTATAATTTAGATATTTTATTGTTTCTCTTTTCAAATGATGGTTATCATGTACTGCTCCAGATTCACAGATATGTACTATAAAATTATATCGTTTTATATCAATATTGTAAAAATTGACGTGTAAAAGTGCAGAATACATATCTTTTTGTCCTATGCCTACTTGCAAAATAAACGAATTGAATTGAATTAAACCGGCGTACACGTTCAACCGTGTTTGTCAAACACGACGTCAATCCAGACTTTCATCAAACGCATCAAACAAGCATCACGTAAAGTTTGTCAAACTTGTTTGATCGTCTACAGGGGCCTTTACATCTGTCGCACGCTGAAGATGTGGAATGCTATCCCTTCAATTCTTGGACTTCGTGTACCGCTTACCATAAGGTATACCGAGAATAGAATTAGAATTTAGAAGTCTTTGCCATTTTTATAATACCTAACCTGGGGCGATTAAAATATGCTCAAAAAATCACGTTCCTAACAAGGCCATTGTATACAAATTTTGTTCCGATTAGAACAACCTCAATGTATTGTCATTTTGAGAGCTTAAAAATGACATATCAATGGTGAATTGACTCAACAAATAAATTCGTTATTCTTTATCAGGATTCGAACCGTCATCATCATTACAGTCCTCTGAACACAGATCTCTTGAAGATGAACCTTATAAATAACTCCAAGGGATATCTCAAACGGAAAAAATAACGTAACTTTTTTAAATAACGATATATAAAATTTACTATTTCAAATTAACGATTCTTGTTTTAAATATAAATAAAAAATAATAAATAAATAAAAAAACGTTTAATGCCACATCAATAAGTATTATCAGAGAAAATAATAATAATTTACAATTTAAATCCGCCTCCGTGGTCTAGTGGTAACAAACGTGGGTTCGATTCCCACCGGGGGCAAGTTGTACATTGTATAATTTGTCTCGGTCTGGGTGTTTATATGTATAATATGTATATATTTACAAAAAAAAAAGTATAATATGTAGTTTATCAACCATCTAGTTTCCGTAACAAAAGCCTCGTAGCTTACCACGGAAATTAGATGGCGCTGTGTGACCTGTCTGGAAATATTTATTTATATTTATTTATATTTAAATTAATATGATGTGGCAAGGGTCTTGGCTCAGCTTCAGTCAGCTGCGCATTACATGTAATGTGATGCACTACTAACGCTGTTGTTATGCCAACACCCTAACTCACGTACATAATATAATCCTTTGTACATTTCCTTTCTTTTGTTGACAATATAGTTCAGCTCAACTTCCATAGACTTTTTGTCAATCTCCTTTAGACATATACACACGGGGTGACTGAGTATGGTCTTACGGAATAATTAATCATAATGATCACAAGGGTCCTCGCAGTTTAGAGGAACTTAAGTTCCACTTTCGCCATACTGAAGCATTCCATGAGGCCATGATGTAAGTCTTGTTTTAAGCGATCTTATTTTAATATAAATATCACCCTGGCAAGCTTACAATATTAGTTCTCCTTGAAAGTAAAAATTGGCATTTGACATCATTGCAAATGGCACATAATTTAACGAGAACAACAAATAGGTGGTAGGCGAACTGATGGTGGTAATTTGACCAGTCTACCGGGACGGGAAAGTATCGTTCGTGCCGATAAATCCAGTAAAGTGTTTCTACACGTCACGGGATCAGCAGCCCTATTCTGCGCAAACATTATATAATGGAATCCGTTAACTATATATATAAATCACGCCATTAAAGTTGATATTTGCATGGCCGCTGTCAAGGTCGAGCGCTTATAGAGTTGACAATTGAATAATATGTTGTAATTAAGACGCAAGCTCTGACGTAAATAACGAACCACAATTTTGCGACTAAGTAACAGAGTAGGGCTGCGTGACCGAATTGCCGTCATGCCCAGTCAAGCCGACATAGTGTTAGAGACTGACGTCAGTCATGAGTGTCTGATTCCAGTTGCTAACATTCATGGACCTCGCGCGCCACTTTCCATCAGGTGGACGCAAGGTCACATGTGCTAGTATAAAAAAAAAAAAAAAAACAAAAAAAAAAAAGTCCAAGATAGGTAATCAAAATCGCGTACATCCAAATCAATTTCCTACTTCCTTCGTAACATCCGCGAAAGGCAATCACGTTGCGTACGGTGTCAGGGCGGAACTGTGTCTCGGCTCAATCAATCAACACACTCCTAACATTCAATTAGTACTGTTGGAGACGATTTTGCCATCAAATTAGAGCTTTTAGACAAAAAAATACTTCATAAATTTGCCAAAAAATAATGGGATAAAAATGCACTACGAAATTTTATCCGATTTTTTTTACTGTTTTGCATTTACGTCTATACTATTGAACCGATTATGAAAATATACATGCAAACCAATTTTAGGTCACCAAGTACCGAATAAAAAATTTTTTTTTTTTAATGTACTTAAAAAAATTACAGTTTTTTTACAGTTTATTTTATTTATTTACAAACACCCTTAGCCTTTGTCGTCCTCGCCGCTTCCTTCGAACCCTGATCCTTTTCAAAATCCTCTGGAAGCATCTATAGGTGATGTGATTCTCTCCATTGCCACGTTTCCTAATGTGTCTTCAGGTGGAATAAATAAAAATAATAAGGAATAATAAATATTAATTAAATGTATTTATTTACATTAATAAATATTTTTGTGCCCCGACCAGGAATCGAACCCGGTACCTCTGTCTAAATCCACGGACTTAACCGCTAGCTTAAACGCATAAACTATACAAACAATACATACAACGTTAACTGAAATAATTAAATTTAGAGTATTTAAAAAAATATCTAATAATAGCTAAGGTATTTTATATAATCATAAATGTGGCCTAGATTTTAATCCTATTATTTGCTTCAAACCTTGGTTTCTAGCATAGAAACCTATCAAGGATTTGTTACTCAACTTTTAATTACATACTACTTATCTAGTCTTAAAACCTACACCAATTTGTAGTACTACTATAATATAATTGTTATAAACCTATTTATTTCATACAAAACCTAAAATAAACTAAATTACAACAAAATCTAAATTTAACCTAAAAAAAATAATACATAGAAAATAAAAATTAAATACTTACAAAAAAAATAGCTCCTCCAAATAGCTGTCTTGTGGCATGGTGCCCAATACACTAGCAGCATTTCCCCTTTGAATTAAGATACTTAATTTTTGGGAGTAAAAACTGCCAGCCCTATTGTCACCAGAGACGTCAATGAGCCTTGGAACAATTTCATTATAAAATGCTTTCAGTTCCGATCCCCAGTTAAAAAGAAATAAATTGTAATAGAAAAACTGTATCATCATCATCATCATCATCATCATCAGCCTGTATCTCTCCACTGCTGGATGTAGGCCTCCCCTAAGGCTCGCCACTTAACGCGATCTTTCGCTACCCTCATCCAACCCCCACCAGCGACCTTCTTTAGGTCATCTGTCCATCTGGCGGGGGGTCGTCCCACTTTGCGTCTTCCCGTACGTGGTCTCCACTCTAGAACCCGTTTGCCCCATCGATCGTCGGTTTTGCGGCAGATGTGTCCGGCCCATTGCCACTTCAGCTTGCTAATTTTAAAAGCTATGTCAGTAACTTTCGTTCTCTGACGAATATCAACGTTTCGAATTCTATCCATCAGAGATACACCAAGGATAGCTCTCTCCATGGCTCGCTGAGCGACCTTGAATTTATGGACCAGACCCACTGTTAGTGTCCACGTCTCTGCTCCGTACGACATTACCGGGAGGATGTATGTGAATTTAGACAGCGACGTCTGTGAACTTTTTAAATAGGTGGTAGGCGGACTGATGGTCGCAATTTGCCCAGTCTGCTGGGCACAGTCTGAGGACGCACTGGTTAAAGACCTTAGTCTTTAAACATTGTGGTATAGACGATGAGAGGATGTGCCGGAGTTTCCCGAATGCCGCCCAACCTAGCTGAATGTGTCTGTCGGCTTCTTTGCTGAAGTTGGCTGCTCCTAATTGGATAGTCTGCCCGAGGTAACTATATAATATAAATATAAGTAAAACTGTATATTCGATTCAAATTCTAAATTATATCCAAAACACTACCAAAAGATTGTAATAAAATTAAACTGCAACGGTACATTTTTATTTCTCCGCACAGAACTCGATATTGTATGTCAGGTTTTATTTCATTCTGTCGTTAAACCTTTCATATGGTATGTATGGCCTGCCTTATTTTGTGACATTATAATCCCACCTTGTAACTGTCTCACCTCGTTTTCAAGTATCAAATCTATAGATGGCACTTATCTATCTCCAGTTTTACAATATACATATACCTATATAGTTTTGTTGTTGTTTGTGCTCTTTTCTCCCGATGGATGTCAATGAGGTGACTGTTCGACTTGAAAGCAAAATAAAGCGCTTCCTAGTAGTTTAGAGAGTAACCATCAACGCCCACTTGCAAAATTAGTATTAAAGTATCATCACGACCGTTTCCCTTTCAGGGTGGTCAGAAACCGCGCTTATGCGCTTACGGATTCACGTTTAGCCAACTTTACTGTAGGCCAATCATGACAAGTGGCAAGCTCGTGAAATATCACAAATAAATTAAATATTAATTAAATGTATCATCACGAGCGTTTCCCTTTCGGGGTGGTCAGAAACCACGCTTATGAATAAGCGGATTCAACTTTACTATAGGCCAGTCATGACAAGTGGCAAGCTCGTCGATGTCTCCAGCGTACCAAACTCGAGAAATATTACAAATAAATCAAATATTAATTAAATATATTGATATACATTAATTAATATTTTTGTGTCCTGACCAGTATTTTATTGTTAAATGTATTTATTTACATTAATAAATATTTTTGTGTCCCGACCAGGAATCGAACCCGGTACCTCCGGAGTCTAAATCCACGAACTTTACCGCAAGACTACGGAGGCAGGTTAAAAATTTGTATTGCTTGACCATATTTCTTTAGGCAACCCATCACTATTGCTTTTTTAGCGATTTTAATATATTCAACAGTGGATTACATTCGGATAACAGATTGGTGAAGGTCACTCTTCTACGTACATATCTTGTATTAGCTAAAAGCTACGGTCGTGAGTAAAGATTAACCAATATAGGTTAGTCCTTAGTTCGTAAGAACTTGCCTGCGTTGTTGAGCCGCACATTTGAATAGGAAAACAGTACTGTTGTCAACAAGGTCTTTATCCAGGAACAGAGATGCATGTTTACGCACTTTGCATAACAAACGGGTAGGTACAACAAAAGAGTGAGTTAAAATTAATCTACCTAAATGTACCTCTATTTTTAAAGGAAGTATTTATTGTTGGAATTCCGAATAAAAATGGAACTAATAAATTAGGTATTTACTATAGTCAAATACCTATACTTTAATCAAAATATAAAACATAAAAAATATAAACCAGACAGACAGACAGTGGGGTCGTCCAGGCCAGGACGCCTAATGGGCCTGGGTTGGGGATGGGGATATTCCCCCGTTTTCCCCGGCAGGATCTCAGCGGGTAACCACCCGCCGGTAATTCATGCACTTTTAGTGCTGGGCGCCGTTAGCAGTATAACAGCGCCCGTGTGGCTCACGACATAAACCAGATAACAAGTGGATCTCAAACCGTTTTTGTTATAAATACCTACATATAAAAAATAAGGTATTGAAGTTTTATTCATTTCATTTTAGTCATTTACGACATATAGTTTCTTAGGAAAAGTTGTTTATATCAATAGAAAATATGTTAGTCTAACGTTAGACCCGTCACCAGCGTGGCTAGTATAGGCCTAATCCATCCTAGGCCATCTCCAACAGTGTAGGTAGAACTCTGTGATCTCCTAGAAGGGGCTATGATGATGATGATGTATGTTTTAATTAAAGAAAAATTACGTTTTTTGTGTTTTCAGAAATCCTGTCGTTAAAACCTATTTTATTTTTGACAGTTATTTGTTTACATATTTATTTTGGCTATTGCAAATATATGGTATGTACGTATATGTTTTATTGAGTGTTAGCTAAACACAAATATTTTTCGTTTAATCACGATCAAATTAATTATTAAATCAAGTATATTTTTTTTCTCAGCTGTCAATTTTAAATTCTTTTTTTTATACTAGCACGATATGTGATTTAGCGCGATGGTGAGTGGCGCGCGAGGTTCATGCTGGAATCAGACACTCATGACTGACATCAGCCAACAAAGGCAATTCGAGCCTGATCCCGAGACGTGAATACACTTTACTGGGTTGATCGGCACGAACGGTAGATACTTCCCCGCCCCAGCAGACTGGGCAAATTGCGACCATCAGTCCGCCTACCACCTATTTAAAAAGTTCACAGACGTCGCTGTCTAAATTCACATACTTCAAAAAAGATACCGATTCTCAAGCAATAGAGATTTAAATATGTCTCTTGCTATCATTTCGCATTACTCTAGCACAGTCTAGAGTCTAGTCCCAACTGGACGCCTAGAAGGGGGCGGTAGGAAAGGCCAGAAAGAAATGGGAGGCGTTGGCATGGTTTAGAGGGGGCGACTTTATATTTTAAAATTCACTAAAATTAAAACCTACCTATTACACAACATCGATTGTTTAGTTATATTCGGTCAAAGTGGGCGGCAGACGAAATAAGTTTGAGAATCTTTGCTCTAGCAGGTTTCGGAATGTAAAAATAAAAGACTATATAATTTTAGATAATAATTTATTAATCTTCAAGAACAATATACACGTAGAGGATTATATACGAAGGTTCTATATATATAGACAGTATATCCCTGTAAGATATATAATACGCACAAATAATTTTAAGGTATGTAGACTATTAGGATCGTTGTTCATAGGTAGGAAGAAACAGTAAGCAATACTAACTAGTATGTTGGAAAAAAACGAACCGTACACAGAACCGTAAATATTAAAAAAAGCGTAAATTTTATTTAAAGGATAAATTCCTTTGTATTTTAATGCAAGAAAAACTGCAAATAATGTATTTTTTATACATATATGTATACGCATGTCTAAACCGGAATTGGGTAAATTTTAAAAAGTGTTTTTTTTAATTACCTGCTGCAATCTTAGCTAAACGTTTTAAAAAATCATGGTTACTGACCAGTGTGGCTAGGGATTACGGAGTAGTCCTTTCGGTGGGGACTTGGGGGTACAAAACGTCCTTGAATCAAATTAATTCTTAATTGCATTTTTTTGCACTCAGAGACGACTTAGCAATCCGAAGCCACTTTGTTACAAAGTTTATTTTAAACATAGGATGTTTATCTTTCAAATAAGGCCTTGAAGTCCTTCGGGTGGGGACTTGGAGTATCAACACGTCCCTCAATCATATTAACTAATAATTAAATTTTTTGCATTCACAGACGATTTAGCGATTCGAAGCCACTTTGAGAATAGGTTTATTTTGAAACTAGGACATAGAGGTATCATCACGACCGTTTCCCTTTCGGGGTGGTCAGAAACCACGATTATAAATAAGCTTATAATTCACATTTAGCCAACTTTACTATAGGCCAATCATGACACGTGGCAAGCTCGTCGATGTCTCCAGCGTACCAAACTCGAGGAATATCACAAATAAATTAAATATTAATTAAATGTATTTATTTACGGTAATAAATATTTTTGTGTCCGGTACCACGGATGCAGTTTAATGTAACATGTATCTTTCAAATATATAGAGCCTCAAGTCCATATATATACATATGTATGTATATGCAGTTTACCTTACATTAAAATGTATAGGAATGTTTCCTTTGAGTAAAATTTTCAATCTCCAATATTCCGGGTATGGTTTGTTTTATCCAACCTGTATATTTAATTAAAGGTTTTAAATATACAGAGTGTATAGTTTAAGAAGAAGTAATATTGTTGCACATTAAATTTGTGTTTTTTATACCAAGTCTTAAAAACGGAAAGCTCAAATATATTTTAATGATAGAACGTCTGCCTCTGTCCTTTAAGGAGCTCCCGTACTGTTCTTCTAGCAGTACCTGGTATTAACCAGGTAGGGATAACAGCATTATCCAAGCATTACAGTTACCTATTGTTTAAGAGCACGACATGTGACTTCTTATCTAATAGTTAATAGACTAACAAAATCCATGAACGAAGACGATCATCAAAGTGTACAATATTGATCGTACTGTTGTAACTTTTTTAACATTTTATGTTTAGAATGAAGCGTTTGATTTATGTCAAGAATTGTTAAAAAGAGTTACTATGACAATCAAGTAAAAATTGTTGCAAATATGATAAAGTCTTTAATTTAATCATTATCATATTTAATACCGCAACAAATTGTATGTTTGGAATGAAGCGTTTAATTTATGTCAAGAATTGTTAAAAAGAGTTACTATGACAATCAAGTAAAAATTGTTGCAAATATGATAAAGTCTTTAATTTAATCATTATCATATTTAATACCGCAACACGTACTCACTATGCCGACTGAATAAGGATGCAACTATAATACGGTTGTAATATAGACAAATGTACTTGAGGCTAAATATTTACCTCGTAAAAACGCACCCGCTAACATCAGAAAGGCCCCCAAAATCTTGGCGACTCCACTTCTTGTCCGTCGAAATAGGTAGGTATGCGCCGCGGCAAGGTGGCTGTGCGAAGATGATGCTTGCGGCGGCATAACACGCATATATTCACATAAAAACACAGCTTAGTAGAACCCGTTTCCACTATATGCCATGTGGATTGAATGAATATGATTGGTGAATATCAAACGTATTCATGGCAACGCATAGCACATCTCTGGTGGAAAAGCACCCTTAATCTTGCAGGCATTTGCGACTAACTAGTCGCATCGTCGTGATTAAAATACACGCTAATTGAGAAAGAAATGCACTATGACGTAAACAAAACAGTGTCCCCCAATCAGGCCTAGATAAAATAACAACTTGCATACTACCAGTAGGTCGTAAAGACAAACTACGGTCCACCATTTCGTACGGTGTGCAAGTTGCCCGGTCACCTGTGCAGGTCGCAGGCAGTTTTTTTCTAATATCTGTCTATTCTGAGATAGTCTTTAAAATCATCAGGTACAAATTTTAATTCATTCATTAAGTTAAAATGACTAATTTTTTTTCTTTTCAATAACCACGTTTTATTTTCCGTTTTTTTTTTCAATGCAAGGCCTAACAATGCCAGCGCGTCATCGTCCTCAATCGATGCCATAGCAAAAACAACCGAAGACCGCTGCGGTACACCGGAACGTCCCCCATACACGTTATCGACGTTTAGTTGACCTGCACAGGTAACATCTCCGGTAGACCGTAGCGTGTATGGCTAACATAAGACGTTGGCGTTCTATCATTAAGATACTACATAATAATTTTATAATGTCAGTTTTTTCTTTATAATTGACAATAAATTATTTTCCAAACTACATTGTTTAGATTAAGGCAAACAATAATTCAGTCTCTAGTTTCTAGTATTTGTTCAATTCTGTGGTGTCAAGGAAAAAGGAGATGAGTCGAAAAATTAAAAAAATAGATTTTTGCACCTATTGGTTTTAAACATTCATATGCGTCAATGCAATAAGGAGATGAGTCTATAAACTGTACAGTTTATTTTACACCCCTACGTACATAAAGGGGCTAGTCGTAATATTAAAATGTATAAAGTAAAAAGAGTTCAATCGAGTTATTTCAGTATCGCGCTTTTACCGTCAATAATTAAGTTATGCATAGTGAGAAGAGTGGACTCGTACCTAAAGTATACGACTAATGAAATTCAACATTCTGTAAATTACCATTTTCTAATTATAAAATTGAGTTGTTTTCTTAATTTGCCTCTAGTGAAAAGTTCTAGTTTTGTACTTATCCCCTTTTTCCTTGACACCACAGAAATTATTCACTAATAAAAACAGTTGAAAAATGTCACTTTAGTATATACGAGAATTCGACTTTATATATTGCGTGTAATTTATTAAAGAGTAAATATGTTTATATTTTAATCTAGAATAAAAATAAAGAGCAGTTTATTTGGAGAGAAGATTTCCTAAAAATATCACCGCTCATACTGAGCCTAATTAGTATTTTATTAAGTAGGTAAAAGTCGAGTAAGTAAGAAAGGTCGACGATCGCGCGAACGTTGACTTATGTCATTGTTTCTCTCTCTATTACTCTATTTTACTTATTATAATATTCTTACCCATAATATTCTTCTCTCGCTCTCCCAAAGGTTAGCTAGTAGAGAATACCTTTATGGTATTATGCTCGCCTATGTACATGTTTTTATATTTATATTTTGTGTGCAATAAAGAATTTTATTATTATTATTATTATTTCGTCTCTCGGCTGTGAGCGAGATCAATGAGGTGTATCACTAACTTTTTATCACGATAGATGGCGCATGATAGATGGAACCTTATATAACTGTCAGTTGCATAGAAAACTTATTATTTTTATTAATATATTTTTATTACGAAATTTATTATTTTCTTGACATTATGTCGAAGTGAGCAGCTTTTAAGTGTACAAATCGAGATTCCCAAGCGAAATCAAAGATATGGTGATCTCAAAATTGCCGTTCTATTAATTTAGCCTTTTTTCTTTTTAAAGACGGTGTTCGCTTTCTTAATTCGTATTTTAAGGTAGGTAACGTTAATTTTAAATACATTTTTCTGTTATAAAAATAAAAAACTACAAAAACATTTAAAAAATGATGCGTCAAAGGTGTAAACAAGGTATCAGTGCCGCTAGCGACATCTACAAAAAGCTTTGCCTGATACACCCCATTGGCACTCGTAATAACACTTGTTTTTAGGATATTGATTTTTATCTTTAAAAAATATCCTTTTTTTATTGATTTTATTGGATCACTTTGCTGCTTAGTCTTCCACTAGCAGGAGAAGAATAATCTAAAATAATTAAATGAATGACGTTTCAATAATACCTGTAATAGGTTACGTGAATAAAGATATTGTGACTTGACTTCATGACAACAAATGACACCTGAAGTCTAAAAAATATTTGCTCTTTTAACAATTACAAGCGGTATATTTATACATAAAATACCTAAAAAAAGACGCAAATATATTTGAACTATTTTTATTAGTCAATTTAAAAAACAAGTGATGAAAATAAAAAAATAAAAAGGGTTTTTCTATAAGATCGTATATTAGATTATTCATAAGAATATGTGAAAAAAATACGTCATTATTACTATGCGATGTTTTCTAGATATACATATTAATAGCTTTATCTACATATCTAATTCAATTGTTATTAATAAATACATTTCTTACTACTGATAAAAAATATTTAAAACCCGTATTTAAAACAACTTTTTCTAATGTATTAATCGTCTGTGCTTCAATTACCAGACAAAAATTTTATGCTTCAGATCAATTATTGGCTAACTTAATGCATCAATTATTATTTTCACCTATTGAGTATTTCTAATATTCTGATTATGGCGAAGATGAACTGGGATCTAGATAGCGCCTTTCCTCAATCACAATCACGTTAGTAGCTCCAAGAAAAGCATCAAATTCTGCAACATCTGGAATTTGATGATAATCCCATAAAATGAAAGACATAGGTATTACGCTAGACTTGGCTGTATGGGCTTTACTCTTAGCCTTCCCTATCATCCATAGGGAAAAGAAAAAAAAAGTTTTTCGCGCCATTTCCCACGCACGTGTCAATTTTTTTTTTTTTCATGTAAGTTATTTTTATGTGGATATTGTTAATCAAAAGAAGTGTTGTTTCGTTTAATAATTGATCTACAATGTGAATAGTTATGGAAAACCATAAATTTGGACTTTAAATATGGGGCACAAGTCGCAGTTTATTTTTTGTGGTTTTCCCGCGCTGATAACCTCATTAACTGATAAAAAATAAAGACATATCAGACTTGGCTGTATGGGCTATACGCCTTTGCCTTCCATATCACCGCATTCATCATCCGTAGGGAGAAGAGAAGAAAAACAAACAGGAAAAATATTTATTGTTGAGCAAATTTTTGTAAGTATAGAACTACAATTTTGTATAGTGATTTTAAATATATTCTATCCGTAAATACAAATTTAAAGCATTTAATTATTTATAAAGATTACAATTATGTTTTATATAATATTTAAACTCATAATAAAGGTAAATTGACATATACATGTAACTACTAAACTAAAACTATATAAATACAGATTTTAAAATAAAACAATAATTACAATTTACAATGAAAATAATAAAACAATAAATACTAAAACGCATTTTGTTTCTCTATAACAAATCCATATTTTAATGTAAAATCATAAAATTAAATAATCTAAATTAGTAAAACTATTGAATAACATGGCATTGTCCGTCCTACATACTACATTATTTATATTAAAAACTATATCTAAAACTAATAATTATAATTCATATATTAAGTAATAAATAAGGCCTTATATGAAGGATTATGTCTACAAACTAATTTCAGAGCGTATTTTAATTCTGTTTAAAAAAAAAAAAAAAAACATTCGAAACACATATATTTACAACATATAAAATAAAATTAATATTAATACTAAGGATAGGGATATAAGTCCCGTCCGCGTGGAATGGTGAAAAGAACGCTGGCTGCATTTCCCCGCTGAATTGCAATACTGATTCTCTGGGCGAAGAAAGAGCCAGCCCTCTTGTCACCGGAGGAGACGACAAGACGCGGTGTTGTCTTTTAAAAACTTTGCGCTCGGACTCCATGGGCCGAGTTTCTACAGCAAACGGCACAAAAAAATACATTACCTACGTTTTTTTTTACTTCTTATTAGTGTTGTACAAAGCAAGACCAAGACTTAGCGAGTCTTATATCAGACTAGGTCGTCTTCGCCTTGGTCTTGTGCAAGTCTCGATAGACTTTTGCTCTGAAAATAATTATTCATTTATTTATTAAGTTATTACCTGTGCACATCAAGTACGTATCCAGTCGTAGTCTCTTTCTTCGCCCAAAGAATCAGTATTGCAAATGCGGAAATGCAGCCAGCGTTCTTGCTATATATCCCTAATATTAATTTTATATCTTGTATTTTTTTTCGCATAAATGCAAAATTTAAAAAACATAATAACACTATATAGTGGATGGGAACTGTACCGAATTCGAATATATCAGTTATATTTTAAAGGTCAGCTGTTTAATTGACGCCATTTTTAACTTTAATTGATACAATTTGGTATACGTTTTGGTAGAACCCAGCCTTAATATATAAAACGATACGATCGACTCGAACGTTTTCTATGATTCGTTAAACACTTTTAAACATCAAGAATGTAAAGTTTTTCTTACTTTTTGTATGTAACGATTTCGAGTCAGGTTTGACTGATGTAATTTTTTTTTTTTGTTAGTAAGCACTCTATCAAATTTCTGGCCATGAAGTCCAGTTTATTACACAGACGAAGCCTTGTCAAACAACTAGTTTTTTAGAACACAGTAACATTGAATCATGTTCTATAATTATTTCTAAAATACTTATTAGGGTAAATAAATTGTATTGTTGATCCGATTGTCTATAAAAGCCTTAATACTAAAAGATAGTACATTTAGCTATGAATAAAATAAATACAAATCGGTGGATATTTTTTATGCAAATACAACAATCTATACCGCGTGTAATTGTCAAAAGTACAAATATTTTTTTTTAGCTTCAGGTATCATTAGCAGAACCTCCATCTTCTATATATATATAAAGGTGAATGTCTGTGTGTGTGTGTGTTCCCTATGCATTGCAAAACTACTTGACCGATCGGAATGAAACTTTGGGAATATGTTGTGTGAACATAAGGGAAGGTTTCTGACATAGTACTACTGTTGTCCGATAGGTGGCCGCGCATCATTGTGGGGCATACCGACCGAGGGTACCGAGCGGGAGCCTAAAACTCCCTAGCACTCTTATTATATACATATATAGTTACTCAGTCGTTGCTCTTAAGACTCCTGCGCGTGCCCACTCTGCGCTTGACTGTCGTCGAATACAGAAATAAAGCCATGTCAAACCATTTACCGCTCAACGGTTAATCGACCTCTCCCAGCATAACCGAGACGCTAATCCTGGAAGAGTGGAGCCATGTAGATTTTATTGAGAAGATCCAATCGGCGATTAGCCTTGCGTATAAGTGGATTTCTACGTGCTAAATAATGTTTACAAACATTCAATCACGGTTAGGCGGTACGAAATTCGCCGGGTCAGCTTGTTTATAATAAAAAAGATAAAAATCATTGTCTGAAAATCGTGATATCCATCGTGATAATACCTTACGGCTGGGGAGTGTTATTATTAATTAATCACGCTCACAGCCGAGAGACGAAATAGAGAGAGAAAGAATTACGTAAGTTAACGTTCGCGCGATCATCGACCTCTGATTTGTTGATCATGATTAGGCTCAGTATGAGTGGCGTTATTTTTAGGAAAACTTCTCTGCACCGAAACTTATAATTTTATTACTAAATAATGAAAATTAAAAATACGTAATCTTTATTTTTAATTTAGATTATAATATAAAAATATTTGCACTTTAATAAATTCCACACAGTATAGTCGTAATTTAATGTGTATAGTCATTTATACTGGCCACTAATTAATTTAACAATTAACATCATTTATATTAAAAAATAATCTACATTTTATTGTTTATTTTTATTTAGGTCTGCAATTAAGATATAAAATGATGTTATTGTGTCATAGATCCTAAACACTTTTGGATAGAATCTAGTAAAATAATTACCTAATAATAAAGAATTTGAAATATTAATTATTGTACAAGTTGATTCGGGCCCAAGTCTAGGTAATTTGAAACGATTGATTAAGCAGTGTTAGACACAAAAAATCCTAAATATCTTATAAATATATCTACAAGCAATTTTAGGAATGTTTATAATTGAGCAATGAAATGTGATAAAAGCTTAAATCACGCAAAACGAATAACGTAACTATACTATATGTCGGTTAAAAGGAAGAACTCATTAAGTATCATGAATGTGAACACTCACGCAAAAAACTCTCGTTCACCCAATCACGTTTACGTAGCCAAGTGGATGGTGGTGGATTTTTATTATTGTGTATTTTGTTATTAGTTTACCATACGATATGTAGGCAGGTACTAAAAGTTACGCAATACATATTTTTTTTTACTACGGTTATATAGTTCGCTTGTTGACAACAATGGCCGACCTTTCGAATGAATTGATTGAATTAATGAAAAAGTAAAGTATCACCGACCGTTTCCCTTTCGGGGTGGTCAGAAACCACGCTTATAAATAAGCGGATTCACATTTAGCCAACTTTACTATAGGCCAATCATGACAAGCTCGCTGATGTCTCCATAGCGTACCAAACACGGGAAATAACACAATTATTTTTTATTTTTTTTTCAAAATTATAAATATTTTATTAAATTATTTTTAAATAAATACATTTAATGAAATATAAATTAAAGCTACCTAAACAATAAAAAAATATTAATTGAATTTATTTAAATTAATAAATGCCTCCGTGGTCTAGCGGTTAAGTCCGTGGAATTAGACTCGGAGGTACCGGGTTCGATTCCTGGTCGGGACACAAAAATATTTATTAATTTAAAATAAATACACATAATTTATTTGTGATATTTCTCGAGTTTGGTAAGCTGGAGACATCGACGAGCTTGCCACTTGTCATGATTGGCTTATAGTAAAGTTGGCTAAATGTGAATCAGCTTATTTATAAGCGTGGTTTTTTACCACCCCGAATGGGAAACGGTCGTGAAAATACATGATACATAGTAAATATCATTGTGTCCCGACCTGGAAACGAACCCGGTACCTCCGAGTCTAAATCCACGGACTTAACACGGAGGCAGTTTCAACCGACGATATTTAATCTGACTGGCATCGTTTTTCTTCATTGTATTTTTTTTATTCTCCATATTGTTCGATCTTCTAGTTCTGGTGCAGTAGTCTTTGCATTTAATAGCGATGGCCACGCTATTTGATCGCCTCCGTGGTCTAGTGGCAACAAACGTTGCCGTGAACTCGGGAGGTCGTGGGTTCGATTCCCACCGGCGGCAAGTTGTACATTGTATAATTTGTCTCGGTCTGGGTGTTTATATGTATAATAGGTATAGATTTACAAAAAAAAAAATTTATAATATGAAGTTTATCAACCATCTAGTTTCCGTAACGCAAGCCTCGTAGCTTACCACGGAAACTAGATGGCGCTGTGTGACTTGTCTGGAAATATTTTATTTATTTATTTATTTGGTCTGATTAAAGGCTCGTCAATGGCCACCTTAAATCGCTAAGATAGCGTTCGCTGTCAAATGTCGAGACTACTGCCCGAAAGATGGTGCTGAATGCTATTTATTGTTTTTTAAATGGTTTTTATTCGTTTTGTGTGATTCCAACTGTTGCTACTACTCGTAGATTATTTACCTTACAGACAAAATATACAATAGATATATATAGTATATATATTTGTACTAACGTACCTACACAGTCAAAGTTTAAGTCACTACTAATATGATATAGTTTTAAGATATGTGCTAAGCTTTATAATGCAAAAGTGTACAAGCTTTTTTATATTAGTGTTTGATATATATTTTTTAATTATATGCCTAAATATACTCGGCATTATAAGTTGATCTCCTCTTCTTCAGAAGTGGGATAAAAATTTTATTTTGTTATCGACTTTAGGATTTTCTTTAATGAGTAATCTTTTACTTTTTCTGATCTAAAAAACATTCTTATCACCATAAAGCAACTACCAATAAACTCTGAGAACGGCAAGTAAGGAAATTGCTCTGATTTTTCAAAAATAGATAGTAATTCTTCTTTTTTAAAATTATAATAAACATATATATAATACTACAATATCTGTAGAGAATTAACTTCACTTTACATATAATAAAATACGTTAAAAATCGGCGGTAATAAGTTAGGTGGGCCTAACGAAATATATAAAAAAAATTCACCCTATTTTTTTAAATGGATGGCTACTATCTAATCTACAAGTAATGTAGGAGTTCCCTGTCTCTTTTTTTCTGTTCTAAACGAACCTGCGACACTGAAATGCCTCAAGGAAAAATTTACCTATCTTTCTTCGTTTCACAATAACAAGTTTCGTGGGTTTCAACAAAATATGTAAATATTTACCCTATTTTTTTAAATAGATGCCTACTGTCTAAACTACGAGTAATGTAAGAGTCCTATGTCTTTTTTTTTTAACTATTATGCTACCTGGAAATCCGACCCGAAAATGTTGACAAAAGGGTTCGTTTCCTGCAGTTTCCTTAAGTTTGATTTCAGTACTCTCCAAAGTTTGATCCTTATCAACTTGTGTAATAAAACAGCAAGTTTAAAAAAAATATATATATATAGCCGGGAACATATTTCGTTAGGCAACCCAGCAGCAGCAATAATTTGTTACTTAAGCGCAAACGTTATATAATGGAATCAGTTAACTATATACAAGCTATTAAAGTTGATATTTGCACGACCGCTGTCAAGGTCGAGCGTTTATAGAGTTGGGAATTGAGTAATATTTTGTAATTATGACGCAATCCCTGATGTAAATAAATAAATTCACTAATAACGTTTGCGACTAACTAACAGAATAGAGCTACAGCACCGTTGCTTTTGTGTATATTTTATTATTAAAAAAAGTTCGGATAACCTATGAGTAAAAAAAAAAATATTTTTTTGAAATATCAGTTGCAATGTTTTTAATTGCCCAGCCAAGAGTTTCAGTAGCCCTATATACTTAAGCGCAAACGTTATTTAGTGGGATCCGTTAATTATATATATATCACGCTATTAAAGTTGATATTTGCACGGCCGCTGTCAAGGTCGAGCACTTATAGAGTTGAGAATTGAATCATATTTTGTAATTATGACGCAATCTCTGGCGTAAATAACGAAATCCACTAATAACGTTTGCGACTAAGTAAAAGAATAGGGCTCAAGCTGGTTTTGTAGATAAAATGGTAGGTATTTTAAGCTTTCTGATCGTGATAAAATTTCTTCGATAGTATTTTTAGGAGAAAAAGTTATCTCTCTGTTGGTAAATAGGTAATTCCACGTCCGGTGAGTGATCATCAAGGTCGTTCATGTTTTGTTCTGGCAGCTCTTCCAGTGCTTTTACTGTGAAAAAACAACAAATTATATTATAATCAAAATAAAACAAATTAGGGACAAATCTAGAACAAATATTGCAGCAGAATTTCGCTCCATGTTGGTAGCAAGTTGAAAATGAATATGTAAATGAGAATACAAATTTTTCTTAGAGTAATAGGGTCTATAAAATGTTCTTGTGCTATAAAGATTTATTTTTTATTTAATAGTTAATATATTGTGTTTTCATAATCTGTAATTAATTTTATTTATTTTACCCTAGCATAACAACAATTGACAAAAACTTTTTTTACCCTGTTAATTATATAGATCCCGCCAATGTAATTGGAGAATTATGAATACTTGTTGAAATCCAGTGTGTTATCTACAATAAAGTACCTGATCATAATAAAGAACCTAATCTTATAAATAGTGTTTTGCAACTATTTCATACATAAATTTTAACCAATTGACTATTTAATTAAATTATATTTTAATGCTGGGGTAAAACAGATGTTGTAATTAAATTTAAAAAAAACACAATAAATTGTTAGAATTATTGAATTATATTTAGTTAAGGCACGCTGCAAAAAAGTTGGGGCCTGGTTTTGAGCAATCTCTTTCGTGGTCTAGCGGTGAAGTGGATTTAGACTCGGAGGAGTGTTGGATTCCTGGTCGGGACACAATAATTTATTTGTAAAGTATGCTTGTCACTTGTCAAGCCTATAGTAAAGTTGTCTAAAAGTGAACCCGCTTTAAAATAGTGGTTTCTGACCTCATACTAATTTTTTTTTCAATGTCGTCAAACATCTTAACCTTCTGGCGTATTAAAAACAAGTGGAGCTTCGATAGAATCATATGCCACTGCCTAGATTACAGGGACCTAGCACAGGTACATGTAGACAGGTTTACATTAGTTCTTTTAATAGTTAGTTCATTGTAATTTTATTGCACGTTATTTTAGCCAAACTTGTAGTAAACCGCAATGTAAAATGAAGAAACATAACCAAAGCAAATACTTTTCCAAAACTTGCATTCATTGAATCAAAACGATTTTACACATTATATTAGTAGAACTTAGGGGAATCCGATTTGTTTAGGAATAGTCTATGCAGAAATTTATCCGCATTTTCTCTTCATTTGTCCCAAAAAATCTAAAATGAAGTTGAGTAATAACATTAAGTACGACATGAAGTTATAATCCGATATCGTGAATTTTCAATAATCTGCTTACTAAAAGAAATTAAAGATTTAGTTAATAAATATAGTTTAGTTTATTTTTAATTTTATTATTTAGGTAGCTTTTAATTTATATTAAATGTACTATAATTAACTTCGAATAAATTATATAGGTTTAAAAATTTTTTATACTGGTTGTATATTACTTCGAGTAAATAAATTATACTAAGTTGTTAATAAATCGACCATAGACAATCTTTATTAGCGTAGCGAGAATATGAAAATTTATCCAGAAATATGTTCAGCAGTAGAGGTCTAGGAATCTCTGTTCTAGATCCTATAATGATGATAAAGACAATATTGTGATGAATAAGTATTAATGATTTAAAACCAAAACAAAATGCAAAAATAAAAAAGGGAGAAAGGAAAATTAAAAAGGAAAATAAACTACTCACAACAAAATGCAAAAATGAAACCATGCTGCTTCCATCATCTCGTGGACCGTCCAGTTTCAGCCAGATATACTATAGGTAACTTAGGTAGGGGCAGTGTTAATTTTACAAACGTTGAAAAGCGTTACAGATCTTGGGCAAAAATCTTCATCATCGAATAAAGCGATCATTAAAGTGAATCTAACTTAAAACTTTTTAATATAAATATTAAAATCATTAATTCCAAAACAACGGTAGTATAAGATGTATATGCTGTCGAAGTTAGAGAGACAAAAACAAAAATTCCCAATGTAAAAGATTTTCAAACAAAATCTATAACAAATGCTAGTTTTAATGATTATGACAACAATTGTGTGCAATGTGAATGTTTAGTTTTGTGCTGCGGACGGTCCTGACTCGGGGTTGGTTCCTGTGGTGGAAAAAACAAAAGAAATAAAGCTTCACACAATGTTACTACATGCGTGTACATGAGTTATTGACTTTAGTAAATTTAAATGGATACAAAATAGCAAAATTGGCAGATGCTAATATTTTAGGCTTAACTGTGAAATTAGATGATAAAAATAATCAACTAGCTAATACTTAAATATATCTTTGAACTTCAGCAATTCCCTTCTGCATAATTGATTAATTAGACATGTGCAAATAGATTGACACAAAATAGGATTGTAAAGTAATTCATCTGCCAATTTTCTTAATATAAAAACACACTGGACAAAATTTAGCAGGTGCAGCAAAATGCACAACATAAATTGGAATTATTTTTATTAAACAACGAGGTTGTGGGAGTTAACAACTATTTATTGCATTGGTTGATACGGTTGTAAATAATAAATAAAATAAATATTAGCAAATAAGATTTTATAATATTGACTAGCTTTTTTAGAAACGATACTTTCGAATATCTAGCGACAGACAATTTTTTGATCTAAAACCAGACAAACACCAAATTTTAGATTTAGATCAAGGTAAGCTTAGAACGCGTCTGGTCAGCGAGCCAGGTCACAAATCAAAGGCCACAATCTCCAGAAATATATTCTGGAAGACCGTCTCTAGTAGTGGAGGACTAGAACTCTGTGCTCTAGGGACTGTGATGCTGAAGTAGGTCTAAAGTAATTTGAAGATTATTAAAGAGTTCTGAAGATATTTTTTCACAATAACGTATCAATCAATCTTTAGTGACAGCCAAACCCAATTCGTAATGGTAAAGGTAAAGGACAGGATTAAGTTACTGAAGTGCAGTCTTCGTTATTCTAATATTGCAAAATTTTTATTTTGTCGTTTAAGGTACAAGTTCGTTTCGCATGAAGCAGCAGCAGGCGACGCGACGACGTGTGGCCGCGACACTACTACTAATTTCTATGTATTTCTATAAAATATCTTCCCAGTTAATTTAAACAAAAGATACTAAACTAAATCGTGATCTCTAACACTTATTCTCAAACACTTCAGACGTAATCATTTATAGTCAGTGAAATATTACGCTGCCATCTGCTGCCATAACTACAGACATGCATGCTGATGCTGCTTGCAGTCGTATACGAATTTGTACGTTAAAGGTATTTCAGCTGAAGAAAGTTATAAAAAAATTGGGTTTAGCCGTAAACAGGTCTTTAGTCAAACTACAACAAGGCACACAACATCAACAAGAACAAAATAATATAAAGCCATTGCTCACCAGCGACTATTTTGCTCATCTCCATAACTTGCTTCGCTAGAATTTGGTTCATCTGTAGCAGATGTTCTCTCTGACGCTTGTCCTCGCCGTCCGGACTCTAGTGTAAGGTAAGCAACAATCCAATTATGTACAGCCAACATTCTAAGCGCACTTAGTGCTAATTGTGCCGCTGGTATAGCCACGCCTTTAACGGCACTATTTATTTACATTCCCTTATTTTTTATTGTGTAAAATTACCTGAGTAAAGATTATATTTACAAGATTTGGTTTATTATTATTAATATATTTATTTTATTTTCAAAAGATATAATTTATTTTGATCTAATTTTGTGCACTTTTACTAATAAGACTAATGTTATTTTTATTATATGTATATTAGTGTGTAATTAAGTTATTTGGAAAATAAAATATGTAGTTTACGTATCAATCAAGTCCTCGATTACGAATTAGTACTCGAGCTGATAGTATTTTACTAAAGTATATAAAATAAAGAGCTTTTTTCTACTTTGTAATCTTTTACATCATCATAATCGGCAGCGATTCCTAATGAGTGATTTGTTTTTCATTACCAACTTACTCATGGTTCTCTTGCTCTTTATTACTTAACTTTAGTTTTATATGTGAAAACCTTTAATAGTTCTTAGCGAATTTACTGTATAATATTTACTATAATATTGTCAACTGTTGGTTTTCCAAAATGAATAAATAAAAAAAAACATTTTACTTTTAATAATTTATCTAAAATTGCATAACTGTCAATACAATTTATCCCAAATCCCCATACAAGACGAATGATGTTCTTTATATTGCATGGTAAAGATGAATCAAAACTAAAATTTATGAATATTAATGAAACATTTTTTTAATGAATTTATCGACTTCTACTTCGATGAATTTATGGAAATGAAAAATATTTTATTTAAATACTCGGCACTTGACGGTGATATAAAAATATACAACGATAAAAGCAATCATGATGCAAGAAATGATAATTAAAACATAATAATGAAAAAAGCGCAACAATCTAATATGAAAAACATGAATTGTGGTATGTATTGTAAAAATAAAATGACACATCAATGATTTACAAGTACATTCCAAAATAATAACATTTTAAAACAATAATAATAAACTTTTATTATTATTATTATTCCAAAATAACTAGGACACACCAAATGATATTGTGGCTGAGATCGATAAACCGTTAAGCTTACTAGTAGCATACAAATTTTAAATTTAAACTTATATATACTTTTAGTTAAAATAATTATTATTAATTGATTGAAGGTATTAAACCTCTCGCTTTTGAAGAATGTTCAAGTCTGAAGTGTGTTAAGAAATGAACATTTTAAAACATTATCACATATATTTATTCACCTGTCTAGATTGTTGTAAATAAAATACGTCTATATTAGCGTTTAACATTATTATTATTATTAAATACTTTATTGCACTTTACTTAAAAGTATGTACAAGTTCGCCTACTTAAAGCCATTTCGGCTTTTTCTACCAGCTAACCTTTGGGAGAGTGAGACAGTATAAATATGTGGGGTGCAATTCTAACGAATAAACTACATAAATAGTATGCATACAAAGACTACATAAATACTCATCAATATATACGTATTATAGTATGAAGATAATTTGTCTCGGTCTGGGTGTTTATATGTATAATATGTATATATTTACAAAAAGAAAAAAAAAGTATAATATGTAGTTTATCAACAATCTAGTTTCCGTAACACAAGCCTCGTAGCTTACCACGGAAATTAGATGGCGCTGTGTGACCTGTCTGGAAATATTTATTTATTATTTATTTATTAATATATTATTAGGAAGTAGAAATTTGTGGAGTTAAAATATATTGTTCTGCTTGTTTAAAAAGATGTTTTTTTAAAAATGTGAATGGAAGAAGCTTGTCTGATGGTCAGCGGAAGTTTGTTCCACTGGCGAGCAGACGATACGGTAAATAAATCTGAATATCTGCTGTAAGTGTGGGATGGGACTTTGAGTTGGTTGTTATGAGAAGAATGAAGGTCGTGCGAATCACAAAGAAATTCAAAGTGTGTTTTAAGATAGGGAAGGATTTAAGATAAGCGTTTTAGCCATCTCCTATTCTGATGCATCTAATTGATCACCGGAGGCAGTATCAAGACAACTCTTATCACTGACTGACTGTGCAAGTCCACTTCGCTGGGTAATATACGATTAATATAATTTTATACTTGGTCCTGCCTCTCATACATTTCATTAACCTATTGGTTTTTACTTATTTATTATTATTATATATTATTTATTTATTTAAGGACAGTCGGTTACATTATTACTTGCTTAAAAACTAGGACATTGAATCGACGATAAATGTACGACCTTTAGGTGCCACAACATGCATAAAATACAAGTGGTAGGTAATAATGGATAATTAAAATAAAATCAAATTAAAATCTAAGTTTAAACATAGGAGAAGCTTAATGAAAAATATGAAACAAAACACGAGTAAAAAACATTTTTTAAAAAATTATTTAGTCTAATTTAATATTATTAGGAATAATTTATCTTAACATTTAACTTAAAATTTTAAAGCGAATCGTTGAACATATCTATTACTTGGCCGATCTCTTTATATTTTTTGGATAATCTAGATATAGGAGAGCTTTGTTTAAGATTAGTTCTGGCTAGTTACTGTTCATTGCCACTAGTTAAATCTCAAAATTACTCAGTATTAAATGAGCTTAATACACCGGAATATTTAAAAGAGAAATTTAATTTCCTTGGTGCCACTCATGACAGAACTTTACGTTCTTCTTTTAACTCCACGCTCTCCTTCCCCACACATCACACCGCATTTGTTTCTAAGTCGTTTGCGGTTATGGCTGTACATCTTTGGAACCAGTTACCGGTGGACATCCGTCAAGCTCCAAATAGAACACTATTTAAGAAACTGGACTATTTAAATTCACCATAAGCTTAATACACTCTCTGCTATATTTATTTCTCTCATTATAGTCATCATATGGTATATTATATTTATGTATATTCATAGAACGTATGTATGTAGTTTTATTTGTATGTATTAGTATGTGAATAAGTATTTATTCACTAGTATATATTGAAGTCTAATATTTTCTATTAGTTTTGATAGCACCTGCCTTATCTTGTCGTAACTGCTTTAGTTGTCCCAAAAGTTTGACCAGTATAGAATGTCTAGCGGCATTAGGTCCGCCTTTGTACTTTGTGCAATAAAGTTTATAATAAATAAATAATATATCGCCACAATACCGGCCTTTCTAGTGTGGGTCTCCAATAGAAAAACATGTACATAGGATTTTATTGGAAATAAACGATTATTATTATTATATTTTTCTGTTATGTCTGTTTTAATTGTATTGTCTAAATAATATAAAATGTATTTGGCTTGTGTTCCGCTATTGCTACTCTGTTTAATGTTTAATATAATAAGCTGTGATTTTTGAAAATTAAAAATAGTAACCTACTCAAACAAATACTGTATGATTCCGTTAATGCCGTCTTGGATTCTTTTTCCATAAATATAATTATGATAATGACGGCTAAGGCTCAATCCTTTCAGTAAGTGGTGTTATTTTTTCTCTAGAAAGCTGCATCATCATATATACTTTTTTAAATAACACTCAGATTTGAAAACTCTTTAAATAGTTACTGTGTGCGGGCGAGGGTAACGGTATGGGATGCGAAGTGTAACAATCGTATTATGCTGGGCTAAGCATGTCTCATAGATCTCAGCCTTTTCTATCCGATATATCGTAGTCTTTAACCTACCTTGTTAGGATCTGCTGAAGTTCCGGACAACATTTTCTTGATAGATTCCACCTTTTCCAAACGCTTTTGTTGTTCTTCGGGAGAGAGTTCAGGAGACTGTAATACAATTAAAGTTAATATTTGTTTACTGCGCATTACCTGTAGCTGTATGAAGGTTTCCCTAAATCAGATCTATTGAATTAATTGAAAAAAATGAGCGGCGACCGAATCAAGAAATTCCGTAACGAAAATAAACAGGTTGAAAGCCGTGCATCGTCTAACGTCGTTTCAGTTCGGCAGACTTCGGCACGGTGTTTGTGTGCGTGCGACTAGACGTATGCGTGTAGACTAGCTGCTAACTGCTCATAACTAATTCTATCTCTTTTAGACACAATGCTAGGTGAGACAGCGTGCTTTTTGGCCGCGTCCACCAGTTAGTTCGAGCCCGAGTAACTTTAATTATTATCAAAGAAAAAAAAATACTGCATAAATAATTATAATTGCATAAGTTGATAAAAAATGCTATGCAATAGCTTTACCGCGGCAGTCCCCGAGTGCCACACGTACTTTTTTTTATAACTAATTATTAGCTTAATTCAGATTTATAATAGATAGTTATGCATGATTACAGTGTTATTGTAATGCAATGATATATTTTTCTCTTTCGCTATTGTACTTAATTTTAAAATCTATATATTATTTTTATCTAGGTATTTGAAATTGACAACTGTAGGTTTTCCATAATGAATAATAAAGTAAAAATTTAATTTTATTTATTTTCTCCTCCTAACTCTGCACCCCACAAAATCTTTTTGCAATTGTCTGTATGTGTGCTGGTCTACGTTAATAGTTTTGAGGCAGTCATGTAATGTTTTGGGTATTACTTCGGTCGTAGATACTAATATGGGTACAGTTGTTACTTTTTCCAATTTGAGTTGGGATTTAAGCTCTAGTGCAAGATCTATATATTTTTATTATTATTATGTTTATAAAAACGTCTTAGGCCGAGTTGTACCAATATTTAGTAGGTGATGGATGACCTGCGAAATAAAACTGGTACTTGCTATTCAATTCGATTCGGAAACAGAGATTTAATATTGAAGCAACTTTGTCAATAATAGCTGTTGAAAAAATATCTGAAATCAAATTGTAAAGCATTAACAAGACTTACCTTTTCAGGGATATAACGTTCAGGAATAAGTATCTTCTGTGGAGCTGCCAACAATTGGTCAATGGTGTTCTCAGCGTATCGTTGTGGTGCTATAGCTGATCGAACCACATCTGGGGGAGCTCTTAAAACCCTCTCCATATCGGCATCGTCAAGAGAACGACCCATTTTCTAAAATAATTAATAGAAATAATAATAATAAATATTTCCAGACAGGTCACATAGCGCCATCTAGTTTCCGTGGTAAGCTACGAGGCTTGTGTTACGGAAACTAGATGGTTGATAAACTACATATTATACTTTTTTTTTTTGTAAATATATACATATTACACATATAAACACCCAGACCGAGACAAATTATACAATGTACAACTTGCCCCCGGTGGGAATCGAACCCACGACCTCCCGAGTTCACGGCAACGTTTGTTACCACTAGACCACGGAGGCGGTAAAATATAAAAGTTATCTTTTTTATCACAAGATCAAACCTTGCGCCCGCCAGATGGTAAGCTTCTAGCCTGCCGGGGCGGGAAAGTATCCACTTTTCGTGTTGATAAACCCAGTAAAGTGTATCCACACATTTTGGGATTATGCCCAGTGAAGCCGGCATAGTGTTAGGGACTGATGTCAGCTATGAGTGTCTGATTCCAGTTGCTAACATTCATGGATCTTGCGAGCCACTTACTATCAGGTGTAAGATGTGCTAGTATAAAAAAAACTAAATTTCGTAAGCTGTATCATGCTATATCATCATGTATGTTAAAAAACCGACTTACATCTTGTTTGTAGTTATTCTTCGGCATCTCGTTCAAAGTCTTAGCGCTTAAGTGATGAGGCGCCGTATAGTGCCTCCTCTTCTCCTTCGGCACCTGTCGTCTATGCATCGATCCATTCTTCACATCTCCAGACATTTCAGTTATAATCTGTTTCGCTGCTTCGCTCTTAAAAATTGGGGACAATTCCGCATGAGAACGGGTAAAACTACCAATACTGCTAGTCTTCGATAAAAGATCCTGAGTCAGAGTCCTAGAGCTGTCAGTGGGACTATTCAAATATTGTGTAGATAAAGAAATGTTCCGATCATTACCAGATCTATCATAACCTTTGTTGTAACTATTGCTGAGTGACGATATTTCTTTTGAAAAGTCGTAATTTGATAACGAAGGACTTGAAGCGAATTTGGGACTGATTTCCAATGATGACTGGACACGAGAGGCATCACTATACTTTGTTTGTGGTAAGGCGTGATAATTATTATCAAGGTATTTATTTGGTGTGTTTGCAGGTTTATCTACACCTTCTGATGGCAAGCTATCCGCGTAGTTGGAAGGTGCATAACCACGCATTTCTGCGTATTTTATGTCATTAGAATTGGCATGACTAGATGTTGCCTGACTATATGAATTAGTATCTTCCGGTTGTTGATATCCATATACTTGTTTATCTTTTGAACGTCCGTAACCTGATGAGCTATCAGAATATATAGCATGATCAGTATAAGTTCCATAGCTCGTTGTATATTTAAATGGTGATGAATTATTATTTTTAGTAGGGATTATTCGTATATAACCATGTGTATCTGTGTATTCCCAGTGTGGCACATCACTAAACGGCTTAGCATAAGGGTCTTCCAATTCGAGTACATCTGAGCGAGGTAGGTAGGTTACAATAGCATCCTTTTGTGGAACAACGAGTCCTTCTTCGAGGAATGGATTTAAGCTAGAAGTTAGGCTGGAGCTGGACCAATCTGACATGGGCTGTAGTGACCTTTCTCGGTCTCTCTGACGTCTTTCACTTTCTCTCTTAACAATGCGTACAGTTTTTATCTCTTGCTTCTCCACATTAGACAGATTACCTGAAATATAAAAATAGTTTGAAAATATTAAAAGTTAATGACCGCCTCCGTGGTCTAGTGTCATCGAGACAGAATTATGTACAGTTCTCCCAAAGTGATAATGCGCATAGAAATCTTCGTCACTGTTCGGCAACGGTCGTATTCCCCGAGCGTCGGAAGACGATATGTATATAGAGTGGTTAAGTGCATTTTCTTCATGCATAATTTAGTAGAATTATGTGTAATAAACTAATAAAAACTAATAAATAAACTAATAAATTAATAAACTATTTAAAGTTGAATAAGATAATTAAAGTTGAAATTAAATTCACCTTTGAAAACAAAACCAAGAACGGTGTGTAATATCAGCTCTATATAATTCCACTCAGAGAGAACACATGCAGTCACCGACCGCCCGAATTGTTTTCTATTGTGTACACATGATATTGACTTCTATTTCTTTCGAACAAGGTGCAAAATGCAAGTGCAATGTTTAGGCTCTTACGATTCAATGATTCGGGTGTTTCCGGGAATACGACAATTAGCGAAGATCTGTATGTGCATTATTAATTTGGGAATACTGTAAATGTAGATTTCTTCGTAGGATATTAGATGACTAATAATAATTGGCAGTGGTGGCATGAAGGATATGGATAAGTATACGAGTAAAAATTGCCTTAAGATGAGTTCGTTTTATTTTTTAAATGGATGTATTCCTTACCTAGTGCCGGGCTGTGAATATCCTCGCTAGTCAATGGAGACATGACAGACATATCAGCTACACCAGATTCCCGTGTATCCACATACAATGGAGTGTTTAATTGTGGGTCGTAATGACCAGGAGGCGTCACATGAGCTTCGTAGTCATAGTCTGATTGTCCGTGGTCTTTAGTACGGCCAGTATCGAGATTGGTCTCTTGCCATGAAGATATATTTGAAGGCTGCGTTGGTCGTTGTTTTGAACCTGTTGTTGGAATAGATGCTTGGAATAATATAATAATATAAATTAACCGTAACAGCTATAGATTTGGACCTACGCGTTTAAATACATCCTCGCCAATCCGTCAGGCCAGCGTGGCGAGTGTAGGCGAATTTATCCAGATATGTTTTCATTTCTGGGAGTATCATTTCCAGCAGTGGAGGTATAGGACTCTGTGTTCTAGGGGATGTGATGATGACGATGTTATACCTACATTAAATATAAATTAAAAGCTACTTAAAATATAAAATTTAATTTAAACTATAAATAAAAAATGTTCTCTAGAGACGTCCCATCCAAGGACACTTTTTTCCTCTGTATAGCGATGCAGAAATAATTTTCAGCCTTCCTGTCTCCAGACCATTCTGTCTGCCGCTTTGACATCTCCTTGGCAGGCGCGTTGCTGAAGGTCCCCATGGGCCCATCGTCTCGACCCCAAACGGCGCAAATTCGTAACCGATACCAAGGTTGAGCTAATGAATGAAGCTAATGAGAAAATCCAGTAATACAAATATAGGATATCACTTCATGAATAACAGAGTTGTAAATATTTGGAACAAAATACCAGAAGACATATTAAAGTCCTCAACTGTAAACACTTTTAAAAACAAACTGGACAAGTGGCTAGTGACAATCGAAATAGACTATGGTGATAACTGAAAATTTAATAAACTTTACAACAGTGCTTGATATAGGCATAACAGCAATGCGCTGCTCGCATTAATAATAATAATAAGGTTGGCGTATGTGCGCAACTTGAGGTACTCAGCAGAAAACGCCGCACTTCCCGCGCCTGAAGAGGTCGCCTGGATGTAAGATGGAGCTAATGTGTCTACACACGTCGCATCCCATGATGATGTTTATATATGTTTAGTATCGGTCTAATCTGTGGTTACACAATAATTTATTTATATGATATTTCTCGAATTCGCCTCTATTTAAGGTTAAGATTTTAACTTACCAGGTGAATTGTTCTGTGTGGTCTGCAAAGCTCGGGACTGTTGCGTCAAGTGACGAACCGCGCGACTTAATTCTTGTCTCTGTCGCTGAAGAGCGGTCACAAGCTGTTGGACTCGCGATACCTCTGAAATAATTAACAAACAGTAATCATTAGTTAACCCTCATCAACCCGCCTGGCTAGTATGGCAAATAAACGTCGAATTAACCATAAATATTTTTATTTATTTATTTATTAAGGAAAACTATTGAAATTTAATTTTAGACAAAAATAGAAACAGAAAGTCATTTACAAGTTTTCACTAGTAGTGTTAGAATAATACATATTATGAACGATGAAAGCATCTACAAACTATCACTTCATGCAATAAACTAATAACTGTACAATAACGAACACTATTATCGTTTAAAGAACGTTAAGTTAAACGCATTTCTCACCACTATCACCTTGTCATGAAAGATATCAACATCAGTTTCATTAATGAATGCATTAAGTTCAACGCATTTCTCACTACTATCGCCTTGTCATAAAAGATATCAACATCAGTTTCATCAATGGATGCATTAAGTTCAACGCATTTCTCACCGCTATCACCTTGTCATGAAAGATATCAATATCAGTTTCATCAATGAATGCATTAAGTTCAACGCATTTCTCACCACTATCACCTTGTCATGAAAGATATCAACATCAGTTTCATCAATGAATGCATTAAGTTCAACGCATTTCTCACCACTATCACCTTGTCATGAAAGATATCAACATCAGTTTCATCAATGAATGCATTAAGTTAAACGCATTTCTCACCACTATCACCTTGTCATGAAAGATATCAACATCAGTTTCATCAATGAATGCATTAAGTTCAACGCATTTCTCACCGCTATCACCTTGTCATGAAAGATATCAACATCAGTTTCATCAATGAATGCATTAAGTTAAACGCATTTCTCACCACTATCACCTTGTCATGAAAGATATCAACATCAGTTTCATCAATGAATGCATTAAGAGTATTACAAGCTTTAATTAAAAATGTATTTTGTCTGTAGTTAGTGCTCGCCATTGGTATGCGAAAGGTGGGCTTGTACTATATGGTCTATGTTATACTTCTAGAAGGTCCTTCTTCAGGGGTAGAGTTCTGTATAGGCTACTACTACTATATATTGGCTACGATAAAATTTAAAATTATTTCTGAATTACTCACCATCTTCAAGTAAAGCAGTGGCAGCTGACGGAGCATGAGCGGGAGCTGGAGACTGTCTCTGAGTATGCAATGCTCGACGAAGCTGAATAAGCTCGCGTTCCAAACGAGCATTATCTGCTACTGTTTGTTCCAATTTCTGACAATACCATTAAAATTCGTTAACACATACTACAATCATAACCATAACATTTACTATATAAAGTATATAAATAATATATATATATAATAAAAGTGACATAGGTGTGTGGAAGCGTGAGCGTCAGCGAAACTACCGCACAGACAGCGGAGTCATACAGGCCCGGATGTTCAATGGGCCTGGGTTGGGGATGGGATAATCTCCCGTTTTCCCCGGCAGGATCTTGGCGGCTAACTACCCGCCGGTGATTCAACGCACCTTTGGTGCTACAACAACACCGTCCTTGTGGCTCACGAATCTAGTCTCCTAGATTTGTCTACTTTAGTTCTTCTCCAAGAGCGCCTCCCTAGGTAGTGGCCTCCCCTCCGGGGCCCGTGCGAAAGTAGGAGCGATATCCTGAAGATGCTTGTAGGATCCGTTGTCAGCCCGGTAAAACATACGTTTAGCTAGGCCGACAACAAATGTCTCAATAGTAGGCATCTCCAGATCTCTCGCGATTACAGAATTTCGCACGAACCACGGCGCTCTGGATACCACCCTGAGCGATAACTGTCAGTAGCACCTTCTAACGCACATACCTATGATCTCGGACTTAGATGTTGTATAAAATAGCAACATCAAGGGCCGAAATCCTACAGACAAAGAAATGTAGAAGAGAAGAGAGGAGCAGCCTCATAAAGAGAACAATAGGATTTGAAAAAAAAAAAAAAACATTTACTATGGAATATTCTGAGTTGCACTAAAATAAAGTCTCTGTAATGATTAAAGTTAAAAACGGTGTCAGATATATCTGTATTGCGTAACTGTCTCCGTGGTCTAGCGGTTAAGTCCGTGGATTTAGACTCGGAGGTACCGGGTTCGATTCCTGGTCGGGACACAAAAATATTAAATAATGTATTTCATTCTCCTTCTCACATCCAGGCGACCTCGTCAGGCGCGGGAAGTGCGGCTTTTTTTGCGGAGAACCTAAAATTGCGCAAATACGCCAACCTTGGTATCGGTTACGAATTTGCGCCGTTTGGGGTCGAGACGATGGGCCAATGGGGACCTTCAGCAAGGCGCCTGGCCAAGGAGTTGTCAAAGCGGCTGACAGAAAGGTCTGAAGACAGGAAGGCTGGTAATTATTTCTGCCAAGGATTAGCCTCGCTATACATACAGAGGGGAAATGTTGCCAGTCTCCTTGGGACTATCTTGGATAGGACGTCTCTAGGGGACATTTTTTATTTATAGTTTAGTTTATTTTTAATTTTATTATTTAGGCAGCTTTTAATTTATATTTAATGTACTATAATTAACTTCGAATAAAATTTTATTTATATTTAATTTATTTGTGATATTTCTCGAGTTTGGTACGCTGGAAACATAGACGAGCTTGCCACTTGTCATGATTGGCCTATAGTAAAGTTGGCTAAATGTGAATCCACTTATTTATAAGCGTGGTTTCTGACCACCCTGAAAGGGAAACGGTAGTGATGGTAGGTATAAAAATGTCTAAAAGTGAATTCAAAAGGAAATTGAAGTAGCTTTTAGTAGGTACTAAAAAAAGTAAAACTAATTGTAAAAAAACTGTAATATTCATACGTAATGTATGGTGCAAAGAACAAAAAAAACAATATGGAAATTGGCAGGCGCTGCGACTATTTTACAATCAATGCAAATCTAAACACTAACAAACTTTTTTGTATCTACTTGTTGATAGGTTAGTAAAAACATCAGCTTGCAAACAATACTTTGTCAAAACCAAAACATGCAATAGATCCATAAACAACGCACATTGATAAATAACCAATAATATTTTAAAACGAAGCTGTGGTCGATCACTTAATTATCGAGACTTCAATAAGGATAACTTGGCCAGTGTTGTTAAGAAAACATCCCTTGTTTTTAATTGAAACGCGCATGTATACGCGCTAAAATAATCTTCACTCTCACTTTCTATCCACACAAAATATTTGTAGTTGACGTCATTACTATTCCATATTGTAGCAGAAAACATTTAGGTATATGTATTTTATGTAATATTATGTAATATTATTTATGTAATATTATGTAATATTATTTATGTAATATTATGTAATATTATTTATGTATTATTATTATTATTATTAGTTGGTACTATGTGTAGTGTACTATGTTTGCAAAGGGTGTCTCAGAATGCACCATGTCACAAGACAGCGATTTGAAGGAGCTATTTTTTTTTGTAAATATTTAATTTTTATTTTCTATGCATATTTCTTTAGGTTCAATTTAGTTTTTGTTGTAATATAGTTTATTTAATTTAAGGTTTTCCATGAAATAAATTTGATATTAAATAAACGATCAGTTTGTAAATTTTATTTGTAAAAAACCAAACCTCTATGTTACTTTTTTTTTTCTTTAAATCCTACAACTAAAATTCTTAATCACACGCTAGAGCATCGACCTAGAAATAGCTTTAATTACGTCTGTGATTTTTTGTAGCATTCAAATTGGGTGGTTAAGGGTAGTAGAGTCTACTTTTTAAGTAGCCTCACAGGAAAAAAATTGGTCTGGTCTCCTTGGAGACCAGTTAATGTCTCCTCAGCAACTTATCACTATGTCAATAATTCGTGAAGAGCAGCAAACAAGTCATTTATAACATTTGAAGTGGATTAATTTTACACGGCCCATTTACAGCTATGAATTTATGTTTAATTGACATATCATTATTAGTATTTAGATTATAAAATGACGTCTTTTTATTTGTTATTATTATTATTATTTGTTTTATACATTTATAAATTATCTGACATATGTATATAATTTCTATACATCATAATTATTATACATACATACATACATATCTTCACGCCAAATCCCTTGCGGGGTAGGCAGAGACAATTGAGCGCCACTTGTCACGGTCACGACATACCTCTTTCGCTTCTTCGACATTCATCAACCTCTTCATACATGCCCTTTTGTTTCGATGGCTTTTCAACGCACCTTCAGCTATTGTTTTATTAATTTGGTCGTAATATGTGAGTCTAGGTCTGCCAGGGCCTCTTTTACCCACGACTTTCGCATTATATATCTGGTTCGTCAATCTCTCTGCATTCATCCTTTCAACATGCCCGAACCATCGTAGCATGCCTTTCCTTATTTTTGTCCCTATGCTTTCTTTCATACCTACCCTTTTTCGTATTTCGTCATATATATATATATAATTATTAAGTATTTAGAATTTAAACTGACACGGCCTCTTTACAGCCACGATCTTATTTAAGTAGTTTCTAAGTTAGTTAGTTTTACTTGATTGTAGCAATAATGTTGTGCATAGCATACATAAATATGGATTATTGCCTGTTTACGGTCCAACCATTATTACCACTTTGATTAGTACATATGTTTTGAAAATTGTATTGATTTAATTAGTTCTGACTGTATCCAAGTTGTTTTGAGAGAACCAATGGAAATAAATTATTTTGATTTGATTTGACTAAAAAAAAGTTGTAATTGTAGCCTTTTGCAAACGGTTGTTTTTTAAAAATAAAATTTTATAATGAATATTTTATTTAGTATTAAATAAACCGTATTAGAATTAATTTTGATGTCTTTTATGTATATATAAAAAACGAAAAACATTCTGAAACACCCTATATATAATGTATTGTCGTTTATGTTGATCATCATCACGACCGTTTCCCTTTCGGGGTGGTCAGAAACCACGCTTATAAATAAGCGGGTTCACATTTAGCCAACTTTACTATTAGGCCAATCATGACAAGTGGCAAGCTTGTCGATGTCTCCAGCGTACCAAACTCGGGAAAATTTTAAATCCACGGACTTCACCGCTAGACCACCGTTTATGTTATATTAGTAAATAATAATAAATAATAAATATTTCCAGACAGGTCACACAGCGCCATCTAGTTTCCGTGGTAAGCTACGAGGCTTGTGTTACGGAAACTAGATGGTTGATAAACTACATATTATACTTTTTTTTTTTAAATATATACATATTATACATATAAACACCCAGACCGAGACAAATTATACAATGTACAACTTGCCCCCGGTGGGAATCGAACCCACGACCTCCCGAGTATTTTTATTAGTATATCTATCTATAGTATGAATTAGTATGTAAATTGTATGTAGATATTGGTATGTATATATTTATATTATAACTATATTGCTGTTTTATTTCAATTTACCTATTTTTTTATTTAGCCTACCAGCTATCCTGTCTAAATGTCCTAAAGGTTTGGCTGTCAGAAAATGCGTTTCTGTATCAAGTCCGCCTTTGTACATAGTGCAATTAGGTTTTAAAATAAACAAATATTAGGATCAAGTTATATTTTATAATATTTTTCTTTATCTATCACTTAGTTATTTTTTGTCACTCAGCCTGTAATTATAATAATACAAATATCCTATATTATATCACTTCATGAATAACAGAGTTGTAAATATGTGGAACAAAATACCAGAAGACATATTAAAGTCCTCTGTAAACACTTTTAAAAACAAACTGGACAAGTGGCTAGTGACAATCGAAATAGACTATGGTGATAACTGACAATTTAATAAACTTTACAACAGTGCTTGATATAGGCATAACAGCAATGCGATGCGAGCCTATTTAACTTAACCAATAATAATAATTTGTTATATATATATATTTGACCGCCTCCGTGGTCTAGTGGTAACAAACGTTGCCGTGAACTCGGGAGGTCGTGGGTTTGATTCCCACCGGGGGCAAGTTGTACATTGTATAATTTGTCTCGGTCTGGGTGTTTATATGTATAATATGTATATAATTACAAAAAAAAGTATAATATGTAGTTTATCAACCATCTAGTTTCCGTAACACAAGCCTCGTAGCTTACCACGGAAACTAGATGGCGCTGTGTGAACTGTCTGGAAATATTTATTATTATTATTTATTATATGAATATTCGCTGGTAAAAGATGCCTTATGTCATAATGCTCGCCTGTGCGCTTAGTTTTAAGTAATTTAACTCTGTGCAATAACAATGTATTATTAATTAATACTCCTTAAGTAAACAAAACTTCTGTCTACAAAATATGATTGGTTGTTGATCAAAACACATTGTAAAGTATGTTAGTAAAAACAAAATAAGTGCAGTAGACGTAAAAACCTTATAAACCTTAGAATTGAGTGCCAGCATCGCGTGGACTCGAGCCAGCTCTGCCTCCAGATCGTGCTCGTCACGCCCCCCTTCCACCTGCATAGTACCGAATTTTGTACGTACACCTGTAATGCAATTAAACAACATACAGATAATAGCAATGGCTGACAAAATAAAAGTGGAATACATTGTATGGGCCAATAATAATTTGGACAAGAAAAATAGCTCAGACTAAATAATAAAATAAATCAATAAAAATTCAATAATCATAACAATTAATTGTGTTTTTTTTTTAAATTTAATTACAACATCTCTTTTACCCCAGCATTAAAATATAATTTAATTAAATAGTCAATTGGTTAAAATTGATGTATGAAATAGTTACAAAGCACTATTTATACGATTAGGTTATTTATTATGATCAGGTACTTTATTATAGATAAAACATTGGATTTCAAATCGGCGGTATCGAAACTATGTAATTGTTAACGTAAAAAAAAATATTTTGTCAACTGTCGTTATGCTAGGGTAAAATAAATAAAATTAATTACAGATTATGAAAACACAATATATTAACTATCAAATAAAAAAGAAATCATTATGACACAAGAACATTTTATTGGGCCCATTTCTCTTAGAAAAATGGGCATTATCATTTTAAGTATTAAAAAAAAAATTATACCTAATATAAAAATATTTTTGGTCTGCCATGCCAAGTACATTTCATTACTTTTGTAACGATATTTGATTTAGCTATGTTATGATTAAGTCCAAGATAAAAAATTGTACTAATTGTACATACTTAATTATTTTTACCTGTTAGCAAAGATTCTATAGCGTCCTTATCAGTCTTCATTCCATGCAGTAACGCAGCTTCGTCAGCCAACTCTTGTTCCAAAGCCCAAAGTTCAGCCACACGCGATCTGGCTGCTTCAGTTTCCATAGGTTTACCAGCTGCAGCGTTCTCTAACCATCTGTTAACAAAATTATGTGTAAGAAGACAAATATCGCACAGACAGACAGCGGAGTCATCCAGGCCCGGATGTTCAATGGGCCTGGGTTGGGGATGGGATAATCTCCCGTTTTCCCCGGCAGGATCTCGGCGGCTAACTACCCGCCGGTTATTCAACGCAGCTTTGGTGCTGGGCGCTGTTCCTACTACAACACCGCCCTTGTGGCTCACGAATCTAGTCTCCTAGATTTGTCTAGTTCTTCTCCAAGAGCGCCTCCTAGTTAGTGGCCTCCCCTCCGGGGGCCGTGCGAAAGTAGGAGCGATATCCTGAAGATGCTTGTAGGATCCGTTGTCAGCCCGGTAAAACATACGTTTAGCTAGGCCGACAACAAATGCCTCGATAGTAGGCATCTCCAGATCTCTCGTAATTACAGAATTTGGCACAAACCACGGCGCTCTGGATACCACCCTGAGCGATATGTTCTGCTGACTATGGATCTTGTCCCTGTTGGTTTTGGCCAGAAGGTGATGCCAAGCTGGCGCAGCATAAGTAAGTCGGGAACGGATGAAGATTTACCAATCCTGTCTCGAGATTGCGATAGACTATGTTTAATTAGGGCTTAATTGTCAAAAGAGCAAATATTTTTTTTATGCTTCAGGTGACATTAGTAGAACCTCTATTTGAAATAAAAAAAAGTGTCATTTTTTTAAAGAATAAAATCATTTACCCAAAATCAAAATACTACTGCAGTGTCAATGAGGCCGCGTCTGAAAATCGCGATATCCATCGTGATAAATACCTAAAGGCTGGGAGTTTTATTATTAATTGATCTCGTCCACAGCCGAGAGACGAAATAGAGAGAGAAAGAATTACGTACGTCAAGGTTCGCGAGTGGCGATATTTTTAGGAAAACATATCTGCACCGTAACTTAAAATTTAATTGATGAATAATAAAATAAAAAAATACGTATTTCTTTATTTTTATTCTAGATTATAATATAAAAATATTTGCTCTTTAATAAATTCCACGCAGTATTGCGCAATATTACGTTCACCGCCCACTATTGTTCACCCAACGAAATGCTGTATGATTTTGGTAATGCCGTCTTGGAAGCTCGTTACGCGTATGTCTTTTTTAATATTTCAATTGCAAAACGAACTATTGCAAAATTTACTGTTCTAGTTCAGATTTAGCCAACTATAGGCCCATTATGACAAATGGCAAGCTTATTAATGGATAGCGTCTGGTAGTAACTCGTTTAATTTTAATTTTTGTGTTTTATATTTTACTGTCTTATTATCTCTATTAAACCGCTACACCACGGAGGCAATCAAACATTTAGCAGTGTCAGTTTATACTAAGCTTATTAACTAATGTATTGAGCAATTAAGCAGTTAGTTTGCATTGGTTAACTGTGCACGTGACAAGTGCGTATTTGTAGTGCACAATATAATAATTAATACATACATACATATGTCAAATTGACAATTTATGCTAAGTTATTTATTATTATTGTCCTTGTTTCACTTTGTTAGTTGAGCCAATCATGTTCCTTACAATCAAAAAGATAAACCTAGTAAATAAATAAATATTTCCAGACAGGTCACACAGCGCCATCTAGTTTCCGTGTTAAGCTACGAGGCTTGTGTTACGGAAACTAGATGGTTGATAAACTACATATTATACTCTTTTTTTTATTGTAAATATATACATATTATAAATAGAAACACCCAGACCGAGACAAATTATACAATGTACAACTTGCCCCCGGTGGGAATCGAACGCACGACCTCCCGAGTTCACGGCAACGTTTGTTACCACTGGACCACGGAGGCGGTCAAAATAGTAGTAAATCAAACAGGATAATATAACCTTAATATATATTACCTCTGCTGTTCGATAGCATGTTCTGCAAGGACCTTTTGGCGTAGTCTTTGGTTCTTTTCCAATCTTTCGACAGTAGAACCAGGTCTGTTGTATAGAGAACCCAACTTCACCATGTTGTCAACCAATTGCACTAATGGCTTACTCTTCTGATAATGGTGTTCCAGTTCCATTAGTTGCATCTTCAAGTGTTCGAGACGTTGGATATTATCTTCCCTTTCAATCGATTTTAGGGAACTAAGTGAGTCCTAAAATATAATTATTATTTAGAATTTGTTTATTCTTATAATCATCATGCAAATCAACAGAAGCCATCAACAACAAACATAAAAATACGTATCTGAATACTAAAGTTATTAGTCATCAACTTTAATGTAATTTATTTATTAAATTAAAAAAATTACCAATAAACAATTTAAAAAAAAATAATAACTATTCTAAGAACTATTAAAGGGTTTCACATATAAGAAGCGTAATATTTTATTAATATTAGTTAATTCAAATTATTCAATATTTGTATTATGATCTTCGATTATACATTAAATTACTTCCAAATCATAAATTTAAAAAACAACTCACTGACATGCTGATAGACAAGTGCTACTATTCAGTGCGGGACTTTGAAGATAAATCGCTTGCTATAACAAATTCTTAAAATTATAATTTCCAACTTTGACATTAATATTATCGTATATGTAAGTTAGTATTTAAAAATGAATTATGAATTAAAGTATTTTCCCTCATTAAAACAAATAAAATTTATTTAATAATAAAATTAAAAACTAAAAGTGTAAATTTAACCTAATTAAAAATAAAAACTGTCCTCCAGAGGCGACCTCCTAATGTTTTATGGATCTAATTATGTAACTTTTGAAAAAGTCTCCATACTTTTACGTTAGCCGTTTGGACATTACGAGGGGCGTTCAAAATATTCTCGGTATGTGGATAAAAACAAACAAGTACGAAAAGTTTGATATTTTTATTTTTCAATATACTCCCCCCCTATGTTCATACACTTATAAGATCGATCAATTATTTTTTTTAATCCCTCATAAAAATATTTTTTATCTTTGGTGTAAAAATGCTCCTCCACGGCCGTCTTCAACGCTTCATCGTCAGAAAATTTATTTCCACGCAGATCCTTTTTAAGATTGGGAAACAAAAAGAAGTCGCTTGGGGCTAAGTCCGGACTATAGGGTGGATGAGTAACAGTTTCAAACCCACATTCAACAATAGCTGCCTTGGCAATATGAGCAGTATGGACAGGGGCGTTGTCATGCAGAAGCAGAACACCTTTGGTTAACTTTCCTCGCCTCTTTTCTTTGATCGCATCTCTTAATTGACGTATAACGTTAGCGTAGTACTGCCCTGTGATATTTACACCTTTTTCTTTATAATCGATAAGCAAAACTCCTTCACAATCCCAAAATATTGTGGCCATGACCTTGCCAGCTGACGGGATTACCTTGAACTTCTTGGGATGAGCTGAACCCTTAATGTGCCACTGCATGGACTCCTGTTTGCTCTCTGGGTCATAATGATGAACCCAGGTTTCATCTCCAGTAACTATTTTTTGCAGCACCTCATCGGGATTTTCACCACACAGGTCGATAAAATCTGAACAGCAAGCCACACGCATATCCTTTTGAAGAAGCGTCAGCATTCGCGGAACCCATCTTGCACTTACTTTTGACATATTAAGATGGTCATGTATAATGTCATGTACGGTACCAATAGAGAGATTGGTTACTTGAGCTATAGATTTTACCTTCACTCGGCCGTCTTCCAATATAAGTTTTTCCACTTTATCAATATTTTCTTGTGAGGTAGCCACTACAGGCCGGCCAGGTCTAGGGTCATCTTCAATACTCTCCCTTCCACGCTTAAATTCGCTTGACCATTTTTGAATAGTAGATAAAGAAGGAGCAGACTCACGGTAAACACAATCCATTTCCTCTTTTATGGTTTTTTGATTTTTACCCTGTTTTGTCAAGAATTTTATGACGGATCGGTGCTCTAATTTCGTTAAAATTGTTAATTCGCTCATGGTGTTCATGTTTGTTCGGCAATTGCAGAAAAACAAAAGAACATCTCGGTTCCAATTTTACTTTTTTTTAATGTCAATGGATGAATCTTAGCGGCCAGTAACAAATATATATATAAAAGAGGTTGTAACGTATCAATACCGAGAATATTTTGAACGCCCCTCGTATCTTGGCTAGACGCTTGGCTGAGGGTGACATCGTCTTAACCCCAACCGGTGCAAATTCCTAACCTATACCGGGCTGGCGTATTTGCGCAGCTTAATGTTTTCAACAGAAACCACCGCACTTCCCGCACTTGACGAGGTCGCCTGGATGATTGTGTCAACAAATGTTGACCATCCCACACCAGTGACCTGTCAAGTTTCGCTCCTCGCGATCTTACGAGGGTACTAGGATCACGGGTACTCCAGTAGTGACAAAAAGCCCTTCGGATGACGTCGTCAAAAGCCGCGTGACAAAGAATGCGGCAAGCACTTCTAGCTCAAGAAAGCCACAGTCCGGGCTCCGAGGCACACCACCGTGGTCAGTGAATTTCGATCATATTGTATTATATTCTTGAAAGAATATCACTATGGGTGCCCCCGCTTCAAAAGTACTTTTTAAGAGCTTGTCAGCAGCCATTATTTGCAATACCTAAATTGCGAACGAAAGCCATCGAAACGACACCCTTGTATCACGCACTGACTCTTATTAATAATATCGTATAGGCGTATGACCGCTGTATTGACATATTTTCGTACTCCGAGCCGAGATTTCTGACATCAGCTGGACGCTATTTAGAATTAATTTCTACAAAAAGCAGCGTGATTGATGTAATATCAATTATTAATAACATAATTTTCTTTGTATAACGTGTAATTTTGTAATTATTAGCCAATTGTATGAGTGCTACCTATGTGTAAATTTGATGAATATATAATTGTATAAATTGACTAAGAGCCTACGTGTTTGGCATTAGCTGTAAGTGTTGGCTTGTAATAATAATAAATAAACAAATAAATATAGTATTTAAATTCGGATTTTTTAACCCTGGCAATATTTTTTTAGTATTCAGATACGTCCCAAACGTTAAATTATTACATGCAATAATCTCAAAATGCAAACAAAACAAACGTTCTAACTACCTCTATACTACTAATTTGAGCACAACATTGGTCCATTGCGCGTAGGGTCGCTGCATGTCGCCTTCTTAATTGTATAAGTAACAAAACCAGTTCTTCATGAGTTCTTCCCAATAGTTCGCCGGCGGTAGGTATTTCAGTGACATTTATGTTATGTCCATGCCGCTTATTATCTTCCGTCTTATTAAAAAAAGCAAAAAACAATGCAAAAATAAGGAACATACTTGAAAAAGCATATAAATTGCATGCCAATTGCAGACAAAGTGATTGTAAAAATTTTAAACAAGATTCAAATCATACTTTACTTAAAATCAACTTGTATGTAAATTACAATTTTCTAATGAAATACACTTATTAACAAATGTAATAAAATAGTTTATTACCAAATCATCATTTTCCATTGCCCTCCTAATTCGTGGACTCACAGCTCTAATAGGTTGTTGTGAAGCTCTTGAAGGTGACCGGATTATCATTCGTGGGTCATCCATTGTTGAAGAAGAGTGTAGCTATAATATACAATTACATTTCATTTGGGACATTAGTGCTTAAATGATCTATAATGACAAGTGCATCTAGTAGAAATTAGTAATTCAACAATTTAGACAAATCAATGGACATGTGTGCATCAGAAAAACTGCAGTTTGAGAGGAATGGTTACGCTTAAGTTTAACACTCACGAGCACAGAACACTCTAAAAGTGTAACGACTGTGAAGAGAACTTAAAATAAAGTAAAAGTATCATCACGACCTTTCCCTTTCGGGGTGGTCAGAAACCACGCTTATAAGCGGATTTACATTTAGCCAACTTTACTATAGGCCAATCATGACAAGTGGCAAGCTCGTCGATGTCTCCAGCGTACCAAACTCGAGAAATATCACAAATAAATTAAATGTATTTATTTACCTTAATATTTTTTTTGTGTCCCGACCAGTAATCGAACCCGGTACCTCCGAGTCTAAATCCACGGACTTAACCGCTAGACCACGGAGGCAGTTAAAATAATAAATAAAATTACTAATAATAATTATGAATTAGATTTATTATTAATGTTCTGCATTGTTTGTGCCCGAAAATGCAGAACAAACATCTAACGAGTGTGCTTTGATTGAAATGATTCTATTACTTTTCAGAGATTTCGTTTTATTACGAGTACTTACGTTTTGTTGAGATGCCGAAAACTGCTGTGATCCAAAGTTATCATTCGATGGCTTTTCCTCCACCCAACGTACTCTTGGACTCACAGCTCTGACGGGAATGCTTGCATCTCTATTGCCTCTTCCGATTGATGTGTTGCTACCGAGAAATGCTATCTTTGACAATGCCTGTTGATTTGCTGTATTATTTGTATTAGAATCTATGTGCCCTCCTCGCATTGACAAAGAAGCTGAAATGAAAAATATTAAACATACTCGTATGTCGTATTCTTTAGACTTATAAATAAATTAAATTTAAAGATTAGTCAGTAAGGCTATGATGTGCTTCGTTATTTGATAAATAAAATACAAAATGAATGTGATATCTAAATATTTAACTACTTTATATACATTTAATTTATAAATCCACCGTGCCGAGAGTAAAAGAGAAATCGTAATCCTATTTTTATTTTAAACTATTATATTTACAATACTATAAATGTATTGTATTGCCTATTTACATAATGACTTTGCTTTGCTTTTAAAAATAATTGAAATAACACTTACGTAGTGTACCAGTGTACAGGACCATAGAATGTTAGAAGATACCTTCATTGCTTGCACTATCGGCTCCGCTGTCCATACTACACAGAGCCTCGCCCACACTTGAACACTTTCCCGCACCAGAACCCCGCAATACCCCTATCCCACCTTTCATAAGACCACTTGACATGAGATCCCATTGACGAAGTTTTTCTCTATCGAATTCAAATTTCTTCTTATCGCTTATTCGAATATTATCCAATTTACTTTCTTCTTTAATGTTATTTTCAACCGCTTCGATGGCCAGCTGCTCGTAAACCCCTTCATCGGACTGCTCTTGAACTCCATCACGATTTTCTGCTAGACTAACATAGACATCGTTATCTCCATTTTTTACTCCAACTTCACTACTGACCGAATTGGGATCATCTTTTCTACTTAGTATTTGACTTTGAATGTCACTATTAACATAGGTTACATTGCGACTAATCTTCTTACCTGAGTTATTTTTTTTATACCTTAGACTATTTACACCACAAACCTCTATGCCGATACGTCCAGCTATAGAAGGTTCGTTGGGAATCGTATCTAAATCGTCCATGGACCTTGCATGTCTGTGTGATGCTCTTCGCAAATTATCCCTCCATAATGAATCTTCATCCCATAATTTATCTCCATGGCATATTACATTTTCATAAGCATGTCCTTCTGTAGTTTCATTAACACAGTACAATGAATTTCCAGCGCTATCCTTTGGCGGAGAGCAGATATTCTTTGCTGTTTGCGATGTTGTTGGCTCGCTGAATCGTCTCGTGTTTGGGCAGCTTATTTTTTCTCTATCCAACATACCTTCGTCATAACTATGGTTACTTTTACATCCAAAATTTGACATCAGACTAGTCATTGATTCCGGAATCTTAGAATCGTTACCACTACGTGACTCGTAAATATTTTTCATGTCAATGTCAGGGTCTTTGTCTGCCGCACACAGAAATTCTACTGAAACACTTCTAGCCGCGTCTACAAGTTCAAAGCTTGAGGAATTCATAAGTATTTGATTGTTGTTACGTATAGGATTATGAATATGTGATATTTCGTTTTTCTTATTAAGTGGGCCTCTTCGTCTCTGGTTATTTAGTTTTCGATGTAAATTTGTATTTTTTAAATAATGTGATGTTTGCACTACATTAATGTGTTCTTGAGACGATAAATCCGAGTAATAATATGGTGCACTTTGTTCAGTAGAGCTTTCTCTACTATGAAAACCTGTAGTATTAGAGGAAATGTTTGTTTCATTTCCACTTAAAATAATTGTCTTATCTCCCTGAAACTCCTTAATTTTATCTGACATTAAGTCTTTATTATTTAAGTTTTTGTTCACAACTTTTGTATGTTCGTCAAAATCTTTACGATAATACGATATTGGGGATTTTGTAATTCCAACAGAACTGCACGAGCTTTGGGAACCTGTATATCCTGACTGTTGATCAAATACAGCTCTATACTGACTTTCAATATTTTTTATACCGTTTTCACAACGTAGTTTAGTCATTTGCGCATCTGGAGTACTGGAGCAACGTACATGTGATGTCATTTGAAGATAAGATGCTCTTAAAACGTTATCTTTACAAATCCCTTCACTACTGGTGCCAGAATATGGATATGGATCGTTACTACAAGCACCGTGGTTACTCGATATCTGCTGGCTTTGATCTGAATGTAAATTATTAAGGTATCTGTCCAAATCAACATTAGGAGCTACATCAATATTATTAGGCGCAGTTGATGTTCCTGGCAGGCCAAGTTCAAAAAATGAATCATCAGATAATGGTCTACGTTTATTTATCATTTCTAATTCGTGGTACCTAGATGGATGTCTCAGTTCAATAGCAGCATCGCTTTCATTTAGACTAGTTACTTCTGATGAAATGTTCGACTGTGCCATTTCAAATTTACTACTTATATCAGATTCAAGGGATAATCTTGAAGATCCCCTGTCAGCATTATAACTCAACAAAGAGTCAGTTTCAATGCTACGGCTAGAATTGTAATGTTCTAATAATGAATTGGAAAGCAAATTAATTTGTGATTCGGTTACCTTAGATTTGGTATTACCTAAACTAGCTCTGCTGTTGCGTATTTTTTCTCCTCGTGACAACGTATCATGAATAGATGTTTTACTTCCATAAATCATTAAGGAGGTCGTTTTTCTCTTCGCTGTATTCATTAACTGGCTTTCGTTTGTTAACATTTTTAAAATAGAATTATCTTGTGATATACTTGATTTGTCCAACTTATCCAATACATACTTTGATAAATCTGATAATTCGTCACAAGGTGGGGATGAGCTTGGAGCAGGAGGCAGAGAAATAATTTCACTATCCGAACTATCGTTAACATCTAAAATACTGCAACTTCCGCCTAAATAATAGGACGCAGGGCGGAAATTATCTGATATACTAAATCTATTAAATGGTGTATCTAAAGAAATATCTTTGGATGCTTCGTCATCGGCATCTGAACAATCTGAAACATGTTTATGTTTTCCTTCTTTAGATTTTTTTTTAGACGCTCGTTTTAATGTATGTTCTTTGGTATCAGCAAAATGTGACGCCGTATCAGTTTGAGATTTGGTAACATGATTGTCATCACTACGATCTGACACATTACTTAACTCCATATATACTGGTTCTACTTTTCCACTGCTTACACATACAACTTCATAATTTTGTAATTCATCATCCTCATTTCCTAAAGTCATTTCAACGTAAGGATTATCTTCTGTACCATGCGTCATTGTTTGATTAAATACGCTTATATTTTTTATTATTGTTTGATGAGCAGGTTCGACGTTAGATACTTTACGTGGGCTCATCGGTAAATAATGATCTTCATTAGCAGTAACAGGTGGAGTTTCAGCATTAGCATTGTCTTCGATAGTTGGAACAGACTCTTTTGACACAGCTTTTGATTCTACATCACCCTGGTCAGTACTGTTTCTAGTTTCATCTTCTGAATTCATTAATACTTCATCAAGATCATCGTCAGTATATTCTAATTGATTTTCAGATTCAGCTTCACTATCATCACTTTCAGAAATATGGCCCATACAATCTGTTAGTGTACTATTAACATTACTAGTATCTTTTATAGTGTCAGAAGAATCAAGGGTGTTGTCCATTAAATTACTGTTATCCGTTATGTTGCCGTCCATGTTTTCATAAATATTTTCTTCTTTATCATGTTCTAAGAAGTTAGCTCCTTCAGTCTGGCTAAGGTTCTGAACTTTGGTAATAGGGAGAATGGGTTCATGCGGGGTTTCACTTTGTGCTAATTTAGGGCTCGGCAAGTTTTCTTTAAGGGACCTTCCTGCCTGCATTGTTCTCGATTTTTGCAGATCAGAACCCGTTGCTTGGTCTAGCATGCAAAGAAATTGATAGTTACAATTTCTTTTATTGATTTAATCAGAACAAAAGGTATATTTAATATTGTATTGTCGTTATTTGTTAGTAACATAAGACTGAGAATGAAATGTTAGAATCTCAAATTGTTAATAAATAAATCTAATAATCCACCACCAATATTGCTATAATAATAATTAACATTTAATTGTTAGTGGCACAGGATCCCCAACAGGCAGGAAGGTACCTCTCCGCAAAGCGAAGTCATTATAATTACTATACTGTATATTTAAAAACATAATTAGATAATACAAAAATAAATATTTATTTATCAAATAATATACCTAACCAATACTACAATATTTCTAAATAATATTTAAATAGCATGAAATATATAGATGATGTAATAGTTTTAACTTTGAAGTATTAAGTACTATAGAGATTTATGTGTGGACTTTGACAAGCATTTCATGCAATATTGGTTCCGAAAATAACTTGATAATTTTATAAAATCCATTGCATCACCTCTGGGCTTATATCTCAAAAATTATGTATTTTACGTATATGTTAAATGCATTTAACATAAATATCAGATATTAACTAGTAGTTAAAAAAAGCTTTGTGTATAAAAATACTACACATTCCGGTAACATGATATATAAAAAGTCAAAAGCATGCAATTAAAAATAATTACTCTAAAATTTGTACATAAATACCTACATGCTGAAACTATGCATACAATATTCTAAACTATTGTCTGTCTGAAACGTAACTTATTATTTACCAAAAATTATAAATATTCATCAGTGACATTTCAGCAAGACCATTAAACGTTTTTTTCTTAAATCTAAAGTTAAAGCAAAAATACCTTCATCATCAGAAGAGTAACTATTATATGTAGCGTTGGCAAAGTTTTTAGTTTTGTAGTGGTCTGCGGACCTAACTGACTGTCTACTTTGGTTCAAAGACCTTGCTAAAGAAATTGTAGCTGGCGTGCTTTTCCTTGTCAATGGCGACTGAAGCATTCTTTGTTTCCATTCCAAAAGTCGTTTCATTGATTCCTCTCTCTGAAACACACACAATAGCATAAAATATATGACTTATAAAAACCTTGCTCGGTGGTACATGAATTAAAAATGGATATCTATGAGCGCATCTATCTGTACTACGATATAAATTATGAATTAAAAAATTCGTGACGTCAACAATGATGAATAAAATATACCTGCTGGACTTTCTTTTCTCCTTCATTTTCTAAAGCATTTGATGGCAACCGAGCACTAGCAGACCTCATAAATCCTTCTGATGTTGTTGGGTCAAACCTACGCACATCTTTAACAAAAGCACTTATATTACTGGTATCGCTCATAACACTCGCGCTTCTGTTAATCAATTCTTTTTGGATTCTTAAATCTTTTTCTTTTAACGTCCAATTTGAACTCAATGCGTCGCCTTCATTGTACTTTGAACTATTATAGCTCACATTATCTTTATTATTTCGTGTCGGACCAAATTCAAGTTCATAATTGTTGTTTGCGCTATGCCCATAAGGTGAATGTAACTGTTTTTCAGCCAGACCACTAGCGTATTTAGCTAAAGGTATTTTATATTCTACATTCTTCGTCCCTAGTTTTGCCTGTTGTAAATACTGGGCTGATTGACGCATCTTTTGTGCATAACTTTCCTCGGAATAATATCGGTCTGAACTTGGATCGTAGTAAGAATTAATATCCAGGCTAGACTTTGGTCTTTGGGGTTGCCTTGGGACATCGCAAACATTACGAGATGGCATTGTTTGGTTCATTTCTTTTCTGGACTCGTATTCTAAAAAGTCCGCACTATGAGGTCTGGGGACTGGAGGTTGTATACCGCAAGATTGCATCTTCTTTCTTCTAAGTATGGCTGGTCCACTAAAACTTTGAACTTGATTCTGAAAATAAATACTAGTTAGTACATACGCCTAGATTTACGACAATCTAGATTTAAAGTTTATAAAAATACTTACATAGTTTCCAGAACTGGGATCTTGCTTTGGGGGTGGACTCATGGGCTTAGAATATGACCGCCCATATTCATTTTCAGTATCGTAAGATGCGTAAACATCTTCATAGTCTCCAACTTTTGATCTGTCTTGTCCTGCCATAGATCGTCCATAGGCGTCTGGAGTTCTCCTTTCAATTATTAATCGTTCATTTGACGCAATATTATTAGCTCTTGGTTGCCGCATGTGTATTTCACCATGTGTACCATAATTTCCTTCTATATTTATATTTTGTTGGTTTTTATTAACTTGCAAATTAGGTTTTTCTTGTTGCGTCATATTATTAATATTTTGCATGTTGTTATCTTTAGGCGAAATCTCCAGACCATCGGGCGGAGAATCTTGCAAAAATGGATTTAGTTGTTGTTGATGTTGTGGTGGTGGTGGTGGTGGTTGTACACTTCGTCTTTCGTAAATTTGATCTTGCATCTTATTATCTTGAATTCTAAGCTGCTGCTGTTGTTGTGAATTCCTGCTCCTATTATCAAAATACGGTGACTGAGGATTAGTTCTGTACATAGTTGGGTTGCCTGAAGAGTTTTCTAATCTGTCTGTTATAGTGTTGGTGAGTGGCAAGGAGAGATTGTGCGTGTCATAGGAGCGTTTCGTTTGGTATAGTTGCTGCTGTGACGGTGGCGGTGATTGTGGGTGACGAGTGTACGCAGGCTCCGTGTTGGGACTGGTCTGGTAGGTGTGCTCATGGTAGCGCGTGTTACTAGTGGCTTGACTATAGTGTGATGCGGGTTTTTTGAGTAGATCATAATTAGGATCATACCTGAAATCATTAGTGGGTTATTTACATCAACACATATATACTAACAACGTTCTAAGATTAACTATTAGTATAAAACATACATTTCTGGGCTAGGTGAGCTGTAGCCTTCATTGGAACGTCTCGGTTTAGGTGGAGCGTTGGCATAAGTGGGTCCGGGAACATCGTCGTCGTTCTGCAAAAGTGCAAGACATAACTGTATTTTAAACGTCAAACTTACAAGATAATATTTATATAATTATAGATCCATAAGCAGTCAACTACGGGTTAAGCTATGAGGCTGATGGCAATTTGCGGCCGCATCTATATATTATTTGCAGTTATAATGATTTAATTGATGTCCTTGATGCTTTCCGCTCTGGTGAACTAATTGCCGATCAGGTGCAGTTACCGTCGGCGACAGACAAACTACTAACCTCCGTTTTAGCAGGTGTCCACTCGGACTTTTGACGCTGTTCCCTGTAAATATACAAATTCATCTATCAATTTTATGAATTTAGCCATAATTCAATAATAACTCCTTTAACTTTAAATATTATTAAATAAAAATGATATTTTCTATAATAGTTTTTTTGGAAAAAGATACTACAGTGGTGATAATAAAATAAAAATACATAACTCAATGAATGTACGAGTATAGTAGTGATTATTAATTAATACGTACTGAGGGCTTTGCATTACGGCTGCCATCGTCAGTGCCTTCACCCACTTCATCATGGCCTCCTGGTCGAGTGCAGCCAGCACGTACGTCCTCATGTTGGCATGTTCCAGCTTAAAGGCAAACTTTCTCATAACCTTGTCTTCAGGCGTGCAAGCAGACACTTTGTATGACGGTAAAAGAACTGAGCCGAGGAGCTTTTCTTCATCTTGACCTAAAACCATATTTTAGATATAAAAAATAAATATTTTTAAGGGAACTTAAAACTTAGTTTTGCGCCCACCTATTAACAAACGCGACGTAAAATCCAATAATAATTATCAACTGAATAGGAGACTCAACTAACGTCAGTTCTTTCTACTATGGATTCACAAGGTTAATTGATGAGCATGGCAATTTCTTAATGTCTGTTATTAAATGGCGCCTAAGTCACTTTACAGGTTTATCGAATTAAAACGGTGAATAACACCGGTCTTATAAGACTGAACAATTTACCACCACCAATATTTGTTTATGGTTTACTTACTTTTATAGTAAAATAGACAATACTCCGACAAGACGAACCATCTCTTCCGCCAGACTTTCAAACCATCAGAACCTTGTTTGTACAAAATTCCTGACACCGTAACAGGAGCTGTTGGTACGCGATGAGCCACCGGCGATCTTAGAGCCTGGTGACCACCGCTACTTCGACGACTTTCAATCGACGGTGATTTCATACTTGGGCTACTTGATTCACTCGATTTCATAGGCGATCCAACACCAACATGACTTTTCTGAGCATGCTGAGGTGAAAACTCACGCTGCAGATGATTTTTTGACAGATCTTTAGTTCGATATCGATCAGCATCCCGATAATCAAGCTGTTGATTTGTTTGATATTGCGATTCCTGAAACTGTCTGGTCTGTTTTTCTACTTCTTTGTATTCATTATTTTTAATAAACCTATCAACTTCTTTCTGTATGTCAGGACTACTTAGTTGATCTTTGAAATCGTTTCTACTTCCGTAACGATCTAAATCTCTATATGAGCCATCGGAATATAAGCTGTTTTGTAAATTAGGTGGCGGTTGTATCCCGTGCATCTGTTGAAGCAAAAGTTGTCTCTCCGCGAAGGTTTGTTGTTGGTGCATTTGAGCTTGATTTTGGAAGTGCATTTGTTGTTGCAACTTCATTTGCTGAATTTGATTGTATTGTTGTTTTAGCAAATCAGTATTGCTCTGTGTCCCGATCCTGTTCGAATAGGGAAGGTACGGTTTGCTACCATACTGGTTTAGATTAGGCCTATACATTGGTTGATGATTTTGGTATATTTGGTTTGCATCTTTCGGTGGGTTGCGTTTCAAATAATCTTTGTACACTTCTGCATTGAATCCTTTAGGCATGTTTTGGAGTACATCGTGATTGACATTAGGGTCTGGTTGTGTATCTGATCTTTGGGGTGATTGTATATAATTATAGTTATCGTTAGCTCCGTAATTTCTAGAATATTCGTGATTCTGTCCGGTGCCGTAAAGTTCGTGACGGTTTTCAAGAAGCGGTGACCGGGCATCCATGTTTGATTGGTACTGGCTTTGTAATAATTGATGCATTACGCCATTAGGTTGTAGTTGAGGTTGTGGAGAGGTGAGTTGCGTGGACATTTGTGGATGTTGATGAGAGTATATTTGTTCGTTGGGATGGACATGGTGAGCGATGTGTTGTTGTGTGACTGGCTGCTGGGTGGCCGGTATAGTCTTCTTGTTCTCCATTGATGGTGATTGTGGCATAGATGGATCGATCCTGAAACAAAGATACAAATCTATTATTATCATATTTTTTACTTAAACTTCGCCATTCTCATACATCCACTTTCATACACTTTAGTAGGTCAAATCGATTATCCAAATATAGGTATATCCAAATACAATTTCACATATACACAGAAAGTATCGATTATGTACAATCGAAAAAAGCTGATTAAGAACTAAAAACAATAGAGGTAGCTACTAAATTATTCAATTCAATAGGGATTCTAACGTATCTAAATTTAAATCAGTCCAATGGAATAGTTCAGTATCGATTCAAACCTAAAATAGATTTCGATTAGCAGTCTCTATGCAATGGTTTAAATATAAACTCATTATTAAGCAATGCAATGCAGGCGGATGACGATATAACTTATACCGGGGAAATAGTATACAACAATGTATATATAATAGGTGTACTTGTGAAAGCTATGATAAATTCTCGACTAGGAATCAAATCATAGGAATAGCAATCAATTACACGTACACAGGTTAACACAAACAACACGCTTGCAACAACAAGCTTTATTATAATAATAAATATAACAGTGGTAGGGAGTGGTATCATTAAATTATTGAACAACGTTTCTCCCATTTTCAGCCTTAAGTTCGGTTTACCAACAGACTAAGAATATAAAATAGCAGTTGCCAATTATGTAAATATGCTAATAGTTAATATACGAGTTAAGAATTCATAAAGTGTTTGACATATCTAGCAAAAACCTACAACATAATTTAAATTCCATTAATAAAGTAATCGACATGCACCGATAGATTTCCCACGCGTATTGGCACTAAATGTTAGCACGCCATACCTTACATACCGTGAGAAATTAATAATTAAATCTGTTTGTCAATAAAATATTAGAATAATAAACAGTAAATTTTATTAAAGTATATTAGGTTAGTGTGCTACACATAGTTAGGTAGATATTTATTTATTTAAAAACTTTATTGCACTATGTACAAGAGGCGGGCTTAATGCCGCTAGGCACTCTCTAGCAACCAACCTTTGGGACAATGAAACCATTTGTGTTGTGAGGTAGGTGCAACCGTTAAATAGATTAATAGGTAATTCAAATTAAATCTAAATATTATATCTATATAGACAAATACATATTAATATGTACATACTATATATATATTATACACTACATATAATACCCACTTACACTGTGAGGAACTGTTTAAATAATGTGAGTACTATATATACCATCTTTTTGAAAGTGATCTGTTTGGCACTTGACAAATTTTTACCGGCAAATTGTTCCACAGATTTACGGCTACTACTGCAAAAGAGTTAGACTTAGACTGTTAGACTGAAAGCCAAAGGGATAGATAGAACAGAATTATGGGACGAACGGAGAGATCTGTTATGAAATGAGGAAAGATAGTTAAATTTTTCTTAAATTCCTGCGACAACGGCATACAACGGTATATTTACTTTTGGTTTTGGTTTGCACCTGCCTTATCTACAACTGTTTTGGTTGTCCCAAAGGTTAAACCAATAGAGAATTTCCAGCATTAAGTCTGACTTTGTACGTTGCACAACAAAGTATTATTATTATTATTTATTATTATTAATATTGTATTAAAATTAAAAAGCATCTACTAAAAGGATAAACATGGTAATCATTAGCAGATGACTTCACTTGTAAAAGTGGATTATTGGGTGAGGAGATGGTGAGACTTCTTCTACCAACTTCCTTAGCAATTCATTCATCGTTTAGGTGCGGAAGAGCCTCTTAAGCTCCAGTCTGTCCTGTGACTACAACAGATGCAACTAGACCAAAACTTCAAATAAAATAAGAATGCCCATTTTTCTTAGAATGGGCCCAATAAAATATTATCGTGTCATAATGATTTCTTTCTTATTTCATAGTCAATATATTGTGATTTCATCAACTGTAATTAGTTTTATTTCTTTTATCTAGCATAGCGACAATGGACAAAAACTTTTTTTACCTTAATAATTACATAGTTTTTATCCCACCAATTTGAAATTCAGTGGTTAATCTGTAATAAAGTACCTGATCATAATAAAAAACCTAATCGTATCGTAGGTTTTGTAACTATTTCATACATAAATCTTAATCAATTGACTATTTAATTAAATAATATTTTAAAAGAGATGTTGTAATTTAATAAAAAATAAACACAATCAATTGTATTTAGTTGAGGCACGCTGCAAAAAAGTTGGGGCCTTGTTTCGGGCAATCTCTTTTATCTCTAAGTGAGACTCTTTAAATAATAAAAACTACAATCACAACTTCTATATGCCTACAATATTGTAGTAAAAGCGTAAGGTAAACAAACAATCAAGTCGAGTGGATACTCACAACGTCGCAATTCATACTCACCACACACGAACCGGTTTGCATAGGTAGAAAGAGAAACAGCGAACGTAGGGTTAGTGGTATTATCAACACGCAAGATTTATAGGAAATTTTCCATAGGATGTAAAAGAAAATTGTGACATGTTTTCTGGCGCAGCAAATAAGCATTGCTGTGCAGTGAAATCTTGGTAATACAGCCACATAAACAAATAATGGGTGTCTATTTTAATTCATGGGATAAATATTTTTGTAACGCTTTTAATAAAATGAAATATTTAATTTCCATTTACTTAAAAGTAAAAAATAAAATAAATATAAATTTAACCTAATAAAAATAAACTATAATTTAAAAATGTCCTCTAGAGACGACCCTTCAGTGACAGTCCCAAGAAGACTGCCAACATTTCCCCTCTGTATAGCTAAGCTAATACGTTGGCAGAAATAATTGCCAGCTATCCTGTCTCCAGACTTTTCCGTTAGCCGTTTGGACAACTCCTTGCCTAGACGCTTAGCTGAATATCCCCATGGGCCAATCGTCTCGACCCCAAACGGCGCAAATTCGTAACCTGTACTGAGGTTGGCGTATTTGCGCAGCTTGAGGTTCTCAGCAGAAACCGCCGCACTTTCCGCGCTTGACGAGGTCTATGTGTCTACACATGTCGCATCCCACACCACGGACTTGGATTATGGGATAGTGTTTTTACATATGTATCAGTATTTTCAGTTTCACGTCAATAGTGAGAAATATTCACAATGAGAAATATTCTGGTGGCAGGTATAATTTTAATTGCTTCTACTCTGTTGCTATCTTTTATGTTCTTATGTTGCCTGTCTCTGTCCTTTCTCTTCGAATAAATAAAATAAAAATAAAATAGGATAGTATAAATCATGCAGTTTTTTCCCTAACCTGCATGAGGCTGTTAATTTAATTGCTTCTTCAAAATGGTCATTATGCAGTTTTTTAATATTTTTCGTATACTAATCTTTATTAGATATAATATTGTTTACTGACCAAACGTAACCGTTTATTGTGCATAAACTTATCGTAGTAACTTTAGAATCTTGTCAAGTAAATATTAAGTAAAATAACGTATGGAAACCCTATAATGTGCCTTGCATTTAATAACTGGACATCATTTACCAACATTCTAACATTTTCTCTACCTCCACACGTAGTGCTATTTAATGACTTTCGTCATAAAAACACCAAGTTTCACTTGTAGACTCGAAACTTGAAATTTTCTTATTTTCGCCATTAACCGCTTCTAGACAGGTGGTGAGAAAATTGCCCTGCACGTATAAACTACATTATACGCGTTTCTTTAAATAGTACCAGTTAATATCAACTACGTTATCATATCAAGTCCCTTCCTTCCACTAAAACCATCATTTTGAGAAGCAACCCAATTCATGAAACAAATTATGCAGCATCAATCCTTCGTAGTTTATGGTAAAATTTTTCAGAAATCCAATATTAAAAGTTTTTGACAACTCTTGTGAATAAATTCGCGTCTTGAAAACAAGATTGGAAATACTTTATCTGGCTAATTCGGAAGTTTAGTACGTAGGTAATATCTAGTGTATCCAGTTTTATCGTCAGACATGATATCTTCTCATTCCTCGACTTTACCTTCTGTTAATCAGCAGTCAGTTAGTAGTGGATTATCTGTTCTTAAAACAACATTATCAAAGTCTTTCCCACAGATTGACATCACAATCCGCGCGCAAGTTACCTACATTTTATTAAAGAAAGCCATCACTATAACGTTCACATAATTTAACCGTGTGAATATTATTATGTCGATTGAGATATCGGAAGTCGTAAACTTTACTATTTGGAGCAAATCACCATTAATTTGAAATTTGCTTTTACGTGCGTCAATTAGTAAGTACGTACTTATCTTTAAAAAAATCATTATTGTGAGAAGCGATTACTTTACTGTGCAAAAAGACATCTTGTTTAGGACAACCAGAAAATAAATTCGTACAAAATTATAGTATAATTATTTCGTGCGAATTATATGGGAAATTTTTTTGAATACAAAATTTATAGATTAACAGCGCAATTATTGTTTTTTTTTTTAGGTTGTTTATTTCTTTTATTTGTGGCCAAATAAAACTTTTGTATTAAAACAGCGAATTTAGCATCGTCGACATTATACATGCCATTTGGCAGGATACATTATTGATTGAATTTTTTATCAATGATATATTTGGTCGTGATAAGTTGCTTTGGTCTGTCAGGACCTCTTTTACCCACAAAATAATACCAAGACTACTAAATGTACATATTTAGTCATTTAGTAGTCTTGGTTTTATTCTCGAATACTTATATAATATGTATTATACTCCTCTGATTATAATCCAATTTTTTTAAATCCTTTTTTTATTTAACCCATGTTTCCCTAACTTTAACAATTTGTTACTAATGCCATATTTAAAATAATAATAATAATACTATAAATCTGCTTCGTCTATCTTTCTTTACTCATCTGTTTAGCTATTATATTAGTTTCGAGAATAGTCAAGTATTTACCGTTTGGTACAGGAAACTGACGTATTATAGTGACGGGGCGACGTGACGTCGACCTAACGCTGAGTGACGGGATCATAACATGCGGGTTCCGGTGATTAAGATCCCGGTAATCTATTCACACCGGAAGATAGTTCCTCTCGAGATGAGAATTAGGAGATTTAAAGCTGATTTAGAATCGATAGTGGCGATGTTTATAGCCTAAATTGGCAACTTAAAAAGAATAAGTTATATTAGCATAGTATTAGGTTGCTAACATTAATAAACCTCGCGCCATCAGGTGGGCGCGAGGTCATATGTCGTGCTAGTATATAAAAAAAAAAACCACACACCATTCTTTAATCTTGGGGTAGTTACCGGCATGTAAATAGAGAGCTGGATAGCTGTTGGTGGAGCAGTTTGTGCATCGGTACAGTTATTAACACAATTTTATATATTTATAAATTATAATAACACAAACAAATAATTAATCAAATTAATGTATTATTTTATTCTATCAAAAAACATATGTACAGTCTCGTTCCTTTAAAAGAGGTCGGAGACTCAGGAACCAATTAACGTTTTCTCCGCAATTTCCAGCGATGTTTTTATCTGCCGGTGACTAAACCAAAAAATTAAATTCCATCTTTATTAAATTTAACATTGAGACATTATATTTTAGTTACTCCCGTAAAGATTCACTTGCTCTTGGCAAAGAATCAACAAAATACTAAGAAGTTGATACACTAAATCTACTTTGGTCGTAAAATTTTAAGATACCAAAATTATAATTTACGTCTAACGGTAATGTGCCGTCTGTAATGGTTAAAGGTACTATGGTAAACCGGACGGGAGTTCCAAGAACAGGAGCAACTGACATCAGTTACTGACGAGTGACATGAGTCCGTACTACTAAGCCGACTTCTCATTTAGCGAGTGATGTGTTGAAAATAAATTTAAGTAACACTGAAGAGAGGAAGAAGACAAATTTGTAAGCATTCCATGGATTCACCATGCGGGTGCCGGGTCCATCGTGTGTAGGTAAGAGATGAGAATGGTGTCTCGGGCTCGCGACCGACAATAGGCTGGTTTAAGAAAAGGAGGCCTCCCCTTTTTATTTTATTGCGCGATAATACGCTCACCATCCACCGTTCTACTTTAACTAACGTTAGTAAAAATGTCCGTATTTTTTTTTATAAATAATTGATAGACTATATTTCTCTTTAGTATTTTTTTTTCTATTTAGTAATAGTACGAGTAAATAAATCTTATTTTTTTTATAAACTCTTTATTGCACAAAAAAACTTAAAAGTAATGTACAAGGGCGAACTTAATGCCTTTCGGCATTTTATAACAGCTAACCTTTGGGAGTGTGGTAGAGGATTTGCGGGGTGCATTATTATAAATATACAATTTACATACAATACATAATAATCGTTACATACTACTACTTAAATACATAAATATATATAGATATATATACACAAATACGAAACTAAGTAAGTATATAGTACTGTTTACACACAATAAAAATAGTATGATAGATATAGGTACTAGGAAGATCTATGTTGTTTGCTAAGAAAGTGAGCAATAAGTAGATTTTTAAATATATTAATAGACGGCGCCCGTCTGATAACCAGAGGAAGTTTGTTCCACTCCCGAGCAGCGGAAACTGTAAAAGAATCTAAATATCTGCTGGAAGAATGGGTAGGAATTTTGAGCTGATTGTTATTAGTAGAGCTCTTGAAGCTGAAGCTCTTGAAGAATCTTGAAAATTCTTTAATACTGCCTCCGTGGTCTAGCGGTTAAGTGCGTGGATTTAGACTCGGAGGTACCGGGTTCGATTCGATGTTTGTCTAACGTTCTAGACTGTGATTAAAATTAGGTTTATTGACGTAATTTTAGTTAGTATAGTGCGTTTGGGCACTCGGGCGATATGACCGTGCGGTGAACTAGTTGGCGGGTTCCCAACACTGGCCAAGATTAAACACTAACATGCTGCAGATCGTAAAAGAAAACAAATTATTCACTAATTTACTTTTATGATATTCGTCAGAGAACTAAAGTAACATAGCATTAACCATACACCTAAACTTATTCAACGAGAACGTTGACTTACGTAATTCTTTCTCTCTCTTCTTTCGGCTGTGGGCGAAATCAATTAGCCTTTGGATAATCGATGGATATCGCGATTTTGATTTTTAGTGGCGCGTGAGGTCCATGAATGTTGGCAACTGGAATCAGACACTTATGACTGACATCAGTCTCTAACACTATCCCGGCTTGACTGAGCATGACGGAAATTCGAGCCTGATACCGAAACGTGTGGATAAACTACTACCACCTATTAATGTTCTACTAATGACACCTGAAGCCTACAAAAATATTATACGCGGTATATTATTATATGAATATGTACTAGGATCAGATCATCAAAGCTTTTTCTAATTAAACTTAAATATAATATTAGAAGTTTATGGTCCGCTAAAATCCCGTCCGTCCTTGAACCATCAGGTCTATCACGTAGTGATGGTAAAAGGCCGGATGGTATGTCTCTTGTACCATGGAGTGAGGGAAGATGTCTTGTTTGGGATGCCACTTGCCACATTTTCTCTACATCATAAAAAGCCGGTTCAGCTGCTCATACAGCCGAATTAAAAAATCACATAAAATATAATAGCATTAAACAAATTTATATATATATGTTTGTGGCACTTGAGGTTGAAACAATATGTTATATTAAGTATATTCTCTTAATACCCACAAATTCGTTAAAAAGCTGGGTTTAATTTCATATGTATTTTTAGTTTAGTTTTATTTATAATTAATTTTATTAATCTATTTTATTTTAGTATTTTTGTATCTACTTCGAATTTTATTATTTAGGTATTTTTTAATATACACACATCAAAAGTGTCTAGGGATCAACATATATTTTTGCAATAACTTTTCTCCTGATTGATATTCATTAAAATTTTCTTTAAGGATTGATCAAATAAAATGTTTTCGTTTGTCTACAGTAACGATAAACCAAGTCACCTTTGCATTAGTAAAAAAAATTGCCATTTTCCTAATAAAGGGATTTTTGACATTTGAACCACTAACATTAAAGTTCGAAAAAAAGACTGAAATAACAGTTTTTTTTTTAATTTTATTGGGTAACTTAAACAATTAATAATCCGTGTTTCTACCGCGAACACTAACAACACAAGAACATCGGTTTGGCATACTCAAAATGAGTTCATCCAAATCACGCTGTGGAATGGCCGCCCATGTTCGTTGCAACAACAAAAAAAGGTCTTCTTGCGACTGGATACCCTCCATATTCGGCAGAGCTCTTCTCTGAAGAATATCCCATGCATGCTCAATCGGGTTCAAGTCTGGCGACTGAGCAGGCCAGGGCAGGACATTGATGTTAGCTGCGGCGAGAGTCTGTCTTACAACTCTTGCGGTGTGCGGTCGTGCATTATCATGCATTAACTGAAATAAGGGACCGATATGCACTTGTAGAGGAACGATGACGTCTGATACAACCGTCTCAGCATAAATTTGAGCGTTGAGGTTGCCTCTGATCCAAATCAACTCAGTTCTTCCGCCGATCGAAATACCCGCCCATACCATGATGGTTCCACCACTATAAGGATGGACTTCCTGGCAGGATTTTAATCGCTGTTGGCGTCCAGGGGTTCTCCAGTGTCGTATACGTCTTGTATCCGGCCTCATACCAAAACGAGACTCATCAGAAAAGCACACGAAACGCCATTGTTCTTCTGTCCAATTTCTGTGTTCAAGAGCCCATTGATATCGAGTCCTACGATTGTGCATTGCTATAGGTGGTACCCGTAGCGGTCTTCGGGAATGAAGGTTCACTTCATGCAAGCGGTTTCTGACTGTTTGGTCGCTAATTAAGTTCCCTGAAGAGCGATGAAGGCTCACGGCTAACATCATGGCGGTTATTGTTGGAGTTCTTCGAGCTGTGATTTGAATGTATCGGTCTTGTCTCCGTGTGGTGCAGCGATACCGTCCTCCATGGCGCTCAGCCACGGTACCAGTGGTTCGGTAACGTGTCCAAAGTCGACTGATAACACTCTGACTTGTATTCAGAGCTAAAGCCACAGTACGTTGCCGGGAACCAGCTTCTATCATTCCCACGGCTCTGATCATTTCTTCCCTGCTTAAATGACGTCGCCGCTCCATAATAACGTTGGTTTTAATCAGTAGTAGGGAAACAGTAGCACTAATAATGTCTTCAATGCGTCTTATGTTTTTATAGGGAAAATATTGACAGCTGATTTTCATCTTTTACTCGAATTTGATTGACAGTTCCTGTTTTAAATTATGAAATGCACCAAAAAGGATCCATATAAATTTATAAAATCATAAATTTATTACAAAGCCACATCTCAATCACAAGAAATCCGCATAAACATGCTTGATCCCTAGACTTTTTTGATGTGTGTATATTTAATGTATATTAATTTACTACGAATATTTTTTTTATTTTACCAAAGCAAAATGGCTATCAATAATTAAACTTGGTCTTTTTAAAGATTAACTAATTACAGTTATGACTACTACGTTTACATATAGAGCGTAGAGAAATTGCATTAGCGACAGATTTGTCCCCAATTCAATGTCACTTATTTTTTCGCTTTCTTATTTCGATGCCAGTAGTATACAACATAAACTTCACGCCTCTGGTTGTAATTGTCGGATAAAGTTCTATTTAGAACGAAACTACCTCCGTCTCGGAGGTACCGGGTTCGATTCCTGGTCGGGACACAAAAATATTTATTAATGTATGCTCCCCTGTTCCACTGGCGAGCGGATGACACAGTAAACGAATCTGAATATCTGCTGGAACTATGAGACGGGATTATGAATAAATTGATAATTTATTTATTTAAACTTTTGTATATGTTAAAAATACCGTACACACAAAGGCAAATTTAAGAGCATGTGCATGGTTTATGAGCTTAAATTTGGAACTGCAGCAATAGAGTTTCACATAACTTACATCCGGTGTGACCAAGGCTTAAAATCCATAATGTATAAGTGTTGCCAGCCTTGATCGTGACGCCAGGTCGCATTAGATTACAGGATTATGCACAAGCTGACCCCGATACGTGATAGCTCGAGAACGATGCCAACTAGCCAGATGGGTGACCGTAATAAGCTGTTAGATAAATTAAGTATGGCTGGACGAGATCAAATATAAGATAGAGCGGTAATGGTTGTTATTTTCGTACAAAATGTTTCAGACATGTATATTTAGTTAAACTTTAATTGCACTATGTACCAGCGGCGGGCTTTGCCGCTAGACATTCTCTGACAGCCAACCTTTAGGACAATGTAGAAAGGTTAAATTGTAAGGTTTTTTTTTTATTACGAGCACGATATGTGTCATTGCCTCGACCTGATGGTGACATCAGTCCCTAACAATTAACACCATGCCTGCTTGCAAGGTAGATGCAACAAATTATAGTATTAAATATTGAAATACATATCTAAATAGAAGTATACAAATCCATTACAGTAAGTCTTGTTTCAAACGGTGTTATTTTTATTTATTATTTTTTTATTTATTTTTTTCTCAATCATTTATTTACTTTCCAATACATATAACATATTAAATAGCCCGCCAAACTGTAACCACAGTATACAATATCACCTTGGCAAATTTACAATATTAGTTCTCCTTGAAAGTAAAAATTGCCATTTGATATTATTGCAAATGGCGCATACTTTCAACGAGAACAACAAATAGGTGGTGGTGGACTGATGGTAAAAATTGGGCAGTCTGCCTAGGCGGGAAAGTATGTAACGTTGATGCCGATAAACCCAGTAAAGTGTATCCACACGTTTTGGGATCAGGCTCGATTTGCCGTCATGCCTAGTCAAGCCGGCATAGGAGTGATGTCAGTTATGAGTGTCTGATTCCAGTTGCTAACATTTATTATTACCATCAGGTAGCCGCAGAGTCATATTATGTCGTACTAGTATTTAAAAAAAAACATACAGTGTAAACTCTGTATAACGACACTGAAGGGACTGTGCATTTTTTGGTGTTATAGAGAGTTGTCGTTAAATGGAGAGATGTATCATTGTAACGACGACAAGCTAAACCAACCAAAGCCAAAGAATAGATCATAATAATAATAATTTAATTTCTTATATAAATAGAATTATATTATATTATAGTCCCAAGTGTACCTTTGTGAAATGTATTCTTTCAACTTACTAGGACATAAAATTACGTAAAATAGAGAGAATAGTTAAAAAAATATTTAAATTTGCTATTTTTCTGTCTAAAATTAGGTTAATTAATAATTAACTGCCTCCATGGTCTAGCGGTTAAGTCCGTGGATTTAGACCCTGTAGGTTCGATTCCTGTTCCGATTCCGATTAATATTTAATTTATTAGTGATACTTCTAGAGTTTGGTACGCTGGAGACATCGACAAGCTTGCCACTTGTCATGATTGGCCTATAGTAAAGTTGGCTAAATGTGAATTCGCTTATTTATAAGCGTGGTTTCTGACTACCCTGGAAGGGAAACGGTCGTGATGATACTTTACTTTACTCTTCTATATACTTCAGTACCAATAATTAAATAACTTTTTTTACAATTAAATTTGATGATTTTATTCAGATGGCAAATGGTTAAATATTTGAATTGCCATACAGTAAATTTTTTTTAAGTAAAGCTCTAAGCGTTGAGATAGGTGCATAGTTTGTCTTTGTATCTTTGACCACGTTAACCTATTTCTTCGTTCGCAACCAAAGCGGTGTAGGAACAATTTATTTAAAAATAAATAGACCTAAATAGGTCGGTTCGTATCAATGAGAAATACAGTTTTCTTACGTACATTTGTAATTTATTTACAACACCAACCGTTTCCGTGCCTCGCAGAGCACGTTAAGCCGTCCGGTCCCGATTCCATTTATACCAACATGTGGCATAAATTATCATTAGAAAAGTGACACTAGAACCTCGCCAACCTTCTCCTAATTTTCTGGAAGGCCCATCTCCAACAGCGAAGTTCTAGAACTTTGCGTTCTAGGGGTTGTGATGAACCAAAGCTACATTCGTAACCAAAGTCGCGGATATTATTATAAAAACAACCTATATTTACGAGTAAATAAAGACTTCTAATTGTAACTTATACCTTATTATTCAAAATAATAAGGTATTCAAATGCGACAATTCCATTGTTGTCGTTCCTTGAAAGCTCGTAGGAAATACATTATAATTACAATTATATCGAAACGTGTCATTCGTACATTTTACATAACAATAAATAATTACGCGAACAGTTTCACTTTCATTATGAAGAATTTGGAAGTTTGGCGACATTTGGACCCGCGGCTAACTACACTCATAATAAGTTTTACATCACAGCGTCCTACACTTACACTGTTGGAGATGGACCTTCCAAAACATATACTGTGTTACAACAAACCCCCTTTCATCTCTCTCGAAAATAGACGCATTGTAAGAGACATCCATTTCTTGTATAAGATAATAAATTGTAAGATTAGCTCGCCGTATTTATTAAGTAAAATAAACTTGAATTGTAGTAGGAAAAGGAATAGATCCACTGTTATTTGCTATCAGATTTGCTGGAACAAAATACTTGATAAACTCCTTTGTGCTAAGATCATGCCTATACTACAATGAAAATTTCGGTGATATTGATTTGTTCAGTGTTAGTGTTGCTAGGTTAAAAAATAAATTAATATAAAATTATCTAAATGAATCATAATTGGAATGCTTAGAGAACTTTTTATTTATTTATTTTATGATTACTAACTTTCTTTTCTTATTTTATTTTCCATTATTTTAGTATATACCTATATGTATATTATTTAGTTGTATTTGTTATATAGGTATTGTTTTTAAGTTTATCCCTATTAAATTATTTGCAAAATCTATGTTTAATATTTAAGTGGAAACTTTGCTGGATTGTGTAACTTTGAGAATTGTTGTAATTATGTTTTAAGATCTGTATGTTTTCTGAATAAAAAAAAAAAATATATATATATCTGGAGAATTTGGCCTACACTCGCCACGCTCTGGCCAGACTTGGCGAGGATATGATGTCAATTTTTTTTGACAATTTATTAACGATTCCACAAGTTGGTATTAGTGGAACCGAGACCGACGGCTTTACCGGCTCTCTGAGGCACGGGAACGATGGTTTTGTAATTCTAAGACAAATGTACTAAAGAAAAGTGTATTTCTCATAGGTACATGCCGGGTGGATTAGAACCGACCTTTGTAGGATTTAAGGAACGCGTTCTTACAACCGAGCCACCACCGCGCCTAACTACTACATTATTAGTATAAAAACAAAGTGGGTTCAGTTTATCGTTATGAAAGCGAGGCGTCTCATCGATTGACACTTTTTTAAATTGTGTGGACATCGTCGCCTTCAGTGCTGGGACTTTTAAAACATTTTATTTTTATACTCAGCACTACATGTGACATCGCGCCCACCTGGTAAACGTTACGCGAAGTCTAAGAATAGCAACTCACGACGACGACCGATATCAGTTGCTACCATTATTCCGGCTTATCAAGATGCTTTGCTTGAAGGACTCCAGGTTAAAGAAATGAAGAAACGCACTGGCTTGGAGAGCATTCCACATCTTTAGCATGCGATAGATGTCTCCAAATTTATATGTACGCATGATTTCTCCAGTATGAGGGGTGCATATTTTGGCCTGTGCGTGTGGTTCGATTGCGGAGCAGAGAAGAAGGTTGTGGAGCTCTCACTGTTCTCCACTGGTCGTGGTCGTCATTTTAACAATAATGGTGGATTTGCACGGCGCGGCGTCCAGCTAACACTTTTGTAATTGTTTGTATTGTCGTCAATTGGACCTGTGGGTCCAGTAAGCATGGGTCTAGATGACACCTAACCCATAAACAATTTGTGTGTACTTTTTGGATTTCTCTGTCGGTTTTCGCGTGTTCATTATCGCGGTATTCAGTCTAAAACCGGTCTTTGGTTTCTTTGAAATTGACTGCTGCTGCTGACTCATTATTTAAATGACGCGGTGTCTGTTAATTGTATTGTATGCATAAATTATTGATAATTTAAAGTGAAAAGCTTGGGATAACTTATGACACGATTTCCTCAGAGCATAGGTATAAGTTTTTGTCAGAGACATTAGTGTGTGTTCCACTTGAAAGCAAAAAAACACTACAAGCAACTTTCAAAGCGAGAATAAGCGCTTACAGCGTCAAGTCGAACATATAATATAAATATATCAAATATATAACAACACAAAAAACCAACGGTATGAAAATCAAAGGTAGAAGACTGTACATAATGAATTAGTGTATGACACCGTATCGAAGAAGAACGTGTTTTACAATTCCGTAGCATGCAGGTCGGCATGTTGTCAGTAAAACAACAAAAACAATAAACCACCATAAACCGTCAATGCCCTGTCATAGACTAATTAATTCTGAGACCTCTCCTAGCTTTAATTCTTATACCATTTGGCTACTTGCCCCGTCTTGCTTCTTTTAATGTCTCTGTCTAAACTTCACTGGAGCATGTGCAAGAATTCTTGTTCTTGATTTTCTCATTTTTGCTCGTTGTAATTATTTTGGTGTGAATGATAAAAAACACCAAAAAGAATAACTACCAAGGCTCTAAGGCTCACTACTGTGGCTACTACTATGGTGAATAAGACCGCGTCTGAAAATCCCGATATCCATAGTGATAAATACCTAAAGGCTGGGGAGCGTTATTATTAATTGATCTCGCAGCCGAAAGACGAAATAGAGCTTTCTCTCTCTCGCTACCTACTTGATTAGGCTCAGTATGCGTGGCGATATATTTAGGAAAACTTCTCTGCACCATAACTTAGAATTTCATTACTGAATAATAAAAATAAAAAATACGTAGTTCTTAATTTTTATTCTAGATTATAATATAAAAATATTTACTCTTTAATAAGTCAGTATAGTCTGAGTGTAGCTTCAATGTACCTCATGTTGTAATTGCCCAATGTTTGCATGCCATTAAGTTGAAACATGTAAAGCGAATTTTCTAGATCTAGATCTTGCAATGTAACAATATTTTCTAGCAAATAAATTATTTTGATTTGATTTGAAGCACTCTAAAAATCTTGATAATAATTTTGTCCAAGTTCCGGAGCGTTAAAGTAACTTCTGTTGAATTTTATGAGTCAGCTGATTAAAATGCCAGCCGCGTTCGTTTAGCAATAAAAAAGTCGGTAATGTACATTTGTCGTGCCTCAACTTTCACTTGGGCCGATACCAATTGAAATTTAAATACCAGAATAGGTATCTACTATAACAGTAAACGGTACCTATAGACTAAAATATATCTATCAATATAATCCAACTAACACAATGAGCAAAATCGATATAATAGGACTAAATTAAATTCAAAGAAAAACAAAAAGAAATATTCATCCATGATTTGTTTATGAGGCAGTGTCCGAAGAACACTTGGCAGCATTCCCCCGCTACACAGCGATGCTGATTTGCTGCGCGAAAAAACTGCCAGCCCTCTTGTCACATACAGCATTAACCAGCCGCTTAGACAGTTCTTTAAAAAACTTCTTAGCTTTCTATCTAAATTTAGCAACAGAGTGACGTTTATAAAGATTCACAAATAGAAATAGAATAACAAAAAACTACTCCCGACCCTAAAAAAGTGCCAGCGTAGCAAAGTTTGCTTACAATCCCTTGGACCGCACGACTAATATTTATGTTTAAGCTTAAGCTTATCAGGGAGCAGAGACTCTCTACCGTCTTATGATCATGATAAAGCACCCAGCAGACCAATATTCAAGAAAAGAGTGTACAGTCATTTTTATAAGTCACTAGCTTAACTTTGATCTATTGTAGGTAGTTATTATTAACATTAAGGTATTTATGGTTTATTATATAATTTTATTGTATTATATTTATGTAGTATTAGTATGTAAGTATGTACATATATATATATATATATATACACATACTTACATACTAATATAATACAATAATTTACATATATATATATATATATTATAGTTGTCAAAGTATGTTATTTTTTAATATTATTTATGTTTCATTTTAATATTTTATTTCTCTATTTGCACCGTACTCATATTTAAATGTCCCCATGTCCCAAAGGTTAACGGGAAGAGGATGTCTTGCGGCATTACGTTCGCCTTTTGTATAGATTTAAAATAAAGTTTTTAAATAAAAAATAAATAAAATTAAATAAATAAAAAAATCATCACATCATCACAGCCCCTAGAACACAGAGTCCTCAACGTTAGTTGGAGATGGGTCTTCCAGAAATTTCTAAAAAATTTGGCCACGTATTATTGTCGGTAGCATATAACGATGATGTTCAGTTCATAGCGAACCTGAATGAGTAAAATGAAGAAAAAAACAGGTTTAAGTAAAGTCTATAAGATGTCGGCAAGATTAGGATTAATTGGAAAAGGTAATTAAAAATAAGCAAAGACGTTGATCCAATCGTGACACCAATTAATGGGTTTTATAAAAGTTATAATTACATAATGCCCTTTTTAATGCTCACTCAAATTGTAAGAAGTTATGTAATTTCACCTGCTGTGTGGCCAATGATTTATTACACAAACTATTTGTATAATTTATAGACAATAGAACAGTAAGTATTATGATAAAAAAGAAACTTCACTATTATTTATTTTATTTATTTAAAAACTTAATTGCACTATGTACAAAGGCGGACTTAATGCCGCTAGGCATTCTCTGACAGCCAAACCTTTAGGACACTAGGACAGTTTGCATGGTAAGTAGGTGCAATAATAGATATAAAACAACAATTTATAAAACAAATACATAAAAATAATACTTACTATTACATATACAAATACGTAAATAGGTTATATTATATATATAATATATACACTAATACATATAAAATAAAACTACTCATGTGATGAAGGAAGCGGGACAAAAGTAGACGTCGCTCGTTGTGAAAGTGTGAAGAGAGTGGCAATACAATAGAAGTAAAAAAAATAGTTTAAGTTAAAGATAATATTTGTACACCCCATTCTTGAATATAGCACGACTAGAAGCTTGTCTAATATCCTGAGGTAATTCATTCCATAGATTTGCGGCGACGACAGCAAACGATTTAGAGACGAAAGAGGTGTGATGAGAGGGAATGGAAAGAGTGGAGTTGGAAGAGGAACGAAGGGTTCTTACGTGATGTGAGCTCAAAAAACTAAATAAATCTTTAAGATAGTTAGGTGTATCGGGTTCGTTGAGAATACTGTATAACAAGCACAGAACCCTACGATTCCGCCGTTTACGAATAGGCAGCCATTTAAGTTGATTCCGTGAAGAAGAAATATGGTCATATTTCCGCAATCCAAAGACGAACCTAATACATGCATTGTGTAATCTTTCCATTTTATTAAGATAATCTTGTGAAAGATCCACACAACATACGTCACCGTAGTCTAATATCGGCAGAAGAAGGGATTGTACGAGCGTAATTTTAGCTTTTAATGGCAAAAAGTTTTTTAATTTATTGAGAGAGTGCAAAGAAGAAAATATTTTACGGCTGATATTACTGATCTGCGGTCCCCAGGAGAGATGCGAATCCAGGTAAATACCGAGATTCTTAACTTCACCGGAGAACGGAATAGGCACGTTGTCAAACCGAACAGAGTCGATTAAATTCATGTCGACTTTGGATAATAGTCGGGAACTTCCAACAATTATTGACTGACACTTGCTAGGATTGACAACGACACCATACCGCGCAGACCAAGAATATATACTACTGAGATCGGAGTTTAGCCAAGCTATTGCACTATTGAGAGTGGTAACATCTGTCTGCACATAGAGCTGCAAGTCATCGGCGTACAGGTGGTAGTGGCAGTGAAGAGAGGAGGTGATCCCATTAATAAATAATGAGAAAAGTAATGGAGAGAGTATGCCACCTTGTGGGACGCCTGTACTTACCTCACACCAGCTTGAGGACGCCTGATCGATTCGTACCCGTTGTTGACGCTTATGTAGATATTGAGAAAACCATAACAGTGCTTCCGGCGATAACCTCAGACGAGACAAAATAGCGATTAGCAAGTCGGGATCCACTGTGTTAAAGGCATTGGTGAAATCAATCAGTACAAGTACCGTAACTTTAGTTTCATCCATGCCGTTTCTGATATCTTCAGTTACTTTCAGTAAAGCTGAAGTAGTGCTATGACCTGGGCGAAATCCTGATTGGTAAGGGTTTAGGAGTTGGTTTAAATTAAGGAATTCAGTTATTTGTTTGTGAACTGTGGACTCTAATACTTTTGAAAGGAATGGCAGAATAGAAATTGGACGAAAGTGATTAGGTAACGTAGGAGAGGAAATTTTGGGAAGTGGAATAATATTGGCGCTACGCCATAAGGTCGGGAATTGGCCAGACGTAAGTGAAAAATTTAGGATGCGCGTGATTGTGGGTAGGAGTATATCAATTATTGTAACGATCATAGCACGACTGATGTCATCACATCCCATTGCTTTGGAAGTTATGGAGTTAATCGTCTTAAGGATAGCATCGCCAGAAACCTCTGCTAGAATAAACGGTGCAATATTAAGGGTCGGCATTTCTACGATCTCTTTCAAAGTATTAAATTTTACGTCTACGTCAAGCGTCGGAGCCGATGCGAAATGAGCATTAAGCTGATCAGGTGTTACAGTACCGAGACCAGCAGGGCACTGCGAACGACCCAGTCCCAGAGATTTGAGGAATTTCCATATATCGGACTGAGATTTGTTGGTGATGTTTGCACAAAAATGGCGGCGTTTTGCTGTCCTACACACCTGGTTACAACGATTTCTTGCGACTCTAAATGCATCCCAGGCCTCGTCACTACGTTTTCTCCTATATCTGCGGTACGCACTGTCGCGCTTTCTCATTGATGCTCGAACATCATCAGTAATCCACGCTGCCGGGGCACGCTTAATTTTCGTCGGGCGTATTGGTGCGTGCCTGTCATACAGTTCCAGAACCTCACGGTTAAATAATGATACCATATCATCTATATTGGTAAGAGTATCAAAAGTGCTCCAATTGATGCGTTGGGCATCATCGCGCAATTTATCGATGTTTATGCGACAAAAATGTCTCATAAATATCGTAGGAGGTCGGTATTTTGGAGGTTTGGACTTATAGGAGGCATAGATGAGATCGTGATGGGAGAAAGCGGAAGCGAGCAACTGGCCATGACAAGAAATAGTATTGGGGCGGGAGGTGAGCATAAGGTCAAGAAGAGTGTCAGAAGAAGCAAGGTGGTGAGTAGGGCCAGTTGGCAATATAGATAGATTAACAGAATATATTAAAATTAGAAGTTTAGAGGCACGGGACTTATATGGTTCATGATCGTTAATAATGCAGGTATTAAAATCACCCATAATAATATTATAAAACAAAGTCCTCCGCAGTGTATGTCTGTCTGTTCGCGATAAATTCAAAAAATACTGCACCGATTTTCATGTTATTTTCACCAATGTATAGAGTGGTTTTCAAAGAAGGTTTTAGTATATAATTTAGTAAAGTATCATCATCACCCTTTTGGGGTGGTCAGAGAAAACACGCTTATAAAGAAGCGGATTCACATTTAGCCAAACTTTACTATAGGCCAATCATGACAAGTGGCAAGCTCGTCGATGTCTTTAGTGACCAAACTCAAGAAATTTCTCCAGAACTGTGTTCTAAAAGACTCATCTATAGACAATAGAGATCTATAACTATGTCTTCAAGGGGCTGTGATAATATGATAAGTCTAGATTTTTAAAACAGTGATTTAACGTTCAGTCAATTCTTATCCCATATTCGGAGCAAGAAACTGAATGCGGATAAAACCCGCACGACCACATTCCAATCCTATAAACTACATTATTCATACGTTGCCACGTTTTGGAAATATCAAATTTAATCCTGATCATGATATGCTTTTGGCTAGAATTATACATAAAGTAAAGTATCATCACGACCGTTTCCCTTTCGAGGTGGTAAGAAACCACGTTTATAAATAAGCGGATTCACATTTAGCCAACTTTACTATAGGCCAAATATGTCATGTGGCAAGCTCGTCGATGTCTCCAGCTTTCCACTTGTCATGATTGGCCTATAGTAAAGTTGGCTAAATGTGAATCCGCTTATTTATAAGCGTGGTTTCTGAAAACCCCGGGAAAGTTTCCTGAAGGGTCGTTTGAAGGGAAGTTTGGTCGTGATGATACTTTACTTTTAACCGCTAGACCACGGAGGCAGTTATACATACATATAAGTATGCAATTATACATACATATAAGTAATGCATTATATGGCAAGTCTGTATTATCCTACGTCTGTGAATTGGCAAATAGTCCTATTCCAACTATTGGACAAAATAATTATATTCAATTTCAATTTATTTCTAAATCTACACAGCCCCAAGAACATATGACCTAGACCTCCAATGTTAGAGATGGGCTTTCTAGAATTATCTGAAGAATTTGGCCTACACTCGCCACGCTGCATGGCCAGAAGTGTTGGCTGATGTAATTTTTTTATGATAATTTATTAACGATTCAGCCAGTTGGTATATCGGAACCGGGAGTGCCCGCTTAACCGAGGCATGGGAACGAAGGTTTTGTAAATCTATGAGAAATGTACGTAAGAAAAGTGTATTTCTCATTAGTACATGCCGTGGTTCGAACCGAGCCTTCACCGCTCCTAGCTCCTTATAAATAGTACTACGTGTTTTAAAAATCTACAATATCAAAAATCCAAGAAAGAGTCTTATGGCTATAAAATTGTCCAATAGCGAATAAAGAATAATTTCTGTCAAGATTAAATATTTAACTTTTGGAATGTAATATAGGAAAATAATCATGTTGCAATTTGTGAATGTATGTTGTACTCGTGCACAAGCTTGTATATGATAGTTCTGTCACAGTAAAACAATTTTTATATGATTTTTTTGTTATCTATAGGTATACTTCCCAAAATCCTTTACATTTTACAAATAGTACCTACAACCGTTACATGGATTTAAATGCTGAACAGTTAGTAATTTGCAATTGGAATGCTTGCATCATGTGTGAGGCTGTATCAATTCATCTCGGCTATTCATTGACCAGTGCAACCGACATCAATACAAGTTTGGAACCGCAAGCGATTGGTTCCTGTCTTTGACTTAAAACAAATGACCGAATCCCAGTTGCTGGTGCCGTCTGCAATGCTGCTGCCAATCCTACAGGGCTACATTACACCTCACTTACTGTTAGGTTAGACTTTTCAGTAGGTAGGGCAGCCAAAAATAATTTAATTTAGAATTTTTATTATTTTTTTAATTTCAATTCAGATATCTTTAATTTTATTTTTATTTCTTTTTTTTTGTAAAATTGATTTATTACACAAACTGTTTTCAATTTTGTAATTAAGATTTACTAATACTAGAGACTACAAGTATGTAATAAGAAATAGTAGATGTTAAAATAATATTTTACTTGCATTTGTTATCTTTTAATGTAACATAGTTATTATTACATTATTATCTCAGTGTTTAAATATAAGTTAAGAATGATCAGCAATATGGTTTTGTAAAGTAGGTGGCGTTGTATACGAACGTAGTCGTGTGCTGATTTCTGATTGGTTCAATAACGATGTTACGAGTCGCTTTAATGAATGGCGCGAATCATATCGCGCCAGATTACAAGAATTAAGATTACGGCACGTCAGGGACTACCTGGCGGCAGAGCTGTCGGCCGGTGACGAACCGGTGACCTTCACTCCCGGCATGGTGGAGCGTGCCTTCTCCCGTGTGAAGCTGAGAAAGGCCCCCGGCGCAGATGGCGTTCCAAACATGGCACTACGGTGTTTGCCGCGACGAACAGTCGTGGCTTACACCCGCCTGTTTAACGGCATCATGCGCAGCGGGCATTTCCCAGCAGCATGGAAGGAGGGGCGCGTCATCATGCTCATGAAAAAGGGAAAAGATGTGAGGAAACCGGAGAGCTACCGACCGATAACTCTGTTGCCGACGGTCTCGAAAGTGTTCGAGAAACTGTTGCTGTTGCACCTGAACCCGTGCATCACGCCGAGAGCCGAGCAATTCGGCTTTCGGTCTGAACACAGCACGACGCTCCAGTTGACGAGGCTGCTGCACCACGTGGTGGTTTCTTCTGAGAAGAAACACACCACGGTTGCAGTATTCCTCGACATGGAGAAGGCATTCGACAGAGTCTGGCATAACGGGCTGCTGTACAAGTTGTCCCAATCCCCTACCCCTGTTAGGATCGTCAAGGTATTGGCCTCCTTCCTTGAGGGCAGGAGCTTTCACGTAGCAGTGGAGGGCGTGGCCTCGAGTCCACGTCCCATACGAGCCGGCGTTCCCCAGGGTAGCTGCCTTTCTCCGTCCTGTTACTCCTGGTTCACCAACGACATACCGCTGGCGGAGGGGGTCGAGCTGGCGCTGTTTGCTGACGACGCCGCGTACTTCACAGACTCTAGGGTCTTGAGCTACGCGGTGACGAAGATGCAGCGCTGTCTCGATCTCCTCCCCGAGTGGCTCTCCCGTTGGAGGTTGTCGGTGAACGCCAGGAAGACTCAGGCTACGTTCCTTGAGACTGGACTGAGAAGGCTGAAACCCGACCGTCCGCTTCTGTTGAACGGCGAGAGTCTATCGTGGACTAATCCAGTAAAATACCTGGGCGTCACGATAGACAAACGCATCAACATGCGCGCCCACGTGACCGCCACTGTGAACATGGCGCGGGTGGCGAGAGCCAAACTTCGCCCAGTGTTTGCATCCAGTTTGCCGCTTCACACGAAGCTACTCATTTTTAAAGCCTATATCCGCAGCCGACTCACGTACGCCGCGCCGGCCTGGTACGCTCTCACCTCAGCTACGCTGAGAGCACGTTTACAAGCGCAACAAAACCTAACGCTTCGTACCATTGTCGGCGCCTCGCGGTACGTGAGGAACGATGTAATCCATAGGGATATGCGGATGGAAACACTGGACGAATTCGTGCGTCGTCTGGCGGCTGGCATGTTCGCGCGCGCAGAGGCGACAGATTTCCCACTTGTGAGAAACCTGGCCCCTCTGCACGCCCGTCCGCCGGACGCCAGACAATGCTACGCTCGTCACCTGCTGCCAATCACGGAGTCGTAATCGCGGCTCCGCCGCCTGGCTCGTATACTTCAACCTTTAATGGTTACCCCATGCCCTGTCCGTAGTTACGGAAAGCGAACGCAACCTCTGTTAGAAGGCAAATACCTTGACACAGATTCCCCACTCCCCCCTGCGGGGGGTGTGAGAAGACTCTTCTACTACTAGATTACAAGAACACAGCAGACGAGTCGGTCGTTGCGCGCCTTTAAAATAGTGAAGGTTGTAAATAATTATTGGCAATGGAAATAAATCATACAACATTGAAGACTGGTTTAATTTGAGAAATTAGTCCTAACACTTTGATAGACCTCGTAGATTTTTTTGGGAGTCTGGCAAGGGCAACTATGATAATACCTACTACTCGAATTAGTACCATCTGGTTAGACCAGTGTTTTGTACATAATTCAATGATTCCCGCGCATTCCTGTATGCGAGGTGAACAACCGACATGTCGTCCTTGCACCATTCGCTCCTTTCTAAGCAACATCACAGGCTGATGGCTCACAACATCTGCCTCCTTTAAGCACTTCCACCATCACCGACGATAAGCGAGACAAAAGAATAAAAAATATATTAATATAATAGCTAACCTCCAATCATAATTGATTGAAATAAACTATCATCCAGAGCACCGTTTCATGAGAGTCACAATCTAAAAATGTTATCATTTGAAACGTGGAGCCGAGTTCTCGAGGACTCTTTGTTTTATATATATTTTTTTAATACAGATATTACATACATACACATACATGCATATCTTCACGCCAGATCCCTTGCGGGGTAGGCAGAGACAATTGAGCGCCATTTGACACGATCACGACATACTTCTTTCGCTTCGTCGACATTCATTAACCTCTTCATACATGCCCTTTGGTTACGAAGACTTTTTAATGCACCTTCAGTCAGTGTTTTATTTATTTGATCGTGATATGTGAGTCTCGGTCTGCCAGGGCCTCTTTTACCTACAATTTTCGCATTATATATCTGGTTCGTCAATCTTTCATCGCTCATCCTTTCAACATGCCCGAACCATCGTAGCATGCCTTTCCTTATTTTTGTCCCTATGCTTTCCTTCATACCAACCCTTTTCCGTATTTCGACGTTACGTATGCGGTCCGCCAAAGTGACGCCACATATCCGCCGCAACGACCGCATTTCTACTGCATTAACCCTACTCTCATGCGTATTCTGACGTATCCACGTCTCGCTTCCATACATCAGTGTTGGTAGTACAGATATTACATACATTATAATTATTAAGTATTTAGAATATAAACTGGCACGACCTCTTTACAGCCACGATCTTATTTAAGTAGTTTCTAAGTTAGTTAGTTTTACTTGCTTGTAGCAGTAACGTTGTGTCTAACATACATAAATATGGATTATTGCCTTTAATAATTGGTTTTAATAATTGTATTGATTTTATTAGTTCTGACTGTATCCAAGTTGTTTCAAGCGAACCAAAGAAAATAAACTATGTTGATTTATTTTGTTTTTTCGACTTCATGTTGTGGTCTTTAGGAATATTTGATTCCCACGAAACGGTAATATGTATTTCTGTCACACGAAATCATACATCAATTAAACGTCATCTTTCAAGCGATAATATAGTCGTTCGCATCTAGCTTCCTTGCCACAAGTGAGACAACACGCATTGCCTTACTAGCTGCAGTTTTTTTAATGTACCATACTCAGGTAAGACAGAGATGCAAGCTCCCACGGCCTTAATTAAATTGTTTGTTTCACATGATTGTGTTTCCAGCATACAATATTTTGTTTGACCTAGACTTTATTATGTTTTGCAAAAGCGTAGAAGGATTATGTTTGTTTTTTACCTGTTTTGATATTTTATAAGAGGAGCGAAGGGTACAGTTCTGTTCATGAGGGAGTATTAGGATTATTAAGAATGTAATAAAGTAAGGTGAGAACATGGACAGACCTGCGAAAACGGATATTGAGCTACTTTAACTGAAAGCGAAATTGAACAACAAATAGCGAATGCATAAGTTGAGCAGACGATCGAGTTTGTTCCGTAGCTCTTCGGTGATGTCAGGATAGCAAGTATCAGCATAATCTTTAAAGGGAAAAAGCAACGAACTGACTGAACTTAAGCTTTATTTTAATTGGTATGAACTTCTGGGAGCTCTTTAACAAATGCATTTACAACGAATACGTCTGTTAAAAATATCAACTCTAGACGGAATGCCCAAGAACGCACATTTGGTTCGTCGCGACAAATATTAGAATATATGTACGAGGGGCGTTCAAAATATTCTCGGTATGTGGATAAAAACAAACAAGTACGAAAAGTTTGATATTTTTATTTTTCAATATACTCCCCCCCTATGTTCATACACTTATAAGATCGATCAATTATTTTTTTTAATCCCTCATAAAAATATTTTTTATCTTTGGTGTAAAAATGCTCCTCCACGGCCGTCTTCAACGCTTCATCGTCAGAAAATTTATTTCCACGCAGATCCTTTTTAAGATTGGGAAACAAAAAGAAGTCGCTTGGGGCTAAGTCCGGACTATAGGGTGGATGAGTAACAGTTTCAAACCCACATTCAACAATAGCTGCCTTGGCAATATGAGCAGTATGGACAGGGGCGTTGTCATGCAGAAGCAGAACACCTTTGGTTAACTTTCCTCGCCTCTTTTCTTTGATCGCATCTCTTAATTGACGTATAACGTTAGCGTAGTACTGCCCTGTGATATTTACACCTTTTTCTTTATAATCGATAAGCAAAACTCCTTCACAATCCCAAAATATTGTGGCCATGACCTTGCCAGCTGACGGGATTACCTTGAACTTCTTGGGATGAGCTGAACCCTTAATGTGCCACTGCATGGACTCCTGTTTGCTCTCTGGGTCATAATGATGAACCCAGGTTTTATCTCCAGTAACTATTTTTTGCAGCACCTCATCGGGATTTTCACCACACAGGTCGATAAAATCTGAACAGCAAGCCACACGCATATCCTTTTGAAGAAGCGTCAGCATTCGCGGAACCCATCTTGCACTTACTTTTGACATATTAAGATGGTCATGTATAATGTCATGTACGGTACCAATAGAGAGATTGGTTACTTGAGCTATAGATTTTACCTTCACTCGGCCGTCTTCCAATATAAGTTTTTCCACTTTATCAATATTTTCTTGTGAGGTAGCCACTACAGGCCGGCCAGGTCTAGGGTCATCTTCAATACTCTCCCTTCCACGCTTAAATTCGCTTGACCATTTTTGAATAGTAGATAAAGAAGGAGCAGACTCACGGTAAACACAATCCATTTCCTCTTTTATGGTTTTTTGATTTTTACCCTGTTTTGTCAAGAATTTTATGACGGATCGGTGCTCTAATTTCGTTAAAATTGTTAATTCGCTCATGGTGTTCATGTTTGTTCGGCAATTGCAGAAAAACAAAAGAACATCTCGGTTCCAATTTTACTTTTTTTTAATGTCAATGGATGAATCTTAGCGGCCAGTAACAAATATATATATAAAAGAGGTTGTAACGTATCAATACCGAGAATATTTTGAACGCCCCTCGTATATTACTAGGTAGCACTTTTAGAAGTACTTTCATCACTACTGACAGTTGAATGTAGCTTGGACGATCGTTAGCTGTCAACGGACGATTGCGATATCAATACGATAGTGAAACCGATTGTGCTCCGCCTGAATCTCGCTCTATAAAGATAATGTCAAATGCAACAATTATTTTTAAAATGGCGAATATCGAATGATTGTATTTTTTATGTTTGCATTTTAGGTCATAATATTGACACAAAACAAAATGGCTCCAAGCAAAGTTGTCAAAGTTAGGATTGAAAATTTATCAACTCATAAGTTACAATCAAGTAAGTTATAGGTATTTTTAAAAGCAGTAACCATTGTATAGATAGAGTCTAGTAAAGTCTGAAGCTAACAGACCGTGGCAACTTCACATGACGGGCACAATACAAGTTTTGTTGTCAACCGCGGCCACTCCGTTTTGACGCTGAATCAAAATTACTGGTCACATTAACGGAAAACAAGCGTAGGTATCGTTTTATGTTTATTAAATAAAAAGGTTTAACATAAATCCATTAAACAAACTCCTTTAATTCACATCTTTAAAAAAGTCCTTAATACTTTATTTTTAAACAAGCAGAACGATACATATAACAATATGTATATTTAAAATACTAATATTATATTATAATCATTATATCTACTATTATGACTACTATGTACTACTATCTACGATGACCGCCTCCGTGGTCTAGTGGTAACAAACGTTGCCGTGAAACTCGGGAGGTCGTGGGTTAGATTCCTATATAATGATAATTTGTCTCGGTCTGGGTGTTTATATGTGTAATATGTATATATTTACAAAAAAAAAAAAAAAAAGTATAATATGTAGTTTATCAACCATCTAGTTTCCGTAACACAAGCCTCGTAGCTTACCACGGAAATTAGATGGCGCTGTGTGACCTGTCTGGAAATATTTATTATTATTTATTTATTTATTATAAGTATTTATGTAGTCTACATACTATATACAATTTATATAGTTTAATGGTTAAAATTGAACCCCACATTGTTATACTGTCTTAGGTCCGGATTAATAGTTGTTGCTCCGCAAGTGCTTAACACGATCCATTGCTCAGAACTGTCGAAGTGAGCAATGGCTCGTGCTAAGCAGTGGCGGACCTTACTTACTCGGTTAGCTAGTAGAAAAAGCCGAACTGTTCAAAACGACCTTTTTATGTTATTACGGAAAGCGTTCTTACAACCTAACTTGTATTTTAATAAACAAATAATAATAATAAAATTAAATATTACTCAACGATCTGTGACCATTATACAAAAGGCAATAAACTGCCAGAGAATAAAAAAATAAATTAAATATAAAATACCTACGTGCTAGTTAATGGCTTAATGCATTGGTTATAAAATAGATATTTATTACTACAGAACAGATAGGTGACAGTCGAATATAAATCTTTAGCCAATTTTGGCTGTTACATAATTTTAACGTCAACGAATACCAGACGGCTAAAGCTGATATAACTGTGTCTAAAAATCAATAAACTCAATACTGGTTTATGTCTAAAGGTGGGCATAACGATCAAGGATTAAACACAAACACCTCGACAGTCACTCGCGCATTTGGTTTGGCATTTATGAAATACATTCGCACGACGTAATTTAAAAGTACCTACCTAGTTTTAAATATTAAATAAATGTTTTATTCGAAGTAATATACAACCAGTATAAAAGAATTACAATATAAAAGCTACCTAAATAATAAAATTCAAAATAACCTAAACTATAAATAAAAAATGTCCTCTAGAGATGTCCCATCCGAGATAGTCCCTACCTAGTTGATTATTTTTATGAAATGAAATAATTTATTTATCAGAAACATGGTAGTTACAGGGATATACATTGTTATATGTAATTATGTCACATGCTTCGCTATTTCTAACATACACATATTAATATAGTCACGTGACTTTGTCGAGCTTAGTGTCTAGGTATTTGTTCTCGAATTTTGACACTTAATTTTAACAGTTTTAGTGGCAGCTCTCTTATAGTATCTGGAAGCTTATTAAATATCTTTGTTTCCATTGCATAACAATTTCGGCTATATTGGGTACTTTTATGCACTGAAATAATTATTCTACTAGAACACGTTTAATTTAAAAGTCGAAATAATAATAATAATAACACAAAATGATGATGCAAAAAAAAATGTTTAAAACACGAAGTGTAGGGGGTGTAAAATGGGGATACTATTTAGGGGTTGAAAACTATTTTCAGCGATTTCCAGTAATACAGACCTCCTAGTGAATAATGTACAACACAAAAGTTGTAGATAATAAAAACATCTAAAACTTTCGTATTCAACATTTTTCGACATAACATCAAATTTTCCTAGGAAATGACGATACTCGTAGTATCAATTAAGTCGTTTAGGCCTGTTATGATGATATTTTAAACATTTTACACTATAAAATAATAATAATAATAAAAGTGTAATAAGAAAAAAATAAGAAGAAAAAAACAAGTCCAAGGGTTCCGTCTCCAAAAAAAATGATTTAAAATATTATTATTATTCTTATTTCTTACTCTGCACCACTTATAATAATTTCTCACTCTCCCAAAGGTCAGCTGGTAGAGAATACCATACGGTATTATGCTCGCCTATGTACATTATTTTATATGTTATATTTTGTGTGCAATAAAGAATTATATTATATATATATTATTATTATTATTATTAATATGAACAGACTATTGTATACAGACAGACTTCTGTACAAGACAAGCGTGGGCAACGGTTGACATAACCATCGATATTTAAAAATGACGTCATTGGTTTATTTTAAAATCGATTGATATTACAAAAAGATAATCCTAATTGGATAAGAAACCTTAAGATTGGGTGTCAAGATACCTACGTCTATAGATGGCATCAGGGCAGTGCGATGGCGTCATCCAAATGAGTTCATATTAAATTCAGACACTCCAGTTTAGTTACTTGAGTTTTTCAACCTGGTTCTAAATTTTCTGTTTTCTATAATTTTTTACTTCTTTAAATTAACACCTGAAAGACTTTATTTTTCTATACTCAATCCATAATCGAACTCTTCGCTCTTGTTCACATTAAAGTAAGTCTTCTTTCAAGCGGTGTTCATTACAGCCCCTAGAACACAGCGTCCTAGACCTCCACTGCTGGAGGGGCCTTCCAGAACATATATCTGGCGAATTTGGCCTACACGCTGGCCAGATGGCTTGGCGAGGATATGATGCATCAAGTTGGTATTAGTGGAACCGGGACCGACGGCTTAACGTGCTCTTCGAGGCACGGGAACGATGGTTTTGTAAAGCTAAGACAAATGTACGTAAGAAAAGAGTATTTCTCATTGGTTCATGCCGGGTGGGTTTGAACCGACCTTGTAGGATTTAAGGAACGCGTTCTAATACCGAGCCACCACCGCGCCTATTTTTGTATAACGGTGTTATTTTTATATAAACGTCACCATGGCAAGCTTACAATATAGTATACTTGACAACATTGCAAATGGCTATTGATGTATATAGATAGGCCTATTCAATACAAAACGCACTCTAAAAACGTGCCGCTTGCCACGTGTCCCTACCAACTTTGGGGGCCAATTTTCAAGCAATGAATGTCACATGCGATATTTGTCGGAAATTCTGTCACAATGCATGCTATAAATAATAAATAAATAAAGAAATAATAATAAATATTTCCAGACAGGTCACACAGCGCCATCTAGTTTCCGTGGTAAGCTACGAGGCTTGTGTTACGGAAACTAGATGGTTGATAAACTACATATTATACTTTTTTTTGTAAATATATACATATTATAATATTATAATATAATACATATAAACACCCAGACCGAGACAAATTATACAACGTACAACTTGCCCCCGGTGGGAATCGAACCCACGACCTTCCGAGTTCACGGCAACGTTTGTTACCACTAGACCACGGAGGCGGTCAAAATACTACTTTCACTCGATATAAATATTATAATAATGATATAAATATAAGCGCTCTCAAAGCTTGCTAGCTCGCGACTGTTGTGCAGCTACATGACTTCAATTAGTTTTGCGGGAACGTTTTTATATCAGTGAGGGCCTATCTATATACATCGAAATGGCACATACTTTTAACGAAAACAACTACCACCACCAACGAAAATTACCACCAACAGTCTGCCTACCACCTATTATATTAAACATATGTGTAATAATTTAAAAGCACAGAAACTTTACAAAAAAAAAATATAGGTATACCAAATAGGTACTATTTGGTATAATTATTATTTTTTTATTTTGCTCTACTATTCGTTCGTTTGGTCTAAACCCCTCTTTATAAGCATACATGATTATTGTTAATTTCTGAAAGATCTTTAATAAATCAAATCAAAGTTTCAATAATATGTAGCAACATAACAAAGTTGCATACAGAAATAGCGAAATCATTTCTAATTGTTTAAAGTAGATTAAGAATAAAAAAACGTGTCTACATTACAATTATCAGTAGCTAATATTGTTAGGAAAAACAGTTACAAATGAGTTGTTTATTACCCAACCGCTCAGCTGTCCAATGTAAAAACCAAGTACTTATTTATTTATTCGAAGTGGAAAGACCGGCAACATAAGATTAAAAATAAAGTAGAAAATAGACCGCTTCACAGCTATCCGAAAATTTACGGGCTAGCTAAAAAAAAACAAAATTTAAGTTTTGGTAATAAGGGCTGTAAGTATGAGGATTAGTGAAACAAGAAAGCAAGTGAGATGGATAGGATGTTAAGATGGAGCAGGTATGTTTGAAGGAATGAATGAATATTGAAGTATTTTATATCTACAAATAAAAAATAAACTAGATCAAAAACAAAAATACCCACTTACAAAACCTAATTTAAATATAAATCGTATCCGCGCGGCATGGTGGCAAGAACGCTAGCCGCATTTTGTCGCTGAATCGCTATGCTGATTCTCTGGGCGATGAAAGAACGAGCCCTCTTATCACCAGAGCAGCTGCGGCTCCATCGCTGTTTCCCTAAGGTGTGACAAAGCCAAATGTCGACACAAGTGGCATCCCACACGTCTGACACGTCATCAGCGTCATACCATCAGGTCTCTTGCCATCATCGCGGACTAATCCAGTGGGTTCCAGAATAGTTGGAACCTCAATATTGGCAAGAGCCCGTTTTATGGTTTCAGTTAGATGATGTCAAAATCCGTCAGCGCTTTTTATACAAGAAAGCCCGTGGACTCCAAAGCGGTAGCGGGTGTTATATTATAGTTTTATTAATTTTATTATCATTCATTATTGTCGTTTCTGATTCAATAAATCTACTATATTTATCTTGAAAGTTGAAGCAATTAAAACTATACCCGACACCAGAAAATTTATCACTGTAAACAATAGTGCTATACAAAATTTGATAAAATATCACATTGGTCAAATATGTGAAAAAACCACTAGATAACAGACTAGTAGAAAACATTATCGTTGTAAGTTCAAATAAATTACAAATACTCATAACTTAAGGATAATATAGTGCCTCAGGCTTGTGGCACCAAATACTGTATGATTCTGCTAATGCCGTCTTAGAAGCATGTTCGCTGTAAGTCAAGGTAAACAAATAATGTATACTTTTTAGTCAGTAGAGCGGTGGTGGCTCAGTTGTAAGAACGCTCTCCTTAAATTTCTACAAAGTTCGCTTCATTCCCCCCGGCGCGCGGCGTGTGTCAATGAGAAATACACTTTCTTACGTACATTTGCAATAAATTTACAACATCACTGTTCCCGTCCTCAGACGTCGGTCCCGATTCCATTAATACCTTGTGGAATCGTTAATACATTGTCATTAAACATTGCCATCAGACCCTTGCCAACCCGTCTAGCCAGCGTGGTGAGTGTGGGCAAAATTCTCCTTTTTCGCAGTATTTATGAATCATGTAAGGTGAATAAAATTATTAATAATAAAAGGATATCACAACCATGGGTTACTAAGGAATCGTTAAATATGATAAATAATAGACAGTTTATTTAGAAGGAAGTCATCACTTAATAATATGAGCTATCGGCTTGAATATACAAAGTTTAGAAATAAATTAAATAAAACCACAAATGCTGCGAAAAATGAATATAGAAGAAATGAATGAAGTTAGTAGGTTTTTAAATTTAACAGCAGTGCTATGAAATAGAGTAATTTAGACAGAACTTTATCGTGAGATAATATCGCTGTCACTGTTAGGTGATGATACGAATATGATTGCTTCTAATGATCTGACGATCGTTAAGGTGAAATTCTTGACGACATTAGAGATAAACTTTTTAAATAAATAGATAGGGTGAATTTCTCAACTCTTTACTTGAATGTAAAAGACTAACATCCGTAATCTTAGACGTATCCTCAACGGATTCTCCACTCAATTATATCTTCCAGCTGTCAAACGGAGTGCCTCGGCACGTCACTGCGCACGAGGAATAGATTTGTCAAACTCAAGGTGCATCATATTTTTTTCATTTTGAATTAAAGCATTATTTTATTCGAAGTAAATCTATATAAATTAAAAGTTATCTAAATAATAAAATTAAAATAAAACTAAACTATAAATAAACTGCCTCCTTGGTCTAGCGGTTAAGTCCGTAGATTTAGACTCGGAGGTACCCGGATTCGATTCCTGGTCGGGACACAAAATAATTATTGATGTAAGTAAATACATTTAATTAATATTTAAATTATTTGTGATAATTCTCGAGTTTGGTACGCTGAAGACATCGACTAGCTTGCCACTTGTCATGGTTGGCCTATAGTAAAGTTGGCTAAATGTGAATCCCCTTATTTACAAACGTGGTTTCTGACCACCCCGAAAGGAAAACGGTCGTGATGATACTCTTTCTAAACTATAAATAAAAAATGACCTCTAGAGAAGTCCCATCCGAGATAGTCCCAAGGAGACTGGCAACATTTTCCCTCTGTATAGCGAGGCTAATAATAAATAAATAATAATAATAAATATTTTTTTCCAGACAGGTCACACAGCGCCATCTAATTTCTGTGGTAAGCTACGAGGCTTGCGTTACGGAAACTAGATGGTTGATAAACTACATATTATACATATAAACACCCAGACCGAGACAAATTATACAATGTACAACTTGCCCCCGGTGGGAATCGAACCCACGACCTCCCGAGTTCACGGCAACGTTTGTTACCACTAGACCACGGAGGCGGTCAATACTTATAATAATAATAATAATTGCCAGCATTCCTGTTTCCATTTCATTTGGTACAGCTATTTATGTAAACGACCGATGGTAAAAGATAAACTACATACCTAGTTATATTTTTTGCTCCAATATTGAAATTCTGTCGAAGTAATCAGAAGTCGATCAAGAACAAGCGACCGTTTATGGTGAACACATTAACCATTCATATAAAAAATAAAACATGTTTCATTCTTATGGGCATGATACGTGGTTTAAATATCAAACTGCATTTAAATCTAATATGAGAAGTAATATTTAAAAGGTTTAACAAGAAAAGCGTTTTAGTTGGAATTCTAGCTATAATCAATTTTGTAGAAACTGTTTAAGTTACTTTGTTAAGACATCCAACAGGATCCTACACCAATTTATCCCATCCACATTTATTCCAAAATTCCTACCACCAAGCCTGGTAGAATCGTCTATGGATCGCGAGCAGTTTCGTGATTTACCACTAGAGGCGTCCAAGTTGGCGCCAGTACAAAATCTGCGCTTGGCCCGTGCGGATCGAAAATCAGCGCGATTTTAGTGTGAAAGCTCCCAAGCCGGGTTGGACTCTAAATCGTGCCTAAAACAGTTCCGAGAAATTTAAGTGGAGAGGCACGCTTTTGCCCGCAGTGAAAACCTGGCTTGTCCTTGTCCTTTTTCTTGTCCACTTGTTGGTTCTAGCAGATCCTTGCCATTTGCTTTAGTGACTCATTTTCTAGAAAAAGTAGCAGAGTAGACCGCCTGACCGATGGCTGGATCCGTGTTACCCAGTACGGACCATACTTGAAGAATAATAGATATGGGTTTTAGGCCAAATTCTAGACTACAAGGAATAGCGAAAAATGCTCTCAGCTCAGATTTTGATTAAAAAAAACAACTGCAACATAGATTTTATAAAGTATTCTCCTAGCTGGGAAACGAACGGGTTATTTATGAAAAAAAAAACTAACTTGTATTATTGCACCAGCTGATAATGTCATTTATAAGGATTAATTGCTGGAAAGTAACTTCAGACGACAAATAAATAGAAAATGCAAATTTTTAATAACATAATATTTAAACGATACTGTTTTGTTTGTGGAAAGAAGGTGAAAAGTGGTTGAAAATATGAACTAAGGGAGCCCAATTTCGGGTGACGGGTCTATCGTGTATCTCTCTCGTGTGAAGCGAAGAATGGTGCCTCGGGCTTGCGAATGACTTTAATAATAATAAATTCTTTATTGTACAAAACCAAAACAAGTGCAGGTACATAGGCGAGCTTAATGCCGTAAATGCATTTTCTACCAACTAACCTTTGTGACTGAGAGCTGTAATAAGCGGGTGCAGAAGAAAATAGATAGTTGAAATTATTTATTACTATATAGAACACAAATTAATTACATACATATAGTACTTATTATATGCAATACAATATACATAGATATTATACATAGATACTATAGGCTGATTTAAAAAGAAGGAATTCCGAAACAAGACGCTAATCATCCACCATTATGCTCTTCTCTTTGCTCAATCAAATACTGTATGATTTCTCTAAAGCCTTCTTAAACGCTTCTTTAATAATTGTATTGTAGGAAGACTTGGTTTTGTGTAATTAATTACGAAAGTGGTGCAAAGATTTTACGTGATCTTAAAATTCAAAGCGTAAAAACGATTTCGTACTTGGAAGTGAAGTAAATGTCAAAGATTAAAGTAAAACACCAAAGGTCTGGTCAATACTCATAAACATTATTAAATGTCAAAGCCATAAATTGAACGAAATAAAATCAAGATTACAGCTCCATGAAAATTTACATCAAAACATTGAAAAACAATGTATAAACTTTGAAATAATCCTTGAACTTTTTTGTATCAAGATAAAACAATTCAATCGATATTAAATTAATTCGATAAAACATTCTTATACATACTTCACTAACCACTATATATGCAACTATAGTATTCACACATATTTTCGTTACGGCTAATTTAGATAAATTACTTGGATCGCAGGAATTGACATAAGCTACACGACGTCATCATTTGTCTATCATCTAAAAATCAATTGTAAGTATTATTATTAATTATTTAAAACTTTATTGTAGCAGGGTCGGGTTTAATGCCGCAAGACATTCTCTGACAGCCAACCTTTGGGAGAATAAAGAGCATAATTTAAATGGAGGAGAAGTGCGACAACGTATTTAAGTCTGAATAAATATTAAGTAATGACTAGAATATACTACATACTAATAGTACTTATACTACATAATATATATGTGTATATTATATGCATTCAAACACAGCTTATTATATTAAACATATAAACAAAGTAGCAATAGTGGAACACAAGCCAAAGAGATTTTATATTATTTAGACAATACAATTAAAACAGAAATAAGAGTAAAATATGTAATTAGATTTAAATTAATAGTGTAATTGAACTGTGACTAGCAAAAGTAAAAGAATAAATAAATAAATAAATATTTCCAGACAGGTCACACAGCGCCATCTAGTTTCCGTGGTAAGCTACAAGGCTTGTGTTACGGAAACTACATGGTTGATAAACTACATATTATACTTTTTTTTTGTAAATATATACATATTATACATATAAACACCCAGACCGAGACAAATTATACAATGTACAACTTGCCCCCGGTGGAATCGAACCCACGACCTCCCGAGTTCACGGCAACGTTTGTTACCACTAGACCACGGAGGCGGTCAAAAATAATAATAAGTGAAATCCAATAGGTTAATGATTATTTACCTAAAACAAAATGAATCAATGAGAGGCAGGTATATCCATGAGGTATATTGGTGTCGCAAACTCGTTTAAAATTAAACCTAGAAGTAAGCAAACGATTCTGAGATTTCTGCGACAACTAAACTGGTAACCACTTTAACCTAACATGTAGCATAATAAATAAAAATAGGTCCAACCAGACTTCATAGGTCTTAGCATAAGTTTATACATTAGCCATAGCTTTAACTGAGACGTTAAGATGTTATCAAAACGACCAGCAAACGTGACGAAAACCTACACATTATCACGTTCGTTCAAACCAACACACATAAACCTAAATGATTTAGATACGACTATAAGTATAAGGCAAAGAGATTAAATATAAAATAGAGAGGGCATTGGTTGTTATTTTTATTCAATTTATTTAATTTATTATTCCACTTTATTTTTGCCATCTACTTTGTTCTTCTTCTCTTCTTCTTCGCCTAGAGACTTTGAGTTAGTTTATTTTTGTAAGTAAATGTTGATTAAACTATATTTAAATATTCAATTAAAATACACGGAACATTCTAGAAGTTGTCATTAAGAAATAAGTCCGCTAGTCGATCATAGATAGTGCTACGTTAGACGCGTTTTGACCGCCTCCGTGGTCTAGTGGTAACAAACGTAAACTCGGGAGGTCGTGGGTTCGATTCCCACTGGGGGCAAGTTGTACATTGTATGATTTGTCTCGGTCTGGGTGTTTATATGTATAATATGTATATATTTACAAAAAAAAAAAGTATAATATGTAGTTTATCAACCATCTAGTTTCCGTAACACAAGCTTCGTAGCTTACCACGGAAACTAGATGGCGCTGAGTGACCTGTCTGGAAATAATTATAGATGCATACAATTATAGCCTTAAAAACTTTTAACATGAGGTTGATACTGGCTCTAATTGTTGCTCGAAGTTTTTAATTCAAGATCATGTTTTTAAGCAAGCGATTTTGATTTTTTAATTTTTTTTTATTGACGATTGTTAAACGTTTTTACAACCGAGCCACCTCTTTGTTCGTAGGAATAGTGGCTTCGGTATGGGGGTGCCTTTGGCCTGTGCGTGTGCGTGGAGCTCTTCAGAACACTGACCAGTCAATTTTGTTACAGAAGAAAAGTAGTACAGTACATGGCAAGTATTACATTATCTTTGGCCTTAATATTGTCACATCAATTCGTCGTTAGTTGGTCATTCACGTGTGTTGTGAAAATCGATGCAAACATCGTTAAGACTATGATATTATAATATCATATTATGTTTATATTTTATACACATGGTAGTCTATGTAGTGTATGTAAGAATATCAATATTTATGTAGTTTAAGTATTATTATTTTTATGATGTTTATCGTATATTTAATTTAACTAGAACTAATAAGTGATTTAATTTTTATTTTTTGTGTTTTTTTATTTTGCCATGCCTAAACTTCGACTTCTTGTCCCGAAGGTTGATGGTAAGAAAATGCCAAGCGGCATTACATACGCCTTTTGTATTAAACAATAAAGTTTTGAATAATAATAATAATAATACTTACAAGTACTATAGGAAAAACATCTTACCTACACGATATAGTAAAACAAGTTACAGATATAAAAAAAACTATGCAGGTAGCTGTATATATTGCCATTAATATTAACTTTCTGATAAATAAAACAGATAAGCTTGCCAAAATTTCAATTCCTAAAAATATGAATTATCCAGTTTGTACAGGCCGGTAACTGAATCCTTCCTTTGTGGCATTTATTTACTTAATACAAAAAAATGTATGGGTACGTGGTATTTAAGTAAATAAATGCATATAAGAAAGGTCATTTACCGACCCTATGACAGTTATTAAAGTTTATAATAAAAAACAAAGTAATAAATTATGTAACGACTTGCAATAATAAAAATAACATAATAAACTAAAGATAAGATCACATCAAACATCTATGGAAGAGATATAAGTAATAAATAAGAAAAGATGATATACAGATGAAGTCTTCGATTAGTAATATATCTAGATTAAAGGTGACAGCTCTGAAAACGGCCTGATAAATAATAGCGCAAAATAATCGGGTGCTCTTACATCCGATAGTAAGTAAGTAACCACAGCCAAAATGTCAGCCCTTAAAATTTCACAGTGAGAAAATTTTAGAAAATAATTCTAAACTGTCATATTATATCGAATGGAATATTATTATTCTAGTAAGTTATTAAATTATTTCTTATAATATAACAATTTACATATAAAAAATGATTTCCATATTACCGTACTAATTTTCTTCTGTAAAAAAAATTGACTGGTGAGTGTTCTGAAGAGCTCCACGCACACGCACATTCCGAAATATGCACACCTATACCAAAGCCACTATTCCTACGCGCAGAGCTGTAGTGGCTCGGTTGTAAAATCGCTAACGAATCGACAATAAAAATGAAAAAAATAAAAACCCGCCTGCGTAAAAAAATTACTAGAATTAAAAACTAAAAAGAAATATATAAAAACTAAAAAGAAAATAACAAGCCCAAAGGTTCCGTCGCTTATAACTGCCTAACTACATCATCGATATAATTTTATATATTTTAAGATCATTTTTTACGCAAGCGGTCGGTATGTAGAAATATTCATGAAAAAATCAAACCATGGTCATTAATTAACTGTCAAGGTAATTTACATCTTATATTTAAAAGTATTAGGTTGATTTTGTAATAAAGATTTAATAGCAATTATGGTATTTTATTTCAGACTAATATCGCTTTGGGTTTTTAGAGGTGACGAGAGGTGTCATTGGTTATTATAGAAATATGAATTTTATATCATTGAGATATTAGTTAACTTATTTGTATGAAACTTGATAAATATGTTTATCGTAAAAGAGCAGCTAATAATGGGACCCTTAATCTAGATACATTTATAATCGAAGCATAAAGTAGCTAAGATAAGTTGAACCAGTTGTGAAAAATATTATTTGTAATAATATTAATAAAAAGTGTTTATTCATTAAATAAATGGTACATTAAAACTAAACAGAAGAGATAGAGCTAGAAAAGATATACCTACCATAAAGAATAAGTTAAATTAAAGGCTAATTTAACAGTTAAGTGTAAAAAGGTCGTAAAAACGTAAAAAAAAAATTAACACATTCATTCATTTAAGTAACTTCATTTTCTTAAAAATTCTTTGTCTTTATTTATGTCGAGTATGTTTAAAACACGTTTTAGCGTATCGCATCTATCTTACTTACAAAGTACATATTTACACAAGCTATTTAATTTTATTAGCGTAACAAATTATTCCTATAAGCTACAACCGTACTTTTTTATGGTATTTCTCGCGGACTCTTTTAGCATGTCTTTTACATTTTTATACTATACTTAAGATTACTACAATCTTTTAATCATCATCATCTGCATCAGCCTCTGACTCTCCATTGCTGGATATATGCCTTTCCAATTTTAGTCATCAGTCCATCTGGTTGGGGATCGCACCACTTCCTTTGCTAGTTTTAAAATCTATATCAGTAACATTAGTTTTCTGTAGAATATTTACGTTTCCAATTCCAATACTCTTTTACAATTGTGTGGAACAATTTGCCGGTAGAAATTCGTCAAGTGCTCAACAGATAACTTTTAAAAAGATGATATACTCACATTATTTAAAAAGTTCCTTACAGTGTAAGTAGGTATATTTAATAAAAAATAAATTAAAATAAAAACAACAAAAAACCTTCTTACAAACCCTAATTTAATTATAAATCGTATCCGCGCTGCATGGTGGCAAGAACGCTGGCCGCATTTCCTCGCTGAATCGCTATGCTGATTCTCTGGGCGAAGAAAGAACCAGCCCTCTTGTCATCGGAGCAGACAATTAGAAGAGGGGTGATTGTTTTAAAAGTGTTTTAGCACTTAAAGTCTCTACAGCAAATTCTATAATATATTAAAAGTATGTATTTGTCTATATACATGAATAGATATAATATTTAGATTTATTTGTTTTTTTTTTAAATATTTAATATAGATATTTATTGGGCTAAAAAGTATAAATGATTAAAACTAATTTAAAGTAAAAATTAAAATAAATAAAAAAATATATATATAAAACCAATAAAAAAATCTATAAGTAAAAAATATCCTCTAGAGACGACCTTTCAGTGATAGTCACAAGAATTTGAATTTGCGCGAATTTGATGGTTGCACCACAAATTGTTTTATTGTCCCAAAGGTTGGTTATTAGAGAATGCCTAGCGGCATTAAGCCCGCCTCTTGTACATATTGCAATAAAGTTTTTAAATAAACATAAATTTATTCCTATTTTGTTATTAGCAATATCTTTTCAATTCAATTTTCAAAGGCATTAATTTTGCCCTTGTACTTACTACTGCTGCCGATCATCTGCTAACAGGAGTAGAATCATTTAAAATAATTTAAATGATGACGAGACATAAACTTCTGTTATAGGTTTATGCGAATAAAGATAATTTGACTTAGACTTTGAAGTGCAATAAAGAATTAATATTTGTTTACCCTGAACCACTACCTCTACTGCAACTCCTATCACCTGCATCACAATTAAGCGAAGCATCATCTTGGGCGCTTACATCCCCGAAAAGATGTATTGCTCCAAAGCCCATCCTAAGATTTCTCAAAGACATTGGCCTAACAATGCGAGCTCTAGTCAAGGGAGGTTACAATAGATCAACAATCAATATTTTTATGACGATTTTTTTTCTACCCTATTCACTCACGTAAATATACATAGTCCACAGAATGTAACAACCTTAATTGTATTGCCTATGATAAATTACGTATCAATCCAACCACATGATAAAGTACCACTAAACATTAGACATTAATCATAATTCACTTTGATAAGATAAACAATTCTTTAAATCGTAAGGTCAATAATGGCCTCAACGAAATATAATTACACGCTAAGCCCTTGTCAAGTTAGGTTAGAGTGTTTAATCATAGATTGATTTGATTTGACCTAAAGACATGGCCCAAACTTGTGTTTATATTAAAAGCAAGTTATGTGAGATAGTTTTCGCCTGACGGATAAAGGTATGCAAGGTCAATAAATGGGAGCAACTGACATAAGCCAAGAAGACTCTTTTTTACACTTCGCTTTAAGTACTTCAGGTTATAGAAATAGGGGAACACACAGATGCAATATTGCCTACGGTATTTTGGATTGCATATTTTGGCTTATGCTTTTAGTTTGGTTGCCAGCAGACCAGCTTGGAGTAACTATTGAAAAAATTGGAGATGAAGAGGATGGTATGTTTTTTACGTACATTTATGAGCCTTCCTTTAGGAACTCCAGCAAAATCATTGCACCAGTTAATAAAATAATTAGGCCTATGCAGGTCGGTCTGCCGTCAATACATTTATAGAACGAGCTTCCAAGACGGCATTAACGGAATCATACAGTATTTGGTTGGGTAGGGAGAGGAGCGGTGGATGGTGAGCGTCTTGTACTTTGGTTTGGTAGTCAACTACCATAGTTGGTCAGGCGTGAAAGTTGCCTTGTTTGGGTCCACTATTAATCACCTTCGAAATTTTAACCATACTTAAATTAAATTAAAACCTATGATAGGTAAAATTTTTGTTTGGTATAAGTGTAGATTGTAATTTGTAGGAATATTTGTAAATAAACATATTATTTATTATTATTGTTGCTCAATAAGAAAAGGCCTCCTTTGTAAAAGCAAGCCCGAGACACCATTCTTCTTTTTTCTCTTTCCCACACACGATAAACTCGAATGCTATGATTTTTTTATTATTCTCCATCGAGCAAAACTTGTCTATTGTCAAGTCCATAGATGCAAGTCAATGAAAAGCATAAAAGGCTATCCTTGTTCCAAAATTCGAAGATTAAGATTATGTCGGGAGATAATCTAAAACAGTAGTTACAAGAGAAGGCAAGCACTGAGCAAAGGTTGATAACAACCTTGCTGTAGATAGTACTTGCATAGCTTTAAAAAATTGAAGCCATTGTATACCTATGTATAATTGGTAGCCATTTTATTCGTTAAATATTTTTATTTAAAATAGATGTAAAAAATATTTACAACATATAAAATAAAATTAATATTAATACTAAGGATGGGGATATAAGTCCCGTCCGTGAGGAATGGTGGCAAGAACGCTGGCTGCATTTCCCCGCTGAATCGCAAAACTGATTCTCTGGGCGAAGACGCGGTGTTACGTCTTTTAAAAACTTTTTTGCGCTTGGACTCCATGGGGCCAGAGTATCTACAGCAAGCGGCACAAATATGTCATCTTTTAATATACTTACATACTTGCGCTGCTTGATGGACTACGCATTTTTTTTGTTTTCGTTGAATTAAATATGGTTAAAGTGATACAGGAAGAAAATTTTGTCGCATGGACACTACAAAACTTAAATTTGTCATAAATGTAAATTATTTAGTATGAAGTTAAATAACACAATATACCTAAAGAAATTAGAGGGTTACCAAACAAATTGTGTAGTATCAAATTAAAAAAGAGGTTAATAGATAAACGTTACTGCCTCCTTGGTCTAGCGGTTAAGGCCGTGGATTTAGACGCGGAGGTACTGAGTTCGATTCGAGGTCCAGCCCTATTATGTTACTTAAGCGCAAACGTTATAAGTGGATTTCGTTATTTACGTCAGAGCTTGCGTCATAATTACAAATTACTATACAATTCTCAACTCTTTAAGCGCTCGACCTTGACAGTGTCCGTGCAAATATGAAAATTAATGTGATAAACGAGTATATATACATGAAGTCGAATAAATATTATGATCTCACAGAAGAAATGATTAGGAAGGTTCAAGACTCAGCTTTACGCAGTGGAAGTTGGTGCAAGAGGAGTTCCAGCAAAATCTTTGCATCACTTACTGAAAGAATTGGGCCTAAGCAGGTCTGCCGTCAATACATTTATGGAACGAGCTTCCAAGACGGCATTAACGGAATCATACAGTATTTGGTTGGGTAGGGAGAGAAGTAGAATGGTGGATGGTGAGCGTATTATCGCGCAATAAAAAAAAAAAAGGAGGCCTCCTATTCTTAAACCAGCCTATTGTCGGTCGCAAGCCCGAGACACCATTCTTCTTATCTCCTACCCACACACGATGGACCCGGCACCCGCACGGTGAATCCATGGAATGCTTAGAAATTTGTCTTCAATGGATTCCATTTTTAACGTTTGCGCTTAAGTAACAGAATACAACATTTTCTCGAGTTGGCGCGGTGATGGCTTGGTTATAAGAACGCTTTCCTTAAAGTCCTACAAAGGTCGGTTCGAACCCCCCCGGCATGTACCATTGCAAATACACTTTTCTTTAGTACATTTGTCATAGATTTACAATACCACCTTTTCCGTGACTTGAAGTACGCTAAAGACATCGACGAGGTTGCCCTTGTCATGATTGGCATATTTTTATATAGTTGGATAAATGAGGGGTTTGTCAAAAGTTACAAATAATTTGTGACTAAGTAATTTGGCGTATATGGCTATCCCATGCTCGCTATTTTGTCGGCTTTCTAACAGACTTTTTAGACGTGCCTCACAGCCCATGCTAATGCGGCCTGATCTGTTATTTAAAAGGCTAGTAGGTACTAACGGAGCTTACAAGATAAACTCGGAAGGTACCCGAGTGGTGTTACGTAATAGAATTCCGCAGCATTCAATACCTACTTATCGACCGGCATGCACGACATACCACAATCTATGCAATAACTTTTACAACACCTGATACTACGAGTATTACGTTCTAATAATGTAAAAACTTTTTATGGAGAAAATTTTAGATGAGATGTAAATTTAAATCGGTGACAAATCTCTTTTGCGCAAAGCAATAAATGTCTTTCTTACCTACGAAGAATAGTTATCAACAAAATTGTATTAGCTGTTTTACCCGGCTTTGCCCATTTTATTAAGTATTAAAATGGATATAGTATTATCCTTAGGAGATAGACATGTGCCATCGCGGACTTTACTTTATTGACGTTTTGTTGCGCAATAAAATTTAAATAACGAGGCCTCCTTTGTAAACCAGCTTATTGTCGGTCGCAAGCCCGAGACACCATTCTTCTTATCTCTTACCCACATGGACCCAGTTAAATATTTGACACCATAACAGGTGACCCAGTTTGCGAGAAGAAAAGTGAAGCAATGTTTGCTGAAGACATTCCAAGAAATCTCGTACTGAACAAAAACAAAATAACGAAGCCCATTTTAGGTGTCTACGTTCTATTTGAATAGCATTTACATTACGGTTATTACGAAGTTTATAGATAAAGCATACCTTTCACAGTACGAGACCTGCAGCCAGATTCAGTTCCTTTATAACTTACATACCGCTTATACGTTAGCATACATTATATAGGATGTTTTTTTAAGATTTGGAGAATTTTAAATAATAATACACGACAGAACAATAATACACGGAAGAACAGCGCCGCGGATCCAACTATGTGACTCGCGACACATGCTGAGGTTAGGGCCCGTTCATGCATACAGGAATTACAGTGTGAATTGTAGTGCAGCGCGCTGTCTGGTGGTGCTCGGGATGTGGCAGTGGATGTGGGGGCGGCCAATTCCACATTTTAATATCAATTCATGGTCCGTGCCACCCCATATCCTATGCACGGCTATATCCTGGAGTACTGTTGGGTGCCTGTCGGGGCGTGTTGTGCTACATATCTTAATCTTAATTGGGTAAGTTCTATCTGTTTTGCGATGAATAAACATATTTCTTTCTTTCGTTCTTTCTTTACAGAAAAAAATGATAAAATATTTTTTTTATTATCATAATCTGGTAGATAATTACATGGCATTAAGTTTTTACATAGTCTATTCGATCAGTCCAATTTTTCACTACTTTGCTACGAATCGACATTTCGGCGTCTTCTTTGAACACTTCGCGCTACAGTAGCAATATTCTCTTCTGTACGCACATTTATTTGTCTTATTGATGGTTTTGAATCGAGAAGAGTAAAATTTGTGCAAAAACGATCAATAACTGCACGAATTGCTTGCTCACTAGGCCGAATATTTTGACCGTAAAATGGACGTAGTGCTCTATGAACTTCGCAAACAGATTTATTTTTTTATAAGTAAATTTACACAATTTGGAAGCGTTGTTCTGGCGTTAAACGATTCATAATGAATTGCCAAAACTCATTGAACAGAAATGTCAGCACAGTTTGACATTCTCAACTGTCAAACTATAGACAACAACCATCCAAATTTCTTATATAAAAAAACACATAAATAATTCCCTAAACTAATATTTGTATAATTATTATGTAATTTTGACGTGACTTTTAACGCTAAAAGTGCACTAAATAAACGAATCTACTATTTGTGTTACAATTAATTTAATTTGATTTATTTATTAAATGTAACAAAATATTAGATAATGGAACTTTGTTCTACTTTGCTTCCAGGCCCAGGGTGGTTACAATCTATCCGAAAATAACTATATACTCCAAAACGTTTTAATACTTCGTTAAAACTAACATGCTCTTGGCAAAAACTAATATTGTTCGTAATTCGTTCCAGCAAATGGGACGCAAGAGTCTATGGCTTCTGCAATGAGTAAAACTGCTTAACTTTATCGTACTTAACAGTACGTACGTCGTACAAAGCAGTCGATAAGTCCATTAACTATATTCATCAGTAAAGTAAGATAGATCATGATCATGAGAAGAAGTAGGTAGTGGCGAATGCAACGTTTAAAATAATATATCTGTTGCGGCTTTTTGCAACCTCTTTGGACGGACTTTGACCTCCTTTCTGACTGACAACTTTAGACAACATTATTTTATGACAGAATGACTTTGAATTTAGAACACAGACGATGACAACAAAATAAAGACGCAATAAATGAAAATTAAAGACAAAATTTATGATTTTTATTTAAAATCAAGCATAAAGTAATCATTTCAAGATTAAAGTTCCTTTCTGTAATAACATCTATAAGATTATTTAGATGTGGATACCACCCTGGGAGCAAAGTTGGGCCCAGTTACCGTAATCTAACGTTTGCGCTTGAAGAAATAAACTATGGCCGCTGCAATCTTCCAAGCTCTTTAAATGTCGTGGAAACTGATTGCTACGGAACGGTTCGTTGCTTTGCCGCCATAAGCAATCTGCCATTTTGGAACAAATTGGCTCGAGAATTCGCAAGGGCTTAAACGAAAATTGTAACTGATTTTGCCTGCTCCAACTTTTTTGTTAAAGAAAAAAGCAATGGAAAAAATAAGGTCACCGATTAGGAGACAATTTAAAGAGCGGAACAAATAGAATTTGTGACGATTTGTTCGCTTTCGATAGAAGTTTATGAATTTACGTTGAATTTTAACGTCAAAATATACGAGAAGTGAAAAATGAATATTTAAAAGAGCAGTGTTTACGAACTCATAGTACTAAAACAGTATTTGCGAGAAGACAATACCCTAACCGTTCCGGATATCTTTACAACAAAATAAACCAATCATTGAATATATACCCTAATGTGCACTCAGAAGCTAAAGTTAAAATAACAGATTGGTTTAAGGCATTTGACTATAAAGCTACAAAACAGCTACTTAATGTGCTTACATGAAAATATATATGATATAAACTATTTATAAATACGAGTACATATTATTATATTATTGTTATTATTATATTTTATTACTTTATTAATAATTATATATTATATATTTGTGTTATGTATAGGTATTAATAATATATTATTATATGAATAGTATATATATTTAATTTTCTTTTTATTATTTAACCATAGTTATAAGTTTTTAAGTCGAATTTATTATTATTTATTTTCTTTTCATTATATAAACTCTGGAAGTAGGAGCGGGGCTGCCTGTAGCACGGGTCCTAACCGGCCTTGTACGGGAGCCTCTCGGTGTCAATTTTGTAAACAACTATTTTAAAAGAAATAAATACATTTTTGATTTGAATACAATACCGTTAAACTAACAAAGGTGAATTTATGAAACATTTTTAATCATAACATTATCTAAGAAGATGTAAAATGGCGTAAGATTATCCAAGGGAAATATTTAGTTACAAATTGCAGTATGCAAGCCGCCGCCGGCCAGTCACCCCAAGGAATAGTCGGAAGAGGAAAGGATCTCACAAAAGGAGTACCGACGTTATCTCAGTTCTAAAAACGCAACTGGAAACAGAGCAACAACGGATGGTTAACTTGCAGCTTACAATGAAATAGTTCTATGAGTCTTTGGTTTACTTTTTTTAGCATATATTTTTACGACTTTCTTTTATTTATTAGTTAGTAAAACTATAAAGCGCGGTGGTGGCTCGGTTATAAGAACGCGTTCCTTAAATTCTACAAAGGTCGGTTTAAACCCGGCATGTAGGTACCAATGAGAAATTCGTACATTTGTCATAGATTTACAACACTAACGTTCACGTGCCTCGGAGAGCACGTTAAGCCGTCGGTCCCGGTGTCACTAATACCAACTTGTGGAATCGTTAATAAATTGTCATAAAAAAATGACATCATATCCTTACCAAGCCGTCTGGCCAGCGTGGCGAGTGTAGGCCAAATTCTCCAGATATATGTTCTGGAAGGCCCATCTCCAACAGTGGAGGTCTAGGACGCTGTGTTCTAGGAGGCTGTAAAGAATAACTATAAAAAAGAAACAAACTTATATAATAATTATTATTTATTGTACATTATTTTAAAAAAGTAATAGAGCTTAAGTCATTTACTGCTAATTGACCCTTTATGTTACTGCTGTAGGGTCACATGTCGTGGTCAGATGATGAATAATAAACTCTAAAGAACAATATTAAGGGTGAGCCTTTTTCTGTATCCTACATTTCCTGGTCATTCGAACCGCATTTAATGTCCTTTACGAATAATAGTTGCCGTACAAAAATTAAACAGGCATACATACATTTCTTTTTATAGTATTAATATGGATTCCTGTTACCCGTGATAGGGAGAAAATTGTAATTGAGAGTTAGTAGTTCGTAAAACAAAAGCTTTGGTTTTTACAATGGTTTTTTTACAGTACGTTGATTATGAACAAGGTGATCACTCCTTCGTTACCGCTTTCCATACAAAAGATTTCGAGGGAACACAAAACATTTGCAAAGGTCTTCTACCTGCTTCACAAGTTAAGAAAGGCCCCAGCAAGGTTGTTAGAACGGATGACACATCGCAGGAATGTCTCTCGAGAATACGGACAAAGAAATGTGCCAAGATTTATAAACAAACCAAATTTCGTAACAAATAGGTGGGAACAGTAGCGTTTGTAAGCACAAACTTCATTATCACATCAATATCGAATCGAGAACATGAGTTATGGGATTTTGGACAGCGTTTTGAGGCATGTAAGTGACGTTAGGTAATTACCTAACAAATTATCAATTGATAACTCAGTTGATTTTTTAAAAAATAACTTTCATTGATAGCGATTTCATTACAGCTTTTAGTTTTTTTTTAATGTTAGCTATGATTATAGCTAACGATAGACACAATATACCTATAGGGTGTTAGACACATGGAGCGTCAATAATTGTAGGATACTGGTAGGGGTCATATTCTGATTTTACACTATTAGATTTTTAGCGGCATGAAAAGTTTCAATAGTTGTTGTTCTCAATGTCAAACTGTGATGACAATTATATTCACTAAATACACACATCACATTTAAAAAATAAATGCCATGAAATTATCTAACAGATTAGAATAATCATTTATTAAATCATTTAAACAATATTTATGTCTTGTACCTATTATTATTTAAAGTTTTCAAGATACAGATTACAAATAAAAAAAATGTTTTTGAACTTAACTAAAAACGTTATTGGGGATTACCATAACCGTGCTCTTCAGAGTTTGAAGGTTGCAGATCAACCTACTATTATTCCGAAAACCGTCTAGGTATCGTTTCCGGTAGCGGAGAGTCTAACTCTAAAGCGGTATTAACGGTAGTTAAGTAGCTTAAATTAGGATTTAGGACGTAACTTAGGATTAGGTCGCTTTAGTTTTGTGTTGGAATTGTGACTAATAATATATTTTTTGTTTATGGTATAGGATATGTTACGAACTTTAAAACATTTTAGCACCGCTGTCGCGTGAAGATGACTCATAAATAATGTGACGAAAAATGTAGATCTTTTTACGGCAGGTGACTATAATTTGGAGATGATGCTATAATCTATTCGTACTAATATAAAAATTGTGAAAGAAGTTATGTCTGCCTGTCTACATGTATGTTTTAGTCTCGCCTTCACGTTTATACCTATTACTGAAATGATTTTGTTCAATATTGCCAGAAAAATATACGACCTTATCAGCTAAGCACGACATGTGACCCCACATCCATATCTAACAGTCTGTCATTTACGATATACCTAACCAAATAGGTATAAAAATTTTAATATTTAAAATTAACTTCTGTTATCGTTATTTACTGTTAAGGTTCATTGAACCCAGTTTTTTAACATTCTATGTTTGGTAAATTTGAATAATTATTATACCTAGTTCAGAAGATAAGAAAATAATTACTGATAAACAATTGGGTAATATTAAAGCAGATAACGTATAGGTAATAGATATATAGGTAATAAAAAAATATAACAATGAAATCGTAAAAATCGTAAATTTTATGAATAGAAGAACAAAGTAGGTACCTAGTTAAGTAAACTGAACCACCTGTTCTATAGCGCACCTGGGACACCAAAACCGACGTTAAATAAGACTAAACAAAAATTCCTTCACATGTAAATATTTACATCAGCAGCAAATGTTTAGATAGACCAACTGCACTCATTAACTTTACACCTCCGATGCATTAGGATCGTATTTTTTCATCCAACAAGCTTGTTTTCTGAGAACAAACGCGGATAGAAACAAGTCATGTAGGAATGGAACTAGACACTGCAACTAGTATATCCGGTTCATCTTACCTTAATTGTTCACTTCTTGTCCTTTGCTTCAAATCTTTAATCCACTTGTAGGTATTTAATTCCTTTCAATTCTGCATCACCTTCCAAATTCATCCTTTATTGCCAAAAACTATACACAAACCACAAAAACTGTATAAATTCACTAAAATCCCGTTTTGTACTATAAACAAACGAGTTTAAATTATTTAAAAAATATAAAATACTGTAGAAATATATTTTATCTTAGAATTGAATTATTTTCAGTCATGTTGCGATAAACTTGATATTAATTTAATTGAAACCACTTTCCACAAGCATCTGATAAAACGAACGGTTTGAAACTGGTGGACTGGTAGCGTTGCCAGAGGCCAGACATGTTGTAGGAGGCGGTGCGACCGAAATAGATAATGCGCGAACTCAAAGACTAGAGAGAGATAGAAGAAAACTTGTGCATCGGAACATTTACAATCCTACTAATGCGCGATCCACGCTGTGCGGTGTTAATAGCTACAAGTTTAACTCTTAATACTTTAGGTGGGTAATAGTGGTTTACCTGGCTGACCGACCGCGTGCCGATAAGGTAATTTGAATTCCTTTAGAGCAAAACCGATGCATACATCTGTCCTTTTTCAACGAAGGCTTTATGTGATGCCGCTTTCGTGCTTAAGTACCTACTAAGATGTAAATAATTTAATTTGAATATTTGTACGTTAACGGTCATCTTCCAAACAAAGGATTCTTTAACCTTTATTGTTTTCATATATTTATCTGCTTTACAATGAGTCGGCTTTTTAACAGGTAGGTAAGCAGTTTTCCATACAATAGCAACCTGCCCAACCGCAGTTTTGTTGTTGGAAAAGTTCATTGTATTTTTCTTTTACTATTTAGATCTGTATCAATGACAATACAGGTTGTAGGTATTATCTTTTATTACATTGGTGTTGTATTTAAGTTATTAAGTTAAAGCTATCAATTTACCTACTGGGTTATTAATGGTTAAGTATTACAGTTAAAGACGCGCACTTATCCTAAATTTGAAGAAGTTAACACATTAATATTCAATCAAGCTATCATTATCCAATTACGACCACGTATAACAATTACTACATAACAATTGTAGCCATTCATCAGCCAGTACCTTTAGTACACTGTCATTACCGAACATGATTCAGAAAAATATCACTCTTTAACTATTTTATTTAAAAAAATAACTAGGTATTTACCTACAAGATATCTATTATTTATTTTACGAAAAAAATAAAGAGCTATTTACGAGTAGCATATCAATCCTGAATAGAGATTTATGTCTAACAGTTTTGAAAAGAAGAATACGAGAAGTAAAGATATTAAAAGTACCTATATTGCATGGGAATATTCCACCTATTTGTGGTCAGGATTAAAGCAGGCTAGCAATCATCCGACACGGTTCATCATCGTTATCGTCAGCCTGTATTATTCTACTGTTGGTTGTAGGCCTCAGCGACCTTTTTCAGGCCATCCGTCGATCTAGCAGGGAGTCGTGCCACTCTGCGACTTTTTTAATATTTTTTTTTACTTTTATACTAGCACGACATGTGACCTTGCGCCCACGTGGTGGTAAGTGGCGCGCGATTTCCATGAATATTAGCAACTGGAATCAGACACTCATGACTGACATCAGTTTCTAAAACTATGTCTCCTTGAATAGGCATGACGCCAATCGAAGCTGATCCCGAAACGTGTGGATACATTTTACTGGGTTTATCAGCATGCACGGTGGATATTTCCCTGCCCCGGCAGACCAGGCAAATTAACACCATTAGTCCGCCTACCACCTATTTAAATTCCCGTACGTTGTCTTCACTCACGAACCCCGTTTGCTCCATCGTTCGTTGGTTCTGCAGCAGGTCCTTTGCCACTTCAGCTTGCTAATTTTAAAAACTTTGTCATTAACTATCGTTCTCTGACGAATATTAACGTTTTGAATTCTATTTATTTAAGAAATATCAAGCAAGCTCTCTCCATAGCCCGTTTAACCTTGAATGCTTCGTCTTCAAACATTGTGTGTGATATGAACAATGAGAGGATGTGCTAGAGCTTCCCGAATGCTGCCCATCCTAGCTGAATGCGTCTGTCGGCTTTTTTGATCACAGTTATTGATCTAAATGTTACTCCTGTTACTAGAATTATAAATCCCAAATGCCCAAAGAAATCAAAACAGTAAATAATGACCAAATTTGAAACTTAATTCTGCTTCAAATTGGTTCCAAGAGTCGTCCGCATGATTCAGAACAGAGAGCTGGCGAATGTATCGCTTTTATTTGTACTTCTTATTGGCTTGCCGCAAAGAAAAGCTTCACTTTTACCAATTAGCCGCTTCGCCCGCTGCAATAGCCATCGTATAGTAGGCTTTGTTTCCCAAATGAAGTGAAAATCTATTTGCAATCGACCTACTAAGTCTAGCTCCGTTATCGTACGATACGTTAATTGGACAAATAGGTCTAACTATATATTTACCGCCCAGGTAAAAGTGTCTCTTTTTAGGGCATACCAGTCCTTTTACACGTGCAGCTTATGGGTGGACTATACTTGAAGAGCGTTCAGCGACCTGCGCGTCCAGTATAATAATGCGTTTAGAATCCTAATGGGGCTGCCGAGGTTTTGCAAGACTTTGGGTATGTTTGCTGATTCGAGGACTGACAGTTTTCAAACAATTATGCGCAAAAAAAACTACGTCTATGCTGTGCCGCATGAGAACCAGTACCAACAGGCTCCTAAACCTATTGGCAGATCGGTGGGATTCTCCGCTGCTGGAGCACTGGATACAGCTGCATACAGTCAAGTAGACAGCATCCAGTAGCGGATAGTTTAAAATAAATTATTAGTTATCCTAAATATAGATTAAGTGAAATTGTTACTAACAATTTATGGATGTAAAGTCCGAAATAAAAGTTTATTATTATTATTATATCATTATTAGCTAGTTTAATCTTACTTTTGGCACTATTACGTTTACATATTTAGATCATAGTTTAGGCTATAGCACTAAGTCCTTGATTGTTAACCCATAGTATTTTACTGTTATTAGCAATACTAAATGACCACGCTGCTCTTAAACTTGTGAGATTATAGTAATTAAAAATAATAATAATAAATATTTCCAGACAGGTGACACAGCGCCATCTAGTTTCCGTGGTAAGCTACAAGGCTTGTGTTACGGAAACGAGATGGTTGATAAACTACATATTATACTTTTTTTTATAAATATATACATATTATACATATAAACACCCAGACCGAGACAAATTATACAATGTACAACTTGCCCCCGGTGAGAATCGAACCCACGACCTCCCGAGTTCACGGCAACGTTTGTTACCACTAGACCACGGAGGCGGTCATCTTTCTCTCGGTCATCTCATTACTGTACACTTGAATTTGTTGCCTTTTTATCGGCTAAGGTTCAACCCCTCAATGAGCCAATGATAAATGACGGGATCGATTTATTATATTACATAAATTTGTTTACAACATCGTTTCAATTCGAAATGCACATTGCCAATGCCAATGTGTGTCTTATATCTAGTCCAGAGTCCAGAAATATGTAAGTCTTTAGCTTATTTTCAGCAGATCTAACAATATATTTTCCGATGACTTTTTTTTCTTTTCCTTCCTATTTAGTAATATTTATACATCATTATATCTCGGCAAACCATTAGGAAGGAAGACCCCCTTGCCAGATAGACGGATGATCTGAAAAAGGTCGCTGGTGGGGGCTGGATAAGGGTGGCAAAAGATCGTGTGAAATGGCGAGCCTTGAGGGAGGCCTTCATCCAGCAGTGGAGAGACATGGGCTGATGATGAAACCATTAAGGTTTGTTGGCGACTTGCTGAGGTCTTACTCGTAGCATGCTAATAATTACCGTTATCCTGGAGGGTTTACGAGCTATAAGAATAATGATAATCTGAAAAGTTGCTAGCGGACCTTTTCAGCATGACGGAAGGACGTAATGTGTGTAACATATTCAAATTTATTCGTAATACAAAAGACAGCAAAAAGCTAGCTACTTCTGTGTGAAGTGTGGAGACAATAAGTGTTACCTACGAGTATGTGTTCAAAACAGACTGGACGAAAATGTTTTGCCTAAATTTTGTATATTTTTTTTTGTATATCAATGTCTTGCCTTTGACAGTAATTCAATCCTGCTAGCAGTACATTCAAAAACCTTTAAGCGGACAGGATAAATGACCGGGTAAAGTATTATTAAGTTTATTACTTAATAATACTTTATTATTATTATTATTAAATTCTTGCGCAAAATAAGTGTATAAAGGCGAAGATTAATGCCTACAAGGTAGGTACGATAGTGAAAACAGTTTTCCAAAAGTGTGCCGTACCTCACTGCCATGTGAGTTTTGTTTGTCCATTTCACAATTTTCTACTAATTAAAAACAAACTGCCCTTTCTTTGTTTCTTTATAGTGCAAATAGTTACCACAAACGAATCAATTTTATAATAGCTATATTGCAGAGGTTGTACTATACAGTTGTAGGTTGTATTGTTGTTGTACTGCACAATAACTTCTCCAAAAAACATCTCATTTAGATTTTGTTTTACTGTTTTTAGTATTAGAAAAAAACACATCACTGTCACAACGCGGACGTATTATAAAACAAAGGCTGTCCGTCTGTTCGCGATAAACTAGAAAACTACTGTACCGATTTTCATGCCGTATTCACCAATGGATAGAGTGGTTCTCAAAAAGGTTTTAGTGTATACTTTGTTAAGATTTTGTATTTAATTTTTTCATTTCATTTATTTATTCACCATTTCATACATTTGGTACACTCGGTTTCGTCAGATAACAAATTAATTATTTTACTAATCACGATAGCGAATGAATATCAGCAAAGAACAGCCTTCGTCGTTACCAGATAAGTACTACCTACACCAATAGATGCTGCTGTAAAAGGGCGTTGTCATGGTTATGATAATATGGTATAATTATGTCAAAACAAAATAATATTTTCTACTATTAAACTAAAATTAAAATATAAACACATATAAAGTATATAACGAAATTAGCGGTAACTTTAATACCCAAACTTAAGCTAACTTAACAAATACCTACTCGTGCATACACATAATATTGGTATGTCATTTAAAAGATTAAATTAAATAATAATGTCATTATAAGTATAATAAATAGAAGGCGGCTGTAAATCGGTAAAAAATAATAAATAATAATCACTTAAATGTCACTATAACTAATACTAACTTAACTAAATGTGTGATGTCAAAATATAAGTTTAAATTTAATTTAATGTTAAGGTTTATGGCAGCTGTAAATAGGCTTTGTCAAATTAAAAATAATATTTCACGAAAACTATACATTAACTATAATTGTTGGAGTCAGAAATAAATAAGCCGTCTGGGAGCTTTGAGCTAAACCCTTTGAAATATAACAAAATTATGTATGGTGGAATTGTGTATCTTATATAAGTCTACAGAAAAGTCCGCGATGGCATATGTCTATCTCTTAAGAAGAACATACTACGTCCATAATAATAATTAATGAAATGGGCAATTTTAAAGCGGTAATTGGAAAGCTATTTACACAAATACGGTATTAATCCTATTATTAGGAGATAAATATAGCAACGAAATTAATTTTGTGTCGCCGTTTACACGATCAAACAAATAATAATTTAAGTGTGTAATAGAAGTGAAAGCATGTAAACCAAAAGCGCGGTAAAACTGCCATAAAAACACGGAAAACATAAACTAGCATAATTGAACTACTTAGAAAAATTCTCGAAAGTGTAATGTAATGTTTTCAAGTCGAGGCACATCGCCCGAACCGAGAAGGTAGCAATTTCCACCAGATGTGACATCGTGATCAGAATCATATTAGCCCGACCAACACTACGGTCGCTAAGAAAACTATCGTAAAGGAAAAATAACTTGAACTTAAAAAAAAAGTATCATCACGACCGTTTCCCTTTCGGGGTGGTCAGAAACCACGCTTATAAATAAGCGGATTCACATTTAGCCAACTTTACTATAGGCCAATCATGACAAGTGGCAAGCTCGTCGGTGTCTCCAGCGTACCAAACTCGAGAAATATCACAAAATAATTAAATATTATTTAAATGTTTACATTAATAAATATTTATTTACATTAAATAATATAATTACAACTTATCTAACATATGTACCAATTAGCTGTCACAGCATTCACTAATAAAATTATTATATTAATTAACAAAACTTATAAAATATAACATAAAAATTACTTCTAAAATAAATTATACATTAAAAAAAAAAGACCTATAAAGAAATAATAAAAAATACACTGTTGGTACCTTAAAAACGAAAACAAAACACTTGTTAAATAAATTACAATCTATATTGGTTTGAAATGTTCCAGAACATTTCTTCTGATTACATTGTAACGGTCATGAAATATCATTATTGGCACTGCAGAGACTACTATAGGTGTTGCACATTGGGGATGTTGACGAATTTGACATTAGTTTTAAGGGTGGACAGCACAGGATCTTCGTTATAGGACGGACGTAGATTATTGTAGGGTACTGTTAGAGAAATGTGTTGCAAGAGTTCGATACATCCATTTCTTTAATTGTATGTAACAGTAAAATGTAATAACAACCAATGCCCGCTCTATCTTTTATTTGATCTCTGACCGCGCCTTTTATTACAAGGAAGATACTTGTAAAAAAAGGTCTTGTAAAAAAATATGCCCTTACAATGGTTTTCTTTCTGACCGTCAAATGTGGTAAATGGAAATCGAGGAGGTGACCCGTACGATGAATAGTAATGACTATATATGGCCAAAAGCGGGACATCAATAATTGAACGGATAATAGCTTTATACGATCCTTTGTTTGAAACCCAATCGGATTTCATCAATAAAAAAAGCTATTCTGACTAATTTTGTGATTGGAATCAAATATTTGACGAATGTTCCTTTGATTTTCTAGTAAGGTATCATCACGACCGTTTCACTTCCGGGGTGGTCAGAAACCACGCTTATAAATAGGCGGATTCACATTTAGCCAACTTTACTATAATTCAAATTCAAATTCATTTATTCAGTAAATTGGCAATATTTCAAGCACTTTTACACGTCAGATACATTTAAAAGTTTATACAATTATATGAAGCTATATAAAAATTAAACATGATATAAACTGAACAACTCAGTACTAATGTATTTACATATAAATACATATAAATCAAAACGCTACTGTCTAAACTCTAATAGCATAGTTATAATAATATTTAAAACAAAATAAAAAATATTAAAATAATAATAATAACAATGTGAAAGAATTTTATTTATTAATATAATATTGCAGCTGTAAATTGGCGTTGTCATACTATATACTAATAAGTAAATAGGCCAATCATGACAAGTGGCAAGCTCGATGATTTATTTATTTATTTAATTTAATAAATATTATTGTGTGTGTCCCGACCAGGAATCGAACCCGGTACCTCCAGGTCTAAATCCTCGGACTTAACCGCTAGACCTATATGGTCTGTGCGCTAGACCACGGAAGCAGTTTTTATTTATATATTATGTTATAATTTATTATATTATATGTACTCGTATATCTATTTTATTTATGTAATATTAATATGTATGTATATGTACCTATATTTATATGTATGTGTATTCCATTAGTTTTTAAATATTATTACGATTGATTATTCCTTTATAAATACATAAACAAAAAAAATAACTTAATGTGGATTGAATCCTTTTAGCGTAACTACTCGTATATACGTCCTAGAAATCTAGTCTATTGGATATAATGGAGGAGTACTGTGGATAGTGAATTATGTAACACCCACTTAACTGAATGATACTTAAGCTTAGGAAGAAGCGAAGAGCTCTCCACGTTTCCATCTACTTCAGAACTCAATAAAGGGCATCATACTCTTAAAATGTTAGCAGAGTGGTTAAAAGCAGAACATGGTTCTATTCTGTGATTAATAAAGCGAATTAAAAATATGTTTTTTATTGTAAAGACCCGTTATCATCGACGACCGTTTCCTTTTCGGGGTGGTCAGAAACCACGCGGATTTACATTTAGCCAACTTTACTATAGGCCAATCATGACAAGTGGCAAGCTCGTCGATGTCTCCAGCGTACCAAACTCGAGAAATATTACAAATAAATTAAATATTAATGAAAATGTATTTATTTACATTAATAAATAAATAACAATAAAAAACTCTCAACAAAAACAACACACTCCAAAAGCAGTAGGTATACATTATTTTAAAATTAAATTCACAGATAAATATTTTTAATATTGAAAATTTCGAGATGGTGCAATTAGGCCACAAACCCAAATATCTAATAACGTGCAAACATTAGTCAAAGACTAGAAATAAATACACTCAAGAACAATAAAAACGTGTCAGTAACAAACTGAAACTGCTAGCAAAACTTATAACAAAAACTCGAAAAAACAATAATTATCTGCATATTTTCGAAACGAATGGTACTTTGTTAATGAAAACCTAATTAGCAAACCATGGATTCACCGTGTTGGTGCCATGTTCATCGTGTGTGTGAAAATAGGAGACAAATAATGTCTTGGGCTTTCGACCGACATCGGCTGGATAAAAAATGTGGAACACTTCACGATTTTGCGTATCATCCTTGCGCAGCTTTGTAAAAAGGTATCGAGCGACTATTACTAAGCGATTTTTGCAACTTTGCACGAAAGTAGGTATGACCAATCGACGAAAAAAGTTTTGCTGATTTCAATCATCATAAGCCTGTGGAGAGACAACTTCTGGATATTGGGGAAGCCCAAGGCTCGCCATTTCACACTATCTTCTGCCACCCTCATCCAGCAACTTTTTTCAGGTCATTCTGGCTCCCACTTCAACGTATCTACTAATTGTAAAGGCTAAGTCGGTGACTTTGGTACTCTGATTTCAATTAAGTATATACTGGGTGATTTTGCCCTTACTCTAGACTAATATGTCATTCTATTGATAGAAAAAATAAATAAAAACAAAATTCGTTATTGTTTAGATTGCTTATTCTAATTATAGTTGTATGTACATGTCATATTATGGGCATACAATAAACAATCCACATTTCCTACTTTGGCTTCTCCAAACAAACTGTATGGAGAAGCCATGTATTTTAAATAGCCAATTTGTATGGATGAGCCAAACCTTTTGTCATTTTCGACATATGGTTTCATACGAAAAGTTTTTATTAATATAACAATATAACATGTTAGTCTAGAATAAGACCATACAAAATCACGCGGTATAAATAACAGAGCTTGTAAGAACGCTTTCCTTTGAATCCTAGAATTACAATACCACTGTACCTGTAACCCGGAGAGCAGGTTGAGCCATTGGTTATGGTTCCACTAATAACAACTTATTGGAACGTTATTAAAAAAATACATCAGACCCGCGCCTACCCGTCTACACAGCATGGCGAGTGTAGGCCAAGTTCTGCAGAAATATCTGGAAGGCCCTTCTCCAACAGTGGATGTCTAGGACTCTGTGTTCTAGGGGCTGTGATGATGATTATACTCGTAAAAATTACTTAAAATCGCTAACAATGTCGTCAATTATTGATTTCCTTTTATGCGTCAGTATATGTAAATTGGTCGCAGCTGGGAACTCAATCAGCAATGCATAGATTTAATGTTTTTCTTAGTGACTGGTTTACATTGCAATCAAGTGTAAGTTAATCTCATTTGGGTTTAGTTGTCAAAACACTGTTTGAAGGCATCCGTTGTTTTTTAACTATGGCAGGGAGGAGTGCCGATTTCAAAGAAAACACTAGCGGTGATTGTAAAACATTGTAGTTAATTTATTTACGAGTTTAGCTAAGATTGGATTAAAGGAACATAGTAAGAATAAAATATCCACTGTGGTCTAGCGGTTACGACCTCGTTGTACCTACTTATGTAGACTTAAAATTTAAAATTGATTCAGAAGAGTTACTATGGAAAAACGAAAAAGGAGGCCCAAATATAATAATCAGGGAATTGCGCCTACTGATCAGTGGGCTCTAAAAGCTGCGATACCGACATCCTGTGTCTATATTTCGCGACTGCGCAAGGACATGCCATACCAAGATGTTCTCGTATACATAAAGGACCGAGGGGAGATCGACTCTGTCGCTGCCATCGTCAAGCTACCTTCCTATTTGTATGGAAACTAACCTCTGTGGTCCAGAAGTATATTATACTTTCTATACAGGGGTTAGGGTTCCAGTAGTAGTTCTTCTTCGCCATTGCCAGAACGCTTCAGGGTTAACCCTATTTAGCGGGCATTAATCTCGGCGGGCGTCAACCCGCTGGTTTCTTGTTTTACCCCGGATGATGCGGGGAAGGGGCCAATGTAGGGTATATGGCACCCGGGAGGAATTCACTATTGGTAGTGTACAGCACGCTGCGTGTTTATTATGACGACGACTGCGGGTTATGCCTCGGGCCCCAGGATCTCCCGGGGCAGGCGGCGTCCATCCGGTGGCCGTGCGTGGAGAGGTGCGATGCCCCGAAGATGGTTGAAACGACTGCGGTCGGCTCGATCGAACATGGACTTCGAGATATATTTATATTATATTATATTGATGTAACTAGTAGTAGTAAGGCAATTATTGTGAAGAAAATAAATGATTATTATTATTGGAATAATACGGAATTTAGAATTCGTATGCGGTCAGAGCACATAATCCTAAACAAGGAATTCGACCGCTTGGTATTGCTGTACACATGGATTTGCTTCACGCAGCACCAACCATTTTCCTGGGCCCCACGCAGAACCTACTTCCTCTGCACCACCCCCAGTATCCCTTCCATCAGCTTCCATTGAAGCTTCTCATACTCCTAGAATGACCACAAGAAGATGAAGATATGGAATCTTTGGATTAATTATTGTTAGATTATTAAATAGTTATTATTTATGTGTATATTAGTTGTAACTACACTACAGGAATTTGACCAATATTGCTCGTCAGATTTCTCATAAGGGTTCTTAGAAGGATGCCCAGGCGACCAATTGACTTGTTTAAACCAAAGAGGTACCGAACCAATCTAGGTTTACACTCGCCAGTAGCACGACTGTCAAATTTGCACAACAAAATTTCTCATTGTGACCCGAGTCTGGACATATTTCATGACGATCTTCAGTCTTTTAAGTGTAAGGTACTGGCGGCTCTTCAAGCCGCTAAGCATCCAGTTTGCTGACGAATCACTGCCCACAGAATTGTTGCTTAGTCATTGTTAATTGTGTTTAGGTAGGGTTAGGGTGTTATTGTGAATTTAAGATTTATTTTTTATTTTCCTTTTATTTAGTTATTCTTATTAGGTTAACTTAATTTACTTTTAAATAATTTCTTTTTTTTCTATAGTTTTAATGTAACGTTTTGATTAATGCATGCTGTAATGGTCTGTAATGACAAGGGCAATAACCATGTGTTAGTTCTAGTAATATTATAAATATGTTTGTACCTTTTGTTGACTGTTCCTTGAATAAATAAATAAATAAATTGTTAAAATTCATTAATTCAACCTGTATAGCCATGACCATATTTCGTTTCGCAACCCATCACCTTTGCTTTTGTTGGCGTATTTTATTATACAAAAAGTTGATTTCATTTGGATAAGAGATCGATGACGGTCGCTCTTGTACGTATCTTGTACTATAATTTTTCTAAACTGCCTCCGTAGTCTAGCGGTTAAGTCCGTGGATTTAGACTCGGAGGTACCGGGTTCGATTCCTGGTCGGTACACAAAAATATTTATTAATGTAAATAAATACATTTAATTAATTTGTGAGTTATCGAGTTTGGTACCTGGAGACATCGACGAGCTTGCCACTTGTCATGATTGGCCTATAGTAAAGTTGGCTAAATGTGAATCCGCTTATTTATAAGCGTGGTTTCTGACCACCCCGAAAGGGAAACAGTCGTGATGATACTTTACTCTTTTATATTTTTTCTAAAAAAGTTGGCCTATATTTAGATTATATAGGTAACCAAAATATAAACATGCCAGTTGAACTGTCGAGACGAGTGATGAATAAGTTAGGAATTAATAATACTCGTAGAACTAATGACGCATGTTGCCTAAAATTAGAGGGAAATTTAAAAATATGGCTCAGCTTTAGAATATTCCCGGTAAGCTAGGGCGCTGATTTTTTTTTTACAGATAGAGTTTGATATAAGTAGTTAAATTCCAAAATCAATATCGCGAGGAAACAGTTAGTTTTTGAAAAATAGTTGTTGAAAATTCTAAAATTTGTACTAAAATTTGCTACCAAAGTATCAATAAAACTTTTAAAAAAATAGCGTTTAGTTTTTGTTCAGTTTTTTTAATTCACCACAGTCTTTCGCGCCATTTTGCGCGGAGATGTCAAGTGCAAGTTATTGTTTTGTAAATTAATTTACTGTGGATATTATTGGTCAAAAGTGGTGTTATTTTGTTTAATAATGTGCTACAATGTGAATAATTATGGAAAACCATAAATTGGACTTTAAATACGGGGCACAAGTTGCAGTTTATTTTTTGCGGTTTTCCCGCGCTGTGGACTCCCATATTTTACCCGACGTGTTTGGGCTATAATGCCGCGAGTGACTCCAAAAAAGCATCAAATTCTGCAGCATCTAGAATTTGATGATCCCCAACTCGGTTATGAACTCTGTTATGAACATATATTATGCAAATAAATTACGTGTTTAGGACTGATGTATTCTGTACAATGCCAATTAAAAAAAAAAAAAAATTATTCACCACGTGACACTCGAAATAAAATTACGAAACTCGAGATTAATCATCTATTTGTAAATTAAATTAGAGTCCTAACACTTTATTACGTAATAATTATATTTCTGCTCACTTTCTATAAATAATTATTACTAAAATAAATTTAAAATTAAAATAATTAATAATTGTTATCGTGATCGATCGTGATGGAACGGATCGTGGACGCCATTTTATTTGCATCGAATTGAGACGTCCGTATCCGTCATTCGCTGTTCTGTGTTCGCTGTTGTGCTCTTAGCTATATAGTCTGTGTTGTGCTCGCGTTTTGAACACAGATTATAGGATACTACGTATGTTTTGAACTTTGTTTGTGATCGCGCTTAAGAACACAGGGAATATTGTTGTTGTTTTAATAATACTGGTTCCATATTTTATACATATATTATAACTATAGTATTTGATGTTTTTGATAGATTAATTGTTATGATTATTCTGTTTGACAAGCCTTGTGATGAAGTAAATACTTATACTTGAAACAATCTTTTATTGGTGTATTCTGCTCCTACAAATATCTACGATGGATTCGCCGCCTGAAGCCCTGCTTTTCGCCGCATCAACGGGTGATATTGAAGTGACGCGATTGTTGGACTCTTTTGAGCCGCTTGCTCCTTCGGCAAAGCATGCCAACGATCGGAGGTATCCAGAGCTAAAAATACATGGTTCGAAAATGTACATTTGCAACACTACTGTTAGGCTGATGTATTGTTACGCTACAGATTTTACTTACAAGCAGACTCTACGAGAATGCAGTTTTTATGGAAGAGCGACAGGCGACGAATTGCGACTGGTTCAGTTATTGTTGCGAAACTATTATCGTTAATTATTTAGAAAATTCCCGTGTAATGGAAAAAATTGTTGGCCCAGGGAAGATTGTTCAAATTGATGAAAGTAAATTTGGAAAAGGAAATTCAATAAAGGTCGGAGAGTAGAGGGTCACTGGGTACTGGGGATGATTGAAGATGCGATGACATCTTGAGGTTTGAGGTGTGTCCTGGTAACATAAGGAATACCGAGACTTTAATTCCATTAATCAGAAAACATGCACATGTGGGGTCTATTATTTATACGGATTGTTGGCGTGCTTATAATAATTTGAAGGATCATGGTTTTATTCATAAAATAGTTAACAACAGTAACCCAGACAATCCGTTTGTAGGCCCCGATGGGTCACACACTCAGCGAATAGAAAGCCAGTGGCGAAAGAGATTTCACAAAGTGAACTATAAAGAAAATTTTGAAGACTGGCTAATAGAATACAGCTGGAGGTCATATAATGATAAAAATCATCTGAATGATTTTCTAGAATTAATAGATGCAATAAAATATGTTTATAAAATTTAATACTTTGTGTCATTTAGTAAAAACCCTTCAGCAGCTCTAGCATGCACAAACTCTGTTATCAAATTGAGAACATGAAGTATGGGATTTTAGACAGCGCCATGAGATGCGACTCAATGTGGAAGCTTGGATGTATAAAACTTTTTTTTTTACTCAATTTGATCTCATTTATTGAATAACGGAGTTTGTGTCATGCTAGAGCTACAGTACCCAAAACCTAATCAGATGAGTTAGGCCTGATTTACATGAAGCCAGTAAGCTGGCGTTAGTCCTACAGACAAGCCAGTGCTGGCCCGGCCCATGTTGTATAGACGTGGCCAGTCAGATCCGGCACTGCTAGGTTAGGTTAGACTTGATTAGGTCATATCCAGAAATCCTTTAACTCAGATCTGGCACTGCTAGGTTAGACTCGATTAGGTAAAGCCTTCGGTACCCAAAACCGAATTGGCTCAGGTTAGGCCTTCAGACCCAAAACCAAATTGACTCGATTAGGTTAGGTTACCTCGGTGAGCCATGCGCACAAGCCGAGTGAGCGAAGCGAACGGTGCCGCGGTAGCGGTCGGCGAAGTGCCAGAACCAAATTGGTTTCGTTTCAGTAGTTTTATTCTCGGTTAGGTTAGACTCGATTAGGTCATATCCAGAAATCCTTTAACTCGGATCTGGCACTGCTAGGTTAGGTTAGGTTAGACTCGATTAGGTCATATCCAGAAATCCTTTAACTCAGATCTGGCACTGCTAGGTTAGACTCGATTAGGTAAAGCCTTCGGTACCCAAAACCGAATTGGCTCGGTTAGGTTAGGCCTTCAGTACCCAAAACCGAATTGGCTCGATTAGGTTAGGTTACCTCGGTGAACCATGGGCACGAGCCGAGTAAGCAAAGCGAACGGTGCCGCGATAGCGGTCGGCGAAGTGCCAGAACAGAATTGGTTTCGTTTCAGTAGTTTTATTCTCGGTTAGGTTAGACTCGATTAGGTCATATCCGGAAATCCTTTAACTCAGATCTGGCACTGCTAGGTTAGACTCGATTAGGTAAAGCCTTCGGTACCCAAAACCAAATTGGCTCGGTTAGATTAGGTTACCTCGGTGAACCATGCGCACGAGCCGAGTGAGCGAGGCGAACGGTACCGCGGTAGCGGTCGGCGAAGTGCCAGAACCAAATTGGTTTCGTTTCAGTAGTTTTATTCTCGGTTAAGTTAGACTCGATTAGGTCATATCCAGATTTTTTTAAAGCCAGATCTCCCCCCTTCCTGACCACGCATAATCTATAGTCATTCCGGGCCCTCCCGCCCCCTTCCTGACTTAATAAAAAAAATTAATCGGAACATAACCTCACTTTTTTTAAATATTAATAACTCAAAAACTATTAGTCTCCTCACCCCCCTACCCCGCTCATGTGGTTACTATAACCCCTCCCCCAAAACCGGGAATATTCTAAAGTCCTTCCAAAAATATATTATTTTTACATAATCGCGGAATGGTTTTAAAACGTTACGATGGATTTAACGACCCTCGACACCGAGAGGCTGTAAGAATAAGAGCCTACATATATATATTTTTTTTTATTTTTATACTGAGCACGACATGTGACATCGCTCCCACCTGATGGTAAGCGGTACGCGAGGTCCAACTTACGCTAGCCTCAGACGACCGACATCAGTCCCTACCACTATGCCAAGTGATTATGATTCCAGGTGCTAACCTCTGCTGGACCCCGCGCGCCAATTACCATCAGGTGGGCGCAAGGTCAAATGCCGAGCTAGTATTAAAAAAAACTTAACTGTCCCTGTGCCGAATGTACAGTATTCTCCCAAATTGATTTTTTTTATAAATAAGACAGCGTCTATTCGTCTGACTGTAGGTACTTAGCTGTTTTACGCATAGACATAGGATCGTCGCGTCGTATTCTATATCTATGGTTTTATGTCTATAGGCAGTTCCAGTTCGTCGCGACAGCTTGGCAGTGCAACATCTGTCGTGTAATGACAAAACACGGTAGGTATACCGATTCTTGAAAATCACTTTGCAGAATTGTCAGATACCACGCATTTTAAAGAAACGGATTCATATTTATCCAACTTTACTATAGGTCCAACATGACAAGTGGCATGCTCGTCGATGTGTAAGCGTGCCGTACTTGAGAAATATCACAAATAATATTGAGACCAGGATTCAAACCCAGTACCTCCGCGTCTAAATTTACTGACTTTACCTGAAGTTCGTGCGAGTAGTAAGTGCTTTTTTTGTTTATAGACAGAAGTCAAAAAACCATCAAACGATACGACAATGGACTAAATTCCTATAACCGTCACACTTCACTGTTGGCCCTGTGTCTTTACAACTAAGTCTGAGTCGTGGCTACAAATGAATGCACTCGTTAATGCTAGTACAACGTTTTATACTGCTTTCCATTTTTCCGACCCTCACTTAAGCATAACTTATTTCGTTTTACTAAACGTTAAATCAAGTAAGAATAAAAGAGACAAGTCCTATCTATCTCTTCAAGTACGCGTATTCAACATATCGCCTCTGCAATCGTCACTATCTCAAAAAGGCATCGGCTGAAAATCAGTACTGCAGCTAAAGCTGAGCTAAAACTGTAGCTTATACTGGTACTATACCTGTTTAAAAGAATGGTCTTCACACACTTCTTGAATAGTTCCTAACAACTGTAAGTAATATTATATGTATGTATGTATTATTGTTTATTTGAATTTAGTATTATTATAAATATATATTTATGTTTTATAGTAGTATTAGATTTAGATTTAGTAGAATTTTAATTATCTATTTTCCTGTTTAAATATTTGCACCTACCTCTCACATACCATGTTCGTAATGTCCCTAAGGTTGACCGAGTAAGAATGTCTAGCGGCTTTAGGTCCGCCTTTGTACATAGTGCAAAAAGTTTTAAATAAATAAATATAGCCGATTGCCTATTTGTCGCCTATTTTTTATAAAATGTAGATCAGTCAAATTTACCTTTAGTATTAATCAACTTTCTACTAAACTACTCTGTATTTTTTTTATTTTGTAATGTCTATAAAATTATTTTCTTTCTTTGGCTCGCGCGTCGCCTTATAAAATCTGTGACCACAACCGTTCCACCATATATGTAAACTTCTAATATTGAAATAATAAATGCGTTTTGCCATTAAGCGCTGCTCGCAGTAACACAAATAGCCAGACAGACGCAGACAATGAGTTTCCATGAAAGAGGAAAGGGGAAACTCGAGCCTTCCTTCCGACGTGGTTCAAAAAGACAAGCTACGAGTATTTCAGTGCAATTTCAGAGAATGAAACATGTTATTTAGCTAAATAAAATAACTTTAGAACTTTATTTATAGTACCTGCGTTATTTTACAGTATAGTAAAAGTATAATTACGACCCTTAGGAACTACGCAATTTAAAGAGCGCGTTCATTTTTAGCCGACATTACTATAGGCCCATCATGACAACGGGCATATACATAAAATTAAATTTAATAAAATATTTCATTACAACCGTAGAAGACGAAGCGGATTCACATTTAGCCAATTTTGGGCTCTTTACCTGTAAAAGTAAAGGATCATATGGACCTTCTTGCAGGGTGGTCAATTTGACTTACCCAACTTTACTAAAGGTCCATTGTGACAAGTGGCAAGCTCGTCGATGTTTCTAGCGTATCAAACTCGAGAAATATTACAAATCCGCGTCTAAATCCACAGATTTAACTGCTAGACAATGGAGGCAGTTTTTTTAAAAGACGGGTACATTTTTTGCCGACTTTACTATAAAAAAATAATATAAATTAATGTCTACTACAAAATATTATATTATCTTCATATATATCTACTATATGTTAATAAGTACTTAAGTAGTTTACATAAACTATATATAGTTATATAAGTATATAATTGTAGACTAGACTAGTGTATTACAATTTAAAGGTTAAAATTGTATCCCACATGTTATGCGAGTCTCACTCTCCCAAAGGTTAGCTGGTAGAAAAAGTCGAAATGGCGTGTTAAGTTCGTCTTTGTACTTAATAAAAATCTGTTATATCGGCCAGGAATACGAAAAAATATTTGCGACATTTTTAGAGTCTGGTACGCTAGAGACATCGATGAGCTTACCACTTGCCATGATAAGCCTATAGTAAAGTTATTTAAGTGTAACTGACTACCCTGCAAGGGATACGGTCGTGATGATACTTTACTTTTACTTCAGTGGCAATACAATTGCAGTTACCATGTTACTAACACAATCGCAATAGGTGTGCCGTGCCTGTCACGGAAACTGCTGGACTCGGCGCTTTCATTGTACAATGTACAAACTAAGGAACTTTCTAGGGAACTCGTTTCAAAAATAGGTTACTCTTACCAAAATCAAATTTAAAAATACACAGCATAGGTCCCTATGCTATATCTGCAAGTATACTTAATTTTAATACGTTATCTCTAGTCATAGATACACAATATCATTTTCTTTGATTTCTTTGTTTAATTATTTTGTTATATAAATTAACGTATTAACTATAATTTGTTGTATTATTTAAAGTTGTTACAGAATGCAAATAAATATTGTGGTAATTTGCACCAATTAATTGAATACTTTTTGCGCAAAAACCTAAAATATTCAAATTTACGAAACTAAGGCCGGTAATCCTTTCTTAGTAGCATTTCTTCACTTAAATATCCGCGTTCCTATACATTTTTTGTATTAAAGTGAAGAAAATGCCACTAAGGAAAGATTCAGTTTTAAGAAGATTTATGTTTATAAAAAGCATATATAATCATATATGCTTCCTTTCTATATTACCCATCCCGCTCACTAGTCCAAAGGCCGGCGCTTGCGCACTGAAGAGAAGCAGTGCCTATATAACTGGCCGCGCAGCATCTGGTCGTAATCGTCGAATAGTCGTCGTCGTCGCGCAGTCGTTTTCCTACAGTCGTCATAGAAAACGCTGAAGAAATCGCCGCGATCGTTGTTTTCACCCGCATTCGCCAAACCCGCAAAATTTGTGTAAGAACAATTTATAAGTGCTGGTACCGAGGACTTCAGGTGAGTTCCTTTGCCAGTTTCCTTTCTAGTTTGTTTATTGCACCGATTATCATAGTATCGTCTATGTATCTAATTTGAAGATTATCGCAAAACCCGCACCTAGATACAGTCCACTAAACCCGCGCCACCACCTACTTATCCCTTATACTCGTAAGAACCTACATCCAGCAGTGGAGAGATACTGGTGATGATGATATGCTACGTTTTTTTGTAAGGATAAATAATTAAACTTACCACTCCCAGAGGTGCACGAGGCAGTCGAACATAACACATCCATGCTCGGCTCCGATACAGGACGCAGGTGGCGGTGCTGTGCCCATTTTGGTTTAAATATACAATTTTAACTCGAACTTAAGAGGTAGTGCCATATTTTTACTATAATAAATAAATTGTTTAACTTATTAAATACAGTTAATGTTAAATTGTTTATTAATCAAGCTAACTCGGCATTCTAATTATTTACATGAAAAAGTGAAAATGATACCAGCTCTAAATTTATATTTTTATTGCTCAATTCAGAAACCTTTTACCAACCCATGCTAGTTAAATCTCTCTTATTTCCCTTTTTTTTTAAAGCTGTATTGTTAAGGTGGGTATATATATATATAAGTATTATAAAAAATCTTTAGGCATTCTTTCAATCTACATAATGAGTTTAGAAAAAAATTAGCGATATTGACAAGAAACAAAAGTAACAAAATAACATTGAACCTGATTTTAGAAAAACGTCTCTGAATAGCTTTGTTTATGTTTTAATCAGCTGTTTAGAATTTTCTTAATTTATTATTTTGTTAGTTTACTAGCTTTCTCGAACATATTGGCAATTAGTGCTTACAAACTCGTCTCATAAGACCTTTCTATCGTAGTTGCTCGAATGTCGGGAGTGATTCAATTTGTCGAGGAAAATCTGAAAAGATAGAAAAAGTGCCAATAAGTGATAAGAAATAATTGACTAATGTATGTACTTATTAATTACAAGAGCAGTGGTGGTTGTTGTGGTCTCTTCTCCCGATGGATGATGAATCATGATGTGAAAGGTTATAGGGAAGGAAAAGGCCCTATTCAGCCAAGTCTGACGTATTATATCTTTCTTTTTAAAGTGAGAACTTTATTGCGCGCGCTTGGTTGGGGACGTATTTCGTTGAACGTACGTACGTACGTCAGAACAGCGCTGAAGGCGAAACAGCGCGGCGGGGAAGGGAAAAAGGGGTGAATAGGCGCGCGCGTATAGCCGCTGCCTCTCTCGCTCTCTCCCGCTCCTTCTTTCTCTTTCTTTCTTTTCGCGACTGCAACTATGCGCACGCAGCCACGCGCATTCATTTAATGTCCATATTCCTACCAACCACGAAATCAATAACCTGCAAGTTTAGTTCTCACTTTTGCGGTACGTCCCGCGACGCAACCGTTTTTTTTTTATGAGTTAATAAGGTTATCATCAAATTCCAGATGTTGCAGAATTTGATCCTTTTTTTGGACTCGCTCGCGGCATTATAGCCCAAACACGTCGGGTATTTTATGGGAGTAAAGCACAGCTCGGTAAAACCGCAAAACATTAATTTGTGCACCGTTACTGTACAATGTGAAAAAATGTGATAGCTGTCAGCAGGTTGAATTACCCTTGAGATTGACAGAGGTTGTCCAGTTACCGAGCTAAAGGATAACTTATAAATATATCTTTTGCCGGTCATTGTCTAAAGTCAATTACGTTTAGCAATTTTCCTTTAGTTTGAAGAGTAATGTTAATTATATTACGAGTGGGTAAACGCTTTTTGTTTGTTTATGTTACGAAAGATGATGTCATCATCATCATCATCATCATCATCAGCCTGTATCTCTCCACTGCTGGATGTAGGCCTCCCCTAAGGTTCGCCACTTAACGCGATCTTTCGCTACCCTCATCCAACCCCCACCAGCGACCTTCTTTAGGTCATCTGTCCATCTGGCGGGGGGTCGTCCCACTCTGCGTCTTCCCGTACGTGGTCTCCACTCTAGAACCCGTTTGCCCCATCGATCGTCGGTTCTGCGGCAGATGTGTCCGGCCCATTGCCACTTCAGCTTGCTAATTTTAAAAGCTATGTCAGTAACTTTCGTTCTCTGACGGATATCAACGTTTCGAATTCTATCGATCAGAGATACACCAAGCATAGCTCTCTCCATGGCTCGCTGAGCGACCTTGAATTTATGGACCAGACCCACTGTTAGTGTCCACTTCTCTGCTCCGTACGACATTACCGGGAGGACGCACTGGTTAAAGACCTTAGTTTTTAAACATAAAGATGATGTCACTACAGTGAAAACACGTCGACGTAATTCAAAAATTTACTTCTGGCCAAAACTGTACTAATACAAGGTGACAATACTTCAGACAATAAAAAAGATTTCTGTGTATGTAATTTCTACATTTCCCAGCGAGCATGCTAGCTAGATTTTTTTCTCACCTAACTATACAAGCCTGCGAAGTTGCTATTATTATTTTGTAATCTTATAGAAAGAAAGAAAGAAAAAAATATTTGCTTTAGAATTTGTGTAACAATGGTATTTACAATATATTTTCTCAACAAATTCTACCATAGTATGGTGTACAAATTTTATCAAAATATAGTTAAAGAATAATATAGATAACAAAAAAAAGAGCAATACAATAGAATTTACATAATATGAATGTTTTAAACATTAAAGTATTCGTTTATTGTATAAAAAACATGTGACAGTAAATAGTCTTTTGATGAAATGAGTACCTATGATAGCTAAATTATTATAAAATTAAATGATTTTCAATACACAAAAATGATAAATAAATGATAATTATTAACTTGTTTTTTTTATTAATAGTAATTTATATGTTTTAAAATTTTAGTTTATATTTTATTTATTAATTTAGGCTTTTAAATCGTTGTACCTTACTTCCTTAAGTAATAAAGAAAAAACTAATCAAAATTAAGATAAGCTAAATTTAAAAGGTTATTAATTGATCGTTGTGGTGTAGATCTGTATAGGTTTTATTTTGTATATCTGATATAAATAATAATAATAATAAATATTTCCAGACAGGTCACACAGCGCCATCTAATTTCCGTGGTAAGCTACGAGGCTTGTGTTACGGAAACTAGATGGTTGATAAACTACATATTATACTTTTTTTATTATAAATATATACATATTATACATATAAACACCCAGACCGAGACAAATTATACAATGTACAACTTGCCCCCGGTGGGAATCGAACCCACGACCTCCCGAGTTCACGGCAACGTTTGTTACCACGGAGGCGGTCGAATATAGGTGAGTTTACCTTGCAGATTAATTTCTCAGTCAGATTAAAAATTAACAGGTCACTGGAATCTGCTAAGCTGCTGGTCTTCTGCTAACAGGAGTAGAATCATTCATAATAATTTAATTAATGACGTTTCATAAATGCCTGTAATAGGTTAACGTGAAGAAAGATATTTTGACTTTGACTTTGATTATGTGCTCATGTGTGTATGCAATATAATAATATTTAATTTATTTGTGATATTTCTCGAGTTTGGTACGCTGGAAACATCGACGAGCTTGCCACTTGTCATTATTGGCCTATAGTAAAGTTGGCTAAATGTGAATCCGCTTTTTTAAGCTTTGGCTTGTGTTCCACTATTGCTACTTTGTTTATATGTTTAATATAATAAGCTGTGTTTTTTTTAAAAATAAAATAAGCGTGGTTTCTGACCACCCCGAAAGGAAACTGTCGTGATGATACTTTACTATAAATAGTGCGTAATAAACGACCTAGGTTCACACAACCAACGGTTTCAACCGCAGTCCCATCGACGTATATCAGGGTTTGTGTTGCCCAATCTTAGTATCTTAGTCTTGGTCTTTTTCTAGCTTTTTTGCAAGACCAAGAGCAAGACCACATATGTTAGCAAGACCATTTTTTTGGATATACGTTTTTATTCCAATTGTTAATTGTTTTTCAATTCGACCCTTATAGAAGATGTAAAAAGTATCACGACCGTTTCCCTTTTAGGGTGGTCAGAAATCACGCTTATAAATAAGCGGATTCACATTTAGCCAACTTTACTATAGGCCAATCATGACAAGTGGCAAGCTCGTCGATGTCTGGAGAACTACTAAACTCGAGAAATATCACAAATAAATTAAATATTAATTAAATGTATTTATTTACATTAATATATTTTTTTAATTCCGACCAATAATCGAACCCGGTACCTCCGAGTCTAAATCCACGGACTTAACCGTTAGACCACGGAGGCAGTTATAGTTATAGTAGATGAATCGAAATAACTCCAAAACTACCTACTGTGGCCATGACGATTAATTTGCTCTGAACAATTGTACGTATTGATAAATAAACATCATTATTAGCGTTATAGTATACAGAGTTTTTCTTTACAACCCCTGTATACATTTTTGGATACATGTTGGTCAACAAGATCTAACACCATTTTAATTTTCAATTAAATCAAACCAGTATTTCTCGATATACTAGTTTGCGGACAGGCACCAAGAGTGTAGCGACTAAGAAAAATAATACTACGAGCTTATAGACTTCGTTGACATTCATTAGCCTTTTCATTCATGCTCCTTTGTTTCGTAGGATCTTTACTACACCTTCAGCAAGTGTGTATTACTCTTATTTTTTTATTTTCTTACCTACCTAAATCTGTTTTGTTTATATTTATGTAGGTATTATTTGGCTGCATCGTCTATACTGATATAAAAACATTCCCGCAAAACCAATCGAAGTCATGTAGCTGCACCAACAGTCGCTAGACGAGCTAGCAAGCGTCAAGAGCGCTTAAATTTTTATATCGAGTAAAACTAGTTTTTTGTATGCATTGTGACAGAATTTCCAAAAAATATTACATGTGGCATTCCTTCGATTATTCGCAAGACAGTCGTTTCTTTTTCCCAACGCGTGCGGAACAGTAGCAAGAGTATCCTGGGCATGATTGCATCTCGCCATCACTGCCTGTTCCAAGATCATTGGCTTAAAATTATGTTGTGTGCGTCAGTATAGGTTATGTAGTTTTAGGCTTAGTATGTAAATTAATTGTAGTTTTAGGTTTAAAATGTAATTTATTGTTTTATTGTAAATTGTATTTTATATGGGTAATGCCTAAAATAAATGAGATTGAATTGAATTGAATTATCATTTCTTGAAAATTAACCCCAAAGTTGGCAAGCGGCACGTTTTTAGAGTGCGTAATGTATTGAATATACTCGTAGACATCGATAATTAGCTGTAAGCTTTCTTAATTGTATAAAATTAAATAAAACATTATTTCTTTGACGTGTGCTTATATTATACGTCTATTATAGCCCCAATAAGTGAGTCGGAAGTACTAGGCTGCGGTATTGACGGGTTCAGCACGATCGGCCACATTTATTAAATAACTGTCTATCAATAAGCTCATGCAAAATCCATTGTTCTTTTAACAATATACAGTATAAGGAATTTTATTATGTTTATAAGAGTGCTGTTAAGATTTGCCGGTCTCTCACTCGCTTACTCCAATATTTTTCAAATGTAAGGTCCGGATTAATAGTCAGTTCTAAGAACGAGCCCGTGTGTTGTGTTCGTCGGAGAAATTTACGTAACTCCGACTTCACCCTTGCTTAGATTGAGTCGCGGTGAGCATAAAAAAAAAACAGATCTTAATTCAAGCAGAATAAATTACATTCAAGTTATTTCGTAAGGTTAATTTCGTTAATGTATTTAAACGCATTTATATTTTATCCAAGCATGTTCTAAATATACAAAATACGACATATCGTCGGTTTTTTCCACAGAGATAGGGAAGGTTTTTTCCCTATAAAATTGTTTTTCTTTACGCTGTCATTATTAACTTTTGAGTACTAAGACGCGAACTAAGATGAAATCGTGCTTCCATGTTTTTTACTATAATACTGGCCTCTTAAAACTTTGTTTAATAGCGTTTCAGGCTTTTGCGTCCTTCTAACTCGCACCATACAGCAAGTCTGAGGTCTTGGTTTTATAGGACTTAATTTTGCCCGGCAGATTCACTGCGGGCTGTGCGCAATGTGATATTGATGCCAGCCTGAAAAAGTAAGGTTGAACAAAAACTCTCTGCCCTGGGCGATGTATTCTTGCTGATTTGAAAGGCTAATTAAAATAAAATGCCCTCTCACGTACCATTTGCCTGAGCCAATAATCCGCAAAACTGTTTGCTGATCACAACAAGGGTGAATAACTAAAGAATAATACAAGTATTGATGAGGGATTGCCCGTCTGTAACCATTAATTACGGCACAATTCATTCCATTTATCAACGTCATAAGTAAGATCTTAATTCCGAGAAGATTTACTTTCCTATATTTAAAAAGGGTTTCGAAAGGATTTATTGGGAAAGTTCACAAACAGCTCTTGTATAATTTTGTGATCATACTACAGCATATCTTTCATTCTTCTGTGTAGTATCGAATCATGGACTCGCACATTGACAATTTCGAAGAGGTTAGGACCTTTTTAAATAAGAATATACCCAAGATTGTCGAAGATATCATAGAAGGAAAAAGTGAGAAATAAATCCGTCTTGTAGAGGATGAAAGGAGACGGAAAGTCTCTGCTGCAGCTCGTCATGCAAGGAAAGACCCGAGGCTCAGAAAGACCGTGGAAAAGTCGCAACCTTAAGGATTGGTTCAGGATGATCCTTGTTTTAGGCAGCGTACAACAAAATTAGAATCTCCATAACTTTAAGAAGAAGAAGAATAAGTACTGCAAATATATCATTTGACGTTTATTCATGATAGTCAGACCTCATGTACAGTCAGAAAAAGGTACCCTGGCCCAATTATAGTAATAAAAGCTATGAGAAGGCTACCTCGCGTAAACCTGTTTTTATTGTAGTTCACTGTTTGACTGTATCAACATAAATATATATCCCTACAGCCAAATTATTATTAATAATAATTTATTTATTGTGCAAAACCAAAAAGTGCAATATAGGTTAAATTGCAAAATGCATGTTGCATTTATGGCGCATTTTCTATGAACTAACATTTGTGACTGAAATATGTATTAAACGGGTGCAGAAGGTTACAAAAAAATCGATAATTTAAATTATTTATTATTACTATTAATGGGCTTATAATGCCGCTAGACATTGTATCCTAGCCAACAATTGGGACAACTTGAGCACTTTATTGAAAGGTTGGAGATGGACCTTTCAGAAATTTCTGAAGAATTTGGACTAATCTTGCCTCGCTGGCCAGCGCGTTGGCGAGGTAATTTTTTATGACAATTTATTAACGATTTCATAAGTTGGTAATTATTAGAACCAGGACCGACGGCTTAACGTGCTCTCCGAGGCACGGGAAGTGGTGGTGTTGTAAATAAATGACAAATGAACGTAGAAAAGTGGTTTTCTCATTGTTACATGCGGGGGGTTTGAACATACCTATGTAGAATTTTAAGGAAAGAACGCTAAACTACCGAGCCACCACCACTCTAAAAAAAAAGTAAGATAGTTACAAACTATGTTCATTTAAGGGTAAATAACATTTATCGTTGCTTCGTTGACAACAACAAAACTGTCTATATTATGTAGATAGATATAGATAGTGCATTTTATCTCATCGCAGCTTCATTCATCTTGGAATTAATAATAAGGGCAGCATTAACTTATCGTCACATCTGACGATCGAGGTGTGGTCACGGAGTGATAATACGTCTCGACTACGACGTGTTGTCGTCGGACGAGTGAAAGTGGTGATAGTAGGTACTTCCACGGCCCTACCTCTGTAACTGTACTTTAGGGCAACTCTACACTACGGCTATCGCACGTTGTAAAACATTCTGACGTTGAAGCCAGTAGTTTTTTTTTTACAACGATTTTTATCCACAGGGTTAAGAACTTGATAACTTATTTGTGACATTCCTAGAATCTGTCACGCCAAAGACATCGACGGATTGGAACTTGTCATGATGACCAAATAAATTTAGCTAAATGTCATTATATATACATACACAACACAGAGTTCTAGACGTTCACTACTGGAGTTGGCCTTGTAGAACGTATTTCTGGAGAATTTGGCCTACACTGACTGATATCTGGTTAACAATTCCAAGTTGGTATTAGTGGATTTGGGACCGACGGCTGAACGTGTTCTTCAAGGCACGGGAACAAAAGTAAATAATCATAGACAGGTAGGTGGTTTATTCTAATTTAGGGAGAAAAATTATGTTATTTTCTTATTATTTGTGGTCAATATAACAAGTAAAATAATACAATTCATATGACACCCTCGTTGCGTTGCACCTCAGGGGGACAGCACATAATGCGAGGGCCATGGCGGAAAATACGAAGTCCGGCAAGCGGCGCAAGATAGGTAAGTATATTAAAAGATTACATATTTGTGCCGTTAGCTGTAGAAACTCTGGGCCCATGGAGTCCAAGCGCAAAAAAGTTTTCAAAAGACAGAACAACGCGTCTTGTCTCCTCCGGTGACAAGAGGGTTGGCTGGCTCTTTCTTCACCAAAGAATCATTGCAATTCAGCGGGGAAATGCAGCCAGCGTTCTTGTCACGTATTAATATTATTTTAATTTTATATTTTGTAAATATATTTTGATACTTTTTTATATTTTAGTGTTTAATTAATATTTTCAAGAGCCTACTAAAACTAAGCTTTAAGCAAAAAGTTTGTTCAGCCCCAATATAAATAATTTATTAAAATTTAGCCTTCTCGGTCTCTTTCGTTTTGTTACATCACGTTGTTTTAATTAATAAACAATATGATTTAATCTAAATATAAACATTCATCAACCTTAAAAGGAGACCAAAAAATAATAATATAGTACTACAATATATACGCATATTATTAAGTTAATTTGCCAGTGTGTCATAGAACTCTCAACACTTAATAGTTTTACTGAGGAAGTGCTATATAATAATAAATGGTTTATTATCAGGCAACAGATGGCCCATAGATAAATACCTTACAACTAAAATACATATAAAAATAACATTAACTTAATATTCATTAATCTAAAGCTTCCGTATCTTCATTTTGTTGTGGTCATAGGAGGATCACCTTCTGAGGAGTACGAGAAGCTTCAGTGGACGGTGCCGGCGTCCCTGCTGGGGGTGGTGCAGAGGGAGTAGGTTCTGCGCGGAGCCCAGGAATATCGTTTGTTCTGCGTGAAGCAAATCCACGAATGTATTTGCGGTACACAACACCTAGCGGCCAGAATTTCTTCTTCAGAAATATTTTGAGGTGCTCTGACCGCACACGAATCCTATAGGACAATGGGAAGGTAACTCGATAAATACTGCAATTAGCGATGTTCGCAGTTCATTCGTCCCATTGTGTAGAAAAGCCTTTTTAATTACGGCTCAGTACACGAAACCAGTTAAAGGCATTTGTTAAGTAGGTAGTTGGATTTTTTACACAGATTTATAAGTTATTGTAAATAATTTGCAAGTGATTTAATTATATAGGTACCTACGTTTTATTTTCTAATAAATATATAACATATAAATAGGTGGTAGGCGGACTGATGGTGGTAAAATTCGAATAAAACTGATACATTTGACGCCAGTTTTACCGTTGATTTTAAAATTACAGAGAAATCGTGTTTAATGTGGATTAGAGTTTACAATCAAATTGCTAGAGAGATAGGAGAGTTACCCATAGAACGTTTATTATCAAATTAAAGAAAATCCTTATCAACAAATCTTATACTTCAATAAATATATTTTTAGCATGTAAATTTTCACATTTGAATGTATATGTTACCATCTGAATCACCATCACCATCACCAACAGAATCACAATCACCATCACCATCACTATCACTATCTATTTTAGTTTCTATTTTATTGTATACGAGTATAACATAAAACAACACATATTTTTTAGCATAAAACTATTTTACCTATGTCCTGCCATCACAACAGACAAGAAAAACGTACCGAACATATAATTAAAGTAAAATTTTAATTAATTAATATTTAATTTATTTGTGGTATGTCTCGAGTTTGGTACGCTGGAGACATCGACGAGCTTGCCACTTGCGGTCCCAGCACACATCCTTTGGGTACATCACAATTATTTCGATAAAAATTCAATCTAAAGTTGGCTTTTAGGTTCTTTGAGATTATTGTTTATTAATACTACATTTATTTTAAAAAGTTGGTGGAAATAATTTGTAGGTATAGAAAGACTAGGCAATACATATTAGGTCAATGGACTATGTGTATTTCATCTGATTTAGTAATCCCAAGATATCCAGATCCCTCACCCTAAAAAAGGAAGTCACGCGATTTCGCCGGTCATTGGCCTGTTCCTCCCGAAAAATACACCGGATTTTGGCAACTCTACGCTAACTTTTTTACAGTATTATTTTTAGTTGGTCGCAATCCCGGAACACCATTTTTTCTCCTCTTACCCCACACACCTTCTTCCTCATATGGTGTTCCAGTAATAAAAATATTGTTTTTTTCAGAATTATTTACAATTTATATATATTTTTTTTATTATCTTAGGTTAAAATATTACTAATATTAATAGGTGGTAGGCAGACTGATGGTGGTAAATTGCCCAGTCTGCCGGGGCGGGGATGTATCCACCGTTCATGCCGATAAACCCAGTAAAGTGTATCCACACCTTTCGGGATCAGGCTCGGATTGCCGTCATGCCTAGTCAAGCTGGCATGTGTTAGGGACTGATGTCAGTCATGAGTGTCTGATTCCAGTTGCTAACATGTACCTCACGCGCCACTTACCTTACCTTTTATTTATTTTATTTATTTATCTTTATTTATACTACTTATAAAAAAAAAGAAAAAAACTTTATGTATTTTATTTATACATTATTGTTACTATTAGTGAGAACTTTTAAATGACACTCTGATTCTATTCTTTGCTAACTTAATTTTTTATTGTATTGTCAATAATTTTCCATAGAATAAATAAATTATAGGTGGGTCGGTTTGTCATAGATTTACAATGTAACCGTTCCCGTGCCTCGGAGAGCACTAATACCAACTTGTGGCATCGTTAATAAATTGTCATTAAAAAAATGACATCACATCCTCGCCAACCCGTCTGGCCAGCGCGAGCGTGGCGAGTGTAGGCCAAATTCTCCAGATATAAGTTCTGGAAGGCCCATCTCCAGCAGTGGAGGTCTAGGGCGCTCTGTTTTAGGGTCTGTAATGATGAAATAAATTATATTTATATTATATGTATTATTATTAAAAAAATATTGTTATTTCTAAGGGCAATGTCTTTAATATCAAAACTCATCGATCTAGATGTTTTCTAGTTCGGAGAGTGAGAGACTATTTATATTTCTTTAAACGTACTCAGGTCTAAACATGCCCTTATACTTTTGTTCTATGTTAATTCAGATTGACCAAGGTTTTAGCTAAACGTTTCTAAATGGCAAATCTTTAGGTGCTATACATAAATGCAGACATAGGTGAAATGAAAACTCCATTTCCTTCTAAAATAATCTTTATTACAGCCCCTGTAATAAAAAATGATAAGATTATTTTAGAAGGAAATGGAGTTTTCATTTCACCTATGTCTGCATTTATGTATAGCACCTAAAGATTTGCCATTTAGAAACGTTTAGCTAAAACCTTGGTCAATCTGAATTAACATAGAACAAAAGTATAAGAGCATGTTTAGACCTGACACAGCGTCCTAGACCTTCACTGTTGTAGATGGGCCTTAGAAATTGGCCTACGCTCGCCACGCTGCTCAGATGTCAAAGTCAAAGTCAAGTCAAAGTCAAGGTCAAGTCCAAGTCAAGTCAAAGTCAAGTCAAAGTCAAGTCAAAGTCAAGTCAAAGTCAAGTCAAAGTCAAGTCAAAGTCAAGTCAAAGTCAAGTCAAAGTCAAGTCAAAGTCAAGTCAAAGTCAAGTCAAAGTCAAGTCAAAGTCAAGTCAAAGTTAAGTCAAGTCAAAGTCAAAATATATTTATTCACGTAAACCTACTACAGGCATTTGTGACACGTCATTATTTAAATTATTTAGAATGATTCTACTCCTGTTAGCAGAAGACTAACAGCTTAGCAAATTCCAGTGACCTGTTAATGTTTAATCTGACTAAGAAAGGAATCTGCAAGGAAAACTCAGCTATAGCAGATTTACAAATGAAACAAATACAGAATTACACAACAACAATAAATAAATATCTTTCAAATTCACCCATGAGATTATAAAACCTGATACAGTGGTACCCCACCAGGTATGTTAGAACTGTGTGCAACCCGAAAGCTTTCAAAACGCGATGGATTGAGAGCAAAAGATCCTATAAAGCACATTATTAGTACAAATTAATCATTGACAAATTGCCAATCACGTGCTTGATATTTTAAATTAATTTGATACATTTTTTTTAGTAAGCGAGTATTTTAGTAACTTTTGTTTTGGTTAGCTTTAAATAACAGTTTAACCTAATTTTCTAGCAAAATAGATTCAACTTTTTCATATGTAATATTCCTAATTTAATAATTAATAATAAACTTACCTATTTATTAAGGTACGAGTTGGTTTAATAGCTTTAAAATGTGTGAAATAACCGGCGAAGGTGGCTAAACCAATCTAAACTAGGTCATCTACGACGTAGCATGTTAATAATTACAAAAAAATACATACCTTTAAACATATTTCTTAAAAAAGCTGCTATTTAACATACTACACTATTTATACTTAATTAGATATATATATATATTTATTGATATACAAGAGATATAAGCTTGGCTTAAATTCGTGGGGTTATTATTGATTTTATAGTCCGTCGCCGGCCGCGCGCTTCTACGACTGACGAATGCTTCGGAAGTTACCCCCTGCGCGAGTTTTCTCGCTTTTCCGCCAGCGAGGGTCTGATTTTACTACGAAGATGTTAAAATTTTATCCTACTACGCATTAGGCTCATATTTTTCTCGTGTATGTTGCTGCTTTTGGAGTTTTCTTTTACTTATTTTAATAATAAAGTCACCAAAAACACCACACATGTTTTTATGCCTAAAACTAAATAAAAAAACATCCTATTAAATCTTAGAAGACATTATGGTAAAGTTGTTTATCACTTACTTAGACTATTGGGTTTAAAGAAAGATCTTTTTTGCGCAACATGACGTTCACATTCTGCTCCTCTCCCTACCAAACCAAATCTTATGATTTCGTTAATGCCGTCTTGGAAACTTGTTCCATAAACTTGTATAATATATTGATGGCATTTTGGCCTATAGGTTAATACAGCGAGAAATATTAAATTAAATAAATTATTGTGTCCCAGCATTTGTGTAATAAAGTATATTGTTTATTATTTAAATTCTTTATTGCACCAAAAAATAGGTACAGTCGACCAAATAAGTGGTCTACCACATTACGGTTTAGTACCTATTATTTACACGACATCTAACATTAACGTTGATTTTCCCTTGAAACTGTAACTAAACTAACCTATTACTCAACTTCAACAATATTTTAATAACAATGGAATTTTTGTCAAAACTGATAGACGACTTTCTTGGTCCATAGTACATAGGCGAGTTCAAAGCTTGAATGATACTCAATAAAAAATATCTTGATACATAAAATCCATGAGTCTCAGTATTAAGCCACGCTAACAAATAATTAATCAACTTTGTTTTTTTTTTTTAGATTGACGGAAATAGCAAAACAATCGAACTGCGCAGTTAAGATTTGACATTTTGTTTCACTCTCATCTCTATTTTAACTTTAATCTCATATTATAGCGTGTGTTTATTTATTCCTCTATATATGTAATTATATGTATTGTATTATAGCACTTTATGTTAGCGCCGCTGGTAATTTGAGTAAACGGAACGTGAATAGTAAATATTCAAGCCGAGTCTGTTTGAGACGTTGCAAATACTTTTGTAGCAGACCCTTAGGATCAATACTCTTGCACATCTAAATATCGTGACTGCATCCGGCGTTGGAGGGTCGAGTTGAGTGCGCTATGATGGCAGGCCCTTCTTCCCTATTAGACAATAATTCCTCCTAATTCTTGCCAGACACCAACCGATAATCGAATTAACTTTAAAGAATTTTTGTAAAGTAGGTAAATACCTACATATATTTTTTTAAATTAGAATTAGTTTGTGAGTATGATACGCTAGTACGATATACTTGTTCATATATACGGAAGTTGTTAAATGTTAATGTATAATAAAATAGTAATGTGTTGTTAGGTGCAGCCTACGACGAAACAAAAGGGCATGTATGAAAAGGTTGATCAATGTCGACAAAGCGAAAAAGTATTTATAGATCGTGAGAAATGGCCCTCAATTGTCTTTGTCTATCTCGCAAAGGAACTGGCAAGAAGATACGTACGATAGTTTTTTTAAAATTAGTTTTATTCGATTAGAATTACAATCGAATGTTGCCTCCATCAAAGTGGTTTTCCTGGGAAGTCTCTGGAAAGTAATTAAAACAAGATTAGGTACTACTGCTTGAAAGAAGAAGAATGATAAACGTGACGATAAAGATTGATGATAAAACTCTAGAATAAGTAAATGAAATTATATATCTGGGCAGTGTTTTCACTGCGGATGGGAAGTACGATAGGGATGTTGAAAGAAGAGTGAACGCCAGTGACAAAGCACGACTCGCCATACACAATGTAATGCTGGTACCAACACTTATGTATGAAAGCAAGACGTGGATATGTCAGAATACGCATGAGAGTACTCGTAGAGTTAATGCAGTACAAATGAGGAATGAGAATATGCGGCGTCACTTTGACGGACCGCATTGGTAATGACGAAATACGCAAAAGGGTATATAGAGAAAGGCATGCTCCGATGGTTCGGACATGTTAAAGGGATGAGTCAAGATAGATTGGCGAAACAGATATGTAATGCGAAAGTTGTGGATAAAAGAGACCCTGGCAGACCAAGACAGACCTATCACGATCAAATAAATAAAACAATAGCTGAAGGTGCATTATAAATCCATCAAAACAAAAGAGCATGATGAGGTTGATGAATGTCGAAGATTTTTTTGAAGAATTGTCTCTGCCGCAAGCGATTTTTTAATTATTTAAAACAAGATAAAAAAAGGGGCCCCTTTATTGAAACGCACACATGTTGGGGTGGGTTAGTACGTACGAGGGCTCCCGGATGTATAAACCAAAGCGTAAGGTCTGAAGTGTGTTGTTTACATAACATAGCATTCTGCTTTATATGACATTACGAACGACACAAGTAGATATTACAAAAACCGGCATGAGTCATGATCGCCGGCAATAATAGTAGTATTCTTTAAAATCCTTATATTATTATCATCGTGTCAGAAACAATTGTTAATTAAATGGCCATTAATTCACCACACCAGGTTAAAAGATCTTAAGAGGTTTTAACGCCTTTGCATCCCTCTCACTCGCACAATACAACATTTTTAAAGATTATTCAACGAGTGTACTTTTAAGAAATATTATCTATTAAATTTCTCAAAAGTAGGTTCTCAGACTATTTAATATAATACTAATTTAGATTCTAATCTAAGTATTTGTTAGACTAAAAAGTATAAATATTTAAAAATACCTAAAAGTAAAAATTTTAATAAATATAAACTAGACCTAATCAAAAATAAACTATAAGTAAAAAATGTCCTCTAGAGACGACCCTTCAGTGATAGTCCCAAGAACACTGGCAACATTTCCCCTCTGTATAGCTAAGCTATAAGGCAGAAATAATTTCCAGCGTTCCTGTCTCCAGACTTTTTCATTAGCCGTTTGGACCTCCTTGGCCAGACGCTTGACTCTTCTCAGACTTGAATAATCTTTAAAAATGTTGTATTGTGCTAGCGAGAGGGATGCAAAAGCGTAAACCCTCTTAACCACTCACTTTTTACTTGGTATAAAGTTTGGCCTATTTAAAAGGCAATGAGACAAATTAATATAAGATAGAACGAGCATTGGTTGTTATTTTCATACAAAATGTTGGTTACAAGGAAGAAAGAAGCCGGTATTTCACACTTTCATAGCATGCAGGTCGGCATATTGTTAGTAAAACAACAATATTCATTTGAAAGCGCACGTCGAACAAGGCCTTTTAAATGGCAATCAAAGAACATAATACAAGATGGCAAATGGCAATGTCAAGTAAATGTTGATTAAACTAATATTTTTAAAAGTTATTATTATAGAAATTAAAAGGAATATTCTAGAAGTTGAAATTCAAAAATAGTTCTTGAAAGCAAATGAAGCTAACCTTGCTTATTTTACCGAATTTTGTATAAAAACCATAGACAACGCCAAGTCGAAACGACTTCAAAGCGAAATAAAGTGTATAAAAGCGCTTAAGGTGACAAGTCCAACATAGGGTGAATGTTAAGTATCGATAGTGGACGTTAGTTGTCGTAAATAATCAAAGATCAAATTGGTCTTAGTAAATAATAATGTAACACACATTTTGTGTAAAAATGTGCTCGATGCCTGCTCTATCTTATATTTGACCTCGTTGCCTAAAATAAACCTAGGTAATCGTCGCTATCTAAACAAGGTTCAAATCTAAGAAAAAGTACATCATTGGAGTAAAAAATAAAGTGTCCAATCAAGGACGTTAATAAAGATTTTAAAAAACATTTGGCAAGTTGTGTTGTCTTGCCAGTTGAAAAATAATAAAAATTAAAGTTTGACAAGACTTTTTCGACATCTAAAATAATGTCAATTTTTTTTTTTTTGGTTCTCTTCTCCCGATGGATGATGAATGAGATGATAGGGAAGGCAAAGGGTCTAGCCCATACAGCCAAGTCTGACGTAATATATCTTTCTTATTCATGAGTTAATGAGGTCATCATCAAATTCCAGATGCTGCAGAATTTGATGCTTTTCTTGGAGTCACTCGCGGAACCATCCACTGCTCAAACACGTCGGGCAAAATATGGGAGTTGACAGCGCGGGAAAACCGCAAAAAATAAACTGCAACTTGTGCCCCATATTTAAAGTCCAATTTATCGTTTTCCATAATTATTCACATTGTAGCACATTATTAAACAAAACAACACCACTTTTGACCAATAATATCCACAGTAAATTAATTTACAAAACAAAATCTTGCACTTGACATGTCCACGCAAAATGGCGCGAAGAACGCCTGTCAATTTTATATTAAAATTGTTTACAGAAATCCAGATTTTGCTACCGGATAACCTTTTTGCTTATACTATGAATATAGGTTACGTGTTGTTTGTCCCCATTCGTAATAACCTATTGTGCTGTGTTGTTACGTATCATACTAACCAAAGCGTTTTCTGTTTTAGTGTTTGTGATTCATCGCACAAAACTAAACGTCAAACCAATGTCACAAGATAGTTACTTTTTAAATTAATCTATACAAACGTGATGTTGGCACAAATGCCTTAGTGTTTTCACTTCCTACTTAAATATTAAATATATTTTTAAGAAGTAATATACAAACAGTATAAACGAATTACAATATTAAATAATTTAAAAGTAAACCTAATATTAAATAAACTTGAAAATGGCACGCGACATAATGACAAAAAACTAACAGCACTCAGAGCGATCTACCTTGATATCGTGAGCAGTCTAAGCGCGAGGTATAATGTAATTTGTGACGTCACATAGCTTTGGCAAAACAGTTTATACACGTCTCGGAACACCTTTAAGCATGCTTAGGTTACTATTACCGTGTCTCGGAACGAGGGGGTAGTAAGCTCGTCGATGTCTCTAGCGTTACAGACTTTGGTAATATTACAAATAAATAAAACAAATTATTGAGTCCCGATCAAACACGGTACCTCTGCGTCTAACCGTGTGCTTGACTTTTTATTTCATTTTGCTTTGAAAGTCGTTCGACTTGGCGTTACTCTATAGATTTTATTCTATTTAGGAAAAATTCGGTAAAAATAACAAGCGTTGCTTTCAAGTCGAACACGACATAAATTCTAAAACTTACCACTCCAATGTTGCCAACAAATGTATTTCTTAAAAAATGTTGGTGTAGATCGACTTGACAGACTATATTTAGAATTTCAAAACAAACGGCCCCGTAACGGTTGTTTATTATATTTTGAATGATAATATTTTACGCTGTTTAGTGCACAGATAAAGGATCAAAGTGTATAAGTAAAAGGATTATTGTTTAGTTTATGTTTTATTTGTAATTGTTATTAAAAATGAAAATGAAGGATAACAGTGAGGCATTAGAACTTGAAACAAAAATTATGAACCATGAAGCTTATGGCAATGCGTAAGATATATTTGTTCATTCCTATTCAATTATATTTACATTTGCTAAAATATTCGTTTATTTACAGCTATAAATGGTCTCCTAAAGACTTTGAGTTGGGTTCAGCTCTAGGAAGAGGCAAATTTGGTCACGTTCATGTGGCTAAAGAAAAAGTTACAGGATATTTGGTGGCAATCAAAACTTTGTTCAAGTCTCAAATAACTAAGGGTAAATGCGAGAGACAGGTGTTAAGAGAAATCGAAATCCAATCACATTTAAAGTAAGTATTACCTGTAGTTGTTTTTTGGGGAAAAAAAATCAAAATTAGGTATCAATACATTCTTGGTATATTTTTTAAGCAATCCATGCAAATTTAGTAGGGTACATTACACTGTCGTCTACGAGCTATAATGCTGTTATCTAGAAAATCACAGTTTAGTTAAAAACTGTAATTAATGTAAATTTGAAGCTGTTTGATATTTATACTAGCATGACGAGCTCACATATCTTGTGCCCACCTGATGGTAAGCATCGTACCAGGTCCTGGAATGTTAGCAACTGAAATCAGACACTGACAACTGCTGAGAGACAGGCTGGAAGTGCAATTAATATCCTTGTGACTGATGTAAGAGTCCCCAGATGTATATGTATGCGTTGGAATAGTGGCTACAAAATGTGGTTGCTTATTCTAACTTGTGTGGTTTGATTGCGGAAAGGGGAGGATGTGATAAGGTTATAATATAAGGTTCTACATAGCAGGAATTCAAAAGTTCCAGAGATTGTAGCATTATCTGCAATTCAGACAGTTTGCCTCTGTAAAGTACTTGGTGGAACCATCCCAGAGGTGAGAACAGTATTCCACGCATGATCTGATCTGATCTATGCTGTGTTTGGTTGAAGGCAGCAAAAACTGTGTTCAGAATTTCATTTTGATTTTATGATATCTATATTGATTCTATTGGCAGTGCACTGGTGCCCCTTTATAACCCCTTTTTTTGTGGTTATAATATTAACAGTGTCTTAACAAAAAAATATTTAATTATGACATTGATTTATTATCATTAAATTGATATAGAAGACAAATTTCTAAGCATTCCATGGATTCATTGTGTGTGGGTTTAGGGATAACAAGAATGGTGTCTCGGGCTTACCGACTGGTTTAAAAAGGAGGCCTCCTTTATTATTTTTGTTATTAAAAAATTACAAATCTTTGAATGTGGATGCATAGCACTATGTTTCACATTTGTGTGAGACCACTCATTTGAGTACTTTAAATTTGCGCTCTGCCAATATTTTATTGTTCACAAAATGGTTGTCTCTTTTACTTTTCAATACCAAATTAACTACTTAGTGGTCTAGCTGAAGTCCGTGAATTTAGATGAGAGGAGGTACCAGGTTTGATTCCTTGTTGGGTCACAATAATTTATATGTGGTATTTTCGAGTTTAGCTCTATACATTGACGAGCTTGCCACTTATCACGATGGGGCTATAGTAAAGTTTGCTAAATGATCCACTTCTTTGAAAGCATGGATTCACACCACATAATGTATCATCACAGATACTTTACTTTTATACCAAATTAAATATTAAATTTCAGGCATCCAAATATCTTGCGTCTTCTAACATGGTTCCATGATGAGCGTCGGATCTACTTGGTGATAGAATTTGCTGCCAATGGAGAACTGTATAAACATCTCACTAACGCTCCAAATGGACGCTTCCCTGAACCCAAAGCTGCTCACTATATCTATCAGGTATGTGGTTCAAACATTAACTGTATTTATCCCAGTTGTTGAATGGGCCTTCCAAAACCATAAGTATCACCGTTTTACTTCTGGGGTGGTCAAAACTATGTTTATAAAGAATTCACATTTTGCCAACTTTACTATAGACCAATCATGACAAGTGTCAAGTTCGTTGATGTCTCTGGCGTAGGAAACTCAGGAATTATCACAAATAAATTTAATATTGATTTATTCATTTAAATTATTAAATATTATTGTGTCGGGAACCAGGAATTGACCGCTGTACCTCTGAGGACGTAACCGCTAGACTACGTAGGCATTTAGTGTAAATTTATGATAATTTGTCATTACAAGTAACAAGTTAATATTAGTGCAACTAATGAGAAATATGCTTTATATACTACTGGTTATACTATACTTATAGTGAGAACTCTTGAGAACATGTTAAGCCGTCAGTTCCAGTTCCACTCATACCAACTTGTGGAAATGTTAATAAATTGATATAAAAAAAAAACATCAGACCCTCGCCAACCCGTCTAGCCAACGTGGCAAGTTTAGGCCAAATTGTCCAGAAATTACTAGTAGGTCTATGTCCAACAGCGGAGGACTAGGACCTTTTTAAGTGTTTACTGTTTTAGTCATTTTATTATCTACGTCTTTTAATTTTTTTAGGTAGTAGAGGCAGTGGAATATTGTCACCAGCACCATGTGATGCATCGAGATATTAAGCCAGAGAATATTCTAGTATCCATCACAGGAGACCTCAAATTAGCTGATTTTGGTTGGTCTGTCCATGCACCATCAGAAAGGTAAGTTATATAAGGATTATGTACCATTATTGACTAATTATTACCATTATTACAGCCCCTAGAACACAGCACCATAGAACCTTCCAGAACATATATCGGGAGAATTTGAACCTCCACCATTGTGTAAAGCTTAGCCCTGTTAAAGCACAGGAAGCGTCGTGTGAGGTGCCATCCGTCACTATCCTGCGGAGGAGACTAGGAGGTCTCGAGAAACCTCTGCCTGTAGACATACTAAAGCACTCTATGAGCATGTGTTTTTTTATACTGAACACGACGTGTGACATCTCGCTCACCTGATGGTAAGCGGTTTGCGAGGGCCTAGAATGGGAGCAACTGACGCCAGCCACTAACGACCAATGCTTTTTCACACTTCGCTTGAAGGACTCCAGGTTATAGGAGTGGGGAAACACACTGGCTGTCTCCAAATTTATGAGTACTATGGTATGTGAATGCATTTAGCTTGTTTTATCCTTTAATAATCAATTAAATAAACATTTCAGGCGCAAAACTATGTGCGGAACATTGGACTACTTGCCTCCTGAGATGATTCGTCATCAAGTGTACAATGTGTATGTGGACAATTGGTGTATTGGAATTCTTCTGTATGAGTTTTTGGTGGGAAAACCTCCATTTGAGAGTGAAGGACAGGACCAGACTTATCACAGGATTCTCAATCTAGATATACATTATCCCAGCCATGTGCCTGAAGGAGGCAAGGATTTAATTTCTAAGGTATGTGTTAGGTTTATAACAGTATAAATTTACAAATAGATATGCTATTATTGAGCAATTGCTACATAGTAGCATGTCGTTGCGTTAAGAGCGCGGTGGTGGCTGGGTTGTCAGATCGCTTTCCTTAGTATCATGATCAACACCACCGTATCCCTTGCAGGGTGGTCAGAAACCATGCTTATAAAGAAACGGATTCATATTAAGACAACTTTACTATAGGCCAATCATGACAAGTGGCAAGCCGTCGATGTCTCTAGCGTACCATACTTAGGAAATATCACAAATAAATTAAATATTAATCAAATTTATTTATTTAAAATAATAAATATTCTTGTGTCCCAACCAGAAATTAAACCCGGTACCTCCGAGTCTAAATGCACAGACTTTACCGCTAGACCATGGAGGCAGTTAAACCGCTTTCCTTAAATCCTGCAAAGAATATATTTTTCTTACGTACATTTACCATAAATAGTTAAAAATTACTAACTTTGGGCGATTTCTGCATCCTTTCAGCCCTGAAGTGATGCACACTGTATGTGTATACAATTGGTCTCTGGTGTTGCTGAAATTCTATCTAAACTCTTTTCAAATGTAATGATCCCAGTTGAACTAGCTGTATCAGCCTATAGGCCAGACATCTTAGTGTATTCTCGGAACTTAAAAAAGTTATCCTTTTCGAACTTACCGTTTGTGGGAATACACACAACATAAAGTCAAATTAAAATTATGATCTCACAGAAGAAATGATCAGAAACAGGTTAAGACTAAGCTCTAAGCAGTGAAAGTTGATGCCAGAGGAGTTCCAGCAAATTCTTTGCACCACTTACTGAAAGAATCGGGCCTCATGTCTTACCCACACACAATGGACCTGGCACCCGCATGGTGAATCCATGTAATGTTTAGAAATTTGTCTTCTTCACCACCGTTATTCCGCCGGTCCCGGTTCCACTAATACCAACTTGTGGAATTGTTAATAAATTGTCATTAAAAAATTACATCAGATCTTTGCCAACTTGTCTGGCCAGCATGGCGAGTGTAGGCCAAATTCTCCAGATATATGTTCTGGAAGACTCATCTCCAACATTGGAGGTCTAGGAAGTTGTGTTCTAGGGGCTGTAATGATGATAGTATTTTGTATATTGATATTAGAATACATATCGTCATGATCGTAGAACAGTGTCGGATTTAAAAAAATACCCATAATTTTGCATATATATTTATATATAGTTTTATATTGTTTGTGGTCTGTAATTTATAGTGCAAATATTAGAAAGGGTTTCAAAATGAAATCTAGAAGGTTTGCACTTATTATGAAACTTAAAAAGTGACAAAAAAACAGTCAAAATAACAGTTGAATGGCCGCCATGAAAATTTTAAATATAGCAGATCCGTCACTGTTCTACGATCATGACGATATATAAGAGTATATAAGTAGGTATATAATATTTGTTAAATTATCCTATCCTCCGTGGTCTAGCAGTTAAGTCCGTGGATTTAGGCTCGGAGGTACCGGGTTCGATTCCTGGTCATGACACAAATATATTTATTAATGTAAATAAATACATTTAATTATTATTTAATTTATTTGTGATATTTCTCGAGTTTGGTACGCTAGAGACATTGACGAGCTTGTCATGATTGGCCTATAGTAAAGTTGGCTAAATGTGAATCCGTTTATTTATAAGCGTGGTTTCTGACCACCCCGAAAGGGAAACGGTCCTGATGATACTATACTTTTTTTTAATCCTATAATTGTTCAAATTTGTCTCTAAGGTTTGGCGGTCAGAGAATGTCTTCGGGCATTAAGTCCGCCTTTGTACTTTGTGCAATAAAGTTTTTAAACAAATAAATATATATATATATATGGTTCGTACTGGGTAACACGGGTCCAGCCATTGGTCAGGCGGTCTACTCTGCTACTTTGTCTAGAAAATGAGTCACTAAATCAAATGGCAAGGATCTGCTAGAACCAACAAGTGGACAAAAAAAGGACACCACGGGAAAAAAGCCAGGCTTTCACTGCGGGCTTTCTTCTCACACTTCACTGTTTTAGGCACGATTTAGAGTCCAACCCGGCTTGGGAGCTTTCACACTAAATTCGCGGTGATTTTTGAACCGCACGGGCCGAGCGTAGGTTTTGTACTGGCGTCAACTTGGGCGCCTCTAGTGGTAGATCACGAAACTACTCGCGATCCATAGACGATTCTACCAGGCTTGGTGGTAGGAATTTTGGAATGAATGTGGATGGGATAAATTGGTGTAGGATCCTGTTGGATGTCTTAACAATATATATTTTTTCCAGCTTCTCAAGACGAAGAGTGAGGAACGAATGCCGCTGCATAAAGTCAAACAACATCCCTGGGTACAACCATTTATTAACTATAAAATATATTAATTTACCTAGAATTATTTGTTAATATCTACAATAATATTCAATTTAAAATGTATGTATTTCTGTTACTATTTTTCCAATAATATTTGATTCTTAAGTAATAATATTCTTCATACTTCATAGCCTAATAAGGCCGCGTTCGTTTTAAGAAATGTTAGCATGAAAATACCACTTTTTTTAGCACAAGTCGTTCGTTTAATGAAAATTCTAACATTTGATGCTAATTTCGTATGTCAGTACCGTGTTGAAAGGAGGGTTATTGATGTTACTTTTTGACAGATGTCATTTAACATAAGAAATGGTTTGTTTACATTATTGTATACTTTATAGTTTATATTATATTTGTTTAAAATGTATTTTTAAACGATTTTATGTAATAAATTCGAGGACCATAATACATTGTCAATTGATTTGTTATTATTTGTACTTGTTATACTTGTCAAAAAGTAGCCTCATCGCTCGTTTTTTTAAAATGTTAGCATTGTTAAAAAAAGTGGTATTTCTTAACAAAAACGACATTTCACGCTGGTTTATGAAGTTGCTACGAAATGTTGGAAATGCTATAAAACGAACGCGGCCTAAATGTAACTATTATTTTGACCGTTGACTGTCTTCAGTCATATATATAATTTATAATTTAAACAATAATAAAATTCTCAAAATTATTATCTTTTCTTTTTTATTGATTACGATTAACTAGTTGATCTTAGAGGATACAAAAAATTTAGAAGTCAATTTGTGTGTGGGATAGAGTACAGCAATATCGCGCTTGGGATATCGCTGTACTCTATCCAACACAGGTTAAACGCACTAACAAAAGCAATGTTGATGGGTTGCCCAACGAAATATGGTTCAGGCTATTTTTTTTCCTACATTATTACATCTACAAAGTCAAGGTATCTTTATTCACGTAAACCTATTACAGGCATTAATGAAACTTCACTAATTTAATTATTTTGAATGATCCTACTCCTGCTAGTGAAAGACTAAGCAGCAAAGTGGTCCAATAAGTAAGCTGTTAGCAGAATACCAGCAGCTTAAGTGTAAGTTTTTGTTTTGTAAATTAATTTACTGTGGATATTGTTGGTCAAAAGTGGTGTTGTTTTGTTTAATAATGTGCTACAATGTGAATAATTATGGAAAACGATAAATTGGACTTTAAATATGGGGCACAAGTTATAGTTTATTTTTTGCGGTTTTCTCGCGCTGTGTACTCCCATATTTTACCCGACGTGTTTGAGCTATGGTGCCGCGAGTGACTCCAAGAAAAGCATCAAATTTTGCAGCATCTGGAATTTGATGATGAACTCATTAACTCATAAAAAAAAAGATATATTACGTCAGACTTGGCTGTATGGGCTAGACTCTTTGCCTTCCCTATCATCTCATTCATCATCCATCGGGAGAAGAGAACGAAAAAAAAAATACAAACTTGTTCCTAATTTTGAACTTACACTACAGTCAAAAATCTACCTATAAACACTGTCATATATCCTTATAATCTAAGCGTTTGACAGCTGGAAGGAATAATTGAGTGGAGGAGCCGATGGGAAAATCGTCTTAGAATGTGGGTGTTAGTCTTCCACTAGCAGGAGTATTCAAAATAAATTAATTAGTGAGGTATCATAAATGCCTGTAATTAGATTTACGTGAATAAAGACTTTTGTACTATGAAGACATGGATTCACCGTGCGGGTGCCGGGTCCATCGTGTGTGGGTAAGAGATGAGAAGAATAGTGTCTCGGGCTTGCGACCGACAATAGGCTGGTTTAAGAAAAGGAGGCCTCCCTTTTTTTCTCTCCCTACCCAACCAAATACTGTATGATTCCGTTAATGCCGTCTTGGAAGCTCGTTCCATAAATGTATTGACGGCAGACCTGCTTAGGCCCAATTCTTTCAGTAAGTGATGCAAATATTTTGCTGGAACTCCTCTCGCACCAACTGCGTAAAGCTGAGTCTTGAACCCGTTCCTGATCATTTCTGTGAGATCATAATACTTATTCGACTTCATGTTATGGTCTTTTTAAGTAAGTTTTAGCTAAAAAGAACGCAATTTTTTTTGTTTTTTAAAGTCAGTTTTCATAATCTTTCTACAATTTGTAGCCGAAGTCGTTTATCCACTTAAGTCCATCTACTGTGTTCCCTTTCGGCTTATATTCTAGTCCGACCCAATCAGTGTATCCACATTTCTCAATTAGCTTAAATATGTATTTGTAATTAATTTCACCCAAAGTATCAGGTTCATTTCTGTTCGGTACTTGAGCTATCTGTAAAATAATCATACATAAGATTTTTATTAATCCTTCGTTCGTAATATCAAATAGACTTCTTAAATAATAATAATATTAAAATATTCATCATCAGCCGCATCAGAATGGAAAATTCTAATGCATACATTTATAATAATAATAATTTTCAGATTCGATCCATATATGGACGCAGTTACGCACAAAGGATCCAATCCACATTTTATTGGAAATCCAATTATGAACTTTAATCTCAATATAAAAATATCGTTTTTGGCATATTCTTAACGTATTAAATGTTCGACTAATCCATAGATTTATTGATGGCCTATTACTTAAATTTTACCTAATGTGGATTTGATCCTTTGTGCGTATCTACGTCCAATTATTGGCATTATTACTTTTTATCGCCTCCGTGGTCTAGCGGTTAAGTCTGTGGATTTAGACTCGGAGGTACCGGGTTCGATTGCTGGTCGGGACACAAAAATATTTATTAATGTAAATAAATATATTTAATTTATTTTTGCCACTAGTCATGATTGGCCTATAGTAAAGTTGGCTAAATGTGAATCCGCTTCTTTCTAAGCGTGGTATCTGACCACCCCAATAGGGAAACGGTCGTAATGATACTTTTATTACTTTTTACCATAATTAATAGCATTATTGTCCTCTAAATACTATATCAGCCACGATACATGTGCTGTATTATTATTTCAGTATTAGCAAACAAACTGTATTGTAACCATAGAGATCCTTTGAAACGAATGCAATTTACCTGTACATGTCCCACATAGGGCATCAATTTCCTTATGTTATGCGAGAGGTCGCCGCATATGTGTTGTAAGTGAAAAATATCAAGCTGCAATTTCAAATGTGGGCTGTCCACCCTTTTTATTATGTCCACCGCTGTAACGAAATCGAAAGTCAGCATAACAATTTTATAACAATAGGGAATTAGAAGCCCCCACACACACTTATTTATACTTAACACTAAATCAGAAGTTAAATGTTGAACCTATTATAGGCGACCACCACATTACCACAGTAGCCTTTATTGCCTATAAAAATAACAATATTATAAAATTTTCAATAAGTTTACATAAACTAAATATTATTCGAAAAACTAAAGCTGAAACAATTTAAATATATATATATATATATAATAAACATACAATTTAGAAATAAAAAAAAGTAACGAAAATAACTAAAATATTACCTACTTCAATAATAAAAATTATTATCCGAAAACAAAACACTAATGTATGGTGAATAGGGCCGTGTCAAAAAATCATAATATCTATCGTGAGAAATACTATCTAAAGGTTAGGGAGTTATACGAGAGACGAAATAGAGAGAAAAATAATTACGTAAGTCAACGTTCGTGCGATCGTCAACCTTTCGTTACCTACTTGATTAGGCTCTGTATGAGTGGCGATATTTTTAGGAAAACTTCTCAGCACCGTAACTTAAGAATTTATTACTGAATAATTAAAATAAAAAGTACGTATTTATTTATTTTTATTCTAGATTATAATATAAAAATATTTGCTCTTTGATAAATTCCACGCAATATAAAAAAAATGCTAACCTTTATTATAATCGGCCATAAAATACTTGGGCACTGAATGTTGATTAATTGGTTCAATAACACCAATAAGGTTGTTTTCTTTTAAAATTGCAGCGGCTCTTTTTAAATTACCCTCATACGTTTCCCAGTTTATTGCCGAAGGGCTGTCTATTTTTCCCGCCATGATATGGATTTTTTTCGCTTGGACACCCTGGGCATAGGTTACGGTTTTTAATAAGTTCTTCTCAAACTCTGCTTCTTTGCCTGGAACGGCCGTAACTCCTAATTCACCTTTACTTAAATCCCCTAAAAAAAAATGCCGCTACAGTTTATGAAGATAATTTTTGTTTATTTAATAAATAATAATAATTAATTAATAAATATTTCCAGACAGGTCACAGAGCGCCATCTAATTTCCGTGGTAAGGTACGAGGCTTGTGTTACGGAAACTAGATGGTTGATAAACTACATATTATACTTTTTTGTTATATACATATACATATAAACACCGAGACAAATTATACAATGTACAACTTGCCCTCGGTGGGAATCGAACCCACGACCTCCCGAGTTCACGGCAACGTTTGTTACCACTAGACCACGGAGGCGGTTATTTATTAAGGTACAATACTGCCTCTGTGGTTTAGCGGTTAAGTTCGTGGATTTAGACGCGGAGGTACCGCGTTCTATTCCCGGTAAGAACACAATATTTTTTTTTAAATTAACTTGTGTATTTTCTTGAGTTTAGTATGCTAGAGACATCGACGAGCTTGCTACTTGTCATGATGGGCGGGATGCGGTCGTGATGATACTTTACTTTTATTTAAATACTGTGATTTTTCGCATACCACCGCAAGTTTAAGGACGGTTACAATGCAACACATATTTAGGCCGGTAACAGTGCTTGACCGACACAGGAATTTTATATGAATAATGGAACGTTAGAACGCGCAAAACATTTCTCATATGATGCACCGGACGGTCGGTCAAGCACTGTAACCGGCCTAAATATGTGTTAAAAATAAATTTCTACAGATATTTTGTATAGCGATCGCGGATTTGTCGTACAGTGAGTATAATCTTTGATTAAAACAAATGGAGTGTAATAGTGGATTTCATTCGAATAACCGATTGGTGAAGGTCGCTACGGATATTGTTTTTTTTTACCTTTAATGTAAATCTACAAAAGACAAACCTAATGTCGCAAGTCATTCTCTTCCCGTAAACCTTTGGCACATTTTAAATTGAGTATAGTGCAAATATAGAAAAAAAAAATTAAAATACTATCATATGAAGTCTATTACCTGTGCACAAATTGATCAGTACTTGATCTAAACCAGAGGCAGTCTTTGCTTGCCTAACTTCTTCCAACGTGTGGCCAAAAGGGAACCCACTCTCCACTGTTTTGAATCCAGCATCTTTCGCCAAAGCATACCTTTAAAAACAATTAGTACTAAACAAATTATGTTAAAATTATTTGCAATTTTATATATTTATTTCCTACTTCTAGCACTTTCGACGGCTATAATTTTTTTGGTCCTTTTCTTTATCCTGAATATAAAAAAAAATTGTTTGTGTTCTCTTTTCCCGATGAATGATGAATGAGGTGATAGGGAAGGCAAAGGGTCTAGCCCATACAGCCAAGTCTGACGTAATAAATCTTTTTTATGAGTTAATGAGATTATCATAGGTATATCATAGTACGTGCAAAATGGCGCGAAGGACTCGCTTCCCATATAATTATAATAGTTATAAAATAAATGAAAAACACCAAAAAAAAAAACTGATCTTCTAAAATCTAATAAACTGTACACTTAAATATTTTTATTATAGATAGATTTAAATATTTTACAGGTTATATAATATACATACATACATACAAACATACCTTTCCAAAATAGTGGCTCCCTCAGCAAACATAAATGAAAGATTTGCGCAAAACTTCATCTTGCTCATTGAAAATATAACTCGAAACTGTTTGTTATTGTATTGTGTGTAGTGTTTTTAAGTATGTTATCAGTGACGATGTATTTATGTAGACTCGATATTTTTATTTTTTTATTTTTACAGCAGTTTTTATTTTACACTTGTGTATACATAAATAACTGACAACCACCCATAATCAATGATTTGTTATAATTACAAAAGAATTATACATATAAATAATTACTTTGTTTAGTAATGTGCTACAATGTGAATAACTATGGAAAATGATAAATTAAATAAAACGAAAAAATAAAGCTCGACTTTGTCTTTGTAAATTAAATTGTTCAATGAAATAAATAAATAATACTCGTAAATTACGTGTTTAGGAACTGATGGATTCTGTACAATGTACAATCAATAAAAAATATAATTTCGCTGATTTTTAGGTAAAAAAAGTCATAATCATAAAACTTATATTGTACAAGATTATTATAATATTGTATTATGTAATATAATCCACAATCAATTAATATATTTGTATAATGAGTAAAAGTAAATCTTTCGTTACTTTGGACAAAATTAGAAAATAAGCATTTCTAGGTCTAAATTGTAATCTTCAGCTATCGTGTCTACATAAATATAACGTCTAAATTACCAACTTGATAACAAACCACTCAGTTCTTATCTAATTGTATTTATATTCACTTGTATTCAACAACTCTAGAAAACCTACTGATTTTAGAAAGTAATGCATTCTATTATTCTATCGTTAAGAGATGAGCGGTTCTATTCTGTTACTTAGTCGCATTAATATCACGCTATTAAAGTTGATATTTGCGCGGCCAGTGTCAAAGTCAAGCGCTTATAGAGTTGAGAATTGAATTTTTAATTATTAATTTTGTAATTATGACGCAATCTCTGACGTAAATAACGAAATCCACTAATGTTTGCGACTAAGTAGATAACAGAAGAATAGGGCCACTGGCCTAATTGACATTGGTATACCAAACTTAAAATTCTATCTATATTTGGTTTTATTTATTTAAAACCTTTTGCACTATATACAAAGGCCGCTAGACATTTTTACTCGGTCAACCTTAGGGACATTACGAACATGGTATGTTAAAGGTAGGTGAAAATTATAGAACATAATATAAGGGAGAATTTTTTACTTACCGGAGTACTAATTGATGACGTTTATTGTATGAAACGAATGTTAAAATTTATGCGCAATCGCAAAATACTGGAAATAATTTGAGTTATGCCTGCAAAAAGGTCATAGATTTCAATTTCTTTGTGACTCGCTAAAATCCCTCCCCACTCTTCCAGCAGATATTCTCTAGCAGCAGATATATCTGCAGCTCGCCAGTGGAACAGACTACCTTTGGTAATCAGACAAGCTCCATCTCTCAAAATATTTAAAAGACAAGTTAGGTATACAATTTTTTACACCATAAACAGAATAACTTACCATAACTTTCTACTATGTAGTTAGATATGTATTTATTATTTATGTATATATTTATTTAATATGTAGGATATGTATATTTAATTAGTATGTATTTATATTCCATTATTGTTGATCACAATAGTATTTCTGCACCCGCTTATAATGGCTCCCCATTCACAAAGGTTAGTGGTAGAAAATGCATTTATAGCATTAAGCTCGCCTTTGTACCCACACTATTTTTGGTTCTGTACAATAAAGAATTTATTATTATTATTATTATAGACCTTCACACAATTCACATTCACAAAGATACAGTTTTGTGATGTTATAATTCTTTAATGATAAAAATGTAGTTATGGCTAAGATGTAATTTAAATTGCTTCTTTAAAAAAATAAACCTTTTATAAGTTGGTTCGGAATGGCCTTGATAAATGTAAGGTTTTAATTTAGGGATCGTATATCGGTAAAAAATACCGCTGTCGCTATATCGGTGAAAGGCGTCATACAGAATGCGTGACCCGTTCAATGTCATCTGTGAGCCACAAAAACAAAAGCTAGTAGTGATGTGCTACAAAACTAATTGAATGTTGTTAGTAATCGATGAGTTGTTATTCGAGTTTTTTGTAAATTCTATTAACGGTAAAACAAGCGATATAATTAAATGGAATAAGAAGTATCATCACGACCGTTCCCTTTCGGGATGGTCAGAAACCACGCTTATAAATAAACGGATTCATATTAAGCCAACTTTACTATAGGCCTATCATGACAAGTGGCAAGCTCGTCGATGTCTCTAGCGTACCAAATTGGGGAAATAGCACTAAGCAGAAAAAATTGTTTTTGTTTTTATTAACTTTAAAATTATTTATTGCTTGTTTTTATTTTTCATTTCTTCTTGAGGTGGGTAAAATACACATAATTGATAAATGGGATTTTATGTTTTTTTTTTTTCATTTCATTACAGCCCCTAGAACACAGCGTCCTGGACCTCCGCTGGAGATGGGCCTTCCAGAACATAGGTATATCTGGAGAATTTGGGCTACACTCGCCACGCTGGCCAGACGGCTTGGCGAGGATATGATGTCAATTTTTTATGACAATTTATTAACGATTCCACAAGTTGGTATTAGTGGAACCGGGACCGACGGCTTAACGTGCTCTCCGAGGCACGGGAACGGTGGAGTTGTAAATCTATGACAAATGTACGTAAGAAAAGTGTATTTTTCATTGGTACATGCCGGGTGGGTTAGACCTTTGTAGGATTTAAGGAACGCGTTCTTACAACTGAGCCACCACCGCACACATTTTATGAATCAATTTTAGTTGTCGTTTTGTATGTATTCGAACCTCTTTTGTAATTTTATTTATGTTGCTTTTTTATTTCTATTTCATTATCATACATTTTCATCAGAGCTGGCTATCTGAAGCCATTACTATTACTGACTGATATCCTATGACACAAGTTATCGGAGTTCTTCGCGCCATTTTGCACGGACATGTCAAGTCCAAGTTTTTCGTTTTGTAAATTAGTTTACTGTGGATATTGTTAGTCAAAAGTGGTGTTATTTTGTTTAATAATGTGCTACGTTGTGAATAATTATGGAAAACGATAAATTTGACTCGATACGAGTATATGGGGCAGATGCATCGATGTATATAGATAGGCCCTCACTGATATAAAAACGTTCCCGTAAAACCAATCGAAGTCATGTAGCTGCACTAAAAGTCGCGAGATAGCAAGCGTCGAGAGCGCCTAATATTAATATTTTGTTTTGTATTTGTATTTTTAATTTCCGATGAATAAAGCATGTTGCATTATCCTTGCTTGAGAATTGCCCCCCAAAGTTGGTAGGTACACAAAGCAAGCGGCACGTTTTTAAGAGTGCGTTTTGTATTGAATAGGCTTAGGTATCTATATACATCGATGGGCAGAAGTTACACTTTATTTTTTGCGGTTTTCCCGCGCTGTGAACTCCCGTATACCCTTCGTGTTTGGGCGATATTGACGTGAATGAACTCTATGAAAAGCATCAAATTCTGCAACACTTGCAATTTGATGATCCCCAACTCGGTTATGAACTCTGTTATGAACATATATTACGTAAATTGATGTATTCTGTACAATGCCCTTTATAGACAATAAAATAAAAACCACACAAGTTATCTTGGTTAGAAGTCAGGGACCATCTTAACAATACATATCCTTGTGGTTTACATTTAATCAAAAATATTTAATAATTTGATTAGAATGTAAAATTTACGATTTACTCAACTTTGTATATAGGTATAATATTACGAAAGCTTAATAACTTTATTATAATTATTATAAAGGTATACAATAAAAAAAACTCAATTACAATACAAAATTTATTAAAATTGAAATATTTAAAATCCATACACAATTATTTTTCAATAATATATCAATACAACACAATAATTCAACATACAATTGAATGCAATACATATTTGTGTATTTTTTTTATTTAAAAAATAGTTCTTTGTTTTATAACAAGAACCTACTTTTTAGTATAGAAAATATGTATTAGTGGATTGGTAATCCATTCCACGCGAAAATAAATATTGATATATAAAATATACGTAACAAGTAAGCATAAGGTTGAAACGCAGTTCTAAACCCGTACCACTATTTCTTATATTAATATTACCATAACCTTGCCAGCATATTTTTACCATTTTTAAAACTTACTTGCCTTAACAAAAAGCAAGACGAGTCGACATAACCTCTTGGTATAACAAAATTGGTATAATATTGTATGTATTTTATATATTTTATTATGTATTTATATGTAGTTGTGTTATTATATATTTATATATTAGTAAAAAAATTAAAGTATCATCACGATTCACATTTAGCCAACTTTATTATAGGCCAATCATGACAAGTGGCAAGCTCGTCGATGTCTCCAGCCTACCAAACTCGGGAAATATCACAAATAAATTAAATATTAATTAAATGTATAAATTTTACATTAATAATATATTTTTGTTCCCGACCAGGAATCGAACCCGGTACCTCCGAGCCTAAATCCACGGACCTAACCGCTAGACCACGGAGGCAGTTTAGTGTATTAGTATAGTAAGAATAAGTAGTATATATTAGTATATAAGTATTTTAGCTTTAGTTGTTAATAATAGTTTAAATTTTTTATTTCTTATTAATAATCTCGATTTTAAATTAATGATTGAATGCACCCACAATCATTGCTCACTATCCCAAAGGTTAGCTGGTAGAAAATGTTACTAGACATTAAGTTCGCCTATGTACATTGAAATGTGTTTTTGTTTATTGTGCAATAAAGAATTTATCTATATATCATATTTTTATGCTAGTAAGGTTATTAAGGTTATTCCTAGCATGGCATATATATACTCTTTTTTACTAAAACAAATCTATGATTAATATCTACATTATTGCCTAGAAAGGACTAAAAGAGAATATAAGCCTATTTTTCTTAAAGATATGGGCCCAATAAAATGTTCTCGTGCCATAAAGATTTATTTTTTATTTAATAGTTAATATATTGTGTTTTCATAATCTGTAATTCATTTTATTCATTTTACCCGAGCATAACGACAATTGAAAAAAAAATACGTTAATAATTACATAGTTTTGATCCCGCCGATTCGATCACCCAAAACTAGGCCCCAGCTTTTTTGCAGCGTGCCTCAACTAAATATAATTCAATAATCATAACAATTTCTTGTTATTTTTTTTTAAATTTAATTACAACATCTGTTTTAACATTAAAATATATTTTAATTAAATAGTCAATTGTATAAATTTATGTATAAAATCTTTGCAAAGCACTATTTATACGATTAGGTTCTTTATTATGATCAGGTACTTTATTACAGATAAAACACTGGATTTCAAATTGGCAAAGTTTTTGTCAATTATCGTTATGCTAGGGTAAAATAAATAAAATTAATTACAGATTATAAAAACACAATATATTAACTATGAAATAAAAAAGAAACCATTATGACACGACAACATTTTTTTGGGCCCATTATTCTGCGAAAAATGGTTATACCCTTTTAAGTGGATGGGGCTAGTGTTAGTCGCGATCACAGCGGTATTATTGCAGCCCGGCCGATACCATCGTTGGCCAGCGCTCCGAGCGGCGCCCTTCTGAGTTAAATCATCCGCGCACCGAGCGTTCACACATTTTCTCAGTTGTTTAATAACTAAATTCACTCAAGTAATTAATTGTAAATTCTACTACTGCAATAAACACTCTTTAATTGAGCCATCGACGACCCGCAGCAGTATTCCTTCATGGTTGGCAACACAGAATAGTGCCTTGCTAGAATCATTTAAATAATGACGTGTCACAAATGCCTGTAATAGGTTTACTTGAATAAAGCTATTTTGACTTTGACTTACATGCGTAAATACTTTTTTATTAATAATGATGTAAACTTTGTAAGGTTACAGTAAATTACTTTAAAAAATAGTGGTCTGGGTTTTAGTCTAAATCTTTACTTATGCTGATGTCTATATTTTAAAACGTATATATGTAATTCATACATAATTAAAATTACTTTTTTTGGGTTTCTGAGGGGATCAATAAGATATATTACGCAAAACTTTTTGTAGATGCCTAACGACTTTTTTTATGGTAGATGAATGAGGTGATAGGGAAGGCAAAGGGTCTAGCCCATACAGCCAAGTCTATAATAATAACAGTGCAGTTGTTTTAGGCAACGTGTTTCGTGATAAAGAGGTAGTGATACTCCCTATTGAATCACCTGACGTATAACTAGATTATATATATAAAAACGAGAAAAAAAATATCACCACACAAAATCTTTTGCTCATATTTCCGACAGTAGTAGAAAAAAAGTTTTAGGCATCCATGGATATTGGGTTCCAAACCATGATAACTTTCACTTTCTGTCGAGGCAATTTATAACTTAAGTTTAAATAAATTAGGTTGATTTTGTATTAAATATTTTTTTTTGTCGTTTATTATTGAGAGAAAGAGATGCATGTACGAAGAGGTCCGCTTGCCAGTTTCTCACAGTAATTTTGTGTGTGACTGTTAAACGTTCGATATCTTTTTGATCCCTTCAGTAACCCAGCCTTAATGCTAAACATAAACGAGTTAATAATGACTTATAAATGCTGACAAAATGCGCCCAGTCTTAACAAGAGGTAATGGTGGTTTTGTTTAACTATGTCTTTTGATATTATACACAGCCATACTTTGCAAAACGTACTTAAATCTAATATTTAAGAGCTAATAGCATAAGTCATGTTTGTAACTGTCAAATTTTCAGGGTGAATTATCATTATCTGTCGCTTGTACAACCTAGACCAGGGGTCGGCAACCTGCGGCTCTTCAAATGATAAGCTGCTGCTCTTTAGTTCCATACGCAAATATTATTTCCATCATCCATTGTTGGATGTCTAGGATGGATTGGATGTATTTTACGAAGTAAAATTTTAATGTAAAGTAAATTAAAAACAAATTTTAATCAAAAAAACTATACTACAAAAAAAAGATTACCTAAAACGCTGCCTGCATTTCCCCATAGTATTATTAAGAAAATGTTTTGTTTAAGGTAATTATAGCATTTGGGGTCGCCACACTCTTAATAAATTAGTTTACCAGCTCCAACGGTGGATGTCTAGGACTGTAATGATGAAAATAAATGCGAAAGTTTAGCGCACGTACGGTGCATACGATTTCATATAAAGACTGCAAAATGCGATGACTGCGAAAAGTGCGACTTGGTCTAAGTCAGGGGTTGGCAACCTTTTGAGACGGAACAGTCAAAAATTTCAATTTTCAAAATTTCAAATTTATACTCGTATATTGTAAAAAGTCTATTTTTGTGCTATGCCAATTCTTAATATGACTTATGCTACTGACTGTTAAATCCTAACAATTAGTTTTCTTTTCAAATCGTTAATGAATAAAACTCTATAAACTAAATCTGTTAACACAACAACAGAAATTACAAACAAACAAATAGTTATCAATTGACGGGATAGAATAAAAATTAAATTAAAACATACAGTATAATTCGAATTAGCGCATATTTTTTTATTTTTTTATTAATTAATATTAATGTCCAAAATTAAAAAGCTGTCATGGCAACGAATAAGGACTGAAAGGGACCTAAATTAATAATAATTAAATTAAATTTTAATTCATTATTTACTAAGAAGTATTGAGAAATGGCGAATTAAAACAAACTAAAATAAAGAACCATGAAATACCCGCATAAGACATTTACACTCTGTATTAGTGTTGTCCAATCCTGGTCTTGGTCAAGCAAGACCAAGGTGATATTTTACGAATTTTGTATCGCACAAAGAGTGCATTGTTCACAGTGAGGAATATTCTGGTGACGGGTATAATTTTAATTGCGTCTACTCTGTTGCTATCTTCTGTTCTTACGTTGCCTGTCTCTGTCCTTTCTCTTCGAATAAATAAGTAAATAAGACCAGGATTGGCCAAGTCTTGGTCTTGCTCTTTTTCTTGCTTGAAACTTTATATAGGGGTGGATCTGAAACCACGCTTATAAAGAAGCGGATTCACATTTAGCCCACTTTACTATAGGCCAATCATGACAAGTTGCACGCTCGTCGATGTCTCCAGCTTACAAAACTCGACAAATAAATTTTATATTTTCGTGTCCCGACCAGGAATCGAACCCGGTACCTCCGAATCTAAGTCCACGGACTTAACCGCTAGACCACGGAGGCAGTTACTGAAAATATATATTTATATCTAATTGTAGCAAGGACACCTTGCGAGACTTTAGCGTCTGTCCGTAAACTAGTATCTTGACTTGAAATTTGAAATGGTTCTTGATAAAAATGTATACCGAGGTTGTAACCAAAACTCTGTTGGTAGCAAAAAAAATTGTCAGTGCCACATCGGAACAGTAGCTAGTTTCGGAGATATTTCAAGTCATCTACTGTAAGGGTTCGATATTTTTTCGACTGAACCCTAAAAAAGACAGACACGAAACAATTACCAATTAAATATATATAATAAGTAACTAGGGTTAATCCAGATATTGGTGATCCTTGGTCTTGCAAAAAAACCAAGAACAAGACCAAGATTGAGGATCAACACTACTATTGGTCTATTTTCCTCGCGCACAGCTCTTTTTCCTCGCACGTCTCTGATTTTAAAGAAGCTTAACTCGAGTTTAGAGATACATCTCTTTATGTATAAAATAACAATTGTATAGCAGGCATACAGGCCTAAATAACTTGTTAAAAACATGTTACAATAAACAATGTTAAATATCGACTAAAGCAGTTTCTGGATATTAAACCGAGATCAATGACTTCGAATACCGTTCATTCGAATACAAATAGGTATGTACCAGTGTGTAATTAAACACATTTAATTCGAATAAGCTGTAATGAGAATATAGGTACAGGACATACATACCGCGTGGAATTTATTAAAGAGCAAATATTTTCACATTATAATGTAGAATAAAAATAAATAAATACGTATTTTTTATTTTAATTATTCAGTTATAAAAAAATAAGTTACGGTGTTGAGAACTTTTCCTAAAAATATCGCCACTCATACAGAGCCTAATCAAGTAGGTAGCGAGAGGTCGACGATCGCACGAACGTTGACTTACGTAATTCTTTCTCTCTTTATTTCGTCTCTCAGCTGTGGGCGAGATCAAATAATAATAACACTCCCCAGCCTTTAGGTATTTATCACGATGGATATCGCGATATTCAGACGCGGCCTTATTCACCATGCATTGTGTTTTCTTTTTCGGATAATGATATTTTTTTTATTTTAAATAGAGGTTCTACTAATGACACCTGAATCCTAAAAAAATATTTGCTCTTTTGACAATTACTCGCGGTATATATAATCTATATAGTTTTCGATATATATAATGTTAAAAAGATACAGACCTATCAGTCTAAAGCGGTATAACAGTAGTAGGAACAGTTTCTTTTAAAAATAGCACGCCTTGTGCACTGTTTAATAATTAAACCGTTGCCTTTTTAGTACAGTAGACCTGTAAACATGAAGAGCTATGTATAATTTTGAGTTCCAAAAAAGACTCAGATACACATCCTGTACTGACTTGTGTGAAAAACGATTAAATGTTGGATAAAGGCCTTATTCCATTGCTGAGCACGGACACGCTACTGAAGTTAACTTGGATTCGCTTTGTATGAAAATATTAGTGGTCGTCGTTGTCGAACTTATTAAAAACGAAACGCAACCGCTTTTCAGAGAACGAAAACTAGTTGCCGAAACGGTTCTCATGGCAACGTCGCTAGTGTTGCCCAAAGCAAGATCAAGACTGACCAAGTCTTGGTCTTGGTCTTGCATCAGAAAAGCTGGTCTTGGTCTTCTTCCTAATCTTAGTATTGGTCGTGCGCAAAAGTCTCGCAAGAATCTTGTAAGACTCTTACTCTGACTGAAAATATATATGTGTTTTTAATTTGACGCAGAGTAAAGTATCATCACGACCGTTTCCCTTTCGGGGTGGTCAGAAACCACGCTTATAAATAAGCGGATTCACATTTAGCCATTTTTACTATAAGGCCAATCATGACAAGTGGCAAGCTCGTCGATGTCTCCAGCGTACCAAACTCGAGAAATATCACAAATAATTTAAATATTTATTAAATGTATTTATTTACATTAATAAATATTTTTGTGTCCCGACCAGGAATCGAACCTGGTACCTCCGAGTCTATCACGCATCATCGTGCATTATCGTGCAATCACGCATTCTCACTTTCTTTGGACACGTATCACGGCGTGGAGATACATCCATTGAGCGCCTTGTAGTTCAGGGAAAAGTCGATGGCAAGAGAATGCGTGGTAGGTCTCCGATGAGATGGACTGACCAGGTTAAAGCAGCAATGGATCACCCCCTACATGAGTGCTCCAGGAAGGCTGCAGTTCGAGACGAGTGGCGACGACTTGTTAAGCGTGCCACTGACACTCAAGTGACGACCACGACCACTCTGCCAAGAGTGTAGCGACTAAGAAGAAGACCTCCGAGTCTAAATCCACGGACTTAACCGCTAGACCACGGAGGCGTTCGCAGAGACGCAGTTACACAAAAAGGATCCAATCCACAATTTTTCAGAAAATTAATTATGAATTTTAATCAGGTCCTTACGATGATATATCTTATATCAAAAACAATCCATATAAACATATTTTAAAAAAGCATCCGTAATGCATTAATGGAATAATCTAAATTCTTAATTTTGATGGCATATAACTTATAATTTACTTAATATGAATTGGATCCTTGGTGTCTGTTCGCATACTAGTATCTCGAGAACTACTGGTCTGATTTACTAGAAAATTGGAATAGTTATAGTATACATATAGTAACCAACATTTATGAAAAAATGTATACAGAGTTAGTTTTGGCAATATTTTAAGTCATCTACTATAACCCTTTCAGCACGACAAAAAAAATATTGGATATTGATAACTTTGAGGTTCAAAATATCTCATATAAATAGTGAAAAAAAATCTCCCTAGCGAATTCCACAAAACCCCCTCCGCATATCCGTACGTCTAATGTTCACCATTGTGCGTTTGGTATCATGTATGTACATTATTTTTTTACTAGTTCTAACAATTTAATAGATATAAGAATAATAGTTCTTTACTTAGCTAGATGCTAAAGTTTAAGCTGACAATATTGTATGAATACCTAGATGTAAGTTTTTGGACATATTTTATTTAAAAGTTTTAAAAAATATATATTAATGTTTGATATATTTGCTCGCCAATTTACTTGGCAAATGTTGTTACGTTAAGTTAGTTTACTATAAGACCTGTAAATTAGACTAACATTTATGCAAATAAAGAATTTTTATCTTTATCTTATCGAGGCTGTTTTTTACCAAACAGAATTTGGCGACGACAAGACGCCGCCGACTAGATTTTTTTTGTATTAATGCACGCTTGGTATTGTCCGTGCTGTAAGGTTTATGGATTCGATATTTTTACCAAATTAAAATTAGAAAAATTAAAAAAAAAAAAATACCATTAGCAAAAAACTGAATGAGCAAGTCTTGCGAGTAAATCAACATGGTCAGCGTGCCTGTGCGCAGTAATGGAATAGCGCTTTTATCATAATTACCTAAGCTTAGTTCAATATAAACCCAAACCGCATAAAAGTTAAGTATTATCACGACCGTATCCCTTGCGGGGTGGTCAGAACCCATGTTTTAAAGAAGCACGCACATTTAGCCAACCAAATACGAAACCGGGATATATCACAAATAAATTATTGTGTCCTACCCAGGAATCGAATCCGGTACTTGTGTTTAAATCTCCGCTAGACCACGGAGGCATTAAATTAATTTAAAAAAAATCTATTTAAATGTTTCCTTATCTATTTTATCTATCTTTATTATTATCTTGTGAGATGTCAAATTATTTTAAGTTTTTTTTTTTTACGTACGATACTAAAAAGTTTCCTTCGAAAGTCGAGTCCGCTCGATTAATGCGGATTGTGTGGTGTTTTTTTTTTATAACACTTATTGTTTTTATATACCCAATTTGAAAATATTTAATATTTATTGTTTGAAATAGTATCAAAAAATTCTAGAAGATTTTTGCTTTACTTTGTAGTAAATGTTACTTAGTGCCCTGTAGCTCTAGCACGTACAAATTGTCATTTTTTTACAGTTACAAAAAGTTTATAGTTCAAAATTGGGAGTAACTTACATGAGTCGTGGTTTGGGTCTATACGCAGCTTAGCCTAAGTTGCACAATAAGGAAGCAAATGTAAATGTATTAATTTTATTTAGAAGGCCAATTTTTATCGTAACAATTACAGATACTTCATTTTGGTGGAACTCAGCCATAGGTTTTACCAGTCGACCAGTCGTAAGGTGACGGGTGACTTTGGGGAGAGAAGGAAGTCAAACTGAATGTCCAATTCGTGATCAAATTCCACCCTCCATCGTTGCATGATCTGAAAATAAAAATAATAAAGTTTAAGATTGGAAATCCCCATAAAAAGACTGATTCACCCAACTGAGAAGTTTGTGGTTTTTTTTAAAATACTTTATTGCACTTAAAAACCTAGTACATAGGCGAGCTTTAACGCCATAAGGCATTCTTCACCAGCTAACTACTTCACTTTAACATTTAACAATAATAAAATACATTAGATCATGCATACAAACGTTGCCGTGAGACCGCCTCCGTGGTCTAGTGGTAACAAACGTTGCCGTGAACTCGGGAGGTCGTGGGTTCCATTCCCACCGGGGGCAAGTTGTACATTGTATAATTTGTCTCGGTCTGGGTGTTTATATGTATAATATGTATATATTTACAAAAAAAAAAAGTATAATATGTAGTTTATCAACCATCTAGTTTCCGTAACACAAGCTACGCTTACCACGGAAACTAGATGGCGCTGTGTAACCTGTCCACATACTTATAATTGCATAAACTTTACAGCTAATAAAAATAAACAAATGTTGATAAATGAAAGGAAAAAAAAAAACAAACAAAAAACTAAATAAAACAAGTAATATATATATATTGTTTATGGCATCAGTGTTTTAGTCGAAGATAATGGTATAGCTGATATGATGGGTCCACCCATAGTAGCTGCTGGTTATTTTATAATCTAAATATATTTTATAATATAAAGTAAACATATATATGATTTGATTTGATATAAATATCGCTCTCGCTCGCACAATCCATTATTTTTAAACATTTTTCACTTTCATATAAAATTGTGATAGAATGAATATGATGTAGAAAAAATTTCAAAAACATTTATAATGAGTATTCTCTAATAAGTTAGTAGACTACATTTCTCAATTTAGTTTATAGTTTTAGTCTAAATGATTAAGAATATTTTTTTAGCTTATAATAATAAAAAAAAACATTTCAACAATATTTCTGTCTTGAATTTTAAACACTATTTGAATTTATTAATGGAAATTGTATTGATTATATAAAAACTGTATATGTAAATTAATGAATGAATAAATGGCTTTATTATTATTATTAATATTCTTTGGGCCTATGCTTGATAATAACAGAATATAAAGGCAAAATCGTACCTTAGCGAGTAATAACTGCAGCTCTAATTCGACGAATCTCTTCCCGGGACACATGCGGCGGCCTCTCCCGAATGGTGCCACGAGAGCTACAGCGTGTGGTTCGCGAGGAGCTGTCCATCTTTCAGGAAGGTACTCGTGCGCGCGCCAGAAGTTCTCATCGTTACGACAAGCGGCTCCAGTATGGGCTAATATAAACGTCTGCAAAAAATATATATTTCATTGCTATTGTTTCTTTTAAATAGTGCTAACGGTGCCTTGGGGGCACCAATCGCCAGTCGAAATGTCAGTGACAAAGCTCGGCTAGCCATACACAATGCCATATTAGTACCAACACTAATGTATGGAAGCGAGACGTGGATATGTCAGAATACACATGAGATCAACCAATCAACCAATGAGTAATAAGGAATGTAATTGTACAAGCTGTTATATAAGTCTAAACGAAAACCTAGTAATGTATAAATTTGTGTGATGAATTGACCTTGCAGTTAGACAAAATTGGGTTATCAGGTTACTGTTAAAACACAGCTTATTTATGGTTTGTTTTATCTGACGTACTTTTGCTATGACATACAAATAGAAATAAACTAGGGTAAGGCAACATCAGCTGGGCTAGGTCACAACTTGAACTAGCTGTAAATAAACTTTGTTAACCTGCTAGGACGAAAGCTGTAGGTATTTACGAATAATAACGGTTATTATAATTATTGTATTGTAACATTGTCAATGCTTTGGTTTAAGTTTTTTCCTTTTTTTTTTTTTTTTTTTTTTTTTTTTTTGTTTTATAAATAAGTCGACTACTAAACTAAACTACATAAATATCTTCACGCCAAATCCCTTGCGGGGTAGGCAGAGACAATTGAGCGCCACTTGTCACGGTCACGACATGCTTCTTCTACATTCATCAACCTCTTCATACATGCCCTTTTGTTTCGATGGCTTTTCAAAGCACCTTCGCTATTGTTTTATTAATTTGGTCGTAATATGTGAGTCTCGGTCTGCCAGGGCCTCTTTTACCCACTACTTTCGCATTATATATCTGGTTCGTCTGGACTACTAAACTATGAAATGTAATCTGAACGTAGGGGAAAATACTAGTAAGTTTGGTTTGATTAGTTTTCTCATCTATTGATTACATAATAACGATTGCTAAATCCTTACCCCAGGTGGTAATTTCTGTCCTCCAATAGTCATGGGTGCATCCAATAGTCTTGCCAGGAAAGGGGCAATGGGTAGTAATCTAAAGGCTTCGTTGATAGCTGCTCGCACACTGGGCGCGGCTGCTAGTTGTGACGCGTCCAAATCTCCTCCAGAAGGCAATTCAGAACGAATTCTACTCTGCCAATCAGGTCGACCACTTAGCAGGTATAATATGAATACTAAGGTGTTTGCGAGCTGGAACGATAGGAATTCTATGTTAACATAGTTTAACCGCGGTAGTGGCTCGGTTGTAAGAACGCGTACCTTAAATCCTACAAAGGTCGGTTCAAACCCAGCCGGCATGTACCAATGAGAAATACACTTTTCTTACGTATATTTATCATAGATTTACAACACCACCGTTCCCGTGCCTCGGAGAGCACGTTAAGCCGTCGGTCCCGGTTTCACTAATACCAACTTGTGGAATCGTTATCATATCCTCGCCAAGCCGTCTGGCCAGCGTGGCGAGTGTAGGCCAAATTCTCCAGTTCTGGAAGGCCCATCTCCAGCAGTGTAGGTCTAGGACGCTTTGTTCTAGGGCTGTAGTGAATGAAAAATTAAAAATAGTTTAACCAACTATTTTAGCAAATTTTTTTTTTATTAATATATTTTTAAAGACTCATTCAGCAATTATATCTGGTACGATGTATTCTAGGGGCTGTAATGATGATAGTTTTATACTTGTCATGATTGTCCTAGTAAATGATAAAGGTTAAACGTGCCGAGTTGAATTCCTGGTAACGAATCAACATCACCACAGCCCCTAGAACACAGAGTTCAAGACCTTCACTATTGAATCGCACAAATCTGTGGAACAATTTGCCGGTAGAAATTCGTCAAGGAAATGTTTAAATAATGTGAGTATACCATCTTTTTTAAAAGTGATCTGTTATATATATAGTATTTAGTATTGTGTACATATTGGTATGTATTTGTCTATATAGATATAATACTTAGATTGAATTTGAATTACATATTAATCTATTTAATGGTTGCACCTACCTCACAACACAAATCGTTTCATTGTCCCAAAGGTTGGTTGCTAGAGAATGCCTAGCGGCATTAAGCCCGCCTCTTGTACATAGTGCAATAAAGTTTTTAAATAAATAAATAAAATAAATATTGGAGATGGACCTTCCAGAAACTTCTAGAGAAATTGGTCAACACTCGCCACGCTCTGGCCAGACGGGTTTGCAAGGGTCTGATTTAATTCTGGGTGTCAATATTAAGGACTAATGAGAAAGACTTTTGTTACGTACATTTGTAATAGTGCCTCGGACGTTAAGCCGTCGGTCCCGGTTCCACTAATACCAACTTGTTTGACATGAGACTCTCTCCAACCCGTCTGGTCAGCGTGGCAAGTGTAGGCCAAATTCTCCAGATATATTTTCTGAAAGACCCATTTCCAATAGTGGATGTCTAGAACTCAGTGTTCTAAGGGCAGTGATGATCGTGATACTAGAACTTACAGCGTCTATGTCCACGGTTATATAGTCTATGAGAGCAGCCTTATATCGAGGATCTTAAGGAAGATCTCTTGCATGCCACCTTTCTGCTAGCTAGCTTCTTTCATTAGTCCTGTAGTACCTATACACTAGGCATACTAGTTAGACTTACAGTTTTTATGGTCGCGGTGATAAAGTAATGACAGCGGCCTACTTGTCCCTCATCTTGAACGCTGGGTTGCCAAGAATCTTGAGAATTATCTCCAGCATGATGCTTTGCTGAGACTGCTAGCTTCCTTAATCAGTCCTAACACTTCCTATAGATAAGAAAACTTATTGGTTCTATACCCGAGGTGATATTGTCTATAACAGCAGCCTTCTTGTCCCTCATGTTTAGCGCCGGGTTGGCGCGGATCTTGAGATATATTTCCTGCATGACGCCGTGCTAAGACTGCTAGCTTCCTCAATCAGTCCTGACACTGCCTATAGGTAATAATACTTACTGTTTCTATGCCCGCCGTGATAAAGTCTATGACAGCGGCCTTCTTGTCCCTCATGTCGAGCGCGGGGTTAGCGAGGATCTTAAGGAAGATCTCCTGCATGCCGTCATCCTGCGCCATCGCCTTACTGCGACTGCTAGCTTCCTCCATCAGTTCTGACACTATGCTGAAACAAGTCAACACCACCCATTGTCATATTTGGTAGCTGTCAGTTGATGTTGAGATTGAATCGTAGATCGTTAGTGGTCGAATGGTTTAAAATCATTTTTAGCTTATAACACCCACTAATTAGTAAGTATCAATTTTATTTTATATTTTAATGAATAAATATTGATTTATAAATATACTGCAATTTAAATTTAATTAAATTAGCTACTGTCTTCAATAAAATTAAACTGCATTAGTGGTCTAGCGTTTCGAAAAAAAAGAGGCAAGATCAAGCAATGAATAGACTTTATAAATAGTCTAGTCGGTGATAAGGAATTGGCTTAATATTGCTTCCGGTTACCAATTAGATGCACCAAAATAGCAGGTGAGCAAGAAATACATATAAAAGGTCTATTGGCTGTTTTCCTAACTCTGTTTCAGCTATTCTCCTTTGCAGGTCTCGTATTATAAAAACAGTTCACTCACGTATGAATAGTTTCTTCGCTTTTTGCGAAAGTTCTATAGAGTTTGGTGGGAGCGAACTTCCAGAGCGGCGCGCCGTAGTACGAATCTCTTTGGGCCCTGAAGTGTGCCTTCACTGCTGACGCCAAGGCCGCCGCTCTACCAGACATTGACCGCTCTAGGAAACCCAGGCGGGATCCTAACATCAAACCACATACAGCTGTAAACAAAATAATAAAATCATTGTAATGACCTGAGCAGAATCGCTGAACAAAAAATTAATAAAAAATCTTATGCCCTCTGCACAAGTTGCCTGCATGTAAGCCTGCAGCCCTACGCCTTTACAGAGTAAGCGCAAACGTTATATAATGGAATCCGTTAACTATATATATATATCACGCTATTAAAGTTCATATTTGCACGGCCAAGGTCGAGCGCTTATAGAGTTGAGAATACGCTACTGCAGTCCTATTCTCTTACTTAGTCGCAAACTTAGTGGATTTCGTTATTTACATCAGAGATTGCGTCATAATTACAAAATAATATTTAATTCTCAACTCTATAAGCGCTCGACCTTGACAGCAACCGTGCAAATATCAACCTTAATAGCGTGGTATATAGTATATATCACGGATTTAATTAAACAACGTTTGCGACTAAGTAACACAATATGGCTGGGCTACTGGTCTTCCAACTTACCGTGAAAAAATATACTTAACTAAATTTTTGTGACGGGACAGTAAGGGCATTAACCGTTATAGTTATATTATTTTATTGGAAAATAAACAGTACTTAATAACTAATTGACCGCCTCCGTGGTCTAGTGGTAAACAAACGTTGCCGTGAACTCGGGAGGTCGTGGGTTCGATTCCCACCGGGGGCAAGTTGTACATTGTATAATTTGTCTCGGTCTGGGTGTTTATATGTATAATATGTATATATTTACAAAAAAAAGAAAGTATGTAAGAAATAACATCATTTTGCAATAAAGAATATTTCAAGTTGATTAATCGTTTTTCTATACAAATATCTAGATTTCATTAGAAACGTTTTTCTGTAACTATAACGGTTATGGTACTTTCTCTTACTATCCCGCCTAAAAATCCACTCTATATCATTTAAATATGCTAAGTTCGACTTGAAAGCAAAGCTTGCTTTTTTACCGAATTTTGTATGAAAACCTTAGAGAAATGCCAAGTCGAACAACTTTTAAAACAAAAAAGCGTTTAAAGTTACACAGGGATAGTTTCCTCCACCGAGTGTGATGTAGGATATATTTTGCACTGCTAATAGCGCTGAATGTTTATGTACGAGTATCAACTAAAATTGTAGCGAAGACTGCTCCCCAAGATACAACATAATGGTTTGGGGAGCAGAGTTCTGTATCTCTGTCTTGCTTACTTGTTTTGATTATTTTTTTTCCTGTACCAAATTTTGTAACTCAATTTACTTTTGCTTCAATAAACGATTTTTACTTTTACTTTACTTTTACTATAGTATGTCGTATTAAGTAATCGTTTACCGTATTATATTTACTGTATAAAAGCTATGTGACAGTAAGTAGACTTTTATTTCCACCAGAACATCTGAATGACATTTCAGTTCATCAGGAGTTGTGCTGTATAACAGGAGACAGTGTCTTCCAATAATGAACATACATTTTTTTTAATAAGAGGTTTTATACATAGGTATTTCATTATTTATTTAAAAAAACTTTATTGCACAAAGTACAAAGGCGGACTTAATGCCCGTAGACATTTTCTAACAGCCAAACCTTGGGGATAAATTATATTTTTAATTATTTTTTATTTAGGTGGGTAATTTTAGTTTTAGAGTTGATACGGTTGTACAGCTTGGGGGATATGTACTGTACTGTTTCTGCGCAACAACAAACTTTAATACACATGCATTACTAATGACGTTTGAAAATTGGATTTAAAGCTCGTTAAAAGAGTCATAAATAGGTAAACATTTGACTATAAAATCGGTGTCGTAACCGAATAGGTTAACTTGAGCTTAGTCATAAAACCTAGGTCAATTAGGCAACCCATCTTGACTAGTGCAGTAATGGGTCTCATAACTTGATACGAGGCGCCACTGCATTTATTAGGCTTGGCGTTCACTGACGGGACTTTGCAGCAAGAACGATTTGTTCACTCGTCTTAGTAGATTCATCATTATCATTAGCTCGTGTCTCTCTACTGCTGGATGTAGGCCTCCCCCAAGGCTCGCCACTTCACGCGGTATTTTGCAACTCTCATCCAATTTCCGCCAGCGACCTTCTTCAGGTCATCTGTCCATCTGGCGGGGTGTCGTCCTATCTGTTTGCCCCATTAATCGTCGTTTCTGGGGCATATGTGTCCGACCCACCGCTACTTCAGCTTGCGAATTTTAAAAGTTATGTCAGATACTTTGGTTGTTTTGGTTGGTTACGACCGCCTCCGTGGTCTAGTGGTAACAAACGTTGCCGTGAACTCGGGTGGTCGTGGGTTCGATTCCCACCGGGGGCAAGTTGTACATTGTATAATTTGTCTCGGTCTGGGTGTTTATATGTATATATTTACAAAAAAAAAAGAAAAAAAGTACAATATGTAGTTTATCAACCATCTAGTTTCCGTAACACAAACCTCGTAGCTTACCACGGAAATTAGATGGCGCTGTGTGACCTGTCTGGAAATATTTATTATATTTATTATTTATTGTTTGACGAATAACAACGTTTCGGATTCTGTCCGTCAAAGAAATACCAAGCATAACTCTCTCCATAGCTCGCTAACCCACTGTCAGTGTCTACATCTCTGCTCCGTACGACATTACCGACAGGACGCACTGGTTAAAGACCTTCGTCTTTAAACATTGTGGTATGAATGATGAGAGGATCTGCCGAAGTTTGCGGAATGCCGCCGAATTAGTAGATTATCAAAACAATATGTTGGTCTGGTAAAGGCTATTAAAGATTTGGATTTATTTTTAAATATCACAGCTTATCATATTAAACATATAAACAAAGTAGTCAATGTGGAATATTATCGCAGCCTATAACTGGAAAGCAAAAATAGAAGGTGTACGCGTGAAGCGTAGTTACTTACGGCTCCATAGTTAACTTGCTGCTAATTCAAGAGCGTCAGTTAGACGTGGTTTGCTAGTTCATCATCTCTCCACTGCTGGATGTAGGCTCGTCACTTAACGCGATCTTTCGCTACCGTCATCCGACCCCCACCAGCAACCTTCTTTAGGTCATCTGTCTATCTGGCGGGGGGTCGTCCCACTCTGCGTCTTCCCGTACGTGGTCTCCACTCTAGAACCCGTCTTCCCCATCGTTCGTCGGTTCTGCGGCAGATGTGTCCGGCCCATTGCCACTTCAGCTTGCTAATTTTAAAAGCTATGTCAGTAACTTTCGTTCTCTGACGAATATCAACAAATATCAAGCATGCTAGTTGCTATTTCACACGTACCTAATATTTCGTACCGTATCTTCCCCCTTTACTTCCAAGTTACTATAGCTGTACGCTGGCCCTTACAAGAGTCGAATGCCCATTCCGACGCTATCTGACCCAGTTAATGGTGTGTTATCTTCACTAAACGTCATTTTGTATCCAACGCGTCATTAGAAACAGTCTAAGTCAAGAACGATGTTTCCTTTTCTCATAATGATGATAAGCATTCCGATGATAAGATGTCACTTGTAGTATGTGTAATACAAGTGACCACGTAAACTTTGGATCGAGGCCGCAAAATCCCAATTAGTGTTGCCCAAAGAAAGACCAAGATTGGCCAAGTCTCCGTCTTGGTCTTGCATGAGAACAGCTCTCGTTACTGGTATTGGGCTTGCGCAAGAGTCTCGCAAGACTCCAGCAAGACTCTTGCTCTGACTGAAAATGTATCTTCTTCTTCTTACGGTGCCATCTCCTATCGGAGGTCGGCTATCATTAAGGCTATTCTATTTTGATTTTGTTGGCCGCTGTCCGGAACAAGGATCTGGTGCTCATCCCGAACCACTCCCTGAGGTTCTTGAGCCAGGAAGTTCGTCTTCTCCCCGGTCTTCTGGAGCCTTGTATCTTGCCTTGCATGACGAGCTGCAGCAAGCTATACTTTTTATTGCGCATGATGTGTCCCAAATACTCCAACTTCCTTCGCTTTACCATTTTCAATAGTTCAACGCCTTTGTTCATTCTCTGCAAGACAGTTTCGTTTCTTACTCTGTCCTTCCATGATATCTTCAACATTCTCCTGTATATCCACATTTCAAATGTATCTTTGTAGGCTTCTAATTGTAGGAAGATGATTGGCCTATAGTAAAGTTGGCTAAATGTGAATCCGCTTATTTTTAAGCGTGGTTTCTGACCACCCCGAAAGGGAAACGGTCGTGATGATACTACATACATACTATACTCTTAAATTAACAGAGGTTTTTGCGTTTTGTCGACTTTCGGATTGCACATAGGCATGTAGTCTATCTTAATTCTGACTTGCCTGGTGGGTTACTGCTGTACCAGGTATTGTAATCTCATAGGTACTGATAACTAAATTTAAAAGGTTATTAATTGATCGTTGTGGTGCAGTTCTGTATATGTTTTATTTTGTAAATCTGATATTTATTTATTTATTTATTTATTTAAAAACTTTATTGCACTATGTACAAAGGCGGACTTAATGCCGCTAGGCATTCTCTGACAGCCAAACCTTTAGGACATTTAGACAGTATAGATGGTAGGTGCAATATTAAGTAAGTCCATATATATCAACATATACATACCAATATTTACTTACTATTACATAACACGTACATAAATAAATTATATAATTATAATCAATATACTATATACACATAATAAATATACAAATAAACTACTTAAACAATGAGGGAAGTAATATAGAAATAATGATGTAGTTGCTGCAAATGAAAAAGGAAAAAAACTATATAAAAAAATTGAGAAGTTGAAACAGTTAGGTTGATAAGAAGTACCTATATACTAAATTTTTGAAGATAGCTCGATTTGAAGCTTGTCTTATATTTAATGGTATGTCGTTCCAGAGATTTGCAGCAACAACAGCAAACGAATGGGAGACAAAAGAGGTGTGATGAGAAGGAATGGAGAGTGTGGAGTTGAAACTAGATCGAAGGGTTCGATCGTGAATAGAGCCAAGAAATGTGAAGCTGTCTTTAAGATACTGAGGCGTGCCGGGTTCATTCAGGATACTATACAGTAAGCAGAGAACTCGACAATTTCGCCTCTTACGAATAGGGAGCCATTTGAGTTTATCCCGAAAAGACGAAATATGATCATACTTGCGTAGACCAAAGATAAATCTAATGCATGTGTTGTGCAAACGTTCCATTTTGTTGAGTAAATCTTGTGAAAGGTCCACACAACACACATCGCCGTAATCTAGTAGTGGCAGGAGGAGTGACTGGGCGAGCGTAATTTTAGCTTTTAGCGGCAAGAAGTTTTTTAATTTGTTAAGAGAGTGCAGTGAAGAAAATATTTTACGACTGATATTAGTGATCTGCGGTCCCCAGCAAAGATGAGTATCCAGGTATATACCTAGATCCTTAACCTCACTGGAGAAAGGAATAGGCACGTTGTCAAACCGAACAGGGTCAATTCTGGCCATGTCAACTCTGGATAAAAGTCGGGAGCTTCCAACAATAATAGACTGACACTTGCTGGGATTGACAACGACACCAAACCTCGCAGACCAAGAATATATACTACTAAGATCGGAGTTAAGCCAAGCTATAGCACTATTAAGAGTGTCGACATCTGTCTGCACGTAGAGTTGCAAGTCGTCAGCGTACAGGTGGTAGCGGCAATGAAGAACGGAGGTGATACCATTAATGAATAATGAGAAAAGTAAGGGTGAGAGTATGCCACCTTGTGGGACGCCTGTACTCATTTCGCACCAGCTTGAGGACATTTCATTAATGCGAACTTGTTGTTGACGCCCTTTTAAATAATGCGAGAACCATAATATTGTTTCCGACGACAATCCCAGACGAGACAAAATAGCGATGAGCAAATCAGGATCAACTGTGTTAAAGGCATTGGTGAAATCAATTAGTACAAGAACTGTAACTTTTGTTTCATCCATGCCATTTCGGATATCTTCAGTTACTTTCAGTAAAGCTGAAGTAGTACTATGACCGGGACGAAAGCCTGACTGAAAAGGATTAAGGAGATTATTGATATTAAGGAATTCAGATATTTGTTTAAGGACGACGGACTCTAATACCTTGGAAAGAAATGGCAAAATTGAAATTGGACGAAAGTGACTGGGTAACGTTGGAGAGGAAATTTTAGGGACTGGAATAATAAAAGCATTGCGCCATAAGGTAGGAAATTGATTAGAGGAAAGTGAGAAATTTATAATGCGCGTGATTGTAGGTAAGAGTATGTCAAGAATTGTAACGATCATAGTACGACTGATGTCATCACATCCTATTGCTTTGGAAGTTATAGACTTAATCGTCTTAAAGATGATGTCGTCGGAAACCTGAGCAAGAACAAATGGCTTGATGTTTAGGATCGGCATTTCCGCAATTTCAGTCAACGTTCCTAATTTTACTGCATTGCTTAGGACTAAAGCTGCTGAGAAATGAGTATTGAGCTGATCAGGCGTTACAGTCCCAAGACTAGCCGGGGACTGTGAACGACCTAGACCGACAGACTTTAGAAATTTCCATGTTTCGGATTGAGATTTATTTGATATATTGTCACAAAAGTGGCGGCGTTTTGCCGTTCTGCACACCTGATTGCAGCGATTTCTCGCAACCCTATATACATCCCAGGTATCATCACTACGTGTCTTCCTATATTTACGGTAAGCACAGTCACGCCTCCTCATAGCCATACGGACTTCTTCACTTATCCAAGCCGCCGGTGCTCGTTTTATTTTCGTCGGGCGGATTGGTGCGTGAGTATCAAATAATTTAAGTATCTCTCGGTTAAACGTAGTGACCATGTCATTTACGTCAGTAAGAAGGTCAAAGCTACTCCAACTGATCTTACCTGCATCATCTCGAAGCTTTTCAATATTTATGGAAGAGAAGTGCCTCATAAATATTGTTGGCGGTCGGTATTTTGGAGGTTTTGACTTGTATGAGGCATAGATTAGGTCGTGATGCGAGAATCCGGGGGCAGCGAACTGACCATAACAAGAAACAGAATTAGGGCGAGATGTAAAAATCAGATCTAGAAGAGTGTCGGAAGAAGCAAGGTGGTGAGTGGGGCCAGTTGGCAAGCGAGACAGATTGACGGAAGAGATAAGATCCAAGAGTTTAGAAGCACGAGTTTTATAAGGTTCATGGTCATTGAGGATACACGTATTAAAATCTCCCATGATGATATTATGAATATAATCCGGCACCACCTCCTCAAGCACATTTTCTAGATTCAAAAAGTAATTAATAGATGGTGGGCAGTAAACAACTCCAACAAGTATGCTCGCACCAGAAAAGCTGACATCAATAAATAGGTATTCACAAGACGCAGAGTACAATGAAGGCGAGCAGCAGACAATTTTGTATGATAGTCCGGCACGGAGATAGATTGCCACTCCACCTCCACCGCGGCCCGTACGGTCATTGCGAATAAGAATGTATCCTGGAAGTGAGTAACTAGTCGAAGGTAAAGAAGGTTTGAGCCAGCTTTCAGAAACGAGAATAGCGTCAATGACGTCAGGTGATGAGAAAGTAGTAAGAAGATCTGTGTAGTGTGCAGGCACACTTTGTGCGTTAATGTGGCATACGTTGAAGTTGTTTCTGCAGGAGGCAAACTTTTCTATTATCAGCGTATCCAAATCAGCAGTAGCGTCATAAGAAGAGTCCCCAGAAGTGCTTAATATGGAGTAAAATGAATCGTCACTATCACTATCCGACATAATTAATAAGTGGCTAAATATAAAATATAATAAATACTTATAAATGTTAAATATAAAATAATGTGTCTTTTTATAATAATTAATAAGTACTGCCTGCCTGTCCCGCTGGCATGATGTTTACAATTACAACTAGTTACATTATGGTAAATATCCTAATCTCACAATCCAAATCAATTCATTCAACAGTACACTTTATTAAGTAGATGCTGATGCATTACCCAAACACCTAAAACACTGGCATGCCACGTATGCTTGCCTACCTGTAGTTGCATATACTATTATACTCGTGTTCGACTAACCAGTCAAAGTGCGCTTTTATTAAATGCATTTTGCTGTAACAGGTATTTTCCTAACTTTTTAAACGCTTATAGTACTAAAAAGTATTAGTCGAACACGAATTATGCATTATACAAGGAAACAAACAACGTAGCTATGGTAAAATATTAAAACAACATACGTAACGCCTATATTGCCACACTAAAAACCATGGACTTAATATATTAAGTCCATGCTAAAAACTAAAAAGTTAAAGTTAAAAACAATAAACTGTGGTTTTGACCACAGAGATAGGGAAGCAGAGGTGATCTAACTGCGGTCAAAGCGTGGCATTTCTCACACACAAGTAATGTTCGCACACTAATACAGAAGACAGGACCGGACACATTTGCGAAATGTCAAAATATTATTATATAAGTATAATTATGCATATCGCTCACAAATCCGTCCTGAATCAGTGTATAAAGCCCACTTCGGAAGATAGGTTTTGTGTTCTATGATTAAAATAATGAAATGAGTATTTTTAGCTATATGGTTTTTTAAAAAATACAACATAATATAATAAAATCGTTTATTTATATTTTCTTACATATATTATTCAAAGCAATGGCACGCTAATTTTGGACCGGATGGCGAGTGGTATCTGGGTCTCGAAGAGATACCGAACCCCTCTGTACCGGCCGAATGGGCCCTAAATGGTCGGGGGGGGGGAACGTAAAAATTATGACGAGACAACCGGATGGTAATGCGGTTGAAGTTGCTTGGAGTTTTCTGTAATGTTTATACCCTATTTAAATTTTCAAACATGTCTCTTTTCTTTTATCCAAAAAAGTACTTTTTTTTTAAATGGGCCGCTCTCATATTATTCTGAAAAATAAATAATAATTATTGTTTTATAACTTAACTTCCATAAATGTTTTGTAAGTATGAAATAAATCTAAGTATTGTATCTATACAAGGTGGAGTTTTGAGACGGGACAGTAAGGGCAAATATCTTAACCGTTATAGTTACAGGAAAACGTTCCTAGGAGACCATCCATAACTTATTGAGATATTCTGAACTTCATTCACAGATTTTGGAAAAATCTAGTCAGCAAAAACTTTTGTTTTTATACCGATCGATCCTGTTTCTTATATGGATCAAAAGTCTCTACTGGAGCAACTGAGGTTTGAGTACTAGAAATGACAGAAACCAAACCAAAAAGGCCAAAAAGGTAGCTCGGTTGATAGAATGTATTCCCTAAAATCCAAAAAAGGTCGGTTTGAACCCCGGCATGTACCAATGAGAAATACACTTTTCTTGCATACATTAGTCAGATTTACAACACCACCGTTCCCGTGCCTTGGAGAGCACTTTAAGCCGTGGTCTAGTGGTAACAAACGTTGCCGTGAACTCGGGAGGTCGTGGGTTCGATTCCCACCGGGGGCAAGTTGTACATTGTATAATTTGTCTCGGTCTGGGTGTTTATATGTATAATATGTATATATTTACAAAAAAAAAAAGTATAATATGTAGTTTATCAACCATCTAGTTTCCGTAACACAAGCCTCATAGCTTACCACAGAAATTAGATGGCGCTGTGTGACTTGTCTGGAAATATTTAAAAAAAAAAAAACCTTTTTTACTAATTAACCCGGTTCTACTAATACCAACTTGTGAAATCGTTAAGAAATTGTCATTAAAATTTACATGAGACCCTCGCCAATCCGTCTGGCCAGCGTGGCGTGTGTAGGCCGAATTCTCCAGAAATATTTCTGGAAGACCCATCTCCAATAGTGGAGGTCTAGGTCTCTGTATTCTAAGGGCTGTGATGATAAATAGAGGCGTGAAAGACGGACAAACATACATACATACATACACACATACATAAAAAGCTTTTTTCACGTTTATAATATTAGTATGGACACCCAGACAACCTAAGCGAAAAACGTAAATATATTTTTGGCCTTGGGTAAGAATCGAATCTACGCACTGCGGGCACTCTGAGGATACAATTCCATAGGATTTACCACTAGACCACGGAGGCGGTCACAACAATAAAACGGTAAAAAAATTATATAAAAATTATTAATTTTACAAATCCGACCCTGTGTTGATGGAACTGTCAATGTTGTTGTTTTGCAACAATTTTTACGTTTTTCTCTAATAAAGCAACAAAAATTGTAAGATTATTATTTTAATTTCGTTAGAATACAATGAAATATATCTTCTGTCTCTCACATATTTTGAAATTACAAGAATAATCACTAATTTTATTGAATTATGTGTTTGAATGCATGGTGTCAACATTTAAAACTTACTTGTGGAAGGTTATTCCTAGCACTTTTTTATGTTTTGCACTGTCGCACATATAAGCACTACACTAGACCATGATTTAGTAAAATTTTCAAGATGTAATTTTAGTTAAATAATGAATAATCACAATAATAAGTCGAGATGGTTGAGTTCGCTGTTGTTACTTTATTGTCTGTCAATTGCCTTGTAGTCTATGGTTTCAATGAAAAAATGCCACGGTTGCTCGTTTATGCAGTGTGTATGTGAACTGAGGAAGTGAGATAGCTATATGATCTTTGCGATGAGAATGAGTAAGCGCAACTTATATGGTTATACGACTAAATAATATGTTGTCTCTGCTTCCTTAACTCTGTGGTTTTGACAAATGTCGGCTTTATTGGCATAATTTCCTTGCCTTCACTACACAAAAAAAAATAAACAATAAACAAATCAAATTACCAATAACATATCAGCTATATAGTCTGTGAATAACATATAACATTTAATACCCAATATTTATTAGCCTTGTTTAGGACGTATGCAATCAGTGCCATAAACTAAAAACAAAAATATATATTACAACAAAAAAAAAAAAACCATTATTGTGAAGAAGTTGCAGAATATTGTGCATTGCCTCTAGAATATGGCTTTAGATTAAACGCAAATTAAATTACCTGCATTACAATACAAAGGTGTTAGATAACACAAAAGCATGATTATAAATTGTGAGAAACAAACTGTTTAATGGCAAAAACAAGATTTATCTTCGAGCAGCTCTTTTGGGTCGTTCCTTGGTTGTGTGCTGTTGAGACTGGGGGGGCACTAGGTTCCTCTGAAGTAACTCGTGAAGATCTGTGTGATGAAGAAGCTTCTTTCTTGTACCATCGGCCAACTTGACTATAACAATACCGTCCTGAGTCCAGCAGTTTCCCATTGCAAAAGACTTGCGTGCATCTGAGAACAGCACTTGTCTGCTTCTAGTGAGAAATTCAGCACAACTATAGGGCGTGCCCTTAAACTTGGCCTTGCTTCGCCAGATCTTGTGCCGAAGCCCATAATCTGAAAACCGGACCAAGACAGTTCGAGTTCCAGTCTCACTGGGCGCTCCAAGCCTATAACAGGACCGCATAGACTGCTTGCCGACGTCAGAAATGCATAGCTGGTTCTGTAGTATACTAGCAACCACCTGCATAACATCTTCACCCTGACACTCCGGAACACCTCGTAGCAACAAGCAATCGGAGCGACTTCGGGTCTCCAGTTTGTCAACAGCTGTCTGCAACTCGGTGATTTGTTGACGCAGAAGGCTCATCATCTCAACAACAAAGTTCTTGAAGTCAAGAAACTCCTTAGCCAAAACTTCCAGTTTAACACAAGGGCGAGATTCCTTAGCTGTAGTGAGTTGGCTTTCAAAGTCTGCCATTCTTCTTGCTAGCTGCTCCTCAATCAACTGCTGTGTCTCATAGACTTTATCTGCATTCGCCATTGTTAATAAATTGTATTATATTTATATGTAGCAAGTTGGAAAAAAATATCTTTATTTGATAGGGTAAATACCAGCAGGGAAAGGTGCAGAATATTTATTAACTTACAGCATATAAACTAACTGATAATATTTTGCACTTTTTACTTGTTATTAACTGTGTTTATTATTATTAAATATTAAATAATTGATGAGCAAAAATAAACTATGTTTTAATTTTGACACCTACCCTCAAAAAAAAGCTGAGTTTTCCTTGCAGATTCCTTTTTCAGTCAGATTAAACATTAACAGGTCACTGGAATCTGCTAAGCTGCTGGTCTTCTGCTAACAGCTTACTTATTGGACCACTTTGCTGCTTAGTCTTCTACTAGCAGGAGTAGAATCATTCAAAATAATTAAATTAATGACGTTTCATAAATGCCTGTAATAGGTTTACGTGAATAAAGATATTTTGACTTTGACTAAGTACTATTATTATTAAAAAGTTGCATCACGAAACGGTATCTATCAATCCTAAGCCTCAGTTAGCTTCTAAACAGCAATCAAGTATCCTGTCCGCGAGGAAAACCTCGTTGTACAAGCGCATAATCCATCGTAGTGCTGAGTTCTTGCCAAAGTTAGAACGAGAAAATGGGACATGAAATATCGATCTTGTATGTAGTTTAGCGTTTGTCTTTGGGAATGAAAGTGATATCATTATCGTCATTCAATCATTCTGAGACTTAAAATTTGGACAATATCACCGTAAAAGCCCGTCCGTTCTTGAACCATCAGGTCTTTCACGGAGTGATGGTAAAAGGCCGGATAGTATATCTCTTGTGCCATGGAGTAAGGGAAGATGTCTTGCCACCTGTGTGGATACCTTTGCCGCTTGCCACATTTCCTCTACGTCAAAAAAGGCCGGTCCGAATTTAAAAAGCACATCAAATATAGTTATAACTTTGTGGCATTTGGGGTTGAAACAATGGGAGTATATTCTCTTGATACCCACAATTTCATAAAAGAGCTGGGTAAACGAATTTTTCAAGAGTGTGGCGATCCCAAATGCCATAACTACCTAAAACAGAATATTTCCATTATAATTCAACGAGGAAATGCGGCGAGCGTTTTAGGTACCCTCCCTGGTGGTAAGCCCTTAGTTTATTTATAGAATAGTTTAAATGTCATAGGTATTTTTAGTTAAGTTTTATTTACCTATAATTAGTTTTTTAATCTATTTTATTTTAATATTTTTGTATCTACATCGAATTAATATATAATTTCATTAAATAAATGGTCTCTTAAAGGCTAAGATTAGGATATATTGACAGTGACGATAACAAATCTTACATTCGAGTCCCATTCTGTTGGTAAGCTGCTCGAATCCAGTGACGGTGCTGTCTTTTCTCCTGGAGCTCTGCAATAGTTCCAGGAAGTCGTCACAAATGCTGTTTAGGTTAGGAAGGAAACCCTGCATCGTCTGCGGGCTGGTCAATTCTGATGTCAAATTCTTCCGCAAGTGATACCATTTCTCGCCTTGTCTGGAATGAAAAAAAAACAATATTGAATAATGTTTTTTGCCAAATATTTCGCCTCTCTTTGGAGCGGCGTCATCAGTGACAGTGACTGAAGGTCTTTGTCATAAATTTTGAAAAAAGTAATTTTATTTCTTTTAGCAATGAAAACATGGGAAAGCTCTTTTATATGGCAGCTTGGTGCATACTATAGCCCTGGTCTGAATGTAATGCATTAGGTTTTGTCTAACTTGTTTTGTAAATTTATTAATATCGAACCAACAATGGACATAACATACTGATGATGTTTTCCATGATGCGCGAGGTGATGATGATATTTTTCTAAAAAATAAATACAAAACTATATAGTGCATTGCCTTCACCATTGCTAAAAGAAATAAAATTACTTTTTTCAAAATTTATGACAAAGACCTTCAGTCACTGTCACTGATGACGCCGCTCCAAAGAGAGGCGAAATATTTGGCAAAAAATATTTTAAGCTTCAATTTATATATTTTACCAAGTAAGAAACACATCTAACACATTTTATTTGTTGCAGATAATATTGAATAATGCAAAGTGCTAGCAAATAAAATCGCATTATAATCACAGGCCCTAGTAGATAACAGTTTATTTGGAAAATTTATACAACATAAGGAGGATTCTATAAGTCAATTACAAATTTTCACTGGTAAAAAGTAACTTAACCTAACTTAACATGAATAAATTTACAAAATTTTGATGGCTTTTCTTATCAGGGTAAATTATTATTATATATATTGGTGCCCTGATTATAATCGCAATATTGTGTTGTCATTAGGCAACACTTGGCTTAGTGCAGAATAAAGTATCATCACGACCGTTTCCCTTTCGAGGTTGTCAGAAACCACCCTTATAAATAAGCGGATTCACATTTAGCCAACTTTACTATAGGCCAATCATGACAAATGGCAGCGTATCAAACTCGAGAAATATCACAAATAAATTAAATAATAGTTTATTTACATTAATAAATATTTTTGTGTCCCGACCAGGAATCGAACCCGGTACCTCCGAGTCTAAGTCCACGGACTTGACCGCTAGACCACGGAGGCAGTGCAGAATATCTCTTATTTATGAGCTTGTTAAATCCGTTGCATGCTCTCCTGATATGCATATTGTTTTGCTATAGTTGCTTGAAGCCAGGGTACGCGCAGTAAGCGAGGTTTTCTTGTTTTATATATAAGTGCGAGAAGGTTATTTTTGAGAGTAATTCTGGACAATCAATGGAACTATTGAATATTTTAATTAGGAATGAGGAACAATCATGTAGTAGTTTCTGATTTTCGTCATATCAGGTTAATTAAACTATTGTTTAATATCATCTTATTTACGAGGAACTTGATCTAGGCCAGTAATAAATGATTTATTGCCATGATAATATATTGTTTGCTTAGAAAATCTAAATATGTTTGAGTGGCATGCACTTTGACCTAATATTACCTATAATTCTATTAGTCATAATTCACGCATAACGTGTACTGGTCTAGGGCCAAGGTAAATTAATTACGCGAAATATCATTGCATCAGATGTGTCATGTGTACCTTTAACAAACATCTATACAATCTGAACATTACAGATAGCTACTGTGTAGTGGTTATTTATTAATTTATTTAGCACACACAGCAGTACATATATTATCACACACATAACATAGTATAATTATAGCTTATCTAATATATGTACCAATTAGGTGTCACATCATTCACCAATATAAAAAGAAGAAGAAATTAAAAACTTACTACTGTTAAAACAAAAAAAAAATTAACAAAAACTATCAAATTTACAAAATAAAAATATTCCTTCTAAAATAAAATTATACATTTTTCTCTTTTTTAATAGAATTAATTAGGAAACATAAAAATTGCAAAAATTTGGTGCCTTAAAAAAAAAAAAAACGAAAACAAAAACAAAACACTTGTTAAATAAATTATAAGCTACTCAAATATTGATGGTTTGAAATGTTCGAGAACATTTTTTCTGAATACATTGTAACGGTCATGAAATATGTCTATATCATTATTGGCACTGCAGAGACAAGATATAAATGTTCAGAGAAGCCACGTCGGTATGAATGTGGTTTCAAAAATAGGTTACCCTTACCAAAATCAAATTTAAAAATACACGGCAGCGGTCCCCTTGCTACTTATATCCGCAAGTATATACAATAAATTGCCAGAATCAATTAAATAAGAAGCTAAACAAAATACTTTTGTAAATAATATAAAGGATATATAGATTATAATCTAAAGAAAATAAGATAAACTTAAATGTATATGCAGTAGTTATTATTTTCGATCCTTCTCGGAAGTCCTGTTGTTTTTTTCTTTTCTTTTACTTAATATAAATGTGTTGTAATATGGTTTGAAATTGTTATATAGTTTGAATTATATTGTTATCATTTGCTACGCCCCTACGGGGTGTCATATATGTAGTTGTACTATTTTGTGACATGCAATAAATATTTGAATTTGAATTTTGCATGGCCGAGGAGCAGACGGCCGCGCATGTGCCAATGGAGTGTTGCAGTGTGGCTGCGCTTAGACTGATACGGAAGCTTTAGATTATGTAATATATATAATATATTATTATTCTTAAGTTAATGTTATTTTATATGTATTTTAGTTTTAAAGTTCTTTGGGCCATCTGTTGCCTGATAATAAACCATTTATTGTTATTATTAAAGCTGATTCACATTTAGCAAAGTTTACTATAGGCCCATTATCTATGTCTCTAGTCTACCGTACGTAGGTACTAGTATTATTATTGTATAAATATGTATATAATACATATTTCGATTTAAAAAAAATGATATGGTCGTTGCTAGGTGCGACAAACAACTTTAATAAAGTAATTGTAAATATTTATTTATTTAAAACTTTATTGCACGAAGTACAAAGGCGGACTTAATGCCCGTAGACATTTTCTGACAGCCAAACCTTGGGGACAAATTTGAACTATTATAGGTGCAATGAAAGAAATATTAAAAAAATAGGATGAAAAATTAACAGCTTAATTATACACTTACATATTATATTGTTATATATACTATAATATCAATATACTAAATACTAATACATACATAAACATACATATATACATTCGCTCTTAAATTTAACAGACTCCAATCATAAATTAATGGATTTAGACTAGTGCAGATACTAATTGTTTTCGGTCAATAAATGTAAGTCAATGTAGGTACAATACTATAATTAGTTTAATTTTCGAATTTTAATCAAATAAGCGGTTAACAATGTAGGTATGTGAATCAGGGGCAGCAGTCTCGACATTTGATAACGGTCGCTATCTCAGCGATTTCGGTTGGTAAGAAAAGTTCCCACTTACAATCTAAAAAGCCGATTTGGTCAATATCATTAGTTTCAAAGGACGGTATATGAAATATGAAATGATATGAAGTATAAAATGTAATGAAATATGAAATTAAATTAAATGAAATATTTATTTGTGATTGTATGGTTAAAAAATTAAAGATGAACAATATATTTTTCCCTGCAACAATCTACCTTAAGAGGCGTACAAATTTTAAAACAAACAATTTATTTACACACATTAATTTTATATAGGTTTATTTCATATGTCTATCTTTTTTTTTTAATATTTAATTTATTTGTAATTTATTCGAAGTACTTAGATACAAAAATATTAAAATAAAATTGATTAAAAAACTAATGATAAATAAAACTAAAACTAAAAATACCTATGAATTTAAAACTATTCTACAAAATAAACTAAGGGCTTACCACCAGGGAGGGTACCTAAAACGCACGCCGCATTTCCTCGTTGAACTATAATCGAAATATTCTGTTTTAGGTAGTTATGTCAATCTTATATAATATAAATAAATGTCAAAATAATATAAGTAAATAAGAAAAATTAAAAAATATATGAGAACTTATGTCATTATAAAATCTTGGTTTAATGCCCTGTCTTGTTTCTATACAAATTTATGAATTTAAGTGAACAAATGCGATTAAGGAAGCATTCAGTTACTGGCCCTAATATCATAAACAATATTGAAATGTTAAGCACATACTCGCAGACAGGAAGTGAAAAGGATCAAAGAACTAGTTATGTAATTGTCTAGTCGAGGTACGTGACCAGGCGTTTATACATAGATTTGAAATCTAGATAAGGTTTTGACTCATCCAAGAGATTCCATTAAAATTTTAGTTTCATTGTCACCGCCTCCGTGGTCTAGCGGTTAAGTCCGTGGATTTACACTCGTAGGTACCGGGTTTGATTCCTCGTCGGGACACAAAATATTTATTAATGTAAATAAATTGTACATTTAATTAATATTTAATTTATTTGTGATATTTCTCGAGTTTGGTACGCTAGAGACATTGACGAGCTAGCCACTTGTCATGATTGGCCTATAGTAAAATTAGCTAAATGTGAATTGCCGCTCGGGTTGAAGGTCCGGATCTACAAGATGTTCATCCGTTCTCGTCTCACCTATGCTGCGCCAGCCTGGCACCACCTTCTGGCCAAGACCAACAGGGACAAGATCCAAAGTCAGCAGAACATATCGCTCAGAGTGGTTTCCCGAGCGCCGTGGTTCGTGCGTAATTCCGTCTTAGCTCGAGATTTGGAGATGCCTACTATTGAGGAGTTTGTCGTTGGCCTGACTAGACGTATGTTCTTTCGGGCCGACAACGGACACTTCAAGCATCTCCAGAGAACATCGCTCCGTCTTGTGCACGGCCCCCCAACGGGAGACCACTTCCTAGAGAAGTAGTCCTGAAGGAGAGCTGAAGCAGTCGAACTTAGCCCCCTGGGTTCGTGAGCCACACGGGCGCTGTTACACTAGTAACGGCGCCCAGCACTAAACGTGTATGAATTGCCGGCGGGTGGTTACCCGCTGAGATCCTGACGGGGAAAACGGAGGACTGTCCCCATCCCCAACCCACGCCCATTAGGCATCCGGGCCTGGACGACCCCACTGACTGTCTGTCAAAAGTAAATCCGCTTATTTATAAGCGTGGTTTCTGACCACCCAGAAAGGGAAACGGTCGTGATGATACTTTACTTAACTTTATATCGTTTAGTTTAATGTTATATTTAATACTTTTTGGGGTTTTGTTCATTATTTATTTATTTTATTTAAAAACTTTATTGTAAATCTATATAAAAGGCGAACGTAATGCCGAAAGACATTCTATTCCCGTTAACCTTTGGGACATTGGGACATTTAAATATGAGTACGGTGCAAATAGAGAAATAAAATATAAAAATGAAACATAAATAATATTAAAAATTAACATACTTAGACAACTATAATATATATATACATATATATAATATATACACATACATACTAATACTACATAAATATAATACAATAAAATTATATAATAATACATAAATACCTTAATGTTAATAATAACTACCTACAATGGATTAAAGTCAGTAAAAAGTTAAGGTGACTTTTAAAAATGACTGTACACTATTACTTTACAAAGAAAAGAAAGACGAAATACCATTCATTCCATTATTTGGTTTATGCAAGTCGAAAGACTGTTTGGATTGGCTTAAAGCGTCAGCGATTTGAGGTTACAATTTTGAGCACGGCCTATATGTGACCTCTTTGAAGAAGACAAATTTCTAAGCATTCCATGGATTCACCGTGTGGGTGCCGGGTTAATCGTGTGTGGGTAAGAGATTAGAAGAATGGTGTCTCGGGCTTGCGACCGACAATAGGCTGGTTTAAGAAAAGGAGGCCTCCTTTTTTTTATTGCGCGATAATACGCTCACCGTCCACCATTCTGCATTGAAGTAAATAAATAAATAAAAATAATTCCAGAGAGGTCACACAGCGCCATCTAGTTTCCGTGGTAAGCTACGAGGATTGTGTTACGGAAACTAGATGGTTGATAAACTACATATTATACTTTTAAAAAAAAAATAATATACATATAAACACCCAGACCGAGACAAATTATACAATGTACAACTTGCCCCCGGTGGGGATCGAACCCACGACTTCCCGAGTTCACGGCAACGTTTGTTACCACTAGACCACGGAGGCGGTCAAGTACAAATTGCGTAGCGTATTTTCGCTAGATTTGTTCTTTAGACCAAAAAGAGCTTTATTTTTATAAGAAGCAAGTTTTTGGGACCGTCCCAGGTGAATGTCGAGGTCAGGCAGGTAACAAACCTCGGCAAATCTTAATTGGTAATAATTAATGAATATTTCGCGTGACTTATGGAAGTTTTAACTTTAAATTAATTTTGAGGTTACGGCACCAATTATTGATCGCTTCAAAGTCAAAGTCAAAATAACTTTATTTACGTAAACCTATTACAGGCATTTGTGACACGTCATAATTCAGATTATTTAGAATAATTCTATGCTGTTAGTGGAAGACTGAGCAGCAAAGTGGTCCAAGGAGTAAGCTGTTAGTAAAAGACTAAAAATTGATACCTATTATCGACATATCATCTGTGAATTTGTTTTGTATGTAATATATCTGAACACTTAACCAAGAATCAATTTGCTTAATAATCTTATTCAATTAAAAAAATGCAAGCCTTTTATTTAAATTATACCTAAAAAAACATTAAATAATGCCGTGGACAGGTCGCAAAGAAAGTGTCAATTGTGTCCCTAATCATAAAGTTACGGCCGCCGCCGCAGCTCCAAGTTAATTTTATCTCAATTAAACCTAAGTTACGTTCTTCTCCGATCTCAAAAAACTTAGTAAGAAATAACTATTTTGACCAAACTGGATTAAGCCGAGTCACAGGATGCTGGTATAATAAAAAAGGTGTTTTATAGCGACTATAATATGAACAAACAATAAAAGTTTGATCCCACTAAAAGAACCCTATTTTTTACAAAGAACATAATTTATTCCTTTGAATGGTTGCTTGAAAGAATCTATTATTTAGAACGTTGTATTGAAAAGATAATCCGGTTATTTAAAATGGGGTATCGTTTTATTTGACCCAGATTAAATGGCTGACAACAGGAATAAAACCTTTGCTGAGAAACAGGCCAAGGGAGCTGACAAGCTCCCATTGCATATAAAATAGTTCAAGGACTTTCAACTAGAAAAAGTGCTGTATTTTTTCTTTATGCAAAGCGACGTTATATCGAAGAAAACGGGGTTTGGCGTGATTTGTTTTTAAGAAGTTAAGTTTAGTTATATGGTCGGAAATTGCGTAGAATCCAAATGTTGGTGGTATCCTGACGCAGGGCCCCTTCAAAAAGTACAGTCGTGGACACATGCTAAAAAGGCAATGTTCTAAACATTAATATGTTTTTTTTTTATTCGAAGTAAATTAATATACAATAAATATAAATTAAAAACTACCTAAATAATAAAATAAAATAAAACTAAACTATAAATAAAAAATGTCCTCTAGAGACGTCCTATACATATAAATAGTCCCAAGGAGACTGGCAACAGCTGGTGGATAATGCTTCACGGCATAAAGCTCGCCTGTGCACATTAATTTTAAGTTATTTTGGTGCAATAAAGCATTTTTATTATTATTATTGTTAGCATCGATTTTCAAATATTTTTCAATTCGACTGTCCCATTATTTTGTGAGCTTTTAAAATCTTGACGAACTTGCATTTTCTCACGATTAAATTCGTACGTATAAGACCTTCTACGAATCAAATTCTTTTTATTATAACATACATAACACAAAAGCAACGGCGATGGGTTCCCTAACGAAATATGTTCAAGGCTAAATTTTATTGTTTTTAATTTTTGAGTATCATCATCACCACCGTTTCCCTTTCGGGGTGGTCAGAAACCACGCTTATAAAGAAGCGGATTCACATTTAGCCAACTTTACTACAGGCCAATCGTGACAAGTGGCAAGCTTGTCAATGTCTCCAGCGTACCAAACTCGAGAAATATCACAAATAAATTAAATTTTATTTATTCAAATTATTAAATATTATTGTGTATCGACCAGGAATCGAAAGCGGTACCTCCGAGTCTAAATTCACGGACTTAACCGTTAGACCATGGAGGTGCCAAGTATTTATTAAATAAACAATACATATAATTAAGTATATACAGGATGTAATAAATAAATAAATTAAATCACATATAAATATTAGAAATAATAGGTATCACACATTTTTTTTGCGTGTGTAGGTACCACCTTGGATTAAGATTAAATAGTAGGTACCTACCGATAGTAGCACACCTGGTTTAGTTGTTAATGCCCTTGAACCTATTGCGGAAATGTTTTGACAAACGCAAATAAATTGGCAAAAAATTCACCGCACGTATCTTAGAACCGGTGGTGTCAAAAAAACCCATTTTTTATTCTTTACAATGAAAATGCATTTTATGTTGTGATTAAAATTAACACCACTGACAAGGTAAATATTGTTTGTAATGAACTGAAAAGATAGCAACAATTTTTAGATGAATTAAGACGGTTTAACGCTTTACATCCATATCGCTTGCGCTACATTTTCTAGTCTGAGTTTGCTTTTGACGGCGAGTGTTCTGAGGAGCTCCATAACCTTATCCCTTCTTCTCTATTCCGCAACCGAACTACACGCACAGGCCAAAATATGCATCCACATACCTTACCCACTATCCCTACGCGTACTCATAAATTTGGAGACTCTTACATCTGTCGCACGCTGAAGATGTGGAATGCTCTCCCAGCCAGTGTGTTTCCCCACTCTTATAACCTGGAGTCCTTCAAGCGAAGTGTGAAAAAGCATCCTGTTAGGCCGGCATAGTGGTAGAGACTGATGTCGGTCGTGGTGACAGGCGTCAGTTGCTCCCATTCTTGGACCTCGCGTACTGCTTACCATCAGGTGAGCACGATGTCACATGTCGTGCCCAGTATAAAAAATATAAATAAAAATATCTTCACCTATATATTTATATCTAATTTTGGACAAAAAACAACAGCAACATTTATAACTATTTTGCTCTTTTAACAAATTTATGATATTTTTTTGATGGTAATTGGCGTGTAATTGGGTGATAAGTGGCGCGCATGGTCCATGAATGTTAGCAACTGCAATCAGACACTCATAGCTGACATCAGTCCTTAACACTATGCCGGCTTGACTAGATGCCTTTTCACACTTTGCTTGAAGGACTCCAGGTTATAGGAAAGTGGAAACACAGAGGCTGGAAGAGCATTCCACATCTTTATTGTGCGACAGATGTATGAGTCACCAAATGATTAATATAACTCTAAAATGTTAGGGTCCCACGGACACTGAAGAGAAATGGAAGCGTATTTATAAGGTCGTCTGCTTCTATAAAGCTGCATTATTTCAGAAAGCTCTTTAGGCAGTCTATACTGGAGCTTTTTGAATAACTTTAAGGGCTTCACGCTCGGATATTGAGACCTTGTATCTTCCAGAATAAGAAAGAAAGAATACCTCACTCATTAATAAGACCAGTAGAAGCATATTCATAATGTCGTCTGCTTCTATAAAGCTACATTATTTCATTATATAGGTAATAAGTGCCGGCGCTCTTAGAATAGCTTTAAGGACCCCAAGCTCGGACACTGATACCTTGTATCTCCCAGAATAATAAAGAGATAATTACTCACTAATTAACAAGACCAGTGGAAGCGTATTTGAAAGGTCGTTTGTTTTATAATGCCACATTATTTCAGTAGGTTAAATAGGTAATCTGTGCCAGCGCTCTTAGAATAGCTTTAAGGACCCCAAGCTCGGACACTGATACCTTGTATCTCCCAGAATAATAAAGAGATAATTACTCACTAATTAACAATACCAGTGGAAGCGTATTTGAAAGGTCGTTTGTTTTATAATGCCACATTATTTCAGTAGGTTAAATAGGTAATCTGTGCCAGCGCTCTTAGAATAGCTTTAAGGACCCCAAGCTCGGACACTGATACCTTGTATCTCCCAGAATAATAAAGAGATAATTACTCACTAATTAACAAGACCAGTGGAAGCGTATTTGAAAGGTCGTTTGTTTTATAATGCCACATTATTTCAGTAGGTTAAATAGGTAATCTGTGCCAGCGCTCTTAGAATAGCTTTAAGGACCCCAAGCTCGGACACTGATACCTTGTTTCTCCCAGAATAATAAAGAAATAATTACTCACTCATTAACAAGACCAGTGGAAGCGTATCTATCAGGTCGACTGCTTCTATAAAGCTGCACGATTTCAGTTGGTGGCCTATACGGGCGCTTTGCCGGGGACCTTAGAATAGCTTCTAAGGCCCCACGCTCGGCCACTGAAACCACGATGGCACCACTTGGAGTCACCTCAGCGAATACCGAGCCGTATCTCTTAACCATGTCTGAAAGAATAAACAATATTTTAGGCAATTGTCCGGATAATCCCTGGCACCACTTCACAAAATTAAATCATCTACTCATTTATATATTTATAGTTCATCATCATCATCGGCCAATGTCTCTTCACTGCTGGATATAGGCCCCCAAGGCTCGTTATTTCACGTAAGATTCTGCCATCATCCCCCACCTACGACCATCTTCAGGTCATCCATCTATCTGACGGAGGCCATTTCAACACGCGGTCTCCACTCTAGAACCCATCAACTCTATCGTTCATTGGTTCTGCGATCTACAAGCTAGGTACTACGGTGAGTGTTCGAAAGAGCTCCACAACCTTATCCCTTCTAGTTAATTCCGCATCCGAACCACACGCACTTGCCAAAATATACACCATAGCCACATACACACATAGCTACGCGTACATATAAATTTGGAAATAAATTAGGTGTGTATTTTGTTTTTTATTTTAAAAAATTATTGCACAATAGTACAAAAGGCGAAGGCGTTAGGCATTCTCTGACCGGCGACCTTTGGGACAAGAGAGAGATCAAAAATAAATCTAGGAGTAGGTGCCAAAATAATTACATAAAGAGAATAAGTTAACTTGACGTAACCTAATATAATACATATGTGAAATATATATATGAATTATATATATATATATATATAGACTGATAAACATACACATTATTACATGCATAATATGATAAATATATAAATAACTACTACACAGTAAAAACAATAACACATGTTTAAAATGAAATAGGAACTTTTTTTACCATCAAACATGAAAGCTCTTTATATTATCTGGATTAGTATAGGATTTAAACCACGGTGGCATGGATATTGTGTTATTAATTGATTATTTGTACCTTCATAAGCCTCATGTAATTTATTCATTTTATATCGTGACCAGAAGAGCCATCGCGTTCCTAAGAAAGGCAACGCGGGCGGTCCTGGCAGCAGCTGGCGTTTGGATTGAGGAGTCCTTGAGAGCACTGCTGTGACTACTAGCACTATTGCGACCACTGACAACAGGATCGTGGGCACTCCTGACCAGCTCACCAGCGGACGAGGCCCGACCTGCAGCAAAAGAATTTAAGTTTAATAAAACGTTTCATGATCTTATACAATTTTAATTAAAATAGGTAACAGGCGGACTGATGGTGGTAATTTGCCCAGTCTGCCGGAGCCGGGACGTATCGACACGTTTCGGGATTAGGCTCGAATTGCCGTTACGACCAGTCAAGCCAGCATAGTGTTAGGGACTTAGTTGCTAACATTCCTGGACCATGCTCGCCACTTACTACAGGCGGCCGTAAGGTCACATGTCGTGCTAGTATAAAAAAAACTTTATTGCCTAAAAATATAAAAAATTTCAGAGCAAGCAAGACCAATACCTAGACCGAGACCAGCTGTTCTGATGCCAGTCGTGGTCTTGGTCTAGTTTTTTTTACCACAATTTGCGACTGAACTATGTTAATTTCTTAAATAACGTTTGGTTTGAATCTCCTATGATCATATTTTTCTCTTATCTTTATTGTACGTGTATATAAAAATCTTGCAAGTATTTGTTACTCAAAAACTTTAAAAGCATTCTCTTCCTCCGCTGTACAAGTGAGTATGAATGAACTCCGAAACGAGTTCAACTATCGCTGCAAGGTTATCCAATATTTGTACATTCATATCGCTTAGTGAAATCTTGGTGGTTAAAATTTGGGTTGTTATCGCGGTCGACGACCCAGGGGTGTTTGTTGTCTGCCACCAGCGATCTTGACATTGGAGTTACGTAACGTAACGCCATTGTAGACGGTTGCGTATTTCATCTTAATCCAAAGACGTAAGATGTTTCGGATAAGACTGTCCATTGGCGAGTTATTATATTATTAATTTTGTTATTGCAAAAAAAAATGTATACTTATGTATGTAAAAATATACCCGATTGCCTTAAAAAATCCAAAAAACCAAACTGATTAAAATAATAAATAAAAAGAAAAAAACAAGAGGGTCATTCGTGCCATTTTGCGCGGACATGTCATAAGTATGCAAGTTTTTGTTTTGTTTTGTAAATTAATTAACTCTGAATATTGTTAGTCAAAAGTGGTGTTGTGTTGTTTAATAATGTGCTACAATGTGAATAATTATGGAAAACGACAAATTGGACTTAATATATGGGGCACAAATTGCAGTTTATTTTTTACGGTTTTATCGCGCTGTGAACTCCCATATTATACCCGACGTGTTTGGGCTCTAATGTTGCGAGTGACTTCAAAAAAAGCATCAAATTCTGCAACATCTGTAATTTGATGATGCCCTTATAAACTCATAAAAAAGAAAGATATTTTAACGTCAGACTTGGCTGTATGGGCCATACCATTTGCCTTCCCTATGACCTTATTCATCATTCATCGGGAGAAGAGAACATAACAAGAAAAAAACGAGCCCATAATGGTTCCGTCGCTGAAAAGTATTAGAATATTTTATTTATTATTTCATAAACTACCTACTTATTACGAGTACGATTGTAAAAAGCTAAGAATATAAATATTGATAAAATATTTCGTTGTGCACTTTGCATAATGATGTTCCCCTCTATCGATAACATTTATTGTGTGTTTTTTAGATTTACGCTAATAATCCTGATAAATAAAGCATGTTTTTTGGTCGATTTTAAACAAAACAGAAACATATATTTGTTGTTTTTTTTATAAACAATTTAATTGATCACAATTGTGATAAGTGACTGAGTACCTTTTGAAAATATTTCCCAGTATTTTATTAGGACCAGATTATATATAGATTCTTAAAAGAATTGTTCCTGTTCTTTTTCTACAGAATCTAACGATAGACCAGTCACAAGATATTTGTCTATGTGTTGATCGGTAAATGTTGAATGCACTTGTATGACAGCTGATATGGTGAATGACCAGCGACTTTCAACATCGGAATCCTGGCTTGCTATTGGCGGGTCAACGTATTTGGTCACGATAACAGGTTTTACGACGTTATGATTTCCGCTATCTCCTCTTACTCGAGTGTTGACATTTTATATTCCATATTCCATGACATAAAAATTGTTGATCGTTCTATGTTCATATTCTTGATAATTTAGTTCACAGAATGTTATAAGAGTGAGTTAAATTATTGTTTCAAGCGGTGTTATTTTTATATTAATATTACAATGGCAAGCGTATTAGTGGCGTATTAGTTCTTCTTGAAAGTTAAAATTGGCATTTGACATCATTGCAAATGGCACATACTTTGAACGACAACAAGAAATAGGTGGTAGGCGGACTGATACTCGTAGTGATAATCTGTTCAGTCTGCCAGGGCGGGAAAGTATCCACCGTTCGTGCCGATAAACCTTATAGAGTATATCCACACGTTTCGGGATCAGCCTTCCAGTTGCTAACATCTTTGAACTTACGCGCCACTTACCATCAGGTGGGCGAAAAGTCAGCATGACTTAAAAAAAAGTATATAAAAAAAACTGCATAAATATTCAAATTAAATTAAGCAAAAATAAATCAAAGCATACAAAGTATGTATCATCACGACCGTTTCCCTTTCGGGGTGGTCAGAAACCACGCAATAAGCGGATTCATCTTTACTATACGCCAATCATGACAAGTGGCAAGCTCGTCGATGTCTCCAGCGTACCAAACTCGAGAAATATCACAAATAAATTAAATAATAATTAAATGTATTTATTTACAATAATAAATATTTTTGTGTCCCGACCGGGAATCGAGCCCGGTACCTCCGAGTCTAAATCCACGGACTTAACCGCTAGACCACGGAGGCAGTTAACCAGCATACAAAGTACACAACATTTTGGATCGGTGGTTACTCGGTTGTATTAACGCTTTCTATAAAATCCTAAAAAGATCGGTTCGAATCCCGGTATGTACCTACCAATGAGAAATACACTTTTCTTACGTACATTTGTCACGTAGATTCACAACGTTCCCTCTAATACCAACTTCTGGAATCATTAATAAATCTACATAAAAAAATACATCATACCCGTCTGGACTGCATGGTGAGTGTAGGCCAAATTCCCAAAAAAAATCTGGAAGGCCCATCTCCAACAGTGGAGGTCTAGGACTCTGTGTTCTATCTAGTGGCTGTGATGATGAAGATGACACCTCATTTTATTATTTTTAATTTATGCTCTGTGCGTCAGTTTTTGTTTTTTGTCAATTTTTTATCTGCTCCCGTGGTCTAGCGGTTAAGTCCGTGGATTTAGACTCGGAGGTACCGGGTTCGATTCCTGATCGGTACACAATAGGTTAGCTATGGTAGACAAAGGCCAAGCTTTGTACCTATGTAAGACGTTTTGAAGCTACGAAATCTTTATTAATCCTGGCCTAAGTAATTGTAGATCTATTTTACCACAAGAATTATTATTGACGGCCACTTCTTATGTCGAGCGTGACCCAGTTTGATGAAAAAAGCGTTGCATTTGAAATCAACAGCAAGTCTACATGTTGGGGGTCTGGACGGTTACTCTGAACTTTTAAAAAATCGAAACGTTACGATGCCGACAGACGGTGATTGAAATATGGCAATGAAAATCGAAATCAAATCGACTAACTGGACTTTTCGTGCAGTTTTTGAACCATTCTACCTAAATAATTAAAATAAAATATAAACTGTAGATAAAAAAAAATGCTACCAACTAGAAAATATTATATATATATATACCGCCTCCGTGGTCTAGTGGTAACAAACGTTGCAGTGAACTCGGGAGGTCGTGGGTTCGATTCCCACCGGGGGCAAGTTGTACATTGTATAATTTGTCTCGGTCTGGGTGTTTATATGTATATATTTACAAAAAAAAAAGTATAATATGTAGTTTATCAACCATCTAGTTTCCGTAACACAAGCCTTGTAGCTTACCATGGAAACTAGATGGCGCTGTGTGACCTGTCTGGAAATATTTATTTATTTATTAAGTTATTTAATCATTATATTCTTTAAATAAAAACGGAAATATATCTAAAATAAACACTTCATACCATTTGCAGTCGAAATGATGTGTCCGTGGTCAGAGGACGCTCTGGCGTTCTTTCGTGAGCTTGGGGAAAAACTCCGCTTGGCGACGGGTGACCCTTTAAGTAAATAATATTTTGTTCAAAGGGTCAGCCTCGCCGTTTAACGGGGGAACGCAGCGACAGTCCTCGGCACACTACGATCATCGAGCGGTTATAATTTTAGTTTTATTCGTAGTGACGTTTATTTTATTTTATATTTTTTTTATTTTATTATTAATTACATACTTTCTCTCTTCTACTAGCAGGAGTAGAATCATTCAAAATAATTAAATTAATGACGTTTCATAAATGCCTGTAATAGGTTTACGTGAATAAAGATATTTTGACTTTGACTTTGACCTATGTACATTAGTTTATATTTTATGTGCAATAAAGAATTATATTATTATTATTATTTATTTTATATTATTTATAAATGTTATAATAATTATTTATTAAGTGAAATTTTCTTAAATAAACAATTAAATGTTAGTACTCTTTGCGCCGTTTGTCGCAATAAATAAGATGAAGTGGCGCAACTTCCTAAATGCTGCCCATACTATATAAATGTGTATATCTACTATAATTATATAGCATGTCCTAGGTAGATGTATTTATGCACTACTACAAAAGTGGCCTTACCCACGCAGGTTAGTCTCGATATGACAATTGTTGAACATGACTATGATTCTCCACCGTACTACAGCCATTATGACTATGACATCCACGCGGTTAATGTTATTAAATATTAATATAAATACACATACATACCCAAACCAATGGTACATACTCGTATTACAGTTGCCATGTTAGGCTTGGCCTTTTTTTTACATTATTTCGATTTGAAAGATCGCGTAGTTTTTCATTCATTTTAGACAAAATTCAGCTAAAAAGCGCACTTTGTTTTGCTTTCAAGTCGTCAAAATAATACATTGCCATCTTATAAAAATTAATATTATTTTATTATTTTATTCTTACTAAAATGAGCCATTTATTATATATATTTGATAGTAATATAGAATAAGAATAAAATAAAAACGTTTATTGCCACATCAATTAATACAAGATCTGGAGCGCAATATTTTAAAATAAATTTATATGATGAGGCAAGGGTCTTGGCTCAGCTTCAGTCAGCTGTACATCACATAATGTGGTGCACTAACTGACGCTGTTTTTATGCCAAAACCCGAGCTCACGTACAGGTTTAACTAAGTTAACAAGGGGCATCAAGAAAACGACGATAGACACAAAGAAAAAAAAACCTGAATATAATATAATATACTATAAATTATACTATTAAAGATAATAATTATATAATAAAATAAATATGAAATAGTCAGTACATAAATCATTAAATACATAAAAAAACTACTTATAAATACTTAAATACAAACAAGGTTCGTGTGATAGCCATGCTCGGTGCTAACCTTAACTGAATAAAAAAAAAACATAATAATTAAAATTAAAATTTTAGGGCTAATATTAAGAGCTTACAGCTTGGCTCCAGTGTCTCCTATCTGCTTTTTAATAAGCCATTTCTTTTTATAGTTTTTCAGTGCTTGTGTAGTTATATTTTGCATTGGAGTGTATCTATCTTATTTATAAATATATTAGTCATAATAATATTAGAATTTAGTTACTTTTATTTTTGTATAATAAAAATAGTCCATTTTATTTTATTTAAATTAAAGAATATTTTTGTTTTAAAGCAGATGTGTAGTTTTGTTGGTTTTGATCAGTTTAAATGAGCTTTCGTCAAAATAAGCTCATTATACCTAAGACGTAATTATCAAGCATAAGTTGTGACGTAAATTAAATTTGTCAGGATTGAATTGAATTAATACATAGTCTAGAAACAGTATGTGCATAATGGTTTTCCATCCTAATTTTTCGGAAAAGTTTGTATTTATCGTGCTCTCTCTTTCTTAGGGTGGTTGTAACATCTCTATACTATACAATAACAATAACATTTTTCATGTTGACACTAAATAATAAATTATTTATTAATGTGTATGAAAATGTCACTCATTTAATACAATAATTGATTGAGACTTCGAGTACCGTAGTATTCCGATTGAAACTCGATTTTTTCTGATGGAAATACATTGTGTATAAGTATACTACATACCTATATTGAGTTATTGCTGAATATTTGCGTTAAAAATAAAGTTAGGACAGTTCTGTAATGTATTCTTGTATTATTTATGCTCCAGAGTGAGCCTGCTGCGCCGGCGCACTTTTCTGCTCGCCTATAAATATCTGTTTTTGCGCGCATGTGCATCTAGGGTAAGTGAAAGTTAACCATTAATGGTTGTAAATGTAATAGAATAAAGTTACAACCTTCGCTCGGTTAGCTCATGTGGCTCAATACCAATTTATTTGTATAAAAATATATTTGTAAAAGTTGGTAATTAAAAAAATAACCCTACTCGTCTTTTAGGTTCTTCTACAACATTTGTTCATGCACCCCCACCTATTTCTTATAGTTTCATTGGAACCCGTCAGCGTTACATCAGAATGACTACTTAAATTGATTCAATTACTTTTTTGCAGATACTCAGTTCCTAATAAATGTCGCACACTCGCTCCTGTGGCTCCATAGCATGTTTTTTATAGTGTTTTAAGTTACGTTACTTTTGCGCCATTTTGCCCGGACATGTCAAGTGCATGTTTTTGTTTTGTAAATTCCTTCACTGTGGATATTGTCAACAGGGGTGTTGTTTATAGTAAACGATAAATTAGACTTAGACTAGAAATATGTGGCACAAGTTGCAGGTTATTTACTGCGGTTTTCCCGCGCTGCGACCTTATATTATACCCGACGTGTTGGGCTATAATGCCGCTAGTGACTAGAAACGCATCAAATTTTGCAACATCTGGAATGTAAAATAAATAATATTACGTCAGACTTGGCTGTATGGGCTAAACCCTTTGCCTTCCCTATCACCACATTCATTATCCATCGGAAGAAGATTCCAAAAATAAAAGTTTACAGAGTTCTTCGCGCCATTTTGCGTGAACATGTCAAGTGGAACTTTTTGTTTTGTAAATTAATTTTCTGTGGATATTATTGGTCAAAAGTGGTGTTGTTTTGTTTATTAATGTGCTACAATGTGAATAATTATAGACAACGATAAATTGGACTTTAAATATGGGGCACTTTAAGTTTATTTTCTGAGGTTTTCCCGCGCTGTCAACTCCCATATTTTACCCGACGTGTTTGAGCTATGGTGCCGCGAGTGACTCCAGGAAAAGCATCAAATTCTTCAGCATCTGGAATTTGATGATGACCTCATTAACTCATGAAAAAGAAAGATATATTAGATTCTTTAGAGGACGGAGAAACTTCGGAATGGATCTGAAAAGACCATCTGAATTATACAAACATCTACGTATAAGCAAATATCAAATTCTAACCAGCTCCCAGGATAATACAATTTCATCCCTTCCAAGAGACCCTCTGGTCTCAGATATGGAACCGAGACTAGTATTCTTCAAGAAATTCATGACAGGTGCCCAGACTGACAAAAGAGGCATTGGCTGGAAGAAAAAAGAAAGTGACAAAGAGGTTATAAAATCCTTCCTCAGGAAAGATGAAGAGCATGAATACAGAGTGCACGCGATGACTCTAGAAGTTCAAAATGATTGGCTAACTTTGGGCGATTTTTGCATCCCTCCAGCCCTAAAGTGGCGCACACTAATGTACGATTGGTCTCCGGCGTTGCTAAAGTTCTACCTAAACGCTTTTCAAATGTCCCTCCCGGACCAGAGTAATCTGGTAAGGTGGGGAAAAGCTACGGAAAAGAACTGTACATTGTGTGGTGCTGCCATAGGAACTGCTAGACACACACTTGTAGGGTGCGTTACTCTCCTAGAAAAGGGCTATTACTCACGCCGACATGACAAAGTCCTAGGTGTTATCCGTATGTAAGTCTTTCTATTGCAAGAGCCAGAAAGGGACTGACTACAAATAAAACTTTGACCACATTTGTAAAGGAAGGGCAAAGCACGAAAACTAAATGCAAGCCCACCTCGATCCTTGGCGCCGCATCAGACTGGAAAATTCTCATGGATACAATTGAACACCATTATAGGATCCCAGATGAACTAGCTGTATCAGCCTATAGGCCAGACATCTTAGTGTTTTCTCAGACGGCATTAACGGAATCATACAGTATTTGGTTGGGTAGGGAGAGAAGTAGAATGGTGGATGGTGAGCGTATTATCGCGCAATAGAAAAAAAAAGGAGGCCTCCTTTTCTTAAACCAGCCAATTGTTGGTCGCAAGCCCGAGACACCATTCTTCTCATCTCTTACCCACACACGATGGACCCGGCACCCGCACGGTGAATCCATGGAATGCTTAGAAATTTGTCTTCCTCTTCAGACTTGGCTGTATGGGCTAAACCCTTTGCCAAAAAAAAAAATTCCTTGGATATAACTATATAGGCTAGGTAACCAAAGAGATCAAATATAAAATAAATAAGTGGTAAGTCTGTGGATTTATACGAGTTCATTTCCTAGTCGGGACACAATAATTTATTTGTGGTATTTCTCAAGTTTAGTACACTATAGTACATCAAATGATACTTTACTTTTAGTTTATTATAAAACCGTAAAAAAAACCTCTTTTTCTAAGTTGACCTTGTTATTATGTATGTATGTATGTATGTACCTTTGTACTACAAGGTACTACTAGTAAATAGTAAGTATTTGGCCCAATTATTACGATATGTAATATAGTAAATTATATACGAGAATATGATAAGGCCAAAGGCAGACAGACAGATTTTTGTTGCCGTGCAGTCTCAATGTCATTTGTTAAACTCACTACAGTTAATAGTCTAAGGACCGGTTGCATCATATGATTCGACGAATTATAAATATCATTTTGATTTAACACATGTCGCATCTCACACCAGGGACCTGCCAACAGTCGAGTAAACGAGGAATGCGGCCAGCATTTCTAGCGCAAGAAAGCCCATTGTGACTATGCCCATGTTCTACGAGCTCTCCACACTGCTGCGGGTGGAAGGTCCGGGCTTCAAAGCGAAGGCACACAGTATTTCGATCAAGGAGTTTAGCAACCGATGCTGAGGGAAAAGCCTGTAACCAGAGACCCGTCTCCCTAGTGGAAACGGCCATGAGGCGAATTCATAAATAAAACAAAATTATTTTTGCAAATGCAAATTTCATACAATTGTAACTAGGTCGCTCGGAGATCCTTTAGGTTGGGTTAAAGTTTATGTTCATCTTACAATGATCCCTTGAACACAAAGCAAAGGCATTGTCTACCTACTAAACGATAAGATAACGACTGTCTACTTCAAAATTACGCATGTGAGCATAAAATGTATTTGAATTATGTATTAGCGCACAGCTTTGTAAGCTAGTCTTGTTTACTAGACTTATGCATAAGCAACGGTCAAAATATTAGTATTTTATTTTTTTCTTCTAACTCTAAACTTAAGCTTAAAGCTCAAAAGTTCTATAAGTAGGTAAGTCGGTTTCCCGAAGTTATGTAGTAACTTAGGTTATAATAATGCGGTTTTAATAAAATTCATATATTTATAACAAATTCAACCTAATTCGTTTAAACATAAGTTATTAATTGCCTCGACATCCCTTTGCATTTTAACACGCCCTCACGTTGGCCGTAGTTTAAACGTGCTGTCGAAAATATCAGCACACGATTATTTTGTACGTGGTGGTCACCTGAGTGTCAGTGGCACGCTTAACAAGCCGTCGCCACTCCTCTTGTAACTGCATCCCCTGGCACGCTCATGTAGGGGGTGATCAATTGCTGTTTTGTCGGGGTCGATTCAACTCATCAGAGACCTATCACGCATAATCTTGCCACCTTCCCCTGAACTACCAGGCGCTCGATAGATATGTCTCCAAGCCGCGACACGTGTCTGAAGACAGAATGCTTGATTGTCCGATTGAGTAAAGGCGCTGTCTGATTCCCAGTTCTCTAGTATGGACTTGTTAGTATTGAACATTGTTTTCGATGTACAATGCGTGTTACTTTGTACTAAGCTTGTGTTTAACTTAACGAAAAATATCAATGTATAATGAAAGCACAATTACATTACACTTGACACTGTTCGATCTTTAGGGCCAGCGCGTCGTTGGCGAAAGCAATAAATTTGATGACCCGCTTAATTGTAGGTGTATGTTATGTTTCTCTATCATAAATCTTGTATATTAAATATCTATGTTTAGTAAATGTTAATGCCCCACTTTGTGCGAATAAATGTTCATTTCAAGGGCGATCTTTAAGTAGGTCTATAGTTCATTGCCCATTTTATCTCAACGCCAAACGAAAGACAATTCTATGTAGTACTATATAGAATTGCTTTCTTATACATTACTAATTTATGGTATCAAAGCGTGCTGTTATTCATATTCGTTGTTACGTTTTATACATTAAACCTCATGGGATACACCTACTTACAAAGAGGGCAACGATTCCAATGACCGCAAAAACATCAGCATAAAACTAATAAAAATAACTTTTTTTTTTTTTTTTTTTTTAAATTAGAAAGTGGTCTGTGGTCTGTTTATTAAACTTGAAACAGTTAAAAGACTTTAGAGCTGGGACCCAGCTTAAGCTGCCCATAATCCCCGTAACGCCTTGTTGTCCGCTTGGGATCGGCAGTGCTCTCCGGGCCCTGTCTTCAGGCTCTCAGAAGAAATAGATTATATTTATAGAAGTTTCTATCAATAGAATAATCACATGTTAGTCTAGAGAAGTACCTTACGAAATCACCCCGTATATCTTGAGAATTTAGCCTACACTACACTAATATAACAAATAGCATAACGTACAATGATTTAAAATATATTTTTATTAGTTGGATATTATACCTAATCCTAATTTTTATAATACTACGAGTACCTACAACTATAATGCTGTGTAAATTCTTAAATTAAGGGATCCTATAGCTAGACCCCGCTAGCGATTTACGTATTTCGATCTCTCAACTGTCTGGACTTCCAGTGGTTACCAAACAGTTGTTCGCAAGTTCGCAGGAACACCGTTGTATAGTCAATATTTATAATTAAATTTTCAGTACTGACGGTATACTTAACTTCTTCTAAATATCGTCATCACCTAGACCACCACTGTTGGAGATGGCCTTTCCAGAAATTTCTGGGAATTTTGGCCTACACTCACCACGCTGGCCAGACGGGTTGGCGAGTTTCTGATGTCAATTTTTAATGACAATTTATTAACGATTTCACAAGTTGGTATTACTGAAAGCTGGACCGACGGCATAAAGTGCTCTTCGAGGCATGGACACGGTTGTGTTGTAAATCTATGACAAATGTACGTAAGAAAATTGTATTTCTCATTTTTGGTCCTTGTGACAGCTATTTAGGGAGCTATTTAAAATTTTTTTAGGTTCATATTAGTGTTTAATTTAATATAAATACAACATTTACTTACTGATTAATATGTTAAAAATAAAAAATATTATATAATTTATTAAATAATTTTAATTGTATTCAGGAACTGTAATTCAATTCTTTCTTGGATTGTGCCGACAATACTCATACAAAATTCTGTATTTAAGGAACGCATCTTTAGAAACATTTAATAAGCTAAGCTAAAATGTAATTGTTTTTATGTATGTCAGTAAGTATTTTACGAGTACTCGTATCTAGGTATATATATATACAAACATTGTGTCAAGATAAACAACATTATAACATTATCTACAAAAAAATATGCCTTCGTGACTAGACACATCGACGAGCTTGCACTTTGTCATGATGGGCTTATATTAAGTTCGCTAAATGTGAACCACTTTAAAAGCGTGATATCTGACCACCGCGAAAGGGATATGGTCGTATAATGTATATATAATGATACTTTACTTTTTAATTTTGAAAAAAAAAAAAAATGATTGGTAATTTAATGTTGAGAACCACGGAGTTTGACAGAGGGCCACGATGAAACCGTCAAAAATGGAACAAAATAACAAAACGCAGAGGACAAATGATCAAGGACTTTACAATGTAGCACGCGAACTGTTTAGGGGTTCTCGGATAAAAGACATTCCAATTCATAAAAATATAAAATGGTAAGTACATAAATTTATAATAGCCGTGGAATTTCAGGTAATAATAATAATAGATATAGCGGTATAAATGATGTTAATATTATATTTCAAATGATGTTTTTTTTTATATAAATATCACCATGGCAAGCTTAGAATTTTAGTTTTCCTTAAAAGTAAAAAATTGGTATTTGACATCCATTGCAAATGGCAGATACTTTCAACGAGAACAACAAATAGATGGCGGACTGATGGTGGTAATTTGCCCAGTATGCTGGGACGGGGAATCCACACGTTTCGGGATCAGGCTCGAATTGCCGTCATGCCCAGTCAAGCCGGCAGTGTTAGGGACTGATGTCAGTCATGAGTGTCTGATTCCAGTTGCTTATATTCATAGACCTCGCGCGCCACTTACCACCACTTGCCACGTTAAATGGCAATGCTGATCCTTTGCCCCAAATATTGCCTAGTCCAATATAGTTTTTTTTTATCAGTATATAACATAACAGACCATTATCAAGAATTTTTACTACAATTTTTATGCTTAAAACCAGAACCAATCACAATCATACGCAGTAATACGAGCTTTTAAACTGCCAGTAAAGTTTCCGATCGTCAGCTTAGCGGAACCAATGTAGAAACCTCCTTTTATTTACTTGCGAGTAAAACACACAATTTAATTATAAATTTAAAAATCAGGATATATCTGTGTCAATTACATTGAATAATAGTGTGTTTAACGTGAATATGTGCATGTAATGAGTACTTAATACTTTATTTGAGAATATTATATAATTTATATCATAATTATAACTAGTCTATGTAGATAGTACACCTTCTAAATAGCTCCCAACAATGTTAATAAGTGTATATATGAATATTTATATATATCTTTGTGTATGTATTAGTATTTAGTATATTGAAATTACAGTTATATAAAGGTATATTATGTAAGTATTTATAATTATGTTAAATTTATCCTATTTCTCATATTTCTTTCATTGCACCTATAAATGTTCTAATTTGTCCCCAAGGTTTGGCTGTCAGAATATGTCTTTTTTTATAAATATACTAGCACGACATATGACCTTGCGCCCACCTGATGGTAAGTGGCGTGCGAGGTCCATTCATGTTAGCAACTGAAATCAGAGACTCATGACTGACATCAGTCCCTAACACTATGTCGACTTGACTGGGCATGACGGCAATTTGAGCCTGATCCCGAAACGTGTGGATACACTTAACTACTGGGTTTATCAACAAGAATGTAATACATGTAAGAAGTGGATACTTCCCCGCCCCGGCAGACTGTGCAAGTTACCACCATCAGTCCGCCTACCACCTGTCTACGGACATTAAGTCCGCCATTAAGTAAGATGATGTATGTCTAAAGCCTAAGCATCAGTAGTCCAAAGAGCAACGAAAGCTATTAGCAGATTTCGTTGACCTGTTAATGTTTTTAATCTAACTGAGAAAGGAATCTGCAAAGAAAACTCAGCTAAATTAGATTTATAAAATTGAACAAATATAGAATTTTACAAAACAACAATAGATGAATATAAAATTAAAAAAGGTACTATAATGTAAACTATATTGTAAATTTGAAAGGTTTTAAATTTACCCATGAGTACCTATTCGAATACAATCCTTGGTACAAAGGTATCCTACCAGTATGTCAGAATTAAGATATAATGCCCGTGTGCAACCTAAAAGCGACAAAACTCTAAAATTATTAGCTAATTTAAGAACCATAAATTAAACGTGTTCCGCTCAGCACTCGATCATGGACATTTACGATCACCACAAAGAGAAACCTTTTAGACGTAGTATTTATGATTTCTTATTGTTTCATTTTTATTTGTAGGTATAGCCCTTCTACAATGACGTTCACTTATTATATTACCGTCAACAAACGTCTAGCCAAAACATTTCTGTTATAAAATGGCAAATAATATGTATTGCTTCATTTACGACCGGTTGCAGGAAAGCTGATTATTTTTTGACATATTTTTTTTAATATGCCTCAGCCTATTAGGCAGATGTGCCTGCACAACTGAGCGTGTGCACATCATTGTCAGAAATAACCAAAGCGACAAGCTAACTACCTAACGCGTGTCATAGACATCAAAATGTTGATCATGGATTATTTTTATCACCCTGCAACCGGCCGTTAGTCTTAAGTGCTTAACTTTGCTCAGAAATTCTAAAATCGGTCATTATGTTACAAACAGCTTATTTTTTAATTAAATCCGGTTCATCTTCTGTTTACGCAAATACGATAACATCTCTGAATATCGTGCTGAGTGGAAGTGTATATATTATGTATAAGTTTGTGTATGCATTAGTATTTATAATTATGTCCTTTAAATTATCCTACTATTAATTAATTGCACCTAGAACTGTTCTAATTTGTCACCAAGGTTTGGCTTCCATAAAATGTCTACGGGCATTAAGTATTATAAATAATAGAAGAACGGATTTCGGGCTGTATTAGTTTTTAGTTATTATATTCTCACAACAATTATTGGGTTTTAATTTTATATTTTAGCACTTTACGTTCCTAACATTTCAATCATAATTGTTGTTGTTGTTCTTGTTTGTTCTCTTCTTTTCTATCAGTTAATGAGGTCATCATCAAATTCCAGATGCTGCAGAATTTGATGCTTTTCTTGGAGTCACTCGCGGCATTATAGCGCAAACACGTCGGGTAAAATATGGGAGTCCAGAGCGCGGGAAAACCGCAAAAAATAAACTGCAACTTGTGCCCCATATTTAACCTTCAATTTATCGTTTTCCATAATTATTCACATTGTAGCAAATTATTAAACAAAACAACACCACTTTAGACCTGTTTTGAACTTTTGAATAATATCCACAGTAAACTAATTTATAAAACAAAAACTTGCACTTGCCTTTTTCACGCAAAATGCCGCGAAGAACTCTCTCCTCCTTTTTTTTTTTTTTGGTTCTCTTCTCCCGATGGATGATGAATGAGATGATAGGGAAGGCAAAGGGTCTAGCCCATACAGCCAAGTCTGACGTAATATATCTTTCTTTTTCATGAGTTAATGAGGTCATCATCAAATTCCAGATGCTGCAGAATTTGATGCTTTTCTTGGAGTCACTCGCGGAACCATCCACTGCTCAAACACGTCGGGTAAAATATGGGAGTTGACAGCGCGGGAAAACCGCAAAAAATAAACTGCAACTTGTGCCCCATATTTAAAGTCCAATTTATCGTTTTCCATAATTATTCACATTGTAGCACATTATTAAACAAAACAACACCACTTTTGGCCAATAATATCCACAGTAAATTAATTTACAAAACAAAAACTTGCACTTGACATGTCCACGCAAAATGGCGCGAAGAACTCCGAACTCTCTCCTCCATCTTCATTTCTGTCATCTGTCAGTTTTGACGTTTACATTTTTAATCCTTAGTATTTAGTGAAAAACTATTTTAAAAGTAAAAATATTAAACCTAATAAAAAATAAACTATAAATAAAAAATGTCCTCTAGAGACAACCCATCATGGAAAATTCCAAGGAGACTGGCAACATTTTCCCTCTGTCGAATAACGAGGCTAATAAATAAATAAAGTTTTTAAATAAATAAGTGGCGCAGTCTATTAGTTGGTTGGAAGAACAAAATTATTGTCTGTGGTTTGAATATTTGTATTATACATTCAATCAATTGATTTAAATAATTCAACAGGTGTTGTTGTCAACAAGCGAACTATACAACCTAAAAATTTTAATTTTAATGTATTGTACAAGTCCTTAGTACCATAACGTAATGTAAATTTGTTACATAATATTTTTAAATTTAGGCGCGCAGTTTTTTTTCAGCCTAAACTTCGAATTTGGAACATAATATTATTCCTATCCCTGTTTGACTTGTTGCTTTAAGCGCTTTTTTTACTTTATTTCGCTTTGAAAGTCGTTCGACTTGGCGTTGCTCTATGGTTTGTAGACAATTTAAGCAAAGCGTTGAACAGCCAAACACGGCATACATGTATGGCGTTTTTAGGTCCGGATTAATAATCGTTGCTCCGCCAGTGCTTAGTACGAGCCATTGCTCAGAGCTGTCAAAGTGACTCTTAAAAACTGACACTTTGAGAGTCCTGACCAATGGCTTAAACAATGGCCGAGCAACTACTATTAACGGACCTCAGTATCCTACCATCCACCTGTCGGCGCTAGTGTTTGGTGGCACAAGAGTGAAGCCACCTTTTCGCGAGAGTTGCCACTCTTTCAATTAGTTACTCTTTGACGTTGATAACTAATTTTGACAATATTTGCGAAACAATTCTAAGACGCAAAATGAGCATGTTGAAAGTTCAAGATTACAATTATTAGTTACGTTCAACTCTTGTTAGGTACTAAACTGTGATTTAGCAGAGGTTATCAATTTAAAAATAAATGACATTAAAGCATGATTAACGTCCATTTTTATCAAAAATGTGTTATAACGATGTTGCCTACACTTGGGTCAAAAACCTCGTAAAAAATAATTGCCGTTACCCTATGCTAATACACACTGTGTATAGGTACAGTGAGCAAAGGAGATTGACAATTTTCTATTGAAGTTAGACTGGACTTGCGTCTGAACTAAATTCTCGACCAAAGAAAGGAAATATACAATCGTAATTTTAAAAAAGTTGGGTTGAGTTAGTTAAGTGGAAGGCTGTCAGAAGACGACTAAGACTACAACTTCATGAAAAAATAAGATATTTAAAAGAAGAAAAATGTAAATATATAAGTACCTACTAATAAATATATATATTTTTTTGTTTTTTTTTTTCGAAAAAAATTTACAAAATATAAAATAAAATTAATATTAATACTAAGGATAGGGATATAAGTCCCGTCCGCGTGGAATGGTGGCAAGAACGCTGGCTGCATTTCCCCGCTGAATTGCAATACTGATTCTTTGGGCGAAGAAAGAGCCAGCCCTCTTGTCACCGGAGGAGACGACAAGACGCGGTGTTATGTCTTTTAAAAAATATATATTTATTTTGATTTAACAGTATTCTAAATGGTATATCGCATATCGGATCGGGGATAGTTAGGTCTGATGGTAGGCGTCCGGTAGGGATGTCGTTGATTCAATACAAACGAGACCCTGCACTGGTTTGAAATGCTACAAGTCTTGAAACACTCTGTCCGTCACATGTGACATCCAGCCATAAGAAACTCTAGCCCGCAGCAGAGTCAGCCGCGCGCCTTAAACGCAACAAGTACGCGGAGCTCATCGTAAATCACCACTTGATCCCATTTGCAGTCGAAACGATGGGTCCGTGGTCTTAGAAGGCTCTGGCGTTCTCTCGTGAGCTTGGGGTAAAACTCCTCTTGGCGACGGGTGACCCTTTGACTAGAGAACATTTTATTCAAAGTGCCTCAGCACATTACGCCCATTGTACGTTCCACGGTTACGATATTAGTAAAGTAAGCATCATCACGACCGTTTCCCTTTCGGGGTGGTCAGAAACCACGCTTATAAATGAAGCGGATTCACATTTAGCCAACTTTACTATAGTCCAGTCATGACAAGTAGCAAGCTCGTCGATGTCTCCAGGGTACCAAACTCGAGAAAATCACAAATAAATTTAATATTAATCCAATGTATTTATTTACATTAATAAATATTTTTGTCTACCGACCAGGAATCGAACCCGGTACCTCCGATTTATCCACGGACTTAACCGCTAGACCACGGAGGTACAATATTAGTTTAAAATTATTTAGTTTTATTTGTAATGTGAATTTTTTTTTGAATAAATGGTATTAATTTCATTAAATATCATTATCTTTACTGCTGCCCCCTCACTGCACGGTCTTTTGAAAACCCTATCCAACTCAACTGTCTTAGGTTATCCGTCTATCTGTCGGGATATTGACGGTATTTTCCACCTTAGAACCCGTTTGCCCTATGGTACGCCGGTTCTGCGGCAGATGTGTCCGGCCCCAATCCACTACAGCATGATAACTTTGATGCTATATCCATTACAGCTTCTAGAAGACCTATTTTCCGCAAGTCTTGTATTAAGCGGCATTATTATTATTTAAATATCACAATAACAAACTTACAATATTAGTTCTCTTGGAAAGTAAAAATTTACATTTGATATCATTGCAAATGACACATACTTTCAACGAGAACAATAAATAGGTGGTGGGCGGAATGGTGGTGATAATTTGCCCAGTCTGCCGGGGCGGGAAAGTATCGTTCGTGCCGATAAACCCAGTAAATGTATCCACACGTTTCGGGATCAGGCTCGAATTGCCGTCATGCCTAGTCAAGCCGGCATAGTGTTAGGGACTGATGTCAGTCATGAGTGTCTGATTCCAGTTGCTAACATTCATAATAATCAGTTTTTAATTTATTTATTTTCTATTTAGATAATTGTCGTCTGTCATTTTTATTCGCATAATAAATGTTATTACGCTTTATATAGTCATAAGCGTTGAATAATTGATGAAGAAATGACGCACTTTAATATACATAATTGTGCGGAGTCTGGAAACCGTGAACTAAATATATCTAAAATAAATCATAGGCAGGAGATAGGCATCTATTATCGGAAGGTTTTGAATTCCGATACTGATTTACGATATTAGATCTCAATTTCGTAGCCCCTAGAACACTCCACTGTTGATGATGGGCCTTCCAGAAAATTCTCAAGAATTTACAGCACTAAGCAGCCTACATTCGCCAAGCCTGTCAGACAGGTTGCTGATGTTCTGATGTCACTTTTCTAATGAAAATTTATTAACGATTCCACAAGTTGGTATTTATTTATTTATTTATTAAGTAGGCACACAAAACAAATTTTAGCATTAGTTTCTAAAAATAATGGATATAGTGTATAGACATTGCTAAAACTCAAAGCATGTGTACACAATATCAGCCATGTATTATAAACAATCACGTATAAGGTGTTTTTTTTTTTTTTTAAGTGACAAGTAAATAAGTGTTACAAATAAAAGAGAGAGAATTAAACTATTTCAAAAAAATAACAAAGAAAAGAGACCAAAAGTAAAATCAATGAAGATCAGTTAAAAAATAAAAATAAAGCAGGTGTTAGATTATATCCTTCAAACTCGACTTTAGTGTCGAAAGTCTTCTGTCAAAAATGTCGTATATATAGGTATAAGTGTAATTGTACATACTACATGTAAAATTACTGTAATAGGTAGAATAAAACCACGCTTTTCTTACAGAGTCACAAAATAAATTGAACCCAGCACATCCCCGTTTAAATCTACGTCATAAAATAAAAATAATAAAAATACTACAAATAGGGATGGATATAAGTCCCGTCTGCGTGGAATGGTGCCAAGAACCCTGGTTGCATTTCCCGCTGAATTGCAATACTGATGCTTTGGGCGAAGAAAGGGCCAGCATTCTTTGGACCGGAGAAGACGACAAGACGCAGAAGAAGTGTTTTGGGCTTGGACTCCATGGGCCAGGAGTTTCTACAGCAAACGCAATTTGTATTGCAAAAAATATGTAATCCCCTTTATGCGCTGTCCCCCTGAGATGCGACGCGGCGAGAGTGTCGACGCGCGTGGTGTCCCACACACGCACGTTCTCGTTCTCAGAAGACCAACGTCATACCATTATCTCGGATAAACTCCGTTAGGCTCCTAAAGAGCTGAAAACTCGATCGTGGAGGGAAATACTGTCCGCACTTTTGGAACAGGACAGCCCATGAACTTTAACACAGTCGACCTCCTTTCCACGCGGGCATCAATGTAAGATATATAATGGTGCCCCTAACCGAAGACCAACGGCGATATAAAACTTTCGTTGTCAAGCAGTGTGCCGAGTTTCGCAGAAGGCAGTCCGTACAACTAGTGGCCAGATTCCTTTTCTACTGAAGCCAGAAGCCGGGCGCGAGGTTGATCACTAATTGGATTTTGAGCGAGTTTTGTAAGTTTGATTCCTATGGAATATCATCATTGGGACATTTTATTTTCCAGGTGTTACTCGTAATTGCCTCCGGTGCACATGTTAATTCAACACGATTTTGATTTATTTATATATTTCTACGTCATTAATAATATTTGAGACAATGTGTATAGCAAAAAAATATTCAGATCTTTCCATTATTGAATGCATCTTCTTTGCAATTTACAAAATACAATTACTTCCGTATAAATCGAGGTCAGGCCGCTGCTAAATTGCTCCAGGGCCATTGCACTTTGCAATACAATTGAATCAAAAACGATTTCTGGACATTAAGAGACTGTAGCTTGGGTTATGTTTTAACTGTCAAAAGTTAAGGTTTTTTACGACAGAAAAGATGATAAGAATAATGTATGATCAACAATTTTATATACGCCACGTGATTGGTAGTTTATCACTTTGGTTAAGCCAATGAGTACCTGATCATAATAAAGAACCTAATCGTATAAATAGTGTTTTGTAACTATTTCATACATAAATCTTAACCAATTGATCATTTAATTAAATTATATTCTAATGCTGGTGTAAATCAGATGTAATTGAAATTAAATTTAAAAAACACAATAAAAATTTTTGATTATTGAATTATATTTTGTTGAGGCACGCTGCAAAAAAGTTGGGGCCTGATTTTTGGCAATCTCTTTTTATTTGTCGCTATACCTGTATAGTCATCTCTCCTTCCTTTAGGGCTAAAAATATTTTCATAAATAAATTGTTTTCTTCAATTAGTGTTAGGTTGCGCTATACATATGTTATACCTAGTGACACATATTGAGCCCGGCGAGACGGCAGACCGGTCGGCCTTCGACTCCCACCCGTCTGCCTCCAGCCTTGAGGGAGCACATCCCTATACTATACCACTACGTTAGTACACTCAAACACACAACAATCCTTTGATTTTACGAGCAAGCAATAGTGCTAGGAATTTATCTGATGGATAGAGTCCAAAATGTTGACATCACGTCAAATAACGTTACCGACATAACCATCAAAGTTAGTAATAGTTATCCAAGCTCGGATTTTCAATAGGCCTGGGTTGCGGATGGGATAATTTCCCGTTTTTCCTGGCAGGATCTCGGTGGGTAACTAATGATTCAAATCACCTTTGATTTTGGACACTGTTCCAAGTATAGCAGCGTCCGGGTGTCACTAGTAGAACCACTATTTTAAATAAAAAAGGTCGTATTTTTTTAAAGTATCAATCATTATTCGAAAAACAAAACACTACTGCATGGTAAATAAGGCCGCGTCTGAAGATCGTATCCATCGTGATAAATACCGAAATGCTGGGGTGTGTTATTATTAATTGACATCGCCCACAGCCGAGAGACCAAATAGAGAGAGAAAGAATTACGTAAGTCAACGTTCGTGCGATCGTCGACCTCTCACTACCTATTTGATTAGGCTGTGTATGAGTCGGGATATTTTTAGGAAAACTTCTTTACATCGTAACTTGAGATTTCATTACTTAATAATTAAAATAAAAAATACGTATTTATTTATTTTTATTCTACATTATAATATAAAAATATTTGCTCTTTAATAAATTCCATGTTGTAAGCGACATGCGACCGTACGATCACCTAAATGGTTATATTTTTATTACACAAGCGACGCAAATAATATAAGATAAAGTTGTCTTAATGTTTGTTGTGTTTGTAAATTTATATAAGTATTATATGGTTTGTATTTAGGTATATAAGTATTTGTGTAGGTCGAATTTATGTAATATGTATTAAATAAAGTATTTATATTATTATGTACTTAATTATTTAATTCTAATATATTTACATTTACTTAAAAAATCTCAGACACCCATCATATAAATCTATCACTCTCCCAAAGGTTAGCTGGTAAAGAATACTTTCATGGTATTATGCTCGCCTATGTACATATTTTTATTTTGTATATTTTGTGTGCAATAAAGAATTTTATTTTTATTATTATTATTATCTTGAGTTTTTTAAGATTCCAACAAAAAATATGGCGTTTTAAAGTTCTCCTTGAATGTTTTAAATCTTATTATAATACCTTCAATTACGTAAAATTTTGGGCTTGTCGTCGTAAAAGTTTACGATGTCCGCATCGTTAAATGTAATTGGTACATAACCCACTTATACCTATTTATAGTTTGGGTGTATTTAAAATACTTTATTGCTCTTTACTTACAACAATGGGTCCCAACTTTTAAAGTCTACATATACTACATAGAAACTCATCAATATATACTTATTATAGTACATATATGAAGATAATATATGACTGTATGTGTATATATACAAAGTGACAACGCTAACCAATAACGTGGCGTAGGTATATTAAAATGTTGATTGTTTAATCATCATTTCTGCAACCGGCCGTTAATCCAAAATATAAACCTACTTTGTACGAGTATTTTGGTTCGAAATTCTACGAACGAACTACGAAGTTAGTACTGTTTCATCGCTACGAGTGTTGCAAACCACAACAATTATACTTTACCAAGAATACCGGAAACTCTGATTATAAATACATCATAAATAAATTTAAAAAAAAAGTGTTAAGGTCTAGTCTAGGCGCGGTGGTGGCTCGGTTGTAAAAACGCGTTCCTTAAATCCTACAAAGGTCGGTTCAAACCCACCCGGCATGTACTAATGAGAAATACACTTTTCTTACGTACATCTGTCATAGATTTACAACACCAACGTTTCCGTGCCTCGGAGAGCACGCTACGCCGTCGGTCCCGGTTTCATTAATATTATCATAATAAGTTGACATCATATCCTCGACAAGCCGTCTAGCCAGAGCGTTGCGAGTGTAGGCTAAATTGACCACCATCCCGACTGACCGACATGACCACGGAAACGGTCGTGATGATACTTTACTTTTTTATAGTCTATTTAGTGTATACCTACTGATTAATATATAGTTTTTAACTGACTTCAAAATGGAGGAGGTTCTCAATTGAATGTTTGTTTTTTTGTATGTTTGTTACGCGATTACTCTGCCAATTATAAATCAATTTTAATGATTCTTTCTTCGATTGGTAGTTCATACTTCAGAGGTGGTCCCATATAAATTTTACAGAAATTACATCATCGCTTTTTGAGAAAATCAATAAATATATATAGACACAGATAATGTTTTGGTTCCCCTTAAGTTAAGTATTAGATGAGGACTTTCAATCTCTGTTTTTTTAACTGTCATCACAGAAACATTAGCCAAGAACAAAGAAGATTGTATGTATTTGTAATAAGGAGCCGTCATGTTAATTATTAAAAATCTACTAGAGCCGTCATGTTAATTATTAAAAATCTACTAGAGCTAAGCTGCTCGTCTGCGACAGGACCACTTCGCTGCTTAGTCTTTCACTAGCAGGAGTAGAATCATTCAAATTAATTTTAATAAATATTTATTCGAAGTAATATACAAACAATATAAAAGAATTACAATATTATTAATTAACCTAAAAAATAAACTAAATCTAAATAACAAATTAAATATAATAAACATTTTAGCAACCTTAACCTTACAATATAAACATTTCCTCCAGGCCATTGTCCAGTGGCATGGTGCCCAAAACACTGGCAGCATTTCCTCGTTGAATTTCGATACTAATCTTTTCAGCGAGGAAGCTGCCAGCCCGTGGGTCACCAGAGACGTCGACAATTTTTTTTTGATGTTTCTTTAAATAAAGTTTTTGCCTCGAGGCCCCACGGTCCCATGGTTTCAACGGCAAAGGCCACAAATATATAATCATTGCAAATGTTTATATATTTGCGGCGCTTGACGTTTTGAGCTTGTTCTGCCGCCGCACCAGCTCTGACAGTAGTTCTTGAAGATGGGAAGTTGCTAGCGTGTCTACACATGTGACGTCCCACACTAGTGATTTTCCCAAACTCCAAGGAACTAAGGTCATACCGTCAGGTCTCTTGCCATCATCTCTAAATAAGCCCGTGGGTTCTAAGGTGGATCAAATTATTGATAGAGCTGTGGCGGTAGAAGCGGCCGGCGCTTTTAAAACAAGATAGACCATGGCGCCCCAGGCAGTCGACGTCTTTGCCGCATGGACAATAGTGAGGTTCGCACACACTAAGCCCGAGTCTTAAACAAACGCATATGCGTAGCGTGTGGTTGTCTAATATAGTACCTATGTTTTTGGAGGGGAGCGCGTTTAACCAAAGACCTGACTCTTTTTCAGAGACAGCTAATAAACGGGCCTGTTCAGCACAATTATTAGAATGTAAAAGTTCATTATGTATAATTTTAATTAAAGGTATATCCCACAGTCTTTGCACATTCGTATTTATTGGAATATTATCTGGGCATAGCGCAGACCAGGCGTCTTTAGCCTCGGATAAACCACTCACCTCAACGTTACAATCTAACGGGTTAAGAATTTTTCCAACGGGTTGAGTGCTCCATATCTGGAAGAAAGAAAAGCTGGTAGGGCTAAACTTTCACTTCGCCTTATACCAAGGCCACCAAAATTAACAGGCAATGTTGCCTGAAGCCATGAATTTGAGTCAAATTTTAAATTTAATATTTTTTCTAAATTAATTTTGAGTGTAGTATCGATTTTTTGTATTTGTCCAGAAAATTTCCAAAGAGGAGTTGTTCGAAGAAAATACATATATTTTGGCGCAAACAAGCAAAATCTAAAAATAAATAAAGCAATGTGGGAGGAAATTTTAGAGAAACGATCCGAGATATTATTAAATTGTTCCAATTTTTCTTCGATTAAATTTGGGATACCTGAATCAAAAATAGGACTCCCTAAAAGAAAAAAGTTGTCCATGTTAATTTGTTTTATGTTAGGTGCAAGTCTGCTAAATTTATTTATGATATCAGTTTTTTCTATTGTTGAAAAAGTTTCTGACAGGAATATTTCGCATTTATTACTATTAATTTCGAGGCCTAATTCTGAAAATTTGTTTATTATTGTTGAAAAATCGTTTAAAACCGAGTCTATTTCTCCTGCTAATGATCCATCATCAGGTACCATATTTTAATAATAATAAATAGTGTCACAGATGCCTGCAATAGGTTAACTTGAATAAAGATATTTTGACTTTGACTTTGACCTACTCTTTGGACCACTTCGCTGCTTAGTCTTCGACTAGGTTTACCTGAATAAAGATACTTTGATTTTGACTTTGACCTGTTATAAGGATTAATAAACATAAAATTAACAATTTTACGCTCAATTGTCTCTGCCTACTCCGCAAGGGATTCGGCGTGAAGATATGTATGTATTGAATAAGGTATAGCGCATGAAGATTTTAAATAATAAAAATTAAAAAATCGTCATAGAACCAAAGTTACTGACATACTTCAAAATTAGCAAGCTGAAGTGGAATACTGCCTCATCTGTCGCATAATCGACAAACGATAGGGCAAACTGGTTCTAGAGTCAAGATCACGTACGGGACATCGCAGAGTGGGTGGTACACTTTAAGAAGTTAAGTGAGGGTTGTATGAGGGTTGGAGAGGCACAGGCTGATGATGATACAGCCCAGTGGCTATGATGAAGCATATATGTACATGTAAGGTAAACACTGTCTCGTTAAAATAGGTAACCCACGCCTCCTGAACACGTTGTAATTGTACGTAATTAGTGGGTGATTAACTTTATTTATATATCACATGACACTTCGCAGCGGGTCTAATTAAAAATATACGTAAAAAAGTGCAGGTCGGACTGATTGCTCTGCTAGTTTGAGTCCCAAAGGGCAATGCGACCCTTTACCTGTTTTTTATTTCAAATTATATTTCTTTATTGTAATTTAAACATTAACACTTAATGTATCATAGCTGTAAGTTACCCAAACATAAATAAATAAATACTAGCTTAATTATTTATAAGTATATTGAAGTAAATAATTATTTTATACAAATAGTATAAAATAATTACAATATGAATTAAAACTACTTAAAAGTAAAAATTAAAATAAATATAAACTAAACCTAATAAAAAAAATAACTATAAGAAAAAAATGTCCTCTAGAGACGACCCTTCAGTGATAGTCCCAAGAAGACTGGCAACATTTCCCCTCTGTATAGCTAAGCTAATACGTTGGCAGAAATAATTGCCAGCTTTCCTATCTCCAGACTTTTCCGTTAGCCGTTTGGACAACTGCTTGGCCAGACGCTTGGCTGAGTGTTTTTAATTAATTTCTTTATTTAAATCTTTATTGCACTATGTAGAAGTCAGATAGATATGTTATATAATAAAATAATTAGGTTCAAAATAAAAGGATATACATAGGTACTTTATATACTACGAGTACATACTAAAGCTACATTCTTAATACATATACATACTACATACAATAATTACTTTTTTAAAAGTTCTTCACATAAAATTTATCGAAGTAAAGTTTTAAATTAAAATTAATTATATATAATTATAAATAAAACTAAAAAGTAAACTAATGTGTGTATTTGAAATACCTAGGAAATAAAAACCATTCTGCAAATCAACTAAGGGTTTACCTAACACGCACACTATATTTCCCCGTTGAATAATGTTGTCGCATTTAAGGTCGCCACACTCTTGATGACTTCGTTTACCGAGCTCTTTCACGATGTAAGTATCAAGTGAATATACCCCCATTGTTTCAACCCCAAATGCCGCAAAGTTATAATTTTGTTAAATGTTATTATATTTTATGTGATTTTTAGATTCGGCTGTATGAGCAGACGAACCGGCCTCTTTTGAGGTGGAGGAAATGTGGCAAGCGTCAAAGGTATCTTGTATCAGGTGGCATCCCAGACAAGATATCTTTGGTTACTTCATGGTATTAGAGACAGACAATCCGGCCTTTTAACATCACTACGTGATAGACCTAATGGTTTAAGGACGGACAGGATTTTAGCGGACTATGAGCTCCTCTTTATAAAATCATTAATAGCTTAATATCTAGAGAATCTACCTGCGCTCTTTTGACAACTAAGCCAAATAATAAATAATGAACCAATTTTATTTTAAAGATCAGCAACATAAGTTACAATCGACTCTATTATTAACTTTAGTCATTACATTTACAGATACTTCGTTTTAGTACAACCCAGCCTAAGGGCCAGTTGCAGAAAGGCGGATTACCTTTTGACATGTTTACCGTATGCTAATGACATGCCATTGGCTGAAATAACCAAAGTAACAAGCTAACTACCAATCACGTGGCGTATACCAAAATATTGATCAGAGATTATTTTATTCATCCTTCCTGCAAGTGGCCGTAAGTCTCTCTCTTCTATTCCCACAAAACACATTTAAATAGTGAAACAAAAAAAACTTCTGAATGGTTCTGTTATAATGGGACACACAATAAGGGTTATAATTTCAAGGACCGTTGGGCTCGATACCAAAATAAATTCAACCTTGAGCGAGGTTCAAGGTTCTGTGAGTGGTAAGAGATTACTAAGGCTCACATCTTTATAGCGTGCTTTGACTTATAGGTTATAGTATTTCCAGATTAAGGACGTCGTTTGATAATAAAAGTATATATTTTTTACATTCATTACAGCCCCTATAACACAGCGTTCTAGACCTTCACTGTTAGAGATGGGCCTTCCAGAACATATATATTGAGAATTTGGCCAACACTCGCCACGCTGACCAGATGGGTTGGCGAGGATCTGATGTCAATTTTTAATAAAAAAATATTTACAATTTACAAGTATTAGTGGAACTGGGACCAACGGCTTAACGTGCGCTCTGATGCGCGGAAAAGTGTATTTCTCATTGGTACATGCCGGGGAGCAGAACATATCGCTTAGAGTGGTCTTCGGAGCACCACGGTTCGTCATAGCTCGAGATATGGAGATACCTACTATTGAAGAGTTTGTCGTCGGCCTAACTAGACGCATGTTCTATCGGACCGACAGCGGGCACTTCAAGCATCTCCAGAATATTGCTTCGTCTTGCGCTCGACCCCCAAACGAGAAGTGCTCTGGAGGAGAGCTGAAGTAGCCACTAAAGACCCCATGGGTTCGTGAGCCACACGGGCGCTGTTATACCAGTAACGGTGCCCAGCACTAAAGGTGCATGAATTATCAGCCGGTGTTTACCCGCTGAGTTAATCCCCAACCCAGGCCTATCAGACATCCGGGCCTGGACGACCCCACTGTCTGTATGTCACGTTTGATCCGACCTTTGTAGATATTAAGGAAAGCGTTCCTACAACCGAGCCACCACCGCGCCATGACTATATAGATAGAATGAAATTAAGTTTATCATAAAATAAAATAGTTAAAGAGAGTCAAATATTTGTAAGTATTAACCTATCGTTCCGATACGCGATAATAGTAACCTAAGCACGCTTAAAGGTGTTCCGATACGCGCTTAAACTGTTTTGCCAAAGCTGTGTGACGTCACAAACGTCAACGCTCTGAGCGCTGTCAGTTTATTGTCATTATGTCGCGCGCCATTTTCAAGTTTATTTAATATTAGGTTTTCTTTTAAATTATTGAATATTGTAATTCGTTTATACTGTTTGTATGTTACTTCTAAAACAAATCTATAATTAATATTAAAGTAGGAAGTGGAAAAGAATATGTCTGTAACACGGCAATTTAATTTAAAAGATCAAAATAAGTTAATAATATTAAACTTTACACATATAAAGATGAATAAACCGAGAGATGTATATTTGTTAGTAATCATACTCAAAGATATGGAATCCGCAATTTATCTTCCATACATTTAAAAAAAAAACATTTCATGAATGAAAATGTGATTTCGACCGTTCCGAATTGATATCACGCTCTGAGCATCCAAATCGCGATATTTGGAATGAGGGGTAAATGTAATGGATATGCTTGTTTCATCAATCAGGTGACTATTTTATTTATTAGACTTACAGCCACTTTCTCGAACGTATTTTTGGTACTTGATTGTTTATTGTTTATTAATTATCCGTAGGAACCTTGTTTCTGGGAACACTTGGATTTGTCAAAGGTTACACGCATTGTATATGCAATGTAATAAGTACAATGACACGGAAAAATAGCCGGATACGAGAAAGCAAGGAACAGTCTCCTACTATATAGTCGTATATTGGTTATATAAACTAAGGTTGGATGCAGCTGTAAAGGGGCGTTGTACTTATCAAATACATTGTCTTATGTCAAATAATAATAATGATGTATAATAATTATTCAATAATTTTAATGTCAATTTTAATTATTACTTAAATAAAAATAAACCTGTTATTACTTAAGTAATAATTAAGTACCAAAAATACGTTAGAGAAACGCTGTTAGCCAGTATTTATTTATTTATTAGGGTCGCCAACAGTGACAGCAAAAAAACATACATCGATTTTTACTTACAACTAAGACAGAAAACAGATACTAAACCAATTACAGGCAACCACCACATGCTATTACAGTATCCATTAATTGGGCCTTTGAGTAGCCAAAATAAAAACACAATACAATTACAGCAACAACCAAGTAAATCCAAGCAAAAACAAAAATCTTTAGGCAATACTAGTGGTGCTCGCTTTAGTTTAGTGAAGCGTAACGGGGCGTGAACATCATAAGATTTAACACCTCATGATTAAACGTGTCGACCATAAATTGTAAATTGGTGGCTTTGACTACAACACTAATCGATTTACATATGAGGCATAAACGAAATCGTGGTGGGAGAAGGGAGCAAGTAGCTGACCAACATCAGGGCGTGACGTAAGGATCAACTCAAGGAGTGGGACAAGTGTGGAAACATGGCGAGGAGACCCAGAAGGCAACACAGCTGCGTTATTTTATGTAATACCGCGTAAAGTTCTGACGTTTACGAACGATTTCGTGTTGCGAAAAGTCAAACAATAGGTAAGGTTTTTATTTATATTTAACCATATTTAAAGTCAACACATATTTTGTTAGACAATATATACCACACACACTACCACGTAGAACCTCTCCGTAACAATTAAAAGCAACTACATCCAACCGCAGGCGTTGGATAATGTTGTGACTGCAAAGGCAGATTACAGTACCTACCTTCACTTGTTTTGGTTTTCTACAATAAAGAATTTATTATTATTATGCCGAGTTATCTATATTTTTATCTGTATACTGATTTACTGTACTTTAATGACCTAGAAGTTTTCTCCATAGACCCATCGTCTCGAGCCCAAACGGCGCAAACTGGTTACCTGTAACTGTATGACTGTTTTTTGTTCCTAATAAATAAAAAAAAAAAAAAAATATAGTTGTATTGGAAAGTTTGACTAAAGTATAAGTTCTCTTTATGAATCTCAACCTAAGAGCTTTACTTTATAGCCTGGTTTGGGCAACTATTATCATATTAATAGGGCTCTTGTAGTCGTTAAAAATGTGTACATCACTAGTTAGTTTGTTGTGTAACTTTTTTTTAAAGTTTACTACTTTTAAAATTTACTCAAACCTACCTACCTACTTAATTTGTTTCTGGAAAGATTTGATTTTCTTTATCGATTTGAGTTAAATAATTATTTGTTGTAAACAATAGTTAAAACAATAAAGTGCTGGCAACATTCCTCGTCACGTGGCTCTGAACTTGCTCAATTGCTGCAATCTTAGAACCCTCTAGGATTGTGCGGAGCGATGGCAAGAGACCCGACTGAATGACTGTTGGGCCGTGGAAACTTGGCAGGTCTATGGTGTGGGATGCCACGTGTGTAGATTGGTAGCGATTTGGAGCATTTTTTTATTTATAATATTTATATATATATATTTTTTTATATTATATTATTTAATTTCTACATACTCGTATATAATGCAATAATAATGCTTGGACCAAGAGGTATTTGTAACTGCATCCGCGGTCTAGCGGTTAAGTTCGTGGATTTAGACTCGGAGGTTATCAATCTTTATTAATTTAAATAAACAAATTCACTTATTATTAAATTTATTTGTGATATTGTTCTATTTTGGTACGCTAGAGACATCGACGAGCTTGCCACTTGTCATGATTGGCCTATAGTAAAGGCTAAATATGAATCCGCTTCTTTATAAGCGTTGTTTCTGACCACCCGGGAAGGGAAACGGTCGTGATGATACTTTACTTTTTTTTATTTAAGCATTGTAAATAATGTCCAGGTCTATAAAGTATTTTATTTTATTTATTTATTTAAAACTTTTTGCACTATGTACAAAGGCGGACCTAATGTCGCTAGACATTCTTAATTGGTCAACCTTAGGGACATTACGAACATTTTATGTGGAAGGTTCGCGCAAATTATAGAACATAATATAAGGGAGAAATTAAAATACTACTAAAACTAAACTACTTCATCATCATCATCATCATCAGCCTGTATCTCTCCACTGCTGGATGTAGGCCTCCCCTAAGGCTCGCCACTTAACGCGATCTTTCGCTACCCTCATCCAACCCCCACCAGCGACCTTCTTTAGGTCATCTGTCCATCTGGCGGGGGGTCGTCCCACTCTGCATGTTCCCGTACGTGGTCTCCACTCTAGAACCCGTTTGCCCCATCGATCGTCGGTTCTGCGGCAGATGTGTCCGGCCCATTGCCACTTCAGCTTGCTAATTTTAAAAGCTATGTCTGTAACTTTCGTTCTCTGACGAATATCAACGTTTCGAATTCTATCCATCAGAGATACACCAAGCATAGCTCTCTCCATGGCTCGCTGAGCGACCTTGAATTTATGGACCAGACCCACTGTTAGTGTCCACGTCTCTGCTCCGTAAAAAAAATAAAAAAAAAATAATAACAAGGCGCCTGGTGATGACGGAGTCACGGCTGAGCTTCTGAGAGTAGGCGGGAAACCAGTACTCAAAGAACTCGCAAGACTATTTAACTACGTCATTCACCACGGAACCACGCCAGAGGCATGGACTAGGAGTGTTGTGGTCCTGTTCTTTAAAAAGGGTAACATCTCCCTTTTAAAGAATTATAGGCCCATATCACTCCTGAGCCATGTCTATAAGTTGTTTTCAAGGGTGGTCACAAATCGACTCGCTCAGAGAATGGATGATTTCCAGCCCCCGGAGCAGGCTGGGTTTCGAAAAGGCTTTAGTACGGTTGATCACATTCATACATTGCGACAGATAATACAGAAAACCGAGGAGTATAATCTGCCGCTATGTCTGGCGTTTGTGGACTATGAGAAACTACTCGTACTTACTAGTAAAAAATAATATATAAGAATTACAATATTAAATAAACTATATTAAAACAAAATCTAAATTTAACCTAAAAAATAATAATACAAAGAATATAAAAATCAAGAGTAAATTTGCCTATCTCCATGATAAGTCTCTTCGCTCTTCTCATAACTCTGTTCTCTCCATTCCCTCTCACCACACTGAATTTATGGCCAACTCATTTGCCGTTGTCGCCGCAAAACTGTGGAATGAACTACCGGTAGAAATCCGACAAGCATCCAACCAAAAAATGTTTAAAAAAATGGTGCCATCGTATTATTTAAATGGTTCATAAGTTATTTAATGGTATCATATGTAGTATATGGATTATTATATGATATATTAAATACTAATAGTATTTAATATATCATAGTTATTAGTATGTATTTAGTAATATCATTGTATTTTGTGTATATAGATTTATTTATTATTATTATATATAAATATTTGCACCTACCTTACATTTGAAATTGTCCCCATTGTCCCTAAGGTTGGCTGTCAGATAATGTCTAGCGGCATTAAGTCCGCCCCTTGTATAACGTGCAATAAAGTTTTAAATAAAAGTAAATAAAATAATAAAAAAATACATACTTACAAAAAAAAATCAACAATATACTTAAATGTATAATTCATCTATTTTAGTTTACGACGTGCTTTTTGAAATTGATTTTGTTGTTCTACTGACAATAAGCTGCATGCTACGGAAGTGTACAACAAGTTCTTCTCCGACAAGTACCAAGAGTATGAAAATACTCGCTCTATCTTATTTGATCACTTAAAAGTAATTAAAATTCAATTACATACATGTTTTACCTAATTACTGGTTGTTTTTTTAAGTTATGTTATGTAAACTTTTAGATAACATATCGGGTTTGTTACCTGGGAATGTTAATGAGTTTTTTATGAAGCCGATAAATAAATTATCTACTTATATTTCGTTCAGAGAATAAAAATAAAATGTTACTTCGGCATTAAGCAAGGTCGAAGTAGCTAGAAATAGCTTTATCCAGTGCCACAGGATAAAAAAATATAATATCGGAGCCCAATTATAAAACGAGGACGTGCTCTGGTGTGGGACGCCACATGCGTCTACACCCTCGCCGTGTCGCATCTAAGGGGGACAGCGCATAAAGCGGGGGCCGCGGCGGAAAATGCGGAATCCAGCAAGCGGCGCAAGTATGTAAGTTACATATATTAAAAGATTACATATTTGTGCCGTTTGCTGTAGATACTCTGGGCCCATGGAGTCAAAGTGCAAAAAAAGCTTCTAGTCATGTATGAATCACGCTAATCAAAACGTATTTTTCTCGCTCATAATTGTAATTAAAAGTGATGTAAAAATACTATTTATCTTGTTTTTAATAGGTAATAAATGAGATTTGTTTTTCTGCGTAATTATTATATTGTTTGTTTGAGGTATTGTTTTCTCCTTAAATTGACTTTAAAAAGGGGTTCTCATCTCTGTTTATCAAGGTGAAATATAAATAATAATTTTAAAATAGTGCAGACACTTTTTTCTCTCAAAAATTGAGGGGAAATGCTGCAAGTGTATTCGGTACCATGCCACACAGCCCACAGGACAACGATTTGGAGAATTTTTTTTGTAAGTATTTAATTTTGTTTATACATAATGTGTTTTTAGGTTCAATTTAGTTTTTAATGTCATTTTAAGTATTCTTTTTAATCATTTAATATTATTATTCGTTTACTGTCACTTTGTTTATTGGCTTGGTCGTGTTCTTACGACTTTTCCTTTCCTTTAAAATCCTACAAAGGTTCAAACCTCAAATACACTTTTCTTACGTACATTTGCCATATAATTACAACACCACCGTTCCCGTGCCTCGGAGAGCACGTTAAGCCGTCGGTCCCGGTTCCACTAATTACCAACTTGTGGATTCGTTAATATATTGACAATTAAAATTGACCCGCGAACTGAATCGACGAATTGAATCGCGAATTTGTGTGTCAGTGTGGCGAGTGTTAGGCCAAATTATCCAGATATATGTTCTGGAAGGCCCATCTCCAACAGTGGAGGTCTAGGACTAGGTCAAGATTGGCCTATAGTAAAGTTTACTAAATGTCCATTTCGTTAGGGTCGTGATGATACTTTACATACTAAACATTTACTGGTATATTTTTTAAAATTAAAATTATATACTTTTATCTACAACCTAAAATATTTTATATTTGGAAATAGTCTAGTACCATCACGACCGTTTTCCTTTCGGGGTGGTCAGAAACCACGCTTATAAATAAGCGGATTCACATTAAGCCAAATTTACTATAGGCCAATCATGACAAGTCGCAAGCTCGCCGATGTCTGCGTACCAAACTCGAGAAATATCACAAATAAATTAAATATTAATTAAATGTATTTATTTACATTAATAAATATTTTTGTGTCCCGACCAGGAATCGAACCCGGTACCTCCGAGTCTAAATCCACGGACGTAACCGTTAGACCACGAAACAGTCTTTTGACTAAAAATCGTGATACAGGTTTAGACTACGATGGCCATATTGTGTTGTGAGATACGTAACTAAGACTATTTAACTATGAATAAAATACATTGTTAAAATAGCTTCATCATCATCATCATCATCAGCCTGTATCTCTCCACTGCTGGATGTAGGCGTCCCCCAAGGCCTGCCACTTATCGCGATCTTTCGCCACCCTCATCCAACCCACACCAGCGACCTTCTTTTCTTCAATCGTCCATCTGCATCTTCCCGTACGTGGTCTCCACACTGCACTCTAGAACCCGTTTGCCTTATCGTTTGTCGGTTCTGCGGTAGATGTGTCCGGCCCATTGCCATTTCAGCTTGCTAATTTTAAAAGCTATATCAATAACTTTCGTTCTCTGACGAATATCAACGTTTCGAATTCTATCCATTAGAGAAATACCAAGCATAGCTCTTTACATAGCTCGCTGAGCGACCTTTAATTTATGGATCAAAACCCACAGTCGGTGTCCACGTCTCTGCTCCGTACCACATTACACTGGAGGCTGATTAAAGACCTTCTTTAAATATATGGACGATGAGGGGATGTTTTGGAGTTTCCCGAATACCGCCCATCCTAGCTGAAGGCTGTCGGCTTCTTTGCTAAAGTTGGCTGCGCCTAATTGAATAGTCTGCCCGAGTTAGACATAATTTTGCAGAACTTCAAGAATAGCGTTAAAATAGCTTGCATCTTTAAAAATACTGTTTACTAATGTATAAGTTACTTATTCGAAAAATAATATTTACAAAATAGACAATAAAATTAATATTAATATTAATACTAAGGATAGGGATATAAGTCCCGTCCGCGTGGAATGGTGGCAAGACCGCTGGCTGCTATTCCCCGCTGAATTGCAATAGCCAGAGGAGACGACAAGACGCGGTGTTATGTCTTTTAAAAACCTTTTTGCACTTTGACTCCATGGGCCCAGAGTTTCTACAGCAAACGGCACAAATATGTAATCTTTTAATATATGTTACATACTTGCGCTGCTTGCTGGATTCCGCATTTTCCGCCGCGGCCCCCGCTTTATGCGCTGTCCCAGCCTAAACCAGCCTATAGTCGATCGCAAATCCGAGACACATTCTTCTCATCTCTTTTTCCTACACAATGGAATGGAATGCTTAGAAATTTGTCTTCTCATTTAGTTTCATTTGCTCATTAAATTAGGCATGTTTCTAAAATAATCATTTTTTTATTGTAATTAGCTACAATGTCTTGTTTCAATTCAGTTCACAAGTTGTCAACTTGCGACTTCCGCTTAGTATTTTTTTGCATTAAAAAAAAATTTTTAGTATATGCGTTATCTAGTAGAATTCCTAATTAGGTATAGCACAGTAGCAGTAGTACGGACAAACTCCGTTTATAGAATCGAGATAGACATAAGTTATTTTTCGTACATTCGAGCATTCTTGTTACTGCCCAAAAGCCTTACTTATTTTCCCCAATGACACCCCATTTATTTATTCGAAGAAACATTACAAACAGTATAAATTACCATTAATATAAACTACTTAATAATATAAAAATACAACTAAACACAAAAAAAACAAAAAAAATTAATAAAAAACAATAAAAATATATATAAATCTCGTAAAAAGCAAATCACTGCCAATATTTTTGAGTTATTTTGTTTATCCTTTTCCTTTTTTTTCTTTTAGTTTTTAGATGTTTTTTTTATTATTAAATAGTTTATATTAATAGTAATTTATCTTGTTTGTAATGTTTTATAAGTATATTTATTGGGACACAATAAAATCTTTAAAATTTAATAAACTTTACTACTTAAATTAAAGCTTATAGCATTATATTAATACCTCAAGGACAAATTTACCTATCTCTCCTCAATTCATGATAGATCTCTTCGTTCGTCACACAATTCTGTTCTATCTATCCCTTCTCATCACTCTAGCTTTCAGTCTAACTCATTCGCAGTAGTGGCCGCAAATCTCTGGAACAGTTTACCTGTTGAAATTCGCCAAGCACCCAGCAAACCGCTGTTTAAAAAGCTGGTTTACTTTCATTACCTAAAGCGCTCCTCACAACGTATATAAGTATGTATTGTATGTAGTATATAGTAGCCAATATAGTGTGTAGTATATGTATTATTGTGTACATATTTCTATGTATATTTATTTTAATATCTAGTGTATGTAAGATTAAATGAATTTATTTGGCAACGTTTCCTACAATCGTTTGCACCTAGCCTCATGACTGTAATGTTCTGTATTGTCCCAAAGGTTGGCTGCTAGAGAATGCCTAGCGGCATTAAGCCCGCCCTTTGTACATAGTGCAATAAAGTTTTAAATAAATAAATAAATAAATTATCTCATAATGTTTGTAAAACAATTTTCAATAATTACCTAATTTTTTTTTTTTCATTCTTTCTAAATAGTTCTATCTCAACTTTTAGGAGAAAAAAAATGAATGAAAAATAAAAATAGTATACTCTAAAAAAAAGATAATTAACGGAATTTTAAACATACGCATTTTTGAATTTTTACCTTAAAGTTATATCTATAAAAATATTTATTTTTTCTTTGTGTTCCGTGGATTTAAATGAGGTTTCCATTCCTGGTACACAATAATTTACCTAATTTATTTGTGATATTTCTCGAGTTGGTAAGCTAGATACATCGACAACGAGCGATGATGCGATGTTTACTTTTTGACTTCCTTCATTCACATGAGTAGTTTTATTTTATATGTATTATTATACATATACATTATTATACGTATATATTTGTATATTTTTTGTATATTTCACCTATATAACAATCGTTATATTTTGGTATGTCAATTAACAAATTTTAAAATAATAACAATAATGCTATTAACACCATGCATCGTAGACAAAGGAGCATAGGAACACAATACAGTAGAAGGCATAAGACCACAAAACTATACAACTATTTAAAAGAATTTTCCGTCAAAGGCATGTCAATAAATTCTGACAGGTTATAAAAAGCATTATTTTGAAAAAAGAGTTTCAATTTAGTTTTAAATTCATTTGGTTGTAGTCTAGTTATAATCTCAGGTAGTTTATTGTATAATGTAATTTTCAACGGCAAACCTTGTTTAAACGTTTTTCTCAACCTGGTTTGCCATATAAATAATTGTTTACGTATTTATTCGTATATATGTATAAATTATATATTTTTATAAATAGTCATATCGTTTATTGCACCATGAAAACTGTCGTAATGTCCTAAAGGTTTGGCTGACAGATGACATATGAATTTAAGTCCGCCTTGTACATAGTGTCATTAAATTTTAAATGAATAAATAAATACATCGAAGATGTTGCCACTTGTCATGATGGGTCTATAGTAAAATCCGAAAGGGATCCGGTCGTGATGATACTTTTACTTTAGATAGATGTAATGTAACATTATTGATTACGTGTAATTTAATGGTAATAAAAAAAAAACAACCTTGAATATGATGCTGGTGCTGCGATGGCTTGAATATTGATACATAGTGAATAAAAACTGAATAATTTTGCGCTACGGCCAATTGACTGCACGAATCGTCTTCGCAGACATTATTGTATTGTTTTTTGACAATTTAACTTAAGGTTTTGTTAATATTTTAGATAAATGTGTAGTCAGTAATAAAATTCCTCAACAAAAGTAAAACCTGATCACAGTTATTTTACCTATTAGGTTGGCTAGCATGAGCAGTGTTGCCACCTTTAAAAAAAATTAAAATCGGGACAATTCGACAATCTAAGTTTACATCAATTTCAGACCCATTCTATTGTTGAAACCCAACGGAATGACTGTTGGGCCGTGGAAACTTGGCAGGTCTCCGGTTGTTGGATGCGACGTGTGTATACACAATATACATTTGCTCCGTCTCACATCCAGGCGACCTCGTCAGGCTCCGGAAGTGCGGCGTCTTCAGCTGAGAACCTCAAGTTGCGCAATTACGCCAACCTTGGTACCGGTTACGAATTTGCGTTTGGGGTCGAGACGATAGGCCCATGGTGACCTTCAGCAAGGCTCCTGGCGAAGGAGTTGTCAAAGCGGCTGACGGAAAGTCTGGAGACATGAAGTCTGGCAATTAAGGAAGCCTCGCTATACAGAGGGAAAATGTCAGTCTCCTTGGGACTATCTCGGATTGGACGTCTCTAGAGAACATTTTTTATTTATAGTTTAGTTTATTTTTATTTTTTAGGTAGCTTTTAATTTATATTCAATGTATATTAAATTTACTTTCTAAGAAAAAATAAAGAGCTTAATGATTTTGTGTTTTTTTTTATTTGATTTTATTTTTGCATAGTTATTACCTATTGCGACGGGTCATCTTATTAATTATGTGCCCAGTACCTCAGGAGGGCAAAAAATAAATGTCCTCTTTTTGCTAATATAGAATAAGCAAACACTATGTTACTAACACCTATACTATTCCGAAATAAACGTATTTTATTTATTTAAGGCCCAGTCAAGCCGGCATAGTTTTAAGGACTGATGTCAGTCATGGGTGTCTGATTCCAGTTGCAAACATTCGTGGACCTCAAGCGCTACTTACCATCAGGTGGGCGCAGTCACATGTCATGCTAGGATAAATAATAAAAATTAAAAAAACTAGTTACTTTTATAATTACTTATAAATTTCGATGAATAATTGCAATTCTGGTTTCATTACATATCTTATACATATTTCTTAAATATCAAATAGTCTTCGTAACATATCTGCGCCCGCTTCAACAGATCACAATCACAAGGTTAGTTCGTAGAAAATGCATTTTCAGACTTAGGCTCGCCTATGTACTGACTTATTTTGGTTTAATTTATTATTATTATTATTACAGAGCATCGATTTGTGATATTTAATCATGTCTGCCGGCCACACGCGGGGCGTGTGATATCGCCGGAGATACGTGTTATTATCGACAATCGGAACAAAACTGATAGGTCGCCGGGACGCAGGACATTATCTTCAGCATCGGGACTATCCCAGCAGAATCGGGATGGGTGGCAACCCTGAGCCTGAGCTTTATTTGCTACATTTGGTTTTCGTTATTTAGTAACATTTATTTACCGCTTTTTTTACTATATTTCGCTTTGAAAGCCGTTCGACTTGCGCTTTAAGCAAAATTCAGTAAAAAGCGCTTTGCTTTGCTTTCAAGTCAAATACGGCAATCGTTATTGGTTATATTTTTTTATTTTTTTTGCATTACGTCTGCAACTAACATACACAATGGGGTGTATCAGGCAAAGCTTTTTGTAGATTTCGCTAGCGGCTATGGTAACTTGTGTTTAACCTATGACGCATCTTTTTAAATGTTTTTGTAGTTTTTATTATTAAAACACCTTTACCTACCTCAAAAGACGAATTAAGAAAGCGAACACCGTCTTTAAAAAGAAAAAAGGTTAAAATACTAGAACGGCAATTTTGAGATCGCCATATCTTTGATTTCGCTTGGAAATCTCGATTTGTACACTTAGAAGTTCCGCATAATATCCAGAAAATAATAAATTTCGTAATAAAAATACAAGTTTTCTATGCAACTGACAGTTATATTAGGTAACATCTATCATGCGCCAACTATCGTGATAAAAAGTTAGTGATACACCCCATCACAACATCATGCTCAACAATGCATCCGTGATCTAGCGGTTAAGTACGTGGATTTAGACTCGGAGGTTTTAGACCGGGTTCGATTCCTGGTTGGGACACAAAAAATATTAAAAAATGTAAATAAATACATTTAATTAATAAATAATTTATTTGTGATATTTCTCGAGTTTGGTACGCTGGAGACATCGACGAGCTTGCCACTTGTCATGATTGGCCTAAAGTAAAGTTCGCTAAATGTGAATCCGCTTATTTCAAAGCGTGGTTTCTGACCACCCCGAAAGGGAAACGGTCGTGATGATACTTTACTTTACAACATCATCTATTGTGTGAGGAGGACCAATCATGAGAGGGTTACCTAACAATCTTGCAAGTGGTCGTGCAACTGTCGTAACAACGAGGAATATCGACAAATGCTGAAACTAATATAGATAGAAAAGTATACAAGACATTATAAGAATAGATATACCTACTAGAAATATTACTATTGTACTTATGCAATAAAATATTATTATTATATGCTGGCCAAGGTATATATGTAGATATTACCATCAGACCAAAGCATAAATAAACTTAAATACAAAAATATTTTTGATGGATTTTCCAAGGATTTGCCCAAACGGCTGAAAAGTCTTGAGACAGAAAGGCTGGCAATGATTTCTGCCAACGTGTTAGCCTCGCTATACAGAGCGGAAATATTGCCAGTCTCCTTCGGACTATTCCTGATGGGTCATCTCTAGAGTATTTTTTTAATTTTACCTTAGTTTTAGGTTTTTTAAGGCGTTGTCAAAACAGCTCGTCAACACCTCGGGAGACAAAAGGGCTGGGCAATATTTGGGCCAAAGGATCAATATTGCCATTCAAAGTGGTATTGCTGCCAGTATCCGTGTTAGCACTTTGCCCATTGGCAGCGATTTGGAGCAAATTTTTATTTATAATAATTTTAATTTTGTTTTTTCTTTATTTTAGTTTTTAGTTGTATTTTTATTTATTAATTAGGTTTATTTTTATTATTAGTCATTTTTTTTTTGTTTTAAAATGTAAGCTTTTAGTTTAATTAATATTTTATTTATTTTTTTAAATCATTGTACCTTATTTCCTTCGAATAAATAAGTTTTAGGTTATATTTCATTTCATTTTACCTAACCTAGATTTAATAATTAAATTTTAGGTTAAAGATCTCAATATATTTTTGATTCATCATCACGACCTTTCGGTGTGGTCAGAAACCAAGCTTTTTTAAAGAAGCGGATTTACATTTGGACAACTTTACTATAGGCCCATCATGATAAGCTTGGCAAGCTTGTCAATGTCTCTAGCGTACCAAACTCGAGAAATATCACAAATAAATTAAATAAATTATTGTGCCCCGACCACGTACACCACGATGGCAGTATTTATGATTAAATGCATTTTTTTTTACTTAAAAGCTTTCAAATAAAAGTGTAGTTTTTTGACGATAAGTTAATCTGAAGCACATTTTTTTTAACTTTATAGATAGACTAAACAAACATGAGCACACGTGGGAAATGGCAGACTTCATGCTACTAATTCAACCGTATCCAAATTCACGGTTGAATAAATGAGTTTACTTAATTCTTTAATTATGTACATTTTGTTGTGAGGCGAGTTGAGTTGATATCGAAAAAAACACACTCAAACCTTCAAAGTTTCTCTGCCATTATCACCTAATTAATCGCTTATTATTGTTTATTTATTTTATTTAATTAACATTGAAATACATATTGAATACTTATATTAATATCGAAGGCCATTTATTTATCAGTGTTGCTAAATATATCTAACTTGGTGGCACCAAATTTTAAAACTCGTTGGACCGTTATGTTTTCGATTGCAAATAAACCGCTCTTCTGTTGATTAATAATCATTAACTGCCTTCGTGGTCTAGCGGTTAAATCCGTGGAGGTACTGGGTTCAATTCCTGGTCGAGACAAAATCATTTAATTGTGTTATTTCTCGAGTTTGGTGCGCTAGAGATATCGACGTGCTTGTCACTATGATAGGCCTAGTGAAGCTGCCTAATGTGAATCGATTTCTGATCACCCCGTAAAGAGATACGGTCGTGATGATACTTTACTTTTATAGTAGTAATTATTTTGCGAACTTAGTAAATAGTTGTGATTAATATAAAACCTAGGTTTAAAGAGGTCGTACTGAAAATTGTAGGTAGTACTCGACTCACCCAAAAGCTCTCGACGTATTGTGAAAATAGGAAAACACCAGGAAGCGACATTGTTATCGCTCTAAACTTCACTATAAGACTGGCTCACGAGTCCGTCTTGATTTTTATTTATACACTTTATGTTTACATCACAGGAGTCTTTTTTATCTTACGATGGCGCGAGTTGAGAGGCTGCCCCGCGAGGGTGCGCGCTCAGTACGGCCCGGGTCGCGACTGGCATGACGCGAATTCATATCTCCCCTATATACTTAATTCTTGTTTTGCCTCAACGCTTCGTATTCACGCTCTAAATCCAAGAATTAATAAGAACGATTGCGGATATTGAGTTCTTAGCGTGCAGCGTGGAGTACAGCGGTGTGCGACGTCTGCCGGTGCGACGGAGCACCACTTGTCTTACCAAACACGACACGTGACCTTGCTCTTACATAATGGTAAGCGGAACGCGACATCTATAACTTTGAGGAACTGACATTTGAGGTTGGATCGAAGTGTCTGTAATTATAAATATATTAAAATTAACTGCCTCCGTCTAGCGGTTAAGTCCGTGGATTTAGAATCTGTGGTAACGGGTTCGATAGCTGGTCGGCACACAAATTATTTAATTTATTTGTTATATTTCTCGAGTTTGATACGTTCGAGACTTCGATGAGTTTGCCACTTGTCATGATAGGCCTATAGTAAAGTTGGCTAAATACGACTCGATACGGTTGTGATGATACTTTTTTTTTTTTAAATTGGCGTCGAATGCACCAGTTGACGGTTAATTTCAAAATAAATTAACTTTAAAATACATCTGGCACATTCCACGCATTTTTTTACAAATTAGTTACAATTATTGAAAGATCATTTTGGTGCAACACATGCTCAGTGACTAAAAAACGATTCATTGCCAACCTGTCAAGAGTAATAGTAAAGTTCTGGGACGTTCTAGAAGCTATAATAATAAGCAATTATGCTGAATAAGATTTATGAGCATGCCGTTCTAGAGTTAAAAAATCGTTCACTTTCCGACAGACCAAGACTGCACAGTAGATGCAGTAAAGAGTCTAAAAAACAAAAGAGCATTTATAAAAAGGTTAACGAATGTCGACTAAATCAAAGAGGTATGTATGACATACATACATACATATCTTCACGCCAAATCCCTTGCGGGGTAGGCAGAAACAATTAAGCGCGACTTGTCACGATCAGACTAACTCATAGTTTTTTTTAAATTTTAACGGGTGTTTACGCGATTTACCTTAGAGACATATTTCTCCCGACGTTTCAGCCAAGTTGCATTGGCCGTGGTCACGGGTCGACTGAAGATATGCGGTGTAGTCTCGTACATACTGGGCGGTAGATAACCTAAAACCTACCCACTTATCACTTTAAAAGTTTTTAGAAATCACGACATACGACACTTACAATATCCTTGGCGACACCGGGCGATTTTTCCCGGCGTCGAAACCTATTGATTACTGGATATAACTTATAACCCCCTGATTGAAAAATTCTTGTGATATCTCGATTGAAATTTTTGTGTTTCTATATTTCGATCGCTTCACGTACTATTCTAGGGTAATAGTGACGATCGGTGGAAAGTATCTTTGGGTCATGCAGCTCAATGCAATGGTTTATGGCACTATCCATTAGGTGTTCTGCTATTGCTGACTTGTTTAATTGGCAGTTTTTTACAGCTGCTATATGTTCCTTGACCCTCTCGGCTATCGTGCACTTAGTTTGGCCAATATATGAACTCCTACAGCTGCAGTCCACTTTATATACGCCAGGCGTTTGGAAAGGAATGACATCCTTTGGGGTGCGTACGTGTTTTGCTACTTTGGAGAATGGGGTGTACACAACATTGATAGATAACTTTTTGAAAGCTGTACCAATTTTTCACATATGGTAAGAATGCGGGCAGCCGATTGACCTGTGGATATCTCTCCTTGTTTTTTTGTCGCAGCAACCTCGGACCCACACCATATCCATTGCGTTTTAGCACTGTTTTAACATGTGACAATTCCTGTTCTTTTGGGTCACAGAGATCATAAGCCCTGTTGATCAATGAGGTCACAACAGATCTCAGGTGGCATGGATTATGATGTGAAGTGGCGTGTAGATATCGGTCTGTGTGCGTTGGTTTTCGATATACAGTGTGAGCCAGCGAGCCATCAGGTCTCACCATCACTTTTACATCCAAAAAAGCTAACTGCCTATCTTTCTCCATTTCATGTGTGAATTTTATTGTGGAGTGAAGAGAGTTTAGATAATTTAGGAATTCCTCTACTTCCGGTTTGTTTCCCTTGATGACACAAAACACGTCGTCCACATATCTCTTCCAGATCTTTACAAGAGATATCGTGTCGAAACTCACCAAACAAAATCAACTTGGCTGAAGCGTCGGGAGAAATATGTCTCCAAGGTAAATCGCGTAAAGACCCGTTAAAATTAAAAAAAACAGACATACCTCTTTCGCTTTTTCGACATTCATCAACCTCTTCATACATGCCCCTTTGTTTCGATGGTTTATCAATGCACCTTTAGCTATTATTTTATTAATTTGGTCGTAATATGTGAGTCTTGGTCTGCCAGGACCTCTTTTACCCACAACTTTCGCATTATATATCTGGTTTGACAATCTCTCTTTATTCATCCTTTCAACATACCCGAACCATCGGAGCATGCCTTTTATTATTTTTGTCCCTATACTTTCTTTCATACCTACCCTTTTGCGTATTTCGTTATTACGTATGCGGTCCGTCAAAGTGACGCCGGTATGTGTTGACCGTGACAAATGGCGCTCAATTCCCTATGCCTACAAGTGAACTGGCGTGAAGCTATGTACGAGTATGTATGATCACTTTATAGAAGGTGATATATCTTTGGTACCAGCAAACTGGACAAGTTACTACCTAAGAATACCTAAAAACACTGCAACATACATTAGATTTATATTAAATTTAATAGTTATCAATTAACAATCAATACATATAAGTATACATATCTAAAATATAATAGGTACTTACATACCATATTATACCTACATACTCGTATACCAACTATAATAATAAAAGCTAAGATGTTAGAAAATACCTTGTAGGCATTAATCTTCGCCTTTGTACAGTTTTTTCGTGCAACAAAGAATTTAATAATAATAAAGTATAAATAACAATCTAATAGAATATAAAGAATCCACCTTACGTAGACGATAAAACTATAACCAACCGCTGAAAATTGAAATAAAATAAAATTAGAAATGTTAATTACTAAACCCGAAGAGATCAGAAATAAAGGTTGGTTGTTAGAAAATTCTTAGTCATTAAGCCCGCATACGTACATTATTTTAGTGCATTAAAGAATTTTTCAAGTGAATTAAATAGAGCGGGCATTGGTTGTTATTTTTGTACAAATTCCGTGTTTAACTTGAAATCGAAGCAAACGCGATTTTTTTATACTGAATTTTGCTTAAAGTCGAACGACATTCAAAGCATAATAAAGTACAAAAAAAAGCTTTTACAGCGACAAGTCAAACACAAGTAAAACGTGTTTTACACTTTCGTAGCACGCAGGTCGGTATATTGTACGATATTCACCTTCCCATGTGCGCCCGGGGCTGCTTCAAGCATGCCGCTGCCAAAATAGGGAATGATATTCCACCGCCCGTTCGGGACGCGATAGTTACAACGTTACCCACTTTCCGTAAAATGTGTGCAGCATGGCTGCTTGTGAAGCAGGCTGGGGCAGCTCCCGTCTAGGTTTCTGTTTTTTATTTATTTATTTATGTTCTTGGTTTTTTTAATTGTTTTATTTTAATTTTGTTTCATTATTGTTTTATAACTTTTATTTATATTACTGTTCCACTAAATTTAAATGTCGGCTATGGTATAATAACAGAGGTTGTTGGAACCTGCTTCCAACACCATTTTCTGAACCATAGACCCTTTTGTCATTATATCTTTGTTTTATTTTTTAACTATATTTTACATTTTTATTAACTATTTTTGTGACAAATAAAAACTGATTTTATTTATTTATTTATTTTATTTATTGTTTGTGAAACAACTAAATCGAATTGAAAGTGCACGTCGAACATAACTAGCAATCTACTGTCATGGACTATAAATGGACTAAGCTGAAAGCTGCGCCAACCTCAGTATTGATTGGTAATTGATTACTTCTGCGAACGTATTACGCTATAAAGAGGCGAAATGTTGCCAGTATTCTTGTGACTATCACTAATGGTACGTATTTTGAGGTTATTTTTTATTTATAGATGTTTGATTTTTTATTAGGTTTAGTTTATAGCTATTTCATTTCATTTATTAAATTTAAATAGTTTCTAATTATTATTTTATAACATGGACTAATTCATTCTAAGAAGATTGTCCTATCTTTGATTTTTATACTGTTTGGCTTCATGCTCCATCTTTTTACCTATATATTTAATGTTTTTAGTCTTAGCTTTAAAGCTTAACTAATATAATAAATAAGGTACATTTGGCATTTACTTAAGTACAATATAAAATAAAAACACACACTCTTTTTATAAGAATCCAGTAGGGAGGGACAGATATCAGTCGTCAGAGAATGAAGTTCTTCAATCAGGTAGGAACAAGGTCACATGTCGCGAAGAGAAAAAACAAAAAACTTTGTTTTTATATATGCACGTCATGTGACATTGCGCCCACCTGATGGTAAATGGTCCACAAGGTCCATAAATGTTAACAACTGGAATCAGACACTGACATCAGTCCCTAACACTATGCCGGCTTGACTGGGCATGACGGCAATTCGAGCCTGATCCCGAAACGTGTGAATACACTTTAACTGGGTTTATTGGCACGAACAGTGGATAGATTGCCGCCCCAGCAGATTGGGCAAATTACCACCATCAGTTCGCCTACCACCTATTTGCTGTTCTCGTCGAAATTATGTGCCATTTGCAATGATGTCAAATGCCAATTTTTACTTTCAAGGAGAACTAATATTGTAAGCTTGCCGTGGTGATATTTATATAAAAAATAACACCGCTTGAAACAAGGATTACTTAAAACTCCGTTCTTTCAAAATTGTACATCAAATAGGTTGGTAATGCAGTCAAGATCATTGGCCTATTAGTCGCTGTTTTGCTTCAATATAGCTATAAACAACAACGAGATAATTTCACAAATTATGCTTATCTAACTAAATCTATTGCAATGTCAACTGAACTAATAAGGTAGACTTGATAACAAATGACACCTGCAATCTACATATACGTGTAGACATATTCATTAATTTAATTTTTCTGAGAAATTAAATTTATTCGTAGAGTGTAATAAGACACGAGTAGATATTATGAGAAACTTCTGCGTTGTCGTTTTTATGCCTGGGAACATTGGCATTTAAAATTGTTTAGTCCTATTTTTTCTTTAGTTTTGGATATTGGCTACACATATTGGCTATACACAATTTACATTATTACACATAGGTAAGTGTTTAAAGTAAAAATATATATATACAATATGGTGGAGCTATGGTGAATTAAGCCCAATATAAACTATTTATAGCTCTATTTCGAGTAACAGATACGGTCAATGATACTTTATTTATGCTATAGAGATAATGTTAATTTTTGGTAGGAATCTATTTATATTGTATGCATTTTTCTACAAATATCGCATGCGACATTTATCGAGAACTACCCCCTGAACCAGTTATTATTCATGTTTTTTATAAGTTAGCCTTACAAAAATGCCTATTTAAAAAAAAATATATATAATATTATGTGCATTTTTCGCGGCATAAACATGTGCTCTTAAAAAGGCACAGACACATGAATTTACGGCTTCTTTACGTTCTTTTATTTTGGGTTTTAACCGAAGCTTTATCATTAAATTGTACACTGAGTTTTTTATAGTACTAAATTTATGTTCAATTTAACGACAACGCGCAATATATATTGTACATAAGAAACTAGATTAAGAAAGCGTTTCTGAAAGACTTGAATCCAACGCCTTGTGAAATAAAATATTTTGACAATTGGGATTTGACGTTTTATACGTTCGGCGGGTCGTGTTTCGCGATCTAATTTTGGATTTTTGTACCATTTATTATAAAAGTAGCGCATTATTTTGTTAAATTAAACTTTCTAATCATGGGTTTTAATGAAGTGACTCACGTATTGTTTGATTTGGACGGCTTGCTTTTAGGTGAGTGAGTAAATTCGTGTATTGATAACATTGCATAAGAATATTTAAAAATTGGTTTTATACTTGCAGATTCAGAAAAGTTATATACAGAGGCTTTTACATCAGTCTGTGCTAGATTTGGGAAGACATTTACTTGGGAGTTAAAGTCGACCCTCCTTGGTTTCCAAGGTCACGAATGCGCAGATAAAATTATAAAAGCCCTTGACCTACCGATCACTCGGGATGAATTTATAAGCTTATCTGTAAAGGAATACGAGGTATTATTCCCTAAAGTTGAACTTATGCCAGGTAATTATATATTTAATTATGAATGCATAAACTTTCTACATTTAATTAATTTATTTTATCAATAATATATTTTAAAATTATTTTGTTTCCATATGGTTCACATTGTAACTTTGTCAGATACATTTTTCAGTTTACAAATAAACTAGATTAATAGCCTAAATTATGGATGGAAGGTGAAGGTATGATACATTGTTGCCATAAATATTCTTTTAACAATTACGTGCAAGTTTTTGTTTTGTAAATTAATTTACTGTGGATATTATTGGTCAAAAGTAGTGTTGTTTTGTTAATAATGTGCTACAATGTGAATAATTATGGAAAACAATAAATTTGACTTTAAATATGAGGCACAAGTTGCAGTTTATTTTATGCGGTTTTTTGCTCTGTGAACTCCCATATTTTAACCCAATTTGGGTGAAGTGACTCTAAGAAAAGTATCAAATTCTGTGACATCTGGAATTTAATGATAACCTCATTAACTTATTAAACAGAAAGATATATTATGTCAAACTTGGCTGTATGGGCCCTTTGCCTTCCCTATCACCTCATTCATCATTTATCGGGAGAAGAGAACACAACAACAATTACTTATATGTTGGAATTATTATTTATTTATTTATTTATTTATTATATGATAAACCTTACAGCTATATTCCCAGATCAATAAAAAAAAACAGATTAAAATTGCCTCAGCCAACATAGGTTCCACTATTTACTTAAAAGTTATGTTAATGAATTTAAATTTAAACAAATATTAAGAAAAGAAAATAATAATAATAAACTATAACTAACTTAAACATAAAACATAAAAATTGCAATAAAAATACTAAACTAGATATTGGGTAACAACATAGATCCAGTGAAAACAAGTATGGAATGTAATTATTGTATGCGTGAGTGAATATAAGTGTTGGTGTGACAGTGTAAGTGTGTGTGTGAGGCGTGCTTAGAAGTTAAAAGTAAACGAATGCTGCAGCTGACCGGCTAATCAGCTGCTGCATCCGTGCACAGACAGTCTTTAATGATTTTTTTAAAATATGTTTTTTTGTGTAAAAATATGTCCACATCCCTTATTAAACCATTATTATTGTAAGTGCGTATACATCTATTAATAACAGAATTTTGCGCGTACTTTGTATGAGTCTTAGTCTCCACAAATAATAACGGACGACGAAGACGCCTTACCGTTATTATTATATATATATGCATGGCATTTTAAAAAAATATACAAATAGGTTTTTTTATTATTTAGGAGCAAAGAGGTTGGTAGAACACTTGCACAAAAAGAATGTGCCCATTGCGATAGCGACCAGCTCTGGCCAGGAGAGTGTTGACATGAAGATGCAGAACTACCAGGACTTCCTGACCCTCTTCCACCACAAGACCATGGGATCCACCGACCCTGAGGTCACCAAGGGCAAACCTGATCCTTGTATATTTCTGGTCTGCGCTTCTCGGTTTCCTGACAAACCTGACCCTACAAAGGTAAGATTACACTCATAAAAGCAAATGAAATTTTAACATTAAATTTGCGAAGAAAACTTAGCTTGTTCCCATGCCTCATGGAGCATGTTAGGCTGCCAGTCCTGGTTCCACTATTACCAACTTTTGGATATATTAATAAAATGTCATTAAAAAAATTACATAAGACGCTCGATAACCAGTCTGCTTAACGTGGCAAGTGTAGGCCAATTCTCCAGAGAAATTTAAAGAAGGCGATCTTCAACAGTGGAGGTCTGGGTCTGTGGTGGTGATGATGATGAATCTCAATACTTTTTGCCATGTCAAACTCAATAATTATCATAGACACCATTGATAATAAACCTTTTTAACCTTAGAAACAAAACTAGATGATGTTATCATTGTTGTTGCATGCTTCATTCTTCTTTTAGGCTTCTATCATCATTATCATCACAGCCTAATACACAGAGTCCTAGAGCTCCACTGTTCATTCCACTGGCCTACACTCGCCACGCTGGCCATACAAGTTGGCGAGGGTCCATCTGATGGTAAGTGGCGCGTATGGTCCATGAATGTTAGCAACTGGAATCAGACACTCATGACTGACATTAGTCCCTAACACTATGCTGGCTTGACTGGGCATGACGGCAAATTAAGCCTGATCCTGAAACGTGTGGATACACTTCACTGGGTTTATCGACACATTCGGTGGATACTTCCCGTCCCGTTGATACTGCCCCAGCAGACTGGGCAAATTACCACCATCAGTACTAAACTACCACCTATTTAAATTATTATTCATTAAGCAATATTTAACATTTGTATTGATGAACGCAGTTATTACAGACCGTGACAGTTATATACTACTATATTATTACGAACATTCCTTTTCAGTGTTTAGTATTTGAAGACGCAGTGAATGGTGTGAAGGCGGCGTGTGCGGCCAACATGCAGGTGGTGGTTGTCCCGGACCCTAGAATAGATCCCGACCAGCTCAAAGATGCCACCCTGTTCCTTAACACTCTGGAGGACTTCAAACCAGAACTCTTTGGTCTACCAGCTTTTGACTAAAACCTACATATACATTATAATGTTCTCATAGATTTACGACACAATGGTAATGTGTAGCGGTCTTCGAAAAGCACTTTTAACTATTGGTTCCGATTCTACTAATACCAACTTCTGCAATTGTATTTGTGGAAAATATTGCCTTCTCTCACGAAGCTGACCAACATTGTGTTGGCGAGGGTCATTTTAAGTACATATTTAAGAAAAATAATAGTTTATTTTTTTGTACAATTCCACAAGTTTGTGTTAGTGGAACAGGGACCGACGACTTGACATGGTCTCCAAGTCACGGTGTGTTTTAAATCGATGATTACAGTAAGGTCCGGATTAATAGTTGTTGCACCACCAGTGCTTATCACGAGCCATTGCTCAGAACTCTCAAACTGACAGTTTTTTACAGTAAAATCTGTCACTATCCATACCTAATTCTTGTTTCAAGCGGTGTTATTTTTATATAAAAAGCTTACAATATTAGTTCTCTTTAAAAGTAAAAATTGGCATTTGACATCATTGCAAATGGCACATACTTTCAACGAGAACAACAAATATGTGGTAGGCGGACTGATGGTGGTAATTTGCCCAGTCTTCCGGGGCGATATGTAAGTTATAGGGAAAAGAAGACAAATTTCTAAATATTCTAAGAGATGAGAAGAATGGTGTCTCGGGCTTGCGACCGATAATTTCAACTCAATCGATTTATGAACTTTAGAATTAAGTTGCAAGATCTGGACCCGAACTAATATTGCAAGTTAATTAAAAAAGAGCGCTTAATGTTACAGAAGTATCATATCTCTAATTAAAATTAGATTTAATGGTGCTTAAATTAATTAATTGTTAAATGTCCATCTGTTTGTATCAATCAAGAATAACTAATGGAATGTTAAATACTGTTCTGGAGCCAGATTAGTATCATAATAGTAATAGTAAAGTATCATCACGAACGTTTCCCTTGCGGCCTATAGTAAAGACCGCTTATTCATAAGCGTGGTTTCTGACCACCCCGAAAGGGAAATGGTCGTGATGATAATTTACTTTTTACTTTGTAACAATTCTTCTGTTTCATCATAGTTTAATTTATTTAACCAAGAACTTGAAAATAATTTTACATTTATTATAGTTCAGAGATTTTTATTCTATTTTATTTTGACGTTAGGAGCGTTTAATGATTTTGCAACCCTCTCTCTCGCTCAATATAGCATTGTTAAAGATGATTCAAGTCTAACACCCATATTCTAAGACGTTTCCTCAACGCCTACTCCTTCTTTTTTTAAACTAGTAATGGCAATCGCCACTAAGGCATTTGTGCCAACATCACGTTTGTATTGATTAATAAATTGCGTATAGGTACTGGTTAAGGGTTTGATTGGACACGATGAATCACAAACTAAAACAAAAAATGGAGTGGTTAGTATGATACGTCACAACACAATACATTGATTTGTTAGTACTTGGGACAGCATATAGACAACATATACATTTAGGGTGTGATTGTAAGTACAGAGATTCCTGTAGCCAGGGCCACAGCACTGCCACCCGAGTCGAAGCCCCCACCCTAGCATCAATATATGTCTAGCTGACTTCAACCGCTCCACCCTCCCTCATGCATAATGAAATAAAAATACATTTTCAGTCTGCATGGTAAGAAAGAGGGGGTTACAATTCAGCGGACTGGAACCGGGGCAGGTCAATGGAACTCCTACTCCACTCAACATTTCCTTCCAGCTGTCAATCTCGTTTTTTTATCGTCACAATTACTAAGGCTTAATTTCCGTTTGACAGCTGAAAGGAAATGTTGAGTGGAGGAGCTTTTGAGGAAATATCTTAGAATACGGGTGTAAGACGTTTCTTCAATGCCTCCTCCACTCAACATTTCCTTACAGATGTCATACAAAAAAAAAGTTGGTATTAGTGGAACCGGGACCGACGGCTTAACGTGCTCTCCGAGGCACGGGAACGGTGTTGTAAATCTATGACAAATGGACGTCAGCCTTATTTTAGTTAAATTTTCTTGATTGGTACAAGTTCTAATTGTTATTACTATGTATGTGGGTAGTTGTCTAAATGTTAATACAATTTGCACTCCTATGACTAAATGTGAGTTCAGGGATTATTTGACAATATTAGAAATCACTTAGTTTGTAGTGTTTCTTTGTAAATGATCACTTTAGAAAAAACTACTATATGTAACGAGGTCAAATATAAGATAGCGGGCATCAAAAATATTTTTTTATTTTACAATTGTTACATTATGGAACAGCCTACCTCTTAGTATCCGTCAGGCACCCAACAGAAGTGCATTTGAAAGACTAGAAAAGTATATTCGAACTTTTTAAAGATGCAATAAATATTCACAATTCATTTCTATTCTCATTGTAATTTAGTTGTATAATATAACCCCTCGTTCCGAGACACGATAATAGTAACCTAATAACATTTAGTTATAAGTACATAATTTAACTGCCTCTGTGGTCTAGCGGTTAAGTCTGTGAATAGACTCAGAGTTACCGGGTTCGATTCCTGGTCGGGACACAAAAATATTTATTAACACGTTTTTCGTCGACAAGTAAAAACAAAATAGACTAAAAAAAATATTTTGTATGAAAATAACATGTAATGCCCTATCTATGTTATATTTGATCTTTTTGCTGGCAACACCAAAGCCTTGTCTGCAGCCCAATTCTACTAATAGTTTTATTTCCATTTTATTTTATTTTAACGTTAAATGCTGTCAAAACATGTTTTGGTATTCACCTACCGATTCAATTTCCATAAGTGGAAATAAAATGGAACTTTGGACAAATCCATATACTACTATTCGCTGCAGTTTAGCTTATTACAGTGTAAACTCCATGTAACGTCACTCGATTTAACGACAAACTCCCTAAAGCGTCGAAATTAATTCACTTTGGTTGGTTTAGCTTGTCTTTCAATTTTGATTTTTCTTCTCTCCATTTAACGACAACTCTCTATAACGCCATAAAATGCACAGTGCCTTCAGTGTCGTTATATAGAGTTTACACTGTATTTCAAAACGGTATTCTTGTGATAGTTTTAAAATAAAACTAGTGGAACTACTAGTTTTTTTTTAAATCACTTTTAGGACAAGACAAAAATTTTAACAAAATGCTTATTTTTACAAAAGAATCCTAATAAACAGTATATCTAAAAATCTTTAACAAAAAAGTAACTTGTAACGACCATATAGGGACACATGTCCCCAACTCCCATTTTAACCCTATTGTATTTTTTCGAGTTTTAGTTATAAAATTTGTTTATTTGATACCCCATGACTCATTTTACATGACTAAAATAAATAAATAAGTTTCCATACTCTTGTGGTCCTGAAAGGGTTAAATAAATAAATAAGTTTCCATACTCTTATGGTCCTGAAAGGGTTAAATTAACTTTGGTTTTTATTATCCCTTCAACCCATTCAGACCTCTGATGGTAGTTTTTGAAGCAGGGTACTGCACACAATGCTACTTCACATCTTTCACATTGAATTTTCGACCGTCGATTATTTGTTGCACTGCTGCACAAACGACACCTTCTGAAATTAGGGCATTCTACAGGCCAATGTTGACCAAGTTCAAAATAGCGTATTTCTTGAGGAACACCAAATACTCTCTTTTGCCTAGTTTCGCTCTCTTGGGACTTGCGTTTTTTAGATGCGAACTTTGGCATGTTGGCAAAAGTTCTTAGGCGGAATGTTACATTCGCCACCAATTCTCGAGATAGTGACAGTCTAAATTCCTTGTGAGTCATAAACGTGTCCAACTGTCTATTACAGGTATATAATATATACGCATTAGTAATCGCAGTATCGATAAGGAAATAGAAAATTCTCTTCCACCATTTTGCACTTTTTCTTCCTACAGCATATGTGGTCCTCTTTTGGTCAAAACGGTCCACTCCTCCCATACGTTTGGTATATCCTGGAATTGACAGTGGACAAGTAAATGATTTTTTAGAAACATCGTTTTGAGTTCGCTGTCAAGATGCTGAATTTTGCGGATAAAAGGAAGTGCTCAATACACTAACTAATTTGTTATCTTTCCAAATGACAAATCCGACGTTATGTTTAACCCTCCACTTCCATTCTCCTCTCTTTAGCTTCTTGGTTTTATTATTTCCTATTTTTACAGCCGCTTCTGTTCTTGCGTCAACTTCCTTATTACCAGTTGCTTTGGGCTTTTTTACAAGCAATGGCATATCTTGACGGTCATTTCTGACTGTGGCAGTTGCATATATACCCTTATCATATAAGTATTGTAATAGAGATGGACTAGAAAAATAATTGTTAAATGCGATATAACCTTCAGCTATGAGTGACTGGCATAATGTTTTGACAACACTGCTACCCAAACCGGTCTCTACATTTTCGCCCTTTCCAGTGTATATTTTGAATTGGTACAAGTATCCTGAATTACTATCACATCTTGCCCATACTTTGAAGCCCCGTTTTATGGGCTTCAACGGCATGTATTGTTTTAATGTCGTTCGCCCTTTAAATTTCACCATACATTCATCAATAGATTGTGAATGTGTAGTTTTTGCACTTGTCTGACATTTTATGTTTATGTGTTCAAGCAGTGGCCTTACTTTATAAAGTTTGTCATAATTAATGTCATTCCTGTCAGGCATTTGTAAATTATCATTGAGGTGTAAAAATTTCATAATTTTTTGAAACCTTTTCAATAATTATACCCAGTAAAGCTTTGATTTCCAATGCTGATACTGGTTCGCAATTTTGTTTATTACATTGCGAAGCATAAAGATTAGTTTGATTGACAATAATGTCAATGGCTACAGAATCAAAAAACATAAGGGGCCTAGTCCTGTTGGCTACGTTACGTTCTGGCTCTATGGTGAACAATCTAACAAAGCAATAACTGGATCCTGTGGCCACTGTTGCTTTTTCCATTCAGGTTCATCTAAATCTGATCCATCATCTAAGTCATCTATTCGTATTGGCGGAGGTGACTGCACCTGATTATGATGAATTTCATTTGAGGGCCCAGGCTGTGCTGATAAATTTAATGGTTGTTGTGGTGACAATTCATTTCGAAGCCCTGGCTGAGATGATATTTATTTATTTAAAACTTTTTGCACTATGTACAAAGGCGGACCTAATGATAATGTTTGTTGAGGTGATAGTGGCGTAGGTGATGGTGATATTTAAGATAACAATGGTAGTTCTTGCCGCCAAAATTTCAAAATTTTCATCATCGGAAATTTCTTGCTCATCCTCAGACCTTGTTCCATCCGGAAATCCAAATAGTTCCTCTAATTTCTTTTCTATTTCGCACCTGATTATGATGAATTTCATTTGAGCGCCCAGGCTGTGCTGATAAATTTAATGGTCGTTGTGGTGACAATTCATTTCGAAGCCCTGGCTGAGATGATAATGTTTGTTGAGGTGATAGTGGCGTAGGTGATGGTGATATTTAAAATGACAATGGAAGTTCTGGAAATGAGTCGCTTGCCGCCAAAATTTCAAAATTTTCATCATCGGAAATTTCTTGCTCATCCTCAGATCTTGTTCCATCCGGAAATCCAAATAGTTCCTCTAATTCCTTTTCTATTTCGACAAGTCGCAATATCTTACCCTTTCTGCTCATATTCTGAAACAAATCAAATGATATAGGCTTACAAATTGCCATCATACGCTATGCGCCATACATAATGATAGTGGCATAAGTATTGCCATCATGGTTTTCTTGAATTTTGGATAAAATATTAAATTATTTGGAAAACTATTGATTTTTCTATCAAATACAATAATTAATATATATAATTTATAAAAGTACTTACCGAAATTAATTTCAGATCTCAAAGATATATCGCGATGAAAAAAAAGTTTCAAAAAACACACTTTCATTCGACTTTTTTGATTGGCATTTGACCGTGTCATTGTCTATTACTTTTTTTTTTTTATATACTAGTTCGTTCTCAGTTACAAAAGTCTTCTTACAGCGTATTCTAATTTCGTTGTTTGAACCTATGTAAATGAGAACATGATGGCATATATTTTGCCAGTGCCAACGAAAGGGTTAAAATGGTTCACTTTTTTTTTAACAGATGGGCCTCATAAAATATTTTATCCACAATTATTCCATTAAATTTTTTTTCGATGCAACTTTGTACTTTGTACGTAAGTAGAATACCGTACGGGGACCATAACTAATGTAACGGAAAAGAATGTAACTTAGTTTAATTTACACAAAATTAGTGGAATTGGGCTGCTGTAGTAAATGATATTTATAATAAACAATGCATAGTAGGGTGGAGTGAATTTATTCATTTTATATGCTGGCTATCTGAGGCTATGAGCATTAGTCTATATGGAACTGACTGACATCCTAGGACATTGCCTATCCTTGTGGTTTGCATTCAATCAAAACATGTTTATATATTTGCTTTAAATGTAAAATTCACGGAATATTTTATATACTGTTTACTCAATTCAATTCAATTCGTTTATTTTTGCAAGTAGGCATAGGACGAAAAGATATGTATTCTGCACTTTTACACGTCAATTTTTACAATATTGATATAAAACGATATAATTTTATAGTACATATTGGTGAATCTGGAGCAGTACATGATAACCATCATTTGGAAAGAGAAACAATAAAATAATAAAATAACAAAATTATAAATACAGAATAACGCTTAACATTATAGCTGCTGTAGATAGGCATTGTCACACGTCAGTTTTTAATCATGTCATACTCAACTTTGTATATAGATAACAATAATAAAACTCAATAAACGTTATTATTATTAAATATTCACTATGGAATACCCACAAAAAGCTGCATGATAGGCACAATGAGCAATACCGAAAATATTTTTTGTCTAGGGTTATATTAAGACAATCCACACTAAACTACAGCAGTTTCAAAGAATGGCCTGCCTGTCGACCACAGGATGCATGTCCACCGCTCCGACGAAGGCGCTGGAGATGATACTGGGGATTCCACCTCTGCATCTGCACGTCCAACAAGAAGCAGCAATTGCGGCGACAAGGCTGACCACTTTGAAACTTTGGAAACACAACCCGAACGCTAAACACACTACCATACTAGACGATGTCATACAGGAACAACCTCTGATGGCATCCATTAATGACAGAATCCCTAAAAGGTTCATCTTTGACAAGGGATACAACGTTCAACTACATGAAGAGAGTAATGACCACTCTGGGCCCAAAGAACTCAGGATCTACACTGACGGCTCAAAAACAGACACCGGCACGGGTGCTGGTGCCTTTTCCATGGACTTGAACATTCACCTATCAATCCCTCTTGACTCCCACAACAGCATATTCCAAGCGGAATGTGTAGGCATCCTACAAGCAGCGCAAGCTGTACTAAGGAGAGGTGTCAAAAACTTTGAAATTCGCATTCTTTCAGACAGTATGGCCGTCCTTCTGGCCCTCAAAAGCAATTACATCAACTCTGCACTGATTCTCGACTGCCACCTTGCCCTGGAAGCAGTGTGCAGAGACAACAAAACAACGTTGCAGTGGATAAAGGGTCACAGTGATTCACTGGGTAACGATGCGGCTGATGAACTGGCCAGAAGGGGGTCATCTACAATACCGATGGGCCCAGGGCCGGCAATCCCCCTACCATTCCAATTCATGCGAAGCTGGCTTCGCCAAAGAACTGACAAACTGCACGAGCAGATGTGGGCATCGACCACAGACTGCAGACAGTCCAGGGAGGCCCTTCCCAAACCAGACAGGCGCCTCACACGACATCTCCTGGGCCTTGACAGAGCCAGGCTTCGAATAGTGGTGGGGGTCTTGACGGGACACTGTGCCTTTAACAAACATCTCCATACTCTGAACATTACAGATAGCCCACTGTGTAGAGGATGCATGGCGGAGGAGGAGACGGCCGCGCATGTGCTCATGGAGTGCGACAGTGTGGCTGCGCCTAGACTGAGGTTCCTCCAGACTGCGAGGACTCTTCCGGAGGTCTGCAGGAACGTAACGGGTCTCCTGGCCTTCCTGGAGGAGATCGGATGGCTCCGTTGAAGGAGTGAAGGTCACGCACAATGGTCCAATGGAGACTAAGTGCGGAAAAGCCATCGAAATCACAATCACACAATCAATCTAGGGTTATATTTAAAGGACGTTAGGACAAAGTTTTGAAAAAAAAAACTAAACTTGTTGAATGTTTGATAATGCAAAAGCAAACGCTAAACAAAATGTCCACTGTTGGTCACGCCCGAAACATTACCCTCTTATCAATTACCGACTTACTATGATGTTATGAAATACTATCTTTTGATTAGGCATTGAAAATACTATTCCGATAGATTGTTAGGTCCAAATTAATAGTCGTTGCTCCGCCAGTGCTTAGCATGAGCCAGTGCTTGGATTTGACAAACCTTCGTTCCGATACGCGATAATAGTAACCTCAGCACGCTTAAAGGTGTTCCGATACGCGCTTAAACTGTTTTGCTAAAGCTATGTGACGTCACAAATGACATTACTCCTCGCGCTTAGACTGCTCACGATAGCGAGGTAGATCGCTCTGAGCGCTGTCAGTTTTTTGTCATTATGTTCGTGCGCCATTTTCAAAATTATTTAATATTAGGTTTTCTTTTAAATTATTTAATATTGTAATTCGTTTATACTGTTTGTATATTAATTCTAAAACAAATCTATAATTAATATTAAAGTAGGAAGTGGAAAAACAATGTCTGTAACACGACAATTTATTTTAAAAGATTAAAATAAGTTAATAATATTAAACTTTATTTATCTCGGCATCTTTATATTATCGGCTTTCTTGTCAACAAAATGTTCCATAACAACGTAGTGGAGATCACCAGTGTGTCGTCGAGGGTGGCGTACCTCGTACTAAAACTTACGAATAAATATTACATTAAGGTTATACAGGTTTACGCGCCCACTTCAACATACTCGGATGAAGTTGTTGAAGCGTTTTATGAGGATGTCACCAAGGCTCTTCATAATTCCGCCAAAACACACTTCACCGTTGTTATGGGAGATTTCAATGCTAAAGTGGGAGTACGCGACAGCGTCGAATCGAAAGTGGGACCACATGGATTTGGGCAGAGAAACCGCAGGGGGCAAATGCTGGTCAACTTCCTCGAAATGCAGGGGCTTCACTTGATGAACTCTTATTTCAAGAAGAAGCCCCAAAGAAAGTGGACCTGGCAAAGCCCTGACGGCAATACAAAAAATGAGATTGACTTCATCATGACGGACAAAAGGCGTATATTCAGGGATGTCTCTGTGATTCACAGGTTTAATACCGGTAGTGATCACCGCCTCGTAAGAGGCTCCCTGAATATAAACTACAAGCTTGAGAGGTACCGCATGACGAAGGCCAGTCTTAGGCCGTCACTGCCACAAACCATGTTAGGGTCAGAGCAGTTCCAATTAGAGCTGCAGAATCGATTCGACGGATTGGAAACCACTGAAAGTGTTGACGAGATGGCCGACAGCTTCGTGAGCGTCGTCCGAGATGTGAGCTTTAAATATTTCAAGCCTAAGCGAGTTGGCAAGGAATCCAAGCTTTCAACTGAGACTCTGGAACTCATGAAACGGAGACGGGAACTATCTTTGGTAGCATCGTCAGATAGAGCTCTAAACAAGCAAGTCAAGAGACTGATACGAAGGGATCTACGCCTCTTCAATACTAAACTCATTGAAGAGGCCATTGAGAAGAATAAAGGCTCAAAAGTATTCTCTCAGTCTCTTGGACGTAGCCACCTGACGAAGCTTAAAACCGAAGATGGTAGGACCGTTACCTCGAGACCAGAGCTCCTTGCCGAAGTTGAAAGATTTTATGGAGACCTATATGCCTCACACGCAACTCGCCCTATAGCCCGCAGGGACGACGACCAACGAGCTGTTTTAACTCGCCACTATACCGAGGATATCCCGGATGTCAATCTAGGCGAGATCGATATAGCCCTTGGACAACTTAAAAATAACAAGGCGCCTGGTGATGACGGAGTCACGGCTGAGCTTCTGAGAGTAGGCGGGAAACCAGTACTCAAAGAACTCGCAAGACTATTTAACTACGTCATTCACCACGGAACCACGCCAGAGGCATGGACCAGGAGTGTTGTGGTCCTGTTCTTTAAAAAGGGTAACATCTCCCTTTTAAAGAATTACAGGCCCATATCACTCCTGAGCCATGTCTATAAGTTGTTTTCAAGGGTGGTCACAAATCGACTCGCTCAGAGAATGGATGATTTCCAGCCCCCGGAGCAGGCTGGGTTTCGAAAAGGTTTTAGTACGGTCGATCACATTCATACATTGCGACAGATAATACAGAAAACCGAGGAGTATAATCTGCCGCTATGTCTGGCGTTTGTGGACTATGAGAAAGCCTTCGACTCAATCGAAACCTGGGCTGTTCTGGAATCCTTGCAGCGATGCCTAATAGACTATCGATACGTTGAGGTGCTGAGATGTCTTTACAGTTCTGCGACTATGACCGTCCAGTTACAGGGTCAGCATACAAAGCCTATCCAAATACGCAGAGGCGTGCGACAGGGGGATGTCATATCCCCGAAACTGTTCACGAACGCGTTGGAAGATGTTTTTAAAATGCTAGACTGGAATTACTGCGGCATAAACATCAATGGAGAATTCATCTCACACCTCCGATTTGCGGATGACATAGTCATTATGGCCAGTTCACTCAAGGATCTTAGCGGAATGCTGAACGGCTTAAACGTAGCATCCCAGCGGGTTGGTCTCGAAATGAACTTAGACAAGACGAAAGTCATGTTCAATGATCATGTCAAGCCGAGGCCAATCTGCATAGGAAACGACACTCTCGAAGTTGTGCAAAATTACGTATACCTCGGGCAGACTATCCAATTAGGAGCAGCCAACTTCAGCAAAGAAGCCGACAGACGCATTCAGCTAGGATGGGCGGCATTCGGGAAACTCCGGCACATCCTCTCATCGTCTATACCACAATGTTTAAAGACTAAGGTCTTTAACCAGTGCGTCCTTCCGGTAATGTCGTACGGAGCAGAGACGTGGACACTAACAGTGGGTCTGGTCCATAAATTCAAGGTCGCTCAGCGAGCCATGGAGAGAGCTATGCTTGGTGTATCTCTGATGGATAGAATTCGAAACGTTGATATTCGTCAGAGAACGAAAGTTACAGACATAGCTTTTAAAATTAGCAAGCTGAAGTGGCAATGGGCCGGACACATCTGCCGCAGAACCGACGATCGATGGGGCAAACGGGTTCTAGAGTGGAGACCACGTACGGGAAGACGCAGAGTGGGACGACCCCCCGCCAGATGGACAGATGACCTAAAGAAGGTCGCTGGTGGGGGTTGGATGAGGGTAGCGAAAGATCGCGTTAAGTGGCGAGCCTTAGGGGAGGCCTACATCCAGCAGTGGAGAGATACAGGCTGATGATGATGATGATGATGAAACCGAGAGATGTATATTTGTTAGTATTCATACTCAAAGATATGAAATCCGCAATTTATCTTCCATACATTTAAAAAAAAACTAACATTTTATGAATGAAAATGTGATTTGACCGTTCCGAATTGATATCACGCTCTGAGCATCCAAATCGCGATATTTGATTCGGAACGACGCGACGGTCAGTGTCATATTCGATCTAAGCGCTCCGAGTGCGATTCGGAATAAGGGGAAAGTGACAGTATTTACTCTAAAAAACTGTCACTTTGAGGTCTGGATTAATAGTCGTTGCTCCGCCAGTGCTTAGAATTGTCAAAGTGACAGTAGTTACTCTAAAAAACTGTCACTTTGAGGTCTGGATTAATAGTCGTTGCTCCGCCAGTGCTTAGAATTGTCAAAGTGACAGTAGTTACTCTAAAAAACTGTCACTTTGAGGTCTGGATTAATAGTCGTTGCTCCGCCAGTGCTTAGAATTGTCAAAGTGACAGTAGTTACTCTAACAAACTGTCACTTTGAGGTACGGTTTAATAGTCGTTGCTCCGCCAGTGCTTAGCATGAGCCAGTGTTTAGAATTGTCAAAATGACAGTATTTACTCTAAAAAAAATATCACTTTGAGGACTGGATTAATAGTCGTTGCTCCGCCAGTACTTAGCACGAGCCATTGCTCAGGACTATCAAACTGTCAGATTTTTCTCTAACAAACTGTCACTTTGAGAGTCCTAAGCACTGACGGAGCAACGACAATTAATTCGAACTTAAGAGTTCTGAGCAATGGCTCGTGCTAAGCACTGGCGAAGCAACAACTATTAATCCGGACCTTAATGTTTACATACATCTGAATGAGGCTGTCAAAAATGAACAATATTAGACCTTTTTTTTTTAAATATATTTAACATACTTTATTCTCTCATTCACTAGCAGTTTTACCGCTATGCTATTAATATACAAAAAAAAAGTCCATAAATTTTCACTCCACCCTAATGCATAGGCTGATAACCACATAACCCATCTTTGCGTCGTGAAAAATGCATAAATATGAAAGCTTGTATTTGTTACAATAAGTTATATATAAAAAAAATAGTATTAAGTAAATGTGTTACTATTTAAAATAGTAAAACAATATTCTAGTCAAATCATAGATACTTAAATGTAAGTACTTAATGTTTTCATATGTTATATGGCGCGTTCCAGTTATATATCGCGCTAACATTATAAGCCAGCGCCACCAACCGATTTATTTAAGCTTTTAGCGTAAGTCTTGTTTTAAGCGGTGTTATTTAGTATATAAATATCACCATGGCAAGCTTACAATATTAGTTCTCCTTAAAAGTAAAAATTGGCATTTGACATCATTGCAAATGGCACATACTTTCAACGAGAACAACAAATAGGTGGTAGGTAGACTGATGTCGGGGCGGGGAAGTATCCACCGTTCGTGCCGATAAACCCAGTAAAGTGTATCCACACATTTTGGGATCAGGCTTGAATTGCCGTCATTCCTAGTCAAGCCGGCATAGTGTTAGGGACTGATGTCAGTCATGAGTGTCTGATTCCAGTTGCTAACATTCATGGACCTCGAGCGCCACTTACCATCAGGTGGGAGCAAGGTCACAAAAAGCTGTGTTACTTTTTTAGCTTCCTTAGTTTTCATTAATAGAAAAATGTCAGTAATTTTGATTTCTAGAAAATTGATAGACTACCGGCAGAAAGGATGATCTAATCTCATATACGCCACGTCATTGGTAGTTAGCTTGTCCCTTTAATTATTTCGGCCATTGACGTTTCTCATAGGCATATATACGATTGTCAAACTGAAAGTTCTTAGAAAATCAAAATAGAGTCCATTCACAACAATACATCGCAGCATCCGATGGAACCATTGAGAGAAGCACTTTGCTCAGTGCAAAATATTCGCGTTCCATGTTTGATACAACAAATAAGTACAAATGTATTTTTTTACTAGGAATAATAAAGGTATTTATTTTAAATGAAACCTTATTTAAAAAACTAAAAAAAAAACTTAGAAAATAAAAATTAATTACAAAAAAATTTGCTTCTCCAAATCGCTGACATGTGGCATGGTTAGCAGCATTTCATCTCTGAATTAAGATACTTATTTTTTGAGAGAAAAAACAGCTTGCCCTATTGACGCCTATGAGCCTTGGAATAATTTCTTTATAGAAAGCTTTTACGGGCCCATCGTTTGTACAGCAAACATCGAAACAAGTCAATATTGCAAATCGTTTCATATTTTTAACGCATGCTGCATGCATCTGCGCTTCTTCCGCTGCAGCACCACTGCAGTGCCTCGAAGGTCAGAAGCGGCTAGGTAATCCCAACAGGTAAAAAAATCCCACACCAGGGATTGGCCCAATCTCCAAGGTACCAATGTCATTCCGTCTGGACGCTTGCCATCGTCTCAACTCAGACCGGTTGATTCTAAAATAGATGGGATCGAGACTACTGCAAGCGTTCTACGAATGAGATCATGAATGGCGCTATGACGGAAAAAGCGACCCGCACGATATAAATGACCAACCTCATAGACGATACGACGATGTGGTTCACACACTTTTATGCCCAGTGGCGGATTTACCAGTAGGCTGGAACCTAGGGCGGCAGTTTTGTAAGGGGCGGCAAATTTGGCCCAATTTTTTTTTTATCTTATAGCAATAAAAAAAAATCAACGATATATTTATTATACAACAAAGAAACGAGTGACAATTTTTTTAGTAATGCATATACTGAATACTCTTACGTCCGTAATCCGTATAATATACGGATTATATTTAGCATTAAAATAATGATATTTCTCGAGTTTGGTACGCTGGAGACATCGACGAGCTTGCCATTTGTCATGATTGGCCTATAGTAAAGTTGGCTAAATGTGAATCCGCTTATTTATAAGCGTGGTTTCTGACCACCCCGAAAGGGAAAACTTTCGTGATGATACTTTACTTTTCTATTTAAATAATCTAGAAACTGGCACAACTATCCCCTAGTTCAATCATACTAATAACGGAAAAAGCCGATGTAATAAGGTCGATAGAACACAAATAATAAAGTTGCAATTTCAGAATAAATGTATTTATTTATTTATTTAAAACTTTATTGCACTATGTACAAAGGGCGGGCTTAATGCCGCTAGGCATTCTCTAGCAGCCAACCTTTGGGACAATACAGAACATTACAGTCATGAGGCTAGGTGAAAACGATTGTAAGAAACGTTGCCAAATAAATTCATTTAATCTTACATGCACTAGATAATAAAATCAATACACATACATACAAATATGTACACAATAATACATATACTACACACTATATTGGCTACCATATACTACATACAATACATACTTATTATGTTGTGAGGAGCTCTTTAGGTAATGAAAGTAAACCAGCTTTTTAAACAGCGCGCGGTTTGCTGGGTGCTTGGCGAATTTCAACAACTAAACTGTTCCAGAGATTTGCGGCCACTACTGCGAATGAGTTAGACTGAAAGCTAGAGTGATGAGAAGGGATAGATAGAACAGAATTGTGTGACGAACGAAGAGATCTGTCATGAATTGAGGAGAGATAGGTAAATTAAAAAAAAATACTGCGGCATAAATGTCAATGGAGAATACATCTCACACCTCCGATTCGCGGATGACATAGTCATCATGGCCAGCTCGCTCAAGGATCTTAGCAGAATGTTAAACGGCTTAAACGTGGCTTCTCAGCAGGTTGGCCTCGGAATGAACCTGGATAAGACTAAGGTTATGTTCAATGACCATGTCAAGCCGAGGCCAATCTGTGTGGGAAATGCTACTCTCGAAGTTGTGCAGGAATACGTCTACCTTGGACAGACTATTCAGCTAGGCGCTGCTAACTTCAGCAAAGAAGCCGACATACGCATTCAGCTAGGATGGGCGGCATTCGGGAAACTTCGACATATCTTCTCATCGTCCATACCACAGTGTTTGAAGACAAAAGTCTTCAACCAGTGCGTCCTCCCCGTAATGTCGTACGGAGCAGAGACGTGGACACTGACAGTGGGTCTGGTTCACAAATTCAAGGTCGCTCAGCGAGCTATGGAGAGAGCTATGCTTGGTATTTCTCTGATGGATAGAATTCGAAACGTTGAAATTCGTCAGAGAACCAAAGTTACTGACATAGCATTCAAAATTAGCAAGCTGAAGTGGCAATGGGCCGGACACATCTGCCGCAGAACCGACGACCGATGGGGCAAACGGGTTCTGGAGTGGAGACCAAGTACGGGACGACGCAGAGTGGGACGACCCCCCGCCAGATGGACGGATGACCTTAGGAGGGTCGCTGGTGGGGGTTGGATGAGGGTTGCAAAAGACCGCGTGCAGTGGCGAGCCTTGGGGGAGGCCTATATCCAGCAGTGGAGAGACACAGGCTGATGATGATGATAAGGTAAATTTGTCCTTGAGGTATTTCGGTGTGGCAGGCTCATTTAGTATAGAATCGAGTAGGCAGAGGATTCTACGATTTCTGCGACAGCGAATTGGTAGCCACCCTAACTTATCACGATACTCATTGTATATAATATGATTGTGAACTAAACTAGCGTATTGAAATTTAATAGCCTACTAGCGGCAAATTTGTAAATCCGCCACTGTTTATGCTCAGTCGAAGGCAGACAGATATGCGTAAGGAACTATTTTCTAAAAGTGTACCCAAATTTTTTGAGGGAAGTGCGTTTATCCAATGATCCGACACCGCTAAGAGACGTGCGTGATCCCTCATCGTTACAGATTGATGATTACGTTTAACCATAGGTAAATCCCACGGTCTTTGCACTTGTAAGTTGTCGGGAAGGTCTTCGTCCGGACAAGCCAATAGTAGCTTTAGGGACAGAATTGGGTACTATTCAAACGTTAACTTTGCCTTATTACAATATTTTTCCTAAAATTGCCATTAATCTAGTAGTTAATAAAAGCTTATTACCTTATTAAGAAATTGTAAACCTTCCTACCAAATGCTTTAAGAATGTTGTGAAATTTTCTAATATTGTACCCAAATGTTTGTCGACTTGTTTAGAGCAATTACACTTTATTTGTGAATTTATTGTTTTATTTTTACCCTTCATCTTTCATCATTACAGCCCCTAGAACATATCGTCCTAGACCTCCACTAGAGACGGCATTCCAGAACATATATCTGGAGAATTTGGCCTACACTGGCGAGGATATGATGTCAATTTTTAATGACAAATTATTAACGATTCCACAAGTTGGTAGTTGGAACCGGGGCGGCTTAACGTGCTCTCTGAGGCACGGAACGATGTTGTAAATCTATGACAAATGTACGTAAGAAAAGTGTATTATTCATTGGTACATGCCGGGGGGTTTGAACCGACCTTTGTAGGATTTAAGGAACGCGGTCTTATAACCGATTTATAAATAAAACAATAAAAAGGTACATTAAAAAGCCATCGAAACAAAAGGGCATGTTTGAAGAGGTTGATGAATATCTATCGAAGAAGAATAAGTACTTGACTTTTCGGTTTGAGCGCTTTTTTTTTTTCAGTTTATTTCGATTTTAAAGTCGTTCGACTTGGCGTTGCTCTATTGTTTTTTAAAGCAAAAATCGTTAAAAAAAAAACAGCATTTGTGTTCTAGGGGCTGTGAATAGTGTGAGTGATAGTCCGTGTTTAACTTTGTGCTCTTATCTAAATGTATTTTGACTGGCATTCAAGTAGCGTTTTAATTCACTTTAAAGTAAAATTCTTTTAAAAAAGCGCGCTTTTTCTGTACGAGCGACGTACGGACAGGGAGGGGCAGCGGTCGTAGAAGAAGAGCCTCGTAGATTGTCAAATACGAGTAATAAAGCTATTACCATTTTTTTTTTTAAATCTACTACTGCTCATGTGAAACTCATATTTCCCTTTCAGCACGGACAATACCAAGCGTGCGTTATTACAAAAAAAAAACTAGAGTCGCCAAAGTCTTTTCTACCACTTCGAAATGGCCACTGCAGTTCGTGTACTCATCTAGCTATTTAGTAATTATATTTTATAATATACTGGTGGTCAGGAAACAAAATATTCTCTTCTCGATTTGGTACGTTCATCAACGAGCTAGCCAATTGTCATGATTGGCCTAGTAAAGTTGGCTAAATGTTTAAAGCGTGGTTTCCGACGCTTGTGATGATACTTTACTTTATAATATTTTATTACATTGTTGTAGTTAAGAAGAAAACATGCATAAATAGATTTTATTTCAATTATATTACCGGGGGGTTTGTGGAATTCGTTATATAGGAGAGGAATCTTGCACTATTTTAAGAGATATTTTAGACCGTCGCGTCGTGCTGAAAGGGATATGATACACAACGATCAAAACATTATGATTAATTTTCTCCCCCTATAATTCCCCCCTCCCTCCCCCCTCCTCCTAAATACAATCCTGGCACAGGGATATATAGACAGTAAGAGGAAAAAAGTTGTTATTTAAAGTCGAAATATATTATATACTTAATTAAGATTGAATAAAATATAAATAATGATTTCATGAAGAAATAACTACATATACTCGTAGAATTGCTTTCTACCTCTCAATAAATAGGTACAAATAAATAGGTAAAATTTTTGAAAATCTAATTTACATGATTTAGAAATAAAAGTCCGTGTAAATATAACCCAATTTAACTTTAAAATATTAACGGCCTGTTGCAGAAAGGATGATTAAAATAATAATCCATGATTAAGATTTTGTAATAATTGTTTAGCTTGTCACTTTCGCTATTTCAGCCAAAATATTCTCCTTTCTGCAACCGGCCGTATGATTTAAATATATTTTTTATGCATCTAATGACGAGAAGATCTACGCGGACAGGCTAGAGTTGAAAGGTGGTAGTCCGAATAATTCAGGTTGGAAGTACATCAGAGAGTCGATGACTAAGGTGGCGTCCAAGGTTTGGGTCCGGTCGAGTTGCGGGTCCGGTACCATCACGACCTGCATCCCGGAGGCGCGGGCAGCTCGCACACCGTTCACTGAATCTTCGAAGACTAGGCACTAAAAATGTTTTTTTCTTTAATAAATTTTATACCTATTTTATTATTAATAATACTGATATTATTAATAATAATCTCTCACCATCCCAAAGGTTAGTTGTCAGAGAATGCCTAACAGGCATTAAACTCGCCTATGTACCTAATTTTAAGTTTTGGTACAATAAAGAATTTAAAATAAAATAAATAAAATATTTAATACTTATGTCAAAAATAATAAAATAGTTTATTAAAGATAATATTAAGAAAATTAAACACAAACAAAAAATGATAGTAATATCAGACCCTTACATATAAAATTGACGTTCTATGTGGAAAAACTAAAACGAATTTATATATTTAATCAATCGGAAGTATGTACCATCGTATGTATTGCTGAAAAAAAATGGGAGCGAGAATTAGTATAATCTCTGAAGACGCACGGTTAGGACTTATAAATTTTCCATATTGTAAACAGACCGATGTCAAAGAAAAATCTAATGGCGTGAAAACAAATAAATCACAATGGGGTGTGGGGTGTATCAGGCAAAGCTTTTTGTAGATGTCGCTAGCGGCAACGGTACCTTATTTTACATCTATATCACATCATTTTAAAAATGTTTTCGTAGTTTTATATGTTTATAACAGAAAAATGATTTTTTATTAACGTTAGCTACCTTAAAAGACGAATTCAAAAGCGCACACCCCGTCTTTAAAAAGAAAAAAGGTTTTATTAATAGAACGGCAATTTAAAAGCTGCTCACTTCGGCATATTATCCAGAAAATAATATTCGTAATAAAAATACAAACTTTCTATACAACTGACAGTTATATGAGGTACCATCTATCATGCGCGTGATAAAAAGTTAGTGATACACCCCATTGCAAAAAAGCACAAATACACAAGCCTATATTTCAAATAAATTTGAATTTTTAATTCCTAGCCAAACGCCAGATATTTGACATCAATGTGGCCAGTTCGACAAAACGTCAATTTCATATGTAAGGACCTAATATTTGCAATAAATCTAAATTATTTATTATGCAGCTGTAGAATGGAATGTAGCGTGGGAATGTATGGAGGTAGTAAAACATTTAAGTTAAAATAATTAATAACCTTAACTGGTTCCGGTTTTTCTGGAAATTTATCAGCAGCTACCAGGAACACGTCAGGGTATGGTTTGCCCCTCTTCACGTCAGGGTCTGAAGAGCCAAAGGTTTTGTACTCGAACAGGTCGAAAATATCCTCATGATGAAGAGCCTTCATCTCATAGCTTTCCTTACTGCTGTTGGTCGCCAAACCGAACGGAATTTTGTGCTTTTTGAAATGCTCGATCAGCCGTTTGGCTCCTGAAGGTTTAAGTTTAAAATATACTTATTGTAGTCGTAGACCTCCACTGCTGAAGATTGGACGGTCTTGGATTACAGCGGAATCATTAAGAATTTGCGTGACATACAATTTTGTTAAAATTGTTTTTTTTTTTCTTACGTACATTTATAATAGATTTACAACACCACCGTTCCTGTGCCTCAAAAGCCGTTAGGTCCCGGCTCGACTAATACGAACTTGTGGAATCGTTAGAGAAATTTCATTTTAAAAATTACATCTGACCCTCGCCAACCCGTGTGGCAAGGCAGCGTGGCAAGTGTAGGCCTCCAGAAATTCAGGAAGGCCCATCTCCAACAGTGGGAGGTCTCACACTCGTATTCTTAAACGGATCCTTCACTCAATTATTTCTTGCAGCTGTCAAACGGAAAGACGCCTCGGCACGTGACTACGCTCTAGAAATGGAACTGTCAAACTCAAGGTTCATAGCGGAGTTGACCTTGAAACCTCCTTAAAGCGTGTTCATGTTATTTTCGGCAAATATGTATATTATTTAAATTTATATTTATTATTTTCTTATTATTAGTTAGTTAAATAACTTATTTACTAGATCACATTTTGAACTAAACAAATTGTCATCATTCAAGTCAGATTTCATTCCAAAATTATAAATATTTTGACACATGAATACATAATGTGAAAGAAACTTATGGATGTCAAAAGTGTTAGAGCGTGTAGTCTCAAAATAAATATTTAGAATACGGAACGTAATTTTCAATGTTGCCAGAAAAAATACTTATCTTACCGGAATTATTTAAAATGGTAACATTTATGCCTTTCGACGTTTGAAGAGTTTACAACTATAAATACAGAATTTGAGGATCCCTTGAGGGAACCCGTTTGACAGCTGGAAGGAACGGTTGGGTAGAGGAGCCTCTGAGATGTAGGACTCTGTGTTCTAGGTAATGATGATGAAATAAATAAAATCGATCTCATGATCCAAAATTAACTCAAGTAGGTATATTGTTTCTATTTACCAAATATCAAATCAAGAAACAATGAAAGAAGCTAGACAAACTTCGTCGTTTTTTAATACGGGCCTATTTAATACTTTGTATTTTAGGGGATGTGATTAAAAACACATTACGGTACGAACCTTGCATGACTTGTGACTGCGGAAATAATTCGTGGAACACTTTTCTGCTTTCGGCTATAAATTCGTCCACGCTTAACGGTAGTTCCAATTCATTTATAATGGTCTGAGAGAATTCATTGCTCTGTTTCCCCATAATCTTACATTTTAAACCGTACGTGAACTCTTTATCATATTTAGCAGCGATCTTTTGAAATCCTACAGTGTATAAATCTTCTGTATCTGAAAAATCCATAGATTTATATACATACATATCCTCCTCCTTGCGTCGTTTTCCTCAATGCTGAGGGTCGTGACCTTTTGGCTCGGAGGATGCTGCGCCATCCAGGTCTGCACACGGCGGCATCCAGCGCACAGTTCGGCAGCATATAGGAATATGGAAAATACGAGGCTGCGGACAAGTTTTGTTGTAGTCCCAATAGTGATATTACGATCTTTCCATACTCCTTTCATCTAACTCATAGCGTTTTTAGCCATGCCTATCCTTCTTATACACACATATAAGAGTAGATAATCCATTGGGGTGTATCACTAACTTTTATCACGGTAGATGGCACATGATAGATGGTACCTAATATACTGTCAGTTGCATAGAAAACTTGTATTTTTTTTACGAAATTTATTATTTTCTGGATATATTATGTCGAAGTGAGCATCTTTTAAGTGTACAAATCGAAATTTCTAAGCGAAATCAAAGATATGGTGATCTCAAAATTGCCGTTCTACTATTAAAACCTTTTTTCTTTTTAAAGACGGTGTGCGCTTTCTTAATTCGTTTTTTAAGGTAGGTAACGTTAATTTAAAATACATTATTCTGTTACAAAATATAAACTACAAAAACATTTTAAAAAATATGGGATATAGGTGCAAAATAAGGTACCATTGCCGCTAGCGACATCTACAAGAAGCTTTGCCTGATACACCCCATTCAATACAAAACGCAATTTAAAAACGTTCCGTTATCTAGGAGGCACAGTACGAATCAACCAATCAGGTGGAGGCGTGGTACGAATCGAACAATCAGGTGCGAACTACGAAATAGATTTTAGAGACGTATAGAAACTTTTTATATGACTTAGGACCTCATTAAAAAAAAAAAATTAAAGTTAAAGCATTATTAAGAGAGGAATTTAAATCTTAAAACCAATCATTATCGCAATAAACTTAAGTGTTTTTATAAATTAATAATATGTTTAGGCTGTCTTCGTAAGATATATACTTGGGGGTACCGGATTCGATTCATGGACACAATACTTTATTTAATTAATTTGTAATATTTCTTGAGTTCGGTAAGCTAGAGATATCGACGAGCTTGCCACTTGTCATGATGGGCCTATAGTAAAGTTGGCTAAATGTGAATTCGCTCCTTATAAAAAAGCGTGGTTCCTGACCACCCGAGAACAAATAGGTGGTAGGCGGTAATTTGCCCATTCTATCGGGGCGGGGAAGTATCCACCGTTCGTGCCGATAAATCCAGTAAAGTGTATCCACACGTTTCGGGATCAGGTTTGAATTGCCGTCATGCCCCAGTCAGGTCGGCATAGTATTAGGGACTGGTGTCAGTCATGAGTGTCTTATTCTAGTTGCTAACATTTATGGACATTGCGCGTCACTTACCATCAGGTGGACGCAAGGTCACATGTCGTGCTAGTATAATAAAATATAAAAAGATATAAAATATAATACCCTTATGGTATTATATTTTTTTTTTCCATATATCATAACATAAATACAACATTATGCTGCCAAACTTTAAAATAGTTTATCGGCAGATAGCTCTCATCACAATAATGATATCTTAGCACAGTTTAGTTTACTAAAGCTCGCCTATGTAGATGTTTTTATATTTTCCGTGCATTTTTTTATTATTAATATTAGGAAGTAGTGTCATAACTTACTTAGAAGCAATCCATCCATATCAAACAGCACGTGTGTCACCGGCTTATAACTCATATTAATTATCGTTTTTTTTAGGTCTAAAATTCTCCGCGCACACAACCTTGGCAGAGACGTGCACTAACTGAGCTGAAATCGGCAATTATCCCATAATTATCAGATCTTGCGTAAGAGTATACGGATGTGATTTTGTTTGTCTTTAATAAACACTATAATACTCTAGGTATAAGGCCCAGATATATTTAATTATTAAAACTTTATTGCACAATATAGATATACAAGGGGTGGACTTAATATTGTCGCTGGACATTCTCTGACAGCCAACCTTAGGGACACTGTAGAACATTAATGATTACGTAATAAATATGCAATATTATCTAAACCATATTACTACAATAAACTAAATACTTACTAATAATACATACGCATAACGTTTTATGCATATTAAAATGCATAATGGACACTAAAAATATAATTTTAAAGAATATCCATGCGCATTGCTTCATGCTTCAAAAATTATGGACAAATAAATTAGTATGTACTTACATTTTAGATTAATTACTAACATAGTTTTTTTTAAGTTATTAATGTTACTAACACGATATGGTTTTTGTACCGAAATAAAGAATTATTATTATTTATTATTATTACATTAGGTAAATACATTACATAATATTAATACATACTACACGTAATAATATATACTGAATAAACTAAATGGGTTGTTAAGAGCTATTTAATTAATATGAATATACTCTTTTTTTGTAAATGATTTTCGTATATTTACCGGCAGCTTGTTCTACAGGTTTGCGGCAACAACAGCAAAATAATAGTTTATGAATCCAGAGTAGTGCGATGGAATAGACAGAACAGCAGCCTCATTCTGTTAAGTACTTAAGCGCAAACATTATATAATGGAATCCGTAAACTATATATATATATATATATATATATATATATATATCCCCTCGTTCCGAGACACGATAATAGTAACCTAAGCATGCTTAAAGGTGTTCCGAGACGTGTAGAAACTGTTTTGCCAAAGCTATGTGACGTCACAAATTACATTACTCCCCGCGCTTAGACTGCTCACGATATCAAGGTAGATCGCTCTGTGCGCTGTCAGTTTTTTGTAATTATGTCGCAGCCATTTTCATAATGATGTCATTTGTGAAGTCACAAAGCTTTGGCAAAACAGTTTATGCACGTCTCGGAACTTCTTTAAGCGTGCTTAGGTTAATATTATCGTGTCTCGGAACAAGGGGAAAGTCGTTCGACTTGGCGTTGCTCTATGGTTTTCATACAATTTAAGCAAAATTCGGTAATTGCTGTCCTTCTCAAGTCAAACACAACTTAAGAAATATGATCAAGACAAGGTTGTAAAATAGTCTATAAATTATTCACAATTAGGTAATTTAAACCACAATATAATCTTTATCTTATCAATGGTTAAACAAACAAAATTAGGGCCAATATATCAATTGCTACATACCTGAGTTCTATAAACAGTTATTATGCTTTGCCTCAAATACTGCGTCTGATGTTCAGCAGTTAAAAGGGCCGGTAACTGAAACTATCCTAAGTGGCATTTCTTTACTTAAAGACAAAAAATGTAAAAGACAACGCGACAACGGTTACCGAGGTCAAAGATACAAAGACAAACTATGTACCCCATCTCAATGCTTGGAGATTTATTCGAAAAATTGTTACTGTATGGCAATTAAAATATTTAATCATTTGCCATCTGATTTAAAAGCATTAAATGCAGTAGAAATGAGGTCGTTGCGTCGCATATGCGGCGTCACTTTGGCGGACCGCATACGTAACGTCGAAATACGGAAAATGGTGGGTATAAAATTTCTTTTATAATTCCTTTTATAACTTTCGCATAGGGACAAAAATAAGGAAAGGCATGCTACGATGGTTCGGGCATGTTGAAAGGATGAGCGATGAAAGATTGACGAACCAGATATATAATGCGAAAGTTGTAGGTGAAAGAGGCCCTGGCAGACCGAGACTCACATATCACGATCAAATAAATAAAACACTGGCTGAAGGTACATTAAAAAGCTTTCGTAACAAAAGGGCATGTATGAAGAGGATGATGAATGTCGACGAAGCGAAAGAGGTATGTCGTGATCGTGTCAAGTGGTGCTCAATTGTCTCTGCCTACCCCGCAAGGGATCTGGCGTGAAGATATGTATGTATGTATGTAAATGTAAGGGATTTTGAAAAAAAGTTATTTAAGCTATTGGTACTAAAGGTATACTATTCAAATAAGGAATTTCTTAGTGATGTACTTGAGTAGGAAAATTCAATTATTATCATTTGACATAATATAAATAATTGACATGTAATTTATTTTTCCATTTTAATTTTATTTTTTTATGTATTTAGGTGTGTTGAAACTATTGACTATCTGTATAACTGTAAATATTTTCATGTTGCATGACGGCAGAATACGCCGGAAAACTGTACTACTACTAGCCACAATATGTACCGTATTCTAGAAAATAAATGTTTTGATTTTGATAATTTAGGTAAACAAATGCCAAGGAGTGGTGGCTCCGTTGTAAGAACGTTTTAATAACATCCTAAAAAAGATAGTTGCGAACCACGACATGTACTTTTCTTATGTATAGATTTACAACACCATCGTTTCCGTGCATCGGAGAGCACCATAAAGCTTCAGTGGAATGGGGTGTATCACTAACTTTTTATCACGATAGATGGCGCATGATAGATGGTACCTAATAGAACTGTCAGTTGCATAGAAAACTTGTATTTTTATTACGAAATTTATTATTTTCTGGATATATTACCGAAGTCAGCTGCTTTTAAGTGTACAAATATAGATTTCCAAGCGAAATCAAAGATATGGTGATCTCAAGATTGCCGTTCTATTAATTAAACCTTTTTTCTTTTTAAAGACGGTGTTCGCTTTCCTTACTGTCTTTTAAGGTAGGCAACGTTAAGTTAAAATTCGTATTTCTGTTATAAAAAATTAAAAACTACAAAAACTTTTAAAATATGATCCGACATAGGTGTAAACAAGGTACCAGTGCCGCTAGCGACATCTATAAAAAAGCTTTGCCTGATACACCCCATTGTTAATAAATTGCCATTCAAAAGTGACATCAGAGCTTCGCCAACCTGTCTGGCCAGAGCGCGGGTAGCAATTATAGGTCAAATTCTCCTGACAATTCTGGAAGGCATCCAACAGTGAAGAGTTGGACTCTGTGTTGTGCTGTGATGATGTAATGGCACTAAGTAAGGATTCATTTACGAGCCCTAAGAGCGTTGATTTAGACGCTGAGGTGCTTGGTGAAATTTCTAGCCTAGTACACTCATCGATATACCAGTATAGATAGGCCCTAACTAATATAAAAACATTGTCACAAAACTAATCGCAAAAGTTTATTAGTTCGTAATCACATCAGATTGGTCGATTCGTACTACACCTCCGCCTGATTGGTCCATTGCAATACCAATCAGGCAACATAGCATATGTATGCTCGACTTGTCGCTTTAAGCGCTTTTTTTCACTTTGAAAGTCGTTCATACAAAATTCGGTAAAAAGGCAAGCTTTGCTTTTAAGTCGAACATAGCAGTAGTATAGGAGGTACTTACTCGTATTATTTAAACAATATTATTGCTATGTTCGACTGAACGCAAAGCGAAGCGTTCGACGCTTTTTTACCGAATTTTGCTCAAAATACATACAAACCATAGAACAACAAGTCGGAACGATTTTCAAAGCGAAATAAAGTGAAAAAGCGCTTAAAGCGTCAAGTTAAACACAGGGATACTCGTATAATTTTATTTCAATGTAGGTAGTTGAAAAAAAAACAATAGGTACCCTCATAAAAATAATTTTATTTGCATCACATATATATTTTTAAATTATTAATATTTTTACCCGTCTAATAAAAAAACATAAAAAAGTAACAATAAATAAGCTTTTAAAGCTTAAAACTATAAAATTGCCTTCTGAAAAGTTTTTGTACTGTCGCTTTGGACTTTTTACTTTTCCATCTACTTTTTAAAGAAAATAAGTAAAGTATGGTAATATTATATTTGTAATTTATAATCAATAAAGTATTTTAATGATATATCTAATTTTTTTTTAAAGGCCACATTACAAAGTTGCTTTACTTACTTTTAAAAACAAAACAAGTAAACTCTAAGTCTAACTTCACTTTTTTTACTTAGAACGTCGTTCGACTTGCGCTTTAAGCAAATTTCAGTAAAAAAACCGCGCTTTGGTTTGCTTTCAAGTCAAAAACGGACAAAGTAATAATTTTGTTTACCCTCATTCCGAATCATGCTCAAAGCGCTTAGAATAAATATGATACTGACAGTCATTCCGAATCAAATATCGTGATTTGGATGCTCAGAGCGTTATTTCAATTCGAAACGGTCTAAATCACTTTTTATTCATTACATAATAGTTTTTTTTTTAAGTATAGAAGATAAATTGCGGATTCCACACTTTTCAGTATGAATACTGACAAACACACTTCTCTCGACTTTTCCAGCGTAATATGTGTATTGTTTATTATTATTTATTCGTTTTGGTCTTCTAAAATAACTTGTTGTGTTACAGACATTTATAGTATTAATATTACATATTTACTTTTTAAATATGTACAATTATTTATTATTGTTATTACTATTATTTTTTATTATTAATAAGAAAGACCGAGACAGACTTATGGTTGTCAAAAGCAATAGAGTAGGATAGGAACTGCAAGTTGACTTCAGTTTATTCATCAAATGGTGGTAAACCAAATAGCTCTGGTTTGAATTGTTCTAAACTCTTCAAAACTAGAGTAGCTTGCTCAGTAAGTGCCCTATCCATTCGCTCGTCGGGTACCATCACAACCTGCATATTGGCTGCTATTGCTGCCTTCACCCCATTCACTGCATCCTCAAAAACTAGGCACTAAAACAAGAAAAGGTTTTAAATGCCCTGGAAAATATTTTTTTATTATAGGTTCTTTTGTAAAAAAAAAAAGAATTTTACAACAATTTAATGAAAAATGCATAGGTTTGATCCAGAAAACTATATATTATGTTTATAGGTAAGAAGCAGAAATCACTTCACGTCTTTTTACACACTTATGAAGTGTTTTGTTTTGAATGGGAATCTATTTACATACGAAACTTTAGTAAAGTATCATCACGTCTGTATCACTTTTAGGGTGGTCTGAAACCACATTATTGTTTTTGTTATAAAAGCAGGTTTACATTTAGTCAATTTTACTATAGACATCATTTTTTCTTTTATACTAGCACAACATGCACTTTATGATGTTTCTGTGTACCAATTTCGAGAAATATCACAAACAAATTATTGTGTCACAAATCCCCTTCAAGTCTAAATCCATTAACCGCTAGACCACGGAGGCAGTCAACAAAAACTATAAGTACAAGCATGAGATATGAACGAAATGTAAAGTATGGCAAGTTACAAGACCAGGTTTACATGCTAGCACCTTATGCAGCATAAGATCAATTTTAGTTATTGTTAAAATATGTATAATATAATATGTTAAACATGTCTTGCGGAATTTCAACTTTTTAGTAGGAAATTGTTCCATATTGAAACTGGCATTGTCCGTTCTTTGCAATCCATTGTGTTAAGGGGAGAGAAAAACAAAAAATAAGCATTTAAATAAACTTACCTGTTCAAACATAGGTTTATCGGGAAATTTGGAAGCTGCTACAATAAATATATCAGGATGAGGTTTTCCCTTTTTAACCTCAGGGTCGGATGAGCCAAATGTCTTGTATGGAAAAAGATCAAATATCTCTTTATGATGTTTATTTACTTTTAATTCATAACTTTCTATGCTAGAACTAGTGGCCAGTCCCATTGGTACCTTATGTTTAGCAAAATGCTCAAGTAGCTTCTTCACACCTAAAATTTTTTATAAATAGAAAATATATACAGCGTGGATTTTGAGACTGGCTTAACCGTTATAGTTACAGTAAAGTTCACAAGTTATTCCCTAACCATGTGATAAGTCGCAGAGGAGACAATAACTGTCGACCAAGGAGCCCAGACCCTACTCCTGATTTTTTCCTGTGGGGCTACTTAAAGAATACAGTCTACAACCATCATTTGATTGATAATTTTCAACACTGCTGAGTATCCGGCATCATTATCCATTACACAACTGGATCTTAAAACATAAATAAATGGGTAGCCAAACTGGGTACCCATCCAATGTCTAGTCAATGACTATGGTTAAATAGTTTAATTTTTAAGATTCTTGTGAAGAATAATAAAGACTGAGACAGACTTATAACTGAACCCAACTACACATAAGATTTACCTGGCAAGAGTTGTGCGTCAGGAAATAGTAATTCAAATTGCTCCTTCGTTTGATTCATGAACTCTTCGCGGGTCAAGGGTAAGTCCAGTATTGATATTATCTTATCGGCAGTTTCGGTCGACTGTAACCCCATCAATTGTAATTTTAAACCAAAACTATACTCTTTTCCAAACTTAGATAGGATATTTTGAAATGCAACTGTATACAAGTCCTCTGTATCTGAAAAAAAAAATACAGTAATAATCCTAAACTATAATTTGGCTTATTTTCTCTGTAAATACTAACTTAACAGCAATCCATCCATATCAAACAGAACATGAGTAACAGGCTTATAAACAGGCATCGCTATTATTATTTTAAGCTAATGGAAATTATTAATTTGATTTAAATTATGAAAACAACAACACGTTTCCAAAAGTTCCCGGCGGAAAACTGACTTTTTACTTTTTAATTTCATTAATGTTTGAATGTGTTACAATATTCGAAAATATTTATCTAGTTAGAATTCCTACTCGCTTAGCACTTTTTATATCCTATAAGCCTGTCTCTGTCTTTGTCTGTCAGGATGTTTAATTTGTATTTAGGAACATAAATCAAATTTATTTTTCTAAAGAATGAGATAAACTTATAGCTCTTTAAAGTACTGAAGGGAGTAGAAAGTTCAAGTAGATAACAATTCCAAGTAGATACATTTTCCAAACCCAACTTAAAACTTTTATGTTTTGTAAACGGTTGCTACGCATTTGACAGAAAGTTTTGGATTTTTATATGAATGAAAAAAAATAATGCTATTGGCATTGGGGTTATGAATGGTGGACTTATAAATTGTGAAATGATGTGCGCGTACGTTTTTGTGCTAATAGTGCAATTACAAGTTAGTTGCTTAAGTTTAATATGTTAAATTTTACTTGCTACCATTAAGTGACTTGTATGCTTGTCGCATAACTTTGTTTTGTAAAATGGATGGACCTGGTATCAGCCTTTACCAAGAGCCCATTCACATAAACAACAGCGCTGAAGACCGCCTTGAAGAGCAGGAGCAGCTGGAAGATGAAACCAGACGCCGCGTTGAGGTATCTTTGTAATAATTTAATTAGCTTAGCTATAAAGAAATCCTAAAGTTAAACAATAAGCTTTTGCAAACTTGTTACAAACTTCATGACCATAATTAAATGGTTTGCTTTTAATTTATTTGATATGATACAATTAGGTGACTATAGGAAGAAGATTTATAGTTTATAATTTTTATAAAGTTTGTGTTTCAATATACAAAATATTCATCCTGCAATTACTACAGCACAGTATGCTTTAATAATATAAAAAAAGTAAAAGTAAAGTAATATCACAACCGTTTCCCGGGAAATGGTGATCGTTGTGGTGCAGTTCTGTATATGTTTTATTTTGTAAATCTGATATAGCTGAGTTTTCCTTGCAGATTCCTTTCTCAGTCAGATTAAACATTAACAGGTCACTGGAATTTGCTAAGCTGCTGGTCTTCTGCTAACAGCTTACTTATTGGGCCACTTTGCTGCTTAGTAGAATCATTCAAAATAATTAAATTATTGATGTTTCATAAATGCCTGTAATAGGTTTACGTGAATAAGATATTTTGACTTTAACTTTGGGGTGGTCAAAAACCACGCATATAAATAAGCGGATTCACATTTAGCCAACTTTACTATAGGCCAATCATGACAAGTCGTAAGCTCATCGAATAAAACTAAACGAGAAATATCACAAATAAATTAAATAATAATTAAATGTATTTATTTACATTAATAAATATTTTTGTGTTCCGACCAGGAATCGAACCTGGTACCTCCGAGTCTAAATCCACAGACTTAACCACCAGATCATGGAGGCATTATTATTAATATTTTTTTTATTATCAGTCTACTAATGAGCCATAGATATGTTATAACTAACATTCAGAAAACAACATCTATATAATAATTTGATAATTTTTTTTTTATAGTTAAAACAGAAACTGGACATAGGATTTGATGACTTGAACAATGATGATGATGCAAGTTCTGTAAACAGCAGTGCCAACTTCACTGCAGATCAATCTCATCATTTCAAAGGTTTGTTATAAAAAAAAAGTTCTGATATACTATAATAATAATAATAAATATTTATTGAATTACCAGTTTCATTGTATTAGTAACATGGCATGTGGCAAGCTCGTCAATGTCCCTACCATACCAGACACAAGAAATAACACAAATAAAATAAATATATTATTGAGTTTCGACCAGGAATCAAACCTGATGTTGTTAACAATAAGACAAAGACAGTCGTCAACATCATTATTTAAAAAACTAATATAATTCAATATATTTTTGGTCTTCTTAATCAGAATGTGAACCTGGTACCTATGCGTCTTAACTGCTGGACCACTATATATTCACGACGTAAAGCTCTCCTGTGCACATTAATTTTAAGTTATTTTAGTTTTTGTGCAATAAAGCATTTTTGTTTGATTTGATAATGATGATGTATTTTTTAGATGTAGATCATCACACCCACAAGTTGCCGCCAATGTATGAGGGTGAGCATCTCAAGGACTTCCAGCAAGTGTGCGAGACTCCTAAACATCATCACATGTATGATCCACAGAATTATTACCCCTTGGGGGCTGGAGATGGACAGAATTACTGTCCATCAGAAATTAACGGTAATAATCTTTATAAAGTTTTATAAAAAGTAAAATGTTTTCTTTCTAAAGAAGCAGATTTAAAAAAAAAACACATTTGCCAACTAAAAGTTTTAATTGTGACATTAACGCCCAGGTGCAGAAAGCATGATTAAAATTATCTATGATCAATATTTTAATATAGGCCACGTGATTGGTAGTTATCTTGTTCCATTGGTTATTTTAGCCAATGAGGTAACTCATAGGCATACATTAAACATATCAAAAGATAATAGCCCTTTCTACAACTGGCCGTACATATGTATTTTAAAAATGTATATATATATATTTGTCTATTGATATGTATATCTATAGGCCCTAACTGATATAAAATGTAACCACGAAAATAATCAAATTCACAAAAGTCTATTAGTTTGTAGTCAGACAGACAGACAGCGGAGTCATCCAGGCCCGGATGTTCAATGGGCCTGGGTTGGGGATGGGATAAACTCCCGTTTTCCCCGGCAGGATCTCGGCGGCTAACTACCCACCGGTGATTCAACGCACCTTTGGTGCTGGGCGCTGTTCCTACTACAGCACCACCCTTGTGGCTCACGAATCTAGTCTCCTAGATTTGTCTACTTTAGTTCTTCTCCAAGAGCGCCTCCCTAGGTAGTGGCCTCCCCTCCGGGGGCCGTGCGAAAGTAGGAGCGATATCCTGAAGATGCTTGTAGGATCCGTTGTCAGCCCGGTAAAACATACGTTTAGCTAGGCCGACAACAAATGCCTCGATAGTAGGCATCTCCAGATCTCTCGCAATTACAGAATTTCGCACGAACCACGGCGCTCTGGATACCACCCTGAGCGATATGTTCTGCTGACTCTGGATCTTGTCCCTGTTGGTTTTGGCCAGAAGGTGATGCCAAGCTGGCGCAGCATAAGTAAGTCGGGAACGGATGAACATCTTGTAGATCCGCACCTTCAACCTGAGCGGCAAACTGGAGTTCATTACAGGACGTAACATGGCTCGGGTCGCCTTCGCCTGATTCACGGCATGGCAGGCCATCTCACCCATTGTTAACGTCCTGTTGATGATGCAGCCCAGGTATTTGACGGTGGGAGTCCACTCGATGTCCTGTCCCCGAAGCTGTAATGGTGGAGGCAGCCGGCATCTAGACGTCACCAATGCAGCAGTTTTGCCGACATTGATTGACATGCGCCACTTGTCCAACCACGCAGGAAGGAGATCCAGAAGGTCTTGCATTTTATCTGCAGCAACATATTGACTTGAAGAAGAGCTAAAGTAGGCACTGTCATCTGCAAACAGTGCAAGCATGACATCCTGCTCACCCTCTTCCAGGACTTCGGAGAGAGTAGGAATATCATTGGTATACAGCGCGTAGAGTACGGGAGATAAGCAGCTACCCTGTGGAACCCCGGCTAAAATGGGTTTTTCCACAGAGATGTGATCCTCCACAGCGACGTGAAATCGTCGTTTTCCCAGGAACGACGCCAGGATCCTTACTGCCATTGCCGGGACTGATGTATCGAGAAGTTTGTACAAGAGGCCGTCGTGCCAGACTCTGTCAAACGCCTTCTCGATATCGAGAAAGACGCCGACAGAGCGACGGCCCTCGTTCTAGTTTGTAGTCACATCTGATTGATTAATTGGTATTTGCCTAGTGTTTTATATTTTTATACTGGCAACAGTTATAAGGTGATATTGTATTGGCGATGAGTAGGGATATATAAGGATTAATGGCCTCCTCGCTTGGACGTTTAATTCCCGCTCGGACTTAGAAGTTAAATCAGTTAGTGCCTGAAACTTGTGATTGTTCCAGTAATTTTTAAGATTTAATGAAACACTTTATAAGTCTCATTGTTTGAATTACAACGCTTTAGTGTCAAGCGGAACGTTTTAGACTGTTTTGTATTTGCCACTAGAAATATAAAATGCATTAATAATATATTTAATAAAATAAATTGTAATGAATAAAAAAATCAGAAGATCTAAGCATTCCTTGGGTTGGTTTACAAAGGCCTCCTTTATTGTTATTGCGCCAAGAAGCTAACCATCCACCATTCTGTAAAGTTGTAATTTCAGATAATTTAATTAAATTTTAAAATAAATAATAATAATAATTTTTATTATATCTTAAAAACTAACATATATAAAATATAAATAAACACTACAGCTTCCGCATCTTCATCTTATTGTGGTCAAAGTAGTACCCACTCGGTAAGGCGACCACCTCTTGATGAAGGCTGACTGCTCAGTGGGGGTCGACGCCGGGGTCCTCTTAGGTGGTTCAAACGGGTTTGGTGATGCGGTAGGGCTCGTCGCATCTTCCGTGGTGCATTTCGAAGACCCAAATGAGCCTACATATGTATCAACGAAACACACCCTGCGGCCAGAATTTTTTGTTCAAGAAGATTTTTTTTTTGTCTGACCGCACAAGAATGCCATATGCCTTAAAATTTGTGTCTTGACATTAAGTTTTAAACTAGCAACTATTTGTTTATTTTAAACTTAGACGTCTCTAAGTACTACTTAAGGTTTCATTTTGTGGATTTGACCATTTGTTAAATAGCTAGTAGCTAAATTGTACATTAGCACAACAATGTTATATCCAATGTTTACTATTTTGTATGTTACAGGACACATGAATGGCCTAAATATGCAGATAGTGGATAATAGACATGAACATCAGAAGTCTATGGATTTTGAGACGTTACAAGTTATGTATGAGGTAATATCATATTAAGGGTTTCACGCTTTGAATCCCTCTTGCTTTTGCTTGCACAAACTAACATTTTCTAAGATAAGTCTACTATTGTCTGTTAATTAAATAAAATTACTGATATTTTAGATTTCCTCTATAATAGAGGAAAATCGTTATAAATGGATTTGCTTTTATAAAATCCTTCCTCAGGAAAGATGAAGAGCATGAATACAGAGTGCACGCGATGATTCTAGAAGTTCATAATGCATACAAATATAATACTCCTGTATATCACTTATAAATAACAGAGTAGTAAAATATCAGAAGACATATTGAAATTCTCAACTGTAAACACTTAAACCCTTTCAGCACGACTAAAAACATTACAAGATTCAAAGGATTATTGATAACTTTGACGTTCTTGTGGTCTAAAAGATCTTTAAAAAAATGTGAAATAATTCCTCCCCTAGCGAATTCCACAAATTAATAAAATATAATTACTAAAGCTAGATGAGTGCACGAACCACCGAGGTCGTTTCGAAGCGACCAAACAGAATTTAAAGACTACTGTTTTCTTTTTTATAATAACGCATGCTTGGTATTGTCCGTGCTGAAAGGGTTAAAAACTGATTGAGTGGCTAGTGATAATAGAAATGTACTATGGTGATTTTATGAACCTTACACCAGTGCGCAGTGCTTGATATAGGCATATGCTCGCCTATTAATCAATAATAATAATAAGACGCTGTTTTGGCATGATTTGAAATGTCCATCATCTAGTATTGCCCAAAGCAAGACCAAGACTAATCAATCCAAGACCAATCTTGGTCTTGCACTCCTAATCTTGGTCTTGGTGTCGCGCAAGAGTTTCGCAAGAGTCTTGCTCTGACTATATTAAATAAATAAATGAATAATAAATAAATATTTCCAGACAGGTAACACAGCGCCATCTAGTTTCCGTGGTAAGCTACGAGGCTTGTGTTACGGAAACTAGAAGGTTGATAAACTACATATTGTACTTTTTTTTTTTTTGTAAATATATACATAATTATACATATAAACACCCAGACTGAGACAAATTATACAATGTACTTGCCCCCAGTAGGAATTGAACCCACGACCTCCCGAGTTCACGGCAACGTTTGTTACCACTAGACCACGGTAGTAGTAGGTTACCACTGCCTGGTCAAATCTATATATCTATATATTTCAATTGTACTAAGGAAATCTTGTGAATATCTGTCCACAAACTACTATCTTGACAACAACTGGTTTGATTTTATTATTACGGATTCATATTTAGCCATGATGATAGGCCCATCATGACAAGTGGCAAGCTTGTCGATGTCTCTAGCGTACCAAACTCGAGAAATATCACAAATAAAGTAAATAAATGTTCGCAATAAAAAAATATTAAAAATGATGTCTGTGAGTTCTTACATCTGTGGTTGATGGGTAGGAATAAATACATATTTTCTTCCGTCTTATTGTATGTTATTGTTTTGTTTATGTTTTTGTAACTATTATCTTGATTTTGTAAATTTCCTTAGTTTGATGCACTTTTTTTTTTAATTTCTTAATCTGTCTTCACAGTGGATTTATATTTTTGTGTATAATTTGTGAACCCATTCATGGCCTTATGTATTGTGTAAGATTTGATAATGTATTTTCGGTTATGCTGTTGGAGTTCCAGATAAATAAATAAATAAATGACGGACACGACGCAATTACAATTAAAATTATATATACCAAAACTTTAATTGAATCATTTTTAGCAAAATTTGGAAAATATATATCTGAGCAAGAGTCTTGCGAGACTTGCGCAAGACCAAGACTAGGGTAAGTTTTGATATTGGTCTAGCAACCATATTTGTTCTTGCGAAAAAACAAGACCAAGACCAAGATTGGGCAACACTAATCCTCAGCATGAACAACCTTCTAACACTTAGCACTTGGGTCTCGTCATAGACAGCCGAAGTGGGATGTCTGAGAGGTCTCCTGTACATAACTTTGAGAATGGACCTCTAAGTACAGCTTTATTAAATCAGTTGTGGAGGCAATTACTCCAAAGTTTCATAAAAATTTTTGGTTTTGCGTGAAAGAGCAACAAACATCTATCCCTTTCATTTGTAATATTTATAGAATAATTATTCAATATTTTGTAGATGCGTGTAAAAGAAGTTACCAACCTTATATCAGCCAAGAAGGAAATGCAGGAACATTATGATACGGAAGTGGCCAGTTTGCGCTCTCGACTTTCTGCTGCACTTAATGATAAGGACAAGTCGGAAAGTTCTTTGCAACAAGTTCATCAATTACTAGGTAACTATTTTTGGGTATGTAGGGGAAATACCTACTGGCTGACGGAGACAGTTTAGGGAAAACAAAAGAAGGTTACTCACGTGGGTCTGGATGTCACCTGTCTTCCTCCTGGAAGCCTCCAAATCGAATCCAGCAGATACGTGGACTGTATACTTTCACAAAGGGTTTGATTGTCTTTATTCTTTTCGTCATTATCATTACAGCTCCTAGACCTCCACTGTTGGAGATGGGCCTTCCAGAACATATATCTGGAGAATTTGGCCTACACTCGCCACGCTGGCCAGACGGCTTGGCAATTTTTAATGACAATTTATTAACGATTCCACAAGTTGGTATAAGTGGAACCGGGACCGACGGCGTAACGTGCTATCCGAGGCACGGGAACGATGGTGTTGTAAAAAAAATTAATTTTAATAATTGTTTTTTTTATTTTATTTTATTCAGGTAAAGTTAGCACCGAGCATGGCTATCACACGAACCTTGTTTGTATTTAAGTATTTATAAGTAGTTTTTTTATTTTTATGTATTGTATGATTTATGTACTGACTATTTTATATTTATTTTATTATATAATTATTATCTTTAATAGTATAATTTATAGTATATTATATACAACATTTTATATTCAGGTTTTTTTTTTCTTTGTGTCTATCGTCGTTTTCTTGATGCCCCTTGTTAACTTAGTTAAACCTGTACGTGAGCTCGGGTTTTGGCATAAAAACAGCGTCAGTTAGTGCACCACATTATGTGATGTACAGCTGACTGAAGCTGAGCCAAGACCCTTGCCACATCATATAAATTTATTTTAAAATATTGTGCTCTAGATCTTGTATTAATTGATGTGGCAATAAACGTTTTTATTCTTATGTAAGAGAAATGTACGTACGAAAAATGTATTTCTCATTGGTACATGCCGGGAGGGTTTGAACCGACCTTTGTAGGATTTAAGGAACGCGATCTTACGTCCGAGCCACCACTGCCCCTTTATTGTTTTACAAAGGTTTATATAGTTTTGGGTTTGAGCCACCTAGCTAGAGTACACTCGGAAACCAGCGGTCGTGATTATCGTGATTGACCGCCTCCGTGGTCTAGTGGTAACAAACGTTGCCGTGAACTCGGGAGGTCGTGGGTTCGATTCCCACCGGGGGCAAGTTGTACATTGTATAATTTGTCTCGGTCTGGGTGTTTATATGTATAATATGTATATATTTACAAAAAAAAAAGTATAATATGTAGTTTATCAACCATCTAGTTTCCGTAACACAAGCTTCGTAGCTTACCACGGAAATTAGATGGCGCTGTGTGACCTGTCTGGATATATTTATTTATTTATTTATTTATTATGATGACCACCGACGGAAGACGTGGGTCGGGCGGTCTGATAGCAGTACAATGAACTGCTTCTTTTTTATTGAGACATCATGACCCTACGCGAGGGCTAATCGATGAAGACTAATTGCCTCTAGAGAGTTTTAATTTTTTTTTTTTAATTGACTTTAAAGTATATTGTACAGAATACATCAGTCCTAAACACGTAATTTATTTGCATAATATATGTTCATAACAAAGTTCATAACCGAGTTGGGGATCATAAAATTCCAGATGCTGCAGAATTTGATGCTTTACTTGGAGTGACTCGCGGCATTATAGCCCAAACACGTCGTGTAAAATATGAGAGTTGACAGCGCGGGAAAACCGCAAAAAATAAACTGCAACTTATGCCCCATGTTTGAAGTCCAATTTATCGTTTTCCATAATTACTCACATTGCAGCACATTATTAAACAAAACAACATCACTTTTGACCAATAATATCCACAGCAAATTAATTTACAAAATAAAAACTTGCACTTGACATGTCCATACAAAATGGCGCGAAAAACTCCTTAATTTTTTATTCAGAGAGTTTTAACCTCAGCTTTTGATCCGAAATAGGCCACTAGATGGCGCCACATTAGGAAATCCATGGAAAGATAGGGAACAAGGATTTTATCAGCCAGTAGATAATTGCTAATTCCCTATCAAAAAATATTATAAACAAAAACTAAACAGCCTATAAGTATAAACCTTTTCATTTATAGTAATAATAATAATAATATACGTTTATACAAACCCTGTATAATAAAATTATTCGTTTTCCATAACTAGTCACATTGCAGCAATTGCCACAGGAAAAATGCACTTAACACGTCCGTGCAAAAGCGCGCAAACCACGTTTTATAATTTGTGGTTTAATGTCTGTGGCCTCTTTCAGCAACAAGCAAGGCCAAAATATATGAGCTGGAGCAACAAATAACAAGTTTGACCAACAATATGGCGACATGCAAACAGGAGAAAATCCAGGTAGAAATGGAACTACAATCTTGCAACATTACTCTACAACAGACTCAGCAAAAACTACATGCCAACCAGGTAACATTGGCACCTACCATTCACTTTTACTCTTAATAATAATAATAAAATTCTTTATTGCACACAAAATATACAAAATAAAAATATGTACATAGGCGAGCATAATACCAGCTAACCTTTGGGAGAGTGATAGATTTATAGGATGGGTGTCTGAGATTTTTTAAGTAAATGTAAATATATTGGATTTAAATAATTAAGTACATAAAAATATAAATAAATATTACATAAATTTGACCTACACAAATACTTATATAAAGTATCATCACGACCGTTTCCCTTTCGGGGTGGTCAGAAACCACGCTTATAAATAAGCGGATTCACATTTAGCCAACTTTAATATAGGCCAATGATGACAAGTGGCAAGCTCGTCGATGTCTCCAGCGTACCAAATTCGAAAAAATATCACAAATAAATTAAATATTAATTAAATGTATTTATTTACATTAATAAATATTTTTGTGTCCCGACCAGGAATCGAACCCGGTACCTCCGCGTCTAAATCCACGCACTTAACCGCTAGACCACGGAGGCAGTTAAATAAATACTTATATATCTAAATACAACCCATATAATACTTATATAAATAAATATAATAAATACTAATATGTCAAGATGTTACTGATGATGTCACTTAGGCCGCGTTCGTTTTAAGAAATGTTAGCATGAAAATACCACTTTTTTTAGCACAAGTCGTTCGTTTAATGAAAATTCTAACATTTGATGCTAATTTCCGTATGTCAGTACCGTGTTGAAAGGAGGGTTATTGATGTTACTTTTTGACAGATGTCAAATTGATCGTTTACCATTTTTATATACTTTATAGTTTTCTATTATATTTGTTAAAAAGGTATATTAAACGATTTTATGTAATAAATTCAAAGACCATAATAATATCACGTGTATTGGATGCCATGGTATGATAAAACATGAACGAAAACACTTGTCAAAAAGTAGCATCACCGCTCGTTTTATTTAAGAAATGTTAGCATTGTTAAAAAAAGTGGTATTTCTTAACAAAAACGACATTTCGCGCTGGTTTATGAAGTTGCTACGAAATGTTGGAAATGCTATAACACGAACGCGGCCTTACTCTCTATTAAGTTCATAGTACTTGATAAAAATGTTGGTGTGCTAGCGAAAGGGGTGCGAAGCTTAACAACCTCCTTATATTGGTTCATGCCTCCGTGGTCTAGCGGTTAAGTCCGTGGATTTAGACTCGGAGGTACCAGGCTCGATTCCTGGTCGGGACACAAAAATATTAATTAATTAATGTAAATAAATACATTTAATTTATTTGTGATATTTTTCGAGTTTGGTACGCTGGAGACATCGACAAGCTTGCCACTTGTGATGATTGGCCTATAGTAAAGTTGGCTAAATGTGAATCCGCTTCTATATAAGCGTGGTAAATTGTAGATGTGGTATGCCCTTTTAATGATTGATGCAGCTCTCTTTTCTATACACGATGGCCCCGCATTGCAAAGAAAGTAATTATTTGTCCATTTTTTTTAATTAACTGCTTATATTTTTGCAGATTGCTCAAAATCACAAGACTGACTCGCTATTTAAGGAACAACAAATTAGGTAAATAATAACTTTTTTTTTTTATTATTTTTTTTTATAGACGGTGAATCAATAAATCATTAATGATACGCCCCCTGCCTGAAGGGCCAACGCGGGTGGGGGTCGCATGCCCGACTCATCCGTGAGGCCTCCTAGTGAAGCCCCAGGGCGCCTACGGACTAAAATCCTATAAACCGTCTCTATCTCACTGTTGGCCCTGTGTGCCTTTACAGCTAAGTCTGAGTCGTGGCTACGGAGTGAAAAATAATATCTAAAATATAATTTAATTAATAATAATAATTAATAATAAGGAAAGATTATGTTACTTTAGGATGCATCAACTGGTCGACCGTAGGCACATGCTGGAACTCAGTTTTTTGCATGATTTAATGAGAGGCAGAGTTAATTGCCAGTCCTTATTGGAGAAGGTTTGTCTTGTGGTTCCCCGTCCAAATTCGCGGTTGTCAACATATACAGATTCCTTCAAAGTTCCTCCGAGCAGAACTAATCTCGGTCACACTTCCCCACTGATAAAAGCAATCAAATCATTTAATGTTATCTGGCGCAAGTGTGATCTGGATATATTTCACGATTCTAAAAATACTTTCAAACACAAAGTCTTGCAACCATTTCCGAAATCTCACAGGAAACTAAAATAATATTCAATTCAAATAAATAGGTAAGCATTGCAATATGTCTGGAAAGTCCAAAATGTTAAAATATATGTATATATATTAGTTTTTAATTTAAATTGTAAATACATATATAGTTATAAGTTTATTAGCTTAATTTTGTTTGCTTCTTTTTTTTATATTATTTTTTGCTTTATTATTAGAACTTTAATTCGAAAAATACAAGTTGACAAATGCTGTGCTCAACTGTAAAAAGTTTATGTACTAGATAAGTTTTCAAACTGTATAATAATCTAATGTTAAGTATATATACTGTTGTTTGAGTCTTAATAAATAAAAAATAAAAATAATTTATATTCATGCTATTAAATACCGCCTGTAATTGTCAAAAAAGTAAATATTTTTTTAGGCTTCAGCAGCTCTTACTTAGTCGCAAACGTTTTTGAGAATTTAGTTATTTACGTCAGAGATTGCGTTATAATTAAATAATAATAAATAAATAATAAATATTTCCAGACAGGTCACACAGCGCCATCTAGTTTCCGTGGTAAGCTACGAGGCTTGTGTTACGGAAACTAGATGGTTGATAAACTACATATTATACTTTTTTTTTGTAAATATATACATATTATACATATAAACACCCAGACCGAGACAAATTATACAATGTACAACTTGCCCCCGGTGGGAATCGAACCCACGACCTCCCGAGTTCACGGCAACGTTTGTTACCACTAGACCACGGAGGCGGTCTAAATATTATTCAATTACAAAATATTATTCAATTCTGAACTCTATAAGCGCTCGACCTTGACAGCGGCCGTGCAAATATCAACTTTAATAGCGTGATATATATATAGTTAACGGATTCCATTGTATACCGTTTGCGCTTAAGTAACAGAATAGTGCTACAGGTGTCATTGGTAGAACCCCTTTTTGTGTTAACAGCGACATGTGTGAATGTGGATTGGACGTGGTAGATATGAATCATATATTTTTCTCTTGTCCCTTATATAACCGTTCCTTGGTCATCTCTCTCATTTCACACCGAGTTCCATTTCCTATTAATATTTCATCCCTATTTGTATATAACAAACGAAGTAAATTTATATATAATTTATTTATTTATGACCGCCTCCGTGGTCCAGTGGTAACAAACGTTGCCGTGAACTCGGGAGGTCGTGGGTTCGATTCCCACCGGGGGCAAGTTGTACATTGTATAATTTGTCTCGGTCTGGGAGTTTATATGTATATATTTACAAAAAAAAAGTATAATATATCGTTTATCAACCATCTAGTTTCCGTAACACAAGCCTCGTAGCTTACCACGGAAATTAGATGGCGCTGTGTGACCTGTCTGGAAATATTTATTTATTATTTATTATTATTATTATAATTGGTTCATTTATTGTAGATAATATTTAAAAATATAAATATCCTATATATATATAATCCATTATTAATTCTCTTATTTTTGTATATAATGATGTATTTTTCTATTAATTATCCATTTTTGTTGTTACTCTTTTGATTATGTTCCAAATTTTTCAAGTCCTATTTATTTAACCCGTCTTTCCCTAACTTTGACACTGGCAAATTTTAACAAATGCCATATTATTAAAAAAAAAAACCCTTTTTGAAATAAAAAAGATAACCTTTTAAAAGATAAAAATCATTATCCGATAAAAGTCTCTGCACCGTAACTAAAGATTGTATTGCTGAATAATTTAAATAAAAAATACTTAGTTCTTTATTTTTATTCTAGATTATAATATAAAAATATTTGCTCTTTAATAAATTCCACACAGTGTATACTTGTAAATAATTTCATATAAAATAAATTGTTTTTTTTATAGACATGCAGAAGAATTAAATAGGTTACAAGATGACGAGGCTCAGTATGAGTGGCGATGTTTTTAGGAAAACTTCTCTGCACCGTAACTAAAGATTGTATTGCTGAATAATTTAAATAACAAATACTTAGTTCTTTATTTTTATTCTAGATTATAATATAAAAATATTTGCTCTTTAATAAATTACACGCAGTATGCTTGTAAATAATTTAATATAAAATAAATTGTTTTTTTATAGACATGCAGAAGAATTAAATAGGTTACAAGATGACTTAGAAACTACGAAAACGCGATTAAAAGAAAAGGTAAGTTTTGTAAAATGAAAGCAGTGTGCGAGCGAGAAGGTTGCAAACCTTAATAACACTCCTAATTTAGTTGTGACATTTTCATGAGTAATTTATTTATTTATTTTTATATACTACACGACATGTGCGATGAACTTGCGCTCACCTGATGCATGCACGACGCCATGAATTTTGGCAACTGGAATCAGACAATCATGATGACATCAGCCCCTAACACTATCCCCTCATTCCGAATCGCGCTCAGAGCGCTTAGAACGAATATGACACTGACCGTCGTTCCGAATCAAATATCGCGATTTGGATGCTCATAGCGTGATATCAATTCGGAATTTTTAAATGTATGGAAGATAAATTGCGGATTCCACATCTTTGAGTATGAATACTAACAAATATACATCTCTCGGTTTATTCATCTTTATATGTGTAAAGTTTAATATTATTAACTTATTTTGGTAATTTAAAATAACTTGCCGAGTTACAGACATTTTTTTTTTCACTTCCTACTTAAATATTAATTATAGATTTGTTTAAGAAGTAATATAGAAACAGTATAAACGAATTACAATATTAAATAATTTAAAAGATAACCTAATATTAAATCAACTTGAAAATGGCGCGGGACATTATGACAAACAACTGACAGCGCTCAGAGCGATCTACCTCGATATCGTGAGCAGTTTAAGCGCGAGAAATGATGTCATTTGTGACGTCGTCACATAGCTTTGGCAAAACAGTTTAAGCAGTGTGCTTAGGTTACTATTATCGCGTGTCGGACCGAAGGGTATGACGGCTATTCGAGCCTGATCCCGAAACTTTACACGGGTTTGAACTAAACCGATTTAAACTTGTCTCGGTTACAATTTTTACTTAAATATAAGATGTAACTCTGAAAAAATATGTAGGTTAAAATTAAATGAAGTATATTGGATGGATTAAAATAATATAATAATTCTAATTTGTAGCTGTTTATGTACTAGTATTATTAATTAATATTGTTTCTGCTATGATATAACTTACCCTTCGTTCCGATACGCAATAATTGTTGCTGATGAGATACTTCTGGGAATGGAATATTACATTCCCTTCTCCAGAGTCATCAGCAGCGGCAAAAGCAGACCTTGGTTTAACAACTATTGTGCCTCGGCTGTAGCAGCCAAAAACACTGCATACCGGGCATGGGTGAGAGGTCAGGCTCACTCTGACCCCAATATTAGTTCCTTAAAGTCAGCTTATAACAAAGCTTCTAAGGTTTGCAGGAAGGTGTTTGTCAGAGCTCAGTCCCAGCGCGTCTCTCAGATTGGCCGAGACCTAGCCGCGCGACCAAGAGGAAGTCGCAGTTTCTGGCAACTGGCCAAATCTGTAGAGACCAACTTCTGTCGCTCCTCATTGCCACCTCTGCGATATCCGGATGGATCACTAGCCCACACCGCTAAAGAGAAAGCCGACTACTTGGGCAAACTCTTTGCGGCTAACTCTCGACTCGACGACGGGAATGCGCAGCCCCCCACACTGCCTTGTTGCGGCACTTCAATGCGCGATTTACGCATTCGGCAGTGTGATGTGCGGGCAGTGCTCCGATCGCTCGATGTTCGCAAGGCTAATGGTCCTGATGGTATCCCAGCAGTAGTTCTTAAGAGGTGTGCACCTGAGTTGACTCCAGCCCTCACGCGCCTTTTCCGTCAGTCATACTCCTCTGGTGTTGTGCCGGAAACATGGAAGGTGGCCAACGTGCAGCCCGTTCCGAAGAAGGGAGATCGTTCAGACCCTTCCAACTACCGCCCCATTGCCGTAACCTCAGTACTGTGTAAAGTAATGGAACGAATAATCAACGCCCAACTCGTTAGATATCTAGAGGATCACTCCGTAATACATGACCGCCAATATGGCTTCCGTCCAAAACGGTCAACGGGTGATCTTCTAGCATTCGTATACCACGTCTGGGGTGAGGCAATGGACAAATATGGTGAATCATTGGCGGTCAGTCTGGACATCTCCAAGGCCTTCGATAGGGTTTGGCACAAGGCTTTACTGTCCAAGTTGCCGGCATATGGTCTGCCCCCACGGCTGGTGGACTGGATAGCTGGCTTCCTACATGAGCGCAGCATTCGTGTCCTTGTAGATGGGAATGCGTCTGATCTCATGTCAGTGAACGCCGGCGTACCGCAGGGCTCTGTGTTGTCACCAACACTCTTCCTTCTGCATATCAATGATATGTTGTCTCTGGGCAACATTCATTGTTATGCAGATGACAGCACGGCTCACGGGCGGTATCTGAGTCCTCGAGCTTTGGTGGGCAACCAACTAGAGGAGTCACGGCGCATCATGACGGCAGAACTGGACGACACCCTCCACAAAATCTATTTGTGGGGTGTTCAAAATCTTGTCCAGTTCAATGCCAACAAGACCCAGGCTTGCGCGTTGACGGCCAAGAAGTCCCCCTTCTCTCCTCCCCCTACTCTTCAGAGCACCACGCTGGACCTACAACCCAGCTTCAACATTCTCGGGGTGGAAATACGCTCAGACCTTAGCCACCGGAACTACATTGAGAGCATCACCAAAACAGCGTCAAGAAAGCTCGGAATACTGAACAAGGTGAAGCGGTTTTTTCCGCCTTCAATTAGACTGTTGCTGTACAAAGCACAGATCAGATCATGTATAGAATACTGTTCTCACCTTTGGGATGGTTCCGCCAAGTACCTCACAGATGCTCTCGATGTCCTGCAGAGGCGAGCTGTACGAATTGTGGACGATGCCACTACATCTGGTACTCTCGAATCCCTGCAGCTTCGCCGAGATGTGGCTTCTCTGAGCGTGTTCTACCGGCTATACTATGGTGAGTGCTCCGAAGAACTCTATAACCTAATCCCTCCCTCTCCATTCCGCAACCGAACCACACGCACAGGTCAGAATATGCACCCACATACCGTAGTCACCATCCCTTCGCGTACATATAAATTTGGGGACTCATACATCTGTCGTACGATAAAGATGTGGAATGCTCTTCCAGCCTCTGTGTTTCCACTTTCCTATAATTTGGAGTCCTTCAAGCGAAGTGTGAAAAAGCATCTAGTCAAGCCGGCATAGTGTTAGGGACTGATGGCAGTTACGAGTATCTGACTTCAGTTGCTAACATTCATGGACCTTGCGCGCCACTTACCATCAGGTGGGCCCAAGGTCACATGTCGTGCTAGTATAAAAAAAAAAAAATAAAAAAAAAAAAAAAAATAGTAACCTAAGCACGCTTAAAGGTGTTCCGATACGCGCTTAACTGTTTTGCCAAGCTGTGTGACGTCACAAATGATATCATTTCTCGAGCGTTGACTGTTCGCGATATCGAGGTAGATCGCTCTGAGCGCTGTCACTTGTTTGTCATAATGTCCTGCGCCATTTTCAAGTTGATTTAATATTAGGTTTTCTTTTAAATTATTTAATATTGTAATTCGTTTATACTGATTGTATATTACTTCTAAAACAAATCTATAATTAATATTTAAGTGGGAAGTGAAAAAAATAATGTCTGTAACACGGCAAGTTATTTTAAATTACCAAAATAAGTTAATAATATTAAATTTTAGACATATAAAGATGAATAAACGGAGAGATGTATATTTGTTAGTATTTATACTCAAAGATGTGGATCCGCAATTTATCTTCCATGCATTTAAAAAAAAAACTAACATTTTATGAATGAAAATGTGATTTAGACCGTTTCGAATTGATATCACGCTCTGAGCATCCAAATCGCGATATTTGATTCGGAACGATGGTCAGTGTCATAATCGTTCTAAGCGCTCTGAGCGCGATTCGGAATGGGGGGTTAGTAATTCAATTTTGATGTTTATTTATTTATTTATTTATGTTAGACATAAAAAATCTTTAAAAAAATATATTGTGCAAGCGAGAGAGATGCGAAATACAGAAACCTTATTAAGAAAATAATAATCCTACTTAATAAATTATTAGGACAATGAAGTTAAAATATTGGAAAATAGATGCAAAGAAAAAGAGCGGGAAAATGAAAAGCTATTGTCGGAGAAAGCAGCGACAATTAACAAGTTGGCACACGAATTGGACACCGCCCAGAACCAAATAACAAGCCGGGAAACTAACAAAATGAAGGAAATAATGGCAACTTATCAAAGACAAATCAAGGAATTAGGGGTATGTTGCTATAATTAATAAATAATCTTTTATTATTATTATCATTTTGTATATCTATTTATTTAATAATAATCATGACAAGTGGCAAGCTCGTCGATGTCTCCAGCGTACCAAACTCGAGAAATATCACAAATAAATTAAATAATAATTAAATGTATTTATTTGCATTAATAAATATTTTTGTGTCCCGACCAGGAATCGAACCCGGTACCTCCGAGTCTAAATCCACGGACTTAACCGCTAGACCACGGAGGCAGGAAGTTTGTGCGGGGAGAATTCCTGCAAAATCTTTGCACTATTGAAAGAATTGGGCCTAAGCAGGTCTGACGTCAATAAGTTAAAAGAGTAAGAAATGCTATACAACAAAACGTATTGAATAGCGCCATTTTTTTTTTTTTTAAATGACCATGGTACAGAATACATAAGTCCTAAACAATGAAATGGCGCCAAAACCTAACTTCCACTGCGTAAAGCTGAGTCTTGAACCCGTTCCTGATCATTTCTTCTGTAAAATCATAATATTTGTTTGACTTCATATTGTTGTCTTTAGGAATATTTATACAACTGCACCCGTGATCTAAAGTTAAGTTCGTAGAGGTTCGATTACTGGTCGGGACACAATAATTTATTTGTGATATTTCTCGAGTTTGTTACGCTAAAGATATCAATAAGCTTGCCACTTCCCATGATAAGACTACTATGACTAGACTACTTTTTTTTTTTAAGTTCAATCATTTATTTACTTTCCAATACATATAACTTATTAAACAGCCCGCCAAACTGTAACCACAGTATATAATAAATATTTATAGTAGGTACCTACATAAAAAAGATGCGAACCACTCTCCCCCCGCGCGACCACCCAGTCCGCGTACCCTAAATGTGAATCATCTTCCTAAAAATCACAGTTGGGATATATCTAGAGGATATTCTTTATAGGTTTAGATTTATATGTTTTTATTTACGTAGTTTTTAAGTTATATTAATAATGATATATTAAAATCGAAATTTTAATTATTTACAGACAAAACTAAAAGAGACTGCAAACGAGTTAGTGGTAATTCGCAATAAATATGCGAACCTTCAGAAAGACTACGAAGACTGGCGAAGTAAACTGCAACAAATTTTACAGGAATGTCAACCAGATATTTACATAGGTAAATAAGGTGATAAAATATAAGAGCATTGCTTGCCATTTTTTTTTTTAAATATTTATACATTTATTTTTACATCACTAACGTACACTAGCAACTCTAACTTTCATGGATAACATATAATAAATTGCCACTTATCATGATGTAGTAAGATTTTTTTTTTTTTAAATATAAGAAAAAGAGATTGCCCAAAACCAGGCCCCAACTTTTTTGCAGCGTGCCTCAACTAAATACAATTCAATTATCATAACAATTAATTGTGTTTTTTTTTTTAAATTTAATTACATCTCTACCCCAGCATTAAAATATAATTTAATTAAATAGTCAATTGGTTAAAATTTATGTATGAAACAGTTTTAATGCACTATTTATACGATTAGGTTCTTTATTATGACCAGGTACTTTATTATAGATAAAACACTAGATCGTTTCCCTTTTGGGGTGGTCAGAAACCACTGGATCGTTTCCCTTTCGGGGTGGTCAGAAACCACTCTTATAAATAATCGGATTCACATTTAGCCAACTTTACTATAGGCCAAGCTCGTCGATGTGGAGACATCGCCACTTGTCATGATTAGCCTATAGTATTGTTGGCTAAATGTGAATCAGCTTATTTATAAGCGTGGTTTCTGAACACACCGAAAGGAAAACGGTTGTGATGATAGTTAACTTAAAAAAGTTGCCTTTTTTATTTCAAAAAGGGGTTCTACCTGAGCCTAAAAAAAATATTTGCTCTTTTGACAATTGCACGCGGTATATAAATAATAAATATTTTAGGTGAACCATCGTCTCCAAGTAAACTGGCAACACTGAAAGATATTTTGACGCGATACGAACAACAAGCTCAGAAATGTACAACTCTACAGGATGAGTTATTGAAAAGGTATGTTTACAGTATTTTTTTTGTTCTATTCCCCCAAATGAATGACGAATAAGACGATAGGGAAGACAAAGGGACACCAAGTTTGACGTAATACTAGAGATTGCAACCCGGTATGTTTTTCAACCCGCCCGGGTCCGGTCACATTCGCCGCCGGGTTGATGTGTTAATGAAACCTTTGAAGTATTTTATGAAAATTTGCTCTAAGTAAATGGAGGAAAAATACAATGATTCAAGGTTACGGAATAATATTTATTTCAAACCAGCAAATCAACAATAGTCTTAATCAGTCTCAAAATCACAAGTTTTTAATACAGAATTAGTTAGTTTCACTTATGAACGGAATAGTAACATTAGTGTTACTAATTAAGTTTTAGCAAGCATTAGTATTCAGTAATTAAGTTTAGGATAGAAATTATCTTCCACGCGCTGATGAAATGCCTGGATTTAGAGGATTTCGAGGAAAAGATTGGAAAGTAGTCAAATTATTTAATTTAATTACTAATACTATACAGAGTAAAGAGAAAGACCTGCTCGCTTAAAGTTAATTACTAATACTAATGTAACTATTTGAAAACATAGTATTAGAATAATAAACAGAACAGAACGGCAACATACAAGGCGCCTACGAACTAAAAGTATCATCACGACCGTATCCCTTTAGGGGTGGTCAGAAACCACGCTTATAAAGAAGCGGATTCACATTTAGCCAACTTTACTATAGGCCAATCATGACAAGTGGCAAGCTCGTCGATGTCTCTAACGTACCAAACTCGGGAAATATCACAAATAAATTAAATAATAATTTTATTTATATCATAAATATTATTGTGTCCCGACCAGGAATCGAACCCGGTACCTCCAGGTCTAAATTCAAGGACGTAACCGCTAGACCACAGAAGCAGAGCTAAGTCTTGGCTACGGAGTGAAGGTCGTTTGTCGCGTAAGGTCGGAACGCAATAATTGATTTGATAGGTACGCTAAAGACATCAACGAGCTTGCGACTTGTCTTGAAGGGCCTATAGTAAAGTTGGTTAAATATAGTTTCTGTCCACCACTAAAGGGATACGGTCGTGATGATACTTTACTTTTAATTTACAATAGGGACAAAAAACTAGACCTCTGTCGAAAACAAGAAGTGGAGTTACGATCGAAATTGGATGAGCAGAAAAGTGTTGAAATGCAACTGAATACCAAATTAACAGTTTTGCAGAACAAAATAGATCATTTGATTTCGAGCGACGACGGAGACTTGTTAGAAAGCTATAAGAAACAAAATACACAATTACAGCAACAAATTGAAGAGTTGAGAGCTGAACATAAGGCGGTAAGTTGACTTATATTATTGTAAGTTTTTTTTTTCTACTTGATTATTTCCTAGATAAGGAATCATTAACTTAGGAACTTTGAGTTTTTCTCGAGTAAAATCAGGTCAAAAATTTCACAACACTTTTTTTAAATATACACATATTATACATATAAACACCCAGACCGAGACAAATTATACAATGTACAACTTGCCCTCGGTGGGAATCGAACCCACGAACTCCCGAGTTCACGGCAACGTTTGTTACCACTAGACAACGGAGGCGGTCAAAATATGTAATAGCGCCGGTGAGTGTAATTTATTTTCATGTAATTTTTGTATATATTATTTAAGTAATATTATGTAATGATTATTATGTAGTGTATGTAGTTGTATATTTATAATAATAAACCCCGCAATCCTCTACCACATTCCCAAAGGTTAGCTGTTATTAAGGGAACTTACGCCCTTGTACATTAATTTAAAGTTTTATTTGTGCAATAAAGAGTTTAAAAATTATTATTATTATTATTGATTAATAGGCTCGCAGCGCATTGCTGATATGCCTATATCAAGCACTGTTGTAAAGTTTATTAAATTTTCAGTTATCACCATAGTCTATTTCGATTGTCACTAGCCACTTGTCCAGTTTGTTTTTAAAAGTGTTTACAGTTGAGGACTTTAATATGTCTTCTGGTATTTTGTTCCACATATTTTAAATAAAATAAATAAATAATTCTTACAGTTAGATTTAAAATATACTGAATTGGAGATGGAGCATGAGAAATGTAAGAATGAGCGGGAAATCCGGACCACCAAGACACAGGAAATAAATGCAGATCTTCTGAAAGAATTCTCACGACAAAGTGCACAACATAAGGAAATACGAGAGGAAAATGATAAACTTAAACATCTTTATTTAAATGTATGTATTCATTTAAAGTAGTATCATTCGGGGTGGTCAGAAACCACGCTTATAAAGAAGCGGATTCACATTTAGCCAACTTTACTATAGGCCAATGATGACAAGTGGCAAGCTCGACGATGTCTCCAGCGTACCAAACTCGAGAATTATCACAAATAAATTAAATGTATTTATTTACATTAATAAATATTTTTGTGTCCCAACCAGGAATCGAACCTGGTACTAAATTAGTCGTAAATCTACGGACTTAACCGCTAGACCACGGAGACCGTTTATTAATTTATTAGAATTAAAATGCTATTAGTATTAATTAATTCGCAATTTACTCGAAGCTATGTTCACACTGAAAGTTGTTTTTTTTTAAATTTTCTTACATTAATTTTATAGTAAATTTAATTTCAAGTCAAAATATATTTATTCACGTAAACCTATTACAGGCATTTAGAAATATCATTAATTTAATTATTTTGAATGATTCTACTCCTGCTAGTGAAACACTAAGCACAAAGTGGTCCAATAAGTAAGCTGTTAGCAGAAGACCAGCAGATTCCAGTGACCTGACTCTTTAATCTGACTGAGAAAGGAATCTGCAAGGAAAACTCAGCTATAGGAGATTTACAAAATAAAACATATACAGAACTACACCACAACAATCCATTAATAATCCTTAGTATTAATATTTCTATTTTGTAAATATTTTAATCGAATAAATATTAATTAGTAGTAAATATATATATATATATTATTATTATTATATATGTATGATAAATGTTCTGGAAGGGCTATCTCTAACAGTGGAGGTCTAGGACGCTGTGTTCTAGGGGATGATGATGATAATGATGAATGACGTCTGGCATAGAGCGTGACGAGTCTAGGCCAAATTATACAGAGATTTCCGGAAGACCCATCTCCAACAATGTCATGTGGGATATGGACTCAAACAATTCCAATAGCAACTAAAAGAAAGTATAATTTTATTTAATTAAATCCTTTTATAATTTATTATCATTTTTTTAGGTTTGCGTTGAACGTGACGCAAAAGTGAATAAAATGAAGGAGTTGGAAAATAAATTGTTAGCAAGTCAGAGAGAGAAGGAAAAATTATCTTCGAAAGAATCTGAATATCTTATGACATTGGAAAGAGAGAGACAACAAGTGACCAAACTTACTACAGACTTGAAATCCGAAAGAGAAGAGGCAGAAAGAGCAAACACGAGAATATCAGAGCTACAGAAAGAGTTTTCCGATAAACAAAAAGAATTCAACGATAAGCTTAATAAATATATAGAAGGTAAAAATTAATTTATTTACAAACATATTGAATAATGATCAATTTAAATTACCCGTAATTGAAAAAGCAAATATTTTTTTTAGGCTTTAGGTGTCATTGGTAGAACATCTTTAAAAAAAAATAGATAACTTTTTTAAAGATAAAAATCATTAACCGCAAAACAAAACACTACTGTATGGTGAATAAGGTTGCGTCTGAAAATCACAATATCTATCGTGATAAATACTCAAAGGCTGGGGAGTGTGACAAGGTCACATGTCGACGGGGCGGCAACCTCCCCTCGAATCTCAAAGCTCTTTGTTCACGGAAGTCAAAGTAGTCAAAATAGATTTATCATTTTTTTATTACAAAAGTAAAAATCATCTTATTGCAAAAACTATATGCTGTTTAAAATCATCTTATTGCAAAAACTAAATGCTATTTAAAATTATCTTATTGCAAAAACTAAATGCTGTTTAAAATCATCTTATTCCAAAAACTAAATGCTGTTTAAAATCATCTTATTGCAAAAACTAAATCATCTTATTCCAAAAACTAAATGCTGTTTAAAATCATCTTATTGCAAATACTAAATGCTATTTAAAATTATCTTATTGCAAAAACTAAATGCTATTTATATATATATAAAACTCTTATATATATATATTTTTTTAGGACGATCTTAGACACTATCATTTAATTCATATATGTTTACAGAGGAAAGAACCGCTGTGCGGACAGAATTACAAATGTGTACCCAATGCGAAAAATATATGAAAAGTATTAGGAATTTAAAGGAGCAAATTTCCATTTGTCATCTTCAAATAGGTATGTACATGTGTTGTTTGACGTCATTTTAAATTCTTTGAATTTTAATTTATTTGAACAACAATGTCTAAAGACGAAGGTCTTTAACCAGTGCGTTCTCCCGGTATTGTCGTACGGAGCTGAGACGTGGACACCTACAGTGGGTCTGGTCCATAAATTCAAGGTCGCCATGGAAAGAGCTATGCTTGGTATATCTCTAATGGATAGAATTCGAAACGTTGATGTCCATTATTATTTTTTATTTTTTTGCTGAAGCTGAAGTGGCAATGGGCCGGACACATCTGCCGCAAAACCGACGAACGATGGGGCAAACGGGTTCTAGAGTGGAGACCACGTACGGGAAGACGCAGAGTGGAACGACCCCCCGTCAGATGGACAGATGACCTAAAGAAGGTCGCTGATGGGGGTTGGATGAGGGTAGCGAAAGATCGCGTTAAGTAGCGAGCCTTGGGCCATGTAGGCCTCCACATCCAGCAGTGGAGAGATACAGGCTGATGATGATGATGATATGAAAACATTTTATAGTTAAAAATAGAAAATAGACACATGATTTTTTGTAAAACAATCATAGTTTTAACGTGACATAACATACACTGCATTACCTGGTCGATCACACGTATCCGTTCTTCAAGCAGCACACAAAAATTATTAAAAATTAAACAATATTAGACAATCAACAATCTCAAAACTAAAATATAACTATAAAGGCATAACAACACTGACCATTACTATTAATTTATGGTTTAAGACTCCTAGCATGTTCAAACTATTAAAATTAAATCCACCAGAGTTGTGCGATTTTTTTTTTTTTTTATACTAGCACGACTTTTTTTATACTAGAATCAGAGACCCATGACTGACATCAGTCCCTAACACTATGTCGGCTTGACTGGGAATGACGGCAATTCGAGCCTGATCCCGAAACGTGTGGATACACTTTACTGGGTGGCTTTATTTGACCAATGATTCACTGGTTACTGTGAGGCGCTTGTTTCGCGTACACACATGGCAGATTTTCGGATGAAAACCCAGTAAAATCATCAGTTTTATGTCTTCAGCTAAACAAGCAAGTAACGGGGAGTTGATGGAGGAATTAAAAAAGAAGGCTGGTTTCTTCCAAGACTACATCATGGAGAAGTACAATAGAGTTCAAAAATTAACTAGTGTTGGTACTAACACCGAAGCTGAGACGTCAGAAGAAGGTACCACCTTGCCCACTGCTGAGGTCAGACTTGTTAACGGTCATGATAGGACGGAAGACACTATTTCTGCTAGGGTAAGTCATTACACCTAAAACGATTACAGAGTCCCTAATCACTAAATCATATTGAGGGCAATTTTTATTTTAACCGCCTCCGTGGTGTAGTGGTAACAAACGTTGCCGTGAACTCGGGAGGTCGTTGGTTCGATTCCCACCGGGGGCAAGTTGTACATTGTATAATTTGTCTCGGTCTGGGTGTTTATATGTATAATATGTATATATTTCCAAAAAGAAAAGAAGTATAATATGTAGTTTATCAACCATCTAGTTTCCGTAACACAAGCCTCGTAGCTTACCACGGAAACTAGATGGCGCTGTGTGATCTGTCTGGAAATATTTATTATTATTTATGATATATTTTCAGTCAGAGCAAGAGTCTTGCGAGACAGAGAATGATTTTACATTAAACCAACTCTGAAATCATTTATAGTAATATATCTGTGGTGTCAAGGAAAAAGGAAATGAGTCGAAAAATTTAAAAATTAGATTTTTTCACCTATTGATTGAAAACATTCATATGCGTCAATGCAATAAGGAGATGAGTCTATAAACTGTACAGTTTATTTTACACCCCTACGTACATAAAAGGGCTAGTCGTAACATTAAAATGTATAAATAAGTAAATAGAGTTAATAAATAATACATAAATAAATATTTCCAGACAGGTCACACAGCGCCATCTAATTTCCGTGGTAAGCTACGAGGCTTGTGTTACGGAAACTAGATGGTTGATAAACTATGTATTATACTTTTTTTTTTGTAAATATTTACATATTATACATATAACCACCCAGACCGAGACAAATTATACAATGTACAACTTGCCCCCGGTGGGAATCGAACCCACGACCTCCCGAGTTTACGGCAACGTTTGTTACCATTAGACCACGGAGGCGGTCAAAGAAAAGTTGAAATGAAATGAAATGAAATGAAATAATTTATTTGTCAGAAACATGGTAGGTACAGGGATGTAAATTATTATATGTAATTATATCACATGATTCGCTATTTCTAGCATACAAATATTTATTTAGTCACATGACTTTGTCGAGCTTAGTGTCTAGGTATTCTTTTGTCGAATAAAAACATTTATTAACCAGCATTTGTTTGACTCTTAATTTGAACAGTTTTAGTGGCAGCTCCCTTATAGTAACTGGAAGCTTATTAAATATCTTTGTCGCCATTGCATAACAATTTCGGCTATATTGAGTACTTTTATGAGCTGGAATAATTATTCTACTAGGATAACGCGTTTTAAAATTGCAATTATCCCCAAGAGTTTTAAAAAGTTCCGGGTGGCTTTTTACAAATAAACAGCATTCAAGTATATAGATAGAAGGAACAGTCAGTAATTTTAGTTTTATAAATAAAGGACGACAGGAAGTCATAGGAGGTGTGTTACAAATAGCACGAATGCATTGTTGAATCGAGTTATTTCAGTATCGCGCTTTTACCGCCAATAATTCAGTTATGCATAGTGAGATAAGTGGACTCGTACCTAAAGTATACGACTAATGAAATTAAACATTACGTAAATTACAATTTTCTAATTATAAAAATGAGTTTTCTTAATTTACCTCTAATGAAAAGTTTAAGTTTTGTACTTATTATATATTATACTCTTTTTCCTTGACACCATAGATATATATATTTTTTTAAATCTTTGATTTACCTGAAAGCGCAAGGAATTCAATTACAGTGTTTTGAACTCCTGCTGAAAAAAATATTTATGTATGGTTTTAGCATCAGCATTTGCGTTACCCAATGTTATGGGGGTCGTATGGGGGGCACGGCTGTGACTTAATGTCACACACAATGTAAATGACCAATATTTCTTACTTTTCCATTGTTTTAATTTTTTAAAGTCAAGTCAAAGTCAAAATATCTTTATTCACATAAACCTATTACAGGCATTAATGAAACATTATTAATTAAATTCTTTTGAATGATTCTACTTCTGCTAGTAGAAGACTAAGCAGCAAAGTAAGTAAGTAAGCTGTTAGCAGAAGACCAGCAGCTTATATATTTTTGATTAATGTGTATTTCTACTAACATAGTTTTAAGTTAAATTGTTACTAACATATATGGATCTAATCCGAAATAAATGAATTATTATTATTATCTTATATCAAGAATTAAAATGAGGTCACGTTGGGCTAAGAGTGTCCCGTGTCCTCGTCATTATCATCAAGCATCAAAATAAGTTCACGTCCGGCTATCAAGAGCGCCGGGTGTTCTCACTGGCAATTGCGACCAGAATGAGGTCACTTGAGGTGTCCTCATCACCACTTAGGTCCTCGAACCAGTAACATAAGCAGTTATAGTTTTTTTATAATTTTAACGGGTCTTTACGCGATTTACCTTAGAGACATATTTCTCCCGACGTTTCAGCCAAGTTGCATTGGAGCTGCATGACCCAAAGATACTTTCCACCGATCGTCACTATTACCCTAGAATAGTACGTGAAGCGATCGAAATAAAGAAACACAAAAATTTCAATCGAGAGGGGGGTTATAAGCTATCTTCATCGTGGAATCCAGTAATCAATAGGTTTCGACGCCGGGAAAAATCGCCCGGTGTCGCCAAGGATATTGTAAATGTCGTGTGTCGTGATTTCTAAAAACCTTTAAAGTGATAAGTGGGTAGGTTTACATCTACCGCCCAGTATGTACGAGAGTACACCGCATAGCTTCAGTCGACCCGTGACCACGGCCAATGCAACTTGGCTCAAACGTCGGGAGAAATATGTCTCTAAGGTAAATCGCGTAAAGACCCGTTAAATGTGCGAGAAAGTTTAAAAAGTTTAAACATAAGCAGTTAGCCTTAAGATCAATAAATAAATCAATATCATTATTATGTAGGGTTTCATTTGATCCCCTACACCTGCAATAATTAGATTTGTTACTTTTACAGACAGAACTAATGGAAAAAGAGAAGGATATAAGAGACCAAATAGCGGAGAAGTTTACAATCGAAATTAAAACCGTAGAAATGAAATGCAGTAAAAAGTTGAAGGAATTGGAAAACGAACACATTTGTAATGTTAACAAATTGAAACAATTAATCGAAAGAAAAGTCGACGAGGTTGAGACATTAAAGCAATTCATACTTTCAGAGAGAAGTAAAATTACAGAAATATTAGAAGCTAAAGAATCCGAAATTTCTATGCTAATAAAAGAGAATAATTCGTTACAAACTGAATTCCAAGATTTTAGAGATAAAGCGGCTGAATTAAAAAGCTCTTTCGAAAAAACTCAATCTGTAATTTTCAAATACAAAAATGATTTTGATAACAAATGCTTGGATTTGGAGAATGAGCGGGAAAACTTTGCTAGAACTAAAAACGATTTGATACAAAAAGTGAAAGCGGCTGAATCTAGAAGCACCCAGTTAGAAACACAACATCAACTCTTAAAAGAAAAGTATAAGAATGTCAAGAAAACTGCTCTAACTTATAAGGTTTGTAAAAGTATCATCACGATTTCGGGGTGGTCAGAAATCACATATAGTCACATATCTTCACGCCAGATCCCTTGCGGGGTACGCAGAGACAATTGAGCGCCATTTGACACGATCACGACATACCTCTTTCGCTTCGTCGACATTCATTAACCTTTTCATACATGCCATTTGGTTACGAAGACTTTTTAATGCACCTTCAGTCAGTGTTTTATTTATTTGATCGTGATATGTGAGTCTCGGTCTGCCCTTTCACCCACAACTTTCGCATTATATATCTGGTTCGTCAATCTTTCATCGCTCATCCTTTCAACATGCCCGAACCATCGTAGCATGCCTTTCCTTATTTTTGTCCCTATGCTTTCCTTCATACCAACCCTTTTCCGTATTTCGACGTTACGTATGCGGTCCGCCAAAGTGACGCCACATATCCGCCGCAACGACCGCATCTCTACTGCATTAACCCTACTCTCATGCGTATTCTGACGTATCCACGTCTCGCTTCCATACATCGGTGTTGGTACCAACATGGCATTGTGTATGGCGAGCCGAGCTTTGTCACTGACATTTCGACTGCCGATCAGTGACCCCATGGCACCGTTAACACTATTTCCCGCGTTCACTCTTCTTTCAACGTTCCTATCGTACTTCCCATCCGCAGTGAAAACACTGCCCAGATATATAATTTCATTTACTAGAGTTTCATCATCAATCTTTATCGTCACGGTTGTCATCCTTCTTCTTTCAAACACTAGTACCTTGGTTTTTCTCGCATTAAAACGGAGTCCTTTTCCGGCACATAAATAAGCGGATTTACATTTAGCCAACTTTACTATAAGCCAATCATGACAAGTGGCAAGTTCGTCCATGTCTCTAGCGTACCAAACTCAAGAAATACCACAAATAAATTATTGTGTCCCAGCCAGGAACCATACCCGGCACTTCCGCATCTAAATCCACGGACTTAACCTCTAGACTACAGAGGCAGAAGCGAAAAATTTACTAGCTTTTTAAAAAAATCATAATAAAAATATATGTATATACACACACACCATTACCATTACAGCCTCTAGGCACAGCCACCTAGACCTTCACTGTTAGAGATGGCCTTCCAGAACTGAATCTGGAGAAATCGGCCTACACTCGCCACGCTGGGCAGACGGCTTGCCGAGGATATGATGTCAATTTTGAATGACAATTTATTAACGATTCCACGGGTTGATATTAGTGAAACCGGGACCGACGGCTTAACGTGCTCTCCGAGGCTCGGAAACGGTGGTGCTGTAAATCTTTGGCAAATGTACGTAAGAAAAGTGTATTTCTCATTGGTACATGTCGGGTGGGTTTGAATCGACCTTTGTAGGATTTAAGGAACGCGTTCTTACAACCGAGCCACACACACAGACCGAATATAACTAAATAATTGATGTTGTGTAGATATAAAGTTGCCGCCCCAAACCATGCCAACGCCTCTTATTTCTTTCTGGACCCCTTACTGCCACAAAGACCACAAGAGAAAAACTGATACACTAATAGATTAATTATTTTAGGAATATGCTGCAAAAAAAGACGAGCATGTTGAAAGCGAGTTGGATCGTATTAAGACACATTATAAAGACATTATAACTGAGCTCCAGAATAAGATGCAGCAACTTGTCGGCAAACGACAACAGGCTGAGGTAATATATCAACAATATTTGTCATATTTGTATTCTTTTAATTTGATAAATAATTATAATTTTTGAATTACTTTAATAACTGATATTGGTAACTGACAACTGACATCAGTAACTAACACCAATAACTGATATTAGTAACTTACAACTGACATCAGTAACTAACACTAATAGCTGATATCAGTAACTTACAACTAACATCAATAACTGATATCAGTAACTTACAACTAATATCAATAACTGATATTGGTAACTGACAACTGACATTAGTAACTAACACCAATAACTGATATCAGTTACTTACAACTAACATCAATAACTGATACCAGTAACTTACAACTGACATCAGTAACTAACACCAATAGCTGATATCAGTAACTTACAACTAACATCAATAACTGATATCAGTAACTTACAACTAACATCAATAACTGATATTGGTAACTGACAACTGACATTAGTAACTAACACCAATAACTGATATCAGTTACTTACAACTAACATCAATAACTGATATCAGTAACTTACAACTAACATCAATAACTGATATTGGTAACTGACAACTGACATTAGTAACTAACACCAATAACTGATATCAGTAACTTACAACTAACATCAATAACTGATATTGGTAACTGACAACTGACATTAGTAACTTACACCAATAACTGATATCAGTAACTTACAACTAACATCAATAACTGATATTGGTAACTGACAACTGACATTAGTAACTTACACCAATAACTGATATCAGTAACTTACAACTAACATCAATAACTGATATTGGTAACTGACAACTGACATTAGTAACTTACACCAATAACTGATATCAGTAACTTACAACTAACATCAATAACTAATATTGGTAACTGACAACTGATATTAGTAACTTACACCAATAACTGATATCAGTAACTTACAACTAATATCAATAACTGATACTGGTAACTGACAACTAACATCAGTAACTGACAATTAGTCTACTACTAATGTTTGACGAAAACTATTTATACTATAATGGTATTATTTTTATTTTACTACAATATACTTTAAATTAAAAGCATATATATATATTTTTTTCAGGTAACAGATAGAATAAACAAAATTCAGACAAATTTCAATGCCATGATGTCCAATACTAATCGACAGTTGTAGTATAGTATACAAATTATATATTAGCTGAAGATATGTAAATATTTACCTTCACTGATGGGTTATCCAAATGAAATTCACTTTTTATATAATAAAACACACTGAGCGATGGTGGCTCAGTTGTCCTTGACATTCTAAAGAGGTGGTTACGGACCCCGGCATGTACCAATGAGAAATACACTTACGTACATTTGTGCCTCGGAGAGGTCCCGGTTCCACGAATTCTAATTTGTGGAATCATTAATAAATTGTCATTAAAAGTTTACGACCCTTGCCAACCCGTCTGGCCAGCGTGGCGAGTTTAATCCAAAAGTGTATTTCTCCAAAAATATGTGATTTGAATAATCAACAGCAATTTGCCCCAAATTTTGATGTAAAAAAATTTCTTTGTAAATACAGTGTAAACTCTATATAACGACACTGAAGGGACTGTGAATTTTATGGCGTTATAGAGAGTTGTCGTTAAATGGAGAGAAGAAAAATCAGAATTGGAAGACAAGCTAAACCAACCAAAGTTAATTGATTTCGACGCTTTATTTTATTTTATTTATTTGGAATAACAAACAATTGTACAATAAGAATACAATACAAATATAGATTACATAGTACAGGTAATTACACAATTAACACCGTTATCCACAGATAGGATATATAATTATAGAATGTACAAAGTTATAACAAACTAAATATTATGAAAAAAATAAAAAAATGTGAAGAAAATAATAATAATTAAAAAGCCTATATAAATTTTAACGTTTCTTTGATCTTATTCTTATACCTACATGCAGATAAAGCAAATATGTCTACATTAGAAAATATATCGTTATATAAGCACACAAGACGACTTAATGGGGCACGAACAGCAGCGTTAGTGCGGGCTGCAGTAGTTACAAATAAGCGATGCTGGCACACGTCGCGCTGCGGGTTCGTGGGAATACGGCAACAGAGTTTACTGTTAAGATCAATAAAGTTATATTTATTATTGCATAAACCATGAAGTGTCATGGCATCCAACAGGATGCGTCGATTTGCCAAAATCATCAAGCAAGGTTTAGGGAGTTTGTCGTTAAATCGAGTGACGTTACATGGAGTTTACACTGTTATTACAATATTTTAATATGTCGACGCGATATACCAACATTAAACCTATTATTCGGAATTTAGTTTAGTACTTAAATAATATTAATTGTTAATTTAATGTTTATAATACGTCCGGTTGTGGTTCGGCATGTACCTATGAGAAATACACTTTTCTTACGTACATTTGTCATAGATCTACGACTAGAGAGCACGTTACGCCGTCGGTCTCGGTTCCACTAAATAACAAATTGTGGAATCGTAATAAATTGTCATTAAAAAATGACATCATATCCTCGCCAAGTACTGGCCAGAGCGTGGCGAGTGTAGGCCAAATCCTCCAGATATATGTTCTGGAAGGCCCATCTCCAACGGAGGTCTAGGACGCTGTGTTCTAGGGGCTGTAATGAATGAAAAAAAAATACATTTAATTGTTAATTATAAAGTTGATATTTTATTTTTAATCAGAAAGTTGAAGAGGATTTTGCATCTCTTTCGCTCACACAGTTCTATTTATTTATTTATTCAAGGTACAAAAAACAGATGACAATGATTACATGATATATACACAATATTAGACAGTAGTTCTGTATTGCACTCCACAGCAGTGTACACTACTTGACAATACAGTAAGCAAAGTATGGCATTACTTTACCTTCGTATTTACATCAAATCAAACAGTTACAAATAAGGATAATAATAATATTTCCAGACAGGTCACACAGCGCCATCTAGTTTCCGTGGTAAGCTACGAGGCTTGTGTTACGGAAACTAGATGGTTGATAAACTACATATTCTACATATAAACACCCAGACCGAGACAAATTATACAATGTACAACTTGCCCCCGGTGGGAATCGAAACCACGACCTCCCGAGTTTACGGCAACGTTTGTTACCACTAGACCACGGAGGCGGTAATGAATGTATTGCTAGATTAGAGTTTGAATAGCGGCTGTAATCAGAACTATGACAAGCAAGATAATTCCAGTGCATGGTAGGTTTTTTAATAACCCAGAGGCAGTAGGCTCGACATTTCATAACGATCGGTAACTTAGTGATTTACAGTGGCCATTGACGAGTCTTCCAACATACCTAATCGCATGATCACTTTAAACGACGTCACAGCCTTTGAAGGTTGATTGGAAGAGAGTGCCTATAGGCATTATGTCCGCCATTTGTTTGTCTAACAATAGAGTTTTTAAATAAATAAATTAAATTACCTCGTTCCGAATCATGCTCAGAGCGCTTAGAATGAATATGATACTGACAGTCGTTCCGAATCAAATGGCGCGTTTGACGAAAAAATATTGTGGTATTACGTGATTCTCCTTGTACTGAGGAGTACGCCATTTTGCGTGGATATGTCAAGTGCAAGTTTTTGTTTTGTAAATTTTTAACTGTAAATATTGTTGGTCAAAAGTGGTGTTGTTTTGTTTAATAATGTTCTACAATGTGAATAGTTATGGAAAACGATAAATTGGACTTTGAATATTGTAGTATAGTTATTGCAGTTTATTTTTTGCGATTTTCCCGCGCTGTGGACTCCCATATTTTACCCGACGTGTTTGAGCTATAATGCCGCGAGTGACTTCAAGAAAAGCATGAAATTCTACAGCATCTGGAATTTGATGACGACCTCATTAACTCATAAAAAAGAAAGATATATTAATTCAGACTTGGCTGTATTGGCTAGACTCTTTGCCTTCCCTATCACATCATTCATCGTCTATCGGGAGAAGAGAAAAGTTTTCATCAGAATAAACAATTTTAATATTAACAAGTTATGCCAGCTCTATCTTATATTTGATCTCTTTGGCTAAACCTAAGTGAAAGGTCGCTAAGGTCCATATTAATGAAACGAACTCAAGATTCAATATTTACACTAGTATTGTCTTTTTTTATCATTTGTCAAATCAAGAATGAATGAAGGAGGCAATCGTTACTTGAGTGACTATCGGGACTTGAGATCGATTTATTTATATGGGCGTAAATACGTGTAGTTCTTAGGCTGATTTGCACCAAAATGTAATCTGTAATTGTATCGATTAAAGATTTAATTAAATTTTGGTGAAACTCAGCCTTAGTAATTACAATAATATATTGTTTGCGTAAATATAAAGTTATTAAATTTGTATGTAGGTATATTCTTTATTCTTGTTTTTTTTTAAAGTTAGTTTAGTTGCCATTCAATGTGGCACTTTGCCCATTGGCAGCGATTTAAAGCATTTTTTTTTATTTATAATAATTTTATTTTGTTTTTTCTTAATTTTAGTTTTTAGTTGTATTTTTAATTATTAAGTAGTTATTATTTTTAATTAATAGTAATTTATGTTTAAAAAAATAGTTTTTAGTTTAATTAATATTTTAGTTTTTTTTTAATCATTGTACCTTACTTAGAGTTCGTTTAGTTATTATGTATTTGTATGTAAATACTGACAATAGGTTAAGAAAAATATTTTAATGCGGGATGTATTATTCTTTGAAAAGTACAGTGATTTTAATGATTCCAATTTTACAATCAATTTTTATATTTTAAAAATTTTATCCATTAGATTTAGTTTAGGTACAAAATATCATATTGCCCCAATTATCTTTAATATAATTGTAAAAGTATCATCACGACCGTATCCCTTCCGGGGTGGTAAGAAATCACGCTTATAAAGAAGCGGATTCACATTTAGCCAACTTTGCTATAGGCCAATCATGACAAGTAACAAGCTTGTCGATGTCTCTAGCGTACCAAACTCGTGAATAATCACAAATAAATTAAAAAATAATCAAATTTATTTATTTAAACTAATAAATATTATTGTGTCCCGACCAGGAATCGAACCCGGTAACTCCGTGTCTAAATCGACGGATTTAGACCACGGAGGCATATATTTATATAAAAAAACACCACTTAAAACAAGACTTACTACACCAGCAGCCCTATTCTGTTAATGAGTCGCAAACGTTATTACTGGATTTCGTTATTTACATCAGAGATTGCGTCATAATTACAAAATGTTATTCAATTCTCAACTCTATAAGCGCTCGACCTTGACAGCGGCCATGCAAATATCAACTTTAATAACGTGATATATATACACCTATACTAGCTGATCCGGCAAACGTTGTTTTGCCATATAAATTATTTCTAGGGAATTTCTAGTGTAGAAAAAAAAACTAACTTATTGTAAGTGTGTAAGGATGTGGTATATGAGTGAAAGAGGCATGGAGCGCTGTGAGCGATGAGCGAATATAAAAATAACAAAACACCAAACTTTTTTTAGTTTATTTATTATATTTATTCCTTAAAATCATATATATCGTGAGAGAAACAGGAGACCGGCTTCGGTCTCATCCCTACTCCGTGCTGTTTACTGGGAAGTGACACCGGTATAGTCTGGCAAATGAGTGTTGACCCAGAAAAAGCGCGGAAAATTTTAAAAATCTAGCTCTGGTAACACTAATTGTAGCAGGAACAAAATGTCTTGATACTAATGTTACTATGTTATAAGTTTAAATTAATGTTAGGCTCGGCTGGCGGGGATAACTTACCAAGTGATAATTGATCAGTTATCGAGCGGGATGGAAAATGATTAAATTACTAAAATGACTATTAAAAAATAGGGGTTGGTGATAGAAGGGTGAAAATTTAGGGTTGTATGTATTTTCTAAAGGCACATTATAAAAAAAAAAATTTTGTCCAAAAAATAAAATGTTAGGGGTGGACAACCCTTATCACTTAGGGGTATGAAAAATAGATAGTAGCCGATTCTCGAGACATACTGAATATGCATATAAAATTTGATAAAAATCGGTCAAGCCGTTTCGGAGGAGTAGGTAACTAACATTGTGACACGAGAATTTTAGATATAAGATAGTTAACGGATTCCATTATATAACGTTTGCGCTTAAGTAACAGAGTAGGCCTGTAGCTCCTAGACTGAAACCAGCTATTGTGGCCGACCTGCAAGTTGTCATGATAATGCTTATGTAATTTTTGGTACAAATAGTTTTAAAACGTGTCTGACTTTTTTTACAATTTCTATTGTAATGGAGTATAAGATAAATCCTGTGATACACAGATTTTAATGGGGTGTATCACTAACTTTTTATCACGATAGATGGCGCATGATAGATGGTACCTAATATAATAATGCATGGAAATTTATTATTTTCTACATATTATGCCGAAGTCAGCAGATTTTAAGTGTACAAATCGAGATTTCCAAGCGAAATCAAAGATTGGCGATCTCAAAATTGCTGTTCTATTAATTCAACCTTTTTTTCTTTTTAACGACGGTGTTCGCTATCTTAATTCGGCTTTTAAGTTATATAACGTTAAGTTAAAATACATTTTTCTGTTATCAAAATGAAAAACTACAAAAACATTTTAATAAATGATGCGTCATATGTGTAAAAAAGGTACCATTGCCGCTAGCGACAGCTACAAAAAGCTTTGTCTGATACACCCCATTAGGCACAAATAAGACAGTATTATATTTTAAGTGCCAAAATGTGTCTTAATACATTCCCAATAAGAAACGACATCTCCAATAGGTACTTAATGGTATTTTTTTTAATTCAATAATTTTTATTGAACAGGACGTCCCATAAGTAAACCTCAAACCGGGAATGGATGATAGGCCAGGTAGAGAAATAAAATGTATAATCCAAGGCTGTATTGCACAAAAACGATGTCTATGTTAATGTGACGATTAAAGTAAAAAATTGCGTCTTTAATTTACCAGCTGACCTTTAAAATAAAACTCATAGGTACATTCGACGCCATCAACGTGAGCCGAAACAAACACAAATACACACAAAATAAAACATAACACATTTAGGCCGCGTTCGTTTTATAGCATTTCCAACATTTCGTAGTAACTTTATAAACCAGCGTGAAATGTCTTTTTTGTTAAGATATACCACTTTTTTTAACAACGCTAACATTTCTTTAAAAAAACGAGCGGTGAGGCTACTTTTTGACAAGTGTTTTCGTTCATGTTTTATCATACCATTGCATCCAACACACATGATATTATTATGGTCTTTGAATTTATTACATAAAATCGTTTTAAATACATTTTTAACAAATATAATAGAAAACTATAAAGTATATAAAAATGGTAAACAAACCATTTTATATGTTAATGACATCTGTCAAAAAGTAACATCAATAACACGGTACTGACATACGAAATTAGCATCAAATGTTAGATTTTTTATTAAACGAACGACTTGTGCTAAAAAAGTGGTATTTTCATGCTAACATTTCTTAAAACGAACGCGGCCTTATAAATATAATCACTAAAATTTGATTTGCTTATAATTGATACGTTGATCATTATTTAGGTTTGGTATGGTTATTACACATCCTTGAAATAATGTTTAATAATCACACAATTTGTATATTACAAACAGAGCGAATTAATCACTTAATTAAACACGTACATCAATAATATTTGTCACATTTAAAAATGTTAAGAATCGTCAATTTTGTTATCATGCGTTCCAATGTAAAACTAAAATTGTTTTTTATCTATTATTCAATATTGGTTTTGTAAAATTTTAAACAAATTTCATAATACACAAATTTGGTGCACAATTTGGTGGTAAGTTTCGTTAAATTATTTCAATGAAATTAAAATTTAGTATTAAATTAGGTTGAAAAAAGAAAATTATAGTTATTCTTATGCTATGTTCGACTTGGAAGCGAATAAAGCAAAGCTTGCTATTTTACCGAATTTTGTATAAAAACCATAGAGAATCGCCAAGTCGAACGACTGTCGAAACGAAAAATAAAGTGATAAAAAGAACGCTTAAAGCAACAAGTCGAACATTATGGATGTTTTTCTGATAACTGTCACTACCTGGCCTAGATCAGCCATTTCCGGTTTGACTTATAGGATCCCCTTAACATTTCAATTGCTCAGAAATTTTAAATATATAGTTTAAAAAATAAATATAAATTAAAACACAGCTCTCGAATTTTGTAAATGGTAATAAATGTATATTTTATAACATAACAATCTTGTTTTATTTTTTTACGTAATAATGTGACGGGAGGAATGGCATTTTGGCGACAACACACGGTATGTTCTTGCCCCGAACATTGACTATTAGTTCAGTACCAGCTTTCTTTAGGCTTTCATTAATATAGCCCATGGCGACATTACCGCGTAGCGAAGGGCTCGGACAACCACTAGTTACTTTACCAATATCTTGCAAACTCTTCGGATCCTTTAAGACAGCGTCTTTTCTCGCAGGAGCACCAGATTCCATTCGAATACCCACTCTTCTCTTAGCTACACCCTCTTTAATTTGTCTTAAAATAATTTCTGATCCTGGGAAGTTAGAATCGGTTCTCCTACGCTTAGCGATGAGCCAAGTCAACGCAGCTTCGACCGGAGTGACTGTTTCATCGATGTCGTTACCGTACAGACACAACCCTGCTTCTAATCGAAGGGAATCTCTTGCACCTAAACCAGCCAATTTTACATCCTTAGCTTGCAGTAAGGCCTCTGTAACGTGTTCTATCTTGTCAGCCGGCACTGAAATCTCCACTCCATCTTCACCAGTATAGCCACACCGCGTAATACGACAATCTTTAACCCCGGCTACAGAGCCGATTTTGGAAGTCATAAACAAAAGATCAGGTAACGCAACATCTGTAATTTGTTGCAAGTTTGTGACTGCCTTTGGTCCTTGTAAAGCTATCAAACCGCGTTGTGTAACATCCCAAAATTCGATGTGAACATCTTTGCCTTGTTTCTTAAATCTCTCGGATGTTTCAATCATGTGAGCTTTATCGACGTCCAATCGGCCCGCGTTGGAGACCACGTACAATGTGTTATCATTGACCTTTGTTACTATTAGATCGTCAATTATGCCTCCTTTTTCGTTTAAAAATACAGTTAAGGAGCCCGTCCCTTCTGGCATACCTTTCAAATCTACGGGGCACAGAGATTCGAACCATGAAATGCAGTCCTTTCCATGAACACGGGTCTGCAGCATGTGTGATACGTCGAAAATTGATGCATTGTTTCTTGTGTGGAGATGTGAAGCGGACACGGACAAGTCGGAATATTGTACTGGTAGTAAGAATCCTGCGAAGTCCACTAATTTTCCACCATATTTTGTGTGCAAGTTGTAAAGGGGTGTTTTTTCAGGCGTTTTCCCACTATCACTGTATTTTCTTGCTGGAGTAGCAGATGTGCCTAATATTGGTCTTGCAATAGCTACGCTGCAGCAAATTTTACTTAAAGCTTTAGTCGTCATTTTATTAGTAAGGTATTCTATAGACAATAGCTGTTAAATAACTGAGCGACTTTGGGAGAAGCCATTCTTATCACATCATTAAAAAGGTCAATAGGTTATTATAGGTCGTTATGCTTAACAATATTTGTTTTCGATAAGCACCTATATTATATATTTATTGCATAAGACAACTTTTATAGGTATATGATGACTTTAATAACCTCTTCAATATAAACATATGTATATGGTTTTTATAAAGTGATGCTGTTGATATGATTAATCAGGAAGTTTAGAATAAAACAATTACTGCTTTACTGGAACATTTACACGTTAACTTAAAAAGTCGTATTCATTACACCATTTAGAGCCAGCAACTGAATCCTTCCTTAGTGGCATTCGTTCACTTAATGGCCGCGTTTCCATATAAATTTATATATTTAAGTGACCAAATGCCACTAAAGAAGTATTCGGTTATACCGGCCCTTATAACACACGACGGCTGCACCTATTTTTATGACCTTTAAATTGATAAAAAATTTATGTTTCTTCTCATTTTGTATGGAACTGCTTTATAACCATTCTTAAGTGAAATGAATATAGAAAATCAGGGCATATTTCTACAATACAATTTGAGCTAAAATACAGTTTTTATGTAATTATTAACCCGAGATTTTAATCGAGACCATCATAAACAACGACGTTTACAAACGGCTACTAGTAGTTTAATGTTATAGGATAGTAAAATAGGCAGTTACATTAAATTAGAATGAAAAAATGTGGTCATTTGTCATAGATTAGAATAGGTTTTTTTTTTAAAGACGGTGAATCGATTTATCAATGATACGACCCCAGCCTGAAGGGCTACCGCGGGAGGACGCATGCTACTCACCGTGAGGCCTCCTAAGGAGACCACAAGGCGCCTATGGACTAAAACCCTATAAACCATCTTTTTCACTGTTGCCCTGCGTGCCCTAACAGCTAAGTCTGAGTCGTAGCTACAGAGCGAAGGCACTCGTTCGCCGCGTATAATTAGAATAGAGATTAAACAAAATAAAAGAACACCACTGTTCCCATGCCTCGGAGAGTAGGTTAAGTCATCCCTGGTTCCACTTACCAACTTGTGGAATCGTTAATAAATTATCATTAAAAATTATCCTTGCCAACCCAGCCGTGTAGGCCAAATTCCCCACATATATATTTTGAAAGGCCCATCTTCAGCAGTGAAGGTCTAGGACTTGTTCTAAGGGGTGCCTGTTATAGTGAGTTAATATTTATAATTAATCCATAAAACTGTACAGGGCTATTTATTTGTTGTGCTTAAAGTTGACCCTTAAATCTGGATCTAAAGGTGTGTAGTTACAGAAAATAAACTGGCCCTAGTTTAATAAATAATTTTTGAATAGCTGAAAAGAAGCATCATGGAAAATTATTAAAACAAATTATTTAAAACATTATTTTATTTACTACTTTTTCTAGCATTAACATAATCGTCATGAGACATTAATTCTTTCTTAAATTCTTCAGATATAGCAATACTGGACAATATTATGGCAATATAACCATTGGAGTCGGGAAATTCTTTTAACAGTTCTGGCTTCTCAAGTAAGTTCTGGTTAACCTCTATCAGGGTTCCTTTGATCCCGCTCGGAACATCAAAACTGGTTCCGTCATTAAATTGTATCTTACACACAACAGAATTTGGAGACAACTGCTGGCCTCCTCTTTTGCCTTTGCCCGAAACAGAGTTTGTAAGCCTATTAACTTTCCCACTTTCAAAATCAACTTTATAACCTTCAGTTTTCTTGAAAAAGAAATGACTTGGTGCTAGAGTTAGCAATGTTATTCGGTTTGAGTGGAACAAGACCATTATATCATTGTTTTTTATTTCGTTAGCATTAAGTATGTACTTTCTAGTAAAATATCTGTCTGTAAATGTCTTGTAGTCTGAAGGATTAGGTATAGAGTCCACTATGCTATATTTCAAAACGTCCGACATGATTAAACAGTTTGTGCAGCTTCTTGTGCCCTAATTCGACTACGGATAGCTTCTCTCTTCTTTACTGAATCCTCATAATTTGCTTGCGTTCGTCGTAGCCTCTCACCCTTCAAGCATTTTCTCATTAATGCATCTTCATCATTACAATATGCCATAAACTTTAGTATGGGATGCTAAAAAAAAAATTAGTCACTTTAAGAGTTGTGGGGGGGGTAAAGTCACTATAATCATCATCATACCCTTAGAAACCACAACCCTAGACCTCCACTGCTGAAGATAAGCCTTCCAGAATCATATATCTGGAAAATTAGGGTTACACTCGCCAGGCAGGTTAAGGAAGACCTGATGACAATTCCGCAAGTTGGTATTAGGCAAACCAGGATGGATGGCTTAACATGCTCAGGAAATTGATGGTGTTGTAAATTTATAAAAAATGTTTATTAGTAAATTGGTACATGACTGTTCAAACCACAACCTTTTGTATTAAAGGAAAGTGTTCTTACAACCGAGCCACCACCATTCTTAAAGTTGCTAAAATATTGTCCCTTAATTAATTAAAGCCCCGGAATGTACCAATGAGAAATACAGTTTTCTGTTAAGCCAGCCAGGAGAGAATGCTAATAGTTTCAGATATGTCTAGGGGTGGAATCAGCAACAAATATAACTGGACTATATATAGGTATAGGTATCTCCATGGTTCTATGCCTAATTTATTAAATATCACAATAAACACAAACACTACAAATTATGAGCCCATCTTACATCTGCATGACAATCTTGCAATTGCCTAATATACACATTGCATTCTTCAGTATGCAAATGTGGGGATAAATCCGTATGCATTACTATGGTTTCTGCACAAAAATAATATGTTAAATTACACTCTAATCATTTGAATTTCAATAAATAAAGATAAAAGTAAATTTTCTAACCTCAAAACAGTGGTACAAAAGTTTGACGTTTTACGCTTTTTTTTTTTTTTTGGTTCTCTTCTCCCTAAGACCATCTTTGTCTTCTCCCGATGGATGATGTATGAGGTGATAGGGAAGGCAAAGGGTCTAGCCCATACAGCCAAGTCTGACGTAATATATCTTTCTTTTTCATGAGTTAATGAGGTCATCATCAAATTTCAGATGCTGCAGAATTTGATGCTTTTCTTGGAGTTAATCGTGGCACCATAGCTCAAACACGTCGGGTAAAATATGGGAGTTGACAGCGCGGGAAAACCGCAAAAAATAAACTGCAACTTGTGCCCCACATTTAAAGTCCAATTTATCGTTTTCCATAATTATTCACATTGTAGCACATTATTAAACAAAACAACATCACTTTTGACCAATAATATCCACAGTGAATTAATTTACAAAACAAAAACTTGCACTTGACATGTTCACGCAAAATGGCGCGAAGAACTCTGACGTTTTACGCTTTTTTGTTATTTTTTTTTTTTGTTTTTTTTGGCTCTATTCTCCCGATGGTTGATGAATGAGGTGATATGAGGGAAGGCAAAGGGTCTACATCCATACAGCCAAGTCTGACGTAATATATCTTTCTTTTTCATGAGTTAATGAGGTCATCATCAAATTCGAGATGCTGCAGAATTTGATGCTTTTCTTGGAGTCACTCGCGGCACCATAGCTCAAACACGTCGGGTAAAATATGTGAGTTGACAGCGCGGAAAAACCGCAAAAAATAAACTTCCTTAACTCTGTGCGTATATGAACAATGAACAGCCCGAACAGGCCTTTATTGTAGTGTGCATTTTCTTTCTACATTGCGTGTTATCGTTGAATTAAATACAAACTCGGTACAAAATAGGACGCAATGTACAATGAAAATAGGAGTAGGTTTTTGTCTAGAACCAAGAATCACTTGGTCCTAGGTAATTGGAAATAAAACACGATAGCAATTTTTAATTTTATTTAAATAATAATGTTTTGTCTTATTAATTTGATATCTTCATAATAGATAGACTTCTGGTAGGATTAGTCTGGAGACCTTAGGAACTCATATCAAATATTAAATAACAACTTTAATAAATAATATACTCGTAAAACTACATATCTAGATTATTCACAATGAAAGACGCTTGCGAATTGTAATGTTGCTATAAAAACTATAACAAAATGTTAAAAAATAAAAAACAAAATAACTTAACACGAAACTAACCTTAACAACGATCATTGAATAAATAAAAACATTCAACACCATACTCAACCGAGAGGAACAAAGCGCGTAAATAAGCAAAAATAAAATACAAAAAGTTTAATGAGTAATAAAATAAACAAAGAAATGCTTTTGAATAAAAAATATGAAGACGATAAAAATGCAATTAACTTTATTAATAATTTTAAACCTTCACATCCAATGTGATTAATTTTATGAAAAGCGGGTAGGCGTGCGAATCGTTCGTTCGGTGCGGCTGAAGAGGGCTTTACTTTATCCAATTTGCAGAGCACTAGATTAGTGGGCTAACTACACTAGCTGAGTCATCCTGCAGATTCGAGTCCACACAATCGCACTTAGCACTAACTACCCAGTGTAGTGAAATTGTATTATAAGCTTAATAGAAAACAACACGCAAAGTACATACAATGAATATACAAATCCCCGATAAAAAGAACGACTGTGAGAGTGTTACATTAAAGTTACTGTAATGCAACCATAGTTGTAGAAATTTTTCATTGAATTATCAATGTACTTTTCACGTTATTATAGCTAAGCTTGTAATAAAACGCAATGTACAATACGTATGTATAACATATTTATTGTGAAATATGCGTGTAATAAAATGAATAAGAATGGGACAAACGTCTTTAACCTTAAAAAAAAAAACAAAATAAGCGCTAAATCACTTCTTTTATAAATGTTATTAAATAAATAACGAATTAAATTATTAAGGGTTGTCTATTTATATGTATCATTTTTTTCTCAATTTCAGTCTACGTTCGGAGATAAAATATTATTCGAGTTTTTGAAGAGCCAAATTTGAGAAACTATCTCACAAGTTCGACTTGCGCTTTGTAAGCGCTTTTTTTTACTTTATATCGCTTTTAAAGTCGTTCGACTTGCGTTTTCATTCTTTTTAAGCGCGCTTTGCTTTCAAGTCAAACACGACAAACTATTGCCTAAATGTTAACACTGACCCTTTTGCCGTTATTGGTAATTACTGAAAAGCAATTGCCATAAATAAATTATATAGCCTCATTTAGCGTTTGTTTCAAAATGATTTTTAATTTAACACGCTATCACTTAGTGCTCTGCAAATTGGATGCAATGTAACTTTAACTCTTGGGCATGCCCTGAGGGGTGGAGGTTTCGACCATTTTCTTATATTTTCCGACCAGCTCGGGGAGGTCGTATGCGATGGCTACATCAAGCCGCGTGATGGGACACCCGCGGAAGTAAGTGCAGGTGGCGGATAGCTGCTGGAACTCGAACAGCGGGTTCAACCGGAAGAAATCCCGGTACGTCTCCGGGTCGGGCAAGTCGTACCTGGATGGAAGAAAAAGGTCATTTCAATCACAACCATTCTGAAGCTAATCGACGATTTAAGTAATTTTTAACCGTGCCATTTCAACTTGATCCCGAGTTCACTCGCAAGACTCAATAGATCATTTGGAGCTCATTGTCAATGAATTATAAAATTGCCTTGCAGGTTGATGTTTTAGAAAAAGTTATTTAGATTTTAAATTTGTTAATACTTAAAAATTATAGGGCCTAATTTGTGCCAAATCATATATATATATATATATATATATATATATATATATATATATATATATATCTTTTCGAGCTGTCGATTTGTAAAAAAGTAAAGTACCATCACGACCGTTTCCCTTTCGGGGTGGTCAGAAACCACTCTTATAAAGAAGCGGATTCACATTTAGCCAACTTTACTATAGGCCAATCATGACAAGTGGCAAGCTAATCGATGTCTCCAGCGTACCAAACTCGAGAGAATCTACTTTGTCGAATATAATGCCAGAAATAATGTAACAATTTTTTTGTATGAAAAAAACAACCAGTTAGGAACTGATTCCTTTCAAATTTATATTTTTAAAACACTTACCTAGAAATGTTGGTAAGAGTGCTAAGACCCTCATAAATGTGGTAATTTTGAGGGTTATCGATAATAGCATCGGCAATGATCTTCCTGTTACCGAAAATAGTTTTATGGTTGAAGTATGTGGTTAAATAGCAGTCGACCATCTTGGCGTGGTTTCTTACTCGAACCTGTAAAATTTAATAAGAATAAAATTACAAGTACAAATAGCACTAGTTATGAATGCGACCAGACACTGCAACGTCATATTTTTTTTTTTTTTTTATTTTTTTTTATACTGGACACGACATGTGACATCGCGCCCACCTGATGGTAAGCAGTACGCGAGGTCCAAGAATGGGAGCAACTGACGCCGGTCACTACGACCGACATCAGTCTCTACCACTATGCCGGCCTAACAAGATGCTTTTTCACACTTCGCTTGAAGGACTCCAGGTTATAAGAGTGGGGAAACACACTGGCTGGGAGAGCATTCCACATCTTCAGCGTGCGACAGATGTAAAAGTCTCCAAATTTATGAGTACGCGTAGGGATAGTGGGTAAGGTATGTGGATGCATATTTTGGCCTGTGCGTGTAGTTCGGTTGCGGAATAGAGAAGAAGGGATAAGGTTATGGAGCTCCTCAGAGCACTCTCCGTGGTATAGCTTGTAGAACACGCTCAGAGAGGCAACGTCACGGCGAAGCTGCAGTGATTCGAGAGTTTTAGAGACTGTGGTGTCGTCCACTATCCGAATTGCCCGCCTCTGTAGGACATTGAGAGCATCTGTAAGATACTTAGCGGAGCCATCCCAGAGGTGAGAACAGTATTCCACGCATGACCTTATCTGAGCTTTATACAGCATAAGTCTTAGAGCAGGCGGGCAGGCTTTTAAATTTATCTCGTATTTATATGCCATACGTATCTCAGTTCACCTTATATTTTTAGTTCATAATTCATTATTATTGGTAATTGTATTAATTATTGTAAATGCCGTAAACAAGTAAATATGAATTAAGAAATAAGTGGTTTTTTTTTTAAATATTTTATTATTATTACCTGAATGTAGGTAATTATTTATTTATTTGTGTTAAAGAAACTAAAAAGAGGAAGTAACGAAAGTACAGCTCTTTCGGCATATCATAGCTATGTTGGTTCGGTTTTGAGGTATGGACTCATTTTATAGGGTAACTCAATCGATGTTTGTAATAAATTTGTACCGGACTAATCCACCCAAGATGTGTAAGTGAATATTACAGCAGAAACTGTCAGATAATGTGTATAAAATAAAATTCCTAGAGAGATCCGAGAGTTACCCATAAAACGTTTTACTATTGAGTTTAAGAAAATTCTTATTGACTAGTTATGTATTATAATAGATTTTTATAAATTGATAAGGTAAATATTAAATGTTAACTGTATATATTGTAAATAAATATCAATTGACAAAATGGGCAGATTGCATGATCATGTCATGTACATACAACTGTAATTAGAATAAGCAATCTATACAATAAATAATTTTGAATTACAATAAAAAAACCACTGCATAGATTTATAGGCCTGTCTAAAATACTGCAAATCTCCTGTCGCACGAAATCTTGTTTTCAATACTTTACGAAAGCTTGACGGAGATCCTTAAGCATTGTAACTTTAGGATTTAGATGAAATAACAACAGCTTGTTAAGTGACTACTAGTTCACTGCGCCTATTTGTCTTTCTGAAAGTAAAAAAATACTCACTGCAAATCTCCTAGCGCTTGAAATTTTATTTTCAATACGTTTGTCGATAGCTTGACGGAGATCTTTGAGCAGTTCCCTTTCCTGGGCCTGCAGTAACCTGACTGGTGCTCCGGATTCATACGGCATCGACCACAACGACACTGTATACATGACTGGAGGCTGCGCAGAACTCATCAGAGGAGAAATGTTCCAGATCAAAGCACTCTGTACACGCATCAACTCTTCAGGCTTCACTGTGTCTGCTTTGTTCAAGACAATGCGAGTCTGGAATGAACGTATCACTTTGAAACTTGCTTAATTTTCTCGGTAGTAGTTTGTAGGAGTATTTAATGCTAAATTATTGTAAATAGATCTTTTTTTAAACCTAAGATAATAAAGTAATTATTCGATCTTTAAATAAAAATTGTCTCCTGCCATCGCAAGCTTGAATTAAGTGATACAAATAAAGTAACAATCTGACAATTACTGGTCCTTCGAACCAGTTAATTGTATTTATTTGTTGCTTATTTTCAAATTACTTTGGTCTGCCTCCGTGGTCTAGTGGTTATGTCTTTAGGTTATGGCGCGGAGGTACCCGGTTCGATTTCGGGACACAATAATAAAATTTATTTAATTTGTTTGTGATATTTATCGAATTTGGTATACTAGAGACATCAACGAGCTTGCCACTTGTCATGAAAGCCTATAGTAAAGTTGGCTAAATGCGAATCCACTTCTTTTAAAGCGTGGATTCTGACCACTACGATCCTGATGATATTTTTGTTTATGTAACTCCAAGTATAAAACTAGTTAACTTCTTCAAAAAAACATTTAAAAAATTATAGTTTGTGATATAGGTAGCCTTTTTACTTCGCTCACCTGAGATTCTCTGCCTTTGAGTTGATCAAGTATTGCTTCAGTTTCCGGACCGACGTCCAACTTGGAAGGGTCGTAGACTAAGAAGATTATGTCAGCTCGGTCGATGAACCACTGGCAAGCGTCGTTGAACGGAAATACGCGAGATACTTGCTTCCTCACTTCGAGGATTCCGGGAATTTCGACTATGTTAACCTGGAAAAACGAATATATAATGATTTCAGTCCCAAAACGAGACGGTTGTTGGTCATAATTCCAATAAAAATGCACTTTTTTATGAATGTCAACTGGTCATAGAATTAGAACACCATCGTTTCTGTACCTCGGAGAGCACGTAAAGCCGTGTTGGTTTTGGATCTTTCAAAATAAGATTAACACCAGATCCTAGGCAGTCTACTGTTGGTCAAGGGCGTACCCAGGATTTCAGCTAGGAGGGGGCAGCCCATACCTGTTTCGAGAAGATGGTCGGTCGGGTATATTGAAACAAAAAATCATGAAAATTGACTGGAAAAAGTACTGTCGAGTGTCGTCCGTAACTAGATAGCGCTAGCGCTAGATGTTGTTTTCTCCAAATTATATTCGGCTTTAATCCTAGATGGCTCTGATTATCTCGTCGGGAACTCGGGAGCGGAAACTACGAGATGCGACGGTTTCGCGGGAGATTTAAATTATATTTCGTCGCTAACAGTATACTATATCGAATATTGTAGAATGTAGAATATTTAATTATAGATAAAAAATATTAAATCAAAATATCTGACTGAAAAGATGTTTTGTTTCCAACATTTCATTTTGCGCAGAGTAGGTAGGGCAGCTGCCCCCCCTGCCCCTACCTGGGTACGCCCTTGCTGTTGGTCATAAGACTACTTCTAAATATTTAATTTAAAAATAAATTTCTTATTTTTTTATTTCTGTCTGGCTTTAAAATACTGAAGGTGATACAAATCCAAGAGTTCAAGTAAAATTGACGTGTTACCTTCTCTAGAATTTTGCTAGGGTGTCTTAATCCCCTTAATCGTTCTTCCAAGCCCTGTCCAAACTTTTGAAGACCTGAGAACGTCCAGTCGGCTGCCAGTTGAGTTCCGTCAAGCACTTCTGGATCCTTGCCATGCATCAAGATGTTGAAGTATGCTGGTGATGGTTCAGCACCTAAAATGGTAAGTAAAACTTTAAATATGAGAGATGTTTCGATTCCTTAAGGTCAATTATAGAATGTTGTAAGGCTAAGGCCTAAATTCAGGTAGTTAAGTTTCATTAGTTAGTTACTTTTAAAAAGTAGGCACTATTTGATAGAGTCGTATTATTAGGAGTCCATTAAATTTAAAAGTAATCTACAACTATATATAAATGGAAAACGTTTTTTTACCTGTTCTTAAAGACCATTCGGTGAACTCCAAGCCCGTAAGATAGTTGACGATGCTAGATTTTCCCCCACTCCAGGGTCCCATAAACAATACCAAAGGCTTGGAGAATATTTCTGGATCACCAAAATGCCTATTACTCAGATCTCTGTATTTGTACAACCCTTCCAAAGGTTTAATTGAGCTTTCGTACAATCTCTTCAAATCTTTTAAGACGAAATCTGCTGACTTTTCGATAGTAATTTCTGACTCATTCGCGTCCTCATCGAGACGCAATATTTTCTGGATGTGATCACGGGATCTTAGGTTTTTGGGTATATTACCAGTCTGAAAGAAAGATTTTATTACATTTTTAAAACAGTATTAGTAGTATCTTTAACATACATTTTATATCCCAATTAGTTGTAATTTAGTTAGTGGCTTACGGCGATTGACGTGTTATTTTCCTCACGATATTTACCTTTCCAATAAGGCAACAACGATTTTATATGTAAGTGGCGTAAATATACATAATACTCACTAGTAATAAATCTTCTTCAGGAGTACCTTCGTCATCTTCTGTTTCTGCTGCCTCTTCATCAGACTCTTCGTCGTTTTCAGAGTCTTCTGACTTATCATCACCATCATCATCAGCCTCTTTTTCTTCTTTGGACTTGCCATCATCCTCCTTTGAGTCGCCGTCATCTTCCTTAGAGTCGGATTCCTCAGCAGCATCTATTGATGCTTCTTCTTTTTTCTCCTCAGAATCATCATCATTTTCATTAGATTCATCTTTGCTTGCCTCTTTTTCATCGGACTTATCGTCTTGAGATCCGCCTTCAGCCTCCTCTGAGTCGTCTTCTCCGGATTTATCATGAACTTCAGCGTCTACACCTTGTTCTTCTTGAGACTTGTTATCATCGTCATCATCAGCAGAATTGTCATTTTGGTCGTTTTCATCACTTTCGTCAGATTTGTCGTCATGAGCTTTGTCTTCTTTGGAATCATTATTATCTTCTGCCGTATTGTTAGCGTCGACTTCTGCTCCTTCTTCTTCCTTTGAATCGACTTCGTCGGAATCGTCTCCCTCCTTACTGTCTACATCGTCGTCATCTTCTTTCGAATCCTTGTCATCATCTTGATCTTCTGTATTCACCTCGTTGCTATCATCTTTGTCCTCGCCACTTTCTGAAACAAGGCTTAGGTCAAAATACATTTCAAAATATTTTATTAAAATTTATTAGATTTAGAAGCATATATAATACTATTATTAAATTATTATTATTTTTGTATGATTATATCTATAGCTTCTAAGCTTATATTATTGTACGAAAACTATTAATTACCTTGTTCGGCTGCTTGATCATCAGCTTCTTTGCTGTCTCCGTCGTCGTCTTCTTTACTATCATCTGCATCTTCTTGAGTTTTGTTCTCATCCGTATCTTCAGTCGAGTCGTCGTCTGTTTGAGATTCTACCTGAACTGTGCTTTGTGCTATGTAAGGTTCATCAGCGACCTCGACTGACGATTGGTCGCTACTGTCCCCGTCTGTTCCTCCATCTTCCTTTGAATCCTCATTCGAATCGTCATCTATACTTACTTCACTACTGTCGTTTTTTTCAACGGAACCTAAACAAAATAGGTATCAGTAAGTAATTATTTTCATTTTTCGTAAACACAATCATGAAAATTATCGCGTGATGATGCAAAAGTTTTGGGTCAAGAAGGCCCTGGTAGACCGAGAGTCACATATAATAATCAAATAAATAAAACACAGGCTGAAGGTGCATTCGTAACAAAAGGGCATATTGAAGAGGTTGATTAATGTCGACGAATGTCAAGTGCATCTGGCTTGAAGATATTTATGCATGTACAATAATGAACTGACTCCATGCGTAGGTATAGATACGAGCAGGTACTTTGTGTACCTATGTAGGTATATACTAGTGACTGGTGACGCAAAATTAATGCCAATTATTTTAAGATCGTGCAGTGGTGGCTCGGTTGTAAGAACGCGTTTCTTAAATCCTACAAAGGTCGGTTCAAACTCACCCAGCATGTACCAATGAGAAATACACTTTTCTTACGTACATTTGTCATAGATTTACAACACCACCGTTCCCGTGCCTCGGAGAGCACGTTAAGCCGTCGGTCCTGGTTTCACTAATACCAACCTGTGGAATCGTTAATAAATTGTCATAATAATTGACATCATATCCTCGCCAAGCCGTCTGGCCAGCGTGGCGAGTGTAGGCCAAATTCTCCAGATGTATGTTCTGGAAGGCCCATCTCCAGCAGTGAAGGTCTAGGACGCTGTGTTAAGCTATAATGATGATGATGATTCTAAGATCCGTGGAAGAGCGACCTTCGCCGAATGAAATTTACTTTTTATATAGAAAATACGCTTACAAAAGCAACAGTGATGCGAAACATATAATATGTTCAAGGCTATGTTTATTTTCATCAAATAGAAACATTCTGTATTTTTATTCTGTATCAATTATAAGGGTCAAATTTTGGAAAGTAATGTCAAACGTCAACCAAAAGGAAACTGATTTAAAAGATTTTTCTAGTCCGAGTGTAGTTTTACACCCGTACCATAACTATAGAGCAACGCCAAGTCGAACATAGACATAGGATCGTCGCCTCGTCGTTAGTATTCTATATCTATGAAGTCGAAAGACTTATAAACGATATAAAGTGAAAAAAAAGCGCTTAAATTTATAAGCGGCGATGATGGGAACGAAATATGTGGGCGTGGATTTTAACATATATATCATTAATATATATATATATATATCCAAAATGTCCGTAATTCCTAGTAAGTTGATCTAATAGACTACAATTCTCAATAGTGCATTCGGACTTGTAAAATACGAGAATAACATTGTGCGAGCAAGAAAAAGAACATTACATTCGATTTATGCAAAATTCAGAAATAAGCGAGCTTTGCTTTGCTTTTGCTTTCAAGTCGAACACAACTTTAGACTATTTAAAAAAAAAACTTATAGGCGTTATTCGCGCCATTTTGCGTGGACATGTCAAGTGCAAGATCTTGTTTTGTAAATTAATTTCCGGTGAATATTATTGGTCAAAAGTGGTGTTGTTTTGTTTAATAATGTGCTACAATGTTAATAATTATGGAAAGCGATAAATTAGACTTTAAATATGGGCCACAAAGTTGCAGTTTGTTTTTTGCGGTTTTAGTTTTACCCGATGTGTTTGAGCTATGGTACCGCGAGTGACTCCAAGAAAAGCATCAAATTCTGCAGCATCTGGAATTTGATGATGACCTCATTAACTCATGAAAAAGAAAGATATATTACATCAGATTTAGCTGTATGGATTAGACCCTTTACCTTCCCTATCATCTCATTCATCATCCATCAGGAGAAGAGAACCAAAAAAAAAAAAACTTATATTTTCTTTATTAAAATCGGCCCAGACTAATTTCACCATTTTTCGATATTCCTCGTAGTTTAGACAGTAGCCATCCACGCCCACATACATATTTCGTTAGGCAACCCATCATCGCCGCTTATGATAGCTTTTATTATATTATTTTATAAAAAGTGGATTTGATTCGGATAGCAAATCGGTGAAGGTCGCTTCTACGGATCTTGTGCTAAATATTGCACTGGCGATTTACATGGAATCACAGAGCGGTTCAAACCACGCACGCTCGTACGAAAATATTTTGTAAAATTAGTATCATTTAATATTAGAACGGCCATGTCGCGAGCTATTTCTTGGAGGACAATCACGGCTTAACAGAACGCAGGGAAATGATCTAACCAAACAGCTGTTTGCTTCTATAAAATCACAGTTTAAAATGCATGCATTTCATTCCAGGAATTGTATGAATAAAGTGACCTAACTACCTTAATACATTTTCATTTTATTTGTTTATTAGGCAAAAGAAAATGCTTTTTAAATTCTTTAAATTAACTCTCCGACAATCATTGATCGAACACTTTAGACGGTACTAAGAACTATTAAAGGTTTTTACATATAGGTTTTAAAATTGAGTACAATAGCAAAAAATAAGAAAACATCACTGCAACACAAGCTGTATGCTCAAATTTTTGAGATGAAGTCCAGATCTTAGTTAGTTGTATGTATCTGTTTATATTTTGGTATGACTGCATCTTGTTATGAGCATCTAATAAATAAATAAATAAATAAATAAATAAACACAATAACAACTTACTCGTACAAGACAATACACAAACCCCCTATTCCGAATCGCGCTCAGAGCGCTTAGAACGATTATGACACTGACCGTCTCGTTCCGAATCAAATATCGCGATTTGGATGCTCAGAGCGTGATATCAATTCGGAACGGTCGAAATCACATTTTCATTCATAAAATGTTAGTTTTTTTTTTTAATGTATGGAAGATAAATTGCGGATTCCATATCTTTGAGTATGAATACTAACAAATATACATCTCTCGGTTTATTCATCTTTATATGTGTAAAGTTTATATTATTAACTTATTTTGATCTTTTAAAATAAATTGCCGTGTTACAGACATTTTTTTTTCCACTTCCTACTTTAATATTAATTATAGGTTTGTTTAAGAAGTAATATAGAAACAGTATAAACGAATTACAATATTAAATAATTTAAAAGAAAACCTAATATTAAATTAACTTGAAAATGGCCGGGACATTATGACAAACAACTGACAGCGCTCAGAGCGATCTACCTCGATATCGTGAGCAGTCTAAGCGCGAGAAATGATGTCGTTTGTGACGTCACACAGCTTAGGCAAAACAGTTTAAGCGCGTATCGGAACACCTTAAGCGTGCTTAGGTTACTATTATCGCGTATCGGAACGATAGGGAAGTCACTAAATTATAAGAACGTCATCAATATATAAGATAAATAAAATAAGAAAAAAATATACATTTTACACTAATGAAGGTTACTGACTGATTCGACATAACGAGCCGTCAACTGACGTCTGATATTTGTGGCTTTGGAGTTGAAAAGATCAATGTCCAACTCCTCTGCAAGGGCATTAAATTCGTTACAAACTCTCAAAAAATAACTATTTCGATTCATTTGTGCCATTTGCCGTGGAGACGATGGGCCCTTGGTATGAGTATACGCTAAATCTTTAATACGCGACATAAGCGTTGCCATCCGAGCGTCAACAGGTGATCCTCTGAGTAGGGAATATCTTATTCAGTGTTGCCATTAAACGAGGCAACGTCGCCGGAGTCCTCGGAACATTGGGTTCATCTTCTCCTGGATTCGATAACATGTAGATTATAATCAAGATATTTGTAAGTATTTAGTTTTTATATTAATTAGGTTTATTTAATTTAAGGTTTTGTTTAGTTTATTTTTAATTGTAGCATAAATTTATTTAATTATTTTTATTAAATGGTATCAATATTAAAAGATATTGTACATATTTTCGATAACTGATTGCTTGTGTAATACGCATGCTATATTCGACTTGAAAGCAAATAAAGCAAAGCTTGGTTTTTTTACTGAATTTTGGTGGATGGGTTTTATGCCATCAATGGATTAAGTGGTTCTCGAAGGTTCTAGTATATATTTTGTTAAGTTTTTGTATACATTAACGATATTTGTTGGAGGTGTCGGAAAAAAATAAGCCGTCTGGGCTTTTAATGAAAACGCTGCCTAAACCCTTTGAGATATAACAAAATAATGTATGGTGGAATTGTGTATATTATATAGGTCTACATAAAAGTCTGCGATAGCATACGTCTATCTTAAGGATAACAAACTATATCCATTTTAATACTTTGAAAAATGGGCAATTATAAAGCGGTTATTATTTATGTATTTATTACAAAAACCACAGCTCATTACAGAAATAAATACATAGGTAGGTATACCTTATAAGTACCTAACACATGGCTTTACTTTATATAAATAGTACATATTGGAAGTGAAACTAAACAAAAACTAGAAGTCTAACTAAACTAAAAGAATACAAACAAAACATAAGCCTATATTCATAATAATAATAATATGCGTGTACACAACAATAAAATCACTCGTAAGAGGACAAAATACGGTAAACAATTATGAATGCGCGAGTGCATGTGTGTTATGTTAGTGTACTTATGTGTTGTGTTAGTGTGCACGTGTGTGTGATGTAAGTGTGATATACTTACTTACATATTGTGCGTATTTATTTTATCTTATGTATTACAACCTGTTTGGCATTAAATAAATTGTGTATTATTTTATTATATAATATTTAATATATCAAACTAAACACCTTTCGAACTGTACTTCACAGCTACTCCGTATTATTAAATATATCTTTAAATTTAGAAATAATTAGAAAGCTATTTACACAAACCTTATCAATTTAAATACCTTAGTTGGCTTCAGCATTTAATGAATATTATTTTTTCCCTTTACACCAAGCAAATTAAATGAACACCTTAGGAGATATAGCAAAATCAAAATAATGCACAACGAAATTAATTTCGCTTCGCCGTTGACACGGGCAAAGCCGGGTAAAACAGCTAATTATTAATACTAGAGTGTACCTTTAAGTTCTTAAACATTAAACAAAATATATTTATTCGAAGTAGATACAAAAATATTAAAATAAAATAGATTAAAAAACTAATTATAAATAAAACTAAACTAAAAATACCTATGAAATTAAAACTATTCTAAAAAATAAACTAAGGGCTTACCACCAGGGAGGGTACCTAAAACGCTCGCCGCATTTCCTCGTTGAATGGGGTGTATCAGGCAAAGCTTTTTGTAGATGTCGCTAGCGGCACTGGTACCTTGTTTACAGCTATGATGGATCATTTTTTAAATGTTTTGTAGTTTTTTTATTTTTATAACAAAAAGATCATTTTAACTTAACGTTTAAAAGACGAATTAGGAAAAAAGAAGAAAAAAGGTTTCATTAATAGAACGGTTTCATTAATAGAACGGCAATTCTGAGATCACCATATTTTTTATTTCGCTTGGAAATCTAGATTTGTACCCTTAAAAGCTGCTCACTTCGGCAATATAACCAATAAATAATAAATTTCGTAAAAAAAATACAAGTTTTATATGCAACTGACAGTTCTATTGGGTACCGTCTATCATGCGCCATCTATCGTGATAAAAAGTTAGTGATACACCCCATTATAATTGAAATATTCTGTTTTAGGTAGTTATGGCATTTGGGATCGCCACACTCCTGGAAAATTCGTTTACCCAGCTCTTTTATGAATTTGTGGGTATCAAGAGAATATACTCCCATTGTTTCAACCCCAAATGCCACAAAGTTATAATTTTGTTTAATGCTATTGTATACTATCTGTATATTGTAATGCTATCGTGTACCTATGTCTATAAAGCCAATTTTAGCCAAATAATGAATATGTCGAATCAGTTATGAGGCTTGTGTCGATGCCAAAAACGTCACTAAACAAACTACGAAAAGGAAATGTTTAGGAAAAAATATACAAACGTAGGTAGACAATAAAATGTTAACTATTCAACCAACATCAAAACATAGCGTTGGCAACTAGTGAAAACCATATGTGTCTAAAACGAAATTTAACAGGAAAAAAAGTGTCTTCTGATTGTTTTTTTAAAAAATTGTCTTTAAAGGACATTGTACAGAATACATCAGTCCTAAACACGTAATTTATTTGCATAATATATGTTCATAACCGAGTTGGGGATCATCAAATTCCAGATGCTGCAGAATTTGATGCTTTAATTGGAGTCACTCGCGGCATTATAGCCCAAACACGTCGAGTAAAATATGGGAGTGCACAGCGCGGGAAAACCGCATAAAATAAACTGCAACTTGTGCCCCATATTTAAAGTCCAATTTATCGTTTTCCATAATTATTCACATTGTAGCACATTATTAAACAAAACAACACCACTTTTGACCAATAATATCCACAGCAAATTAATTTACAAAACAAAAACTTGCACTTGACATGTCCACGCAAAATGGCGCGAAGAACTCTTCTGATTGATTAATTTCGGTGCGTTTAATTAAATTATGCGATTTTCTAACACTGGATTTTTGAGACGGGTCAGTAAGGGCAGGGGTACCTTAACCGTTATTGTTACAAGAAAATGTTCCTAGGAGAGACCACCCATAACTTTTTGAGATATTTTGAACTGAATAGATTTTGAAAAAAAATGTACAGTCAGCAATAAAATGGTAATTTTACACAAAATCTTTTTTGATGCATGTTTCTTTTAAGGATAAAAGTCTAGTCGACCTCGTGAGGTTTGAGTACTATTCTATGGAAAAACAATTAATTAACTCGAAATATTTTATTTTATTTATTTAAAACTTTATTGCACGAAATACAATTACTTTGGGACAAATTTGAATATATAAGGTGCAATAAAAGAAATATAAAAAAAAAATAGGAAGAAAATTTAACAGCTTAATTATACACTTACATATTATACTGTTATATATACTATAATATCAATATACTAAATACTAATACATACATAATACACTTACTAACATTGTGAGGAGCTTTTCAGGTAGTGTAGATATACGAGTTTTTAAATAAAGATCTGGTAGTTGCTTGTCTTATGTTTACAGGAAGATCATTCCATAAATTTGTGGCGACAACGACAAAAGAATTTGAAATAAAGCCGGAATGATGAGACTGAAAGAAATGAGTTGTGAGAGGAGCGAAGAAATTTTTCGTGGAAAGATGAGAGATAGGCAAAATTGTCCTTGAGGTATCGCGGTGTCGCAGGCTCGTTTAAAACCGAAAAAAGCATACCAAGAACTCTGAGATTTCTGCGACATCGAATAGTTACCTATTATTTGTTTTTAAACGTTACCCTATGTTCGACTTGTCTCTTTAAGCGCTTTTTTCACTTTATCTCACTTTGAAAGTCGTTCGACTTGGCGTGTGTCTATCTATGGTTTTCATATTTTATTTCATATAATATTTGCAATACATTTATGGAAAGAGCTTCCAAGACAGCAAGACGGAATCATACAGTATTCGGTTAGGTAGGGAGAGGAGTAGAATGGTCGATGGTGAGCGTATTATCGCGCAATAAAATTTAAAAAAGGGAGGCCTCCTTTTTTTTGAACCAGCCTAATGTCGGTCGCAAGCCCGAGACACCATTCTTCTCATCGCTTATCCACACACGATGAACCCGGCACCCGCACGGTGAATCCATGGAATGCTTAGAAATTTGTCTTCTATATGCTTTCAAGTCGAACATAGCATTACTGTCAGGAGTTTGAGTCAAGGGCGTACCCAGGATTTCAGCTAGGAGGGGGCAGCTCATACCTGTTTCGAGAAGATGGTCGGTCGGGTATATTGAAACAAAAAATCATGAAAATTGACTGGAAAAAGTACTGTCGAGTGTCGTCCGTAACTCGATAGCGCTAGCGCTAGATGTTGTTTTGTCCAAATTATATTCGGCTTTAATCCTAGATGGCTCTGATTATCTCGTCGGGAACTCGGGAGCGGAAACTACGAGATGCGCGGGTTTCGTGGGAGATTTAAATTATATTGCGTCGCTAACAGTATACTATATCGAATGTTGTAGAATGTACAATAAATAATTATAGATAAAAAATATTAAATCAAAATATCTGACTGAAAAGATGTTTTGTTTCCAACACTTCATTTTGCGCAGAGTAGGTAACGCGTTTTTAATTCCCACTTGCCGGGAAAATTGACGTTTAGGCAGCTGCCCCCCCCCCCCCCCTCCCTGCCCCTACCTGGGTACGCCCTTGATTTGAGTGCGAAAGGGATGCAAAAGCGTTGAACTTTAGAATAATAACACAATAGTAACGTTGTACCTTCGAATAATAACAGTAGTAACGTTGAACCTTACTATTCTCATTATTCTAATGTTGAACCCTAGTTAAACAGCTAGTTCTTTAGAGGTATAAGAATGCTCTGATATAAAAAAAAACAAGTTATATTATTCTAGTTCGTTGATTTATTTTTACTGGTAGTGACCGATGTCTATTTCAACCGCACATACCTCACATTTCGCGTCACCGATATACAATTGTTGTGAGTTTAACAGTGACCTAGTTTAACCGGACATTACATCAGGATTATTACTATATGTTTTTTATTTAAATTTTTTATGGGATATAATCCGAAGGTCATTGTAAATTGAGAATGGAGAATGCCAAATAGTGGACTGACATTAACATTGATGTACCAGAAATATTATTATGAAGCCAATGATTTTTTTAGCATTATAAGAATAGGGGTTTAAAAAAAAATATAATACAAAACGTCATTTGAATAGATTGCCGGCTGAACATAATGGGGTGTATCACTAACTTTTTATCACGATAGATGGCGCATGATAGTCGGTACCTAACATAACTGTCAGTTGCATAGAAAACTTGTATTTTTATTACGAAATTTATTATTTTCTGGATTAATTGGCATAATTGCCGAAGTGAGCAGCTTTTAAGTGTACAAATCGAGTTTTCTAAGCAAAATCAAAAATATGGTGATCTCGAAATTGACCTTCTATTAATAAAACCTTTTTTCTTTTTAAAGACGGTGTGCGCTTTCTTAATTCGTCTTTTAAGGTAGGTAACGTTAATTTAAAATACATTTTACTGTTATAAAAATAAAAAAACTACAAAACATTTTAAAATGATGCGATATAGGTGTAAAACAAGGTACCAGTGCCGCTAGCGACATCTACAAAAAGCTTTGCCTGATACACCGCATTAGTTGTCATCAAAAAATTTGATACTAATATTTTAGTTATATGAATTAGGTGTTTTATATAGGTGTACTGTATATACAATGTTTGACTTAAAAGCTATAAAGCAAAGCTTGCTTATTTTACCGAATTTAGTATGAAAACCATAGAGCAACGCCAAGTCGAACGACAAGTTAAACAGAGGGACATATATAGCCTATGTTCGACTTGAAAGCAAATAAAGCAAAGCTTGCTTTTTTACCGAATTTTATATGAAATAGACAAACGCCAAGTCGAACGTCATTTAAAGCAAAATAAAGTGAAGCCCTTAAAGCGAGAAGTCGAACATAGGGATAATGAATAATGTATATCCATCGGGAAAACTCGGGTCTCAATCGGAATACGACGGCACCCGAAGTGTCAATCAATTATTGTATTTATTAATACCATCACTACGTGAAAAGGCCGGATGGTATGTCTCTTGTAATATGGAGTGAGGGAAGATGTCTTGTGCGAGATGCCACCTTCACCGCTTGCCACATTTCCTCTACATCAAAAAAGGCCGGTTCAGCTGCTCATACAGCCGAATTCAAAAAGCACATAAAATATAATAGCATTAAACAAAGTTATAACTTTGTGGCATTGAAACAATGCGTAATGGGGGCATATTCTCTTCATACCCACAAATGTTTCAAGAGTGTGGCGACCCCAAATGCCATAACTACCTAAAACAGAATATTACCCTTATAATTCAACGAGAAAATGCGGCGAGCGTTTTAGGTACTCTTCCTGGTGGTAAGCCCTTAGTTTATTTTGTAGAATAGTTTTAATTTCATAGATATTTTTAGTTTTATTTATAATTATTTATTAAATCTATTTTATTTCAATATTTTTGTATCTACTTCGAATAAATAGTTTATTAATATTTACCTGTTTCCGCGTCTCCTGACTCGAGCTCTTTTAGAGCTTTTTCGATATATGGACGGCATTGTGATTCTGAAGGGACTTCTTCGTCACCTGAAATTAATTAGAAAACATATTTAATTCATCGTCAACTTGTAATAAACAACTATACTACCTTCAGCAAGGCGTCTGGCCAAGGAGTTGTCAAAGCGGCTTACGGAAAAGTCTGGAGACAGGAAGGATGGCAATTATTTCTGCCAACGTATTAACCTCGCTACAGAGGGGAAATGTTGCCAGTGTCCTTAGGACTATCTCGGATGGGACGTCTCTAGAGGACATTTTTTATTAGTTATAGTTTAGTATATTTTTAATTTTATTATTTAGGTGGTATTTAATTTATATTAACTTCGAATAAAACACTATAATAAAACTATTTAAAAAAGCTAAACAGTAAAATAAAAAAAATAGTTTGGGAATTTTCACTGCTTATTCGGTAGTTAGTGTTGCCCAAACCAAGATCAAGACTTAGCCAGTCTTAGCTCTCCAAGTTCCAAATACCCAAGCGTTAACTTTTCTCCTTGAGATTTTTTTTTCTTTTTTAATTAAGACGCAATTACAATTTATTGAAAACGAAAACCTTATCCCTAAAGAAACCATTAAAAAAAAAAAAATCATTAAATTTGCAACAACAAATACATGATCCCATACATTTTGCTTATACAACTTTACTAAACCATTACTTTAATGAGCTACAATTAGGTGTTAATAGGTAGTTAGTTAAAATAAAAATATTGCGAAGGCCAGCTTTTATTAGGTCGCGTCAGAAAAATATTTGTATGCACAACCGGATGTAAAACTGAAAAATAAAATTCTCATTTGAAGGTATGAGTTTTAAACAATTTAATTTGAGTATTTTATTTATATTCATATACATATTGCGTTTTTATCTATTTATAACATCTTATTTATTTATTTGTGACATCCAGCTGCAGAGTCACCCGCGCGTCTTAAACGCAACAAATACGCGGAGATCATCATTAATCACTACTTCATCCCATTTGCAGTCGAAACGATGGATCCGTGGTCCGAGGAGGCTCTGGCGTTCTCTCGTGAGCTTGGGGTAAAACTCCGTTTGGTTTGGTGACCCTTTAAGTAGAGAATACTTTGCTCAAAGGGTCAGCCTCGCTAATCAACGAGGAACGCAGCGAGTGTCCCCGGCACACTACGCCCATCGGACGGTTATAATTTTAGTTTTTTATATTTTTTTAGTTTTATTTGTAGTGTAGTTTTTTTTATTTTATTTTATTTTATGTTAGATTTTCTTTTCTTATTATTACTTGGTACTTTTGTATTTATAAATGTATTAATACTGTTAAGAATGATTAACTTAAATAATGATCGCACCACCATCTACACTGTCTAAATATCCGGCATAGTAGGCTTTGTACATAAAGCTATTAAGTTTTTAAATGAATAAATATGTTCTGGAAAGCGGCTTATCTTTACCAGTGGAGGCTAAGGATGATGACGATTATAATAGTTGATGTAGATGCAAAACAATGTATACCAGAACGGTCCCCTAAACATCTGGTCCTAACATTGTCAATAGTCATTCTGCTCTCTCATACGAGTAAATAAAGTAAAGGGGTCCAGATGTACCTATTATCTATTGATATTTCATCACAGACTGTAGGAGATGGGCCTACTGGAGAATTTGGCCTACACTTGCCACGCTGGTGTGGGTTGGCGAGGCTCTGATGTCATTTTTAATGACAATTTATTAACGTTTTCACAATTTGGTATAAGTGGAACAGGGACCGGCTGCTTAACGTACTCTTCAAGATACGCGAAGCAGTGGTGTTGTAAATAGATGACAAACGTAAGAAAAGTATATTTCTCATTTTATAAACCCACCTTTTTAGGATTTTTTTTTTTTTACTATCTCACCATTGATAATTATACCGCAGTAATTTCAGTCCAGCATTTTTAACATATCTTCTAACGCGTTCGTACAAAGCTTAGAGGATATAACATCCCCGTCCTGTTGCAAGACTGTAACTGGACTGTCAATAGATATTAGATCAGGTATCCCTTAAGACGCGTTCTATATACACCTTCTACTTCACAAACCACAAACTTCACAGTTGGCTGAAGCAGTGTTTGCTTGTCGACTTCCCCTTATTTCTCGTAAGTTTTAGGTATATAATCTGAAGGAATTTCTGGCACTTGAGTCTATTGGGGTCTAGGTCAGTCTACAAACTTATGAAGTAAGTAGGCATACACTTCTACCTTTATAGTGCAATAAATCTCTATTTATCGAGACGATTACCCAAAAAAGAATACGAGTACCTACCTACTGCATGGGAATATATGAACTTTATGTTTTTTCTGTCCCATTGTTAATTAAAATAGTTTTTTTTTTACATCGAACGCAGTGTGGCTATACACTATCTATAGCTTCGCTCATTTCTCACACGCAACTTTATGTGACAAGGCTAAGGCAATCATTGTGTGCCACTTTCCACTTGCTCTAAGCTGACTATAGCCTGCCCAAAGCTTTAAAACCAGCATTTAGGCAACTACAGCTGAAACTAATTTCAATGACAAATCTGAAAAATGTCTATCCGAGATATATAATGTCGTCATCATCCTATCGTTTTTCACAAGATGGCGACCGGCTTCGACTAACCCCTGAATTTCTATTTGCGTAGCTTTTCGAGGCAGAAATTTCTACTGGGCGCATCCTACTCCCGCCGCGTGCCGCATCACTCTCTCAAATTGGGTTACTAGCTCATTATGTCATATACATTACAACTAAGGTTATTGCCAAAAATAACTCATAAACGCGGTCTTTTTACATAATTTCATTGGTAGTTACTCCAAAAATAGCCTGTGCTCTGACGCACAGTTAGCGGGCGACCTGCTATAACTAAAGCGGACTCACCTCTCGCCGTCGCCGCCAGCGCCGCGACGGTCAACAACAAGCACATTGAAAACCTCCATAATGTTCTTTTGGTCCACATGTTTAAAGTCCGGCCCGTCTATGGCGGGCTGTCAGTCATTTGCACACACACTCGCGCACTCGATCGCTGGACGGACGGTGTTATGCATCTACACTGAAATCCAGCATCACTGTCAGCGACGGACCAAAGCACTGTTTGCTGCCGTTAAATCGCGGTGTAGTAAAATCAAGGTCAATGTTAGTTAAATTAATATTTGAATTGGCACATTATGCAAGTTTGGTCAGTCTATTTGTGACCGCGATTCAACGGCAATGTGTTTGGTCCGAAGTTGACGCGAGTTGCATGTCGTACTCTATTCCCGGAGACAACCAAGCATCGCTGGTCGGAGAGCTACTGGCACAATTGCGCGGCCCCCTCCCAGCGCGGAGTCGCTTGCCAAAACTCCACCCTCGCGACAACTCCAGTTACACTGCGACCTTATGATACTCTTCTCAGACACATACGAGCTTTCTTTACACATTACAGACGTTCCGCACGGACACTACTGTAATATTCAATCTATTGTATCTTCTCTCTATTTATTTATTTGTCACTTGAGTGAATTGTAAGGTTCAATTAACAACTTGTCATGATGGGCCTAGTAATGTTGGCTAAATGTGAACTTCTCTGAAGGCCTACGGTGATTTCTCAGCAAGACAGAGCGCCGGTCCTGGGGTAGAGCGGGACAAGTGGTCGCAAGGAGTGCATGAAAAAAACATTTTTGTACAATCCAGTACAAAATGAAATTGTGATAGAGCTTTTTAAGAGACGCGAGGTAGTGTTGCCCGGGGTGTATTTCTCGGGCTGTGGAGAGAGATAATGTAACATGCGATATACGAGTATGTCGAATAAAATCTTTTTATTATCTTTTGTATTGCTTAACGTATGTCTATGAGACATTTCGTTGGCTCAAATAACCAAAGTGACAAGCCACCAATCACGTTGCATGTGATTGTGATTACGGTGGCTTTTCCGCACTTAGTCTCTATTGGATCATTGTGCGTGACCTTTACTCCTTCAGTGGAGCCATCCGATCTCCTCCAGGAAGGCAGGGAGACCCGTTACGTTCCTGCAGACCTCCGGAAGAGTCCTCGCAGTCTGGAGGAACCTCAGTCTAGGTGCAGCCACACTGTCGCACTCTAAGAGCACATGCGCGGCCGTCTCCTCCTTTTTTTTTATACTAGCACGACATGTGACCTTGCGCCCACCTGATCGTAAGTGGCGCGCTGGTCCATGAATGTTAGCAACTGGAATCAGTCACTTATCTCCGACATCAGTCCCTAACACTATGCCGGCTTGACTAGGTGTCTTTTCACACTTCGCTTGAAGGACTCCAGATTATATGAAAATGGAAACACAGAGCATTCCACATCTTTATTGTGCGACAGATGTATGAGTCACCAAATTTATGGGTACGCAAAGGGATTGTGACTACGGTATGTGGGTGCATATTCTGACCTGTGCGTGTGGTTCGGTTGCGGAATGGAATAAAAGATTACTAAATAAAATAATAATATTTATTTGCTTGAAAAATTCCCTATCTTAAATTAGTCATTTAATGCACCCATAATCCCTGCTCACTGAGTTTTTGGTAACGCAGTAGGCTTTGTAGTTTCGTATCAACAAATGTGAATGCACCTTAATTTTAATCAGCCGTCTCGGACAGATTTCCACATTGATTAATATAATGCAACTACAAATGTCTGCATAAAGAATATCATTTGGCTCGCTCCCGACAGCTTGGAGCCGCTCACTTACCTGTCATGTAAATGCACAAATTATATCATCTATGTTGGTAGTGTAATAAGGTGTACCAGAAGTTGATTTATTTGAATTCTTTATAGCACCCATCGTTAGTGTCCAAAATAAGACCTAATTCTATAACCTAATTCCTTCCTCTCCATTCCGCAACCGAACCACACGCACAAGTTCAGAATATGCACCCACATACCGTAGTCACTATCCCTTCGCGTACCTATAAATTTGGTGACTCATACATCTGTCGCACAATAAAGATGTGGAATGCTCTTCCAGCCTCTGTGTTTCCACTTTCCTATAACATGGAGTGAAAAGGCATCTAGTCAAGCCGGCATAGTGATAGGGACTGATGTCGGACATAAGGGTCTGATTCCAGTTGCTAACATTCATGGACCCTGCGCACCACTTACCATCAGGTGGGGGCAGGGTCACATGTCGTGCTAGTATAAAAATAAAAATAAAATAATAAAAAAAGACCAAAACATGGCCAGCTGACTGAAAAAACATATTTGTTTCCAATTGTACCTTGTGAACCTAGTTTAAATCATCCTTTTTGCAACCGGCCGTTACTCTCGGCATCAAAATAGTTTTGCCCTTACTTACAAATAAAATGAGAATGTCCGGTTTTTAGGTCCAATAACAACACCACCATTACCGCGTTCGGACTCCGTGTACACGTACTGAGCATTACGCGCTCTTTTACTGCCTCGGAGGTACCGGTTTCGATTCCTGGTCGGGACACAATAATATTTATTAGTATCAGTATCATCACGACCGTTTCCCTTTCGGGGTGGTCAGAAACCACGCTTATAAATAAGCGGAATCACATTTAGCCAACTTTAATAGGCCAATCATGACAAGTGGCAAGCTCGTCGATGTATCCAGCTTACCAAACTCGAGAATTATCATAAATAAATTAAATAATAATTAAATGTATTTATTTACATTAATAAATATTTTTGTGTCCCGACCAGGAATCGAACCCAGTACCTCCGAGTCTAAATCCACGGACCAGCTAGACCATGGAGGTAGTTTATTAATTATTAGTTAATATTTATTAATTTAAATAAATTTAATTAATTATTTAATTTATTTGTGATATTTCCCGAGCGTACGCTAGAGACATCGACAAACTTGCTTGTCATGATGGTAAAGTCGGCTAAATGTGAATCCGTTTCTTTATAAGCGTGGTTTCTGACCACCCCGGAATGGATACGGTCGTGATGATTTTTTACTTTTATTTTACTCTGCTCCAAAGTGAATTAAAACGCTACTTGAACGACATGATCGCTTGTCAAAGCGAAATACAGTAAAAAAGAGCGTTATAGCACGGCAGGAGTGCACATGTTGTTTCCGAATCCATACAGGATAACTTAGCTATATAGTCTGTGAGGATAACCAACTAATGCTTATTTTTACTACAGCGAAACAAAAAAAACTACGGCGTCGAATTGTTTTATACGGCGCCAATTATTAGGTCACGATAAAGCCTCCGTCACATTTAACTAATATGAATACTTTTCCCAACAAAAAACAGACTTAATTAAGGCTGGTAACTGAATCCTTCCTTAGTGGCATTTCTTCGCCTAAATACTTTTTTTTGTATTTAAGTGAAGTATTGCCACCAGGAAGGATTCAGTTACTGGTCCTAATGGGGTGTATCAGGCAAAGCTTTTTGTAGATGTCGCTAGCGGGTATTACACCTATATCGCATCATTTTTTTAAATGTTTTTGTAGTTTTTTTTATTTTCATAACAGAAAAAATAATTTTAAATTAACCTTACCTACCTTAAACGACAAATTAAGAAAGCGCTCACCGTCTTTAAAATGAAAAAAATATTTTGATTTCGCTTAGAAGTCTCGATTTGTACACTTAAAAGCTGCTCACTTCGGCATAATATCTAGAAAATAATAAATTTCGTAATAAAAATACATGTTTTCTATGCAACTGACAGTTATATTAGGTACCATCTATCATGGGCCATCTATCGTGATAAAAAGTTAGTGATACACCCCATTGTAGTCTTCAAAGTAGATATATTTACCCTGTCTTTGACTAGACCCTTTAAGCGCTTTTTTCCACTTATTTAGCTTTGAAAATCGTTCGACTTGGCGTTGCTTTTCATAGATTTTAAGCAAATATCGGTAAAAAAAAGCATTGAACGCTTTGCTTTGCTTTCAAGTCGAACATAGAATTAGGCTGAGATCTATGAAGGTGCGGGTGCTCGTTTGTTCAATTTCAGGTAAAAAAGTATAATAAGTAGGTATACAATTAAAAATAATACATTGTGACTCTTTAGCTAATTAATTTTACAAAAGCACAAGCTGAGTTAATTATAGTATAATAAAATTAGTATAAACCACCTACTGCAAGAATGGGGCGTATCAGGCAAAGCTTTTTGTAGATGTCGCTAGCGGCACTGGTACCTTGTTTACACTTATAACGGATCATTTTTAAATTTATTTGTAGTTTTACATTTTTATAATGAAAAATGTGAAACTGAGAAAATGTGTGAGAAAAATGTATTTTAACTTAACGTTACCTACCTCAAAAGACGAATTAAGTAAGCGAACACCGTCTTTACTCGTAAAATAAAAAAAGGTTGCATTAATAGGACGGCAATTTGAGATCACCGTATCTTTGCTTTCGCTTGGAAATCTTGATTTGTACACTTAAAAGCTGCTCACTTCTGCATAATATCCAGAAAATAATAAATTTCGTAATAAAAATACAAGTTTTCTATGCAACTGACAGTTATATTAGGTACCGTCTATCATGCGCCATCTATCGTGATAAAAAGTTAGTGACACATCCCATTCGGTCTGCCATCAAAACCTTTATGGAAGAGCTTCCAATGCGGCATTAACAGAATCATACAGTATATGTTTGGGTAGGGAGAGAAAACAGAATGGTGGATGGTGAGTCTTGTTGCTCAATAAAAAGTAGGCCTCCACAAGGAAACACCATTATTCTCAGTTCTCTTTCCCACAAAATAAATTTGTCTTCTTCGTTAACCAGCTTTAAAAATCTTAACCTTGGTTTGGCAAGATTTCCAGTAGTACATGCGATTTTAGTATAGAATTGGTTTTACGTGACGGGCGTTTTATAAACGATGTGATTTAAAAGTGGTACTAAAATAACCTAGTCAATTGTAGATTGTGTATGACGGGAGATGAGTTGCGCCACCTGCCGCGTCTCTGGCCCAGCGTGGGTATATTCGTATGGCTGCGGGTTACTCATGTGCTTTTATAGGTGGTAGGTGAACTTACGACTTGTATTCTTTTCTTTTATATGGCAATAGTAACAATTTGCCAGTGTCAAAGTTAGGGAAAGACGGGTGAAATAAAATAATTTTAAACATTTGTCTCAGGATCAAATGTACACTTTTATTTATAAATACATAATATTATATAGATACAAGTATACACAAGAATAAAAAACTTCAGACTACTAAATAACTATATAGGTACCACTTGTAATTGTCAAAAGAGAAAATATTTTTTATAGGCTTCTTTCCTATTCTGTTACTTAGTTGCAACGTTATTAGTGGATTTCGCCAAACATTGCGTCATAATTACAATATATTATTCAATTATCAACTCTATAAGCGCTCACTCCGTAGCCACGACTCAGATTTAGCTGTAAAGGCACACAGGGCCAACAGTGAGATAGAGACGGTTTATAGGATTTTAGTCCGTAGGCGCCCTGGGGCTTCACTAGGAAGCTTCACGGATGAGTCGGGCATGCGACCCCCACCCGCGTTGGCCCTTCAGGCAGGGGGCGTATCATTGATGATTTATTGATAAAAAAAAAAAGGATTCTACCTTATAACGTTTGCGCTAAGTAACAGAATACTACTACTGGTGTCATTGGTGTTTTTAAAATAAAAAATGTATATTGTTTTAAAGATAAAATTCATTACCCTAAAAACAAGTGTTATTACGAGTATTATCTGATCTCGCTCACAGCCAAAAGACGAAATAAAGAGAGAAACAATGCCATAAGTCAACGTTCGCGCGATCGTTGATCTTTCGGTACCTACTTGATTAGGCTCAGTATGAATGGCGATATTTTTAGGAAAACTTCTCTGCACTGTAAATTGAGATTTTATTACTGAATAATTAAAATTAAAAATACGTAGCTCTTTATTTCTAGATTATAATATAAAAATATTTGCTCTTTAATAAATTACACGCAGTATAAATATAATTAAATAAAACTCATAATATAATTAATAATAAATAAAACTAATAATTAAATATCTAATGTAAAAAATCAATACTCGCAATATCGTATTACACATTATAATAGTCTCAAATAGAAACATATTATTGCTATTAGAATGCTCACAAAAAAAAAAGAAATTGACCCACCCTAATATTTGAGTACAGGTGACCTAAAAAGGCTAAATGAAACAACCAAATATTTTACACTTACTTTATTTTTTCTTATAATATAAGTTTTCTTAATAGATAATGATAATAAAATTAAGGGATGTAAGACAAAAATCTCCTTACCAACCTGTCTGGCCGGCATAGCGAGTGTAGGCCAAATTCTCCAGAGATATGTTCTGGAAGGCCCATCTCCAACAGTTGAGGTCTAGGACGCTGTGTTCTAGGAGCGGTAATGAAAAAAAGACAAAAATAAGGAAATCACATTATAAATATAGCCTCCTATAAGTTTAGGTACAAGTATAATTAACATCAAAATTATGTAACTTGGCAGAATTATCCAATTATAAGTTCAAATTATTATTTTTTACAATGATTTTCATTTTTCTTTAACACAACATATTTATTATATGTGAAATAGGGTGGGATTACTCGTCACCAAGTCACTGTGACCAGTAGTGATCTATTGTAACCTCCCTAGACTATAGTTAGTTCACTAGCCCTACGGCTTCAAAGAACCTTAGTATGGGCTTAGGAGTGAGGCGTATACTGTAGCTTAAGTCTCATAGAAAATATGTCATCACCACTAACCCTAGAACACAGAGTCCTAGACTTCCATTGCTGGAGATGTTCTTTTTAAATGCAAATTTCCAGAGAAATTGGCCTACAGTTCCCACACTTTTCAGACGGTTTGACAAAAGTTTGGTTCCCACTTCAATGACAGTTATTGAACAATTATACAAGTTGGTATTAGTGGAATTGAGACTGGCGGCTTAATGTGCTCTACGAAGTGCAATGTTTGAGTTGCAAATCTATGACAATGTATAGATAGTATAACATAGGTGAATTCACAGTGGTACATGTTGAGATTTAAACATCATGATTTTTCAGATTTTATGAAATGCCATTATAACAACTATTATGAATATTTGTGAATTTAAAAGTTAATGATCAATAATAATAAGTTCTTCTATGCTCCAGTCCTCATAGGAATGATCGGGAAGGTATCTTCTGATGATTATGGGAATTTTCCGTTGTTTAAGCTCCTTCATGGCAATTTGTAAGGGATCTGTTTCTCCCTCTAACTCAACCATCACAGGAGCACACATTGCTATCTGTAGGGCTCTTGTACCTGAAAATATTAAAAAAAAACTTAAATATAGGTATGGGCAAGTAAAAAGAGCTCTGAACATTTATTTAAAACTTTATTGCACACAAGGGCAGGCCTAATGCCACTAGACATTCTCTAACAGCCAACCTACAGGACAATGTGGAGAGTCCAAGGTGTAAGGTACATACATTTATGGTGGAGTTGGAATGTAGGGTCATCACACACACAATAGTATCCCAAAGACTAAGTAGGTATGGAAAACTCCCAAACATTACAATCAACTAAAATGTTATTATTTCTATTAATAACAGCCTGCAGTCTGTTTTAAACAATGATTTTAATTCAATAGTATAATCTATAAAAAAGAGCAATTGAAATTTTGGAATTTAATGACCAATAATCAGTTAAATGTTACAGGCATTTAATTCATAGTTAATTAACAATCTTATATAAAAGTTATTTAAAAATACTGCAGTAAGAACTAACCTAGGACTCTGGCACGTTCATATTTTGTCATGTATCTGGTGGTGATTCTTTTGGATTTCTCTACTCCTCCGCCGACTTGCCCTGGTGCCAGACATTGTACATTAAACCCATCTTCCTCTTGCTCCTCCGTCTCTTCAATATTATCTTCATCTTCAGCAATGTCGTCATAATCTGCACCAACATCGTCTGCCTCGTATTCCTCGTCAGCCATGCTTAGTGTTTGATATTAAACTTTACACAAAAATACTTCTGATATAAATCTTGCTGAAAATTGTGTCAAAATGAGGATTAAAGAATTTTATTATGTTTTGTAACACGAAGCGTGCGAGCTCTGTGGTGCGAGCGAAGCTAGAATTTGTTTACCACTGTTTTTTTAATTTTTAGGCGCTGGTTACAAATGCCATCGGCCTGAAACATTTTCAATGTTAAATATATATTGATTTTAATTACAAGTACTAAACAAATCATTTCGAGTCTCATGCTTATACTTAAGAGATACATCATAATCAAAATGTGATTTTCAAAAGAATTTTGCATTTATTGATGCTTTTCTTAATATTGCTAAATATTCGCGGCAAATATTGTATTAAAAAATTCAAAATCTTAATTTGCTTAAAAATATGGTAAAATGTAGTAGATGATATATAAAATTAAGATCAGCATATTTTTAATGTCTCCAGTATGCAAATTTTACAAATCTATAAAATAAAAACATTGTTAAAGTATATGTCCTTAGACAACTTTTCTTTCTATTTTATTAGTTTTTATGAAATGTTAATGGTTTCAAACTTGCACTAATAACTCTGTTTCACAATGATTAAATTATTATAAATAACTATTTGTATTTAAATAAATGAAATCTATTGTATTTTACTCATCTTTACTAATATTCAAAATAAAGCAAATTATTTCTAATGAACGCACCCATTTTACGTTGTGCGTTCTATCTTGTCTTTCATTTTCGATTCTTTCCTTTTCCGGTTCTGCATCAAGCTGTAACCATGCCGGTGTGTATTTATTCCTTAAAATTAAACATCGTGTCGTTATTCGGATTTTATTCTACTTCGTTTTGTTGGGCATTATTTTGTAGTGTTTAACAGTAAAAAATAAATTGTGTTTGATATCAATATTCCTCGATATCCTAATGCGCATTTTCGTGCTGCACACATGGTAGATTGACATGTCAAAAGCATTATTTTGTCGAGTGTTAATTTGTAATAAAAAGTGTTTTCTCTATCATATTTTAGTGCGCAACAGTATTGGTAGTAATTATTTACTTTAATCATAGTAAGATCTGTGTTGAATATATCGGTAAGTAAGTTGTGATAAAATACTAACCTAAATTTAACGTTTTTAGCTCGCAGTGGATTTATTGCACCCTACGCCCGTGTCTGAGAAGCGAAAACATAAGCTCAAGAGGCTAGTGCCACATCCTAATTCATATTTTATGGATGTCAAATGCCCTGGGTGTTATAAAATTACGACAGTGTTTAGCCACGCTCAAAGAGTGGTTGTATGTGCTGGTTGCTCGACAATCCTCTGCCAGCCGACCGGTGGTCGTGCTAGATTAACGGAAGGTGAGTCATGTGCTAATTTGTTTAAGATATATAGATTTAATTAATAACAAACATAATATTAGGTCGAAAGTAGTAACAGGTTTTTAACAAGATTAATACAATAAGTATGCATACAGGAGAAGAAAAGTAAGAGAGGAATCTTCATAACAAATACTTATGTTAAATACAATTAAACGAACAAATATACTACTTTCTCGCCACCAATTTATTTCTTAATTGCTTTGTATTTCGGCTTGCTTCGGTCAGCTAGAACATATTGTTTGTTTCTCACTTTGTTACAATCAGATTATGATTAAAACACAATATTTCACAATGTTGTTTATTGCACATTTTAACATAATAAACATGTTGCACCATATTAATCAATAGTCATCTATTGACCATTGTTTATCAGACAGGCAGTCTTTAAATATATTCAAAAAACTTCTCTCTTACTTCCTATAGTATTTATTTACATATTTTAATTCTGGTTTTTACTATATTATTTCCATTTTCACACTCTGTACCCATAATATTAATCTCTCACTCTCCCAAAGGTTAGCTGGTAGAGAATACCTTCATGGTATTATGCTCGCCTATGTACAACACTTTATATTGTATATTTTGTGTGCAATAAAGAATTTTGTTATTATTATTGATAACAGTAAATAAATAATTGTTATAAAATATCTATAATTCAAAACAAAAGATTACATTACATTATGAATATTAAACCTATAGACCAATATAGTAGTATATACCACTGACAAAGTTCTTGGTGTTATCCATGATAAAATAAGTCTTTCTATTGCAATATCCAGAAAGGTACTGACTACAAATAAAATGAATGCAAGCCCATCTCGATCATTGGCACAGCATCAGACTAGCAGTCTCATGGATTTTTTAGCTTTAGCATTTTCTGGAAACTTCAAAAAGTTATTCTTATTAACTGTGGATTTAAATATTCCTAGACCACAACAAAGTATAAACAAATATTATAATCTCACAGGAATAATCAGGAATAGATTCAAGACTCAACTTTGACAGTGGAAGTTGGTGCAAGAATTCCGGCAAAATCTTTGCACCACTTACTGAAATAGTTTTGCTTAAGCAGATCTGCTGTCAGTACATTTATGTAATGAGGTTTCAAGACTGCTTTAGTGGAATCATTCAGTATTTAGTTGGGTAGGCAGAGAAGCAGAATAGTGGATGATGAGTGTGTTTGTTTGTGCATTAAAAACGGGAAGGGGGAGGGAGTCCTGTCCAAACCAACCTATAGTCACAAGCCACAAACTGTTCTCTCCCCACATACAATAGATCCGGCAGCCGCACGGTGAATCCACGAATGGCTAAGAAATTTGTCTTCTTGCTGCCTACTAAGTTCCACACATCCTACTAATATTATAAATATGAACACCTACACTACTGTTGCTTAGAGAGAGTAGCCAAGGATAATGAATGGGACCGTTATTGTGAAATACAAATGGGTCACTAAAAGACATATAGTGAAAATTTTCTACTAAAAAAAACTAATAATAATTATTAAAAACTAACAAAATTATTGTATGAAGAAACATTTAACCAGCATTTTTATCTGATTCAAGTTGTAGGAAAAATAGTACTATGAAGACAATAAATTGAAATAGTACTTACTACACACATCAAAAGTGTCTAGGGATCAACATATATTTTTGCAATAACTTTTCTCCTGATTGATATTCATTAAAATTTTCTTTAAGGATTGATCAAATAAAATGTTTTCGTTTGTCTACAGTAACGATAAACCAAGTCACCTTTGCATTAGTAAAAAAAATTGCCATTTTCCTAATAAAGGGATTTTTGACATTTGAACCACTAACATTAAAGTTCGAAAAAAAGACTGAAATAACAGTTTTTTTTTAAATTTTATTGGGTAACTTAAACAATTAATAATCCGTGTTTCTACCGCGAACACTAACAACACAAGAACATCGGTTTGGCATACTCAAAATGAGTTCATCCAAATCACGCTGTGGAATGGCCGCCCATGTTCGTTGCAACAACAAAAAAAGGTCTTCTTGCGACTGGATACCCTCCATATTCGGCAGAGCTCTTCTCTGAAGAATATCCCATGCATGCTCAATCGGGTTCAAGTCTGGCGACTGAGCAGGCCAGGGCAGGACATTGATGTTAGCTGCGGCGAGAGTCTGTCTTACAACTCTTGCGGTGTGCGGTCGTGCATTAACTGAAATAAGGGACCGATATGCACTTGTAGAGGAACGATGACGTCTGATACAACCGTCTCAGCATAAATTTGAGCGTTGAGGTTGCCTCTGATCCAAATCAACTCAGTTCTTCCGCCGATCGAAATACCCGCCCATACCATGATGGTTCCACCACTATAAGGATGGACTTCCTGGCAGGATTTTAATCGCTGTTGGCGTCCAGGGGTTCTCCAGTGTCGTATACGTCTTGTATCCGGCCTCATACCAAAACGAGACTCATCAGAAAAGCACACGAAACGCCATTGTTCTTCTGTCCAATTTCTGTGTTCAAGAGCCCATTGATATCGAGTCCTACGATTGTGCATTGCTATAGGTGGTACCCGTAGCGGTCTTCGGGAATGAAGGTTCACTTCATGCAAGCGGTTTCTGACTGTTTGGTCGCTAATTAAGTTCCCTGAAGAGCGATGAAGGCTCACGGCTAACATCATGGCGGTTATTGTTGGAGTTCTTCGAGCTGTGATTTGAATGTATCGGTCTTGTCTCCGTGTGGTGCAGCGATACCGTCCTCCATGGCGCTCAGCCACGGTACCAGTGGTTCGGTAACGTGTCCAAAGTCGACTGATAACACTCTGACTTGTATTCAGAGCTAAAGCCACAGTACGTTGCCGGGAACCAGCTTCTATCATTCCCACGGCTCTGATCATTTCTTCCCTGCTTAAATGACGTCGCCGCTCCATAATAACGTTGGTTTTAATCAGTAGTAGGGAAACAGTAGCACTAATAATGTCTTCAATGCGTCTTATGTTTTTATAGGGAAAATATTGACAGCTGATTTTCATCTTTTACTCGAATTTGATTGACAGTTCCTGTTTTAAATTATGAAATGCACCAAAAAGGATCCATATAAATTTATAAAATCATAAATTTATTACAAAGCCACATCTCAATCACAAGAAATCCGCATAAACATGCTTGATCCCTAGACTTTTTTGATGTGTGTATTTATTAAATAAAACGCATGGTTGCTTGTCAATGAGTGTATATTGTGCTACCCACAACATCCATGCTTTTAATAATAAATAAAAGGAGTGACATGTGGGTAATCTAATAACAACAAATCTACTTATACATAACACTATTAATATTATTTTTTTATTCAATCGATTCGCCATACAGGTGCCGGGTTTATTGTTTGGGAGATAGACAAGAAGAACGGCCCGAGGCTTGCAACCATAGGCTCGTTTAAAAAGGAGGCCTCCTCTCTTTATTGCACAACAAGACGTTCACCATCCACCGTTTTGTTTCTCTCGCTACCCAACCAAATACTGTAGGAGTTGCTAATTCCTTAAAAAAAAAATTTGACTGATGAAATGATTAAAGTTAAATCAACAAAAAAGGGCCTAAACAAGGTTTTTTTTATAAAACAATAGATCTCGCAATTTACTATCAAATAGTGTAATAAAATGTTTTGACCAATTACACATAGTAGATTTTAGATTTGCAACAAAAATACAGATACCAAAAAGTGGTGGACACAAATGATAATTTTCCGGTGTAGAGTAACTTGCTTATTCTTGACAGCGTCCTCTTAGAAATCTTAAAAGTGTTATGCCTTGCTTACGCTTGTTAATTATTTTGGAAAAATTAGTTTTTACTATTCATTGATTTTCTTGGTCTAAAAATGACAATTAACTGTCCCTGTGTTCACATAGGACCTGCAACAATTTTCCTGTTGTATGGGAAAGTCTGAGCAACACATAAGAACACTATAAATGTAGGAAGTGTTTAATATAAATAAATTGGTCAGCTTATGTTTTTATTTACTTATTACATCCTTATGCTTAGTAATTTATCTTCCTCTCTCTCTAGAAAACAGGAATGTGATAGCACAGGCTCATACTTAGATCCAAATAATAATTCGTCCCAGATCTACTGCAAAAGATGAGCCTTCCATAACTAAATTCTTCTTATTACTGGATATAGTTTTTTTTTATAAATAGTCTGATAGGAATTATAAGATTTTTAACTGTCTCCTGAAAAAAATACTCAAATTGAGTAAGCTTTATGCCTAGTGTGACAGTGAAGTTTTGTAAACCCAACTATAGTAGTTTTTTTACTGAATTTTCGATATTCATTGCCTGTTATTATAGCCAAACTTGCAATAACATGCAATGTAAAACAAAAAAACGTAACTACAGCAGTTACGTTTTCCGAAACTTGCATTTTACACTAAGCACACTGGTTTCCCAATTAAGGCTTTGACTTGACAAATGCTAAAATATTTTACTTTAATGGTATTGTAATAAAAATAATATAGAAATCTTTTTTTACTAATTGGGCTATGGTGTTGCTAATAGCCAAAAACAAAAAAATGGATATTTGGACTATTATAGTATATAATATATACTAAATGGATAGGTTCTATGGCCCAATTTTAGTTTTTCCTTTTACGACCTAAAACCTACACCTTACACCCATTTTCACATTAATATATACTTATTACTTGTACGGCCCTAAAGTCATACCTTCTATTTTATATAAAATTGGTTCTTTACCTTCTACGACCCAAAAAATATTCCTTTAACGGCACAAAGCAGTACAGTCAATGCAAAATACACATTAGTTTTCGTCAGGTAGGATGAAGTTTCACAGTATACAAGTCACTAAAACGTATGCGGAAAAACACCAGTACACGAGATAAAGTTAACTCCCTTATTTTGAATTTTTTTTTTCTCAGAAAGTTTGCATTAGTTGGCCCTATCGGGACGCTGTGTCATTCGCCTTCCTAAAACTAAATAGATTTCTTAATACAATACAGGCAGTATTCTAGGTAAAACACATACCAGAATATGTCTAATAATAGGCTAATTTTTTTAAGCATTATTTACTTTTTAGCACTAATGAGTTCTAGTTCAAGTAGTTTTGTTGTTAAACGATGTGGTATCTATTGTATTGTAAAGATATCTGAAAGGGTTCATTTTAATTATGCAAAATAAATATAAAAGTTTTAAAAAATTGCATATTTATTTGAGATAGGGATGACTATATGTAATAAATTAGTACTAATCAACTGCCTCTGTGGTCTAGCGGTCAAGTCCGTGGATTTAGACTTGGAGGTACCTTACCTTTGGAGGTTCGATTCCTGGTCGGGACACAAAAATATTTATTAAAGTAAATAAAAACACATTTATATTTAATTTCTTTGGGATATTTCTCGAGTTTAGTACGCTGGAGACATCGACGAGCTTGCCACTTGTCATGATTGGCCTATAGTAAAGTTGGCTAAATGTGAATCCGCTTATTCATAAGCATGGTTTCTGACCACCCCGAAAGGGAAACGGTCGTGATGATACTTACTAATAATAAAATGTCTTTGTTACAGGATGTTCATTCAGAAAAAAACAACACTAGGTTAACTTCCTGGAGAGAGAGCCATAATTTTAAGAGATATTTTCCAGATGTGAATGAAATTTATTTCACCGCTTCTAAATCAATAATGGAACAGTTTAAGCATTACCAATAAAGGCTTTTTTGAAGGGCGCGAGTGTTTTATTTAAGTTATGCATTTACAAGATAATGAGACAGAATTATCACATCCCCTTGAACTCAGATTCTTGAAACTCTGCTGGCTTTCAGAACATTTCTAGAGAGTTTTGCCTAGACTTGCCACACTAGCCAATAAATTTATTGTTTTGACACTCCTCAATGGGGTGTATCACTAACTTTTTATCACGATAGATGGCGCATGATAGATGGTACCTAATGTAACTGTCAGTTGCATAGAAAACTTGTATTTTTATCACGAAATTTGTTATTTTCTGAATATTATGCCGAAGTGAGCAGCTTTTTAGTGTACAAATCGAGATTTCTAAGCGAAATCAAAGATATGGTGATCTCAAAATTGCCGTTGTATTAATAAAACCTTTTTTCTTTTTAAAGACGGTGTGCGCTTTCTTAATTCGTATTTTAAGGTAGGTAACGTTAATTTAAAATTATTTTTTCTGTTATAAAACTAAAAAATACAACAACATTTAAAAAATGATGCGACATAGGTGTAGAACAAGGTACCATCGCCCCTAGCGACATCTACAAAAAGCTTTACCTGATACACCCCATTATCAGTAAAGTTTTTTTTATGAAAATATTTTTATTTCTATTGACTCGAGTGTTTTTGAAAGGGTGTATTTTGTTATACCTATATAACTGCCTCCGTGGTCTGGCGGTTAAGTTCGTGGATTTAGACTCGGAAGTACCGGGTTCGATTCCTGGCCGGGACACAAAAATAGTAAATAAATACATTTAATTTATTTGTGATACTTCTCGAGTTTGGTACGCTGAGACATCGACGAGCTTGCCACTTGTCATGATTGGCCTATAGTGAAGTTGGCTAAATGTGAATCCGCTTATTTATAAGCGTGGTTTCTGACCACCTCGAAAGGGAAACGGTCGTGATGATACTTTACTTTGTATTTTGTTATATACACCATGTAATTGGTAGTTGGTTTGTCACTTTGTTAGTTGAGCCAATCAGATGCCTTATAATCCGAATGCAATTTATTTTCACAAATATTCGGAAAGGTATTTTCTTTGGCCCAAAATTAACTACAGAGCTGGCTAATAGAGATTACGCCAAACTTCCCATATCCTAATCAGGAAATAAATTACGATCCCGCAGTTTACAATTACAATACGGCAGTTTTAAAGATTATTCAAGTGAATTTATTTTTGAATAATATAATATATTAATCATGCACTGAGAGAAAAAATATGTTAAAATAACAAAAAAAATGTTGTTTTAACAAAACCTTACGTTTAATATAGCGCCTATCGAGAAATTGGTTAATTGAACAATTTTGAATTGTTTAAATACACAGTAAAATTTGGTAGATATAACAATTTTTTTGTTGTGTTTACTGTTTTTTCATTAATTTAAACGAAAAAAATTGCGCCAAAAACAAAAACGCATTTGTTAAACTAAACAATTCATTTTGTGTTAAATCATATAGTACATAATACTAAAATGTTTGGTTGTACTTACTAATATAATTAGTTATATACCCGAAACACAGTGTTAGAAATCGTTTAGTTTAACTAAAAAAATTGTTGGGTTAAAGTTGTGCTTTGTTAAAATAATTGAAACTTATTGTTGAAATAATCGATTTTTTATTAAGACTAAAGGATTTTGTTGTCGAAATTTTAAATTTTATTTGCTAGAGTAACTGCAGTATTTGTTTGAAAAACTACTTCTCACGTTGGTTTAACGAAGAATATTCGTAGGGTTAACACTGTGCTTTGTTAAAATAATTGGAAGTTATTGTTTAAATAATCAATCTTGTATTAAAACCAATCGATTTTGTTGTTGAAATTCTAAATCTTATTTGTTAGAGTAAATGCAGTATTTGTTAGAAGAACTACTACTTACGTTGGTTCAACTAAGAATACTCGTAGGGTTAACGTTGAACGTTGTTAAAATAATTGGAACTTATTGTTGAAATAATCAATCTTGTATTAAAACCAACCGACTTCGTTGTTGAAATTCTAAATCTTATTTGTTAGAGTAAATGCAGTATTTGTTAGAAGAACTACTACTAACGTTGGTTCAACTAAGAATACTCGTAGGATTTAACAATTGTGCTTTGTTAAAATAATTGGAAGTTATTGTTGAAATAATCGACCTTGTATTAAGATCAATTGATTTTGTTGTCGAAATTCTGTGTTTTTTTATATGGTGTATCATTAAGTTTCAGAATTGTTTTATTTTTTAATGTTTTAACTAATTCTTGAGGTACAAATAGGTAATCCAACTAATTATTGATCCACCACATTTAAAAACACAGTTGTTTAAGTAATAAACACAATACAGAATTTCAACTACAAAATCAATTGGTCTTAATAGAAGGTCAATTACTTTAAAAATAAGTTTCAATAATTTTAATAAAGCACAACGTTAACTCTACGAATATCTACTGAACCAACGTTACTAGTAGTTCTTCTAACAAATACTGCAGTTTAACAAATAAGATTTGGAATTTCAACAACAAAATCTTAATACAAGGTCGATTATTTTAATAATAAAGTATTAATAATAAGTTCCAATAATTGTAATAAAGCACAACTTAAATTGTCTAGCACGTCTGTTAAACACGACACAGAATCAAAATAACAAAATCTATTAGCCTTAAAAGTTAAGTTATTAAAATATTCCAATAGTCAAAGTGAAAGTTAAAATTTAAGTTATTAAAATATTCTAATAATTTTTAATAAATTAAGGTTGTACACCTTAATTTTAGATACAATAATTAAAAATATAATACCCAGCATTAGAAGAACGAAGAAAGATATACTGGGTTGTTATTTATTGCTGAGTTTATAAACTACATGTGAATAAGAAAAACAAAACATAATTAGGTATTTTTATTTATTTTCAAATTAAAATGTTATATGTTATTTTAAAATAAACTAAAAAAGTCAAAGCACTTCGCAAATTAAGACAATAAGGGCTACATCTAAGTACTTATTCATATTGCATGTCATCTATTACAACGTAGAAGGACTCCAGATTACTATAGGTGCCAACACACACAACGAGGGGTTGACAAGTAAGACCTTTTCGGTCATAGCACTTACGTCTATTCTTCAAAATTTCATCTATGGCAGAATAATTCTGAAACAAATACATATACATGTACCTATGTAATTTAATATTTGTCCTGGTACTAAACTCACCTGTGCGATAACATACCTCCACAATAGTAACAAAACTCAATATGAGATATCTTTATGTGTTTTCCTTTAGAATCCAAGATTTTAGATGTAGGTTTGATTTTGGGCACCAGCAATGCCAAAACAGCATAAGTCTGGGTATCTGAAATTAATAGTAGTGTTAGTGATTTCGAATTAACTTGTAATAAGTCAAGATCGTGTTTCTATGTCTATGTAATGTATGTGTGTGATATAATGATAAATATGTGTATGAAAAAGTCTAAAAACTTACTTATACTGTATTTGTCATTTAAATACTTTATTAAGTTATTTCCTGGAAAATCCATTTTCATTATCGCAGTGCATTTTATAAAAAAGTTGTCCCATTGTTCTAACAAACTAATTTCTCGTTCAGTGAATTAAAAACGAAAATCTATTTCAATCTGTAAGAAAAGATAATATGTTTTATTATCTACGACGTTTGAAACTTTGTCCCAATCAAGGCCGCGCCGCCGCCGCCATGTATTCATATTCTTTATCTACACCCATGCATTCTTTATATAAATACTCTATAAAAGTTTCTAAAATAAATACTCTATAAAGGCTCAGGTTTAGCAACAACTATTAATCCAGCCCTTAATATAATGAAGTGACTTCGTAGAATAAATTTAATTATCAAATGAAAAATTGGCTCTTAATTTGCTTGGATTTGGTTTTTTTACACAGTTGCAAAAACATATGATTTAAACACAGTTTGTGGCAATGTTTGAATCGAAAAATAAGACGATAGGGCTGATTAAGACAGCATTGATAAAGTGACAAGACAAAATGGATTTAATAAATAAACTTCTATCTACTCCTGAACAAAGGCCTCCTCCTATGATCTTCTGAACAACCTGTTGGTATAGGACTGCATCCAGCAGCTTCCTGCAACCTTTAAAGGCTGTCCGTCCACCTTGTAGGTGTATGTCCTTATGCTGCGCTTGCACCAGGCATGGTCACCACAAATTGCAGACACACTGTGCTATGTTGGTGACATTCATTCTTCTGTGGATCTTGTTTCAGTCCCATAAGGAGCCTTAGTATACCAGAGCTGTGGGAGCAAGATATCTGATCTCTTTCCTCACATGAGGAAGGCACATGTTCAACACACAGCTCTGGTGGACAGGCAGCCAAATGACATACTAGTTAATTTTATTTAATTGAAGGAAAGAAGTACTTACTGAATGTAAAGTTTTTAACTCCTCCAAATAGTTCCTGCGGCCACTTATAAATTTAATACGGTCCCGTATTTGGTTGTCAGGTATAAGAATCCTTATTTCAGGGTCTTCTATCTGATCTAAGCACGAAACGTCGACACTGTTCTGAAAGTAGTTACAATTGACGTTAATAGTTCAACAAATATTTTTAGTTCATTTTACAAATTTTAATTGGTTAATCTTACCAATATTTTAGTTATGTGTCAACTACACGATTCATTAGACTAACAAAATGAACTTTCAACAACAAATCACTATAGGTAACTAATAAGTAGGTACTTTAACCTTATTACGTAGATAAGTGGCCGCAGAATTCACCAATAAATATTTCTATCGTTTTGGGGCTTACTCCCCATGACGCTAGTAAATCTTCCATATTTAAACTAAAATAATATTTTAAGGTAATAAATAATAATGTAATCACGAACTTTTCACAATCACATATACCACATTTGAATAGTTTTGAATACCAACGACAAACGCAACGTACACAAAACAAGTTGAAACTTAAAGTCACACTTGAAGCAATAGCAAGGAACCACAGACGAGATACGTAACAAGGAACCACAGACTAATATTGCAAGACTAGCGCCAAAAAGAGTATAGCTTTTTTTTTGTTTATTTTAAGGACATGGTACAGAGTACATAAGTCCTTGGTGTCAAATTTATCGTTTTCCATAATTATTCACATTGTAGCACATTATTAAACAAAATAACACCACTTTTGACTAACAATAACCACAGTTAATTTTTGTCTTCTGTTAATTTTGCATATTTTAATCTCGGCGAAAGTTTAATTTTAATCACAAATGTGCAAATATACCTAGTGGTATCCATTTCAAAGTTATCTTATCACCACCGATCTGAAACCTACTGAATTTAAGAGATTATTTACTTATTTATTCAAATCGGACTGGTAGGTGGTACTTACCTAGGTTAGCGCGTTAAACCATACAAGTTCTTCAGATTTATAATATTAGTGTATAGATATTGGTTAATCACAAAAAGATAATAGGCTTCAATTTGGAAAGAGCATGGTTAGAACAACAAAAATCAAAATCAAAAAATGATTATTTGCCAAAGAAAATGAGTCCTAGTTACCTAGCTTTGCCATTGGCCCCCACACTAGGAAGACCTGTGGCTTAAGTCTGCTAATTTACATATATTTTCATTCAATTACTATTCCATTACGATTCTGACGACACACTATAGATATTGTGTCATAAATCGGTAGTCTGTTAAAACTTAACTACACAATCGTAATAGTGTGTCGACTGCACGCCGTATAATGTTCAATAGTAGCAACAAGGGCCATACAAAAATCACAAAATAGCCCACTGTTAATACACTAAATACTAATACATAAAGATACATATATACACTTACTAACATTGTTGAGAGCTATTGGTAGCCACTTCAACTTAGCACAATATTCAGAGATGTAAACGTATTTACGTAAACAGAAGATGAACCGGATACACGCGTTAAGTAAAAATATATAGGATTGAATATGCCAAAAGCATAGGTGGTACAACAGAAATAACATTGTTTCGTGAATTGAAAAGTTTTTATTAAATTAAAAACTAAATAGTGTATTTGACAGGTAAAAACAGTCAAAATAACCGAAAAATTGGTTTATTTTTCATGTTCCACCAGGTTACATCAATCCAATTATTTTAGTTAATTCAAAAAATATGTAGGATTGAATATGCCAAGAGCATGGTTCGTACAACAGAAATAACATTGTTCCGTGAATTGAAATTTTTTAATAAATTAAAAACGAAATAGTGTATTCGACAGGTAAAAACAGTCAAAATAACCGAAAAATTGATTTATTTTCCATGTTCCACCAGGTTACATCAATTCAATTATATCGGTTAATCCAAAAAATATGTAGGATTGAATATGCCAAGAGCATGGTTTGTACAACAGAAATAATATTGTTTCGTTAATTGAAATGTTTTTTATAAACTTAATAATAAAATAGTGTATTTAACAGATAAAAACAATCAAAATAACCGAAAAATTGGTTAATTTTCCATGTTCCACCAAGTTACATTAATCCAATCGTATTGGTTAATCTAAAAAATATATAGGGTTGAATATGCCAAGAGCACGGTTGGTATAACAGAAATAATATTGTTCCGTAAATTGAAAAGTTTTTATAAAATTAATGAATAAATTGTGTATTTGACTGATAAATACAATCAAAATAACCGAAAAATTGGTTAATTTTCCATGTTTTAACAAGTTAAATTAATTAAATTATATTAGTTATTCCAAAAAATATATAGGATTAAATATGCCAAGAGAATGGTTGGTACAACAGAAATAATTTGTTCCGTGAATTGAAAAGTTTTTACAAAATTAATAGTGTATTCTTATTATATCAATTAAATTAACAAAAAAAAATCATGAGTATTAGTAGTATTTAATATTTTTTGTGTTAATTAGTACTAGTTAAAATAACAGCACTTAAATGGTTTATCAAACGAATAAGACGTTTAATTTTACCGAAGGCAATCCGTATTCCCAACAAATTCTACTTTGTTAAAAGAATTAAGTCGATTTTGTTATATTAACTGGCCCACAGTAAACTTAACAAATAATGTGCCAACCAAAACGCAATTTGTTAATTTAACAAATCCGTTTTTTCAGTGTGGATTTGTATTATATAGTAAAATCGTTATAAATGTTTTTTCTGTTTAAAATTAGGTACCTACCTATATGAAAGTGGAAATATGTCTAAAATGTCCGTAATTATATTTCTGCTATGTTCGACTTGAAGACGAAATTTGCGTTTTAACCGATTTTCTAATGAAAACCATAGACAAGTGAAAAAAAACGACAAGTCAAACAGTTAAGTTAGTAGACTACATTTCTCAAAGGTAGTAGTTTGTTATCTTCGCCCTGGGGCGGACCGCTCCGGGGTGATCCCCATTCAGCGTGCGTTAATCACGGCGGGCAACAACCCGCCGGTTGCTTGTTTTACCTCGGCGGCGAGAGCCGCTGGGGAGGGGGCCACTGATGGATCTGTGGCACCTGTAGGACAGTTTCTGTTGAGAACTCTTTATATAGTTTTGCCAGTCTGTGCTGGTTACGCCTCGGCCCCCAAGATCTCACGGGGCAGGCGACGGCCCTCCGGTGGCCGTGCGTGGAGAGGTGCGATGCCCCGAAGATGGTCGAAGCGGCTGTGGTCGGCTCGATCGAACATGGATTTCGAGAGCCTGGCCACAAACTGCTCGATGGTCTCCATCTTCAGGTCATCGTGGAGGACTGTGTTGCGCACGAACCACGGAGCTCCGACTGTCGCGCGCAAGGAGATGTTTTGCTGTGCTTGGATTCTAGCCGCTATGGATGGCGACACCAGGTGGTGCCATGCCGGCCCGGCGTAGGTAAGGCGCGAGCGGACGAACGTCTTATAGATGTTTAGTTTTACCCTGGGTGGTAACGACGAATGCAGCAGCGGCCTCAGTTGGGCCCGAGCGGCTTTCGCGCGGTTGATTCTGTGGCGTGCCATAGGGCCCATACGCAGGCCGCGGTCGATCACGCACCCCAAGTACGTGACAGTGTTCGTCCAGCTCACTTCCCTTCCACGAAACAGCAGCGGGTCGGGCAGGCGCCGGCGAGACGTCAGTATGGCGGCGGTCTTGTCCACATTCGCCGACATCCGCCATCTGTCCAGCCACGGTGGCAGCAAATCTAACAGTCTCTGCATCTTTCTTGCAGCGTCGTCGGTTTTTATGGCCGAGGTGAAATATGCGCTGTCGTCGGCATACAGCGCCAAGACAATGTTCTTTTCCCCTTTTTTGAGGTGTCCGATGAGGGTAGGGATGTCATCTGTAAAGGCGGCATAGAGCACTGGAGACAGGCAGCTCCCTTGCGGAACGCCAGCTAAGATGGTCTTCTCTGCGGACGATGCTTCGTCGACCTGCACGAAGAATAAAAAGGTACATTCACTTGAATAATCTTTAAAAATGCTGTATTGTGCGAGCGAGAGGGAGGCACCAGCGTTAATCTCCTAAACCAATAATTTTTTGTAACTACCTGCCGTTATCCAGTTACATTCTGTTGCTGGTTGTCAGAAACTCATTCTCCCAGCGACGACTTGTTAGTTTTTTTTTTTAAATAGAATATAGATAAAACAAAGTTATAACTTTGGGGTTGAAACAATATTCTCTTGATAGCCACAAATTCGTGAAGAGCTGGGTAAACGAATTTATCACGAGTGTGGCGACTCCAAATTTCATAACTACCTAAAATATTATATTTATATTATTTATGTAGGTTATATGTATGTATTAGTATGTAATTATTAATAATTATGTACTCGTATATGTTATCTGCATTAAAACTTGTCAACTTTATTTAGTATTGCACCTACCTTAAAGTACTTACTGCTCTCTTTGTTCCGAAGGTTTGACCGTCATAGAATGTCTAGCGGCATTAGGTCCTTTGTACAATTAAGTTTAAATAAAACAAAATATTTGCCTTATTATTTATAATTCAAAATATAAAAAATACCCGCAAATGCCTTCGTGGTCTAGCGGTTAAGTCCGTGGATTTAGACTCGGAGAATGAATACATTTAATTAATATTTATTTTATTTGTGATATTTCTCGAGTTTGCCAAGTAGTTAAGTTGGCTAAATATGAATCCGCTTATTTATGTGGTGGTCAGAAGACCACCCCGAAAGGGAAACGGTCGTGATGATACTTTACGTTTAAGGCTTTTCCACAAAGAATCCTCAATCCAATAAAAATAATTTTAAAAAAAGTAAAGTAAAACATCAGCACGACCGTTTCCCTTTCGGGGTGGTCAGAAACCACGCTTATAAATAAGCAGATTCACATTTAGCCAACTTTACCTATAGGCCAAGTGGCAAGCTCGTCGATGTCTAGCGTACCAAACTCGAGAAATATCACATAAATTAAATATTAATTAAATGTATTTATTTACATTCATAAATATTTTTGTGTCCCGACCAGGAATCGAACCCGGTACCTCCGAGTCTAAATCCACGGACTTAACCGCTAGACCACGGAGGCAGTGAAATAATTCTGTTATGCAGGTTTTTCCCTAATATCGGCAATAATAACGTTTGTTTTAGGCTTCTTTGTCGGTTATCTTCCATAGCTACTGTTAGTGATAAAAATTCTTCGTCTGAATCAATATCCATATTGTAGATTTTTAAAACATTCGTAAAACAATATTTTTTTGTCCTTGACGTACTAACAATGTAGGATCGCATGCGCCCCAATACAAAACTCATATCGGAATATCGCAGGATGGAGAACGGCAAGCGTCCTACTTCTATTGCGTCGTTATTATCGCAGCAGTGTGTAACTTCGTAGCCGTCCTAATGCATAATGTACTAAAAACAGATATCGCAAGAACGCATCGGGTATTATCGACGGATAACAACGCAACTATGTAAATAAATATTTTAGGCATGGAGTCTTGATTATACATTACGTGTTATCGCTAGACTAAACAAGCTGCAGCCCTATTCTGCAGGTGCTGTGGTGGCTCGGTTGTAAGAACACGTTCCTTAAATCCTACAAAGGTCAGTTCAAACCCACCCGGCATGTACCAATGAGAAATACACTTTTCCTACGTACATTTGTCATAGACTTACAAAACCACCGTTCCCGTGCCCCGGAGAGCACGTTAAGCCGTCGGTCCCGGTTTCACTAATACCAACTTGTGGAATCGTTAATAAATTATCATAAAAAATTGATATTATATCCTCGCCAAGCCGTCTGTGTAGGTCAAATTCTCCAGATGTATGTTTCGGAAGGCCCGCCTATCTCCAGAAGTGGAGGTCTGGGACGCTGTGTTCTAGGGGCTGTAATGATGATGATGTAATAATACAAACAGTATAAACAAATTACAATATTAAATAATTTAAGAGTAATATTAATATTAAATAAACTTGAAAATGGCGCGCGACATAATGTCAAACAACTGACAGCGCTCAGAGCGATCTACCTAGATGTCGTAAGCATACTAGCTCCGCGTTCGTTTTATCGCATTTCCAACATCTCGTAGCAACTTCATAAACCAGCGCGAAATGTCGTTTTTGTAGAATACCACTTTTTTAACAATGCTAACATTTCTTAAATAAAGCGAAAGGCTTCACCTTTTAATATACTTTTTGACAAGTATTTTTGTTCATGTTTTATCATACTATGGCACCCAACACACATGATATTATTATGGTCTTTGAATTTATTAAACTATAAAACATATGTTAATGACATCTGTCAAAAAGTAACATCAATAACGCTCCTTTCAACACGTATGTCAGTACATACGTAATTAGCATCAAATGTTAGAATTTTCATTAAACGAACGACTTGTGCTAAAAAAAGTGGTATTTTCATGCTAACATTTCTTAAAACGAACGCGGCCTAAGCGCGAGGAATGATGTTATTTGTGAAGTTACAAAGCTTTGGCAAAACAGTTTATGCATATCTCGGAACGGCTTTAATCGTGCTTCGGTTAGGTACTATTATAGTGTTTCGGAACGAGGGGTAAAAGAATAGGGTTGCTGAGTTCAAAACACGAAATGTACAATGAAAATACAAAACCCGCAAATAAGACAATCTAAATACCTAGGTGAGTAGTAAATAAAATATTTTGGTAACAATTAAATTGTATAATACATTACAATAACAATATCACATATTTTTTATTTTATAATAAAGTAAAGTATCACGACCGCTTCCCTTTCGGGGTGGTCAAAAACCACGCCTATAAAGAAGCGGATTCACATTTAGCCAACTTTACTATAGGCCAATCATGACAAGTGGCAAGCTCGTCGATGTCTCCAGCGTACCAAACTCGAGAAATATCACAAATAAATTAAATATTATTTAAATGTATTTATTTACATTAATAAATATTTTTGTGTCCCGACCAGGAATCGAACCCGGTACCTCCGAGTCTTAATCCACGGACTTAACCGCAAGACCACGGAGGCAGTTCAAATCAAGCCAATTCTTTCTTTAAAATCAAATCCGGCGCTCTTGTTGGGACACCCTATATAAGTCAAATGATGGGTTGGTTGGCTTTATCCATTTTATTAATTCTTTCAGTAATTCAGGGCTTGAATCCTATAATTTGTAAATTCTTAGTTCATCATAATTGCGTGAAAAATTTATGGTCTTTAACTTCTTGATGTTCATCATCTTCCAACAATGCTTCAGCATTATTAATGTCTGTTTTAATTTGTGCTATTAGTCCATCTAAAGAAGAGAAGTTCAGTTCTCCTCGTAAATATCCGAGGATACTAATCTTGAGGTTGCTGCCATAGAAATCTTTGTCAAACTTATGCATAACATGGGTTTCCTGAAAAATAAAGTTGTATTTATGAGTTAAGGAATGTGCAAGATTTTTTTTGATTTTAAAATATTTTATACAATTTTCTATGATGGTAGTCCAGGTGTCAGAATCATCACAGCCCCTTGAACAGAAAGTCCTAGAACTCCAGGTTGGGCCTTCCGGAAAATTCCAGAGAATTCGGCCTACACTTGCCACGCTGGCCAGACGGGTTATCGAGGTTCTGATGTCACTTTTCTAATGACAAGTGGTACCGGGACCGACGGCTTGACGTGCTCTCCGAGGCACGGGTAGGGTTGGTGTTGTGAATAAATGACAAATGTGTATTGGTACATGCCATTCGAACCGAACAATTAATGTCTGTCAACCAACTTTTCTTTAATTGTAAAAGGTGCTGTTCGAACTCCCGGAGTGTAACAAAATCTACTTTTCTTTTGTGCATTTGTCATAGATTTAATCATTATCATAGCCCATAGAACACACCCTCCTAGACCTCCACTGTTGGAGATGGGCCTTCCAGAAATTTCATAGGATGCTAAGAAATTTGTCTACTTCAAGGACCTAAGCAGGTTTGTACTATACATTTATAAAACTAGCATCCAAGGCATTAGCTCCTACAGGATTTTATTGGGTAGGGAGAGAAGTGAGAGTCATCATCTGTAAACTAGCTTATTTGGTCGCAAACCCGAGACACATTCTGATGATATTAAGGCTGACTGCTGCAGGGGGGGGTTCAGCGAAAGGGTCCACAAGTGGACTGTCGTGGGCTCTTTGGCACTATATTTGTGTAATCAGCCATTCTGCAACCAGCAGTTGAAGAATTATATAATTATCACTAAACTTTTTAACCTACAGGAATTCAATTACTCTTGAGGTTTTGCGAGCTTGCAGTTCATGAGCAAATTTAGGAGAAAAGATTTTTTTTTCTATTTAAGTAAATACTAACCACAGACATTTCTTTGTTTTGGTAGAAGGGACACCATCCAATGTTGACTACCATCTTGTGGATAGGTCCTGAGTCTACTTGAGCCCATCCAAAGTACACTCCAGGCTCAAAATCATGTGGCAAAGATTGTACAGCGCTTAGAGGGAAATTAGCTGAAAAAATATAAAGTGGTTATGACCATAGATTTAGACAAAATGGTAGTTGGTTTCTGATTAAAATAATAAAATACATTTTTATTTGTGAAGTTTTTCAAGACTGGAATTCCAGAGATTTTAAAGAGTTCGCCACAAGTCAATGTTGTTTAATAATAAAATAATTTGTATTTGCTGTCGACCAGAAAAACAAAATGGTATGCAACGACCTGCGGCACGGTTGCGCATATAAAAATGTAATAGATTTTAAGTTAATTGGGTCAATAAACGATTTTTATTTTATTATATCAAAAATAACGGCCTCCGTGGTCTAGCGGTTAAGTCCGTGGATTTAGACTCGGAGGTACCGGGTTCGATTCCTGGTCGGGGGGGCACAAAAATACTTATCAATGTATATAAATACATTTAGTTAATATTTAATTTATTTGTGATATTTCTCGAGTTTCGTACGCTGGGGACATCAACGAGCTTGCCACTTGTCATGATTGGCCTATAGTAAAGTTGGCTAAATGTGAATCCGCTTATTTATAAGCGTGGTTTCTGACTACCCCAAAAGGGAAACGGTCGTGATGATACTTTACTTTACTTTTATATCAAAAATATATTATATTGTATATAACTCAATATTGCTTGGTAATTATTGCCTTTCACCTGAAGTCCTAGAGCATCTCGTCAAGGGTATAACTATTTGTAGATGATAAACAAAAGTTTGAAGCAACAAAGTAAATTAGGATCCATTGTTAAAACCAATTATAATAACCAATTAATAGATGTTCTACTTAAATCTAGTCCAACAGATAACAATTAAATGTATTTTGCAATTAATCTAATAAATTGTTTAATTATGTTTATATGACCCATATTAAAAGAACCCACTTGTAATTTTAATATGGAATTAATTTGAAAGCCAATTACAGCTTCTTTCGCAAGGCTACATTGTACATTACATAGATTCAGATGGATGTGCATTTTATTGGGCAATAAAGAGGCCTCCTGTGTCAACCAGCCTATAGTCAGTCACAAGCTTGAGACACCATTCTTCCCCTCTCTCTTTTCCACACACAATTGACCTGGCACCTGCAAGGTAAATTCATGAAATGCTAGGAAATTGTCTTCTTCAACATTATTCCCAATATTTAAGCATTATAAAACAAGAGGGCCCATAGTTATACACCTGTATTTTTTTATATATATTCTACCTTGAGCAGGACAGCCACATCAAAACCTAACCTAAATCGCACATCTAGTCACTTGTGTTTGAATTTTGTTATGAAATATGTATTGTTTAGACATATAATCTGTTATGTACATTTTCATTGAAATAAATAAATAAATTAACAAACAATTATAAGTTCTCTATCTGCCTATTCATATATATATATTTTTAATATATTAACCTAGCTGATTGGGAAGATATACACCTTAACAACTAACATAATATACCAAACTATACTATACTATACTATATATACTATAAGTTTAACACTGCAGGTTTTGCATCTTCATCTTATTGATCTTCTTCATTCTTCGCTTAATAATGAATAAACAGTTACTTTACAGTTATATTTTCAAAAAACTTACTGAAGCCCTCAAGAAGACTTTAGCTATAGTAGGTTTTGTCTCCTCTTTTAACAACTAAATTGATTAAATAGATGGTAGGCAGACTGATGGTGGTAATTTGCCCAGTCTGCTGGGGCAGGTAAGTATCCACCATTCGTGCTGATAAAACCCAGTAAAGTGAATCCACACGTTTTGGGATCAGGCTCGAATCGCCATCATGCCCAGTCAAGCCAGCATAGTGTTAGGGACTAATGTCAGTCACGAATGTTTGATTCCAGTTGCTAACATTCTTGGACCTCACACGCCACTTACCATCAGGTGAGCACAAGGTCACATGTTGTGCTATTGTATAAAAAAAACCCAAGACACTGTTCTTTTCCTCTCTTTCTACACATAATGTATCCTAAAAGGGGAATATATATAATATATCTTATACAAATATTACAGCACAGAAATGGCTCAGATATTCATAAATTCATAAATGGATCAGTAACCACAATGTAGGCCACTTATCTGATCATCAAATTAAATGAAGATATCTCAAAGCATATTTATTTATTTATTTAAAAACTTTATTGCACTATGTACAAAGGCGGACTTAATGCCGCTAGGCATTCTCTGACAGCCAAACCTTTAGGACATTTAGACAGTATAGATGGTAGGTGCAATCATTAATTAAGTTATTCTTAACAGTATACTTCTGTATCTTAATACATACATAGCAATATTACATACTAATACATATACAAATACATAAATACGTAATATATAAATATATACATATATATAAACATAAATTACATCACAATGCTTATAAGTTATCATTACCTAGAAAATTTAATTTACAATCTGATAGATGTATTTACTATTTCTATGTGGTGATAAGTAACAGTTATCAATGACAATAAAGAGGTTTTGTAATTATTTTTTATTTAACAAACAAATGTATGTATTAAACAAACGAGATTATTTTATTACACATAATTAAATGGTATTGAATCTAAACCAGAAATAATTGGTAGATATAATACACACAATTTTAGAAATATTGCGTAGTAATAACTAAAAATTGTTAAATTACCTGTGGGACATCCCAAGTCTTTAGAGCCTCTACCGAATCCTTTAATTACTTCTCCTTGAAGGAAGACTGGTAATTTTGTATCACCCATATTGTACGTGCACAACAGACGACCCAACGTCACATACTATTTTTTTGTGGCGCGCAGCTGCGATATTTATTTCACAATCAATTTCTTATCAATGTTAGCAGACACGAAGGTGTATATTAATTAATTAGCTCATAAGCCTTCCATAAAATTTTAGATAATAATATAGGCCGTAGTACATGTCTATCTTATCGTTCCGATACGCGATAATAGTAACCTAAGCACGCTTAAAGGTGTTCCGATACGCGCCTAAACTGTTTTGCCAAAGCTGTGTGACGTCACAAACGACATCATTTCTCGCGCTTAGATTGCTCACGATATCGAGGTAGATCGCTCTGAGCGCTGTCAGTTTTTTGTCATTATGTCGCGCGCCATTTTCAAATTTATTTAATAGTAGGTTTTCTTTTAAATTATTGAATATTGTAATTCGTTTATACTGTTTGTATGTTACTTCTAAAACAAATCTATAATTAATATTAAAGTAGGAAGTGGAAAAAAAAATGTCTGTAACACGGCAATTTATTTTAAAAGATCAAATAAGTTAATAATATTAAACTTTACACATATAAAGATAAATAAACCGAGTGATGTATATTTGTTACTCAAAGATATGGAATCCGCAATTTATCTTCCATACATTTAAAAAAAAAACTAACATTTTATGAATGAAAATGTGATTTCGACCGTTCCGAATGGGGTGTATTATCAACTTTTTATCACGGTAGATGGCGCATGATAGATGGTACCTAATATAACTGTCAGTTGCATAGAAAACTTGTATTTTTATTACGAAATTTATAATTTTCTGGACATTATGCCCAAGTGAGCAGCTTTTAAGTGTACAAATCGAGATTTCTAAGCGAAATCAAAGATATGGTGATCTCAAAATTACCGTTCTATTAATAAAACCTTTTTTCTTTTTAAAGACGGTGTGCGCTTTCTTAATTCGTATTTTAAGGTAGGTAACGTTAATTTAAAATACATTGTTCTGTTATAAAAATTATAACTACAAAAACATTTAAAAAATAATGCGATATAGGTGCAAAATAAGGTACCATTGCCGGTTGCGACATCTACAAAAAGCTTTGCCTGATACACCCCATTGATATCACGCTCTCCCCTCATTCCGAATCGCGTTGAAAGCGCTTAGAAAAAATATGACACTGACCGTCGTTCCGAATCAAATATCGCGATTTGGATGCTCAGAGCGTGATATCAATTCGGAACGGTGGAAATCACATTTTCATTCATAAAATGTTAGTTTTTTTTTTAAATGTATGGAAGACAAATTGCGGATTCCATATCTTTGAGTATGAATACTAACAAATATACATCTCTCGGTTTATTCATCTTTATATGTGTAAAGTTTAATATTATTAAAATATTTTGATCTTTTAAAATAAATTGTCGTGTTACAGACATTTTTTTTCCACTTCTTACTTTAATATTAATTATGGAAATGCCGCGCGACATAATGGCAAAAAACTGACAGCGCTCAGAGCGATCTACCTCGATATCGTGAGCAGTCTAAGCGCGAGAAATGATGTCTTTTGTGACGTCACACAGCTTAGCAAAACAGTTTAAGCGCGTATCGGAACACCTTTAAGCGTGCTTAGATTACTATTATCGCGTATCGGAACTAAGGCCGCGTTCGTGTTATAGCATTTCCAACATTTCGTAGCAACTTCATAAACCAGCGCGAAATGTCGTTTTTGTTAAGAAATACTACTTTTTTTAACAATGCTAACATTTCTTAAATAAAACGAGCGGTGATGCTACTTTTTGACAAGTGTTTTCGTTCATGTTTTATCATACCATGGCATCCAATACACGTGATATTATTATGGTCTATGAATTTATTACATAAAATCGTTTAATATACCTTTTTAACAAATATAATAGAAAACTATAAAGTATATAAAAATGGTAAACGATCAATTTGACATCTGTCAAAAAGTAACATCAATAACCCTCCTTTCAACACGGTACTGACATACGGAAATTAGCATCAAATGTTAGAATTTTCATTAAACGAACGACTTGTGCTAAAAAAAGTGGTATTTTCATGCTAACATTTCTTAAAACGAACGCGGCCTAAGTGTGCGTATCGGAACGATAGGATAGAATTCGAATATGGAAAGGCAGTTGGCCTTATGCTCATACAGCCGTTTTATTTAATGTGGCAACACAGCGAAAAAAATTTCTTTATTTCCGTGTTCGTTTTGCTTAACGCCAGCCATTTTTAAAAAGTAAAAAATATTTCTTCTAAATCTAAAATTTGTTTGCGTTTTCCTGTTTTGCAATAATTTTTATTTAATTTCCTAGAGAAATATATAATCATTGCAAAAAATGTTAACATAAGATCTATTGAACATTAAAATTAAGTTAGCTAGCTAGGTGCTAGCCTGAAATTAGTGCGCATATAAAAATGCAATGTTGACAAAAATGGCTTAGTTCAAGTTTTTGTAGTCTATTTAAATTCCGTTTTGGATGCGGTAGTGAAACATCTGCACATTAAAACAATGTCTGACAACGGTTTTGGTGGCGAGCAGACTCCTTCAGCATGGGGCCTGCCTGGACCTCCATCCTTGGCTGACATCCTGGATACAGTCTTTACATCAGCTACTGAACAGCCACCAAACGGTACGGGATATTCTTATTAATTTTTAAATTTCGTATGTAATAATATATATATACTATTACGAGAAAAGGGAGCAGTCGTATTTCAATTAAACGGTGTGCGACGGTAAAACCGTCGAGTCAGGTAACAGGATCGAATTTCAAAGCTCGTCTATAGTACCTACGTGTTTGGCTTTGTCATACCTTCCTTTCTTTCATAGAAAAACTAAGCTATCATGGTGAAAGAAACAGTAAAAAGATTTTCTCTCCATTCAATGTTATTTATAACATTGCCTGTGGTAGATTATGATAACTCCAGTTTTTCAGTAGTCAGATGTTAAATGTCTGGACAAACCTGTAGACACCACCTGTCCCGCTTTCTTAAATCAAAATTATACCCAATTTTTTTATTATTTATTGTTGCGGCATGGGTCTTGTGGGGGTTGCAATAATCTTTAAATTAGATACACGGACAAAACTATGATAACGTCGGGAGAAATATGTCTCTAAGGTAAATCGTGTAAAGACCCATTAAAATTATAAAAATCTAATACTATGATAATCAGTGCAATTAACAAACAAGATATGGAAACTTGTCAGTTAAATCAAAGAAAGTCAGATTTTTATATTGATCTAACAAATGGTCATATTTTACAGTTTTTTTTATAATTGAGTTAAACAAATGCATAAAAACATTAAAAACACTTCAATATTTTGTTTTTGATTTTAGCGATAAAATATCCTAATTCTCTTTTAAAATCTATAATATTAAATATCCCAATATATTACAATAACTTGTCTTAAAAATAGCACTTGAATCAATCATAATTTACCTTTAAAAATAAAAACACATTAGCTCCATTCACATCCAGGCAATCTTGTCAGGCGCGGGTAGGGCGGTGTTTTCTGCGGAGAACCTCAAATACGTCAACCTTAGTACCAGTTCTACCTAAACGCTTTTCAAATGTCCCTCCCGGACCAGAGTAATCTGGTAAGGTGGGGAAAAGCTACGGAAAAGAACTGTACATTGTGTGGTGCTGCCATAGGAACTGCTAGACACACACTTGTAGGGTGCGTTACTCTCCTAGAAAAGGGCTATTACTCACGCCGACATGACAAAGTCCTAGGTGTTATCCGTGAAGCAGTAAGTCTTTCTATTGCAAGAGCCAGAAAGGGACTGACTACAAATAAAACTTTGACCACATTTGTAAAGGAAGGGCAAAGCACGAAAACTAAATGCAAGCCCACCTCGATCCTTGGCGCCGCATCAGACTGGAAAATTCTCATGGATACATTTGAACACCATTATAGGATCCCAGATGAACTAGCTGTATCAGCCTATAGGCCAGACATCTTAGTGTTTTCTCGGAACTTGAAAAAAGTTATCCTTATTGAACTTACCGTTCCGTGGGAATCAAATATTCCAAAAGACCACAACATGAAGTCGAATAAATATTATGATCTCACAGAAGAAATGATCAGGAACGGGTTCAAGACTCAGCTTTACGCAGTGGAAGTTGGTGCAAGAGGAGTTCCAGCAAAATCTTTGCATCACTTACTGAAAGAATTGGGCCTAAGCAGGTCTGCCGTCAATACATTTATGGAACGAGCTTCCAAGACGGCATTAACGGAATCATACAGTATTTGGTTGGGTAGGGAGAGAAGTAGAATGGTGGATGGTGAGCGTATTATCGCGCAATAGAAAAAAAAGGAGGCCTCCTTTTCTTAAACCAGCCAATTGTCGGTCGCAAGCCCGAGACACCATTCTTCTCATCTCTTACCCACACACGATGGACCCGGCACCCGCACGGTGAATCCATGGAATGCTTAGAAATTTGTCTTCTTTGCGCCATTTGGGGTCGGGACGATGGGCCCATGGGTACCTTCAGCGAGGTGCTTGGCCAAGGAGTTGTCAAAGCGGCTGACGGAAAGGTCTGGAGACAGGAACACTGGCAATTATTTCTGCCAATGTTTATTAACAATGTAAATTAGCATCATCATACAGAGGGGAAAATGTTGCCAGTCTCCTTGTGTCCAAGTGGCTAGTGACAATCGAAATAGACTATGTTGATAACTGACAATTTAATAAACTCTACACCAGTGCTTGATATAGGCATATCAGCAATGCGCTGCTCGCCTATTAATTAATAATAATAATGACTATCTCGTATGGGACGTCTCTAGAGGACATTTTTTATTTATAGTTTAGTTTATATTTAATTTTATTATTTAGGTAACTTTTAATTTATATTTAACTTGTTAGTGAAGTACTGTCATTATAAAATAGTATTTTTTTATGTAATAAAAAATTGAGTTCACAATATCAGCTTTTTGATTTAAATTTAAAACAATCGACACCTACCTCCACTACAATCCTACATCACAAATACTTGTGGCTTCTATAGAGCCATAATACTTTTGAGCTAGATCGCCAGTAGTTGCAAGTCCAAGCATGAGCACGTATGCCTTGAACTACTAGATTATTCTAGCAAAATCTTATCTGCTTAAAAGAATTTGGCCTAAGCAGATGTGCTATCAGCACTAAGCTAGCTGTAAACTAAACTGCTATTAAATATCATAGTTATTATCATATTGCATTGTAGGTATACATTTACTCGATTATTATGTTATTAAAAAATATTTAATTTAAAAAAAATGAATTGAATAATGTGGTTGTTACCACATAATAGGTGCAGCAACTAGCTGTTTTAGTTTTAATTCAAAACAATGTGTATAAGGATGGCATTAGCAAATTCTGAACTTTCAGATGCAGTACTTAGGTGAATAGGTAAAGGAGCAGAATCATCATTCTTATCACAGCCTGTAGAAGAGTCCTAGACCTCCACTTTTGGAGATGGGCCATTCAGGAATTCCCGGAGAATAAGGCCTACACTGGCTAGACGGGTTGGCGAGTGTCTGATGTCAATTTAACCAGGGCTTTAGTCCATCCTTTTTATGATTTTCAGCAAAGCATTCTTACAACCGAGCTACCACTGCTCTTTTCTTATGATTACTATGTGAGCAATCACCGCTGACAGAGCAGAATAGAGGATATTCTATTCCTCTTGTAGACCCATTGGTGAATTTTAATTTATTTATATTTTTATGCGCACTACCATTTTATTATGTTTTTAAAAATGTTTATTATTCGTATCGATGAGCTTGCCACTTGTCATGATTGGCCTATAGTAAAGTTGGCTAAATGTGAATCCGCTTCTTTATAAGCGTGGTTTCTGACCACCCCGAAAGATGATACTGATGATTGTGATGATACTGATTTTTTATTATTATGATTATTTTGATTAATAGGCGAGCAGCGCATTGCTGATATGCCTATATCAAGCACTGGTGTAAAGTTTATTAAATTGTCAGTTATCACCATAGTCTATTTCGATTGTCACTAGCCACTTGTCCAGTTTGTTTTTAAAAGTGTTTACAGTTGAGGACTTTAATATGTCTTCTGGTATGTTTAGTCCAATATCAATTAAATTGAACAATTTTGTTACAGAAGAAATGGATTGCGACACATTATTTGCTGAGAGTGATGATGATGTGCAAGTTTTGTCTGCTAATATGGCCAGTAGAAATGTTCCTAAGCCACCTGTTACCAGTGTAGGCCCAACATCTCCCCATGCTTACGACTGGAATGAACTGCTAGACCGTAACATGGTCGGTTCACGAACTCCAGTGCCTGAGGAATATCAGCCACTCCCAGACAATTCTAACGGCATAGATTATATGCTTAGTTCTAATGCTTCTGGGACACAAGCAGGACCCAACATTCGCTATCAACCTAAACCCGGAGCCTATTCACAATATCCCAACTATGTCATGAATGCTGACCATCAACCACCAACCTACTTATTAAACTGTAATCCAGGGCATTACACAGAAGTCTTCAATGAAGGTCAAGAACTATACCAGCAACCATATGTACAGCATATGTACAATAATGTACCTTTAAATTACACCCCATCATACCGCGATGATCAGTTCATGAGGTTGACATTATTGCGCAGGTTGATTAATACTTCTCGTAATTTAGAAAGGCCTAGTCGTAGGTTAAATATTTCTCCAAGACATAGGCGGTCGGAGCAGAACAGGGAGCATATGAATGAAATGCCTTTCTGGTCTCCTGTTCGACTAAGTTCTAGTGAGGAGCAAAATACTGCTGCTTCTGGTCGAACTCCATATGATCTTCACCACCCTTGGGTTGGATCTGTCAAATCAGAACCAGGTCAACAAGCTAATCCCAGAGTGGAAGTTAAAAAAGAACGTCCTGGTAACCCATTGGAGAATCCCACAGTTGTTCCTATACCAATGGATATTGTGGCTGCACAAATAACTGGAAGGGTATCACCGCATTACAGATGCGTTATGGTGAACACTACCTGTCGTAAATGTGGTCATACTCTTGAGAGTCACATTGACCAGCCCAATGTGCTTCCACTTTGTCCTCCGTATTACTACAGGATGGTAAATGAGAGGCATCGGGCTCTAGCAGAGTTGCATGCAGATGAAGTGAATGCTATGCCAATAGGTACTCCTCCACCTGCTCATTATCAAAGGCCATCGACTAGTACAAGCAGTAATATTAAGGAAGAGACTAGTAATGCAGAAACTAAGCCTAACCCAGTTGTTGAAAGTGCTCGGCCTGATGAAGTTGCAGAGCCTATCAACTTGGTTAGCGTATTGAAATCTGAGCCGAGTACTAGTGGTGTGATGCTGAAAGTTGCTGTAAAGGTTGAAGGCGCTATAGAGGTGAAAGTGGAGGGCGACGTGATTGCTGTGAAGGCAGAAGCCCCTAGTGATATGGAAAATGATGCAGCGACTTTAACTGCAGAAGAACAACCAGCACCGGCAACTTCTCAGCCTACAGCCAAATCCCCACAACCTGGAACAAGCTCAGGAAAGAAAGCTAAGGGACAAAGTCCTAGCATTTGGGTAAGCTATTTCGTTTTAATCACAATTAAATTCATGTTTCCTAATGTGGTGTTAAGAATACTTTAAAATCCAAAAAGATATGTAACAAAAAATGCTTTTCTTATTATAGATTTGTCATCAATTTACAACACCACCATTACTATGCCGTGGAGAGCACATATGCCGCCTGTCGGTCCTGGTTCCACTAATACCAACTTGTGGAATAGTAATACATTTTCATTAAAATTGAAATAAAACCCTCACCAAACCATCTAATTCTCAAGAAATATGTTTTGGAAGGCCCATGTCCAGCAGTGGAGGTCTTGGCCTCTGTGCTATAGGGGATGCTATGAGGGCTGCCGTCTGTCCCTTTTACAAATAAGTTTGATTACAGTATAACTCCAATATTGTATCCATTATCCTTATAAATTCTATAGCCATTTATATTTTTAATATGCTATAAAATGTTACTTGCAACCTATATATAGGATATATAACTCATCATATTTGGTCATCATTTTGGCACAAAATGTGATCACATCCATAGACAGGCAAATTGTTTTAAAATTAAATAGGTTAGGTTTCATGTTTCTTTTTAGTTGGAAAGCTGACACCAATGTTTTGCCAATGAGTCCATATGAATCATAGTTTTATCTTTAAGGGGAATTGTGTTCTAAGAAACAGTGCTTGATAAAGGCATATCAGCAATGCGCTGTGAGCCTCATTATTAACCCGAGAATACAGCATCCTTGACCTCCACTGTTGGAGACGGGCCTTCCAAAAAATAGTCGGTTTGAACCGACCTTTGTAGGAAAACCTAACTTATAATCATATTTAAACTACTTCCTTTGGGGTTTGCTAAGTTATAGGAACTTATAGAGAGACAAATTATCTAGCTGCCAAACCAGTTATAAAAACATGGTATAACTTGATCTCAAGTTTGATGTCTGACCCCTTTCGCTTTTTTATACATGCCCGTTTGATTTGATGCCTTTTTAATGCACCTTTAGCCATTGTTTAATTTATTTATTTGTGATAGGTGAGTCTTGGTCTGCCAGGACCTCTTTTACCCAGAGCTATCGCTTTCACGATATATCTGGTTAGTCAATTTCTCTTCACTCATGCTCAAACCATCGGAGCATGCCTTTTATTATTTTTGATTTAGATATCGATCTTGAGATCTATATATTAATAATATGGGCCCTAGACACTAAGCTTGACAACGTCATGTGACTTATAGAAGACAACAAATTGCTTAGCAATTTTTTTTTTTTTAAAGAAGACCTTTGTTCACTAGCCTCTCTTTTCCACATACGATGGACCTGGCACCCGCATGGTGAATCCATGGTATACTAAGAAATTTTTCTTCATCTATTAGACTTCCTATTTCCATTAACACTTATGATAGCTCTATGTCTAAATATTAAATTTAAGCAGGTCAAGAAACGAGAGGACATGGTTTCTGTGAAGAGTGACAAGTCTTCAGAAGTGCTAAGAGCTCCCGACTTGCAGCTGGACTGGCTCTCAGACTCTAGCTCCGAAGACGATGTGCAAGTGCTTGAAGACTCCAATAATACAGTTAGTGGTTTATTAATATGTTAACAATTATTTAATATGCATACTTTTTTTTTATAATAAATAATTCAGCATTCGGTTTTAAATTAATCAACATAATATGTGGTATTTTAATTAACACAAAATACCTAATAATACTTATACAGGCTGGAAACATTAAATGATCTCACTCGATAATTTCCAAAGTAAACCTATCATACAGTATAGATATTTATTTAAATATTTTATTGCACTTAAAAATCTAGTACGCAGGCGAGCTATAACGCCATAAGGCATTCTTCACCAGCTAACTTTGGGGATCATGAAAGGTGATGGGTAGGACGAAAAATATTAATAACCATAATTATGTATTTATAGCATATACATACACAATATAAAAACAATACATACATACATAAACTGCCTCCGTGGTCTAGCGGTTAAGTCTAGTCTAAAACTCGGAGGTACCGGGTTCGATTCCTGGTTGGGACACAAAAATATTAATTAATGTAGGTATATAAATACATTTAGTTAATATTTAATTTATTTGTGTCATGATTGGCCTATAGTAAAGTTGTCAAAATGTGAATCCGCTTATTTATAAGCATGGTTTCTGACCACCCCGAAAGGGAAACGGTCGTGATGATACTATACTTTTACATAAACATACACTATAAATAATGCATAACGCTGTACTTGCTATACCATCTCACCACTCTAGTTTTATGTCCGGCTCATTTGCAGTTGTTACCGCAAATCTGTGGAACAACCTGCCCTTAGATAAGGATAAAGATATGCTATTTAAAATAATGCTATTTACAATAATGGTCTTCACACACTTCCTCAATAGTTCCTAACAACTGTAAGTAATATTGTATATATTTATGTAGGTATGTATTATAATTTATTTGTATTTAGTATTATTATATATTTTTATGTTTTATATTAGTATGGCTAAATGTGCAGAGCCAACTTACTAACCATATAACTGTATATACCACATTTAAAGCAAATAAACGATTTTGAATTTGAATAGGCATTCTATGACAGTCAAACCTTCGGGACAACAAGAGCAATCAAATAATAAAAGGTAGGTGCAATTACAGGCTTATATAGACAATATAATGACATATATAAATTAATACATACTTAGATACCTAAATAAATAATATTTACATATCTACATACTAATACTACATGCAAATACATACATATAAACTACACATATAAACAATATTAATATACATACAAATAATTATATCCAAAATGCCAAACAACTAAGTTACGTTATAGCTAGGACTATAGGACTATAAGAGACTTATAGCTAGGAGTAGCTTGTTTCACTGACGAGGGGCAGCATCAGTAAAGGAATCCGAATATCTGCCTGAGGAATGGGGAGGAATCGTTAGTTATGGTTGGGACCATATAACTGAAAACAACATTGAGTCATTACAATTCTAAAATGTCAGTATATGATTACGAACGGTTTCAAGATTGCTGTAATGCATTGGAAGTTGGTGCGAGATGAATTCCAGAAAAATCTTTGCATCACTTACTGAAAGAATTCGGCTTCCAATACTTCATTAACAGAATCGTACCAGCCCATAGTTGTTTGCAAGACCAAGACACTATTATTCTCTTCTTAGTCCCATACACGATGGACCCAGCATCCGCACAGTGGCTCTCTTTTTTTTTCCGTTAACTGATATTAAATGTGGCCCAACCGTATAATTCGTAATTAATAACTTCCTATGAAAAATAAAGTGTTATGTACTCGTATATCTGTATTTATTACTTTTCATTCATTTATATCTTAGCTCTCAAATTACGATATATTGTTATTATTTTTAACATTTAAAAAATATATATATCTTGTCTCGACCCAATGATAAATTTATGGATTGCTAATTTGTCTTTTGGTTTCAGAGCCAAGTGATAGACCTGACGATGTCGTCTCCGCACGTGACGCCACATGTGACACCGCACGTGACGCCACACGTGACCCCGCACTTGACGCCACACGTGACCCCGCACGTGACGCCACATGTGACCCCGCACGCGTCTCCCTCCGCTCGCACTTACCCCGAAGATGCCCATTGCGTGCCGTACCCTACGCCGTACTCCCCGCACAACTTTACGGCTTCACTGGGAGAACCAACATTGGGGGAAGCGGAAGAACCGCCACAGTTAACGCAAGGCACCTCCAGGGGCATATGGTATAGGCATGGGTGAGTATTTGAAAGGGGTATCTGATTACCGAATAAACTACCACTGGCCATTAGATGGGCACCATCTGTCAATGTTTTTAAACAATTAGTCACTAACTGTTTCTTGATGAGCAGGAGCACACTGCATCCAGTACACATTGAATGTATATGTTCATAATACTTGCATGTAGTTTATGTAATTGCTTGGTATGTAGTGTATTTATAAATTAGACTAATATTATTAGATTGTTGCACCCTGCCCATAATCTCTCACCATCCCAAAGGTTAGTTGTCAGAGAATGCCTAACAGGCATTAAACTCGCCTATGTACCTAATACTAAGTTTTGGTGCAATAAAAAAAAAAAAAATTAAAATAAAAAAAAAAAAAAAAAACGAAATAATGAAAGGATGCGAATATGTATGTATGTAAAAATATTAAAATTAAGGTACTCGTAGATAGTTGAATTCATTCTTGCACTGAAAAAAAAAATATTAAAACAACACAGTAGATAGGCGAGCATAATGTCAAAAAGCATTATCTAACAAGAACCTTTTGGAGCCTTAATAAAATGACGCCGTGGTCTAGCGGTTAAATCGGGGGATTTAGACGCTGAGGTACCGGGTTGAATTCCTGGTACAGGACACAGTAATTTGGTTAAATTATTTGTGTTATTTCTCGAGTTTGGTGCGTTAGAGACATCGACGGGCTTGCCATGATGGGCCTATAGTAAAGTTAGATAAACATGAATTTGCTTCTTTTAAAAGCGTGGTTTCTGACCACCCCCAGGGAAAATTCCGTATATTCGCCGCATAGACCTGTCACATTCGTTCAAAAAGCAATCTGTTTGTAATAGTTACATAGAATATTAAAAAAAGCACTAGGAATAAAAATCTTACATTTATAATACGTATAAAAGTATCATCATCACGACCGTTTCCCTATCGGGGTGGTCAGAAACCACGTTTTTAAATAAGCAGATTCACATTTAGCCAACTTTACTATAGGCCAATCATGACAAGTGGCAAGCTCGTCGATGTCTCCAGCGTACCAAACTCGAGAAATATCACAAATAAATTAAATATTAATTACATGTATTTATTTACATTAATAAATATTTTTGGAATCGAACCCGGTACCTCCGATATAGGTAGGTATATCGTAAAGGTAGAAAAAATAAAACATCACATTTTCACTGTAAAAATAAATTAATAAAAAACTATAAAAAAATATGATGTTTCCCAACGTCGAAAAAACTAAATGACTATTCAAATAACTGCCTCCGTGGTCTAGCGGCTAAGTCCGTGGATTTAGACTCGGAGGTACCGGGATCGATTCCTGGTCTGGACACAAAAATATTTATTAATGTAAATAAATACGTTTAATTAATATTTAATTTATTTGTGATATTTCTCGAGTTTGGTACGCTGGAGACATCGGCGAGCTTGCCACTTGTCATGATTGGCCTATAGTAAAGTTGGCTAAATGTGAATCCGCTTATTTATAAGCGTGGTTTCTGACCACCCCGAAAGGGAAACGGTCGTGATGATACTTTACTATTTAAATGAAAATATCTTTACTTTACGTCTTTCTATTAAAATAATTTTCAAACGAACAAATGTGCCGCAGTTGACCGCCTCCGTGGTCTAGTGGTAACAAACGTTGCCGTGAACTCGGGAGGTCGTGGGTTCGATTCCACCGGGGGCAAGTTGTACATTGTTTGTCTCGGATATTTACAAAAAAAAGTACTATATGTAGTTTATCAACCATCTAGTTTCCGTAACACAAGCCTCGTAGCTTACCACGGAAATTAGATGGCGCTGTGTGACCTGTCTGGAAATATTTATTTATTTATTATTTATAGTTGTTCCCGAGTTATATGTATATTTTTTGATGTAAAGACGTTGCAAATTTAGTTCAGGTATATTCATGTATGGGCTTTACACCACTACTATCCAGCGTTCTTTATATCTGCCGGTACATGTGCGCTCATTCGTCAAATTACTTTCCAGCCGTCCCCGCGGCAGTTGTCCGGCCGCGTGTCGTTGTTGCTGCCTGTCCCGCGCGCCGCCGCACCAGGACAACCATGTGCACTGTAAGTTAACTAAATTTATGATTATTACTTAATATTTGTATATTTCACCTAGATAACAATCGTTATATAGGTAAAGATAAATAAACCGAGAGATGTATATTTGTTATATTGTAATTCGTTTATACTGTTTCTATATTACTTCTTAAACAAATCTATAATTAATTAATTAATATTTAAGTAGGAAGTGAAAACAAATTGTCTGTAACACGGCAAGTTATTTTAAATTACCAAAATAAGTTAATAATATTAAACTTTACACATATAAAGATGAATAAACCGAGAGATGTAAATTTGTTAGTATTCATACTCAAAGATGTGGAATCCGCATGTTATCTTCCATGCATTTAAAAAAAAACTAACATTTTATGAATGAAAATGTGATTTAGACCGTTCCGAATTGATATCACGCTCTGAGCATCCAAATCGCGATATTTGATTCGGAACGACGGTCAGTGTCATAATCGTTCTAAGCGCTCTGAGCGCGATTCGGAATGAGGGGTAAGTCTGTGGATTTAGACTCGGAGGTACCGGGTTCGATTTCTGGTCGGGACACAAAAATATTTATTAATGTAATGTAAATACATTTAATTTATTTGTGATATTTCTCGAGTTTGGTACGCTGGAGACATCGACAAGCTTGCCACTTGTCATGATTGGATAGTGAAGTTGGCTAAATATGAATATTTATAAGCGTGGTTTCTGACCATCCCGAAAGGGAAACAATCGTGATGATACTTTACTATAAATGAAGATAATATAATATCAACGTGCTCGCCTCAGACCTTAGAGGATCCGGCAGCATCACACCTTGGCGCCAGTCAATACTGACATCAATACAGATAGACATCAAACAGATTGCAGACTGTACAGATTGCCACAAATGCAATAATCAAAGGAGAAAAAAAAAAATAGGAAGTAGAATTTTCAAATTTAATTTATTTTGTTCTGCTTGTTTAAAAAGAAAGTGTTAAGTAGTTTTTCACAGATGTGAATTGAAGGAGCTTCTCTGATGGTTATATTTTTTACCTAAACGTACTATAAATTAAAGCTTTATATCCTTAAAGTGATTCAATTCTACAAAATACCCTTACAAAATAAAGCCTTGTTACTTTTTCTTGTGTACTGCCAATTCAGATTTATTTAATACATTGGCAACACTACAGTTTACTTTTTAAAATGAATGTGACATGTCCATGCGGCGAATATTCGGGATTTTCCATATAATATCATTGTTCAGATGGAGACCGACGCCGAGAGACCAATATGCCGGTGCCACCTCCATATTTGGTGCATGAGCGACTCTGGTACAGACAGCAACACATGCTGGTAAGTGACGTCACTCTCTACCACTGTTATACTTACAGCCCCGCCTCGATCACATCTCTGGGTATATTATTTTATTTTTTTGGGTAACTTACGGCTAATACAGGGTGCGCCAGAGAAACTTACTTATTTGAAAAAACTCCCGAGCGGTGAGTTGGGTGGGTAGAGGGCTGAGGGGGGGCGCTATTGGAGGGGGAACTCTCCAAGTTTGTTTCTTCCTCTAGTCAGTTGCCATCATGCTCTGGCCTAGAGAAAAGCGGGCATACGCCGTCGAGAGCTTCTTTTCTAACGGTCGCTCACTTGTTGCTACGCAACGTGCCTTCCGCAGTCGCTTTAAAATTCTTCTTTTTTTCTTCCAAGCCTCGAAGAAATAAACGCTAAGGATGTGTGGTTTCAGCAAGATGGAGCCACAGCACACACAGCACGAGGCTCAATGAATTTGTTGCGCAACATTTCCCCGACCGGCTTATCTCTCTCAGAGGCGATCTCACATGGCCGGCTCGCTCTCCAGATTTGGCTCCATGCGATCTCTTTTTATGGGGTTATTTGAAATCCCTGGTTTATGTCGAAAGGCCACGGACAATAGCTCACCTCAAAAACGACATTCGCGACGCCATTGCCAACATAGCGATTGATATGCCGCAAAGAGTGGACACTAACTTCAGAAATCGACTTAATCAGTGTATGCGCAATGGGGGTCGCCATTTAACTGATACCATTTTCAAGTCTGTATAAAAAATATGGCATATTGTATTCTAAAATAAAATAAAATTAAAACAATAACTGAAGTACTTTTGTTTTTAATGACGTTTCAAATAAGTAAGTTTCTCTGGCGCACCCTGTACAATAAATTAAAGAATGCGTTTATGACTACAAGTTAAATAAAACGCCAAATATTAACTAAAGAGTGTAATGAGAATGTAATTATTAGTATGTATTTGTTGTTATATCTATTTAATAATAAATACATATATATTACATATTGTTATTTAGTAATATTGCACCTAGTTACAATTGATACTGTCTAAATGTCCTAAAGGTTGGCTGTCAAAGAATGTCTAGCGGCATTTTGTCCGCCTTTGTACATAAAAATTTAAAAAAAAAAAATGTATATAGTTTTATATAAATAAATATTAATATCATCATTACAGTCTCTAGAACACAGCGTCCTAGACCTCCACTGCTGGAGATGGGCCTTCCAGAACATATATCTGGAGAATTTGGCATACACTCGCCACGCTGTCCAGACGGGTTGGCGGGGATCTGATGTCAATTATTAATGACAATTTATTAACGATTCCATAACTTGGTATTAGTGGAACCGGGACCGACGACTTAACGCGCTCTCCGAGGCACGGGAACGGTGTTGTAAATCTATGACAAATGTACGTAAGAAAAGTGTATTTCTCATTGGTACATGCCGGGGGGTTCGAACCGACCTTTGTAGGATTTAAGGAACGCGATCTTACAACCGAGCTACCACCGGACACAATATTAATATGGTATTTGATAATTTCAGGAGGTCCAGCGTCGCAGTATGACAGGAGAGGTATTCCCAAACCTTACTGCGGTGCCCCCACAATCTCCCACCACTGTGCTGGCTGTAAGATTCATTATTTTTAATGATATAGTGTCAACTCTATGTAACGTCACTCGATTTAACGACAAACTCTCTTAAAGCGTCGAAATCAATTGGCTTTGGTTGGTTTAATGATTCCATCTCCATTTATCGACAACTCTCTATAACCCCATAAATTTCACAGTCCCTTCAGTGTCGTTATATAGAGTTTACATTGTATATCTATTATTTTTGCATTATTTTATCTAAAACTTTGTGTGTTTACTATGTGTTTAGGCTGAGCCTTTGGACGTCGGCGACAGTCACATGCCGATAGCTATATTCTCTGGCCGACTGGCCGGTATACCGGGATCGTCCTACCTTTCGTAAGTATATCTTAAAAAAAACACATTTTAAGATAAGAATCATCACTATCACAGCCACTAGAATATACGAATCCTACACTTCCACTGTTAGAGAAGGTTCCAAAAATGTCGTGAGAATTTGGCCTACACTCGTCACGCTGGCCAAAAGGATTGGCGAGGGACTGATGTAAAATTTTAATGACAATTTATTAACGATTACACAAGTTGGTATTTGTGCTACCAGCGGCTTAACGTGGCCAAGGCATGGAACGGTGGTGTATAATCTATGAAAAAATTACTTAAGAAAAGTTTTTTTTTTTAATTTAAAGACGGTAAATCTATAAATCATCAATGATACGTCCCCTGCCTGAAGGGCCAACGCGGGTGGGGGTCGCATGCCCGACTCATCCGTGAGGCCTCCTAAGGAGTCCCTAAGTTAAGTCTGAGTCGTGGCTACGGAGTGAAAGCACTCGTTCGCCGCGTAAAGAAAAGTGTATTTCTCAGTAGTACATGCCGTGGTTCGAAGCGGTACATATTTAATCTGTGATCGTTCAAGTAATTTCAACCCTATTGCAAACCCGTTAGTCGTCTACTAAATGTAATTTTTAGAAGCCACAGAGATAGTTTCGCTAACTTTATCAGGCCTTAAATTTTTATATTTGTCTAAGCCATATGCGGCGTACGTGACTTTGGCAGACCGCATACGTAACGTCGAAGTACGGGGTTAGTATAAAGGAAAGCATCGGTTCGGGCATGTTGAAAGGATGAGCGAAGAAAGATTGACGAACCAGATATATAGTGCGAAAGTTGTGGGTGAAAGAGGCCCTGGCAGACCGAGACTCACATATCACGATCAAATAAATAAAACACTGACTGAAGGTGGATTAAAAAGCCTAAAAACAAAAGGGCATGTATGAAGAGGTTAATGAATGTCGACGAAGCGAAAGAGGTATGTCGTGATCGTATCAAATGGCGCTTAATTGTCTCTGCCTACCTCGCAAGGGACCTGGCATGAAGATATGTATGTATGTCTAAGCCATACAAAGTCACCTCGTATATCGTTTTTCCCGTTAAAGGCAGTATTTATTATGTTTCAGTTCCGGCGAGCACCCGCCTCACGTGCACCACCACCTGCACCACTGGCAAGGTCAACCCCCGCCGCATCTACACATCTCCATACAACCCAACAACCCTATGGTAAGATAAGTTCTACAAGCTTTACCATCGTGAGTGTTTTGAGGAGCACCATAACCTTATCCCTTCTTCTCTATTCCGCAACAGAATTACACGCACAGGCCAAAATATCCATCCACATACCCTACCCACTATCCCTACGCGTACTCATAAATTTGGAGAATGTTACATCTGTTGCACGCTGAAGACGTGGAATGTCGTCCCAGCCAGTGTGGAAAAGTATCTTGTTAGGCCGGCATAGTGGTAGAGACTGATGCCGGTCGTTAGTGGCTGGTGTCAGTTGCTTCAATTTTTGGACCTCGCGTATCGCTTATGATCAGGTTGGCTATCACATGTCGTGTTCAGTAAAAAAAAATGGAAATTTAGTGTTTTTTTAGCTGAATGAGAAGTTTCGATGGTTGTTATCTATGGTTTGACAGTTGAGAATCAAACTGTGTTGACATTTCTGTTCAGTAAGGTTTGGCAATTCATCCCTCTCTTTCCAAATCATGCTCGGAGCGCTTAGAATGAATTTGACGTTCTGAATCAAATATCGCGATTTGGATGCTCAGAGCAATTTATTATTATAATATAATATATATTATTCCTATCACAATAGTTTTTTTTTAAATGTAAAGATGTTTTGCGGATACCACATCTTTGAGTGCAAAACTAACAAACTTACCTCTCTCGACTTTTTCGGCTTTCTATATAAAATAATTTTATTATTTAAACAATAAATTATAATCAAAATAAAACTCTATATAACGACACTGAAGGGACTGTGAATTTTTTGGCGTTATAGAGAGTTGTCGTTAAATGGAGAGAACAAAAATCAGTATTGGAAGACAAGCTAAACCAACCAAAGCCAATTGATTTCGATGCCTTAGGAAGTTTGTCGTTAAATCGAGTGACGTTACATGGAGTTTGCACTGTATATGTAATTAATATTTTAATTCATTTTGGTCTTTTAACATAACTTTTCGTGTTACAGACATTTTTTTATTTATTTTTTGCATAAAAATGGCGCGTGACATAATGACATTAATGACAAACAACTGACATTGCTCCACCTCGATATCTTGAGCAGTCTGAGCGTGTCGTTTGTGACGTCACAAAGCTTTGACAATACAGTTTATGCACGTCTGGGAACGGCTTTAAGCGTGCTTAGGTTACTATTATCGTGTCTCGGAACGAGGGGATCATAAATCGTTTAACGCCAGAGCTTTCAAATTGTGGAAATTTCCTTTAGAAAAATATCTGTTCGCGAAATTTATAGAGCACTTCGTCCATTTTACGGTTAACATAATCTGTATAATATATAAACAATGTTGTTAAGGATTTGATGGATATTTTGTGTTTAGATGCTAGATACTGTTGACGCCATGCCATCCACCTACAATTTCAGGCCAAGTATGGGCTTCCAATTGATGTAGAAGGCTACCACACCTGCTGGGATCTCTAGGTGGACAAACGCTATGGAAATAGTACAAAGGAGGGGACTTACCAGGATTGCACCACCACACTTATCACTATTCACAGTTTTAGGCGAACGAGTTTTTTTTTTTTTTAAGATTATTTACGATTTGGTTAGTTGCAGCTTGTACCAACCGCGCGCGGCCGTTGCGTCCGAGTCTTGTTTTCGAACTGTCACTGTTTTATGCTCGCCATGTTTCATGCTGGCGGCGCGGAGTAATGGAACACAGGGTTTGAAATCAATTAGGACTTTGGATAGAGGCACCAAGCCACAACAAATGCTATAACAAATATTATTACTTCCAGAGTCCAGCTTTGGCTGCCGCCTCCATCACTCAGTTGCTGCGGTCTGTAGAGTCTCACCATCACATCGTCCGCGGTGCCACCAGGGTCGTCATAGATAGGTAAAATATCGCCAATTTTTGCCTTTACATCTATAATAATAACTAGCTGTTTTACCCGGCTTTGCACGTGTAAATGGCGAAACGAAATTTATTTCCTAAGGTATTCATTTATATTTGCATATTGTAAAGCCAGCTAACGTATTTAAAATGATACGGATTAATACTGTATTTGTTGAAATAGTTTTCCAATTACAGCTTTATAGTTGCCTGTGTTTTAAATTATTAAAATGGTTATAGTATGTTATCCTTAAGAGATAGGCATACTACATTTCTCAGACACTCAGACTTGACAAATCTTTTAAAATATTAAGTAGCTCTCTTGACTATCACCTCGTCGACAGAAATATTCTAAGGACTGTTAATATTTAAGTATTATGTAAGATTTGTTTAAATTTTATTAAATTATTTGTTTTTGAATAGGTAGTTAGTTTTTGAATAGTTAGTTACATTCTGTCTGGCTTTTCCATAATTATATTGTTAATTAGAGCTGTTTCTAATTTTTGTTTTGTTGTGTTGTCTGACCATGATTGTGTTATCTAATAGTCACCAAAGAAGAAAAATGTCATAAATTATTGATTGATTTGTTAAAAAAAATATGTCTATATCTTGTAGTTCTTTTAAATACAAAATAAATTCCCTCGCTAGTGATTAATATTGGTCCTTCGAGCTGGAGTTTCAGACGATCCCTAAGGTGATAATTAAATGAAATGATGTGTTTGGTTGCAGATGCACTTATCGCCACGCGTACTCTCGACCAGCGGCGCCTGCGCATCAGGATGAAAAGTGCACCATCTGTCTCACCAACTTTGACACCGGCAGTGATTGCAGGTAAGATATCATATATATATTTTATTTCAGGTTGCGGCGCGGGTTCAGTGTACTGTATCTAGGCGCAGGGTTTCCAATAATCTTCAAATTACTAAGACAATACTATGATAATCGGTGCAATCAACAAAAAAGAAAGGAAACTGGATAAGGAACTCACGTGATGTCCTCGGCACCAGCACTTATAAATTGTTTCTTAACACTAATTTTACGGGCTTTGCGAACAACGATCGCTGTGATTTCATCAGCGTCTTCTATGACGACTGTAGGACAACGACTATTTTTCGATTCGATGACTGCTCCTAGCATTCCGCGGCCCGTTATATATGCGCTGATCCCATCAGTGCGTAAGCGGGATAGGTAATATAGAAAGAAAGCGGTGAGAAAGAGACAGGACAAGGGTATAGGGGTTTCAAATTAGGAAGTCTGTTTATGCACCGAATTACCGCGATTGGCGCGAACATCAGGTTAAAAAACAATAATCTACAAACCTTATACCCGTATTCTTAGAGATTTCCTCAACGGCTCCTCCACTCAATTATTCCTTCAAACTGTCATAAGGAGGGACGTCTCGGCAACATCGCGACGTACCTTGAAACCTCGTTGAAGCGTGTTTATGTTGTTTTTGGCTAATATTTATATTATTTACACTTATATTTCTTATTAATAATTAGTTAAATTACTTATTTTCGTTAAAGAACACACTGTTAACATTTTTAAACAAAACTAATAGTCTAAACTCATTCATATCAGATTTCTTTCTAAAAATGAAAATTTATATTTCGTGACATGAATATTTATAATATGAAATAGACAAACTTATGGATGCTAGAGCATGTCGCAATTCGGACAAAAATATTATTTAGAATACGAAGAACGCAATATTCAATGTTGCCAGAAAAAAATCTTATCTTACCGCACTGCCTCCATAGTCTAGCGGTTAAGTTTAGACTCGGGTTAGTGGTCAGGACATAAACATTTACTCATATTTGTAATATTTCTCGAGTTTGGTATGTTGGAGACATCGACGAGCTTGCCACTTGTCATGATTGGTCTATAGTAAAGTTGGCTAAAGCCGATTTTGAGGGGGATCCGTTTGACAGGTCAAAGGAATGACAGTGGAGAAGCCGTTGATAAAACAACTTAAAAAAGGTTTTAAGAGGTGTGTAGTTTACACTAGGCTAGTGTTTTAAATCCTCTCATCGTCCATACCAATGTTTAAAGACGAAGTTCTTTAACCATTACTATATGGAGCAGCAACGTAGGTCTGGTCCATAAATTTTAGGTCGCTCAGGGAGCTACAGAGAGAGTTATGTTTGGTATTTCTCTGATGGATAGAATTCGGAATGTTGATATTCCTCAGAGAACGAAAGTTACTGAAATAGTAAGTATCATCACAACCGTGGTCAGAAACTTATGAATAAGCGGATTTACATTTATCCAACTTTACTATAGACTAATCATGATAAGTGGCAAGATCGTCGATGTCTCCAGCGTACCAAACTCGAGAAATGTCACAAATCAATTAAATAATAATTAAATTAATAAATATTATTGTGTACCGACCAGGAATCGAACCATGACTGACCTATGTCAGATTCTTTTAAAATTTGCAAGCTAAAGTGTCAGTGGGCAGGACACATTCGTCGGAGAACCGGCTAACCATGGGGCAAACAGGTTCTAGAGGAGAGAGACCACGTACGGGAAGACGCAGATGGACGGATGACGTGAAGGGAGGGGGTTGGATGACGGTGGCAAGAGATGGCTCGTGGCGAGCTTTGGAGGAGGCCTACATTCATCAGTTAAGAGATTCAGTCTGATGATGATGACAATGAATGATCAATGAATGGCCGGACGTTCTGGCAATGGGCCACCACGGCTTCCCCTTTTCACTCACACTTTTCATTTCATTAGATGTGTTCCAATATATTTTCCTTTGGTTTCAGACGTCTGCCGTGTATGCACTTGTTCCACATGGAGTGCGTGGACCAATGGCTGACCACCAACAAGCACTGCCCCATCTGCCGAGTGGACATAGAAACGCACATCAGCAAGGACGCTAACTTCTAAATTTATACAAATACACAAACTAAAAATGGTGAGTTTTCAAAATCATTTCCTTGATTTTTGAGTCACGTCAGATAGGCAGTTAATTTTTCTGAAGGCTTTGAAATTTTATTATACAATTTTGTTTTTAGTTTAACGATAACACACACTGACTCCGTGGTCTAGCGGTTATGTCCGTGGATTTTGACGCGGAGGTACCTGGTTTGATTCCTGATCGGGACACAATAATTTATTTGTGATATTTCTCGAATTTGGTACGACAGTGATCCTTAGTGGGGTGGTCAGAAACCACGCTTTCAAATTTCATTTTCGTCAATCATGAATAAATTTTGGAATGTGGCCACACAGCGTCTATTTGGAAGACCCATAGAAATTAAATCACTAAGATCAATTGAACTGGTTGCCCCTGGAATCAAACCTGCAACCTCTAAATCTAAATCTGCGGCTTAACCGCTAGACCACGAAGGCAAATACTAAATAAATAAATAAAACAATAAAAATTTAATAAATATTTATTTTTAAAACAACTTTAGTTTCTCAAAAGATGAATAATATATCTAACGATATCTTATTGTTGTACGTCATGTCAATCGCGTCCTTGAGATGGTTTAATGCTTTTGCATCCTTCTCGCTCGCACAATCCAACATTTTCAAAGATTTATATAAGTCTGAATATACCTTCGAGAAATGTAGTCTATCAACTCTCTAGGGATAAAATTAGGGATATTTACAGTGTAAACTCCATGTAACGTTACTCGATTTTTCTTCTCTCCATTTAACGAAAACTCCCTATAACGCCATAAAATGCACAGTCCATGCAGTATAGTTATATACAGTTTACATTGTATATCATCTCTTTAATTTTTGCACTACTTACTGAAAATAAGCCAATTGGGCCTAAGAAGCTGGTGTGCTGTCAGTACATTTATGGAACGAGCTTCTAAGATGGTATAAACGGAATCATACAGTATGTGGTTGGGGACGAGCAGAATGATGGATGGTAAGCGTCTTGTTGCACAATAAACCAAAAAAAGGAGACCTGTCTTGTAAAGCTTTTGTCAAACGCAAGCCCGAGATACCATTCTATTATGTCTGTTTCCCCCACCCGATGGACCCGGCACCTACATGAGAGACCATATTTTTTAAAAGTACATACAAACTTGACAAATCTTTGTAAATGTTGGATTGTGCGAGGGAGTCTTGCAAAGTAAACCCTCTTATAATCAACAAGTTAAACATTCGGTATTAAATTCATGCTTTGAGAAAAAATGTTAGTTGTCTGGTTAACAGTTTTTTTTTCTCTTTACTATTTCAGATGAAGTCACAGTATAGATTCTTTTATTCAAAACCCAGCGCATTCTATTGCTTAAGCGCAAACGTTAGATTGTCAAAGTAGTGGATTCTGTTGCTATGTTCGACTTGAAAGCAAATAAGGCAAGCTTGCTTTTTTTACCGAATTACCGAAAACCATAAAGCAACGCCAATCGAAAGACTTTCAAAGCGAAATAAAGTAAAGAAAAGTGCTTAAAGCGACAAGTCAAACACAGGGTTTTATTTACTGTCATTTTTAGCCCGAGTTTTGCCGATCATAGCCGAGCTCACGTCAATATAGCGTCGAAAAAAACTCAGGCTAAAAGTGACAGTCAATAACTGAATCCACTATTTTGATAATGATTGGTAGTGGAAACTTTTCACAATGATTTTAAAGTTGCAACCCCATGGGTCACCTTTTAAGAGTGGAATAGGTTATTTTAGAATCGGCTAAACCCGGGCTAAAAGTGACAGTCAATAACAGAATCCACTATTTTGATAATGATTTATAGTGGAATCTTTTCACAATGATTTTAAAGTAGCAACCCCATGGGTCACCTTTTAAGAGTGGAAAAGGTTATTTTATAATTGGCTAAACTCGGGCTAAAAGTGACAGTCAATAACGGAATACACTATTTTGATAATGATTTATAGTGAAAAATTTTCACAATGATTTTAAAGTTGCAACCCCATGGGTCACCTTTTAAGAGTGGAAAAGGTTATTTTATAATTGGCTAAACTCGGGCTAAAAGTGACAGTCAATAACGGAATACACTATTTTGATAATGATTTATCTTGGAAAATTTTCACAAATATTTTAAAGTTGCAACCCCATGGGTCACCTTTTAAGAGTGGAAAAAGTAATTTCATAATCGGCTAAACTCGGGCTAAAAGTGACAGTCAATAACGGAATTCATTATTTTGATAATGATTTGCGCTTAAGTAATGGGATACGGCTGCGTGGTTGATTAGGAACGCGGGGCTGTAGCTATATGTTGTGTACGGTAGTTTGTTCGTTCGTTTGTTCTATGATTTTGTTATGTAATGTCGGAACAATAGTAATTGCTTGTTGTTGCATCTCCAAGCTTTCGTTCTGAAGGTCATGATTCATAGTTTCCTGAAGTTTACGTGTCCTGAAAAACATCAGCATGTAATTAATATTATAAGCTATATTAGCATTCACGACTTTGATTTAATTGTGTTATATTTATGATATAAGAGCTCGTAGTGTGAAATGGAAGTTTCTGAAATCTGCAGGTCTTTGATGAATAAGACTCCAAGATTAAAGTCCTTAATATCCACAGGTTTCGGGATCAGGCTTGAATTAGGCTTGGCAAGCCGGCATAGTGTTAGGGACTGATAGTCATGAGTGTCTGATTCCAGTTGCTAACAATTATGGACCTTGCGCGCCACTTACCAAAGTCATATGTCGTGCTAGTATAAAAAACAAAAAACTTCATTAGCATCAAAACAGTCCTTAAAACACATAATCCTTGACCTCTACTGTTCCAAGGCCCTTCAGAACACTTTTTTCTTATTAATACAATAAATATTTTTAACCGAAAGAAGTTGACTCATGCAGTAACTTGGTGGATCTCCGTTTTAAAGAACAATGATAAAATGTTAAGCGTCTTGAACGAAACTTAAAAAAAAACTTTTTTCCAAAATCTGTTAGATTTTACATAATATTATGATTATCTCAAAGGACCCTAGAAGAATTTATTATATCATTAGAAACTGTATATAGTAAATGTGACTGTCACATTCGTTCAAAAAGTAAACTAGTGTTGCCACTGTATTAAATAAATCTGAATTCGCAATACATACGTAAATAATGTGCTTTATTTTGTACTGTACTCAGAAAGAATCACTTTAAGAATAAAAAGCTTCAATTTTTAGAACGTCCAAGAAGAAAAAATGAACTATAAAATAATGACTTTTCCCAATGACGAAAAGCCTTAAATTAAAATGACTATTTAAATGAAGATATCTTCATTTCTCGGCTTTCTATTACAATAATAAAAATAAAAAAATGCTCCACGGTTGTTCCCGAGCATTTTTTATATTATTTTGTTTTGTAAAGACGTTGCAAATTTATAGGTCTAACTTTCTTAAGAATACTTTTGAATTTGGAATGCAACTCTTGAAAACTTTAATTAAATTTCCATTATTTAAAAAAAAAACTTTTTAAATTTAATATATTTTTTGGTTTGTAGATTAATATTTTAATTTTTGTTTTACGTTAGTATTTACCAAATATATAATCATTTTTTTTTATGTGTTGTATGTTTATGGTATGAATATATTTAATTTATTTTTGGAATTAATCTTTTTTATTACTTTTACTATTGGCAATCAATTTTATTTAAAATAATAATTGCATATTATAATTAATTTGTTATTTATGTTTGATGAATGTGTAATAACTAATAAATATTAAATTAAAATACGAATTATATTTCTTTTTAAATTTTAATTGTTATATTGCACTTATTTATCTTAAACGGCTTAAACGTAGCTTCTCAGCAGGTTGGCCTCGGAATGAACCTGGATAAGACTAAGGTTATGTTCAATGACCATGTCAAGCCGAGGCCAATCTGTGTGGGAATGCTACTCTCGAAGTTGTGCAGGAATACGTCTACCTTGGACAGACTATTCAGCTAGGCGCTGCTAACTTCAGCAAAGAAGCCGACAGACGCATTCAGCTAGGATGGGCGGCATTCGGGAAACTTCGACATATCTTCTCATCGTCCATACCACAGTGTTTGAAGACAAAAGTCTTCAACCAGTGCGTCCTCCCCGTAATGTCGTACGGAGCAGAGACATGGACACTGACAGTGGGTCTGGTTCACAAATTCAAGGTCGCTCAGCGAGCTATGGAGAGAGCTATGCTTGGTATTTCTCTAATGGATAGAATTCGAAACGTTGAAATTCGTCAGAGAACCAAAGTTACTGACATAGCATTCAAAATTAGCAAGCTGAAGTGGCAATGGGCCGGACACATCTGCCGCAGAACCGACGACCGATGGGGCAAACGGGTTCTGGAGTGGAGAAGTTGCTATTTAATATGTCTTACAATTTATTGGCGCGGTAGTGGCTTTCCTTAAAGACCCTACAAAGGTCGGTTCTAACCCCCTCCGTCAGTACCAAAGAATAATCAAATTTTCTTACGTACATTTGTCATAGATTTACAACACCACCGTTCCTGTGCCTAATACCCGTACCACTAATACCGAATTGTGGATTCGTTAATAAATTGTCTTTAGATCCTCACGAACCCGTCTACCCGTCTGGCAAGCGTGGCGAGCGTAGACCAAATTCCCCAGATATATGTTCTGGAAGGCCCATCTCCAATGAAAATGAAATAAAAAAATACTTTATGATAAGTCATAAATTGCCTGGACCGTACTGTCTTATCATTGACTTTTATTGTTACATTTAATTTATATATTTTTTATTCATATTATTATGTACTCGTACATCCTAAATAGTATTATTTATATCAATTTAATTATATTTCATTTACTGATTTATTTTTGATTGTCAGTAAGCGCAAAGGTAGACTGACAGAAGCTCTTATTAGCTTTAAATTACCTATTGGTAATTTGACAAAGTTTTATACCTAAAATAAACATACTATAATATTATTCAAATGCACGAAAACATATTTTGTTTAATGTTTTATAAATTATTTTTTAAATATTTTATTTGTTACTCTGGAAGTACTATTTGCAATTTAATAAACCTTGAATAATGTGGTTTAAAATTTAATTAAGTAAAAATTAATGCATAACTTTGTTCCTGTTTATTTTAATTTAAGAAAAGGGTTTAATTTTAATGTTAACATTAAGTTTTTGTTTAGTTCTTTTCTTATGTGTAATAAAGGTGTATTTATGCATTCTATGTAAATATTATAAAGTGTTTGGATGTAAACCATTTTGTTTTCAAAGATGTTTTAATAGAAATAGTTGTCACGGAATATAGAGTATGATAGTGCAAATATTGTTTCATTCGGCGACGAATACAAACCTCTTAAATCACGATATAGATTTAAAAATGTGGTTTATAAGAAAAACCTTTTCAAGTAGTTTCAACACACATTTTAATTTAAAAACAAACTGCGGCAAAAGACTGAAATTTAAATCCTTTCGGGAGACACTTTTATGTTTTTACTGTTAATAAAATTACGGTTTACTCTTTTTGTTTTTAATATAAAAGAAAGATATAAGTAATAATTGTAATTCGGTTTATTTGATACTAAATTAAAGATCAGTTGATCAATTTTATTTGAGAAAACCACTGTTCACTTCTTCACACTGGTTTAACCTAGAACTAAAATTGTAAATCACAAGCTGGAGCATCGACCTAGAAATAGCTTTAATTTCCTCTGATAATGATTATTTGCTCTGAAACATTCAAAAATAGAGGCAAAGGGTTGTAGACTCTTCTCTTTAAGAGGTAAATCAGCATAAGTTAGGTTTGCGCTTCATGGTGGTTAGTTAATATCTCCTCAGCGACTCATCACTCTGGAATAACTTGTGAACAGCAGCTAACAAGTCATTTGTAACATGTGAAATGGCTCCGTCTTGCTGTTGCCTTTGCCACCCAATTTGGATGTTTGAAAGCAAAGAATCACAGAGGAATTTAAAGCTATTGCTAGGTCGATGCTCCAGCATGTGATTGAGAATTTTAGTTCTAGGTTAAACGAGTGTGAAGAAGTGAACGGATTTGCAAATGCTTGTTTTCACAAAAAAACGAATAGACTGTAATTTTTTTTTATATCATATCAAATACGAAAAACTATCCGAGACACCTTTTACTAAAAAGTTATACAAAAAACATAAATTTCCGGAAGGATGATAAAATAATCCATATTGTTATACTTCAGTAGTTTGTCGCAAGCTGTGAGATAAGGCAAGAAACGGCTGTTTAATCACGGTTGAAATTCTTACCATGATATCTGCAATATTTGTTACAAATTTTAGCGGGTGTGAAAAGATTGTGCGAATAAAAATATTTTTTGTCAGATTGTCAAGAAAGTCAATGTTATAGGGGTAAATATTGTATTTGTATAATTTTTATTTTGGAACATCTCTGAATAATGAAATGTGTTTTTGATTGTAAAGTGTGTGGGTTTGACTTCTTTATGAATTACTTTGTCATCTTTCAAGCAATTTGAACTTGTTTTAATGTAAATCGCATATTCAGGAGAAGTCAAACGGGACTGATGTAAATTGTAGTTTTATTGAATGTTTATGTTATTCTAATTTAATGTGTAAGTTAAAGACTACAGATATCAACAAATTGAATGCCTAATTTGATATTTATTATTAATACTGGTATCAATACGAAAACTAAAGCGCCGAACACGACTGCATCTATGCGGTGGTTTAGACACCTAAACACGCAATCCCCTCGTTCAGAATTATTCTCAGAATGTATGTATGATACTGTCAGTCGTTGGATTTGGATGCTTAGAGCGTGGTATCAATTCAGAACGTGCTAAATTACATTTTAATTCGTATAATAATAGTTTTTTTTAATGTAAAGAAGATACATTGCGGATTCACATCTTGGACTACGAATACTAACAAAATCACAATATTTGAATATTTATCGTGATAAATACCTAACGGCTGGGGGGAGCGTGACAAGGTCACACGCCGGCCGGGCGGCAACCTCGCTCGAATCTCAAGGTCCATTTTTTTTACGTAAGTCAAAGTCCGCGCGATCAGGTTCGGTATGAGTGGCATAACCTAAGATTTCATAACAAAAAAATTTGATCTTTAATAAATTCCACGTGGTATGTATTGTATATCACATTGACCATTGAGTTTTACTTGATATATTTTATCACAAGGTTTGTGTAATGTTATAAAAATTAGTTTGCAATTTGTTGATGTCTGTATTTATGTAGGGTAAACCATACAATGATTGGCACCTTAAACATAGTAATTGGCACCATGAGTTAATATACATTGGCAGTGCTATTAACATGGCTAAATTAAAAAAATAAAATTCTATCATAATTTGTACTGGTAACAACCTGCGGGGTGACGCGGAGTGCACAATCCGCCGAAAACGAATCGTCTAAGATCGATTATGTCTGTCAGAAATATCGAATGCTGGGCGGAATGCCCAAGTCGTCTTCGATCTTAGACAAATTGTTTTCAGAAGATTGTGTACATCGCCTCACACCGCAGTAAAATAAAAAACAGAAATTTTCTAATATCTTAAAAAAATATGACACGAGTGCCAATCTAGGGGGTTCTGCCAACAATACTATGGTTTATCCTAATTGCTTTTATAATGTAATAGTTTACACGCCTGCAGAAGCTCACTGCAAACCTTAGCATCATTGCACAACAATACCCTTCACTGTTTTGGTCAATCACTTTGATGATGCGTCGACATACTAATATTATTATTAACGATTTATAAAATGTTACTGAAGGTGTGTAAATCAAGCTTTAATGTTAGTTTGTAACTTGCCTGGTAGCGTGGTCTATCCTTTCACAGATGGCATCCGAAGCCACCACGTTTCCAGACAAAAAAGATATTTCTGCAGCAGCTGTAGCTAGCTTCTCAACATAATCCATGTATCCTGTTGATGTATTTAATAAATATTAAAACAATAAAGGAATTAATTAGGTTGTTTTATTTTTTGTCCCTAAAATAACCTCTAATTTAATTTAAGATGCCTATGGGCTTATAATTGATCAGTAGCTTTGTATGGGTAATGAGCCACTAAGTGATGAATTACTGGCCCTAAGGTTAGGTATTTTTAACATTCATTATGACAATTACACTTTATTTTCGTGCAACTCGGCCTAAAATTTATTTATATTTATTCACCTTGGTTTTTTTGTGTTGTGATAGACTATGTGTCAAACTATACGAGTATAAAGCTTGGGCAACCAACAACAGAGATGCCAACCAACAGCAATATCTTGTACCTCAAGAACTATAGAATTATTTTAAAAGTTTTTTATTATATTACAGCCCCTAGAACATTATATATATATATACATATTTATTTTATCAATAAAACTCATTGTAAATATTAGTATTATCCACAATCCCTGCTCACTTCTCCTAAAGGTTAGCTGTAAGATAATGTTTTTAGATATTAAGCTTGCTTATGTACTGTAAAATGATTTATTTTCTGTGCAATAAAGAATTTATTTATCTAGAACACAGTGTCCTAGACCTCGACTGTTTGAGATAGGCCTTCCAGAACTTATATCTGGAGAATCTAAGGATCTAATCAATTTTTAATGACAATTTTAATGGCAAGCGTGGGATGGGTAATGTAGAAAGGAAGCGGAGAGAAAGAGACAGGACAAAGGTGTAGGGGTAATAAATTAGGACGTCTGTTTATGCACTGATAAATCACAATAACGCCTAACCATCCAAAATTGGTCGAATTACTTTTAATTATTGGCGATCGGCGCAAACAATGGAATTTTAAAGAAAGCTTTAATACAACCAAGCCACCACGTCTAGTACTTTTGTGAAGTATCCATGACATTATTTTGCTATAAATATTTTTATCCTACCTTAGATACAATTTCTGTGTGGAATCAATCGAAAGTGTTATAGGTAAATATTTTTTTCTGTAATGGAATTGAAGTTGATGACCATAGTAACAATTTAAGTACAGAATCCCTAGATCCTAAGATCAATTTAATGCATGGTCCTTTTACCTCCATATAATGTGAGTCTGACGTCAATACATTTATGGAACAAACTTAAAATGCAACATTAGCAAAAACATATTTGGTTGGATAGGAAGAGGAGCAGACCTAAATGGTGAGGGTCTTATTGCACAATAAAAAAACCTCTTTTTTTTTTAAACGTTATGTGTCAGTTCACCCAATCGTCTCTTCCCCACACATGATAAATCATAGTGAATCCAAGGAATACTAAGAAATTTGTCTTCTAGTCTTACCAAAAAGTATTCTTAAATTGTGGTACAGGTCACTCAAGGTACCCCGGACTGCAACTAAATCATCCCAATGCTCTGGTGGAGTACCCTCTCCCCACTCCATAGCTTGTTGGACCAAAGCAATCTCCTTTGTTAAAGCCTTTCTTAGTCTGAAATATAAACATTACCTCATACCGGGTGCAGATACAGAAAATTAACATAATTGTGTAAATGTAAGTAGGTATTTAAAGGCTAGTAAAAAAGCAATCTGTTAAATTCACATTTATCAAATGCTTGAAGAAAGTATCACAACCTTCAGGGGTAGTCAAAAACCAAGCTTATAGAGAAGCGGATTCACATTTAGCCAACTTTACTATAGGTCAATCATGACAAGTGGCAAGTTGGTCGCTGTCACTAGCATACCAAACTTGGAAAATATCACAAATAAATAAAAAAATATCCCAACATCAATGATCAAACCAATCTGGACCTATGGTATTCCCCTGCAGCCTGTGATTCCAATTTGATGTTAATTCAAAGAACACAGAATAAAATACTGATAAACACTTGAAAATAAATATAAATCTATGACAATTGAAGAATCAAGGTTATGTCATTAATGACTGCACTGCTGGCTATGCTATGATAGGCTTGAGCTTAGCTTAGCTATGCTTTAGGCCTTCCAGCTTGTTCATTGAAGGTTGCAATGCGCTCTCCCGACCTGGCGACACTGAGCTTTCGGCTATCACTATTGCTGCCAGCAATGCAGTCATTACATACCACGGCAGTAATATACTATTAATAAGTGTGGTAACAGCCTACATATTACCTTTCGCTCGTATCTTGTATAGCAACGATAGTTACAGTAAGAAGTTGACTTGCAGCGTTAACATTTACTGTAGTGGCTTGCCGGATCAAAAACTCATGCTCTAGACCTTCCTCGTTAAACTCGGTGTTACTATACTGACTCTGTTCACAAGCTACAGTCACCAGACCAGCGGTAAATGGCACTATCCTAGGAATTCTATTCCGAACTTGGTTCCGGCAAATACGGCTAGCCATCCGCAAAATATTACAAATACGGTTTGTTATCATTTTGTGTGATAGATGTTGTTATGCAAATATATTAAGTTGTAAATTGTTCACTGCATATTGTATTTTTTATGTTTTACTCACATAATAGGAATTTATTAATTTTATGTTTTTTGAGGTTATGTTTACCAATTTGACTTTTTTTTTTTATTTATTTAAGGACATGGTACAGAATACTTAAGTCCTAATTTGACATTTGTTATCAAAGATGCGGTCTGATATTTAAATTATATAAGATGTTATGCAAATATATTAAGTTGTAAATTGTTCACTGCATATTGTATTTTTTATGTTTTACTCACATAGTAGGAATTTATTAATTTTATGTTTTTTGAGGTTATGTTTACCAATTTGACTTTTTTTTTAAATTTATTTAAGGACATGGTACAGAATACTTAAGTCCTAATTTGACATTTGTTATCAAAGATGCGGTCTGATATTTAAATTATATAAGCTGGGTTGTACCAAAAAGAACGCAGCGGTCTCGTACATCGTAAACCAGCCAAAAATAGTATTTAAAGAATTGCTAGTACTTTTTTTAAGCTTCTAAAATTGATGCCGAGATATTAGATGGGTTTTGTATTAGCCTCGTGTTACGAAAGTCAGTAAAAAAAAGCGTTTAGAGCATCAGTCAAACACGGGTCCGTAGACAGAGAACGGGTGCTATGTTTCATTTGAAAGAAAAGCATTTTTTTTTAATTGTGCTCAATAACAATAATATCTTCGTAGGATACTCCAGAACTTCGGGCACATTGCGAGAAAGGGAGGAGAAAACCTATAAAATTTCCTTGTTACTGGTCCGACCAAATCCGCACCATCACCAACACTAGCGTCCATGATGCCGAAGATAGGAATCGGTGGCGCAGTATTATCAAGACGCACACAATGAGGAAATACGACGCAAGGAAGAGGAATAATAATAATAACAAAGAGTTTATTTTGTCAATTTTATTACAAACTTTTAAACTGATTTAAAAAAATATATGTTTCTGTACATTTCATGGTAGGTCCCACTTTTGTGGCCAAGTCTCGTATATTAATTCCATCATCATCCACCCCCACCAGCATGACCTTTTTCAGGTCATCCGACAATTTGGCGGAGGGTTATCCCACTCTGCGTCGTCCTGATGAGTACATAGTTGAGTGTTGGTCATTTTACTCCCGAAAAGCTGATTAACTGCATTTCTCAAAATTAAACACAGCCTTAAAAGTATTCGAAAATATTGAGACAACCCTCTTAAGCATATACTTCGAATGTTTCACTGTAATCTTTAGCATATGTGTTGTGTACAGATACGTCAAATTCCAAAGCTGCGATACCGCGATCGGCGGCTGCCACTAGTTTGGTCGAATCAAAATCCAAACAGTACACAGGGGAAGACTTCTTCTGAGTAAAATATACCTGAAACAAAATCTTTGATGTGTCATATGTGACTATCCCCACACGTACATATAAAAGAGATTGCCCCAAACCAGGGGCCTAATTCTGGCCTTTCGACTTGAGTGTCAGTTCGAATTATTCGAATGAATGGCGACAGATCTCCATAGAAAACTGTCAGTTTCATTTGAGGAAATCGAGCGGACATGCATGTCAAAATCTCGAGAATCGGGGCCCTGGCTCCAACTTTGTTGCAGCGTGCCTAATATAATTCAATATTCATACCTATTTTTCGTGTTTTTTTTTTAATTTAGCATTAAAATATAATTTAATTTATTAGTTAATCGGTTAAGATTTATGTATCAAATAGTTACAGAGCATTTATACGAATAGGTTCTTTACTATGATCAGGTACTTTATTAAAGATAAAATACCGGGTTTGTAAGTGAAAATAATTTTCTAAGCCCTGTGTTTGACTTGACGCTTTAAGCGCTTTTTTTTCACTTTATTTCGCTTTGAAAATCGTTCGACCTGGCGTTGTTCTATGTTTTTGGTTAATATACATTTTAGGCAAAATTCGGTAAATAAAAACGTTGAACGCTTTGCTTTCAATTAGAACGTCGACGGGATCAAAACTATAATATAATTATTAACGTAAAAAAAAGTTTTTGTCAATGGGGTGTATCACTAACTTTTTATCACGATAGATGGCGCATGATAGACGGTACCCAATAGAACTGTCAGTTGCATATAAAACTTGTATTTTTATTACGAAATTTATTATTTTCTGGTTATATTGCCGAAGTGAGCAGCTTTTCAGTGTACAAATCGAGATTTCCAAGCGAAATCAAAAATATGGTGATCTCAAAATTGCCGTTCTATTATATAAACCTTTTTTCTTTTTAAAGACGGTGTTCAATTTCCTAATTCGTCTTTTAAGGTAAATAACGTTATGTTAAAATTATACTTTTTGTTATAAAAATAAAAAAAAACACAAAAACATTTAAAAAATGATCTGTCATAGCTGTAAACAAGGTACCAGTGCCGCTAGCGACATCTACAAAAAGCTTTGCCTGATACACCCCATTGTCGTTATGCAGAATAAAATTATTTACAGATTATGAAAACACAATATATTAACTTTTATTATATATATATATATATTATATTAACTCTGAAGATGCGGAATGCTCTCCCATTCAGTGTGCTATAACCTGAAGTTCTTCAAGCAAAGTGTGAAAAAGCATCATGACAGGTCGGCATAATGGTAGGGACTGATGGTTTAATTGTTGATCCTCGCGTATTGCTTAGTTGCTTGTATGTCTAATGCAGGGCTAAGTATAAAAAAAACTTACCTGTTTGTGTCTGGAAGCGATTCTGTTGTCGAAGAGTACACAGCGGCAGTACTCGGAAGAGCCCACCAAGATGGCGGCCTGTCCGTCAGTGCGCACGCAGTACAGGGTCGAACGAAACGGATCTACCGCAGAGTATATCTAAAATACGGTCAATAATAATAAAAAAAAATGCGATATATTTTTATTATTATTCTTCGAAATTCTTTTACACTTTTATTTTTGTTGTTCTTATTATTTTTAATTATCTTACTTCATCTTATGACATTTATATTATTATGAATTTAATTTTAATTTGACTCGGCCACTGTACAGCCACGAAATTAATTTAAGTTAATTTGATTTTATTATAATTAGACATTATATTATAATTATTTTAGATTATAAGTTGACACGGCCTCTATATAGCCACGAAATTGTTATTGTATTTTTTTTTATAATTTTACATATAATTATCATTATTTAGATTATAAGTTAACACGACCTTTAAAAAGCCACAAATTTAGGTTAAGCTGCAGTATTTGTTTATGGCACCAATGTCACTTACTTATTTCGGTCCATCCATAATTTAATTTATAATTAATTTAAATAATATTGTATTTTATTTGTAAAAAATGACAATATCCGAGTGTTACCTGTGGACCAAATGGAAATAAATAATTTGAATTTTAATATAAAAAAATATATATCTATATATAAACAAAATTAAAACTACTTAAATATAAACTAAACGTAATAAAACATAAAATAGGTAATAAATGTCTTCTAGAGACGACTCTTCTAATACGGCTAATACGTTGGCAGAAATAATTGCAAGCTTTTCTGACTCCAGACTTAACAGTTAGCCATTTGGACAACTCCTTGGTCTGACGATTGGCTGAGTGTCCCCATTGGCCCATAGTCTCGACCCCAAATGGCGCAAATTCGTAACCTGTGTGCTTAGTGTAACATGCAAGTTTCGGAAAACGTTACTGCTGTAGTTACGATTTTTATTTTACATTGCGTGTTATTGCAAGTTTGGCTATAATAACAGGCAATGAACATCGAATATTCAGTAAAAAAACTCTACTACTATAGTTGCGTTTACGAAACTTCACTGTCACACTAGGCATACTGTACCGAGGTTGGCGTATTTGCGCAATCGTCCAATAAACTAAATGACTAATGACGTCTCTGGTGACAATATGGCTGGCAGTTATTTCTCCCAAAAATTAAGCGTCATGATTCAAAGGGGAAGGCACCATGCCACAAGACAGCGATTTGGAGGAGCTATTTTTTTTGTAAGTATGTATTTTTATTTTCTATGTATTATTATTATTTTTAAGGTTTTTTTTTTTTAAATCACTGCTTATTATATTAAACATATAAACAAAGTAGCAATAGTGGACCGCCTCCGTGGTCTAGTGGTAACAAACGTTGCCGTGAACTCGGGAGGTCGTGGGTTCGATTCCCACCGGGGGCAAGTTGTACTTTGTATAATTTGTCTCGGTCTGGGTGTTTATATGTATAATGTGTATATATTTACAAAAAAATAAAAAGTATAATATGTAGTTTATCAACCTTCTAGTTTCCGTAACACAAGCCTCGTAGCTTACCACGGAAATTAGATGGCGCTGTGTGACCTGTCTGGATTTTTTTTTTTTTTTTTTTTTTTATAATAGTGGAACACAAGCCAAAGAGATTTTATATTATTTAGACAATATAATTAAAACAGAAATAAGAGTAAAATATAGTAATTAGATTTAAATTAATAGTGCAATTGAACTGTGACTAGCAAAAGTAAAAGAAAAATAACAATAATAACAAATAAGTGAAAAATTAAATTAAATTTAGATTTTGTTTCCATATAGTTTATTTAATATTTTAATTCTATTATATTGTTTGTACTTCGAACAAAAAAATGACTATTTAATTGAAGGTATAATTTACTGCTCGGGTTCTAAAAAAAGGTTCGATTGGGATAAAAAAAATGAATAAAAATAATATTTTCTTTTGTTTTTTTTTTTTTTTTAAATTTGTGAATGCAGTTCAGAGTATCTCAAAAAGTTATGGATGGTCCAAAAATGAATATTAATACATGCGTTATTGCGTTCTATTCTTACCATTTGAGAGGATCTTGTATCGAAACATTGCAGTACTCCAGAATGTGAGACGATGGCGATGGTGTTCCTATCATGCCACTGTATGTCCCTTATAGCTTGGGAGGCTTGGTTAAAGCTATCAGATTCCATTACGAATGCACCACTGTAAAATTGTAACAATTACAACCGTATCCTAAAACGTCCCTCAATGGCTCCTCAACTTAACCATTCCTTCCAGCTGTCAAACCTCGAAATCGGTATTCATAGGCCGCGTTCGTTTTAAGAAATGTTAGCATGAAAATACAATTTTTTTAGAACAAGTCGTTCGTTTAATGAAAATTCTAACATTTAATGCTAATTTCGTATGTCAGTACCGTGTTGAAAGGAGGGTTATTGATGTTACTTTTTGACAGATGTCATTTAACATAAGAAATGGTTTGTGTACATTGTTGTATACTTTATAGTTTATATTATATTTGTTTAAAATGTATTTTAAACGATTTTATGTAATAAATCCAAATACCATAATACATTGTCAATTTATTTGTTATTATTTGTTACTTGTCATACTTGTCAAAAAGTAGTCTCACCGCTCGTTTTTTTAAAGAAATAATTAGCATTGTTTAAAAAGTGAAATTTCTTAACAAAAACGACATTTCACGCTGGTTTATGAAGTTGCTACGAAATGTTGGAAATGCTATAAAATGAACGCGGCCATAGTTGTAAACTCTCCAAACTTCAAAAGGCGTAAATGTTACCATTTTAAATATTTCTGGTAAATTGAGTTTTTTTCTGGCAACATTAAAGATTTAAAAAAAAATAGCTAATAAAAATATATAAACTAATTTAAAATTTAAAACTAAAATCTAAACTATCATCATCATCATCAGCCTGTGTCTCACTGCTGGATATAGGCCTCCCCCAAGACTCGCCACTGCACACGGTCTTTTGCAACCCTCATCCAACCCCCACCAGCGACCCTCCTTAGGTCATCCGTCCATCTGGCGGGGGGTCGTCCCACCCTGCGTCGTCAGGTACGTGGTCTCCACTCCAGAACCCGTTTGCCCCATCGGTCGTCGGTTCTGCGGCAGATGTGTCTGGCACATTGCCACTTTAGCTTGCTAATTTTGAATGCTATGTCAGTAACTTTGGTTCTCCGACGAATTTCAACGTTTCGAATTCTATCCATCAGAGAAATACCAAGCATAGCTCTCTCCATAGCTCGCTGAGCGACCTTGAAATTGTGAACCAGACCCACTGTCAGTGTCTACGTCTCTGCTCCGTACGACTAAAAAAATCTAAACTAACCTAAAAAATATTCACCCATGACTTGATCATGTGGCAGTGTGCCAAGAACACTCGCAGCATTCCCCCGCTGCACAGCGATGCTGATTTGCTGCGCGAAAAAACTGCCAGCCCTCTGTCACATACAGCGTTAACAAGCCGCTTAGACAGTTGTTTAAAGAACTTCTTAGCGGCTAATATTTATTTTGTCGGAATTACCAATATTTTTTTTCTCCATTTGGGAAAACTCGGGTCTCAATCGGAATACAGATTGGCACTCAAAGTGTCCAAATGTCAAAATTAAAAATGTTATTGTACTAAAGTGTAATTGAGAGAAATTTAGATTAGAATGACAAATGTACATAAGAAAAGTGTATTTATCATTGGTACATGCCGGGGGGGGTTTGAACCTTTGTAAGATTTTTAAGGAAAGCGCTCGTACAACGGTACAACCGAGCCACCACTCTATATAATTTAACTAGAACACGCCCTAGACCTTTAATGTTGTAGATGGACCTTCCAGAACATATATCTGGAGAATATGGCCTACACTCACCACGATGGCCAGACGGGTTGGCGAGGAATGTCCAACTAAATATTAACTTTTGTGCAGCTAATAAATAAAGTGCAATAGGTATTCGGTCAAATAACTTCATTTATATTGAGTCATACTTTTTTTAAATTATATTTTCATAATTTAGAACCTACGTCTCAGCGTCTAGTACAATGGGCTGACTGTTTCCGTCCAAGCCAACTGCCAACTTGTCCTGGTCATTGTTTAAATGCATACATTTTACTCCACTACATTCTGGAATGGCAATTTTTCTCATACCTGTAAAGATAAAAATTATGTGTTTTATTTTTTTAGTCAATCTGACTTAGGTTTAACTCTTCATCCCTCATACACAATACTATTTTTTAAGGATTATTCAAGTGCAAAACCCGCATTCTAAGACATTTCCTTAAAAGCTCCTCCACCCAACATTTCCTTCCAGCTGTCAAACGAAAATTCATTATCATTACAGCCCCTAGAACACAGCGTCCTAGACCTCCACCGTTGGAGATGGCCCTTCCAGAACATATATCTGGAGAATTTGGCCTACATTCTCCACGCTGGCTAGACGGCTTGGCGAGGATATGATATCAATTTTTATTGACAATTTATTAACGATTCCACAAGTTGGTATTGGTGGAACCGGGACCGACGGCTTAACGTGCTCTCCGAGGCACGGGAACGGTGGTGTTGTAAATCTATGACAAATGTACGTAAGAAAATTTTATTTCTCATTGTGCTCTCTGAGGCACGGAAACGGTCGTGGTGATGTTGTAAATCTATGACAAATGAACGTAAAATTTGATTTCTCATTGTGCTCTCCGAGGCACGGAAACGGTCGCGGTGGTGTTGTAAATCTATGACAAATGTACGTAAAAAACTTTGATTTCTCATTGGTACATGCTGACTTTAACCGATTATAGGATCTTAAGGAAAGTCTGTCGGTTACTTTCTTATACCTAATTTTAAACAGAATAAAAAGTAAAGTATTATCACGACCGTTTCCCTTTCGAGGTGGTCAGAAACCACGCTTATAAATAAGCGGATTTACATTTAGCCAACTTTACTATAGGCCAATCATGACAAGTGGCAAGCTAGTCGATGTCTCCAGCGTACCAAACTCGTGAAATATCACAATAAATTAAATATTAATTAAATGTATTTATTTATACTAATAAATATTTTTGTGTCCCGACCAGGAATCGAACCCGGTACATCCGAGTCTAAATCCACGGACTTAACCGCTAGACCACGTAAACAGAGAAAATTAGGCAAAAACATTTATAACGACTTTCGTCTTTTTTTATTAAAACAAATCTGTGGAAGTTAAATTTCTAAGCATTCCATTGATTCACCAAACGAGTGCCGGGTCCATTGTGTGTGGCTTAGAGATAAGAAGATTGGTCTCTCAGGCTTGCGACCGACAATAGGCTGATCTGAAAAGGCGGCCTCCTTTTTTTTATTTTATTGCGCAACAAGAAAATATTGGATTGTGCGAGTGATACCAAGCTTTTGCGTCCAGCAAAAACATTAAAACCTTTTAAGAAAATGTCAATAATTTAAGTTAGACATTTCACTTACATTCCATTGTTTTTGGCCAATATTCATCATCTATTTCGTCCGGAGGTTTCCACATTTTGAGACAAGGTTCGTTATTTGAGCCAGAAATAATAGTGCAATTGTCATCACGGGTGATTAATTCTACTGCAGTGACTTCCACCTTGCCATTCAGATGACAGTCGTTTGCTTTATATTGCAAGTTAGGTCTACGTTTCACATTATCATACTTAAAGACTGTCACACAGCCATCTCTGCAAGAAAAATGCATAAGTTTTTTTTTTTAAAGACGGTGAATCGATAAATCATCAATGATACGCCCCCAGCCTGAAGGGCCACCGCGGGAGGACGCATACCCGACTCACCGTGAGGCCTCCTAAGGAGACTCCAAAGCGCCTACGGACTAAAACCCTATAAACCGTCTCTCTCTCACTGTTGGCCCTGCGTGCCTTAACAGCTAAGTCCGAGTCGTGGCTACAGAGTGAAGGCACTCGTTCGCCGCGTTCATGCAAGCATGCGAAGCAAAAGTCTACTCCACGGCAGCAGACCCAACCTGAGGGGTAGGGGTCTGCGGTGGAGCCATCAAGAGGGAAATGGGGGACGAAGACAGCGGTTGGACCGGTGGTGGTACGGTCAGGGGGTCCTTAGGTTGCGGTCAGAGGACTTTGCGGAGGCCTCAATGAGTAGATTGAGCCTCGTCGTGAGCGGGTCATCGGTGTCGTAAAGGACACTGGGCCACGCCTCTTCCAGAAGGATTTGAGGTCGTAAGAGCAAGTCTCTGCATTTTAAGAGAGTTGTTACGCTTTAAGAGATGTTCTGTACAGGCCGCGCTCCAGGCTGGGCAGCACTAATACGACAGAGAAGAGCAGGCGTCAGATCACACACATTTAACTCAGGCTACAAAATAATATCAGCTGTGCGTGACTGGCCAGGTCCACTGCACCAACTATGGCGGGACTATCATTATTATATCTTTATTTTATTTTATATACTTAGTTCTTAGTTTTACTGTTAATATTAGTTTTAATAATTGGATAGTATTTAACTATGTAAAATCGATCTGGAAAATAAACATTATTATTATTATTTGTATCCCTCTCGCTCATACATATCTTTACGCCAGATCCCTTGCGGGGAGAGTAGGTAGGTAGCAATTGAGAGCCACTTGTCACGATCAAGACATACCTCTTTCCCTTCGTTGACATTCATCAACCTCTCCAAAGCTTTTTAATGTACCATCAGCAGGTGTTTTATTTAGTTGATTGTGATATGTGAGTCCTTCATCCTTTCAACATGCCCGAACCAACATATCAAGTTTTTGCCTATGCTTTCTTTTATACCAACCAGTATCATTACATTATCCATTCAGGGGTAGTCAGAAACACCGGTTTTTTTTAATTAAGTGGATTCTCATTTAGCCAACTTTACTATAGGCCCACCATGACAAGTGGTAAGCTTGATGTCTCTAGCATACTAAACTCAATAAACATCACAAATAAATAAAATTGGATGCAGTAAGTAACAGCATATTATCATCAAATTATGCGTTTTGCCATCATACTAAGCATTTGTTTAATTAACTTTATTAATTAAATTAGAAAAAAATATTACTAGTCGACCTAGACAGAGCCAGGGAGGGGTCATGAGCCCAATGACCTTGACAATAACTATAACCTTGAATCTTGAAAATTGACTGTAAAGTTGACAAAAAACTTTTTTTTAAACTCTGGCTAAGTTAGATCAATTTACTATTGCTATGTTTTGATACATTTATGTCATGACAGCCCCTAGAACATGGAGTTGTAGTCAAGGTCTATGACTCCATGGTCTCTGCTGGAGGTGGGACTTCTAGAACAAATATCTGGTATTGCCTACACTCGCCACATGAAGGGATTAAATGACAATTTAAAAATAATTCCTTAAGCTGGTGTTAATAGAACTGGGACTGACAAGCTCTCCGAAGCATGTGAATGGTAGTGTTGTAAATCTATGACAAATGTACATAAGAAAAGTGTATTTATTATTGGTACATGTCAGGGTTAGAACCATGCTTTTTAGGATTTAAAGGAAAGCTTACTCACAACCGAGCCACCACCGCTTCTGTTTTGATATGGTAATTATTAATTAAACTTGCAATCACACAACGAACAGATTTGTTAAAAATAATCTAAAACAACTTTGCTTTTACATTGATATCAGCTGTGTTAAATCATAGTAAAATGTTTACCTATTTCCACAAGCCACATAGCTATCTCTAACTTTAAATCTGGAAATATCATTAGTCCTCACATCATGCCTCACAGTTCTGGGCAAGGTGAGTCGCCAGTAACAAACACTGCATTCAGGCATGCCCAGTCTATTAGTTCCAAAACACCAAAGTTGGGGTCCTACTGTTAAAAAAAAACACTCATCCTGGAGACATAGCCAGGGCATATACTTCATACTATGTAGTAGGATAATCTGTAAAGAAAAAATAAAAACTATGGTCTGACTTTTATTGATATGGAATAAGGTTAAAATCTATTTTTTGTTTTCACTTTCACTGCTTTACTGGCCAGGCTAAGATCTGCTATCAGAGGTCAGACACACCGCCTTGCAGTCTCTATCCTGAACCTACACTACAGACTGTGGTGGTCAAAGCAAGTGCAATAATAAATTAAAAGAACACAATTTTAATAGTCTTCTAGAATAGGCTCTTAGGAACCACAGTAGTAGAATTTCATCTTTGACGATGAGTCACATGGCCTTGAGTAAAAAGAAAGATGAAATATTACCCACAGTAAATGGTAAGGGAACTCCTAATTTCTTCCTTGGACAAACCGCTTACATACCGCCAGTGCAGTGTCTTTAGCCCCTTAATGTTTTGTAGTGTTTTCTCTGTCGCACAATGCAAGTGATAGACAAAGATAATTCTATACAAAAACAAAATCAAGTCATTTGCCCTAGTCTCATTGTGTCAGAACAAATGTAAATCATAAAATACCTTATTCCGGTATATCCCTTTAATCCAGTTGGAAGAAATTCGACATTTATTATACCAATTGAATGAAAATCTGAAAGAAATAAAATTAGGGTAGCACAAGATTATTTTGGGGTTATTTAACTAAAGTAACCACAGAACAAGTACAAGACTTACATGTTGAATGGGTCACGTTGTATTATTAAATATTTACTACTAATGAGCCGCCATAACACATTATCATCCCTTATTAAAATGTTTAAATATTTACATGTTAACATCACATTTAGAACGTCGGAATACGATAGGTTTTTAATGATATTCACTAAAACATCGATTGGAAGACTTATAAAATCTAATTTATCCATCTTATGAAATAAACTTATATTTATGAAAAGAAAACATTATTTTTTTTCATCAAGGAACATAGTACAAGGTTTTAATTAAATTTTCGCCATAATTTTATTTCTTCAGATTTTTATATAGACATCACAGACTATCCCACAGACCATATAGCCACAGTAGCATATAGCTAATACCACAGACTACTAATACTATCCTATCGTTCCGATATGTCTATATATATATTTTTTTTATGGCAATCGTTCACTTATGAACATTTATGCCAGTGTCACGTCAGTGTAAATATTAAAGACAAAAAAGAAAATTAAATAAATTTAGATGCGAATTTCCAAAGAGCTGAAACAAAGAAATAACAACAATACAACAAATATCTACACTAAAACAACTTAAATACACTTACATCTAATTAAAAAAACAAAATATTAATATAACTATGTCTATATAATCTGTGGTTCCGATACGCGATAATAGTAACCTAAGCACGCTTAAAGGTGTTCCGATATGCGCTTAAACTGTTTTGCCAAAGCTGTGTGACGTCACAAACGACATCATTTCTCGCGCTTAGACTGCTCACGATATCGAGGTAGATCGCTCTGAGCGCTGTCAGTTTTTTGTCATTATATCGCGAGCCATTTTCAAGTTTATTTAAATTAAGTTTTCTTTTAAATTATTTAATATTGTAATTAGTTTATACTGTTTGTATATTGCTTCTAAAACAAATCTATAATTAATATTTAAGTAGGAAGTAAAAAAAATGTCTGTAACACGGCAAGTTATTTTAAAAGACCAAAATAAGTTAATAATATTAAACTTTACACATATAAAGATGAATAAACCGAGACATGTATATTTGTTATATTGTAATTCGTTTATACTGTTTCTATATATTACTTCTTAAACAAATCTATAATTAATATTTAAGTAGGAAGTGTAAAAAAATGTCTGTAACACGGCAAGTTATTTTAAATTACCAAAATAAGTTATTAATATTAAACTTTACACATATAAAGATGAATAAACCGAGAGATGTATATTTGTTAGTATTTATACTCAAAGATGTTGAATCCGCAATTTAACTTCCATGCATTTAAAAAAAAAACTATCATTTTATGAATGAAAATGTGATTTAGACCGTTCCGAATTGATATCACGCTCTGAGCATCCAAATCGCGATATTTGATTCGGAACGACGGTCAATATCATAATCGTTCTAAGCGCTCTGAGCGCAATTCGGAATAAGGGGTATGAAGAGTACAAGTATAGACATGTATTACGTAAAAAAACATCTGACAAGTTTTCTTAACGTCTCTTGGCTTGGATACTCTCTTATTCCGAATCGCGCTCAGAGATACAGGCTCACGATATCGAGGTAGATCGCTCTGAGCGCTGTCAGTTTTTTGTCATTATGTCGCGCACCATTTTCAAATTTATTTAAATTAAGTTTTCTTTTAAATTATTTAATATTGTAATTCGTTTATACTGTTTGTTTATTACTTCTAAAACAAATCTATAATTAATATTTAAGTAGGAAGTGAAAAAAAAATGTCTGTAACACGGCAAGTTATTTTAAAAGTAAAGTAAAGTATCATCACGACTGTTTCCATTTCATCTCACGACCTAAAATGAAAGTGAGTTACGTAACTACAGCGTTTGCGTATTTTCCTGACTAACTATAGTTTTGAGCTGCCACACTCGCGTTTATAGCCTGTCACACTCGCAATTTAAACAAAAACGCAAAACAAATGTCAAATTCGACAGTTAACTATTACTACCGCGTCTGCGTATTGTGCCACACTCGGGTGAAATCTCCGTCTACATTGCGTTTTTGGCAGCCCATACAAAATACGCAATGTAGATCGTGGAAAACGTAACTACAGTAGTCTCGTTTTTCAATACTTGAGCTCCCACACTAAGCACACAGGTATCTTGTATGCGATGTTCGACTTGAACGCAAATTTGCTTCCTTTTTTACAGAATTTTGCTTAAATGGGGTGTATCAGTAACTTTTAATCACGATAGATGGCGCATGATAGATGGTACCTAATATCGGTCAGTTGCATAAAAAACTTGTATTTGTATTACGAAATTTATTATTTCCTGGATATTATGCCGAAGTGAGAAGCTTTTAAGTGTACAAATCGAGATTTCTAAGCGAGATCAAATATATGGTGAACTCAAAATTGCCGTTCTATTAATAAAACCTTTTTTCTTTTTAAAGACGGTGTGCACTTTCTTAATTCTTCTTTTAAGGTAGGTAACGTTAATTTAAAATACATTATTCTGTTATTAAATTTAAAAGTACAAAACATTTGAAAAATGATGCGATATAGGTGTAAAATAAAGTACCATTGCAGTTAGCGACATCTACAAAAATCTGTGCCTGATTGTGTATGAAAACCATAGAGCAACGCCAATACGAACGACTTTAAAAGATAAAAAAGCACAGATTATAAGCGCTTAAAGCGACAAGCAAACACAGGGTTTATTTTATCATTATTTAATTTGTTTATCACACGAGGAACCAATAAACTTGCATAATATTACACAAATAAAGAATATTTTAGATATTAATGGCACATAAAGCGGATTAATATAAGATTTCAGAATTTGGTATGTTTTTATAATGTCTAATAATCGTTCTATTTTATCTTCCAACTCTGAGTTCTGAATTTGGGCTTGCTTGCTTGCTTTTAAGAATTTTATAAGCTTAGGAATATTGATAAATACATGTTTTTGTAAGAATAATTCTTCTATATTACACTCTGCCATTATTGAGTTTCCATTGCTTGTTTGTATAACTGTACCTAGTTTTGTATTTTCTTGATAGATTTTTGATACTATACTGCCTCCAGGTCCGATGGATATGATGCCAGCTGGTGTTGCACCCGGCAAGGTAGTTTTACTGTCACTAACAGTTGATAGTACTTTTGCACTTGGTTGATATGTTTTAATGATTTCCGACATATAATAGTTGATAAGACTTTTTGAAGGCCATACATCCATTTTGGACCACAATTTGTAAACAAAATTGATCCAAGTCACTAATATATTTCCAACTTGTGACGTAGTAATGGCGAATATCTTTGCAAGTTCAAAATCGGCTTTGTTTCTTCGAAATTTTATTAGTACCAGCAAAAATTGGTCTTCACTAGTTAGATTTGTTTCGTTTCCAGGATGTAGCATAGTATTGGTCATTGGGAGCACTGTAGTTAGCACGGTATTATATTCGTCAATATTTCGCAAACCGGTATAAAACCAAACTGAATCAGAATCCGATAGTAATTGATCAGTAGTTAAAAGTCTAAATACATTAGTCTGTGTAGATACTGTAGGTTTACCGAGTACTGTACTAGATTGTTCATCACATTCATTATTACTTGTAACATCAGGTTTCAATTGAGTTTTTCCTATTTTCATTACTGGAGCAATGGTTAAGAACACTTTTTTTCCTGCAGGTTGTTTCTTAGCATGAGATTCTGTGACATATGCAGTTTCAAATGGTTTATTCAAGTCAAAAATAGAAGGAACAGCGTCTTTTTTCAATATTGCCTTGTTGAGAGGAGTAAATGCTAAAACAAAACAGCAATAATTAAATTAGTTTTACACATACATTTACCTATATAAACAGTATTTTTTTAACATATAGTGTTAAATACATGTCTTAACTTTTTAAACTTTCGCGCACACTCATAATAGATTTTTATAATTTTAACGGGTCTTTACGCAATATACCTTAGGTCGACCCGTGACCACGGCCAATGCAACTTGGCTGAAACGTCGGGAGAAATATGTCTCTAAGGTAAATCGCGTAAAGACCCGTTAAAATTATAAAAATCAAATACATGTCTATGATCAAACCAATCTGGACCTATTTCTCTATAGGGAACAGCCTGCGATTCCAATTTGATGTTATTTCAGAGAACACACAATAAAACATTGGAAATGCACCATGGTTCATTAAAATAACCGAGTTGCACGAATACTTGGCTATAAATACTATAAAGGATGAAATTACCTTCTGCAACTCTAGATACAAGACTAGACTGGAAAATTACCCTAACCAGCTAGCTCACAATCCCTCCAAGTCAGGCGTCTTAAAAGATGAAGATTATTGAAAGCAGATAGCCAGGCAGATTGAAGCTGCAGAGAAAACAAGGAGATAATCCCTATGGGGAATAGGCTCCACATGCAATATTACTTTGAACTCATCTGCATAAAGTTGATAACTGATTGCAAGATAAACAAAGAAAAGATGATAAAAACATACAGTATGAACTCTATATAGCAACACTAACAGTGTTTGGTATGTTCTTTCTTAAACAGTGTGTTTGACTTCGGCATTTTAGTACTTAGAGTTCAGGCTTTTAAGCCAATCCAAAAAGCTGTTGATCTTACACAGAGTGACGTAAGGTGATTACAGTGTTTGCAGGCTATGTGAACAGCATTTCATCTGTCTTCTCTTTGTTAAGCAATTAGTGTAGTGTATCATTAACATAACTCAAAAAATTTAAATTAAGAGATCTTTACAACGAATAAAGCAAACAAAGCATGATAAAATAAGAAAGAAACAAAAGAATGCCAGATTTTACAGTGCATCTCTATAGAGAATATATTTGTTGACAAACAATTTGTCACACGCTTTGCACAGTAGTCAAACACACTATTAAGGGACTTTTTTAAATGGGATTCACATTGTTGAAAAATGATTTTAAATAAGAGAGAAAAAAAAAAATACTATTATACTTACTTTACTAATAAAGTATAAATTTTATAAACAATAAACTATAATATTGTCAGCGAGAGGAAAAAATCTAAAGCACACATATTTTTGCTACACAATAAACCAACAAAAATTACACACAGGAACATACAATACAATACCTTAAATAATAAATAAATAAATAAATACACAGCTGCAGTTCTTATTGAATTTAGCAACTTAAAAAGTACTGTTTCTTCCTCAATAATGATTGATTGTCATTATTAAGAGTGAGTTTAATGTGACACGGTATCAGCCAGTTTCTCAAAAAAATTTTTGGTACTTAAGTAAAAATTCACCTGTTAATTTTTACCAAGTAATAATTAAGTACCAAAAATAAGATCGAGAAACTGGCTGTATATCATTGTATGGTAAGGTAAACTAACCAACTAAAATGTAATGTAACCAAGAAATATATTCTGGAGGATCTATCTTCAGCAGGAAAGGTTTAAGAACTCCGCATTCTAGTAGCTGAATGAATGAATGATGATTTGTAATTTATAGTACTCTAAATAGCTTACACGTAATGGAAAACTCTAAATAATCTGATTTCTTGAAATGTTTCCAGCATAGCCGTGAACCAATTTTAGCTTTTTTTATTCCTGCAGCTTTTTCCCATAAACTCCGTATATATTCATTCTTGGGAAAAACATGATTTCCATTTTCATTGCACTTCTGAGCAACACAACGAGGCATTATACCGCTATGATTATATTATTATACGCGAAAGTAAATATAAATATGTAACTCGGTAGACTTTTGGTAATTTTTTTTTTTTAATTGGCTTTAAAGGACATTGTACAGAATACATCAGTCCTAAACACGTAATTTATTTGCATAATATATGTTCATAACAGAGTTCATAACCGAGTTGTGGATCATCAAATTCCAGATGCTGCAGAATTTGATGCTTTTTTGGAGTCACTCGCGGCATTATAGCCCAAACACGTCGGGTAAAATATGGGAGTCCACAGCGCGGGAAAACCGCAACAAAATAAACTGCAACTTGTGCCCCATATTTAAAGTCCAATTTATGGTTTTCCATAATTATTCACATTGTAGCACATTATTAAACAAAATAACACCACTTTTGACCAATAATATCCACAGTAAATTAATTTACAAAACAATAACTTGCACTTGACATCTCCGCGCAAAATGGCGCGAAAGACCCTTTTGGTAAACACTGTCTATATAATCTGTGGTAAACACCATCAAACCCACAGACTATTATGATCAAACCCAATATCACAGACCATTTTTACGTTTTTCTCTGGCCGGTGTAGAAAATGATATACATTAATTTTTTAAATGTCTAAAACTATTATGGGTTTAATCCAAACACGCAATGTACATATAATATAAAAATGTAACTATAATAAAATTGTTTAAGTTGAAGTGACAACATGAAATTTGACAGTCTTGACTAATCTGTGGTCTTGACAGAACAGCTGAATACGTTTAACTTTAGTACATTGATTGTTTTATGTAGTAAATATTCTTTTGATGTTAAGGAAAACACGAAGTGTACATTAGTCTAAATTATAATATGACTGTTTTTGTTGGTGTATTTTTTATCAAATGTCAAATTGTCAATGGCTATCGCAGGCAAATAAACGGTTTTTTTCTTCTGATGATAAACAAGTTAATAAATAATTTATAAGTTTACACGTTATCCTACAGAATACTGTTGCGAATATTACAATATACTATTAATACCCAATAATTTAAACAATTATCTTGATGTGTTGTGGTAAACTGTCTTCTTTGTCCTAAAAGGAATGGATCTTTTCGAACAAGGTAGGCACTTTAGTGACGAAATCATTGGTTTTACATTATTATTTTTATTATGTATAGTAATTTTGGTCACGATTTGTAAGATTAATGTGTAGTGTCGATATATTGTTTGTATGATTGTGGACGAGCACTCGTCAGGACTGTGAACTTTATCAAGGCCGTGCTGAGCCGTGCCTGGCACGCACTACACTGCTGCGCATTCATCGCAAACATTGGGTGGATCTAGATATTTTATCAAAAGATATCAATTTCGCGCAGCTGGTTTTGCGATAACTACTTGATTACGATAAGGTGTCATTGTGTGGATCGCTCAGATAATCAGTTGGGCCGCGATTTCCGCTCGATACGGGTGTCAATTGATTGCGAAGTAGGAAACCATACCGCGGTCGTGATTGAGCTTTGATTCAATTTAAACTGTTTTTTATTTTTTGTGTACATAAAATCTTGATATGGATAAATAACTACAATTACAAGCTAAAATTAGAACTTGGAATTTATCATAACAATAGTGTTTGTGTCAGCAGGTATGAAGGGTCCATCTAGACCTGCTCCTTCAGTGCCAAGCTTCCAAGTCACCAGGTACTCTCCTGTCAGTAACTGGAATGATGATCCATTTGGAGCTAATGTTTTTGAGCCGATGCCTTCATGTAATCAGAAGAAAAAACCTCCTCCTCGGCCTCCACCTCCAAGAATGAACCCTCACCCTGATGTGCCTGTCAAACCTTCACATTTTGTTCGTAAACAAACTGTTCTATCTTCATTATTAACAAGAAAAAAGAAGACTACAACCACTCATACCACAGTCACTAGTCATAATATTCCAAAGAGCTTTCCTATAGATTTTGGTAATGGTTTGGATGCAACAAAGATGTTTCCTAAGTGTGAGCCAAAGCATGTGCAGACTGCATCTCTGATTGACTTATCCTCACCTCCGAGTTCCCCAACATTTACAACAAGGTCCAGTAGTGATGGACTTAGTATGGACAGCTTTGGTTCCGACGCTACTAATTCCACAAATTTCCACCATGTGACTAATGGAAATGCTTCCCAAGCTGAGAGCGGATTTGAGGATGATTTTGATATGTTCATGAATTCGAGAAAGATTCAAAGAGATGATACTCTGGATGATTTTAACAGTGTGGATCCATTTTCGCCTCCGGGTTTGAGTAGGTCTGTTGTGTTAAAGAAGCCAGCTATTAATGAATATCACTTGAATATTGGGCGTAGTGTTTCGTCCCAACAAGGGCCTACAATAATACGAGCTAAGCCAGCAAGGCCTAAACCTCCAGACAATGCAGCTATCTTGAAGTCTACATTTGGCAGTACTCTGACATTCCCTACAATGAACATCAACACAACCACTCCAATACAAAAGATGAACAATGGCTTTGGGACCAATTTTGTAAGTATTCAAAATCCTTATAATTTATACTGTTTTTATTGTTTCACCTGTATCTGATTTAATCTTTTTCTATAGTTACATTTTTAAAAATAACTTACCAATGTTCTTTCTTCTTCTTTTTCTGAAACTAATAATGGCAATCGCCACTAAGGCATTTGTGCCAACATTATGTTTGTATGTTTTATTAAAATAAACAGGTGTTATGTAGTTATATTATATGAGTTATTTATATTAACTGGACATGGTGAATCATAAACACTAGAACGAAAAGGAAAGGGTTTTTGTTAGTAGGTAAGATACATCACGACACAATGCAAATAGTTAATAATACTGGGGACAGTACGCAAAACATAATTGAAGAGGGTTACACGCAACTGAGCTTACGGGCCCCAACCTTGCCCACAAGGACAAAGCCCCAGCCCGGCGCCGATCTCACTGGGCCATGTCCGCTCGCCCATCCCTCATAGATAGTAAAAACTATTTTCTCAGTCTGCATTGAGGTAAGAGAGGTGATCGGCTTTCTCCCCATAAACAGTGATAGCGCCCAATTGTTTATTTAGAGGTTGATGTTGTTCGAGTTGAGGAATTTGATAAGAGTGGGATTAATAGAGGAGAGGAATAAGGCAATAGTTACCAATGTTATAAATTTATTTTTGTAGTTCCTAGGGAGAGCACTGACTACTAGAACAACAGCCCAACTAGTCTTGGAGTCACGATTTTAACTATTATGTCTTATATAATTGATCCCTAAGTTAAGTCCATATTTATAAGAAAAAAATATGTGATTATTAAAAAAAACTTAATTATTATTATTATAGCCTTTAGAATAGGGGTGCTCACACTTAAACTGCTGGCAATCTATCTTAAAATTGCACTCTACGAGTGAAAGGCCCTGGAGATACAAATATGTGTGATGAAGAATTATACTGGTAGGTCTTAGGTTCCTAGGTCACTGATATAAAATACGTAATGGAAAAAAACATATAAAAAAATGCAATTTGTTGGTTTTCAAAAAATGTGAATTACATTATGAACATACAACCAGTGTCTGCCAATATTTCTATCAATTTGAAAAGCTCTTGCAATTAACCAAACACTGCAGAATTTGGCCTATGTACTCTTGCCATATGGGTTGGCTAGGGTCAACTAATGCATTTTTAAAATGTTTGAAATTATCCAAGCTTTAATTCTTCTTTAAAGGAAGAATTTAATTACCTTGACAGATGGGATGCTTGTTGATTAGGTAATCAACCTTGACAATGATAAACTTTGAAATGTCTTCGACCTAGAAATAAAAAAAATACCGACATGTTTTGTGCAATCATTAGATATTATAAAACTAAGTCCTCCGCCACGTCTGTCGGTTCGCAATAAACTCAAATACTACTGCACCGATTTTCATGCTGTTTTCACCAATAGATAGAGTGGTTCTCGAGGAAGGTTTTAGTATCAAATTTGTTAAGTTTTTGTACACATTAACAATATTTGTTGGAGGTATCGAAAAAAAATAAGCCATCTGGGAGAATCATCCTAACTAGCTAGCAGTTGACCTTACTATCCCTCAAGAAGTCAGGGGTTTAAAAAGACGTAGAGTGCTAGAAACAGACAGCCAGCAAGATTCTAGCTGCTGAGCAAATAAGGAGATATTCCCAATGGGGAATATGATCTACATGTTATACTACTCAAATCATCTGCTTAAAGTTTATGACTGATGGCAATATTAACAAAGAAAAAAAAAAAAAAAGTTTTTGTACACATTAACAATATTTGTTGGAAGTATCAAAAAAAAGCCATCTGGCTTGCAACAAAAAGGCTGCCTTAACCGTTTGAGATATAACAAAATAATTTATGGTGGAATTGTCGTATGGACACTACAAAACTTAAAATTCCCAGTCATAAAAGTAAATTATTTAGCGTGAACTCATATATTATGTGTATCAAGGTTTACAACAACATACCTAAAGAAATTAGACAGTTACCAAACAAACCGTGTATTATAAAATTAAAAAAAATGGTTAATAGAAAAATGTTATTATAATATCAACGAATTCTTTACTATTTCAAAAAATGACATGGTTTACTATTTGTGATCTTAGTATTGTTTATCTTTTTTTAAATGTAATGCATTAGTAGAACACAAATGTATAAAATATTTGCTCGCCAAAACTTGGCAAATGTACCTACTCTTAAGTTTACTTTAAGACCTGTAAATTTGTAAATATGACATTATGCAAATAAATAAATTATTATTATTATTAAATTAGGTATTAGGCAAGCTCCAAATCGAGCCATCTTCAAAAATATGGTGTACAAACTCTTTCTAACTAGATTGTCCCAAATTTATGTCTCTTTTTCATGTCCTCAATTGCAGCAACATCATATTTCACTTCCCTCATCATGTAAGTAGTTTTATTTTTATATTATTGTTTATTTATGATGTAATTTATGTTTATATATATATGTATATATTTATGTATTTGTATATGTATTAGTATGTAATATTGTTATGTATGTATTAATACTGTTAAGAATAACTTAATTAATGATTGTACCTACCATCTATACTGCCTAAATGTCCTAAAGGTTTGGCTGTCAGAGAATGCCTAGCGGCATTAAGTCCGCCTTTGTACATAGTGCAATAAAGTTTTTAAATAAATAAAAAAAGAAAATCTTATATAGGTCTACAGAAAAGTCCGCAAAGGCGTCTGTCTATCTCCTAAGGGTTCTATATCTATTTTAATACTAAAAAAATGGGCAATTAATCCTTATCATTTAAAATAAATCATGATGATTATTTTTTCCAACCATGCAAATTAAATAAATTCCTTAGGGGATATAGCAAAATCAAAATAATGTGCAACGAAATTAATTTTGTGTCGCCGTTTACACAGGCAAGGCCAGGTAAAATAGCTAGATATATAATGCGAAAGTTGTGGGTGAAAGAGGCCCTGGCAGACCGAGACTCACATATCACGATCAAATAAATAAAACACTGACTGAAGGTGCATTAAAAAGTCTTCGTAACCAAAGGGCATGTATGAAGAGGTTAATGAATGTCGACGAAGCGAAAGAGGTATGTCGTGATCGTGTCAAATGGCGCTTAATTGTCTCTGCCTACCCCGCAAGGGATCAGGCGTGAAGATATGTATGTATGTATGTATATTATAAAAAATAGTTAAAATATAGTCGGTAATGAGTAAATAATGTAAGTTTTTTTACAATACCAAAAAAATATGAACATTGATAGTTCTTATCATGTCCTTTATTATAACAGGAAATTCATATTTTTTTGCGCTAGCCAACATGCTATCTACGAGGGGCGTTCAAAATATTCTCGGTATGTGGATAAAAACAAACAAGTACGAAAAGTTTGATATTTTTATTTTTCAATATACTCCCCCCCTATGTTCATACACTTATAAGATCGATCAATTATTTTTTTTAATCCCTCATAAAAATATTTTTTATCTTTGGTGTAAAAATGCTCCTCCACGGCCGTCTTCAACGCTTCATCGTCAGAAAATTTATTTCCACGCAGATCCTTTTTAAGATTGGGAAACAAAAAGAAGTCGCTTGGGGCTAAGTCCGGACTATAGGGTGGATGAGTAACAGTTTCAAACCCACATTCAACAATAGCTGCCTTGGCAATATGAGCAGTATGGACAGGGGCGTTGTCATGCAGAAGCAGAACACCTTTGGTTAACTTTCCTCGCCTCTTTTCTTTGATCGCATCTCTTAATTGACGTATAACGTTAGCGTAGTACTGCCCTGTGATATTTACACCTTTTTCTTTATAATCGATAAGCAAAACTCCTTCACAATCCCAAAATATTGTGGCCATGACCTTGCCAGCTGACGGGATTACCTTGAACTTCTTGGGATGAGCTGAACCCTTAATGTGCCACTGCATGGACTCCTGTTTGCTCTCTGGGTCATAATGATGAACCCAGGTTTCATCTCCAGTAACTATTTTTTGCAGCACCTCATCGGGATTTTCACCACACAGGTCGATAAAATCTGAACAGCAAGCCACACGCATATCCTTTTGAAGAAGCGTCAGCATTCGCGGAACCCATCTTGCACTTACTTTTGACATATTAAGATGGTCATGTATAATGTCATGTACGGTACCAATAGAGAGATTGGTTACTTGAGCTATAGATTTTACCTTCACTCGGCCGTCTTCCAATATAAGTTTTTCCACTTTATCAATATTTTCTTGTGAGGTAGCCACTACAGGCCGGCCAGGTCTAGGGTCATCTTCAATACTCTCCCTTCCACGCTTAAATTCGCTTGACCATTTTTGAATAGTAGATAAAGAAGGAGCAGACTCACGGTAAACACAATCCATTTCCTCTTTTATGGTTTTTTGATTTTTACCCTGTTTTGTCAAGAATTTTATGACGGATCGGTGCTCTAATTTCGTTAAAATTGTTAATTCGCTCATGGTGTTCATGTTTGTTCGGCAATTGCAGAAAAACAAAAGAACATCTCGGTTCCAATTTTACTTTTTTTTAATGTCAATGGATGAATCTTAGCGGCCAGTAACAAATATATATATAAAAGAGGTTGTAACGTATCAATACCGAGAATATTTTGAACGCCCCTCGTATTTATGAAAATAATAACAATAGAACAATGCATAGCTGCACAGCAGCTATTAGGGCCGTATATTTAGACGACGACGCGACGGTACCAGGTTTGATTCCTGATCTTTAACCAATCAGGTGTGACTTTATGATTTACTTAACTGCCTCCGTGGTCTAGTGGTTAAGTCCGTGGATTTAGACTTGGAGGTACCGGGTTCGATTCCTGGTTGGGACACTAAAATATTTAATAATGTAAATATTTAATATAATTTGTGATATTTCTCGAGTTTGGTACGCTCTGGAGACATCAACGAGCTTGCCTCTTGTCATGATTGGCCTATAGTAAAGTTGGCTAAATGTGAATCCGCTTATTTATAAGCGTGCTTTCTGACCACCCCAAAAGGGGAAACGGTCGTGATGATGATACTACAACTTTGTCTATGTATTTATATGATAAAACTTACTGTTCACCGCAAATATTTAAAAAAACATATTTTTTGTGCCTTGAATACCATTTATTGTAGATTTGTGATCGATGGGGACTTCTAGTTTTGTATTTGTAATAATGTCCCCGAGGTCTGTACCAACATTCATCATCTATGTGAATTATTGCAAACCTACCACAAGTTTTTTCCTGTTTCAAAGGTAAAAACAGTTTATATTCTATAAAACAAACATTATTGTAATCTTACTGTTAATAATAATAATAATAATAAAAACGTTTATTGACATAAAAACCTAGATACATCAATCAGTAAATACGGGGATCCCTGTACTATGTCCCAGAAGGTCTGTGATACAGGGAGCCCCACTCTTGTTTACAAATACATTCGTGATTAACATGCATTAAACAATAATTTTAAAAACAGTTTAGACAAGTATAAAAAAAAATAACACAATATAAAATCAAAAACTACAGTATTTATAAAACTCATTGCATAAATCAAGTATAAATAAATAAATAAAGTAGATAAAAATAAATAAACACAAACATATACATATGATATAAATACAATAGATAAAATATAATATAGTATATTACTAAACAATCTTTAACAATACTATCATTACTTTCAGTACTTCTTCTGTTTTTTGGTAGTCCTGCAAATACAACCATTCTGTAACAGCTTTTTAACTTACTGTTACCCGTAGTGCATGGGGCAGAAATTTGCAAATTATTATTATCGATTGGTGAGACTTCTTCTAGCACTTAGGAATCTATGGATTCATCAAACTATATATTATACGAATTATAATTTGTAGTAATTTATTTAAACAGTAAAAACTATTAATAGAGTAGGTAATTATAAAATCTGAGATCTGATAAATTATATTTTATTGGTCAAGGTTTGATTCAAGTATTGCATGATGTCCATCAAGAATCTATTTAATATTCATACCACATCATTACACTAAGTAACCAATAATTTAATTATTAATATAATAGGCTAAGATACCTACTGAGTTTTGGCTTTAAAGTTTTGTTATCATTAAGCAAGCTGGTCTTCTTGTTCAAAATACAATGTAAACTCTATATAACGACACGGAAGGAAAATCAGAATTAGAAGACAAGCTAAACCAACCAAAGCCAATTGATTTCGACGCTTTAGGGAGTTGTCGTTAAATCGAGTGACGTTACATGGAGTTTACACTGTAATTCAAAATAATTTAATTAATGATGTGTTTCAAATGCCTGTAATAGGTTTACGTGAATAAAGTTATTTTGAGTTAGACTTATATTATTAAGTTTAATCGTCCATTCTGATTTCTCATTGTGTTATTATTTTTGTAAATAATCATTTCTTTCATAGAATTTGTAATTTTTTTGTTTGTTTGGAAAATAAAATACGTTCACAACCTATTTACAGGTATAAACATATTCACGTAAAAGATTCATAATTTTAATTGGTTCCACCGTCTCCCTCACCAACCCCAATTATTTCGAGTGACACCAGACGGTGTAGTCAAGACTGCTCCGGTACACCGGAACGGCCCTACACACTATCGACGTCTAGTTGACCTGCACAGACAAACCTGCACAGGTAACCTCTCCGGTAGACCGTAGGGTGTATGGCCTACATAACCCTTTATGCCAAGTTTATGGGGATGTGATGATATTGGAACTTGCTAGTAAAAAGCTTAGTCCATTCCAGTTGATTTCTGTTGAGAATCTTAAGCTGCGCAAATACTCAATATCAGTGCTGCTGTGGGGCCTGGGACCTCTGCCGAACACGTTCAATTTATTGTTCTTAAATTAACAGAGGTTTTTGCGTTTTGTCGACTTTCGGGTTGCACATAGGCATGTAGTCTACCTTAATTCTGACTTGCCTGGTGGGTTACTGCTGTACCAGGTATTGTATTCTCATAGGTACTGATAACTAAATTTAAAAGGTTATTAATTGATCGTTGTGGTGCAGTTCTGTATGTTTTATTTTTTAAATCTGATATAACTGAGTTTTCCTTGCAGATTCCTTTCTCAGTCAGATTAAACATTAACAGGTCACTGGAATTTGCTAAGCTGCTGGTCTTCTGCTAACAGCTTACTTATTGGACCACTTTGCTGCTTAGTCTTCTACTAGCAGGAGTAGAATCATTCAAAATAATTAAATTAATGACGTTTCATAAATACCTATTGTTTACGTGAATAAAGATATTTTGACTTTGACTTTGACTTGACAGTACAGGTTACGAGTTTGCGCCGTTTGGGGTTGAAACGATAACACCGCAAGCGCCAAGCCAAGAAGTTGTCCAAACCACTGACGGAGAAATTTGGAGACAAAAAACTGGGAATGTATGAGCCAACGTATGAGCCTTACTATACAGAGGAAAAAATGTTGCTAGTCTCCTTGTCTCAGAATGGACATCTCTAGAGTACTATAATAACTATAAAATAGTTTTTTTTTTCCTATTACTTTGTTAACCTTTAATATACATTTGACATTGTAATAAATCAAAACGTGTGGCGGAAAATTTCCATGCCTATTGGCATCTCAAGTTGACAAATGATTATCTTCAAAATAAAATTGAAAGAAACAGACTTATAGCTATTAAAAGTGGCAGAGCGAGAGCGATATGTAAATAGAATGTTATGGGTTAATAATATAATATTTTTAACAATTTTTTCGGATAATAAAAGTAGGTAAGCTAGCCAAACATTGTTACAAGATTCACGTGATGGATGTAGGTACTGCACAATAACTCATTTAAATATAGAACTTAAGCAATAGTAATGCGTTAGATACCACAAAATATGAAAAATATTTTTATGGCCTCATTACAAAACTACAGCTTACGTATGATACAACCTACATTGTATGAATATTACATAATTTTGTTCCGTGGTTAAAGAAGGTAAGTATTGTCACGCTTAACCACAAATTGGAGTATAAATTTAAACTTGAGATAGTTGCTTACAGGTAATATTCTTGTCTTCTTTAGGTTTAATATTATAACAGTATTGTTATAGTTCTTTGAAGAAACTGATCAACGACAGTGTCGGATATTTCAGATCGTGCATTTCAAACTGTCAATTGTCATCTTTATCCAATCATATAGCTTTATTTATTTATTGAAGTATAACGACTAATAACAAAATACCTAGGAAAAAATAATATAGAAACATAAAGGGTCAATTAGAAGTTACGGCAAATGAAAAACTTTGTACCAATACGAACTTAGTGTAATTGCAAGGATTAAAGTTAAAAAATGACGTTATTGTACCAGCTGACAGTGATCTTCAAAATATAACTGATACAAACGACGCCATTTTAAACTAAACTAAAATCTAAACGATGAACGTTACAATTACAGATTTTGTATTCGTACAAGCCAGCCTTATTCTAGTATAAAATATATTGGACCTATCTATATTTGGCATTGTGTTGTTTTCTTGTTTGATTCCACAATTACAATGATTTTTATTCCATTTAAATTATAATTTGATTCTTACAAGAAATTTTGTTACAAATAATCTAGAATCTCATTATAACATTTTATTTATTATAGCAGTATCTACCCCGGTAATGCGGGATTGAAGTATCGGAAAAACGTAACTAAATAAGCAATTAATTAACGTAACCCCAGTAGATGCGTTTTTGCGTCCTTACTACGCTAGGCCCACAGCTGCCCTATTCTGTTAAGCGCAAACGTTATATAATGGAATCCGTTAACTATACCACGCTATTAAAGTTGATATTTGCAATACCACTTTTTTTTAACAATGCTAACATTTCTTAAAAAAAACGAGCGGTGAGGCTACTTTTTGACAAGCATGACAAGTAACAAATAATAACAAATCAATTAACAATGTCTTATAGTCTTGAGATTTATTATTAATTAATTATCATCTACATATTTGTAATTGCAATTAGTGTCTAGCACTTTATTACTTTTTTTAAATTTAGTTTAAATATTAATTATACAGGGTGTTTGGAAGGGAGCTGTACATACGCCTAGGATAGACACTAGGGATAGTCTGCTACCTACCCCCGCCCAATATATTGCTTAAAGTGCCCTAGTTGCGGAAATTAATTAATAACTTTAAAACTAAAAGTGATGATTACACTTTTAGCATATCGTTAGAAAGGGCATGGACTGAGGATGTTTTAAAAAAATCAGAAGAACTCCAACCCTGTTAGTTTTTTTTTAAACCCCATAGAAAGTTGCCCTTAAAATTATTTCTTTACCTTACTACGGTACTTCAGGCCCCATAACTTTTCTCCTCCACAATTTTCTGGTGTAAACTAATTTTTTGCAGGACCCTAAGACTCTAATAATTAAAACAAGACCATTAGCAGACCGGTCCCATGGATAGATTTTGAGCTACTGGTAGTTTTAGTAAAAAAATCACAAAAAAGTCAAATAAAAAATAAATATAAATTAAAAAAAACCTTGAGGCCAAGGTCAATATATTGGGCGGGGTTAGGTAGCAGACTATCCCTAGTTTCTACCCTAGACGTATGTACAGCTCCCTTCCAAACACCCTGTAGATTTGTACAAACAATAAATATAAATTAAAAGCTACCTAAACAATAAAATTAAAAATAAACTAAACAAAACCTTCAATTAAATAAACTAAAAGATATACCTAATTAATATAAAAACTAAATACTTACAAATATCTTGATTATAATCTACATGTCATCGAATCCAGGAGAAGATGAACCCAATGTTCCGAGGACTCCGGCGACGTTGCCTCGTTGGATGGCAACACTGATCCTCTGAATAAGATATTCCCTACTCAGAGGATCACCTGTTGACGCTCGGATGGCAACGCTTATGTCGCGTATTAACGATTTAGCGTCCTCAGACCAAGGGCAAGTTATAGTCTTTGAATTTATTACATAAAATCATTTAAAATACAAACAAATATAATATAAACTATAAAGTATACAATAATGTAAACAAACCATTTCTTATGTTAAATGACATCTGTCAAAAAGTAACATTAATAACCCTCCTTTCAACACGGTACTGACATACGAAATTAGCATCATATGTTGGAATTTTCATTAAACGAACGACTTGTGCTAAAAAAAGTGGTATTTTCATGCTAACATTTCTTAAAACGAACGCGGCCAATATAGAGGATTAAAGTATTGTAAAAGTAATACCTTTAAAGAGAAGACAATATAAAACGGACATATTATAGCCTAATTAAATTATGTCGTAAGTGTACTGACAGTTTTAACCTTGACTGGACTATTGGACTAATCCTATTGGGGAAAACTAAGGCAGAGATCGATAAAGGATTTTGATGCTTAGCTTATAAGTTATCTGCATCAATGCTGAACCTTCACTGCCTTCCAAAACATATTTCTGGAGACTTTGGCGTCTCACCATTCTGGCCAAATGAGTTCGCAACAATTTTATGTTTATTTTATCTGATGTTGGTATTAGTCGAATCGCGACCGACGCAGATCTCTTGCCATCAACGCGGACTAATCCAGTTTTTTTTTTCATAATAACTGGAACCTCAATATACACAAATATCATCACAATTCCTAGAACGCAAAGTCCTAAAACTTCACTGTTGGAGATGGACCTTCCAGAAAATTCCGGAGAATTTTGCCTACACTCGCCACACTGGCCAGACGGGTTGGCGAGGTTCTGATGTCACTTTTCTATTATTAAACAATTTATTGACGATTCCACAAGTTGGTTAAGTGGAATCGGGAACGGCTTAACGTGCTCTCCGAGGCACGGGAACGGTGATGTTGTAAATAAATGATAACTTAATAAACAACTTAATAATAAACAAACTTCCACTGACCATCAGACAAGATCCTTCCATTCACATCTTTAAAAACTCCTTAATACTTTATTTTTAAACAAGCAGAACAATATATTTTAACTCCACAAATTTCTACTTCCTAATAATATATTATCTTCATATATGTATATCTACTATAATACGTTTATATTGATGAGTATTTATGTAGTCTATGTTATGTAGTTATTGGTTAGAATTGCACCCCACATATTTATACTGTCTCACTCTCCCAAAGGTTAGCTGGTAGAAAAAGCCGAAATGGCTTTAAGTTCGCCTTTGTACATAATTTTAAGTAAAGTATTTAATAATAATAATAACAGTACCGTGAAGGTTGCTCTTAAACGTATCTTAGACTAAATGATTTTTCTGTTATCGTTCTTATCTGTTAGTTAGTCTAGACTCTTGTATTATTTTAGTTACCAGCTGTTACCTGTTTCTAAAACCATTTTGTTTTTTTTTTCAGGATTCAAATCCATTAAGTTGGGATGAGGACAGTTCCCCCGATCGTGAAGAGTCACCCCCGATGCCAACAATGCCCCCTCCCCCTCCGCCAGATGTAGAAGATGACCAGCTCTGGGCAAGTGCTATGACGTCATCCGATAACCAAGTCGATATCCAGGAACCATACGCCATAGCATTATTCGACTACTGCACTGATCATAAAGAAGATTTATCTTTTACTGTAAGTATACATATACTTAGCATAAAATAAATAGGTATATGAAATCAGTGTGACCGTTTGCATTTTTCGCAGTGGAAACCCACCAATGTTTGTTACCTTTCATAGATTACAATAAGTTATTTTAGGTATACCCTAAGATTGATTTTTTTTTTAATTAACCTTGAGATAAGATTAAAATGTGGCAATATTACAACTGCCTCCGTGGTCTAGCGGTTAAGTCCGTGGATTTAGACTCGGAGGTACCGGGTTCGATTCCTGGTCGGGACACAATAATATTTAAATAAATAAAATTAAATAATATTTAATTTATTTGTGATATTTCTCGAGTTTGGTACGCTAGAGACATCGACGAGATGATTGGTCTATAGTAAAGTTGGCTAAATGTGTATCCGCTTCTTTATAATCGTGGTTTCTGACCACCCCGAAAGAAACGGTCGTGATGATACTTTACTTTTACCTCAGCATATACTTACTGTGACCTAAGGTCGATAACAAGGCATTGAACTTATGTTATCAACAGAACTAATTTCTTCCTAAATAGTTATTTTCCTTTGCAAAGTTATCATAACTATTATAGTTAATTAGATATAGATAATTACATTGTCAGAGAGGCAACGTCACGGCGAGTGAATTTAATAAATAAATACCTATATAGTATTCATAACATCTGATACTATTTGCTTGTGGTATTCCTCGCATACTGTTTATTTTCTTCGCACATCTCCGGTGGATAATACCTAACACAAATAGAGATACGTAATTCGATAATTTGTTTACCAATTAACAACCAGTAACCTGAAGCAAATTCTTGACATTATTTTCGGCAAAAACAATTCGCATTTTAGTCATATCAAGGTCGATACGATTGCTCATGTACTTGTGTATCAAATGTTTCAAAAACCCACTTCCACATTGATAACATAATATTTGTTCTACTTCTGGCATCTTTTGTGAGAAAAATTACATTTAATTTTGTCTGTATATTTTTGTTGGTTATAAGATCGTGGTCTAGCGGTTAAATCCGTGGATGTGGACTCGGAGGTACCGGGTTCGATTCCTGGTCGGGACACAAAAATATTTATTAATATAATAAATTTTATAAATATTTAATTTATTTGTGATATTTCTCGAGTTTGGCACGCTAGAGACGAGCTTGCCAATTGGCCTATAGTAAAGTTGGCTAAATGTGAATCCGCTTATTTATAATCGTGGTTTTTGACCACTTCGAAAGGGAAACGGTCGTGATGATACTTTTTTTTATAAGTTGATTCATCATGACAGTTCATGAGTCAAGAAACGTCGTGGAAAACAAATAAATGAAAGTCGACGAGGCATGTCGAGTGGTGTATCATCATTCATTAACACAGCGTCCTAGACCTCCACTGCTGGAGATAGGCCTTCCAGAACATACATCTGGAGAATTTAGCCTAAATTTGCCACGCTGGCAAGGCGGCTTGGAGAGGATATGATCTAAATTTTTAATGACAATTTATTAACGATTCCACAAGTTGGTATTAGTGGAACCGGAACCGACGGCTTAACGTGCTTTCCGAGGCACGGGAACGTGGTGTTGTAAATCTATGAAGAATGTACGTAAGAAAAGTGTATTTCTCATTGGTACATGCCGGTGAATTTGAACCGACCTTTGCAGGATTTAAGAAACGCGGTCTCACAACCGAGCCACCACCGCGAGTAGTGTATCATCGAATAGGTATTTGCAAAATATAATATTTGAGTAAAAATATCTTATAAATTAAACGAAAAAATAATATTTTTATCTTTTTAGTTTTTACTTAACGTTTACTGTTTTGCGCAGTCGGTTGTTATTTGTAAATGACATCAATTTTGGGATAATTTTTGTGCTACTTATTATAGTGATAAAAAAATATGTAAATAGTAGTTTGGATACTATTATTGATAGACTTTGTGTTATTTTACTATGTATTACTGTGCAATTATGTTATTTGGAAAATAAAATATGTAGTTTTCTTATTTTTTATTATTATTATTATTAGGTCCTTTATTTTATTTATTTTTATTTAATACCTTATTGCACAAAGACGAAGGCGGGCTTTAATGTCGCAAGACATTTTATCATAGGCAACCATTGGGAAAACTTTAAACAATTACTGGAAAGTAGGTGCTGAAGTATTAAATATAAATATCAAAAGTATTATTTAATAACTAGCCACATACATACAACTACATATACATACATGTATATACTTTAGTAGGTAGGTACTGGAGCCGTCATGATCATATGTTAAACATTTTGTTCATCTAAACTATATAAAACAAAAGGGTTTTTTCTACTTTTTGTAATCTTTTTTGAATAATTTACTTAAAAAATAATATATAACTTTGAAAACAATTTAGCCCTTATCCTCATATGTTGATGTTCTGTCTTAACAATTCGACAAGTTAATATTAGTTGAACAGATAAAATGCTCTCCAGATCACGGAAACGGTGGTGTTATAAATCAATGACAAATGTACGTAAGAAAAATTACACGCGCTATACAATTATACCACCAATTAACTAAACAAAGATGAAACAATTAATGATGACGTCATAAGTTATTAACACAAGTGTTTCTTGTTTGCAGGCTGATACTAGAATATCGTTGCTACGGCGGGAAAACGAAGAGTGGTTGTATGGAAGTCTGCGGTCTGGAGCACAAGGTCTGTTCCCATCCAACTTCGTAGAAATAAAAGTTCCATTGCCAAACGAGAAATTAAAAAAACAAATGTCATTAGCGTCAGTATTATACGACTTCGAACCGTCCCAAGATGGAGATTTAAAACTAACATACGGTGACATAGTAACAGTTATTCATAAAATTAATGATGAATGGTATTTCGGGGAAAATAGAGGTTCAAAAGGACAATTTCCAGCCAATTACGTCCAAATTAGTTAGTTGTTTTGTATATTTTTGTTGTAGTAAGTTAAAAATAACGTTTTAAAAAATTAATTTTGAATGTGTTTCACTATTCAAAATATTCACCCTGTCATAATTACTACTCGTTCTAGCGCTTGACAATCATAAGTCTGTCACTTTCTTAGGATGAATATTTATAATTTTGGAACTCTAAGGTGCGAGTTATACAGAAACGGCGTAAGGTAAAGGCGCAGAAATAGATAAGACACGGACGCGATTTAAATTGTATCAAAGAGGCGACTATTTAAATTAATAATGCACCAACTTAAAAACCAATTTCTCATCATATTTTATCTTGTACATTTTTATTACTGTACTCCGGTTTAGTATGGTCGTAAAGAGCTGAATATTCTTCAATTACTCGTATCTCGCTACTAATATCTAATAACGATGGTTGCGAGGATGAAATCAAGCGTCGAATGACAGTTACAAGATCTGGTATGGACAAGCTGAAGAAGATATGGGGGAACTGAAACGTTACCAAAGCGACTAAAATCCGGCTAGTTAGAACTATTGTGTTTCCTATTTTTCTGTATGCTGCGGAGACGTGGACTCTACGCGAAACGGAAAAAAACGAATTAATGCTCTAGAGATGTGGTGTTGGCAGAGAATGTTGGGCATATCGTGGACAGAGTTCCAAACCAACAAATCCATACTGGAGGAACTGGGGATCAGACAACGCCTTTCCTCGACTTGACAATCACGCATTCTAACTTTCTTCGGACGTGTCACGTTTCATGAAAGTCGATAGCATGACGATGCGTGGTAGGTAGATGGACTGATCAGGTGAAGGTTGCAATGGATCATTTCCTACATGCGTGCATCAGGAAAGCTGTCCAAGAGGAAAGACGACGGATTGTTAAGCATGCCACTAACGAAGGGAGTTTTTCGCGTCATTTTGCGTGGACATGTCAAGTGCAAGTTTTTGTTTTATAAATTAATTTACTGTGGATATTATTGGTCAAAAGTGGTGTTGTTTAATAATGTTCTATAATGTGAATAGTTATGGAAAACGATAAATTGGACTTTAAATATGGGGCACGATTTGCAGTTTATTTTTTGCGGTTTTCCCGCGTTGTCAACCATATTTTACCCGACGTGTTTGAGCTATGGTGCCGCGAGTGACTCCAAGAAAAGCATCAAATTCTGCAGGATCTGGAATTTGATGATGACCTCATTAACTCGTGAAAAAGAAAGATATATTACGTCAGACTTGGCTGTATGGGCTAGACTTCCCTATCACCTCATTCATCATCCATCGGGAGAATAGAACAAAAAAAAGCATGCCACTAACACTCAAATGGAGACCACGACCACTGCCAAGTGTGTAGCGAGTAAGAAGAGTGTCGCAGAACTGTACATCAAATTCTATATCGTCACGCATTTTCATACTGTATAATAAACGACGTGCTGCTTGCGCGCCACTCCAGTCGCGACTGCTAGCGACGCGGAACAGTTGACCGCCGCGCCGCTTGAGTACAATTCACAATGTGTCGCCTAACTACCCCCTCATTCTGAATCGCGCTCAGATCGCTTAGAACTAATATGACACTGACCGTCGTTCCGAATCAAATATCGCGATTTGGATGCTCAGAGCGTGATATCAATTTGGAACGGTCTAAATCACATTTTCATTCATAAAATGTTAGTTTTTTTTTTGAATGTATGGAAGATAAATTGCGGTTTGAGTATGAATACAAACAAATATACATCTCTCGGTTTATTCATCTTTATTTGTGTAAAGTTTAATATTATTAACTTATTTTGGTAATTTTAAATAACTTAGACATTTTTTTTACTTCCTACTTAAATATTAATTATGGATTTGTTTAAGAAGTAATATAGAAACAGTTTAAACGAATTACAATATTAAATAATTTAAAAGAAAACCTAGTATTAAATTAACTTGAAAATGGCGCGGGACTTTATGACAAACAACTGACAGCGCTCAGAGCGATCTACCTCGATTGCGTGAGCAGTCTAAGCGCGAGAAATGATGTCATTTGTGACGTCCCATAGCTTTGGCAAAACAGTTTAAGCGCGTATCGGAACACCTTTAAGCGCGCTTAGGTTACTATTATCGTGTCTCGGAACGAAGCAACGTGTCGCCTACCTACATTTTGTATTGAAACTTTTTAAAGTGGCCGCGCCTTAACCGCCACGTTTCTGTTGAATTCGGACCTAAAATGCCTGCCTCTAAACTCTATTTTTAATTCCCTGAAGCCATTGCTTAAGTGTACAATGTCGGGCACGTGTCGTGTCATCCGCCATAATATTGTTATTACTTTTTAGGAGCGTATAACGCTTTGCGGGATGCAAACTCGCACGGTCCAACATTTTTAAAGATTTTTCAAGTCTGACGCTATTTTAGGGCCGCGTTCGTTTTATAGCATTTCCAACATTTCGTAGCAATCAAAAAGTCAAAAAGTAACATCAACACGGTACTGGCATACGAAATTAGCATCGAATGTTAGAATTTTTATTAAATGAACGACTTGTGCTAAAAAAAGTGGCATTTTCATGCTAACATTTCTTTAAACAAACGCGGCCTAAGACGTCATTCCTTCCAGCTGTTAAGGAATCCCAGAATTCGGGATTCTTAGCTGTAAACTCTCCAAACCTCAAACGGCACAGAGACAAGACAAATTTCTAAGCATTCCATGGATTTGCCGTGCGGGTGCCGGGTCGTGTGTGTGGGTATAGAGATGAGAAGAATCTGGTCTCGGGCTTGCGACTGACAATAGGCTGGTTCGATAAGGCCTATTTTTATTGCGCGATAATACGCTCACCAACCACCATTCCACTCTTCTTCCTACCCAACCAAATACTGTATGATTCCATTAATGCCGTCGTGGAAGCTCATTCCATAAATGTATTGACATCAGACCTGCTTAGGCCCAATTCTTTCAGTAAGTGGTGCAAAGATTTTGCTGGAACTCCTCTCGCACTATCCTTATACCGTCCGTTATTATCGCGCGGTGGTGGTTTTGTTGTGAGAACGCTTTATTTAAAATCGCGGCATGTACCAATGAGAAATCAAATCTTCTTTCGTACATTTGTCATAGATTTACAACACCACCGTTCCCGTGCCTCGGAGAGCACGTTAAGCCGTCGGTCCCGGTTACACTAATACCAACTTGTGGAATCATTAATTAAAATTGTCAATAGATCCGATCGCCAACCCGTCTGACCATCGTGGCGAGCGTAGGCCTAATTCTCCAGATATATGTTCTGGAAGGCCCATCGCCAACAGTGGAGGTCTAGGACACTCTAAGGGCTGTAATGAATTATAAATTTAAATGCTGATTAACTACATTTTTTTAAAGTACAATTGAAAAATGTTTGGAAATGTTGGATTGTGTGAGCGTGATGGACCCTCTTAAGTTTTTATCACTGCAGAATCGATTTTTTTATATATAATATATTGTATTTGTATTAAAAAAAACCTACATATAAGCATCGGGACACAATTGAATGAAACCTCATAAACAGTTACTTTTTGTAAACAAACGTTTCTTAGGACCAAAAAAAGATAAACCTGACACCTAGTGTGTTCAAACTAAAGTATCAACTCAAGTAGCCAACTTTACTATAGGCCAATCATGTCGTCGATACCTCTAGCGTACCAAACTCGGAAGCAATTACCACAATTAAATTAAATATTAACTTATTTAAAATAATAAATATTATTGTGTCCCGACCAGGAATCGAACCCGGTACCTCCGAGTCTAAATCCACGGACTTAACCGCCACACCACGGAGTTAAATTATAAATAATATAATGCTATTTTTATATAAATTGGTTATTAATTATATTGCAAACACAAAAAAATACCCAATGACAATATAGTAAATAAATACATTAAAATAATATTTAATTTATTTGTGATATTTCTCGAGTTTGGTACGAGACATTGACGAGCTTGCGACTTGTCATGATTGGCCTATAGTAAAGTTGGCTAAATGTGAATCCGCTTATTTATAAGCGTGGTTTCTGACCACCCCGAAAGGGAAACTGTCGTGACGATGATACCTTTCTAATATTAAAAGCTTTAATATTACGAATTAATTTAAAACTGAATGTATCACAATTAACTTTTTTTTTTTTTTTGATAATTATTATTACCATAATTGGGATCCTTTAAAATATATTTTTCATGGTTTGTTTACATTTTGTCTCAAGGTTCGATGAATACAAAAATGACAAATATCTACAAATTACAAGATTTTCTGAAAAAAAAAAAAAAAAAAACAATTGATGAAAACCCTGTGAGCAAACATTATTCCTCCTACGTTTGTCTACAAAATAAGACTAAATTATTTTAAATTTACAGTTCACACAAAGATTCGTTTTAACTAGAAAAAGTCGCTAATGTGAAATTGTAAAAAAAATCCTTTGCCATTCGATGGCCCGATTCTTATATGTAAGTTAACAATTTGTCCAGTATAGTCTGTAAATATTGTAATTTAATTATAATATATTTAAGCTTAGATAAGATCTGATTTTTAATTAATAATAATTTTATACAATCTCCAACTTATTGACCAAATATATTTTTGCAATTCTACAAAGTGAATTAATATATTTTTATATCGCTAATGTATTCTTAATTTTGGGTACCAATCAAAATGTCAAGGCTGGTTTGCACGAAAATGAAGTTTTAGTACAACCCCACCTTAAGCATGTTGGTTTAACGTTGCATCCCTCTCGCACAATCCAGCAATTTCAAATATTCCTAATGTACTTTTAAAAAATGTAGGCTATAAATTTTACAGGAAATTAAATTACGGACATTGTTTTTAGCAAAATATAGAAAAATCGTTATAAATGTTTTTGCTATTTTTTGTTATCCAACAGCCGTATAATAGATCAAACTAAAATTAAGTTGTCTCTTTCTATCAAGTGACAAATCAAAAGAGATCGAAAGAAGCAGACATTACTTGAGTGAATTTCGAATCTTGATATGGATTTGTTAACGAGCCTATAATAATGACAGTATTTTTATTTCCTAAAAAGTTAATAGACTACATTTTTCAAACGCACACGTTGAATTGAAATATATTTGAAAATTTTGAATTGTGCGAGCGAGAGGTCGTTACCATCTTAAATTAGTTGTGTATTATTTATTGTAATGTTGGTCCATTTTAAATCACTGACTATTGTCTATAATTATGTCTTTATAGAATAATATGTATTGAATGTGATTTGTTAATTAGAGATTAAATAATGCTCTTTTATAATTTCTTAACTAAAGCCCTTTGGTATAAAATGCAGCCTTAGTTTAGTTATAAATCGATTATCTATTTTTTTATTTACATTTAGTAAGAGTTTTATTTGTTAACTGCCTCCGTGGTCTAGCGGTTAAGTCCGTGGATTTAGACTCGGAGGTACCGGGTTCGATTCCTGGTCGGGACACAATAATATTTATTAATGTAAATGACTATTAAATTTGTGTTATTTCTCGAGTTTGGTACGCTGGAGACATCGACGAGCTTGCCAATTGTCATGATTGGCTTATAGTAAAGTTGGCTAAATGTGAATCCGCTTATTTATAAGCGTGGTTTCTGACCACCCCGGTCGTGATAATGATACTTTTATTTGTTGAAAGGGGTTGAGAGTCTAAAAATTGTTTTTTTCTCTCAATGTGTTAAAAACCACTAAATAGTAGTACTTACGTTTTTTTGTTTTTTGTTTTTGGAATATAACAAGTTTGGTTTATCGCTTATGTATCTCTCTCGCTTGCACAATACATTAATTTAAAGGATTTTTCAAGTGTGTACTTTTGATAAATGTGGGTAGGAAATAAATTTGCAAACATTTTTGACATAAATATTACTCATAATTTGTATTAGTCTAAAATTAGGTATATGAAAGTGAACATACAGTGTAAACTCGACTTAACGACAAACTCCCTAACGCGTCGAAATCAATTGGCTTTGGTTGGTTTAGCTTGTCTTCCAATTCTGATTTTTCTTCTCTCCATTTAACGACAACTCTCTATAACGCCATGAAATGCACAGTCCCTTCAGTGTCTATAGAGTTTACACTGTATTTCCAAAATGGCCGTAATTTTATTTCCTAGAAAGTTGATAGACTACATTTGTCAAAAGTACACTAGGACATGAAAAATGTTTGTAAATATTGGATTGTGCGAGTGAGAGGTATGCCATAGAAAACCTGTATGCCTTTTTTAGACTACACATGTACCAAAAACTTGTATAAAAAGATTATTCATTTACTACTTTTATGTGCTGATACTGTTGTAGTTGCTTTTTGGAAATTTGAATAAGACAACACTAGAGGCAGTGTTGCCCAATATTAAAATTTGGTAAATTTGGTATTGGCTTGCGCAAGGGTTGCCAACTATCCCGCGTGAAGCTCCACGACTTAAAAAATGCTTTCCGCGGGACGTTAATTGTTATATTTTAGGTAAATCTAACCAGGGGCCTAATTCTGGCGTTTTCGACTTGAGTGTCGGTTCGAAATATTCAAATGAAAAGCTAATTGAGCGGACATGCATGTCAAAGGCGCGAGAATCGGGGCCCTGGTTAGACAAAATCGTGCTGAGCAATTGATTATAGGTACAACTATAGTACAAAGTTGTCAAATGGATGACTGTGGCGCCACCTATGCCTTGTGATTGGACACACGCAAAGCACTTACAGAATTATTTGATTAACTTTTTTGTTGATTACTTTGTAAAAAAATGAGATAATTACAATTATTTTGCTCTTTCTGTATTTTTGTAGGAGGTCTAGCTTTTTTTGCCTAACTCCCGCATATTAATTTATCCGTGAAAAAGAGTTGGCAACTCTTGGCAATCAGCGAACTGATATCGGCGTCACTATAGATATATGATAGATTTCAGAACAGACATCCGTAGCCCGGTCAGTAGCGGTTGACAAACAAGCTTGCCACTAAAGTGCTGTATGTAATTTGTATAAACAAAACGTAATTTATCTATTTATTATTGGCTCGTGATTTATTTATTTCTTGTAATTGTATTACAAAATTATGTATATTTAACCGTGCAATAGAAATAAAATTTTAAATTATTTATTCAAGGCAATAGAAACTAGTCCTTCAGCCTAATAAATCATGACATTTGTTTTTTTAAATTAATTTACATTGAGCTTAGGGACCATGTTTAAGTGCCTTATGGTTGTATCAATGTATGATGGAGCTTATTTTAATAAAATTGAATACGAATCTATATTGGTTTTTTATTTTACTTTTTGTGTTCCAATTTTAAAATATATATCCTGTCAATATTTTTTCACAAATTAATATTAAAGACAATTAAAATGTGCTAGAAAGTAATTATGATATAATAAATAATAATAATAAATATTTCCAGACAGATCACACAGCGCCATCTAGTTTCCGTGGTAAGCTACTAGGCTTGTGTTACGGAAACTAGATAGTTGATAAACTACATATTATACTTTTTTTTTTTGTAAATATATACATACGAGTATTATACATATAAACACCCAGACCGAGACAAATTATACAATGTACAACTTGCCCCCGGTGGGAATCGAACCCACGGCCTCCCGAGTTCACGGCAACGTTTGTTACCACTAGACCACGGAGGCGGTCAACAGAATAAATCATTTTAATATCTGAACGATATCAGTTCTAGTTCAGTTAAATAAAACAAGCAGTTGTCACATAAAGTGAAATATTTATTGAACAAAATATAATCTATAGGTAGCTTTAAAATATTTACAATTCATTATTATCATTATGTTAATAATATACCCTGTTCGCTTTTCAACAGTTGCTTCTTCAACCAAAACTTAAATACGTCAATGGCAAGATTTAAAAAAAAACATCACATCACAAATAAATTCGAAAATAACTTAAATTCTTGACTTAGAACGTAGAAAAATAAATCTGTAAGGCAGGACCTAGGCTCACGGTTCCTGACTCATTCAAAAATTATGTAAGAACTCTATGTGGGATGGTCTGGTTTTTGAAAGGATTGCTAAAAATAACTAATGTTTTCAGTTGAGTCAATCGGAAGAAAGAAGCATTTTTAATACTTTCTTGTAGTTCACCCACTAGAAACACCATCCGCTAACCTATCGCATGGCATATCCGCACGTCTTAATTTACCCTCGTATGGCCGGCGAAGACGACGCGCGTTTGTTTTTCTAATTTGCTTACCTTAGACGATTGAATGAATAATGTTTATCATTCGTTATTTCAATACTTTTTTAAAGCAAACGACAATAAAACCATACATGCCAAAAATATAACTAATTAATTTAAATAAATTAATGGGGTGTATCACTAACTTTTTATCACGATAGATGGCACCTAATATACCTAATATAACTGTCAGTTTAGTATAAATCTTGTATTTTTATTACGAAATTTATTATTTTCTGGATATTATGCCGAAGTGAGCAACTTTTAAGTGTACAAATCGAAATTTCCAAGCGAAATCAAAGATATGGTGATCTTAAAGTTGCCGTTCTATTAATTCAACCTTTTTTCTTTTTAAAGACGGTGTTCGCTTTCTTAATTCGTCTTTGAAGGTAGGTAACGTTAAGTTAAAATACATTCTTCAGTTATAAAAATAAAAACATTTAAAAACTGATACGTCATAGGTGTCAACATGGTACCATTGCCGCTAGCGACATCTATCTGATCGGCGCTTAAAAAATTTTTTTCTTTTAAATACGGAATCATAAAATAGTCTCGTATGGTTAGACATAGTTAGGTGGTCGCATAACCGAATGACCGTGGGGCCTCAAAAAAGAGTCCTCAAGACGCCAACGGACTAAAATCCTATAGCTGTCTCTCTTTTACTGTTGGCCCTGTGTGCCTTTACAGCTAAGTCTCGACTCGTGGCTAAACATACGAGCGTCGTAAAATATTTCATTACGCAATCCATCACACCGTTCTTCTGTTAGCGTTATATAAAAAGTCAATTTCATTCGGATAGCCTCAGGTAAAGGATGCTCTTAGACTTCAAATATATGGCTAGTATAGGTAGCGGCAGTTAAGTCTAGCTGTGGAGTAGATTACTGCGCATGACGTGCGTCTAGAGCCAATCGGCACGAACAAAACGCACGCCTACCCCCATAATACCTTATTTTTGACTTCTGCGCATTAACTGTCATAGCTAGACTTTCGTGAAGTTTAACTTAAAATAAGATACAAAAAGCAGTAACTTTCTAGTCCTACCATCCCGACGTAAATTTTAATAATACAACACGTTGAAAAGAGAAAAGAAGGTGCAACATTCTAACGTATAATACAATACATATGCTGTGTTCACGTAGCTCGCTTTAAGGCTTACAGTGTTCTAAGCGATGTTAAAAGACTTGCAGCGTGCTTAGAATATATTTATGTAAAAAGTTACGTAGGTACAGAAAGTTAAACGCTCTTAAGGTCGCGTTCGTTTTATAATTTTTCCAACATTTTGTAGCAACTTCATAAACCAGCGTTAAATGTCGTTTATGTTAAAAAAAATACCACTTTTTTTAACAATGCTAACATTTCTTAAAAAAAACGAGAGGTGAGGCTACTTTTTGACAAGTAACAAATCAATTGACAATGTATTATTGTCTTTGAATTTATTACATAAAATCGTTAAAAATACATTTCAAACAAATATAATATAAACTATAAAGTATACAACAATGTAAACAAACCATTTCTTATGTTAAATGACATCTGTCAAAAAGTAACATCAATCCCTCCTTTCAACACGGTACTGACATACGAAATTAGCATCAAATGTTAGAATGTTCATTAAACGAACGACTTGTGCTAAAAAAGTGGTATTTTCATGCTAACATTTCTTAAAACGAACGCGGCCTAAGATGTCAGTTTTGAAATGTCATATCGTCAGGTCGTTTAGGCTTAGAGCACTTTAAGCGCCAAAAACTACTTTAACAGGCACTTCAATGCATTGTGAAGTGAAGCACATGCAGTTTCTACGTGAACACACTAATATTGTTACCTAATCGACTAATAACACAGTTTACAACACGTTTCCTCTACGGGAATTGACAAAAATGTTACAAAAAACGTACCATTTTTCTAAACTAATTCATCACTCACTTAAGTGGCTTCGTTTACTTAGTACAAAAAAAATCCTAAGTGAACGAATCAAGAAAAATGAGCGTTGGACGAGAAAAATATTTACCAATAATGCCTTTTACTTTACGCTATTGGTGGATATTGTAGGTACTCGCACGCTGTTATTTTGCAACCTAATTGCAACACCGAGTAATTATTTTAATTTGAGCGAGCGCCTACGTACAACTAAGTTGTCCAGCAACTTTTTTGTCTTTTCTAAAAACAGCGAAAAATACTAAAATCTCGCGTTGTGCACACTTTCATCACAAACCCGTAAACTTGTGAGAGACAAATTAGTTGCGGAGACAAAAGTTGCTTGTGGGCGGGGGCTTTTAGCAAATAATTTACAGCTACTTGCAAATAACGTTGTGCGCGATGGGTTCTTGGCTATTAAAAATACCGGCTTGATGTAGAAATAAGTATATTTACTCCCTTAAAACTTATGAAATAGAAAAATGATATCGAATTGCGTGCCGGCCGGTCGAGCTTCCTCGTTGACATTAGTTTTCTTAAATTTGAATGAGGCTTTGGAATTGACGGCCCGACCAACGTATTGCGACTCATAACAATGAACTTCTCCTTTTAATATCGCAACTTTTATGAAACTACTAAATACAAAGGTCAAATACGGGGTTACTGGTAATTCGACGTTTATCCATCAGGAGCTGATGTTTTTAGCGTACCAGACTCAATAAATATCACAAATTAAATAAATTATTGTGTCCTGATCAGGAATCAAACCCGGTACCTCAGCGTCTAAGTCTATGGTCTTAACCGCTAGACCACGGAGGCAGTAATTTGAGTATAGACGTTTCTTAACACAGCGATTTGTTAAGCACGTGAAGTTTAAGTAATATATTTACGTTAGAGAACATATTGCCCCCATGATATGCCTACATTTAATAATTTGAAATGTTAAATAATTTGATTAATTTGTGAAATCAACACAGCAACTAAACATAGCAGGGGTTCCCAAACTGTGCGTCGCGATGCCCTGGTGCGTCGTCGTAGAGGGTAAAGAGGAGCTAACTAGAGAAGACACGACAATTTCTTAAGCATTCCATGGATTCACCATTGCTGGTCTTCTGGCTGGTGTGGGATGCGACGTGTGTAGATACAGGCGCGGGAAGTGCGACGCCTCCCGCTGAGAACCTCAAGTTGCGCAAATACGCCAACGTTGGTACCGGTTACGAATTTGCGCCGTTTGTGGTCGAGACGATGGGCCCAAGCGGCTGACGGAAAAGTCTGGAGACAGGAAGGCTGGAAATTATTTCTGCCAACGTATTAGCCTCGCTATAGAGAGGAAATGGTGCCAGTCTCCTTGGGACTATCTCGGATATCTAGAGCAATTTTTTAATTTATAATTTCGTTTTTTAATTTTATTATTTATATTTATTGTATAATAAATAATGACGTGTCACAAATGCTTGTAATAGGTTTAAGGGAATAAAGATTATTGCGCAAATTAGCGTAAATCACGTCACGTGATTAAGTTGCCATTGAATTTTAGCTATATTACTAGCTAGGGCGTTGTGAACTGAAAAACTTTGGAAACCCCAAAAAAATTAAAAGCGAATATTAAAATAATAATAATAATAATGGAAGCACATAAATACAATTGCCAATAATACCGATCCTACTTAGATATTAACATTTTTTTTTTATTTAACACTATACAGTAACATTTTAACCTTTTTGACTTATGCTCGGCTCTTGCGACCATGAAGAATAAAGATCGAGATGACATGGTCAATATTTTCCAGTTGGTTTCAGAATGAATGACTAAAAGCCATGTATTTAATCCTTCGTGACAAACCGTCTGTTACTGTAAGAATTATATCCCAATTTTTATTTTTAAATATATGCAAAGATTAAAAAATAAAATAAATTAAGAACTAAATTATAAAAACTAAAAATTTATAAATAAAATTACGACTATTCGATGGGCTCGGACCACGGGCCCATCGTTTCAACTGCAAATATATCTTGTTCAAAGGGTCAGCCTCGCTGTTCAGCGTGGGAACGCAGCGAGTGTCCTCGGCACACTACGCCCATCGAATAGTCGTAATTTTATTTCTTAATTTTTAGTTCTTAATTTATTTCATTTTTTAATCTTTGTACTTTACTTCGAATATATCCAAATGTTTCATAATTGCATGCTGTGTGCACATGCTTTTGGAGATAGTACTGGAACTGTATTGTAAAGATTTGAAATTTAAAAAATGTTTTGTACTCATTTCTGTTGTGTGTACCTAATAATAATAATACACACATCAAAAAAGTCTAGGGATCAAGCATGTTTAAGCGGATTTCTTGTGATTGAGATGTGGCTTTGTAATAAATTTATGATTTTATAAATTTATATGGATCCTTTTTGGTGCATTTCATAATTTAAAACAGGAACTGTCAATCAAATTCGAGTAAAAGATGAAAATCAGCTGTCAATATTTTCCCTATAAAAACATAAGACGCATTGAAGACATTATTAGTGCTACTGTTTCCCTACTACTGATTAAAACCAACGTTATTATGGAGCGGCGACGTCATTTAAGCAGGGAAGAAATGATCAGAGCCGTGGGAATGATAGAAGCTGGTTCCCGGCAACGTACTGTGGCTTTAGCTCTGAATACAAGTCAGAGTGTTATCAGTCGACTTTGGACACGTTACCGAACCACTGGTACCGTGGCTGAGCGCCATGGAGGACGGTATCGCTGCACCACACGGAGACAAGACCGATACATTCAAATCACAGCTCGAAGAACTCCAACAATAACCGCCATGATGTTAGCCGTGAGCCTTCATCGCTCTTCAGGGAACTTAATTAGCGACCAAACAGTCAGAAACCGCTTGCATGAAGTGAACCTTCATTCCCGAAGACCGCTACGGGTACCACCTATAGCAATGCACAATCGTAGGACTCGATATCAATGGGCTCTTGAACACAGAAATTGGACAGAAGAACAATGGCGTTTCGTGTGCTTTTCTGATGAGTCTCGTTTTGGTATGAGGCCGGATACAAGACGTATACGACACTGGAGAACCCCTGGACGCCAACAGCGATTAAAATCCTGCCAGGAAGTCCATCCTTATAGTGGTGGAACCATCATGGTATGGGCGGGTATTTCGATCGGCGGAAGAACTGAGTTGATTTGGATCAGAGGCAACCTCAACGCTCAAATTTATGCTGAGACGGTTGTATCAGACGTCATCGTTCCTCTACAAGTGCATATCGGTCCCTTATTTCAGTTAATGCATGATAATGCACGACCGCACACCGCAAGAGTTGTAAGACAGACTCTCGCCGCAGCTAACATCAATGTCCTGCCCTGGCCTGCTCAGTCGCCAGACTTGAACCCGATTGAGCATGCATGGGATATTCTTCAGAGAAGAGCTCTGCCGAATATGGAGGGTATCCAGTCGCAAGAAGACCTTTTTTTGTTGTTGCAACGAACATGGGCGGCCATTCCACAGCGTGATTTGGATGAACTCATTTTGAGTATGCCAAACCGATGTTCTTGTGTTGTTAGTGTTCGCGGTAGAAACACGGATTATTAATTGTTTAAGTTACCCAATAAAATTAAAAAAAAAACTGTTATTTCAGTCTTTTTTTCGAACTTTAATGTTAGTGGTTCAAATGTCAAAAATCCCTTTATTAGGAAAATGGCAATTTTTTTTACTAATGCAAAGGTGACTTGGTTTATCGTTACTGTAGACAAACGAAAACATTTTATTTGATTAATCCTTAAAGAAAATTTTAATGAATATCAATCAGGAGAAAAGTTATTGCAAAAATATATGTTGATCCCTAGACACTTTTGATGTGTGTACTTAATATCAATATCCCGATCGATTTTTTTTGACCCATACAAACACTGTCACAGCCTGTGCTACAGACAGGGGGCAGTACATTTGGGAAGTACGAGTAAATACATTATAGGTAAGTACAATTAACAGTATTATTTAACTGTTAAAAGGGTTTAAGGCTGTTCATCCATCTCGCTCGCGCAATCCAATGTTTTCAAAGTTTTTTTAAGTCTGACGGCCAGTTGCAGTAAGGCTGATTATCTTTTGATATGCTTATGAGGCAAGTCATTGGCCGAATAACCAAAGTGACAAGCTAACTACCAATCACGTGGCGTATACGAGTATAAAAATATTATTCAGAGATTATCATCCTTTCTGCAACATTTTGGACGTATTTTCACTTTCATATACAGTGTAAACTCAACGTCAATCGATTTAACGACAAACTCCCCGAAGCGTCGAAATCAATTGACTTTAGTTGGTTTAGCTTGTCTTCCAATTCAGTTTTTTTTTCTCTCTATTTGACGACAACTCTCTATAACGCCATAAATGCACAGTCCCTTCAGTGTCGTTATATAGAGTTTACACTGTACCTAATTTTAGGCATAGAAAAATAACAATAACATTTATACCTAACGATATTCCTCTATTTTACTAAAACAACGTGCAATTGTCAAAAGAGCAAATATTTTTTTAGGCTTCAGGTGTCATAGATAGAACCCCTTTTTGAAATAAAAAAGGTCTGAGGAGTTCTTCGCGCCATTTTGCGTGGACATGTCAAGTGCAAGTTTTGTTTTGTAAATTAATTTACTGTGGATATTATTGGTCAAAAGTGGTGTTGTTTTGTTTAATAATGTGCTAAGTTAAATAATTATGGAAAACGATAAATTTAACTTTAAATATGGGGCACAAGTTGCAGTTTATTTTTTGCGGTTTTCCCGCGCTGTCAACTCCCATATTTTACCCGACGTGTTTGAGCTATGGTGCCGCGAGTGACTCAAAGAAAAGCATCAAATTCTGCAGCATCTGGAATTTGATGATGACCTCATTAACTCACTAAAAAGAAAGATTTTTTACCTCAGACTTGGCTGTATGGGCTAGACCCTTTGCCTTCCCTATCATCTCATTCATCATCCATCGGGAGAAGAGAACAAAAACAAAATAAAAAAGGTTTATTCTTTTTAAAGATAAAAATCATCCTACAAAGGAGTGTTATTTATTACAAGTTACGAATTTGATCTCTCACGGCCAAGAGACGATATAGAGGGACAAACAATGACATAAGTCAACGTTCGCGCGATCGTCAACCTTTCGCTACCTACTTAGACATTGTATTTATTACCTAAATTATTTTTTTTGTATAAATTTATATTATAATATTAATATTCATTGTATAAATTAGTAATTAATTTAGTTAGTATAAATTTGTGTGCCAGAAATGGCGGAGTATGTGAGCTATTTAAAAACTATGTACCTATTTACCATATTCCATACAAATAAATATTATTTCATTGCTTGATTAGGCTCAGTATGCGTGGCGATATTTTTGGGAAAACTTCTTTCTACCGTAACTTAAGATTTTATTACTGAATAATTAAAATAAAAATACGTAGTTCTTTATTTTTATTCTAGAAGATAATATAAAAATGTTTGCTCTTTAATAAATTACACGCAGTATGATTAATGCCCAGATTTTTTTCCTAGAAAGTTCTGTGGTGGCTCGGTACTAAGAACGCGTTCCTTAAATCCTACAAAGGTCGGTTCAAACCCACCGGCAAGTACCAATGAGAAATAAATTTCTTACGTACATTTGTCATAGATTTACAACAGCACCGTTCCCGTGTGAGGAGAGCACGTTAAGCCGTCGGTCCCGGTTCCACTAATACCAACTTGTGGAATCGTTAATAAATTGTCATAAATAAAAAAAAATACATCATATCCTCGCCAAGTACTGGCCAGGCAGCGTGGCGTGTGTAGGTCAAATTCTCCAGATATATGTTCTGGAAGGCCCATCTCCAACAGGGGAGGTCTAGGACTGTAATGATGATGAAAAATGATGATAGACTTTCTTCATACTTAAACAATCTTTAAAAATATCGGATTGTGCGAGTGAGAAGGAGGCAAAAACCCTCTTAAGGATAAATCACACATGGCGTTTATTACATATTGTTTTTTTTTAATTCTATATGTACATTTTATTTACTATGATTATAATAACATTCCTCGTTAAACGCGAATAATATTAAACTTCAACAATATATAAAACACGATTAACTATTATTATTAAACGTTAGGACTAAATGATGACTTATTGTTAATTTTAGTTTAATACATTAACTTATTTTTTAAATATATTCCAATCCGATTCTAATTGGAATTAGTTTTCCAATAGCCTTTTCAAAATTTGTAAGTAGATTTTGAAAAGGTAATCCAGTCGCTTTTGTACGACTTAAAAAAAAAATACCAATAGTAAATAATACTTACAAACTTACAAAGTTAGGTACCCGCGAATTAAGTTTTTTTTATATTTAATATTTTTTTCCTATGTTACTTCAATGTCCTTTTACAGCTTTTCAGCACACTAACTTGTAAAAAAAAAAAGATCTTATTGTCTCTGCATTAAACGAAAGAAGATACGGTACGAGCTATATTGTTAACAACTAGATACAGTACAAAGTTTTTTTTTTATTTCTCTCACAATCATAATACTTTTTATATTATTTAACTGATCTTTACGGGATTTACTTTAGAGACGGTTTTTTTATACCAGCACAATATGTGACTTTGCGCCCACCTGATAGTATGTGAATGTTAGCAACTGGAATCAGACACTCTGTCATACATCAATCCCTAACACTATGCCGGCTTGACTAGTCATGACGGCAAATCGAACATGATCCCGAAACGTGTGGACACACTTTAGTAGGTTTATCGGTACGAACGGTGGATCTTCCCCGCCCCGGCAGAATGGACAAATTACCACCTATTTGTTGTTCAAATTCAAAATCGTTTATTTGCTTTAAATGTGGTACATACAGTAATATGGTTAGTAAGCTGGCTCGCACATTTAGCCATTGTTGTGGCATGCAAAAATTGATTTTTATTTAAAATATATTCTTATCTAGTAAGTCTAGTCATCATTATATAATTAAATTTAGGTCAATACATTTTATTAATAACAGACAAAAAAAAACAAAATAAAAATATGTCAAACAAATTCTTTTTGAAACGAAATTCAAAAGTTTTTCTCTTTCAAAATTACCCCCATGCACTGCCCGACAATAAAACTTATAAGATTCTTAAAACTCTAAATTGTTCTCGTTGTATGTGCCATTTGTAATGATGTCAAATGCCAATGTTTACTTTCGATGTTGTAAGCTTGCCATGGTGATAAATATATAAAAATAACACCGTTTAAAAACCAGACTTACTTAAAGACGGTTTCGACGCCGGGATAAATTGCTCGATGTCGTTGAGATGAATGATAAATGTTGTCTGACGATTTCAAAAATTTTGTGATTTGTGGGTAGGTTTACATCTACCACCCATTATATACGAAGTCTACACCGCGCAGCTCCAAAGCAACTTAGCCGAAACGTCGGAAGAAGTAAATCACATAAACACCTGTTAAACTAATAAAAACCATTACACGCAAAGTTACATCACTAATGACGTTAGCGAATGAGATACAATTTGTCACATTGGGACAGCATATATAGAAGCTAGCTTACTCGTACTACTGACCTTGCTACTGATGTAGGTTGCGTCAGTCACATGCAGTTTGCTAGTTCCACGCGTAATGGCTTCGTACCGTATCTTCCTCTTTTGTTTCAATCTAAGCTTATTGCAACGATAATCAAGTAATGCACATAGTTTTGTCGTCAAATAAATATATATATTTTTAAATAATTATTTTAAAATCTTGGTTGTTTTGCCGGAATTGTTCGTGCCTCCGGAACAAAAAAAAAACAAAGTCAACACCCGGTATTGTTGTATTTTCTAAACACATATACTTAATCATATTTTTCCTCACAAGTGTGTTGAAAAATGTCGTGCATAAAACTTTAATGATCGATCAATGGTCAACTTTTCGCACTTAATTTATTTATTAATCATTTAAAATATATTATATAATAATTATTGCTGTAAATATTTGAAAACTTCTAACGTTCTACGGATAAGCGACATAAGTAACATTCAGCACCATCTACTCTTGAATAACCCTTATTTTTAGGCTGAGATTTAAGATGCTTAATCTTCCACAATACAAAAGAGCCGGGCACTTTTTGTATTAAGCTTGGGCGTATGGTTCTAGCCAATAATATAAATATAAGTTATTTAATTTTAATGGAAAAATTAATTGTTTTAAAGAAATTATATTTTTAAACGAAAAGCTGTGCAAATATCAACTTTAATAATATATTATATTATATACACAGCTTTTCGTTTAATTATATTCTGTTACTTATACTATATATATAGTTTAAGTAGCAGAATATAATTTTGCGTATCATTTTTCATAGAAATTCTATGAAGAATATTTTTTAAAAAAGGGGATTTAAAAAGCATGGCAATACATGTTAGTGGTTAATAAACACCCGACTATTTTAACAAAACACGTGAATAAATCTCAGCCTTTTTCAATAGGTATGCAAATTTATAGTAAATTTTCTACCACAATAGACATAAACATCCTTAAAACGGGTAATTTATGAGTTAATAATGTAAAGTTAATAAAGCGACACAGCTAAGGAGACAATTCTCATGCAACATTATTTCTAAACCTGGAAAATTGCCTCCGTTTAGTTGTTAGCAAACAACGTTTAGTTAAAAAATGCTTACAACCGAATTCTTAGACGTTTTCTCAGCAGCTCCTCCACTCAATTCGTCATAATGAATATTTAGAATACGAGAGTTCTTCGCGCCATTTTGCGTGGACATGTCAAGTGCAAGTTTTTGTTTTGTAAATTAATTTGCTAGGGATATTATTAGTCAAAAGTGGTGTTGTTTTGTTTAATAATGTGCTACAATGTGAATAATTATGGAAAACGATAAATTGGACTTTGAATATGGGGCACAAGTTGCAGTTTATATTTTGCGGTTTTCCCGCGCTGTCAACTCCCATATTTTACCCGACGTGTTTGAGCTATGGTGCCGCGAGTGACTCCAAGAAAAGTATCAAATTCTGCAGCATCTAGAATTTGATGATGACCCCATTAACTCATAAAAAAGAAAGATATATCACGTCAGACTTGGCTGTATGGGCTTAGAGACCCTTTGCCTTCCCTATCATCCTATTCATCATCCATCGGGAGAAGAGAACAAAAAAAAAAGTATTTAGAATACGGGAACGCATCTTCAAGTTTGTTGTTGTTGAAAAAATAACTTACCGTAAAAATAAAAAATAATCAAAATTTACATTTTATGTTTTTTTTTAATACTTTCACCGCATGTGAACTAACTCCCACCTGATTGCAAGTGCGCGCGAGGACCATGAATGTTAACAACTGACATCAGACACTCATGACTGACATCAGTCCTTAACACGATGCCGGCTTGACTAGGCATGACGGCAATTCAAGTCTGATCCCAAATATTTGGATACACTTTACTAGGTTTATCGGCACGAACGGTGGGTACTTCCCCGCTCCGGCAGACTGGGCAAATTACCATCATCAGTCCGCCTACCACCTATTCGTTTCTCAAGGTTTGAAGAGTTTACAACTAAAAATACTGTTTTCGAGAGTCCCTTTACAGCTGGAAGGAATAGTTGAGTAAAGGAGCCGTTGAGATGTCTTAAAATACGGGTGTTATCCACCAGAGATGCGCGAGGACAACATTGCCCTGTGTCCACGTAGCTCGCTTTAAAGGGTTGTTAAGCTTTACACTTTCCTATTTTACAAAAACATATCTATGATCTAAAATCTGCGTAATTTAATTTCCTAGAAAGCTGGTAGACTCCATTTTTAAATAGAACTCTCAGATTTGTAAAATCTGTAAAACATTTGGAGTTTGCGAGCAATAGGGATTGCGAAGTTTAACGACTCTCTTAAGCCTTGTTCTAAGCGGTGTTAATGTAGGATTCGCAGCGTACTAATAATATATTTATGACGTCATCAAACGTTCTCAAGACGGATTATTTCGCACTAACGCAGTTAAATGTCAATCATATCGTTTCTAAGCATGTCTGTGAATGTAGGGGGTTGTTTTAATTACATTTGAGTATAAAAATGTAACAAATATACCATTTGAAACCACGTCGAGAGCACGTAAATCACAGTGTAAGTATGTATTAAATGTAGTGTATATATAATATATATAGTATGTAGTACTGTGTACATATTAGTATGTATTTGTCTATATAGATACAATTTTAATTACCTATTAATATATTTAATGGTTGCACCTACCTCACAACACAAATGGTTTCATTGTCCCAAAGGTTGGTTGCTAGAGAATGCCTAGCGGCATTAAGCCCGCCTCTTGTACAATAAAGTTTTTTTAATAAATAAATAAATTATGATTTACTATTCAACCTCTCCGAGATGTTGCAAACAAAAAGTTGCTGATCATAATTTATCTGTCCCTATGCCAGTCGTCTCTACAACTGTATTGATAAAGTTAGAGAAGGCTCAGACATCCCACTTCGGCTCTCTACGACGAGGCCCAAGTGCTAAGTGTTAGAAGGTTGTTAATAATAATAATAATAAAATTCTTTATTGCACACAAAATATACAATATAAAGTGTTGTACATAGGCGAGCATAATACCATGAAAGTATTTTCTACCAGCTAACCTTTGGGAGAGTGACAGATTAATATTACGGGTGCAGAGTGTGAAAATGGAAATAATATAGTAAAAACCAGAATTAAAATATGTAAATAAATACAATATATACATTTATAATACTATAATACCTAACAGAAAAATAATAATGGTAACTGAGGATGGCAATTTTTACACATACAAACTATTAGATCGAAATTGCAAATCATGCTACAGAACGCGTTCCAGCTAAAACGGAGTTAAGCGTTTTGGTTTGTTTCTCGGTCCTTTTCTCTACAACAAGCCTTTTGGTATGTGTAGTCTCGAGGACGCCAGAAAGACTCTCAGGACTGTTGCTGACATGGGACTATCGGATACAGAACAATTTTAAAGAGTCATCCGTTAATTTCAAGAACACAATAATTTGTTTTAGATTTATTTTTATACTTACTAAATTTATATTTCCCTTTTCGTAAACTTTTTTGGTAATCGACTGCATGGTCACATAGTTGGTCAGGCATGAAAGGTAGGTAGGTATATTGGTAAATAAACATATTATTACTACAGAAACGGATCCAAACAAACGCATACAGATGTTAAAAAATATGCTTAAAATTTGAACCGAATGCTACATTAACAGGCTTTTAAACCATTGCACTTGCAGTTCCTACATTAAGAGTATTATGAGACTTACAGCCGGTTTTTCGAAGCTCTACTTAATTATTTCCTACCTAAGAAATCTTTAAGTTTTCCTTAAGTGAGATCAGGTTTCACGAACAAATTTATTTAATTATTTGTAAACGCAAAATGACGGTTCCCTTCTTAATTAAGTACTCCTTAAGATATGTATGTTTGTGAAACGCATTTATTGTTAAACCTGTAGTAATAATTAGGTACTAAAAATACGTTCGAGAAACTGGCTGTTAGTAATCCAGTCAAAATAGACAAAAAAACTATTTTTTAGTTTAGGTTTAGGTAGGTAATTTGCATAGAACTAAAATTTGGTACAGACCTTGAAGACATCACAAAGAAAATACTAAAAGTTCCCACCGATCCCATGTTTGCAGAATAAGTAATTCAACGTCAAAGGTATTTTTTTTTTATATTTTTTTTTGTGTTCTCTTCTACCGATGGATGGTGAATGAGGTGATAGGGAAGGCAAAGGGTTTAGCCCATACAGCCAAGTCTGACATAATAATATATCTTTATTTTATTGAGTTAATGAGGTTATCATCAAATTCCAATGTTGCAGAATTTGATGCTTTCCTTGGAGTCACTCTTGGGCATTATAGCCCAAAAATGTCGGGTAAATAATAACTGCAACTTGAGCCCCATATTTAAAGTCAAATTTATCATTTTCCATAATTATTCACATTGTAGCACATTATTAAACAAAACAACACCACTTTTGGTTAACAATATCCACAGTAATTTAATTTACAAATCAAAAACTTGCATTTGACATGTTCGCGCATAATGGCGCGAGGGACTTTTTATTATTTTTGATAATATCCCCAAGGTCCGTAACAACTTTAGCTGCATACGAATTATAGTATATATTTTTTATTAAAATTGAAATGTACTCTCCGACCGGAGTAATAGGTAATAATGAATTAATCCTTTTGGTATATTATCTTCATACACATCTGGTGGAAAAGCAGTCTTAGAGATAGATATATATATATATATATATTATATTATAATTATTTAAATTATGGCTTATTTATGATACTAGGTCAATAATAGACAGCATATTAAATTTTGAGTTATACAAGTTGAGGCTTTCCGACTAAATTAAACGGAGCCAGCCGTTTGTAGCGCTCACTGTATAACATTCTAAACATTTATGCATTTAGTCCTTTATACATATTAGATAGGTAGAAGAACAATAAAAGGATAATTATGTTGACATATACAGGACTTATGAGATGGGTCGGTAAAGGCAGGTACCTTAACCATTATGGCGAATGTTCCTAGGAGACATGAAAATCGATCCTGTTTCTTATATGGATCGAAAGTCTCTACTAGAACGACTGAGGTTTGATACTAGAAATGTCAGAAATCTCAAAAAACTTTTCCCATACATTTTGTACGGAAAAACGAATAAATCAAACTGATTTATTACCGTCATTTATTTTGCTATTAAGAGGTTTTTTACGCTTTGCATCCCTCTCGCTCGCACATTCCAACATTATCAAAGATTTTTTAAGTCCGAGTGTACTTTTGAGAAATCTAGTCGAATCACCTTTCTACGAAATACAATTAATGTAATTTAAAACTAACACTCTTTTACTAAAACAAATCTATGAATAATATCCATGAGCATTACATATTATGGACAAAATAGTGTCTAAATTTTAGATTAATTACTAAAATAGTTTCCGTTAAGTTATTATTGTTACTAACACAATATGGTTAAAAATATTATTAATATAACTCTTTAATTTTATTTCATAGAATTCTGACTACATTTTTCAAATAAACATTCCGCTTTTTATTTTTTACTTTGGTGGCTGCGAGCTAAAGGGATACAAAGTAGAGCAAATCTTAAAATTTATCTCTAGTAGGTGACATTTTTTAAATATATTATTTGTTACTAATAGCAATAAACTCAAGTCCAGACACAAGACCAGATATATAAACTAAACTAAAGTTTTAACCTTTTTTCGTTCCTCTACCTAGCACCAACATAATAACTTACCTCCAGTTCCTAAAGCGTACAATAAAATTTAGAACATATCTTTTTGTTATATATCAGGTCATAGGCAGTTTGTCACTTTATTAGTTACGCTAATCACATAACAGCTACACTACTGCTGATAGGCCTTCCAGAACATATTTCTGGAGAATTAGGCCTTCTCTCACCACACTGGTCAGGTGGATTGGCAAGGGTCTGGTATCAATTTCTTAATAATTGTTAGTATTAGTGGAACCATGACCGATGGTTTAAAGGGCTCTTCAAGACATAGAAATTTGTTAATCCATGACAAACATACAAGTCGACTTGAATGTTTTCGAATTAACCGGAGCACTAACATTATTTTTAAGCTAATCACATGCATTATAAATAACCAAAAAGATAAGTATTCAATATCTTATTAATGCTTTGAGAAAGTGGGGGTTAGTCAGGCCTATAGATAGGTATTTTGGGTATAAATTCTATCAAGAGTACATATTCCATCATGGAGGAGGAGTCGCAGTGCTGCTTGGTGAGGCGCCAGTGAAGGCCCAGCTTGTTGTATAACCTACTGTTCTCCCATTCTAGTAGTTTGTTTAGAGAATGCTGTGTCTGAAATGGAGATTTTTTTATTGTTTACTAGTTTGATCCTGCATTGCCTGTGTAATAAGGTAATGAGCAAAACTCAAGGTTGCTTTAGTACATAGGGTTGTATGTGGTGTAGTTGTAGACATCATGTCCAAACATGGGTTCCAAGGAACAACTCTGCCAAATGTCAAATCAGACTAGAAGTTTAGCTTAAAGGCAAATCTAACAGACAGACAGGTATATAGCCCACATGGCTGTAAGGATTGTGGTGATGCTATCATATAGCCTAAGTATGCCCCAGAGTTTCAAGGAATATCTGCCAAATTTCAATAGTGGTGAATATAGGAGTGAAGGTGGTCTAGCGGATATGTCTGTAAATTTAGACACGGAGGTACCGGGTTTAATTCCTGTTCGGGATTCAATTCTTTTGTGATATTTCTCGAGTTTGGTACACAAGAGATATCAACAATCATGCCACTGATTATAATGAGCCTATAGTGAAGTTGGCACTAAATCAATCCGCTTTTAATGGGGGGTTTCTGATAGCAAGGGAATACACATAACAGACAACGCTTCTTTCATATTTAAAATATTAGTATGGATGTGACTAAAGTGTGTCCCAAGTGATTTACTTTTTATTTTGTTATTTGAGCTAATCACATGATTAACAAAAAGGCTTTAATTATATAGCTGTTGGTAGTTTTTAAATTAGTATAGTTTTCACTCACCCGTTTACTAAGACATATAACAGGCCAGAGGGAGCATCCAAGCGTGCAACAACAGCACACACATCCACAGAACAACCATTTAACATTAACAGGTAGGGTCTTTTTTAGAGAACTGTTGATCCGAGTCACCGTCTCATGGTATTCTTCAGGAGCTACCCGTGACTGTAGGGCGGGCTGGAAGTCTGTGTTAAACCGATTACTCAGACCAAAGCTGTAAAATGTAAACTTTATTTTATTAACCATCATCATAGCCCCTACAACACTTGAGTTCTATACCTCCACTACATTACTGGCTAAGTTGCTTATGCAAAGTACTTGTTAAAATTTATTTAAGTCCAACCTGACTATACACACTAGTCATATAATCAGAGGCTTAAATATTTGAAGCTTACAAGTCTCAGCAATCGCAGAATGAGGGAAGATATAATTGAGACAAAAAAATATTCTTAAAATTGTAACAGCAAGGTATAAACTGCCCCCACCTAGCCAAAATGTTTAACACATTGATGTTTCCACATTGGGATCACGGATTGAAACTAATACTAGTTTTTAATTATTATTTTGCCATGCCTAAACTTTGATTTCTTATCCCCAAGGGTTGATGGTAAGAACACACGCCTTTTGTATTAAACAATAAAGTTTTTAATAAATAAATAATGAGAAAATCCAGCAATACAAATGTGGGATATCACTTTATGAATAACAGAGTCGTAAATATGTGGAACAAAATACCAGGAAGTCCTCAACTGTAAACACTTTTAAAAACAAACTTCTATCAACTTTGGAAGTAGTGGACATTTTGGAACCACAGGTTTTGGATTTTGAACGGAATGGAATTCCCACTGCTAAATATGGCCTTGCCATATATTTTTTGGACAATTTGTTGACAGTTTGCGAAGGTTCATTTTGAATGTTGGGACAAAATATTTATTTATTTAAAAACCTAATTGCACTATGTACAAAGGTGGACTTAATGCTAGGCATTCTCTGACAGACAAACTTTTAGGACATTTATCATGGTACGGAGGTGCAATAATAGATATAAAAATAGTCAAAATATTAATTCTAGCTACAGATCTAAACTTAAGTTACTCTTTTCTTATTATACATTCATTATCATAACCAATAGTACTTTCATTTTCGAGGTAGTATTTTAAATATCCTGTCAATCAGGTTTTACAATCAGCAGGTCAACATTATTAACTTTTCTTTATTGACATAAATCTCTTATCATTTACTGCAGAGACATTTAAAAGATAACAACAAATTTTATGGCTTGAAACTCCGTCACTCAACAAAGAAATTAAGCAAAAAGAAAATTGGCTGCTGGTCAATGTCCTATATTTAAAGCAGAGAAAATTCAATGCCAGATGCAATGACAAAGACAGATTCGCACTTAACTCCACAGCACCAGGTGTGTTTTCTTTAACAGCGTAGAACTAACATGTTAATGTCTAAAATATAAATAAAACATAAGGTAGACTCACACGGTCATATTCCCAGCTCCACGAACAATAATAGGGTCAGGCACTAAAGTCACATGAGTATCCTCTATATTCTCATCACTTTCAGTCTCATCAGGGTATATGGCGTCGAAATCTGCCATTTTACCTTGTAACTAAACTAAATAACAACTAAATACAGCTATCTCAAACACATAACAAGTCCTATTTGACTTGTTTGTTGGTTTTTTGTGGGACTGCCTTTTGTTTTGCGAAATGACGTTTAATAACTCATAAACAAGATAAACGACATAAACAGATGGCAGATTAGTGTTACCAAAAACAAAATTGTTTTTTAATATTCATTGTAATTCTATTTTTTTATTTATCGTATGACATGAGCCGCTGCCTGGTAGACGTGGCTAGATAATAAGTAGGTGCCCAGAATAATACCTCCTACAGTAGATCTAGAGTAAAATAACTTATTATAGGCCCCTAGAAAAACATGTTAGAAAAACAGTGGGGTCGTCAGCTCTACTCCAGTAGCCCTATTCTGTTACTGATCGCAAACGTTATTAGTGGATTTCGTTATTTACGTCAGAGCTTGCGTTATAATTACAAAATATTATTCAATTCTCAACTCGATAGGCGCACGACGACTCAGGCCGACTACAAACTCCTCAATAGTAGACATCTAGATCTCGAGCTATGAAGAAATTACGCACATAACACGGCGCGACCACTCTGAGCGAGTTCTGCCGACTTTAAATCTTGTTACTGTTGGTCTTTGCCAAAGGTGCCAGTGTCAGTTTACCAGTGCTATGTTCGACTTAAAACCATGTCTATATAATCTGTGCTTAAAACCTAATATAGCAAAGCTTGATAATTTTACCGAATTTTGAATGAAAACCATAGACAAACGCCAAGTCAAACAATTTTCAAAGCAAATAACACGAAAAAAATCGCTTAAAGCGACAAGAAAAACACAGGACAGGCAGGCTGGCGCAGCTTAGGTAAGACGGGAACGGAAGAACATCTTGTAGATCCGGACCTTCAACCTGAGGCGCAAGCTGGACTTCATAACAGGACAATGGCTCTCATATCCTTTTGACAGCAGCAGCTGCAATTAATAGGAACCTACCGCCGGCATAAGGTCTTAATTAGATTTCTCTGCTAGAGGTACTATTCCGATCCCGCGCCAAAGCCGCGACCCTAGTTGCGTTGCATCCACGAGCTCCGTGTTTGTTTTGAAGCGAATGGAAACGCTACTAGAGTACCTGTCTAAAATTTCATTAAAAGCAATAAAAGCTGATCGAACACATAAGAGGTCTTTATGCAATTTGTATTTATTTGTAAGTCACCACTGCGATCTTGGCTTCGCTCTATATAAAAACAAACGTGTATGTGTAGCGTGTGCAACGTAATACCAATACAGTACCTATGTACCTATTATCTACTTAAAATAATATTGGTATATTTAAAAATAAATAAGCTACCTATTTACGTGCTATTATTAGCTGTTCAAATTAAAGTATTACAAAAAAAAAGTCTGACGTTGATGTACCTAATATTTTTTTTAAATCGCAACTGTAACTGTAGAATGTTGAAATATTGAATACCTTTATTTAATAGTCAGTTTTAGCCTTATAAATGCTCGAATTTATATATATTTTAACGTCACTTTGGTCGTGATTGTTTATAAAACGTGGCTGATATTTAGCTACATACTTTGAGTTTTAGCAATGTCTATATATATTATTTTTGAAACTGTAATGCAAAAAAATGTTTAGTGCTTATTAAAAAAATAAGTCATAAATGTCTGATTTAAATATTTCATACACTTCGGCAGCCGCGCGATTTTAATGAGGTTTTAACCATAATTAATTAGACGTAAACAAACTTCCTCGTACAAGTGCAAAGTACTAAACGTTACACACTTACTTAGTTATTATTGCTATTGTAATTGTATTGTGTTTTTATTTTGGCTACTCAAAGGCCCAATTAATGAATACTGTAATAGCATGTGGTGGTTGCCTGTAATTGGTGCAGCATCTGTTTTCTGTCTTAGTATGTTTTGTTGCTGTCACTGTTTTCGACCCTAATAAATAAATAAATTACCAACAAATAGCAATTTTGACCTATTTTTGTTCGCTAGTTCCTTAAGTTGTTTAAGCTGCCCTAGCAAGAAGAATGAAACAGGATCTGGCAGCTGCGATTGCCTAATCTAGGTTAGAACCAACGTACGTCTAGTCTCACATAATATAGTAACCATATATGTATGTCGGTATCAGTAAGGCCAATACCTTGTATCTAATGAAAGTTAGCCAGTGATAACGCGCACAGCTGTGCCCTAAAAACGCGATGGATTGAGCTTTGACAACCAACTGGCCTATACTGCACTAAAGAAGTTCGAGTATACCTACTTAGGAATTCAAGTTATTTTACATACAATACTTAATACAAAAGAGACACAAACTTAAATAACACTTTTTTACATTAGAGCTAATCAAAGTTTTCCATTTTATTTTTTGTTTTTTGCTGTTATCTGTTAGTATCTTATCTATCTTAAAATGTCAATTTCATGTGTGTGTATTTTTTTTATATAAAATACATCCCAAGTTTTGGAACAAAAACAGTTTTTTATTTGTGACATTTTTGTAACATAGTCTAAAGTTCAGCGTTCAGAGTTCTGCTGCTCATATTATTAGAGAATCAGATAAAGATTGCCTACTTTTAAATGACAATTTAGATACTGTAAAAATCTTTGTATTTTTTTGTGATGTTGACTTGACCAAGGCAATTTAAATTAAAGCCTGCGGACGCGCCGTCTAAATCAACACTGTGTTTTGTATTTTCAAAAAAAACCACACATACTAAAGACAAACTACGACAAAATAGCAAGCAATTTTACAATAAAAATACAGAGCCCGTACAAACATTTCAGACTTCTGAGAATGCCTGTTTGCGCAAGACGCAATGGATCGGGTAAAATTACTAGGCTTGTTTTGTTAACAAATATTTATATATGTATATTATATTTCAAATTGCCTCCGTAGTCCGTGGATTTAGGTGCCTGATCGGAACAAATAAAATATCTTATGATATTTCTCGAGCTTGGTTCGCTAGACATCGACGAGCTGGCCCAAGACATGATGAGCCTATAGTAAAGTTGGCTAAATGTGAATCCACTTTTAAAGCGTGATTTCTGAGCACCCCGCTAGAGATTACGGCCGTGATCATACGTAAAATCACTAACACTACATATTATAAAATTAAGTCCTCCGCCGCGTTTGGCTGTTCGCGATAAATAAATAAATACTGCACCGATTTTCATGCTGTTTTCACCAATAGATAGAGTGGTTTTAGTATATAATTTGTTAAGTTTTTGTATTAACAATATTTGTTGGAGGTGTCGGAAAAAAAATATCCGTCTGAGAGCTGTCAACGAAAACGATGCCTAAACCCTTTGAGATATAACAAAATAATGTATGGTGGAATTTTTTATCTTATATAGTTCTACAGCAAAGACTGTGATGGAATATGCCTATCTCTTAAGGATAACATACTATAACTATATCCATTTTCATACCAAAAAAAATGGGCAATATATAGCGGTAATGGGAAAGCTGTTTACACAAATAAAGTATTAATTATTTTCATTTTAAACACGTTAGTTGCCTTAAGACTTTTATGAAGATTATTTTTCCCCTTTACACCATGCAAATTAAATGAATACCTTAGATTAGGAGATATGGCAAAATCAAAATAATAAATTTAGTGTCGCCCCACGCCACGTCGCGCCGTTTACACGGACAAATACAAATAACCAATATGTTGAAAGTCAGGTATAGGGTATTTGCAACTATGCATTCGTTTTTCTATAGCGGGTGCAATAATGCATTCGCATACGAGGTATTATAGAGCTAGCCTATGGTATATAAGAGACATGCGTACCCTTTACCGACACATACCTACGCACTGCACAACAGAAAGCAACATGAAGGTAAGACCACTTTAAAATAACCCTTTATTTAAACTATAATAATATCTTCGCATGTACCACAAGCACAGGTCGGAATATGCACCCACATACCGTAGTCACCATCCCTTCACGTCCGTAGGTATACATTTGGGAAATCATACATCTGTCGCACAATAAATATGTGGAATTTTCTTTCAGTCTGTGTTTCCATTTTAAAAAAGCATCTGACTGATGTCAGTCATGGGTGCCTGATTTCAGTTGCTAACATTCATGATCCTTGCGCCCCACTTACCATTAGGTAGGCGCAAAGTCACGTGTCGTGCTAAAAAAAAGTTAGGTATCATCACGACCGTTTTCCTTTCGGGGTGGTCAGAAACCACGCTTCTAAAGAAACGGATTCACATTTAGCCAACTTTACTATAGGCCAATCATGACAGGTGACAAGCTCGTCGATGTCTCCAGCATACCAAACTCGAGAAAATTAATTGTGATATAAATTTAAATATTAATTAAGTAAATGTATTTATTTACATTAATAAATATTATTGTATCCCGACCGGGAATCGAACTCGGTACCTCCGAGTCTGAATCCACGGACTTAACCGCTAGACCACGGAGGCAGTTTCGTGTCGTGACGTGCTAGTATGTATATAAATATATATATAAGCCTTTCATAGTTGGTAGGCAGCAATGAATATAATACTCGTGCCAAGTTGGTAGTCAAAATAACTACAAAGCTACTAAAATCGCTTTACTGGATCAAACGTTGTTGTTACAGGATTGTATTTTTTTGTATTATTATACCTAATACAAGATCCGTAGAAGAGCGATATTTACCGATCGGTTTAATCCGAATGAAAGTTTCCTAGCGAAATATGTTAAGGATATGTATGACAGTACAGAAGAGATGATGACATGACATTTGTAAATTCACTTATAAATAAAAAGATACATTATTTTCAACTCACTAGGAAAATTATAAATCACAAACACACAAGCTTACCCTCCCTCTCCCCCTTCCCCACTCCCTTCCTTATACATACACACACACAAACACACACATACATATACAGACATTGCACCCACACTCACATACTAAATTTGTAACTTTTTTAAATTCTATTTTCTTCTAAATTGTATGTTCATTATTGGAAGACACTGGCTCCTGTTATAAAGCTCAGCTCATGCAGGAGACAGGGTTCACCATAACGAATCAATATTCTTATTGTGCTAATAAACGATTTGTATTTGTATATATTTGTATTTGATATAACAGGGTGAATTTTTCAAGTGTGCGTGGCTTCTGTCTAAATTACGAGGAATAACGAAAAATGCTGAAATAAGTCTCCGTTGATAAAGAATAAAATAGAATCTTAACATTTTAAAAGGATTCAATTCGTGTAGTTAAGTTTGACATTATTTCCCAAAATGTAATCCTTATAAGCGACACTATCACTTCTATTACACTAATAATACAGAATGTTTAAAAATTTCTTTAAAAAAAATGGTTATGTGGCCAGATCATCGTCGCAGTTGCAATTCTGATGGTGTGCAGCAATGCGGACGCGGTGATCGCGCCAGGTTACGGCCACCCCCTGGCTTATGGAAGGCCGTATGGAGTCCCAGTCGCTGCTCCTCTAGTAGCTTCACACGGATATGCGCCCTACGCCGCCGTACCCCGACCAGTCTTCGGTGTTGGACCAGCCATCGCTAAGGTAAAGTTATTGTATACAGGAATTGTAGTAATCTACAGTTTAATGACAGCAACCAGCGCAAAAGGAGTGGCCTTGGTAATGTATGCGATGCAGACATATTTCAAGGTTGCTGCATCGAATCCGATCGAATCCCAACAACATAAATTATATTGGCTTTGTCATAAAACATTTCGTCCTAAAAAAAGGCTGGTCAAACCCCGGCATATACTCGCACCAGTGAGAAATACACTTTTCTTACGTTATAGATTTTCAAGACAACCGCTCTCGTGCCTAGTAGAGTCCCGGTAATTTGTGGTAAAAATGGTAAAAATGTAGTAGTAAAAAATTGACATCAGACCTTCGCCCACCCGTAGTTGCGAGTGTAGGCCAAAATCTCCAGAAATTTCTGGAAGGCCCATCTCTGTGATGTTAATGACATTTCGTTTATAGAAAAGTGTCGCACTTTATCCATTATCCACTAACATTTGGCAAGCTTGGTCAAGGCTGTAATTTACCTATTGGGGGCCCAGCACCCGTATTCCATTTTATCACGTATTAGGCGCAAACATTATTAGTAGATTTCGTTATTTCCGTCAGAGCTTGTGTCAATATTACAATTGTAGCGCTCCTTTTGTCTGCCGAGTATGTAGCGTCCTTTTTTGTCCGTGCTCAATTTTACCTCCCGCAACCTCGCTCGACCCGCACGCCCGTTTGGCCGAGCAGTGAGATTCAGGGGGTGGAAACTTAAAACAAGCAATTGACAAATTTCGGTTCTTATAGAAAGTGGTTCCTATCGATAGCAGGGCCCTAGGCACTTGCCCAGAGTACCCAATGGGAAAGAGGGGCCTGAGCGTAGTGGATTATTGCTATAACTCATCTATTATTCAAGAAAGACCCGGGCTCAGCTATGAGATGTTATGGATTGGCTTTCGTCGAAGCTTTTTTTGCAAATCTTATGACTTCCCTACGATATAGGTACAAAGTAAATACTTCCAAATTTAGTAGTTTAGCTATCACACATCCAGGCGACCTCATCAAGCGCGGGAAGTGCGGCGGTTTCTGCTGAGAACCTCAAGCTGCGCAAATACGCCAACCTTAGTACAAGTTACGAATTTGCGCGGTTTGGGGTCGAGACGATGGGCCCATGGGGACACTCAGCCAAGCCAGAAAAGTCTGGAGACAGGAAGGCTAGCAATTATTTCTGCCAACGTATTAGCTTAGCTATACAGAGGGGAAATGTTGCCAGTCTTCTTGGGACTATCACTGAAGGGTCGTCTCTAGAGGACATTTTTTACTTATAGTTTATTTTTGATTAGGTTTAGTTTATATTTATTTTAACTTTTACTTTTAAGTAGTTTTAATTTATATTGTAATTATATTAAGCTATCTAGGTAAAGATACATACAAAGAAGACTGCTATTAATAACGATCAAGTTAATAAAATCTGTTTAAATCCTCAGGTAGCAGCACCAGTTGACGACTACGACCCAAATCCCCAATACTCGTACGCTTATGACATCCAAGACGCTCTGACCGGCGACTCCAAGAGCCAGCAGGAGTCTCGCTCTGGAGACGTCGTCCAAGGATCCTACTCCTTGGTGGAACCTGATGGTACCCGCAGAATTGTCGAGTACACCGCTGATCCTCACAATGGGTTCAATGCTGTCGTGCACAAGGAACCGATAGGCGGCGTTGTTAAAGCTGTGGCTTCACCCGTTTACCACTAGTCAGTGATACTCCCAGACCGTTCTATTATAGTTTAAACCCGGATATTCACTAGGTTACAAACTCGATGCGTAGCGTTGCAGTAGCACAATTGTAAATCCAGTATACGAGTAAGTTAATAGTTGCTTCAATTTTGCTTGGTATAAAACTAATAAAAATATGTTGCAAAACACGTTGGCCAACATAATGTCGCCTAATGAATATTCGGGTTTATGTTTGTTGACCGTTGATTGTTAAAGCTAAGGTAGGTAATAAATAAGAGGAATCAATGTATGTTGTTTTTTTTTAAACTATCTGTTGAAATAGTTCTGAATTCCGCCAACTTAGATTGATGGTAGGTAGTAAAATGATTAGCAGTTATTCGAGCTAGCGTTTGAACTTGAAAAAAAAATTCAGGTACCGCGGTTTTTCTCGCTAAATTTTGCTTTGACATGTGTTCTTGTATGGTATCCATTTGCATCAGCAATATTCAGCAAATTAGCGTGATTTGAGCAGTACCTGAACACGCGAGTAGGTAGGACTTACTAGTAGGTAAGTACTGTAACGGGTATATGTAGGTTACGGAGTTTTATTTGAATTTTATTGAAGAATAGTATTGTCATAAATATGACAATGACATAGTCGATGGATTTTGTTTTGTAAAAAGAGAGAATCGGGAGCTCGGACCGAGAGGTCGACAGAGAGATTATTTTTATAAATATTAGGATTTTTGTATATTTGTAATTACATATATCGAACATAAAGAGAACAAGTAATAAACAAAAAAAACAAATATAACCTGCCTTTGCGGCCACAGGATTATCCAACGTCTGCGGTTACATAAAAATGCAAAGAAGTTTTTATATTTTCGATATATGTATTCACAAATGTACAAAAACTAAACAAGTTTCCTATACTTTTAGCTATTTGTTGTTCTCGTTGAAAGTATGTGCCATTAGCAATGATGACAAACGTCAATTTTTTATTTCAAGGCGAACTAATATTGTAAGATTGCCACAACACGGCTTGAAACAGACTTAAAGCTTTATGAGTAAGCATCACATTACATTAATATACAATCATCTTTAATAATACGATATCGTATACAATACAAAACAAAACAAAATGTTTGACAAAAGATATAGGTACCAGTTCAACAAAGCACCAGCCAACTAAGTAGGTAATTATATTCACTTAGGCTAAATAATTGCGACACATCGTTCTAATCCACATGCTCATGCGCGTGCGCAACAACGAGATAAATGGGTTTCGCTTCAAAGAGAAGCTGCTGCTTGAACGTGTATTTCATAGAATATCTATGTATGACACAGTAATGGAATCTGAATATCATATATGACATACGAGTAGATAGGTACCTACTCTACTAAACGTGCAATGAAGTTGGCTCTTTATAAGCGTGGTTGACCACCCCGGCAGGGCAGCGGTCGTGATGATACTTTACTTTCTATGGGGTGTATCAGGCAAAGCTTTTTGTAGATGTCGCTAGCGGCAATGGTACCTTGTTTTACACCTATATCGCATCATTTTTTATATGTTTTTGTAGTTTCTTATTTTTATAACAGAAAAATGTATTTGAAATTAACGTTACCTACCTTAAATGGCGAGTTAAGAAAGCGCACACCGTATTTAAAAGGAAAAAAGGTTGAATTAATAGAACGGCAATTTTGAAATCACCATATCTTTGATTTCACTTGGAAATCTTGATTTGTACACTTAAAAGCTTCTCACTTCGGCATAATATCCAGAAAATAATAAATTTCGTAATAAAAATACAAGATTTCTATGCAACTGACAGTTATATTAGGTACCATCTATCATGCGCCATCTATCGTAATAAAAAGTTAGTGATACACCCCATTCGGAGATAAATTATTTTTATTTTTATTTAATAAATTAAATTAAAAACTTTATTGCACAATAGTACAAAAGGCTAAGCTTAATGCCGTAAGGCATTCACTGACAGTCGACCTTTGGGACAAGAGAGAGATCAAAAATAAATCTAGGAGTAGGTGCAAAAATAATTACAAAAAGAGAAAAAGTTAACTTGACGTAACCTAATATATGATACAAATATATATATATATATATATATACTGATAAACATACACATTATTACTTACATAATGTGATAAATATATAAATAACTACTTACTACACATTAATATTTGTGTTTTTGGGAATTATTCGTAAATCTATTAAGAAAAGGGCTAATCGCACTTCTAACTCATAATTAAATTAGATTTAATCCCTGAACTATTTCTTCCAACTCTGAACCTTTTTCCGTTATTGGTAATTATAGAAAATAATTTGTCGGACAAAAATACATAGCCTTAAGGTATTAACTGTTTAATTTAAAACATCAAATATGTTTTGCTCAATTACCCTTGAAATTGCTATCAAGTAAAAACATTGTTTCACAATGTGACCATATTTTCGACCGTGGCAGAAGTAATGTTAATAGCATTATAAAATCGCATCCGTAATGCATCACGTCTTACGTATTACGTTGGAAGTGAGGTGAAATACCGTGTAACACATCATTACTGGCTATTTATAAAAATATAAGAGAAATACGACACATTCTTTCCAAACCTTTCAATTCGTTGCACGTTGGTAGAGTACCTACTCGTATGTCCGAACTAAGATAAATTGTGAAAAATGGTAACTATATAATATAATAATAATAAATACGTTTAATTGAGAAGTACATTGGTAATACAAAAATTGATAAAAAATAGGTTAGTCTATAGAGGAGTAAGGTTAGTTTGCATCATTAAAAATTTAGCAGTAAGACCCAGCTTACTATATAGTCTTTCGATCGTCTCTGTTGATTTCAAAGTTAAACACCCAGTGTACCTACTAGGGATTGGACTTTAGTTTATTTATTTAACATAAAAGATAGCAACAGAGTAGGAGCAATTAAAATTATACCCGCCACCAGAATATTTCTCACTGTGAACAATAGTGCACTCTTTGGAAAATATCACCTTGGCCAGGTATAAAGAAAACAACTGCATTGTGTTTGAATGCATTACAACTGTTAGGCGAACTCCGAAGCAAACTGCCCACACTTTGCGAGCTAAACCGAAAGTAGCAGCTTCTTGATTTTGGCTTTGAAGGCGGCGCGGGAGTTACTGAATATATCCACGTATACACGCCTGTTGTACGTGTCGCACATCCGACGTACAGGTGCGCGCATGCCAGATATTGTACGTACGCGGCAGACATGGAAGAGATCGCAGGAGCGAGTCTGTCTCGAGGGGGCATTAAATACCTTCTGTCAGGTTTGGACAACTGAGTAGGCCTCGACAAATATTATACAATAGTGTCATGTCAGTTGTAAGTCTACGGTCTGAGAGTGTCGTCAGTCTGTAATGTGTACATAGTTAACGTTCCAACTACTGCACCAAAGTGGTGTGTCGCAGCGGTCGGGAGGTCATCTTTTAGTAGTATTCAATATTTTATTAATTGATTGAAAATATTGGATTGTGCGAGCGAGAGAGAAAAGCGTTAAACGCTAACAAAATCTCATTCGCCGCAGAATCTCATTCACACTTACAATTTACACCTTCATACACCTACACTGTCAATACACATTCACATATACATACACTTACATAATGATGCGTAGATGGTTTTTTTAATATTGTCTCTTTATTTTTATTCTTATGTTATTGTTAATAATCCGTTCATGCTATATGTTTAGTGAAAATAATGTTATTCCGTAATTGGCTAGGTGTTCGGTAATCATTTGAATGTAAATTATATATCGTTCCTGGACAAACAGAATAAAACACTATGTATATGATGTACTTGTATGTATAATTGTATGTATGGTTTATGTATGTTTATGTGTTTAGGTATAATGTGTAGTATATTAGAATTAGTTAAGTAACTTATTAACTGTATCATTAAAATTTCTTATTTTTTTCATACTGCCTATCACCTTACTCGAACCCCAAGGTTAGCTGGTAAAGAATGCCTACTGGCATTATAGCTCGCCTCTGTACTATTTTTAAGTGCATTAAAGAATTTAAATAAATAAATATTTACTTGTAAAAGACAGCTGTGGAATAAGTAAATGAATAAATAAATAAAATAAAAATACTTTTGACTTGGTAATGGCGTTAGGTCGTTAAATATGATATGACTTGAACCCGAAACCTTGATTTTAACGCTTTTCATTCCTGTCGCTCGCACAATCCAACATGTTGAATGATCTTACACATCTTAGTGTACCTTTGAGAAATAAAGTGTATTAACTTACTAGGAAATAAAATTACGGACGTTTTAGACATATTATTAATACATTTATGGAACGAGCTTCCAAGACTGCATTAACGGAATCATACAGTATTTGGTTGGGTAGGGAGAGAAGTAGAATGGTCGATGGTGAGCGTATCGCGCAAAAAAAAAGGAGGCCTCCTTTTCTTAAACCAGCCTATTGTCGGTCGCAAGCACGATACACCATTCTTCTCATCTCTTACTCATACACGAAGGACCCGGCACCCGCACGGTGAATCCATGGAATGCTTAGAAATTTGTCTTCTTCTCTTCATATACCTAATTTTAGAAAGAGAAAAATATCAAAAACCATTTACCATGCAGGTGCCATTTCCATTATTTATTTATTTAAACACTTTGTTGCACTTAGAAACCTAGTACATAGGCGAGCTATAACGTCATAAGGCATTCTTCACCAGCTAACCTTGGGGATCACGAAAGGTGATGGGCAGGATGAAGAAAAATATTAAAATATCTTAAATTACTAAAATAAACATAATTACGCATTTAGCCCACAAATATACGTACACAATATAAAAAAACATGTTTACTATATAATACATATCATAAACATACACTATAAATGAATAGATATATATCTGAGTCCGTGGTCTAGCGGTTAAGTTTGTGGATTTAGACCCGGAGGTAACGGGTTCGATTCCTGGTCGGGACACAAAAATATTTATTAATGTATATAAATATTTAATTTATTTGTGATATATCTCGAGTTTGGTACGCTGGAGACATCGATGAGCTTGCCACTTGTCATGATTGGCCTATAGTAAAGTTGGCTAAATGTGAATCCGCTTATTTATAAGCGTGGTTTCCCGAATGGGAAACGGTTGTGATGATACTTTACACTACTAACATTCATGTACCTCGCACGTCACTTACTAGTTTATAAAAATACAGTATCTTGAAAGTATCAAATAAGAACTTGTGTTAATTAATAGGGGTCGATTTTTAGACCTCTGGGAAACTGATATCAACCTCTTTGGGAATCCCTGATCTAAAGTTTTGGGGACAAAATAACAACTTTTATATACACACATCAAAAGTGTCTAGGGATCAACATATATTTTTGCAATAACTTTTCTCCTGATTGATATTCATTAAAATTTTCTTTAAGGATTGATCAAATAAAATGTTTTCGTTTGTCTACAGTAACGATAAACCAAGTCACCTTTGCATTAGTAAAAAAAATTGCCATTTTCCTAATAAAGGGATTTTTGACATTTGAACCACTAACATTAAAGTTCGAAAAAAAGACTGAAATAACAGTTTTTTTTTTAATTTTATTGGGTAACTTAAACAATTAATAATCCGTGTTTCTACCGCGAACACTAACAACACAAGAACATCGGTTTGGCATACTCAAAATGAGTTCATCCAAATCACGCTGTGGAATGGCCGCCCATGTTCGTTGCAACAACAAAAAAAGGTCTTCTTGCGACTGGATACCCTCCATATTCGGCAGAGCTCTTCTCTGAAGAATATCCCATGCATGCTCAATCGGGTTCAAGTCTGGCGACTGAGCAGGCCAGGGCAGGACATTGATGTTAGCTGCGGCGAGAGTCTGTCTTACAACTCTTGCGGTGTGCGGTCGTGCATTATCATGCATTAACTGAAATAAGGGACCGATATGCACTTGTAGAGGAACGATGACGTCTGATACAACCGTCTCAGCATAAATTTGAGCGTTGAGGTTGCCTCTGATCCAAATCAACTCAGTTCTTCCGCCGATCGAAATACCCGCCCATACCATGATGGTTCCACCACTATAAGGATGGACTTCCTGGCAGGATTTTAATCGCTGTTGGCGTCCAGGGGTTCTCCAGTGTCGTATACGTCTTGTATCCGGCCTCATACCAAAACGAGACTCATCAGAAAAGCACACGAAACGCCATTGTTCTTCTGTCCAATTTCTGTGTTCAAGAGCCCATTGATATCGAGTCCTACGATTGTACATTGCTATAGGTGGTACCCGTAGCGGTCTTCGGGAATGAAGGTTCACTTCATGCAAGCGGTTTCTGACTGTTTGGTCGCTAATTAAGTTCCCTGAAGAGCGATGAAGGCTCACGGCTAACATCATGGCGGTTATTGTTGGAGTTCTTCGAGCTGTGATTTGAATGTATCGGTCTTGTCTCCGTGTGGTGCAGCGATACCGTCCTCCATGGCGCTCAGCCACGGTACCAGTGGTTCGGTAACGTGTCCAAAGTCGACTGATAACACTCTGACTTGTATTCAGAGCTAAAGCCACAGTACGTTGCCGGGAACCAGCTTCTATCATTCCCACGGCTCTGATCATTTCTTCCCTGCTTAAATGACGTCGCCGCTCCATAATAACGTTGGTTTTAATCAGTAGTAGGGAAACAGTAGCACTAATAATGTCTTCAATGCGTCTTATGTTTTTATAGGGAAAATATTGACAGCTGATTTTCATCTTTTACTCGAATTTGATTGACAGTTCCTGTTTTAAATTATGAAATGCACCAAAAAGGATCCATATAAATTTATAAAATCATAAATTTATTACAAAGCCACATCTCAATCACAAGAAATCCGCATAAACATGCTTGATCCCTAGACTTTTTTGATGTGTGTATTTTATATAAATAAAACTTTTTCCTATTTCGTCTTTTTACACAACTTCACTCATCTCTACAAAAAAATACAATTAATAATGTTGGAATCAGTAATAATTTTAAGCAATGTTCAGTCGAATTACTCTATACAGTACAATTCAAGTGAATGCATTATTTTGCTTCATATAAATAGGAGGTTGTTGCACGTTTTCTGACATTTACCTCTTCAACTTTTGTGGAGCACACCTACTTAATAACGACATGTTTAGGGTAAGTTATCCATTTTTTTATTCCTAAACAATATAGAGAATTATAAGTATATAATGTGACTAATTTCTTCATCATACTGCCTGGTGAAATCCGTGGATATACGTGAAAATACTCGGAGGTAAAGGGTTCGAATCGGGACAGAACAATTCATATAATTTATATGTGATATTTCTGGAGTTTGGTACGCCAGAGACATCGATAAGCTTGCCACTTGTCATGACAGACCTATAATAAAGTTGGCTAAAGGTGAACCTTTTAAAAAAAAAAAAAAAGTGGTTTCTTACTACCCCGGAAGGGATACTTTTTGATACATTTTCAAATGACTAATTTTGATGTGACACTTCTTTTCATAGAACATTTCACACATGGTCACCCGCTACCGATGCATAACATAACATGCATAATAGTCGGCTTTATCTTAAATCATGATCACAGCCTTAAGAACACAGATTCCTAGACTAGAATTTGGCCTACACTCGCCACGCGGTCCAGACGGGTTGGCGAGGATCTGATTTCATTTCTTTATGTCAATTTATTAACGTATCCACATGTTACTAATAGAACCAGGTCCGAATCTTTGCACGGAATCTTTAATCATAATAAAGTTCAATAAATACGGTATCAAAAGTTCGAATTGATTTAGAACTTAAACCCAAGAAATTAAACGTATAACAAGATAGGGCAAGAAGCCAAACGGAATGAGAATTAAAACTAGGATAATCGTCTCGGAATTATTTAGTCTATGGTCGTGTTCGAAGGGCATTTTAAATTGATTTTTTTGTTTCACGGACGATATGCCGACCATGCAGGCTACGGAAATGTAAAACATACTCAACAAGAAAAGATGATCAAACTAGTTGGCGTAAAAAACTATAACAAACACTGTATGAAAATAAAAACTATATATCCACTCTAACTTCGATTTGATCTCTTTGCCAAAAAAATATTTTGAAGTATCACTATGTTATTTTCTACATTACAGGTGCTAATATGCATTGTCGTCGTACCAAGAATTCTGGGAATCATAGTCAAAGACCCGCCTCCGAGGAACGAGTACAACTATTCCTACGACATCGAGGACCCCACAACAGGCGACACTAAAAGTCAGTACGAGAGCCGAAAAGGAGACGTCGTCACTGGAAGCTATTCCGTAGTAGATCCTGATGGTACCAAGAGAACTGTTCAGTACAAGGCTGATTCTAAAAATGGTTTCCAAGCTATAGTTCATACAGTACCTGATAATAGATATTCTGTTGATCCAAATAATGCTTTTCAAGATATAGTTCATACAGTACCTGATTCTAAACATAGGTATCAAGTTGTAGTTCAAGCGGTACCTGATAATAGATATTCTGTTAATCCAATAAATGATTTTCAACACACCGAACCTAGTAGCTTTCAGACAGAACCTAAAAATAGATATCCTGCAGATTCTAATCACGCATTTCAAGGTATAATTCAAACACAATCTGATAACAAATTTTACGTTAAAAGTAGAGCAGATGATTTTAATAATAAATATTACGACCAAAGAGTAGATGATAGCATACCATCACACGCTCAAATGTTGTATACAAATGCAGTTCCATCGCCGTCTTCAGAAGCAAGTTATCAAGCTTTAACAAGAACACAGAAAATTAATAAGAATAAATATGTAACAGTACTCTTTACACCAAACGATATAGATAAGGCATATAGGTCTTTTAAACATCTCGCTGCCAATCCTCCGTTATTTGTGCCAAGAACTGAATATACTTATTAGAGACATATTTCAGGACATTAATATATTGTGATTGTTTGATCTTTTATCATGAACACTAAAGGTAAGTAACAAGCATTTACTCGTAATATACCCCTAAAACACACAACACTTAAGTTATGAATGTAAGTTTACGGCCGGGAATTCAACTGAAGAAATATCTATATGAATTTGCTTACACTCGGATTTTAGAGAGCATCATAAAAATAATCTTCTGCAACTGGCCGTAAATATATAACAAGACAGGACAAGAAACCAAACGGTGTGAGAATCAAAGCTAGACCAATCGCTACAGAATGAATGAAAAGAACCTCGTGTTAGTTTATTTTTGTAAATAAATGTTGATACAATATTATTTTAGATTAAAATATACGTAACAATTTAGAATTTCTCATTAAGAAATCATAGATGACGCTATTATAGATGCACATAATTATATCCTTAAAAACACTAGCATAAGGTTGACATTAGCTCCATACATGCTCAGTAGACATTTTAAAAACTGTTATCTATAAAAGTTAGAAATTTTGCTAGTGGATGTTACATGGCTTAAAAAATATATAACAAACATTATATTTGTATGTGTGTATTGTATGTTATAGCTTATAATATGCTATTTTACAGAGGTATTATATTAACTGACATGTATATTTCTATGATTGTGTCTGTCTTAGCCTAAAGAGTGACAATACAGCAGCTATAATTTAAATCGTTATTTTGAATTTTGTAATATTTTTGTTATTTTATTGTTTCTCTTTCCAAATGATTTGGTTATCATGTAATGCTCCTGATGCACAAATATGTACTTTAAAATGATGTTGTACTTATTATATGTATTGTAAAAATAAATCGTTTAAAAGTGCAGAACACATATCTTTGTGTCTTATGCCTACTTGCAAAAATAAATGAATTTAATTTAATTGTATGAAAATGTGGCGCCGCCGCCGTGGTGGCTCGGTTGTGAGAACGCGTTCCTTAAATCCTACAAAGGTCGCGTCGGTTCAAACCCGCCCGGCATGTACCAATGAGAAATACACTTTTCTTACGTACAATTGTCATAGATTTACAACACCACCGTTCCCGCACCTCGGAGAGCATGTTAAGCCGTTGGTCTCGGTTCCACTAATAACAACTTGTGGAATCGTTAATAAATTGTCATACAAAAAATGACATCGTGTCGTCGCCAAGCCGTCTAGCCAACGTGGCGAGTGTAGGCCAAATTCTCCAGGTCTGGAAGGTCCGTCTCCAGCAGTGGAGGTCTAGGACGCTGTGTTCTAGGGGTTGTAATGAATGATGATGAATGAAAATGTAATCAATGCGTATATTTGACCTCGATGATTGTAGGCATTTTGAGCAAAGCTTAACTATAAAAATTATAGTACCTAATGCTTCATTCATCGATTTAATTATTAATGAAATAGCGGCCCTAAATAAGAATTTTGTGACCTCCTTACATGGAATATTATAATGTTAAAATTAATCAAGCAATAGGTTGTAACTTGTTAGTTATTTTGTTACATGCGAATGTAAATGTAACTGATATGAGTTGAGTAGTATTAAGTTTCTAGAATAACTATTAAATATTTAGAAATAAATATATTGGTAAAGTCTTTTATTAACTTCCGCTACTTTACCATATTCTGTTAAAAGACTTTATTTTACAAGGTCATGGCGGATTAATAACCGCAATAAAGCATGCCTGACAGGTAGATTGCACAATCAAACATGTTCCTTGAATCAAATGCACGATGCAAGCAAACTATCCCTGTTTTAATCGCTTTTTTCAGTTTATTTCGCTTTGAAAGTCTCGACTTGGCGTTGCTCTATACAATTGAAGCAAAATTCAGTAATAAAAGCAAGCTTAGCTTTTAAGTCGAACACAGAACAGTTAGAGCTCGTTCCCACTTGTCGGGTGTCGGATCCGTATATTAATCGGAGGTTCCAGTGGCAAAGTATTTTATATGAAGCTATTCATACTTGTCGGAAACCGATTTTGTGTCGGCGCCGACAAGAAATGTCGGATGTTTTGGCAGCCCTCTACGCCCGGAAGACAATCGTGTCGGATCTCGCTCGCCTATAAGTACGAATGTCGCTAATCACATTTATTAGATGTCGGTGCCGATAACCCTCTCCCCGCTACCCCTTGTTCTGTTTATGCCAAACGCAATTTCGTCACTTCTCAATTCTGTTATTAAGTTCTGAAATGTTCCCAAACTAAATCTTTCCCTCAGGATTGGGTGCACCCAATATTGTCTTTTCTGGGCTCTCTTTCTTTGTTTTCTTCTTAAATAATAATACATCACAACAAGAACTTCATCGACGTCCATCGTACTTAGGTGCTTTGCGTAGAGTGCTAAAAATTGGTATTAGCTTCAACCGTGGCCGACAACCGTATATTAACCGAAGGTGTGAACATCCGATTAATATACGGATCCGACACCCGACAAGTGGGAACGAGCTCTTAGGGATAAATTTCGGTCGGTCGAGTCGTCAGAACTATACATATACATACATTATATTAATATTATATTTGCGCGTCGCTCTTTTCGCTCGTGCATCTCTGGTGGATAAGCAGCAACATCTTACATGTTTTTTGTAAAGTTCGTGGTAGCGGGTTCGATTCCTGGTCGGGACGCAAAAATATTTATTAATATAAATAAATACATTTAATTTATTTGTGATATTTCTCGAGTTTGGTACGCTGCAGACATCGATAAGCTTGCCACTTGTCATGATTGGCCTATAGTAAAGTTGGCTAAATATGAATCTGCTTCTTTATAGGCGTGGTTTCTGACCACCCCGCAAGGGATACGGTCGTGATGATACTTTACTTTTTACAATGTTAAAATCTTGTTATTATATTTATAATTTTAGTCACACTTATTACATAAGGAGCATGAGCATTGAGAGCTCGTCGTGGCATAAGTTTTGGGTTCAATTTTACAATAATTGCCAGTGCGATCTTGCGGTTCTTTCTCAAATTTTCGCACCACATTCAGTCATACAAACATAATCTTTAATTATACAAATGTCCTTACTTATAAAGCATTAGAGTTACAAGTAAAATATATTTTGTTTTTAATTTTGTCTCCTTAAAGTAGGTCAGCGAGCGGTGGCCTTTTGTATTTTGCCAATGTTATTATAATAATATCTACTTATAATACGAACTACTTATATGAGCAACTATAAGTGTTAATGTTTTTGTGCGGTTATTAGATTTTGCAAAAGTTTATTTTTACTGAGTTAAGATTTATTACTTTATTTATTTATTTATTTTTTTTTTTTTTTTTCGTGGGTAGCTACAAAAAAAGAAAGACGTGTTTTTTGCCTCATTTTTTAATTATAATTTAAATCAGTTTTTTCCAAGTTTTTAATGCAATAAATGCCATATCTTTATTATTAAAATAGTGTAGCTCATAAGTATAATCAAATTTTGCAAAATAGTGTGGTTATGATAGCATAACAAACCTCGGTCTCACATCACTGCCGCTATCTCTCACATCACTAATCACAGTCACAATGGCTTCTCAGCAAGAATTATCACTACACAGTCTTCAGCAGCAATTCGAAAAGTCTATGGAATCATTTGAGAGTCGAATTATTAATGCTGCCGCCAACAACACTCTGCAGCAGCTTTCAGATGATTTTCACCAGTTTAAGGTTTTTGTGCGGGACACTCTGGCATTGCTTCGGGGTCAGATTGCACATGTTGCAACCATGGCAGACGATCTTGAGAGCAGAAGCCGTAAAAAGTTCCTGCTGTTCCGAGGAATCGAAGAATGTTCAAGTGAAAACACTACACAATGCATAACTGACATCTGCACCACTAAACTCAAGCAGGGTATTCAGGCTGAGGACATTGGTTTCAGTTACAGATTGGGGGCACAGAGTGACCCAAGCAGACCCCGCCCAATTTTGGTGAAATTCCGGGATTTTGATGTGCGTTCTAGACTGTGGCACTCAAAAAAAGAACTGAAGGGCTGTAGTACATCGATTACGGAGTTTTTGACACCATCCCGCAGGCATGTGCTTGCTGAAGGACGCAGACTGTATGGCATCACCAACTGCTGGTCCCAGGACTGTCAAGTGTATATCAAACTGCAGGATGGTTCAAGGCACCGTTTGTTGTCTGAAGCGCACCTAAGTGAGTTTGTTGCCAACCATCCACCGGCACCACCTGAGGACAAAACCAAAAAGTCAAGACCTGCAAGGGTAGCAAGGAAGAAGTAACAAGAGTTCAATTCGCTGTACTTACATCTCTTTTGTTTTCTGGACTTTCATGTATATACAAACAGGACTGCTCATATGTGTTACTCAGCTTACTAATTTATATTTGTTTGCATCGTATTTGGCACATTTTAGTAATAATTGCCGCCTGTAAGCAGGTGCCTCATTCTTTTGGTTCATATTTTTTGTCTATGCCATTTTTTGTTCTAAACGTCTAGGGATGAGCCGTCAGTGTAGTAATCGATTGGTAATTCAATTATTTAATTTATCAATTATTGTTATTTTAATAACAAATATGTAGGTGCCTGCTTATAGTGTATAATTGAATAGTTTTGTTTTTGTTTGGTATATATATATATATATTCGTTCATTAGTAAATTATGTAAACAAATGGCTGGCAGGTGAGGTGAGACTTAATAATAAAGACAATTAGATTATATTTAAATTAATTTATTATAAAAAATATATACTTATCTGTATTTATATATATTATATATTTTGTTTACATTATTTATGATGCCAAATAACTCTTCCTCAGAGTCCGATGTTTTTTTCTCGTGTACATCAACAAGTTCGGATGACGAGTCCGATGTCAGTCAGGGTTCTGTTCATCTGGGGGATGCACTTCATAACACTTTCTCACCTTTCCCTAAGAATCTCAATGTCTGCCACATAAATGCACAAAGCATTCCTGGACACTACTCGGATCTCCTTGCCACGTTCGGTAGCAACAACATTCACGCTCTTCTTGTCTCTGAAACGTTTCTTAAGCCTACTCTTCCTTCTACGTACTACCCTCTCCCTGGTTTCATTCTTATACGTAATGACCGAACAGGCAGGGGATGCGGTGGTGTCGCAATCTACCTCCGCTCCAATATTTCTTTTAAAATTTTATCCCAATCTCCTTGTTTTTATTCTGGTTCTTCTGAGCACATCCTCTTAGAGTTAAACTTGAACTCTGTAAAATTTCTTCTTGGAGTCGTTTACGCTCCCCCTACTGTTGATTATTTCTCTACATTTGAACTACTGCTCGAGTCATACATACCCTCATATGATCACAATTTGATCATGGGGGATTTTAACACTTGTTTACAGAAAGATGACTCGCGCAGTAGGAAACTCAAATTTATTACTTCCTCCGTTAATGTTTCTCTTCTTCCACTTAACCCAACTTACCATGTAAATGACTCCAGTAGCCTTCTTGACCTAATCCTTACCTCCAACCCTAACAGGATATCTACACATGGACAATATTCAGCACCTGGATTTTCTCACCACGACTTGATTTTCGCTTCTTACAAAATAAAAATTCCCAGATTTAAGCCCAAAATTTATCTTCAGCGTAACTTTGCCAAAATGAATCAGAATTTGCTTTTGTCGGATGCTGCTGACATGAACTGGAATACCGTAACACACAAAGATAATGTAGATGACATGGTAGCAGAATTAAATAATTTAATAATACAGTTGTTTGATAAACATGCTCCTATACGTCCCGTACGTATGAAGAGACCCCCAGCCCCATGGTTAGACGATAAGATACGTAAGGCCATGAGGTGGAGGGATTCTTTAAACAAGAAATACAGGAAATCGCACAATCAGGAACACTGGGATAAATATAAATATGCAAGAAATCGGGTGAATCAGATGTGTAGGAACTCAAAACGCCAATATATTCATGACTCTATTAAATCCTGCACTTCTCAAAATATTTGGTCATTTCTTCGAACCTTAGGTGTTGGTAAGACCACAGCTGACGCCGCTGTCTCTTCCTCAATTGATGTCAATAGCCTAAATCGATACTTCTCTAGTCCATCTTGTTCTATTAATACTGTATCTAAGGCTGCTGCTATTTCTCAAATTAACTCATCACCTCGTTCTTGTAGTCATACTTTTCAATTCGAACCAATGTCAAGCTGTGAAATTAAAAAGATTATACTATCTATAACGAGTAAGGCCGTAGGAGACGATAATGTGGGTCGTGTTCTTCTCATTCCTATTATTGACAACATTATTCCCTTTATAACTTATATCATAAATTTCTCCCTTTCTACTGGGCAATTTCCCACAATGTGGAAAAATGCCCACATAGTCCCTATCCCCAAAAATTCTAACCCTACCGACTCTAGCCATTTTCGACCAATATCAATTCTTCCCTTTCTATCCAAAGTATTGGAACGTGTAGTTCATCGCCAGTTTGCTACATTTCTTACTCATAATAATCTTTTAAATGCTTTTCAATCTGGCTTTCGTCCTTCCCACAGCACAACTACTGCTCTCACAAAAATTACTGATGACATCAGATTTGCGATTGACGATAAAAAGCTCACACTCCTCACATTGCTAGACTTCAGTAACGCCTTTAATTGCGTAGATCACGATATTCTCACGGCCGTATTGCGTTCCCTTAATATTTCACAGAATGTGGCATTATGGTTCGACTCTTATCTTCGCGGGCGCCAGCAACGCATTCGGTTGGACGACACGTACTCGGACTGGTGTCCGGTAACTGCTGGTGTCCCGCAGGGTGGCGTGTTATCTCCCTTGCTCTTCTCTGTTTTTATAAACATGATCACTCAGGTTATTAACTTCAGTTCCTACCATCTGTACGCTGACGATGTCCAACTTATGCTGCACTTCAAGATTAATGATATACATAGTGCTACTGCAAAAATGAACGAAGATCTTGAAGCAATAAAAATACGATCTCAAAACCTAGGATTACTGGTGAATCCCTCGAAGACACAGGCCATGATTGCTGGTTCGAGGCAGATGCTGTGCAAATTGGATCAGGTACCTCTTACACCATTATTATTTGACAATACCCCGCTTCTTTTTTGCCAGCATGTGAAGAACCTTGGCCTTTACATGAGTAGTGATCTCTCCTGGGATCACCACGTTTCCGAAATTTGTAGGAAAGTTCATGGCAGCATGCATTCATTAAAACGGTTACAATATTTTATTCCTTTCAAGGCAAAGTTAATGCTAGTCAGTTCGCTGCTTCTTCCTATCATTGACTATGCAGATATCTGCTATCCCGACGTCACTGAAGAGCTACTGAACAAACTCGATCGTCTGCTCAACTTATGCATTCGCTATATATTTGGCTTGCGTAAGTATGATCATATCTCTAATTTTCGTGTTCAGTTAAAATGGCTCAATATCCGCTTTCGCAGATCTGCTCATCTCCTCGTGTCTCTGTATAGTATCCTGAACAATCCTTGTGCACCTACATACCTAAAATCCCGTTTTGAGTTCCTGTGCGATACGCACAACCTTCCATTACGTTCTTCCTATAATAATCAACTGAAAATCCCATCCCACTCCACTAGCAGATATTCAGATTCGTTTACTGTGTCTGCAGCCCACCAGTGGAACAAGCTGCCACTGGCTATTAGACACGCACCGTCAGTCCACATATTCAAAACCTTGGTTACTGCATTATTTTTAGACAAACAAGCATCGGGTTCACAATAAATATTTGGCAAATATATACTTTTATACTATGTATTTATTAGGATTTAGTGTATGTATTTATTAGTATGTAGTGTATGTATGTCTTAGTATGTAGTATATTGTTTGTTATCCTAATATTTTTTATTTTTTATATCAGCACTACCCTTCATCTCATACTCTCCCAAAGGTTAGATGTTAGAAAATGCCTTGTAGGCATTAATCTTCGCCTTTGTACATTTTTTTCGTGCAATAAAGAATTTAATAATAATAATAATATTTATTCGGTAAATCAACAGCTTTAAAATCATATATATTTTTTAAAGTAGTGATATGAGTATGGATGAGTACAGCCAATTAAATAAATCAACAGCTTTAATAAATAAATAATAAATAAGTATTTTTTAAAGTAGTGATATGAGTATGGATGAGTATAGCCAATTAAAGATTTCCACAAAAGATGAATTAATGTAACAAAAAAAAATCAGAAAAAAGACATTTATTAACAAATATATAACCCAATAATAAACCCAAAGCGAAGTAAAAAGACAGTGACTGAATAGACATATTTAAATTTATTATAAATATAAATTATATCACTAAATATTTCTAGATAATAAATATTTCCAGACAGGTCACACAGCGCCATCTAGTTTCCGTGGTAAGCTACGAGGCTTGTGTTACGGAAACTGGATGGTTGATAAACTACATATTATACTTTTTTTTTTTGTAAATATATACATATTATACAGACATACAGACCGAGACAAATTATACAATGTACAACTTGCCCCCGGTGGGAATCGAACCCACGACCTCCCGTGTTCACGGCAACGTTTGTTACCACTAGACCACGGAGGCGGTCAAAACACTATTTATTTATTTTATGATGAACTATTGTAAACGCAGCGAATAAGGCGACCGAATGTTTATACGCAGTTATAAGGCGACCGAATGTTTATACGCAGTTATAAGGCGACCAAATGTTTAAACGCAGTTATAAGGCGACCGAAGATCATTATTAAGCTACATCATTATTTTTATTTATTATTATATGCTATTTTATATAATACTACTTGTGCCGTGTACATTGATAAAAAAATAGTTGTTCGATACTTTTAATGCAATTAAGTTATTTGGAAAATAAAATATGTAGTTTTCGTATCAAGTCTTTTAGTACTAATGCTGTCATGATAATATTTAAAACGTTTTGCACACCTAATGTAGACCATACACGCTACGGTCTACCGGAGAGATTACCTGTGCAGCAGCCCATTCTGTTACTTAAGCGCAAACGTTATAAAATGGAATCCGTTAACTATATATATATACATATATATATATATATATATATATATGTATATCACGCTATTAAAGTTCATATTTGCACGAGGTCGAGCGCTTATAGAGTTGAGAATTGAATAATATTTTGTAATTATGGCGCAATATCTGACGTAAATAACGAAATCCACTAATAATGTTTGCGACCAAGTAACAGAATAGGGGTGGGGTACAGGTCAACTAGACGTCGCATCGCCGCGTCGATAGCGTGTATGACGACGTTCCGGTGTACCGGAGCGGTCTTTAGTACACCATTCGGTGTCACTCGAAATAATTTTCTCGTCAGGTTCAAAAAACTGCATAGGTCTTGTTAAAATAATTTAACTAAAAATCCCAGCTTCAACATACTTGGGGTGGAAATACGCTCAGATCTCAACCACCGAAACTACATTGAGAGCATCACCAAAACAGCGTCCAAAAAACTAGGGATACTGAACAAGGTAAAACGTTTTTTTCCGCCCTCACTCCGGCTTATGCTTTATAAAGCGCAAATAAGGTCATGCGTGGAATACTGCTCTCACCTCTGGGATGGATCCGCTAAGTACCTTGCAGATGCTCTCAATGTCCTACAGAGGCGGGCTATTCGAATAGTGGACGATACTACAGTATCCAAAACTCTCGAATCGCTGCAGCTTCGGCGAGATGTGGCCTCCCTGAGCGTATTCTATAAGCTATACTACGGTGAATGTTCTGAAGAGCTCCACAACCTTATCCCTTCTTCTCTATTCCGCAACCGAACCACTCGCACAGGCCAAAATATGCATCCACATACCGTAGCCAATATCCCTACGCGTACATACAAATTTGGAGACTCTTACATCTGTCGCACGCTGAAGATGTGGAATGCTCTCCCAGCCAGTGTATTTCCTCACTCCTATAACCTGGAGTCCTTCAAACGAAAAACGAAGTGTGAAAAAGCATCTCTATAGGCCGGCATAGTGGTAGGGACTGATGTCGGTCGTCCGAGGCTGGCGTCAGTTGCTCCCATTCTTGGACCTCGCGTACCGCTTACCATCAGGTGGGCGCGGTGTCACATGTCGTGCTCCGTATAAAAAAAAAAAAAAAAAAGTTTATGTGAATTTAATTTGGTAAAACCCAACTGAACAGTTGAAAAATTCATTCACTTATAATTTTGTAGAGGATTTGCCACTAAGTACTTGTTTTGCCTCCAAAGTTACAAACAATTCAATTTTTGGTTGTACGATGTTCACCTAGTCATCTAGTACTAGTAATAATAGTTGGAACTATTCTCAAGTAGTTAGAATCGGCAGCTACTGAATTTGATTATAATGTGCGGGGTTTGTTATTTTATTATTTTATTTAAAACTTTATTGCGCGTTATACAAGGGGCGGACTTAATGCTGCTAGACATTATCTGACAGCCAACCTTAGGGACAATGTGGACCATTTCAAATGTAAGGTAGGTGCAAATATTTATATACATAATAAATAAATCTATATACATATAAATACAATTATATACTAATAATACATATGATACCATTACATAACTTATGAACCATTTTAATAATGCGATGGCACCATTTATTATATATATATTATATATATATATCCTCGCCAAGCCGTCTGGCCAGCGTGGCGAGTGTAGGCTAAATCCTCCAGTTCTGGAAGGCCCATCTCCAGCAGTGGAGGTCTAGGACGCTGTGTCCTAGGGGCTGTAATGAATGAATGAAAATATATATATATACCGCCTCCGTGGTCTAGTGGTAACAAACGTTGCCGTGAACTCGGGAGGTCGTGGGTTTGATTCCCACCGGGGGCAAGTTGTACATTGTATAATTTGTCTCGGTCTGGGTGTTTATATGTATAATATGTATATATTTACAAAAAAAAAGTATAATATGTAGTTTATCAACCATCTAGTTTCCGTAACACAAGCCTCGTAGCTTACCACGGAAATTAGATAGCGCTGTGTGACCTGTCTGGAAATATTTATTATTATTATATATTATTATTATATTAAAACATTTTTCGGTTGGATGCTTGTCGGGTTTCTACCGGTAGTTCATTCCACAGATTTGCGGCGACAACAGCATTTAGTGTAATAAAAATAGGATTAATAAATAAAATCAGTCTTACTCCGAATAGTTTATTTAAAGAAACGACGCAACAGGGCAGAGTTCGAACCAGAAGCCGCATGCACATCGCTTGGGGTCGCCCTTGTGTAGCCACATGTACTCAATGTGCATGTGGTGGGAGTTGCACACGCATCCGACTAAGCGCTTGTTGAATGCGCTAGGAATTAAATTCGGCTTTTCACGTGTACCGGCACCTGAAAATACCTATATATTTAAGTAAATAGGTACTTTAATAACCAAAATATGTTTTAAAGCGCAAACGTTAGGTATATAAAATGTAGGGGAGAGTGGGGTAATTAAAAACGGCGGGTAATTGGGAACAGTGAGGTATCTAATACTTCCTCCTGTACTACAATCTCCTGTATTTTTACCTTCTGTCTTAAGTTATTACGTAATAAGCTAAGCTAGTGCTAATCATAGTGACCATATCAATATTAAAAAAATATATATTTTAAATAAATAGATTGGCTTGGCCATCGCATGAAAACACAATGTATCTCACAAGTAATATATATTATATTAAATTAGATTGTTTAGTGCGATTGCTATTTAATTAAAAGATAAAAGATTGTAAGTATTGATATGGAAGACTAGAAGATGTTGTTAGGTTAGCTAATTACAGACAGAAGGTCCCTTAAGTAGGCACTAAATAAATTAACCGACTTGGTATTACATAGATCTCACAACTTTTTACCAATTACCCCACTTTCCCCTAATCCTTTATCGAAGAGACACTGACAATATCACTATTAAAGTTTTAACGAATAGGTAACTATTTTAAAAAAATATTGATGTAGATAAGCTTGTGCATTTTGAATAGTTCAAAATAAACTTACAGTCAATAACGGAATCCACTATTTTGATTACTTAAAGGATACGGTGATAAAAAAAGAATAAGGCCATCGGTGGATACTAATCACGTGTTTGAATTGGCGCTTTTTTTTTACTGAATTTCGCTGGCGTTCGGGTAGCTTTGAAAAGCGCTTTGCGTTTTTGATAACGTCGAATACCCATTAACAAGGATTCGCGTTTCACAGCGAATGACGACACTGATTTTACTGCGATTGCTTTTTTTTTCGGGTAGTGCAATCAAAGCAAATTGTACGTCAAAAATGTTATTACATTTTGCAGCATTACTTTCTTTTCTATTTTATATTACCATCCTAGTATTATTTTTTGTTTATTAATTGTACAGATATGTATGTTATATCAGTTATATTAATATTTTTTTTAAATACTTTTTGTGGTTTTGGTAATGAATGCTGTCAACGCTTACTTCGCTTTGCATTGCTTATTATGCAAGTCGAATGACTCTTTGGATTGGCTTAAAGCGTTATCGCTTCGAAGTAAAAAATTTCGAAGTCGAACACAGCCTAAGTAGACCACTGGTGCTATCTTCGACTTGAAAGCAAAGCGTCAAACGATTTTCAAAGCGAAATAAAGTAAAAAAAGTTAAAGCGTCAAGTCAAACACACGGTGGATATTTATGTTGCAAATGAAGACGATATGTTACAACTGATATAAACATATTTAATGACCAATGTAGGTTTAAATACAATGTAGGTTTTCAGAAAAATATTTCTCGCAGATTTTGGACCATCAATATACTAGCTTATAAATTAACAAGTGTTATGTTTTCGTTTCTAAAGTATTAAGGTATTTGTTCTCTCGCAACATGTCCGTGATAATAGGTTTTTTTATTTATTTAGGAATAAATGGCCTTATATCCATGACTAACAAACGCCTGCAACAACCGATTCTCTCGATTGGCGCGCTAACATAGTGTTGCTTTTTATAGTTATTCAATAAAGTAAAGTAAAGTAAAGTATCATCACGACCGTTTCCCTTTCGGGGTGGTCAGAAACCACGCTTATAAATAAGCGGGTTCACATTTAGCCAACTTTGCTATAGGCCAATCATGACAAGTGGCAAGCTCGTCGATGTCTCCAGCGTACCAAACTCGAGAAATATCACAAATAAATTAAATATTAATTAAATGTATTTATTTACATAAATATTTTTGTGTCCCGACCAGGAATCGAACCCGGTACCTCCGCGTCTAAATCCACGCCCTTAACCGCTAGACCACGGAGGCAGTTCAATAAATTCGTTATTTATGTGTGAATAGTTCTAACCCACGAATGTTAGCGGTTAAATCCGTGGATATAGACTCGGAGGTACCGGGTTCGATTCCTGGTCGTGACACAAAAATATTTATTAATGTAAATAAATACATTTAATTTATATTTGTGATATTTCTCGAGTTTGGTACGCTGGAGACATCGACGAGCTTGCCACTTGTCATGATTGGGCTATAGTAAAGTTGAATGTGAATCCGCTTATTTATACGCGTGGTTTCTGACCACACCGAAAGGGAAACGGTCGTGATGATACTTTACTAGTTCTAACCTCTTGTAATGGGCATCATTCTGAAGGGATCACATTCACCAGCTAAAGCGGCTAAAAGCTCCTTTTTCTCGAGTCCTGTAATTTGAAATTAGGTCTGTCAGGCAGAAAAAGTCAAACGACATTATGTCACACTTTTATAAGTACTTATATTTTGTGCAATTAAGTTTTTAATAAATTAATTAATTTAAAATTTGTTGTAAATGGTAATAGGCGAACTACTACTACGGCGAAAGCCGAGTTCAAATATCAGGGAGACCGGGACATAGGTGTTATTTTCATATATTTTTTTTACCTACCTAACGTTTACTAATAAAAGTTTTATAAATCAGCTTAAAATAAAAAAAATACGTGACTTCTGAGGAATGAATGGAGATAAAGACAACATTAGCAATAGTATTTTTTTATATACTGAGCACGACATGTCACACCGCGCCCGACTGATGGTAAGGTACGCGAAGTCCAAGATGCTTACTATGCCTACCACTATGCTTTTTTACACTTCGTTTGAAGGACAAAATTATTTATTTATTTATAAACTCTTCATTGCACAAAAAAATCATAAGTAATGTACAAGGGCGAATTTAATGCCTTTCGGCATTTTATGACAGCTAACCTTTGGGAGTGTGGTAGAGGATTGCGGGGTGCATTATTATAATATACAATTACATACAAATACAATACATAATAATCGTTACATACTTAAATACATAAATGTATATATAAAAAAGGCGCGATGGTGGCACGGTTGTAAGAACGCGTACCTTTAATCCTACAAAGGTCGGTTCAAACCCACCCGGCATGTACCAATGAGAAATACACTTTTCTTACGTACATTTGTCATAGATTTACAACACCACCGTTCCCGTGCCTCGGAGAGCACGTTAAGCCGTCGTCGTCGGTCCCGGTTCCACTCATACCAATTTGTGGAATCGTTAATAAATTTGCATAAAAAATTGACATCATATCCTCGCCAAGCCGTCTGGCCAGCGTGGCGAGTGTAGGCCAAATTCTCCAGTTCTGGAAAACCCATCTCCAGCAGTGGAGGTCTAGGACGCTGTGTTCTAGGGGCTGTAATGATGATGAAATGAATGAAATATATACAAATACGAAAATAGGTAAGTATATAGTACTGATTACACACAATAAAAATAGTATGATAGATATAGGTACTATGATATGTAGATTTTTAATAATAATTTATTTTAAATTATAATTGTACGCAACTACTCGTACAATAGTACCATCTATTTTAGAGTATTATGTAGTTCTAGTGTCTAGGGACGTTGATAATCTCACTGATGACAATGGCAAGAAATGCTTATGTGTGAAGATGATGTTATTTACCTGTGACAATATCTAGTGGATGATGCATTTCGCTATACACTCGATATCCGAGACTTATAAAAGCTCGCAGACAACGGGAAGGTTGGCAAATATTCATACTTATGTATTCACGTCACTATTAATATTCTAAATTTAATTAAATTCTAATTATATTATAGTTTTAGTTTGTGACACTTCTGAGTTTGACACACAGTTGAGGTTGACATTAATTTTCATATTTTCATAACTATTTTTTTTTGTTTTACTTTTAATTTGCTAAAAAGTATAAAAAATTTAAACTACCTACTTAAAAGTAAAAATTAAAATAATATAAAATAAACCTTGTTAAAAATAAGTAAAAAATGTCCTCAGAGACAACCTTTCAGGGATAGTCCCAAGAAGACTGGCAATATTTCCCCTTTGTATATATAGCGAGGCTAATACGCAGAAATAATTTCCAGCTTTCCTGTCTCTAGACTTTACCGTTAGCGGTTTGGACAACTCCTTAGCCCGACGCTTGTCTGAGTGTCCCCATGGGCCCATGTGGGCACATCTTATTGTAAATATATTTTTTATCGGCTTTAAGCAGCGTTGATTAGCTTGGCCACCGCGGTTATGTCAACAATGTAATCCTTTGCTTATTGCCGGGATCCCATCATCCTAGCTTCTGGAACCATATGGGATTATTCGGATTGATGGTAAAAGACCCAAGGGATTAACCTTAGTGCTTTGGACAATGGGTCGAGCATTGGCGTAGGGAGAACGCTACTTGTGTCAACATCCTTACTCGGTCCCATCTGCAGAGCACATCTGTCACGGCTGGGGCCAACAGCAGACTCGGCTCAAAACAAAACAAGCGAATGAAAACGCTTCAATTCGAACATGGTAATGGGATCTACCATACCACGGGATCGAAGGCTAATATAAACCATTTTATAAAAATGGTAACTATGAGGTAGGTAACTTAAAGTAAGCTGCAATACTCAAAATAAAAGTAAATAATCATCACAACCGTATCCCTTGCGGGGTGGTCAGAAACCACGCTTTGTCCAGCCCGGGTACCTTAGATTCTAAAGCAACGAACTTAACCGCTAGACCACGGAGGCAATTAAAAATATAATATATAAAAGTATAAAATGTCTGAGAAATATTTACAAAAATTACATCAGCGCCACCAAAACCGTCGTCACGCGAGCAAGGACGCGCCTATCAAAGAAAGCTGCAGCCGCAAGTGATCTTTGTATGAAAGATTAATTATATACAGTGCTCTTGTTTGCTATAATCCGACCAAACAACGTACCACCTAAGTAGTTATAATATAAAAAAGAAAGAAAGAAATACGTTTATTCATCGCAAAACAGATAGAACTTACACAATTAAGATATTAAGATATGCAGCACAACGCGCCCCGACAGGCACCCAAGTACTCCAGGATATAGCCGTGCATAGGATATGGGGTTGCACGGACCATGGATTGATCCCCATCGAGGAGCGCTGCACTACAATTCACACCGTAATTCCTGCAGCGATGAACGGGCCCTAAGCTCAGCATGTGTCGCGAATTACATAGTTGGATCCGCGACGCTGTTCTTCCGCTAGTACCCAATAAAATAAAATATATATTTTTCAATAAATAATAAATAACAAGTATAAACTTAAGTACATACAACAATACGAATACTTATCTACATAATATGAAGTATTAATATTATTATTTTTTATACTAGCGCGACATGTGACCTTGGTCCCACCTGATGGTAAGTGGCGCGCAATGTCCATGAATGTTAGCAATTAAAGTCAGACACTCATGACTGTATTCAAATATCTAGTCTGTCAGCGCGGTGGTAGTTCGGTTGTAACAACGCGTTCCTTAAATCCTACAAAGGTCGGTACAAACCCACCCGGCATGTACCAATGAGAAATACACTTTTTTTACGTACATTTGTCATAGATTTACAACACCACCGTTCCCGTGCCTCGAAGAGCACGTTAAGCCGTCTGTCGCGGTTCCACTAATACCAACTTGTGGAATCGTTAATGAACTGTCATAAAAAAATTACATCATCCACGCTAAGCCGTCTGGCCAGCGTGGCGAGTGTAGGCTAAATTCTCCAGATATATGTTTCTGGAAGGTCCATCTTCAGAAGTGGAGGTCTGGGACGCTGTATTCTAGGGGCTGTAATGATGACTCATGACTAACATCAGTCCCTAACACTATGCCGGCTTCACTAGATGCTTTTTCACACTTCGCTTGAAGTACTCCAAGTTATAGGAAAGTGGAAACACAGTATCGTAACCAATGACATTATTGTCCTTGATAGTAACATTTAACATCCTTTAGATTCGTTACTATTTAGCCAGCATAGTAGTAGGGACTATTATGATGTAAGTTGCTTCCATACTCGTACTTGTGTTAATCCACAACAGGTCATCAGGTTTTACTGTATTTTTGAAGACATTGCGTATTATTTTTAAAAAATGTAGGTACCTACTCGTATTAAGACCATTTAAAATTAACTTCCTTTTTTCAAAATATAGTACTTATCCGTATTGTGGAACGTATAATCCAAACTGATACCTACTCGTAAAGGTACATGTCATAAAAAATGCATGAGTACACAAATAGTCAGATCCATGGTAGGTACAAATTATTAACATGATTTTTTCCAATAATTCACATTTTTATGTCTAGTTGTCCAAAATTATAATAAAGTCTAGTTCAAGTGACATTAGAATAGTACTCCTGTCTCTTAAAACTTGTATAGCAATATCACAATAAGCTTGCCTCAGGCGGTCGAGGATCATATAAAAACGAGGACGACTGAGCTTTCGGCACATTCAACTCGAGTTAGCTCCTCTGTGAAGTCACCAACACCAAAACAATGGCATTCAAGGTGGGTCCACATTGCTACTAAATCTTCAATCCTTAATATCGTACTATAACATATATTTACAAAACATAAAGCTCAGTCCACGATCCAAAACGCTGGACTAGTGTAGGTTGGTGGATAACCCTGATTAGTGTCTAACTTTTCCCACTATATTTTCTTTAATATACCATTATTTCGTCACTTATGTCAAAGCAATTGATTAGGTATACTAATTCTGGATATAGGATTCTACAAAGGCTTCCATACGATCCTTGCAAATGACAATATCAATAACCAATTATGTTTTTATCCAGATCGTGGTCCTGGTTTGCACCATAGCCGCCGCACACGCCGGCGTCGTAGCTCCAGTGACATACAGTGCACACGCTGCACCCTTGGCTTACTCCGCCCCTGTCGCATACGCAGCCCCCGCAGTCCACGCGGCACCCGTCGCTTACGCCGCCCCCGTCGCCAAAGTGGTCGCTCCCCTTGTAAAGACCGTCGAAGAATTTAACGCGCACCCCCAATACAGCTACGCCTATGATGTGCAAGACGGTCTGACCGGAGATTCAAAGAGCCAGCACGAAACCCGCGACGGTGATATTGTCCACGGCTCCTACTCTGTGGTTGACCCCGATGGCACCAAGCGCACGGTTGATTACACCGCTGATGACCACAACGGTTTTAACGCCGTCGTCCGCAAAGAGCCTCTTACCGTGAAGGTCGCCGCTCCCGTCGCCTACTCCGCTCCTATCGCTAAAGTTGCTGCCCCAATTTCATACTCTGCTCCAGTCGCCTACTCCGCTCCTATCCCTAAAGTTGCTGCCCCAGTCCCATACTCTGCTCCAGTCGCTTACTCCACTCCTATCGCCAAGGTCGCTACACCAGTTGCTTACTCTGCTCCAGTGCTCCACACATCTCCTGTTGCCTATTCCGCTCCTATCGCTAAAGTCTCTGCCCCAGTCTCCTACTCCGCTCCAGTGGCATACTCCGCATACTCTGCTCCCGTAGCCAAATACGCATCCCCTGTCGCCTACGCAGCTGCACCAGCCGTCTATCACCACTAAGTCATTAGATTTACATTACCTATTTATTGCTAAGCCATGCCATGTGATACAAAACATTTACAAATTAGTCAAATAAAGTTTTGCATATCTTAATTACGTTGTTTATATAAACCATCAAAACGTGATCCTATTCACCTACTCAAAACCATATGAATATTCTACCTACAGATCTGTTGTTTAACAGCGACACTGCTTAATTGTTTTGTGAAAATCTGTTTATCACCCAATGGTAGGTAAAAAATAGATTGTTATAAAAAATTTGCTGCATTTTTTAAATACATAATAATAATGAATTAAAACACAACCCCGAAGCTGATTCTAGTGCAAAAGCAAAGCAAACCAAAGCCCGCTCGCTGTTTTTTAACGAATTTTGATTAAAGTGTATGAAAACCATAGAGTAACTCCAAGTTGAACTACTTTTAAAGCGTAATAAAGTGAAAAAAGCGCTAAAAGCGATAAGTCACATTGGCGAACCGCATACGTAACGTCGAAATACGGAAAAGGGTTGGTATAAAAGGAAGCATAGGGATTAAAATAAGGAAAGGTATGCTACGATGGTTCAGGCATTTGAAAGAATGAGCAAAGAAAGATTGACGAACCAGATATATAATGCGAAAGTTGTGGATGAAAGAGGCCCTGGCAGACCGAGACTCACATATCACGATCAAATAAATAAAACAATGACTGAAGGTGCATTAAAAAGCCTTCGTAACAAAACGGCATGTATGAAGAGGTTGATGTACCTCGACGAAGCGAGCGAGGTATGTCGTGAACGTGCCAAGTGGCGCTCAATTGTCTCTGCCTACCCCGCAAGGGATCTAGCGTGAAGATGTGTATGTATGTATGTCAAAGACAGAGTGGGAAACAAGCCGACTCGAAAAAATTGAGTAGGTTCCAACTTTATGAAATATTAAAAAATCTGTAACCAAAAGCCATAATAAAAAATATCGATATTCATTACAGCCCCTAGAACACAGCGTCCTAGACCTCCACTGCTGGAGATGGCCCTCCAGAACTGGAGAATTTGGCCTACACTCGCTACTCTGGCCAGACGGCTTGGCCAGGATATGATGTAAAATTAAACAACAACAGTGGAGGCTAGGACGCTGTGTTCTAGGGGCTGTGTGGAATGCATAAATATAGTAATCTACTGCCTCCGTGGTCAAGCTGTTAGTCCGTGGATTTAGACTTGGAGGTACCGGGTTCGATTCCTGGTCGGGACACAAAAATGTTTATTAATGTTAATAAATACATTCCAGTGGTCAAACGGATTCCGAGGGGAGCACGGATTTCGTTGGCTGGATCCCTGTCTATGGCAATCCAAAATTGTCTATCCAATACTCAAGCTGCATGGGAAAACCTATTATTATTTGCATTCAATCATTTCCACATAAATCAAAAAGAAAATGGTTCATTGACTTCAAAACTAAAATCAAATTGTTCTAACCCTAAATTACCACAATATCACAACTCATCTTCCTTCAAAAATTATAATATTAAAAATATAATTGAGAGTAAAGTCATGGATGGGGACCTACGAAATGCAGCTCGAATTCTTTTCTCCAGCGACACCCTTGCATCCTCTAACAACGAAACGCTTGAAGCCCTCCGCAGTAAACATCCTTCACCCGACCCAGCTTCTAATCTGCCAAATCCACCTCCCCAAAATTCAGTTTTTTTACAAATCAATGATGAAGACACCATCGCCGCTTTGATGTCATTTCCAAATGGCTCTGCTGGTGGCGTCGATAGTATAACGCCACAACATCTGAAAGATTTAGTAAGTAGGTCAGCTGGCGACGCTGGCAGGAGACTCGTATCTGACATAACAAAATTATGTAATTTAATGCTCTCTGGAACAGTTCATCAGGCCATATTACCATTCTTGTACGGTGCGAGACTATGTGCCTTCAACAAAAAGGAAGGCGGCATTCGGCCCATTGCTATAGGAAATACATTCCGCCGCTTGTCGTCAAAACTAGCTTGTAGACACATAGTCTCTACTCTAAGAACCAAATTCCAACCAGTACAGGTTGGATTTGGCAGTAAAGGAGGCTGTGAAGCAGCAGTACACTCCGCGCGCACTTTCATTGCATCAGATGAGGTGGAAGTGCTACTCAAAGTCGACGTGAAGAATGCTTTTAATTCCCTAGATAGGACCACCCTGCTCAACGAAGCTGCCTCACACATTCCGGATATCTTCCCATATATCTGGCAATGCTACAGTTCTCCTTCTAAATTATTTTACCATGAGCATTGTATTGAATCAGCTGTAGGCGTTCAGCAGGGTGATCCACTTGGTCCAGCTCTATTTAGTCTCGGTATCCATCATTGTATATCATCCCTAAATTCAAAATTCAACGTTTGGTACCTAGACGATGGAACCATAGGAGGTAAAGCGAATACGGTAATCAAGGACCTTATCCACATTAAACAAGCCTTTCAGGAAATAGGTCTCGAGTTAAATCCTTCAAAATGCGAAATATTTATTAGTTCTAATTTATCAAATAACATTCCATCTATTATCAAAAAATTTAACGAACATGCTCCTAATATTAAAATCCTTTTTAAAGATTCGCTTTTCCTCCTAGGTGCACCGCTCTTAAATGAAGGTATAAAGCCATTTTTGGATAATAAATTTAAACTTTTTTCTGAAAATTCAAACAGATTGGGTGTTTTAAATTCGCATATAGCATTTACATTACTAAAAAACTGCCTTTTTGTTCCAAAATTAATATATGCACTCCGCGCAAGCCCTATCTGGAAATTTCCGGCCCTGCTCGATCAATTGGATGCCACCTTAAAAGAAACTCTTGAAAAAATTCTAAATTTATCATTTGATGAAATTTCTTGGTCCCATGCAACCTTGCCTGTTAAATTCGGTGGCATCGGCGTGCGAAAAATTTCTAGTATTGCTTTACCGGCGTTCTTATCTTCGGTGCACAGTGTTCAAGATTTAAGTTCAAAAATCTTAAATCAAAATCGTATTGAATTAACATGTGCACTGGAGGCAATTAGAGCCTGGAAAATAAAATGTCCCAATGATGATATTCCAAAGGAATCAAACTTTCAAAAACTTTGGGATACACCATTGGTACAAAACACCTATAAACATTTGGCTCAAAATCCAATCAGTGATCAACATCGCGCCCGGCTTCTGGCTTCAGTAGAAAAGGAATCCGGCCACTGGTAACACGCACTGCCTTCTGCGAACCTCGGCACACTGCTTGACGACGAAAGTTTCCGTATCGCCGTTGGTCTACGGTTAGGGGCACCATTATGTATCCTACATAGATGTCCGTGTGGAAAGGAGGTCGACTGTCTTGGAGTTCATGGGCTCTCCTGTTCCAAAAGTGCGGGCAGATTTTCCCGCCACGGCTCCCTTAACGATACTATAAAAAGGGCTCTAGCCACCATCGAGGTTCCAGCTCTTCTAGAGCCTGTTGGAGTTATCCGAGATGATGGCAAGAGACCCGATGGTATGACGTTGGTCCCCTGGGAACGGGGACGTGCTCTAGTGTGGGACGCCACGTGCGTCGACACCCTTGCCGCGTCGCATCTCAGGGGGACAGCGCATAAAGCGGGAGCCGCGGCGGAAAATGCGGAGTCCAGCAAGCGGCGCAAGTATGTAAGTATATTAAAAGATTACATATTTGTGCCGTTTGCTGTAGAAACTCTGGGCCCATGGAGTCCAAGCGCAAAAAAGTTTTTAAAAGACATAACACCGCGTCTTGTTGTCTCCTCCGGTGACAAGAGGGCTGGCTCTTTCTTCGCCCAGAGAATTAGTATTGCAATTCAGCGGGGAAATGCAGCCAGCGTTCTTGCCACCATTCCACGCGGACGGGACTTATATCCCTATCCTTAATATTAATTTTATTTTATATGTTGTAAATATTTTTTCGAATAAATGTATATATAATTTAATTAATATTTTATTTATTTGGCATATTTTTCGAGTTTGGTACGCTGGAGAAATCGACGAGCTTGCCACTTGTCCTGATTGGCCTATAGTAAAGTTGGCTAAATTTGAATCCGCTTATTTATAACTGAACTGAACTAGTGCTTGATGCATAACATTCATTAGGCGGTGTGGACAATGGAAAAAATGGCTCACGAAGATTCTTTTTACGGTAAAGGGCATTTAAAACCGAGACCGGCTTAAATCTTCCCAACAATAGGTCCCTACTGTTAAAGCCACTCGTAAAATATATAAAATTATTTCAATGTGTACTTAGGCGATTATCAAACTTATTGACGACGGGTGTTGTTTTTGTCTTTTTAACATTTTTTTTTTAAATATTTTTTGAAATGAAACGAAATGAAATAAAATGAAATATTTAAAATGAATTGAAATATTTATTTGTACAAATCAAGATGAACAATATATTTTTACCTGAAGCAATCTACCTTAAGAGGCGTACAAATATTAATTTGAGTCCTAACACTAATTAACAATTATTCTAAAACTACGGCTAAAACTATTGTTTGTTTACATACATTAACATTTTATTTTTATTATAATTTTTGCCATATTTTTTTTATGTATTCCTAATAGTGCTTCTGTAAGCATTCTAAGCTTAGCTCCAGCTTGGAAGAGAAAGCTTGTCACTTTTTGCCGAACTCACAGCCGAACTTTAACAAAACACCTTTTTAAGACGTGCAGTAAAACTATATAATGATTGCTTGGTTTGGTTGACGTGGACATATTTGCTTGCTCTAAGTCAGTGTATAGGAGCAGAGTCCGTGAGATAATTAGAGTTAAGTATTCGATAGAATAGACTTAAATGTGATTTTTACTTTCTTTTATGGTTTAATTGTATTTTGAAAATGTAATAAGTATAGTTCTCTTTTACAGTTTTGGTACTCCAGGTCTAATTATATGTATATTGTTTGTTATATAAATTGTATTATGACTGTTTGTTACCATAATAAAAAAAAATAAAACACTTTTAAAACACCGCTTTTGTTGGAGACGGTTATATCTATCTATCTGTTGTGCCCAGAATCGTAGGCTCTAACGCTGTTTATTATGGAGCACGCAAATTTCATAACATTTGGCCGAAACTCAACGCAGCAAGTTCGAATTTTTCGCCATTGACAAACTGCAGCTCATTTTCAATTTCATGCACATCTCTAGGTACGTCCTTATCATACTAAACGCGATCTTGAGGTTTGAATATGTCACAATCCTTTGCTCCTATATAAGTATAGTGGATCTGAATCTTCAGAACCATTGTCTATCTGACTACTAAACCTTCATCACATTAAAATGGCTTTTAAGGTAGGTCATACATTTATTTCTATAATTAAACATTTTTTAAAAGTATCTCTTAGTTATCTATATATTTTATTCTGCTTTTCATAATCGTTTTAAAGTAGGTACAAGTTAAACAACTTATTATTTTAATAAGTATATCTGAAATACTCGATTTTATTTGAGAAAAGATTTACATAACATAAAATTAATACTACAGAATAGTGACAAGAACGCTGGCTGCATTTCCCTGCTACATTGCAATACTTAATCTTTGGGTGAAGAAAGAGTCGACCCAGCAGTCTTGTCATCGGAGAAGACGACAAGACGTTATATGTCTATTAAAAACTTTTTGGCGCTTGGATTCCATGGGCCCAAAGTTTCTACAGCATACGGCACAAATTCGAGTATATAATCTATTAATATGGTTGCATACTTGCGCCGCTCGCTGCACTCTGCATTTTCGTGTCGACGAAGGTGCGTCCTACACCAAAGCACGTCCTCTTTCCCGGGGCACCAACGTCATACCATCGGGTGTCATGCCATCATCTCGGATTACTCCAGCAGGCTCCAGAAGAGCTGCAACACCGATGGTGGCTACAGCCATTTTAATAGTTTCGTTAAGGGAGCAGTGGTGGGAAAATTTATGAACAGGATAACCCATTAACTCCAAGACGGTCGAGCTCCTTTCCACACGGACATCGATGTAATAATGGTGCCTCTAACCGAAGACCAACGGCAATACGAATACTTTTGCATAATACTCTGTTGAATAACACTTTTAAATTAATAATTCATTTAATCATGATCAGTAATACTAATATAATAATAATAGCTATAGGGGTATTCAATTTGAAAAAATATATTAACAAAACTAATTTGTTTGTATTCTTGTGTAAATGAGCTGCTACAATAATTTGTCTTCAAAATAAGATGAATGTGACGTTATACAGCGTCATTGTTCTAATGCCAAAGTGATGCCTCATCAGCATTCAAGAGTCGTGTCTCCTGTCCTTGACGACGCGTCATCAGCTTCTTTGTAACATCTCCGCGTGCTTCTTACACAACTGTTCCAGTATTGCCCTCGTTAACCGTGTCACTATTTCAAGTACAATTTCTGTAGCATTAGAATACCGGTTTACATTATCAAACTTCTTTCTTAGTTTTACATTTTAATAATTGTTTTTATTATTGCTTTTTAGTTTGTGATCGTTGCCTGCTTGGTAGCTGTGGTGCGAGCTGGACTAGCGCCTGCCGCTATCGCAGCGCCCCTCGTCGCCGCACCTGTAGCAGCTCGTCTCGAAGAATTCGATCCCTTACCACAATACAAATTCGGCTATAATGTCGCTGATGACCTAACAGGAGACTACAAAAGCCAACAAGAATCAAGAGACGGCGACGTTGTCTCTGGTCAATACTCGCTAGTCGAAGCTGACGGCACGCGTCGAGTTGTCGACTACTCTGCTGACCCTATTAATGGATTCAATGCTGTTGTCCGTAACGAACCTCTTGTGGCCCCTGCCGTGGTGGCGGAGCCCGCCGTAGTTCCTGCTCGTATCGCCGCTGCACCGCTCGTAGAACCAGTTGCAAGATATACTGCTGCTTACACAGCACCCTTAGCCTACTCAGCTCCTGTGGCTAAGTTCGCCGCGTACACAGCTCCCGTGGCAGCAGCTTACCCAGCCTATAGTGCATACACAGCTCCAGTGGCACCAGTGGCAAGATTGACAGCGGCTCCATACGCATACAAATATGCTTCAGCTCCATATATTGCGGTTTAAGATCACTAACTTGATATTTCTGGCTTCTAATTATAACTGAGATTAATTATATTTTTACACTGAAAAAAAAAATAATATGTTATTTTATTTATAGAACCTACACTTAAACAGTACTACAAGTTAGATCAAAGAGATCAAACAGAGTAAGATGTCCAATGTAACCAATGCCCGTCCGATCTTATATTTAATATCTTTGACGGCAATGCACTGTTATAGACTAATTCATTCAGAGATGTTTTTCCTTGCTTACCGTATTGTTATTGACACCGTTTGGCTTCTTGCCCTATCTTGTTATAATGTCTTTGAGTTAAACAAATAAAATCAAACAAAATCCGCTTCGTTAAAAGCGTGGTTTCAGATACCACCCCGAAAGAGGTAAGGTCGTGAAGATGATATGCTTGCCCCGGGCGTGCCGTATCTGCCGTTACATTAGCTCACAGCTCTACCCAAGTTATTCTTAGCCTGGCCCTATAATAAAAACAAACTTTAAATCGGCATCAAAATGTCATGTTTGACTTAAATTCTACTATCACTACAGATATAGAGATCATACACTATTCTCTAATTTTATAAGTTTTGGAATACTTTTTACTTCTTATAATTTATTAATACAACATTAAAATTAAAGGTAAAAGTGAATCAGTAAAAGCAGTAAAATGGAAGAAAAACAAATGTTTGGAGCATTAACCGTATATCGCGAACGAGGTGCCCACCTACGACGTCTGGAACAATTTGAAAAGTCTAAAACCGCATATGATGAAGCTTACAAAAGTACTCCTGACGACGTGCAAACCCTCATAGGGCGGAGCTTGGTATGTGCTGATGCTGTTCGGCCTAGAGAAGCTTACGCAGATGCTGAACTCGCTCTTAAAATTGAACCACGTAACATGCTCGCTCGATACATGCAAGCCCGTGCTATGTTCCTTATGTCGGACTTTGAACGATCCGTGGTGATCAACCACCGTGGTGGCCGGTACAGACAACAACCTCCATACTTCATAGATGGAATCAGCCAAGGTGTGGAAACCATTCAGGATTGTATAGGAACAAAGGCTGGTAATGTTATGGTTGATTTTTTACCAATAATAAAACGAACCGAGCAAGCAACACTCGATGACAAGGAATACAGAAAACCCTTACATGTATCTCGGATACCCAAACCAGAAAAGAAAAAGAAACTAACGCAAATGCAAGTTAGAAATACTCTAACTTTATCTCGGGTACTTGCTAACAAATATCTCGGTCCTATGGCTAACGATAAATTCTTTCTACAAGAACTTATTAATGATCGTCGTCGCCTACAATCTGCTAACAAAAGCGGTAGTGAAAAGCTCGATGAATATGTAGCAGAAATTTTAGGCACTCTTACTGAAAGACAGGAAATGTTGCGTTCACAGCGTCCATATTATACTGTGAAATTAGCCGAGAAGGCAGAATCGAAACACCAAGATAAGTACAAAAGTGATGTTCTTTCTAAAGAGAGAGACACTGGCGCTCGCAATGCTGAGCGTCTGTTGAGACAACTATCACGTAGCCTTCATGAAAGAAGAATTGCAGATTTAATAGCTCAAGCTGAAAGAATGCAGAAATTTTTGGATACAAAAACACCTCTAACTTTACCCAATAAAGATATATATATTGAACGTTTATACAAAGCTGTAGGCGAAGGCTACTTGTGCCAGTATCGTCTATCGTATAGACTTGGCGAGAAAGGCAATCGGCGTAGAATAGCTTTTTTGTTTGGGCTACCGGTTGGCCGACCTACGTCCTTCGATTCCGTGATGGCTAACTACCCTTACAAATTTATTGACATTAAAAAAGCTACAGAAGAAGTAGTCGCCTGTCTAGAGATGTGTGAAAATAGTACTCAACGTTGCTGGTTGATGTATGAACTAGCACGGCTACTATGTACTCAGAAGAATTATGCATTAGCAAAATTTTACGGAAAACGATGTCAGAGAGAGGCACAAGAAATTAATAATTACACTTGGTGGCTTAACGGTTGCTTTGCATTAATGGTGGGTGATATGCAACAAGGAAATGCAAACGAGGTTAGAATTTTAGTAGAGGAAGCATATGAATGGACAAAGAAAGCGCAAGAACCGGAACGTGTACAAGCTTTCCTCACTAAATGTGCAGAATTGGTTGCTGAAACTGTAAGCGCAGATGAGCGGAAAGCTATTATGCAACGAGAAAGGCAGATATTAGGTGTTATGGGTGAAGCAGAGCGAATTGAAACACAAGTGCTTTTTAAAAAGATTTCAACTGTTCCCACAGGAAGACGATTTTCGGTGTTGCCAATAAAGGCTGAACACGGATCAGATACCGTAGAGAGACGTCGCCTACAGCAGCGCGGGTTGACCGTAGTGGCCGGCAAGAGTCGGGCACTTCCCGCGCCACCTCGCTCTAAAGTTGCAGGATTTCAAATGTTTGACATATAGGATTTTATTTGGTGCCTCCACAATAAAAATATTTTTATAACCGGCATTGTAATTTTATTTTATTCGACATTTCCGTCACCCATGTCAGATATCGATGTGGTACTATGGATTACGTGTAGGTATGTTTTTTAGATAAAAAAGACCAAAGTTATGATTTAAAAATATATTTACATTTTGGCATTCAAGTTCATGATTAAATTAACTACAGTTTTGAACACTTAATGGTGGTACACAGGTGCGGAGTAGGCATACGCTGGGGCGGCATGAGCTACTGGGGCAGAGTAGGAAAGGGCTGGGGCGGCGTGCACAGCATGTGCGGCGTAAGCCACAGGGGTGGCGGCGTACTTAGCGACTGGGGCGGCGTGAACCACAGGGGCGGAGTAGGACAGTGCAGGGGCGGCGTGGACAACGGGAGCAACGGCGTACTTAGCAACGGGTGCGGCGTAGGCGACCGGGGCGGCGACCTTCACGGTGAGGGGCTCCTTGTGTACGACGGCGTTGAAACCGTTGTGTGGGTCAGCGGTGTAGTCGACGGTGCGCTTGGTGCCATCGGGGTCAACAACGGAGTAGGAGCCGTGAACGACATCACCGTCGCGGGACTCGTGCTGGCTCTTGGAGTCTCCTGTCAGACCGTCTTGTACATCGTAGGAGAAGCTGTATTGGGGGTGCGCGTTGTACTCTTCGACTGTCTTCACAAGGGGAGCGACCACCTTTGCTACGGGGGCGGCGTAAGCTACGGGTGCAGCATGGACTGCGGGGGCGGCGTATGCGACAGGGGCGGAGTATGCCACCGGTGCAGCATGGACTGCAGGTGCGGCGTATGTGTGGTATGCTGGAGCAGCGTGGTAGGCCGGAGCTGCGGCGTAAGAAACTGGGACAACACCGGCGCTGGCTGCTGCCACCAAGCAAGCGAGGACTACAAACTGAAATAATATTTAAAAATGTAATTTTCACTCACTACACCACTTTATGGATATAACTAAACTTTACACTATAGATAATATCATATAATATCTCACATATCACAATATTTAATATCGAATATTTTTTGAGATAAGTACCTTGAATGCCATTTTGAATTGTATGTGGCGAGAACTCACAATGAACTATCGAATTGAGAGCAAGATCTCTTTTTATATGATTGTCGCCTGGTCATGACATTCGATTTGCTGTGACGTCACAATTTTCGGGTGCGGTAATCGAACCAGTAATTTAACATCAGAGGAACTGTATGTATGAAACTTTCGCTTGCATGTATAGCGGTAAGGCAAGGTTGCCAGCGGTCTATTGTCATGGTTATTATAAAGATTAACCAGTGGGTGTATTTTTCTCTGGTAGGTGTACTCGTATTTGATTTAGTAACTATTTTTGTATCAGCGATCACATCCACATCTATTTATTGTAACTGACACTTTACTAATCATTAATTTAGGAGTATGAGGTTTTGTAAAGAAAATACATATTATGGAAATAAAACCCACAGCGAACATAGTTAGATCATTCCTTATTTTAATCTGTTATGTGGAATCAACTTTTTATATAATAAAATACACTAATAAAAGCAATGACGATGGGTCGCCAAAAAACAAATCATCACAACTTTGGATAGCGGGTCTTTAACGTCAAAATATATGTATAACAGATAAGTGCAAAAATGTATTAAAGGATTATCTACAGAAGCTTACATACAAAGAAAAAAAACGTTTATGCACTTAAAAACCTAGATACATCAATCAGTAAATACGGGGATCCCTGTACTATGTCCCAGAAGTTCTGTGATACAGGGAGCCCCACTCTTGTTTACAAATACATTCGTGATTAACATGCATTAACAATAATTTTAAGGACAGCATAGTAAAAAAAACACAAAATAAAATCAAACAACTTCAGTAGAAAAAAAACAAAATTGTATTTAAAAAACTCATTATTGCATAAATCAAGTATGTATTATCAAATAAACAAACAGCCTCCGTGGTCTAGCGGTCAAGTCCGTGGATTTAGACTCGGAGGTACCGGGTTCGATTCCTGGTCGGGACACAAAAATATTTATTAATGAAAATAAATACATTTAATTATTGAATTTATTTGTGATATTAATGTTTGTTGTCATGATTGGCCTATAGTAAAGTTGGCTAAAAGTGAATCCGCTTATTTATAAGTGTGGTTTCTGACCACCCCGAAAGGGAAACGGTCGTGATGATACTTTACTGTTATCAAATAAAGTACATAAAATATAAAAAAACACATACATATACATATGATATATAAAATATAATATAGTATGTAACTAAGACAGACAATCATTAACAAATCTGTCATTACTTTTAGTACTTCTTCTGTTTTTTGGTAGTCCTGCAAATACAACCATGTCTAACACTCTATTGATGGTATTTACTGTTCTGCTTAAATTGTTTTTGTGCAAAAGAAGTTTTGCAATTTAATGGACGACAGACAATATCTTTTCTACGTCTAAGATGGCTGTCAGAAATATAGGGTAAGTGAGTATGCTTCCTCAGAACGGAGTTAAGAATGCAAAGTTGCCTTATTATTTTTTATTTATTTTTTAAATTTGTTAAAATTTATTTGAAGTAGGTAATTCGATACAAAAATATTAAAATAAAATTGACTAAAAACTAATTATAAAGAAAACTAATACTAAAAATACCTATGAAATTAAAGCTATTCTACAAAATAAACTAAGGGCTTACCACCAGGGAGGGTACCTAAAACGCTCGCCGCATTTCCTCGTTGAATTATTATGGACATATTCTGTTTTAGGTAGTTATGGCATTTGGGATCGCCACACTCTTGGAAAATTCGTATTAAACTTATTATTAAACTAACTAGAGTACCTAAATGGTTTAAAAAACATTACTTTTAGGATCGGTCTCTGCGCTCTCTCCAGAGTAAGCAATCTAATTTTCCCAGCTCCACCCCAAATCGGAATATAGTACGCTAGGACCGACTGCGCTAAAACCCAATACTTAAGGTGGAGCAGGCGAGATGAGGCGACGTAACGGAGCTTTTTAAATATCCATATAACTTTACGGAACCGCGAGCAGTTATTGTCTAATAGGTGACTAATATTTTTAATAGGTGGTAGGCGGACTGATGGTGGTAACTTGCCCAGTCTGCCAGGGCGGGGAAGTATCCACCGTTCTTGCCGATAAACCCAGTAAAGTCCACACGTTTCGGGATCAGGCTCGAATTGCCGTCATGCCCAGTCCAGCCGACATAGTGTTAGGGACTGATGTCAGTCATGAGTGTCTGACTCCAGTTGCTAACATTAATGGACCTCGCACGCCACTTACCATCACGTGGGCGCAAGTTCACATGTCGTGCTAGTATAATAAAAAAATATATATAAAAAAACATGTGCATACCAGTTGAGTCTTTGGTCTATGCTGACACCCAGTATTTGAACTCTCCACCCTATCAACAAGCGCATGAACAATTATTGTAATTTTTATTACAAAAATAAGCCCTAATGAGAAGTGTTGGTGGTCTAAGTTTACTTCTGTCTACTAACTTTCTAGGGAATAAAATAACGGACATTTTAAAAATAAATTAATTCAAATTCAAATTCAAAATCGTTTATTTGCTTTATTTTATTTTATTTATTTATAACTTTATTGCACTATGTACAGGAGGCGGGCTTAATGCCGCTAGCAACCAACCTTTGGGACATGAAACGATTTGTGTTGTGAGGTAGGTGCAACCATTAAATAGATTAAAAGGTAATTCAAATTAAATCTAAGTATTATATCTATATAGACAGATACATACTAATATGTACACAATACTACAATACTACATATACTACATACTATATATATATATATTATACACTACATATAATACCTACTTACACTGTGAGGAACTGTTTAAATAATGTGAGTATACCATCTTTTTGAAAAGTGATCTGTTTGGCACTTGACGAATTTCTACCGGCAAATTGTTCCACAGATTTGCGGCCACTACTGCAAAAGAGTTAGACTTAAAGCCATAGTGATGAGAAGGGATAGATAGAACAGAATTATGGGACGAACGGAGAGATCTGTTATGAAATGAGGAAAAATATCTAAATTTGTCCTTGAGGTATTTCGGTGACGCAGGTTGATTGAGAATAGAAAAGAGTAAACAGAGGATTCTTAGATTCCTGCGACAACGAATAGGTAGCCACCTTAACTTGTACATACAGTAATATGGTTAGTATGTTGGCTCTACACATTTAGCCATTGTTGTGGCATGCAAAAATTGTTTAATTAAAATATATTCTTATCTAGTAAGTCTAGTCATCATTACATAATTAAATTTAGGTCAATACATATAATAATTTTATGTTATTAATAACAAACAAAAAAATAAAAATAAAATATGTCATACAACACAGAGAGGTTTAATTAATAATTAATAAACAGATGTCAGATAAATTATTTATTTATTTACATAATGGCATTCAAGTAGTTTGTTTAGTGGTGGTAGATGGGAGCAGAGTAGACAGCCGGGGCGGCGTGTACTGCGTGGGCAAGAGGAGCGGAGTAAGCCACGGGGGCAGCGGCGTACTTAGCGGCGTGAACCACGGGGGCGGAGTAGGACAGGGCGGGGGCGGCGTGTACGGCGTGAGCGACAGGGGCTGCGTAGGCGACGGGAGCGGCGACCTTCACGGCGAGGGGTTCCTTATGGACGACGGCGTTGAAACCGTTGTGGTCGTCAGCGGTGTATTCGACAGTGCGCTTGGTGCCATCGGGGTCAACTACGGAGTAGGAGCCGTGGACGACATCACCGTCGCGAGTCTCGTGCTGGCTCTTGGAGTCTCCTGTCAGACCGTCTTGCACATCGTAGGCGAAGCTGTATTGGGGGTGCGCGTTGTAATCCTCAACGGATTTGACTAAAGGAGCGACTACTTTGGCTACGGGGGCAGCGTAAGAGACAGGTGCGGCGTGAACTGCGGGGGCAGCGTATGCTACAGGGGCGGAGTATGCTATGGGTGCGGCGTGGACTGCTGGTGCGGCGTATGTGTGGTATGCTGGAGCAGCGTGGTAGGCTGGAGCTGCAGCGTATGACACGGGGACTACTCCGGCGCTGGCGGCCGCCACCAAACAAGCAAGGACTACAAACTGAAATTAAGATTGAATTAATAGCTGGTAAGTAATTGAATTACAAATTAAATAATTAATAACTCGCATCTACCTTGAATGCCATTTCGAATTGATTGTGCCGAACACTCACAATGAACTGCCGAATTAAGAGCTTGCTCTCGTTTTATATGTTTGTAGTTTACGGTCGTGACATTTGGTTTGGTTCGTCGCGACAATACCTGTATGTTTGGGCGTGGTAATCGAACCCGAGGCGAAAAAGACTCGGTGAAGCTTTATTAAAACTTTCGCTCTTAATTGTAACTGCTTAATCAAGGTCGCTGCGTGATCTTCATGAGAATGCGGGCTGGACATTGATCTCGATTCTGTTACAACATAACACGTATTCGAATCTTTTTTATTTTTAAGAATTCCATTTAATATCGTTGTTTTAAGAATTTATACCTAAAGGTTTATAAATTCTTATAATAAACATAGTACAGTAGAGCAAAGCTATTCAGATTTTTATTTTGTCCAAAACTGGGTTCTAAATATTTTTGACACTTATAATGTCACTGTAACATATTATAAGATAATATATGAGTATCAAAGAGGGAGAGGGTGGGGGGGGGGGGCACAGTCCGGACAGCTCTCTATGTTGCTTACATGTTATTTGTGTATTGTTCTTATGTGTAATAACCTAACGTGTTGTGTTGTAAAGTACCATACTAACCAAACCTTTTTTGTTCTAGCGTTTGTGATTCACCTTTTCCAGTTAAAATTAACTATTAAATCAATTCTGTCTATTAATCTAACAAACGTGATGTTGGCACAAATGCCTTAGTGGCGATTGCCATTACTAGTTTACTAGTTTTTAAAAAAAAGAAGAAGAAGAAGAGTATCAAAGAATCAGGATTGCCATTTAACCTGGCAATGCTACCAGTATCCTTGGCAGTTTGCCCATTGGCAGCGATTTGGAGCAAATTTTTTATTTATAATAATCTTATTTTGTTTGTTCTTTATTTTAGTTTTTAGTTGTAAATTTTAATTAGTAAGTAGTTTTTTTTATTTTTTATTAATAGTAATTTATGTTATAAAATTTTTGTTTAATTAATAATTTCGTTTTTTTTTAAATATATTTAATATTGTAAATCTTTTATACTGTTTGTATTATTATTATTACGTAGAACTGAAAATTTTGTTAGCACATGGTAGGGGTAGGTTAATTATACTCAGCTAGAATATGGTATATTAATTAATACAAAACAATATTTAGTTAACAAACTATATTATTATAAATAAAATTGTACAAAATTAAAAATTAACTAGATTGGATTATTTACAGGAAGTATGGACTAGTAAATCTTGCTGGGCCAATCGGAGCTGGTCCTAGGAATGGTCCTGGGGCTATGGGAGCTCTGGCGATAAATGGGGCTGGAGCTGGGGCCACGACCCTCGCAGGAGCGGCCACAACTAGGGGCTCACGTCGTACCACCGCGTTAAAACCGTTCAACGGATCAGCGGAATAGTCGACGATCCTCCTAGTGCCGTCAGGGTCTACAACGGAGTAGGATCCGGTGACTAGGTCGCCGTTCCTTTGTTCCTGGTGTCCCTTGTAGTCGCCCGTGAGCGCATCCTGCACGTCGTAGCCATAGGAGTACTGCGGGAGGGGGTCGAGCGGCACAGGTGCGAGAACGCCGGCGCACGCGACGCCCAAACAACAGAAGAAGATTACAATCTATAACAAACAAATACAATATGTCAATTTATCATTTATCTACCATAATAGGTTCATTTCTTCTGCATTTCAGACTTAAAACAATAATAATAATAAAAAATGCTTTATTGCACAAAAACTAAAATAACTTAAAATTAATGTGCACAGGCGAGCTTTATGCCATGAGGCATGATCCACCAGCTAACCTTTGGGAGTTTTGAAAACATGTGACGGGCAGAGTGCCAAGTAAATATTAAATAAACAATACATACTAATACTACATATACAATACATGTTATACATATAATGTATATATCTATAATACAATACATATACCTAATTAAATATATACAGGATTCATTAATTGTATCTTAATTGCTTTATTGAAGTAATATACAAACAGTATAAAATAATTACAATATAAATTAAAACTACTTAAAAGTAAAAATTAAAATAAATATAAACTAAACCTAATAAAAAATAAACTATAAGTAAAAAATGTCCTCTAGAGACGACCCTTCAGTGATAGTCCCCAGAAGACTGGCAACATTTCCCCTCTGTATAGCTAAGCTAATACGTTGGCAGAAATAATTGCCAGCCTTCCTGTCTCCAGACTTTTCCGTTAGCCGTTTGGACAACTCCTTGGCCAGACGCTTGGCTGAGTGTCCCCATGGGCCCATCGTCTCGACCCCAAACGGCGCAAATTCGTAACCTGTACTGAGGTTGGCGTATTTGCGCAGCTTGAGGTTCTCAGCAGAAACCGCCGCACTTCCCGCGCTTGACGAGGTCGCCTGGATGTGTGATGGGGCTAATGTGTCTACACATGTCGCATCCCACACATGTAATGGATTCATTAAATAAATAAATCAAATAAAACACATACTAAAGATATTAGAGTGAAAGTTGCAACAAGTCAGTTCGTCAGTTCGTCAGTTATTTTGAGTAGATAACAAATAAGAATAGAGATGATTTTTAAAAGAAGCAGGAGTTGTTAAAGTTCGAAGAGGTAGTGGAAGAGTGTTCCAGAGAGACGCTGCAGAAACATTATATATAAACAGTAAAATTATTTGAATATCTTGAATAACAATCGCAGCAGTTTAGCTCAAGCTCTCACAAATTCCATATAAGTGTGGAGATTTTCTAATAAAATAAGTTTTTATTACGTAAAGAATAGACGAGTAACGTTTCAAAACAATAAAATAATTGAAATTGCCAATCAAACAAAGCACGGTAAATGTGAAAAAATATAACGTTAGTTCCCTGTTATTTTTGGCTCAATTTTTCTATATTCGATTTGCCAATGTAATTCACTTTAAGCAAAATCCAGTAAAAAAGCTTTTTTGCTTTCAAGTTCAACACGGCAATTATATGTTGAATGCTATGTTCGACTTGAAAGCAAAGCGATGCTTGTTTTTTTTACCAAATATATGCCTAAATTGTATAAAAATTATAGAGCAACGTCATGTCGTACGACTTTCAAAGCGAAATCAAGCGCTTAGAGAAAGTCAAACAGAAAAATGGAAGCCAAAATTAAAAGAAATTAAAAAAAAGTTAAAAGAATTAACGTTATAATTTTGTGACGTAACGGAACTACAAATTACCAGCTCATCTGATGTACAACTTTGTAACAGAGGTTTTACATGCTATCAGTGTATTTTGATAAATGTGAGTTTTTTTTTAATTAAAATAAATGTTTTTTTTTATAAATGTATTATTTATTTACATCTCGTATATAAATATATATGTGTGTTTTATTTTCCTTCTCAATATTATTTCAGATTTATATTTATATTTATATATTTATCCAACCCCATTCACGATTGTTAAAGTGGAAGTGGAGTACTTTTTACTTGAGTTTTTCCAAACATAGCTTATGTCAAATATTTTTTTTAAGAGACACCCATATGGTTGCAACGTCCAAATCATTGTAACGCGACAACGTTATTTTAATTAATTTAACAACATTTATATTTATGGAAATAAGATTATATATTTACATTAAACATATTGTATTACATAAAAAGTAGTAAAGTATCATCACGACCGTTTCCCTTTCGGGGTGGTCAGAAACCCCGCTTATAATATATAAGCGGATTCACATTTAGCCAACTTTACTATAGGCCAATCATGACAAGTGGCAAGCTCGTCGATTACATACATTAGTTATTTAGGCAAAATTGTGGTAAATATTATGGTATATTTTTATAAGCTAAGTTTAACGTTTCTGTTATTTCAGGGATTCCATTATATAACGTTTGTGCTGTAACTGAATAGGTCTGCAAGATAGAAAAAATATCCTTAGGTGGTTCAGTGTAACTTTAGCTGAATGTACCTTACAAAATCCCTTTAATAAGTATTCCAAAGAAGTTCAACAATAGACTATTATGCTTTCTTATCGATGTATAAATCGATGACATTGTTTACTCGTCGTGGCGGCTCGCACGCGTCCTTGCGACATTATGCATGCGGCCCTTGCTATGTGTAGCGAATATTTTAAAAACTGATTGACATATTATATTACATTAAGTAGCCACATAACAATTATATATATATATATCTATCAGTGGTAGCTGTGTCACTATAGAATGACCTTCCCTTTAAACAAGCACCAAGAGTCATATTTACAAGTCTGCGCTCACCTTTTAAAATGAATAGTGTTATTTTATTCGTTTATTAGTCGTATATACTCGTACATACATATCTTTACGCCAAATCCCTTGCGAGGTAGACAATTAACCGCCACTTGTCGCAATACGACATACCTCTTTCGCTTTTTCGACATTCGACAATATGTTTGGCTTGTCCATACAATTTGGCTATTTTAGAATTAACAGTTTGTATAAGTAATCGAAAAAAAAATACAATTCCGAGATATGGTTTCGTAGGTAAAGTTTGTTTCTATGAATAGAATATAAGTCTAAATTATTTTCTTGTTTAAACTGGTGTATTCACACTAACTAAATAGCTTCTGTCAGCGTTAGTAAGAATATATGTATGTTTATGTATAATATTGTGTATTATTAGTATTTAGTATACTGATATTATGAAATATATGTAGATATATGATGTAAGTAAATTTATTTATTTATTTATAAACTCTTTATTGCACAAAATAACTCAAAAAGTATTGTACAAGGGCGAACTTAATGCCTTCCGGCATTTTATAACAGCTAACCTTTGGGAGTGTGGCAGAGGATTGCGGGTGCATTAAGATAAATATAATTACTTAAGAATAATTAAATATATTAATAAGGTCAAATGTCGAGCTAGTATATAAAAAATAAAAAAAAGTTGGTATAAGTAGTAACAATAACAACAATAACATTTTTTTATTTTTTTTTTGTCACCGCGGGAGGTCGCATGTCCGAATCATCGTGAGGCCTCCTAAGGAGACTCCAAGGCGCCTACGGACTAAAACCCTATAAACCGTCTCTCTCTCACTGTTGGCCCTGCGTGCCTTAACAGCTAAGTCTGAGTCGTGGCTACGGAGTAAAGATAACATAACAGTTACACAGCTTTATTATATAGTGAATTATAAACCTGTTTCTAGAGTATTTAGGGCTCGCAGTGGAACAAAAATATTAGAACAATTATCATGAAGTTTTTTATTTCGTGGTGGACGATAAGTAAACGTGAACAAAAATTCACTCCTTTACTTCCGTGATATTTTTTTATAAACATCAGGGCATTTTTATGAGTAATTTTTAATTAGAAATTTAGCTTGTATATTTTTAATTAACCCAATAAAACGAATACTTATGTAGAATGTTTTTCTAGCTTGTGGCTTCAAAAGTGGTGTAGCAGTTAGGTCCACGGATTTAAATATGCGGGTTCAATTCGGGACGCAATTTATTTAATCATTTGAGATATTTCTGGAGTACTCATCAAGCAGACATCATCATTTTTCATTACAGCCACTAGAACACAGACCTCCTAGACCTCCACTGCTGGAGATGGGCCTTATTACATATCCAATGACACTGGTAGAAGGTATTCCACAAGTAAAAATTTAGTCGTCTTTACACAATAGCAGTTTACATTAGTACGAGTATCTAATTTGTGTAATCCCTAGGGAGCTATGTAAGGATTATTGTCGCAATATATTACATGACTAGATATTTACATAGTGTTGTATAAGGCATAGCGCACACGCCATTCGCTACAGGAGTACTCGACGCGACCCAAATTTTACGACACTTTCACACGCCACAACCTCTATGTTCGACTTGTCACTTTAAGTACTTTTTTTCACATTATTTAGCTTTGAAAGTCGTACGACTTGGCGTTTGTCTATGGGTTTCATACAAAATTCAGTAAAAAAGCAAGCTTTGCTTTATATGCTTTTAAGTCGAACATAGCAAACGTAATAGCTACTGCGTCCCAGTATGCGTCAGTAACTATTGTTTAAATATAAAAAAAGGTTTACTAACAAAACTCAAGATACAACAAATAAATTAAATTAATTATTGTTTTTCGACCAGGAGCTTTTTATCCTATTCAATTCAAACTTTAGTTATTTAAAGATTTTTATCGGCCATGCAAATAATATTGTTTTAACAATTTTCATTTATTCAAATCCCTCATGATTTAATATTAAGACACAAAACGAAACACGCGGTGCACGAGCCGGGGTTTCAACTAATGCATTCGTCCAATTTGGCTACGGATTTTGTCGGTTATGTTAGGCATATGATTTGCGTTTAAGGAGCCTGCTACGATGAGAAGTCACAACAAAGACATGTAGATCTAATAATTAATAAAATGTTTTGTTTTTAATTTCATATTTTAGTTTTATATTTTAGTTCTGTCGCAAATTGTCGTAATAGGAGCATACTTAGTGTGCGAGCGGCCTAATAGTGACACTTGTATGGGAGTGTGGAACGTACCTTTGGGAGCACTGTGGGCATGATATTACCATACAATCGGCATGTATACAATACGTACAGTTCCGAAGAAAAGTCATATCCCCTAATTATTATATTGAGCTGAAGAACACCACACATACACTACACCGCTGTTGAATTGGTAGCGCCGATGCACGCGCTGTTTGGTTCTGTTAGGAATGTTGGCGGCTGGGATTTGTACCCTGGAGTTGTGTCATACAATATTTATAATTCATAATAATTATATTTAAATCAGGTTTTGTAAATACGAGTAGGTAATGTTCGTTTAAGAACAGTAAAAACGAGTTACAATATTAAATCAAATATAAACTAAACGTATTTAGTAAGTAATTAAAAACATTTAACTACAAATCAAAAATTTCTTCTAGAGACGTCGTATCAGAGATAGTTCCAAATAGACTGGCAACATTTCCCCTCTGTATTGCGAGGCTAATACGTTGGCATAAATAATTGCCAGCCTTCCGGTCTCCAGACCTTTCTCTCAGCCACTCCGACTAGTTTATATGTACTATATATACTAAGTTAAGTAAGGATCTTGTAATATATTTATTTGCACCTTGCCTATGATTTCTCACTTTCCCAAAGGTCATCATCACGACCGTTTCCCTTTCGGGGTGGTCAGAAACCACGCTTATAAATAAGCAGATTCACATTTAGCCAACTTTACTATAGGCCAATCATGACAAGTGGCAAGCTCGTCGATCTCTCTAGCGTACCAAACATTTTTTAAATATTTTTGTGTCCCGACCAGGAATAGAACCTGGTACCTCCGGGTCTAAATCCATGGACTTATAACCGCTAGTTGTTAGATGCTTAACCGGCATTAAACTCGCCTAAGACACAAATTTTAAGTTTTTGTGCAATAAAGTATTTAAATAAATAATGGTTTCGACCCCAAACGGCGCACATTCATCAATTTACAATGTTATTTTTATTTGATTTCTTATGATTATATGAATAGAATTTTTCCCTGAATGTACCTACATACAGTACGAAAGTGTCGCGCGATCGAGTTAGAAAAAGAGTGCAATGTTGTAACCGTATCCCGATATGGATAACTGTTGGTCAACCCGGCATGACTTGACTGCGCACGCGCCGATGCTATCAACTGACCCGGTTGGGTCATTCCGGCAAATTAACCATTAAAATACTATTACTTGTATGTTATGATCTTTACTCTCGCATTGTTTTACATCTTTTAAAGTTAAAACTAAATACTTTTTTAGATTTTATATTTTATATATTTTTTAAATCTCTTAATTTAAATGCGCCTAATATACGACGATACAACTAGAATTAAAACAACTGATACTCATCTGTTGCACAAAATAATAACCATTTTACCTATTATATATATTTTTAAGTAAAGTATCATCATGACCGTATCCCTTCCGAGGTGGTCATTTAGCAAACTTTACTATGGGCCGATAATGACAACTGGCAAGCTTGTCGATGTCTAGAGACATCACTAGAGCGTACTCCAGAAATATCACAAATGATTAAATAATTTGTGTCCTGAATTGAACCCGCATATTTAAATCCACGGACTTAACTGCTGCATCACTTTTGAAGCAACAAGCTAGAAGAACATTCTACATAAGTATTCATTAGCAAAATATTTTTTTTAATGGGTCCTACGTAAAGATTTACTTATTCTGGTCAGTACCAAATAAAGTCTATGTAATTGCAATGTTGAAAGTTAAAAATGGCGTTGATTGCACTACAGCTGACCTTCTAAATACATTTTACATACTAATTCATACCTTTATAACAATAATTGTTACATTTTGGTGCAACTAAGCCTAAAGTATAATGCCAAAATGCAAGGTCAATCAGTGTGCTTAGTGTAAAATGCAAGTTTCGGAAAAAGTAACTGCTGTAGTTACGTTTTTTTATTTTACATTGCGTGTTATTGCAAGTTTGGCTATAATAACAGGTAATGAACATCGAAAATTCAGTAAAAAAACTCTACTACTATAGTTGCGTTTACGAAACTTCACTGTCACACTAGGCATAGTGTACACTACATATTTACTTTCGATCTACTATATTCTAGAATCTAGGTCTTGATTATTATTTTATTTGAGCTTTTTCTAATGCCTTTTTGGCATGTATGTATGTATATTTGGTATATACTCGTTTATATTTGTAGTTTTTTATATTGTGTCTGTGCTATTCTAAATGCCAAACACCGGAACTAGTTCGTATAATAAATCATGGTATAAAAATGCGAATATAATTGACAAATTAAATTAAGGTTAGCTGGTAAAGCGACGCGTTCTTGAAGTTAAAAGCACGTGCACCTTGAAAATATTACTGTAATTATTGGTATTATAGGTACGCTTCTTAATTAACAATTAACATGGATTACAAAAGCTTTTGGCAAATACTTTTTTATGAAGGATTGTAAAGACAGGGAAGGCTGCCAATTATTTCTACCAACGTATACAAAGGACTACTCCTATATCTGAACGTCTCTAGAGAGTATTTTTTATTTATAGTTAAAAAAAATTACCAGGTCTGTTTACATAAATAATTTTGATCATCTTCACGACCGTTACCCTTTCGGGGTGGTCAGAAACCATTATAAACAAGCGGATTCACATTTAGCCAACTTTACTATAAGCCAATCATAACAAGTGGCAAGCTCGTCGATGTCTCTAGCGTACCAAACTCAGAAAATATCAAAAATAAATTAAATAATAATTTAATAAAAAAACCGTACCTTCAGGTTTGGACCACGGACTTAACCGCTAGACCACGGAACAGCCCCGGATCTAGGGGGGGGGGGGGCAATATTAGAGGGCGGCAAATTCAAACTAATACTCAACTCATCATTAAAGCAACTTTGACCACAGAAACGTCTAGTACTTGAAGCACATATTTTTTTTTTTGCGGGGCGCATAAGCATAGCTCGCCCGCAGGAATCGCATACGTGTAGTGGGCAAGTGAAATGCACTCGCATTAGATTTGTTTGCAAAACAAAAGGCTCGAAGAGTAAGATTGTGATTTGTGCATTACAATAATATAATTGATTTTTGTTTTTAATCTTACGTTTTATTATAGACCCTGTCCTGTGCTATACTAAAAAAAATAGATTATAGAGATACTAGAAAAATATATGATAATAATAAAATGATAAACGAGGGCGGGGTGGCATTTTTCAATTTTTGCCCCGCTCGAATAAAATCAAGATCCGGGGTTGCCACGGAAGCAGTATTACTTTTGCATTTAGTCGTTTTTTTTTCGTCTAACTTTAAATCACGAGATAAGTTATATTTTTTTTCTTTTAAATTATAGGAATATATAAAAACCGTTTTTTTGTAATAAGTAATATTTATATTATTTAAAAACAAATCGATTTATGCTCACCTTGGTGTCCATTTTGATTTGTGTGAAGATGAGCAGTAGGCGATACTGTACCGAACTACTGATTGTCAGCTGGTTTTATATTAACCACTGCGTAACTCCGGACGTGAGCGCCATACATACACCCGATTGAAGAAAGTTACGCTATCACAACAGACCTAATTTTGTTTTTTATCGATACAGTATAGGGCCGTTTGATCGAACTTTGACGTTCATTGCTGTGGGAAAGCGATCGAAGGTTAATTGGCTCGGTAATAAGTCCGCAATGTATTGTCATTGATTTTCATGTTATATAATTTTAATAAGGTCTTACAATGATGATAAGGATGGTTTAGTCATGCAACATAGTACATCATCAGCCTGTGCCTCTCCACTGCTTGATGTAGGCCTCCTCCTAGGGCTCGCTACTGCACGCGGACATTTGCAACCCTTATCCAACCCCCACCAGCGACCTTCTTTAGTTCATCCATCCATCTGGCGTCCGATTCTGCGCCTTTGCGTACGGTCTCCACTCTAATATACTACTTTTTAGACTTAAGAAACGTCATATCTACGAAACTCCTTAATTACTGTGTACAAAGCTAAAAGTATTAAGCATTAGGTACAGCATAATCACTTCAAAGAGTGTAAACTTCTTGATATTCGACAAACTTATATCTTACATCTGGTGATCTATTACTACAATAATAATGAAAAAAATCCATTAAAAATCCTTAAAATATCGCACAAGATACTCAAATAGACCTCGAAGACCCAACTAAGACAAAATTCACTCAAAGATTTTTTAATGATCTATGACCACATTCCATAATACATTACTAAATACTGACTTGTAAAATTTAAGAAACATGTAATAAAATGGCTGCTCGACATTGATATTGAAATATCAGAGCAAAAATTAACTATTTATATTTATAGATTTCATCCTATATCTTATTTCATGCTTTTATATTATATTTACTAACATTATTTACCTTATAATAGTGACTGAGTCAACCAATGCGCGGACTCTGACCCTTATAGGTGACTTAACCATACACCACCCAGCAGAGATGTACCTCTGTAAACAATACATCTCTCATATTTTGTACCACTAAAATTCTCCGCAATTCATGTAATCTTTGGTCAATCAAAATCAAAATAGTTTATTTCCTTTGGTTCGCTTAATCAATACCTACAATTATTAAAACATATGTACTAAACAAAGTGGTAATAATGGTTGGACCGTAAACAGACAATAATCCATAATTATGTATGTTAGACACAACATTACTGCTACAAGCAAGTAAAACTAACTAACTTAGAAACTACTTAAATAAAATCGTGGCTGTAAATCTGAATATCTGCTGGAAGAGTGAAGAGGAATTGAGAGTTGATTGTTGTGAGTAAACGGCCACGAGGCGAGCCCGCTTTCTCGTTTCGTCTCGTTTGCAGAGCGGCTCGTCCCATAGTCGTTGAAATTTTGTTAAATTTGGAACAGATTTATTGGGGCATGTTACTGACCAGGCATCTCTGGCATCTGACAAGTAGGTACGACGGCTCAACGGAACCCAAGGATGTTAACATAACATAGGTTTTATGGGTTTTTTGTTTGGGTTTGATTGTTGGTTTTTTGACTTATAATCTAAATAATAATAATGATATGTCAATTAAACATAAATAAATACTTCATAATAAAAATCAATAATTTGTATGTGTATTTAGAACTTGATTGCCCCATCGGTCGTCAGTTCTGCGGCAGATGTGTCCGGCCCATTGTCATTTTGCTCTTTAATGAATAAATAGTATTATAAAACAAGTGCAGTTCTAGTTCTACGTCTGTGTACATTGTCGTCAGGAGCATAGCTGAGCATTAACTCGTTAATCCGTTAATCGTTAATTAACGAAGTTAACATTTTGATTAACGGGTTAACTTTTAAGTTAACTTTTAAAAATGTTAACGGACACGTTAACTTCCGTTAATATGCAGAAGTCCGTTAATCGTTAATCCAATGCCACTATTTACCGCACGGCACCGCGGTTTGGCGCGAAAAACAGGTTCAGACAAGTATGAAACGACAAGTGCCGGGCGCGGCGGCGCGTGAGACAAAAACAAAACTAGATATATTTTGCCGGCGCGTGCGAGTAGGAAAACTGCGAAGTACTAGCGCCAGTGCTTAGAGTGACGAGTGTTGTGTTTGTTGTTATTATAAATTACTGTCAGTGATAATTTGCGTGTTAATAAAGAAGAGTGCAGTGTAATTAGTTAGATAGAAACAATGATATAAACCTCATTGGATAGAAAGGTGTACTGTGCAGTGTAGTAATTAAAACTATATCATGGAAGACATGGAATCGGATTTCAGCGGTCCTGATGAGAATCCTTGGCCACATTTGACTGAGTATGTGGAATTTGTATCCAGATCGGGCCAGCAAATACTTTTTGCTTATAAGCGTTGCTTGCCGAAAGACACCAAAATAAAAGTTCATGTATCAAGTCTGAATAATTTGAAACAACATGTAAGAAGGGTACATGAGTCACAATACGTACAGTTTGAAGAAATTGTTAAGGCGGGCTCTAACCGAGGCAAGACAAAAAAGAGAACTCATTCTGACAATATTATATATTAACTTATTAACTTCCTTAACCTGTTAACTTCCAGAACCTAAACCAACAGGTGTTATAAGTTCACTAACGCAACGATATAAAAATGCAATTTTACACATATTAACCAATGAGGTTTATATATAGAGACGCAAATCGAACATTTCCGTACCACCAAAAGCGTGTCAGTTGCCACTAATTGAGTCGTAACTTCGAAAATAAAAGCGTTGACAATGTTAATATATTTGTCTCACTTACACTTTACATAATCTTACGAATAAGTTGTTAAAAAGAAAGAGACAGCAATGTTGCGCTCTTTTACTTACGTGTGATACCAGAAATTAATTCAAATTACCCTTTGAATGAATAATTAAATGAATGTTAGTTCAACTAAAATTTTCGTTTTTTTACGAACTTTTTTTAACTTCATTACATAGTCTTGTACACATTGATACTAACATCTACGGTCGCAAAACTGAAATTTAAATAATTTTTAATTTAACTTCCTTTGTTTGTGGTAAAGGTTAGTGAATAACAAAATTGACATTTTACATGTCAAAATTATACCGTTGTATAACTCTAAATGTACTTGTAATGATGGTACTCGTATGAAAGGTCTTGATGAGGCTCATGTAAGTAAAATGTCAATATACTGATTTATAATATGCCTCATGTATGTGTTAAATAGCATCTTTTTTCAAGTTGGCGCAAATACAAAATTTTAAAACTATAATAACTGTTACCAAGCATTGTACTAAGGTCTTTTTTGTTATCACTATTATACTTGTATGTTATTACTTAATCGAAAACCACCAAAATTAGTATTGTTTGTAATTTAGGTTGTAAATGTTTTATTTTGTATACCAGCGCCAACTTAAATATATGCCGGAGTACTCATGTTGAAGGTATATTCGACACGACACGAAAATATTGAACACAAGAACTGCCACATGTAATTAAAAGTATTTTTTTTTTTTCATTCTTTAAATCACATGATAATTTTTTAATATTCCCCACTTTTAGGGAAAATAAAAAATAATTTATTGGTATCACAGGCCATAAAATATGGCGTGATAAAACATTTTTATTTTTAAAGTCTTATTACTGTAATTAAACAAGCTAAATTAAAACTTACCTGTGAAATGTAATGCCACTTTTTTTGTGATGCGTTTGTGAACGAGAATCACAGGATTTCACTGTGCATTTCACCATATTTATAACTTTTGTGTCGCGTGTTGCACCGTCGGAACCAAGATGTACACTGGCGCGAATTATGTCTGTGGACATATTTAAAGCGACACGCTTACAACGCATCGCTGCGAATCTAGTGTATTAACATCATTGATATTAACGGATTAACGATTAACATTAACTTCCGTTAATTCTTCCGAAATGTAACGCTTTAACGTTTAACGAAGCTAACTTTTTTTGTAACGGATTAACGATTAACGAAGTTAACTATTTGATTAACGGTGCCCAGCTATGGCAGGAGCAACGTGCCATACAGATTTTGTATGATTTTGTTCTTAGATGTGCGAAGACAATCAATGAATGATGCAACTCTATATAGTATAAAATAGGTACTTATTTAGCGTGGTGGGGAGAGGTGCAGAATGGTAGGTGGTGAGCATCTTATTGCGCATTAAAAAAAAAATATTTAAAAAAGCCCAGAGACACCATTCTTCTCCCCTCTTCCCTACACACGATGGACCCGACAACGGCACGGTAAATGTAATGCTAAGAAATGTGACTAATTATGTAAAGATGTATATGGTAGATTAGGAATATTTTTTTTTTTTTTTTTTTTTTTTTTTTACATCAGGAAATCCCTACCGGATACCCCCCCCCCCCGAGTCGGGGGACAGGGGGGAGGTTATGTCGGGCTCGCACCGACTAAAACCTGATGGTGTTCCTCGAGACGCCTTGTGTTGATGGCGGACGGCGGGGAGCAATATGCAAACGACCACCGCCCGCCGGCGTCGCCCGCTAGTGTGCGGGCGCCTTCATGGCGAGGAGGGAGAGAGAGAGCGAGTCTCCTCCCTCGCCTTCGGAGAGGCGCGCGGGAACAACCGCGCGCGCCGTCTCGTGAGGCCCTATGTGAGCGATGTCACCCCCGTGACACCGCTCGGGCCCCTTAGGTGGGCAGGAGGGCAGCGTACTGCCGCCTCCTGCGCTGTCTTCTCCTCTGGCGGAAGGGAGGGGCGTTCGGGTCTTCTTCCCGCTCCCGTTCCGCCGCCTCCTTCTGGAGCATGGCGTGCTCACAGAAGGAGGCCACAGCGTCCCAAGACGCTTCGCTCGCTACCATCGATTTGACTACCGATGGTAGCGAGAGATCGCTTCCCACCTGATTGACGAGGACACTGCGGAGCATGCTCATCGCGGAGCAATGCTCTAGGACATGTTGCGCAGTGTCCTCGACGTTATCCCGACATGATAAACATGTGGTGGTCGGCTCTCGTCCGATGCGACACAGATATCTGCCGAAGCAACCATGCCCCGACAGTATCTGCGTCGTTCGGTAGGAGAGCGACCCGTGCCGCCTGTCCACCCAACTTTTAAGGATGGGTCGGACTGCCTCGACAGTCCTGCTTCCAGCCGTGGCATATCTCAGCCTTCTTCTCCACCGCTGCAGCAGGAGCTGTCGGGCGAGGAGCTTCCGCGCGCGCGGCGGATGGTCTGTGCGCCTGTGGTAGGCCTCAGCCCAGACCACCGCCTCTAGGTCCCACGGGGGGGACGCCGCCAGCAGGCAGGCCGCATCATGGGAGATGGTGCGGTAACCTCGTATCACCCTGACGGCCATAATCCGCTGCGGTCTACGCAGCAAAGCGGAATTATGGCGCGCCAGGGTGTCAGCCCATATCGGGGCCCCATAGAGGGCCATGGACTTGACCACTCCCAGATACAGCCTGCGGCATCCCACATCTGGTCCGCGGATGTTGGGCAGCAACCGCCCGAGGGCAAAAGCCGCGCCGACCAGCCTAGGGACCAACTGCGCAAAGTGCGCGCGGAAGTTCCAGCGGCCATCGAGGACGAGTCCCAAGTACTTCATAGAGGACCCGACCTCGATGCGGGCGTCGTCAACCGTGATGCCGGCACCCGAAGGCGGCGCGCGCCGGGGGCCGTGAAAACACAAAGCCTCCGACTTGTGCAGCGCGACCTTCAGGCCCAGCATCCGTATCCGACCGACCACCATCGTTGTACCAACTGCTGCCAGTAGGGCAGACTCGTTGTAATCCTCCGCCCGGGCCAGGATCAGTGTGTCGTCTGCGTAGCAGGTCACACTGATGCCCGGGAGGAGTGCACCCCGCAGCACCCAATCGTACCCGATGTTCCACAGGAGCGGGCCAAGAACCGATCCCTGTGGAACACCGCGTTTCATCTCCCTCCTCACGATGTTCCCGCATCGCCCCTCGAAGACAATATGTCTGTCACTCAGGTAGGACCCGATAACCTCTTGCAGATAGAGAGGCACTCCATGGTATCGGAGCGCCTCTTTAATGCAGCCCCAGGGCAAGGAGTTGAAGGCGTTGGCGATATCGAGCGATACCGCCACCGCTACTCCGCCCCGGGCAACCGTCTCTTCCGAGAGGGCCTTTACTCGACCAATGGCATCTATAGTCGACCGGCCCGCCCGGAATCCGAACTGCACTTCGCTCAGGTCGGGTCCCACCGACGTCATGTGCTCGACGAGTCGACGAGCAATTATTCTTTCGAATAACTTGCCGATCTCGTCGAGCAGCACGATGGGGCGATACGCAGAGGGAGAGTCTGCGGGGCGCCCTGCCTTCTGCAGGAGCACGAGTCTGCCCACTTTCCACTGAAGGGGAAACCTTCCCGACTCGAGACACTGTTGATACAGTCTCCCGAGCCGGTCCCCGAGGGCTTCTAAGGCCAATACCCAGGCCCTGCCGGGTATACCGTCCGGCCCAGGCGCAGTGTTGCGCCTGAGCTTAGCGACGGCGGAGACGAACTCCGCGGGAGTCACTTCCGGCACCGCAACCCGGACAACTTCCCCCGCTCGAGCCATGAACGGGGGCGCGTGATTCGCTCCCTCCACAGGGAAGAGGGCGGACACGACGCTGTCCAGCAGTTGCGGCTGGAGACTCTGGGTGAGAGGAGGCGCCCATGCGCGGAGCCTGCCACGCACCGAATGGTACGGGCGGCCCCATGGGTCGCTGTCCAGAGTCGCCAGCAGTTCGTCTCGGGCCTGAGTCTTGGCCTTGCTGATGGTCAGCTGCAGCTCCTTCCTGAGCTCTCTGTAGGAGTCGTACAGCTGAGCCTCGATCGTGGGGTCGCGATGGCGACGCCTTCGGTGCCTGGTGAACCGACGACGAGCCGCGGCACACAGCACTCGCTGCGCGGCGATCTCGTCGTTCCACCAGTACACTTGCCTCTTCGGAGATTAGGAATATTTTGTCTAACCTAAACTAAATTATTTAAAAATAAATTTATTGTTTTTAAAATAATGTTTTTTTATGCAACTTACACATTTTATTTATTTATTTATTTTATTTTATTTTATTAGGAAAACTTATGGTTACAGAATTTTAATTAGACATAAATATAAACACTTAAACCACTAAAAAGTTTCCACAGGTAGAAACAACAGACACGGCACTAAAGTATTTTTTTTTTTTTTTAAAGAAACAGTCTATACTATAGAGACCACAGAGATAGGGAAGCAGAGGTGATCTAACTGCGGTCAAAGCGTGGCATTTCTCACACACAAGTAATGTTCGCACACTAATACAGAAGACAGGACCGGACTCATTTGCGAAATGTCAAAATATTATTATATAAGTATAATTATGCATATCGCTCACAAATCCGTCCTGAATCAGTGTATAAAGCTCACTTCGGAAGATAGGTTTTGTGTTCTACGATTAAAATAATGAAATGAGTATTTTTAGCTATATGGTTTTTTAAAAAATACAACATAATATAATAAAATCGTTTATTTATATTTTCTTACATATATTATTCAAAGCAATGGCACGCTAATTTTGGACCGGATGGCGAGTGGTATCTGGGTCTCGAAGAGATACCGAACCCCTCTGTACCGGCCGAATGGGCCCTAAATGGTCGGGGGGGGAACGTAAAAATTATGACGAGACAACCGGATGGTAATGCGGTTGAAGTTGCTTGGAGTTTTCTGTAATGTTTATACCCTATTTAAAATTTCAAACATGTCTCTTTTCTTTTATCCAAAAAAGTACTTTTTTTTTACCGCTCTCATATTATTCTGAAAAATAAATAATAATTATTGTTTTATAACTTAACTTCCATAAATGTTTTGTAAGTATGAAATAAATCTAAGTATTGTATCTATACAAGGTGGAGTTTTGAGACGGGACAGTAAGGGCAAATATCTTAACCGTTATAGTTACAGGAAAATGTTCCTAGGAGACCATCCATAACTTATTGAGATATTCTGAACTTCATTCACAGATTTTGGAAAAATCTAGTCAGCAAAAACTTTTGTTTTTATGTCGATCAATCCTGTTTCTTATATGGATCAAAAGTCTCTACTGGAGCAACTGAGGTTTGAGTACTAGAAATGACAGAAACCAAACCAAAAAGGTAGCTCGGTTGATAGAATGCATTCCCTAAAATCCAAAAAAGGTCGGTTTGAACCCCGGCATGTACCAATGAGAAATACACTTTTCTTGCATACATTAGTCAGATTTACAACACCACCGTTCCCGTGCCTTGGAGAGCACTTTAAGCCGTGGTCTAGTGGTAACAAACGTTGCCGTGAACTCGGGAGGTCGTGGGTTCGATTCCCACCGGGGGCAAGTTGTACATTGTATAATTTGTCTCGGTCTGGGTGTTTATATGTATAATATGTATATATTTACAAAAAAAAAAAAAAAAAAGTATAATATGTAGTTTATCAACCATCTAGTTTCCGTAACACAAGCCTCATAGCTTACCACGGAAATTAGATGGCGCTGTGTGACTTGTCTTAAAATATTAAAAAAAAAAAAAAACCTTTTTTACTAATTAACCCGGTTCTACTAATACCAACTTGTGAAATCGTTAAGAAATTGTCATTAAAAATTACATGAGACCCTCGCCAATCCGTCTGGCCAGCTTGGCGTGTGTAGGCCGAATTCTCCAGAAATATTTCTGGAAGACCCATCTCCAATAGTGGAGGTCTAGGTCTCTGTATTCTAAGGGCTGTGATGATAAATAGAGGCGTGAAAGACGGACAAACATACATACAAACATACATACATACATACACACATACATAAAAAGCTTTTTTCACGTTTATAATATTAGTATGGACACCCAGACAACCTAAGCGAAAAACGTAAATATATTTTTGGCCTTGGGTAAGAATCGAATCTACGCACTGCGGGCACTCTGTGGATACAATTCCATAGGATTTACCCCTAGACCACGGAGGCGGTCACAACAATAAAACGGTAAATAAATAATATAAAAATTATTAATTTTACAAATCCGACCCTGTGTTGATGGAACTGTCAATGTTGTTGTTTTGCAACAATTTTTACGTTTTTCTCTAATAAAGCAACAAAAATTGTAAGATTATTATTTTAATTTCGTTAGAATACAATGAAATATATCTTCTGTCTCTCACATATTTTGAAATTACAAGAATAATCACTAATTTTATTGAATTATGTGTTTGAATGCATGGTGTCAACATTTAAAACTTACTTGTGGAAGGTTATTCCTAGCACTTTTTTATGTTTTGCACTGTCGCACATATAAGCACTACACTAGACCATGATTTAGTAAAATTTTCAAGATGTAATTTTAGTTAAATAATGAATAATCACAATAATAAGTCGAGATGGTTGAGTTCGCTGTTGTTACTTTATTGTCTGTCAATTGCCTTGTAGTCTATGGTTTCAATGAAAAAATGCCACGGTTGCTCGTTTATGCAGTGTGTATGTGAACTGAGGAAGTGAGATAGCTATATGATCTTTGCGATGAGAATGAGTAAGCGCAACTTATATGGTTATACGACTAAATAATATGTTGTCTCTGCTTCCTTAACTCTGTGATAGAGACACATTTTCAAAATTGTTATAAAAAGTTTAGATTGGGATATCAATTACTTTCCAAATATTATTTATTATTTTGTATTAGGTTTAGTTTATATATTATACGTTTTGCTTATTCAAGATCTGACGTAAAAGTGACTAATACTCGTAGGTATATATATATTTTATTAAACTTTTTAAACTTTCGCACACATTCATAATAGTTTTTATAATTTCAACGGGTCTTTACGTGTTTTACCTTAGAGACATATCTCCCGACGTTTCAGCCAAGTTAAGTTGCATTGGCCGTGGTCACGGGTCGACCCGTTAAAATTATAATAACTATACATATATTTTATTATTTAAAAAAATATTAACGTTTTTATAAAATACAGAAATAAAATAAATTATAAAACGCAACCTCAACACATTTGTCATAGATTTACCGTTAAACCGTCGGTACCAGTTCCACAAATACCGACTTGTAGCATCATTAATAAATTGTCACTAAAATAAAAATGACGTTAGAGCCTTGCCAAGCCGTCTGGCCAGTGTGGCGAGAGTAGGCCAAATTCTCCAGAAATTTCTGGAAGGCCAATCTCCAACAGTGGAGGTCTGGGACTCTGTGGCACTCTCTAGGGGGCTGTGATGATGATAGATGAGAAATCAAATTCTAAATTTTTGGAGGGGTTACCGGTATCCAGCAGCAATGATTGGAGCCACCAGCTAGACAGTAGCCCTGCGGGAGCTACAAGAGCCGCGGAAGCTGCGGCCGGACTGGCTGAGATATTCTTCGCCAACCTGTCTAACTTCTATTACTTATGTTTAAATTCTGTAGCTTTTAGCGAGTAACTCAATACAGTAATACAATTTAAAAGACATGATCCATTTTCATCTACATATTTGTAGGTACTAAGGCTGTCATGGTGATATTTCAAACATTTTGCACACCTAAAGGGTTTTTTTCTACTTAAATCGTAATCTTGTTAGAATAATTTATCTAAAAATGCATATGTAACTTAATGCAATTTAGCCCAAATCCCCATAGAAGATGAATGATGTGTCATTTACGTCCTCTTCTATTATGTTTGTAAAGGAAAATGTTTAAACACACAAATTAGTCAAATATAAAATTTATTGTCTTATGAGATAATTAAGTCTTTTTATAGGTGAGAAATCAAATGTATAATCCTAGCAGTTCAGGGGTATCGGTAACCGGCAGCTGTGACTGGAGCCACCAACTTGGCGGGAGCCGCGCGGGCTACAGGGGCAGCGTACGCTGCGGCGGGCGCAGCGGTCAGTCTTGCGGGGGCCACTGGAGCCACGTAAGCTGCAGCTATCGGTGCTGAGGCCACAGGTGCTGCTAATGTATAGGGAGACGCATAAGCTGCAGCTACAGGAGCAGTAGCATATTGAGCGTATGCTGCAGGTGCTGCAGCGTATTGCGCATATGCTGCAGGTGCTGCAGCGTATTGCGCATATGCTGCAGGAGCGGCGGCGTACTGAGCATAAGCCGCGACCGGCGAAGCATATCTAGCAACAACTGGGGCAGATGCATATCGTGCAGCAACCACGGGAGCAGCAGCATATTGCGCGGCGACTACAGGAGCGGCAGCGGTGTATCGTGCGGCGACTACCGGGGCGGCAGCGGTATATCTTGCAGCAACTATAGGGGCAGCAGCAGTGTAACGAGCAGCTACTACTGGAGCGGCATATCGAGCGGCTACCACAGGCTCGACGGCATATCTTGCAGGAACAACGGCGGGAGCGGCGAAGCGTGCAGGGACCACGGCAGGCTCGGCGACGACCGCGGGGGCTGCGGCAACCAAAGGCTCCTTACGCACCACAGCGTTAAATCCATTAATAGGATCTGCGGCGTAGTCAACCACGCGCCGAGTGCCGTCAGGATCCACGAGCGAGTACTGTCCCGAGACCACGTCGCCGTCGCGGACTTCCTGCTGGCTTTTGTAGTCTCCTGTAAGAGAGTCTGCCACGTCATAGCCAAAGGAGTACTGCGGTCGGGGGTCAAACTCCTCGAGCCTGGCGGCTACGGGCGCAGTGTAGGCAAGAGGAGCGGCCGCGTACGCCGCAGGAGCCACGCTGCCGTGAGCCACCGCCACTGCACATGCCAATACCACCAACTGTGAACAGAAATTATATTTTTTTTATATGATTAATAATTACCAGGCTGTGTAAAAAAAATTGCGAAAGATTTAGCTGGTTTATTACTTATATTTGGGGAGTAAGATTGTTTTATTTAGGTATTTTTAAAAATATTTTTTATGCAGCAAATAAACGTTTCTTTAATATTTAACACTTGTTTTTCCTTAATCCAATTCACGTTTTAGCACTTTTATCACTTGACACAACACTAGACGGCACAAAATCCATTGGGCGTACCTTGAAAGACATCCTTAAAGAGAGAGATGTGTTTGGGGATGCGTCGGGATGCAGACTGTACCCCTGAGATGGTTCTAACGCGTTTTATATGAGGCTCGAAGTTGCTTGCTTCACCCCGGCGCATCTCCGAATTTGAATATAGTCAAGTACGCACGTACGCACGGAGCCCGCTGGACAATGCCAAGTAAACAAAAGTAGCAATCTTGTGCAATTGTGTCGCACTTGAAAATGGACCTAAACACTAAGCAAACCACATTTTGTTATTAGTCTTTGATCCTTTAAATGCTGAGGGAAATATTGTAAGCGGTTTTTTTTTACCCCTAAAGTACTTTTTATAGAGACATAATCGTCCCCTAGCACAATTTCGTCTTTAATAAATATCTATACAATATAAATTTTTGGTTTACTGGATCAGTGGCTGTAGCACGTACAAACTTCGTTATTGAATGGAGATTGATGCTAATGTTCGACTTAAAAGCAAATAAAGCAAACCTTGCTTTTTAACCGTATTTTGTATGAAAACCATAGACAAACGCCAAGTCGAAATACTTTTAAAGCGAAATAAAGTAAAAAAGCGCTTAAAGCGACAGGGTAAGTATGGGATTTATGACAGCGCTATAAGAAGCGAAGCAAGCGTAACGGAACTACAAATGGGCAGGCCGGATGTAACAGTTTGATGACAACTTAATAATAATAAAATACAATAAATATTCAAGTCTAACAAATCTCCAGCGTACCAAACTCGAGAAATATCTTAAATAAATTAAATATTAATTAAATGTATTTATTTACATAAATAATTTTGTGTCCCGACCAGGAATCGAACCCGTTACGACGTACGACGAGTCTAAATCCACAGACTTAACCGCAAGACCACGGAGGCAGTTATTTTTTTATGTTTTTTTATCTGTTATAAATATTTAGTAGATAGTATTTGATATTCGATTTTAAATCGAAGCTGTCATCACTTCCACCGATTACGTCCTAACTATCGTCGTTGTCGCTATATAGCAAAAAAAACATTTCTGTTTAAAATAATAAACCAAATTGACTGTCCTGAATTACTGACCAAAATAAAGCTTGCAGTCCCTGCGCGCATCTCTAGATTCAAACACGCGTTTTGTGTTCCAGCCCTATACAGACGTAACTCCTTCCTTTAGCATACAATGAGCTTATAATTAAGTATGACACCGATATTTTCTTTTCAAGTGTAAAGATGGTGAGGAATGTGCTAAACAATCGCTTTTTTAATGATAGAAATTTTGATTAATATTTAAATAAATGTTTGATATGTAATAGTAGTTTATAATAACTTTTAATAGAAATTAATAAATGAAACGTTAAATTATACGACTTTTTTTTTTTTTTTTATACTGGACTCGACATGTGACATCGCGCCCACCTGATGGTAAGCAGTACGCGAGGTCCAAGAATGGGAGCAACTGACGCCGGTCACTATGACCGACATCAGTCTCTACCACTATGCCGGCCTAACAAGATGCTTTTTCACACTTCGCTTGAAGGACTCCAGGTTATAAGAGTGGGGAAATACACTGGCTGGGAGAGCATTCCACATCTTCAGCGTGCGACAGATGTAAGAGTCTCCAAATTTATGAGTACGCGTAGGGATAGTGGGTAAGGTATGTGGATGCATATTTTGGCCTGTGCGTGTAGTTCGGTTGCGGAATAGAGAAGAAGGGATAAGGTTATGGAGCTCCTCAGAACACTCGCCGTGGTATAGCTTGTAGAACACGCTCAGAGAGGCAACGTCACGGCGAAGCTGCAGTGATTCGAGAGTTTTAGAGACTGTGGTGTCGTCCACTATCCGAATTGCCCGCCTCTGCAGGACATTGAGAGCATCTGTAAGATACTTAGCGGAGCCATCCCAGAGGTGAGAACAGTATTCCATGCATGACCTTATCTGAGCTTTATACAGCATAAGTCTTAGAGCAGGCGGGAAAAACCGCTTCACCTTGTTCAGTATCCCAAGTTTTTTCGACGCTGTTTTGGTAATGCTCTCAATGTAGTTTCTGTGGTTTAGATCTGAGCGTATTTCGACTCCGAGTATGTTAAAGCTGGGTTGAAGTTCCAGCACGGTGTTCTGAAGAGTAGGAATAGGAGAGTAGGGAGACTTCTTGACCGTCAACGCGCATGCCTGAGTCTTACTGGCATTAAACTGGACTAGGTTTTGGGCACCCCACGCAGAAATTTTGCGAAGGGTGCCGTCCAGTTCCGTCGTCAGGGAACGGCGCAACTCCTCTACTTTGGCGGCTCCCACAGCTCGCGGACTAAGGTATCGCCCATGAACCGTGCTGTCATCTGCATAGCAATGAATGTTTCCAAGGGTCAACATGTCATTGATATGCAGAAGAAACAGTGTTGGGGACAATACAGAGCCCTGCGGCACACCGGCATTCACTGACATGAGCCCAGACGCATTCCCATCCACAAGGACCCGAATGCTGCGCTCATGTAAGAAGCCGGTTATCCAGCCCACCAGCTGCGGGGGCAGACCATATGCCGGCAACTTGGATAGTAGTGCCTTGTGCCATACCCTATCGACGCGCGCCAGTCAATAGGTACCCATCAACAATACAACTGGGCCGATGCGAATGACCAAACTGACGCAGGGTAGTTTAATCTAAAAAACACCGTTAATTGTAGTTATCCAAATTGCTATACTTTGCATGCCGCCGTGTACACACGTGTGGGTTGCAATTTCGACCTTATAAATTATAGTAATAAGTGCTTCAAATGTATTAATTTGTAACCTGTAGTGTAGGTACTATAAATTATCAAATAATAATTCAATTTTCAATCTCTTCTCACTCTCCCAAAGGTTAGCTGTTAGAAAATGCCTAGACATTAAGCTCGCCTATGTACATTGGAATGTTTTTATATTTTTTTGTGCAATAAAGAATTTATCTATCTATCTAATTTAGCAAACGGCAAACGTAATAAGTACATAGAGTTGGCAAATCGTTACTGTTTTGTGCCGTTTGCCGTAGGGACGATGGGCCCTTGGTCTGAGTACGCTAAATCGTTAATACGCGACATAAGCGTTGCCATCCGAGCGTTAGCAGGTGATCCTTTGAGTAGGGAATATCTTATTCAGAAGATCAGTGTTGCCATCCAACGAGGCAACGTCGCTGGAGTCCTCGGAACATTGGGTTCCTCTTCTGGATTCGATGACATGTAGATTATAATCAAGATATATATATATATATTTTTTTTAATAATAATAATCATTTATTTCTTCACAAAAAATTGCCTTAAAACTAGTTACATCAATGTTTAAGTGTTAACAGGATATTCAATTTATTACAGGCAATTTCCAGATTATTGGAACCCTAACCTCTGTATAGAAAGTATAATATACTTCTGGACCACAGAGGTTAGTTTCCATACAAATTTGGACATTTTTTTTTTTTATTTCTTTTAATTTTATTTAAAATCAAATATACACATGCAAAAGTGGTTAGTAATAAATAAAACATAAAATAACACGAAATGTAGGATTATAGGGTGTATAAGTAGGTGAAAAAGTGTGTGTGAAAAATAGGTGTAGAAAGTTATGTAATAGGTATTAACAATGTTTCGGTTTGTTCGTATGTAAGTATTTAGTTTTTATATTAATAAGGTTCATTTAACAAACAAATATATATTGTATTCTCGAAATCTACGGTATTAAGACATCAACTACGTAGTCAGACAATAAAGTGAATTTATAGAAAACAAAATAGCAAGCATAACTGCCTCCGTGGTCTAGCGGTTAAGTTCGTGGATTTAGACTCGGAGGTACCGGGTTCGATTCCTGGTCGGGACACAAAAATATTTATTAATGTAAACAAATACATTTAATTAATATTAAATATTTCTCGAGTTTGGTACGCTGGAGACATCGACGAGCTTGCCACTTGTCATGATTGGCCTATAGTAAAGTTGGCTAAATGTGAATCCGCTTATTTATAAGCGTGGTTTCTGACCACCCCGAAAGGGAAAAACGGTCGTGATGAAAATAGCAAGTATTCATGTCCAAGAGTGACCTTGAGATCTGTTCGTGGGATTTCCCAACTGCATTGTAAAACGTCTGCAACATTCCTGTCTGACCGGCGCGCGCCAGTCAATAGGTACCCATCAACAATACAACTAGGCCGATGCGAATGACCAAACTGACGCGGGTAAATGTAGGTAGGTACCTACATATGTGATTGAATATATTTGATTCATTTAAAAACTTTATATTGAAAATCTATACAAAAGGTGAACGGACTACTATATAAGGACATTCTTTTCCCGTTTTAACCTTAGAAACATTGGAAATATTTAAAATTGATAAGATAACAAATCTTTATTTGGTAGTCTAATTTACAGATCTTATAGTAAACTAATTAAAGTAACGGGAAAAGTAGACGGTTAAAGAACAAGAGAAAGAAATACCAAACGATGGTCTGGTCAGGTCACTGAGCACCTAAACATCCCAGTACACCAAGCCATCCACTGCGCCGAGGACCGCAGCCACTGGAAACGGCTGCAAAAATATATGTTGATCCCTAGACACTTTTGATGTGTGTATGTAGGTATCTGTGGTATGATAGGTATGTTAGGAATTACAAAATGAGAAATGTTTGTTTCTAAACTCCACCAAGAAGGTAGAAAAGTGTGCAATCAGAATGTGTAGTCAGAAAAAAATGCATATCATAAAACATTGATTTTTAAAATTTATTTTATTTTATTAGGACACAATGTACCTAAACATTTAAATCACGACCGTTTCCCTGCCGGGGTGGTCACAAACCACGCTTATTAAGAAGCGGACTCAAATTTAGCCAACTTTACTTGACTCGTCGATGTCTCTATAGCATACCAAACTTAAAAATATCACAAATAAAATTATTAATAATTTAATTTAATGAAGTAATATACAAACAGTATAAAAAAATTACAATATAAATTTAAAATTAAAAATTAAAATAAATATAAACTAAACCTAATAAAAAATAAACTATAAGTAAAAAATGTCCTCTAAAGACGACCCTTCAGTGATAGTCCCAAGAAGACTGGCAACATTTCCCCTCTGTATAGCTAAGCTAATACTCGTACGTTGGCAGAAATAATTGCCAGCCTTCCTGTCTCCAGACTTCTCCGTTAGCCGTTTGGACAACTCCTTGGCCAGACGCTTGGCTGAGTGTCCCCATGGGCCCATCGTCTCGACCCCAAACGGCGCAAATTCGTAACCTGTACTGAGGTTGGCGTATTTGCGCAGCTTGAGGTTCTCAGCAGAAACCGCCGCACTTCCCGCGCTTGACGAGGTCGCCTGGATGTGTGATGGGGCTAATGTGTCTACACGTGTCGCATCCCACACCAGGGACCTGCCAAGTTTCCACGGCCCAACGGTCATGCCGTCGGGTCTTTTGCCATCGCTCTGCGCAATCCCAGAGGGTTCTAGGATCGCGGGTACTCCAGCAGTGACAAAAGCCCTTTGAATGATGTCGTTCAAAGCAGCGTGACGAGGAATGCGGCCAGTACTTCTAGCGCAAGAAAGCCCATGGTGTCCGAGATAATTAAATTTATTTATATTATATATGTATATAAATATTATTGTGACCCGACCAGGAATCGTAACCAGTACCAAAGTGTCGAAATCCACGGACTTAACCACCGCTAGACCGCAGGCAGTTATATTATAATATCAACTTTAATAGCATAGCGTTTCGTATCGACAGTGCCGTTTGTAAAAGGTTATGTTTTAGGTATAACGTTTGCGTCTAAAGAAGGAGAAATTGGCTACTGGTTAAAAATAATTTAATTAGATGTACGAGCAAGTATTTCGATAGGAAAAATCAAAGCACCTTCATAGATCTTAGGAGTAGGTAGTACCTACTTGTCTAACTAGTTATTTGACGCAACTTACTAAAATTTAGAATTAAATCGCACCTATTAATTAGATGTTACAGTAAATATAATTTATCTAAATCTGAGTTAGGATTGCGAAATCATTTACAAATTAAACATGTACGTATACTTATTCTTAATGGACAACATATTTATTCGAAGTAGATACAAAAATATTAAAATAAAATAAATTAAAAAACTAATTATAAATAAAACTAAACTACTAAGGGCTTACCATCAGGGAGGGTACCTAAAACGCTCGCCGCATTCCCTCGTTGAATTATAATCGAAATATTCTGTTTTAGGTAGTTATGGCATTTGGGATCGCCACACTCTTGAAAATTCGTTTACCCAGCTCTTTTATGAATTGTGGGTATCAAGAGAATATATTGTTTCAACATTCTTCTTCAACAATATTATTAATTACATCATATATGTAAGTATAATATATTACAAGATTACATATATATGCCGTTTATTGTAGAAACTCTTGGCCTTGGCCCACTTATGTTATAGGAGTTTGGGGTCGAGACGGTGGGCCCATGAGCACCTTCAGCAAGCCGCCTGGCCAAGGCTGTCAAAGCGGCTGACGGAAAGGTCTGGACACAGGAAGGCTGGCAATTATTTCTGCCTCGCTATACACAGGGGAAATAAATGTTGCTGTAATAAATAGTCTCCTTGGGACTATCTCGGATGGGACATCTCTAGAGAATATTTTTTATTTTTAGTTTAGTTTATTTTTAATTTTATTATTTAGGTAGCTTTGATTTATATTTAATGTATGTTAATTTACAACGAATAAAATATTCAGAGCTGGAATATCAAAACTTGTCAAGGTCATAAGTCATGCTTGTAGGTAACGTTTAGTTAAATTTAATTAAAGTTCATCAAAATGTTTAACCTTTATTAAGACCCAATTCTTGGTCGCACGTAGTATTTCCAAAGGGCATTACGAATCCTTGGTCACGTTCGTGCAACAGTTAGCGCGAAGATGCGCGTGAGCACCGCGCTTGGACATACAGGGTTGCCATTTCATAAATGTAAAACCAGGAATCGGAAAGAAGACGAAAATAAAGCAAGTATTATATTACGATGAAATCGACAAGAAAGTGGGTCTTATTTAAAATATTTACATACGAATATTACACAATGTTACTTAGTATTAATTAACAATCTATCTTCATAAATTGAATTGAAATCGAAACTTATTCATTCAGTGAGCGAACTTTGTAGGTATATGGCGCAGGGTTACCGGCCGCGCGGCTATAATATTTAATGTAAAATTCTGTAATTTTACGAAATTGGCGACTAGCCACGACTACTATTTAAACTGAATACAATAGACAGTAAAAAGATGACTTATATAAGAGTACAGTGTCGTCAATATATATTATTTTTATTTTTAATTTTTATTTATATAGTTTTATTTTTTTAAGGAAAACTATTGACACTAAACTACACAAGTACTCGTATAGACACAAAAATAGATACAGAAAGTCATTTAAAAATTTTCACTAGTAGGTACGTTAAAATAATACAGATTATGAATGATGCCATTATCTACAAACTATTATGGTTTAAAGAACCTTAAGTTATAACGCATTTCTCACCACTATTACCTTGTCATGAAAGATATCAATCATCATCATCATCATCAGCCTGTGTCTCCACTGCTGGATATAGGCCTCCCCCAAGGCTCGCCACTTCACACGATCTCCTGCCACCCTCATCCAACCCCCACCAGCGACCTTCCTCAAGTCATCCGTCCATCTAGCGGGGGGTCGACCCACTCTGCGTCCTCCCGTACGTGGTCTCCACTCTAGAACTCGTCTACTCCATCGTTCATCGGTTCTACGACAGACATGTCCAGCCCATTGCCACTTCAGCTTACTAATTTTGAAGGCTATATCAGTAACTTTGGTTCTCCGACGGATTTCCTCGTTTCGGACTTTATCCATCAGAGAAATACCGAGCATAGCTCTCTCCATAGCCCGCTGAGCGACCTTAAATTTGTGGACCAGACTCACTGTTAGTGTCCACGTTTCTGCTCCGTACGACAGCACTGGAAGAACGCACTGGTTGAAAACTCTCGTCTTCAAAGACTGGGGTATGTTTGATAGGAAGATGTGCAGCTTCCCGAATGCCGCCAATCCTAGCTGAATGCGTCTGTCGGCTTCTTTGCTGAAGTTGGCTACGCCTAATTGTATAGTCTGTCCAAGGTAGATGTATTTTTGCACAACTTCTAGAGTGGCATTACCAACGCAGATTGATCTCGGTACGACATGGTCGTTATACATGACTTTTGTCTTGTCCAAGTTCATACCGAGGCCAACCTGCTGGGACGCTACGTTTAAGCCGTTTAGCATTCCGCTAATATCCTCCAGCGAGCTAGCTATTATGACTATGTCATCCGCAAAACGGAGGTGTCAGATGTATTCTCCGTTGACATTTATGCCGCAGTTTTTCCAGTCCGGCATTTTAAAGACGTCAATCAAATCAATATTTTATTTTATTTTAAATACATTTCTTTTTCTAGTTTTCCTTAATTATTATACCATTTCGAAATCTTGGTTAGTTGCGAGGACAAGTGGCGTATGACCATCATTGTCGGCAAAACTGCCGCATTGATGACATCCACATGCCGGCCGCCTCCACCACTGCAGCTTCGGGGACAGAATATCGAGTGGACCCCGACTGTAAAATACCTGGGCTGCATCATTAACAGGACGTTAACAATCGGTGAAATGGCCTGCCACACCGCTAATCAGGCAAAGGCGGCCCGAGCCATGTTACGACCTGTTATGAATTCCAGCTTGCAGGTTATTCAGGTTAAAGGTCCGGACTCCGGATCTATGTATAAGATGTTCATACGTTCCCGTCTTACTTACGCTGCGCCAGCCTGGCATCACCTTCTGGCGAAGACCAATAGGGACAAGATCCAAAGTCAGCAGAACATATCGCTCAGATTGCTTTTTTTTTACACCACGTTGAGTGAAAGTGGACTAAATGCAACAATCTTTTGATGTTGAAGGATGTTTAAGAGTTGTGATGGATAGAAGTTGCTACTTAGGTTGCGGAATTAAATAATAAAAAAATTATAAATTGTGAAAAATTATAAATAAAAAAGGTCCTCTAGAGACGTCCCCCTCTTTCCCCTCTCAGCGATTCCAATACGTTGGCAGAAATAATTGCCAGCCTTCCTGTCTCCAAACCTTTCCGTCAGCCGCTTTGACAGCTCCTTGGTCAGGCGCTTTGCTGAGGGTCCCCATAGGCCCATCGCCTCGACCCCAAACAGCGCAAATTCGTAACCGATAACAAGGTCGGCGTATTTACGTAACTTGAGGTTCTCAGCAGAAAACGCCGCACTTCCCGCGCCTGACAAGGTCGCCTGTATGTGAGATGGAGCTACCTTTGTTATCATGGTACTTTTTAATACTTAAATTGTACTTAATTGACTTATAAACCTACTACTTACTTAGAAAAATCTAGAGCAATCATAAAATCCTTTAATATCATGATGTGGAAATGTTAACCCAAATCGGTAGCCGAACATTGTTGCGTCATGAAATAACTACTGAGTCACGCAGTATTTGTATTCCTAGACAGTAGGTGAGGCGATTCACCAACTATTTGCTACCAAGACTTTCTTTGACAATGACTAATTGAAGACATTGCCGAAATTTCCTATGAAAAACCGGAAGTAAATCAAGTTCAAACCAGACTTGGGTTGAAATCTAAATCTAAGAAGTTGCAGTGTGGGGCCTTTGCCCATCACAATTGAAGAAAGATTATTGTCATAATTCATTCAATGTCAAGTTAATTGTTATTTCGGTTGTCAAACAATATAAATATTTACTATTAACTCAAACATTATTTTATTGCATAAATATAGATAGTAATTCCCAAATTGGCATGTTGAGCGAATTCTTATATTAAATTGTGTTTTTTTTTAAGTAGTAAATTTGTTGTGCTTAAGATATGTTTGAAGATATGTTTGAACAACTTTCAAAGCGAAATAAAGTGAAATAAACGCTTATAGGATTTTAACGTACCCCGTGTTAAACTAGATGCGAAAGCGCGTTTTATTTTACTAAATTTTGCTACAATTCTATGCCCCCGGAATCCTTCGCGCCAATTTGCGCGGACAAGTTAAGTGCAAGTTTTTGTTTTGTAAATTAATTTACTGTGGATATTGTGAAATGAAAACGATAAATTGGACTTTAAATATGGGGCACAAGTTGCAGTTTATTTTTTGCGGTTTTTTCGCGCATAAGTTACGTAGAAGAGAAGAGGTTGCCTTACGAATTATTGACAAGGCTATTTATTATAAATATTCTTTTAATTTGATAAAATAAAACACGCTGTGAATTATGCTTATTACACTAGCTGATAGTGTAGCTTATAAGGGTTTTTTTTTAAATTGTATAAATTACAAAACAGTCTAAAAACATGCTGCTTGCCACGTATCAACATTGGAGGCGCCAGGAGAAGGAAAGGAGTACGAATCGGCCCAATCAAAATTATTGTATGTGTTGACCTAAATTATGTAATGATGACTTAATGATAAGAATATATTTAAACTAAATAATTTTTGCATGCCACAACAATGGCTAAATGTGCAGAGCCAATTTACTAACCATATTACTGTATGTACCACATTTAAAGCAAATAAACGATTTTGAATTTGAATTTGAATTTGAATCGGGTAGACGTGCAGAGCGAATCGACCAATCGAGTAAGGATGCAGTACGAATTGACCAATCAGGTGGAGACGTGTGAACTTCCATATTTTACCCGACGGGTTTGGGCTATAATGCCGCGAATGACTCCAAGAAAAGCATCAAATTTGCGACATCTGGAGTTTGACGATAACCTCATTAACTCATAAAAAGATATATTACGTCAGACTTGGCTAGACCCTTTGCCTTTCCTATCACCTCATTCATCATCCATCGGGAGAAGAGAACACAACAAATCTATGCCCCCGTACTAATGCCGTGTTCCACTTGAAATCATCTTATTTTAATCATTCATGTTATTACGGCTTAAAACTACTAATGACGTAAGTAATTATATTTCGCGTACAAACGAAACGTAGGTACTATAATATAAATGCAGTTATGGAAAACTATTTATATAATAATTGAACGGAAATGATAAACTATTGTATTCTGATCAATAAGTTGGCTTGTTGTAGGTTGTAGGCACCTACATAGGCGTTACGAAATCATTTTCTACTCAGTCCTTACTCATTATTACCCATTAATCATGTTTTAACAATAAAAGGTCAATCATATGTAAACATACTCGTAGGTACATCGTCCACTATAAATTCGTACATCAATCTTTTTTTTATTTATTTTCCCATTTGATAATAACATTATGTGGCCCTAGTCTGTTTCTTTAGGCGTAAATATTAAAATTAAAAATATGTGGCCTACTTTATTTACTGTAGCTGAACACTTCACCAAGGCACTGTTTTTTAGGGTCGGGTAGTTTGAAACGAGATTTGTCATTATCATCGGCGTTGCAATCTATTTAGTAGGTGACTAACAGATACCTCAGAAGTACATCTGTTACATTTATTCTTTGGATTATTTGTTATCAAGTGGATGTGTGTTAGATTAGTATGCCCGATTCGCAGTCTGGTTGGCACAGATTGGTCATGTCTACATGTCTGGGGGACTGGCGTTTTATGCATTACTAAACTATAAATGTTAGAGATCTGGTGTTGTTGATATTCCAAATAATGACCCAGTACTTTTTGAGTTTAGTTTTAATAACCTTTTTAAACTCAGTTGCTGTCCATTTAATAAAGGATGGGTGGGTCAATAGTCTCATTTGTGGCTAGTTTTGCTACGTTATCCACCTTTTCGTTACCTACACTACCCTGATAACATGGAATCCATACCAATTCTAGTCATGAACTTTTTTTTCACCTGTTGGTAAGTGGCGCGCAAGGTTCGTGAATGTTAGCAACTGAATCAGACACTCATGACTGACATCAGTCCCTAACACTATGCCGGCTTGACTGGGCATGACGGCAATTTGAGCCTGATCCTGAAACGTGTGGATACACTTTATAGGCAATCCGACCCGGCAGACTGGGCAAATTACCACCATCAGTCAGCCTACCACCTATTTGTTGTTCTCAATGAAAGTATGTGCCATTTGCAATTTCGTCAAATGCCATTTATTTACTTTCAAGAAGAACTAATATTGTAAGCTTGCCATGGTGATAGTTAAAAATAACACCGCTTGAAAAAAGACCCACCTTAATTTATTTGACAGTGTCCTTTCGTTAAAGGATTCGTTTGTTGTATAAACGAATTTGGCTACTGTTAAACTAGACACGTATTTCTTCGCGTATCGGCAAGGCACGAATTTGTTAAACGGAGATAAGAAATCATGAATAACCTTGACATTAACTCGTGCCATTGTCTTGTCCATAATTCTAAACTATCAAATAAGGCTATTTAATACATTGATTACCATTTCTTAGGTAATTGTCGTTTATCATTATCGTCAGCCTGTTCTCTTCTATCTCCACTGCTGATCGCGTTCTTAAACTAACTCTTCTTTGCATGTTTTTAAGCGCAATGTATTGTCACTGCAGCGGATCCTGGCTGGGACTGTAAACTGAACTGCTGTTTAACCAATTTTGATCCTTGGAATTGTGTTGCTTGATTGTGGTTGTATCATGTTCTTTTGTTTTTGTTTTTGCTTAGATTTACTTAGTTGTTGCTGTAATTGTATTGTGTTTTTATTTTGGCTACTCAAAGGCCCAATTAATGGATACTGTAATAGCATGTGGTGGTTGCCTGTAATTGGTGCAGCATCTGTTTTCTGTCTTAGTTGTAAGTAAAAATCGATGTATGTTTTGTTGCTGTCACTGTTGGCGACCCTAATAAATAAATAAACACCATGTACCTACCTAAGGTTTTTAACACCGAATAACATTGGCCGTCAAAAATTAATGTAGGGTTCATTAATTCAAGCCGATAGTACCCCATGTTCCAGTTATAAGCCGCAAATAATAAACTGTTGATTTATGTAGGTACCTACATTTTATTGGTACTGCTGATGTTAGTGCTTAGAGCAACCACGGGGTTACCTACTCTAAGTGTTAGTGTTTTACTGCAATGACCTTCTAAGGAAGAAACCACCAGACACGCCTCACCATGAGAATCTAAACACTAACGACTTTCGATGCAATTTTATAATATTGTTTATTTATTATTGTATATTGTTTATTATCCTTAGGAGCGAATAGGAACACTGGGATTCGTCAAATTTTTGTTAGTAACTTATATTATTACATACCAAAGTTTAGCTGGTAGAGAACACCTTCACGGTATTATGCTCGCCTATGTACATGTTTTTATATTTTATATGCAATAAAGAATTTTATTATTATTATTATTAAATCTGTATGTGGTTTTATCCTTTTAGTCCGTAATATAAATGGTACAATTGTTTTATATCAAGCTCAGTTTTAGATGCCTCTGTGGTCTAGCAGGTAACCCCAACGGGAGACCGCTTCCTAGAGAAGTGCTTCTGGAGGAGAGCTGAAATAGTCGAACCTAGACCCCCTGGGTTCGTGAGCCACACGGGCGCTGTTACACTAGTAACGGCGCCCAGCACCGAAAGTGCATAAATTACCAGCGGGTGGTTACCCGCTGAGATGCTGTCGGGGAAAACGGCGGAATGTCCCCATCCCCAACCCAGGCCCATTAGCCATCCGGGCCTGGACGACTCCACTGACTGACTGACTCGAGCAGGTAAGTCCGTGGATTTAGAGTCGGAGGTACCGGGTTCGATTCTTGTTTGGGACACAATAATGTTTTAAATAAATAATAGTGATTTTTTGTTGTTGTTATTTATCGAGTTTGGTACGCCAGAGACATCGACAAGCTTGCTAATTGTCAGGATTGGCATATAGTAAAGTCGGCTAAATGTAAATCCGCTTCTTTATGAGCGTGGTTTCTGAACACCCCGCAAGGGATACGGTCGTGATGATACTTTGCTGTTTTAGGTGTAGGTAGGTACGAGATTTATCAATTTACTATAACACATGACCCTGCCCCAAAATGTAAAACGACTTAACTGGTACTATTTTTAATGTCAACTATGTTGTAAACTTGTTCTTGTACATGAATTAATGCATCTACTTGTGCTTTAAGTACAGTCGGACACACAAAATATTATACCAATTATTCCCTCGTAAATTATTATGTAAATATGTGGTGTGATTGTACATGCGATGAGAAGAATTAACTACCAAAATGGGACCTTGGAATACATTTATTCTTAAATCCTTTATTTAGATTGGCCGTGACCAAATTGCAAATATATTTAATTTCATTTTGATTGTTCTTTTTGCTTGCTGTTAAATGAAGAACAAGTTTGTCTGATTTTTAATCCATTACACAAAATTTACAAGTAACAAAAAAAAACTTAGAACCTCATGCTGCGCAAATATGCCAACCTCAGTATGTATAAAAATAATTTAAAAAATACAAAAATATTTATGCCTATGTGTTTTTTGAATATTCTTACCCGTTTTGACATGGGATTACATTTTTGCCAAAATTCTCCTGTGTTTCAGACATTAATTTTAAGGTACCAAATTTATGTAATTTTTATGTTTCCTTTATAGTTCTATAAAAAAAAATATGTATAATTTTATTTTAGAAGTCATTTTTTATGTTTATATTTTGTGTTAGTTTTTGTTTTTTTTTTTTTTTTGTTTTTAATGTAATAAGTTTCTATTTTCTTCTTCTTTTTATATTGGCGAATGCTGTGACACCTAATTGGTACATATATTAGATAAGTTATAATTATATTATAATATACGAGTATGTACTGCTGTGTGTACTATACTCGTATAAATAAATTAATTAATACTAATAATAAGAAAATTGTTTTTTTGTTTCAAAACTAATATGTAATGGTAAGTAATTTTTAATATAAATTTATAATCGCAATAGTTACATTAATTTATAGAATTTTATTGTTTCTCTTCCCTAACGATGGTTATTATGTACTGCTCCAGATACACCAATATGTATCTACTATAAACTTTGACCACGTTTGTAAAGGAAGAGCAAAGCACGAAAACTAAATGCAAGCCCACCTCGATCCTTGGCGCCGCATCAGACTGGAAAATTCTCAAGGATACATTTGAACACCATTATAGGATCCCAGATGAACTAGCTGTATCATCTTAGTGTTTTCTCGGAACTTGAAAAAAGTTATCCTTATTGAACTTACCGTTCCGTGGGAATCAAATATTCCAAAAGACCACAACATGAAGTTAAATAAATATTATGATCGCACAGAAGAAATGATCAGGAACGGGTTCAAGACTCAGCTTTACGCAGTGGAAGTTGGTGCAAGAGGAGTTCCAGCAAGATCTTTGCATCACTTACTGATAGAATTTAGGCCCAATTTTAGGCAGGTCTGCCGTCAATACATTTATGGAACGAGCTTCCAAGACGGCATTAACGGAATCATACAGTATTTGGTTGGGTAGGGAGAGAAGTAGAATGGTGGATGGTGAGCGTATTATACCGCAATAAAAAAAAGGAGGCCTCCTTTTCTTAAACCAGCCTATTGTCGGTCGCAAGCCCGAGACACCATTCTTCTCATCTCCTACCCACACACGATGGACCCGGCACCCGCAAGGTGAATCCATGGAATGCTTAGAAATTTGTCTTCCTGATATCGTATTATATTAATATTGTAAATAAAATACTTGTAAAAGTGCAGAATACCTACATCTCTTTTTGTCCTATGCCTACTTGCAAAAATAAAGGAATTGAATTGAATATAAATGTTAACAAAGAAAATATAGTAAATACAATTTAAAGGTAAGTAATAAATATATTAATATAAAATACACAATTCGTATATATTACCATTACAATAACAATATAAATTAAAACTACTTAAAAGTAAATATATATTTAAATAAATGACTTGTGTTGTAGGACGTTGCACACACACTTTTAATATGAACTCTCAGATCTTTTAAAGGCAAAAAAAGTTTTTTTTCATCAAGTTTCGTTATTAATTTTATCCGTTATTACCCACAGTTACCTACTTATTATTTATTATAGGTATTGTTTTTAAGCTTATCCCCCCTATTATTATTATTTTTTTTGCAAAATCTATGTTTAATATTTAAGTTGAAACTTTGCTGGATTGTGTAACTTTTAGAATTGTTTTAATTATGTTTTAAGATATGTGTGTTTCCGAAATATATAAAAAAAATAAAAAAATTTAGGCCCGGAGCCAATTATCCATAGAGTAATAAATGACATTCCTACTTCTATGCAATTATCAAAACTGATGGCATTAAAAGTTGAAGCAAAACTGTCTATTTGCACTGGATATTCGTATTTAAATGGCTGCCTCCGTGGTCTAGCGGTTAAGTCCGTGGATTTAGACTCGGATGTAGCGGGTCCGATTCCTGGTCGGGACACAAAAATATTAATTAATGTATATAAATACATTTAATTAATATTTAATTTATTTGTGATATTTCTCGAGTTTGGTACGCTGGAGACATCGACGAGCTTGCCACTTGTCATGATTGGCCTATAGTGAAGTTGGCTAAATGTGAATCCGCTTATTTATAAGCGTGGTTTCTGACCACTGTGAAAGGGAAACGGTCGTGATGATACTTTTTTATACTTTACTTTATTTGTAATTTACAATTTAAACTATAATATATTATACATATAAAACCTCAAGCTGAGCTCGTTTAAATAAACTACTACTTTCTCTACAAAATTCAAGATTCGTGATGCTGGGTTCGACGTCTGGAGAATACAAAAAATATTTAATATATTTAATTTATTTGTGATATTTGTCGATCTTGTCAGTTGTCATGATGGACCTATAGTAAAGTTGGCTAAATGTGAGTTCGCTTCCTCACAAAATCGTGGCTTCTGACCACCATCTGTCTGGGCCGTCGTCTAGCCCGTGATATCCTGGGGGCCAAGGCTTGACCAGCAGTTACTGACGACATTTGGCAATAGACTGTCCCACAGATTCTATAGTGATCCCTTCGCCATGGCTCATGTCTCCCATGGTACCTTCATACTATTAGGTATAGCTCATAACTCGTGCCAGTACGACGTATCTAAAGAGCAACCTATTACATTATGAATATAATAAAGTCGCCCACTAGTCCTGCCATATTTATAATGTAAGAGATCATACATCTGTGCATTGTTTATATCAGTGGTTCTCAAATAGTGATAGATATATATATAGTCCGTATTTTTGACTTATTTGTGAAAATAACTATTGACGAAACAAGCTAGGAACGCTGAAAATTAAATAAATGATTGTGTAAAATCACGGTCTTCTAAAATTGCTTAATTATCTTTCATTTATAGATAACATTTATGGTTTTCTCATCTCGCCTTGCTCGTCTCGTTGCTGTATCCAGGCTTTTTTAGCAGGTGGCCGTGCGTGGAGAGGTGAGATTCCCCGTAAATGGTCGAAGCGGCTGTGGTTGGCCCGATCAAACGTGGATCTCGAGAGCCTGACGAACTACTCGATGGTCGCCATCTTCAGGTCGTCACCGCTTTAAAATCACTGTAGTTGATATTTGATTATTTTTTTATTACAGTCCATAGAACACAGCGTCCTAGACCTCCACTGCTGGAGATGGACTTTCCAGAACATATATCTAGAGAATTTCGCCTACACTCGCCACGCTGGGCAGACGGCTTGACGAGGATATGATGTCAATTTTTTATTACAATTTATTAACGATTTCACAAGTTAGCATAGTATTAGTGGAACCGGGATCGACGGCTTATCGTGCTCTCCGAGGCACAGGAACGGTGGTGTTGTAAATCTATGACAAATGTACGTAAGAAAAGTGTATTTCTCATTGGTACATGCCGGGTGGCTTTGAACCAACCTTTGTAGGATTTAAAGAACGCGTTCTTACAACCGAGCCACCACCGCGACATATTATACGAGTATTTGATTGAAGATTAAGAATAATCAATTTTAAAAATTATTATCTTCTAACATTAATCTTTTTGTCAAATACTCCAAAAAAATTGTAATAAAATTGAGGGAAGTCGCTCATTACTTTTGGACATTGAAATTCATGTACAGGACGTGGCAACGCTAACCTATAGGATTGTTGGCTAAAGTAAAACTCTTTAAAAGGCCGCGTTAGTTTTATAGCATTTCCAACATTTCGTAGCAACTTCATAAACCAGCGTGAAATGTCGTTTTTGTTAAGAAATTTTAATTTTTATAGTAATGCTAACATTTCTTTAAAAAAACGAGCCGTGAGGCTACTTTTTGACAAGTAACAAATAATAACAAATCAATTGACAATGTCTTTGAGTTTATTACATAAAATCGTTTAAAATACATTTTAAACAAATATAATATAAACTATACAACAATGTAAAGAAACCATTTCTTTCTTTATTTGATTTTTTGGTTGGGTAGGGAGAGAAGTAGAATGGTGGATGGTGAGCGTATTATCGCGAAATAGAAAAAAAGGAGGCCTCCTTTTCTTAAACCAGCCAATTGTAGGTCGCAAGCCCGAGACACCATTCTTCTCATCTCTTACCCACACACGATGGACCCGGCACCCGCACGGTGAATCCATGGAATGCTTAGAAATTTGTCTTCTTCTTCTATGTTAAATGACATCTGTCAAAAAGTAACATCAATAACCCTCCTTTCAACACGGTACTGACATACGAAATTAGCATCAAATGTTAGAATTTTCATTAAAGGAACGACTTGTGCTAAAAAGTGGTATTTTCATGCTAACATTTCTTAAAACGAACGCGGCCTTAAAAACGTGTTTTTTTTTGTACCACCGTTTAAAGGAATAATTTAACGAACAAGCACTGTTAATATCAAGCTCGCGACGATATCCAACGATAAGAATAACTATAAATAAAAATAGTTGGGATCCACTGGTTTATGTGCAAAAAGCAAGTCAAACCTGTCATTTGTTACCATTCATTATGTAACAGCTGTCACTTATTATTTTTTAACAACTTTTTAATGCTCCATAAAACATAGAAACAAACGTATCATCACGACCGTTTCCCTTTCGGGGTGGTCAGAAACCACGCTTATAAATAAGCGGATTCACATTTAGCCAACTTTACTATAGGCCAATCATGACAAGTGGCAAGCTCGTCGATGTCTCTAGCGTACCAAACTCGAGAAATATCACAAATAAATTAAATATTAATTAAATGTACAATTTATTTACATTAATAAATATTTTTTGTGTCCCGGCCAGGAATCGAACCCGGTACCTCCGAGTGTAAATCTACGGACTTAACCGCTAGGCCACAGAACAACAGAAACAAAAGTACCGACTATAAAACGGAATCAATCTCAGTATATATGAAAATGACATAAATAATACAATGAAGTCCATTATTACATGGCTTGATCAAAATAATTTACAAATTAATCTATCTAAAACAAAATATTTACAATTCTATAATAAGGGAGGGAAACCATGTGACTTAAATATAGTATATAATGATAAAAAATTTGACAAATGCAAAACAGCAATATTTTTAGGTATTAATATAGATTCACACTGTGACTGGTTTAACCACATAGACAAAGTATGTACAAAAATTAATAGATTTGCATTCCCCCTTCATAGACTGAGTATCACTGCATCACGACAAACCGCACTGACTGCGTATCACGGCTACGTGGCATCAGTTCTGCGGTATGGTCTAGTACTATGGGGAAACTCGTCAAATATAAATAGAGTACTTATTGCGCAAAAGAAATGTGTAAGAGCTATATGTGGTGCAGCCCCCACTGACTCTTGTAGGCCACTGTTCAAAAACCTAAATATCTTGACCGTAAAAGGCATGTACATTTTTGAGATCGTTACATTTATTAGGATTAACTTATTTACTTTCCATAAAGATGTATTTAATAGTAGTCGACATCCAAATACTCTTGCCTATACAAAAACACCAAAAAGCAGAGCCTTTGATAAAAAATCATATATTATGTGTATTCGAATTTACAATAAGTTACCCGAGTTTCTCAAAAGATTACCTGACAATCAGTTTAAAGGCCAAATTAGGAAACTATTGATAGAATGTTGCTTCTATTCGCTAAGTGAATATTACAAACACAAATTTTAAGTATTTTTATGTATATTATAACAATTACCTGTACAATATGTTTTAATAATAATCTGTATGTAATAAGTGTGACTAAAATTATAAATATAATAATAAGAATTTAACATTGTAAATAATGTTTAACAAAATTTGTGTGCCAGAAATGGCTGAATGTGCAGAACTAACTTACTATTAATATTTACTATTACCATGTTCAATGCAAATAATTTTTTTTCATTTCATTTCAGTACCTACCCATTTTTCTTAGAGAAATGGGCCCAATAAAATCTTGTACCTTAATGATTTCTTTTTTATTTGATTTAATTTATTATATTAAATATTGTGTTTTCATAATCTGTAATTAATTTTACTTATTTTACCCTAGCATAACGACAATTGACTAAAACTTTTTTTTACGTTAATAATTACATAGTTTCGATGCCGCCGCCCGATTTGAAATTTGTTTTATCTATAATAAAGTACCTGGTCATAATAAAGGACCTAATCGTATAAATAGTGCTTTATATAATAGAGTACCTACATAAATTTTAACCAATTTACTATTTAATTAAATAATTGCTGGAGTAAAAGAGATGTTGTCATTAAATTTAAAAAAACCACAATTAATTGTTATGATTATTGAATTGTAGGGCCTAGTTTTGGGCAATCTCTTTTGATTATTGATGTTAATTGTTTTAGTTCTATAGTCAAACTTTTAAATATCTTAATACATATTTGGTTACTAATTTTCGAAATATGACATATGAGACAAGTGCAGGCTGAGCATCTAATTAAATACTATGAAATTGATGTACGTTGAGTATGTAAATAGAACAACTGTCTTTTTAAAATTTATCGATCGACCCTGATCGATAAGCGAATATTGTGTAATTACTGTGAGTACTCGTACAGTCGGTGTAACTTGAATTGGCGTTTAACTATCTTCGTAGTTAAATTTTGCAAGTAGTTTTCGTAGTGTATTTCAAGGTTTTCTATATGTGGTTAAAAAACACCAAGGAAAAACATAGAGGTAACCAGGCCTCGGGAGCCCTTAACGTTAACATCATGATGTCTACTTAAAATTATTTATGAAATACCGAATTTAAAAAAATAGTTACGACATCTCGTCTCCCAGGGTCCTTTGTGACATTTGCTTGAACACCCCCCAAACATCTCTTATGTATCGCCGGGAACCCATGAGCGTTTTATCAAAATGACGACTCTCCTCCCCCAAAGTCATGGCGCCTCTTCCCAAGCCCTAACTCTTTACAATTCTCGATATAACTTTAACTTAAGCCCCTTTGGTTTAGGTCCCAGAGAGGGGGGAAGATTTGTATGAAAAAAAAACGTAAATTGAAAAAAAAAAGACATGACATTAATTACCTCGTCTCCCACAATATTACTTTCAGGACCTCCCCTAACTATAACCATTTCCCGGGAACCCTTACCGACTTTTTCCATGGGGGAAATTCTTGGAATTCGGATTTTTCCCATAGGTTTGAGCACTATATCTATACGACATAACACTCACCTACCCACCAACTATTACAGTTTTGGCCCTGTATTTCTGTTAGCCAGTGACCAATCGGCTTTACCTGCTGTATATAATTACTTAAAATTCTTTATCACTCTTCCTGTTTGTTTATAGAGTGGAGCGAGGCTATACTCGTGTTCATTTTGTCGCTTTTTTACTGTATTTAGCTTTGACTGGCGTTCAAGTAGCGCTTTCATTTACTTTAAAGCAAAAATCAGTCAAAACAACGTACGTGAACATGGGATCAGACACCATTGACGCAACGAATTAGGAAATTAATAAAGCAGTTTTTTATCTTTTTTTATTAAGTTTTTTATGTTATCTTTAGATATAGGTATTATTTTAAATGCCTATTTATTTAATTAAATATCGCACTGCCAATTCACGCAGCACATATTGAAACGAGTTTGTAATCAAAAACCGGACGTCATCTCTCGCGGGTGTCTGCTCCACTTGTGATGCCTTCCTTGACTTGAACTTCGTCAAGGGCTTATTATGGTTATTGTAATAAGATAGCCCTAAGGATATGATAAAATTACCAAGCTTTTTTTCATATCTATACCTACAAGATTTGGCCGAGCAGGAATTAACAAAAGAGTTTTAAAATTATAAAATTTTCAAATACTTATGATTAATATTTTATTCGAAGTAAATGAATATATTTATTTATTTATATAAATACTTTATACCTTAACCTTGGGGATCACGAAGGGTGAAAAAAAAAACTTAAATTACTAAAATAAACTAAGCATTTAGCACTTAAAAATATATATACGTAGGTACACAATATAAAAAACAATACACATTATACCATATATATATATAAATAAATTGTCATACAACTTCGTTAATTCGGGAGACATACATTCTGTTTCTCAAGAAATAATGTGGTTAGAAGCTTTTCAATACGTTGACGGACGGTGCGCGCCTTATAGCCAGGGGAAGCTTGTTCCACTGACGAGCGGTAACAGTGAAAGAATCTGAATATCTGCTAGAGGATTGCAAAAAAATTAAGTATAAATTAAAAGCTACCTAAATAATAAAATTAAAAATAAACTAAACTATAAATAAAAAATGTCCTCTAGAGACGTAACACCCGAAATAGTCCCAAGGAGACTGGCAACATTTCTGTATAGCGAGCTAATACGTTGGCAGAAATAATTACCCGCCTTCCTGTATTCAGACCTTTCCGTCAGCCGCTTAGACAACTCCTTGCCAAAAATATGCTTATAGAAATAGAATTTAGTTAAGGGATGTCCTGTAAATCGCGGTCCAAACGAGAACAATACTCGTACCTTGTTGATATTCGTACCTGAGTGTTTTCTTTCAGCATTCCAAATCCGTTTTGTTACCAGTTAATATAGAAAATTCATATACGGTCTATTGGATAACTCTAAAGAAATTCTTGCAATTTTGTTTTTTTTTTTAAATCGTATCTATGTAAGTTAGGTAAGTAGGTATAGTTCATTTATTTGTTTAAGTTTTGTTGTATTCGAAATAAATTGAGTATACAATAAACGTGTGAAATAGTCAAGTAAGTATTATGACGACTATATTCGTAGGTTAGGGTACCCCGTGTTCGACTACTGTTCAAAGCGGCCTTTTTTATAATTTTATACAGTAAAAAACGCGCCAGGATAAACAGCCTCGCTGCGTTCCTGTTCTAAACGCTTTGAGTAGATAGGTACTAAAAAGCTTTATTTGGTTAACTCATATTTAAGTTGATTGTTTTAAAACTGTAGATCTTCATTGTATAACAAAACTAGTCAGGAACGATCCCGGCACATAAAGAAGCCCCCCAGGCACTCAGGGTCGTCACCTCTGCCAGAGTTACGAGTGAAAGGGTGCGCCACCAACAACACTATATAAAAGCTCCAAACTTTGTACTCAAGCATCATTACTCGATCCCCGCACTGCACAATGGCATTCAAGGTGAATTTGTGTTTGGTGTTATTAAATAAGTGATCAGTGATTAAAAATAAATAAATAAATAAACAAATTTAGTGATTCGTGGTGATTAGAATTTCAGTTTAACTTGTGTTCAATAGATTTAAAGCTCCTTAGTAAAAGGACATCATCATCATCAGTGTTGTAATGTTACATTGTATTGTTTACAGTTTGTAGTCCTCGCTTGTCTGGTGGCGGCCGCCAGCGCCGGAGTAGTCCCGGTCTCATATGCTGCGGCTCCGGCATACCACGCGGCTCCAGCATACCACACATACGCTGCACCTGCAGTCCACGCTGCACCTGTGGCGTACTCCGCCCCTGTCGCATACGCCGCCCCCGCAGTCCACGCCGCACCAGTCGCCTACGCCGCCCCCGTAGCAAAGGTGGTCGCTCCCCTCGTCAAAACCGTCGAGGAGTACAACGCGCACCCCCAATACAGCTTCTCCTACGATGTACAAGATGGTCTGACCGGAGACTCCAAGAGCCAGCACGAGTCCCGCGATGGTGATGTCGTCCACGGCTCTTACTCGGTTGTAGACCCCGATGGCACCAAGCGCACCGTCGACTACACCGCTGATCCACACAACGGTTTCAACGCTGTCGTCCACAAGGAGCCCCTCGCCGTGAAGGTCGCAGCCCCGGTCGCCTACGCCGCGCCTGTTGCTAAGTACGCCGTTGCCCCTGTTGTCCACGCCGCCCCTGTGGCTCACGCCGTGCACGCCGCCCCTGCTCTGTCTTACTCTGCCCCCGTGGTTCACGCCACTAAGTACGCCTCTGCCCCCGTGGCTTACTCAGCACCTTTCGGCCACGCAGTCCACTCTGCTCCAGCTGTCTACTCCGCTCCCCTCTACCACCACTAAGTAATGCCAAAGTGATACTAGAAATAAATATGTGGCTAATGATTTCACATGCTGGTAACCAAAAACAATATGTTTAATCAATAGCATACTATATCATTTAGGATAGGTATTTCTAAATATAGATCCTAAAGTGTATCGATTCATTTTATTGTTGTTTACCCAAGTATCCTTATACCTACCTGTTTATCATATATCTAGTTAGATTACCATATCTATAGTTTTTTTTTCATACTATCACGACGTCCACCTGGTGGTAAGTGGTGCAAGCAAGGTCCATGAATGTCAGCAACTGGAATCAGACACTCATGACTGACATCAGCCCCTAAAACTATGCCGGCTTGACTAGATCATTTTTTACAGTTCGCTTAAAGGACTATAAGGTTATACTTTCGACACTGAAGTCGAGTTTGAAGGATATAATCTAACACCTGCTTTATTTTTTTTATTTTTTTGAACTGATCTTCATTGATTTTACTTTTGGTCTCTTTTCTTTGTTATTTTTTGAAATAGTTTAATTCTCTTTCTTTTATTTGTAACACTTATTTACTTATAACTAAAAAAAAAAAAAAAAAAAAAAACACGTTATACATGGCTGATATTGTGTACACATGCTTTGAGTTTTAGCAATGTCTATACACTATATCCATTATTTTTAGAAACTGTAATGCTAAAATTTGTTTTGTGTGCCTACTTAATAAATAAATAAATAAATAAATAAATAGGAAAGTGGAAACACAGAGGCTGGAAGAACATTCCACATCTTTATTGTGCGACAGATGTAGATTCCCTCTGCACAGCAATGCTGATTTGCTGCGCGAGAAAGCTGCCAGCCCATAATACTCATATATAGTTAACTATATCATATTATATAAAAAATATTAACAGAAAGCATTTCGACAGCTTTAGTTTCTTAGATATGGAAAAATATACATACGAGTACATTCATTCGTACATTACTTTTAATTAATCTCTGTTAGTTTCCAAATAAGCATTATATTATAGATTGCAAAAGCTAATAAGCTTTAGTAGGTAGGTACGAAGGAATAAGTAGGTGAGTATGTAAGCCTATTATTATGTTGTAACAATAATAAAAATATATAAGCTGAGATTAGCTTAAAATTTGCATTAGCAAACTACAAGTTTGATTAAAGAGCTTTAATAAATAATAAAAAAGAATGGAGTGTGTACTCCGAATCTTTTGATTTTCGTTAAAACAAACTAAATGATATGATATGAATGTAGATTTTGTTTTTAAAAATCAAGTCGTCGTCAATATATTAGACCGATATCTCAAGCTTATTTATTTTTGAACAAAAACGCAGTCGTTTTTTTTTTTCATTTCGTCGTATTCGATAATGAATAGGTACCTTTACTAAATACAAAACTTTAAAAGCCGATCTTTGATAATCAGACAGACACTTATGACTGACATCAGTCTCTAACACTATGCCGGTTTGACGGCAATTCGGGCCTGGGTTTATCGGTACGAATCGTGGATACTTTCCACCACCATCAGTCCGCCTACCACCTATTTGTTGTTCTCGTTGAAAGTATGTGCCATTTGCAATGCTGTCAAATGGCAATTTTTACTTTCAAGGAGAATTAATATTTTAAGCTGCCTATAGTGATTTTTATATAAAAATAACACCTAAACAACAACTTATTCAACTAAAACAAGACTTACTTATTATAAAGCTATTTAATATATATTTTAAATCATAATGACTTGTGATACCGCGCCCATCTGAGGTGAGATTTAAGAAGCAACTGACACCAGCCACTGATGGCCAACATCATAATACCTACCACTCGTTTAACAAAATTATATTTCACTGTTCGCTTGAAGGATTGAAGGTAATAGGCATTGGGAAACAGACTGTCAGTAAATTCCAGATCTTCAGTGTACGAGAAATGTAAAAGTGTCTCCTTGTACACTCAATGTACACTTAGATATAGTGGCTACGGTATACTCGTAGTTTACCGTATATATGATAACGATAATCAAAGTGCACGATATCAGAATCAGTCTAGACTTCGAAACGTTAAATCCGTCATAAAAAATATTACAAATAAAATAAAAAATATAAGTCAAAGTCAAAATATCTTTATTCACGTAAACCTATTACAGGCATTCATGAAACGTCATTAATTTAATTATTTTGAATGATTCTACTCCTGCTAGTAGAAGACTAAGCAGCAAAGTGGTCCAATAAGTAAGCTGTTAGCAGAAGACCAGCAGCTTAGCAAATTCCAGTGACCTGTTAATGTTTAATCTGACTGAGAAAGGAATCTGCAAGGAAAACTCAGCTATATCAGATTTACAAAATGCGCGCGGGAGGGGTAAGACGTGTAAACAGTGGCGCCCCGTAAAAATATTTTTAAAAACCGTTTTTAAAATGATTTTAAAATTAAAGTAATATGTGAAAAAGGTGTTTACTATTAAAAAACTAATAATATTGTGAATAAAGTTAAGTGAAAAATTGAAACAAAACGGCGCGGGCGTGTTAAAGTGACTTGCAAATAAAGTTTGCTCGTTCGAGAACCATCTACGTGTGCCCTGCTGCCTACGAGTATAGTCACAATTTACGGAGCTCGCCTGTGAACATCGGTAGCCTGGCGGTTAAGACGGCGGGCGGACCGCGGCTTCCTTGACCGGTTCAAATCTCCCCGGATATTGACTTTATTTTTAATTTTTGTTTTTTTTTTTTATTCCATTCGTCATTTATTTATTTTGTAAAGTATTTATAATTTAATTTAATTTTTGTGATAAATTGTATTATTGCATAATGTCATACTTAAACAAACTTGGCTCTAGTTACAATAATAATAATTCAGTCTCAGCGACTGGCCACAGCCTAATTTGTAATGCGGGGTAGGCAGTAGAATGAGCCGAAGCGGCGATGGGGTCCGCAACCCATCACGCATGGCCTAAAAAGCGCGGATTGAGGGCAGATGAGTGCCGTTTTGGCACCTGGAATGTCCGAGGGGGGATGAATGATAAGATGAATGAACTCCTAGATACGATGAATGAAATGAAGTTGGATGTAATTGGCGTGACCGAGACCAAGCGGAGGGGTAGTGAGATGCAGGACTTGCCGGGAGGGGGGATCGCGCTCTGGTCGGGAGTGGGAGATAGCGATCGCGGTAGTCAGGGGGTGGGCATCTTACTATCCGGTCGCTTGGCCGACAGTATGTACGAGTACTGCCTGGAAAGCCCAAGAATACTCTGGGTTCGTCTTAAAATAGGCCTTAAAAAGTTATTTGTGGTCGTGGTGTACGCACCTGTTAGCTCAGCACCACAGCTGGAACTAGAGAATTTTTGGAACCAGGTCAGGACAGTTCTAGATTTGGCAGTTGGGAACGAAAATATAATATTATGTGGCGACTTGAATGGATGGGTGGGGACACGTCGTGCAGATTACGAAACGGTCCTAGGTGATTTTGGAGATAGGAGAGTAAATGATGCAGGTAAGCTTATTCTTGACGTGTGTTTAGAAAAGAATATTTTTGTGTCCAACACAATGTTTGCTCACAAAGATATTCACATGTATACAAGAACGATGAATAGTGAAAAGAGTATGATTGATTTAATAATAGTTGATGAAAGACTGCGAACACAGACTCTGGATACCAGGGCGTATCGTGGGCCAGAATTGGGAACAGACCACTACCTAGTAATCACTAGGATTAGTGGCCTGTTCACAAAATGGCGCCACTGGCGATCAGGTGGCAATATGTCAGCAGTAGAGAGAATAAAGAGTGAAAAGTTACAAGATGATAGTGTGAAAGAGGAGTATATGAAATGCGTCAAAGATAAACTTATCAACTTGAAAGATGTGAGTAAAGATGTAGAAGAGTGTTGGAAGTACCTAAAAAATGGTATGGTAGAATCGGCAAGAGAAGTATGTGGAGTAGCAAAAAAGCGAGCAACCAAGGGTGACGCGTGGTGGGATCAAGAGGTCAAAGATTCGGTAGAAAGAAAGAAGAAAGCTTGGATAGATTACGTTGCTTCGCTGAATATGAATGAAAGTATAAAAAGAGAAAAAAAAGAGTTGTACCATCGCTGCAAGAATGAGACTAAATCTTTGGTTAAGGAGAAGCGTGAAAGATGTAAGGAAATAGGTGAAAATAGGATGACGAGCAACTTTAAGGAGAACTCCAAACTTTTCTGGAGGGAAGTTAGGAAGGCCAAAGGTTGCTTGTCATCTTATCGAATGAACAGAGTGAAATCAAAAAGCGGTAACATTCTTGCAAACACAAATGAGGTGTTGCAGCGATGGAATGAATATTTTAGCGAGATGTATGCTAGTGGTACTCCTAACGACGTCACGACGGGTACTTTACCTCCAGAGCTATCCACAACTATAACGTCCACTTTTAAGGAGGAAATAAGTGTGCAAGAATTGCAATCGGCAATTAGAAGCCTGAAATGTGGCAAAGCAGCGGGAAAAGATCGAGTGCTCGCTGTAATGATCAAATACGGAGGTATACCGGTCTGGAACGCTTTCCACCTACTGTGCAACCTTTGCTGGCAGGAGGGAAGAGTGCCGGAGGACTGGCGACAATCAGTCATCGTTCCTTTATACAAAGGTAAGGGATCTAGATTGGACTGTGCCAACTACCGAGCGATTAGTTTGATCAGTTTGGCGAGCAAGATGTATGGCAAGATTCTCACGAAACGCTTGCAAGAGAAGACTGAAGGTCTTTTATGGGAGGCACAAGGAGGCTTTAGACCTGGAAGAGGATGCACTGACCAAGTCTTTTCGCTCCGCAATATCACAGAGAAGTTTTTGGCCTTAAACCAGAAGGTTTTCTGTGCTTTTGTGGATTTGGAAAAGGCTTTTGATAGAGTTGTAAGAAAGAAGCTTTGGGACATATTGCCGGAGTATGGAGTGAATGACAAACTGCTACAAGCTATACAGTCCCTGTACAAGGGCTGCAAAGCTTGTGTGCGGGTGGAGGGAGGTATGTCGCCTTGCTTTGAATCCCAAATGGGCGTCAAACAGGGTTGTGTGCTTTCTCCTAGATTATTCACTCTATATCTCGACAAATGCCTAAAAAGAGTGAGAGAGAGTGACTGTGGGATAAAGATGAGTGATCTAGTGGTGAACTGCCTGCTTTATGCAGATGATGCTGTTCTTATGGCATCGTCCGAACAACAACTGCAATCACTAGTCACAAGAATGAAGGAGGGATGTGCAGAAAAAGGACTCCGTTTGAATGCGAGAAAAACCAAGGTACTAGTGTTTGAAAGAAGAAGGATGACAACCGTGACGATAAAGATTGATGATGAAACTCTAGAACAAGTAAATGAAATTATATATCTGGGCAGTGTTTTCACTGCGGATGGGAAGTACGATAGGGACGTTGAAAGAAGAGTGAACGCGGGAAATAGTGTTAACGGTGCCCTGGGGTCACTGATCGGCAGTCGTAATGTCAGTGACAAAGCTCGGCTCGCCATACACAATGCCATGTTGGTACCAACACTGATGTATGGAAGCGAGACGTGGATACGTCAGAATACGCATGAGAGTAGGGTTAATGCAGTAGAAATGCGGTCGTTGCGGCGGATATGTGGCGTCACTTTGGCGGACCGCATACGTAACGTCGAAATACGGAAAAGGGTTGGTATGAAGGAAAGCATAGGGACAAAAATAAGGAAAGGCATGCTACGATGGTTCGGGCATGTTGAAAGGATGAGCGATGAAAGATTGACGAACCAGATATATAATGCGAAAGTTGTGGGTAAAAGAGGCCCTGGCAGACCGAGACTCACATATCACGATCAAATAAATAAAACACTGACTGAAGGTGCATTAAAAAGTCTTCGTAACCAAAGGGCATGTATGAAGAGGTTAATGAATGTCGACGAAGCGAAAGAAGTATGTCGTGATCGTGTCAAATGGCGCTCAATTGTCTCTGCCTACCCCGCAAGGGATCTGGCGTGAAGATATGTATGTATGTATGTACAAAATAAAACATATACAGAACTGCACCACAACGATCAATTATTAACCTTTTAAATTTACAGTACCTATGAAAATACAATACCTGGTACAGCAGTAACCCACCTGGCAAGTCAGAATTTAGGTAGACTACATGCCTATGTGCAACCCGAAAGTCGACAAAACGCAAAAACCTCTGTTAATTTAAGAACAATAAATTGAACGTGTTCGGCAGAGGTCCCAGGCCCCCACAGCAGCACCCGATCAAGGACATAACGCATGTGCCAGCCATCCCCCCGCTCAACCAGGCCCTTAGGGTGCGGACCGGGACCCGACACACGTGCCACCACTGCAATGACCTTCTAAGGAAGGGGCGACCACCGGACACGCCACACCATGAGAACCTGAACACTAAGAATGACTTTCGAGACACACACAAGCATAAACATAACAATTACTTCCTAAGTACCCAAATGTTGCCATGCAATTCCGTTAACAAACTTATATATTAGTTAATAAAATAATAAATACATAATAGTAACTAAATGTTACATAAAAAATAATTATATTATAATAATAACGTAATAAAAAATATCACTGTATCACAATAAACAGTATATCTGTAAGTTTCGTATTTCGTACGTTAAGAGTACGGCTACGGTCGTCTTTGCGTTAGTGCTAACTCTTCGATCTTCCCTATAACTAGGTTAGCGTAGGTCCTTCACCCGTTGCGCCTCAGTCATAGAATACCAAAGGTTGACCTTTGTCAGTTAAATACCATTTTCAATAGATGTAACCTACCTGAAGGTAATTAATTGTACACCTACTGATTGACTGCCTCCGTGGTCTAGCGGTTAAGTCCGTGAATTTAGAATCTGGGTTCGATTCCTGGTCGGGACACAAAAATATTTATTAATGTAAATAAATACATTTATTTAATATTTAATTTATTTGTGATATTTCTCGAGTTTGGTACGCTGAAGACATCGACGAGCTTGCCACTTGTCATGATTGGCCTATAGTAAAGTTGGCTAAATGTGAATCCGCTTATTTATAAGCGTGGTTTCTGACCACCCCGAAAAGAAAACGGTCGTTATGATACTTTACTTTACTTTACCTACTGATTTACTTAATTGTAAAGCAGCTCCAGTTGTTTGAATTAATACGCGCGTTGATATAATTATTTATCTTCAAGGTATTCTTACAACTTCCAACAAATGATTACTTATATAAAAAACTAGAAACCATTTTTATTTTTCAAATTTAGATACAACTAAAAAATATAAAGTTTAAACAATAATATGTTATAGGTTTCCCGCAAAAATAAAAAAGCTGACAATTCTAGCAAAACAAAAATAATATAAGCAATACAACAAAATAACTTAAAAGAAACATACCTATATAATAATAATAAACTACAATAATATAGAAAATTAAAATAAGTAACTAAATCTATAAATTAGATAAATGTAAATCCTGTATTTAGGTAAAGTTAACTATCACGACACAATATTAATTAGGATTTTAACGTTGTCTCAAATTACCTAAAATAATAGTGACGGCCTTGTACGCAGAAAAAAAAAGTTTGCATAGCTTTTATGGCTTTGCTTTGTAGAGTACGAATAAAATGCCATCATGCATACATTTTAATCTTTACTATGAACCTAAACTATGTAAAATAAAGGGCTTTTCTACTTAAATTATAATATCGTTAGAATAATTTATTTATAAATGCATTATAACCAAGGAACATAATACAAGATTATAACTGTTCCTCGCTGTGAATACAAATTGCAAGATTTGAAGAGATGATTGATTGATGTTTTTTTTTTTTTAATTGCCTTTAAAGGACATTGTACAGAATACATCAGTCCTAAAGATAAATAAATAAATAAAATAAATAAACACGTAATTTATTTGCATAATATATGTTTATAACAGAGTTCATAACCGAGTTGGGGATTATCAAATTCCAGATGCTGCAGAATTTGATGCTTTACTTGGAGTCATTCGCGGCACCATAGCCCAAACACGTCGGGTAAAATATGGGAGTTGAAAGCGCCGGAAAACCGCAAAAAAATAAACTGCAACTTGTGTCCCATATTTAAAGTCCAATTTATCGTTTTCCATAATTATTCACATTGTAGCACATTATTAAACCAAGCAACACCACTTTTGACCAATAATATCCACAGTAAATTAATTTACAAAACAAAAACTTGCACTTGACATGTCCACGCAAAATGGCGCGAAGAACTCCCCCCTTGATTGATGTTCTTTGTCTTGTTTTAGATTTCAAATATCCCGCCAATAGATGTAAAATGAAATTAAAAAATGTGTGTTTTGTCTATGGTTTAATACAAGTTCCGTTTGTAGCTAAGAGCAAGGAAGTGCAAGTTTTTTGCTTTGTAAATGAATTTATTGTGGATATTCTTAGTCAAAAATGCTGTTAATTTGTTTAATAATGTGATACTATATTAAAAATAATATTTATAAATAAAACGTTACATTGGATACTAATATGGGATACAGGTTGCAGTTTATTTGTTGTGATTTTCCCGCGCTGTAAACTCATATACCTGACGTGTTTGGTTGGGCCATATTGATGCAAATTACTTCAAGATAAGCATCAAATTATGCATCACTTTGCCAACTCTGTTATGAAAAAATATTATAAATAAATATCGTTTTTAGGACTGATGTATTCTCTTTGTGCATTAAAAAAAAACAATACGCCGTGTTTATGCCAATTCCCCGGCCGCTTGTTTGTTTGATTGCTCCGATTTACAACTTTAAAAATCTATTTATAAAGATAATAACCATAGAAATACCATTGTGTTTTCATAAATAATCATTATTTGGGATTACAATCACAATTGCGCGTTATTTGCATACAACCATTAGGTGCTTTACTGAAGCGGTTTTATTTTCTATGGTTATGGTGTCTAAAAAAGCTGTTTCCTTTAAATTTAACGAGGGAGAGCGTGTCCTTTGCTATGAGCCCGACCCCACCAAGGCTAAAGTTTTGTATGATTCGAAAGTAAGTATCTAACCGTTTCTTATTCAATTAACAAATATTACATTAATTTAGTCGAATGGGCTGCAATAATAATAATAGAAAATTAATGTAGACTTAATAAATAAATAAGACAAAGCACAAAGCTGTTAACTCCACCTGTTTCCACTAAAGAAACCTGGTGAAAATGATCAAACATTTAAAAATCAAATACATTAGACCCTTGTAAATTTCTAAAAATATAAATAAAATTAACATTTTACTGTTATATATATATGTTATATTAAGTCTAGTTATTTGTAGTTTGATCACTTTATGTAGCATTACGCTGACGCTTCGGAATATGGTGCGAGATGAATTCCAGCCAAAACTTAACTAACTAAAAGAACTGCGTCTACGCAGGTCTCCAAGTAATACATTTATGAAATAAGCTTTCATAACAGCATAAGTGAATCATACAGTATTTTGTTGGGTAGGGAGAGGAGCAGAATGGCGGATTGTGAGCTTCTTGTTAGATCTCCATCAAAATGTACTGCCAATACATAACATAAATAATATGGGGCTAGGTGCCACTTTAATTATAGGAGTATTCAGAAAACAGTATATATAAATGAGATTACAGTATTTGTTATTAAATAATTTTTAAAAGTAGGAATTCTATATTACAATAATAACTAAAATAAAAAATGGTATTTTATTATTATAATAAAATACAAATGATATATTGATAATTTTAGAAACCAGGGGTAAGTAAATATTAATAGTATAACCATTTTAAGGTGCTGGAAATAGTGGAAGGCAAAGATAAACGTGGGCGAAGAAGTATAGAATACCTGATCCACTTCCAAGGATGGAACCCGTCGTGGGACCGCTGTGTCAGTGAGGACTTCATTCTTAAAGATACCCAGGAAAATAGACTACTGCAAAGGGAATTAGCAGAAAAATCACAGTTACATTTGTAAGTACTTATAAAGCTATTGCGGAGTACCTCTGTGATTAACCACAAATTTATTTTGGAAGTTACTTGGTACGTAATGAATGGTGAATAATGTATTTACCATTTAAATAACGTTACACAATGATATACAAATAATTTGTAATGATCTCACTGGACGTAATCTCAAAATTTTAGCATCATTCATCATTACAGCCTCTAGAACACAGCGTCCTAGACTCCACTGTTGGAGATGGGCCTTTCAAATTATATGTATATCTAGAGAATTAGGCCTACACTCGCAATGATGGCCAGACGGGTTGGCGAGGACCTGATGTAATTTTTAATAACAATTTATTAAAGATTCCACAAGTTGGTATTAGTAGAACCGGGACCGACCGGTTAACATGCTCTCCGAGGCACGGGAATGGTGGTGTTGTAAATCTATGACAAATGTGCTTAAGAAAAGTGTATTTCTCATTGGTACATGCCGGGTGGGTTTGTACCGACAACTTGCTATTATTACAACCATTTTAATGTTAAATTATATTGCTGTAATTAGGTAAGTTTTATTTTATTTTATATTAGCACAAGTTGTGACCTTGCGCCCACCTGATGGTAAGTGGCGCGCGAGGTCCATTAATGTTAGCAACTGAAATCAGACACTCATGGACAACACTGCCGGCTTGACTGGACATGACGGCAATTCGAGTCTGATCCCGAAACGTGGATACACTCTACAGGGTTTATCCGCACAAATGGTTGATCCTTCCCCATTACCACCATCAGTTTGCCTACTATTTGTTGTTCTCGTTGAAAGTATGTGCCATTTGCAATAATGTCAAATGCCAACTTTGATTTTCAAAGAGAACTAATATTGTAAGCTTGCCAAGCTGATATATATATAAAAATTACACCTCTTGAAATAAGACTTCCTGAATATTATATTGCTGTAATAAGTATGAGGTCGAAAACTCTGTGTGTAGGGATATACATATACATCATAATATTGATAATGATGAAAAGAGCAATGACAATTCCTAACTAAAGTTAAACATTTCAGAGGTTCCTATTTGTACCGGAAAGAGCTGAAAAAACTAAAAAAACTAAATGCTGTAAGATCAGGCCAACCTAAACGTGCCAAGAATGCTTATGATGATGAAACCTCTAGCAGCACACAGCCTGAAGATGGTATGCATATATATACATGAAATACATAAATATATTAACTCTTAGATAAATAATAATATAACAAAATACATATAAACTATGTATTTTTTTTTAATAATAATATTTTTTTACTTATTGAGAAATGTTTACAAACATATAGTTTCCGTAACACAAGCCTCGTAGCTTACCACGGAAATTAGATGGCGCTGTGTGACCTATCTGGAAATATTTATTTATTTGTTATTTATATACACTACTCTATAAATCGCTTTAAGCGCTTTTTTTCACTATATTTCGCTTTGAAAGTCGTACGACTTGGCGTTTGTCTATGGTTTTCATACAAAATTCGGTAAAAAAAGCAAGCTTTAAGTCAAACATAGCATATATAACGACACTTAACGGACTGACATTTTTTCGGCGTTAGACACCATAACCATAGAAAAGTTAAGTTTTCGCTTAGTTTTGCCTCCAGTCTCCTACATGAACCTTTCTACAACATTGTTACTAAATTTAAGCTTTGTAGATATTATTTTTTGCAATTTATTTATTTAAAAAAAGTAGAAAAAAAAATTGGGAAAAAGAACTGGGACCACAGGGTCTAGAGGTTACGTCTGTAGATTTAGACGCTGAGGTTCAACCGGTTTCGATTCCTGGTTGGGGGACTATAATTTATTTCTTAGCATATGTATTTTTCGCGTTTGCTACGGACCTATAGTAAAGTTGGCTGAATGTAAATCCGCTTCTGTAAGAAGCTGACCACCCAGAAAGGGATACAGTCGTGATGATGATGCTACTAGAAAAACACAGTCAAAAAAGCGATGTTGTCGCCACTTTGTACGGAGTTAATTCGCTACATCACAATCCTAATAGCATTTTAATTTTAAAATAAATTATGTTTTTTCGTTTCTCTTAGAGAGTGATACTGGTGATACAGATTTTACATCTGGCTCAGAGTGGGACGGGACTGAAGAGCACGGCCGAGCACCTATAGTTATTCCAGTACCTATTAGGTAAGTATTAAAGTTTCCCTCTTTATAAGCTCAACAATATTTAATAAGTATAACACTAGGTACGCTAACAGTCTAATCTCTGAAATCATACCGAAGAGCAGAGTTTTTGACAACAACTCGTACAATATGGCAATAAAATTGTACAATAAAATACCTACTACATTTCAAGAATTGCCTACAATTAAATTGAAAAAAGTAATTTACGTCTGGTTGTGAGAGTTTTGTTTATATTCCACAAATGAATTCTTAAATAAAAAAACTAAAATGAAATATTGACATTGTATAGCTATTTAGATTTAAGTTTTGACATTATATAAATTCTCTGACATAATGTACTCATATGTGGTGCTGACATCAAGTCATACCTACATTGCATGCTGAGGCTCAGTAAGACATTATCATAATATATAAAATGTTAATATTAATTTATTACTGTTACAACAGTTATTTACAATATTAGGTTAAGTTGTTTTTATGCAATAAAGAATTTTGATTTTTTTTATTTGAATTTGAATAAAATGTGAGGTTATGAGAAGCTCCATAACATTATCACTTGTCTTATTCGCAACCGAGCCACATGCACTGGCCAAAATATGCATCCCAATAGCGTAGCCACTAAAGGATAGTGGATAGGGACATACTCATAAATCTGGAGACTATTACATCTGTTGAATGCTGATGATGTGGAATACTCTCCAAGCCAGTGTTTCACAGTGTGAAAAATCATCTTGTTACCTCATGTACTGCTTACCACGTGTAGGCGCGATATCACGTCATGTTCGGTATTTAAAAAAAAGCTGGCGAAACATGGTGTAATCAGTGATCAGTAAAAAAACTTTTTGATGGCTGTAGAGTCACATGTTAACCCAACGAAATTTTATTAAAATCGCTTCAGTAGTAAAGGCGTGAGGGCAAGAATAACTGACAGACAAATGGCCGTTGAATTACATGTCGTATAGGCGTAAAGGCAAGACAAACTGACAGACAAATGGTCCTGGAATTATATGTCGTATAGGCAAGACAAACTTACAGACAAGTGGCCGTAGAATTAAATGTATAGGCGTGAAGGCAAGACAAACTGATAGACATATGGCCTTGGAATTACATGTCGTATAGGCGTGAAGGCAATACAATCTGACACGACAAATGGTCGTGGAATTGCATGTCGTATAGGCGTGAAGGCAATACAATCTGACACGACAAATGGCCGTGGAATAACATGTCGTATAGGCGTGAAGGCAATACAATCTGACACGACAAATGGCCGTGGAATAACATGTCGTATAGGCGTGAAGGCAATACAATCTGACACGACAAATGGCCGTGGAATAACATGTCGTATAGTATAGGCGTGAAGGCAATACAATCTGACAGACAAAGCTTCCTTTACATTTATAATATAATAACAACAAACAGTCAACATACACAAACAATATCACAGATATATTTTTTTGTAATACAATTATGCCTTTGTGTATTTAACAGGAACCTCTTATCATTTGACTACCATCAAATAACGAAACGTAACAGCCTGGTTCGCTTACCGTCGTCTCCGTGCGCGGCCGACATTTTGGATAACTTTGTGTCTTGGTTCGCTCGCAGCGGGCCGTGGCTACGACATACAGAGGCTGGAACCAGACCTAATCAACGACAAATTGCAGGCAGGTTGGTTATCTCACCTATTAGACATTTTTTTTATAGATTGTGATAAAATTGGTTCATCATTACAGCATTATAACACTATTTGATTGCTTGTTTAATAATTTGGTACATCGCCAGCAGTAAATCTGACCACGACTGTAATTTCGTTGAGGGTACGAATTAGGGATGTTGCGAATATCCGCATCCGCATCCGCATATGCGGTACATCCACATCGATTTAGACATCCGCATCCGCATCTGCATCCGCAAAAATCGATGCGGAGCTGATGCGGATGCGAATGTGTAGCAGGTCGGGAATCCCGACCTATCCCGACTCGGGATAAGAAAAAAAGGGGCGTGCCGGCGAGTAGCGCGTGTCGCGCGTTCTTGCTAATTTACCAACAAGAAATCAATCATTTTAATTTCGATGTCAGTTATGCGGTGAAGCGCCTCGCCTCTCTATTGTTTTTGTGTTGTGTAGTAACAAGAAAAATATCTAAATAAATCTTAAATGGTGGAGTGTTAATCGAAACGAGTTTAAAATGTTGTCTAAAATAGCACGTAAATACTTATCAGCTCCACCAGCCAGTGTTCCAAGTGAACAGTTATTTAGTGGCGCTGGGTTAATATACGAACCCTTGCGAAACAGACTGGATCCCGAAAAGGCAGCCATTCTACTTTTCATTAAATATAATACTCCGTTATTTAAATTTAATTACTAAAATAAGTAATTAGTACTTAATAGTACTTAATTTACTACTTTATAATTAGAATAATAAATAAAGAAATATAATTACTGATTATTTGACTTGTCTTTTCTATTTTTCTCCCAAAACTTAAGTTTTTTGTACAGATCCGCATCCGCATCCGCGGATGTGTGCCCACTGAAATCCGCATCCGCATCCTCATCCGCAAAAAAAATCTGTATCCGCAACAACCCTGGTACGAATAATCGCTTAAAACGGTTCACCCAACTCTTAGTGATCCCGCTTCTGCTGACTTAACCAATCTTTTCTGTGTGCAGGTTAAATATAGTATTTGAAGTAGCGGACGGGCTCCGCGTGTACTTTGATTATATATTGCAAAGGAATCTTTTGTATGAAGAAGAAATGCGTCAGTACGAACAGTATTGCGGGAAAATTTACAAGTTAGTTAAATCTGTACTTTTATTTATTTATTTTTAAAAAAATCACAGCTTATTATATTAAACATATAAACAAAGTAGCAATAGTGGAACACAAGCCAAAGAGATTTTATATTATTTAGACAAAACAATTAAAACAGAAATAAGAGTAAAATATAGTAATTAGATTTAAATTAATAGTGCAATTGAACTGTGACTAGCAAAAGTAAAAGAAACATAATAATAATAATAAATAAGTGAAAACCAATAGGTTAATGATTATTTACCTAAAACAAAATGAATGAATGAGAGGCAAGAGCAAAATTATACTATATATACGAGTATAGCAGTATTCGTATATTAGCAAGCGAATTCTACTAATACTCTAGTCCCCAGTCTCTCAAAGATTGAGTAAATTTATTACAAATGCTATTTCAAATAACATTATTAACCCTAAATATTCAGTTATAAATTAGTTAAAAAAAGTGAATATGACCGTTTCCCTTTCGCTTATAAATAAGCGATTTCACATTTAGCCAACTTTACTATAGGCCAATCATGACAAGTGGCAAGCTCGTCGATATCTCCAGCGTACCGAACTCGAGAAATATCACAAATAAATTAAATATTAATTAAATGTATTTATTTACATTAAAAATATTTTTGTGTCCCGACCAGGAATCGAACCCGGTACCTCCGAGTCTAAATCCACGGACTTAACCGCTAGACCACGGAGGCAGTTTGTGTGTGAATCTAGAGGTTGGAAAATACTTTAGACTAGGTCAGAAACTACTTATAAAAACAAGTTAACATTTAGCTAATTTTACTATATGCCTATTATACATTTATTTATTTATTTATCTGGAACTCCAACAGCATAACCAAAAATACAATATTATTAAATTTTACACAATACATAAGGCCATGAACGGATTCACATATTATACACAAAAATATAAATCCACTGTGAAGACAGATTAAGAAATCAACAAAAATAAAAAGTGCATAAAACTAAGGAAATTTACAAAATCAAGACAATAGTTACAAAAACACAAACAAAACAATAACATACAATAAGACGGAAGAAAATATGTATTTATTCCTATCCATTAGCCACAGATACCAAAGCTATCTATCGTAAACTGTATTAAAAACATAAACAATGATAATAAATTAAAAATACCAATAAGTAAATTGGTTGAAGGACTGTAAATTAAGTGTGTATGTATGAGCGCGTGAGTGTGTATGTGTGTATGCGCGTGGGTGTGTGTACCTATGTGTGATCAATGTGTATAGGGATTAAGTTTTTCCACTGCTATTATTTTATGTGTCGGAGCTTATGCTCATCATGTCTCTAGCATACCAGACTAAAGAAATGTCTCAAATAAATGAAATGTTTCGTGTTCTCAAAGATGTCATGTAACTTTTATTTGTTTTTTGTATAGTGAAAAGCCAGATGAAAATAAAATTAATACGTTAATTAATGTTAATATAAATGAAATTAAACCTAAAGTAAATACCAAAATGGAAGTACTGGACATGGAAATAGAAGCAAAGAGCAAAACAAAAGCAGAAGCAAAGAACACTACTAACAATAATGGCATGTTAAAAGATACACATCACAATACAATAAATAACAAAACAAAAGAATCTCAAAATGTAGCAGAAAATTTAATAAAAGAAAATAATATTGCACATATTAAAGAACTTAAAAAAGAAGCAAACGTTGAAACAGAAGGAAAACTAGATCACATAGAACAACAAATGAAAAGTCCTAAAATACCAGAATATTCGCATTTGCCACCAGATCCTGTCTCAGGTAAGTTTATTACGATCAATACCGATTAATCCACGGCTTCACACAGCTAAAGTTATGTATTTTAGAGAGTAGGGTCATTATTTATGACCTTTGTCTATTGCTGTGTTTGACTTGAAAGCAAATAAAATAAAAAGCATATATTTTAGACATTTAAACTTTCGCACACATTAATCGGGTCGACCCGTGACCTCGGCCAATGAAACTTGGCTGAAACGTCGGGAGAAATATGTGTCTAAGGTAAATCGCGTAAAGACCCGTTAAAATTATAAAATGACTTAAAACTATGTCAGTAACAATACAAAATAATAATAATAATAAATCTTAGACCCATATCCACTGCTTGGGAAATGTCTGGCGTGTGCCACTTCAGGCAAGGGTCGGTAAAATTGCCAGACATCCGCCAAGCAACACGCATGGATCCCTGCAAAAATTCAAATAATAATAGTGGTTTATGAAACTGTTGCATAATAAGGGGTATTATACAGGAGTGTGTGTTTGAAAACCGAGTCGTAGGCGAGGTTTTTAATTGTATCACACGAGTGTTTTAATACCTAGTTATGTGCAGTTTCATACACTAATTTATCTACTCTCATACATTGGAATTGAACCTACTAAATTAAAGATAAAAGTTAAAAGAGTAAGAAATATGGAAACAAATATTTGTTTTGATTTTTTTTAAATGACCATGGTACAGAATACATAATTCCAAAACAATAAAACGGCGCCAAAACCTAGCTTATGACCGCGCACGCGCTATAGCGGGCGCTGCCATAGACAAGTAAAAATTGTAATCAAAACTGTTTTGTAATGGAACCTTTGCCTTAAAAAAAATAAGTGTTATATAATATGTATGATTCTATTTTTAAAATAAAATATAACATTATTTTCTTAGAGAAAAAGTGTTATAATGTAATTCTATTTTTAAATTTCAGCAGTATGTTTATAAAGTATGTCAATATAAATTCGTTTTGAAGTTTGTAATTCGCATTTTACGATATGAGAGTAGATATTTATCATAAACACATTTCGCAATAATACCTCCTTCTACAATCCCTTAATACGCATTCGCAGTCGATTATATAATGATGCCACTAAGGACTGCTCCGACCTTGATATCTTTAACCCTAATCGACATAAATTCAGAAAGCAAATTTTAAGTGTTCTCAGTTTAAATGAAATATAGTGTTTAAGTGATTTATATCTCATTAATATTTATACTTTGTTTTTTTTTTATTATATTTAAATTATTTTTATAATTTTAATTTTATTTCTGTAAATACATTTTTATATAATATCTTAGTTTTAAATTGTAGTTTTAATTATTGCATGCACTAAAATAATTATCTGATGGAAATGTCATATGTATATGTTTAGGATCACATTCAGTCTGTCGCCTGAGAACTTTCTTCCTTGTATCATGTTTTAATGTGCATCTGTTGTATACATTGAATAAATAAATAAATAATACATATGTATGTGCGACAGTGGGCTTTATTGCACTGTTGTAAAGCAAAGCTCGCTTTTTTTTACCGAATTTTGCTTAGAGTATGAAAACCATAGAGCAACGTCAAGTCGAACGACTGTCAAAGCGAAGTAAAGTGAAAAAAACGATAAGTCGAACACGGGTATATTATCGAAAAAGTGTTGCCATTACAAAAAAACGTTTTGGGAATTATAAGCAATATTCACACTTTCCCCATATCTACATTTACCCCAACTCACCTTATATTTATGCTGTAATTTCTCCAATAATATAAATAAATAAAAACTTTTATTTTTTACATTAAGAAACAGTATAATAACTTTAATAATATAAATGGATTTGAATATAAACTAAACCTAATAATAAAATAAACTATCTACAAATTAAAAATATCTTCTAGATAGATAGATAGGATGTCTGATATAGTCCCATGGAGACTGGAAACATTTCTCCTTTGTATAGCGTGGCTGTCACTATCAGATTTCAAATTTTATTTTTAGATATGAAACCAGAAAGAAGAAGGTCAGAACGAACCGGAGCCACCAAGAAGGTCTCACCAAGAGAAAGATCTAAACGGAAGGCGAAAGCTATCGTCAGTAACCCGCGAAGGTTTGTCTACATTCCCCTCGTTCCGAATCAAGCTCAGAGCGCTTAAAATGAATATGGTACTAACAGTCGTTCCGAATCAAATATCACGATTTGGATGCTCAGAGCGTGATATCAATTCGGAACGGTCTAAATCACATTTTCATTCATAACATGATAGTTTTATTAAAAATGTATGGCGGTTAAATTGCGGATTCCACATCTTTAAGTATGAATACTAACAAACATACATCTCTCGGTTTATTCATCTTTATATGTGTAAAGTTAAATAAAAAATAAAATTAAATAATAATTAAATGTTTTTATTTACATTAATAAATATTTTTGTGTCCCGACCGGGAATCGAACCCGGTACCTTCGTTTATTTTATGATTATTACTATGATTCTTGGGAAGGATAAATTTAACAACTAACTTAAATGATTATTATTTAATAAATAAAATATCTTTTTACAGACTTCGTTCGCAATCGCTTCGCTCGAGTGTGTCCCAGTCAGAGCCTGAAGACCCTCGGCTTGTCCCTGGCTGTTCCCATGTCCCCTCTCTTTCTAGCACCCCGTCTCCTTCATACACCCCATCTCCCTCTTACACCCCCTCTCTCCCCATCATCCCAGCCATCAAGCGCATCGACAGTGTCTCTTCAAGGTAACATATATGTTTTATACAAAGCAAACACAGACTTACCGATCCAGCAGGGAAGCACCAGGATACCAGGATTGACACAATTATTTAGTTAATTTATGATATTTAGCAATATTTTGATGCGCGCACGCGGCTTCAGGCAGCCGGTTGGAATAGAAGAGGATTTGACAGGTCGTGGTGAGAAAGAGAGGGAAATACGGAAAATGACAAGGGATAGAAAGGGATGGACGGCAGCCGTTTCGCTGTTGTACCAAACATGCATGGTAACCCGACAAAATAAAGACTGCGCACCATTGCCAATGACCATTTAATCTTGTCTCATAATAACAAGTTGGGATGTAACAATATATAAATCAATGTCAAATATTTATTATTTACTTGATTATGGTTCTAGACCTCTACTGCTTCAAATGATCCTCTCAGAACACATTTCTTCTGTGACTGATATATGTAATAAACGGGTGCAGAATGTTACAAAGAAAATTATTTATTACTATATCAAACAAACTTTAATTACATGCATATAGTACTTATACATAAATAAACGTTCTCAATAAACAATTTATCTATATATATATATATATATATATATATATACAACCTTAAAAAAAATATATTGTGCAAGTTCTTGGTACCTGCATATCGTATAGTAAACTAGTAACTACTTTAGTAATTAGTAATTATTCTTATTTCGTACTCTGCACCCATTATAATAATTTCTCACTCTCCCAAAGGTTAGCTGGTAGAGAATACCATACGGTATTATGCTCGCCTATGTACATTATTTTATATTTTGTGTGCCATAAAGAATTATATTATTATTATTACGACAAGATAAGGCAATAATAATAGAAAATATTAGACGTCAATATATACATATAAATAATTACTTATTTACATTACATACATAAATACATACAAATAAAACTACATACATACGTTCTATAAATATACATAAATATAATACCTACTATATGATAGTCATAATGAGAGAAATAAATATAGCAGAGAGTGTATTAAGCTTATGGTAAATTTAAATAGTACGCATAGACCAGTTTCTTAAATAGTGTTCTATTTGGAGTTTGACGGATGTCCACCGGTAACTGGTTATATGTTTAGCAGCGAGTCTTCCAGCAGCGACATTAGAAGCAGTCGAATGAGAGATTCCATCACATTTTGGCCGCCAGACATGCGGGAACCAATAGCCAGACTCTTGGAAAAGGTATTAACTTCATTTTATTTATAAAAATACTCATACAAAACAAATCACAGATAATTTCGCGACGTAAAAGTGAGACTAATCGATCGGTCCACAAAAATCTTGCTTTTGAGGTGCAGTACGAATCGACCAATCAGGTGCGACTACCAACTAATAGACTTTTACGATTTAGATCTTATTAGGAATATTGTTATACCAATTAGATATAATATATATATATATATATATAAATTTGATGACATAAATACATCTCTTACTCGGGATTCAGCTATGAAATAAATGTCACTTTTTTATATATATATTATTTATTATTATTATTATTTAAGTTTTTACTGTTATTATTTCCTGTTTGATTTATATTATTATAATTTGTTCCTAGGTAGACAATTTTAAAGTGATTGAACGCGAGCCAGAAACGGTTCGGTCACCGTGCAGGGTGTATGGAGCAATACATCTCGCCAGACTATTCGGTAAGCTTCGTTTTTTAGACATTACTCAAAATCAAAATATCTATTTCCTTAGGTTATCTTGTAACAACTTGGATATTGTCAGCACTAAATAATATAAAACAAAATAAATAAATAAATGTGTATTTAAAAAAAAAAAATTAGATATTAAATTACTTGATGTGTACAAAATTGACATTACATATTTCCAATTGTATTGCACGTTGGAGACTAAACCAGGAATTTTCGTCTTGTGTCATGGGCTCCAGCTGCGTCTGAATTTCACAATTAATTTATTTATTTATTATATTATGTCGAATTATAACGAATCAAATCGTGGTCTAGCGGTTAAGTCCGTGGATTTAGACTCGGAGGTACCGGGTTTGATTCCTGGTCGGGACACAAATATATTTATTTATATAAATAAATACATTTATTTAATATTTAATTTATTTGTGATATTTCTCGAATTTGGTACGCTGGAGACATCGACGAGCTTGCCACTTGTCATGATTGGCCTATAGTAAAGTTGGCTAAATGTGAATCCGCTTATTCATAAGCGTGGTTTCTGACCACCCCGAAAGGGGCACGGTCATGATGATATTTTTTTTCGAAATCACGCTTTTGTAAGGAGCTAGTTCACATTTAACCAACTTTACTATTTGGCAAGCTCGTCGCTGCGTACCAAACCTGGTACTCCCGTATCTAAATCCACTTACTAACTTGTAACCGGTTACCACCACGAAGGTTGGACTTGGTTTTTTAAACTATTTTATATTTTTGTTAACAGTAAAGTTGCCATACTTTTTGGACAAGTCGGACGTCCCGGATGACAAGCTGAAAATTGTTCTTAGACATATAGCAATGTTTCTCGAGTAAGTACACAATCATTCATTTAAAATGAAACAGAGCTGTTGTTTTTCCTTAATTGGACCGCCTCCGTGGTCTAGTGGTAACAAACGTTGCCGTGAACTCGGGAGGTCGTGGGTTCGATTCCCACCAGGGGCAAGTTGTACATTGTATAATTTGTCTCGGTCTGGGTGTTTATATGTATATATTTACAAAAAAAAAAAGTATAATATGTAGTTTATCAACCATCTAGTTTCCGTAACACAAGCCTCGTAGCTTACCACGGAAATTAGATGGCGCTGTGTGACCTGTCTGGAAATAAAAATAAAAAAATATTTTTTATTTATTTAATGAGCTTAGATCTTAATTTAATGTTAAGTAAATGTAAGTAAAATCGATTTCATCAAGGCTCATTACCTAGTGTGGGCTCACTATTAATTCACAATTTAATTTAAACTCCTGCAGTGTACTAGAGTCAAAATTGTTTATTAGGTTTTTTTTTTTTTTTATTTGTCAGTAACATGGTAGGTACAGGGATGTAAATTATTATATGTAATTATATCACATGCTGTTTATATTTAAGTTTTGTAGAACACTGAAAATAAAATTATTATTATTATTCAGGAACAATACAACAATACTGTCCATTTCGACGTCTTTTTTTTTTAACAAGAATGAACAAGAATTTTTGCAGTATGCTGCATAATAAATAAAATGCCTCTGTTCCCAGTGGCGGATTTACCCTAAAGCCCGGTAGGTCCGGAACTAGAGCGGCCAGGTTTAGGGACGGCTAAAATCGTGTCAAAAAACTTATTAAGGCGTATGGCAGGCGTAACTAGTAATAATTGTCAAAAAAAAAAAACATGTTCCATATTTTTTTTAAATTAAACACATTTGATTTCTAAATCGATTTAGATAAAAAGTATCATCACGACCGTTTCCCTTTGAGGTGGTCATAAACCACGCCTATAAATAAGCGCGGATTCACATTTAGCCAATTTTACCATAGGCCAATCATGACAAGTGGCAAGCTCGATGTCTCCAGCGTTCCAAACTCAAAAAATATCACAAATATTAATTACTTAAATGTATTTATTTACATTACTAAATAATTTTGTGTCCCGACCAGGAATCGAACCCGGTACCTCCGAGTCTAAATCCACAGTTAAAGTTTATTATATTCGTCGAGACATATACTTTTTCTACAAATGGACAATAAAATAATCCACATTGTATTATTTTGAACAATAATATATGTGTATTTTTTACTAAATATAAATATTTCCTTTTTTGTCACCAAAAACGGAACGTCATAAATCTTAAGTAAAATATTAACTAAGAAAAAATTAAGTGTTGTGGAAATTTGTTCGTGGAACCCAATTTGACTTAACGAGAACTTAAAAGATAATGATTCCTTAGCTAAGAAATAATTAAGTAGGGCTTCGAGAAACCGGCTGTATGTCCCGTTCGCGTGGAATGGTGGCAAGAACTTTACAAATTAAACTAATGTAGTGGACTTATTTTTAATTAATAGTACTAGTATGTATAAAATAAATAAATAAATATTTCCAGACAGGTCACACAGCGCCATCTAGTTTCCGTGGTAAGCTACGAGGCTTGTGTTACGGAAATTAGATAGTTGATAAACTACATATTATACTTTTTTTTTTGTAAATATATACATATTATACATATAAACACCCAGACCGAGACAAATTATACAATGTACAACTTGCCCCCGGTGAGAATCGAACCCACGACCTCCCGAGTTCACGGCAACGTTTGTTACCACTAGACCACGGAGGCGGTCAAATGTGTATGTATGTATATTTTGTATATTTGTATATTTCGCCTATATAACAATCGTTATATTTTGGTATGTCAGTTAACAAATTTTAAATAATAACAACAGTTCTATTAACACCATGCATCGTAGACAAAGGAGCATAGGAACACAATACATTAGAAGGCATAAGACCACAAAACTATACAACTATTTAAAAGAATTTTCCGTCAAAGGCATGTCAATAAATTCTGACAGGTTATAAAAAGCATTATTTTGGAAAAAGACTTTCAATTTTGTTTTAAATTCATTTGGTTGTAGTCTAGTTATAATCTTAGGTAGTTTATTGTATAATGTAATTTTCAACGGCAAACCTTGTTTAAACGTTTTTCTCAACCTGGTTTGCCTTATATAGATTTCATTCTTGTTTCTTAGGTTATACAGGGTGCGCCAGAGAAACTTACTTATTTGAAAAAACTCCCGGGCGGTGAGTTGGGTGGGTAGAGGGGTGAGGGGGGGCGCTATTGGAGGGGGAAGTCCCCAAGTTTGTTTCTTCCTCTAGTCAGTTGCCATCATGCTCTGGCCTAGAGAACAGCCCAAGCAGCACGCAAGCGTTGCCAACATCAAATATACAGCACTATTAGAACTTAGAGTTCTACTGGTGACCTATAAATGTGTCAAGAAAAGATTATTTACTTATAAAAGTAATTAAACCGTTATTATACAGCTAAAGCTGTACTAAATCTTTATAAAATACTCCGTGTAAACTTAAGGCTTTAAAACAGAATATTTGAACTCCACTTTAAAACCCTAATCATTTTTTGACACTTCAATCTAATGTTATCCTTCAAGCTGCATAGAGGCTGTATTTTGCATGTGATCACTTACTTACTACAGCTATAAATTTTAAAATGGTATCACTTTATACTTGTTTCTGTATAATGATATATGAAAACTCCTTTCTAAAGCTTCTATTAAGGCGTAATTGTACACTCTTGTAAATGTAATAGTTTCATAACTTCTGTCAAATATGATTTTATAGAACCATAATAATAAATGAATTCTGTAATACAGCTTTAATCTGTATTTCTGACAGTTGTCCTTGATTTGCAAGTAAAAACGTTGTGTGGTAAATAAAAATATATGTGGAATAAAAGAAAAACATGTGGTGGAGTAAAAAGGAAGATTAAAAGAGAATATCAAAATATAACTAATTATCAACCAAACAAAACCAGTGATACTCAGCCGTCATGTGAAGACATCGAAAAGAACAAATTCAATAATCGCACAATCGATAGTCAAGCGCGAGTTCAGTCAACGTCTAATGAAGGTTCCGTAGCAAAAGCGGCATACGATAATAAAAGTGAGGATTTAGAAAAGCCTCCGGAACTTGATTGTGATTTAGTTTCATGCAGCAGTGCAAGTTCAAGTGTTGATGAAGATGATTTTTCAAAAAATTTAACGTTCCGTCGTCAAATTAAGGAATGGGCTATTGAAAGAAATATATCTCAAATAGCTCTTAGCGACTTAGCTACAATTTTAAATTGCAGATTTCCGGGAATTTTACCAAAGGACGCCAGAACAATTTTATTAACTGTCAAACAAATACATATAAAGACTATAGAACATGGAGAATATTGGCATAATGGTCTAACTAAATGTCTACGTAAAGCATTGGAAAACTGGGTTGATGTTCCAAACAAAGTAAAGTTAAATTTTAATTTCGATGGTCTCCCAATATTTAAAAGCTCCAATAAAGAATTTTGGCCAATTTTATGCAATATTTATGAAAGACCTGACATAGATCCATTTGTTATTGGTATCTATTTTGGTGTTGGAAAACCAAAAGATATTGATCAATATTTAGATGATTTTGTAAAAGAAATAGGAAATTTAATAAAAGAAGGAATTTATATCGATAAACCAAATAAAATAGTATCCATTGAAATCAGATGTTTTATATGTGATTCTCCAGCGAGAGCTTACATTAAAGGTACCTAAAGTATAGAATCTTATTACAAATTACAGATTACGCTGGCTACTGGATTTATAAAGTATCCAAAACGTAGTTATATAAAATTATACACGCAGTTTAATTCGTAGTTTTGTTCAATTAAAATTTCGACTGTGGTATCAATAATAATTCTTGTATTATTGAATTTTCAGGCGTATGTAATTTTAATGGAAAACACGGTTGCCTTAAATGTGTTACTGTAGGGGAATATTCACACTTATCACATACAGTGACATTTCCTGAATCCAATTGCCGCCCTAGAACAGATCAAGAATTTCGTGATAAAAAATATGGGCCTCACCATAAAAAAGATTCTCCTATACTGAAGTTGCCTGTTGACATGATACAAGACTTTCCGATAGCAGATTCTCTACACCTTGTTGATTTAGGAATCATGAAGCGGCTCTTAGTTGGTTGGCGCAACGGTAATTTCGGAAAATATATTACCAAATGGAGTGCCAGAAATTCTGAAACAGTTTCGAATTTCCTTGTAAAACGAAAATTGCCATCTGAAATTCACAGATCAGTAAGAGGACTAGACTGTCTTTCTCACTGGAAAGCTTCCGAATATCGATCATTTTTACTATATTTGAGCATTGTCATACTTCCAGAAGTATTGCAACATGACGCATTTTCACATTTCCTGGCATTTTTTTGTGGTATAACAATATGCTCTTGTAAAAACTATAGTCATTTTCTTCCTTTGGCAAAAGAGCTCCTACAATATTTTGTTGAGCATTATAAATACTTTTATGGGGCAGATTATATAACTAGCAATGTCCATAATGTAGTGCATCTCACAGATGAAGTGCAACAATTTGGCCCACTACATACATTTAGCGCTTATCCTTTTGAGAATAAATTGTATTTAATAAAGAGGATGCTAAGACATGGCAACAAACCTCTTGCTCAAGTGGCAAAGAGATTTAGTGAAGATTCAGTATCAGAAATGAGTAAGGGCAGAGATAGTCGGCAAATTGCATATGTGGAACCCTTTGTTACCACCAATAGCAGAAAAATAAATACACTACATTTTAGAGATTTTAAAATTTCTGTAAAGCCTCAAGATAAATATGTATTATGCAACAATAATGACATTTTGGAAGTGAAAAAAATAGAAACCGCTGTTAGCAGTGAAATAAAGATTACAGGTTATAAAATTACTGACTTATCCGATGTTTTTGAACTACCGATTAAATCATCGTATTTGAACATATTCAAAGCCAAATTACCTACTATCAGGCGGACAGAGACCATAGTTAGTTCCAAAGATATAAAAACAAAACTAGTATGTACTGATCACAAAAATTACTTATACTTTATACCCCTTTTACATACAGTTTAAAAGAGAAATAAAAAACCTTGTCATTGAGAAAATGTATTTTTATTCATTGCAAAACCCGTATAGACACTTCAAACATAATAGATATATCCACCAGTGGATATGTTAAGTAATTAAAAATAATTAAACAGTTACTTATTTACTAGATACACAAGAAAAACAGTTACATAATTTTGTGTCTTAAAATACAATCACAGTAACGAGATTTCGTGTTTTCTTAAGGACAATCACAGTCACGAGATTACGCGTTTTTATTAAGGCTAGGCTAGGTAATAAAATAGAAACAAATTACTATGACAATTATGGCACTTAAAAGTTTAGCGAAGTTTTGGCAAATAGGCACTACCTATTCCTATCACTGTATATAACGAGATCACTCATAAGGAAAAAAGAAATAAACATGGCGTAACGATAATCGCGGTTAATACGTATCAACAGGGGTAAGTAATCCTACTGATTATATTAAACAACTTCCCCTTTTTTCATGGGAAAGTCGTTCAGTATAACTAGTAGAATTACTCCTTATAAGTACTTATTGATTTATCCGCAAATTCCATTATACTATGGGTAGTTCTCATTTTTCTGAAGAGAGATCCCTACTTTAACATACTCTATTCCTCCTCCTCTTCATCTTGTTCTTTTCTTTCATTCTTCGTTGGTGTTTACTGTTTCATTTGCAGCGTCGTTTACTATGACCACAACATTTTCAATTTGATTGGTGGATTGATTTGCTTGATCAGATTCATTTTGATTAATAAGTTTAACTTTTTTTGTTCTCCTACGTTTTGTTGATGCCCGTTCATTCCTGCTGTGTTTTCTCTTAACTGAATTTTTAAGCACAGTTTTGAAAAAGTTTTCATTGTTTTCAATGGTATAAGTTTGGTCCCATATACGTATTAGCTGGTGGTAAAAATTGAGGACATTTTTAAAAGCCTTTAGAGGCACTTTTATGTCATCACTCTTTCTACTGCCTCCTGTCCAGGAACACTTGCATAAAAAATCACGAGTAAAAAACATGTCTAATATTTTGTAAGCACATGTTCCACCATTTCCATCCGATTGTGAACATACAAAAGAATATTGCTTCAGCAGTTTAATTTTTTGCTGCTTGTCACTTAAACGTGATTCCAGTTCCTCTAGCTCTTTTACTGAATCAATTGGTTTAATGACAAAAGCTTCATTTTCGATCAGGTTGTTGGATTTACCCAGTGCAACCACTTCTGTATTTTTGGTTTTGTCACACTTGGAAAATTCGTATTCTATCTGCACAGATAGACTTGCCAATTTATGTAACATTTTTTTCTGGTTGTCCATTAGAACATTTATTGTCTGCGTCATATTAATTTGATTGTCTAAAATCAATTTTAGATAATTTTCAATCTGATTTACATCAGTGTTTTGCTGTGGTTGTGTTGAAATTCGTGGTTCAAAATCATTTTGATGGGTGTTAACTGAAACTGTTGCTGCCACATCAGATTCATCCACATATTCAATGATACATTGTGCTGCAGATGTTGGAACTACTGGTATGAATGTTGTTGCTGACCTTGCTGTAGATGAAGTTGACGTCTTTTCTGGTTGACTGAATGCCTGAAATGACATATAAAAATAATTAATGAGATATTTGTCAATAGTTATGTACAAAACTTGATCACGGACCGAGATTAAGATCACAGGACCGTAGTCTGGTGATTCTGATATTCTGAACTAAAGGTATAATACATCGGACTCGGTCGCTGTTCCGGTTCTTATAAAAGGTTCCTATGTAAAAACCCAATTAAGCAGTTAAAAAACTTATACCAAGATTGGTCTGACCGAGTAAAACTTTCACGATAAGAGAGATGTACAAACACGCCATTTGTCACGCATAGATCACACGTAACGAATTGCCACTACCGCCACAGAATATATAGGTAATAGTACTAACGTCCACCGGCTACCTACACATTAACCATTTTTGTCATAATTTAAAACAGTTACATGTCAGAAAAAAAGGCAAAGTAGGTACGTCCATACTCTTGAGTTACAATAGCGCAATATAATATTATTATTATAAACAAACATAAGTAACCGAAAGGTCAAGTAGGTGTAATCTGAAGCATGTTTTAGACAAATCAAATCAAATCAAATAATTTATTCAGTAAATAGGCAACATTTTTAGCACTTTTACACGTCATAACAGTTATTACATTTTATATTTATCATTCTATATAATTTACATAATGTATACATTAAAATATCTACAAGTGATTAAAACAGAAACATAATATCAGCTGAACAACTCAATAATAGGTAATGGATTTTTTAAATTACTGGTCAGGAACAGTAGATACCGCCTCGTCAAATTATAAGTATTCTATTTATTGAAATTATAATAAATATCAGCTGTAAATTGGCATTGTCATACTTAATACTAAATTATAATTTAATAATACCAAATACCTTACAGTAGTAATGATAAAAAATAAACAAATGTCAAAAACATTTCAACTAACCTAAGTCTCAAAAAATTAAAAAATGTTATACATACATAAAAAAAAAATCAGTGATAATTAAATAAAAAAATATAAAAATATATAATAAAAATAATAATGTCATAATTCCTTAAGATAAAATTATAATGTCAATGGTACAATGAATTAAAAATAACATATTTTGCTGCTGTAAATGGGCGTTGTCAATAATAATTTATAAGACTTATAATTCATTAATAATGTCTTAACATTTTTATTATTATATATACACACATACCTATATATAAACAACAATGTTGTTTTATAACTAAAAATTAACTTTAAAACTAGATCTATATACCTACTCTTATAGTATTTCAAACTGTCCAGGCCCTCTTGTCCTCAAGATATTCATTCACCGTGTAATACGACTTTTTCATTAAAATATCCTTTATATAATATTTAAAACTAAGGATTGGTTTTTTTAAAATTTCTTCAGGTATTTTATTGTAGATGGGAACACATTGTCCCATGAATGATCGGGTAGTCTTCCCCAGTCTATAGGATGGTACATGAAGCTTATTTTTATTTCGTAAATTAATAGAGTGCAGATCCTTATTCTTTGGAAATTTGTTAATGTTTTTATGGACATACAATATATTTTCAAATACATATTGTGAGGCAACAGTGAGAATATTAATATTCCCAAATATTTTCCTCAGAGATGCACGCGAACCTAAACTATAGATAGAACGTATGGCTCTTTTTTGTAGTACAAATATAGATTGCACATCAGCTGCATTTCCCCACAAAAGAATTCCATACGACATAATAGAGTGAAAATAAGAAAAGTAAACGAGTCTAGCAGTTTCAACATCGGTAAGTTGTCTTATCTTCCTGACAGCAAAGGCCGCTGAACTTAACCTTTTTCCTAGTGCCGAAATGTGGGCACCCCATTGTAATTTGGAGTCAATTGTGATACCCAAAAACACAGTATCATTTATCAATTCCAAACTTTGATTATTGAGGTTTAATATAGGCGTTACTATTTGTGTGTTAGGCAATGTAAACCGAATACACTTAGTTTTATCAGCATTAAGTAGTAGGTTATTAACATTAAACCAATTTATTACACGTGATAGTGTATTGTTTACATCATCAAAGTTAGACAACTTTCTGTTGATTTTAAATATTAATGAGGTGTCGTCTGCAAACAAAACAATGTCACATATATCCTTTACTACGTGTGGCAGGTCATTGATGTATACTAAAAATAAAAAGGGGCCCAATATTGACCCTTGTGGGACACCTGTGGTAACAGGAGATCCTGAAGACAGTACTCCATTCACAATAACTTTTTGGACTCTGTTTTGTAGGTATGACTGTATCAAATCAAGAGCAGAATAATGGATTCCATAAAACTCCAGCTTTCTAATCAAGATGTCATGATTGACACAGTCAAATGCCTTCGAGAGGTCACAAAAAACCCCAATAGCATCCAATGACTTCTCCCAAGCACCAAATATATTGCCAATAAGTTCAATCCCAGCATCAGTTGTGGATCTACCTTTAGTAAATCCAAACTGTTTATTATGGAGGATCTTGCTACCATTAAAGTGCAGCATCAGTTGGCTAAATACAATTTTCTCAAATATTTTACTAAATGCTGGAAGTATGGATATTGGTCTAAAATTTGATGGGTTCGTTTTGTCACCATTTTTAAACAAAGGAATAACTTTGCTCATCTTCATTAAATCTGGAAAGGTTCCAGAATTCACGCAACTATTAAATATCACAGCTAAATATGGAGCAATCGTATCTATTATACAGCTGAGAATTTTTACTGATATTCCCCATAAATCTTCTGTTTTCTTTAATTTTAGTAATTTAAATGCTTTTACAACATCTTCAGCATCTATGTATCTAAATCTAAAAGAAACTGTACACTTATTTACATGTTGATGTAGAAGAGAGAACGCAAGATCAGGAGATGAGCTTAAGGCTCTAGTGGTTTCGACAGAGATATTAGAAAAATAATTATTAAATTCCTCAGCCACTTCCTGCTTGGAACATAGGGATCTGTCCGCCGTTTTGAGAGTAATATCATTGTCGCGGACCTTGGCTCTGCCAGTTTCAATGTTAATTATATTCCATGCTGTTTTAATTTTATTATCGGATAATGCTATTTTTTTGGCAATAAATAATGACTTTGCGGCAATACATACACGTTTAAACATTTTAGAGTACTTTTTTACGAATTCAGTAAACCTAGGTTCATGATTATATGTTTTTTCATAATAAAGCTCATAAAGTCTCCGTCTGCTAGTGTGTATTCCCACGGTAGCCCATTCGTTAAATGTCAATTTTGTTTTAGCAATTTTTATTTTGGTTTTGAATATGTTAGAAAATTCATTATTAATACTATTAAAAAAAGTGTTATATAACTGGTTCGGTTCATTACTTGGATATTCAAGGTCGTTAAGTTGATTAGTTATATTGGTGCAAAATTTTGTCAGACGGCTATTCGTGATAGGCCTGTGAACTATTTTTTGCGGTTTTGTTTCTATATTAGAAGAAAAGATGACTTGTTGTCCGCAGTGGTCTGATTTTAAATTATTAATTATTAAAGTAGACACCGGAGTACAGTTACAGAAAATATTGTCAAGGCATGTAGCAGTTGAGGCTGTAATTCTGGTGGGCTGCAGAAATAAATTTAAAAGGTTAAAAGATTTAAAAAGGTTTAGCAGATCTGAAGATTGATGCGTGTTTTCCATGATGTTTACATTAAAGTCACCACAAACAATAACACTCTTTTTGACCTTCCCAATTTTGCCTAACACATCTTCCATCACGTTTTCAAACTCCTTAAAGTTCGAGGCTGGAGGCCTATACACACATAAAATTAAGAACTGTTCCAATTCTACACATGAAATTTCGATAGTCCTTTCAATTGATTTTTTTACAATGTCTTTGCGCTCTTTACATTTAAAGCTGTTTTTAACAATAACTAGAGAACCGCCATGAATCGCAGATTTACGATTAAAAGAGCTAATTACCTGATAATTGGGAATGTTGAAAGCCAGTTCGAAATCCTTTAGCCAATGTTCTGTAATACACAGTATATGAACATCATGAGCTTCAAGGAATAGACAAATTTCGTGAACCTTATTTGAGAAACCCTGAATATTTTGATGGACTAGTTTGATGTTACTATTTTTTAACTTACTCGTATAACACCATTCTGATTTGCCAGAGGTCTGTGAAGTTTCCCCCGTTGTCATTCTTGTGGGTTTAAATATTTTACTGAATAATTTTTAATTTTATGCACAGAATTGCATACTGATTTAATTATATTAGCAAGTAACGATGCTAAATCGTTTTTATTTTTCTTAGATATATAATAATTATGAACAGTATATTTAAAGTTATTAATGTCAAATAATTTTAGGTTGTCATTATAACATGACAAATTGTATATTAAATTGTTCAGCCGATAAATATGTGTGTTCTGAGCAGCAGTTAGAACAGAGGAGTATGGAAATGCACACCAAATTATATTTGGTGCACCCCGTTTGGTCAAACCTTCGAATAAATTTAAAATATCATTACGCTCAATGTCCAAGGAATTTTTCATCAAAATTATTACATGGTCACTATGGCAGTATGATCTAGAGAATATATTTTGTTTAATAGCTTGAATATTTGCATCAGGTGTACAAAAATTTATCAGATGTGAATCGATTTTTTTATTTAAAATTTGACCAAATCCTATACCTAAGCTATCTGAAAACATATGAATCTTAGGCTTATCAAGAATTAACGGAGCCTTATGTTGTAAACAATTTTCTGTTGAGTTTTTATTACAAGATAGTTCATCCTGGAAGCTGTCTATCCCTTGTATCCCTCTCTGGTCCAGTTGAGTTGTGAGCGTCGCAATTTGGTTAAACAAATTCTTGGAAACATTGTTTATTATGATTTCTTCCATCTTCTTTCCGTCTATTAAATGTTGTTCTGTCAAAATTATTTCCTGCTCTTTTAATGTAGTATTTTCCTTTTGTAATTTTTCGCACTTCTTGTTTAGTTTTAATATATTCTTATTACATTTATTAATACGTCTTTGTAATCTTCTGCTTGATACTCTCTTTTTTGTTGTTTTAGTAATTATTCGCCTTTTGTTTTTAACTGCTATTCTCGAGTTGTCTTTAAGGGAAGTTGACAGCAACAGATTGCTGTATTTGACTTGTTCCTGTCTGTAGTCATTTGTTAACTTTCTGACTGTTTCACTTAATTTATTGTTGTTTAAAATGCAAGTTTCTATTTCGTCATGTTCCCTAGTAATTATACTAATTTTATTTTGCAATTCAATCACATTTTTGTTCAAAGTATCACAGTCATTGTTTTTTTTTGATAGTTCCTTTTTTAAATTACTTATTTCTTTACAAATATTTTCAAATTCCTGTGCGTTGGTTTCCTGTTCATCTTCTAAAGTTTTTATCAGTCGTTCATTTTTTGTATTACTATTCATTAAATTCTTTATTGTATTTTCTAAATTTTTTATTGTCAATTCCATTTCCTCTTTTTCCTTCACCATGGCTAATTCATCACATATTTTTTTTCTTGATCTAGTCATGATGCTCATTCTTATTTATTATTGATAACGTTTAGGTCATAAAATTGAAGTGCAGTAAAATAATTTGTTATATTTATTATATAATGTTTAGATTCATATTTGATAATGTTTTTAGTATGAATTGTTCACAATACTGCACAAACAAAAATATAGTATTGATATATTATTGCATTCCTTGCTTGAAGATATTTATAATTTACTAGTAAAAATAAAATAAAAAACAAAAAAGAAATAGTAAGAAAATCACCGGGCTCGAACACCCGTGTCAACGAATAAACGCTTTGCCGAACCAGCGCGGCAGCGCGCTATCCAAGCATTTGTTAGCTGCGTGAATTTGTGCAGTATATTGTTTGATGTTTACTAAGCAGCACACGATGAGTCAGTGCGCTATTGTTCCAAATTGTTTATTGCCACTGCTTTACACTCACACATAGGCACTTTTGAATATTTTTGCGTATTTAAACGTTCAGTTTGCTTACAGTTTTTAAGTTTTTTAACACTTAACAAGCACTTTTTGAAGATGTTTTTTACACAGAATATGTATTTTTATGTACGTAACAACTATTATTAGTTAGTTTCATCGAAATGTACTATTTAACACCATTTAAAAAATAAATTCACGGGGACGTTTAACACGCGTCCAGCTTGTAATAGCGCGCACGCACGCACAGCGGTGATACCCATGCTAATATGCTAGTATACACTACTTTTACACCCAAGAAGACACATCATTATACTATACATGCGGGATATAGTTTATATAATATTTAAAAAAAAACATGCTTACCAATTGACCAGCTAAAGTGTTGTAACTGAAGTTATTATTGGTACTATTTGTTGTAATTAATTCTGTCTCATTATCAATTTCGGTGTCGCTATTTTGTAACATGAGATTTAGTTCTTGTATTGCTTCTTCGTATGATGGTAGTAATTGTCTTTTTAGACAGCAACGTGAGGTAGACCAATTATCTAAAGGTTGCGAATTTTCGTCCTTGACTAATTTGTTGACATCTAGTCGCTTTCTTGGCCATCTTAAAATACCATTAGACTCCCAAAAACTCGGTACAATGCATAGTCGTTTTTGGCCTTTTTCAATTGTTTCAATTATTTTGAATGTCATTTTTCTGAAAAAAAAAGCAAAACATTTGAGAAATACGCACACAACACAAAACACACTTATTAAATTATTTAATAGGTATCTAACTGCTTTTGTTTCGTTTTGACTATACCTACGAGTTCAGTGATGCGTTGAAGGAGCGAAAAGGACAAATAAATGCGTGCTCGCGTCCCTGGAACTTTCTCTCAACTAAAACATTTAGTTTTAGACGCTGCTTGCTGTCTCTATCCAACGCACTCGGTATAAGTGCTTTATCTCACGAGTGCGTCTAGGCCATGATTGTGTGTACACTACACACACAATCATATTAGCCCAGACGCACTCGTATGATAAAACATCTAAACAAGTCGAAGAAATAAACAAAATATTTTTATAAGTTTAACTGAAAGTTTAAGTTGAGAATAGTTCAAATAAGTGTCGCTTGTTTGCAAAACTTATTGATAAGAAATATGATAAAGGGTTTTTCATTTTTAACACATAACCCTAAAGAACTGTATAATTTATGTGCTGAAAACTGATGTACAGCCTAAATAATAAAAATATTCTATTATAACGGCCATTAAAGGGTAAAAGCTGTATAATGGAATCCAGAAAGTGCGTAGTAAAGCCACGGGACCTATAATACTCTCCAGATATCTTTTAGGCTGTATAAAATCTGTCGCCATTTTCGAACAAATAACAACAAAAGAAAACATGACTCCTTACATTATCTTGACGAATGCCGAAGTTATAATTATAATTTTCAGCTAAATTAATTATTTGTAGTACCTATTGTGCAGTATTATTTAACAATCTTATGATTCTAACCTCAAAATCATAAACTTACTTACTTGTTTTGTTAATATTCCTCGTGAATTCTTCAGTATTTTGCGGGCGCGTGAATATTTTTCCACAAAACTATGCACTATTTCACAGTAAAAATGAAGCGGCACGTTGAATCTACAATTATCACTACCTAAAAGCCAACATTTATTCTTGACTTTAACTTCACAGTAAATCGGCGAACCACCATTATCATAACTACATAAAAAGAATAATATATATTATGCGGTTCTGTTTCATAAATTTCACATTGTAATTCTCTTATAAAACCAATGAAGAACTATTATCTTTTTAAGAAATATATAATAGAATAACTATACGCCTACGGTTTCCTTCAACTCCATACTACAGCTCTTCTTCAGCTATAGTACAGCCTATTTTTTAGCTATACAGCTACTATACAGCTATAATAACGCATTAGGCTGTATAACAATGGGCCCAATTTTTACTTATAGAGGCTGTATAAGCGCTTATACAGCCCTTGTACAGCCTCATTATACAGCCTGTGGCGTACAAATAAACTAAAATACAGTTTTTATACAGCCTGTCGTGCTGCTTGGGAGCGGGCATACGCCGTCGAGAGCTTCTTTTCTAACGGTCGCTCACTTGTTGCTACGCAACGAGCCTTCCGCGCTCGCTTTAAAATTCTTCTTTTTTTCTTCCAAGCCTCGAAGAAATAAACGCTAAGGATGTGTGGTTTCAGCAAGATGGAGCCACAGCACGAGGCTCAATGAATTTGTTGCGACAACATTTCCCCGACCGGCTTATCTCTCTCAGAGGCGATCTCACATGGCCGGCTCGCTCCCCAGATTTGGCTCCATGCGATTTCTTTTTATGGGGTTATTTGAAATCTCTGGTTTATGTCGATCGGCCACGGACAATAGCTCAACTCAAAAACAACATTCGCGACGCCATTGCCAACATAGCGATTGATATGCTGCAAAGAGTGGACATTAACTTCAGAAATCGACTTAATCAGTGTATGCGCAATGGGGGTCGCCATTTAACCGATGTCATTTTCAAGTCTGTTTAAAAAAAAAAGAGATATTGTATTCTAAAATAAAATAAAAAATTAAACAATAACTGAAGTACTTTTGTTTTTAATGACCTTTCAAATAAGTAAGTTTCTCTGGCGCACCCTGTACTTAGTCAAACTACACACATCAAAAAAGTCTAGGGATCAAGCATGTTTATGCGGATTTCTTGTGATTGAGATGTGGCTTTGTAATAAATTTATGATTTTATAAATTTATATGGATCCTTTTTGGTGCATTTCATAATTTAAAACAGGAACTGTCAATCAAATTCGAGTAAAAGATGAAAATCAGCTGTCAATATTTTCCCTATAAAAACATAAGACGCATTGAAGACATTATTAGTGCTACTGTTTCCCTACTACTGATTAAAACCAACGTTATTATGGAGCGGCGACGTCATTTAAGCAGGGAAGAAATGATCAGAGCCGTGGGAATGATAGAAGCTGGTTCCCGGCAACGTACTGTGGCTTTAGCTCTGAATACAAGTCAGAGTGTTATCAGTCGACTTTGGACACGTTACCGAACCACTGGTACCGTGGCTGAGCGCCATGGAGGACGGTATCGCTGCACCACACGGAGACAAGACCGATACATTCAAATCACAGCTCGAAGAACTCCAACAATAACCGCCATGATGTTAGCCGTGAGCCTTCATCGCTCTTCAGGGAACTTAATTAGCGACCAAACAGTCAGAAACCGCTTGCATGAAGTGAACCTTCATTCCCGAAGACCGCTACGGGTACCACCTATAGCAATGCACAATCGTAGGACTCCATATCAATGGGCTCTTGAACACAGAAATTGGACAGAAGAACAATGGCGTTTCGTGTGCTTTTCTGATGAGTCTCGTTTTGGTATGAGGCCGGATACAAGACGTATACGACACTGGAGAACCCCTGGACGCCAACAGCGATTAAAATTCTGCCAGGAAGTCCATCCTTATAGTGGTGGAACCATCATGGTATGGGCGGGTATTTCGATCGGCGGAAGAACTGAGTTGATTTGGATCAGAGGCAACCTCAACGCTCAAATTTATGCTGAGACGGTTGTATCAGACGTCATCGTTCCTCTACAAGTGCATATCGGTCCCTTATTTCAGTTAATGCATGATAATGCACGACCGCACACCGCAAGAGTTGTAAGACAGACTCTCGCCGCAGCTAACATCAATGTCCTGCCCTGGCCTGCTCAGTCGCCAGACTTGAACCCGATTGAGCATGCATGGGATATTCTTCAGAGAAGAGCTCTGCCGAATATGGAGGGTATCCAGTCGCAAGAAGACCTTTTTTTGTTGTTGCAACGAACATGGGCGGCCATTCCACAGCGTGATTTGGATGAACTCATTTTGAGTATGCCAAACCGATGTTCTTGTGTTGTTAGTGTTCGCGGTAGAAACACGGATTATTAATTGTTTAAGTTACCCAATAAAATTAAAAAAAAAACTGTTATTTCAGTCTTTTTTTCGAACTTTAATGTTAGTGGTTCAAATGTCAAAAATCCCTTTATTAGGAAAATGGCAATTTTTTTTACTAATGCAAAGGTGACTTGGTTTATCGTTACTGTAGACAAACGAAAACATTTTATTTGATCAATCCTTAAAGAAAATTTTAATGAATATCAATCAGGAGAAAAGTTATTGCAAAAATATATGTTGATCCCTAGACACTTTTGATGTGTGTAGATATTTTTGGAAGTTCTATTAGTATGTAGTATATATATTATTAATAAATATAGTTTTTATTTAATAATAACAGTCTTAAATACGTCTTCGCACCTACTACTCGATCTAAGTTGTACTTATTATTGTCCCTAAGGTTGGCTGTCAGAGAATGTCTAGCGGCATTAAGCCCGCCCCTTGTACATAGTGCAATAAAGTTTTAAATAAATAAAAATAAATAAATATTAGTATTAATGTGTTTTGTCTTACAGATATTTCAACAATCATCGGGAATATTTCAATCAAACATATTATTTTGATAGAGAGAGTGCTATCATCAAAAAGGAGCCCAACGATAGCATAGCATAGTTATACATAATAATATTTGTATAGTAATTGATACTATATACGATTTCGTGCTAACTTTTCAAGATCGCTATTTGTTCTCCTTGACATAATGAAAATAAAAAATTAAGTCAATAAAAAAGGAATTTAAAAATATTTTTATTGTTTTTATCTAAAACATATCTATTAAAATAATTCGTTATGCTTCGTCTTGAAAAGTTAGCTGACTTTATTATTTAGTGTCAAACGGTACTAAAGCTAATTAAGAGAGCACAATAAATACGAAAAAATCACATAAATGTACCTATACGAGATTTGATTGTTTTGTGCGCTGTGACGTCATAATATTTTCAACCAATAGCAAAAGCGTTTTTGAATAGCGTTTGGTTTTTGCAAATTAAATATTTTGTTATTTGTGAGTTTAAAAAATAAAAACACAACGTTGTAGATAAATTGGACGCGGTTACGCAAAAAGGATCCAATATACATTTTTTCAAAAAAATTATTTTGAATTTTAATCAGGTCCGTTCCATATAAAAAACCGTTTGCTAAATGTATTAAATGTTGGACTAATCCATCGATCAATCTCATCATAGGACTAATCTAAATTCCAACTTTAATGTCCTATAACTTAAAAATACTTAAAATTTACTTAATGTTGTTAACCCTTTCAGGACCATAAGAGTATGGAAACTTAATTATTTATTTTAGTCATGTAAAATGAGTCATATCAAATAAACAAATTTTATAACCAAAACTCGAAAAAATACAATAGGGTTGAAATGGGAGTTAGGGACATGTGTCCCTATATGGTCGTTACAAGTGACTTTTTTGTTTAAGATTTTTAGATATACTGTTTATTAGGTTTGTTTTGTAAAAATAAACATTTTGTTAAAGTCTTGTATAAGAAAATAACATATTATATATAGAGCCAAGTGGATTCCAATGACTCTAGATATATAATGGCACCATGGATGTAGTTTTGCCAGCTTAAAAATAACAAAAGGTTTGTTCCGAGACTAGAAAAGAATTGATTATTAATTAATTTGTTTTTTTTTTGGCTTGGGACGACCGTTTCCCTGCTGTCGTCAAAGGGTTAAACCTTATTGTAACTCGTCCAATTTGTAATAATAAAATGCATAATATTTACGAATACTCGTTTTACCAAAACTACTTTTTTTACCTTACATATTTATTCCCTATGGGGTGTATCAGGCGAAGCTTTTTGTAGATGTCGCTAGCGGCAATGGTACCTTGTTTTACACCTATGTCGCATCATTTTTTAAATGTTTTTGTAGGTTTTTATTTTTATAACAGAAAAATGTATTTTTAATTAACGCTACCTACCTTAAAAGACGAATTAAGAAAGCGCACACCGTCTTTAAAAAGAAAAAAAGGTTTTATTAATAGAACGGCAATTTTGAGATCACCATATCTTTGATTTTGCTTAGTAATTTCGATTTGTACACTAAAAAGCTGCTCACTTCGGCATAATATCCAGAAAATGATAAATTTCTTAATAAAAATACAAGATTTCTATGCAACTGACAGTTATATTAGGTACCATCTATCATGCGCCATCTACCGTGATAAAAAGTTAGTGATACACACACCCCATTGTAAGATCTCATAGTTTTCTATTGAGCTAAAATTTAGTGTATCAAAAATAAAAGTAAAGTATCATCACGACCGTTTCCCGTTTGAAGTGGTCAGAAACCGATCATGACAAGTGACAAACTCGTCGATGTAAATGTGCATTCGCTTCTTTATAAGCGTGGTTTCTGACCACCCCGGAAGGGAAACGGTCGCTATGATACTGTTTAAAAAATAAGTTTTTATTTGAATTAATTTAAAAGTACCCACATAATAAAGATTTTATTTTTATGATAACCTGGTTTATTACCTATTCCTGGTTTGACGTTGAATTATGGGACATCCTATATGTGATGAATCGCTTTGTAATCAGTAAAGGAACATGATGTATTTTACAATAATATTTACTGTGAATATATTTTTTTGTATTAAATCGACTTTTATTGACAAAAAACCATTCAAACTAAATAATGAGAAGGTTGCAGGAAAGTGATTAATATCCATGATCAACTTTTTAATATACGCGACGTGATTGGTTAGCGAATTGGTCTCGGAATGAACTTGGACAAGACAAAAGTCATGTTCGACGATCATGCCATTCCGAGCCCAATTTGCGTCGGCAACGCCTCTCTTGAAGTTGTGCAAAAATACGTCTACCTTGGCCAGACTATCCAACTAGGCTTAGCCAACTTCAGCAAGGAAGCTGACAGGCGCATTTAACTGGGAACTGCATTCGGGAAGTTACGCCACATCCTGTTATCAAACATACCACAGTAACTGCCTCTGTGGTCTAGCGGTTAAGTTCGTGGATTTAGACTAGGAGGGGTTCGATTCCTGGTTGGGACACAAAAATATTTATTAATGTATACAAAAACATTTAATTAATATTTAATTTATTTGTGATAATTCTCGAGTTTGGTACGCTGGAGACATCGACGAGCTTGCCACTTGTCATGATTGGCCTATAGTAAAGTTGTCTGAATGTGAATCCGCTTATTTATAAGCGTGGTTTCTGACCACCCCGAAAGGGAAACGGTCGTGATGATACTATACTATACCACAGTGTTTTAGAACGAAAGTTTTCAACCAGTGCGCTCTTCCAGTATTGTCGTACGGAGCAGAAACGTGGACACTGACAGTGGGTCTGGTCCACAAGTTTAAGGTCGCTCAGCGAGCTATGGAGAGAGCTATGCTCGGTATTTCTCTGATGGATAGAGTCCGAAACGTAGACATCCGTCAGAAAACCAAAGTTACCGACATAGCCTTCAAAATTAGTAAGTTGAAGTGGCAATGGGCCGGACACTTCTGTCGCAGAACCGATGACGAGTTCTGGAGTGGAGACCACGTACAGGAAAACGCAAAGTGGGAAGACCCCCCGCCAGATGGACGGATGACCTGAGAAAGGTCGCTGGATGAGGGTGGCAAAAGATCGTGTGAATTGGCGAGCCTTGGGGGAGGCCTACATCCAGCAGTGGAGAAACATAGGCTGATGATGATGATGATTGGTTAGCTTGTCACTTTCGTAATTTGAACCAATGACGTGCCGCATACGTTAAACATGTCAAAAGATAATCTTTTTTTATACTAGCTAGGCATGTGACCTTGTGCTGATGGTAAGTGGCTCGCGAGGTCCATGAATGTTAGCCATTGAAATCAGACTATCATGACTGACATCAGTCCCCAACACTATGCCGGCTTGACTGGACACGACGGCAATTGTGGATACAAATATGGTTTATAAGCACGAACGGTGGATATTTCCCAGCCCCGGCAGACTGGGCAAATTACCACAATCAGTACGCCTATCACTTATTAAAGCCTTTCTGCAACTGGCCGTCACGCGGCAAATGAGTGCTGCCACGACTCGGTTTATAGGGTTCGTATGCGCTTTGGGGTCTTCTTATGAGGCCTCACGATGATTCGGGCATGCGACCTCGTCTTCTTCAATTTTCTTCAATCTTTAGGCGATTTTGCGATCTCCGTCTTAAAAAAAATATCTGACCGTTAATTTCTTAAAAGTAAACTAAACTTGGTAGATCCTTCGCGCCATTTTGCGCCGACATGTCAAGTGCAAGTTTTAGTTTTGTAAATTTATTTAATGTGGATATTGTTGGTCAAAAGTGGTTATGTTTTGTTTAATAATGTGCTGCGGTGTAAATAATTATGGAAAACGATAAATTTGACTTTAAATATGGGGCACAAGTCGCCGTTTATTTTTTGCTGTTTTCCCGCGCTGTGAACTCCCATATTTTACCCGACGTGTTTGGGCTATAATGCCGCGAGTGACTCCAAGAAAAGCATCAAATTCTGCAGCATCTGGATTTTGATGATGACCTCATTTACTCATAGAAAAGAAAGATATATTACGTCAGACTTGGTTGTTTGGGCTAGACCCTTTGCCTCAATCAACTCATTTATCATACATCGGGAGAAGAGAACCAAAAAAATAAACTAAACTCGAAAAATCTTTGAAAGTGTTCTAGTGTGCGAGCGAGAGGGATGGAACACTTACTACCCTTCTTAAATACACTAATATCATTTTACATTCCTATCGTTCCGATACGCGATAATGGTAACCTAAGCACGCTTAAGGTGTTCCGATACGCGCTTAAACTGTTTTGCCAAAGCTGTGTGACGTCACAAACGACATCATTTCTCGCGCTTAGACTGCTCACGATATCGAGGTAGATCGTTCTGAGCGCTGTCAGTTTTTTGTCATTATGTCGCGCGCCATTTTCAGTTCGGTTTATTTAATATTAGGTTTTCTTTTAAATTATTGAATATTGTAATTCGTTTATACTGTTTGTATGTTACTTCTAAAACAAATCTATAATTAATATTAAAGTAGGAAGTGGAAAAAAAATGTCTGTAACACGGCAATTTATTTTAAAAGATCAAAATAAGTTAATAATATTAAACTTTACACATATAAAGATGAATAAACCGAGAGATGTATATTTGTTAGTATTCATACTCAAAGATGTGGAATCCGCAATTTATCTTCCATACATTAAAAAAAAAACTAACATTTTATGAATGAAAATGTAATTTCGACCGTTCCGAATTGATATCACGCTCTGAGCATCCAAAGCGCCATATTTGATTCGGAACGACGGTCAGTGTCCTATTCGTTCTAAACGCGATTCGGAATGAGGGGATTAATACCAATATAGGGTAAATGACCAAAATATCAACAAGGAATATCAATTTATTGTTGTGACAACCATCGATGTTTATATGTAGCTAGGCCCTCACTGATATACAGATAAAAACGCTCCTGCAAAACCAATCGAAGTCATGTAGCTGCACCAACAGTCGCGGGCTTGCAAGCGTCGCTCGAGAGCGCTTAATATTTATATCGAGTGAAACTAGTCTTTTTGTATGCATTGTGACAAAATTATGATAAATATCGCATGTGACATTAATCATTGCTTGATAATCTTAGCTATATTTAACAGTAGTTGAAAAGTTTGGTTTAGCTAGCAGCGACACATTTGTCTAATATTTGTAATATTACCTATTAGTTTAGATATTATTTGTAAAAATGCCTACCTACATCTTTTGTAGGATTATTTTATTGTGAAACCCTAGTAATAAGTATTTTTGATTAATAAACTATTTGAATTGTCCCTCAAAGTTAGTAGGCACACGTAGCAAGCGGCACGTTTGTGGAGTGCGTGTCATATTGAATAGGCCTATCCATATATGTACATCGATGTTGAAAATCAAATAAAACACCCATACTCAGTGAAACACAACTTTTTATTTCATATCATGCAAAAACTGAAGAAAATCAAATTTATGGCTGTTTAATAAATTGGTAACAAATTACTAGTTGAATGATGTCTGAAGTCGGGACTACCACTCAAGTCCGATAGCCATGACGCTTGTGTGTGTAGAGCATTTTAAAATTCTACCAATAGAATGTATGCCGTACATTCAACCAATATAACATTATTGGACTATTCGTAATGTAAACTTAAAATTATTTTCGATATATGTTTTTATACATATTTAGAAATTTTAAATAAAACAAGAAGTTAACAAGTATTATTTTTTTACAGACATAAATTATTATGTCTATTAATGTCAACTTAAATTGTACAAGTTTCTTTAGATACTTAACGGCCAGTTGCAGAAATGATGATTAAAATAATCTATAATCATTATTTTGATATACACGTGATTGGTAGTTAAATTGTCACTGGTTATTTCATCCAATGACGTGCCTCATAGGCAAACATTAAACATGTCAAAAGATTATCAGTCTTTCTGCAACTGGCCGTAAGTTTTTATCTACATATTGAATACGAAAAATATATGAGAAGTGTTATCCATTAATTTAGGCAAAAAACATTATCATTGTAATTTTTTTTTTCTTCTGCAAATCTATAAGACATCGTATCACTTTTAGTTCCAGTTTTAGCCGAAGGACTTGAGTGGTGGTCTCGACTCTATCTTTCAACTACGAGTACAATAATAATTAAAATTGTGGGTAGTTGAAAAAAGTTTTTCCTGACACAAATCCTATCAAAATATATTCATTTTTACAATTTTAAATTACGGCATCTTTTGAAAATACCAACAATATTATTATAACCTAAGAAAAAAAGATACATTCATTGGCAAATAATTAATAATAGTATACAAATATTTAAAAACACACTAATTGCTTTAATCGTAAATAAAAAAAGCAAAGGATTATTTTAGGCTGAGATTATTGAACTCCCTTCAACTACTCGGGACTTAGTAGCCTAGCATACCTAACGCATCAATCTCAACCTTAGGTCCTTTTCTAATTAGTTTATTTGTCGGTGCAACAGCGGTGCGACATCAGCATGAAGCCAAAAACGTAGTGTCGCCTGCACTTAATAAAATATGCAGTTCAAGCAATTGAAAACATCTGAAAAAAGTCTGGTGTAGCTACCATACCCTAACGAAGAGTCTGGTGTAGCTATCATACCCTAACGAAGAGTGGTGTAGCTATCATACCCTAACGAAGAGTGGTGTAGCTATCATACCCTAACGAAGAGTCTGGTGTAGCTATCATACCCTGACGAAGAGTGGTGTAGCTATCATACCCTAACGAAGAGTCAGGTGTAGCTATCATACCCTAACGAAGAGTGGGTGTAGCTATCATACCCTAACGAAGAGTCTGGTGTAGCTATCATACCCTAACGAAGAGTGGGTGTAGCTATCATACCCTAACGAAGAGTCTGGTGTAGCTATCATACCCTAACGAAGAGTCTGGTGTAGCTATCATACCCTAACGAAGAGTGGTGTAGCTATCATACCCTAACGGAGAGTCTGGTGTAGCTATCATACCCTAACGAAGAGTCTGGTGTAGCTATCATACCCTAACGAAGAGTCTGGTGTAGCTATCATACCCTTACGAAGAGTGGTGTAGCTATCATACCCTAACGAAGAGTCTGGTGTAGCTATCATACTCTAACGAAGAGTCTGGTGTAGCTATCAAAAGTGCTGAAAGATTAATTTAAATACTCTTAAATAAGAGTACTTAAGTAAATACTTGAGAGGGTAATTGTAACTAATCTTAAATAAATTTAATATCAGAACTCAACGAAAAAAGATCCAATCCACAATTTTTCAGAAATTTATTTGTGTGTATTTTTAATCAGGTCCTTAGGATGATATATCTTATATCAAAAACTATCCATTTAAAAAAATACCGTTTTCGACATATTCTAAATGTATTAAATGTTAACAAAAACGATCCATTTAAAAATACCGTTTTCGACATATTCTAAATGTATTAAATGTTAACAAAAACTATCCATTTAAAAAAATACCGGTTTCGACATATTCTAAATGTATTAAATGTTAACAAAAACGATCCATTTAAAAATACCGTTTTCGACATATTCTAAATGTATTAAATGTTAACAAAAACGATCCATTTAAAAAATACCGTTTTCGACATATTCTAAATGTATTAAATGTTAACAAAAACGATCCATTTAAAAAAATACCGTTTTCGACATATTCTAAATGTATTAAATGTTATCAAAAACGATCCATACAAAAATATCGTTTTCGACATATTCTAAATGTATTAAATGTTGAACTAATCCATCGATGTATTAATAATAATACTAATCTAAATTCCAACTTTAATGGCCTATAGCTTAAAATTAACTTTATGTGGATTGGATCCTTTTTGCGTAACTACGTCCAATTGTGTTCCTATTTTGCTAGAATTACCACTTTGGACAATAACTGTCGCTTTCTTTGATAGGAATTCTATTTAATATTTTAGAACACATATTAAAAACTATTAATAATTTTGACCAACTAACCGCCCAATCAAAGGTAGCTTGAGATCAAATATGCGAGTTGAAAAATAAAAAGTACAAATTAAAAAGAAACACCGTTATTCTATTACAATATCGTTAACTTGACTCACTTAAAACGAAGTACGTAAATGACTAAAAACTTATACAGAATTAAAGTTTACTAATTACAAAACATGCCCGTAAGTACGAAAAGTTTTTTTTTTTGTTATTTACGTTTTTTCGGCCTTTAACAATTTTTAACCTAAAAAAAAAACAAAAAATAACAATTTCTTAAGATTTTAAGTAACATAAATTAACCCTGCATGTTACTGTGTAACCACTCTTTGTAACACATGTATTCTATGGCCGTGTTCATTTTGGTGCTTTAGCAAAATTTGTCATCATATTCGACCACGGAGTGACTACAACCCAGAAAAAAAAGCATTCACTGTAAAATCGTAGACGTAATGGGGTGTATCACTAACTTTTTATCACGATAGATGGCGTATGATAGATGGTACCCAATATAACTGTCAGTTGCATAGAAATTTTTTATTACGAAATTTATTATTTTCTGGATATCATGCCGAAGTGAGCAGCTTTAAAGTGTATAAATCGACATTTCCAAGCAAAATCAAAGATATGGGGATCGAAATTGCCGATCTATTAATTCAACCTTTTTTTCTGTGCGCTTTCTTAATTCGTCTTTTAAGGTAGGTAACGTTAAGTTTAAATACATTTTTCCTTTATAAAAATAAAAAACTACAAAATAATTTTAAAAAATACGCGATATAGGTGTTAAACAAGGTACCATTGCCGCTAGCGACATCTACAAAAATCTTTGCCTGATACACCCCATTTGCTGTGAAACCCACGTCCTTGTCTTTGGTTATTCGACGTCATAAAGGATTTGGAAAAGCTACTAGCCCGGTGTTCGACTTGTCGCTTTAAGCGCTATTTTTCGCTTTGAAAGTATGACTTGGCGTTTGTCTATGGTTTTCATACAAAATTCGGAAAAAAGCAAGCTTTGCTTTTTATGCTTTCAAGTCGAACATAGCATAGAAAGCCTGCAAAGCGCTTAGCATTCAAGTTGAACACACCCAACAAATAAAAACATATGGTGACCTGTTTGTACGAACGCTTTTCTTAAAATCCAAATAGGTCGCGGTTCGAACCATGGTATGTACCAATAACAGAAATTTATGCACGTACATTTCTCAAAGATTTACAACACCACCGTTCCCTTGCCTCGGAGAGCACGTAAAGCCGTCAGTCCTGGTTCCATTAATACCAACTAGTAAAAAAAGTATCATCACGACCATTTTCCCTTTCGGAGTGGTCAGAAACGGATTCACATTTAGCCAACTTTACTATAGGCCAATCATGACAAGTGGCAAGCTCGTCGATGTCTCCAGCGTACCAACTAGTGATATCGTTAATAATCTGGCCAACGTGGCAAGCGTATGCCAAATTCTCCAGCAAGGCCCATCTCCAGCAGTAGAGGTATATTTAAAAACATTACATGCACAAAACAAATTCCATTTTCCTAAAGTAAATTAAACACAAAATACAAAACTTATTTAATTTGAACATATTATATTTAAAAAATAACCTTACCACTATGCCGGTTAGCGTCTCAGTATCTGTCGAGTCGTGCTTTAACAACTCTGACAAAAGTATACTATTTTTGAAGGACTAATTATACTGTGTGACTTTGTATGGTCTTACGTTCGACTAATAACACCTCAAGAACAACTTTGCCTATCTATTCGCATCTCATGACAGATCCCTTCGCTCTCCACATAGCTCTCTTCTTCCAATTCCCTCGCACCATTCTTCCTTTGTGTCAAACTCTTTTGCAGTTGTTGCTGCGAATTTGTGGAACAACCTGCCCTTAAATATAAGACAAGCATCAAATCGAGCTCAATTTAAAAAGATGGTCTATTTGCATTTCTTAAATGGCTCCTAACAAGATACCTACTTAGTGTATGTACGAGGGGCGTTCAAAATATTCTCGGTATTGATACGTTACAACCGCTTTTATATATATATTTGTTACTGGCCGCTAAGATTCATCCATTGACATTAAAAAAAAGTAAAATTGGAACCGAGATGTTCTTTTGTTTTTCTGCAATTGCCGAACAAACATGAACACCATGAGCGAATTAACAATTTTAACGAAATTAGAGCACCGATCCGTCATAAAATTCTTGACAAAACAGGGTAAAAATCAAAAAACCATAAAAGAGGAAATGGATTGTGTTTACCGTGAGTCTGCTCCTTCTTTATCTACTATTCAAAAATGGTCAAGCGAATTTAAGCGTGGAAGGGAGAGTATTGAAGATGACCCTAGACCTGGCCGGCCTGTAGTGGCTACCTCACAAGAAAATATTGATAAAGTGGAAAAACTTATATTGGAAGACGGCCGAGTGAAGGTAAAATCTATAGCTCAAGTAACCAATCTCTCTATTGGTACCGTACATGACATTATACGAGGGGCGTTCAAAATATTCTCGGTATTGATACGTTACAACCTCTTTTATATATATATTTGTTACTGGCCGCTAAGATTCATCCATTGACATTAAAAAAAAGTAAAATTGGAACCGAGATGTTCTTTTGTTTTTCTGCAATTGCCGAACAAACATGAACACCATGAGCGAATTAACAATTTTAACGAAATTAGAGCACCGATCCGTCATAAAATTCTTGACAAAACAGGGTAAAAATCAAAAAACCATAAAAGAGGAAATGGATTGTGTTTACCGTGAGTCTGCTCCTTCTTTATCTACTATTCAAAAATGGTCAAGCGAATTTAAGCGTGGAAGGGAGAGTATTGAAGATGACCCTAGACCTGGCCGGCCTGTAGTGGCTACCTCACAAGAAAATATTGATAAAGTGGAAAAACTTATATTGGAAGACGGCCGAGTGAAGGTAAAATCTATAGCTCAAGTAACCAATCTCTCTATTGGTACCGTACATGACATTATACATGACCATCTTAATATGTCAAAAGTAAGTGCAAGATGGGTTCCGCGAATGCTGACGCTTCTTCAAAAGGATATGCGTGTGGCTTGCTGTTCAGATTTTATCGACCTGTGTGGTGAAAATCCCGATGAGGTGCTGCAAAAAATAGTTACTGGAGATGAAACCTGGGTTCATCATTATGACCCAGAGAGCAAACAGGAGTCCATGCAGTGGCACATTAAGGGTTCAGCTCATCCCAAGAAGTTCAAGGTAATCCCGTCAGCTGGCAAGGTCATGGCCACAATATTTTGGGATTGTGAAGGAGTTTTGCTTATCGATTATAAAGAAAAAGGTGTAAATATCACAGGGCAGTACTACGCTAACGTTATACGTCAATTAAGAGATGCGATCAAAGAAAAGAGGCGAGGAAAGTTAACCAAAGGTGTTCTGCTTCTGCATGACAACGCCCCTGTCCATACTGCTCATATTGCCAAGGCAGCTATTGTTGAATGTGGGTTTGAAACTGTTACTCATCCACCCTATAGTCCGGACTTAGCCCCAAGCGACTTCTTTTTGTTTCCCAATCTTAAAAAGGATCTGCGTGGAAATAAATTTTCTGACGATGAAGCGTTGAAGACGGCCGTGGAGGAGCATTTTTACACCAAAGATAAAAAATATTTTTATGAGGGATTAAAAAAAATAATTGATCGATCTTATAAGTGTATGAACATAGGGGGGGAGTATATTGAAAAATAAAAATATCAAACTTTTCGTACTTGTTTGTTTTTATCCACATACCGAGAATATTTTGAACGCCCCTCGTACATGACCATCTTAATATGTCAAAAGTAAGTGCAAGATGGGTTCCGCGAATGCTGACGCTTCTTCAAAAGGATATGCGTGTGGCTTGCTGTTCAGATTTTATCGACCTGTGTGGTGAAAATCCCGATGAGGTGCTGCAAAAAATAGTTACTGGAGATGAAACCTGGGTTCATCATTATGACCCAGAGAGCAAACAGGAGTCCATGCAGTGGCACATTAAGGGTTCAGCTCATCCCAAGAAGTTCAAGGTAATCCCGTCAGCTGGCAAGGTCATGGCCACAATATTTTGGGATTGTGAAGGAGTTTTGCTTATCGATTATAAAGAAAAAGGTGTAAATATCACAGGGCAGTACTACGCTAACGTTATACGTCAATTAAGAGATGCGATCAAAGAAAAGAGGCGAGGAAAGTTAACCAAAGGTGTTCTGCTTCTGCATGACAACGCCCCTGTCCATACTGCTCATATTGCCAAGGCAGCTATTGTTGAATGTGGGTTTGAAACTGTTACTCATCCACCCTATAGTCCGGACTTAGCCCCAAGCGACTTCTTTTTGTTTCCCAATCTTAAAAAGGATCTGCGTGGAAATAAATTTTCTGACGATGAAGCGTTGAAGACGGCCGTGGAGGAGCATTTTTACACCAAAGATAAAAAATATTTTTATGAGGGATTAAAAAAAATAATTGATCGATCTTATAAGTGTATGAACATAGGGGGGGAGTATATTGAAAAATAAAAATATCAAACTTTTCGTACTTGTTTGTTTTTATCCACATACCGAGAATATTTTGAACGCCCCTCGTATATATTGTATTGTATGTATTGTTGTGTGTATGTATCTATGTGTTTATGTGTGTATATAATTTACATATTGTTTATTGCTTACAATGTGATCGTTTAGTTATAATATATTGAATTTTTACTTGCACCCACGGTTCACTTTAAATGCTTTATCTGTCCCTAAGGTTGGCTGTCAGAGGATGTCTAGCGGCATTAAGCCCGCCCCTTGTTCATAGTGCAATAAAGTTTTAAATAAATAAATAATATGTGATTCTATTGATAGTAACAAATAACTTTTCCTAAGAAGTAATACAAACTAGTAATTTTAAAATAGCCAATTTCTATGTCATTTCCGACATATGGTTTCTTAGAAATGAGGTCTTTACGTCGGATATGCGGCGTAACTTTGATGGACCGTATACGAAATAACGAAATACGCAAAAGGACCTACCCTTAAAAGAAAGCATAGGGACAAAAATAAAGAAAGGCATGCTCCGATGGTTCGGGCATGTTGAAAGGATGAGCGAAGAGAGATTGACGAACCAGATATATAATGCGAAAGTTGTGGGCAAAAGAGGCCCTGGCAGACCAAGACTTGCCTATCACGATCAAATAAATAAAACATTAGCTAAAGGTGAATTAAAAAGCCATCGAAACAAAAGGGCATGTATGAATAGGTTGATGAATGTCGAAGAAGCGAAAGAGGTATGTCGTGACCGTGACAAGTGGCGCTCAATTGTCTCTGCCTACCCCGCAAGGGATTTGGCGTGAATATATGTATGTATGGTTTCTTAGAAAAACCTGTTTGAATTGAGAATCGTATATTGGTCTAAGAAGAGAGGACAAATTTCTAAGCATTCCATGGATTCACCGTGCGGGTGCCGGGTCCATCGTGTGTGGGTATGAGATGAGAAGAATGGTGTCTCGGGCTTGCGACCGACAATAGGCTGATTTCAGAAAAGGAGGCCTCCTTTTTTCTTTTTTAATAAGACCTTTTATTGCCAAGACCATAAAAAGTCACCCCGTATAAAATTCAAATTATTGGGACTAAAACTTCTAAAGTCTTCCCACTATGCCGACTATCTTAAGACATTGTTTTATTATTAGTTATTTCCCGGCAATTTTTAATACAGGTCATTTCAACCTCAGCAGCCCTATTCTGTTACTTAAGCGCAAACGTTATATAATGGAATCCGTTAACTATATATATATATATCACGCTATTAAAGTTGATATTTGCACGGCCGCTGTCAAGGTCGAGCGCTTATAGAGTTGAGAATTGAATAATATTTTGTAATTATGACCCAATCTCAGGCGCAAATAACGAAATTCACTAATAACGTTTGCGACGTCATAACAGAATACTGGACACATTGTATAACTTTTGCGCCGTAAGAATCAGAATCCGTCTAATGGAGACCTTTAATTGGGAACTTTAGCTTGTATGGTGTTCCCACTATGGCCGGCTTAGTGTCGGTCGAGTCTCTGTATGACCTTGGAGTACTCCCCTTCGAGTCCCCGGTACAGTCGAGCCAGTCTGTCGTGCGTGTCGCTCTCCCGAGTAGTACTGGCGGTGGCGGCAAACTCTTCAGCTGATAAAACTTTTGACAATTTGTTCATTTCCAATTTCTTTTTCTGTAAATAATAATAATAATAAAATCCTATATAGGCAAGCATAATACCATGAAGGTATTCTCTACCAGCTAACCTTTGGGAGAGTTACAGAAGAATATTATGGAAGAAAAATAAAATTAAATAAGATAATCCTCCTCTGTCTCCGTGGCGCCTCCGTGGTCTAGTGGTAACAAACGTTGCCGTGAACTCGGGAGGTCGTGGGTTCGATTCCCACCGGGGGCAAGTTGTACATTGTATAATTTGTCTCAGTCTGGGTGTTTATATGTATAATATGTATATACACACATCAAAAAAGTCTAGGGATCAAGCATGTTTATGCGGATTTCTTGTGATTGAGATGTGGCTTTGTAATAAATTTATGATTTTATAAATTTATATGGATCCTTTTTGGTGCATTTCATAATTTAAAACAGGAACTGTCAATCAAATTCGAGTAAAAGATGAAAATCAGCTGTCAATATTTTCCCTATAAAAACATAAGACGCATTGAAGACATTATTAGTGCTACTGTTTCCCTACTACTGATTAAAACCAACGTTATTATGGAGCGGCGACGTCATTTAAGCAGGGAAGAAATGATCAGAGCCGTGGGAATGATAGAAGCTGGTTCCCGGCAACGTACTGTGGCTTTAGCTCTGAATACAAGTCAGAGTGTTATCAGTCGACTTTGGACACGTTACCGAACCACTGGTACCGTGGCTGAGCGCCATGGAGGACGGTATCGCTGCACCACACGGAGACAAGACCGATACATTCAAATCACAGCTCGAAGAACTCCAACAATAACCGCCATGATGTTAGCCGTGAGCCTTCATCGCTCTTCAGGGAACTTAATTAGCGACCAAACAGTCAGAAACCGCTTGCATGAAGTGAACCTTCATTCCCGAAGACCGCTACGGGTACCACCTATAGCAATGCACAATCGTAGGACTCGATATCAATGGGCTCTTGAACACAGAAATTGGACAGAAGAACAATGGCGTTTCGTGTGCTTTTCTGATGAGTCTCGTTTTGGTATGAGGCCGGATACAAGACGTATACGACACTGGAGAACCCCTGGACGCCAACAGCGATTAAAATCCTGCCAGGAAGTCCATCCTTATAGTGGTGGAACCATCATGGTATGGGCGGGTATTTCGATCGGCGGAAGAACTGAGTTGATTTGGATCAGAGGCAACCTCAACGCTCAAATTTATGCTGAGACGGTTGTATCAGACGTCATCGTTCCTCTACAAGTGCATATCGGTCCCTTATTTCAGTTAATGCATGATAATGCACGACCGCACACCGCAAGAGTTGTAAGACAGACTCTCGCCGCAGCTAACATCAATGTCCTGCCCTGGCCTGCTCAGTCGCCAGACTTGAACCCGATTGAGCATGCATGGGATATTCTTCAGAGAAGAGCTCTGCCGAATATGGAGGGTATCCAGTCGCAAGAAGACCTTTTTTTGTTGTTGCAACGAACATGGGCGGCCATTCCACAGCGTGATTTGGATGAACTCATTTTGAGTATGCCAAACCGATGTTCTTGTGTTGTTAGTGTTCGCGGTAGAAACACGGATTATTAATTGTTTAAGTTACCCAATAAAATTAAAAAAAAAACTGTTATTTCAGTCTTTTTTTCGAACTTTAATGTTAGTGGTTCAAATGTCAAAAATCCCTTTATTAGGAAAATGGCAATTTTTTTTACTAATGCTTGGTTTATCGTTACTGTAGACAAACGAAAACATTTTATTTGATCAATCCTTAAAGAAAATTTTAATGAATATCAATCAGGAGAAAAGTTATTGCAAAAATATATGTTGATCCCTAGACACTTTTGATGTGTGTATTTACAAAAAAAAAAAAGTATAATATGTAGTTTATCAACCATCTAGTTTCCGTAACACAAGCCTCGTAGCTTACCACGGAAATTAGATGGCGCTGTGTGACCTGTCTGGAAATATTTATATTTATAATAATTTTAACTATAGGATTAAATAAATAGATAAAATGTAAATAGGAACCGAAGAAGGTGAAAAGCCAATGTGCGAGCGTTCATACAAGAATTTATTTGGTGAAGAAGTAAGAATTTGGCTAAATTTATATTAATAGGTGGTAGGCGGACTGATGGTGGTAATTTGCCCAGTCTGCCGGAGCGTATAGTAAAGCGTATACACACGTTTCGGGATCAGGCTCGAATTGCCGTCATGCCCAGTCAAGCCGGCATAGTGTTAGGGACTGATGTCAGTCATCAGTCTTTGATTTCACTTGCTAACATTCATGGACCTCGCACGCCACTTACCATCAGATGGGTGCAAGGTCACGTGTAGTGTAGTTTCAAAAAAACTAAATTTTCAATGACATTACAATATAAAAGTAGATAAATAAATAAAAAATCTTTATTGACACAATTTTCTTTTGCCTATATATAAATGAGCTCTGACTCCTGGACTAGTCTGATAAAACAGAATGTGTTCCAGAAGACGAGTGCTTTTCGTTACAGTTACACAATGTATGACCGTTACAATGTATTCAGAAAAAATGTTCTCGAACATTTCAAACCATCAATATTTTATAATTTATTTAACAAGTGTTTTGTTTTCGTTTTTTTTTTAAGGTACCAAATTTGTGCAATTTTTATGTTTCCTAATTAATTCTATTAAAAAAGAGAAAAATGTATAATTTTATTTTAGAAGTCATATTTATATTTTGTAAATTTGATAGTTTTTGTTAAATTTATTTTTTTTGTTTTAACAGTAGTAAGTTTTTAATTGTTTTAACAGTAATAAGTTTTTAATTTCTTCTTCTTTTTATATTGGTGAATGCTGTGACACCTAATTGGTACATATATTAGATAAGCTATAATTATACTATGTTATGTGTCGGCAATTAGAAGCCTGAAATGTGGCAAAGCAGCGGGAAAAGATCAGGTGCTCGCTGAAATGATCAAATACGGTGGTATACCGGTCTGAAACGCTTTCCATCTTCTGTGCAACCTTTGCTGGCAGGAGGGAAGAGTACCGAAGGACTGGCGGCAATCAGTCATCGTTCCTTTATACAAAGGTAAGGGACCTAGATTAGACTGTGCTAACTACCGAGCGATTAGTTTGATCAGTTTGGCGAGCAAGATGTATGGCAAGATTCTCACGAAACGCCTGCAAGAGAAGACTGAGGGTCTTTTATGGGAGGCACAAGAAGGCTTTAGACCTGGAAGAGGATGCACTGACCAAGTCTTTTCGCTCCGCAATGTCACAGAGAAGTTTTTGGCCTTAAACCAAAAGGTTTTCTGTGCTTTTGTGGATTTGGAGAAGGCTTTTGATAGAGTTGTAAGAAAGAAGCTTTGGGACATATTGCCGGAGTATGGAGTGAATGACAAACTGCTACAAGCTATACAGTCCCTGTACAAGGGCTGCAAAGCTTGTGTGCGGGTGGAGGGAGGTATGTCGCCTTGCTTTGAATCCCAAATGGGCGTCAAACAGGGTTGTGTGCTTACTCCTAGATTATTCACTGTATATCTCGACAAATGCCTAAAAAGAGTGAGAGAGTGACTGTGGGATAAAGATGAGTGATCTAGTGGTGAACTGCCTGCTTTATGCAGATGATGCTGTTCTTATGGCATCGTCCGAACAACAACTGCAATCACTAGTCACAAGAATGAAGGAGGGATGTGCAGAAAAAGGACTCCGTTTGAATGCGAGAAAAACTAAGGTACTAGTGTTTGAAAGAAGAAGGATGACAACCGTGACGATAAAGATTGATGATGAAACTCTAGAACAAGTAAATTAAATTATATATCTGGGCAGTGTTTTCACTGCGGATGGGAAGTACGATAGGGACGTTGAAAGAAGAGTGAACGCGGGAAATAGTGTTAACGGTGCCCTGGGGTCACTGATCGGCAGTCGAAATGTCAGTGACAAAGCTCGGCTCGCCATACACAATGCCATGTTGGTACCAACACTGATGTATGGAAGCGAGTCGTGGATACGTCAGAATACGCATGACAGTAGGGTTAATGCAGTAGAAATGAGGTCGCTGCGCCGGATATGCGGCGTCACATTGGCGGACCGCATACGTAACGTCGAAATACGGAAAAGGGTTGGTATAAAAGAAAGCATAGGGACAAAAATAAGGAAAGGCATGCTACGATGGTTCGGGCATGTTGAAAGAATGAGCAAAGAAAGATTGACGAACCAGATATATAATGCGAAAGTTGTGGGTGAAAGAGGCCCTGGCAGACCGAGACTCACATATCATGATCAAATAAATAAAACACTGACTGAAGGTGCATTAAAAAGCCTTTGTAACAAAAGGGCATGTATGAAGAGGTTGATGAACGTCGATGAAGCGAAAGAGGTATGTCGTGATCGTCTCAAGTGGCGCTCAATTGTCTCTGCCTACCCCGCAAGGGATCTGGCGTGAAGATGTGTATGTGTGTATGTATGTATGTGTGTGATAATATATGTACTGCTGTGTGTACTAAATAAATAAATAAAAAAACAACACATAAGTAATATAAAAATAAAAGATGAAAGGAGGGTAGGTTTAATTTATGAATTTATATACTTACGAGGGGCGTTCAAAATATTCTCGGTATTGATACGTTACAACCTCTTTTATATATATATTTGTTACTGGCCGCTAAGATTCATCCATTGACATTAAAAAAAAGTAAAATTGGAACCGAGATGTTCTTTTGTTTTTCTGCAATTGCCGAACAAACATGAACACCATGAGCGAATTAACAATTTTAACGAAATTAGAGCACCGATCCGTCATAAAATTCTTGACAAAACAGGGTAAAAATCAAAAAACCATAAAAGAGGAAATGGATTGTGTTTACCGTGAGTCTGCTCCTTCTTTATCTACTATTCAAAAATGGTCAAGCGAATTTAAGCGTGGAAGGGAGAGTATTGAAGATGACCCTAGACCTGGCCGGCCTGTAGTGGCTACCTCACAAGAAAATATTGATAAAGTGGAAAAACTTATATTGGAAGACGGCCGAGTGAAGGTAAAATCTATAGCTCAAGTAACCAATCTCTCTATTGGTACCGTACATGACATTATACATGACCATCTTAATATGTCAAAAGTAAGTGCAAGATGGGTTCCGCGAATGCTGACGCTTCTTCAAAAGGATATGCGTGTGGCTTGCTGTTCAGATTTTATCGACCTGTGTGGTGAAAATCCCGATGAGGTGCTGCAAAAAATAGTTACTGGAGATGAAACCTGGGTTCATCATTATGACACAGAGAGCAAACAGGAGTCCATGCAGTGGCACATTTAGGGTTCAGCTCATCCCAAGAAGTTCAAGGTAATCCCGTCAGCTGGCAAGGTCATGGCCACAATATTTTGGGATTGTGAAGGAGTTTTGCTTATCGATTATAAAGAAAAAGGTGTAAATATCACAGGGCAGTACTACGCTAACGTTATACGTCAATTAAGAGATGCGATCAAAGAAAAGAGGCGAGGAAAGTTAACCAAAGGTGTTCTGCTTCTGCATGACAACGCCCCTGTCCATACTGCTCATATTGCCAAGGCAGCTATTGTTGAATGTGGGTTTGAAACTGTTACTCATCCACCCTATAGTCCGGACTTAGCCCCAAGCGACTTCTTTTTGTTTCCCAATCTTAAAAAGGATCTGCGTGGAAATAAATTTTCTGACGATGAAGCGTTGAAGACGGCCGTGGAGGAGCATTTTTACACCAAAGATAAAAAATATTTTTATGAGGGATTAAAAAAAATAATTGATCGATCTTATAAGTGTATGAACATAGGGGGGGAGTATATTGAAAAATAAAAATATCAAACTTTTCGTACTTGTTTGTTTTTATCCACATACCGAGAATATTTTGAACGCCCCTCGTATATACCTATTAAATTAAGTACGTATTTATTATTATGTAATGTGTATTCTTAAAGAATCTCGGTATTTAACCGGTTTACCTAATGATGTTGACGGGCCTCGGCCAAGTGAGCATCATGCTTCTTTAACTCCAAACTTTCTAACTATACGGCAAGTATTGAGGATTGTAGCTTTTTGCAATTGTCTGTATGTGTGCTGGTCTACGTTAATAGTTTTAAGGCTGTCATGTAATGTTTTGGGTATTACTCCGGTCGTAGATACTAATATAGGTACAGTTGTTACTTTTTCTAATTTGAGTTGGGATTTAAGCTCTATTGCAAGTCTCTGTATTTAGTATTTTTTCTGTATGTGTAGTTATTAGGTTGTGAGTGTTAGGTACGGTTATGTCTATTAAATCATCATCATCATTTTTGCTGCTGTTTTATTATTGCTGTTTGTTTTTAACTTTTTAATTAATGTACTAACATAGTTCTAAGTTAAAATGTTACTAACAATTATGGAATTAATTCTGAAATAAATAATTGATTATTATTATTATTAATATTTAAAAAATATACATAATAATAAACAAATCTATAATATGTTATCCTTTAATGTAACATAGTTTTTATTACATTATTATCCTACTGTTTAAACATAATATGGTTTTGAAAAGTAGGTGGCGTTGTGTACGAACGTAGTCGCGTGCTGATTTCTGATTGGTTCAATAACGACTATTTACGAGTCGCTTAGAGAATGGCACGAATAATATCGCGGCAAATTACAAGAAAACAGCAGACGAGTCGGTCGTTGTGCGCCTTTAAAATATTATTATTATTATTGATTAATAGGCGAGCAGCGCATTGCTGATATGCCAATATCAAGCACTGTTGTAAAGTTTATTAAATTGTCAGTTATCACCATAGCCTATTTCGATTGTCACCAGCCACTTGTCCAGTTTGTTTTTAAAAGTGTTTACAGTTGAGGACTTTAATATGTCTTCTGGTATTTTGTTCCACATATTTACAACTCTGTTATTCATGAAGTGATATCCTATATTTGTATTGCTGGATTTTCTCATTAGCTTCATTCCGTGGTCACGACGGGGAATAAATAGTATACGTTGTAACTGAATATTGGCAATGGAAATAAATCATACAACATTGAAGACTTGTTTAATTTGAAAAATTAAATTGGATGTCAAGAAATCATAATACACTGTTAATATTTTATTCGAAAGGTGACGGAAACAAAGGAAGTGCTGATTATGTACGATAGCCCGTACATATAAAGTTAATTTATTTATTTATAATTTGGAATACAAACAGAGATCATGGCTAAAATTTGTATAGAAACATTTAAAATAAACAATATGTGAGCCAGACTCCATAAACAGTACTCACTAGGAACATTAATATATATACAATATTTAAGGCGAGTAACGAAGAAAAAAAAACTTACACAATTAATTAAACTTACACTAGTAAAAAAAAGCTAAAGTTTAAATAAAATTAAATAACTAACTAAAAATAATAATGGATCATATAGGTTATATAAAAACTAAAAAGTGGCCTGGATGAAATAATAGAAAGCAAGAAGAAAATAGTTAAAACTGCAATGATATATATAAAAGAAAAACATTATTATTATTATTGATTAATAGGCGAGCAGCGCATTGCTGATATGCCTATATCAAGCACTGGTGTAAAGTTCATAAAATAGTCAGTTATCACCATAGTCTATGTCAATTGTCACTAGCCACTTGTCCAGTTTGTTTTTAAAAGTGTTTACAGTTGGGGACTTCAATATGTCTTCTGGTATTTTGTTCCACATATTTACAACTCTGTTATTCATAAATTGATATTTCACATTTGTATTGCTAGATTTTCTCATCAATTTCATTCCGAGATCATGACGGGGAAATATCATTGTGTTCAACTTGAACATTTTGGCTAGGTGAGGGCAGTTCTACCTTCCTGATAGAATTTTAAATGTCTCAATTATATCTCCCCTCATTCTGCGATCTCCCACAGGGTGGCATACTTTCACCTTTGTTATTTTCAGTCTTTATTAATGCCATCACCTCTCTTCTTCATTGTCATTACCACCTGTATGCAGATGATTTGCAGCTTTATGTGCAGTCAGATATCAACTCGGTCAATAGTGCAATAGCTTGGCTTAATTCTGATCTTAGTAGTATACTCTCGTGGTCCAAACGCTTTGGGGTTGTTGTCAATCCGAGCAAGTGTCAATCAATTATAGTGGGGAGCTCCCGAACATTGAGTAAAGTAGATTTCAACAGTATTGACCCTGTTCGGTTTGATAACGTCCCAATTGCGTATTCCAGCGAGGTGAAGAATCTAGGTATTTATCTAGATTCCAATCTAAGCTGGACAGCCCAGGTTACCAAGACGAGTGGTAAAATTTTTGCTTCACTGCACTCTCTTAATAAACTTAAAAACTTTCTGCCGTTAAAAGCTAAAATAACCCTTGTTCAAAGCCTTCTCCTACCTCTGCTCGACTATGGTGACGTGTGTAGCATTGATATGTCGGAGATGTTGCTCAATAAGATGGACCGGTTACTGAACGCATGTATCCGGTTTATCTATTGTTTACGTAAATATGATCACATCTCTGAATATCGTGCTAAGTTGAAGTGGCTGCCTATTCGTTGTCGCAGAAATCTTCGAGCCCTTTGTCTCCTTTTTTCTGTCTTGAATGAGCCTACGACACCGAAATACCTCAAGGACAATTTCGCCTATCTCTCTTCTTTCCATGACAAATCCCTTCGCTCTGCTAACAACTCTCTTCTATCTGTCCCGTCTCATCACTCTTCATTTGTGTCTAACTCTTTTGTAGTTGTTGCTACTAATTTGTGGAATAATCTACCTGTTAACATACGACAAGCAACTACCAGAACATTATTCAAAAAACTGGTGTTTTCACACTTTCTAAATAGCTCCACACAGTGTTAGTAAGTAGTATATATGTATGTTTATGTATATTAATATGTATGTATTAGTATTTAGTGTATCGATATTATAATATTTATTCCATATATATTGTAAGTAAGAATATATTAAATTGCTGTTAATTTAAATAGTTATTTATTTCTCTTATTATCTTTATGATTGCACCTACATTTGATCAAATTTGTCCCCAAGGTTTGGCTGTCAGAGAATGTCTTCGGGCATTAAGTCCGCCTTTTGTACTTTGGGCATTAAAGTTTTGAAATAAATAAATAAATCTCTGAGACTTGTCAGCTTTAGGTATCTAAGTCTCTGGTCATAGGACTTCTTCCTCAAGCAGAGTGTTTGCAATATGGAACATACATAATAACTGAAATGTTAAATATTTTCATGACGCTAGCTGTAGAATGCGTCGGAAAAGGATATTTTGAGAATATAGAGTTTGGTGGTTAAAAGCTTCAAGTACTTACCTGGAAGGGCGCATTAAGTCTGTTTTTAACTTCAAGTCGGTAAGCTTTGTACTGTTTTTCGTCTGAACGATTGATTTGTTTGAACTTGAGTATTTCGTAGACGCGCCGCGCTTGTAATCGGTTGATCTTGAATTTAGTTTGTAGATCGTTAGCCATTTCCTTTGTGAAACTGGAAGAAAAAACATACTTTAATAAATTGCTAATATACGAATACTGCTATACTCGTGTATATAGTATAATTTTGCTCCTGCCTCTCATTCATTCATTTTGTTTTAGGTAAATAATCATTAACCTATTGGTTTTCACTTATTTGTTATTATTGTTATTTTTCTTTTACTTTTGCTAGTCACAGTTCAATTGCACTATTAATTTAAATCTAATTACTATATTTTACTCTTATTTCCGCCTCCGTGGTCTAGTGGTAACAAACGTTGCCGTGAACTCGGGAGGTCGTGGGTTCGATTCCCACCGGGGGCAAGTTGTACATTGTATAATTTGTCTCGGTCTGGGTGTTTATATGATAATATGTATTATTTATTTATTTAAATTCTTTAATGCACTTAAAAATAGTACAGAGGCGAGCTATAATGCCAGTAGGCATTCTTTACCAGCTAACCTTGGGGATCGAGTAAGGTGATAGGCAGTATGAAAAAAATAAGAAATTTTAATGATACAGTTAATAAGTTTCTTAACTAATTCTAATATACTACACATTATACCTAAATACATAAACATACATAAACCATACATACAATTATACATACAAGTACATTATAACTTAAATAAATACACGGTTATTTAAATAGTGTTTTATTCTGTTTCTCCAGGAACGATGTGGTTATTAAACGTTTAAAGACGCTGACAGACGGTGCACGTCTAATAGCCAAGGGCAGCTTATTCCACTGGCGAGCCGCAGATACTGTAAAGGAATCAGTGTATCTGGTTGAGGAATGAGAAGGAATCTTAAGTTGGTTGTTGTAAGAGGAGCGAAGGGCACAGTTGTGCGTATTACAAAGAAATTCGAAGCGGGATTTAAGATATGCGGGAGTATTGGGATTATTAAGAATATTATAAAGTAAGGTGAGAACATGGACAGACCTACGAAAGCGGATATTGAGCCACTTTAACTGAACGCGAAATTGAGAGACATGATCATACTTACGCAAGCCAAACACATAGCGAATGCATAAGTTGAGCAGACGATCGATTTTGTTCAGTAGCTCTTCGGTGACGTCAGGATAGCAGGTATCAGCATAATCTATGATGGGAAGAAGCAGCGAACTGACTAACGTAAGCTTTGTTTTAAGTGGTATGAAATTCTGGGAGCGCTTTAACAAATGCATACTGGCGTGGATTTTCCTGCTGATTTCCACAATGTGATGATCCCAAGAGAGATCGCAGCTTATATGGAGGCCAAGATTTTTTACATGTTGGCAGAAAGGAAGTGGAATGTTGTTAAACAATAATGGGGAGAGAGATCCCACGTCCAATCTGCTCAACATCTGTCTAGACCCGACGATCATGACCTGAGTTTTTCCGGGGTTAACTAAAAGCCCTAGACTCTCAGAGCGTACCCGAATGGCTTCTAGGTCACTGTTCATCCTAACTATCGCGCTATCTATATCTGCGGCATCAATATATTTACAAAAAAAAAAAGTATAATATGTAGTTTATCAACCATCTAGTTTCCGCAACACAAGCCTCGTAGCTTACCACGGAAACTAGATGGCGCTGTGTGACCTGTCTGGAAATATTTATTATTATTATTATAATTGTATTGTCTAAATAATATATAATCTCTTTGGCTTGTGTTCCACTATTGCTACTTTGTTTATATGTTTAATATAATAAGCTGTGAGGCCGGCGCGAAGGAGAGGAGCGTAAATATAACAATTCGAATGAAACTATTCAAAATTGACATTAAAGGAGTCTGCCCACTACACCGTATCATACCATGTTCGGTACCTAGGTTTAGTTTGTATTTATAATATTTTTTGATAGGGAATTAGAAATTATATACTGGCGGGTAAAATCCTTGTTCCCTACCTTTCCATTGAATTCCTAACGTGGCTCCATCTAGTGGCCTACTTCAGAACAATGGCTGAGGTTAAAACCCTCTAGAGGCAGTGAGTCGTCATCGATCAGCCCTCGCGTATGGTCAAGATTTCTCAACAAAAATAAGCAGTTCATCGTACAGCTATCAAACCGCGTCGTGTCTACGTCTTCCGTCGGTGACGTCCACGACCGCTTGTTTCCGAGTGTGCGCTAGCTAGCCGGCTCAACCCAAAACTATATAAACTTTTGTGAAAGTGCTGTGCTAAAACCCTATGTGAATTGATACAGTCCACATATCTGCTGGATTCGATCTGGAGGCTTCCAGGAGAAAGACAGGTGACAGACGGACCCACGTGAGTAACCTTTCTTTTCCTTTCCCTAAACTGTCTCCGTCAGCCAGTAGAATGAACGTATCATGCACGGAAGGCAATACGATATGGCTTGCTTTGCCTACTGAAACGAATCGACGGCGTTTAATTCCCGTATGATACCGGTATGGTGTCCGTATGCAACCCGTATGATGCCGGTATGGTGTCCGTATGCAACCCGTATGTTGCCCACCCGTAATTTGTATGACGTAAAATTGATAGGAAGCCGTTTCATTCTCGCATGTGTGTAATGCCTGGACGTCACGCTACTGGATTCACGATACTCTAAAATAACGAAAAACTGAAGGAGAATTACGCCATTATTTTTGTTAATTTCCTAATGATTCCACAAGTTAATAGTGGAATCAGGACCAACAACATAGTATCCGAGGCAGGCATGGGAACAGATCCATTTTTCTTTCTTTCCTATAAATACTGACCCTTTAGCCATGGCAGTAGGACTGAATATGGGCAAATCTTGACAATTTCTGGCGTCCACATAGTCTCGCACTCTTTGGAACTCCGGGGAGGGGTCCTCCACTGTCAGGTCTACCACTTCTGGCTGGATACAGTAGTGAGCGTAAATGGCCTGCGGGTGGAATAAATACTAAATCAAAACTTTAATCGGCAAACATAGACACATTAGTTCCATCTCACATCCAGGCGACCTCCTCAGGACTACGATGCTGTGCAGTAAATTTTGGGCCAGTGGCAGCACTTCTTTTCTATTTAACCTTCTTCCAACCATAGAGATGCTCACCATAGTTATTATTTGTATTATTATTGATTAATAGGCGAGCAGCGCATTGCTGGCATGCCTATATCAAGCACTGAAGAAAAGTTCATAAAATTGTCAGTCTATGTCTATTGTCACTGGCCACTTATCCAGTTTGTTTTTAAAAGTGTTTACGGTTGGGAACTTCAATGTCTTCTGGTATTTTGTTCCACATATTTACAACTCTGTTATTCATGAAGTGATATTTGCTTGGACCTGCTGTATTTATTTATTTATTTATTATTAGGTGTGCAAACAGATTGCAGTCGGTTGCAAATTTGGGTTCAGTTAATTTATACATGGACTGGACCGGAATCCAAGCAGCACACACAACATGCAAATTACAATAATTATAATACAAATTAGAAGACAAATTAAATTCAAACATAATCAAAATTCAATAATATCAAACAAATAATTCCTTCATCATCATCAGCCTGTGTCCACTGCTGGATGTAGGCCGCCCCCAAGGCTCGCCACTTCACACGATCTTCTGCCACCCTCATCCATCCTCCACCAGAGACCTTCCCTAGGTCATCTGTCCATCTTGCAGGGGGTCATCGCACTCTACCAGTATGTGGTCTCCACTCCAGAACCCGTCTACTCCATCGTTCATCGGTTCTGCGGCATATGTGTCCAGCCCATTGCCACTTCAGCTTGCTAATTTTAAAAGCTATATCGGTATTTTTGGGTCTTTGACGGATGTCATATAATAATGTGAATAATTCCTTACATAAAAACTATACAGCTAACATAACAATGATTTAACTAAAGATTAAAGACAAAATGAGTCAAATAAGGCAGAGGAGATCTGTGGTAATGGACTTTTTATACGCTGTCAAAAACATCAATATCAGGCCGCAAGTTAACCACTCCATTGTAGGTGTGACACATTCTCACCAACGGGTTAAAGAAAGATGTGTAGCAACTTAGCAGCATTAAAGAACATTTAATTACAATTTGTTATGGTTAAGAACACACCAATCGAATTTACAATATAGCACTCACCCTGAGAAGATTTGCGCATACGGACATGTTCCTGTATGGCGGCAGGACCAACACCTGGGAGATGCGCGGTCGGATGTGTGCGGGGTACGCATAGTACCGGTACACCGTGGCGTACCCTGCAGACACGTACCGCGGACTGCCAGACTCCGAAGTGTACTTCTCAAATCTACAAAAATAAGACAGTACTTGTATATCAACCAACTTCTACAGAGTTAAAACTTTTACATAGAGACAATTTAAGTTAACCAAATCCAATGACTTAATTTGATATATGGGTAAAACAAAACTATGGAGCAAATTTAAAAGATTATATTGATGGTAATTTACCCAGTCTGCCGGGCGGGGAAGTATCCACCGTTCGTGCCGATAACCCCTGTTAAGTCTATCACACATTTCGGGATCAGGCTCGAATAGCGGTCATGCCCAGTCTATTCGGTATAGTGTTAGGTCATAATTGTCTTGATTCCAGTACATTTATGGACTTCGCGCGCCACTTACCATCAGGTGGATTGCTACTATATAAAAATTTTGTTTGCACTACCCTTTATCTCATCTCAAGTATATGTATAATACCTACATTAATCTTAACCTTTTTACATTTTATCTGTGCAATAAAGAAATTATAATAATAATAATATGGCATCACTATCTGGCAAGGTATCCCAGTATTATATGGTTGTCTTGTATTGAATGAGTATCAAAACATGTTTGATTATGTCTACATACCATCCCATTTCACAATGAAACTAACCATAAACTAAGTCCAGAAATATACTATCGCACACCGCCCAGTTGCCCGCAACGTTTTTGTTTAATTTATTAAACAAACTAATTTATCGAGATTGTTACGGTGAACATATGATCACCGGCACATCATTTTAAACTCTCCCCTAAATCTTTTATTGGATGTTTCTCTATAAAAACCTAATAAGGCTATTTGAATGTTAAGGATTAATAAAGGAGATACTAACACAAGGAAGAATGTCCACTGGTCATCGTCCACATCTATGTAGGAGGCTCCGTCCACGTACCACATGAGGAAGGTCTGCAGCCGAGTGTGGTAGTCCAGGAACCCAGGCATCCACGTCTCACAGTAGTATATCTCAAACGTAACCTTTTCATCTGTCTCCTCTAAAAGAAAATTATACATTTTTATCCATCCTTTGTTGAATATTTGGCACTTGTCAGTGGTAAGTAATTACCCTTGGCTATCGGGCACCATTCGTCAATGTATTTAGAAACTATCTAAACACATTATTTCTTGAGTAGCAGAATGCCTAATGATGTAACAAAGTTATTTGGCATTTTGGATATCTATTTATTTATATTGTATGTTTATGTTTTTAATTTCATTTATTTACCATTTCATACATTTGGTACATGCGGTTTCGTCAGATTTTATTATTTATTATTATTATTACAGCCCCTAGAAGATAACGTCCTAGACCTCCACTGTTGGAGATGGGTCTTCCAGAACATATATCTGGAGAATTTAGCCTACACTTGCCACGCTGGCCAGACGGCTTGACAAGGAAAAAAAAAATTCGTCAGATTACAAATCAATTAATTAGCTAATCATGGTATGATATAGCAAATGAATAACAGCAAAGAACAGCCTTCTTATAACCAATTAAATACTACCCACACTAATAGATGCTGCTGTAAAAGGGCGTTGTACTAATAATATGGTACAAATAATGTCATGCAGCATTATGAATATAATAAATAGGAAGCGGCTGTAAATCACTTATGTCACTATAACTTATAGTAACCTAACTAAGACTATAAATGTACTATAATTATATGTGTACTATAATGTAAAAATATACATTTAATTTAATTCATGTCAAGGTTATGGTAGCTGTAAAAGGGCTTAAATGTCACTATAACTTATTCTAACTTAACTAAAACTATAATTGTACAATCGTATGTGAACTATAATGTTGAATGTAAATTTAATTTAATGTTAAGGTTCATAGCGAACCCGTCAGGCCAGCGTGCGAGTGTAGGCCAAATTCTCCAGATATATGTGGCCCATCTCCAACAGTGGAGGTCTAGTTTAGGGGCTGTAATGAATAAATAATGTTAAGGTTGTGGCAGCTGTAAATGGGCTTTGTCATATTAAAAAGAATATTAAATAAATAAATAAAATATTACATTATACATTCCTCTTTTAGTGCATCATCTATAGAGTAGTAAGATTTATTTAACAAAATAGTTATGTATGTATGTATGGTATGTATATGTATATTTGTGAAGCATACAAGGTAATTGACAAAAGAGTTGCCCATTGTACCTGTACAGATTGCCACGAATGCAGTAATTAAAGGACAAAAAAAAAAAATCTGGCCACTGATTACAGAATTCAATTTGAAACTGCTCCCATCAGAAAAAATGTATTTTAATTTAAACATTTTTTGTTGTTGTTTTGTGTTAAGGTTAGCCATTGCAGTGATCTTCTTTGAATGCCAATTAAATTTTTTAACAGAACATATGTTACCTCTAACATGTGTAAAACTATGAACAAGTTTTCCGAAAGGTCTGAATTTTTCATCCTGTGGCAGCATTGAGATAAACTGGTCGAGATTGGTGACCACTCCGGGAGCCAGTATCTTCCTCAATGCACCTTCTACATCATCCGCTTTCAAACCGTCACATTTCTTTGGATCAATCTTAAATACAAACAATACATTTAAAGTTGAATTAGATAGTTATACAGATAATGTTTTAAATGTGGTGGATGGCAGCAAAGGCCACGGATATCACAAACATAGTGTAAGTGAATAATTAGATTTATTTATTTATTTTATTATCGTAACAAAAAGTCACAATACAATTTATATAACAAACAATATACATATTATTAGACCTGCAACCCTATTCTCTTACTTCTTAAATGCAAACATTATATAATGGAATCCGTTAACTATATATCTATCACACTATTAAAGTTGATATTTGCACGGCTGCTGTCAAGTTCGAGCACTTATAGAGATAAGAATTAAATAATATTTTGTAATAATGACGCAAGCTCTGACGTAATAACGAAATCCACAAATAATGTTTGCAATTAAGAAACAGAATATCTGGAGTAGCTGGAGTATCAAAACTGACAAAAAAGACAACTATACTATACATAATTTTAGACAATTGCATTTGAATCACGCGATGTGAATGTTATGCAAATGCGAATGTATGCAGGTAGTTATGATCTTGTGACCTTGCTTGCCTGGCATCAGATGTTTCTTTCGAGCAATCATCAAATCAAAGATAGCATTCTTCTCTTGCTGATTATTTCCAATTGCTTGGTGAGTTATAGAAAGATGTTTTAACATAGGTTTCTGACATCATAAGTATGTGACACCAACATTTACAAGCTAAGTGAACTCTCAAAATTATTTCTTGAAATTGTCTTGTTTATTTATTAAATACTTTATTGCACTTTACTTAAAAGTATGTACAAAGGCGAACTTAAAGCCATTTTGGCTTTTTCTACCAGCTAACCTTTGGGAGAGTGAGACAGTATAAATATGTGGGCTGCAATTCTAACCAATAAACTACATAAATAGTATGAATACATAGACTACATAAATACACATCAATATATAAGTATTATAGAAGATATACATATGAGGATAATATATTATTAGTTTGTTTTTTGTTTCAATTATATATTTAATTTTGTATTTTACAGATTATTAGCTACCTGTTTATTTTCATTTTATGTCCTTTCACTATAATATTGACAGAAAGCCTGTATGTGTGTAATACATTTATTTACATTTATTTTCGAACAGTGTCGCTACTTAGTGTTAAAACTACACATACATATTAGGGAGGGTCTGATGTCTATTTTAATGACAACCAGCTAACCCGGCAAACTTTGTACTGCCACAAATTGAATGTCACAAAATAATACTGACACAAAACAATTTTGAAAACAAATCACAGAAGTTTACGCAACGTAAAAGTGAGACCAATTGATTTGACAGATTTTTTTTTAAAATTAATTCATATGGTTATTTGTCATTTATTCTATATTCTATAAATAAGCTAAATATAAATTTCTGACGCACGCATAAATATTTGACAACCAACATTGTTTGAAAGGTACATTTTGCATGGGAAAATGTTTTTTTATTATTAATTTTTTTCCTCTATTTTCCAATATTATTATTGGTAATTAATAAGAATCTAATGGTATAAATAGTGCTTTGTAACTATTTCATACATTAATTTTAACCAATTGACTATTTAATTAAATAATATTTTAATGCTGGGGTAAAAGAGATGTTATAAATAAATTTCTAAAAAACATAATTGTTTAGATTATTGAATTGTATTTTGTTGAGGCCCACTGCAAAAAAGTTGGGGCCTGGTTTTGGGCAATTTCATTTAGGTGTTGTTAGCAATGCACATAAACACACCCATAGAACCTACTGTCTACACAATAAAAACTTGGTGTTACAGGAGCCTCCCTGTAACACCAAGTCTGTCCAGGTTGAATGTGTCCACACTCGCCAGCGCTAAGGCACATACTGACTCAACAGTATGACATTTCCCCACCACTTGTGTACATGAGACAATGTATTGTATCTTATTAAATAGATATGAACACTACAACAATATTTTGTACTATGATAATATAATTGCTTACCTTTGCAGTGTGCTTAAAGGCACATTAAAAAAGCACATGTATTCCCAATTTTTTTTTCTGTTCTATTCTGATTAACTTAAAACTATGTAGTATTATAAAGTAAATTTTGTCACCTTTTCCACATATGAAATGCCCATGTAAGTGATGAGACTTGCAGCACTAAAATAGAGCTTTATCTGCAGCCCTGTGTAGCCAAATATGTTCTCCTTCTCCCCAAATACCTGGTGACACATCTCAGGGTCAAAAGAAGTCTCATCGTCTTCGATATCCTTAGCCGTACGAACTAAAACAAGTCACAAACCTTAACAACAATATACCTACTTGTAACAACAAAAATCAGCACAGAAATATACTAACCCAGCTTGAACTCCGTCACCTCGTTTCCATCTACAACTAAATGACAAAGTGCGTCGGTCATTGTGAAAATAATATTGATTTTGTATGTATTACACACAAAAATCACATTTAACTGCTATGATTCCCGCGCAAAGTCGCGCGTGTATGGCCACCCAAAATGTATATATTATTATGGCGGTAGTGGTCGGATGAACCTCCTTACTTCTACAGAAACTGCAAAATAATAAATTATGAATTCATTTTTAAATCTACTACAAACAACAATAAAACAGAATTATAAAACAAAATTTATATTATTTTTCTCACAAGAAATATTTTTCGGCAACTCGCGAACCAAAAGTTTTTGATGTTTGTTTTTTTTAAAAGGGTTGTTCCTCAGCTTATATTCAATTCTTATCATTATTATTCAATTATTTCCATTTGTAATAACTATTTGCTGTACTCCTGGCGTGTTCAACTTGGTGTAAAGCACAGATTATATAGACATGGTGTAAAGCCTTGGTGCTTTTACTGTGTGCTTAGTGTAACATGCAAGTTTCGGAAAACGTAACTGCTGTAGTTACGTTTTTTTATTTTACATTGCGTGTTATTGCAAGTTTGGCTATAATAACAGGCAATGAACAAAATTAAGTAAAAAAACTACTACTATAGTTGCGTTTACGAAATTTCGCTGTCACACTAGGCATACAGTATTTCATTTCAAGTAGCGTTTTCATCTTTACAAGGAAAAAATCGGTAAAAAAAAATGCGCGCTTAGCATATATTTCATTTTAAAACAAGCACTTTTCTTAAATGAATTTCGCTTTGACAGGCGTTCAAATAGCGTTTTTATTCAAAGCGTAATCCCTAGGACTAAGTACTTGTCCTAGCGTAATTCAGTAAAAAAAATCGTTTAGAGCATCATTTCAAACATGATTAAAGTGTGTTCCACTAGCTGCTCAAAGCGCGCTTTTTTGTACCTAATTTTGCTTTAACAGGTGTTTAGACTTTAAAGTAGAGCGTTTTCGATTCTTCTTTTGGAGTCCTTCACGCCATTTTGCGCGGAGATGTCAAGTGCAAGTTTTTGTTTTGTAAATTAATTTACTGTGGATATTGTTGGTGAAAAGTGGTGTTGTTTTGTTTAATAATGTGCTACAATATTAGTTATGGAAAACGATAAATTGTACTTTGTATATGGGGCACAAGTTGCAGTTTATTTTTTGTGGTTTTCCCGCGCTGTGAACTCTGAGCTATAATGCCGCGAGTGACTCCAAGAAAAGCATCAAATTCAAAAAACGTCAGACTTGGCTGAATGGGCTAGACCCTTTGCCTTCCCTATCATCTCATTCATTGTCCATCGGGAAACCGGGAGAAGAGAACACAACAACAAAACCACAGACTATTTAGATACTCGTATACCATTCTTCGTTTTTTAAAACTAGTAATGACAATCGCCATTAAGGCATTTGTGCCAACATCACGTTTGTACTCGTATGTTCTATAACCAAATCAATATAGGTATATTATTCGAGGTAGTGTTTATTTTTACTGGGGACAGTACATCAAAAATAATTACATTGTAACATAGTAGAGCAAACACCCGACAAGGCCAGAGCGCTGCACACAGGGACGAAGACTTAGCCCAGCATAATATAATACCGTCCCTAATGCAAAACGCTAATGCATAATGCTAATGCATAATAAAATGCGTGTCCATTCGTTATAGACAAAATATATTTTTGAACGCATCCTGTTTTCACTTTCTTTTAATTCACATTTCGCATGGCAACTTTTCAATTTGGTTTTTTTTATGTGACGTCATTATGGCCTGGTTGGGTTAGGTTTGATTGAAATTTTTTGTTAATTATCTTGTATTTTAGTGTTATACAGATTATTTACTTATTTTATCTTACGTTTCATATTATTAGTTTAGAACAATAGCAAATCTGGTGCCAAGAAAGGGTAATTACGACTATAGTTTTGGCGAAGATGAATCGCCATGAAGGTGGGTAATGATAATCAAAAATTGTACGATGCTTTTGTCATTGTGGTTTCTAAAAAATACTGACCTAAAAAACGGGCCAAACAACAATAAAGCTATAGATAAAATGATATAAAAACAACATAAACAGTGCTTGTACAATAGTGTTTGTTTTGTTTGATGTGTGACATTTTTGCAGGAGTCAGCTGTGATTCTTGTCTGAAGAATAACTTTAGAGGACGAAGATACAAATGTCTGATTTGCATAGATTACGATTTGTGTGCTTCATGTTATGAATCGGCAGCTACCACAAACCAACACACAACAGAACATCCAATGCAATGTATTCTATCAAGAAGTGATTTTGGTAAGTAATTAATAAGCTATCCACTTCACCAAGCTCTCTAATTATATACAAAGAGAATGGTTTGAAAAATTAAACATGCATTTTCCAAGTAAATAAGATAATTATTTATGATTCAGTGAGCTAAAAGTTGGCATGAAGCCCAGGTGGCTCGTAAAGGAGATCTTTTTCAGGCTGGCATAGTTGTTGTTTACCAAGTGCTAAGCAATTTAAAATAATCTATTCTAAATAACCACAAAATAAAATTCAAACCAAAATTCTGTAAAGTTTTACTACTTTGAGAAATTATTATCAATGAAATAGTTATACTACCAAACAGATTGAACCTGGAAATCATTTACTTGCAATAAGTTATTTACAATGGCACAAATATATATTGGTTAAAATTCCTTTAGTTGCTCGCAAACCAACAAGAATTTTCAAGTCTGCGGTCCGGATTTATAGCCAGTTTGAAGCACAAGCTTAAGCTTCAAAATGTCATAGTGTATTTGTTTTTAAATAACTGTCATTTGACATTTAAAAATATTTTAGTTTACAATGAAGCCTCCTTATTTATTTTATTTTGCAACAAGAAGACAGAACATCCACCATTCAGCTCCTCTCTTCCTACCCAACTATACAATAAAATGTCCTTATTTTTCTGTGCAATCTGTGCTGATAAACTACATTATATTCAGGCCTGGATAAATAGTCAGATCTAAGCATTGCTTGCATTACCAAATAATTTATTTAAAAAATATTTTTAAATGTTGGAGTGTTTGAGCAGGAGGAATGTAAACCTTAACAACCTTCTTAATAGTTTTACTCTATTCAGGATTTTGTGTTCTGTTGTCTCCATGGTAATCATAAAACTCCAGGGTTTAAGCTCAAACATTTTTGGATAAAAAAGGAATGCAAATATTCCTTAGGTTGACCAAATAAGAATGTCTAGTGCTATTGGGATTGCATTCATACATAAGTCAAAATATGCTAACAGAACCCCTATCATATATAATATTCTGGTGACGGGTATAATTTTAGTTGCTCCTAGTCTTATTATTAGCAGCATCTATTGGTGTAGGTAGTACTTATCGGGTAACGACGAAGGCTGTTCTTTGCTGATATTCATTCGCTATCATGATTAGTAAAATAATAAATTTGTTATGTGACGAAACCGAGTGTACCAAATGTATGAAACGGTGAATAAATAAATGAAATGAAATTGTTTTATTTATGTTCTCATGTTTCTGTCCTTAAATATAGTCTATAAATAATTACAGAATTGATCATTTTCAGACCTGTATTATGGAGGGGAACCGTTAGCATTGGAGCAGCCTTGTGCATACACATGTCCATTTTGTAACAGAATGGGGTTCACAGACGCAGCACTCATGGAACATGTCACTGCCGACCACTCAGACACCAATTTGGCGGTATGTGTGAGTTATCCCCTTTTTAGTGAATTTAGTGATGGGTAAGTTATCAAGTCACCATTTTGAAATTGCCACTGTTGTGATCAGTTAATCAAAATAATTTATAATGTATTGTTTTTAATTTTCACCAATCAGATGTAAAATTTTTGTGTTGCGACTTGATTAATTACCCTTATACTGGTAGTGATAAATTGCATACTTGCGCCATAAGAATTGAAATTTTGATTTATTTTAGAATTGTCTTTATTGTGCACCTTGCCTCATATGTTTTCATAAAACAAATACTAAAATTAGATTCTTGTGCAACAATCGGCTCAAGGCAAGTGTGCAACCACCCTATTCATGAATCCATTTGCATCATCATCATTACAGCACTTAGAACACAGCAGCATTCTTATAATTTGCTTAAGCTTCCCATAAAATAGTAATATTTAATGTTACAGTAAGTTTTAGGCAAATTCAAGGTAATAGTAATAGCAATTAGTTTAATTTAAATAAATTTTTTTAGACCATTAAATTAAAGTGATTATTAAATTTCCATTGTATTTGTCCACCAGTTGAACAAACCATAAGAATACTTTATTTATCACAATCTAAGAGGCAAGCATTATCTATATGGCATTCATCAAGCCTTGATACAAAATCTAAACAAACCATCAAAAAGGTGGAAATTACACTAAAGTTATTGCAAAAAAATATTAAAATATTGACTACATTTGCACAGAAAGGGCAAAATCCAAAAACTCAAGGCAAGCCTCCCACCTTTAGCCCCGGACTCGATAAACTAGCTGTAACAGCCTATAGGCCAGACAACTTAGTGTTTTCTCAAAACTAAAAAATATATACATCCTTATTGAACTTCACATTTCATGGAAATTAAAGATCACAACATGAATTCAAACAAATATCACAGAAGAAATGATCAGGAATGGATTCAACACTCACCTTTATGCAGTGGAAGTTGGTGAGAGAGGAATTCCAGCAAAATCTTTGCACCACTTACTGACAGAATTGGGTTTATGTAGGTTTGCCAAAGGAGCAGAGTGGTGAACTTACTCAATAAAAAGAGAATAGTGGGTCTCAAGCCTAACACAATTCTTCTCCTCTCTTTCCTACACATAACACAAATATTATTATACATATACTGAAAAAGCAAGTTTGGATTTATTTTGCTTTCAACTTATCTAATTCTTGTTTTTTTCTTGATGAAGATGTTGTCTTTTGTTTTGAAGTTTTTACTGTTTGTCCGTAATTCGTTTTGGAACCACTGGATTCTTCTTTATATTTTGTCCCAGGACGCAATGAATGCTATAGTTAGGTTTCAGTTCAGTTTAAAGTATGTTCTACCTAAATGTATTTAATACTAATAGTAGATAATGTATTTGTAAATTTTCATTATTTCAGGTTGTATGCCCTGTATGTGCATCTTTGCCAGGCGGAGAACCAAACTTTGTTACTGATGATTTTGCTGGACATTTGACATTAGAACACAGAACTGGACCAAGAGACCTAATTTCATTTTTGATATCCTTTTCAAAAGCAATTATATTTTTACATCAAACTAAACATGTTATTCCATATTTAGCAGGAGGTATCCAAGACTAAAAAGACTTACCACTAACAGTAACAAATCCTTGTCATATTTATTTTTGAATCAACAATTCGTCAGTTTAATTTACTATCGGAATTATTGTCATAAAAAACGATACTCAATAATTGAGATGCTGGTGAAATAATGGTTGTTTAAGCTTTGTAATCAACTGTTGGAGGCAGTGGTGGCTCGGTTATAAGAACTTTTCTTAAAAATAAAAAATAACCTAAAAAGGTTGTTCCAACTCTGGCATGCACCAATGAGAAATAACCTTTTATTGAGTACATTTGTAATTTATTTACAACATCACTGTTTCCCGTGCCTCGGAGAGCATGTTGAAGCCGTCGGTCCCAGTTCCACTAATATCAACTTTTGTGGAAACGTTAATAAATTGTCATTAAATACTTGTATGACATCTGCACCTCGCCAACCTGTCTGGCCAGCGTGGCGAGTGTAGGCCAAATTCTCCAGAATGTTCTTTAAGGCCCATCTCCAACAGTGGAGGTCTAAGACTGTTTTCAGTTACTTATTAGATGGGTCTACATCGGACAATCCATATTGGATCATACTAGAATGATCCAGTTTGTTGGAATTTGCGACCCTGAAATACGTTCTAATTCATGGGCGATGCTTTATAGTAATTTCAGTCGAACATTTATGTTCTTTATCAAGCGATATTAAATGGCGACTTGGCGATATTACTATGTTGACTAATCGCGCGAACCACACAAACACTAACCGCGCGCCACGCATCTGAGACGCCGCATGGCAGAAAACTGACAACAAACGGATCTGCCGCAATCATTGGTGAATCTGTCTCTAAATGTAGAATTTCCTTAACTCCATTGCACGATGAACCAAGTGGTATTCGACACGGCGGTGTTCGCCGGATCCCGCACGGCCGTGGCGTTACCAGGGCACGGCGGACCAACATGCAATTTAGGTAATAATTGTTCAAAGTTCAATAATTTCAGATGCTACTACCTTCAGAAATTTTATAATGCTCATTATAATTGTTTTTAGTACTGGCGGCGGTCTGTCGTCGCTGTCTCCCTCTTCCCGTGACGCCGTGGTGGACCCCATCGCCGAGCTCCTCTCCCAGCTGTCCGGAGTGCGCAGGGCGGCGGGGCAGCCCGGCACGCCCAGCCAGCTGCAGCAGCTACAGATGCAGCTCCAGCTAGAGAGGCAGCAGGCCACTGTCAGTATACATATTACATTTACATATCTCTGTATTCTTCTATCTTCGCAGCTGCAGGCCTGACCTAAATTACCTGTGCTGTTTAATTATAGGATCCTATCGAAACACTCTTAAATTTTGTAATAATGTGTAAACAAAATACCTGCCCAGATAGGGTGATACAATATGGCAAGGATCAGCCTCAATGTCCATTATAGTGTGTACTCTTCTAGTTCAATGCCTAATATTTATTATAATAGTTTATGTCTAGTTTTTGGCTGTAAAGGGGCCTCGTCAGATATTTTGTCTCGCTTATTCCTTATTCATTATTTACTTTGTTGTATCATTTGACTTTGCCCTCATTTATACATATACTATTTTCATTGGTTTTGTTGAAGTGCTCAGTGAAAATCAGCACTTCACATTGCAGTCTATACTGACCAGTAGCCCTATTCTTTTGATTTCGTTATTTACGTCAGATGTTGTAACATAATTACAAAATATTATAAAATTCTTAACTCTATAAGCGCGCGTCATTGACGGCGGCCGTGCAAATATCAACTTTAATAGCGTGATATTTATATAGTTAACGGATTCCATTATATAACGTTTGCGACTAAGTAACAGAATAGGGCTACTGAACATCTATTTGTCATAGCAGCTAATTTTGTTTTTACCAAGTTTTATTTTCACTTTATTTGAGCAATAAACGCATTTATCGCTATTTCGAGAAACGACTAAACCTTCCTATTTGTTGTCCTGTCCAGGCGGCTCGGCAACAGCTGGAGAGGTTGCCGCGGCGGCCGCCGGCCTCGAGCGCCGCGCCCGCCACCGCCGCGGCCCCCGCCGCCGCGCCCGCCCCCGCCCCCGCGCCCGAGCCCGACTCGCAGTTCCTGCTGGCCGGGTTCCTGGGCGCCGAGCCCGAGCCGGGCCGCGCCGACCGCCGCGCCGCGCTCCTGCGGGGCCTGCTGCTGGCCTCGCTGGGGCCCGCCGCGCCCGCGCCCGCCCCGCGCCGCCCGCCCGCGCCGCGCCCGCCGGCCCCCGCCCCGCCGCCGCCCCGCGCCAAGCCGGTGCCGCGCAAGGAGAGCGCCCGCGCGCCGGCCGCGCCCCGCCACGCGCCCGAGGGCAGGTAGGAGCGGGGGGCGCGGCCGCGGCGGTCGGGAGCGCCTCCAAATAGTTGAAACTTTATGTTTATTCGTTAGATATACCGTAGTCTATTTAATATTATTTATGAGCAGAGACGAGGACGGCGCCGGCCGGAGGAGGCGCGGCGTCGTGCCGGTAGTTGTCGGGTATAAATTAACTGTTGTAAATAAAGAGTGCGGGCTGTCGCTTTATTTCGATCGCTCGCTGCGGGGAATGGCGGACGTCGTCGGGGCGGCCGGTGGATGTACAACATCTGTATAGTCTAATGATCTAACATAGAAGACTCCAAATTATAATTATATTCGATCCAGTGGCTGGTATTTCAAACTAATGGGATGAAGAAATATCTTTTAGTATTATTTTATTTATATATATTTTCGGTTTTACATTTACGTACCGAGCCCATTGCCTAGACCCGTTTCAATATTTTTGATGTTATGAGAATGTTCGATCCTGGAGTGCTGTCGACCATTCCTACCGACAAGTTTGGAGTTTCCTTCGATTAACACAACTTGAGTTTGTTTTGTTGGCTTTCTCAATATTAGTTAGTGTGGTTTTATTTTAATTTTAATAATATTATATTAATTCTTGTTTATGAATTGTTTTAACCTTTGGTCCCTTTTTATAAATTGTTGTACATCGAATATTTAACATTAATTAATATACAATTTTGAGAGGAGTCAAGCATTGTACATAATATCATATATTAATGTAATTATTGATTCACATAATATGTAATGTTTATGGTGGAAACTTCCATATAATTAAAATTGTAAATAACAGAATTCGCAGCGAGTTTTCACATTTGTACTATTCTAGTGTCACAAGGGTTTGTAACGTGATCATGTTATATGATTCAGATATAGGACCATACTAAATAATATAGCATATAAGAGTTTGCTTTCTTGTATACCTAAGGAGTTCTGATTTTGTATCTGGCAAGTTTTCGAATGTGCCAATAAAATAAAAATTACTGCAGTGCCTGAACAATATATTAATGTACTTACATCTATCTGCGACTTGGTACCATCCATCTCGGTGCCTTTGTCTGGTCAATGGGGCATGTGGGAAAAAGTATCCCGGTAGCCTCTTCGTTAGGCGGGTGGATGGCACAGATTGAAACCCGTTTACTCCAATATAAGAGAGATTATTACAAATAACAATATTTTTAAAGTGAGAACTTTATTGCGTGCGCTTGGTTGGGGACCTATTTCATTGAACAGATCGTGCGTGGAATACTGTTCACACCTTTGGGATGGTTCAGCCAAGTACCTCACAGATGCTCTCAATGTCCTACAAAGGCGAGCTGTTCGAATTGTGGACGATGCCACTATATCTGGAACTCTCGAATCCCTGCAGCTTCGCCGAGATGTAGCTTCTCTGAGCGTCTTCTACCGGCTATACTATGGTGAGTGCTCTGAAGAGCTCTATAACCTAATTCCTTCCTCCCCATTCCGCAACCGAACCACACGCACAGGTCAGAATATGCACCCACATACCGTAGTCACTATCCCTTCGCGTACCTATAAATTTGGTGACTCATACATCTGTCGCACAATAAAGATGTGGAATGCTCTTCCAGCCTCTGTGTTTCCACTTTCCTATAACCTGGAGTCCTTCAAGCGAAGTGTGAAAAGGCATCTAGTCAAGCCGGCATAGTGTTAGGGACTGATGTCGGATATAAGGGTCTGATTCCAGTTGCTAACATTCATGGACCCTGCGCGCCACTTACCATCAGGTGGGCGCAGGGTCACATGTCGTGCTAGTATAAAAAAAAAAAAAAAAAAAGAACGTACGCCCGTACGTCAGAACAGCGCTCAAGGGGAAACAGTGCGGCGCGGAAGGGGAAGAGGGGCGGATAGGCGCGCGCCGCGCGTATAGCCGGTGCCTCTCTCGCTCTCTGCCGCTTCTTCTTTCTTTACGCGTCTGCAACTATGCGTGCGCACGCAGCCACGCGCATTAATTTAATCTCCATATTCCTATCAATAACCTGCAAGTTTAGTTCTCACTTTAGCGGTACGTCCCGCGTCGCACCCGTTTTTTTTAAAACCATAATAGGTTCATCGGGAATCACATTAATTATTACCAAAATAATAAACATAATTATGTATATTGTTTCACTGCATTGTTAATAGTTTAATGTTTGATGACGTTAATTGTTTGCGAAAGTAAATGATTTTTCACTTAATTAAACCCTATTTTTAAATGCTAACTTTTCTATTTATAGGCGTCTGTTTTTCGGTGACCAATACCGGGATTAATGAGACTTGATCTATGCCATTCATCCCGTTTAACGCAACGCGGTGTTACCGGGGTCGATGATACTATTCTTCCCATCTGCCCCATTGAATGGACAAAGGCACCGGGGCGGATAGTGCAGAGTCCTATCTGCTGACTATACATAATTTAATTTTGTTGATAGATTTGACTTCCAGTTCACTCCTCTCGTAGTTTTACTGTCGGTACACTAATTTTGCTGCTTTTTAAATTATAGCTTATTAGTTTGATTATACTCCAAGATTATCTTCATTACAAAATGTTTGTATGTACCCTAATTAAATTCTATCGTATTAAATTACTCTTTTATTTCTGATTAAATACCGTATTAATAAAAATCACTCTGTACTTACATAATCGTGTATAGATAATTAAATTGACGCGTGATGACAAATTAAATATGTAACGTGGCGTTTAACAAAATGATAAACATGTATTATTTAAATCATTCTTTCGGAAACTGGGGGTTAGTTTAAAAAATATATGAACACAAAAGCATTATAAGGGTCATGTATAAAAATGTCCTTTGATTAGGAAAACTGAAGGTTATAATGTAACTAAAACATCTCAGTTTTTTCATTCAACACTAACACTCGTGTGGTTAAAGTGCCGGAATGGGTAATACCCTAGTGCTAGGGTCCAAAGTGCCAGCGACGGTGTATATAAAACTTTTTTTATGTACGTACCTATGCGCTAAGACTTCTCGTCTGACTGCACTAGAAAGTTAAAAACAGCATCAATTTAAAAGCGTGTGCATCATAAAGCACAGTGCATGGTGCTCACATGTAATTGCATTTTGGGTCGAGCATAGCAGTACTTTTCGTTTTTTATATTTTAACAAAGCCAGTAATGTAAAACTAAGTCTACCGTTTTTGTGAAAACTTTAATTTCACACTTTAAAATGGCCGAGACAGACTTGTAGGAAGATATGGTTTAGGAAATGATGCGAAGTCGATTTTTCTGACTTATCTGATCAGCAAAAAAACCAATAAGTAATCCATTAGATGCTTTTTATTTGATGAAGCGCATGCGGAAGCGTTGTCTCGGGGGCCTTCAACCCGCCACGCCGCGCCGTCCGGTTCCTTCTTTTAGTCTCGCCTGAGGGTGGCCGGAAAGGAGCCTCTGGAGAAGTGAAGCGCGCGGTGTGATATTAGGTGATGACGGTCCATGCACCAGGATCTCTCGGGGTAGGCGGTGGCCCTCCAGTGGCATGGCAACATGGGCTTTGGGTCGTCGTGAAGGGCGGTGTTGCGCACGAACCACGGAGCTCCGATGTTCCGCTGGCCCTGGCCTTCATGGTTGGGGCCAGTAACTGATTCCATGCTGTTGGGTCGTAAGGCCGCGAGAGGACTAAGGTCTTGTACACAATACCAAGGGACATTATACCAACATTTAGAAAAAACACATTAGTGTTGGCTGAAGGACATACATCCAATGCTGAATAAATATTTTTTTTAAATACAGATTTCTGCGGTCCTCGTTGCTCTTAGATTATGTACCTTGGTGCCAGCCACAGATTATATAGTAAGAAGATACCTTGGTGCGGACTTAGCTATATGGTATGTGGTGCGGCGGTCTGTGCTCGATACTAAACGAATGTTTCACAAGTGACAATTATTTATTTTATTGTGTTCTGGGTTCACAATTTATTTATTTGATTTATGAAAGCGTAATTAAATATTTTTATGATTCAGAGATAAACTGAGTCTGTATGAAAATCTATAAAACAATATGGCAAGTGAAGAACATAAGGTTTTAGCTGAATATTTGAAAAATACTCATGCAATGCTTAGAAATGCCTCTCAAACTTTTGGCCCTGAAAAGGCATGGACAGAACACTGTGAAGACTCACAAACTTTAAAAGAATATGCAAAATGTATGCAGAAATTAGCTACCACCCATTGGGAGACAGCAGAGACTACTAATAGAATAGAGTGGACTGCAGAATTTTGTAATACATACTTTACCAGTTTAATTTCTACCCATAGAATAAAAGAAGATAATATTGCAGCAAAAATCAGTGTGCCTCTTTGCATAGAAGGTCCATTTATATCGCCATATAAATTGCTGGATGTTGGTAGTTGCTATAATCCATTTAAACAATATAGTTTTTTTGAAGTTTTCCCAATAGATCTGTGCCCGGCAAATGAATCAGTTTATGAATGTGACTTTTTACATATTAATTTAGATCAAAGTACAAAAGTAGTCAATAACAAGGTAGTTAATTTAAAACTGGAGTCATTTGATATATTAACTTTTTGCTTTGTTTTAGAGTATATACCAAGCTCTGAATTACGAATTCAAGCTTGTCAAAATGCATATAAAGTTCTTAAATATGGTGGAATAATGATAATTACTACACCTGATTCTAAGCATGTGGGAGCTAATTGTAAGATTATGAAATGCTGGCAGTACACCATGGCTAGTATTGGCTTTGTTAGAATAAAGTATGAGAAGTTTAATCATATGCATTGCATGGCATTTAGAAAAGCTGCAAACATTGATATAGCTAAGAGATGGGCTGTTTTACATAAAAAGGATTATATGGAAGTGGCTTTACATATTCCACAGGATTTTCAAATACAACACAAAATTAACATTAATAAAGACTTTGATATAGTTCATGAACATGACTTCACCAATATGCCATTTTGTGACACGCTTTTAGAAAATGATTTAACACTGGAATAGTGAAATATTCGTAATTATGGAAAAATATTTTAAATGCAGGACATAGATATATTCAAAATCTAGGTAGGTTCTAAATAAAATAAAAAGTCTTGGGTATGAAGTTCTTTTAACACTTACTGACTATATTTTTTTTATAAACATTAATCCTAAAATGTCAATTTAATCAAATAGGTATATAGCACCTGCTTCATTGTCATGCTTCTTTACTACAGTTGCTGTGTTCGACTTGAATGCAAAGATCACTTTTTTTACTGAATTTTGCTTTCATTTATTACAGCCCCTAGAACACAACACAGCATCCTAGACCTCCACTGCTGGAGATGGGCCTTCCAGAACATATATCTGGAGAATTTGGCCTTCACCTGCCACGCTGGCCAGACGGGTTGGCTATTTTGCTTAAAGTGTATGAAAACCATAGAGCAATGCCAAGTTAAACGACTTTTAAAGTAAAAAAAGCACTTAAAGTGTCAAGTCAAACACAGGGAGTAAGTACACTTTAGTCCCTACAGCTAAGGATTATGGGTAGATGAAAATATGTAAAAAAAAAAATATAATAGGTTTACTTTTATTGTTATATTAGTTTTTCTTAGTAATACTATAATGCCAGTTAATAAATGTATTAAAAAATAAAACATTGATTCTCACTTAAAAATACAATTTTTAAACTTCGTCAAGTTTTTCAATTACCAATGTAACACTTGTTACCACCATTTATGTTTGTGTACATCTCTTACACTCTGAATGTAAGAAACTTACAATTATACTTAATAATCTAGTTGATGCTATTTCTCTCCACCAAACTTTTGTTTGCGCTTTTCAAGTTTCTCCCTGTTCTCTAAATCTATCATAACTTTAGAAACAGACTCTCCAAACCTCTCAGCTCTCTTCTTAAGTTTCTCCAACTGGTCAGTGGATACTGTAGATGTAATACCACTAGACACAGTAACACTACTGACAGTTCCCTGACCAAATCTTTGTTTCCGAGCTTCTTTTCTCTCCGAATCAGTCTTCTGGATGGGAATTCCAAACCTTTGGGCTCTTAGTTCTAGTTTGGTCTTATCTCCTGAATCTTCATCCAAAGTTATTTTAATTTTGTTTGTCTTAGTTAGTTCTGTGGTTTCAGGTAAGGCACTAGATTCAGTGGTTGGTGTGGTTATAGATGCAGGCCTATTCAAAACAATCTTTTTGGCGCCTTTATTTTCTGGCTTAATTTCTGATGTATCTGTATTTATGTTTTTTCGTTTAAGAATCCTTTGTGGCTTTGATTCTGGGGACGATTCAGGGGATTTTAGTGGAGGATCGGCCAAAGCTAATTCTTCATTAATACTTTCATTGACGCTCTCATCGAAAGTCACTTCGGAATGGCTTTTTTCATCTTCGTCATCTAAAACGGCGTCAGAATCTATTTCATCGGAGTCTAGAATATCACCATGATCTTCATCACGAATCGCCGCTTGCAGTCTTGCTATCAGGTCGCTTTTATTACCAGAGTGCGCCAAACCTTTTGCTTTTAGCATCTCCACCAATTTAGGCTTTGATAAATCAGATATTGTGGTATCGGCCATCGTGATAAATTCTATCGTAGATATAATATTATTGAAATATCGGGAAAAAAACTACTTAAACACGCTCGCACAAAACAAAAAATGACACTATAGCACAGACTATAAAAAGTGCAAGTACACCACAGACTATGAAGAGTACAAGTAAGTACACAGTAGTAATTTTTTTTAAAATTGTCTTTAAAGGACATTGTACAGAATACATCAGTCCTAAACACGTAATTTATTTGCATAATATATGTTTATAACAAAGTTCATAACCGAGTTGGGGATCATCAAATTCCAGATGCTGCAGAATTTGATGCTTTGGAGTCACTCGCGGCATTATAGCCCAAACACGTCGTGTAAAATATGAGAGTTGACAGCGCGGGAAAACCGCAAAAAATAAACTGCAACTTATGCCCCATATTTGAAGTCCAATTTATCGTTTTCCACAATTATTCACATTGCAGCACATTATTAAACAAAACAACACCACTTTTGACCAATAATATCCACAGCAAATTAATTTTACAAAACAAAAACTTGCACTTGACATGTCCACGCAAAATGGCGCGAAAAACTCACCACACAGTAGTAATATTTACACAATATTTTAATTTAATTTTATCCAGGCATTGGACACAAGGCTTCAACTGTAAATTAAGGCTACGAATACTTGTCCTTCAACCTATTTATAAAATGCATATAAATCTTCGCGCCACCTCCCTTGCCGGTAGGTAGAGACGATTGAGCGCCATTTGTCACGATCTATACATACCTCGTTCTCTTCGTCGACATTCACCAACCTTTTCATACATGCCAATTTGTTTCGTTGGCTCTTTAATGCACCTTCAGCCAGTATCGCATTTATTTATTTGATCATGATGTCCCCTAATCTTGGTTACAACTACAACGATCAATTAATTTTGATCCAGTTAAAATATAGTAGAAATAGAAAAAACGCGATTAAAACATTGCTGGTGAAATCGGTTTCTTGCATAGATATAGGATACTATAATCTATGGTTTCCTGTAAACAAAGATAAAATTTGAACTTGTTTATCCAGAACTTAGTTTTACTAACTACGTTCGCAGCAGCATCAAGTTTAATTATAAATATTCGAAAAACAAATGATACTTAAATTAACTATTTATTTATATTAATTAAATATTTCAGCATTTATTGTGATGTGATTATCGCGACTTTAATATTATGTTCCTTGATCGCGGCTTACAGCTGGAACGTATTGCTAATTGTCAAAGTATAAAAAATAAATATTGCGGCTATTTGTGATTGCGCCCACTGCTTGAAAATATCGTTTTGTTTGTTACAATTTACATCATAATATAGTCAAGATGTCATTCGAAGTGGATCCTGATAGATATGCAGAAGAATTAATAAAACAATTTGATGATACTGTAATGCCTCTACCAAGTATTGACTCACAACCACATACTTTAATTTCCAAGGTAGGTTGAAAAACTATATTAAGTTAGTTAAGGTCTATTTAATTTAAAGAAACATGGTTTATTATTTTATTCTTTAGCAGTAATTACATTTAATTATTTAAGCTTGGCACCACCCCATAAAAACTGTAGGTTATAAAAACAATTGTTTCTGGTATAAAGATTAACAAATTTAAATTTATCTATATATAGTAGTCACTCATACATATTGGTTATACCAGTTGCTATATAATCTTACTGCAAGAAAGATGAATGTTTCAAACAGAGTTTTTTGTGTTTTTACATACATCTGGTATGTAAGTCAGATGAATATAATCATTACTGGCTCTAAAACTCTTTAATGCATCAAGTTGGTCTTTTAAAGGAAATAGTTAATTGACAGGGTAAATTATTTTAACTTTATTTGTACTATAAAATTCAACATCATTAAAATTGTTTATCTTATAAGAGGCCCAGAACTTCTTACATTCATTAAATCAACACATACATTCCCCATAAAGTAGGGACACACTGGTTATACACATTTTAATTTATTTATCTTTTAGGTCAGAAAGCATTACCTTGATTATTTAACAAAGCTACTTACACTAAACTATGAAACAGCCTGTAAAATGCAAACTAGAAATGTACACTTACCAAGTGGTATATGGAGATGTGCTTATTTCATCGAGTTAAATGCTGCTCGCTCCTCCATGGTGCTTAACTTGTATAGGGAACACATACTTCTTGTGGTAAGGACTAAACATTTTTATTTGATTACTAGCTGTTTGGAGCAAATTACATAAAAAAGTTTTAGCTCAATTTGTACTTTCTATATGCCCTATGTACAAAAAAAAAATTAAAACCATCCAAAATTATGTATACATTAAAGTTAAACTACAAATCTAAATACAGCAATTGCAATTTGTAACAACTGTACGTACATGCATGTTTAAAATATATAATTATTGTTTGGGGCAATTCCACATATCTACAAAACTTTTTTATTCTATAAAAGTAATATGTGTGCATTCTTGTAAATATAAAACGAAGGGAAAGCTGCAAACCACACTTTGAGAGCAGAAAATATAAATTTTCTCTATATATATTAGTTTCAGGCAAGCCGCGCCAGTACCTTGATCTCATTTCAAAAACAGGTTACGGTCACCAAAATCAAATTAAAAAATAATCAGCATAGGTCCCTATGCTAGATCTGCAAATATTTACAATTACCAGAATTTAATACAGAACAAAATATGTTACTACTTATATTATATGTAGTAGGTAGTTATTATCTTCAGCAATAGAGGTTTAGTTGTGTTTTAAGAGTTTCATCAAAGGAAATACATACAAAATAATACTACATAAATAAGTTGTCTAATTTGCACAAATTCATTTCAGATAAAAAAACTCAAATCAGCTACTAAGAATGGAAAATTATACAATCATTTAACAAATTCATTGCTAACTCCAAAAAATGATAAAAAATTGCAAACTTCGTTCATTGGTACTCAAACTGGCACATGTACTTGTAAGTGCACATGCAATGGCAGAGCCACACCAAAGAAACAACACACAATGCATCCAGAAAATAACCTTCACTTAGAATCAAATAATAATATAGATAATAATCAGTCTACACTAGAGTTACAAACAAATAATTTTGAAATGCCTTTTATTTCTGCAAACTCAAGACCTGATATTAGAAATGAAACATATAATATTGTCCAAAGTGTACACATAGAAAGTCAAAATAACAAAATGTGTGAATCTAATGTACTACAAGAGAGTCAGGATGGAGACGAAGTAATGATGCAACTGGAACAATTATTCGGCAATCATAATGATCAAGAGGATGAAGATTTATTTGATAGTATTCTCTGTGATAACAATAGTACTACTGAGGTCAAAAATATACATCCCAAAGAGGATATGTTGGTAAATAACCCAACAAATATAGTAGCAAATGAGCAGATTGCTAAGATCAGATCTTTAGATGAGAGACTTGCAGCCCTAGAATCTATTGGTTCGTTAGTAGTTAAAAACGATGACCCAAAACCACCAACCCCAAAGCCCAAACATGTAACATCAAGGAAATGGACATGTGAAGTTTACTTTAAAAAATTGCGCTTGTATGAGAAACTTGATGAGATTAGAGATAAAAATAGAAAAAAACACACTAGGGTAAGATTTTTATTATTATTTTGAATTTATTTTTCATTCAATTTATTTTATTTTAGTATTTCACATAAATTAAAAATACATATTTATTATTTGCCACATAAAGAAAACATAGTTTAAGGTTTCATTTTAAATCTTACATGCATGATATTTATGGTGGCTTGTTTGCAGATAAAGACCAAATACTTGGATTTATTTGGATCAGACTCTGATGATGAAGAAATGATGTCTCCCATCAATGAGACAGCTGAGTTTGTGAGGAGTTGTCAAGAGAGAATAGCTCCCTGGGTGGTCTCTTCTCTCACTCCCTACTACACCAGGGGGAGGATCAAGAGCAAGATCCTATTCAAAGGCGTTGCCAAGCATCTCTTGAAAATTATATACCAGTGCAACAAATATCCAAGTAAGTAGTATCAGTATAAATTATGCATAAATAAATATAATATTAGTACATATCTTGGCGCAATTGTCTAATAATTTTAATTTCAGGTCAATACGAAGTGGTGAGCTTTGTAGGAGACTTCTTAAAGAATCACTCCACAATACGATGTGAAGCTGACTACAAATCATTTGCTATCCCAAACTTCGGAGGGTAGTTTTTAATTTATATTGAAACACAATTAATAGATCAAACCAAAATTATTCTTGAAAATATTTTAATTAGATACTAAGTGTTTTCTATTTTTTTTTTTTTTTTTTTTTTTTTTCTCAGCCGGTGACTTTTAAAGTAATGTTAGTTAGTGTTGTAGATATTACGCGCGGAACTAGCAAACTACGTCTAACTGACTACTTGAATCAGTAAGAAGCTGGCTAGCCCTAAGGATGCTACATTTCTATTATTATTCTGCCTCGCTCCGCACGCGCTCCCCCGCACCCGACGGAAAAATCTCACTTTCTATCGATATTGGTGATTCTGTGGGTTTGACTTTTCATGTTATTGTTGATTCAGAATTATGTAGTGAACAATAATGTTATGTGTATTATGTAAATGTTGGTTGCAGTATTTAAAATAATGTAAAATATAAAATCTAAGGTTTAGTTGTAAAAATGTGTAGTGTTTATGTTAAGATACTCGTATACCCACCTGTGTGCTACATGCAATTAATAAAATTTATAATACTAATAACATATACTTGATATTATGCAAAATGTAAACAGGAGAGGCTACTCTTAATGCGATTTTTTAAAATCCTTAATATAAATAACAATAAGGTAGGTTTTATTTTATGTGATGAACTTTTAATTGTTTTATTGTGTTGTTTTACCATTATTGGCCAGTGTTTACCAATATAATCACAAGTCATTAATATGGTTGAATTTTAAGTCAATTTGATTTGATGTCAGGAATATCTTGTTTTATCTCTATCTTTACTTTAATATAGGTAGGTTCTACTTTTTAGAATTGGCAATTATTATATTTTAAAGTAATGATTATTTAGTCAATATTATATTTTGTAAAATTGCATTAATTACTTGATGCTACATTATATATTATTGTACAGAAGTTCAGTTAGCTACTGCTTTTTTAAATAATGTGTGTATGCAATTGTATTTCTTAAATGTTAAACTGAGAGAAATATCCATTGTCAAGTCACTTTAGCTGACTTTAAAATGTGTATTGTCATCCATAAATGTAAGACAATACTAATTAAGAAAAAGACTTAGTTCCATCCATCCGTTGCTATTGTCCCATCAAGGGGGCGTATGGAAAAAATATCACACAAAATTATGCGACGTTAATATATGTTAATATATTTTTTAAATAATAGGACTCACAGACTTCATTATCGAATGAAGAACACGAACTATGGAATTTTAAACCGCACCATGAGGTAACAAAACCATTTAATCTTACTTATTTACAGTTACATAACTTTTTTTGGAGTTTTTGCCTGCTAGGGATAATTATTAATTTACAGAGTTAATGATTCATCTGCCCATTGATGGGACAAAGGCAATGGGGTTGGATGGTATTGAGTCAAGAAATGAAGGTTACAAATATTGAATAATCCGCCTAAATCGGTTTTTGCAATTAAAACTATAAATCAAGTACAAAACTTGTGTATTTAAAGTAATAAAAGTTATTTGAAATTGACAAGTATTTTCATTTTTTTATTTTTTTATTATCAGAACTATCTCCACTGGGCTGTCTTTTGTCTGTTTTAGTGAACCAGGATGTTATTGGTTTTTGTGCTGAAGTTGTTTTATTTTCTATTACTACCCTCTTGTTGCAGTCATTGGATTTGTATCTGGAATTATTGACATTTGTGGAGACTGGATGCCATTTCAATGATTGAGCTGGTGTCAGATACGTTAGAGCTTTATCTGATTTCACATTATCAATATCCAGCCATGCCTAAAACATATTTAATAATTAATTAAATTAAAGAGGTTGACCAGTCATGTATTTTTTTAAGGTAAAGTAACAAACAAGCCACATTAAAAAAAAAAAAAACTATTAGATTATTTTTAAGTCATCTATGTACACTCGTCAGTTTGTTAGTTAATTTTGTGACAACTGACTGAAAAAAATGGAAAGTAAACTCAGTTAAGTTATACAGGCTGTTTTAAAACAATGGCCCAATAACGCTCTAAATAAAAAAGATAATAAATATTAGCATTTTACTCTGTCCCTTAATTTAAATCTAAAGAGCTCAAATACTTACATCAATTTGATCCTGTGTTTCTAATACAGCTGGCATTCTGTGATGGAGCCAGTTTAGTGTGCTATTTGAGTTCATAGTTATTACAGAATAGCTGTACATAGTTAGGTCGTCAGTCTGCCATACATTATAAAGACCAGGAACGTGCAGCAGGCGAATACCAGACCAACCTGACTCCTCTGAGAAACTATTGTCCCATGTATCCGGGTCATCCATCTAAATATTTTTTTACTAAAAGAATTTGGCCTGAGCAGGTCTGCTATAAGTACATTTTAGCTTCCAAAACGGCATTAGCAAAATCATACAGTATTTAGTTGGGTACAGAAAGGAGCAGAATATTGTGTCATTGCACAATAAAAAAGCGGTACCTTATGTCAGTTACAAGCTCTTGACACTATTCTGATTCTCTCTCACAATAGACCCGGCACCTGCACAAAATCTGTATCAATTCCTATTTATTTGTGCAAATAGGCATAGGACAAAAAGAGATTTATTTGCGCTTTTACACATCAAATTCATACAATATTGATATAATATACTATCGTTTTATAACCGTCACTTGGGAAGAGAAAAAATAAAATATAAGAATACAGTGTGAACTCTATATAACGACACTGAAGGGACTGTGCATTTTATGGCGTTATAGAGAGTTATCGTTAAATGGAAAGAAGAAAAATCAGAATCGGAAGCCAACCAAAGCCAATTGATTTCGACGCTTTAGGGAGTTTGTTGTTAAATCGAGTGACGTTACATGGAGTTTACACCACAGATTATATAGGTTTACACTGTATTTTAAAATTACAAATTGACGCTTATAATTATAGCTTCTGTAAATAGGCATTATCATTCTATAAGCTAAGACAAACACAATTAAATGCTAAGTACTTAATTGTACTTCTATGAACTTTATTCAGCCATAAGTAAACCTATGGTTAATAAGGAGCTTTAAGGGTAGGTTGCAGAAACAATTATTAAAATAATTTATGATCAATACTTTGATATATGCCACGTTATTGGCATATATCGTGCTTGTCATTTTGGTTATTTTATCCAATCACATGCATGAGGCATATATAAACCATGTCAAATAATAATTGGCCTTTAATAACACTTTTACAAAATTTTTGAGAGAATTTATCCCTAATTTACACACTACGGTCTACCGGAGAGGTTGACTGTGCAGGTTTGCCTGTGCTAGACTTCAACTTTATATTATATTTATTTCCACACACACGCCGGACTACCTGCACAGGCATACCTCTCCGGTGGACCGTAATGTGTATGCCCGCCGTAAAGTAAACAACAAAAATAATCTAAAAAATAAAGTAAAGATATGAAAGACAGTTTTAAAGTCGGATTTAAGCTGCTAAGCAACAAATCAGGTAAAATTCCCATTTTTATAAATTAACATTGTAGTACCTAGATAGATTTTAAATATGATTCTTACCAGCACCCCAGGCTCTTGTTCTGCATAAATGTAGTATGGTTGTCTGGTTTTATTAGTTTTAACAGTAGTTTGCCATTCATAGAACCCTTCCATGATAACCACACATCTACCTCCGTCCCGAAGAGCAGGGTAATATAACTTGGAAGTGTTGATATTCTCCAAACGACAATTATTTGTGCTTAAACTGTGATTCCGGTATGTATCCTAAAAAAAAAATTTATTGTACCTTTGTTTTTTTAACAATGGGCTTACGTGTGATAAGTGGTACATAAAGTCCGAGAATGGCAGCAATGGCCAAAATTCTGTACATATTTGGGTAATATTGCCGCAAGTAACTCCAAGAAAAGCATCAAATTCTCTAACACTTGGAATTTGATGATCCCCAACTCAGTTGTTACTAAATATAATGTAGACTTATGGATTCTGTCATCTAACCCTCCTAGCATGAGCTGTTTTGTGGCTTGGTATCATACTGTACTTTATATTCCTTCCACCACCATTGCATCAGGAGTATATGCGGCATCAGTAGTCACTTGGTGTATGCCAAATATTTGTCATGGTTGAAATGTGAGTGTGATTTCATAAATTTCGAGTATGGGATCAAGTGAGGTAGATTCTCACCATGATAGTCACAATATTTGACACTTTTTAGCATGTTTGTTGCATTTATAGATATTACCAGGAGCTATAGCATAAAAATCCTAACATTAGTTGGTCCATTACCAAAAATATGATGTTAGCGAGGCTTGTAACTGGAATATAGGGTTTTGACAAGGTTGCAGTAATAGTTATCTTCACCTGGGGTGATACCTATTTAGCATATGTTAGTCATGGCAGGCGACGAGCCACTGGTGGCTTCTTTTACTAAGGTAAAGTAATATGTTAAGGGACCACTAAAGAATCTGTGGTACCTGTGGGACAATTTCTGTTGAGACATCATCAACAAGATGGTGTGATAAAAACAAATTATTGACAGCTCAACAAAAAATGTTCTACAGGATCTGGAATAAAATTAATACCTTCTGCCATGGTGGTATCATCCCCCACATCATTGGTTTGATTACTCTCTCCCCGCAATTAGATTGCCTGAAGGAACTTGACGACACCAGTATGGGTGTAACATCGGTTGGAGCAATATTATAAGAGGGTGTGTATTGTTTGCCATCGTTATGTTCGTCAATCCACTCCGGTTTAACTATCTTTGGACTATCCTTGGTCTTATAAGCACAGGCACAAGTCACAGCTGCATTATTGAGCGACCTAAAATAACATAAAGGTAAATTCATAATAAAACCTGCGAAAATATTATTAAATATTACTTTAATACTTACAAACCCGTTCGACCGCACATTATTGCACAAGATACCTAGTAGAGTGATCGTGTGTTAATTAATACAAATAGAAAACCATTAATTTAATACTTTTACACACAGACCAAATATATAAAAACCGAAACGAAGTAAACTTTCTTTTCGCGCCGTTTGATTTTTTTTTTTATTATTATATTAAGGACTTTGTTTTAATTACATCAGTCCTAAACACGATAATTTATTTATACTGCGTTATTATCACAGATTATAATTATGTACTACGGAGCTATTATTCTTAAGTTCATAACCAAGTTAGGGATCATGAAATTCCAAGTGGCGGCAATATCACAAACGTACGAGACAAACGTACGATCATACATACACAGACAAAGCTTCTTTCACATTTATAACATTAGTATGGATAAGTATCAGCGAAACAACACAAAATAAAACATAACACATCAATTAAACGTATTTATTTTTCAGACAAGTACAACTTTATAGACTATCCTATGAGAATCACTTATTGACGTGCTAATAATTGCCAAGTCGAGCGCGAAGCAAACACAGCCCGTACCATCCTTTACTGGAACCATTTCGCCGCATTTTCAGGCCCCTATTTGAGAACCTCTGAAGAAGACCAGAACGCAGAAGTTTTCGTCATCCAGTAAGCTATAATCACATACCTACTTAAAATCCAAAATTTCAAGTCTGTAGGTCATTTAATTCCGAAGTTAGGCGAAAGCAAAGTTTCGCATTTATAACACTCACTCACTCACTCATGATCATCGAATAGAACTAGTACTTCCTATAAACTCAGAGAGCTGAAATTTGGTACAGAGTTAGGGTTTAATGGCCACATAAAGGGAAAACTATAAAAACTAGGATAATCGAAGATCTGGAGTACCTGGTGTCCCTGATTAGAAAACACGAGCCCAACCAAACTATAGATCGACATACCGCCTTTACAAAAAATATTCAACTTGGTGGGCCGCTTCATTTGATGTCAAAAATCGAAGGTCTGAAGTACATATCTGATGAAGAACCGTCAGCTGGTCTCAGCTGTATTAGAGATATGGTAATGCCCCCTTTTACTATTGGTACGTAAAAAAATCGACTGTCATTGCAAAAATCCAGCGTAGTGGATCACCGAATAACGCGGCGAACGAGTGCCTTCACTCCGTAGCCACGACTCAGACTTAGCTGTAAAGGCACACAGGGCCAACAGTGAGATAGAGACGGTTTATAGGATTTTAGTCCGTAGGCGCCCTGGGGCTTCACTAGGAAGCTTCACGGATGATTCGGGCATGCGACCCCCACCCGCGTTGGCCCTTCAGGCAGGGGGCGTATCATTGATGATTTATTGATTCACCGTCCATAAAAAAAAAAAAAGGTCACCGAATACAACCGGCTTAGGCGTAAATACCGCGCCGATCTTTCAGAAATTAAACAGTCTAAACCGTGTCTAAAAGAATTTATAATGAACGCGAATGGGCAATACGAAAAACTGTTGACTGTACAAGAATCAGAACCGGAAAAAAGAAAAGAAAGATTTGTAATAATAAAAAAAATACTCCTAAAAAGAAAAAAACTGTGGCAAATAAGAAAATCTAATAAAATAAATCAATATGTCCACGTTTCTACAAAAAGAAGTGAAATCCCACCAAAAACATTCTGTAAAAAACTAGCCAAGTCTCGATGGAGCTGCTTGTTTATCTCTAAAAAGTAATGAAATCTAGACAAAGTCGTGCCAAGTCTAAGGTTTCTTACTGCGATTTCTTTATTATTATAGTTAATGTTGTGTGACTTGGCCGTTGAACATTCTTTATACGTTAGTGGGTACAAGTCACAGACTATGAAGAGTTGGTACAAGTCAATTTTGTTTACACGTAATGTTATTTATATCTGCTGTAACTACCTAAGTTTGTTAAGCGAGATAATAGGCTATACTGGTATTGGTAATTGGACGCTAGTGTCTCATTTGTTTACATTTCATTACTTTAGAGATAAACAAACTTCTCCATCGAGACTTGGCTAGTTTTTTACAGAATGTTTTTGGTGGGATACCTATTACCATACTATGTTCAACATTTTGGTATGCCTATTTCCACAGAGTTAAGGAAGCAGAGACAACATATTATTTAGTCGTATAACCATATAAGTTGCGCTTACTCATTCTCATCGCAAAGATCATATAGCTATCTCACTTCCTCAGTTCACATACACACTGCATAAACGAGCAACCGTGGCATTTTTTCATTGAAACCATAGACTACAAGGCAATTGACAGACAATAAAGTAACAACAGCGAACTCAACCATCTCGACTTATTATTGTGATTATTCATTATTTAACTAAAATTACATCTTGAAAATTTTACTAAATCATGGTCTAGTGTAGTGCTTATATGTGCGACAGTGCAAAACATAAAAAAGTGCTAGGAATAACCTTCCACAAGTAAGTTTTAAATGTTGACACCATGCATTCAAACACATAATTCAATAAAATTAGTGATTATTCTTGTAATTTCAAAATATGTGAGAGACAGAAGATATATTTCATTGTATTCTAACGAAATTAAAATAATAATCTTACAATTTTTGTTGCTTTATTAGAGAAAAACGTAAAAATTGTTGCAAACTACAACATTGACAGTTCCATCAACACAGGGTCGGATTTGTAAAATTAATAATTTTTATATTATTTTTTTACCGTTTTATTGTTGTGACCGCCTCCGTGGTCTAGTGGTAAATCCTATGGAATTGTATCCACAGAGTGCCCGCAGTGCGTAGATTCGATTCTTACCCAAGGCCAAAAATATATTTACGTTTTTCGCTTAGGTTGTCTGGGTGTCCATACTAATATTATAAACGTGAAAAAAGCTTTTTATGTATGTGTGTATGTATGTATGTATGTTTGTCCGTCTTTCACGCCTCTATTTATCATCACAGCCCTTAGAATACAGAGACCTAGACCTCCACTATTGGAGATGGGTCTTCCAGAAATATTTCTGGAGAATTCGGCCTACACACGCCACGCTGGCCAGACGGATTGGCGAGGGTCTCATGTAAATTTTAATGACAATTTCTTAACGATTTCACAAGTTGGTATTAGTAGAACCGGGTTAATTAGTAAAAAAGGTTTTTTTTTTTTTTAATATTTCCAGACAAGTCACACAGCGCCATCTAATTTCCGTGGTAAGCTATGAGGCTTGTGTTACGGAAACTAGATGGTTGATAAACTACATATTATACTTTTTTTTTTTTTTTTTGTAAATATATACATATTATACATATAAACACCCAGACCGAGACAAATTATACAATGTACAACTTGCCCCCGGTGGGAATCGAACCCACGACCTCCCGAGTTCACGGCAACGTTTGTTACCACTAGACCACGGCTTAAAGTGCTCTCCAAGGCACGGGAACGGTGGTGTTGTAAATCTGACTAATGTATGCAAGAAAAGTGTATTTCTCATTGGTACATGCCGGGGTTCAAACCGACCTTTTTTGGATTTTAGGGAATGCATTCTATCAACCGAGCTACCTTTTTGGCCTTTTTGGTTTGGTTTCTGTCATTTCTAGTACTCAAACCTCAGTTGCTCCAGTAGAGACTTTTGATCCATATAAGAAACAGGATCGATCGGCATAAAAACAAAAGTTTTGCCGACTAGATTTTTCCAAAATCTGTGAATGAAGTTCAGAATATCTCAATAAGTTATGGATGGTCTCCTAGGAACGTTTTCCTGTAACTATAACGGTTAAGATATTTGCCCTTACTGTCCCGTCTCAAAACTCCACCTTGTATAGATACAATACTTAGATTTATTTCATACTTACAAAACATTTATGGAAGTTAAGTTATAAAACAATAATTATTATTTATTTTTCAGAATAATATGAGAGCGGTAAAAAAAAAGTACTTTTTTGGATAAAAGAAAAGAGACATGTTTGAAATTTTAAATAGGGTATAAACATTACAGAAAACTCCAAGCAACTTCAACCGCATTACCATCTGGTTGTCTCGTCATAATTTTTACGTTCCCCCCCCGACCATTTAGGGCCCATTCGGCCGGTACAGAGGGGTTCGGTATCTCTTCGAGACCCAGATACCACTCGCCATCCGGTCCAAAATTAGCGTGCCATTGCTTTGAATAATATATGTAAGAAAATATAAATAAACGATTTTATTATATTATGTTGTATTTTTTAAAAAACCATATAGCTAAAAATACTCATTTCATTATTTTAATCGTAGAACACAAAACCTATCTTCCGAAGTGGGCTTTATACACTGATTCAGGACGGATTTGTGAGCGATATGCATAATTATACTTATATAATAATATTTTGACATTTCGCAAATGAGTTCGGTCCTGTCTTCTGTATTAGTGTGCGAACATTACTTGTGTGTGAGAAATGCCACGCTTTGACCGCAGTTAGATCACCTCTGCTTCCCTATCTCTGTGCCTATTTCACACCCTTAAAATAATGCTTAAAAATGACACTTTGTTATACATTCGTAATAAACATAAAGCTAAAAAATATTTTTAATAGATAATAAGTTATAATAGTAAAATAATCACTAAATGTAACGTAATAAAACAATAATAATAGTAATTTCCTTAAAAATGTGGTCTTAATCGTTATTATTTTTATCATGAGTTCTAATGTGAAACTATTATTGCTTTTCTCTGTTATTATTTATTGGTTTAACCGAATCATAATAATATAGCCAAGTTTCGTAACTTATTTAATTCGATTACAAAACCTGACTTTACGTTATTATTTTAAATGATTTTTTTTTTTTTTTGGTTCTCTTCTCCCGATGGATGATGTATGAGGTGATAGGGAAGGCAAAGGGTCTAGCCCATACAGCCAAGTCTGACGTAATATATCTTTCTTTTTTATGAGTTAATGAGGTCATCATCAAATTCCAGATGCTGCAGAATTTGATGCTTTTCATGGAGTCACTCGCGGCACCATAGCTCAAACACGTCGGGTAAAATATGGGAGTTGACAGCGCGGGAAAACCGCAAAAAATAAACTGCAACTTGCGCCCCATATTTAAAGTCCAATTTATCGTTTTCCATAATTATTCACATTGTAGCACATTATTAAACAAAACAACACCACTTTTGACCAATAATATCCACAGTAAATTAATTTACAAAACTAAAACTTGCACTTAACATGTTCACGCAAAATGGCGCGAAGAACTCCCTTTATTTTAAATGATGGGGGCAGAAAGCGTTACCCCTTATTTACAATCTGTGTTTACACATTTCCACAGGGGGGTGAAATAATGTCGCATGCTGAGCAACAACGTGCGGCCACTGGCTGGTACGGCGACCGCGTTGCTCTAAGGTCGCATGCGATATACTTGAAGATTTGGCCAAAATAATTTATATACGAGTACATCATTGGATTAGTAATTTTCCGCTTTATAGACTGTTAAATTAATCATTTTCTCGTCAAGAAAATTGCCCCCACCATACAATTTATCTAACTGCTAAAATGAATTTGTCATAAAAGGCATACTTGCCTACAATAATTTATAAAGCTAAACAGTTTCAAAGACATCCTTCAACGCGTTGAAAATCAATTTCATCGATATAACATCACCATATCTTACACCTATGAGCACAGTGGATCAGTTTCGTGGCGATTCTCTGGGCGAGACGATTTGTGACCACCATTAAAAAAAACTTATAGTGAGAACTAAGAAGTGATATAGGCATATAGTTCTTAAGAAGGCAGGTGACCCTTCTTATAGAAGAGGACTACAACCACATTATATAGTAATATGTATTACGTACCACAACACCCCTGTCCACATCGCTAGTGTAGTTCTGTGGTGAATGACCAATTTAATGAACTTCCTGAATTGTTCGATTTCAGTTTTCAATACATGTATTTAAAAAAAAAATATATGCCTTATATTATCACCCGATTCCGGGGAGGTACTTGGCGCCATTTTGCGTGGACATGTCAGATGTAAGTTTTTGTTTTGTAAATTAAGTTACTGTGGATATTGTTGGTCAAAAGTGGTGTTGTTTGGTTTAATAAAGTGCTACAATGTGAATAAATATGAAAAACAATAAATTGGACTTTAAATATGGGGCACAAGTTGCAGTTTATTTTTTGCGGTTCTCCCGCGCTGTCAACTCCCATATTTTACCCGACGTGTTTGAGCTATGGTGCCGCGCCGAGCATCTGGAATTTGATGATGACCTCATTAACTCATAAAAAAGAAAGATATATTACGTCAGACTTGGGGCTGTATGGGCTAGCATTACTAGTTTAAAAAAAGAAGAAGAAGAATGTGTAAATGAGGGTTTACACAATAATTAAAACGATAATTGTCAAGGTTTTTTTGTCTTTGGTCGATCGCGGTTCCCTGGCTAGGATTTGTATTTTTAATCACAGATTATTTACTGTAAAATAGAATAACCAAAACATACAAAAGTAGTATACTAACTAAAAAATAAAACAATGGGTTATCTTTAGTTTGGTGATTGTGATTTTTCATAAAATTTATAATCATGTGGAAATATGTATCGCGGCGAATACGGGATACATTTGAGAGGAGTGCTAATTATTTTGACGTACGCAGTACAACTGGAGTAACAAATACTCAGAATAATAATTTTAATGGAGCTGAAAAGAAAAAGTCTTCAACGCCGAGTTGTTGGTATTGTCCCAGGAAGTGTTGGAACTCCTTCCACGGGCACAACAATACCAACAACAAACGTTGGAACTTTGAACATCTCAACTACACTTGGCTAGGAGCCATCACTTGGGTCAGTTTCTCAAACACTATTTTTATCTTACTTTAAACTTATTTAGTGGTTAGAAGTTAGTTAGTTCCAGGTTGAACAAACTACTTTAAATTAAAAACTACTTAAATAAAAATAGGTAGGTCTCTGATGTGGGATGAGACATTAGCCCAATCTCACATCCAGGCAATGGTTCTGCTCAGAACCTCAAGCTGCATGAATACCGCAAATTTGTCACCAGTTTGGGGTCGTGACAGTGGGGACCCTCAGCCAAGCGTCTGGTGGAGAAATCTGGAGACAGGAAGGCTGGCAATTATTTCTGCCAACGTATTAGCCTTGCTATACAGAGGGGAAATATTGCCAGTCTTATTTATTTATTTTATTTATTTATTAATTAAAGGATAACTAACGACTAATAACAAATTTGGAAAAAATAAATGGAAACATAAAGGGTCAATTAGAAGTTACCGCAAATGGACATTTTTTATTTATAGTTTTTTTTTTATTAGGTTTAGATTATTGTTATTTAATTTTAATATTTAAGTTGTTTGTAATTATTATTTCATAAAGTTATGTTTTGAGTTAATTATAACAATATGTCGTACACTTACACTTTTTGAAGAATTTGTGGTTATTTAGTGAATACTCCCATTGTTTCAAGCCTAAATGCCAAATATTATCTATAGCAATATAAATATTTTTTCGTTTAGAAATCTAAAAGTGGTAAGTAAAGCTATAAGTTTGATGAATACACTTAATCTGCAACTGTGTATTTTGTTTACAGAGCAGTGGTTTTGTCCTGGCTTGGTATGCAAGTCAGTTGATACATTTGAGGAACAAGCAGAGTTGTAAGGATGATGACAGGCGGGTGAAGCTTCATCAATTCTTTTACTCATTGAAGCCATACGTCAAGTGTATGAAGGGCAAGCAGTTCTTGTTACAAACTCCAAGTCATGTGGAGCAGGTTAATATCTTTATCTATTAGATTCTAATTACAAAACCTAATTCACAAGCTAACTATCAAAATCTTCATTGCTACATTAATCATCATCAACATCACAGCCCCTAGACCTAGAACTCCACTGGTCGATATGGGCCTTCCAGAAAATTGAGGAGAATTTGGCCTACACTTACCACACAGGCCAGAAGGGTTGGCAAGGTTCTGATGACAATTTATTAACAATTGCAAAAGTTGGTATAAGTGAAACCAGGACCAACGACTTAATGTTCTCTCTGAGACACGGGAAACGGTGGTGTTGTAAATAAATGACAAATGTATGTAAGAAAAGTGTATTTCTTATTAGTATATACCGGGGTTCAAACCAACATATTTTGGTATTTTTTACAAGTAATGCTATCTTACAACCTAGCCACCACTGCCAACTTTAATAATTACCTACAATTAGAAAAAGCTTCATCTACTGTTAAAACCAAATAAATGTTACGACCTATAGTTCGTCATGATCGTAGAACAGTGTCGGATTTAAAAAAATACCCATAATTTTGCATATATATTTATATATAGTTTTATATTGTTTGTGGTCTGTAATTTATAGTGCAAATATTAGAAAGGGTTCCAAAATGAAATCTAGATGGTTTGCGCTTATTATGAGACTTAAAAAGTGACAAAAAAACAGTCGAATGACAGTTGAATGGCCGCCATGAAAATTTTAAATATAGCAGATCTGTCACTGTTCTACGATCATGACGAGTTGCAGAAATAATCATAATGTAAAAGTAATGAAATGGAACATTTAAAAGTTTATCATTCATTGTGGATGAGGATTTGGGCTTAATTGTATTTGCAGTTATATATGCATTTTTAGATATATTATTCTAATAAGATTACAGTTTTAGTAGATTTGCTAAATTTAGTTAGGTCAGCATAATGTTTAAAATATCATGATACTAAAGGACTTGATTGATATCAAAACTACATATTTAATTTTCCAAATAACTTAATATCACAGTAATATACATATAATGTAAATAACATTAGTCTTATCAATTGACTACTGTCAATAAACTATAGACTCAGAGGTACCGGATTAAATTCCTGGTTGGGACACTATAAATCAATATAAATCATTTGTGATATTTCTTGAGTTTAGTATGCTAGAGACATCAACAAGCTCGCCACTTGTCATGATGGGCCTATAGTAAAGTTGGTTAAAGGTGAATTGGCTACATAAAAAAAAAGTGGTTTTTGACAACCCCGGAAGGGATACGGTTGTGATGATACTTATCAATAAAAGTGTCAGAACTACTATTTAATTTTTTTTTAATCATGAATAACTGAGTTGTAAATATGTGGAACAAAATACCAGAAGACATATTATAGTCCTCAACTGTAAACACTTTTAAAAACAAACTGGACAAGTGGCTAGTGACAATCGAAATAGACTATGGTGATAACTGACAATTTAATAAACTCTACACCAGTGCTTGATATAGGCATATCAGCAATGCGCTGCTCGCCTATTAATTAATAATAATCATTGTGTGTACAATAATAGCTAATAGCTCAAATTGGACAATGTCATTTCATCTAACAGTAATTTATTTTTTAAATGGTTTTAATAGTTTTATAGTAATACAAAAAAAACATGAAGTGATATTCCATATTTGTAGTGCTGGATTTACTCATCAGTTTTATTCTATTAATTACCCTATCATGGTTTAATCTTAGGTTATACAGGAGCTGGCACCTTCAGTTCAGCTGATATCTAATGATACTGACGATTTGGGAAACAGGAAGAGGGCAGCTAGTGGTAGTGTGAACAGTAGGGACAGCTCGGCCAGTGACGATTTGGGAGATGTATTGAACTCCATAGAGAATAGACTTGGCCTTTCAGCCATTGATAACGGACAGCACCAAGATGGACTCAACTTGCTGAGGTAAATATTAATAATTTAAAATATCATGTCAGATTCAGAGAAGACTTTTTTAGGAATCTTTAAGTTGGCATGTAAAAAGAGCGCTGGATGGCTATGAGTGGCGCTAGTTTACCAATGATGTCTCTGTAATTGATTGTTTAAGTGTGTCAATTGTACCAGCTCACCTTCAAAATAAAACTGATACTTTCGACGCCATTTTGAACTTTAATTACTGCATATTTTGTTGCAATTCAGCCTTAGCAAAGCAAAACTCGCTTTTTTTTACCGAATTTTGCTGAATTTGTATGAAAACCATAGAGCAACATTTGTTTATTACAGTGGCAACACTGCAGTTTGATTTTTAAACGAATGTGATACGGCGAATGATCGGAATTTTCCAGTGAACATGTAATGAATTCTTCTTGAAGCCCTTTGAGATAATATTATTAATAATATTTTTTTGGAGTCTCTTTTTAAGACACTTAAAATTTAAAAAAAAACATTTTTTTTCCATTTTTTCCATTATTTAGATTATAAGATAACTATAAAATAACCAGCAGCTACTATGGCCGGACCCATCATATCAGATATACCATCATTTTAACTAAAACAATGTTGCCATAAACAAGTTTTTGCTTAAAACTATGTACTTAAAATTATTATGACTGTAAAGAGGCTGTGTCAGCTTATAAACTAAAATAAATTACGCATGTGTAATAATTCGTGGCTCTAAAGAGGCCGTGTTAGCTTACAATCTAAAAATACATAAAAATTGTATTATAACTACAATATTTATGTCAATAAATGTAAATTCAGGGGCCGTGTCAGCTTACGATCTAAATAATTAAAATTATTATTTTTATTTATTTTTAAAAAATCACAGCTTATTATTATTAAACATATAAACAAAGTAGGAATAGTGGAACACAAGCCAAAGAGATTTTATATTATTTAGACAATACAATTAAAACAGAAATAAGAGTAAAATATAGTAATTAGATTTAAATTAATAGTGCAATTGAACTGTGACTAGCAAAAGTAAAAGAAAAATAACAATAATAACAAATAAGTGAAAACCAATAGGTTAATGATTATTTACCTAAAACAAAATAAATGAATGAGAGGCAGGAGCAAAATTATACTATATACACGAGTATAGCAGTATTCGTATATTAGCAAGCGAAGTGGATTTGCAAAGTCCGGGATAAGAGTTGTCTTGGTACTGCCTCCGGTGATTAGTTAGATGTATCAGAGTAGAACATGGCTAAAACGTTAATACAGAAGAATAAAGTCATTTACAGTAATCTAAACAGGTGAATGAATAAATGTTTTATTTTATTTTATATGAATTATGTTTTTTTATTTGTGAGTATTTAATGTTCTAATTTATTCATGTCATATTTTATTTAGGTTCAGTTATAATTGGTATGTCAACTTAATACATATTCGTGGCTGTAAAAGGGCCGTGTCAGCTTACAATCTACATATTAATATATGAAAAACAAATTCTATGCTGCCTCCGTGGTCTAGCGGTTAAGTCCGTGGATTTTGACTCGGAGGTACCGGGTTCGATTCCTGGTCAGGGCACAAAAATATTTATTAATGCAAATAAATACATTTAATTAATATTTAATTTATTTGTGATATTTCTCGAGTTTGGTACGCTGGAGACATCGACGAGCTTGCCACTTGTCATGATAGGCCTATAGTAAAGTTGGCTAAATGTGAATCCGCTTATTTATAAGCGTGGTTTCTGACCACCCCGAAAGGAAAACGTTCTGATGATACTTTACTTTTTTCTAAATTCTATGCTTTTCATTTCTATGGTTTTTTTTAATCCACCAGGACTATGGCAAACAATGCTATAGTACTCTATAAACAGATGTTGTTAAAACTATCTTTATGCCAAAACATAATCTATATCACATTGATTAGATAATGTAGGATATATTGCTATCTTATGACATAATCATACTATATTTTTTTTGATAAAAACAACTCTTAACCTTAACCATGAACCTTGTTTTTAATTGTAAATATATTGTCATTGACCAGTGGTGGCTCAGTTGTAGAATGCTTTTCCTAAAATCCTACAAAGGTCGGTTCAAACCCCCCGGCATGTACCTACCAATGAGAAATACACTTTTCTTACGTATATTTGTCATACATTTACAATACCACCGATTCCGTGCCTCAGAGAGCACATGAAGCGATCAATCCCGGTACCATTACTACCAACTTGTGGAATTCTTAATAAATTTTCATCAGTATCTCGCCAACCCCGTGGCGGGTAAGGCCAAATTTTTCAGATATATGTTCTGGAAGGCCCATCTCTAACAGTGGACGTTGTTTTTGTATGTTTTTTTTTTACGTATTTACGCAATTTACCTTAGAGACATATTTCTCCCGACGTTATAAATATGTCTCTAAGCTAAATAAATATAAAAACTATTATAAATGTGATTCTAGAGGCTGTAATGAATATTTAATAAAGTATATAAACTTTTGTTCATGACTGTACCAATGCGGAAATTTGCTTCGCCCACAGCTATCTACCGCTCTTTTTATGTGCCTATTTTTATGTTCCGAACAGGAATCCAACCCGCGTCTAAATCCACGGGCTTAACGACTAGATCACTGAAACAGTTTCTTGTCTTTAAAATATCAAATAATATTTAAGAGTATCATCATTACGACCGTTTGGGTGGTCAGAAACTACGCTTATAAATTTAGCCAACTTTACTATAGGCCAATCATGACAAGTGGCAAGCTAGTCGATGTCTAGCGTACCAAACTCGGGAAATATGACAATTAAATCAATAAATAAATATTATTGTGGAACGACCAGGAATCCCCGTTCTTTAGAAGTAATTTAATATTAGGTACCTAAAAACTTGGCAGGTTTCAGATTGGCATTCAAAAAGCATATGTTAATATTACAAAAGACTTCACAGCAACTTACCTAACCTTATTCTATTTATTAATATACTATTGTTTTTTCTTGACTATCACTTATATTATTATTTATTTCCATGAAAATGTACATAACAGATTATACGTCTAAACAATACATTTCATAACAACATTAAAACACGAGTGACTAGATGTGTGAATTAATACGGCTCCAAGTACTTTAGGACAATGTTTTTACTTTCCACATCCGTTGATGCGAACACATCTAAATTCTCATCGGACTGCACGATTTTGTTCAATAAAACGATTGCACGGGGAACGGGGGCACTCTGGAGTAGATGTGTCCGAGCACTCTCCTCAGCAAATAGCCGATGGCCGCGCGCGCGCAGGTACTTGTTAGGTACAAACAATGAAATGAGTTTATTTATCATAATATTATTTATTTATTCTATTCCCATTTGTTAAAAACATATGTAAACTGTACATTTAGTGTGACTGTACACCCGTGACTCACCCAATATATGGCATCAGCTGAAAATCAGCGCTGCAGCCTCGGCTGTAGCATATGCTGAGCTGACCACCTATTTATCGCCACACCTGTATGTATGAGTAGTTTTATTTATATATATTTATAACCTATTTACGTATTTGTATATGTAATAGTAAGTATTATTTTTATGTATTTGTTTTATAAATTGTTATTTTATATCTATTATTGCACCTACTTACCATGAAAACTGTCCTAATGTCCTAAAGGTTTGGCTGTCAGAGAATGCCTAGCGGCATTAAGTCCGCCTTTGTACATAGTGCAATTAAGTTTTTAAATAAATAAATAAATAAATATGTTTCGGTATATAGGCTTGCATTTATACATTTAGATTTATCCCTTGCATATATTTTTTTTGTAATTGTAATTGTTGCGATAAATACAGTATTTTCTTTCTTTCTTTAAAACTTGACCTTGAAGGCTAACCTACATTAGCTTTTGCAATAATTATGTATGGAGGACAAATGATTGATTGCCAAATGTATTTTTATCATGTTTTTAACATAACACGATAAGATGAATCATTGTTTGTGCACTAAACCAATGTTAGTACAAATATGAACTTCACGTTTGTAAAGTTTACGAGATATTTAATTTTGAAAACAAATTCTTTATTGTCGAAGCCCCTAGAACACCCAGTCCTAGATCTTCACTGCTGAAGAACTTATTGGAGAATTTAATTAAGCAAGTCAACAACATGTTTACAAAATCTTATACAATATACAATCTAGAAGGTATCTTATTAGTTTAGTAAACATGTTACTTGCAGACCAGCATTGCATTCAAAATGTAGGTAACATCGTTTACTAAAACACAAAAACTAAGTACAATTTAAAAAAAATATAGACATGACATAAACATAAAACTACAGAAAACAACAAAAATGAATATCGCAAGTACTTACAAACAGTATAATTTAAAGAAAAATAATAGAATTATATGAACAACAACAATTATTATATTATTATAACACCTATAATAAAAAAAAACCTAAAATATATATAGGTAAACCATTATGTTATTATCCTCGTATCCGTCTGCGTGGCGCGTGTAGGCCAAAATTCTCTAGATATATGTTCTGGAAGGCCCATCTCCAGCAGTGGAGGTCTAGGACGCTGTGTTCTAGGGGCGGTAATGAATGAAAAAAAAAACCATTATGTATTATTAATACTTTTTTTTATTTTATAATATGGCATTTGCCAGTGTCAAAGTTAGGGAAAGACGGGTAAATAATAAATAGGACTTGAAAAATTTGGAACAGGATCAAAAGAGTAAATACAAAAATGGATAATTAATAGAAAAATACATCATTATATACAAAAATAAGAGAATAAGTAATGGATTATATATATATATATATATATATAGGATAGCTATATTCATATTTTAATATTATTATCTACAATAAATAACCCAATTATATTATATATAAATTTACTTCGTTTGATATATACAAGTAGGGATGAAATATTAATAGGAAATGGAACTCGGTGTGAAATGAGAGAGGAGATGAACAAGGAATGGTCATATAAGGGACAAGAGAAAAATATATGATTCATATCCTCCACGTCCAATCCACATTCACACATGTCGCTGTTAACAATGTGTAGCCTTATTAATACTTATATTCAAAAAAGTGGAGGTTTAGGACGCTCTGTTCTAATGCTGTAATGGTGAATAAATGAAAAATGATGAACATGAGTATTAATTTCAGATCTGCAGCAAATCGTAACCACGCTCCAGCCTTGTACAACCTGGGGTTATGTTATGAACTAGGTCTTGGGGTGAAGCCAAACGAAAAATCGGTAAGATAGCTTTTTTGTTCATACCTGTCATCGGTTCTAATAACTCTAGTGGTTATTTAGTTTAGTCACGTCATTTCGAAGTTAATAACAGGTTTCAACTCAAACTAATGGCCTTGATTTTTTTTAGTTGATATTTTACAAACAGCTAAGTTTTTTTATGTTGTTTATGCGATAATAAATGTAGCATTGGTCTTTTAGCTTGTCCTACTTTACTTAAGATTTATCCATTACTTAAGATTCTCAAAATAGTGAATTCTGTTATTTACTACAAATTTATTTATTTATTCATTTACTTATTCCAGATTTATTTTATTTATTTATTAGTTTAAAAAGTACTTACATATTTACAAAAAATCACTTACTTGCGACCCAAACAAGATGATGTTTCATAAGAGTGACTGTGAGCGGTAACAACCCCGATAGGCCGAGGCCGGTGCCAGGGTTAATTACATCAAATTCAAAATTCTTTATTGTATAGATTGCTTATTCTAATTACAGTTGTGTGTACATGTCATGATGATGCAATCTGCCCATATTGTGGGCATACAATATTCTTATGTCAATAGATATTTATTTACAATATTTATTTGTATATAGTTTATATTGTTCTTGTCAATTTATTGGAATACAATGTTAATGTCAAAATTTGAATGCTAAAAATTCCTTTATTGAGTAAAAATATTTTCTTTAACTCAATAGTAAAACGTTTTATAGGTAACTCTCGTATCTCTCTAGGAATTTTATTATATACACTAATGCACATTATGTGGCAGTTTCTGCTGTAATATTCACTTACACATCTTGGGTAGATTAGTCGGGTATAATCTCTAGGTACAATATGTTGAACTAGTCGCCAATGTGGTTAAATTTATTTGTTTCCTCCTACAATTATTTAAATTACTAAAATCTAAACATCAAAGCTATAAAAGTGTTTAAAATACTATATTATAAAAATGTATAGGTATATAAGATGTCTTTTACAACTAAATATTTACATTCAAATGATTACCGAACACCTAGCCAATTACGGAATAACATTATTTTCACTAAACATATAACACGAACAAATTATAAACCATTTAAAATACTTAAAAAATAAACATAAAAATAAAGAGACAATATTTAAAAAATCCATCTACGCATCATTATGTTACGATATGTGAATAATATTCATAAAAAAAAACGCTTTATTTATAAAATTTTGTTTAAATTGTATGAAAACCATAGACAAGTCGGAACGACTTTCAAAGCAAAATAAAGTTTTCGGGGTGGTCAGAAACCACGCTTATAAATAAGCGGATTCACATTTAGCCAACTTTACTATAGGCCAATCATGACAAGTGGCAAGCTCGTCGATGTCTCCAGCGTACCAAACTCGAGAAATATCACAAATAAATTCAATATTAATTAAATGTATTTATTTACATTAATATTTTTGTGTCCCGACCAGGAATCGAACCCGGTACCTCCGAGTCTAAATCCACGAACTTAACTGCTAGACCACGGAGCAAAATAAAGTAAAAAAAACGCATAAAGCGACAAGTCAAACGTTAAACATGTCAAAAGATAATCAGCCTTTCTGCAGCTGGCCGTACATTTCTCAAATTTTGTAAAATCTTATGGAGTTCTTCGCCCCATCTTGCACGGACAAGTCAAGTCCAAGTTTTTCGTTTTGTAAATTAGTTTACTGTGGATATTGTTAGTCAAAAGTGGTGTTATTTTGTTTAATAATGTGCTACGTTGTGAATAATTATGGAAAACGATAAATTTGATTCTATATGAGTATATGGGGCAGAAGTTACACTTTATTTTTTTGCGGTTTTCCCGCGCTGTGAACTCCCGTATACCCTTCGTGTTTGGGCGATATTGACGTGAATTACTCCATGAAAAGCATCAAATTCTGCAACACTTTAAATTTGATGAACCCAACTCGGTTATGAACTATGTTATGAACATATATTATGTAAATAAATAAATATTTCCAGACAGGTCACACAGCGCCATCTAGTTTCCGTGGTAAGCTACGAGGCTTGTGTTACGGAAACTAGATGGTTGAATATATACATATAAACACCCAGACCGAGACAAATTATACAATGTACAACTTGCCCCCGGTGGGAATCGAACCCACGAGTTCACGGCAACGTTTACCACTAGACCACGGAGGCGGTCAAATAAATTACCGATGTATTCTGTACACTTATTGTAAATAGTTTTAACAGGTCACTGTAATTTGCTAAGCTGCTGGTCTTCTGCTAACAGCTTACTTATTGGACCACTTTGCTGCTTAGTCTTCTACTAGCAGGAGTAGAATCATTCAAAATAATTAAATTAATGACGTTTCATAATGCCTGTAATAGGTTTACGTGAATAAAGATATTTTGACTTTGACTTAAAGCTTTAAATTGTCTTAAAAAGTTTTGATTTAAAGAAACAGGTAATGCTACATGGTTTTGTATATTCTATAGGCAATGGAGTTGTATCGATCTGCAGCATCTTTGGATCACCCCGGTGCCCTGTACAACTTGAGCATTTACTATGGGCAGGGTCGTGGCGGGGTCGAGCGGGACCTCACCACCGCCACCCGACTGCTGCGCCTCGCCGCCGTCCGCGGACAGAAGGACGCCATACAAGCTCTCAAAGATCTTAACATACCCCCCGTAGAGGAGAAACCGACCTCGCCAACATGGGCCTACTCGTACACGCCATTCGCACAAAGCGAAAACTTAATCCCTATACATTCTAGTCTATTTGTCGATAATAAACATTACCTGCATGCACACAACTGTGAAGCTACAATTTATTGAGATTTTTCGTTATTTCTAAATTGCTAGTGTGGAATTTAAGGGCCGATAAATTCTGTGGTGTCAAGGAAAAAGGGGATAAGTACAAAACTTGAACTTTTCACTAGAGGCAAATTAAGAAAACAACTCATTTTTATAATTAAAAAATGTAATTTACGTAATGTTCAATTTCATTTGTCGTATACTTTAGGTACGAGTCCACTCATCTCACTATGGATAACTGAATTATTGGCGGTAAAAGCGCGATACTGAAATAACTCGATTGAACTCTTTTTACTTATTTATACATTTTAATATTACGACTAGCCCCTTTATGTACGTAGGGGTGTAAAATAAACTGTACAGTTTATAGACTCATCTCCTTATTGCATTGACGCATATGAATTTTTTGAACCAATGCAAAAATCTAATTTTATTTTTTTTCGACTTATCTCCTTTTTCCTTGACACCACAGAATTAATCTTTTTTTTTTGTTTGTTTGTTTTTTTTTTCTCCCGATGGATGATGAAAAAGGTGATAGGAAAGGCAAAGGGTTTAGCCCATACAGCCAAGTCATATAACAATACAAAATGTAATATATCTTTCTTACGACTTAATAAGGTTATAATATTCCTGATGTTGCAGAATTTGATCTCGCGGCATTTTTCATAAAGACGTCGGGTATAGTGTGTAAATAACTTTAAAGCTGTATGTAAAGCTGGTATATTAGACGCCATTTTTAATTTCAATCGTCTTCATTACAGAGACTTAATTTTCGTTTGACAGCTGGAAGAAAATGTTGAGTGGAGGAGCTATGACAAATGTCTCAGAATACGGGTGTTAGTTTGGGAACGTTTTTACGTCTAATAAATAATACAAAATATAATAAAAATATATCTGTGGGTACACCAAAACTTGAATTCCACACTGGAGGCACTTTTTTTACCAAAACTGACAACCAAGTTTTTTGTTGTTTTTAAGTTTTATTGTAATTAATGTTTCGCCTTAGGCCGCGTTCGTTTTAAGAAATGTTAGCATGAAAATACCACCTTTTTTTAGCACAAGTCCTTCGTTTAGGGAAAATTCTAACATTTGATGCTAATTTTGTATGTCAGTACCGTGTTGAAAGGAGAGTTATTGTTACTTTTTGACAGATGTCATTTAACATAAGAAATGGTTTGTTTACATTGTTGTATAGTTTATATTATATTTGTTTAAAATGTATTTTAAACAATTTTATATAATAAATTCAAAGACCATAATACCTTGTCAATTGATTTGTTATTATTTGTTACTTGTCAAAAAGTAGCCTTACCGCTCGTTTTTTTAAAGAAATGTTAGCATTGTTAAAAAAAATGGAATTTCTTAACAAAAACGACATTTCACGCTGGTTTATGAAGTTGCTACGAAACGTTGGAAATGCTATAAAACGAACGCAGCCAAATTGGCTTAGCCTCAGGTTAGGATGTGATTGTAGAATAAGAACCAGATCATTGTAAGCTTACATTTTGGTGGTGGTAAAGGCAATCACTATTTCGTAATATTTTTTTTATTTACAATGTACTACTTTACTAATAAAGTAATAGACATGTCTTATAAAATGAATATGCTTAGTTTATAGGGAAGTGACAATTTGTTATGAACAAATTAAAATAAAATTACTTCTAAAATATTGTTTGTTTTTATTGTTGAAACCCATGATCTAAATAAGAATGCCCATTTTTCTTAGAGAAATGGGCCCAATAAAATGTTCTCCAATTTTTTTTTAAATGGTAATGATTTATTTTTTACTTGACAACCCCTCATTCCGAATTGCGCTCAGAGCGTTTAGAACGAATATGACACTGACCGTCGTTCCGAATCAAATATCGCGATTTGGATGCTCAGAGCGTGATATCAATTCGGAACGGTCTAAATCACATTTTCATTCATAAAATGTTAGTTTTTTTTTAAATGTATGGAAGATAAATTGCGGTTTGAGTATGAATACTAACAAATATACATCTCTCGGTTTATTCATCTTTATATGTGTAAAGTTTAATATTATTAACTTATTTTGGTCTTTTAAAATAACTTGCCGAGTTACAGACATTTTTTTTTCGCTTCTTACTTAAATATTAATTATAGATTTGTTTTAGAATACAAACAGTATAAACGAATTACAATATTAAATAATTAAAAAAAAAACTTAATTTAAATTAACTTGAAAATGGCGCGCGACATAATGACAAAAAACTGACAGCGCTCAGAGCCATCTACCTCGATAACGTGAGCAGTCTTAAGCGCGACGAATGATGTCATTTGTGACGTCACATAGCTTTGGCAAAACAGTTTAAGCGCGTATCGGAACACCTTTAAACGTGTTTAGGTTACTATTGTTGTGTCTCGGAACGAGGATAGTTTATGCACGTCTCGGAACTGCTTAAGGCGTGCTTAGGTTACTATTGTCGTGTCTCGGAACGAGGATAGTTTATGCACGTCTCGGAACTGCTTTTAGCGTGCTTAGGTTACTATTGTCGTGTCTCGGAACGAGGATAGTTTATGCACGTCTCGGAACTGCTTTAAGCGTGCTTAGGTTACTATTATCGTGTCTCGGAACGATAAAAGTTTATGCACGTCTCGAACTGCTTTAAGCGTGCTTAGGTTACTATTATCGTGTCTCGGAACGATAAAAGTTTATGCACGTCTCGGAACTGCTTTAAGCGTGCTTAGGTTACTATTATTGTGTCTCGGAACGAGAGGAAAGTTTATGCACGTCTCGGAACTGCTTTAAGCGTGCTTAGGTTACTATTGTCGTGTCTCGGAACGAGGATAGTTTATGCACGTCTCGGAACTGCTTTAAGCGTGCTTAGGTTACTATTGTCGTGTCTCGGAACGAGGATAGTTTATGCACGTCTCGGAACTGCTTTAAGCGTGCTTAGGTTACTATTATCGTGTCTCGGAACGATAAAAGTTTATGCACGTCTCGAACTGCTTTAAGCGTGCTTAGGTTACTATTATCGTGTCTCGGAACGATAAAAGTTTATGCACGTCTCGGAACTGCTTTAAGCGTGCTTAGGTTACTATTATTGTGTCTCGGAACGAGAGGAAAGTTTATGCACGTCTCGGAACTGCTTTAAGCGTGCTTAGGTTACTATTATCGTGTCTCGGAACGAGTGAAAGAGTAGGCAGCTTGTTCTATGACTTAAGAGGGTTTATTAATGCTTTTGCATCCTCGTTCGTACAATTCAATATAGTTTCAATAAGTCAGTGTTCTTTTGAGAAATGTAGTCTTATCAACTCACCAGGGAATAAAATTACTGTCATTTTGGAGATATATTTGTTTAAGTAAAATAGTTCTTTTATCTTTTTTTTCTCCGACTAAAAATGAAAGTGTATATATGTATTGTAAGATAATATTTAGAATTGGCCTGGTAGTGTAACAGAGTTTGGTCAGATGGCGCTGCGGAACACAAAAAGGGGTTCACACAGGTGGGCGTCAGAAAAAGAGGCGGGATTATTATGGTGGTGATCGCATGATCGTATCGTAACGGAAAGTTAATTTAAAACTATATCCAAAATGTCTACATTTCTCTGTCTTGAAAATATTGGATTGTGCCAGCGAGAGGGATGCAAAAGAGTCAAACAAACTTAATTAAGGAAAATTACATATTATTTATATTGAAACGCGATTCAAGGTTCCTATATTAGAATTATTTATTTCTTCAAACATAAAAAAAGGTTTGAAACTAACTGCATAGTTATAATAAGTCTCAGGATTGACTCAATTTTATTATCGGAACTTAGCCTATATAGGATTGTTAGGTACATGGAAAATAAAAATGAAAAAATAGTAATACCACATTTATTAAGTATTTTACTTAACCTAAAATAACATAATGTACAGAATCATCCACTGTACCATAATTTAGAGGAATGGTTTAAAAAAAAAATCTATTTACATAATAGTTTTTTTAAGAAACGGGTCTTTACGCGAATTTACGAATTCTACATATAGTTTAATTATTTTACGCATTATTATTATTTTTAACAAATGTTTTAAAAAGTGGGTAGTTGAAAATCTTTGCCTTTCGAGGTAAATCGCGTAAAGATCCGTTGACTATAGAAGCTATTATGGTATAAAAACTTATAATGCAAACTTACAATTTAAAACATATGGTTATTTTTAAATGTAAACGCTTTTAAAGTACATGGGCAGTGCTACATTATTAAAATAAATTTAAAATGAGAAAATTGAAATAAATGGCTTTATTTTCTCGCCACAAAAAAAATACATTGGTGTTAATTTTTTATTTAACACAATAATTAAACTTTAAAAGCAATAGTACTAACTATCATAAATCATATCAATCCACTTATAAAATAGTACATTGTATATCAAATGTTTTTTAATCAAGAAAAAATTTTTTTTTAGAATTTTATGCAAATATTAAAGATGGCTGTCATTAAAAAATTATCTAAATTTAAAAAATGCACTAACACAAATTATAATCCGATATCGCTTTAATTTTCATATCCCCTAATGAACATTTTATTAAAGATTATAAAGAACTTTGATACCACGGAGGGCAGCCTTTTGTTTTGACTGATACTGAAATAAAGCTCAAAATAAATCACCCGATACTAGATTAGAGTGTGTTACGAAATCACATTAAGCTTACAAGACTAGATTAGTTTTGTTTGGGTAAGCGTATAGTAAACCAGCCTATAGTGAATTGCAAGCCCGAGACATCATACTTCTCTCTCCCACACACGTTGGAACAATGAATCCATGGAATACTAAGAAATTTGTCTTCTCTATACTTTCTCAAGGTCAAATTCAAGGTCGCTCAGCGAGCCATGGAGAGAGCTATGCTTGGTGTATCTCTGATGGATAGAATTCGAAACGTTGATATTCGTCAGAGAACGAAAGTTACTGACATAGCTTTTAAAATTAGCAAGCTGAAGTGGCAATGGGCCGGACACATCTGCCGCAGAACCGACGATCGATGGGGCAAACGGGTTCTAGAGTGGAGACCACGTACGGGAAGACGCAGAGTGGGACGACCCCCCGCCAGATGGACAGATGACCTAAAGAAGGTCGCTGGTGGGGGTTGGATGAGGGTAGCGAAAGATCGCGTTAAGTGGCGAGCCTTAGGGGAGGCCTACATCCAGCAGTGGAGAGATACAGACTGATGATGATACTTTCTCATACATTGTAAGAGCCAATGCATAATTTTATACATAATTAAGGTATTTGGCAGAGCGGTTGTGGCTTGGTTGTAAGAATGAGTTAAAATCCTAATTCGGTACATTTTTCAACACCGCCATTCCCGTGCCTCCAGAGAGCACGTCAAACCGTCAGTCCTTGTTCCACTATTGTGGAATCGTTAATAATATGTCATTAAAAAATTACATAAGACCTTGCTAACCCCTCTGGCCAGCTTGGCATTTGCCTACATTTGTAGGCTAAATTCTACAGATATTTCTGGAAGTTCCACTTGACTGGGATGAAAAAACTGTATATATATTTGGCAATATGAAAAAATAGAATAAAATAATATAACAATTCTGATTTGTTCTCAAAAACATGCGATTATACTTGTTATTTTTTGTTTATTTCAGATTTAAATGCTAGCATTTCGTTACAATACTAGTGACTACTATTTCGTGACGTAGGTAGATTCATTTTGAGCTTTACTCACAAACATTGTGTGTCGAGTTATTCTAGTACTTGTTCCTGTAGTCTCGAGTCTGTGCGTACCGGTCTGGGTAGGGCGCGGCGGGTGGCGGGTACTGCACGGGGTACCGGGAGTCGTACGCGGCGGCCTGTCCCCCCGCGTACCTCCCCTCCCCTCCCGCCGAACTGGACCAACCCTCCGCACCACTGTTGCTGCCTGAAATAAACATCTCATTATAATTATATCTACACTCGGTTGTTAAATCGTTCGCACTAACCAACATGTTCAAGTCTTTGAGAAAAACTTACTGGGGAATAAAATCACAGACTGTTTAGAGATATATTTTCCATTCTTCTTATCTTTTACACGATGGACCCGGAACCCACTAGGAGAATCCATGGAATACTTATGCTATGTTCGGCTTGAAAGCAAATCTTTTTTTTTTCGTCGTCCCACTCTGCGTCTCCCAGTACGTGGTCTGCACTGCAGGACCAGTTTACTCCATCGTTCACGCTTCTGCGACAGACGTGTCCAGCCCATTGTCACTCCAACTTGCTAATTTTGGAAGCTATGTCGGTAACCTTGGTTCTTTGACGGATGTCAACGTTTCTGACTTTATCCTTCAGAGAAATCCCGAGCATAGGTCTCAAGAATTTTGCTTAAAGTGTATGAAAACCATAGAGCAACGCCAAATCGACCTTCAAAGCGAAATAAAGTAATCAAAGCGCTTAAAGCGACAGGTCAAACACAGGGTTAGACATTTGTCTTCCCTCATAGATTTGTTTTAGTAAAAATATTTATCTGTCTAAAATGTCCGTAATTTTATTTCCTAGAAAGTTAATAGAATACATTTCTCAAAAGTACACTCAAGACTTAAATAAACAAAAACGATAATGAATGAACGACGATGAATTATCCTAAATAGGGATGTGTTCGCTCGCTATAGCGGATTGTTTCTTGCCTTTGGCGAGGAGTAATTTGGTGTGGATTAATATTTATGAACTACTCACTGTAAGTAGTGTATTGTTATTTTTATTTCTAAATATTTATTTTTATTTATTTTATTTTATTTTAAAACTTTATTGCACAATGTACAAAAGGCGAAGCTTAATGCCTAGGCATTATCTAACAGTCGACCTTGGGGACAAAGGAGATATCAAATAGTAATATGAGACGGTGCAAAAATAAGAGTTAAAAGAGACAGATTTTGCTATAACTAATACTTAACCTAATATCAAATACATATACTACTTAATATACATCATATGTAAATATATGTAAATGTTTTATAATTGCATATACATTCCATTGAATTGTGAAGACTTGAAATTTAAAAATGTTTTGTACTAATTTCTGTTGTGTGTACCTAATAATAATAATAATGATAACATAAAAAAAAAACCTAAACCATTACATTAATCAAAGCTAACACAGATTAAATGAAACGGTTGGCGGCGCTGGTTTATAATGTTAGCGTGGCTAATAACTGGAACGAGGCTCTAGAAAAAATAGATGTACTGACTTTTGGAAGGTATAGTGCTGTCTGGATACCGACTGGAGGCGTTCCAGCTGCGAGCCTCGGGCTTGCCGGCCGGAGACGTGCGGAACTGACGGGCGTCGTGGGAATCGTACGTGCGGCTAGAACATGCAACAAAAGATAGACGAATTCTTTATTACACAGAAAATAATACATTTTACAGTATATAGGGGAGGTGGTGGCTCACTTATAAGAACGCGTTCCTTAAATCCTACAAAGGTCGGTTCAAACCCACCCGACATGTACCAATGAGAAATACAAAAGTCATAAATATCTTTATTCACGTAAACCTATTACAGGCATTTATAAAACGTCATTAGTTTAATTATTTTGAATGATTCTACTCCTGCTAGTAGAAGACTAAGCAGCAAAGTGGTCCAATAAGTAAGCTGTTAGCAGAAGACCAGCAGCTTAGCAAATTCCAGTGACCTGCTAATGTTTAATCTGACTGAGAAAGGAATCTGCAAGGAAAACTCGGCTATATCAGATTTACAAAATAAAACATATACAGAACTGCACCACAACGATCAATTAATAACCTTTTAAATTTAGTTATCAGTACCTATGAGAATACAATACCTGGTACAGCAGTAACCCACCAGGCAAGTCAGAATTAAGGTAGACTACATGCCTATGTGCAACCCGAAAGTCGACAAAACTTTTCTAACGTACATTTGTCATAGATTTACAACACCACCGTTCCCGTGTAAGGAGAGCATGTTAAGCCGTTGGTCCCGGTTCCACTAATACCAACATGTGGAATCGTTAATAAATTGACATCATATCCTCGCCAAGCTATCTGGCCAGCGTGGCGAGTGTAAGCCAAATTATCCAAATATATTTTCTGGAAGGTCCATCTCCAACAGTGGAGGTTTTAGGATGCTGTGTTCTAGGGGCTGTAATGATATAGGTGAGCTTAATGTGTAAAAACATTTTTTAACAGCTTTGGGAGATGTGAGCAGGGATTGTAAGGTGCATGACCTATTATTTGAGATAAAGAGATCTATTGAGTGACAAACTTATATACTAAAAGTGTTTAAGTGAGCAAATTTTTTTCAGACGCCGGGAAACTGCAATACTATATTCTGGTATATTGTTATATTCTGGACAGATAACAACACTGTGAACTAGAAGTTCGTCGGAACTGTTTATTGCCAACTTTTCAAGACCCAGGAAAACGAATTTTATAGTTGGAGAAAAAAAATGTAATTTAAAAAAAACATACTTTTTAATACCATTTTTAGACTTAATTCCTAAAAAGGTTGTTTCAAACCCCGGCATGTAATAATGAGAAATATTTATTTATTATAATATAGAACCAGCAAGATATGCAGTAACAGAGGTCTTATACACTGAAAATCTGGCGTTGAAGACCATGTCTTTCGTCACTGTTTCCAATACAAACAATGTCACCATACGGTTGACACATTCTTACAACTGGGTTGAAGCACGATGTGTTCCACTTGCGGATATGCAAAGCAAATGTGCTTTGTGGATGTCGTAATAAATCAAATCTTCTTCATTTATTTGATTTTTTCGACAATTACCTAGGTTCCTTGGCCCTGGTGCCTGGAGGTAGCGGCTGTCGCGTGTCGTCATTAGAGCTGCCGTTAGGTGGATACTTCATGGCGCTTGCTAAAAATTAAAATACTTATTTAGTTCTTTGTAAGGTTTTACAGTTGTCAATTTATAAGTTAAATTAAATACACAAGTATACCGTTAGTTTGCAAAGAATAAGTAAATACGGTCTTTTGAAAAATCCTCTGACAAACCTCCCGTAACCTAATTGAACGAAAGGAGAAGATATGGTACAATACATAACGCTGGAACTAGCAAACTACGTCTGTATGGAATACACTCTAATCAGTAGCAAATCAGTAGTAAGCTAGCTATCGAACAATGCCGTCAAACTGAGACTAACAAACAGTATGGGGAATCAAACAGTATTTTTAAAATAAAATTCCAAGTGTTGAAAGTGAACCATAGGAATTAAAATTAATTATATATAATAGTTACAGGCGACATGTCGTGGATATTCCCTCTTGTAGTCTCTCTCGCGCTTGTCGGTGTTCCGCTCGTATGCCGGCGCCGCCATGTCGAACCGCGGGGGCGGGGGCGCCTCAAACTGGCTGCGACTCGACATCTATGGTGAACAAAACAATATTAATGGGGATAACAGTCGTCTTCAATGCTTTTGGTCCTCGGCGTAGTGGATTGCCTGGTGCACAGGATGTTCAGACCTGACTGGACCATCGCTTAGAGCTTCTTCCTTCTCTTGTTCTTTTACCGTCTACCTTGCTTGTAATTAGAAGTTATTCTAGAATATCATCACCTCTTCTTGCAATGTGGCTAAAGTATTGCAGCATTTGGTCAAAGCAGACGGTAGAGAATCTTTGCTTCCTGGTAAGCTTAAGTCCAAAGGATTCTGAGCAAACGACGCCAGCACCACATTATTAATATTATTATTATACGTTGCTGTCGCTCCATATTCTGTTAAGTTGGGTCATATTCAATTCCAGCTAAATTGGCGCGGGTGGCGTGTGACAAACTACATCCAGTGTTTGCATCTAATTATAATAATAATTATAATAGTTATAGAGGCCTACATCCGTCGACTCACGTACGCCGCGCCGGCCTGGGCGCTCTCACCTCAGCTAGACTGAGAGCACGTCTACAAGCGTAACAAAATCTGTCGATCCGTAACATTGTCGGCGCCACATGTTACGTGAGGAACAACATAATCCAAAGGGATATACAGATGGATACACTGGATGAATTCGTCCGTCGTCTGGCGGCTGGCATGTTGTGTGGTACATACCATGGGCGGGGGCGGCGGTCTCTTGTGCCTGGCGTCCCGCTCATAGGCGGAGCCGGACGGCGGAGAGGGGGCGCCCTTTCGGTACCCGCTGTTCTCGTACGCACTGCTGCGTTTGCGACGCTCCTCTTCCAATCTGCAAACAAAATAAAATAATAATATTACTTCTATAGAATATTTATAATAGCAATAAAAAACAAACAGAGCGGTGGTAGCTCGGTTGTAAGAATGCTTTCTCTAAAATCCTTAAAAAATTGGTTCGAGTTCAATGAGAAATACACTATTCTTACATACATTTGTCATATTATAACTCCACCGTTGCCTCGGGAAGCATGTTAAACCGTCGGTCCCAGTTTCACTAATACCAGCATATGGAATTGTTAATCAATTGTCATTAAAAATTGACATTAGACCTTCACCATGCCATCTGGCAAGAGTGGCACGAGTAGGCCAAGTTCTTCAGGGAATTCGGGAAGGCCCACCTCTAAAAGTGTAGGACTCTAGGTTCTAAGGGCTGTGGTGATGATGATGAAACACTTTGGTGAAATCACAAAATGCGTCAAATAATCGAAAGCATTCCTGTGTATGAGAAGACAAATTTCTAAGCATTCCATGGATTCACCGTGCGGGTGCCGGGTCCATCGTGTGTGGGTAAGAGATGAAAAGAATGGTGTCTCAGGCTTGCGACCGACAATACGCTGGTTTAAGAAAAGGAGGCCTCCTTTTTTTTCTATTGCGCGATAATAAGCTCACCATCCACCATTCTACTTCTCTCCCTACCCAACCAAATACTGTATGATCCCGTTAATGCCGTCTTGGAAGCTGAGGCCCAATTCTTTCAGTAAGTGATGCAAAGATTTTGCTGGAACTCCTCTTGCACCAACTTCCACTGTGTAAAGCTGAGTGTTATTAATTAAACGAATGTGTAAAATCTCTAAGTTATAAATAAGCTACATCTGAATTATAAATACAATGGACATCTATTATAGTAGATTCCATTACATAAATACATCATTTTGGCGATTCTTGGTCATCATACGTGCTGTAGGTTTCATACTATTGTATAGTTACCTGAGCTGTGCTCTTTTTAGTTCCAATCTCTCGAGTTCCAATTTTTCTCTCTCCAGACGATGTCTCTCTCGCTCCAAACGCAATAACTCATTCTTTTCGCGTTCAATCTTCTCCCTGTTAATATAATATATTGGTAAGTTTCTTCAATTGTTATTATATTAATATTAACCTTTTTATTGGTTGGAATTAAATCACAAGTTTACAATTGTCAAGCTACTACATTTCACTGCTGCTAAATAATAGAAACGGTAATATATTATTATGTAATATCTTATTGTAGGAGCTACAGTTTTTTGTAATAAAACTATTCTCTTACTATCCCTTATACACATTTATCGAGCCTAGAGAGAAAATGTAAACAGACCACTTAAAAAATAATTTAAAGGGTCTCAATAGCAAATATAAAATACAATTTTAACGGGTCTTTACGCGATTTAATATGTCTCTAAATATTTCTCCCGACGTTTCAGCCAAGTTGCATTGGCCATGGTCACGGGTCGACTGTGATATGTCAAGACAGACCCGTTAAAATTATAAAAACTATTATGAATGTGCGCGAAAGTTTAAATTAATTGAATAGTGCTTTTAATTTCATTTATAATAATTATGTTTACATTTTAATAGTAACAAATAAGTACTGCTGTAAAACAATTTTACATAGAAACATATTATTTGTATTACTGTTTCCAAATTGTCCATAATTTTATTTCCAAGACAGTTGAAAGACTACATTCCTTAAAAGTACTGTCCCAGATTTGAAAAGTCTTTGAAAATATTGGATTGTGCGAGCGAAAAGGAACAACCATGGGGGTGACAGACAGATCCATTATTGTGGGAATAATGTGATTAAATGACATGACACCAGATCTCTCAAGAAACTAGGCACAGAAAATTAGCTGCAGTAATATATTAATAACATACCTCTCTGCCCGTAGCTTCTCCCTCTCTATCTCGAGCCGTTGTTTCTCCTGTCTCTGCCTCCTCTCCCTCTCCCGGAGCGCGTCCTCCGCCTGTCTCCGCCGCCTCTCGTCCTCCCGAGCAGCACGAGATCTCTCCCGAGCACGAGCCAAGTCACGCTCTTTCTGCAAATTTCAAATATAATAAAATTTTCGACGTTATTCACAACTCTTTATTTATTTATTTATTTAAAACTTTATTGCACTATGTACAAGGGGCGGGCTTAATGCCGCTAGACATTCTCTGACAGCCAACCTTTGGGACAATGATAACTATAACTTAGATCGATGAGTAGGTGCGAAGACGTATTTAAGATTAAATAAAAATTAAGTATTAAATGATAACTATATCTATTAATAATATATATACTACATACTAATAGTACTTACATACATACATAACTATACTATATACAATATCTACTTATATACGCTGTAGGGAGCTGTTTAAGTAATGTGAGTATACCAATCTTTTGAAAATTATTCTGTTGGATGCTTGCCGAACATTAACCGGCAAAGTGTTCCAAAGATTTACTGCAACAACTCTTTCAACTTATTATAAAATAAAAAGGAATATTTTATTGAAGAGTGCAAGATAAAGTAAGTTATCATCACAATATACCTTCTAGGGTGGCCAGAAACCATGCTTTTAAAAGAGCAGAGATTTAGCCAACTGCACTATAGGCCCATCATGACAATTGACACGATCTCTCGCGTAAAAAAACTCGAGAAATTACAATTTAATTATTGTTCACCCTGTCCCGGTGCTTCCTCTAAATCCACAGAGTTAACAATAAAGAGGCTAGTAAGATAACATCTGTATAATAATAAAAACAGAAAGTGAATTTAATTTAAGTATATATGGTACATCCAAATGTCTAAACTGCATGAATGCCTGGCTTTAAAGATGATAAAGGATAATGTCCAATTATGTAACAACAGATACAAGACTAGGCTGGAGAATCATCCTAACCAGCGGTTGACCTCACCATCCCTCAAGAAGTCAGGCATATACAAATACGTAGTGCCGGAAACGTTCAGCCAGCGAGATTCAAGCTGCTGAGCAAATAAGAAGATATTCCCAATGGGCAATATAATCCACATACCATACTAATACTCATCTGCCTAAAGTTTATGACTTGCAAGAATAACAAAAAAAAAAAACAATGTCTATAGCTTAAAGGACCACATTGGCATAAGTAAAAGTATTAATGGTCAAATCACATGGCTAATGCAATACTGGATGGTAGTGCAATATGACAATGTATATTAAAGACAGCACATACAAATCTGTCTTCTAGGTTCATTAAACGCTTATTAATCAACTTAAGTGTTAGAAGTAACACAGCCTATGGCCTCAAATATATACAAGGTATAAAAATAGTGTACAAACCCATATCTTGGAGAATGACAGCACATCCCTGTGCGGGGACCGTCTGTGCTCGCGACTTCTATTCCTGTTACCGCGTGGATCCTGATAAATTTAATAATTATATTTAGTTAATGTTGAATATAAAAACGTTAGAAATTAATTGAATCTCCTTCCCACACACTATTGGACCTATCACCATAGCTGGGCACCGTTAATCAAATAGTTAACTTCGTTAATCGTTAATCCGTTACAAAAAAAGTTAGCTTCGTTAAACGTTAAAGCGTTACATTTCGGAAGAATTAACGGAAGTTAATGTTAATCCGTTAATATGTGTAAAATTGCATTTTTATATCGTTGCGTTAGTAAACTTATAAAACCTGTTGGTTTAGGTTCTGGAAGTTAACAGGTTAATATATAATATATATAATATATATATATATATAGAGCCCGCCTTAACAATCTCTTCAAACTGTACGTATTGTGACTCATGTACCCCCTCTTACATGTTGTTTCAAATTATTCAGGCTTGATACATGAACTTTTATTTTGGTGTCTTTCGGCAAGCAACGGCAAAATATATCTAGTTTTGTTTTTGTCTCACGCGCCGCCGCTTGTCGTTTCATACTTGTCTGAACCTGTTTTTCGCGCTACACCGCGGTGCCGTGCGGTAAATAGTGGCATTGGATTAACGGACTTCTGCATATTAACGGAAGTTAACATTTTTATAAGTTAACTTAAAAGTTAACCCGTTAATCAAAATGTTAACTTCGTTAATTAACGATTAACAAGTTAATGCCCAGCTATGCCTATCATCCACACAGTGAATGTAATGCTGTAAGAAATTTGTCTTTTATAAGCCAACTACGAGGGTAACAACAATATCCAAAAAAACTCCTATATGATGTGTATAAAATTATCATATACAATATTCGGTGGTAGGCGGACTGATGGTGGGAATTTGCCCATTCCGACAGGGCAGGGAAGTATCCACCGTTTGTGCCGGTAAACCCAGTAAAGTGTATCCACAAGTTTCGGGATCAGGCTCCAATTACCGTCTTGCCCAGTTAAGCCGGCACAGTATCTGATTCCAGTTGCTGACATTCATGGACCTTGCGCGCTACTTACCATCAGGTGGGCGCAAGGCTATATGTCGCTCTAGTATAAAAAATAAATTGTTTAAGGATGACACCATTGAATAAATTTAAAAGAATGATAAAAGCTTGGTTGTTGGAAAGGTGTTTTAGTGACGCAGTTGATTTTCTTGACTAAATTATGATTGTTACATGTACAATGTACATTATTACTAATCCTAACAACATAAAATTACTATAATTATTGTATTACATTTTTGGTTATTTGTATTTAACTATATGTCTGATATATTGAATAAATTTGTTAAACCATTACCACGTTATAAACTGTTGTAGCAATAGTAATGAACTGTCATATGTAAATATAAAAAATAAAACAAGCAATACACTTTAATAATTCAATTAAAACTCTTTAATTGAATTGGTAATGCATTAGGACATCACAAATTTATTAGTACTGCAGCTGTCAAAAGTATGGTACAGTAAATATATGAATGGTGATGGTATAGCTTTGGTTCTTCAGAAGAGAATTGTGCTCAGCAGTTGGAAATTTTTTATCAATCAATATCATCAAGACCCTTCTGGGGTGGTAAGAAACCGCATACATCTAACCAACTTTACTATAGGCCCATCATTACAAGTGGCAACCTCGTCAATGTCTCTTAGTGTACCAAACTTAAAAAATATCATAAATAAATTATTATGCCCCAACCAGGAATAGAACCCGGGACTTATAATATAAATATTTCCAGACAGGTCACACAGCGCCATCTAGTTTCCGTGGTAAGCTACGAGGCTTGTGTTACGGAAACTACATATTATACTTTTTTTGTTGTTGTAAATATATACATATTATACATATAAACACCCAGACCGAGACAAATTATACAATGTACATCTTGCCCCCGGTGGGAATCGAACCCACGACCTCCCGAGTTCACGGCACCGTTTGTTACCACTAGACCACGGAGGCGGTCAAATATGGATGTATATGTACTTACTTTATCTTTATGTGCTTTGTCTCTAGTCTCTGATGTAGACCGATTGCTGTCTCCGGTCTCATCTGCCTCTTTCTTAGGTTTAGGCTCTCCGCCCGCTTCTTCTTTGTTTTCCTGTTAACAACATTTATTTTATGCATTGTTTTATATTTGTCTGATATACTGCGTGGAATTTATTAAAGAGCAAATATTTTTATATTAAAATCTATAATAAAAAAAGTTTTTTTGGTTTGTTATTATTTTCTTAAAAATATTGCCACTCATACAGAACTTAATCAAGTAGGTAGCGAGAGGTCGCACGAACGATGACTTACGTAATTCTTTCTTTCTCTATTTCGTCTCTCGGCTGTGGGTTAACAATAACATGAGGCTTATATATATAATTGTTTTTTTGGCATTTAAATCTTCTTGGCTAATATTTATATTAATTATATAGTTAAACAAACTTTTGAGACATTTAAAATTCTAAGAGGAAGCTATAACTGCCCCCACCTAGCCAAATAAACACAATGATTTTTCTCCGTCGTAATCACAGAATGAAACTGATGAGAAAAACCTGCAATACAAACGTGAGATACTACTTTATGAATAACAGAGTTATAAATAAGGGAAAAAATACCAGAAGATATATTGAAGTTCACAACTATAAACATTTTTAAAAACAAACTGGACGAGTGGCTAGTGACAATAGAAATAGATAATTGCATACCAGTGCTTGATATAGGCATATCAGCAATGCGCTGCAAGCCTATTAAACAATAATATGAATATTTTACCTCGACAACCTATCAAGCCAGCTTGGCGAGTGTAGGCCGAATTTTCCAGAAATTTCTATAAGGCCTATCTCCTGTATGGAGGTCTAGGAGTGTTCTAAGGTTCTGTGATTATGAATAAGTGATAATATATAATAACTTACCGTGTCATCCTTGACATCGCCATCTTTGCTGGATCGTCGATCCCGAGTGTGCCTACGAGAGCCCGACTCAGACTCTGACTTAGCCTTCTCCACAGATATCAAGCGCCCATGGAGTTCTGAATCAATTAAAAAACACCTTTTTCATTGTAAGAGCCAATAATAATTACACTTTTTTTTTTAATAACACAAAGACCTACAAAAGAAAAAAAAAATAGTTATCCATTGATTAACTGTATGAATGCTAGGTTCATTGTGTGACAACAAACTCAAGTTAGGATTATTAAAGGACTTTTTTTATAATTAGGTTTTACTTAGCAGAGGTGGCTCATTTGTATAAACGCTTTTTATAAAAATCCTAATACGTATCAGAGAAGACATTTTTCTAAGCATTTCAAGCAGGTGCCGGGTCCATCATGTGTGGTTATGAGATGAGAAGAATGGTGTCTCGGGCTTGCGACCGACAATAGGCTGGTTTAAACAGGTCCTCTTAATTTTATTGCACGATATTACAATAGCACCACTCTCGTGTTTTGGAGAGCATGTAAAGCCGTCAGTACCGTTTAAACCAACCAACTTAAACCAACTTGTGAAATCGGTAATAAATTGCAATTAAAAATTTAACATCAACCCTCGCCAACCTGTTTGGCCAGCGTGGCCAGTGTAGGTCAAATTCTCAATAAATTATAGAAGGCCAATCTCAAACAGTGATGAAATATGCTACGAAAACAAAAAAGTATGTTTCATATAACCTTTTTAATTTTTAACTTGTGTTTTTGCGGTGTGCAATGGTGTATATATATATTTTGGGTGTGTTAAGTAAAGTTAGAAATTATCTCACCAGTTCTATGTAGATTTTTGATACAGTTTTCCGCATCTTGGGCAGACGCCATGGTGACGTAACCGTAACATCTGGAGCCAGGTGTCTTAGCATTGGTTACTACTTTGGCTCCAACAACCTAAACAAAAAAAATTTGAATAGTATATTTTTTCTACTGGATTAATTTTTAAAAACCAAAATACCCTTAATTACTACATATTAATATTAATTACCTTTCCATGTTTAGTGCAAAGTTGCTTGAGATCCTTGGCTCTCGTGTCGCCCGACAGACCACTGACCCACAGATTGCGATGCCCACTCTCCTTGGAGTCATCTTTCTTTTCCTTTTCTTTCTCATCTGATAAATTAATTCATAATTAGTAATCCATAGATTACCTGCTAGCCTTTACCTTCCCATTGTGAAAATAGAAAATAAGCATTGTCCAACAATCAACCAAAATATTAGCTTCTCAACATTGCCAACATCCCTGATTAGAGAATTTCTTATGATTCCATAGATTTACAGTGCGGGTGGCGGATCTGGAATGGTGTCTAGGGTTAGCAACCAATTATAGGTTGGAGGCTTAGCCAAACTATTGCTTTATTATGCCTGCAAGCTGCACATACTCTTTTTATACTATAAGTGTTTATTTTAACAGCACAGAAAATAGATGCAATTGTGCATCAAGTCCAATGCTTTAATCCTCTCATCTGCCACTTCACACATGAGCGTTTCAATTACTGTTTTAATAAAAATAAAATGCCATTTTGGTTAAAATAGTAGTAGTCATATTTTTTCATTACTTTCTTTGAATCCTAACTCATTACTTCCAGACATATTTTATATGTAATAGAAAAATATCATGTGTGGACTAGAGTGAAGAATGGTGTCTCAGGTTTGCAACTGAGTATAGTCGGGTTTAACAAATAAAACCCTAATTAATTAATATCTGCGCTTATACCATTGGAAAAATGTCTGATCCCCCTTCTAGCTTTACAGGAATACACTCAAGAGAGTTTACAAGCTATGAACACTAAGAACTAAATTTGTTAAAAGTACATATTATGTTTACCTGTATTATCCTTGTCTTTCTTTTCGTCATTAGCCTCACTGAAAAATAAAATTGTATGATTAATAAAATGTATTTTAAAACAAATTGTAACTACAATGCACTTTTGTTCATATTTTAAATAATATATTATAGTAATTTTACAAAAGTTTAAGAAAAAAATCATTTATAAGTTTTATTTCTGACAGTATAAACATATCAATAGTCTTGTATTTATAAACATTACACTGTTAATTGTAAGTTTGTAACAAAAGTGCATTGCTTTAGATGTGTTGTATATTTTTAACATACTCGTATTGTTCAAAATTAGTTTCACATATTGACATGGGATGATTGACGCAAAGATCGTCTACAAAGTTTTGCACCAAGTGGGTTTCTGTCCAGAAGCGCAGCACGGTGACACGATGATGGGACAATGATGCAGCAATGTCTTCTTGCAGCAGACGCCGACGACACACGACGTAACGACTCGCAAGTGAAGAACCAGTTGACCCGAGGCTCCATGTCAGCTGAAGAAATATCTTCACCCAAGCAACAGGATCTGATGATTTTCTTTCTTCAAATAATCTTCAAACTCCCACTCCGCCAGTTCCCGCAGCGCCGTTTACCAATAGTATTTATATACCTAATGTTTCTTGTTGCTAATGTGTCTCCGAACCGGTTAGGTGCAAAACTTTGTAGCGACTACGAATTTATGTGAGTTTTCGCGAAGTATACTACGGACACGTCAGTGCGGCACGTTGGCTCGGCAGGCACCAACCTAGGGGGCGCGGCTTCCGAGGTAACCTCTTCCTTTACGTGGGCGCCGTCCGCTGAGTCGCCGCCCGCAGCCTCCTGCGCCGCACCCAGCTCCTCTTCATCTACCGGCATCACAAGTCACTTCAGCTCCGAGCACCCACTAGGTGCCTCAGGATCCAATTCTCAAATGTCACACAATTAAAAAGTACTAATATACTATCAAGATCCCAACAAATTACTGCTTTAGCATTTATTTTTAGGATGTTGACAGTTGCATGCACTTTTTAACTCTACAACATTGGAGAACCCGGGCCCCGCTCCGTTGCACTTCCTCTCCAACCGTTGAAAGTTAAATCCACAATGTTCTTCATTTTGTACACCATGATGTAAACACAATATAAAATAACCTGAAAACTTGATTTGACATTAGCACGGATCCACCGGAGACAAAGGCACAGAGAGACATCCTGGACCATTATATTGTTACTTACTTGTATTGTAAGATACTTCTCAACATATTATGAAAAAGCTTTTGTTTATTGATTTGTGATAGGTCCTGCAGCATAGTTTATCCATTATTGGCTTTAAATATGTTTCTCTTGCTGCTCTAGTCTGTTATTTATCACGAAGTACCAATTTTATTATTCTGGATTTGAAGACAGTAATAATTAACTGAACACTGATGAGCAATCTTCTTGAGACACGTTGTAGCAGACCAATCCTTTATTTATATCATTCATAGTATTGTATGTTTTCTTAATATCCACATGGTTTGCATGTATGTCACACTGATTGGATGATAATTGTTATTTATCTGATAGATTATTGTAAGAAATTAGGAAAAAAACTTACCTTTCTTATTTTTTGCTGTATGGTCTGCCTGTAACAAAATAGTTTAGTTAGGTAGGTATTCCAAAGAAAAGAAAAAATTATAGATATGAACTTGTTTATGGTTGCTATGCTGGCATATTTCCAAAGTCCAAAATAAATTCTCTATTAAGAAATGCATTCTTTTGTTAGATATCTGGACAGTTAAAATAAAAACATACAAATTATTTTTATGATAATATTTACATAATGTACAGGATTTTATAATACATATTAGTCAATTTCCATCATAATCCCATTAGTGAGTTGTCTTTTTTCCAATGAAGATGGCAGCTTGAATGTAATCTTGAAAAAATAGAAACGTACCTCATCATTTAATAATTCATCCTCTCCAATATCTAAGTTGATGCTGTCCTCTGCATCAGTGTTGTTTTCCGTCACCTTCTGTTCTTCAGCTTTCGTATCTGCATCTGGACACGGTTTCTTAGCTTTGCTGCATTCAGAATTATCAGTACTCTCTCTCTTCCTAGAGGCTTTAGTTTCGTCAACTTGCATTTTTTCTTCCCGTCCGTTGGTCTCCGGTTCGTCGTCTTCACCTACATCGTCTTGTACCACCATGTCCTCCATAGCTGGTGTTTCTTCCGCGTCTCCCTCCGCGGTGCTCTCTGCCCGCCGGCTCCGCTTGGCGGGAGTCTCACATTCAGCCGATGTCACCTCAAAACTGTAGGAGGCTGGATCGTGACCCTCGTCTTCCAAACTCTAAAGAAAAACAATAATACGTTATTTTTAGGTCTTATTCCTAGTAACATGTTTGCATAAATACCATAAACTCACTTTTGATAATCTCTGTAGCAGGATTCCACGGACGCCCGTCTTACTCAGGTTACGTTTTTCCAATTCTGAGCGCAAATCCGTCACCCGCAAATCATTTAATAATCGCTTACGGTCCGACATAGCGAAACTTTAGTTAAAAACGACAAATCTAATAATTCTTTTGAAGACAATAAGACAAAATATAAAAACCACGCACTATGAAAATAAAGCAGGCAAGATATTTTCTTAAAATGGCCGACCACTAGCGCGCTGTCATTATCATTAAAATCTATTTTTATGGTCACTATTTAGTGTTGCCACAAAATGAAAATTGTCTATGAAATAACAGTTACGGGGACGTTAAACTAAAATTGGGACCTAACATGAAAAATATTGTTTTTGATAGATAAATTTCTTCTTGCCTGTCTCAAAAGAGACAGGCTTATGACTACTTACCAGTGCTAAAGCGGATAAGTTTCCGGATAAATCTGAACACAATTTAAATAGTTAAAAATTTAAATGACAATGTCATGTGACTGGTTTCGGTTTTGTACTTTTAATCCATGTTCAATAAGGCACTGTAAGCGCTTTTTTTTTAATTTTATTTCGCTTTGAAAGTCGTAGGAGTAGCGTTTTCATTGATATTAAACAAAATACAATAAAAAACGCGCTTTGCTTTCAAGTCGAACACGAAGAATTTTCAATTCAGAGATTGTGGATCAATTTTCTGTTAATCTCTTTCTCTGTTTATTAGTTGGATTGCATATATTGGGCGAGTTGTGTTGCGTTGAAAAACTCTTAATATGACTTTCAAATCTAATGGTAAGTTTTAATTGTATTCTAATGTATGAATAGAATTATTTTAATACTAATTCGATAAACTTACAGGTGTTACAGGGGATTCGAACAGTGCAAACTTATTATTGGATAAACTAACTATAATGAAGCTACGCTTAATGGAAGAAAAGTTGCAAAAAGAGTTATTTATAGAGTCTAATATAAAGAATGGTTGCATAGAGTTGGCAAAGGCGAGATATATAATGGGACAGAGTGCCGTTAGCGCGACTTGCTTGCCTTCAGAAAACAGTACGGAATTCTCTGCTTCAAGGGTTTGTGAACGAGTAGAAGAAGAAGGTGTTCAGCAGGTGAAAGTTCTTGACAATGAAGCTGAGGACACGGTGAACCCTATGAAATGGTTTGGTGTTCTAGTACCAGGGAACATGCATAGGGCTCAAGCTTTATTTAAACAGGCCACAGATTATGTTGTAGATTGTGTGAATGTACAACTCCAGTTAAATTATGTTCTAGACAAAATAGATGTCCTAAAGAATTTTAAGCACTTACAAATAGAATAATATAAGTTTTCCCATTAATAAAATTATGATTTAATATTTAAAAGATTACTTATTTTATAGAAAAAGTAGTTACGAGGGTTGTTAACTTGGCATCCCTCTTGCTCCGACACTACAACATTTTTTAAAGATTTGATGGATGTTTACTTTAAATAAATGTAGTTAATAAGCTTCTAGAAAATAATATTACTATGATTTTAGACATATTTTTACTTTTATATCGGTTTTAATTTTAGATAGAGTGAAATAGCAATAACATAGCAATTTTCTTCCAATTTACTAAAAACAAATGTATTAATTTTTAATTTATAAGGTTAATTTATCTCTATAATATCTATCTCCGTGGTCTAGCAGTAAAGTCTGTGGATATTTAGATGCATAACAATAATTTATTTGTGATATTTCTCAAGCTTGGTATGCTAAAGACATCAATGAGCTTGCCACTTGTCATTATTGTCCTATAGTAAAGTTGGCCAGATGTGTCTTTAAAAGAGTGGTTTCTGCCCACCCTGAAGGGCATATGGTTTATACTTTTACATTAGACTTGACTTTGAAAATGTTTGAGTGCGTGAGCGAGAGTGATGTAAAGCTAACAACATACATTGGCTGTTAATGAGTTAAAAGGTTTTACATAAAAGTAATTGTTTGTGTATAATAAAGAACCTATTATTGGTTATATATAAATAACAATTATATTTATCATATTGTAGTTTACTATGTAAAGTATATAATCATGTTTTTTTTTTGTTTTTTTTCTTTTGTTAATGCATTTGTGGCAATCTGTACACATACAATGGGACACTCTGTATAAGCATGTTGAGTTAAAATAAATAACTTTGGTTCTGTTAGCCCCTTAGATAAGTTAGCCCTAACTCACAATTGTTCCAGTATTTAAAATATTCATCCTGTCAGAATTACTACTTTATCTGTTTTTAGGGTAAATTAATCACACATCAACTCTGTAAGGGATGGTCAACAACGTCAACCTTACATATGCACTTTGAAGAAGAAGAAAAGACAAATTTCTAAGCATTCCATGGAATCACCATGCGAGTGCTGGGCCCATTGTGAGTGGGTAAGAGACGAGAAGAATGGTGTCTTGGGCTTGCAACCGACAATAGGCTGGTTTGAAAAGGAGACCTTCTTTTTTATTTTATTGCGCAACTATACGCTCACCATCCACCATTCTACTGCTCTCCCTACCCAACCAAATACTGTATGATTCCGTTAATGCCATCTTGGAAGCTCGTTCTAGAAAGCAAATCAGAAGCTCCCGCACGTCAACTTAACTACGGCTAGGCGAGACGCTCGCCGGGTTGGTTAGCGTTGCCGTTCAGGTATGGAGAGACATAAGCACGAGCATGTAAGCCACAAGTAAGTTGACCACGCAGCGCACCGCGGTTCGAAGCTTGTCTCGAGGTGAGGCGATTATGTTGTGGTTCCGATTAGTGTGCGTGCATTACAGTAGGGAGTTTCATACAAAGAATACTAAACAGCTTAGGTGATAGGGTACTATTCCTTTCCGAGTTGATATGTTTGCTGTGACCTTTACCACAGTTTACAAAAACATGATTTAAATAATCCATTTTCTCTCATAATGGGGTGTATTACTACCTTTTTATCACGATAGATGGCGCATCATAGATGGTATCTAATAGGACTGTCAGTTGCATAGAGAACTTGTATTTTTATTAGGAAATTTATTATTTTCTGGATATATGGCCGAAGTGAGCAGCTTTTAAGTGTACAAATTGAAATTTCGAAGCGAAATCAAAAATATTGCGATCTCAAAATTGCCGTTCTACTATTAAACCTTTCTTTTCATTTAAAATACGGTGTTCGCTTAACTAATTCGTCGTTTAAGGTATGTAACGTTAAGTTAAAATTCATTTATCTGCTATAAAAAAAAAAAACTACAAAAACATATACAAAATGATCCGTCATAGGTGTAAACAAGGTACCAGTGCCGCTAGCTACCATTGGTTCTGTAATTGTCAGGGGAATATTATACATGCGTAAATTAAATCATATTTTTGGAAACTGGCATTTTAATAAAATAAAAGTTGTATTCTATGGGTATCTAGATTTGGTATAAATAAATTAAAATACAATATTAGCTGTGTATAATTTTAATAGAGTACATCTTAAAACATGTTGTATTATTGTTTTTGGAAGATTTAAAGTTAAATGTTTATTTATTTACATATTAAATGACATCTACCTTAGACATAGTTATAAAAACAACCAACCCACAATTTGAGTCTAGTATTTTATATGGTAAAAATTCTTGGCTAATTCTATAGTCTGTTGGCAATCTATAAAAAGCATTTTGACACCTATGAGGTTAGGTAAAAAGTAAAGTAGGTATCATCACGACTTAGCTTGTGGGGTGGTCAGAAAGATCTTTAAGAATGGTTTCTTATTTAACTTTAGGTACTATAGGCCCATCATGACAAGTGTCCAGCTCGTCGATGTTTAGAGTACCAGGCTCGAAAAATATTACATACAAATGAACTAAATTATTGCGTCCCGACCAGGATTCGAACCCCTTACTTTGGCAGTCGCCTCTCGAGGTTAGGGTTAGTAAAAAAAAACACTATATAACATTTTTTCCTCTTGCTCTGTAGTCTAGCGGTTAAGTCTGTGGATTTAGACTCGGAGGTACCGGGTTTGATTTCTAGTCGGGAGACAATAATTTATTTGTAATACTTCTCGAGTTTGGTACGCTAGAGACATCAACGAGCTTGCCACTGTGAATCTGCTATTATTCGTATCCACGGGCTGGTTTTGTGGGTTGGTTTTTGATGTAAATATGTCACTTTGGAATGTAAAGCATTAACAATTATATCTACCTAAAATGATTTAACAATTTTGTGATCTTTGGTAGATAAAAAATAACAATAATATAATAATAATTTTATATATTTTTAAAATACTAGCTGAGGTTATGCAACCAATTTTTTGTGAGCTTTGAATCAGGTTTATAAACAAGGGAATGGCGTTTTTTTACTTTGGTACTCAATGAGGTGACTTCCAATATTTTTGACCCCTATTAAAAGCTGTCCGAATTCTAAAAGCTTCAGTTAGGAATAGGCAACTAAATGTTCTTAAGCTTTTCTTGATGGCGCACATCAATGAGGCAGGTCCCGAGTTGTTAGTTGATGAGGTATTTTGAATCTAAAAAGGCACTTAACCTTGTAATCCTGTTTTTCTATGCTTCTTAAAGTTTCCACAATCTTCAATTACTCCCATTTATGAGGTAGAGTAGACATCAACTCTGGGCTTTTAGACTATATCGTTAGGAATACGAAAATCGTTTTACTCTTAGACAAACAGGAAGATACGGTACGTAGGCAACACGCGCGGAACTAGCAAACTACGTCTCACTGACGCACTTGAATCAATAGTAAGCTAGCTATCGAGCCGTAAGCAGCCATAAGCTTGTCTTCTATTTATTCTATCTCGCGTCGCTATAATTGCATTCCGCATTTTTCTTTTATTTTAAGTAATTAAAATTTTACTTTAGTTTTGTGTATATATTTTTCAAGTAAATTGTCAATTCTATATTTTTGCGTTATTTGGATAACGCATATAAAAAAATGATATTATTATTTTGTAATAATAGTAATAATTAAAATGACATTTCATATTTGATAGTTCTTAATCTGTCTGCTTAATCTATTCTACCAACTTTGGTTTAAGAGAAGACTATAATTCTAAGGCTAGGTTGTACCAAAAGTACTAAAAGTACAAAGTCTCTGTAAATAAGTTTAAAATGAAGTCGATTGTACCAGCTGACGGCTTACATTTAAAATAAAACTTGCTTAATTTTTTTATCTAGTCTGACTCTTTGGTTATAGGTACTTACTATTACAGACACAACACCCTAATATTAGAAAATCAGAGTCATAACAACAGTGTTGCCATGTTGACATTAAAAGTATAAATGCATAAGTAATAATATCCCTCGCCAACCCGTCTGCGTCTGGCCAGTTTGGCGAGTGTAGGCGATATTGCTGTGAAATGCGATATACCATATTTAGCAAGCTTTGAACTTTAGGTAGGTAGGTAGATAGGAAAATGGTGTGTCTCCGTCAGTGATCGGGTAGGTTGTAGATCAAAAACATTAAATGGTCAAATAGCCAAACTTAAGAGGACAAACGTAACAAAATAAATAAGATTATAACAGAGCATTGCTGGTTATGGTCGCGTTTTACCATGCATTGTATTATTTTGTTGATTCACGGAAAATATGCTGATCTGCGTGCTGGGAAAGTTTAAATCACCTCCAGTAATAATAATGTAACAAACATTTTGTATGAAAATGGCAACCAATGTCCGCTCTATTTTATTTGATCTCTTTGTTGTAAATTACTTGGTTAAAAAGGGTGACTTCGGATACGTAAGTATTGACCCTAAGCCTGAGATATATACATCTCGCTGTAGCATCTTCAGCGCTCATTAACCGTCGCGCGACCTGTAACTATAGGTACTTGGTTAAGGGGCAAGATTAATAATTAATTACTATTTTTACGCCAAATAAATTAGTTATGCCTATAAAATGAAACAATTTTAATAATTTATACCTAATAGGAGATTAACGCTGCCTGGTTGCAGAAAGGACGATTAAAATAATCCAAGATCAACATTTTGATATAATAATAATAATTTGTTTATTATCAGGCAACATAGACAGTATAGTATATATATATATATATATATATATATGGCCCATAGATAAATACCTATATATATATATATATATATATACTATACTGTCTATGTCAATGTAGACTACATGATTGGTAGTTAGCTTGTCACTTTGGTTATTTCAGCCAATGATGCCTCAGACATATCTACGTTAAACATGTTAAAATATGCTCAGCCTTTCTGCAACCAGCCGTAAGTAGATTTAGAATAAAATGTAGGTAGGTAAGTACAGTAAAATATTTAACCTAGGCAAAAGAAGCAAATAGGTTTGGAATGTTACGATTGTAAATTGGACCTCAATATAATTAAATTTAAATAACATAGGTAAAATATAATTTGGTGTTTAAAATAGCAATATTTCGTTATAAAATACACATAATACAAAAAAACATTAACAAAGAAACATTGTGCTCTATACTTAAAAATATGTCTTAAAGTTATATAGATCAAAAACAACTTGTGCTAATAAATATAGCAGTTATCCGCGCTGCATCAATACAAATCAATATTTCGTTCAAATATTAAAATTGTGGTTAGACTTTGTTTAGAAGTAGGTAGGTATATGTTTAAGTAAAAATGATTCATCAAACCTACACGGAATAACTAAAACAAGAGGAAATGGCAAAGCGCACTTGTACAAGTACACCAATGTCGCTAAACTCACACAAATAAACCTATAATCCCTAAAAGTAAAAAAAAAATATTAGAACATTTTTTTTTATCGTTGCATTGAAATAGAATTAGGCATATTTACGAAATTTATGCAATTCATTATCAACTGTCTTTAAGAATACATTATTCAACATTACAGCCCCTAGAACAGGGAGTCCTAGACATTAAACCTATAATCCCTAGAGGTAAAAAAACATTTTTTATATCGGTCATCGTTGCATTGCAATATAATTAGGCATATTTACGAAAATTATGCAATTTATTATCAACTGGCTTTAAGAATTAAGAATACATCATTCAATACAGCCCCTAGAACAGGGAGTCCTAGACATACACTGCTGAATGGGCGTTCCAGAACATATATCTAAATAATTTGGCCTGCAGTCGCCTCGCTGGCCAGACGAGGATCTGATGACAAATTATTAACGATTCCGGAACCGGATCGGGCGTCTTAACGTGCTTTTCAAGACACGAATAGTGGTGTTGTAAATCTATAACAAATAATAATAATAAATATTTCCAGACAGGTCACACAGCGCCATCTAATTTCCGTGGTAAGCTACGAGGCTTGTGTTACGGAAACTAGATGGTTGATAAACTACATATACTTTTTTTTTTGTAAATATATACATATTATACATATAAACACTCAGACTGAGACAAATTATACAATGTACAACTTGTACCCCCGGTGGGAATCGAACCCACGACCTCCCGAGTTCACGGCAACGTTTGTTAACACTAGACCACGGAGGCGGTCAATGTAGGCAAAAAGCTAATCATTGGTACATTTCGACCTTTTGGATTAATGGAAAGCGTTCTTACAACTGAGCCGCCACTGCTCAAACGCTTATAGAACAAAAACTATCCGCTAAAATAAGGTCTTTTGCGGAAAATCGCAAACGGCTGGCACACGTGCTACGCCCACATCGCACATCCAGTTGTTTTATTTAATTCCGTGGTCTACATAGACATGGTATTTAAAAAAAAAAACTATAGTCTTAATTTTTTCATTGACGACTTCCACAGTTCTATTGGACAGTCCGATTCGCTTAATTGGTTAAACCGATAGCGGTCGTCACATTGGAACGACTTCGTGTTCTTAAATGGGGTGTATCACTAACTTTTTATCACGATAGATGGCGCATGATAGATGGTACCTAATATAACTGTCAGTTGCATAGAAAATTTGTATTTTTATTACGAAATTTATTATTTTCTGGATATTATGCCGAACTGAGCAGCTTTTAAGTATACAAATCGAGATTTCCTAGCGAAATCAAAGATATCCAAATTCCAATCATTCTCAAAATTGTCCTTCTATTAATTCGACCTTTTTCCTTTTAAACGAAGGTGTTCACTTTCTTAATTCGTCTTTTAGGTTAGATAACGTTAAGTAAAATACATTTTTCTGTTAAAAAAAAAAACTAATAAAACATTTAAAAAATAATGCGTCATAGGTATATTTGTATATTTCACCTATATAACAATCGTTATATTTTGGTATGTCAGTTAACAAATTTTAAATAATAACAACAGTTCTATTAACACCATGCATCGTAGACAAAGGTACAAACAAGGTACCATTGCCGCTAGCGACATCTACAAAAAGCTTTGCCTGATACACCCCATTGCATTCATCATTCAGGGCATTGTTTTTACTTTACCTAGCTATCTCCTCGTGCAGTTTTAAAGTATTTTGTATTGGTGCTGCGCTGTCTAACCGCTTTAAACCGTATATAACGCATTTAATTTAAATAACAAAAAGTGTCATCACTTAAAACATCGTCAATTTGTTGACTAGAGACTTTGAGCTCACAGTTGTAATGCATTTAACATTATAGGTATCTAATACATGAGAACAGACGGATTGTATATTTTTATAATTATCGCATAAGCCAAATTTGAAACTACTATAGGGCCGCGTTCGTTTTTAGAAATGTTAGCATGAAAATACCACTTTTTTAGCACAAGTCGTTCGTTTAATGAAAATTCTAACATTTGATGCTAATTTCGTATGTCAGTACCGTGTTGAAAGGAGGGTTATTGATGTTACTTTTTGACAGATGTTATTTAACATAAGAAATGGTATATTGTTGTATACTTTATAGTTCATATTATATAAAATGTATTTTAAACGATTTTATGTAATAAATTCAATGTCCATAATATTTTGTCAATTGATTTGTTATTATTTGTTACTTGTCATACTTGTCAAAAAGTAGCCTTACCACTCGTTTTTTTTAAGAAATGTTAGCATTGTTAACAAAAGTGGAATTTCTTAACATAAACGACATTTCGTGCTAGTTTATGAAGTTGCTACGAGATGTTGGAAATGCTATAAAACGAACGCGGGGTAGTACTTAATGTTAGTCTGATAAACAACACCAAATCCAGTATGCTCTGTAGCCCTATTGCGTCATAATTACAAAATATTATTCAATTCTCAACTCTATAAGCGCTCTACCTTGACAGCGGCCGTGCAAATATCAACTTTAATAGCGTGATATATATCTAGTTAACGCATTCCACTATATAACTTTTGCGCTTAAGTAACAGAATAGGGCTGCTGGTATTTATTGTACCGAAACGATTGGTTATATTTAAAGTAATAAATCACAAAATATATATACTCGTATAATCCCAACAGCGACATGGTAGACCATTATTCATTATCATTATTACAGTTCTTCAAAGGAAATTGTACAGAATACAAATCAACAAATTTGAAACTGTAAATGTGTAAAACGAGTACTATTTTGGTATCGGTTATATATTCGGATTAAAAGGAATTCAATTTAATTCGCAATGGCAATTTTCCTTATTCCAATGCTCTCTGATTGGTTAACGACAATTCTCACCGTCGCGTCGTCCGTAATCGGGCCAATAACAAACCTTCATTTTATGGCACGACACAATTGCTGGGCTAATTGAAGTTAACAAAGCTCACTTTTGCCCATATGCCATCGAGAACACACTTAGGACTAATCTTTAGCCATAAATTGATAACGTAGCTATTGCATTGCAATTAGAAATCAAATAGGTGAATATGCCCAGTTAAATGTTATTTTGGTTTAAATTTATAAAGTAAAAAGTATATTTACGACCGTTTCCCTTTCGGGGTGGTCAGAAACCACGCTTATAAAGAAGCGGATTAACATTTAGCCAACTTTAACTATATAGGCCAATCATGACAAGTGGCAAGCTCGTCGATGTCTCTACCGTACTAAATTTGGGAAATATTACAATTAAATATTAATTAAATTTATTAATTTAAATTAATAAATATTATTGTGTCCCGACCAGCAATCGAACCCGGTACCTCCGAGTCTAAATCCACGGACTTAAACGCTAGACCACGGAGGCAGTTTAAATTGATTATTAACATTTCAATATCAAGTGTGCGTGTGTGTGTGTTTGTTGTTGTTGTTTGTTTGAAAAACCAGGCGTGTGCTGCTACTTAGATATACCGCGTGTAATTATCAAAGAGCAAATATTGTTTTAGGCTTCACGTGCCATTAGTAGATATAAAATAAAAATCACTTTTTTATAAAGATAAAAAGTACTATCCGAAAAACAAAACACTACTGCATGGTGAATAAGTCTTCACTCTTCCAGCAGATATTCAGATTCTCTTACTGTTTCTGCAGCCCGCCAATGGAACAGACTACCTTTATCTATTAGACAGGCTCCGTCTTTAAATATATTCAAACATTTATTAATTACATACTTTCTCAAAAAACAAAATGACATCTAATTTCCACATCTTGACATAGATAATTATTATTTGTTTATTTTAATTATTTATTATAGCGTATGACATATTTATATATTGGTATGTTATTTATACTTACTATGGTATATTTATGATTGATTTTAACTATTATTATTATTCTTATTTCGTACTCTGCACCCATTATAATAATTTTATACCATACGGTATAAAAGCGAGCGCCTATGTACATTATTTTATATTTTTTTTTTATGCAATAAAGAATTATATTATTATTAATAATAAGGCCGCGTCTGAAAATCGCGATATCCATCCAAGGCTGGAGTGTTATTATTAATTGATCTCGACACAGCCAAGAGACACAATAGAAAGAGAAAGAATTACGTAATTCAACGTTCGCACGATCGTCGACTTCTCGTTACCTATTTGATTAGGCTCAGTATGAGTGGCGATATTTTTAGGAAAACTTCCCTGCACCGTAACTTAAGATTTTATTACTGAATTATAAACATAAAAAATACGTATTTCTTTATTTTTAATCTAGATTATAATATGAAAATATTTGCTTTTTAATAAATTCTACGCAGTATATGATCCATAATTGGGAGGTTTATTCGAGTAATATATCAAAAATGACAGTTACTAATATACTATTATTTTTGGAATGTAACACTTACGTCATTCATTGAAGCATTTTGTTCATTATTGTGATTTTATGTAGATGATTACAGTCCGTCTGTTAACGCCTAAGTACATTCATTACTTATACTAAATATAATGTATTACTAAATACATAGACATAACAAAAGCTTTCGTTTGAAATGGACATTTATTTAATTATTATCGTTTTTTACTGGTTAATTATTTATATTCCCCTAATTCTGCTAAACTTATTTAAACCACAACATTGTTTTCTTTTAATTTAGCAAAGTAATATCTTTACAACTTTTAAATTTGCGCATCAACCGGTCGCTGTTTTGGGCGCCACTTCATCATCATTTTCACACTGTCAGTCTTTATAATTGCACTAAAATTCTAACAATTAATTTATACTGTTTGTGCTCTCGTGTCCTTTCCTCTGCACTATAAAGCAGCGTGACGTTCGTGATGTTTGAAGTTTTCAACTCCAAACGATGATAATGATAAATTGAAAACAATTTATACTCTGGCCGAGTGATTTACATGAATGATGTCATCGTTGAGATCATTAGGTTTTAGGTAATCTGAAACAAATATATTTTATTATTATTATTTTTTATGAAAACAATCAGTTCTAAATATCTAATGATAAAGCATTAAAATGGTTTCGAATATAGGAAACAATTAAAGAGGTAAGAAAACAAGTAGTTATTATAAACGAGTAGTATGTAAGGAAATACAAGTAAAGTATCATCACGACCGTTTCCCTTTCGGGGTGGTCAGAAACCACGCTTATAAATAAGCGGATTCAAATTTAGCCAATTTTACTACAGCCCAATTAGACAAGTGGCAAGCTCGTCGATGTCTCTAGCGTACCAAACTGTAAAAATGTATTTATTTACATTATTAAATATTTTTGTGTCCTGACCAGGAATCGAAACCGGTACCTCCGAGTCTAAATCCACGGACTTAACCGCTAGACCACGGAGGCATTTCTTGTTGTTGCTGATGGCGTAAAATTCCACGCGAAACGCGTCATTTTACATTCCGCCTATTAGCGTTATATGGATTTTGACCTGAACCCTCAGTTATTTGAAAGAGATGTTATGATTGCGATGCATAATGACGACAATTCCCTTGGCTCCTCTCACAACTCACTTCTTTCTGTCCCCTCACACCATACTGGATTTGTTTGCAACTCATCTATGGAATAAACTCCCGAACAGCATAAGGCAAGCGAAGGACTTAAATTTTTAAATTAATAAAAAAAAACAAGATTATGGTAGAGCTTGCTCAGGGATGAATGATAGACGATAAAGTTCAATACCAAACTATTTTAATGAGTTTCACAACTTCACAATTACAACAAAATAAACAAAAATAATATTAAACGTTACGAATGGCGCGCGCGCGTGCTGTCGTCGGCGATGTAGCCGTGGTGTGTCTCAAATAGGCTACTCTTGGCGTCTCACATTGCCTACGGCGGTGAGAGCGAGAGCGACAACACGCATGCGCAGTAAATCTACAAGTCGACGATGTACCGCGCCGGAAGTCGACCCCGCGCAACTCTTGGCGGCAATATACGATTTACTACATACTCCCCCTCTAGTTCAGGAGAACGCCCTCGCTCCTGGACTAGGTCCTGCCCCTTAGCTCCAACAGTGTGGGTAGGGCGGCCGCGATTTCTCTTGGGTATGACGGGTCTAGGTGGGGTATCATGGCTACCGATATAGGGTGTAAGATCTTGTACGTGATACTTACCGAGAAGATTGCCAGGCTGTTCGATGTCTGAAATCTCGTAAGTTGTGGGACTGACCTTTTTAGCCACACGATAAGGACCATCGCGTCGTGGCACAAACTTAGAGGTTAGTTCCTTAGAACTTTTGCTGAGAACGTGGGATTTAAGGAGTACTAAATCATTTACCTGAAATGATACTGCCGGACGGCGTGAAATATCTGCGTACTCCTTGTTCTTATCCTGCTGGAGCTCCACGCGCTCGCGAACAGCTGACAAGGAATTTAAAAACTTCCCAAGGTAAGGAGTTATTTGTGGTACAAAATTTTCTTTTAATTGTATGGCACGAAGGTCATGTGTGACCTCTGTGGGAGATCTCATCTCTCTGGCGAAAGTTAAGTAAGCTGGTGACATACCTGTTGTGCGACATTTTGCACTATTTAATGCGAAACGAATCACCGAAAGCTTCTTTGGCCATGAGGTGTGATCTTCTTCCACGAGTTGTGCGAGTAAAGCTTTGACATCGCGGTTCTTTCGCTCCGCAGGGTTAGCTTGTGGGTGGTAAAGAGGAACAAAATTTTGCTTTACCTTTAAAATGGACATACACTGCCGCATAACTGCCGACACAAACTGTACCCCATTGTCCGATACAATCCTGCGGGGTAAACCGTAACGCATAAAATATTCCTCAATGAGAATATGGGCACAAGCTTCTGCAGTCGCTTCTTTAAGCGCGTATAGCTCTATCCACCTGGTAGCAGTGTCTTCGACAAGGAAAATCCAACGCTCCCCCTGGTCTCCCTCTGGTAATGGACCGAAGAGGTCTATGGCTAGCACCTCATTTCGCTGATTCATCACCGGTGTTTGGAGAAGACCTGGTGGCTTAGCGTTTGTGGCCTTGTAGCGTTGGCAGTGGATGCAGGCTTTTACATAGTCAGCGACTATCCTCCGCATCCCCGTGAAATAATATAGCTGACTAACCTTTTGGTATGTTCTATCAACTCCTGGATGACCTGCTGTAGGAGAGTCATGGAGTTCCTTTAAAATTTCTGGTACTAGAGCAGTAGGTATAACTAGTTGAGGAGATTCACTTTCAGAATCTGGGTTATACCTGAATATGACTCCCTGGTCCATAACGTAACCGCGCTCTAACCATCTTTGAGCAGCGAGTTCATCAGGACATTCAAGTTCTTTTATGATTTTGGCCACTTCCGGGTCAGAGATTTGATCCTGACGTACCTGAGTAGGTGATTTTCTTGGCAGGTCGCAGATGACTGAGCAAACGCCGCAGGAGCCGCGGTCGTCACTCGAACATATAGGTCTGCTGAGCGTATCTGCTACAACATTTGCCTTCCCGGGTGTGTATTGGAACTGAATGTCAAACTCTTGAAGTTTGAGAGCCCAACGAACTAACCTGCCTGCTGGTGATTTTAATGATAGCAACCAGCGGAGGGGTTGATGGTCACTGCCGATAACAACTGGCTGGCCGTCTAGGTAGGGTCGAAACCGCTCAACCGCCCACACCACAGCAAGAGCTTCCCTCTCTGTGGTGGAATAGTTCCGCTCTGCTGCGTTGAGGAGACGACTGGCATATTCGATTGGCCTTTCCTGATTGCCCTCCCCCTGTAATAAAACTGCGCCAAGGGCGTAGTTGCTTGCGTCTGTACGCAGAATAAAGGGTAGGCCAAAATCAGCCTGAACCAGTACTGGAGCCGTTGTTAATAAATGTTTTAGCTCCGTAAAAGCATTTCTTTGCTCTGATGTCCAAATCCAGATTTGGCTTTTCTTAGTCAAACGTGTCAATGGCTCGGCAATTTTGGAAAAGTTTGGTATAAACTTTCTGAACCATGAGCACGTTTGTAAGAAAGTTCTGAGATGTTTTAAATTACTCGGCTCTTTCATTTCTACCACAGCACTTACCTTTTCAGGGTCAGTGGAAATACCGTCTTGAGTTATGACGTGGCCAAGGTACCTTACATTGTCCCTGGCAAAAACACATTTCTCCCTATTTATGTGGAGATTGTACTCGTCCAGCCGCGAGAATACTGCTTCTAGGTCTTGCAGGTGCTGCTGAAATCCCTCAGATATAATCAGGAGATCATCTAGGTAAGCAAGTATAGTTACATTTTGTAAAGCGGAGCATGAACGGAGACGGTCGATTAGGCGTTGAAAGGTCGCCGGCGCGTTCTTTAATCCGAACGGCATTCTTTTAAAGCGGTAGGTTCCCAAAGGACAAACGAAGGCGGTTTTATCCCTATCCTCATCTTTGACACCTACCTGCCAATAAGAAGAACGAAGGTCCAGAGAACTCATATAACAGTTCTTCTTGGTACCTTGGAGCAGATCATCGATGCGAGGCATCGGATAGGAATCTGACTTCGTGATCGAGTTAAGACGCCTGTAGTCTACACAAAAACGAATACCACCCTTGGCCTTGGGCACCAGCAGAGCAGGAGAGCTCCAAGCAGATTCGCATTCTTCGATCACGCCATCTTGTAACATTTTATCAATTTCATTTTTCATCAGCTGTTTCTTCGAGGGGTTTAGACGATAAGGAGGTACCGATATAGGAGAGTGCTCACCTGTTTCAATCCTATGCTCAGCATAGGGTGTGGGGCCTCCCCCTGCTTTAAAACTGCGGTCATGCCTAACGAGGGTTGCAGCTAGTGCTTGGCGCTGAGCTGGACTTAAATGCGCGCCCTCGTCGTCTCGAAGAACGTCTGTAGTAGCGCAAACAGCAGAACACGAGGCACGTTCAAAATATAACTGGTATGTGATATAATTATCATTACCAAAGAACCATGATTTCTTATTAAAATCAATAACAACACCAGCTTTAGTAATGAAATCGATGCCCAATAATGTTTCATTGTTTGTAGAATCAGGAAAAATTAAGAAAGGAATAGATATTACCTTGTGTATCAGCTTGACTTTTAAGTCAGTAGTAAGGACCGCCATCTCCCGGACGATGCCGTCGGCGAGTTTGATATCTCTTGTTGACGGAGTAAGGGGGTGGCCTTTACGTAGAAGGAGAGCATATAGAGTATGACCAGCAATGCAATGCCTAGCTGCCGTGTCAATAAGCGCGGTACCGTTAACACCTAAAATCTCAATTTTAAAAATTGGACGTAAGTCGATGTGTATGACGGGCTTAACATGATGACTAACGCGCGGTACATCGCCTCCACTACAAATACACAAGTTATTTAATACATTTTTATCATTTATATACTTATTCTCAATTTTCGGAAAATTGCAGCTACTACATTTTGAAAAAGTTTCATTTTGCTGAATTTTCAGAAAATTGTGGTTACTATAATTTGCAAAGTTATCGTAAGAGTTTAAATTACGTAAATTATAATCGTTAAAATAAAAATTCTCGTAATACTTATTATTAGTACCTAAGCACCTATGTGATAAAGAAGAATAATGATTCATGCAACGTGCATTAACATTCTCTACACATTTTGTGTTAAAAGAAAGATCGATATTATCACGTAAACATGCGTCCTTATGAGGAAAGCACTGCCTTAAGCACACAGTTTTGTTAGGCATGTTGCATGTATCTGTACTACAAACTATCTTATTACTAACACAAGGTATATATTTACATTTATTACTATCGTTCAAATTATAATTTGACAAAAAACTTTGATTTAAATTAAGGTCAATGTCCTTTTGAGCAGGCAAAACACTGTAAAAACTTTCTTTATAGTTATCACTATCACACACGTACGCAGGAGAGTTAGTAAAAACACGGGATTCACCTCGATTTGCTAACTTACGACACTGGTCTCTGAGATGTCCATAACTCTTGCAGTACGAGCACACGGGACGCTGCTTCTTGCTGAAGTCTCGCTGATGCGACGGCATCGCTGGCGGCCTAGCCGCGGCGTCGGAGTCCCGTAGAGTGGTGGTAATCGGGCGTGCGAGCGCAGAGGCCGGCGGCGGAGGCGCCGGTCGAAGCTGCGCGACGGTGGAAGCGCGACCTTGAGTTACCGTCAACTGGTCGCGACGTGCACGTTCCGGCAAAGTGACCTTGTCGCCTTCACCGATCGAGTCCTCGATGTTACGAGCTCGACGAAGTAATTCTGTGAACGTGATGAACTCTTCTCTGCGTAGTCGTTTCTTGATTCTTATATTGAGAAGGGCATAAGCCATGTCTAATTGCGCCCTGTCGGATACATCATCCCGGGGATTTTTTGCCATCATGGCACGAAAACGGGCCAAAAATACGTCCGTGTTTTCTGCACCCTGGGGTGAGGAGAAGATATCGAGGTAAACGCGATGAGGCGGTCGTCGATCACCAAAGGCACTTATTAGGTTATCCTTGACCTGGTGCCAGGAAGAGAAGGTGTGCTTTAGACCTTGCCACCACGTGGCTGCTTCATCTGTAACTAGCATTGCTAGACCGCGAATGATATTTGCGTCTGATACAACGACGCAGTCGCAGTAGCTCTCCACTGCGTCGATGAAAGCTTCGACCGATTCGGTCGAGCGGCCGCTGAATGTTGCTTTGCAGCGAGCCAGGGTACCTTGACCAGGATCTAGAAATGTCGAGGACCGGGGTGATGGCCTCTCCCGCTGGCTCATCAGCGTCTCCATCAACTCCTTGAGGGCGCTGGTCTGCGAATTCTGCAGGGAAGCCATGAGTGAGGCAACATGCTCCTGTGTGTATGTTCTATCACCCGGTGATGAGGCGACATCTGCGTAACGGTCTTGATGAACGGGGGGAAAGTTTGGAAGGTGGTCACCCCCGTCGTCGTCACGAATTGTGCTCCTAGTATTAGGCATTTTAATGTTAATCACTGAACAGTTAGGTACGAGTTTATTTTTGCACACGTTTTTCGGTTTTATGGCGCGAACTCCCGAGTAGACGCCATTATGCACGGAGTCGAAAAAAACCACAAAACCAAAAGTTAAAAAGCGCGAAAATGTTGTGAGCGTCCTTGAAACAAACACTCACACTTTGTACACCGATTTATTTATTGTAAACGTCCTTAAAATTACACTTAACACTTTGGGACGCCGTTTTATTGTAAGCGTCCTTGAAACCCCATTAACACGTTGGGACGCCAATTTATGGTAGAGCTTGCTCAGGGATGAATGATAGACGATAAAGTTCAATACCAAACTATTTTAATGAGTTTCACAACTTCACAATTACAACAAAATAAACAAAAATAATATTAAACGTTACGAATGGCGCGCGCGCGTGCTGTCGTCGGCGATGTAGCCGTGGTGTGTCTCAAATAGGCTACTCTTGGCGTCTCACATTGCCTACGGCGGTGAGAGCGAGAGCGACAACACGCATGCGCAGTAAATCTACAAGTCGACGATGTACCGCGCCGGAAGTCGACCCCGCGCAACTCTTGGCGGCAATATACGATTTACTACAAGATTCAATAAATAAAAACTTAAAAGAAAAAAAAACAAGTCCAAGGGTTTTGTCGCTAAAAAAGTTTCTAAACTTTAGAACTACACCATTTTATGATATGAGCGTCGAAAATATTAAACGATTTGCAATAGTTACTTTTTTCGACGTTTGCTGTAGAAACGATGGGCCCGTGGGGATCGGAACTTAAAGCCTTTTATAAAGAAATTGTTCCAAGGCTCATTGACGTCTCTGGTGACAATAGGTCTGGTAGTTTTTTCTTCCAAAAATTAAGTATCATCATTCAAAGGGGAAATGCTGCTAGTGTATTGGGCACCATGCCACAAGACAGCGATTTGGAGGAGCAATTTTTTTTGTAAGTAAGTATTTATTTTTTATTTTCTATGTAAATTAGAATGCGAAATATAGCGACTTTAACAGTCGTTTCCTTAACGCTTACCGCATCATTGTCCTTCTCCCTGTCTTCCGAGGACGGCTTGGCCTCCTCGTTGGGGATCCGCTGCGGACTGCGCCAGTCGCCCCTGGAGCACGCGTCCTCCCGCCACCAACCCTGCACGTCGGTGTAGTGCGCACTCCGAGACCGGCGCTCACTAGCGTGCAACATCGCACACACGCGACAGAAGAAATACGTGTTTATGAATTCTCCTGAACCCTGTGGAGTGGAATCAATACTTATTGAGGATTTATTTTATAAAGCTCGACTAAAGCTGGCAAGACAGCTAAAGCGCCCATAATTTAAATCAACGATATTAACTAAGATATGTTAAAAATAAAGTCAGGTATCCCTATGAGATGTTGGCAACACTAAGAAAGGATTTGTCAATAAAAAGATGGCGTATTAACTAGTTGTTTTGATCAATGTTTCATTTTGGATTTCATTAAAAAGTCATGACAGAAAACGTGTTTAGTTCATATAGAGATATTTGTACAATGAAAAAACAAAACCAAACACGACGATGGTAATGAAAATTAGAAAAACCCAAAATGTATTGAATATAACAAATAAAATAAACGATATAAAAATCTTTACAATGGAAAAAGACAATAGTAAAAAAAAAGTAAAGAATCATCACGACCTTTCGGGGTGGTCAGAAACCACGCTTATAAAGAAGCGGATTCACATTTAGCCAACTTTACTAAAGGCCATTCATGACAAGTGCCAAGCTCGTCGATGTCGAATGAAAAAGAAAATAAATCGACATTTAAAAAAAAACTGCCAAATTTGTCAATATTTTTAATCAAGGACATTTCGCACAAATATGTAAGCTTTCGCAGTAAAATCGGTTGTAATTTGCTTTGTAACTCGCGTCATTGTCTTTGGTTATTCGACGTCATTAAAAAAACTCAAAAACTGTTTGGAAACGTTACAATATCACCGTCAAAGCAAAAATCAGTAAAAAAGCGCGCTTTGAGCGGCTAGTCGAACACGAGTGTGCGAGCGAGAGGGTTGCCAAACTCAAGAACCCTTTTGTACGAGTATTTTTTGACGACAAGATAAGTATGGAGTGTATCAGGCAAAGCTTTTTGTAGATGTCGCTAGCGGCAATGGTACCTTGTTTAACACCTATGTCGCATCATTTTAAAATGTTTTTTGTAGTTTTTTTATGTTTATAACAGAAAAATGAATTTTAAATTAACGTTGCCTACCTTAAAAGACGAATTAAGTAAGCGCACACCGTCTTTAAAAAGATTAAAGTTTAATTAAGAGAACGGCAATTTTGAGATTACCATATCTTTGATTTCGCTTGGAAATCTCGATTTGTATACTTAAAAACTGCTCACTGCGGCATAATATATCCAGAAAATAATAAATTTCGTAATAAAAAGTTTTCTATGCAACTGACAGTTATACGAGTATTAGGTACCATCTATCATGCGCCATCTATCGTGATAGAAAGTTAGTGATACACCCCACTCTTTATGAAAACACTTCCTTTACATTGTTAAGGATTTATTTATTTATTTATCTGGAACTCCAACAGCATAATCGAAAATACAATATTATCAAATTTTACACAATACATAAAGCAATGAATGGGTTCACAAATTATACACAAAAATATAAATCCACTGTAAAGACAGATTAAGAAATTGCATAAAACCAAGAAAATTTACAAAACCAATACAATAATTACAAAAACAATAACATACAATAAGACGGAAGAAAATATGTATTTATTCCTACCCATCAGCCACAGATACCAAAGCTATCTATCGTAAACTGCATTAAAAACATAAATAATGATAATAAATTAAAAATAAGCTTTTCAGTACATATTTTTGTCTTTTTAAGCCAAACAAAGTCGGCAAGGATTGTACTCGTAGCATACTTCTAAGCACGCCCCACACACCTACACTTTCACACCAACACTTATATTCAGTCCCGCACACGAGCACAATAATTAGATTCCATACTTGTATCCACTGAATCAATATTATTACCCAATATCTAGTTTAGTATTTTATTTTATTTTTATTGCAATTTTTATGTTTAAGTTAGTTATAGTTTATTATTAATTTATTTTCTTAATATCTGTTTAAATTCATCATAGGTACTAACTTTTAAAAAAACTGCGGCATAAATGTCAACGGAGAATACATCTCACACCTCCGTTTTGCGGATGACATAGTCATAATAGCTAGCTCGCTGGAGGATCTTAGCAGAATGCTAAACGGCTTAAACGTAGCGTCCCAGCAGGTTGGCCTCGGTATGAACTTGGACAAGACAAAAGTCATGTATAACGACCATGTCGTACCGAGATCAATCTGCGTTGGTAATGCCACTCTAGAAGTTGTGCAAAAATACAATGGACAGACTATACAATTAGGCGTAGCCAACTTCAGCAAAGAAGCCGACAGACGCATTCAGCTAGGATGGGCGGCATTCGGGAAGCTGCGCCACATCTTCCTATCAAACATACCCCAGTCTTTGAAGACGAGAGTTTTCAACCAGTGCGTTCTTCCAGTGCTGTCGTACGGAGCAGAAACGTGGACACTAACAGTGGGTCTGGTCCACAAATTTAAGGTCGCTCAGCGGGCTATGGAGAGAGCTATGCTCGGTATTTCTCTGATGGATAAAGTCCGTAACGAGGAAATCCGTCGGAGAAACAAAGTTACTGATATAGCCTTCAAAATTAGTAAGCTGAAGTGGCAATGGGCTGGACATGTCTGTCGTAGAACCGATGAACGATGGAGTAGACGAGTTCTAGAGTGGAGACCACGTACGGGAGGACGCAGAGTGGGTCGACCCCCCGCTAGATGGACGGATGACCTAAGGAAGGTCGCTGGTGGGGGTTGGATGAGGGTGGCAGGAGATCGTGTGAAGTGGCGAGCCTTGGGGGAGGCCTATATCCAGCAGTGGAGAGACACAGGCTGATGATGATGATGACTAACTTTTAAGTAAATAGTGGAACCTATGTTGGCTGTTTAAGCGCAGTTAAATTGCGAACGAGTAACAGCAAGGTATGCAAAACTTGCTAAATCATTGATCTGTCAGTTGGATCAGTGCGCCCGCGCCGCTCGCACGCTATATTGAACTTTAATCCATTCCTTTACGTGATACCGCTTTTATTCACGTTTTATGCTGTGTGTGTTTATTTTTCATATAGACTTTAACCCATCGCTTGTGTCCAAGAAATAAGGATTTTTGGTTTGGTAAGTACATTCCTATGTTTTTTACTTTTTCGTAAATTAGCTGTGCAATTTAGGTTTTTTTTTTCTAAGGCAAACCACCCCGCTAAGATAGAAAGTTATAACGTAACTATTCTTATCATTTTATGGTTCAATCGAGTCGGATTTGCCTTATTATTCCTTTAATTGTAATACTGAAAGAGTAAATTAACGAGTTTTTTTTTTGGCAAGTCATAAGTACCTACATAAAATTTCAAATATAGTACTAGCCGTTTCAAAGTGGATACAATTTTAGCAACGATTAATAGCTATTTCCATTGTTTCTTATCAGTCGTTTAAATATTATTAACAAAAATGTCTTCAGTCCATCTCTTAGAAAAAAAACGTATGTCTTATTTTCAACGCTTACAAACCATATGGGATTCTATGCCCCAATCGAAGAATGATCCAAACTTTGCTTCATTTATTAGAATGACAACTAATTTGGATAAAATGCGTGACGAATACATCCATTTAGTAGATAATGTGAATGAATTATACGCCGTAGATCAACCGACTTATTCCCCAAATTACGAACCAATTTGGTCGTTTGAAGATTTGTATTGTTCGATTAAAGATGAGTTACAAAAGTTTTCAGGCGAGACTAAACCTTTAGTATCGCCGGTAATACACAAAATCACTCTCGCGTTAGCATCGGTAGAGGACGGCCGTACCTACCCACATACCGCTGATTAAAAATTTCTTTATCGATATTAATTATTTTTGCGCTCGTAATAATGCCTTTTATGTTTTTATCTATAAATATTTATAATTAGTCTATTTAATGATGCATTGTTGACCAATCTACCCTCAGGTGATAACTTAAGTGACAAAATGGAGTTAACTCAAAATGAACAGAATAAAGATTTAGTATGGGATCATTTAGGAACAGAGGTCTTTCAAAGTGCGGAAAAGAGACCGAAGCCTGACAGTAGCGGCAACGGCGATGATGATGGGTTTAAAATAGTTAAGAAGCGTTCGAAACGTAGATCCACGTCACCTACTGTGCTGAAAGAAACCAACACCACATATGACGTATGTATAACATCTTTAGAACAACTACCGAAACAAATCGCATTAGCCAAACTGTTAAGATCTAACAACATCACAAATATTACTCAAATTAAATATAAAAGCCAACACAGAGTTCTGATTCGGTTTGAATCAAAAGTAAATGCTGACTCATTGCTCAATTCGAAAGCCTTTGAAGATTTGGGATTTAAAATTCAATCACTAAACGTAATGAATTGTTCATATGGACTGATTAGGAATATTGATATCGAAGTTGAGGACAAAGAAATTTTGGAGACACTTACATGTGAATCTGAAATACTTTCAATTAAGAGGTTAAATCGTTCCTGTGAAGATGGGAAATGGATTGAGAGTGAAAGTATTCGTTTTTGTTTTAAAGGGGACATCCTACCTTCTTTTGTTTATGGATATGGTTGCAGATTTAAGGTGGAAAAATATAACTTTCCAGTTACACAATGTTCTGGATGCTGGAAATATGGTCATTTTTTACGTATATGCCCGACAAAAAAGATATCATGCCCTAAATGTGGGCTGGGCCACTCCAACTGTGAAACCACTGATTACAAATGCATTAATTGCAAAGGCTCACATATGGCATTAAACAAGATTTGCCCTTTTTTCATTAAAGAAAAAAACATTCGAATTATTATGGCAGACGAAAATTGCACCTACCGCAAAGCATTAGAAATATATCTACAAGAAAAGAAGGAAAGAAATGATACAACCTATTTGGAGAACGAAAATCAAATTAGAAGCACAATTGTTAAACCAAACTTTGCAATACCCTCCACATCATACAGAGATGCACTTTTCAATCCTACAAATATACAGGAAACAGAAAACTCGTCACAGACTGAGGATGATGACATAATACCTATAAACAAACAAGGAAAAACAAAAAATAACTACAAAAACAAGAAAAAAACTAAAAAAAAATGGTCTAGAGACATTTATGATAATAAAACAATAGAACTAAATAAAGAAACAGTACCTAAAAACACGCAACAAGAACAACACAAAGATTTGAGAAGTAAAGTAAAGGAAAAATTTGACCTACAAATAATAATTAAAAAAATTCAAGAAATATTTTTTTCAGATAGATTACTTGAAGAGAAACTACAAATGTTACTTAAGTTAGTATTTGAAGAAATTGTGTCATATCTTATAAAAGCATTTAAGAAAGGTAATCTGATTCAAAAACTATTTAATCAAAATGGATAGAACGTCTAAAACTTACCGAGCTTTGAACATATTTCAGTGGAACTCACAAAGCCTAAGGCCAAAACTTCTATCATTTGAGACTTTAATATATCAGGAAAAGGTACACATAGGTATATTAAGTGAAACTTGGTTGGAACCGGATTCTAACTTTAAAATTAATGCATATAATGTGTATAGAAAAGATAGGGATGACTCTTATGGAGGTGTAGCAATTATTACTCATAAATCAATTAAAACACATATATGTCCTCAAATAGTAACCAACAGCGGTATAGAAATTTTACACGTTAAAATATTAAATTGTACAGATCTAGAAAATATCATCGCTATATATTGTCCATCTTCTGTGCATACAAACGAAGCCGATTGGGATAATATATTTTCAATGTTTTCACAAAAAACAATTATTGCTGGTGATTTTAATGCTCATCACACTAACTGGTCATATAGAAATGACTCAAGAGGTAATATAATACGAGAATCTTCTCTGGATAATGGGTACGTGTCACTGAACGATGGTAATGCAACTAGAATTAAATTAGTCAATAATACACTACAGAAAAGCTCTCCAGATATCACATTTGTCTCTTCAGATATAGCAATTCAATTTAATTGGAATACTATTAGCGAAAATTTAGGTAGTGATCATATTATTATTAAAATGTCTATTATGTATAATGACAACATAATATTTAACAAAAAACGTAATTTTAAAAATGCTAATTGGAACGACTATTCTAAGCACATAGAAAATAACATATTAGGTAACAATTTTTCACATACTAATAATATTCAAGACAATTATGATAAACTATTACGTTTCATTAACGAGGCTGCTGATGCTAATATACCTCATACTAAAACGTGCCTTAATGTGGATAAATCATTTAAAGCCAAGGCTTATTGGAATGCATCACTTTCTAAAATAATAGCCGAACGTAGACTAGCCCTTAAAAAATTTAGACGTAACCCCACTCCAGATAATTTATCTGTCTTAGAACAAAAAATATCTGAAGCCAATCACATGATTAAGGAAGCCAAAAGCCAGTCCTGGAAAGAATTTTGCAATACTATAGCAGAAAGTACTTCATCTTCTGATATGTGGAAACGCATGCGTTGGATGAAAGGATACAAAAATAATAATACCTATGTATCGATAGAACAAAAGATGGACCTTTTGTGTAAATTAGCACCTGACTCAGTATCTTTACTCCCCCCAAATTTCACTTCCTCAAACCCAGTGCTTGAAGCATCTATTACGATGCACGAACTAAATCATTGTATTAAAAAAAAGGATACAGCTCCTGGCTGTGATGATATTTCATATTCTATGATATGTAATCTCCCTGAAAATGCAAAAACATACTTACTTAAAATATACAATTCAATTTTACAAAACTGTTATGTCCCAGAACAATGGAGAAACATTTTAATCATACCAATTGCTAAACATAATAATTGTAATAATAATGAATCAAAACTAAGACCAATATCTCTTATATCTTGCATTTGTAAAATCTTCCATAATATTTTAGGTAAACGTATAGAATGGCATGTTGAGAAAAATAAATATCTATCTTTTAACACAATAGGCTTTAGGAAAGGTCAATCATGCCTTGACAACCTGGTAAGACTAATTACCCACATCCAGATAGGATTCTCTGAAAATGCCGATACTTTGGCCTGCTTTTTAGACATTGAAAGTGCGTACAATAATGTACTTATCGATAATATAGCTAATTCTCTGGACAAAATAGAAATTGGTAGGACAATATGCGCATATATTTGGAATTTTCTATCAAATAGGCACCTAACAATAAAAGGAGACTTTGGAAACAAATTTAACATTACGAGATCTACTAATATGGGCTTGGCCCAAGGAGATCCCATATCTCCATTGTTATTTAATATAGTCTCTATGCACATTTGTCATGAGATTAAAAATGTTCAAATTTCACAATATGCAGATGATTTCGTGATATATGGTAGCTATAAGAACATGGATAATGGAATAATTGAAATGCAATCCTCTCTAGATTTAATTCACAACATGCTTCAACAACTTGGACTACAACCTTCTCCCCAAAAAACAAAACTATGTTTATTTAGTAAAGGACGTAAACATAAAACAATTAATCTTATTTTAAACAGTAAATTATTAAAGTTAGAACAAAATGTTAAATATTTAGGAATATGGCTAGATAGGTCTTTACGCTGGAGTACTCACATTAATTATACTATAGAAAAAACTCAAAAATTCCTTAATATACTAAAAGTGTTAGCAGGTGCTTCATGGGGTGTCCACCCTACTCATTTACGTAGGCTTTATATCTCTCTTATAAGAAGTAGAATTGATTATGGATGCCACCTTTACGATAATAGTGCTGCAACACACACTTTAAAATTAGACCGAATTCAAAATCAGGCACTTCGAATTGTAGGTAGTTTTATTAAAAGTACTCCTATACATACAATGGAATGTGAAATTTGTATTCCTCCACTCTACGTAAGACGAAAATACCTTGGATATAAGTATTGTTTAAAATCAATGGCCCAATCAAACAGCTACAACCTTACTTTATTAGATAAGTTGTTTAGCTTCAAAAATATAATTTATTGGAAAAATAAAAATAAACCTTTATTAAGTACTTTATACAATGAAATTAAAACCGAAATTGTGTACTCATCTGATCTGCGAGATATGTTCACACTAGATACCTGGATAACAAATATAAATATCGAAAATATATTACAACCTTACTTATCGTGCATTAAGGAAGCTAAACAGCTTTATAATATTAACTCTATAAAACCGCAGATATTACAAGAATTAGAATCTAAATATAATAGTTGGCACCAACTATTTACAGATGCTTCGAAAAACAAATCTGATCTAGGGGCAGCTTACGTAGACCTTGTAAATAAACACAGTATTTGTTATAAGTTTAGTAATATGTCTATAATGTCAGCAGAGTTGTTAGCTATATTGAAAGCGTTACTCTATATTAATAACTTAAGTTACCGACAAATTGTTATATTAACTGATAGTAGGAGTGCAATCCAGCATTTACGTCGATGTGTCTCTGTCTACGGAGGTACACCGATAGGCTATCAGATCTTAAAATTAATTACTGGACTATCAGAAAAAAACATCGAATTGAGGATACAATGGGTTCCGTCACATACAGGCATACATGGCAATGAAGAGGCTGATCGACTGGCTAAGATCGGAGTACAAAAAGGTATTGAATTAGCTATGCTACCTCATTATTCCGAAGTTCTACCTAAATACAAGCGCAAGTACCATGATTTATGGAAAGATCATTTTAATAAAATATCACTAGATAAAGGAATCTGGTACAAAACAATACATAATGAGCCTTTTCATATGCCATGGTTTTCTGTATGCAGGCTTAATAGAACACTTGTTGTCAATGCATTTCGCCTTCGCTCTGGACACATTCCCTTAAACAAATTCGGGTTTCTGATGAAAAAGACTGCTTCACCCAACTGTGAAGTTTGTGGTGAAGTAGAAGATGTAGAACACATCTTAAGGGATTGTGTCAGGAGCCAGGGCGAAAGGCAATACCTAATACATCATCTAAAACTGAATCCATATAATACGGGTGCCTTCAATTCGGTGCTAGCTGACCCTTGTTCCCAATCGGCTAGGTTAGTATTTATTTTTTTAAATATTTATAATAAGAATAGGCAGTTGGAAAACTGATAATTGTGTGTTTTATTTAGGTTAAGTTACGATGGGGCTGACATGCTCAATTTGGGTAAAAGCCCCTAATAAAATATGATTTAAAAAAAAAAAAAAAAAAAAAAAATACACAAAATACAGGATACATGTAGCATGATTAAGTTGGAAAAGTTATCGATTCCAGAGTTTCACGGCGAATATGAGAAATTTCCTATGTTTATTGAATCATTTAATTCTATGGTGCATAACAATAAACAGCTGAACGACACACTCCGCGTCAGGTACTTGGTATCAAAACTAAAGGGAAGAGCCGAAAGCATCTGGCTAGGTATTAATCCCACCGCTAATAATTACTTATCTATTTATTCCGCTTTAGTCGAAAAGTACGAAGACAGTAGGGCTATCGCGGCCTCATATTTGGATAAAATACTGAATTTAAAACCAGTGCAAAATGCCACCGCGGAACAATTAGATCAGTTTATAGACCAATATTCGACGTCCATTACCGCTCTAAAACAACTTAAAATAGATGATCTAATGGACTTCTTCTTTGTTCATATCGCTTTACGTAAACTAGACGTAGAAACCGCGCGACAATTTGAAATGAGCATAAGGAAGCAGTCATTTCCGGATTATACTGGATTTCTTACGTTTCTTCGCGAACAAGTAAAAATATTGCAGCGTACGGGTAGTGTTGGTGGTTTCGGTGGCCCCCGTGGCCGCCCGGTACAGTCACGCACACACCGCGATAATAACTCCCGCGTCTTTATCACGCGATACGATAACGCACTTGTCGAAAATTCAAGGAATTGTGGCTTATGTGGTTCGAACGAACATCAACACGCGTTTTATTGTGGCGAATTTAATAAACTAAATCCATACGATCGTTATGATAAAATAAAACAATTAAACGGTTGCATAAATTGTTTAAGTTTGCGTCACACTAGCAGCAAGTGTCGGTCGCTTTCCACTTGTAAACATTGTCAGGACAAACACCATACTCTGCTCCATTTTGGAGAACATGAGGATGTCATGGTCGGGGGGAGCCAGTCAGCTGGTCGCTCATCCGCTGCCGCGCCCGCCTCCGCTCCCACCGCCGCCGCTTCTTCGAACGAAAATATGGAACCGGTTTCTTTGTGTAGCCAAATAGCCTATCCTAATAATAAAATTGTACTATTAGGTTCGGCAATAGTTTATGTGCGCGATCTGTATGGAAACATGAAGCGTGTACGTGTTTTAATAGATATGGGTTCTCAAAACCACTTTATTACGAAATATTGTTGTAAAAGGCTGGGTTTGAATATTTATCACGATAAAAATAATACGTTAATAAAGGGAATCGGCGATAGCTCACAAAATGTACAAGGGGTCACAAGTCTGACGCTGCATTCACGTATTGATCAAACTTTTGCTATCAATGTTCAAGCTTTAGTGCTAGACAAAATATCAAATAATTTACCGCAGTCGGAAATCGACTGCACCGCTTTTAAAACTTTTTCCCGTTTACCGCTCGCTGACAGCGAATTCTATCTACCCGCTCCGATTCATAGCAGTGCTAGCGAGTGCCCGTATCTGTCTCAACTATCGTGTCAGTGTTTCTCAATCTTTGTTCGCAATGTTTACCTGTGCTGGCTGTGACGCAAAATATTCAGATGGACCTAGTTGCAGTGTCTGCAAGAAGCAGTACGATTTTCAGTGTGCTGGAATATCGGAGGGGGGGTATGGGAGGTTAGGTGACAGGAAGAGTACCTGGAAATGCCCGAAGTGCAAGAATAGTCCCATACCATCTCCGGTACCCGGCTCGCCACTCCCGGGGCAATGGGACACAATGCAGGAACAATTGAATAAAATTGTCTCTCAGCTGGTACCGCTTGCAACACTAGTTAACGATATAAAGGAAATAAAGTCCGAAATTGGTGGCCTCAAGGATTCCCTGGAAATGGCTCATGACCTAATCAACAACTTTTCTGGCACTGTCAAGGCTTTAGAGACTAGAATATCTAAGGTCGAGCAGGTGGCTGGTGACGTTGTAACACTCCAAAACGAAGTTGCAAGACTCAACCAGGAGTTTCATGACAGGGATCAATGGGCCAGAGCTAATAATGTGGAGATTAGAGGAATCCCATCTTCTAACACGGAGAATCTTTTCGACTTGGCTCAGAAGATTGCCTCTATAGGAGATACTACACTGAAGAAGGAAGATATAAACTATATCGCGAGAATTCCGACCCGTGTACCAAACGTGCCTAAGCCAATAGTAATATCCTTTAACAATAGGTATATGAAGGAGGACTTTGTGGCCACATCTCTAAAAGTCAGAGATTAAATCTTTCCAACCTGGGATTTTCCAAGGAGGGAAAATTTTACGTCAACGACCATCTGACTCAGCACAACAAAGTGCTGCTGACAAGGGCAAGATCACTTGCAAACGACAACAATTTCAAATACATCTGGGTCAAGCATTCAAAAATTATGGCAAGAAAATCGGATTCCTCGCCCATATTTTCTATCAGAAACGAAAAGGACCTTGCAAAAATAGTTTAATAATTATAGTTTATTTAGTTTATATTTTTGTTCTTTATTCTTATTTTGTATGTAGTTTGGGAATCACTGGAATTTACATAGCCTTTTGTTTTTTTCAATTCGGATCTGTCAACCAATTTACGCAGGTAAGTTTAAAAAATTGCGATGCGGCGAGCGTTGCATTCATAACCTTGTTGTTAGTAGTCATAAAGTTTATAGTTGCTTGCACTTATGTTGGGTGGGTAGTGCGTAGTATTGTTTTTGCTTTGAGTGAATATTACTTGCTTGCACCGTATTTGGCAATTTTAGGATGTTGGATTGAATGTTTATTAGCTGTTATAAATGTAAATCAATACTGCCTTTGCTTTTTTGTTATAATAGTTAGCTATTATTTTTATAATCGCTGTTTAGAATACATTACGTATATAGTACATTTGTATAATACCAATTTAAATATTTACGTGGATTTTTTTCATAATTTTTTCATAAGGCTAATTGCTATATATATTTATATTGTTAAGTTTATAAATTTGTCTGTGAGCCAAACCTCGAGACGAGATATCGATGTCTTGGATCAGCTGCGTGAGGGACGGTCAGCGGCGGGAGAAATTTTGTTCAAGTACTATATCAGGGACGTCGTGCGCCGGTTCGATTCCGGTCGTGATTCGTCGTATCTGTTACTATTTCGCTGCTATATTCGTATAGCAGATGGGTTGTCTTTATACTGTATTTGTGTGATAACACTATTTGTATTAGAGCTTTCTTTTACCATTTCCATTAGATCGTATCTCATTAGATTTTGTATTGTAACTAAAAGAGAAAGAAATTAGTATTTACTATCAAAACACACGTGGACTTCGCACAAAGACAGCTGTGTTTAAGCGAAATGTATGCCTTAATTCATATGATGTAATAGCGATCACAGAAACCTGGCTGCTGTCGGGCATAATGAACGAGGAGCTTTTCAATAATGATTATGTAATCTGGAGAAGAGATAGGGACTACGACACAACCCGCGAACGGTATGGAGGTGGCGTTCTGATAGCTGTTCGCAGAGAGCTCGCGGCCGTGGAGCGTACTGACTGGAGATCCACTGCTGAAGATATATGGGTCACGGTATCATTAAAAAATAATATTAAAAACCGTAAAAGCAGTAAAATTCACTTTTGCACACTTTATCTTTGTAAGCAAAATTTGGGAAATTCTTTTAATACTCAATTAAATAATTTTACAGACAAATTATCATTATTAGTGAACAATTGTCCTGACGACGTGTTCGTCATCATGGGGGATTTTAATATGAGCAATGTGGATTGGTGTGATGTTCACGACTCTCTGCAACCTACAGGTATTGCAGGAGATGGCCAGGTATATTTCTTTGATACACTAATTCAGTGTAATTTAAACCAGTTTAACTTCTGTCGTAACATTAATAATAGGCTGCTCGATTATGTTCTGTGTAACGCTAAAGTGTCAGTAGCAGGCTGTGGCGATCCACTAGTGCCAGAGGATGCTCATCATAGATCCCTTCAGTTACTACTTAGTTTTGCCAATGTGGATGAACTCAAATCGAGCCCAAGACTTAAGTATTTTTACGAATCAGGGGACTTTGTAAATATTAATTTAAGTTTGAATTCATATGATTGGGATCAGTGTCTAATTGAAAACTCACTAGATGAGAGTCTCAGTTCATTTTATAAAGTACTATATGATCTACGAGATAAATTTATTCCACACAAGCACATAACTCCATCAAATTTTCCTCCTTGGTACAACACTCCTCTTAAGAAAATTCTGAAAGAGAAGTTTAAATATCTTAGGAAGTATCATACATATGGTAACAAATCTGACTATGAAACATTCTCTTATCTTAGAAAAAGAGCAAAGTTAGTTGAAAGTGAATGTTTCAGTACTTATATGATTAATGCTGAGGAATCGATAACTAAAAACCCTAAAATGTTCTGGTCTTATGTTAAAACCCTGAATAAGAGTTCCAATGCCCTGCCATCGACTATGGTGTATGAAGGATTATCGGCCGGCTCGGGGGTTGAGATATGTGACCTTTTTTCCTCCTACTTTCAATCTACTTTTCTTACGAGCACATCACCCTCCATCATTGATTCCAAATCTGATGATCAGGATATCAATCAATCTGACACAATTGGTAACATTGTGATCGATCCCAATGAGGTACACAAGTTGCTTAGAAAGCTTGACCTTACTAAGGGGGCTGGACCCGATACAATCGCACCGGTATTTATTGTAAGATGTGCAGATAGTTTGACGTACCCTCTTACATTGTTATTTAGGCGGTCTATCAGGGATGGCATCGTTCCTGAAATCTGGAAATCTGCGTTTATAACACCAATCCACAAAGCTGGAAGCAAAAATGATATCAAAAACTATAGGCCTATATCAAAGCTGTGTCTGTTTGCTAAAATTTTTGAGCGTATCGTCCATGCCCAAATATACTCCTCATTGAACTCTAGTTTTATTCAGGAACAACATGGATTTTTAAAAAAGAGATCCACCACATCCAATTTGATACAATTTATTGATTACACAACGTCATCTATGGATTCCGGCGGTCAGGTGGATTCCATTTTTAGCGACTATAGTAAGGCGTTTGATCGCATTGACCATAGTATATTACTAGATAAATTACTCAAAGCAGGAATACATGGAGATCTATTTCGGTGGTTCAAATCTTATATCAATAATAGATCTCAGGCTGTTGTGGTTGGTGGTTATTCCTCGTCTTGGAAGAATGTCCCTTCAGGTGTCCCGCAGGGATCCTTATTGGGTCCCCTGCTCTTTGTGATATTTATTAATGATATTAGCTCTTGTTTTCAACATTCTCAATTTTTGTTGTATGCTGATGATATGAAAATTTTCAAACAGATTGATGATATTCATGACTGTCATCTTATACAGGAGGACCTGGAGAGGTTTGAACAATATTGCATAATAAATAACTTAGACCTTAATGTTTCTAAATGTTACTCAATGACGTTTACACGCAGAATTAATGCTACAATCTATAATTACACCCTTAAGGGACTAACACTTAAAAAAGTACAGGAAATTCGTGACTTGGGTGTAATACATGACTCAAAATTGCTTTATGATAAGCACGTAGACTTTATTGTCAAAAAAGCTAGTAGAGCTCTAGGTTTTGTCATGAGATGTAGCTCGCAATTCTCGAACATTAAAATAATTAAGATATTGTACTGCTCATATGTACGAAGCACGTTGGAATACTGTTCCCAGGTTTGGAGACCCATGTATGATATTTATATTAATCGTATTGAAGCCATACAACGTAGATTCATGAGGTTTCTGCAATATAAGTGTAAGCGATACGATAGCAACTACGAAGCAAGGTGTAAAAGACATCATATTCTGCCGCTGTTTGAGAGACGTAAGATAGCAGACATACTATTTCTAGTAAATATAGCTCAAACTAAGATTGATTCTCCGCAGCTTCTATCTAGAATTAATTTGTGTGCTCCAGTTAAACCCTTGAGAAAGCCAACATGCTTATCAGTGCCAGCTAGTGCATCTAGGTATAGAGGTAATTCGTTTTGCTGCCGTGCAGCTAATGAATTTAATAAACTGGTTGACTTTTCCGAGTTGGATCTATTTAATTCAACTACAGCTACTTTTAAGAATACTCTGTCAAAACATTGGTTTGACAGAGTTTCTTTGAGTGTTTCCGAAACTACTTAAACTGTTATTCATACTTTATTTCCTTACTATTTACTTTCTTTATTAGATATCTAAATTTTAGCTTGCTTTCATAGTTTCCTATATGTGAAAACATATTAATGGTCTGTAGATATATACTTGATTTTGTAATTAGTTATTAAGTACTGTTTGTTTTCCAATAAAATAAAATAAAATAAAATAAAATAAATGAAGCCAAGCCACATTTGTATCAATATAATATCAACCGAGTATGTTTTGGTCTTAAGTGTAGCCCATACCTAGCGATGCGTACGGTCCGTCAACTCGCGCAGGAAGAAAAACATAACTACCCTCGCGCGGCTGAGGCGGCCTCTCGCTATCTGTTTATGGACGATCTCGGGACCTCGGTGTGTACAGTCGATGAAGGTGTTCAACTGTCCAACGAATTGATTCAAATGTTTTTGAAGGGAGGTTTTGAATTGGTAAAATTTGTGAGCAATTCTAAACGGTTGTTAAGAGGTATTCCGGAATTTCATAGTATGTTGACAGTGGCCTTCGATAAGACCGACGATTTAAAAATTTTAGGCTTGAAGTGGTGTCCAATTAAGGACGAATTTTCAATTTCAGTTAAGGGCACCTCTCCTATAATCACCAAACGCGTGATTCTTTCTACTATAGCCCAGCTATGGGATATTAATGGTTTTTGCGCACCTGTTATTTTACTTGCTAAGCTAATTATGAAAAGTTTGTGGATAGAAAAGATAGATTGGGACGACTGTCCACCTCAAAATATTTGTGAAGCATGGAAAGGTTTTCGAGAAGAACTTCCGCTACTGAGAGATTTTAAAATACCTAGATTTCTGGGTGTACCGTCTTACACTTCCAATGTTGTAATAGTCGGTTTCTCCGACGCCAGCGAACGTGCCTATGGAGCTGTCATATATACCTGCGTTATTGGTCCGCATAAGAATATTGTGAATTTAGTCTGCGCTAAGAGTAAGGTTGCACCTATCAAGTGTTTGACGCTAGCTCGCTTAGAGCTATGTGGTGTATTGCTCATGTCAAAATTAATAAAATTCGTATACAATGCTATATCTTCGCGTTGTAATATTGTCAATAAGTTTGCGTTTACAGATTCGACAGTTGCACTTTATTGGGCCCATTCCGCGCCACACCGCTTTGATACATTTGTTTCCAATCGCATTTCACAGGTCCAGGATAATTTACCGGCAAAACATATTTTCCACGTCGCTGGGATTGATAATCCGAGCGACTGTCTGTCGCGTGGCTTGTTACCATCACAATTATTAGAACATGCCTTATGGATGTTCGGACCCGCGTGGATGGAGAATCCTATTGCTGAATGGCCTTTGCAACGTTTCACTTTTGAAGATCAAGACGTTAGTTCTCGCGAATATGAACACAAAACGTGCAGCAACGTTTTCGTGACCACTTCGCGAGAACACCCACTCCTTTACACACTCGCGAGTCGTGTGTCGTCGTGGTCAAAGTTGTTGCATATTGTTGTTTATATTCTCCGTTTTTTAGGGAAATTACCCAGGTGCGATCGTTTAAAGGTAACTCATTTAGCAATAGCTGAAATTAAGGTTTTGGAGTCAGTTCAGAGTGTTTATTTTAGAGAAGAAATTGTAAAACTTAGAGAAGGGCGTGACGTTTCAAAATCTTTATTACCTCTAGCCCCATTTTTGCATACCGATGGATTGATCAGAGTAGGTGGTAGGCTGCGTAATTCTCATTTGAATTTTGACGCTAAACACCCCATTTTGTTACCTAAACATGATCACGTGGTTAATATTATTGTAGATTATTTACATCATAAGTATTTACATCCCGGCCCGCAGCTGCTCTTATCGCTACTCCGGCAACAATATTGGATAGTGTCAGGTCGCAGTGTAGTACGAAAGCGTTTTCAGTCATGCAATAAATGTTTTAAAATAAATCCTAAGTCGCAATCGCCATTTATGGCCGATTTACCTTCGTATCGGGTAAATGCTGCCAAACCCTTTCTTAAATCGGGCGTGGATTACGCTGGCCCTATCTCAATATTAATAAAGAGACACCGCGGAGCGCGTTCAGTTAAGTCATATATTTGTCTTTTCACGTGTTTAGTGACGAGAGCGGTTCATATCGAACTAGCCGTTGATTTAAGTACCGACGCATTTATAAAGGCATTTAAACGATTTATATCTCGTCGCGGAGACTGTCTACAATTGTTTTCAGACCACGGCACTAATTTCGTGGGTAGTAAGGCGCATTTTGACGAATTGCGCAAATTTCTAAACTCAAAACCTTATAAGGAGGATTTTTTAAATGAGACGACTAATAATGGTATAACTTGGAATATGATTCCCCCGAACGCACCTCATTTTGGCGGGGCTTGGGAGGCCAACATTCGCAGCATTAAGCTTCATTTGCAACGCGTTATAGGAGACACGCTTTTAACCTATGAAGAACTTACGACGGTTTTGGTTCAGATTGAATGCATTTTAAATTCGCGACCTCTCTCAGTTTTAAGTTCAGATCCCGCGGAGCCCGCTGCGCTCACACCCGCACATTTCCTGACCCTAGGTCCATTAAAAACGTTTAATTCGGTAGATGTTTCTTCTCAACCTTACTCTCTGCTTAAACGGAAATATTTACTGGATAAAATAGTGGATGACTGTTGGAAACGTTGGAAAGATGAGTACTTGAATACTTTACAATGTCGTCAGAAATGGAACAAACGGGACACCCCTGTCACTATAGGTACAGTGGTGATCCTTAAAGTTAATAACGTATCCCCTTTGAATTGGCCATTAGGTGTTATATCTGATGTGCACCCTGGTGCAGATAATATTGTCCGCGTTGTTACTGTGCGAACTCGTTCTGGCACCTACACCAGACCCGTGGTTAAGGTATGTCCCTTACCCACACAGTAACACAATCTTATATCACAGTTAGTTATAGTCCGCTTATATTGTTAGTTTAGCTTTAATTTGTTTCTTTTAATTACTTTAATCAATTATAGTCCGCTTATGTTGTTAGATTTATTTCATGTTTACATTGATCAAGTATAGTCCGCTTATATTGTTAGTTTATATTTACTCTTTCTTTAGTTTCTTTAGTATTTACCGCATTATTCTTCTGATTTTAGGAGAGAAACATCTCTCCTAAGGTCGGGGGGATGTTTAAGCGCAGTTAAATTGCGAACGAGTAAGTAATTGGCCATTAGGTGTTATATCTGATGTGCACCCTGGTGCAGATAATATTGTCCGCGTTGTTACTGTGCGAACTCGTTCTGGCACCTACACCAGACCCGTGGTTAAGGTATGTCCCTTACCCACACAGTAACACAATCTTATATCACAGTTAGTTATAGTCCGCTTATATTGTTAGTTTAGCTTTAATTTGTTTCTTTTAATTACTTTAATCAATTATAGTCCGCTTATGTTGTTAGATTTATTTCATGTTTACATTGATCAAGTATAGTCCGCTTATATTGTTAGTTTATATTTACTCTTTCTTTAGTTTCTTTAGTATTTACCGCATTATTCTTCTGATTTTAGGAGAGAAACATCTCTCCTAAGGTCGGGGGGATGTTTAAGCGCAGTTAAATTGCGAACGAGTAACAGGTGCAAGGTATGCAAAACTTGCTAAATCATTGATCTGTCAGTTGGATCAGTGCGCCCGCGCCGCTCGCACGCTATATTGAACTTTAATCCATTCCTTTACGTGATACCGCTTTTATTCACGTTTTATGCTGTGTGTGTTTATTTTTCATATAGACTTTAACCCATCGCTTGTGTCCAAGAAATAAGGATTTTTGGTTTGGTAAGTACATTCCTATGTTTTTTACTTTTTCGTAAATTAGCTGTGCAATTTAGGTTTTTTTTTTCTAAGGCAAACCACCCCGCTAAGATAGAAAGTTATAACGTAACTATTCTTATCATTGGCTGAGGCAATTTTTTTTTTTTTTAAATGATCTGAGAATATAGCTGTAAGGTGTATCGTATAATAAATAAATAAAAATACCTTCCACTTGAAGTAAGAATTGTAGAGATCATCGTCTTTATCCAGTCGATGTAGATATGCAGCCAGCTCTTCAGGGCCTGCAAATTCTTCCACATGGATGTAGGAGTTGTGAGGCGCCACAGCAGCGTATTCTGAAGCGCGTGCACCCATCACTATTGGCAAAACATCGTGTCTGAAATAAAGTAACCATAACACTGCTTTAATAAAAAAAAGATGGGAGTTCTTCGCGCCATTTTGCGTGGACATGTCAAGTGCAAGTTTTTGTTTTGTAAATTAATTTACTGTGGATATTATTGGTCCAAAGTGGTGTTGTTTCGTTTAATAATGTGCTACAATGTGAATAATTATGGAAAACGATAAATTGGACTTTAAATATGGGGCACAAGTTGCAGTTTATTTTTTGCGGTTTTCCCGCGCTGTCAACTCCCATATTTTACCCGACGTGTTTGAGCTATGGTGCCGCGAAAACTCCAAGAAAAGCATAAAATTCTGCAGCTTCTGGAATTTGATGATAACCTCATTAACTCATTAAAAAGAAAGATATATTACGTCAGACTTGGCTGTATGGGCTAGACCCTTTGCCTTCCCTATCATCTCATTCATCATCCATCGGGAGAAGAGAACCAAAAAAAAGAAAACAAAAAGATGGAATTCAAAATTTTAATCGTTGCAATTACAGATTCTCCGTTTTGGTACAACCCAGCCTAAATATGGATTCAGTTACCGGAGATTGAGTTAACTAAATATTCACGCTTGACGATATTTAGATATCAGAAATGATCATTTATCTTTTAACATGTTTAACGTATGCCTAAATCTCTTGCAATATATCAAAATGTTGATCATATATTATTTTAATCATGCTTAGTGTTATTAGTAAATTGATATCGCTCAAAGCCGAGAGTCGAAATAGAGAGAGAAACAATTATGTAAGTCAACGTTCGCGCGATCGTCGACCTAGTTTCGCTACCTACTTTATTAGGTTCAGTATGAGTAGCGATATTATTAGGAAAACTTCTCTGCACCGTAACTTAAGATTTTATTACTGAATAATTAAAATAAAAAAATAAAAAATATTTATTTTTATTCTAGATTATAATATAAAATTATTAGCTCTTTAATGAATTACACGTATATATATTGTTTTGTTTAGTTTAAGGAGATAATATCTTATTATTATTTAGGTAGTTTTATTATTATACCTACCGTCTTTCATAATTTACATTCTTGGGATTTAATTTATAGGACTAATTAATAATTTATTTACCATAATTATTCTTTATATTATATATTTATATTATATATATAGTGTATTTATTAACCTTTCATTAATTTCTTTAATGTTTTTTATTTTTGGTTTAATTTTTAATTTAATTTGAAGTTATGTCAATTATAGATTTATTGTAATTGAGACCCCACAATACCGGCCTTCCTAGTGTGGGATATATATAGTGTGGGAATAGAAAAACATGTACATAGGATTTTATTGGAAATAAACGATTATTATTATTTCTGAAAAAAGTATATGATTCAATACTCGATTGTATCTAATTAGTAGGATCAATACAATTTATTAGGATATAAGGTACCAGGATTGAACATCCCTAGCTCAAATTGTGATGTGTGTGGCCCATCCAACAACTTTAACAAATTAATAAAATACATACTGTAATCCGTTAACAAAGAATTTCTCAGTGACGTAGTCTCGACAGTTGGAATTTTCAAAGGCGAGGTAGAATTTGTAATCTTTGTCCAACATTTCCAAGCAGTTGGGGTCGGCACGGGGACAGTGGTGAGACCCGCAAGCTCCGTAGATGTCCACGGATATAAATTTTGACAGACTGCGCGCGTATTGCAGACGTTTGTTACGCGCGTGACAATTTGACACAAACCATGCGACCTAGAAAGAGGAAATAAAACTATGTTAAAGGTATTAGGAAAGATTAAAAAATTGTAGGGAAGATAAATAATTGCTTAATGAGCCGTGACAGATAAACGAAATAGATACTATGCAAGTAGATATATTTTCTCGTTTTACAAAAATAAAAAAAAAACAAAAAATAAGTATATATATTATTTTCCTGTTTAAATATTTGCACCTCCCACATACCATGTTCGTAATGTCCCTAAGGTAAATAAAGGTCTTACATTCTCTGTGTTCGACTAGCTGCTTCAAGCGCGCTTTTTTAAATTGATTTTTGATTTGACTATTCTCGTAGCGTTTTCACTCGCTTCTAATAAAATTCAGTAAAAAAGAGCGCGCTTTGAGAAGTGTCTGAACAGGGTGATTATCTACTAATACTATCGATAAATGCTATGTTCGACTTGAAAGCAGATAAAGCAAATCTTGCTTTTTTTACAGATTTTTATATGAAAACCATAGAGAAACGCCAAGTCGAACGACTTTCAAAACGAAATAAAGTGAAAAAAAGCGCTTAAAGCGACAAGTCAAACACAGGTAAGAGTCAACTCCATTAGGTGTCGCTCTGCAAATACCGGAAGTAATATCTGCACAAAATAATCGTGTGCCGATATTTCCGACAATACGTTTCTACTCGGCTAAACGTGAGAACGTGTTAAAATGCAGAGGGCTGTCGAGGCAATTTATAACTTGTGTTTAAATTAAATTAGGTTGATATTGTGATAAATATGCATTATTATTATTTTATTTCTGACCTATCGCTTCGTTTGTCGTATTTAAGAGAAAGAGATAGCATGTACGTAGAGGTCCGCTTGCCAGTTTCGCGCAGTAATTTGTGACTACGAGTATTAATCTAGTAGATTTTTTTATCGTAGACTAATACATATGTTTATTTATATAATAATTTGTTCCTTTGTTTTATTAGATGTTTTTGTCTTATTTTACTAAATTTATTATATATACTGAACCGTTTCATGCAGGCATAGTCTCGTTCGGGATCGCAGTTCCCTTTCGATGAGGAATTCCTTTGGCAATTATTGCAACTTTTTTAAAAATAATTTATATTTATTTTGTGTGTAAAAAATTAAAATAAACATTTATTATTCTTATGTATATCTAATGTATCATATTGCACAGTTGTTTATTGTATGTCTTACGTATAAATAAACATATTGTAACATAATTTGCCCTAATTACCTTTTCTTACCTAATTTACCTTGTTTAATCTCCGCGTAATTTAGACTATTTTACGACACAATATTATTAAGGTACCTACTGTATATAGCGCGGTGGTGGCTTGGTTGTAAGAACGCGTTCCTTAAATCCTACAAAGGTCGGTTCAAACCCACCCGGCATGTACTAATGAGAAATACACTTTTGACAATACAATTTGACATAGATTTACAACACCACCGTTCCCGTGCCTCGGAGAGCACGTTAAGCCGTCGGTCCCGGTTCCACTAATGCCAACTTGTGGAATCGTTAATAAATTGTCAATAAAAATTTACATTATATCCTCGCCAAGCCGTCTGACCAGCGCCAGCGTGGCGAGTGTAGGCCTAATTCTCCAGATATATGTTCTGGAAGGCCCATCTCCAGCAGTGGAGGTCTAGGACGCTGTGTTCTAGGGGCTAGGGGCTGTATACTGCATAGGTAAAAATAATTTATTTATATGATTTAATCGTCATATAGTTTTGATGCTCTTAGAAAATGCACAATTGCAATTTTTTCTTTAATTTCACAACTGGTATGTATGGGTTTGACATCTGGACACAAAATGTATGAAAACCATAGAGCAATGCCAAGTCGAACGATTTTTATAGCGAAATAAAGAGCTTAGAGCGTCAAGTCAAACACAGGGGTATGTATGCATAGAATAATTTAGAGGGTTCTCATCTGTCGCACAATGACAGGTCAGCGGTAGCCGAAATGAACCGCATTTTCCCTCTTATTCCCGATGTGTCATATCAAATGCTGCCTACTGTAGATTCTGGTTTAGACCAATAAATGTAAGATTTAAGAAATATATTTTTTAACTTACTTTTTTCGTCTTATTCTCTGCGTAATTTCGGTCCAGTTCTCGTTCCGTGATCAAGGGATCGTGGTAGACCCACCTCTCGTAGGGCGCCACTATGTCGGAGTCTCTCCGGTACGTAGCCGTCCAGTTAAATACGCCGACTGAAGCCGATCGCATAGACGCCGTGTGGTATGGACACTCTAAGTAGTACAGGATCCAAATCTGAAAAGAATGAAACGGAGAATGTTAACATCTAATTTAATAAATTAAATCAAAATCAAAATCTTTATTTGCAATAACTAATATGGTACAATATTGTATGTGACAATAAAATTTAGCTCTCTTAGTTCAACACATTTAGCCACGTATACAGCATGCAAATTTATTGGTCAGACTTACATTATATTCGTGTTATATTCAAGAATGGGGTGTACAATATACTATCTTTAACTTAAACTGATTTTTTTACTTCTATTGTATTGCCACTCTCTTCATTCGCACTTTAACAACGTGCGACGACGCGACGTCTACATTTGTCCCGCTACGAGGTCTCGTTCCGCCACAAATAACGAAAAACGGTTTTCATCCCTTAAATAGCACCCCATTTCACTACTTCCCTTAATCTCAAGTTCGAAAGTTTTTTTTTTATTGTTTATGACCTCAACTATATATTTCAGCCAGCTGTTGCCTGCTACAAATTTTTTCATCTCAAAAAGGTAATGGCCCCAGCCTATTTGTACATAGTGCAATTAAGTTTTTAAATAAATAAATATATACAAACTTATGCTACATAATTATCGATGATATATATATATATATATATATATATATATTATATATCTTAGTATAACATTTATTATTATTACCTTCTTATACAATACTTTTTGATTCTAAATATTCTTTTAATAACGTAGGTTTAAGTAGTATAGCAACTGACAATGCTCTTTTACAGCAGCATCTACATTTAGGGAGTGTATAATTTCATTCATTCATTCATTACAGCCCCTAGAACACAGCGTCCTAGACCTTCACTGCTGGAGATGGGCCTTCCAGAACTGGAGAATGTGGCCTACACTCGCCACGCTGGCCAGACATTTTGGCGAGGATATGATGTCATTTTTTATGACAATTTATTAACGATTCCACAAGTTGGTATTAGTGGAACCGGGGCCGACGGCTTAACGTGTTCTCCGAGGCACAGAAACGGTGGTTTTGTAAATCTATGGCATGTACATAAGAAAAGTGTATTTCTCATTGGTACATGCCGGGGGATTTCAACCGACCTTTGTAGGATTTAAGGAACGTGTTCTTACAACCGAGCCACCACCACGCCAAATTTTAATCTGTCTTTTTTGTCTTAATTTCTATTGTTAAAATAAATGATTGTTAAATATATGCATTTGACGTGTAAAAGTGCCTAAAGCAGGCCTACTTACTGAATAAATTAATTTAATTTGAATTTGATATGCCAAAAGTATAAAGAAGAAGAAAGAAGTCTTGTACACACCTGACTTGACGGTCGTTTGACGTTGAAAGGCGTGTAGTGGTCTTTGAAGAGGATAGCATTTGCGTTGGCCGCGGCTCTAGGGTCGGCCGTCAATGAACATCGGTCGACTGGACAACGGTTCCGAATGAACTCTGTCCGCCCGCCCGAAGCACCCCACGCTCCCAGACCGTTCGCCAGCAAGATCTTCTTCACAGGTATGTCTTCGTTTTCCGGTAACGTGTACATCAACTGCTCTACTATCCTGCAATAAAATTATTAATTATCATTTTAGTTTTTAACCGATTTTTTATTTATTAAGGGAATTTGTATTCCGTAAGCACTAAACTGAGTAGCCAACTGCAGCAAATAAGCCGATAGACGCATTCAGCTAGGATGGGCAGCATTTATTTATTTATTTATTTATTTAGTACACATAGCAGTACATATATTATCACACACATAACATAGTATAATTATAACTTATTTATTTATTTTTATTTAAAACTTTATTGCACGTTATACAAGGGGCGGACTTAATGCCGCTAGACATTATCTGACAGCCAACCTTAGGGACAATGGGGACCATTTCAAATGTAAGGTAGGTGCAAATATTTATAATAATAATAAATAAATCTATATATATGAAAATACAATGATATTACTAAATACATACTAATAACTATGATATATTAAATACTAATAATACATATACTACATATGATACCATTAAATAACTTATGAACCATTTAAATAATACGATGACACTTATCTAATATTATGTACCAATTAGGTGTCACAGCATTCACCAATATAAAAAGAAGAAATTAAAAACTTATTACTGTTAAAACAAAAAAAAATAAATAACAAAAACTATAATATTTACAAAATAAAAATATCACTTCTAAAATTAAATTATACATTTTTCTCTTTTTTAATAGAACTAATAAGGAAACATAAAAATTGCACAAATTTGGTACATTAAAAAAAAACGAAGTTTTATTGTTAAATAAATTATAAGCTACTCAAATATTGATGGTTTGAAATGTTCGAGAACATTTTTTCTGAATACATTGTAACGGTCATGAAATATGTCTATATCATTATTGGCACTGCAAAGTATTCGGGAAGCTACGTCACATCATCCTATCGAAGATACCACAGTGTTTGAAGACAAAAGTTTTCAACATGTGCGTTCTTTAAACACCGGGCGGTGTTTAGGAGCTAACTGAAGCTTAGGATTGATAGTTGTCGCTTGGTGATACAGTTTTGCGATATTCATTTTTGTTGTTTTCTGTGGTTTATTGTTTATGTCATGCCTATATTTTTTTAAATTGTACTACTTAGTTTTTATGTTTTAGTAAACGATGTTACCTACCTGTTGAATGCAATTCTGGTCTGTAAGTAACATGTTTACTATAAGATACCTTCTAGATTGTATATTGTATAAGATTTTGTAAACATGTTGTTGACTTGCTTAATTAAATAAATAAATAAATACATTTATTGTTTTTTTCAAAATTAATAAATTACAATACAATGATTTGGTTGTTTTTCCTCACCTATCATCTCCCGGTGCATCTTCTGGGAAAAGTTTTGCGTTGACATTGGAGTTGCCGGGTTTTCGCTCTCCTCCGCGCATGAACCAGGGTCGCCGCGACACCTCGTCTACAGGATCGGGCTCATCCACTGCCTCGGTTATTAGATACTGAAACTACACAAATCGTAAATTGTATTATTAAAAGAACAAAGGTTAACAGGTAGATAGTATCATCACGACCGTATCCCTTGCGGGGTGGCTAGCTTGTCGATGTCTCTAGCTTTCCAGAATCGAAAAATGTCACAAATAAATTAAATATATATCTTTGTGTTCTCGCCCAGAAATCGAAACCAGCACCCCGCGTTTCAATCTACGGCCTTAACCGCTAGACCACGAAGAAGTCAGGTAGATAATGTCGAAATTATTACGTTCGTCATCTTTATCGCAACCATCATCCTGAACATATTTCTAGAGAATTTTGTGTTCTCTCGTCACGCTAGCCAAACGGTTTTTTTTTTGACAATGATTCCACAAGTGGAAAAGTGTAGGTATTCCTATGCTAACACTTATGATCGCCTTTTGTATAAATAACAAAAAGGTTTTTGAAATATTAATACAAGTACCTATATGTTTGTATATATCATAATATTATGCATATAATATATAATTAAATATACCGCGTGATTTTGTATGCTCTTATTTCAGACTACGAGTATGTCATTCTATTCAAACTATTACGTTACGTTTGTTAACTTACTAGGACAGTCAAGAGTAGGGTAGACTGGGTACGGTTGAAACAATCGACGAGCGACCGACGACGAGACGGTTGTAACAACCCGAATATTTCGAAAACCGTTGGCGGGGCGGTGAGGGGTCCAGGGGGAGAACGAAGCGGACGACACGTTGCTCTACATGTGCTTTTAGGAGTCCCTATTATATTTTGTTAACCAAAAGTAAGTATTTTACCTTGCATAGTTTCCCAATTTCTTTCTATTTAAGTAAGAATACTCTTACTCTTCTCTTAGGTATATGAGCAGATTCAAGAAATGTTACAAATAAATGAGATTGTCTAGCAAAAAAAGTAAATAAAGATCCTTGATTTCAGCAGTTCGCTATTTAACTAAGGAACTTCAAATATAAATCACTACATAGTAAAAGAGGGCGTCGACATAGATACAAATTATTATCCTAACCGAAAACAATTCAGATTTTAATTTGTTGATAAACTCGTCCTAATTCAATTGGGAATAGATGCGTAAATTGTAATGCTTTACAACTTTATCTAAAACCAAATGTTTCACCTACTAACGATTAAGATAAGCAGGTAATATTGATTTCATTTTTAATTTACTTCCACTTATCTGAAGAGCGATAACAGCTAACATAATGCAATTTTATTGATCGGTCACTGTTTACCGTACAGTATTTAACCTACGTAGGTACATGACATGATTCAGTACTTATATTTTTTAGTATATTATTCTTACTAAAATATCCACTCTTTTGGGTTTTGAGAATAATCTATGAAAAAAACTTCTCAGCGATCCAAAGAACAAATTAATTACCTACCTTCTCAAAAGTCATTCCGGTAGCTAAGTTATTGGATGTCGCACATGGAACGCACCCATTATGAGAATTATAATCAAAGGGATTAAATATAAGAGAGAGCTGGCAATGATTATTATTCATACAAAATCTTTGTTACATTTTTTACGCCAACACTTGTCAAAGAAACTTCCGTGGCATGTACGCATCATAGACTAATTAATTCAGAGACGACTATCCCAGCTTTTATTTATTTATTTATACTATACTTTAATTGTCATACTTTGTCTTTTGTTATAATTGATATAATATTATAATAATTAATACCTTATTTAATGATGCTTCTGTACAGGCAAGATAGGCTGCACGGTCAATGGGTTGGATACCTTGTGGAGCTGTGTGGCAGCGGCGTTCTCGGCAGCAGCAGCGAGCCCACATGCCGCAATTACCGATCACATTGCGACTGAGATTTCACCTTAGGTTTAGTAGGAATGTCTTACTTGATGATGCTCTTGCTCCGGCGCAATAGGTTGCAAGGCTGGAGGATGGGAGGCTTTGAGATGCGGGCTCGGTCGCGGCGGCGGTCTCGGCAGCAGCAGCAGGGCCAGTGCGGTCAGCAGCAGCGGCACGAGCAGCGCTGCCCGCCGCAATACCCGTCCGCAGCGCGCCCACATGCCGCGATTACCGACGACCGCGACCGCACTTCATCACTGCACTAACTTGATTGTCATCTGTTTTAACAATTATAAATATTTTTTATTATATTCTAGAAGTATCATCACGACCGTATCCCTTGCGGGGTGGTCAGGGACCAAGCTTTTATAAAAAGAAGCTGTTTCTTTACTATAGGCCCATCATGACAAGTGGCAAGTTCGTCTCTAGCGTACCGAACTTGAGAAATATCATAAATGTGATAATAAAATAAATCATTATGTTCCGACTAGGAATCATACCCGATAACCGTCTAAGCCTTTAATCATGACGAAAGATAAAAATGGCGTTATATGTACCAAATTAATTTTAAAGTTTAGCCGTCAATTAGTACAATCTGTTAAGGGTGGTCTAATGATTTATTAAAATTCCAGAAACTATTAATTACATTTATTATCAAGTAACACATTACTACGTTTCCGTGACAACTCAAACATTCCTTCAAAACTATATATATAAAAGTATGTGAACACCAGCCAGTCGTCAACACAATCGACGCCATTTTTAACTTTAATCGTTATATTTACAGAGTACAACCCAGCCTAAACCTATGAATGGACTTAACCGTTAGACCAAGGAGGCAGCTCATATTAGCATGGATTTTTTGGATGAATGACTATAAATGGCTTTAAGTTACCTATCCTATCACGAATATATCTGATTAAAATCGCTTTACAGACAATCTGAGCATGAACAGGAGCCGACATGCTTAGAACCTCAGTCCCTAACACTTGTTCTAAAAGCGAGAGAGTGTTAGAAGTTAGTATAAAAGTGTATAGTTAGCTAGTAAAATAAATCTTGTAGGTAAATGATCTGCCTTATTATCCTATACAATAATAATTTAATTTCAGTAACACAGTATGCGTAGATTGAAAATGTAAAACTGCTTGAACACGCTTAGAAAAGCCTGGCCGGGCCTATACGGATTCGTATTGTTTTAAAAAATAACGTCTCATTACGTTCCATTTATTGAAGCTAACGGAGCTAAAAAAGTAACACAGTATAAATAAAACGGTTAGTGGCGCTGGTTTATGATATTAGCATGTGATGTTAGCGCGGCTCATAACTGGAACGGCCATTTCATTAGAGGCCATATTAATAAATCGATATCAAGATCTTTTATTCTTTCTTGCTTTGACATTTAGTTAAGTATGACTTCATACTTGAGTGTCGGATCTTGAGATCAAGTTGTCTCTTTTTACCAAATGTCAAATAAAGAGAGAACGAAAGAGACAACTCGAACTAAATTTTTTTTTTTTGGTTCTCTTCTCCCGATGGATGATGAATCAGATGATAGGGAAGGCAAAGGGTCTAGCCCATACAGCCAAGTCGGACGTAATATATCTTTGTTTTTCATGAATTAATGAGGTCATCATCAAATTCCAGATGCTGCAGAATTTGATGCTTTTCTTGGAATCACTCGCGGAACCATCCACTGCTCAAACACGTCGGGTAAAATATGGGAGTTGACAGCGCGGGAAAACCGCAAAAAATAAACTGCAACTTGTGCCCCATATTTAAAGTCCAATTTATCGTTTTCCATAATTATTCACATTGTAGCACATTATTAAACAAAACAACACCACTTTTGACCAATAATATCCACAGTAAATTTATTTACAAAACAAAAACTTGCACTTGACATGTTCACGCAACATGGCGCGAAGAACTCCTCACTCGAACTCAAGTTTGACACCGATCTAGAAGTTTTTTTTTAATGTCTTATAGGTATGTGTACAGAACACATCAGCCCTAAACACGTAATTTATTTACATAATATATGTTCATAACAGAGTTGGGGATCATCAAATTCCAAGTGTTGCAGAATTTAATGGTTTTCATGGAGTAATTCACGTATCGCCCAAACACGAAGGGTATACGGGTGTTCAAAACGCGGGAAAACCGCAAAAAATAAAGTGCTCTCTGCTCCATATACTCGTGAGTCAAATTTATCGTTTTCCATAATTATTCACAACGTAGCACATTATTAAACAAAATAACACCACTTTGACCTACGTTCATGTGTGCGTCCAAGAAAACCAGTGTTTATTTCAGTTTAGAATAAAATTATTAGGTATCACTTAGTCACTTGCACCTTGAGTCACTGAATAAATATATACGAGAATTCAACATCGACGCGCATAATTCAGAAAAAGACATAAATACTAAATGATACAAAATCATTGTTTTTATAACTGAAGGTGTGGCGGTAAAACCTAATTTAATAAATACTTAGATAAATTAAGAAGAACGAATTACCTTATTATTTATTTTCTATTGTGTTCGAGTTAGTTTATGATGAGACAACTAAAACCTATAGTCCAAGAGTAGGTAGGTATTTTACGTATAAAAATAATACAAAAAAAATAAAGAACCGGTACAAATAACCTACAAGAATATAATGACAATATTGTTTTTTGTTTGTTCTCTTTTTTTTTTTGTTTTCTTTTTTTTTTGGTTCTCTTCTCCCGATGGATAATGAATGAGAAGGGAAGGCAAAGAGTCTAGCCCATACAGCCAAGTCTGACGTAATATATCTTTATAAGTTTGTAGGTTGTAATTTGTGGCTGACTCTAAGAGCAATGTCCTTGCTCTTAGGGCTGACTGTAAGCCATATGCGCTCCGCGTCCCCGCGCGCCCTTACCTCACCTCCAGCCTGCAGTCGTTCATTTATTGCCTATTGAGTTTAGTTTTAAAATTTAAAATAATCTTCCGAAGAAATGAGTGTATATTCTAAGAAAGAGATAGACTTACTCGTAAATTAATGGTACTTGTAGGCGGACGTCGGGTAAAATATGGGAGACCACAGCGCGGGAAAACCGCAAAAATACTAGTACTTGACATGTCCGCGCAAAATGGCGCGAAGGACCCTCATATTGTTTTTTTTAAATATTTACTGTATAGGATTTTACTGTCTTTATCTTGGCAGAGAAATAATAACAGCAACCATATGCCCATTTTTAACGCCTGCCGCACATGGCCACACATTTCATTGTGTGGACGCATCACAGCAAAATGTCGAATACTGAATGAAACGTTTACAGGAGGTCAATAGCCAAGACAATCCAATATTGGCATCTTCTAAATAGAGACAATACACTAAATACAAAGATTGGATTATTAATTTATCGTTGTGGTGTAGTTCTGTATATGTTTTATTTTGTAAATCTGACATAGCCGAGTTTTCCTTGCAGATTCCTTTCTCAGTCAGATTAAATATTTACAGGATCTAAGCTGATGTTCTGCTAAGGCTTACTCTTTGGACCACTTTGTCAGTCTTCCACTAGCAGGAGTAGAATCATTCAAATTAATTTAATTAATGACGTTTCATAAATGTTGTTCACGTGAGTAAAGATATTTTGTAAAGTATCAGTAAAGTATCATCACGACCGTTTCCCTTTCGGGGTGATCGGGAACCACGCTTATAAAGAAGCGGATTTACATTTAGCCAACTTTACTACGAGTATATAGGCCAATCATGACAAGTGGCAAGCTTGTCGATGTCTCCAGCGTACCAAACTCGGAAAATACGAGTGTCACAAATAAATTAAATATTAATTACTTTTTTTTAATAATATATAATATATATAATAATTAATCAATATTATTGTGTCCCGACCAGGAATCGAACCCGGTACCTCCAAATCAAAATCCACGGACTTAACCGCTAGACCACGGAGGCAGGCTGGTGGAAATGGGCCTTCCAGAACATATTTCTTGAGAATTTGGCCTACACACTCGCCACGGCTGGCCAGATGGGTCTTATGTAACTTTTAGGCTGAGTTGTACCAAAAAAACAAAGTCTGTGAGTGTAACGATTAAATAAAAAAATGGCGTCAATTGTATCAGCTGATGGCTGACCTTTAAAATAAAACCGATATTTAATGCAAATTTTTGGTTCAATACAATTTATAAACGATTGCAACCAACCTGGGTATTAGTGGAACCGAGACTAAACGACTTAACTTCCAAAGCAGGTGGTGTTGTAATTTTATAACACATGTACGTAAGAAAAGTGTATTTCTCATTGGTATATATCATGCATTGGAGTTCTAACAACCTAGCCACCACCGTTAGTGTAAATAATAAATACCTACTGGCCTTAAATTTAATAAACTAATATGATTGTAGCAGACAAATTAATGAACTAAGGTAAAATTCAAGGTTACTAATTAAAACAAATAATTTATTAGGTTTTAAGGAAACAACAGTTTGCGGTAATAACAAACGTAATTTAACCGGAACCATCTTTGATTAGGTTTATTTGCGACTAATTGCGCTGTGTTCATCATGGCGCTCTAGTACTGTTGCCCAATCTCGGTCTCGCAAAAAAGCAAGATCTGTCATTTTTTCCTAATTTTGCAAAATTCAAGTTCTTCGCGCCATTTTGCACGGACATGTCAAGTCCAAGTTTTTCATTTTGTAAATTAGTTTACTGTGGATATTGTTAGTCAAAAGTGGTGTTATTTTAAAACGATAAATTTGACTCTACACTCTGGTGCAACTCCTGCCTTCTTATTTTTTGCGGTTTTCCCGCGCTGTGAACTCCCGTATACCCTTGAAAGAAAAGCATCAAATTCTGCAACACTTGGAATTTGATGATCCCCAACTCGTTATGAACATATATTATGTAAATAAATTACGTATTTAGGGCTGATGTATTATGCACAATGTCCTTAAGACATTACATTCAGAGTGTTTTTGTTTTTTTTACGATTGTAACAGTGTCGTGTCTGTCTTTTTTAGGGTTCAAAGGAACCCATGAAATGGTTTTGACAAAGTTCTTCATATTGATAAATAAAACAACATGTATCTTGTACGTACTTGAACGTACGTTTTTGTTACAAACTTTATTGTTTAATACAAAAGGCGTGTAATGCCGCTTGGCATTCTCTTACCATCAACCTTCGGGAAAAGAAATCGAAGTTTAGGCATGGTAAAATAAAAAAACACAAAAAAATAAATAAAAATAATTAAATCACTTATTAGTACTAGTTAAATTAAATATACGATAAACATCATAAAAATAATAATACTTAAATTACATGTTGGTTCACAAGAATCTATTCCAAAATTTTAAGTAAATCTAACAAAGTGGTACTACAAACTGGTAGTTCTAGAGATAGAAGTTTGTGGACACTAAAGTACTACAAGGTTTCCTTTCTACTCGTACAATAATTAGAAACAAACATATATTTTCAGTTTGCGCAAGACCAGGACTCCGATTCTCGTGCCTTCGACATGCATGTCCGCTCGATTTACTCGAATGAAACTGTCAGTTTTCTATGAAGATCTGTCGCTTTTTATTACAATATTTTGAACCGACACGTAAGTCGAAAGCGCCAGAATTCGGCCCCAGTACCAAGAACAAGATTAGAAATGCAAGACCAAGACCAAAACTAAAAAAGAACATAAAATAAAATAAAAGTGATAAACCTCATTGGTCTTAAATTGTTTAGGACTTATGTATTCTGTACCATGTCCTTAAATAAATAAAAAAAAAAAAATTGGTATTAATCCTTTCTGTATAGGTTGTGCTACATTTTACCATGTTAGTGAACTTTGCTTTAATTTTAGTTGTATGCTAATAACATAAATATTACTAAGGAATGCTAATTTTGTACCGTTTTAAACGATAAATGTATTTACCGTTCACCATCGCCGCGACATCCAGTCAGTCGCAATGCGCACAAAATACTCGCTACCTACTAATAACAACGGGCCAACCAACAATCAGGTAAGCGATCTTATTCGATCGTATAAAAGTAAAGTATCATTACGAAAGTATCCCTTGTGGGGTCAGAAACTACGCTTTTAAAAAAGTGGATGTACATTTATACAACTTAACTATAGGCTTGTCATGACAAGTGGCAAGCTCATCAATGACTTAGCGTATACCGAACCCGAGAAATAATAAAACGGGTGGTCATAAACCACGCTTTTAAAGAAGCTAATTCACATTTAGCCAACTTTACTATCGATTTATTATGGAAAACCATCGACATTAAGTACACAAGTATAGACACAAAAATAGTAACAGAAAATCATTTACAAATTGTCGTGGTCGCCATTTGAGTGTTAGTGGCACGGTTAATAAGCCGTCGCCACTCCTCTCGTACCGCCGCTTTCCTGGTGCACTCAGTCGGATGATCCAGACCTAACAGCATCCTCTTGCCATCGATTACCCCTGGACTACCAGGCGCTCGATGGATGTTTCTCCACGCCGTGACATGTGTACGAGAAAGTGAGACTGCGGGATTGTACAGTCGAGGAAAGGCGGTGTCTAATCCCCAGTTCCTTCAGTATGGATTTGTTGGATCGGAACTCCGTCCATGATGTGCCCAACATTATCACTAGTAGCGTAAGATTATTAACAATGTTGGCATTAACAAACTATCACTTTATGCAATAAACTAATAACTGTAGAATAAAAAAGCTGTTATAGTTTAAAAACCTTAAGTTAAACGCATTACTCACCACTATTACCTTGTCATGAAAGATATCAAGAACAGTTTCATCAATGAATGTATTAGGAGTATTACAGGCTCTAATTTAAAATGTATTCTGTCTGTAGTTAGTGTTTGCCATTGGTATGCGGAATGTGGGTTTGTACCTATACATCGGTATGTTTATGTCCAGCCGGGATAGCAACGAAGGCCCATTATGGCAAGTGGCAAGGTCGTCGATGTCTCTAGCGTACCGAACTCGAGAAATAATATTACGTATCCTTACGGGTGGTCAGTAACCACGCTTTTAAAGAAGCTGATTCACGTTTAGCCAATTTTACTATAGGCCCATCTTGACAAGTGGCAATCTCGTCGCTGTCTTGAGAAATATCACTAATAAATTATTGCATCCCGACCAGGAATCATTCCCGGTACCTCGGCGTCAAAATCCACGGAGGCAGTTACATTTATTGAGTTTAAATTTATAAAACCTCTATTCATTAGCGTTTTACTAATTAATAGAGAACTAGCCCAGCAGAATTATTTTTACTTTACTTGAACCCCTCATCACAGCACTTAAAACAAGTCCAGGACCTACACTGTTGGAGATGGGTCTTTCAAAATGGAGGCCAACCATCAAATATAGGTACATTTAAAACCAAACGTTAGGAATTAAAATTTGTTCCAAGTACATCGTGGTCGTTGCTGGCGTAACAAACAAGACTGAGAGCCAAAGAGTAGGTACTAAGTATAAAGGAAAAACTGGAGCATTATTACTTTATTAAAGTAAATAATTGCAAAAACATTCGGCCTGAAAATTGGTCTAGTTAAAGCACAGGGACAACCAATTCTAAATATATGATTTTATATGAAAAAACAATGAAAACATGGTACCGGCTCTTAGCACACAAAATTCACATTATTTATTAATCGGGCAGATTATTGTGTTTTACGTTCCGCACGAAATGTGCCTATATAGGGTAGGTATTTCGTGCCGTTAATCACCTAAAAGGCTGATTTTCTTTGATTATATTAATACGCTACCTAATAAATAAGCAAACTGCCTCCGTGGTCTAGTGGTTAAGTCTGTGGATTTAGACTCGGAGGTACCGGGTTCGATTCCTGTTCGGGACACAAAAATATTTATTAACGTAAATAAATACATTTTATTAATTTTTAATTTTGACCGCCTCCGTGGTCTAGTGGTAACAAACGTTGCCGTGAACTCGGGAGGTCGTGGGTTCGATTCCCACCGGGGGCAAGTTGTACATTGTATAATTTGTCTCGGTCTGGGTGTTTATATGTATAATATGTATATATTTACAAACAAAAGTATAATATGTAGTTTATCAACCATCTAGTTTCCGTAACACAAGCCTCGTAGCTTACCACGGAAACTAGATGGCGCTGTGTGACCTGTCTGGAAATAATTATTATTATTTATTTATTATAATTTATTTGTGATATTTCTCGAGCTTGGTACGCCTATAGTAAAGTTGGCTAAATGTGAATCCGCTTATTTATAAGCGTGGTTTCTGACCAATCCGAAAGGGAAAACGGTCGTGATGATATTTTTAAAATAAGCAAACTGATTGTTTCATTCTACGTAGAGTTTGAGAGTAAGGATCTTTGTTTTTCAACTTACACATGTTTTAATACAAATGTGATAATTCTTACTCCAGTAAGCAATCGAGAGAACGTTAGTTTTGTCCACATCGCAACAAGTTGAGGATAAAGTTCTCGGATTCATAGTCAAATCCTGGTACCACTTCGCTATAATCTAAAACCTATTTTGATATAGGTTATTTATGTTAACCTATTTGTGGTTTCCTTTGTTTTATATTTATAATATACTACTAATTAGTTATAAATAACAGCAATTAAAATTATACAAAACAATGGAAGATACATGTACCTACTCGTAAGTATATGATTATTTTTTACAACACAATATTTATCGTACAACTTTTAACCTATAAGCAATTAATTCGAACTTATCTTTTTACTATAATTAGCCACATTGCAAATACCAAGAATTTTCTCCCTTTGATCATTTATCACTGCTACGCTCATAATATTATCAATAGAGAAAATATTTCCAATTGAGATTTCGCGCAGAAGTCGGCTATTCGATAAAAATATACTTGTAGCAATAAAAAGGGTATTAAATCAATAGACCGTGAAGAAATTCTCTAGCAATCGAAACTACCTAAGACTGATAAAGTGTTCATATAGTTTGCTTATTATACTCGTACCTACGTTTCTAAATAGACGCAGAAGATTAGGTAATAAAGTAAACATAGGGTCATAATTGAATGCGAGAATAACTAAGAAGAAGAATTTGAAAGAAAAAGTATTTATTTATTTATTTAAAACTTTTTGCACTATGTACAAATGCCGCTAGACATTCTTACTCGGTCAACCTTAGACACATTACGAACATGGTATGTGGGAGGTAGGTGCAAATATTTAAACAGGAAAATAGATAATTAAAATTCTACTAAATCTAATACTAATATAAAACATAAATATATATATAATAATACTAAATTCAAATAAATAATAATATATACATACATACAATATTACTTACAGTTGTTAGGAACTATTCAAAAAGTGTGTGAAGACCATTCTTTTAAACAGCATTCTGTTGGGCGCTTGTCGGATATTTAAGGGCAGGTTGTTCCACAGATTTGCGGCAACAACTGCAAATGAGTCGGACATAAAACTAGAGTGGTGAGATGGTATAGCAAGTACAGCTTTATGCGATGACCGCAACGACCTGTCGTGGAGAGAAGAGAGGAAGGAGAATTTGTTCTTGAGGTATGTCGGTGTCGCAGGTTCATTTAATACAGAAAAAAGCAGACAAAGAATTCGAAGGTTTCTGCGACAACGAATTGGTAGCCACTTCAACTTAGCTCGATACTCAGAGATGTGATCGTATTTGCGCAAACCGTAGATAAAACGATCCATTTTATTGAGCAACACCTCTGAGAGATCAACGCTACGCACGTCGCCATAGTCGAGTAGGGGAAGGAGAAGGCTTTGGGCAAGGGTTATTTTAGCTTTTATTTATGTTAGAATGACAAACTTGACGATAAAGATCGAAGATGAAACTAGAACAAGTAAATAAAATTATATATCTGGTCAGGGTTTTCACTGTTGTTGGGAAGTACGGTAGGGATGTTAAAAGAAGAGTGAACGCGGGAAATAGTGTGAACGGTGACCAGGCGGTCGAAATGTCAGAGACAAAGCGCATGATAGTAGAGTTAACAATGTAGTAGAAATGAGATCACTACATCGTCTACATCGGATATGCGGAGTCGGTTTAGCGGACCGCATACGTAACGACGAAATACGTAATAGGTAGTGTTGTGTGTAGTGTCTTTTTTTTATTGCAAGAACAAGACATATGGTTGCAAGATCAATACTAAGACTTACCCTAGTCTCGCAAGATTCTTGTTCATTTTTATTTTCCTAATTATGCTAAAATGATAACTTTTTTTGAGATTAACGTTTTTGTTTTCAACAATATGTAATTGCGTCGTGTCATTTCGAAGGAAAATAATAACGCTTAGGTATTTTGAACTTGGAGAACTCGTTTGCAAATATTAGGAACTAGCAACTTTACTGTAGGTTATTGACAAGTGGCAAGCTCGTCGACGTCTCTAGCGTAACAAACTCGAGAAATATAACAAATAAATATAAAAATAAAGTCTGTTGAAGATTGGATTAGCAACTCTTTGGACAATTTCTTTATAATAAATTTAAGTATTTAAATAAGTGACAGGGAAAGATTTCTTCTGTCTGTCAGTCACATTTATGACTCACTTTGAATACGGCGGTGCTGGCAGACGGAGAGGTCTTTCCCTAATATCATGTAAGTAGTCTTAAGTCTTTGGTTTCATTATATATTTTATTTACAGTCCACTCTTTTATTCCTTACTTGAACCAGTTCTCCACATTTTGCCCCATAAAATTTGGTGGGATCGGTAGGTATTCGAAACTTTTCAAGTGTATCTTTACCTGCTTTTTTGGCCTCTTCCTTTAGTACCCAAAATTTAGTTTCTCAAATTCTAACCGAGCTCGGCTTCTCGCTGTTTCGCATATCGATTCGGGTTACTGGCTACATGCTATATACCTACCCAGATATGAAAATAAGGAAGGGTATGCTCCGATGGTTTGGGCTTGTTGAAAGGATAGTTGAAGACAGATTGACGAACCAGATGCAAGGTGTAATAAAGTAATGTTCGTAAATATAATCGATATTATGGCATATCTTTTAAATAAAAAAACATTTTCACAAAGATCTTTTACTCTATGGAAATTAATGCAATTCTATAATACTACTACTTTGCTTTATGCATCCTCCTGTAATTTGAAAGCGAAGTCCGGAACAAACTCTTTAAAATTATAGGTACTGAGGCAAAATGTGGGAAAAGCATAAAATGTATTATTATGCCAAACGTTAGTAAATACTCATAGCAAGTGAAATAATAATGGAAAGAGATTTTTTTTTATTTCGTATACCTACACGCGTAGTTGATATTGGTGTAGTTAGGTAATAGTTTAGTATATATAGTTTACATTACCGATATTGATGTAATGCCATCATACATTTATGGCTATTTTTGTAATATTTGTGAAAATGAAAAAAAATGTAAATAGTAGTTTCGATATTTTTATTGATTAAATAATGTTATTTTTACTATATACAATTACTGTGCAATTATTTATTAACCAATTATATATAGTATTTTTTTTTTATTTATTTAAAACTTTTTGCACTATGTACAAAGGCGGACCTAATGCCGCTAGACATTCTTACTCGGTCAACCTTAGGGACATTACGAACATGGTATGTGGGAGGTTGGTGCAAATATTTAAACAGGAAAATAGATAATTAAAATCCTACTAAATCTAAATCTAATACTAATATAAAACATAAATATATATATAATAATACTAAATTAAAATAAATAATAATATATACATACATACATATATATATGCGTCGCATCTCAGGGGGACAGCGCATAAAGCGGGAGCCGCGGCGGAAAATGCGGAGTCCAGCAAGCGGCGCAAATATGTAAGTATATTAAAAGATTACATATTTATGCCGTTTGCTGTAGAAACTCTGGGCCCATGGAGTCCAAGTGCAAAAAAGTTTTTAAAAGACATAACACCGCGTCTTGTCGTCTCCTCCGGTGACAAGAGGGCTCGCTCTTTCTTCGCCCAAAGAATCAGTATTGCAATTCAGCGCGGAAATGCAGCCAGCGTTCTTGCCACCATTCCACGCGGACGGGACTTATATCCCTATCCTTAGTATTAATATTAATTTTAATAATACTAAATTCAAATAAATAATAATACATAGATAATATAAATAATGTGCAATTATTTATTAATATATTATATAACACCTAAACTATTTAAAATAAAGGGTTTGTTTTCTATTTAAATTGTAATGTATCATCACGACCGTATCCCTTGCGGCGTGGTAAAAAAACCACGCTTATAAAGAAGCGGATTCACATTTAGCCAACTTTACTATAGGCCAATCATGACAAGTGGCAACCTCGTCGATGTCTCCAGCGTACCAAACTCGAGAAATATCACAAATAAATTTATTTAAATTCATAAATATTTATATTTATTTAAATTAATGAATATTATTGTGTCCGAATAATATTATTATAAATATTATTATTATCTCATACAGCCGAATTTAAAAAGCACATGAAATATAATAGCATTAAACAAAATTATAACTTTGTGTCATTTGGGGTTGAAACAATTATATTCTCTTGATACCCACATTCATAAAAGAGCTGGAAAGAAATTTTTCAAGAGTATGGCGATCCCAAATGCCATAACTACCTAAAACAGAATATTTCGATTATAATTCAACGAGGAAATAGGGCGAGCGTTTTAGGTGGGTACCTAAAACCCTGGTGGTAAGCCTTAGTTTATTTTGTAGAATAGTTTTAATTTCATAGGTTAATTAGTTTTTTAATCTATTTTATTTTAATAATATTTGTATCTACTTCAAATAATTCATAAATTTGACCGCCTCCGTGGTCTAGTGGTAACAAACGTTGCCGTGAACTCGGGAGGTCGTGGGTTCGATTCCCACCGGTTGTATAATTTGTCTCGGTCTGGGTGTTTATATGTATAATATGTACTTATATATTTGCAAAAAAAGTATAATATGTAGTTTATCAACCATCTAGTTTCCGTAACACAAGCCTCGTAGCTTACCACGGAAACTAGATGGCGCTGTGTGACCTGTCTGGATATATTTATATTTATATTATTTATATTATTGTGTGCCGACTAGGAATCGAACTCGGTACCTCCAAGTCTAAAACCACGGACTTTTTAAACGCTAGACCACAGTCATCAGTCATATTTGAGTATCAACAAAACCCATAATAGTTAATCCGAATTTAAATGCAAAATAATTCACCGTGTTAGTGCAGCAGCGACCTAAAGAAAAAATATTTGTTTATTTATTTAGTGTAATCGCGATGTGCCGGTATTTTTGCAACACTCTCCTCAGGTATTCAAACATGTTGCTCAAATCATTGTTGACATTGTATCTTAAAATACTTTACGTGAAGAAAATAATTCCACACCGGAAGTGATTAGATCAAGACCTACATCTGATAGCCGACTTTATTTAAACCTGCTTATGCATCTATCCGCTTATTTATAAGCGTGGTTTCTGACCACCCCGAAAGGGAAACGGTCGTGATGATACTTTACTATTTACATAAATATTTTTGTGTCCCGACCAGGAATCGAACCCGGTACCTTTGAGTCTAAATCCACGGACTTAACCGCTAGACCACGGAGGCAGTTCAATTCATACGAGTGCTTCACTTTATAATGCTTTCAGTGCCTGTTCGACGCTTAAAGCGTATTCTGTGGTTTTAATTTGTAATATTTTTGTTCTATTTTTATAGTCAAATGTGATTAAAACAACCCAACCTATAGTTGGCTATTCACAGACATACCTACTATTTTTTATTTTTTTATTTATTAATCCATGGAAAAATTTATGTCATTTTTTCATATATTTTTTTTTTCATTATAGCTTACAGTGAAAATTTGTAAGGCTTTAAGCCTTTAAAAATGTTTGGTGCTTAGAAACGATATGACTTACATTTCACTCTGTTACCCTAACGGAGTGAAATGCGTTTGTGCACTACCCCGAAAATATGGCTTTTTATGAACATTTGATGTTGTTTTAAATGATGTCATAAATATATTTTAAGAACACTGCGAATGCTACATTATCAGCGCCTAGAACACTTTAAGGCTTAAAGCTAGCTACGTGAACTAAGCATCCAAATATCAATCGGGTCATCGGCTGACGACAGCCTTGGTTGGTAGGTGGCCAACTCTACACCATTAAATTTTACCATTGTATTAAATATTTTTTACTTAATATATTCTTATAAAAACGTAGTAAGATTTAGCCGCCTCCTCTTTATCTTGACCTACGATTTAGTAAGTTATATTTAGCAGTAAAAGAGTAGAAAAACATTAGCTTTTAAAACTTCGGAGCAATTTCATTGGTTGTAATTATAGGCTTATAATTTGCATAGTTACGAATAACACAGTAGGTGGCATTGGTAAAACATCAATTACAAACTTAGGTAGATACTCTAACTTGGGGTAGATAATTCTACAGATTATATATGTATAAATTAGCATGTGGAAAACAAAGTTTAGTTAACTATGTAATTAGTTGCGTGTACCGACGAAGTCTCATGGGGTGCCGCGGTGGGCGTCTTGTGCGTGCTCTATTCAGTTTGCAATCGTTTTATTTATTATTTATTTATTAGTTCTCTAAAAAAATCAACATTATTACAATTTCTGTTATTTTGCCTAAACATACTTGGGGTTGAAATACAATCAGATCTCAACCACCGAAACTCGATGTAGTTTCGAGCATCATCAAATTAGCGTCAAAAAAACTGGGGATACTGAACAAGGTGAAACGGTTTGTCCCGCCCTTACTTAGATTTATTCTTTAAAAAGCACAAATAAGGTCATGCGTGAAATACTGTTCTCACCTCTGGGATGGTTCCTTATAATGGTTATAACATCGCTAAGGTTCACGAAATGGTGCTAGACGATCGCCGAATTAAAGTGAGAGAGATAGCAGAGGCTATATGTCCAAAGAACGTGTTTGTCACATATTAAATCAAAATTTAGACATGAGAAAGCTGTCCGCGCGTTGGGTGCCGAGTTTGCTGACGTTAGATCAAAAACGTGTTCGAATGAAAATTTCCAACGCTCTGTTGGCACAGTTTCGGCGCAATAAATCAAAGTTTTGGCGCAGACTAATTACTGTAGATAAAACTTGGATACACCATTATACGCCTAAAACAAAAATACAGCCAAAACAGTGGACTGCAAAGGGGGAACCGGCTCCAAAAAAAGGAATAACTGTTTTTTCGGATGGAAAAGTGATGGCGACTGTTTTTTGGGATAGTCATGGAGTTATCGTAATTGATTATCTTCAAAAAGGTAAAACCATTACAGGGGCATACTACGCATCATTACTTGACAAACTGAAGGTAGAAATTGCGGAAAAACGGCCACATTTGCAGAAAAAGAAAATCCTGTTTCACCAAGACAACGCGCCAATGCCATGCACAAGCCATGACGAAAATCCGCGAATTACGGTTTGAGCTGCTTGACCATCCACCTTACTCACCTGATCTAGCGCCAGTTCTTTCTGTTCCCTCAGACAAAAATTGCGCTCGGAGGACAGAGATTTTCGTCAAACGAAGAGGCTATCACCTTCGTGAACAATTATTTTGCAGAGAAGAATGCCGAGTACTATTTGGACGGGTTAAAGAGTTGGGAGCATCGCTGGGAGAAGTGTGTAGAGTTACAAGGAGACTATGTCGAAAAATAAAAATTTTTTTTTTTGTTAGGTCGAAAACTTTTCAGACCACCCTCGTAAGTGAACGATTGCCATAAGCAAATACTAAAGCGTTTAAAGCAAAGATTGTGTGTAAAAGCTACACATTACAGCCGCAACAATTTGACATTATCTCTGTAAAAATATAATAATTTAATTTTAAGTTTGTAATTTTTTGACATTTTTTTTTTTACATCAGGAAATCCCTACCGGGTATCCGGTCGGGGGACAGGGGGGAGGTTATGTCGGGCTCGCACCGACTAAAACCTGATGGTATTCCTCGAGACGCCTTGTGTTGATGGCGGACGGCGGGGAGCAATATGCAAACGACCACCGCCCGCCGGCGTCGCCCGCTAGTGTGCGGGCGCCTTCATGGCGAGGAGGGAGAGAGAGAGCGAGTCTCCTGAGTGCGGGAACAACCGCGCGCGCCGTCTCGTGGGGCCCTATGTGAGCGATGTCACCCCCGTGACACCGCTCGGGCGTTTTTTTTTTTTTTTTGACATTTAAATTAATTTTATATAAGTAGATTTAATCTAGTTTTCAAATTGACAACGCCCCTGTACAGCTACATCTAATTTTAAGTTTAAATAATATTAATTTATCTATCTTCTAAAGGTACTGCCAGCCTGTTCTTTGCTCCTAACATAACCAGGCACGATTTAGTTCGGTGGTTAAATTAAAATATCGAATGTAGAAATTAATGTAATCATGGACCTAACCAAATTCCGGTGGGAACGTTCGGTGACAAATCAAGAATAAGAATAATGCTTTCTGCAGTACCTACTGTTGCGTTCTGCAAGTACCTACTCGTAGGTATAATGAGGACTAGCGGGGTGAGGTGGAGTCCACAATCGTATCGTTTAAGATTGATTACGTCTGTCAGAAATGTCAAGATATAGGCGGAATGCCCAAGCTTTTGCTTAAACTCACGTAGGTTTTTTTTTAAATGTTATTTTATGTTTGTATTGTAACGCACTGCTCTACATTTAAGTAAGGTTGTGTAGTTTCATGGCGTTCTACCTGGTAGAATGCTGTGAAATTATGTAGCCTAATATTAAAGTATACTTATTGTAAATTTGACATGTAAAAGTGCAAAATACAATATTTTTTTGTCCTATTCCTAATTACAGAAATAAACGAATTGAATTGATCTTGGACGATACGTTTTCCGACACCTCTGCTCGAGTGTCGACGCATGAAGCTAAAGAAGCATTTTGTCTAAGTAATATAATATTATAATTATTCTACTATATTAAAATTAATTTCATTGTTTGTACCTAACAAGTACCTGCGCGCGCGCGGCCATCGGCTATTTGCTGAGGAGAGTGCTCGTACACATCTACTCCAGAGTGCCCCCGTTCCCCGTGCAATGGTTTTATTGAACAAAATCGTGCAGTCCGATGAGTATTTGGATGTGTTCGCATCAACGGATGTGGAAAGTAAAAACATTGTCCTAAAGTACTTGGAGCCGTATTAATTCACACATCTAGTCACTCGTGTTTTAATGTTGTTATGAAATGTATTGTTTAGACGTATAATCTGTTATGTACATTTTCATGGAAATAAATAAATAAATATTAGTCACGCTGCTTATGCTTCGCGTGTTTTTACTATGAAGATGGCCCAGTTATTATAATAGAGGTCTTTGCCAATAACAAAGTGCTTAGATCGTTTTGCCGCATTGTCGTGCATCGTTACATTATTGCGGTATGTGATTACTAATAATGGGACATTTGACATCATTGTTTGAAAGAACATATAAAATCGAATTTGTTCACTTAAATGCTTGTGAGCGGTGGTGGCTCGGTTGTAAGAAAGCTTTCCTTAAAATCATAAAGGAGACATCGACGAGCTTGTCTTGATTGGCCTATAGTAAAGTTGGCTAAATGTGAATCCGCTTATTTATAAGCGTGGTTTCTGACCACCCCGAAAGGGAAACGGTCGTGATGATACTTTACTTTTTAGAAAATTTGTAGGCTACATTTCTCAAAGTACACTTTTATAATAATCTTTAAAAATGCTGTATTGTGCGAGCGAGACGGATGCAAAAGTGTTAACTCAAAATTCAAATTGCCAGTAAAAAAAAATACATAAATAATTCTTCGAAAAATCCAACTTACGTTAGGTTACGTTATTTATCGGGACATTTTAGTTCCAGCTGTCCAATGTTCAAACTCGCATTTCATGGTGCCTGGGCTTGTCTAAAATCCTATAACTTCAATTCAAGTTCTCGATTCTCTTATGAAAAAGAATGTGAAGTTTGTGGTGAAGTAGAACACATGTAAAACACATCTTAAGGGATTGTGGCAGGAGCCAGGGCGAAAGGCAATACCTGATACAACATCTAATATTAAATTTATACGATACGTGCCTTCAATTCGGTGCTTGTTCCCAATCGGCTAGGTTAGTATTTTTTTTTTTTAATATTTATAATAAGAATACATACATACATATCTTCACGCCAGATCCCTTTCGGGGTAGGCAGAGACAATTAAGCGCCATTTGACACGATATACCTCTTTCGGTTCGTCGACATTCATTAACCTCTTCATACATGCCCTTTGGTTACGAAGACTTTTTAATGCACCTTCAGATAATAAAATTTCTTCACCTTCAAATAATATATAGGCAGATGGAAAACTAATAATTGTTTGTTGATTTAGGTTAAGTTACGAGCCGACATGGTCAATTTGGGTAAAAAACCCAATAAAATATAATTTAAAAAAAGAGTTCTTGATTTAATAAGCAAAATTTTCGGCAGATTGCGGATAATGAGCTTTTACCCATTGCGACTGATGTAGGATTCTCTAAAACATACCTACCAGTTAATAACTAAGTAGTTACTTAACTAAGTTCCTATACTTATCTTCGTTCTTATCAATTACTTAGATGTTCTTGAAGTAACGAGTGCCTACGTAACAAATGTCGCTAAACATAAAAAAATATCATTAAACAAACCACAATGTACGATACTATCTTACCAATTAATTACTTTGCGATAAACTACTAACACCCCGCCTTGTGGAATTATAATTTTATCTTATGTAAATAAATAGGTATATAAAAAATTTAAAAGCCTTTAAAAGGCACTTTATAGAAAATAAATAACACAACACAGATGTACAATTCGTATACCTACTTGAAATATTTAAATTTTATACTTACGTATAGGTATATGTTTAACAGTTTTTACTGTAACTTTAAAAACACAACACAAAGAACGTATATTGAAAACAATAATTGAAAATTAATTTTATGGTGTGTTTTTTATTATTATTCACTTAGATTTTTGGCTTCAATGATATAAGTTTTATTACGCGATCGTCCGCGCGTCGATACGGCAGAGGCGCGCACTTGCCGGCTTTTCATGCGCGATATTGGTCACACAAAACACTGCGCGCGCATTATCACTCGCTACGACACTGCGACGCGTAGACAATGTTATTCCACATCACGCTTTAGGTAATTCAGCTTTAAAGAAAAGCTATCACATATCTTATCAGCAATCGGTCGAGTGTCTTTACCCGGTCCACGGCTTACATTTGTAAAAGGCGCAATGATTACCGATGTTATACATTAATTATCAAGTTTTATTAATTTCTGAAATCACGCCCAAGAGCAGAGTTTTTGACAACAACTGGCAATAAAATACCTACTATATTAAAAGAATTGCCTATAATTAAATACAATTAAAAAGTAATTTACGTATGGTTGTGCGAGTTTTGCCTGTATTCTACAAATGACTTGTTAAATATAAAACTAAAATGAAATTTTGACATTGTATAGCTATTTAATGTGCGTACCGAAGATATTATTGCTGCTGTAGCGAGACGTGTTGAAGAAGACACCGAATTGTCGATTCGTCTTTGTCCATCGACTACGTTGAAAATTTTACGTAAGAATCTTGGCTTATGTGCCTATAAAATACAGCTTGTGCAAGAATTAAAGTCAAATAACCATTGATTACGTTTTTCCAGAAGTGGAAGTTAACTGGCCCCTTCGTTCGCGTTGGTGCGACTTAACGCCTCTCGATTACTTTTTATGGGGCTATGTTAAGTCATTGGTTTATGCCGACAAACCAGCAACTCTTGAAGCATTAGAAGCCAATATTCAAGCGACCATTGACGCATACGGCCAGATTTATTAGAAAAAGTAGAGAAAAATTGGTTAAAACTGGTCGAATGACTATGTAACTCGTAGCCACGGCGGACATACGCCGGAAATCATATTTAAAAAATAAAATCCAGGATATTATCTACCAGATTATAATAATAAAAAAATAGTTTCAACAATATTTCTGTCTTGTATTATTATTAAAGTTCTCAAGCTTTTAAAAAACACCCTATAGTTAAAAAAAAAAAAGTATCATCACGACCGTTTCCCTGTCGGGGTGGTCAGAAACCACGCTTATAAATAAGCGGATTCACATTTAGCCAACTTTACTATAGCCCAATCATGACAAGTGGCAAGCTCGTCGATGTCTCCAGGCGTACCAAACTCGGGAAATATCACAAATAAATTTAATATTAATTAAATGTTTACATTAATAAATATTTTTGTGTCCCGACCAGAAATCGAACCCGGTACCTCCGAGTCTAAATCCACGGACTTAACCGCTAGACCACGCAGGCAGTTACCCTATAGTTGATGGAGAAATACATGGAAAAAGCTTTAGGTTCCCACTGTATAATAATAACCTAGAACATTGAGTGCTAGAGGTCACCGTTGGAGATGGGCCTTCCAGAACATTTTAAATAGATGGTAGGCGGACTAATAGTGGTAATTTTCCCAGTCTGCCGGGGAGGGGCAGTATCCACCGTTCGTGCTGATAAACCCAGTAAAGTGTATCAGGGATCAGGCTCGAATTGCCGTCATCATATGTCAGTCATGAGTGTCTGATTCCAGTGGGGTGTATCACTAACTTTTTATCACGATAGATGACGCATGATAGATGGTACCTAATATAACTGTCATTTGCATAGAAATCTTGTATCTTTATTACATTTTTTTTTATTTTCTGGATATTATGCCGAAGTGAGCAGCTTTTACTCGTACGTGTACAAATCGAGATTTCCAAGCGAAATCAAAGATACGGCGATCTCAAAATTGCCGTTTTATTAATAAAACCTTTTTTCTGTTTAAAGACGGTGTGCGCTTTCTTAATTCGTTAATTTAAAATACTTACATTTTTCTTTTACAAATTTATAAAATTATGCGATATAGGTGTAAAACAAGGTACCATTGCCGCTAGCGACATCTACAAAAACTTTTTTACACCACGTTGCTAACATCCATGAACCTCGTGCGCCACCTACCGAGCGAAAGGTCATATGTGCAAAAAATAAAATCATTTTACTAGAGAATTCAGCCTACGCTCGTCACGCTCTGACCAAAAGAGTTGGCGAAGGTTTGATCTCAATTTATTAATGACAATTTATAGTTTATCAAAATCAACCGTTTCGAATCCCGGCTAGGAGAATATTTTTTTGATTAATTTGTTGCAGTTTTAGTTTCTTATCAAAATGTATAATGCACAAATATTTATTTATTTATTACTATTAGGTCAGGTTTAGCAGAGACAAAAGAAGGAACCAATAGGTTCCCCTCCAATACTGACATCAACACATATCAAACAAAAGAGTGGCCCATTGTACCTGCAATCAAAGGAAAAATACATATATAAAATAATTATATATATAATATAATTGCTATCTTAAAAAACATGTTCACACAGCGTGCAATTATAAAACATTTACATATATTTAAAAATAAAAATAACAATACACTACCCACAGATCATATATATTATTTTAGTTTGCTCGCTGTCCACACCAAATTACTCCTAGCCAAAGGCAAGAAACAACTATAGAGAGCGAAACCCTATTTGCGATAATTTTGTTTTTATACGGGGTGTTTGGAAGGGAGCTGTACATACGCCTAGGGTAGAAACTAGAGATAGTCTGCTACCTACCCCCGCCCAATATATTGACCTTGGCCTCAAGGTTTTTTTTAATTTATTTTTATTTTTTATTTGACTTTTTTGTGATTTTTTTACTAAAACTACCTGTAGCTCAAAATCTATCCATGGGACCGGTCTGCTAATGGTCTTGTTTTAATCGTTAGAGTCTTAGGGTCCTGCAAAAAAATATTTTACACCAGAAAATTGTGGAGAAGAAAAGTTATGGGGCCTGAAGTACCGTAGTAAGGTAAAGAAATAATTCCAAGGGCAACTTTCTATGGGGTTTAAAAAAAAAGTAACAGGGTTGGAGTTCTTCTGATTTTTTTAAAACATCCTCAGTCCATGCCCTTTCTAACGATATGCTAAAAGTGTAATTATCACTTTTAGTTTTAAAGTTATTAATTAATTTCCGCAACTAGGGCACTTTAAGCAAAAATTTCAACTAATGAAAATTAAATGTGTTCGATCGTAAAAGGATGGCAAATGAAACAAAAAAATTGGTAATGACTAATGACTATCCCTAGTTTCTACCCTAGGCGTATGTACAGCTCCCTTCCAAACACCCTATATATATTGATCGTGTAACCGTGGCCTAAGCCCTAATAAAACTAATAAGGGACTACAGTCGTGAGGATACGTAACTATCATGAAAGAACGACATAATAAATTATTACGATGACGCTATAAAGAACTTACAAGACAGAAATAACTGAATGACTATAACTTCAAACACCAAAACTACATTATTGTTTCCACTTCTTTACATCGTTTTTTTTTTAATCACTAACACTAATTCTGACTGTTTCTGTTTTAAAAACACTTATAGTAAAGGACTGGTCTATTTTGCATGCGCAAACATTAAGCTATAATTCATAAAGCATTACCTAAGCGCAAATATAAAACATATGATGTAACTTTTAACACAAATTGTTATTAATAATAATATTTTTTTTCTCGATAGTATTAATATTCGTATATTGATAATAATGAAAATAAATGAAACCTAAAATTGTATAACCTGAAAAGAATAGTTGATTAATTAGAACTGGATGATTATATCCAAATAGCTATGTGTAGTATGCTGCGTACACTGCCCTTGGGTTGCAATTCCGACCTTAAATAATATTGTAAATAAGTGCTTGAAATGTATTAATGGTATCAGGCAAAGCTTTTTGTAGATGTCGCTAGCGGCAATGGTACCTTATGTTTCACCTATATCCCATTTATTTTTTAATGTTTTCGTAGTTTTATATGTTTATAACAGAAAAATGTATTTTAAATTAACGTTACCTACCTTAAAAGACGAATTAAGAAAGAAAAAAAGGTTTTATTAATAGAACGGCAATTTTAAGATCACCATATCTTTGATTTCGCTTAGAAATCGATTTGTACACTTAAAAGCTGCTCACTTCGGCATAATATCCAGAGAATAATAAATTTCGAAATAAAAATACAAGTTTTCTATGCAACTGACAGTTATATTAGGTATCATCTATCATGCGCTATCTATCGTGATAAAAAGTTAGTGATACACCCCATTGTAACCTGTTAGTGTATTAAATAATAAATAAAGAAATATAGATAGATATTCTCATTACTAGCACGAAAGCATTCCATTATTAAGCAATTGACTATTGACCTACTAAAAGTTAAAAAATGGACAATAAATATCTATATATATATAAAAATGAATGTCTGTGTGTATGTATGTTCCCTATGCATTTCAAAACTACTTGACCGATCGGGATGAAACTTTGAAAATATGTTGTGTGAACATCGGCGAAGGTTTCTGACATAGTACTACTGTTGTCCGATAGGTGGCGCGCATCAGCGCTGATTTGAGGGGCTTACCGACCGAGGCGAGGGTACATTCATAGTCCTAGCTGGCACCTTCAAAATAAAACTGGTACATACGACGCCATTTTTAAAATTAATCGTTACAATTACATTGAATTTTGGTGCAACTCAGGTTAGGCGTTGTGTGACAACCGTTTTTTTACACTCAAATACATTTTGTAGGTGGTGGCTCGGTTGTAAGAACGCGTTCCTTAAATCCTACAAAGGTCGGTACAAAACCCACCCGGCATGTACCAATGAGAACTACACTTTTCTTACGTACATTTGTCATAGATTTACAACACCACCGTCCCCGTGCCTCGGAGAGCACGTTAAGCCGTCGGTCCCAGGTCCACTAATACCAACTTATGGAATCGTTAATGAATTGTCATAAAAAATGACATATCCTCGCCAAGCCGTCTGGCCAACGTTCTGGAAAGCCCATCTCCAGCAGTGGAGGTCTAGGACGCTGTATTCTAGGGCTGTAATAAAAAAAAATGAATTTTGTAGAGTTGATGACCCAGTCAGTATAAATAGTCAATGTTCTCAAAGGGAATTAAATTCGACTTTTATTAATAAATCTTGAGATTTTATTTGTTTTTTACGGTAGTTTTATTTCTACAGGCACACTTATTGTGTTTGGTATTTAGGAATTTAGTAGATCATTGGGCTTCCAACGCATTGGTTCGGAAATCAAATTTGAAACTCACTAAGAATGAGAAAGACAGCATTTATATGTATGAAGTATTAGGGGTATTCTCATTCCAAATGAATTCGATTTCTGAACTTTTAGTGTGAGTTGCACCAAAATGAAGTCTCGTTCCGAATCATGCTTAGAATGAATATGATACTGACAGTCGTTCCGAATCAAATATCACAATTTGGATGCTCAGAGCGTGATTTCAATTTGGAAAGGTCTAATTAACATTTTTTATTCATACCATTTATTTATCACCGAATTTTGCTTAAATTTTATGAAAACCAGAGAGCAACGCCAAGTCGGACGACTTTTAAAGCAAAATAAGTGAAAATGGCGGCAATAAAACACAGGGTACGTAATAGAATACGGCTAGCTATAAAATAGCTAATGAATGGTGAATGAAAGGGTGCAAGGAATGACAAAAATAATAAAACAAATATTTTTTTTATTTATATTTTCCCATAATAAAATTTATCATAAAAATAAGCAATTTACTGTAAGTGTTATTTACTGAGACCAGTAAACGTAAGCTAAAACTTATTTGTGACTAGGTACATAGGTTAGGTACCACAAGTATCACCCATCAAAGAAAAAATGCACTAACATACCCATATCCAGTTACCATAATCGCTTCCCGCCAAACAAGTGTCATAAGACAAAACAGAGGTTTAAAGAAAAACCCGACCTTATGTTTTTTTATTATTTTCAATGTTGATTAAAGCAGTATCATCACGACCGTTTCCCTTTCGGGGTGGTCAGAATCCACGCTTATAAATAAGCGGATTCACATTTTTTTTTTATTCAAAGAATTTGATTATAACAATATAGGAGTAATTTTATCTGTAAACTGCTGTTTTTGTCATATGACATAAGACCATGCCGGCAAAAAAATAGTTTACCAGTTTTGAAAAAATATAATGTATTTTCATATTTACTGTACATGACATGTGTTCACCTAAACCAAAGAGTAATAGTAACTAATGGGGTGTATCAGGCAAAGCTTTTTATAGATGTCGCTAGCGGCAATGGTACCTTGTTTTACACCTATATTGCATCATTTTTTAAATGTTTTTTGTAGTTTTACAATTTGTAGTTTTATAATTTAAATGTATTTTAAATTAACGTTACCTACCTTAAAAGACGAATTAAGAAAGCGCACACCGTATTTAAAAATAAAAAAGGTTTTATTAATAGAACGGCAATTTTGAGATCACCATATCTTTGATTTCGCTTAGAAATCCCTTAAAAGCTGCTCACTTCGGCATAATATCCAGAAAATAATAAATTTCGTAATAAAAATACAAGTTTTCTATGAAACTGACAGTTATATTAGGTACCATCTATCATGCGCCATCTATCGTGATAAAAAGTTAGTGATACACCCCATTAGGAAAAGAGTGGAATCTCGCGCAAAAAACTCGCTCACCCGAACACTAAAGTAGCCAAGTGGATGGTAGGATACTTAAAGTGCCATACCTACCTATAATAGGTATAGCTTCTATATTTAAGCCCGCAACCAATGAGGTGTGTCATTAACTTTTTATCGCGATAGATGGTACCTAATATAACTGTCAGTTGCATAGAAAACTTGTATTTTTATTACGAAATTTATTATTTTCTGGATATTATGCAGAAGTGAGCAGCTTTTAAGTGTACAAATCGAGACTTCCAAGCGAAAGCAAAGATATGGTCTCAAAATTACCGTTCTATTAATTCAACCTTTTTTTATTTTCAAGACGGTGTTCGCTTACTTAATTCGTCTTTTAAGGTAGGTAACGTTAAGTTAAAATGTTTTTTTCTGTTATAAAAATGTAAAAATACAAATTAAAAAAAATATCAGTCATAGGTGTAAACAAGGTACTAGTGCCGCTAGCGACATCTACAAAAAGCTTTGCCTTATACACCCCATTAACTACGAGTGAAAAATTAAAAATATTGATTTTTTTGTTACTAGTTAACCACACGATACATACAGGTACTAAAAGTTACACAATACCTTTAACTTTCAGTTTTTTACTAAGGTTGTACAGTTCGCTTGTTGACAATGGCCGACATGTTGAATGAAATGAACGAACTGATTGAATTAATGACTGAAAATTAAATTTTGTACCCCTACTAGTAGTATTTAGTATTAATATATAGTATTAATTTAATACTACTGTCTACTAGGCGGCCCCACTTTCTAACCGAACAAAAATTTGACAATTGCTTGTTTCAAGTATCCACCCCCAGGCCTAAATTATGTTAGTTTTTTATACACTTTATAACAAATCAAAGTTATCAGTGTCGTTATAAACTTTAAGAGCACTGTCAAAATTGTCTCTTGAAATTATCTCCTGCCAAAGGCATATTTCGAAAATATAAATAAGTTTGTTTTTTACAAATTAATACATTTTAAACGGCTTATGATGCTACGCTGATGTTAAAAACCCTACTTGGTGTTGGTTTATGAACGTGGATCAGGCTGTAAGATGTAACATTATTAGATTTGTAATCAAGGATTATTTTTAAATTAGTCCAACATCAAAAAGTAATGTGAAAATTTTCTACTTATCATTAAAAAAAGCAAGTAGCGATTGAAACTAGCGCCACTTTTTAGAAAATTATAAGGGGAACGATAAGCCTGTAAAGTGTATGTGGCGAAAAATGCACCGAAGAGGAGATATTTCCCAAAAAAGTAAAAAAAGTCATTTTCAGTAATTGTTCAAAAAAATCAAAAATGTTCCCCCAACAACTTGTGACTGTGGATAGTGCGAATCGTAATCAGTACATTTTTAAATATTTCACCAAAAATTAAAATTAATTGTAACGAAAAAGTTCGTTATAGAGGGATTAAGAGCTTCGATGACTGAGTTATTATTGATTTATGAAATGCAAATAGATTTTAACCTTAAGATAGTAACCACTTTTTTGCCGACTGTACAGTTATATGTCTGAATTTTCAATGCAATTTGAACTTATTCTTGAGACATTCAGCTACATTAGTAACACATGCTAATGAGCGGTGCACAAGGAAAATATCCACCAATAATACCAAATAACATATCATACATGAAGTGACACTATTGTAGATAAGAACATCACAGGTGGATAAGCAACCTGAATCAATAAGTTGTATTTAATTCCAGTTTTAACATGAAACAATTGCACTACAGGATATATCACCATTTACAATAAAGTTCAATTAATTTATGGGCTACTAAACGCCTCGTAAATATTTGCGCCCAAAATCTTAGATTTTTCATTTAAAATTAACTGCTGCGTCAGCATTTCTGGAATGTTTGTGTCCTGTCTGGAGTTCTCCGTGATCAACTTATTAAGGTGGGTTATTACCTTAACAAAGTGCAGCTCTATTTTGTTTACATCAACAAAAGAATGACCTAACTTTAAAGCTCCCTCTGTAACAATGTGTCCATTATCTTTAACTTCCAATTGATTTTTATTAGTAGCAGGCTGGGGACTGGCTATGAACACATCATTAGCTATAACATCCATAACTGAGGAAAACGACCTACTAATAGAAGCCATTGTCAGAGACATGACTTCATCACTCTCCAAAATGTCTATAGTCTCCCTGACAAGAGTATCCAGCCTGGCATCAGAAAACTTAGTATGACTTGTCAAATATTTAGTCATCTGCTTCACAGGATCAATGTTTGATGCATCTGTACACAATATGGTTTGTATGGACCAGAACATCTGTTCCACCTCTTGCAAAGTGACTTTTTTCTTAAATGACACCGGTTCTACAACTCTCTTGACCGCTGTCTCAATTTGTTTTATTAAATCTCTGACTCCATTGGCCACAAAATGATGGCACAGTGATAGGTACTGAGCCTGTAGGTTACCGTCAGACATCTGCTCCTGGGTGTAGATCGAGTCCTTGAACTGGTAACCCGCAATGATATTCAGTTGTATTCTCAACATTACTTGTAATATACCAAGAGCATAAACAATTACACATATTCTAGTGAATATCATAATTTTCATTTGTTCCCATAGTTCTATTTTGTCATTAGGATTCTCTTTCAATTTCAATAGAATTTCATCTATGTCTAGTGCTTTTAGAATTGTTTCTGTAACTATCTTTGATAGTGATAGAATAGTTTGATTGCACGTCCGAGTGGTGCTTTCAAATAGTTGTTTCTTTCGTGTCATTTCTAGAAATCTCTTGGCTTCTTTCTCCTGCCAATCTCTGAGTTTCTTTTGTGCATAGCTTGTGAGTAGGTAAGCTCCGCCAATTACAGCTCCTGTTATGAGGAACTTCCTTTTGTGTCGGTGCAGGAAGCTTTTAATACTGGAGAACATTTTCACTTGTTGCTAAATCACTGAAATTCCAAAGGTGCTTCTGATCGATATTTAGTTGTGTTCATAAGACGTTTTGTGATGAATCTTGTAGCATCTAAAAATCGTCCAACACAGTTCATCATACAGTTCTCAGTTTTGGAGTCAAGCCTGGAGGATGGTGGACCCATACATGTCTCCCAGCAGGTGTCTGTCAGTTTATGTATTATTACCTGAAAATTATAAGAAAACAAATGTAATGATTTTTCATGTTTCCTTTTTCCAACACAATGAAGTTAATTAAATTAGACTAAATATTTAAATTAATTTATAGCACTATTATTTATTTGTTATTTATTTTTTTAATACAAATTTACCGCAAATGGACTACAGGCTTAAAACAATGGTTTAAAAAGTTTATAGGTTTTTATAGGTCTGTCTCAGTCTAATAGGGAATATTTTATAATTAAGGTTAACTATAAACAACAGTAAATAGAAATAAGGTATGTAACAAGTATCAAATAAATGATTTATTCCTGGTCGGGACACAACAATTTATTTGAGGTATTTTTCAAGTTTGGTATGCTGGAGACATCAACGAGCTTGCCACTTGCCATGTTGGCCTATAGTAAAGTTGGCTAAATGTCAATCCACTTCTTTATAATTATAATTAATTTATTCTTTACAATTAATGACAGCCCTGAAAGTGATTGTTGTGACAATGATGGGCACTCAAAGATTTCTGTCTATCCCACTAGGGAACTGAATGCCTAGTATGACTGTGTAGAGCAATTAAACTAGTTTTTTTGCTAAATTTTCTTTGTGCTATTCGCATTATTATAGCCAAATTTTTAATAACTTATTGCAATGCAAAATTAAAATTTCTCCTAAACTTGGATGTCTTCACTAAGGGTACTGGACTAGGGCCTGCATGATCTCTTTAAAAGTACATTTGTTTTTTGTTCTTGTTATAAATATTTATTTAAACCTCTTTATTGCTATATTATATGCCATATAATATATGGCAACTAAAAAGATTTTAGACATACATTGTCGCAGTCAAATATAAGTTAAAAGCATCTAAAAATCGTCCAACAACAGTTCATCATACAGTTCTCAGTTTTGGAGTCAAGCCTGGAGGATGGTGGACCCTGAATCCCGTAACGCAGGTGTTTTTTATAAAACATCTTACTCGGGATTCAGAGCGCCATAAAATGCATGTAATGTTCTTTTTACTTCAAATAAATTTATTATTATTAGTTAAAACTAATAATAATATATCATTGTGACTTATTTTACCATAATTTTGTAATGATTGAACAGTGGATTGTATGCTTGTGTATTGTACAAAAAAATATTGGTCTAAATGCTATTGAATTGATCTACATAAATATATTGGTTGGATATATCCCAACATGCTCTAGTTTTTGTTTTTTTAAATATATTGTTGACTATATTCAAATAGTAAAAAAGTATCATCACGACCGTTTCCCTTTGGGGTGGTCAGAAACCACGCTTGTAAATAAGCAGATTCACATTTAGGCAACTTTACTATAGGCCAATCATGACAAGTGGCAAGCTCGTCGATGTCTTCAGCATACCAAACTCGAGAAATATCACAATTAAATTAAACAATAATTAAATGTATTTATATACATTAACAAATATTTTTGTGTCCCGACCAGGAATCAAACCCGGTACCTCCGAGTCTAAGTCCACGGCCTTAACCGCTAGACCACTGAGGATTACTGTGGAAATTGTTAGTCAAAAGTGGTTTATTTTGTTTAATAATGTGCTACTTTGTGAATAATTATGGAAAACGATAAATTTGTCTCCATATGGTATATGGGGCAGAAGTTGCACTTTATTTTTTGAGGTTTTCCCAGGCTGTGAACTCCCTTATACCCTTTGTGTTTGTTTGGGCGATATTGACGTGAATTACTCCATCAAAAGCATCAAATTCTGCAACACTTTAAATTTGATGATTCCCAACTCGGTTATGAACATATATTATGTAAATAAATTAATGTTTAGGGCTGATGTATTCTGTACGATGTCCTTTAAAGACAATTAAAAATTAAATTAAAAAGTCTTAAATCACTTCATGTAGATTTTTGACAAAACACATTTATTATTGTAGAATCACTACCTATCAATTTATTTTATTTAGATAAGATAGAGGTGTAATGATATTGAGAATTAGGAAACTGCTTATCCTAAACTTTTTACAATTAAATTACATAATCCGATAATAACGTAAATCAAGGGCTGCAAGGCAAATCCCAAATACACCAATAACACATTAAAAAAAAAAAAACTAGTTAGCATAGTATAATTAGGTAAGCAGCCAGACTAAATAAGCCAGTTTAATAATACCCTATATACGTGATCATATGCTAGAATAAAACGTATTTTGAAATAATTAATTTAGGTACCTATTTCGGTATCTATGAAGAGGTCAAAGGTTCGCAAAGTTTTTAATAAATTGTTTTGTTATTGTGTGAATTTACCCAAATGATGTTAGGAGTATTTTGTATGTCCCTACAAAATAATTAATTCTAAAAAACTAACCTGGTTACGTTGTTTTTGTGTTTCAGACAAAATGAAGTCTTGCAGTTGAGGATCTAGACTTTCTTTGCTCATAGTCAGTTACCTACCATTTGAAAACATGATTATATGTATAAATCTTAAGGTATTTAGATTAAAAACTGAAAGCCTCCGCAATCAATACTACAGGACAGTAAAAAGGGCAAATTAATTAATTTTTAATGAGACAAGAAATTAATAATTTGTAAATTGATTTTTGACAACCATTAGTTCGTTTCAGGACCAGCGCTTCCTTTCTTGACCAGCGCTTTGTGTATTGTGCATGTACATAACTCTAAAACTATTTACTAACAAATATATTTATTAAACTATTAAAAAAAGCTACTTTAATAAGTAACATTTACAACCCTCTATTACGGCATCAATTTTAGTGTAGCTTAATATTAGCAAAATAAAACATATTGCTAAAATGATACTAGCACCGGAACGTACGACATTCACCCTTGTCCCTGTGTTTGACTTGTCGCTTTAAGCTCGTTTTTCACCTTATTTCGCTTTTAAAGTCGTTCGACTTGGCGTTTATCTACGGTTTTCATAAAAAAATCGGTAAATAAAACAAACTGCTTTATTTGCTTTCAAGTCAAACATCCGGATATAATAGAATGTCTTGATAATGCTATTATAGTAATAAAAACAATATAGTTCGAGTCAAAGATCAAGTAGTCTTAGGTTCGAGTAATAAATATAAAAGTGCATTGATGAAATAAATGTAATAAGGAAGAAAGCCTATCATGGGTACATAAAATTAAATTATTAAGAGGTTCTTCGCGCCATTTTGCGTGGACATGTCAAGTGCAAGTTTTTGTTTTGTAAATTAATTTACTGTGGATATTATTGGTCAAAAGTGGTTTTGTTTTGTTTAATAATGTGCTACAATTTGAATAATTATGGAAAACGATAAATTGGACATTAAATATGGGGCACAAGTTACAGTTTATTTTTTGCGGTTTTCTCGCGCTGTCAACTCCCATATTTTACCCGACGTGTTTGAGCTATGGTGCCGCGAGTGACTCCAGAAAAGCATCAAATTCTGCAGCATCTGGAATTTGATGATGACCTCATTAACTCATAAAAAAGAAATATATATTACGTCAGACTTGGCTGTATGGGCTAGACCCTTTGCCTTCCCTATCACCTCATACATCATCCATCGGGAGAAGAGAAAAAAATAAAAATTATTAAAAAGTATAATGTCAAATAGATAGCATGACATTTAATTTTCCGTTTTGTTATTTTTGTTTTGGTGATTATTTCGTAAATTATACGCTGTAAATATTTGATAAGTAAGTCATGGCTATCGCGAACAGTAGTTGGAAGTTTTTTACTCCTTGCGACCTAAAAGACTATACAGTAATCGTTCCAAGTGTGGCGGTTGGGAATGTTGCTCAGTTAACCTGTGATTTACTTATTTCTTCTCTGAAAATGACTAAAATTGCTTCAATTTACACCGCTGCAGTTATACCTATGATAGGATACGACCCGTACGCAATCAATTCCAAATCATTGTCTACCAGTTGCGAGTTATATGCTTGTAGCACACGAAAAGTAGCAGTGATTCAATTCAGAGCCCCATTGGTGTGCAAGTATGCGAGAGATTTCTTGAGTTACATTGTACATCATCTTGAAGATAACAATGTAAAAGAATTGATTATTTTGACAAGCAGCTTTGCTCATGAAAGAAAACATGTTATGACTTCCTCATTCAGATATTTGGTGAATGAATTGTATGGGTCTAAAGATAAATTTAATGAATTGAAGTGGGTTGAGCATGAGAAGACTGAGCAAGGGTTGATGATATATGGAGGTGGATTTGCTTCATTATTGTTTGATATAAGTAAGGAAAAAATGCCATGTTTGATTTTATATAAGTATTGTTCTGAAGGTGATAATGTTCCTGATGCATATGATATGATACAGCAATTATCAGTTGTAGCACCAATGTTATTTAAGGATAAAAATCTTACCGCACACCTTGTTCAGCCTGTTTCCTGGAAGTTATTATTTGGTGGTCCACCACCATTAGATATTTATTAATAAACATTTTTACACATATCTTAGTTTTTATTTACTATCTATAATAGTATTTAGTTCCAGCCTTATTTTTACTATCTGGCCGGATAACTGATATCTGGCCAAACCACTATCTGTTTCATCTCTAGTTATAAAGGCATTATGTACTCTTGCACATATTTATAGACAGTGGAGTTGTCCAGGCACGGATGGCCAATTGGTCTGCATTGGGGAAAATGTTTGTATAATCTGTGGAGCCACCCCATAGGCTTCCGCATGCAACCGTGCGATTAAACTTCATCAGGAGCGCTTCCCTAGGAAGTTTTGACAGCGCCATCTATTCTTATTAATATGAATCATAGGTTTCATTCTTTGCCGTTAGATGGCAATGGTCATACTTGTTGACAAGATGTCCGCCGAGCTCAAAAGTGCACCCACTTAATTGCCTGCTGAGATTCTGTCGGGGCATCTATCCTATCCTGGACCTGGCCGAACCCACTGTCTTTCGACCGCGGTTGTTCGTGCGTACCGTCATAGCTCGAGATCTAAAGATGCCTACGAAGTATTAAGGAATTTGTTGACTGCCTGATTAGCCGTATGTTCTATCGGGCTGACAACGGACACTTCAAGCATCTCCAGAATAGCGCTTCGTTTTGCTCACGGCTCCCCAACGGAAGACCACATTCTAGATCAGTGCTCCTGGAGGAAGTAGATTAATTATTCAGCGGACCGTTGTGAATTTGAAATCCTGCTGCTATACCAGTAAGAGTCGGCCAGGTCACCAGTGCGCGTTTGGTCTAACAGCGCCCAGCACCAAAAGTGCATGAATTACCAGTGCATGGTTACTAAAGATTCGGGGTAAACGGGGGAATGTCCAATAAGGCCTATTATAAGCAGTTAAAAAGCCGATTTACAGACCGAACTAGCATTGTAATTACTCCTACGTATTGTGTCAACAGACTAGTGCAAATTGTATGGACTGGTTTGTAGCAATCTGCAATGTGTTTGCTTCCGGCAACATTCTTTCCTATTCTATGGTATTTCAAACATTTCGGATTTGATGATGAATTTGATTGAGTTCTTTTACACGGATTTATACTTACCTACCGACATACTGAAACAGCGGGTAATTAATGCTTTTAAGGTTGGCAAGATAATGTAATATAAAACTCGATACATACGTAACTGTACCTATATATATATATGAACATTGGTCTCTTTAGAGCTGGCCTTACGCAGGTTCGCGTATAGGACGCGAACTCTTGCCACCAACTATCCAACCCAACCGTCTTTACCTTTACCTTCTTTAGATCATCCGTACATAGATATCTGCCGTCCTGCGGTCTGTCCTCTACCTATAACTGGTCTCTATAAATCCGATCATCATCAAATCCCGTAGATCAAGGTCTTGTCTTGCTAATATAAAAAAAGAAAAAACAAATTCCTATACGACATTGCTCTTCTTCTTAGTACCTACCTACATCTATCATACTATTTTAAAATGTGTAACAATACTGACTATTTTCGTATGTGTATTTTTATTTATTTGAGTATATAAACAATTTATTATGTGTTGTACGTAATTGTAGGTACATTTATAATAATGCAATCGTCTACAAGACATTAAGTTCGCCCTTGTAGGTACCTACGTTACTTTTACGTTTTTTGTGCAGTAAAAACTTACTAATAAATATACCTACACTATATTTCTGGAGAATTTGGCCTACACTCGACACGCTGCAGCTGGACAGACTGGTTAGTGAGAGTAATGACAATTCCACAAGCTAGTAATATTTTAAAAAAAAAAACTAGCGACGAATATTAATGTCCTATTGGTAGGTTATATGTTTTTTTAAAGCAAAACTAAATGTAAAAAAAGCTTACGTAGGTTTGCGTTGAATAGATAGCGTAGGCAACGCATGGCATAAGGCATAAAGTGGTAACAGCGCAGCAAAGATAACGGCGATTTATAACGCCAGAGGGCGCTGCAGGCGGCCGCAGTGGTCTCTGCTCCAATGATTTTCCATTAGATTAACCTGTTTTGACCTTCCCGCTAAAGTTTGACCCACCTATTTTTGCTGTTCTAAGAGTCATTCCGGTAGTTCACCCGCTGCCTTAGTGACTTTCTTATCTTTAAGGCTGCCGTACGCTTACAAATTTCTGCATTGATGGCTGGTTCTCCTCGTTTAGGTCTATGCAAGATCCGAAGTTACCGACGAAGCTTACAAAATTACGAAGCTCGCAATAAGGATCTGTTTTTAATACCCTCTAGAAAAACTAATTACACAAAGAGCACATTACTAATGCGGTGTATCAGGCAAAGCTTTTTGTAGATGTCGCTAGCGGCAACGGTACCTTATTTTACACCTATATCGCATCATTTTAAAATGTTTTCGTGGTTTTATATGTTTATAACAGAAAAATGAATTTTAAATTAACGTTACCTACCTTAAAAGACGAATTAAAAAACGCACACCGTCTTTAAAAAGTAAAAAGGTTTTATTAATAGAACGGCAATTTTAAGATCACCATATCTATCTATATATATATCTAAATATAAGTATGTAGTTATAAAGTACTATTATAGCATCTGTTAATTTAAGTATCTTTTGAATCATGTTTGCGTTATTACTCTATCCTTGTTTTTATTTTTATATCCAGTTTTTTTTTTTTTTTTTTCTCTCCTTTCCATAGTATTTGTGTTTAACTTCTATTATGTATAAAATATTTTTGGCTCTCAATGTCTTCTTATTGTTATTAATTTATTACACAGATGTTCAAACTTGTCACGTGCCGGCAAAGCCTTTAAAGGGGCCCCTTAGTGGTTCATATTATTTATTAGTTTTCAATTTTAGTATCTTGCAGAGTGACAATTTTGTTTATCTGTGATATTGTTTGCGTATATTGACTGTTTGTTGCCTAAATAAATGAAAATAAAATAAATAAAATAAAATCTTTGATTTCGCTTAGAAATCTCGATTTGTACACTTAAAAACTGCTCACTTCGGCATAATATCCAGAAAATAATAAATTTTGTAATAAAAATACAAGATGCCTATGCAACTGACAGTTCTATTAGGTACCAACTATCATGCGCCATCTATCGTGGTAAAAAGTTAGTGATACACCCCATTAGAGCTTGTCCGTGTCTATCCAGTAGCCCTTTTCTGTTACTTAAGCGGAAACGTTATATAATGGAATCCGTTAGGTAACTATATATATATCACGCTATTAAAGTTGATGTTTAACGGCTGCTGTCAAGGTTAAACGCTTTTAGAGTTGAGAATTGAATATTATTTTGTAATTATGTAGCAACCTCTGTCGTAATTAACGAAATCCACTAATAACGTTTGCGACTATGTAACAGAATAGGGCTGCAGCTTTGCATGACTTAGATATTCTTGATTGGTCAACCCTTATACATATATAAACATTAAAAAATATATATTATTATATTATAAATTAGTCTCTAATACAAAAACAATAAAAATATATTAAATATAAAAAAGCACAAATAATAATATTTAAAGTTTAGATGAATAAGAATAAGTTTAGAGGTGCAATTAGTAGATTACTTTGAATTGTTATTTGTGTTTTTTCTATATTTTTTTATTGTTTTTGTATTAGAGACTAATTTATAATATAATAATATATATTTTTTAATGTTTATATATGTATAAGGGTCTGGCTTTCAAATAAAAATAAGCTATAATAACATTTATAGCTGACATACTTGTATATTTACTTCATTATAATTTATAAAGGTTTAATCGTCTTAGAATGTCTAACAGCATTAGGTCCGTCTTTGTGTTTTGTGCTATTTAGTTTAAATATCACAATCCAAAGTCATCACCTATCCTGTATAATTCAAGATCTACCTAGTACGTGTTGGTGTAGGCTAACGCTAAAAAAGGAGGTCCATATATAAAGGTCAAAAGTGGAATTTCTGTGTCCAACAGCAATATATCCTCAGGAAATAACCATCATTCTTTTTTGCTACATTTTTTCTTAAGCGGTCACGTCAGTACGAGCTTCTTTTCATAAAAAAAACAAGTAGGAAGTGTCATAAAAGGAATAGCAATACTTTATGAACTTGCAGCCAACTATGTTGAGATCCGAGCTTCGGTACAAGTGATTAAGATTTTATTTGGAATCAATTGTCATGATACACGTGAATATTTTGCTCGTGCGTGTATGTCATATTGTTTTCCACCAAAGATTTACTAGGATAATAAGCGATTCGAGAGGAAAGGATATCCACAAGTAGGTACCTATAAAACTTAGCAAGCTCGACATTTAATAGCAATCGCTATCTTAGCGAGTGACCATTGCCGAGCCTTCCAACATACTTAATAGCGTGGCCACATTCCAAAATAAATTATTTATTATACAGAAATAGTGTGGGTACAAAGGCAAGCTTAATGCTATAAATGCATTTTCTACCAACTAACCTTTGTGAATGGGGCCATTATAAGCGAGTGCAGAAATACTATTGTAATCAAGAATAATAAGTAAAAAAAGTATATCACGACCGTTTCCCTTCCGGGGTGCTCAGAAACCACGCTTATAAAGAAGCGGCTTCACATTTAGCCAACTTTGCTATAGGCCAATCATGACAAGTGGCGAGCTCGTCGATGTCTCCAGCGTACCAAACTCGAGAAATATCGCAAATAAATTAAATAATGATGTATTTATTTAAATTTATAAATATTATTGTGTCCCGACCAGGAATCGAACCCGGCACCTCCGAGTCTAAATCGACGGACTTAACTGCTAGACCACGGAGGCAGAGACGGAGATTCTTGAAATAATAAGAATAATTAAATATAAATAAATATACATTCATGATTGTCAAATACGTATATTGTTTTTTAAACGGGCGTGGATTACATCTATTTCCAATTTTATTTAATTATTTTAAATTTAGATATTGACCAAATCAGATTTTTGATTTTGTAAGTGGCAACTTTTTTTTTATAACTTACCGACCGAAATCGCTAAGATGGCGATCGTTATTAAATGTCGAGACTGCGGGCTAGCGAGAGGAGCGGTCGCTACAAAGCCAAAAGCGAAATATATTTGCAACGCAAAATAAATTTATTATTTTATTTAAAAAACCTCTAAAGCATGCTTAAACTTTGCCTAGATGCTTCGTCGTCACCATCACTGCCTCTAAAACACAGAGTCCTAGACCTCCACTATCGGAGATGGGCCTTCCAGAAATTTCGGGATAATTTGGATTAACTTTTTTTTTTTTTTTGTGTCTATGACAAATATATTAAGGTTAGTATATTTTCTCATTGATATATGCCGGGGAGTTGAACTGACCTTTTTAGAATTTTACAACCAAGTTCTTACAACCAAGTGACCACTAGATTCTTACATTTATTAATTATTTAAGGCCCGAGCCTTTACCACACTACTATTTTATGTAACTTTTATTTTTACAGTTTTCTTTCTCTTCTTGAGATTCGAATTGGCGCCTTTTTGTTTAAACCTCTCATCCCGTGATATTTTACCACAGCTATAAACTATTTAATTTCTATGACCCTGTCCTAGAAGGGTCGTAACAGCGTAATTTATTCAACGTTTAAGAGTTGTGCACATTTGGCCACATTGTCAGTGTTTTCAACAAAATTGCCACACACGTAGGGATACGGAAAAGTACTTTTCCGTATCGAAGTATGCTTTTGTACTCGATATTTTTTATTGGACACTACACATATTTTATGTTTATTTGTAAAAAGCCACCCGGAACTATTTAAAACTCTTGGGGATAATTACAATTTTAAAACGCGTTATCCCAGTAGAATAATTATTCCAGCGAATAAAAGCACCCAAAATCGTAATTTTTGTAGCCCACAAAGATATTTGCTTCCAGTTATTATAAAGGAGCTACTAAAACTATTTAAATTGAGATTCAAACAAGAGCTGGTTAATAAATGTTTTTATTCGACAAAATATATTTGTATGGTAGAAATAGCGACGAATGTGATTTAACAATTTACACCCCTGTACCTACCATGTTTCTGACAAATAAGTTATTTCATTTCTACTTTTCCTTTTTTATGATTCGACACTATTGATTCATAACGTGTCCATAGTTCTAATCAGGAATCGATCCCGGTACCTCAGCGTCTAAATCCACAGACTTAACCGCTAGACCACGAATCCAGTTTTTTTTTGTTTTTGAGTACTTTTTCTTCCAATATCCTAGTATAGAAGTAGTATCGATACTTTTAGTTCGACCGTGTCTCTACACACATGGCGCCTTTAACGTAGACTGGCCGTAAAGTTAAACTTTATGACGGTGGCCTGGCTGTAAATAGGAATCGGCCTCTGAGCCAAAATGTGAGGCCATTGTTCACACCAACTGGAGTGCACAATTATTCATATACCCTTGCTTTCTGAAGCTGAGATTCATAGACGATGCTAAGCGAGTTCTAAGCCAAAGTACCTATAACTTATGAGTATAACCCACATTATTCCTGGATAACCAGACTAAAATACTTGCATAGTAACAATATTTATAACGTGTATAATGTAGATACCGATGTACGAGTATACAATTTATGTTATATTTTAATTTTAAGTAGGTAATTAAGGTAGCTATCTTATTGATTGTATGTTTATAATTTCTTATTATCTCATCCTGCCTATCACTCTACTCGTTCACCAAGGTTAACTGCTCCTATCTGACAAATATAAAATAAAATAAATAATAATATTAATATGCGGCCGTTTCTGCCCTAAATTTAAAGTCCAATTTATCATTTTCCATAATTATGCAAATTATTAAACAAAACAACACCACTTTTGACAAAAAATATCCACATAAAAGTAATTTACAAAACAAAAACTTGCACTGACATATCCGTAAAAAATGGCGCGAAGAACTTTAACAAGGAACATAAAATATTAAATATTTTAAAAATCACCCACTTCAAAATCATTAGGAAAACGTAAAGAAATATTATCCGCGGCGCATTTAAAAACATTTATATTTATTAAAATGAGATGGTATATATTAAATTATTTTATTAAATTAACATAGTTTTATAACATTTATTATTTTTAATAAGTCAAAATTATGGTACATATGAAAAATAAAACATTATATACAATTATTAAAATAAACGTATACGAAGCGTATTTATCTAGATTTACTATTGTCATTATGAGGTCAATAGTACTATTAATTAGTAGTACTATTGACGTGGCTAATATTTAAAATGTAATTGAGAGTTGTAGGGAAAAAAAAATATATCGTAATTTGTCGTACATAGACCTATTTCTTATTAATTTGTGCTGTTACCAGTAAATAAAATATATTTCTAATATCTTCAATAAAATATCACAATGCCAATAATACTATTGTTTGTCCTACTACTTCTACGTTCATGAATGTCACCCGTCGGTTGAAAATTACCATAAAATGTTTTAAACAAAGGCTGGATTAATTGTCGATCGCAATATGCCCAGACAGGTACATGTCGGGGGTCAATTGCAAATTGCTTTGTGTTGCTGTTGATTGTGGCTGTCCGCCCTCCCTGGGGAATATGGCGACCGAAACTCACCTACTACGTATTTGCATCGTAATCTTCATTATTAATCGCAACTCTAAATACAAATATTACCTTCCTGTTGGTAAGCGTGTGTTTTTTAGAGTTAAGTAAGCGGTACGCGTGGTCCAAGAATAGGAGCAACTGACGCCAGCCACTAACAACCGACATCAGTCTCTACCACTATGCCGGCTTAAGAAGTAGCATTTTCACACTTCGCTTTAAGGACTCCAGTAGCCCTATATTCTGTTACTTAGTCGCAAACAATATATAATATTACGCTATAAGAAAATATATTTATTCGGAAAAATATTTACAACATATAAAATAAAATAAATATTAAGGATAGGGATATGAGTCCCGTCCGCGTAGAATGGTGGCAAGAACGCTGGCTGCATTTCCCCGCTGAATTGCAATGCTGATTCTCTGGGCGAAGAAAGAGCCAGCCCTCTTGTCACCGGAGGAGACAACAAGACGCGGTGTTATGTCTTTTAAAAACTTTTTTGCGCTTGGACTCCATGGGCCCAGAGTTTCTACAGCAAAAGGCACAAATATGTAATCTTTTAATATACTTACATACTTGCGCCGCTTGCTAGACTCCGCATTTTCCGCTGCGGCTCCCGCTTTATGCGCTGTCCCCCTGAGATGCGACGCGGCGAGGGTGTCGAAGCACGTGGCGTCCCACACCAGAGCACGTCCCCGTTCCCAGGGGACCAACGTCATACCATCGGGTCTCTTGCCATCATCTCGGATAACTCCAACAGGCTCTAGAAGAGCTGGAACCTCGATGGTGGCTAGAGCCCTTTTAATAGTATCGTTAAGGGAGCCGTGGCGGGAAAATCTGCCCGCACTTTTGGAACAGGAGAGCCCATGAACTCCAAGACAGTCGACCTCCTTTCCACGCTATTAAAGTTGATATTTGCGCGGCCCCTGTCAATTTCGAGCGCTTATAGAGTTGAGAATTGAATAATATTTTTATAATTATGACGCAATCTCTGACGTAAATAACGAAATCAACTAATAATGTTTGCGACTAAGTAACAGAATAGGGCTGCAGCAGCCGTTTCTATTACTTAAGCGCTAACGTTACATTGTCAAAAGAGTGGATTTACTGATCAAGTCATGGGTAAATATTTTTATAAATAGTTTTTTAAAATATATTAACACGACATGTGACCTTGCGCCCACCTGATGTTAAGTGGTGCGCGAGGTCCATGAATGTTAGCAACTGGAATCAGACACTCATGACTGACATCAGTTCCTAACACTATGCCGGCTTGACTGGGCATGACGGCAAGTTTGGTTTAGTTTTAATTTCGTTTAAATATTTTTATTAGCTTAATTTATATCCCCATATTTGTTCCTGTGTGTTGTTTTTTTTATTTTTTTTTTAAAAGTGCCGGTCGTCGTTTCCGCCACGGTTCTGTTAACAATGTGATCCATCGGACTTTGGTTACTGCCGGAATCCCATCGGTTTTCGAACCGTCTGAGATCTCTCGCAGTGACGGTAAAAGACCCGATGGATTGACCTTGGTGCCTTGGTCGATGGGACGAGCATTGGTGTGGGAAGCTACTTGCGTCGACACCCTTGCTAGGTCTCATTTCCAGGGCACCTCTGCCAGGGCCGGGGCTGCAGCGGACTTGGCTGAAAAATTAGCAACGACTACGTGTTTGTGCCTTTTGGTCTTGAGACAATGGGTTCGTGGGGGCCAAGTGCAAAGAAGTTCTTTAAAGAGTTGTCTAAGCGCCTGGTTAATGCTGTATGTGACAAGAGGGCTGGCAGTATTCTCGCGCAGCAAATCAGCATTGCTGTGCAGCGGGGGAACGCTGCAAGTGTTCTTGGCACACTGCCACAGGAACGAATCATGGGTGAGTATTTATATTTATAATTAGTTTTCTAATTTAGTTTTAATTTATATTTCCTAATTTAATTATTTTATATTGTTTGTATATTACTTCGAATAAAGATTTTTATTTAAAACATTGATAAACTGGGTATAGAGTATTGAATTCTCTTGAAAAAATATGTCGCAATTTACGATCCTTGTTTAGAGGTGCGGGACTGCAGTCCCTAACTAGAATATGTATAATGTCAACAGCATTGCATGCTAAAGCTACGGTATAAAACAAACATCCCAACTATTTCCAGCAATCCCGAGTCGACTATTAAACGAATACGACTAATAATGTCTTCGGGCTATTGGCTCATTCGATGATAGTCCAAGTTTTGCAGTTAGTGACGGCTTCTAGCTATTTATATAAACTGACGATTTGTGTGTTTTAATTTGCATTTTCAGATAAATATTATAAGTTGTTGGCACGATGTCCTGCTTGTCCAGGTCTCGAAATTCCGGCATGTACCTAAATACGTTTTTTTTAGCTAAAATGTTATAAAGTGCTGAACATGTTCGGCTTGTATATAACCTTTTATTTATTTAATTTATATTTATTTGTGCAATAAAGAGTGAAGACAGAATAAATAAGCAACGTAAATATTTTTATTACATACATATGCACGATATAACTGCCTCCGTGGTCTAGCGGTTAAGTCCGTTGAATTAGACTCGGAGGTACAGGGTTCGACTCCTGGTCGGGACACAAATTTATTAATGTAAATAAATATATTTAATTAATATTGAATTTATTTGTGATATTTCTCGAGTTTGGTACGCTGGAGACATCGACGAGCTTGCCACTTGTCATGATTGGCCTATAGTAAAGTTGGCTAAATATGAACCCGCTTATTTATAAGCGTGGTTTCTGACCACCCCGAAAGGGAAACGGTCGTGATGATACTTGACTTTTTTTACTTTTAGCACGACATGTAACCTTGCGCCCACCTGATAGTAAGTGGCGCACGAAGTCTATGAACGTTAGCAATTGGAATCATGAATGAACATGAGTGTCTGACATCAGTCTCTAACACTATGACGGCTTGACTGTTCATGACGGAAATTCGAGCCTGATCTCGAAACGTGTTGACACACTTTACTGGGTTTATCGGCACAAATAGTCGATACTTAATTCCGCCACCCCGCCCCAGGAGACTGGGCAAATTACTACCATCAGTCCGACTACCACCTATTTGTTGTTCTCGTTGAAATGCTAATTTTTACTTTCAAGAAGAACTAATATTGTAAGTCGCGGTGGTGGCTCGGTTGTAAGAACGCGTACCTTAAATCCTACACAGGCCGGTTTAAACCCACCCGGCATGTACCGATGAGAAATACACTTTTCTTACGTACATTTGTCATACATTTACAACACCACCGTTCCCGTGCCTTGGATAACACGTTAAGCCGTCGGTCCCAGTTCCACTAATACCAACTTGTGGAATCGTTAATAAATTGTCATACAAAAAAAAATGACACTATATCCTCGCCAAGCCGTCTGGCCAGCGTGGCGAGTGTAGGCCAAATTCTCCAGTTCTTGAAGGCCCATCTCCAGCAGTGGAGGTCTAGGACACAGTGTTCTAGGGGCTTTAATGAATATTAAATAATAAATAAATAAATATATCCAGACAGGTCACACAGCGCCATCTAATTTCCGTGGTAAGCTACGAAGCTTGTGTTACGGAAACTTGATAAACTACATATTATACTTTTTTTTTTTTTTGTAAATATATACATATTATACATATAAACACCCAGACCGAGACAAATTCTACAATGTACAACTTGCCCCCGGTGGGAATCGAACCCACGACCTCCCGAGTTCACGGCAACGTTTGCTACCACTAGACCACGGAGGCGGTCAAGCTGTAAGCTTGTAAGCTTAATATTTATATAAAAATAACACCACTTGAAACAAGATTTCCGGGATGGACCATCGAGATTCTAATAAAATTTGAGAGTAGACAGTCAGGTTTCCGTAGTAATTCACATTGAGTTGCTCGCCGACAATGACCGCTTTTATTCTCCACTAATCGAATTTCCTCTGATCATTGGAAATTGTTTTACAATGTACGAGAAGTGTTCCCGCCGGCTCAGTGAGGCTGCTATTATTAAATTTGTCATAGTTTATCGAATCATTCAAGTCGTTAAACATAATTTCATTACTACCGATAATTCTTATTTTTTTACAGAGGCTAGTGTAGGCACTTAAATAATACAATGACCTAAGTACAAATAAGTATCTACCTACATATGTATATCTTTTATTATTATAAATCTAAAAAGTACATATACCTATTGTTTGTAAATTTATATATAAATTTATTACAAATAGGTGGTAGACGGACTGATGGCGGTAAATTGCCCAGTCAAGCCGGCATAGTGTTAGAGACTGATGTCAGTCATGAGTGTCTGATTCCAGTTGCTAAAAAACATAAACAGTATGAATATAGATTTAGACCGGTTGCTGAAAGAATAATTAAAAGAATCCATGATTCAGATATTGTTATACACTACGGATAGGCTTGTTATTTTGATTATTTCAGCCACATTAGGCATACATTAAACATGTCAAAATATAATCAGTGTTTTTGCAACCGGCTGTTAATAATACAAGTGAGCAAGGCTTTGGGATTTTTTTTTCCTGCTGTTAACCTTTTTAACATCATAATATTTCAGTTGTTAGAAAATGCCTAACCAGCATTAATCCATGTACACTAATTCAAGTTTTTGTGCAATAAAGTATTTAAATAAATATTGTATATTATTACAGCGCTGAGACGTGGTCCGTAAAGAGCGCCGACCGAAAGCGATGCTTTTGAATGGTGTTGGAGGAATAACGTATCGATTTTAAAACATCTAGACATATCGACTAGGCTATGTGCATATGTCTTCGTCGGATACTCCAGTATTTCGGACATCTTTACGCCAAATCCCCTGCGGAGTAGGCAGAGACAATTGAGCGCCACTTGTCACGGCCACGACATACCTCTTTCGCTTCTTCGACATTCATCAACTTCTTCATACATGCCCTTTTGTTTCGATGGCTTTTCAACGCACCTTCAGCTTTCTTATTCATCCTTTCAACATGCCCGAACCATCGGAGCATGCCTTTCCTTATTTTTGTCCCTATGCTTTCTTTCATACTACCCTTTTGCGTATTTCGTCATTACGTATGTGGTCCGTCAAAGTGACGCCGCATATCCGACGAAACGATCGGACACATTGCCAAAAAGTGAGGAGATAACATGGAAAAACTTTTACAAGAATGTCTGCATGATCGTTCTTTCTGTGGTTCATTGGACGCAGGTGTCCTATACCTTATAAATAAATTCTATAAAAGCTTGGTATTTCGTACGTTCTAACAGCATCTTTAGCTTACATGAATAGATCAATCGAAGCTAATATGTTGTCGTATAAATGTGATGTAAAACGTACTGCCTGACAGTCAATGAATGTCATCTATCGCTGATGCGCGCCACCTATCGGACAACAGTAGTACTATGTCAGAAACCTTCGCCGAGGTTCACACAACATATTTCCAAAGTTTCTTCCCGATCGGTCAAGTAGTTTTAAAATGCATAGGGAACATACATACACACAGACATTATTTTTTATATATATATAGATGTAGGTATGCTGGTTATTTTGTATAGGTATAATAAGGTAGGTCGTTTACCAAAGTTCACCATACAACTCCTATAACATATAATACAGTGCCCTATAACATATTCTACTAAAGGCTTTCTCTCGCCACTCTGTCGGTAAATGGAATCGGTGAGACTTGAATAAAATGTAAATGAAACACTCACTGTCCGAGGGCCCTTAAAAGGGTAAAAAAAAGAGTTTCGACCGTTCTAGAAACGTTATCTCACTGTACCGAGTCCGAGCTTAGCATTCAATTATTTTTCCACTCACCTTCTTGCACCCAAACATTTTAAATAATTATGATGAAAGAAGTGATAGATGACTGCTTTATTTATCGAAGCAAAGTAAAAAAAACTGCCTTTTTAGCAGTTAAGTCCGTGGATTTACACGCGGAAGTACCTAGTTCGATTCCTGGTCGGGACACAAAAAAATATTAAATTTATTTGTGATATTTATTGGACTAGCTTGCCATTTGTCATGATTGATCTATAAACTTGGTTAAATGTGTATCCGCTTATAAAAGCTTGGTTTTTGACCACCCCACAATATATAAGGTCGTGATGCGATGATACTAGAGTCAGGAATGGTCTGTTGGATCAGTTTACGAACCATTTTTATCAGCATATTTTTTTTAGTTTAGAAGAATGCCTTATGGCGTTATAAATAAATAAATAAATATTTCCAGACAGGTCAGTTGTAAGCTTGTAAGGCTTGTGTTACGGAAACTAGATGGTTGATAAACTACATATTATACTTTTTTTTTTTTGTAAATATATACATATTATACATATAAACACTCAGACCGAGACAAATTATACAATGTACAACTTGCCCCCGGTGGGAATCGAACCCACGACCTCCCGAGTTCACGGCAACGTTTGTTACCACTAGACCACGGAGGCGGTAAATTTTAGCTCGCCTATGAACTGGTTTTTGGCCATAAAGTATTTAAATAAATATACTTGCGTCGACACCCTTGCTAGATCATCTTCAGGGCACCTCTGCCAGGGCCGGGGCTGCAGCATTAGCTGAAAAGGCCAAAAGTCGCAAATACGAGTCGATTAGCAACGACTACGTGTTTGTGCCTTTTGGTCTTGAGACAATGGGTTCGTGGGGGCCAAGTGCAAAGAAGTTCTTTAAAGAGTTGTCTAAGCGCCTGGTTAATGCTGTATGTGACAAGAGGGCTGGCAGTTTTCTCGCGCTGCAAATCAGCATTGCTGTGCAGCGGGGGAACGCGTTCTTGGCACACTGCCACAGGAACAAACCATGGGTGACTATTTTTATTTATAATTAGTTTTTTTTTATTATTTATTTCTATTTAGCTTTAGTTTTTATTTCATAATTATTTTATGTCCTAATTAACTTCGAATAAAATACTTATGCTTTAAAAAAATATATATATAAATAAAACCTTGTCTAATTTCATGGACTAAACCGCTAGACCACAGGGCACTCTACTTATATTAAATCTGTTTCATTTGATTACATACTTTTTTATTTTCACGTAACTGTATGAAGAGGTAATGCCATTTTTTTACGATCCGAACCGAAAATTGATAGAATTTTATGAGGTCATTTTATTTCACACGAAATGTTTTCATATAGAATCAACTTTACGACTCTAGATACGTCGTCTTCTATCGCTACACTAAAAAACTTAAACTATTTGAAAATAAATCTGGTAAATATAACAATAACTGGTCTTACTTTTTTTTTATTATACATATATTTATTCGAAGTACTTAGATACAAAAATATTAAAATAAAATTGATTAAAAAACTAAAACTAAAAATACCTATGAAATTAAAACTATTCTACAAAATAAACTAAGGGCTTACCACCAGGGAGGGTACCTAAAACGCTCGCCGCATTTCCTCGTTGAATTTTTATCGACATATTCTGTTTAAGGTACATATTTATTTCATTATATAATATATATATAATATCATATTCATTTGGGATCGCCACACTCTTGAAGAATTCGTTTACCCAGCTCTTTTATGAATTTTATGGTCTTACTTATTGTATTAAATATCACGTCTTTCAATCAGACGCGATGTAGCTGACCTGACTTTTCTAATTAAGATTGCCAGAGGTATCATTGACTGTCCAGAATACAGATATGATTGGTCTTAGACACCAGTCCGTTGCTTGCGTGCCTCAGACCTACTATGTGTACCTCATGCTCATAGCAATTATAGGCAGAATAGTTATATACCTAGAGCAGTATCGTTGTTTAACTTACTAAGTTACAATTTAGACATTGACTTTTATTATTTTGTGATAGTATTTATTCCGTGAGGAGCAAAATAATTTCAAATTTTGTAACTTTAAACTATTTTTAGTTTAGTTTTTATTACTTTCGGTTTTTCTTCTTTTAACTTGTATTTTTGTTATGTGTGGTAACTTTTAATTAGCTTGTAGTCATTAACATAGTCTTTAATTTATTGTATTAGCTGTAAGTTACCCAAATAAAATAAGTACAAAAAATCTTTCGGTAATTCACTGCTTCCTTAATTTTAAAATGCCTTGCTCATGCATATTTCTGCATTTAGTGAGACTAAATAAAATATTTACAATTGAGTTACCAGCCCTAAGATAAAGATTGCGACATGTTTTAACAAAAATGCCAAATGTAATTAATTTATTCGAACTAAGATACAAAAATATTAACATAAAATAGATTAAAAACTAATTATAAAAGAAAGAAAAGTATCATCACGACCATTTCTAACCGATTATAAATAAGCGGATTCACATTTAGCCAACTTTACTATAGGCCAATCATGACAAGTGGCAAGCTCGTCGATGTCTCCAGCGTACTAAACTCGAGAAATATCACAAATAATTTAAATATTTTTGTGTCCCGACCAGAAATCGAACCTGGTACATCCGAGTCTAAATCCACGGACTTAACCGCTAGTTAAAACTAATTATAAATAAAACTAAACTAAAATTTTCTATGAAATTAAAATTAATCTACAAAATAAACTAAGGGCTCACTTCACTACTCCTCCACCTGGGGGAGTACCTAAAACGATCGCCGCATTTACTCGTTGAATAATAATGGAAATATTTTGTTTTAGGTAATGGCATTTAGGGTCGCCACACTCTTGATAAATTCATTTACCCAGCCCTTTTACGTATTTGTGGGTATAAAGAGAATATACTCCCATACTATCTAACAAAATATAACGGTTCTATAAACTCAGATAGTTCGGTCACAACTTGAGTCATTTATTTATATTTTAGAAAAGTCACAGCCTTTTTATTACACATATTGACAGTATATTATTAGTAAAACATAGGCCAAGAAGATTTTATATAACGATTACTATTCTCGTATTTACATACATACAATTAAAACAGTTGATTATAATATAAGGAGTGAAATAGGTGACAAATACAAATAATAAAAGAAGAAAATGATAAACAGGCCAAAAATACAAAACAATAAAAATAGGAAAAAGCAAGCAATGAATTGACTTTATAAATTACATTTTATTTATTGTATATATGTGTGTCTATTTGTATAAGTGTATCCATTTTAGTTTATTGTATGTGTGTTTAATGTGTGTATGTGTATATTTGCACGAGTGTATAACTGTATGCATTTTTGATTTTTGTATGTGTGTATTAAAACAACAAAATCAATTACTTATAAAAACCCTAGTTGAATACGACAATAACCAGCAATGCTCTGTTATAGACTAATTAATACTAAGCTGTAATTGTCATATAGTTGTCTATGCTTCTACTATTCCCGGATAAAAAAGATGCCTTGAAATTTCATTTGTGCTGAATATAAAGAAAGATATCTTGCAAACTGAAACAAAGACAAGACTCTTGTCGAGAGTAAAAAATCCAAGAAGATTTTCAGTAAATGATGTCATAATGTTTATTTTTATTGTCCACCTCATCATAGACATATACCTAAATGGACAAGGCAAGCCATTTTGCTTCCTAAAGCTTTGCTTGCGTTCCGGAGTCAGCAGTGCAACATCATACACCTGCGGCCCCTGTGTAAGCTGTTTTAACGCATACAAATGTATAAAAATATGTTACAACATCATTAGCATTGACTGCCTTCGTGGTCTAGTGGTAACAAACGTTGCCGTGAAATCGGGAGGTCGTGGGTTCGATTCCCACAGGGGGCAAGTTGTACATTGTATAATTTGTCGTCTCGGTTTGGGTGTTTATATGTATATATTTACAAAAAAAAAAAGTATAATATGTAGTTTATCAACCATCTAGTTTCCGTAACACAAGCCTCGTAGCTTACCACAGAAACTAGATGGCGCTGTGTGACCTGTCTGGAAATATAAAAAAAAAATAAAAAATTAGCGTTCGTAATTGTATTTTGGATACTGGCATAAGTTACGCTTACGTTATAGCACAGATTCAGCTAAAACGCCTGGCACGTTAGAATCATAATTTAATAAGCTGCATGACCCAAAGATACATTCCACCGATCGTCACTATTGCTCTAGGTTTGCCGCGATAAATCGCCCGATGTAGCGCATGTAGGATATTGTATGAATTGTGAGTCGCGATTTATAAAAACTTTTGTGACAAAAAAATAAATCTTTTTCAATACATATTACTTATTAAATAGCCCGTCAGACTGTTACAGTTAGTTGGCGGAGACAATTTCTCCCCAAGTTAAAATATTGATTTAAAGTATTACTTACTTTAAGAAAAAACATTAATAATATTTAAATTTATAAAAAACACAAAAATTTCTTCATTGTGAGTAAAATTTTTTTAGCAGTTTAATTATAAGTGTGCGAGCTACGAATAGTTTTATAATTGAATAATGTTGAGACATTAGGACATCTCTTCAATAAGACTTGCAGGGGCAGCACCTGAAGACAAGCAAACCATGCTGCTTATAAATAATTATTCTAACACACACTTGGCCCTAAACGACCCAGTTGCAACCAATATTTAATAACATTATTGGGCGCGTCTGTAAATTCGCGCATAAATGTCTATGTGTGTTTTATTTTTCTCTGCTGAGGCTTGATTTTTTATTTGCATTGAGTTCTTGATGTCTTTTTTATTATTCAAGTATAAATGACGCCAACAAAGATTAACAAATCTTGTTTTTGAAAATGTTGACAATTAAGCTTATTATGTCATAGTATAATCAGAATTAGTAGTACTTATAAGGCTGGGTTGTACCAAAACAAAGTTACTGTAATTGTAACTATTAAAGTTAAAAATGGCGTCATATGCACCCAGCTGACCTTTATAGTAAAACTCATACATTCGACGCTATTTTAACTTTAATCGTCACAATTACAGAGATTGCATATCGATGCAACCCAGCCTAAGATTATTACGTTTAAATGTTAGTGCTCTCCTTGTTGTCGCTCTTACAAAATAAATAAATAAATAGGTAGGTAGTGTTTGCTACGCCAGACTACACTCACCTTCTTGCACCCAAACATTTTAAATAATTATGATGAAAGAAGTGATAGATGACTGCTTTATTTATCGAAGCAAAGTAAAAAAAACTGCCTTTTTAGCAGTTAAGTCCGTGGATTTACACGCGGAAGTACCTAGTTCGATTCCTGGTCGGGACACAAAAAAATATTAAATTTATTTGTGATATTTATTGGACTAGCTTGCCATTTGTCATGATTGATCTATAAACTTGGTTAAATGTGTATCCGCTTATAAAAGCTTGGTTTTTGACCACCCCACAATATATAAGGTCGTGATGCGATGATACTAGAGTCAGGAATGGTCTGTTGGATCAGTTTACGAACCATTTTTATCAGCATATTTTTTTTAGTTTAGAAGAATGCCTTATGGCGTTATAAATAAATAAATAAATATTTCCAGACAGGTCAGTTGTAAGCTTGTAAGGCTTGTGTTACGGAAACTAGATGGTTGATAAACTACATATTATACTTTTTTTTTTTTGTAAATATATACATATTATACATATAAACACTCAGACCGAGACAAATTATACAATGTACAACTTGCCCCCGGTGGGAATCGAACCCACGACCTCCCGAGTTCACGGCAACGTTTGTTACCACTAGACCACGGAGGCGGTAAATTTTAGCTCGCCTATGAACTGGTTTTTGGCCATAAAGTATTTAAATAAATATACTTGCGTCGACACCCTTGCTAGATCATCTTCAGGGCACCTCTGCCAGGGCCGGGGCTGCAGCATTAGCTGAAAAGGCCAAAAGTCGCAAATACGAGTCGATTAGCAACGACTACGTGTTTGTGCCTTTTGGTCTTGAGACAATGGGTTCGTGGGGGCCAAGTGCAAAGAAGTTCTTTAAAGAGTTGTCTAAGCGCCTGGTTAATGCTGTATGTGACAAGAGGGCTGGCAGTTTTCTCGCGCTGCAAATCAGCATTGCTGTGCAGCGGGGGAACGCGTTCTTGGCACACTGCCACAGGAACAAACCATGGGTGACTATTTTTATTTATAATTAGTTTTTTTTTATTATTTATTTCTATTTAGCTTTAGTTTTTATTTCATAATTATTTTATGTCCTAATTAACTTCGAATAAAATACTTATGCTTTAAAAAAATATATATATAAATAAAACCTTGTCTAATTTCATGGACTAAACCGCTAGACCACAGGGCACTCTACTTATATTAAATCTGTTTCATTTGATTACATACTTTTTTATTTTCACGTAACTGTATGAAGAGGTAATGCCATTTTTTTACGATCCGAACCGAAAATTGATAGAATTTTATGAGGTCATTTTATTTCACACGAAATGTTTTCATATAGAATCAACTTTACGACTCTAGATACGTCGTCTTCTATCGCTACACTAAAAAACTTAAACTATTTGAAAATAAATCTGGTAAATATAACAATAACTGGTCTTACTTTTTTTTTATTATACATATATTTATTCGAAGTACTTAGATACAAAAATATTAAAATAAAATTGATTAAAAAACTAAAACTAAAAATACCTATGAAATTAAAACTATTCTACAAAATAAACTAAGGGCTTACCACCAGGGAGGGTACCTAAAACGCTCGCCGCATTTCCTCGTTGAATTTTTATCGACATATTCTGTTTAAGGTACATATTTATTTCATTATATAATATATATATAATATCATATTCATTTGGGATCGCCACACTCTTGAAGAATTCGTTTACCCAGCTCTTTTATGAATTTTATGGTCTTACTTATTGTATTAAATATCACGTCTTTCAATCAGACGCGATGTAGCTGACCTGACTTTTCTAATTAAGATTGCCAGAGGTATCATTGACTGTCCAGAATACAGATATGATTGGTCTTAGACACCAGTCCGTTGCTTGCGTGCCTCAGACCTACTATGTGTACCTCATGCTCATAGCAATTATAGGCAGAATAGTTATATACCTAGAGCAGTATCGTTGTTTAACTTACTAAGTTACAATTTAGACATTGACTTTTATTATTTTGTGATAGTATTTATTCCGTGAGGAGCAAAATAATTTCAAATTTTGTAACTTTAAACTATTTTTAGTTTAGTTTTTATTACTTTCGGTTTTTCTTCTTTTAACTTGTATTTTTGTTATGTGTGGTAACTTTTAATTAGCTTGTAGTCATTAACATAGTCTTTAATTTATTGTATTAGCTGTAAGTTACCCAAATAAAATAAGTACAAAAAATCTTTCGGTAATTCACTGCTTCCTTAATTTTAAAATGCCTTGCTCATGCATATTTCTGCATTTAGTGAGACTAAATAAAATATTTACAATTGAGTTACCAGCCCTAAGATAAAGATTGCGACATGTTTTAACAAAAATGCCAAATGTAATTAATTTATTCGAACTAAGATACAAAAATATTAACATAAAATAGATTAAAAACTAATTATAAAAGAAAGAAAAGTATCATCACGACCATTTCTAACCGATTATAAATAAGCGGATTCACATTTAGCCAACTTTACTATAGGCCAATCATGACAAGTGGCAAGCTCGTCGATGTCTCCAGCGTACTAAACTCGAGAAATATCACAAATAATTTAAATATTTTTGTGTCCCGACCAGAAATCGAACCTGGTACATCCGAGTCTAAATCCACGGACTTAACCGCTAGTTAAAACTAATTATAAATAAAACTAAACTAAAATTTTCTATGAAATTAAAATTAATCTACAAAATAAACTAAGGGCTCACTTCACTACTCCTCCACCTGGGGGAGTACCTAAAACGATCGCCGCATTTACTCGTTGAATAATAATGGAAATATTTTGTTTTAGGTAATGGCATTTAGGGTCGCCACACTCTTGATAAATTCATTTACCCAGCCCTTTTACGTATTTGTGGGTATAAAGAGAATATACTCCCATACTATCTAACAAAATATAACGGTTCTATAAACTCAGATAGTTCGGTCACAACTTGAGTCATTTATTTATATTTTAGAAAAGTCACAGCCTTTTTATTACACATATTGACAGTATATTATTAGTAAAACATAGGCCAAGAAGATTTTATATAACGATTACTATTCTCGTATTTACATACATACAATTAAAACAGTTGATTATAATATAAGGAGTGAAATAGGTGACAAATACAAATAATAAAAGAAGAAAATGATAAACAGGCCAAAAATACAAAACAATAAAAATAGGAAAAAGCAAGCAATGAATTGACTTTATAAATTACATTTTATTTATTGTATATATGTGTGTCTATTTGTATAAGTGTATCCATTTTAGTTTATTGTATGTGTGTTTAATGTGTGTATGTGTATATTTGCACGAGTGTATAACTGTATGCATTTTTGATTTTTGTATGTGTGTATTAAAACAACAAAATCAATTACTTATAAAAACCCTAGTTGAATACGACAATAACCAGCAATGCTCTGTTATAGACTAATTAATACTAAGCTGTAATTGTCATATAGTTGTCTATGCTTCTACTATTCCCGGATAAAAAAGATGCCTTGAAATTTCATTTGTGCTGAATATAAAGAAAGATATCTTGCAAACTGAAACAAAGACAAGACTCTTGTCGAGAGTAAAAAATCCAAGAAGATTTTCAGTAAATGATGTCATAATGTTTATTTTTATTGTCCACCTCATCATAGACATATACCTAAATGGACAAGGCAAGCCATTTTGCTTCCTAAAGCTTTGCTTGCGTTCCGGAGTCAGCAGTGCAACATCATACACCTGCGGCCCCTGTGTAAGCTGTTTTAACGCATACAAATGTATAAAAATATGTTACAACATCATTAGCATTGACTGCCTTCGTGGTCTAGTGGTAACAAACGTTGCCGTGAAATCGGGAGGTCGTGGGTTCGATTCCCACAGGGGGCAAGTTGTACATTGTATAATTTGTCGTCTCGGTTTGGGTGTTTATATGTATATATTTACAAAAAAAAAAAGTATAATATGTAGTTTATCAACCATCTAGTTTCCGTAACACAAGCCTCGTAGCTTACCACAGAAACTAGATGGCGCTGTGTGACCTGTCTGGAAATATAAAAAAAAAATAAAAAATTAGCGTTCGTAATTGTATTTTGGATACTGGCATAAGTTACGCTTACGTTATAGCACAGATTCAGCTAAAACGCCTGGCACGTTAGAATCATAATTTAATAAGCTGCATGACCCAAAGATACATTCCACCGATCGTCACTATTGCTCTAGGTTTGCCGCGATAAATCGCCCGATGTAGCGCATGTAGGATATTGTATGAATTGTGAGTCGCGATTTATAAAAACTTTTGTGACAAAAAAAAAAATCTTTTTCAATACATATTACTTATTAAATAGCCCGTCAGACTGTTACAGTTAGTTGGCGGAGACAATTTCTCCCCAAGTTAAAATATTGATTTAAAGTATTACTTACTTTAAGAAAAAACATTAATAATATTTAAATTTATAAAAAACACAAAAATTTCTTCATTGTGAGTAAAATTTTTTTAGCAGTTTAATTATAAGTGTGCGAGCTACGAATAGTTTTATAATTAAATAATGTTGAGACATTAGGACATCTCTTCAATAAGACTTGCAGGGGCAGCACCTGAAGACAAGCAAACCATGCTGCTTATAAATAATTATTCTAACACACACTTGGCCCTAAACGACCCAGTTGCAACCAATATTTAATAACATTATTGGGCGCGTCTGTAAATTCGCGCATAAATGTCTATGTGTGTTTTATTTTTCTCTGCTGAGGCTTGATTTTTTATTTGCATTGAGTTCTTGATGTCTTTTTTATTATTCAAGCATAAATGACGCCAACAAAGATTAACAAATCTTGAAAATGTTGACAATTAAGCTTATTATGTCATAGTATAATCAGAATTAGTAGTACTTATAAGGCTGGGTTGTACCAAAACAAAGTCACTGTAATTGTAACTATTAAAGTTAAAAATGGCGTCATATGCACCCAGCTGACCTTTATAGGAAAACTCATACATTCGACGCTATTTTAACTTTAATCGTCACAATTACAGAGATTGCATATCGATGCAACCCAGCCTAAGATTATTACGTTTAAATGTTAGTGCTCTCCTTGTTGTCGCTCTTACAAAATAAATAAATAAATAGGTAGGTAGTGTTTGCTACGCCAGAAAGGAAAAATCTTGTTATATCTGTAACACAGTTCTGTATCTGAACAATAAGCCATTGGAAATTATTTATTTATTTATTAGGGTCTTCAACAGTGTCAGCAACAATACATACATGGATTTTTACATACAACTAAGACATAAACCAGATGCTGCACCAATTACAGGCAACCACCCCATTCTATTACAGTATTCATTAATTGGACCTTTGAGTAGCCAAAATAAAAACACAAATACTTATTCAGTCCTTCAGATACCTTGCTGGTACCTTAAGACAATATGTATGTTGAGGAAGAGAGGGGTCGCTGGCGGTACGCGCAAACATAACCGCACAAAATTGGCAGATCTAAAAGGCATCTTGAAATTTATGTTCGAAAATGTATTAATATTTAGCAATTTATTCAACGGACAAGCTAAATTGAATGCCTTCGTCTCCGCACCTTAAGGTAAACAATAAATCAATTTGATCGAGGTTTTGTTCAAACTTTAATCAATCTTATAATTTAATGAATTAAAGAGGGTTTAACGCTTGGGCTTTCCTCTCGCTCGCACAGTCCAATATTGAGAGCACTAGAATCGTTAATAAATTGTCATAAAAAATACACCAGACTCTATCTTATATTAGTTCTCTTTGATAAGTACGTAGAGTTGTTTAGGAAGCTATAGGTTGTAAAGTTTTAGAGGTGGTTAAATGTCTAGACTTTACTCTTTCCCGGGACCTGAGTACCTACACTGAGCAAACTTCATTAAAAAGTTCCAATGTTTTGACAGTATTCCCGACCATGTAACTTTACCAATTACGGTGAAAATAAATAGCTATTTTTAAAATACGAAACATTAGGTTATATTAGTCACTTCAAATTAATAAGTTGTTTATTAAATTGTTGGCTGGATGGTATTTTTAGAATTCAACATAGGTACCATCTGTGAAATAACTGTTAATTCCAAATTTTCAATATCGGTTAAAAATAAATTGATTATTTTTTTTTACAGAAAAAAAAAACGTTTTTTCTGATTTTTATTTTTCTTACCACAATATATTAAATATAAGAAAGAGCCGGCTTGGTTTATATTTTCATACAAAATGATCGTAACATTTTTTCTTACGACATCTACTTTGTTTTTCGTGTCGTGTTTTACACCTCCGTAGCATGCAGGACGGCATATTATTGGAATATTAAATGTTTAATAGAATCATAACTAATTTTTGAATAAATAAAATACTAGTGTGTTTTTTATGTATACTAAGCACGACATGTGCACATCCACCTGATAGTAAGCCAAGAATTGCCAGCCACTTACGACCGACATTAGTCTCTACCACTATTCCGCCCTATCAAGTTGCTTTTTCATAATCAGAGCATTCCACATCTTCATCGTGCGACAGAAGCACGCGTAGGGATAGTGGTACGTGGTACGGTTGTGGAATGCCAACAAAAGAATGCCAACGCAAACGTTTTTTTTTTTTATAGACGGTGGGTGAATCAATAAGTCATCAATGATACGCCCCCTGCCTGAAGGGCCAACGCGGGTGGGGGTCGCATGCCCGACTCATCCGTGAAGCTTCCTAGTGAAGCCCCAGGGCGCCTACGGACTAAAATCCTATAAACCGTCTCTATCTCACTGTTGGCCCTGTGTGCCTTTACAGCTAAGTCTGAGTCGTGGCTACGGAGTGAAGGCACTCGTTCGCCGCGTATAACGCAAACGTTATTAGTGGATTTCGTTATATACGTCAGAGGTTGCGACATTATTATAAAATATTTATTTATTTATTTATTAAAAACTTTATTGCACAAAGTACAAAGGCGGACTTAATGCCCGTAGACATTTTCTGACAGCCAAACATTAGGGACAAATTAGAACATTTATAGGTGCAATGAAATAAATATTAATAGTAGGATAAATTCAACATAATTATATATACTTACATAATATACTATAATATCAATATACTAAATACTAATACATACACAAAAATATACATAAATATACATATATACACTTATTAACATTGTTGGGAGCTATTTAGAAAGTGTAGATAGACGAGTTTTTTGAACGAAGATCTGGTAGACGCTTGCCTTATGGTTACAGGGAGATTGTTCCATAAATTTGTAGCAACAACTGTAAAATAATTTGAAACAAATCCAGAATGATGTAAGGGAACAGAAAGACGTGAGTTGTTTTATTCTTAACTCTATAAGCGCTCGACCTTGACAGCGGCTGTGCAAATATTAACTTTAATAGCTTGATATATATATATATAGTTAACGGATTCTATTATATAACGTTTGCGCTTAAGTAACAGAGTAGGGCTGCAGGGAGGCCAAACCTCGACGAAGCTGTAGCGATTGGAGAGTTTTAACACAATTTTATTATTATGTATTAATGTATTTGTATACATTAATTAGCATTACCTATTACCCTTTTTTCATTAGAGCTTCGCTTAGCGACGATATGAAAATGAAGTGATACTATTTATGGATATTTTCCTCGCTCACTTCTCTGCTTTCTCAAACATCTCTAATGGATAATTTGTCTACCAATATTATTTCTCCAATGTAACAATTCAACAAAGTATCTTTCAAGATAAGATGTCGATAGCGACCCTCTTTAAAATGATCTAGGCTATTAAATAGGGTTTACGCTCAATTCGGCTTCTTATCCGATAGTCGGAAGACAGACTATCCCTTTCAAGATAATTTATTATAATTACTTGAATATGATATAAAAGATACGAAAATAAACAAATGCTATAATGGTATATATATTAGTTTTATAATAGTATAAAACAATTTCAAGAATTATTATGGCGGGAGAGTTGTTTGTCACTGAGTGTTTTGTCAGCATTTCTTAGAAATTCGTTAATGACTATTCCAGCCAGGGTGTTGTGAATCACTATGCGACGCATTATAAGTTATATAATTAAGAGTTATCTATAAATGCAAACGCGTTCCTTATGAGATCATTACCGATGAGTGATGCATGAAAAGAAGTGGGAGAGATACCTCGAGGAAATTGCCAATTAATGGGATCGCTCTGCCGAATACTGCCTCGACGAGATTTTTCTAACAATCATCCTGTAGCATAGACATATACAGCGTATCGTAAATAGAGTAATTACTAATATTAGTTATATTTTCCTTGTTTTAAGTGAAAAACGTCGAACCATCTTTTATTTTGTGTATTTGAATGAATTCATTCTGAGAATATGTTGCCGTCGCTTAAAAACATGTTTTGCAAATGAAATTATAAAGTGATGTTTTGCGTGTACTTCTTAAACCATTTTTTTAAATGAGCGGTCCTGTCTCCAGACTTATCCGTTAGCCGTTTGCTACTACTTGGCCAGACGCTTGGCTGAGTGTGCCCATCGTCCCGACCCCGAACGGCGCAAATTCGTAACCTGTACCGAGGTTGGCGTATTTGTGCAGCTTGAGGTTCTTGGCAGAAACCGTCGCACTCCCCGCGCTGGACGAGGTCGCTTGGTTGTTGATGGGGCTAATGTACACATATCGCATCTCACACCAGGTACCTGGCAAGTTTCCACGGCGCAATGATCATGCCGTCGGGTCATCTTGCCATCTGGACCCGACTCCCTAGTGTTGAACAGCCTGCAACCAGAGACCCGACTCCCTAGTGGATTATTTGTAATTTGCAAATTTTATTTTCTCGAGTTTGGTATGCTGGAGACATCGACGAGCTTGCCACTTGTCATGATAGGCCTATCGTAAAGTTGGCTAAATGTAAATCCGCTCCTTTATAAGCGTGGTTTTTGACCCCCCCGGAAGGGAAACGGTCGCGATGATACTTTACTTTTATTATTGCGTATGACATAGTCATAATGGCCGATAAATTTAAATGTGCTTGATGCCCGCTCTATCTTATATTTGACCTCGTCGATTTATACATATTACTAGCCGTTTTACCTGGCTTTACCTGTATAAACGGCGGCATGAACTTAATTTCGTTGCGCATTTTTTTGATTTTGCTATATCTTCTAAGGTATTAATTTAATTTGCATGGTGTAAAGGGAAAAAATAATATTTAATAAATGCTCAAGCCAACTAACGTTTTTAAAATGATAAATATCAACACGTATTTGTGTAAATTGATTTCCGATTACAGTTTTATAATTGCCCATTTTTTTAATAAATAAAAATGGATATAGTATGTTATCCTTAAGAGATAGACAAACATATGCCATTGCGGACTTTTCTGTAGACCTATATAAGATACTCGTACAATCACGCATTCTCAATTTCTTTGGACACGTGTCGCGGCGTGGGGATACATCAATTGAACGCCTTGTAGTTCAGGGAAAAGTCGATGGCAAGAGGATGCGTGGTAGGTCTCCGATGAGATGGACTGACCAGGTTAAAGCAGCAATGGATCACCCCCTACATGAGTGCTCCAGGAAGGCTGCAGTTCGAGACGAGTGGCGACGGCTTGTTAAGCGTGCCACTGACACTCAAGGGACGACCACGACCACTCTGCCAAGAGTGTAGCGACTAAGAAGAAGAAGAATATAAGATACACAATTCCACCATACATTATTTTGTTATATCTCAAAGGATAAGCGTTTTTGTCGATAGCTCCCAGGCGGCTTATATACAAAACGTAACTTAAATTATGTACTAACATCTTCTTTGAGAACCAATCTATTTATTGATGAAAACAGCATGAAAATCGGTGTAGTAGTTTTAGAGTTTATCGCGAAAAGATAGACAGACGCGGCGGAGAAGTTTATTTTATGATATGTAGTGATGATAACTGATATTTGAACTCAATACAACAATGGTAAGATAAATAAATAAATATTTCCAGACAGGTCACACAGCGCCATCTAATTTCCGTGGTAAGCTACGAGGCTTGTGTTACGGAAACTAGATGGTTGATAAACTACATATTATACTTTTTTTTTGTAAATATATACATATTATAAATATAAACACCCAGACCGAGACAAATTATACAATGTACAACTTGCCCCCGGTGGGAATCGAACCCACGACCTCCCGAGTTCACGGCAACGTTTGTTACCACTAGACCACGGAGGCGGTGTGAACAAAGAAAGATTATATATTTATCGAATTTCTGGTATTTGTGTCACAGACTACGTTTGAACTCGTCTGTTGCACATGGCATTACCACAGATGAGAAGGTTTAATTGAAAAGTATGTACTTGCAATTGACGTAGCGTCCATACATCCCGGCCATTCCCGCGATCCCCGGCAAGGGACTACGGCAGTCCCGTCGCGCCTCGCAGCCGCTACGAACGTGCTACGAATTCTGCTACGCGGCGAGTGAAATTCCACATCGTATAACGCGTGTTTATTTTAAAATCCTCTATATACCGGCTTCATCGACGGAGCAAGTTTATTTTTAAAATATCAATTATTTAACGGCAGGTATTTTACGACTATCGAATACAGAGACGTAATAAATAATTAATTAATACTATATTTAATTGAATAAAAGTTTATTAAGGCCGTAATTAATAAATTAATAAACTTGGTTACCTCTTTTTGTTCATTGTGAATATATGATAGTGACAAAATAGGGAATTAAATAGCCGAGAACGTTTTTGAATAAAGCTAACATTTTTTATGACATATTTAGTTACAGTGTTATTAAATATTCAAAATTACTATCAAGTTCAAGTTCAGTTTATCGACAAGCCGGCATAGTGGTTGGGCGAAAATTAGATTTTGCTATCTGCTGATTTCCATCAGGCGGGCGCTGAGTCACATCTCTTTCTCAGTTAAAAGGAAATAGTTTGAATATATAGTCTTGCAAAATTTATTTGAATACTAAAATGTACAAAGGTAGGCTGTGCCTACAATATGTACATGCATATTTTAGCTCGGCAAACAAAGACTTCAAAGAGATTTTGTTCGTTTAGCTTTTATTCTGTTGGTTGTTTTTTTTTTTTTTTTTTTTTTTGTATTAGGTTTAGTTTATATTCTACACTTCTGTAGGTAAAAATTAAAGAATCAAGTAATATGGTCATGATAATACTTTAATATTGTAATAAGGAATAAGTTCGCGAATACACATCCTTATGCTAACAATAAATGGTGTTACAACCAACAATATAATTAAACACAAATATTTGCCTTTACCGTATTATTTATTTTAAGGCAATTACTACTAACTACACCTAGAATATTAAATATTCGTATTGCAACTAAGTAGTATTCGTATTGCAACTAAGTAGTATTCGTATTGCAACTAAGTAGTATTCGTATTGCAACTAAGTAGTATTCGTATTGCAACTAAGTAGTATTCGTTTTTTCTTAGCCTGGTTTGCACCAAAATTAAGTCTTTGTAATTTAAATTGTTTAGCGATCCATTGATTTACCGTCTTTTCTGTATGGAAGACGATGAGTCTAGAGAGTCAGGATAAACTGGCTACTGTAAAACACTCCATCAGTAATTCTTTATTACTATAACGTTCGAGGTTATGGCAGCGAAAAATGACACATTTTTTTATTACCAAGATAAAGATACGGATGAATTATTGGTTCAGACGCCTAGTCGTTTTCAGACGTTGCTGTATTCTTGTTAAAAACCTACCAGGTTGGTATGGGTTCATTTTCCTTAGTGAAGGCATCCAACGAAATATAATAATTGTACCGTTATTTTTAAGTATTATTTTTTATTTGTTCATCCTGTAATTACCTATAATATCACGCTTTCCTTAAAAAAAAAACCTTAGGTTCGAACCCCGTCATCATCATTCATTACAGCCCCTAGAACACAGCGTCTTATACATCCACTGCTGGAGCTGGGCCTTCCAGAACATATATCTGGAGAATTTGACTTACACTGGCCAGACGGCTTGGCGAGGAATTGAACCCCAGCATGTACCAAAGAGAAATACACTCTTCTTGCGTCCATTTGTTATTTATTTACAATGTACCACAGTTCCCGTGTCTCGGAGCACTTGTGAATTCTTTATTAAATTACCATTGAAAATAAATACTACGGCGGAAATACATTCAGCTTATTGGGAGATGTGTTTTTGCGCCGTTTGGAGTTGAAACTCTCGGGCCGTGGGGACCAAATGCACACGAAATTTTCAAGGCGTTGTCAAAACAGCTCTTCAACACCTCGGGAGACAAAAGAGCTGGGCAATATTTGGGCCAAAGGATCAGTATTGCCATTCAACGTGGCAATGCTGCCAGTATCCTTGGCACCTTGCCCATTGGCAGCGATTTGGAGCAAATTTATTATTTATAATAATTTTTATTTTGTTTTTTCTTCATTTTTCTTTTTAGTTATATTTTTATTAATTAATTAGGTTTATTTTTATTAATAGTAATTTATGTTTTAAGATGTAAGTTTTTAGTTTAATTAAAATTATCATTAAAAAAGTGACATCAGAACCTCGCCAACCCGTCTAGCCATAGCGAGGCCAACAGTGGAGTTCTAGGACTTTGTGTTCTATAGGCTGTGATGATACTCGTAAATCAAACATCATCACAACGATGCTGTCATATAGCCATAACCGCAAACACTCACAGGCTAAAGTTAAATTCGTTTTTCAACTGGTAAATTTGAAATTTAGCTCGGCTGTAGTGGGCAGGGTCATTAGTAATTCATCCGGACCGCACGAGAACGGAAATCGCTCAAACTTCACACAAAATAGGGTTAAAATTTAATTATAACTTTAATTTCGCAACTTTACATCATATTACAAAATTTCTGCGGGTTACTGGAGTTACCGGGTTCCGTTCCTGATCGTGAAAACAAAAAAAGGATATTTTTCGAGTCCTGCCACTTTTCATGATATGCCAATAGTACAGTACATGTGAAGCTACTTCTTAAAAAGAAGGTTGTCGTTTTTGACCATTCTGAAAGGGATTCCGGTCATAATGTACGAGTAAGTGGTATTTAGTTATCACCACAGCACCTAGAACACAACCACTGTCTGGCCTTTCAGAACATATATCTCGTTGTCGCGAAGGTTTGACCGTCATAGAATGTTTCCCGGCATTAGGTCCGCCTTTGTACTTTGTGCAATTAAGTTTAAATAAATAAATAAAATAAATATATCTGGAGAATTCGGTTTACACTCGACATGCTGGCCAGACGGGTTGGCGATCTAGTGTAATTTCAATGAAAGCTTATTAACGATTCCACAATTAGTATTAGTGGAACCGGGACCGATGGCTTAAGGATGATTCACGCTACACCGTGTATCGACCGGGCCGGACCAGCCGGAACAGATTCATGTTATACCGGGCTGTTTGGGTGTATTTTATTTCGTCCGAAATGGTTTTCCAAATTTTTTTTTTGTATTTGTTATCTAAATACTTAGGATGGCTCATGTCGTAAATCACGGGTACTTGCGCACACATTCTAAGAATTTTTCATCGTTCATTTTGCTGTTGAGCTGCTCACCACACTAAGATTTGACGTTGACTGCTCTGCGGGCGCCCGGGCGCATATGTTCATGTTATAACGTGTCGGGGCCGGATCGTGCCGGAGCCGAGCCACGGTCAGGCATACAAAAATTATACCATAATGTTTGTCACGGTGTAGTGTGAATCATCCTTTAACGTGCTGTCTGAGGCACAGGAACGGTAGTGTTGGTAATGTATGACAAATGAATGTAAGAAAAGTATTTCTCATTTAGTAGGTACATGCCGGTATTCGAAACGCCAAACTTTTTGGATTGAAAAGCGGTACAACCGAGCCAACACCGCTCTTATACTTACATCATATTACCAGACGGGTTTAACGCATCCCTCTCACTCGCACAATCCACAATTTCTAAAGATTTTTCAAGACTAAATTTATTTATTTATTAACGACTAATAAAATTGGAAAAAAAACGGAAACATAAAGGGTCAATTAGTAGTTACCGCAAATGGACTACAAACATAAAATAAAATAAAGAATACTTACAAAAAACAAATAACAATTAACAACAGTAGCTGTGGGTACACAGCTAAGGTATATGGGTAGTACAAAACAATCTGGTCAAGTAGCTGCGAGCAAACGTTGTCTTCTTATTAAACAAATCAAGTTCCGAACAGTTATAATTGAAATTGTTGCATGACCTCCAAAAGATCGAGCTTTGTCTGTAATTGGTAAAGCATATAGGGGCATGCAGAACGGATGTGCTCCTAGTTCGTAGGCCAGTAGTTTTTAGACCAATTTTACCTAGAAGTTCGGGAGAATCAACCCGCCCACTTAAGATGTTGATAAGACATGTAACGTCTGCAATGTCCCTACGTACATGAAGCAGTAAAATATGATGCCTAATGCATCTCTGTTCATGTGATAAAAATGTAGTTAACTTACTATAATGGAATGAAATTACGGACATTTAGGACGAGTGCCTTCACTCTGTAGCCACGACTCAGACTTAGCTGTTAAGGCACGCAGGGCCAACAGTGAAAGAGAGACGGTTTATAGGGTTTTAGTCCGTAGGCGCCTTGGGGTCTCCTCACGGTGATTCGGGCATGCGACCTCCCGCGGTGGCCCTTCAGGCTGGGGTCGTATCGTCAGGCGATTTTGCGATTCACCGTTTTTATAAAAAAGGACTTTTAGGTGATATATTACTTATACACTTACTGAAAGAATTGGCATTGGAATTGGGAATTTTCTTTGTTCAAAATTGGGTCGGGTCGGTATATGATAATATGTCCAAATTGTTCGTAGTATATTTCATAGTAAGCTAATACTACATACAGTTAAACTACATTTCTCAAAAGTATGAGTGTAACTGAAAATATTATATTGTTCGTGCGAGTAAATACAAAAACGTTATACCCTGTTAATAATACTAACATTTTTAATTTTAATTCATAGGTGAACAACAAAGTATATTATTAGGGTTTAATTAAATTAAGTTGCTTTGTATAATCATCCCAAAATTCTCTAATTGGGGTGGGATAGCATTTATTATTTTATTTGCTATTTGAAAACACGAACGTGACTACATGCCTAACACAATAACACAAGCTCTAAAATGAACATAGTAGGGCCTAGATAGCTAATGGGCCTTGGCTGGGGATGGGGACATTCCCCTGTTTTCCCCGGCAGTAGCGTAGCGAGTACTGCTAGTAATTCATGCACTTTTAGTGCTGGGCACCGTTACTAGTACAACAGTGCCCGTGTTGTTTACGTATCCAGGGGAGTCTAGGTCCGACTATTTCAGTTCTCCTCCAGGAGCACTTCTCTAGGAAGTGGTCTTCCATTAAGGGGTCGAGCGCAAGACGGAGCAATATTCTGGAGATGCTTGAAGTGTCCGTTGTCGGCTATGACGCATTTACGCACGAACCACGGCGCTCGGGAGACTCACGCACATGAGCGACGATCATTTTAAGTCTTACCAATAATTTTAAGTCTTAGAAACCTGCAGAGAAAAGGTCCAGACAATATAATCTTTAACACGACCTCCCGAGTTCACGGCAACGTTTGTTACCACTAGACGACGGATATATGTTCTGGAAGGCCCATCTCCAGCAGTGGAGGTCTAGGACGCTGTGTTCTAGGGGCTGTAATGAATGATGATTCGAATTCTAGGTGATGCTCAAGAATATCGATAAATACCACATATAGTGGTTATAGCTTACCTAGTCACACTTCCCCTTAGTTGCGGCAAGTACAGAAAAAACACAAGTATTTTACAGAGTAGACAATTGTTTTGAGAGAGCTATCTAGGGGTATTTATGACTTTTACCTATATCATAGAAAATGAGTTGCCATTTTATGTAATTACTACCGTTAGAGAGAAGACAAATTTCTAAGCATTCCATGGATTCACCGTGCGGGTGCCGGGTCCATCGTGTGTGCGTAAGAGATGAGGAGAATGGTGTCTCGGGCTTGCGACCGACATATCCTGGTTTAAGAAAAGGAGGTCTCCCTTTCTTATTTTATTGCGCGATAATACGCTCATCATCCACCATTCTACTTCTCTCCCTACCCAACCAAATACTGTATGATTTCGTTAATGCCGTCTTGGAAGCTCGTTCAAACACTATCAAAACACTTTCCGTATCTACATTTATACTCACTTTATATTGTAAACTTACCTCGGTATACCTCACAAGTGCTAAGTTTATATAACTAAAGACAGAAGGGTTAATTAGCCCTGTTTTAGTAAAACTAAATTAAAGTTTGACCATCTTTTCATTGTAACTTTAGCCGAATTACTAATCAATTTGAACTTTCAAAACCTACTTACCAGTTTGTTAAATGAAGGTAGTTGTAATTAAAAGTTATTCTACCAAAGATGTCCTTCGAAGAAACCTTTTGTAATCAAATAACAATTGATGCCTGATTTTCCAAAACGATTAAATTGAAATTATTATTTCCAGTAGCCAAATTATGTTTCATTAAGCGCTAGCGTAGAATAAACTTAATATATTTTTAAAGAGTAAAAATTAATTATAAACTAAACCTAATGAAAAATTAACTAAAATAAAAAATCCTCTAGAGACGACCCTTCAGGGGTGGTTCTAAGGAGGCTGGCAATATTTCCCCTCTGTACAGCGAGGCTAAGTTTTTTTTTTTAATCATATTTTATTACGGGCTTTTACCCAAATTGAGCATGTCAGCCCCATCGTAACTTAATCTAAACAAACAAACAATTATCAGTTTTCCATCTGCCTATTCTTATTATAAATATATAAAAAAAAACTAGCCGATTGGGAGAGGCTAAGTTGTTTAAGTAGTTTTTTATTATACACAAAAATAAATATTTAACTGTTGCCTTTGAAATAAAAAAAAAAACAAGTTTATATCCTATAAGGAAAAGAGATTGCCCAAAACCAGGCCCCCAACTTTTTTGCAGCGTGCCTTAACTAAAATACAATTCAATAATCATAACAATTAATAGTTTTTTTTAAATTTAATAACAACATCTCTTTTATAATTAAATAAGTGCAGTGTCAAATGGTACTGAAGCTAATTTAGAGAGCGCTACATTTTTTTTTATGGTAAGGTACTCTTAGCTAATAATAAATTATTTGTTTTTATATTATTATTTAATTTATGTTATGGTAATGTATGTATGATTAAATCGAGAACTTTTATATTTTGAGTAATTTTCTTCCTGGTTTTGTCATAGCTTATGCACTCTTAGAAACATTTTTTTGTATAAATTGTGAACCCAAAATATGTGACCAAATAAATTAAATAAAATGCGTTTAATTCGGAATAGTATCCATAGGGGTTAGTAACATAGTGTTTGCTTATTCTATATTAATTAGTAAAAAGAGAACATTTATGGTTTTATGTAAAAAATCAAATCCTCGCCAACCCGTCTGGCCAGCGCGGTACCGTGGCGAGTGTAGGCTAAAATCTCCATAAATACATATGTTCATGTAGAAGACTCATCTCTAACAGTAGAAGTCTATATTTTAATCTATTTAGGCTGGGTTGCACCAAAATGAAGTCTCTGTAATTTTTATTATTAAAGTTAAAAATGGCGTCGAATGTATTTATTATCTACTAATTTTATTTTGAAGGTCAGTCGTTAATACGTTTGACGCCATTTTTATTTATTTCTTTAATTAGGATCACCAACAGAGTACACATTGAATCCAATTCTATCAATAGAAGCAAACAGTAAAAAAAACATAAGTGAATGGTACCCCAGTAACAGGTGACCACAACATGTCAAACTACATTAAATTATGATATATGTTTAAGAAATTTAATTAATAATAGTAACAATATTTTAAAATAAAAGTAATGAGAACTACGACTAAAAAATACTTACAGTTACAGAGTTAAATGATAAAAGTATCTTATATACAAACTTCATTGAAAGCAAAATAAACAACTGAGAAGAAGAATACGTAAAATATCCGAATAGAAAGGTATAAGTTATTTTCCAATTGATTTCACAAACACACAATACAACTAACAAAAGCAACAACAAATGAAAATATTACATTTTAACATTAATCGTTACAATTACAGACTTCGTTATGGTATAAAACTCAGCCTAAATCTTTTAATTTATATATTGCACTTATCTTATATAGTACACAGGAATAGGCTCACCTGTAATGATGTTCTTCCGTGTTTCTTTCTTCAGTAGTATCGCTTCACAGGTTGGGAATTAGTTGTTGACCGTCAGGTGTTAGAGACCAAAGTGAGGTGGGTATTAGTGGTAGGGAAGTTGCCAGTAAAAAGTAAACAGTTTACCAAAAAATTGGCAGCAAAGTGTGAGTCTGTGCCTACAAATATTAAATTAAAAAAATAACTATCAACACCTAACATAAAAGTGAACTCGCTATCCCGAAGGCCTAATAGGCAAAGAATCTCACATTATTTTACGCTGTATATCTTGCGGAATCAAGTTTTTAAATAAATACATTATATAGTCATAGTACGAGTACATTGGAAATGAAGCCACGCATCTATAGCACCATTATATTTACGATTTATGCAACCCGTAGCTTCGATATTAATCCCAAAAGTATGAGACCTCCTTTGCATATCCGACAACCTTTACAATAATCCCTTTTTTAACCCCGAACGGGTTCAAACCTTTTTCTTTTGCCGAACATTTTGTTCCGACCAATAACGGACGTCCGACAACATAGAATTGAATAGGCATCCCTTACAGTTAGGGTTGCCATACACAACTACAACAAATTTTTGACACAACTTATTCAGATGTTTATTTTAATGACAATTAACATTTTTTTTAGGGTTTCCACAAGTTGGTATTAGTGGAACCGAACCGCGACGCGGACATCTTAACAGGCTCTCACTGTCACGAAAATGGTGGTGATGCACAAATAGTATAGTAACTAATTGGGAAAAGAGTGGCAAACGCAAAAAACTCTTTTTCACCCGATCACTAGCGTAGCTAGGTGGATGGTAGGATACTTAAAATGCCATACATACCTATTATAGGTATAGATTCTATATAGGAATAGTATTATATCAAAAATTTGATTTTTGAGCCCGCAACTTTCTTCTTTCTTTATTATCTTTAAAATATTTCTGTATTTTGTTCTAGTTTACCATACGATATATAAGCAGGTGCTAAAAGTTTTTTTTTTACTAAGGTTAGTTAAACTATAGTTCACTTCTTGATAACAAATAAATATAAATAAATATTTCCAGACAGGTCACAGAGCGCCATCTAATTTCCGTGGTAAGCTACGAGGCTTGTGTTACGGAAACTAGATGGTTGATAAACTACATATTATACTTTTTTTTTTTGTAAATATATACATATTATACATATAAACACCCAGACCGAGACAAATTATACAATGTACAACTTGCCACCGGTGGGAATCGAACCCACGACCTCCCGAGTTCACGTGTTGCCATGTGTTCTTACAACTGTTATTCATATTTATATTAAATTATTTTTTTACTAACTGCCAAACTCAATATAAATGTAAATTATTATATTTGGTTTTGTTTTTTTAGTAACAAAGGCATTAGGAACAATTTGCCAGTGTCCTTTGGTTTTGTTACTTTTATTGATTGCAGCCCCTAAGACACTGAGTCCTAGGGCTAAAACTGTATTCATGTTGGGAAACTTACGTACGTTAAACATTATTTAAAAAAAGTATAGCTATAAGAAAATAAAAATCTGCATCTGGCACAGCCCTAATCTGAAGGACCCTTGTGTTAAAGCGGTTGTCTTTTTGTATGCAGCGACACTTCGCATGATAATAGGGCTGACAAAGAGTGCTTTGAGCTAAATAACTTTGGAACGTTGTAGACAAAGTGACGCCGCTGCATAGTTCAGTATAAAGGTTTTATCAGGTTTTTTAAAAGCTCACAACTTTGCAAGTACGAGTACTTACTCGTCTAGTGACACGCACATCTTTTTTAAGTAAAACAAGTTGTATACAAACAACATACATAAAATATCTCGGATGGGACGTCTCTAGAGGACATTTTTTATTTATAGTTTAGTTCATTTTTAATTTTATCATTTAGGTAGTTTTTAATTTATATTTAATGTATATGTCTGTGTCTGTTTTATTCGAAGGAAGTAAGGTACAATGATTTAACAAAAAAAAAATTATTAATTAATCTAAAAACTTACATTTTAAAACATAAATTACTATTAATAAAAATAAACCTACTTAATAAATTAAAATACAACTAAAAACTAAAATACAACTAAAAACTAAAATAAAAAATAAATGTATATACATATTAATTAACTTCGAATAAATTTTATACTGTTATAAAATAAAGATCTACTGAAACCAAAAGAAATAAATATAGAATTAGGTTTCGCCATAGATTAATTAGGTACCATCAGTAACAATTTATATTCCATTTTTATATTCTAAGGTGTTTACTCAACGCCTCCTCCACTTAACCATTCATTACAGCTGTCAAACGAGTGTCCTCAAGGATGCTCGAAATTGGTATGCTTAGTTGTACTCTCCATACCTTGAACGTTACCATTTTATATATTTCTGGTAAGAGTTTTTTTTTCTGGTAAAATTGATGCGTAAAAAAAAATCTTTTTGTAAGTCTTACGCTTACGAATTACTACATGATCTAGCGCTTTTGACGTCCGAAAGTCAGTCTCTTTCACGTTATAAATTGTGTGTAAAAAAAACTATTTATGGAACGAAATCTAATTTTAATGCCATTACTAATTTGTCGTGTTTAATTTACATAGTTTTAATTTGGTAATGACGAAATGTTCTTTATACTAATGGTCAATCTTTTTGCTATCCTTCCATCATTACAGCCCCTAGATGCCCTGTTGGAGTTGGGCCTACACTCGCCACGCTGGCCAGACGGCTTGGCGAGGAACACAATTCCATGATATGTAAACTGTTAATTGTATAACTGACAAAACCAAGTGTACGTTATGTACCTATCTCATGGTGAATAAACGAATTGAATTAATATATTTAATTTTAAAATATTTAATAGTGTTCTTCAACTAAAATAAGATTAAATTATAATTTAACTAATTATTATTAAGAAATACAAGTTTAAATAACATATTTAAATATTAGCCGAAAAAAATTTTAAACGGGTGTAATTAATTCATTCTATTTATTTATGACATTTCTTGAGTCTAGTACGATAGCGAGATCGAAGAGCTTGTCACTTGTCATGATGGGCCTATAGTAAAGTTGGCTAAATTTGAACTAGATCGAGCTAAATAAATCGTGGTTTCTGACCATATACGGCCGTAATAGTAATTTACTTATTATTTAGTATTTTTCTGCAAGAATAAACAATTTAATATATTATATTTTTTTATAATTTAAACAATAAAGTATGATTTACCTACACATTTTTTTGTGCATAGATCCACTTTAGAAACTTGAATACATACTTGTAGTATTTGACCGGGTTTGGCAAAGAGTACACCAATTCTCCAGAAATATTATATTGTAAAGGCCTAGGTTAATAATAATATTAAATAATAATAATAAATTATTTATTGTACAGAACCAAAAATAGTGTGGGTACAAAGGCGAGTTTAATGCTATAAATGCATTTTCTACCAACTAACCTTTGTGAATGGGGAGCCATTATAAGCGGGTGCAGAAATACTATTGTGATTAACAATAATGAAATATAAATACATACTAATAGTTAGTTTACTAGTTAGTTAGGTTACTAGTGAGACTCTGTATTTTAGGGACGATAATGATACTGATAAAACTAATGGTGAAATCATCCTGAAATCTAGGTCGTACAAAAAGCATTAAGGTAAAAATCACGATATTAAATAGAGTAAATTTTAGATCCATATATGATCTGGGCCATCGCGCCATCATTATTTCTCGATAAATAAATTATTATTACAGACTGTGTAATAGTTACCTATCAACTTTTTGTGTCTTGCTAAAATATCTGGTCTTTAGTCTTGAAGTCATGATTGGGCAAAACTAGTTGCGTCACTTGATCACTCAGCGCTGTATGTACTAATTTATACGGGGTCACTTTGTATACCCTTATGTTAGACCAATATGCTATCCTATTGATAGAGATGTCATTTCCGACATATGGTTTTTTAGAAAAAAATAATAGTTTCTATCAATAGGATAGCATATTATTCTAACGCAAGACCATAGACCAAAGTCACACAGTGTAATTAACCATAAATGTACTATCGATCGGCGTCAGTTTGGCGGACCGCATACGTAAGGAAAGGAATGCTACGATGGTTTGGGCATGTTGAAAGGATGAGCGAAGAAAGATTGACGAACCAGATATACTCGTATAATGCGAAAGTTGTGAGTGAAAGAGGCCCTGGCAGACCGAGACTCACATATCACGATCAAATAAATAAAACACTGACTGAAGCCTTCGTAACAAAAGGGCATGTATATAGAGGTTAATGAATGTCGACGAAGCGAAAGAGGTAAGTCGTGATCGTGTCAAATAAATGGCGTTCAATTGTCTCTGCCTACCCCGCAAGGGATCTGGCGTGAAGATATGTATGTATGTATGTATGATAATAGGCATTTTTTTAAAATTCAAAGTTTATTACAAAAATAGGAATGCTTTTGTGTGTGTAGTCGTGACAATAACTTGTTATTAATATTAATTAATTCATACTTTATAGAATTACCAATAGATGGATTTAAAACTTAACTGATTTTTCTGCCAGTCACCTTAGGGCTCTCTGATATAATGGAATCGGTAGGTCCATTTAACGTGTCGGTTAAAACTACGATAGCGCCCGCGCTGTTGTATTATATTTATGTTCTGTGCACGGATGTACCCAGAGGAGGGCAGGGAGAGGCAGCTGCCCCCCCTGGATTTTATTTACGTCTCTACTACCTTATTACTTTTGTCAATAAAAGTAAAAAAAAAATTAACTTTATGCTATTCAAAATTACTTAGCTAATAAATAATAAACCTTTTTTAATTTATGTTTATTTATTTGGCTAGGCAATTATAAAAATCTGATATAATCCCCCCCCCTCCCCCCCTGGCCCGGTATCTGAGGGCCCATGGTTCTGTGTATTTAAGTATGTTGTATAAAAAAACCCATTAATTATTGCATATATAGCAATGTATTGAAAGCCCCGCCTTGATATAAGTTACTGAAGCACCTCATATCATTTCCACCCACGCGGTCTAACGTGACTTTTTCAGAACGGCGACGGTCTTTAATGAATTCCGTGACGGATTCGTTCGTCTTTTTCCTAACCACGTAGGTTGAGGTTGTTTTGCAGTCGTTTATATGATTTTCCGTGTTTTTATTTCATTCCAACAAGGCCATGTTGAGATATATAAGGGCCGACCAGTTTTACCTGCTAAAAACTGCTGACTAAAAACGAGGGCCAGCAACAAGAATATTAACTCGTTTCAAAAAACACAAATAAGAACGAAAATTAAACGATACGTCATAAGTTTTTTTTTTTTTTATATTTCCAGACAGGTCACACAGCGCCATCTAGTTTCCGTGGTAAGCTACGAGGCTTGTGTTACGAAAACTAGATGGTTGATAAACTACGTATTATACGTTTTTATTTTTTGTAAATATACATATTATACATATAAACACCCAGACCGAGACAAATTATACAATGTACAACTTGCCCCTGGTGGGAATCGAACCCACGACCTCCCGAGTTAACGGCAACGTTTGTTACCACTAGACCACGGAGGCGGTCAAGAAGTGAAAAAAATGCTTCAATTTCTTTCTATAGTCTTATGTACTCGTAATACCATGCGCACTAATATCCATGTTATAAATGCCAAATAAAGGCTGTAAGAACGCTTTACTGAAAATCCTAAAAAGGTATATTTAGGAATCCCTACCACTATGCCGTATTGATTGTCATAATTAATTGGTGTTTTACAAAAAAATAATATGTTACTTAGTTAATATTTTTAAGAAGTGATAATAATAAAATTGAACTATAAATACTTAATGAACATGGCTTCCTATTGGTGGTTTATCACCGCCGGGATTCTTCTAATTGGAGATGTTTTGTCGGCAGTTGATCAACAAAATAGTGAGTATATTTTTTTTTAATTACACCTAACAAAAACATTTGCCTAAATGTACACTGTTGGACTCTATGGTTACTTCTCGCTCGCACAACCACATATTTTCAAAGATTTTCCAAGTCTGAGTGTACTATTCAGAAATGTACTTATCAAATGCCACCTTGGTGGTACCGGGTTCGATCTCTGATCGGAACACAAAAAAATATTTAATTTGTAATATTCCTCGAGTTTGGTACGCTAGAGACATCGGCGATCTTGCCACTTGACATGATGGGTCTACAGTTAAGTTGGCTAAATGTTATATATATATATATAACTTTGTACATTCTATAATTATATATCATATCTGTGAATAACGGTATTAATTGTATAGCTACCTGTACTTGTAATCTATATTTGTATTGTATCCTTATTGTACAACTGTTTGTTAATCCAAATAAATAAAATAAAATAAATTTTTTTTTCTATAATTAGGTATATGAAAACAAATATATGTCCAAAATGAACGTAATTTAATTTCATGGAAAGTTGTAGTCTACATTGCTGGCTCACGGCATAAAGCTCACCTGAGCACATTAATTTTAAGTTATTTTAGTTTTTGTGCAATAAAGCATTTTTATTATTATTCTCGAAAGTACACTCAGAAATGAAAAAAAAATTGAAAATATTGATTAAGCGAGTGAGAGGGATGTAAAGGACGGTAAACCCTAGAAAGTTTATTATAATATATTAATATAGGGTATTAGTATGTAGTAGAATATTATATCAATTTGTAATTATTCTATTACGTAATTATATCGCAGTGGTGGCTCGGTTGCAAGAATCCTACAAAGGTCGGTTCAAACCAACCCGGCATGTACCAATGAGAAATACACTTTTCTTACGTACATTTGTCATAGATTTACAACACCACCGTTCCCGTGCCTCGGAGAGCACGTTAAGCAGTCGATCCCGGTTCCACTAATGCCAACTTGGGTAATCGTTAATAAATTGTCATAAAAAAATTACATCAGTTCTGGCCCATCTCCAGCAGTGGAGGTCTAGGACGCTGTGTTCTAGGGGCTGTAATGAAGAATATGACGTAATCAATTATTTTTTAATTGCTTATTTGACATGCTTCAAAGTACCTAATAAAACATATAAAAAACCTTGTTTCAATGCTCATGTTATTTAATTTTGTTCCCAGATACAGTAACATCACGGCATTGCTTCAGTTGTGATACCAGTGATGCTGCCACTTCATGCGACACCCCAGTTTTGTGTCCAGATGATAAACCATTTTGTGCCACTGTTGCAACTTCACCCGGTAAGTTGTTAACGTTATTTTACATTATCCTCTCGTTCCGAATCGCGCTCAGAGCGCTTAGAACGAATACGACACTGACCGTCGTTCCGAATCAAATATCGCGATTTGGATGCTCAGAGCGTTATATCAATTCGGAACGGTCTAAATCACATTTTCATTCATATAAAGTTAGTTTTTTTTTTTTAATGTATGGAAGATTAATTTGCGGATTCCACATCTTTGAGTATGAATACTAACAAATACATCTCTCGGTTTATTCATCTTTATATGTGTAAAGTTTAATATTATTAACTTATTTTGGTAATTTAAAACAACTTGCCGTGTTACAGACATTTTTTTTTCACTTCCTACTTTAATATTAATTATATATGTGTTTAAGAAGTAATATAGAAACAGTATAAACGAATTACTATATTAAATAATTTAAAAGGAAATCTAATATTTAATTAACTTAAAAATGGCGTTGGACATTATGACAAACAACTGACAGCGCTCAGAGCGATCTACCTCGATATCGTGAGCAGTCTAAGCGCGAGAAATGATGTCCTTTGTGACGTCACATAGCTTTGGCAAAACAGTTTAAGCGCGTCTCGGAACACCTTTAAGCGTGCTTAGGTTACTATTATCGTGTATCGGAACATCGCGTATATTACAACTTAAAAGCTCGCTTATGTCTCGTTCTCATTCGATGATTCAAAAGTATAGTATATAAATTCTTTATTACTTAGAAAATAAAACATTTTTTTTTTTTTTTTTTTTTTTTTTTTTTAATATTTCCAGACAGGTATTATACACTACAAAGGCGAGCTTAATGTCTAACAACATTATCTAACAGCTAATCTTTAGGAGAAGTGAGCAGGGATTGCGGGTGCATCACTATTAATGTTTCACAATGATTTTTACTTTTTATAATAATACATAGAATAATATACGGATTTTGTCGAGTTATGTAGACTCTTCTTGCTTTTTGTGATACATAATGGTTTTTTAGGGTGGCGCCTATCTGCATCGGCCAATGAATACAAAAGTTATTGTGTATACTTTGTCATTTATAGTCCGCGAAATACAATATCTTTGCACAATATAAAAACCTCTTTGTAAGACTTTTCATGGCCTCCCTTCGAGCTTCTTTCTTTTGAGAAGATAAAGAAAACTTTTTCATTTATCTTTTGAAAGGGATCTTTCATTTTTATTAACTTTTAAAGTACTTAAACTTGGTTCGTAATAACATTGGAATATTTTGCAAAGTCAAATGCACATTTAAATGTTTCAGGATTCATGTCGTCGCTTCAGTGCACGGAGGCGGCGGAGGAGACGTGTGCGGTTCTCTACACTCCCGCTGATAGAACCTATCGCACGACGTGCATCTGCGCCTCGGAGACATGCAACCGACCGTTCTCGCACTTATTCGCACTTGAATTTGAGGAATTCTCTACACATGAAATGTTCAACGTCACAAACACCACAGACGTGACTGATTTATTTCTTAGCAATTCGCTTCCTTATGCAAATATTTCCAAAAACGACTTCTATATTAAGATTTTTGAAAAAACAGTGACAATAAATACTATTAATAATAACATGAGCGTAAAAAATACAGTGAAGCGATACAATTTAATAGTGTTGCCTACTGAAGGGATGGGAAATGTTTCTAAGCATGAGGAGGCTCCAAGAGCCGAGGCATTGAAGCAGGAGGTGATATCGGCCCCGACCGATGACGAGGAAGACGAGGGCGAGGGCAGCGGCTCGTGGGGCGAGGAGGGTCGGCCGCCGCGCCGCCCCGCAACCGCTGCCGCGCCCAGCTCGCATCTTCCCGCACATCAAAATAAGGGATCATCTTTATTTATAAATCTGTTAGTTACGACCCCGTTTATGTTGTATGTCATAATATGAAAAGAGTAAGGAAATTATCTGCCTTCTTCAAGGAAGGGTTAGAAAAAGTCGTTTGCGAAAATATATATCCTATACGAAAGTTTTTATTACTTAAAGACAGTTTAGAAAATCAAAGTTGGTATCTACGAGTACTTACTGTCGAGTCTGTTGCACATTATTTTATTGTTCCATTAAATAATAGTTACTTACTCCATTTCTAGACTTTATTATCTATAAGAATAATCGTAGATATTTAAAATAAGTAGGTATTTTCCAAATAATAAATCTATATAATGGGATCAAATTTTCGTCATTGTTTATATTGTCTGTCACGAACGAAACAATAAAATAAATTAAAAGAAATCAGTTTAAGTTCATTAATATATAATAAGGCTAAGTTACCAATTTTGTTGTATCCTATAAGCTACGTCGAACTGGTATTGTTTACCAGTTCACCAGGCCAAATCCAAGTTTCAGTTTTATAGTCTAAAAGACGATTACATGTGCTAACTTGTGCATTATACGGGTATACCTACAAGTAAAACACAATTTTAATCTGTGTCTTAAAAACAGCGAACTTTGGGACCGATTTGAAAATTTGCAAGGTTCACAGTATTCGCATTTTGGACTGCAGCATTAAACGAATGTGCCAAATTTTTTTGAAAAACCAAAAGGTTTAAGTGTAATTTAAAAATTAGGTAAATACTTAGTAATTATTTTCTAACAAAATCACAAGTAGAATAAATAGTTAAGTTTTTTTTTTGTTTTTCAGTTTTTGGGGTTTTAAAAATTATTTATTTCGGTAGATTTATAAAATTGTAATTCAAATTGTTATTTAATCAAAAATACTGATTACTAGGATTTTACAATAATCCAACAAGAGATTTTTTGTATGTTTTACAAAAAAATACCGTAACTAGTAATTTCAAACAAATGTCTAGCTAAACTAATAGCCTTTAACTCTCGTATAGCTAGCAAAAATATTTATATACTTACCAATTTTTTCTTTTCTTTTATTTAAACAGTTGAATTATAAAATGTGAAAAAATAATGAAAATTACAATATTAAATAATTAAAAAGAAATACTAACATTAAATAAACAAAAAAATAAAATAAACCACACTACAAATAAAACTAAAATTATAACTGTCCGATAGGCGTAATGTGCCCTCGACACTCGCTGCTTTCCCCCGTTGAACGGTGAGGCTGTTTGCTGCCCTTTGAGGAAAATATCCTCTACTCAAAGGGTCACCCGTCGCCAAGCGGAGTTTTTCCCCAAGCTCACAAGAGAACGCCAGAGCCTCCTCGGACTACGAACCCATCGTTTCGTCTGCAAATGGTGATTTATGATGATTTCCGCGTACTTGTTGCGTTTAATGTCGCGCGGCGGACTCTGCAGCAAATGTTATTATGTATTAAGAATTCTTAAAAAAGTTTATCTGACAACGATTAAAATATCAACCAATGGTTGAACTATAGATTAATATATAGGTAGGTTACCATAACTAAAATTTTGACCCTATATAGAAATGCCTTTAGTGTCCTTGTAAATATTAACCACTGTCATAAATTAGTTATAAACTTGTACCCCCTTGTATTGAATTGTAGAAACCTGTATTTATTACGATCTATATATTTAGATGTCAATTAATTTTACGATTTCTCACTTCTACCTACTTAACGAACGAAACGTTGTACTTATATTAAACGTGGATTTATAATAAAAATAACATTTTATTTATATATACCCTACCAACCATCGATCTTGCAATGTTTGCAAGTATGAGAAATGCAGTCTATCAACTTACTAGGAAATAAAATTTACTGAAATTTTAGACATACTTTCACTCTTACATATATACTGGTGGTATTTAATTTTATTCGAAGGAAGTAAGGTACATTGATTTAAAAAAAAAAACTAAATTATAAATTAAATTAAAAACTTAAGTTTCAAACATAAATTACTATTAATGAAAATAAACCTACCTCATAAATAAAAATACAACCAAAAACTAAAATAAAGAAAAAACAAAATATGAAATATTATAAATAAAAAATTTGCTCCAAATCGCTGCCAATGGGCAAAGTGCCAAGGATACTGGCAGCATTGCCACGTTGAATGCTGATCCTTTGGCCCAAATATTGACCAGCCCTTTTGTCTCCCGAGGTATTGATGAGCTGTTTTGACAACGCCTTGAAAATTTCATATGACCCACGGCCCGAGAGTTTCAACTCCAAACGGCGCAAAAACAAATCTCCCAATAAGCTGAGTGTATTTCCGCCGTTTGAGGTTTTCTGCTTGTAATGCAGCAGCGCCTGGGTCTTTAGAGATCAATAACTTATATATACATATACTTAATTTAAGACAGAGAAAAATATCAAAAACAACGATTTACCTATATTTACTAAAACAAATCATTGTACGTTTTATTTCCTAAAAAATTGATAAGCTACATTTCTCAAAATGTACACTACCTCCGTGGTGCCTCGGTTAAGTCCGTAGATTTAGACACGGAGGTACCGGGTTCGATTCCTGGTCGGGACATAAAAATATTTATTAATGTAAATAAATACATTTAATTTGATATATCTCGAGTTTGGTACGCTAGAGACATCGACGAGCTTGCCACTTGTCATGATTGGCCTATAGTAAAGTTGGCTAAATGTGAATCCGCTTATTTATAAGCGTGGTTTCTGACCACCCCGAAAAGGAAACGGTCGTGATGATACTTTTTACACTTTTCATGAAAAACCTTTAAATTTATAACGCTCCTAAAACAACTACGAGTATATACGACAATCTAAATACTATTTTTGATCTCATCCGCCAACGGATCGAATGCTATTGTATCGATACAAAAATGGAGCGGATCGTATTTCATAAGTATTGGATCGGATCGCACATACTTACATGTAGGGTTATATTAGTAGGTGGTAAAATGGTGAGCGCTGCATTGCGGTGGCATGAACGTTGGTATAACGATAGCTACGTGACGCGACGACTAACTGCCCGGGATATCGTAATTAGCCTCACATAGAACTAGTCGGAAGTTTTGTACGTAACTGTAACTCTAGTACAAACTCGTTTATCAAATGGAGGAAAGAAAATTAAATTTTCATACATCGAGCCAATTTGTAGTTCCCTTATGTTCAGAGACATGAAGTATGTAACAAGACAGGGCAAAAAACCAAACGGTATGAAAATCAAAACTAGGTCAATCGGTACAGCATGAATTAGTGTATGGCAGTCATTGCCGATTATAGTTGTGTTCGACGTGCTATTTCAAATGAATTATTTTGTTGTTTCACGGATAATATATATATATATATATATATATATATATTTTATTCATTTTGGAAAACCAACAGTTGACAATATTATAGTAAATACTATACAGTAAATTCACTAAGAACTATTAAAGGTTTTCACATATAAATTTAAAGTTAAGTAATAAAGAGCAAGAGAACCATAAGTAAGTTGATAATGAAAAAACAAATCACTCATTAGGGATTGCTGCCGATGATCGATTCAACGTAATGAAGCGTCATTAGACGTCTAATATATGTTGCTTTGGAGTTAAACATGTCTATGTCCAAATCTTCCGCAAGAATATTATAGTTGTTACATGTTCTTAATAAATAACTGTTCTGTCTATTCCTGGTACTAGCATATGGTACGAACAAGAGTGGGGGACATCGAAGATTAAACCTAGATATTCGTAAACCCAAACAAGCCAGCAACTCAGGACTATCTACTGTACCATTTGCTACATTTATTAAATATGCAACATCAGTGATGTTGCGTCGAACTTCCAATGGAAGAAGATATAAGTTGTGACACATAGTATCGTATGGGCAATTAGGTAGCTTAAATTTATATCTGAGATGACGAATGAATCTTTTTTGGATATTCTCAAGTCTCAATATATAGACCTGATAACAGGGATTCCATATTTGTGAACAATATTCAAGATGACTACGGGCAAAGCGCAGTACAAAACTTTTAACGTCTTCATACACTTAAAGGGCTATTGCAGATCACATCCTGTTAATACTTAAGATACATTGATGTGACTAGTTATAAGGCAATTTTTGTGAAGAAAATTATTATTATTATTATAATATCCCGTCCTCCGTACTACGAAAGTGTAAAACACGTTCTTCTTCGACAAGAGAACCTCATTTATTTTCGTATGTAAGTGTTAATCAATATACAACTACATTTTATTTAGTTTTCAATTAAAATACAAGGATGACTAGAAGTTGGTATTAATAAATAATTCTGCTACTTGATTATACAATATACATATGTATATGGCCGCTAATATAGTTGCACACAATTATAATCTTAAAAACACTAGGCTATAAGGTTAACATTTGCTCTATGCATTTCTCAGTAGACAACTAGACTCGAGCAGTTTGTGGCTAGGCTCTCAAAATCCATGTTAGATCGAGCCGACCACAGCTGCTTTGACCATCTTCGAGGAATCGCACCTCTTCACGTGCGGCCAACGGAGGGCCGTCGCCTGCCCTGTGAGATCCTGGAGGCCGAGGCGTAACTAGCAGATACTGACGACATTTCAAAATATACTGCCCCCACAGGTGCCACAAATCCTACAGTGGTCCCTTCCGCGACGGCTCAGGTAAAACAAGCAACCGGCGCGCGTGCCATCGCCTACCGAAATTAATGCACGTTAAATGGGGATAACCCCAGAGCGTTCCGCCCCAGGGCAAAGATAACTACTACTACAACTGCTCAGTAGACAAGTTTTTTTAACTGTATCTATAAAATTGCGAATTGTTGCTAGTGGAGGTAAAAATAATGTAACATTTTATCGCTCTATCTCATTTGATCTTGTTGGTTACGTCACACCTCATGGCACTGATTAAAGATGTTCTTCATTCAATCTCGATTCGATAAAGGAGTTTTTACGTGCTAGAGCTACTGTTGGAAAATAATAAGTTTAATATTACATAGAAATTGTAAATACAATTTTGGCAATTGGCCTGTGTGTGTTCTACAAGCTATACTACCGTAAGTGTTCTGAAGAGCTCCACAACTTTGGTATATACAAAATGGAGACTCTTACTCGTACATCTATCGAATGCTAAAATGTTCCCAACAAGTGTGTTTCCTCATTCCTATAAAAACAGCATCTTGATTGTTAACGCCGTTTTATATATATATACATATACATACTCATAATTATCTATGTAGTATAACGCTTTTAGAACAATCTCACGCTTTATGGATATCCATCCCTTTTATTCCTTATCCATAAGACTTACGTGTGAAAGAGATGGAAAAATGCGTAAACGCACCTTAAAATGGGTCGGCCTCGCGACCCACCTGTCAGATGGAATAAAATATTTGAACGGTGAACCCGTGAACGCTACTCAACCCATATTTATTAAAAATAAAAGACTTTAAATTGTGAATTCTGTGTGCTCATAAACTCTGCTCCAACTCTTGATGCTATGGTGGTGTGTCGTGCCTTACAAGCAGTGACCTTGGAGCTATCGAAGAACCCGCAGTAAGTAATAGTAAATATAATGGTAGTAAAGCGGCATAAGTACCCTTAGTAGGTACTGAAGTCGGTCAAAAACACAACACTACCGTTCCCTTCCCTTATACTCGTAGACTAAGTTCAACATATCACGCTAATAAAGTTGATATTTGCACGGCCGCTGTCAAGGTCGAGCGCTTAAAGAGTTGAAAATTGAATAATATTTTGTAATTATGGCGCAACCTCTGACGTAAATAACGAAATCCACTAAGTAACAGAATAAGGCTGCAGGCTCCACTCTAATTAGTGGCAAATCGTCCAGATATATGTTCTGTAAACGCCATCTCCAGCAGCAGGTCTCAGTTCTAGGCGATATGATGATTCATTATAGGCCTAGAATACAAAGCCTTAGAACTCCACTGTTAGCCTTCCAGAAAATTCTGAAGAATTTGGCCTACGCCCACCACGTTGGCCAAACGGGTTTGACGAGGTTCTTATGTCACTTTTCTAATGACAATTAACGATTCCACAAGTTGGTATAAGTGTGACCGGAAACGACGGCTTAACGTGCTCTCCAAGGCACGGGAACGGCAGTGTTGTAAATAAATGACAAATGTATGTAAGAAAAGTTGATGATGCGATGAATATAATAGTATATTATTCCAAAAAATAATAAAAGAGATTATCAGAAGCATTGGCATGATAAACAAAAGACTTAAGCAGTATAATACGATCTACCCATCGGAATATTAACCCCCACAAAACAATGAAACAATGCGCTCAAGTTTTATACAAAGCTCCTATTGAAGGGGGATAACACATTGACCTTCATGACAAGGACTGATTTACTAACTTAATATTTTATTACTCGACCAAACCAACAAGACGTCTGAAAATGTGCCGCAAATGTTTCGGGTATAATAATAATAATAGTATATAAATAAATATTATTTTTAAGACTCGACAAATGAATGGATGAATAAGGAGCCGTCGAGGAAAAAGTACGGATGTAAGTACTTATAAGAAATTGTTTTTTTTTTAAATTATATGAGGAAAACTTATGTTTACAAAATTTTGCCCTATATATGCCCGTAATTATTAAGATCATGGTTTTCTCCATAATCGATGTATTAACCTTAAGATATATATATGCATCTTAAAAAGAAAGGTAGAGATAAGTTCCTATTCAGTTATTAAAAAAATAAAAAACAGGCAAGTAGTATATTTGGAAAGGGCCGTTAACGACTCGCTGGGCATTATTTTTGCCAAATATAGTGAATTAGAATTAAAACAACTTGCTTGTTACTCATTTATCGTAATTCTATAATTTATATTTACATAAAACAAAAAACTTGCATGATAATATACTCAGCTCGGCAATTATTCAGTTTCAAAAAACAACTATATAATTAAAGCTCTGTTCAACGGCTTGCTGATACTCGCGGATCGCACTACGCTCTGTATAACAAGCGTGTTTTATTTAAAAAAAAAAAAAAAATAGTTAGTTGTGTTGGATCGTTGGTGACCTTTGGGGATATATATTGCCATTCAACGTGGCAATGCTGCCAGTATCCTTGGCACTTTGCCCATTGGCAGCGATTCGGAGCAATTTTTTTATTTTGTTTTTTATTTATTTTAGTTTTTAGTAGTATTGTTATTTATTAAGTAGGTTTATTTTTATTAATAGTAATTTATGTTTTAAACATAAGATAAAAAATAATTTAGTTTTTTTTTAAATCATTGTACCTTACTTCCTTCGAATAAAACCAACCTATTCATTTCATTCGTACCCAACGCAATGCTTAGCAGTATGTCCGCTACGAGATCGCTACGAAGCTATTTCAAGTAGAGTGTTAGAAAAAGTAGATAGTTTTATTTCGCTAGAACACGAGCTATCGTTGTGAAGATTAGTACCTAGATAGTTAATCTATTTCAACGAGGTCTCCTATGCTGGACGCACGTAATAATAATTTAATAGATAATTACCACTCTACATTTATTTTTAAATAGTAATTTACTGTAATAAATTGAAATTGGATCTCCAGTTGGGGAACGAATTTGGGGCTGGGACCTACCGGGTGGTGAGGTGGGAGACCTATGTTGCTCCCAAAGTTTAACAAAAATCGTCGGAATTGCAAAGCACGTCCCCTATGCCGGCCTGCGCAAATATCTACGCTTCGTCGCTCGTGAGCGTCGAGCCTGCGGCCTGAGCCTCATCGCAAGGACAGCATTTGTGTGTTTATACCCAATGTGAATTATCCAAACTTAGGCTTAATTTAGTTGTTCGTTTATGTCTTATGAAGACAATAATTACAATATTTTTTATGTATTAGTTAATTGGTTTGTTATTTGTGTAGATCTTGGGCGCCACTTACCATTAGGTGGGCCCAAGGTCTCATGTCGTGCTAGTATAAGAAAGATTTCTGGCCGCAGGGCGTTGTGTTTCGACGATACATAGGTTCATTTGGGCCCACGAAATGCACCACGGTAGATGCGACAAGGCCTACCGCAGCACCGAACCCTCGTGAACCACCTAAGAGGACCCCGGCGCCGATCCCCACTGCAGCAGTCAGCCCAATGGGTACTACTTTGACCACAATAAGATGAAGATGCGGAAGCTGTAGTGCAGTGTATATTTATATTTTATATATTTTAGTTTTTAAGGTATATATCTATGGGCCTTTTGTATATTCATTTTTGTATATTCATTTTGTTGCCTGAAAATAAAGATTATTATTATTATTATAAAAAGAAATGCTTGTAAATATGTAGGTTTCGTTTCAAACAAAACCGCAAAATGTCACGAAATGGAGCATGAATATAACAAAATACAAGTATAAATGGTTGTCGGTCGGCCTTTTACCATTTTTAGGTTTACCACCGCTTTCCAGTGAAGTGGTTCAAAGGCGTAACAAGAAAAAATATAAGGGTTTTAACAATTACAGGCTATAATAATAAAAAGGGGAAAATATCAAAGTTTGCAGACCTTATAATGGCGGGTTCTGAGAATATAATAATAATAAATAAATGTTTATTCTTGCAAGGATCAAACGCATTTAGTACTGAACCAAGATATTTAAATTATATTTTAAAAAGTCGAAAATGTAATGCATTTGGACATACAGATAACTTACTACTTTCTCCGTTTTTTGAATGAAAAGTCGCTTAATTACTGTATTGATGTATAGATATGAAGCACTGTTATGCTTCTTTCTACTCTGCCAATCCAAATAATTATTTATCCAGATAATTTTATTTTTTTATTTATTTATTTATTTATTTAAAACTTTATTGCACGAAGTACAAAGGCGGACTTAATGCCCGTAGACATTTTCTGACAGCCAAACCTTAGGGACAAATTTGAACTATTATAGGTGCAATGAAAGAAATATTAAAAAATTAGGAAGAAAAATTAACAGCTTAATTATACACTTACATATTATATTGTTATATATACTATGATATCAATATACTAAATACTAATACATACATAATAATATACATAAACATACATATATACACTTACTAATATTGTGAGGAGCTTTTCAGGTAGTGTAGATATACGAGTTTTTTAAACGAAGATCTGGTAGTTGCTTGTCTTATGTTTACAGGAAGATCATTCCATAAATTTGTGGCGACAACGACAAAAGAATTTGAAACAAATCCGGAATGGTGAGAGGGGACTGAAAGAAGTGAGTTGTGAGAGGAGCGAAGAATTTTATCATGGAAAGATGAGGGATAGGCAAAACCGTCCTTTTTATCTTAGAAGATCCATCCCGTAATGCACTGTGTGAGGATTTATCTAAAATTCCTCTCACATTAACCTTCTTGCTGAGTCCTAAAATCCAATGACAATTACTGAACTCATTAATTGTTGCTCACTGGTGGTTACGACCGCAGATTTATACATGGAGGTACCGCGTGTGATTCCTTATCGAGACACAGTGACAAATTTTGCATATCATGGATTCACCGTGCAGGTGCCGAGTTCCCTCGTGTGTGAGTAAGAGATTAGAAGAATGGTATCTCTTTTCTATTTTATTGCGCAAAAAGACGCTCACCATCCACCATTCTACTCATCTCCTCCCCTACATTGAAAACCAGCTCGTAGTCGGTCGCAAGCCCGTGACACCATTCTTCTTCTCTCTCTATCTCACACATGAAGCACCCGGCACCTTTACGGTAAATCCCTCCTTCTTCTATGTCTACTAATACTCGTAATGAATTCGATTTGATTTGATACCGAATCGTAGAATCAGACACCGAAACTGTTATAAAAAGATCGTTACAACATCATGAATAAAGTAAGCAGACGTTAAAAATAAAATCCAACTTAAGTACGTACTTAATTGCTTTGTAAATACAAGGAAGAGTTTTGGCTAGATAGACATATTCTTTGTTTTTTAGCGAATGCTTGAAAACACGGGTATAAACGTTGTCAGAATTTAAAACTGTTGAGATCATTAGCCGTGTTTATTGGTTGCTGTTTGTGCTTTAAATTCATTTATCGGGTTTGTTCGCAGTTGTAGTAATTTATATTTATTTAGGTTCCTTATTGTTGTCTTATGCATAATTGTTTTTATTATTTAATATTAGTTTATTTTATCCTTTTCATCTTTTATATTCGTTGTTGTCGACTTAAAGGTAAAAATACATCTAAAAAAACAATATATAATTTAATTATTCGAAAACAATATTTACATTATATAAAAAAAATAAACTACACTACAAATAAAACTACAATTATAACCGTTCGATGGGCGTAGTGGGCTTAGGACATTCGCTGCGTTCTCCCAACGGCTAGGCTGACCCTTTGTACAAAATATTCTCAATTCTTTCGGGTCGCCAAACGGTGTTTTTCCCCGAGCTAATGAGAAAACGCCAGAGACTACTCAGACCACGGACCCAGCTAAAAACGTATTTATTTATAACTTGCTGTTTTTCCCGGATTATACAATAAAAATATATTCGTCTGATACGAGTAGCAAGTCATAATTAGGCAATGAATGATTTAAACACCTCCTTGGGTTCAAAATAAACTAATGAAGTCGAACAAATATTATTATCTCATAGGAGAAATGATCAAGAACAGATTTAAGACTCAGCAGAGTGGAAGTTGGTGCTAAATGAATTCTAGCAAAATCTTTGCACCGCTTACTGACAGAATTGGGCTTAAGCAGAAACAAGCTTCCAAGACGGCATTAACGGAGAGAGAGCGCAGGGCGCTGGCGGTCAGGGGGAATATGCTCGCACGCAGATTCGCACGTTGCTCGACGGATGTCAAAATATCACTATTTAAGGCATATTTTTTAAGCCAAAGTTTTTACTCGAGCAGTCTGTGGACGAAATACACCCGCCGGGTAGCTAGCAGTATAACAACGTGTTCAGGATGCTGCTGCGGCTGCCGAGATTCTGCAGCGCGTCTGGAATGTTCGCTGAAGCCCGTACTGATGGCTTTCCAGCGATTATTCGCAAGAAAGTAGGTTCTTTTTTCCAACGCATGCGGAACAGTAGCAACAGTATCCTGAGCATGATTGCATCTCGCCATGACTGCCCGATCCAAGATCATTGGGTTAAGATTATGTTGGGTGCGTCAGTATAGGTTAAGAAGTTAGGTTTAGTATGTAAATTAATTGTAGTTTTAGGCCTAAAATGTGAGTATTTTTTATTTTATTGTAAATTGTGTTATTTTATATGGGTAATGCCTGAAATAAATGATATTGAATTGAATTGAATTAACGGAATCATACAGCATTTCGTTGGGTAGGGAGATGAGCAGAATGGTGGATGGTGAGCTATAGTGGTTAGACACCATTCTCTCTTGGACATCTTTCCCAAACACGTTTGAGCCGGTGACACCTGCACGGTGATTCCATGGAATGCATTAGCATGCAAAGGACAAATAGACAAAGCTTTCTTACCATTAATGCAAGTAAACATTTAGTCCAAAATACAATCTTGGCCGAACGCATGCAAGCTATAGATAAAAGGACTACTCGCACACTAATTAGACAGAGCGATAAATTGCTCAAAATACGTTAGGGTGTGAAAAGGACGGCACTTAATCCCCTCGACACATGAGGTTCATGGGGCTACGATTCCACCGGCTATTTGCGTATGTATGAGGGTAAATTTCATTTTAAGGATCATACTTTTTTCTTCTTTAATGTCGAACTCCTCGGCAAGAGGACTTAATCATTAGAAACTCTTAATAAATAAATGTTTGGCCTATACCTAGTAGCGTGCTGGATAAATAAGAGGGAAGGATTTCGGAAAGCTTACGTCAAAATAAAAAAATATTCTGCAATTATTTATTAATAATTTTTTTTTACACACATATACCAACAATAATTCAGGATTAAAAGTACCAATTAAACTGCTCTCATGTACATATATTGTGTGTTAAATATTTTAGATTGACTATCTCCAGAAACTTCTGTTAATGTTAATGTTTCTATTGCGAATGGAACAAATACTTATAAATTCATTAGAAAGACTTGATTATTTATTGTGTTTTAATTTCGGCAAAGCCTGTACAAATGCTCGTAGAGACAATATGTGCTTCAGCTAAAGTACAAGTCTCATCCCAGACCAATGACATGCCATTAGAAAAAAATAAAGAAAGAAAGAAATATTTATTTACACACAACTGCTGAACATAAAAATGTTAGATTTTATATTATTATATATAAACTCCTTTCTAATGATAAGCACTTTTGCTTTTCTATTATCCTAGTTTTGTAATGTCAAAACTGTCTTTATATACTTCATAATTGGCTTGTCTAAAAATATGTATTATATCTATGAAAATGTTATTTGTTCTTCTTATTGTGGAAATACCTGCTTAACAAAAGGTTATGGGCCCATTGGCAATCTAAGAAACAGGCTACAGTTGCTTTATCTACAACTGAAGCTGAATATATGGCACTTAGTGATGCATGCAAGGAAGGTCTTTATTTGAAAAGTTTAATTAAAGAATTGTTTGGTATCAGTAAACCAATCAAAATATTTTCTGACAATCAAGGCGCACAACTTTTAACTAAAAACAATACATACCATTCACGAACAAAACACATAGATATTCGTCATCATTTTATTCGTGATATTGTTGCACAAAAAGAAATAGTAATAGATTATATTCCTACAAATGAAATGATAGCGGATATTTTAACAAAGTTTTTGCCAACATTTAAGCATAAACATTGTGTTGGTCTTCTAGGTTTATTATGTTAGGTGTTAGTGTTTATTAACTTTGTTTCTTCGTGTACTATCTTATATTATTTGTGTTGCTTTAAATTGTGTCTAATGTACAGCTAGGGAAGGTGTTATCATTAAGGGAAGGTGTTAGATTTTATATTATTATATATAAACTCCTTTCTAATGATAAGCACTTTTGCTTTTCTATTATCCTAGTTTTGTAATGTCAAAACTGTCTTTATATACTTCATAATTGGCTTGTCTAAAAATATGTATTATATCTATGAAAATATTATTTGTTCTTCTTATTGTGGAAATACCTGCTTAACAAAAAAAAAGGCATAAATAAAATAAGATAAATGTAAAAAATGAATGAGTGAGCAGCTGCGACAAACGTACGAATGTCATCTCCAATAGCGTTTGACATTAACAGTTTCCGTTAGTTTTTTTAAATACTGAACACGATGTGAAGTCCCAGAATGAGATAACTAAACTCAGCCAATAACGACCGACAGACTGTCGGTCCACTCTAGGTTATAACAATGGGGAAACACACTGGCTGGTAGAGAATTTCACATCTTCAGCGTGCGACAGATGTACTCATAAGTATCTCAAAATTTATATGTACGCGTAGGAAAAGTGGCTACGGAATAGGGGTGCATATTGTTTGCGTGTGTTTCGGTTGCGGAATAGCGAAGAATGGATAAGGTATTGGAGCTCTTCAGAACACTCACCGTAGTAAGTTTGTCGTAGGGAGGCCACGTCTCAGCGAAGCGGCGATTCGAGAGTTTTAGACACTGGTGAATCGCCCGCCTAGCGGAACCATCCCAGAAGTGAGAACAGCATTCGACGCATTTTTTGTGCTTTATAAAGTCTGAGTGAGGGCGGCAATAACTGTTTCACCTTGTTTAGTATCCGCAATTTCTTGGACGCTGTTTAGGTGATGCTCTCAATGTAGTTTCGGTGGTTGAGATCAGAGCGTATTTCAACCCCAAGTATGTTGAAGCTGGGTGTAGTTCCAGAACTCCTGTAGAGCAGAAAGAAGAGAATAAAGGATTTCTTAATAAAAATCCTATATTACTACCATGTACCTATACTGTGATTTTTTCTTTTGTGCTTACAAAAATCAAATTATTATATTATAATATACATTTTAAAGTGGCCTCACCGCTTCTTCGAAGCCCAACTTAAGACTGAGCCAACTTCACAGCTAATTCAGTTTAGCATTCTCGTAACTTATTTTGGTGAAAATTTTGATTAACCAATTAAAGTTAGGCGATCCTACTCGTACATGCACTCCCCTTATGAAAAGTTTTAAGGCAGACCGCATCTTCGGCTACACCATGTATAGACAGATTAAGTTCTTTATTATCCTAATAATTTATATTTTTATAGTTCATATTCTGAAATACATAAAATATTTTGTAACTGTTACGTCAACTTCGGATCGTTCGGCTAACAATGTTTTTAACAATTAATTAGTATTTAGTTTATCGATATTATATCAAGTAGCTGATTAGTTAATATTAATTAGCTGTTAATTTAAATAGTTATTTATTTCTCGTATTATCTTTATGATTGCACCTACATTTGATCAAATTTGTCCCCAAGGTTTGGCTGTCAGAGAATGTCTTCGGACATTAAGTTCGCCTTTGTTTTTGTGCAATAAAGTTTATAAATAAATAAATAATAATTTGGTTAAGAGAGAAGACGTTTTATAATTTAAAATAATATTTAGTCAATTGTAATACCTATAGTTTAAACTGACAATATTTTATGAATACCTACATATATATTTTTAGACATGAAATTTAAATTTTAATAATTAATACTAATATTGTTAGTAAGTATTGTTATGATATTGCTCGCCAATTTACTGGGCAAATGTAACGTTAATAGTTTACTACAAAACCTGTAAATTAGACTAACATTTATGCAAATAAATATTTTGTTTGCCAGAGCCAAGTCAGACGTATAGTGGCTTCACTGAATCGGAGCCAATTTAGATTTACTTCAATAGACGGTAATTTATTTAGCTCGGTCCTTTCTATTGGTACTAATTTTGTATACCTACATAATATAGTGCTATTGAAGCACCGCTACAGTGATGTAAACACTTTCAAAAAGTTTAGGTAAACACAAAAATAGGTTCTGAAATAAAAGGTATTGTTATCATTTATTCATGTTTCACATTCCGTAGAACACACAGTCCTAGACCTTCACTGTTGTAGATGGACCTTCTAGAAGTAAAATATCATCACGACCGTTTCCCTTTCTTGGTGGTCAGAAACCATGCTTATAAACAAGCGGAGCCAACTATTATTTATATAATATATAAATGATATATAATTAAATATTAATTACATGTATTTATTTACATTAATAAATATTTTTGTGTCCCGACCAAGAATCGAACCCGGTACCTCCGAGTCTAAAGCCACGGAGGTATAAGGACTTGGAGATGGACCTTCCAGAACTGGAGAATGTGGCCTATACTCGCCACGCTGGCCAGACGGTTTAATAGTATTAGTGGAACCGGGACCGACGGCTTAACGGCTTCCGAGGCACGGAAACGGTGGTGTTGTGAATGTATGACAATTCTTTATAAGAAAAGTGTATTTCTCATTGGCGCATGCCGGAGATTTGGACTGAACTGAAAAAAAACAAGGTATTTATCGTAATAAATACCTAAGGGCTGGGGAGTGTGACAAACACTTTTAAGTGACAGACAGAATCATTATCTTTTGATATGTTTAACGTATGCCTATGAAGCACGTGATTGCCTTAAATACCCAAAGTGACAAACTAACTACCAATCAAAATGTTGATCATAAATTATTTTAATCATGCTTTCTGCAACCGGCCGTAAGTGTTATTATTAATTAAGCCCGCTCACAGCCGAGAAACGAAATAGAGAGAGTAAGATTTGCGTAGGTAAGTCAAAGTTCACGCTGTCACCACAAGCACAAGTACTACACACTCTAACGATAGTCTAGTTGTTGTTTTGAATAAGATTTAGTTGAGGGTAAGTTAGGTATACCAAACTTCCAAGATTTAGCATAAAACGTGTTAAGAAAGGGGGTATGTGTCAAAATGTCCTAACTTCAAAGCGAGGACGTTTAAACTGCATTCAATATGCAAAAACATTACTCAACTTTGGACGGAGTGCATCTCAAGTTTACCCGTCTCGCAAACTTCTTGACGAATTTACTTTGCTACAAAATTTATTTATTTTCTTATAAAAATCTGATAACTACATCGATGTATATAGATAAGCTTATTCAATACAAAACGCACTCTTAAAAACGTGCCGCTTGCTTTGTGTACCTACCAACTTTGGGGGGCAATTCTCAAACAAGGATAATGCCACATGCTTTATTCATCGGAAATTATATCACAATGCATACAAAAAGACTAGTTTTACTCGATATAAATATTAATATTAGGCGCTCTCGACGCTTGCTATCTCGCGACTGTTGGTGCAGCTACATGACAACGATTGGTTTTACGGGAACGTTTTTATATCAGTGAGGGCCTATCTATATACATCGATGGATAACTAACGAACTTTTCACATGCAAACGGTTGTCGTCTGAACGGTTTGGCGCGCCGTGCCGTGCTAACTCTTTCACATGTACACGCTTTACGCACGGTTGCCCGTTTTGTTTTGTCTCATTACTGTTTTGATAAGCCGCGATGGTTTTCAGTGAGTCTTGATTCAAGCATTCACATTAAATGTTACCTATCAAAATAAAATCAAATCAAAATAATATATTTCCGTATGGTTAGCACGCACTTGGATATTGTCAATACATACAAGCCAATAAATAAATAAAAAAAATAAAAACAAATAAAAAATATTACCATTGACCATGGCTGGACCGAACCTAACATCAATACAATAATTATAACTAAAACATTGTTGCCATAAACGAGGAATTTGTTTTTACTTACAGCTAGATACTTACTCGTAATATTAAATTCGTGGCTGTAAAAAGGCCATGTCAGCTTACAATCTAAAAATATTTATGTCCATAAATATTAATTCGTGGCTGTAAAAGCCGTGTCAGCTTACAACTACACAAGTATAATATATATAAATAAATATTATATATAAATATATATAAATAAATATTGTAAATAAATATCTATTGACATAAGCATATTGTATGCCCATAATATGGGCAGATTGCATCATCATGACATGTACATACAACTGTAATTAGAATATCGATAAACCCAGTAAAGTGTATCCACACGTTTCGCGGTCAGGCTCGAATTGCCGTCATTTCCAGTCAAGCCGGCATAGTGTGATCATGATCCCGCACTTTATATATAATTTCAGAATTATAGTAAAACAAGATTTTTTTCATGCTATATACTTATTAGGAATAATTTAAATATTTATTGTTAGTAATTTTAAATGCTTCCTTTTTGGTATGAAAATACTCTTGTTGATTCTTATTCAACCCTCGCATGTTCTTATTGTCTTGATCCTAATGCCTAACGTTCTTATAAAATTGTTTTATGCTTATTCAGTCCTATAATTACTAATAATCAAATCATAATTGTTCATCACTTTTCACTATGCTGGATTCGCGATTAGAGGTGAGGGATCTCGCAGGGCAATAAGTGGATCGGTACGCGGGATCGAGGAATCCTGTTTTTGCGGGATTGTAATCCCTAGTTGCTTTAATTATAAAATATATTAATAGATAATAATAAAAAATAATAAAAAACTGTTACCTTAAAATTTAAAGAATTGGCAATCTATGTATCCTATCCATAGTATTAATTTTATTTTATATTTTGTAATTTATTTTTTCGAATAAAGGATTGTACTCGTATATTTATGTACCGTATTAGGGTAGAGAGTAGAATTATAGTAACGGGTTTAAGGCCCGTAATAATAAATCGATCTCAAAATTCGATATTTACTCAAGTAGGCTCTTTTAAATGTAAAATTAATAAAGTGTGGAGAACTACAAGATATACTTGAGTGAATCTTATAATCGATTTATTATTACAGGCCTTAAAGCGGTCCATTTATTTATTGTTTTAACAACAAAAGGCGTAGCTAAAGGTCGGAATTCTCTTACCATTAACCTTCAGGATATTATATTGTGAATTTTAAAAAACAATCCTATTTTATAATTATTTTAACTTAATTTCAACTAATTGTTACTTACTGTTTAAACCAATGTATTGCAGGTAAAAAGTGAAACACAGATAAAGATTATGACATCAGTTCTAAGGCCAAGATATACAAAGGTTGCCTGGAATATGTAACGTAAAATGTATTATTTTATCCCAGATAACATCGTATAAGCTCTTGCCAAGTCGTTTCTTAGTTTAGCTACTATAGTATTTATGTTCATAGAAAAAAGTATAACGTAAATTTATAAGGGGAATTTCTAGTAAAGTCAGCATATAGTTAGGTTAAATGAAACTTCTTCTTCTTAGTCGCTACACTCTTGGCAGAGTGGTCGTGGTCGCCATTTGAGTGCTAGTCGCCACTCATCTCGGACCCCGGCTTTCCTAATGCACTCATGTAGGGAATGATCCATTGCAACCTTCACCTGATGATGAAACGAAATGAAAACACATGAAAAAACATTACGGTTAAATTTAAAAAAAAATGTTGACAATACTTTGTAACACACAAAAACTTAAGCATAAGTCGGTAGTGACGTCCCATAAAGTAGTGTTAAGTATTAAATTTTAATTGAATACACATTATCAATTTAAACAATAAATAAATATTTCCAGACAGGTCACACAGCGTCACCTAGTTTCCGTGGTAAGCTACGAGGCTTGTGTTACGGAAACTAGATGGTTGATAAACTACATATTATACTTTTTTTTGTAAATATATACATATTATACATATAAACACCCAGACCGAGACAAATTATACAATGTACAACTTGCCCCCGGTGGGAATCGAACTCACGACCTCCCGAGTTCACGGCAACGTTTGTTACCACTAGACCACGGAGGCGGTCAAACAATAATTATGTAGCAATAACTACTTAACTAATTTAGAAAGAAGACAGAAAACGGCGTAATTTAAAATGTATATTTTAATGTTCTACAATTTATTTGGACTACACTTGACACGCTGCCTGGTCAAACAGGTCGGGGAGGATCTAATGTCAATTTTAATGACAACTCATTAACGATTCCACTAGTTGGAATTTGTGGAACCGGGACCGAAGATTTAATGTGCTCTTCGATGCACTGGAACGATGTTGTAAATCTATGACAAATGTACGTAAGAAAAGTATTTATCATTAGTTCATGCCGGGGTTCAAACCGCAAACTGTTTTGAATTAGAAAACCGAGCCACCCCCGAATCAAATGCTTATTTAGCACAGTAGAGTTAAGATATTTGGCACTTGAATAAATTCACTATTGTCAGTACAGCTTCGTTTAGCGCAGTGCAGTCATGTGTCTTCATAAATCCTATTTGAAAAGTAAAATATGCAAACTCGTTTTGACGGTGTCTGCTCGTACCTAATATAATTGTGAACATAAAAGTGATTCGACGTAACCCAATCACGGGGTTGCGGGTCCCTACGTGAATGACGTATTCAGTTCATGCACAGTTTGCGTACAGTCAGCCAGCTCGGCGCTCGCCTACGTAGGTATATATAGAGCGCATGGCTTAGAACGCATTTGCAAAGTTGACATTAAATGTTTTTTTTAAATTTAATATTTAATTCTACTGTAGGTTTATTCTACTACAGATTCACACTGTGCTGCCAATCATGTGCTAAACTGTATATGTTTTACTTGCTACCTGTGACGAAGTTGTACCGCTGAAGAAAGAAACACGGAAGCTTTTTTCTGTATACTGCATTTCCTGGTCATTCGAACCGGATCTGAATAAACAATGCACTCTAATTTAGCTGTATGATACAATTTCGATTTTTCAAGTTATTTAGGTAAATGCGGCTTCGTTTAATTTGCGAAGTTGCCTCCAATACAATGATCTATTGATAGCGTGGCATTTATTAAATAGCAATTTTTATATTATAATCTAGAATAAAAATTAAGAACTACGCAATTTTTTATTATTATTCAGTAATAAAATCTCAATTTACGGTGCAGATAAGTTTTCCTAAATATATCGCAACTCGTACTCAGCCTAATCTAATTGACCGTCTCCGTGGTCTAGTGGTAACAAACGTTGCCGTGAACTCGGGAGGTCGTGGGTTCGATGCCCACCGGGGGCAAGTTGTACATTGTATAATTTGTCTCGGTCTGGGTGTTTATATGTATAATAGGTATATATTTACATAAAAAAAAGTTTAATATGTAGTTTATCAACCATCTAGTTTCCGTAACACAAGCGTCGTAGCTTACCACAGAAACTAGATGGCGCTGTGTGACCTGTCTGGAAATATTTATTATTATTATTTATTTATTATTATTATTAATCAAGTAGGTAGAGAGAGGTCGACGAACGAGCGAACGTTGACTTGCGTAATTCTTTCTCTCTGTTTGGCTGTGGGCGAGATGAATTAATAATAACACTCCCCAGCCTTTAGGTATTTATCACCATTCAGATAATTAAATTTATCTTTAAAAAAAATTACCTTTTTTATTTCAAATGGAGGTTCTACTAATGATACCTTAAGCCTAAAAACAATATTTGCTCTGTTGACAATCATACGTCTATGCCTAAATTTAATAAAATATAAAAGTACCTATCCAAACATATGAAACGGATAGGCGTAAGAAAATGAATAGACAATGAGGTCTTCCAGGCCCTAATGCTGAATGAGTCTGGGGAAAATTCCCTAATAGCTCGTAACCCGTTATTAATTCAATACACACAATAGTGCTGGGCGCTGTTACTTGTAACTCACGAAAATTAGTCTAGATTCGCTTGCTTTAACTCTTATCCAGAATTAGGTATAATAATAACCTTTTTTATTGCTCGTTTTCTTTAGGACATATATCATATTTTATGTCACATATGTTGGTATATTTATCTTAAGAAAATAAGCACATATTATCATCTGACATAATGTATGTTTAGTATCCAATAAAAGCTCATTTATGTGGAAGCAGGCCGGCATTAATAACTAACGGAATATTATAAATCTCTTGGAAGTGTTTTTCTCCGTTCTGTAATATTTTTCCTGTAACACACCTACACTGTGTCAAAATATTATGGATATTTTAATAGGTGGTAGGCAGACTGGTGGTGGTAATTTGTCCAGTCTGCTGGGGCGGGGAAGTATCCACTGTTCGTGATGATAAGTCCAGTAAAGTGCTTCTTTTTTTTTATTAATACTAGCACGACATGTTACTCTGCGCCCACCTGATGGTAAATGTTACGTGTGGATTAAATAGGTGATAAACTGCCGAGTCTGCCGGGGCAGGGAAGTATCCACCGTTCGTGCCAATAAACCCAGTAAAGTGTTTCCACACGTTTCGGGATCAGGCTCGAATTGCCGTCATGCCCAGTCGAGCCGGCATAGTGTTGGGGACCGATGTCAGTCATGAGTGTCTGTTCCATTTCCTAACAGTCATGGACCTTGTGCGCCATTTACCATCAGGCACATGACGTCCTAGTACAAAAAAAAGAACTACGAATTCACTGGAATATATTTATAATTGATAAGAGTATATTAACGCAAATCTTTATTATCCTTTAGTTTTTAGTCAAAAACAAAAAATAACTAAACAGAACTTTCCTGTATAATTGGTTATTAATTCTTCAGAATTAATGAAATAAGAATTTAAAATCTGCAAATACAAAATATGATAATTTACGTTCAAAAGCCGCACCGTTTAGGTACAATAAATTATAACCAAAAGCAACATATCCCTCTTATATAAACGCCCAAATCTCCGACCTTGATGTCAAGAATAAATAATTTCAACTTCGTCTGAAGATGAAATTTAATTATTTAATAAATAGACGTATACGTGTAAGGACCGGCCCATGTCGCTGACGCGGTCCTAAAGCGAGATATGTACCTACACAATGATTTGCCTATTTCGCGACAGTATTGGCATTATTATCGTAGAATTTATTGCAAGACGCAATAAAGAGCCGTCACAAAATTATGACAGCGGATTGCCGAAGAAAAAAGTAATTTTAACAGAAATTTACGCTATAAATTAGTGATTCGATACGAATACTCTATTATTCTTATTCTTATTGTTTATTTATAATCCTTATAGGGACACTTGGATTCGTCTAATTTTACTTATTTGATACCTATTAATATTAAATCAATATAAAATAGAAATAGCTAAAATAGCTGGCTATTGTTAGCAAGGAACAGTCTGCTAATAAGGGCATAGTGCCTGAGAATAATAAACCTAATTCTAATAGTGCAATTCCGGTTAAAGTCTATCGCGTAATAGTGTCTCGCGTAGGAAAGTGTTTAGTCTTTGACATTTGTAATTATATCGAAAATATAAAATATAAAAAGTTCTATGCATTTTTAATTAAAAAGGAGTTCTGTAGAATCCTCTCCGTACCAAATAAAAGCAACTACATCCAACCGCAGGCGTTGGATAATCCTGTGACTGCAAAGGCAGGTTACAGTAGGTAGGAAATTGGTAAGGTAAAGTCATTGATGGTTCGGTCCTTACTTTTTATTGTTATGTCTATAATATGCCATAAGTGGGGAGATAGCGTCACATTGCGCGCAGACGATCTTAAATAAATTAAACCTTCCGACACGAGCTGCACAACGTAATGTGTGCCGGTATGTTTGTGTTAGCTACGAGTACAATATACTTTTCAAAGTACAAAATATAGCCTAACTAAGCGAGATTGTGCTCATTAAAAAGTTACTGCAAAGGCTCGGTTACATGCTTTATGTTTTAAACTCAAAGCTTAAAGTGTTGTAGTATTCAATCCACTTCAACATCCACTAAAATTATTTTATTTTTATTTATTTTAAAACATTATTGTAAATCTATACAAAACGCGAACGTAATGCCGCAAGACATTCTCTTCCCGTTAACCTTTGGGACATTGGGACATTTAAATTTGAGTACGGTGCAAATAGAGAAATAAAATATAAAAATTAAACATAAATAATATTTTAAAACTTTTATATATACGAGTATATACTATACATACATATACGAGTATAGTATGTATATATATATATAGTATGTATCAAATCAAATCAATAGTATGTATGTATCATCACGACCGTTTCCCTTTCAGGGTAGTCAGAATCTACGCCTATAAATAAGCGGATTCACATTTAACCAACTTTACTATAGGCCAATCATGACAAGTCGAAAGCTCGTCGATGTCTCCAACGTACCAAACTCGAGAAATATCACAAATATTAAATATTAATTAAATTATTATATTATTTTTGTGTCCCGACCAGGAATCGAACCCGGTTCCTCCGAGTCTAAATCCACAGACTTACCCGCTAGACCCCCGTGGTTTAAGATTACGTAAATGAATATATTTTGACTTTGACTTATTATTTAGTTATCCTAAGCCGAGAGATGTCAGATACGATATCTTGGTACCAGTAAGGATACCGCAAGCCGTCAATGTCGCGCTACAAATTGCAAGAGTTATCTCGAGTCGTAATGTCTACCATTACTCACTTCCGTAACTCCGCCAGTTGGTCTCAACTACTTCTGACTCGATCTACCTACACTAATAACAGATCCAATCGAATTCGCACAAAATGTAAACAAATCTAAGTATCATGGTACAACGTCAAATTAACTTTTTAAGTTATAAGTATTGGCTTTATTGTTATTGCAAGATAAAGACTAGCACAAGATTCCGGTGTATTTAAGAGATATCCTCCTCCTTGCATCGTTATCCTCATTGCTGAGGGACGTGACCCCCTCCACAGATCACTTTGTCCCGGATAATTCTGCGCCATCCGGGTCGGCTCACGGCGGCATGCAGTGCATTGTGAACTAGGGTGTTGAGTGTGGTGCGGATCTGGACAGTCCACCGTATCGGGCTTCAGCCACGGGGTTAATTTTTCTCATAATAATTTAGTTCAATTATTATTATTCTTTTAAAAAATGAGTGAACCAGAAAAACAGTTCCTTTACATTTTCAAAGGTTACTTTGCTTCGTTTGCTATTGTTTGGAAACCACTGGTTTCTTCGTTTACATTTTGCCTCAGGACTCAATGTTTATTTCTCCAAATCTATCGTACTATTTAGGTTATTATAAGCTTACCACTTAGTTGCTTAGTAATAAAGTGTGAGTATCTGCGTGCGTAAATTGGTACTTAAGTGTTTCAATATTATTAACTTGTGAATGTTGGTTTTGAACGCACTATAGGCGAAGATAGTAATCTGGGAGCTAGGGATGTTTACTTTCATTTCTTGCTGGTGTTTACTTGCTATCTAATTACTTTCTGACCACTGCAATGCAATTCCCTGCAGTATGTGGATAAAGCTGGATTTGCTAGATCATTTGATTTTAGATAGGTAAGTAATAAAGCAGTGTCGAGATCTGCTATGGACAAACTGAAGAAAATATGGAGGAACCGAAACATTACGAAAGTTACTCAAATCTGGTCAGAGTTCTTGTGTTCCCTATTTTTGTGTATGTGCTGACCCTACGAAAAACAAAAATTAAACGGATTAAGATGGTTTAACGCTTTTGCGTCCCTCTCGCTCGCACAACACAACATAAAAGATTATTTAAGTCTTGAGTATAATTTTGGAAAATTTCGTCTACTAACTTTCTAGGAAATATTTTTTTTGACATATTTCCAATTTTATATACCTAATTTTAGACACAGGTTAATTATAACGATTTTAATCTATTTTACTAAAACAAATCTATGATTAATTAATGGTATTTTTTATTTCACACACACTCTGACTTTATAATAATCTTCAAAAGGTACACATTTAAGTGACAACCACGACCACTCTGCCAAGAATGTAGCGACGAAGGAGAAATGTCTATTGATGGCATTAGCTTTGACTCTTTAATTTCAGGATACTTTGATTTTAACGAATATATATTTTTTTTCCAGACAGGTCACACAGCGCCATCTAATTTCCGTGGTAAGCTACGAGGCTTGTGTTACGGAAACTAGATGGTTGATAAACTACATATTATACTTTTTTGTAAATATATACATATTATACATATAAACACCCAGACCGAGACAAATTATACAATGTACGACTTGCCCCCGGTGGGAATCGGACCCACGACCTCCCGAGTTCACGGCAACGTTTGTTACCACTAGACCACGGAGGCGGCAACATGCATGAGATCATTATGTGCCTGACTTTATATTAACATATGACGAACATACTAATATTCAAAACTCATGCAATCGTTTGTTACTTTAAAAGTTTAAATATATTTATGTCTATAATTACGTACCTGCTCGTCCTTGCAATTTAAGGCACCCAGGGCCAACAGTGAAGAGAGACGGTTATAGGGTTTTAGTCCGTAGGCGCCTTAAATCCTTATGAGGCCTTAAAGTGAGTCGGGCATATGGACCACCATCTGATGATGATTGACGACTTCTCGATTCTATAATCAAAGTCTATAAACAAAACAAAAACATTGCATTCTTTATTTACTGCTATCTATTCCCGTTAGCATACAGAATTACACAATTAAAATAATTTTATGATTGATACACACATAATACAAATAATAAATTCTAATTTAATTATATATATAATAATAATAATAACTTATTGTTAGACCGATTTAAGTCGGTCCCGGTGTTTAATGGTGTTCTAGTGTGCCACAAAACATACATATGTACGCTGATAAGCACATAAACCTTCTTTGCGTTGCGCAGTCGGGTAAATATAACAGTAATATTTGAAATAAAACTAATTTATTTATTATGCAGCTTATCCATATCCATCTTATTTTCTTTCCGTTTCTCTATTTTTTATCTATTATTTATGATATCAAGTAAGATAAATATTAAAACAAATTTGTAAAATTAAAACTACTAGTAATTATGTACACATGTCTATTAATTTAAGTAAAGTATCGTCACGATCGTATCCTTTCTTTGTAAGCGAAATCGAGTGTTTATTTTTATGTTCTCATGAGAAATCGAACCCAGCACCTCCGTCCTCCCCACCACGTTTAAATCTATGCCCTTAACCGCATGACTTTAAAAAAATTATAATTTAAATATAACACTACAATCCGACAAATGCCTTTTGTTTTATTTCATCGCATAACAAAAACCTGAATAACAAGCAAAATTGTGTTATTAATGGCTTGACTAATTCGTTTTATTTTTATAAGCGACAAAGGTCAGTTTTAAAAACAACCCCTAACCGAAATAAATAACGCTTTCAATCAGACCGTGGCGAAAATTTGGCACACAAATGGATCGGTCTCTTACATCGATGTTAAACAACTGGATGTCTATTACTCAACAGAGTGTACGTACTATGTTACATCCAATGAGGTCAAATATTATAAGGTTTTTCTATTTTTTATTTTATTTATTTGGAATGAGATATATGGAGAGAGATAACTATTAATATTCCATTATACAAAAAAAAAAATACATTTAAAACAAACTAAACATAATGAAAAAAATAAAAAATTGTGAAATAATAATAAGGTAGGGCGGGCATTGATAACATTTTCATATAAAATGTTTGTTACATTATGTTTTACGCCATCTAACGTCCACTAGTATAACTTCCAACAATTACAGATAACAGTTTTAGCAAAAAATATGTCTACTGTGCTCAGCTAATTCATGGAGCTATTGTTTTAAAGACTATAATTGCGTGCATCTATAATAGCGCTATGTTCGAGTGATGGGTTTCTAACGAAATAGGTTCAAAGCTATTTTTTATTCTTTAGATCATATAAAAAACCTGTATTTTTATTATTTATAGTGTCGCTTTATAAGTAATGTCAAACGTCAAACTGTAATTCGTTTAATGAGAATGATGATAGTGGGCTGTAGATGCGTCTTTACCAAAAACATTGGCCTGAATTATGAGGCCAAGGATATTGTTCTAGCTTATAGGAATAGGGAATGAAAGTAAACAACGCTATTATATTTTAGTCATTTATTAGAAATTCGCTATTTATATTACATTTTCATTTTTTTTTATTAATTACAGCCCCTAGAACACAGCGTCCTAGACCTCCACTGCTGGAGTGAAGGGAAAAGTGCTTCTAGAACTGAAGAATTTGACCTACACTCGCTACGTTGGCCAGACGGCTTGGCGAGGATATGATGTAATTTTTTTATGACAATTTATTAACGATTCCACAAGTTGGCATTAGTGGAAACGGGACCGAAGGCTTAACATGCTCTCCGAGGTACAGGAACGGTGGTGTTGTAAATCTTTGACAAATGTACGTAAGAAAAGAAATTTCTCATTGGTACATTGGTACATTGGCCGGGTGGGTTTGAACCGACCTTTGTAGGATTTAAGGTTCTTACAACCGTGCCACTACCGCGCATATTGACATAAAAGTGTGTAAACCATATTTTGATTTTATTTTCCCCTCAACCTAGGTTTATAGACATTAAGTTGTAGTCTAAGTCGTCTTTTGACAGCCTGCCATATAATGCGGTTATTTATAAACAGAAAAACTAACCTTTACCAACTTTTTTTAATTACAATTTTTCATATTTTTTATTGAATAAATCAAAGATTTTGAACATAGCCCTTTTCTTGCAAGTTCAGCCTAACTTTCATATACTTTTGGTCAATCTCCTTTCTTGTTAACATCGGTGATGCAACTGTAAATGTGACTTTGCGTGTAGTTGTCTACCAATTCCGCGTTTTGTAGTAAACAATATAGAGCGTGCCGTATCTTCTCCTTTGGTATCTATAATAATATATCTGAGTATTTAATGAAAAAAAATATAAAAAAATACAATCTTTATACTATACCATCTTTATGGCAATCCATTTGCACTGATCGATGGTCCAAAATATATGTTGAGCGTTTGAGAATACATTACCCTTTTTTGCTATCAGTCCCTTGTTCCCTTCCCCTGACGAGGGGCACCAATTCCGAAGCGTGCCATTATGGAATCTATATACAAATGTGATTCAGCTAAATGATTACGATTTGTTACCAGATTGACATTTATTTGCCATAAAATTCAATTGACAAATTCGCAAGAAATAATATTATACTTTACAGGAAAGCAATTGTATATTTTAAATTTATTGTATTTGTGTACAGTCTTAGTACAATGGGGTGTATCAGGCAAAGCTTTTTTTATAGATGTCGCTAGCGGCACTGGTACCTTGTTTATTTATTTATTTATTTATTTAAATACTTTATTGCACAAAACTTAAAATTAGTGTACATAGGCGAGTTTAATGCCGGTTAGGCATTTTCTAACAACTGACCTTTGGGAAAGTGAGAAATCATGGGCAGGGTGCAAATAAATATAATACACAATACTTACTTAATTTGGTACATACATATACTACATATAAAACGATCTACATATACTACACACTTTAAATATTATATACTACATGCACAAAATATAATTATGCCAAAATATCTATATTATCATCTTTATGAGGTTATTTCCTGTTTATTTAAAAATAATGTCGTTACTTGACTTTTAAAAACATTGGCAGAAGGTGCTTGTCTGATAGCCAGCGGTAACGTGTTCCACTGGCGGGCCGCCGACACAGTGAAGGAATCTGAATATCTGCTAGAGGAGTGGGAAGGGATTTTAAGTTGGTTATTAAAAGTAGAACGAAGGGTAAGACTGTGTGTGTCGCATAAGTACTCGAAGCGTGATTTTAGATATAGAGGAGTTTTAGGATTGTTTAGGATACCATACAGGGAAACCAGGACATGAACAGATCTGCGAAAGCGAATACTGAGCCATTTTAACTGAGTGCGAAAATGAGAGACATGATCATACTTACGCAAGCCGAAAACGTAGCGGATGCATAAGTTGAGCAGACGATCGAGTTTGTTCAGTAGCTCTTCAGTGACGTCAGGATAGCAGATATCTGCATAGTCTATGATGGGAAGAAGCAGCGAACTGACTAACGTAAGTTTTGCCTTGTGTGGAATGAAGTACTGTAAACGTTTTAGCGAGTGCATGCTGCCATGTATTTTTTTAGAAATTTCGGTCACATGGTAATCCCAAGAAAGATCGCAGCTCATATGCAGTCCAAGATTTTTCACATGCTGGCAGAATGGAAGAGGAGTATTATTAAATAACAATGGAGAAAGAGTGTCCAAATCCAATCTGCACAACATCTGCCTTGAACCAGCAATCATAACCTGCGTCTTCGAGGGATTAACCAATAGTCCCAGTCGTTGTGATTGTAGTCGGACAGCCTCAAGGTCGATGTTCATCTTCGATATAGCATCTTCTACGTCATCTATGTTGAAGTGAAGTAATAGTTGAACGTCGTCAGCATACAGATGGTAGGAACTGAAGTGTATTACTTGAGTGATAGCATTTATAAAAATGGAGAAGAGCAAAGGAGATAATACGCCACCTTGCGGGACACCAGCAGTTACTGGGCACCAGTCTGAGTAAGTGTCATTGATGCGAATACGTTGCTGGCGCCCGCGAAGATATGATTCGAACCATAATGCTACGTTCTGTGAAATATTAAGAGAACGCAATGTGGCCATGAGGATGTCGTGATCGACGCAATTAAAAGCGTTACTGAAGTCAAGTAGGGTAAGGAGCGTGAGTTGTTTACTATCAGTAGCCGATCTGATGTCGTCCGTGATTTTAATAAGTGCTGAAGTTGTGCTGTGAGCTGGTCGAAAGCCAGATTGAAGAGGATTTAAAAGATTATTGTGACTGAGAAAAGCAGCAAACTGCTGATGAACTACACGCTCCAGGACTTTGGATAGAAAGGGTAGTATAGATATTGGTCTAAAATGACTGAAATCGGAGGAAGAATCTTTTTTGGGAACGGGGACTATGTGAGCATTTTTCCACAATGTGGGAAATTGACCAGTGGAAAGGGAAAAGTTTATTATATAGGTAATATGGGGAATGATGATGATCAGACTGGGATGAGAAGGACACGGCCTACATTGTCATTCCCTACAGCTTTGCTAGTAACGGCTAGGATGATCTTCTTTACTTCACAGCTGGACATAGGTTCGAATTGAAAGGAAATACTCGTTGGATGAGCTATGGAAGCAATTTGGGAAATAGTGTCGGCCTTGGTGACAGTGTCAATAGAAGAAGGAACTGATGAGAAATGTTTATTTAAGCCGTTAACGTCTATAGAGAGAGGAAGATCAGACTCAGTTTTGGACTTGCCAACACCTAGGGTCTTGAGAAATGCCCAAATATTTTTGGATGTGCAGGTTTCAATGGATTTATGAATAAATTGGCGTTTTGCGTTCCTACACATCTGGTTGACCCGATTTCGTGCACGCTTAAAGTTATCCCAGTTCTCTGCACTAGGGTCACGTTTATTTTTCCTCTTGAGAGAATCTCTCCACTTCATGGCCTTTCTAATTTTTTCATCAAGCCATGGAGCTGGAGGCCTTTTCATGCGAACAGGACGTATGGGTGCATGTTTGTCGTATAACTGTAACAATAACTTATTAATCTCTGAAACCATATCGTCGACAGTGTCTTTATGTGAAATGCTGTTCCAGTGCATGTCAGCAGCATCCGCCAAAAGCAGATCCAGGTTCATTTTGGCAAAATTACGTTGAAGAAGAATCTTGGGTTTATATCTAGGAGTTTTTACTTTGTAAGAAGCATAGATGAGGTCATGATGAGAAAAACCTGGGGCTATGTACTGTCCATGTGTTGATATCCTGTCAGAATTGGATGTTAGGATAAGGTCAAGTAAACTACTGGAGTCGTTTACGTGGAATGTAGTGTTTAAGGAAAGAAGTGAGATATTGACAGCAGAAGTAATAAACTTTAGTTTCCTACTGCGAGAGTCGTCCTTTAATAGGCATGTGTTGAAATCTCCCATGATCAAATTATGGACATAGGAAGGAATAAGAGACTCTAGCAGTAGTTCTAATGTTGAAAAGTAGTTGGCAGTAGGTGGAGCGTAAACGACCCCAAGGAGAAATTTAACAGAATTTAAATCCAATTCAATGAAAAGATGTTCAGAGGAACCGGAATAGGGGGAAGGAGATTGGGACACAATCCTAAAAGAAATATTGGAGCGGAGGTATATTGCAACACCACCGCATCTCTTGCCCGTTCGGTCATTGCGAAGAAGAATAAAGCCAGGAAGAGAGTAATATGTGGAAGGAAGAGTAGGTTTAAGAAAGGTTTCTGAAACAAGGATAGCATGAATATATTCGCTACCGAACGTGGCAAGGAGGTCCGAGTAGTGACTAGGAATACTTTGTGCGTTGATATGGCAGACATTCAGATTCTTGGGGAAAGAAGAAAAAGTGTTATGAAGTGCGTCCCCCAGATGTACAGCACCGTGGCTAACATTATACTCGTCGTCAGATGTCGTTGAAATGTTGTTGAAATGAAATGATGTTTACACCTATGTCGGATCATTTTTTAAATGTTTTTGTAGTTTTTATTTTTATATCAGAAATACGAATTTTAACTTAACGTTACCTACCTTAAAAGACGAATTAGGAAAGCGCACACCGTATTTAAAAAGAAAAAAAGTTTAATTAATAGAACGGCAATTTTAAGATCATTATATACAATACAAGTTTTCTATGCAACTGACAGTTCTATTAGGTACCATCTACTCGTATCATACGCCATCTATCGCGATAAAAAGTTAGTAATACACCCCACTATGTTAAAGTTACAATTGGACCAAGATATTTTTTTATTTTCTTAAGTACTGTAAAATGTACAATGACATCTGGAACACCATTCACCGACTATTATGTTTATATAGATGTCACAACTGAACTATATTAATTAAACATAAATAATAAATAAACTCAACTAAAATAATAAAAATCTAGGCGACCTAGTCCGGCGCGGGGAGTGCTGTGTGCTGGGGAGTGAGTTAATGCTAAGAGCTTCAAGCTGCACAAATATGCAATCTCGGTGCAGGTTACGAATTTGTGTCGTTTGGGGTCGAGATGATGAGACCATAGGTACCCTGATCCAAGCACTTGGTCAGGAGTTGATTTTCCCAAACGGCTAACAGAGAAATCTGGAGAAAGGAAAGCTGCCATTTATTTGTGCCAACGTATTAGCTTAGCTATACAGAGGGGAAATGTTGCCAGTCTTCTTGGAACTGTCACTGAAGGGTCGTCTCTAGAGAACATTTTTTTACCTATAGTTTATTTTTGAATAGGTTAGCTTATATTTATTTTGTTTTTTACTTTAGAGTAATTTTAATAAATAATAAATAAACTAATAATCTTTTAAATTAATATTTAATTTAAAAGATTATCAGTTTTCATTACAGCCCCTAGGACACACCGTCCTAGACCTCCACTGTTGGAGATGGGCCTTCCAGAACATACATATATCTGAAGAATTTGGCCTACACTCGCCACGCTGGCCAGACGGCTTGGCAAGGATATGATGTCAATTTTTAATGACAATTTAACGATTCCACAAGTTGGTATTAGTGGTACCGGTGGCTCGGTTGTAAGAACGCGTTCCTTGAATCCTACAAAGGTCGGTTCAAATCCACCCGGCATGTACCAATGAGAAATGCACTTTTCTTACGTACATTTGTCATAGATCAACAACACCACCGTTCCCGTGCCTCGGAGAGCACGTTAAGCCGTCGGTCCCGGTTCCACTAATATATATTATAATTAAGTTAAATTAGTACACACATGGTTAAAGTAACAGTTGATTTGGAATAATAATAATGATAAGCATAAAATACATAACATAAGTGATTAATATATTGAACTAGAAGACACTATTCTGCTTATTTAGAAAAAAGGTGGTGAGTAATTGTTTAAAGATGTGAACGGAGGGAGCTTGTCTGATGGTCAGTGGGAGCTTGTTCCACTGGCGAGCAGCATATATTGTTACTATTCTAATTCTTTTTTAACGTATTTTTTTTATTATATTGTCGATAGTTCTCCATAGAATAAATAAATAATTAAATCTGCACTAAACATCCGCTACCTAAAACAAGCCTGGTTTCTAACCACCCCGCAAGGGATACGGTCGTGATAATACTTCAGCTCTGTAAGAATACAGGATTTTGGTTCAGGCAGTGATTTCGTCTACAGGTAGACTTTGGTGAACAGTTTCCTTTAATTAAAGGAGTAAATCAGAAAGGTTTCTACTTGGAGGTAATTACTTACCCCGCGACGGAGAGCGGCACAGTAAGCTCTTTCCAATATTTATGTGCTTCAAGCTTTTTAGTTCCTTTTAAAAATCATTAATTAATTAACAGTTTTATGCACACTAAACTTTCTACTAGAGGTATCATCACGACCGTTTCCCTTTCGGGGTGGTCAGAAACGACGCTTATAAATAAGCAGATTCACATTTAGCCAACTTTACTATAGGCCAATCATGACAAGTGGCATGCTTGTTGATGTCTCCAGCGTACCAAACTCGAGAAAAAACACAAAAAAAAATGAAAAAAATACATTAATAAACAACCGTGACGATAAAGATGATGATGAAACTCTAGAACAAGTAAATGAAATTACATATCTGGGCAGTGTTTTCACTGCGGATGGGAAGTACGATAGGGACGTTGAAAGAAGAGTGAATGCGGGAAGTAGTGTTAACGGTGCCCTGGGGTCACTGATCGGCAGTCGAAATATCAGTGACAAAGCTCGGCTCGTCATACACAATGCCATGCTGGTACCAACACTGATGTATGGAAGCGAGACGTGGATACGTCAGAATACGCATGAGTAGGGTTAATGCAGTAGAAATGCGGTTGTTGCGGCGGATATGTGGCGTCACTTTGGCGGACCGCATACGTAACGTCGAAATACGGAAAAGGGTTGGTATGAAGGAAAGCATAGGGACAAAAATAAGGAAAGGCATGCTACGATGGTTCGGGCATGTTGAAAGGATGAGCGATGAATGATTGACGAACCAGATATATAATGCGAAAGTTGTGGTTGAAAGAGGCCCTGGCAGACCGAGACTCACATATCACGATCGAATAAATAAAACACTGACTGAAGGTGCATTAAAAAGTCTTCGTAACCAAAGGGCATGTTAATGAATGTCGACGAAGCGAAAGAAGTATGTCGTGATCGTGTCAAATGGCGCTCAATTGTCTCTGCCTACCCCGCAAGGGATCTGGCGTGAAGATATGTATGTATGTATGTACATTAATAAATATTTTTGTGTCCCGACCAGGAATCGAACCCGGTGCCACCGAGTCTAAATCCACGGATTTAACCGCTGGACCACGGAGGCAGTTAAGTTAAGGAGGTACTTCCTACTAACTCGTATTATAATACGAAAGTTTGTGAGAATGGATGGCTGAATGGATGTTTGTTCCACTTTTACGCAAAAAATACTTAACGTATTTCGATAAAAGTCATACTTGTACATCACACTAGGCTATATGTAGATAAATATTCATCATTTGACCTCGTTGCATTTAAAATGGCGTTTAGTAAGATGAAAGTTTAATACCAACTAATAATAATAATAATTGTTGCGACCTCGCATGGTAGCAGGTTCAATTTCCAGTAAAAACACATGCAAAACGTTTGCGACCGACGTCACGAGCTACGGGCCAATGACGATCAAGTTGCCATACCAGTTGCAATTTTTCAACCGCACCGACTCATGCCTCGCGTGTATTTTTATGAATTTTAAATCATAATTTGAATGCTTTTGGAGAATATTAGTGATCTAAAATATATGAGTATGTGCGTGTATAAGAAAGCTTGTGGTGCATAGACTATAAAATTGGACAAGAAACCTAGTGTTTAATCGAGGTAGATGACCATCAGACACGTGGATACGTGGATTGTTATGTCCTAAATTTATTTATATTTTTTTTATAATTTTAGCACAATTATCGATAGTAGCTACGCTGATCGTAGGCTCTCGCGCGGGTCTGATCAATAATAAAATTGCTTTATTGCACAAAAGCTAAAATAACTTAAAATTAATGTTCAAAGTCTTATTTTAATATAAATATCACCATGACAGGCTTACAATATTAGTTCTCCTTGAAAGTAAATATTGGCATTTGACTTTATTGCATATAGTTAATCATCATCATCATCATCAGCCTGTGTCTCTCCACTGCTGGATGTAGGCTGGATGTACTCTGCGTCTTCCAGTACGTGGTCTCCACTCCAGAACCCGTCTACTCCATCGTTCATCGGTTCTGCGGCATATGTGTCCATCCCATTGCCACTTCAGTTTGCTAATTTTAAAAGCTATATCGGTAACTTTGGTTCTTTGACGGATGTCAACGTTTCTGACTTTATCTTTTAGTGAAATCCCGAGCATAGCTCTCTCCATAGCTCGCTGAGCGACCTTGAACTTTTTGCACAACCTCGAGAGTGGCGTTTCGCACGCAGATTGGTCTCGCTATAACATGCTCGTTGAACATGACTTTTGTCTTGTCCAAGTTCATACCGAGACCAACCTGCTGGGATGCCACATTTAAACCGTTCAGCATTCAGCGAGATAGCCATTATGACTAAGATGGTTAATACTTTCAACAAATAGGTGGTAGGCGGACACATGGTGGTAACTTCCCCAGTCTGCCAAGGCGGGGTAGTATCCACAGTTCATGTCGATAAACCCATAAAAGTATATCCACAGGTTTCGGGATAAAGCTCGAATTGCCGTCATGCCCAGTCAAGCCGGCAAAGTTTTAGGGACTGATGTGTGTGACAACTTCGCGCGCCATTTACCATGAGATGGGCGCAAAGTCACATGCCGTGCTAGTATAAAAAAGTGGTTTTATTAGGAGAAGGATAGTAGAATCTAGCCAACTGAAATGTGCAATGAAGTATCCATGGACCCTGGCACGCTCAACACCAATCTCAAAGAATTCTGGAATGTCTATCTGTCGCGTAAGACGCAATAACTTGCTACGAACAACAAATCGAACCAAACCAATATTTTGCAAACCAAATAACAATACATAATTCAGTATAAGATAAACAAAGGAAGGCAAATTTTACATAAAAAGAGAGTTGGTTTTGGTACGGCTGTAGCGTTGTGTTTGCAAGCCAATAAGATGAAAGCAAGAGAAACAAGAAAAAGATTTATGACTTCAACTACAAAGAACTTCAAGAACAGAGATCGATCGCTCTAGTAAACGGAACGACCTATAACACAGTTCGATTCTATGCATACTATTCATTGCTATTATTTATTTATTTAAATCTTTATTGCACTATGTACAAGGGGCGGGTTTAATGCCTCTTAGACATTCTCTGCCAACCTTTGCGACAATGTAAAAACGAGACAATGGCGATAAGCAAATCAGGAACTACTGTGTTAAAGGCGTTTGTAAAACCTGTCAGTACCATCACTGTTACTTTAGTATTTTCCATGCCGGATATCCTCAGCAGTTACTTTGGGTAAAGCTGAGGTTGTGCTATGAAAACAAACCAGTTAAAGGAAAGGAGTTATTAAAAAAATGTTAAGGAGGTTATTTGAGTCGAAGAAAGAATATAACTGTTTATTGAACAACGAACTCAAGGACCTTGGACAAAAAAGGTAATATAGAGATGGGACGAAAATGAGTGGGAAGTGTTGGCGAAGGGATTTTTAGGAGTAGGATAATAAATAAAATAATTTGTCGTCAATACAACAAATTTTCACGAAAAAATTAGAATGACATATATGATAATATTATTATACATATTTGCTAATTATTTGCATGTTTTTAAGCGTATGTATTGTCACTGCAGCGGATCCTGGCTGGGACTGTAAACTGAACTCCTGTTTAACCAAATTTGATCCTTGGAATTGTGTTCCTTGATTGTGGTTGCATCATGTTTTATTGTGTTGTAATTCATGCTTAGATTTACTTAGATATTATTGCTATTGTAATTGTATTGTGTTTTTATTTTGGCTACTCAAAGGCCCAATTAATGGATACTGTAATAGCATGTGGTGGTTGCCTATAATTGGTGCAGCATCTGTTTTCTGTCTTAGTTGTAAGTAAAAATCCATGTATGTTTTGTTGCTGTCACTGTTGGCGACCCTAATAAATAAATAAATGCTTATAATATCAACATCTTGAGCAAATAAATATTTATTAAGGTGCGTTCTTATTTTCAAAATATTCATACTGTCAAAATTACAACTCGCTCCTGTAGTTTTAAAGGCATGTGTTATTTATTATAAAAATAGATTATGTTGTAGCTCATGATCTATAAGTTCGGAACTCCAGAAATGCGTTACGATCTCCTCACTAAAGAACTCTTCATCATTCGTATCTCGGATTCTTCACCGACTTCTAAACTCCTCAGAGTGTAAACGTTCGAAACCCGAGAAATTCTAAAGTCCGAAGACCTTCACCTTAGATACAGGAATAGAAAATAGCCCCTCCATTATGACGTACATTTTCTATAATGTTTTCGCAGAATACAGAAAACTTTAGGCATTTCCCAACCGCCCCGAACAATTTCTAACCGCCTCGCCGTTATTGAAAGGAAATATAATTTAAAAACCATCTGGGCGCAAAGTTTCATTTACGCCGCTTGTTGCTCACCAAATACTTAGCTTTGAGAAACTGTAATGGGTTCCAAAATGATATATATTTTGAAGTCTATTTGGAACGAAAGAGCATTCAATGTTCGTCTTATTGGTACCTGCGGCCCTTGGATTGGAGTACTACTCGGCTACTCAGCTCATTTGCTGGTTGCTAGAATATATTAATTCTGACTTTAATTATTTTACAACACAATGGACACAGCTAAATTACAACTAATGCATGACCCAAATGCTCATAGCTATCACAATAAAATTCAAATAATAAACTTATATGAAATGACCGGTTCAATCGTCGTTGGAATTTATTCCAGCCACCACATTACTTGTCTTGTAAAGTTTAGTGTCAAATGCCTTCCCTGTTTATAATTGTTATATTTACGATTATTTTTGATGGAGAAACTTTTCTTGATGGAGTCTCTAGATTCTCTAGATCTAATATTAGAGATATCGCCGAGCTCGTCATGATGGGCAATTAGTAAAAAAAGCATTTATGCCATTAAAGCAATGAGATACTGTAATAATAAATATATTTTTTTTAAACTTATGCTGATTGAAGCTGATGCGATAGAATTAATTTTGAACCTAGGTTTTGCTACAATTATGTCGTTCAATTGATTTTTAAAATGGCGTTTTGGCACATACAGTTTTTACCGTTTGTTAAAAAAACACATTTTGATCAATTATTAACTGTATAAAATCAGATAAAAAAAAACGAACATCTAAACGACACACTCGAGACGCATTCCAGAACGGAATGACATGTTTGTAATTAATGTGTGTTTTATATAGTAATAAATCATTTCAACTATCATTTTTATCATATTACACCTTATTACATATCTCAGTCACAAAGGTTAGTTGGTAGAAAATGCATTTACGGCATTAAGCTCGCCTATGTACCTGCACTTGTTTTGGTTTTGTACAATAAAGAATTTATTATTATGGCCGTCGCGTCCGTTCACCTCCCCGGACCGCGCTTGGCAATAACCGTATTCCTCGTACCACGATACTAAGTAACCGTGGCGATTAACGACGCCCGTCATACAGTTTCCGATAATTAAGCGATAGTCGCTATTCCGAGACGTTATCATAATACGATTACCTATTTATCAACCAATAGACCATAATTTTGTAGGTTATTTGGTAGAGATACCTTTGTCAAGTAGTCGAAAATAAATACAAAAATTAAGTGAGCGCGGTCATTATTCGTTCGAGTATAGGTCTATGATAGGATGGTTTAATAATAGTCCTCCAATATGTTAGCATTAATATTCCAATAGACTGAAATCAGAAATCTACCTAAGGGCAAACATTAAATAATGTATTAGCTTTATACTACTAATAGTTAAAACTACTCAGAAAGAATTATAGTTTTCGATTACTTGTCTAAAATTAGATATTATATTTTCTTTTTTCTCTAATATTAAAATTTCCTGAAACATATGGATTTAAAAATATTTGTATTTATTACAATCCTAAAATCAGAGTCCACTGCTAAACATGAAAATACATATTTCTTAAAATAATGATAATAATAATAATCAATAATAATTTGCGAATGAATTCTTAAAGAATTCTAAAACATCAGTTAAGATGGATCTTGCAAAACTTATTTGGATGATAGGATAAATTTTTAGCTTGCTTTCATAGTTTTCTATATTAGTTATTAAGTACTGTTTGTATTCCAATAAAAAAAAAATTAAATTAAATATTAACTTACATAAAATATTCAAAATTGTAGTCAGCTAATATTAAATTCAAATATTTTTATTTCAGATATAATCCATATTTTTATATTTAAACTGCCTCCGTGATCTAGCGGTTAAGTCCGTGGATTTAGACTCGGAGGTACCGGGTTCGATTCCTGGTCGGGACACAAAAATATTTATTAATGTAAATAAATACATTTAAATAATATTTAATTTATTTGTGATATTTCTCGAGTTTGGTACGCTGGAGACATCGACGAGCTTGCCACTTGTCATGATTGGCCTATAGTAAAGTTGGCTAAATGTGAATCCGCTTATATTTGTAAGTGTGGTTTCTGACCACCCCGAAAGGGAAACGGTCGTGATAATGATACTTTTTATATTTAACATATTAATATTGTTTTACATTATATTTATTATTATAATTATTATTATCTTCCTATCTATAAATAAACTTAACCTAACTTCCACTAGTACTGCAGTCCAGTGTTGCGCAATAGGCCCCCTCACACTGCCCGCAACCACCCAGGATGCTATTGGGACTCCCGCATACCTGCGCCATCAGGGATGATACTTTCTTACGCATGATGGCGGGGAAGCTATTAAAAGTTGTTTGCCCTCCAATAAAACAAAACCCCCTTTTTTTAAGACGGTGAATCGATAAATCATCAATAATACGACCTGAAGGGCCACCGCGGGAGGACGCATGCCCGACTCACCGTGAGGCCTCCTAAGGAGACCCCAAGGCGCCTACGGACTAAAACCCTATAAACCGTCTTTCACTGTTGACCCTGCGTGCCTTAACAGCTAAGTCTGAGTCGTGGCTACAGTGTGAAGGCACTCGTTCGCCGCGTTTAAACAAAATCCCCTGGCACAATGTCATTCACTCATTTGCAATAATTATTATTCAATGATGTAATTCTTATTTCTCTTCGTGACTTATTCATGACGATAAGTCATAAAGAGAAAAATAATCGCATAACTCCGTCCTTGGTATTCTCTCTTATCACACTAGTTTTATGTCCGACTCATTTGCAATTGTTGCCGCAAATCTGGGGTAGGTTACCCTTAGATATCCGACAGGCGCCAAGGAGATTAAAAAGATGGTCTTGCGAACAATTGTACGTCTATTGATTTGTGTTTAGTATATTAATATTTATGTTTCATTTATGTTTCTTGTCAAAATTTGTAAAGTGTTGTTTGAGTACCTACTTATTGTTACTAATACTTGTTGTTACACTTAATTAATTTTATTATATTGTATAATTCTTAAGGTGTAAAACGGGATCAGTATACAAATGCAATTGTTATTGTACTGATTTTGTTGGTTCTTATTTTTATTATTTTTCATTATAGCTAACAGTGAAAATTTGTAAGGCTTTGAGATTAGATATTTTTTGTATACATAATATTGCAAAGGCTGTAAATTTTCCCACGAATAAATAAATAAATATTATTTACTAGTAAGTAAGGTTGACTGAGTCAGTAATGAGTCTAGCGGCATTAAGTCCGCCTTTGTACATAGTGTTTTAAATAATCAAAGCTAAGGTGTATTCAGCTAGGATGGGCCGCATTCGGGAAGCTGCGCCACATCTTCTTATCAAACATACCCCAGTGTCTGAAGACGAGAGTTTTCAACCAGTGCGTTCTTCCAGTGCTGTCGTACGGAGCAGAAACATGGACACTGACAGTGGGTCTCGTCCACAAATTCAAGGTCGCTCAGCGGGCTATGGAGAGAGCTATGCTTGGTATTTCTCTGATGGATAAAGTTAGAAACGAGGAAATCCGTCGGAGAACCAAAGTTACCGATATAGCCTTTAAAATTAGTAAGCTGAAGTGGCAATGGGCTGGACATGTATGTCGTAGAACCGATGAACGATGGAGTAGACGAGTTCTGGAGTGGAGACCACGTACGGGAAGACGCAGAGTGGGTCGACCCCCCGCTAGATGGACAGATGACCTAAGGAAGGTCGCTGGTGGGGGTTGGATGAGAGTGGCAGGAGATCGTGTGAAGTGGCGAGCCTTGGGGGAGGCCTATATCCAGCAGTGGAGAGACACAGGCTGATGATGATGATGAAGGTGTATTTATTAAACCACGATGTTATCAGACAAAGCGATGTCCCGACTGGTCATAAATCTTGAAGCTGGGAGACTGGGCGCTGCAAATGTTTAGTACTGTCTCGTATATTGATGGCAGCAATGTTCAGGTGTTGGGGGGCCTACTTCTTACTTACCCATTAACATTCAATAGTTAATAACTATCCATGAAAACTGATATATAGGGCTGATGATATAGAGCTCTATGCTTGGTATTACGCTGATGGAAAATATCTGAAACGTTGACATCCATCATAGAACCAAAGTTACTGTTAAAGATTTCAATATTTGCAAGATAAAGAGGCAATGGGCTGGACACGTCTGTGGTAGAACTAATAAACAATGGAGTGTAGAACACGTACTGAACGGACCGCTGGAAGACGCAGAGTGAGACGACCCTATTTCTTATCAGGGCCCCGAGATCGATGGGGGCTGTCTAATTCTTGCCAAATCACCATAAGATAAAATCGATGAACTTAACTTTGTAGAAATTACTAAAACAGTTGTGTTTAAATAAATAATGTTTTTAACATTTTTTTCTTAACAAGACGACCTTCGATGGACGGATGACCTAAAGACAGCTCGTGGGATGGATGACCATTGACAGAAGATCGTGTGATATTTTAGCTACGGGAGATATGCTACTACGTTTATGCTGCGGACAGACACAGGCATTGATGATAATGATTAACAAATTTTCTAGTCGAAATAGAGTAAGGTAGATTTTTATGATTACAGTCGTATTTATCACAGAATTACGCGGGTGTGACAAGATTGTACTAAAATTGTATGTATGTAAAATTGTATATGTAGTTTATATAATAATTTATATATGTATGTATATGTACTTCGTTTATGTAATGTGTATATTGTATTTTTATTTTTCTTTTCATATTTGTTGTTTATTTGCTAACCTTACCTCTTAAGTTTTCATTGCCCCGAAGGTTGATTGGAAGAGAGTGCCTATAGGCATTATGTCCGCCTTTTGTTTGTATAACAATAAAGTTTTTAAATTAAATAAAAATAAAATTTGACAAAACAGCCTCTGTGAAAATATTTAAAAAAAAAACTGAACGCGATTAGGATAACTATCTACTTATTTAATCGTGGGGAAATTTTACAGCCTTTACAATATTTTGTATAAAAAATGACATATTTTTATTTTTATTACACATTTTCACTGTAATAAAGTACTAATAAACATTACTTTAAGAGTTTTTTTGGTTATTTTAGAGTAGGCACACAATACGGTACAATACTGACTTATTCAAAGATACGGAACCTTGTGAAATAGTCAATGCAAAGTGTATACTCCAAGGAGAAGTCCATGACCAACACCTAACCTAAGCCGGGCACTTAAAACAAATAAGCGATCCGTTATTTTGCAGTTAGTTTTCAATAGCCCTTTTAGAGCATTTTTTATGACGGATTTCAGTGAGTTCCTATTATTACATTATTTATTGGAATAATAATATATACAAAATATAAAATAATAATAATTATGGGCAATATTTGGGCCAAAGGATCAGCATTGCCATTCAACGTGGTAATGCTGCCAGTATCCTTGGAACTTTGCCCATTAGCAGCGATTTGGAGCAATTTTTTTATTAATAATAATTATTATTTTGTTAATAGTTTTTATAATTTTAACGGGTCTTTACACGATTTACCTTAGAGACATATTTCTCCCGACGTTCTCCCAATTAAACAAGTCAGCAATAGCAGAACACCTAATGGATAGTGGCACAAACCATTGGATTGAGCTGCATGACCCAAAGATACTTTCCACCGATCGTCACTATTACCCTAGAATAGTACGTGAAGCGATCGAAATAAAGAAACAAAAAAAATTCAATCGAGAGGGGGGTTATAAGCTATCTTCATCGTGGAATCCCGTAATCAATAGGTTTCGACGCCGGGAAAAATCGCCCGGTGTCGCTAAGGATATTGTAAGTGTCGTGTGTCGTGATTTCTAAAAACTTTTAAAGTGATAAGTGGGTAGGTTTACATCTACCGCCCAGTATGTACGAGACTACACCGCATAGCTTTAGTCGACCCGTGACCACGGCCAATGCAACTTGGCTGAAACGTCGGGAGAAATATGTCTCTAAGGTAAATCGCGTAAAGACCCGTTAAAATTATAAAAACTATTATGAATATGCGCGAAAGTATAAAAAGTATTAATTTGTTTTTTCTTCATTTTAGTATTTAGTTGTATTTTTATTTATTAAGTAGTTTTATTCCGTGGTCTAGTGGTAACAAACGTTGCCGTGAATTCGGGAGGTCGTGGGTTCGATTCCCACCGGGGGCAAGTTGTACATTGTATAATTTGTCTCGGTCTGGGTGTTTACATGTATAATATGTATATATTTACAAAAAAAAAAAGTTTAATATGTAGTTTATCAACCATCTAGTTTCCGTAACACAAGCCTCGTAGCTTACCACGGAAACTAGATGGCGCTGTGTGACTGTGTGGAAATATTAATTTTTATTAATAGTAATTTATGTTTTAAACGTAAGTTTTTAGTTTAATTAATAATTTAGTTTTTTTTTTTAATCATTGTACCTTACTTCTTTTGAATAAAAAAAATATTATTACAAACTACTTAAATAAAAATAATAAATTGAAACAGACCTTTAATAAAATTAGGTATATATACCTACTCTTAGCAGTGATTTACCGCAAGAGGGCTAATGGTTATTATGACCGAGGTAAGACCTACTTTACTAGTATTATTATATAAAGGAAAATGTAAGACAAAGCAAAAAAAACGACCAACTTTTAAATAAACAAGGTGAAAGCCACGCTATTATTTTAAATACGATATTTTAAAAACCTTTTATAATAATGACGGTAATATTCCCAAAGGGTACAGTCCCCGACCGTATTTTTTTTGTTTTGAAATTGAGCTTTGAGGTAATAGCGCGACAATGGCTTTCTACGCCATTTATTGAGTAAATTTAACTATATTTTCTCCGACGTTTCATAGGCTTCGCGGCCATTGTGTACACGGCGAAACTAGAGCTATTGGATGTCACTCTGGACCGAAGTTCAAGAAAACTCTAGGGTCTTGTTACACGCGCAACTTTGAATCTCAAATTATGATCATGATCCCAGTTTGAAAATCGACAACCACCTTCTTTATAAAAAAGCTGCTGGTCTTCTGCTAACAGCTTACTTATTGGACCACTTTGCTGCTTAGTCTTCTACTAGCAGGAGTAGAATCATTTAAAATAATTAAATTAATGACGTTTCATAAATGCCTGTAATAGGTTTACGTGAATAAAGATATCTTGACTTTGACTTTGAAATTAGACATCAGTCTCTGGCATTATGCGGTCTATCAAGATACTTTTTCACTCATCTTTTGAAGAACTCCAGTATAGCCCCCAACTTCATATGTACGCGTAGGGATAGTGGCTACGGTATTTTGTACGGCGTGTGGTTCGATTGCGAAATAGTGAAGAAGGGATAAGGTTGTGGAGCTCTTCAGAACATTCACCGAAGTTTAGCGTATTAAACACGCTCAGGGCGGCCGCGTTTCGGCGAAGTTGCAGCGATTCGAGAGTTTTAGACACTGTGCATGTCGTCTACTATCCGAATTGTCCGCCTCTGCAGAACATTGAGAGCATCTGTAAAGATACTTAGCAGAACTATCCCAGAGGTGAGAACAGTATTCCACGTCTGACCTTATTTGTGCTTTATAAAGCATAAGTCTGACTGAGTGAGGGCGAATTTTAGAAGACAAATGAGTATGCACAATTTTCATAGAGAAATGGGCCCAATCAAATGTTCTCGTGCCATAAAGATTTATTTTTTATTTGATAGTTAATATAATGTGTTTTCATAATAAGTAAATAATTTTATTTATTTTACTCTAGCGTAACGACAATTCACAAAAACTTTTTCACGTTCATAATTCATTAGTTTCCACCCCGCCGATATAATCAGAGAATTGTTTACACTTTTAAATCATGTGTTTTATCTATAATACAGTACCTGATCATAATAAATAGCGCTCTTATTCAATACATAAATCTTAACCAATTATATTTATATTATATAATTTAATTATATTTTAATGCTGGGGTAAAACAAATATTATATTAAGTTTAAAAAAAAAAACACAAATTAATTATGATTATTGAATTATATTTAGTTGACGCACGCTGCAAAAAAAATGGGGCCTGGTTTTGGGCAATCTCTTTTGTTAAGAATCCATGGCATAATCGTGGGTCTATAGTGTGTAGGGAAATAAAGGAATATAATCAACATAGGCTGGCCCCCTTTTTTTCTTTGCGCATTGACACACTTTCCATCTACTATTCTGCTCTTTTCACTACCCAACCAAACCGTATGATGATGCTTCTTGGAAGCAGTACTGCTTAGGCTGTAAGGTAAGTTCTTCCAGTAAGTAATGCAAAGAAGTTTTTAAAATTACCTTCCACCAAATTTTACTGTGTGAATAAAATAAGTATGAAGCTCTAAAATATTTTTAATATTGTGAGCACAAGTGTTTAAGAGAAAGGTAATGTCGTTGACTGTAGGAAGCCTGAAAAATATCACGTATCGTCATTATGTTGAATATTTAATGAGCTGCTTCATCATTCTGTAATGTGGTCTTTATTGCTACATCTCTCGTCTGAATTTGTGTATAAAACAGCACCGAGGCGTCCTTATTAACTTTGACCTGTCTAATACATTAACAAATACAATGACTCTCAAACTAGTACAAAAATATTTGTGAGCATACATGTAGTATTCATAAAAATAAAACATTATAATCGGCAGAGCTCATTAGATAGATCGCCCCTACAACAGAGAAGACAAATTTCTAAGCATTCCATGGATTCACCGTGCGGGTGCCGGGTCCATCGTGTGTGGGTAAGAGATGAGAAGAATGGTGTCTCGGGCTTGCGACCGACAATTGGCTGGTTTAAGAAAAGGAGGCCTCCTTTTTTTTCTATTTCGCGATAATACGCTCACCATCCACCATTCTACTTCTCTCCCTACCCAACCAAATACTGTATGATTCCGTTAGTGCCGTCTTGGAAGCTCGTTCCATAAATGTATTGACGGCAGACCTGCTTAGGCCCAATTCTTTCAGTAAGTGATGCAAAGATTTTGCTGGAACTCCTCTTGCACCAACTTCCACTGCGTAAAGCTGAGTCTTGAACCCGTTCCTGATCATTTCTTCTGTGAGATCATAATATTTATTCGACTGTGTTAACTCAAAAATCACGTATTTTGAGATAATCGGATTATTGGATTCCTGATTCTATCTAGTGGTGGACGTTGCAGAACCGTTTTTAGTGAACTTTTTTGTGAACATACACGTTGTATTTATAAAAAAAATCATTATAATTTGCAGAGTTCATTAGATAGATCGCCCCTACAACAAAACTGTGAGCAGTCTCATGAAAAGAACAAAAGGATAAGAAAAAATAAACATGCATAAGTGTTAGTACATAATATTATTATTAATAGCATTGCTCGAAGCATAGACCAACATATTATATATTTTGTTATAATACACAATAAAAAAAATATTTTTCAAAGTGATAAATTTAACAAAATATGTTTGTCTATGCTTCGGGGCTGTAAAGTTTGGGAAACCGAGTATTTATGTTGTACTACACGTACACTTACATCATGCGCCGACCCGACACAACCTCCTGAGACCTAAGATCCATTTAATCCTGTATGCCCTATTAAATATACATGCAACTTTTGAATTAATAAGACAGTTACATTCAAGATGCTGTATGCTCCGTGTGTGTTGTGCAAAAAGTCAGTTGTAGAAAGGCTGATTATTTTTTGTCATGTTTAACGCATGCCATACACGACATACCAATCGTGCGGTGGTGGCTCGGTTGTAATGTTAGATTTCCTTAATCCTTTCAGACCCGGGTCCACAATTGAGGACACAAAGTTTTAAAAGTATTATTTAGTTAAATCTAAAGTACGTATTGTACCGGGAAAAAGTAGATTTAGCTACCAATTGCTAAGAATTGTTGGCACTTGAGTTATAACTGAATTATGATTCGTGTGTATCTTATTACATATTTTTAATTGTATTATTATAATCTATAAATATATTTTATAGGATTTTTTAATAAGTTATGATCTCCTACTGCCTCCGTGGTCTAGCGGTTAAGTCCGTGGATTTAGACAGTCCTTTAGATATTCCTGCCTGGGACACAAAAAAAAATGTAAATCAATACATTTAAATAATATTTAATTTATTTGTGATATTTCTCGAGTTTGATACGCTGAAGACATCGACGAGCTTGCCACTTGTCATGATTGGCCTATAGTAAAGTTAAATGTGAATCCGCTTATTTATAAGCGTGGTTTATGACCACCCATAAAGGGAAACGGTCGTGATGATACTTATATTTAAAAAATATAAATATGAGTTACCATAAATAAATAAAAAACTTAAATAACAATAAAAAAAACAGAAAATATAACAATATTAAAAGTTATTATTACAGGAATGATAATCCACTCAAAAACAATACTACACTGACAATCTACCTCAAATTCAAAATTCAAAATTTTCAAATTAAAATTCTTTATTGTATAGATTGCTTATTCTAATTACAGTTGTATGTACATGTCATGATGATGCAATCTGCCCATATGGCGGCCAATATGCTTATGTCAATAGATATTTATTTACAATATTTATTTGTATATAGTTTATATTTAATATTGTTCTTGTCAATTTATTGCAATACAATGTTAATTTTAAAATTTGCATGCTAAAAAATATTTTATTGAGTAAAAACAGTTGTCTATAAAAATTTTCTTTAACTCAATAGTAAAAAGTTTTACAGGTAACTCTCGTATCTCTTTAGGAATTTTATTATATACTCTAATGCACATTATGTGGCAGTTTCTGCTGTAATATTCACTTACACATCTTGGGTAGATTAGTCGGGTATAATCTCTAGGTACAAATTTGTTACAAGTATTATATTTTTTAAAGAGATTAGAATGTTTATTGACAAATATTCCTATTTCAAGGATATACATTGAAGCCAATGTTAATCATTTTAGCTTTTTAAATAAGGGTCTACAGGAGTCAAATGGTCTAACTCCACAGATAGCCCGAACACTCAGATACTTTAAGTGCTTTATTTCGCTTTGATAGTCTATGGTCTTTGTCTATGGTTTTCATACAAATGTCGGTAAAACGGGCAAGCTATGCTTTATATATATATATATATATATATATATATATATATATATATATATATATATATACCGCCTCCGTGGTCTAGTGGTAACAAACGTTGCCGTGAACTCGGGAGGTCGTGGGTTCGATTCCCACCGGGGGCAAGTTATACATTGTATAATTTGTCTCGGTCTGGGTGTTTATATGTATAATATGTATATATTTACAAACAAAAAAAAGTATAATATGTAGTTTATCAACCATCTAGTTTCCGTAACACAAGCCTCGTTGCTTACCACGGAAACTAGATGGCGCTGTGTGACCTGTCTGGAAATATTTATTATTATTATTATTATATGCTTTTAAGTCCAACATAGCAATAAAAGGAAGATTGATGTTTTCATTGTTACAAAGTGTATTAAACGAATCACTAACCATATGGGATATCCACACAATGATCGCCGATCATAAACTAGATTAAATTCAATAGTTTCAACAATTTATGTATCGAGTTTAATACCCCTAAGTAGTTTTACGGTTAAGCTTTGTAATAGTCCCCGTGGGTTTGTAGTCCTAACTCAAACCGGATCCGACTTGATTTGTGTAGTGTGCGGCGACCCTGAACACAAATATATCGCTCTCAGTACCTACACTCTGAGATTATTACAAAGGTGAGAAACCTAGAAAGGATTAGAATGTATGTAATGTACTTATCTCCCACACAGTAGCGTAGCGACGGGGTTTTGGGGTGGTGCGGTCTATTTTAACAGCGGCAATATTTTTATATATTTTATATTTGTTATTTCTTTTAATTTTACTGATACTATCAATTGAGACCTAAAATTAACCTTCAAATCTACTTTATCTTATGTATTTATGTATGTTGGAAGATGAATGAGTTGATAGGGAATGAGATAATGAGGTTATCATCAAATTCTAGATTTTGCAGAATTTTTAATGACTTTCTTGGAGTTACTCACGGCATTATAGCCCAAACACGTCGGGGGGAGTTCACAGCGCGCTTCAAAAAAAAACTGCAACTTGTGCCCCAAATTTGAAGTCTAATTTATTGTTTTCCATAATTATTCACATTGTAGCACATTATTAAACAAAACATCACCACTTTTGACTAACAATATCCACAGTAAATTAATTTACAAAACAAAAACTTGCACTTGACATATCCGCGCAAAATGGCGCGAAGGACTCTGTTTATGTGTGTATTAAATAAATAAATAGATTGACTCAGCCAGCAACGTTCTGAAACCAAAGAGTATAGTAGTGGCAACTCTCCCGAAAAAGTGGCATCACCCAAACACTAGCGCCGCCAGGTGGGTGGTAGGATACTAAGAGTTCCATACATACTTATATTATAGGTATAGCTTCTATATATAGGAATATCATTATATTTAAATAAATAAATATTCGAAACTCAATGTTGTAGCCCACAACCAATTAACTACGCTCGAAAATTTGAGATATTGTGTATTTGCAACTATTTCACTATTCGATATATAGTTAGGTATATAGAACTTAAACATTACATAATTAAAAAAAAATAGGTTGTATAGTTCGTTTATTGACAACAACAATGGCTGATCTGTTAAATCAATTAAATCAATTGATTGAATGAATTAATGACAACTCTATTATGTTCAAACCACAGATTAGAATTTAGTTCTCCCTATCAACAATAACGCCATTTTCTATATAAATCAAAATTTTACATTGCTTGTTTTAAGTTTCGACCCCCAGTCTAGGACGATCCGAAGAGTGAACAAGTTTAGTAGAACGTCGCTGACTAGCGTAGTGAATGTTTATTTGTACATCGTATCTACAATTCTAGACGGAATTGGATTGAAAAATATTCAGATAAAAATGAACGTCTGCATCGCTCGGCGTCATACCGCGTCACATCTCCCTGCAAATGTAATCCACACAATTTATCTGCAATACTAAAATGGAATATACTATTGAAAATAATTTCGACGATACAGTCAGCAAAATGTCCTCTGGAGCACACACCTAGATCGAATCGAGAACATAATATATAAAGTATGAGATGCGACGTAAAATAACTACAGCTTGTATGAAAAACTTTACGTAATTTTCTACTTAGAATACATAATTATAATATAAGATCATAATATTTAAAAAAAAAAACGTGTATGGACAGGACGCAATAAAGGCCCTCACTTGAGATATATGGGGCGTTAAGATTAGTTCAGCGGGAGTGTTCCAAACAGTACACGACCGAAACAAAGGCTTTAAGATCTGTACATTTGCTCAAACGAACAGCTGTCTCGGTTGTACACAATGGTGGGCACAGAAAGGCTTACAGCAATCTCACAAACACCAGGCCACAAAACTTCACAGTGAGAGCTCTACCACCGCAATCGCCGAACTGGGCCAAGCCTCATCGCCAGCCTGATAGTGGCCGCTCCTCATCAAAGCTACTTCCGCTACGACTCAATTGTCCAAAAAGGTACTACGATTTTTCGTAGCGTGGGCGTAGTGCAATGTTAAAACGGATCCTGTAATTGTACCAAATATATATACATATATATATTTATCCTAAAGAGATAGACATATGCCATCGTAGACTTTTCTGTAGACCTATATAAGACTCACAATTCCACCATACAATATTTTGGTATATCTCAAAGGGTTTAGGCAGCGTTTTCGTTGAAAGCTTCCAGGCGGCTTATTTTCTTCCGACATCTCTAACAAATATCGTTAATGTACGAGAACATAAAAACTTAACAAATTATACACTAAAACCTTCTTCGAGAACCACTCTATCTATTGGTAAAAACAGCATAAAAATCGGTGCAGTATTTTTTTATTTTATCGCGAACAGACAGACGCAGCGGAGCACTTTGTTTTAAAATATGTAGTGTAGTATTAGTGATGTTAACCCGTGGGACAAATCTATTATAGTTCTGGAATTCTCATATATATATATATATTATATATATATATATATTACACGTAGGTAACGTAATTTAAATTAATACACAGCTATGACCTAAATAATATTGAATATAACTGAACACCCTGTCTGTATATTGATGATAGAGTGCATACGGCCGTTATCCTGTGAGTAAATAGTAAGACGGTCAACTAGGACATCCTTTATGCACACAATAGAAGAAGATTTATTATTTCCTAAGCACCTCCTCCACTCGGCACACTCGTTCCAAACTAGTTTATTATTCCTTTCTGTCTCACTATAAAAATGTTCGAATAAGTGGGCTTATGTAAGAGGCTTGATAAAAACTATAAAAAAACAAGAACTGAATGGATAATGAAGTTTTGTCAAGCTGTTTTTATTTATTATGTTTATAATAATAATAATAAATTGTTTATTATCAGGCAATAGATGGCCAATAGATAAATACCTTACAACTAAAATACATATAAAAATATCATTAACTTAAGAGTAATTAATCTAAAGCTTCCGTATCTTCATCTTCTTGTGGTCATAGAAGTACCCATCAGGTACTGTGACCACCTTCTGAGGAGAACGAGAAGCTTCAGTGGAAGGTGCCGGCGTCCCTGCTGGGGGTGGTGCAGAGGGAGTAGGTGCTGCGCGGTGCCCAGGAACATCGTTGGTGCTGCGTGAAGCACATCCACGAATGTATTTGCGGTACACAACACCGAGCGGCCAGAATTCCTTCTTCAGGAATATACTAGCACGACATGTGACCTTGTGTAAGTGTTAGCAACTGGAATCAGACTCTCATGACTGACATCAGTCCTTAACACTATGCTGGCTTCCGGCTTGACTGGGCATGACGGCAATTCGAATCTGATCCCGAAAAGTATGGATACAATTTACTTGGTTTATCGGCACGAACGGTGGATACTTCCCCGCCGCGGCAGACTGGGCAAGTTACCACCATCAGTCTGCCTACCACTTATTAGTTGTTGTCGTTAAAAGTATGTGCCATTTGCAATGATAACAAATGCCAATTTTTACTTTTTACATGGTGATATTTATATAAAAAGAACTCCGCTGGAAACAAGACGATTTTGATGTAATGAGTTTTGATGAATAGATGTTTCTTGGAACCCTGAGACTACATTTATCTGTCGGTTTGTTTTCTTCACGCCTATACTACAGGAGCGATTTTAATAAAATTTGCCAGAGATGTTTCTTGATATCCATGGATGGATATAGGCTATAGCCATATATGGCGTCATCATCTAACTGCGACATGTGACCCCACGGCCATCTTAAGAGTGTTTTTCTCCGGTTCAAACAGCTCGTATCTTATATATAAAGTATTATCACGACCATTTCCGTTTCGGGGTGGTCAGAAACCAAGCTCACAAAGAAGCTAATGCACATTTAGCCAACTTTACTATAGACCAATCATGACAAGTGGCAAACTCGTCTCTAGCGTACTAAATTTAAGAAATATCACTTTTTTTTTATTTATTAAATTTTATAAATATTATTGTGTCCTGACCAGGAATCGAATCCGGTACCTCCGAGTCTAAATATCTTATATATTTCTTTGTATTTTAGAGAGTTGAACTGTTATATTCGAAGCATTCTTGTATTCATACACTATGCTAGTAAGTTTTGCATTTCCTGTGCTATAGAAACTGCAAAGTGCAAAAAGCACGACCAATGACATCCACGAGCCCAGCGGGACTCAAACCAGAAATACTGTTTTACATTTTAAGAGAAATTTCAACGCGATGTTTTCGAAATGCAACTTCTGTAATTTATGTATTCTGGAGATTTATTTATTAGATGGGTCTGTATACTGTAGATTTATTTAATTAAAACTTCTACCGCCAGTTTCCGATAAAATATTATACGCTAAGTCAGGGGTTCCCAAAGTGTGCGACGTAGAGAGTATAGGGGGCGTCGTGGGATGTTGTTTACTATTATTATTAAAATACTTTAATGCACTTTACTTAAAGGTATGTACAAAGGCGAACCAGCTTACATTTGAGGGAGTGAGATAGCATAGATATGTAGGTTGAAATACTAACCAATAAACTACATAAATAGTATGTATATATCCTCCTCCTTAATCGGTACCCCAATGTTGGGGATCCTGGCTCCGTCTATTCACTAGCCGTTTCCAGTGGTTGCGATCCACGGAGCGCGGTTTTGTGTACTGGAATGTTTAGGTGGTCAGTCACCTGACTGGACCATCGTTGGGGCTGTTCTTTTAGTCTACTTTTTCCGTTACTAACAACATGCTTTTTCACACTTCGCTTAAAGGACTCCAGGTTATAAGAGTGGGGAAACACACTGACTGGGAGAGCATTCCACATCTTCAGCATGCTTGTTTAAAAAGAAAGTGTTAAGGAGTATTTCGCGCCATTTTGCGTGGACATGTCAAGTGCAAGTTTTTGTTTTGTAAATTAATTTACTGTGGATATTATTGGTCAAAAGTGGTGTTGTTTTGTTTAATAATGTGATACAATGTGAAAAAAACGATAAATTGGACTTTAAATGTGGGGCACAAGTTGCAGTTAATTTTTTGCGGTTTTCCCGCGCTGTCAACTCCCTTATTTTGTTCGAGGTGTTTGAGCTACGTGCCGCGAGTGACTCCAAAAAAGCATCAAATTCTGCAGCATCCGGAATTTGATGATGACCTCATTACCTCATGAAAAACAAAGATATATTACGTCAGACTTGGCTGTATGGGCTAGCTATAGGGAATCACCTCATTCATCATCCATCGGGAGAAGAGATAAAAAAAAAGTGTTAAGTAAGCTGGTCAGTGGATTGCCTGGGAATGAAATTAAGTTTTCGCGGCTACAAAATAAACAATTCAAATCTCGCGCGCAAGAATGTCGCTCCCTCGCTGATAGGTACTTACGCTTAGTATTAGTTTATACCCTCTTTGATGTTTTAATTTTTTATCTACGTAGTATCCTTTATCATAAATAATATTTATACACCTAGGAGAAGGTCAACTTTTATAGCTCACAACCAAAACCTAACAAATAAATGATTGATTTTAAAGTTGAGCCAAATATCTATCTAAATAATTATAAAGAAAGTGTTTTTGTTTCACAAACTATTAGTTGTCCTACGCCAATAGGCGTTGTTTAGGTACCAACCAAGTCAGCGTGCATTATGACTTGATATTCAGAAAAACCTTTGCTAATTTATTCGTGCATACTAAACATTCCAAGTTTAAGAAAGCTTACATTTATCGTTATTATTTATTTATTATTAAATAAGTATTTTCTTAATTGTGGAATAATTATAATTCGCCTTTTGCGTGTGCTGCTTTGGATGGAAATATGGTGAAAGTAACTGAACTCAAATCTGCAACCGACTGAAATCTGTATAAAGAAATAAAATAGACATCATTATGTGTTACCTCACACAGCTGTGCTCGACTTTTTGTAACAACTGTCTGATGGACAGAAATCACATTACCTTCTGAAAAGGGTGTATCCTGATGTATCGTAAAAAAAACAAGAAGGATACAAAGTACCGACCCAAAAGGCAAAGCGTTAAAAATGCACCCTTTTTAGGAATACCCACGTCTTTTAAAATTGTTTCTCCATTCGGTTACCCTTCGACAGTCATCTGACAGCTGTCACTTCGGCCAGTAGACAAAAGAAACCTTTCACTGCGGGGAAATTACATCGGATATTGGCATTATTTCACAAGGAATTTACCTATTCCTGCGATGTACACCGAAGCGGGGAAGACTGAGAATTTATTGGATTATTCCGTCTTGTCAAGATTTTTATTGTCGATCGCTGCAGATTGAAATACTTTTTGGTTTTAAACTTGCTTGTAATGCAAATTTATTTTACTTGCGTTTCAAGAAAATGAAGCTGGGATCGATAAAGTGTTATGTACTGTACTACTTTGGCGACTGTAGACTAAATTCTCGAGAAATATCTGGAAGGCTCATCTCCAACTGTGTTCTAGGGGCTGTAATGATGATAGTTACTTTTAAGGCCGAAATCCACCAAAGCGGAGATGGCAGGAGAGAATAGTAACTGTCTCATAATCATAGAGCATAGCAGAGAGGAGATGCCTGCGTTGTCAAGTGCCGATGGCGTACCGGAGCGGATAGTCGATGCCAGCGTTATTCTCTCTTTCACACCTGCTCTAGCCAGTACACATCCCCGCTCCACCTTGGTGGAAACAACCTGTAACACTTCTATTTTCCTCTCCTCTCCGCCTATCTCCGCTTTGGAAGATTCGGCCCTTAGTGTCGATTTTAGCCAAAGATACGTTGGTAATGACTTTACTCGTTTACGTGAATAAAGATATTTTAACGTTGACTTTGAAAACAATAAAATCTGCTTTGAATAGAAAACAAACTTACTTTTTTACCTACTAAAACGGGTGTTTTCTTGCTATATTGTGCAGAACTACAAGTGTGCACTTTGAGCTTGTTGACGCAATTTAGAAGGCATGTTTGCTTTCTTAGTTCTGAAGCTAAGGTATATCGTGTTGAGATTTTGGCTCAAAGCCAAGTGGTTCCGAAATAACTAAGTGCTTAGCGACTTGGAAAGGTAATCGTCCAGAAAAATATTCTTAATGCCTACATTAGGATAATATGTACATTCAGAAATAGATGTCACGTGAGAATAGTGAAGGAGAATATTTTTAAAGATCTACTCGTACAATAAAAGTTGTAACATAGTCAATAAAGTGTACAATATTTTTGGTGAATGTACAGCATTACAATCAGGTTCACATTTAGCCAACTTTACTATAAGCACATCATGACAAGTGTCAAGCTCATTGATGTCAATGGCGTACCAGGCCTTTGATTAAAACAAAAGGAGAATATACGGCATGCGCTATACTGATAGACAGCTACACGCAAAGTCAGACCCACTGCAATAATGACATTACCGCGAATGAAATAGTAAAAAATGTCAGTGGAACGCAAGTAGAATGCATATTGGATGCAGAGGCGGCTTACGGCTCGATAGCTAACTTATTACGACTACTGATTTAAGTGCGTCAGTTCTGCGCGTAATGGCTCCGTACAGTATCCTCCACTTTTATTTTAATATTAATCAAAGGAAGTTAAGAAACGCAAGCGATGGAGGCAGATCTTTTTGTCTACGAGTATATGAACATTGTAATTAAATATCTTGTTGCTGCTTTTTTAGGAAATTACAAGATGTAGGGCAATATATGGCGCGATGGTGGCTCGGTTGTAAGAACGCGTTCCTTAATTCCTAAAAAGGTCGGTTAAAACCCACCCGGCGTATACCAATGAGAAATACACTTTTCTTAATTACATTTGTCATAGATTTACGACACCACCGTTCCCGTGCCTCGGAGAACACGTTAAGACTTACGTCCCGGTTCCACTAATACCAACTTATGGAATCGTTAATAAATTGTCATTAAAAATTGATATGGTGGTGCCGGGTTCATTCAGGATGCTATACTATTTCGTCTAAAATTTATAATCCTAGAAAGGTCGGTTCAAATCCCCCGGCATGTACCTACACATGTAAACACACTTTTCTTATGTATAATTACATACATACATACATATCTTCACGCCAGATCCCTTACGGGGTAGGCAGAGACAATTGAGCGCCACTTGACACGATCACGACATACCTCTTTCGCTTCATCGACATTCATCAACCTCTTCATACATGCCCTTTTGTTACGAAGGCTTTTTAATTCTCCTTCAGCTAGTGTTTTATTTATTTGATCGTGATACGTGTGTCTTGGTCTGCCAGGGCCTCTTTTACCCACAACTTTCGCATTATATACCTGGTTCGTCAATCTTTCTTCGCTCATCCTTTCAACATGCCCGAACCATCGTAGCATGCTTTTCCTTATTTTTGTCCCTATGCTTTCCTTCATACCAACCCTTTTCCGTATTTCGACGTTACGTATGCGGTCCGCCAAAGTGACGCCACATATCCGCCGCAACGACCGCATTTCTACTGCATTAACCCTACTCTCATGCGTATTCTGACATATCCACGTTTCGCTTCCATACATCCATGTATAATTGTTATAGTTTAACAACGGCACCGCTCCATGCCTCAAAAAGCACGTTAAGCCGTGTCGGCCCGGTTCTACGGTACTAATACCAACTTGTGGAATCGTAAATAAATTGTCATTAAAATTGACATCAGATCCTCGCTGGCGAGTGTAGGCCAAATTCTCCAGATATATGTTCTGGAAGGCCCATCTCCAGCAGTGGAGGTCTAGGACGCTGTGTTCTAGGGTCTGTAATGAGGGCAATATGGACGGAAAAAGACTGAGTTGCTGTCTGATGCACTGGTTTGACAATATTCAAAGAAAATTGTAACAAATGGCGTGCTTTCATTAAGGCGCAAACTAATTCCATCGAAATATGAACAAGAAGTGGAAGGGCAACAGAGGAGTGTCAAGAAATTAGTATTCTAATTCTGTAAATCTATTTTTGACTCTTGCCATTTAATTCTGCTAATTATAACTTTTCGAACACCGGGTTAAACAGCTAATGTAAAATAAAAAAAGAGAAGACTTATTCCGTGTAAACTGTTGTTGAGAGATTTTTTTATTTTTTTATTAACAATATAAATTGAATTTTTATGGCTATTATTCGAAAAAAATATTTACAAATAAAATTAATATTGATACTAAGGATAGGGGATATAAGTCCCGTCCGCGTGGAATGGTGGCAGGAACGCTGGCTGCATTTCTCCGCTGAATTGCAATACTGATTCTTTGGGCGAAGAAATAGCCAGCCCTCTTGTCACCGGAGAAGACGACAAGACGCAGTGTTATGTCTTTTAAAAACTTTTTTGCACTTGGACTCCATGGGCCCAGAGTTTCTACAGCAAACGGCATAAATATGTAATCTTTTAATATACTTACATATTTGCGCCGCTTGCTGGACTCCGCATTTTCCGCCGCGGCTCCCGCTTTATGCACTGTCCCCCTGAGATGCGACGCGGCGAGGGTGTCGACGCACGTGGCGTCCCAAGCACGTCCCCGTTCCCAGGGGACCAACGTCATACCATCGGGTCCCTTGCCATCGTCTCGGATAACTCCTATATGTAATTGTATTAATAGAAACTAAGAACTTTTCCTAAGAAGCCATAAGTCAGACATGACTTTTTTTTGGCTTCTCCATACAAATTGGCTATTTTAAATTTAACAGTTTGTATAAAGAAGCCATTTTTTTGTCTTTTCTTAGGATAGGTTGTTTGTTTCTATCAATAGAATAACAATGAGTATAATGGTATTAATGAAACATTAAAAAAAAGTGTGGAATAGAATCTCGTATGAGAATCCGAACTTGGTAAACTGTAAAAGCCGGTACCGAAATTGCCGTTGTATTTAGGCACGCATTGCATGTTTTTCTACCTTGGTACCAAAGCGTTGTTGGTATCATTGCAAAAACACACAAACAAAGCACTTAATCACGGGAACAAAACTCTCCCGCCAGACGCATACGTGCATCGTTTTCCAATCAAAACTTTTTTAATCAAATCGTTTTGGGATATTTCAAAGTGCTGTATTGCACAAAGGTATTATGAACAGGGGAATATGTATGTACATGGGTCTTTTGTATTTTAAGCAAAATCCTTTTTTTTATACTAGCACGACAAGTGAAGGTCCATGAATTATTAAATAGTTAGCAACTGAAATCAGACACTACTGACTGAATCAGTCCCGAACACTATTCACTGGACATGACGTCAATTCGATCCTGAGTATCCACTTCCCCGTCCCGGCAGACTATGGAAATTACCACCATCAGTCCGCCTACCACCTATTAAAATTTAAGATTCTTCCTTGTATATTATTATTAAGGTTTTTGTGCAATAAAGAGTTTATAAATAGGTACTTAAAAATATATAAATCAACAATTGACTTTTCCAAATTTAAAATTTATTCGGATTCAATTAATCTAATAACAATCTACATTGAATATAAATTAAAAGCGAATTGAATAATAAAAAATAAATTAAATATAAACTAAACTATAAATAAAAATGTACTCTAGAGACGTCCCATCCGCGATAGTCCCAAAGTGATTCCCGGACCTTTCCGTCTGACGCTTTGACTCCTTGGCCAGGCGCTTGGCTGATCGCCCATAGGCCCATCGTTTAATAATTAAATATTATTATTAACATTATTATTTTTTCAATTTAATTAAATATTAAGTTACATCAAAGTGGGCAAGGACAGGCTGTCACTCACAGTCCGCTGAACAAAACAAATCTGATTGACAATCCATTTTAACTGGTGAAAGGGTTGACTAGTCACGACCAGAACCCGATGAATTGTCATGGACGTACAGGCTAAACAAAAAGAGATCACCCCTTTTTCTGCCAATTGTGCAAAGAGTCGGCCACTCGGCCATTGTCGTAATTTGAGCGTTAGTGGCCGCCATTACTCGTGGACTACAGGTTTTACTAGGGCACTTATATAGAGATGAAGCTTTGTAGTCTTGACTTGGTCAATCCACCTCATTGGTCACCGTATCATGGTGCCATCGAACTTCCCAGCGCCACGATAAGTCAGAAAGTTAGAATGCGTGATTGCGCTGTCGAATAAAGGCTGTGTACTCGTACATAAAGTACGAGTATATTTCTTTTTTTTATTATAAATATATATATATATATATCTAGAACACAGCGTATTCTAGTTACAGATGGGAAGACTTCCAGAACAGATATATGGAGAATTTGGCCAACACTCGCCAGCGAGGATCGATGTCAATTTTAATGACAATTTATGTACGATTCCACAAGTTGGTATTAGTACCGTAGAACCGGGCCGACGGCTTAACGTGCTTTTTAAGGCATGGGAGCGGTGCCGTTGTTAAACTATAACAATTATACATAAGAAAAGTGTGTTTACATGTGTAGGTAGGTACATGCCGGGGGATTTGAACCGACCTTTCTAGTATTATAAATTTTAGGCAAAATAGTATAGCATCCTGAATGAACCCGACACGCCTCAGTTTCTTAAAGGCAGCTTCACATTTCTTGGCTCTATCCACGATCGAACCCTTCGATCCAGTTTCAACTCCACACTCTCCATTTCTTCTCACCACACCTCTTTTGTCTCCCATTCGTTCGCTGTTGTTGCTGCAAATCTCTGGAACGACTTACCATTAAATATAAAACAAGCTTTAGGTACCCTCCCTGGTGGTAAGCCCATATTTTTTTTTGTAGAATAGTTTTAATTTCATATTTTTAGTTTAGGTTTATTTATAATTTGTTTTTTAAATCTTAATAATAAAGATTTTTTTAAATAAAAAAATTAATAAAAAATAACTTTACTAGTATAGTCGCAATTACTGTATTGAGAAAGATGAATAAATTTCAAGTTATAATATTTTTTCTACGCTTAGCTGGTGTTAAATTTAAATTAAAAACCTGGGTATATATTTCTTACTGTGTAGATAAGTACATTGACTAAAGTTTATTATTGTAATTAGTAAGTAATTTTCGTCTCATTTTAACCAAGTTTTAATAATAACTAATCGAAAATCGAACTTACTATTAGTATAGTTACGGTTTTGGTACTTTATAAATGCGTGATGCAAAAAAATTATATGTCTATGCGCATTGCTCAATTGAACGTATCGAGTTTGTGGTCGAACTGAATACTGTAATTACCGGCTTTGGAAATCCGTTTTTGTAAAAGTATTATCACGACCGTAATCTCTTTTACGTAGGCTACACTTTTAAAGCAACTGTCCACGTTTAGCCGTGTCGTTTCAGCGGGTCTGGACTGGCGTGAAAAAAGAGCAAAATTAATATAATATAAAGGTGGACTGTATGAAGGGGCTGGATGCTCACACGCACTTACCTGTATTCACTGAAGGTGGTCTTGGGCTTTTGATATAAAATTAATAGACAATAAACAATAGACAACCTTAAAGTTGTTTTAAATATGATAAGGTGCAAACAGTGTCGTAGCTTACTGTTCCCATTATCACGACGTCTGTCGTCACAGATCGTTCGTCTGTCGTGTGTAGCTGTAATTAATTTACACACATGGAGCACCCCGTTATGTCCCTGCAGATCTCCGGAACAGTCATCGCAATCTGCTTAGCCTGGATGTAGCCACACTGGAGCACTCCATAGGCACATGTCCGGTCGTCCTGAAGAGTCCTCTTCCATCCATACTCTGCACAGTGGGCTATCTGTAATATTCACGGTGTATAAGTGTTTGTTTGAGACGCAGTATCCCGTCATCACCCTAATATACGGGTATGTGCCTAGCTCTGTTTAGGCTTAAGAGACGCTGTGTATGCCTGACAGGGTTGGAAAGGGACTCCCTAGACTGTCAGCACTTTGTGGCCGATGTCCAAATCTGCTGCATTCTGCCAGTTCTTTGGCGGAGTCAGCTTTGCCAAAACATGTAAGCGATTATCGGCCGCGTCATTGCCCAGTGAATCGTTATAGCCATTTATCCACTGTAGTGTAACTCTGTTGACTCTGCACACTGCCTCCAGGGCTAGGTGTCAAATACAAGGTCAAATAATTTATTACAAACTTTTCGGGCTATTTTGTATTGTCTTTTGTGTACATTACATTATTTTAATTATAATTATTTTTACTATACACTATGAATTGACCTAAATATATATATACACGAACAATAATACATATAATAATAAATAAATAAAAATCTTTATTGCAAAATAAATATACATCACAATTTAGTTGTTAAATAGGTTAGGGCATAAAATAAATCGTACATGTGAAATAGTACTTACAACATTTTATTTTACTCTAGACAATATTTATTTATATTTGCTGAAGGCAAGACTTAAATAATTGTTGTGTGTATATATATAGTTGGTGTATATGCATGTTGGTGTGTGTGTGTTGGTGTGAGTGTGTTGGTGTGAGTGTGTTGGTAAAATACAAGTGCAGGGCTTTGTGTCACAAATAAAATAATTTATCTTATAATAGACCGTGCCTATAAGTCGACGTTTAATATGAATTTTAGTTTATCTAGTCTAGAGTTTAGTTAGTTTAATAGCAGTCAAGAATTGGCGCAGAGTTGACTTGTCACTTTTTTTGCTTAACCTAATCATATGTGCGCGGTGGTGGCACGGTTGTAAGAACGCGTACCTTAAATCCTACAAAGGTCGGTTTAAACCCAATGAGAAATACACTTTTCTTACGTAAATTTGTCATAGATTTACAACACCACTAATGCAAACTTGTGGAATCGTTAATAAATTGTTATAAAAAATTGACATCATATCCTTGCCAAACCGTCTGGCCAGCGTGGCAAGTGTAGGCCAAATTCTCCAGTTCTGTAAGGCCCATCTCCAGCAGTGGAGGTCTAGGACGCTGTGTTCTAGGGGCTGTAATCATATGCCTCCCTAAACTAAATTAATGTTCGAATAAACATATTATTGTATGGTACTATCCAATAGTTTACACTTGATTTATGCACAAAAACCTGTTAAGAAGGTTTAACATTTAACGCAACCCTCTCGCTCGCACATTTCAAAATTTTTCAAAGTCTGAGTGTACTTTTGTGAAATGTAGTCTATTAAAATTCTAGGAAATAAAATTACGGACACCGCCTCCGTGGTCTAGTGGTAACAAACGTTGCCGCGAACTCGGGAGGTCGTGGGTTCGATTCCCACCGGGGGCAAGTTGTACATTGTATAATTTGTCTCGGTCTGGGTGTTTATATGTATAATATGTATATATTTACAAAAAAAAAAGTATAATATGTAGTTTATCAACCATCTAGTTTCCGTAACACAAGCCTCGTAGCTTACCACGGAAACTAGATGGCGCTGTGTGACCTGTCTGGAAATATTTATTTATTTATTTTAGAGATGTATTAATCATAGATTTGTTTTAGTAAAATAGAGGAAAGTAGTTATAAATGTTTTTGCAATTTTTCTTTTTCTAAAATTAGGTATATGAAAGTGTCCAAGTAAAAGTAAAGTATCATCACGACAGTTTCCCTTCCGGGGTGGTCAGAAACCACGCTTATAAAGAAGCAGATTCACATTTAGCCAACTTTACTATAGGCCAATCATGACAAGTGGCAAGCTTGTCGATGTCTCTAGCGTGCCAAACTCGAGATATATCACAAATAAATTAGAATTATTTATTTAAATTAATAAACATTATTGTGTCCCGATCTAGGAATCGAACCCGGTACCTCTGATTCTAAATTCACGGACTTAACCGCTAGACCACGGAGGTAGCTGTCAAAGTTGCCAAGTGTCCAAAATGTCCGTTATTTTATTTCCTAGGAAGTTGATCTCAAAAACACTCAGGCATAAAAAATCTTTAAAATTATTGGATTGTGCGAAAGAGAGGGATGCACAACGTTAAACCCTCTTAAATACTTTAATCAAAGGTCCTCGAAAATTGCCGTTTCAGTAGCGACTTAATATTAAATGCATTGAGGCAAAAACCGAGAGAAGCAATCAGTGGGCGGCGAGTCAATACTGTTGATTGCGCCCCGCAGTCACTGGTTCTAATCCAATTCACTTCTTCCCCCATACAATATACACATATCCTAGCACACGTAGGTTATTACTGACATTTCTTTATTCGCAGGTATTACGTACTTTTATGTAATATTATCTGAAGAAAAAAGAAGCTTTGTATGTTTATCTCGCCTTCACGCCTATATTACTGAATAGATTTTGATAAAATATAATATAATATAATATAATATAATATAATATAATATAATATAATATAATATAATATAATATAATATAATATAATATAATATAATATAATATAATATAATATAATATAATATAATATAATATAATATAATATAATATAATATAATCAAATTCAAATAGTTTTTTAATCAAAAATACTTATTACTAGGGTTTCACAATAAAATAATCCTACAACAGATGTAGGTAGGCAATTTTACAAATAATATCTAAACTAGTGATATTAGACAAATGCGTTGCTGCTAGCTAAACTAATACTTAGCCTTTCAACTACTGTTAAATATAGCTAGCAACATTATATTATTAATCTGACTGTTTACTTCGCTTTTTCGCCTAACTTCTTGACAAATTTTATTTGACTAATATTGAAGCTGTGTCTGTATTTAACACAGCAACATATATGCTTTGCGTTGGCGACTAAAAGTTAGTCTTCTTCTTACGGTGCCATCTCCTATCGGAGGTCGGCTATCATTAAGGCGATTTTGATTTTGTTGGCCGCTGTCCCGAACAAGGATCTGGTGCTCATCCCGAACCACTCCCTGAGGTTCTTGAGCCAGGAAGTGCGTCTTCTCCCCGGTCTTCTGGAGCCTTGTATCTTGCCTTGCGTGACGAGCTGCAGCAAGCTATACTTTTTATTGCGCATGATGTGTCCCAAATACTCCAACTTCCTTCGCTTTACCGTTTTCAGTAGTTCAGTAGAAAAGTTAGTAATAATGGCCAAGTCCTAAATCTTTGTCAAAATTGAGACTGTACACAATCTAAATGGAAAGCAAATGCAATGAATATTGAATGGAATGGGAGCTAACTGCATTACTTTTCTCGTGATAAAATTAGCTTATTCTTTAAAACGCATAAACCCTATTATAATATAGATAACTACAGGTCGCGAGTTAAAAAAATGAACACAACAACGCAATGACAAAGTGTATATATGTGAAACGTGCATAGACATAGTATATGTGCATACAAGACATAGATTCCGACGTGCATGCTACGGAAGTGTAAAACCTGTAAAACACGTTCTTCTTCGACAAGAGAAATTCGTGTTTTTTTTTTAAATATTGTTTTAATACTCTTTTAACTTGGGTTTCGGTTTTAGCGACGCGCGACGCGACGTTCAGTACAAAGCATTCGCCGGGCACGTACTAGGGACCCAATTCTACTAACGCTAAGCTGTCTAAATTGAGTCTATTAATAGTAATAATTGAGTCTAGAGTCTAGACGGATTTTTTGTCTATGTAATGTATATGATTTATACATTCAATTAAATGCATTCAATTAAATATAATAGCATTAAACAAAATTATAACTTTGTGGCATTTGGGGTTGAAACAATTCTCTTGAAATTTCATAAAAGAGCTGGGTAAACGAATTTTTCAAAAGTGTGGCGATCCCAAATAGCATAACTACCTAAAACAGAATAGGTATTTCGATTATAATTCAACGAGGAAATGCGTAACGCGAGGCGAGCGTTTTAGGTACCCTCCCTGGTGGTAAGCCTTAGTTTATTTTGTAGAATAGTTTTAATTTCATAGGTATTTTTAGTTTAGTTTTATTTACAATTCGTTTTTTAATCTATTTTATTTTTGTATCTACTTCGAATAAATATTTTTTTTATTCATTAAATGGATACTCAATTAATTTGATATTCTAATTAATCTAAGACGTGTCAATTGCATTCCAATTGTTCAATTTATGGTATTCTAGTAATTATTTGACGTTTCTTTAGATTGACTCAAAATTGATTTTGATAATTGAAAGACCATTAAGCGGTCTTGTCTGTTGGCAACGTAAGTGTAACATCAAGTTGCGTATGTAATTAGAAATAATCTTTGTTGCTTTATCATGATGGGGGCGAAGTAAGCGATTTTTGGAGATGGCAGATAGAGAAGAATTCCGAGACCAACTGTGGTACCATTGTGATTGTGATTACGGTAGCTTTTCTTAATTAAGTCTCTATTGAACCTTGTGCGTGATCTTTACTCTTGTCCACGGCCGTTCCGATACAGAAGCAACTGCAGACTCGCTGGGAGGTCCTGTTTCGCAAATATGACGCAAAGGTAGGTCAGGGTGCTATATCTTATATTAGTAGATTCCCTTAGTTACTGTTAGCCGAGTCCGTGCGAATATGAACTCCAATAGCGTTTGACGGTATTAACAGTTTCCGTTAAGTGGTAGCCACGACTCAGACTTAGCAACGCAGGACCAACAGTGAAAGAGAGACGGTTTATAGGGTTTTAGTCCGTAGGCGCCTTGGGGTCTCCTTAGGAAGCCTCACGGTGAGTCGGGCATGCGACCTCCCGCGGTGGCCCTTCAGGCTGGGGTCGTATCGTCAGGCGATTTTTTGATCTAGGTATTTAAAAAACAAAAAAGTAAGTGGTTAATTTATATTATAGGTATAACGTTTGCGACAAACCAGAAATTGACTGTCATTTGGATAATTAACGAAAAACGATATGTAGTAAAAAAAATACGAAGAACTGTAATAAAAACAAATCGTAAAGTAAAGTATCATCACGACGTTTCCCTTTCGGGGTAGTCAGAAACCACGCTTATAAATAAGCGGATTCACATTTAGCCAACTTTACTACAGACCAATCATGACAAGTGGCAAGCTCGTCGATGTCTCCAGCGTACCAAACTCGAGAAATATCAGAAATAAATTAAATATTAATTGAATGTATTTATTTACATTAATAAATATTTTTGTGTCCCGACCAGGAATCGAACCCGGTACCTCCGAGTGTAAATCCACGGACTTAACCGATAGACCACGGAGGCAGTTTCATGTCTGTCTTATTTCTGTTCTTTTTTAAAAAATATCGAACCCCTATAGTAGATGACTTGATTGCGCCAGACCAAGATTAGGAGTACAAGAACATGACCAAGACCGAGACCAGCTGTTCTTATGCAAGACCAAGACTTGGTCTACATTATAACCCAGGCGTTTTGAACATCCGGTCCCGAATGACTCCGCGCTGCCTGTGTCTGAACTACACTACTACAAACTGAATTAACAGGATGAGTGATAAAAATAAATTTAATACGTTTATGAATAGTGTTAAAGCTTACATCTAGATTGCATTTTATACCTATAAGAACACAATAATAATAGGACGTACATTGTCTTTTAGCATAGTTGCAAATAAGGGATCATCCATAAATTAAGTCACACATTTTTAAATTATCTAGTCGCATCACTAGTCTATCTAACAGGACGTACATTGTTTTTTAGCATAGTTGCAAATAAGGGATCATCCATAAATTAAGTCACACATTTTTAAATTATCTAGTCGCATCACTAGTCTATCTAACAGGATGTACATTAAACTTTTTAAACTTTCGCGCATATTCATAATAGTTTTTTTTAAATAATTTTAACGGGTCTTTACGCGATTTACCTTAGAGACATATTTCTCCCGACGTTTCAGCCAAGTTGCATTGGCCGTGGTCACGGGTCGACTGAATGAACTGAAAACGGATGTACATTGTTCTTTAGCATAGTTGCAAATAAGGGATCATCCATAAATTAAGTCACACATGTTTAAATTATCTAGTCGCATCACTAGTCTATCTAACAGGACGTACATTGTTCTTTAGCATAGTTGCAAATAAGGGATCATCCATAAATTAAGTCACACATTTTTTAATTATCTAGTCGCATCACGAGTCTATCTAACAGGACGTACATTGTTCTTTACCATAGTTGCAAATAAGGGATCATCCATAAATTAAGTCACACATTTTTAAATTGTCTAGTCGCATCATCTTGCAGAACATTAAATAAAATCGATTAAAGTTATTACAAAACTGAAATTGAAAATGTTAAAAAGCCGCCGGTAAATGCAAATGCAAGTCAACATTTACAAACTCGTGCACTTCCGTTCGCCATAATTGAATTTAGAATTCTCCTCAAAGGAAAATGTTCGATCTTCAATAAGTTAAGCTCATCATAGTCTCAACTCAGTGAATATAACTTGGGTTCAACAAGGTTTAAACTTAGATCAATTCGCTGAGTGATTCCCGCGCTTTTGGCGAGCAAGTTTTTTCTTTTGTAAATTACCTTACTGTGGTTATAGTTAGTTAAAAGTGTTGTTATTTTGTTTAATAATGTGCTCCAATGTCAATAATTATGGAAGATCAAAATATTTCACTCTATTTAGGCCCGTGGGGTCCAAGCGCTAAAACATTTTTAAAAAACATCACTCCTCGTCTAATTGTCTACTCTGCGGACAAGAGGGCTGGTTTTTTCCTAGCCCAGAGAATCAGCATAGCGATTCAGCGAGGAAATGCGGCCAGCGTTCTTGCCACTATGCCACGCGAATACGATTTATATTTAAATTAGGTTTTGTAAGTAGATTTTTTTTTGTTTTAGTTTTTTTTATATTTGGGATAAAGTTGTAGTTTATTGTATACCTGACGTGTTTGGGCGATGTTGCCGCGAATCACTTTAAAAAATAATAATATATTGTATTATATTACCGTCAGCGAGGCGCTTGGCCAAGGAGTTGTCAAAGCGGCTGACAGAAAGGTCCGGAGACAGGAAGGCTGGCAATTATTTCTGCCAACGTATTAGCCTCGCTATACAGAGGGGAAATGTTGCCAGTCTCCTTGGGACTATCTCGGATGGGACGTCTCTAGAGGACATTTTTTATTTATAGTTTAGTTTATTTTTAATTTTATTATTTAGGTAGCTTTTAATTTATATTTAATGTACTATAATTAACTTCGAATACAATATTGATATTTATTATAAAAAGTATTATTGAGACTGTATTCTTTTAGGAGTTGTCATGAAACCATACTTTTAAACAAGATCAAATAAATATAAAATTTGTGTCATGACTAGTAATTCAAGCCGGTACCTCCGCGTCTAAATATAAGGTCTTACCGCTAGATCAAGAACGAAATTTACTCATTGAAAAAAAATAGTTTAAAAGTTGGCAATGCTATTGTTATTGACCAAATATCCTCTTCATATTCGTAAAGCACCATCACTGATATGTTATAAAAATTTGCTCACTAAACACTTTCACAAAAAGCAAGACGAGTCTCATAACTTGACTAAATCGGTATATTATTGTATGTATATATATAAATATAGTATGTAACCAGTATATGTATGTGTTATCTATGTATTGTATGTATTTATATTATAGATTTAATATCGTTCCTTTTTTTTTGTTATAACTTTTTAACTCAATAAATCTCTTTATCTCAAATATTAGCGGTCATGCACCTTACAATCCCTGCTCACATCTCCCAAAGGTTAGCTGTTAGAAAATATTTTTAGACATGAAGCTCGCCTATGTACTGTAAAATGTATTATTTTCTGTGCAATAAAGAATTTATCTATAAATAAATAAAAAATAGCTTTATTGCACAAAAACTAAAATAACTTAAAATTAATGTGCACAGGCGAGCTTTATGCCGTGAGGCATTATCCACCAGCTAACCTTTGGGAGTTTTGAAAACATGTGACAGGCAGAGTGCCAAGTAAATATTAAATAAACAATACATACTAATACTACATATACAATACATGTTATACATATAATAATACATATCTATAATACAATACATATAATTAAATATATACAGGATTCATGAAATAAATAAATAAAATAAAATACATACTAAAGATATTGGAGTGAAAGTTGCATCAAGAGTACAAACAAGGATCAATTTTAACACATAAATAAATCTATCTATCTAGCTATTGTTCGAAAATAGTTGTCTTCATCTAAAATTGATTTTGGACTGAAATTCTTGATTTGCACATACGAGAAGAAGAAAACTTTATATACGTATCAAGTTTCGGTGACGTAAAAATAAATAGTGCAAGCGCTTTGCGAGTGATATTGCATATAAGGCGAGCTGCTGTATGTGACAGTTCAACTATTCTACCCCCGTTCTACGCCTGTGAATAAGTCAACATCTCTGCGCTTTTGGCTATGAAATATTACTTCTCCAATTTGCTGGTATACGCTTATAAATAAATGAATATTTTCCTTCACCAGTTTCCAGTACATAAAGTATTCCTACAGCCGTACTCTTAGACGTTTCCTTAACTATTACTTCAAGTTGTCAAACACCTTGGCACGTTAGTACACTCGAGAAATAGAACTGTTAAACTCAAGGTACCAACTCAAGGTAGGTGTAGTTTAGCCTTATAACATTGAAAGAATATTATTTCATATTTAACGTAAGCATATATAATAAATAAATAATAAATAAATAAATATTTCCAGACAGGTCACACAGCGCCATCTAATTTCCGTGGTAAGCTACGAGGCTTGTGTTACGGAAACTAAGATGGTTGATAAACTACATATTATACTTTTTTTTTTGTAAATATATACATATTATACATATAAACATCCAGACCGAGACTAATTATACAAAGTACAACTTGCCCCCGGTGGGAATCGAACCCACGACCTCCTGAGTTCACGGCAACGTTTGTTACCACTAGACCACGGAGGCGGTGAAAAGTATGTACGTCGTTGTTGCACAAAGTGTGAGGTAGCGGCAACATCATCTTGAGGGCAGTTTTTTTTTAATTTAAAACTTTATTGCACTATGTACAAGGGGCGGGTTTAATGCGGCTAGGCATTCTTTAGCAGCCAAGCTTTGGGACAATGCAGAGTATTTTGATTATGAGGTAGGTGCAAAGGGGTTAAATATGTTAGTGAGAAGTCAGATTGCCCTATCATGTAGCACTGGGTATATACTCATATGTATGTGCCCAGTGCTTCAGGAGGGCAAGGCAAATATAAAAAGTAAATGCCCTCTTTTTATTAATAGGTATAGAATTAGCAAACTCATTAATTTTATTTATTATTTATATGCACAAGTTCAAGCACGCTTCATAATTGATATAAAAACGTTGCTATGAAACTAATCTAAATCGCAAAATTCTATTAGTTCCTGATTGGCAGATTCATGCCGCGCCTCCACCTGATTGGTCGGTTCACACTGAGCCTCCAATGTTGGTACGTGACTAGCGGCATGTTTTATAATCAAACTAGCTGTTTTACCCGGCTAGGCCAGTGTAAACGGAGAAACGAAATTAATTTCGTTGCGCATTATTTTGAATTTGCTATTCATTTAATTTGCATGGTGTAAATGGAAAAAATATTATTTATGAAATGCTCAAACCAACTAACGTATTTAAAATGATAAGGATTAATACCGTATTTGTGTAAATAGATATCCAATTGCCGCTTCATAATTGCTTATTTTTTTTAATGGATATAGTATGTTATACTTAAGAGATAGACATATGCCATCGAGGACTTTTCTGTAGATATATATACACAATGCCACCATACATTATTTTGTTATATCTAAAAAAGTTTTTCATTGAAAGCTCCCAGACGGCTTATTTTTTTCCGACACCTCCAAGAAATATCGTTAATTTATACAAAAACAATACAAATTATATACGTAAACCTTCCTCGAGAATCACTCTATCCATTGGTGGCAACAGTATGAAAATCAGTGCAGTAGTTTTTGAGTTTATCGCGAACAGACAGACAGACGCGATAGAGAACTTTGTTTTATAATATGTAGTGATAGTGATTAAAAGTATGGTTAATAAAATATCTATGTATGTATTATTATGTCACGACCAATTTTAGTACACAAAATGTTGGATTGTTAGACGAAAATCCCATAAGACTCGCACATACATAGACGCTACCGTTTCAATGTACGTATTAACTAAATAGAATGAGCCAAGTAAGACAGACAACACCCTATATTCTTGATTATATTTTTTTAAAAAGCGTATAATGAACATTAATTTACGTACATATATAAACATACAGATAAATAATATTCTTGAGAGCCAAGAACCAACTACATATTGCTGGTCGTCTGGTGTACAGTCATAATACTAAAGGTTAGGTGGCCCAGCAGCCCTATTATTGTACTCAAGCGCAAACGTTATATAATGGCATCCGTTAACTATATATATATAATATTATATATATATATATCACGCTATTAAACTTCATATTTGCAGGGACGCTATCAAGGTCGAGCGCTTATAGAGTTGAGAATTGAATAATATTTTGTAATTATGACGCAAGCTTCGACGTAAATTACGAAATCTACAAATAACGTTTGTTCCTAATTAACAGAATAGGGCTGCTGCAAGTTTAGATGTAAATATATAATATGACAATTAATTATACAAACATTTAATAGCTAGATGAGTTCTTATTAAATTATTTAACTCATAGGCATCTTCGTTTCTCATCCTTGAAGATATCAACGAAATCTAAAGTAAATCTTTGCAGGTATATCCAGCAGTATAAATAATAAAAAATAACATAGGCTAATGATGTTGATATGCATAAATATAGTATTGATAATAATTTCTGTCGAGAATATGACGTCACGTGAAAGCTTGCTCGAGGAGCAGAGAAAATGTTATCACGATGCTTTAGCTTGTTATTCTAAACCTCTTATGTTTAAGTAGATCTATTAACAAACCAAATAGTATTTAGTTAACATGGCCATGAACTCAGTGTTGTTCAGAGGCTAACTGCTATAAAGGCAAATACGCTTTTCGATATCCATTCTAGATGTCGACAAAAAGTATTATTAATTTGTGACTTTTCTACAGAGTAAGACAGAGTAGACTAGCTATTCGGTAAAAGTACAAGCAATTTATGAGAATATTTCAGTTTCCGACTGTAGGTACGTCTAGGTACAATTTCCACACGCCAGAAGGGAATTCGCAATATCCTTCAATAATATAGTTCAGAGACTAATTGCTGCTGTAAAGCTGAAGATTGGCTGTTCGATATCCAGTCTAGATGAAAGTATTATTAATTTGTGACTTTTATACAGAGAAAAGTTTAGACTAGTTATTCGGTAAAAGTACAAGCAATTCATGAGAATATTTCACAGTTTCCGACTGTAGGTACGTCTAGGTACAATTTCCACACGCCAGAAGGGAATTCGCAATATCCTCTCAGTTTCCTGCAAAGATGTCACTGTAAATAACTTGGCGCATTATCTTAATGACACGTGCAGCGAGGCGGACGGAAATGTAAATTTTATAGAAAAAAAGTATCATTACGTCCGTATCCCCAATTTTTTTAATGTTTACGTTTATGCAAGTAAACAAGTAATATAAATTAACTGCTTCCGTGGTCTAGCAGTTAAGTCCGTGGATTTAGACTCGGAGGTACCGCGTTCGATTCCTGGTCGGGACACAAAAATATTTATTAATGTAAATAAATACATTTAATTAATATATAATATTTGTGATATTTCTCGAGTTTGGTACGCTGGAGACATCGACGAGCTTGCCACTTGTCATGATTGGCCTATAGTAAATTTGGCTAAATGTGAATCCGCTTATTTATAAGCGTGGTTTCTGACCACCCCGAAAGGGCGTGATGATACCTTTTATATAATCAAGTATCTTATATAATGACGCCTTTTCAAATATTTATTCATGGGAATCAAACGCGATACCTTCGCGTCTGGATCTACAGAATAACCGTTAGACTACGAAGGAATTTTATCATCGCAATAAAGTTTAGAGTGCATCTGTCTCAATCTATCGACACTTTCGGCTAAGACAATCGACCGTCTCAGGTGTCTCAAGAAAAGTATCATTAATGTACGATCAGTGGCCCAAGTCTGTTTATTTTAACGCAAAAGTTTATGTATTATATATATTTGGTTTTGGGATGACTAATGACAAATTATATATACCACGCTTGACGAGAATCATGTAGTTATGGCAATTTTAGCCTCCGTGTTTGGGCGGTTAAGTCCGTGGATTTAGTTTATTAGATTTGGATTATATTAGACGTAGATTTAGACACAATAATATTTAATATTTTAAATAAATAAATTTAATTAATATTTAATTTAATTGTGATAGAAATATCCGTGGATTTAGACTCGGAGGTACCGCGTTCGATTCCTGGTCGGGACACAAAAATATTTAGTAATGTAAATAAATACATTTAATTAATATATAATATTTGTGATATTTCTCGAGTTTGGTACGCTAGAGACATCGACGAGCTTTCCACTTGTCATGATGGGTCTATAGTAAAGTTGGCTAAATGTGAATCCGCTTCTTCTTTATAAGCGTGGTTCCTATATCTAAAGCCTTATACTGAAACTCGACTGACTTCAATTCATTTAATGCCAAAAATAAGGAAAAACATAAAATTTTCGTTTTTGCTTCATTAAGTAATTCTATTCACGTACATTAACAGAATAAGGTAAAGATTAAGAAAAATAATCATTTATGTAAATTAATTAAAATGTGAAACAAAATGTCTGGCGCATCGACTTATGCAAGGTCTGGTCATTCAACGCCACATCTTGAAGTTACACAAAATATGCTAGTTTCTTTAAAACGGCAATTTTCGCCCCTAATTCAAAATTCGTCATAAATTCCGCCTCCGTGGTCTAGTGGTAACAAACGTTGCCGTGAACTCGGGAGGTCGTGGGTTCGATTCCCACCGGGGGCAAGTTGTACATTGTATAATTTGTCTCGGTCTGGGTGTTTATATGTATATATTTACAAAAAAAAAAAGTATAATATGTAGTTTATCAACCATCTAGTTTCCGTAACACAAGCCTCGTAGCTTACCACGGAAATTAGATGGCGCGCTGTGTGACCTGTCTGGAAATATTTATTTATTTATTAAGGTTGTTTGTACATTTTTCAAAGAGTTCTCACAATTTACCCCGGAATAGGGCGTACAATATTAATTGTGCTAATTAATCTGACTAAAATTTTATTTGGTGAAAATGTCAAGCTAATAAATAGCTATGAAAATTTCTAAATGGTAATTATATATATTTTATCCCTGCCTTCATCCATCATAGCGTCGTAAAATATAATATGTATTGGATACCGGGCATAACTATATGCAGGTCAATTGTCTGTCGCGGGAAGAAGCAAGTTGAGTGCTTGGACAAAAAAACAACACTTTTATTTAATTAATATCGCCTAAGTATTTTATCGTACTTATCTTATTTAAAAATAATTAAAAATCATTGTTTTACAAAGTTAACCTACATAATTTGACGGAAAAAATCATAAAACCATTTAATTTGGTGCCAATACTCATGGCTAAAGAAAAGTAAAATATGTAAGTATTTGTGTTTTTATAACCTATTTTTTTATTGGTGACCTTATCAGGCCTGGGTCACACGGCCTGCTAACTGAAGGGTCGCGCCGGAATACTCCCCACGCCTGTCGCGGCCCGTGTCGGTAGTCGGTTGTTGTTTCCATAGCCACGTTATATGTTCCTTGGCCGCGCCTGTCGAGGCTGTCGCAGCCCATGTCGAGCATTTGATGTGAAATATAATAATAATAATAATAATTTATTCGGTGTAAAAAAATACAGTAACATAAAAAAGGATACATGGGTTTCTAATTTATGGCGCTAACATTGCATATACAATAACACAAATCTAATAATAATATAATTTTAAGCGAAATTTTATAGGCCTTGGGTCGTCGAACAATTTATAGTGAAAATATAATATATAGTGAAAAATCCTCCGAAAGTTAAATTAATTTCAGTGAAGAATCAGGAGATAATCCTACCTTCTTCTGCACGTTCTGGAATATTTTTGTGAGATCTAAATAATATAATGGTGTATTGTATTGATTTGTATATTAAAAGGTTTTTAGTAGATTTTTGACCCTATAAGATTTTTTATATCAACAACAGCACGTCTAATTTGGCCTCGAAAGGAACACTCATCCACTGTAGTTTTATTTTTATCGTCGCAGCTGTTGCTACAAATGTACCTGGCCTGCGCATTGGTAATGTAATTTACCAATTACGAGAAGCACGGTCGAGTTTATTAGTGTCATGACTGGTGCGTCACAGGCAGAGGCGCAGCATGGCCGGAATGTCCGCAATTCGATTAGGATGGCAGCTGCGGCCGATCGCAATCAACTCTATTGACGCAAAAACTGATTGCTGCGGCCAAATTGATTATAATTTTAATCTGTAGACTGTAACTGTCAACAACTATAAGCATCTAACAACAACTGTGCTGCTGTTTCCATAGACGGATCGTATAAAGGTGGCATATTCAAGAGCGGAGGTGGCTAGTTTGTAAGAATACTTTCCCTAACACGCTAAAAAGGTACGTTCGAACACATGTTCAATGAGAAATACACTTTTCTTACGTACATTTGTCATAGATTTACAAAATTACCGTTCCCGTGTCTCGGAGAGCAGTTAAGTCGTCGGTCCTAGTTTCACTAATACCAACTTGAGGAATAATGTCATTCAAAATTGGCATCAGATACTCGCCAAAACGTCTGGCAGCGTGGCGAGTGTATCTATTTATTTAAAAACTTTATTGTAATTTACAATCGGCGAATGCCGTGGCATTCTCTGACCGTTGACCGTTGGGACAAATGAGATTTCTTCATTAGATCGAGGATAGTGAAATGATATTAAGAAATTATTTTTATTCCAATATATACCATAAAAGTAAGTAATTCTTATATAAACACACATATACGTAAATACTATATACATATATACATAACATTAATACATAAACATATATTATAAATACTATACATAAAAATAACTACTGGCTTTATTTAATAATATTTATTATACATAATACCACAAGACCAACTACCCACCAAGGCCAAATTCTTCAGAAATTTCTGGAAGGCCCAGCTCCAACTTTGTTCTAGAAGCCGTGATGATGGTGATTATATTCAAGAATTATGTGGAAGTTGGTTCAAGAGGAATTCCAGCAAAATCTTTGGACCACTTACCGAAAGAATTTTGTCTGCCGACAATATTGGACAAACTTCCTAAACGGAATTATTACAGTTTTTAGTTGGGTACGGAGAGGAGCAGAATAGTGGATAGTAAGCGTCTTTTTACGCAATAAAACTAGGAGGCCTTCTTTGTAAACCACCTTATAATCGGTCGCAAGACTCCATTATTCTCCTCTCTCTTTCCCACACACAATGGACCCGGCACCCGCATGGTGAATCCATAGAATGCCAACATGTATTCTTCTATGCTTGTCAAAATCCAGACACGCTTCATAAACCTCTGAAGAGGATTCTCGCCTGCCAAGCATATAGGTATGTTAAATGATTTAATTATTTTAGACTAGCTTTAGTAAGCTGAGATTCCTCTATTACGTATAAAGTAAAGTATCATCACGACCGTTTCCCTTTCGGGGTGGTCAGAAACCACGCTTATAAATAAGCGGATTCACATTTAGCCAACTTTACTACAGGCCAATCATGACAAGTGGCAAGCTCGTCGATGTCTCCAGCGTACCAAACTCGAGAAATATTACAAATAAATTAAATATTAATTAAATGTATTTATTTACATTAATAAATATTTTTGTGACCAGGAATCAAACCCGGTACCTTCGAGTCTAAATCCACGGACTTAACCGCTAGACCACGGACTTTTTCCAATAAGCTAGTGCAAATGATTACACTGGGCGAGTTTACTAGAGTTGATAATGTCGATGCTACGAAACTCGCTGAATGTAATTTAGAATCGGTAGAGCGATCTCAGCCAAGCTAAAACAATATCATTTCCATATGTGCATGTAGTTATTGGTTAGCAAAACCTCTGCCTTTGGAATATGTAGGAAATTTTCCGACTATGAAATGTAACGACTTCGAGATTTTGGCACCAAGCCAAGTAGCCAGGACTTTCCTCAAATGTTTTGTAATGGTAATCGGAAAATCTTCGATTTGTTAATCTATTTGTATATACCTATTGCTTTATTTCCCCACACCTATAAAAAGGAAGTTTCGCGCCATTTTACAATGACATGTCAAGTGCAAGTTTTTATTTATTTAAAACTTTATTGCACGTTATACAAGGGGCGGAATTAATGCCGCTAGACATTATATGACCTTAGGGACAATGTGGACCATTTCAAGTGTAAGGTAGATGCAAATATTTATATATAATAATAATAATCTAATAATAATACAATTATATTACTAAAATACATACTAATAACTATGATATATTAAATACTAATAATACAATAATAAGGAAAAGCATGCTACGATGGTTCGGGCATGTTGAAAGGATGAGCGAAGAAAGATTGACGAACCAGGTATATAATGCGAAAGTTGTGGGTAAAAGAGGCCCTGGCAGACCAAGACACACGTATCACGATCAAATAAATAAAACACTAGCTGAGGAGAATTAAAAAGCCTTCGTAACAAAAGGGCATGTATGAAGAGGTTGATGAATGTTGATGAAGCGAAAGAGGTATGTCGTGATCGTGTCAAGTGGCGCTCAATTGTCTCTGCCTACCCCGTAAGGGATCTGGCGTGAAGATATGTATGTAATACATATACTACATATGATACCATTACATAACTTATGAACCATTTAAATAATGCGATGACACCATTTGTTTTGTTTAATAATGTGCTACTAATGTGAATAATTATTGAAAATGATATATTGGACTTTAAATATGGAGCACAAGTTGCAGTTTATTTTTTGCGGTTTTCCCGCGCTGTTACCACCCATATTATACCCGACGTGTTTGGGCTATAATGCCACGAGTAACTCCAAAAAAAGCATCAAATTCTGCAACATCTGGAATTTGATGATAACCTCATTAGCTCATAGGAAAGAATTCATTCAAGAATTCAATTCAAGCGTCGAAAAAACTTGGGATACTGAACAAGGTGAAGCGGTTTTTCCCGCCTGCTCTAAGACTTATGCTGTATAAAGCTCAGATAAGGTCATGCGTGGAATACTGTTCTCACCTCTGGGATGGCTCCGCTAAGTATCTTACAGATGCTCTCAATGTCCTGCAGAGGCGGGCAATTCGGATAGTGGACGACACCACAGTCTCTAAAACTCTCGAATCACTGCAGCTTCGCCGTGACGTTGCTTCTCTTAGCGTGTTCTACAAGCTATACCACGGCGAGTGTTCTGAGGAGCTCCATAACCTTATCCCTTCTTCTCTATTCCGCAACCGAACTACACGCACAGGCCAAAATATGCATCCACATACCTTACCCACTATCCCTACGCGTACTCATAAATTTGGAGACTCTTACATCTGTCGCACGCTGAAGATGTGGAATGCTCTCCCAGCCAGTGTGTTTCCCCACTCTTATAACCTGGAGTCCTTCAAGCGAAGTGTGAAAAAGCATCTTGTTAGGCCGGCATAGTGGTAGAGACTGATGTCGGTCGTGGTGACCGGCGTCAGTTGCTCCCATTCTTGGACCTCGCGTACTGCTTACCATCAGGTGGGCGCAAAAAAGAAAGATATATTACGTCAGACTTGGCTGTATGGGCTAGACCCTTTGCCTTCCCTATCACCTCATTCATCATCCATCGGAAGAAGAGAAAACAAACAAACAATAAAAATATTATTTGTAGGTATTTTCTATACTTACAAGAAATGTAAATAAAAAAAAGAACACGACAAGAAAATATGATAAAGCAAGAAAGTGTCAAAAACGAGCCGCAAACTGCTAAAATCCTGTTCAGATAATGCCAAGTTTTAAACTTTGCTTAGATTAAACGCCTAATTCCCATCACCAGTTTAAAGCATCTTATCGCTAAAGTTCGCAAACTTTCTTAATCCCTGAAGGCACTTTTGTTTTTTTTTAGGTTTTCGTCTTAAGATTTTTAAAAGAGAAAATTTGTTGAACATTGTCCATGAAACAACAAATCTCTATTTGAAAGTGGACGTCGAACACGGCCATAACCAGCAATGTACTGTCATAAACTGATTAATTCAAAGACGATAGTCCTAGCTTTAATTCTTATAACGTTTAGCTTCTTGTCCCATCTTGTTATACTCGTATATTTAATGTCTTTAGACCCCATTGCTGCTTAGTCTTCCAGTAGCAGGAGTGGAATAGTTTAATTAATGACGTCTCACAAACCTGTAATAGGTTTATGTAAATAAAGATATTTTGACTTTGATAGACTTTTGACTATCAGCACTAAAAATAACCCGTATCTCCGTGACGTCGCCGCGGCGATCATATCGTGTCCATCCAGAATATCGCTCCTTCTTGCGCTCGGCCACTTAAAGTGGTTGAAACGAGACAGGGTTTGTGAGCCACTAATGCGCTGTTATACCTGTAACAGTGCCCAACACTAAAATTGTATTGATTAATAGGTCAGTATACCCGTCGAGATCCTGCTGGGGAAAACGAGGGAATGTCATTATCCCATTAGCCATCCGGGCCTGAACGACCCCACTATATCTGTCTGTGATCCTAGATCTAATCCTAGTGTAAGTTTTTTAACAACACCACACAGATAACATATAGTTATGTTATGGGTTGTGGCAGGATAAAAAGATTGATGAAAAGAATGATTAAAATAATCCATGTTTAACAATTTGTGCCTTATAACCAAATGTTAAACGTATATTAACTTAATCATCTGAAAACCGGTAGTGAATCTAACAACATTGTTGATTGTATACTTTCAGATGTGTATCATCAAATGAATCTAAAAACTTTATAACTTGTTAGTATAAGTATTAGGGAGGTTTAAACCAGCGAAGCGCAATATTTGTCACAGCTCCATTGTCGGTGTCGCTGAACAAATAAACATATTTTGTACAATTTAATTTTGACCAGACAATAAAAGAACTATAGGAACTGTAGATAGGAACTTTTATCAGAGAACCGAGCACGGTTTCGTGTGTTATATTATTGTTATCGCCTCAAGTTAAGTTACTCATTAAATATATGTAGATCTAAGTAATGTAAGGTTAAAAATCTAAGTTGCCTGCGAGCCGCCATACTTCAGTTAAAAACAATAATAAACTAATATATTGTTTAAAAGCCGTCGTTGTGAAGGTCAAGTGAATTGAGGTTATATAGGGAAAAACCTTGCTAAGCAATGGGAAACTATAGGTTTAAAGGGCCTGGGTGAGATAGATAGATAAATATTTTATTGCGCAATAAACAAAAACATATTTACTGTGATTCATTGCACTCTTGTGCTGGACGCCCTTACTGAAATAACAGCGCTCAGAGCGTTTAACGATTGTGCATATCTCTGTCGCTCGCACGTCATTATTTTCATCATTACAGCCCCTAGAACACAGCGTCCTAGACTTCCACTGCTGGAGATGGGCCTTCCAGAACATATATCTGGAAGATTTGGCCTACACTCGCCATGCTGACCAGACGGCTTGGCGAGGATTTGATGTCAATTTTTATGACAATTTATTAACGATTCCACAAGTTGGTATTAGTGGAACCGGGACCGACGGCTTAACGTGCTCTCCGAGGCACAGGAACGGTGGTGTTGTAAATCTATGACAAATGTACTTAAGAAAAGTGTATTTCTCATTGGTACATGCCGGGTGGGTTTGAACCGACCTTTGTACGATTTAAGGTACGCGTTCTTATAACCGAGCCACCACCGCGTCGCTCGCACAATACAGCATTATTAAAGATTATTAGTCTCAGTGTACTTTTTATTTATTTATTTAATTAGGATCACCAACAGAGTACATATTGAATCCAATTCTATCAATAGAAGCAAACAGTAAAAAATATATAAGTGAATGGTACCCCAGTAACAGGTGATCACAACATGTCAAACTACATTCAATTATGATACATTATATGTTTAAGAAATTTAATTAATAATAGTAACAATATTTAAAAAATAAAAATAATGAGAACTACGAGTATGACTAAAAGTAATACTTACAGTTACAGAGTTAAATGATAAAAGTATCTTATATACAAACTTCATTAAAAAGCAAAATAAACAACTAAGAAAAAGAATACGTAAAATATCCGAATAGAAAGGTATAAGTTATTTTGCGAATTGATTTTACAAATACACAATACAACTAACAAAAGCAACAACAAATGAAAATATTACAACTATAACCCTCCAGCGCCAACTGTGAACGCGGCTTTTGGGAAATGTAGTCTATTAACTTTCTAGGTTATAAAATTACGGACATTTTAGAGATTATATTAATAATAAATTTGTTTTAGTAAATTAGAGCAAAATTGCTATAAATATTTTTGCTATTTGTGTCTGTCCAAGATTAGATGAAAGTGGAAATTTGTGTAAAACGTCTGTCATTATATTTCCTAAAAAGTCAATAGACCAAATTAAACGTTGCGTTAAAGGCTCTTGCTTCTGTCATATAATTGAATAGAATATATAACGTAATTAACAGTGCTAAGGTTACAGATATTTTTCAACAAAGTGGAGTTTTACCGCAGGCGAACGTGACCGGTGCATGTTCAGATAGATTGAATACAGCTTTTTATGAAAAACAAGAGAGAAAAGGATTTTGCAATTTTCCAAAACCCCCTCCGGTTATTTGCTAACCTCGCACGCTTCCCCGTCGTAAATACGATTTCATTTTGCATAATATTGTAACCGATAAAAACCAATTTGGTATATTTTTCTAGCAATCATCCTATTCCTCCATAATCTTTTGAATAAGCAACCAGTGTGAGGAGTTGAGATCGTTTTTAAAATAAAATAGGGGTCATAAGTCATTATGCACCTAGACCTCTACTTTTGGACTTGGGCTTTCCAGAATATGTATATCTGGAAAATGTCTTACATAAAAATGGCCTACACACGCCACGCTGGCCAGACGGGTTGGAGAGGGTTAAATTAACATTAAATTTATTAACAACTACCTGACCTGGCGAACTTCGTACCACATGACAGTTAATGAATATCGTGTTACTTATTAGCTGGACTAAAATTATGATTTTATGGAAATAATACAATTAATATAAAATAATTAATATGTTAAGATAGGAACACAAAAAAAATATAAAAGAACACAAATCAACTATATCAATCGTTTTAATTTTCTTCATTGAAGCCTTGTGATATACGACATTATATTAAATTTCTGAACGCACCCATATAAAAATTGTACAGCCAGCAAGAAAATAGAAATTTTACAAGTACGAGTATAGTATGAATAATATACTATTTTGTTCGTATTGATCATGTAAAGTGTCATCAATCAAGATCTATAACCATGGCAAATTTCAAGTAAATCAGACCACTAGTTCTCGAAATAGTAGTCTCACATTCATTTATTTTTGCAATTGAGCATAGTACAAAAAGTATTCAGCACTTTTACAAGTATTTTTTTAGAATAATACAATATCATTTCATAGTACATATTGGTGAATATAAAGCAGTGCATGATAACAATTATTTGGAAAGAGATACAATAAAATAACAAAAATCTTGTAAAAAAATATGAAATAAAATAAAGTAACGCTTAAAATTATAGCTGCTGTAAATAGACACAAACGAACAAATATATATATTTTTAGTCATAGTTAGAGTCTTGCGTAAGATCACGACAAAGAGTGCAAGACAAAGACCGAGTCTGGTGTTGGTGTTGTTTTGGGCAACAATGAGTGTAAATCAATTTTAATTTTACAAAATGAAAAATAATTTTACTAAAATTTCACTCTAACATTTTTGCGAGCGAGAGAAACCTTGATACGAAACTGCACGTACGTGGGAGTACAGGACGAAATGGCCGTGAACTTATTGTGCCGACCTGATTGGAGATTACCGTCTGCCCCAGATCCGAGCCCTCGCCCCATCTGTCCCCTGCATCCATTTATATGCAGCTACAAGGTCAATATACAGGCTGAACTAAATGTCAACGTTATAAATAAATTACGGTCATGTCCATATTAATATTATAAATGTAAAAGAAGCTTTGTCTGTGTGTGTGCATGTATGCATATATATACAATACATTAGTGTAGAATCCGGCAAGCAGCGCAAGATTGTATGTATATTAAAATATTAGATATTTGTGCCGTTTGCTGTAGAAACTCCGGGCCCATGGAGTCCTTTTTCGCCCAAAGAATCAGTAATGCAATTCAGCGGGGCAATGCAGTCAGCGTTCTAGCCACCATTCCGAGCGGACTGGACAAATATTTTTAATTTCTATTTTGCAATATTTTTTAAGAACGGTGGTGGCTCTTATCTTACAAAGGTCGGTTCAAACCCCCGGCGTGTACATGAGAAATACACTTTTCTTTGGTACATATGTCATAGATTTACAACACCACCATTCCCGTGTCTCCGAGCACGTTAAGCCGTCGGTCCCGGTTCCACTAATACCAACTTGTGGAATCGTTAAAAAAAACAATAAAATTGACATCAGATCCTCGCCAACCCGTCTGGCCGTTGTTAGAATTGTTCATTAAAACCCTAAGACAGACATAGGCTATATGACGCCATCATGTAACCCCACAGCCATACCTATGTCTGTTGATTACTGAATATTACTGAACTGGTCCGACATCAATCAAGAATGAGCCTTGAAATTCAGAAATAGTATGTATGTATGGCCACGGGAAGGTTTTTTCGGTACATTAAACGGGCAACACTGGGTCAAACAGCTAGTATTTAATAATAGACGACAACTTCAGCCTTTTTTTATAGTTATAATAAATTTGAGATCAATGTTCATTTACTTTTTTTTTTGTTTAAATTTACCCATATGGGAAGGCAAAGGAACTTGTCCATACAGCCTAGTCAATCGTAATGTTTTTTTCTTTTTCTATTTTAGGTAATAAGGCCTAAGCCATTTCTTTAGTACGTCTTGTCCGTTTTTTATTCGTCATAGTCCGAGGATAGGTCTTAATTCGTGTGTTTTTTCTCTCTAAGTAGGTAATATTGTTTTAGCCGATTTTTCATATATGTCTTAGCCGTTTTTTTTTTTGGTATTGTTAATTTATGGTGTCTCACACCACTATTCCAACTTGACAAAATTGTATGTAGAGGTGGAAACTATTCTTATGCTTGAATTAAAACGAAATATCTGTACTTGACCTTGATTTTGTGGTTTATTCTCGAAGAACAAATAAAAAGACGAGTATATATATATATATGTACAAAAGTATGCTCACGTTTGTTATTTGTTTAATGTAGAAAGTTTAGGTAGGTACTGTGATTTCAGCAGGCTTATATGAATATTTACTTCCCTTCAGGGCAATATGAAACGCATCGTAACATTACGTTTTTAGGGATCAAAAAGGAACTGCCTCTGTGGCATATCGGTTAAGACTGTATGTAGATTTAGATGGAAAGGTTCTATTTGTTGTGTTCTCTTTTCCCAATGAATGAGGTGATGATAGGGAAGGCAAAGGGTCTAGCCCATACAGCCAAGTCTGATGTACATAAATCTTACTTTTTTATGAGTTAATGATGATCAAATTTAATAACGTAGGTTTAAGTAGTATAGTAACTGACAACGCTCTTTTACAGCAGCATCTACATTTAGGGAGTGTATAATTTACATAGTTTAATTTGGTAATGACGATGGCTGTTCTTTGCACTAATCGATCTTTTGCTATCCTTCCATGATATGTAAACTGTTAATTGTATAACTGACAAAACCAAGTGTACGTCATGTATCTTATGGTGAATAAATTAATTGAATTGAATTGAATCAAAAACAAAAGCTTTTAAACAAAAATAAATATATTTCCAAATATGGTATCCCATCATCGTGCAAACCTAGAGACATTCACGATGGGGCTTGAGATTCACGATGAGAATTGAAGCTAGGACAATATTGATCTAGGACCAACAAGAAAATATTTCAAAACACATAGTTGTATGGACGCAACTCTGACTTTTTCAAAAAAACTTTGGTAAATCCAAGACTCCGTCAAAGAGATCCCACTAAGCTATTAATGCCAATATGTAAGAGTTCACTGTGTAGTTCTAATTGCTATTGTATGGCTATAAAAGTTTATAATCATATACCTTCGGACATTAAATTATTAGCTATAAATGTTTTTAAAAAAACTTTATCTCGCTGGCTATCTGCTAAATGTTTCTATAGTCTTAAGGAATTTTGTGAATACAAATGTGACATAATTAAAACTGTAACTGTTTAACTTTATGTGTTACGGAAGTTATGATTTTTAAATATGACAAAGGGCCAGACATTATACCGGAAATATTCCTATGTGGCTCGCAGCTGAAGATAGTCTCTAAATTCAAATATCTCGGCCATATAATAGTTGATCGTCTGAGGGATGATGAGGACCTGGAAAGACAGAGGAGGACTCTCGCTGCCAAGAGCAATATGTTGGCTCGAAGGTTTGCGCGTTGCTCGAGACAAGTTAAAATCACTCTGTTTGTTGCGTACTGCCAGGCGTTCTACACCAGTCATCTCTGGAAATTGTACACGAGGCGTGCCTTTAACACGCTTCATGTACAATATAATAATGCATTTAGATGTATTCTAAAGTTGCCCTGGAGGTGTAGTGCGTCTGGTATGTTTGCTGAGAACAGAGTCGACGACTTTTTTGTCATACTCCGCAAGCGGCACGCCTCTTTTGTGAACCGACTGAGACAATCTGATAACGACATAATTAAGGCTATTTTTGACATAAGGTCGTTTGACCTTGTAAATTATAAATTTATTTAGATTATAGTTTAGATTAAAATTAGAATTATTGTTTAAATTAATTATGGGTCTTTAAATGCCTGAAATAAAATATATTTAATTTTAATTTAATTTAACTTACTACCTATTGTTATTACTATATCATACCTTGTTGTTTATCTTTCTTTTAAATATTGTCTTCATAATTAACTGCTTACAATTTGTTAAACTATTGGCCCTAAAGGTCTTCTTTTATGTTTTCTTTTTAAATTATATAACTTCATTTGTAATGGCTGTTTGTGCCATAATAAAATAAAATAAATAAAAAATAAAATAAATAATTAAAAACATGACAAACTGTATGTAATGCTATTATTATTATTATCCTTAAACATTTGCATGCCATATTGTGGTGGATCAAGAGAAACTATTTTGATTTTATTTATATAACATACTATGTACCATGTATCCTAGCAAATAAACGATTTCATTTCATTTCATTTCTAGATCCCTTTGCCTTCCCTATGAGAATACCTTACCCCTATTCGTATCTCTATTTTTCATACTTTTGTCTGAATAAAAGTATTAAAAATATTCATGAAAATCACGTGCTGTTTAAGTGCGTTCTTACGTGGCGGTTTTTGTTACGCAAATCTATATAAATGGGCCCATTTGTTCCGATATTCGTACATCGAGGACACCTGTGTTACGATGATGAAGTGCCGAGCGGGGCACCCTTAAATATATTATTATCTACTGAATTTTATTCCATGATATTCTTCTGTGTAACATTACTGGAATATTATGTTTATGTTCGTGTTTTAAATCATAATAATATGTTTTATTTCAGTACTTATCCTGTATCCATAAAATAATGTGGTCAGCATACTACCTTCAGTGGTCAGTAGAGTCGCATGTTATGCACACATTCTAATATTATATACCACTGGGTTTTTTTTAAATCTGATGATAAATATTTTTTTATATTATCAACTACTTTTGAGAATTTATTGCTATTTAAAGAAAGATAAAAATATTTATTAAATTTTAATATTAACTGCCTCTGTGGTCTAATGGTTAAGTTCGTGGACTTAGACTCTAAGGTACCGGGTTCGATTCCGGTCGGGACACAATAATATTAATTAATTAATTTAATTTATTTGTGATAGATCTCGAGTTTGGTACGCTGAAGACATGGACGAGCTTGCCACTTGTCATGATTTTCCTATAGTAAAGTTGGCTACATGTGAATCCGCTTCTTTACAAGCGCGGTTTCTTTTTTCCACCCCGGGAGGGAAACGGTCGTAATACCTTTTTTTATTTTTGTTTTTTGCCAAACCATACACATAGATCAAATCAAATCAATTGATTTGATACACATAGAATAACACAAATAAAAAATGTAAAACTAATTATAAAAATGAGGTAAAAGAGCATACAAAAAATACTTAGCCTACCAGTATACTACAAGTAGGTATAGCTACAATAAGGCGATCAGCTCCGCATTAGCTACAACCTAGGGATATGCCATGGCGCCGATTTTCAGGCGCTTTACGAACGGATAAACACGTCACGGACACAGATGTAATAATGGGGTGTATCAGGCAAAACTTTTTGTAGATGTCGCTAGCGGCACTGGTACCATGTTTACACCTAAGACGGATCCTTTATCAAAATTTATTTGTAGTTTTTTTTATTTTTATAACAGAAAAATAAATTATAACTTAACGTTACCTAACTTAAAATACGAATTAAGTAAGCGAACACCGTCTTTAAAATAAAAAAAGGTTGAATTAATAGAACGGCAATTTTGAGATCACCATATCTTTGCTTTCGCTTGGAAATCTCGATATGTACACTTAAAAGCTGCTCACTTCTGCATAATATCCAGAAAATAATAAATTTCGTAAAAAAAATACAAGTTTTCTATGCAACTGACAGTTCTATTAGGTACCATCTATCATACGCCATCTGTCGTGATAAAAAGTTAGTGATACACCCCATTACAACGCATTAAATATAGATCTAAACATATCCATACATACACACACATGTACTTAATAATAGCAACTTGGCACAGTCTTGTATAGTATTACTTGATTTGACATTTTATTTCTATTCTTATGCAGGTTTTGTAGCAAGGTGGATTGAGGCTAGCAAGCTCGTTGAGAAGAAATGAGTTGACGTTTATTATATAGATATTTCTCACCTTCCATATCCAGCATCCTGATTTTATCAATAGGTGCCTATCGTAAAATGTACACACATCAAAAAAGTCTAGGGATCAAGCATGTTTATGCGGATTTCTTGTGATTGAGATGTGGCTTTGTAATAAATTTATGATTTTATAAATTTATATGGATCCTTTTTGGTGCATTTCATAATTTAAAACAGGAACTGTCAATCAAATTCGAGTAAAAGATGAAAATCAGCTGTCAATATTTTCCCTATAAAAACATAAGACGCATTGAAGACATTATTAGTGCTACTGTTTCCCTACTACTGATTAAAACCAACGTTATTATGGAGCGGCGACGTCATTTAAGCAGGGAAGAAATGATCAGAGCCGTGGGAATGATAGAAGCTGGTTCCCGGCAACGTACTGTGGCTTTAGCTCTGAATACAAGTCAGAGTGTTATCAGTCGACTTTGGACACGTTACCGAACCACTGGTACCGTGGCTGAGCGCCATGGAGGACGGTATCGCTGCACCACACGGAGACAAGACCGATACATTCAAATCACAGCTCGAAGAACTCCAACAATAACCGCCATGATGTTAGCCGTGAGCCTTCATCGCTCTTCAGGGAACTTAATTAGCGACCAAACAGTCAGAAACCGCTTGCATGAAGTGAACCTTCATTCCCGAAGACCGCTACGGGTACCACCTATAGCAATGCACAATCGTAGGACTCGATATCAATGGGCTCTTGAACACAGAAATTGGACAGAAGAACAATGGCGTTTCGTGTGCTTTTCTGATGAGTCTCGTTTTGGTATGAGGCCGGATACAAGACGTATACGACACTGGAGAACCCCTGGACGCCAACAGCGATTAAAATCCTGCCAGGAAGTCCATCCTTATAGTGGTGGAACCATCATGGTATGGGCGGGTATTTCGATCGGCGGAAGAACTGAGTTGATTTGGATCAGAGGCAACCTCAACGCTCAAATTTATGCTGAGACGGTTGTATCAGACGTCATCGTTCCTCTACAAGTGCATATCGGTCCCTTATTTCAGTTAATGCATGATAATGCACGACCGCACACCGCAAGAGTTGTAAGACAGACTCTCGCCGCAGCTAACATCAATGTCCTGCCCTGGCCTGCTCAGTCGCCAGACTTGAACCCGATTGAGCATGCATGGGATATTCTTCAGAGAAGAGCTCTGCCGAATATGGAGGGTATCCAGTCGCAAGAAGACCTTTTTTTGTTGTTGCAACGAACATGGGCGGCCATTCCACAGCGTGATTTGGATGAACTCATTTTGAGTATGCCAAACCGATGTTCTTGTGTTGTTAGTGTTCGCGGTAGAAACACGGATTATTAATTGTTTAAGTTACCCAATAAAATTAAAAAAAAAACTGTTATTTCAGTCTTTTTTTCGAACTTTAATGTTAGTGGTTCAAATGTCAAAAATCCCTTTATTAGGAAAATGGCAATTTTTTTTACTAATGCAAAGGTGACTTGGTTTATCGTTACTGTAGACAAACGAAAACATTTTATTTGATCAATCCTTAAAGAAAATTTTAATGAATATCAATCAGGAGAAAAGTTATTGCAAAAATATATGTTGATCCCTAGACACTTTTGATGTGTGTATTTACCTTATATTTTTTTCCAGTTTTTACTTCAAAAATGTAGGCTAATTTCTTCATATTTCTGACAAGTATGGGCAGTATTTTAGTCGTAACTTTTTTTGGCATCGGATGCGATGTTTAATCCCGGGTCTGACATTAACGGTACGGGGCCGCAATGCAGAATCTGAGAGGCCGATGCTCTAGAATGACCTAGTTTACATTGACACTGCACCTTACCTAACACCTGCTTCGAAACCTACTCTTTCAATCAAATCGGTTGGATTACAATCTTGTTTGCAATTTTAGTTTTAAAACTAGGAAAGTTCATCGTAAGTATTGGTTCATGGTAATTTATACGCCTTATGAACTAGGCACTTTAAATTTGATACCGTGTCCCTCTATACTATACGTGACTATAGAGTTTAGCCTTTAGATAAATAAATATTTCCAGACAGGTCACACAGCGCCATCTAATTTCCGTGGTAAGCTACGAGGCTTGTGTTACGGAAACTAGATGGTTGATAAACTACACATATAAACACCCAGACCGAGACAAATTATACAATGTACAACTTGCCCCCGGTGGGAATACAACCCACGACCTCCCGAGTTCACGGCAACGTTTGTTACCACTAGACCACGGAGGCGGTCTAGTTGAACTTAGTGTTTTTGAACCTATAGATTTATTTCTCTTTTTAAATGATCTCGGGGCTAATTTGAGGTGAAAAGTAGGAGTATAATCTGCCCTGCAAAAGTAGACATTAAACTCAAAGCCATTAAAATAAAGCACAGGATTAGACTATGAATAACCAGTAATGTTATGTCCAACTCTTTTGCAGTTGTTGCCGCAAACTTGTGGAACAACCTGCCTGTAGATGTCCGACAAGCGCCAAACAGATCGTTATTTAAAAGAATGGTTTTTACACGTTTTCTAAATAGCTCCATTACATAGATATATAAGTATATGATATTGTATTATATAAATATGTATGTATTATTATTTATATGTACCTATGTATTCTATTTATATACGAGTATAATCATAGTATGTAGTCTATTTAGTGTATACCTACTGATTAATATATAGTTTTGTATATAGTATATTAGATTTAGTATTTAAGTTTGATTTATTTTGTTTTTTTTGTTTATTTTTTTCACAAATCTTAATGCTCCTATTATATTTTGCACCTGCCTCACATAACAAATGCTCTAAATTGTCCCTAAGGTTGACTAGTAAGAATGCCTAGCGGCATTAAGTCCGCCTGTGTACCTAGTGCATAAAGTTTTGAAATAAAAATAAAATGAGTAATTACATATTGGGAGATAATTTTTATTTGATTTATATATATTTGTATATTATTTATGACGATGTCCTGTCCTAATAATTATTTATTAGTCTGGTAGGGATTCACTTCAGTAGCTCCTATTTTCTGAATATAATATATGACACATATCAGTTTCAGAGCAGAGCTTTTTTTAATTACATGTGAAACAAAATTGCCAAGTTTTTGTTTTATAAATAATTAAACTAAAAAAAATTGTCAAAAGTGGTGTTATTTTGTGTAATAATTATGGAAAATTATAAATTAGACTCTATATATGGGGTGAAGTTGCAGCATATTTTTTGCGTTTCTTCTGCGCTGTGATCGTCATGTTTCGGCGATATTGCCGCCAAGAAGGGGATCAAAATCTTAAATTTGATGATCCCCAACTCAGTTATGAATTTAAATTAATAACGCAGTTATAAATAAATACTGTGTTTGGGACTAATGCCAGTTAAATTAATGAAAAAATTAAAAATTGACAATCAATGAATCCTGAAAGCATCACGTATATTTCTTTATTTTGTAAAGCGTTGCGGACCAATTAAAAACCTATAAAAAGTAGTGTAATCCTAGTGCTATGTTCGACTTTAAACCAAAGTTCGCTCTTTTTTTACCGAATTTTGCTTAATATGAAAACCATAGAGCAACGTCAAGTGGAACGACATTCAAAGCGAAAAAAACGCTTAAAGGATTCAATCACGGCATTGGTCTGTGAAAAAAGTAGTACCTAAAAAACAAATCAAAAAATAACTATTAGCTTTTGCTTTTTAAAAAAAATAATTTGGCCGTTTGTTGGCTCCATAAATCCGAATCACTGCGATGAGAGTGATGATTGTGAAGGGTATTTTTGTTCGAAAATATTTCTCCTTCTTCACAGGGTGTTTAATCTATTAGCGTTTCGATATGATCTTGTTTGGATAGTATCCACTACTCAACCTGACCCTGCTTTGTTTAACGGAGAATAATAGCCACCTCTATAGGAACCACTCTCTCAGCTTTAAGAGGCAAGATTTAATCGCGGGTAAATTTAGGATCTTTTACATAATAACCTTATTAGTTTAATTAAAATATAAGTTTGTCTTTAATTATTGTAAATTAAGAGCTAATAGAAAAATAATTATGTTAATAAATAATATAAAAGAATTACAATATTAAATAAACTTAAAACAAAATCTAAATTTAACCTAAAAAATAATAATAATACATAGAAAATAAAAATACATACTTACAAAAAAATAGCTCCTCCAAATCGCTGTCTTGTGGCATGGTGCCCAATACACTAGCAGCATTTCCCCTTTGAATTAGGATACTTAATATTTTGGAGAAAAAACTGCCAGCCCTATTATCACCAGAGACGTCAATGAGCCTTGGAACAATTTCTTTATAAAAGGCTTTAAGTTCCGATCCCCACGGGCCCATCGTTTCTACAGCAAACGTCGAAAAAAAGTAACTAATGCAAATAGTTTCATATTTTCGACGCTTGCTGATCTGCGCTTGTTCCGCTGCAACACCAGCTCTAACAGAAGTTCCTTGAAGGTGGGAAGGGGCTAGGGAATCCCAACAGGTAAAATTCCATACCAGGGATTGACCCAATCTCCAAGGAACTTATGTCATCCCGTCTGGACGCTTGCAATCGTCTCGACTCAGACCGGTTGGTCCTAAAATAGATGGGACAACTGCAAGCGTCCTACGAATGAGGTCGTACGCTGTGACGGTAAAAGCGACCCGCACATTTTGTTAATAAATTAGTTCCAGAATAGCTGAAACCTCAATGGTGGCAAGAGCCCGTTTTATGGTTTCATTTAGGGAGCCATGACGTGAAAACCTGCCAGCGCTTTTTATACAAGAAAGCCCGTGGACTCCAAAGCGATCGACTTCCCTACCGCACGGACACTTGAGCTCAATGCACACCGGCGACCCCAGCCGAAGGCCAAAAGCAATCAAAAATCAAAATCAATATATTTATTTCTTTTGGTTATCTTGTAACAACTTGGATATTTATTTATTTAATTAGGATCACCAACAGAGTACACATTGAATCCAATTCTATCAATAGAAGCAAACAGTAAAAAAAAAAACATTAGTGAATGGTACCCCAGTAACAGGTGACCACAACATGTCAAATTGTCAGCACTAAAATAATATAAAACAAACATAAATTAGGTAATCATGGTTGGACCGTAACAGGTAAACAATCCAGATTTATGTGTGTTATAATAACATTATTGTCATAAGCAAGGTAATTGTAACTTAATATAAGATCGTGGCTGTAAATAAGCCGTGTCAACTATATATAAATTCGTGGCTGTAAAAGGGCCGAGTCAGCTTACAATCTAACAATAATAATAAATATCAAATCTTAATACTAGTTCGTGGCTGTATACGCAATAATGCGAATACTCTCATTGACCAGCAGCGTCCCAAGATTAGTAGAGGGTGGAACTGGTGTAATCAGTAGCCAAATTCGTTTTCGATTGACGCCAAAACACGGGCTCGGTCCTTATTATTATCGAAATTTTGAACCAAAAAATTATGTGTAATTTGAACCAATGGTGCATCCCAAAGTTTTTGACGGTTTGGTTCCTTTGGGATATCATCATTGGGACAACGTAAAGTCCAGGCCTGCAAAGCCTCTGAAGCGCACGTGACCTTTTGAATTTAAATGTAAATACGGGTATTAGGTCGTAATATATTAATATACATCTGTACGAGTATGTGTCTTAATTTAATTAAAATATTGCCGATTAACGAACTCATTGATAATAATAATGATTTTTATTAACCAAAATAAAGAGTACAATATAAAAAAGTACAAATAAATATACTGATGGGGTTCCCTGGCCTCCATAAAAAGTTAACTTTTTTTTTTAAAAGTAATTTTATTATAAGTGTTAAAAATAAATATACTAGTAAAATAGATAAATATATATATATATATGTGTGTGTAAAAATATTTAATTAGTTTAAGAAACGAAAAATTATATGCTTAAAAAAAAATAAGTGGGTTTTTTTTTTTTTTTTAAGTATAAAATAAAACCAAATAATAAAATAAAGGTAATTCAATATATAAAAGTCATCATTGATGACAGGTAACTTTATATAAGGTAACAATTTAAAATTACTATTATATCAATATTGCTTAAATGCATTAGATTAAACATGAGGTACTTATATACCTACATTATTTCTACTTTTAAAAGGTATTTATACTTTTATTAAATTCGGTACTCCCTCGTCTACACGTCTGGTCTTTGTCTTGCCTTCATTGGCGCGAAGGCAAGACAAACAGACATACAGGCAGACAAAGCTTCTTCTTCAAAAATAAATGAAAAATGAAATAAACCCTAACCTGTTCTCCTGTGGCTAAGGCATTCATTTTAAATTTAATTTAAAAAAAAAAAAAAAAAATATTAAAAAAAAAAAATAGTATTGGTGTGTGTGTAAAATGTATGTGTAGTTTTGACAGTGTGGATGTGAGTGTAATTTGTAGTTTTGACTTATTTCTTTGTTTTAAAACATTTTAAAGGTAAATAAAATTTGTCAATATGAGATATCTCCTATTATCAATATCATACGAAATAAGCAACCTTGCCGGTTACTATTAAAGATGGGCTCATATTACGTCATTTATATCGATCGTTACTTTAACTTTCAAAACAAATGCGACATTTACTTACGAGTATCTGGTAACTTCTTTATTCATGAGAACATAACAGATGGTCAGAATCCACGTATTATTCAAAGATTAACTGCGTCGTATATTCCGCTTCCTTACGGCCGCTCCAACATCATTGTTGTATTAACAATGCCACGTTTTTGCACACATATCTTCATGCCGTGCCAGTTCTCTTGCGGGGTAGGTAGTATCAATTGGGTTAGATATATTTATTGGCTTTCAGGGTTTACGTGTTGTTTAACGCTTTTGCACCCTTCTCGCTCGCACAATTATTTATTTTCAAAGATATTTCTGGAAATAGATATATCATAGAAATGTGGACTACATTTCTTGGATATAACATTACGGACATATGATGGTTAAGGGTGCGCGAGGTCCATGAATGTTAGCAACTGGAATCAGACAGTCGTGACTGAAATCAGTCTCTAACACTATGCCGGCCCATTGCAGTAAGGCATGGCAGTAATTCGAGCCTGATCCCGAAACGTTTGGATACACTCTACAGGGTTTAACGGTAGAGAACGGTGCCCTGGCAGACTGGGCAATTTACCACCATTAGTCCGCCTATCAGTCAGTCAGTCAGTGGAGTCGTCCAGGCCCGGATGGCTAATGGGCCATTCCCCCGTTTTCCTCGGCAGGATCTCAGCGGGTAACCACCCGCTCTGGTAATTCATACACTTTTGTGCTGGGTGCCGTTACTGGTGTAACAGCGCCCGTGTGGCTCACGAACCCAGAAGGTCGACTACTTCAGCTCTCCTCCAAGAGCACTTCTCTAAGAAGCGGTCTCCCGTTGGGTAGCCGAGCGCAATATGGAGCGATATTCTGGAGATGCTAGAATATCCGTTGTTGGCCCGATAAAACATACGTCCGCCAATCACCTATTTGTTGTTCTCGTTAAAAGTATGTGCCATTTGCAATGATGTCAAATGACAATTATTGGTATTGGTCTTGCTAACAACACAATAACACGACGGAGCAAGAAGCCGAAACGGGATGAGAATCAAAACTATACCAATCGTCACAAAATTAATTAGTCTACAATAGAGCATTGTAGGTTATGATCGTGTTCGACGTGCAATTTTAAACTGATTACATTATTTTGTTGTTTTACGAACAATATGCCGACCTGCGTGATACGGAAGTGTAAAACACGTTTAATTTTGACAAAAGAACATCGAGTCAGTGTATTAAGTAAAGTTAAAAACCCCGTAGAACAAAAAAAAAATTAAGCTAGCAACCAATGTGTGATCTATATTTTTTGATCTCTTTGGGTGCAATTTTGGATTTAGGCTGCTTGACCATGTGGTAGGTAATATTTTTACCGGTATTTTCACTTTTGATACTATTGGAGAATATTTTCCTCGCTTATCTCTGCGGATACAACCTTACTTTGAATTTTAAAATTCTGTTTATAGTTTATTTATTTATATTATTTACATGTTTATTATTTACATTTATATTATTATTATTTCTGTCTACGTATTAGCCTCGCTATACAGAGGGGAAATGTTCCCAATCTCCTTGGGACTATCCCTGAAGTGTGGTCTCTGGAGTACTTTTTTAATTTATATTCTATTTTGAATTAGGTTTAGTTTATATATTTTAATAAGTTGTTTATAGCTATCGATTAGATAAAATCAATAAATCAACCAAATTTATTATTCAATTTAGTATTTGATGAAAATTGAAATAGTCGTAATAAAAATGGAAAACTTAATAGATATTAATACATTTTCGTCGTTCCATTTCTCCCCGACAGTAAATTACATGGAAATACAATCAGTGCCGGCTCTAAGTCGATACGAAAATCTAGGGAGAACTCAATATAGATTTATCTTGTTTCAAAGTCAATTTGTAGGGTAACAGTTACTTTTGTGTCTTCTCCTTTAATATGTATATCTCCTTTATTATATTGATTTTGAAAAAAAAAACTCAACTGTACTCGTATTATTGCACCAGCTGATAGTGTCGCTTATTATATCAGATGGTGGAAGGTAACTTCGAACGGCAAAACTAAAGGAATAGATATATATATATCTTCACGACAGGTCCCTTGCGGGGTAGGCAGAGACAATTGAGCGCCATTTGTCATGATCTCGACATTCATCAACCTCTAAAACATACAACAACATAGGTACATGCCCTTTTGTTTCGGTGGCTTTTTAATGCACCTTCAGCTATTGTTTTATTAATTTAGCGTGATAGGTAAGTCTTCGTCTGCCAGGGCCTCTTTTACCCACAACTTTTATATTATATATCTAGTTCGTCAATCTCTCTTCAGTCTACTTTTTTGTTCGTATGCTTTCTTTCATACCTACCCTTATGCGTATGCGGTCCGTCAAAGTGACGCCGCATATCCGACGCAACGACCACATTTCTACTGCATTAACTCTACTTTCATGTGTATTCTGACATATCCACGTCTCGCTTCCATACGTATTGTGTATGGAGAGTCGAGCTTTGTCACTGACATTTCGACTGGCACTGTTAACACTATTTCCCTCGTTCACTCTTCTTTCAACATCCCTTCAACTTCCTATCCACAGTGGAAACACTGGCCGAATACAATTTTATTTACTTGTTCTAGAGTTTCATCATCAACCTTTATCGTCACGGTTGCCATCCTTCTTCTTTTAAACACTAGTTTTTCTCGCATTAAAAATTAAAGGAAAGTGTTAATTTTAACAAATTTTAAGTTTAGGAAATGTGTTAAAGCCCTAACGAATAAATTAAATAAACTAAAAAGTTTTAATCAAAATTGATCCTGAGACTTCTTTGAGCATTTTTCGCTATTCCTTAAAAGTGTTTGTTAGTTAAAGTTAGTATTTTACAAAAATATTGCTAGCTTCGCTGGTAATTTCCATAAACGGAAAGCGGGTAAGTATTCGTATTTTAATAAAATTTCCTTATCTGCATTTAATTGATGATTCTGTTTTAACTAAAAATATGTTTTGCTTTAATCTCGTTTTCATGTTGTATTACTTAGTCTTAAGTTATTTTAAATATAAAGAGATTTTAATGAAATTTATATTTGTTTGATTATCAACAAAAACCTTTTTTTTTTTTTTAATTGTATAAAATATTTATTATTATGCATGTGTCATGTGCTGTTTTGGATTCCAGTCTAGCCCATGTAAAATCCATCCGACTGAAATTCGTTTGCACACCTCTAATAGTAAAGTATCAACACAACCGAATCCCTTTCGGGGTGGTCAGAAACCACGCTTTTAAAGCGAGTTCACATATAGCCAACTTTACTATAGGCCCTTGACAAGTGGCAAGCTCGTCGATGTCTCTAGCGTACTAAACTCGAGAAATGTCAGAAATCAATTAAATATTTTTTATGTCTCGACCAGGAATTGAAATTAAATTGGAAGTGAATTCATGTTTCAGGATGAATATTTTTAACATGAGAGTGGCCTAAGAGAAGACAGACCAAGGAAATGAGGCTCTTTAGCTCTAGGCACGGAAGGTGAATGGGCATGTACACAACGCTCAGTTCTGGGAATTCAGAGTTTGACAATGATGATGCGATTCGTGCAAGTTTAAGCATCACATAATAGGTTTGTGATACCTTACGTGAAAATCCAATAGGCATTAATTCCCGAGTGCACGACTTATTTTAATCAAGCCTATTTGAGGTATATAGGTCACAAGTCTATTCTAAAGCCATTTTGCGGTGAAATTGGAGCGAATCCAAACAATAGTTATCTATCTAAATTACAAAGTCGTTCCAAGCAAAATAATGTTTAAAGGCAGTCTATAAATTAAAGTCTTTCGATTTGACCCAATTAAGTGATGCTGTGCAGTACCACTTAAGTTTTTTTAAGCTTTTCTATGTACATAACTGCCTCCGTGGTCTAGCGGTTAAGTCTGTGGATTTAGACTCGGAGGTACCGGGTTCGATTCCTGGTCGGGACACAAAAATATGTATTAATGTAAATAAATACTTACCTTTAATTAATATTTAATTTATTTGTGATATTTCTCGAGTATAGTACGCTGGAGACATCGACAAGCTTGCCACTTGTCATGATTGGCCTATAGTAAAGTTGGATAAATGTGAATCCGCTTATTTATAAGCGTGGTTTCTGACCACCCCGAAAAGGAAACGGTCGCGATGATACTCTAGTTATATGATTTGCATGCTCTGATCAGGTATGAATTACATCGTGCTGGACGCTGGAATGCGGAAGGACCAACCTTGAACCTATAAATGCGCGCAGGGACTGCAAGCCTAATTTTGGCTAGTAATTCAATTTGGCAAAATATACAAGCCCTATAAACGACACTGTATTGAATGATTTAATATGAGAGGTAGGTATATTGGTTTTTTAATAGGCGGTGGGGTCTGGGCTGGTGACGCGTGCCATCGGCCTTGTCCATCAGTGTACAGGCCACTATCCGGCGACAAGACCAGTCGCTCTGGAACCAGATACAATATAACTGTGTCACGGTAAAATACTGAAAAGTAAGTCAATTTATTGATTTATTTTATAGGCAACTTTAAACAAGTTTTTTATATTAAATTAAATTTATGTTTTGGCTAAGGATAAGGATTTAGAATGATTTAACGGTAAATTTAAAATGCATAGTTTTTTTAAACAGTAACGGTTATAAAACGTGGTCCAGTTTTAGGCGTTGATTTCTTTTAAATTAATTTAAAAAAATATTTTGTTAGTTCTTCTTTTTTTCATTATAGCTAACAGTGAAAAAACATAATATTGTAAAAGCTGTAAATTTTTCCACGAATAAATAAAATATAAATAACATATTATTCGATGACGTTTTTCGAGGCTAAAATCAATAATTTATTTAACATACCATCTGTTAATTGCCTATTTTGTAAGAAAAAGTATCTAAAGCTTATTAGGTACTTTATTAAGTCTGAGTCTGAAAAGCATTGATAAATATAGTCTAAATAAAATTTCCGACATTTTGGACATGTTTTGACTTTAATATCTAATTTTAGACATCGATAAATAGCAAAAATATTTATAACGATTTTAATCTAATTTACTAAAAGAAATATATGATTAATATATCTTTAAATTGTTCATAATTACATTTCTCAAAAGTACAAACTTGAAACATTTTTTAATACCTTCCAATCGAGCGAGAGGTATGCAAAAGCGTTAAATCCTCTTTTTAAAAAAACATATATTTTTTCATTCCATTCGTTGAGTTATTTTTAGTTAATTGTGCGATTAAGAACAATTTACACACACAATATTTTTTTACGATATGCTAGGCCAAGTCCACATGATCTTAGCTTGATTTTTTTTTCGTTATATTTTTTTTCTACTTTGCGCTTTTAATTCTTGGACATATTAATTAGTATAGTTTAAAAACTACATATATAAAAAATATACCTGTTGCGACCTTTTGCAACCTCTTTGGACGGACTTCGACCTCCTATCTGACTGACAAGAATGACTTTGAATTTAGAACACAGACGATGACAACGAAATGAAGACGCAATAAATGAAAATTAAAGACAACATTTATTTAAAATCAAGACATAAAGTTATCATTTCAAGATTAAAGTGTTCCTGTCTGTAATAAAGATGTTGCAAAAAGTCGCAACAATACCTAAATTATATAAATAAGGTGTACTAGTAAAAAAAACTTTAAATAAAAAATATCCTCCCCTATTACAGCGAGGCTAAGTCGTCAACAGAAATAATTGCCAACCTTAATGTCTTTTCTGTCAGCCGATTGTACAATTCCTTGGCCAGGCGCTTGGCTGCAGGTCTCCATGGACACATCATCATCAGCCTGTCTTTTACAACCCTCATCTAGCCAGTATCTTTAGGTTTTCCGTCCATCTAGCGTGGGTTCGTCCCATTTTTCCAAAGCTTTTTGCAAACACAATAAACAAAAAATATAATAGTAAAGTAAAGTATCATCACGACCGTTTCCCTTTCGGGGTGTTCAGAAACTACGCTTATAAATAAGCGGATTCACATTTAGCCAACTGTACTAAAGGCCAATCATGACAAGTGGCAAGCTCGTCGATGTCTCCAGCGTACCAAACTCGAGAAATATCACAAATAAATTAAATATTAATTATTTAAATTAATAAATATTTTTGTGTCCCGACCAGGACAGGACCAGGATTAGGACATGGTACGAGTCTAAATCCACGGACTTAACCGCTAGACCACGGAGGCAGTTGCAAAATATAATACATTATTATAGTTATAATTTGAGCCGGCATAGTGTCGGGTTGAAGCTAGTATCATTTGATTCCATTCTTGGGCCTCAAGTTTTGCTTACCTGCAGACGCTGTCTCTGTTTTCGTTCTTATATATCGCAAAATAATATTTTTTGTAATTAAATAAATGGGATTCATTATTATGTTGAACTTAAATATTTGCAAGTGCTTTTTGCTAATTAAAATTCATTTTGCTGATGCAGCTGGCGTCTTTTTGTTTGACAAAGTGAAAAAGTCTTAACTTTCCTTAATTCATCTTCCTTTAAGTTCAGCCGCCTTTCATCCGCCCGCCCCGATATTTAATTTATTATATTTTCGTATTTTTCTCATTTTCATATCTTTTCTTGTTAAACTTAGGAATATTTAAATAAAATATTATAGGTAGAGTCTGGCTAACGAAAATAGGTAATAATCGATTTATTTGGAAACTTTCTAATTGTGACAGTGTCAATTTTTTGTTGTCAAACATTTGCTTTGAATTGTTTTGTTCTTTGCTTTAAACTTCTCATTTGCGTTATAAAATATGAATAAAACTATTAAAAGTGGAGTCCAAAAGATATTGTTTTACATGATGTCCACATTCCAAGAAAAAGAAGCTAAATTCAACCAAAAACAAGATTGTTTACTTGTGGTGTTGAACTTCTTAGGTTAGTATGATTTATTATTTTGATACTTGCAATAAATAATCTTCTCAATAAAAGCATTTCACTTTCGTTTCTATTTTTTACAAGTGTAATAACCCGAACATACATGAGCAATTGTTACATAGGAATTTAGAGGAATACCATACTATTTGGTTTTTAATTTGCCGCGCATTTTCGTTATCTTCTTTCATTAGCCAGACTTTAACCATTTATTCATAATAATAATAAATTGTAATATGGATACAAATAGAATGCAGTCACAAAACCAATTACACCCACCGCACAGGGCAGCACTAAGTATTTAGGACCAGCCAAGAGCTAGGGCCTAGGATTTGTCCTGACGGCTGACAGAGAAATCTGGAGACAGGAAGGCTAGAAATTATTTCTGACAATATATTAACCTAAATATATTACCAGTCTTCTTGGGACCATCACTAAATGACGTTTTTTTTTTTAAATATATAAATTGTCATGTATTAGAGATTATATAGGCAAAGACGAAGAAGCGTAATTTCAGTTATTTGAGTTCCTGAGGCAGTTTAAAAACTTTTTGTATAGTACCTCAAAAATCCAAATGAACGGAATCGGAGAAAAAGGAATGGGGGTCAAAAAGTAAAAAAAATCGATTTACGATAATTTTCGCCACTTTAACTATTCAAAAACCATCCAGCAGAAACGGATGACATTTTTTAAAATAATAGTGAAGTACGCGTACTTTAATACTACTGCCTTTCCATTCGGTTTCTATTGCCCACATTCCTTTTTCTCCTTCTTTGGTTTTTTATCAATCAATCGAAGATTTAAAAAAATTGTTAAAAACGGATCACGTTTTTTATAAATGTTCTCAGAGGACCCAACTATGATATGTATCAATGTCATCCGATAATATAACATTTAACCCCATTTTTTAACTCCTAATGTAGTTGATAATATTGTACCCTTTTTTGTATGCCATCAGAAACGATTCTTACCTCAATTTCATAATTAATATCACACAAAAGTAGGCTAGTACTTCAGGATTATCTGATGGCATACGGATAGCGTACAATATTATACCCCTTTAAGGGTTGAAAAATGGGGTTAAATATGATATAAACGGATGACATTGACACATATCATAGTTGGACACTCTGAGAACACGTAAAAAACATATAATAATAATAATAATAAATATTTCCAGACAGGTCACACAGCGCCATCTAATTTCCGTGGTGAGCTACGAGGCTTGTGTTACGGAAACTAGATGGTTGATAAACTACATATTATACTTTCTTTTTTTTTGTAAATATATATTACATATATAAACACCCAGACCGAGACAAATTATACAATGTACAACTTGCCCCCGGTGGGAATCGAACGAGTAAAGATCGTTTGTTGACCGCCTCCGTGGTCTAGTGGTAACAAACGTTGCCGTGAACTCGGGAGGTCGTGGGTTCGATTCCCACCGGGGCAAGTTGTACATTGTATAATTTGTCTCGGTCTGGGTGTTTATATGTATAATATGTATATATTTACAAAAAAAAAAGTATAATATGTAGTTTATCAACCATCTAGTTTCCGTAACACAAGCCTCGTAGCTTACCACGGAAACTAGATGGCGCTGTGTGACCTGTCTGGAAATATTTATTATTATTATTTATTTTCTCCACTTTAAACATTATTTTCTCAAAAAGAGTTGTAAGTACTCTATCAGTAAAATGCATGATGTTATGTTACAGATGAAAGCTGTTCCAGTTTACAAAGAACCAAGTTCCTACAGAATATCTGCTACAATTGCATTTATAGCTCTTACTTTTATATTAAAAGGTATGTAAAAATATAGGTGGGCCATCAGTGCAGATAATCTTTAAAAAGCCAAAAAACCACATAAAATAATAACAGGGGTTGGAAGAAGAAGAAAATATAACCACCAACAGGATTAAAATAAATTAAAGTCCATCAGAGTTACCAGGGTGAAATAGGGTGAACTTTTAGGGATGGAATTGTTTTTACGATTTCCAGCGAAACTAGACATACGATATCGTATAAATTTGTAGGTAATAAAGAGGTCGATAATTTTAGTAGGTTTACGAGTACGTGATATTTTCACGCTGCATGACGGCAGGATACACCGGAAAACTACTACTACTAGCCACATTATGTACCGTATTCTGGAAAATAAATGTTTTGATTTGATTTGATTTGATATACTTGTCATTAAATAAAACGTTGTTAGTTTTTGCCAACTCGTTTTCCTGGTGATTTATTTAACTTGCTTTTGCCTAGGTCCTACTTTTTTTTGGCCCTTAGCACTGGCCGTTGTTCTAAACCTTACCATGATCATGCTTTGTTATCGAGTAAAGATACGTAGGTATATTTGAGCTGTCAATTTGTTCCGTTGCATCCAAAATAATTAAACTAAACTTTGACACTGGCAAATTGTTACTAATGCCATATAGAAAAAAAAATATTAAAAAAAATACTTTGATTTAAATGCTAAACTCATGCACGCTTCACAAAATCGTTAATAAATAAGTTGTTTAGGGAGAGTTCTTCGCGCCATTTTGCGTGGACATGTCAAGTGCAAGTTTTTGTTTTGTAAATTAATTTAATGTGGATATTGTTGGCCAAAAGTGGTGTTGTTTTGTTTAATAATGTGCTACAATGTGAATAATTATAGAAAACGATAAATTGGACTTTAAATATGGGGCCGAAGTTGCAGTTAATTTTTTGCGGTTTCCCGCGCTGTCAACTCCCATATTTTACCCGACGTGTTTGAGCTATGGTGCCGCGAGTGACTCCAAGAAAAGCATCAAATTCTGCAGCATCTGGAATTTGATGATGACCTCATTAACTCATTAAAAATAAAGATATATTACGTCAGACTTGGCTGTATGGGCTTGACCCTTTGCCTTCCCTATCATCTCATTCATCATCCAACGGGAAAAAAAAAAGATGTTTAGGAATAAGTTTTATAAGTAAATAAATTCTTAGAACGCCGAAATGCTACAAACTTATTAGATATAAACAACGAAATAATTAAAATTTAATACAAATATAAATTGTAAATTCATAAAGAACATTCTGTCAAGCTTTGACTTCTAACGGAATATTGTAATTATTTTTTAAATGAATTATTTTCCACTTGACCTTGCTAGACACCTGACGTTCTCTAAGTAGGTACCAACTTATATCCATATGGCATTTCTCACACTAAGCCTTGTATAGAATTGTCGTTCTATAGCAGTCTTGCAAGGGTGAAAGCGCTGGACACCTAGAAGGGGGCGGTAGGGGCCCAGAAAGAAATGGGAGGCATTGGCATGGTTTAGGGGGCGACTTTATATTTTAAAATTCACTGAAATTAAAACCTACCTATTACACAACATCGATTATATTCGTTCAAAGTGGGCGGTAGACGAAATAAGTCTGAGAATCTCTGTTCTATAGCGTCACCAATGGGGCAAAGCTTTTTGTAGAAGTCGCTAGCGGCAATGGTACCTTATTTTACACCTATATCGCATCATTTATTAAATGTTTTCGTGGTTTTATATGTTTATAACAGAAAAAAATATTTCAAATTAACGTTACCTACCTTAAAAGACGAATTAAAAAGCGCACACCCCGTCTTTAAAAAGGAAAAAAGGTTTTATTAATAGAACGGCAATTTTAAGATCACCATATCTTTGATTTCGATTGGAAATCTCGATTTGTACACTTAAAAGCTGCTCACTTCGGCATAATATCCAGAAAATAATAAATTTCGTAATAACAATACAAGATTTCTATGCAACTGACAGTTCTATTAGGTACCATCTATCATGCGCCATCTATCGCGATAAAAAGTTAGTGATGCACCCCATTAAATAATGATTAATACTATTATTGGTCTAGCAACATTAAAGTAACCTTATGTCAAAATCGCGCCTTTTGTATATCATATCGCTCCGTCGCTATTTAGTTTAATTAATTTTAATCATATATGGTGGCGCTATTATGAGTTTGAGTTTACTCTAATGTTGCTAGATGAATAAATATTTGGCAAAGAAGAAGACAAATTTCTAAGCATTCCATGGATTCACCGTGCGGGTGCCGGGTCCATCGTGTGTGGGTAGGAGATGAGTAGAATGGTGTCTCGGGCTTGCGACCGACAATAGGCTGGTTTAAGAAAAGGAGGCCTTCTTTTTTTTTATTGCGCGATAATACGCTCACCATCCACCATTCTACTTCTCTCCCTACCCAACCAAATACTGTATGATTCCGTTAATGCCGTCTTGGAAGCTCGTTCCATAAATGTATCTCCTGCAGACCTGCTTAGGCCCAATTCTTTCATTAAGTGATGCAAAGATTTTGCTGGAACTCCTCTTGCACCAACTTCCACTGCGTAAAGCTGAGTCTTGAACCCGTTCCTGATCATTTCTGCTGTGAGATCATAATATTTATTCGACTTCATGTTGTGGTCTTTTGGAATATTTGATTCCCACGGAACGGTAAGTTCAATAAGGATAACTTTTTTCAAGTTCCGAGAATACACTTGTATAATATGTATGTACTTATTTCTTAGGATTTAGTGTATGTATTTCTTAGTATGTACTAAATGTAGTATATTGTTTGTTACTTTATATCAGCACTACCCTTCATCTCATACTCTCCCAAAGGTTAGATGTTAAAAAATGCCTTGTGGGGGAATGAATCGTCGCCTTAGTACATTTTTTTCGTGTAGTAAAGAATTTAATAATAGTAAAGTAAAAAAAAGTATCATCACGACTGTTTCCCTTCAAGAAATATCACAAATAAATTACATTTTATTTATTTAAATTAATTACTTAATATTGTTGTGTAATGACCAGGAATCGACCCCGGTACCTCTAAATCCGTTGACTTAACCGCTAGACCACGGAGGCAGTTTAATTTAACAAGGGAAAATATTTTTTTGAGTTCCCTTCATTATGCCTTCAAACTCATTAAAATGTTATTCGTAGGAATTTTAATAATAATTATATCGTTTTTTATAAAGTTAATACTTTTCCCAACACGTGTAGGAACAAAATTTGATGGTCCTATTTCTCTCTCATACAAATTATTAAAAATAAATCGGCGATATATCAAGCTTATAAGCGAACCTCAAAATCGTTTAATCTTGCCTAATAATAGTTATAAAATAAAACATGCAATAATAACATAAGTTATGCATAGTTTAATAAACACTAAAGCGTGCAAAATGAATGCATTAAGGGTGCCTCCCTCGTGAGGTGGCAGGTCATTTCACTCCCTCTTAAATAAATGAACGATTCAGTCATTGTGGCCAGACCGGCCGATATTGAGCGTTGAATTAATAACCATGTATGTTTGTTTGGTTTGGGGAAACATTAATTCATTTTTATTTATTTTTTCATTTTATTTCCAGCTAAATACCTACTGCTAATGTCGTCTACTGACGGTAACACCCATAGTACATTATCTGTCTACGATAGCACTGAATCAGGTGCTTAGGCCGAATTGTTTTAGGGCCGGATTAATAGTCGGATTAAAAAAAACAAATGAAGTCTATGTAAAAATGGAGTCGAATGTATCAGTTTTATTTTAAAGGTCAGCCGTCAGCTGGTACAATCGACGCCATTTATAACTTTAATAGTTACAGTTACTTGTTTAGCCAAAGTGGCCAAACCCAAGTGGCGCGCGAAAACTATTTGGGTTGACGCGAATTAAATTTTTGCCGTATACTACATTATAAAAAAAACTTGTAGGACCTGCGGGGCACACTAATATATATTTTTTTTAATTTAAAAACTTGTTTGTTATACAAACAAAAGGCGGACATAATGCCTATAGGCACTCTCTTCCAATCAAACTTCTGGACAATGAAAACGTAAGAGATAAGGTTAACGAATAAACAACAAATAATATGAAAAGAAAAATAAAAATACAATATTTACTTACAACTACATACTTACAATATAAAATTACATATATAAATTGGTATACACATTACATAAACGTTGCCGACGTACGGTGGATACATACATAAATATTATTTTATGTAAACTACATATATAATAAGGTGTAGCAAAAGAGAAAAGGGGAGACAGTGCGGAGAATTCGGAGAAATTATCTATCTCTAGGCAAAGAAAGCAACATGTATGCTTAATGGTGGTAATTTGCCCAGCCTGCCGCAACTAACATCATTTCACAAGGAATTAATAGTCCTGATGGTAAACAGTATTTTGCGGTTTTAAAAGAAATTTAAATATAACGGTGGTGCGGGTACACGCGTCGGCAGTGTTATGTGTGCTGCCAACGGAAAGCGGATACAGAGGAAATATTAAAAGTGTGCCAACTAAAAAAATTGCAAATAACCCATTCAAAATAAATAGGCGCGAGCAATTACAGATGTACGTTTCTTACGTACATTTGTCATAGATTTACAAAAACATCGTTACCGTGCCTCGAAGAGCACGTTAAGTCATCGGTCCCGGTTCTTTAATGGAACTTGTGAAATCGTTAATAAATTGTCATAAAAAAATTACATCAGACCCTCGCCAACCCGTCTGGCCAACGTGGCGAGTTTAGGCCAAATATCTCCAGATACTTCAGGAAGGACCATGCCAACAGTGGAGATTTCGGACTGTGTGTTCTAGGGGCTGTGATAATGATAACTTCGTTTTAGTACATCCCAGCTTTACTATCTCAATAAAATAATTTAATATACTGTTGTTTTGGGCTGTGGATATCGTATTCCGAAATTCAGATTGCTTCCATAAAATTACTACGATTTAAACCCAGACTTTAACCACAAATTTTGCAATCAAAATGTTTCACTGACTGAATAATAATATATATAACCAAATAATACAGAGTTCCCCTTTTGGACCGACCCCTATACCTACTCAAAGATCTTCTAATAATGGATACCACTTCAAGTACAAATTAAAATGCGGTTCCTCGGCGCCTAACTAATTATAATTTGTTAATTTGTAAAGGAAGGGCTAAGTTCGAAAACTAGAAATCCTTGGCGCCGCAGCAAACTGGAAAATTCTCATGGATAAATTTGAACATCATTATAGGATCCCTGATGAACTAGCTGTATCAGCCTACTGCTCTTAGTGTTTTCTCTAAACTTGAAAAAAGTTTTTATTATTGAACTTACCGTTCCGTGGGAATAAAATATTCCATAAGACCACAATATGAAGTCGAACAAATATTATGATCTCACAGAAGAAATGATTAGGAACGGGTTCAATACTTAGCTTAAGGCATAGTTTGCAAGCATAAGTTTGTGCGAGAGAAATTCCAGCAAAATCTTCTCACCACTTACTGAAAGAATTGGGCCTATGCCGGTCTGCCGGAACGAGCTTCCATTACAGAATCATACCGTCATGATCGTAGAACAGTGACGGATCTGCTATATTTAAAATTTTCATGGCGGCCATTCAACTGTCATTTCGACTGTTTTTTTGTCATTTTTTAAGTCTCATAATAAGTGCAAACCTTCTAGATTTCATTTTGGAACCCTTTCTAATATTTGCACTATAAATTACAGACCACAAACAATATAAAACTATATATAAATATATATGCAAAATTGTGGGTATTTTTTTAAATCCGACACTGTTCTACGATCATGACGATACAGTATTCGATTTCAAAATTAAATATTGTTCAAATAAACCACGGACAATAGACGACTCGCTGTATCTACTTAATTTTAAGATCATTGCGCGGACCCTTCATATTTAAAGAGGGAATCACCTAGCAACACTGCACGGCTAGCCGATAATTTACGAGTACCTACCTACCTAAACCGATTTACAATGTATAACAAACGTAATCAGTTACTTGATTTCAATGAAAACAACATACAATAGCTAAATTTAAGTTACTAGCTTGTAATACTAGTTCCATCATGACAAGTGGCAAGCTTGTCGATATCTCACGTAGGTACCAAGTTCGGAACATACTATAATTGTTTTTTTTTATAATTATTTTTATTCGAAGAAAGTATTTATTTATTTAGAAAAAAATATAGAGATTAAGGTTGATAATTATATATATTTTTATTAAATTATATATAATAGGATATACAGGGTTCTTAATTTAAATAAATTTAAAAATAGTTTAATTTATTTGTGTTATTCTCGACTTTGGTACGCTAGAGACATCGATGAGCTTACCACTTGTTATGAATGGCCTATAGTAAAGATGGCTAAATTAATCAGCTTCTTTATAAGCGTGGTTTCTGACCACCCAGTAAGGGAAATGGTCGTGATGATAATGATATGTATTGCTATTTAATTAGTTTTTAATATTATTGCAAATTGATTATTCTCTTTTTCTTTCTATTTGCACCGTACTCAATAATAAATGTTCCCAATATCCTAAAGGTTAACGGGCGGAGACCGCGTAAGGGATATGGGTCGTGATGATACTTTTCTATAAGTTTTATAAATAAAAGTGCGTATGTACTTTTATTCTAATAAGCCAAATACTTCCAGGAGCATCATCAGAGTCAAATGACGCCGTCCGTCGCTGCCACTGGTGCGGCCCTCTGGCAGAACAGATCCACCGCAGCCGACGCGCCCAGCCTTGCGACCCTTCCGCCCTAGACAATCAGCTCACGGATTGCGAGCCTGGGTATAACTACTGCGCTATTGTGGCCACATCACCCCGTAAGTATCAACTAATCAGGCGACCACCATATTGAAACAGCAAAATAAAAGACATTCATCTTGTAAGGAGATTTGGGCTAAGTTGCATTCACAATTATATATGCATTTTAAGATAAATTATTCTAACAAGATTACAATTTAAGTAGAAAACACCCTTTATTTAATTTTTTTAGGTTTGTGAATTTTATGACAGCTTTAGTAATAAAGGACTTGATTGAAACGGAAACAACATATTTAATTTTCTACATAACTTAATTTCACAATAAGTTGACACGGCCTTTATACAGCCACGAAATTATTATTGTTATTTTTTTATAATTTACATTAAATTAGAATTATTTAGATTGTAAGTTGACACGGCCTTTATACAGCCACGAAATTATTATTGTTATATTTTATAATTTGACATTAAATTAGAATTATTTAGATTGTAAGTTGACACGGCCTTTATACAGCTTCGAAATTATTATTGTTATATTTTATAATTTGACATTAAATTATAATTATTTAGATTGTAAGTTGACACGGCCTTTATACAGCTTCGAAATTATTTTTGTTATATTTTATAATTTGACATTAAATTATAATTATTTAGATTGTAAGTTGACACGGCCTTTATACAGCCACAAAAGTAATTTAAATTTATTATAATTATACATTATATTATAATTATTTAGATTATAAGTTGATACGGCTATAATGCCTCGAATTTAGGTTAAGCTACAGTAATTGTTTATGGCAGCAATGACACTTACTTATTTCGGTCTATCCCATAGATATAGAATACTCGACGCGACGATCCTATGTTTATGGTCTATCCATAATTCAATTTAATCTTTTAATTTATTATTTGTTGCTTTAATGTTTTTTTTAATTTTAATAATATTGTAAATAATTTGTAAAAATTGACAATATCCGAGTGTTACATGTGAACTATATGGAAATAAATATTTTGAATTGAATTGAAATATATAGTATAAATAACATTTGTCTTATTAATAAAAGTATTTTTTTATCAGTGTACACAGGACAAGTAGGACATAAAATAGCCCAAAATGTAATTAGCGTTATAAAAAAATATTTATTTTCCAAATCACACGGTATAAGATGCGGACTTAAATTTAATCGAATTCAAATGCCGCACACACATAACAAAAGTGCTATTCTTTCAAAGTTTTCGTTCAGGTTCGATTTTGCTAAAAATAAATAAATAACATCGCGAGTATATTAATATATAAATATATAATATATAAAATATATAAGTTGCTGAACTGTTTAACGTATTTTATTCGCTAAAAAATGTCCAGAATCCAACCAAAATGACAAGCAACAATTGATCATAGATTATTATCCTTTCTGCAACTGGCCGTAACCTTTTGACAACTAAACCAGCTCCCGTACTTGTGTGCTAACAAATTACTTAAATTTATGATTTTTTTATACTGAGCACGACATGCTATTGATAAGTATCATCACCTTTTGGGGTGGTCAGAAACCACGCTTATAAATAAGCGGATTCACATTTAGCCAACTTTACTATAAGCCAATCATGATAAGTGGCAAGCTCGTCGATGTCTCTAGCACTCACATTCACAAATAAATATTAATTACATGTATTTATTTAAATTAATAAATATTTTTGTGTCCCGACCAGGAATCGAACCCGGTACCTCCGAGTCTAAATTCACGGACTTTTCCGCTAGACCACGTATTTGACCGTGCCCAAAATTATTTAACATATGGCTGCCTGAGATCGATTTATTCAACAAAATTTCAATGCAAACACAATTAGGCCTACACCAAGTCAAAGAATACCCGTACAAAACAAAATTACAATTTTAAACACACAATAACAGTAATATTCTGTCTGAAAGGTTCCGCCTCTTAAACACACGAGGGGTTAATGGCAGAATAAGGAGCAATAAGCTAAACTAGGCATTGTCGAAGTAACATAGTGGATTGATATCAGTTGTCTTATTCCTGGACTTTGCATCCTTCCAAGAATTCATAAGCCTTACTAAAATACGAAAAAAACAATTAGGTACCATTTAAGATCAGCGTAAATCAGGTCAAATCACCTATAGATAAACTTAAATTGTTCTATCTATTCCAGCTTACACGGAGTCCAGATACTGCGTGAAACTGTACCAAGACGAATGTTACTCTCTATTCTGTAGCACCACCAATACGTGGAAGATGTCCTGCCCTTGTCGCGGAGACCTGTGCAATGGAAACAATACTGAAAGAGAAACAGATGCCTTTAATGGACTTATTAAAATCACTACAGACTTACCTAGAAAAAGTAATGCAAAACATTCAATTGTTAAAAGAGATACCGATGACGGCACAGCTGCAACTACTATTCAAGCTGAAACTACTGAAATTCTTTCACCATGCGAACAATTGGAAGCTGTCAAGAACATTCAAACTACAGTTCTTACAAATGTAAACATTGAAAAAGACAATCAGGAAGACGATACGGAGTCAAAAGATTGTGCGTTAGCTAAGGATAATCCACAAGTCGAAATAGTTCCTAATTTAGAAGTAGAAAACAGCTTGCCTGAAATGCCAAAAACTGATGATAATATAAAAGATATAAGCCCAAGTAATACTATTACCGAAGGTACAATTGAAACGAACGAACCTATGAAACCTATAGATGATAATAAAGTAGATGAACCTCAAGAAATTACTCTACTACCAACAATTGAGATCAAACCCACGATAGCATTACAGATCGAAAACCAAGTTTCTGAAGAGACAAAGGATCAAATTGTGAGTGAAATTAAACAAGATGAGATAAAACCTAGTGCACAAATGCCAACCGCAGAAGCGTTACAACAAAATGTTACTCCAGCTACAAATATGGACAAACCTACAGAGTCTACAATTATAGAAACTACTGTACATATTACAACATTATCTCATTTAGATGTTTCTACCACACCGAGTGGTAAAAACAGTGCTTATATTTTAAAACTAAATGGTAATCTATTTGTTATCAGCATTTGTTTATTTTTATTATAAGATCTGTTTTAATTATTCATAGAATAGCTACACATTAATTGTATAAGTGTCATTGTTTTAAATTTTAGTTCAATTAGCAATTTAGCAGAATGTACGAACTAGTCTTTATTAATTTGATATTTAAAAATGTATTTTGGCGACGTCACACCAATTATTTGATCTCTAAATTCTAGTTTAATTATTATTGGTTTAAGAATTAGAATTAATGTGATATTAGCTTTATGTATGTATTCAATTATTTAAAACAGAAAAAAGCCACTGGGTTATGTTGAATAAAATACATGGAAACAATAAATATTATTATAATTTATTTATAAAATAAAGTCATATTGTTCTGAAATATTTAATTTGCTTTTCTTTTTCTCTAATTGCTTTACACCCTGTGCATAAGCTTCTTTCATATCGGAGGTGAAGATAGGTTTAAATTTATGTTTTGTTGTAGAAGGTCCATAGATTTCAAATGTAGGCGGAGGAGGAATTTCTGCGTGTTCCGTGCATTTTCTTTTCCTAAACTCTTTCTCAGCGACATCATTTTCAGTCTCCATTTCATTAACAATCATGCTAGGTCCTTGGACAAAATTATCATATTTGGTTTTTGATGAAAAATACAATCCCTTAGTTTGATCTTCATCAATAATTGTCTGGTTATTGTTGACCAGTGGTCTGACTTCGGACCAAGTCTTTAGAACTTGCGAAGCTTCAGGTTTAACAAATTCACCTTTAACATTGAAACCGCTTTTAGATTTCCGATTGTCTATCTTTGGTGGAGCAAATTCTTTAACTCTCTTATCTCTCTGCTGTTCTACGTATTCTTCTTGAGATATTTGTCGGAATTTTTCCTTCTTTTCTCCACCAACTCCTTCTTTACCCAAATCCCATTCTCGTATGTACGCTTGTCGCTGTTTTTCTTTCTCCTTTTCTTGTTCTTCTTTAAGTTGTTTTTCTTTCTCGTTTGCTTTGGCTTCCGCCTCATTTCTCTGCTGGTTCAAGAACTCAAGTAGACATTCTTCAAAATTCTTTTTCTTTTCTGTAAAAAATAAATTTGATTACATATACTTAGCCTAAAGTATATGTGTTTAGTGTGAGTTTTATAAAATTAGCCTACAATTCAGGAGGTAATTTAATAAAACAACTAAAAAACATAGTTTGAAATAATACTATTATTATTACGACATATTTTAAATTGTATTTATTAATAATATGAATAAATTGGAAATAAGCTCACTTACTGTATGCTAGTTAATTATTTATTTATATTGATAATATTTAGGATGATAGTAACCTGCTGGTTCTTCTGGTGGCAATCCAGCTCGAAGTCTCCGTCGGGCGCGCGCCGCTGCCACTCTGGCTGCTACCAACTCATCGCGTTTCTTCCTTATAACCTAACAAACAGAAAACTAATACCTTAGCAATTTGACAGTGTAGTAGCTGGATCCATCTTGTGTGGAGGAGAAAAGAGAAGAATAGTGTTTTTTTGATGGTAAGTGGCGCGCAAGGTCCATTAATGTTAGCACTCATGACTGACATCAGTCCCTAACACTATGACGGCTTGACTGGGCATGACGGCAATTCAAGCCTGATCACGAAACGTGTTTACTAGGTTTATTGACACGAATTGTGGATACTTCCCCGCCAAGGAAGACTAGGCAAATTACCACCATCAGTCCGGCTACCACCTATTTGTTGTTCTCGTAGTAAGTACCATGCATGACTATAAGGGCCGGTTGTTTTGTAACTTTATTTTAAAACCTATTGTTAAGACCTGCAAAAATTTAATTTGAATTTGAGTCTGAGACGGTCAAATTGTAACAAATTATTTGAATTTGACAACTATATTACACATGTTACCCAGATAGACAGACAGAAACAGATATTTATAAATATAATTTCAAATTCGCAACCCCTGTAAGAATATCTAGGTACAAACCCAGTTTCGTTGTCTAGAATTCCAATGTAGGTCATTCAATGAGCTGTTACTCAAGTGCGATATCGACATATTTGATACAAATGTAAGGATGGTGAGACATGTGCTTATTCTTTAATTTATAATATATTATTCTTATATATTGTATCGTATCTTCAGTCTATTCTATCATGTATGTAATGTTTAAGCTGTTATTATGTATTTTAAGTGCTGTATAATCCTAGATTAATATTAATTGTTGTTTTTATATATTGTTACTATTAGTGAGAACTTTTTAATGACACTTTGTTTTTATTTCTTTTTTAACTATTTTTTTTATTGTATTCTCGATAGTTCTCAATAGAATAAATAAATAATAAATAAAAATAAATAAATACAAACCTCTGCTTCTTTCTGTGCTTCTAATGTTTCCTGTCGTGTCTTCATGAGCTCATCCATTTGTTTCCTTCTTTCTGTCTCGTCAGTACTGAACGAGAAATATCCAACGCCGTGGATACGCGCCTCTGTTAAATGGTATTACAATATGAGAAATAATAAAATGGGAATTAATAAATAAATAATAATATTATAGTTTAACGCTTTGCATCCCTCTCACTCGCACATCACAAGCACTAGAACACAGAGTCCTACACCAGTATTCTTACGCTATGTTCAACTTGAGAGCGAAGCAAAGCGTTGAACGCTTATTTGAATCTTGCTTAAAATTTATGAAAACTATAGAGCAACGCCAAGTCGAACGATTGTCAGAGCGAAATTAAGTGAAAAAAGCGCTTAAAGCGTCAAATCAAACAGGGTCAGACGTTTTCTCAACAGCTCTGCACTTATTTATTCCTTTCAGCTGTCAAACAGAGTCATGTCACGCTCGAGGAATAAAACTGTCAAACTCACAGGAACGCAATCTTCAATGTTACCAGAAAAAAAAACTTTTACCGGAAATATTTAAAATTTAAGGTAACATTTATGCCGTTCGCTAGACCTCCACAAAATTACAAATAACATTCTAAAATTAATCCAAATACTTACAAAAGTTGTTTAGTGGTAAAATTAGGTATAAATTTTAAATTTAGTATAACATAACCTCTAAAATAAGAACATAAATTGTTAAATAATATTAAAGTTATTATGTATGGTACAATAAGTTAATAACAATCCTAACAAATCAAATAATTCTTATATTCTTGTTTTAATGTTGCGGAATTTGGCAGAATGGAAATACTGTTCGTTGCAAAATACACGACAAAAACAACATAATTAAGCAGATTCACTTGTGTGGCAACGTGGACACTGGCAGTGGGTCTGATGCATAGGTTCAATGTCTCTCAGCGTGCTATACATCCATCAAAGAACCAAAGTAAAGACATAGCTTCCAAAATTAGCAAGTTGAAGTGGCAATGGGTTGGACACGTCTGTCGCAGAAGCGATGAACAATGGACTAAACGGGTCCTGCAGTGGAGACCAAGTACTGGAATACGCAGAGTGGGACGACCCCCCGCCAGATGGTCGGATGACCTGAGGAAGGTCGCTGGTGGTGGATGGATGAGGGTGGCAGAAGATCGTGTAAAATGGCGAACCTTGGTAGAGGCCTATATCCAGCAGTGGAGAGACACAGGCTGATAATGATGACGATGACTTTTATGGCAATTTACAATATTTACTATTTAGTGACGTCACTCGCGCTGACTATATTTTGAGGTAACGTTCCAATATCTCTAAAATAATGTATTTATTTTATTAAAATATAAATGATTTTTCTCTTAGGTATTATAGTATTATAAATTGTATTTATTTACATATTTTAACTTTGGTTTTTACTATATTATTTCCATTTTCACACTCTGCACCCATAATATTAATTATGCTCGCCTATGTACAACACTTTATATTGTATAATTTGTGTGCAATAAAGAATTTTATGATTATTATTATGATGTCGTTAATAAAAAAACAGATATTTTTGTTACAATTGTCGACTATCCTATTCAACATTTCATCTTTAAGGTGTACTTTTGAGAAATGTAGCTGATTGTTTGGCCCAAATATTGGCCAGCCAGTATCAACTTCACAAAAAAAACATGCACCAAAAGGGTGTAATTCTGCCTACACAAAATAATATAATATTATATTACCATCAAAGAGTACATCTTGATAATGTATATCTCCTTCCTTAGCCAAGAGTTCCTGTTCCTTCTTCTCCCATCTGTCCCTCAGAGACTGGAGGTAGTCATTAGTTTGTTTGGCAACCTCAGCCTTCTCCGGGTCCGATTCTTCTATCTGTAATTTATTATAATAATTAATAACAAGTCTTTCTCAATTCACTACATTAATATAGGGTGTGCCAACAAGAGCGCCAGATTTAATTTAAAAAAAAAGATTGGCTTGTTTTCTTGCACTAATTGAACCTTGTACGCATGCAAATGCAGATCTTTCACCAAAATTTGTTGCATAGTGCTTCTCGAAATATTTAATTCTTGACCACGATTCCGGCAAATAACAAAATGGCGGCAAATTTAAATATGGCGCTCGTGTTGGGTCACCCATTATAAGAGGGTTCCCTCTCCTTCGCATACTCGCCACACTGGTTCATTGGCACATTGTTTGCCGAAATATGACCATATTACCAAATATCGCGCTAACTTAAAGTGTGACGTATAATAAAAAAAAAAAATTCACGGTGTAAATAATTTTAAATATAAAGGTAATCTCCTGAATGATGAAACATGTTTCAAGGTTTTTTCAAAATCTTTCATTTCTCACTCATAACCACCACAAGCTGGTTCATGGAAATCTAGTGTTTTATATACCTGAACAGTAGGATTATCTTTAATAGTTTTTAATTCATCTTGGTCCGTTCCTGTGTCCTTTTTAATGGCTCGAAGTAACTCCTGGTCTCTCTTCCTGTACAGCTCTATATCTGTCTTCAAACATTTCCGTGACCGACCAAGACAATCCACATATTCAGTCCTGTAATTATATACATAGGCATTAAAATTATGTACTTATATTATATATTATCATGATCAGCCTGTGTCGCTCAACTCCTGGATTAATGCAGCAACCCTCAGCCATCCCCCACCAGCAAGCTTTTCTGTCCATCTGATGGAGGGATTTCCATTGTTTTGCATTGTCCCGTATGTTCAGAGAACAAAGACAGATTTTAAAATCATCAAAAAAGTCGAAATTTTGTATGTGAATGTCCACTATGATCTTTTCTGACATATTTTGTCAGAACTCTATATCCATTTCTTTATGTCTACACTACTGCGGGGTAAAGCGGAGTGCACAATCGTCCAAGAACAAATTGTCTAAAGACAATTACATTTGTCAGATATGTCAAAAGCTAGGCGGAATGAAATGTAATATATATATAATAGGATGTACCGAATAACATTTAATTAATTTGTGATATTTCTCGTGTTTGGTACGCTAGAGACATAGACGAGCTTGCCACTTGTCATGATTGACCTGTAGTAAAGTTGGCTAAATGTGAATCTGCTTCTCTATAAGCGTGGTTTCTGACCACCCCAAAAGGGAAACGGTTGTGAAGACCTTTACTTTTTTTTACTAGGAAGCTTTTTTTTTAGAAGTATTTCCAACACTTCTGACAGTTGAACGTAGCGTGGACGAATATGCTCAACCTAGCTTTTGATACTAATTGTCAGACGGACAAAAAATTGTCAATATGATAGTGAAAGCGAATGGACTCTGCCTCACCCCGCTGGTACACTGGAAGAGTTACAATGAATTTTAGGTGCTACATAGTTAACCAAGTCACCTTGTACATTTAGTATTTATTTGAGTTCAAGTTGGAACTTTCCAGTGTGAGTATTTCTGACAAATCTCAGGTCTGGTACTGTACGCTCTCTCTAGACTTCGACAAGCTTGCCACTTGTCATGATGGACTTATAGTAAAGTTAGATAAATGTGAACTTGCTCCTAACAAAAGCATGGTTTCTGACCAACCCAGCAAGGGATATGATTGTCTTGATACTTCAATTATTGTTTTAAAACAAGTTTCAAGTTGTCTGTGCCTTATTTCGCAAGTGCAAGAAGTAATTTGAAAAATGTGCTTATAGCGAATTTTAGAGTTTTTTTTTTTTTTTTTTTTTTTTATACTAGCACGACATGTGACCCTGCCCCCACCTGATGGTAAGTGGCGCGCAGGGTCCATGAATGTTAGCAACTGGAATCAGACCCTTATATCCGACATCAGTCCCTAACACTATGCCGGCTTGACTAGATGCCTTTTCACACTTCGCTTGAAGGACTCCAGGTTATAGGAAAGTGGAAACACAGAGGCTGGAAGAGCATTCCACATCTTTATTGTGCGACAGATGTATGAGTCACCAAATTTATAGGTACGCGAAGGGATAGTGACTACGGTATGTGGGTGCATATTCTGACCTGTGCGTGTGGTTCGGTTGCGGAATGGAGAGGAAGGAATTAGGTTATAGAGCTCTTCAGAGCACTCACCATAGTATAGCCGGTAGAACACGCTCAGAGAAGCTACATCTCGGCGAAGCTGCAGGGATTCGAGAGTTCCAGATATAGTGGCATCGTCCACAATTCGAACAGCTCGCCTTTGTAGGACATTGAGAGCATCTGTGAGGTACTTGGCTGAACCATCCCAAAGGTGTGAACAGTATTCCACGCATGATCTGATCTGTGCTTTGTACAGCAACAGTCTGATTGATGGCGGGAAAAACCGCTTCACCTTGTTCAGTATTCCGAGCTTTTTTGACGCTGTTTTGGTGATGCTCTCAATGTAGTTCCGGTGGTTAAGGTCTGAGCGTATTTCCACCCCGAGGATGCTGAAGCTGGGCTGTAGATCCAGCGTGGTGCCCTGAAGAGTGGGGGGAGGAGAGAAGGGGGACTTCTTGGCCGTCAGCGCGCATGCCTGGGTCTTGTTGGCATTGAACTGGACAAGATTTTGAACACCCCACAAATATATTTTGTGAAGGGTGTCGTCCAGTTCTGCCGTCATAATACGCCGTGATTCCTCTAGTTGGCTACCTCCCAAAGCTCGGGGACTTAGATACCTCCCGTGGGCCGTGCTGTCGTCTGCATAACAATGAATGTTGCCAAGAGACAACATATCATTGATATGCAGAAGAAAGAGTGTTGGTGATAACACAGAGCCCTGCGGAAGTATGAATATTTTTTTATTTGCAGGTGTATTGTATAAACTTACCATTCACTGTCGTCTCCGTAATCTTCATTAATAATAGGTTCAGCTTGCTTCAGCTCTGGTGACTTGGGTCTGATTGGCTCTTGTTGTTTTTTACTACTGAAGTCTACTAAGAACTGGCTGTTGAGGTGTGATGTGCCAGCCGCATCTAACAGGTGTTCATATAGCTCTGATTTTTTCTCTAATGCGGATCTACAGAAAGACAACTTTTTTATAAAGATTCAATAATTTTAATTTAGCTTATCACAGTACAAATTTGGTAATAAGTAATATGACAAACAACACATTCCTGATGATGGGACACTGTGCCTTAAACTATAATCTATACACTCTGAATATGTAGAGGATGCATAGCAGAGGAGGATACAACAAATGTGCTCATGGAGTACTCCAGTGTGGCTGCACTTAGAGCTTTTCTCCAGACTGTGGGGACTCTTCCAGAGGTGTGCAGGAACATGATGGGTCTCCTTGTTTTTCTAGAGGAATTGGATGGCCCTGCTGACGGAGCTAAGTAACTAAGTGTGGAGAAGCTACAGTCATCACAATCACAACAGATAAACACTAAATCTGTGGTGCTAAGGCAAACCCTAGTACATTTTTTTTTTATTTAATTAAATGTAATTTTCATTGAAAACTGTAAGAAATAATACAATGAGACAAACCAATATTTGCACAATGGCTCTAAAATTTTATACATAAAATACAAAGATTAAAATGTGTTGATGAAATAACTCAAAATATTGACTATCTTTTTTATATATCTGGTTTTCAGTTAAGCAGCACTTCCATCAGGCTATATGATAGGGCAAAAAACAATGAAAAAACAGAGAAGAAAAATTGTGTCTTGGGACAAGGAACTTTCAACATTCCTTATGTACATTTGTCATTGATGTACAATAATAAATTGTCATTTAAATTTACATCAAACCCTCTAATTAGACTGGCGAGCATAGGCCAAATTTTCAAGAAATATATTCTGGAAGGCCCATCTCTAGGAGGTCTCAGATGATGCACTTACAACATGGTGTGGACTTCATGACTCCAATCTCGCTTAATAGTTCTCATCTTATGGTATAAATGTTTAAAACCCGGTATTTCCTAGTATAGGTACTTTTTATAGGCACTAAATAAGTGATAAACATAAAACATAGTTACTTGGATTTTCTTAAAGCTTCTAATTCTTCCGTATCAACTGCTTTTAATCTGTCTTTAAAGGATCTCTTTTCACTCTTATCTGAACATTTTTCATTTTTCTGTGATGCAGGCGGTTTGAAATATTCTACTTTATTTTGGGGCAAGCGCTTTTTCTCGCTCACTTCTTCTTGTTTTTTTAATAGCTCTGCCTTTAAGCTTAGCAGCTGAAAAAATATGGTTTTGATTATGTTTAACTGTATTATAAAAAAATTATGTAGGGACATTAAAATTGTGAAATATATAGAATTACTGTAGACTTGTTGAACAAAATCTTCTTTGAACTATTTTCGTTCATTTTGTATCATGGATGAAACATGAGTTATTTTGGATTTTCTATTATACAAGATCCAAAAAACACAATAAAAAAATCCCTGAAATATTTACAATCACACATTTTTTTTTTTTTGGTTCTCTTCTCCCGATGGATGATGAATGAGATGATAGGGAAGGCAAAGGGTCTAGCCCATACAGCCAAGTCTGACGTAATATATCTTTCTTTTTCATGAGTTAATGAGGTCATCATCAAATTGCATGCAAATGCAGAATTTGATGCTTTTCTTGGAGTCACTCGCAGAACCATCCACTGCTCAAACACGTCGGATAAAATATGGGAGTTGACAGCGCGGGAAAACCGCAAAAAATAAACTGCAACTTGTGCCCCATATTTAAAGTCCAATTTATCGTTTTCCATAATTATTCACATTGTAGCACATTATTAAATAAAACAACACCATTTTTGACCAATAATATCCACAGTATTTACAAAACAAAAACTTGCACTTGACATGTCCACGCAAAATGGCGCGAAGAACTCACACAGATTATTTACAATTAATATGGTTGACTGATTGACATTTGATGATCACTGAAGACAGTGACTGACAATTATCTTCATAAAGTTTTTTTAATGTCTTTTGGATTAAACTTTTTAATATCTAATATTCTCTGCCTCCTCACAAAATAAATTGAACGCAGTTTTTTATTAAAGTGAAGTTGTGTCGAACAGGTGCACCAACATTACAATATTTATTTGTGAGCTAATTTGGGCTTGGCAAGCCTTGACGCAGGAAACAAAAGTTGCTAATTTCATGGTCATCAGACAAATCATCGCGCTGGTCGTGACGATAATTTTTGCACAATATCGACAAATAATAACTCGTAAACTAATAGAAATAAATTTTATTTTTCTAATAAGTATTTTATTCGTATGACATTGTTATCGGATTGTGTGCACGCGTGGAAAACATATTTTTCAACCTCTAGTTTAATAAGAACGTGAAATCAAAATGTCAACTCCTGCCAGAAGACGCTTGATGAGAGATTTTAAACGGTTTGTAGGACTTTAGACATATTTTTTTGTATATTTTGGAGCTATTTATTGGTAAATATTGGATATTTGCAATAAGAAGACGTTAATGTCTTTCTCGGGTCCAATGCTGAATCATCAAAATTACATCACTGTCACTTTTTCATCGATTTCTATTCCGTGCCAGATCAGTCATCACGAGATAGCAGCATCGGTACTTGTTGTGACAACCTTTGTCGAGCGAACAAAGATTCGAGCTCAAAGTACCGTAAGGTTTCCCATAATAACATGACATTTGTGTGTCACAGTACTGCTATATCACTGGTCATGGTGATTCTTTGTTATTAAAAACTCATGTTGAAAACCTCTAAATCAAGGAACCTGATTTTAGGTAGCAAATAGTTCTCAAACAATATTTTGTTTATAAACAAGACAAAATAATGGAATGTAATTCTAACCTATAATTGGGTTGGTTTAGTTTAAGACTGCTACTGTACAATATAGAAACTTTCTATACAATAATATTAACAACCCTATAGCTCCTTTTGATCTTAAAACATACTGTGAATTTATTTGTGAATCGCACAACCTCCCTTGTCATTCTTCTCATAACAACCAACTCAAAATCCCATCTTGCACATATTCAGATTCATTTACCATTTAAGCTTCCATTGACCTTCAAGATCCTTCAATTGACATATTTAAAAAATACATTTTTTTAAATTTATTTATTTAAGCAATGGTACAGAATAAACTACTTGATACTTTCTGTTTAAACCAAGAGAACAATATTTTTTAAAATTGCACATAATGTCTCACTCTCCCAAAGGTTACCTCGTAAAAAAAACGGAAATGACTTTAAGTTCGCCTTTGTACATACTTTTAAGTAAAGTGCAATAAAGTATTTTAATAATAATAATATTTTTAAAAGATGTATAAAATCACGAACGATCCCGGTTATGTTAAATTTATTCTAAAATTGGTTACTTTTTGAAGTTATTTTCATTCATTCATTTATCATAGCCCGTTGTCACAGTGTCCTAAAACTCTATTGTTGGAGATGGGCCTTCCAAAACATATATATGGAGAATTTGGCCTACACTGGCCAGACAGGTTGGGGAGGGTCTGTGTCAATTTTTAATGACAATGTATTGACAATTCCACAAGTTGGTATTAGTGGAACCAGGACCAACAGCTTAATGTGCTCTCTGAGGCACGGGAATGTTGGTGTTGTAAATCTATGACAAATGTACATTTGAAAAGTGTATTTCTCATTGGTACTTGCCGGGCTTTTAAGCAACCTTCGTAGGATTTTATGGAAAGCATTCTTTCAACTCCACTCTTAAAAATTTATGATAATTGAATGTTATTATTAAATCTTCCAGTTTGCAAGAGGACCCACCCACCGGTGTTTCAGGCGCCCCTACAGACAACAATATTATGATCTGGAATGCTGTGATATTTGGTCCTCACGATACCCCATTTGAAGACGGCACATTTAAACTCACCATAGAGTTCACAGAGGAGTACCCCAATAAGCCTCCTACAGTTAGATTTGTATCTAAAATGTTTCATCCAAATGTGTACGCAGACGGTGGAATTTGTTTAGATATCTTGCAAAATAGATGGAGCCCTACCTATGATGTCTCTGCTATCTTAACATCTATACAGGTAAAATTGTTTCCATTATTATTGAGTGTGTCGAGCACGACATTGGAAGAGTTTTAATTAGAGGCTCTTTTTTAAAATGAGTATAATAAAATATATGTGTTGAGGACAATGCCATCTAGCGATATTGGGAATCATTACCGATTAATTGCAGACTAGTTGCCCACTAATTGCACAACTTTATGTTAAACTCACTAGATGGCGCTCAACCAGGAGAGCGCGCTGCAGTCGGCCCAACTGACACATTTAAATTTTTATTGTTAATTTTGAGACATTTTTACATCGCGAAATGAGACGCATGTATTTTTTTTACCTCATTAAACACATTTGGAAAGAAGACGAAGTTGTTATTATTTGAGACCTGCCAATATGTGTTTTCCATGTTTAACAAAATTTTTCTTTGCTAAATGAGTTTTGGTGTCAACAATAGTTAAATGAATTCAGAAGTCTAGTAGTGCCCCAGATACAATGTCAGTAGTTGAGTATAAAAAACCAAATGGGTATTTTTCTTAACAAATGTCTCTGCTATATTAAGGAGTGAAATAATGCTGTACTGACAGCTATCAGCTCTCCCTACCCAACCAAATACTGTATGATTCCGTTAATGCCTTAACTGCGTTAACTTTTTTTAATGATCAATATGAGATTTTAAAGAAAGAGATGGAAGAAAAAGCTGTAGTAATTAAAGCTCTGCAATCCGACAATGATTTACTGCAATCCAATATGAGTTATATGACTAACAGAATGAATGCGATGGAACAAATGATGCGGGAGAGCAACATTGAAATTACAGGAGTTCCGGAACGTAAAACTGAAAACCTTGTTAATACTATAGAACAACTATCCAAGTCCATTGACCATCCCCTTGCCAAAAATGAAGTTCTTCATGTGACCCGAGTAGCTAAACTACGACAAGATAATAAAGACCGTCCACGTACAATTGTTGCAAAACTGCAGAGCAGACGTCATCGTGACGAGTTTCTTGCTGCGGTTGTCTACTATAACAAAAGAAATCCTAATAATAAACTTAGCTCATTGAATCTTGGCTTTGATGGTCCTAGTACTCCGGTTTATATTGCCGAACATTTAACACCTGCAAACAAATCACTTCATGCTGCCGCTCGTCTGAAAGCCAAAGAGATGGCATATAAGTATGTCTGGATACGTAATGGCTGCATATTTGTTCGTAAGGATGAATATAAACAAGCCATATTAATAAGAAACCAAGATAGTCTTAATTTTATTATTTAATTTCCTTTTTATATTTGTTCCTAAGAAAGTTTATTTTAATAGGTTTATTCTGTTTCATTATGGATATATACTATCAGAATATTAGAGGTATTAGAACAAAGACAAGTGATGTGTACCAAAATATTTTACAAAATAATTATAAAATTATAGTTTTTACTGAAACATGGCTTAACTGCAATATTAATACTAACGAATTTATTGATAGTAGATATAATGTATACCGAAGAGATCGTAGTTCAACATCCAATTGTAAAACTGATGGTGGAGGTGTGTTAATAGCTGTGTCACGCGATATTCATTCTGTTAGAATGTCTAACTGGGAGAGTGATTGTGAAGATTTGTGGGTTCTGCTAAATGTTAATGTTAATAATGTCTCAAAGAAAATAGCTTTATGTGCCGTGTATCTGCCACCACCAGTTAAACTTGACAATTTATCCATATTCTTAGAAAGTTCTAACAATGTTTGTAGTTCAATTGATAATATTGTAATGCTTGGCGACTTTAACCTAGGGTCTATTAAATGGGCTAAGGATCATAGTTATAATTATATGTTACCTTCTAACTATAGTAATTTAATTGGTTACAACTTAGTAGATTTTATGTGTGCTAATAATATATTTCAATTTAACAATATTGAAAACTGTGATAATAGAGTTTTAGATTTAGTGTTAAGTACTTACCAAAGTACATGTGTGGTTCAAGCAGATGATCTCATTACCAAATTGGATCCTAAGCATCCCAATTTGTTACTACATTTACCTTTAATGAATGTAGAATATCTTAAGTCAAAACCTCGCACAGATTATAATTTTTTTAAAGCTGATTATAATAATATTAATTTAGAACTACTTAAAATTGATTGGTTTGAAAAGTTGTCTCATTGTGCGGATGTCGATGATATGGTGACTATTTTTTATGACACACTAAATATTACTATAAAAAGCTCTGTGCCTATTCGCAATATTAAAAAGTCAAAATTTCCTCCCTGGTTTTCATCTGAATTAATTAAGCTTAAACATGAACAGGACAAACTGCGTCTTAAATTTCACAAATATAATAACCCACGAGATAAATATGAGTATGAATTACTACGCAATCGTTGTAAGAAGTTACTACGTAAATGTTATTCTGACTATAAATCCAGAATTGAGCACAACATTCATGTCAATCCTAAAGCATTTTGGACGTTTTTAAAAGACAAACGTGGCGGTAATTCCTCCATTCCAGCACAAATGCACTTACTTAACACTCATGCAAATGCAGGTCCAGATATTGCTAACCTCTTTGCCCATCATTTCTCTTCTGTGTATTCATATAAAACCATTACCTCTTCGCCATTATCTACGAGTATTAATAACATTAAAACGCTAGGTCATTTTATTATTCAAGAAAGCGATATTGCAATACAAATAAAAAAATTGGACATTTTTAAGGGTGCTGGCCTTGATGGTATCCCTCCACTATTTGTTAAACGTTGCTCGTCGTCCCTAACCTACCCATTGTTCATTATTTTTAACCAATCTCTGCAAACTAGTAAATTCCCCACACTATGGAAAAATGCCCGTGTCACGCCTATTTATAAAAAAGGAGATGAGTCAATAATTTCTAATTATAGACCTATATGTATATTGTCATGTTTTTCAAAACTGTTCGAGTCCGCTATTTGTCCTATTATTACACATCATATTCATTCAACTATCAGTGATTATCAGCACGGTTTTCGTAAAAATCGTTCAACAGAGACTAATCTACTATCATTTACAACATACCTCTCACGCGAAGTTGATGCAGGTTTACAAGTAGACGCGGTGTATACAGACTTTTCAAGCGCATTTGACAAGGTCAATCATAATTTGTTAATATCCAAATTGGAAGGCTGTGGAATTCATGGTTCTTTACTAGGTTGGTTCAAATCCTATCTTGAAAGAAGAACGCAACTAGTTGCTTTCAGCGGTTTCACATCATCTATTTATTATGCTAAATCCGGAGTGCCTCAAGGTTCTCACCTGGGCCCGATATTATTTTCAATTTTTATTAATGATATTACAGAAAATATTAAATACTGCAAGTATTCACTTTTTGCAGACGACCTTAAAATATTTAGAACCATTAAAACTACAACAGATTCATTATTATTACAGAGTGACATTAACAAGATAAGTAACTGGTGTGAAGCGAATGACATGATTTTAAATGCAAAAAAATGTTTCCATATAAAGTTTACTAGGAAGAGGTCTCCATTTGCTTTTAATTATCAACTCAATAGTGAAACATTAGCTGAAGTAACACAAATTAAAGATCTGGGTGTTATTATTGACAATAAATTAAAATATACTGACCACATTAACCTTAAAGTAAAAAAATCTGCACAAATGATGGGATTTCTAAAACGTAACACAAAAGAGTTTACAATTAAAACGAAAATTTATTTATACAATTCATTAGTACGTAGCCACTTGGAATATGCATGTTCAGTATGGAATCCCTCATATGCAATACATTCTCAAAGAGTTGAAAGCATTCAGAGATCTTTTACTAGGTATTTAGCATACAAAGCCCCAGCAATTTCACATCGATGTCCGTACAACCAACGTTTAGATTTCTTCAAAATGACTGCTCTCAAATCACGTAGATCCATACATGACCTTTTACTATTACATAAAATTGTCAATGGCCAGACTGGATGTATAGAACTCTTGCAACACATTTCCCTGACAGTACCCTATAAAATTCCACGTCGCCCTATAACCAAGATCCTGTGCTGTCCTCCCTCAAGAACTAATGTAGGTTCACATTCGTCAACATCCCGAATGTGCAACACCTACAGTAGTCTCTGCAGTGCCAATAATGATATAGACATATTTCATGACCGTTACAATGTATTCAGAAAAAATGTTCTCGAACATTTCAAACCATCAATATTTGAGTAGCTTATAATTTTTATGTTTCCTAATTAGTTCTTAAAAAAGAGAAAAATGTATAATTTTATTTTAGAAGTCATATTTTTATTTTGTAAATTTTAAAATTTTATAGTTTTTGTTAATTTTTTATTTTTTTTTGTTTTAACAGTAGTAAGTTTTTAATTGTTTTAACAGTAATAAGTTTTTAACTTCTTCTTCTTTTTGTATTGGTGAATGCTGTGACACCTAATTGGTACATATATTAGATAAGCTATAATTATACTATGTTATGTGTGTGATAATATATGTACTGCTGTGTGTACTAAATAAATAAATAAATAAATAAATAAATAAATAAATAAATGCCGTCTTATCTGTATTTGTCATTGGTACATGCCGGTGTTTGAACTAATATTATAGAAAGCATTCGTCCAACTCAACCGCCACCTCTCCTTATTAAATCGTTTTAATAATAATAAAATTGTTTATATTTCAGTCATTACTAAGTGATCCAAATCCAAACTCGCCAGCGAACTCAATGGCAGCGCAACTATATAAAGAGAATCGGAGGGAATATGAAAAACGTGTCAAAGCGTGTGTAGAACAATCATTTATAGATTAGTGAAGAGAATGATATGGCAGCTCACAGCCACCACCACCAGGGTCTCAACTCTACTCAAAATTGTCTCAATCAAATGTCAGTTGCATGGAATGTGATCGGAGAAGACAGAGGACAAATTTCTAGCAATGCATGGATTCACCATGCAGGTACTGGGTCCATTGTGCGTGGGGAATGGAGCAAAACAGTGTTGTGGGCTTGTAACCGACTATGATTGGTTAGCTTCACTATTCTGCTCCTCTCCCTACCCATACCAAATACTGTATGAATCCGCTAATGCCGTCTTGGAAGCTTGTTACAAATATGTACTAACGGCAGACCTACTTAGGTTCAATTTTTTTCATAAAAGCTGCCTGAGGAAGTACCAAATAAACTGCCAAGCAATTAAAATTGCGTCTATAAATAGCCGGATTGTAAGGGGTGTAAAATTGTCTATGATAAGGCACGTCATTTATAGGTATGGGTAAATGAAAAGTTATATGCTTGGCAATGATAAAGCGCAATGCACATTTAGTACAAAAACCACTGCTAGTTGCGTTTCTGGATAATAATAGTTACTAGGTATTTAGCGGCGGCAGTCTATTATAGAAGTACTAACTTATCTGTGAACTGAAGAGAGAACTGTTGCAAATTAACTTTATTAAGCCCAAAAATCGTGAAAATGCAAGTAGTTAGTAAAGATCAATTACACATGAAAATTTCTGTTTAAACCTATATGTAATGTGTCACAGATGTCAACTTTTGCATTAACTATTATTCCTTTATTGTCGGTGACGAATGAATACTATTTAATCTTTACCAAATTCAGCAATATTGTTTAAAAAATAGACGCTAATTTAAAATAAATTAAAGACATGGCAAAAAGTATTGTTTTAGACGCTTAGTAGGTTTTGACTCGTCGCCGGCGATATACACAAAACGAAGGTCAATGTTTATTGTATGTTATATTTGGATGAATAAATGAGTATTTTGTATAGGAACTAATGAAAACTGACAACACCAGTTTTTGAGGCAACACATTTCTATTTTTGCTCGTTTCACAGATAAGTTGGTGGCACTATACTTTAAGCGCAAATGTTAAATTGCGAAAATAGTGGATATTTCTTTATTCTTATTTACTGACAAGTCTAGCCGAGCTAATGCCAAAATTATATACAATATTAAGTCTAATAGCTTTTGACTTCTGAGTTCTTTTCATTCGCCCTATACCTTTATCAACAGCAACACTCGCTTTAGTACTAAGTCGATGTAGTACTAGTATGTCAGTCGCTTCCATTCTTGGAACTCGCATACCATCAGATGGACGCTAAGTCACATCTACAGTGGACCAAGAAAGTGGTCTATCTATTTTGACAAAACTTCCTTTAAAACTAAAATATTGCTAAGGTTGAGTAATGGGTTAGTTTAGTTAAGGTTTCATTGGAAAATCAACCTTATTGTTGGATGACGTGCAAATAAATCTTAACCATAAGGTGGTAGACTGCTTTATTGGTTAACTGTACTTGCATAAAAAAATCAAAAGCATAGTTTGATAGTTTTGGATTTTGTAGTACTTTAACCGTAGAAAGATTACCTATACGTCGCAGAGGCTCCCGCGCGGATTACATATTGTGGATCTTTTATATAACGCAAAATTAACTTGTGTTTCACAGTCAAATCTGTCATTGGTGGGGATGTTCGATCTGGGTGCCGTGTAGATTACGGATTGCAATAGATCGTAATACTCTGTATCGATCATATTGATTAGATACGATTTTTTGTCGGATCAATGACGATTATCCAGTATTCAAAGAATAATAATAATTATTATTATTATTTAAATAGTTGATTCTGTTTTTAATACTTGTTTCTAATTATAGATACCGTGTGATTTTGTATGGCCTTACATTAGACCTATATTTTATTATATTGATAGAAACAAACAACTTATCCTAAGAAACCATATGTCGGAAATGACAAAAAAAAAACTTTATACAATCTGTTAATTTAAAAATAGCCAAATTGTATGGAAAAATCTTCGACATATGGTTTATTACTAACAGTTACAATACAAATACAAAGTCATCCCGTATATATATATATTCATATATATATTTATATTGATCCAGTAAGGAAACAAGTGTTTAAAGATATAAAATATGTTTTGTTACAGTCCCAAAAACACAGCGTCCCAGACTGTTGGAGATGGGCCTTCCAGAACATTTATCTGGAGAGTTTGGCCTACACTCGCAACGCTGGCCACCCGTCTGGCGAGGGTCTGATGACAATAGTGTAGGCCAAATTCTCCATATATGTTTTGGAAGGCCCATCTCCAACAGTTGAGGTCTAAGACGCTGGATTCTAGGGGATGTGATGAATGAATGATGTATCGGATTGGATAGAACATCCCCAGACATCAGTCTACCCTGTTTCAATGCTGTAAGTAAAGGGTGTCAGAATTAGCATTAATTCTAATTCTGTTTATTTAATACTAAATAATATATCAGTTTTGATTTTTATTTCTTAAAAACATTCACTTCTTTACACTCGTTCTCAAATCACTTAATAAACACACATTTGATAAAAAATCTCAATCACACGCTGGAGCATCGATCTGGGCTTTAATTTCTTCTGTCATTCTTTGCTATAAAACACCCAACTAGTAGACTCTTCTTTTTAAGTAGCCCCACAGAAAAAAAGTAGCAGGCTCCTTGGTGACCAGTTAATGTCTCCTCAGGACTCATCACTCTGTCAGGAAATAACTCGTGAAGAGCAGCTCCGTCTTCTCAAAAAATGTAGCCGCAACAAAGAATCACAGAAGAATATCAAACACGGAAAATATTCTGAATAACCCTTTACCACATTTTAGCAATAGGGTATTCTTCTACGCACGTTGTCATTTGTTATCTTTCTAGGGTTATGATCACTGGTGTATCCGCGTCTTACCACTCAACCGAAGTTTGTCACTAATTTTGCAATTTATAATCCAATTAAATTGCTATCGCGTTGTACCGAATTTACTCCATATAAAATCACGTGAGTAGGTGGCGTTCGCGTCGGTTAGCAAATCTTTTGAGACTACACGTTTTTCACTTTATACATACCAAATCCCTTGCGGGGTAGGCAGAGACAATTGAGCGCCACTTGTCACTATCACGACATGCTTCTTTCGCTTCTTCAACATGCCCTTGTGTTTCGGTGGCTTTTTATTGCCCCTTCAGCTATTGTTTTATTTATTTGATCGTCACCCACAACTTTCGCATTATGTATCTGGTTCATCAATCTCTCTTCTCCCATCCTTTCAACATGCCCGAACCATCGGAGCATGCTTTTCCTTATTGTTGTCTCTATGCTTTCTTTATACCTGCCCTTTTGCTGATTCGGTCATTACGTTGCTGTTGGTCAAAGTTACGCCGCATATCCGACGCTACGACTTCATTTCTACTGCATTAACTCTACTCTCTTGTGTATGTGCACCTAATAATATATAAAAATATTTTGTACGTAACAAGGGCGTACTTGATGCCGAAGGAATTTTAAAGAAAGAAAAAAGATTAGTTTATCACAAAAAATAAAACTACTGATCGTACAATTTTAAAATACAACATAGTACTAGAGACAAGGGTGGTTTTGGAAAGGAACTCTTCAATTTCAAAGTGTCAGTCAAAGTCTAAATGTCTTTAATATTCACGTAAACCTATATTCATTAGAGATCCGCGTTCGTTTCTGTAACCCCGCGTAGGGTTCTGACGTCATCAGTGTAGTTACATTTTCGAACGGCCAGTGTCGATAGTCGGTGTTAAAAACCTTACACGGTGTTAATTTACGAACGCAACTCAGGCATTTGTGCCACGTCATTATTTTGATGATTCTGCTCCTGCTAGTGGAAGACTAAGCTGAGAGTAAGCTATAAGAAGACCAACAACATAGCATTTTAATTGGATTATAAAAAAAGGTACTATAGCATGTTTTTAATTAAATCAATTATAATATAGTCGGAATACAAACAGTTGAGGGCAATTGTTTGGAAAAATAGCAATAATTGTTACATTAAAGTGTAGTTATAAAATGTTATATAAAACTATGGGCTGACTCTATTTGTTTACGCGCAAATGTTATAAAAGCTTTTATTATAATAATATCGTCTAAACTCGCGCATTTACAACGCAAAAACTGCCAGATCGTTAGCTATTGGCCACCTAAAGACTTGCAACATATCTTTATCTACATACATACATATCTTCACGCCAGATCCCTTGCGGGGTAGGCAGAGACAATTGAGCGCCATTTGACACGATCACGACATACCTCTTTCGCTTCGTCGACATTCATTAACCTCTTCATACATGCCCTTTGGTTACGAAGACTTTTTAATGCACCTTTAGTCAGTGTTTTATTTATTTGATCTTTTATCTAATAAAATATAATGCACCTATTTACTTCAAATTTTAGGCTTTACCAGATAAATTACCTTTAAGTATTCTACCTTTTATAGATTATTTTTACTATAATAAGCATTCGTAGTAACAATAGAAACTTAATAGGTCCAAAATCTTTAGCTATTCACCAATTGATACCGCAATTAACAACAGTGTTGCCCAATTTGGTCTCGGTCTTGCATGACTGCAAGACTCGAAACATGTTTTGAGTTATGCCCGCTATCGAATTCCTTATCTCACTACCTACTAATAAATAAAACAGATTTATGTATATAATGAGTAGATAGATATATTTAACAAAATACTTTACAACTTAAATCAAAGCACAAAACGGGCAAAAGTGTTTTTTTATTTTTATTTAAGGACATGGTACAGAATACATAAGTCCTAAACAATATACCGGGCATAAAGTGACAGCCGTCGTAGTGACGTTCCCAAACCTCAACGAATAGCGGTGTAGTCTCAAATCAATTGAATGACCATTATCGATGATTTCGCAAATAATATTCTAACACTACCGACCAATAAAAGAGATTTAAAAATATTTTAAGTGCGCGCGCCCGCCGCAAACAAATTGAAGATCAAATTAAAGCATAGCATCTATACAGAAAACTTCTGCATTTGAGTTAGTGCTGTTTAGGTCTAGGTGTGCGATATAATTTATTAAAAATAACGCGACAATCCTTGATTTATAGATAAGTAGCGTTTTTTACCCGTCTTTGACAGTGTCAGTACAAATTACCACCATCAGTCCACCTACTACCTGACCTTTAAGTTTTATTGCCAAATGCCAAACGTTTTATATAACACAATTAGGTGCACAATCTAGCCAAGTTTTGTTAAATTATTTCATTCGGAAGTAAATGAAATTAAGGTATTTTCTTAAAGGTGTTAATTGTTGCTCTGGCTAATCATGCCGGCCTTTACGTGAGTTTAATCTAACATTTGCGCTTAAATAAATACACTATGGCCAAAGACATTGAATATATAACAAGATGGGGCAAAAGAATTTAAGCTAGGACAATTATATCAGAAAGAATAGAATATAGAATAGAAGAAACGTACAGGTTTAGAGGTTCAGATGGATTTTGTTGTGTCACCGACAAATGTAAATTTGACAAACACCAATGCCCGCTCTAACTTATATTTGATCTCTTTGTCTATGGCGCTGTTACAATTAAAAAAAAAAGTAATAAATAAGGGAACATTCACGTGTTGGATTTTAAAATTGTTTTTTTACATTACTAATACACTTGTAAAGAATACTTTTGTAGCATAATTTTGATCATTGTCAATGACTTAATGATCGTTAAATACCAAACTAATAAATTAGTTGTTATGTCAAAGTTGTGTGTGATTTACTTTTTGGTCTTAGGGGCTTTGGAATTGAAGGAAGTACTTAGCGTGCGCAAGTGAAGCACTGAATCTCAAAATAAGAAGCCCGAATAATTTTAGGATTTTAAGGGGATCTTATGATATCAATCGTTTATCTTTTTTATTATACGTCAGGTTACAATTCGACAATATAAACATTCTTTATATCATATCTTAGAAACCCAGCATTAAATAGTTACTGCACGCAATGTCCACAGAATTTTCAAAAAAAAATTTTTTTTATTTAATCTTTAATGCAATATCCCAAAAATGTAGGTACCAAAATAAGTGTGGTTTTGAGAAATGTATATAATATAATCACTTTAATATGCCTTTATTTTTAGTTATTTTTAAATAACTATTACGACATGTGACCTTTCGCCAACGTGATGGTAAGTGGCGCTCAAAGTTCATGGACGTTAGGAACTGGAATCGGACACTAATGACCTAGTACAATCCCTAACACTATGCCGGCTTGACTAGATGCTTTTTCACACTCGACTTGAAGGACTCCAGGTTATAGGAAAGTGGAAACAGAGGCTGGAAGAGCATTCCATATCTTTACTGTGCGACAGATGTACGTCCCCAAATTTATACGTATCTACGCGAAGGAATGTTTTTTTTTTTTACAGACAGGTCACACAGCGCCATCTAGTTTACGTGGTAAGCTACGAGGCTTGGGTTACGGAAACTAGATGGTTGATAAACTACATATTATACTTTTTTTTTTTGTAAATATATACATATAAACACCCAGACCGAGACAAATTATACAATGTACAACTTGCCTCCGGTGGGAATCGAACGAATGTGTTACCTATACCTATTTTTAACCAGAAAAAAATAACATAATTTTGAAAGGTTTTTCCTCTAATTTACAAGTATAATATGATTAATACTTTAAAATGGCCGTTAATTTAATCCCTAACAAAAACCTGTTTCGACTATTTTTCTCAAAAGAGCAACCAGAGCTAAAAAGCTTTCTAGGAAATAAAATCACGGACATTTTTAGAGATATATATTAATCATCCTTAGTCTAGCGGTTAGGTTAGAGTCTGAGGTACCCGGTTCGATTCCTGGTCAGGACACACTAATTTGTGATATTTCTCGAGTTTGGTACGCTAGAGACATCGACGAGCTTGCCACTTATGATGGGCCTAAAGTAAAGTTGGCTAAATGTGAATCTGCTTCTAGAACTAAATAAACAATAAGCGTGGTTTCTGATACTTAGTAAAATGAAGATCGATACGTTTTTAATATTTCATACATACATATCTTCACGCCAAATCCCTTGCGGGGTAGGCAGAGACAATTAAGCGCCACTTATCACGGTCACGACATACTTCCTTTTGTTTCGATGGCTTTTTAATGCACCTTCAGCTATTGTTTTATTTGACCGTGATGTGAGTCTTGGTCTGCCAGGGCCTCTTTTACCCACAACTTCCGCATTATATATCTGGTTCGTCAATCCGAATCATCGGAGCATGCCTTTTTGTCCCTATGCTTTGGTTCATACCTACCCTTGTTGCAACGACCTCATTTCTACTTCATTAACTCTACTCTCATACATAAGTGTTGGTACCTATATGGAGAGTCGAGCTTTGTCACTGAGATTTCGACTAGCGATCAGTGACCCCAGGACACCGTTAACACTGTTTTCCGCGTTCACTCTTCTTTCAAACTTCCTATCATACTTCCCATCCGCAGTGAAAATACTGCCTAGATATATATTCTCATTAACTTCATGTCTATGGATATTTCATGTCTAAAATTAGGTATATAAAGTGAAAATATGTCTAAAAATAATAATAATTTAATTTCCCTGACTACATTCCTCAAAGTACCTACACTCTAATATAATTATCTTTGAATATATTTATTTAGTTATGAGCATTTTAAGCTTACTCCGACAGTATAACCCATATGCGTTTAACTTTTTTAAAATAACGTCCAGTACCTACAATGGAATCAGTTACGCAAAAAGGGTCCGATCCACTTTTTTTTTTTAATTTAATTATGAATTTTAATCAGGCCCTTAGAATGATTTTCATTTTCATCAAAAACGATCGACGAATAGCGTTTTTAACAGATTCTAAATGTGTATAACATGTTGGAAAAAGTATCATCACGACCGCTTCCCTTTCGGGGTAGTCAGAAACCACGCTTATAAAGAAGCGGATTCACATTTATTCTTTACTATAGGCCAATCATGACAAGTGGCAAGCTTGTTGATGTCTCCAGCGTACCAAACTCGAGAAATATCACAAATAAATTAAATATATTTACATTGATAAATATTTTTGTGTCCCGACCAGGAATCGAACCCGTAATATGTTGGACTAATCTAAATTCTAACTTTTATGGCCTATAACTTTTACTTTAAATAGGTGGTAGGCGGACTGACGGTAGTAATTTGCCAAGTCTGCCGGAGCGGATAAGTATTCACCGTTCGTGCCGATAAACCCAGTAAAGTGTGTCCACACGTTTCGGGATCAGGCTTGAATTGCCGTCATGCCCAGTCAAGCCGGCATAGTGTTAGGGACTGATGTCAGTCATGAGTTTCTAATTCCAGTTGCTAACATTCATGGACCTCGCGCGCCACTTACCACCAGGTGGGCGCAAGGTCTCATGTATTAACTAGTATTTTAAAAAAATGTAGCTTGAATCTTTTTTGCCTAACTACGTACAAATAAACCATTGTTTTTACAGCATCACGCGAACCATTTCATTCAATTTCAAATCACCCACAATTTTCTGTTTATTTAATCATATTTTTTTGTTATGATTTATAGCTTTTGCTATTTTTAGCAAATAGGTTGCTCTTTTTTGAAGTCTATTAATGAAGACAAAAATATCACCATTGCTGTTGTTAGCGTATTTTATTATATAAAAAGTAGATTTCGTTAGGTCACATAGTTAACGTCGCTCTTCTACGTATCGACTATTATTAGTGGATTGTGATGACCGTTGATTCTTTGCACTTAAGTGTCTGAGACCTTTGTGCGTGACCTTTACTCCGTAATCGGAGCCATCCTCATCCAGGAAGGCCAGGAGACCCGTCACGTTCCTGCAGACCTCTGGAAGAGTTCCCGCAGTCCGGAGGAACTTCAGTCTAGGCACAGCCACACTACAGCAGTACATGATTACATGCGCGGCCGTCTCCTCCGCCATGCATCCTCTATACAGTGGGCTATCTTTAAGTAGAGTGTAAAGGTGTTTATTAAAGGCAATGTCCTGTCGCGTGAGGCTCCTGTCAGGGCTCAAAAGAGCTTCCCTAGACTGTCTGTGGCCGGTGTCCGAATCTGCTTGTGCAGTCTGTCATCCCGCAAGAATTGGAATGGAAGGGGGATTATAGGTCCTGGGCCTGTTGGTATTGTGGCTGACCCTTTTCTGGCCAGTTCATCAGCCACCTCATTACCCAGTGACCCGCTACCCTTTATCCACTGTAGTGTAACACTGTTCCAAGATCAGGTGGCAGTCGAGGAGTGCGGAGCTGATGTAGTTGCTTTTGAGGGCCAGAGGGACGGCCATGCTGTCTGAGAGAATGCGGGATATTGGCATCTCTCCTTGGTTGATGCATACACATTTTTGTAAATTGAGAGGTGTTGATATATAGGTTCACCTCCATAGAGAAGGCGCCCGCCTCCGTGCCCGTATCGGTTTTTGAGCCGTCGATGTAGATCCTGATTTCTTTTGGATTACTTATGTGGATTGCAGTATACTGTGTAATAAATATAGGTGTAAATTAAATGGACCGTGGACCTTATGTGTCAAAATTACTTGGCGCGTTTTACTCGTGTGAAATTTAAATTTTGACAAATAAAATGAACCTATTTAATACATGATGCTGTGTAATATTCTTTTCTGCTAGAAAATATTATATTTTTTTGGTTTTATTATGTGTTTTTATTATATTTATTTTTATACATACCTAGAATTAGTATCCGAGTGATAATAAATTGCTATAAACTGAAATCAATTTCTTTTGAAAAAAATGCCTTGAGTACAAAGATCACCGTGACCGCCTCCATGGTCTAGTGGTAACAAACGTTGCCGTGAACTCGGGAGGTCGTGGGTTCGATTCCCACCGGGGGCAAGTTGTACATTGTATAATTTGTCTCGGTCTGGGTGTTTATATGTATAATATGTATATATTTACAAAAAAAAAAGTTTAATATGTAGTTTATCAACCATCTAGTTTCCGTAACACAAGCCTCGTAGCTATTTTTCTCCTGTCCCCTATACGACAGATCGTCCCTGATGTCCTCTCTAATTTCCTTCCGAGTTCCGTTCCCTACCCATATCTCAACCTTACTTGTATATAATAAACGTAGTAAATATATTTACAATATTATTGCTTCATTTATCATTGATAATAACATTAAAATATAACTGTAAATATTTTCCTATTTAGTAGTCTTAGTTTTTAATTTTTGTATATATTTATTAAATATAGTGTAATTTTTATTAATACTTACCTGATCCTATTCCATTTTTCGAATCCTTTTTATTTAACCAGTCTTTCCCTAACTTTGACACTGGCAAATTGTTATTAGTGCCATTTACAAAAAAAAAAAATGCCTCGTAGCTTACCACGGAAACTAGATGGCGCTGTGTGACCTGTCTGGAAATATTATTATTATCTTTATGTTTGCTTGATAATAAACAGAGTAGTGGATTGGTTTTAGCTTAATTACTGGGCTATAACGAAAGGAATTGTCTGTAATTGTAACGATTAAAAACCTAACCAATAACAATTTATAATTGGCGGAATGATGGCGTAGCAAAAAAAAAACAGTCGAATTGAGAAGCTAGGTACCTACTTTTATGAAGTCGGTTAAAAATGGCGTCAATTACAACAACAACTGATGGCTGACTTTCAAAATAAATATTTTTTTACTTGATTTTAGTTTAACTCGGCAAGTTTTTGATTGGCACGATTGGCTCAACTAATTAAAACAGTATCAAGGTAAACTACCAATCTAAATTTTTTTATTTAAAAATAAAAAAATATTTAAACTACCAATCACCTGTGTGCTTAGTGTAAAATGCAAGTTTCAGAAAACGAAATTTTACATTGCGTGTTATTGCAAGTTTGGCTATAATAACAGGCAATGAACATCGAAAATTCAGTATAAAAACTCTACTACTATAGTTGCGTTTACGAAACTTCAGTCACACTAGGCATACTGACTTATAATAAAAAAAAAATAAACGTTCGATATTCATTATTTCAGTAACTATAAAGGGATAAATCAGCGACTTGTTTAACGGTAAATTGAATTATATATTTAAGTACTATTGTATTAAAATACCACTATGTTTAACGAATGAATGATGTGTCGTGCTAGATTTACAAAAATGGAATCAGACATTTGACTGACATCAGTCCCTAACACTATGCCGACAATTCGAGTCTGATCCAGAAACGTGTGGATATACTTTCCTGGGTTTATCGGCACGAACGGTGGATATCTCCCCGCCGCGGCAGACTGGGAAAATTACCACCATCATTCCGCCTACCACCTTGTTCAGTCAGTCAGTGGAGTCGTCCAGGCCCTGATGGCTAATGGGCTTGGGTTGGGGATGGGGAAATTCCCCCGTTTTCCCCGACAGGATCTCAGCGGGTAACCACCCGCTGGTAATTCATGCACTTTCGGTGCTGGGCGCCGTTACTAGTGTAACAGCGCCCGTGTGGCTCACGAACCCAGGGGGTCTAGGTTCGACTACTTCAGCTCTCCTCCAGAAGCACTTCTCTAGGAAGCGGTCTCCCGTTGGGGGGCCGAGCGCGAGATGGAGCGATATTCTGGAGATGCTTGAAGTGTCCGTTGTCGGCCCGATAAAACATACGTCTAGTCAGGCCGACAACAAACTCCTCAACAGTAGGCATTTCCAGATCTCGAGCTATGACGGAATTACGCACGAACCACGGCGCTCGGGAGACAACTCTGAGCGATATGTTCTGCTGACTTTGGATCTTGTCCCTATTGGTCTTCGCCAGAAGGTGATGCCAGGCTGGCGCAGCGTAAGTAAGACGAGAACGAATGAACATCTTGTAGATCCGGACCTTCAACCTGAGCGGCAAGCTGGAATTCATAACAGGACGCAACATGGCTCGGGCCGCCTTCGCCTGATTAACGGCGTGGCAGGCCATTTCACCCATTGTTAACGTCCTGTTAATGATGCAGCCCAGGTATTTTACGGTCGGAGTCCACTCGATATTCTGTCCCCGAAGCTGCAGTGGTGGAGGCAGCCGGCATCTAACCACCTTGTTACGATTAAAGTTAAAAATTAGGTTGAATGTTACAGTTAATTTGAAGGTCAGCTGTTACGTTCAATGTTACAGTTAATTTGAAGGTCAGCTGTTACGTTCAATGTTACAGTTAATTTGAAGGTCAGCTGTTACGTTCAATGTTACAGTTAATTTGAAGGTCAGCTGTTACGTTCAATGTTACAGTTAATTTGAAGGTCAGCTGTTACGTTCGATGTTACAGTTAATTTGAAGGTCAGCTGTTACGTTCAATGTTACAGTTAATTTGAAGGTCAGCTGTTACGTTCAATGTTACAGTTAATTTGAAGGTCAGCTGTTACGTTTAATGTTACAGTTAATTTGAAGGTCAGCTGTTACGTTCAATGTTACAGTTAATTTGAAGGTCAGCTGTTACGTTCAATGTTACAGTTAATTTGAAGGTCAGCTGTTACGTTCAATGTTACAGTTAATTTGAAGGTCAGCTGTTACGTTCAATGTTACAGTTAATTTGAAGGTCAGCTGTTACGTTCAATGTTACAGTTAATTTGAAGGTCAGCTGTTACGTTCAATGTTACAGTTAATTTGAAGGTCAGCTGTTACGTTCAATGTTACAGTTAATTTGAAGGTCAGCTGTTACGTTCGATGTTACAGTTAATTTGAAGGTCAGCTGTTACGTTCAATGTTACAGTTAATTTGAAGGTCAGCTGTTACGTTCAATGTTACAGTTAATTTGAAGGTCAGCTGTTACGTTCAATGTTACAGTTAATTTGAAGGTCAGCTGTTACGTTCAATGTTACAGTTAATTTGAAGGTCAGCTGTTACGTTCAATGCCATTTTAACTTAAACTGCGTTTTGGTGCAATCCAGCCTTATAGTATCATATTTAGGAATTGCGGGATAATTGCAGCCGGGCGATGCAGAAATTTGGGATTGAGGTAAGAAATAAAAAGCACAACTTTGTACAAAATAATAATTTATATTCAAAACTTTTTGTATATATATTATAACATTAATAAATATTAAACTAATATTTTAAGACACTATTAATTATTTCTGCTTTCGTTTTATGTAAATAACTTTTACTATTATAAAATTTATTGTTATATTTAAGTATAACAAAACTACATTTAAACATACAAAAGTTAAAGATAATATAGCATTTGCTAACTTTATGATCATCATCATCATCACCTCCACAACCCCTAGAACACAGAGTCCTAGACCTCCACTATTTGGATGTACATTCCAAAAATTCCTGGAGAATTTAGCCTGATGTGCACGCGAGGGTCTGATGTCATTTTAAATGTCAATTTATTAACGATTCCGCAAGTTAATATTAATGGAACCGGGACCGATTGCTTAACGTGCTGCGATGCACGGGAACGATGGGGTTGTAAATCTATGACAAATGTACGGAAGAAAAGTGTATTTCTCTTCAGGTGTCATTGGTGGAACCCCTTTTTGAAACAAAAAAGTTAACTTTATGTAAAAAATCATTGTCACTCACAGCCGAAAGACGGAATAGAGAGAGAAACAATTAGGTACGTAAGTCAACGTTCGCGCGATCATCGACCTCTCGCTTCCTACTTAATTAGGGTCGATATGAGTGGCGATATTTTTAGGAAAAACTTATCTGCGCTGTAACTTAAGATTTTATTGCTGATTAATTAAACTAAAAAAAGGGAGTTCTTAAATTTTATTCTAGATTATAATATAAAAATATTAGCTCTTTAACAAATTCCACGCAGTATTATAATAATGTAATTATTGATATTTTTTTTAGATTTAATTTTGATCTTTTTTTTTGTCTACCCGACAATGTATAATATCTTCTGAGATTTAATAATTCAATTTGATGGTAAAATTAGGTTAGAAGCTAATTTATTTTTTTATAAAAGTAACTGCACACTTTTAATAGTACCTACTATTGGCAATTACAAAAGACTATTATTGGAAATATTAACAGTGCTAACTGCTGAGCATCGGTTATACAATCCATCCTTAAAATTGAGGTGTCATTTGTTTTGTATAAGGCGGCCTTAAAGTAAATGGTGATAGGTCTTATAATATGAATATACTTAAACAGAATAACATGACATGGTAATAAAATCAAACTATTAAAAAAACATCAACTTCAGGTACTATTATGATCCTTTAGGACTAAGAAATCACATTTCGTCAAATGTTTACTATCATGTAGCTCTAAGGATCGGTGGGTCTATCAGTAATTGCATTGAGGTTGGAAATGTCATGAACATCAAATATTATTGTTCTGTTCGACTTAAAAAAAAACGCTTAAAGCGACAAGTCAAATACAATGTATGTAACATGCTTAAAGGATGCTTGCACGCTGTTCCTCCTAAACACTTTTACTTGTACTCTTGGTTCAAAATATTGTGACGTCACAGCACACAAAATAAATTTTAAAAAATGTGCCTTTTACGTTTTTTATTATAATAAAATCAAAAAAATATATCAATCCATTTTATGTATAGAAAACAGTATTATTTCGACGTATATAATTTTTAGGGTATATTAGTGAATATTGACAAACAGGACGTGTTTTCGATTCAACTCACAAAGGCTACAGAACTTTGTATAGGTATGTCAAAACAAGCTAGACACATACAAGCAATTAAGTAATTTCTGCGTAGGTACTACTCGCGAGTAGTCCATGCCAGTAACTTGCTCTAGCAACATGCGGCGTGACGAGGCGACTAACATGCACCGTATACAAAGAACTGGCAATCTGCCACTGAATTTTGGTTAGACAGTTGGCCATTCCAAAGTTATGAAACCGATTGCAAATACATATCTTAATTTGCTATGTTGTGTTCCTTCGTAGTAGTTTACTATTATACAATCAATGTATTTTACATTTTATACATATAAAACAATGGTATATCATTTGATAACAGTCAAATTTTATGGTCTACGCTTTGTAGATCTGTCAAGATTATATCACCAGCCTCAAATACAATTTTTAAATGATGATGGCCGAGATTTATAAAGCTTGCGTTGGAGTTATGTCTAGCATTATTATTATTAGCTTATCGATAGTTGATGAAAAAATAACTCATTACAAATGGGGTGTAACAGGCAAAGCTTTTTGTAGATGTCGCTAGCGGCACTGGTACCTTGTTTACACCTATGACGGATCATTTTTTAAATGTTTTTTCAGTTTTTTTCATTTTTATAACAGAAATATTAATTTTAACTTAGACGAATTAAGAAAGCGAACACCGTCTTTAAAAAGAAAAAAGCGTTAAATAAATGGAACGGCAATTTTGAGAATACCATATCTTTGATTTCGCTTGGAAATCTCGATTTGTACACTTAAAAGCTGCTCACTTCGGTAATATATCCAGAAAATAATAAAACTCGTAATAAAAATACAAGTTTTCTATGCAACTGACAGTTCTATTAGGTACCATCTATCATGCGCCATCTATCGTGATAAAAAGTTAGTGATACACCCCATTGCGGCCCGCAATATTTGCCAACGCGCTTGACAACAACTGCGTGCCTCGTACCACGATACTCAGTACGCGCGGCGATAAGCGACACCCGCCATACAGTTTGCGATTACTAAGCGACAGTTGCTTTTCGAGACGTCATCATAATTATCAACTCTGCGAACAGACTACAAGTGAAAACGTCGTAAGTTTATGTCAACTTGGCAATTTATTGTTCTATGATTTGTTCGTTGTTTTAGCCTAAAACTTCAGTGAAATTTTATTTTTTCAGTTGTATGCCAAACTTAAAGCATAACATAGGTAATAATTCTTCATAGATCTCATCCAAAGTAGGTGGATCACATTAATTGTACCAGCGCAGCGCTTGCAAAATTGCATTAGTTACCTTCATTAAAACCAAACAGTACTGGCAGTAAAATAAGTGTATAATTACTTATTAATAAATAAAGGAGAATTCAACTTATAAAATTATATAATTGTGATACGGAAGGTATTATAGGTATGTCTAAAATTTTGTATTTTAAAAAAAATACTAATGAAGTAGGTGCTACTTTTTAAATACTTGTAAATTATTTAACGTAATAATAAATCAGCATAAGTTGCACTTAAACTATGAATAAATACTTCAATGATTGTCACTAAGCAATGGGATTAATGTCTTTATAACACAACCATAAAATTAAACAATAGCCATGTCCATTCAATAGCATATTGCTCACAGATTATTAAGTTTAAAACATACTTCTATTTCATTCATCTAGTTTTAAGGTCCTCTCTTAGTTTGTGAATCATTAATTCCATACAAACAGTTGCATCTTCTGCACTGTCGTGGCCATCAACAGAATTTTGGATAATCTTCCTTAAATATTCCGATGAAAGATTACGAAGTGCTCTTTTGTATGGTGGGCCCATTTTATGAGGAAATACTACACTTGTATCTATAACTGTGTCATGAATTAATTTAAGAGCTTTAAAGTCAGATTCTAAACTATGACCTATTAATATTGTTCTATTAGTAAACATAGAAAGTAATGTAGCCTGCACTTCCAGCAGGGTTGTCTTTACGTCGGCCATATGTTCCTCAGTGATACCAGAATATCTAGTATTGTAATCTATTATTGGATGTAAAGGTTTTATAAGAGTTTCATAAACTACTTTGCAGGAAGCATTTATGACAGTTACTCTAGTCAAGTCTAGACCGTGAGTAGTGTAACACATTTCACAATCAAGAGCATAGACACCATAGTCTTCTAATATTGTCTCAGGAGCTAAAGTTTTCACATAACCCTTTAAATTTTCATAATCTACAAAATCATAAACATGTACTGGTGCTATGCAACAGCCTTCAGAAGAGCCGTCTTGACTGCAGCACTGATATCGCACTTCACCTCTTACTCTATACTTGTTATTTGGATGATAAACACATTCCTCTTTAACTACTGGAAATCCTTTTTTAGTAACAATGTAATCTTTCTTGCACCTACAGCATACTCTAATGACACCTTTTGGTGGCCGTTGTCTAGTATTTTCTGCATATATTTTTGCTTTTCCTTTTTCACCACTAGGATGAGGTCGGGGAAACCCATTCTCCTGAAGCTGCTCTTCATTTAAAATCCATTTACTTATATTGTTGTAGAATTTAGCACCTACAAAGTTTTTAACTAAATCTGTGTTTTTCTTATTCTTATTTACTATACTCCAGGACGGGGGTCCGTTACCTGATTTTAGATCCATTACACTTTGTAGAGTTGGACATTCTGTGGCAGACTTTCTAATACCATTACATTCTGTTGTCTCTTTTCTTAATCTACTAACTGCTAAGACGGCAGAATTTTTATATATTTGAACAGTGGAGCATTTTTTATTTGTAGCCAATTCTTCATGTTGTGCTCTATTGTAAGCATCTGTAGGTAAAACATATATTTTTAAACACTCATCTATCATTAGGTTTAGATATGTAGATCTTATATTAGCAGGTATTTTTGATGCCAACGGCTCTAGCACACCTGGCCGATCAATAAACTTGTCACTGGGGATGTGTGCTACTCTTTGAGAACCTTTTTTTACAGTGTGTACAATAGTAGTGGAACTTGTAGATGGATCACTTTTTGTTACAGTCGGAATTACCTTTTTGGCATTCATCATATTCGAGACATATGGTACATGAGCAATTCTGATCTTATTAATTGCAGAAGGAGGAGTAAATGCACTTTTAAGAGAATCAGTTTTTACTTCAGGTAATGGTAATGTTTGTTTAGAAGCATGAAATTCCTTAAGTTTAGTTATCCTTTGTGCCATGGTTTGAGCCGCATTTACTTTAAAGTCTGGTTTGATTGGAGCTCTAGGTATAACCTTAATTTGTTTGTTATCTGTTCTTGAAATTCTCTTTTTACTGGAAATGTATTCTTCCGAACTTTCATCTTTTTCTTCATCATCAAAAATTATTTTAGAACAATGATTTTGCTCCAAGGGTACATACTCTTCAAATATTCTCTTACACTCTAAAGCTATAGTTTCCTCGTCAGATTCAGACAGTTCAACAATTTCATCATGATCCATAAAATGGTCATCATTGGCATTGCTATTATTGTAGGTCTTATTTTTAGATGATGATTCTTTTTTATCTCTACTTTTGCTTTTCTTTGAACTTCTTCTATCTGTTGAATGATTGCGATCTTTGCTAGATACTACCTTTTTCTTATCATCCTTTTTACTTGACCTGCTATCACTGGATTTTGATGATAATGAGTGCCTAGATTTTTTGGGACTATGGGATGATTTTTTACTGGCATCAGATTCTGAACCTTTGGAGCTTGAGACTTTAGAGGAACTTTTTTCACTGAACTTTTTATCAACTGATTTATCTTTGTCTCTGTATTTATCTTTATGGGAACTTTTATGTAATGATTTCTTATCATTACTTCTAGATCTCTGCTCTTCACTTTTCTTCCTTTCTTTTCTGTCACTTTTTTTATTTTCACTAACACTTGTTTTTTTATGTTTGTTGTCATGTTTTTTATCATTACTGGATTTTTTTTCTTCTTTATCACCGTTTGTCTTAGTTGGGTAACTATTTGTATCATTAGACTTTTCCTCATCTAAAATCTGGTCTAAAATATCAAACTCATCCTCTAATCCATCCAAGTTATTGATATTTGTAGATATTTTTTTCTTTTTCTGATCTGGCTCATCCTCATCACTTGAGAAACAAGGTACTTGAGCTAAAGGTGTCGGCTGGTAGGTATGTCTTGGAATATCAGCCTTATTAGTTACAATGGTAGGCCTATATTCTAATAATCTTTTTTTGCTTGATTTACCATCTAATTTGTCTGAAGGAATGTAACTTAATTTACTAGACACTGTACACTCTGCAGCAGGAGAATACTCTGGTAATTCACTGCCCTTTTTGTTAGGTTTAGCATCAGATTTATCTGAAGGCACATAACTTATTTTGCTAGATCCTATACTATCAGTAGCAGGAGTATACTCTGGTAGCTCACTGCCCTTTTCACTACCTGGTAAATACTTTCCTGTAGATTCACTAGATCCCTTGGGCAGGTAGGGGTCAACACTAGGATTATCAGTAGAGCCTGGAGTGTATTTTGGTGGCATATATACAAAAGGTTTAATAGATCCATTGTTATCAGTAGTGGGCCTTTTGGTAGGCATAGTAGTAGGTTTAAATGGTGTGTAAGGTACAGGAATGTGCCTTCTTTTTTGTTCAATTGACTTCTCGATAATGTCAGTGTCCTCGATTATTCTCTTTAACTCTGATATAGGCGTCGGGTTGTACGTTGCTCTGGAGTTTGTACCCTGTGAATTACCTTTGATTGAATCCTCAGTAGCCCTTTGAGTCATAGCTCCGTCACTTTGTTGGAGTGCCTTTTTGACGGCTTCAGATACCAGCTGCTCAAAGATCCCATCGTTACAAATATTTTGGTTTTCTTTCTTGTGGTGTCGATAATGACAATACGGTCTTTCGCATAAACCATTGTCGTAAAAAGGACAATTAAGTGCTTTGAAGTAGCCTGTAGAAGGTAGCATATTTCATAACTTTTAATTAACGCAAGAATAACTACCTAATAACTAAAGAATACTTATAAAAAAACTATAAAAGAGAAGCGCTCACAAGTATTTTGGAACAAATCTGTCAAACTGACTGATGGGATGACTGAGATATTTTTTAATGTTTTACAAAGCTGGGCAAAGGTTTGTAAGGCAATTTAAAAAAAAAAGGCGTAAATATATATATTTTTATTAATTTTCCTATGATAGCAAACGAATATTAAATAAGTAAATAATATCCAAACCAGAACAATATACATAATTTAAAAATAAACGAGCATTTCTATGAATAGACTAATGAGCCAGTTGAGGTGAGAAGTTCCTTGGTTAAGAAAATATCTATGTCATGGTCAAAACTGCTGCAATTTTAAATTGCCTAATAATATGAAGTTAGGAGGTGGAAGTTCTTGAAGAAACGACGAAAACTTTATAGAATGTGTGCAATGAATACAATAAACACAGTTATTTACTTTGATTATCGTTATGGAATTAATAATAAAAGTGGCCCATTTATTCCCAAACACCCTTAGACAACTGTCAAAACTTTTGACAGACATTCTTGATAATTTTGTAAGTTTGTTCGAGTATTTATATCCAGACTTTGGTCAGTAATACAAATTTATTTACTAACGTTAATGCTTCAAAATGCTGGAAGATATAGTGAACGACTACGCGAAATATATAAAGGTGGATGTGGGCAAAGAGTTAAAGGGTGTTCAAGATCTCATCGATAGTATGTTGACAAGGTTGGAGGAGTTGTCCAGTGTTTTACAATTAGTTAAACTCAAGAACAGCAACTGCACCTCATCTGTGTCAGATGACATCAAGAATCATAAACTGGAAATAATAACCCTTGCGAAGAAAATAAATACTCTAGAGATTGTTATAAAAATGCTTACGGACAATGTAAACATACTTGAAAAGCAAATTGAAAAGGCAGAGTTTGATTTTGGAATAAGTAATGAGAGTAAAATTAAGAATTTTCTCAGCACATTTTTAGGAAAAAGTAAGGAGTCTGAGACAGCTTCATATACTCAAAGAGTAGAGCTATCTAGTGTATTAAACCTTTTTAATGATACTTCGCAGTAATAAGATTTTTTTCTCAGTACTTAAATAATCTTGGAGTCCTAAAACTCCACTGTTGGAAATAGACTTGGACTGGCCAGATGGGTTATTTATTAACCCTTAATAGGACAACTGTCAAAAACAAAGCACAACTATCAAATTTGCACAACAAAATTTCTCATTGTGACCCAAGTCTGGACATATTACATGACGACCTTCAGTCTTTTAAGCGTAAGGTACTGGCGGCTCTTCAAGCCGCTAAGCATCCAGTTTGCTGACAAGTGACTGTCCACAGAATTGTTGCTTAGCCATTGTTGTGTTTAGGTAGGGTTAGGGTGTTATTGTTGATTTAAGATATTTTTTTTTCCTGTACTTTTAGTTTTTAGGTCTTATTAGGTTTAACTTAATTTACTTTTATATATTTTCTATGGTTTTAATGTATATTAAAAGACGTTGTGATTAATGCATGCTGTAATGGCCTAATGAAAAGCGCATTCATTAACCATGTGTTAGTTCTAGTAATATTATAAATATGATTGTACCTTTTGTTGACTGTTCATTGAATAAGTAAATAAATCCCTTTTTTTTTCCTAAAAAATAAGTTTGTAGCAATTTATTTTTAATGTAATAAGAACTAACAAAAAGTATTACATTATTTTAACCCCTGGGTCAATAGATTAGGTATGGATATTGAAAACAAATTATAATCAAAACTTATGTATTTTAAGAGCCTTATAAATATAATTATCACTTGACACTGTGTTTTATTGTGTTCCTGTAGAGCCAAATCCACCACCGGCCCTCTTGGTATCAGACAGACTTGTCTCCTCAACCAGTTCTGGGTAAAAGATCCTCTCACAAATGAGTTGGGCTATTCTATCTCCTTTCTGCACTGGAAACTCCTGGTCAGAGTGGTTGAACAAGACAACACCAACATTTCCACGGTAATCTTCATCTATGACACCAGCTAAAATAAACAATGTTATAGAAGCAAAGGGAATACTTTCACAGAGAGGTCAAGCTGGAATGGTATTATAATATTTAAAAATATTAGTAATTGATCTAATAACAACTTTAAAAGCATTTAGTGGCCTAAATAATGTCTAGCGTAACAAGCAAGAAATCACTTTTTTTTATTTATTTATATAAATTATTAAATATTATTGTGTCCCGACCATGAGTCAAACCCAGTACCTCCGAGTCTATTTGGATTTCCACGAACTTATTTGCTAGACCACGAAAGCATTCAATCAATTCCTGATCAGAATTTAAATTTATTTATCAACATTGCAAACTTGTTATGATGGGCCTATAGTAAACTTAATGAACCTTCTCCTTAGGAATAGAATTTTATTACCTCCAACATCAATAAAATTCTTTACAGCTAGTCCTGATCTCGGTGCAACTCTGCCATAGCATCCTGAGGGCAGTTCAATCTGTAGGTCGGTCTTCACAAGCTCCTTTCCTCTTGCAGGAACTACATAATCATAAGCACTGAAATAAATTATTTTGCGTGGTAATATCAGTTGTTAATTATATTATTATAAGAATGCTTTCCTGAAAATCCAAAAAAGGTTGCAGTTCGAATCCCTGCATGTACCAATATCTTACATTATTGATTTACAACACCATCAATCTTGTACCTTGGACAGTGTCTTAACCTGTTGGTCCAGTTCCACTAATACTAGTTTGTGATATTGTTAGTAAATTCTCATTAAAATCAACATCGGGCCCTCACTAAGCCATCTGGCCAGCATGGCAAGTTTAGGCCAAATTCTCCAGAAATATGTTCTGAAAGAACCATCTCAAGGAGTGGAGGTCTAGGACTGAATGTTTTAGGGACTGTAATGATAAATAAACAATAAGTTAACCTAGTGTTACAAAAGGTAGTTTTTTTAAATATTTAACAAAGATCCACAGAACCACACTACAGGTAATAAAAGAAATAAATAATAAATGAAGTTTTATTTCAGGTATACACCCATATCAAATAAAATTTACAGTAAAAGTATTACAATTATAAAATATAAAAATACATAAAAACAATTATAAAATACATAATAAACGGGTAAGATACACTTTGAATGGGGCAATATTGGATCTAGACTATGTTTACAGTGATAATCAAATAAAATTTATTTAAAACATTCTTAGCATCCATGGAGATTGCCAGGTCCATTGTATTGAAGAGTAGTGGGTTAAGGGAACTCTTTACATAGGGGTTTATGTAAAACAGGGGAGTGTAATTTTAATTCCAGCTTATGCAGTTGCAAGCCACTATTCTTCTCTCTACCCCATACATGATGGACCTGGGACCGGCACAGTAAATTCATAGATTGCTAAGACATTTTTTAATCCCAACTTATGAGTATGAAAATGCCACATGAGAAAAGGTAAAATGTAATAAAAAAGTTATCAGATTCAGATGAGTTTTTCATTTCTACAGATGGGCAACCAAAATTAATTTACCTAAAGTATCTACACCACAGCACATGTGACTTCAGAAATACCTGACGTCTAACAGAAGTTACTTATGTCTTTACCCCGATGCCGGCTTTTCGAGGCTATATAACCCTGGCTTTTTAGACTTTTTCCCGTACCAAGTAGGTACTATAGATAAATGGCACCTACGTTATTACTTGTTCTGTGCCTACGGTGTTGCGATACACATGAATTAAATTATAGATCTACCTACCTTTTTAGATCAAATCCAGCTGCCTTATCCGACCCTTTTACAGGCGGTAAGGCATGTTCGCTGAGGCGAGTGAATTTAAGAGTAGGTTGAATTTCGGAAGTCATGTTACTTATTTATCTTGAAAATAAAACTAATAAATTCCTAATAGGCTACAAATTTAAGAAAAAATCGAACACACAAAATACGACCAACAAAATGTTGCGTCGTGCAAAACAACGAAAGTCACAAATTGGCGCGAAACCGAAAAAAAATACGTTCCAAGCTATACCTACTTTTTAGTTCCAAAACTAGCGGTCCTAAGGTAAAATTGCAACGAGCGATAACTAATTTTAGTAACGCTAAACAAAGATACACTTAAAGAACATTCAACGCGTGGCTACAAATACTAATTTTCAAAGCTAATGGTTCTTTTTTTTATTCTTTAACCGTAGCTAAATGCTAAAACGTACAATTTATTAGCACGGCTATTCCTGAAATGTATCAGCTTTAGAGACATTATTCACTAAAATTGTATTTTTATTATACATCGCGTGTTTTTGTTAAACTAAATACTAGCTTAGCACAAAATAATACGCAATGTTTAACTGTTAATACAAAAAGGTCGTGAGGGATATATAGGTGCTATGTTCGACTTAAAAGCAAATAAAGCAAAGCTTGCTTTTTTACCGAATTTTGCATGAAAGAAAACCATAAATGCCAAGTCGAACGACTTTCAAAGCGAAATAAATTTAAAAAAAGAAAAAAAGTATAATATTTTCAAGTTTTTGAGCCATTTTTGTTTCTCCCTATTCCCCTATGTTCGACTTGTCGCTTTATGCGCTTTTTTTCACTTTATTTCGTCTGTTTACAAGTCAATTAGTTACAATGATAATATTATCGAAACTGCTGGAAAAAATAGTTAACAAGCAGTTAATCAAATATTTGGAAAAGCATGGACTTCTCTCCGAAAGACAATTTGGTTTCCGTCACAACATTTCTACGGAAGATGCTACCTCATTACTTACAAGTATTGTATCTAATCATTTGGACAAGGGGCATTCTTGTATTGGGGTTTTTCTGGATTTGGCGAAGGCCTTTGACACTGTCTCAATCCCTATTCTACTCAGAAAACTAGAGCAACTAGGTATAAGAGGAATTCCGCTAGAGTGGTTTAGGAGTTATCTGACAGATCGAAGACAGTGTCTCAGGGTTGATGCACAGCTTAGTAAACCTGCAACTGTAAATTTCGGCGTGCCCCAAGGCAGTATATTAGGACCAACTCTCTTCATAATCTACCTAAACGATATGCTTGAGCTACCACTTAAAAACGCTGAGATAATATGCTATGCGGATGATACAGCTATTATTCTTAATGACAAAAGCTGGAAAGGCGTCTTCGCACAGACCGAAAAGAGCTTGGCCGTGGTTACCAAATGGCTAGATGAAAATCTGTTAACCTTGAATACGGACAAGACCAAATTTATAGCGTTTAACATCTCAAAAATCAAAGCACCCAGTTTAAACCATACTGTTAAAATACACAGATTCTCTTGAGTTCGTGGAACCCTGTTCCTGTGCCAAAATAGAACGCACGGCATCTATTAAATACCTAGGGCTAGTAGTAGATGAAAAACTTGTATTCAGGGAGCATATCACGGCACTTTCTGGACGGGTTAGAAAAATTATAAACATCATGAGGATACTTCGACATTCAGCTGACATTGGGCTGCTAAAATCTGTTTACCTCGCGTTAGCAGAATCTTTACTTACGTACTGCATCACAGCCTGGGGAAGTGCAGCCAAAACTCACATGATCCAAATTGAGAGAGCTCAAAGATCTGTGTTAAAAGTAATGACTAGGAAACCCTATCGATATCCAACTTATGATCTGTATAAAGAGTGCGAGGTTCTATCAGTGCGCCAACTATATATATTTAAGGCAGCGGTGTCTGCTCACAAGTCATTCATAAAATCTCCTAAATTCTCTAGTCTAATCATGAAGCGCAAAGTGTGGATGCCTGTGTCTGTGTGTAGAACCGCATTCGCAACACGATTTAACAATTTTGCTTTTCCTTTTATCTACAATAAGCTACTAGATGTTTTTAACAAGGACCTAGCTAATGCTGCGGCTCGTGAGGCAAAACGTATTATTAGGCAATATTTATTAAAACTAGACTACGACGAAACTGAAAGGATGTTACTGGCCACTAAATAAATAAATTATTTAATCAAGGACTCATTGTATTTTATATTGTATTATATTATGTTATATTATATTATATTGTATTATATTATATTATGTTATATTATGTTGTATTATATTATATTATATTATATTATATTATATTATATTATACTATATTATATTATATTGTATTATATATATTACACACACAGTAGTTTTAAGATTAGTTGTAGTTTACCTTTACTTTTAACCTACTAACTTTGTCTAGTGGTAGAAACTATCTGGAATTACCTTCAGGGCCCCTGCAGGACAAAACACTAGTGTGGGGGCCAACAAATTTCATTATTGTTAATTGTTTTTTATCTGCCTAAATAAATATTTCATTTCATTTCAATTTCATTTCATTTCATATTTCATTTCATACCATAGGGAGATTTTTTGTCTAATATTAGTTACTTGTGTGTGTCAAGAAATTCGAGAAATTTACCTACCCATTGTGCGTCACTTCAAATAATGTTAAAAATTACTTACCGATGTGAAAAACGCAATGGATATATGTGAAAAATAGTAAGGACAGCAAGAAAATGGTTATCTTACTCGAAACTCTTGTTGATACCAAATCGATCGTGTTTCTTATAAGGGTCAAAGTTTATATTGGACCGGCTGAGGTTTTAGTACTAGAAATATTAAAATATGCAAAAAAACTTTTTCCATACATTTTGTACGGAAAAACGATTAATCAACTCCAAATATTTATTGTTTCCAAACGATTTTAGTTCTTACTGTTATCAAAATACTTTTTGAGCCTAACTGAAGTTCGAGATATAAAGTAAAGTATCTTCACGACCGTTTCCCTTTCGGGGTGGTCAGAAACCACGCTTATAAATAAGCGGACTCACATTTAGCCAACTTTACTATAGGCCAATCATGACAAGTGGCAAGCTCGTCGATGTCTCCAGCGTACCAAACTCGAGGAATAACACAAATAAATTAAATATTAATTAAATGTATTTATATAGGCACATTAATAAATATTTTTGTGTCCCGACTAGGAATCGAACCCGGTACCTCCGAGTCTAAATCCACGGACTTAACCGCTAGACCAGATATAATTAAAGTAGTAGTAGGTAAAGTCACAAGACCATATTTATATGCAGCCATCTTAAATCAAAAATAAGCCAGCAAAAATCAGCAAGAATGGGGTGTGTCACTAACTTTTTATCACGATAGATGGCGCATGGTAGATGGTACCTTATATAACTGTCAGTTGCATAGAAAACTTGTATTTTTATTACGAAATTTATTATTTTCTGGATATTATGCCGAAGTGAGCAGCTTTTAAGTGTACAAATCGAGATTTCCAAGCGAAAGCAATATGGTGAACGCAAAATTGTCGTTCTATTAATTTTACCTTTTTTATTTTAAAGACGTTGTTCGCTTACTTATTTCATCTTTTAAGGTAGGTAACGTAAGTTAAAATACATTTTTCTGTAAAAAAATGTAAAGCTACAAATAAATTAAAAAAATGATAAAAAAAATAGGTGTAAACCAGGTACCAGTGCCGCTAGCGACATCTACAAAAAGCTTTGCCTGATACACCCCATTTTATTTAAAGTTGTGAGTGTTTATGCAACAAAGCATATAATTATTTATTTTTAATTTATTTCATAGTGCAGTTAAATGTTGCCTATTTACTTACTTCTGTGTTAAAATAAATTTATTTTAGCTCAAAGAAGATTATCGAATCAAGTTTAATTTTCTACTTAGGAAATAGGATTTTTTGCCTCTAGGTACATTATTGTAAAAAAAAACCATTTATGTATATAATATGGGCTCTACTTTTTGCCTTCCCATAAAGTAAAATTTGTACGTACAAATAAAAAGGGCAAAAAATGACTTTCATGAAAATGGGAAAAGTATTTTTAATTTTTGGGATTTCTGACTTTTATAGTCCTTATAAGAAACATAACCTATTAGCATCAAAAGAAGTTTTCATCAAATTAACACATTCTTACCGGGCGCCTACTGACTAGAAACCCTTTCGCCGCGTACAATATCATTTTCATCAGCCATTTTTCTCTGTATTTCTTAAGTATGACTGGTAACCGTTTTCACGTTAATTATCAAGCCATTGTGTAAATATGGTGTAATATGCAAATAAATATTAGGCCCCTGCAAGAGCGAAGCCCTGGGCAGTTTGCAAGCCAAAAAAAATATATTTGTTTGACCAAATAATGTAACACCAAATTTTTGTTACTAACCGAATGTATTAACGGCTAACTAGTAAAGTATAGTATCATCACGACCGTATATACCGGGTGGTCAAAAACCACGCTGTTAAAGAAGCTGATTTACTATAGGCAATGGTAGTATATATATGTATATGACAAGTGAGTGGCAAGTGCGTCGATGTCTCTAGGTACCAAACTCAAAAATTACTACAATTTTAATATTTTTTTGTCTACCGACCAGGAATCAAACCCGGTACCTAGGAAATACCTAGTATACCCTTACTATTTAAAATATATTTATGAAGGTAAATTACGCTTATGTTTTACTTGTGTGTATGTACTTACTATGTTTTACTTGTGTGTATGTACTTACTATGTTTTTTATAGTATCTTTTTTTAAGAATCTTATTATAAATAAGGAAACCTCATAATTAATCCCCTCATGATCAAGACCGACTTGATTCGACCGCCGCGCCTCCGTGGTCTAGTGGTTACAAACATTGCCGTGAACTCGGGCGGTCGTGGGTTCGATTCCCACCGGGGGCAAGTTGTACATTGTATAATTTGTCTCGGTCTGGGTGTTTATATGTGTAATATGTATATATTTACAAAAAAAAAGTATAATATGTAGTTTATCAACCATCTAGTTTCCGTAACACAAGCCTCGTAGCTTACCACGGAAATTAGATGTCTCTATGTGACCTGACTGGAAATATATTTTTTTTTTTTGTTTAAAAAAAAAAGACTGCTTCATTCAACTGTGAAATAGATGTGGCATTAGATCCAATATCTACGATTATGCCATATCTACGAGGGGCGTTCAAAATATTCTCGGTATTGATACGTTACAACCTCTTTTATATATATATTTGTTACTGGCCGCTAAGATTCATCCATTGACATTAAAAAAAAGTAAAATTGGAACCGAGATGTTCTTTTGTTTTTCTGCAATTGCCGAACAAACATGAACACCATGAGCGAATTAACAATTTTAACGAAATTAGAGCACCGATCCGTCATAAAATTCTTGACAAAACAGGGTAAAAATCAAAAAACCATAAAAGAGGAAATGGATTGTGTTTACCGTGAGTCTGCTCCTTCTTTATCTACTATTCAAAAATGGTCAAGCGAATTTAAGCGTGGAAGGGAGAGTATTGAAGATGACCCTAGACCTGGCCGGCCTGTAGTGGCTACCTCACAAGAAAATATTGATAAAGTGGAAAAACTTATATTGGAAGACGGCCGAGTGAAGGTAAAATCTATAGCTCAAGTAACCAATCTCTCTATTGGTACCGTACATGACATTATACATGACCATCTTAATATGTCAAAAGTAAGTGCAAGATGGGTTCCGCGAATGCTGACGCTTCTTCAAAAGGATATGCGTGTGGCTTGCTGTTCAGATTTTATCGACCTGTGTGGTGAAAATCCCGATGAGGTGCTGCAAAAAATAGTTACTGGAGATGAAACCTGGGTTCATCATTATGACCCAGAGAGCAAACAGTAGTCCATGCAGTGGCACATTAAGGGTTCAGCTCATCCCAAGAAGTTCAAGGTAATCCCGTCAGCTGGCAAGGTCATGGCCACAATATTTTGGGATTGTGAAGGAGTTTTGCTTATCGATTATAAAGAAAAAGGTGTAAATATCACAGGGCAGTACTACGCTAACGTTATACGTCAATTAAGATATGCGATCAAAGAAAAGAGGCGAGGAAAGTTAACCAAAGGTGTTCTGCTTCTGCATGACAACGCCCCTGTCCATACTGCTCATATTGCCAAGGCAGCTATTGTTGAATGTGGGTTTGAAACTGTTACTCATCCACCCTATAGTCCGGACTTAGCCCCAAGCGACTTCTTTTTGTTTCCCAATCTTAAAAAGGATCTGCGTGGAAATAAATTTTCTGACGATGAAGCGTTGAAGACGGCCGTGGAGGAGCATTTTTACACCAAAGATAAAAAATATTTTTATGAGGGATTAAAAAAAATAATTGATCGATCTTATAAGTGTATGAACATAGGGGGGGAGTATATTGAAAAATAAAAATATCAAACTTTTCGTACTTGTTTGTTTTTATCCACATACCGAGAATATTTTGAACGCCCCTCGTATGTATGATGCCTTTAATTCGGTGCTAGCTGAACCCCGGAAGGGAAGGAAGTCGTGATGATACATTTACATTTTCAATTACTGAGCACGACATGTGACACCGAGCCTACCACTTACAAAACTAAACAGTACGCGACTCCAAAAATGGTACCAACTCATGAAAGCTACTGACGCTGACATCAGTCTCTACCATTATGCCGGCCTAATAAATTGGTTTTTCTATATTTTTAGGTATTTGCTGTACAAAATATTTTTTTTGCTTGACCTCAAAGAACTTAGTAAAATTTATTTATTAAAGGATAACTAACGAAAAGTAGTAAAGTATCATCACGACCGTTTCCCTTCCGGGGTGGTCAGAAACCACGCTTATAAAGAAGCAGACTCAGATTTAGCTAACTTTAGTATAGGCCAATCATAACAAGTGGCAAGCTCTTGATGTAAATGTAAATAATAATTTAATTAAATTAATAAATATTATTGTATATCGACCAGGAATTGAACCCGTCGAAATCGAATGTTAACCACGGAGGCACTCATATTTAATTGGCTATCCAAAAAATAATTAAACATCCAGACATGACACTATTTGATGATTGATTTAGACATAATTGCTTGCCGTAAGTTACCAACAATATATTTTTTCTGTACACAAAAATACAAATATTTTGGTAACCGAATTAGCAGCTTTAAATATAAACAATCCATTTTAAACTTTATTAAAACCCTTTAAAAATCTAAATTGGTCTCTCGATTCGCTTCGGTAGTGCTGGTAGTTTTTTTACCTACATTAATCCGAGGACTGTGACCCAAAGAGAACAAAAAACAACTACCTGCTATTAGGATCACGGATTTGGTTGCGATATTACAAGACAAGTATAGCGGGTGGCCTGCGATTATCCTCCTCTCGTCAGACGAATCGGTCCTAGAGTACAGAAACATGTCCAAGAGCGGCGGGAACAGTGCCGATCAATATTTTGTTACGAGGCACGCGGAAGTACCCATAATAATTCGATACCGCAGAAATTTGAATCACAAACTCAGCGGTGTCGAACCGACGACGTACGCCACGGTCGGGTTTCGCGATAAAACGAAAACATTTAGAAAAAACTTCGTGCGACCTAAACGATTTCAAGAATTACTGTGATTCATACGGTTGCACCCGCAGAAGGGGAGTTTGTCCATTTTTATATTTACATCAAGTCCCTCGCGGCATGCGCGACGCTTCTCTGGCAGTCTAGCGACTTCAATCTCATGCACGAACGACAGTGCAACAAAACTAGGCAAAATATTATACATACCAAAAGTTTGCCGTTTTAAACTTTCGTAGTGATAAGTACTAATAAGTGAATACGTGAAAATGGTGAAATTTAGTGTTAAAACTGTGTTATTCTAAGTAAATTAGTTATTAATAAGTGTGAATAGTTCGATCGAAAGAAATCCCGCCCATTCTAATACTTCAGCAAGTGTTTCAGCAACTTTTCGTTCTCAAAGCTTACGCTAGAGGTCAGTATTTGTGTGTAAACAATGGAGTATTATTGTCATCATTTAAATACGTTAAAATTACCTACAAATTCCGTATAGTTATGAATAAAGCGATAGAGTTCAAGCACCTATGCTCTTCCCTTTTTAGCATCCCTTCCTCGCCCTTTACGCATGATCGACCGAGAGTTTTGGGGTTCTATGTAGAGTGTAGACAAGGGTGCGTGTATTGTACGCATTGCCTATAGGTATAGATAAGTTTGTGTAGATTGTAGTAAGCGCACCCTTCACGTATTAGTGGAGAGGTAGATAAATATAGGTACGTGTTTTACTTTGGTCCAGTAGTACTGGAATAAGGTAAAATTACGAATGTAGCGCTTGTTTTACTTAAACTAATATAGGTAAGTGGGTAATATTATTTGGGTACCTACCTAGTGGTATAGGTATTTTATAGCAGCTTCGTTAACTTCTGTCTGACGCAATGGATACGGTCGGGTTGATACTTTTTACTGTCGTTTATCGTAAGATATCCAACGCCAATAGGCGTTAACAATAATGTACAAACAGGCGAGACGTTGTAAATGTATACTCGTATGTGGTGAAAATATTATCTCCCTGTTGTTACCATATTAAAGATAATAAAAAACTGGCAAAGAGATGCATTTAAAAAATTAAACACAATTTGACGATATTTTTTGTTTTCACAACCGGAAACTTCTACGTATCAACCCCATTGAGCAATTACGGTATTATGTTCCTTGGCATGAACTATTGCTGCGTACACACTGGCCCAACGAAGTAGGTATGCAACGAAGTTCGATTAGCTACCGCACGTTCGTTGGTCTTCAAAGGTAGGTTGAAATACATTTAGTGTCCGAGCAACGATCGTTGGGACCTAATTCTGCTTAACCGATTGCTTCTATCCCTTAAAAAAATAAATGGGTTTCATTAGCGTTCGTTGGTCCTGTGTGCAACGATTTTCCGTTAGCGTGTGCCGGCGATCTGCAGTGTGGCGGTAACATCAAAGGGATCGGCAGCAATCGACCAATCAGAATCAGTCATAACGATCGTTTACTCGACCAACGCCGTTTTCAACTTGGTGCTCTAAGCGAGATTTGAAATGAGATTGAAAATTAGAGCACCAAGTTGAACACGTACGTGAACACAGTATGTATAGTATAATGACGTGTTCCAGTTTAAAGTTCTCACACTGCGTACCATAGTCGGCGCAACGCAATATGTGAGAAACGAGTCATCCTCCGATATATGTGGATGGAAACACTGGACGTATTCGTGCGTCGTCTGGCCGAAGGAATGTCGCACGGGCAAAGGTCAAATTTCCCACTTGTAAGAAATTTGGCAACTCTCCACGCTAGACCTCTTCTGGCACTCCACGACGCATGGCACGCGATCTGATAGCTTAAGCACGTTGACATTCCGCGGCGCCCGCTTGGCGCCGTATTAAGCTATAATAAAGTCTCCACACGCCCTGCCCGGTTGTTACGTGCAGCGAATGCTACTTCTGTTAGGAGGCCAACACCTCGTGACAGTTTCCCGTCTCCTTCTAAAGAGGGGGTCTGAGATGACTCTTCAAAGCGTTCTTTTTTAACTTAATTTTTTCATTGACAACGTTTTCATTCGCTTTAAAGCAATATTCAGTAAAATAAGTGTTTTTTAAGCAGTATCACGAGGTATATGGACGGGACCTACCTTCGAAGGTTAACGTACGTTCGGTAGCCAACGCCAAATATCGTTGGCATTCATTGGGCCAGTGTGTACGCAGCATTAAAATAACAATTACGACCACAATATCGTTTTAAGGGATCCTGTCATTTTTACTTTTTTTTTTATACCGTATAACAAACAGTTTATAGATAAAATTATGATGTCGTAAATTGTTGATACTAAAATACTTATTAGATATTGCCTATATCCATGATTTTATTTATCTGATTCTATCAAAATAATTCTGGCACGGGCGAGACGAGTATGTAAGATAATAATGTTCAATGAAATATGTAGAGCCATAAAACCTCGGTCGCGCAGGCAGATTATATCTACATAAAAAAATGAATACATAGCTCATAACAATCTTATTGATAGATAGAGCGGTGTGGCGGGTATTGAGGCGCGAGCAAGCGACATGTTTGTTTTCATACCGGTCCGAATTAACGTAGCGATTGGTTCAAAATCCATAACTGGCCTCCGTTGAGCCAGGTGTCGTTCACACCGCGGCCTCGCGGCTCGTCTCGTTAATCACTCGTTGTACTTGCTATTGTTAAAGTGCGGCTTACAGCCATCTTTGTCAAATTATGACCGATTTACCTCAATAAATCTGTTTGATACCGTAAATTGTAGACGGATCATATAGAACGCGCATGAAATGCTACCGCGCAGTGTCGTGAAATTAGAATTACATTCTCTTTTGTTTTATACGCTAACATCAGTCCAATGAATTGAAGCGTTGCGACTTATGGCATTACCAACTATTAAAATGATTGATGATGTCTTATTTCGCGAAAAGTGTGTAAAGTGATCGTTTTGGTGCATAATGTGAAGGGTGATGTGAGTGTTTTGTGTCGGATGTTCATTAAATGCGAATTGCGTCGTAATTTTGTTGTACACATTGCATAAATGAGTGGTATGGCGTTGCGAGCTAGCGCGCGGCCCGGAGCATGCGCGCCAGTTACGCTGGGAACGCACTGACTGTCCTTCATTTGTATCCATATCAAAATGGGAAGATCGAGGTTCCCTGGAAAACCGCTCAAATTCCAGAACAGAAAGCGAATAAGTGTACTCTCGGGTACGGTTTACCATGAGACTTCTGCTCACTCGAACTCCGATGGCGCGTCCGCCAATGTTTTCACTGGGAACAAGGAGGTAAAGAAATATGTCTTGTTTGTGTCCTTAGCGTGTTTGTTACGTAAAATTGATTGTGTACAGAAGGAAATGTTGTGTTTACGTAATAACTACAAGCATTTAACGTCGTCCGAGGCGTCTCTAACAGATAACGTACTTGACATTTCACTGGTCATGTCAACAAAGAAAGTCTTGTTTTTCACAACTTCGCCCTAAATCAATAGTATTACCTTGATAATAACCAACTAATAATATGTAGCAACAAAATAAAAACACTATAATTCACCTTAACCAGCCAGTCAATTTGTTGACAGAATCTTTACATACACTTGTGATGACCTCTACCTAAATCAAATGTTTAAAAAAAGGTTTGAAATAAATATTTATCTGTTGATATATTTATTAGGTAGTAAATATTAGACACTGTCTGTTATATTTTAGGTTATAAAGCATATATTTTTAACTTCACTATATCTGTAACTTAGGTTGAGGTACTGTATTTCTCAGATGTAGTTTTTTCCTAAATTATTAAAAAGTAAAATAAATACAGAAGAATATATTTACAATAATAAGCCAGATGTCTACATTTGTTAGAAACAATATTAGGCTCGTTTGAAAGGCTCTCGTAAACAGTATATTTTGTTCATTTCAATTCCGATCAGCTGTTTGTGTGGGAAAAATGTGCAAAATTAACAAATCTCAAAGCCGTTTGTTTAGTTTGTGAACTGTATACAATGCAGGAGCAGCTAAACTAGAGCTAAACTATTCTAAACACGCCATATCTTAAGTTAGGGCTTTGTGTGCAATCTGTCAAAATGTTTTTTTTTGCAATGTTATAATTTTTATGTTTTATAAATTAAAATACTATTTCGGCTTTGCATATGCATAATGGTTTAATTTGCCCTAGGAAGTGAAATTAAATATGATTTTAGAGTTAAAACCATTGGTAATGACATTTGAAGCTGCACTGCTCCAAGCCCCAAGCGGTTCAGATGATGAGAATGAGTGAACATACATACATACATATCTTCACGCCAAATCCCTTGCGGGGTATGCAGAGACAACCGAACGCCACTTGTCACGGTCACGACATACTTCTTTCGCTTCTTCGACATTCATCAACCTCTTCATACATGCCCTTTTGTTTCAATGGCTTTTTAATGCACCTTTAGCTATTGTTTTATTTATTTGATCGTAATATGTGAGTCCTGGTCTGCCAGGGCCTCTTTTACCCACAACTTTTGCATTATATATCTGGTTCGTCAATCTCTCTTCATTCATCCTTTCAACATGCCCAAACTATCGGAGCATGCCTTTCCTTATTTTTGTACTTATGCTTTCTTTTATACCTACCCTTTCGCGTATTTCGTCATTACGTATGCGGTCCGTCAAAGTGACGCCGCATATCCGACGCAACGACCTCATTTCTACTGCATTAACTCTACTCTCATGCATATTCCGACATATCCACGTCTCGCTTCCATACATAAGTGTGAAGTTACAATTATATGCGATATATCTTTAAAAATGACCCTGAACAGGCCTATTGATGCCTGAATTGTAATACTAACTATCATTCCTCTCTCACATTCCCTAACATGTAAGAGAATTGTACCCTAAGTATATTACCAAAAGTGCCAATAGACGAGTTAGTTAGTTCATTAGTTATTTTAGTTATTATTATTGATTAATAGGCAAGCAGTGCATTGCTGATATGCCTGTATCAAGCACTGGTGTAAAGTTGATATGTAGAGAATAGGAAATCTGCACAATTGTTTTTATCACTTTCAAAAATAGATTATACAATTAATACCTTAAAAAATATAACATACATCAAAAATAAACTTTTTCCATAAAAAAAGGGATTTTGCAGAACTGTCTGTTTTGCTGTTTTACATCCAAAACCGGTACATCCCTATTACGCCACCTCTGTGATCTTACACATGAGAGTGTGGTTCGTTTGTGTATTGTTTAAAAATTCAATTTGTAAGGACCAAGAGAACCTATACCTTCTCACTGAAAATATTGTAATTTGTTTTTTTTGTAATTATTACTTAATTAGAATATAAAAACACAAAAAGGCATAAATGTTTCATGGATTGATTTGTTTTGCTGTGAAGTCGTACAAATATACAGTCAGCAAGAAAATGGTAATTTTACACAAAAACTATTTTTAATGCCAGTTGATCCTGTTTTTTTTAAGGATCAAAAGTTTCTACTGGGCCGACTGAGGTTTCAGTAGGTACTACAAATAACAAAAAACGTTTACCATCCGTGTCGTACGGAAAAACGATCAATCAACTTGAAACAGACGCAGTTATGCAAAAAGGATCCAATGCACATTTTTTTTTTTAATTTAATTAGAATTTTTATCAGGTCCCTAGGATGATATATTGTATATCAAAAGCGATCCATATAAAAAACTGTTATTACATATTCTAAATGTTGGACAAATCATGTATGTATCAATGAACTAATCTAAATTCTAACTTTAATGGCCTAAAATTTAAAACTAACCACATGTGGATTGGATCCTTTTTTATGTAACTATGTCCAAATATTCTTTGTTTTCAAACAATCCTATTTCTTACTGTCAGCATCTTTTGATGATGAATTCAACCATTATGACTTGGTTCGACATTAGACCTCACCAACAGTTAAAAGAAAGACAAACCTGATTATTATTAAGCACTTTTGTTTCTAGGTAGGTGCCTTGAGGCCCATTCAACAAAAAACTGTAATAATTATCTTATGGCCCCAGCATAAGGTGCCTGCATGTAAAGCCGGTCTTGTAACTTACTATAGTTTCTGAAATCAACTTGATGACATTACTGTCATCAAATGACTTTGAACTTTGAAAGTCTTTTTTTTACAAAATTAGATGGTTGAGTTGAATAATCGTTTTTCCATACAAAATGCATGGAAAAAGTTTTTTTTTGTGATTTCTGACTTTTTTAGTATTTAAACCCGAGTCGGTATAGTAGAGACTTTTGATAATTATAAGAGAAAAAGGATGCATTTGCATTAAAATAAGTTTTTGTGTAAAATTACAATTTTCTTGCTAACTGTATTTTTTTTTCCAAAATCTGTGAATGCAGTTCAGAATATCTCTAAAGGATCTCATGGATGGTCTCCTAGGAACATTTTCCTGTGATTATTATGGGTACTGAACTGTCTCAAAAATTCCAACCTGTAAATCAGATTTTTTAACGTTACATGTATATTTGCTATTTCCAAAAAATAAATTCTGTAATAGTGATAAAATGTAAACCTTTTTTTATATTGAGGCCATGTCTAATAATTAATTTATTGTTATACAAATTTGTAACATGTATTTTTAATTTACAGGAGGAAGAAAAGAAAGAAAACAATAACGACCCAGTGAATGAAACCAGTGATATCAAATTAAGTGAGACATCACCAGAAATAGAAGATACAGACAAAACAAAAAATCCCAGTAAATCAACATCTCCAGTAAGAACCAGATCACAAAACAAAATGGATCCCACCAAACCAGAGAAACCTAAACCAGTAAAGAAAACAGTAACTTTTGGAACAGTGGAGAGCTGTGAGGACTTTCTTCCACTCAAAAAGCTACCAAAAAATCACCCTCCTTTAGTCTCTATAATTAAAAAGAAATCAGCTCTCAAACAAACGGAATACTCTTCATTTAGCAGTATTCTTAAGCCAGCTAAACTTACAGACCTCAGCTCAAAGTCATCTTTGGAATATCATGAAGGATACATGAGAAAGAATTTAAACCCTCTTTCCAAGCCTATGAACAAATTCTCTCAGTTCAGTGAGAGCCGCTGTACCTCACCCCCACCAAGGAGTTCCTCCCCAGAAAAAGAAGGCAGTAGTGGAGGCAATAGGTTCATACTACCAGCAAGAAGCTCACACTCTTCTCGTGTTATTAAACCAAATAAACGGTTCATGGATGCAGATGATTCCACTACAAGTGGTATTAACACTGGTAAAGTTTTGAAAAAGCCAAAATTAAAGCAAGTAGTGTTCAACAATCTTTTAGGAGATGAGGATACCCCAGAAGATGAAACAACTGAAAAAAATGTAGCAGAACCTGTTAAAGAATCTACAACAGCTTGTAATCTGTTTAAAGATAAAACATCAAACTCCTTTTCAAGTCTTAATGAAAATAATCGTAAAAAAGATGTTTTTGCTTATGAAAAAGAGGATGAGTATTCTCAGGATGAGAATTCAAATTTGGAAGGGTTGGAGAAGGGGAAGCTTGTAGAATCTCAAAAGGAAGATAGAGGCGGGCATGCATTGCGGAAGCTTGTTGATATTTCTGATGCTAGCAGTACTAGTAGTACCAGCAGCGGGTCTGATTCCGAGCAGAGCTGGGATAGTGACGAGACAGGAATTGGAGATGACGAAGACCGGCCGTCCCTGCCTAGTCCCGAGAGAGACAAAGCTCCGGCTTCACAACTTCTAAGTGGAAAAGTTATTATAAGGGAGGCGAGGCTTCAACTAAACTCTCCGGCACAATCCTCTCTAGGACCAGATGGTCCTTTCTCAACATTTAGTGGCTCAAATTGTAAGTATATTTAAATATGTAACAAATTATATTAAAAGAAACCAATTATAAATAAGACACATTAATGTCAACATTTATAATCAAACATAAACTTATGCCTTAGAACTGACTCGTAAGTTGATTATATAAACCTATCTGTACTTTAATATGTATACTATTTTTAGCTCCTGTGCCTCCAACAACAGTTACTTGTGGAGTATGTGGTGCGGTCAGGTTTTACAAGTTTGTGAAGCAAGCTCGTAAATTTGGCATCTATTCTTGTGAATCATGTAGAAAGTTTATCTCAAAAATGCTGAAGAAGGCAAAGTTATCACTAAACACTCCACCAGTTGTCATGCAATGTCTGAAAGGAGAAGGTATGTATTGTTACAAACATATTACGGTATAAGTTTTCTACAAACATTACATAAAAATAATTATAATTAAACAAAGCATACACTGCTGAGGGTTCTGCATCTTTTATTTCTTGTATAAATATTATGTTTTTTTTCCATCAGGAAATTGTCACGTCCCACCTATAGTGCGCTCACAACAATGGAAACTTACCCGCTGTGAAAACAAAGCTAGATGTCCAGCTTGTTGGTTAAAGATGTGTCTCAAAGCATTCCAAGTACCACCTAGTATACGGACTGGCTTGTATGCAATGTTGCCTTCCAGTATGAAAGGCAATACAATATCCACTGGCCCATTGACACAAGTCAATCCATTACGAATTGGTGGATCAAACACCTTACCTGCACCACCACCACAACCCACATTCAGCACACTGACAACCAATAATGACACTGAGAACAAAGTCTTTACTTCCCTAAAAACGAAGAAAAGCATAGAAGAAAATGATGAAAAAGAGGATAATAATATAGAACATGATGATGTTCAGTCCGAGAATGATGAACTCAACACTAACAAGAAGAGACGTCAGACAAAAGTTAAAGTTAGAAAGAAAGATAAGTCTAGCTCTAAAAACGACAAACAGTCTGAGGATCCAAAGAGACAGAAGGTCGAAATGAAGGGTCCTAGAGTCAAGCATGTATGTCGTAGTGCTTCCATTGTACTGGGACAACCCATTGCCACATTCCCTACACCCGAGGAGAAAGCAAAAGATAGTGCTGTATCTAGTGATGATGATGTTCCAATGTTATCTATTGAAAAAGACAAATCTGAGTCAAAAAGCTGTGAAACTGATCGAGAAATTGAATTGGAGAATAAAGCACCTCAGGTGGTGCCGGAAAATCCAATTCCTAAAGATATAATATCAACAGAAGCAAAGAAAAGAAAAGTGGATACTATTGTTTTACCAAAAGTACCTAACAAAGGTGAATTAAGTGAAGATGAAACAACAATGGAACTGGTACCTCGGAAGACCACAATAAAACCTTTCACCAACATTACAAATGTAAGTTTGATAAACAATATAAACTAAGTGCCACTATTCACTTATCTGTCTATTCCTATTTATTAAAATAATTATTGGGATTTGTTAATAAAAATGTTTTATAATAAAAAATTGCATCCATGTTGAAAGTTTTTTATTTTTATTTTACCTTGAATAAATTAAATTATTCATTGTTACAGGTTCGCGGTCGCGCACAGAAATGCGGTCAAAATCGTCCAGAGTTAATCAGCATAGATTTCTGGGAGAGTTATGATCCTGACGAAGTATGCACTTCTGGGTTTGGGCTCATTGGAACCACGCCCTTTACTGTACCACGACTTTGTTTTCTCTGTGGAAGTGCTGGCCAAGAAAAGGTAAATTATTGGTTTATTTCAATTTGTTTTTAAATTCAATACTACATACTTTTTAAGGCTTATGCTTAGCAGAGTCATAGGGCTTGCATATGTAGTCAGACAAGATAGGGATCATTTATTAAAATAATTGCCTAACATAGTGTTCGCTTTTTTATTTACTATATCTCCTAGCTTTGTTCATGAATTTCTTTTCCAAGTAATAGAAATGTGACTAATAGTGTTTTATTGGCAGATGTTAGTATGTCTCCGCTGTTGTGAGTGGTACCACAGCTGGTGTGCGGAGGAAGCATCGAGTTCTGCTGCTGGCTGGGTGTGCGGGCGCTGTGTGTGGTGCGCCGCTTGTGGAAAGGCTGCTGCGACCAGACGTTGTCGAGGATGTGCCAAACATTACCACGCCGCATGTTTACCCAAAGCACCCGCTGATCACCGCACCGATTGGCCACAGGTGAGTTGCCCACACAAGAGTAGGATAACTTGTATAGTCAGGCACTACCCATTTGAACTATTGCATTATTATTTTGTAGTATTGTGGCCAATACAATATTTTTACAATATTTCTTTCAATGCACCTATAATTTGTTCTAATTTGTTCCCAAGGTTTGGCTGTCAGAAATTGACTATGGGCATTAAGGCCTACTTTGTACAAATAAATACATAAATTATATACATAGAATTTTGCTACTGTTGCCAGTTGTACCATTGCATTGACCACATTTTTTTGTCCAATCTAATAAACAATATAATGTTAATCTATATCAAAATGGAGATAGAATTAGCATATATTTTTTAAAAAAAATTTTAAACTTATATTTATATTTAGAAATTTGTACTTAATTATTTTCCTGTCTTCCATTGCTACTTCAGGAGTATTTAATGTGTTTGACAATGTTTTGTTGCAAAATATCTTTGTCATTAGATATACTTGTATATAATATCAAGCTATTAACTAATAGTTTTTAATTTGTGTAAAATTCATTTTTAGTCAAATTTTATTAAGGATTTAAAATGGCAATACCCCTGTTTATACCGTCACCTATGTAGATGAGCTCAACAAAAAGTTCCAACACATTAATAAAAATACAAAAATGGACGTTTTTTGCATGGAGCAGCCGTGTTTTTAGTCGTTAATTAAACAAATTATGCCCTAAACGGATTAAAATAAGAGTTTTTTTTAAATTTCCAGTGTATTATGTTTATTTTACTATATGGTATTGTATATACTTTTGAACAAAGGAGCTTCTTTGTGTTTTACATGGCCAAATAGTTGGTTAGTAGATGTAAACACTGAAAATATATTATAATAATTTAGTAATACAGTAAAACTGTTTCTAGTCTAGATATTTAAGGTGGGGTAAAAAAAAACGATTATATGTTATTAGGCACAAATAAAAGTAGCCTTATATGACATTTAAAAATTACAGATATGCAGTGCATGCTTGAAGTGCAAGAGCTGTGATAGCATTAAAGTGAGCAAGTTTGTGGGCAGCTTACCCTTTTGCAGTTCATGCTTCAAACTCCGGCAGAAGGGAAATTACTGTCCCATATGTCAAGCTTGTTATAGAGACAACGATTTTGATAGCAAGGTAATGAAACAAATATTTTACGTATTATTTTAGTTTATGATAATATGTAATGTAAATAATTATTTATCATAATCTATATTATTGTTAACAGATGATGGAATGCGGATGGTGCGCAAGATGGGTACACGCAAGTTGCGAAGAATTGTCAGGCGAAGGTTATCAACTGTTATCTGCCTTGCCTCCTGCTGTGGAGTACATCTGTCGCCAGTGCATGCCTCACGACCCACCATGGAGACAGATGCTTACAGACCACCTCAAAAGCAGACTCCTACACCTCCTAAAGTTGTTAGCAAAGAACAAAAAAGCATGTTCTCTATTAAAGTTAACCCCACACAAGAATACTCCTATATCCAACAAACCATATCGAATAATGTCGCCGCAGGCCATTAGAAAACTACATTTTGAAAGCTCCGATGAATCAATGAAAAATACATCGGAAACTAAAGTATATAGAAACCTTTCAAGAGGGCGAAAAAGCAACCCTCTTTCAACGCAAAAAATGGATACCGCTAATGCAGATAATTCAGAAAACCCTTGGCACCGCTCCTTAATAACTGAAATGAGTATGGACCAGGATGGGATTCCACATCCATCACACAAAGTAGTTAATCTCCAAGAACCATTAATGCAAAACAAGGAGGTTTGCTTTTCGACTGGAATGTATGGAGCAAAGTCCGATTTTGACATTCCCTGTATAGAAGTTCACGAAAATGATCCAATCAAGATGGAATCTAGAAATGAGTTGTTGCCAACAACTATCCACGATGATAAGTATGATGCCATATCAGATGATGATGAACCAACCAGACATGATTCTGTATGCAGTGAACAAGACTTGAGCCCTGCAATAGTGAGGCCACCCCCACCAGATATTAATGAAAGTAAAATAATAACATCACCAACACTACTTGATGTCAAGAAAAGAGTTAACAGTGATGAATACATCTCATTAAAAGATTTTAATCATGAAATGACAGAAGTTATAGAAAGAACACTAAATGGTGATTTAAAATCAATTTATAGAGAACTATTTTCAGAGACATTCCCATGGTTTGATTGTGTAAATAATTGTCTGAAACCCAATTTAGAAATTGAAGGTGAACATGACAGTGAATCGAAAAAAGATCATGAAATGAAGGATAAATCATTAAATATATCTAAAAGAAGTAGCATTGATAGGCCACTAGACCAAATAGTTCCCAAACTAGAATGCGAAGGAGATAAACTGGAAGAACTTCTCGAAACATATCCTTTGGTGGATGCAAGAAATTGTATTCTGTGTAAAAGTGTTGGAGACGGATTCCCAGCAATGGAAGGAAGATTGCTTTATTGTGGTCAAAGTGATTGGATACATGCCAACTGTGCTCTGTGGTCAGCTGAAGTATTTGAAGAAATTGATGGATCACTACAAAATGTCCACTCTGCAATATCGAGAGGTAAAATGATAAAGTGTGCAGTTTGTGAACTTAAAGGAGCCAGTGTTGGGTGTTGTGCTAAAAATTGTGGTGAAACTTATCACTATTCTTGTGCAAGAAAAGAATATTGCGCATTTATGGATGACAAGAGAGTGTTTTGTCCAAATCATGGTAAAGATATTCCTTTAAAAAGCTTACAAAGAGATGCAGAATTTGAACTGACACGCCCAGTTTATGTAGAATTGGACAAAAAGAAGAAGCGTTATAGTGAAGTTACCAAGGTCCAATTCCTATTAGGTTCTTTAACTGTTCAGAATTTGGGAAAAATTGTGCCATCTGTATCTGACTATGAAGATTATTTGATGCCTGTAGATTTCATGTGTACTCGTCTGTTTTGGTCTTGTAAGAAACCATTGAAAGTTGTTCGCTATACAATAAAGACCAAATTATTACTTTCTGAACCTCTGCCTGGATTTGACTATGGAGTAAACATTACTGTAGACCACTCTCAAAGTGTTCAAGTTGTAGAGAGAGTTATGGCTGAAATAGGAGCATGGCATCAAACAATAGAGAATGGAGGTGCACCAACAGCATTATTTCTTAAGAAAGATAAATCTCCTATTAAACTCAGAAATGGCGTGACATTAGAAGATATAGCAGTAAAACAAGTAGTAGATGGTCTACTTGATAGTGTATGTAAAATGGAACAACAAGATGAAGAGGAGCCTCAGAGCACTGCAGATTTGTTACCACCAGAACTAAAAGATGCTATTTTCGAAGACCTTAATCATGATTTATTGGATGGCATTTCAATGCAAGATATATTTCCCAAATTAATGTCATATGAAGATTTAGCTGTGATGGACCTAAAAAACGAGTTCTATGGGGCTATTTCACAATCAGATGATAAAATTGACAAGTCTGATCGCTCAACTACCGATTTTATTGATGAGTTGCTAAAGTCGTCGTCACGCCACGAGTCAGGAAGTAAGGAATTAAAAAGAAGTAAATCAGAAATGTTGCTGCAGAATCACAATTTTAAATCCTTGGCCACTGGCAGGGGACAACAACGATCGAGCAGTTTAACATGGAGTAATAAATTTGATAGTACTTTACTATCTTCAACGATAAAAAGATGTAAAATTAACAGAACATCAACAATAACAGGAAAACTTAGTCCAGTCCAACGAACAAGCTTGACAGATTCTCTTGAGGCAATAAAAGAGGAAAACGCCAATGTTAGTAATGCAGAAAAAAGGAAACGGGAATCTACCAGTACTATCTGTGATGAAGCACCTCATACTTCTGGACTTACTTATCATACAACATCTTCGAAGGAAAAAGAGCTAGAAACAGAAACTGGTACTGAGAAAAGTGACAAAAATGAAGGATATTATGATGTTATTGACTTTTACACAAAAATCCAGTGTAGTCCTATATCCCAGTTAGACGGCGCATGTGATTGGTCAGGATCAGAAAGCACATGTAGTTCTCGACCTAATAGCCCTCAGGATACTTTTGATTTTACACCAATATCACAACTTGACGGCGCTGACGAAAACATGCCTGGCGATAACTCCAGAAATCAAACAAATCAGTTTATGTACAGAGCAAGTGGCACAGAGAGTACTTATACGGTCACATTAGCTGGCACCTCTATTAATGGACAGCCTGAATTGATGATGCGAACGCTAGACGACGGCATGGGGCCATCTCACGGCCACATTGAACAACTTGTGCGCTGTGATAGGTGCCACTGTACTTACCGAAACAAAGAGTCATATGATCGCCATGTACCAACGTGCGATTTGATGTCAACCAGTGAGAGCGAGAGCGAGAATCCTAAATCTCCTGAAAGCCGAACTTTAGCAACGCTACAGAACGCGTTTCAGAGTGCTTTTGCGCAACCCATGATATTACATGCTGGCATGGTTAGTGGGAGTGAAAGTACTGTCAAAGCTGAAGGCATTTCTGCTAGAAGAACATCCATAAATACGCGACAAATTACTATTAACGGAACAATAGTAGAGACGCCGTCACCAGGTCCTTCAAATGAAATGACGATGACGATAACAGAACAAATGAAATCTGGAACAATGATATTTGATCAAGGAAAGACGACTAACATGCAAGTATCTGCAAGTCAACAAATGCTATCGTCTCCTCAGATTGTTGTAACTCCACAAATGCTATTACCACCTAAAACACCAAACTCGAACCAAAAAATGATGGCGCCCCAAATAATCACTCAAAACGGAGGACTTTTACCTTATAACATTTGTGTAAAACCGAGTTCTGGTAATGGGAACTTACAACATATTCAAAGTGGAACTGATATGACGCAAATACTATCAAGCGCTGGAGGTATACAAGTGCTATCATCTAACTCAAATCAAGTGTTGACTATACCTTCAAACCAACAAGGGCTATTACAAGGTCAAAAACAAGTTGCCAGTTTTCCTAATATGGCAAGTGCTACTTCAATAACATTACCTGTCAATTCCATGCAAAATACATCTCTAATACAAAACATACAACCTATGATACGACCACAGTTACAAGGTAATCCGACGATAGTTGTTCCAACTATGACTCAACGATTATCATCTCCAAATGCTCACAATAAACAACACATAATACTTCCTGGCACACCACAGAAGTCGCCCAAAAAGCATCTACAGCCAGTTCAACCCAAACCTATACTACAAGCAATAAACCGAAATCGTGGCCGTCCTATTCCGAAACCTACAACCATCAAACGTCAAACTAAATTAGAGAAGACCTATACCACAATTAATCAATCACACATAGGTCCAGGGAATACTGTTATTCAGCTTCAGACAAACAACCAAACTGGACAACCCTCGTTAATAGTACAACCTGTAGGAAACCAAAATATAATGTCTTATGTCGAAGCATTATCACAACAACAAAATCAAAATATGCAATACATATCGATAGCGCCACAAAATGACATCATGAAAACTGCTCCAACGCAGTTTATTTCCACACAAGGTGGTTTAATGCCTCAAACATTTCAAATTCAACAGACAGAAAATGGTGGTTTGGTAGCTGTCCCTAGCGGTGGTATACCTGTTTTGTTACAGCAAGGAAATGTCGGTATTTTACCACAGTCTTTACAGCAAGGGGCCACTATTCTACCGCAAGGAGCTATACAGACTCAAGGTATAATTCAACAAGGGCCAAATGGGCATACCATCCTCCCGCAGACTATACATACTCAGAACGGTACTATTATACCTCAAGGTACCTTACAAGGGATCTCACCTGGCACTATTACTTCACAAACTGCTACACTTTTGCCAAACAATACATTGCAATCTGGAGGTGCCACAGTAGTTCCGCATAGTGGTATAAATAACAACCAAACAACTATAATACCAAATTCAGCATTGCAAACTCAAGGTAATACGTTAATATCATCAGCACAAGGGGCTACATTATTACCACAAGGAGCTCTTTTACCACAATTCTGCAATGATCAAGTAATTCTCGGATCTACACCAACTTTGGAAATGGTTACAGATCAATCTGGATGCATGTATTTAACTGCAACACAGCCTCTATATTATGGCTTGGAAACAATTGTACAAAACACTGTTATGTCATCACAGCAATTCGTTTCAACTGCAATGCAAGGAGTTTTAGCACAAAACAGTAGTTTCTCGGCCACCACTACTCAAGTTTTCCAGGCGAGTAAAATAGAACCGATAGTAGAGGTCCCTACGGGTTATGTAGTAGTAAATAATGTTGGTGATGGACAAGTGTCATCTGCCAATATGGGCGGACAAACAGTTCAGACATCTCCACAAGGAATCAAAGTAAAAACTTCAGCGCCCAATATAACATTGCAGCCATTACCTGATAAATCAAATCGTCAAGGTCATAAAGTGATTCAGATGAGTCCAGCATCCATTATAGGTTCACAGCCTGGAACAGTAAACATTATAACAGGCAGACCTAACTATGCCCCTATAACATCACAGATTCATAGTATGAGCCTGTCTAACGCACCACATAATATATCTAAAGGAACTATTCATAAACATACAGTTTCAATGCAGCCTAATGTAACACTAGTGTCGTCGACAGGGCAACCTGTAATGGCTATATCGCAATCGATACCTCATTCTGTATCTTCCTTGTCAATGCAATCTATGCCTATGCCACAGCCAATTATTACGACATCAATTGCTTCACAAATGGGAAAAGTAATGGCGCCTAAAATGGAAAACTCCCATGTTATAGAAATTAGTGGTAACTTACAAGATAACAATTCCAGCAACATGCCGACAATAAGCGTCACTCAAAGTCTTAAGTCACCTACACCATGGAGGCAGATCAATTCATCGGCAAGCTGTGGTAATGATATTAATAAAACAATAGAAATTCAAAACGTATCCCTTAAAGGAAATAATATGTGCACCAATTCTTCATTAAATATACAAACAAGTTCAATGAAAATGAACCAGATTCACCACAATGATCAAGATAAATTGAATCAAAACTGTTTAATGACGATGTCCAATAATTGTAATCCTGGAGGAATGAATATTCAATCACATCAATTTGAGTCCAGTTTAAACGTCAGTCATCATTCAAATCACATGCCTACAAATAATGTAATTCAAATAACAGCTGGTAGTATCTATCCACCATCGTCTAATATAAGCACATTTGATGCAGAAACCACATTAAAACTAAACAAAATTAATGCTTTATCTAAAACTGAAGGTGGGCACATGAACTTTTCACAAGAGATAATGGCGTCGCATTCACAACACAATGCACAAAATGATAAATCATTCCAGAACTTGCCAACAACTGAGAATAAACACAACATGGATGGAGTAAACAATCAAATGAATGTTCATAAACTGAGTAGCTGTCAATTATCAGGTTCAAATAACAACAACCAACCATCTATTAGTATAATACCTCATAATATAATGAGATCGAGTGTATCTAACGCACAAAGTAGTGGTACTACTCAAAATCATCAGTCTCAAATGATTTCAATGACAAGTAATGGCCACTCTTTGCAGATGCTAAGTAGTAACACCATGTCCAATATCTCCTGCCAGGAAACATCTAACAATAGAATGACTACCGAACAACAAAGCAGTCCTCAACACGACATGACCACAAATATGTCGCAAAACAATTTACAAATGATGGGACATGAAAGTGGTCACCATCATACAACTCCAAATCAAATACATATTATGAATGGACAAATTCAACATAATCGTCCACAAGAAAACACACAGATACAGCAATCTAATATGATGAGTCAAGGTCAATCTAATCGATTCCATGACGCTATTATGGGAGGGCAACATAATCAGTCAAACATTATACCAAATAGGAATTCTGCGGACAATATTTCTCTAATGAATCAAACTATGATGCACAATATGCCAACTAACCACAATAATCGTCAACAAAATGACATGTCACATATGCACATGCAACAACCGATGGGTAATGTGAATAATATGCAGAATAATAGAATGCTAATAGACAATATGAACAATATAAATCATCAAATGCATTCTAATAGACCAATGGACAACATGCATAATCAAATGTCACACAATGTGCAACAAATTAACCATCATATGAATAATAGCAATAGGCAGTCAATGGATAACAATTTGCACTTGAATACACAAATGGGTATGCAACAGAATAGACAACTTGATAGTGTTAACCACAATCACCATCAGCATTCGATTCCCAATGTTATGCAGCTACAAAATAATCGGTCTCATGTCGATAATAATATGATGAGCATGCATTCACATATTCCCAATCAAATGCATAACAGGCAATTGGATAATAATATTCACATGCATCACATTCCAAATAATGTTCAAAATCAATGTATGAACAGTCAAATGGATAACGCTAACTCAATGAATCAAAACATGTCCAATACCATTCATAATAGACATGACAATATGAATTCTATGCAAAATATGACTGTACTTAATCAAATGCAGAATAATAACCGTTCAACAATGGACCATAACAATATAATGCAACATCAGATGAACAATATCAACATGCATAACAGTCATAATACTAACATGCAATTGAATAACTCTGGACAAGGAATGAACACTTCTATGTTACACAATATTCCTGATATAAAAAATGAAATGTCGGCTTCATGTAGTGGAAGCTGCCCTAATAACAATACACAATTTACGAGTAATCAGTCTTATGAAATGTGCAGCGGTTCAAATTTAAACGTTAACAGTAACATGAATGCAGGTAATATGATGCATAACATGAACGTTAATAATTCAAATATAAACAATATGATGATGAATAATGTTAACAATTCAGTCTTTGGAGGTAATAATATCTCAAATATAGGAACCCATGATATCATGTTGGGTGGGTGCAACAACAGCTCTGAACATTCAGGAAGCGGTATGATTACATCAACTTCTAATCATATGATGATGAACAATTCACATAGTCATACAAACAACCAAAACCAAATATTAAACAATCAAGTTCCTAACAATCAGCAAATTAACATTAATAATATGAATACCAATAACACGACACAAAATTTGACTAATTTGGACAATCAACTGAATAGGCCTAACATGGGTGTTAATGAGCCAGCTAAATTTCCACAAGAACAAATGAGAGGGAAAAATATGATTGGTCAACAGACGGTCAATCAAAACATGTCATCTATGCAATCGCACCCTAATAATGATTGCGCTAAAGTCAACAATCCAGTCGGATATATGCAAGTTAATGCTCCAAATAACCGGGTTATTAATATGCCTGAAAGAAGTAGAATAAATAATCAAAATATATCAAATTTGGACAACAATATAAACCAACACAACATTCCTCAACATAATATTCGTGTGGTCACTAACAACAATAATAATGGTAGTGGCATCAGTACTGAACCTTTAACATTTACACATAAAACTGAAGCAAACAGCACTATGATCAATGTGCCCTTCCAGGCAATACCAAATAGTGCACCAATGAATATTAATGTAAACTCCAGCAACAATACAGTTAATATTACAGTCCAAAATAATCTTGTTGATCCAAAAATTGCATCGAAAGCGGCAGCTGATTTGAATTTCCCGATCCAAACGAGTTCGAATTTGATTCCAAATCAAAACACCTCCAGTAACATGATATGTATTCCTGTGGCAAATAATAGTACTATTAACTTGCCAACACAAAATAGTACAAGTATTACGTTGCCGGTAGCGCCCCCCACACAGCAATCTGGGATACCGACAAACGTCGTCACTCCAATGTCTACAAGGCCTATGAATAGAGTGTTGCCGTTACACAGAGATGGGCCGAGCAAAGCTGGCCTACCAACTGCCCCACGGACTTCTCCGACTCCGAAACCACAAGCCCAACCAGTCAGCCAGGACATGCCAGACCTAAACATGAAAGATGAAAACATTGATAGTGATTTAGAAAAAGCCATAGAAGAATCAAAGAGGATGATGGAACTCGAAAGGGTAAAGAAAGAGAAGGAGGAAATCGAATCTGCTCGAGCGGTTGAAATGTCGCAAATAGATCAAGGTAGTTCCAGTTCCGAGATATCGAACTCTCAACCAGAAGATGCGAATATGGAACCAGCTCCAAAACCACATTCCTTGCCCAGTTTGGAAGCTCAAATAGAAATCGATCGCCCTAAAGTGCTGATAGAAAAGAGTTTAAACAGAGTTCAAGGTCCAGCTAGATTGCCGACAAAAGTTATGAAGAGGCCTTTTGAGAAGAAATCTGACGAAGTTGTGACAAAGAAGACTAGTAAAACTCTGCGCGGTCAGGAGAACAGAAATGCAGGCGCCGCTTTGAGGCCTAATCCCGATCCACCTAAAGACGACGGACCTAAATTGATTTATGAAGTGACGTCTGAAGATGGTTTTAACTACAGCTCTACATCGCTGACCGATCTCTGGGCCAAGGTAGTCGAGGCCGTGCAGAACGCTAGAAAACTCACGGGACTGCAACCGATCCAGTACAACCTCCAGAACAGTCAGGCAGGAGCTCATCTACTTGGACTCAACAACAACGCTTTGCGATACCTTTTAGAACAACTTCCAGGGGTAAGTCTAATAATAGTCTTGTATTTACACGTACATATTTTAACATAAAATAATTTCGACCTATAGATTTTGATCTTGTTGTTTTTTATTTTACTTTGGTGACTTATTTATTTTATCTTTATTATTTTATCTTAGTTTATTTTTACGTTAAATTGTAACTTATTGAAAAAATTATAATATAAAATATTCTTTTTTAGGCAAATCGTTGCACAAAATACAAGACTCGTCAAGGTCGGGACCTTAGTGGTTGGGACAACGACCTGGACCTTAGCGAGGGATTCAAGGAGAGCACGTGGGGGAGCGCCCGCGCAGGTCCGGTCATCAAAAAACACAGCCACGACATGTTCAGCTGGAAGGCCTCGCCCTTCCGAGAGGAACCACCGCCATTAGGCACGCAAGATGGCGAATCTCTTGTTTCAAGGTGAGGTTTTAAATGTTTTTATTGAACATGTTAATTTCGTTGCTGGCATTTGTGTAGGCGTCTAAATATTATTTTGTGCAGGCGTATTAATATTTTTTACTAAAATTTATTGCTAAGTATATATTATTATTAATTCTTATTCTTTACGTACCGCCATACATTCCGACCGGAATTCGGCTAAGTCTAAGGTTAAAGGTTAAATCACGTCATATAGATCACTGCAATCATTTCTAGCACCTTCGAATGCACTAGGCTCTAAAGATGAATATATTGCTTTTAACGGTACGATCCCTAAATCAGTATTAATTATAATTTTAATGTAATCCTAGACTACTCGTTACATTGGTCATAATTGTTTTTATAATTTTGGTCTTTACGCGATTTACCTTAGAGACATATTTCTCCCGACGGCTGAACTTGGCTGAAACGTCGGGAGAAATATGTCTCTAAGGTAAATCGCGTAAAGACCCGTTAAAATTATAAAAAACTATTATGAATATGCGCGAAAGTTTAAAAAGTTTAATTGGTCATAATTATTATTAATACGTAAAATATGAAAACTGGTATGTTACATCAGAATTTAAGTAAAAGTTCGAAGTGTTTTTTTATGATAGTTGGTATTTTATGGTATTTTATAATGTTCTCGTGTTTTTAGACGTTTGGCGACATTACCAATGGCGATGCGTTTCCGACATCTAAAGGAGACATCCAAGGCATCTGTAGGAGTGTACAGGTCGCACATACACGGACGAGGACTGTTCTGTAAACGTGATATTGAAGAAGGTAATTGGCCAATATATATATATTTATAATATTCCATGTTTTTTTTTTTTTTCAAAATTCTTTATTGTATAGATTGCTATTTCTAATTACAGTTGTATGTACATGTCATGATGATGCAATCTGCCCATTTTATGGGCATACAATATGCTTATGTCAATAGATATTTATTTATATATAGTTAACATTTAATATTGTTCTTTTCAATTTATTGGAATACAATGTTAATGTCAAAATTTGCATGCTAAAAATTCTTTTATTGAGTAATAACAGTTGTCAATAAGAATTTTCTTTAACTCAATAGTAAAACGTTATATAGGTAACTCTCGTATCTCTCTAGGAATTTTATTATATACTTTAATGCACATTATGTGGCAGTTTCTGCTGTAATATTCTAGATTAATTAATTACTTTTAATTACTTTCCAATTCGTTACAAAAAATATTTATTGCACTAAAAATTGTACATTGGCGGGAGTGTGAAGAGGTAACAACCAAGGGTGCAGTTTGTTATAATAGACTTACATGCTTATATTACATATACTGAATAAATATATACATAAATACCTACATACATATACTATATGTATATATATATATATATATTATAAAGTTAAAATAAGTACACACATAGTTAACGTAACAGAAGATTTAAAAATAAATAAATAATAATGAAAGGCATAAAATACATATATATAGTGATCAATAAATTGAACTAGGGCACACTATTCTGCTTATTTGGATAAAAGATGGTGAGTAATTGTTTAAAGATGTGAATGGAGGGAGCTTGTCTGGTGGTCAGCGGGAGCTTGTTTCCCTGGCGTGCAACAGATACGGTGAAAGAATCTGAATATCTGCTAAAGTGTGGGGTGGGATTTTAAGTTGATTGTTATGATGCTTTTATACTTTGCTTAACTTTGTCATAGGTACATCGTACAAATCGTAGGCTTGTGTACACAGTGTCAAAGCCTTTAAAAATATTTATGTGAAGAAAATTGGTCTTCTCATAACAGGCTGTGCAGATGAGTTGCGTCTGATGTCTATATTGTACTAAATGAAACTTATTATTTCAGGTGACATGGTGATAGAATACGCGGGTGAAGTGATACGCGCAGTGCTGGCCGACCAGCGGGAGAAGTGGTACGAGGCCATGCGCGGGCGCCGCGGAGTGGCGGGCTGCTACATGTTCCGCATTGACGACCATCTAGTGGTCGACGCTACCCTCAAAGGAAACGCCGCTAGGTTCATCAACCACTCATGCGACGTAAGTCTTTTTACCATCACTATATTCATAGACCTCACCAAATCCCTTCCGGCGACTTTAGATCATCCGTCCATCATTTGTGTTTTACAAAAGAGAGCTGTTCGGTATTTATTAGGTAAAATGGTACGAGGCGATGCGCGGGCGCCGCTGGGTGGTTGACTTCTATATGCGACTCTCTACTTTTTTGTTTAGGCAACTTTATCGTCCTGTGTCTGTTTGGGATTTTTAGAACAAAGTTCATAGATTTAACGTTTATCACCGCGTCATTAAAATATATTTATCATTAAAACACACTTGGAGAATGAGATTTCCACAGTATCAACTATATCATCATCACAGCCCTTAGAACACAGAGTCCTGGACCACCAGAACACATTTTTGGAGAATTTGGCCTAAACTCGCCACGCTAGCCAGTCGGCGAGGGTCTGATGTCAATTTTTAGAAAAAAGTAGTTTCTCATTGGTACCTTGGACAGTTCAGGAATTTAAGGCAAGCGTTCATGCAACCGAACTACCGCCGCACCTATACAACCGAGCTACCACTGTACCTATACAACCGATCTACCACTGTACCTATACAACCGAGCTACCACTGTACCTATACAACCGAGCTACCAACGCACCTATACAACCGAGCTACCACCGTACCTATACAACCGAGCTACCACCGTACCTATACAACCGAGCTACCACCGTACCTATACAACCGAGCTACCACTGTACCTATACAACCGAGCTACCACCGCACCTATACAACCGAACTACCACTGTACCTATACAACCGAGCTACCACCGCACCTATACGACCTAACTACCACTGTACCTATACAACCGAGCTACCACCGCACCTATACAAACGAACTACCACTGTACCTATACAACCGAGCTACCACCGCACCTATACGACCTAACTACCACTGTACCTATACAACCGAGCTACCACCGCACCTATACGACCTAACTACCACTGTACCTATACAACCGAGCTACCACCGCACCTATACGACCTAACTACCACTGTGCCTATACAACCGAGCTACCACCGCACCTATACAACCGAGCTACCACAGCACCCCATATATTTGTATATTTCACCTATATAACAATAGTTATATTTTGGTATGTCCGGCTATTTGCAGAATGATTCTGAAAGTTGCTTTGCAGTTTTTAATATAATATTTTATTTACAGCCGAACTGTTATTCCCGCGTCGTCGACATCCACGGACATAAGCACATACTAATATTCGCACTTCGACGGATAACTATTGGCGAAGAATTGACATATGACTACAAATTTCCCTTTGAAGAAGTCAAAATACCATGCACGTGTGGCGCCAAGAAATGTCGCAAGTACTTAAACTAAATATGAGAGGTAGAATATAAGCTGGTTCGATTTTCAAAATTGTTGTTTTCTCGCTTTAGGCAAAATATGTTTCATTAATATAACTTCAGATAATTGACCGTTACAAAATACAAAAATCTATTTTTATTTTGCATTCTTTTCTTAGCTATTTAATATTTATTTATTCTTTATACAACTAATTCGCGACTTTGATTTTTGTAGCGGTCCAAATACTGAAATTTAATGGGTAATCAAAAACATATACAGTCCAAAGCAAAACAAGAGAAATAATTTATTATTAAACAGTATTGTGCCAGTAATTGTAAACATTAGTCAAAACAATCGACCTTAACGAAATTCAACAATATTACTTGGCATAAAAATTTATTGTTTTGTTAAAATGATGGATCGAAAAAGCGCAAGGATTTAACAAAAAAAAAACATAAAAGATGTAAAGAATAAAATTGAGGCCAAGAAAAAAAAACAACTATCAAAATTCCAAAATGGCCGCTATCTAAAATAACGATAATTACATGAATAATCATTGATCTCACGAGATCTCCGTGTGTGGATTTTGTATATAATTTACTCCCCTTAATATTAAACACTTTTTTTTTTTAAAGTGCAACTGCCTTCGTGGTCTAGAGGTTAAGTTCGTGGATTTAGACTCGGAGGTACCGGGTTCGATTCCTGGTCGGGATTACAATAATATTTTATGAATTTAAATAAATAAATTTAATTAATATTATATATCCCGAGTTTGGTACGCTAGAGACATCGACAAGCTTGCCACTTGTCATAATTGGCCTAGAGTATGGCTAAATGTGAATCCGCTTCTTTATAAGCGTGGTTTCTGACCACCAGGAAAGGGAAACGGTCGTCATAAAAAGTGTTAACAACGTCTTTATCATTAAGACGTTTAGAATGTATGTTGATGAGATTGTGTAGGGATAATGCTGGGTAGTTGTAAGTGTTTAATGTTAATAACAATAAGTCAATTTCACATATCTCATTGTCGCCACAATTAGTAACTTTGAGCTATTGTTTTTTACAAGAGAAATCCAAACTAGAGCGAATCGATATTTCGCGCTATTTTCTGCGTCTCTGTAACGTTTTAAGCCCCGGTTGCATCAAAAGATTGTTTTTATTAATCGATCGGTTAACGTTTTGTTGCAAGCGGGCCTTCCTAGGAACTTGATGTTTGATGTATTGACATAGTCGGTATAGTTGGACCAGTGAATCTTGTTATGATCTCGAGCTGTGTGGGGGCTCGTCGGATCGTGTCCTCTGTTGTAAAAGTTATTTCTGAACAGTTTATTTTTGTGATAAGTTTTATTTGTAAATATGTTTTAGTTGTATAATGGTTTCGCGAACGGCTTAAATGTCTACACTTGTGATATGTTGTGGCCCCAATGACCTAGCGCATAAATAATATTAATCCTAATTATGAGTAACATAGCATTTTTTTTACAAATTCTCTAATAATATGATTAATATTTTGTATGCGTCAGTGGCCGATTCGGGTTAGAGATGGTTAGTGTAAAATTTAGTGTATTAGTTCCTCATTCATTTTACATCTCTTGTGATCAGTTAGGTCTCGACTAACATTGTACATTAATATGTTATGAAATTAGTACATTGAAAGGGTAGCCAAGTTGAAGTACAATTTTACTTTTTAATAATTTTAAATGTATAGCGAAATATTTGTACATAAGAGGTAATATCTGTCATAATAATAAAGTTAAGCGATAAATTGTTTTATTGTAGTCATGTAAAGTGAGGGTGCGTGACCCCAAAGTCGACACATCACAATAGTTATATCACATTTTAATCTTTTAGAAGGCTATGCTTATGTTTTTAATAAGTTAGATGCAGAAACAATAATGCCATAGACTTGAATGTTTGCCGAAGAAAGAGTAATTTGTTGCTGCATCGATACTAGTAGCAGTATTAATAAGCATATTATATAAGCGGACAGATTCCTTTCTCTTAGATGCGTGATTTTGTATGGTCTTGCTCTAGACTAAAATGTTAAATAAAAAAATAAAAAACTTGTATGGAAAGCCAATTTTTTTTTGTCATTTCCGATATATGGTTTCATAGGGAAAAGTTGTTTTTTTCTATCAATAGAATGACATATAAGACCATACAAAATCAAGCGGCATATGTACAGGGTTCCCTGTTAAGTCGACCTAGATCCGTTAAGGGCGTGTCATCGTTTCTGATTGATTTGATTATGAAACACCCTATATGTTTTATAAACATTGCCGTTTATATATTGCAATTAAATTAAATATGTGACACTTATTATTATTATTATTTGTTTTTTACATTTAAAATAAAATGCTTTATGAGCCTAATAACCAAAATAACGTACGCAAATAAAATGAAGAGGACGTTGTAGACGTTAGAAATTATATTTAAAAAAAAAAATGTTTAAAATATATATATTAGTAAAAAAGAGGCACCAGTTTGCTAAAAATATCAACTTTTCATCAGCTATCCAACGAGGTATAACAATCAACACGGTAAAATCAAATAACACTAATAAGACTTATGTAATCTAATAACAAAAAAATCGGTAAATTTTATAAAAATATAATAATCGAATACCTGGAAAACGGTTAGGTTTAGGGTAGAGTGTTTTGTAGTCCAATCAGTCATAAACGATGAACTGCACGCCCTTAACGGATTTAGGTCGACTTAACCGGTAACCCTGTATATCTTCATTTTGTATTTTAATACATTTGTATGTGAATATGGAGACCAAAAACTCAGTTTTATTTTTAATAATTTGGAATATTAGAAAAGCTGTCCATTATGTAGTTGTATTGTTTTTACTACAATATATGATAATGGTCAATTTCTTTTTATAAATTTATACAAACCGATTTATATCACAATCGAAACATGATAATAAATAAAGTACATACAGATTAATTAATATTTAATGTTATAATACATTAACAGTACATTTTTAAATGTTTAGTTTTAGTCATATTTGTTAAGATTAACAAAAAACCTCTTTTCTTGCTTTCATCCTACTTTTACACAAACTTTACTTTTTGACGAATATTTTTGATTGTAAAATGATAATTGATTTGATTGAATGTTGTGTTATGAATATCCAATGCATTTTTGACATTGTAATTATAATTTTGATTCGAACGTCACCAAGTGGCGGATTATTTTATGTATTTTTAGTGTGCACCTTATTTTATTGCTTTTATAATTTAATGTACACAATGCCATTTTGCCTAATGTTATTATAAATTATATTGATTGCTTCAAAAGCACCGATTTTACAATGCATAGCTCTATGACCTGTCTTTTTTTTTATTATTTATTTCTATCATTATTTTGTATTGTGGTAAATTTTACCAAAAATAAAAATACTAAATTGTGCTTTATGTGTTATTTTAATTTAATATTTCCCATTTTATTCCCTCGTTTCATTGCCGGATAGATACAACAATATTTATTTTAAAACTTGTATGTATGTACAAAGGCGGACTTAATGCCGCGCTAGGCATTCTCTGACAGCCAAACCTTTAGGACATTTAGACAGGATAGGTGGTAGGTGCAATAAAAAATTAGGTGAAATTTAAATAAAACAAATATAATTATAATATACATACCAATATCTACATACAATTAACATAGTAATACATAAATAAGTCATACTATAGATATAATAATAATAAAATTCTTTATTGCACACAAAATATAAAATATAAAAACATGTACATAGGCGAGCTTAATACCATAAAGGTACCTTACATAGGTTACCATACAGCTAACCTTTGGGAGAGTGAGAGAAGAATATTATGGGTGCAGAGTAAGAAAAATTCAGCAAAAAGATCAAAATATTATAATAAGTCAAATCAATAAATATATATATGGGTACGTAGGTAAGTATATGGTTTAAACATCTAAGATGATAATAAATATATACTGTGTATAAATAATAAATAAAATACGTGCATATTTAAAATAAATAAATAAATAATAATACCTATATGTTAAAGAAAGGAGATTAAGATGCATTTTGTTTTTTAAGAAGGTGAGAAATTAAGAGTTTTTTAAATATATTTAGAGACGGTGCCTGTCGGATAAATAAAGGCAGCCTGTTCCATTGACGGAATATAGATATACTAATATAACATAAATAAAACTACTTACATGATGATGAATACCCAAAATACTAGTGGAACAAGCTACCACTCGCTATTTGACACGCACCAACTGTACACGTTTTTAAGCGCTTGTCACTCTATTTCTAGACAAACGGGAGTCGTCATCAGGCTAACAGTATATGTGTAATTTATGTAACAATGCAAGTATTTCTTAGAATGTAGTGTGTAGTATATTAGATATTGTTAAACAATAAACTTGATATCGGCACTACCCTTAATCTCATACTCTACCAAAGGTTAGATGTTAGAAAATGCCTTGTAGGCATTAATCTTTGCCTTTTGTACACTTATTTTGTGCAATAAAGAATTCAATAATAATAAGAGTGTATCACTGCCTTTTTATCACGATAGATGGCGCATGATGGTACCTAAACTGTCAGTTGCATTGAAATATATAAAAAAAACATCTTTATATTAAGCTAGTCGTGTATATGTCAGAATACGCATGAGAGTAGGGTTAATGCAGTAGAAATGAGGTCGGATATGCGGCGTCACTTTGGCGGACCGCATACTTACGTATACGGTATTACGTCGAAATACAGAAAAGAGTAGGTATAAACGAAAGCATAGGGACAAAAATAAGGAAAGGCATGCCACGATGGTACGGTCATGTTGAGAGGATGAGCGAAGAAAGATTGACGAACCAGTATGCCTAGTGTGACAGTGAAGTTTCGTAAACGCAACTATAGTAGTAGTTTTTTTACTGAATTTTCGATGTTCATTGCCTGTTATTATAGCTGAACTTGCAATGCACGCAACGTAAAATAAAAAAACCGTAACTACAGCAGTTACGTTTTCCGAAACTTGCATTTTAAACTAAGCACACAGGTATATAATGCGAAAGTTGTGGGTAAAAGAGGCACTGGCAGACCTATACTTTTCTATACAGTACCGTATTTGGAACAAAATGCAGTAAAGGTTTCATAGGCATTCCTAGTACAGACAACAGGCAAAAAAAGTAATCTGGAGAATTTGGCCTACACTCGCCACGCTGGCCAGACGGGTTGGCGTGGTTCAGCTATCATTTTAATGACAATTTATTAACGTTTCCACAAGGGAATATTAGTGGAACCGGGACCCACGACGGCTTAACGTGCTCTCCGAGGCACGGGAAACAGTGGCGTTGTAAATAAATGGCAAATGTACTTAAGAAAAGTGTATTTCTTATTGGCACATGCCAGGGTTCAAACCGTCCTTTTTAGGATTTTTTTATTTTTAATGAAAGCGTTTTTGCAACCGAGGCACTACCGCTCTCAAATAATTATAAAACCAGAAAATAATATAGGGGTTAAATACTAACACAGTGTCAAAAGTGTTTCCTAAACCAGCTGAAGTGCCAAAGCCCATACGTTGACGATGCAGTACATGAATCTGTTCTCCCATCGTACAGTGCAGGTGCCGTCCGTCGCTGAGTCCCAGAAATACGCAGCGGCCGTGTGGAGACCCGAACCGTTCTTCTGAGTTATAGTTATACGTACTAATAAGAAAGAAAACCCATAGAAGTAATTATAAGGACCGGCCAAGAAGAAGTGCATTCAATTACCAACGGCGCTAACATAAAATGATATATTTTTTAGGATAAACTATACCATTACCAAAATAAACTTACATCTGATGTAAACAATATAAAAAAACGGAATTGATGCTAACCGAGTTAGTATCTGTAACGCACCGAATATAACTTTTTTTTTTATATACTAGCACATGTGACCTTGCGCCCACCTGATGGTAAGGTGGCAACTGGAATGAGACACTCATGACTGACATCAGTCCCTAACACAATGCCGGCTTGACTGGGCAGACGGCAATTAGAACCTGATCCCGAAACGTGTACCACTTTACTAAGCTTATTGGCACGACGACGGTGCCAATACTTCCCCGCCTCAGCTGGGCAAATCACCACCATCAGTCCACCTTCCACCTATTTGTTGTTCTCGTTGAAAGTGTGTGCTATTAGCAATGATGTCAAATGCCAATTTTTACTTTCAAGTAAATTGTGGGTACTTATATAAAAATAACACCGCTTGAAACAAGATTAAAGTTTTTCTCTTTCTTAGTGACATTCGATCGATAGAAAGAAATAGCCGCGTTCCAATACAAATTTATGTAGTGAATGTGAACAATACTACTAAGGAAAGATTCAGTTACCGGCCCGAAAACTACATGGCGGCAAAACTGCACTTAAGTGTAATGTAATCTTTAGGGCCGGTAACTAAATCCTACCTATGCACTTGTGCCGGGTTTAACTTGAAAGCAAAGCGTCCAACCCTTTTTTCCCGAATTTTGCTTAAATTGTATGAAAACCATAGAGCAACGGCAAGTTGAACGACTTTCAAAGCGCAATAAAGTGAAAAAAAAGCGCTTTAAGTACAAGTCAAACACGCGGTTAAATTGCCGGGTATGAAAAAGATCTGTATTTAAGTAAACAAATGTCACTAAGAAAGGATTCAGTTATCGGTGCTTAGCGTCTTCATAACTTTAGGTCGCCTACAAATTGCTGTAGGTATTTAGGCAATAGATGCTGAAATCTTAAGGAAGCCTGCCTCAATCTCCAATTTAGTTGTAAGTTTCTCTGATATTTAAATACCTACAATCATTTAAATAAAAATATCTTGTTGAGCTGGCATGATGTCAGTTGGTCCTCGCGTACTGCTTATCAAGTCGAGCTCTGAATAAAAATATTCATTCTAGTTTAGAAATACAAATTATCCTTACCAATATATTTATACGGTTTATTAAGCTTGCTAAGCCTAGACAATGTTTTCTCAGTTATTATTGAAATCCATTGAGGCGTACGTGAGCTGCTGTAAATATTGCCTCCCAGACATAGCTCAATATTATCCCTTACAATTTTCTGCACTTCTTCAACGTTGAATGACAAATCCTGTTGGAAGTTAAATACTATATAATATATTTATACTCGTACGGTTAAATTACTACGTACATTTTGTAGTTACAGTACAGTGTGCTTAGTGTAACATGCAAGTTTCGGAAAACGTAACTGCTGTAGTTATGTTTTTCTATTTGACATTGCGTGTTATTGCAAGTTTGGCTATAATAACAGGCAATGAACATCGAAAATTCAGTAAAAAAACTCTACTATAGTTGTGTTTACGATATTTCACTATCACACTAGGCATACAGACAATTATTAATATCAATAGTCTCTAGACCCCACTGCTGAAAAAAACCACCCAAAACATATTACTGGAGAATTGGGCCTACTCTCGCCACACTGGTTAGACGAGTTGGTGAGGACCCGATAGACGATTGTTATAGGTTCTTATTGGTACCGAGCGGCTTAAGGATTTCTCTGAGCCATGCGATCGATGGTGTTGTAAACTATCGTATAAGTTACTTCTCATACAATTTGTGCTTCTTATTAGTAGGTAGAGAGTATACTCTTTGGGTAGAGGTACATGTGTGCTCGTATCTCCGACCCACATCCACATACTAATAAGGGAGTATGCAGTCTTTGGGTTGGCGCAAGTAATGTCGTGTTAGTATAAAAAAAAAAACAGAAGAGATTTAATATTAATAACCCGTCCATTTAATTGTTTCAATTGGTCGTTAGGTACTTTTCATATTTCTCACACATAAAGCTGCGTCGTATCGGTAAAAATAATTTTAAATGCCAAGAGTAATGATTGGTTTCTTTTTGCTGATCTATGTCTTATTAAGTATTTAATTTTACGGGGCCTGTATTGATGTTTTATATGTCTATGTCAAAAGCAAGGAACATAAAGGATCGATTGAGCTTGTTAGTTTTATTAATTATTCTAAGTTTATATTACTAGCTATTCTACGTAACAACGAAAGATTTACGTACTTCGTCATCATTTGCAGCAGCCATTAATAGGATATTATTTTCCAAATAAATTAAAAATACGAAACAAATTTAAAGCTAACTGACAACTTTTTGATATGACGAATAAAAAGGCTGGCTGTTTTTAATTTTTATGATCAATTTTGCAATATTATTTAATTGAATATGATGTTCGTTGTTATCAATGTATGCACGTCTAGCTTAGCTTCGTAATTTATGAAATATGATGAAAAATAATTAACTAATTAATAATTTGATTTAAGGTAATTGAAATAGTCAAGCTTAAACGTAAATATAAGGTAAAGGTTATTTTAATTCAATAAATTGAATTATGTTCTGTCAAATAAATTAATGTGTGCACATCACTAACGATAACCCACTTTTGTAAAATCTCAATCTGTGTTTTCTTTGCTTATTTTTGTTCCTCCCATTTGCCATTGTTTTTGGAATGTTTGTGAGGTCGTTCTGCCTTTTATTTCTGTGAGAAGAAATCAATGTTTATAAGCGAAGTACATTTATAGTTTATTATGACTTTTGGTTGCGGAATTGTTGAATAATTAATGGAGTTGAAGGTCTGGGTCGAAGGTATACAAAGAATAGTTTGTGGGGTCACGGAGTCTACAACTTGCCAGGTCAGTTTAGAAATTCTCATGATTAACATGTTAGAGCGTAAAGTATGTTGTGGGAAATCACATTTCACTTTTCTGGTGGATATTTGAAAGATTGATAATTATATTACAGGATGTAGTTTTTGCGTTAGCGCATGCTACAGGCAAGGTTGGGAGATTCACCCTTATTGAGAGATGGAGGAATAACGAGAGGCTGTTAGCTCCACAGGAGTATCCTTTAAAGGTTTGTGCAGTTATACCATTCACTACATTTGTATGTATTTATTATTGGAAGACACTGTCTCTTGTTATAACAGAATGATGCAGAAGACAGGGTTCAACATAACAAGCATTCATTTTTGTGAAATAAAATATCTGTAGTTAATCCTTTATCTGTATGGATCTTATAAGAAAATGGCTGTATAATATGTATCACAGATTTGCAATTTTAAATGTTATCTTTTGTGTGCTAAAACTGATGTAATTAACATTTCAAATGAAGGATATAAAAATAACACACGGTTCTTGACCTCTGTTAGTGGAATTCTGCCAAAAATTTTCTCTAACCAAGTTTAATTTTAACACAAATGTTGTATGCACTCTTTTTAATTATTTTCCCATATAATTATTTACTACACTTTATTGTCAAAATATTATCAGAGCTATTTAAGTTTATATTTGTATAATTAAGACATAAGTTTGGTTAAGCTTGGCTAAGCTCACACATTTCTAACAATAAAACCAAAATAAACTTTTACAAATAAATAATTCCAAACAATAATAAAAAAAATGGTTACAGTTAAAGAAACAGAATAACAGTAAAGTAAAGTAAACATTGTTTATTGAAGCAAAAGTAAATTGAGTTACAAAACATTGGTTCTGTAAAAAAATATGTCAGGTAAATATAACACAACAGCAGTCAAGAAAATCATATACATACATAGGTACATATCTTCATCCCCAGATCCCGGGGTAGGCAGAGACAATTGAGCGCTCTTGACAACATCACGACATACCTCTTTCGCTTCGTCGACGTTCATCAACCTCTTCATACATGCGTTTTTGTTACAAAAGCTTTTTAATGTACCTTTAGCCAGTGTTTAATTTATTTGATTGTGATATGTATGTCTCGGTTGCCTCATTTCTACTGCATTAACCCTACTCTCATGCATATCTTATATTCTGACATATCCACATCTTGCTTCCATACATCAGTATTGGTACCAACATGGCACAATGCCAGGTATGGCGAGCCAAACTCTGTAATTGATTTTAAAAAAATATGTATTTCAGATATTAATAAAATGGGGTGAATATTCTAATGATATTCAGTTTATTCTAAGGCGCTCGGATTCTCTTAACGGCCAAAGGAAATCACCACCTACTAACTCTAAATCTCCTATAGCTCAGCAAAGGTAAGATAAAATTTAAATTCTATGTTTAGAACTAGTGTTTAATTATTCTACCAATCAAAAAAACACTAACTATTTACTTTTTCCCTATTTTCTAGTAATCATGCATCAAACCCCAATATATTGGACCCACACAACTCCCCTAATCGGACGGGTAATACCTTTAACAGCAACAACACTTCTCCTGGAAACCCAGTAGGGGTTGTAAAGGGAGTCCAACAAGCCAAACCTGTTGAATCTGAGAGCCCAGTACTAAAAGATGTCCCACCTTACAGGTAAATATAATCACAAAATTAATTTAAGAAAAGGAGTATATTTTTTTTGACTTGCGGAATTGATTTTTTTACTGATTTAATCCAACACATTTAGTTTTTAAGATATAATACTTGATGTCAAAAGAGAATGCCCATTTTTCTTAGAGGAATGAGCCCAATAAAATGTTCTTGTGCAAAAAAAGTTATCTTTTTATTTGATACTATATTGTGAGACTGGGTCTTAAATTTGTCTGTATATTTCAGGGACCCACCTCCTCCGTACCGTTCACCTCCATCCATAGCCCACAAATCCAAACCCACCTCCCCAGACCCTTCCGAGGACCACTCCAGAAGTCCTGAAGCTGTCCCTTACAACAACCAGTATCGAGAACTTGTGTCGCTCGTCAATTACCAACGAGAGAAGCTTTCTAGTCAACAGGCTGATCTTATTAAGGTAACATAAGCCAAAAAAATATGTTTTGTGTTGAGTTAAGATATAGTGTGAACTCTATAAGTAGTAAGTGACATTGAGAGTTGTTGTTAAATGGAGAAAAGAAAAAACAATATTATTTTACTAATATAATTGCGAAAACCAACTCCATTTTTTTTAGTAAATTTACTTTTTTACACCAGTCTTTTAATAACCTCTTTAATTTATATAAATACACTTGTTCATAAAATTTGCTACACAACTTTTGCACCTACTTTTCAGTAAAGTGTTTAAAGTTGTTCCAATGGTTGGCTATGATAAAATATCTTGCGGCATTAAAGCCCGCGTTTGTCTTTGTACAATTTTTTTTTTTTTTTTTTTTTTGTTTATATTCATTTTTGTAATTTTGTTTTCTTATAGGTATTTCAAATGTACCAATTTATTTATTCAGCTAAACTTTTAGAACCTGGCTCCTAAGATCTTGGCTCGTCGCTTTTAGGATCCAGAGCCACAATTTGTACTAACTATTATTATTTATAAAAACAATTCATAATATGGGGGAATGTTTAAAAAAATCTTATGAATTTTGTTCAGTATGATGCTGAGATAGGGTACTGGGAGACGAAGGGCCGGGAACAGGACAGGCAGGTGGAAGTTATGCAGCAACAGATCTCCTCCGCAGACAACCAGCTGCGGGTCAACATGGAACAGGTCAGTTTTTACACACAATTTATTATGTTAGTACAGCTTTAATAGATTCAAGTAAATCCTATTTTGCGTTCTGAAGAAGAATACAGTACCCAGAAATACAAAGAATACACGGTTTAGCAAATTCTTCTAATGTTAGAAGGGAGATATAGATATAATGATATACATAGTTATAGAATGGTATACATATTTATAGAATGGTATACATATTTATAGAATGGTATCCATAGTTATAGAATGGTATACATAGTTATAATAATAATAAAATTCTTTATTGCACATAATTTACAAATGTAGTGTACATGGGCGAACTTAATGCCGAATACATTGTTATAGAATGGTATCCATAGTTATAGAATGGTATGCATAGTTATAGAATGGTATACATAGTTATAGAATGGTATACATAGTTATAGAATATCTCAAGATCTACAAAGCTAATTAATTTGTCAAAATGTTATTTGCTTTACTATTATTGATTAAAAGGCGAGCAGCGCATTGTTCATATGCCTATATCAAGCAGTGGTGTAAAGTGAGTCAAGTACTTGTCCAGTTTATTTTAAAAAGTCATTACAGTTGAGCACTTCAATATGTTTTCTGGTATTTTGTCCTATGTTATTCATGAAGTAATATTTTACATTCGTATTGAAAATAAGTTATTAAAATACATAAAAAGGATGTCACCAGCTCTGCTCTGCAGAGACCTACGGATTCTATATTAGTTTTGTTTTTTCCCGACACCAGGTACAAGCCTTAACATATTTAGAAGAAGAAGCCGAGGGGGTGCGGCAGAGGGAGCAGACCATCAAGTGTGAGATGTTGGGTGTGAGGAATAAGCTTGCGGCCTGCGAGACTGAGCTGCAGCAGTGCAGGTAAATGTTTAACTCCTAAAGGTATAGGAAGATGAGTGTTACACGCATATTCTTGAATGTTACCTCAACCTCAACAGACCAAATCGCGTGGTCACTTTCCAAAATTTGTCCACGATTGTCGAAAACGTATAGTGTTTTTTTAACAAAGTCACAGACTTGTATTACGTCTACGTCCATTTAGTTTACGCAGTGGAAGTCGGTGCGAGAGGAGTTCCAGCAAAATCTTTGCATCACTTACTGAAAGAATTGGGCCTAAGCAGGTCTGCCGTCAATACATTTATGGAACGAGCTTCCAAGACGGCATTAACGGAATCATACAGTATTTGGTTGGGTAGGGAGAGCAGTAGAATGGTGGATGGTGAGCGTATTATCGCGCAATAAAAAAAAAAAAAAAGGAGACCTCCTTTTCTTAAACCAGCCTATTGTCGGTCGCAAGCCCGAGACACCATTCTTCTCATCTCCTACCCACACACGACGGACCCGGCACCCGCACGGTGAATCCATGGAATGCTTAGAAATTTATCTTCTGCGTTGCGCCGCCGCCATTGACGACGTCAGCTTCATAATCTTGTTGAAGATGGCATCCTTATTCTTCTTCTTTTTTAAAAATATTTAAACTAGTAGTGAATCGCTAATAAGGCATTTGTGCCAACATCATGTTTGTTAGATTAATAGACAGAATAATTTTATAGTTTATTTTAACTGGAAACGGTGAATCACAAACGCTAGAGCAAAAAAAGGTTTGGTTAGTATGGTACTTAACAACACAACACGTTGGGTTATTACACATAAGGACAATACACAAATAACATGTAAGCAACATAGAGAATTGCACACTTTTGACACCCGGAGCCACAGTCCTGTATACGGGGTCGAACCTCCCACCACAGTGCCAGTCCCACCGGACTGTGTCTCCCACTCCATCCCTCATGCGTAGTGAAAAATCTACTTTATCCGTCCGCATGGAGAAGAGGGAGGGGACAAAGCCCCATGGGTCAGAACCAGGGAAGTTACTTCATCCCACATCCTTTAGTCATAAAAATGTTGGAATCGTATCGAATTTATCTGTCAAATTAGCGATTTTTGCAAACTATTTAGCGATGAAATTTGACAGCCCGCAAAGTTATCGAATATTATCGATAGTTTTACCGTATGACAGCAGCCAGCTGACATTTTGGCATTTGCTTTTAGTGTTGCAAAGGAATAAATATTATTGTCCATTGATACAATACAAATCCTAGGTCATAAAATGAGTTAATATGGAGCTGCCTGAGCTTTTAATGACATAAAATCTCATATTAAAATATTACCATCTTGTGGAACTAATGATAAAGACCAAATCAACTTGATTTTGTAAGTGGCAACATTTTTTTATGACTTACCGATCGAAATCGCTAAGATAGCGATCTGTCAATACCGCCGGCCCTGCTCTCAAACGGAGGAACGCCTCGGCAAGTCACTACGCCCAAGGAATATGTTATTTTCGGATATTTAAAGTTTTATTTCTTGTTAATAATTGGTTAAATTACTTATTTTAAAGACATTTTTAAGATACAGAGTTATGGATGTCAAAAACGTGTAGTAAATGACAAAGTGAATTTTTAGAATACTAAAAGGCAATTTTTAATGTTGCCAGAAAAAAAATTACCAGAAATATTTAAAATGGTTACAATTATGCCTTTTGACGTTAGCAAGGTTTACTCATACATATCGATGAGTTATTGGTCCACAATCGATCTACTTTATTGTTGTACCGTAACGTGGAAGAGAACCGATATCCCGCACTACAGAGTAACCTTGTGTATGAATCACAAACAACCACATCATCCTATATAGTTCGCTTAAAGTTTTCAGTACTAGTGGTCCTAGTCCCAAAAAAGATTTACTACTTTCACCGAGGCGAAGTCAAAGCTAATTTGCATTTTTTTTTTCTTTTTCAGAAATACCGTGCGCAGACTCATGGAAGAGGTGCATGTGGAACAAAGATTGCTGTCTGCACGACAACAGGAAAATAAGTAATTACTCATACTTTTTTTTTTAAAGGCAGAGATTTCAAAATCATTAATTATACGACCCCAGCCTGAAGGGCCACCGCGGGAGGTCGCATGCCCGACTCACCGTGAGACCTCATAAGGAGACCCCAAGGCGCCTACGGACTAAAACCCTATAAACCGTCTCTCTTTCACTGTTGGCCCTGCTTGCCTTAACCTTTAATAAGGCAAAGGGAGATTATTTCCCACCACAATCTGTAAGCAAAAAGTGATTTTTTCTATTAAAAGTCAATTCAATAAATGAACGAAACCGTAAACCATAGATTTATAGTAGTATTTAAATTTGTCACCTGGCAACACTGCTTGTTTTATGGCAACACTTGAAGTAAATATTTGATCTCAAAATGTCAGTAGTCGAATTTTGAGTGACAGAAACAGTCGTTTTTCGATTAAGACAGAGAAAAAGCAAGTTTTTGTTTGAGAAAAAGTAGAATTTAGCTTCATCATGTGTTTGATTTATTTTGCGTCTATTTTATGTTTGTTTCCATTGCTTGTAATTTTTGAATTCTACGGTAGTCATTTACCCTAAAACCACTTCAACTTCTGCATTTAAAACCCTATTACCTCGTGTCTTATTAAGGGTTAACAGCTAAATCTGAGTCGTGGCTACGGAGTGAAGGCACGGTTCGCCGCGTGTTTTTTTTTTATTATATTGAAATCTGTTTTTTGTAAAATAAAAAGAAAATATTTTGTAGACAAGCCCTGGAACGGTCAATGTTAGCTGAAATGGAAAGTTTACAGAATCAAATACAACAAGCCAAGCATGCTACTGAAATAAACCATCTTACAGCAGAAAACCTAAAACGAGAGGTTAGTAAATAACTTAATTTTAATTTCGCTCGCACAATCCAGTATTTTTTAAGAATTTTTATGTTTGAGTGTATTTTTGAGAAGTATTATTAGGAAATAAAATTAAGGACATTTTAAGAGATATATTAATACATAATCATACAGTATTTGATTGCGTTCTGTTGCGCAATAAAATAAAAAAGGACACCTCCTTTTTCAAACCAGCTCCATTGTCGGTCGCAAGCCCGAGACACCATTCTTCTCACCTCTTACACACACAAGATGGATTCGGCACCTGCACTGTGAATCCATGGAATGCTTAAAAAAATGTTTTAGTAAAATAAAGCAAATATATTATAAATGTTTTTACTATTTTTCTCTGTCTAGGTATATGAAAGTGTCCCAGATATTTTTAATAATATTAACATTTAGATAATAATAATTTTCTAAATTAATGCAGTAACTTTAAGCTTAAGCTATTTTTGTTTGTTATTTATATTTACTCTACTTTTTTTTTAATTTTATATTTTTACTTCTGGTTTATAGAATGTTTGTTCTAATATAGAAGATAACCAGTTACCATAATCTCCAAAGGCGATACAGTATTATTGATGCTGGATGTAGAGGTTGAACCAGATTCTTGTAGTAATATTATATATTTAAAAATATATTATTAATTTTTATATAGATGGATTCACAAAATCATCAGTGATACAGTCCGCTGAACGCATGCCTGACTCACTATGAAGTCTCATGAGGAGGCCATTTATTTACTATATGTGTATGGTCTGGAATCCTGTAACTTTCTTACTTCGCTGTTAGCCCGTTCGCATAGTGTCTCTACAGCTAAGTCTGAATCGTAGCTATGAGTAAGTTCACCGGGTTAAAGAAAAACTTTTTCTTGCCTTCGTGTCTAAAGATAAATGCTAAAAATAACCTTGATTCTTGATTTTGTGAATTTTGATTGATGGATTTTCTGTTTGCTACTAGTCGCGTCATGTCATGTTGTGGCCCAAAATTGGCCAATCGGCGTGGCAAAGGTCTCAACTAGATCTAAAAAAAACTACCCTTTCCATTACTGTTTGCTTATATTGTATTGCTTTTTCTTATAGGTTGGTGTATTGGAGAGTGCAATAATGGAAAAGAAGCGTCAGGTGGAGAGACTTGTACACGAGATGAAGGAGGCCAACCTCCAGAGCCTGACCGGCAGCGGGGAGGATAGGGGACATATTGCAGATGGTAACTATATCATGAAAACCTACACTAGAGACTTACACCTGTATTCTTAGACGTTTTCTTCCAGCTGTCAAACGGGTTCCAATAAACTTGAATCGGTATTCTTAGTTGTAAACTCTCCAAACCTCGAAAGGCATAAATGTTACCACTTTAAATATATTATATTACTGGTAAATAAGGTTTTTTTTTTCTGGCAACATTGAAGATTGCCTTTCACTATAGTAATTGTTCTTTTTGTCAGAATTACTTCACGATCTAGCACTTTTGGCATCCATAAATCTGTCTCTTTTATATTATATGAATTCATGTGTCACGAAGTTTATAATTTTCGAACAAAAACAAAAAAAACAGTTTTTAACTAATTATTAATAAGGCGTATTTTTGATAAGTTGCGCAATATACTGAATGTTTTCCTCCAGGTTCATGTAAGGCGGGCAGTGCTAGAAGAATCATCGGCTCTCCTCGACAACTCGAGAACGCAGTACCCACCAATAAGAACCCACATGGGGTTTGGGTATAACTCTATCTTCTTAATAATAATCTCTAGTTGCCGTCACATAAAATGGCTGCTGTGCGACAATATAGGTGTTGTGTTTCCACATGAATACAGTCGCACCCGAAAGTCCTAGGCTATTGTTTCATCATCACAGCCCCTAAAAGTGTCCTACACCTGCATTCTACGATTTTTCCTCAACTGCATTCTAAGATTTTTCCTCAACTGCTCGTCCATTGCTTCCATCTGTCAAACAGGATTGGCAAACTCAAGGTACACGATGTACATAAAAACTGTATTTATGTTACTTAAAAATAATATCAACACGACCGTATCCCTTTTGTGTAATTTAATTGTGATATTTCTCGAGTTTGGTACGCTGGAGACATCGACGAGCTTGCCACTTGTCACGGTTGGCCTATAGTAAAATTGGCTAAATGTGATTCCGCTTATTTATAAGCGTGGTTTCTGACCACCCCGAAAGGGAAACGGTCGTGATGATACTTTTTCCAAAATGTTTCTGGATAATTTGGCCTACACTCGTCACGCTGGCCAGACGGGTTGGCTAGGGACGTGATTTACTATAAAACAACTGCGCAAACATATCCCCTCCACTATCACTTAGCGGCCTTTTTATGTGACGAACTGTCAGTCCAAAAAGTGGTCTACATGCAATCAATAACTGACCATACCCTGTTCGAAATAGCTTTATTATTTTGAGAAATTGGTCTTGTAAGGTTTAGCGGTGTGTGTGTTAAATAATATAATAATAACATATGTTCAATGATTTTTGAAGTTTGAGTTTATTTTTGAGAAATATATTAACTTAGGAATAAAATATATAGGTCGCAATCCCGAGACACCATTCTTTCCATCTCTCTTGGTGGACACGATAGAATGGTTAGAAATTTGTCTTCTCTCTCTCTCATAGATTTGTTTTAGTAAAATAGTTATAAATGTTTTTGCTATTTTTCTCCCTCTAAAATAAGGTTAGTTCAAGTGAAAATATGTCCAAAATTTCTGTAACTTTATTTCCTAGAAAGTAAATAGACTACATTTCTCAAATGTACCCTCAAATTTAAATAATCTTTTTCTAATTATTATTTCTTTTCGTTCATTTATTGTTTGTTGTGTGTTGTTTAATGAATGTACCAAAATTTTGTGTTATAAAAATAATCGACGTGTTAAAGTGCTAATTGTATGCCATTTGATTATTTTACGAGTTTTTCATATAATAAGTTACGCAATTTTTCTTAAAGACTTCCTGTCAAAAAAATCAATCTATATTGAACAGGGTATAGGTAAATAGAAAATTAGGTCACAAATAATTTTAAAAACAATATAATCTCAAAAATAACGATCTTATTAAATTATTATTCGTTTTAAATTCGCATTTTACCAGTAGTTCGGGAGTTTAATTTTAGTTTAGTTAAATTTTGATGTGAAATTTTGAATAGGAAACATCCCATTTTTATATAATTTACCCCAGTTTGTTCAGGGATGAATAAGCTATCAAAACTTCTTAGTTGAGCCAATCACATGCATTGTAATCAAAAAGTATATCCCTTTCAGCACGACAAAAAATATTTGGATATATAAGGTAACTTTAATATACTTACGGTCTAAAATATGTAATAAAAATAGTGAAAAAATCCTTCACTAGCGAATTCCACTAAGTCCCTATTATAAGCCGCATTTACGTGTGTTGTTGTTTTCTAATGTGCTAGTGCACCTTTGTGCGTTGGGTAATATGATGAAAATAAAAATCACTATTGTATGTTGTTTTCTTAAAGAACCAAGGACAAGCCTAACAATTTAATAAAGATAATCACTTAGTAGCTAGAGGCGCACTCGAGGCTGTTACGGAGCGACTAAACAGAATTTGGCGACCGCTAGATATTTATTTGTAATAACACACGCTTGGTATTGTCCGTGCTGAAAGGGTTAAGCTTTAAGAAAATAGCGGTTGTTTAGGGGTATGGATGGAAAAGGAAAATTGGGAGACATTTTTTTTTTTTTTTTAAATAAGGGTATGACCAAACGATTATGATTTTAGTTTTTTATTTTAGGGATGTAACAATACATCATTTCGATATAGAGTAATTGATATTACAGAAACCCAATTTAAAGTAAGTATTAATAAATATTGGAAATGGGAGCTTCTCGACGCCAAAACAACTGATTGAAGTGTAAAATAATTTATACTAAATCAAAATACATATTTTAAAATTGATAGTTTGGGATCAACTGGATCGAATTTAATGACATTTGCGTTTTTTTACGACAACAATAATGAAAATTAATAATTTTTATTCATTATAAATAAAAGCAAATTAAGGCCGCGTTCGTGTTATAGCATTTCCAACATTTCGTAGCAACTTCATAAACCAGCGCGAAATGTCGTTTTTGTTAAGAAATACCACTTTTTTTAACAATGCTAACATTTCTTAAATAAAACGAGCGGTGATGCTATTTTTTGACAAGTGTTTTCGTTCATGTTTTATCATACCATGGCATCCAATACACGTGATATTATTATGGTCTTTGAATTTATTACATAAAATCGTTTAATATACCTTTTTAACAAATATAATAGAAAACTATAAAGTATATAAAAATGGTAAACGATCAATTTGACATCTGTCAAAAAGTAACATCAATAACCCTCCTTTCAACACGGTACTGACATACGGAAATTAGCATCAAATGTTAGAATTTTCATTAAACGAACGACTTGTGCTAAAAAAAGTGGTATTTTCATGCTAACATTTCTTAAAACGAACGCGGCCTAAGTAAGTAAATTTTTTTTTATTTAATTTTATATTTATTTATAAAAATAAATTGTTAATAAATAACTTTTGTTAAGAAAAAGTTTATTCAAATTGTTTGGAGACAGACAATCTGTTTAGCGAAGACTACAGTTGATTAAAGACGTTTTCAGGCTAAGCTGATGAGCAATTGTTTGATATCTGTTACAATTTATACCCCTAATCGGCTCGTTTATTTTTTGTAAAAACAAGGTTCACTGATTCTTTATTTCCCAAATCTTAAGTAATAAAGAGCTATATTGGGACAATAACGCGCAATGTACGAGTAAATGTGGGAACCCAGTGTCTATACTGAACGCGGGGTTTGTGTGTTCAATTTACTTATTGTTCGGATAATAACGCGGCTAGTATACTTAAAACATATAATATTTTTTAATTGGAAAGTCATATATCTTTAGTTGTAATTATTTTAGCAATTATCTAATTTTAAATTAAACATATAACGCTTGATTTTAATAACTCTAGACTAATATGTTATTACGTTTTCCCAATAATAAGTTGCAACCCCCATGGGTGATCTATTTCAAATATATAAAAAGAAAAGGTTATTTTGACGTGAGCTCGGCTATGATCGACAAAACTCGGGCAATAGCCCTAAATAACAGAATCGATTATTTTGCGCTTGCGCGTAGTGGAATCCGGCTGCTGGTGTATAAAGTAGCCTACGTCTAGCCTCGCTGTTATCCCGAACGCATTAGTGTCATATTACCTCACAGTTTTGTGAGTTTAGTGTAGATAAATTATTTTTACTTAGATATATTTAGGTATATTAGCGGTGCTGTTGAAATTATATAGAGCAGTAGAGTACCACCAAATACAGATTTAAGTTAATTACATATAGACTCTGGACCACGAAAGAGACTCAAGTAGAGAAGCAAATTAAATAAAATTTTTATTTTTTTTATTTTTATCATTCAAGATGTAATAGTAGTTTACAGTAAACTGCCAGTTTCTCGACATTATATTATTGACATTATTTATTTATTTTATTAATTGACAAACTTATAGCAATTTTTTACATTTGTAAACTTAAGTTTAGATACAATTAACACTTTCCACTTTCGGATATGCGGCGTCACTTTGGCGGACCGCATACGTAACGTCGAAATACGGAAAAGGGTTGGTATGAAGGAAAGCATAGGGACGAAAATAAGGAAAGGCTTGCTACGATGGTTCGGGCATGTTGAAAGGATGAGCGAAGAAAGACTGACGAACCAGATATATAATGCTAAAGAGGCCCCGGCAGACCGAGACTCACATATCACGATCAAATAAATAAAACACTGACTGAAGGTGCATTAAAAAGTCTTCGTAACCAATATAATACCTAAATAAACGGTGTTTAAAATTTATTTGTAAAACCGTTTACAAATGCGCATCATCTTCACGCCAGTCGCCGAGGACACATTAACTGGCTACCAAATAATAATAATAATAATAAAATTTGTTTATTCAATTACTAGATTCATAGTGTTAGTAACAGAAAACCTTATAAAACTATGTTCGTACTAACCTAATAATAACCTAAGTTTTATTTACATTTATCTAAGGCCAACTCCCCGCACATGCAGCAGAGACCCACACTTCTTGCGCATTGTGGCATAGAAGCAATCTACTCTCGCCTTCGCAAACATATTTGATGCGCTGCACCACCAAGAAGACCATTTGGCAAAGCACCACAAGATATGGTAGTTTTTCTATAAGATATTGTCATCTTTGTGCTGCCTATACGTCTTAATATGGTGATGTTGCCACATTATTTGGGACTAAAATCCCTAAATCGGACTTGTATGTGACTTTACCGCTTTCAATATTACACCCATATACTCAACATTGCAGTTGCAGTAGGGCGATTGTTACAAGACACATGGTCTTGTATTTCTGGGTAATAATATCTATATTTTTTAATATAGTAGAATCAATTTTACAATTCCTTACAGTATATAGGCATACTCCTCGACCTCTATCACTGTTTCATCACCAAGAAAACTATTTGGTAAATCACTACGATATGGCAGTTTTTTTGATATAAATACAATTCACAACTTTCAAGTCGTAAAGTTGATACTTACTGATTGCAATTGATTCATGTATTCTTCCATAAGTGGTAGCTCTGGTAGTGAATTTTGTAAGCTTTTTAAATTTTAATTCCAGAAGTTTTTTGGTAATTCTTTTGAATGATCCACTTTATTGATTATTGCTTTGGCCTTTTATTTTCACATAACGTATCATTGTTGGATTGATATTTTTAAGCAACAAGATTTCCTGTGAGGTTACTGTGCAGTAATTACTATGGTCCTAATTTATAGCATAGGCTGGTCCTATCGGTTGTTTTAATGGCATTGTGGTTTCACCATTAAAATATTTACGAATTTTTGATAGTCTCCCATTAAATCTTTCTCCAAAATTTGTAAGAAATTAGAATTTATTTTTGGCTAATTTGGCATTTTTGGGTCTGAATTGGAGAGGCATTAAAAAAATATTTTCTTTTTTTTTTTAAATGAGATCAGTTTTTGAGTGGTAACTTTGTGAAGTATGTTTTTCTTTACCATTTTTCTACACCATACGTGTATATGTCACGCCATAACAAGTATGTTTGCAATGTGCTTCAGTGCTACTGCCTGCAATGAGAAATTCACAATGAGTTTCTTTTGTTTCCCCTTCGCTATCTACTTTAACTTCTATTCGTCCGACACGCACAAAAATACATTTTCCTTTGTCAGTTGATCTTTTGAGCTGCCTTGTACTATGATCAAATTTTACAAATAAAATTGTCTACTATAATATGTGGATTGATGAGGCAACTCCGGAAGCGGCTGATTCTTTTGACAGTTAAAAGAAAATGTAAGAATTCCTAATTATTGAGACTTCAATATATGGCAGAAAGTTTTACCTGAACTCTATTGTTTATGATCTAATCATTAACAGGGTATATTTCAACTGTTATATTATCCTGAAACTGTAAACATGTAGAAGAGATATCGGTTTATGGTGATGCATACCTAAGATTGATATCTGTATTATTTCGAATTTCAATTAATAGTTGCCTATTTGACCAATTTTCCAAAATAGGAGCTGTAATAGCATCAATTTTACAATTCCTTACAGTATAGAGGCATATGACCTCAATCACTGTTTCATTACCAAGAAGACCATTTGGTGAAGCACCGAGGTTTGGCAGTTTTTCTGATATAAATAGCCCACAATTCACAACTTCCAAGCCAGTCACAGCTTGCAATTCATTTATGTTTTTTTACATAAGTGAACTTTGTGAGCTTCATCTTAATTCCAGATATTTTTTTGAAAATTCTTTTGAATGAACCACAGTGAAAATTGCTTGCGGTTATTCGACATCATCTACCATCTATATATCTACTTATACCATTCGGGATTATTGCTTTGGCCTTCTGTTTTTATCTTCACAACACTTATTTTGGTTGCATTTGGCAAAAGATTTCCTGTGAGGATATTGTGCAGTAATTACCATGGTCCTAATTTACAGCATTGGTTGGTCCTATCGGTTGTTTTAATGGCATTGTGGTTTCACCATTAATTTACACATACTATTGATAGTCTCCCATTAAATTGGTTTGGTTTATTTGTCATTTTTTGTTTTTGAATTGGAGAAGCATAAAAATCTTTTCTAAGCTCTTTTAAATGACATCAATTTTGAGTGGTATCTTTGTGAGGTACATATCATGTTTTTTCCTCACCATTTTTTCCACGCCATATAACATAACAAGTGTGTATTTTAAATGTGCTTCAGTGCCATGAATTAGGAGTTTTTTTTGGCATTTTTTCGATCTGGAGAATATAAATATTTTCTAGCTCTTTTTTAATGTCATCAATTTTTAAGTGGTAACCTCGTCAAGTAAGATGGCTTTTTACCACGTCATATAACACAACAAGTATGTGTTTGCAATGTGCTTCAGTGCAGCAAATTCACAATGAGTTTCTTTTCTCTTCACAATCTACTTTTGCATATACAAAATAAAACAGTTTTCGCATTTGTATTTATGCACATGGGTTATGCCTTCTACACTAGCATCTCGAACAATCAACAAATAACCAGCTTCATATAAATCAACAGCATTTATTTTCACCTCAAATCTGTAGACAAAAGTTTTATTTAAAGAGGTACTTATTCAAATTTTATACTTAATAAAAAAGGTTACTTTAATTTATATGTTTTGTTATCGATATGGTGATCTTAAGGTTACCGCTTAATATTTTAGCCATTTTTTTTTAAAGACGATTTCAAGGCCGGTAAGGTTAACTTCAAATAATTAACATAAGCACAAAAACATTTTTTATAAACTACCGTCATTTTCCATTTTTTTTTTGCTTGATACCCTCCATTATTCACACTCCTGCTTTTGTTTTTTCCATGCTAAATCGTTTACTTTAACGAAATGTCAACACGGCTAACCCCGAATATCGGACATCCTCGTGCAGTTACGCCGTTTGATATTGCTGTGTGGGTAGGTAATGACCACGACGTTTCGTTCGTCTATTTCTGACTTTAACCAAGATTCAGCAGGCATGCTGAACTAACAAACCTTAAAACACACCTGGCTTCTCAACCAGACAAATACACTCAGAGCGCACTATTTCCCTAACACAAATCTATGATTAATAGTTAGAAAGCTGATTGATTACATTTTTAAAAGAAAGACATACTTGACAAATCTTTGATTGTGTCAGTGTGAGAGCTTAACGTGTAACACTCACATAATCAGCTTGGGTTTCGTTTTTCAAACATACATATATTCACGCCAGATTCCTTGCTGAGTTGGCAGAGACATTGAGCGCCAATGGACACGATCACGACATACCTTTTCGCTTCGTCGACATTCGTTATGAAGGCTTTTTAATGCACCTTCAGTCAGTGTTTTATTTATTTGATCGTGATATGTAAGTCTCGGTCTGTCAGAGCCTCTTTTACAACTTTCGCATTATATATCTGGTTCGCCAATTTTTTTTCGCTTATCCTTTCAACATGCCCGAACCATCGTAGCATGCCTTTCCTTATTTTGTCCTTATGCTTTTTTTATACCTACCCTCTTTCGTATTATAAATCTCTAATAAACTAATAATATACAAGTTAAATGTTTTATTATATAAATTAAATTAATGATTAATTTTGAGTAAAAAAATATCCATACGCGATTAGTTTTAGCGTCCGTACGTGAAAAACAAATGGGTGACACCCCTCAGTCCCATTCATATCAAATTAGGTTTTAACCTTCAAGCGGGCGCGCGGTCTATTGTAACGAAAGCGGGCGCGCGTAATCGAAAAGACCTATGGGATATATTACAGAAATAAAACACTAATTAATCAATAATCTTTAATTTTTTGGATTCAGATACATTATTTATACATTCTTTAGACTCAAATTGTTGAAAATAAATAACATTAACTTAGAAAATAAATAAATTATAAAATCAAAAAACATAACTCAAATAATCTTTGGATCAAAAATCAATTTAGGAACACAAAACCTTCTTACATACCTCTGACATAGTAAAAAACAATTAAAATGATAAAATAAAAATAAAACATAATTGAACTGCGATCTAGTTATCTTCAGGATCAGTTTCTTCGTCAAGATAACATTCATTACAAATGAAAGTAGTGTGGCTTCTGCAAATATTTCTCCGACAGGATGTACATTGTGTCTTCGATTGCCTCCTTTTTTTTGCTGGACATATTTTGCAGCTTCCTCTGCATGTACTGGAACTATTGTTTGCTTTATTACCATCAGCATCTTCAACATCCATATTCAAATGCCCCCTTATGTTTCTTTTTAGTTTTCTTGGAAGGCTTACCATGGTTGCTCTTCTTTGGACGTACTCTCTTGTCAATTCAGTGCCTAATTCACGTAAATACTTTCGCCGTTTCCTTATGATCACTTTATTTGCCCTCAATATCACCATAGCATTTATTCCAGCAATATCTAGAAGACGAAAGAAGAGAGTCAACGGCCATCTATTATTTTTTCTTGATGTCGAATACATCTTTACTTTTTTATCGACTTCATCGACACCACCTTTTGTTTTGTTGTAAAAAGTAACGATGCTGGGCTTGCGCTTTTCATTTGTACTTTCATCAATTTCAGCAGCAGAATGAAGTGATGATATTAAAACAACAGATCTTTTCTTTTTAGGCACGTAAGATACCAGCGTAGCTGTATCAGAAAATCCAAATTGACTTGAATATTCAGGTCGGTTTTTATCTGTAAAGCACGGAGGTACGAAGGGCGTTCAAAATATTCTCGGTATGTGGATAAAAACAAACAAGTACGAAAAGTTTGATATTTTTATTTTTCAATATACTCCCCCCCTATGTTCATACACTTATAAGATCGATCAATTTTTTTTTTTAATCCCTCATAAAAATATTTTTTATCTTTGGTGTAAAAATGCTCCTCCACGGCCGTCTTCAACGCTTCATCGTCAGAAAATTTATTTCCACGCAGATCCTTTTTAAGATTGGGAAACAAAAAGAAGTCGCTTGGGGCTAAGTCCGGACTATAGGGTGGATGAGTAACAGTTTCAAACCCACATTCAACAATAGCTGCCTTGGCAATATGAGCAGTATGGACAGGGGCGTTGTCATGCAGAAGCAGAACACCTTTGGTTAACTTTCCTCGCCTCTTTTCTTTGATCGCATCTCTTAATTGACGTATAACGTTAGCGTAGTACTGCCCTGTGATATTTACACCTTTTTCTTTATAATCGATAAGCAAAACTCCTTCACAATCCCAAAATATTGTGGCCATGACCTTGCCAGCTGACGGGATTACCTTGAACTTCTTGGGATGAGCTGAACCCTTAATGTGCCACTGCATGGACTCCTGTTTGCTCTCTGGGTCATAATGATGAACCCAGGTTTCATCTCCAGTAACTATTTTTTGCAGCACCTCATCGGGATTTTCACCACACAGGTCGATAAAATCTGAACAGCAACCCACACGCATATCCTTTTGAAGAAGCGTCAGCATTCGCGGAACCCATCTTGCACTTACTTTTGACATATTAAGATGGTCATGTATAATGTCATGTACGGTACCAATAGAGAGATTGGTTACTTGAGCTATAGATTTTACCTTCACTCGGCCGTCTTCCAATATAAGTTTTTCCACTTTATCAATATTTTCTTGTGAGGTAGCCACTACAGGCCGGCCAGGTCTAGGGTCATCTTCAATACTCTCCCTTCCACGCTTAAATTCGCTTGACCATTTTTGAATAGTAGATAAAGAAGGAGCAGACTCACGGTAAACACAATCCATTTCCTCTTTTATGGTTTTTTGATTTTTACCCTGTTTTGTCAAGAATTTTATGACGGATCGGTGCTCTAATTTCGTTAAAATTGTTAATTCGCTCATGGTGTTCATGTTTGTTCGGCAATTGCAGAAAAACAAAAGAACATCTCGGTTCCAATTTTACTTTTTTTTAATGTCAATGGATGAATCTTAGCGGCCAGTAACAAATATATATATAAAAGAGGTTGTAACGTATCAATACCGAGAATATTTTGAACGCCCCTCGTATTTCTTTTTTGTTTTTCCGCATGGTACCCACAACAGAAATCTTATGATTTTTGGCCAAATCGACCACCAAAGGCACTGGTGTACCAATTGTCGATTGTTAGGTTTCGTCCAGTGCCAGATATTGGTGTAATTAGCCTCTTCACAACGTCTGCTGCAGCATTACTCAACTGGTACGGGCCTTCAGGCTGCTTGCCGGCATAAAGTTCAATGTTGAGGACATAAAATGTAGCAGAGTCTACAAGCGGATAAAGTTTTATTCCGTATTTGTCGGGTTTTGATTTTATGTACTGTCGGAAAGGACATTTTCCACGAAAACCTGCCATCATCTCATCAATAACAACGTCTTGTCCCACAGAATATGGTAAAAGACAGTTTTGTGTAAATATTTTTAAAACCTCTCTTATTGGTGCAGCTTTGTCCAGAGTACGACGAGATGTTCTTGTAGTAGCATCGTCAAACCGCAAAAAGTGGTCTACATGCAATCAATAACTGACCATACCCTGTTCGAAATAGCTTTATTATTTTGAGAAATTGGTCTTGTAAGGTTTAGCGGTGTGTGTGTTAAATAATATATAAATAACATATGTTCAATGATTTTTGAAGTTTGAGTTTATTTTTGAGAAATATATTAACTTAGGAATAAAATATATAGGTAGGATGTAGAATCAATTTTACAATTCCTTACAGTATATAGGCATACTCCTCGACCTCTATCACTGTTTCATCACCAAGAAAACTATTTGGTAAATCACTACGATATGGCAGTTTTTTTGTTATAAATACAATTCACAACTTTCAAGTCGTAAAGTTGATACTTACTGATTGCAATTGATTCATGTATTCTTCCATAAGTGGTAGCTCTGGTAGTGAATTTTGTAAGCTTTTTAAATTTTAATTCCAGAAGTTTTTTGGTAATTCTTTTGAATGATCCACTTTATTGATTATTGCTTTGGCCTTTTATTTTCACATAACGTATCATTGTTGGATTGATATTTTTAAGCAACAAGATTTCCTGTGAGGTTACTGTGCAGTAATTACTATGGTCCTAATTTATAGCATAGGCTGGTCCTATCGGTTGTTTTAATGGCATTGTGGTTTCACCATTAAAATATTTACGAATTTTTGATAGTCTCCCATTAAATCTTTCTCCAAAATTTGTAAGAAATTAGAATTTATTTTTGGCTAATTTGGCATTTTTGGGTCTGAATTGGAGAGGCATTAAAAAAATATTTTCTTTTTTTTTTTAAATGAGATCAGTTTTTGAGTGGTAACTTTGTGAAGTATGTTTTTCTTTACCATTTTTCTACACCATACGTGTATATGTCACGCCATAACAAGTATGTTTGCAATGTGCTTCAGTGCTACTGCCTGCAATGAGAAATTCACAATGAGTTTCTTTTGTTTCCCCTTCGCTATCTACTTTAACTCCTATTCGTCCGACACGCACAAAAATACATTTTCCTTTGTCAGTTGATCTTTTGAGCTGCCTTGTACTATGATCAAATTTTACAAATAAAATTGTCTACTATAATATGTGGATTGATGAGGCAACTCCGGAAGCGGCTGATTCTTTTGACAGTTAAAAGAAAATGTAAGAATTCCTAATTATTGAGACTTCAATATATGGCAGAAAGTTTTACCTGAACTCTATTGTTTATGATCTAATCATTAACAGGGTATATTTCAACTGTTATATTATCCTGAAACTGTAAACATGTAGAAGAGATATCGGTTTATGGTGATGCATACCTAAGATTGATATCTGTATTATTTCGAATTTCAATTAATAGTTGCCTATTTGACCAATTTTCCAAAATAGGAGCTGTAATAGCATCAATTTTACAATTCCTTACAGTATAGAGGCATATGACCTCAATCACTGTTTCATTACCAAGAAGACCATTTGGTGAAGCACCGAGGTTTGGCAGTTTTTCTGATATAAATAGCCCACAATTCACAACTTCCAAGCCAGTCACAGCTTGCAATTCATTTATGTTTTTTTACATAAGTGAACTTTGTGAGCTTCATCTTAATTCCAGATATTTTTTTGAAAATTCTTTTGAATGAACCACAGTGAAAATTGCTTGCGGTTATTCGACATCATCTACCATCTATATATCTACTTATACCATTCGGGATTATTGCTTTGGCCTTCTGTTTTTATCTTCACAACACTTATTTTGGTTGCATTTGGCAATAGATTTCCTGTGAGGATATTGTGCAGTAATTACCATGGTCCTAATTTACAGCATTGGTTGGTCCTATCGGTTGTTTTAATGGCATTGTGGTTTCACCATTAATTTACACATACTATTGATAGTCTCCCATTAAATTGGTTTGGTTTATTTGTCATTTTTTGTTTTTGAATTGGAGAAGCATAAAAATCTTTTCTAAGCTCTTTTAAATGACATCAATTTTGAGTGGTATCTTTGTGAGGTACATATCATGTTTTTTCCTCACCATTTTTTCCACGCCATATAACATAACAAGTGTGTATTTTAAATGTGCTTCAGTGCCATGAATTAGGAGTTTTTTTTGGCATTTTTTCGATCTGGAGAATATAAATATTTTCTAGCTCTTTTTTAATGTCATCAATTTTTAAGTGGTAACCTCGTCAAGTAAGATGGCTTTTTACCACGTCATATAACACAACAAGTATGTGTTTGCAATGTGCTTCAGTGCAGCAAATTCACAATGAGTTTCTTTTCTCTTCACAATCTACTTTTGCATATACAAAATAAAACAGTTTTCGCATTTGTATTTATGCACATGGGTTATGCCTTCTACACTAGCATCTCGAACAATCAACAAATAACCAGCTTCATATAAATCAACAGCATTTATTTTCACCTCAAATCTGTAGACAAAAGTTTTATTTAAAGAGGTACTTATTCAAATTTTATACTTAATAAAAAAGGTTACTTTAATTTATATGTTTTGTTATCGATATGGTGATCTTAAGGTTACCGCTTAATATTTTAGCCATTTTTTTTTAAAGACGATTTCAAGGCCGGTAAGGTTAACTTCAAATAATTAACATAAGCACAAAAACATTTTTTATAAACTACCGTCATTTTCCATTTTTTTTTGCTTGATACCCTCCATTATTCACACTCCTGCTTTTGTTTTTTCCATGCTAAATCGTTTACTTTAACGAAATGTCAACACGGCTAACCCCGAATATCGGACATCCTCGTGCAGTTACGCCGTTTGATATTGCTGTGTGGGTAGGTAATGACCAGGACGTTTCGTTCGTCTATTTCTGACTTTAACCAAGATTCAGCAGGCATGCTGAACTAACAAACCTTAAAACACACCTGGCTTCTCAACCAGACAAATACACTCAGAGCGCACTATTTCCCTAACACAAATCTATGATTAATAGTTAGAAAGCTGATTGATTACATTTTTAAAAGAAAGACATACTTGACAAATCTTTGATTGTGTCAGTGTGAGAGCTTAACGTGTAACACTCACATAATCAGCTTGGGTTTCGTTTTTCAAACATACATATATTCACGCCAGATTCCTTGCTGAGTTGGCAGAGACATTGAGCGCCAATGGACACGATCACGACATACCTTTTCGCTTCGTCGACATTCGTTATGAAGGCTTTTTAATGCACCTTCAGTCAGTGTTTTATTTATTTGATCGTGATATGTAAGTCTCGGTCTGCCAGAGCCTCTTTTACAACTTTCGCATTATATATCTGGTTCGCCAATTTTTTTTCGCTTATCCTTTCAACATGCCCGAACCATCGTAGCATGCCTTTCCTTATTTTGTCCTTATGCTTTTTTTATACCTACCCTCTTTCGTATTATAAATCTCTAATAAACTAATAATATACAAGTTAAATGTTTTATTAAATAAATTAAATTAATGATTAATTTTGAGTAAAAAAATATCCATACGCGATTAGTTTTAGCGTCCGTACGTGAAAATCAACCTTCAAGCGGGCGCGCGGTCTATTGTAACGAAAGCGGGCGCGCGTAATCGAAAAGACCTATGGGATATATTACAGAAATAAAACACTAATTAATCAATAATCTTTAATTTTTTGGATTCAGATACATTATTTATACATTCTTTAGACTCAAATTGTTGAAAATAAATAACATTAACTTAGAAAATAAATAAATTATAAAATCAAAAAACATAACTCAAATAATCTTTGGATCAAAAATCAATTTAGGAACACAAAACCTTCTTACATACCTCTGACATAGTAAAAAACAATTAAAATGATAAAATAAAAATAAAACATAATTGAACTGCGATCTAGTTATCTTCAGGATCAGTTTCTTCGTCAAGATAACATTCATTACAAATGAAAGTAGTGTGGCTTCTGCAAATATTTCTCCGACAGGATGTACATTGTGTCTTCGATTGCCTCCTTTTTTTTGCTGGACATATTTTGCAGCTTCCTCTGCATGTACTGGAACTATTGTTTGCTTTATTACCATCAGCATCTTCAACATCCATATTCAAATGCCCCCTTATGTTTCTTTTTAGTTTTCTTGGAAGGCTTACCATGGTTGCTCTTCTTTGGACGTACTCTCTTGTCAATTCAGTGCCTAATTCACGTAAATACTTTCGCCGTTTCCTTATGATCACTTTATTTGCCCTCAATATCACCATAGCATTTATTCCAGCAATATCTAGAAGACGAAAGAAGAGAGTCAACGGCCATCTATTATTTTTTCTTGATGTCGAATACATCTTTACTTTTTTATCGACTTCATCGACACCACCTTTTGTTTTGTTGTAAAAAGTAACGATGCTGGGCTTGCGCTTTTCATTTGTACTTTCATCAATTTCAGCAGCAGAATGAAGTGATGATATTAAAACAACAGATCTTTTCTTTTTAGGCACGTAAGATACCAGCGTAGCTGTATCAGAAAATCCAAATTGACTTGAATATTCAGGTCGGTTTTTATCTGTAAAGCACGGAGGTACGAGGGGCGTTCAAAATATTCTCGGTATGTGGATAAAAACAAACAAGTACGAAAAGTTTGATATTTTTATTTTTCAATATACTCCCCCCCTATGTTCATACACTTATAAGATCGATCAATTTTTTTTTTTAATCCCTCATAAAAATATTTTTTATCTTTGGTGTAAAAATGCTCCTCCACGGCCGTCTTCAACGCTTCATCGTCAGAAAATTTATTTCCACGCAGATCCTTTTTAAGATTGGGAAACAAAAAGAAGTCGCTTGGGGCTAAGTCCGGACTATAGGGTGGATGAGTAACAGTTTCAAACCCACATTCAACAATAGCTGCCTTGGCAATATGAGCAGTATGGACAGGGGCGTTGTCATGCAGAAGCAGAACACCTTTGGTTAACTTTCCTCGCCTCTTTTCTTTGATCGCATCTCTTAATTGACGTATAACGTTAGCGTAGTACTGCCCTGTGATATTTACACCTTTTTCTTTATAATCGATAAGCAAAACTCCTTCACAATCCCAAAATATTGTGGCCATGACCTTGCCAGCTGACGGGATTACCTTGAACTTCTTGGGATGAGCTGAACCCTTAATGTGCCACTGCATGGACTCCTGTTTGCTCTCTGGGTCATAATGATGAACCCAGGTTTCATCTCCAGTAACTATTTTTTGCAGCACCTCATCGGGATTTTCACCACACAGGTCGATAAAATCTGAACAGCAAGCCACACGCATATCCTTTTGAAGAAGCGTCAGCATTCGCGGAACCCATCTTGCACTTACTTTTGACATATTAAGATGGTCATGTATAATGTCATGTACGGTACCAATAGAGAGATTGGTTACTTGAGCTATAGATTTTACCTTCACTCGGCCGTCTTCCAATATAAGTTTTTCCACTTTATCAATATTTTCTTGTGAGGTAGCCACTACAGGCCGGCCAGGTCTAGGGTCATCTTCAATACTCTCCCTTCCACGCTTAAATTCGCTTGACCATTTTTGAATAGTAGATAAAGAAGGAGCAGACTCACGGTAAACACAATCCATTTCCTCTTTTATGGTTTTTTGATTTTTACCCTGTTTTGTCAAGAATTTTATGACGGATCGGTGCTCTAATTTCGTTAAAATTGTTAATTCGCTCATGGTGTTCATGTTTGTTCGGCAATTGCAGAAAAACAAAAGAACATCTCGGTTCCAATTTTACTTTTTTTTTATGTCAATGGATGAATCTTAGCGGCCAGTAACAAATATATATATAAAAGAGGTTGTAACGTATCAATACCGAGAATATTTTGAACGCCCCTCGTATTTCTTTTTTGTTTTTCCGCATGGTACCCACAACAGAAATCTTATGATTTTTGGCCAAATCGACCACCAAAGGCACTGGTGTACCAATTGTCGATTGTTAGGTTTCGTCCAGTGCCAGATATTGGTGTAATTAGCCTCTTCACAACGTCTGCTGCAGCATTACTCAACTGGTACGGGCCTTCAGGCTGCTTGCCGGCATAAAGTTCAATGTTGAGGACATAAAATGTAGCAGAGTCTACAAGCGGATAAAGTTTTATTCCGTATTTGTCGGGTTTTGATTTTATGTACTGTCGGAAAGGACATTTTCCACGAAAACCTGCCATCATCTCATCAATAACAACGTCTTGTCCCACAGAATATGGTAAAAGACAGTTTTGTGTAAATATTTTTAAAACCTCTCTTATTGGTGCAGCTTTGTCCAGAGTACGACGAGATGTTCTTGTAGTAGCATCGTCAAACCGCAAAAAGTGGTCTACATGCAATCAATAACTGACCATACCCTGTTCGAAATAGCTTTATTATTTTGAGAAATTGGTCTTGTAAGGTTTAGCGGTGTGTGTGTTAAATAATATATAAATAACATATGTTCAATGATTTTTGAAGTTTGAGTTTATTTTTGAGAAATATATTAACTTAGGAATAAAATATATAGGTAGGATGTAGAATCAATTTTACAATTCCTTACAGTATATAGGCATACTCCTCGACCTCTATCACTGTTTCATCACCAAGAAAACTATTTGGTAAATCACTACGATATGGCAGTTTTTTTGTTATAAATACAATTCACAACTTTCAAGTCGTAAAGTTGATACTTACTGATTGCAATTGATTCATGTATTCTTCCATAAGTGGTAGCTCTGGTAGTGAATTTTGTAAGCTTTTTAAATTTTAATTCCAGAAGTTTTTTGGTAATTCTTTTGAATGATCCACTTTATTGATTATTGCTTTGGCCTTTTATTTTCACATAACGTATCATTGTTGGATTGATATTTTTAAGCAACAAGATTTCCTGTGAGGTTACTGTGCAGTAATTACTATGGTCCTAATTTATAGCATAGGCTGGTCCTATCGGTTGTTTTAATGGCATTGTGGTTTCACCATTAAAATATTTACGAATTTTTGATAGTCTCCCATTAAATCTTTCTCCAAAATTTGTAAGAAATTAGAATTTATTTTTGGCTAATTTGGCATTTTTGGGTCTGAATTGGAGAGGCATTAAAAAAATATTTTCTTTTTTTTTTTAAATGAGATCAGTTTTTGAGTGGTAACTTTGTGAAGTATGTTTTTCTTTACCATTTTTCTACACCATACGTGTATATGTCACGCCATAACAAGTATGTTTGCAATGTGCTTCAGTGCTACTGCCTGCAATGAGAAATTCACAATGAGTTTCTTTTGTTTCCCCTTCGCTATCTACTTTAACTTCTATTCGTCCGACACGCACAAAAATACATTTTCCTTTGTCAGTTGATCTTTTGAGCTGCCTTGTACTATGATCAAATTTTACAAATAAAATTGTCTACTATAATATGTGGATTGATGAGGCAACTCCGGAAGCGGCTGATTCTTTTGACAGTTAAAAGAAAATGTAAGAATTCCTAATTATTGAGACTTCAATATATGGCAGAAAGTTTTACCTGAACTCTATTGTTTATGATCTAATCATTAACAGGGTATATTTCAACTGTTATATTATCCTGAAACTGTAAACATGTAGAAGAGATATCGGTTTATGGTGATGCATACCTAAGATTGATATCTGTATTATTTCGAATTTCAATTAATAGTTGCCTATTTGACCAATTTTCCAAAATAGGAGCTGTAATAGCATCAATTTTACAATTCCTTACAGTATAGAGGCATATGACCTCAATCACTGTTTCATTACCAAGAAGACCATTTGGTGAAGCACCGAGGTTTGGCAGTTTTTCTGATATAAATAGCCCACAATTCACAACTTCCAAGCCAGTCACAGCTTGCAATTCATTTATGTTTTTTTACATAAGTGAACTTTGTGAGCTTCATCTTAATTCCAGATATTTTTTTGAAAATTCTTTTGAATGAACCACAGTGAAAATTGCTTGCGGTTATTCGACATCATCTACCATCTATATATCTACTTATACCATTCGGGATTATTGCTTTGGCCTTCTGTTTTTATCTTCACAACACTTATTTTGGTTGCATTTGGCAATAGATTTCCTGTGAGGATATTGTGCAGTAATTACCATGGTCCTAATTTACAGCATTGGTTGGTCCTATCGGTTGTTTTAATGGCATTGTGGTTTCACCATTAATTTACACATACTATTGATAGTCTCCCATTAAATTGGTTTGGTTTATTTGTCATTTTTTGTTTTTGAATTGGAGAAGCATAAAAATCTTTTCTAAGCTCTTTTAAATGACATCAATTTTGAGTGGTATCTTTGTGAGGTACATATCATGTTTTTTCCTCACCATTTTTTCCACGCCATATAACATAACAAGTGTGTATTTTAAATGTGCTTCAGTGCCATGAATTAGGAGTTTTTTTTGGCATTTTTTCGATCTGGAGAATATAAATATTTTCTAGCTCTTTTTTAATGTCATCAATTTTTAAGTGGTAACCTCGTCAAGTAAGATGGCTTTTTACCACGTCATATAACACAACAAGTATGTGTTTGCAATGTGCTTCAGTGCAGCAAATTCACAATGAGTTTCTTTTCTCTTTACAATCTACTTTTGCATATACAAAATAAAACAGTTTTCGCATTTGTATTTATGCACATGGGTTATGCCTTCTACACTAGCATCTCGAACAATCAACAAATAACCAGCTTCATATAAATCAACAGCATTTATTTTCACCTCAAATCTGTAGACAAAAGTTTTATTTAAAGAGGTACTTATTCAAATTTTATACTTAATAAAAAAGGTTACTTTAATTTATATGTTTTGTTATCGATATGGTGATCTTAAGGTTACCGCTTAATATTTTAGCCATTTTTTTTTAAAGACGATTTCAAGGCCGGTAAGGTTAACTTCAAATAATTAACATAAGCACAAAAACATTTTTTATAAACTACCGTCATTTTCCATTTTTTTTTGCTTGATACCCTCCATTATTCACACTCCTGCTTTTGTTTTTTCCATGCTAAATCGTTTACTTTAACGAAATGTCAACACGGCTAACCCCGAATATCGGACATCCTCGTGCAGTTACGCCGTTTGATATTGCTGTGTGGGTAGGTAATGACCAGGACGTTTCGTTCGTCTATTTCTGACTTTAACCAAGATTCAGCAGGCATGCTGAACTAACAAACCTTAAAACACACCTGGCTTCTCAACCAGACAAATACACTCAGAGCGCACTATTTCCCTAACACAAATCTATGATTAATAGTTAGAAAGCTGATTGATTACATTTTTAAAAGAAAGACATACTTGACAAATCTTTGATTGTGTCAGTGTGAGAGCTTAACGTGTAACACTCACATAATCAGCTTGGGTTTCGTTTTTCAAACATACATATATTCACGCCAGATTCCTTGCTGAGTTGGCAGAGACATTGAGCGCCAATGGACACGATCACGACATACCTTTTCGCTTCGTCGACATTCGTTATGAAGGCTTTTTAATGCACCTTCAGTCAGTGTTTTATTTATTTGATCGTGATATGTAAGTCTCGGTCTGCCAGAGCCTCTTTTACAACTTTCGCATTATATATCTGGTTCGCCAATTTTTTTTCGCTTATCCTTTCAACATGCCCGAACCATCGTAGCATGCCTTTCCTTATTTTGTCCTTATGCTTTTTTTATACCTACCCTCTTTCGTATTATAAATCTCTAATAAACTAATAATATACAAGTTAAATGTTTTATTATATAAATTAAATTAATGATTAATTTTGAGTAAAAAAATATCCATACGCGATTAGTTTTAGCGTCCGTACGTGAAAATCAACCTTCAAGCGGGCGCGCGGTCTATTGTAACGAAAGCGGGCGCGCGTAATCGAAAAGACCTATGGGATATATTACAGAAATAAAACACTAATTAATCAATAATCTTTAATTTTTTGGATTCAGATACATTATTTATACATTCTTTAGACTCAAATTGTTGAAAATAAATAACATTAACTTAGAAAATAAATAAATTATAAAATCAAAAAACATAACTCAAATAATCTTTGGATCAAAAATCAATTTAGGAACACAAAACCTTCTTACATACCTCTGACATAGTAAAAAACAATTAAAATGATAAAATAAAAATAAAACATAATTGAACTGCGATCTAGTTATCTTCAGGATCAGTTTCTTCGTCAAGATAACATTCATTACAAATGAAAGTAGTGTGGCTTCTGCAAATATTTCTCCGACAGGATGTACATTGTGTCTTCGATTGCCTCCTTTTTTTTGCTGGACATATTTTGCAGCTTCCTCTGCATGTACTGGAACTATTGTTTGCTTTATTACCATCAGCATCTTCAACATCCATATTCAAATGCCCCCTTATGTTTCTTTTTAGTTTTCTTGGAAGGCTTACCATGGTTGCTCTTCTTTGGACGTACTCTCTTGTCAATTCAGTGCCTAATTCACGTAAATACTTTCGCCGTTTCCTTATGATCACTTTATTTGCCCTCAATATCACCATAGCATTTATTCCAGCAATATCTAGAAGACGAAAGAAGAGAGTCAACGGCCATCTATTATTTTTTCTTGATGTCGAATACATCTTTACTTTTTTATCGACTTCATCGACACCACCTTTTGTTTTGTTGTAAAAAGTAACGATGCTGGGCTTGCGCTTTTCATTTGTACTTTCATCAATTTCAGCAGCAGAATGAAGTGATGATATTAAAACAACAGATCTTTTCTTTTTAGGCACGTAAGATACCAGCGTAGCTGTATCAGAAAATCCAAATTGACTTGAATATTCAGGTCGGTTTTTATCTGTAAAGCACGGAGGTACGAGGGGCGTTCAAAATATTCTCGGTATGTGGATAAAAACAAACAAGTACGAAAAGTTTGATATTTTTATTTTTCAATATACTCCCCCCCTATGTTCATACACTTATAAAATCGATCAATTATTTTTTTTAATCCCTCATAAAAATATTTTTAATATTTTTTTTTTGTCTTCAACGCTTCATCGTCAGAAAATTTATTTCCACGCAGATCCTTTTTAAGATTGGGAAACAAAAAGAAGTCGCTTGGGGCTAAGTCCGGACTATAGGGTGGATGAGTAACAGTTTCAAACCCACATTCAACAATAGCTGCCTTGGCAATATGAGCAGTATGGACAGGGGCGTTGTCATGCAGAAGCAGAACACCTTTGGTTAACTTTCCTCGCCTCTTTTCTTTGATCGCATCTCTTAATTGACGTATATCCTTAGCGTAGTACTGCCCTATGATATTTACACCTTTTTCTTTATAATCGATAAGCAAAACTCCTTCACAATCCCAAAATATTGTGGCCATGACCTTGCCAGCTGACGGGATTACCTTGAACTTCTTGGGATGAGCTGAACCCTTAATGTGCCACTGCATGGACTCCTGTTTGCTCTCTGGGTCATAATGATGAACCCAGGTTTCATCTCCAGTAACTATTTTTTGCAGCACCTCATCGGGATTTTCACCACACAGGTCGATAAAATCTGAACAGCAAGCCACACGCATATCCTTTTGAAGAAGCGTCAGCATTCGCGGAACCCATCTTGCACTTACTTTTGACATATTAAGATGGTCATGTATAATGTCATGTACGGTACCAATAGAGAGATTGGTTACTTGAGCTATAGATTTTACCTTCACTCGGCCGTCTTCCAATATAAGTTTTTCCACTTTATCAATATTTTCTTGTGAGGTAGCCACTACAGGCCGGCCAGGTCTAGGGTCATCTTCAATACTCTCCCTTCCACGCTTAAATTCGCTTGACCATTTTTGAATAGTAGATAAAGAAGGAGCAGACTCACGGTAAACACAATCCATTTCCTCTTTTATGGTTTTTTGATTTTTACCCTGTTTTGTCAAGAATTTTATGACGGATCGGTGCTCTAATTTCGTTAAAATTGTTAATTCGCTCATGGTGTTCATGTTTGTTCGGCAATTGCAGAAAAACAAAAGAACATCTCGGTTCCAATTTTACTTTTTTTTAATGTCAATGGATGAATCTTAGCGGCCAGTAACAAATATATATATAAAAGAGGTTGTAACGTATCAATACCGAGAATATTTTGAACGCCCCTCGTATTTCTTTTTTGTTTTTCCGCATGGTACCCACAACAGAAATCTTATGATTTTTGGCCAAATCGACCACCAAAGGCACTGGTGTACCAATTGTCGATTGTTAGGTTTCGTCCAGTGCCAGATATTGGTGTAATTAGCCTCTTCACAACGTCTGCTGCAGCATTACTCAACTGGTACGGGCCTTCAGGCTGCTTGCCGGCATAAAGTTCAATGTTGAGGACATAAAATGTAGCAGAGTCTACAAGCGGATAAAGTTTTATTCCGTATTTGTCGGGTTTTGATTTTATGTACTGTCGGAAAGGACATTTTCCACGAAAACCTGCCATCATCTCATCAATAACAACGTCTTGTCCCACAGAATATGGTAAAAGACAGTTTTGTGTAAATATTTTTAAAACCTCTCTTATTGGTGCAGCTTTGTCCAGAGTACGACGAGATGTTCTTGTAGTAGCATCGTCAAACCGCAAAGAATTGAGTAGAAATTTTGTTCTTTTCAGTGACATAGTAGTAGGAAAAATTGGAATGCCCGTCCCATCATTTGCATATAAATCCTCTAAATTCGCGTGTGATATCTTCAAGGATCCTGCTATGTACAATAATCCGAAAAGTGCTAGAACTTCTACAGCATCAGTCGTTTTGCAGTCACGTGGTCTGTCATATGATAGCGCTTTTCTTTGAATAAATTCGTTGGTATGTGTAACAACTTTTTCAATAATATTCTCCGTAATGAATAAATTCCAGGCTTGCAAAAATGTTGTTACCCCTACGCCATTCCTACGAGTACCTGAATCTTCAGTGAGAATATTTTGAACTTGGCGCCTCACCCTGTTGTTGTTGGATTTTTGCCACTTTGTTACCTTATCACGCCCCGTAAAACAGCTGCTTATATCTAAAAGAGGCAAATTCTCCTCATCTGAATCCAGGCTGTTAAATTCCTCAGCAGATTGAGTTCCCTCTGAAACGATGTGGTCGGAAGTTTCTGAACCTTGGTCGCTGAGCTCTGATTCACTGTCTTCATCCTCTCGTAGTATTTCCTCAAGTATTTCACTTTGTGATAGCGGTCGACGACTCATTTTATATTAAAAAACACTGTTACAAGCTTAATTCGATAATTTTGGTTGATAGCCGAAGAAATAATATATTGCGTTAAGCGTCGCGCGTAACCTTTTCGACGACAGGCGCGTGGTGTGCTTTCGACGCCTGCGCCGCGACTAAAACAATAGCGATCTGTGGGGTAAGGGGAGTGCGGGGAGCGGAGATAAACTGTTTATTTCGCACACAGTGACAAAACAACAAGCTACTAGGAATTAGAAATGCATGTGACGAATAATAATAATATAATGAACGAAAATGTATTGAGCGCGGTCGATTCGACACCACGCGCCTGCTTGAAGGTTAAAAAAAAATCTAAAGATTTTTAAAATCTAACTAGGATGATACATATCTGTAATGAAGGATATTTTTATACATATACAGGTTGGCTTTAAGACTGGACAATAAAGGCATTCACAGATTTTGGAAAAAAAATACATTCAACATGAAAATGGTATTGTTTATTGTTGATAATCATTCATAGGAACACTTGGGACTTGTCTCGGTTACAATTTTTGACTTAAATATAATATGTAACTCTAAAAAACATCTAGGTTAACAGTAAATGAAGAATATTGGCTGGATAGAGCCATTGTTTTTGGCAAGGAACAGTCAGTTAAGCCTAATGCAAATTTCACACTAAAACTTTTTTGATGTCTGTTTCTTATGAGGATACAAAGTCTGTACTGGTCTGTAGTTTGAGTACTAGAAATGTCGGAAATGGCAAAATTATTTTTCCTAAAAAAATCTGTAAATGCAGTTCAGAATATCATAAAATCCACCCTGTATATCAAGAAGTAAACCACCGAACCGATATCAAGTATTATTTTGTCTTGCCTTGTTTTTAAGATCTTTTAATAATTTATTGCTTAAAAAATCGTAAATTAGCGGTTGATATATCAATCACTTAAGTGGCTTCGTTTACTTAAAAGGATAAAACCAAGAAAGCATCAAAATGCCAACCCTATTCAGGCACATATTTAGAAGGATAGTCTAGAATCAGGGTTTCTCAAAGTGGGGTACGCGAACCCCTAGAGGTTTCCATTCGATTGCCCCACGGGTGGGTGTAAACTTTGAACAAGCAATTTTTTCAAACAAAAAAAATCGGTTCAAATAGATAGTGGCGCCGCCTAGGAGATGGTAGGGGGAACTAAATTTAATGTCTGGCGTTTGAACACAATAGAGGTGTTATTCATTCATTAATTGAATACAAGTTTAATTCATTCAACATGTCTGCCATTGTTGTCAACAAGCGAACTATACAACCTCAGTTAAAAAAAAATGAAATTAAAATGTATTGTGTAAGTTCTTAATTCGTTCGCTGTCATCTGGAAACTTTAACAGGATTTCGTGGAGCCAAAAGTTTGATAAACCTTGGTCTAGATAATAGTTGGGATTTATTTCCCCCCGAAAATCTGGCGTGACACAACTACAGGATCGGACTAATCTCGCATCAGCTTTAAATTCTTAAACTCGCACAATTCAATATTTTTAAAGATTTTTCTAGTCGTGACTGTACTTTTAAGAAACGTCTATTAACTTGCTAGGAAATAAAATTACTGACATTTTGGAGATATATTAATCATAGATTTGTTTTCGTAAAATAGCCCTTTCAGCACGGACAATACAAAGCGTATTACAAAAAAAACTAGCGGTGGCCAAATTCTGTTTTACCGCTTCGAAACGAAGTCCAGTCAAGCCGGCATAGTGTTAGGGACTGATGTCAGTCATAAGTGTCTGATTCCAGTTGCTAACATTCATGGACCTTGCGCGCCACATACCATCAGAAGGGCGCAAGGTCACATGTCGTGCTAGATTGTGTACTCATCTAGCTACTTAGTAATTATATTTTATGATTAGTAAAGAAAAACACGTGCATAAGTGGATTTAATTTCCAATATTTTACTAGGAGAGGAATTTTTCCACTATTTTTATGAGATATTTTAGACCACAAGGACCTCGAAGTTATTAATAAACCTTTCAATTATCCATAATATTTTTTGTCGTGCTAGAGAAAATTAGATTATTATGTCGGGATAGAAAAAATCTTATTGCTTTTTTCTTTGTCTAAAATATGACCTAAATGTCCGAAATTTTATTTCCTAGAAAATTGATAGAAGTACATTTCTCAAAAGTACACTTATACCCGTATTGTTAGACATTTCCGCAAAAGCTCCTCTCAATTATTCCTTCCAGCTGTAAAACACACAGGTTATATAGGATATAGATGACAGTGCTTATAGGTATATTTCTGACCGTATTGTCAGTTCAAAATTAGAAACAGACTTTTGTAAATATTTTTTTGTACAATTTTCTTGTTAACGCAGTCTTTACCGATTTCGAAGATCCGTTGGGGGAACCCGTTCCACAGCTGGAAGTGAAGGATCCGTTGATAAAACATCCTAGAGTATCTATAAATTGAGGTAGGTACTGTTTATTACCCACATAGATAAATAGAAGATTTATTATTATAGATTCCCTGAACTAAAAATTAAAATAAAAAGTAAAAAAAATCCATTAAGAAGTTTAAAATTCTTATGTTGTTTTACTTTTGGGTACACCTGGCTGTACAGTAACGATTCTTTGACCATTTAGCCTTACAATAACGGAAAAGAATGTACAAAAAAAAAAAAGAGTTCTTCACGCCATTTTGCGGGACATGTCAAGTGCAAGTTTTTTGTTTTGTAAATTAATTTACTGTGGATATTATTGGTCAAAAGTGGTGTCGTTTTGTTTAATAATGTGCTACAATGTGAATAATTATGGAAAACGATAAATTGGACTTTAAATGCCGCGAGCGACTCCAAGAAAAGCATCAAATTCTGCAGCATCTGGAATTTGATGATGACCTCATTAACTCATTAAAAAGAAAGATATATTACGTCAGACTTGGCTGTATGGGCTAGACCCTTTGCCTATACCTATCATCTCATTCATCATTCATCGGGAAAAGAAAACAAAAAAAAAATTAAAACGTCTGTTTCTAATTTTGAACTGACACTACGGTCAAAAATTTACCTCTTTATTTATTTAATGGTTTTACAAAATCGCAGCATTAAATTAATACATATTTGACGATAGGAATTTTGTTATACATTAGCCAGAATGTTTTTTTTTTTTATAGACAGCACTTAAATTAAATTTAAGTCAAACCTAATAAATTAAATCGAATAAAATTAAGTCAAATCAAAAATTAAATGACCTATAAACACCTACGAACACTAAAGTTGGAAAATTAGAATACTGGTGTTAGACTTGAAAAAACTTTTAACATATTGAATTGTGCGAGCGAGAGGGAAGCACAAGCGTTAAACCTTCTTAATGTAATAATAATAATATGTAATAATGCAATAGGATTAATATTAAGTTATATTTACAATCTAGTCGAAAACATTAGCCATTGCAATATTAAGAAATTTCTCCAATACTATTGCGAAACATTTTTAGATACTATAGGGTTTTATAGAATTATTGTATTGTAGATTTTAAGATAATTATATTAGACAATTTTGTAATTAGTTATAGACGATTGCCATTGTTAAGATGGCATTAAGGATTGCTTCTGCACGCTGAGTTGTTGACTAAAGTTAAAGAATAAGAATAAAAAACGTGTATTGCCACATCAGTAAGTATTTTTACAATTTAAATTAACTTAACATAATGTGGTAAGGGTTTTGGTTCAGCTTCAGACAGCTGCGCATTACATAATGTGATGCACTACTAACGCTGTTGTTATGCCAATACCCTAAAGTAGGACATTGACGGTCAGTTTAGCATCCAAAATTTGATCGTGAATGTCGACACCCAACTCCAGAGTTTTAACTGACGACGCGCCACGAAATTTTCCGTGACTACCGTAATCCCACCCACATCCAACCAAACCTACATCCAAACTGACCGTGAGTGTGTGATCTGCAATCCAATCGCGTCAGCCGGATTAATTTCGTTCGATCAACTTTGTGCTATAATGGATTGTTATTGTTTTCATAGTTACTATCGAAATTAATCATCATCATCATCATCATCATCATCAGCCTGTATCTCTCCACTGCTGGATGTAGGCCTCCCCTAAGGCTCGCCACTTAACGCGATCTTTCGCTACCCTCATCCAACCCCCACCAGCGACCTTCTTTAGGTCATCTGTCCATCTGGCGGGGGGTCGTCCCACTCTGCGTCTTCCCGTACGTGGTCTCCACTCTAGAACCCGTTTGCCCCATCGATCGTCGGTTCGAAATTAATCAATTGATCAAATATTAAAAATCGTCTAATTAGTAAAAAGTAAAAAATATATATAAATGTCCCGCCAATAAGAAGTTAAAACTATTTTTTTTCTCGACACAAATAGGTAGTACACGTCCTTCAAACAGTCGTCGGCCGGTCATAAACTGAAGAGCCGGTTTGACGGCAGTGAGTGGGGAAATATAGTTGGCATAAAACTGTGGATGTAAGCCACAGTTTTACGTCTGGTTTGACGCGAAAAACTGACCGTCAATGCCGAGCTTAACTCACGTACAGTTTTAACAATTAACCTAAAAGGCAACAAGAAAAACAACTATGAGGCACAAGAGGAGGTCTGATAAATTCATAATATAATGGTACCTTGTTTTACACCTATATCGCATCATTTTAAAAATGTTTTTGTAGTTTTTTTATTTTTATAACAGATATTTTTTTTTAAATTACCGTTACCTACCTTAAATGGTGAATTAAGAAAGCGCACACCGTCTTTAAAAATAAAAAAGGTTGAATTAATGAGATCACCGTATCTTTGATTTCGCTTGGAAATCTCGATTAGAAATTTGATTTTTTAAAAGCTACTCACTTTGGCATAATATCCAGAAAATAATAAATTTCGTAATAAAAATACAAGATTTCTATGCGACTGACAGTTATATTAGGTACCATCTATCATGCGCCATCTATCGTGATAAAAAGTTAGTGATACACCCCATTGTCAAAAGAGCAAATATTTTTTTTTTGGGTTCAGGTGTCATTAGTATTATATATTGCGTGATTTTGTATGCTCTTGGTTTAGTCGAATATGTCATTCTATTGATAGTAACGAAACAACTTTTTCTAAGAAACCATATGTTGGAAGTTTTTGGCATCTCCATACAAACTATGAATTCTACAATAGTAAATTTATTTTTTGTCATTTCCTACATATGGTTTCTTAGGAAAAGTTGTTTGTTTCTATCAATAAAATAACATATTAATCCAAAGTAAAAGCATACAAAGTCACTCCGTATAATAAACGTTGATTAAATAGTAATACTGATGTCGGTTTTAACTTGAAATCAACGACTCAAGGTACTGCAGCCAGTGTCCAATCCTGTTCTTGACTGCATTAGGCCTAAACATTGCAGTTTTAAAATGTAGCAGTTTTTATAGCCTAATATTATATAGTCGGTATATTATTTCTATATTAGACAATTTGTATTTAAAAAATATATATATAAAAATGTATTAATTGTTGTTTTATTTGTCTTTACCCTTTATTTTAAGAATCCATTTACCTTAACTATTAATAAGGCACGAGTTAATAGGGTTTTAAATGCAGAAGTTGAAGTGGTTTTAGGGTAAATGACTACCGTATAATTCAAAAATTACAAGCAATGGAAACAAACATAAAACAGACGCAAAATAAATCAACAAACACGTGATGAAGCTAAATTCTACTTTTTCTCAGAAAAACTTGCTTTTTCTCTGTCTTGATCGAAAAACGACTGTTTCTGTCACTCAAAATCCGACTACTGACACTTTGAGATCAAAAATTTACTTCAAGTGTTGCCATAAAACAAGCAGTGTTGCCAGGTGACAAATTTAAATACTACTATAAATCTATGGTTTACGGTTTCGTTCATTCATGAAAGGATTCTCATTTAGCCAACTTTACTATAGACCAATCATGACAGGTGGCAAGCTCGTCGATGTCTAGCGTACCTAACTAACTCGTAACTCGACAAATATAATAAATAAATATTTCCAGACAGGTCACACAGCGCCATCTAGTTTCCGTGGTAAGCTACGATACGAGGCTTGTGTTAGGGAAACTAGATGGTTGATAAAGAGAACACAAATTTCTAAGCATTCCATGGATTCACCGTGCGGGTGCCGGGTCCATCGTGTGTGGGTAAGAGATGAGAAGAATGGTGTCTCTGGCTTGCGACCGACAATAGGCTGGTTTAAGAAAAGGAGGCCTCCTTTTTTTTCTATTGCGCTATAATACGCTCACCATCCACCATTCTACTTCTCTCTCTACCCAACCAAATACTGTATGATTCCGTTAATGCCGTCTTGGAAGCTCGTTCCATAAATGTATTGACGGCAGACCTGCTTAGGCATAATTCTTTCAGTAAGTGATGCAAAGATTTTGCTGAAACTCCTCTCGCACCAACTTCCACTGCGTAAAGCTAAGTCTTGAACCCGTTCCTGATCATTTCTTCTGTGAGATCATAATATTTATTCGACTTCATGTTGTGGTCTTTTGGAATATTTGATTCCCACGGAACGGTAAGTTCAATAAGGATAACTTTTTTCAATACATATTATACTTTTTTTTTTGTAAATATATACATATTCTACATATAAACACCCAGACTGAGACAAATTATACAATGTACAACTTGCCCCCGGTGGGAATCGAACCCACGACCTCCCGAGTTCACGGCAACGTTTGTTACCACTAGACCACGGAGGCGGTCAAATATCACAAATATGAATGAAATATTGGACCCGAAAATTTCGTCATAATAATCCCCCCCCCCCCCTCGTGTACACGTATCTGTAGTCATGAATGCGAATCGGGATGCAGAATCTCCCTGACGACGACGTGTTGGTAGCTACGGATGGTTATTCGTAGATTTCTACAAACTTGTACCTACCATAGTAAAAAAAGTAAAGTATCACGACCGTTTCCCTTTCGGGGTGGTCAGAAACCACGCTTATAAAGCGGATTCACATTTAGCCAACTTTACTATAGGCCAATCATGACAAGTGGCAAGCTCGTCGATGTCTCCAGCGTACCAAACTCGAGAAATATCACAAATATAATATTAATTAAATGTATTAAACTTTTTAAACTTTCGCGCACACTCATAATAGATTTTTATAATTTTAACGGGTCTTTACGCGATTTACCTTAGAGACATATTTCTCCCGACGTTTCAGCCAAGTTGCATTGGCCGTGGTCAAATGTATTTATTTACATAAATAAATATTTTTGTGTCCCGACCAAGAATCGAACCCGGTACCTCCGAGTTTAAATCCACGAACTTAACCGCTAGACCACGGAGGCAGTTAGTTTTAACTGCCATAGTTTTATAAATTATATACTTGTATGAAAAGTTTATGCTAAATTTTACTATACACTCTTTTCCAATCTTGGCCTGAAAAAAGTACAGCTATGGGGTAAATAAAACAAATATTTTAAATATTAAGTATTTACAATACAATGAGTTGATTCTTTACATTGTACACGTACGTCTTATAGTACAATCACTATATCCAAAAACACAATATAATAATGTAATTTCATCCTTAAAATTGATTTTGATAAAAGATATGAATTTAAATAATAATCTGGTATGAGGTTACTAAAGATTTTAATGCGTAATATTAGTTAGCGTATTTTTGTTACTACAAATTTTGTAACACGACGCGCGCGTCTCTACTAGCCCTTTGTCAAGACTTGTCGCTTTAAGCGCTTTATTCGCTTTGAAAGTCTTTTGACTTGGTATTGCTTTATGGTTTTCATACACTTTAAGCCAAATTCAGTAATAAAGCAAGCTTTCATCATATCTATATATGGCGCCTAACAAGCAAACGGTTCCCTAAAAAAAATGTAAAGCATAAAGTATAATCAAATTGTTAATTAATTTTAATGTTAAGGTTATGTAGTTAATTTAAATTTCAAGTTGAGGTTATGTAGTTAATTTAAATTTCAAGTTGAGGTTATGTAGTTAATTTAAATTTCAAGTTGAGGTTATGTAGTTAATTTGAATTTCAAGTTGAGGTTATGTAGTTAATTTGAATTTCAAGTTGAGGTTATGTAGTTAATTTGAATTTCAAGTTGAGGTTATGTAGTTAATTTGAATTTCAAGTTGAGGTTATGTAGTTAATTTGAATTTCAAGTTGAGGTTATGTAGTTAATTTGAATTTCAAGTTGAGGTTATGTAGTTAATTTGAATTTTAAGTTGAGGTTATGTAGTTAATTTGAATTTCAAGTTGAGGTTATGTAGTTAATTTGAATTTCAAGTTGAGGTTATGTAGTTAATTTGAATTTTAATGTTAAGGTTATGTAGTTAATTTGAATTTTAAGTTGAGGTTATGTAGTTAATTTGAATTTCAAGTTGAGGTTATGTAGTTAATTTGAATTTCAAGTTGAGGTTATGTAGTTAATTTGAATTTCAAGTTGAGGTTATGTAGTTAATTTGAATTTCAAGTTGAGGTTATGTAGTTAATTTGAATTTCAAGTTGAGGTTATGTAGTTAATTTGAATTTCAAGTTGAGGTTATGTAGTTAATTTGAATTTTAATGTTAAGGTTATGTAGTTAATTTGAATTTCAAGTTGAGGTTATGTAGTTAATTTGAATTTCAAGTTGAGGTTATGTAGTTAATTTGAATTTTAAGTTGAGGTTATGTAGTTAATTTGAATTTCAAGTTGAGGTTATGTAGTTAATTTGAATTTCAAGTTGAGGTTATGTAGTTAATTTGAATTTCAAGTTGAGGTTATGTAGTTAATTTGAATTTCAAGTTGAGGTTATGTAGTTAATTTGAATTTTAATGTTAAGGTTATGTAGTTAATTTGAATTTTAAGTTGAGGTTATGTAGTTAATTTGAATTTCAAGTTGAGGTTATGTAGTTAATTTGAATTTCAAGTTGAGGTTATGTAGTTAATTTGAATTTCAAGTTGAGGTTATGTAGTTAATTTGAATTTCAAGTTGAGTTATGTAGTTAATTTGAATTTCAAGTTGAGGTTATGTAGTTAATTTGAATTTCAAGTTGAGGTTATGTAGTTAATTTGAATTTCAAGTTGAGGTTATGTAGTTAATTTGAATTTCAAGTTGAGGTTATGTAGTTAATTTGAATTTTAAGTTGAGGTTATGTAGTTAATTTGAATTTCAAGTTGAGGTTATGTAGTTAATTTGAATTTCAAGTTGAGGTTATGTAGTTAATTTGAATTTCAAGTTGAGGTGATGTAGTTAATTTGAATTTCAAGTTGAGGTTATGTAGTTAATTTGAATTTCAAGTTGAGGTGATGTAGTTAGTTTGAATTTCAAGTTGAGGTTACGTAGTTAATTTGAATTTCAATGTTAAGTTTATGGTTAATATAGCGAACAATATCGGCCGGCGAATGTGTGACTTTGTTATAAATATATATATATATTTATTGTATAAGAATATTTTTTTCTGCATAATGTGGAAGAACATACAGGAACAAAAGTTGTCAGAACTTTATTTGACAAACTTCTAAAATTATTTTGAATACCTACTAAAAATAATGCTCAGATTATATTATCTATTAATAAGTGAGCCTATCGTCGATTGTGAACGTGAAGCTTTTGGAGTGTCCAAGGTGACCATTATTCTTTGCAATAATTGTACGCTAGGCTTTGACGTGAAGTTGTCGTATATGACAACTCACCTTTTTTGTATTGCTCGTGACACATCTATACTATATATATATATATATTCGACTTGAAAGCAAAACTCAAAGCGAAAAAAAAGCGCTTAAAGTGACAAGTCAAACACAGGGCTAGTAGAGGAGCGAACGTTGACAAAATGTTATTTCATATATTCCGATATGTAAATTATGTGTGAATTGAAACGAATGATTCTTTATAATACAGCGTGAAATTTGTTAAAAAGCAAGTATTTTTATATTATTATCTAAATTAAAATTAAAAAACTAAGTATTTTTTATTTTATGAATTCAGTAATCAAATCCTAAGTTACGGCGCAGAGAAGTTTTCTTAAAAATATCGCCACTCATACCGACTCTAATCAAGTAGGCAGCGAGAGGTCGACGATCGCGCGAACGATGACTTACGTAATTATTTCTCTCTCTTTTTCGTCTTTCGGCTGTGAGGGAGATCAATTAATAATGTTTGGTTTTTCGGACAATGAATTTTACTTTAAAAAAACTTTTTTTTTTCAAGAATGGGTTCTGTAGTCCTATTCTGTTACTTAAGCGCAAACGTTATATAATGGAATCCGTTAACTATATATATATCACGCTATTAAAGTTGATACTTGCACGGCCGCTGTCAAGGTCGAGCGCTTATAGAGTTGAGAATTGAATAATATTTTGTAAATATGACGCAATCTCTGACGTAACTAACGAAATACGACTGCGACTAAGTAACATATAGGGCTACTGAAGCCTAAAAAAAAAAATTGCTTTTTTGACAATTGCACGCGGTGTAAATGCTATTAATAGCATAAATAATACTTTAATAAAGGCATACTTATATATATAATATATAAAAATATATAAATCCTTACAATATATAATATGATCACAATTATTGCATTATTAAGAACCTAGGTTTGATTAAAAAAAAAACAACTAGGCATGGATTTATCAAATAAATTTATACAAAATTGCTATTGAAAAACTTATTATCTTTTATTGGCATCACATGACAGCTTACAGATATTATTATTATTTATTAGTTGTATGCTATACAGATCAATGGTTTACATTATTATTACCTAGGTGTACTAATATTAATATTGTAGGAACAAAACGCTATTGTATTATTTAAATATATATAACAACATTCATGAACACTAGATTTAGAACGTTAATTCATATACGGGTAGTCAGTTTTTTCAAAAAGCAAAATAATTATATAAATATGTACTGTCAAACCTATAAATGAAATTCAATCGACACCACATTTCTGTATTATTAAAGACCTATGCTATAGCGACTCTCGCTTAATTATCGCAAACTATACGACGGGTGTCGCTAATCGCCTCGCGAACTGAGTATCGTGGTACGAGGCACACAGTTGTTGTCAAGCGCGACGCCACGTTAACGGAAACCCTTCCAGCATTCAGAACCTCAAATCAAAGCTTGCTTTTTTTGTTGCTTAAATTGTATGAAAACCATAGAACGCCAAGTCGAACGACTTTCAAAGCAAAAAGTCAAACACAGGGTTCATAATCTGTGGCAGCATAGTGCCTTTTTTTTTTCTTTTCACCTGATGGTAAGTGGTTTGCGAGGTTCATGAATGTTAACAACTAGAATCAGAGACTCATGACTGACATCAGTCCCTAACACTATGTTGGCTTGACTGAGTATGACGGCAATGGGGTGTATAAGCTTTTTGTAGATGTCGCTAGCGGCAATGGTACCTTGTTTACAACTATGACGCACCATTTTTTAATGTTTTTGTTTTTTTTTATTCTTATAACAGTAAAATGTATTTTAACTTAAAGTTACCTACCTTAAATTACGAATTCGGAAAGCGAACACCGTCTTTAAAAAGAAAAAAGTTGTTTTTAATAGAACGGTAATTTTGAGATCACCATATCTTTGATTTCGCTTGGAAATTTCGATTTGTACACTTAAAAACTGCTCACTTCGGCATAATATCCAGAAAATAATAATCATAGTAATAAAAACACGAGTTTTCTATGCAACTGACAGTTATATTAGGTACCATCTATCATGCGCCATCTATCGTGATAAAAAGTTAGTGATACACCCCATTCGAGCCTGATCCCGAAACGTGTGGATACACTTTACTGGGTTTATCGGCAAGAACGGTGGATACTTCCCCGCCCCGTCAGACTGGGCAAATTACCACCATCAGTCCGCCTACCACCTATTTGCCACCCGCCCTGTGTTTGACTTGTCGCTTTAAGCGCTTTTTTTTCTTTATTTTGCTTTCAAAGTCTTATGACTTGGCGCTGCTTAATAGTTTTAATTAACTTTAAGCAAAAAGCGTGATTTGCTTTCAAGAAGAAGCGGTCATGCGCATCGCTTTGTTGTTTCGTTTTAATTTAAATTAGTTCCTTAACCGATTTGTAATGAAAACAATTCCTTTCGCATTGTATGTGTTAAATAGAAGTTATTGTGAAATGGAGTGTATCACTAACTTTTTATCACGATAGATGGCGCATGATAGATGGTACCTAATATAACTGTCAGTTGCATATAAAACTTGTATTTTTATTACGAAATCTATCATTTTCTGTATATTATGCAGAAGTTTATTTCTAATTATTGCATCTTTTACTATTTTGAAGTTTAAATGAAAATTTACATGTTTTTATAATCACTCACATCTAAATTAGCATGATTTCTAAAAAACATGGGTTGAAATTTAATTAATTAATTATTTTTAGGAGTTTACATTAACAAACGATTTTTTTATAGTATTTACACAAAAACACAAACTTAAATAATAATGTCATTTGTAGAAGTTACAGTCACATTAATAAAAAGTTTTTATATTTTTTACCAATATTTAAAAATATATAAGTGTAATTCCAAAACCTATGGTTAAAAATTGTATTTTTTTACGTGATAGTTGACCTGTACTATAGCCGCCTTAACGTTGGACCACTATCTACGCCACACTCTGTATATTAAAAAAAAACTTAATAATAGGTAAGAAAATAAAGATGTGAAATCCTAATCATACTAAAATATGGTGTCAATAGTTGTCAACTCTTGGTCTTATCATCGTTAAACTTAATTACCCAATATTTTTAGTGTAAAGTCCTCAAAATTTATTACCCAAATTGCAATATTGCAAAAAAATCTTTTTTTAGCCTCAGCAGACTTAAATAAGACAAAAAGTATGTTATTTATTTTTATATGTTGTGTATAGTTAAGAGCAGATAAAATGAGCGCTGGCCGGAAATGGCGCAGAAACATAATATTGGTTCCTGCAGCCCTATACAATTACTTAAGCGCAAACGTTATATATGTAACTAGTCATCTCAGACCCCCCCTTCCGGGGGAAGACGGGAATTTGTAACGAGGTGTTGGCCTCCTAATAAAAATAGCATTCGCCGCACGTAACTACGGGCAGGGCGTGGGAACCTTTATTATAGGTTAAATTTAATACGAGCGGGCGCGGCGGAGGCCGCGGAATGTCAACGTGATCAGGCTATCAAATCGCGCGCCATGCGCCGTGGAACCTCGGGAGGTCTAGCGTGCAGAGGGGCCAGATCTCTCACGAGTGGGAAATTTGACCTCTCTGCCCGTGCGAACATTCCCTTGGCTAGACGGCGCACGAACTCGTTATATAATGGAATTTGTTAACTATATATATCTACATATATCACGCTATTCAAGTTGATATTTGCACGGCCGCTGTCAAGGTCGAGCGCTTGTAGAGTTGAGAATTGAATAATATTTTGTAATTAGGACGCAAGCTTTGACGTATAATAACGAAATCCACTAATAACGTTTACGCTTAACTAACAAAATAGGACTGCTGAGCTCTTGACTCCGCCCCCTTAAAAAGTACACTCGCGGACACATGTTTTTTTGGCTTGTTATAAACTTTTGTGATTGTTAATCTTCTATGTTATTGATATGTATTGACAACTATCGAAATTATTTTATTTTATTTAAAAAATAAATAAAAGATCAATTATATATACAGTGTAAACTCTATATAATGACACTGAACGACTGTGCATTTTATGGCGTTATAGAGTGAGAAATGGAGAAGAAAAATCATGTATGGAAGACAAGCTAAACCAACCAAAGCCAATTGATTTCGACGCTTTAGGGAGTTTGTCGTTAAATCGAGTGACGTTACATGGAGTTTACACTGTATATTTGTAATAGTAATTAATTCATTTTTTTTTTTAGGTCCGATGCCCAAATTTGCTCAGCCCACAGCTATCCAGCGTCCTTTTTATCTGCCTGTACATGTAGCAGTACTTGGCAGACACCTACCGCCGTTCCTTGAGGTTTTTTTTTACGTGTATAATGAAAATTTGGCAATTATTTTATCTATAGGCTCAAGGCGCGGTGGGTGTTTGCGTTATAATATTAAAATTATTAACCTGTCAGTAAATATTTACCCTAAGAATGATATTGACTGCCTGATATATGTTTACCGTTTTGTAATACGCTACGTGATTGGTATTTTGCCTGTCACTTTATTATTCTAGCCAATCACGCGTCTTGTAAGTAAATGTTAAGAGTGTTTGACGTTTTTGCATTCGTCTCACTCGCACTATTCAACAATTTAAAGGTTTGGGTCCATGTTTGAGTGTACATTTTTATGTAAGTTTCTAGAAAATAAAATTACGGATATTTTTGAAATATATTAGGGTACCAAAGTAACAAAGTTAGCTATTTTTATCACAAAAATATTATGCACATTTACATAAATTTATTCAAATCTAAACCATTTACACAAGGCCAATATCAATACAATAAAAAAAGGTACTTTTTCAATTAATAATTGGCTTAATCAATGGCTTGAGGACAATCTAGAGCTAGAAAAAGGAAATAAATGAGTGATGTAATTATTTATATGACAGGATTAATGATTTTATTATCGCTTTTTAACTTTCGACGATGTTAAACAGAATCAAACAAACCAAAATTAATGTTAGATATTTATTGCATTATATGTTAAGATTGAAGTTTCTTACTTCGAATCTTTTTATGTGATGATTGATGCTTGGGCTCACAGAACGAATTGATGAAGAAAAAAAACTATAAGCTTCAGTTTGTCAACTACAAACTATAAATTATGTGTAACGCGAACTAGTTGCAATTAGTCTATTTCTTTAAGCGATAACGTTATTGTCAACTTTAGACTGTGATTCTATTGATAGGAACAAACAAGTTTCGGACATGTCAAATAATTTGCCTTCTCCATAAAAATACCAAGTTTGTTTGGAGAAGATTCTATCAATAGAATCACATATTCGTCTTTTAAAAAAGCAATTTACGTCTGGTTGTGCGAGTTTTGTTTATATTCTACAAATGAAATCTTAAATAAAAAACTAAAATGAAATATTGACATTGTATCATCATCATCAGCCTGTGTCTCTCCACTGCTGATATGGATATCTCCACCTTCATCAGGTCATCCGTCCATCTAGCGGGGGGTCGACCCACTCTGCGTCTTCTCGTACGTGGTCTCCACTCTAGAACCCGTCTACTCCATCGTTCATCGGTTCTATGACAGACATGTCCATCCCATTGCCACTTCAGCTTACTAATTTTGAAGGCTATATCGGTAACTTTGGTTCTCCGATGGATTTCCTCGTTTGTGACTTTATCCATCAGAGAAATACCGAGCATAGCTCTCTCCATAGCCCACTGAGCTACCTTAAATTTGTGGACGAGAACTGACAGTGGTTCTCCACGTTTCTGCTCCGTACGACAGCACTGGAAGAACGCACTGGTTGAAAACTCTCGTCTTCAAACAATGGGGTATGTTTGATAGGAAGATGTGGCGCAGCTTCCCGAATGCCGCCCATCCTAGCTGAATGCGTCTGTCGGCTTCTTTGCTAAAGTTATGCATAGTCTGTCCAAGGTAGACGTACTTTTGTACAACTTCGAGAGTGGCATTACCCACGCAAATTGATATGTTGTCCAAGTTCATACCGAGGCCAACCTGCTGGGACGCCACGTTTAAGCCCTTACAGCATTCCGCTAAGATCCTCCAGCGAGCTAGCTATTATGACTATGTCATCCGCAAAACGGAGGTGTGAGATGTATTCTCCGTTGACATTTATGCCGCAGTTTCTCCAGTCCAGCATTTTAATAACGTCCTTAATAACGTTGGAGAATTTAATATTTTGTAATTATGACGCAATCTCTGACGTAAATATCGAAATCTACTGATTGCGACTAAGTAACAGAATAAGGGGTACTGGTCCAAGCAGTCTCTGTTTTTTTTTTTGTTTGTTACAAGTTTGAAAAGCACTGGTTTATTTGTTCACACTTTATCTCAGGGCCGGATAAATGACATGTATCAAATATTCATATAACACCTAACACATATAAACCTTTAATATTCAAAATAGTTAATTTATATTATTTAAGTCATCACCCCAGCAGATCCCTTCCGGGGTGATCACAAACCACGCTTTTTTGAAAGAAGTGGCCTTATATTTAGCCAACTTTAATATATAGCCATCATGACAAGCTCGTCGATATCTCCAGCATACCAAACTCGAGAAATATAATAAATAGTTTTTTTTTTGGGTCCAGACTAGTAATCAAACCTGGCACCTCTGCCTCTAATGCCACTTAACTGCTACACAATGGAGGTAATTTTATAACTTAGGTAGTATTTAATTGAGATTATTAATAATTAATATTATATTACAAACTTACAACTGTCTATCGACAACAAGATCCTAATATACTCTTTAATGATCAAAGAAATTTGGACCTATGGTATTCCTCTATGGGGAACAGCCTGCAATTCCAATTTGATGTAAATTCAGCGAACTCAGAATAAAATTGGAAATGCACCATGGTTTATTAAAATAACTGAGTTGCATGAATACATGGCTATTTATACTGTAAAGTAGTGTAAAGGATTAAATTACCTTCAGCAACACTAGATACAAGACTAGACTGGAAAATCACCCAAACCAGCTAGCTGTTGATCTCACAATCCCTCAAAAAGTCAGGAGTCTAAAAAGACACAGAGTGTTGGAAGCTGGCGGATTTAAAACTCATCTGCTTAAAGTTGATGACTGATTGCAAGATATACAAAGAAAATAATAAAAAAAAAATATTCAATAGAAACATAATCTTCTAACAAATGCTTAAACAAACAGGATATAGATATATGTTGAGTTTATCTTACAAATATATGAATAACAATTCCGTTCTGTGAGTCCAAAGCCAAATTTTCCTTGAAGCAAACACTTCAATGAAGGCCGATAAAATCTTAGGATCTACATAAAACTATTCACTATGCCTTCTCTTCTTTTTCACGATTATAGCGTTCTAATTCTTTTAGAAATTGTCCCTTGGGTTTCATGACATTGGGCCGGTCGCCCCGACATTTTGGGCAATACCACTTTCCTTTGGGTTTGGTTGATAATGAGACACATGTGAAGTGGAACCACTCTATAGGACAGAGGTCGTTGTCGCAGAGAATCATTTCTCCGTAGGAAATTTGATCACATAGACAATATCTTGGCTCATCGGGGTCTATAGGGTCCGTTTCTTCTGGCGGAGTCTCGGACCTCTGCTGAGTTTGTCGAGCTTTGCGCTTTTTCTTTTTGCCCATACCTGTAACAATTATTGTGTTTTAGTTTCAATGCAATTTGTTTGGTGGCCTATCAAAAAAGTGATGGAATACAGCATTAAAGTGACCGAGTGCAATAGCCCTCAAGGCCGATTGAAATTACTGGTGTATGTGAATATGCCACAAACTTTATCAGCACTATAAACCAATAATTGTCAAGAAGTTCAGGACACACCTTAAGCTATTCCTTAGGAAGGTTTAAAAAGGAAAATACTATGAATAAGAAACATCATATTTTTAAAATCTGCATTGACTAGAGGTCATTATATTCAAAACCTAATAGGAATAATATTACAGATTTAATTGAATGTGATCCAAAAAATATTGCATTGCACTACTGACAATTTAAAAACAATTATACAGTACAAACATATTCCTTAATGGTGGTCAGAATATATACACTTTTTAAAGATTAAAGAAACGGATTTGCATTTAGCCAACTTTACTATAGGTCCATATTGACAAGAGGCAAGCTCTTTGATTTGTACCACAAATAAATTATTGTGTCCCAACAACTTAACTGCTAGATCAGAGGCAGGTACTTAAACTTATTTTTTTGGGAAATAAATTATTTTTTTAGGCAAGATTAATATATAGATTTTACTATGTACTATTACATAATTCTGGGACAAGTTTATCTGCAACTAATTTCAAATTGATCCTAATATGATATGTATATGACCCTTGCCAAGACCAGATAATTCAATAAGGGGCTGTGTGATAAAGGTATATTTAGTAAGTTACCTTTCTTGTTATGATGTTCCTTGTGTCTGGGTTCGTGTTCCTTATCCCCGGAGTCGAGGTCGGGAGCGGGGGCGGCACGAGTTCGACGGGCACGTTTGCTCCATCTTTCTCCCGTACCTACACATAAAAAAGGATTTTAATATAATGCAAACTTAGAACAAACAATTTTCAAATTTTGAGTTATACTGCCTGGAATTTATTTATTAGCAAATTTTTTTATATTATAATCTAGAATAAAAATAACAACTACATTTTTTTTAGTTAAGGTGCAGAGAAGTTTGAGCTTAATCAGATTATCAAATCAACAACAAAGCAGAGGTCGACGATCTCGCGAACATTGACTAACATTATTCTTTCTTTCTCTATTTCGTCTCTCGGCTGTGGGCAAGATTTATTGATAATAACACTCCCCAGCCTTTAGGTATTTATCACAATGGATATCGCGACTTTATTGATAATAACACTCCCCAGCCTTTAGGTATTTATCACAATGGATATCGCGACTTTATTGATAATAACACTCCCCAGCCTTTAGGTATTTATCACAATGGATATCGCGACTTTCAGATCAGGCCTTATTTACCATAAAATCAAATCGTTTATTTCTTTGATACCATTTGTTACCATGCAGTAGTGTTTAGATAGTAACGCTGTGATAGGGAAAACTACATTCTTGTCTGTAGTTAACATAATAGAGTTGTCATTTGTTCATTCATTAAATAATTGATTCAATTCTTTCAACAGGTCAGCCATTTTTGTGGACAACACGTAAACTATACAGCCTAAAAATTTAAGTTTTTAATACGACATTGTATTTCATAGATATTAGAAATGAATTATACTGGGTGACAATTTATGCTCTTACGTTAGACTAATATATGATTCTATTGATAGAAACAAACAACTTTTCCTATGAAACCAAATGTCGGAAATGACAAAAAAAAAAATTGGATTTTCCATACAAACTGATCGCCCGCTTGGTGAATCTATTATGCTAATTTGTCAACTATGCATACAATATCACAAATATATTTTATATCCTGTACATACCTGACTTGTCCTGTTTGTCTTTCTCTCTGTCCCTCTCCGGTGGAGCAGACACAGGTGGGGGGACAGGGATTACCTCCTCCTTAGGAGTCTCCGGGATTGGCGGAGTCTTCTCCTTGGGAGTCTTACTTGTGCCATTTGTAGTTATATCTAAGCAGGTCACTGGAATATAATATTGATATTAGGCTGAGGATGTATTGTACTTAGTTCAACATCATTGTCACATTTTATGGAGGACTAGTAAAATTAAGTATATTCAGTGAATGTAGTTACACAAAAAGGATCCACACCAAGTAAATTTCAAGTTAAAGGTACTTTAAAGTTGGTACTTAGATGGACTAACTAGATTTAATACAATTAGAATATATGAAAAAAAGGTATTTTTATCTCAATCATATCAATATTAAAGATATCATCCTAAGGACCTAATTCACATTCATAATTGAATTTCTGAAAAATTGTGGATTGGATCCTTTTTGCGTAACTGTGTCTAATTGAGATATTCAAAAAAGATTCTTTCATAAAACATTTTATTTGTGATTTCACAACAAATTGCAACCAACTAAAACTATTGCATTATCTGTATATTAAGTAAGTATTCTTTTTTAAAAGGTAATAAGGTAACAAATAGATAGTTATAACAAAATATAACGAAAATATATACCTTAACAACCTAAAAATAAGAGTTAGTTTAGCAAGAATATTTATTGTTACAAAAATATATATTATTTAAAATCAGGTACTTACATAGTTTCTTTTTATCTGAATCTAATGATCTTTGCTTATTGTCAATGAGGTCTTGCAGTAACTGGACTACTTGGAGTTTCTCATCCCCCACATCCTGCGCAGCCACAAGGGCAGCCTGTAGGCGTACAGCAGACCGACCGCGTTTTCGGTCATCTGTGTGGTTCGACACACATATACCCATATAGTTCTCAGCATCCCTCATACATTCTATAACCAAAAAACACACAATCACTCACAAATCCACAAACATGAATTAATAACAACAAAAGACTAATGAAAATACCACCAAAAGCCTAACAGAAACCCTATAATAACGAAATAGATTACAATTATACCAAAAATCAGTTATAGAAACGATAAAAATACCCATAACAAACAAGATTGCTAACGCATCGTAGGCAAATCCTACAGGTTTGCAACCGATGCAAACATGAAAACCAGCTAATACACTAATAAAACAAGTAAATGCTGAAGAAAATATCTAGAAATATGAACCACAAACCTCTGTAAGTTACATCCAACTCTCGTAAACGCGACAAATGTCGTTGCAGATCATTTGGAAGATTTTCGACGCAATCCAAATAGTTTTCGACGTAAGTCGCCGATAGCATAGATTCCGTCGCTATCTGGCTCATCTTGGTTACAATTTTAAGAAATCGTACATTATTTCATACAAGAAAACCAAAGAAATATACTTTCAAAATGGAAAATAACAACTTCCCTCGATCGCGACAGCAGCCGTCAAGCGTCAAGAGTTCGGAAATTTAGCATTTTTTACAACAGATCTCGAGTTATGTATTCGATACATTCGATTGTTATGTATTTTTATTAAATTATAACTTACTTAAAATTACAAAATATAAGTTAGTTCTAGTCTAGTTTCTGCCTATTCAGTAAATTACATATTTATATCATTTTTGTTGTTAAAATATTTTTTATTAACACAATCAAGTTAAATTTTCGAACGTTGCATTAAATGTTGCTTGTCAAATTATGTTTTTTACTTTCCTAAACTGCTTAGAAACACAAACTTTCTTCTTTATGCATTTTTTTTTTCATAACATATCATTTATTATTCGCTGATTGTATATCCTAATTACCTATAGTTTTTTACTTAACGCTAGTTTTATGTCGACTAGCTATAAATGTAGGTTGTCGTTTTCCATGATTGTAAGTTTTTTTACCTCGTACTCCGTGTTCGACTAGTAAATGCTCAAAGCGTGTATTAAATTTTGCTTTGACAGATGTCGTGCTATAATTCGCTTTAAAGCACGGAGTAATAATAAGAAGATTTACCTATATTATGACTGTTCACTTTACCCTATATCTTCTATTTTTTTCGATTAGGTAATTTAGAATGCATCTAATGAATCAACGTCTGAACTCAGCTTTTTACTCTACATTGCGTGTTATTTCGTTTCAAGCTTGTGTTTAGTTTAATAATAAAACGCAATGTATAATGAAACTACAAAACCCCACGTTAATAAAGAACGCGTTAGCAAGTTAAATTTCAAACATCACATTGAACCTTGCTACCACCTATGCACCTGATAGAAAACGTTTACGCGAGGTCCAAGAAGAGGGAGCATTAGTCTCTAACACTATGTTGGCTTGACGAGATGAATAAGCATGGCAATCCTAGTCAGCGTGGCAAGTAATTCTCCTAATATCCAATTTTCGGGAGTGACTGGACTCTTCTAATTACAATGCATTATGCTGTTATATTATACAGCAAATACCTACATACGAGTAGATCTTATGTTGTCCAATGCAGCCGTTAATGCATTCATCAACATTAAGCTGTGTCTCCACTGCTGGATATAGGCCTTTTCCCAGGTTTGCCATTTCATGTGCTTTCCTGCCACTCTCATGGAAACCCCACCATTAAAGGTTAATCTGGCGGAGGGTTTTCTTACTTTGCGTCACTTCAAAATACATCTGCTTCATCGGACTGCGACTGGCGTGACCAGGCAATTGCCACTTTAGCTTTTTTAAAGCGGGTTTGTAGGTAACTTTCTTTATCTAACGACTGTCAGCGTTTCGAACTCTATCCACAGATTATTCTGAAATCCAGAGAATTACCGAGCAACGATATAACTTCCGGCACGTAATGTATTAGCTGATAATGCATTGCCGGAAGATAAATTGTGCTAAGCGCCAGGGTGTCCCTAATTGGGAATGCCCTTGGTTCAATGAATCAGTGCAAGTGGGAAATAATCGGAGTTGTATGTAATATATTCAGCAGCCGAGGTCACAATCAACCCACCAACGTCTCACCCACACAATTCTTCGCCTTACATCTACACAGTTTCGTTTAACCATTTCTCATATTGACACGCGTTTAATAATAAAAAAAACAAATTGTCAATATTTACCGGGCATAATCATTTGACAACAAATTCGCGGTTTTGGTTTTAGTTGGCTTATTGGCCTGTTTTTTTTGTGATATCGAAATTATTTGTGTTTTGTGCTTGTAATGTCTTCGACTTTGATATTTGTTGGTTTTCCAGAAGATTCTAAAAGCTCCATTACAAAGTGAGTCCATTTTTACTGTTTTATCGTGATCTTATCCTTATATGGATTGCCTTTTACTGCATTTGTTGACTGCGTAGGTAATGAACAGAGGAACGGCTGTTTGAGAGATATGGCTTTATTAAGGTAAAGTATCACGACCGTAATCTCTTGCGGTGTGGTTAGAATTAGATACCATTTAACTTTTTTTTTTAAATATGTTAATTTGTCAACTTTACTATAGACCCATTATGACAAGTGGAAAGCTTGTCGATGCGTATGAGACTCGAAATGTCATATAAATAAAATATATTTGTTTACCATGTGCCTCTTTTTTCGCTTTCATTCAATGTTTAGACAAAGCAGTTTTTCAAGCCAAGCTGGAGTCAGCACCGGCATGACTGCATGGACTCGTCACAACTCAGGTCGGGCCAGCGCTGGCTCGCACTGTCAATTTTAAATAATGACACCAGCTTCGCTGTTAATTTATTCAGATAGTCTTTTTTTATTCGAAATAACGTATAAATACTTAATAAAATGAGTTAAGGTAACTCTACTTAGGTACATATTTTTAATATATAATTAATTACATGAATGATGAATCATAGCAGAAAGACCATTCCAAGGAACTTTTGTTTACTCCGGCCTATTTACTGCGTAATATATGCCGATTAGAGTTGCGGATTATAGTTCCCGACCAGAGCGCTGAGTTTAGTTCGACGCTCATTAGTGAAATAGGTCACAACTCTTTTAGTTCCTCAGCTCTAAGCTCCCATCTCGAACCAGAGATAGAAAGCCTCTAGTTCTAGTATTTTGTGGTTAAAAAAGTAGTTTGCTCACTTTACTAATAAACTATAGAAATGGGTTTTAATAAATACTATTCACTGTATTCCAAATTAGGATATTGGCATTAGTAGCACCACTCCATAAAGCATATTATTTTGGTTGGAAAATCTAATCATTCAATTAGGGCAAATAATTTATTTATTTATTTATTTAACACTTTAATGTACAAAGACAAAGGCGGGCTTTAATGCCGCGAGACATTCTATCACAGCCAACCATACAACATAATCAATGTGGTAAACATCCCGAACCTTTTTGTAATCATGAATATGTTTTTTGATTCTAAACGAACCGTTCGTTACTCCCGCTCTCTCGGTCTTACAAGTCGGTCTAGATGAAATGGAACGAACTAAGGAGTCTGGCAAAGTTGGAACTAGTTCCGATAGTTACAGTACAGCAGAGAACGGCAAAGTAAAGGTAACTAAATTAAAGACGTATCAAGACACAAAAACAAATTAACAAAGCATAATTACAAATCGCAAGGTCGTAGCCAAATATGGGACAAACGTGTTTCTCCCCAAACTTGTAAAACTGCAACAAAGTATTACTCAACACAGCCAAATTCATACAATAATAATAGCCAGATTACCATACAAACAAGCCTGTGCATCACCATACATGGCATTCCGAGTATTTCCAAGGCAGATTTGCAAGCTCGCCCACGTTCTCGACATAAATCTGTAACAACCTGCCTACACTCTCATATTAAATTAAACCTAGGGTTAATGTAAGACAAGTCAGTAATGCAAACTACTATCTAATGTTATGTTTTTTTTTTGCTTACCTATATTGCACGGGCAACGCCGCACTGTTTGACCCGCAAACTAACTTTAACTGGTGACTTCAAAATTGCTGATTGTAATTTTAATTATCATTCATCTTTATAGCCCTAGAGCTCCAAGCCCTAGACTTTAGTATTATGTTCCTTGCTCTAGATCTTCACTGCTAAAAATGAATCTACTCTTGCCCATAGACATAGGATTGTCGGATTCCATATCTTGCTCTTGCCAAGCTGTCCCGACAGTTTGACAAGAGTAGATTCATTTTGTTTTTTTAACCGACTCCGCGACGCAAAGAAGTTTCCAGTTAAAATTAACTATTAAAATAATTCTGTCTATTAATAATAATTATATCTAACAAACGTGATGTTGGCACAAATGCCTTAGTAGCGATTGCCATTACTAGTTTACTAGTTTTTAAAAAAAGAAGAAGACGCAAAGAAGAGTTATATGTTTATCAGCCTATATATGTATGTTTGTTTCTTTGTGGCATACTGGAGACCAAACACGTTGGCTGATTTTAATGATTCTCACGTCTTCGTCACGTGAGTGTCACCTAAGATATGTCATTAATAAAATTTTATTAAACTAAATTGAAATTTTATCGTCGAATAGTTATTTCGAAATCATTTTGAGGTTTCTTTTATAATTTTTCACCATTTAGGATAACTATAATTTTTAAAATTGTGGCATTTTTTTTTTTAAAGCACAACATTTGTAACTTCTCAGGCGCTGGGCGATATTTCCGCAACGGTCAAAAATAGTCTCGAGTTGAGAGTAGAAGGCTTCAAAGAAAAATACCTTTGAGCCAGTTTTTTAAGCTTGAGGAAGTAAGTAAATATCGCCACAGTAAAAAAATAGATCATCAGAAGGTGATGTATTGGGTTGTTAATTAATATTAGCGATGATATCCGGCGAATACTAGTATTGGTATTCGTTACATCACTAGTATACACACTGTATTTCTTAACCATGTCCTTAAATAAATAAAAAAAAAAAACTGTATTTCTTAAATAAAAAAAGGATATTTTTAACCCTTTATTACGTGACCAAGGAAGTATCTAGGTCCTGTTACATTTAACACGATTAGGGGATCAGACGACGGAAGTACGAGCTTTTGTCGCCGGGTAACAGGATCGGCGGCTTTTTGTTACCAGAAGCCATGCCAATCGAATTGTGTACTGACTCATAGGTAGACTTGTAATTGATGATTGCACATACCATGTATACTGTTTAAAGGTTTAGCGCCGTAAGTGTCGCCCGAGGTCCATGATTGTTACCAACTGGAATCAGTCATGGGACTGTCATCAGTCTCTAACAGTATGCCGGCTTGACTGGCAATGACGGCAATTCGAGCCTGATCCCGAAACGTGCGGATAACCTTTACTGGATTTGTCGGCACGAACAGTAAGAATGGGCAAATTACCACCATCAGTCTGCCTACAACCTAGCAGCATTAAGACCGCCTTTGACATAATGCAATTAAGCTTTTAAATAAACACTACGATCAAGGATTTAATGTTGATTCTTGATCGATATATGTATTATTAATACATATATTAATATGTCTATTTATCATGACTTTAGGGGCTTTAATGAATGAATTGAACTCTTAATATCAACACTTATGCCTGAACATTTTAAAATAGCCATTTTATTACTTTCACAACATTTTAATTTTTTATTTATAAAATTACTAAGTTGGTACTACTAGTGTACTTAAGTAATTTTCCAATTATAATTATTTTCAAATTATACTGGCGTATATTATCATTTGAATGAAAACTGATGCTTAGTCATTAAGCCCGCCTATGTACCTTTTTAGTATTTTAAATAAATTAAATAAATAAATTTCCGTAGATTGATGTATATTAAAAGCTTGGAAGCGAGCGCTCTAAATTCCATCTCAAAGATTAGCTTTTAGAAAAGCAATTCCGTGAGACGCAATCTCACAACATTGCAAGCTAATAGCCATTTATAAGGCATCCGCATATATCAACGGCTTCTAGGGGCTGTGAAGTGTTAGGGATTGAAGTCAGTTGGTGCTATTCTTGGTATTTGGCACCAGGGCCAGGTCACATATCGACTACCTACCTATATAAAAATATATTTTTTAGACATTTTAAAGCCATTTGATGTACTTGTATGTAGCATCAAATTGCATTATCAGGTATCAAATTGTGTAAATAAAAAGAAAAATATTCCGATAATCTGTGATTCCGATTATCTTTTTTTTTTTAAACTAGTAATGGCAATCGCCACTAAGGCATTTGTGCCAACATCACGTTAAAGAATAAATTAGTGTCCAAGTGTAGCTGAATTTGATGCTTTTCATGGCGTGATTCGAATCAATATCGCCCAAACACGTCGGGTATATGGGAAAACCACAAAGTACTGTAACCTAACAAAAAGTAAACTGCAACTTCTGCTCCATATATAGCGTCCAATTTATCATTTTCCATAATTATTCACATTGCAGCATATTATATTAATCAAAATGGCGCGAAAAACGCCTAATTAGTTTTGACTTCAGAGAACTCTTTCTTGTCTATGAATTATTGGTTTTAGTAAAATCGGAACAAATGCGTTATTAATCTTAAGGCCAATATTTTATTTTCCTTTATATTAACCATTTACAAATGTATAACTTCACCAGCTGATATAGTTATATCTGAATTCTCGTACATCCTGTGCCGACAATTTGGCAAGTCTGTCTCGCTTGGCTGGCATCCTGGCGATGACTGCAAACAATGGATTCACTCCACACCCTCGCGGAAGCTGATGGCTATTACATGCTTCAGTACCTCTTATGACGTATGTTAGCCTAGTACTTCGATAGTTGGTTTTAGCAATATTTATCTTAGTCTCTATCAAAAAAAGTCTTGTTTATTTAATTTAATTTTAGATAATAAATAAGTAACAATAATAAATAGTTCAAATTATTTGACTTTATTGTCTTCAAACACTGTCCTGTCTGCATTTGCCCGTCTCATTCTAATGGAGATTAAAAAAACTTTTTTTTTACAAGTATGCTTAGAATTAAATAATCTTTAAAAATGTTGTATTGTGCGAGCGAGAGGTATGCAAAAGCGTGAAACTCACTATTTTTTAAAAACTTTTCATTACAATTTTTGACATTTGGTGACAACTACTTTTCCGTTACGAACTTTTATTTTGAGCTTCACTAATCTATAGGTAGGTTCTGTAACGGGTACATGTAGGTTACGGAATTTTATTTAATAAATGTAATGTCATTAATACGATAATTACATAGTCGATGGGTTTTTGTTTTGTAAAAAAAGGAAGAATCGAGAGCTCGGACAGAGAGATCGAGAGAGCGAGTATTTTTTATAAATATTAGCATTAAAATAATAATTCCTGTTAAAGTCAATCGCGTAATATAGTGTCCCGCGTAGAATCTCTCGGTCCGAGCTGCCGATTTTCCCTTTTTTTTTACAAAACAAAAACCCATGGACTATGTCATTGTCGTATTAATGACATTACTATTATTTATTAAAATTCAAACAAAACTTCGTAATCTGCATGTACCCGTTACATTACTAAATACGTTTACGATAACAAAGTTACTATACTACCTACACATAGTAGCTACGTATGTAAAAAGTACAGTTGTGCTAGCTACTATATACTCGTATATCTTTAGTAATATCCTTTATTATCTAGTAATCAATGAATAGCCGGAGGGTTGTTAAGACATTGACAGATGTGAGCTCGTAATCAACGAATAAATGACATGGACTATATTAGCAGTGGATTAGATATCTCGAATTTGCGATATGCGGACGACACCACATTGTTTGCAACAAGTATTAGTCATATGGAAGAGCTGTTGCAAAAAATGGAGACCGTCAGTCATAAGTTCGGCCTTAAAATCAACCGCAGCAAAACGAAAGTGATGATCGTAGACCGAGCCAACAATAACTGGCCAGAAATTACAAGGATAGCAAAGTGCGATGTGGTCCAATCTTACATTTATCTGGGAGCACTAATATCTAATAACGGTGGATGCGAAGATGAAATCAAGCGTCGAATGGCAGTTACAAGACAAGCTGAAGAAGATATTGTGGAACCGAAACGTTACCAAAGCCACTAAAATCCGGCTGGTTAGAGCTCTTGTGTTCCCTATTTTTCTGTATGCTGCGGAGACGTGGACCCTACGCGAAACAGAAAAAAAAAACGAATTAATGCTCTAGAGATGTGGTGTTGGCGGAGAATACGGGGCATATCTTGGACGGAGTTCCGAACAAACAAATCCATACTGGAGGAACTGGGGATCAGACAGCGCCTTTCCTCGACTGTACAATTACGCATTCTCACTTTGCTCGGACACGTGTCACGGCGTGGAGAAACATCAATCGAGCGCTTGATAGTCCAGGGGAAAGTCGATGGCAAGAGGATGCGTGGTAGGTCTCCGATGAGATGGACCGATCAGGTGAAGGTTGCAATGGATCATCCCCTACATGAGTGCACTAGGAAAGCCGAGGTCCGAGAGGAGTGGCGACGGCTTGTTAAGCGTGCCACTAGCACTCCAATGGCGACCACGACCACTCTGCCAAGAGTGTAGCGACTAAGAAGAAGATACGAGTAGATAGGTATTTTTAAAATGATTCGAACCATATCATTCACATCACAGTGTCTAGAACACAGTTCTAGACCTCCACTTTTGGAGATGAGCCTTCCAGAATTCTGGAGAATTTGGCCTACACTCGCCAAGCAGACGAGTTAGCGAGGGTTTTATTTTTGTTTTTTTTTATTGACAATTTTACCCTTACCTTATTATTATTATTTTTATTTTTTTTAAGTATCCAACCGAAAAATGTTTAATAAATAGTGTCATCGCATTATTTAAATGATTCACAAATGGTACATGTATGATTTGTATTTAAAATATCGTAGTTATTAGTATGTATTTTAGTAATATTATTGTATTTAAATATAGACTTATTTATTATTAATTATTATAATATTTACCATAAGTTGGTATTAATAATTTGCCCACCTTAGATTTAAAATGGTCCACATTGTTGGCTGTCAGATAATGTCAAGCGCCTAAAGTCTGCCCCTTGAATAACTTGCAATAGTTCTAAATAAATAAATTGTTGTGCATATTATAGTTAACAACCAATAAAAATGTTATTACAGCTGCCATGTTCGACTTGACTTGCCATGCGTTTTGTTTTACTTTATTTCGCTTTGAAAGTCGTTGTAGCGTAGTTTATATGACCAGCCTCCTCCTGCACTACGACCAGGCGCCCCAGAACCTCACTTCGGCGCGTCACAGCGAGTTGGCCAGGGGAGAACTGCTCCGTAGCATGGCTGAAAGCTCTTGTACTGACCACCTCTTTTTATAACCACGACCCTCGGATAGAATCTCTTATTATCATTTTTTTATTATTATTTTTCTTAACTTCAGTATCTTTTAATTACGTCAATTGAATTTTTTTTTCATTAAATAGTTTATACTGCCTCAGTGGTCTTGCGGTTAAGTCTGTGGATTTAGACTCGGAGGTACCGGGTTCGATACCTGGTCGGAACACAAAAATATTTATTAATGTAAATAATACATTTAATTTATTTGTGATATTTCTCGAGTTTGGTACGCTGGAGACATCGACGAGCTTGCCACTTGTCACGATTGGCCTATAGTAAAGTAGGCTAAATGTGAATCCGTATTTATAAGCGTGGTTTCTGACCACCCCGACAGGGAAACGGTCGTGATGATACTTTTAAATAGTTTATAGTATATTTATTCTTGTAGTTTTTCTTTTCTTTGTTACCGCTTTCCCCGTAACAAGTGGCCGAACACGGAAAGCATTGCCTATCCAGAAACAAAGACTCGAGACATGATGTCAATAGACGATAAACGTATGTGAGTGAATGTGCTTTTGATTGTTCAATAGAGGCTCACTTTCATTAGTTAATTAGATCTAAAGCCGAACAGATAGTGTCAATTAGTGCAACTTTAGGCTTTGCCTGCGATGTAAGGAAGCTGCGTTTACAAATCATATACCTATGCTAGGTGGACCGTCTCATATCTATCGAGTTATAGCGACCTTTTCAATAAGGTCAACTTGGTTACTCGTATTATTATTATAAAGAAAGCAGGGCAAACACGATAGCCATTGGTTGTACGAACACCAATGTGATGAGCCGGTTTGCCCCACTCGATCGCTGCGGTGCGCGGGCTGTTTTGGAATTGATTATTCAAAATTCGTTTAACCCGTAATCGGCATAAATACTTCATCAATATTTGAATAATATATCCCATAAGAGTTCCAAATAAAGATACAAATTTATTTATTTATTCTCGCAAATTATATATTATATATAATATCCACTGCCAAAATATTTTACTCTGTATTTAAAAAAATTTTTTTTTTCTTGTTAAAAAAATATCTTGTAACAATCTCACATCTCAGTCTATTAATAGTGGTATCCCTTGCGGGATGGTCAGAAACCACGCTTATAAAGACGCGGATTCACATTTAGCCAATCATGACAAGTGGCAAGCTCGTCGATGTTTCTAGCGTAACAAACTTGAGAAATATCGAAAATATATATATGTAATCATGAAATATTTTTGTATCTATAAAATAAAAATAATTTTGGCTAATGTATAACAAAATTCCTATCGTCAAATATGTATTAATTTAATGCTGTGATTTTATAAAACCAATAAATAAAATAAATAAATAAATAAATAAAATCGAACGTAGTGCCTCCGAGTCTAAATCCAAGGACTTAACCGCTAGACTACGGAGGCAGAAAATGCGAATAGACGTTTGATTTTATTGAGGTTTGTTTTGTTAGTTATGAACGCATCTTTTAGGGCCACCGTGTTCAGGACCTTAAAATTACGCGTAGGTTACGTCGATGATCCGAACCTTAATAGGTATAATAATTAATATTATTTCAATTATTTGTATTCAACGTGTATGCGATAAGGAAATAATTGGCAAGTAACACTAATTAACAGCTTTATAGTTGATTATAAATAACTAATAAGTACAGATTGAGGTGTGAGAACTGTTTAGTTACAATCTCCTAGTTTTAGTCAATGCGTAGATACGATAGTTATTCCTATGTAGATTGTACTGTCATCGGCATACACCTACTATTTTATTATGTAGTTACGAGACCACCACTAGTATTGCTCAAAGCAAGACCAAGTCAAAGTCAAAATATCTTTATTCACGTAAACCTATTACAGGTATTTGTGACACGTCATAATTTAAATTATTTAGAATGTTTCTACTCCTGTTAGTGAAAGAATAAGCTAGCAGAAGACTAACAGCTTAGCAAATTCCTGTGACCTGTTAATGTTTAATCTGCCTGAGAAAGGAATCTGCAAGGAAAACACAGCTATAGCAGATTTACAAATGAAACAAATACAGAATTACACAACAACAATAAATATCTTTCAAATTCACCTGAGTAGGTACCTATATCGAAGACAAAAGTTTTCAACCAGTGTGTTCTTCCAGTAATGTCGTATGGAGCAGAGACGTGGACGCTGACGGTGGGTCTGATACATAAATTCAAGGTCGCTCAGCGAGCTATGGAGAGAGCTATGCTCGGGATTTCTCTGAAGGATAAAGTCAGAAACGTTGACATCCGTCAAAGAACCAAAGTTACCGACATAGCTTTCAAAATTAGCAGGTTGAAGTGGCAATGGGCTGGACACGTCTGTCGCAGAAGGGATGAACGATGGAGTAAACGGGTCCTGCAGTGGAGACCACGTACTGGAAGACGCAGTGTGGGACGACCACCCGCCAGATGGACAGATGACATGTGGAAGGTCGCTGGTGGGGGATGGATGAGGGCGGCAGAAGATCGTGTAAAATGGCGAGCCTTGGGGGATGCCTATATCCAGCAGTGGAGAGACACAGGCTGATGATGATGATGAGGTACCTATGAGATTACATTACCCGGAACAGTGGTACCCCACCAGGTATGTTAGAATTAGGACTTGCCTGTGTGCAACCCGAAAGCCGACAAAACGCAAAACCTCTGCTAATTTAAGAACAATAAATTGAACGTGTTCGGCAGAGGTCCCTAGCCAAGACTAGCCAAGACTCTTACTCTGACTGTAAAAATGTTATTATTATTATATTATTACAGCCCCTAGAACACAGCCTCCACCTCCACTGCTGGAGATGGGCCTTCCAGAACATATATCTGGAGTTTTTGGCTTACACTCGCCACGCTGGCCAGACAAGTTCGCGAGGATGCGATGTCAATCTTTAATGACAATTTATTAACCTTGTGCAGTTTATTACAATGACGTAAAGTCGATTTTAAACCATAGTTCAACAACTGTCGGTTGGCAAAATGTTGTAGGATTTTATTTAAATATTTGCATAAAAAGGTTTACAGTATGTGAGAGCATAGCTCCAGTCGACCCGTGACCACGGCCAATGCAACTTGGCTGAAATGCCGGGAGAAATATGTCTCTAAAGTAAATCGCGTAAAGACCCGTTAAAATTATAAAAACTATTGTTTAAGTATATTTGGTATTCGAATGAAAGTTGTAATAAATAGTAAGCTCGATTGAATAGAGTTAGGTCAATAATAAAGTACGAATACGAGTACTATTCAATTTATTTCTCAGTGGCAACATTCGTAATTCCAATGCTCTTTCTGATTTGTTAACAATTCCCACGGTTCGTAATCGGATCAATTACAAACCTTTATTTTATGGCGCGATCAATTGCCAGGAATCGAACGTTGCGACTGTGGAAGTGAACATAGCTTACTCCTACACGAGGAGCCTACGAGAACACATCTGAGTAGTAAAAAGTAGAATATAAAATATATTATTATTATTATAACAATATAAATAGCCGTATTCCATTACTTAAACGCAAACATTAGATTGTCAAAGTAGTGAATTCTGTTATTTACTACCACTTTTAGCCCGAGTTCCTCCGATCATAGCCGACCTTACGTCAAAATAGCGTTTTTCACTATTTTAAAGGTCACCCATGGGGTTGTAACTTTAAAATCATTGGGATAACGTGAATTAAATTGTCCGCCGCGAAATTATAATAAAGTTAACAACATTTATATTAATTAAACTAATAGTATATTAAAGCTTATTATCGTCCTAACTAGACGTATGTGCTTCGTATGAAAATCAAATTATAAATCGTTATTGCGTTTTGCCATGGGACACTTGGTGGTTGTCGAACAATTACCGAGCTGTCTTGTTAACCGTGGAATAATTAAATCAGCCTGAAATATAGTGTGAGTAACTTGCATTGTCAATTTGTCTGCCTAGAGCTGGGTCGTTCAATTTAAACTAATTCATATGAATGCGGTAGAGAGCAGACCCTAATGTTTATTGTCCCTTATATTCAAGGCAATGGTGCGTAATATCAGTCTGGAAAAAGCAACTGGATGACTTTTGATATTTGAGTTCCTGAGTGGAAACTTTTTTGTATAGAGTTACCCAAAATTGACGGATTCGGAGAAAAAGGGTTGGAACAAATGTTTAGAAACCGTGATTCGTGAAAGAGCTGGGTAAACGAATTTTACAAGTGTGTGGCGACCCTAAATGCCATAACTACCTAAAACAAATTATATTCAACAAAAAAATCCGCCGAGCGTTTTACGCACTCTTCCAGGTAGGTTTTTTTAGAGTTACACCTAGATTTAGATCATGCAGCGATTATATCATGTTCCTTGACGCCAGGGGTTAACCTATTCGATGCTATTATGAGGCAATAACAGTTGTGTCATTCCTTGACCGTCTTCGCACATCTGAGAACAAGATCATACAAAATCTGTATGACTTGTTACTCCCGACAGCATTGTAACAGGTAGCCAATAGAATGTTACGTCCTGTTATGAATTCCAGCTTGCCGCTCAGGTTGAAGGTCCGGATCTACAAGATGTTCATCCGTTCCCGTCTCACCTATGCTGCGCCAGCCTGGCACCACCTTCTGGCCCAGACCAAAAGGGACAAGATCTAAAGTCAGCAGAAAATATCGCTCAGAGTGGTTTCCCGAGCGCCGTGGTTCGTGCGTAATTCCGTCTTAGCTCGATATTTGGAGATGCTTACTATTGAGGAGTTTGTCACTGGCCTGACTAGACGTACGTTCTATCGGGCCGACAACGGACACTTCAACCATCTCCAGAATATCGCTTCGTCTTGCGCACGGCCCCCTAATGGGAGACCACTTCCTAGGGAAGTACTCCTGGAGGAGAGCTGAAGCAGTCGAATCTAGCCCTCTGGGTTCGTGAGCCACACGGGCGCTGTTATACTAACGGCGCGGCGCCCAGCACTAAAAGTGCATGAATTACCGGCGGGTGGTTACCCGCTGAGATCCTGCCGGGGAAAACGGGGGAATATCCCCATCCCCAACCCAGGCCCATTAGGCGTCCGGGCCTGGACGACCCCACTGTCTGTCTGTCTAGCCAATAGAACAACTCGAATAGTGTAGCAGAAGCGATCTAATTGACTTTGTATTATAGTGAATAATAATATGTTTAACCGAAGTATTTTTTTTTTTATAAATTAAATGAAAACCTATTATAAATACCTAAAACTAAAAACTATAGTATACATACCTAGTAAATAAAAATGTTTTACATAATTAACCACCTGGAAGGACCTAAAACGCCCGCCGCATTTCCCCGTGTAATTATTAGGGAAATGTTTTGTTTAAGGAATTTCGGGGTCGCCACATTCTTGATAAATTACGAGTATTTATTTAATTATTTTATTGATTGTGAACATTGATCCTGTAACGTAGGTTATTATATCTGCGTGCTAGACGCTTTTCTCAGCTACAAATTACATAAAACCGTGGGGCGCTTCTCAAGGGCTCACCGTTCAGTTTTAATCATAATTTGTTAGATTTATGTGTGGGAATGGCCTCGCACTTTCGCTAAGGTTACTTCTAGTTTTACTAGCAGGTCTAGCACAGGGAACGATTTAGTTTTATACAAAAACATAATATGTTGTCATAAGTCTTATACACAGACACAGTTTATTTTAATAATCACCCGACAAAAATGATTATTTTATTAATTAGCTTAATACTTAAAATTAACAAGTGGCAAATTATGGTGAATGAATACCAAATTTTCTGCATTTGTTGGTAATAATAATTTCAAATTAAACTGGTCGCGTCATGTATCGCGATAAAGGGCCGAATATTCGGTTGCCGGATATCCGGCGCTCCGGCCTCGTAGCTTGCCGAATATTCGGTAACCGGTATCCGGCCAAACCACTATCCGTTTCATCTCTAATATAAACTATTACCCACCGTTTTATTAGGTGCATTTGACATATGAAGAACCATATAAACCACCGATGTGAAATATTACTTGTCACACATGCAACGCTTCGATGAAAGCGACGCTTAAAATTAATAGAGTTATATTACAATAATGATATGTGATGCCATGCAATTCGATGCAAATAATCGTTCATTAATTTAATAATGGCTATTTAATCGTTTAAAAACGAATTATAATTAATATTAATTATGTATTCGTTTTTGAATAATTTACATAGTCTTAATTTGGTAATGACGATGGCTGTTCTTTGCACTAATGGTCGATCTTTTGCTATCCTTCCATGATATGTAAACTGTTGATTGTATAACTGACAAAACCAAGTGTACGTCATGTATCTTATGGTGAATAAATGAATTGAATTGAATTATATAATATATATGTTTTAATATATAAATTATAAACTATTTAAAATGGGTTGTTATTATAACAGCTAAATGAAGAGGAACGTAGTTATTAATACACTGAATCTGAATTAATATATATATATATATATTAAGATAAATAAATAAAATATATTCTTAAACCACTCAAACGTCTTCCACACTCGCATATACCCTCTTACGCCGTCGATCGCTAAGCGACCTGAACCCGATCATTGGTTACGAAAATGATCATTACGAAGTTAAACAGTTAGATCAAAAAAGTGTTAATACTCGCAAGTAAAAGAATGCAGAACAAAATAATGTTTATGAAACGATCGACAATCTTACTATAGTGTACTAAAAACCCGAGTACAATATGTAAAGAAAATAATTTAAAACCTGCGTTTCTTTTCATAAATCTTAGTTCAAACAAATATTACAGATTATTCTACTTTAATAAATATATAAGATTCATTATTATTTTCCCTTTCCAATAATATACAAATATATATTATTAAAGTCGTGATCGATATACAAAAAATTGGAAAAAAGCAAGCTTTGCTTTCAAGTCGAACATAGCATTAGTTGTAAACTGTCCAGTAATTTAAGTTTTTTTTCTGGCAACATTGAAGATCGCGTTCCGTATTCTAAATAATAATTTTACCAGAATTACGACACGTTCTAACACTATTGACATCCATAAGTCTGTTTCTTTCATATTCTGTTACTTAAGCGCAAACGTTATCGTAAACGGTATATCACGCTATTAAAGTTGATATTGGCAAGGCCGCTGTCAACGTCGAGCGCTTATAGAGTTGAGAATTAAATAATATTTTGTAAATATGACGCAAGCTCTGACGTAAATAACGAAAGCCACTAATAACGTTTGCCACTAACCCATCGTTCCGATACGCGATAATAGTAACCTAAGCACGCTTAAAGGTGTTCCGATACGCGCTTAAACTGTTTTGCCAAAGCTGTGTGACGTCACAAACGACATCATTTCTCGCGCTTAGACTGCTCACGATATCGAGGTAGATCGCTCTGAGCGCTGTCAGTTTTTTGTCATTATGTCGCTCGCCATTTTCAAGTTTATTTAATATTAGGTTTTCTTTTAAATTATTGAATATTGTAATTCGTTTATACTGTTTGTATGTTACTTCTAAAACAAATCTATAATTAATATTAAAGTAAGAAGTGGAAAAAAAAATGTCTGTAACACGGCAATTTATTTTATAAGATCAAAATAAGTTAATAATATTAAACTTTACACATAAAGATGAATAAACCGAGAGATGTATATTTGTTACTATTCATACTCAAAGATATGGAATCCGCAATTTATCTTCCATACATTTAAAAAAAAAAACTAACATTTTATGAATGAAAATGTGATTTCGACCGTTCCGAATTGATATCACGCTCTGAGCATCCAAATCGCGATATTTGATTCGGAACGAGACGGTCAGTGTCCTATTCGCTCTGTAAGTAACAGAATGGGGCTACAGGGCACTTTATGGTGATAATTTGCTTTACGATAATGAACCTTAGGTGGGTTGGAAATGAAATTCCTTTACTGTACGTCGCGAGTTACCTTGAGTTTGACAGTTATATTCGTCGAGCGTAGTATAGTGCCGAGGCGTCCCTTCGTATGAGAGCTGAAAATAATACTTGAGTGAGAGAGCCGTTGAGTGTATAAGAATACGAATAATTTTCCATAGAGTTTCTTAGCCAGACAGATTACCATTTAAGATTGTAGACAAAAAAACGGATGCTGCGACAAACCAATGGAGAGGCAATTGATGCAATTTGCACAATTAGCCGTAATAGCAATAACTGGCTATTAAAGTAGATGATAGCCTTCTACCAGACCGTCATTACACCCGATTGCGACTAGGCACGGGTTAGAAACCATGATCATATCTATAGTGTACGTTTAGACTTTTCTTTGTGTAGGTGTCTGAGAATTTTTTTTATTTTTGTTAACAAGGTAGACTAGAATAGATTAATAGTAATACAGCGCTGTACACGAAAACCTTTAAGGTTTATCTGGGACTGCAGAGTCAATCATACAATGTGTCATACAAATAAAATCAAAAAACTAAACTGACTAATAAACATCATAAAAATACATATAAATATTTTCTTACATACACTACTTTTTTATATACAAGTACGACATGTGACCTAAAGGTAAGTGGCGTGCGAGATCTATGAATGTTAGCAACTGGAATCAGACAATCATGACTGATCAGTCCCTAACACTATGGCTACTCGAGTCTGATCCCGAAACGTGTGGTTTACTTTTTAAGGTTTATCGGCACGAACGCTGCATACTTCGTCCGCCTACCACGTATTTGTTATTCTCATTGAAAGTATGTGCCATTTGCAAAGATGTCAAATGGCAAATTTTGAGAATTAATATTGTAAGCTTGTCATGTTTATATAAAAATAACACCGCTTGAAACAAGACTTACACCCGTATACTAAGACGTTTCCTCAACGCCTCCTCCACTCAATATTTCCAGCTGTCAAACGAAAATGAAGTTCCTGTAATAGTTTATTCTTTAGTTTATTTATTTATTATAAACTTTATTGCACAAAGTACAAAGTCGGACCTAATGCCGCTAGACATTCTATACTGGTCAAACCTTTGGGACAACTAAAGCAGTTACGACAAGATAAGGCAGGTGCTATCAAAACTAATAGAAAAATATTAGACTTCATTATATACTAGTGAATAAATACTTATTTACATACTAATACATACACAAATACATACAGATAAAACAACATACATACGTTCTATGAATATACATAAATATAATATACCTACTATATGATGAGAGAAATAAATATAGCAGAGAGTGTATTAAGCTTATGGTAAATTTAAATAGTGCGCATAGACCAGTTTCTTAAATAGTGTTCTATTTGGAGCTTGACGGATGTCCACCGGTAACTGGTTCCAAAGATGCACAGCCACCACCGCAAACGACTTAAAAACGAATGCGGTGTGATGTGTGGGGAAGGAGAGCGTGGAGTTAGAAGAAGAACGTAAAGTTCTGTCATGAGTGGCACCAAGGAAATTAAATTTCTCTTTTAAATATTCCGGTGTATTAGGCTCATTTATTACTGAGTACAATATGCAGAGAATCCTACGGTTCCTGCGATGGCGTATAGGCAACCACTTTAGTTTGTCACGGAATGGCGAAATGTGATCGTACTCTCTTAGACCGAAGATAAATCTGATGCATGCATTGTGTAGTGGTTCCATTTTATTTAATAATTCCTCAGTGAGATCCACACAACACACGTCACCATAGTCGAGCAACGGAAGTAGCAGGGCTTGTACAATAGTTATTTTAGCTTTCAACGGCAGAAAATTTTGTGAGTTTATTAAGAGAGTGCAGTGAGAAAAAAATATTACGACTGGTGTCGGCGATTTACGCTCCCCAGCTAAGATGAGAGTTTAGTCATAGGTATTATTATTATTATTATTACTTTACTACCGTTGTTGTCTAAGCAAAGTCTAAGCAATCTCTATAGATGCTATAAGCTTAGTTTCTCTCTGTGTAATGAGCTGTAATGTTACTGCGATTTCACACTATCACCTCGCTCCGCTACTGTGCGTGCGTAGGACTACGTAATTGGCTAGCTTTGAAATTTGTTAAAAGTGAAAGGTTATCATAATGTATTATAGAACACTCTAGACGAGAAGCTTAATTACTGCTTTTATGACGATTGTGACGAGGAACTGGAAATAGAAAACGCTTTTTCTCGGCTGTCACACGCAATCTCATTCTTTGGACAGGTGTCATAGTGGGTTGAATATGAAATTTAGAGGACAGGGTTATTTTTTTTTTTATATCAGGCAGTAGATTTTAATATTTAGATTTACAAATGTAATTACACATTTTTTGTATTAAATTTATACTTTAGCGGGAAACAAATACAAGCTATACCACGGTGAGTGTTCTGAGGAGCTCCATAATCCCTTCTTCTCTATTCAGCAAACGAACCACACGGTCCACACGCACAGGCCAAAATATGCATCCCTACGCGTACATACATACTATCCCTACGCGTACACATAAATTTGGAGACTTACATCTGTCGCACGCTGAAGTGTGTTTCCCCACTCCTATAGTCTGGAGTCCTTCAAGCGAAGTGTGAAAAAGCATCTTGTTAGACCGGCATAGTGGTAGAGACTGATGCTGGTCGTTAGTGACTGGCGTCAGTTGCTCCTATTCTTGGAGCTCGCGTACCGCTTACCATCAGGTAGGCGCGATGTCACATGTCTTGATCAGTGTTTAAAAAATTATTTGCTTTTTCTATGTTGATAAGTATTTAAGTAGTCTATGTATACATACCATTTATGTAGTTTATTAAAATTTAAAATAATGTTAAAATTGCATCTGTTATACTGTCTCACTCTTCCAAAGGTTAGCTGGTAGAAAAAGCCGTAATGGCTTTAAGTTCGCCTTTGTACATACTTTTAAGTTAAGTGCAATAAAGTGTTTTAATAATAATAATAATGAGAGGTCTTGCTTTGAAACTACTTAAGCCCTACTATTTGACTTGTCATTATAGTCCTATAGTACCAGCTCCCACCCAAACTTACCCATTCGCTTGGAATATGATTTAAAAATGATTGAAAACAGTAATTCAACGAGTATGGTCAATTATTTATAATTTTACGTGTTTTTTATCAGTAATTATCATTGTCATCGCAGCCAGTAGAACACAGAGTCCTAGACTTGGGCATCCCTGAAATTACTGGAGAATTTGGCTGACACGAAAATCAGATGGGTTGGCGAGGGTCTGACGTGAATTTTTCATTACAATTTAATAAGAATTCCACAAGTTGATATTATTTGAACTTGACGTAAGCAGTTGGGTTGGCGACCCGTCTGCCCAGCGTGGCGCACTCGTGGCCAATTTCTCCAGATATATGTTCTGGAAGGCCAATATCCAACAGTGCAGGTCTAGGACTCTGTGTTCTCGGGGCTGTGCTGATGATGACGTAATAAAAGTACATTGATACATGCCGGGTCTCGAACCGACCTTTTTCGGATTTTGAGGAAGGCGTTCTTAAAAACCGAGACACTATTTACCATTAGTAATAAATAAAAAATATTATAATGCCAAAATATACGTCAGTAATTATATAATTACAAGAGGAAAATCCTACGTTAGGTAGATATTTAATGTGAAACAAAATCCCAACGCGTATGGCCAGCGGGGCTAGTGTAAGCCAAATTCTCTAGAAATATGTTCTAGAAGGAGAGATGGTCCTTGGCAGTTGAGATCTCTGTGTTCTAAGGCTGTAATCATCGATAGTCTATCTCAAGAAATAAGAATAAAAAACTTTCCGAATTGACATATAAAAACAAAATTAAGAAAGAACTACTCGAACAACTGAGTAGCAAAATCGATAGATTATTTGTGTAAAAAAAGTGTGCGATTGAAAAGATACAAGCTATATATTTTTTTGTTATTAAACTGCTATATTTTATTTAATCTTTAATAAACTAAACTGTGCTAATATATCATTATTGTAATGAGAGCTATCTGCCGATAAACTATTTTATAGTTTAAAAATAATAATAATAAGTGACGGGTCTGAAAACACCTGAAGAAATATAAGCACAAAATAATCGTAATAATATTTCTGACAGTACGTCTCAACTACGGCCAAAGTGAGGACGTGTTAAAATGACTGTCAAAGCAATTTATAACTTATGTTAAAATGTATTAGGTTGATTTTGTTATAAAGATTTAATAGCATTTATGTTATTTTATTTGTGAGCGATCGCTTTGTATTATTAAGAGAAAGAGATAGCATGTACGTAGAGGTCCGCTTGCCAATTTCTCACAGTAATTTTCTATTGTAGATGAATTACAAAAACTAATGAAAATAACAATATAAAGTACATCTTACCTAAAACTATTGAGATTTTTTTTTTTAATAAAAAAAAAGACTTCAAAATTGCTCTTTCGATCCATGGTGCGTTGGGCAGAGCGCGTGGAAAAACGCATCCATAGAGCCCCGGGGCGCCTCAGGGTTCCAAAGTATATATTAATAAATAAAACAGGTTTATGAACGAGGTCTAGTGGTAACAAACGTTGCCGTGAACTCGGGAGGTCGTGGGTTCGATTCCCACCGGGGGCAAGTTGTACATTGTATAATTTGTCTCGGTCTGGGTGTTTATATGTATAATATGTATATATTTACAAAAAAAAAAAAAGTATAATATGTAGTTTATCAACCATCTAGTTTCCGTAACACAAGCCTCGCAGCTTACCACGGAAATTAGATGGCGGTGTGTGACCTGTCTGGAAATATTTATTATTTATTATTATTATTAATAAGTAGATATATTTAACAAAATACTTTACAACTTAAATCAAAGCGCGAAAACGGGCAAAGTAACAGCTGTCGTAGTGACGTTCCCAAACCCCAAAACGAGTAGCGATGTAGTCTCAAATCAATTGAATGACCAATTATGATCAATATCGATGACTTCGCAAATAATATTCCAAAAGTTTGAAGGCGACAAATTGCCTTATTAATACCTACATATCCTTCTAAAAAACAACATGATATAACCTACTCCACCCCTTCCATGACTTTTTCTTTGGTTCTAGGACTATTTCGTCATATACGGCTGAAGAAATCCTACAAAATGTTGATTTAGCGAGTGCACGAAGCGTTGAAGAAAGAAGTTCCCGTAGGTTCGTTGTTAATTATTACAGTAGGTATATAGGTACCATAGAACTATAGTAATTTATAAATACTTAGTAAGACATATCAAGTAATACTTTTTTATTTTTAAAAGTTGTATTCTGATTTAAATTCATTGCAAACCAAATCTTTGCTGTTTGATCAAATGATTTAACAGGTATTTTTTTTAGTAACCGAATGTACTAATGGCAAGTCATTAAATTAATTCCCATCCCAATTAACAATTGGAATCTTAGATTTATTCTTCTTCCGTATGCCTCGATTCTCGCGCCTTCGACATGCATGTCGGCTCGATTTGCTCGAATGAAACTGTTTTTATGGAGATCTGTCGCTTTTCATTCGAATATTTCGAACAGGCAGTCGAGTCGAAAGCGCCAGATTAGGCCCCTGTACATTCGTTGACCCATAGTAAACCTTCATACATGTTGCTGAATAATTTTCAAACTTACCCAAATACTTTTTCCAAATATTATTTTTTGGATTAGCTTCTCTATACGTAGTACTATTTTATTTTAATTTTATTTATTTGGAATAACAAACAATTGTACAATAAGAATACAATACAAATATAGATTACATAGTACAGGTAATTATACAATTAACACCGTTATCCACAGAAGGTAAATCGCGCAAAAATTATAAAAACTATTATGAATGTTCGCGAAAGTTTAAAAAGTGTAATCCAATAACAATTACTTAAAATCTAAAAACATTATACAAAAAAATAAATGTAAGCAAGATTCTTGGTGCTTCTTATTATTATATGCATATAATACTAGCTCTAATTTTAGCAAAATATAGTTTCAATGTCTCTTATATTCTTTGGTATTACTTAATATAAACAAGTCTTTGTAATTTATTTGCAAATGAACATTATTTGATGCCGTAAAGGTATCATTGTGCCGTATAGATAATAATAAAATGACTTGCTATTCAATTTCATGCTATTCAATTTCATGCTATTCAATTTGTGTCATAATGCGAGAGATTACTTTAGCAATATAGTCATTTTTGAATAGATTGATAGCTGTGTACTTACTTATACTTCTTTTTTTTACCTGACTGCAACGAATTCTTTGTCTGCTTTTCTCTATACTGTATGAGCCTGCGACACCGAAATACCTCAAGAGCAAATTTGCTTTTCTCTTTTCTCTTCATGACAGGTCGTTGCGATCATCGCATAACTCTACCCTTGCTATTCCCTCTCATCACACTAGTTTTATGTCCGACTCCTTTGCAGTTGTTGCCGCAAATCTGTGGAACAACCTACCCTTAGATATCCGACAGGCGCCAAATAGAACATTGTTTAAAAGGATGGTTCTCACACACTTCTTAAATAGATCCCAACAACTGTAAGTATGTATATATTGTATTTATGTATATATTAAGTATTATAAGTATATTAGTGTTTAGTATATTAATATTATTTACTAGTAAGTAGTTTAGTTTTAGTAGTATTTTAATTTCTCCCTTATATTATGTTCTTTAATTTGCGCGAACCTTCCACATATAATGTTCGTAATGTCCCTAAGGTTGACCGAGTAAGAATGTCTAGCGGCATTAGGTCCGCCTTTGTACATAGTGCAAAAAGTTTTAAATAAATAAATAAGAAGGGTAATGTGTTTATCAGCCTATATATGTACAGTACTCCCAAATTAATAATGCGCATGCAGATCTTCGCTAATTGTCGTATTCCCGGAAACACCCGAATCATTGAATCGTAAGAGCACTAAACAATGCACTTCCATTTTGCACCTTGTTCCAAAGAAATAGAAGTCAATATCATGAGTACACAATCGAAAACAATTCGGGCAGTGTTTTTTTGTTTTTGTTTTTTTTGGCGGTGACTGCACGTGTTCTCTCTGTGTGGAATTATATAGAGCTGCTATTACACAACCTTCTTGGTTTTGTTTTCAAAGGTGAATTTAATTTCAACTTTAATTATCTTATTTAAATAGTTTATTTGACAATTGCTTGTCTGTCTGACACAGACAGAGATTTTATATTTAAAGGAGGCCACTACAGTACTATAAAATTTTCGAAGTAAATCAATCCAACAAAGATTGTAGCATATTCTCAATCGTATGGTTTTCCTCGCTATTTACTTTGAATCAAATTTCGTTACTGATAAATCAATATTTATCTCTTTTAGCACAAAACACATAATTCTACTAAATTATGCATAAAGAAAATGCACTTAACCACTCTATATACATATCGTCTTCCGACGCTCGGGGAATACGACCGTTGCCGAACAGTGACGAAGATTTCTATGCGCATTATCACTTTGGGAGACCTGTATGTTTCTTCCTTAGTTGCATACTGGAGACCAAATGCGTTAGCTGATTTTGATGATTATCACGTCAATCAATTCGTCTTCATCACGCGACGAAATAAGTTTGAGAATCTCTGATGTAAATGAAGGTTTTAAATACTAAGGCCGATTTACACCAAAATAAAGCCTGTAATTGTACCAAAATATAAAAAATAAAATGGCGTCTTTTTACCAGCTGGTGGCTGACCTCAAAATAAAATTAACACATTCGACACCATTTTTAACTAATAGTTACAAAAACTTAATATGATAATGTCAAATCGCTGTTTCTTTTAAGAATGATAACTTTTCGTATCTTGGCGTATGTTACTCAGCCTGTGCTCCTAGGCCACGAAAATAGTAAAGTAAATAAAATCATTTACTGAAATAATATATTAGCTTACATTGCATGTATCACAAATCACAATAGACATTTTGCGATTAGATAATCCGTACACAGATAGTAATAGACAAACAGGGTTAAGCATTGACTTAAATTTAACTACCGTAACTTGGTCATTCTTTTCTCACAAAAATGCTCTATATCCGAAAAAAAATTATTTAATATATTTTTTTTTATTCAACTGGAATCAGACAATTATGACTGACATCAAATCCTGGTTCGATTCCTGGTCGGGACACAAAAATATTTATTAATGTAAAGAAATACATTTAATTATTATTTAATTTATTTGTGATATTTCTCGAGTTTGGTACGCTGGAGACATCGACGAGCTTGCCACTTGTCATGATTGGCCTATAGTAAAGTTGGTTAAATGTGAAATAAATATAAGCGTGGTTTCTGACCACCCCGAAAGGGAAACGGTCGTGATGATACTTTACTTTTTACTAGTTTCCTTTGCAACCTTATAGTAGGTATTAAGTATTGTTTTTTTCCATCAATACCTGTATTTTCGTAGGGAGAGGTTTTGCAGCGTTTTCTATCTACCAAGCACTGCGTTAGAATTTTCTAGATTATCGCGATTATCGTTGTCAAACAGTATAAGCATAAATCATACGTGGAATGCTGTTCTCACCTCTGAAATGGTTCTGATAAGTACAGTACAGATGCTCTCAGTGTTCTGCAGAGGCGGGCGATTCAGTAGATGCAGCTTCGCCGAGACGTGGCCTGTCTGAGCGTGTTATACAGACTATACAACAATGAGTGTTCTAAAGGGCTCCACAACCTTATCCCTTCTTTTCTATTCCGCAACCGAACCACACCCACAGGCCAACGTTTATTTATTTAAAAATTTTATTGCACAAAGTACAAAGGCAGACTTAATGCCCGTAAACATTTTCAGACAGCCAAACCTTGGGAACAAATTAGAACATTTATAGGTGCAATGACAGAAATATTAACAGTAGGATAAATTGAACAACATAATTATATATACTTACATTATATACTGTAATATCAATATACTAATATATACACAAAAAAAAAAATACATATACGAATATACACTTATTAACATTGATGGGAGCTATTAAGAAAGTGTAAATAGAAGAGTTTTTTAAACGAAGATCTGGTAGACGCTTGCCTTATGTTTACAGGAAGATTGTTCCATAAATTCGCACCCCCATACTCTAGCGACTATCCCTATGCGTACATATGAATTTAAAGACTTACATCTGTCGCGCGCTGAAAAAGTGGAATCCTCTCCCATCTAGTGTGTTTCCCCATTCCTATAACCTGCAGTCCTTCAGCGAAGTGTGAAAAAGCATATTGATTGGCCGGCATTATAGTAGGAACTGATGTCGGTCGTCAGTGGCTGGCGTCCACTTAGGTAAGCGCGATATCACATGTACTCAGTATAAAAAAAGGTATTAATTTTAGGCCCGGACGGAATTCATATAAGTCAACAATATAATATAAATACAAAATTCGCCCCATCCCGTCGTGGTACGGCCATACTTATTGGCTCAACCATTTCGACTCCTTTCGATCGATAAACAAATACTGTTCCAGTGATTGATGATGGCGAAGAAAATTTCTGGCAAGTTCAATTGTGGAGTCTGACTTGGATTATTTTTGAGGTTAATAGGCCATGTGGGGCGGGCTTTATTCTTAGTATTTGTAAAAAAGTCTGTGTTGTCTGCTGACTATAGACCTACTGACCTGTTAATAATTGTCACATAATCTGCTAACTAAAGTGTACCCTATCTTACTATTGGATAATCATTTAGAATAGAGTGTGAAGTCGACTGCCTTCGTGGTCTAGAAGTTAGGACCGTATTTTTAGACGCGGCATAAAAATATTAAGTTAACTTATGTAAAAATTGATATTTCTATTTTATTGATATTAATGATTTATTGTCATTTGAACTGTCTCCGTGGTCTAGCAGTTAAACCTGTGGATTTAGACTCGGAGGTGCCGGGTTCGATTCCTGGTCGGGACATAAAAATATTTATTAATGTAAATGAATACATTTAATTATTATTTAATTTATTTGTGATATTTCTCGAGTTTGGTACGCTGGAGACATCGACGAGCTTGCCACTTGTCATGATAGGCCGCCAGTAAAGTTGACGTCTGACCACCCCACATGGGGTACGGTCGTGATCAACTTTAGAAAGTGTAAAGTATTTAAGTAGGTTTTAATTGATAACAGACGCAATGAAACATTACCTGCTATTATCTAGGAATCTTGGTAGGAAGTCCAGCCAGAGACGAAAGTTTGCAGGAAACTCAACCAATAAAATGTACAATAAATCATTAGGAAGTAATACAAGCAGATAGCTGTTCTTTTACTCGGGGTTCGCAACTTGGTTTCCATTAATTGTACACTGTTTGTTATTTTGTACCAAACTTGTGTTTGGTTAAACTAAAACACGCAATGTATGACGAAAATATAACTACACTACACTGATTACAAACGTAGGGTATCTACTTTCGTTTTAACATCAGTTTTACTACACAATAGTAAAATGTTATTGTGGTTTAAATTAGAGCTACGAGGCCATTTTGGGCACTCCTCTGTGGAGAAAATGCTACACTATATATCAATATAAATATACATAGGCTGGATATAAATACTGCTACTTTAAAAAAAAAACAATAATAAAGAGCCATTTTTCACGGACATGTGAAGTGCAAGTTTTTGTTATGTAAATTACTTTACTGTGGATATTGTTAGACAAAAGTGAGTTGTTTTGTTTAATAATGTGCTACAATGTGAATAATTATGGAAAACGATAAATTGGACTTTAAATATGGGGCACAAGTTGCAGTTTATTTTTTGCGGTTGTACCGCGCTGTGAACTCCCATGTGGCGATGGCAATTTTATCTTATTTATTATTTATTTTATTGTAATTTATTATTTATTTATTATTTTTATTGCTTTTGCATGCATTAACAATAGATTAGAATAGTTTTAGCTTAAAGTTTTATCAAAATTGTAGAATACTAGGGTAGCTAGTGCAGCTGGAGCCCAAGACACAAAACGAAAATTCTTGGTTTGGGCTCCAACATGCAATACAATTGGAAATATGTAGTGTTAATTTTGTTCACATCATGTAATTTATTATATAAATATTTTACTATTGTATTTATTATTGTAACTAATTTCTACTGTATAAATAAATAATTATTATATTATATTATACAAGACGTGTTTGGGCTATAATGCCACGAGTGACTCCAAGTAAAGCATAAAATTCTGCAGCATCTGGAATTTGATTATGACCTCATTAGCTAATAAAAAAGAAATTACGTTAGACTTGTCTGTATGGGCTAGACCCTTTGCCTTCCCTATCACCTCATTCTTCATCCATCGAGATAAGAGAACACAAAAAACAATAATATTATATACATTTAAATATGGAATCTGTCATGAGGTCACAAAAAAAAATACTGACGAGAAAATGTTTACTATCAATAAGCAGTTTTTTTTTTTTACTAGCACGACATGTGACCTTACTCCTCATGGTAAGTAACGATGAAAGTTAGCAACTGGAATCAGACACTTATGACTAACATCAATCACTAACATTATGCCGGCTTGACTGGGCATGACGGCAATTCGAGCCTGAACCCGAAACGTGTGGATACACTTTACTAGGTTTATCGGTACGAACGGTGGATACTTTCCCGCCCCGTCAGACTGGACGATTCGCGACCATCAGTCCGCCTACCAACCTATATGTTGTTCTCGCCATTTGCAATGATGTTAAATATTTTTTTTTACTTTCAAGGAAAACTAATATTATAAGCTTGCATGGTGAAATTTATATAAAAATAACACCGATTGAAACAATAATTATTGAATTTATGCTCTAGAGAAGCTTGTCAAATAGTTAGTAAGGTACAGCGTGGGCATTATCCGGCTATGATGGTTTGATGAAGTGTCAAACAGGAATGATTTTGTTGAAAAATGTACTATTAACCTTTTACCCTACCTAAAGGTAGGTACTGTAACGTTTATTAATGTAAATATATTTATTAATGTAAATAAATACATTTAATTAATATTTAATTTATTTGTGATATTTCCCGAGTTTGGTACGCGCTGGCGCTGCATCACATCGACGAGCTTGCCACTTGTCATGATTGGCCTACAGTAAAGTTGGCTAAATGTGAATCTGCTTATTTATAAGCGTGGTTTCTGACCAACCCGAAAGGAAAACGGTATAATACTTTACTGTAACCTGCCTTTACAGACACAAGATTATCCAACGCCTGCGGTTGGATGTAGTTGCTTTTATTTGTTACGGAGAGGATTCTACCGAACTTTTTTGTATTAAAAATGTACCAATTTTATGTTATCGATATACCTAATTCCAAATGTACAAAATTTTAACACTTTCCTACGCGGGACACTATTACGCGATTGACTTTAACCGTAATTATTATTTTAATCCTAATATTTATAAAAATACTCGCTCTGTCGACCTCTCGATTTTTTTTCCAAAACAAAAACGCATCGACTATGTCATTGTCGTATTATTGACAATACTATCATTTATTAAAATTCAAATAAAATTCCGTAATCTACATGTACCCCTTACATTACTGAGCAAGGCGTGTTTTTATACTGAATTAAAAACACTACTTGAACAATGTAAAATTCGGTAAAAAGCGGAAAGAACAGGGGTAGGTACGATGCATGTGAATAAGAAAATTCTAAAGTCATGAGACAAATAATAATAATAAATTTAACCAACTAATACTATGAAGAGCAGCTGTTGCCCATACAGTGACTATGCCCAACTAAAATTACATTTAATTTAATGATTTAACAACTTTAAAAGAAAGCAATTGATTAGTATGATTACCTAAGTTAGTAAAATTAATATCGCTACCGGATGTTTCCATATTGTACAGATATATCGTTTTGAAACGGCTTAGGTTATATATCAGTAGGCACTATTATTCCTTTTGCGTCCGCAATGGGGTGTATCACTAACTTTTTATCACGATAGATGGCGCATGATACATGGTACCTAATAGAATTGTTAGTTGCACAGAAAACTTGTATTTTTATTACGAAATTTATTATTTTCTGGATATATTACCGAAGTCAGCAGCTTTTAAGTGTACAAATATAGATTTCCAAGCGAAATCAAAGATATGGTGATCTTAAAATTGCCGTTCTTTAACTAAACCTTTTTTCTTTTTAAAGACGGCGTTCGCGTTCCTAATTCGTCTTTTAAGGTAGGTAACGTTAAGTTAAAATTCGTATTTCAGTTATAAAAATAAAAAAAACTAAAAAAGCATTTAAAAAAAGATCCGACATAGGTGTAAACAAGGTACCAGTGCTGCTAGCGACACCTATAAAAAAGCTTTGCCTGATACACCCCATTGATTACATACAGTTTGAAAAATGTAGAAGTAGCTAACAATGCACAAAATTGTTTGCTATTGAATCGTAACATTATTACGATTCGCGTTTGTTTTGTTACTTATTCATAAATTATATTATTATAATCTATAATTATCTTCATAGAAAATCAGGCCTTCCAGAACATATATCTGGAAAATTTAGCCTACACTCGCCACGCTGGCCAGACGGCTTGGCGAGAATCTGATGTCAATTATTAATGACAATTTATTAATGATTGTTGTTATTAGTGGAACCGGGCCCGACAAATGGTGGTGTTGTAAGTATATGACAAATGTACGTAAAAAAAGTTCATTTCTTATTGGTACATGCCGGGGTGTTAGAACCGACCTTTGTAGGATTTAAGGAACGCGTTCTTACAACTGAGCCACCACCGCCATATTATATATACATTACCTATATTATCGTATATATATGTCCTCAATTGTGCACAAAAGAAAAAAAAACTTCAATAATTTAATTTTTTTTTTTTCCATTTCTATTACATATGTTATATCTATTATTATTTAAAAATATACATCCAAACAATTTAAAATTACATAGACGCAGTGTTTCTATTGTTGTGCATTCGTCACCGTGAATCATTGCCAGTTTACAACGATATATCTGTAAAGGTAATCTAATGAGATAGATATCTGATCGTCAAAGGAAGTGGCTCGACAGTTATGATTTTATTATGACCGATCTTGTCTGAGGTGTCTATTAGACTTCCATTAAAACCATAATGAAGCTGCATTAATTAACGGAGTCCTAGATAATTATATGGTTTTTTTTATTATAATGTATATATATAGGTACTTCGTTATTCTGATTTTGCACTATTTAGGGGAGAGGAACCGATTGTCATATGTTTTGTGATATATTTAAGGATCCTGTAAAAGACGCAGCGTTGAAATCTAGCTGCATAGGCAGCTTCAACAGATTTATTTGTTTCGGTTCGCGTATCTTTCGCAGTAGTGTACGTACGTATATATTGGTAACTTTCTGAGTCAAATCTGTTGCGTTGATATGCAGAAAAATATTAATTAATCCAACATCCGCTAGTTTACATAACATTGGCGACGAAATGTCAAAACAAATAATTAAAAATAAGATTAGAGTCGCATTAGATTGCGGTTAGTTATGTGTCATGTTATCAACTCAATAGACAGCGTATAGAGAGCTCGTGACTATTCTGACAGCATCCTAGATTAATCCATAACGCTGCGATCACACGATACAGATCGAAAACCCGAACGGACGAAATAGCAATCTTCAGGACAATTTATAAGAAAAAATAAATTACACGAAATTATTATTATTGTTAAATACACAAATATTTTCTTGACATTATCTTGATTTTTAATGCCGATTACTAAATCTTTTCTAAGTGCCATTTGTTTACTTAAATACATAAATATTACGGTAATAGATCACATTAAAAAATATTATTCAATTCTTAACTCGATAAGCGCTCGACGTTGACATCGGCTGTGCAAATATCAACTTTAATAGCGTGATATATATATATATATATAGCTAACGTATTCCATTAAATAACGTTTGTGCTTAATAAACATATAGGGGTTCAGGACCGACGTGCTCTCCGAGGCACGGAAACGGTGGTGTTGTAAATGTATGACAAATGTACTTAAGGAAAGTGTGGTTATTTCTCATTGGTACATGCCGGTGGGTTTAAACCGACCCTTGTAGGATTTCAAGGAAAGCTTTGTTACAACCGGCCCAACTTTGCGTCTACCATTGTTAAGAAATATATTATATATATCAATAATCAGACAAAATGTGATGAAACCGTCTGACCAGACTAGACCAGACCAGACCAGATCAGACTAGATCAGATTAGTCCAGACTAGACAAAAATAGACAGACTAGACCAGAGTAGGCCAAACTAGACGAGACCACACCAGATCAGATCAGGTCTTAATCATTCTACTACTACAGCCTCCTCTCGCGGGATGATGAATTAAATTTAAAAATAAAATCAGGAAATATTTAGTTGAGGCACGCTGCAACAAAGTTGGGGCCTGGTTTTGGGGAATCTCTATTACCTAACTTTTACAATATTTCACAGTAATAACCGGAACAGAAGTTTAATTTTTTTTCGTGTGAATCAGCCGTAATAGGATACCTGAGTGTTTAATTTCCTGTGTATAAGGAATTAGAAAACTCGAAGTTATTAGCTATATAAAAAGTAAAGTATCATCACGAGCGTTTCCCTTTCGGGGTGGTCAGAAACCACGCTTATAAATAAGCGGATTCACATTTAGCCAACTTTACTATAGACCAATGATGACAAGTGGCAATCTCTTTTATATAACTTTTTTCTTACTCGTAAGTAACTGTTTGTTTTGTCCAAGTTCATACAAAGACCAACCCGCTGAGATGCCACATTTGCATTTCTAAGATCTTAAGAGCTAGCCATTATGACTATGTCATCCGCAAATCGGAGGTGCGAGATATATTCTCCACTGACTTTAATGCTGCAATCACTCCAGTCCAGCATTTTAAAGACATATTCCAACGCGTTTGTTCCAACAGTTTTGGCGATATTACGTCGCCCTGTCGTATACCTCTACGCAGTTGGATCAGACTTGTATGCTGGCCTTGTATCTGGACGGTCATAGTCGCTGCATCATTTATTATTTGATTTATTATTATCTATTAATACAACATTACATGGATTAACAGTAAAGCCCAATTTACCATGCAGTCAATCTTATAATTGATACATACTCGGATATTTTAATTAAAAATGGATTGTCAATATACCTATATTTTTTTATTTACTAAACAAATATTAATATTATTATTATTATTAATATAGCTTTAAAATTAACAATAGTTATATACAGTATAAAATTAATATAAAAAGAAAGAAAAGACAAATAAATAATAATAATAAAATAAATCAAAATTCAACCCTATTAAAATCAATTAAATAATAATAAAGTTAAAACAAGACAATAAACATTAGAATAAAAAGTGAGTAAGTAGGTATATAAATAAATTAATAAATTCTACATCATGATAAATTAATACAAAAATAACAATAATAAATCCAAATATTTTAACTTATAAATAATTATATCATATATCATAGAGACATCTTAACACCTCAACGTATCGCCAGTCAACCAGGCATCGCTGCATAGAGTCCAGTACAGCCCAGGTCTCGATTGAGTCGAAGGCTTTTTCGTATTCCACAAAAGCAAGACACATAGGCAGATTATACTCCTCAGTTTTCTGTATAATCTGGCACAGATTGTGTATATTATTAACTGCCTCCGTGGTCTAGCGGTTAGGTCTGTGGATTTAGACTCGGAGGTACCGGGTTCGATCCCTGGTCGGGACACAAAAATATTTGTTAATGTAAATAAATACATTTAATTAATATTTAATTTATTTGTGATATTTCTCGAGTTTGCTACGCTGGAGACATCGACGAGCTTGCCACTTGTCATGATTGGCCTATAGTAAAGTTGGCTAATTGTGAATCCGCTTATTTATAAGCGTGGTTTCTGACCACCCCGATGTGTATATGGTTTACGGCCTTTTCGAAACCTGGCCTGCTCCGGGGGCTGGAATTCATCCGATCTCTGGGCGAGACGATTCATAACCACCCTTGAAAACAACTCAGCTAGCTCAGAAATGATATGGGCCTATAGGCCTAAGAACTATAGTTCTTCAAAAGGCATTTGTTACCTTTCTTAAAGAACAGGACCACAACACTTCTGGTCCACATTTTTGACGTAGTCCCGTGGTGAATGACGAAGTCAAAGAGCTTTCGGAGTTGTTGGAGTATTGGTTTTCCTCCTGTTCTTAGAAGCTCAGCAGTAATTCCATCTTCACTAGGTGTCTTTTGTATTTTTACTTAGCTGTAAAGATGATGCATATAAATATATTGTATTGCATGATCTATCTTATTATTGCTAATTAATTAGTATTAATATGATTAGTCCATTTTGTATCTAAAGGGTTTGCTAGCAAAAGCTTCAAGGGAATTTTATAGGTGTTTTTTTATTGATTTGTATTAGAAAGTTTAACCATGTGAGCTTTACTTGTCCGCAATGACGGTAGGCCGACGTTGATGAATTTATGAGCCTCACTGTACTTGCATCGGAAGGTACAACATACAGGATGGTTAATTAGTTTATGTTTTAAATTAAAATAGATTCATTCACCATGTTGTCCAGACGGACAGGTTGGCTAAGGTCTAGTGTTAATTTTATGACAATTTATTAACATTTCCACAAGTTGGTATTAGTAAACCGGTACCACAGCTCATTGTATTCTCCGAGGCACGAGAATAGTGGTATTGTCAATCTATAAAAAAAAAACGTAAGAAAAGTTTAACATTGGTTCTAACCACGACCTTTTGTCTCCTTTTTGGTGCGTTCTTACAACTAAGCCACCATCCTTTGTAGTGCATTAATTACCAGTACTATACTATTTACTAGAGAATGCCTAGCGGCATTAAGACCGCCCCTTGTACATAGTGCAATAAAGTTTTAAAATAAATTAATACTACCTACTGTACTATTTGAAATTAAAAAAAAAATTGTAGGTTATATCCAATTGTTGAAGCCCTCCAATTATTAATGGCAGTCATATTTTTTTAAAATTAAAAATAGGATTTTATGGAAAATATAATTATGTGGTGTCAATAATTAGGTAAATCGCGTATTATTTAAATAAGCTGAAATAATTTATTGTATTATTATTTTTTATTTATTTAAAAACTTAATTGCACTATGTACAAAGGCGGACTTAATGCCAGTGGATTTAGACTCGGAGGTACCGGGTTCGATTCCTGGTCGGGACACAAAAATATTTATTAATGTAAATAAATACATTTAATGAATTTAATTTATTTGTGAATTTTCTCGAGTTTGGTACGCGCTGGAGACATCGACGAGCTTGCTACTTGTCATGATTGGCCTATAGTAAAGTTGGCTAAATGTGAATCCGCTTATTTATAAGCGTGGTTTCTGACTACCCCGAAAGGGAAACGGTCGCGATGATACTTTACTTTTACTTTTTTTTGAAATAATTATATTCTTACTATGGAGAAATAAAGGTCGAAATAAACACCATGACTGTGGTAAATTTAACATAATAAGATACACAACACAAAATAGGACATTTTGCCGAAAGCTTACATAATTGACAGTCTTGTCTCTATGACAACCTTGTCATAGAGACTTTTCGGATCTACTTGTTCCACAACATATTCCCCAGCTTGCAAATCCCGATCATATAACATTTGCAACATTATTTATTATAATAATAAAATCTATGGTTATAGGAATCTGTGAGGGAAAAATTAACAAGTAAATTCTTAAAAATAAACAAACACAATTCAATTAAATTAATTATCTACAAATATTATACATAAAAATACCCTCCCCACCATTGGTATCTTTGTTTTTTTAATTAGATAAATATTTATTATTATTGATTTAGGCTTTTATCTTTAGTGATAGAATATTAGGTTTGTTCATAAGTATATTAACAAAATATATTTTAAAAAAAAAAATGGTATCATGCTGTATTTGACTCGCTATGAGGTCTTGTGTGGTCGGAATAGAAGATGGTCTGTGATAATATCATGACATGTCAATCATTGTACAGTTCTAGTGTTACAATTTTATGAGATCTTTTTATTGGAATAGTCAACTATGTGAATCTATTTTATCTCAAAATCGCTTAAAATTGTAATCTTTGGACGTCGAGTCTAACACCCATTTTTTTTTATACTGAACACGACATGTGATATCGCGCCCACCTGATGGTAAGCAGTACGCGAGGTCCAAGAATGGGAGCAACTGACGCCGGTCACCACGACCGACATCAGTCTCTACCACTATGCCGGCCTAACAAGATGCTTTTTCACACTTCGCTTGAAGGACTTCAGGTTATAAGAGTGGGGAAACACACTGGCTGGGAGAGCATTCCACATCTTCAGCGTGCGACAGATGTAAGAGTCTCCAAATTTATGAGTACGCGTAGGGATAGTGGGTAAGGTATGTGGATGCATATTTTGGCCTGTGCGTGTGGTTCGGTTGCGGAATAGAGAAGAAGGGATAAGGTTATGGAGCTCCTCAGAACACTCGCCGTGGTATAGCTTGTAGAACACGCTCAGAACGTCACGGCGGTATTCTAATCCTTTCAGCACGACAAAATATATTTTAGATATTAAAAGGTATATATCTCATAATTGTAAAAAAAATTCTCCACTAGCGAATTCCTACAGTGACAGATTGTCTGCATTTGAGGTCACCCCGCTGTTTATTTGTCGCAGTCAACAAGATCTCATTTATCTGCACAAAATTACACACTCATTGCTTCAATCCTCTACTTTGCTGTCTTCTCTCAGATTTAGTACTTGGCTTAATCCGCGACAAAAAAACCGGACATTTATTATTGGTACCCATAAACTCAACAGCTCTTATAATAACCCTATTATCCGTATGTGTCGACTATTTAATGACCTTTCCAGCGATACTGTGAATCTAGACATTTTCAACCCAAATGTTAGTCTATTTAAGAGACAAGTGTTATTGATTGTAAACTAACGTAAAGTGACTTTTTACTATTCTTATATTGACTTATACTAATATATAACCTATGATGTACATTAATAATAACATATTCTCGTATATAGTATTAAGATATTGATAATGGTGAAATGGATGAAACCTAAAATTTTAAAACTGAAAAACACAGTTGACTCTAATCATCCAAGTAGCATGCCATGTATGTGTGTATGTATGTATATGTAGTTGTATGTATATGTAGTTGTATGTATGTGGCTAGTTATTAAATAATACTTTTGATATTTATATTTAATATTTCAGCACCTACTTTCCAGTAAATGGTTTAAAGTTTTCCCAATGGTTGGCTATGATAAAATGTCTTGCGGCATTAAAGCCCGCCTTTGCCTTTGTACAATAAAGTATTAAATAAATAAATACACTGCCCTTGGGTTGCAATTCCGACCTTATGAATTATTGTAAATTTGTGCTTGATATGTATTAATTGTAACCTGTTAGTGTACCTTAAATAATAAATAAATAAATAAATTCCACAAAGCCCCCTCCGCATATTAGTGCGTTGTTGTTTTGTAATGTGCTAGCGCACATTTGTGCGTTGCGTACTCTTAATACAATCGCAATAAAAATCACTATTGTATGTTTTTTCCTAAAAAAGAACTAGGACTAAGGACAATTTAATAAAGATAATCGATAGGTAGCTAGATGAGTGACGATCTATCGAGGCTGTTTCGGAACGGCTAAACAGAATTTGGAGACAGATAGATTTTTTTTTGTAACAACGCACGCCTGGTTTTGTCCGCGCTGAAAGGGCTAAGAAATTTCCTCTATTGTCCCTTCACCTAACATTTCCTTCCAGCTGTCAAACGAAAATTAACAAGGCTGTAATTGAGACGATTAAAATTAAAAATAGCGTCTAATGTAGCAGCTTACGGCTGACCATCGATGTATATAGATAGGCCTATTCAATACAAAACGCACTCTTAAAAACGTGCCGCTTGCTTTGTGTACCTACCAACTTTGGGGGGCAATTCTCAAGCAAGGATAATGCCACATGCTTTATTCATCGGAAATTATATCACAATGCATACAAAAAGACTAGTTTTACTCGATATAAATATTAATATTAGGCGCTCTTGTCGCTTGCTATCTCGCGACTGTTGGTGCAGCTACATGACTTCGATTGGTTTTACGGGAACGTTTTTATATCAGTGAGGGCCTATCTATATACATCGATGCGGCTGACCTACAAAATAAAACTGTCGGATCGGCTCTAGTTTTAACTTTAGTCGTAACTATTACAGAAACTTAATTTTCGTTTGACAGCTGGAAGGAAATGTTGAAAGTTCTCGATATTTTGAGCAATAGTGGTATCTATGTAATTTTAAATTTGCAAGTTATTTTATACTGTGAAGATTGGAGATCGGTCTTCCAGAAATTACCGAAGAATTTTGCCTACACTCGACATGCTCTGGCCAGATTAGGATTCACATTTAATATTTTTTTTGTATAATACATTTTTTTAAATACCTGACATTAAATAAGTCAGAGAGTATCTGCCCACCTGATGGTAAGTGGCGCTCAAGATCCTTGAATGTTAGGAAGTGGAATCAGACACTCATGACTGACATCAGGCATGAGATGACATTGAGAACATCTGTGATCCCAAAGGTGAGAACAGCATTCCACGCATGATCTGATCTGTGTTTTGTACAGTAACAGTCTGATTGAAGGCGGGGAAATCCGCTTCACCTTATTCAGTATTCCGAGTTGCTTTAACGCTGTTAATTATACTAAGATAAATAAGTACATACCTACTGTACAATTTAATTAAATATATCAAAAACAACAATAAATTTAATAACCATCACAGATTGAATGTTTTAAAAAACTACTATTTATAAAAAAAAACTTTATCAATATAAAATCAATCTATTACTATTAGTAGCAAAAAAAATGTATGTTGCTCTAAATACAAAAAGCTAATTAAAATATATAAAAAATCCTCCCCTTTCACTTAAATACTCATATGTTATCATTAAACGATCTATACAGAAGCCGTTTTATAGAGCCGGTTTTTCAACACAGATTTAACTTAGATTATAATTTTAATTCTGAAATATTATCATCTGCTAGCATTGGAGGCAGATCATTATTTATTAATGATTCAATAATAAATACTGTTACTATTAAAACTGCTTGGAAAAGTATCAAACAAATTATATTAATGTTATAATATACCTGTGTTTGACTTGTCGCTTTTTTTCGCTTTATTTCGCTTTGAAAGTAGTTCGACTTGGCTTTGCTCTATGGCTTACATTTTAAGCAAAATTCGGTAAAAAAAGCGTTGATCGCTTTGCTTCGCTTTCAAGTCGGACATAGCATATGAAAGGTTTCTTAACTATATTTGGCGCCGGGGTATAAAATTAAGCCTGCAACCCTTAACAAATAAAAAGTAACTATGTTCCATATTTTTTTGAATACTTTACAATCAAGTTAAAAGGCGCGCGCGCCACTCAGTTGTCATTGCAATCTCTTAAATTTGAAGCGCGTTTGTTGGAACATCAATTGAATTTCTATAGTAATAAGATCTAACTTAAATTAAGCAAATATTGGTGCATTGTTGCTGAATTTAATGTTTGTTAAAGCGGATTACGTTGGAGGCTTGTACTTCCTAGAACTCTGCGACTGATACCTTAGTGTATTTAACTCTTAGTTTTATGGTTCAGTTTTACGTATTAAATTTTATAAATTTGCTGTTAATAAAAGATACATTGACTTTATGGCTGAAATATTTATAAATATTGTAAAAAGGATTTGTATATTTTTTCGGTCTACGCTAATCATTGTTGTAACTTAACCTAGGATATGTATTGGTGAATACCCGGCTCTTATCGGCATTTAAGATTAATGATGGACATACTATGATGTGTTTAGTGATTGACATGACACGTGACAAGTGGTTGACAAGTGATCTCGTCATCGACTAGCAGAATATGGCTGTCTAATTTAAAAACCTAGCAACCTAAAGATTTGATATTTTTTATTAATATTTCTGTTCTAATTAAAAATACCGTTTTAGCGTAAAATTGTCCAATACCTACATACTGCCTCCGTGGTCAAGTGGCTAGGTCCGTGAATTCAGACTCAGGTACCGGGTACGATTCCTGTTCGGGACATAACAATATTTAATAATTTAAATAAATAATTTTAATTAATATTTAATTTATTTGTGATAATTCTCGAGTTTAGTACGCTAGAAACATCGTCGAGCTTGCCACTTGTCATCATTGGCCTATAGAAAAGTTGGCTAAATGTTTCCCTTTCGGGGTGGTCAGAAACCACGCTTATAGATAAGCGGATTCACATTTAGTCAACTTTACTATAGGCGAATCATGACAAGTGGCAAGCTCGTCGATGTCTCCAGCGTACCAAACTCGAGAAATATCACAAATAAATTACATAATAATTAAATGTATTTATTTACATTAATAAATATTTTTGTGTCCCGACCAGGAATCGAACCCGGTACCTCCGAGTCTAAATCCACGGACTTACTTACTAGACCACGGAGGCAGTGTATTAAATGTTAGTTTAAAGTTCAAATCCGTGCGTGAATTGTTCCTAGCAGTGTCGGCGTCTCATAATAAATAATGGTCAAATAAACTATTTTACTGTTACTAGGTTTTAAAAGTGAACAACTGAGGATGTATCATCACGAATCGTCCGCCTGACTCCACTAATGAATCGGATGAATTGGGACTATCGATTGTGGCGAGATTGTCCCGACACAAAGAATGGTGTCGAAATAGTTTTATCATCGGATCAGATTACACTTTCTTCCGGGATGTAACGATATTGTATGTATACGTTCTAAATGCAGTTTAACATGTATTTTTTTAATAATAATCTCAAAAACCGCCGCACCGATTTTTATGCTGTTTTTACCAATTTAGTAAAGCCAATATTAGGCTATTTATCCTTTAATGAGTCAGTGCCGAATTGTCTGACTGTTGAATTGAACGATCGCGATGGCTAACAAAGCCAGCAATATAATAAAATCTGGTCCCAAGAGAAAGTTCTTCTAGGAAGCAATTTAATAATGAAATTGATTATAAACGGTTCTTACTGTCGGATAATAACTGATTGGACAATCAGGTCAAGCGATGATTATTGCAATAGGAATATTTAAATTATGCAATAGACATCTTAACTGGAAGATCAAAGGCAAATACAAATCGTATGAGTTAATGATTTGTAAGTTTAAAAAGCGTATCATCACAAATTTATTCCTTTCGGGGTGTGGTCATAATTAAATAGGCAGATTCACATTTAGCCAACTTTACTATAGGCCCATCATGATAGGAATCGAACACAGAGGTACGCGTCTATATCCACGGACTTAACAGATAGACCCGGCAGACATTTATAATAATTTATTATAATGTTATTATAGAACACAAAAAGGAAGACGCCAAAATGTTGATTCGTCACAAAGTGGTGAAAAAATTAGACTGATCGAATGGCTATGTGACTCGTAGCCGCGGCTGATATGTGCGACATATGACGGACATAATTTTTAAAAAACAAAAGTAAAGTATCATTACGACCGTTTCCCTTTCGGGGTGGTCAGCTTATAAATAAGCAGATTCACATTTAGCCAACTTTACTATAGGCCAATCATGACAAGTGGCAAACTCGTCGATGTCTCCAGCGTACCAAACTCGAGAAATATCACAAATAAATTAAATATTAATTTTACTGTACCTTAAAAAACAGATGCCATGAAATTATCTACCAGATTATAATAATAATAATAAAAATCATTTTAAGAACATTTCTGTCTTGTATTTATTTAAAGTTCTCAAGTTCTTAATAAAACACTGATTACAAGACAAGATCTATGCTATAATGCAAGCAGTAGATGCCCCGCTATAGATGAAAAGATGCGCTGGTAGTTGTTGGGATTATGTGCAATAGTGAGGCCTATATCCAGCAGTGGAGAGAGATATCATTAATAGGTGGTAGGCAGACTGATGGTGGTAATTTTCCCAGTCTGCCGGGGCGGAGAAGCATCCACCGTGCGTGCCGATAAACCCAGTAAATTGTATCCATACTTTTCGGGATCAGGTTTGAATTGCCGTCATGCCCTGACTGGCATAGTGTTAGGGATTGATGTGACGCCACTTACCATCAGGTAGGCGTAAGGTCACATGTCGTACTAGTATATAAAAAAATGTAGATAATAATGACACGAATTCAACAGTCTATGACCCCGCCATGTCCTTTTTGTGCAGTGACCAAGTTTCGCCGCGACAGACTGACATTGTTCTTGAAGCTGTCTTCAGTCACCATTGTTGTCGCTGTCATAATTAGTAATTTACGATTAGCTTGGCCTTTAAACCTATTTTAGATTTTTTTATTATGAAACAGACTTATTGTTTATTGAAGCTAGAGAGATTTTCTTTATTTCTATGCCCGTGTGCCAATATCTAAGAATATAGGTGGGTTGTAATCAGAGACATAAAATATAAAACAAGGCGAGGAAACAAGACAAACGGTATGAGAATTAAAGCGAGAACAATCGTCTAATTAATTAGTCTAAGTTAAATTTATTTAGTTGTTTCTCTGACAATATGCAGACCTGCGGAAGTTTGAATCTTATATTTCTTGATAAATATCATAGATTCTATATTCTCGTTAACGCCAACATGAAGTTCCCACTATTTTTGGTAGTTATATTAATAAAGCTATTTATACCTCAAATAATTTACTTATGTATAAGATTTTAACTAAAAATAATACTTTAACAACTTAACTAAATCTATATTTGAATTATACATATATTAAATCTGCTTTATTACCTATGATAAAGATTAATACCGTATATATATAAATAGCTATCCAATTACCGCTTTATAATTGCCCTATTTTTCAAAGTTTAAAAATGTATATAGTATGTTATCCTTTAGAGATAGACATATGCCATCGCGGACTTTTCTGTAGATCTATGTAAGATACGTAATTCCATCATAAATTATTTTGTTATATCTCAAAGGAATTAGGCAGAGCTTTCGTTGAAAGCTTCCAGACAAATATTGTTAATGTATCATCATCATCATCAGCCTGTGTCTCTCCACTGCTGGATATAGGCCTCCCCCAAGGCTCGCCACTGCACGCGGTCTTTTGCAACCCTCATCCAACCCCCACCAGCGACCCTCCTTAGGTCACATCCGTCCATCTGGCGGGGGGTCGTCCCACTCTGCGTCGTCCCGTACTTGGTCTCCACTCCAGAACCCGTTTGCCCCATCGGTCATCGGTTCTGTGGCAGATGTGTCCGGCCCATTGCCACTTCAGCTTGCTAATTTTGATTGCTATGTCAGTAACTTTGGTTCTCTGACGAATTTCAACGTTTCGAATTCTATCCATCAGAGAAATACCAAGCATAGCTCTCTCCATAGCTGAGCGACCTTGAATTTGTGAACCAGACCCACTGTCAGTGTCCACGTCTCTGCTCCGTACGTCATTACGGAGAGGACGCACTGGTTGAAGACTTTTGTCTTCAAACACTGTGGTATGGACGGTGAGAAGATATGTCGAAGTTTCCCGAATGCCGCCCATCCTAGCGTCTGTCGGCTTCTTTGCTGAAGTTTGCAGCGCCTAGCTGAATAGTCTGTCCAATGTAGACGTATTCCTGCACAACTTCGAGAGTAGCATTTCCCACACAGATTGGCCTCGGCTTGACATGGTCATTGAACATAACCTTAGTCTTATCCAGGTTCATTGCGAGACCAACCCGCTGAGAAGCCACGTTTAAGCCGTTTAACATTCTGCTAAGATCCTTGAGCGAGCTGGCCATGATGACTATGTCATCCGCGAATCGAAGGTTAATGTATACAAAAACTTAACTAATTGTGCAATAGTTTTTTAGTTTATTACGAACAAACAGACAGACGCGGCGGAGGACTTTGTTTTATAATTTGTAGTGATATATAGACACATCTTCACCCAAATTTTTGCCAGGCTTCGTTAATCCAATGTTGTCATCCTTTGTTTAAGATCTCGTCCTCCCATCGTTCCTTAGTTCTATTAACCTATTTTTAACCAGATAGTTAAATACTCTAGCGTATAGATCTAAAAGTAATAAATCATTGCTTAGCATAGAGTTATTCACCGACATTAGTGCGCTGCCCACCTCGCGTCCACGAGGCTTGAAGGTAGTGCATAAATTATTATGATTTGTGGCCTCAGCTTCTCCTTTAATCCAATAGTCAGGGAGATAGCTGTAAAAATTATTAGATGTTTAGCTCGCCTTTGTATGTGCAAATGTGGTTTTATTTAGTTATCATATAAATATTTAATTTATCTATAATATATAATATAATATACAATAGGACCTGCCTTACTGCTACATGAATAAACAAAATATTTGATAACAATTTTATTTAAATATTTGATAAAAATATTACAAACTCTTATATTTTATTATAGTATAGAAAAATGCTGTAGTTATTTAACGTTTAAAATAATACTTTTATACACCAAATAATTTTAATAAGTTATACAGTTAGTGGCTCTGCGTTCTTCACTATTTTCCAAGGTCGGTTATAGTGCTTGATCGACCGGCGCGGTGGGTACGTATGTACGTTGTCAGTGTAGCGCTGTATTATCTTGTCATGGCGGACTAAATTTATTTATTTACAGAATCCTATATTCATAACACATTTACATCCAAATAATATAATATACATATTTTACATGACAAATTATAAAATAAAATAAATTTTGGATCAACTATAATGGCTCCAAGTACCTTAAGATACCTGTTTGCTTTGTGCATCTGATGATACGAAAATGTCAAAAAATAATTATTATTAGACCGCGCGATCTTGTTTAATAAAACGATTACACGAAGGACAGGGGCTGGAGTAAGTGCTTACAAGCACGTCCTCTGCGAATAGTTGATGGCCGTGCGCGCGTAGGTACTTTTTGGGTACAAACAGAGTGATTAATTTTAAAACTTCTGGTTAAAACATTTTGGCTTTTAGATTTTTTAATATATAAATAACCTATTTATTCTAACCTCTAAGGAGTTATAGTGGAGCATATCTAGGATGAATGACGTAGGGTACAAACGTGGATAGTAGCCGTAAATCTTCTTGTACATAGCTTTTAGAAATATTTTATGCACCTTTTCCACTATTAGCGTGTATGTACTTTCTATTGGATTCCATATTACGGCATTAAACTCTACGGAACTATGGACATACGAATTGTACAACACAGCTAGCTAATGTTTCGTCCCGTTTATTACCCACGTTACCCAATTTCCGTAAAATGTGTGCAGCATGGCTGCTTGTGAAGCAGGCCGGGGCAGCTCCCGTCTAACTTTCTGTTTTTTTTTAAATTTATTTATGTTCTTGGATTTTTATTTGTTTTATATTAATTTTATTTTTAATGAATTTTGTTTCATTATTGTTTTATAACTTTTATTTATATTACTGTTTCACTAAATTTAAATGTCGGCTATGGTATAATAACAGAGGTTGTTGGAACCTGTTTCCAACACCATTTTCTGAACCATAGACCCTTTTGTCATTATATCCTTGTTTTATTTTTTAACTATATTTACCATTTTTATTAACTATTTTTGTGACAAATAAAAACTGATTATTTTTACCGTGACAGTCACACATGCGAACGAAAACTTTTAAAAAATGCCATCACCTAGACTATATGGGCCGTTCATTAGAGATGGGCCCATTGAGGCCAAGTGGAGCGAGTCTACGATTCTGTAACACTGTCATTTAGATATCGGTAGGGCAACACAATTTTTAAAAGGATCACGAGATTCAATTTCAAATATTTTTAGAGCAGTTTGTTGATGCTTACAATATATTCGTTGTTCTTTTATTGTCGAACGCAGGTAGGCTTATTGTACGTTCATTACAGTCGTTAAACACAGAGGCCTAGACCTCCGCTGTTGTAGATTAGCCTTTCAGAATATGTATCTGGAGAATTTAGACTACACACGCCATGATGGCAGACAAGTCGTCGAGGATCTGATGACAATGTATTAACGATTCCACAAGTTGGTATTAGTGGAACCGGCCCCGAAGCGGACGGCTTAATGGTCTCCAAGGCACGGAAACGTTGTTGTAAATCTATGACAAATGTACGTGCTAAAAGAGTATTTCTCATTGGTACATGCCGGGGTCGAACGTTCCTACAACCGAGGCCTACGACATTCATTTCTATATTTTATTTTCCGTAACACTTTCTCGCCATCCCGTCTGGTCAGTGTAGCGAGTGTAGGCCAAATTCTCGAGACACATATGTTCTGGAAGGCCTATCACCAACAGTGTAGTTCTAGGACGCTGTGTTCTAGGGGCTGAAATGAAAAAACAACAATGTCAATTTACAACTGCCAATGCACGGCCTTAGACTAATCCATTCTGAGATGATTTGCTTTAATTCTCATACCGTTTTGCTTCTTGCCCTGTCTTGAGTCTTGATATATCTTCAACCAATGACGAAGTCTAGGTGGTTAATTTATCCAGACTTGAACAACTGGATTGGATGCAATCTGCAACCGCAGTTACAGTAATGCAATTAGAAACTACAACACCGAGCGACGACTTGACCACTCGACTCGAAAAACTTTATCGCCCAGGAATCCAGGAAGCGCAAATTCACTGAGCGCATACAGTTAATTATGTTAGGTTCAGCTCTCAGATGGTCATGGTCTTAATTTACAGTCAGCAATTTTCTCATGGCGATTTTTGCTTCACTCTTCAGTAATTCAATAAAGTATAAAGATAAATAAAAAAGGAATATCTTTTTGATCAAACAAATGATTACTTTCTAATCCACAATACTGTCCAACACATAGTCAGCCTACAATGTAAAGTAGTGTAAAGAAGCCGAGAATCTAAAAGTTATTAACATGTATCTTTCAAATGTGACATTTTAATCTAGGACCTGTCAACGACTTTCTTTCCATCACACCTCACATAGTTTATTATGATATACCATAAAATTACCTTCGACGCGGCGCCTGCTAAAATCCTTATATGCATATTTTTTGTTTTTGTTATGTTCTCTTTTTACCCAAAAGCGCGACGCAAAGACGGGTTATGTGTTTACAGCCTATGTATGTTCCTTTCTGGAACACTGGAGACCAAACCCGTTGACCGATTTTAATGTTACTCACATTAATCAATTCGTCTTTATCACGAGAGTGTCACTGAAGATATGACATTAATCAAATTTCATTAAAACGACAATGAGACGACATATTGTAGAAAAATTAAAATATTTAATAAATTGCCTGACTATTTTACGGATGAGCCATTCAATAAATTCAAAAGATTAACAAAAGCATGGTTGTTGAAAAGGTCTTTTTACAGTGTGCGTGATTTTCTTGACTAAATTGTGATTATTGACTAAATTATATTGCATGCTTTGACATTATTATTATTAATCTTATTGACCGACTGATAAATGTTATTATTGTTTTACGTTTCTGCTCACTTGTATTTATTCTTGTGTCCATAAATATGATATTCTAATTGTAACTACGGTAATATTGTATTTATTTGGTAGTACTAATCGATAGCAATCACAACTGCAAATTTGTCTACCCAAATTCTTTACACGAATATATAAATATTAAAAAAAAAGGAGCGAACTATATTTAGTACTGTTGTGTTCTCTTGTGAGTTCTCTTCTCCTCATGAATGATGATTAACTGTATCATTAATATTTCATATTTTTTTCATCCTGCCTATCACCTTACTCGATCCCCAAGGTTAGCTGGTAAAGAATGCCTACTGGCTTTAAAGCTCGCCTCTGTACTATTTTTAAGTGCATTAAAGAATTTAAATAAATAAATAAAATGATAATGAATGAGGTGATAGGGAAGGCAATGCGTCTCTAACCCATACAGCCAAGTTTGACGTAATATATCTTTCTTTGAATGAGTTAATAAGTAATTTTTATAAAATTCCAGACGTTGTAGAATGTGATTTTAATAAAATTTAATTTAATATATTAATTTTATAACGCGGGGAACTTTTACTGCCATGATAAAAATAACAATAATAAATCTATTGCAGGTCAATGGTTTGCATTAATTAGATCGTTGACATGGGGAAATTTACTAAAAATGTTTACTAAATGGCATCTTGCCAATTTATTTTGTGTCATTTCCTTGTTTTGAAACATTTAACTCATGCAGTGGACGGGAAAAACTTGGAGTAACTCATAGAGGATCAGTTTACAATCAAATGGAACTAAAATACAATTGAGCACAAGGATAAATAAAAATAGTATACTATTAAATATAAATAAATAAAACTAATACAATGTATGCTATAATGGGGTCTTGTGAAAATAAAGAATAGTTCATTATATTCAGTTTAAGAATTAAAGATACATTTGGTATCCTCGCCAAGCTGTCTGGCAAATTCTCCAGATATAAGTTTGGAAGGCCCATCTCCAACAGTAGAGGTCTAGGACGCTGTGTTGAATAATGACATTTGGTAATTTAAGCAGTTGTTAAGAGCTTGGTCAAAAATGATATAATTTAATATTTATCTAACTAAATTCTGCCTAAAACTGCCTCCGTGGTCTAGCGGTTAAGTCCGTGGATTTAGACTCGGAGGTACCGGGTCCGATTCCTGGTCGGGATAAAATAATATTTATTAATTTGTATAAATTAATATTTTATTTAATTGTGATATTCCCCGAGTTTGGTACGCTAGAGACATCGACGAGATTGCCACTTGTGATGATTGGCCTATAGTAAAGTTGGCTAAATGTGAATCCGCTTATTCATAAGCGTGGTTTCTGACCATCCCGAAAGGGAAACGGTCGTGATGATACTTTAGTTATGATTAATGACTACCGACACACAAAATTACTGACATAAATAACGCACTTGACCGATTTTCGTTAATAAATGAGCATTCAGTTCCGGAAGTCTACGCCACTGCAATTAAAAAAAACTACTTGAGATTATTTTGGATGCAACTATAAGAATACACGGAGGCTACAACGGGATAATAAAATAAAACAAAGAAATATAATATATTTCAGTAATGTGTTTAAAGTTATCCCAATGGTTGGCTATGATAAAATGTCTTGCGGTATTAAAGCCCGCCTTTGTCTTTGTGCAATAAAGTATTAAATAAATAAAAAATAAATAAATAAATACTTACTAGCTGACCCGGCGAACTTCGTACCGCCTAACAGTAATTGAATGGTCAAGCTTAATATAAATTTCTGAACGCATATAGTTTGATAGAATCATGACAAGTGGCAAACTCGTCGATGTCTCCAGCGTACCAAACTCGAGAAATATCACAAATAAATTAAATGTATTTATTTACATTAATAAATATTTTTGTGTCCCGACCAGGAATCGAACCTGCCCTCGGTACCTCCGACTCTAAATCCACGGACTTAACCCCTAGCCCACGGAGGCAGTAATCGTAACTGTCAGTTTAAATACATTTTTTATTAGGTATTTCTTGTGTAGTAAGGTTTTCAGATGCCATCATCGTCATATACCTTATCTTTGGGTTCCAAAAACATCATTGCTTCCATCATTACCATGACAGCCTCTAAAACACACCTCCACTGTTGGAGATGGACTGGAAATTTCTGGAGTATTTCGTCTGCACACGCCACTGAAAGTTGGCAAAAGTCTGACGATTTTTAATGACAATTTATTAACGATTTAAAAAGTTGGTATTAGAAGAAGCGGGACCGACGGCTTAACGTGCTCTTCGAGATAACAAATCTATGACAAATGTAAGTATATCTCTTTTTCGTTTAGGATTTTAAGAAAATCGTTCTTACACCGAGCCATCACTGCCCCCTAAATCTTAATTTATTTAAAATGGGTCCAGTAGTGAAATGGTAACACCTAAATTCTATAAATGAAAAAAAATATAGGTTTACTTTTATTATTATTAGGTGCCTAATGGCAATGAGAAAATAATAATAATAAAGAGCCAATTCCGCGATACTTTGTGTACGTTGTGTCATTTTTGCCGTCAGACTGACTACGATGACATCTATGCATTCGGGAATCGTTCCAAATATGAATTTATAGCGAAACGATGTGAGCAATTGATGGTAGCATATTCTCATTGATTACAATCGTGAATCGAAAGAGTTTTTTAATATATTTTTTTCTAAACAAAAATACTATTGCTGATTGGTGGAGTCAGGAAATCTTACGTTGGACCACATTTTTTTTTTCTTTGAACCTTGCTGATACCTCGTGTAATTAATGGCTTCAGTTGTCATTAATAGATCCTCTATTTGAAATTAAAAAGGTCACATTTTAAAAAGATAAAAATCCTTATCCGAAAAACAATACACTACTGTATGGTTAATAAGGCCGCGTCTGAAAATCGCGATATCCATCGTGATAAACACCTAAAGTGTTATTATTTATTGATCTCGCCCACAGCCGAAAGACAAATTAGAGAGAGAAAGAATTACTTAAGTCAAAGTTCGCGCGATCGTCGACCTCTCGCTTACTACTTGATTAGGCACTGTATGAGTGGCGGTATTTTTGGGACAACTTCTCTGCACCATAACTTAAGATTTTATTACCGAATAATTAAAATAAAAAAATCGTAGTTCTTTATTTTCATTCGAGATTATAATATAAAATATATTGTTCTTTAATAAATTCCATATTCTATATACAATGGTAATCGTACGCGAATAATTGACCAGTGTGGTGTAAAAAATTATGTAACGAACATTTTGTATGAAAATAACAACCATTGCCCGCTCTATCTTATTATATCTGTAAATCATTAATATGTATTTCTATGGAATATTTCATAAACTCTTTATTGCACAAAAAACATAAATATAATGTACAAGGGCGAACTTAATGCCGTTTCGGCATTTTATAACAGCTAACCTTTGGGACTGTGGTAAAGGATTTGCATTATTATAAATATACAATTTACATACAATACATAATAATCGTTACATACTACTACTTAAATACACACATATATATATATATATACAATATATATATCATCATCATCATTACAGCCCCTAGAACACAGCGTCCTAGATCTCCACTGCTGGAGATGGGCCTTCCAGAACATATCTGGAGAACTTGGCCTACACTCGCCACGTTGGCCAGACGGCTTGGCGAGGATATATATATATATATATCATCGCTCACTTCCTAAACAAACAACATGGATCTTCTTAGTACCTATATCTATCATACTATTTTTATTGTGTGTAAACAGTACTATATACTTACCTAGTTTCGTATTTGTATATATATATATACATACATATATATATATTTTATAACAGCTAACCTTTGGGACTGTGGTAAAGGATTTGCATTATTATAAATATACAATTTACATACAATACATAATAATCGTTACATACTACTTAAATACACATATATATATATATATGTGTATTTAAGTTTATTAATATATATATATGTATGTATATATATACAAATACGAAACTAGGTAAGTATATAGTACTGTTTACACACAATAAAAATAGTATGATAGATATAGGTACTAAGAAGATCCATGTTGTTTGTTTAGGAAGTGAGCGATGAGTAGATTTTTAAATATATTAATAGACGGCGCGCTCCCGTCTGATAACCAGAGGAAGGAACTATCACTATATAACGGTATGAGAATTAAATGCTGGACAATCGTCTTAGGATAAATTAGTCTATGACAATTAATTGCTGGTTATGGTCGTGCATTTTAAATTGGTTTTAATGTTTGACTTACAATATGCCGAACTGCATGCTACGGATGTGTTATCCACGTTTAACTTCGACAAGAGAAAAATAACAAGCGTAAAAATTGTATCATTTTTTTTTTGTTAATATATGTTGATCTCGTTTTGTTTCGTTTACAATCTAATACGTAGGTATTGAATTTAGAACAGTTTCAAGAATCGTTAGATGTTCGCGGAAGCTCCAGTTATGTGGCTGCTAATTTTAGGCTCACAGAGTCGCAACTACTGAACATAAACTAGGAAGTGCAATGACCTATTTCAGCAGTGAAGCGGCCCTTTGTTGTTTCGAACGTTTATTTCTACGGTTTGTTGCGTAACTTTACGAGTTCGGATCATGCACGTATATAAGGACAGCTTAAATACAATTCGTTATCTATATATATACAAATTAATGTCTGTGTGTATGTGTATGTTCCCTATGCATTTATGCAAAACTACTCGACTGATCGGGATAAAAATTTGTTTTTTTTTTTTTTTAATCACAGCTTATTATATTAAACATATAAACAAAGTATCAATAGTGGAACACAAGCCAAAGACATTTTAGATTAAGTTGTGTAAACATCGGTTAAGATTTCTGACATACTACTACTGTTGTCCGATAGGTGGCGCGCATCAGTGCTGATTTGTGGGCCATACCGACCGAGGGTACTTTCATTAACTGTCAGGCGGTACGAAGTTCGCCGGTTCAGCTATCTATCTATCTATATATATAAAATAATGTCTGTGTGTATGTATTTTCCCTATGCATTTATTCAAAACTACTTGACTGATCGCGATGAAACTTTCGAATTATGTTGTGTGAACATCGGCTAAGATTTCTGACATACTACTACCGTTGTCCGATAGGTGGCGTGCATCAGCGCTGATTTGTGGGCCATACCGACCGAGGGTACTTTCATTAACTGTCAGGCGGTACGATGTTCGCCGGTTCAGCTATCTATCTATCTATATATATAAAATAATGTCTGTGTGTATGTATGTTCCCTATGCATTTCAAAACTACTTGACCGATCGGGATGAAACTTTGAGAATATGTTGTGTGAACATCGGCGAAGGTTTCTGTCATAGTACTACTGTAGTCCGATAGGTGGCGCGCATCAGCGCTGTAACAATATTGAGTGGGATATCATTGAATAGGTATTTGAAAATCATGTTGAGGTTCTCTTATAATTTTACATTTAGAGTGACCATTTAGGATTTATAACAATTTAAAGTTGGTTACTTTGGGCTTTTTTTGAGATTATTTTTTTACAGTTTTTAATTAAAGTTATTTTTTTACGCAGTCTGGTTTTTATAACTTTACAAGACTATGTGTAATGCTATGCACGCTTTTTAATTCAAGTAATTATGCTAGTAACGCTGTAATGACAAGAATTGTTTCGTATTTATAATAAGTAATAATTTATTTAATTGACCCATTTAATGCTTTTAAATCTAGCCTGAAATAGAATCTATACATGCACATTACTTCTGTGGACTAAGTTTTGGTTTGGGTGTGTGTGTGTGAGTTGTCTTCGTTTCTAGTATATGAATAGACAGGTGATGGGGAGATGCACTTGCGCGTTCCTGGTTGGTTTTGATTCCCAGATTGAGTGGATAAATAAATGTCGTTTAATTTAAATTGCAAATTTATTGTTGTTAGCAAATTATAAGTGTAATTAATGGTTTGTTATATATATATATATATACACACATCAAAAAAGTCTAGGGATCAAGCATGTTTATGCGGATTTCTTGTGATTGAGATGTGGCTTTGTAATAAATTTATGATTTTATAAATTTATATGGATCCTTTTTGGTGCATTTCATAATTTAAAACAGGAACTGTCAATCAAATTCGAGTAAAAGATGAAAATCAGCTGTCAATATTTTCCCTATAAAAACATAAGACGCATTGAAGACATTATTAGTGCTACTGTTTCCCTACTACTGATTAAAACCAACGTTATTATGGAGCGGCGACGTCATTTAAGCAGGGAAGAAATGATCAGAGCCGTGGGAATGATAGAAGCTGGTTCCCGGCAACGTACTGTGGCTTTAGCTCTGAATACAAGTCAGAGTGTTATCAGTCGACTTTGGACACGTTACCGAACCACTGGTACCGTGGCTGAGCGCCATGGAGGACGGTATCGCTGCACCACACGGAGACAAGACCGATACATTCAAATCACAGCTCGAAGAACTCCAACAATAACCGCCATGATGTTAGCCGTGAGCCTTCATCGCTCTTCAGGGAACTTAATTAGCGACCAAACAGTCAGAAACCGCTTGCATGAAGTGAACCTTCATTCCCGAAGACCGCTACGGGTACCACCTATAGCAATGCACAATCGTAGGACTCGATATCAATGGGCTCTTGAACACAGAAATTGGACAGAAGAACAATGGCGTTTCGTGTGCTTTTCTGATGAGTCTCGTTTTGGTATGAGGCCGGATACAAGACGTATACGACACTGGAGAACCCCTGGACGCCAACAGCGATTAAAATCCTGCCAGGAAGTCCATCCTTATAGTGGTGGAACCATCATGGTATGGGCGGGTATTTCGATCGGCGGAAGAACTGAGTTGATTTGGATCAGAGGCAACCTCAACGCTCAAATTTATGCTGAGACGGTTGTATCAGACGTCATCGTTCCTCTACAAGTGCATATCGGTCCCTTATTTCAGTTAATGCATGATAATGCACGACCGCACACCGCAAGAGTTGTAAGACAGACTCTCGCCGCAGCTAACATCAATGTCCTGCCCTGGCCTGCTCAGTCGCCAGACTTGAACCCGATTGAGCATGCATGGGATATTCTTCAGAGAAGAGCTCTGCCGAATATGGAGGGTATCCAGTCGCAAGAAGACCTTTTTTTGTTGTTGCAACGAACATGGGCGGCCATTCCACAGCGTGATTTGGATGAACTCATTTTGAGTATGCCAAACCGATGTTCTTGTGTTGTTAGTGTTCGCGGTAGAAACACGGATTATTAATTGTTTAAGTTACCCAATAAAATTTAAAAAAAACTGTTATTTCAGTCTTTTTTTCGAACTTTAATGTTAGTGGTTCAAATGTCAAAAATCCCTTTATTAGGAAAATGGCAATTTTTTTTACTAATGCAAAGGTGACTTGGTTTATCGTTACTGTAGACAAACGAAAACATTTTATTTGATCAATCCTTAAAGAAAATTTTAATGAATATCAATCAGGAGAAAAGTTATTGCAAAAATATATGTTGATCCCTAGACACTTTTGATGTGTGTATATATATATATTATACTTTTACGACATTTGACCTTATTAGTGGATTTCGTTATTTACGTCATAATTAGAAAATATTATTCAATTCTTAACTCTATAAGCGCTCGACCTTGACAGTGGCCTTGCAAATATCAACTATAATAGCGTGATATATATATAGTTAACGAATTCCATTATATAACGTTTGCGCCTAAGTAACAGAATAGGGCTGCTTGAGTCCTTCAAGCAAAGTGTGACAAATAATCTTGATAGGCCGGTATCGCTTACTATGTTACTTGTATTCAAAGTATAAATAAATAAAAAAAAACATTTGGCCAGTCCTTAACCAATAGGTCTATGTTTTGGATGCGTTTGTTTGGGTTTTCTCATAAAGTTATTAACGATTACTTGAAGCACTAACGTTGCTCATGAGGCGTTGGTATACTGTTAGGCAATGGACGTTGTTTCCAGTACATTTTTTTATTGCTGTATAAAATATCATTGAAGCCATTTATTAGTTAAATAGTTAAAAAAATACGTGTGTGGCCAATAAACAAAAATGTAATGAAGCAAAAAAATTATGCCTAAACACTAAAAACTGCATCTGTGTTCTTGCGGTTAAATTCATGTGAACAATCACCGTAGTAGGTATAGCTTGTAGAACACGCTCAGTTTGGTACGCTAGATTTCCACTAGTCATGATTGGCCTATAGTAAAGTTGGCTAAATGTGAATCCGCTTCTTTATAAGCGTGGTTTCTGACCACCCCGAAAGGGATACGGTCGTGATTATAGTTTACTTTTTATGACAATGCCCGTTTACATCAGCTATTACCTTATATCTGTGGTGTCAAGGAAAAAGGGGATAAGTACAAAACTTGAACTTTTCACTAGAGGCAAATTAAGAAAACAACTCATTTTTATAATTAGAAAATTGTAATTAGTAAATGGTTAATTTCATTAGTCGTATACTTTAGGTACGAGTCCACTCATCTCACTATGCATAACTGAATTATTGGCGGTAAAAGCGCGATACTGAATTAACTCGATTGAACTCTTTTTACTTATTTATACATTTTAATGTTACGACTAGGCCCTTTATGTACGTAGGGGTGTAAAATAAACTGTACAGTGTATAGACTCATCTCCTTTTGCATTAACGCATATGAATGTTTTGAACCAATAGTTGCAAAAATAAAATTTTAAAATTATTCGACTCATCTCCTTTTTCCTTGAAACCACAGATATATACTTAGTATGATTATTTTTACAGCAGAAACAATTTTAATTGACAATTTTTATATTTGTATTGCATTGCTTATATGGCAACGTCACTGATGGGGGTTGGATGAGGAGATCGTGTGAAGTGACGAGCCTTGGGGGAGGCCTATATCCAGCAGTGGAGAGACACAGGCTGATGATGATGATAACTATACTTATTGGAAATTTGACATGTAAATGTTTTTTTTTTGTTAACCTATTACAGAAAATAATTCATTCTAAATCCTGAGTCTAAGGACTTAATGGACCTATGACTCTTATAGGCTTGTGCCAATACGGACTTTGAATTTTAAAGAAAAAAAAAATAGGGGATATACAATCCCCGTTATAATTTGGTTTGAAGTTTACGCAATAACCTCACTTGATGGAAATACAGGGCTGCAACAATCGAGCAATTTCGATTAATATAGATAAGCCCGATGCAAACTAAGTCGACCTCTGCCCTATTCCGCAACCAATTTACGCAAAGCGTTAGAAAGAAAGTTCTTATCTTAAATATGTTCAAAATAATACCTACTCTTTTGACCATTGTGATTTGACCCTGATTTTGTTCTTCTTTTTTATTTTGCTATTTATCTTTACTTATGTCATATTTATTAGTCAGAGAAAAATAAGGAGGATTTTGTCTTTAAAGCTTCCGAGCTTAATAAGTCGCCAATTAGATCGCAACACAAGGTCCGTAATTTTATTTATTTTCCAAAAAGCTGATTGACTACGCATCTTAAAAATACACTCAGACTTAAAACCAAAAAAATGTTGAGTGTGCGAACGTGAATAATGCAAAAGCCTTTCTGAGAGTAAGAATTTCTGCGTAACTAAAATAAACTAAAATTATTATTATTCTCAGTTTTGACGACGAGAATAATATAATATTTTGAGTTTTCCCAAACTTGTCCCAACATCATGTGTCATGTTGGTTAAGATTTCTAGTTTTTCTTACGTCTTTTGTTTGCGCATTTAAACGTACTACTTTTCCTTCTAAAACATAATGATGCAATACAGCATTATCATACTCTCCATTTTTTATATTATTCAATATTGACATGTGGCGGTATATTGTAGACGATGTATAGTGTATTAGTACGCGGGGTTCAAGAATAGGAGCATCTGACATCAGTCACTTACGACCGGCATCAGTCTCTACCAAGGCCTAATAAGATGCTATACCTTCTAGTAGATAGTCAGAATTTTAGTAAAGTATCATCACGACCGTGTGGTCAGAAACCACGCTTATAAATAAGCGGATTCACATTTAGCCAACTTTACTATAGGCCAATCATGACAAGTGGCAAGCTCGTCGATGTCTCCAGCGTACCAAACTCGAGAATATCATAAATAAATTAAATATTAATTAAATGTATTTTAATATTCTAGTATTAATATTTCTGTATGTTAGGTCCTAATAGAAATATAGGTAGTCGTAAATAAGATTTTTCCATAATAAATAATAAAGGTCAAATAGCAGCTAAAATAAAGCGGGTACAATTATAGCGGTCTATTGGGGACTAGATTGAACAAAGTGTCTTGATTATTATCGATAACGTCTGCACGTTTGATTAATCGCGGTGGCTGCAGGTTCTTGAAACTTCTTGTTCACGTCAAAATCTTTCAACAATTTTTTTTTAACAGAACTAGTTTTAGATTTATTTTGTAAAGTAAAAGTCAAGTGGTGAGGTGGTAAAAAACATAGTATTTTTAATTTTTACTTTTATATTTTTTTAGGCTTCCGGTCTTTTGAGTCTGTTTGTTGTCAATACTAAAGCTGAGAGTATAAATCGTGAATGGATTCGCCTAGCATTTGCTTTATCCATATAGCTATACCGCGTGTAATTGTTAAAAGTTATTTATCTACTCTCATATCGTAAAATGCGAATTATAAACTTCAAAACGAATTTATATTGACAAACTTTATAAACATACTGCTGAAATTTAAAAATAGAATCACATTATAACAATTTTTCTCTAACAAAATGATGTTATATTTCATTTTAAAAATAGAATCATACATATTATATAATACTTATTTTTTTTAAGGCAAAGGTTGTATTACATAAAAGTTTTGATTACAATTTTTACTTGTCTATGGCAGCGCCCGCCATAGCGCGTGTGCGGTCATAAGCTAGGTTTTGGCGCCATTTCATTGTTTAGGACTTATGTATTCTGTACTATGGTCACTTAAAAAAATAAAATAAAAAATTGGCGCCATTTAATACGTTTTGTTGTATAGCATTTCGTGTGTTTTTTTTATTCTCGCTTAAAATTCTTACTCTTGTATCTTTTATTTAGTAGGTACAATCCCAATGTATGAGAGTAGATAAATTAGTGTATGAAACTGCACATAACTAGGTATTAAAACACTCGTGTGAGTATACTACGGCTCGGTTTTTAAACACACACTCGTGTATAATACCCCTTATTATGCAACAGTTTCGTAAACTACTATTTTGATTACATCAAATATCCTTTTTTCTCAGTGTGTTCAGGCAAACAATATTAAATTTACTCAAAGTATAGGTCATCATAGGGTTAATAACTCAGGATATGAATCTTTCATTCATTAATATTGAACGCTTCCTCATTAGGTTGAGATGGCTATCCATTTCATATAGATAACGGAAACCTGCCCCTGTCTGTCTGTACGCAAATCTAGTTTAAAATTTATAGCTTTTCATGTTTACATCGGCTATTTTAGACATACGTATCAAAGATAAAAATAAATATATTGAACTAAATGTTTTAGGGCCAGTAACTGAATCCTTGTTTTTTTATATTTAAGTAAAGAATTGTAAGAAAGGAAGGATTCAGTTACCTGTAGAGTTGCACTTAGTAGTTCCTGACCACGAGCGCTCAGATTAATTCGCCACTCCTTAGTGAACTAGGTCGCACTTTTAGTTTCTCAGCTACGAGCCCCTATGTCAAACCAGAGAAAGCGCTTAGTTCTAGGGTTCTGTGGATGGAGGCAGTCGTTTGTTCACTTTACTAATAAACTATGTGAATGGGTTTTTATATTTATATACTATTGGTTGGGTATCGAGTTAGGTTATAGGTAGGTATGAATGTCAAATAAGAATATTTAAAAAATAAAATTATTACTTATATAATAATATAGTTACTATGTTTTATTATTTTTAACAGCCAAACTAAACAAACGAGAGTTGAGCTAATGAGCAATAGTATGACGCGACAAGCTCCGCTCACCGCTTCCGTTCGACGCATCCGCTCTCTCGAAGTCGGAACGAACTAAGGAGCGGATCCGAAAAAGTTTAAACTAGTTCCAGTAGTTCCTCTGTAGGAGCGCTCTATAGAACTAGATCATTCGCGAACTACACAAGCCTAGTTATCGGCCCTTAGGGACTTGGTTATTCATGGTGAATTAATTATCACTTATTATTTTTTAGTCCCAATAAAAAATAACAATTGGGAAAGGTTGACGAGGTTAGTAGACAGTTAGATGAAAATTGCAATCATCGCTCTACCTTACGTGCTGGCTAGTAATCGCATGGAGACCTTGCATGAGCTTAAGCGTTTTGATTTTCTTCGCGCGTTTATATGTATTTTTTAATTTAAATCTTTATTGTACAAAGTACAAAGAAGGACTTAATGCCGCTAGGCATTCTATGAGAGTCAAACCTTCGGGACAACAAAAGCAATCAAACAATAAAAGGTAGTTGTAATTACAGGCTTAATTAGATAGTATAATGACATATATGAATTAATATATCAGTATTTACATATAAGTAAATGTAATACTATCTGTAACCATATTAAATACAAATATTCTCATTAACAGGGCCAGAAATAAATTAAGTTTATCATGACTTCACGAAGTGCGCATATACAAGTTTTTTAAAGATAGTCTTGCTCCCCCGAGCGGATATTTACGGTTAACTGATTCCAAGGTTTTACAGCTACAACTGCAAACGACGACGGAGAATTAGAGGAAGAACGGAGAGCTTTGAGAGAGCGCCAACATAATTGAACCACTCTTTTTATTAACTGGTGGTAGAGGGCTCATTAAGTATCGAGTATAACATGCAGAGTACTCTGCGAGAGTATTTCGATTCTTCCGTGGACAAATAGGTAACCACTTCAATTTGTCTCGCAAGGGTAATGTGGTCGTTGTATAGACGTTCCATTTTATTTATTAACTCTTTTGTGAGTTTCACACAACACATGTCACCATAGTCAAATATATTAAATTATTTTTATAAGATTTAGCCTAAAAATAGTAAAAACTTTAAAAATGAAATTTATTGAATATTTATGTCGACTCGTCGTATTACAGTGATAATTGTTATAACTTTAATTTTTGTATGAGTGCTTGGTCTTTGTCACGTAATTTTCTTACAACCTAATATTTAACGTTCGTTAATTTAATCATGCTTTCGGAAACTGGTGTTAGGTAAAAGTAAAGTATCATTACGACCGTGGTGGTAGTTAAAAACTACGCTTTTTTATAGAAGCGGATTAATATTTAGCCAACTATACTCGATACGTAGATGTGTCTCGTTTACGACTTAAGAAATACCAAAAATAAATTAACCAAAAAATTGTGTCCCGACCAGGAATCGAACCCGTATCTCATTCTCAAATCTAAATCTACGGTCTTAACCCCTAGACAAATGAGGCAGTAATTCTTGTACATTTTATCACTTTCGGCTTCAATCGCTACGCTACCCGCTCCTTTCATGAGAAGTGAATTTAACTAATGTATGATTGATGTGTGTGGATGTAGAACATTGTGTTAGATTACGTAACTGTTGCTATTCCCGCTTCCGTTATTCAATTTTAATGTCCACCACATAGGAATGCAGCTTTTTGCAGAAAACTAAGCCAATATTAAATAATTTACAAAAAAAAATAGTCTTAACAGCCGGTAATTCATTACTTCCTTAAGACGGTTTAACGTTGTTGCACCCCTCTTGCTCGCACAATCCAATATATTAAACTTAAATAATTTTAAAGTTTCTGTTTGTATTTTACTATGACTAGCATCTAATGTATAAATAAATTGATCGCTAAAAGCGGGAGCCGCAGGCGAAAGCGCAGAGTCTGGAACGCGCGGATACGATTTATATTTAAATTAGGTTTTGTAAGTAGGTAGGTTTTTTTGTTGTTTTTGGTTTATTATTTATATCAAAATTATTTTTTCTATTTATACTGTATTTACTATTAATCATAGTTTTTTATTTTTTTATTATGTCACTATCAACTTTATAGGAAATAAAATTACGGACAAAGCCCATGTGATAAACATTATGATGGCTGATTTCTGCTGGGAGATGCAACGTGATTGGCCTACTACACCTTTAAAACGAAAGTCACGAAAAAAATAATTTGTATGTATATTTGTATGTGATGCTTATACCTATTTCTTCACAAGTAAATATCTAGAAAACTACACGTAAGATTTTTTTTTTCTATTAATGTAATCAGTAAGGTGCGGAATATAAAAACTTACAGCTTCTACACCAAATCCAGTGTTATTATTAGTTAAGTCATTATTAATAGGTATCTAGAGATATTCCTGGTCGGGACACAATCATACTTATTAATTTAAATAAATACATTTAATTAATATTTAATTTATTTGTGACATTTCTCGAGTTTGGTACGCTGGAGACAACTTGTTTTTTTTTTTTTTATACTAAATCACTTGTCATGATTGGCCTATAGTAAAGTTGGCTAAATGTGAATCTGCTTATTTGTAAGCGTAGTTTCTGACCACCCCGAAAGGGAAACGGTCGTGATGATACTTTACTTTTTGTTTTACATCTAAAAACTAAAAGAAGAAGAAAATAAAATAAAAATATTATAAATACAAAATTTGGAGATTGAATTCATAAACGTGGTTTCTGACCACCCCGGAAGGGGTCGTGATGATACTTTATTTTAGAGATATTTTATAAATTTTGGTTATGTAATCTCTAGACCAGGCAGCAGCCGTAGCCGATATTTTTTTTGACATCTCAGCAACACCAGTAAACAGTGTTTAGGACGGCCACTTCATTTGCCAGATTATTTATTTTGGTAGACAAACTATGTAATAAATCTGGTTGCGTTGTCGTGGCATAAACATTATCATCTCCAGACCAGGCAGCGGCCGTAGCTGATAAAATTAATGACATCTCAGCAACACCAAGACATAGGTAATAGGAAATGGAACATCATATTTTTCTAATAATTAACACATTCTGTTAACCTTATTTCAAACATGTTATTTCGTTTCGTTAATAAATCATTTCCGAATCGTAAATTAGCTCTCAAATCAGCAGAGCAAGTCGAGTCTCATTATTTTTGCACCTCCTGATAATTGCTCTTTCACAGATTCGCGTGTCTAATTTCACCTGATTTCAAACTCCTGATTGGGCTTTGAGTTTTATTAGAGTCTATTGTTCGAGTCTAAAATGTGTAGTGTACTTAATAAATAAATAAATCTATTCTGTACCGATTGGTCTAGGTGTGTACCGTTTGTTACAGTACCCTTGTCCTGTCTCTTTCTCGCCGCTTCCTTCTATATTACCCATCCCGCTCACTAGTCCAAAGGCCGGCGCTTGAGCACTGAAGAGAGGCAGTGCACATATAACCATATAAGAATCGAAGTATAGTCGTCGTCGTCGTCGAATCGGAAAATAGTCGTTGTCCTACAGTCGTCATAGAAGACGCTGAAGAAATCGCCGCGATCATTGTTTTCACCCGCATTCGCCAAACCCGCAAAATTAGTGTAAGAACAATTTATAAGTGCTGGTGCCGAGGACATCAGGTGATTTCCTTTTCCTTTGTTTATTGCACCGATTATCATAGTATCGTCTATGCATCTAATTTGAAGATTATCGCAAACCCCGCACCTAGATACAGTCCACTAAACCCGCGCCACCATAAAGTTGGTAAAGGGTTTTGTTGTTGTTATATATTTCATGTCCCTGCTTGTAACTGTTCACTTGAGTTAACTATAATAGTTAATATTTGTAACTACCGACTCGAAGATGAGCTTTATCTCTCCTCGGCAATTACATCTAAACGGTTTCATAGTAATCTTCTTTATTATAGATCTGCGGGATAAATGGAAACCTCTGTCCGTTCCGTATTTAATCTAAGAATGAGAAGCGGTTTTAAATCATCTAAAGATAATGTTGTTGTAACTTCAGAGGATCTCGTGGACTGAGCGTCGAACTAACGTATCGATTTTAAACCAACTAGACATATCGACTAGGCTATCCATCATATGCCTTCGTCGGATACTCCAATACTTCGGACACATTGCCAGAAAAGGAGGGGATAACCTGGAGAAACTTTTTGTTAATAATAATAATTCTTTATTTGTACAGTAGAAATTAGTTACAATAATAAATACAATGGTGAAATATTTATATAATAAATTACATGATATGAACAAAATTGACGCTACATTTTTTCAATTGTATTGCACGTTGGAGCCCAAACCAGGAATTTTCGTCTTGTGTCTTGGGCTCCTGCTGCACTAGCTACCCTATTATTCTACGGTTATTTATTTCACCACATTTTGTTACTGGCAAGATGGAAGGAAAGAGACCGAGAGGCCGAAGTCCGGTACGCTGGTCCGACCAAATCCGAAACACCACCAACACTAGCGTCCATGATGCTGCATGCCGCCGAAGACAGGAAAGGGTGGCGTGCTATCATCAAGACGCACACCAATTCATCGGGAGGTCACTACCCTCATCAATGAGGAAACACGACGCAAGAAGGAGGAACTTCAGAGACCGCCAGGTGTATACCTCTTTAAATAAATTATTCGAAAAAAGTAAAGTATCATCACGACCGTTTTCCTTGCGAGGTGGTCAGAAACCACGCTTATAAATAAGCGGATTCACATTTAGCCAACTTTACTATAGGCCAATCATGACAAGTGGCAAGCTCGTCGATATCTCCAGAGTACCAAACTCGAGAAATATCACGGAATTGAACCTGGTACCTCCGAGTCTAAATCCACGGACTTAACCGCTAGACCACGGAGGCAGTTAATTTTTAATTAACTAAAAAATCTAAAAATTTAGCGGTTAAGTCCGTGAATATTTTAAATGCCATAATCTTTTTCCGTTTGGAACACCAATCATTTATTTAATTTATTTGCGATATTTCTCGAGTTTGATACGCTAGAGACATATGATATATGAGCTTGCCACTTGTCATGATGTCGCTTATTTATAAGCGTGATTTCTGACGACCCCGAAAGGGAAACGGTCGTGATGATACTACCTCCTATACATAATAAATAATAATTTACACACTACTACATAAATAACAATTAAAAAATAAATAAAAAAATATAAATTGTACTATTTTTATTATAGAACATTATTTTTCCCTTATCTATTAATAAAATTTGTATGTTAAAAAATAAATTTCAAAAAAATATATTTACAAACTATTTAAATATATACAATATATCTATAGGTACCTATAAACTAAAACTAATTTAAAATTCTGCTAACTGTAAAATTTAAGTAATTTTGTTAAAGAAAATACATAACATGAATAAGGGAAAATACGTACCTATAATTTACGCTACCAATAAAACGTTAAACGGAGAGAAAGAGTTAGACAGTTTATCGCTTTTGCATCTCTCTCGCTCCCACAATTAAATTTTTCAATTATTTTTCATATGTAGTCTATCAACTTTCTAGGAAATAAAATTATTTACATTTTGAATCGCCCACGCTGTTGGATCAAATGATCAAATCCGTTTTTGATTAGTCAAACGACTCGTCTTTCGATTTTCTATCGAATCACATACGAAACTCATCATCTCCTCGTGTCTCTGTATAGTATCCTGAACAATCCTTGTGCACCTACATACCTAAAATCCCGTTTTGAGTTCCTGTGCGATACGCACAACCTTCCATTACGTTCTTCCTATAATAATCAACTGAAAATCCCATCCCATTCCACTAGCAGATATTCAGATTCATTTACTGTGTCTGCAGCCCACCAGTGGAACAAGCTGCCACTGGCTATTAGACACGCACCGTCAGTCCACGTCTTCAAAACCTTGGTTACTGCATTATTTTTAGACAAACAAGCATCGGGCTCACAATAAATATTTGGCAAATATATACTTTTATACTATGTATTTATTAGGATTTAGTGTATGTGTTTATTAGTATGTAGTGTATGTATGTCTTAGTATGTAGTATATTGTTTGTTATCCTAATATTTTTTATTTTTTATATCAGCACTACCCTTCATCTCATACTCTCCCAAAGGTTAGATGTTAGAAAATGCCTTGTAGGCATTAATCTTCGCCTTTGTACATTTTTTTCGTGCAATAAAGAATTTAATAATTTAATAATAAACTTATAAACGCAAATTTTTGAGTTACGCGGTGTTAGAAATAAAGTGACGATACGGCAAATTATATAGGTACCTACAATAATTTATTAAACACTATCGCGTAAATAGTTTTTCCTTAACTTTTATTTTATTTTTACCCTAAAAAACACTGCGAAAACAAAAAATCAATCTAATATAATTTGACAATAACAACTATTGGAATTCTGTGCAGTCCACCGTGCAATACCTATAACCAGATACAGTGCAGGACTGCTCTGAATAGTAAAATAATAAAAATAGGTCATTTTAGTTAATTTGAACCGGTTTCTTTATTATACCATTATTTCAAATCTCAGTTATTATTTCAAACGCCTCAGTAAAACTAGTAAGTCTTTTTTGGGACTTGGTGTTCGTTTTTATAACACACTCCCAAAGGAATCTAGCTTGTGTTTAGATAAACTAAAAATTCATGTCAAACGTCGACTTATAGGCAAGGCCTATTATAAGATAAATGATTTTATTAGTGACAAAAATGCCTGGTAGATGTGCAAATGTATATTATTAATATATATTGGACACCTTTTACTGTTGGTGTATGTTTATATTTAGGTCAATTCAATTGTATTGTAATAAATTTAATATAATTTATTTAAATAATTATAACAATGTAATGTGACAATACAAAAGAGCCCGAGAAGGCCAAATTGTAATAAATGATTTGAGTTTGACAGTTTATGGCTGGAAAATATTAAACCGCAAAGAGGAAATTAAGCTGCCAGGTTTTCAGTAATAAAAAACTGTGGAATCGTTAGTAATACTCAAAGCAAGACTGAGACCAACACTAGACACGTCTTTCGTACTTGCATCAGGCTGGGTCTAGGGTAATTTAATCGCATGGACACTACAAAACTTAAAATTCCCAGTCATAAAAGTAAATTATTTAGTGTGAACTCATATATTATGTGTATCAAGGTTTACAACAACATACCTAAAGAAATTAGAGAGTTACCAAACAAACTGTGTATTATAAAATTGAAAAAATTTGTTAATAGAAAAATGTTATTATAATTTCAATGAATTCTTTACTATTACAAAAATAGGATGGTTTACTATTTGTGATCTTAGTATTGTTTATCTTTTTTTTTTAAATGTAATGCATTAGTAGAACACACCTGTATAAAATTTTGCTCGCCAAAACTTGGCAAATGTACCTACTCTTAAGTTTACTTTAAGACCTGTAAATTTGTAAATATGACATTTATGCAAATAAATAAATTATTATTATTATTATTAGGACTACATTATTTTTCGATACGAAAAGTGTATACAAAAGTTGTAATCTTATATACCACGGCGACCCACGTCATATATGACGCTATACTTAATGATTATTCATTAATACAAACAAATTTGACAGAGCAAAAAAATCGTCTGTTCAACAACAGAAAAGTAAATAGTATTAGAGATATTTCATGAGTACTCTTTTCCCTCGTAGCCCTAAAAAAGCAATAACAACTTCGTTTAAAAAAAAAAAAAATGTCTTGAGTAAGAGACTCTTGCGCAAGGCCAAGACTAGGGTAAGTCTTGCTAACAATATCTAATATAGGTGGTTTTGTAGTTTTGGTGTTTGCTTTTTTGCAAGACCGAGATTGGGTAACACTAGGAATCGTAAAGCAACAAACAAATAGACATCAGATCATCGCCAACCAGGAAAAATATTATGGAAAACTCCACTGAACATCATCAGCTGTAGAGGTCTATGACTGTAATGAATACATGTACTTCAGAAAATACTGCTCGGTCCCGGTCTGTACTTGTGGAGTACGGTTATTGAACAAGCCTGCAATCTGCAACACATCAATGTACACATCTTTGGTCCTTATTCCAATAGCTTAAAGATTAAAATTGTTTCGAAATGTGTAGCTAGCCATGTGGTATCATCACCACCTGCAGTGCAGCGAAATTACGAGGTTCTATTTCGATTTCCGACTCCAATCGTCACGAAAACATAACAAACCTCCACAACTTCACGTTCTAGAAAGAATAACTCCGTTTTTTATTTTGCCTCCGACGAAGACCTAGCATGGAGCGCCGACATAGATAAAAAAAGAGAAATTTTGCTTATACGAGTAATTGAATTCATTATTTTTATCACAGCCCCTAGAACACACGAGTCCTAGACCTAGAGTCTATTGGAGATGGGCCTTCCATAAATTTCTGGAGAATTTGTTTTAAAGAAATATCTTATTGGTACATGCCGGGGTTCGAACCCACCGCTTTACGATGTTAAGGAAGGCGTTATTACAACCGAGCCACCACCGCTCTTCCATGTTTTATTTATTTATATTTTTTGTGTAACAATTTATTTAAACTATCTACCTACATTAATTAAATAAAATCTTAAACTACATTTGAGTTCTTATAAATTAAAAAATGTAAAAGAGTAAAGTATCATCACGACCGTATCCCTTCCGAGGTGGTCGGAAACTACGCTCTTAAAGAAGCGGGTTCTCATTTAGCCAACTTTACTATATCCTATCTCAACCTATCGTGAGAAATGGCAAGCACGTAGCCCAAACTTTAGAAATATGACAAATAAATTAATTTATTGTGTTCCTACGAGGAATCTAACCGAGTATCTCCGCGTCTAAATCCACAGACCTAACTCCTAGACACCGGAGGAAGTGGCTGTAGTGAAAAAAACTTTTGTTTTTTTGTTTTCTTTACATGATTTACCTTGGAGACATATTTTTCCCGGACGCTTCAGCCAAGTTGCATTGGTCGTGGTCACGGGTCGACTGGAGCTGCGCGGTAGTCTCGTACATACTGGGCGGTAGATGTAAACCTACCCACTTTAGTTTAGAATTTAGAAATCACGACACACAATATACTAATCCTTGACGTCATCGGGCGATTAATCCCGGAGTCGAAACCTATTGATTACTGGATTCCACGATAAAGATATCTCGATTGAAATTTTAGTGTTTTTTTTATTTCGATCGCTTTACGTACTATTCTGAGGTAATAGGATCGGTGGAGAGTATCTTCGGGTCATGCAGCTCACTCCAAAGGTTTGTGCCACTATATATTAGGTGTTCTGCTATTGCTGCCTTGTATATTTGGCAGTAAGAGAAAAAGTTCGAACCTTATGTCGCAGTGTGCGTGCTAGTAATTAAATTCGTGATTCTGGCGCGTGAGCATTCTTTGATGACCAAAAGGTGTGGCTACTATTGCAAATAACTAACCTAAGATTTATGAGGATTCGTTTCGTTACGATAACAATAATTATTAAGCGAAAGGTCCAGATGGAGCGTTTAAACCACAATGGTTGGTTGACATTTTGACACCACATGGTCATATGAACCCCTAAAACACAGCGTTCTAGAACTCCGCTGTTGGAGATGTGCCTTCCACAACATATATCAGGAGAATTTGGCCAAAACTCGTTATGCTGGCCAGACGGGTTGGCGAGGGTCTGATGTTAATTTTTTTACGATTCCACTAGTTAGTATTAGTAGAAGCCGGACTGACGAAGGTTTAACGTGCTCTCGGAGGCACGGGAACGACGGTGTTGTAAATTCAAATTCAAATTAAAATTAATCAAAAATACTTATTACTAGGGTTTCACAATAAAATAATCTCACAAAAGATGTAGATAGGCACTTTTACAAATAATATCAAAACTATTAGACAAATGTGTCGCTGCTAGATAAACTAATAGCCTTTCAGCTACTGTTAAGTATAGCTAGCAGGGATGTCTTAAGTAAATCTATGACAAATGTACTTAAGAAAACCGTATTTATCATTGGTATATATCGCGAATTGCCACTCTTTTTTCAATTAGTTACTATTCTTTTTGCATAACCATTCGAATTTTTGGCGATGCTTAAGAATATCGATAAATATACCACATATAGTGGTTATACTTCGTCTTCGTCACTCTTGTCCAGTAGTAGGAAAGAATAGAAAAACAAATGCACTTGATAGAGAAGATTATTAATTGTATTGAGAGAGCCATCTAAGGTCATTTACGACTTTTGTCTATATAAACGAAAAAGTGTTGCCATTTTATAAAATTACTACCATTTTGGTAAAAGTAAAAAGTAAAGTCATCGGAGTCCTTCGCGCTATTTTGCGTGAACAAGTCAAGGGCAAGTTTTTGTTTTGTAAATTAATTTACTGTGGATATTATTGGTCAAAAGTGGTGTTGTTTTCTTTAATAATGTGCTACAATGTGAATAATTATAGAAAACGATAAATTGGGCTTTAAATATGGGGCTCAAGTTGCAGTTAATTTTTTGCGGTTTTCCCGCGCTGTCAACTCCCACATTTTACTCGTCGTGTTTGAGCTATGGTACCGCGAGTGACTCCAAAAAAAGCATCAAATTCTGCAGCGTCTGGAATTTGATGATGACCTCATTAACTCATGAAAAAGAAAGATATATTACGTCAGACTTGGCTGTATGGGCTAGACCCTTTGCCTTCCCTATCACCTCATTCATCATCCATCGGGAGAAGCGAACAAAAAAAAAGTAAAGTATCATCACGACCGTTTCCCTTTCGGGGTGGTCAGAAACCACGCTTATGAATAAGCGGATTCACATTTAGCCAACTTTACTATAGGCCAATCATGACAAGTGGCAAGCTCATCGATGTCTCCAGTGTACCAAACTCGAGAAATATCACAAATAATTTAAATATTATTTAAATGTATTAATAAATATTTTTGTGTCCCGACTATCTATCTACTATATCTCCAAGTCTAAATCCACGGACTTGACCGCTAGACCACGGAGGCAGTTTACCGTTTTGGTAGTTAATAATAAATTTTATTGTTTTAAAAACTACACAATATACATTTGTGTTTCAGGAGTCAGTGTCTTCCATGAATTTCCATAAATGCTTTTATCCAGACCCAATATATTTGCCATTATACTATTATTACAATAAACCTTTGTCACTTTACCCTAACTCAACTTTATAAAATATTTGAAAATTTTATTCGTTTAAATTGTGATTCTATAGACCCTGCATTATTTAGTAAATATAAGATTAAAATCTTGAAAAGTTACATTTTGGCAGCTACAAGTAATTGTTGACTTAAACACCGTTTACAGTCGTTTTGGATAATTTCTTTATCTATAATCTCTATAGTTAGACCCCGAGGTCTAATTCTTGCAACTTATTGTACCGACTCGATTTGAATTCATTCCATATAGGGTAATTATACAATAATAATATAAACTTTAATGATTGAAAATATGCATATATGACCCATATATAAAATACAATTCATCGTTTTTCATATCAACTGTCTCCGTGGTCTAGCGGTTAAGTCCGTGGATTTAGACTCGGAGGTACCGGGTTCGATTCCTGGATTAAATACATTTAAATAATATTTAATTTATTTGTGATATTTCTCGAGTTTGGTACACTGGAGATATCGACGAGCTTGCCACTTGTCATGATTGGCCTATAGTAAAGTTGGCTAAATGTAAATCCGCTTATTTATAAGCGTGGTTTCTGACCACCCCGAAAGGGAAACGGTCGTAATGATACTTTACTTACTTTACTTTTATCGTTTTTCATAATTATTCCCACTGTAGCACATTATTAAACAAATCATAACTACTTTTGACTATCAATATCCACAGAAAAGTAATTTATAAATATATTTTGACTTGACTTTGAAAAGTCCATCTTTTGCAATAAACTTTTGAAATAAATGATCAAAGACCGCCTCCGTGGTCTAGTGGTAACAAACGTTGCCGTGAACTCGGGAGGTCGTGGGTTCGATTCCCACCGGGGGCAAGTTGTACATTGTATAATTTGTCTCGGTCTGGGTGTTTATATGTATAATATGTAAATGTTTACAAAAAAAAAGGATAATATGTAGTTTATCAACCATCTAGTTTCCGTAACGTAAAGCCTCATAACTTACCACGGAAATTAGATGGCGCTGTGTGACCTGTCTGGAAATATTTATTATTATTATTATTATTAAAGGGCTTGTCAGGTTCTAGGTATCGAGTTGTTTTGATGAATCTAGTTAAGAATAGGGTTGCATTGGGTAAAGAATTATCTAATGATAAACATTTGGATGTGTCGGGCGCATGCCTTCCACCAGTCGGTCACGATCGCTCATTGTGCACCATTTCACGGTTGCGCGAGCGAACCATTTTCGAAAGTACTACCTTCCCTGCAGATAGAGATGCCATTCGTCAAAAAGTTTGGGGAAAAATCACTGTCAATAAAGGTTTAATTTATTTAATTCTTCCGATGGATGATGAATGAGGTAGGTGACGGGGATTGCAAATGGTCTAGCCTAGAGGTTATCATCAAATTCAAGGTGTTGCAGAATATATGATTTTCTTGGAGTTACTCGAGGGCATCATCGCAGCATCAATTGCAGCTCGGAAAAACAGTAGCACATTATTAAACAAAACAACACCACATTTGAATAACAATATTCACAGTAAAGTAAATTACAAAACAAATAACTGCACTTGGCATGCCCGTGTAAAATGGCGGAAGGCGCTCATAAAGTTTTTTTCATTATAGCGCACGTATCGGGAGCATAGTTTTATGAACTGACTAAAATGGACAATGCAAATCATTCAGAGTCGTCTTGAAGCTACATTTTTGTGAATAGTAATATAAATTAGCAATGTAATTTAAATGTTCTTTGAGAAATGTAGTTCTGATATTATTTTTATTTTCTAGAATAATTTAGTTTTTAGCTTTCTTATTTCTCTAATTTAATTTACTTCGAATGTTTTTTATTTATTTATTTAACAAATAGGTATGAATATAATAAAATCTGCCGTAATATCATAACAATGGCTTTTTGACTTAAAGCTTAGTCACAGAACAAAAAAAAACTGACGGTATCTGTTTTCATATTGCAGTCTACGGATGGCAGCCCTAACTACTAGTACAGTAAATCCGTCTAGTCATTTTGATGATAAAAACAAATTGGTATGTTGATTAATCACAAAGCACTTCACGTTTGTAGTGAGTGCTTTGGAAAGCTTTTGCGACGGTGAAATTTTTGTCTGTATTTGTCTAAGAGGTTGGACATATGTAGTACTAAGGGTCTTCCATTTTTTTGTAACTCAATCTATTTATTAACTAACTCAAACTACATAAATCCGTGGATTTAGACTCTGAGGTACCGGGTTCAATTTCTGGTCGGGACACAAAAATATTTATTAATGCAAATAAATACATTTAATTAATATTTAATTTATTTGTGATATTTATCGAGTTTGGTACGCTGGAGACATCGACGAGCTTGCCACTTGTCATGATTGGCCTATAGTAAAGTTGGCTAAATGTGAATCCGCTTATTTATAAGCGTGGTTTCTGACCACCCCGAAAAGGAAACGGTCGTGATGATACTTTACTTCAATCTATTTATTATTTAATGTCTGATGACAACTTACAGCTACATGACAAAACACTGAAAGAATTGGACCTAAGCAGGTCTGCCGTCAATATATTTATGGAACGAGCTTTGAAGACGGCAGTAACGGATTCATAAAGTATTGGGTTGGGTAGGGAGAGGATTAGAATGGTGGATAGTAAGCATCTTTTTGCGCAATAAAAAAAAAAGCCTCCTTTGTAAACCAGCTTATTGTCGGTCGATTTGTCTTCTTCTTAAAAAAATATACTGAGAGGGATGCAAGCTTCTTTAAGGTTAGTTCATTATGCAAGGAACCGTACACCTAGCTTGAATTTATCGTTAAGTTTCACACAATTTTCTCACCGACTCTGTATGCGTTTGACGTAAGTTAGGTGTTTCCTCAGGTGTGTATTTACGATAATAGTCCGAGTGCACACCTTGTTCTGTGCAGGAGTCGTACAAATGAGCTCGTTTGAGTCGTTTGCCTTACCACAGCGAAAGATTGATAGTTACTATTAAAAAAGTATACGAGAATGTTTGATTAAATTAAAAATCCAATTAAATAACTTTTTAAGCAGCACCACATGTGACATCCCGCCTTGAGTAATGATCAGTCAGTCCCTACAGCTATGTTGGTTTATTTGCAACACTAGAAATATATATATTATACGTTCCTCGCTTTAGGTTAAGTAAATGTGGTAAGTCCTTTATTGGAGAATGAATTATTTTTTCAGCTAGAAAATGTCTATTTAAAACTATGTATTGTTTAATTTATTTATTTAAAATTATTGGGAGATGTGTTTTTGCGCCGTTTGGAGTTGAAACTCTCGGGCCGTGGGGACCAAGTGCACATGAAATTTTCAAGGCGTTGTCAAAACAGCTCGTCAACACCTCGGGAGACAAAAGGGCTGGGCAATATTTGGGCCAAAGGACCAGCATTGCCATTCAACGTGGCAATGCTGCCAGTATCCTTGGCACTTTGCCCATTAGCATGAGCTTAATGCCGTAAATGCATTTTCTACCAACTAACCTTTGTGACTGAGAGCTGTAATAAGCGGGTGAACAATATACATAGATAACCATCCTAAATAAACAAATAAATATATACCTAAATATAAAATACCTATATACTCGTATATATATATATATATATATATATATATATATATATATATATATATATATATATATATATATATATATATATATATTATATATTAAGTAAGTTATGGCTACTTATTCTGTTTGTGAAGTAAGTATTTGTATAATTTATCTTTAAATATTTTAATAGATGGTGCCTGTCTGATAATTAAAGGAAGTCTGTTCCACTGGCGAGCTGCAGATACTATGAAGGAATCTGAATATCTGCTGGAAGAGTGGGGAGGGATTTTAAGTAGGTTATTATGTGAAGAACGAAGTGAAAGGCTGTGAGAATCACATAGGAATTGGAAACGATCTTTTAGGTAAGGGGGTGTATTTGGATTATATTGAATGCCATAAAGAAACGAAAGACTATGTACGAAATTGGGAAACATGATCATACTTACGCAAGCCAAATATAAAGCAAATGCATAAGTGCATATTGTATTTACCTACAAACCAAATAGTAATTCAAATGTTTCGCGTTAAAAAAATTAAAAGCTTTTTACTAATTAAGACAGGTTGAAAGCATACGTTTCCATAGCAAGCATTCCCAACACCATCCTCATTAGAAAAAACCTCAGAGAAATGTTTTGAAAAGCGTCAATTTCTCTGCATACCGCCGCGCACTCCACATTTCAGAGCCACTCACATTTACTAAGGAGATGCTTCGTAGATCCCACACACAGTTGAAGACTTACACTGGAAACATTAAACGCTTAAACGGCCTAAAAATATATAGTTTTAGTTTACGAGTCTATACATGCTACAATTTATATTATTAATATTTATTTTGTCACTGTATTTGATCTGCTTACAAAGCATATACTGTGCACCCGAACCTATTTAATCCGGCTTAAACTGAACACCTCTTCGCCGGCGTGTGCGCAGGCGGAGATCATCGCCTATCCGTCGCTCAATTTTAACTTGACTGAGGGTAATGCGACAACTCTTTTGTTTATAGTTATAAAATATTTTCTTTTTTTATAAGATTATTTTTGATAAATAGTTGTGATATATTTATAGGTCTAATACTGTATAGTGGTTCAAATTATTGTAAATATTAAATAAAGTTATTATACAATCCATATTTATAAACTGTGAAATTAATTTAACTTTTGGATGATTTTTATTATATATCATATTTTCAATATAAATTGTTCTACGACCCAAGGCCTATAACATTTCGCTCAAAATTATATTATTATTAGATTTGTATACTCTTTTTATATTACTGTATTTTTCTGTTACTGTGTATATTTTTTACATCGAATAAATTATTATTATTATTTATTAGCAAATAAATGCCACCATAGTATTAGGATTTAGGTATCCGTTAATTGCGTAGTAAGTCTTGTTTCAAACGGTGTCGCCATGGCAAGTGTCGCGTAGGGGTTGCGACAGATTAGGTAGGGGTTCAATGAAACCAGCTTTTAGACTGATGCCTGTAATTAGCCTATTATTGCATAGGGCGGAAGATGTTTATTGACCTGATGGGTTTAGGGAATCGACTGGCCTGGTAGTCTTCGGCTGCTCCAGCCTCGCCTTGCACCCCTCCACCGAACTTCTTTGGCGTGGAGTCGCGGTTTCAAATAAATGGTACAAAAATACTCTATCAGTCAAGCGCGTTTTTTTTTTCAAACGTAAAATATTTTTTTTCACGTAAACCTATTACAGGCATTTATGAAACGTCATTAATTTAATTCTTTTGAATGATTCTACTCCTGCTAGTAGAAGACTAAGCAGCAAAGTGGTCCAATAAGTAAGCTGTTAGCAGAAGACCAGCAGCTTAGCAGATTCCAGTGACCTGTTAATGTTTAATCTGACTGAGAAAGGAATCTGCAAGGAAAAGTCAGCTATATCAGATCTACAAAAAAAAACATATACAGAACTGCACCACAACGATTAATTAATAACCTTTTAAATTTAGTTTTCAGTACCTATGAGATTACAATACCGTTATAAATAAACGTTGTATATAAATTACCGTTAAAATAACATTAGTCTTATGAATTAAAGTATCGGAACTACTAATTATCATTGAACTCGGCACAAAAGCACAAAAATAGCCCAAAACGGATAATGTAATTTGTGGGAGTATTTTTGGTAGATAAAAAATAAAATAAAAATAATTAATTGAGATAAACATTATTTACACAGATTATTTTAAAATACAGTGCAAGGTTAAAATAAAAAAACAATATTTGCTTTGATCCTTATCTCTCGAAAAAGTTGTGATACTTAGTGTTTTTTTTTTTTTACATCAGGAAATTCCTACCGGATACCCCCCCCGAGTCGGGGGACAGGGGGGAGGTTATGTCGGGCTCGCACCGACTAAAACCTGATGGTGTTCCTCGAGACGCCTCGTGTTGAAGAAACTTACAGCTTTTTTTTTTTTTTTTTTTTTTCGTCAGGAAATCCCTACGGATACCAATCCCCGCTGTGGAGGCAGCAGGGAAAGGTTATGTCGGACTCGCACCGACTAAAACCTAACGGCGTTCCTCCTTGACGCCTGAGTGGCGGCTTCGCGGGAGTCCGTTAGGAAACATCCGCTAACCGCCGGCGCTGTCCGCCTAGGCAGACCCTCCAGTGAGCAGGAGGAGATGGAACACGGGAACACCACGTGCGCCATCTCTCGCCCTCGCGAGTAGGTCACACTCCATGACCTGACTCGGGCGTGCGTGCACTCGCTAACCGTAAAGAAGTTTACGGCAAGGAGTGCACGACTTGCCTCCCTAGAGTGGTCTCGACGCGGCCGGCTGTAAGCACGTAACCGCGGAGACCACCGCTCCTTCGCGACTTCAAGAGTCGCGAGTCGACCTCCGACCACCACCACCCGTCTGGTGGGCTGGGTCAGAGGCCGAGTCACCTCCGACCGCCTGCCCCCACGCCCGCATTACCGGTTACGTTGGGCGCGGTCGTCGGCCCCTCCACTCCCTGACAGCCAGGTCCCAGTAGCCATTTCAGGGTCCCCTCTCCATCCGACAATGGCGGGGTGAGGGTTCCATCGTCGTTCCGTCTTACTGGTTAGCTGGGGCAGGCCGACGGTGTCCCTATCTCCCCCGACTTTTCATCTCCCAGTGACTGTGTCGGGGCCCCCTAGCACGAACGACACACCAGGGGATCTCCTCCTTACTCCTTCACCAGAACCGCCGGTCTAGGCTGGGACCCAGCCGAACGTGCTTCCAGCTTCCCGACAGCCAAACCCAGTGACTGCCGGGCCCCCCGGCCAAACGCAGAGCCATTATACGAATGGCGCAGGGGATCTCCTCCTTCGCCTCCTCCTCGCCTCCTCAGTCCCTCGACCCAGTCCAAATCAAGGTCGGGGGACCGAGGTCCCTCCTGTGAGGGCGCTCCTCCGCCCATAGTCCACTCTAGGCATCGGAGCGAGGCTCTACGCACAACGCGAGCTGCCTGGGTGCAGGACTCGCGGTGCTCCTACGTTCCCTGTAGCCAACTCCCAGTGGTCTACAGTGCTCCCGACCTTGAATCAAGGCCGGGGCACTCCTCCGCCTTAAACACTAGGCATCGGAGCGAGCCTCTACGCACAACGCGAGCTGCCTGGGTGCAGGACTCGCGGTGCTCCTACCTGCCCTGCAGCCAAATCCCAGTGGCTATCAGGGCTCCCGACCGTCCCTCTGGCACGTGGCCTAGAACCCCGGGTCTCCTCTCGCACACCGCGAGTTGCCTGGGTGCAACTTAATTGGCGGTGTGCTCCTCCTCGTGTGCCGACGGCCCTTATTTTATAAAATAATCGGGCGGTCGGCACTCCTCGCTCTTCGGCAGCCAGACTGGGACTAGGCCGCTGAAGACTCCCGACGCCCCTTGGACTGGGTTCCACCAAGCAGGCGCCGGGGAGCTCATTCGCCCGAACTATCAACGGCATCGGAGCTGACCCACTGCCACTGGCAGAATCCATTCCTGACTCTTACAGGATCCCTGGATTTTGGGCCTACGGGAGTGGTGGTGTTCTCCAGCCGCCACCACACGGCCCAAGATACTTACAGCTGGACCAAGATATGTTAACATTATATTACTATTAATATAACTATTAAATTATTACTATTAATTAACATCACAAGTATTACAATAAAATCGATTTTTTACTATTTTTTTTATTATGTATTAAAGCAGCGATAGACCAAACTACGAGTATAGTAAGCATATTTGAAGATTAAAATGTTGGATCGTTTCAAACTTCCAGTATGATTCCGTTACTAATGGGGAGCATTACCAAAGCATTCGCCATAGACTACACCTCGTTACCGTGCCTGCGCCTGCGCATGTCGCTATACATAAGTACATCCTTCCACTTACCGACTTACCTACTGCAACCAGTTCAACATATATTTATTCTATGGAAAACGAACTGTGATTAAAGGCTGTGCTTTTACTTTTTACGATTCGAAGTGTTATTGTTAACTAGCTCTTTGACCCAGCGTTGCCCGTTTATTATAGTGGTCAACCACGCGGGAACGAATAGGCGCTGGTATAAACTCTTATATATATCGTATAAATTGAGCGTATAAGAAGTGCAAAATTAGCAGCAACTATATAACCGGGTCTCGAACTAACGACTGAATTCCTTCGTTGATTTGATAGTGAAATCGATGGTGATATTACAGCCGAAATTAGTGTAGGTCCAGAGCACAATAAAATTAAATTTGGTAAGCAATGATATGCTTCGACCTGCCGGCCGCGCTTCTACTCTTTCCGCCAGAGAAAACGTCATCAACAAGAAGTGCACAGCGGGGTGAGGCGGAGTGCACAATCGTATATATATATCGCTACTTATTTTTATTATAAGGTATAAAAAATGTATTATCTCGACCGTTTCCCTTTCGGGGTAGTCAGAAACCACGCCTATAAATAAACGAATTCACATTTAGCCAACTTTACTATAGGCCAATCATGACAAGCGACAAGCTCGTCGATGTCTCCAGCGTACCAAACTCGAGAAATATCACAAATAAATTAAATATTAATTAAATGTATTTATTTACATTAATAAATATTTTTGTGTTCCGACCGGGAATCGAACCCGGTACCTCAGAGCCTAAACTCACGGACTTAACCGCTAGACCACGGAGGCAGTTCGGTATAAAAAAAAAAAAACTACTTACAAAACCTAATTTAAATATAAATCGTATCCGCGGCATGGTGGCAAGAACGCTGGCCGCATTTCCTCGCTGAATCGTTATGCTGAACTATTATATCTACTTACATACATATTCATATTGTAAGCAATTTAAATTATGTGGTGTGCGACAAGGACCTAAGGGTAAGGGCGAGAAGTTTTTAAGTTTATTGAGAGAGTGCAGTGAAGCAAATAATTGGAACCGAAGTCATAAATTGAACCGCTAAATAAATATTGTAGGAATATTATTTAATAATTTAATAAAAGACAACGCTTTAATACAAAAATATTAAAATAAAATTGACTAAAAAACTAATTATAAAGAAAACTAAAAATACCTATGAAATTAAAGCTATTCTACAAAATAAACTAAGGGCTTACCACCAGGGAGGGTACCTAAAACGCTCGCCGCATTTCCTCGTTGAATTATTATGGACATATTCTGTTTTAGGTAGTTATGGCATTTGGGATCGCCACACTCTTGGAAAATTCGTTTACCCAGCTCTTTTATGAATTTGTGGGTATCAAGAGAACATACCCCCATTGTTTCAACCCCAAATGCCACAAAGTTATAATTTTGTTTAATGCTTTGATGTGCTTTCTAAATTCGGCTGTATGAGCAGCCAAACCGGCCTATTTGATGTACAAGACATCTTCCCTCACTCCATGGTACAAGAGACATACCATCCGGCCTTTTACCATCACTACGTGAAAGTCCTAATGGTTCAAGGACGGACGGGATTTTAGCAGACCACAAACTTCTCATATAATTACGAAAATGGTAAATCTGTTATCTCTATTAGCTTTGTAGGCCATGGTAGAATATTTTATTTATTCAACCTGGCAACATTATTTATTGTAAGATATAGTAAAACAATATTGGAATGGTTTAATTAAATTCTTAAAAAAATAAAAATAAAGGGTAATTACTAATTACTTGTATATGTAAATAAAAGGCCAAATTGGATAATGTAAATAATTTATTATCTCAAAGAACATTACTTTCGCTTTCGTCTTGAAGTGCAAAAAACTGTTTGAATTTTTATTGCTTAAAAGACTGATCGATTACTATCTTAATTCTTGGTCTCGATACTTAATAATTTGAGTATTCGGCTATTCGATTTATAACCTTATATGTGTAACTATGATTTACTGATAACCCTGAGGGTCGCAAATAACTTTAACGTGTTTTAACACGGAACTTGATGGAAAGTTTAGAAACTAATAGATGTAAATGTTTTACCTATAGTCAAGAGTTATCGTAGGTACGACTATATGAACTCTCCCGAGCACCTTCGTTCGAGATCTGGAGATGCCTACTATTGATGAATTTGTCGTCGGCCTGACTAGACGTATGTTCTGTCGGGCCGACAACGGACACTTCGAGCAACTTCAGAATATTGCTTCGTCTTGCGCTCGGCCTCCCAACAGGAGACCACTTCCTAGGGAAGTGCTCTTGGAGGAGAGCTGAAGTATATACCAGTAACTGCGCCCAGCACCAAACGTGCATGAATGGGGTGTATCACTAACTTTTTATCACGATAGATGGCGCATGATAGATGGTACCTAACATAACTGTCAGTTGCATAGAAAACTTGTATTTTTATTACGATATTTATTATTTTCTGGATATTATGCCGAAGTGAGCAGTTTTTAAGTGTACAAATCGGGATTTCTAAGCGAAATCAATCACCTTTTTTCTTTTTAAAAACTGTGTGCGCCTTCTTAATTCGTCTTTTAAGGTAGATAACGTTTATTTAAAATACATTATTTTGTTATAAAAATATAAAACTACAAAAACCTAAAAAATGATGCGATATAGGTGTAATATAACTAAGGTACCATTGCCGCTAGCGACATCTACAAAAAGCTTTGACTGACACGCCTTATCACCAGCGGGTGGTTGGTTACCCGCTGAGATCCTACCGGGTAAAACAGGGGAATTTCCTCATCCCCAATTAGTCATTCGGGCCTGGACGACCCCACTGTCTGTCTGACTATAAGAAATATATTGATCCGGTTCAACCTATTTGCCGTTTTTTATAATGTTATTTAGGTGTTATTTTGGCTGCTGAATACCTAAAATAATACAATAAATCATAAAAGTCACATAGAAAAACTCTGTGCAAAACCAACATCTGCAAATTATGCCTTAAGCAAGCTAAAATATTTGGGTGATTTTGTTAACTTGAAAGCAGCATACTACAGCAGCCTTGTTCATTCTATAATTGCCACCTTTATAACCATATACCTACAAAGTAAAACGTAAGTAAAGTATCATCACGACCGTTTCCCTTTCGGGGTGGTCAGAAACCACGCTTATATAAGCGGATTCACATTTAGCCAACTTTACTATAGGCCAATCATGACAAGTGGCAAGCTCGTCGATGTCTCCAGCGTACCAAACTCGAGAAATATCAGAAATAAATTTAATATTAATTAAATGTATTAATTTACATTAATAAATATTTTTTGTGTCCCGACCAGGAATCGAACCCGGTAATACCAATAAAGATAACCATATACGCGGGAGATATTCAAAAAGTTTTCATACAACAAAAGTGATTAACTAGAATATTCAATCATTACTTGCCTCTTTTTTCCATTCCTATTTATATTGTTTTGTATTTTTGGCCTGGTAATAATTTTCTTCTTTTATTATTTGTTATTGTAACCTATTTAACTCCTTATATTATAATCAACTGTTTTAATTGAATATATTTATTTATTTAAAAACTTTATTGCACAAAGTACAAAAGCGGACTTAATGCCCGTAGACATTACTGTTCTCACCTCTGGGATGGATCCGCTAAGTACCTTACAGATGCTCTCAATGTCCTACAGAGGCGGGCTATTCGAATAGTGGACGATACTACAGTGTCCAAAACTCTCGAATCGCTGCAGCTTCGCCGAGATGTCGCCTCCCTGAGCGTATTCTACAAGCTATACTACGGTGAATGTTCTGAAGAACTCCACAACCTTATCCCTTCTTCTCTATTCCACAACCGAACCACTCGCACAGGCCAAAATATGCATCCACATACCGTAGCCACTATCCCTACGCGTACATACAAATTTGGAGACTCTTACATCTGTCGCACGCTGAAGATGTGGAATGCTCTCCCAGCCAGTGCATTTCCCCACTCCTATAACCTGGAGTCCTTCAAATGAAGTGTGAAAAAGCATCTTTATAGGCCGGCATAGTGGTAGGGACTGATGTCGGTCGTCTGAGGCTGGCGTCAGTTGCTCCCATTCTTGGACCTCGCGTACCGCTTACCATCAGGTGGGGGCGGTGTCACATGTCGTGCTCCTTATAAAAAATAAAAAAAAATAAAAAATCTGACAGCCAAACTTGGGGACAAATTAGAACATTTATAGGTGCAATGAAAGAAATATTAATAGTAGGATAAATTCAACAACATAATTATATATACCTACATAGTATACTTTTATATATACTGTAATATTAATATACTAAATACTAATACATACACAAAAATATACATACGAGTATATACTTTATATATATAAATAATATAAAATCTTCTAGGCCTATGTTCTAATAATACTAAATAATATTAATTAAATATGTTTAATAATAAAGCCTGTGATTTTTCTTAAAAATAAATAAATATATATAGTGTATAATTTAAAAGCCAGAACCACAGTACGAAATTATTTTGTTGATGCCAAGATTATGTCACGTCTCTGTATATATATAGCTAATGAGCTTTCAAAAATCTCTAGTTTGACTAAGTATAATCTAAGAAACAAAAATTAAATCTATATAAATTACATCATACAATAAACTACCTGAGATTATTACTAGACAACAACCAAGTGAATTTAAAACAAAATTAATACTCTTATTTCCAAAGTAATGCTTTTTATAACCTGTCAGAATTTATTGACATGCCTTTGTCGGAAAATTCATTTCACATACCATACCCACTATCCCAATGCGTACTCATAAATTTGGAGACTCTAACATCTGTCGCACGCTGAAGATGTGAAATGATCTCCGAGCTACAGTGTTTCCCCACTCCTATAACCTGGAGTTCTTCAAGCGAAGTGTAAAAAAGCATTTTGTTAGGCCGGCATAGTGGTAGAGACTGACGTCAGTTGCTCCCATTCTTGGACCTCGCGTACCGCTTACCATCATGTGGGCGCGATGTCACATGTCGTGTTTAGTATAAAAAAAATCTTACTACGACAATACTCTAAATCTATCTTTCTTAGGTTTTACTTGATAGGACGAAATCACAATTTCCATGAAAATAGGAATTCGTTGGCTAAGCCAACAAAATTTGCAAGTTAAATGATCAAATTAGTTGCTTCAGAGATGCGGTACTTGTTTCACCATGATTCCCATGGAGGATTTATGAATAAGCCAATGGATTATTTTGTAATGGTGTTATGGTTCGGCGAGGTTCTGCAGATAGTTGCTAATCACTTGGGAGCTTCGGAGCGGAAAGGTCGACGAGATCTCTTCAGTGGTATAAGAATCCTTACGAATTGACATACAACTTTAATGGTTTCTTTAAATTGTTAAAACGATCTTTCTGTCTCCATTTACTCAATTATATTTTAATTGCCGCACATACGACCCACTGTTTTACGGCAAATGCATCAAAAATCCAACAGAAACCTTTTTCAAAAAAGGTATTGAACCTACTGAAAATACAGGTTTCATATGACCTGATATTACTTGGGACGTGTGTGTGCCCGCGTCCCGTTCCGTTCCTTTGTCTTTGGCAAACTCGCTAGGGCTCCAGCCACCATTCGTTAGCTCTGCTGGCCAGCGAGCCACCTCTTGTGTGCTTGCCGTCTCTTTCCTATGTAGCACATTTGTAAAAGATGACAGCATGTAGCCTAACAAAATATATTTTTAATTATTAAAACATACTTACATAACTTTCTGACCTTTTATTCTCAGCTCTTAAAACTTGAAAATAAAGGTTAAAGTTGATCAAATTATATTATAATGATGCACCAATAAGAAATCCTTTCTTACGTACCTACTTACATTTTGTCACAGATTACCAACACCAACGTTTCCGTGCCTCGGAGAGCACGTTAAGCCGTAGTTCCCGGTATCACTAATTGTGAAATCGTTAATAAATTGTCATTGAAATTGACAATAGACCCTCGCCAACCCTTCTGGTCAGCGTGGCGAGTGTAGGCCTAATTCTCTAGATATACCGTTCTGGAAGGCCCATCTACAACAGTGGAGTTGTATTCCCAAGAGTGGACTCTTCCTAAAATCACTGTTATATTTATTTATTATTATTAGGTACGCACAACAGAAAGGAGCACAAAACTTTTTTTAAATTTCGATTCTTTACAATACAGTTCAGTACCATCTCCAAAAGCATGTGCACACAGCATGCTTATAAATCATTTACATATATTTTAAAATAAAAATAACAATACAATACCCACAGTGAATTCATAAATATTAATTTAGTTTGCTCGCTGTCCACAGCAAATTACTCCTTGCCAAAGGCTAGAAACAATCCACTATAGAGAGCGAACTTTTTTCGCTTGTATATTTGATTTTACCTAAAAGTATTTTTTGTCTTACTAGTTTCAGCTTAGACGTTCTAGAATCCTTGCAAAGTCTGTGGTCAGATCATATTGCGAAAGTTATTAGGCGGTTGCATCGCTTGCAGTGGTAGAAACACGCGGAACAATGGCCAAGTGGGTGTTTTCGACGATCGAGTTCCGCGATCCGCGAATCCAACTCGATAGCATGCTTGCTCTTTCAAAAAGATGGTTATCGTATGTTGGTTAAATAATAGCCCATGTTGCGAATTTTAAGAGTCGCCTATTTACATATTAGAGATAGCTGCTAATGCTTACTGATCGATATCTTAAAATGGATGACCGCAATGTATAATTTTGAGATTTTCGGCTGCTGTTAAAGTTACATCACCAGGATCTTACACAGCTTTTAGCTTACATATAACATTTCACGCTAGTGGGGTGAGGCGGAGTGCACAATCGCCAGAAAACGATATCGTCTAAGATCGATTACGTCTGTCAGAAATCTTAGACGAGTCGTTTTCGGATAATTGTGCACTCCGCCTCACCCCGCAGTTCCCTTGCATTCATCATATGTATGTATATCATCATCATCAGCCTGTGTCTCTCCACTGCTGGATGTAGACCAGCGACCTTCCTCAGGTCATCCGTCCATCTGGCGGGGGGTCGTCTCACTCTGCGTCTTCCAGTACGTGGTTTCCACTCCAGAACCCGTCTACTCCATCGTTCATCGGTTCTGCGGCATATGTGTCCATATATTATTGTGGTATATATAATTAATGGTAGGTATATATGATTGTCAATATGTTACTTCATCGATACATTTAATCTTTTTATTTATTTATTCTTACACACCCTCTCACAGACAATCATACACATTCACATAACACACAGAGAGGTTACACGAAATTCCTAAAATATCCACCAACAGACCTATAATTCTCTTTTTTTTATTTATTTCTTTGTTGGTACGGATGTACAATGTTTAAATAAATTGTATAAGCTTGTTTTTGTGTCACCTGGGAGTGAACTGACCCCTGTCATTCAGAAATATCTACGACAGGGGTCAGGACATCCAATCTAAATTAAAAGTGTAAAAAACAAATTTAAAAAAAAAAAAAAATAAAAAAAAAAATATTTTATTATTATTATTTTATCTAAGTATCATTAAGATATATTTAGTTTACCCCTTCGTTCCTCTTCCAACTCCACTCTTTCCATTCCCTCTCACCACTCCGCTTTTTTCTCTAAATTGCTGTCGTCGCTGCGAATCTGTGGAATGATTTACTAGTTGCTAAGATTAAACCGTTATGTGCATTAAACATTGATTATTACTATTAAAATGTGAATCATATTGTCAAGATCCATTCGTTTGATTAGCTCTCTTGATGGCATTATATGCTTGTAATTTAATACTTTCTACGCGGAAGTGATGTCTCATTTTGCATTTTTATTTTTAAGATATCTCAGTACGATCGTTAAAAAATTTCATTTGCTTTTATATTAATAATTATGTGTTATTTAAGTATATATATATCGGTAAATCAAAAACCAAAGCTTTATATTTAGTTATGAGTAGATTTCTCAATAAAATTATTTGTCAAACATTAGTGTTTATGTACTATACCACTATCCCTGCTCACTTTTACTTTATACACGTTTTTAATGAAACGCATTGATATTTAGCCAACTTTACTATTGGCAAACCACTTGACTCGATGTCTCTAGCTTACCAATCTCGATAAATAACATGAAAAAAAAATGTGGCCCGACCAGGAATCGAACCAGGTTCCTCTATATATATAGGAGTATATATATTATGGGTTAACGATAAAGTTTATATGAACGTCTATGTATAGCTCTGAACCTTCTTAATCAATATTATCAAGGATAGTGCAAATGTATTTTAAATGTACATTGCGTGTTATTTTGTACTAAGCTTGTATTTAGTTTACCGATAACACCCAATGTATAATGAAAATGAATTTACACTACCCGGGTAGTGTTTATTAAGAATCACGTAGCAAATGCTTCGTGTTTCAATCACCACCAGCACTTTCGTCGGATCACAGTTATTGTCCTTAGATCATTGACCTCTATTCAACAACTTGGGTTTTAAAGAGAAAATAATGTTCATAACGCGCTGGATTTAAAGTATGATCTAGTTAATAAATGTGGCATTACTAAACTCTTCCGTTAATTGGAAACATATTTTTGTTTTATATTGTCTACCTCCGTGGTCTAGCGGTTAAGTCCGTGGATTTAGACTCGGAGGTACCGGGTTCGATTCCTGGTCGGGACACAATAATATTTATTAATTTAAATTATTAAAAGTTAATTAATATTTAAATTATTTGTGATATTTCTCGTGTTTGTATGTAGTATATATATATATATATATATATATAGTGTGTAGTATATGTATTATTGCGTACATATTTGTATGTATTGGTGTGTATATTAATATGTATTGTTTTATCTTAGATTAAGTTTATTTAATATTTTTAATAAGTTTCTTTTTTAAGCCCTTTGCACCTACCTCATAATCAAAATTCTCGGCATTGTCCCAAAGGTTGGCTGCTAGAGAATGCCTAGCGGCATTAAGCCCGCCCCTTGTACATAGTGCAATAAAGTTTTCAATAAATAAATAAATAAATAATAAATAAGTATATATTAGTACGTAGTATATTATATATTTATAAATAAATTCATAAGTTCAGACAGGTCACACAGCGCCATCTAATTTCTGTGGTAAGCTACGAGGCTTGTGTTACGGAAACTAGATGGTTGATAAACTACATATAATACTTTTTTTTTTGTAAATATATACATCTAGTTAGTTATTTATTATTATTATTTTCTTTATTTTTGCACCTACTTTTCAGTAAAGTGTTTAAAGTTATGCCAATAGTTGGCTATGATAAAATGTCTTTGTGCAATAAAGTATTAAGTAAATAAATAGATAGCGGTGGTGGCTGGGTTTTAAGAACGCTTTCCATAAAATCCTACGTAGGTCGGTTCAATCCCCCGGCATGTACCAATGAAAAATACACGTTTCTTACGTACATTTGTCATTGATTTACAACACCACCATTCCCGTGACTCGGAGAGCACGTTAAGCTGTCGGTCCCGCCACAAAAAAAAACAATCTTGTACTTGTATTTAAATGGTTTTTCGTCTTTTCTGAAAACTGTAATAATGTATATATGCTTTTTGCAAGTCATGATTAAATCGATTCAACTTTAGTCCTATAGCACTGTTGATTGGCATGAATAAATTATTTAAAAAAACACTAAAATATTAGTATTAATAAACCGTGTGTATGTATTATTTGTATTTAGTTTATTTTAATAGTATTTAGCATATATATAAATTTATATATATTGCGTATTTGTGTATTTGTATATGTATTAGTATGTAATATTGTTATGTATGTATTAATACTGTTAAGAATAACTTCATTAATGATTGCACCTACCATCTATACTGTCTAAATCTCCTAAAGGTTTGGCTGTCAGAGAATACTTAGCTGCATTAAGTCCGCCTTTGTATATAGTGCAATAAAGTTTTTAAATAAATAAAAAATAAATATATGGTTTAGATAATATTGCATATTTATCTAATTGCACCTACCTTACGTTTTTAATGTTCTACAATGTCCCTAAGGTTGGCTGTTAGAAAATGTCTAGCGACATTAAGTCCGCCCCTTGTACGAGTATATTGTGCAATAACGTTTTAATAATTAAAAATTAAATATCTTCACGACAGTATAAAAAATATATATATTAACACCAAGTTTTTAACATCCATATCTACCTATTTTAATTTACCATATCTGATATGGTATATATATGTATATATTTATTTGTGTATATGTGTATGTATATGGATGTTATAATATTTATTGTTTGTTTTTATGTATCTATTTTAGCTATTTATTGTTATTGTTAAGTATTGATATTCACATGTAATTCTATTGACTTATCGTTTATAAGCACCCTATAACCTCACTTGTCACTATCACAAAGGTTAGCTGTAAGAGAATGCCTACGGCATTAAAATCGCCCTTGTACACTACTTATGTAATAAAGTATTTTATTATTATTATTATCCAATACAATGCCTCTTGGGTTAGTCAGAAACCACGCATTTAAAAAAAAAATGCTGATTTACATTTAGCAAACTTTACTATGACAAGTGGCAAGCTCGAGCGTACCGAACTCAAGAAATATCACAAATAAATTATTGTGGCCCGACCAGAAATAAATAATAATAATAAATATTTCCAGACAGGTCACACAGCGCCATCTAGTTTCCGTGGTAAGCCACGAGGCTTGTGTTACGGAAACTAGATGGTTGATAAACTACATATTATACTTTTGTTTTTGTAAATATATACATATTATACATATAAACACCCAGACCGAGACAAATTATACAATGTACAACTTGCCCTCGGTGGAAATCGAACCCACGACCTCCCGAGTTCACGGCAACGTTTGTTACCATTAGACCACGGAGGCAGTCGATCGAACCCGATGACTCCGAGTTTAAATCCACGGACTTAACCGCTAGAGGCAGTACTGAATAAATTATATTAAGCTTAATTCTAATCCCGGAATTTAAACATAAGTCATTGCCTTTAATCATCGGCCATTCGCTTCAGATATATTCACAAATTGTGTTGAAATGAAAACCCAACACATATGGCGATATACACTATTAACTTTTATCCCACTATATTACGGCATAATTTTGTACTGGAGTAGGTAGCCAGATGTGTGGCAACGTGTACGTGATGGAAAGTGGCGGTTTGAGCTGATAATTTTGAACAAGAAATACGCACTCTTTAGATTTGCAATGAATAATAATCATAGCGGGTTTTATAATGTAAATTCTAATAATAATAATAATAAACACCTTGTGAAATCCTACGTTTTTATTGCATTATCATAACAGCCCCTAAAACACTTTTAAATAGGTCGTAAGCGGACGGTACGTGGTAATTCGCCCAGTCTGCCGGGGCGGGGAAGTATCCACCGTTCGTGCCGATAAACCCATGTAAAGTGTATCCACACGTTTCGGGATCAGGCTCGAATAGCCGTCATGCCGAGTCTGCTAAGATTAATCGATCTCGCGCGCTACTTACCATCAGGTACCCACCAGGATAAAAGTAAATAAAAAGTAAAGTATCATCACGACCGTGTGCCTTTCGGGGTGGTCAGAAACCACGCTAATAAAAGTGTGAACCCGCTCACATTTAGCCAACTTTACTATAGGCCACGTTACTATAGCTCGTCGATGTCTCCAGCGTACCAAACTCGAGAAATATCACAAATAAATTAAATAATAATAAATAATAATAATAATCGTTTATTCCCAATAAAATCCTATGTACATGTTTTTCTATTGGAGACCCACACTAGGAAGGCCGGTATTGTGGGGTCTCAATTACAATAAATCTAAAAATTACATAACTTCAAAAATTAAATTCTAAATACAATAATTACAAAATAAAAAAAAAACATTGAAGAAATTAATCAAAGGTTAATAAATACACTATATATATATAATATAAATATATAATATAAAGAATAACTATAGTAAATAAATAAATAAATAATTAGTCCTACAAATTATACCCCAAGAATGTAAATTATGAAAGATGGTAGGTATGCACTTAATGACAGATTATATAAATATTAGATTTATTTGTGATGTCAAATAAATTCTCAGTTTCTAAATATGTCAGAGTCATTAGGTAAAAGAATAATTTTAAGTAATGGATTTATATACATTAAAATAAATAATTTTGTGTCCCGATCAGGAATCGAACCCGGTACCTCCGAGTCTAAATCCACGGACTTAACCGCTAGACCACGGAGGCAGTTTAATAATAATAGATAGATAGATAAATTCTTTATTGCACAAAAAATAAAAAAACATTCCAATAGACATAGGCGAGCTTAATGTCTAGCCATTTTCTAACAGCTTACCTTTGGGAGAGTGAGAAGAGAGTGTGGGTGCATGTGTATAAGAATATTTTGAAACTATGATTTAAAATTACTAACTAAAATACTTATCAACTAAATAAACAATAAATATATACCGTACAACAATAAAATACATAATAAATAAATAAATAAATAAATTATATAATATACATACACACCTTTCGTATAGCGAGGGGAAGTCTGTTCCAAATAATAAAATAAAAATTAAAATTGCGCACAATCATGGTCGTTTTATAATTTTACGCGACTTGTTAGAGACTAATTTTTCCCGCAGTGTCAGCCAAGTTGCATTGGCCTTCCTACATAATGGACGGTAGATGTAAACCTGGGTAGGTTATCACTCTAAAAGTTATTACTTTTTAATTTGTTAACACTTTAAAACTACAAGTTGTATAAAATAGGGAACTGGTGGAAGGGAACATCCGTGGCAACTACTACGGCAGGAGGACGCGAGAGTATCTACTTCCCAGAATACTAAATAGTCTATCTCAAGAAATAAGAATAAAAAAACTTTCCAAATTGACAAACAAAATTAAGAAAGAACTACTCGAACAACTGATATTAGCAATATAGTGTGCGATTGGAAAGATACAAGCTATATTGTTATTTTTTCATTTTATTTTTTTATTTAACTGCTACCGAATCTATTATAGTTGTATTTTATTTTATTTAATCTTTAATAAACTAAAATGTGCTCTAATATATCATTATTGTAATCTGCCGATGAACTATTTTATAGTTTGGCAGAATAATGTTGTATTTAAATGTTATGATATAAGGGGAAAAATAAAAAGCCGACAAAGACTTCGAACCTCATCAGAATATCGTCTTGCCCCCCCCCCCCCCCCCCCAAAGGGACTTCCTAGAAAAGTACTCTTGGAGGCAAGCCAAAGTAGTTGAACCTTGACCCCCTAGTTGAGGCACACGCTGTGTGATTACTGGTGGTTAATCGCTGAGATTCAGTTGGGGTAACTAGGGGGAATTAAATATCCGCGCTGAACTTCGCTGTCAGTCTGTTACAGATATGTAATTGAAGATATCGGTGTAGTTTTATAATGGTGTAACTGGTAATGTTTTATAGTAATATCTATTACACAATGTAGAGAGTTTAGGTACCTACGTTTCTATTATAAATCGAAAGGGCACGTCAGCGGATACTTGACGGGCTGTTATATTGATAATACGAACTTAAGCGGCGATTGCTGATTGTTTTCTTATAGTAAATGATTACGTCTTGAAATTGCAAAGTGCAATTATATGTCTGTATAGGCGCGGTGGTGGATCAGTTGTAAGAACGCGTACCTTAAATCCTACAAAGTTCGGTTCAAACCCTGACATGTACTCGTACCAATGAGAAATACACTTTTCTTACGTACATTTGTAATTTATTTACAACACCACTGTTTCCCGTGCCTCAGAGAGCACATTGAGCCAGTTCCACTAATACCAACTTGTGGAAACGTTAATAAATTGTCACTGCCGCCCTAGGCTCCAGCCTACTCTGGAGCCTAGGGCGGCAGAGTTTAGGGGCGGCAAATTTGACCCTATTTTTTTTATTTATCTTACAGCAATAACAAAAAATATTATTATATAACGATATATTTATTATACATCAAAGAAACGATTGACATTTTTTTATATTTTAGTAATGCACAGAATACTGAACAATCTTACGTCCGTAATCCGTATAATATACGGATTATATTTAGCATAAAAATAATCTAGAAACTGACACAACTATCCCAAGTTTAATCATATGTAATAAGGACTATAGAACACATATCATAAAGTTGCAATTTCAGAATAAATGTATATAATATGATTGTGAACTAAAGTATTGAATATCAATGGTCAGTAGGGGCGACAACAATTGAATAGCCTATTCAGCAAATTTGTAAATTCGCCAGTGATTATGCAACTGTCTTTCACAATAAACAATGGTCTGATATATTGCAATGAGAGAAATATTAATCCACATTAATCCATCAATTTTGGAAACGAATTGATCATATCGTAAGCAACCGATATATATCGTGGGATACAGTACACATAAAGTATTATAAACACCCATTATTTATATTGTAAATTAAGAAGCTGATTCTTGAAATCGATTTAAACCCAATTAAAATAGAGGACGCGGAGGCCTCTAACACAAATAACCCACAGTTCCAACAAAGATTGGATGATGATGATGTTTTTAGAATTGGTTTATAAATAATTTAAATAAATCGGTTAAACATTAATATAATTCGAAGGAAAAAAAAATCTACAAAAAATTTAAAAATATAATTAAATAGGAATTTAAAACTAAAATAAAAATAAATAAATAAAGAAGTTGCTCCAAATCACATCATCACAGGTGGTAGGCGGACTGATGGTGGTAATTTGCCAAGTCTGTTGAGGCGGGGAAGTATACACCGTTCGTGCCGATAAACCTAGTAAAGTGTATCCACACGTTTCAAGATCAGACTCGAATTGCCGTCATGCCCAGTGAAGCCGACATAGTCAAATTTAAATTCAAAATTATTTATTGTAAAGATTGCTTATTCTAATTACAGTTGTCAGTCATGAGTGTCTGATTAAAGTTGCTAACATTTATTGACCTTGCGAGCCATTTACTATCAGGTAGGCGCAAGGTCCCCAAGGTTAGCTGGTGAAGAATGGTTTATGGCGTTATAGCTCGCCTAAAGTATTTAAATAAATAAATAAAGGTCACATGTCGTGCTAATTTATATTATAGTTTAAAAAACATTAAATAATATTAATTATAATATATAAATATATCCAGACAGGTCACACAGCGCCATCTAGTTTCCGTGGTAAGCTACAAGGCTTGTGTTACGGAAACTAGATGGTTGATAAACTACATATTATACCTTTTTTTTTGTAAATATATACATATTATACATATAAACACCCAGACCGAGACAAATTATACAATGTACAACTTGCCCCCCGTGGGAATCAAACCCAGGACGAGTTCACGGCAACGTTTGTTACCACTAGACCACGGAGGCGGTCAAATTAAATATTTTACAACTACCTACTTGAATAATAAAAAATAAAATAAATATAAACTAAACCTTAAACGCAACAAGTACATGGAGATAATCATAAATCACCATTTGCAGTCGAAACGATGCGATGGGCCTGTTGCGGCCAGAGAGACAACTAACCGCGGAGCGCGGGGTCCGGGGCAGCGATACGACGGTGGACAGCTGAGAGTGCAGCCTACGGCCTTGAAGAGCGAGGTCGCGCCACTCATTACAACTTTTAACAAAAAACATTCTTAGCCTATGTCTAGGCAGTTAGGGCTTTGCCAATATACTGGTGAGCTGAGAAGAAGTCTTTCATTTACCTGACCATCAACCGCCACAGGGCCTGTGGTCCGAGGAGGGTCTGGTGTTCTCTCGTGAGCTTGGGGAAAAACTCCGCTTGGCGACTTGGTGACCCTTTAAGTAGAGAATATTTTGTTCAAAGGGTCAGCCTCGCCGTTACACAGGTCGACCGCAGCGAGTGTCCTAGGCATATTACACTCATCGGACAGTTTTTTTTTAGTTTTGTTTGCAGTGTAATTTATTTTATTTATAATTTAGTGTAAAATTTTATATTACATATGAAAATCATTTTTTTGGAATAAATAATGTAAATCTTGTAACTAAACCTAATAAAAAAATAACTATAAATTAAAAATATCCCAGGAGAGATAGTTCCAAGGAGACTGGCAACTTTTCCCCCTGTATTATTATTAGCGAGGCTAATTACTTTTGGCAGAAACAATTGCCAACCTTCCTGTCCTTCTGTTTCGGTCAGCCGTTTGAGGTGCCTGGTCACGATAATCTTGAAAACGGCGCAAATTTAAAATATAAATAAAAATAATAATACAATAAAACTGAATCGGTAAATTTACTTCGAACTTATACTCGTTAAGAATAAGGTTGTTTTCGTAGATTCGAGATAGTATTTTTTTGTGTTCGACATTTGAGTTCGCACGGCTTAAATATTCTTATATAAGACAGAAGGAGGCAATTTTTTACTCTTTGTGGACGGCGAGAAAAGTTAAGTTATGCATAACCTTTTGGCTAGAATTTAAAAAGCTTGTTTGGCCTATATTTTGTCCTAAAGAAATAAAAGATTTTGCTACCACTCTCGGCACTCTTCGTAGATAATTTAAGATAGAGCAATTTATGTTTATTAAATATTTCTACGCCATCTACTTTGTTCTTCTTCTCTTGTCCAAGAAGAACGTGTTTTACACTTCCGTATCATGCAGGTTGGCTTAGAAGTGTCATCACGACCATTTCCCTTCCGGTGTGGTCAGTACCAAACTCGAGAAATATCACTAATATTAATTGGAATTATTAATTTAAATTAATAAATATTTTTGTGTCCCGACCAGGAATCGAACTCGTTACCTCCGAGTCTTAATAATAATAATATAATAATAATTTGTTTATTATCAGGCAACAGATGGCCCATAGATAAATACCTTACAACTAAAATACATATAAAAATAACATTAAAATTAATTAATCTAAAGCTTCCGTATCTTCATCTTCTTGTGGTCATAGAAGTACCCATCAGGTACTGTGACCACCTTCTGAGGAATACTAGAAGCTTCAGTGGACGGTGCCGGCGTCCCTGCTGGGGGTGGTGCAGAGGGAGTAGGTGCTGCGCAGGGCCCAACAACATCGTTGGTGCTACGTGAAGCAAATCCACGAATGTATTTGCGGTACACAACACCGAGCGGCCAGAATTCCTTCTTCAGAAATATTTTGAGGTGCTCTGACCGCACACGAATCCTAAATGCCTTAAATCCAGTGTCATCCCAATGGGAAGGTAACTCGTCGATGGCAGCGACAGAGTCGATCTCCCCTCGGTCCCGTATGTGTCCGAGAACATCTTGGGATGACATGTCCTTGCGCAGCCGCGATATATAGACATAGGATGTCGGTATCGCAGCTTTTAGAGCGCACTGTTCGGGAGGCGCAATTCCCCGATTATTACGTTTGGGCCTCCTTTTTTTCTTTTCCACAGTCACAAACCCTTCCGAATCAATTTTATTTCCGGTTGTGACGCGAAGTTTTAAATCCACGGACTTAACCGCTAGACCACGGAGGCAGTCAGGTTAGCATATTGTCATTAAAACAATTTGAAATTGCATGCAATTCCAACATGACCGACCGTAGCCGTCAGTGCACTGTCATAGACTAATTGATTAATTAATGTTATCTGCATTAAAACTCTTGAAGTTTATTAAGTATTGCACCTCTGTTTTTACTGCTCTCGTTGTCCCGAAGGTTTGACAGTCATAGAATGTCTAGCGGCATTAGGTCCGCTTTGTACTTTGTGCAATTAAGTTTAAATAAATAAATAAAAAACTGCCTCCATGGTCTAGCGGTTAAGTCTATGGATTTAGACTCGGGAGGTACAGGGTTCGATTCCTGGTCGGGACACAAAAATAATTATTTACAATGTAAATAAATACATTTAAAAAATATTTAATTTATTTGTGATATTTCTCGAGTTAAGTACGCTCGCGCTGGAGACATCGACGAGCTTGCCACTTGTCATGCTTGGCCTATTATTAGTAAAGTTGGCTAAATAGGAATCCGCTTATTTATAAGCGTGGTTTCTGACCATTCCGAAAGGGAAACGGTCGTGATGATACTTTACTTTTACTTTAAATAAATAACGATATTCCTCTGTTTTATGATTAATATATAAATATAGTAAGTGGCAAAAGCCTTAAACCCACGTAATAATTGCTGCATACTTAAACTATGCTTCGAAAAGGTTTTTTAAATAATTACTCGTAACTTTCATGGACCGCTACACTAATTATACTGCAAGAAAATATACTTAACTTATTACCTAATAAGTACATTCCGGCTTTAAATAAGAAAGTTCAGTGCTTAGATTTTGGTTAATGTTCGCGTATAGAAGGCGGATGTCGGATAATATGTAATTGCCATTGAACTATTGTTATATAGACGAAATAAATATCTAGGGCTTAAATATGAAAAAAAAAAAGTTCAAATAATCTACACTATTATTATAAAAATGAAAGACTTGTATTTTTGTATTTTTGTGTGTGTGTATGTTTGTAATGAATAAACTCAAAAAATACTGTGCTGATTTAAAAAAATCTTTCACTTTAGAAAGCCTGAGTAACATAGGCTATATTTATTGCTAGAAAAGATTACGGATCCTTACTAAAACTTTAGTAACGTAACCCAAGCTATAAAAAAAACCATAAAACGTCTTTCGTCGCATGCGCTGCGGAAACTTTTGATGATAGAACAAAAGTATGTGCTACAATGTTAAAGAACATATCTATATCTACAAAACACTTTGCTAAACCATATGTCCAACTATTATCGTTATGTCACAATAACCACTTTTTTCATTTTAAAAGTTAATAGAAATACCGACCAAACTTAGACCATGTTACTCATACTTCTGTTTAAATCCTTATCCAAATATTGTTTTCAAGACTGTTTCAATTTATGTAGGTCATTTTAGACATTTTTGCACAGTCAGAAATGGGCAAAAAAACTACTAGAAATATATATGTATAAAATATATTTGTATGTAATAATAAAGTGAAGCACCATATACAATTGTACAATAAATAATTTGTCTAGTCTTTGTAACATGTTGGGTCATTAATTTGAGGGGCTAATTTTATTTAAATACTGACGTCCATCAAGTAGTAGGTTAATGGTAAGCGTATAATAATTGCATTGTATGAAGTCTTTAATGTAGAATCGTTCCTTACAACAATCGCTGCATGATTCCAAAACAAATTATCGTTTTATGAGCTTTGGGCTTATGTAATTTGGTTCGCAATTAATATTGATTGTAATTAGACGGTATGGCTTATACTTATTTGTGTCTAATTATTATTTTTGTTATTCGTCATCGTAATAGTTAATTTTGGTTTTGCTGTTAATTTATTTTTATTTGTCGTAATGTACATGTACCATACCCACTTCCCTACGCGTACTCATAAATTTGGAGACTACTATAACTGGAATCCTTTAGGCGAAGTGTGAAAAAACGTCTTGTTAGGCCGGCATAGTGGTAGAGACTGATGTTGGTCGTTAGTGACTGTCGTCAGTTACTCCTATTGTTAGACCTCGCCTACAGCTTACCATTAGGACGCGATGTTACATGTTGTGCTCAGAATAATAAATAAATGATAAGCATTGATCTCAAAGTCGAAATATATTTATTTCATCATCATCTCATTATTATCAGCCTGAATCTCACCACTGCTGGGTGTAGGACTTCCCCAAGGCTAGCCACTTAACGTCACCCTCATCCAACCCCCACCAGCGTCCTTATTCAGATCATCCGTCCATCTGCCGGGGGGTCGTCCCACTTTGCCCCATTGTTCGTCGGTTCTGCGGCAGACGTATCCGGCCCATTGCCACTTCAGGTTGCTAATTTTAAAAGCTATGTCAGTAAGTTTCGTTCTTCGAATTCTGTCCAATTGAAATACCAAGCATAGCTCGCTAAGCAACCTTGAATTTGTGGACCAAACCCACTGTCAGTGTCTATGTCTCTGCTTCGTACCATCAACTCTTACCATCAGGCAAGCATGACGGCAATTCGAGCCTGATCCCGAAACGTGTGGATACAGTTTATCGGCACGAACGGTGAATACTTCCCCACCCCGGCAGACTAGGCAATTTACCACCATCAGACTGCCTATTGTTATTCTCGTATGTGTCATTTGAATTATGTCGAATGCTACTTTTTACTTTCAAGGATAACTAATATTATAATTTGCCATGATGATATTTATATAAAAATAACACCGCTTGAGACAAGACTTACATAACGTAATACATTTTTGGGTTTTTCAAATTTTTGTTACCATCTATCGTCGTGATTCGTTCGTTTATTATTATTATTACGTTAAGCTTTCGAGTGTTTTCTTTTAGATTGTACTTGTGTTCTTGAGATGTTTAATGAACGACATAATTTGTAAAAGTTAGTGCTTAAGTTCCGTGTAGCGTCTTAATCGGATTATTTTTGTAGCGCAAGTCGAAAGAACACATGTTAACCTTTTAAAATTTTTAGTTTAGATTCTTAATGTTTATTAACTTTAAATAATATCGCCTATAAACGAAATATGCGCATGATATCTTTCCCTATTCCTATAACCTATAACCCAGTCCTTATAGTGTGAAAAAGCATCTTGATAATCCGTCATAATGGTAGCGACTAAGGCCGGTCGTCTGTTGCTCCCATTCTCGGACCTCGCGTACAGCTTACCATCAGGACGCGATGTTACATGTTGTGCTCAGAATAGTAAATAAATCATAAGCACACTATTCATCTCAAATCGAAATATATTTATTTCATCATCATCTCATCATTATCAGCCTGAATCTCACCACTGCTGGATGTAGGCCTCCTCCAAGGCTCGCCACTTAACGTCACCCTCATCCAACCCCTACCAGCGTCCTTCTTCAGGTCCCCATCTGCCAGGGGGTCGTCCCACTTTGCCCCATCGTTCGTCGGTTCTGCGGCAGATGTATCGGGCCCATTGCGACTTCAGCTTGCTAATTTTGAAAGCTATGTCAGTAAGTTTCGTTCTTCGAATTTTGTTTATTAGAGAAATACCAAGCATAGCTCGCTAAGCAACCTTGAATTTATGGACCACACCCACTGTCAGTCTCCATGTCTCTGCTTCGTATGACATTACCGGGAGGATGCATTGGTTAACCTTCGTCTTCAAAGATTGTGATGAACGATGAGAGGATGTGCCGGAGTTTGCCGAATCTTTATTTACGTAAACCTATTACAGGCATTTGTGACCCGGTCATTATAATAAAAATATTTTAAATGAGTTTATTAAAATTGAAGACTAAGCAGAAAAGTGGTTCAAAGAGTAATTTATTAATTTAAAAACTTTATTGCACAAAGTACAAAGGCGAACTTAATGCCCGAAGACATTCTCTGACAGCCAAACCTTGCGGACAAATTTAACCATATACGAGTAAAGGTGCAATCATAAAGATAATAATAATATAATTATTGAAAATTAACAGTAAACTAATATATACTTACATAATATAAAATATTATAATTTAGCTAAAGACCAGCAGCAGATTCCGGTGAGTTAATGTCTAATCTGACAGAAAAAGGATCTTAGCCTCAGTTTTATTTAAAATATGAACTTATACTCGTTTTGGTAGTGAATACCATTGAAAGAGCAACGCGAAGAGGAAAGAGGTTATAATCAATGCTTTATTCTCATTTAGATTAATAATTTTGATTAATGAAACCCAAGATAGAAAGTGTTTGGTTACGCTCACCTACTTATTAAGCTAATATTATGGTTTATAGATCATTAAGCTTTGTTGCACAAAGGCAAATTCTAAACAATAATATACTAAAAAAATGAATTGTAGTCAATACGGTAAGAAGCCAAACGGTAAAATTTTTTTTTCTTCTTTTCTCTGTTTATATGGTAACTTTAGGCAGAAGCCCCATTCGGAATATCACCTGGTTTGCTCAGCTCTACCGGCTATAGTATGGTGAGTGCTCTGAAGAGCTCTATAACCTAATTTCTTCTTCTCCTTTCGGCAACGAACCACACGCACAGGTCAGAATATGTACAAAAAATAATAATAAAAAAGCAGCTTGAATCTGTCCGGGTGTTTGCTTTCAACACTTTGTGTTGGCAACCTTGGTACAGGTTATGAATTTGCACCATTTAGGTTCCAGTTTCAAGGGCCCAAGGCCCATTTTTTTAGTATTATAATAGATACTGGATACTAGCCCACCAGTGGAACAAACTGCCACTGGCTATTAGACACGCACCGTCAGTCCACGTCTTCAAAACCTTGGTTACTGCATTATTTATAGACAAACAAGCATCGGGCTCACAATAAATATTTGGCAAATATATACTTTTATACTATGTATTTATTAGGATTTAGTGTATGTATTTATTAGTATGTAGTGTATGTATGTCTTAGTATGTAGTATATTGTTTGTTATCCTAATATTTTTTAATTTTTTATATCAGCACTACGCTTCATCTCATACTCTCCCAAAGGTTAGATGTTAGAAAATGCCTTGTAGGCATTAATCTTCGCCTTTGTACATTTTTTTCGTGCAATAAAGAATTTAATAATAATAATAATACTCGTATAGTATGTTATCCTTAAGAGATAGAAATATGCCATCGCGGTCTTTTCTGTAAAGTTAGGCTGCGTTCGTTTTAAGAAATGTTAGCATGAAAATACCACTTTTTGTAGCACAAGCCGTTCGTTTAATAAAAATTCTAAGATTTGATGCTGTTACTTTTTGACAATGGTTTGGTTTTTGTCAATGGTTTGTTTACATTGTTGTATACTTTATAGTTTATATTATATTTGTTTAAAATGTATTTAAAACGATTTTATGTAATAAATTTAAAGAGCATAATACATTGTCAATTGATTTGTTGTCAAAAATTAGCCTCAACGCTCGTTTTTAAAAAAAGTGGTATTTCCATTTTGCGCTAGTTTATGAAGTTGCTACGAGATGTTGGAAATGCTATAAAACGAACGCAGGGCTATATAAGATGCACATATCCACCATACATTATTTTGTTATATCTGTGTTTAGCCAGCGTTTTCGTTGAAAGCTCCCAGAGGCTTAGTTTTTTCTGACACCACAAGTATCGTTAACGTATACAAAAACTTAACAAATTATATACTAAAACTTTCCTCGAGAATCACTCTATCCATTGGAGAAAACAGCATGAAAATCGGTGCAGTAGTTTTTGAGTTTATTGCGCACAGACAGACAGACAGACTCGGCGGAGGACTTCACTATGTATTAAAGTGCTAGTGATATCTATGGTCAAATAAACATAGCACGCTAATATGTTTGACCTAGCATTTCAAAACGATAAAATAATATCAGGTAAAATAATAGTAGGTCGCGAAAGTAGATAATTCCGGCAACTGGGTCGGCTGCACTAAATATAATACCGTTTAATGGTTGACAGTTTTTAAAATTGATAGTTATGTAGCGTTTAAACGACAGACAATAGAGCACAAAAGTACAATCGTTGTAATGACTCCGGCCAATTTTATTTTTATTTTCCCTCCGTCATTAGCCGAGTCGTCATTTTGGACATTTTAAAAACCGTTAGGATGACAGCCATTTGAATATGGAACGTTCGGTAAATATGATTGCCGCTCTTTTTATTCTTGTTATTTTCTTAAGTGGAACTTCTTAATTATACATAGACCGTTATTTAATAAGACACATATTTAAATAGGTATTCACTTCTTTCTCCATTTTGGAACTGCATTATTCGTATATCATACGTACATTATCATTTAGATAACTAAGTATATACATAATAGTTTTTATAATTTTAACGGGTCTTTACGCGAATTACCTTAGAGACATATTTCTCCTGACGCGCGACGTTTCGATCGTCATTATTACCTTAGAATAGCACGTGAAGCGATCGAAATAAAGAAACACATCCAGTAGAATACACATACGTGGAATCCAGTAATGAATAGATTTTGACGCCGGGAAAAATCGCCCGGTGTCGCCAAGGATATTGTAAGTGTCGTGTGTCGTGATTTCTAAAAACTTTTAAAAGTGATAAATAGCTGAGATTTTGTAAAAACAATAAATAAATAAGTACGAATATATGTAAAAAAAGTTGCATCTTTATTGTGTTCATGAGCATTAGCCAGACGATTCAGTCTCACTTTTCCGCCAAAACGGCTGTCATTGTAAAGTGTCATGGCCGCCGGTCGGCCTGAATGCTCAGCTTTTGATGAATTCCAGCAATTAGAGTAAAACGACTCTACTGCAGTAATTTAGGCGAATTTCCGTGGTTAACGCGGCATGTAACTTTCTTTTAAATCTCGGTTCAATATTAAATAGGGTGTAAACATTGTAAATAGCCTGCGAAAATGCTACTGTCATTTACCCATTCGTTCTGTCTAGACAGTTGTAATAATCGAAATTAAATTTTACTCTAATCTTTTCGAACTTTTTTTTTAAATTTTATATTATACTAATGCGACATGTGACCTTGCGCCCGCCTGATGGTAAGTAGCGCTAGGTCCATTAATGTTAGCACATTGAATCAGCACTCATGACTGACATCAGTCCCTAATACTATTCCGGCTGGACTGGGCATGACGGCAATTCGAGCCCGATCCCGAAACGTGTGGATACACTTTACTGGGTTTATCGGCACGAACAGTGTATACTTCCCCGCCACAGCATACTGGGCAAATTACCACCGTCAGTCCGCCTACCACGTATTTGTTTTTCTCTTTGAAGTATGTGCCATTTTTATTTTTAATAAAATAAATACATTATTTTAGAGATATTGGAACGTTTGGTATCTCAAAACAATAGTTAGCCTGAATGACGTCACTTAATAATAAATATTATAAGTAAATTGCCACACAAGTAAATCCGCTTAATTAAGTTGTTTTTTACTAATATTTTAGCAAAATAACAAATAGTTACTTTAGTGTCGTAAATTAGTTGTTTATTTACTATTACGTGACATCACCTGGCAGCCATTTGCATCTTTAAACACGATATTTAAAAGTAGATTTTAAGGCGATTTAGGCACCATAAAAAATCTAAAGATTTTTTCCAGGAATCCATAAGTATTAACAATTTAAAACACATTACCTATTGAGAACCGTGACCGACGACTTAACGTCGGACCCGGCTCCCGTACGGTAAATCCATAGAATGCTTATTAGCATAATATTTGTCTTCCCTTTACCACTGTTCCCGTGTTACATTAATACCAACTTGTGGAATCCTTAATAAATTGTCATTGACATCAGACGCTCGCCAACCCGTCTGGCCAGGCGTGGCAAGTGAAGGCCAAATTCTCCAAAGAATATATATTCGGAAAGACCTATCTCCGACATTAGAGTTCTTCTAGGAAAGAACTTTTGTAAAAGTAAAGTATCATCACGACCGTTTCACTTTCGGGGTGGTCAGAAACCACGCTTATAAATAAGCGGATTCATATTTAGCCAACTTTACTATAGGCCAATCATGACAAGTGGCAAGCTCGTCGATGTCTCCAGCGTACCAAACTCGAAGAAATATCACAAATAAATTAAATATTATTTAGATGTATTTATTTATATTATTAAATATTTCCGAGTCTAATCCACGGACTTAACCGCTAGACCACGGAGGCAGCTTTTGTGATAATATTAATTCCTTTAAAGTGACTTTATTAAGTTTGTTTGGTTGTATGTAAGTGGATGTATGGCCTATTGCGTGTCCACCGATCGTTTGTTCGCTAAACATCGCTTGCAACAAGTTATCTCGAACGGTGTTAGTGTACTCGCCGCCAACTCCGATAAACATAGCCTAAGTAGTGTTGCTAGTAAAATGGGAAATATTTTAATACTAATACAAAATTCACCTCCTAGCTGTTAAAGGTAGTTATTGCACATAATTACAAATGTAGTGTACATGGACGAACTTAATGCCGAAGGAATTCTCTACCAGTTAACCTTTGTGATGGTAAAAAGTGAGGTAATAGGGTGATTGAGATTGGAAATAATAATAGTATAGTTACAACATGAATAAAGATATGAATAAATATGTGATGGAAAGTTGGTTGGTCAACACGGAAAAGAACTGTCACCGTATTGCCTTTCGCCTCGCCGTCAACCTAACGTAAGCACGTAACCAAATCAGCAGCTCCCGTACGTAAAATCTAGGCAACACCGCGCCCACAGCTCGAAGACAAAGACTAGATGAAGAGACTTGAATTCGGGTACGAAGAGACGGCACGGTGATATGGTGACGACCCCTTTTCTATTTGAATTGTGTTCTGTATAGTCTGTAGAGGTACCGGGTTCGTTTCCTGTTCGGGACGCAATAATATATTTAATTAATTTGTGTTTTTCGTTGATGTCTTTGGCGTACGAAACTCGAGAAATGAATTAAATATTCGCGTCTAAATCTACAGATTTAAGTCTGTCTGTAAGTCGCTAGAGTACGGAGGCAGCATGTACATATATGTGTATCTGTTAATAGTATCATCACGACTGTATTCCTTCCAGGGTAGTCAGAAACCACGCTTTTTTTAATGAAGCGGATTCACAGTTAGCCAACTTTACTACAAGCCCATCGTAACAAGTGGCAAGCTCGTGGCTTTAGCGTACCAAACTGGACAAAAATATCACAAATAAATTAAATAATTGGAATACATCGATTCTATTCGAATGCATGGATGGAACTTGTAAGAATCAAGGCCTTAAAAAGAAAAAAAAAAAAGGGAAGGGGGACTTGTCATTGTTAAAGGATCGGCAGATTGTTTTTTTTTTGGAGAAAAAGGAAAGGAAAATCGTTAGGTGCTATTGCGTGCTGTGTAGTAATAATTAATTAACATATGTATGTACATTTGTCTCTCCTTCACGTCTATATAACAGAACCAATTATGATGAAATTTGGCAGAAATGTTCCCTGGAAACCAGAGACTTAACATATGTTTAATTGTAAAATTATTAGTTTCAATGTATGAGTGCATAAATCGCTCGATTTCACTGTACAAATAAAAGAAAACTTGCAATCTAATGCATAGATGCACTTGACTGAGCAATTTGCATGTGCGTAGATAATAGGGTACGAGTTGCATTGCGTGGTCATTTTTTATTATCATCGTAAATTTTAATGTGTCTTTACGTTATGTGTTTATCAGCTTCATTCTGTTCCTTTGTGGCACACTGGAGACCAGTTTGCTGACCGATTTTGATAATTCTCACGTCAATTGATTCGCCTTCATCACGCGAGTGTCACTGAAGATATGTCATTAATCAAATTTCGTTAAGACCATATTATAGAAAATAAAAAAAAAATGTCGACGAACTATGTTGAGTAGAGTATCGTCGAATAGGTATTTGAAAATTATTTTTATTTATTTAAAAACTTTATTGTAAAAAAAATACTAAAGGCGAACGCAATGCCGCCAGGCATTCTCTGACCCCTAACATTTGGGACATTGGGATCATTTAATATTAAGTACGGTGCAAATAAATAAAATAATATTTAAAAACTGATTAAATAGCAATACATATACATACTAATATTACATATATATATAAACTGCCTTCGTGGTCTAGCGGTTAAGTCCGTGGATTTAGACTCGGAGGTACCGGGTTCGATTCCTGGTCGGGACACAAAAATATTTATTAATGTAAATAAATACATTTAATTAATATTTAATTTATTTGTGATATTTCTCGAGTTTGGTACGCCGCGCTGGAGACATCGACGAGCTTGCCACTTGTCATGATTGGCCTATAGTAAAGTTGGCCAAATGTGAATCCACTTATTAATAAGCGTGGTTTCTGACCACCCCGAAAGGGAAACAGTCGTAATGATACTTTTTATATATATACATAATACGAGTGTAATATAATTACTTATAACATAATACATAAATAATAATGATACCTTCAAAAACAACTGCAACTGTACTCGTATGTTTTACTTATCATTTTTTATTTAGATTGGCTATTTATTCTATAGTATCTTTCTTCAGAGCCTGTTTACTGTCAATACTAAATTATCGTTCATCTCTTCTCGCTTTGTACAGAAAATGTATGTTTATGATTATCAAAATTCACCACCAGAATAACGAACGGAACGGAATGTAACATTACACATTAACAAATGCCTCTACATAAGTATAGGTACATATCTATGTAAGTTTTGTGTTTTATTTTTGTTTTACCTAAATATTGTGTACCTTTAATACTGCCACTGTATCTTATCTGTCCATGCAACATTTTCTGTGATCCGAGACCACGAGGCACGGCTTGACCATTTTTTATATTCGTCATTCATTCATTTGCTGCGGCGCGGGCGCTTGCAGTGAGTCTCGCCTATCCGTCGTACAGTAGGTTATAAAAATAATCTATTAGTGCGGAGGGCATTGCAATGTTTACAAGAGCTAAATTAATGTGTTAATAAAAACATATCTCGTTTCTGTAGTAACGTCAAAACAATATGTGTTTGCTTACTGTGTATATGTATTTTAGCTTAAGTATTTTGGACAATAAACGTTTTTTTTTTTTTTTTTTTATTTATTATATTTAAATATATAAATGACGTGTTGATTCTTTTACGTTAGCCAGACTGGCTCTAATAAGTAAGTAATAACGGATAACCGTGCAGCGTAAATCAACGAAACGACCATTTATCTAAGCAATTATAAGGGCGTAACACTAAGCGAGCGGCGCGTGCGCACTCCACGGTTTCTACCGGTCTCCGCAATTAACTACCTCGCTTTCCTAGATAACAATATTATCACAACGCATGGAAAACCATCACACTTTATAGTGCTTATTCTATAATTTAGTGTCAGTACGTACTATAATAATATGTAGATAGAGAAAAGGCATCTTTCGAACTTTAGTTTGGAATTCTTAATAGTTGACGACTTGTATCTACTCGTATTTATAAATTATTGTTAGAAAATTAGTTTAGGATTTAAAGCTAGCAGAGTTTCTACACACATTTGAATTGATTAAGAAGAAGATAAATTACTAGGTATTGGATATATTCACAGTGCTTGGTTTGTTGGGGAAGAGGAGATGAATGTTGTCTCGGGCTGGCGACCGATAATAAGCTGGTTTTAAAAGGAGGCCTCCTCTTTTTATTGCGCTACAAGATGCTCGCCATCCACCATTATGCTCCTCTCCCTACCCAACCAAATATTGTATGATCCGCTAATGTTGTCTTGGACGCTCGTTCCATAATGTATTATGTAGTATATATAATTTTATTTTAATATGAATTTATTTTTTACAGCTCCATCTATCCAGCATTGGGCTTAACTGATTGTTGCTTGCCAACAACAGCTCAATCCAGCCAATATTCTTACTGTTAACCTACAGTTACGCCGTATATTTAATTAAAAAATTGTAACCGTGGTGGTGGCTGAGTTTTAGGAATGCGTTCCTTAAATCCTACTAAGGTCGGTTCAAATCCCTCCGGCATGTATCAATGAGAAATACACTTTTCTTACGTACATATGTCATAGATTTACAATATCACCGTTCCCGTGCGTCGAAGGGCACGCGAAGCCGTCGGTCCCGGTTCCACTAATACCAACTTGTGGAATCGTTAATGAATTGTCATAAAAAAAATTACATCATATCCTCGCGTGGCGAGTGTAGGCCAAATACTCCAGATATGTATCTCCAGCAGTGGAGGTCTAGGACGCTGTGTTCTAGGGGCTGTAATGATGATAATCAACCAAAACAAGTCGAAGTATTCCTATGGGCGAATGATAAACAATTGACGGCAGACTTTCTTAGGCCTGTAGTAAATGGTGCAAAGATTTTGCTGAAAATCCTCTCGCACCAACTTCCACTGCGTAAATCTGAGTCTTGAATCTTTAGTGATATCACAATATTTATTCGACTCGATTCAAGACAAACTGCCGGAGAACTGTGTATGTATTTGGTAACTTTATCAAAAGTCACGCATGCATGTACAAAAAAAAACTGGGTTTAGTAAAGACACTCCAGAAAATATTGGGTGTAATGTTAATTATTTTTTGTATTGGCGCATTAAGACAAGTAGCAAGTTCGTCGATCCAGATTCAAGAACACGTATCTTATGCGGTGTTTATATGCATTTCGCTTTCAATAACCAAAATTGTTAAATATTTTTTTTTTTCGAGGTGGATATTTGATTTCTAAGCTAAGTAAAGGTAATTAATGCTCTAATAGGAACCTTTAGTGCTTTCCTGTTTAGAGCAGGATTTCATCATATGTGCAATCTTTCTCACGTAATTGTTTATAAAGTCAGAACAAATTTCATTGAATAGATGCAATCGATTGGTGATGTTAGGCTTTGCGCACATGAACGTGAGCATTATTTTCTTAAGTTCTAGAATCTGACAGATAATCTCAATATTATAATTAATAAAATCAGATTAAATTTCCATTCTTGTAAAATTACATCGTCATTGAATTTGTAATTTTACAAAAGTGAATATTTTACACAGTAAACGTTATTATATGTTCAAGACTCGTGGAAGTTGGTGCGACAGGAGTTCCAGCAAAATCTTTGCAACACTTACTGAAAGAATTGGGCCTAAGCAGGTCTGCCGTCAATACATTTATAGAACAAGCTTCCAAGACGGCATTAACGGAATCATACAGTATTTGGTTGGGTAGAATGGTGGATGGTGAGCGTATTATCGCGCAATAAAATAAAAAAAGTGAGGCCTCCTTTTCTTAAGCCAGCCTATTGTCGTTCGCAAGCCCGAGACACCATTCTTCTCATCTCTTACACACACACGATGGACCCGGCACCCGCACGGTAAATCCATGGAATGCTTAGAATTTTGTCTTCTCTCTTGCGACACGGCTTTCTATATATGAGCTAGTCTATACACGTCATCATCATTATCAGGCTGTGTCTCTCCAATAATAATAAAGATAAACGATTGCCACTGCAGGCGGTCTTTTACCTGCAGCCACCACGCGATACGAATCGACCAATCAGGTGCAACTACGAACTAACAATTTAGATTAGTTTTGTAGTAACGATTTTATATGAGCTGGGGCCTATCTATACCGCGTGATTTTTATAAAAGGTGTTTTTTATAAAACATCTCACTCGGGATACAGAGCGCCATAAAATGCATGTTATATTATTTTATTTCGAATAAATTTATTATTATTATTATTTTTGTATGGTCTTACGTTTTCCTAATATGTGATTCTATTGATTAAACAACCTAAGAAACCATAAGAAGATATATTTTTTTTTGCTTTTCCATACAAATTTGGTATTTTAATATTCACAGTATGGAGAACCAAAGTCCAACTTAAGACCATACAAAGTTTTTTTTTTTTTTTTTTTTTTTTTTATACTGGACACGACATGTGACATCGCGCCCACCTGATGGTAAGCAGTACGCGAGGTCCAAGAATGGGAGCAACTGACGCCGGTCACCACGACCGACATCAGTCTCTACCACTATGCCGGCCTAACAAGATGCTTTTTCACACTTCCGTTTATACAATTTACAAACAGTATTTGTTTAATAAATACATATGTTATACTCGTAAGATTTTGGAGTTTAATTTGTTTCTTAAATTTTACTTTTTGTGTGTGAAAGGCCTAACTCGGGTGCTAACTGCTAAGCCACGGATGGTCTACTTAAGAAACAACAAGTAGTTCCTTTGTAATCTCAAGAAAGTGAAAACAATTTGCGAATTGATGCTGGAAAATGATTTTGGTCTAACGGTACGAATGAACTTTGATGACTCATGTGACAGAATTGTAAACTGTCCTGTGGCAAAGATAATGACATAATAAGTACAGGGTTAGTTCAGCTGCACAAGTTTTAAACCTAGTAATCTAATTCTAATATTTATTAATTTTGAAGGTAACTTTGGTTTAAAAATCAACTAAATACAATAAATTAACTCCTTAGCAGCTTGGACACTACGGTATCAGGGTCAAGGAACTATCATTGTTTAAATCATTATTAACAGCAAGGCAACAATTTGTAGACGTTAGCAATAAAATCTAACCAACTATGTATTCAGTTCGGGGTTCCACAAGGATCAGTGTTGGGCCCATTGCTGTTTCTGATATATGTCAATGACATAAATTCTTGTTTGGATAAGGGTATAAACAACGTAATGTTTGCAGACGACATCTTACTGTTATTAAGCTATAGGGATACGATGCTGACGTGTTAGAAAAAAATAAAAGTATTTATTATAACAGATTGGTTTAAATATAATAATATACTATTAAATCTATCAAAAACTATTTTTGTCAACTTTGCCCTTGGTAACAATGACAAGAGCAGCCTCAATGACCTTGTAGCGAAAGATTCTATAATAGATTTTAACTTGACTGTAAACTAATGTAAAGATCACAAACATACATAGTTAGTGGAATTTTAATAAAAAAAATTATTATATGAGTTTAAAGATGCAATGGAAGATACTATTACTTGGCTGAACTTGGCTTAAAATCTCAATTCATCACACATAATTTAAATAACTATTTTCTTTTTCATTGGTATTAATATTATTTTATGTTCATAAGTTGACACGGTTTTTACAGCCACGAATATAAATTATTATTAATGTTATTTAGAATATAAGATGACACGGCCCTTTTACAGTCATGAATTTATATTTAGTTTACACGGCCTATTTACAGCCACGATGTTATATTAAGTAGTTATTAAGTTATAATTATCTTGCTTATGGCAATAATGCTATTATAACACACAACATCATAGCCCCTACACAAAATCTAGAACTCCACTGTTGGAGATGGGCCTTCCAGAAAATATACACTCGGCACGCTGGCCAGACAGGTTGGCAATAACACACATAATTCAGGATTATTACCTATGCCCAACTATGATTACCTAACTTGTGTTTGTTTATATTTTTATTTGAGCGAAGAGAGATTGACGAATCAGATATATAATGCGAAAGGTGTGAGTAAAAGAGGCCCTGGCTGACCAAGACTCACATATCACGGTCAGATAAATAAAACAATAGCTGAAGGTACATTAAAAAGCCATCGAAACAAAAGGGCATGTATGAAGAGGTTGATGAATGTTGAAGAAGCGAAAGAGGTATGTCATGATCGTGACAAGTGGCGCTCAATTGTCTCTGCCTACCCCGCAAGGGATTTGGCGTGAAGATATGTATGTCGTCATTATTTTAGTGTTGACAATATTCAAGTTGTTACAAGATAACCAAAGGAAATAAATGATTTGATTAGATTTTTCGGTTTAATAAATTTACTGTGTTTCAAAATAGTACAACCGAGATGTTTTGGTCTGATGACATTTTTTGCGGAAGAGAAGTAATTACGCGCCAACAAGACGTTATTTTTTTTGTTTTTCTAAGCGTGAAAGTTTTACTTCACAAATAATACAAAAATGAATTAAATGACAGCAAACACAATGGAAATGTTGGTTAAAAAACAGACGAATGTCATTGTTTGGAAATGAAATGACTTTTTAGCTGAACAATATGGTTATATAAATATTTCTTTACATAATATTAACTATGAAATTTCACTTATGAGTAATTACTGTTTTTAATATTAATTCTTCTTAGGGTCGATTTCACAATTCAAACTAAACCCAGTTCATATGTCTAACCAAGTTTAGAACTTTTGTTCCGGTTTCACCAATATAAAAAGAACGAAGTTTAAATTTAACTCGGTTTACTTTTTGATGGCCCTATTTTAGTCGTTTATCTCATTTAATTGTATTGTTTAGGACTTATGTATTCTGTACCATGTCCTCAAATAAATAAAAAAAAAACATTTATTTGTCACTGTCAAAAACATTGTTTACTTGTTGGTTTAAGTAATGTGCTACAATGTGAATGATTATGGAAAACGATAAATTGGACTTTAAATATGGGGCACAAGTTGCAGTATATTTTTTGCGGTTTTTCCGCGCTTGTCAACTCCCATATTTTACCCGACGTGTTTGAGCTTCGGTGCCGCGAGTGACTCCAAGAAAAGCATCAAATTCTGCAGCATCTGGAATTTGATGATGACCTCATTAACTCATAAAAAAGAAAGATATATTACGTCAGACTTGGCGGTATGGGCTAGACCCTTTGCCTTCCCTATCATTTCGTTCATCATCCATCGGGAGAAGACAACAAAAAAATAAATTGTTTACTTGTTGTGTTCTCTTCTCCCGATGGATGATGAATGAGGCCTATACAGCAAGTCTGACGTAATAAAGACAGATAGTATTATGAGTTAATAAGGTTATCATCAAATTCCAGAAGTTACTCGCGGCATTATAGCCCAAACACTTCGGATATGATATGAGAGTTCATAGCGCGGGAAAACCGCAAAAAAATTACTGCAACTTGTTTACCATATTTAAAGTCCAATTTATCGTTTTCCATAATTATTGACATTGTAGCACATTATTAAACAAAACAACACCACTTTTGACCAATAATATCCATAGTAAATTAATTTACAAAACAAAAACTTGCACTTGACATGTCTGCGCAAAATGGCGCGAAGGACTCTTTTCTTTTTATTTTTTTTCATATTTCGTTAGGTTAACCTATCGCCGCCGCTTTTGTTAACGTAATTTATTATACAAAAAGTAATATTTAGTAGGATTTCATTCGGATAACCGATTGGTGAAGGTCGAAGAAATAATTTCACCTACAAAAAAAAGTACTATCACCTAATTAAATTGTTTTAATTAATATTTGTCTCATTTAAATTGTGAAATTGCAAGGATTTATTACCGAAATTTAATGCGATTTACTTCAGCGAAGCAAATTAAACTGGACTGTAAAATTTGCGAACTAAATTGATTTTAATTAGTTATATACCTTTCACCATTCTCGTATTTTAGTGTCGATGTCATTGACAAAAGTATCATCACGACCGTATTCCTTGTTAGATATTGGGTTATAATGATGTTTAAAAACATTGATATTTGAACACCTAACTGTCATTGCCATTGGTTGTTTATAAAGCCAATACTTTAGTTTATTCATATATTTAAATAAGAATAATTCGATTACTAATTAACAAAATTATAAAATTGACAAATTCCGAATTATTTTATGTATCGATTATTTATTAAAATTTGTTATTTTTCTGGCTACACAATCAACGTCCTCTGTGACCTAACCGGCAATCCCTATTGGCTAATAAACAAAGATCTGACTGGCGATTGGCTAGTAAATAACCAATAGGATTGAGATATGGTGAACGGTTATGACGTGGCCTGAAACATGTCATGGAAAAATACGGGGCAAATCACTGGCGATAACTATACTTAGCTATAAAGGCACACAGGGCCAACAGTGAGATAGAGACGGTTTATAGGGTTAGTCCGTAGGCGCCCTGGGGCTTCCTTAGGAAGCTTCACGAATGAGTCGGGCATGCGACCCCACCCGCGTAGGCCCTTCAGGCAGGGGGCGTATCATTGATGATTTATCGATTCACCGTCTAGAAAAAAAAAAAAGATCGCTCGATCACTTTTAGCGGCGCCTCGAAACAAGTAACATTGCTGGTGTGTGTTGTGCTGCTCCGTACAAACAGTTAATCACACGTAAATATAATTAATAAATTAAAATATAATTAAAAATAAACGTATTAGTTAATCGGGGTAATCAGAAATCACGCTTATTTTTTTTTTAAGAAGCGGATTCATATTTAGCTAACTTTATTATATGCCCACCATGAGAAGCGCCAAGTGTCTCTAGCGTACCAAACTCGATAAACTTTATTCACAAATAAATTTAATAAATTGTTGTGTCCCGAACAGGAATCGAACCCGGTACCTCTCGGAGGTAAAATTTAAATCCACGGACTTAACCGCTAGACTACGTAGGCAGGTCATTGACAAATATAGGTAATTATTATTTATTATGTTTGGAAAATTTATAGCTATTTACACTTGTAAACTTAAAATTAGATACATTAAAGCCAATTAACACTTCCCATTTATAGTTCTACCGTGGAGTAAAATTGGACTTTGCCAGATGTTCCTTGTGGGTATACGTAATAAAATTGTGCTTAGCAACTCAGAAGAGTCTATAATCCCTTGTTGCGCAACCAGGTAAGTTGTGTCTGCAATATTACAAAAATATACGAGAAGTCTGATCCATTACATACATACATATCTTCACGCCAGATTTCGCTTCGTCGACATTCATCAACCTCTTCATACATGCCCTTTTGGTACGAAAGCTTTTTAATGAACCATTCAGCTAGTGTTTTATTTATTTGATCGTGATATGTGAGTCTCGGTCTGCCAGGGCCTCTTTCACCTACAACTTTCGCATTATCTGGTTCGTCAATCTATCTTCGATGGTCCTTTCAACATGCCCGAACCATCGTAGCATGCCTTTCCTTATTTTTGTCCCTATGCTTTAATTTAGGCAAAACTCAATATCCTTGTAAACTTAATTTATTTTACTAATGTAAAACTAGAGTAGGTCTTGAGTGGTGGTCCTGACTCTAAAAATACCGATGTCGAGGATCCCTTGAGTGGAGGAGCCCTTGAGGAAACGTCTAAGAATACGGCTGCTAATCTGTTTAACATTTAAATGATTCTTGTCGTTGATTGGCGTTTGTATCACGCGCTAGTAACGTTTCGTCATTTGGCGAAGAAATATTTACAAGCAAATAGATAACTGCATTGCTACTGGCTAAGCGGTTAAGTAGATTTAGACTCGGAGGTACTATGTTCCATTCTTGCTTAGCAAGACATGCAATGACATAATTTTATAATGTAACTGCACTTTTTTCATATCAAGCGATAAAATGTTACCAACACAAAATGTGTTTCAAAATTTTTTTTGACTATATTTAAAATGAATATTAAAATAAGATTATTATAATATTAAACATAGTATTATAACGCTAAATTATGATATTAAAAAAATACACTTCTTAAAATGACATCGACGAGTTTGCCACTTGGTTTATAGTAAAGTTGGCTAAATGTAAATCCGATTTTTTATAAGCGTGGTTTCTGACCACCCTGGAAGGGAAATTGTCGTGATGATGATACTTTTATGTATTTGTATTAGTATGTAATATTGTTATGTATGTATTAATACTGTTAAGAATAACTTAATTAATTTCGAATAAATGCTTTTAAAATATAAAAAAAAAAAAAAAAAAAACTTAATTATTGATGATATCATCGTGCGGATGCCGGGTCCATCGTGTGTGGGTAAGAGATGAGAAGAATGGTGTCTCGGGCTTGCGACCGACAATAGGCTGGTTTAAGAAAAGGAGGCCTCTTTTTTTATTTTATTGCGCTATAATACGCTCACCATCAACCATTCTACTCCTCTCCCTACCCAACCAAATACTGTGTGATTAATACCGTTAATGCCGTCTTGGAAGCTCGTTCCATAAATGTATTGACGGCAGACCTGCTTAGGCCCAATTCTTTCAGTAAGTGATGCAAAGATTTTGCTGGAACTCCTCTCGCACCCAACTTCCACTGCGTAAAGCTGAGTCTTGAACCCGTTCCTGATCATTTCTTCTGTGAGATCATAATATTTATTCGACTTCATGTCTTTTGGAATATTTGATTCCCAGGGAACGGTAAGTTCAATAAGGATAAATGTCTGGTCTAAATGTCCTAAAGGTTTGGCTGTCAGAGAATGCCTAGCGGCATTAAGTCCGCCTTTGCACATAGTGCAATAAAGTTTTTAAATAAATGCTTGCCGTATTTTGGCCGGCAAATTGTTACAAAGATTTACTGCAACAACTGCGAATGAGTTAGACTTGAAACCAGAATGATGTGAGGTAGAGAGGGCAGAGTTGTGTGACAAACAAAGAGACCGATTATGAAGCGAAGAATTGTAAGCAAATTTGTTATTTAGGTATGTCTGAGTCGCAAGCAGGAGTGTGTTCTTCTAGTAATGATAAACTTGATTATTTCCACAGTTTATGGATATTCGTAGTACCTACTGTAATCGTTATCTTTTGCACGACGACGCGAGCTTTCTATGTCTCCAAGTAAAGCTTTTAAAGCAGCCCACACTTAACGACATGTAAGGCAAACTATACGACAGCTTTACTCGACTTTAACAACTTAGAAGTACCCGTATCTAATTTACTTGTCTTATTGGTATTGCAAGAAGGAGGCAAATTGCTTTAGGTTGATTGGTCTTTCTTGAATATGTTTACATCGTTCATGATTTTACGTAGTAGGCAAAGGAGTCATGTCTAATAGCATAGATTGCGCGCTTAAATCCAAAGGTTATTCTTAAATTAAAATTAACGCTTTTTACACTTAGAAAAATGGATATTTGATGTTATGAAGATAATATATCAATATAAAAAAAATAAAAATAATATTTATTTATTTATTAATACAACATTACATGGCTTAACAATAAAGCCCAATTTACCATCCAGTCAATCTTATAATTAATACATACATTTTAATTAAAATGAAACCTTTATTAGATATATATATATATATTATACTATATTACTTATACTATATACTATATTAAGACAATAAAAATTAGAATAAAAAGTGAGTAAGTAGGTATATAAATAAATAAATCAATTCTACATCATGATAAATTAATACAAAAATAACAATAATAAATAAATCTAAATATTTTAACTTATAAATAATTAATTAATAATTAAAAATATACAGAATGATCAATTATTGTATTAAATTAGTGACATTTTCATATCCATTGATATGATTATTATTATTGTAAAGGGCAACTATGAATTAAAGTTTAATTGACATATCATCATTATTATTTAGATTATATGGTCATAAAGTCATGGATCAAACGAAACAGGGCGATAAAGGAGGTTAATTTCCAACAAAAGATCTTTCTACAGCATGGCTATAACTTTATTGCAAGAAAAGTTTTTTAAAATATTTTTTCAAGATACATTCATTTTTAATTTAGATTTTTAAGATACATTGATGTAACTAGTTATAAGGCAATTATTGTTAAGAAAATAAATGATTATTATTATTATAGTCTCTCCTTTTTCTCCTTGTAGAGAGCAAAAAGTTTTTTTTGCCAACATGATTATTTTAACTTTGTTGAAACGCAAATTATTGCAAAGTTTATTTTCAATTTGCATTAAATCTAAAGAGCATTTATATATGTTAGTTAAACAAATAAATTGCATCGTTGAAGTAAGCTGGGATTTAATGGACGGGTGGATGGCAGACGAGTGGGGATGGCGGTCGAGTCGGGATGGCGTCCGGTTCGTCCGGATATTTCCTACTTATGACGTTTCAACGGATATTAACGAAGGTATCTAAGTATTATCCGACATAAACCAGAGTAAACAAAAATCATACTTTAAAGTTGTGCTTATCCCACGTATGTTATATCAGCACTATTATTGTAAACAGTTATACACATATTTTGGATATTAAAAGTTTTAAATACTTAAATAAGACATCGACGAGCTTGCCACTTGTCATGATTGGCCTATAGTAAAGTTGGCTAAATGTGAATCCGCTTATTTATAAGCGTGGTTTCTGACCACCCCGGAAGGGAAACGGTCGTGATGATACTCTCTCTAAGGTCTAAAATATCTCATAAGAATAGTTATAAAAATCCTCCACTAGCAAATTCCACAAAGCCCCCTCCGCATATTTGTTCGTTGTTGTTTTCTAATGTGCTATGGGTAATGTGATGAAAATAAAAATCACTATTGTATGTTTTTTTCTTAAAAAAGGACTAGGACTATTCTAACAATTTAATAAAGATAATCACTAAGTAACTAGATGAGTGAACGATTTATCGAGACTGGTTCGGAGCGGCAAAACAGTATTTGGCGACAGCTAGATATTTTTTTTGTAATAACGCATGCTTGTTATTGTCCGTGCTGAAAGGGTTATAAAAGTTATAAACTATATTATATAATATATGTATGTCGACATACATATATTATAGCGTTACTTATTTTCTTTTAAAATCCATTTTTGTTGAGTTTTGTTTATAAAAGTGTTGAGTTGCATCAGTCTCTTCCAGCCTCTGTGTTTCCAATTTCCTAGAACTTGGAGTCCTTCAAGCGAAGTGTGAATAAGCATCTAGTCAACCCGGCATAGTGTTGAGGACTGATGTCAGTCACAAGTATCTGATTCCAGTTCCTAACATTCGTGGACCTTGCGCGCCACTTACCATCAGGTGGGCGCAAGGTCATATGTCGTGCTAGAATGAAAAATATATAAGTTAGCAAGACAAATAACAAGACTAATCCAAGTCTTACTTTAGGTCTCGTGCAAGACTTGCTCAAATTTATTTTTTTAATAAAAAAACATTTTTTTAATTTTTTTAGGGTCCAAGAGAAAAAAAGACAAACCCCCCCTATGGATGACTCTGGTGTCTGTCTGTAAAAGTATCATCACGACCGTATCCCTTACGGGGTGGTCAGAAACCACGCTTTGTAAGGAGCGAGTTCACATCTAGCCAACTTTACTATATACCCATCGCGACAAGTGGCAAGCTTGACGATGACTCTAGGTTACCAAACTCGAGAAATATCACAAATAAATTAAATAAATTATTGTGTCCCGACCAAAACAAATCATCCAAACCTAAATCCACAGACTTAACCGCTAGAGCACGGAGGCAGATTGTTGTATGTCAATTCGAGCCTGACCCCGAAACGTGTGGATACACTTTACTGGGTTTATATTTGGAACGGTGGATATTTCCCCGCCACGGCAGCCTGGGTAAATTACCACCATCAGACCGTCTACCACCTATTATCGGTGGAAGTCCAGCTCTTAGACGAGACTGGGCAACACTGTGCGCGCGTGTGAGTCAAGATGCGAGTGAATGACTGGTTACAACAGTTAACTTACCAGGAAACTGAAAATCTTTTCGTTGTCCAAAATAATAATTTAAGTGGCATATTCTACACAGGTACTTAGGTGTTTAATTTATTTTACTTTTTAATATATTATTTTGCTACTGTTTTTATTTTTTCACCACTAACTGATTTAATTTTTCTCTTTTTTTAATTTTGTATATTGTACTTACCAATGTTGTGAATTTATTTTTATAGTTCCTAGCAAGAGCACTGACTTCTAGGACACCGCCCAACTAGTCTTGGAGTCAGGGTTTTAACTATTTGTTACAAAACTGTTCCCTAAGTTAAGTCCATATTTATAAGGAAGAAAAAAATGTAATTGTTTTTATAAACTTTATTATTATTATTATTATATAATACAATAATAGCTTCAGGATATTGTTGGGGCTGCCACGCTACTGTAGTGCGTCCGCAATGTTTGCGCAGGCTCATACAGATGACTTTTTTGCTATAAGACGCAAAACCACTGCATCATTGCTTAACAGAGTGAGGACAAGCACTAACAGTATCCTGAAGATGATATCTGAAAGATATGATTCGCCGTGCATTGGCTGCTTCGTGCGGCTGCTGGTCTGGCGGGAGTGAGGTGCATCCTGTCAGACTGGTGGGGGGCGGAGTGGTTACTGCACGGACATATTGTTAATATTGCCATATTTTATTTTCTTTTACTTTTATTTTCATTTTTATATTAACATTAGTTGTAAGGATTTTGTAACTAACAAGTGAGCCTAGTTGCTTTAAATAAACGTATATTATTATTATTATTATGTCTAGCTTGTATAAAGACATATTGTTTTTTTTATTATAGGTATATCCTATAAAGAAATACTATTGCCATTTCAAATAACGTTATTATCAAATTCATTATAGCAACAACGTGACATTGAATTAATTTTACTTCCTCAATAATTTGCAATTATTAATTGCTAAATTGTTTGTTCAATCCAAAATGTTGCAAACACATTACGTGCCCAAAAACTACAACGTGTGTTATCGTTACTTTCAAAATTTGGCAGTGAAGTATCATCACGGCCGCATCCTTTGAAGAAGCGGATTCACAGTTAGCCAACTTAACTATACTCATGAAATGACGCCCAATATCCAGAAATATCACTATTTATTTATTTATTAAAAACTTTATTGTTTAATACAAAAGACGTATGTAATGCCGCTTGGCATTTTCTTACCATCAACCTTCGGGACAAGAAATCGAAGTTTAGGCATGGCAAAATGAAAAAACACAAAAAATAAAATAAAATTAATTAAATCACTTATTAGTACAAGTTAAATTAAATACACGATTAACATCATAAAAATATTAATACTTAAATCCCCTTTCCCTTCGCACTCTTCAAACTGCTGCAGGCTCCTTCAAAAATAATCTATACTCTCACTTTTTATCTATACAAAATATTCGTAGTTGACCTCATTTCTATTCAGTATTGTGAAAAAAAAAAAAAAAAACATTTAAGTGTATGTATTCTATGTAAATATTACCCTTTCAGTAAGTATTATGTGTAGTGTATTGTATGTGTGTATTATGTATGTATGTATGTATTGTTGTTTATGTAGTTTATTATACCAGTATTATAATAATATTTGTAAGTATTAGTATAAATTAATATTTTGAAGTATCTCTCATTATCTATCATTTATATATTTTTTGGCACTCTGCCTGTAATTGGTTACATTTCACAAAGGTTAGCTGGTAGAAGATGCCTTAAGGCATAAAGCTCGCCTATGTGCTTAGTTTTAAGTTATTTAACTTTGTGCAATAAAGAATTATTATTATTATTATAAATAATTGTATTCTTACATACACTACAAAGAATACATAACTAATTATATACATACACTACGTAAATGAGAAATATATACTTATATACACAATAATATGCGAACTACAATACACTTACTACAACGAATAATTAATAATATAACATTATATGAGTAATAAATAAATCGAGTAATACTTATTATTTACTAATTATTTATTATCGACCGCCTCCGTGGTCTAGTGGTAACAAACGTTGCCGTGAACTCGTGAGGTCGTGGGTTCGATTCCCACCGGGGGCAAGTTGTACATTGTATAATTTGTCTCGGTCTGGGTGTTTATATGTATAATATGTATATATTTACAAAAAAAAAAGTATAATATGTAGTTTATCAACCATCTAGTTTCCGTAACACAAGCCTCGTAGCTTACCACGGAAACTAGATGGCGCTGTGTGACCTGTATGGAAATATTTATTTATTTATTTTATTGCAAATTTAAAAAGTGGGCGTATACTTGTCTTTTAAATAATACTCTGTTTGGCGCTTGCTGAATATTTAAAGGTAGGTCATTCCATAGTGTCACAGCTACCACTGTCACTGTGATCAATGAGAAATTTATCTTCTTTTGCACAATGTATTCACTTATTAAAATGCATTTTTAGGCCATACTCGTAGGCATTACTATCTGCCTGTTCTAATCTGAATGACTATTTAAACTGCTATTATCTCGTATAAGCGGAAATTGCATGACAAATAGATATCGCCGTAGCCTGATAAAGTTTACGACGAGCTTTTCAAAGAAAATGTCTGTTTATTGCAACAAATAATTTAGATCAAGTTTTCGTCCTAAAGTAATAAAAACTATAAATATCTGGTTAACTGGGAACAAAGAGATCAGATATAAGACAGAACGGGCATTGGTTTATATTTTCATAAAATGTTTGTCATAATATTTTTATAAATGAATAAATATTTCCAGACAGGTCACACAGCGCCATCTAATTTCCGTGGTAAGCTACAAGGCTTGTGTTACGGAAACTAGATGGTTGATAAACTACATATTATACTGTTTTTTTTTGTAAATATATACATATTATACATATAAATAAGGGTAATGTATTTATCAGCCTATGTAGGAGTTTGTATCTTTATATGTATGCATGTATGTTTGTTCCTTTGTGGCACCGACTGCTTAGACTTCTACTAGCAAGAGTAGAATCATTCACAATAATTAAATTAATGACGTTTCATAAATGCCTGTAATAGGTTTACGTGAATAAAGATATTTTTGACTTTGACTTTATGCGTTGGCCGATTTTGTTGATTCTCACATTAATCGATTTATCTTCATCGTGCCATTGTCATTAAGATATGACATTAATCAAATTTAATTAAGTCGACAACTTGAAGTCATATTGTGGAAAATGAAAAAAATTAAGTCGACGAACTATATTCAGTGGCATGGGGTATCATCAAATAGATATTTAAAAATCATGTAGAGATTTCTCTTATCATTTTTAATTTAGAGTGATCATTTTGGATTTATAATGATTTAAAGAAGGTTAGCATTTTTTTCGTTTGAAATGTCGATTTGTATTTCACCTGTAATAAAGTTCATTTTAAAAAGTACCATCTCGACAGTATCCCTTTCGTGGTTGTCAAAACATTTTTTAAAGACAGAGATCTAAAAATCGCCTGACGATACGACCCCAGCCTGAGCAGCCAACGCGGGAGGTCGCATGCCAGAATCACAATGAGGCCTCATAATAGACCTCAAGGCGCCTACGAACTAAAACCCTATAAATCGTCTCTCTTTCACTGTTGGCCCTGCGTGCCTTAACAGCTAAGTCTGAGTCGTGGCTACGGAATAAAGGCACTCATATCTTCCTTATATTAGACAGCGATAATTAATAAATCCGCCTGAGTAAAAAAATGATCTTGAATTAAAATCTGAGAAGAAATAAATAAAAACTAAAAAGTTTTTTTTTATTACATCATCTACTTGGTTCTTCTTTTGTCGAAAAATGTTTTACACATCCGTAGCATGCAACGTTTTTTTTACTTTATAACTACTTATTGCGGGTTTTCAAGGACTGTTATCTGAAAAAAATTGTATCACTACGACTGAATCCCTGCGGGGGTATTCAGATACCACGCTTTGCTGAATAGTAAGTTCTGGTAACTGAAGTAAGAGAACAAATATAATATATGACATTATAATATTACTCGTATTTAAACTTAGATTCCAAGAGGAATAACATGCTTGATCAATTTAAATATTTTTAGATAGCATACCAAGCTTTCGCCCTAAAGAGATAAAAAACCAGTAACCATCTGTTTAACCGGGATCAAAATACTGCGGTGAAGGAATGGTTACCAGGTGACTGAAGCCGGAGAAAAGAGAAAAAAAACTGTGCGGAAGCGGCGCGCACGCGCTGTTCGCTTTTCATGCGCGGGCGGAGGGCGCCGTCCGCATTGACTAAAACCCCGAGCTTCTGCCGCCTCGAGCTCAGTCAGCTGTCGACCTCGGTTACAGACGCACGTCTATCAACTCTCTCCAAGCACCGGTATCGCGGCAGTGTACGCTTGTGTTAAACTATCAGTTTATTTGAAAACAGAAGAAATGGCAACCTACGCTCAATTCAAGCACGTCGAGCTTTACAAGATCGGTCATGGCAAAAACAGGTATGTGATGCGATGAGCGGAAAACGGGATGCTGAGTTTCAGGATTTTTTTTCAGACATCCCTTGTTTGGAAGGGTCAGGGATTCACAACAGCTGACAATTGATTGCTTTTTTTACATTTTTAACGATTATGATTAATATTTTTTTATTGTAATAAGAATTATTTTCATGTTATTTCTGTAGTAATTTCTTTCAGAAATCTTCTGTTAATAAATTATGTATTATTAAAAAAAGCTAAAAATAGAAATATTTATTAATAATATTGGGGAAATTGGTATTTACATCTGGGATTTACTTACAAATTGCAAATAATTAATTGAACATTCACGCAGGTTTTTGACGCATGACGCAGATAAAGCTCTGCAAATCTCTCAATCTAGATTGTGAGTTATTTCTAGTTTAATTTAAATTAAAATTACGTAAAAAAACTTTAGTTATGACTTACTGTTAAAATTGGTTCAATATATTTAGAATTAAAATGAATTATTTAATGATTATTTAGATATTTATTATCATTATTTAATTTGTGTTTTTATTTAATAATAATAAATATAAATAAATAGAAAAATGAGCTATAGAGCTTTTTACGTGAGATTGTATTTTATGTTATTATTGATTTATTATTAATGAAAATGTGTTTATTTAATTTAAATCATATTGTATATACCTGCAAGATTTTGCCTTAACAAATATGTATAACATACATTTTTATTTCTACTTCATATTTATATTAATAAATGCTATGAGAATGCTGCCTATGAGACCTTCGGGATAACGAGAACATTTATTTGAGGTAGGTGCAATATATCGATTCAAAAAAAAAAAAATAGATTAAAAATATTGGTGTATAGAATATTACTATACACCAATATTTTTAATCTATTTTTTTTTTTTTTGAATCGATATATTGCACCTACCTCAAATAAATGTTCTCGTTATCCCGAAGGTCTCATAGGCAGAGAATATCAAGCGAGATTATGTGACACCTTTGTATATTTTTTGCAATAAAGTTTCAATTAAATATAATGTCTATTAAAAGAGATTGCCCAAAACCAGGCCCCAACTTTTTTGCAGTGTGCCTCAACGAATTACAATTCAATAATCATAATAATTAATTGTGTTTTTTTTTTAACTTTAATTACTTCATCCCCAGCATTAAAATATAACTTAACTAAATAGTCAATTGGTTAAAATTTGTGTATGGAATAGTTACTAAGCACTATTTATACGATTAGGTTCTTTATTATGACCAGGTACTTTATTATAGATAAAAAGTTTTTTAAATTGTCGTTATTTTAGGGTAAAATAAATAAAATTAATTACAGATTATGAAAACACAATATATTAACTATCAAATAAAAAATAAATCACTATGGACGAGAACATTTTATTGGGTTCATTTCTCTAAGAAAAATGGGCATTCGTATTTAACTCTTTAATTCTATGTGCTTTATTAACGTATTTAGGACTTGGATGACCTTATTTCCTTTAATGCCGGGGTTAACCTCTCACCCAATAACTGGCCACTTAGCGGAAGTCATTCACTTTATTAGAAACAGTCACGTACTGAACAAATTGAATTATTTACTCCACAATTAACATACGGACTAACGGGTTAATTTTCTTGTCTTTATTATTCTCGTGTCCTAATTACGTTGTACGTGTGTGTACAAAAAAACTAGAAAGGATTATTAAATTATTTTTTTAACATTATATAAGCGGTTAAGTCCGTGGATTTAGACTTGGAGGTACCGGGTTCGATTCCTGGTCGGGACACAAAAATATTTACGAGCTTGCCATGATTGATCATATAAGTATCATCATGACCGTTTCCCTTTCGGGGTGGTCAGAAACCACGCTTATAAATAAGCGGATTCACATTTAGCCAACTTTACTATAGGCCAATCATGACAAGTGGCAAGCTTGTCGATGTCTCTAGCGTACCAAACTCGAGAAATATGAATTAAATGTATTTATTTACATTAATAAATATTTTTGTGTCCCGACCAGGAATCGAACCCGGTTCCTCAGAGTCTAAATCTACGGACTTAACCGCTAGACCACGGAGACAGTTTTTACATTGTATCTCGCGTAAAAAATTCGATTAATATTCGAATAATATAAATAATAGACAAGTATAATATCAGTATAAGTTAAAAAAAAAAAACCTATTCGGGAAGCTGAGCCACATCTTATAAAACATACCCCGAGTTTTTAACCAGTGCGTTCTTCCAATGCTGTCGCACGAAGCAGAAACGTGGACACTGACAGTTTGCCTAGTCCAGATATTTAATGTCGCTCAGTGAACTATGGAGAGGACCTATGCTCGGTATTTCTCTGATGGATAAAGTCAGAAATGAGGAAATACGTCGGAGTACCAAAGTATAGCCTTCAAAATTAGTAACCTTAAGTGGTAATGGGTTGGACATGTCTGTCGCAGAACCGATGAACGATGGAGTAGACGGGTTCTGGAGTGGAGACCACGTACGAGAAGACTCCCCGATAGATGGACAGATGACCTGAAAAAGGTCGCTGGTTGGAAGAGGGTTGAATGTGGGTGGCAGGAGATCGTGTGAAGTGGCGAGCCTTGGCGGAGACCTATATCCAGCAGTGGAGAGACACAGGCTGATGATGATGACGGATAAGAATACTTTTAACACAAAGCTTTATTCGCAAAAAAAAAAATACAATAAATAGTTGAAATTATGGTAATCCAGGACTTAAGCAAATTATGTAAATGAGTCCTACATTGTTGCTTAGACAGAAATGCGCGTATAACCATGAAATTGGTATCAAAGTACGCAATCTGGGCTGAATTCGGAGGCCAAGTCGCTATGGTGCCTGATTTGACCTATAAATACAACCCCTGCCATCCAATTGAAGGCATAGAAATATAAAAATGGACCCACCAAACTTTTTTTTTTGCCTAGCAATTAAAATATTTTATAGATCTAAAATCGAACTTAATTAATAACTAATACCATTATCTATTAGTTAAAGTCGATAAAATTTGAAGCAAAGACATGACATTTTATATTTGTTGAAAATAAAATTGCAAGTTATTCACCGTTAAAAGAAATAAGAAATCGAATACACAAGAATAAAAATAATGTATACATCGATTGAGTCATGTATTAGCCCTACGTATGGTAAATGGTTATTACGTAAAATTTATACTATCGCTGTTGACTCTTAGACAATGTCAAATTAGTTACACGAAAAACTGTAATTATCAGCCTTGCAGTCTTTTATTAAAAAGGAGAAGATACGAAGACACATGCTCTATTGTGCACTATAAAGATGCAACAAAGATGTCAAAACGAATAAGACATTGAGACAGTGGGACACGAGCCTCCTTACGGCTCGATAGGTAGCTTACAACTAATTTAAGTGTATCAGTAAGACGCATTTTGCTAGTTCCGCTTTTGTTTGTCTTCGTAACGTATCTTACCTTTATTTTAAGCTTAAGCCTACAGCTTGCAAGTCTTAGTTAATTCTCTAGAAATATATTCTTGAAGATTCTCCTAGAACCAATCACTAACATCTAGGACTAGGTGTTCTAGGGGCTGTATTGAATTATACGTCTATGACTGAAGCCCTTAAGTTGCGTGCCAGTTGTGGACATTAGCATATGGCCAGGAAACCGCCGATTAAACCAGCTGCCAGACAGACAGAAAAGTCCGACACCTCTGTCGACCTTAACTTGTTACATATTGCTACTTCAAGACTCCGTAAAATCAACACAGCATTGTAATCAAAATCAAAATATTTATTTCCATAGGTTATCTTATAACAACTTGGATATTGTCAACACTAAAATAATATAAAACAAAAATCAGAAACAGACACAGAAACTATTGATTACGAATGAGGTATGCAATTGGGCTATTTTGAATCTACAAGACATCGAAAAATAGCTAATAATGTTAACGAATATTTTACTACGTGATCAGCCTGATGATAAAGTTGAGCATTTAAACATCGAGTTCAGAGTGTCAAAACAGATTTGTCAAGCGACATAAATCGGCCAGTTTTTCGAACCCACAGCCTCAAGTAGTCAATCTTTGAGATACGCACGGAATAACAACTTTCACACCTTCTGTTGACTCAAAATACACTCACAAATAAGTGTGTACTAAGTGGCACTTAGTGACTCTTGATATCAAAAATGTGGTGGAGGTGGTTTGGCTTAAAAAAATTAAAAGCTGTTATTTAAAAAGCGTTGGATAGTATAGTATCATCACGACCGTTTCCCTTTCGGGGTAATCAGTAACCACGCTTATAAATAAGCGGATTCACATGTACTCAACTTTACTATAGGCCAATCATGACAAGTGGCCAGCTCGTCGATGTCTCCAGCGTACCAAAAATAAATTAAATATTAATTAAATGTATTTATTTACATTAATAAATATTTTCGTGTCCCGACTAGGAAACGAACCCGGTACCTCCGAGTCTAAATCCACGGACTTAACCGCTAGACCACGGAGCCAGTTAAAGCGTTGGACTTACGTAAAATCTAAATTACTGAAAGAATTGGACCTAAGCAGATCTGCGGTCAATACATTTATGGAACCAGCGTCCAAGCCCGCTTAAACGGAATCATAAAGTTGTTGAGGACCAGAATAGTGGTTGGTGAGCGTCTCGTTGCGCAATAAAGAGGGGACTCTTTGTAAACCAGCCTATAGTCGGTTGCAAGCCCGAGAACACCTACAACATCACAGTTACCGTGCCTCGAAGAACACCGTCGGTCTCGGTACCACTAATACCAACTTGTGGAATCGTTAATAAATTCTCATTAAAATTTTACATCAGATTCTCGCCAACCAAGCGTGGCGAATGTACACAAAATTCTTCAGACATAAATATGTTCTGGAAAGCCCATCTACGACAGTGAAGGTCCAGGACGCTGTATTCTAGGGGCTGTAATGTTGATTTGTACTTGTATATTGGATTGTGTCTTTTATACAATAAACGAATACTTAAATGCTTAAAACATATTCATATTATGTAAATTCTTTTACAGCCCCTAGAACACAGCGTCCCAGACCTCCACTGCTGGAGATAGGCCTTCCAGAACTTATGTATATCTGGAGAATTTGGCCTACACTCGCCACGCTGGTCAGACGGCTTGGCAAGGATATGATGTCAATTTTTAATGACAATTTATTAACGATTCTACAAGTTAGTATTAGTGGAACCGGGACCGACGGCTTAACGTGCTCTTAAGGCACGGGAACGGTGGTTTTGTAAATGTATGATAAATGTACGTAAGAAAAGTGTATTTCTCATTAGTACATGCCGGGGGGGTTTGAACCGACCTTTGTAGGATATTATTGTTTAAATATATTTTGATAAAAATTGTACACCATACTATGGTAGAATTTGTTGAGATAATACTTTCTAAACACCATTGTTACACAAATTCAAAACCAAATACATTTTTCTTTCTTTCTTTCTTTGTGCGCCCGCTAAGCGTAGGTAACGTGCTAGTGGTAGATAACTTGCTAGTATAAAAAAGGTATATATTCCTGTTAAAGACCTAGTAAAAGTTAAAGAATAATCGGACGCTTCTGAAACAAGAATCGAAACCACTCTGATAAACCTCCTTTATGCTTGACTCTATTTTTATGTGAGCACTTTAGGGACATTTTTGGTACATAACTTAGTAAGATGTCACGCAGTTAGAAAGATAACGTCTTTAAGTAGTTTTCATGGACACTGCTAAAAGCTATCAAAGATTACGAACTTATTTTAAGTTATGTTAAAGATATATATAGGATGTCCCAACAAGAGCGCCGGATTAGATTTTAAAGAAAAAAAATGGCTTGATTTCTTGCACCAATTGATCCTTGTACGCATGCAAATGCTGATCTTTTACCAAAATTCGTTGCATAGTGCTTCTGGAAATGTTTCATGTTCCTGGATTCTCGACCACAGATTTCCTTACTGTGGCTATATCGAGTGAACGACAAGACGACGACAAACAATGATCTTCTGATCCATCAGCGAAAATTTGATAATTAATCGCTAACAGTCGATTCATTTGGCGCATTATTGCGACCGAAAACTTGCCGTAATTGGCTAACTGTATTCGCAAAACTATCACTGTTTTTGTAATGTTTTTTTACAATAATAAACGTTGTTGGTTTGAACACTTCTTCATATTTTTTAATCGCGTGGTCTGAACGTGGCAACTGTCAAAAAAAAAATCACCGTACAACTAGTATTAACAAAATTGCGGCAAATTTAAATCCGGCGGTCTTGTTGAAACACCCTCTATTACATTCGGAAAACTTTGACACATCTTCGTCTATAACACAGTGTCTGAAGACGAGAGTATAGTAATGTCGTACGGAGCAGAGTCGGAATAAATCCATCAGAAAAAATATTTTTTTAAAACTTTAAATGCTTTAGTAAAAGTGTGACTTTATATGCATTTTTATAAAATGCTCCACCGGTTTATGTAAGTCCGTGTTTATACACAGATCGAGATTTTAACAAAAACTTGATTGAGCCGTCCGATCGACTACTACAAGTACTTGCATCGATAATCGCTTTGCAACAAAAAAATCGCAACATCGATTCTACGACATCGAATCCGCACTCGATACTTTATCCGAAGTAGAAAAAACTAATTGGTCTACCACTTACACTCTGAAACAATGAAATCCGACCACTTACAGAATTATTGTTTTTACTTTTAAATGCATAGTGTCCCAAAAAATACTATCTTGGGTTTTAACATACTATTAGTATTAGGAGTTATTCAAATGGTTGACGTAAAAATCTGGAACAAGAAAGCTAGCTTTTTAGCTTCGCTTTATGGACGGTAAATGTTGGCAGTCTCCTTGGGACGATCACTGAAGGGTCGTCTCTAGAGGTAATTTTATATTTATAGTTTTTTTAAATATTATTATTTTTTATACTAAACACGACATGTGACATCGCACCCACCTGATGGTAAGCGGTACGCGATGTTCAAGAATGGGAGCAACTGACGCCAGTCACTAACAACCGGCATCAATCTCTACCACTATGCCGTCCTAACAAAATCCTTTTTCACACTTCGCATGAAGGACTTCAGGTCCAGGTCCAGGAGTGGGGAAACACTAGCTGGAAGAGCATTTCACATCTTTAACGTGCGACAGATGTAACAGTCTTCAGGTTTAGCTTATATTTCATTTAATTTAGACATACTATGTAATTATAAAGATATCTTAATAAAACATATTCTATTAAAAGTTTTTAACAGACCTAGTTTTATTGCTCGCGAGTTCATAGATTCAATGTAAGATGACAAGGAACAAAAAATGTGCAACGAAATCAACTGATCATTCGTTAATTCAAATCAACGCTTTCTATTCGTAATTCGATTAATGCCGATTATATTTACAATTACACATTCATAAACGAAGATTAATTTTCTTTCTTTAAGTTTAATTATTAAAAAATACACTCACCTAAATGAAAGTGAATCGTGGTTTATTTAATTTTTGGATACGTATTTTAAAAAAGATGTTATATTTTTATGATATTTAAGTCCGTTGTAATAATATCGTGAATGTTGTCAGTAGTTGCGTGTCTTTGCGAAATTAGGAGCACCGTTAGATATCTCGACATGCTTCCGAAATGATACTTTCGTGATGGTAACAATGTCACGAATATGATAAATCGTATCGTCAAATTTTGTTAGTACTTTCCCCTTTCGCGAAATGGGAAAAATTACCAAACTTTACTATCATTAAAAGCTAATAGCTAAGGTTAGTTGCGGCCCTATTCGGGTACTTAATCATTATTTACGTCAGAGATTGCGTCATAATTACAAAATATTATTCAATTCTCAACTCTATAAGCGCTCGCGGCCGTACAAGAACCAACTTTAATAGCGTGATATATATATAACGGTTTCCATTATATAACGTTTGCGACTAAGGAACAGAATAGGGCCGCTGCAGCCCTATCTGTTAGTCGCAAATGTTATTAGTGGATATCGTTACTTACGTCAAAGCTTGCGTCATAAATACAAAATAATTAGTAATAATTAGTATTACTTAGTTAAGTTAATTGGCATATTTTTAATCATTTATTTATTAGGTACCTATAAGTTATTGACAAAGCCTCTTTACAGCCGCAATAAATCTATTTATTTAATTGTTTTTTGTAAATGTTTAAACCTCCAGTTCTGTTATTTGTCATGTACCTATCTATAGTGATAAATGTATAAAATATATATATATATATATTGAAAATTACGAGTATGACTTAACCGAATTCCGGTAGGAATGTATGGTGTTAAAACTAAACTAAACTAAATATTATTCAATTCTCAACTCTATTGACAGCGTTCGTGCAAATATCAACTTTAATAGCGTGATATATACTCGTATATAGTTAACGAATTCCATTATATAACGTTGGCGCTACAGCAGCCGTATATTCTGTTATATAGTGGAATCCCTCAAATAACACAACTGTCAGTGTAAAACGCTAAATAAATTGGTATTCTCGTATAAAGATTTTCACTACAGACGACAGCAAAAATCGTTACGATGCGTTCATTTAAAAAAAAAACAATTATATATTTGTTTTAGTATTTGCCATATTTTTGATTTATTACCTAATGTGTGTTATAAAACTATGTTTAATGTAAATATATAATCTTAGTTTAATTAATATAAATTTTATTAACTTTATTATTCATTGTGTATTTATAAGTGTTTAATTCACGTTTTCCCAATGATTTTGAAGTTGCAACCCCATGGGTGACCTTTGAAATAGCGGAAAAAGCTATTTTGACGTAAGGTCGGTTATGATCGGAAAAAACCGGGCTAAAAGTGGTAGGTATTAAATAACAGAATTCACAATTTGGACACGAACACTTTGTACGGAAAAATGTTTTTTTTTTTTTTTTTTTTTCGTATATATTTCAATAGTTATTCTGTTATTCGGGACGGAGACGAATCCAACTAAGATTTTAATGGTTGGAACTAAGAAGCAATTTGTATTGTTTTATGCATCACTTTCTTCAACTGCAATGGCTCTTGTCCTTTTTACTACCTACCCAAGTTCATTAGCGATTTTATGTCGTGTATATAGCTATAATAAACCTTTAATTACTTTAACATGACCATAATGGTAGATATTAAAGCAGTTCCTCTAGAAATAAACGTACTACATTATAAAAGACAGCAATAAAATTATATATAGCTATATTTTCAAATTGACTTTATAACTTTTAATAAAATTAAATTCTAATTGTCTAAAATTGTAGACCGCCTCCTTGGTCTAGCGGTGAAGTCCGTGGATTAAGACTTGGAGATTTTTTTATTTTATTTATTTATAAAGTAGGCACGGCACACAAAACAAATTTTAGCATTACAGTTTCTAAAAATAATGGATATAGTGTATTGAAAACAATCATGTATAAGGTGTTTTTTTTTTAAAGTAACAAGTAAATTAGTGTTACAAATAAAAGAGAATTAAACTATTTCAAAAATAATAATAATGAAAAGAGACCAAAAGTAAAATCAATGAAGATCAATTCAAAAATAAAAATAACATATTGATACCGGGTTCGATTCCTGGTCGGGGCATATTATTAATTTAATATTTAATTTATTTGTGATATTTCTCCAGTTTGGTATACTAGCTTACCACTTGAGTAAAGTTGGTTAAATATGAATCCGCTTCTTCATAAGTGTGGTTTTTGACCACCCCGAAGGAAAATAGTCAAAGTCAAAATATCTTTATTTACGTAAACCTATTACAGGCATTTATGAAACGTCATTAATTTAATAATTTTGAATGATTCTACTCCTGCTAGTAGACTAAGCAGCAAAGTGGTCCAAAGAGTAAGCTGTTAGCAAAAGACCAGCAGCTTAGCAGATTCCAGTGACCTGTTAATCTGACTGAGAAAGTAATCTGCTAGAAAAATCAAGTATATCAGATTTACAAAATAAAACATATACAGAACTACACCACAACAATCAATTAATAACCGCCTCCGTGGTCTAGTGGTAACAAACGTTGCCGTGAACTCGGGAGGTCGTGGGTTCGATTCCCACCGGGGGCAAGTTGTACATTGTATAATTTGTCTCGGTCTGGGTGTTTATATGTATAATATGTATATATTTACAAAAAAAAAAAGTATAATATGTAGTTTATCAACCATCTAGTTTCCGTAAAACAAGCCCCGTTGCTTACCACGGAAACTAGATGGCGCTGTGTGACCTGTCTGGAAATATTTATAAGTGGTCGTGATGATACTTTTTTTTTCTGAAATGAATAATAATTGATATTATTCTTATTGCATCCATTTTTATTAGTAACCTGTAAAAACATAAGTGCTAATAAAAACTGACCTTTTATAAATTGCAATTATTATTTATGCGAGAGAATACTTTTCTTTCTAGAAGGCATGAACATTCCATAACACAGCAATTATTATTCTTCATCACTATAAAAAAACATATATTTCAAGTCACTTAAAGTTGTGATTAAATCTACTTACGCGAAGACTAATTGTTTTGATACGCGCTTTACGCCACGCAGACATGTCATTTAGTACTTACGCTTGCAATTAATGTAATGCTGCGATATGATATTGCAAAATGCAATTGTGATGGTTGCGGTGGGTGAAGCGCAACGTTCCGTTATACATAGTCGGCTATATAGATGGTTTTTATAGGTGTCGCTCACCGAGCGTTGATAGCCGGTCCGTTAGACCACCGCTAGTGTAATTTGTGCATTCACCAGCCATGCGTTTCAAGGGTTAATTTATTTGTTGTTTTTCTGAATTGATTGCTGTTTAATTTCATTAATCATACTATTAAAAGTATTAAAAGTAATAAGAACTGCCTCCGTGGTCTAGCGGTTATGTCCGTGGATTTAGACTCGGAGGTACCGGGTTCGATTCCTGGTCGGGACACAAAAATATTTATTAATGTAAATAAATACATTTAAATAATATTTAATTTATTTATCATATTTCTCGAGTTTGGTACGCTGGGGATATCGACGAGCTTGCAACTTGCCATGATTGGCCTATAGTAAAGTTGGCTAAATGTGAATCCGCTTATTTATAAGCGTGGTTTCTGACCACCCCGAAAGGGAAACAGTCGTGATGATACTGTACTTTTTACTATTAAAAGTAAAGTTACTAAGTTCTTTCTTCTCGCCGACCCGTCTGGCCAGCGTGGCGAGTGTAGACCAAATTCTTCAGAGCCCATCTCTAACAGTTGTAGTTCTAGGACTTTGTCTTCTAGATGCTGTGATAATGATGCTATTCTTCCTAAATGTGGTAGGCCTGAGAGATTCACGCGTTTGCCATTTTACGATAACATTCGACCTTCTTTTTTTTTAAAGTCGGTTAAAAAGCGTGTATTGAAAGAGGAGTGAATTTTCTTTGTTTGAATTATTTAAAATAACAATACGTTCATGATACTATTATTGTCAACTATTAAACATTTTAGTAATTTCCTTTATTTTATTTTTAAGTGTGTGTAGAATTTACGAGAGAGCTTTAGATATATATGTTCTTAAAAGGATATTGAAAACAAATATATGCTTGTAAGGAGAGTTGTTGACACAATCTTTATTAAAATCTAGCACGCTCACGAGGCGTGCAATGTTGACACAGGCTTCAGAATAACTATAATTTTAAGTGGTTACATAATCCAAGCTCATATAAAACAATTAAATTGCAAATTTATTTAACACCGCGCCATGCAAAATTGTAAGATTTATATGGACTCATATCGCACCCTTAATAATTATTATAGGGGCTTAAGTCAAGTAATTTTTGTGGCATATGATGGATACATACATACATATATACATACATACATAGGGTGATAAACACATAACCCTTCTTTTCGTCATCGCACAGTCGGGTAAAAAGGGTTGTTTTTATTTAAATTGTAGCTTTATAGAATAATTTATCTAAAATTTCATATTTAATATGTTACTATAATTTAGCCCTAATGCCCATACAACTCTCCGTGGTCTAGCGGTCAAGTCCGTGAATTTAGACTCGGAGGTACCGGGTTCGATTCCTGGTCGAGGCACAAAAATATTTATCAATGTAAATGTATTTATTTACATAATATTTAATTTATTTGTGATATTTCTCGAGTTTGGTACGCTGGAGACATCGATGAGCTTGCCACTTGTCATGATTGGCTTATAGTAAAGTTGGCTAAATGTGAATCCGCGTTATAAGCGTGGTTTCTGACCACCCCGAAAGGGAAACGGTCGTGATGATACTTTACCCCATACAAGATGAATGATATCCATTCTCAGTGTAATATTTTATAATTTCTACGTTTTTTTTTATCCCAAGCCTGCTGTACTAGCTTTTAATATAATGAGCCATTGTTATAGTAAATGGTACAAATTGGCCGACACCGAGTTGAAACTGGTTTATTTGTCTTTCAGTTTAGACTTGTTTTGGCCTTTTTGTTTGCGCTCTAATAGCCTGTTTACTTTGAGAAAGCCACTAATCAGCTTCGTTGGTAATTCCCCTGTAATATTAGTTGCTCTATTTTTATTCTCTCGTCATATTTGATATTGCGTTGCTCAACAAGATGGATCGGTTACTTAACTGTTGTATCTGATTCATCTTTTCCCTTCGCAAATATGATCACATCTCTGAGTATCGAACGAAGTTAAAGTGGCTACCAATTCGCTGTCGCAGGAATCTCAGAATCCTCTGCTTACTTTTTTCTATTCTTAACGAGCCTGCGACACCGAAATACCTCAAGGACAAATTTGCCTATTTTTTCTCATTTCACGATAAGTCTCTTCGCTCCTCACACAACTCTGTTCTGTCTATTCCATTGCACCACTCTGGGTTCATGAACGATTCTTTTGCTGTTGTTGCCGCAAACCTGTGGAACAAGCTGCCGGTAAATATACGACAAGCATCCAACCGAAGCATATTTAATTCATATTATTTAAATAGCTCATAACAACACATTTAGTTTATTTATTATATTATTATATGTAGTGTATGTATTAATGTTATGTAATGTATGCACCTAATGTATTAATAAAACGTTATGTGTATGTATTATTAGTATTTAGTTTATTATAGTATTTATTATTGTAGTTTAGATAATATTGCATATTTATTACGTAATCATATTTCTCTAATTGCACCTACCTTACGTCTTTAATGTTCTACAGTGTCCCTAAGGTTTGCTGTCAGAGAATGTCTAGCGACATTAAGTCCGCCCCTTGTATATATTGTGCAATAAAGTTTTAATAAATAAAAATAATAAATATAGTTTTCTGTTCAATATATTGAATAATCAAATTATTTATTGTACAAAACCAAAACAAGTGCAGGTACATAGCAAGCTTAATGCCGTAAATGCATTTTCTACCAACTAACCTTTGTGACTAAGATATGTAATAAGCGGGTACAGCAGAAGAAAAATAATAATTGAAATTATTTATTACTATATAAATAACACATTAATTACAAACATATAGTACTTATACATAAATAAATGTCCTATATAAACAAATAAATATATAACTAAATATAAAATACATACATATACGCATATATAATAAGAGAGTTATGGCGACTTATTCTGCTTCTGAAATAAGTACGTGTATAGCTTATCTTTAAATATTTTAAGAGATGGTGCCTGTCTGATATTTAAATTATATCACACTCATTAGGACAAAGAGTCCTAGATCTCTGTTAGAGATGGACCTTACAGATTTTTTTGGAGAATATGGCCTACACTTGCCACGCTGGCCAGACGGGTTGGCGACGGTCTGATGTCAATGTTTAATGACAATTTATTAACGATTCCACAAGTTCACATTAGTGAAGCCGGGACGGCTTAACTTGCTTTCCGAGGCACAAGAATGAGAAAGGTGTATTTCTCTTTAGTACATGTCGGGGTTCGAACCGGCCTTTATAGGGTTTTTAGGAAAGCGTACATCCAACCGAGCCACCACCGCTTATATTGTATACGTAATACTTATAGCATCGTTGCAGTCCTTAAGCTCCACAAATAAGTTTATTAAATTATTGGGGCCAACCAGGAATGGTACGTGTCTAAAATGATAGTTTGAGCCGCACAGTGTTTATTGGGCCGTTTTTTCGTTAAAGAGTTGACAAAATATTCTTACTGTCAGTTGCAGAAAGGATGATTAAAATAGTCTCTGATCTACATATATATGTATTTAGTTATACGCTATGTTATTGGTGGTAACCAGCTTGTCAATTTTTATTATCTTATTATTTTTATATATTATCTTATTTATAGCTTCAGATCTACAACATCAGCTCTTACATTTATAGCTTCAGATATCCAACATCAGATCTTACATTTTTGGCTTCAGATCTTCCACACCAGATCTTACATTTATCTACAGATCTTCTACATCGGATCTGAAATTTTTGATTTCAGATGTTAATTTTTTAATAATATTATACCATTCGTTGCAAACAAAAAATCCATAAATAAGAATTAAAATCATTCAGCCATAACATGCCTCATAAAGCATACGTTAAACTTGTCATAAGATAATCAGCCCATCTGAAACCGGCCTTTATTGGTTTTGTCGACTTTCGGGTTGCACATAGGCATGTAGTCTATCTTAATTCTGACTTGCCTGGTGGGTTACTGCTGTACCAGGTATTGTAATCTCATAGGTACTGATAACATCGTTGTGGTGCAGTTCTGTATATGTTTTATTTTGTAAATCTGATATAGCTGAGTTTTCCTTGCAGATTCCATTCTCAGTCAGATTAAACATTAACAGGTCACTGGAATCTGCTAAGCTGCTGGTCTTCTGCTAACAGCTTACTTATTGGACCACTTTGCTGCTTAGTCTTCTACTAGCAGGAGTAGAATCATTCAAAATAATTAAATTTATGACGTTTCATAAATGCCTGTAATAGATTTACGTGAATAAAGATATTTTGACTTAGACAATATTTTAAAACTTATTCGTCTGCATATTGGATACCTTTCTATAATTTATAAATCGCCGCCCCTTTTAAACAAACCCAGTTTATCTAGGAGCAATAAATCTATTGTGAGGTTGACGGATCAAAGTCGTAAATGTATCGCTATTGAACATTAATGTTGTATGCGCGCGCGCAGCCGAGGCACCTGGGAGTGCGTCTCGATCTCTCATCTTATTACTTGTTTATGTTTACAATGCTCTTGTCAGTTGAACATACACTGTTTGTTTATTGCATTGAGCTGCGATTTGTAAAAACAAGCTAACATATATAATAATAATAATAAATATTTCCAGAGAGGTCACACAGCGCCATCTAGTTTCCGTGGTAAGCTACGAGGCTTGTGTTACAGAAACTGGATGGTTGATAAACTACATATTATACTTATATATACATATTATACATATAAATACCCAGACCGAGACAAATTATACAATGTACAACTTGCCCCCGGTGGGAATCGAACCCACGACCTCCCGAGTTCACGGCAACGTTTGTTACCACTAGACCACGGAGGCAGTATACTACGTGTAAATGTCAAAAGAACAAATATTTTTTTTGGCTTTAGGTGTCATTGGTGGAAACTATTTGAAATAAAAAAGGTCTGATTTTTTTTGAGATAAAATTAATTATCCGAAAAACAAAACACTACTGCATGGTGAATAAGGCCGCGTCTAAAAATCGCCATATCCATCTTAATAAATACCTAAAGGCAGGGGAGTGTTATTATTAATTAATTTTGCCCACAGCCGAGAGACGAAATAGAGAGATAAATAATTACGGCTTGATTAGGGTCAGTATGAGTGGCGATATTTTTCGGAAAACTTCTCTGCACCGTAACTTAAGATTTTATTACTGAATAATTAAAATAAAATATACGTAGTTCTTTATGTTTATTCTAGATTATATTATAAATATATTTGCTCTTTAATAAATTCCACGTAGTATATGTATATATATATATATACATATATATATATATATATATATATATGTATGTATAATATATAACCAACCGCAGAGCCAGTACGGGTACCTATCCCCAAGCTGTTTCAACTTAATAAATAAAATTACCCACCTAAATCTAAAAGAACTAAAAATATCATTTAAAAAAATACCTATCTGACCTCGATTATGACAGTACCGAAGAGATGATGACATGACAAAATGTGAAGTAGCGAAGAAATATACATATAAGGCAGAATTATAAAATACCTAACATTTTATATCTTACACTCTCACAATCACACACAGAAACACTCCCAACATACAGCCAACATACTTTTCAAAAATATGGTATACTCACATTATTTAAACAGTTCCTCACAGTGTAAGTAGGTATTATATGTAGTGTTTAATATATATATAGTATGTAGTATTGTGTACATATTAGTATGTATTTGTCTATATAGATATAATACTTAGATTTAATTTGAATTACCTTTTAATCTATTTAATGGTTGCACCTACCTCACAACACAAATCGTTTCATTGTCGCAAAGGTTGGTTGCTAGAGAATGCATTAACCCGCCTCTTGTACATAGTGCAATAAAGTTTTTAAATAAATAAATAAATACTATACCTAACTAGCTATTTGTGTAACCTCTTTGTCTAAATTGTTTGTATGTTTATTATTGGAAGACACTGTCTCCTACTATACAGCACAACTCATGCAGGACTAAGGTTCACCATAACAAACCAACATTCTTTTGTTTTAATAAACGTTTTGTATGTGTAATAGATCCAAAGGTAGGCGGGATTTTTATTACAATAATTTTCATGCTTATTTAAAGTTATAAAAAAGAGCTGGATTCATTCCACATCTTTAGCGTGCGACAGTATGTATATATAGGGATGGTGACTACTGTATTTGGGGGCATATTATGATGTGTGCGTGTAGTTTGATTGGCGAATGGAGAGGACGGGATAAGGTTATAGAGTAATTCAGATTACCATATTAGTTAATAGTTTACCAACATCCCTTAAGTGGTAGTGGTGGTAGGCGGACTGATGGTGGTCATTTGCTCAGTCTACCTGGACGGGGAAGTATCCACCGCTTTCGATTTCGATTTCTGGTCGGGACCCAATAATTTATTTGTGATATTTTTACGCAAGAGACATCGACGAGCTTGTCACTTGTCATAATTCCTATAGTAAAGTTTGCTGAATGTAAATCCGCTTCTTTAAAAAAAAGCTTGGGTTCCGTGGAAGGGTGATATTATGACGGTCGTGATAATACTTTGTTTTTTTATTAAACTATATAATTTGTTTTGGTGTCAGCTTAGAAAGAATATAAAGGTTTAGTAAGTATTTGCTGTCATTAAGAGCCCTTTAGAATCACCCACGACGCCGAGTTCGTTCGCCTTATCAGTATTAGAATGACAGAACAAATAAATACCATCGGCCTTTGGTATTTACGTGGTAGTGCATCCTATCTATAGTTTAAGAGCTGGTGGAAATATTGTCTTGTCATTTACATAGTTAATTATGGCCAAACCCTTATTTTTATCTTTGTTTTTTCTTACTGGGTTTTTACTTATAGCTTATTTTTAATAATGTAAATACATATACGTATTATAAACCAAAATTAGACCTAGAGTTCCAATGATTAACAAATTTGATAAAACATCGTCTCCAACACACACCATTAGATACATAATATATATAAATCAAGAACAATAATGATAAGATACGAAAATCGTGAGTGGAACAAACTTCCTCTGGTCATCAGACGGGCGCCGTCAATAAATATATTTAAAAATCTCCTCATTGCCCATTTCTTAAATAAACAAAATAATCCGACTACCTCATATCTATTTCTGTCTCTTTTTTATTTGTTGTGTAAATTATACGTATTTTTCCTTCATTTTGTTATGTATTTCTTACATAAATTTAGTTAAAAGAATATATCATTATTATATATTTTTATTGTTATTTGTGTATTAGTATGTAAATTATTGTTATGTATGTTTAAGTATTTGTTTTTATTTCTAATGCACCCGCAATCGTCTACCACACTCCCAAAGGTTAGCTAGTATAAAATGCCGAGAGGCATTAAGTTCACCCTTGTACTCAACTGTTAAGTTTTTAAGTGCAATAAAGAATTTATAAATAAATATAACAATGATATAATAAATTATAAAGACAGATTTCAAAGAAAAATAAGGTAGCAATAGTAATAAATAGTAATAATAAATAAGCAAACAGGGCGTTGGTGGCTCGGTTGTAAGAACACATAGGTCGGTTCCAATCCCCCAGGCATGTACCAATGAGAAATACACTTTTCTTACGTACATTTGTCATAGATTTACACCACCAGTGCCTCGAAGAGCACGTTAAGCCGTCGGTCCCGGATCTACTAATACCAACTTGTGGAATCGTTAATAAAAATGTTATTATAAAATTGATTTCGGACCCTCACTAACCCGCCTGGTCAGCGTGGCTAGTGTAGGCCAAATTTCTAGAAATATCTGGAAGACCCTTCTCCAACAATGGAGTTCTAGGTCTCTGTGTTCTAAGGGCTGTCATGAATAGAGACATCAACTTAAATATCATATAATAATAAATAATACATTGAGTATTCCTGGACGAAATCGCCGCAACATATTGCGAAGACTGCATGTGAATTACTAAACAAATAGATACTGAACGACGTGCTATTATAAAGTGTACACGCACCACGCAGATAATTAATTTAAGCATATTTTGATTTAGAGCGAGGTACATAATTAAATCCCTAAATATTATCTACAATATTCGGCTACACTGGCTGGTAAATCGACATTTAGACCCGTGATTAATGTAATATATATTTGAATACTCGGGTGTTCAAACAAACCTATCGGTGAGAAGTAATTTAGGGTTTGAGGCTGCAATCTCCTGGACTAAGTAGTAGTGTTGGGAATGATGTAGAGTCGTCTACTAACGGGCCCGAAGCGCAGTCGTGACTGGCGCGTGCGACGTCTAAATTCACAGGTGCAAGAGCGCACGAAAATAAGCCTTTCACCAACTCCGTACGTTATTTTCGGCCCGTGGGACGAATTTATAGCTAATGTTTGAAGAGTAGATGCTATTCATGTAAAATTAAAAAAAAATGTTGAACGTTCTTGATCTGAAAAATCTTGTGGATGTGTTAACGATAACTAGCTTTATACACATGTGTTAAAATCGGCGCTAGTTACTGTAATAAATAAAAAATAACTAAAGTATATTAAATATAAAGTATATTTAGCTCTAAACGTTATTAAATAACATCATCTATTTTGGACTATTTTTTTGTAATGCTTGGCGAGGATATGACGTCAATTTTAATGACAATTTATTAACGATTCCACAAGTTGGTATTAGTGGAACCGGGACCGACGGCTTAACGTGCTCACCGAGGCGCGGGAACGGTGGTTTTGATATCCATGACATATGTACGTAAGAAAAGTGTATTTTTCATTGGTACATGCCGGGTGGGTTAGAACCGACCTTTGTAGGATTTAGGGAACGCGTTCTTACAACCGAGCCACCACCGCGTCACTGTCTAATATCTATATACTGTGCCTTTAAGTTATTTGGAAGATGAAATAATTATGTAGTTTTCGTATCAATCAAGTCCTAGAGATGACATGATGCTATTTTAAACATTTTGCACACCTAAACTATATAGAATAATTTATTTTAAAATGCATGTATATATAAATAATAATAAATATTTCCAGACAGGTCACACAGCGCCATCTAGTTTCCGTGGTAAGCTACGAGGCTTGTGTTACGGAAACTAGATGGGTGATAAACTACACATTATACTTTTTTTTTTTTTTTAAATATATACATATTATACATATATACACCCAGACCGAGACAAATTATACAATGTACAACTTGCCCCCGGTGGGAATCGAACCCACGACCTCCCTCACGGCAACGTTTGTTACCACCACGGAGGCGGTCAATTAATACAATTTAGCATAAATAAAATGATTTCCTTTAATACGCTAAATGCGGCTTGTGCTTTATTATTATTTCAGTTGAACTTTTAGAACTACTCTGGTCTTATTTTTTACTGTAAACGGTCAATTTGTGTCAGCGTAATTATATAACGATATTATAGTTTTGTAAAATCGCTATAAATTCGCCCATATAGGCCGAAAAAGTTGGTCGAAGGGACGAATAAATCACGCAAAAGAGAATCCGGTAAAAGATAGTGGCAGCTTTATTACATTGCTGACTTATGACGGTATCTGTCACGTTGATCAAAACGACAGTTAGATTAATGTCTGCAAACAAAAGTAAACACGATGGAGTTTTGAACACGTTTTTTGTTTTACGTGGGAAAGTGGGCAAATCTGGCGCCTCATTACGGAATTACTGGCGGTTGAAACTTTATAGGTCACTATTTTTTTTATCTTTTTACAAGTATGTACTGTATTAATAGCTTCTTTACGTTTGGTTACTGTCCCAAATTACCAATTTAATATTTTTTTTATTTTATTGTCATGATTATTCTTAGTCGCTACACTCTTGGCAGAGTGGTCGTGGTCGCCATTTGAGTGCTTGCCGTTGTAACTCGTCTCGGACCGCAGCTTTCCTGGTGCACTCATGTACGGGATAATCCATTGCAGCCTTCATTTGGTCAGTCCTAGTCGAAGACCTATCACGCATCCTCTTGCCATCGACTTTCCCCTGGACTACCTGGCGCTCCGGATGTTTGTCCACGCCGTGACATTTGTCCGATGAAAGTGAGAATGCGTGATTGCACAGTCGAGGAAAGGCGTTGTCTGATCCCCAGTTACTCCAGTATAGATTTGTTGGTTCGGAACTCCGTCCATGATATCCGCAACATTATCCGCCAACACCACATCTCTAAAGCATTAATTCGTTTTTTTTTTCTGTTGCGTGGCTTTGGTAACGTTTCGGTTCTTCCACATCTTCAGCTTGTCTATTGCATATCTTATCACTGCCATTCGACGCTTGATTGCATCCTCGCATCTAATGTTATTAGATATTAGTGCTCCGAGATATTAAGATATTCTTATAATACCTAAATAGAAACCACCTCTACGTCTCCATCTTTTATATACGTTCGTGTTATAATTTTAACATAGATTTACCCAATTTTTATGGTTTTTATTTTGATTGAAGGCCCAATTAATAATAATAATAATATAAGTTTATTCAAAGCAACTAGGCTTACTTGTTAGTTACAAAATCCTTACAACTAATGTTAGTATAATAGTAAAAATAATAATAATATATTGAAACTAATATGTCCGTGCAGTAACCACTCCCCCACCAATCTGAGAGGATGCACCTCACTCCCGCCAGACCAGCAGCCGCACGAAGCAGACACGGCGAACCATATCTTTCAGATATCATCTTTAGGATACTGTTAGTGCTTGTCCTCACCCAATTAATGAATACTATAATAGCATGTGATGATTGCCTAAAACAGGTGCAGCATCTAGTTTCTTCTTTAGTCTTAAGTGAAAATCCAAGTAAGTATTGCTGCTAACACCGTTGAGTTCCCTAATAAGTAAATAAAAATATTTCCTTTCGTGTGCTAGGATAATGAGAATATTTACTAGTGATGAAATAATAAAGTGATACTATTGGTGCATAATTTCCTTGCGCACCCCCAACATTCCTCACACATCACATTTTTTAAGGGTATCTACCAAAGTAGCACAGACATTAATAAACACTAAAAGTCGTTTTTTTTTTTTAATTTATTTATGTCGAAAGTACAATAATTTAAAAACAATTTTATTATTAATTAAAGAAAAAACTATACTTTTAAAACATATACATATATATACACATATTATATATAAACATAAATTACTAAAAATAAATAATAATATAATAATCTGCGTCACTAATATGAGTATATCGATAGGTATTCAATTTATTTAAGTTGCACCAGACCAAAAAGTGATCACTATAATTATATAATCCAAGCTACGAGTTTGGCCATAGAACATAGAATACGATCAGTCTAAATCATTTTACTACCTTTTTTGAGTTGTGCATTATAAAAATAAAAATTAAAAATACCTTTAAATACAATTTTTATCAAAATAATTTATTATTTTCTGACCGCCTCCGTGGTCTAGTGTTAACAAACGTTGCCGTGGACTCAGGAGGTCGTGGGTTCGATTCCCACCGGGGGCAAGTTGTACATTGTATAATTTGTCTCGGTCTGGGTGTTTATATGTATAATATGTATATATTTACAAAAAAAAAAAAGTATAATATGTAGTTTATCAACCATCTAGTTTCCGTAACACATGCCTCGTAGGTTACCACGGAAATTAGATGGCGCTGTGTGACATGTCTGGAAATATTTATTTATATTTATTTATTTATAATTAGAGTACTATTAAGATTCTTGAGCTTCCATATTCTGTAGAGTTGGTTGATTCTAGGTTTCTTGCCAGAGCTATATTATATATAAACATATAAATTAAAAAAACATAATATACATAAACATATAAATTACTATTAGTAAAAAAAACTACTTAATAATTAAAAATACAATTAAAAACTAAAACAAACATAAAATTATTATAAAATATTTGCTCCAAAGTTGTAGCAAACCAATGGGCAAAGTGCCAAGGATACTGCCATGTTCAATGGCAACGCTGCTCATTTGGCCCAAATATTGCCCTCTATTTACTTGAAAGGTATTTAAACAATTTCGTTGTTATACTAAATTATTACGTAACATGTTATTTAAAAGTATTTAACAGTTGTTAAATCGTCACGTATAATTGGAGTGACGTTAAATGTTGGATAATATCTTGTTTCAAATTAAAGCTACACAGCAATCAATTTAATTCGTTCGGACACGTGTTCGAATTACAAATTGTATAATTGTAAAATTGGCCAATTTTCTTTAACTCCACTTTACTTCCTTCTACAAAGTAACTAGTGTACAAATTTAAGCATAGATTAATTTTAAAGACATGACACTCCATGAAAAAATATTTTGGAAAAATAAGCGTCAAATGAAGACACTAATCGATGTTTAGTAACAGTCAAATCCGAAACTACGAAACAAGTTCAAAGGAAAAATATAACGGCATCATTAGTTTTTAAAAACTGCCTCCGTGGTCAGTCGATTTAGACGATATATAGGGGGATATTTATTGCTGGTTATTATAACTAATAATAAATATAAATAAATAAATATTTCCAGACAGGTCACACAGCGCCATCTAATTTCCGTGGTAAGCTATGAGGCTTGTGTTACGAAAACTAGATGGTTGATAAACTACATATTATACTTTTTTTTTTGTAAATATATACATATTATACATATAAACACCCAGACCGAGACAAATTATACAATGTACAACTTGCCCCCGGTGGGAATCGAACCCACGACCTCCCGAGTTCACGGCAACGTTTGTTACCACTAGACCACGGAGGCGGTCAAAATAATAATATTATTTTATTTATTTATGATATTTATCGAGTTTGGTACGCTAAAGACATTGACTAGCTTGCCACTTGTCATGATTGGCCTATAGTAAAATTCGCTAAATGTGAATCCGCTTATTTAAAAAGCGTGGTTTCCGACCACCCCGAAGTGGTCGTATCATCACATTATTTTTATTTTACTTTTTTATATTTAAAAAGAAATTAATATCCTGGATGGCGAGAAAGCTTAATAGGCTTGTTATAACCAATAAATGTATGTATGTATTTTTGGAAATTAAATCACAAATATAAAATTTAGAATTGCACCATAGTAATTTTCGCTCAAAATTTTGGGAAGTGCTAATCGGAAATTACGCCACATCCTGTTCCATACATACCAATGCGTTCTTCTAGTATTATCGTACGAAGCAGAAACATGGACTGGACAATAACATTGGGTCTGGTCCACAAGTTTAGCGAGCTATGTTGAGAGTTCGGAATGTTGATTTCCGTCAGAAAACCAAAGTTACCGACACAGCTTGTCACTTTAAAACCGATGACAGATGAAGTAGATGGGTTCTGGAGTGTTTCACGTACGGGAAAACGTGAGTAGGAAGACCCCGTCAGATAGACGGATAACCTCAAAAAGGTTGCTGGTGGGGGCTGGATGAGGGTGGCAGAAGATCGTCTATATATTTATTCAATTCCAAAGCATATTGCAGAACATAAAGGTTAATATATTATTAAACCTACTTAAAGAGTAAAAAATAAATATAAACTAAACCTAATAAAAAAAACTATAAGTAATAAATGCCCTCTACAGACGACCCTTCAGGGATAGTCCCAAGGAGGCTGGCAACATTTATATATATGTAATTAAGTTTATACATTGGCCAAATTAGGAAACATAAGAAATATAACCAAAAGATACGGAATAACAATTTTACAAAAAAAATAAGATATCAATGTATTGTATATGTAGTATTAGTATGTATTGTTTATTTAATATTTACTTGGCACTCTGCCTGTCACATGTTTTCAAAACTCCCAAAGGCATAAAGCTCGTCTGTGCACATTAATTTTAAGTTATTTTAGTTTTTGTGCAATAAAGCATTTATATTATTTATATTATTATTATTATATCCATTATATTTAATTCATCAAAATCGTCAGTAGAAAAAAAATTTTGTGTCCATTATATTTTATCCAAAATGTTGTATGAAGTACCTTCTAGTCGGTAGTCTATGAAGCTCCGCCTATTCGTTGAAATCTAGTGAATAAGCGAAGATTAATGGCGTAGCTACCAAAAATAACATTATGATTTTTTTCTCATAGTCTAATTCTAATTACAAACTGTAATTATTATTGCATTAAGATTCTCCAATTTCATTGTCATTATAATTATTTTATTTTTTGCCGATCCCAATTAAGCCTTTTGTTTTTTTACTATTCCTGTTAAAGCTAATTTATTTAAATTACTATGAAGTTTATTGTCATAGGAAAAATCATCATCATCATCATCACGATGTAGTTGCGATCACAGCGACATTATTGTCGCTCGGCCAATACCACCGTTTTGGATCGTTGGCCAGCGCGCAGCGCTCCGAGCGGCGCCCACGTGAGTGGAATCAATCCGCGCACCGAGCGGGGTCACACGTTTTATCTCTCACAATTTTCATAGACTTTTTACTCAAGTAATTAATTGGATTTTCTACTTCTGAAGAGTATCCCTACAGCACAGAAAAGGGACTGACGATTTATCGAATCCTTTATTATAACAATACCTTAAATGCGAAAGCAACTTTCGTTGTATGTACGGTCTTGTCTTGTTCATGCCTATACTAATGGCCTAAGTACAATAATATTTATGAGAGACTATGTAAGAAAGATCTTGTGACCGAAAAATTAGGGTTAAGGTTTTACGTAAAACACCCATCACTATTCTTTGCTCCTGTCTCAACCCATCCAATTTTGAACACGACATGTGACATCGCGCCCACTTGATAGTAAGGTCAAAGAATGACAGCAACTGACGCCAGCCACAAATTACTATTTGACTAACTGGCTGGGAGAGCATAATCAGCGTGCGACAGATGTAAGAGCCTTAAAATTTACGTAAACGCGTAGGGATAGTATCTACTGTATGGGGATGCACATTTTGGACTGTGTGTGTGGTTCGGCTGCGCAATAGAGAAGAAGGGTGTAGAGCTCTTCAGAATACTTACCGTGGTATAGCTTGTAGAATCTTACAGAAGTCTCGGCGAAGCTGCAACGATTCGAAGCGACACTGTGGTGTCGTCCACTATCCTAATTGCATGCGGAATTTATTTATTAAGAAACCAACAACGTAACAATATGCTTAATAATAGTATGGTACAATTTATGGAGTAAGGTCAATTACAGGTTTCGCTATATAAACATAGTACGTAGTGGAGTTTAACTACTTACTATACAAATCTAGAAATAGGTACATAAATGTTTCAATAGTTTATTACAACATAATTTTATAAAGCACGGAAAAAATAAAAAAAAAATATTAAAAAAATATATATATATTAGAAGATATAAATTAGAATAAGTATAATAATAATAAAACATACCACTAATAATACCTATAATTTTGTAACAACAATAAATGTGCATATGAGAAAGTCAAAAACAACATTAATCAACATCAATCTGCGAAACAAATCCAACCAGGTACGCTGTCACCTGTCTATTCATATAAACAAACGAATCATCCCAAATGTCAGAACAGTAAACATAACGCATGATATAAATCCTACATGATTTTGATAATGATGTCTTAGAAGCTATTATATTTCTATGTGCACATACTATATGTATATCTGTAGATATTTTGTTCACGCTTCACAGCCTGTCCGGATATATTGAACAGTCGCAAACAATCACATTGCTATATTATTATAGATCATATTTATTCACACGACATTGTTAAATGAACTAAACATACTCACCTACATTAATTACCTACCTACTGGTTAAAACTAGGTAAGGTTAATTATATATTAGGATATGAAAATACTCGTAGAATATAAAAGCATAGATTATATGTATTATTTAAAATGGTATTTCTATTATACCATCAGCGAGTATTTTGATGACAAACGAGCTTGGTCCTAATTTATTTCAATGTTATTGTGTATGTCTTAGTTTATAGTATGACAATGCCTGTTTACAGCAGCTATAATTTAGGTGACACCATAAACTGTTTTTGTTTTAGCTAAAGTATGACAATGCCTTTTTACAGCAGCTATATATATATTTATGTGACATCTTAATAATGTTTTAGCTTATAGTATGACAACGCCACTTTACAGCAGCTATAATCCTTGATGTATTCATTTTATAATTGTGTATGTCTTAGTTTATAATATGACAATGCCTATTTACAGCAGCTATAATTTTAAGATTATAATTATGTATATTTGGGTTGTAATGTGCTGCTCCAAATACCTTCAAGCTATTTCCCAGAAAATAAGCTTTTCGTTATATTAATTAACTTTTTGACATGTAAAAGCGCAGAATACATTATATTTATTGTCCTATGCCTACTTACAATAAATAAACTGAAACTGAAACTGATTAATTAGTTCACTTAATTAAGTTAAAAAATATTTTTTTTAAATGAATCTAATTATAACATCTAATCAGATTTCATTCAGTAACAAACTTATAGATGTCAAAAGTGCTTGAGCGTGTAGCAATTTTGAGTAAATGTTTTTTTTTTTAATACTGGAACGCAATCTAAATGTTGCCAAACAAAAAAATATCTCACCGGAAATATTTCAAATAGTAACATTTATGACTTTCGAGGATTGAGCGTGTGACGTTTGACTTGAAAGCAAAGCAAAGTTCGTTTTTTTACTGAATTTTGCTTAAAGAATGAAAAACATAGGGTAACGCCAAGTCGAACGACTTTTATAGGGAAATTAAGTAAAAATAAGTGCTTACAGCGACAAGACAAACACAGGCGACGCTCCTGCACTCACCCGATTAACAGATGGAAAAAATGTTTCAGTGGAGGTAAACGTTTATAAGTATGTATTGTATGTAGTATATAGTAGCCAATATAGTGTGTAGTATATGTATTGTGTACATATTTGTATGTGTATTTATTTCAATATCTAGTGTATGTAAGATTAAATGAATTTATTTGGCAACGTTTCTTACAATCGTTTGCACCTAGCCTCATGACTGTAATGTTCTGTATTGTCCCAAAAGTTGGCTGCTAGAGAATGCCTAGCGGCATTAAGCATTGGCGCGGTAGTGGCTCGGTTGTGAGAACGCGTACCTTAAATCCTACAAAGGTCGGTTCAAACCCACCCGGCATGTACGAGTACCAATGAGAAATACATTTTTCTTACGTTTGTCATAGATTTACAACACCACCGTTCCCGTGTCTCGGAGAGCACGTTAAGCCGTCGGTCCCGGTTCCACTAATGCTAACTTGTGGAATCGTTAATAAATTGTCATCAAAAAATTATATCATATCCTCGCCAAGCCTTCTGGCCAGCGTGGTGAGTGTAGGCCAAATTCTCCAAATATATGATCTGGAAGGCCCATCTCTAGCAGTGGAGGTCTAGGACGCCGTGTTCTAGGGGCTGTAATGAATGAAATTAAGCCCGCCCTTTGTACATAGTGCAATAAAGTTTTCAATAAATAAAATATATATACATTTATTCGAAAAAATATTTACAACATATAAAATAAAATTAATATTAAGGATAGGGATATAAGTCCCGTCCGCGTGGAATGGTGGCAAGAACGCTGGCTGCATTTCCCCGCTGAATTGCAATACTAATTCTCTGGGCGAAGAAAGAGCCAGCCCTCTTGTCACCGGAGGAGACAACAAGACGCGGTGTTATGTCTTTTAAAAACTTTTTTGCGCTTGGACTCCATGGGCCCAGAGTTTCTACAGCAAACGGCACAAATATGTAATCTTTTAATATACTTACATACTTGCGCCGCTTGCTGGACTCCGCATTTTCCGCCGCGGCTCCCGCTTTATGCGCTGTCCCCCTGAGATGCGACGCGGCAAGGGTGTCGACGCACGTGGCGTCCCACACTAGAGCACGTCCCCGTTCCCAGGGGACCAACGTCATACCATCGGGTCTCTTGCCATCATCTCGGAAAATAAATAAATAAATCTTAAAATACGGGTGTTTATCTAAAACACTACACTTAAATACTATTTGGAATTCGGTCTAAAATTATAACTCTCTTTTTTCGTCAGAATATAAAGAGATAGCTTTTAAGAAAATAGGCCCTGTTTCCAGTCGCGTGATTTATTAGAAGCTGGGAACAAAATCTCATAAATTCAATTATATGTTTGTCGGCGCGGTTGGCATAAAGTTGTTTTAATGATATATATGAAAGGTTGTTGCTCAATTATATAAATGAAGTCCGCGTGCAACCGCATATAGTTTATTGCTACTTTCTCGTCACATGCTCCCATTACCGCGTCTGGGAGCAATTCTAAATTATCATTAAAATCGACCCGCCCCGGCGGAACGGAGGCGTCTGTCATCGCCGTAGAAACTAACCACTTAGAAATGCATTGTTAGCCATGATGACCAGTGATTGGAAAAGATTCTTTCACTCACCTAATGGTAATATTAGGTAGGTAGGACTTCGATTGAATTGACCCTAACTTACACGGGTCTAAATCAATAGGTGGTAGGCGGACTTATTGTGGTAATTTGCCCAGTCTGCCGGAGCAGGGAAGTATCCACCGTACGTGCCGATAAACCCAGTAAAGTAATCATGCTTGAATAGCCGTCATACCCTGTCATGTCGGCTTAGTGTTAGGGACTGATGTCAGTCATGAGTGTCTAATTCCAGTTGCTAACATTCATGGACCTTGCGCGCTACTTACAATCAAGTGGGAGCAAGGTCACATGTGGTGCTAATATATAAAAATAAAACTAATGAATCTTTAGGTTGTTTGTAAAACCTAAAATAATTGATATACTCCTAATTATACTCTCCAAGTACATTTAAATATTATATATTTGCAATAAAGAAAATATCAACCCGATAAATTATCATTACAAATCAATTAAACCATTACAAGTAATAAATGAGCTAAATTGAGTTATAAGTCCTAACTGATCACTTCTGCATACTTTCTCAAATAAATCCTTTCCTTGCAGAGTTTCTATATTTGAAAGGAATTTAAAATATCTAGCGATAGAGGTATTTTTTCCAATTTCACGCGTCGAGTGTTTATTGAGTCGATAGCATAGACCTATATATAAAATAACGGACAAAATTTATTTTTAAATATAAGCACACCGGCCGAGACAGTAGCAAATTAAATTATTAATAAGATATTAATAATATTTACAATAAAATGAAATTGTTTTTAATAAATAAAAATACACAAACTATTTAATTTCAATTAATTCTTCATAATTCCAGGGGGAACATAAAATAACATTCCTAAAAATGCAATATTAGAATAAAAAGTAATAACAACAAAATTTAAAGTAAGAATCATGCAATAGTAACTTATTAAAAGTAAAAAATACAATTAAACTACGAATCAAACCTGATTGAAATGATTTTACAGAATGTATAGTCATTGATAGATTACTTTTGAAAATACTCGTTATATTTCATTGACTTATAACGTGCAAACGAATTTCAACCTTAAGTCGGTAGAACACTTTTTTGCCAACTGAATATAGGAGACTTTATATGGAAACGTGCATACTCGGAAAGAGAGACGACAAATGCAGCATGCTTTAATGTTAAGCTGGTACAAATTTTTGTCTTACTCATCTGCTCTGCGAATTATACTTCAATGAAATAACTTTTAATACATTTTGTATTGTCACCATTAAAGTAATTTATGAGCTTTAGGGCGACTTGCATCAACATTATTTGACATGTATCTTTCTATTTACTCTAAGTTAGGACTAATTTAGTTTTTGAGTTTAAACTATCCAGGGGCAGTGCTTCTTAATCTCTTCGTGCAAGTGCACTTCTTTTGTACTATAAGTACCTACTTATATCATTTCAACTAAGTTTAATGACGCGCAAAATAAATATAATATGACCAGACCCTATATTAGGTCTTTGGACGCTTGTGTTTTTATGCCGCATACGATTATACACCACACGCATTCAATGGTTTACAAATGCATATATTGTAATTGAATTTAACGATTATACCAATCGTGCAGCGTCAAGTCGGTCCATTAAGCTCATATATGCTTGTCTTCTTTATTATTTATATCTTTTAATGACAACGTTCTAACTACTAATCATCATCCTCCCCCCCAAGGCTCGCCACTGCACGTGGTCTTTTGCAACCCTCATCCAACCCCCACCAGTGTCCTTAGGTCATCCGTCCATCTGGCGGAGGGTCGTCCCACTCTGCGTCGTCCCGTACGTGGTCTCCACTCCGGAACCAAACGGGCAAACGCCCCATCGGTCGTCGGTTCTGCGGCAGATGTGTCCGGCCCATTGCCACTTCAGCTTGCTAATTTTGAATGCTATGTCAGTAACTTTGGTTCTTAACCACCACTATTGTATTAAAAATAGGCTGGATCTGAATCCAAAAAAATCCTTTCAATATAATTTACCCAAAGCAATTTACTTAGACATCGACGAGCTTGCCAATTGTCATGATTGGACTATAGTAAAGTTAGCTAAATGTGAATCCGCTTATTTATAAGCGTGGTTTCTGACCACCCCGAAAGGGAAACGGTCGTGATGATGAATTTCCATTTAAGGCAAATTACTCTCTCAAGGACACCAAGGCCTTGTTTGATTTTCACATTAATAGTATCACATCGAAGGCCTCCAAGTCACTCGGTTTCATTATGAGAACATCACGGGATTTCAAAAACATAAAAACATTTAAAATCTTATTCTGCACCTATGTATATCCACAGTGTCCTGGAGTACGCTTCCCAAATATGAAACCTTGGATACGACATTTATATCTCTTGCTTAAAGCGAATACAAAAAAAATATTAAGTTCTTTAACTATAAGACCAGGTCAGGTTACTTCAACACCACTGTTCCCGTGCCTCGGAGAGCACGTTAAGCCGTCGGTCCCGATACCAACTTGTAGAATTGTCAATAAAAATTGACATCAAATCCTCGCCAACCCGTCAGGCCAGCGTGGCGAGTGTAGGCCAAATTTTCCAGATATATGTTCTGGATGGCCCATCTCCAGCAGTGGAGGTCTAGGACTCTTTGTTTTAGGGGCTGTAATAATGTTGATATATATTTAGATAATAATTCATATTTACCTAGAAATTAGCCAAATTATATAGCCATAGCTTGACCGCCTCCGTGGTCTAGTGGTAACAAACGTTGCCGTGAACTCAGGAGGTCGTGGGTTCGATTCCCACCGGGGGCAAGTTGTACATTGTATAATGTGTCTCGGTCTGGGTGTTTATATGTATAATATGTATATATTTACAAAAATAAGAAGTATAATATGTAGTTTATCAACCATCTAATTTCCGTAAAACAAGCCTCGTAGCTTACCACGGAAACTAGATGGCGCTGTGTGACCTGTCTGGAAATATTTATTATTATTATAGTTTGATGTATATTAATTATTTATTTTAAGGACAAGTTTTTATTAAAATTGCTTCTTTTTTTATTTTCACGTAATGGGGTGTGTCACTAACTTTTTATCACGATAGATGGCGCATGATAGATGAAACCTAATATAACTGTCAGTTGCATAGAAAACTTGTATTTTTATTACGAAATTTATTATTTTCTGGATATTATGCAGAAGTGAGCAGCTTTTAAGTGTACAAATCGAGATTTCCAAGCGAAAGCGTAGGTAACGTTAAGTTAAAATTCATTATTCTGTTATAAAAATGTAAAACTACAAATAAATTTAAGAAATGATCAGTCATAGGTGAAAACAAGGTACCAGTGCCGCTAGCGACATCTACAAAAAGCTTTGCCTGATAAACCCCATTAGTTTGTGTTGATACAATAATAATTATTATACTCCTTGTAGAATATTTTTGGTACTTTTATATTTATTTATTATGTTATTTATATTTAGGTATATCATTGTGAGGGATCAGCTGCAAATCAGCGCTGTGACCGAGTGTTGCAGCTTATTGCTGAGCTGATTCCCTATTTGTCACCACACTATCTTGTTTGTTGTATCATTATTATTTTACTGCTTGTGTTTTTTTTTTGTGACAAATAAACTTTTTTTTTATTTCTTAAATGTTTTTTTTTATTATAAAGAATTTACTTATTAAGCATTTCAAAGCCGATTATTTACTCGGTCGCGGTCGTAAAGCTGCTCAATTTAGTTATCATGCTAACTGTATCCCATAATAGGCTGGCTGAAAGCAGTGAGCGTTCATTCCGTACGGTTGAATTACTAGTAATTGATAGTTCTTAAGGAATAGTGAGAAATAGAAATTGTTTATTAGAGAACTTATGTATCATAAAGAGAATATGCACCCCTATACCGTAGCCACTATTTTATTTATTTTACTTAAAAACTTTATTGCACAAAGCACAAAGGCGGACTTAATGACCGTAGACATTCTCTGACAGCCAAACCTTAGGGACAAATTTTAACAAATATAGTTGCAATGAAAGTAACAGTAATATACAATTATAGGATAATTCAACAAATATTATATACCTACTTATATATTATGTATTATACATACATACATACATATCTTCACGCCAAATCCCTTGCGGGGTAGGCAGAGACAATTGAGCGCCACTTGTCACGATCACGACATACCTCTTTCGCTTCTTCGACATTCATCAACCTCTTCATACATGCCCTCTTGTTTCGATGGCTTTTTAATTCACCTTCAGCTAATCTTTTATTTATTTGATCATGATAGGCAAGTCTTGGTCTGCCAGGGCCTCTTTTACCCACAACTTTCGCATTATATATCTGGTTCGTCAATCTCTCTTCGCTCATCCTTTCGACATGCCCGAACCATCGGAGCATGCCTTTCTTTATTTTTGTACCTATGCTTTCTTTTATACCTACCCTTTTGCGTATTTCGTTATTACGTATACGGTCCATCAAAGTTACGCCGCATATCCGCCGCAACGACCGCATTTCTACTGCATTAACTCTACTCTCATGCGTATTCTGACATATCCACGTCTCGCTTCCATACATAAGTGTTGGTATTAGCATGGCATTGTGTATGGCGAGTCGAGCTTTATCACTGACATTTCGACTGGCGATCAGTGACCCCAGGGCCCCATTAACACTATTTCCCGCGTTCACTCTTCTTTCAACATCCCTATCATACTTCCCATCCGCAGTGAAAACACTGGCCAGATATATAATTTCATTTACCTGTTCTAGCGTATCATCATCAATCTTTATCGCCAAGGTTGTCATCCTTTTTCTTTCAAACACTTGTACCTTGGTTTTTCTCGCATGTATATGTATATGTACGCGTAGTGTATTAGTATTTAGTATATTGATATTATGTATTATAATATCAATATACTAAATACTAATACACTACGCGTACATATACATTTAGAGACTCATACATATCTGTCAACGCTAAAATTATTAATTCTCAATAAAATAAAAATCATTCTACCAAAAAAAAAAATTGGGCTACACTCGTCATGTTGGCATTTTTTAATAACATTTTATTAACGATTCCACAAATTGGTCGTGGTGGAACCGGGACCGACGGCTTAAGGTGCTCTCCGAGTCACGGAAAAGGTGGTGTTGTAAATCTATGACAAATGTACGTATGAAAAGTGTATTTCTCATTGGTACATGCCGAGATTCGAACCTACCTTTTTAGGATGTTGAGGAAAGCGTTCTTAAAAGCGAGCCACCACCGCTCTTCCCATTTTCCCGCCTCCGTGGTCTAGTGGTAACAAACGTTGCCGTGAAATCGGGAGGTCGTGGGTTCCATTCCCACTAGGGGCAAGTTGTACATTGTAATAATTTGTCTCGGTCTGGGTGTTTATATGTATATATTTACTAAAAAAAAGTATAATATGTAGTTTATCAACCATCTAGTTTCCGTAACACATGCCTCGTAGCTTACCACGGAAATTAGATGGCGCTGTGTGACCTGTGTGGAAATATTTATTTATTTATTTATTCTTGGACCTCGCGTTCCGTTTACCTGAGTTGCACCAAAATTAAGTCTTCGTAATCGTTACAGTTTAAAATGGCGTCGAATATAGCAGTTGTATTTTAAAGGTCTGCCGTCAATGTTTTTTGTTTTTAAAGTTTTTTTTTAATTTCCCTGGTTCGGTGATTCCCTTATAGATACTATAGTGTAGTATCAGTGAGCCCACGCACGGATCAAACAGCAATGCCGAAAGGAAATTACATTCAATGGCGGCCCATAAATGATGTATTACTCGAATCATCTTAATTTCACCACAAATTGCACACTATAAAACTAACTACATGTTCACAGCCGCAACACCCACACTCTGCTACACTATTACTGTGTTCAACTTGGTGCTCTAAGCGCGTTTTTTACTGTATTTCGCTTTAAGAGGCATTCACTTTGAAGCAAAACTCTGTAAATAAAAGCGCGCTTTGTTTTGTACATGAACACCGGGGCATTCAGTAAGTCGCTTACTGCAAAGTCGAGAAGCGAGTTTGACATACAATCAATAATCTCGTATTTAGGAACATAGTATGATGCAATTCATGTTTTTGTTTTTAATTACGTTAATTGTCAAAAATACTTAAGCTAAACTACATTTATACACGGTTTTTTTTATTTTATTTTTTATTTTTAAAAACTTTATTGTTTAATACAAAAGGTGTATGTAATGCCGCTTGGCATTATATTACCATCAACCTTCGGGACAAAAAATCAAAGTTTAGGCATGGCAAAATAAAAAAACACGAAAAATAAAAAAATAAAAATTAAATCACTTATTAGTACTAGATAAATTAAATATACGATAAACATCATAAAAATAATAATACTTAAACTACATAAATAATTATATGAAAAATGACACATTAAATAGATTATGTAATTAAATATTGCGATGCCCTCCGCATTAATAGTCGTAGATTATCTTTATAACCTACTGTACAACGGATAGGCGAAACCTACTGCAAGCGCCCGCGCCAGAGCAATTGATTAAATGACGTTGGTTATAAAATGGTCAAGCATTTATGAGGGTTAAATTCTTGGAAATAAATAAAACACTTGTTTAGGCATATTTTAATATATTTTCGTAAAATAATACATTTGCAAGTCGATGTATTTTGTCATCACATGTCAAAAGTCTTGTTGAAATTTAATATTTTTCTATTACAATGATATCATAATCAAATAGATTTTTTAAACGCAATTTTTCTTAGTACCTTTAAGGCCTAATTTTATTTGCATTTAAATTTAACTGAATAAATCGATCTTAAAAAATATCTTATAACTCTCCCAATAGAGTTGCGCATAGTAGTTTCCAAACAGAAGCAGTTTAGTTCGTTCTTAGTGAACTACGTCGCTCTTTTAGTTCCTCAGCTCCAAGATCCATGTCCTGAACCAAAAAAAGGGAAGCGCTCAACTATACTAATACCAACTTTTGGAATAGTTCATAGAAAAATAACATTAGATCCTTGCCAACCCGTCAGGTATATGTTCTGGAAGGCCCATCTCCAACAATCTAGGGGCTGTAATTAATGAAATGCTTTGTTACTATGTTTTGATTTTTAACAGCCTAACTAAATGAACGAGAGATGCCCGTGTACTGTTGAGTGAGCGATAGCTCCCGCTCTCTCATTACAAGTCGATGTAATAGAACGAACTAAGGAGTAAGAGATTTTGAAAAGTTGGAACTAGTTCCAGTAGTTCGACTGTGGGAGCGCTCTATGGAACTAGTTCTTTCGCGAGAAAACAAGTCTAGCTTGCAACTGGTGACATACTTTTGTTAATTCTTAAAGCTTTGTCTATAATGGTGATTCTAAGACGGGTAGGAAGCAGGAGAACAACAATTTTCTTTTCGTTTTCGCAGCCCCCTGTATAAACGAAATCGTTTATTTCAAAAAATACCTTAATTAAATGTCGATAAAGGGTTCCGTGGCGTTAATTATTTGAGATTTTTGAATGCAAACAAAGCTTTATGAATAAATAAAGCTTATATACAAATATTAAATTTCACAAGTCACAGCATGCATGCTCGAGTCCCATTCAAGTACGTGCGTTCTAAATTAACAAGCAAACAATGCTTGATGTTTTTCCACCAAAAAATGTGCTTCATTGCTGAGTGGAGGAAATATCCACGTAGTATGTTACTAGTACTTTATTTTCTCTCAGCGCAGCTCTTGGTAGATAAAGGTATTTTTTCCAACATTTTAATTTTTTTCATACAAAAAAACATACTATGGAGCCACAGAAGCTAACTTTTTTTGGATTTGGAGTCTTAAAGTATTGTATAAGTATGTTAGATAGATAATAATAATTAATAAATCTATAGTACTTAGATAAACATATACGAGTATATATGTATGTGTGTAATTTTGTAGTACTAGTTTATATATATCGCACCCTCAATATAATAAAGTATAAAGCGCTGACAAAGAGAAAAAAATGACATCGTTACGGGAACTGTATTTGTGTCTCAATCACACTCTTCTTACCAGAATCTTTAAATGCAATTTCCAAAAGATTTTTTTTTTTGTTTTATGTCTTTATATTACTAACGGTGCGATATAATGTAAGTCTGACCAATGATATTCATGGCTATTGTTATCACATTTAAACAAATATTGTCGCCTCCGCTCATATACTTCACATCTCTGGTGGCTTATCAGCCTTTGTTTCTACGAAGGGCGGTGGTGTCGATGCTTACGCCCTACTATTTGCATTTTATTGCACTATTCACGCGGCGATTTCAATAGAGCTATACATTTTAAAACTATTGATTCAGCAATTTGTATGCATGCAAAAGCAAGTTTATCTTTGTGTTGAGAATTATAATTTTAATGGTGTGGCTTTAATCGTTTATCGGGATCGCTTATTGCAATGTTTGCTCTTCTTGGGTCCAAGCCTATCCTGAACATTTGTTTACAGTCAGAAATATTTGGTATAATTATCATTGCTTGCGAGAGCAGTCGTCTCTGTTTCTGTCTTAGTCTTACCCACAAGTTATTTTGTTGTTCTCCCAAATAAGCTGTTAAGCCCGTCTAAAGACTCGGAGGCACCGGGTTCGATTCCTGGTCGGGATACAAAAATATATATGTAAAAATAGGCGCGGTGGTGGCTCGGTTGTGAGAACGCGTTCCTTTAATCCTACAAAGGTCGGTTCAAACCCACCCGGCATGTACCAATGAGAAATGCACTTTTCTTATGTACCACCGTTCCCGTGCCTCGGAGAGCACGTTAATACGTCGTTCCCGGTTCCACTAATAAATATTCCACCAACTTGTGGAATCGTTAATAAATTGTCAATAAAATTTGACATCATATCCTCGCCAAGCCGTCTGGTCAGCGTGGCGAGTGTAGGCCAAATTCTCCAGATATATATTCTGGAAGGCCCATCTCCAGCAGTGGAGGTCTAGGACGCTGTGTTCTAGGGGCTGTAATGAAAATGAAAAATACATTTAATTAATATTTAATTTGTTTGTGATATTTGTCGAGTTTGGTACGCGGAGACATCGACGTACTTGCCACTTGTCATGATTGACCTAATATTGAGTAAAGTTGGCTAAATGTGAATCCGCTTACTTATAGGCGTGGTTTCTGACCACCCCGAAAGGGAAACGGTCGTGATGATACTTTACATTAAAGTTAACTTTAATTGATACATTACTTTTACTTCTCAATAGACAAGCAGTAAGTCGTTCTACACGTCTTCTTATAAAAAAAATCTGATTGTATATTAAACAATTATAAAAAGTGCTGTATCATTATAGTAATAGGACACGGGTATATAATTAAAAGAGCCTTAAACACATGTTATTCTGACTTATTAAGCGCTTTTAACAAGATAATGTTGCGGCTTTAAAATCTTGCGGTTGATTCGTTTAGAATTCATCTCTCTCAGGCAAATGTTATGTTAAGTAAGTCTTGTTTTAGGCGGTGTTATTTTTATTTAAATATCATCATGGCAAGCTTGCAATATTACTTCTCCTTTTAAGTATAGATTGGCATTTAACATGGCATATACTTTTAACGAGAACAACAAATTGATGATGATAAATTGCCTAGTCTGCCGTGGCGGGAAAGTGTCCACCGTTCGTGACGATAAACCCAGTAAAGTGTATACACACGTTTCGGGATCAGGCTCAAATTCTCGTCATGTCCAGTCAAGCCGGCATAGTGTTAGATTCCAGTTGATAAAGTTCATGGACCTCGCGCGCTAAGGACTATCAGGTGGGAGCAAGGTTACAACGTGCTAGTATTAAAAAAATAAGTTGTTTTATTAAAATCGACTTCTTAAGATTATTGTTTTCAATACAGGTAATAATGACGAAGTAATTAGTGGATATTTATCATTATTTTTATTTATTTATTTATTAAAACTTTATTGCACAATATATACAAGGGGCGGACTTAATGTCGCTTGACATTCTCTGACAGCAAACCTTAGGGACATTGTAGAACATTAAAGACGTAAGGTAGGTGCAATTAGAGAAATATGATTACGTAATAAATATGCAATATTATTTAAACTACAATATTAAATACAATAATAAACTAAATACTAATAATACATACATTACTAATAATTATCATAGAGTCCTAGACCTCCGCTGTTGGAGATGGGCCTTCCAGAAATTTGGCCAAAACTTTACCATAACCAGCAATGCACTGTCATAGACTAATTAATTCTGAGACGATTATATTAGCTTTGATTCATACCGTTCGGCTTTTTGCCCCACCTTGTTAAATTATTTAATATCTTAAAAAAAAGGAATGTTTATTAAAGTGGGTTTGAACCTCAGCATGTACCAATGAGACATACACTTTTCTTACGTCATCGATTTACATTATTTTTACTTATAAATAAGCGGATTCACATTTAGCCAACTTTACTATAGGCCAATCATGACAAGTTGCAAGCTCGTCGATGTCTCCAGCCAGCGTACCAAACTCGAGAAATATAACAAATAAATTAAATATTAATTAAATGTATTTATATACATTAATAAATATTTTTGTGTCCCGACCAGGAATCGAACCCGGTACATCCGAGTCCAAATCCACGGATTTACTCGCTAGACCACGGAGGCAGTTAAAGTAAATACTAATTAATAGAGTAATTTAATTATATTTATAAAAAAAGTATTCGAATAAAATATACACGAACATTCGCGAATCCGAGATTGAATGCCGGTTTAACTGTAAGCTAATTGTTTGTGTACGATGAATGAACTGCATCTGTTCCAATTTCAAAACGGCTTTTTTTCTTCTGAGAATTAATATGATGAGCAAAGATTCAATTGTGATTGATGCATTGAAAGTATTTTGTTTGTCTTGGGTATTGGGTTAACAATAAACAATCGATTGTTGTTCGATTATAGTGGCGAGAGCTATATTTATTGACTGTGGAAAACTTTAGGAATGTTTTAGAAAATGGATTTATTGTTGTTAAGAGGCAAGAAGGGATTTGTTGTATTTCATTTTAGAGGCATCGTCATCATCACGACCGTTTCCCTTTCGGCGTGGTCAGAAACCACGCTTATAAATAAGCGGAGTCACATTTAGCCAACTTTACTATACTATAGGCCATGGACTGTTAGTGGTTTCCTTGTGAAAACCGGTGAATGTTGAATCCCCAACCCAGGCCCATCTGTCTGTCTAGTAGCTAACGCCGTAGATTTAAACGCGAAGGTGCTGGCTTCGATTGCTGGTCGAGAAAATTTTTATATTGAATTTATTTGTGATATTTCTCGAGTCTTGGTACGCTTGAGTTATCGACCAGATTACCACTTGTCATAGTCGTAAAGTTGGCGTAATATTAACTTTTTTCTGACCATCCCGTGGATTAGGTACGGTCGTGATTATGATACGTGGGTAATATTTACTGGAGATCGCATTTTCTCATTTCATCTATACTTACTACAAATAATAATAGTAGTTTATGAAACTGTTGCATAATAAGGGGTATTATACACGAGTGTGTGTTTAAAAACCGAGCCGTAGTATACTCACACGAGTGTTATAATACCTAGTTATGTGCAGTTTCATACACTAATTTATCTATTCTCATACATTGGGATTAAACCTACTAAATAAAAGATAAAAGTTAAAAGAGTAAGAATTTTAAGCAAGAATAAAAAAAAAACACACGAAATGCTATACAACAAAACGTATTGAATAGCGCCAATTTTTATTTTTAATTTTTTTAATGACCATGGTACGGAATACATAAGTCCTAAACAATGAAATGGGCTAAAACCTAGCTTATGACCGCGCACGCGCTATGGCGGGCGCTGCCATAGACAAGTAAAAATTGGAATCAAAACGTTATTGTAATGGAAACTTTGCCTTTGAAAAAAATAAGTGTTATATAATATGTATGATTCTATTTTTAAAATGAAATATAACATTATTTTGTTAGAGAAAAAGTGTTATAATGTGATTCTATTTTTAAATTTCAGCAGTATGTTTATAAAGAATGTCAATATAAATTCGTTTTGAAGTTTGTAATTCGCATTTTACAATATGAGAGTAGATAAAATATATTATTTACTTACTAATGTGTACCGATGCCCAAATTTACTATTCAGCTCTCTTTTTATCTGCCGGTAACAATACGCGGTTATGTGTTTAAGCCTTAAGTGTTATGTCGTAAGTAATACCTAAAATTTTACCTGTGTTAACAATGTGAATAGCGACAAATTGTTTTCAAACATTGTTCTGTTATCATGCAATGAGATTTATAATCGCGTTCTTTTTCCGCTTATCTCTGCATCTAATAGTAATTTGATCTAGTAATAGGTATATAAGTCGAAAATTTCGATCATGGTTGGCTGGGTTTGTTTTTTCTATTTTACAACGCCGTGTGCATTTCTAAAGGTACAATTCTTAATCGGGCGGCCAATAATAAAAACAGCGAGACGCAATTCGGTCGCTAAAGGCAGCTTGTCCATTCAATACGTGCTCTACATTTTGTTATTTCATTACTAGTTAAGTTTTTGATGGTGATTCCTAATCAATTAAAATATTATTACCTCTATTTTAGCATTTATTAAAATTACAGACAATTTATTAAAATTATACTATAAATTATTTTGAAGTTTTAAAATAAAATAAAAGAATTAAAAATAAAAATCCATTTATTGTCACATAACAGTATTACATAGTTTTACAATTTCGAACAATATGGGACAAAAGGAATTAGGTGTCAGCTGTCGTCGAGCAGCAGTACAAGTACACCTGCACGACGCTGTTTTTCAACCTGTTCCTGTTCTCACGTACTAATATATATTTTTGAAATTACATTTATAAATTAAAAGACCACTTAAAACAAAGCTTACGTTAGTCAGTTCGCTGCTTCTTCCCATCATAGATTATGCTGATACCTGCTATCCTGACGTCACCGAAGAGCTACTGAACAAAATCGATCGTCTGCTCAACTTATGCATTCGCTATGTGTTTGGCTTGCGTAAGTATGATCATGTCTCTCAATTTCGCGTTCAGTTATAGTGGCTCAATATGCGCTTTCGTAGGTCTGTCCATGTTCTCACCTTACTTTATAATATTCTTAATAATCCCAATACTCCCACATATCTTAAATCCCGCTTCGAATTTCTTTGTAATACGCACAACTGTGCCCTTCGCTCCTCTTACAACAACCAACTTAAGATTCCTTCTCATTCCTCAACCAGATACACTGATTCCTTTACAGTATCTGCGGCTCGCCAGTGGAATAAGCTGCCCTTGGCTATTAGACGTGCACCGTCTGTCAGCGTCTTTAAACGTTTAATAACCACATCGTTCCTGGAGAAACAGAATAAAACACTATTTAAATAACCGTGTATTTATTTAAGTTATAATGTACTTGTATGTATAATTGTATGTATGGTTTATGTATGTTTATGTGTTTAGGTATAATGTGTAGTATATTAGAATTGGTTAAGAAACTTATTAACTGTATCATTAAAATTTCTTATTTTATTCATACTGCCTATCACCTTACTCGATCCCCAAGGTTAGCTGGTAAAGAATGCCTACTGGCATTATAGCTCGCCTCTGTACTATTTTTAAGTGCATTAAAGAATTTAAATAAATAAATATAAATTAAAAGAAACACAATTATACTAAAAAGCTAGGTATACATGCATGGCAGAGTAGATGTATGAGGCTCGCTTCGTCAGGAATATCAACATTGTTGCAGGCCCTTTAATTATATATTTTCTAGGGCTAATAATTAAAATAAAATAAAATACAAGCTACTACTTTTACTACTACTACTATCTATATCTTGTTTATTTTAAACATTGAGTGGGATCTAAGTTTCCACTCTGTATATCTTAGCCAATTTTGCCTATGGCCTTGGTTAGATCACATTTGTCATAATACCAAATTTTGTATCGCAAAAAAGGTACACTATTGTTCACAGTGAGAAATATTTTGTTGGTGACTATAATTTTACGTTATGTCTCTGTACTTTCTCTTTGAATAACTAGACATACATATATAAAATATCATAGCTGAATGCGATGACTTGCTATGCTGCATATCACAAGAGGCAATAGTTGTCGCTGTCTGTTCTGCCTGTCTTAGTCGCGTAGTTAAGAAAGCTACCTTAATCCTGAATGACAGGCGCCAGTTTCATCAGATAACCATCTAGACGGAAGACGTCTATTACTATAGCAAATATCAGTATTAAATCACGACTAGATCTAACATTAATCAATGAATACTACATGCGAGTAGGTCTTCTTCCGTTCATTGTTCTAGGGCAATACCAACGCGCCATTGTCTCTACGCATTCGAATTTTATATTCGATTTGATTTACAGTTGACCGTTCTAGTTGCAATTTAGTAGGTTATTTTTAGGTCAACACTTTACAGTCTGCATGGGCCTAAGTTCCATTGCATTTTTATCATTGAATAAGAATGTGGTATTTGATAGTTTGTGTTCACTTTTCCCGATGGATAATGAATGACGTAATAGGGAAGGCAAAGGGTACAGCCCATACAGCCAAGACTGACGTATATATCTTTATGATAATATAGCTTTCTTTCTTATAAGTATATGACGTTATCATCAAATTCCAGATGTTGCAGAATTTGATGCTTTTCTTGAAGTTACTCGCGCAATATAGCCCAAACCCGTCTGGTATAATATGGGAGTTCTAAGCGCGGAAAAACCGCGACTAGTGCCCCATATATAAAATTATCGTTTTCCTTCAATTCATATTATTAAACAAAACAACACCACTTGACTAACAATATCCACACAAAAGTAATTTACAAAACAATAACTTGCACTTTACATGTCCGTGAAAAATGGCGCAAGAAACTAATTATAGGAAAGCAAACGTATGCATAACCTGCTGCCATACATTAATTAATTTATTTATTTATTTTAAAACTTTATTGTAAAAATACAAAAGACGAACGTAATGCCGCTAGGCATTCTCTGCCCGTTAACCTTTCGGACATTGGGATCATTTAATATTGAGCAAACAAATAGAATAATCATTTGTAATAATATTTAAAAACTGAAATATATGGCAATACACATACATATAATAATATAGATACATACACATACATATAATAATATAGATACATACACGTACATACTAATATTACATAAATAATATTGACATAAATTAGATGTGAAGGGCTCGGGCAGTGCATGGGGGCAATTTTGAAAGAGAAAATCTTTTGAATTTGTTTGTAAAAGAATTTGTTTGAAATATTTTATTTTTATTTTGTTTTTTTTTGTTTGTTATTAATAACATAAAATTATTACATTGACCTAAATTAAATTATGTAATGATGACTAGACTTACTAGATAAGAATATATTTAAATAAAAACAATTTTTGCATGCCACAACAATGGCTAAATGTGCAGAGCCAACTTACTAACCATATTACTGTATGTACCACATTTAAAGCAAATAAACGATTTTCAATTTGAATTTGAATATATACATAATACTATTTACTGTGCAAAGATAACGGTATAAGCTACCCAATGATTTAAAGGGGATATTTGGGATAAAGAAATTGCGAAGCTTGTCTTCACGCGTCAGTGTGAAAGAGAAAAGAATTCACTATGTTCTAAAATTAACATGTTTTAATATGTTTATAGCTTTTAAACTATCGATAATGTAAAACTAACTTTAAAATAAACACTCTTAAGCGGACGGACAAGCTTGCTAAGGTATTTTATTGTTAAAATTGATTTCACCGAAATCTGGGGAAAACTGCTTTCTTGTATTACGTCCTATGCTAATTGTATACGTAAATATACCTAAATTAACCCATAGGTCAACTGAATTTTTTTATAATTTTTATACCCATCAAACATGCTGCTTCCATTAGAGTAAATCAACTCAAACTTATAGGAATGGTGACTACTATTATATATCATTCTGTTTTTTGCCAAAATATGTTTAACGAAGACCATAAAACTAATATATTTTGTATTTTGTTTTCAGGTAAGCAACTAATTTCTAAATGCCTTCTCTGCATCTTTACAAAATACTAATGTAAGTTGTATCAATAAGTTTATTTTTCAATTATGAGCGGTGGTTGTAAGAACGCGTTCCTTAAATCCTACAAAGGTCGGTTCAAACGCACCCGGTATGTACCAATGAGAAATACACTTTTCTTACGTTTTGTCATAGATTTACAACACCACCGTTCCCGTTTCTCGGAGAGCACGTTAAGCCGTCGGCCCCGGTTCCACTATTACCAACTTGTGGAATCGTTAATAAATTGTCACCGACCTTTGTAGGGAATAAAGGAAAGCGTTCTTACAACCAAGCCACCATCGCGTCTAGACATACAGCTATATTATATTAGGGCTGATATTTAAACAAAACAAAACAATTTATTTATTTATTCGAAGAGAAAGGACAGCAACATAAGACCATAGAAGATAGCAACAGAGTAGAAGCAATTAAAATTATACCCGCAACCAGAATATTTTTTGACCGCCTCCGTGGTCTAGTGGTAACAAACGTTGCCGTGAACTCGGGAGGTCGTGGGTTCGATTCCCACTGGGGGAAAGTTGTACATTGTATAATTTGTCTCGGTCTGGGTGTTTATATGTATAATATGTATATATTTACAAAAAAAAAAAGTATAATATGTAGTTTATCAACCATCTAGTTTCCGTAACACAAGTCTTGTAGCTTACCACGGAAACTAGATGGCGCTGTGTGACCTGTCTGGAAATATTTATTTATTATTATTTATTTCTCACTGGGAACAATAGTGCACTCTTAGTCGTAAAATATCACCTTGGCCAGGTATAAAAGAAAACAACTGCATTATATGTGTTTAAATTTTAAATGCATTAAAACTGTTAGGCGAACTCCGAACCAATAAACGTAATACAACAGCGTAATTCTGAACGACATTTTGATTAGTTATCAATTAGTTGTTACTAACATTCAATTTGTCCAATCATTGTTTTAACTATCCACACCCACGTTCATTATTCTACGACTTATCCAGTAAACTCGTCACATAATTTATACAAACACACTCTGGAGAAATATTTATTTATATAAAATCTGTTTTTCACAAAGTACAAAGGCGGACCCTGTAGATAGATGTCAGATTTTTCATTACATTCATTACAGCCCCTAGACCAGCGTCCTAGACCTCCACTGCTGGAGATGGGCCTTCCAGAACTGGAGAATTTGGCCTACACTCGCCACGCTGGCCAGACGGCTTGGCGAGGATATGATATCATTTTTTTATGACTATTTATTAACGATTCCACAAGTTGGTATTAGTGGAACCGGGACCGACGGCTTAACGTGCTCTCCGAGGCACGGGAACGGTGGTGTTGTAAATCTATGACAAATCTACGTAAGAAAAGTGTATTTCTCATTGATGGGTTTGAACCGACCTTTGTAGGATTTAAGGTACGTGTTCTTACAACCGAGCCACCACCGCACCTCAGTCAGATAATGATAGCCAAATAATATATTATTCATAGGAAGTAAGATAGGTACAATTTAAAAAAAAAACTTAATTAATAACTAAAAACTGAGCCACTGTTAAACCAGTAACGGCGCTGAGCACCAAAAGTACATGAATTACTAGCCATCCGGGCCTGGACGACACCACCGTCTGTCTGTGTCTTTGATAGTTTCTATGACAACTATGTGTCACATGTCACGTTGGCCAGTTGGTATTAGTGGAACTAAATTTGCTCTTGAACTGGAACGATGGTGTTGTAAATTGTTTATCTTATTGTTTTATGTCGAGGTTCAAACCTCGATATTTTAGGATTTTAAGGAAAGCATTCTTACAACTGAGCCATCACCGTTGGGTCAAATCACTATTGCTTGTAATTAATAGCGATGGAACATGGGTTTATTGCTTTCTCTGCAACTAAGCTACGAGTAGGTGCATCGCGTGGGCGAAGGAAACTGCAGAATAATCCAGATCACAATTTGTTCCTTGACAATATCTATTCTGATAGGATTACGGCTTATGCCAATTTGTTATAGAATTATGTCTAACAAAAACTCAACGGCTTATTTAGCGTTCACTGTATTTTCTATAATTCTGATTTAATATCAAAATTCAGGACTAAGGAATTTTCATTTGAAGTTGGTGCGAGAGGAACAGCAAAGTCTTTTATTAATTTATTTATATAGCACACACAACAGTATATATAATATAATTATAACTTATCTAATAAAGGAGTGCACCAATCAGGTGTCACAGCATTCACCAATATAAAAAAAACTTATTACTTTTAAAACTAAAATTAAGAAAACTTACATAGTATAACAAAGTCAAATCTTCAAAAATAAAAATTAAAAAAATTGAAATAGAACTTTAAAACAAAAAAAAAATACCGTGGATATTGTTAATCAAAAGTGGTGTTGTTTTCTTTAAAAATGTGCTACAATATATTAATTAGGGAAAACGATAATTTGTACTTTAAATATGGGGCATAAGTTACAGTTATTTTTTTGCAGTTTTCCCGCGCTGTGAACTCATTAATTTTACCTGAAGTGTTTGAGCTATAATTCTGCAACATCTGGAATTTGATGTTAACATCATTAACTCGTAAGAAAGAAATATATATTACGTCAGACTTGGCTGTATGGGCTAGACGCTTTGCCTTCCCTATCGCCTCATTCATCATCCATCGGGAGAAGAGAACAACACAAAAAAAACGTAAATTTGGTACCTTAGAAACGAAAACCAAACACTTGTTAAATAAATCGTATATTGAAGGTTTGAAATATGCGAGAACATTTTTTCTGAATACATAGTAACGGTCATGAAATATGTCTATATCATTATTGGCACTGCACTTTTCACCAGCACTTACTGACAGAATTGGAAAAAACAGATCTACCATCAGTACATTTATGGAACGAGCTTCCAAGACGGAATTACCGCAATCATACAGTATTTAGTTGATAAGGATTCGCATGATGGACCCGGCACTGACGCGACGATAATCCAACGTAATGGACGATCCTACAACGATCGAAATTAGAAATTGTTGAAACACGTTTTTTTTCTTTTTACATTCATCTTCATCCTCAGGGAATAGAGATATGAGAGTGTTCACCCAGTATAGCTCGTAGGGCGAATATTTTCAACAGTTGACACGTTAAGCGGGACATTAAAATAAAACAAAGGAATTTAAGCAAATGAAGTAAATATATTAAGTAAAGTGAAGTTAACAAGACAAGAGATTCTACTATTAAACAAAGGGAGGGTCGTAAGCCAAAACTTAGCCCTATCACTCTTTATGCATCCGTTGACTGTACGTAGTGGTACCTTCCCTAGGAGAGCCTGAAGACGGGGGGCCCGGAGAGCGCTGCCGATCCCAAGCGGACAACGGGGTGTCACGGGGATCCTGGATAGCAGGGTTATCTTCTCAAGCTGGGTCCCAGCTCTATAGTCCAGACATAGAACCCTCGAACGCACGGGGAACACGCGTTACGTTCCATCTCCAAATCCACCACCACTTCAGTCTACACCAAGACATGATACCAGATAGATGGTGAGACTGCAGCGGTGGTGCACAAAATAATTTACTGCTCGTGGTCATGAAGTGACCGCGTATTATTTTCTATTTATTACTTACCCAAGCTCGGGGTGAACAATATCTGGCAAATGAGTGAGGTGAATTTGTAATAATAATTAAAATAATACGAAACAAAGTTGAACTAATTTAAGTTGAATTAAACCGATGAGCAGCAGCTGTTGTAGCGAAGAAAAAAGGCAAGTGCAGTGTCTGACAGTTGTTTTCTTAAAAATGGTGCGAGGCAAAGGATCTCGATTGCAGCCAAAAACGTTCATCCTTGGCCACTAACTCTCAGTCGCTACACAGTTTCTAAAATGTGCAAATTGTAATACAAAAACAGAGCATAAAATAGATAACTGTTTAAGATTCACTCGAGTACACTTAAGAAAATCTAGATCCGAATACAAATAGTAAAACGCATTGGATATTTGATATCTGCATACATAAGTATTGGCTCAATGAAATATGACTCCCAAGCCAATGTTAGTATAGTTTTAATTATTTTCTCAATAAGGCTTGGCACGTGGAATATTGCTTATTAAAATATGAATTTACTGCGTTGAAGACTTTATGATCCGTACATGGATAAACATTTCTTATAAATTAACGGTGCAATAAAGAAAATTATCGTAAAGATCACGTTTCTAAGTAAATTGATATATCTTGCTATATATACTCTCGGGCCGCGGGAACCAAGTGCACATGAAATGTTTAAGGCGTTGTCAAAACATCTCGTGGAGGTCTAGGACGCGTGTTCTAGCGGCTGTAATGAATGATGATTTAAAATAATTTAAAAAAAATAATAATATAATTTAATAAAGTTAAATTTAAATCTAAAATAATCTAATCTATTATTAATGCATGCAAAAGCCAAAATAATACTACAAAAGCAAAAATATAAAATAAAATTCATTGAGTGTTTTAAATAATTATTTACTCGGAAGCTTAGAATTCGTCGGGTAGCTTTTTTGTTGGTAATTTAAGGAATGCTTAACAATGGCTTTGTTCTCCTTTCGGTTCCATGAATCAACTCCTGATTCATGTTCATATCTTAGAAACTAACTGTTAAAGATATCTTAATATTCTTAAGATTGTAACGATTGACATACTTATATTTTTATCCTGTTGGTCGTAAAACTGCCTCCGTACTCTAGCGGGATTCGATGTCTGGTCGGGACATAATAATTAATTTAGTTTATTTCTCGAGTTTGGACGAGCTTTCCACTTGTCATGATTGGCCTATAGTGAAGTTGGCTAAATGTGAATCCGCTTTTTTAAACCCTGAAAGGGATACAGTTGTGATGACACTTTACTATACTAAGAACGACCACTAAAAGTGATAGCATTCAGTAAAATTGCAAAATACACTTTTGTAAATCGACCGACGATAAAATATAACTAATAAATGCCTTCATCAGCTGAATACCTTAAACATAGACAGGAATAAAATTGCCTGTACAAATACCTTTTAATAGTGCTTCACACATAGCAGTGGTCGTGTCTTACGCCATTCCCTGTGACTACAAATGCAACTTACATCATTTCTAAAACAGACTCGTTGATGCACTTTCCAACAGTTAGGTAACAGTCGTCCCCAAGGGAATTTTAAACTCGTAACCAATTCAATTCAAGATGCTCTTTCCAATATTAATAAGTCTATAAGAAAGCGCGACACGTTTATAATAGTTTTATGAGCTAACGGTGAATCCATCGGCAACGGCTATACTATATACGTACGTTACTTTGTAAACATAGGACTACTGTATTTTCTGTTAGTTTTTGCGCGAACATAGCCGAGCGTACCTACGTCCTAATTGTTAACTTGTGTATTTAAAACAACGCGGATTCACATTCGCAATATCACTGCTCTTGTGTGTCTAAACGTGTCGATCCAAACCAAATAGACTTTTTAAACGCAATTTATTTAAACATATTTACTTCTTGGTAAATATCTATTCACGATCGAACCCTTCGATCTAGTTTCAACTCCACACTCTCCATTCCTTCTGATCACACCTCTTTTGTCTCCCATTCGTTTGCTGTTGTTCCTGCAAATCTCTGGAACGACATACCATTAAATATAAGACAAGCTTCAAATCAAGCTATCTTCAAAAAATTAGTATATAGGTACTTCTTATCAACCTAACTGTTTCAACTTCTCTATTTTTTTATATAGTTTTTTTCCTTTTTCATTTGCAGCAACCACATCATTATTTCTATATTACTTCCCTCATCGTTTAAGTGGTTTATTTGTATATTTATTATGTGTTTATAGTAAATTCATATATATATATATAATTTATTTATGTACGTGTTATGTAATAGTAAGTAAATATTGGTATGTATATATTGATATATATGGACTTACTTAATATTGCACCTACCATCTATACTGTCTAAATGTCCTAAAAGTTTGGCTGTCAGAGAATGCCTAGCGGCATTAAGTCCGCATTTGTACATAGTGCAATAAAGTTTTTAAATAAAAAAAATAAATAAATGAATCTTATTAAATATTAAACATTTACTTGGATGATAAACTCACTCATGACATTATATCTACTTATTCGTATAAATATACAAAAAAAATATAAATACACAATATTTAACGTACAAATACAACTTTAAAATTATTTGGAGCTATTTAAAAAATGTGAGTGTAGACCACATAATTGATGATCTGGTAGACGCTTACCTTATATAAATTAATAGGAAGATTGTTCTACAGATTTGTAGCAACAACCGCAAAATAATTCTTAACAAATCCGAAATCGGAGAATCTATTCGTCATATTAATAATAGTGTTTTTATAACCATTTTGTTTTTAATAATATTCGAGTATCATTATTGAGAGACTGTGTCAATTTGCAATTAATTATATTCTGTATGGTTAGCGTTTACAATAAGTGAAACATTATTATCTACAATTCTACCAATTATTGTCCTTATTTCATTCATGTTGTTCTATGTACAATACTTTGTTATTTATTTTTACGTTGAAATAATTGTCTATCTTAACCCTTCTTAAAATAACATGTCCAGCTTTATGTTATTATTGCAGTTTCTAGTGTATATTTAGCTTTAGTTTTGTATTGGTTGTACTAATGGATTCTTTAGTGGCGGTGTATCAATATTTGGGCACCGTTTCACCCATTGTTCTACGAGTTCAACCTTTTGTGCTAATTTCTTTTCTAGGATTCGACATGATTTTAGGACTTCTACTAACATCCAGGACCCAAATTCTGTTATATAAAGGAATCCTTTAAACTGACACTGTCAATACCAACCGCTAATAGAGCTGATATTCGTAAAATATTTTGTTATTTTGATGTCGTCATCATCATCAAAGCCCCTTAAACAGTCCTACCTCCACCTGTTGGAGATGGACTTTTTTTTTTGAGAGAAGAAGATTTCTGGTGAATTTTGCCTACACTCGCCACGCTGTCTGTCTGTTGTCAATTTGTAATGACAATTTATTAACTATTCCACAATTTGGTAATAGTGGAATTGGGATCGACAGCTTAAAACATGCTCTCCGAGGCATAAGAACTTGGTGTTGTAAATCTATGACAAATGTATGTATATGATGGGTGGGAACCGCGACTTTTTTGTGATTTTAAGAAAAGTTCTAACAACCGGACCACTTTTAATACGAATACCACACCACTTCGTATACCAATTAATTAAGCACGTATTATAAGCTTCGAATTATTCAGTATGTGTTTCGAACTATTATACAATTATACGGTTGACCTCGTACATTAGCATCTGTAGGTCACGTGCATGAAAAAGTGAATGAACTTTACTAATAATAGATCTTATATTGACAATGAAATTTATATAGTCGGTTTTGTTTGAATCATTTTATAAGTTCACATTGCACAATAGTGCACCGGCCGTATCGGAATTTGACGGAATTGAAATGCATTGATGCATGTCTATTATTATGGTTTACATTGTTGAAAAGGCAATGTTTTGTTTAAAACCATTCGGTTTTGTCATCCCGACAATTTTGCTATGGTTAATTTACTTGTACCTAGTTATCAGTCAGTTTGTAGCTATAAATAAATGACATCACATTTGCACGTGTCGGGGTTTTGAATTTCCTGTCGTCTATTTATATATTTAGTTTAATTGTGGTGTAGTTATAATTATCGCTTTTCAATATGGTTTTGTTTGCACTTCCTTGTTCTCAGTATTATTCTCGTGTTCCTTGCACGTCTTACTCTTTGATTTTATCAGATCGTACAAAAATATGCCAATAACAACGTTATGTTATGGTGTCAATGTCACAATAATCTATTACAGGCATTTTTATACGTAATTATTTTAAATGATTCTACGACTGCTAGTGAATGTCGAAGTAGCAAAGCAGTGAGTAAAAAAGAGTAAGCAAAAGTCGAGCAGCTTAGCAGATTTCAGTGCATTTTTAATGTTTTATCTGACTGAGAAAGGAAGGAATACTCATTTGATTTACAAATTAAAACAACTAAAGAATTAATTAATACAAAATAATCTTCAATTCTAAAATCACCTAAAACCAAAGAAAACAATGTTCAAGGTCTGCAACAATTCTTTAGAAGGGCAATCTTAAGAGCTTATAAGCGTGTTTATAACAATGTTTATATGTTAGGTTAGTCTTTGTCGAAAGGTCTAGAAGTTCTCAAGCTCCTTTGGTCGTTCCTCAAACGACACCGATACATAAATTGGAGTCCCACGACTGGAATTGATTGCTGTAATTACAGTATCTTCGTGTACTTATTCTATGACTTCCGTTGAATGTTGTAAGGAAATTTCATTAGAACAAGTCGTATGGTAATTCTGTTTAGCCATTTAAATGTTAAGTTGGATTAGTTTACATTAAATATTTATGTAGACACATGTTTTCTTTAATTAATAAACCTTTATTGATAATTAGTTTCCACTCTATTATGTCAAATTAAATTAATATAATTAATAATGAGTAGCATGATAGTTATATTCCTGTATTAATCTCCGCTGTCCTTCCCTCTTGTTTGTCCAACATGCTAGGACTAGGTACAGGCAGAATAGTTATTTTTTGAGAGTTTTTATGAATTTAATGCCCTTGCGGAGGAGTTGGACATTGATCTTTTCAACTCCAAAGCAAATTAAACGTCAGTTGACGTCTCGTTATGTCGAATCAGCCAGTAACCTTTATTAGTGTAATATGTATATTTTTTTCTTATTTTATTTATCTTATGTATTATTGACGTTCTTATAAATTAGTGACTTTGTGTATTGTCTTGTACGAGTATGTTGTTATTGTGTTGCTGTGATGTTTTTATATTTTTTGCTATTGTACTCAATTTTAAAACCTATAGAATATTTAATATTACTTATCTATTTGAAATTGTCAACTGTTGGTTTTCCAAAATGTTTTTTTTTTTTTATATTTTGTAACAATTTAACCAACATTTTTAGAAATGATGCTCTCTCTAGGTTTTTACTCTCACGCTTGTCAAATGCAGAAAAAAGCACATCTACACTCGAAAGCCAATTGCCATCTGCCAACGTCCAATTAAAGCTGCAGACCCGATGCTATCTGATCGTCCATCACCCGCCACGTCTCCCAGCCAACTGCACTCGATCCACATTTAATATCACTTGTCAATTGATTGTTCTAGTTTAAAGAGTTGCTGCTAGATAAAAGCTTTCTGTTTGTTAATTGCAACAACTAGAACCAAAATACTAAATGCATTCATCATCACACCCTTCAGAACACAGAGTTCTTCCACGTGATGTTTACCATTTTTTTCATTATCAAGCCAATCATTATATTCACCACACCATCATTCACACACACACCATTCTTCTCATCTCTTACCCATATACGATGGACCCGGCACCCGCACGGTGAATCCATGGAATGCTTAGAAATTTGTCTTCTTCTTCTTCAATTCAATTCAAATTCTTTATTGCATAAAAACATTTTAACCTAATATGTTACAACACAATATATATTAACATTTTTATATATTACTCCTATATATAGGATTTGTGATAATATCTTACTGAGCCTCAACATACAATGTAGGTATGACTTGATGTCAGCACCATATATGAGTACTTTAAAAGGTACTTATGTCAGAGAATTTATGTATTGTCAAAATTTAAATCTAAAGAGCTATACAATGTCAATGTCAATGTCATTTTAGTTTTTGATTTGTAGAATATGAACAAACTCGCACAACCAGACGTAAATTACTTTTTTTAAATTAATTTGTAGGCAATTCTTGAAATGTAGTAGGTATTTTATTGTATAATTTTATTGCCATATTGTACAAGTTGTTGACAAAAACTCTGCTTGCTCTTCGGTATACTTTCAGAGGTACTGTTAGCGTACCTAGTGTTATACTTATTAAATATTGTTGAGCTTTTAATAATTAGTTCAGGGTGTTGTTTAACAAACAATTATTATTACAACTGTAATTAATTATTAACTTAATACACCGAACAAACATCTAGTATCGTGATTGTCTCAGCTCGTCGCTTACATTGGCAATCGCGTCCAGCTATTAGCTTGCATCTAATAAAGATATAAATTACGAAAACTTAATTAAAATGCTTATCTAGTAGCGACACGCCTTGGATTAACTGGAGCGATCTAGATAATTGATTGCTTGTTTGGAAAATTAAACGATTTATTAGCTAAATTGACATGTTAGTAGTGTACTTTCTCCTTTAAACTTAGATTATGAGGTATAAAATATAGTAGACAAGACAGATTGGTAATTTGTTAATTGTTATGTCTTTACCAACTAAGTTAGCCATTTTTACACAAAAATATTTTTCGGCTAAAACCGTTCGTTTAATTGCTTTAAGACTAACTTCGAAACTAAGCGTTACAGTGCTTAGTCGATTTTATCACTGGAAACAGCAGAAGTTTTTTAAACACTGCGTAAAGAAGTTAATTGACTAAAGAAATTAACTAGTTGGTTTTCGCTCTAACCTGGCGATATCATAGAAGTAAAGATCTAAAGGAAGAAGGCAACGAATAATAACACGTAGATACCTTTTTTTTATAATAGCACGATATTGGTGAGAACAGTATTCTATACATGATGCCTATATACCTTTGATACTGCTTTGATAGCCTTTTTAGTACGTCCACGACGACAGACTTGCCTCGGTCGACATGTTCACACAAAGTTGCAGCAGTTACAAGGCCAATATCACTAGGGTGCTTATTGATGATCAGCAAGATTGTTGATTGAATGGTTTATTAGTGCAACTGGTAATACAAAATATATATATATGTAACGATAATTAGGTCCGTGTTGTACTCAAACTATCTTCCTATATGTTCTTAGTGAGAAATATCAAAGGAAGTGATTCGAATGTAACTTATGATTTTTGTTTTTGTATCCTTTGCCTATTTGTATGTATCATTTCTGTTTTTTTCTCCGAATAAATAAATAAATAAATAAATACTACGTGTACGACCAGATCTTTTTATGTCATAAATAGAGGACGTTTTTATCTATCAACCAGTACACTAAAATTCGACTAATACTAAGCGGATGGAGAGTTTTAAGCTTCATACCTAGTTTGTGTAATGCTATCACAGCAATTTAGTTCACTTCATCACTCTATGTTTTTTACATTTTATGTTTTATTTTTAATTTAGCAGTATTTATAGCTATAGTCTATGTCAAGTAGATGTAGGTTTTTGCGTTTTGTCGGCTTTCGGGTTGCACAAAGGCATGTCATCATCATCAGCCTGGATATAGGCCTCCCCTAAACATGGGGGGGTTTTGCCATAATCACCACGCTTGGCAGGCGGGTTGGTGATCGCAGTAAGGGAGGGTTAGTGACGGATGACGCTGCTGCCCATCATCAATCAGTTTCAAGGAGTATGAAGGAAGGAGTAAGGTATGATAGGAGAAAGGGGGGGGGGAAAGGGATGAGGGCAATGATGACGAGACAGACATAAATCATAAGCGTATGTCTAGCTCGTCATCAAAGCCCACGGAACATAGGAAGAAGGTAAAGGTATTGCCATGGGCATTGACTAGGATTACCCATGGCATCTTCCGCTGTTCGGGGGACCCCTAAGGGCACGGTCCTCTTTGCCAACTTACTTATTGACAAAGAGGGCCGCTTTGGCTATCCACAACCTGCCAACCCGCTCGGTTGCACCGGAAGTTGGCTCCTGGTGGCAGAGGTTCGGCCATGTTGAAAGGATGAGCGAAGAGAGATTGACGAACAAGATTACGAGCGAAAGTTGTGGGTAAAAGAGGCCCTGGCAGACCAAGACTCACCTATCACGATCAGATAAATAAAACGATAGCTGAAGTAGCATTAAAAAGCCATCGAAACAAAAGGGCATGTATGAAGAGGTTGATGAATGTTGAAGAAGCGAAAGACGTATGTCGTGATCGTGACAAGTGGCGCTCAATAGACTCTGCCTACCCCGCAAGGGATTTGGCGTGAAGATATGTATGCTATTTAGCCCTACATTATTGATATAAATATTATTCTACTTTCTGACAACATCTGATCTGTCTCTTTGTCTTATTGTTTGATAGATTAAAATCTTATTAGTAATGAGATAAATAAAACACATTGTAAATTATGCAGTCTCATGTTTAATGCATTTTCTGGATGCTTTAGGAAAGTGATTGTTAACACAGATAATATCAATTATTTTGTCATCACTACCTACTCAAAGTTTTTTTAATGGGAATCCGCCGTCTAATTCTTAATTTGTCTGGAATATGCATTAAGAAGTTTGACATTCAAGATGTTGAAGTTATTTTTAAATTCTTAACCCAGGGGTTGTGAAGACAGAAATACACTCGTCGAGCGTTAAATTTGTCGCCAGATTTAAAACATTAATGATCTCGCTTTTAGGAGGGTTAAGCAGTTTAGGACTACGTTGAAACAATCAAACAATCTTTGAATCGGACTGTTTCATTTTATTGTCATGATTCCAAATAGATAGCTTAAGCGATTTTAAAAGTTAAAGAATTTAAATGATTTGACACGTTTGTTTTTCATTTTCTTTTTCTGTCGTCCTCATTTTGTAATTTTGTACCGCTTTAACTGCCTCCGTGGTTTAGGGGTTAAATCCGTGGATTAAGACGCGGAGGTACCCGATTCGATTTCTATTCGGGACATAATAATTTATTTGTGATATTTCTCTCGAGTTTGGTATGCTATACATCGAGAAGCTTGCCAGTAGTCATGATGGGCCTATAGTAAAGTCGGCTATTGTGAATTCGGTTCCTAAAACAAAATGTGGTTACGTGGTCGTGATGATACTTTAGTTTGTAACACTTACAATCAGCTTGTGCTCAGTAAATAAACAAAAAAACCTAATCTTATATTTATCTTGTTTTTATGCTCACTGGTTTTGGTTCGATTGTCAAGAATATCAATTATAATATATTCTTTATTGTCTTATACAACCATACATTTCCACCGGAATTCGGTTCAGTCATATTCTACTTTTATTTAATTTGTATGTCCTGTCTGGAGAGAGACAGAACTGGAGATTCATAATTAGTTTTTTTTTTTTTTTTTTTTTTAATACTTAGAACGACATGTGACACCGCACCCACCTGATGGTAAGCGGTGCGCGAGGTCCAAGAATGGGAGCAACTGACGCCAGCCTCAGACGACCGACATCAGTCCCTACCACTATGCGCCGGCCTATAAAGATGCTCTTTCACACTTCGTTTGAAGCACTCCAGGTTATAGGAGTGGGAAAACACACTGGCTGGGAGAGCATTCCACATCTTCAGCGTGCAACAGATGTAAGAGTCTCCAAATTTGTAAGTACGCGTAGGGATAGTGGCTACGGTATGTGGATGCATATTTTGGCCTGTGCGAGTGGTTCGGTTGTAAAATGTACAAATTAATTAAATTAAATACTATGGTTACAGCTGTAAAAGGACTAAAATAATTAATGTATTAAATATTAATATAAAATGGACTAAGGAATGATTAAGCTGTTTTGCAACCTCAAACGTTGCTTGGGTTAATTCGGTTTTCTCTCGGAAATGTTTCTCTGCACAGAAGGCGTAATAGTTATACAAATTGATATCATGTGCTTGACGTGGCACGACACGTCCGTGGTGTCACGGTATGGGAATCTTACCCCTCGACATGCAATGCTGAACGTGCAATGTTCATGAGCACGTCAGAGTAGAGGGACTAACTTGTAGAATTTCTTCAACCAGTTAAAATAGACTATATTAAGGGTTGGTAATTAACCAGTTTCTTAACAACATGCATAATATGAAGGCTGCGAGCCTCAGAAGGAAGTTCTGTTGTCGAAGCTTGGTTTAAGAGTTGGGGTGGTCGGTGCATTTAATAGGATTCTATCTGAATCAACGTCTGCTTCAGAAGGCTATTTCATATTGAAAATATTTATGTAGCTTGTAGAAAAAAGTAATTTTATATATTGAAGTAGCTTTAGGTTTTGAAGGTTGCTACTGTGTTTGGACGGAGAAGGCGATCAGTGCCGTGGGTTGTAAGCTGTTGAGATCTTACAATAGGGCTGAAATGGACATTTCCAAAGCCCAGATAAAAATAACCTATTACATTACAATTTCCTGCATGTAAGCGAGAAAACATTAAATTATCAGATAATGAATAATATCTGCACGATAACAAATAGTGCATAAATAATTTAGTAATACTACTTAAAAATAATATGTTTTTTTTTTGCCGTAAAAAAAAACTATATAATAAAAATTAATTTAAGCTAAAAAAATAATAAAAAAATAAAAATTAAATACTTACAAAAAAAAATAAAACAATAGCTGACGGTGCAATAAAAAGCCATCGAAACAAAAGGGCATGTATAAAGAGGTTGATGAATGTCGAAGAAGCGAAAGAGGTATATACGATCTCGACGTGACAAATGGCGCTCAATTGTCTCTGTCTACCCCGCAAGGGACCTGGCGTGAAGATATGTATGTACAAAAAAATAGCTCCTCCAAATCGCTGTCTTCTCCCTAGTGCCCAATACACTAGCAGCATTTCCCCTTTGAATTAAGATAAGTACTTAATTTTTGTGAGAAAAACTGCCAGCCCTATTGTAATCAGACGAATATTATTGAATTGGTTGCGTCCTCTGTTCTAATCTGAAGCAAGCAAAGCGAAAGCTAGGTTCAGACAAAAAGCATCTTGTCAAATCTCCTGCCTCTTTAATTCAGGAATTCGAGGCGATAAAAAATAATTGTGACCTATAATTATAAAAAGCTGATGTCGAAGATGCAATTGAACAAATTCAAGATAACGCAGCAGAAACCGATAACAATAAAACAAAGAACCAATATATAGAACAAGAACAAAAGAAACCCTACAGTCCAGCCGACATGACGTGCTGTATGCAAGTTGTATTGTAAAGGAGCTGACGTAACGTGTGAAGATGTTGGGTGAAAGGAGCTGCATGCAGGAATATCTGATGTTGCAGTAACGGCTAGTATTGGTTTATGAGCCGGAAATATCCGGTATGCATATATGTTGGTACAAAAAAATACAATAAAACAATTATTTGTGCGAAGGTCAATGACATTGGAATTAAAGACAATATTTCTAACAATTTGATTCACAGTGCAAGTATCGGATAGTTCTGACTGTGCGGTCAAAATGTTGTAGTAAAATCATCGACACTCAGTTTATATAGAACTTTTTGTACTTCTAAACTACACCCGTGTTACTATTAATTTCTTTTCTACCGGGTTCGATTTATTAAAAAGCCTTCGTAACAAAAAGGGCATGTATGAAGAGGTTGATGAATGTCGATGAAGCGAAAGAGGTATGTCGTGATCGTGTCAAGTGGCGCTCAATTGTCTCTGCCTATCCCTAATTGTCTGACAGCTGAATGGTTAAGTGGAGGATCCGTTGAAGAAACGTCTATGAATGGGTGTTAGATACGCTTAAGCAAACAAGCGCATTTCCAGGCCATCGCCATGCCAGTTCACTGGACACGTGTAAACCAGGTTTTGTACTAGCAACACTTAGACAGCAGTTTCATTGTCTTAACTAGGGTGGACTGGAATTATTTGTTCCCAAGCGTGGGTAGCTATGTAACACAATACCAGTCAGTTATGGCTTGCTGTCATCTCGAATATTCTCGATGGTTCAATAGAAATGCCTCGACACCTGGCCGGACTTTCTTATTTCAACGTCATAATTTAGCTTTAGTTATTAGAAAATAGTTATCTTTAAATATTTTGTATATTTTAATGCGCCACAATCCATGCTCACTATCCCACAGGTAAGCTGATAGATAGCTTTGGGACAATACAGAGCATTTTGATTAAGAGGGTGCAAAGGGCTCAAATGTGAAACTTAATTTTAAAGATAAATTAAATAAACTTATTCTATGATATCATAATACATATTAATATACATACAAATAAATACACAATAATACATATACTACACACTATACATATACTACATACAATATATCTTACATACGCTGTTGGGAGCTGTTTAAGTAATGTGAATATACCATTTTCTTTAAGAGTGATCTATTGGGCGCTTGGCGAATTTCTACTAGAAAATTGTTCCACAAATTAGTGGCCAATTCTGCCAAGGAGATTGACTGAAAGCTAGAGTGAAGAGATGGGATAGATAAAACAGAATTGTGGGCCAAACGAAGTTACCTGTTATGAAGTGATGAGAGATAGGCAAACTTGTCCTTGAGGTACTATGTCGGTTTAACTTTGGTTTTCTGACGGATGTCAATGTTAAAGTATTATCACGACCGTTTTCCTTTCGGGGTGGTAAGAATCCACGCTTATAAATAAGCGGATTCTTATTTAGTTTTTCAACCTGTTCCTGTTCTCACGTAGTGATTATAATTATTAATTTTGCTTTCTACAAAAAAGCTAGGTAAACATTGTAGTGCATGGCAGAATAGATGAATGAGGCTTGCTTCGTTAAAAATATTATAATTGTTACAGGCCCTTTAATTGTATATTTTCTCGGGCTAATAATTAAAACTAAATAAAATAACAACCAAAAAATAAAATCTAATAAACGTATAAATTAACATTAATAATAAACATATTAATATATAAATAAAACAACATTATATTAAAATAAACCATTTCAAGCTTAATTCTCCTCGTTTTTTACCTTTGGGTACTGTCTATCGTTATACTCTAATTCTGGTTTCTAAGTTAATATTTTATGTGTAGTGTTGTGTTGTAGAGTAGTGTTGCCCAATCTTGGCCTTATTTATTTATTTATTTATTAATATAGTACACACAGCAGTACATATATTATCACACACATAACATAGTATAATTAATAACTTATCTAATATATGTACCAATTAGGTGTCACAGCATTCACAAATTTAAAAAGATGAAGAAATTAGAAACTTATTACTATTAAAACAAAAAAAATAAATTTAACACAAACTAACAAATTAACAAAATACAACAAAAAAATATGACTTCTAAAATAAAAAAGTCTTATAAAATGTTTTGGAGACATTTGTAAAGACATTAACAAAAATTTTAAAATGAAGAATTTTGCGAGACTCTTGCGCAAGATCAATATTAGGAGTGCAAGAACAACACCAAGGCCTAGACCAGTTGTTATTATGCCTAAAGCAACACTTATGATTAGCTTTACAAAGCTGTGCAAATATGTCATAAATAATGGTAAGGTGTAATTTTGTAACAATGTATTCCCGTATAAAATTCCTTTAATATTCGAATGCCTATTTTACCGTAACACTCAAGACATTAAACAAATGTAAGTGGTAAAATTCGCTGTCAGTGTTCGCATACCGCTTGAGAATTCCACACTTGGAGATTTATTAAACGCTAAATTTGCATGTCAGCACATTTGAAACGAATTCTCTACTTTGACTAATGAATGCAGGCACTTTGGAATTCTGCTGCCTGAATTCTGTCTAAAATAATTTCACTTTTACTTTCAAAACAATTAATTTCAATATAATATGCAATGCAACAAACATTTGGTGTAGTTAGATTTTGACTAATTATGCTGTGATGGTCGGCTGTCTGCCGGGGCGGGGAAGTATCCACTGTTCGCGCCGATAAACCCAGTAAAGTGTGTCCACACGTTTCGGGATCAGGCTCGAATTGCCGTCATGCCCAGTCAAGCTGGCATAGTGTTAGGGACTGATGTTAGTCATGAGTGTCTGATTCCAGTTGCTAACATTCATGGACCTCGCGCGCTTACCATCAGGTGGGCGCAAGGTCACATGTCATACTAGTATAAAAACATAAAATAAAAAATATATCTTTCCTTCAAATCTAAAAACCTTAAAATAAACTACATGTACTTATATAAATATAAATGACAAATAAAATTGTCAAAAAACATTTACAACGATTTTCCTCTATTCCATTAAAACAAATTTATATCCTACTCAGCAGATTGACTACATTTTCTAAAATAACACTCAGATATATATCAGAAATGATGGAGTGCGAGAGAAAGGGATGTGAAGTGTAACAACCTAATTAACCATTCCACAACTAGTAGTAATCCAAATAATGTCCTGAGTGTATTTTTAGTTACAGAGTTGGAACCTCCCACATTTCAAGAGTAAATATATATATTATTGATATCTCCTATATGTATAAAATAAAGTTAGTAATATCATCATTATCGTTACAGCTTCTGGAACACTGACTTTCAATTATATCATTTGGTATTTCATTTAGTTTTTAATAAACCAACCTTTTGAAATGTTGGAGGTTCCAATTACACTCTATACAATTACTATTCTCATTGATTTACAAGAAATATAGGTCATTTTATTATCTTATTTATTTTTTATTTATTAGTTTAAAAAGTACCTATTTACAAAAAATCACCTACTTGCGACCCAAACAAGACGATGTTCCATAAGAGTGACTAATATGTATATTAGCCGGAAAGGTCCAAAAGTCTGTGTTTTATAGACTGATAATAATGATATTAGTAACTTATTTTCTTTCACATACATACATATTTTCACGCCAAATCCCTTGTTGGGTAGGCAGAGACAATTGTACCTCTTCATACATGCCCTTTTGTTTCGATGGCTTTTTAACTCAACTTCAGCTATTGTTTTATTAATGTGGTCGTAATATGTGAGTATTGGTCTGCCAGGGCCTCTTTTACCCACAACTTTCGCATTATATATCTGGATTGTCAATCTCTCTTCATTCATCCTTTCAACATGCCCGAACCATCGGAGCATGCCTTTCTTCATTTTTGTCCCTATGCTTTCTTTCATACCTACCCTTTACGCCGCATAGCCTTATGGGATTATCTGCAAGAGAGGTGAAGTTAAAGTTGTCACGACTACTTCTTACTTGGGACTATAATGAAACAGAGCAATTCATGAAAATTCAGATTTGATAATTGTTGTTGTTCCTTAATTTTATTTTTATTTATTTAATAAGCTTAGATCTTCAATTTCATTTTAAGTAAATGTAAGTAAAATCGATTTCATCAACCAATACAGGTAATCAAAGAGTCCCACGAACCAGGCTCATTACCTAGTGTGGGCTCACTATTAATTCACAATTTAATTTAAACTCCTGCAGTGTACTAGAGTCGAAATTGTTTATTAGGTTTATATATAAGTTTTGTAGAACACTGAAAATAACATTATTATTATTATTATATCCGACATATATTTTCTTCCAGCACATTTAATGTTTTTAATGGTATTAAAAAAGTTAAAGCCAAATTAGTCTACAAAATAGTCTAGCCATGTTATTAATGGCTAGAATAATTGGCAGTTGGAATTTTAGTTTTTAATTTCTCGTTGCAGAATCTAGATAATAATTGGACAGCTAATTAAAGTACAGTTTCGTGTAATAATCTGTAGAACATCTGCTGTTCCTATTTTCTCTAATGTTCCAATAATGCCAGCTAATGGATGATTTGCACAATCACCGATCTTAGCGGATAGATGATTGAGACATGTAGCTTTTACCAGCAGACTCATTCTCGGCTCATTCTAATTGATATTTTAATAAAACCTTCTCAAGATTATCCAACGCCTGCGGTTGGATGTAGTTGCTTTTAAATGTTACGGAGAGGATTCTACGGAACATACATTTAATTAATATTTAATTTATTTGTAATATTTCTCGAGTTTGGTACGCTGCGCACTGGAGACATCGACGAGCTTGTCATGATTATATTCTGGCCTATAGTAAAGTTCGCTAAATGTGAATCCGTTTATTTATAAGCGTGGTTTTTGACCACCCCGAAAGGGAAACGGTCGTGATGATACTTTTTTTACTTTTTTCCTTTTTCTATATTTTAGAAACAATTACAAATGTTTTCCACTTTCCTACGTGGGACACTATTACGTGGTAGGCTTTAACTGTAATTATTATTTTAATCCTAATCTTTATAAAAATACTCTCTTTGTCGACCTCTCGGTCCGAGCCCCCGATCTTCTTTTTTTTCTCCAAAACAAAAACCCATCAACTATGTCATTGTCGTATATTGACAATACTCTTCTTAAATGCAAATAAAACTGCGTAACCTGTTACATTACCTATGTATATTTGTATAATTACTGTTTTATGATTTTATTTATTATTTTATTCGTTATTGTACAAAGTGCATAGCCATTCCTGAAAATCATTCTTGAAACCGCTATTTTATTGACATTTTAAATCAATTTATTTCGCTTGAAAGTAGTTACTAAGTAATTACTAAGCCTAAATTGACATTTGGTTTACAAAAAATGCTACAGAAGTCATAGAAACAGGAAATCTTTTACATGACAACTTATTGAAGCCAAATTCTCTAGGAATTATGCTTTGGAGGTTTTATTTTCTGGATCGAAATCTAGAGTATCATCTCGATCATATCCCTTGCAGGTCGCTGGTCAGACACTACGCGTTTTGTAAAGAGCGAGATCACATTTAGCCAACTTTACTGTAAGCCCATCATGACAAGTGGTAAGCTCGTCGATATCTATAGCGTATATACATTTTTTGTGTTTTTGACCAGGAATCGAACCCAGCACTGCTAGACCACGGAGGCAGACTGTAATGATCTTAAGGTTAAATTATTTTTGTTAAATATTAATGCTTTGCCTAGCTTTATAGGCAATTGTTTTGTTTCAAATTCATTCGTAGTTGTTGTCACAAATCTGTGGAATAATCTACCACAAAATATAAGACAAGCATCTACTAGATTAGCATTCAAAATAATGGTTTAATATTATTTCTTATCTCAACGGTTGTAAGTATATTATTAATATATAAATCTATGTATATATAATTATTATTTATGTATTATTAATTTATGTATTTATAAAATATGACTCATAATTTTTATTTTAATATGTGTTCACCTATTTTTCATTTAAGTGTTTAAAATTGTCCCAATCGTTGGCTATGATAGAATGCCTCGAGGCATTAAAGCCCGCCTTTGTATTATTAAATAAAAATAAATTAATTAAAATATAAACTAAATCAGTTTTAGATCGTTTGTAAGAATGGATCTACAATGTGGAATATTCATAAGCTCTCTTGAATCTGTTTCTTGGTCTCATGCAAGTTTTCACTTAGAGGATGAGTGTTATTTCTTTTGGTGTTAAAAGGCTAATTTTGTGCGCTATTGTCGGCTCGTCAATCGAAGTGAAAGCTCCTTCAAAGTGCCAGGTCGATAGGTTATTTTGGTAAAACACCATTGATATTTGGAATTTAATTAAAACCATTTAAATGTCTTTATTACTTAAGAACACTCCATAAGAACTTAAGTCGAACGTACATTTTGATTGTAACAGGCCTACTTTATAATCTCAGTCCAACCATTTCATTTTCATTCATTATCATCATTATAGCCGCTAGAACACTACGTCCTAGACCTCCATTGTTGGTTATGGGCCTTCCAGAAAAATCTGGAGAATTTGGCGAATCCTACAAAGATCGGTTCAAACCCACCTGGCATGTACCAATGAGAAATACACTTTTCTTACGTACATTTGTCATTTATAACACCACCGTTTCCGTGCCTCGGAGAGCACGTTAAATCGTCGGTCCCGGTTCCACTAATACCAACTTGTGGAATCGTTAATAAACTGTCATTAAAAATTGACATCATATCCTCGCCACGGCAGCGTGACGAGTCGACGGACGGCCCATCTCCAGCAGTGGAGGTCTAGGACGCTGTGTTCTAGGGGCTGTAATGATGATGATTTTATAGTTATATGTACGAGTATGTATATGTGCATATAATTATTATTTTATGTATTATTAGTATGTGGTTTATTATAATAACTTAAATTTAATAAACGATTTATTCGAAGTAGGTACTTAGATACAAAAATATTAAAACTAAAACTAAAAACACCTATGAAATTAAAACTATTCTACAAAATAAACTAACTAACATAATAAATTTATATATAGTTTATACCATAGATCCTGTGTGTTTATCACACTATTAATAAAGTATTTAAAATAAAATAAAAATGATGCGTTTTGGATTACAATCTAGAACTTAAGAAAATGTTTGTAATGATTGTGATCCGTTTGTAATAAATAAAATATAAAATGCAAGTTAATTTTCAACTTACAAATAAAATCTTTAAAGCTATTTGAGAAATTAAAACTTAGAGTATTTAAATGAGGTTAAAAATGTGTGTTTGTTATCTTAAATTTCTAATGATACATGTTTTCATAAAAAAGCGAGATATTTCTTGTGCCTTTGTTTAATTTTCTGAACTTACGCGTGCCTACTCCAAACTTTTCAAATGCGAGCATAGTTTCATAGATATTTTCAAATACAATATTTGTCATTCATCTAATGTTTGAACGTTAGAAAGCTTTGAAGTACGCGTGTTTTTTTTATTTGACCACGACAATAATACTTTTTGTTTGACAACCATGGTTAAGGCTTCTCGAATAAAACAAACTGTTTAATTATACAAACATTAGACTCGAGTATATAGAATTGATTTAGACTTAGCAATTAAGTTCCGAGCGGTGGTGACTCGATTGTGTTAGAATATTATTTACGAATGCATCGATCATTCAATTGATCGGTGATTACAACGCTACTCGATGGGGTTTGGGAACGTCACTACGACGGCTGTCACTTTGCCCGGGGAGATCTTTGCGCCATTTTGCGTGGACATGTCAAGTGCAAGTTTTTGTTTTGTAAATTAATTTGCTGTGGATATTATTTATCAAAAGTGGTGTTGTTTTGTTTAATAATGTGCTACAATGTGAATAATTATGGAAAACGATAAATTGGACTTTAAATATGGGGCACAAGTTGCAGTTTATTTTATGCAGTTTTCCCGCGCTGTGGACTCCCATATTTTACCCGACGTGTTTGTGCTATAATGCCGCGAGTGACTCCAAGTAAAGCATCAAATTCTGCAGCATCTGGAATTCGATGATCCCCAACTCGGTTATAAACTCTGTTATGAACATATATTATGCAAATAAATTACGTGTTTAGGGCTGATGTATTCTGTACAATGTCCTTTAAAGAAACTTAAAAAAAAAAACACTTTGCCCGCGGTAAATTCGCGCCTTTTGCACGGACATGTCACCTCCCAAGTTTATTGCTTTGTAAATTACTTTACTGTGGATATTGTTAGTCAAAAGTGGTGTTATTTTGTTTAATAATGTGAATAATTATAGAAAACGATAAAGTTAACTCTATGTGTTTGTCCGCAGTGTGAACTCTCATATACCCGACGTGTTGGGGTAATATTTACGCGACTTACTCCATGAAAAGCATCAAATTCAATCAAACACTTGAAAATGTATGATCCCCAACTCGGTTATGAACAAATATTATGAATACAATTACGTGTTTAGGACTTATGTATTCCGTACAAAATCCTTTAATATTAAAAAAAAATGCGTTTTAATTTATTGTGCGAAGTATTTTGTTAAATAAACTTATTATATTCATAAACCTGATTTATTTATCAGTTGTAAAAACACTTTCCAATCCAAAAAGGTTAGCGGTTCGAACCCCGGCATGCAGCAATGAGAAATACTTTTCTTATATACATTTGTCATTGATTATTATCAACACAACCGTTCTTGTGTCTCGGAGGTTCCACTAATACCAACTTATAGAATCGTTAATAAATTGTCATCTCTCTGTCTCTAAGTCTAAAGTCCACCGTTTCTGCCTCGTACGACAGTACTAGAAGAACGCACTGATGAAAAGTTGTGGGGTATGTTTAATAAAATGTCCACAGCTTCCCGAATGCCGCCCATCCTAGCGCATAAACCTACTTGAAACAAAGCGAGAATTCACATTATAGATGTCAGTCTTCAGCTTATTAAAGTTGATAAGGAAACGGTTAATTTTCAACTTAGCAAATAGAGATTTATATGTTAATGACATCAAAGTTTCACTTGTTATGTTAGATTTAATGTTGGACTCTTTCTTTTGTCTTCCGTCTTAAGAGCTGTTGTTAAGTGCTGATTAGTCTTTCCTGTCTTATCATAATATCTTGAACTGAAATTACTTTTACTATAACTGCAACTTTCTGGAATCGTTAATAAAATGTCATTACAAAATTGACTTTGGACACTCGTTAACCCGTTTTACCAAAAATTTCTAAAAGTCACATCTTCAACAGTGGAGGTCTAGCACCCGTAGAATCTTCCGTATCGAATCTGTGCGCTTTGTTGGAATAGAACTTCTTTTTTAAATTCCACGTTTTTTATATTTTCCTTAAGTTTTGTCAAACTTCCTATAATTGGATCCATGTAAGCTGGTGCAATAATATAACATGCGTTAATTTTATCAACATTCTTGTAGTTTTAAGAATCTATTGTTTAGTTTTAGTTGTTACAAAAAACAATTACGAGACTCGTTTCAATATTTTTCGATATTTTAGTTATGGGTTGGAACTTACCTACATATTTTTTTAAAATAACATTCCTAATCTTTAAAACTTAATTTTTATAAGATGAAATCAAGCGTCGAATGGCAGTTACAAGATATGCTATGGATAAGCTGAAGAAGATATGGTGGAACCGAAACGTTACCAAAGTCACTAAAATCCCGCTGGTTAGAGCTCTTGTGTTCCCTATTTTTCTGTATGCTGCGGAGACGTGGACCCTACGCGAAACAGAAAAAAACGAATTAATGCTCTAGAGATGTGGCGTTGGCAGAGAATGCTGGGCATATCATGCACGGAGTTCCGAACAAACAAATCCATACTGGAGGAACTGGGGATCAGACAGCAGTCACGGCATAAAGAAACATCCATCGAGCGCTTGGTAGTCCAGGGGAAAGTCGATGGCAAGAGGATGCGTGGTAGGTCTCCGATGAGTTGGACCGATCAGGTGAAGGTTGCAATGGATCATCCCCTACATGAGTGCACTAGGAAAGCCGGGGTCCGAGAGGAGTGGCGACGGCTTGTTAAGCGTGCCACTAGCACTCCAATGGCGACCACGACCACTCTGCCAAGAGTGTAGCGACTAAGAAGAATAAATCTTTAAAGCATTTACTACTCGCTTCAGCGTTATTAGAAAATAAATTTATGAGATATATGGCGGGAATTTACACATTGCCTATGTAATTTGATACATCTAAAGGTGCTATACGGTTGCTATAAACTAATATATTAGCCTATAAGGGTCATTTATCAGTAGTGAAAGGGCTGGTAGTTTAATTATGTTTATTAACCCGTCTGGCTAGCGCGGCGAGTGGACGAATTCTTTAGATATACGAGTATGTTTTGGTTAGCAGTTGAGGTCTAAAACACTGTTTTAGGGGCTATAATGATCCTCATTATTTCTGACAGGTTCCCTGATAATCATTTTTTTTTTTAATTATTACTATTAAAATACTTTATTGCACTTTACCTAAAAGTATGTGATACAAAGCGGAGAGTTATACTTGGATTTTTTAAGTGGACTGTATGCGTTTACCAAAAGCGGCTGATGACTATTTCTATGTGGTACAAAGTATAGACAAAGGAAGTAAAGAAATAACTGCACGCCGTACCTCATGTCTTCTTCTGCATGAGCTCCTCAACTGGGTGTTGCTGCAGCTTGGAGCTGGAAGGCAAAATCCTAGTTCACACCGCCTACCAAAGCACTATCATGACAGTTGGCGCGGGGTTATGGTTTGTTTAAATTGTTTTTGAATGTTTTAAGCAATTTAACATGCACTACTTTAACACGGCGTTATCACTCGATTCAGAAAGGTTTGATAAAGGGTGAGCATCAAAACACTAGACGTGCCGAGAATTAGCGAGAATACTATAAAGTATTTTACTATCATTTAAAGATGACACGCATTGTATAATGCAAACTACACTACACTGGGGCCGCGTTCGTTTTATATCATTTCCAACATTTCGTAGCAACTTCATAAACCAGCGTGAAATGTCGTTTTTGTTAAAAAAATACTATTTTTTTAACAATGCTAACATTTCTTAAAAAAAAACGAGAGTTAAGGCTACTTTTTAACAAGTATGACAAGTAGTAAATAATAACAAATCAATTGACAATGTATTTGAATTTATTACATAAAATTGTTTAAAATACATTTAAACAAATATAATATAGACTATAAAGTATACAATGTAAACGAACCATTTCTTATGTCAAAAAGTAACATCAATAACCCTTCTTTCCACACGCTACTGGAATTCGAAGTTAGCATCAAATTTTCATTAAACGAACGACTTGTGCTAAAAAAGTGGTATTTTCATGCTAAGATTTCTTAAAACGAACGCGGCCTGGGTAGTGTTGATTAAGGACGCGGGACTGTACATTCACTTCAATACAGATGTGGCATCGGAATGCCGCGGCTTCGATTCCCAGCACCATTACTCATTTAGTTAACAACACTGCCTATGATTATCGCGCTATTAGTCACTTCTGACAGAGTACTAGCCATTCACGAGAAAGTTGAAGGGCCAAGTAAATATAATTAACTAGGTAATACACCTAATGAAACCCACACAATACCTTTGAGGAAAATTGAGACAATGCACAAACCAATAATGATTAAAAAACTAATTATAAATAAAACTAAACTAAAAATAAATATGAAATTAAAACTATTCTACAAAATAAACTAAGGGCCAGGGAGGGTACCATAATATATATTATATATTGTATATTAAGTAAGAAAGAGTAATATATTGTAGTTGCACACAATTATGGCTTTAAATATGTTAATCATAAGGTTGACATTGGTTCCATGCATTGCTCAGTATACATGTATTTTTTTTGATAAAACTGTTACTTGTAACCTGTGTTTGACTTGTCGCTGTAAGCGCTTTTTTAATTTAATTCGTAGATTTCTTTCTTTCAGTATTTAATTCAAGATCATTTTTCACTCAAACGGTTTTTTAATTTTATAGACAGCGAGTTCGTGACCAATTTATACAAGTCGCTGTCATGTTGCGCAATCCTAAAGTAGCTGAGGTTCTATTATATTTGATCGAGTTTAGCAGTACCCAGTGATTAACTGCCAAATAATAGATTATATAATTTAAAAGGAAAAGTGTAAGGAAATTGATGTTACGTCACAACTTAACTTGAATCGCTGACAATGGCTCGACATTTTGGGCTGATATCCGGTTTTTATTTATATTTTTGACAACAATGACAGTTTGTAATCATATTTGTCAAGTATTTTAGGGTATTAAGCTGTTGAAATAACGCTTTCTTTTAAAATCCTACAAAGGTCGGTTCAAACCCTCCCGGCATGTACTAATAAGATATACACTTTTCTTACGTACATTTGTTATAGATTTACAACACTACCGTTCTCGTGTCTCGGAGAGCACGTTAAGTCGTCGGTCTCGGTTCCAATGAATACGAGTATCAACTTGTGGAATCGTTAATAAATTGTCATTAAAAATTGACATCAGATCCTCGCCAACCCGTCTGGCCAGCGTGGCGAGTGTAGGCCAAATTATTCAGTGGAGGTCTAGGAAGGTGTGTTCTAGGGGCAGTAATGATGATTTTAGGGGGCAAGAGCGACCTTTACCAGTCAGTTATCCGAATGTAATCCACTTTTTGTATAATAAAATACGATAAAAAAGCGGCAGCGGGTTGCCTAACTTATTATGTTCAAAACAGGTGATTTTTTCAAATAGGTGTTTACTACGAGGAACATCGAAAAAGTGCCTCTGGGATGATTTTGATAAGAACTTAAAATGCGGCGTTTTCTGCTGAGAACCTCAAGTTGCTGAGAACGGTCGCGATCTCTTGCAGCAAAATGCTTTGAAAGAAGCTGGCATTCAGCCAATTCCTCAGGGTCCATCACTTAAGCCGGCTTGTCGATGTCTTGACGTTGCCGCGTTGTATAGAAATCCCAAGGCCCGTATTAATAAACGGATCTCAAACTATAGGACACGTTATTGGCTGAAATAATCAGTGACAAGCTAACTACCAATCCCGTGGCGTTATCAAAATGTTGCTCATGCTTAATCATTATTTCTGCAACTGAGTATATAAATATTCGTAACTTAAACACACCGCTGCTGCTACGTCGTTTCGCAACACAATCGCATTTTTGTATTATAATTTTGTATTTTTACTAACACTAGATATTATAAGATTTCTTTAAAAATTGTTACTAACACATATGGAATTTATTTTGAAATAAAGTTTTATTATTATTATTACACGAACCAAATGTTTGCGGCATCAAAATCATACTCGCCTACGATCAAGCGAGCGACGGCAAGCCACAATTGTGACTAGACTAGCCCAGTCAAGCCGGCATAGTGTTCAGAACTGATGTCAGTCATGAGTGTCTGATTACATTGTAACTGATAACATTTATAGACCTCGCGCGCCACTTACCTACAGGTGGGTTTAAGGTCGCTTGCCGTAGGTACATAAAAAAAACAAGAATTGTGAAATTTTATTGTTACAAATTCAAAATTCTTTCATTTGTTCGAGACACAGGTTATGTTGTTTGACTAATTAATAAAAAAATTAAACCGTACAAATATTATATATATATATTTAATTTGAAATATAAATTATTTATTCGATATAGATACAAAAATATTAAAATAAAATAGATTAAAAAACTAATTATAAATAAAACTAAACTAAAAAATAATATGAAATTAAAACTATTCTACAAAATAAACTAAGGGCTTACCACCAGGGAGGGTACCATAATATATATTATATATTGTATATTAAGTAAGAAAGAGTAATATATTGTAGTTGCACACAATTATAGCTTTAAATTTGTTAATCATAAGGTTGACATTGGTTCCATGCATTGCTCAGTATACATGTATTTTTTTTGATAAAACTGTTACTTGTAACCTGTGTTTGACTTGTCGCTGTAAGCGCTTTTTTAATTTAATTCGTAGAGTCGTTTGACTTGCGCCATGAGGAAAATTCAGTAAAATAATAGCTTTGCTTAGCTTTTAAGTCAAACACGCCAATAATAGTTAGAAGTTTTGCTAGTGAACGTTAGGTAGCGTACAAATTAATGTAATACACATTTTAAATGTAAATCGCTCGATGCCCGTTCTATGTTGTATTTGACCTCGTTGTTATCTAATATGAATTAGTACTATTATTCCCTTTATATTGACAAAACCGTACGTATCCACGTTACAGTCGCCGTGCCAGGCTCTTGTCATCACGAAAATACTGAAAAATATCATAAAAAAAAACAACCTTCAAACCCTTTGCATAATCGCATGTTACCAATATCTCTTCATGTTTATACTACCCGTGATATTGCTGAATTGTTTCGACTTTTGAGGAAACTTATTGGTTTTTTTACTTCATTTTGAAATGCTTAGAAAATTTAGTACTAACCAAAACCTTTACATGATGGGATTTCAGATATTTTTTTGGCAAAAGGTTATGGCATTTCTTAAATACATTTTTTTTTTTCGACATATGTAATATTGTTTTTAAGCTGCCATATGACCATTTTGTACATTATGTAGTATCAATAATTAACTGCCTGGTTTACGGACGTAGATTTAGGCACGTACGTATCGGTTTCAATTTCTTGCTGCCTAATCGTAAGCAATAGTACTAATATCAAGTGCATCTCTAGTGAAAAAAAAAGGAACAACATATAACATATTTTTCATGCTGCAAACTGTTTTTTGTATCCTTTAAGGTAGCAATTCAATAATTTAGCTTTGGAAATAAATAATTTAAAAATCAAATGCGACACCATTAAATCTGAGTCGGGGATACTTGAGCTATAGAGATGAATGTAATTTATCGATTTACATGTCAAAATAATTATATCTCGATGAATATGTCGACTGGATTCATTCGAATAAAACTTTACACTCTAATATAATCGAACAAATCAAAATAAAAAAAAACGCGTTAGTTGCCCCCAGGTCGAGAACACATTACATTGACATTTGTCATAATGGATCTACCAAAGTTGGTAGTTGTTTCTGACCACCCATGATACGGCCGTGATGGTACTTTTTACTTATACTTGTCGTACTAAACCAGTCGTGTGTAACGGACCTTAATCCTATGTTACCTGTATTATTGTCAAACAGTAGTAAGTGAAAGTATATTAACAAATAACGCTATTAAAAACACAATGAAGTAGGTATTCAAAAGAAGTAATAATCCCTTCTTAAGCATTTTTAATTCTTAGCCCGTGCTTTGTTTCTTGACAACAATTGTAATATTTTGACTTGCATAGACTTCCTAACCGTACTTTGTAGCTATAAAGACATCTATACGATCTACCAATGACGTATTTATAAGGACGAGACGTTCATTTATTAAGGCAAAGATTCATCATTACAGCCCCTAGAACACAGCGTCCTAGGCCTCCACAGTTGGAGATGAGCCTTCCAGAACATATATCTGGAGAATTTGGCCTACACTCGCCACGCTTGCCAGACGGCTTGGCAAGGATATGATGTCAATTTTTATTGACAATTTATTAACGACTCCACAAGTTGGTATTAGTGGAACCGGGACCGACGGCTTAACGTGCTCTCCGAGGCACGGGAACGGTGGTGTTGTAAATCTATGACAATTGTACGTAAGAAAAGTGCATTTCTCATTGGTACATGAACCGACCTTTGTAGGATTTAAGGAACGCGTTCTTACAACCGAGCCACCACAGGCAAAGATTAATGAATCGAAACGTTATGCAATTTACAGTTTTGAGACTATAAAAAGCTATAATTATATATTATTATAGATCGGATATTTATATTTTAGGGTACAGTATTTATTATTCCATGAATGATAGTTTTGATTTAATGCTACCCTAATTACAGACGACTAACACTAACCGTACCTAAATAAAAAAAAGTTTAATATATTCAACCATTGTCAAATATAAAGGTATTAGTAATAATTAAAAAGTAAATAAATAAATATTTCCAGACAGGTTACATAGCGCCATCTAGTTTCCGTGGTAAGCTACGAGGCTAGTGTTACAGAAACTAGATGGTTGATAACCTACATATTATACATATAAACACCCAGACCGAGACCGAGACAAATTATACAATGTACAACTTGCCCCCGGTGGAAATCGAACCCACGACCTCCCGAATTCACGGCAACGTTTGTTACCACTAGACCACGGAGGAACGGGGTGAGCAGATATAACACTTTGTTTTTTAAAGCGGAATCACTTTAAGCAAACTTTAGGTACTATAGGCCCATGTTGTTAAGTGGCAAGTTCGTAAATATCACTAGGAATCGAACTCGGTATCTCAGTGTCCAAATCCACGGACTTAACCGCTAGATATGAAGTAACTATGCAATTAAAATATAAAGAATAAATATAATAATAAAAAACGGGTGCGTCGCGGGACGTACCGCAAAAGTGAGAACTAAACTTGCAAACTTGATTATAAAATTGTATAAATGTAATGTATCTCTTCTTTTTCCCCGCCGCGCTGTATCCCCTTGAGCGCTGTTCTGACGTACGGACGTACGTTCAACAAAATAGGTCCCCAACCAAGCGCGCGCAATAAAGTTCTGACTTTAATAAAATAAAACGAAATGCCCTAAGAGCAGTAACAAGCAACTTGTATGTATATATAAGTCTTTGACATCCTTCAATATTTTATTCCATTTAAGCTATTTAGTTAGCCAAGTTCTGTTTCTTTAGACGCACAGACTTTAATGAGCGTACACTGTCAACATCAACCGCTATAGCGTTAAAACTGACAGTAGATAAATGAATTCACTATTTCTCCCGACTATTAAGCCAAGTTGCATTGGCCGTGGTCACGGGACGACTGGAGCTGCGCTGTGTAGCCTTCGTACATAATGGGCGGTAGATATAAACCTACCCACTTTTCACTTAAAAAAGTTTTTAGAAATCGCGACACGACACTTACAATATCCTTGGCGACACCGGGCGATTTATCCCGGCGGCGTTGAAACCATATATTAATAATGTAAACGCACTAACATAGTTTTGTGTGAGTTTATAGATTATCGCTTTTTCTATAAATTAAATGTACTTAGCATATTATGTACCTATGCTTTTATTATTTTTATTCTTGTATTTTGGGGCCTTTATTTTATTATTCGAATGGTCCCTATAATAATATCTTCGTAAAAGCCATTTTATTCGGCTTTTATACAGTTGGTTTATTCAATAGGTGTTTTGGTAAAGAAGTACAACAATGTATTTAAGTTGTATTGTAAAAGAACTAAAACTCTTATAAATACAACGAGTTTTAGTTGTAAAGAAATTTGGACTATCTAATTTTGTTAATTAAGTGTATCGTATTTGGATTATAAAGTTTATAAAACACATTGTTGCTAAGATTTTACGTACTATCCGTGCGCTCTCAGCATTGACTGAATTGCACTTTATTTCGTCAGTAATCCGTACGCTGCCAATACAGTGGACTCACTGTGAAAAATTTATCCGTCTGATGCGATGCGTCCGTTGCGTACGATACCGATATGTGGACGCTTAGCTTAAAACGATGTTCTCATAGCAATGGTGTCACCATAATACTCTTAAGAAGGTTAGTAGTCTCCATACAGAGATGGATAAAAGTGAAGATTCCTTCACGTTCACCTAAGGAAACGACATTGGACCTCATTACCCACGTCAATTGATTGAAGTGGTATAAAAAATGTGTGCCACGATCCAGTGTCATGCAGGCTGGAGTATGCAGGCGGCGACTTCAAAGAGATCCGTGTAGTTTGACGTGTCGCTACATAGAATATGTCACACGTACTTATAAAGGGCAACGCGTCCGGTTCTTGACACTACTGACATGTTTTTTTTGTTTTATAAGTGTACAATAATAATTTATGTTCTGATGAAATGACAACTGATGACCAATCATTCTTTCACAGTCTCCGATGCTAGTGACTGGAACAAACTTCCTCTAGTCATCAGACGCGGGCCCCGTCAATAAATATATTTTAAAATCTCATTGCCCATTTCTTAAATAAACAAAATATCGACTTCCTTATTGTCTATCTCTGTCTCTTTTTATTTGTTGTGTAAATTATACGTTTTTATTCCCATTTATATTTAATTTATTTATTTTTATTGGTATTTATGTAGTTGTATGTAAATTATTATTATGTATGTTTAAGTATTTGTTTTAATTTCTAATGCACCCGCAATCGTATACCACAATTCTTTGGGATTAGTTAGTATAAAAGAGAGAGAGAATGCCGAGAGGCATTAAGTTCGCCCTTGTACTCAACTGTTAAGTTTTTAAGTGTAAGAAATAATTTATAAATAAACTATGACTAAGAGCAGCGGTGGCTCGGTTGTGAGAATACTTAAAAATCCTAAAAAGGTCGGTTTGAATCCCGGCATGTACCAATGAGAAATACACTTTTATTATGTACATTTGCTTTGGAAAACACCTTAAGTCGTCGGTCTCCGTTCCACTAATACCAACTTGTGGAACCATTAATCAGACCCTCGCCAGGCCAAATTCTACAGAGAATTCTGGAAGGCCCATCTCCAACAGTTGAGTAAGATGTGTTCTAGACTCTGTGAAGATGAAGTGACTTGTAGATTGAAATGCGAAGGTACAAGAATTTAGGATTTCTGATCAAATTAACAAACGAAAAAATCTCGAGTCTTAAGTCCTAAGACATAGAGTAAAGTTGGCTTAATATGAAGACGCTCGTTAATGGTGATCGCATTCGCCCACGCCGACACAACCCAAAGAATCGAATTTTACGAATACCTTCAGAACTCGTCTGGCAGTTCATCCGATTTGGCTCAGACAAGTTTGCGAGGTGTCATATTTATGTTTATACAACAAATTCTAAAATTTGATTCCTTCGGCTTTTTCGGCTCGTTCGGCGCGGACTAATGTGCGAGGACCTTAAAAACTTGGCAATGGGGTGTATCAGGCAAAGCTTTTTGTAGATGTCGCTAGCGGCACTGGTACCTTGTTTACACCTATGACGGATCATTTTTTAAATGTTTTTGTAGTTTTTTTTTTTTTATAACAGAAAAATGAATAATAACTTAACGTTACCTACTTTAAAAGACTAATTAGGAAAGCGAAAACCGTCTTTAAAAACAAAAAAGGTAGAATTAATAGAACGGAAATTTTGAGATCACCATTTGATTTCGCTTGGAAATCTCGATTTGTACACTTAAAAGCTGCTCACTTCCGCAATATATCCAGAAAATAATAAATTTCGTAATAAAAATGCAAGTTTTCTATGCAACTGACAGTTCTATTAGGTACCATCTATCATGCGCCATCTACCGTGATAAAAAGTTAGTGATACACCCCATTGATTAATGTCATACTGTCAATTTACTTTACGATGCGATTGCATATCACACTCGAGATCCTGGAATTGTATTTTTTTCGTCACGGAAAAATTCCATTATTAACCACACACAGCATAGTGGTTACTACCGCAGATTTAGACGAAGCGGTCGGGACAAGCTAATTTATTTCATTTATTTGTAATATTTCTCAAGTCTGGGCACGCTAGAGACATCGACTAGCTTACCACTCGTTATGATAGGCCTATTGTAAAGTTGACTAAATGTGGATCCGCTTCTTTAAAAGCGTGGTTTCTGACCACCCCGAAAGGGATCCGATCGTGATGATACTTTTTTTTTAAATTTAATTTACTTGTTAGTACTTCTTCACAGCTGGTAGTTGCGATTTCACGATTCCATTTCACAGTCAAGATCATGTTTTTTTTTTATAACGAGTATTCAAAATGTATTGGTACCACTTTACACGTGTCGTTACCCTATACGACACCTAGTTTATAATAGTCGCGCCTGGTTTGTATTTGCCGGCAGGATGTCTGCGTTGCGTCGAGGAACGATTTGTACGCTTCCATGCTGCTGCAAATTATTTTGCAATTCTGGGAAGTTTGGCGATGACGGAAATTAGTTAGGGATGGGAATAAAAAAGAGTTGGAGAAACTTCTAGGCTTACGGCGAGTTTAAAAAGAAGGATTAAAATCATTTATGTTTTTTTTTTATATACGCCATGTGATTATTAGTTAGCCTGTCACTTTGATTATTTCAACCAATTCAAATATATATGTAAATTTAAATTTAAATCGTTGCAGTAGTATACTAGATCTGAAGGCGAAACAAACCACAGACTAACCCCTCGTTCCGAATAACGCTCAAAGCGCTTAGAATGAATATGATACTCGCAGTCGTTCCGAATCAAATATCACGATTTGGATGCTCAGAGCGTGATATCAATTCGGTACGGTCTAAATCACATTTTCATTCATAACATGATAGTTTTTATAGTATGGAAGAATAATTGCGGATTCCACATCTTTGAGTATGAATACTAACAAACATACATCTCTCGGTTTATTCATCTTTATATGTGTAAAGTTTAATATTATTAACTTATTTTGGTCTTTTAAAATAACTTTGCATGTTACAGACATTTTTTTTCACTTCCTACTTGAATATTAATTATAGATTTGTTTTAGAAGTAATATACAAACAGTATAAACAAAGAAAGCATAGGGACAAAAATAAGGAAAGGCATGCTACGATGGTTCGGGCATGTTGAAAGAATTAGCAAAGAAAGATTGACGAACCAGATATATAATGCGAAAGTTGTGTGTGAAAGAGGCCCTGGCAGACCGAGACTCACATATCACGATCAAATAAATAAAACACTGACTGAAGGTGCATTAAAAAGCCTTCGTAACAAAAGGGCATGTATGAAGAGGTTGATGAACGTCGATGAAGCGAAAGAGGTATGTCGTGATCGTGTCAAGTGGCGCTCAATTGTCTCTGCCTACCCCGCAAGGGATCTGGCGTGAAGATGTGTGTGTGTGTGTCTGTGTATAAACAAATTACAATATTAATAATTTAAAAGGAAACCTAATATTAAACAAACCTTAATAATGACAAAAAACTGACATCGCCTATTGCGATCTACCTCGATATCGTAAACGAATATAATGTCATTTGTGACGTCACATAGCTTTGGCAAAACAGTTTATACACGTCTCGGAACACCTATAAGCGTGCTTAGGTTACTATTATCGTGTCTCGGAACAAGGGGTAAGCTTCTTTTGCATTCATATTACAACTGTTTATTTGTGAAAGTACGAGTACCTACCAGCGAGACGTAATTCTTAATTCTCTCGTCACCCTCCAATGGTCGGGGAATTATCAAACAATTTCTTATCAGACCGTTGCAAGTAATTAATTCGCTATATACTTTCCGATTAAAAATAGAAGCGGCATAATCGATGATTGTCTTAACGCTTCCGTACCTAAAGATGTTTTAGGTTTGGTCCCTATTAAGCCTAATTAATTTTGTTGCTATTAAAATAGAATACCTACATAAAATACAGTCCGGTTCTTAGTTGTGTTAATAAATGAAAGCCTCAAGCGACACAAGTAGCCAGGTCATTTTTTTCTTTTATTTCCTATTTGTATTAATATTATATATAAATTACCATTTTATGTAGAGGTTATATTTTCAACGTTTTTTAATTCTAAGTGTACTTTTGAGAAATCTAGTGTATTAACTTACTAGGAAATAAAATTACGGATATTTTAATCATAGATTAGTTTTAGTAAAATAGAGTAAAGTCGTTCAATTGTTTTTACTATTTTCTTTGTCTAAAATTATCTAAATGAATTTATTTATTTATTTATTATATCCAAAACAGCACTACATTTTGCAAAGCAATACAATTAAAAATTTACATGCCAAACCAAAGGATTTCACCGTTTAAAATACATTTATAATCTGATCTACAAGTAAATTACATGTAATTTTGAATCGAATTTAACATTAAATTAAATACAAACATAAATAACAAAATTATTACTTAAACACAAACTGAAATAAAAATTATGTCCAAAAAATATATAATAATAATAATGAAACAAAACAAATAAATAATCAAAATGAAATAAAAGTGATAATATGTCCAAAATTTTATTTTCTAGAAATTTAATGGACTACATTTCTTTAAAGTACACTCAGACTTAAAAAAACTTTTAAAATATAACCTCTACTTAAAAAGGTCCTTCAAACCGGATTCTAAATTCGAGCGGGGTTTAAGTTGTTATCGCATTTTTTTCCGTAAAAAAAACTAAAGTACATTTTTAATTGCTATACTGAAGGCTTGTGCAGCAGATTTTGGGTGTCGTGTTTCTGTTTTAGCTGATCGGACAGCGTCAACTTAAAAATGTATATACATTAAACAATTTTGAAACATTTTTTATTCTTAACTGTTTCAAGTTATACCGAGATGTCGCAACTATTCTCTAAGAAGTAACTTAAAAAATGAACTAAATAAATAAAGTGATATTAATGACGGACAAATGGAGACTAAAAACAATAGCAGATATTTCTGGATTCGCTTCGCTTCAGCCTTTAGATGTCCGTTTTTTTCTATCTAAATATCGTTAACAATTTACTCTCTTGTTGAGAAAAATTCATACTGTTATTTAGTTTTTATAACGCCTGGTTTGATCACAAAGCTGGGTCCAGATCTGGGCATTTTGATCTGATTGCCTTGACTACACGGTGCATTATTGACTAACAAATTGTTTAATGGTCTAGCGGATAAGTCGATTCCTGGTCGGGACACAATAATTCAATTTATTTGTAAACAAAACCTTAATATAAACAAACTATATTACAACAAAAACAAAATTTAACCTAAAAAAATACATAGAAATAAAAATTTATTACTTACAAAAAAAATAGCTCCTTCAAATTGCTGTCTTGTGGCATGGTGCCCAATACACTGGCAGCATTTCCCCATTGAATTAAGATACTTAAATTGCGATTAAATAAGCGATAAGGATGTTATTTGGGTATCATGATCGCTAGTGTGGGCGGTTCTGATACGCGGTCTCAATACGTTGCGACACGATACGACGATACGTTATGCCACATTGATATATATGTAGACCCAGCTTATAGTGTAATTGTATAGTTAGCCGGTGTTTTTGCTCTAATATCCGAGAATCTATGTATATTGTATGTTAATTGGATGTTGGAATTGTTAATGAGCAATCAATTTAACACTGAGAAAAGTAGAAAGATTAAGAAGTGATTTTTTTTTCTTTATTATAGTTGATACTGGTTCAACTTTATTTATTTATTTAATTAACTCACTTTTTTAACATTTTATTTGTTTAGGTAAACAGCTAAAATCCTCATAACTAGTTAGGAAAATATGTAGGACAAAAATCCGATTCATATGTAACTGTTTTTTTTTTATACTAGTACGGCAATTGACCTTGCTCCCATGCTGATAACACTATGGCGGCTTAACTGGGCATGAATTCAAGCCTGATCCCGAAACGAGTAGATACACTTTACTGGGTTTATGTTCTCGTTGAAAGTATGTGCTATTTGCAACGATATCAAATGCCAATTTTTACTTTCAAGGAGAACTAATATTGTAAGCTTGCCATGGTGATATTTAAAAAAAAAACACCGCTTGAAACAAGACGTACCCGAAAACGGTAGGCGAATTTGTAAATCCAAATGTGAAATGAGGAAACTTTGCTATAAAATCGTGTAAATTGTTAAGAAAAAAAACGATTTTTTACAGACTACCTAAATAAATGTATTACCGGTCTTTTTTACTTAATGGAAATATAAACTCTCTTAAATTTCACTCCCCACTACGCAATTAAAGTACACACATTGTACATCATTACATCATTTTAGGCAAGTCTTGTTTCAAGCGGTGTTATTTTTATATTAATATCACAATGGCAAATTTGAAATATTTGTTCACCTTGCAAGTAAAAATTGGCATTTGACATTGCAAATAGTTGATACTTTCAACAAAAAATAACAATAGGTGGTAGGCGGACTCATGGTGGTAATTTTCCTAGTCTGCCGGGGCGGGGAAGTATCCAGCGTTCGTGCCGATAAACCCAGTAAAACCCACGTTTTGGGATCAGGCACGATTGCCGTCATGTCCAGTCAAGCCGCCATAGTGTTAGGACTGATGTCAGATTTAATACAATAACCTACCTCTTAATTAAGTGCTCAAGTTGACCCAAGGGTTCGCTAGGATAGAATGTCAAGCGGCATTATAAGACCACCTTTGACTTTGACCTCTATGCAATAAAGATTGAAATAAATATTATAAATGTGGAAGAAGCTTTGTCCGTGTGTTTGTTTCGCCTTCACGTTGAACTACAACTTAATGAACTGATTTTTATGATATTTGGCCGAAATTAAGCTTGGAGCTATGTTCGTTATAATTTTATAATTTGGCAAAAAAAATATGGTATTTTTAGTTTTAGTTTTATTTATAATTAGTTTTCTAATCAATTTTATTTTAATATTTTTGTATCTAAGTACTTCAAATAAATATTTTACATAAGAAAAAAAAAAAATTAGCAAATATGTTTCTTGGAACACAGACCCCGTTGACATCGACGTTGACGTTGGCGTTACACAAGCAAACCCGGGTCGAACAACTAGTGTTTTTATAAATCTATTAGTAATCTCTAAACACTCACAGCCTAATTAAAATGCGAAAGAATTCGCACCATTATTAATCCATTAGCTTTAATTTGGCTCCAGCTTTAAATTAAAGCAGGCCACAATTAATTGACAGCGTAACGGGGTTTTCGCAAAACTTTCGGTTTTTATCCACCGGTCGTTGGCGGCAAGGTGTTTAATACTTTATAGTTAGTTTTTTTGTCCCGGAAGATTCAGAGCGCGTCGCTCTGTGCAGTACCGTTTTCTTGCGCTCGCAATGATCTTGAAATTAAGTAGATGCAGCTATCGCGGACGACAGGGAGTTATTTTATTTCAGGGAGAATATTTTTATTATTATGGCGCTAGATGTAAAATGCGTTGGAAATTATGTATAAGACCTCAATATTGTACAGAGTATTCTAGAAAATAGATATTTTGATTTCCACTAATCGACAATAATGCTTAGATTCATAAACAGTACTTATTTTTTTAAAATAATTATTTTTATACGTTATATTTAACTTTTTTGGATAAAACTTACACTAATAGTGTGAGTGATATCTACTATTGTAGTTTAGGCAATAGGGTGATCTTCAATGAAAATGCACAATTGGGACTTTTGCTTCTTCCTTTTATTTCAGACAACGTATAAATTTTACCTTACAAACGTTTGCCTTCTGGTCTGTGGCGGCAAAATATTGTTTCCGCGAATCACCCAAGGCTCCAAGTCTGTCGTCGTGGTCACCGCCGCTCGTCCGTTGTCGGTCGGTGCGTGTCGTAGCCTCGGTAGCAGACGAGTCCAAAATCTTCCGACGTCTCTATAGTCAGATCGTGCCCGTGCCGTGCAAACAAATATGTCATATAAAAGTCAAAATACTTACGAAATTAAAAAATGAGTTTTTTAATAAAAAACCTGTGGCTCCTTTGTTAAATTGTCGGCTACAAATAGCTTTAAATTTTACTTCTTCATCGATAAGTTTGAAAATAGCATGCAGGGTGATCTCAGCATAAGAATGGCGAAAGAAGGCTAACTTCTGTAGAAATAAACTAAAGGGCGCCTAGAATTTTGTGCTATAATGAGAAATTTCTTAGGTCGTATGGATCCAAGTATTAGGTGAATTTTTAAGGTAATGCAGTATCCATCGTTAAAATATCTTGGGAGCGCCCGCGCCGATTATTTTCTGAACATGATGATGGCGATACCCGTTATTAACAATCGCGTGATTCATTTATCACGAAGTCTAATTATAGCTCATCCACCGGCAATCCTTTTGACACATTTTCTACTAAGCACGAACGCAAAATTATAACCTCAAGCTAAGCTGTTAGCTTTAAAATAAACAATATGCTTATTAGTTTATAAAAAAATATTTGGTCACCTATAAGTATCATCATCACCAGCATGCAGCAGCTGTGTCTCTCCACTGCTGGATACAGGCGTTCCCCAAGCTCGCTACTTCACACGTCCTCCCTCATCCAGCCTCCACCAGCGACATTTTTCCATCCATCTGGCGGGGGTCGCCCCATTTTGGGTCTTCCCGTACGTGGTCTTCACTCCAGAACCCGTTTACTCCGTCGTTCGTCGGTTCTACAAAAAACATGTCCGGCTCATTGCAACTACAGCTTACTAATTTTGAAGGCTATATAACTTAACTTTGGTTCTCCGACGGATTTCCACGTTTCGGACTTCAGCTATCAGAAAAATGCCAAGCGTTGCTCTCTCCATAGCCCGCTGATTATAATATAGGTAAATGGCAATCGTTTATTTAATCTATTTGTGATAGTTGTCGAGTCTTGAGACATCGACGAGCTTGCCACTTGTGATGATGGGCCTATAGTAAAGTTGGCTAAATCTTTCAGAGCGTGGTTTTTGACCAACCCAGAAGAGATACGGTCGTGATGATACTTTAAACTTATAGCTAAATTTTGACTATTTTTTATTAATAATTTAAATCTATTGGTCCCGCCATATTGACGGTCACGTACTTAACGCACGTGATGACCGGAACAATGTAACGAGTTTATTATACACGTATTCATATTAACATTAGAGATAGCATAATTGACATGATTTTTAATTGAAATTATGAATCTGATTCTGTTAGTACTTGGATTTACAAGATTGTCTTTCTATTTATTACAGGTATACAAACAGAGTTATAAAGAGCGGACGTGGCTCGGTTGTAGGAACGCTTTCCTTTAAAAAAAACACCTAAATAGGTCACAACACCATCGTTCCCGTGCTTCAGAGAGCACGTTAAGCCGTCGGTCCCGGTTCCACTTATACATCGTTAATAAATTGACATCAGTATGCCTAGTGTGACAGTGAAGTTTTGTAAACGCAACTATAGTAGTAGAGTTTTTTTACTAAATTTTCGATGTTCATTGCCTGTTATTATAGCCAAACTTGCAATAACACGCAATGTGAAATAAAAAAACGTAACTACAGCAGTTACGTTTTCCGAAACTTGTATGTTACACTAAGCACACAGATCCTTTGCGAGTGTAAGTCAAATTCTCCACAATTTTCTGGAAATGAATGATGCATATACCACATATTGATATTAGTGGAACCGCTTCGAGGCACGCGAACGGTGGGGTTGTAAATCTATGACAAATGTACTTAAGAAATGTGTATCGACGAGCTTGTCATGATTGGTAAAGTTGCCTAAATGTGAATCCGCTTATTTATAAGCGTGGTTTCTGACCACCCCGAAAGGGAAACGGTCGTGATGATACTAAATGTGTATTTCTCATTGATACATGCCGGGGGTTTTGAACCGACCTTTGTAGGATTTTAAGCGTTCTTACAGCCGCACACTTTTATGATTTAATTTACAGTAAATGCTTATAATTTTTATTTATTGTTACAGGTAAGCTTCCAGTCCATCTTCATGACGTCGCTGTTCCTCCCGTAATACAACTTAAATATACTCGTATTATCAGTGAACTGGCAATCCGTCCTAACTGGTAATCACTAACTATTCAATACAAATAAATCATTAATTATTTTTATAGAGACGAATAATAATAATAATAAATATTTCCAGACGGGTCACACAGCGCCATCTAGTTTCCGTGGTAAGCTACGAGGCTTGTGTTACGGAAACTAGATGGTTGATAAACTACATCACCGCCTCCGTGGTCTAGTGGTAACAAACGTTGCCGTGAACTCAGGAGGTCGTGGGTTCGATTCCCACCGGGGGCAAGTTGTACATTGTATAATTTGTCTCGGTCTGTAATATAATATGTATATATTTACAAAAAAAAAAGTATAATATGTAGTTTATCAACCATCTAGTTTCCGTAACACAAGCCTCGTAGCTTACCACGGAAACTAGATGGCGCTGTGTGACCTGTCTGGAAATATTTATATTTATTTATTTATTTATTTATACATATTATACTTTTTTTTTTTTAAATATATTATACATATAAACACCCAGACCGAGACAAATATATAATAATAATAAATAATAAATGTACAATTGCCCCCGGTGAGAATCGAACCCACGACCTCCCGAGTTCACGGCAACGTTTGTTACCACTAGACCACGGTGGCGGTCTTCTTTATTTTATTTTTATTTAAACTTTATTGGACATGTAAGTACAAAGGGCTAACATAATGTCGTCAGACATTCTCAGCCTGTTAACCTTAAGGACAATAAGAGAGTTTTAAGTGACAGGAGTAGGAGCAGAAAATATAAAAAAAAAAAAAAAATTGAAAAATGTACATTATTTACTATCGTAATTCTGAGAAATAGTATACCTACTATGTATATAAGACGCGCGATAACCGACGAGGACTTCAGGCGAATAGAGGATGTTTAGGTAGTATTTCAGTATTGTTTTGTACTATTATATATAGAGTTTTTTGTAAGTCGCACATATTTTTTTTTAAAGTAAAAGTAAAAAGAAGTAAAGTATCATCACGACCGTTTCCCTTTCGGGGTGGTCGGAAACCACGCTTATAAAGAAGCGGATTCACATTTAGCCAAATTTACTATAAGCCAATCATGACAAGTGGCAAGCTCGTCGATGTCTCCAGCGTACCAAACTCGAGAAATATCACAAATAAATGTTATTATGTAAATAAATACATTTACATTAATAAATATTTTTGTGTCCCGACCAGTAATCCAACCCGGTACCTCCGAGTCTAAATTCAAGGACTTAACCGCTAGACCACGGAGGCAGTTACGTAAAATTATTTTATATTGTGAAAAAATTTTTTTTACATATGAAAACAGCTCCATAGCTTGTAGAGGACAAAATGATATCTTTTTGCTGACCGTACGAAGCTTAGCTTATAAGTGGAAACTTATACTATTATAATTGGCTTTATTGTATCTAATCTTTAGTTTATAAGTGTAAGTATTCCAAACATAATAAATAAAAAATTAACAAAAATAAAATTTGCCAGTTCAAAAACAATATTTAGGTTAAGGTTTGTTACTAAATCTAGTAGGTATGTTATCTGGTACTTGTTTGTTTTTAATTGCAAGGAGTGGGCTCAGCCAATCAGCAGACCGGTTAGTTAGCGGGGAATAAACGTACATCTTACCAAGTTACATTTATCGATGCCACCCCGAAGCGAAGAAAACCTATTTTAGACCATTCAACTATAATGTACTGGTGAAGTAATAACTCAATGTTTAAGACTAGACCGTACCTTACGTTTAGTTTTCTAGAATTTAAATCTATATATATATAAAGGTTGTTGAATGTCTGTGTGTGTGTTCCCTATGCATTGCAAAACTACTTGACCGATCGGGATGAAACTTTGGGAATATGTTGTGTGAACATTGGGAAATGTTTCTGACATATTAGATTGCATAAATAATTGTCAAGGGCGCTTACAACTGCTAACATCCCCTGCATCCTCGAACCATCGGGGATAGTTAGAAATGATGGTAGGCGTCCGGACGGGATGTCATTAATTCCATATACTAGAGGCCGCGCACTGGTTTGGGATGCCACATGTGTTGACACACTCTGTCAGTCACATGTGACATCCAGCCATAAGAAACCTGGGGCTGCTGCAGAATCAGCCGCACGCCTTAAGCGCAACAAGTACGCGGAGATCATCATCAATCACCATTTCATTCCATTTGCAGTTGAAACGATGGGCCCGTGGTCCGAGGAGGCTCTTGTGTTCTCCCGCGAGCTTGGTAAGAAACTCCACTTGGCGACGGGTGACCCTTTGAATAGAGAATATCTTGTTCAAAGGGTCAGCCTCGCTGTTCAACGGGGGAACGCAGTGAGTGTCCTCGGCACACTACGCTTATCGAATAGTCGTAATTTTATTTATTAATTTTTAGTTTTTAATTAGTTTTATAATTTAGTTCTTATTTTTTTTTTTTAATCTTTGTACTTTACTCAAAGTCGGGTTTGTTGAAACACTTATACCTCGAGAACGGCTTGGCTTGATTTGTTGGATTTGTCACCGTCCCGAATAGCAGAATAACTATAAATAAAACTGGAAAATTTAAGAAAAAAAAAAAAAACATTTTTCTCATACAAATAAAATCGTGGGCTTCGTACCTGTCAAACAATGTTGGTTGTCAAATATATATGGGTGCGTTCAGAAATTTATATCAAGCTTGACCATTCAATGAGTGTTAGGCGGTACGAAGTTCGCCGGGTCAGCTAGTTAATTATAAAATTACGTTTACTACCGCGACAAACTTATATATGTATTTTAGGCTTAAATCATCGTCTAACTACGTCTTACGACATGTGGTCGTGACATATTATTATTATTACTATTTTAAATTCAATGGTAAAAAAACTTTATTCTCTAATTAATATAAAAACTAAATACTTACAAATATCTTGATTATAATCTACCTGTCATCGAATCCAGGAGAAGATGAACCCAATGTTCCGAGGACTCCGTCGACGTTACCTCGTTGGATGACAACACTGATCCTCTGAATAAGATATTCCCTACTCAAAGGATCACCTGTTGACGCTCGGATGGCAACGCTTACGTCGCGTATTAACGATTTAGCGTCCTCAGACCAAGGGCCCATCGTCTCTACGGCAAACGGCACAAAATGGTAACGATTTGCCAACTCTATGCACTTATTACGTTTGCCGTTTGCAGCCAATTCAACCGCTGCACCTGCTCGATTTCGTGTCGCGCCAATTTTAAATTGTAAATAATTTAATAAATGTACTTAAATTTCCTTTTTATACTTTACAAATAGTGTGTCTTGGTCTCGATCTTGAAATGAAATGAAATAATTTATTTGTCAGAAACATGGTAGGTACAGGGATGTAAATTATTATATGTAATTATATCACATGATTCGCTATTTCTAGCATACAAATATTTATTTAGTCACATGACTTTGTCGAGCTTAGTGTCTAGGTATTCTTTTGTCGAATAAAAACATTTATTAACCAGCATTTGTTTGACTCTTAATTTGAACAGTTTTAGTGGCAGGTCCCTTATAGTAACTGGAAGCTTATTAAATGGTCTTACACTCCTAATCTTGGCCGTGGTCTTGCGCAAGTCAGTTTTTTTCCGCGAGCTACTATCTCAACAGCTACTACTGGTCTGATTTACTTGTTACGGATTGACAATTAGCCATGATATATGACAAGTGGCAAGCTCGTCGAAGTCTCTAGCTTACCAAACTCGAGAAATATCACAAATAAAGTAGATAATGAATTGTGTCCCGACCAGGAATTGAACCCGGTACCTCCGAGTCTAAATCCACAGTCTCAACCCCTAAACCACAGATGCATAGGTAGGATTTAGGTCTATTTGCAAACGAGCTTTCCAAGTTCCAAATACCAAAGCGTTAACTTTTTTCTTCGGAATAAAAAATAAAGATAATCATAAAGAAGCGGATTCACATTTAGCCAAACTTTACTATAGGCCAATCATGACAAGTGGCAAGCTCGTCGATGTCTCCAGCGTACCAAACTCGAGAAATATCACATATAAATTAAATATTAATTAAATGTATTTACATTATTAAATATTTTTGTGTCCCGACCAGGAATCGAACCCGGTACCTACGAGTCTAAATCCACGGACTTAACCGCTAGACTACGAAGGCAGTCTTTAAATATATAACTTGTTATTATATACTTCATACACAAATATAATTATGCCAAAATATCTATAGTATCATCTTTAACTCCTGTGTATTTAGATATAGACCGCCTCCGTGGTCTAGTGGTGACAAACGTTGCCGTGAACTCGGGAGGTCGTGGGTTCGATTCCCACCGGGGCAAGTTGTACATTGTACAATTTGTCTCGGTCTGGGTGTTTATATGTATAATATGTATATATTTACAAAGAAAAAATAATAAAAAAAAGTATAATATGTGGTTTATCAACGATCTAGTTTCCGTAACACAAGCCTCGTAGCTTACCACGGAAACTAGATGGCGCTGTGTGACCTGTCTGGAAATATTTATAAATTTATAAATATAATAAATAAATAAATATAAATATAATATATAAATAAATAACAATAATTGTATGTATGGTTTTTGTATGTTTATGTGTTTAGGTATAATGTGTAGTATATTAGAATTAGTTAAGTAACTTATTAACTGTATCATTAAAATTTCTCATTTTTTTTCATACTGCCTATCACCTTACTCGATCCCCAAGGTTAGCTGTAAAGAATGCCTACTGGCATTATAGCTCGCCTCTGTACTATTTTTAAGTGCATTAAAGAATTTAAATAAATAAATAAATAATGTCGTCACTAAACTTTTAAAAACATTGGCAGATGGTGCTTGTCTTGTTGATAGCCAGTGGTAGCGTGTTCCACTACCTCCACTAACATGTGACACTACCTCTTTTTGTGTATGATGAGAAAAAAATAGGCGTAATACTGTTCGCGTAGCAGCTAGTATGTATAATATTGTAGCGTTATTTATCGAATAATTTACACATGATTACTATAAATACGGGTATGTAAGTAGTGAGAGGAGATCCGTCGGTCTGTCGTCACGTCGTCACCTCTGACACTCGCGCAGCTCTCGTGGGAACACGTCTCAATTAGCCGGCCAAATAATCATCTTCACTTTAACACTAACAATATTTCAATTAGTGTTGCCAAATCTTGGTCTTGCACAGATCTTTTTCCAAATTTTGCTAAAGTGTTTACTTTTTTTGGGGTTAGGTTTTCAATAATTTTTAATTGCGTCGTGTCCGTAATTTTGAATTTTTTTTTGTTCCTAAGGAAAAGGTATTTGGAACATGGGAGAGCTCGTTTTCAAATAAGTTTATTATAGTATACCTAAATCTTACCTATACCTAATGCCTCCGAGGTCTAGCGGTTAATTCCGTGGTTTCAAACTTGGAGGTACAGGGTTTGATTCCTGTCACAAATAAATTATTTAATTTATTTGTGAATTATCTGCAACAAATAAAGTGTGTTAGATGTGTTTCTTACTTGGTAAAATATATAAATTGAAGCTATAAAATTTTATTGCCAAATATTTCGCCTCTCTTTGGAGCGGCGTCATCAGTGACAGTGACTGAAGGTCTTTGTCATAAATTTTGAAAAAGTAATTTTATTTCTTTTAGCAATGGTAAAGGTAATGCACTATACAGTTTTGTATAAATTTTTTAGAAAAGTATCATCATCACCTAGCGCATCATGGAAAACATCATCAGCATGTTATGTCCATTATTATTGTTAATTTATTTGTGAAATTTATTTATCAAGTTTAGTACCCTAAAGCCATCGCGGAGAGAGATTTCCTTAGTACAATTGGAAAATGAAATATATATTGAGTCAGAGTAAGAATCTTGCAGAAGTCTGCAAGATTAGGAGTGCAAGACCAACACCACCTATTCTGATGCAAGACCAACACCAAGACTGGCTAAGTCTTGGCCTTCACTACACTAATTTCAATTAAAGTAACTTAATTTTTTAAGCAAAGTTTTTAGAAATATCACTACAGCCCCTAGAACACAGCGTCCTAGACCTCCACTGCTGGAGATGGGCCTTCCAGAACATATATCTCGAGAATTTGGCCTACACTCGCCACGCTGGCCAGACGGCTTGACGAGGATATGATGTCAATTTTTTATGACAATTTATTAACGATTCCACAAGTTGGTATTAGTGAAACTGGGACCAGACGGCTCTTAACGTGCTCTCCGAGGCACGGGAACGGTGGTGTTGTAAATCTATGACAAATGTACGTAAGAAAAGTGTATTTCTCATTGGTACATGCCGGGTGGGTTTGAACCGACCTTTGTAGGATTTAAGGGACGCGTTCTTACAACCGAGCCACCACCGCGCCTTTTAGAAATACACATATTGATTGACATAGAAAATGGATTGAATGTTGCGGTTACAAATTCAAATATTTTATTAATCAAAAAAAGCCTAATACAAAATAACTTAAAAATAGTTACATAAAATACCAAATAAAAAAACAAAATACAACACTACTTTTAAAAATTCAAAGCCAATAAGAAACGGTTTAAATTACAAAAAAGTGATTGAATAAAAATGAACAATAAAGAACAGTGTTGATATAATAAATTTCAATTATAATTTAATTGTAGGTATTATTAATTATAAGGTAGAAACAAGGTTCTCGATTTGATTGAACTTTCTAAATATAAGTATGGGTTTAGTTTTCGGACATAATAAATCTTCAAAAATACATTATGTTGATGTTTTCAACAACGATTTTGATCGAAATCTCTCGGTTCGCAACGGAAACAGTATATAAAAAACCTAATTTAATTAAATATAACCAAACATGAGCAAGACGTGTGTGTAATTAAACTTATTGATATCCAACGCCTGCTATTTCCTTAAACAGTTAACTTTAGCTAACATTGGTTTAAGATAATAAAAAAAAAACTGTAGGTATTAAAACTGTAATTGTAGGCAAAACATTAATTAAAAATTTAATAATCTATTTATTTTCAACTGCTTTAGTAATTCTTAACTTACGTGGCAGGGTGGCAGGAGTACCTAGGCCAAATTCTTCAGAAATATGTTCTGAAAATTACAGTACTAGCGTGTTCTAAAAGCTAAGATTAAACTCAATCACATGAAAATAAATAAATAAACATAAGTATATAAATACACACATAAGATATACCAGTATTGCCAAACTAGGATCAAAAAACTACACCTTCGTTGATCAATATCTGGTTTCTGTGCCTTGACAAAGTTATCTAGTGCAGAAACCAATGCACTTAATAACAATTTTATTAGCCTCTTCTTGAGCTATTAATTTGTTATAAATGAATTATATAATTACCTAGTTTGTAATTTATGTGTATAAAGGATGTTAAAACTAGTGTCAATATTTATTTATTGAACATTAACATTTCTCGAGCTGGTACGCTAGAGATTTTGAGTAACTTGCTGCTTATCACGATGGGCCAAGTTGGCTAAATGTTAACTCTGTATTCGATTGTGTTAAAACTTTTTTTAGCAATAAGACACAGAGTGGTTACTCTGTGTCTTATTGCTGAACGGTTTAACGCTAAACGGTTGTTTATCAGGCTTTTACGTGCAAGCTTTTACCGTTATTTTTTTAGCCACGATTAAGCCTTACTTAACTTTCGCTATCGGGCAATTGAAATACCGACCCCGAGTATAGTTATTTCGCTGTCACTTTATCAATATTACGTGTCGCCGGATTTCCGACATGGTTATTTGTCACTTTAGATTAATTCAGATTAACTTAATGAGACATTTGAATCTATTAATGACAAAATAAACATTGCTATTTTCTATCACTAAAATTAGATATATAAAAGTTTGACCGCCTCCGTGGGCTAGTGGTAACAAACGTTGCCGTGAACTCGGGAGGTCGTGGGTTCGATTCCCACCCGGGGCAAGTTGTACATTGTATAATTTGTCTCGGTCTGGGTGTTTATATGTATAATATATATTTACAAAAAAAAAGTATAATATGTAGTTTATCAACCATCTAGTTTCCGTAACACAAGCCTCGTAGCTTACCACGGAAATTAGATGGCGCTGTGTGACCTGTCTGGAAATATTTATTATTTTATTATTATTATATATTCCCAAAATGTTCTTAATTTCTTTTTAAAATGTTTTTCTTTTTTAATTTCAATCTATTATTTACTTTCCAATACATATAACTTATTAAATAGCCCGCCAAACTGTAACCACAGTTTGTTGGCGAAGACAATTACTCTCGAAGCTTAATATTAAATAATAAATATTTATAGTAGTTACATAAAAAAATGCGTGGGCCCGAACCACTCTCCCCCCGCTCGAACAACACAACACAACAACAGTTAAATACATCTAACATTATAGAATCAGTAAAAATAATTTAAAAGTACTTTAAATTTAAATGCGAGAAAAACCAAGGTACTAGTGTTTGAAAGAAGAAGGATGACAACCTTGACGATAAAGATTGATGATGACACGCTAGAACAGGTAAATGAAATTATATATCTGGCCAGTGTTTTCACTGCGGATGGGAAGTATGATAGGGATGTTGAAAGAAGAGTGAACGCGGGAAATAGTGTTAATGGGGCCCTGGGGTCACTGATCGCCAGTCGAAATGTCAGTGATAAAGCTCGACTCGCCATACACAATGCCATGCTAATACCAACACTTATGTATGAAAGCGAGACGTGGATATGTCACAATACGCATGAGAGTAGAGTTAATGCAGTAGAAATGAGGTCTTTACGTCGGATATGCGGCGTAACTTTGATGGACCGTATACGTAATAACGAAATACGCAAAAGGGTAGGTATAAAAGAAAGCATAGGTACAAAAATAAAGAAAGGCATGCTCCGATGGTTCGGCCATGTCGAAAGGATGACCGAAGAGAGATTGACAATCAGAGACTTATAGCGTATTACGTTTCCAGAAATAACAATTTGTATAATATTGTACTAAACTTAACTTAAACAGATAAGCAGAGCGTGCAACATCAAGATCCAAATTAAAGAATAAAAAAACTATTGCAAGCAGCGGAGGTGCGAAACCTATCAATCATTGTCAGTCTAAAAGGAGGTAGAGTTTTAAACAATCTCGTGTAGGTAATTTCTTATTCGTCCAGTAACGGCGCGTAACACACTAAATGTTCTCAGTTTAGACTTGACTTTGGTGCAACTCAGCCTAAATATATAATAATAATAAAAAAAATATATATACAATAAATAAAAAATATGAAAGAATGTCATCTAATATATTCCTCTTTTAAAGCGTCATCTATGGTGTAATATGATTTGTTGATTAGAATAGTTTTAATTTTATATTTGTACATATTATAATCTAAGTAGGGATAGTGAAACGCTATAGCGGTTCGCGTGCCCCTCTAATTAATTTTACAATTCATATCATACATTTTTCCGCCTCCGTGGTCTAGTGGTAACAAACGTTGCCGTAAACTCGGGAGGTCGTGGGTTCGATTCCCACCGGGGGCAAGTTGTACATTGTATAATTTGTCTCGGTCTGGGTGTTTATATGTATAATATGTATATATTTACAAAAAAAAAAGTATAATATGTAGTTTATCAACCATCTAGTTTCCGTAACACAAGCCTTGTAGCTTACCACGGAAATTAGATGGCGCTGTGTGACCTGTCTGAAAAATATTTATTTATTTATTTATTTATTTACATTTAATCACTGCCCGCTCTAATAGTTTAATACCCGAAAAACCTACTTTTATCTCATTTATACCAAAGTGTAAAATATTTACTAAACACGTCCTAATAGCACATCTAATGATCCGTAGCGGGATTGTGTTGGCAGTAGAACTTTCATACGCGGTCCATTAGCGGCCATCAATGAATTCAAAGGGCCGTACAATAGGGCTTCATATAACATGTAGGTACATAGGTAATGTAGGTATTAACCGTGACCAGTCGGAGCTTTTCTCTAAAGCTGAGACCTATTACTCTAAAGAGTTTGTTGAGGCGGTTTCACAATGATACAACACACTTGGTGGTTGCCGACTTACTATGAACTAAGTTAAAATAAAAAAGGAAAGTATCATCACCTTAGTTTTATGCACTTTTTTTTATTTTTATTTTTTTTTGGTTGATTTCTTAATCTGTCTTCACAGTGGATTTATATTTTTGTGTATAATTTCTGAACTCATGGCCTTATGTATTGTGTAAAATTAGACAATATTGTATTTTCGGTTATGCCGTTGGAGTTCCAGATAAATAAATAAATAAATCACGACTGTAGCTACCTTTCGGGGTAGTCAGAATCCACGCTTTTTTTTTTAAAGCGTGTTCACATTTAGCCAACTTTACTATAGGCCCATCATGCCAATTGGCAAGCTTGTCTATGTCTCTAGCGTAGTAAACTCGAGAAATATCATAAATTAATTATTGTGTCCCGAACAGGTATCGAACTCGGTACCTTCGAGTCAAAATCCACGAACTTAACCTCTAGACCACGGAGGCAGTTTAAGTTCAAAGTTAAAGTTAAATATTCGCTTTTTTTTTAATGGTGGGTTCTGATCATCTCGTATAGGATACGAAAGATACTTTTTGGACTATGTACAAAGTGGAAATGACCATAGACAAATTAAAAAAAAGGGCTCCAACTTTATTACACTGGCAATGCCGGGTCAAACCGCTAGTAGTGAATAACAATTTATAGTAGTACAAGACATTGTCAGCCATCGATGTTGCCAGCCTCAATTGTACTTGCGTGTACGCGGAAATGTACAAACTGGATGCGCCGGGAAATGCTAGTGTAATTTTATAATTGAGTAGTGTAGTAATCGCACTCGTATTCGATTCCTCACCTCTCGAATGCAGACGCCTCCGGCTCGCCACTCCGAATACTTGCACGCCCGATAACTATTCCAGCGAATAAAAAATACTCAATTGGATGAAATTATACATTCTTCGATAGAAGTACAAATTACTGTCATAGAAATATATACACAGTCAGGTCCGTAAAATCAATTTATTTACGCCCACGTTTTAGTTCGTAGTTCATTGTCTCAAAAATTATATTTAGGTTTTAACCAACTATACCTAAACTCCGAATAAAAAGTGTTGCAAAAAATCTCAGGGGGTAATTCTAAAGCAATAGAGTAATAAATATCACATACCATGTTAGAACAAAAACCAACTAAGTTAGCCATTTTCGCACAAAAATAAAATGTGCATAATTGCTTATTAATCTGCGTTTTCGGCTAAAACCGATTGTTTAATTGCTTTTAAGACCCACTATATTCGAAACTAAGCGTCACAGTGCTTAGCCAACTTTATCACGGGAAAGAGCAGAAGTTTTTTAAACGACTAGTGTAAAAAAGTGAATTTACTAAACAAAATAGTTAGTTGGTTTTCGCTCTAACCCGGCGATATATTTGGTGAGATTTTTTATGCCGTATGCTATCTATTTCTATTTATTTGTTTTAAAACTTTATTGTAAATGCCGCAAGACATTCTGACATGATGATAATGATGACTAGATAAATATAATACAATAAATTATATCATATGTACATAACATGATTATTACTTAAAACTTTAATAGTAATAATAACTACCTACAATAGATTAAAGTCAGTAAAAGTCAAGCTAAGGACTTATAAAAATTACTATACTCTCTTTTCCTAAATATTGGTTTGCTGGGTGCTTGTCTAACTTTAACAGGAAGGTTGTTTTCCACAAGGATGAAGAAGACACAACAATAGATTCGGAAACAAGGTTTGTATGATGAGAAGGTAAAGATAGGAGGGAATTATGTGACGAGCGAAGAGTTTTATTGTGAAAGGCGCTGAGTCCTAAATCCTTTAAATATTGCTTGAGATTCGGTTTACAGCGCGTCAAAATTTAATTGTCAGTGAAGTGATTATCTAAAGTTGATTTAAATGCCAGATACGAGAATAAGCTACTCATACAAGTGAATCAGTTAGTTCGCAAATTCCACGAGTAATGTCTAACCGTACCGTTCCTTATTTAATTCTAAGACATCCGCAAACTTTTTGAACTAGTCTTGTTCGTTTTTCTACCAGTATATGTCCAAGTTTACTATTTTCAACTTCCTGCGGACAGGTGATGAATTATCCGATAGTTTTGTTGTGTTTCGTAGCGATAATGACACGAAGAAGCCCACCGTAATAATTATACATTTCACAATAAGTACTTTCAATGTAGTTATGGTAAAATTTTAGGCATTATTTATTTCGGTTAATTCGATGCACTCACAAACATGAAACGAAATTTGCGCCAAAATGTAAAGATTGCCAGTTTAAAACACAATTTCGACTGAAGCCAATGTGACTTTTTCATAGAAGTTACATACATACATATACATACGAGGGGCGTTCAAAATATTCTCGGTATGTGGATAAAAACAAACAAGTACGAAAAGTTTGATATTTTTATTTTTCAATATACTCCCCCCCTATGTTCATACACTTATAAGATCGATCAATTATTTTTTTTAATCCCTCATAAAAATATTTTTTATCTTTGGTGTAAAAATGCTCCTCCACGGCCGTCTTCAACGCTTCATCGTCAGAAAATTTATTTCCACGCAGATCCTTTTTAAGATTGGGAAACAAAAAGAAGTCGCTTGGGGCTAAGTCCGGACTATAGGGTGGATGAGTAACAGTTTCAAACCCACATTCAACAATAGCTGCCTTGGCAATATGAGCAGTATGGACAGGGGCGTTGTCATGCAGAAGCAGAACACCTTTGGTTAACTTTCCTCGCCTCTTTTCTTTGATCGCATCTCTTAATTGACGTATAACGTTAGCGTAGTACTGCCCTGTGATATTTACACCTTTTTCTTTATAATCGATAAGCAAAACTCCTTCACAATCCCAAAATATTGTGGCCATGACCTTGCCAGCTGACGGGATTACCTTGAACTTCTTGGGATGAGCTGAACCCTTAATGTGCCACTGCATGGACTCCTGTTTGCTCTCTGGGTCATAATGATGAACCCAGGTTTCATCTCCAGTAACTATTTTTTGCAGCACCTCATCGGGATTTTCACCACACAGGTCGATAAAATCTGAACAGCAAGCCACACGCATATCCTTTTGAAGAAGCGTCAGCATTCGCGGAACCCATCTTGCACTTACTTTTGACATATTAAGATGGTCATGTATAATGTCATGTACGGTACCAATAGAGAGATTGGTTACTTGAGCTATAGATTTTACCTTCACTCGGCCGTCTTCCAATATAAGTTTTTCCACTTTATCAATATTTTCTTGTGAGGTAGCCACTACAGGCCGGCCAGGTCTAGGGTCATCTTCAATACTCTCCCTTCCACGCTTAAATTCGCTTGACCATTTTTGAATAGTAGATAAAGAAGGAGCAGACTCACGGTAAACACAATCCATTTCCTCTTTTATGGTTTTTTGATTTTTACCCTGTTTTGTCAAGAATTTTATGACGGATCGGTGCTCTAATTTCGTTAAAATTGTTAATTCGCTCATGGTGTTCATGTTTGTTCGGCAATTGCAGAAAAACAAAAGAACATCTCGGTTCCAATTTTACTTTTTTTTAATGTCAATGGATGAATCTTAGCGGCCAGTAACAAATATATATATAAAAGAGGTTGTAACGTATCAATACCGAGAATATTTTGAACGCCCCTCGTACACATACATATCTTCACGTCAGATCCCTTGCAGGGTAGGCAGAGACAATTGAGCGCCACTTGACACGATCACGACATACCTCTTTCGCTTCGTCGACATTCATCAACCTCTTCATACATGCCCTTTTGTTACGAAAGCTTTTTAATGTACCTTACCGAAAGTTGTGGGTAAAAGATGCCCTGATAGACCGAGACTCACATATCACGATCAAATAAATAAAACACTGGCTGAAGGTGCATTTAAAAGCCTTCGTGGTCGAACGTCGACGAAGCGAAAGTGGTATGTCGTGATCGTGTCAGGTGGCGTTCAATTGTCTCTGCCTACGCCGCAAGGGATCTGGCGTGAAGATATGTATGTATGTATTTTTGTCTAAACTCGCTCATTATACATATATTATTATTATTAATGCGAATTCTTAAAAAATGTCGGAATTTAGCCGGTTAACCTAATGATGTTCACGGGCCTCGGCCAAGTGCTTCTTTAACTCCAAACTTTCTGACTATACGGCAAGTATTAAGGATTGTAGCTTTTTTCAATTCACGGAAATTAGATGGCGCTGTGTGACCTGTCTGGAAATATTTATTTATTTATTTATTATTGATTCATTAATTAGCTTTAGTTAAGGTTTTTGTAGACTAGGTTCAATTTTGGATGAAACCTAAAATTTTAAAACTGAAAAACAATTGACTCTAATCATCCAAGTAGCTATGTGTAGCATGCCGTGTACACTGCCCTTGGGTTGCAATTCCGACCTTATGAATTATTGTAAATTTGTGCTTCATATGTATTAATTGTAACCTGTTAGTGTACCTTAAATAATAAATAATAATAAATAAATTTTAAGCGCTGTTGTAAACAAAAAAGAACGAAAAAATCTGAAACGAAGATTTCTTGTCGAAGAAGAACGTGTTTTATACTTCCGTAGCACGCAGGTCGGCATATCCGTGAAACAATAAAATAATCGGCAATGACTGTCTTAACTAATTCATTATATACCGATTCTTCTTGTCTGATCCTGTTAGTCAGAAAAGACTGCTAAGTTAGATTTTATGTGTTAGCATTGATTGAGGTCAAAAAAATCTTGACTAACCACTAACGATACAAAGGATACATTTATAAGCTGCAGACAGGAAGAGACAGACAAATGTGCGAATTTACATAGACCTATGTTTAATTCGAGCCAACACAATCGCACAAAAAAATAAACAGGATCATAATTCCAAGTTTTGTACGACACATATTTGTTCTCCAATAATCAGAATCTTTCCGCCACATTCTTCCAGAAGATGTTCAAATTCTTACACAATATCAGCAGCTCGCCAGTGGAACCACCTACCTCTTTATAGCCATTTTAAAAACTAATTGATGAAGATAGTTACCCTAGCCCTTTCAGTTTGGTTATTTTTTTCGCACCTGCAGCCCGCAAAAACCTCTGCACCTAATATGCCAAATGCATAAATCTATACTTCGTGTAATTTATTAAAGAGCAAATATTTTTATATTATAATCTAGAATAAAAATTAAGAACTACGTATTTTTTTTTAAATTATTCAGTAATAAAATCTTTAGTTACGGTGCAGAGAAATTTTCCTAAAAATATCGCCACTCATACTCGTACTAAGCCTAATCAAGTAGGTAGCTAAAGGTCGACGATCGCGCGAACGTTAACTTACGTAATTGTTTCTCTCTCTATCTCGTCTCCCGGCTTTGAGCGAAAAAAGTTTTTTTTAAATGTGAAAATATGATTTTGATAAGACAAATTATTTATCTACAGTCTATTATCGCCCACATTAACATTTCACTATAAAAAAACGAATTACACTTACACGTATCACGGAAATTGTTGAACTACACAATAAAGCCAGCCATTAGAGACCCAAACATCAATTTGGTACTAAAAGTCTAGATAGATCTATATTAGGCACGAATGGCCAGGTCATTCACCCCGCCCCCTACTGACTAGCAGTCTACACGCGGCAACCAAATACACTAGGGAGCATTGAAAACGGGACGAGGACTTTCATAAAAAGACGAAATTTATTACGGAAATAATAAAAGGCCTCCTTTGTAAATCAGATTATAGTCAGTCGCAAGCCCATTTCATTTCATTAGTCTCCTCTCTAATTACCACACCCTCATTAGCCGGCACCCGCACGATGGCAAAGTCAAATTATCTTTATTCACGTAAACCTATCGCATTTATGACACGTCATTTTTTAAATAATGATTCTACTCCTGCTAGTGGAAGACTTAGCAGGAAAGTGATCCAAAGTGTTGGCTGTAAACAGGTGAATCCATTGAATGCTTGAAATTTTTTCTTCTTCCCCAAACGCAATCTATGTATGTCGGTCACAAGGCCAGTACACTATTCTTCTCCCCTCTGCCTCACACATGGTTGATCAGTTTTATATTTTGTCTTAATTCTGTCTTAAGGACTTTCTCTTAGGACCGAACCACACGCACAGGTCAGTATATGCACTCACATACCGTAGTCACCATCCCTTCGCGTACGTATAAATTTGGGGAGTCGTACATCTGTCGCACGATAAAGATGTGGAATTCTCTTCCAGCCTCTGTATTTCCACTTTCCTATAACTTGGAGTCCTTCAAGTGAAGTGTGAAAAAGCATCTAGTCAAGCCGGTATAGTGTTAGGGGCTGATGTCAGTCATGAGTGTCTGATTTCAGTTGCTAACATTCATGGACCTTGCGCGCCACTTACCATCAGGTGGGCCCAAGGTCACATGTCGTGTTAGTATAAAAAATAAATAAAAAAAAAGTGCTTATAGAAATGTGATTTGTACCACTACCACTTTGTTAGATTTTTGCATAATATTTGTTTGATTTATAAATAAATTATGTACTTTCGTTCTTTTGTATGCATCTTTAATTGATTATTAAAATACGAAAAAATATTATATTTGTCATAACAGCTACCGGTAACCTTTGAAAGATTTTGTGACCCGTTTTTCTTGATTCTGAGTGCAGTTCAGGAAAGACTTAATGACTACACTTCAGTTCCAATGAATCTTGGTACTTGAAATTGGCCTTTGCTCTTATAATAAAAGATGTAATGGAATACACATTAAATTTGCTATCATTTATTTCTTTTATTTTCTAGTTTTTTTTCCAGTTATAATTTTTTTTTTTCAAATATTTGTAGGTACTACTGAGCACAGAATGTTCCACCATCCGACAAGCGGATTGTAAATTTGTTTTTAGGTAAGCTTACAAGTCCTCCTTGAAAGTAAAAATTTACATTTGACATCATTGCAAATGGCACATACTTTCAACGGGAACAACAAGGTGGTAATTGCCCAGTCTGCCGGGGCGGGGAAGTATTCACCGTACGTGCCGATAAACCCAGTAAAGTGTATCGGGATTTTGCTCGGATTGCCGTCATGTTCAGTCAAGCCGGCATAGGGACTGATGCCAGTCATGAGTGTCTGATTGCAGTTGCTAACATTCATGGCGACGTTGCGCGCCACTTACCATTAGGTGGGCACAAGGTAACATGTGCTAGTATAAAAAAAAGAGTTTTTATTGTGAAATCTTTTCGTCTCATTCGAATAGTAACGAAAACTAAAAATAAAGTCGTCGGTAGTTTTGGGGTTATTGACCTGTAATTATGAGGCCATTGTAGCGACAATATTTCTCATTTCTTTAAACTTGACACTGATAATGGTAGATTAGGGAAAATTGAGGTCGACCACAAAACTAAGGTAGGTACCTACTAGAAATTACATTAGTGCCGTATGGAATGAAAAAGCTTTAGAATAGAAATGATCTTCGACACTTGTTGAGTAAGACGTGTCTTGTCGAAAAAGAACGTATTTTCATAGCTGCAGGTCGATGAAATAATAAAATTTATTTAATAGTGCACGTTGAATACGACCATATATTCAATGACCAGCAATTCATTCTGAGACGAATGTCCTAGCTTTATTTCATCATTACAGCCCCTAGAACACAGCGTCCTAGACCTCCACTGCTAGAGATGGGCCTTCCAGAACATATATCTGGAGAGTTTGGCCTACACTCGCCACGCTGGCCAGACGGCTTGGCTAAGAAGCTTATGTTTTACTTGTTACTTATGTTTATTTATTAACTCTTTATTGCACAAATAACTTAAACGTAATGTACAAAGGCGAACTTAATGCTTTCTGGTATTTTATAATAGCTAACCTTTGGGTGTGTGGTAGAGGATTGGGGGCTGCGTTATTATAAACATACAATACATAATAATCGTTACATACTATTACTTAAATAAATATAAATATATATATATATGTGTGTGTATTATAAGCATTTATTCGAAAAAAATATTTCAAATTATAAATAATATTAATACTAAGGATAGGGATATAAGTCCCGTCCGCGTGGAATGGTGGCAAAAACGAAACTATAAAATAAATATATATTACTTGAAAATCTTCCCCCAGGATGTTAGTTGTTCCTTTGTTAAAACTCGCGTCCAGAAATATTTAGTTCTATAATTATAATTAACTCTTAATACCCACCTAGGTTCATTTATAATTATTTATTACTTAATACATTACAATGTTGATGAAGACATACAACAAGCAATGAAAGGTTAAACACACACGACCTTATGCCGCGTTTACATGTGGCTTAAACATATCGGTCGGGGTTCACAAGTTCACGTCAATCTCTCATAATATTTTACTTACATTACACGATTGGCTTTGACGTTTTGTAGAAAGTTTGGTGCTATTTAGTTAAGATTTGAAAAAAAAAACAATCAACTCGATTCACGAATTCGCTAAATGTTTAAAAGATGTTACACCATAAAAGATTATTTATCTTTTTAACTACCTAACTGCCTCTGTGGTCTAGCGGTTAAGTCCGTGGATTTAGACTCGAAGGTACCGGGTTCGATTCCTGGTTAGGACACTAAAATATTTATTAATGTAAATAAATGCATTTAATTAAATTTAATTTATTTGTGATATTTTTAAGTTTGAAGTTTACGCTGAAGACATCGACGAGCTTGCCACTAGTCATGATTGGTCTATAGTAAAGTTGGTTAAATGTTAATCCGCTTACCTTAAGATGACACCACCAGTATCCCGAAATTTTTTAACGGTTCTTTGGCTGATATTCCTATATTTTTCTTTTAAAAAATATTTTTGTAGTTGTTGCTACTAATTTGCGGAATAATCTACCTAACATAAGGCAAGCAACTAACAGAACATTATTCAAAAAACACTTTCGAAATAGCTCCACACAGCGTTAGTAAGTAGTATATATATATGTATGTTTATGTATAATAATATGTATGTATTAGTATTTAGGTTATCGATATTATGATATTTATTCCATATAAAGTAAGTAAGAATATATTAATAAGCTGTTAATTTAAATCGTTATTTATTTATTATTTGGCTATCAGAGAATGTCTTCGGGCATTAAGTCCGCCTGTGTACCTTGTGCAATAAAGTTTATAAATAAATAATTCGATAATATATCTTGCACGATTTGATCAAAAAACAATTTATTTGTTTATTTTTATTTATAGATTGATGAATGCTAAAACCGGTTCAATTTCATATAAATTATGCTTTTACATCTTAACAACAAATTGACATTTGATAAATCAACAAAATAATCGTGTTCAATGAAAGTATGTTTGCAAATAAACGACTATTAATTAATTCAATTTGCACGTTCAGATAGATCGATCAATCAACATCGACCAGCGAGTGCCATTCATATGGAGATTGCAATCTCTCGATACTTCAACATAGAACCGAGAACAAGACCAGAATTGGACGTAGTTACGCAAAAGGGATCCAATCCACATTAAGTGGCAAGGAGGGGCACACACCCTCAGGAGGGCAAGGCAAATATAAAAAATAAATGTCCTCTTTTTACTAATATAGAATAAGCTAACACTATGTTACTAACCCCTATGGATACTATTCCGAAATAAACGCATTTTATTAATTTTTTTATTTAAGTTAATTTTATGTTATAGGTCATTAATGTTGGAACATTTAAATTAGTTTATCATTTAGAATATGTCAAAAACAGTATTTTCATATGGATCTTTGTTGATATTAAAAATATCATCCTAAAAATTGTGGATTGGATCTTTTTGGCGTAACTGCGTCCAATGACACCTCACTAACTTTTTATTACGATAGATGGCGCATGATAGATGGTACCTAATATAACTGTCAGTTGCAGTGAAAACTTGTATTTTTATTACGAAATTTATAATTTTCTGGATATTAAGCCGAAGTAAGCAGCTTTTAAGTGTACAAATCGAGAATTCCAACCGAAATCAAAGATATGGTGATCTCAAAATTGCCGTTCTATTAATAAAACCTTTTTTCTTTTTAAAGATGGTGTGCGCTTTCTTAATTATTCGTTTAAAGTAGGTAACGTTAATTTAAAATACATTTTTCTGTTATAAAAATAAAAATCTACAAAAACATTTAAAAAATGATGCGATAGAGGTGTAAAACAAGGTACCGTTGCCGCTAGCGACATCTACAAAAAGCTTTGCCTGATACACCCCATTATCCTACGAGCCTACAAAGGCGAGGAGAAGATTGTGATCCGATAGTTTGGCATCCTTTACCACAAACTTTTATATATTTTAATATTTAATACTCTTTTGTTTTTTTACGATATACCTATTTGTTAATTTCAATTTATTCGGAGTAAAATACAAAGATTAAAAAATAAAATAAATTAAGAACTAAATTATAAAAACTAAAAATTAATAAATAAAATTACGACTATTCGATGGGCGTAGTGTGCCGAGGACACTCGCTGCGTTCCCCCGCTGAACAGCGAGGCTGACCCTTTGAACAAGATATTCTCTACTCAAAGGGTCACCCGTCGACAAGTGGAGTTTCTTACCAAGCTCGCGGGAGAACACAAGAGCCTCCTCGGACCACGGGCCCATCGTTTCAACTGCAAATGGAATGAAATGGTGATTGATGATGATCTCCGCGTACTTGTTGCGCTTAAGGCGTGCGGCTGATTCTGCAGCAGCCGCGGGTTTCTTATGGCTGGATGTCACATGTGACTGACAGAGTGTGTCAACACATGTGGCATCCCAAACCAGTACGCGGCCTCTAGTATATGGAATTAATGACATCCCGTCCGGACGCCTACCATCATTTCTAACTATCCCCGATGGTTCGAGGATGCAGGGGATGTTAGCAGTTGTAAGCGCCCTTGACAGGATGTCATTAATAGCATGATGTCTTGAGATTCTGCCGGCACTTTTTTTACATTTTTTTTTTTTTGTTTACATTACAAAATAAGGTCTAGAAATTAATAAGCGAACAAGCAAGTTGCAATTTTGTTGCAGTTTTATTATTAAAAGTTTAAGATGGTCTATATTTGTGAATATCAGTCACAACTGCCACAAGCAAGTTATTTTAAATTAAGTAATTTCAAAAATTAGCATTTGGCATCATTGCAAATGGCATATACTTTCAACGAGAACAACAAATTGATAGTAATTTGCCCAGTCTGCCGGGGCGGGGAAGTATTCACCGTTTGTGCCGATAAAGCTAGTAAAGTGTATCCACACGTTTTAGGGACAGGCTCGAATTGCCGTCATGCTCAGTCAATCCGGCATAGTGTTAGGGACTGATTGTTGAGTGTCTGATTCATGGACTTCGCGCGCCACTTACCATCAGGTGGACGCAAGGTCACATGTCGTGCTACTATAATAAAATAAAATATAACTTATAGCTGTAAAATTAAATTTTAATCTTTCTGACCACCTTTTTTACTAACTCAACATAAATCAGATATTAATGACGCAAAAACACTGCCATGACAGATATCTCGTAATTTACGCCCTAAAGTGTAAAGGGCCGACGTAAATAGTATTAAAGAAAAAGTTTAAATTTACATGTGAAAAGAAGAAAGTGGACGTGTGGTGTTTTACGATTGTAGACTCATGATATTCCAGTTTTAATAGGCATTGTGTTTTTAAAAAACTGTCTTTTTATTTTACATTTGACCCAAAATATAGCATCGATAGTCATATTGTTTGTTCAAACTTGTTATGGCTCTGATAATTTATTTATTTCCTTATTTAGTCGAAGAGAACAAACATAAAGTATAGGGACAAAAATAAGGAAAGGCTTGCTCTAATGATTCGGACATGTTGAAAGAATGAGTGAAGAGAGATTGACGAATCAGATAGATAATGCGAAAGTTGTGGGTAAAAGAGGCCCTGGCAGACCGAGACTTACCTATTACGATCAAATAAATAAAACAATAGCTGAAGGTGCATTAAAAAGCCATCAAAATAAAAGGGCATGTATGAAGAGGTTGATGAATGTCGAAGAAGCGAAAGAGGTATGTCGTGATCGTGTCAAGTGGCGCTCAATTGTCTCTGCCTACTTCGCAAGGGATTTGGCGTGAAGATAGTATGTATGTAAAAATAAAGCAATTATTTATTTATTTATATAGTACACACAGCAGTACATATATTATCACACGCATAACATAGTATAATTACAACTTATCTAATATATGTACCAATTAGGTGTCACAGCATTCACCATTAAAATTATAATCGCCACCAGAATATTTCCACTGTGAACAAAAGTGCACCCTTTGGATGTATGTAAATGTATTTTGCTAAGTAATCGCCCTGGCCAAATATTTAGCGAACAACTGTAATGTTTATGTTAGAATGCATTAACACTACTAGGTGAACTCCGAAGCAGCTACCGTTAACCCGCAAGAATCAGCCTTGTGATTTTGACTTTAAAAGCGGTGCGGGAGTTGCTGAATATATCCACGTTCTACAGACCATTCGACTTAAGATGTCCCATGCTTATGGGAATTGGCAGCATTGTTGTATTGTTGTGTTGCCAACAATACCGCGTGTAATTGTAAAAATATTTTATTTAGGCTTCAGGTGTCATTAGTAGAACTTCTATTTGAAATAAAAAATGAAATTATTAATGATAAAAAGTTCCAGTTATGTCGTTTGGTGCAGAAACGTGGACACTGACGGTAGGTCTGGTCCACAAGTTCAAGGTCGCTCAGCGAGCTATGGAGAGAGCTATGCTCGGGATTTTACTAAAAGATAAAGTCAGAAACGTTGACATCCGTCAAAGAACCAAAGTTACTGATATACATAGCTTTTAAAATTAACAAGCTGAAGTGGCAATGGGCTGGACACATATGCCGCAGAACCAATGAACGATGGAGTAGACGGATTCGGAGTGGAGATCACGTACTGGAAGACGCAGAGTGGTACGACCCCCTGCGAGATGGACAGATGACCTGAGGAAGGTCGCTGGTGGGGGATGGATGAGGGTGGCAGAAGATCGTGTGAAGTGGCGAGCCTTGGGGGAGGCCTACATCCAGCAGTGGAGAGACACAGGCTGATGATGATGATGAATGATAAAAAAAACATTATCCGAAAAACAAAACATGGTCGTAAGGCCGTGTCTGAAAATCGCGATATCCATAGTGATAGGTATATGTATAGTTAACGGATTGCATTATATAACGTTTGCGCTATAACAGAATAGGGCTGCTGGAAGGAATAATTGAGTCGAGGACCTGTTGAGGAAGCGTCTATAAATATGGGTGTGTGTTAGTGAATTACCTACATACATATACTTTCCTTTTTAACTTGTAACTATGAAAGCTATTTGAAATCCTTCTGCGAAAAGCAATTTCTCGAGATAATAAAGTTTCTATGTGTCTTGTTACCATGGATAGCATTACGGCGGATACTATTACCGTGGCATTTGTCGAGCAAAACCGCAAGTTGCAGAGGCGTGAAACCATTACCCGCACGGCTTCAGATCCTGTTAATGTCCTATTATTATAAGATCCGGAGAAGTGCGACCTTAAGGTCCATCGGTACCTATAGGTACTACCAAATACCTATCATAAAATACGTTAACAAAAGCGATGATGGGTTGCCTAACAATCTTATCATACAAACATACATACATATCTTCACGCCATGCGGGGTAGGCAGAGACAATTGAGCGCCACTTGTCACGGTCACGACATACCTCTTTCGCTTCTTCGACATTCATCAACCTCTTCATACATGCCCTTTTGTTTCGATGGCTTTTTAATGCACCGTCAGCTTATGTTTTATTTATTTGATCGTAATATGTGAGTCTTGGTCTGCCAGGGCTTTTTTTACCCACAACTTTCGCATTCTTTACAATCCCCAAACTCCTTTATACCTTAAGACTCGTTTCCAGTTCCTTGGAGACAGTCATAATCTTCATCTTCGCTCTGCTAATAACAATCAGCTATGCGATATTCAGATTCTTTTACAGTTTCCTCTGCTCGGGAGTGGAACAAACTTCCTCTGGTTATCAGACGGGCGCCGTCTATTAATATATTTAAAAATCTACTTATCGCTCACTTTGTAAACAAACAACAGAGATCTTCCTAGTACCTATATCTATCATACTATTTTATTGTGTGTAAACAGTACTATATACTTGCTTGGTTTCGTATTTGTGTATATATATATATATATATATTTATGTATTTAAGTAGTAGTATGTAACGATTATTATGTATTGTATGTAAATTGTATATTTATAATAATGCACCCCGCAAATCCTCTACCACACTCCCAAAGGTTAGCTGTTATAAAATGCCGAAAGGCATTAAGTTCGCCCTTGTACATTACTTTTAAGTTTTTTGTGCAATAAAGAGTTTATAAATAAATAAATATATATCTGGTTCGTCAATCTCTCATCGCTCATCCTTTCGACATGCCCGAACCATCGGAGCATGCCTTTCCTTATTTTTGTCCCTATGCTTTCTTTCATACCTACCCTTTTGCGTATCTCATCATCATCGTCATTAATGAATTATATTTATTATCCATTAAGTACCTACTACTTTTTTCCGCATTTTGTGGCAAATGCCAATGTTTACTTTCAACGAGAACTAATATTGTAAGCTTTGCCATTGTGAGTTTATATAAAAATAACACACACCGCTTGAAACAAGACTTACTGAATAAAAATCACGGCATTTATTTGCGATATTTCTCGAGTTTGGTCGATGAGCTTGCCACTTATAATTGGCCTATATTGGCGTGGTTTCTGAACACCCCGAAAGGGATACGGTCGTGACGATACTTTTTATTTATTTATTATTTACTAGCCGTTTGACCGGGCGCGGTGTTACTCGTATACCTATAGGGCTTCATTGGTCCTCGAGACAAAATGTAAAGAAAGATACCAGTGGTTCCAAAACTTTAACAAACAAAGAAAATATACGAACGTTGCTTGTTCCGGGTTGGTTCATTTTTTATTAGAAATAATTCAACTGCAACAACTGCCTCCGTGGTCTAGCGGTTAAGTCCGTGGATTTAGACTCGGAGGTACCGGGTTCGATTCCTGGTCGGGACACAAAACTATTCATTAATGTAAATAAATACATTTAATTAATATTTAATTTATTTGTGATATTTCTCGAGTTTGGTACGCTAGAGACATCGACGAGCTTGCCCCTTGTCATGATTGGCCTATAGTAAAGTTGGCTAAATGTGAATCCGCTTATTTATAAGCGTGGTTTCTGACCACCCCGAAAGGGAAACGGTCGTGATGATACTTTTTAATTCAAAGATAACGAAAAGAAAACAGAAACATAGATAAAAATTAACATAAAACACTACAACACTTGTTTGAAGATTGATGATGACGATGATGAGATGTTAGGTAACCCATCATCGTGAACTTTAGTACGAACTACGACTATAATCCCTTGAATTTAAACTTTGTATATTATTATAATCGCATTATAGAGATTGATGTCTAAATTTACATAATCTTATAGTAATCCTATTATACAATTTTGTTATGATAGTTGACTAATACTTGTGAGCTAAGACCTTTTTCCTAATAGAATTTAATAATGAAACATAAAAAATTGATGGGTATTAAAATAACACACTATAAAAACAGAAAAATGTGAGTTTTATTATATTATTAGGGGTTAATTAAATGTAAATATTAAATTTCTTGCTTCGAGCATTCGTAATAAAGCTTAAAATCGTTTGCGGGTTTTCTAAAAATACGGCTAGTTTACTTTGGCCCAGTAATTTTGGTCATCATCGGTTTTGTCATAACGTTTTTTTTTATTAGAAGTCAATCGAATTCTAATATGGTTTCAATATGTTTTTGGTATCTAAAAAACCAACCTAATACCTATTTAGCCATTTTCTTGACAACATAGAAGTTTATATTAATATTTTATTTGCTCCCGCATTACAGCTGGGCCCCCATCCTCGCGGCTTTAACATGCAAGTATTAAATCTTATGCCAAAAAGATTACAGTTCATTTCTCCAAAATATTGGGTTAAATATTAAAAAAATATAAAACATTAGTAAAGTACACTTGTTCGCACGTCACGTCAATCGAATCGAATAAAAGAAATCAATTTAAAATATTTTCTGCTGCATGGAATAATCTTAAATCGTTTTTCTGGATCAAACTAGCCTCACCATAATATTCTCAAGCCAGCAAGTGCGGCATAGAATGATATTCCCATTAATGTAACACTTTTTATTTTTGCAGCTTTATAGCCTTCAATCTATAAAAACCCGTGTCGAAACCTTACACAGTTCGCAGGTATGACAAAAACGCGCAGTGCATTTAGACCCAACCTTTTTGATCGGAGAGTCCATATAAGTTTGATACATTAGTTCGCCCCTTTGGAATCGGACACGAATGGACATTACCTGGGGTTCAGTTCCGCCGCGGACCACACGTCAAACCAATCAATATTTACAGGTCAATGACATGTCAAATAAACATAAGGTAGTTATTCCGAATATTACATACGGATAAATTAATATGAAAAAAAAAATTAAAAAAAACTTCGCCAAAAATAATCTTGAATTAAAAACTGAAAGGGTTCGGCACCGCTTTTGCTAGCGTGATTTTTTATATAAAAAGTAGAATTAATTCAGATAACCGTTTTCGATAAAGGTATTCTTCGAATCTTGTACTACATATTAGGTATAGTGAAGTAACTACTTGTGTTTAGCTTAGATAATACGAGCAGGATAAAATGCTTTTAGGATCATGAGTTTTAATTATGCCGAATCATGTAACATCAAGGCAATTGAAGCATTAAAGTAAGACACTAAAATGCCTATCTGAAGAGGAAATCTCATTGAATTATGTTTACGGACCAGTATTTTTTTTTTAACTTTGAATCTTTCGCACACACTAAAAGTCTTTATAATTTTAATGGGTCTTTCTTTACGCGATTTAACTTAGAGACATATTTCTCGCGACGTTTCAGCCAAGTTGCATTGGCCTTGGTCGCAACCGGCCGTATAAAGAATGAATTTACGCACTAGTTTCTTCACAAATGTTAAATATATTTTGACTTAGAATTCTGCAACAACCTAGTAGTGCAATAATTGATGTCTGGTCATAGTAAGAAGGTCAATTGAAAAGTTTTAGAAGTCTACTGTAATTAGTTGCAAGTAACGACTCTTGCTTTAAGTTCACTGCAGATACCTATTTACAACTTTTTTAATTTGCAATTTAACTAAAAGTATCTTTATCTACCTAAATGTTATACTTACCTAGGCTTAAATTGAAAAAGGGGAAGATACCTACCGTACAAACAACATTCAAAATATCAATTAAAATTACTTTATGACTCTCACGACTGCACTCTTCGTTTTTCTCAGTATAATCAACTTATAATCCCGTACCATAGTTCCAGCAGATATTCAGATTCGTTCACCGTGTCATCAGCTCGCCAGTGAAACAAGCTCTCAATGATCATATCCACTGCTTCACTGTTCATATTTTTAAACCTTATTTTCAAACAGACAAAATAGTTTCGTCTAAATTAATGGAAACCACTTTTTTATATTTATGATATTATATTATTTACTGTTTATTTGTTTCACTTCTATATTTGTATTTTATAGTTATATGTATGTACGAGTATGTATATGTGTATATATTTATTCTTTTATATATAATTTTTCCACACTCTCTAGGAAGAAAGATTCGATTTAAAAAAAAAAAAAACTCGCTTTAAAACTGACAGTAACGATTTTAACCTGATTTTTTGCCTCCGTGGTCTAGCGGTTGAGTCCGTGAATTTAGACTCAGAGGTACCGGGTTCGATTCCTGGTATTTCTCGAGTTTGGTACGTTAGAGACATCGACGAGCTTGCCACTTGTCATAATTGGCCTATAGTAAAGTTGGCTTAATGTGAATCCGCTTCTTTATAAGCGTGGTTTCTGACCACCCCGAAAGGGAAACAGTCATGATGTTTTTTTTACAAATTTTAAAGTATATGAAAATCTCTTTAGTGATACATTTTATTTTTATAATAACGTTTACAAAACCAGCGTGTTTGAAAACTAACACGGGTGCGTAAAAACATAAACATTGTGAAAGTATTTACAATCTGGAAACAAACCCGTGTATCCTGTCAGACCCTATAATTAGATAGCGACGACAACCGCTGTGCATCTAACTGAAAATTGTAGGATTCGACACACACAGGGAGTCACTTAAAGAATGAAATCGCCAGTTGAAAGTTGGAAAGTCTAAAGCGACAATATAGCAACTTTAGAGAAGGCACAGAGATCAAATACATACATATCTTCACGCCAAATCCCTTGCAGGGTCGGCAGAGACAATTGAGCGCCACTTGTCACAGTCACGACATACCTTTTTCGCTTCTTCGACATTTATTAACCTCTTATACATGCCCTTTTGTTTCGATGGCTTTTCAACGCACCTTCAGCTATTGTTTTATTAATTTGGTCGTAATATGTAAGTCTCAGTCTGCCAGGGCCTCTTTTACCCACAACTTTCGCATTATATATCTGGTTCGTCAATCTCTCTTTATTCATCCTTTCAACATCAAAAGATCAAATATAAGAGAAAAAAATAGATACATTGTTCTTTACACCATCTACTTTGTTCTTCTCTTCTCAAGAAAACGTGTTTTATACTTCCGTAAGCCTTACAAGTCGGCATATTGCCAGTAAAACAACGAAATCAATTTGAAAGTGCACACGACCATACACTAATTATTACAGGGACGATTGTCCTAGCTTTTATTTCTCTCACTGTTTGGCTTCTTGCCCCATCTTATAAATATGTTTCATTGAAAGGAGGCATTTTTAAGGTTATTGAAACAAATACAAACTCACTTTTTTTACACAAGGCCAACAACCGTTAAATGCTAAAATCAAAAGCAAAGGTATTTAGTTGGAAAATATATCAAAAAGCTTCAAAAACTTAGGAAGATATATTTTAGGGATGCAGATATATTTTTAAACTTTAATAAACCTATAAAAAAGCAATATAACCGACTCAGAAAAATAATTCCTGTTCAGATATTTATACTTGTATTTTCGGCTTATGTGGCGCTTTAGACTTTTATAGCTTTCCACTAACGAAATAAATAGTTTTTTTTATTCCATCGTCATCATCACCATGTCGAATGCCTCATAGTAGGTATTAGTCGTGATGGACTAGAATAGAAAGAACTTGCGATGATACTAATGAAGGAAAAAAAACTGTTTATTTTATCGCTATCAAAGATTGTTTTTCCTTACTTTACCAAATTGCTTATTACAAAATTTAAGAATAAAAAAACTGATTTGAGATGACTGAATATTTTATTTTAACGTGATATGTTTCTGATTGTTATAATAGTTTAATTCGAAAAGTCTGAAGTTGTTAAAGTGGGTAGCCTATAAAATGATCGATAGATAAATTGAATGTCTACTAATCTTCACTTTGAATAAGATGTATTTTTTATACCAAAATAACATCGATCACGACTCGAGTTTGCCTGTGTGTAGCCGATCCCTAATTATGACGGCACGGGCCACGCGTGTGGTGTCCGCATGCATCGAAAAGATGTGGCGACGACCGATGGATCATGTACACACACTGCTCCAAAATAAACAAATTTTTTAAGGACCGACCTTACTCGTATATTATAAATTATAATCATATGGTACTGAAAGACATGAGTAACTATTTGTGCTGCGTTATGCTATGACTTTTTGTTTATTTAATTGTAAACTGGAGAGAAAAAGCAATTGAAATCTAGCATAAGTGTCCAAACCACTAGGCTAGACAGCAACAGAGTAGAAAACTTGCAAAACCATTGAGATTGAGGCGCTACCGTTTGAAACAAAATCCAACGGGGCAGAAGCGTATAAACAGGCTCATGCTGCGGGGGTAGGGCGGCATCCTGTAGCCCTATTATGTCACTTAGTCGCAAGCGTTATTAGTGGATTTCGTTATTTACAATTACAAAATATTATTCAATTCTCAAATTAAAAAGCGCTCCACCTTGAAAGCGTCCGTGCAAATATCAACCTTAATAGCGTGATATATATAGTTCATTATATAACGTTTGCGACACAGTAACAGAATAGGGCTGCAGTACCCCTAAGTCGCAAACGTTATTAGAGGATTTCGTTATTTACGTCTGAGGTTGCGTCATAATTTTAAAATATTATTCAATTCTCAACTCTATAAGCGCTAGACCTTGACAGCGGCTGTGCAAATATCAACTTTAATAGCTTTATATACATATATGCATGTAGTTAACGGATTCCATTATATAACGTTTGCGCCTAAGTAACAGAATAGGGCCGCTGGGGTGCTTACGCGCGTATCAAGTACATTTTTAATTTACTGTCTAATTTGCATTCTATCCAATGTATTGTAATATATATAATTTGTATAAAATTGTAAGTAGTTTGGGATCGAATGCACAAACGGCGAACGAGTGCCTTCACTTGTAGCCACGACTCAGCCTTAGCTGTAACACAGGGCTAATAGTGAAGTGAGATAGTTATTGGATTTTAGTCTGTAGGCGCTTTGAGGTCTCGTTAGAAGGCCCCACGGTGAGTCGGGGATGCAAACACAACCCGGGCTGGGCCCTTCAGGCCGTCTATAAAGAAAAAGCCCTTACACCTCTTGTTTGATATCTTGACTACGGGACGCATGCAGCGTAGCTTGACTTTCATAGTTTCGATGCTTAACAATATACGCGGTAGGTATGTTTGTGCGTAATAAATGATTTTTCTAGCCCGGGATCTATATTAGGTCAATGCTGTCAAAATTATGGGGTGATGGTTTGTACAGGAGTGGCCGGAAGATAATATTTAAAATTAATATTCTCAAAACATAATATTATTGTTGTAGCCCTTTTTCCATATGAGAAATAATAAGCTATTAAGTTAAAACGGAAAGTATGGTTCGTGTTATTTACGATTACCTACTACGTTGTAAATAGAATGTAGACAGATTTAACTCAGTGAATGTATCCTTCAGGAAATGTAAACGTAATTCATTTGTATTTAATTTAGAAATACGACTATATATCTATAAATATATATATAAATAATATCTATATAACAATGCAGAAGGGACTGTGCATTTTATGGCGTTATAGAGAGCTGTCGTTAATAATAATAATATACGTTTATTCAATGCAACTAGGCTCACATGTTAGTTACAAAATCCTTACAACTAATGTTAATATAAAAATGAAAATAAAAGTAAAACGAAAATAAAATATGATAATATTTTATGACCGTGCAGTAACCACTCCGCCCCCCACCAGTCTGACAGGATGCATCTCACTCCCGCCAGACCAGCAGCCGCACGAAGCAGTCAATGCACGGCGAACCACATCTTTCAGATATCATCTTCAGGATACTGTTAGTGCTTGTCCTCACTCTGTTAAGCAATGATGCAGTGGTTTTGCGTCTTATAGCAAAGAAGTCATCTGTATGAGCCTGCGCAAACATTGCGGACGCACTACAGTAGCGTGGCAGCCCCAACAATATCCTGAAGCTATTATTGTACTGTACACGTAGGGCGCTGATCGATGCTGTTAAATGGAGAGAAGAAAAATTAGAATTGGAAGACAAGCTAAACCAACCACAGCCAATTGATTTCGACGCTTTGTCGTTAAATCGAGTGACGTTACATGGAGTTTACACTGTATAAATTTTAAAAAGATAAGATTTTTTTTAATTTATTGGCTATTTATAAATACCAATAGGTGGGCTTAAAGCTAATAACAGCTTTTTTAACAATGTAAGAAAAAACAAAAACTGCCTCCGTGGTCTAGCGGCTAAGTCCGTGGATTTAAACTCGGAGGTAACAGGGTTCGTTTCCTGGTCGGGACACAAAATTATTTAATAATATAAATAAATACATTTAATTATTGTTTAATTTATTTGTGATATTTCTCGAGTTTGGTACGCTGCACGCGCTGGAGACATCGACGAGCTTGCCACTTGCCATGATGATACTTTTATTTTTTTACTTTTTTAATCAAAAAAAGTAAAGTAAAAATTATTTATTGTACAGTAATTAATACCTTGTAGGTATTCTCTAACATATAACCTTTGGAAGAATGACATAAGAAACTGTGGGTGTATTTTTTATTGTATTTTTTTTTTTAATAATGCTAGTGACAGTTTAATTGCCACTATTAATTTTAATCTTATTACTTTATTTTTCTGTTATTTATTTTTTAATTTTATTGTCTTAATATTAAAAAAAATTTTAGCTCGTGTTTCATTGTCGATATATATAGTTATGTATCGATATATGTTTAATATCATATGTCTTAGTATGACAATGCCTCTTTACAGCAGCTATAATTTAAGTTACACCTTAAACTGTTTTTGTTTTAGCTAAAGTATGACAATGCCTTTTTACAGGAGCTATAATTTATGTGACATTTTAATAATGTTTTAGCTTATAGTATAACAATGCCACTTTACAGCAGCTATAATCTTAGTGACATCCTCGTAATTGTTTTCGTCTTAGCTTGTAGTATAACAATGCCTCATTACAGCAGCTATAATCCTTGGTGTATTTATTTTATAATTGTGTATGTCTTAATTTATAATATGACAATGCCTATTTACAGCAGCTATAATTTTAAGATTATAATTATGTATATTTGGGTTGTAATGTGCTGCTCCAAATACAAACTATTTCCTAGAAAATAAGCTTTTCGTTATATTAATTAATTCTTTGACATGTAAAAGCGCAGAATACATTATATTTATTGTCCTATGCCTACTTACAAAATAAATAATAAAAACAAATAAAAAAATAAGCTGTGATTTTTTTGAAAATAAATAAATTATAGTACTTACTTAGGCGCTAAGTGTCATGATTTGGTCAGAAGGTATTTTTTTTTATGTTATAATATTGATGTTGGTATGTGTCTAAACTGTATTTTCTTTTGTTTTCAGGGTGCCAAATGCTCCCAAAAGCAGCATTGGTGAGATCTTCAACCACGACACTGTGGACCACGGATCTCCCAAGAACGGCATCAGTCGTCCGCGCGCCGTCCGCGATACGCCGACTCGTCCGCGGGACACCCACTCTCGTCTCTTTGGACAGGTATGTTTCAAATTGAGAATATGTCATTGGAAGTAGGCGACTTTTATTTCTCCGTCAGTAGGTTCGGTCCGCAATAGAGATCTTGAAATTACGACTCTCCCAAGAACGGCATCAGTCGTTTGCAACACGCCGACTCGTCCGCAAGATACCCACGTTCGTCTCTTTGGACAGGCTTGTATAGGTACATATGCACGAGTAATTTGGGGTATATAGGCGTCTTTTCGTCGACACACCTATTCTCATCTCTTTGGCCAGGTAAATATAAAACTTAACACTTGTGGCAAATCGAAATAAAACAACTCCATTTTCTTGCCTAACTATATGTATAGCCCACACTAGCGAATATAACACACTGACGATTACAGCTCTCCGAAGAACTGCATCGGCCTTCTGCAAGTCATCCATTCTCGTATCATTTGGAGAGGTGTGTTTCAAACTGGGCAATATGTTTTATTTTAGCATTGGCCACACTATCGATTATAATACTACTCCATAGGGATAGGACATCATTATTTTGCCACAGCAGCATCTATGTAGGTATTGATTGTTTGTAGTGTTAAGTGGTAAATGACGATGGCTGTTCTTTGCTATTAATGGTATACTTCTGCTATCCTGCCATGATTGGTAAACAATAATATGTATAAGTGACAAAACCGAGTGTAGGTACTTAATGTATCTTATGGTTAATAAATAAATTGAAATTGAAATTAAACAGCCATATTCCACGTAATATAGCTAGTACTAAATAAAAATAAATTATATAATCATGTAAAGTAGGTTCTGACAAATCTTTTAAATTATTATTTGTATTGAATCTACGTTTAAAAAAATATATTGGATGGAATAAGAATACAGACAGGATGAGCAATTAGTTCCGCTCTGTTTTGTCCACTCCTATAAAATCCCAGGGATTTGCGCATCATTTGATTATTTCTGACGATCCCGACCAAAGCTCGTTTTTAAAACGTAATAATCGACGAATTGCGCCTCCTGAAAAGCTGCGTTGCCGACATCCTATATGTATGTATCGCGGCTGCGCAAGGACATGTCATCCCAAGATGTTCTCGGACACATACGGGTCCGAGAGGGGATCGACTCTGTCGCTGGTATCGACGAGTTACCTTCCCATTGGGATAACACAGGATTAAAGGCCTTAAGGATTCGTGTGCGGTCAGAGCACCTTAAATTAACCTGATGGATATGACCACACGAAAAAGATACGAAAGCTTTAGATGAAATAATACTTTCATTTAGTTAATGTTATTATATGTATTTTAGTTATGGCCATCAGTTGCCTGATAATAAACAATTTATTATTATTATTTATAATAATTTATTATTATTTTTTATTTATTTTTAATTAATTTATAATTATATTGCTCGTGAGTCACCGGCCCGACATCGGCCAATCTACCCAACCAAATACTGATTACTGTATGATTTTTAAAATGATGTTAATTTAACAAACAAAAAAACGTGGAATTTTCAGGCTGCAGCGAACTCTCCAGCCCCGATGGTGACCGACACTATTCGCAGCAACATTCAGTTCGGCGAAGGGCATACCAATGGCATCTCCACTCCTGCGCAGTCTCCGAAGCCGATGACCAACGGCAGCGCCTCCTCAACCCCCAGCAGAGGTGAGCTGGAGTCTCCCGAACACTGTGAGTCGCATACCTTCTTGGCACGACTGCACGCTATCACAACACACTAATTGGAGATTGTTTGATTAATATTAGTCTTTTTGAACTAAAATATGAAGAAAAAAATAAGCTCAAGTAATAGACAATGGTAAATGTCTAGCTTCATAACGTCTCAGTTTTTACTATAATAGTCCGTGTTAAGGAATTTTGAATAAATGATGTGTTGGTTATGTATATATACTGATACTATGATAAATACTGATTTAATATTAAATTCCTCGTGAATTTGGGCTTTCACAAAAATACATTTTTTAAAGAATCAGCACGATTGAATGTTATTTAATTTTGAGATTTAATGGTTTAATGGATACTTGCAGAATTGTAATATATTTGTTAACACGTAACAGCTTAATATTGACCTTACAATCTCCTGGGTTCAACTAACGCTAGTGGAGTGAGTACTTCTAACAATATTATTTTAACATGGCTAGTTAATTCTTTTAAATAATCTTTTTTAGTATCCAACCTTAAAAATTCTAAGAACAATAGAAACAGTTAGGAACTAAAGAAGAAAATAAAATAGCTATACATTAAAGCAATTTCTATTGAAGATAATTTCTAAAGAAAGATTAATGAATGTATATACATACGAGTACATAGCTAGTGAGACACTGGCCAAAGCTTTGCTTGGTTTTAAAGCACTAACACAAAACACAATAACCCATACATCTGTATACTATAACATTTCTAATCAATAAGCCTTAAAACTTTAAACAAATGTTGTTTGCACGAGTGGAGTGAACACCTACACATAAATTGAATAATTAATGATATTAAGTGTTAATAAAAAGTTTGAAATACTCAGCTAATAATGTACGAAACATACTTTGGATTTACCTTGATTGATTGACTATATTACCTACTAATTGTTGATTCATTATTGATTTTAAACTAAGAATTCGTAATCCAAAGTATGTCACCCTAAGTTTCTCAAAGGATTAAAATATTTTATCTTCTTTGTTATAAGTCAACTGGTTGGCTTGTCACTTAGTTAAGCCAATCACGTGTCTTATAATTAAAAAGTTAAACGTTCGATATGCTTTGAAAAACTATGGGTAAATCATGCGTACAAATAAAAACCTATTATTCTGTGGCAACGCACACAGTTTTGTATTCGCCACCTCGAAGAAACCCAGTGACCGGCGACGGCGTGCTGCTCCCGGCTCAACGTCGGCGACATCCTGCTGCCAGCCTACGAGGTGCACTCCCATACCCAAATCCTCTCGAACCCCAACCAACACACGCATACTACACCCAAACATGGCCACCCAACCCTGGAGAATACTATGTCCATTCCAAAACAAAACCCCCTCTCGTGTTTCAACACACACCCTATTCTTTAATTGGGCTATATCCCAACCAGGATAATGATCCAGATCAATCGATTGTAGATCGTCACTGGCCTCCTCTTCCTGGTCAATATAATGTTGAGCAAACGAATGAAAAGATTCCATATCATCCATTGCCTCCTCACGCCTTCGTTGGCATGACTTCCGCTTTAGGCGACCGTCCGAAGCCGGATTATAAGTACGATCCTGTTCCTTCCCTCGACGGGGGAATTGATCCATATATGATTTCGAACCTCTATCCTCCGCCAACGTTAATGAAGTATGAACGCGACGGTCCCATACCGGACGTGACGTTGTTCGAGACTCCGGTGACGAGAGGTCCGCATACCCTGACCGGGTTTCCTCCTATATTCCACAAACATATCCCAGGGTACCTCTTCAGACGTGACCGACATCCGGAAGACTTCAATCCCGAGACGTATTATGTAGATTATGTTCGCGGAAGAGATATGTGGGTGGGTGATTCATTTTATACTTTGAAGGAATGCAATGCACTGCCGCAAAATAAATTATTGACACAGTGGCTAGGAAGATTTGTTGGGCCAATTACAACTATATCCGCTGGCTAGCTTTTATAAATAAGTAATTAGCTTTTATTTTGCAGTTTTAAAGAACCACAAGACGATTCCTTCAAAGATTAAAATTAAGCACCCACAGCCTTATTATTATTTCGCTTATTAACGTTAAATATAGTTCATGTACTGTCATTAGTGTTAGGTGTCTATTATTACTTATTGTTACTTTTTCTATTTTTTATTTGTTGTGGGCTTGTTTAAAGCCTATGATGTATTTTTATGTTTTCATTTCTTGTTGTTTAGTATTTAGGTATTTTTATAATGCATATTCAGAAATTGTCAGATGTCTTTCGAATTTGTGTGGTAATTTTATTTCTACGACTAATAGCTGGCTTCTGAAATGATGAATAAAAAAAGAAGAATGTTTATTTTTTTGTCATACTTCAGGTGATTGGTAGTTGACTTGTCTATTTGTAAGTTGAGCCCATCACTTGCCTAATATTAATAACGTTAAACGTTCGATATCTTTTTCGTCATTTGAGAAACTTGTGGTGTTCCTTGGGGCATTCCATCGTTACAATTGACAAATTTAACATCAGAATTCATTTAACTTTGAAAAACTTTTTAATAGTTAGCCACATTCATTCAAATAATAACATAAGATAACTATATAGTTTTTGGCTTTATTCAGGAGTATAATCAACCTATTGGGGGCCCTGGGACATTAGGATAATGGGTCCTCTTTGATTATTGACAAACTAAATTTTATCACAAAACCAAAAAGAAATATTAAGAGAAATTCATTATTAATTCAACTGTTTTATTTTATTTCTTTATGTGAATATCGATTATCGGTTGGTGATCTGGCAGGAATAAGAGGCCCACATAGACCACGGGACCCTCGGCACATGCCCAGAGTGCCCAATGGGAAAGTATAATAGACTTTTATCAATGATTAACAAAACATTTAAAAGCTGTATGATGTCTGATGACATTAGTTACAACTGTGAGAATGTGTATCTAAGAGTATATTACATTGAACTGACAAGTAATTACAACATCGTAATTTTTGACAGAAGACTCGACACTTAAGTCTAATTTAAAGGATATCTGTGGGGAGTCTTTCGCGCCATTTTGCGTGGGCATGTCAAGTGCAAGTTTTTGTTTTGTAAATTAATTTACTGTGGATATTATTGGTCAAAAGTGGTGTTGTTTTGTTAATAATTTGCTACAATGTGTATAATTATGGAAAACGATAAATTGCACTTTAAATATGGGGCACATTACAGTTTATTTTTTGCGGTTTTCCCGCGCTGTCAACTCCCATATTTTACCCGACGTGTTTGAGCTATGGTGCCGCGAGTGACACAAGAAAAGCATCAAATTCTGCAGCATCTGGAATTTGATGATGACCTCGATTAACTCATAAAATAGAAAGATATATTACGTCAGACTTGGCTGTATGGGCTAGACCCTTTGCCTTCCCTATCATCTCATTCATCATCCATCGGGAGAAGAGAACAAAAAAAAAGCAAACTGTTAGAAATGTTATTTACGTAAAAAAATCCGTTTTATTTGTAACGGAAAGCTTCATGTTAACATCTAATGTATTTTTATGGTAACGGAACGACCTAGGTTAAAAACACCAATATTCTTTTCATTGTTTTTATTTTTGCCTCTTTTCTTTAAAAAAAATGGAAGTAATAATTTCTATATGTTTTAAGCGCATGTTTAAATAATAATAAATACCTTAAGGTAAATTAATTCTGGAATCCAAATGTCACAATAGAACCTTATATCTGACAGTTTTCTGATAATCTTACTATAGTTATTATTAGATGTTATCTGTATTATTGTAATTGTATGTAGTTTGTTTTTCTTTACTTTTTTTTATTTAACCTTTCCACTGTTGTAGTCCACTTATTGTATGATCTGTTGTTTATGAGCCTTGAGTAATTTAATTGTAATCGTTGTGAGTTTATTACCGCGAATTTAATGTAGAATTTAGCACACTATCGGTCAGTTGCAGAAAGACTTCACTTTTTTTTTTTTTTTTTTTTTTTTTTTATCGCTACAGAAGAATAATAACAATTTTATTTTAACAACTTAAACGTATGCTTATGCGTCATTGGCCGAAAGTGACAAGCCAATCACGTGGCGTATATCAAAAGATTGAGCAGATATTATTTTAACCATCCTTCCTGCAACTGGCAGTTATATACATATATTATTATTAAGTAGACCTATAGTTTTCAAGGTGACCTATCAAAAGTACGGCTGTGATATATATATATAGGGGGATGAGAGAACACCTCTGAGTTCTAGACCTCCACTATTAGAGATGAGCCTTCTAGAAATTTCCAGAGAATGTGTTCTTTACTTGCCACGCTGGCCACGCCAGGGAAAGAGTCTGATATAATTGTTTAATGACAATATATTAACAAGTGCTTAAGTTTGTATTAGTGGAGCCGGGACCAACGGCTTAACTTGCCCGTGATCTCAAGATCCAAAATTCACTTAATATTATCCGCCTCTTTCATTCTTTATTGTTATTTCATTTGCTAAAAAGAGAAAAGTTATACTGGGTGAATATTGGATTTTGAGATAGATTTATTAATTCGGGCCTTAAAGTCTATACCTTGCACTAAACCCCCCCAAAAAAAATAGTATAGGTACTTATCCACAGTAATTTTAGTTTTTAATCTAGTCTTTTAAACTATTGTGCATGTTTATTTTGGACTATGTATTTTAAATTTAGATTTACACGTACTAATAGAATTTAAATAACTAACATAACTGCTTATGCTGGGTCTCTATGGAGGTCAATAATGTATTTAATTATTTGAAATAAGGTTCAGCTAACAAACAATTATTCAAATCATAGACAATCAATCGCGTCGGGTTGCTAGCCTAAACGCAACATTTTACACAAAAATGGTAATTAAAAAATAAGTAGAAAAATATAACATACAATTTAAACTAATTAAAAGTAATAACTATAAAAACTAAAAATAATATTTGAAAAAAAAAAAACATAATTATAACATTTATTTATTTATTTTTGTTTATCTATTAATCAATTTTTATTTTATTATATTAACCATGCGATCGGTTTTAAATAAGATATCGATCGGTTTCTTTTTAAGTAAGCAATTGATTGTCTCAAACTATTATTGTTATATAAAAATATTAGTCAATATCGTTTTGATTCCCTTAGAAACCCAGTCTCAGTTGAGTCTGAGTAAGCTTAAGCTAAGCATTCGTGTGCGTGGATCACATGTGGCTCAGCTTAATCGAACTTAGTAGAATTGTTTTACTTTTTGTATTATTTTATTAAAGTTGGTATCATAATTATTTTTCAGAGGGCAACCCAATCACCGGCGATGGATACAAGTCAATGAACGGCGAAATCAACATGGTGACTGGATTCCATAGCAACCATATCATTAATCACAACCGCAAGCCGCCCGGTGGATATTCCTCCGGTCTTTGGTAAACAAGAAATGACCACCTTTCATACATTGTTATTTTAGTACAAGGATATTTGACGTTTCAAACTTTAGATTACTGGAACGCAATCTTTGAAAATGGGCGTCACAAAATTTTGTCAAAAATTCTGAAATACCAACACAAAAATAATAATATTTGTATTTTTCTTAAATATTGGTCATACAATTAAAATTTTGTAGTAGGTACGGTCAAGGAATTCAATTCCCTCTCCATCTCGTTGAAATATCGTTAGACATTCGCAAAGCATTAAGGTCGAAAATTGAACAACGCATGCGATATGTCAAAGTAACACCTGCTCTAGCTAGCTCCTATGGTGACAGTTTGCTATACGATATTGAACCTTAGGTGGGTTGGAAATTAAATTCCTTGACCATACAATTTCCAACTCGAAATTTTATTTTCACAAAACGAAATCATTTCTACGTTTACAAATATTCTTGTACAAATACAAAAGTTGTTTTATCACGGATAATTGCTAAATCCTATTGTGCTGGATAGGAAAATGATAAATAAAAAATTGGTAAAACTTGCATGGAAATCTTACTTTACCCTAACTAAGAGTGAAGCTAGATTTTTTGTATTTATATCCAGTGCAATAGATTACATTATAAGCGATAAAAATTCCTATAATTTTGTCATAAATAAAATATATCATTGTTCGTTGACACCTGTTCAAATAAAAACTCCACTTACGATTTTAAAAACATACGGCTTTTGTACACAATGCGAATTATCATACTTGTCCTTGTAAAAGTTAAAAGTGTTGTATATTGTGCAAGTCCCAAAACATTGTGTACAAATGCCCTTAAAAATTTACAGACAATAAAATGTATTTAAAAGATTTTCATTTTAATTAGTGTGTTGGAACATTTCACTAAAATCTCGTGTACACATTAATAAATTTGCATTTATTTAAATATTAATTTAAAATGTTCCTTTTTTTTAGAACATCGATGGAATGATTGTTAGGGGAGGGGGGGGGGGCTATTGAGTATTAAAATACATAGATCTATAAATTTTGAAGTTTATTATGTATTTAGAGTGTTTTGTTTTTCTTGTGTATATCCATGTCTTAAATGGTTTCATAACTTGACTACAATTTAGGGACTTTTTTATATCTTTGAGCAATTAGTATAGTTTTAAATTAGATATTTTTGTAACAAATATCATTATTGTATTTATTCGTTTTATGCTCTCTCGTAATTTTATGGATTTGCTTACTCTAATTTGTTGCCAGATCAAAAATATTACCATTGTTGCCAACTGAAAATTTGTTGCTATCTGAAAAATCGTTGACAACATATTTATGTCCAGTCAAGCCGACATAGTGTTAGGGACTGATGCCAGACATGTCTGATTCCAGTTGCTAACATTCATAGATTTAGCGCGCTACTTACCATCAGAGCGCAGGGTCACATGTGACTATAAAAAATGTAATATTTTTGATTTAGTGTAAAGGAAGTATAGAGAAGTTAATTTAGAAGGAAACCATCAGCAATATACCAAAACAACTCTAGTGCCTTGTTTGGTGGTGACAGAAAATTCTGTAAGAATCTGTGTGAGAATGACTAGGTATATAAATTATTTGATTATATCATCTATATTTCGCAGTATAGATATAGCAATCATACGGCACTCGGTCTAATCTATCAAATTAATATATTAATAACATAGTATTATAATATACATCACTATTTAAGGATTTTTAATAATCTCGTTCGTTAAATTGCATTATCATATTATAATAGATGTTTTTTTTTTATATATAGATTGCATTTATTTTGTCTTTTATACAAAGATTCCTTTTTTGACTTATTTTGTTTTTTTATTCTCATTTAATAGATTTTATTTGTGGTTTTGATAGTTTGGGAGATTATCTGTTAACAAAATTATTCATTGACCATTAATTGATAGTGCGTAGTGTCAAAAGTGATTTTGCTCTAATGTTTAGATTTAGCGTAGGCATATCATATAGTAATACATTTAACAATTTTATAATAGTGGACGTGTGTAAGCACAGGCCTAATTGTAACAAAAATGTTAATAGATAATAACCACTATTTCAAAATAAAGATTTTTTAATAATTGCGTTTTTTATTTACTAAACCAAGGTGCTAGTTTAGTCATCGTTCCTTTATTACAAAGGTAAAGGATCTAGATTGGACTGTGCCAACTACATAGCGATTAGTTTAATCAGTTTGGCGTCTCACGAAACGCTTGCAAGAGAAAACAGAAGGTCTTTTATGGGAGGCACAAGGAGGCTTTAGACTTGGAAGAGGATGCACTGACCAAGTCTTCTCGTTCCGCAATATCACAGATAACTTTTTGGCCTTAAACCAGAAAGTTTTCTGTGCTTTTGTTGATTTGGAGAAGGCCTTTGATAGAGTTGTAAAAAAAAGCTTTAGGACATATTGCCGGAGTATGGAGTGGATGACAAACTGCTACAGGCTATACAGTCCCTGTACAGGGGCTGTAAAGCTTGTGTACGGGTGGAGAGAGGTATGAGAGGTATCGCCTTGCTTTAAATCCCAAATGGGCGTCAAACAGACCTGCGTGCTGTCCGCCAGATTATTCACTTTATATTTCGACAAATGCCTAAAAAGAGTGAGGGAGAGTGACTGTGGGATAAAGATGAGTGATCTAGTGGTGAACGGTGCTTTATGCAGATGATGATACTCTTATGCTATCGTCCGAACAACAATTGCAATCACTAGTCACAGAAATGAGAGGGATGTGCAGAAAAAAGACTCCGTTTGAATGCGAAAAAAAACAAGGTTTGTGTTTACTACCTGTTTGTGTGTACTAGTGTTTGAAAGAAGAAGGATGACATGACAACCGTGACGATAAAGATTGATGATGAAGCTCTAGAACAAATGAAATTATAAATCTGGGGCAGTGTTTTCCAAGTGTTTTCAAACGGTTTAACGATCAAGTATCCGAATGGAATGCATTTTTTACGGAAAAAATCTAATAACCAAGACGCTAGCTTCCAAGACGGCATTAACGGAATCACACTGTATTTGGTTGGGTAGGGAGAGGAGTAGAATGGTGGATGGTGAGCTTATTATCGCGCAATAAAATAAAAAAGGGAGGCCTCCTCTTTTCAAACCAGCCTATTGTCGGTCGCAAGCCCGAGACACCATTCTTCTCATCTCTTACCCACACACGATGTACCCGGCAGCCGTACGGTGAATCCATGGAATGCTTAGAAATTTGTCTTCTGTCTTCCTATGATTCTTCTTATTTCTCTAAACCACACACGATGTACCCGGCACCCGCACGGTGAATCCATGGAATGCTTCGAAATTTGTCTTCTGTCTTCCTATGGTCAGTCGCAAGCAAGAGACATCATTCTTCTTATTTCTCTAAACCACACACGATGTGCCCGGCACCCGCACGGTGAATCCATGGAATGCTTAGAAATTTGTCTTTTTCGACGGTGATGGATTGGATTGAAATATGTTCAAGGCTATACAGGGTGAATTTTTCAAGTGGGTTGTAGGTAGCTTACTACCGTCACTTAGAGCTTTTTTTTTATTAAACATAACTTTTTCGTTGAACTTATTTAGTTAATCAATATTTTTGTTTCATAATAAATAATTCAGAGAATCAAAATAAAAAGATCAGATTTGTAAACCTGGCTATTGTCGGTCGCGAGCCCGAGACACCATTCTTTTCTTTCCCACACCCGATGGAACCGGCACCCGAACGGTGAATCCATAGAATGCTTATAAATTTGTCTCCTCTCTCTTCCTTCCTTGTTGGTAACATTTTAACTATGTACATTATACATAATATAAATAATTATTATACATATACATTAATAAAAAAGTGAAAAACATGTACCATGCAAATAATAATAATTAAATAATTTTATTCGAAGGAAGTAAGGCACAATGATTTAAAAAAAAAAACTAAATTATAAGGTAAATTAAAAATTTAAAACAGAAATTACTTTTATTTAAAAATAAAATCAAATTAATTAAAAAAAAAAACAACAAATCCGAGGTCTAGCGGTTAAGTCCGTGGATTTAGACTCGGTGGTTCTATTCCTGGTTGGGACACAAAAATATTTATTAATGTAAATAAATACAATTTAATTTAGATTTTGCTGGAACTTCACTCGCACCAACTACCACTTTCCCCGTTCCTGATCATTTCTTCTGTGAGATCATAATATTTATTCGACTTCATGTTGTGGTCTTTTGGTATATTTGATTCCCACGGAACGGTAAGTTCAATAAGGATAACTTTTTTAAAGGTATTAGATATATACCTATATATATATTATTTTTAATTGACTATAATTTTCGAAAATAAACACAGACATGTTTTTTTTTTTTTTTTTTTAAATACTAGCATGACATGTGACCTTGCGCCCACCTGATGGTAAGTGGCGTGCGAGGTCCATGAATGTTAACAACTCATGACTGACATCAGTCCCTAACACTATGTCGACTTGACTGGACATGACGGCAATTCGAGCCTGATCCCGAAACGTGTAGATACACTTTACTGGGTTTATCGGCACGAACGGTGGATACTTCCCCGCCCCGGCAGACTGGGCAAATTACCACCATCAGTCCGCCTATCACCTACACTAAATTTTATATGTAAAATTATAAATCTTAGTAACAGTGGATAGTGCAAGCGAGATGCAAATATTTACAACTAAATTATGAAATATCGCCTTCTTTCGCTTCGGTTAGGTTACAATTTTTACTACTGGTGGGAGATTCAATTTCTATAGTAACTGGTCCATCGTTCTGAATTGATACTTGCATATAGGCCCCGAAAACTCCATCTGAAATCACCAAGAATTACATGTATAAGATATCGAACGACTTTTTGATTAATGTACATCATTGTAAGAAATGACAAGCTAACTATCAATTACGTGGCATACCGCATATATCAAAACGTTAAAAGAAGGATTATTTTAAAAAAGTAAAGTATCATCACGACCGTTTCCCTTTTGGGGTGGTCAGAAACCACGCTTATATAGAAGCGGATTCACATTTAGTCAACTTTACTATAGGCCAATCATGACAAGTGGCAAGCTCGTTGATGTCTCCAGCGTACCAAACTCGAGAAATATCAGAAATTAATTAAATATTTATTAACTTTTAATAATTTAAATTAATAAATATTATTGTGTCCCAACCAGGAATCGAACCCGGTACCTCCCGAGTCTAAATCCACGGACTTAACCACTTAATTGTCATTAGAAAGCAAAGTGACATCAGAACCTCGCCAACCCAAGTCTGGCCAGCATGGCGAGTTCTTCAGAATTTTCTGGAAGGCCTTTCTCCAACAGGACTTTGTGTTCTAGGAGGATGTTATACCTAAATAATTTTATTTTATTTTATTTTGACAGCAAACAGACATTTACATCATATTAACATAATTAACATTACATTCAAAGTAAATACCTTTTATTTTATCAGCGGTGTAAGCTTTCTTTAACATTTGCAGAAATTCTTCATAAAACTGTTTAGATTTGTCTCCGGGCATTGCATTATGGAAATCTGGCTTGTTGCCCTGAAATCAAAGATTAGACTAATGTAAAGCTATGAATATTCAGAACAAAAAAAAATGCACATTTTTAATGAGTATCATCACGACCCTTTCGGGGTGGTCAGAAACCACGCTTATGAAGAAGCTGATTATTCACATTTAGCCAACTTATAGGCCAATCATGACAAGTGGCAAGCTCGTCGCAAACTCGAGAAATATTACATTTTAATATTGTTATGTCTCGACCAGGAATCGAACCCGGTACCTCCGAGTTTAAAACCACGGACTTAACAGCTAGACCACGGAGGCAGTTTATTATTTTTATTCATATTTAATGAATTTCAGTTTTATTTTTGGTAGTGGAATAGTTTACGCTAAAATGTTTGAATTTTATTTCTTATTGAAGTTACCGCTCCTTGAGAATTAAATATTCCAAAAGACCACAACATAAAGTTGAACAAATAAAGAAGAAATGATTAGGAACGGATTCTTTAGGCGGTGGAAGTTGGTGCGAGAGGAGCTCCAGCAAAATCTTTGTACCACTTACTAAAGGAATTGGGCCTGAGCAGGTCTGCCGTCAATACATTTATGGAAAGAGCTTCCAAGAGAGGGACACGGACAGACGGCATTAACGGAATCATACAGTATTTGGTTGGGTAGGGAGAGGAGTGGAATGGTGACCGCTTGTAGTGCAATGAAGTAAAGGAACCTCTTTTTCAACCCAGCCTATTGTCGGTCGCAAGCCCGAGACACTAATCTTCTCATCTCTTACCCACACACAATGGACCCAGCACCCGCACGTTGATCCATGGAATGCTTAGAAATTTGTCTTTCTCTTTAGCGCCGCTGGTGATTTTTATAAACGGAACACGGGGAGTAATAATTTTATATTAGCAAAGTGCAATTCTGATTTATATTTAAACATTATCTTGAGCTATATCATAGATATGTATAGTAGTGTTGCCCAAAGCAAGACCAAGACCAAGTGGTCAAGAATAGGGGGTCTTGGTCACAGTCTTGGTCTTGCACTCCTAATCTTGGTCTTGGTCTTGCCTAAGAGTCTCGCAAGCCTTTTGCAGGACTCAATTGAATTAACCGCTAGACCTCGGAGGCATTAGGTATAGGTGGGATTTAGGTATACTAAAATAAAATTATTTGCAAATGAGCTCTCCCAAGTTCCAAATACCTAAACGTTATTTGTTTTCCTTAGAAACAAAAAATATTAAAAATTACGGACACGACGCAATTCAAATTTATTGAAAACAAAAACCTAACCCCAAAAAAGTTAATACTTTAGCAAAATTTGGAAAAAAAATCTGTGCAAGAGTCTTGCGAGACTACCATATCAGTAGTCTTGTTGCTTTTTTGCAAGACCAAGACCAAGATTGGGCAACACTAATAATGTATAGTCACATAGCTTTGCCAGTGAAGTAAGCTAATCATCATGAGCCATCGATTTGGTAGAAGTACGATAGTGATGTACGATAAAATTTTCACAATTTTATTATACCTGTATACTTTTTTTTTCATTCAAATATGATTCGGATACTAACAATATATATTTTTTAAATTGTCTTTAGGTGCTGCAGTTCTCAAGTGATGCGGTTACCAACGAACAGTATTTGTTATGTATATATTTAATATTCTATTGAATTACCTTTAATGTATTATATAATGTGAACTGACTAACACAGAGCACCTCGTATTGTTTCTCTTTTACGCTGCTGCACCATCTCTTTCCTTCTGCGTTATCAAAAAGTCTTACATTCAATATCTTACGGACTCTGAAACAAAGGACCTAAGGGTTTAAGACCCAGCTTTACGTAATGGAAAATGGTGCAAAGGAATTTCAGCAAAATTTTTTGCACCATTTACTGAAAGAATTGGGGCTAAGCAGATCTGCCGTCAATACATTTATGGAAAGAGCTTCCAAGACGGCATTAATGGAATCATACAATATTTGGTAGGGTAATTAGATGAGCAGAATGCTGTATAGTGAGAGTATTCGATCGCAAGGCCAAGTCACTTCTCTCTCTTTCCCATAGATGACGGACCCGGCACCCGCACAGTGAATCCATGGATTGCTTCGAGATTTGTCTTCTCTAAATCATAATAATTTTAGCTAGCAACACTAAAACAAACCCAATTATTAAATGTTTTTTTTATATGTTATGCAAAAAACTGGTGCACTAAAAGCATAATAACTAGTACTAAAACGCTAAAATATTTGTATATTGTGGTTTATACTAAACTAGCTGACCCGGCGAACTTCGTACCGCCTGTCAGTCAATGATTGTAACATCGGTCGGTATGCCCCACAAATCAGCGCTCGTGCGCGCCACCTATCGGACAACAGTAGTACTATGTCAGAAACCTTCGCCGATGTTCACACAACATATTCCCAAAGTTTCATCCCGATTGGTCAAGTAGTTTTGATAGGGAACATACATACACACAGACATTCATTTTTATATATATAGATGCATACATTAAATCCAGATAGTGTCAGTTATCAGAGAAAAAAAAACAAATTAGTCATGTACCTATAAATTTATTTTTGAATACCTATAGATTTTATTTAGAATACCTATAATTTTAATTTTCTTTTATTAAAGGTATACATGAGTAAGTTTTGTAATTTTATTTTTATGGTAGTTGTTTTATCACATTCCCGGTTTGACATTGACTTATAAACAAAGGTCCTATTGGAACAGAAATTGTGTTCAATCCAAAAAGTTTTGTCACTTGTCACATTTGTCATTGGAGAGCATGTTAAGCCATTGTCCCAGTTCTACTTATATAATACTAAATTGCGATTGTCAAAATAGAAAGAAAGAAAATAAATTTACTGTCGTCACAACATTACAAATACATAGTACCTAGGTTAGTAAAAAGTTGTTAGTAATTAATACTGTACACAAAGTGTGACTGATCTAAATTTTACAAAACAAATAGGAAGTCAGCTCAGTATAAGCTACAGCTTTAGCTTAGCTTCAGCTGCATCACTGATTTTCAGCTGATGCTTTTTCTGAAATGGGCACAATCTCTGAGGCAATAATATCTTGAAAACAAGAATTTGAAGAGATAGATAGCTAACTTAAGAATATACAATAAAAATAGACAAGGCAAATATATATAATATACATATAAAAATTATTTAAATTGGCATCAAATTGTAGTAGTTGGTGTCAGTTACCTTTCATTTTGGACCTTGCTTAATTTTGGGTGGCGAGATCATTATGTAGAAAATTTAAAAAAATATATTCTAGTACTTTTTTATATGCCTTTTTAGCCTATTTAGAACCCAGTTAACTTACATGTATTCCATGTCCTTGATTGTATCTGTGTTTGATATTCCTATCAAAACACACAACCCTTGATCTATACTGCTAATAGTTTCTCCGCTAACTGAAAAATTATAATTTTATTCTGAGCATGATTTGATCATACATACATATCTTCACGCCAGATCCCATGCAGGGTAGGCAGAAACAATTGAGCGCCACTTGAGACAATTATGACACCTCTTTCGCTTCGACTACATTCATCAACCTCTTTATACATGCCATTTTGTTACAAAGGCTCTTTAATGCACCTTCAGCCAGTGTTTTATTTATTATATTTATATTGTGATATGTAAGTATTGATCTGCCAGGGCCTCTTACCCACAACTTTTTCATTATATGTATTGTTCGTCAATCTTTCAACATGCCCGAACCATTGTAGTATGCATTTTCTTATTTTTGTCCCTATGCTTTCTTTTATACCTACCCTTTTCCATATTTCGATGTTATGTATGCGGTCCGGCAAAGTAGCATATCCGAAGCAACAATCTTATTTCTACTGCATTAACCCTACTTGCATTGTGTATTCTGACATATCCACGTCTCGTCACTGACATTTTAACTGCCGATCAGTGACCAGGGCACTGTTAACACTATTTCCTGCGTTCACTCTTCTTTTAACATCCCTATCGTACTTCCTATCCGCAGTGAAAACACTGCCCAGATATATAATTTCATTTACTTTTTCTACAGTTTCATCATCAATCTTTATCATCACAGTTGTTACCCTCTTCTTTCACAGAATATCACTTACACCTGAACCTATGGCTTAACTTGCACTCTATGGCAATTTGTTCAAATTGTTAATCATAATGGTAACACAGTAGATTATAATACAACAATCACTTTTTCGCTGGGGATATTTTCCATCAACTGTGTTACTATGAAAACTACTTGATAAGTAAAAAAAATCATTTATTTATTATTTGAATAATTTACAGCTATTGCAATTAAATATACAATGTGAGTAGGATTCTATAAGCCAATTATAAATTTCCACTGGTAAAGTAACTTAATAAATTTACAAAATTTTGATGTCCGTTCTTGTCAGAGTGAATTAATTATACATGAAAATTATCACAGTTGGTGCCCTGATAATAATTACAATATTGTGTTATTATCAGGCGTCTCAGAGCGCCTGGCTTAGTCCAGAATACTTTATCTCCTGTTTAAGTGCTGAAAAACTTGATTCAACCATACGAATAATGTATTACTATTATTTGATGAAAACATTTTGTAAGCGGGATTCAATGTCCAAGAGTAGGAGCAACTGGCATCAGCCACTAACAACATTTATTCCGGCTTAATAAGATGCTTTTTTACTATTATCTTATTGGAAAATTATGTAAACAAGCTTTTTTGTAAAGTACTTAAAGGATATCCTTTGGTGAAATACTAATTTATAATACCAATACATACCAGATACACTAGCTTTCATTACTCTTTGAATTAAAGCTTTCATGATCTTTTAGTGGAACTAAAATGAATACGAGCCAATATATATATAAATATTTTTTAGGTTATTTTGTTTATTATGACAGTAATTTTTTCTTTAGCTTGGAAAAAATATTATTTAATTCTTTCAGCCGTCTTTGTCTTGGATCACGCTTGGTTTAGATTAAATTAATAAAATTTAATGAATGCCTGCATCCATCTATTACAGTTTTGTAATCAAAGAATACTCTTATTAGTCTGTGGAATAAATAAAATAGAATATAACTTGGGAAAAGAGTGGCAACTCTTGTGAAAAAGTGGGCGTTACCCTTGTGTCATTCGAACACTAGCGTCGCCAGCACAGACTATGAAGAGTAATTAGCTATATTCTGCAGCATCTGGAATTTGATGATGACCTCATTAACTCATTAAAAAGAAATATATATTACGTCAGACTTGGCTGTATGGGCTAGACCCTTTGCCTTCCCTATCATCTCATAAAAAAAAAAAAAAAGTAATTAGCTATATAGTCTGTGGAAGAGTACAAGTGTCGCCAGGTAGATGGTAGGATCCCAAAATTACCAACACCCTCCCTCTCCCTATGTTCGACTTGTTAAGCGCTTTTTTCACTTTATTTCGCTTTGAAAGTCGTTCGTCTTGGCGTTGCTCTATAGTTTTCATACAAATCGGTAAAAAATAAAATAAATTAATTAAGTTTTATTGCAGGTCAGACCCATATCAATTAGACACACTAAATCTAAATACAATTAAAGATTGACACCAGCGAGTGCGCGCGACTATTCTACTCGACCACAGACTTACTCGACATTACGAGTCAAATTATCGGAGAGAATCGAGTAGGACACCCACGCCCACCTGCAAGCGCCAGAATATATTATGTGAAAGTTTTTTTTAAGTATAAAAAAGCGGTGAAACTTTGCTTAAGGAGAATGAAAACGCTACTTAAACGACTTTCAAAGTGAAAAGAAAAACAAGCGTTTACAGCGCCAAGTCGAACATGGCATACGTTTAAACCACAGAAATTAATTCTTTATAGTCTGTGTACATTAATTTAGTCCCTAGCAAATACTAGGCCATTTACAATATGAATCAAAATTTTACAATTATTGCTTGTTCTAGGTTTCAACTAAGATCTTGTACTTTTAGATTATGTTTATTGTTCCTAATACAACAGTTTTCTGTACAACTAAAATACATGTAGAGTTATTTATTTTATGCCTATTATAATAAGTTAAAATATACTTTAAATAAATAAAAAATAAATTAAAAAATAAGCTTGGCTTATTGCCATGTTCAACTTGACTTTTTTTAACTTTAAAAGCCGTTCTAGTAGCGTTTTCATAAAAGAAAGCTAGGTACTAGAAAGCTACTTTGCTTTCAATTGGAACACTGCATGGCAAGGATAAATAAAACGACTTGTTTCTTAGGACTAGTTTATTTCTTAGGTTTGTGAGTAGCATACACGTGAAATGTTGTGCTCAATAATACATCTAAATTAAACTAACGGCAGTAACAAAACAGCAGATCATAAAAATACTCAATAAATATAAGGAATTACGCAAAACAATAGGTACCTAATAATTTGAAATAGATACCTAATTAGGGATTCACATTTAGCCAACTAGGCCCATCATCACAAGTGGCAAGCTCGCCGATGTCTCTAGGGTACCAGATTCGAGAAATATCACAAATAAATTAAATACATTATTGTGTCCAGACCAGGAATCGAACCCGATACGAGTCGAAACCCTACTCCGAGTCTAAATCCACGGACTTGCTAGACTACGGAGGCAGTTTTAATAGAGAATAATTTTCAAAATCTACTATTTCGCTTATTAATATTATAAAATACTTAAAACTAATTTTTTTTTAAGTTAATTTTGCAGATCAATGTTAGATCTTACAAAATAATTAAAGAATATAGGTTAGGTACCTAATATATTATAATTAATACTAAAGAGACCAACCATATTGCTATACTTGGATATCGATGTAAAATTTTGGTACAATAATTAATAATCAAAGGAATATAAACCTTGGGGTATATTGCATCAAGAATGAATGAGACTGACTGCCAGTTAAAATGATTATCTATAGGGTGTATCACTAACTTTTTATCACGATAGATGGCGCATGATAGATCGTCATGATCGTAGAACAGTGTCGGATTTAAAAAAATACCCATAATTTTGCATATATATTTATATATAGTTTTACATTGTTTGTGGTCTGTAATTTATAGTGCAAATATTAGAAAGGGTTCCAAAATGAAATCTAGAAGGTTTGCACTTATTATGAGACTTAAAAAGTGACAAATAACAGTCGAAATGACAGTTGAATGGCCGCCATGAAAATTTTAAATATAGCAGATCCGTCACTGTTCTACGATCATGACGAGATGGTACCCGGTATGTAACTGTCAGTTGCATAGGAATCTTGTATTTTTATTACACAATTTATTATTTTCTGGGTATAATGCCAAAGTGAGCAGCTTTTAAGTGTAAAAATCGAGATTTCCAAGCGAAATCAAAGATATGGTGATGTCAAAATTGCCGTTCTATTATTTCAACCTTTTTTTCTTTTTAAAGACGTTGTTCGCTTTCTTTATTCGTCTTTTAAGGTAGGTAACGTTAAGTTAAAAAACATTTTTCTATTATAAAAATAAATGAAATGAAATGGTAAACAAGGTACCATCGCCGCTAGCGATATCTACAAAAAGCTTTGCCTGATACACCCCATTATTACTAGATAATTATTTTTATTTATCATGAATAGTGTTTATGTTTTTATTTAAATATTTAAAACATCTACATTGTTCATTTTTATGTGGGATATGTTGCGGAACAAGTAGATTTGTAAAGTCTCTATGACAGAAGGTTGTCATAGAAAAAGTCAATATCAAGCTTTCGGCATAATGTAATTGTTGTATATTTATTTTACCACAGTCATAGTGTTTATTTCGGCCTTCATTTCTCCATACCTAACTTTATAAAATTCAAAACTACTATATGTATAATTTTATAAAGGCTGCGTTCGTTTTATAGCATTTCCAACATTTCTTAGCAACTTCATAAACCAGCGTGAAATGTCGTTTTTGTTAAGAAATACCACTTTTTTTTAACAATGCTAACATTTTTTTTAAAGAACCGTGAGGTGAGGCTACTTTTTGACAAGTAACAAATAATAACAAATCAATTGACAATGTATTATGGTATTTGAATGTATTACATAAAATCGTTTAAAATACATTTTAAACAAATATAATATAAACTGTAAATTATACAACAATAAATAAATATAAATATAAATATTTCCAGACAGGTCACAGCGCCATCTAGTTTCCGTGGTAAGCTACGAGGCTTGTGTTACGGAAACTAGATGGTTGATAAACTACATATTATACTTTTTTTTTTGTAAATATATACATATTATACATATAAACACCCAGACCGAGACAAATTATACAATGTACAATTTGCCACCGATGGGAAACGAACCCACGACCTCCCGAGTTCACGGCAACGTTTGTTACCACTAGACCACGGAGGCGGTCAAACAAACAATGTACAATGTAAACAAACCATTTCCAGACAGGTCATACAGCGCCATCTAGTTTCCGTGGTAAGCTACGAGGCTTGTGAAAATGCTTGTAAAAAAAAATCTTATGTTAAATGACATCTGTCAAAAAGTAACATCAATAACCCTCCTTTCAACACGGTACTGACATACGAAATTAGCATCAAATGTTAGAATTTTCAATTAAACGAACGACTTGTGCTAAAAAAAGTGGTATTTTCATACTAACATTCTTAAAACGAACGCGGCCAGAGTGCAACATTAAAACTAGCTTATACAAGTACATACCTAATTGCAATAAGCATTACTTGAACTATTTATTACTCGTACAATGTTATATTTTTAATTATTCGTTGTAGTAAGTGTATTGTAGTTCGCATATTATTGTGTATATAAGTATATATTTCCTGTTTACGTAGTGTATGTATATAATTAGTTATTTAGTCTATGTAGTGTATGTAAGAATGGCAAATTAAAAAAAAACAAAAAAATTAATAAAAATAATTAAATCACTTATTAGTACCTACTAGTTAAATTAAATATACGATAAACATCATTAAAATAATAATACTTAAACTACATTATACGATAATTAAATATTTAATTTAACTAGTACTAATAAGTGATTTAATTTTTTTTTTTGTTTTTTGTGTTTTTTAAATATTTAATTTAACTAGTACTAATAAGTGATTTAATTTTTTTTATTTATTTTTTTGTGTTTTTTTATTTTGACATGCCTAAACTTCGATTCCTTGTCCCGAAGGTTGATGGTAAGAGAATGCCAAGCGGCATTACATACGCCTTTTGTATTAAACAATAAAGTTTTTAATAAATAATAAATAAATAAAATACCTACCAGAACAATTTAAATTTACTCGTAAAGCACTATTCACAACTCTTCTCCTTTACTTACAGTCGAAGATCTTATACAAATTTTATTATAAGACTATAGACCAAGAAAGTGAATCTATCTAATAATGGTTTTCCTGTAAGGCTGGCTAAAAAGGTCATCGGGCAGTTTTGCCCGCTTTTTAAAAGCAAGCATTAGTTAGGTACTTACCTAAGCTAAGCTATAACTGAACAATTTTCTAGCTTTACAGGAATACCTAATAAAATACACTAATTAACTATTAATAATGCCAAAAATATGCTTCATAACGTTAAAAGTAACAATAGTACAGTAGTTCTAGCATGTACCAACTCGATCGAAACCAAAAACATGAAGAATGGGATTTTAAACAGCGCCACGAAGTAATGGAACTACAAAATAGGAGATAGAATGTATTTTTTATTTTAAATATTTGATTTGATAACGAAGTTTGTGCATGCTAGAGCTATAGATAAGCCACAAACAACATTTATTACTAAGACACAGCATTTAAATTATTATTGCTTAATTAATTAATTCAGTTCAATAAGCCAAATTAGACGTAATTTTTTACATTCGCATCGATTCGATATGAAATCGCGTTCAGTTATAAGCTGGGCTAAAGTCACATGCGAACATCATAAACCACCGCCACCAACCGTTTGTTTAGGCTGTGTTACTTTTTTAAGATGATAAACTGATCGATTAGGGTTATTTTTTTGACATTGACGAGTAAAAATGCAAAAGCACTGTTAAAAATGTTATTTTTTATGGAACCCTTAATGTTAACATTAAATTACAGTTTTTTTTGGTAAAATGGCATGTTATGATAGTTATTTGATATATTCTTTTTAGTTCAAACTGTCATATTCATTCCTTTTTTTTTTGGAAGTGCAAAGATGTAACAAAACAGCATATTGTGTTCACATTTCTAAAAACGGAACGTGAGGATTATCTGCCTATGTTTGCTTTAAGCGATTTTTTCACTTTATTTCGCTTAAAAGTAGTTCGACTTAGCGTTTCTCTATGGTATTCATAAAAGAGCAAACTTAGCTTTATTTTCTTTCAAGTCGAACATAGCTCGCATAAGCTCGTAGGTATCTACTTCCAAAAGCCAGTGACAGTTTTTTCTATAAAACAACTATAAATTAAACATTTGTAATCACGAGCTCATGCTTAGATCCGACTATTAATTCAGCTCAAAGTGTGAATTTTTACATTATTATTTAGGTACAAACTCAAATACTTTTAGTCCCGGATAATAAGTCGGATTTCAATTCAATTCAATTCGTTTATTTCTGTAATTAGGCATAGGACAAAAAAATATTGTATTTTGCACTTTTACATGTCAAAAGCAAGAACTCGTGTGTGACAGTTTTTCTATATAACAACTATTACTTTATGTTACACTATGTTTACTAGTTGTCAGATATGGAACTAATAGCAAAGTTCGTACTGCAAGATTGTATTTGACTACATATCGTACCTATCGATGACTAATGTCCGGATTAATAGTCAGTCCTATCCTAGGCATGAACTCGTGCTTCCATATGTTTAAGTGAAAGTTTTTCTGTATAACAACTGTCACTTTATGTTACACTTGAGTTTACTAGTTGTAAGACTCAACTTTGTTGTATGGAACTATTGTCAATGTTCGTACAGCAAGATAGGATATTGTATTTGACTACATATCGTATTGCGTCGCAGGTTTGGAATCCCAGGTATGAGTTGCACAGATCTAGGATTGAGAGAGTGCAGAAACGTTTTCTTAGATTTGTTTGCTATAGAACTGGTCAATTGAATCTTTCATATGAACAGAGATGCATTAAGCATCATATTTTGCCGCTTCACGTACGTAGGGACATTGCAGACGTTATATATCTTATCAACATCTTAAGTGGGCGGGTGGATTCTCCCGAACTCCTAGGTAAAATTGGTCTAAAAACTACCGGCCTACGAACTAGGAGCACTTCCGTTCTGCATGCCCCTATGTGCTTTACCAATTACAGACAAAGCTCGTTCTTCTGCAGGTCTTGCAACTATTTTAATTGTAACTGTTCGGAACTTGATTTGTTTAATACGAAGCCAACGTTTGCTCGCAGCTACTTGACCAGATTGTACTGTACAACCCATATGCCTTAGCTGTGTACCCACAACTGCTTTTATTAATTGTTGTTGTTTATTTTTTGTAAGTTTTCTTTATTTTATTTTATGTTTGTAGTCTATTTGCGGTAACTTTTAATTGACCCTTTATGTTTCCATTTATTTTTTCCAAATTTGTTATTAGTCGTTAGTTATCCTTTAATAATTAAATAAATAAAATAAATAAAATCTATCGATGACTTAAGGCCCGGAACAATATTCAGTCCTACGCATGAACTCGTGCTTCCATATGTTTAAGTGACAGTTATTTTACTATACTGTCAATTTTAACATTTGTAAGCACGACTTAACCCAACCATAAGTTTTTTTTTTCCATACTTCATAATACCAAAATCTCATCTTATGCTTAAAATTTAATCTTTGCCTACTTGTGACAACAATAAAATTATTGCTACAATACGATATTGAAACTTAAAACGATTAAAGTTCTGAACAAAACAGGTAGGAACCTTATTCAGATAATTTTACAATTCAATATTGAAACTTGAAACGATTAAAGTTCTGAACAAAACAGGTAGGAACCTTATTCAGATAATTTTACAATTCAATATTGAAACTTGAAACGATTAAAGTTCTGAACAAAACAGGTAGGAACCTTATTCAGATAATTTTACAATTCAATATTGAAACTTGAAACGATTAAAGTTCTGAATAAAACAGGTAGGAACTTTAGTCAGATAATTTTACAATTCAATATTGAAACTTGAAACGATTAAAGTTCTGAACAAAACAGGTAGGAACCTTATTCAGATAATTTTACAATTCAATATTGAAACTTGAAACGATTAAAGTTCTGAACAAAACAGGTAGGAACCTTATTCAGATAATTTTACAATTAAATATTTGAATAATGTCGAAAATACATTAGTATCTACCTAATACATGTACTCGAAGTTAATACCTTGCGTTCCAATTCTCATACCATGGCGACAGTTACCGAAAAGTTTAAACGAGCTTTTGTCTCTTTTACTCATATTGATTTCTGTTAATTAAAAAAGAGACATAACTACTATAAGTAAAGTGTACTTGAAGGCTTCAAAAACTTTTTAAGAATACCGGTGTTAGTGGATTTAGGGTTTGCCCGTAAGAAGTACAATAAAAGTACATAATAATCTGTATATCTAACGCGTCGCTTTTAGAGTGGAGTACAATTTCAACTGCATAAGGAATACATTATCGGTACCATTGTTCATGACTGATGCGACGAAATCAGCTGTTTCTTGCTTTAAAGCGGAAATTTTATCTTGTATTTCTTGACTTTTCTGCATGAGGGCTGCAGTCCTCATTGTCAGGTCGGCGTACACGAAGTGCTGCTGCGCTAGTGTGAGTTGGGAGTTAATTTGCGTGGGTGAGGATTGGGAGTCGTCGTCGCTGGGTGGCGCCCGCTGACGAGGTATGCGTGTTTGCCTGCGCGCCTCACGAAGCCTCTTTACTTGACTGCCTGAAAATAAATGAAATAGTATTTAAAATATATATTTAAACTAACTCCTAACTGCCTCTGTGGCCTATAGCGGTTAAATTCGTGGATTTAAACTCGGGGGTACCGGATGACTGGTAAATAAATTTTATTATTATTACATTTATTTGTGATATTACTCGCTACGCGTACGCTAGAGACATGGACGACCTTGCCGTTTGTCATGATTGGTCTATAGTAAAGTTGGCTAAATGTGAATCCGCATGTATTCGGTTCATCTTTTGTCTACGCAAATATGATCACATCTGTGAATATCGCGCCAAGTTAACGTGGCCACCTATTCGTTGTCGCAGGAATCTACGAATTCTCTGTTTACTCTTTTCTATTCTCAATGAACCTGCGACACCGAAATACCTCAAGGACAAATTTAGCTATCTTTCCTCATTTCATAACAGATTTCTCCGTTCGTCCCATAATTCTGTTCTATCTATCCCTTCTCATCACTCTGGCTTTCAGTCTAACTCTTTTGCAGTAGTGGCCGAAAATCTGTGGAACAATTTGCCGGTAGAAATTCGTCAAGTGCCAAACAGATCCCTTTTCAAAAAGATGGTATACTCACATTATTTAAACAGTTACTCACAGTGTAAGTAGGTATTATATGTAGTGTATATAATATATATATAGTATGTAGTATTGTGTACATATTAGTATGTATTTGTCAACATAGATATAATACTTAGATCTAATTTGAATTACCTATTAATCTATTTAATGGTTGCACCTACCTCACAACACAAATCGTTTCATTGTCCCAAAAGTTTGATTCTAGAGAATGCCTAGCAGCATTAAGCCCGCCTCTTGTACAAAGTTTTTAAATAAATAAAATAAATCCGCTTCTTTATAGGCGTGGTTTCTGACCACCCTGCAAGGGATACGGTCGTGATGACTATTGATATTGTCATATCTTTAATATCTCACATCTTGTCGTTGTCCCATACGAGCCGGCGTTCCCCAGGGTAGCTGCCTTTCTCCGTCCTGTTACTCCTGGTTCACCAACGACATACCGCTGGCGGAGGGGGTCGAGCTAGCGCTGTTTGCTGACGACGCCGCGTACTTCACAGACTCTAGGGTCTTGAGCTACGCGGTGACGAAGATGCAGCGCTGTCTCGATCTCCTCCCCGAGTGGCTCTCCCGTTGGAGGTTGTCGGTGAACGCCAGGAAGACTCAGGCTACGTTCCTTGAGACTGGACTGAGAAGGCTGAAACCCGACCGTCCGCTTCTGTTGAACGGCGAGAGTCTATCGTGGACTAATCCAGTAAAATACCTGGGCGTCACGATAGACAAACGCATCAACATGCGCGCCCACGTGACCGCCACTGTGAACATGGCGCGGGTGGCGAGAGCCAAACTTCGCCCAGTGTTTGCATCCAGTTTGCCGCTTCACACGAAGCTACTCATTTTTAAAGCCTATATCCGCAGCCGACTCACGTACGCCGCGCCGGCCTGGTACGCTCTCACCTCAGCTACGCTGAGAGCACGTTTACAAGCGCAACAAAACCTAACGCTTCGTACCATTGTCGGCGCCTCGCGGTACGTGAGGAACGATGTAATCCATAGGGATATGCGGATGGAAACACTGGACGAATTCGTGCGTCGTCTGGCGGCTGGCATGTTCGCGCGCGCAGAGGCGACAGATTTCCCACTTGTGAGAAACCTGGCCCCTCTGCACGCCCGTCCGCCGGACGCCAGACAATGCTACGCTCGTCACCTGCTGCCAATCACGGAGTCGTAATCGCGGCTCCGCCGCCTGGCTCGTATACTTCAACCTTTAATGGTTACCCCATGCCCTGTCCGTAGTTACGGAAAGCGAACGCAACCTCTGTTAGAAGGCAAATACCTTGACACAGATTCCCCACTCCCCCCTGCGGGGGGTGTGAGAAGACTCTTCTACTACTATTGTCGTTGTCAGACAGTACGAAATTGATTTTACGTGCAGTAACAAATGTGTAATTTTACGATCAAGCTAATTTTGACATAGTTTGATCTACCTACAGTGAAGGAGCTATAATCTGATGTAACTTTGTCCAGTGAATTGAAAGTAAAAATGTGGGACATTAGAAATCATATTTGTTTTAATTGCAAATGTATTTGCTTTCAAAGTTTCTTTAATCAACCCTGTTTAGGCGCTCCCTTGTCTAGCTACGTCTCAATAAAAAAAACTAACTTGGAAAACATGCCAAGGGAAATAAATACTAAACAATGGCCACGAGGTTTCCTATTATGGAATACAATTTAAATAATAAAATTGCGATTTAAGAGTAGGGATGCCAGATGGCCAGTTAAGAGTACTAAATTGGGGAAATTGAATTTAAAAAACTGTTAACAAAATGTAGAGTGGGAGATTTCTACTATAATAGGCTCAATAATAAAAAATATCAATTATTATTAGCGTCATCAACATGTTATTATTTGCATCCGATCAGAAAGGGCTAAATGTAACAAAATGCTTTCATCTACAAAAAATCTGACTATTTTAATAAACTATGCTCAGATATTGACATATCGTGTACTACCCTAGCTAGTAGCTTGACTGGAGACGTTAAAGTTCAAAGCTTTAAATCATTCAATTAATGTTCTATTTTATTGTTGTTTTGATTTATTCTGCCTTTTTACCATCCCACCTATTTTGTAATAGTCCACTTAGTTTAATATACGAGTATATCTGTGTTTCAATATCTACTTCTGTAAAAACTATAATTCGCCCTTTCTTACTTTATCTTTTTCTATATATGTAGATATTTTTAGCTGTAAGTTTTCTTAAATACATGTAGTAATTAATATATTTTTTTTAAACTTTATTATCTGGCAAACCTATTTTGAAGCAGGGAGAGTCACGTTGTTTGCACGCATGTCAGTTTTTGTTTCGGCTTTTGGCACATGTATGGTTACGTGACATCACAAGCATAGACATATATACGTGTTGAAGTACAAAATCATAGAGCGTGGTCGAAAGGCCGACACGATCGAAGGAAAAGTCGCATAATCGAATAAAACGAACGGTTTGTGATTTGTTCATTCTGCACTTTTTATTGCTGAGATCAAAATTTACAATTAAACAGTTTATAACGGCTTTTCGAACGCACTATGATCTTTGGCTTTGACATAAGTATTATTCTTTCATGAGAAATCATCATATACCTAGTAAAGGGAAACATCGTAAAGAAATGCACACGCCAATCGAAGTTATGGACTTGGTAGATTCTAGCCAGACTCTTTCGTTTAAGATATTCTTTCCGAATGGATGGGTGACTGCACACGATGCAAGTAGCATGCGCATTGCGCATGTTAAGGCATACCACGTAAAGAACTGTGGGCGTTCAGCGAATCGAGCATGTACCAGCGCGAGCCACCAGCAAAACTAAACGGGGCGATCTGCAAATGGATTTTGTGAGAATTCTTGTACTTAGAGACATTTCAACCCGATTCTACTCACATCAAACAAACGCGCTAACCAAACCTAACATGTAACCACGACCAAGACTAATGTTAACTTTAGTTGCTTCAGCGAAATGCACCGTCTACAAGCACCCTAACATGCGAGGACCAACATTAAACTACCTAGGTACTACGTCTGCTTTCTTTGTATCAACATATAAATATTTGCAGTTTTTTTCACGTAGGTATGTGTGGTTTTATAAAATCGACATGCGTAAACAATAGGGTGTTTTGTTTGTGACAATATAAAAAAATGACTGTCTCGCTCCAACCTGGTGATAGTGCTTTTAATATTTATGCGTACCTATAAAACAATTACCTGCTCGAATATTGGTCTGAAATTCAAACTGATTACCTACTATTATTTTAAAATACTCGTAATAAAAAAAAAACTATTATTTTTTAACAACACTATAATTATGCCTCCGTGGTCTAGCGGTTAAGTCCGTGGATTTAGACTCGGAGGTACCAGGTTCGATTCCTGGTCGGTAGACAATAATATTTATTAATGTAAATAAATACATTTAATTCATATTTAATGTATTTGTGATATTTCTCGAGTTTGGTACGCTGGAGACATCGACGAGCTTGCCACTTGTCATGATTGGCCTATAGTAAAGTTGGCTAAATGTGAATCCGCTTATTTATAAGCGTGGTTTCTGACCACCCCGAAAGGGACACGGTCGTGATGATACTTTACTTTACTTTTACTATAATTATCAACTGTCTCCGTCAAATCAAAATCAAAAAAATAATTAATAAAAATATTTGTTGAGTTTGATAATTGGCACACTAGAGACATAAACGAGATTGCCTTATCATGATGGGCCTATAATTAATATGACTAAATGTGAATACGCTTTATAAAAAAAGCGTGGTTTCCGTCTGCCCTAATGATAAAAAAAAAACAATATAATAAGCAATTGTGTGTACTGTAGAACTCAATGTCAATTAAGTATGAATATACAATTCTGTGATAAATAGGTAATAATCAAATGGGTCAATGTAGCTTGCCTTAGGTCAGTTCTTACAAATAAATAAATAAAATGACACACATAAAACTTACTTTTTCGCATTTTCCTGATTCCTTCTTCGCACATTATTATTAACACTTTTAAAAGAATCTGAGTAACTTAAATTAACTGATAGATATTTATAATCGTATTTTTATTTGTTTTTTATAGCTGATTCAGTTATTTATGGTCGCGTAAAGAACGTCTGCACAGTTAAGACTCTAACCAGTTAATAAAGTTATATTCTGTGACGGGAAATATGCGACCGTATTTTGCTGTTCAACTCTCTTTCAGCCAGGGTTACCAGCTGCAAGGCTTGTACCTAAAATTGGGGAAAAGGTATGCTGCTACTAAGATATGGAACAACCTACCCCCACCACTGCACGACATGCAGTCGGCGGTTGCTTTTAAAAATAAATATAAAAACTCTCTTTTGACATACCAACAGCTAATGTAGCAGCATACCTTCTTAATATTTTATAGTTTGTTTTTAAGATAATTTTGTTATACATATTTTATTTTTATTTAATGTATTAGTTATCTTTTTATGCGTACATACATACACCACACTATATATTTGTATATATTACCCACTAGCACCTCTCCTAACAAGGGATTAGCCGAAAATCAGCGCTGTGGCCCAGAGTCGCAGCTCCATGCTGAGCTGATTCCCTATTTGTCACCACACATCTTGTGTATACTACCAGTCTTTATTTGTTTAAGTTGTGTTTATTGATATGTGGCAAATAAAATATTTTTCTTTCTTTCTTTAAACAAACAAATTGAAATAAAGTTAGAGGCACATTACTTAATGAAGAAAAAGAGAAATATCGTTTACTGCAGTTCGTCATTCAAGGAAAGATATATGACTTCATTAGACCAGCGGAAGATATTACTTTATAATTTATTTAATAACTTAATTACATAAATAAAATGATAACAATCACTTTACATGGTATCACAGATATGCAAGAAGTCAGACGTCATTAATAATATAAAACATAACACATGTATAACACTTATTAGATAATAATAGGTAATAAATATCTATATATTTATACTATAAGTATGAACTGACTTAATGCCAATAGACATTTTGTTACATTTCGCTCAAGCTAATCTTAAAACATGAAAATAAATAAATAATTTAACTGCCTCTGTGGTCTAGCGGTTAAGTCCGTGGATTTAGACTCAGAGGTACCGGGTTTGATTCCTGGTCGGCACACAAAAATATGTAATAATGTAAATAAATACATCTATTTAATATTTAATTTATTTGTGATATCTCTCGAGTTTGGTACGCTGGAGACATCGACGAGCTTGCCACTTGTTGTGATTGGCCTATAATAAAGTTGGCTAAATGTGAATCCGCTTATTTATAAGCGTGGTTTCTGACCACCCCGAAAGGGAAACGGTCGTGATGATATTTTACTGATGATACTATACATTGTTTTATAGGTAAATGATTACAACCTCTATTTAATATTTAATAAATCATTGTTATGGACACTGTTTCGAAATAGATCACATTTTATTTAGTCAACAATTCGTGGTATTTTTGCAGTTATAAACTGACAACACTGTGCGACAGAGACGGAGCAATATGCTTCTATTTCGCAGACGGTCTGTCACGTTTTCCGAATTACCCCAACTGAATCATGAATCAGTTATTATCTCACCATGTACCTATTTCAAGTTGTTTGAACTTTGAATGAAAGGTAGATACCGGGTTCGTTTCTCGTTCGGTTAAAAACTTATTTAGGTACCTAATGACTTTTATTAAGTGTATTGGGACAGATAGAGATAAATGCTATTTTATATATAGCGTAATCTTTGTCTTGGTGGTGGCTTGGTTTCCACAACGCGTTTCCTAAATCCTACAAAGGTCGGTTCAAACCCACCCGGCATGTACCAATAAGAAATACACTTTTCTTACGTACATTTATCATTGATTTACAACAAAGAGCACATTAAGCCGTGTCGGTACCGGTTCCACTAATACCAATTTGTGGAATCGTTAATAAATTGTCTTTAAAAATTTACATCAGATCCTCGTCAATCCGTCTGGCCATCGTGGCGAGTGTAGGCCAAATTCTTTAGATATACGTTCTGAAAGGCCCATCTCCAACAACCTTCACGGTCTAGGTCGCTCCGGCTGCCTCCACCACTGCAACTTCGGGGACAGAACATCGAGTGGACTCCGACCGACAAATACCTGGGCTGCATCATTAACAGGACGTTGACAATGGGTAAAATGGCCTGCCACGCCGTCAATCAGGCGAAGGCGGTCCGAGCCATGTTACGTCCTGTTATGAATTCCAGCTTGCCGCACAGGTTGACGGTCCGGATCTACAAGATGTTCATCCGTTCCCGTCTCACCTATGCTGCGCCAGCCTGGCACCACCTTCTGGCCCAGACCAACAGGGACAAGATACAAAGTCAGCAGAACATATCGCTCAGAGTGGTTTCCAGAGCGCCGTGGTTCGTGCGTAATTCCGTCATAGCTCGAGATTTGGAGATGCCTACTATTGAGGAGTTGGCCTGACTAGACGTATGTTCTATCGGGCCGACAACAGACACTTCAACCATCTCCAGAATATCGCTCCGTCTTGCGCACGGCCCCCCAACGGGAGACCACTTCCTAGGGAAGTACTCCTGGAGGAGAGCTGAAGCAGTCGAATCTAGCCCTCTGGATTCGTGAGCCGCACGGGCGCTGTTATACTAACGGTGCCCAGCACTAAAAGTGCATGAATTACCGGCGGGTGGTTACCCGCTGAGATCCTGCCGGGGAAAACGGGGGAATATCCCCATCCCCAACCCAGGCCCATTAGGCGTCCGGGCCTGGACGACCCCACTGTCTGTCTAGGTCGTTGTGTTCTAGGGGCTGTTTTGATAATGATGAATCTTTGTCTATAGCTAGTGTTGCCCAACGCAAACTTGCTTCAGAATAGCTGGTCTCGGTCTTGGTCTTGGTCTTAAAATTCTAATCTTGGTCTTGGTATTGTCTCGAGTCTCGCAAGATTCTTGCTCTGACTGGAAATATATATTTATTTCTAATTGTAGTAAGAAAAACTTTTGAGATTTACGTGTCTGTCCGCAAACTACTTTCTCGAAAACTACTGATCAGATTTACCTATTTCAAATGGTTATATATCCTGTTGACCAACATGTATTCAAAAATATACAGAGGCTGTAACAAAAACTCTATATATGACGCTTTACTTGGTGTTTTATTCATCAGTACGAACAATTTTGTCAGAGAATAAAAAAAAATCATCAGTGGCACTGGAAGAGTAGGTATGTAGTTTTGGTGATATTTTATGGGGACATATAAAGTAATCCATAACGGTTGGATATTTCTTCCTCTGAACCTAAAAAAGACAGACACGACACGCAAATAAATGGGATTTTTTTGGCTAAATTTGGAAAAATGTCTGAGCAAGAATCTTGCGATACAATATACCTATAACTTCAAAATATACCTACGTTTATTTTATATTATTATACTTACTTTATAATTTATTATAAAATATGTAACCTTTGTGCAATAATATAAAGGACTCTATTTTATTTGCAAAAAGTTTACATATTTTATCTTCTGAGCTCTGACAAGAGCCTCACGCGACGCCTCTTGAGCCTTCACAGAGCTAGGCTTTGCACAATGGTAGGGGTGATCACGGGACACTGTGCCTTTAATAAACACTAAACATTACAGATAGCCCACTGTGTAGAGGATGCTTGGCAGAGGAGCGCATGTTCTCATGGAGTGCAGTAGTGTGTGTTTTTTTTTTTCGTTTATTTTCTGTAATTAGGCATAGGACAAAAAAAAAGAATTTTGCACTTTTACATGTTTAATGTAGAGCAGTGCGTTACAATACAAACATAAAATAACATTAAAAAAAAAAAACCTACGTGATTTATACACACAATAATAATTCCACACAAAACTACACTTACAATTATAGCTGCTATAAATAGGCATTGTCATCTTATCGAATAATATACAAATATAAAAAATATAAATATCACTTAAGATTATAGCTGCTGTAAAAAGGCATTGTCATTCTAGAAGCTAATGCAACACAAATATAAAAAATAAAAATAAAGGTTGTGCCTAGACTGAAGTTCCTTCAGATTGCTGAAACTTTTCCGGAGGTTTACAGAAACGTTACGTCTCCTGGCATTCCTGGAGGAGATTGTATGGCTCCGATGACGGAGTAAAGGTCACGCACAAAGTTCTCATGGAGACTAAGTGCGGAGAAGCAGCAGGTCATCACAATCACATAGTTTATTATAGAACAGATCTATATTTTGCAAACGAAACGGGATTGAGTTGCGACAAGTATACGAATATGACTGGAAAGGTAGTTCGCGCAACTAAGACTGTTTCAGTCCAAACAAAAAACGGTTCTTCAACACTATTCGTCTTTGCAACGCCCACCACTATATGTACCTATGAAAATACATAATAATGTTTAGGTTTAAATACTTGACTTACGCATGTTCGTATTTTAATTATTAATCTATTAAACCTTTACGACTTGTTCTGCACATGACATGTGTTTACTGTATAGTCACGTGTTCTCGGCAAAGGGGGGCAATTCACGCGCTATCGACTCGATTTATTCGAACGAACTTTTATTTCACGTTAATTGTACTTCTCTATTCCCTAGTAAGATTCGGCGAACGAGTGCCTTCACTCGTAGCCACAGTTCAGACTAAGGCTGAGTTGCACCAAAATAAAGTATCTGTAAGTGTAACGATTAAAGTTAAAATGGCGTCGTATGTACCAGTTTAATTTTAAAGTCAGGCGTTCGTTTCGTTTTGGTACAACCCAGCCTAAGTCCGAGTCGTGGCTACAAGTGAAGGCACTCGTTGGCCGCGTTAAATACCGATTCGCATTTTTTAAGATATATGCAAATGATAAAAATATTTAATTAGAGATATACGAGTATATATTTAAATAATAATAAATAAATTAAATATAGATTATAAAATAACATTACGATCTTTCGATAGGCGCAGTGTGCCAAGGACACTCGCTTCGTTGCCCAGTTCGGACCACGGACCCATCGTTTCGACTGCAAATGGGATGAAGTGGTGAATTATTTATTTATTTTTTGTGTACCACAAACAGATCACAATCGATACGATACACATTTTACAACAATTTCTCGAGTTCTAGATTGCAATCCCAAAACAGTGTACACAGCATGCTTATTGTGATTTAGCCACGACATTGTGATTTAATTCAAATTATTTTTACCATGTGTAAGATGTAACATTTCATTTTAGAGAAAAATATTTTAAAAAACAATGAATAATAAAAATAATAAAAAAATCATACATATATATATTTAAAAAAAACAGTACAGACAGAACAAATACTGAGAAACAAACAAAAACAACAGCATTAACAATATAATATTAGAAGTGATTAATGACGATATCCGCGTACCTATTGCATTTAATGTCTACACTAAATCTAGTTTGTTATATTAACCATGTTAAAAATACCTACATAATTAATAATATTCTTATCTGTTTTTTTCTTTAATTTTCCTTCTGCACGCTATTTTACAACTAACAATTAAGAATTTAAAAGCTTTTAGTTCCTTTGTTTATCTAATAGTGCATACTTCCGCAATTTGCATAAATCAGACCAATTAAAAACAGAGTAATCAGCCCATAGATACTTTCCGAGTTAGCATAGATAATATAATAATTCGTTCTTGTTATTAATTGCGTAAAGTAATTAGATAGTCTCTATTTAAAGTAGGTTCTGTATCGTCGTTGGTCTTCGGTTAGGGGCACCATTATGTGTCTTACATCAATGTCAGTGTGGAAAGGCGGTCGACTGTGTTCCACAAGTTGGTATTAGTGGAACCGGGACCGACGGCTATACGTGCTCTCCGAGACACGGGAACGGTGGTGAAGAGAGAAGACAAATTTCTAAGCATTCCATGGATTCACCGTGCCGGGTCCATCGTGTGTGGGTAAAAGATGAGAAGAATGGTGTCTCGGGCTTGCGACCGACAATAGGCTGGTTTAAGAAAAGGAGGCTTCCTTTTTTTATTGCGCAATAATACGCTCACCATCCACCATTCTACTTCTCTCCCTACCCAACCAAATACTGTATGATTCCGTTAATGCCGTCTTGGAAGCTCGTTCCATAAATGTATTGACGGCAGACCTGTTTAGGCCCAATTCTTTCAGTAAGTGAGGCAAAGATTTTGCTGGAACTTCTCTCGCACAAACTTCCACTGCATAAAGCTGAGTCTTGAACCCGTTCCTGATCATTTCTTCTGTGAGATCATAATGTTTAGCGTGCGCGCACACAGATGATTTCTACTCAATATTGCGAAAACGAGTCGCGTCGTTGATGCACAGAGTAAGAGGGAGCGGCAACATCATCTTGAGGGCAGTTAGTGAGAAGCCAGATTGCCCTATCATGGGGGACTGGGTACATACTCACATACGTGCCCAGTGCCTCAGGAGGGCAAGGCAAATATAAAAAGTAAATGTCCTCTTTTTACTAATATAGAATAAGCAAACACTATGTTACTAACCCCTATGGATACTATTCCGAAATAAACGCATTTTATTTTATTTTATTTATTTTTATTTTATAATATTTATTAGACTTCATGTTGTGGTCTTTTGGAATATTTGATTCCCACGGAACGGTAAGTTCAATAAGGATTACTTTTTTTAAGTTCCGAGAAAACACTAAGATGTCTGGCCTAAAGGCTGATACATAAAAAATAAGATAAAAGATAAATAAAACTTTATTTGCATAAATTCTAGTCTAATTTACAGGTCTTATAGTAAACTAACTTAACGTAACAACATTTGCCAAATAAATTGGCGAGCAAATATATCAAACATTAATATATTTTTTTTAAACTTTTAAATAAAATATGTCCAAAAACTTACATCTAGGTATTCATACAATATTGTCAGCTTAAACTTTAGGTATTACAATTGTCAAAATATTCTTTTAAATTATAAAACATATTTTGTTTTAATCAAATTGTTAATTGATTATAAGTTCGTATACACATAATTAGGCAATTTTTACTACATTTTGTTTTTTTAGGATTAATATCTACAATAAGATCATAGGGGTTTCTCCTACTTCTAACGCTGAAATCTCCAATTTTTCTAAACATGTCGCTGTGTTTTCTAACAAATAAGCAAACATCCAAAATATAAAGAGATGGAAGTGGCAATAAACCGAGCAATCTAAAAAGTGGTTTGCATGATTCGAACGGTGGGATTCCACAAATTGCTCTAATACTTTTTTTTTTTTGCCCAATAAACGCTCTATTCAGCTAGTTCATCTGGGAGCCTATAATGGTGCTCAAATGTAAATCTATGACAAATGTACGTAAGAAAAGTGTATTTCTCATTGGTACATGCCGGGTGGGTTTGAACCGACCTTTGTAGGATTTAGGGAACGCGTTCTTACAACCGAGCCACCACCGTGCCTTAGATTTAATACTATTCCTATATAGATGCTACCTATAATAGGTATGTATGACACTTTGAGTATTCTACCATCCACCTGGTTATGCTAGTGTTCGTGTGAACGAGAGTTTTTTGCGTGAGTTTCTACTCTTTTCCCAATTAGTTATCTACTAGACTCTTTGACAATCCTCTGGCGAGCGACGCGACGTTCTGTTACTTAAGCGCAAACATTATAACTTTGCTTTGAAAAGTAATTTTGCTTCCGTTTTCATTCATATTAAGCAAAATTCTGTAAATAATCGAGCTTTGCTTTAACGTAGAAAACGGCAATAGTTAGTGGAAAGGTAAAGAGATTTATTAGAAAATTAAAACTGAAATATCAGTAAAATACTATAATACAACACCACCGTTCCCGTGCCCCGGAGAGCACGTTAAGCCGTCGATCCCGCTTCCACTAATACCAACTAATGGTATCGTTAATAATTTATTATTAAAAATTGACATCCAGACCCTCGCCAACTCGTCTAGCCAGCGTGGCGAGTGTAGTAGTGAATCTTCTATAGTGCATGGAGAATAGCCCCTGGTCTAGGACTGGTTCTAGGGGCTGTGATAATAATGATGAACCGATCGGTAATGCGTTTTAGCGCGATAATGCGCTAATCAACCACGTGACCTAAAGTTGTTTTACTGTCGGTTGGGACAAAGGAAATTCCTCCATGACAGTTAACGTGAGATGTGCGATCGTTTGGAACACGTTTTTATCAACTGTGATACATGTGCCGAACGAGCACGTTGTCAAGACTAATTGGTTCCTACATTAATTCTAGTTCGTTTCAAATTTATTGTTGCCACACGTTTTGGGATCAAGCTCGAATTGCCGTCATGCCCAGTTAAGCCGGCATAGTGTTAGGGGCTGATATTAGTCATTAGTGATTCCAGTTGCATCAATCGTCGACGATGCATGAGTCGACTCAATCGAAACCTGGGCTGTTCTGGAATCCTTGCAGCGATGCCTAATAGACTATCGATACGTTGAGGTGCTGAGATGTCTTTACAGTTCTGCGACTATGACCGTCCAGTTACAGGGTCAGCATACAAAGCCTATCCAACTGCGCAGAGGCGTGCGACAGGGGGATGTCATATCCCCGAAACTGTTCACGAACGCGTTGGAAGATGTTTTTAAAATGCTAGACTGGAATTACTGCGGCATAAACATCAATGGAGAATTCATCTCACACCTCCGATTTGCGGATGACATAGTCATTATGGCCAGTTCACTCAAGGATCTTAGCGGAATGCTGAACGGCTTAAACGTAGCATCCCAGCGGGTTGGTCTCGAAATGAACTTAGACAAGACGAAAGTCATGTTCAATGATCATGTCAAGCCGAGGCCAATCTGCATAGGAAACGACACTCTCGAAGTTGTGCAAAATTACGTATACCTCGGGCAGACTATCCAATTAGGAGCAGCCAACTTCAGCAAAGAAGCCGACAGACGCATTCAGCTAGGATGGGCGGCATTCGGGAAACTCCGGCACATCCTCTCATCGTCTATACCACAATGTTTAAAGACTAAGGTCTTTAACCAGTGCGTCCTTCCGGTAATGTCGTACGGAGCAGAGACGTGGACACTAACAGTGGGTCTGGTCCATAAATTCAAGGTCGCTCAGCGAGCCATGGAGAGAGCTATGCTTGGTGTATCTCTGATGGATAGAATTCGAAACGTTGATATTCGTCAGAGAACGAAAGTTACAGACATAGCTTTTAAAATTAGCAAGCTGAAGTGGCAATGGGCCGGACACATCTGCCGCAGAACCGACGATCGATGGGGCAAACGGGTTCTAGAGTGGAGACCACGTACGGGAAGACGCAGAGTGGGACGACCCCCCGCCAGATGGACAGATGACCTAAAGAAGGTCGCTGGTGGGGGTTGGATGAGGGTAGCGAAAGATCGCGTTAAGTGGCGAGCCTTAGGGGAGGCCTACATCCAGCAGTGGAGAGATACAGGCTGATGATGATGATGATGATTCCAGTTGCTAAAATTCATGGACCTCGCGCGCCACTTACCATCAGGTGGGCGCAAGATCACATATGATAGTATAAAAAAAATTACATCTTCCAATTCGGGCAATTTTTGTGTATCATTTATGCCAAAAAGAAGAAAAAAAGAGACTTCATTGCTACCTAAGCGAACTAAAAAGTGAAAAAAAAAGAAAATTAAGAATCGACCTAAATACTACAAAGCAAAAAATCTAAATAAAATGATAATAAAAAAAACTTAAACGGGCAAATGTACCATTTATGCTTTATATTAAAACATTGCTTTTTTTTTTAATATTTCTACTTGGAAAATTATATATGTAGTTTTTGTATCAATCAAGGCCTAGTAAAAAAATAACAATGTCAGCAGACGAAGAAAGTATTTGACACTGACAGTTATTTTCTGACTAAGAAGAAAAGAAGTTATACTATATGCATTTAGTACTAGAGCAGTTTTTACTTTTTATAGGAGTTGAAACTCTCGGGCCGTGGGGACCAAGTGCACATGAAATTTTCAAGGCGTTGTCAAAACAGCTCGTCAACACCTCGGGCGACAAAAGGGCTGGGCAATATTTGGACCAAAGGATCAGCATTGCCATTCAACGTGGCAATGCTGCCAGTATCCTTGGCACTTTGCCCATTGGCAGTGATTTGAAGCATTTTTTTATTTATAATATTTTTTATTTTGTTTTTTCTTCATTTTAGTTTTAGTTGTATTTTTATTTATTAATTTGGTTTATTTTTATTAATAGTCATTTATGTTTTAAAATGTAAGCTTTTTGTTTAATTAATATTTTATATATTTTTTTAAATTATATTTTTACAGGAATAATATGTTTTTTTTTTTATTAAGATAATCTTTTTGTTGCTATCCTAAATTAAATTACTAGAGCAGTCATAATGATATTTTAAACATTTTGCACACCTAAACTATATAAAATGAAGATTTTTCCTACTCAAATTGTAATCTTGTAAGAGTTATATAGAGTTTTAATCTATGCAAATTTTAATTTTTTATTTATATTAGCTTTGTAATCTTGTAAGAGTTATATAGAGTTTTAATCTATGCAAATTTTATTTTTTTATTTATATAAGCTTTGTAATCTTGTAAGAGTTATATAGAGTTTTAATCTATGCAAATTTTAATTTTTTATTTATATAAGCTTTGTAATCTTGTAAGAGTTATATAGAGTTTTAATCTATGCAAATTATAAATTTTTATTTATATAAGTTTTTGAAATAATTCTCATTGAAAGACATATTATAGTACACATGAATACTTAAGTGACATTTTATAAAACTCGTGACATGTCTAATCCCTTATATATTTTATTTTTTCATCAATGAGGTCATAAATAAGATAGAGCCCATTTTTATTCAAAAAATTTGATTATTATAGACTTAATATCCACTGTCAAAAGTTGAAAGTTGCCAGACCAAATATTAAAGTTGACCATATGATAGATTTTAAATATAAATTTAAATACTTTCTTATTGACAAGACATTATAGTACAAATTAATACTTAAATGTGATTTTGTAAAACTCGTGGCATGTCTATTTTTTTTTTTTAACACCATCGTTCCCTCGGACCTCGAACAGTACGTTAAGCCTTCGGTCCAGGTTCCACTAGTATTAACTTGCGGAATCGTTAATAACTTAACATCAGACCCTTGCCAAACAGTCTGGCCAGCGTGGCGAGTTTAGGACAAATTTTCCAGAGGTTTCTGGAGAGCCCATCTCCAACAGTGGAGGTATAAGCTTAGGTAGATACATAGGGAATTGAACCTATTTAAAACTACCTTCGACCGAAACGTCTGTAAAGTGTGTGTTGAGGACAATGCCATCTAGCGATATTATTGGGAATCATTACCGATTAAGTGCAGAGTAGTTGCCCACTAATTGCACAACTTTATGGTAAACTAACTAGATGGCGCTCAACCGGAAGAGGGCGCTGTATTTGGCCCAACTGACACGTTAAATTTTTATTTGTTAATTTTAAGAAGAGACATTTTTTGAATCGCGGAACGAGACGCATGTATTTTTTTACCCGAATAAACATATTTTATGGAAAGAAGACGAAGTCGTTATTATTTGAGACCTGCCTGCCCATCTGCACAGCATCACAACGCAAACAGTGTGCATAATTGACACATGTTGGAATTGCAAAATGTGTTTCACAAAACGAGAAGTTATAAATTTGACACCTCACGTTGTTGAGCGCCGGCCAAATCACGTTGCACGAACCGTGGGTAGCTCGATAGTGTAAGCAAAATTATTTACTGGCTTAGGTAATGTACTGCATTAAATTTAGAGCGAATGGGAAATAGACCAAAATTTAAAGGTTCTAACCAATCGTCATTATCATCAGCCTGGGCCTCTCCTGTTGAATATAGGTTTCCCTCAACACATCATTCAGTTGGTTTAACATCTCACACGATCTTTAATCCCTTCATCCATCCCTCACCAGTGACTTTCCTCAATTCATCCATCCATCTGGCTTCCCCTCTGCATCTTCCAGTACATTGTCTCCACTCCAGAACCCGTCTACTCCATCTTTCATCGGCTCTACAACAGACATATGTTTATAAATATTAGGATTAAAATAATAACTCAGGTTAAAGTCAATCGCGTAATAGTGTCCCGCGTAGGAAAGTGTTTAGTTTTTGTATATTTGTACTTATATTAAAAATATAAAGTATAAAAAGTTTTATGCATTTTTAATAAAAAGAAGTAAAAAGTAAAGTATCATCACGACCGTTTCCCTTTCGGGGTGGTCAGAGACCACGCTTATAAAAAGGCGCATTCACATTTAGCCAACTTCACTATAGGCTAATCATGACAAGTGGCAAGCTCGTCGATGTCTCCAGCGTACCAAACTCGAGAAATATCACAAATAAATTAAATGTATTTATTTACATTAATAAATATTTTTGTGTCCCGACCAGGAATCGAACCCGGTACCTCCGAGTCTAAATCCGATAGAACACGGAGGCAATAAAAAAGGCAGGTTACATTTAAATGTTATAGTTGCTTTTATTTGTGAGGATTCTACGGAACTCCTTTTTATTAAAAATGCATTAAAATTTTTATTCTTTATATTTTCGATATAATTACAAATTTACAAAAACTAAACACTGTCCTAGGAGGGACACTATTACGCTATTGACTTTAACCGGAGTTATTATTTTAATCCTAATATTTATAAAAAATACTCTCACTGTCGACCACTCGGTCCGAGCTCCCGATTCTCTCTTTTTTTACTAAAACAAAAACCCACCGACTATGTCATTGTCGTATTAATAATAATAATATACGTTTATTTAAAGCAACCAGGATCACTTGTTAGTTACAAAATCCTTACAACTAATGTTAATATAAAAAATGAAAATAAGAGTAAAAATAAAATAAAATATGGCAATATTAAAACAATATGACCGTGCAGTAACCACTCCGCCCCCCACCAGTCTGACAGGATGCACCTCACTCCCGCCAGACCAGCAGCCGCACGAAGCAGCCAATGCATGGCGAACCATATCGTTCAGATATCATCTTCAGGATACTGTTAGTGCTTGTCCTTACTCTGTTAAGCAATGATGCAGTGGTTTTGCGTCTTATAGCAAAGAAGTCATCTGTATGAGCCTGCGCAAACATTGCGGACGCACTACAGTAGCGTGGCAGCCCCAACAATATCCTGAAGCTATTATTGTACTGTACACGTCATTAATGACATTACAATTCAAATAAAACTCCGTAACCTACATGTTACCTACCGTTACAGTACCTACCTAGTGCATAAAGTTTTTAAATAAAATAAATTATATGTTTGTGGTCACGGGGTAATTATGTAATTATGGGGTAACAACCGAATTCGCATAATAATAAAGCAGATCCATATTTAGCCAACTTAAAACTTTACAATTGGCCAAAACCAAAGATAGAGAGAATGCAGTTGTTTTAGAAGCATATCGCTATGGTATTTTACAGAAACATTAAACCTTGTTGATATTTTTAAAACATCTTGGGACTACTTATAAAATCTGTGAAAATATATTTTAAAAGTAGGTATATGGATAAAATAAAAAGCATTGCATTTTCTCAAAGACTTGTAAAGAGACACACGTGTTGAACGCGCCCTCAATTCTAGAAATATAGACCAGGAGCCTACTGCAAAAACTCTCACCTAAAAAAATATTATTACCCGTAGCCAATCGCCTGGACAAGGAGTTGACGACTGGCTGACAGAATGATTTGGAGATAGAAAGGCTGGCACTTATTTCTCAGGAGATGGTACTCGTACATCCCTAGACAATTATTTTAAATTATAGATTAATGTTTTATTGGGTGTAGTTTTATACTTAATATATTTTATATTATTTAAATTATTTTTCATGTATAATTAAATTTTAATGAGAGCAGAGATTTTTGTTTTTGTCGACTTTCGGGTTGCACATGGGCATGTAGTCTATCTTAATTCTGACTTGCCTGGTGGGTTACTGCTGTACCAGGTATTGTAATCTCATTCTCATCAAATTAAAAAGGTTATTAAGATTCCAGATTCCTTTCTCAGTCAGATTAAACATTAACAGGTCACTGGAATCTACTAAGCTGCTGGTATTCTGCTAACAGCTTACTTATTGGACCACTGCTGCTTGGTCTTCCACTAGCAGGAGTAGAATAATTCAAAAGAATTAAATTAATGACGTTTCATAAATGCCTGTAATAGGTTTACGTTATTAAAGATATTTTGAATTTGACTTCAGAAAATAAAAAAGTTTCAGATAATAGGGGATTTTACTGTGGGCTCCTGCACTAAGTCGGCCACGACACAGAAGCGCGTTGTCTGTCACGTTTAGGTAAATGTGCTCGGTATCCGCAAGCTAATGAATATTATGCCTATGACGAGGCCAAACATTACATATATTTCAACTTACTGGTATATAGCTAAATATCATCATTATCACATAGACCTAGAGCTCCTGCAGAAGATTGGCCAATAAGGATCTCGTATTTATGGATATTTTAATTTTAAATTTCTTTATTGAGGTTAATACAAACAAAACAGGTTAAGTTGTCATTATTTAGGGCATATTATATTGCCAATTTGATGTTATTTTATTAACGATTCCACAAGTTGGTATTAGTGGAACCGGGACCGACGGCTTAACGTGCTCTTCCAGGCACGGGAACGGTGGTGTTGTAAATCTATGACAAATGTACGCAATAAAAGTATTTTAGATTGGTACATGCTCGGGTTCAAACCAACCTTTAATGCCGAGATGTGGCTTCTCTGAGCGTGTTCTACCGGCTATACTATGGTGAGTGCTCCGAAGAACTCTATAACCTAATCCCTCCCTCTCCATTCCGCAACCGAACCACACTCACAGATCAGAATATTCACCCACATACCGTAGTCACCATCCCTTAGCGTACGTATAAATTTGGGGACTCATACATCTGTCGTACGATAAAGATGTGGAATGCTCTTCCAGCCTCTGTGTTTCCACTTTCCTATAACTTGGAGTCCTTCAAGCGAAGTGTGAAAAAGCATCTAGTCAAGCCGGCATAGTGTTAGGGACTTTCATGGGCCTTGCGCGCCACTTACCATCAGGTGGGCACAAGGTCACATGTCGTGCTAGTATAAAAAAAAAAGAAACGGGATGAGAAGCAAAGCAAGACCATACGTCACAAAATTAATTAGTCTGTACAACAATACATGTCGGTCATGATAATGCATTTATGATAGAAATAAACGCAGGGGCTGTTTTTTTTTTTAAACCCTATTGAATCACTAGGATTTGTATAATTATTGTTTTATTGTAGGGTTCCACCAAGTATTTTGCTTTCCAAAAGGGTTCCGTCACCAAAAAAGTTTGAGAACGGCTGGTATAATAGATTGACGTAGGTATTTTTAAAATTGCACTGTGCTATCGTCTGCGGTAGTAAGTCGAGGTCGTTGACACAATGCGTCATGTAACAATCACGTTTGCGCTATGTTGAAGTATATTCAAACTTACGAACCGTCCTAACAGTAAAATGTTTGCATACTCACATGTTATCAGAAGACGTACTTCGCTTTCAGACAGGAAATTCGGCAACTCAATCTTAGCTGTAAGAAACATGTATTTTAATATTTTTTCAAAATTTCAATGTCAATCAATCCTGAGGCAGAAGATAATATCCGATTGTCTTAAAATTATGTGAGTTATGATCTTATAACAATAAGTCGCATTTTTATTGCAATTACAAGTTATAAGACATATGACCCACCCTAATTACCAACCATCCTACTCTAGAATACCAGGTGCAGCACTACAGAACCCGCCTCATCAGAAAAACGAAAAAATTATTAAAAATAAAGTAATTGTTTATTAATTTTTCCTTATATCATAACATTTAAATACAACATTATTCTTCCAAACTATAAAATAGTTTATCGGCAGATAGCTCTCATTACAATAATGATATATAGCCTTTTATAAAGAAATTGTTTCAAGGCTCATTGACGTCTCTGGTGACAATATGGCTGGCAGTTTATTCTCCCAAAAATTGAGTATCATGATTCAAAGGGGAGATGCTGCTAGTGTATTGGGCATCATGCCACAAGACAGTGACTTGGAGAAGCTATTTTTTTAAGTATTTAATTTTTATTTTCTGTTTTTTTTTTTTTTTTTACTTTAGATTTTGTTGTAATATGTTTATTTAATGTTGTAATTCTTTTATATTTTTGGTTAAACTTACGTTAAAACCGACAATAAATAAACAAATCCGTTATTTTCACCGCGTCCGCTGATCCATAGCTTCATGGACGCGTATATGTCTTTGTACAAGTTATCAACTGCATAGGAGACGTGTGTACAAACATCGTGACCAGTTACGAGGTAATTCCGGTGAATTGAAAAGATTAGCCTTTGCTAAACCTATTACAATATAACCATGTTATATAAATATTTTTTAAGGAAAGTCTTGTTTCAAGCGGTTGTTATTTTTATATAAATACAATGAGGTTTATATAGATAGATAGATAAATTCTTTATTGCACAGAAAATATTACATTTTACAGTACATAGGCGAGCTTAATGTCTAAAAACATTTTCTAACAGCTAACCTTTGGGAAATGTATTTATTTATTTCCATGAAAATGTACATAACAGATTATACGTCTAAACAATACCTATTTCAAAACAACATTAAAACACGAGTGACTAGATGTGATCTAGTGAATTAATATGGCTCCAAGTACTTTAGGACAATGTTTTTACTTTCCACATCCGTTGATGCGAACACATCAAAATTCTCATCGGACTGCACGATTTTGTTCAATAAAACGATTGCACGGGGAACGGGGGCACTCTGGAGTAGATCTGTACGAGCACTCTCCTCAGCAAATAGCCGATGGCCGCGCGCGCGCAAGTACTTGTTAGGTACAAACAATGAAATTAAATATAATATAGAATATTTAATGTATATAAGACTAGTGCTTTATTGCGTCTAACTTCTAAGGAGTTTTTTTTTTTTTTTTTTTTTTTTTTTTTTTTTATTTATTGTTTAAGGACAACTTACAGCTAGATACATAAAATATATATAGAGTACATATGGGTAGGGTATGGCTATTGACAAGTTGCCACCGATAGGTAAAATTACATAATTAGGTGGTGCTCGCTGCAATAACAACACAAGTAAAATTAACCTAAACTTAAAACTAAGAACAATAAACTACATAACATAGAACAAAAAAAAAACTAAAAAAAAAATAAAATTAAAAACAATTATACATAGATACCTAATAAAAACAATAAAATAGAAAATTAAATAAACTAAACAATAAATTTACAATATATGTAAATATAATACTATTGATGAGAACCACTGGCGAAACGTTTTGTAAGAATGCGTCGTGTAGCTGTCGGAGATAATATAAATGGATCCAAGTCGTTGCAATAATCATTAACATAACTGCATGTCCTGCTTATGAACGAATTCTGTTGGTAGTTAGTTTTGGAGAATGGGACAAGAAATAATCTCCGTTCTCTGGACGACATCGTAACCTGCAGCTTACAGAGATTAAGAAGACTGGGGCAGTCAATCCTGGAGGTAACTATTGAGAACAGGTATGACACGTCTGTGATAGTGCGACGTTCGGAGAGAGGCAAAAGGTGATGCCGTTTACATTTGTCTTCGTAACTTAGGTAGTTCTGACGAGTCTTACGACAAATGTATCGAAGGAATCGCCTTTGAATAGATTCAATACGAGATGAGTAAATTTTATACTTTGGGTTCCACACCTGAGATGCGTATTCAAGGTGGCTACGTACAAGTGTGCAATAAAGTATCTTTAGAGTCTTGACATTTTCAAACGTACGTCCCTGTCTAATTAGAAATCCCAGCGCCTTAGATGCCTTAGCAACTATGTGATCGATATGAGACTGGAAGAGTAGCTTACTATCGAGAATTATGCCGAGGTCCCTAATCTCGTTCGTTCTAGACAGTTGTAAGCCCTTTACATAATAAGTAAACATTAGAGGTATTGGTTTACGAGTGAAAGATATTACCTTGCACTTGCCAACATTAAGATCCAACTTATTCGCATCACAGTACCTATCTAGGCGCAAGAGATCAGACTGATTATAACGCAGCATACCTAATATAAATAATGTGGGGTACAGAAAGGGGTAGTAACCATATGCCTTCTTGTACATGGCTCTGAGAAATAGTTTCTGGACCTTTTCCACCATTAGTGTGTATATACTTTCTCTTGGATTCCAAACTATGGCGTTGAATTCAAGAGAACTGCGGACATGTGAACTGTACAACACTGCCAGTGTACTCGGGTCAGTAAAGTCTCGCGCTTGTCGCATCACCCATCCTAAGTTTCTTCTAGCTCTTCCACACATTTTAATCATATGCGCATGGAAGAAATGCGAGCAGGGATCGTAAGGTGCATGACTGCTAATATGTGATAGTCGTATAAAGAGATTTATTAAGTTAAAAACTTATAACTAAAAAAAGTGCGATATTAAATCTATAATATAAATACATACAATACATACATATACTGTACAAATAGGTGATGGTGGTAATTTTCCCAGTCTGTCGCGGCGAAGAGGTATCCACCGTTCGCTCCGATAAATCCAGTTAAGTGTGACACGAACGGTGGATACTTGCCCCTCCGACAGACTGGGCAATTTAACAATCCATAGTTGAAAGTATTTGCCATTTGCAATGATGTCAAATGCCAATTTTTACTTTCAAGGAGAACTGATTTTGTAAGCTTGCCATGGTGATGTTTATATAAAAGTAACACGGCTTGAAATAAGAGTAAGTAACCTAGGGGTTAGACTACCTCTTTACCATTCTAAAAATGTTTGAAGTGTCATTTGTCGGCTGGATTGAACATACGTAATCGTCATACCAACAACAAAATCTTCCGCCGCGTTCGTTTTATAGCATTTCCAACATTTCGTAGCAACTTCATAAACCAGCGTGAAATGTGGTTTTTGTTAAGAATTACAACTTTTTTTAACAATGCTAACATTTCTTAAAAAAAACGAGCGGTGCGGCTACTTTTTGACAAGTAACGAATAATAACAAATCAATTGACAATATATTAAGGTCTTTGAATTTATTACATAAAATCGTTTAACATTTTAAACAAATATAATATAAACTATAAAGTATACAATGTAAACAAACTATATCTTATGTTAAATGACATCTGTCAAAATAACATCAAATGTTAGAATTTTCATTAAACGAACGACTTGTGCTAAAAAAGTGGTATTTTCATGCTAACATTTCTTAAAACGAACGCGGCCTTAATATCTCAGGCTATAACGGAATTACGTACGAACCACAGCGCTTGGATACCACCACGGGCTTCGAAGTGCAGTCCATTATCCCATTGTTAACATCCTCTTAATTTAGCAGTCCAGTTTTTTACGGCTGGAGTCCACTTGATATTCTGTACTCAAAATTGCAGTCGTAAAGGTATCCGGAATCTGGATGGTAACAGGACAGTCATGACAGTGGGGTTGTCCAGGCCCGGATGCCTAATGGGCCTGGGTTGTAGATGGGGACATTTCCCCGTTTTCCCCGGCAGGATCTCAGCGGATAACCACGTGCATGGAATATTCACTTTTAGTGCTGGGCGCCGTTACTAACGCATATGTGGCTCACGAACCCAGGGGGCTAGATTCGACTGCTTGAGCTCTTCTCCAGGAGTACTTTCCTAGGAAGTGGTCTCCCGTTGGGGGGCCGTGCGCAAGACGGAGCGATATTCTGATGATGCTTGAAGTGTCCGTTGTTCTCAATGCCTTTGCCGGCATGCAGGGGGTGTCGACGTAGTGGTGTTGGGGCGAACAGTCGGTTTCTAAGCCTTTGTTTGAGAGAGAAGGGGTGACCCGTCGGTCAGGGAGACCCGGAGAAACGGTTGTCCCGCTGGCCGCCCGCGGTATAGTACAGGGGCCCACCGATGACAACCATCATCGGCTGGCTGCCCTATCATGCTGCGCATAATCCCGGGTGCGCTTGACGTGCCGGTTGGTGACCGGATTGTGGGGTCCCGGCAAGCGTTCCTGGGGGGGTTCGGGGGCCCTTCCGTGCGACGGATCAGCCAATGTCTCTCTTCAAACAGCCCAAGGCAAGGTGGCCTTCAGTTTGCTTCCATGCCTACTGCGTCGACACCGCCTCTCCACACTTCCCTTCTTTTTCTTCCTCTTTTTCTTCATAATTTTTGTTCTATCCCAAACCCACATGATGACGATAAAAAATAAAGGAAAACGTTTTGCAGCGGTGCACACCCCCACCGTTGAGTTTGGCGTTGACTTCACAAACATTCGAGGCCTAAACGCCAACCTCAACGCCGTCCACCACCATCTGGAGACGACTCACCCGGCAATGCTTTTTCTGACGGAGACACAGATACGGAAGCCCGCGGACACATCATACCTGCATTACCCTGGATACTCGCTGGAAGAGTCCTTCCTCGCGAAAGCTGGGGTTTGCTTATATGTCCGCGATGATGTCTGTTGTCGCCGCCTTCGTCACATGGAGGACTCTTCCTTTTCCGTCCTTTGGGTGCATGTGGATCTGGGGCATCAGTCTCGTATCTATGTGTGCCTCTACCGATCCCACCGGGGAGACTATGAGACAACTCAGCTTTTTGAATATCTGAGTCAAGCGACAGATGACGCGCAGGAGCGGTTCCCGACCGCGGAATTGGTGTTTTTGGGAGACTTTAATGCTCACCATGCTCAATGGCTGGGCTCTCCCAAAACTGACCATGCGGGAAAAACCGCTCACGACTTTGCCCTGACATACGGTCTGACTCAACTGGTGACTCAAAACACCAGAGTACCAGATGTAGCCGGACATGCACCTTCCTTGCTGGACCTACTGTTGACGAGCCATGCTACCGGGTATAAGATGTCAGTTTTAGCACCGCTTGGTGGTTCTGACCACTGCCTGGTGGCTACGACAGTGCCACGCGCTCTGCCTCCTCCTCGTAAGGCCGTCGAGCGTATTGTGTGGCACTACTCGTCAGCAGATTGGGATGGATTGCGCGAATACTATGCATCCATCCCATGGAAGCAACGCTGCTTTAAGGACCACGACCCATCCAGGTCTGCAGCTGCAGTTGCTGATGAGATACTACTGGGGATGGAATATTATATTTCATTCTCTGGGGTCATCAGTAACTGCAGAAGCAGACCCTGGTACAACAGCTACTGCGCCTCGGCAGTTGCATCAAAAAATGCAGCTTACCGAGCGTGGGTAAGGGGTCGATCTCGTTCCGATCCCAACACGAACTCCTTAAAGTCAGCCTATAACAAGGCTTCCAAGGTCTGCAGGAAGGTGTTTGCCAGGGCAGAGTCCCAGCGCATCTCTCAGATTGGCCGCGACTTAGCCGCGCGACCTGCTGGAGGTCGCAGTTTCTGGCAGCTGGCCAAATCTGTAGAGTCAAACTTCTGTCGCTCTTCTTTGCCACCTCTACGATATCCCAATGGATCATTGGCCCATACCGCTAAAGAGAAAGCCGACTACCTGGGCAAACTCTTTGCGGCCAACTCTCGACTCGACGACGGGAATGCGCAGCCCCCCACACTGCCAAATTGCGGCACTTCAATGCGCGAAATACGCATTAGACAGTGTGATGTGCGGGCAGTGCTCCGATCGCTTGATGTTCGTAAGGCTAATGGTCCTGACGGTATCCCAGCTGTCGTTCTCAAGAGGTGTGCTCCTGAGTTGACTCCAGTCCTCACGCGCTTATACCGTCTGTCGTACTCCTCTGGTGTTGTGCCGGACACTTGGAGGGTGGCTAACGTCCAGCCCATTCCGAAGAAGGGAGATCGTTCGGACCCTTCTAACTACCGCCCTATTGCCGTAACCTCAGTTCTGTGCAAAGTGCTAGAACGAATTATCAACGTCCAACTTGTTCGATATCTAGAGGATCACTCCATACTTCATGACCGCCAATATGGCTTCCGTCCTAAGCGGTCAACGGGTGATCTTCTAGCATTCGTCTACCACGTCTGGGGTGAGGCAATGGATAAGTATGGCGAATCTCTGGCGGTCAGTCTGGACATCTCCAAAGCCTTCGATAGGGTATGGCACAAGGCACTACTATCCAAGTTGCCGGCATATGGTCTGCCCCCGCAGCTGGTGGGCTGGATAACCGGCTTCTTACATGAGCGCAGCATTCGGGTCCTTGTGGATGGGAATGCGTCTGGGCTCATGTCAGTGAATGCCGGTGTGCCGCAGGGCTCTGTATTGTCCCCAACACTGTTTCTTCTGCATATCAATGACATGTTGACCCTTGGAAACATTCATTGCTATGCAGATGACAGCACGGTTCATGGGCGATACCTTAGTCCGCGAGCTGTGGGAGCCGCCAAAGTAGAGGAGTTGCGCCGTTCCCTGACGACGGAACTGGACGGCACCCTTCGCAAAATTTCTGCGTGGGGTGCCCAAAACCTAGTCCAGTTTAATGCCAGTAAGACTCAGGCATGCGCGTTGACGGTCAAGAAGTCTCCCTACTCTCCTATTCCTACTCTTCAGAACACCGTGCTGGAACTTCAACCCAGCTTTAACATACTCGGAGTCGAAATACGCTCAGATCTAAACCACAGAAACTACATTGAGAGCATTACCAAAACAGCGTCGAAAAAACTTGGGATACTGAACAAGGTGAAGCGGTTTTTCCCGCCTGCTCTAAGACTTATGCTGTATAAAGCTCAGATAAGGTCATGCATGGAATACTGTTCTCACCTCTGGGATGGCTCCGCTAAGTATCTTACAGATGCTCTCAATGTCCTGCAGAGGCGGGCAATTCGGATAGTGGACGACACCACAGTCTCTAAAACTCTCGAATCACTGCAGCTTCGCCGTGACGTTGCCTCTCTGAGCGTGTTCTACAAGCTATACCACGGCGAGTGTTCTGAGGAGCTCCATAACCTTATCCCTTCTTCTCTATTCCGCAACCGAACTACACGCACAGGCCAAAATATGCATCCACATACCTTACCCACTATCCCTACGCGTACTCATAAATTTGGAGACTCTTACATCTGTCGCACGCTGAAGATGTGGAATGCTCTCCCAGCCAGTGTATTTCCCCACTCTTATAACCTGGAGTCCTTCAAGCGAAGTGTGAAAAAGCATCTTGTTAGGCCGGCATAGTGGTAGAGACTGATGTCGGTCATAGTGACCGGCGTCAGTTGCTCCCATTCTTGGACCTCGCGTACTGCTTACCATCAGGTGGGCGCGATGTCACATGTCGAGTCCAGTATAAAAAAAAAAAAAAAAAAAAAAAAAAAAAAAAAAAAAAAAAAAAAAAAAAAAAAATAGTAAGCATCTCCAAATCTCGAGCTATGACGGAATTATGCATGGACCACGGCGCTCGGGAAACCACTCTGAGCGATATGTTCTGCTGACTTCGAATCTTGTCCCTATTGCTCTAGGCCAGAAGGTGATGCCAGGCTGGCGCAGCATAGGTGAGACGGGAACGGATAATCAAATAACCATCTTGTAGATCCGGACCTTTAACCTGATGGCAAGAATCCGTCCTCAAAAGTGCAACGCCATCTGTCAAAATATTATGAAGTAGGTACAACACGAGTCCATTATAAGAACTGCATAATACTGCCTATTCTAATTCATGTAAATATTAATAGATGGCGCCAGTTGTTTTCGCCTTGACGAAGGTCTTTAACCAGTGTGTCCTCCCGGTAATGTCGTAAGGAGCAGAGACGTGGCCGCTGACAGTGGGTCTGGTTCATAAATTCAAGGTCGCTCAGCGAGCTATGCTTAGTATTTCTCAAATGGATAGAATCCATTTATACATCCAGCAGTGGAGTGACACAGGCTAATGTCGATGTCGACTACATCTGTACTATATAATGTGCATTGAGTTAACGACGAATGCTTGTCCGCTGAGATCATGCAGCGGAAAATGGAGAAATGTTAGAACCGAAACGACCCCATTGTTGTTGTGTACTTTAACAACACTGTAGCTAACCCTTCATTCCGAATCGTGCTCAGAGCGCTTAGAACGAATATGACACTGACTGTCGTTCCGGATCAAATATCGCGATTTGGATGCTCAAAGCGTGATATCAATTCGGAACGGTCTAATACACATTTTCATTTTTAAAATGATAGTTTTTTTTTTTTAAATGTATGGAAGATAGATTGCGGATTCCACATCTTTGAGTATGAATACTAACAAATATACATCTCTCGGTTTATTCATCTTTATATGTGTAAAGTTTAATATTATTAACTTATTTTGGTATTTTAAAATAAATTGCCGTGTTACAGACATTTTTTTTCAATTCCTATTTAAATATTAATTATAGATTTGTTTAAGAAGTAATATAGAAACAGTACAATATTAAATAATTTAAAAGAAAACCTAATTTAAATAAACTTGGAAATGGCGCGCGACATAATGACAAAAAACTGACAGCGCTCAGAGCTATCTACCTCGATATCGTGAGCAGTCTAAGCGCGAGGAGTTGTCATTTGTGACGTCACATAGCTTTGGCAAAACAGTTTATACGCGGCTCGGAACACCTTTAAGCGTGCTTAGGTTACTATTATCGTGTCTCGGAATGAGGGGTAACTGTAGCATATTTGTTATCTATCTTAAATTGAGTTTTATTATATTTGAGAACGTAAATGAAGACCCACTTAGTTTTGAAATAGTCGTAAAACAAATATCTTACAAATTAATATTAATCTAATCTAAATTAGACCATTATTTGCCTTCGTGTCCGATGTTTTAATATGATTTAGTTTTACTTTTAAAGGACGCGTTCGTTTTAAGAAAAGTTAACATGAAGTGCCGTTTTTTCAACATGATAATTTCGTTTACCAAAAAATTTCAACATCTGATGCTAATCTACGTTAATTTTTTTCCAAACCAAATTTGAATAGTGAATTACTATGAATATATCCACGTTCAAAACCCGCCGGCATGAGAAATACACCTTTCTTACGTACATTTATCATAAATTAACAACGCCAAAGTCAACATCAGATCCTCGCCAACCCGTCTGGCCAGCATGGCGAGTGTAGACCTAAATTCTCCTATAAATATATGTTCTAGAAGGCCCATCTTCAACAGTGGAGGTTTAGGACGCTGTGTTCTAGGGGCTGTAAAGAATAAATGAAATAAAAAAAAATGCCGCTAATCGCTACCAATGGGCAGAGTGCCAAGGATACTGGCAGCATTGTCACGTTGAATGGCAATAATCCTTTGGCCCAAATATTTCTCAGCCCTCTTATCTCCTAAGGTATAACTTCAATAGGTGACATCACATTTAAGCATTTCTAGCACCATGTTGAAGGTTGGTTGATGTTACTTTTTGCCAAATCAATCTATTTAATTAAAATATAAAAGATTTTTAATATGGATACGGTCACTTAGGTTAGCTAATTACGATCACTTAATTATAGGGACTATAAATTAACTGACTTAGTATTACTTGGATCTCGCAACTTTTTACGGTGGAAGAACTGCAGCCCAATTCTCCTCCTCCTCCTTCTCCTTAGCCGGTGCCCCACTGTTGGGGATCGTGACAGCGTCGCAGTCCATCCACTAGCCGTTTCCTGTGGCTGCGGTCCTCGGCGCAGTGGATGGCTTGGTGTACTGGGATGTTTAGGTGGTCAGTCATCTGACGATACTATCACTAATATATCTCACCTTTGGGATGGTTCCGCCAAGTACCTCACAGATGCTCTCAATGTCCTACAGAGGCGAGCTGTTCGAATTGTGGACGATGCCACTATATCTGGAACTCTCGAATCCCTGTAGCTTCGCCGAGATGTGGCTTCTCTGAGCGTGTTCTACCGGCTATACTATGGTGAGTGCTCCGAAGAACTCTATAACCTAATCCCTCCCTCTCCATTCCGCAACTGAACCACACGCACAGGTCAGAATATGCACCCACATACCGTAGTCACCATCCCTTCGCGTACGTATAAATTTGGGGACTCATACATCTGTCGTACGATAAAGATTCTGTGTTTCCACTTTCCTATAACGGAGTCCTTCAAGCGAAGTGTGAAAAAGCATCTAGTCAAGCCGGCATAGTGTTAGGGACTGATGGCAGTTATGAGTATCTGACTTCAGTTGCTAACATTCATGGACCTTGCGCGCCACTTACCATCAGGTGGGCCCAAGGTCACATGTGCTAGTATAAAAAAAAAAAAACATCGTTTGGGGCTCCTTCCTCTTGTTCTTTTACCGTCTACTTTTCCCGTTACTAAGAGTTTATCCAGATTGTCGGCGCCTTTTCTAGCATTGTGGCCAAAATATTGCGGAATTTGGGTAAAGCAGACGGCAGAAAGTCTCTGTCCCTTGGCAAGTTTGAGCTCTTCGAGCACCGAAATGTTAGTGCGTCGTGCGGTCCAATGAATTTGGAGCAAACGACGCCAGCACCACATCTCAAACGCATCAATTCTTGCCCTATCTGCGGCTTTTATAGTCCACGTCTCCGAACCGTACAAGAATATGAAGTATACGAGCGTTCTGACAATGAGGATTTTTATCTTTCTGGATATGTTGTTAGTTTTATTTCCATTATATTCTATTTTAACTTTAAATGCTGTCAAAACATTTTTTGGTATAGTCACCTATGAAATGAAATGAAATGAAATATCGTTTATTTGCAATAAATACAGTGCAGTGGTCACAAAACTTTAGTCAGGTCTACTCACATATATTCTACCTGCAAGCAGGCGTGCAAATCTTTACTTACATACTAATATCATAATCACAACTACATTAAAACAAAAAACAATATTAATTAACCTGTTTTGCACTCAAGATACTCTTTTACACTATAAAATCTATGGTCCAGTAGCCATTTCGTCAGTTGTAATTTTAGTTTAGAGCTCTGCAATAATTTTATTTCGTCAGGAAGCTTATTATATATTATTATACACATATTAAATACATTGTTCATACTTATGTCTTTATAGCAGGGGTAGCTGGTATAATAGATTTAAAAACTTGGCTATTTTTTGTCTGGGTATGACTTCACTACGCTTCCTAAAGTCTAAAATCCTACCGATTCAATTTCCATAAGTGGTAATAAAATAGAACTTTTGACAAAGCCGTATTCTACCAATCGGTGCAGTTTAGTTATTATTAGCTTATTTACTAACCAGCATCAATCTAGGCAAGCGTTACCTTGCCGTGTCATACATACATACATACACATCTTCACGCCAGATCCCTTGCGGGGTAGGCGACATACCTCTTTCGCTTCATCGACGTTCATCAACCTCTTCATACATGCCCTTTTGTTGCGAAGGCTTTTTAATGCACCTTCAGTTAGTGTTTTATTTATTTGATCGTGATATGTGAGTCTCGGTCTGCCAGGGCCTCTTTCACCCACAACTTTCGCATTATATATCTGGTTCGTCAATCTTTCTTTGCTCATTCTTTCAACATGCCCGAACCATCGTAGCATGCCTTTCCTTATTTTATTGGCAAATTGAGCAATGATAACTTGTGATTGAGAAATAGTGGGTTAATATTTCAGATATGTCTCATGTATTCTACTATCTGTTGTCAACTAAATCTAGGATACAATTATGTATACATATAGTTCTGTGGTGTGGTGGGGAGGGGCATGTTGCTGGCGGATGGCCCGAGCTTATACGGGTTAAAGTGTATGTATTTATTTATGGGTTTGGGTTGTCTGTCGGCAGTGCGTTCTCTTTATTTTCGCTACATATTTGTACAAAAACCAAATGCATGCTACTTGTGTGAACCTCTAAAGGCAAATTGTTACCATTCTGCCAATAATAATGTTAAGTGCTGTATGGTTTACCTAATAATATAAAATAAAATAAAAAAATATAGTAGTTTTAAAATGGAACTAGTGACGTGGCGAGGGTTTTAATATCATTATTGATTTGTAAATTAGTTATTATAATAATATTAATTAAGTAATTCTATGTTTTTTTTTAATGTACGTTTTAAAAAGATATTTGTATTATATTTTTTATTATATAAACAGTTATAAATATATTAGCTTTTTTTAAAATGATTGTCTGGTAGTATCTAGTAACATGTGATTATTTATTTTGACAATAACAATGTATTTTTTTTTTATTATTATTTTATTATAGTTTAATTTCTAGATTTTAAGTGACAACGCCCAGCATCAGCATCTATGTAGGTATTGATTGTTTGTAGTGTTAAGTGGTAAATGACGATGGCTGTTCTTTGCTATTAATGGCATTCTTCTGCTATCCTGCCATGATTGGTAAACAATAATATGTATAACGGACGAAGTGTACTTAATGTATCTTATGGTGAATAAATAAATTTAATTGAATTGGGCCTCATAAAATATTTATTTCACAATTAAGTATTCCATTCAAATTGTTTTCGATGCAACTTTTGTTCCACTTTGTAGGTAAGTAGAAACCGTACAGGGACAATAACTAATGTAAGAAAGAACGTTACTTACTTAAGTTTAATCGACACAAAATTGGTAGAATGGGGTGTATCACTAACTTTTTATCACGATAGATGGCGCATGATAGATGGTACCTTATATAACTGTTAGTTTAGTTTGGTTTGGTTTGGTGTGGTCTGGTCTGGTCTGGTCCGGTCTGGTCTGGTCCTGGTCATGTCTGGTCTTGTCTGGTCTGGTCTGGTCTGGTCTGGTCTGGTCTGGTCTGGTCTAGTCTAGTCTAGTCTAGTCTAGTCTAGTCTAGTCTAGTCTAGTCTAGTCTAGTCTAGTCTAGTCTAGTCTAGTCTAGTCTAGTCTGGTCTGGTCTAGTCTAGTCTAGTCTAGTCTAGTCTAGTCTAGTCTAGTCTAGTCTAGTCTAGTCTAGTCTAGTCTAGTCTAGTCTAGTTTAGTTTAGTTTAGTTTAGTTTAGTTTTAACACCATACATTCCTACCGGAATTCGGTTAAGTCATACTCGTAATTTTCAATATATATTTTTTTAATACTTTTATCACTATAGATAGGTACATGACAAATAACAGAACTGGAGGTTTAAACATTTATAAAAAACACTTAAATAAATAGATTTATTGCGGCTGTAAAAAGGCTTTGTCAATAACTTATAAGTACCTAATAAATAAATGATTAAAAATAATTCAATGTACTTAACTAAATAATACTAATTATTACTAATTATTGTAGCAGCTGTAAAGAGGCCTTGTCAATAATTTTAAAGTACCCCATAAATAATTATTAAAAATATGTCAATGTACTTAACTAAATAATACTAATTATTAAGAGTACCCAATAATAAATTTGTCAATTTAATTAAATTAAAAATAGTTATAATATAATAAATTATGCGAATATGTCCAATCATTATAATATATGTAATACATAATAACTGTTAGTTTAGTTTGGTTTGGTTTGGTGTGGTCTGGTCTGGTCTGGTCTGGTCTGGTCCTGTCTGGTATTATCTGGTCTGGTCTGGTCTGGTCTGATCTGGTCTGGTCTGGTCAGGTCTAGTCTAGTCTAGTCTAGTCCAGTCCAGTCCAGTCCAGTCCAGTCCAGTCCAGTCCAGTCCAGTCCAGTCCAGTCCAGTCCAGTCCAGTCCAGTCCAGTCCAGTCCAGTCCAGTCCAGTCCAGTCCAGTCCAGTCCAGTCCAGTCCAGTCCAGTCCAGTCCAGTCCAGTCCAGTCCAGTCCAGTCCAGTCCAGTCCAGTCCAGTCCAGTCCAGTCCAGTCCAGTCCAGTCCAGTCCAGTCCAGTCCAGCCCAGTCCAGCCGAGTCTAGTCTAGTCTAATCTAGTGTAGTTTGGTTTGGTTTGGTTTGGTTTGGTTTGGTTTGGTTTGGTTTGGTTTGGTTTGGTTTGGTTTGGTTTGGTTTGGTTTGGTTTAGTTTAGTTTAGTTTAGTTTTAACACCATACATTCCTACCGGAATTCGGTTAAGTCATACTCGTAATTTTCAATATATATTTTTTTAATAGTTTTATCACTATAGATAGGTACATGACAAATAACAGAACTGGAGGTTTAAACATTTATAAAGAACACTTAAATAAATAGATTTATTGCGGCTGTAAAGAGGCTTTGTCAATAACTTATAAGTACCTAATAAATAATTATTAAAAATATGTCAATGTACTTAACTAAATAATACTAATTATTAAGAGTACCCAATAATAAATTTGTCAATTTAATTAAATTAAAAATAGTTATAATATAATAAATTATGCGAATATGTCCAATCATTATAATATATGTAATACATAATAACTGTTAGTTTAGTTTGGTTTGGTTTGGTGTGGTCTGGTCTGGTCTGGTCTGGTCTGGTCCTGTCTGGTCTTATCTGGTCTGGTCTGGTCTGGTCTGATCTGGTCTGGTCAGGTCTAGTCTAGTCCAGTCCAGTCCAGTCCAGTCCAGTCCAGTCCAGTCCAGTCCAGTCCAGTCCAGTCCAGTCCAGTCCAGTCCAGTCCAGTCCAGTCCAGTCCAGTCCAGTCCAGTCCAGTCCAGTCCAGTCCAGTCCAGTCCAGTCCAGTCCAGTCCAGCCCAGTCCAGCCTAGTCTAGTCTAATCTAGTGTAGTTTGGTTTGGTTTGGTTTGGTTTGGTTTGGTTTGGTTTGGTTTGGTTTGGTTTGGTTTGGTTTGGTTTAGTTTAGTTTAGTTTAGTTTTAACACCATACATTCCTACCGGAATTCGGTTAAGTCATACTCGTAATTTTCAATATATATTTTTTTAATAGTTTTATCACTATAGATAGGTACATGACAAATAACAGAACTGGAGGTTTAAACATTTATAAAGAACACTTAAATAAATAGATTTATTGCGGCTGTAAAGAGGCTTTGTCAATAACTTATAAGTACCTAATAAATAATTATTAAAAATATGTCAATGTACTTAACTAAATAATACTAATTATTAAGAGTACCCAATAATAAATTTGTCAATTTAATTAAATTAAAAATAGTTATAATATAATAAATTATGCGAATATGTCCAATCTTTATGTCATAATTTTATTAGTATATGTCACTGATAAATACACTATCCTAGTTGCATAGAAATTTATTATTTTCTGGATATTATGTCGAAGTGAGCAGCTTTTAAGTGTACAAATCGAGATTTCCTAGCGAAATCAAAGATACGAGTATGGTGATCTCAAAATTGCCGTTCTATTAATTCGTATTTTAAGGTAGGTAACGTTAATTTAAAATACGTTTTTATGTTATAAAAATAAAAAAAACTATAAAAAATGATGCGTCAAAAAATGTGTAATCAAGGTACCATTGCCGCTAGCGACATCTACAAAAAGCTTTGCCTGATACACCCCATTGGGCTGCTGAGTTGAGAGACTTTTTTTTTTACTAGTCATATTTTTGATGGTATTTATATTAACCCCAACTAACCTTATATGTATTTTTAATTATGTTAAACCAAAATTATTCTATCGGCTTTGACATACTTTTTAGCAGCGCTGTATATAATTAATGTAGGTCTTATAACGACGGAATAAGGGAAATATAAGTTATGTTTCTTGTGGTATGTGGCGACTGTTTACCATTGTGGTATCAAATGGTAAAGATAACTGGTAATTTGTGTAATGAGGTAAACAGTGCAGTGAGATCGTTGTGAACAGACGAACTTTGTGCGTGGATACAATAAGTTTATAATACTACGTAAAAACATTTTTTTTTATTATGTTATTCGAAGGAAGTAATGTACAATGATTATAAAAAACTAAATTATTAAATAAAATAAAAACTTAAACTTTAAAAACATATAAATTACTAATAATAAATAAAAAACTACTTATTAATTAAAAACTAAAACAAAAATAAAATAAATAATGGAAAAACAAAACAAATAAAAATCGTTGCTAATGGGCAAAATGCCAAGGATACTGGCAGCATTGCCACGTTAAATGGCAATGCTGATCCTTACGCCCAAATATAGCCCGGCCCAGCCCTTTAATTATTAAATTATTGCCCAGCTTATTGGGAGATGTGTTTTTGCGCCGTTTGGAATTCAAACTCTCGGACTGTGGGGACCAAGTACACAGGAATTTTTCAAGGCGTTCGCGTTGTCAAAACAGCTCATTAACACCTCGGGAGACAAAAGGGCTGGGCAATATTTATTATTTATTAAATATTTATAAAATAGAATTATTAACTTAAATTAAAGTAAAATATGAAAACATAAATTACTTTTAATTGGGGTCAATTTTTATTTATAGTTTAGTTTATTTTTAATTTTATTGTTTAGGTAGCTTTTAATTTATATTAAATATATATTAATATACTTCGAATAAAAACTTAATTCTATTAATTAAAAATACAAATAAAAATGAACTACTTAATAGTTAAAAATACAACTTAAATAAAGAAATAACAAAATAAAATTATTATAAATAAAAAAAATGCTCCAAATGGCTGCCAATGGGCAAAGTGTAACGGATACTGGCAGCATTGCCACGTTGAATGGCAATGCTGATCCTTTGGCCCAAATATTGCCCTGCCCTCTTGTCCCCCGAGGTGTTGACGAGCTGTTTTTTTATTTTATTATTTAAGTATATATTTTTTATTTACGACATATAGAGAAATAGAAAACTTAATGGTTATTTATTTATTTTATAAATTAAAAACTTCCACCAAACAAAAAAGTCACCTAATAAAGATAAAAAACGTTTAATGAATGTCGATGAATCGCAAAGTTATATATCAAATGGCGCTCAATTGTTTCTGCCTACCGCGTTAGAAAAATGGCGTGAAGATAATAATTATTATTATAATATAATAAGTCGTTTATTACCATAAGTTAAAGAATACAAAATTTATATTACATGCAAAACATTACTTAACCAATGTTCCAACTTATGAATAACTTTTTGTACATTAACAAGGTTTTCATTGGTTCCCGCACTGGGTTAACCGGTCATGCGGGATCTGTAGGTATGTAGGATGTATGATGATAGATATGTATGTAGGATGTACTTATGTGTATACCTAAAAGTTACCAATATAGGAGAATCTAAAGAATATTACATAATTGTGCCGTTTGCTATAGAAACTCTGGTCCCATGGAGTCCAAGCGCAAAAAAGTTTTTAAAAGACATTACACCGCGTCTTGTGGTCTTCTCCGGTGACAAGAGGGCTGGCTCTTTCTTCGCCCATATAATCAGTATTGCAATTCAACAGGAAAACGCAGCTAGCGTTCTTACCACCATTCCACGCGGACGTGGCTTATATCCCTATCCATAGTATTAATAATATATTTTATAGTAAAGTATTATCACGACCGTTTCGGGGTGGTCAGAAACCATGCTTATAAATAAGCGGATTCACATTTAGCCAACTTTACTATGACAAATGGCAAGCTCGTCGATGTCTCTAGCGTACCAAACTCGAGAAATATCACAAATAAATTAAATATTAATTAAATGTATTTATTTACATTAATAAATATTTTTGTGTACCGACCAGGAATCGAACCCGGTACCTCCGAGTCTTAATCCACGGACTTAACCGCTAGACCACGGAGGCAGATGTTTAATATTTCGTAAATATAAATTTTCAAATAAATAAATAATTTATTTTTATTTATTTATTAAATGTAGAAAACTAGAGATATTTTAGACATTACAATTTAACATTAATAATCATAAATCATTATATATGTATGTATGTAAGTAGCTTTTCTAGTGATATATTTAAATAAACCTCTAATATTGCTTGTTATTAATTTTCTGCGGAATGCTAGGAATGCCACCGTTTTACATTAACTAATTACTCGAAGACTATGTCAATGCCTTTATAACTATGTCTACACCAGTACCCTTTCATCTTCATCTTGCGTCTTCCTCCAATGAATTACTGAGTCGACGACAGCGCATGGCCTTAGCGCACGCCGATTCGTCACAATGACATTTAGGTGCAACATTCGAAGCGTTTCAGCGTTTTTAGTTTTTAAATGGCGGAAGATAAGGTTAAAACATTAGAATAATTATTATATTTTTAAAATTTCTATATACCTTGGTGTAGGTATACGATAAGCTGTATACGTTTAGCACAACGCTTGAATCAAAGCGAATTGAAAGTGGAAACGTAAGATGAACATGAAATTGCAATTGGTGCGGACATAGCTTATATCGTTCTAGGTGAAGGCTCAGATCCATAGAAAAAACTTACCTTAGACCTGGTTTAATCTACGTTAAGGCTAAAATCTTATCAAAAAATACACTACCGCAAAATTTCTAGTGTGTGGTTTCTGTGGTTTGTACATAGTACTGTCGCAAACCCATCCTTACGTTTCGTGGAGCTGTCATACTTGTCAGATGTCAGAGATACCTGGTCAGTAGCATATTCCAATGTTGCGGTTCCAAATTTAGCAATATTTCAACGATTGTGGAACGAGCCGCTTTGCAAACTGGTACTGTATCGTCTCCTCGCCAAGCCGTCTGGCCAGCGTGGCGAGTGTAGGCCAAATTCTCCAGATTTATGTTCTGGAAGGCCCATGTCCAGCAGTGGAGGACTAGGACGCTGTGTTCTATGAGCTGTAATGATGAATGATGATGATGACTGTATCGTCCGGTGACACGAAATAGCGGGCTATCCACACGTTTCGGGATCAGGCTCAAATTGCCGTCATGCCCAGTCAAGCCGGCATAGTGTTAGAGAATGATGTCAGTCATCAGTGTCGGATTCCAGTTGCTAACATTAATAGACCTTGCGTGCCACTTACCATCAGGTGGGCGCAAGGTCACTTGTCGTACAAGTATATAAAAAATATAAAAATAGGTTTAGTTTACAGTCAATTTATTATTAACTATTTTTTTTTTTATATATTTAGTACACACAGCAGTACATATATTATCACGCACATAACATAGTATAATTATAACTTATCTAATATATGTACCAATTAGGTGTAACAGCATTCACCAATATAAAAAGAAGTAGAAATTAAAAACTTATTACAGTTAAAACAAAAAAAAAAATAATAAAAAAAAAAAGTTTATCTAAGTGTATCAATAAATAATAATAATAACAGTAAAATTATTTAATACCACAGTAAATTAAGTTAATGTATTAGGTACTATTATATCTTCTTTATTGAAATGAAATAAAAAAAAATTTTTGTCAGAAACATGGTAGGTATGTAAATTATTATATGTAATTATATCACATGCTTCGCTATTTCTAGAATACAAATATTTATTTAGTCACATGTCTTTGTCGAGTTTAGTGTCTAGGTATTCTTTTGTCGAATAAAAACATTTATTAACCAGCATTTGTTTGACTCTTAATTTGAACAGTTTTAGTGGCAGCTCCCTTATAGTAACTGGAAGCTTATTAAATATATTTGTTGCTATCGCATAACAATTTCGGCTATTTATTATGTAATTATTCCACTGGGATAACGCATTTTAAAATTGCAATTATATTATATGTAACAATTATGATACTATCTTTGTTTAATAATCCTTGTATTTGCTTTAGTCGCATTTAGAACGACACTAGAGCAATAACTGATATGAATTGATTAATAATACCTAATGTAATTGTACTAGTGAATAGACAACAAACAAAAAAAAATGCCTACATAAATATATGTCAAAACACTCAACTTTAAAAATATTGGATTGTGCGAGCGACAGACTGGAAAGCGTTGCTAAACTAAATTGGTAAATAAATTAATAACAATAATAAAAACGCATTAACACATAAAGTTATAAACAGCTTAGGAAAATCTTTTAGATGTCTACGAACAAACATTAAATAACCATAAAAGACAATATGATACAATAAAATAATAATGATTACAAGCAATAATATATCTATAAATATTAAGTTTTTTATACAAAATCACTAGCAAATGACGGAAATGCTTGAAAATCAGGACACAGGGAAAAAGCATATTTCTCGCTCAAGGGTGATCCTATCGCAGGTACGTAAAAACCATAAGATCAAATATAAGAGAGTCTGCTCGCCAGTGGAAAAAGCTTCCACTGACCATCAGACAAGCTCCTTCTATTCACATCTGTAAAAAAAACTAATTAATACTTTATTTTTAAACAAGCAGAACAATATATTTTAAGTAAAGTAAAATAAAGTATCAACACGACCGTTTCCCTTTCGGGGTGGTCAGAAACAACTCCTTTAAATAAGCGGATTCACATTTAGCCAACTTTACTATAGGCCAATCATGACAAGTGGCAAGCTCGTCGATGTCTCCAGCGTACCAAACTCGAGAAATATCACAAATAAATTAATATTAATTAAATGTATTTATTTACATTAATAAATACCTCCACGAGGTTTTCTATTACTCCGAGTCTAAATCCACGGACTTAACAGCTTTTTTTTTACTTTAAGTATAAAAAAATAATAATTATAATAAAACAAAAGATAACAAAATAAAATTAAGTGGACTTAAAACATAAGCTACCACTGAGTCCATTACAAGAAAGTGCAAACTTGTTAATGTAACAACAAAATAAGTAGGAAATATCCATGCACCAGATAAATTGAACCTGGTAGATCTAGCAATAAAGAAACTTTACGTCTACCTATATCACTTAATATTTTTAAACCAGCTCGAGACACTTCTTCTTTTCTCTTTCCAAAACACGATGGACCAGGATAATTATTGAGTAATAATTATTTCGTAAGCAATTAATTAGATGAATAAACAATTTAACCTATCTATCCTAGTTATCTACGCGATAAGAAGATTGCATGATAAGTGACAGTAGAACAAAATAAATTCACCCGTTACTCCATATTTTGGAACAAAATCTTAAAATTTAACTTTTAATTATTTATAGTACTTCATCATCACAGCCCCTTTAACACTAAAGTCCTAGACCTCCATTGTTGGAGATGGGCCATTCAGATTTATTTTGAAAAAAATGTACTACACTTGCCACGCTGCGCGCTGGCCAGCGGGTTGGCGAGGGTTTTAAGTACTTATATAGTATGTAATTTTAGAAACTTTCATTATTTTTCCGTCATTAGTACATCCTCTAGAACAGCGATTATCAAACTTTTTTGGTGACGGAACCCTTTTGGAAAGCAAAATACTTCATGGAACCCTACAATTAAACAATTGTTTTTAAAAGTGTATTCTTTACTTTATGTTTTAAAGTTAGAGTCGAAAGTCGCTTGTTCACAACTATAGCGTCTAATCTTTTTATCTAATCTATTTTTAATATATATTTATCTTACTTATATGTATCTTATTTTATTTATATAAATACTATATTTTATGTATTCTATATAAAAAATAAAAATATTATTATGATTGCTTAAAGTTCATTTAATATCTATTTATTCCATCATAGTTTCTTAGGTGTATAAATACATATATCGAATCATACTCATTCCGCACTCAATGAATACTGCTTCCCGAAACACAGGTACTCTTCGTTCGGGTTGCAGGGTTTTACTAATGCTGGTGGATAGTTTACGTCACTCTATGATCTGCGTTAAATATTTGTCTTATACCTACTTCCTTATAAAATGTAAACTTGAACTCTTTGACTTCGAATAAAGATATTTTTATTTTTTATTATTTTATTTTATTAATTCAGAGGCGCCTTTTATCAAAGGGACTGCGCGCTCACAAGTATACGCGCGGCGTAAAGAGGTGTTTTGTCTTTTTTTTTCTAAATTCTAAATTCAAAAAAAACCCTAGGGTTCCACGGAACACACTTAGAGTATAGCTGCTCTAGAACACATAGTCCTAGATCTACAGTTACACTATCTTCCAGAATATGTCTGGAGATGTTGGATTTACGACTATATATTTGCTCTACGCCACAATCGCGATGACTAGTCGTTTAACTTGCCATGTAGGCAACCAGAATGAAATGTTGCACTTTTGTTACATGCCAATATGTCAAAGAAAGTAAATTACTTTTTACAGTATTTAATTCATATTACTTCACATATATTCGTAGGATACGTATCAGGTTGAACACAGGACACATTGCCAGAAAGGGAGAAGATAAACTCCTTGTAACTGGCAATGTGAAAGGAACGAGACCGAGAGGCTGTAGCCCAGTCTCTCAATTCAAATCTTCATGATGCTGTCCATGCTGCCGCAGATAGGAAAGGTTGGCGCAGTTTCATCAAGACGTACGCCAATTCATTAAAATGAGGAAATATGACGCAAGGAGGAGGACTTTATATAAATATTATATATTTAAGAGTCATATATTAGATAATTATAAACTGAGCTCGTACAATAAGCTGACTAAGACTAAGGTGACTTTACATTGCTTAGATTATTGATTTACCACATTTTCAGGTTATAGCATGTCTGGCTTTAGACTTGCTGTTGGTGGGTCTGGGTATGTCATTCAGCTTCGTCACCATCGTCCTTCCTGAAGTCCTTAACGCTAAAGAAGGACTCTCTATAAATGAGACGCAAGCTTCTTGGTTTGGTAAGTCAAATCAATAATCTGCTAAACATTGAGACACTAAAAAATCAGACAGAGATACGTAGTCATCCGTTCAACCCCAGAAGTTTTAAGAGCCTGGATTGAGAATTACTTATCTATGACGGTCAAAACTTCAAGACAAAGAGAGCAGCAAGTTAAGATATTTAACTGTTTTTGATCCTATCTGGTCTTTATTGTAAAATGCAACATTAATAGAAAATCCATGTAAATAATTGTGAGAATTTCTGTCTCTCAAGACTAATTTTCTGCTAGCAGCAGATACTTATTTGGCTGCTTTGCTGCTTAGTCGTCCACTAGCAAATGCTGGTAAAATGTTTACGTGAATAAAATTGACTTTGACTGAAGAAGACTCAAGAGACAAATTGTACTTACGAACTAAATTCTCAATTCCAGGTGCAATGGCGTTCCTTTGTCAACCAATAGGAAGCGTGTTTTCTGGCCCAATCCTGGATTATTTTGGCCGAAAGAAAGCTTTGTTTATTGTTAATATACCTCATCTGGTAGCCTGGCTACTGATGTACTATGCTTGGGATGTACCCTCGTTATTCATGGCGAATGCCTTATTAGGAATTGGAACAGGGATTATGGAAGCACCTTCTGTAACTTACGTTGGAGAAGTTAGGTAAGTTTTAAATTTAAGTTACCATCATCATTCATTCTTTTTACAGCTCCTGGAACACAGAGCCGTAGTCTCCACTGCTGAAGATGAACCTTACAAAACATATGTCTGGATAACTTATCGTACTCTGAATATATAGAATCCTCCTATAGCTCCTGCATATAGAATTTCCAGACACATATAAACGATACACTAAAATAAATAAAAAATAAATTATAGGTTTATTTGAATTATAAACGTAAAGAAAGAGATAATGATACTTGTAAAAGAACAATAGACCGAACAATATATTTAAGTAATCTACTCAAGAAGTATCAAGATAGAAAATTTAAATCATACACAAATCATTATAACAATTGAACAATTTAGTTTATCTTTACAACACTCAAGTTTTAATCCTTTTTGTTTCTTGTTAGATTATTATCCTAATCTAAATTATATGAGACATACATTCAGCTTTATTTCATTTAGCAAATAAGTAGATAGGCCTATAAAATGACTATTGTTTTAATTATACTTATCAGTTTCATTTAAAAATACAGCTGTTCTTTTCGATTGTTTCATATAGCCTTTGCAACCCATAATTTATTATGACTGTTTTTAAGATAAGCTGCCAGAGAACACTCAGTTTCAATTTTGTAACTGTCACCATATCGTCATTTCCTATAATTTATTTGCATTCAGCTTGTAAATTATTTGTTAATTTATGTTTTTTATTATGTACTTTATAGGTTAATTTTGTTGGAGAACATGAGAACCCTAAAAAACTTCTTCATTTAATTATTATGCATTTACATTTATATTATCTTACTTAACAATGTTTTAGTGCTATACACGCACTTTCTTTAGGCACATTTTTATTTTATTTTAGTGATGCATCAGTAAGAGGTATACTAACTATCCTTGTTGGCGCCTGCTCATCTACTGGAATGTTCATGGCCTTTTTCTTAGGTAAATTGTTACCTTGGAGACAAGCTGCTTTAATATGTTTAAGTGTACCTCTGACTACTATGCTACTTGTTTTATTGGTAAGAATTTATAAAACATTATCTTCTAACTCTTTTATGTTCTTAATTTTTAAATTGTAATGAATTTTAAAGGAACAATGAATGGAATATTACAATAATGGCTGTAATTATAATGAAAAATAATTTTATAATCAACTCTTATTACAATTAATGGGTTTTCCTACAGTGACTAAAAATAAAAATACGAGTGTTATAGAAATGGTGACAATTTACATACACAAGTGGTTAGTTAATTAAATAACGTAAGACTTGACTTTTAAGAAGTAAACATGTACCTAAGAGCTAGCTAAAACATTACTTTTAGTCATAGTGATTTGATTCAAGAGATGTTGTCCTATTAGACATGTATATTTGGACAATAGACAATATAATATAATTAAATTTCAGGTTCCCGAAACACCAATATGGTTGCTATCCAAAGGTCGTAGAAAAGAAGCTCTGGATTCACTGTGCAAATTACGTGGATGGGCTCCTCCAGAAAACGTGCAAGAAGAATTTGACGAACTTGTCCAATATACTGAAGTCATGAATCAATGCGTTATTTGCATCAAAACAAGCACCAACGATGAACCTAAGCTTTGTGATCATGCGACTAAAAATATACTAAAAAGAGTAGTTTTAAAGATTAGATACGTTCTATTGGCTAAAGAAACTTTAAGGCCTTTTGGATTAGTGATGGCCTATTTTGCTTTTCATACTTTAAGTGGTGTTGCAGCGATTAGACCTAATATGGTAAACGTCTGTATTGCCTTAGGAATGGCTTATGATCCTAAAACTTTAGTGGTAAGTTAATTTACAACTGTTGTGTAGCTACTACTTTAGCTAACCTTCGTCTAACGGGAAAAATGGTGATGAGCGATGTCAATTGCTCTCATTCTATGAGTTGCCATTTACCGTCAAGTATTTTATTATGGTTAACCCATTAACAACCGATATATATGTATAAGAGTATGTCCCAAAAATAAATATTTAAGAATAAGTTATACATAGGTGGGTTGCTTACAACCTTATTTTGTGATATATGGATTTAAGTTCTGAAAACACAAAATTTGTTCAGAAAATCTTATGGTCCTGAAATAGTTAACAGACCATGCACCAGACTCTTCCCTTTAAGTTGGCGTGACTAGTAATTTATTAGATTTTACCTGCTGCTTTCCAACAAGTACAAGATCGAAATTCCTGTTTTCCAGAATTCGTTTTTTTAATAACCAAAAAAAAGCAACGTAATTAGTATAAATAATAAAAAATAACGTGTGTTTAATTTCAGGTTATCGTCGGAGCAATCTCCATTGTCATGGCTGTCGTATCAGCTACCATAGTGAAAATAATAGGAAAACGAAAACTTATCCTTAGCTCTATGTTAGCCACTAGTTTAAGCAGCTATGCTATCAGTATTTATTCAAAGCAATATTTAAATGAGAGTGTTTTTTCGTACGAGCCTAATACATTTCCAAAAGAGACCAGCATTATTCCTGTAGTCATCTTCATGCTGTTGATTTGCTTCACTAGCTTGGGTATCCCTTGGGTGCTACTCTCGGAAATGTTTCCATTCAGGTAATTATAAATTAGAATATTTGATATCATTGATTGATTAATTCATGTGTCTGATGACATTACCCTAATAACTTTAGATATGTATTTTCTTATTCGTACATGTATTATTATTAACTCTTTAATTTTATGTTCTATGTGATTTAAATTTTATAAAATCCTTCATCTCTCAATTAATTTGTTTTTCAGGAGTCGTGGTATCGCGACAGGGTTTACTGCAGCTTGTGTCTACATTCTATTCTTCTTATCAGCTAAGACTAACTATGATTTAGAATATTTTTTACACATGTCCGGTGCATTCGCTATCTACGCGACTATCGGCCTTCTAGGAACCGGCTACCTTTATCTCTTTCTACCAGAAACAGAAAACAAGTCCCTAGTTGAAATCGAAGAATTCTACAAAGGAAAGTTTAAAATCTTCGCCGATGATGTCTTCATCAATTTGTTCGTTAGGAGAAAGGTTGTTGAACAAAGACAACCGATGCTAGTCAACTAAGCTGTTATTGTTATGAACCAAGTTATGTGTTGTGGTTATTGACCAACATGATTTATTGTCCTCTAGACATGCATACTAAGGCCAAATTCATCAAAAAATATATTCTGAAAGCAGTGAGGTTTTTATATTATAGGATGTAATTATGATGTTTATTTATTATTGCATACTAGATCACTGTTTTAGTGCAGTCAATGAAGAAAACTGTTTAAAATAATATTATTATGCATTTTTGATTTTACTATTGCATCTATTAAATTATTATTGGGCTCATTTAACAGAATCTTTCCTATGAAATATTAACACGAGACCAATCTACTGAGCCAATCCAATACTTGCATCGTCTAAATAGAGACAATCTTATGTATTGCTCAAGCCAGTACATTGAATTTGAAAACATTAAAATTATTTTTTTCGGATTTAGCCACTGAGCCAATCAGTAAATGGTGTATTACTGACTGCAGATACATTATTTCTTTTAGTGTATAAATATCTTTTGTATAGATGGCGGCAGGTAACTCTAGCTCTGAAGGTTATGTGCAGGTAATTACTACGCATGACGTACGTCTGGTGCATGCACTATACGTACCTTGTCCCCGAACTTTTCGATTATTGCGAATTAACTGTCAGAGCTGGAGTTACGTACCAATAAGTATATTAGGTACACGTTTTCTTGTTAGGTTGTAAATACGAGATTTAAATGAGTTTGTACTTTTTATTATATTGTTGTGTGTTTAAATTTTTAAAAAAATATTTAATACAATAGTAGTTTATCCATTGTTTCTGTTAGTTGTTATTTCCCAAGGTCTGTTACATTTGATACCTTCAGTATTGCAGGAGTCATGATGATTTGTAGGTTCTACTGGATCTGGATGTTGAATGGTGGTTGATGTAACTATTTGAGATTCTGTAGGTTGGTTCTTTTCAGTAGGGTGATAATCTGAAAGAATCATCACGGAACTAATCACAGACTGTTCGCTAAACTTTCAAGGATTGAAATGTGTTTTGTAATTTTTGTTGCATGTTAAAAGGACTAAAAAGTAAACGTGCTTATTTAGAAAAACTATCATAGTTGTTAACTAATAGATTGATAAACATTTGATAGACATAGAATAGAAGATATAAAATGCGAAACTTATAAAGTTGATGAAAGAGGCCAGACCAAGATCTATCACGACCTAATAAATAAAACACTAGCAGAAGGTGCAATAAAGAGTGTACGAAACAAAAAAGCATGTATAAAAAGGCTGATGAATGTCGAGGAAGCGAAAGATGTATGTGTTGATCGTGACAAATGGCGCTCAATAGTCTCTGCCTACCTCGCAAGGGAACTGGTGCGAATATAGGTATGTATGCATGTATTAAATAGCCTACAATAAAAGCGAACGCCTAAAGTAAACACTCACCAGTATTATAATCGCAGTTATATTCATACATGTCGCATAAGTCTAAAAACAGGCGTTTGGAACAGCTATCTTTGGTGACACCACAAACTGGTTCACCATCATGTTCGCAACAATCTGCCTTTTTACACCAATATGACCCCTAAAATTTTAAGTATATAATACGGCGGTTTCTGCTGAGAACCTCAAGCTGCGCAAATACGCCAACGTCGGTACTGGTTACGAGTTTGCGCCGTTTGGGGTCGAGGCGATGGGACCATGGGGTACATCAGCCAAGCATCTGGCCAAAGAGTTGTCCAAGCGGCTGACGGAGAAATCTGAGCATAGGAAGGCTGACATACAGAGGGCAAATGTTGCCAGTCTTCTTGGGACTATCTTTGATGGGACGTGTCTGGATGATATTTTTTATTTATAGTTTATTTTTTATTGGGTTTAACTTATAGTTATTTAATTTTATTTTGTAATTATTATTTTGCGAATACAAATATATAATGTTAGTATATAATTAAGAGTGGTGGTGGCTCGGTTATAAGAACACTTTTCTTTAATCCTAAACTTTTATTCGGAGTAATATACAAACAATATAAAAGAATTACAATATGATAATTAACCTAAAAAATAAACTAAATCTAAATAACAAATTAAATATAATAAAAAATTATACATACCTTACAATATAAAAATTTCCTCCAGGCCATTGTCCAGTGGCATGGTGCCCAAAACACTGGCAGCATTTCCTCGTTGAATTTCAATACTAATCTTTTCAGCGAGGAAGCTGCCAGCCCGTGAGTCACCAGACACGTCGACTAGTTTTTTTGATATTTCTTTAAATAAAGTTTTTGCCTCGAGGCCCCATGGTCCCATGGTTTCAACGGCAAAGGCCACAAATATATAATCATTGCAAATGTTTATATATTTGCGGCGCTTGACGTTTTGAGCTTGTTCTGCCGCCGCACCAGCTCTGACAGTAGTTCCTTGAAGATGGGAAATTGCTAACGTGTCTACACATGTGACGTCCCACACTAGTGATTTTCCCAAACTCCAAGGAACTAAGGTCATACCGTCAGGTCTCTTGCCATCATCTCTAAATAAGCCCGTGGGTTCTAAGGTGGCTGGAATAGAGATGGAGGCAAAAGATCTGCGGATCAAATTATTGATAGAGCTGTGGCGGTAGAAGCGGCCGGCACTTTTAAAACAAGATAGACCATGGCGCCCCAGGCAGTCGACGTCTTTGCCGCATGGACAATAGTGAGGTTCGCACACACTAAGCCCGAGCCTTAAACAAACGCATATGCGTAGCGTGTGGTTGTCTAATATAAAGGAAATCAACCAATGAGAAATACTCGTACACTTACGTACATTTGTTATGGATTTACAACGCCACTGTTCCCGCGCGTTAAAGCTATGGTCCTGGTTCCACTAATACAAACTTGTTCAATTATTAATAAATTGGCATCAGATTTTCGCCATCTGGTGGCGAGTGTAGGCGAAATTCTCCAGATATATGTATGTTCTGATAGGACTATCTCCAGCAGTGGAGGTCTAGGACTTCGTGTTCTGGGGACTGTAATGATGATGATGTGATTTCATTTACATTACATTTTATGATTTAATTATATAAAAAATATTAAAATAATAATTACAAACTACCTAAATAAAAATAATAAAATTAAATAACTATAAACTAAACCTAATTTAAAAAATATATGTAAATAAATAATGTCCTCAAGAGACGACCCATCAGAGATAGTCCCAAGGAGACTGGCAACATTTCCCCTCTGTCTAACGAGGCTAATACGCTGGCAGAAATCATTGTCAGCCTTCCTGTCTCCAGATTTCTCCGCCAGCCGCTTGGACAACTCCTAGGCCAGACGCTTGGCTGAGGGTCCAAAAGTCCCATTGTCTCGACCTCAAACGGCGCAAACTCGTAACCTGTACCAAGGTTGGTGTATTTGCGCAGCTTGAGGTTCTCAGCAAATACCGATAAGAGATGGGGCTTATGTGTGTGTGTTGTTAAATTAATAAATATATTTGTGGTATTTCACAAGTCTGGCGTACTTGTCATGATGAGTAACAATAAAGTTGGCTAAGTGTGAACTCGCTTTTTAAAAGAGATGTCGGTAGTGATGATACTTTACTTTTAGCCGACAACGGACACTTCAAACATCTTCAGAATATCGCTCCGTCTTGCACTCGGCCCCCCAACGGGAGACCGCTTCCTAGAGAAGTGCTCTTGGAGGAGAGCTGAAGTAGTCGAACCGAGACCCCCTGGGTTCGTGAGCCACACGGGCGCTGTTATACAGTGACGGCGCCCAGCACCAAAAGTGCATGAATTACCGGTGGGTGGTTGCCCGCTGAGATCCTGTCGGGGAAAACGGGGGAAAGTCCCCATCCCCAACCCAGGCCCATTAGCAATCCGGGCCTGGACGACCCCACTGACTGATTGACTCAAAAGCGAGGATAATTAGCATCTCTAAAAGAACAAAATACTAGATTGAAGAGACCACAAGCGTTAAATCCTCTTAAATACAATATTAAAGTGGTTAAGATAAGGAAAAACTGTGGAAAATATTGTGACTAATTACCTACATGAATAACATGTTGGTTTGACAACGAAGAACCATACACAGAGAGCAAGATTAAATACACAAAAAGATCATTTAAGTTGAAAGCGTATTTATGTTTAACATAACTGGTCATGTTCGGTCTTATTTATTTATTTATATAGTACACACAGCAGTACATATAACTCACACACATAACTTATCTAATATATGTACCAATTAGGTGTCACAGCATTCACCAATATAAAAATAAGAAGAAATTAGAAACTTATTACTGTTAAAACAAAAAAAAACTTAACAAAATATAACATAAAAATATGACTTCTAAAATAAAATTATACATTTTTTCTTTTTTAATACAACTATAAAGGAAACATAAAAATTGCATAAATTTGGTACCTTAAAACCTTATCGCAAACAAATTATTATTTTATTGTTTTACATTCACTCTGAGGTTTACAATTTATTTTATGCAGCAGCAAACAAAAAAAAAACAAACTAAACTTTAATTCCGTTATCGAATTTAGAACATGATGCATGGAATTTTAGATAGATACGCAAACGCCGACGGTGCGACGCACAGTGATTTACTTAGAACATTGCAGCTGGACAATATTATTTTTTGCAATATTCTCGATTAATGCTAAACGTCGTAAAATAAAAAATAAAAATATACCTAAGTGTGCAATGTATTATTTTGCGGTGAGTTACTAAGAGTTTGCAACTATCTAAGTATGTATATATAATATAGCCCGGGGTCACGTGGGGACATGTGTTTCTGGACTAATCAAGTTATTAAATCGTGAAATAACTGTACCTACAATATATATTTTTTAATAAATTATTGAAAAAGTATTTTTAGGTAACTTTTATACAATATAAAACTTCATATCTTTAACTTCTAAATTCATTACAATAACTTTTATGTAGCATATAGCAAAACTTCAAATAATTGGTGTTGTTCGTCACTTTTGTAATCATTGATTAGAAATTCGTTATTGACTCTTGCCCAGCTATGTTGTTCTAGGTGAAACACAGTGCATCTTAATAAACTACAAATTTGCAGCTTGAATGTAGGCAGGCACATTTACTTTTTACGGAGTTTGAGTGTGCAGGAGCTAGATTCTGTTTTTTTTTTAAGTATTTTTTTTATAAATCCCCTATTTACAAAGGCAGACTTAAAGCCGACAGGCATTTTCTGACAGCCAAACCTTCAGGCCTGGGTTTCTGGAAATGACTTAACAACGAAAAATGCTAAATCTGTTGCAGAAGATGCGACAATAGTGTATCTATTCATATTTTGACAATGAATGGTTTTTTTATTGTCCCCGACATTCGAGGTTACAGCAATTTTACACTGAACGCTTCAAGTAACAACTAGGGTTCACTCTATTTTTTTTAATGATATTTTTAATTATTAATTTATTATCATCACGATATCTTTTTACTTTTAATCGCTTAATATTTATATAAGGAAGGCTTATTATTTCTGCCAAAGTATTAGCTTAGCTATACAGAGGGGAAATGTTGCCAGTCTTCTTGGGACTATCCCTGAAGGGTCGTCTCTAGAGGACATTTTTACTTATAGTTTATTTTTTATTAGGTTTAGTTTATATTTATTTTAATTTTTACTTTTAAGTTGTTTTAATTTATATTGTAATTCTTTTACGAGTATACTGTTTGTATATTAATGTAATTTTTTTTATTGTTTTTATTTCGATATTTATATTTAATTGTGTGGTATGAAAAACACTTCAGTTCCAGTCTAATCTACTATAAGCCTAAGACCTACATTGAGACAAGTGGCAAGCTTGTCTTATGACTCAGGAATTGTTACAAATTCATTCAATGTTTTTATGTTCTCAGCAAGAAAATTAATAAAATATTTATTCACTAGTATATAATTGAAGTCTAATATTTTTCTATTAGTTTTGATAGCACCTGCCTTATCTTGTCGTAACTGCTTTAGTTGTCCCAAAGGTTTGACCAGTATAGAATGTCTATCGGCATTAGGTCCTCCTTTGTACTTTGTGCAATAAAGTTTATAATAACTAAATAAATAAGAAATAGAACCCAGCATCGCCGCTTAAAAATCTATATTGTTATTTATTACTAAAAAGTTTTACTAATCTAAGTAATTACTTTTTGGAGCAGTGACGAAATTGAGTTGAAGTTTTTTATTAAATGCACTTAATTATTTTTGTATTAGTTTAATAGCTAAACTACCGTTCCAGAAATAAGGATTTCGATAAATAGCTTTTGTATATTTTGAGAAAAAAACTCACAATATTCAGAGAGGCTTTGTTATGTAGCATCCAAAATTTGAATATTAGATTAACCGTATACGACTTTGGTACGCCAGAGACATTGACGAGCTTGCTACTTGTCAGTCTATAGTAAAATTTACGTAAAATGTATCTTAATCTTTAAAAAAATAAAAAAAAGCGTTACTACAAAAATGTTACTTTACTTTTTTTACCTACATCAAAATCGATAGTTATCAATTGATATTTTCTGTATAAGACAATAATTTAAAATTAAATGTAATGTAAAAGTTTTTTTTTTTTTTTTTTTTTTTAATAAAAAAATTGCTACATGTTGCAACCCTAGTAACAGCTGACAGCGGTTATGTATGCAAAGTTCATTCAATAGCAAACACTCAGTAAGTGTACACGATGTCTTTACTAGTATAGCGAATTATAGCAATACCAAAAAAAAAAAAAAAAACAACAAGCATCTACTTACTTACATGGTTTTAATGTACTAATAAAAAAATTAGTTTAAATAGTGAGTTTAAAATATGGGAAAAATAAAAAAATATATATAATTGACAATAAAATAATAATTCTATATAAATATGTCTGAAATTTATTCTGTGACGTGGTAAAAAACTGTTAAAATGGTAAAAAAATATACTATACAGGACGTTGCTTCAGCTGGGAGATTAAAATCGATCACCTCTCAGGTAAATTTAGTGAGTTTTTTACATTTAAAATTAATCACAAAAAAACACAAAAAGTTTTTATAAAACAAATACTTAGATATTATTTTGTGTTATATTTGACTCGGATGTACCGGGTTCGATTCCTGGTCACGACACAAAAAATATTTATTAATGTAAATAAATACATTTAATTAATATTTAATTTATTTGTGATATCTCTCGAGTTTGGTTCGCTGGAGACATCGACGAGCTTGCCACTTGTCATGATTGGCCTATAGTAAAGTTGGCTGAATGTGAATACGCTTATTTATAAGCGTGGTTTCTGACCACCCCGAAAGGGAAACGGTCGTGATGATACTTTACTCTATATTCCTTTTGTGACCTCTAAAAGTACAACCGATGAAAACCCCTACACTACCCCATAGTTTCATCATTAGTTACAAAGTTACTGGGTGGCTAAAGCATGATATACCTATTTGTTTTTTTTTTTATGTTTCACCCATCCTTACGTGCTTATTTACGATTATACAGCTATATTTGTAAAATTTAATAATTAGGTAACTTCAATTTAAGAGAAAAACTGTTAAAATTGAAATACAATTAAAGCCGAACTAGGTAGGTATTTTAATTGATTTTAACAACAATTTAGTATCTAATTAGTCGGACGTAGGTTAGTAGGTAATTAAATTACAATATTGTGAAATTTTGATAGTATAGACTTTACAATCTCTAATGCATCAAACATTTACATTTAGGCAAAGGTTCATTTACCAAAAGACTGTTGAATTATCTTAAAGACCATTTTTAACCTTGCCTTGCTAGCTTTGTAGATTTAGACGCGAAGTTACCGTCCTTGATTCCTGGTTGAGGACACAAAAATATTATTAATTTATTTGTGACATTTCTCGAGTCTGGTATCTAAAGACAACGACAAACTTGTCACCTGTAGGTATCTGATAAAGTGATGGTAATAATAATTTCATAGTCTGTACTATAACTAACTAATATATGTTATATATACGAATATATGTAAGTTTTTCTTTATAGTATAGCTAGGGGTGCTATATAATAAACGCATATTATTAAATTAAATACTTACTTGGATGGGACGTCCTAGAGGACATTTTTTTATTTATAGTTTAGTTTATTTTTTTATTTATTATTGTATATTAATTCGAATAAAAAAGTAATATATAAGATTTAAATATATATACATGTATATATATGTATATACATACATATACTTATGGGGAAATTATATGTCGTTTTATTATTAAGAAACTAAGTAATTATTTATTAAAATGATTTAGTGACAGCTGTTCTTTTTTGGCAGCCTTGTTCGGGGCGCATAGTGCCAGGTGCCAGCGCTGATTTAACTGACTGTACGTATGCATTTACAAGCATACAATAGAAGCGTACTAGGTCATAATGACAGGATGCATCGTTTATTCATAGCAATCTTCTAAATTACTTAGGTCCGATTCTACAATAAATAGTACAATACATTTGTATTCATAATGCCTATTATTTATCTAATTATTATATTGTCAATATGTTAGTTATATTATTTTAATAAACTAACTCGAGTTTATCTTGTCCAATAAGAACGTTTGTTTACCCTTCCGTTTATTATCAGTTGAAATTTGCTTAACTAGTTATTTTTTTTTAGAAAAGTTGACTTATATCATTTATAAAGTAATATTGATATTGATAAAACACAGCGGAAAGATAGGCAGTATTTGTAAGAATACTATAATAAAGAAATATTAACAAGGCATAACAAAAATATAAGTTTGAGTTCATTGACTTTTAGTTTGACACTGACTCACTAGACAATAGTCTTCTAGAGAACCTAAGAAATGTCCAGCGGTCGTAATACTTTCCCTCATTGAATAGGTTCCCTAAGACCTACCTCAACACAAAGCTTTTTCAAGCCAGGCCCGGGAATGGCCTTGGTCAACATATCTGCAAGTTGGTTTGCAGAACTTATCTTAAAGACACTAATGCTGCCATCCAGAACCAACTCTCTGACAAAGAAATGTCTTATTCGTATATGTTTTGTCCGGCGATGAAATTCAGGATTATGTGCAAGTCTTATAGCTGCCTCATTGTCTACTTTTAGTGACGGAATATCATCCACTCTCGTCATATCGTCATAGATTCGCTTAAGCCAAATAAGCTCTCTAGCTGCTTCACTTGCTGCAACAATCTCGGCTTCTGTCGTAGATATAGCAACTGATGCCTGTCGTTGACTGAGCCACGACACTGCTCCTCCAGCGTAACAACAGACTACACCTGTGGTAGATCTCCCTGTGGACTGATCTCCTCCGTGATCCGCATCGCTATAACCATCAATAATTTTGACAGTACAGTTGGCTTTATATGTAATACCGTGAGATATTGTACCTTTTATGTATCGCATAATACGCTTCACCTTCAACCAATCGTCCTTAGTAGGGTGTTCTAGATTCCTTGAAGCTACTCCTACTGCAAAGGCTATATCTGGTCGTGTGCTAACCATTAGGTATGCTAAAGCTCCAACTGCTTCTCTGTAAGGGAATTTCTCATCTGAAGCATTCACTTTCCCTGATTCAATAACATTCTCCCTCTGAATGGGTGTGGCGACAGGATTACAATCACTCATTCTAAAACGTTCAAGAACTTTCCTTCCATAAGCTTCTTGATTAATAGTAATAGAAAAGTCTTTATGCTGACGTATTTCTAATCCTAAATAATATGTAGCTGGCTTAGCAGTAATTTTAAGTTTACATTGTAAATCTTTTAAAAAATCATCTACCAGCTTTGCATCTGTCCCTGCCACTAGTCCATCATCGACATATAATGTTACTAAAATCTTTTTATTATCTATAAATTTTGTATATAAACAAACATCAGCATCACTCTGTGTAAAACCTAGTTCTAAAAGTATATCTGCAAAACATTCATTCCAGCACCGGGGTGCCTGTTTTAATCCATACAAGCTCTTATGAAGTTTACATACTCGTGCAGTACCATCCTCAAAACCATCTGGTTGCTGCATGTAAATTTCCTCATTCAACTTGCCATATAGAAATGCAGTGCAAACGTCGAATTGCTTTAAAATTAATCTTTCACTAGCTGCGACGCTCAACATTGACCGTATAGTCGCCAGTCTAGCTACAGGACTAAAAGTCTCTTGGTAATCAAACCCTTTCTTCTGTTTAAAGCCTTTTGCGACTAATCTTGCCTTATACTTATCCAGTGAGCCGTCAGCATTTGTTTTTACTTTATAGACCCACTTGCACGGGATAGCTTTTCTATCTTTAGGTAGAGCCTGAAGGGTGTAAGTACCATTCTCTTCTAGTGATTTCATCTCATTCCTCATAGCTACTATCCAATGTCCTTTATTTATACTTCCCATTGCCTCTCTAAATGTGGTGGGTATCGGCAACAGTGTATCGTCATGCAGGGTGGACATAACATAATCATTAAATCTGACAGGACGTCGTAATGTAGATCTGTCTCTTAAATCATATCTCATTTCATTGGAATCATCAACATCAGGCTCATTTTCATTATCTGTTACCTCTTCATGTTGTATAATATTCTCAACGTCATCCTCATTTACATCATTGTCATTGTCATCTCCCTCACATTCAATCGATTCTTGTATAAATTCATCTAAAATATTTCGCTGTATACCTCCTGCATTAATGTTATTTCTATCTATAGACTCAATTCTCCGGTGACACTACAAACCTTTTGCAGTAAAATTCTGACATTGGTTTTGTGTCTGTCATAACTACATCGTCTATAATATCTGATTCTACTTTATCTGGATCTAAAGTTTTTTCATCAAAAATAACATCTCTTGAGCGAATAAGCTTGTGTTCGTTTTTATTTACGTGCCAAATACGATAGCCATCATTGTCATCGTAGCCTATCAGCACTCCCTTAACAGCTTTTTTATCCAATTTCTTCCTTTTCTGCTTAGGGACATGGGCATAGCATGTGCTTCCAATAATGCGTAAATGTTTTATGCTAGCTTTTTTACCAAACCATAGTTCATAGGGGGACTTTCCTGGTACTTTTGTCGTACCCGTTCTATTGAGAATGTAAGCTGCAGTATTTACTAGTTCCGCCCACAAGCATTGCGGTAACTTTACATGTGCGTGCATCATGCATCTAGCAGTTTCAACCAAAGTCCTGTTCTCTCGCTCACTACACCCATTTTGTTCAGGAGTGTATGGCATTGTCAGTCGTTGTCTTATTCCATTGTCATTCAAAATATTCTTCACATCATTATTATCAAACTCGCCACCATTGTCGCTTAAAATAGTTTTAATAACGTGTCCAGCTACTCTTGTTTCATTAATCATCTGCTTCAATTTATCTTTAACTTCGCTTTTGCTTTTTAAATAATAAACATGTCGGTATCCAGAATAATCATCTTTAAACAGTACATAGTAACAATATTTTAAAATAGAATTTGAAAATGGACCACAAACGTCTGTGTGAATCAGCTCACCTGGTCGTGTTGCTCTCTCTCTTATGCCAAACTTTAATCTGTGCGCCTTTCCATATACGCAACCTTCACAAAGCTCCTTGTCTAAGGGTAAATTTAATCCAAGTTCTCTTTCTACTACAGCCTTCACATGCCTCTTATTTTGATGTGCTAATCTCTCATGGTACAACTGCATCATATTTGTCGCCGTCATCGCATTAACTTGTACAGCAGGTAACACATTTGTCACGTTCAGTCTGTAAAGTCCTCCATTACGATTACGCTTGCCAACAACTTTCAGTTCTCCATTTACTTCGAAATTACAGGTATTTGTTGTAGATTTAAACTCGCTTTGTGGATTCTTATCATGAGCAGCTAATACAGAGAAAAGGTTCTTCTGTAAAGATGGTACGTACCATACGTCAGTTAGTGTAATTTTCTCCAGCTTACCTCCAACATTCGACTTCAACTCAATAGAACCTTTTCCTTCAGCCTTAATACAGTTTCCATTAGCGGTAGTCACTGTATGAGTAATATCAAAATGTTCGTACTTCTGGTATAAGTCACTTCTGTTCGTAATATGGCTTGTCGCTCCATTGTCTACAAACCAATTTTCATTGTCAAAATGAGCTGTCACGGTACATGACTCAGTTGTCATCAACGTCATGTTGACTCTTTGATTTGATGACGGTTGTGCACTATTCTGCTTCTTAGGTTTACCATCTTCTATCCACTTCTTGCAGTGTCTTACACGATGACCCTTCTCAGAACAATAGTTACACTTTTTCCTGTCATTCTTTCTCTTAGAGTTTTGATATTGCGTGTTGGTGATTAGAGCCTCCTCTACTGGTGCACCAACCTTGAAAGCAATAGCTCTCTCATACGCACATAAATGGCTTGTCAGATTGTCTACAGTTCTGTCTTCTTTAGATGTTAACAGCCAACTCGATCTGAATGAAAAATACTGCTCACCGAGGGTATCGAGTATCTTGCAGATCAACAGAAGTTCAGGAAGTTCCTTCGCATCGTTATCGCCTTTGATAATCTCTTGATTCAACTCGTTCCAGATATTTTTCAGTTTAGACATATGAGTTGCAATGTCATCTGCAGAATCTTGCTTATAACCGAAGAATTGCATACAGAGGTTGTAAGTTCTGTCTTCGCAAACTCCGTCAAACAATCTATGCAGTTCCAGCCATACCTCACGCGATGTCGTGAAGCGCATGATCTTCTTGAGAGTGTCGTCACTCATATTTGTAGTTATTAGGAGCAGCGCACAACTCTCTGCCTTCATAAAATTGGCTAAATCCAATTTATATGCGGAGACATCTGCGTCACCTGCTCCGTCAGCCAAGTCTGCTGGTTTCTTTAATTTACCTTCGACAACATCCATTGCACCGATCGTACCTCGCAGCAATATGGATATTTTGTACTTCCAAGTCGGCCAATTCTCTTTTCCTTCGAGATTTCCGATTTGACATTTTGTCGAGAAATTTTCCATTTTTTCGAATTTATTGCGGGACCATAACCTGATATTGATAAAACACAGCGGAAAGATAGGCAGTATTTGTAAGAATACTATAATAAAGAAATATTAACAAGGCATAACAAAAATATAAGTTTGAGTTCATTGACTTTTAGTTTGACACTGACTCACTAGACAATAGTCTTCTAGAGAACCTAAGAAATGTCCAGCGGTCGTAATAAATATTTTATATAAAAAAATAACTACCTATGTATTTAGTAATTACCTACGTCAATATGGTCTAAAATCTAAAGACACATTATTATTCTACCTAGTATTATAATATATTTATTTCATCATTAGGTCACGAGTCGTGACAAATGTATGTAGTAACTTCTACAATCTCTTATAAAACCATAAGGGCCTTAACATACGGGAGCACGCGGCGATCGAGCCTTCACTCCGTAGCCACTGGTCTGGATACACCGTCTATAAAAAAAAAACACATTTGGGAGCCACTATCGCGTCCACCGTTCGGTGGTATAAGCCACCAAGCGCGTCCACCAATAACGTCCAGACTCAGCCACCAAGCGCAGCTACACAGATAATATCGACAACAGAATTCAAGTAAGAAAGCCGTGTGTCAAAATTAATTATATATTGGTAATGCTTGAGTCGAAGTTCTCCATTGCAAAAGTATGCGCTCGTCGCTGCGTTAACACGAAAAAAAACGATGCCGGCGTTTCTGGCCGAGTATGCACTCTATTGCCTGGTCACTAGATGTACAAGTAGCTTGAGCCACAAGCTACTGTACTGTTACTGGTATAACAGCGCCTAGCACCAAAAGTGCATGATGAATTACCAGCGGGTGGTTACCCGCTGAGGACCCGCCGGGGAAAACGGGGGAATGTCCCCATCCCCAACCCAGACCCATTAGCCATCCGAGCCTGGACGACCCCACTGTCTAAAGCGTTTACTCAAGCGCAGCGCTGTGTGTGCGAAGGTTTAATATAAATATTTGACTTAATGGCTGCGTTCAGTGGCATCGTGCATCGTGTGCGCGGGCCCTAAATTACAAACTTCTACCTTGTAATGTTGGCCTTGACAAACATTGGATAAATGAATATATGAACCGTATACAAACACATTTATATTTATATTATTATATTTATATTGGTGGATCGGTTGTAAAAAACTTTTTTTTTATATACTAGCACGAGATGTGACCTTGCGTCCATGTAACGCCATCGTAAGTGGCACGGAAGGTCCATGAATGTTAGTAACAGGAATCAAACACTGCCGGCTTGACTGTGCGTGACGGCAATTCAAGCCTGATCCCGAAATGTGTGGATACAGTTTACTGGGTTTATCGGCAAGAACGGTGGATACTGGATACTTTCCCGCACCGGTAAACTGCGCAAATTACCACAATCAGCCTATCTACCACCTATTTGTTGTTCTCGTTTAAAGTATGTGCCAATTGCGATGATGTCAAATGCCAATTTTTACTTTCAAGGAGAACTAATATTGTAAGCTTGCCATGGTGATATTTACATAAAAATATCGCCGCTTGAAACAAGACTTACCTAAAATCCTTTCCTAAAAGGCTTTCCTTAAAATCCTACAAAGGACGGTTCAAATCCCCCCGGCATGTTCCAATAAGAAATACACTTGTATGTATTATAAAAATATACATTTATTCGAAAAAAAATATTTACAACATATAAAATTAAATTAATATTAAGAATAGGGATATAAGTCCCGTCCACGTGGAATGGTGGCAAGAACGCTGGCTGCTTTTTCCCGCTGAATTGCAGTACTGATTCTCTGGGCGAAGAAAGAGCCAGCCCTCTTGTCACCAGAGGAGACAACAAGACGCTTGGACTCCATGGGCCCAGAGTTTCTACAGCAAACGGCACAAATATGTAATCTTTTAATATACTTACATACTTGCGCCGCTTGCTGGACTCCGCATTTTCCGCCGCAGCTCCCGCTTTATGCGCTGTCCCCCTGAGATGCGACGCGGCGAGGGTGTCGACACACGTGGCGACCCACACCAGAGCACGTCCCCGTTCCCAAGGGACCAACGTCATACCATCGGGTCTCTTGCCATCATCTCGGATAACTCCAACAGGCTCTAGAGTATCAGTATCGTTAAGGGAGCCGTGGCGGGAAAATCTGCCCGCACTTTTGGAACAGGAGAGCCCATGAACTCCAAGACAGTCGACCTCCTTTCCACACGGACATCTATGTAGGATACATAATGGTGCCCCTAACCGAAGACCAACGGAAACTTTCGTCGTCAAGCGGTGTATTATATTCATTTGTCATCATCGATGTCTATAGATACATCCAATACAAAACGCAGTCCAAAAACGTGCCGCTTGCGACGTATACCTACCAACTTTGGGGATAAATTCTCAAGCTATGATAATGTCACATGCAATATTTATCGGAAATTCTTCCGCAATGCATACTAAAAGACTAGTTTCACTCAATATTATTATTAGGTAAGCGCGCTCTACGCTTGCTAGCTCGCGACTGTTGGTGCAGCTACATGACTTCGATTGGTTTTGCGGGAACGTTTTTATATCAGTGATAGCCTATCTATATACATCGATGTTTGCCATAGATTTACAACACCACCGTTCCCGAGCTTCAACAAGTGTTTATAATAAAAAAAAAACTAAAAGTAAAGTATCATCACGAAGCGGATTCACATTTAGCTAACTTTACTATAGGCCAATCATGAGAAGTGGCAAACTCGTCGATGTCTCTAGCGTACTAAATTTGGGAAATATTACAAATTATTAAAGTACCTCTGAGTCTAAATCCACGGACTTAATCGCTAGACCACGAAGGCATTTTTTATTAGTTTTAGTTTATATTAAGTAAAAAAGTGAGTCGCGGTGGTGGATCGGTTGTAAGAACGCTTTCCTTTAAATCCTACAAATGTCGGATCAAACCCCCAAGGGACATTTTTTTTTGTTATTAGTATACAAATAAATTGTAAATAAAATTTGTCCCAGTCGACCCCTCAGGAAAAGTCCCAAGGGAACAGGCAACTTATACGCTCTGTATAGCGAGCCTAATACTTTGGCAGAAATAATTACCAGCTTTCCTGTCTTCAAACTTCTTCTCCATTTGCTGATTCGACAACTCCTTATCCAGACGCTCGGCTTGGTGTGCCCATCGTCTCGACCCCAAACGTGTATTTGCGCAGCTTGGAGATCTCAGATATAACCGCCTTACTCATTTGGGGTTAATGTGTCACATGTCGCATCGCACAACAATGACCAAGTTTCATGTCATGCCGCCGTCGCTCGCGTCTCTTGCCATCACACCTTTATGATGATTTAAATAAAAAATACATAATTTTTCTCACATTAATAGCGATGTCAATAAACGTATTGTATAATAAAATAAATTTAATATTCATACAGTATAAAATGTTGCAAGCTTTCATGCGTCTTTTTGCGTAATTTTCTACGCAATATAGCTATAAACATACATTCAACTAGATTTTAAATAAACCTGTACCTAAGCTAGCCAACTTTCGGAATGTGTGATGGTGAATAAAAGAGAAAATAATGGCGATAAAATAAAATGGCATTATGGTTCTTGTTCAAGCTGTTATTGGCAATCTTTTACCTCTTTATACAATTTTAGTGCAATAAAGTATTTAAAATAAAATAAAAATAAATAACATTCGACCTTCACCGATCAAGTATACGAATAAAATTCACTTTCTATGAAAACAAATACGTTAAATGTGGTAATGAATTGCTTTTTTTTATATACTTGCACGACATGTGACCTTGCGACCACCTGATGATCAGACACTCATAACTGACTTCAGTCCCAAAGACTTGACTGGGTTTAGGCATGAATGTAATTCGACCTGATCCCGAAACGTGTGGATACACTTTACTGGGTTTATCAGCACAAACGTTGGATACTTTCCCGCCTCGACAGACTGGGTAAATTACCACCAACAGTCCTTTTTCGCCTGTTCCGCCTGAATCCTTTCTTAGCGGCATTTGTTCACCTTAATACAAAAAACTTTTTTATATTGTCCACAGTTTGTCGCCTGCCTGTGTCCGTTCATTTTGTTGGTGGATCTGGGCAGTGCTATTAGCATCAGCACCCTCATAGTTCCAGATGTGCTAAATGCTTCCGAAGGACTCTCCATCAATGAAGTACAAGCGTCATGGTTTGGTAAGACCTTCTTTATCCCAATTATTATTCGAACAATTCTAAAATTCTTAAATATTGAAAAGGAATCACTAGCTCATGCTCAAACTCCGTTACTTCAGTCAATCAGTGGGGTCGTTCGGGCCTGGGTTGTAACATACCCACGTTTACCCGGCAGGATCTCACCAGGTAACGTAACGGTGACTAGGTTCGAATACTTCAGCTCTCTCTCAGTCTCAAGCGCAAGAGGAAGCGATGTTCTGGAGATACGTGAAGTGTCTGTTGTCGGCCCGATAGAACATACGTCTAGTCAGGTCGACGACAAACTCCTCAATAGTAGCCATTTCCAGATGTCGAGGTAAGACGGAATTACACACGTATCACGGCGCTCGGGAGACACTCTGAGCGATATGTTGTGCTGTTTTGGATGTTATATTATAGCCAGTCGCTGCGTAAGTAAAAATGAACATCTTGTAGATCCGGACATTCAACCAGAGCGGGAATCTGGAACTCATAACAGGACGTAACATGGCTCCGGCCGCCTGATTGACGGAATTCGATCAGGTGCCAGAACAAGGCTCTCTGAAACACGTAGATGTCTGGATGCCCTGTATTTTCTTATTACAAACATTATTGCGTAGCATTAGTCGAGGTTCGTTTAGGCTCGGATGGCTAATGGACCTATAGTGCTGGGCGCTGTACTGCTATATCAGCGTCAGTCACCGCTTATTATGAAAAAATATGGTTTCACATTTCGTTAAGATTCAAGAAAAGTCTTCGTTTACACCCTTGCTAAAACCATTTACGACTGACAAGTTTAGCAATGAGTTAAACTAAAAAATAACTTTGATGTCAATTCTCATGTTCCTAAACAACTAACTTGTCTAACGTGAATAAAGACGATTTTAATTTCATGACTTGCTCAAGTGCTTCGTTTACATAATCAGCTTGCTAAACTATAGTATGGTCTAGTTATCATAAACCTATCTACGTGCCTTATCATAGCTCCTAAAACACAGAGTCCTAGAAATCCGCTGTTGAACTTATTTCTACAGAAAATGGTCTGTCTTACCTTACCAATTCGTTAAGACAAACCCAACAACAGTTATATTAATAAAAAAATATTATTTTGTTTAATTTTGCAGGAAGCATAGCGTTTTTAGTTCAACCAATAGGTGCATTATTTTCTGGACCATTAGTTGACGTTTTTGGTCGGAAGAAAGGAAATTTCTTGGCTTCATTAGCCCATACTTTGGCATGGATAGCTACATACTTCGCTTGGGACGTACCTACCTTGTTTCTGTCAAATATATTGCTAGGATTGGGTACAGGTCTATTAGAAGCTCCTATAAATTCATATGTCGGTGAAGTTACGTAAGTATTATTTCTACTTCATTATCGTCATAATATTTCACTGCTAAAACAAGATATAAGAAAGGTCTGAAATTATGTAACTAAAGTTATAACTGTACCTATAATACAGTTGTTGTGTTGTATGTTATGTTGTGTATTTTTTAAATTTTTATCAACTCTTATTAGCATCTCAATGCTAAGAATGAGTCTCTCTGAACATTAGGAGGTGATGCATAGATTGTTTTTTTTTACTCTTTTGTTTTGTACATTACACGTTATTATAACCAGTCGTAACACGCAATTTAAAATGAAAAAAACCTAACTACAACAGTAATGTTTTAGTAACTTGCACGCCACACTAGGGGCGACTTTTATATTATTTACTAAGGGTTATTAACGTTATTTTACAACAGCATCTCGCCATTTACCCCTGGTTAGGCCTATTTAGTTACTGACCTTAGTCTAACCAGTCTTATAACATTGGCGGAAGTTGCTCTAAGATTTACTGGATATGTGATGTTCTGAAAGTTTGTTGGAAATAAAATCTTCAGATTGATTCATTTATCGAAATTCAATAAAGGATGTTATGACTTAAACGTGTTAAAAGATGTTAAAACTATATAGATTTCCTACAACCCTGGTATATCAAGAGAGCAAAGTCCTTACTGTGAGGAAGCTATTTATTCTTCAAACCATATTAAGAACACACGCTGCCTTACCATATAATGAAATCAACAAGCCAACGACCGAGTATGTGACACTAAATGCTGTAGGGTTGCGTTGGCCCAAAGGCATTATATCACTTTAAGTAGCCGGCTATATAATAGGTTAAATAAAAAGCTTAATATTTATTTATTTATTTATTTATTTATTAAGGAAAACTTACAGCTACAATACAAATATAGGAAAGATAATAATACTATAAAGCCGATAACAAGAATTCACAGATAGTTACAATAGAAAGCATGCAAGAAAAACTTTTAGAAAAGTAAAGTACAAATACAGGAACATCAATAGAATAAAAATAAATACAAAAAAACAATAGATACGATAAAATAATAAAAAGACATGACAAATAAATACAACTGCAAAAAAGAAAACAAAAATAACAAAATTAAAAAAAACAATAGGTCAGTCTACTAACTCGAAGAGCTCATTCGTCATCACTCGTCTAACCATTGCAATGCCGGCATTGAAGAGATCGACATCGATGCTGAGCTCATTAAACATTATTGCCGCCCTACTGAAAAATGCATTGCGTCTATAGTTGGTGTTGCAGCCTGGAACAAGTAAGAGTGCGGGATTTCTCACGGTTCTTGTGGGTACTCGCATGGTTATTTTGCTTAATAGTTTGGGGCAATCTACAATCCCACGTGCAACACCAACTAAATAGGTGATGTCAGCAATATTACGACGGACTTCCAGTGGTAGTAGATGATGTCTTTTGCATCGTTTATCATAATTCGTATCATAAATATTCGTTTTGTGCTGTATATATCTAAGAAAACGTTTTTGTATGGATTCGATTCGTGAAATGTATACAGTATACTTGGGATTCCATAGTTGAGATGCATACTCCAGGATGCTGCGCACGTAAGAACAGTACAAATTTTTTATAGGTTTATCCCCAAACCTCCAGAAAGTGCAAGGTACTCGTTAGGAACTGGCTTTAGGAACTAACTTATGAGGATACTGAAAACCTGTTTAAAATCATAAAATAATATTATAAGAAATAGGCTGTTGCTAACACATGCATACTTACTTATATACATTCATTCAAACCCACGTACACCAACACACACACACCAACACACACACCAACATGCATATACACCAAGCATATACACAAACAATTATTTAAGTCTTGCCTACAGCAAATATAAATAAATATTGTCTAGAGTAAAATTAAATGTTGTAAGTACTAATTCCTACAATGACATCTGAAACACCGTCCACCAACTATTTCAGATGTCACAACTAAACTGCTTTTGATACTATGTACGCTTTAATTTATGCCCTAACCTATGTAACAACTGAATTGTAATGTATATTTATTTTGCAATAAAGATTTTTATTATTATTATTACTTACATACACTTAAACTTTAAACATTTTGTCTTTTGCAGTGAGCCATCTGTCCGTGGTGCTATGTGTTCCCTAACACAAACTTGGGCTGCCATTGGCATATTCCTGCTTTACTTCCTTGGTAATCTGGTTACTTGGAGAGTAGCAGCCCTTATATGTTTAGCTTTACCCATAGCCGCAATGTTACTCATATTAACCGTAAGTCTATTTCGACCAAAATTCATAAAATCGTTTGCAGATAATTTAAACAATTTCATTGTTTATAATTATTATTTTAAACTATTAGCATAGGTATTTCTTAAAAATAACACAATTAATAATATAATAATAATAATTTGTTTATTATCAGGCAACAGATGGCCCATAGATAAATACCTTACAACTAAAATACATATAAAAATAACATTAAAATTAATTAATCTAAAGCTTCCGTATCTTCATCTTCTTGTGGTCATAGAAGTACCCATCAGGTACTGTGACCACCTTCTGAGGAGTACTAGAAGCTTCAGTGGACGGTGCCGGCGTCCCTGCTGGGGGTGGTGCAGAGGGAGTAGTTGCTGCGCGGGGCCCAGCAACATCGTTGGTGCTACGTGAAGCAAATCCACGAATGTATTTGCGGTACACAACACAGAGCGGCCAGAATTCCTTCTTTAGGAATATTTTGAGGTGCTCTGACCGCACACAAATCCTAAAGGCCTTGAATCCGGTGTCATCCCAATGGGAAGGTAACTCGTCGATATCAGCGACAGAGTCGATCTCCCCTCGGTCCCGTATGTGTAGGAGAACATCTTGGGATGACATGTCCTTGCGCAGCCGCGATTCATAAACATAGGATGTCGGTATCGCAGCTTTTAGACCGCACTGTTCGGGAGGCTCAATTCCCCGATTATTACGTTTGGGCCTCCTTTTTTCATTTCAACAGTCACAATCCCTTCTGAATCAATTTTATTTCCGGTTGTGACGCGAAGTTTTAAGTTTTTAGTGTCTAATTAAACCTGAAGCTCAATTCTGAAGTATTGAGCCTATATTTAAAGTTATAAAACCTACAAAGATCTCTTACTATGCTGCTACTGCATATATCTACAACACGATCATAATCATCAGTTAAAACCTCTATTTTTTTAAAAACTTGATTATAATTAGGTTAATTTACAATAACTATAGGCCCAGGATGACAAGTTGCAAGCTGGTTGATCTCTCTAGCGTATCACACTGGAAATGTATTACTTTTTCATGTAGTTAACTGTTAAATTAAACCTGGTTCGTTCCACGTTAAAATCTTTGGATAATAAAATAAAACGCTTGTTAAAAATTATAATGCTAATTATAGGCTCCAGAAACGCCAGTGTGGTTATTATCAAAAGGAAGAGAAGAAGATGCACTCAAATCGCTCTGCTATCTTCGAGGATGGACCACTCCAGAAAATGTGAAGGAAGAATTTGATATGCTTCTGGAATACTCTAAGGACTTAAAGAAATGTGTAATTTGCGTCAATAATTCTTCAGATAAAGAGTCAAGTCTTGATAAATGTGAACACGTTCAGATGAACTTTTTTAGACGGTAAGCACAATTTCTTTTCTACTATTGTACTGTTAATTTATAGCAAACACATTTGAAAATATACAAGTAGATAAAGTTTTTTTAAAGACGCTGGTAAAATAATATAATCTACTGAACCAAGCTATTTAATGAAATTAGGCATATTGGCAACGGTGGACCAATAGTCGCTTGACTTGGAACAAACTGTTGTTAGTACTTGTAAATGTCTACTCAAATATTTTTCATAAATAGTTAAAGCACAGAGGTTGAATATAAGATAAAGCGGGCATTATTTTTATACAAAATGTTTGTTACATTATTTTTTACGCCTTCTACTTAGTTCTTTCTAGTTCTTAGTTTCTCTTGTCGAGGAAGAACGTGTTTCGGAGCATGCAGGTCGGCAGATAGTCAGTAAAACAACAAATCCAATTTGAAAGTGCACGTTTAATCACTGATAGACTATATATAGGTTCAATTTGGTTTCTAATTTATTTGTTTATTTTATTTATAAACTCTTTATTGCACAAAATAACTTAAATTATAGTGTACAAGGGCGAACTTAATGCCTTCCGGCATTTTATAACAGCTAACTTTGGGAGTGTGGCAGAGGATTGCGGGTGCATTAAGATAAATATGTATAATTACTACTGCATGGTGAATAAGGACGCGTCTGAAAATCGCGATATCAATCTTTCTGTATTTATGAAATACCTAAAGGCTGGGTAGTGTTATTATTAATTGATGTCGCCTACAGCCGAGAGACGAAATAGAGAGGGAAAGATTTACGTAAGTCAACGTTGGCGCGATCGTTGACCTCTCGCTACCTACTTGATTAGGATAGCATGAGTGGAGATATTTTTAGGAAAAACTCTTTGCACAGTATCCCAAGATTTTATTACTGAATAATTAAAATAAAAAATACGTAGTTTTTTATTTTTATTCTAGATTATAATATAAAGGCGCCTCCGTGGTCTAGTGGTAACAAACGTTGCCGTGAACTCGGGAGGTCGTGGGTTCGATTCCCACCGGGGGCAAGTTGTACATTGTATAATTTGTCTCGGTCTGGGTGTTTATATGTATAATATGTATATATTTACAAAAAAAAAAGTATAATATAATGTAGTTTATCAACCATCTAGTTTTCGTAACACAAGCTTACCGCGTACCACGGAAATTAGATGGCGCTGTGTGACCGCTCTGAAATATTTATTTATTTATTTATAAATATATTTGCTCTTTAATAAATCCCACACAGTATATGTGTAGACAATAGTTACTTTTACTGGATTTTATATAGTCTGCATATTCTATAGTAGATTAGATTAGATTAAGAATGAAATTTATTTTCTTTTTTTTTTTTAATTAGATTAATAGTGAAATATATTTATTTTTTTCAAATTAGATTAAAACTTATAAAAACTTATTGTACGTGATTACATAAAACCCAAGAATATATTATATACTCAGCTTTACGCAGTGGAAGTTGGTGAGAGAGGAGTTCCAGCAAAATCTTTGCATCACTTACTGAAAGAATTGGGCCTAAGCAGGTATGCCGTCAATACATTTATGGAACGAGCTTCCAAGACGGCATTAACGGAATCATACAGTATTTGGTTGGGTAGGGAGAGAAGTAGAATGGTGGATGGTGAGCGTATTATCGCGCAATAAAAAAAAAGGAGGCCTCCTTTTCTTAAACCAGCCTATTGTCGGTCGCAAGCCCGAGACACCATTCTTCTCATCTCCTACCCACACACGATGGACCCGGCACCCACACGGTGAATCCATGGAATGCTTAGAAATTTGTCTTCTTTAATTACTAACACCATATATTACGCATTAGCATAAAAAACTAGCATTATTAACATACAGTGTAAACTCCATGTAACGTCACTCGATTTAACGACAAACTCCCTAAAGCGTCGAAATTAATTGGCTTTTGTTGGTTTAGCTTCTCTTCCAATTCTGATGTATTCTCTCCATTTCACAACTTTCTATAACGCCATAAAATGCATAGTAAAAATTACATTTTATTTTTATAGGACAGCTAATCATGCTTAAAATTAAAATATATTTTCAGAACATTGTTAAAATTCCGCTACACAATGCTATGTAAGGAGACTCTGCGTCCACTACTACTCATAACTTCCTATTTCGTGTTTATAAACATGAGTGGTTTGTATGCCGTTAAACCATACATGGTTAATCTATCAGAGGCTTTTGGGATGAAAGGAGATGGACTGCATACATCGGTGAGAAAACATCTTAGTGTTAAGCAAGGGTTTTACTTTAATTTTTAAGTTAATCTAATACGTTTATGGAACAAGCTTCTATCTTGCTTGGAATATAGGTACTCGTACAGTATTTGGTTGGATAGAGCGAGAAGCCACGTAGCCATTGTGAAGTAAATATTGTGCACCTCGAGGTTTCAGCCAAATATTTTTTTTCTAAATCTAACAGTAGCAGACACTTCGTAAAAAATAAAGGTGCTCTTACACGGATTTTTAAAGTAAAATAATAACCTGGAAACATAATCGATCAATCTGGAGAAATTAATGGAAGGTTACGGCAATTGGTTTGCCAGTATTACTTTTAATTGCTTCATACTATTCCATGTGTCGTGTTTTAGCCAATATTCTTCTCATCCCATTCGTACGTATAGCTGTCTCCTAACCGCTGCCAATAATCCCTTATCCATTGAATTGCTCGTGTATAACGTCATATTTGACTAATATTTCTGGCAATTTCAGTTTCCCGTGTAAGTTTACCTTTAGAAACATCTATCAAAAAGGTTTCAATTATGATATACGCATTTTACACTTCTCTATCCATAGTGGTCTTGGCTAGGTGCCTGCTGGGCTGCGACTGTAAATCTCTTAAAAAACTAACTTAGAATATTGGAGCACTACGGTCCAGACATACCTGTTGTGTGTCAAGGTGCACAATACATTAAAACTAATTCCACTTTTACCCATCAAGGAAGGGGCTGAGGCTCCGCTTTTGTCTGGAGTGGGTTGTGTCATGACAGAGTCCTAGACCTCCACTGTTAGAGATGGGCCTTCCAAAATTTTCTGGAGTATTAAGCCTTCTTAAGGGAGTGTACTCTCCACGCTATCCAGACGGGTTGGCGAAGTTGAGAAATCTGATGTTACTAGTGAAGTACATGGCTCGATCCGACCGGAGGTGGTGTTTTGACAGACTTAGTCGAGGAAGTGACCATATTAAGACTGCTGGGTTAAGCTGGGTCCTGGACGAATAGTATATACCAAATCCAATTTAATATAATTTGATGTTTAATCTTCTGATTGTATTTGATAAAAGTATCATCACGACCGTTTCCCTTTCGAGGTAGTCAGAAACCACGCTTATAAATAAGCGGATTCACATTTAGCCAACTTTACTATAAATAAACAAGTGGCAAGCTCGATGTCTCCAGCGTATCAAACTCGAGAAATATCACAAATAAATTAAATACCTATTAATTAAATGTATTTATTTACATTAATAAATATTTTTGTGTCCTGACCAGGAATCGAACCCGGTACCTCCGAGTCTAAATCCACGGACGTAACCGCTAGACCACGGAGGTAGTTTTGTTAACTATGTCTATATATGTATGTGTACAACTTAATAATTAAATATCACGATAGAGTGCTGATCTGTTTCTGACTCTGATGTCTGATATCTACTAACAGATTATTATTAAAAACACACTGGATCACGTGTAGATCTCCACCACTGAGTAATACATCTCGAGTATAAATTAAGCATCCAGTGAGGCCTAAAATCAGTTACTAACCCAAAATTATTACAAACCAGAAATTATAACTAAAAACTAATTTATTGATTTTTCAGTCAATAGTTGGAGTGTTACTCTTCGTGGGCACTATAATAGTGGCATCACTAATCAAAGTACTCGGCAAAAGAAAAATAGCCATTATAGGAATGTTTGGAACATTTGTATTCGCAGCAGCACTCAGTGTTTACGCGAAAACCAACCTTAGTGATACTGTGTTCTCATACGATTCTGACACTTTTCCTAAAGAGAAGAGTCTAGTGCCGCTTGTGCTATTCTGTTTGCTGGCTTTGTTTACTGGAATCAGTATACCGTGGGTGCTTTTTGGGGAAGTCTTTCCGTTTAAGTAAGTCAATCCATAATACTATATATGAGAAAAAGTACGACCGTTTCCCTTTCGGGGTGGTCAGAAACAACGCTGATAAATAAGCAGATCCACATTTAGCCAACTTTACTATATGATAAGTGGCAAGCTCGTCGATGTCTTGAGCGTACCAAACTCGAGAAATATCACAAATAAATTAAATAATAATTAAATGTATTTATAGTTAATGCAGTAGAAATGAGATCGTTGCGTCGGATATTGCGTCACTTTGACGGACCGCATACGTAATGACGAAATACGAAAAAGGGTAGGTATGAAAGAAAGCATAGGGACAAAAATAAGGAAAGGCATGCTACGATGGTTCGGGCATGTTGAAAGGATGAATGAAGAGAGATTGACGAACCAAATATATAATGCGAAAGTTGTGGGTAAAAGAGGCCCTGGCAGACCTAGACTCACATATTACGACCAAATTAATAAAACAGTAGGTGAAGGTGCGTTGAAAAGCCATCGAAACAAAAGGGCATGTATGAAGAGGTTGATGAATGTCGAAGAAGCGAAAAAGGTATGTCGTGACCGTGACAAGTGGCGCTCAATTGTCTCTGCCTACCCCGCAAGGGATTTGGCGTGAAGATATGTATGTAATGTATTTATTTACATTAATAAATATTTTTGTGTCCCGACCAGGAATCGAACCAGGGAGCCTCCGAGTCTAAATCCCCGGACTTAACCGCTAGACCACGGAGGCAGTTAATTACAGACCTTAATTAACATACATACATACATATCTTTAGTTTAAAAAGAAAGTATTAAGTTGTTTCTCAAAAGATGTGAATTGAAGGAGCCACCATTACTTCTAAATTGAAGCTGTGAAGCTGATGTCCACATTGCTCGGAGTTTTATAGTGAATCACGGGGTTGATAGTGTTAAGAACCGCCCGGAGCAAGCGGCGAACTCCGTCGTGAGATTTTGCGATTTTGTTGCTGTCTCATGCAGAGTAAGATAGGGCGCGTAATGAGCGAGACCGCGCTATGGTGCATTGGCAATGCGAGTCTTTCGGGGAAACGCGTAAGCGACGTCAAATCCATGGCACTTACGACCTTATTTTAACAACCTTATCGCTTCGCGGTCGGTATTTAGCCGTGTCCATAGGTACCTAATAAAATTAATGTTATCTATGTAGGATAACTAGGAACTAGCCGAACATGACACGTTTTTGGCGTTAAAAACACAGAATTTCAATTCGCTCTAATTTTGTTCTACTTTATTGTTTCTTACTGAAAACCGACTACAAACATGCGTACGTGTCATCCGATACTGTGTGCAAAATATTATTTCGATAGCCCTTCTCATTAAGTAATTACAACAAAACTACGTTTGTATGGGAATTCGCTGCTCCGGGTGGTCCTTAAAGTCTCACGTTAATGTCTGTCCGCAAACTAGTATTTCGAAGAACTACTGGTCTGTTTTACTTGGAACTTTGGAGTAGGGTTAGTCTTGGTATTAGTCTAGCTCTTGGGCTTGCATGAAAGCAAGTCTTAGACCAAGGCTAAGACCAAGATTGGGCAACAAAGAACTATAAAATCCTTTTTTTTTCAGGAGCAGAGCTTTAGCTCAAGGAGTCGCTGCAGCAGGAAACTACGTCATCACCTTCATAGCTTGCAAGACCTTTATGAATTTAGAAATTAGTATACATCTGTGGGGCTCTTTTGCTTTATATGCTGCTTTTGGCTTGGCTGGTACATTCTACCTATATCTGTACCTACCAGAAACCGAAGGCAAAACATTGCAAGAGATCGAAAACTATTTCAATGGAGAAAACAATAAAATATTTGCTAATGATCCCATTGTTAAGAGATTTAAGAAACAAAAAAGTTAAATTGCGCGTGATATTTTTTTTATACTAGCACGACATGTGACCTTGGGCCCACCTGATGGTAAGTGGCGCCCAAGGTCCATGAATGTTAGCAACTGAAGTCAGACACTCATGACTGACATCAGTCCCCAACACTATGCTTTTTCACACTTCGCTTGAAGATCTCCAAGTTATAGGAAAGTGGAAACACAGAGGCTGGAAGACCATTCCACATCTTTATCGTGCGACAGATGTATGAGTTCCCAAATTTATACGTACGCGAATGATTGACTTAGAGATAATGTTTATCTTATATTTATTTATCAGAAAAAAATATTTACTAAATACTTATAAAATAAAATTAATATTAAAACTAAAATTAAAAAAAATATATATATATATACTGCCTCCGTGGTCTAGCGGATAAGTGCTTGGATTTAGACTCGGAGGTACCGGGTTCGATTCCTGGTCGGGATACAAAAATATTTATTAATGTAAATAAATACATTTAATTAATATTTAATTTATTTGTAATATTTCTTGAGTTTGGTACGCTGGAGACATCGACGAGCTTGCCACTTGTCATGATTGGCCTACAGTAAAGTTTCGCTAAATGTGAATCCGCTTCTTTATAAGCGTGGTTTCTGACCACCCCGAAAGGGAAACGGTCGTGATGATGATACTCTATTAATATTACGGATATAAGTCCCGTCTGCGTGGAATAGTGGCAAGAACGCTGGCTGCATATCTCCGCTGAATTGCAATCTTTGGGCGAAGACAAAGACGCGGTGTTATGTCTTTTATATTTGTAAACATTTATTTCGTACTAAAAATTGAGGACTTACATTTTTTTTTTGTATTTAATTGAAGAAACCACGAACATAAAATTTAAATAGATTCCCAGCCACGCCCTGAGAACCACGGTCATCCACGACTCTAATTACCTATGTAAATAAATGCCTCTAAGCAGTCTCTGTAAATGCAACGGTTAACAGTTCGACTGACCTTCAAAATAAAACTGAAAAATTCGACGTCATGTTTAACTTTAATCGTTACAATTTACTTAGTTAATTTAGTTTATCATCATTATCATCAGCCTGTATCTCTCAACTGCTGGATGTAGGCCTCCCCCAAGGCTCGCCACTGAACGCGATCTTTCGCCACCCTCATTGGACGGGAGTCGTCCCACTCTGCGTCTTTCCGTACGTGGTCCCCACTTTAGAACCCGTCTGCCTTATCGTTCGTCGGTTCTGCGGCAGATGTGTCCAGCCTATTGTTACTTCAGCTTGCTAGTTTTAAAAGCTATGTCTTTCGTTCTCTGACGAATATCAACGTTTCGAATTATATCCTTTAGAGACATACCAAGCATAGCTTTTTCCATAGCTCGCTGAGCGACCTTGAATTTATGGACCAAACCCACTGTTAGTGTCCACGTGTATAGTTATTTATTTGATAAATCCAAATGAAATAAAATAATAAAATAAATGACACACACACACATATAGTTTGTAGGTATATTTATATAATATTATATTCTTAGAATAATAACGTAAAGATAGTATACAATATAATCTGTCAAATTTGAAGCAAAACTTTTATATTATTAGTACGTGAGCTATATTATACAGAATGAATTATTCCAGTAAGCCTTTGAACGCTTTTCTTTAATTTGCCGTTTAAAGTTACTTTCCACCATTTGGACCTTATAATCATCACTATCAGCTGGTGCAATAATACAGAGAGTTATTTTTTATCATGTTTTAAAGCAATAGCGGACTGATGGTGGTAATAATAGGTGGTACGCGGACTGATGGTGGTAAATTTCCCAGTCTGCCGGGGTGGGGAAGTATCCACCATTTGTGCCAATAAACCCAGTAAAGTATATCCACACGTTTCGGAATCATGCTCGAATTGCAGTCATGCCTAGTCAAGCCGGCATAGTGTTGGAGACTGATGTCAGTCATGAGTGTCTAATTCCAGTTGGGCGCCAAGTCACATGTCGTGCTAGTATAAAAAAAAGGCTCGATTTCCGGCTAGAAGTATAATTTCTTAACAAAAATCTAATGATGCAGTTTAAAGGGCCAATTGGAAAATTCAATCTGTATATTAGAACTTTTTTTTTTGTTTGGTATGATGTATTGTACGTGTGTTGCACAATTTTAATTACACAAAAATCGTTAAAAACAAATTATAATCACTCTTAGCACTATGATTTGACCTTGAGACTGACACGGGTTGTTCACTAACCAGGACGTTATGGCTCAGTCAAAACTTGCCTCACTTATCATGTGCTTACTTCGTTCCTAGGCGTTATTATTCTAAGATTATATCATTTTCAAGGTAAATACACATAAGGAAATACAAAAATAGATTTATATAAAATTATAGCATTGTTTTATTTCACTGACAAACTCTGATACGGTCGTTATAGCCTCCAATATCGACTTTACGTCAATCAAATATTATAAAACTTTTAAATAGCTTTTAAAGAGGAAAAAAGGTAGATACCATTTATTTAGATTATAAAAGGGGTTTATTTTCCTATTCTTAATGTTTACATGAAACAAATTATTACATTGTTGTAAATAATTGCACGTATAAAAAACTATGTCGCGAGTAATTGTATAAAGAGCAAACACTTTTTAAGGCGTCAGTAACTTTTTTTTAAGATAAAAATTATTATCCGAAAAAAAAAAACACTTCTGTATGGTTAGTACTGTATGGTAATGCCGCTTCTATCGTAATAAAGGTGGGGAGTATACGGCCGGTTGCATAAAAGATTATTATCTTTTGACATGTTTAACGAATGCCTATGAAGCACGTCATTGCCTTAAATACCCAAAGTGACAAACAAAATCAATCACGTGGAATAGATCAAAATGTTAATCATAGATTATTTAAATTATGCTTTCTACAACCGGCATTAGTGTTATTCTTAATTGATCTCGCTCAAAGCCGAGAGACGAAATAGAGAGAAACAATTACTTAAGTCAACGATCGCGCGATCTTCGATCTTTCGCTACGTACTTGATTAGGCACAGTATGAGTGGCGATATTTTAAGGACAACTTCTCTGCACCGTAACTTAAGATTTTATTAATGAATAACTACAATGAAAAATACGTAGTTCTTTATTTTTATTCTAGATTATAATATAATAGTAATTTATGAAACTGTTGCATAATAAGGGGTATTATACACGAGTGTTTTAAAACCTAGTTATGTGCAGTTTCATACACTAATTTATCTAGGATTGAACCTACTAAATAAAAGATAAAAGAGTAAGAAAAATCACACGAAATGCAATACAACAAAACCTATTGAATGGCGCCAATTTTTTTTTATATTTTTTTTTAAATGACCATGGTACAGAATACATAAGTCCTAAACAATGAAATGGCGACAATACCTAGCTTATGACCGCACACGCGCTATGGCGGGCGCTGCCATAGGCAAGTAAAAATTGGAATCAAAACTTTTTTGTAATGGAACCTTTGCCTTAAAAAAAAATAAGTGTTATATAATATGTATGATTCTATTTTTAAAATGAAATATAACATTATTTTCTTAGAGAAAAAGTGTTATAATGTGATTCTATTTTTAAATTTATGCAGTATGTTTATAAAGTATGTCAATATAAATTCGTTTTGAAGTTTGTAATTCTCATTTTACGATATGAGAGTAGATAAAAATATTTACTCTTTAATAAATTACACGCGGTATATTTTTTGTCGCGTGCATAATGAGACCCAGACGCTACATAAAAAAACTCCGCTTCATTATGAACAGCGTATTTAGGTACCTACTTAAATAATAATATGTTACGAAACTATATTCTTATTATTCGGTTAAAAACTAACCTTAATTGTGAACCTTATGGAGTAGGATTCTCGACCCTAATCAAAAACAATGGTATTTGAAGTTGGTTGTCCCATAATACAGCTAAAAATGGTCTGTCAGCTTTAAACGTTTCAAATTCATCATAGGACAACGCGACGGCTGCGAAGGCAGTAGATGCAGCCGCTGTGGCCCCTTGTTCGTCTATCGATAGCATAGCTGAATGAAGAGCTGATGAAATTTCTGGACCAACACCATTGGACTGTCCAATACCTTTTAAGTTAGAAACATATGGAGTAAATATGTCCGACACTCCCAACTGTAAATAAAACATAAAGGTACATTAATTATAGTCAGGTAATAATAATGCCGAACAGAACATCGATATTTTGCTAAACGGAATGATTTTTATTTTATTTTGGAAACAAACAGTCACATAAAGTAAATATACATAAACCAAAATTAGACCTAGAGTTCCTATAATTATCAATTTTGCTAAGACATAGTCTCCACCAAACCATTAGAAAAATAATATATATAAATTAAGAAATATATTGATAATAAGGATGGAGAAGATACGAAAGCGATATTATAAATAATAATGAAAGATTTAAAAGAAAAACAGTTTTAATAGGTAAATCGGTAAAATTACCACAACTAAAATATCAAGTAATAGTTACAATAAGTGTCCCTCGACGAAATCGATACAACATGTTGCGAAGTCGTTTCTTAAAGACTACATATGAATTACTGAACAAATCGATATCAAACAACTAGCTATTATAAAGTGTACATGCACGACGCAGAAAATATTTTGTGCATACCCTGTTTTAGAGCGAGGTATAGAAAATAAATCCACAAATAAACACTGTCAAGTAGTGAAGGGGCGTCCACTTTATTATTTAAAATCTTATTGAGGAGGCAGGCACGACATTTCTAAGATTCTAAGAGAGATACGAGATTATCACAACTTCATAACAAAATAGTTACTCATTTTTTTTTTTTTTTAAATGCTGTATAAATATTGTATGAGTTTAATTTATCTCTTTTAATAGAAATACGGCCAGTTGCAGAAAGGTTGATTTAAATAGTCTATGATTAATACTTATTTTGATATACGCCAAGTGATTGATAGTTAGCATGTCACTTTGGGTATTTCGGCCAATGACGTGCCTCATAAACATACGTTAACATGTCAAAAGATAATCAGCCTTTTTTCAACTGGACAATAGTATTTTATGAACTTATGAAACTTGATAAGAGGTACTGATAAAATATGCACAGGCGGCTGGTCAGGGCTGCAAATTAGTACCTATTGCTGGGCATCGAGAAAATGCTGCCAGTGATCTTGCCTTGCTATTCAATTAGATTGTTATACACCGATATGATTTGTAATATTATTATAAAACTGTATACTTACATTGCGTAACACAGGATCAAGATCTAAGTCTTCTTTGATTGTGAATTTTGGTATTTCTATTTCCATTTCCACTACATTACTTCTAGTGTACTGAGCAAGTCTTTGGGCTTTAAGGTTCAGCAAAACTTTGTCTAATGTTTGTCCAACGTCAGGCAAAATAATCATCAATGTTTGTTGGTCACCCTAGAATTTAAACATTATAATGGTTTAGAAGTGTAGCGTTGGTGCTTAAATTGTTAGAAAGATCTTTTTTAATCCTAAACATGCAGAATTACCCTGACATTAATTAATGTACATTTGTTATAGTTACACAATACAAGCGTTCCCGTGGCTCGGAGGCCACTATACCAATTTGAAACCATTAAGAAAATGACAATAATAATGTCAACAAATGAGCGGTGGTGGCTGGCAACAAGAACGCTTTTCTTAACATCCTAAAAAGGTGGTTTCGAATCACGACATGTATAAATGAGAAATTTATTTTGTTACGTACATTTGTCATAGATTTACAACACCATTCTTTAAGGCCTGGGTCGGGGATGGGGACATTCCCCCGTTTTCCCCGGCAGGATCTCAGCAGTAATTCATGCACGTTTAGTGCTGTGCGCCGTTACTAGTATAACAGCGCCCGTGTAGCTCACGAACCCAGGGGGCTAGGTTCGACTGCTTCAGCTCTCCTCCAGGAGTACTTCTCCCGTTAGGGGGCCGTGCAGAAGACGGAGCGATATTCTGAAGATGCTTGAAGTGTCCGTTGTCGGCCCGATAGAACATACGTCTAGTCAGGCCAACGACAAACTCCTCAATGGTAGGCATCTCCAAATCTCGAGCTAAGACGGAATTACGCACGAACCATGGCGCTCGGGAAACCACTCTGAGTGATATGTTTTGCTGACTTTGGATTTTGTCCCTGTTGGTCTTGGCCAGAAGGTGATGCCAGGCTGGCGCTGCATAGATGAGACAGCTAGGGAGGTCTAGGACTGTGTTAATGATGAGAATTAATTATTAGATATATGGTGTTATACAGGAAAATAGAATCTTCCTCAATATCAAATGTTTGGAAATCCAAGTTGCAGATAATTGTTATTGGTTCAAGCAAAAATCAAATTCACACTATGTGTTTACCCATGAATCATAATATGAAGTTAAAGGAAATAATTAAAATAGGGCAGGAATTATGAGTGCTAGTGATAGAGTCGTTAGATCGCTATCCTTTAATCTTAAAATCGCGGAATAATTCCCGGAATGTAATTTTTGCACAAAGGGTGCACAGTGAGAAATATTCTGGTGGATGGTATAATTTTGATTGCTTCTACTGTTTTGCTTTATTCATTATCTTATGTTGGCTTTCTCATTAAATAAAGAGATAGAATTGTTGTAATGGATTTACAAGACCACTGTTCACTTAACTCGGAGAGTACGGTTAGCCGTCGGTCACATTTTGACTTATACAAGTACCAACTTGTGGGGTTTATAAAGCTGTCATAAATATCAAAAATCGTCTCTCAATAAGAGTACCTGTGTATGAATTTTTAAGTAAAATTGGGATAGATATAAATACAACATACCTCAAATGGCAATAAGATGAATTGTTGCTTGTGCATATTATCGTAGCCGCTTTGGAAGGTTCGACGAAGACGCATGAATGGAATCATAACAGTGTCACCCCTAGTCCGGGTAAATGGCCGTGATATAGTGACGTTAGGATGGAACAAAGTCTTCCATATACCTTTGTAATATATCGCATTTGCCATCACTAGCTTCGTTGCAGCTGATAGCGTTCCTGAAATTTTAAATATTTTATTAACTGCAATTATGGTGGTTGAATTGTAAGAACGCTGTCCTTTCATTCTCGAGTCAGTGTAAGAAGAAATACACTTTTATGTGGCTCACAGTTGCAGTTAGCCTCTAAGTTCAAATATCTCGATCATATGATAGTGGACCGTCTGAAGGATGATGAGGACCTGGAGAGACAGACGACTCCCGCAGACAAGAGCAATATGTTGGCTCGAAGGTTTGTGCGTTGCTCAAAACAAGTTAAAATCACTGTTTGTTGCTTACTGGTTTTGTGCTTTTAACAGGCTTCGTGTACAATATAATACCTACTACCCATAACACAGTCGACGACTTTTTTGCCATACTCCGCTAGAGCCACGCCTGTTTTGTGGACCGACCGAGACAATTAGATAACGAAATATTTAGGGCTATATTTTAGACATAAGTTCGCTTGACTTTATAAAATATAAATTAATGTAGATTATAGTATAGAGTAGAATTATTGTTATAAATTTATTATGGGTTTTTAGATGTCTAAAATAAAATATATTTTATTTAATGACGTACATTTGTCATATATTTAGAACACTACTTATGACTTGCAGAGCACGATTGCGGTGTCCTGTTTTGTTTTGTCAAAAAAAAAATGGACATTAGACGCTCGCTAACCCATTTGGCCAGCGTTGCGAGAGAAGTCAAAATTATCTAGAAATATGCTCTGGAAGCCTAAAGGACTGTATTTGTTAAACTTACCAGGCCTAATCAAATCCTTGATTTTATTTTCAGTATGCAATGCTACCCAATTATTAATTTTAAGTGTTGCGTCGGATGGATTTCTGAAGTCCAACAAAGAAGCTCGACCGCCAAAGTTTTGTATGGCAGTTGTTTTGAAATTTGGCTCCAACTCGAAGGTATGTGCAACAAACAGATTTGTCGCTATGTTTAGTATGTTGCGAGATTGACGAGCCTGTAATATATAAAACATTTTCACAATAAGATATATTATTGCCTTTTTTATATTGACAGAGGGTAAAAAATAACTGATCGCGATTATAAAAAAAATGTTCTAATAATAGTAAGGTGTAGTAAAAGGTATTATGCTCAACTTTAAAAAAGTCAATATAAGTTACGATTTTGGAATCTTTGCAATAATTTATTTAGTAATTATTTAGTAAACTAGTTTTTTGGCCCATCGTCTACAAAGGACACAAAAGTTTAACCTACTGTGTTACGTTTGACATTATATACATTACCAATGTAGTATTATCTCCTACACTAATGCTACTGTTCAAAATGCGAATACCTACAGTTGCATGCACCATACAGACGCTTACATATTGGCCTTTGTATACACCAAACGTAAAAAAAATATCATGCACCGGTAATGTCTCAATTTGGATCTTTGGTCTGTTAAAAAAGTATCGCGAGTTTGGTATTTCTTAAAAAGTGTTTATTTATTCATGTATATCCATTTTGTCCCCTTTAAAGACTTTCAGATATAATACACTTATGTCAGCGTCTTTTCCAATTCTCAAAGCACTTAAAAAAACATTGTTTGTGATCTTTTTCAGTTCCTTCTTTGGTGCAGTCTTAATCTCCTAAATCGTAGCGTAGCGTCGTTCTTTCATAGGCCTCTTCGTTTTGTTTTATTGTTTTTGTTTTGTTTTTTGTTTTGTTTTGAAAGTCACAGGGGGGCAGGTCTGGGAAGTATGGTGGCTACGGCACCATTAACTGTGTTGTTTTTGTCCAAATATTCGCGCACAAGCGATTCGCGATATTTTTGAACAGACCTCGAAAAATAAACAGTCGCAAGCTACTCGGTAAGCTAACTAGTAAGGGATTGCTCTATTCCCTTACAACGTGATGAGTCTACGTCTGATACAGTAGAAGCCATTATATACTACCTTGGTGCATATGATAAAGTCAAAGGATTTAAGATCATACGCTATATGTCTAATGATACCGTAGACAGAGAATGATTCTATGAATCATACAATTATGTCACAGTTGTCAATATACGATAATGTTAAATGAGAATATTTAAACAAATAAATATAAAATTACCTTTAAAGCATCATTAAATCGTCGAAAACCTAAAGCAGAAACCTCAGGTGATATCCCCAAAGCTTGAGAGATTTGTTGCTGAGCACTTCCACTAGCACCTTGTTGCACCATTGCTAATATCAAAGCAATGGAGTATGGAGATATAGCGAAGTTTGCTGTTGAAGAACTGGCAATCTAGAAATTTTTTTTTACAAATTATAAAATATTGATGATCGCAATTACTTATATTGGTATACCTGATGCTTATACTATCTAGACATGCATGAACAAAACCCCTTATTAACCATCTCTGGGTTTTTTACTTGCATTATACATTGCGTATTATCGTTAAACTAAACTTATATATTATATTATAATAAGATATTATATATACATTTATTCGAAAAAATATTTACAACATATAAAATAAAAATTAAATTAAGGATAGGGATATAAGTCCCGTCCGCGTGGAATGGTGGCAAGAACGCTGGCTGCATTTCCCCGCTGAATTGCAATACTAATTCTCTGGGCGAAGAAAGAGCCAGCCCTCTTGTCACCGGAGGAGACAACAAGACGCGGTGTTATGTCTTTTAAAAACTTTTTTGCGCTTGGACTCTATGGGCCCAGAGTTTCTACAGCAAACGGCACAAATATGTAATCTTTTAATATACTTACATACTTGCGCCGCTTGCTGGACTCCGCATTTTCCGCCGCGGCTCCCGCTTTATGCGCTGTCCCCCTGAGACAACTTATATTGTGATAGTGTGAAAAGGAAATGTACAATAAAAAATAAGAATCAGAGTTGAAAACTCCGAGTAACATTCTTTTACACTGAGATAAATTTTGTACCTCATACAGTGATGTTAAACTTATTTTATTACTATCACGATACTACGAGGTGTTGGCAGTGGAAAAATATCGAAATAATCTAATGTTTATAAGATTTATTGATAACATTAGCTTGATGTAATTTCCTTACAATAGTTTCCTTTACCGTACGATTTTAATTGAACCTACCTACAAGGTAAAATAATAATAATTTAGTATTTGTATTATAAGATAAAAATGTTTACCCTTAAAATCTTCATACCGAATTCTGCAATAGCTAATGAATATTGAGTTATATCATCCTGTTCACTTAGTACATTAGGTCTGGATTGTCCACTTGGTTGCTTTACACCTCCAATGTTAGGGCCAATAGTCGCATTAGTCGAAACAGGGTCCCGAGAACCACTAGGCCTTATTTGTGAAGGGATCCCAGCTGAATTCGCACTCAATTCAGGCCTTCGTATATAATTGTTGTTGAATGTGATTTGATCATTGATCTTCTGCTGGTTTCGCTCTGCATAGTATTCGTTGCTTATAGGAACATTATAGAGTTGTCTTTCTTGAGGATTCTGTGATTTGACAGTATCCACTTTGTAAGTAGTAAAGCGTTGTACCTCAAGATTTGCTCCAGAGTTTGTTTTAGTTTCATGATTGTTTTTATTCTCATTATTTGCTTGTGGTCTTTGGTACCTTGTAACTGTAGGTTCAGTTCTAGCTTTTTCCAGTGGTTTGACTCGTATATCTTCTTCACTGTTATCTGGTTTATTTACATCTAGTGGGGCTTTATACTGATTGTAGTAATCAGGTAGTTGTGGTGTGTACTGTGATGTCTCTGGCATGTAGTAGCCATTATTATAATGACGACTTATATATGGGCTTTGTGAGGAAGTCCTCGGAAATATCGATGGTACTACAAACAAGAATGGAGAATACAATTGCATGGGCAGTAACTGGCCATCCGTTTTAATTATAACAGTTACTGCACAAAGTAATGTGACTAACCCTGAAAAAAAGGTGAATACGATTATAAATAACGGTTTACCCTGCATTTTATTTAGAACATAACACAATCGAACAACATCGCTCTTGGTATTCCCTGTTCATAGAACTGGTTTGCGGTATGAGCATCATTTATTATTATTACATTATAAAACGGGTTTTGTTTATTGACGTCAAACTTTCATCGACTAATTATATCGTTGTTTTATACTTTAATAATAGCTATTGACATAAGTGATTAATAAATCGAAGAAAGGTAAATACATTTAAAAATGCATATTACTTTGGAAATTCTAAACGAGTGTCAAAATGAGAGTAGATGTAATACTGACTATTGACCTAAAATGACATTAAGATAATATTATTAAAATTGACAACAATATTTATTTATAAATACTCACAAATATAATCAGTTATCTTCTTCATTATGCTTAAAATATTTTTAACACATTCGATAACAATTCTCTTTTTATACAAATGAGATCGTATACACTTATTTGTATTCTTGTTTTTGTTCACATTGGAGATTTAATAATATAATTTGTCCAAAATAACTACCTAATGTAACTGTCCGGCGTATTGTGCAGCTCCTTAGAGCTATACTGACTAAATATTTCTTACTGTATGACCATCAACACAATCTTGTTTGTATGTATAGTGCAAATATAAATAATCATTGTATAATCAACCGTAAAACCAACATCATAAGGTTTTAAGTCTTTTAAAATGTTCTCAGGAGTTAAGTCGTTTATACTAGACCAAGAGCTTGCGATTTAAAGCGGTTTTTCCTCATCGACCGGTTTTATTTTTTTCCTTAATACCAACGTTAATTTATATTAAAATTAAATATGTTTTACCTTAATATATGTTTTTGAATACTCGCACTATTTGTTGTCTTAGACCAATCCCAAATCTATTATTTTATTATAGCGTACTCTTAAATTATTTTGATTTTGTAATTCGATAATGGAGTCTGTGCACTCAGATCCTCGTTAAGTCCAGCAGCCGAATTCTCGTTAGCCTGGGTTTATTAGCAGCCAGTTGCAGAAAGGATGATTAAAATAATCTCTAATCAATATTTTGATATAAGCCATGTGATTGGTAGTTAGATTGTCTTCATTGGTTATATCAGCCAATGAAGTGCCTATATTCGACTTGTGGCTTTAAGTTTTTATTTTACTTTTATTTGCTTTGAAAGTGTTCGACTTGGCGTTTGTCTAAGGTTTTTATATAAAAATCGATTAAAAAAGCAAGCTTTGCTTTATATGCTTTCTTATCGAACATAAGTAGGTATACTTTTTTTTTTTTTTTTTGTTCTCTTCTCCCGATGGATGATGAATGAGATGATAGGGAAGGCAAAGGGTCTAGCCCATACAGCCAAGTCTGACGTAATATATCTTTCTTTTTAATGAGTTAATGAGGTCATCATCAAATTCCAGATGCTGCAGAATTTGATGCTTTTCTTGGAGTCACTCGCGGCACCATAGCTCAAACACGTCGGGTAAAATATGGGAGTTGACAGCGCGGGAAACCGCAAAAAATAAACTGCAACTTCGGCCCCATATTTAAAGTCCAATTTATCGTTTTCCATAATTATTCACACACACATTATTAAACAAAACAACACCACTTTTGACCAATAATATCCACAGTAAATTAATTTACAAAACATAAACTTGCGCTTGACATGTCCACGCAAAATGGCGCGAAGAACTCCATAAGTCAAAAAACATGTCAAAAAATAATCAGCCTTTTTGCAACTGGCCGTCAGTCTATTTAATTGTAACCACTAAAGTTAAAAATGGCGTCAAAAGTACCTGATTTATTTTGAAGATTAGTTGTCAGCTTTCAAAGTTCAAACCAAAACATCCATGTAAATTAGAGGCATTTGTAATGGTTAATATTATTTTGATAATAATTCTACATGCCGCGGAGGTGGCTCGGTTGTATGGCGCGGTGGTGGCTCGGGGCACGGTGGTGGCTCGGTTGTATGGCGCGGTGGTGGCTCGGTTTTATGGCGCGGTGGTGGCTCGGGGCACGGTGGTGGCTCGGTTTTATGGCGCGGTGGTGGCTCGGTTGTATGCCGCGGAGGTGGCTCGGTTTTATGGCGCAGTGGTGGCTCGGTTGTATGGCGCGGTGGTGGCTCGGTTGTATGCCGCGGTAGTGGCCCGGTTTTATGGCGCGGTGGTGGCTCGGTTGTATGCCGCGGAGGTGGCTCGGTTGTATGGCGCGGTGGTGGCTCGGGGCACGGTGGTGGCCCGGTTTTATGGCGCGGTGGTGGCTCGGTTGTATGCCGCGGAGGTGGCTCGGTTGTATGGCGCGGTGGTGGCTCGGGGCACGGTGGTGGCTCGGTTTTATGCCGCGGAGGTGGCTCGGTTGTATGGCGCGGTGGTGGCTCGGGGCACGGTGGTGGCTCGGTTTTATGGCGCGGTGGTGGCTCGGTTGTATTCCGCTGAGGTGGCTCGGTTGTATGGCGCGGTGGTGGCTCGGGGCACGGTGGTGGCTCGGTTTTATGGCGCGGTGGTGGCTCGGTTGTATGCCGCGGAATATGTAAATCTATGAAAAATGTACGTAAGAAAAGTGTATTACTTATTGGTACATGCCGGGTAGGTTTGAACCGACCTTTGTAGGATTTAAGGTACGCGTTCTTACTACCGAGCCACCACCGTGCCAACCCTTACAGTAAATGGCTTGAAATATCTCCCAAGATATCTAGTGTTCCAAAGCACTGACGATTTTTTTCTGCTACAACATTTTGGTGTAACCTCTTCTTTCAAATTTCAATTAAATAGTAGTTCTCGAGATACTAGTTTTCTGAGAGACACTAAAGTCTCACAATGTTTCCTTGCTACAATTAGAAACAAATATATTTTTTCCGTCAGAGCAAGAGTCTTGCAAGAGTCTTGCGAGACTCTTGCGCAAAACAAATACCAAGACTAAGATTAGGAGTGCAAGAATAAGACCAAGACCGAGACCAGTTGTTCTCATGCAAGACCAAGATCAAGACTACGCCAATCTAATATAATTAAATCTGACTGTATGTGGCCGACATATTGGAATTTAATACAACCCGAACATTTACCGAAACGAGCAAACATACTTTAAATAATAAATATTTCCAGACAGGTCACACAGCGCCATCTAGTTTCCGTGGTAAGCTACGAAGCTTGTGTTACGGAAACTAGATGGTTGATAAACTACATATTATACTTTTTTTTTTTGTAAATTTATACATTATTATACATATAAACACCCAGACCGAGACAAATTATACAATGTACAACTTGCCCCCGGTGGGAATCGAACCCACGACCTCCTGAGTTCACGGCAACGTTTGTTACCACTAGACCACGGAGGCGGTCAAAACGGAGGCGGTTAATTATTTAACACAAGAATTGATAAGCAAACAAAACAGGGTAAACCGCATTAAGATTAGGTTCTATTATTAAAATGAAGAATACCTTTATGTTTAGTTACAACAACAATAATAAACATAGTACTCAATTGCTAGGAGTTAGTCCTCAATTAGACCCTCGTTAACTGGACCCATGGGTCTAATTCACGAAACCATAATTAGGTTTATCTAGACCAAGAGCGGGTCCAATTTACGGCTATAAATATACTACTTTTTAGACTCGGCGTAAAAAACTCGCACTTCCGCAGAACTAAGTTTCAAGCATTACTAAGTCTTAACATATGCACATAATCCAACTAATATTGGTATCACTTCAAAGCCCAATAAATAAAGTTTTAATTTTTTCATTTCATTTCATTTAAATAAACATTTACCAAAATATGCGAGTTTAGTGAAAATACTATACTAATACGCCTCAGAAGGGCTGCCAATTGCGCTGCCGAATAGGGGTCCCCTTCTGGATTAGGCCCAGTCGAATGATTAAGGCCTCTAAGTCATCTGGCTGCCAAGTCTAGGATCCTCCGAACGAGTTGCCGCTTAGCTCCGAGCCCCCCCTCGATGGTTCCACCGCAGGCCCCTAACCTTTAGGTTGGGTCTGCTGCTACGGAGTAGACTTTTAGCTTTGCATGTTACTCTTAACGCGGCAACAGAATTTTCTAGGTGCTGTGATGATGATAATGAGATCTTGTTTGGATCCACAGATCCAGTAGCGACTCTGTTATTTAGCCGTCAATTTAACCTACATTATTTTCATATTGTCGTGCAACAAATTAGTATCACTTTTACATCTTAAGGGCTCCTCCACTCAACTCCCTTCCAACTGTCAAACGGAGAGACCGCTCGGCATGTCACCTCGACTGTGTCGGAGAATATCAAGTACCTTGTGTCAAGGTACAGCTTCCTTGAACAGTGTTTGTCCTTTTTTTTATTACATAAAACTTGAGAGTGGTGGTGGGCAAAGCTCGCGGTTCGAACCCAGGCATTTATCAAAGAGAAATACATTTATCTTACGTACGTTACGGAGAGCACGTTAAGCCGTCGGTCCCGGTTCCAATAATACCAATAGCAATAGTTAAGAAGTGGCGATTGTAGGCCAAATTCTCCAGATATATTATGTTCTGAAAGGCACATATCCAGCAGTGGAGGTCTAGGGTTTCGTGTAGGTATTAGTCTTGAACTGGTCTGTGGGTCCAGATGATATATAAGTTTGTCATCAAGTAGACCCATGGGTCCAGTTAGCAATAGGTCCAAATGACGATTAACCCTTGATAAGTTACGTGACGCACTAGATACATAATTAACTCGGATTCAAATTTATCAAACTTATTAATAAAACACATAATCACGTTAATAAATAAATAATAACCCTTTCAGCACGACAAAAAATATTTTGGATATTTAAAGGTTTATTGGTAACTTACTTAGCAAGTACTGAGAACAACACATTTTTTTTAGCTGGACATAGCTTCACCGTGCAGTTGTCAGGTCTGTCGCGTGTGGGTAAGAGTGAATAATAGTAGCTTGCGACCGACTTTTCATTGCGCAGTCAAACGCGTCCCATCTGTTATTCGCTTACCATCAGGTAGATGAGGGGTCATATGTCTTGAGAATATAAATTAAAAAAACCGCAAATAATTTAGACAGTTTTATTTTTTATTCAATATTATTTTTATATATATTAGTTTAATTATTAATAACAAACCGTAAACGGTAAAACATTGCCGGCATGTTTACCGTTATTAGTCTTAATTCTATTTGACACAATTAATTAAAATACCATTAGCTTATTCTAAACCTATCCAGACATGCAAAATAAAAACTAATATACTTAATATTAACTATTGCATTAAGTACCTATCTTTCTAACTTAACACTAGGTATAGATAAATCAGCTTGAAGATGTATTTGTGTTTGTAGTATAATGTTGTAATACAGACAGTCACTAAAACTGTTTTTTAAAGTGAAAATTTTATTGCGCGCGTACTTGGTTGGGGACCTATTTCGTTGAACGTACGTCCGTACGTCAGAACAGCGCTCAAGGGGAAACAGCGCGGCGGGGAAGGGGAAGAGATACATTAAATTTATACAATTTTAAAATCATTTACATTTACCATCATACCATGCATTCATTTAATCTCCATATTCCTACCAACTAAAAAATCAATAACTTGCAAGATTAGTTCTCACTTTTGCGGTACGACCCGCAACGCACATGTTTTTTTTTTAAACTAGTACGACATGTGACCTTGCGCCCATCTGTTGTAAAGTGGCGCGCAAGGTCCATGAATGTTAGGAACTGGAATCAGATACTCATGACTAAAATCAGTCCCTAACGCTATGCCGGCTTGACTGGGCATAACGGCAATTCGAGCCTGATTCCGAAACGTTTGGACACACTTTACTGGGTCTATCGGCGCGAACGGTGGATACTTCTCCGCCCCGGCAGACTGGGCAAATTACCACCATCAGTCCGCCTACCACCTATTGAAACCGATGTTTAGGCTAGCTACCACGTGCCTGGCACTCCCGCATTATTCGCAAAACGATAAAAAAAAAGCTGAAAAATACTGAGCATAGAGCATTTAATTATAAGGGTGCCTCGATGGGAACTAGGTTCATGTCTTTGTACCACCACGGCAGTTTGGAGCTGTGGTGGTACAGTTATTAATACGATTTCCTTCAATTCAAAAGGTTCGCGATTCGTTCTTAAGTAGGTACATTTGTCATAGATTTTACAACATCACCGTCCGCATGCTTTGAAGAGCACGTTAAGCCGTCGGTCCCAAAAAACTAAAACACCTTAATTGTACCAAACCGTTAATTGTAAAATATTGATGCTAAGTCCTCGTCAAACTGTTTGTACAGCTTGGCGAAAGAAGGGCGGTGGAGACATGGACCACTTTATTAGTGCATTAGTCGCACACTACTACAAACGCAAGAACGTCTATAAGCTGATTTATCTGTATATTATTATTATGTACAGTCGACCAAATCAAATAGCCCAACACCTTACGGTGGAGATGTGTTTACACGTTATCTAACAATAAGGTTGATTTTCCCCTGAAAATAGTACGATCATTCGAATACTCGACCGTAGCAATATTTTAATTACAAAGAAAGCTTTGTCAGAACTGATAGACTATTTTCTTGGTCGACTGTACGTTTGATGCACAATTACATGTTATAATTAAATTACACTATTGATAGTATTCTTACAATTAAAATTTATAAATAGAGTAGGTAGGTTTATAGTATGTGCGCGTTAATTACATGAGGCGTTTGAGGGTTCCCCAATCGTCAAAAAAATATCGGCAAATATTACGATGTTTAATTTGCCATTTGTTTATTGAATTCAATGCAATTTGAACACAGATTTACGTAAGTATACCAAATAATACACATTTAAAAAGTCTTACGTGAAATTAGAGGGGTTGAGGCAAATCTTACATCTTACTAAGAAGAAATAAGCTACCCTTGGCCATTAGACGAAACAGAATACACTATTTAAATAACTGTGTATATGATGTACTCGTATGTATAATTGTGTAAAAGTAAAAAAGTAAAGTATCATCACGACCGTTTCGGGGTGGTCAGAAACCACGCTAATAAATAAGCGGATTCACATTTAGCCAACTTTACTATAGGCCAATCATGACAAGTGGCAAGCTTGTCGATGTCTCCAGCGTACCAAACTCGAGAAATATCACAAATAAATTAAATATTAATTAAATGTATTTATTTACATTAATAAATATTTTTGTGTCCCGACCAGGAATCGAACCCGGTACCTCCGAGTCTAAAGCCACGGACTTAACCGCTAGACCACGGAGGCAGTTGTGTATTGTATGTAATGTTTATATATGTAGGGGTATTGTACTTATATGTAGGTATATTGAATTTATATGTAATGTGTATATGTATATTGTATGTAGTATATATATTTTAGAGCCTAATTATTTCCATATTTAACATATCTATATTACGTGTTGCACCTAGCTTACACCTTGAACTATTTACATTATCTTAAAGGTTGGCTGTCAGAGAATGTCTAGCGGCATTAAGCCCGCCCCTTGTACATAGTGCAATAAAGATTTAAATAAATAAATATAATGCGTAGTATATTATAATTAATAAAGTAACTTATTAACTGTAAGTATGATTAAAATAACTTTTTTTTATACCTTACTCGATCCCCAAGGTTAGTTGGCATTATAGAAGTGCATTAAAGAATTTAAATCAATAAATAAGGAGGGAGCCGAAATCGCCTCACGTAATTAATGGACGCTTCTTTCAATTCTATGTTTCTTTGCCAGCCCTGTGTTTATTTTCGTAGGACGTGGCTGCTTTTAGTATGATTTTGGCGATGTTAAGTGGTGGTCGAGAGTAGTGTTCGTAAGGGCTTCTATATTCGCCGGTAGGCGATCCAACCGTGATGACAGCTTGACGTAACGCCTTGCATACCGCGTTGAAATCGGAAGTCTTACGGTTGGCTTTGGCGTAACTGAAAAACAATGAAATACATGTAAATAGCATGGAGTGAAGGCCGCAGCTAGGCTAGCTTCACACGAGAAGTAGTAACACTCAGCAGCAGTTACTCCAGTCAACCCTGCCGGGTAAGGCCAACGTATAAGCTACGCATCCAATCAACTTGGCATAAATGTTTTATGAGCCTTTGCCTTAGAAATAAAAAAAGATTTGACGTTTAATAGTTTGCCTCGATTGTTTTTAGGACAATAATCTAAGAAGTTCTGTGCGCCATTTTGCGTGGACATGTCAAGTGCAAGTTTTTGTTTTGTAAATTAATTTGCTGTGGATATTATTGACTCCAAGTAAAGCATCAAATTCTGCAGCATCTGGAATTTGATGATCCCCAACTCGGTTATGAACTCTGTTATGAACATATATTATGCAAATAAATTACGTGTTTAGGGCTGATGTATTATGTCCTCTAAAGACAATAAATAAAAAAAAAAAAAAAACAATAATCTAATAACTAAAGTAAATGTAAAAAAATGTTAAACAAGAAACACATTAAATATTTACTGACTCGCATCTCGTAAGAGGGTCGAATTCTTCAGGAATACAGTAATAGATCATCACGACCGCATCCCTTCCAGGGTGGTCAGATACCACGTTTTTTAAAGCTGGTTATCATTTTTTACTTTACTATAAGCGCATCATGACAAGTGGCAAGCTCGTTGATATCTCTAGCGTACCAAATAAAAGTACATATATGTATTATAAATATATAAAAAAAATTGTAATAAAATATTGTCGAACTAACGCCGGGTGGTATGCTACTAAGGCGAATTCTTCAATCCTATAATGATCTCTTTTATTGTACCGATATCTTACAGAAACCAGGTTTTGCTAATGTTAATCTTAGAAGTAAGAGATAAAATATCTAGTAGTTTTTCAGACAGACAGACAGACAGCGGAGTCATCCAGGCCCGGATGTTCAATGGGCCTGGGTTGGGGATGGGATAATCTCCCGTTTTCCCCGGCAGAATCTCGGCGGCTAACTACGGAAAAGATTAGTACGGTAGATATTATTGTACCAATCGTGTCTTTTTAAGTATTGTTTTAAAACAACTCATGGGTTACATTTATTTCTTTTACCATTTGGATTACTGAAGCTGGTTGTGCAGATATTAACATTGTTTGTAAGACCCATTTATTGTTTATTCTCTCTTTGTGCAAATGATTAAAATCCAGAATAAAGTAAAATAAAAATAAAATTATTGTGACAAGGAATCGAACCCGGCACTTCCGCGTCAAAATTCACTGACTTAACCGCTAGACCAGGGTAGCAGTTAATGTTCAGGATTTTTTATTATGATAATTAATCATTATTAATGTTTATATTTTTCTCGATTACTCACATGTCACTCGACAATAGTCGCGGTATCAATTCCTTTTTTTGTAGCAACGTTATGGCGTTGAAGACCGCTGCACACCCGATCACTGACGGATACTGGCAGGCCAATGTTTTGTCTATCAGCATCCCGCATAGAGCAATGAATGATGAGGCTACCTCGATGGGACCCGGGTTTTTGTGGTCGCACCACCACGACAGGTACGTGGTAAAATCGTGAGGCACTATCGGCTGGCTTGGGAATTTCTGTAACAATAAACCAAAGTGGACAGGTGATCCTGTTAATATAACTATTTCAATCAATCTAAAAATACCGCACATGTGAACTTCCATAGGGGAGGTTTCCTTGCAAAAATGATCTGCCTTCAGCGAGTTCTTGAGTATTTTGGCCATATAGGCCAAAAAAGCTCTGGTAATCTGGAAAGGCACACACGGGCGAAATTGAAGGCAAAAGAGGTTGGTCTGACCTGATCCGCACTACACTTCACATCTAAGTGCCTGCACTTTTACAACATCAACGTCACCGGTGGTGGCTCGGTTGTAAGAACGCGTCGTTCCTTAAATCCTACAAAGGTCGGTTCAAACCCCCCCCTCCCCCGGCATGTACCAATGAGAAATACATTTTTCTTACGTACATTTGTCAAAGATTTACAAAACCACCTTTCCCGTACCTCGGAGAGCACGTTAAGCCGTCGGTCCCGGTTCCACTAATACTAACTTGTGGAATCGGTAATAAATTGTCATTAAAAATTGAAATTATATTCTCGCCAAGCCGTCTGGCCAGCGTGGCGAGTGTAGGCCAAATTCTCCAGATATACATTCTGGAAGGCCCATCTCCAGCAGTGGAGGTCTGGGACGCTGTGTTCTAGGGGGTGTAATGATGAAACGTCGCTGTGCTTCAAAGAGCAATTTAAGCCTACAGCTTGGCAGAAGAAGGTTAGTTAAGGGCTAGAACTCTGTGTATGATTTTTGCTGTTTGGGTTAAACAAAATACCTATGTTGGGTAAAAAGGATTAACATTTCTACCAGCGTCCTTGGCTGTTTTTAGCGTCTGCGATCTGAATGAAGTTTTTTTTATTTATCAATTTCTTTTGTTATCATGAGTAACTATAGATGCCTTTATGTGCCGCAGTATCATCATCAGCCTATCTATCCACTGCTGAATATAGGTCTCCTTATCCAACCCCCACTAGTTACTTCATTAGGTCATCCGTTCATGTGGAGGTCGTACTTTCTGCGACGTCGTGTACGTGATATCCACTATAGAACCTGTTTATATAAATATGTTATTAATTTTAGTCCCAAGGTTCTTGGCAGAGTAATTGCGGTCCTCATTTTAGCACTAGTGGCACACATCATTGCCATTTCTAGCAGGTTTCATGGTTCATTTTCATGTAGCATATGGGTCCATTGCAGCCTTGTCAGTTCACCCCATAAAAGATGACACGGCCCTTTTATGTTTACTTGACATATTATTATTATTATTTAGATCTTCTATTATTTAGATCTTCTATTATTTAGATCTTCTATTATTTAGATCATCATTTTTTATTTTATAAATTTGTTTTTTATTATAATTTTATTAATTATCTGACATTAATACAATTGTAATTTCTGAAAAAATATAATTATTAAGTATTTAGAATAAACTGACACGGCCCTCTTTACAGCCACGATCTTATTTAAGTAGTTTCTAAGTTAGTTAGTTTTACTTGCTTGTAGCAGTAATGTTGTGCCTAACATATGTATATAAATATGGATTATTGTCCAACCATTATTACCACTTTGTTTAGTAACATATGTTAATAATTGTATTGTTTTTATTAGTTCTGACTGTATCCAAGTTGTTTGAAGCGAACCAAAGGAAATAAACTATTTTGATTTGATTTGATTTTTTGATCTACCACGCATATTCTTGTTTACTTTCCCCTAAGCGTCTGGGGTTGTATCTCCAAGCCGCGATAAATGTCCGAAGAAAGTCATTGTACATTTGAGGAAAGATGTTACTTCATCTACTCCCAGTTCATCCAAACTTACTAAATATTTAAATATCTTCATTTCTGCACTGATCAAAGAGCTGCTGTTGTAGGAATAGCCACCATTCTTGACCAATCGGCTCGCAGTTATGTTGGGGCCCTTCATTTTCTGAGCAAGCCAGTAGCACGCGGCACTCATGACTTGCAAACTGTCGACCTTTACAATACAAATTGAAGAGAAGCTGTCTAAGAACCAGCAGGCAGTTTGGGACGTGGCTGGATCTCCGTCTTCACCCTAAAAGTAAAGTATCAAAAAAGTAAAGGTCAGAAACCACGCTTATAAAAAAGCGGATTCACATTTAGCCAACTTTACTATAAGCCAATCATGACAAGTGGCAAGCTCGTCGATGTCTTCAGCCGTACCAGACTCGAGAAATATTACAAATAAATTATTATTAATATATATACATTTATTCGAAAAAATATTTACAACATATAAAATAAAATTAATATTAAGGATAGGGATATAAGTCCCGTCCGCGTGGAATGGTGGCAAGAACGCTGGCTGCATTTCCCCGCTATATTATTAATTAAATGTATTTAAATTAATAAATATTATTTTTGCGTGGACATGTCAAGTGCAAGTTTTTGTTTTGTAAATTAATTTACTGTGGATATTATTGGTCAAAAGTGGTGTTGTTTTGTTTAATGATGTGCTACAATGTGAATAATTATGGAAAACGATAAATTTGACTTTAAATATGGGGCACCAGTTGCAGTTAATTTTTTGCGGTTTCCCGCGCTGTCAACTCTCATATTTTACCCGACATGTTTGAGCTATGGTGCCGCGAGTGACTCCAAGAAAAGCATCAAATTCTGCAGCATCTGGAATTTGATGATGACCTCTTTAAACACATGAAAAAGAATGATATATTACGTCAGACTTAGATAGCGTAGATATACGAGTTTTTCAAACAAAGATCTGGTAGTTGCTTGTCTTATGTTTACATGGAGATCATTCCATAAATTTGTATAATATTAGTATATATGTATGTACTTACATATATGTACGTATATTTATACATATAAGTATGCATGTGTTTTTTAATATTATTATGATTATTTTCTTTTTATTCCTATTTGCACCCTACTCAATATTAAATGATCCCAATGTCCCAAAGGGTAACGCTCAGAGAATGCCTATGCGGCGTTCACCTTTCGTGCATTACTATAAAGTTTTAAAATAAATATATAAATAGTAATAAATAAATAAATAAAATAAATATATAAATAGATATATACATACATTTATTTTCAAAATCCAGTTAACCAGGCATGTTCTCGTGACGTCACTAAGCATGGAACAAGTTAGAAGTTTTTTTTCATTTTCCATTAAATTCTGAAATATGTTTCCCGAGTAGCTGGTCAGCATTTTTACATACTGAGTTGTTACTGAAATAAATGATAAGTAGATTAATAAATCTAATAATAATAATACCTGAGGCTTCTAAGAGCACTGTCCAGCAGTAATATAGCTTTTAATTATTATTATCTTTTTTTGGGGGCATTTATTTATTTAATATTTCGTTTATATTTAATTTAATTTATATTTACACTATGACAATGCCACTTTATAATAAATAAATAAATAAATAGCAGCTATAATCTTAAACGACATCCTCATAATTGTTTTTGTCTTAGATTGTAGTATGACAATGCCTCATTACAGCAGCTATGATCCTAAGTATATTTATTTTATGATTGTGTAATGGTTATGTCTTAGTTGTGTTCGCGCCTGATCCAGAACCTTCCAGCTAACTATGCTTATGCCAAAAGCACGGACCAAACGCGAACAAAGGCCTTTAAAAAGTGGACTGTATTTGAATTTTTATAATAGCAAAACGGCCGGTAACGAGCAATCCGGACACAGAGGTACGATATCGGAAACAGAGTAGGACGAGTCACTTATATAAGGAAAGTATGCCACGTACCTTTTCACAGCTTCACTATCACCTATCCTGGCCAGGATATTCGCCAAGCTCAATCACTTCACACGATTATTAGTTCTTTATTTAGCACAGCCGTCCGCGGAGAACACAACGGCGCGTCTTCCAGAAGAGCGGGATCACGGTAGATCATAGACTTCTCGCTGGGTCGGGGCGCGACGTGCGACTGACGTTTCAAGCAATGAAGCTTATAAAGAAAACTATTTTCTGCAAGTCCACAAGTGGGTACTTCTCGTTGCGAATATAATTAATAACTATTCAAATATTGCAAATTTGAAGTAAGTGGCGCCATCTTGTGGTGGCGTACTTGGTTATTGGAAATGGAGGGAATTTTGTATTGCTCATTATTAACCGATTCAACTATTACAAATATAAGTTAAAATATTGGCGTAAACAGTTTGTAATATGATAATGCCTATTTACAGCAGCTATAATTTTAAAATTCATATTGTATTATGTTTATTTTGGTTGTAATGTGCTGCTCTAAAGTAACGTGTAAAAAAAGCGCAAAATAAAATATATTTATTGTCCTATACAGCTATTACAGATTAAAAATCATTTAAAAAATGTATATTATAATATTTCAAATAAGATTCTGATTCTTTTCAAATAAGAAAATTCTGGTGGTAAGCACTTGGTTTATTTTGTAGAATAGTTTTAATTTCATAGGTATTATTGAGAAATAGAATTGCGAATAATAGAAATGCGGTCGTTGCGGCGGATATGTGGCGTCACTTTGGCGGACCGCATACGTAACGTCGAAATACGGAAAAGGGTTGGTATGAAGGAAAGCATAGGGACAAAAATAAGGAAAGGCATGCTACGATGGTTCGGGCATGTTGAAAGGATGAGCGATGAAAGATTGACGAACCAGATATATAATGCGAAAGTTGTGGGTAAAAGAGGCCCTGGCAGACCGAGACTCACATATCACGATCAAATAAATAAAACACTGACTGAAGGTGCATTAAAAAGTCTTCGTAACCAAAGGGCATGTATGAAGAGGTTAATGAATGTCGACGAAGCGAAAGAAGTATGTCGTGATCGTGTCAAATGGCGCTCAATTGTCTCTGCCTACCCCGCAAGGGATCTGGCGTGAAGATATGTATGTATGTATGTATGTATGTATTATTAGTTTAGTTTTATTTATAATTAGTTTTTTAATCTATTTTATTTTAATATTTTTGTATCTACTTCGAATTAAAATAAAATAATATATAATATAATAATAGTTAAGTATATTAATCTTAAAATTATAGCTGCTGTAAATAAATTAAATTTATATATGGCACCTAATAGTATTCTAGCCAGAACTAAATTATAAGAATTAATTACTGTTCTATCGTTAGAAATACGGAAGAGATTACAAAATATATAGGAACATAATTTTTATTTACCAACCGCCAACCCATCTAGCTAGGGAGTGTAGGACAAATTCTCTAAATAAATCTGGAAGGCCCATCTCCAACCGTGGAAGTCTAGAACTTTGTATCTTAGACTACCAGTTAATCATAGGATGAAAAATATAGAATGTTTGCTGTTGGTACATGCCTTGGCGGTGAGAACTTACATTCGTCCGGAAGCTTGAGTCTGTCGACAATTCGGCCGCCTTCATTTTGTTTGACATTGCTTGACGCTTCGAGTTTTAGTTCCGTAGGACTGGCGCGTCCTTGAAGCTCCCTACTATGCGGTCTCTTCAAACTTCTTTTGATCTTACGAATTCTCAACGGTTCTGCGACGCCAGCAAAGGGTGTCTTTGGTCTAACACTGTCATCGAGACAAACAAGCTTACATTCAGGGACACCTGCATTGTATTTACAACTACTGGGTTCTTGATTCTCTTTATCATCAGTATCGCTAGTTTTCAATTTCTTATCCAAATCTTGAAAAACTTTATTGGTGCAATCGGAAGATTCTTCCCGGAATTTTAGTGTTTTGGATAATAATTTACTTGTAGTTCTAACGTTGCTTGTGTTTTCTACTGTGTTAAGAGTTTTTAATGGATGTCTGTTTTTTAATGAGGTTTTTATTAAATGTGTTGGAAGCGGTGGTAGTGGTTTTTGTGGTAAAGGAATTCTCGTTCTTCTTTCATTTTTAATATTTTCTTTGTATTTATCAGTTGCCATTTCATTAGACACAATTTTTACAATCACTGATTTAACACGACATTTATTCACTACTCGAACATTACTTCGCTAAACGGATACTGACTTTTTATCATCTTTACAAAATTTGGGTAGTAATTTCATTCTACCCTCTCATACTATAAATTTATGTGGTGTTGTCTGATTATAAAATATATAATACAAGGTTACCAATTTTAAAAACTTATACGGATATTAAAAAATAATTATTTTTTAATACTTCTAAAAGGTTAGTTGGGGTAACTGTGGCATATACTCGTAAATACAAATTTTAAATGATGACTTGAGTTCCCATTGTGTTAGTCAATAATAGGTCTGAATTTCGTGTGAGAGCTTGAGACATGCCCATTAGTCATCCGGGCCTGGACGACCCCACTATCTGCCTGTGTTAATATACGATTTTTTAGGCTAACAAAGCGTTCCAGTTATAAGCCGCGCTAACATCATAAACCAGCGCCATCAACCGTTTCATTCAAGTTGTGATATTTATTTATAAACTCTTTATTGCACTTACAAACTTAACAGTTATGTACTCGTACAAGGTGGAAATTAATACCTTTTGGCATTTTATACTAGCTAACTTTTAGGAGTGTGGTAGACGATTAGGGTACATTAGAAATAAAAATAAATACTTTTATAAACATTTATAATAATAATTTACATACACTACACAATAAGTAATAAAAAATAAATACTTAAGTATGGAACTTTTTTGACTTTTACAAGTAAAAATAAAAAACAACTATATTTATTTGTTATGTTCGACCTCTAAGCAAATAAAGCAAAGCTTGCTTTTTTTACCGAATTTTGTTTGAAAACCATAGAGAAATGGCAAGTCGAACGACTTTTAAAGCGAAAAAAGCGCTTAAAGCAACAAGTCAAACACAGGGATTGCGTGGTTCATATTTGACATTTGTCAATCTGACAAAAGGCAATCCAATCCGAGTCCTTCGCGCCATTTTGCGAGAGATGTCAAGTGTAAGTTTTTGTTTTATATATTAATTTACTATGGATATTGTTGGTCCATAGTGGTGTTGTTTTGTTTAATAATGTGCTACATTGTGATTAGTTATGGAAAACGATAAATTTAACTTTAAATATGGGGCACAATTTGCAGTTTATTTTATGCGGTTTTTCCGCGCTGTGAACTCCCATATTTTACCCAATGGGTGGATGCACCGTAAATATGATATTTTTTGATGTGAACATTTCCGTTTTTTTTAAAAAGAACGTTTAATGTTAAGATCAAATGTTATATAAATATAAACGGAACGCGGAGAAATATGTTATAAGTGCTATGTTCGACTTGAAAGCAAAGCGTTTAATGCTTTTTTTTACTGAATTTTGCTTAAAATGTATAAAAATAATAAAGCAACACCAAGTCGGACGATTTTCAAAGTGAAAAAAGCGCTTAAAGTGTCAAGTCAAACACAAGGTAGGTATATTGATATGTGGATAGGTAGGTACTTATTTAATAAAATAGCATTATTAAAATAAATATTTTATTTATTTCTCTTAATCTTAGTCTAAAATCATTAAAATAATAAATAATTCTTATTCCTAAACTTAATTCTAAGTTGTGTACTTGTTCATGATCAAATGCTTCTGGTTAGCTCTCTCCTAAACTCAAAATCACTTTAGATTTTTAAGACAAAAAATATTATTTTTTTCTAATCAATTGTGTAACTTTTCTAAGTATCAGCAAGCTTGCGATCGACGGTCCAGTCAGGTGAATGACCACCTAAACATCCCAGTACACCAAGACAACTACTGCGTCGAGGACCGCATCGCATTTACTGGAAACTGCTGGTGGATGGACTGCGACGGAGTCACGATTCCCAACAGTGGGGTACCGACTTAAGGAAGCTTGCCTCTTGTCATGCTGGGCATATAGTAAGGTTTGCTAAATGTGAAAACTGTCCTTAATTAAAAAGTTTGATTTCTGATCACTAATATTGCCCAATCAATATATGGTCTTGCTTTTTTGAAAGACCAAGACTTACCCTAGTCTCAAGATTCAAGACAGGCCAAGTAGCCAGACTGTACTGATCACCCTACTAGAGACGGACGTGATGATACTTTCCTTTTCCAATAAGTGACTATCTTAGCAATATTTTCTGTCACCGTGCCGGTTTTTTTATCGTGAGAAGGTAAAGAAACCTAGTGGCTCATGTTCGTCATCTAACATCCAGATTTTTTTGTAATATTTTCCAATTACTTATCATTATTGGCTTAGCCTACGACTTACATCAGTTCCTAAGTTTCTACCACTATTCCAGCATAACGATATAATTGGTACATCAATAATCTGATCAATCAAGCGACCTTATTAACTTTACAATGTTATCGACTGCAGACATTTACTATAGTCACTTATATAAATTACACAACTGATATAAATAAAACGGTTAGTTGTTTAATAATTATAGATAAATCCAGAATTTGAATCAGAGATTTAAGTTTTACAATATGATGGGATTAGACAAATTGATTTTACTGTTTCCCATTTATTGTTTTTTGTAAAGAAATACGTTTAGCACCTGGATTGTAATTATTTCGCTGCTAAAGTCAAAGAGATCAAATATAAGATAGAACGGGCATGGGTTGTTATTTTCATTCAAAGTGTATTTTACATTATTTTTTACACCATCTACGAGTACTTTGTTAGTTTTCCTTTGTCGAAGAAGTCCTACACGGACACGGATAACAAAATCAATTTTTAAAGTGCTATTGTATGTAATTACTAGCTTTGATTGAAATTGGATTTGATTGGATTGGATTGTTGTGGACGGATTGTTATATATTTTTATCTTAATATTATTACGTTTCATGCACCTTAATTTAAGTAGGTATATGTTTTTTATGTATATTTTTGAAATAGTTTATCAAGTATTAAGTTATTATATACCTACCCTATTTTTTATTTAATATCTTTACTGTTAATTATCAACACTCTTCCAATCTAAGTTTGAGGCAATAAAACTTAAGAGATGAAGGTTAGGTGAAACAATATCAAAGAATAATGAAAGTAGAATGGAACGACATGTTTCGTTTTTTAGAAGTAATCGGTGGATTGTTGCGGATCTGTAACTTTGCCAGCAACCAACACCAGGTTGTCGACATTGTCCAGAATGTAGAAGAGGAAAGGACGTTCAACGCTGAACTTCCTTAACTTGACTTCTGAGGGCGGCAGGTTCTTCAGAGCTTCTACAGTGTTGCTAGCTGGAATTTGAAAAGAAAAAACACTGATTAGTACTTATTTTAAAAAGCGCAAACGACGCAAAACGTATCTATAATCAAAGACTACGTTTTTGTGCCCGTGGAGTCTTCCCTACGTGTGTTATTACACCGTAAGTGGCGAGCAAAGGTCCATGAATGTTAGCAACTGAAATCAGACACTTATTACTGACATCAGTCCCTAACACTATGCTGGTTTAACTGGGCATGACAGCAATTCAAGTCTGATCAGCCTGAACAAATTTCCACTATCAGTCCGCCTAACATCTATATGTTATAGACCGTGGAGTTCACCTGAAAATATTTTAAAAAAACAGCGACTCAGCGACTATACCGCGCGGATAAGATTATTTATTACGATATTAATTAGCTTGGTACGCTGGAGACATCGACGCGCTTGCCACTTTGCCACAATTGGCCTATAGTAAAGTTGGCTAAATGTGAATCCGTTTATTTATAAGCGTGGTTTCTGACCACCCCGAAAGGGAAACGGTCGTGATGATGATGAAATATTTTTTTTTTAGTTCAGACATTTGGTCCGGGGTGCCAAGTGCTAAGAAGTTATTTAAAGAACTTTCTAAGCGGCTGGTTAATATGTGGCAAGAGGGCTGGCAGTTTTCTCGCGCAGCAAATCAGCATCGCTGTGCAGTGGGGGAATGCTGCAAGTGTTCTTGGCACACTGCCACATAATGAAGATTTTTATTTATAGTTTAGTTCTATGCCGCCTCACAGCAGCCGTATTACATTACTTAAACGCAAACATTAGTTTGTCAAAATAATTATTTTTGACTATTGAGAATATTATAAAATTTATAAAAATCGTTCAACACCGAAACGTCTGAATTAATGTCGATCTTTTTTAATTCCTCTTTATTCATATTAGCAATTCGGTAACATTGTAATTAAAGTATACATACCAGATAGCTGTGATGCTGAAGAATCTCCGTTGTTAACTCTGACAGCCACATGTTGTACCAATTCCTGGACGAATAATCCATTTACAGGAGAGATTCCGGATAAATCCGCTTCCGGACCAAAGATACTGCTAACTCCGGACTAAAAGATCATAAAACAAGCTTAACACAAGTAATCATAAGCGTTATTATCCCTATAACATGTAAAATAGGATGTTGTCTAAATGATAGACCATTTTATCCTTTTCTTTTATATTTTTTTTATATTTTTATATCTTGCCAAACCATTAAGTTTTTGGTGCATCTTGTTTGATAAGAAAACTTTAATTATAGTTAGTAAATACCAATAGACTTCAAATCTTGTGCTCATTAAACTGACTGTAATCTGTTAAATAATCATTTTGTATGGTCTGAGATAGAAAGATTTATAGTTTATTGCATAGAAAATAATACATTTTACAATAATATACATATATATTTATTTTATTTAGTGCTTAACAGAATTATTAACAAAATGGTTACAATTTGCCTTTGCAGATTCATACAAGTAGTTGTAAAAAAAACAACACCAACCAACCACCGTTCCTGTGCTTTGGAGAGCACGTTAAGCCGTCGGTCCCGGTTCCACTAATACCAACTTGTGGAATCGTCAATAAATTGTCATTAAAAATTGACATCAGATCCTCGCCAACCCGTCTGGCCAGCGTCGCGAGTGTAGGCCAAATTCTCCAGATATATGTTCTGGAAGGCCCATCTCCAACAGTGGAGGTCGCTGTGTTCTAGGGGCTGTAATGAATAAGGTACATAAATATCCTGAAAGAATACTCGTACCTTAGCAAGAGCAGTAACTGGTTTAGTAGTCGTTTCCATGTAGAATGTGGGTAGGCATACATCTAACATTTCTTCGCGAAGGTCCTTTTGTATACTTCGCACTGGTAGTACAGGCTGTATTTCAATTAATCGCATCAAACCATCACGAGTTCTTGGGACTAACAAGAGAAGAACGTATCTGTCGCCCTGAAAATATTTTAAATAGTGTTTTAAATTGTCACTTTACGTCATCACACTGCAAATGATCGCTATGATTGCAATAACTTACATCATAAGGCAATTCAATAGCATCAAAGTCGAACTCTGGGAATAATCCGACTTTGTAGGTTCCACGGGTCTTCAGCATGGAAACTTGTTTCTTCTGCTTAGACGACATGTAGAACACTCCAGGCTCCTCTCTCTCGAACGGCTTCTTCCACGCACCACGGAAATACATGCCGTTAAAAATAATCATTAACGAATTTGAGGCAGATGCTGAAAATTGTAAAAACATTTTTAATGCAAATTATGTTTAGTAAAGTATAAAATGAAAGTCACATCAATATTTTCATCGTTACAGCTTCTAGAACAATCCAAGATCTTTACTGCTAAAAATAAACCTACTAGAACATGTTTCTGAAGAATTTGTCCTACTTCAAGCTAATACGCATATAACGACGCATTAAGATTGTTTCTGTGTGGTGTAATAATATGAGCTAATACTCGTTGCATTAAGATTGTTTCTGTGTGGTGTAATAATATGTACCAAATACTCACGTTTATTGGATTTTTTGCCAACACTGTTGGCGGAGATGCTGCTTGTAATATCACTCTTTTCTGTCAACACCTTAAGACTCCTCGCATGGTTTCTGGCTTCAACAGCAACCATTGTTTCTTCCTCTTCCCCAATATCCTCTTTCTTAGGATACGTTTTGACCAACTTAATCTTTTCTTTAATATTTTTAGCCGGTTTGTATTCAACGTTAGTCACATCGACCTTCTCAGGTTTGTCTTCTATAGCGAAAGAAATTAACTTTTCTGTTGTTTCTTTAGGCGGTTTCAAGTCTATGATTTCTTCTATTTTTGGTGAATCAACTTGTTTGATGTCATCTTTTTTATCCGTAATATTGATCACATCTTTATCTGCATTCTCATCTTCATCATCATCAATTTTAATTGAATCTGGGCCGTTATATCTTTCAACCGACCTGACTTCAGTCAGATAGTAATCTTCGAGTATTTTCTTATAATCATCATTAATGGTGTAATTTTTATAGATGTAGAAGAAGTTTTGTAGACTTGGTTGATTTAATTTGTAATCGTTGGTGTTCTTGAGTCTTTCCATGATTAATTTGTAGGTTTTCCTTGTGAGGGACACATCTTCTGGTAAGTGGAGAGTTGATGCTAGTTGCTGTCGAGTTTCACCTTGTGCACCTTCAGCCAATATAGCGAGAAGGGCTGAGTAACCGAGGGGTGAAAACGCGATGTTTTCGTCATCGTTGATATATCCCTGAAAAATACATCAGTGCATTATAAAGAAATAATAAACTATAAAGAAATCTAATTGTTCGAGTAAGTAATATTTGTGATTTTATTATTTACATTTAATGAAATAAAATTTTATTTGGTCTCATTTTGAGTCTTTTTTTCTATAGAAGGTTTCATATAATGTTGGGATTTGCGTATAATATTAATTGGAATAAAAGGTTTTAACAGATTTTAACTGCTCGACTACCAGAGATGTGCCAGAAATAGAAAAATTAAATATTTTGTTTTTTTTAGTATTTATTTTCACTTATACTGGCCGTCCTTAAGCTACCTGTAAATATCACAGTTTAGAAAAAGGCGGGATTTAAAAAAAAAAAATAGTTAGAAAATAATAAAACAGATCTTATTAAATTTGAAGATCTTTAAAATAAAATCAGTCTCATACAGGATAACGACTAAACTACCTGAAAGATAATAGAAGACAATTCGTTGGTGGCTTTTCCGATAAAGCTGGTATCCTCGGTTTGATCAGAGCGGCCTCGACGATGTAACCATCTTGCGTTACTGGCCGCTACGAATAGGCACAAAACTGAAAAATAAATAAAAATAAACACTGTAGTCTGGACGACCAATCAAGTCCGATAGCCGGTGGCGATGTATAGCATTTGCATAGCATTGATACCAATGGAATGATTTTTTCCCCACATTCAATCAACATAATATTCTTCTACTTCCCTGTAATGTAAACTTAAAATAATTTTAATGTATATCCAATTGTGTATAAGCTAAAATGATAATATGTATTTACATATTTTTAAAACAACAAGTTAACAGTGGAAAATGTCAATATTTTTTAAAAAAATGAGTTAAGACGTGGCCGCGTGGGTCCTAATTATTTTAATATCAACTTGATTTATTATAAATGTCTTTAGATACTTAGGTTGAGTTGTACTACATATTAAATACAAACATATATTAGAAGTCTGATCCATTAATTTAGGCAAAACTCAATATCCTTGTAACCCTATTTTGTATTCACTACTGTAAAACTATAAGGCAGCTGTGCTGTCACTTGTAGTACCAGCTTTAGCGGTAGGACTTGAGTGGTCCGTGATCTCCACCACTGCAGCTTCGGGGACAGATTATCGAGTCCCCGAAGCTGCAGTGGTGGAGATCCCCGGTTACGGTGGGGTCCCCGACCGTAAAATGCCTGGGTTGCATCATTAACAGTACGTTAACAATGGGTAAAATGGCCTGCCACGCCATTAATCAGGTGAAGGCGGCCCGAGCCATGTTACGTCCTGTAATGAATTCCAGCTTGCCGCTCAGGTTGACAGTCTGGATCTACAAGATGTTCATACGTTCCCGTCTTACTTACGCTGCGCCAGCCTGGCATTACCTTCTTCATTACAAGATCCAAAGTCAGCAGAACATATCGCTCAGAGTGGTCTCCCGTCGCCGTGGTTCGTGCGTCATTCCGTCTTAGCTCGAGATCTGGAGATGCCTACTATTGAGGAGTTTGTCGTTGGCCTGACTAGACGTAAGTTCTATCGGGCCGACAACGGACACTTCAAGCATCTCCAGAATATCGCTCCGTCTTGCGCTCGGCCCCCCAACAGGAGACCGCCCCCTAGAGAAGTGCTCCTGGAGGAGAGCTGAAGTAGTGGAACTTAGACCCACTGGGTTCGTGAGCCACACGGTCGTTGTTACACCAGTAACGCCGCCGAGCACCAAAAGTGCATGAATTACCAGCGGGTGGTCACCCGCTGAGATCCTGCCGGGGAAAACGGGGGAATGCCCCCATCGCCAACCCAGGCCCATTAGCCATCCGGTCCTGGACAACTCCACTTACTGACTGACTGGTCCGTGATCCTGAATGTACTTGTCATTATTTTAAGTCCTAAATCTATTTAAATTTTGACAGCCTAATGGCGAGATACTGTTGTCAAATAACGTTGGTGCAAGTCGACCTAAATTGTCAAAGTACCTATTTAAAGAGATCTAAGCATTACGAGCAGGTATTATGTTTAGGTACATAATGAGCTTAAGAGCACCGAGAGACGTCTGCTTTGCTTCGCCCATAATCTTCTTCCTTGTTTAGTTACGAACAGTTAAATGTTTCCGGAATATGTAGGTACCAACGAAGAGATTCCCGATTTATCATTTTAAACTCAAACTCAAAATATTCACATAACATGGCCCGATTAGGCGTGCAAATATTTAGTTTTAAATGTTCTATAGAATTTTATCTTCAAAAAAAACTTTAACATCATAATAACAATTATTTAATAAAATATCAGTTTTTAAATTAAATAATTGTTTTTTTATTTTATTTACTGAATGTGCTTTTACATTGAGTAAATAATGAGAATGAATTAGAATTAACTATAATGAGAAAAAAAAAAACAACAAAATCAGTACAATAACATGAGATATGAAATTATAATTGCATTTGTATACTGATCCCGTTTTATAACTTAAGAGTTACTTGCGAGTGTAGGCCAAATTCTCTAATTCCCATCTTCAGCAGTGGAGGTCTAGGTATAGAGGCTGTAAGATGAGGTGTTTGATTGATCCGTTTTTATTGCACGTGAGTGTAAATTGGCAAATGCACTAGTGATTTTACAAGTAAGGCACGGCTGCAGTCGCGGTGAATGTACTGTGGTGACCCTACTTGATTGTTATTGTTCGTCTCTCTCCTCCGCTTTCAATGTACGGTCAGCATAGAAATAAAATATAAATAAAAATTCATAACCCCATATAATTTATTTTTAAATAAAATTATGAACAGTATATTTATTGTTAATTCAGGTTCGGAAACGTTTTGGAATTACAGCTATAAGTCTGTCTGTATTTTTCATTATATATAGTCTAAAATATGTATAGTGTGTTTTTTTTTAATGTTCAAGGGCCCAATGGGGTGTATTACTAACTTTTTATCACGATAGATGACGCATGATAGATGGTATCTAATAGAACTGTCAGTTGCATAGAAAACTTGTATTTTTATTACGAAATTTATTATTTTCTGGATATATTACCGAAGTCAGCAGCTTTTAAGTGTTCAAATATAAATTTCCGAGCGAAATCAAAGATACGGTGATCTTAAAATTGCCGTTCTATTAATTAAACCTTGTTCGCTTTCCTAATTCATCTTTTAAGGTAGGTAAAATTCGTATTTCTGTTATAAAAATAAAAACTACAAAAACGTTTAAAAATTATATGACATAGGTGTAAACAAGGTAACAGTGCTGCTAGCGACATCTATAAAAAAGCTTTGCCTGGTACACCCCATTAATGGATACTGTAATACAGGGGATGGAAATATAGAACAAGCTAAAAAATGAAACATAATAAAAGAAACCTCAAACTGATTTTTAAATACCTCAAATTCAATGATATACTCAATATAGTTATTCAACTTATTTATTTTTATTTTCCACAATATGGCGTCTGGTTGTCGCCTTAATGAAGTTTGATTAATTTCATATCTTCAGGGACCCTCGCGTGTTGAATACGAATCGATTGACGTGATTTATTTATTTATTTATTTTTAAAAAATTACAGCTTATTATATTAAACATATAAACAAAGTAGCAATAGTGGAACACAAGCTAAAGAGATTTTATATTATTTAGATAAAACAATTAAAACAGAAATAAGAGTAAAATATAGTAATTAGATTTCAATTAATAGTGCAATTGAACTGTGACTAGCAAAAGTAAAAGAATAATAATAATAATAATGAATAAGTGAAAACCAATAGGATAATGATTATTTACCTAAAACAAAATGAATGAATGAGAGGCAGGAGCAAAATTATACTATATATACGAGTATAGCAGTATTCGTATATTAGCAAGCGAAGTGGATTTTCAAAGTCAGTCCGGGATAAAAGTTGTCTTGATACTGCCTCCGGTGATTAGTTAGATGTATCAGAGTAGAACATGGCTAAAACGTTAATATAGATAGTAATAATCATTAAATTCGGCCAACGCGTGTGCCACAAAGGAACAAACAAACATACATACATGGGCCGATAAAAGCATAACCCGTCCTTGCGTCGCGCAAAACTAAGGTCGTATGTCATACGCAGTGATCCCGACCACTATACGTTACCATCACCACTGGACCTTCGTCGCCACCTATACTAGGATTGAAAATACCTATGATAATAATAATAGTTAAATATTTTTGGCAACGGTACAGTCTGAGAGCGCGGCTATAGATAATGCCGACAGCATGGGAAAGTCATTTTCTAAACCGTCGTAAACTAGTCGTAAAAGTGTACCAGACATCGTGTTTTGCACTCTGGTTATTGTATACTAAAATGAATCATTCTATCTTAAAAAATAACAATGTAGTCTGAAATCCATATTTTTATATAATAAAATACAAAACAAAAGCAATGGGTATTGTCTAACGATTTTTTTTTTTTTTATTATGTAAATTTAAACATTCCGTATTAAAATCAAATTATTTATTTCCTTAGCTTAGTACACAACACTTGGATATTGTCAATACATATTTGTTTTATACAAGAAAAAGAAAAAAAGTCCAAAGCGCCATTTGTTTTGTTTGCGAGGACATAATAATAATAAATAATAAATATTTCCAGACAGCGCCATCTAATTTCCGTGGTAAGCTACGAGGCTTGTGTTACGGAAACTAGATGGTTGATAAACTACATACATATATTATGAATATATTATGAAGTGTGGCAAAGCAGCGGGAAAAGATCGAGTGCTCGCTGAAATGATCAAATACGGAGGTATACCGGTCTGGAACGCTTTCCACCTACTGTGCAACCTTTGCTGGCAGGAGGGAAGAGTACCGGAGGACTGGCGACAATCAGTCATCGTTCCTTTATACAAAGGTAAGGGATCTAGATTGGACTGTGCCAACTACCGAGCTATTAGTTTAATCAGTTTGGCGAGCAAGATGTATGGCAAGATTCTCACGAAACGCTTGCAAGAGAAGACTGAAGGTCTTTTATGGGAGGCACAAGGAGGCTTTAGACCTGGAAGAGGATGCACTGACCAAGTCTTTTCGCTCCGCAATATCACAGAGAAGTTTTTGGCCTTAAACCAAAAGGTTTTCTGTGCTTTTGTGGATTTGGAAAAGGCTTTTGATAGAGTTGTAAGAAAGAAGCTTTGGGACATATTGCCGGAGTATGGAGTGAATGACAAACTGCTACAAGCTATACAGTCCCTGTACAAGGGCTGCAAAGCTTGTGTGCGGGTGGAGGGAGGTATGTCGCCTTGCTTTGAATCCCAAATGGGCGTCAAACAGGGTTGTGTGCTTTCTCCTAGATTATTTACTCTACTCGTATATCTCGACAAATGCCTAAAAAGAGTAAGAGAGAGTGACTGTGGGATAAAGATGAGTGATCTAGTGGTGAACTGCCTGCTTTATGCAGATGATGCTGTTCTTATGGCATCGTCCGAACAACAACTGCAATCACTAGTCACAAGAATGAAGGAGGGATGTGCAGAAAAAGGACTCCGTTTGAATGCGAGAAAAACCAAGGTACTAGTGTTTGAAAGAAGAAGGATGACAACCGTGACGATAAAGATTGATGATGAAACTCTAGAACAAGTAAATGAAATTATATATCTGGGCAGTGTTTTCACTGCGGATGGGAAGTACGATAGGGACGTTGAAAGAAGAGTGAACGCGGGAAATAGTGTTAACGGTGCCCTGGGGTCACTGATCGGCAGTCGAAATGTCAGTGACAAAGCTCGGCTCGCCATACACAATGCCATGTTGGTACCAACACTGATGTATGGAAGCGAGACGTGGATACGTCAGAATACGCATGAGAGTAGGGTTAATGCAGTAGAAATGCGGTCGTTGCGGCGGATATGTGGCGTCACTTTGGCGGACCGCATACGTAACGTCGAAATACGGAAAAGGGTTGGTATGAAGGAAAGCATAGGGACAAAAATAAGGAAAGGCATGCTACGATGGTTCGGGCATGTTAAAAGGATGAGCGATGAAAGTTTGACGAACCACATATATAATGCGAAAGTTGTAGGTAAAAGAGGCCCTGGCAGACCGAGACTCACATATCACGATCAAATAAATAAAACACTGACTGAAGGTGCATTAAAAAGTCTTCGTAACCAAAGGGCATGTATGAAGAGGTTAATGAATGTCGACGAAGCGAAAGAAGTATGTCGTGATCGTGTCAAATGGCGCTCAATTGTCTCTGCCTACCCAGCAAGGGATCTGGCGTGAAGATATGTATGTATATATTATACTTTTTTTTTTTTTTGTAAATATATACATATTATACATATAAACACTCAGACCGAGACAAATTATACAATGTACAACTTGCCCCCGGTGGGAATCGAACCCACGACCTCCTGAGTTCACGGCAACGTTTGTTACCACTAGACACGGAGGCGGCCAAACAAACAAACATGACATCAAGAGCAAGTTATTATTTTGTAAATTAATTTACTGTGGATATTATTGGTCGAAAGTAGTGTCATTTTGTTTAATAATGTGCTACAATGTGAATAATTATAGAAAACGATAAATTGACTTTAAATATGAGGCACAAGTTGCAGTTATTTTTACCGGTTTTCTTTTTTTTTTCAAATCATCACAGCCGTATTAGAGGGTAAGTTAGATACCACGTTTTTTTAGGAGCGACTTTCACATTTAACCAACTTTAGCACCTCCCAGCAATTAATAAAACATTATTTGGCTTAATAGTAAAGCCCAATCACCATGCAGTCAATCTTATACATTTTCTACATTTTCATTAAAAAAGGAATTTAAATATAAATAATTGTTACTATTTATATAAATAATAAAATTTACACAGTTAACAATATTTATATATTTAATATTTTGAATAATATAAATTAGTTATTTTTTGTGTAAATGTGCTTCTTTTAATTTTACCGATGAATGGAACATAAGCCTAACAATCTTAGTTCATAAGGTAGTTTCCTGCCAATTTATAATGCAAAGTTGTGTTGCGAAGTGTTCTTACGTAGCTTCCTTTGTATGGCACGGGCCATAAATATTTATGACATACAAATCAGTTAAGGAGAAATTCTGACCGACCACATGTTTCTGTGAATTATTCTTGTTTTCACTTCGCCGCAAGTTCTATTGTTCAGAATAGTGATTGACAGTGTTATGTGACGTCATAAAATGCATAATAAGTACCTAAGCTTCCTTAAAACTAGAATAACTATTTAAATATGTATATTAAAACAACCAAAAAAAATATTTACAAAATATAAAATAAAATTAATATTAATACTAAGGATAGGGATATAAGTCCCGTCCGCGTGGAATGGTGGCAAGAACGCTGGCTGAATTGCAATACTGATTCTCTGAGCGAAGAAAGAGCCAGCCCTCTTGTCACCGGAGGAGACGACAAGACGCGGTGTTATGTCTTTTAAAAACTTTTTTGCACTTGGACTCCATGGGCCCAGAGTTTCTACAGCAAACGGCATAAATATGTAATCTTTTAATATACTTACATATTTGCGCCGCTTGCTGGACTCCGCATTTTCCGCCGCGGCTCCCGCTTTATGCGCTGTCCCCCTGAGATGCGACATAACAAAACAACCTAACCACACGCACAGGTCAGAATATGCACCCACATAGCGTAGTCACCATTCCTACATCATTATCATCATTACAGCCCCTAGAACACAGCGTCCTCGACCTCCACTGTTCGAGATGGGCCTTCCAGGACATATATATCTGGAGAATTTGGCCTACACTCGCCACGAAGGCCAGACGGCTGACCATCCCTACGCGTACGTATTAATGTGGGGACTCATACATCTGTCGCACAATAAAAATATAGAATGCTCTTCCAGCTTCTGTGTTTCAACTTTCCTGTAACCTGGAAACCTTCAATCGGAGTGTGAAAACGCATCTAGTCAAGCTGGTATAGTGTTGGGGACTGATGTCAGTGTCTGATTGCAGTTCCTAACATTGATGGACCTTGCGCATCACTTACTATCAGGTTGGAGTATATATATCGTGCTAGTATATATATAATCTACCCAGGTTTTAAGTAATTAAAATTCATCGCACGCTAGCGTAATACGTCTAAAAAAATGACTAAGTCCGAGTTGCACATAAAAAAAATCTGAAATTTATTTATTATTATTTAGGTAACTTACAGCTATGATACATTTGTGTGTTAATGTTTAAATTACAATAAAGCCAATTAACAGTTTCCACATTTAGGATAAAAAACTTCTACTCTCTGCGGTGAGTAACTACCGTAAATAATCAAGTGTTATACACAAAAACAAAAAATGCAACTTTAACATGATAAAATAAAAAAATAAAAATATACAGGTAAAAAAATATATTTAAAAGTAACGATTAAAGTTAAAAATGGCGTCGAATTAAACGCGTTTTAATTTGGAGATCAGCCCTCATCTGATACAATGTTTAATTTTTAACTTTATACAATACAATTTGGTACAACCCATATTTGGATTTTTTTAGTATCGATAGTACTAGTTTTATTTTGAAGATCAGCCGTCAGCTGGTACCTACTATCGACTGAATTTTTAACATCTATTTATTTTTATTCACATATTCAAAGAGAAAGGAGAGAGACAGGTAACATAAGAACAATAATAAAGTAGATAGAGAGAGCATTTAAAATTATAGCCAGATATATATGTATTTATTTATTTCGTATGATTTTTGCTACTTTTTTATCTCTAAGTTGGTAACCTTAGATTGGGATTTACATGTCAGGCTTAACTGCCTTGTGTGGGACCATCACCAAAATACTTTTGCAAATCCTGTAATAATGTTCCACGACTGTTTGTTAACATATATTGTAAAACCTTACATTGCTAATAAATCATTTGAATTTGAAAATTACATTGGTACTATTGAACTAATGCCTAAATGAGATACCTATACCTCACTCTGTGGAGGCAGGGGGTGTAAATGTTGTTTTTCCTCCACCGATCGTGATGTAGGATATATTTTGCACTACTAATAGCTCTAAATGTTTTAGTACGAGTATCAACTAAAATTGTAGCGAAGACTGCTCCCCAAGATACAACATAAAGGTTTGGGGAGCAAAGTTCTGTATCTCTTTCTTGCTTATTTGTTTTGATTTTTGTTTTCCTGTACCAAATTTTGTAACTCAATTTACTTTTGCTTCAAAAAACGATTTTTACTATACTTACTTACTTTTACAGACATATCGTTTTTGTACAACCCAGTGTTAGCGTGCAGTTGTCTATCAATACTGCAATTTTTAGTGAATAATATATTTCATGTCGTGTCTTCTGCTTCTGTTTTAATCAAGCCTGTGTTAGTTTAACGATAACACGTAACGCATAATGAAAATCCATGCTGCAAAACTGCCTCCGTGGTCTAGCGGTTAAGTCCGTGGATTTAGACTCGGAGATACCCTGGTCGGGACACAAAAATATTTATTAATGTAAATAAATACATTTAATTATTATTTAATTTATTTGTGATATATCTCGAGTTTGGTACGCTGAAGACATCGACGAGCTTGCCACTTGTCATGATTGGCCTATAGTAAAGTTGGCTAAATGTGAATCCGCTTATTTATAAGCGTGGTTTCTGACCACCCCGAAAGGGAAACGGTCGTGATGATACTTTACTTTACATAATGAAAATTTAAAACCTAGTGTTAATTAAAACGCGGTTCAGTAGTCTTTACTTTTGGCGTTGCATAAAACATGTGGTTTAACAAAAGCTGTGTGCCCAGTTCTCGTATTAGGGTCATCAGAACAGTCGTGTCTAAACTAAACATGTGCATTAGGCTGTTGTTCCACTAATAGGCCTTTTACCTACGCCGTAAATCTTAATCATCGTCAATTTATTAATAAATAATTAATATAATATTTAAAGCCTAAGATACGTAACAACATCACTGATCTGTTATCCGAATAAAATCCACTTTTGATATAATTAAAAAAAAAAACAATACGGAACCACAAACCAAATTATGATAATAATAATAATAAAATTCTTTATTGCACACAAAATATACAATATAAAATGTTGTACATAGGCGAGCATAATACCATGTAGGTATTATCTACCAGCTAACCTTTGGGAGAGTGAGAGATTAATATTATGGGTGCAGAGTGTGAAAATGGAAATAATATAGTAAAAACCAGAATTAAAATATGCAAATAAATACATTTATAATACCTAACAGAAAAATAATAATACATAATTCAGATAAATACATAAATAATTATATATACATATATAGGTACTAATAATATGTCAGGTGATTAGGATTCGTTTTGCTTTTTAAGGAAGTAAGAGAGAAGAAGTTTTTTGAATATATTTAAAGACGGTGCCTGATAAACAATGGTAGCATGTTCCATTGACTATTGATGTATTACATATTATTACTATTATTACATATATATTATTTTCTTAAAATACTCTGAATCAATTTTGATAAAATTTACATGATTACAAAGAATCATCAAAATCGATTTATAATTGGCGGAGTAATCGCGTAACAAATATACAAAAAAATAAAGTTGAATTGAGAACCTCCTTTTTTGAAGTCAGTTAATAAAATACGCTAACACTGACGAAATATAAGGCACGTTCTTCCAAGCTCCTATTAGTTTATTAACTTAGGTTTTTTGTAAATTAAAATACACGGAACATTCTAGAAGCTGTCATTAAGAAATAGTTTCTTTAGTCGATCATAGATGGCGCTATTATATTTTCATACAATTATAATCCTAAAAACACTAGTTTTAGGGTCGACATTAGCAACATGCATTGTACAGTACACATGCTTTTTTAAAACTGTTACAATGTTTGTTTAAATTTGCTAGTTAACGTTAGGTGGCGTAAAAATAATGTAAGAAACGCTCAATTCCCGCTCAATTCTAAATTTGACCTCGGTGACTAATAGTAACGGCCACTTGCAGAAAGGCTGATTATCTTTTGAATTGTTTAACGTATGTTTAAGAGGCATGTCATTGGCCGAAATAACCAAAGTGACAAGCTAACTACCAATCACGCCATGTATATTAAAATACTGATCAGAGATTATTTCAATTATCCTTTCTACAACTGGCCGTAAGTGAATAATGCCTAGTGTGGATAATGCCTTAAATACACTCTAGCATACAAAAAAACAAGTTTTACAGAACTGTAGGCCGTGAGTTAAGTATTTATTTAATAATATTTATTATACTCAAGTTTTATTGTATGGCTATTTTATCCGTGGAAAAATACGATATTAAGGCTGAATTGTACCAAATATTTAACGGTTGCACCTACCTCACAACACAAATCGTTTCATTCTCCCAAAGGTTGGTTTCTAGAGAATGCCTAGCGGCATTAAGCCCGCCTATACATAGTGCAATAAAGTTTTTAAATTAAAAAAAAATATGTTTTCCATTCGATATCAGAGTTTGATCGTGCTAGGTCTATAGCTCAAGGTTTGGTGTAAGGCATGATAATTTATTCATTAACAACAATGTAACAGCCTGGTAAATATTCGTAATTGCAATAGTTAATTGGTTTTAACCTGCAACGAGTCAAGGAGAGGATTCTTTAATGGAGTCATTATGTGTTTGATATTGTAATAAATTTACTAGGGTTTTTATGATCGCCAACCCATAATGTCATCGACCCAACTTATCGGATAATAATTTACTGTAATTTATTAAAAGGATTGTTTTGGTTAAATAATGTTTGGATAATATGAATAAGACATTTTTTATTTCATTGTCATCATTAAAATTTATCATTACAGCCACTAGAACATCAATTGATTTTTTTTATATTGTATTTATGTATTTTTAAGTGCTATAAATGCGTAATTATGTTTATTTACTAATTTAGTTATTTTAATATTTTTCTTCATCCTGCCCATTACCTTACATGATCCCCAATTTTAGCTGGTGAAGAATGCCTTATGGCGTTATAGCTCGCCTATGTACTAGGTTTTTAGGTGCAATAAAGTATTTAAATAAATAAACACAGAGTCCTAGATCCTCATTGTTGAAGATGGGCCTTCCAGAAATTTCTGGCGAATTTGGCCTACAATCGCGAGGGTCCAATATAATTTTATTAACGATTCCACAAGTTGGTATGTTTATAAAGTATGTCAATATGAATTCGTTTTGAAGTTTGTAATTCGCATTTTACGATATGAGAATAGATAAAATAGTTTATATCACAATAATATATACAAAAAGTTGCAGTTAATGTTTAATATGACTGAGAAAGGAATCTGCAAGGAAAACTCAGCTATATCAGATTTACAATTGAAAACAAAAAGTATATTAAAATGTATGTATCATTGAAAGCTTTGATTATAAAATCATATGTTTCTGTGCTGGCAGTAGTAAACTTGATGTCTATTTATGGAAATTGACTAAGCGACATTTATTTTATTATATCGCGTGACATCACCGCAGCTACCTTAAATCATTTGTGTTTGCGAAATAATTAGGAAAAATCTGTTTTCAACTATCAACTTTGCTCAATCTTACTTTAAACTAATTCAAAATTCCGCGACATTCTTCCAGCTTATTAAACTTTTCAAATATTTCGAAAGACCACAACGTGAAGTCGAACAAATATTATGATCTCACAGAACAAATTATCTCGAACAGATTCAAGTTTTAAGCAGTGAAGGATCAAATTCAAAAATCTTTATTGCTCCAAAAAAATATTGTACATAGGCTGGCTTAATGACTAAGCATTTTCTAACAACCTTTGGGAGTGTGGAGAGGTAACAACGAAGGGTGCAATTTATTATAATAGACTTACATACTAATATTACATATAAATACCTACTTATCTATATACATTATAATTAAGTTAAATGGGGTGTATAACTAACTTTTTATCACGATAGATGGCGCATGATAGATGGTACCTCATATAACTGTCAGTTGCATAGGAAATGTGTATTTTTAATACAAAATTTATTATTTTCTCTATATTATGCCGAAGTGAGCAGCTTTTAAGTGTACAAATCGAGATTTTTAAGCGAAATCAAAGATATAGTGATCTTAAAATTGCCGTTCTATTAATAAACCTGTGTTTCTTTTTAAAGACGGGGTGTGCGCTTTTTAATTTGCCTTTTAAGGTAGCTAACGTTAATTTAAAATACATTTTTCTGTTATAAACATATAAAACTACGAAAACATATAAAAAGTGATGCGATATAGGTGTCAAATAAGGTACCATTGCCGCTAGCTACATCTACAAAAAGCTTTGCCTGATACACCCCATTGGTACACACATGGTTAAAGTTGATTTAGAATAATAATAATGATAAGCATAAGTGTTCAGCTTATCCGTATAGAGTAATATTAGTTTATTTAGCATTGTTAGTTAATTTTTTTATTGTCTACATTTTTTTTTTTTTTATGTAATTGTGTGAAAACTTGTTATTAGCTTAATTGTGTTTAATCTTTCATTTTATATATGTATAGTAGCTGTAAGTTTTCCTAACATAAATAAATAAATAAACAAAATAAAATACATAACATAAGTGATTAATATATTGAACTAGGAAACACTATTCTGCTTATTTACAAAAGAGGTGGTGAGTAATTGTTTAAAGATGCGAAAGAGGTTGGTGCGAGAGTAATTCCAGCTAAATCTTACTAAAAGAATCGGGCCTTAGCAGGTCTGCCGTCAATACATTTATAGGACGAGGTTTCAAAATTGCATTAACGAATCAAACAGTATTTGGTTGGGTATGGTGAGAAGCAAAATGTTCGATGGTGAGCGTCTTGTTGCGTAAAAAAAAGAGGATTTGACACCAGCCTATCGTCGGTCGCAAGCCTGAGACACCATTCTCCTCTTCTCTCTTTCCCACACAAGATGGATCCGGCACTCGCAATCCATGTAATACTAAAAAAATTACTTCTCTCTTCTAAAAAATATGTGTGAGAAGCAAAATGTTCGATGGTGAGCGTCTTGTTGCGTAGAAAAAAGGGGATTTGACACCAGCCTATCGTCGGTCGCAAGCCTGAGACACCATTCTCCTCTTCTCTCTTTCCCACACAAGATGGATCCGACACCCTAAAGGTATACTAAAAAAATGACTTCTCTCTTCTAAAAAATATGATTTAGAATATATTAATTTAGCCTAAGATTAACAAGTGATCCTTAGATTAAATTTTGCCCAAACTTGAAATACAACGGCAAAATTTGAAATTATTACATATCATTTTTTTTAAGAACGAACCTATAACTGACAGCTATTAAATATTCTTCTACGTTCTTTTAGTATTTTTTTTTAAATTGGGGTAGATGCAATATGCTTGCCCGTGGGTTTGCTCTGCAGTACCAATAAAGATCACGCTTTTTAAACCAATTTAACATTAAGTTTTTAAGTTCATACTTTATTAATCTTTATGTAAATAGGCAACTAAAAACTAGCAAAATATACTGCCTCCGTGGTCTAGTGGATTTAGACTCGGAGGTACCGGCTTCGATTCCTGGTCGGGACACAATAATATTTAATAATGTAAATAAATACATTTAATTAATATTCAATTTATTTGTAATTTTTCTCGAGTTTGGTACGCTGAATACATCGACGGGCTTGCCACTTGTTATGATTGGCCTATAGCAAAGTTGGCTAAATGTGAATCCGCTTATTCATAAACGTGGTTTCTGACTACCTCGAAAGAGAAACGGTCGTGATGATACTTTACTAAAAACTAGCAAAATAAAAATATTTAGGGACCTACTTATATTAAAACTGTTGTCTAAATAAAATAATAAAGATTTTGTACGGAAATAACAACCAAATCTTATTTTTGAACGTCAAACGTGATATCCGGTGTATCCAAGCCTTCAGTAACGATTTGCACCTATATGTGATATTTATCGTCAATATTACTGCACATGTAATATTACACAACGAGATAAGGTTTAATTTTAAACTGTAAAAGTAATGTAACTAAGCTTAGGTATTCAATGTCTACAGTTACCGCATCTATTGTCACACAGACAGACAGTGGAGACGTCCAGGCCCGGATAACATATTTGAGTTAGGGATATTCCCCCATATTCCCCGGCAGGATCTTAGAGCGTAACAACCCGCTGGTAATTGATGCACTTTTGGTGCTGGGCGCCGTTGCTGGTGTAACCCGTGTGGCTCACGAACCCTGTCTAGTTTTAAAAGTTTTGTCTAGTCTGTCTTCGTCTAGTCTATCTAACTTTAGCTTTCCTCCAGAAGCACCTCTCTAGGAAGTGGTCTCCAGTTGGGGGGCCAAGCGCAAGACGGAGCGATATTCTGGAGATGCGAATAATATATAAAAGAACATACGTCTAGTCAGGCCGACGACAAACTCTTCAATATTAGGCATATCCAGGTCTTGAGCACGGCGCTCAAAAGACCTCTCCAAACTATATGTTCTGCTGACTTTGGATCTTGTCCCTATTGGCCTGGCCAGAAGGTGGCGCCGGGCTGGCGCAACATATGTGAGACGGGAACGGATGAACATCTTGTAGATCCCGACCTTCAACCTGAGTGGCAAGCCATTCATAATAGGACGCAGGCCATTTCACCCATTGTTAACGTCTTGTTCATGATACAGCCCAGGTATTTGACGGTCGGAGTCCACTCGATGTTCTGCCCCCAAAGCCGCAGTGGTGGAGGCAGCCGGCAACTGAATGTCATCAATGCACCAGTTTGCCGACATTGATGACATCCATTTATGTCAACTGATAGTTTTGTTTGTCTAAACAGTGTTGTAGGCAGAAGCGTGAAGCTAATCCATCGGCCGCTTGTGTAAAAATAATTATTTTATTTTATTATTATTTTTTAAAATAAAAAAGTAATATATTTATATATTTTTTTTTATTATTTATTTACCTTTTGTAAGTGTTTCTTATTATTTTAAATAAACACAAAAGCTACATTTACATATTACATTTGCAAAACTAATATATTTCTACATGTTTACATAATTTATTCGTAAAAATAAACGCTTTAGGTTTTCCTTAAGTTTAACCGTTTTCGTGAAACATCAATAAAGTCGTGATTGAACTTATACCTTTTTATTTAGAAAATAGGTAATTAGAATGGAATAACGAGTAGATAAAACTTTTTTTTTTCTCTACAAAACGTATAGGAAAAGTTTTTCGAGATTTGAGATTTGTGTTTTCATATCCTCTAATAAATTTTATTTATTTTACTCTTACGGCAATCGACAGACTTTTTTTTACGTTAAATATTGTCATCCCGTCGATATATTTAGAAAATTATTTACACTTTAAAATTCTGTGTTTATCTATAGATCATAATAAAGAACCTAATCGTATAAATAGTGCCCTGTTTTATTCAATACATAAATCTTAAAGATTTATTTCATTAAATTATATTTTAATGCTGGGGTGAAACATATGTAGATATCAAATTTAAAAAATAACACAGAAAATAAGTATGATTATTGAATTGCCTGGTTTTGGGCAATCTCTTTTAATAGCTGACTGTAATTGTTGTCCAAAAACTGGGAATGCAGTTCAGAATATCTCAAAAAGTTATGGATATTCAATTAGGAACGTTACGGTACCTGCCCTTACTGTCCCGTCTCAAAAATTAATTCTTTATTATAAAATTTAATGTATTTGCATTATTAAATATGTAATTACGTCAAATGTTGAATGTGTAACATGTTCATTAAAAAAAATATTATCATTACAGCCCCTAAAACACAGAGTACTAGACCTCTAGTTTGAGATGGGCCTTCCAGAAGCTTCTGGAAAATTTGGCCTACATTCGCCACGCTGCCAAACCAGACCGGAAAAAAAAATTCACTCACCCAAAACGAAATATCGCATATTCAGGAACTCCAGTTACAGTAGGTTACTGAAATAAGAAAAAAAAAATTTAGTTCTTTTAAGAACTGTCTAAGCGGCTGGTTAACGCTGTATGTGACAAGAGGGCTGGCAGTTTTTTCTCGCAGCAAATCAGCATCGCTGTGCAGCGGGGGAATGCTGCGAGTGTTTTTGACTGCCATGTGGCATCAAGTCATGGGTGAATATTTTTATATATAGTTTTGATTTTAGTTTTATTTTTAATGTAGTTTATATATAAATAGTATGTACTATGTTTAAAAATACAATATAGTTTAAAATAAAAGATATATCAAATCAATGTAGATTAAATAGATATTTTTGTAAGTGTACGTACAGTCCCTTATATCTAGTGATATAACATATATATATATAGATATTTGTTGTAAGTAAAGTATATATATATATGTTATAGCACTAGATATAAGGGACTCTACGTACACTTACAACAAATATCTATTTAATCTACATTGATTTGATATATCTTTTATTTTGATATATATATATACTAGCACGACATGTGACCTTGTTCCCACCTGATGGTAAGTGACGCGCGAGGTTAGCAACTGTAATCAGACACTCATGACATCAATCACTATTTTCTAAAACTTACGGGAATAGATGTGCCAGTTGCTAAAAATCAGGTTTTAATATTTTTTCCCTGAATAGGCCAGTGGAATTCCTCTGCAATAGCTCTCAGGATACTAATGATAACATATCCGAAGCGAATCTAAATATTTTTTTACAATAAATTAAGGCGTATTCACATTGTAAATCTACCTACATAAATTATCAGACCCGCATTTATAATCAATACCGGGATTTGTTCTCTCATTACATATTGTTTGACGTGTTATCGACAAATTAAACAAGCTTAGTACTAAATATCTAGAAAGGTAATGAAAATACACATTTTTTTTATTTTTGTTATGTATATTTGTAGTAATATTTAATGTTCATTTTATTAATATTCACAATATAGGTACAGAGTGAGATACAAAAAAATAAAAAATAAAAAATAATTGAAATTAAATTATATATGAACTAAAACTAATAAAAAAATATCTATTAATTAAAAATGACCTCTGTCCACAATATTTCACTTAAATTCAATTTATTTATTAGCAAAAAGTAAAGTAAAGTATCATCACGACCGTTTCCCTTTCAGAAACCGTCAGAAACCACGCTTAGAAATAAGCGGATTCACATTTAGCCAACTTTACTATAAGCCAATCATGACAAGTGGAAAGCTCGTCGATGTCTCCAGCCGTACCAAACTCGAGAAATATCACTTTACTTTACTTTTTTAATATGCGGTTTGTCATTTTTCTCAATGTGACAGATGGGCACAAATCTGATATTTTATTAGTCCTAGTAACCTAGCTAATTCAAGTAAAACATATAAAACTGTTTTACTTGTACACTAGAAATGTGAATCGGCTTTAAATAAGTAGTGGGTAATCATAATTTTAATTAGGTTATTATGGTACCAAAAACACAAAATTATTTGCCTTCGTGGTCTAGCGGTTAAGTCCTTGAATTTGAAGTCCTTGGTCGGGACACAAAAATATTTATTAATGTAAATAAATACATTTAATTAATATTTAATTTATTTGTGTTATTTCTCGAGTTTGGTACGCTGGAGACATCGACGAGCTTGCCACTTGTCATGATTGGCCTATAGTAAAGTTGTCTAAATGTGAATCAGCTTATTTATAAGAGTGGTTTTTTAAGGGAAACAGTCGTGACGATTTTTTCATACTAAAATTATGTTATGGCGCCACAGGAGCTAACCAAGCGAAATAATGACCTGCAAAAAAGTAATTTAAGCTAACCCAACAACATCTTATACCAATTCAACATTAAAAAAATAAAGTCCTTTGCGCCATTTTGCGTGGACATGTCAAGTGCAAGTTTTTGTTTTGTAAATTAATTTACTGTTGTTATTATTGGTCAAAAGTGGTGTTGTTTTCTTTAATAATGTGCTACAATATGAATAATTATGGAAAACGATAAATTGGACTTTAAATATGGGGCACAAGATGAAGTTAATTTTTTGTGTGTCTGGATAGGGCTGTATGTGACAAGAGGACTGGCAGTTTTTTCGCGTAGCATATCAGCTTCGCTGTGCAGCGGGGGAATGCTGCAAGTGTTCTTGGCACACTGCCATGTGATGCCACAAGTTTAGACTTTAGTTTTATTTTTAACTAGGTGACCCGGCGAACTTCGGATCGCCTAACAGTTAACGAATGTCATGTTACTTATTAGCTGAATTTAATTTATGATTCCATGGAAGTAATACAATGAATATTTATGATTTTATGGAAGTAATAATAAGAGCGCTAGGGAGTTTTAGGCTCCGCTAGGTACCCTCGGTCGGTATGGTCCACAAATCAGCGCTGATGCGCGCCACCTATCGGACAGCAGTAGTACTATGGCAGAAACCTTCGCCGATGTTCACACAACATATTCCCAAAGTTTCATTCCGATCGTTTTATCGTTAGTTTTGAAATGCATAGGGAACATACATACACACAGACATTGATTTTTATATATATAGATTAGATTATATATTTTTATTAGCTTATTTTTTACATACATACATACATATCTTCACGCCAGATCCCTTACGGGGTAGGCAGAGACAATTGAGCGCCACTTGACACGATCACGACATACCTCTTTCGCTTCATCGACATTCATCAACCTCTTCATACATGCCCTTTTGTTACGAAGGCTTTTTAATTCTCCTTCAGCTAGTGTTTTATTTATTTGATCGTGATACGTGTGTCTTGGTCTGCCAGGGCCTCTTTTACCCACAACTTTCGCATTATATACCTGGTTCGTCAATCTTTCTTCGCTCATCCTTTCAACATGCCCGAACCATCGTAGCATGCTTTTTCTTATTTTTGTGCCTATGCTTTCTTTTATACCTTCCATTTTTCGTATTTCGACGTTACGTATGTGGTCCCTTATTAGCTTATTTTTTAGTTTTATTTAAATCATTGTACTGTTTTTTATTCTTAATAAATTCCAACATTACCTCGTTATGTTTAATATTTTTTGCTACTAATGTTTAAATACATTTTTAGGTATTTTATAAGACTGGTTTGCGTAACGTTAATTGGTCGTTGGAATCTAAGCGCAATCTTAACCTACATTGTTGTTTGTACTGTTGTATTAGTAACATCACGACCATAAAGATGCTCCAAACAGAGCTATATTTAAAAGATTAGTTTACAGACACTTTTTGGGTTCATAATTTTCATAAAATTTTCATTGATTGTTGCTTATTATTATCCTACATCATCGGTTATCATTAAGTACGTAGTACCTAATTTATGTTTATGTAGTATATAAATAGTATAACTTATTTATGTAGTTTATATATGTATGTGTGTATGAATTCGTATGTAATTTTATTAATAAATATTTATTATAAGCAATAAATAATATTCTATAGACGTATATTTATAATATATTAAATTTTAATTGATATATTGCACCTACCTCACATAAATGTTCTCGTTGTCCCGAAGGTCTGACAGGCAGAGAATGTCAAGCGACATTATGTCACGCCTTTGTAATTTATGTGCAATAAAGTTTTAAATAAATAAATAAGTCACGAGCTATAGAGATGTATTTCGCATTCGATTGTTTTTAAATATCTTTAAAAAAAAAGAGCGGTGGTCGTTCGGTTGTAATAAAATAAAATTATAATAATTAAGGTCGGTTCGAATCCTGGAAAGTACCAATGAGAAATAACGAGGGCACGCAGCGAGTGTCCTCGGCACACTATGCCCATCGGACGGTAATCATTTTAGTTTTATTTGTACATAGGTACCTAGTTTAATTTTATTATATATAAATATTTCTTTTCGAATATTTTTTTTAAGTATAAAATGAGAAATTCACTTTTCTTTAGTACATTTGTCATTTATTTACAACACCACTGTTTCCCGTGCCTCGGAGAGCAAGTTTAGCCGTGCGTTGGTCCCGGTTCCGCTTATACCAACTTGTAATACTTAATAAATTGTCATTAAAAAGTTACACAAGAACTTCGCCAACCCGTCTGGCCAGAGCGTGACGAGTGTAGCGGCCTCCAGAATTTCCTGGAAGACCCATCTCCAACAGTAGGCCTCTGTATTTTAGGTGCTGTAATGATGATTACAAAATAAATATGTTTCATGTCCACATTATTATTATTGAGGTTAATTTTTAGCTAGCTTTACTATAGTCCTACAAGGACAAGTGGCTTGTCGATGTCTCTTAGGGCCGCTAACTAAATTCTTCGTTAGTTAGGGCATTTCTTCACTTAAATAAATAGCCGCGTTTCCATACATATTTTTATAATTCAAGAAAGGATTTAGTTACCGGCCCTTTTTTTAGTTAGTTTTTTAGTTAAGCAATTTAAAAAAAAAAAGTCGCTCAAAATCAAAATGGAGATATTTTCGATGGATAGAATTCGAAACGTTGATATTCGTTAGAGAACCAAAGTAACTGTCGTCATAGCTTTCAAAATTAGCAAGCTAAATTGGCAGTCGGATACAACTTCAGCAGAACCGACGACCGATGGGGCAAACGGGATGGCGTATAGTGGGACGACCCCCCAGATGGACAGATGATCTGAAGAAGGTCGCTAAGTTGAGAGTTGCAAAAGTCCTCGTTAAGTAGCGAGCCTTGGGGGAGGCCTACATCCAGCAGTGGAGAGACACAGGCTGATGATTTCATTTTCATTAAGTACCCCTAGAATACAGCGTCCTAGACCTCCACTGCTGGAAATGGGCTTTCCAGATCATATATCTGGAGGATTTGGCCTACACTCGCCACGCTGGCCAGACGGCTTGGCGAGGATATGATATCATTTTTTTTATGACAATTTATTAACGATTCCACAAGTCCAATGCCGGGGGGGTTTGGACGGACCTTTATAGGATTTAAGGAACGCGTTCTTACAACCGAGCCACCACCGCGGCTGATGATGATGATGTACAAATGCATAAAAATAAGTAAATTAATGTTAACCCTTAACACAATTTATATTATTTACATTATGATATACAAGTATAAAAAAAATACTATCTCAGAAATATGTTTTGGAAGGCCATCTGCTGCAGTGGACGTCAAGAACTCTGTTTTAGTATAAAGTAGGTATCATTATCATCACAGCCTGTAGTAACACTATAAAACCTTTGTATGGCATAAACTCAAAACAAAAATACATTCCACATAAATACAAAGTTCTCCGTTACTTTTACCTACAGGCACGACCTACCTGACCTACATTTCAAATGTCAACGAACTTTACTTACAATTAACCGGCCCTGATGTTTAAAAGCACAAAATGCACAAATTTAAAGTCCAAACAACATGCGTTTTCAAAATAATATCGGATTTTTAAAAAGCGCGGGAAGACGTCAGCTCTGCGCAGGCGCCGATCGAGAGTGACGTGCGCGGAAGCTGCTACGGCACGTTTTATGTAGATATATTAACAGTTATGTACTGAAGATTTAGATATTTATAGACCAGGCAATGTTTGAAACAACACATTTTTACAACCCTTTTTTACTTCGTTTTGCTACAACCCAGCTTAAATAGACCGCATAAATTATCCTTATATTGTTTATTTATTTATTTCACACTTTATTGCAACTAGACTGGCTTTAATGTAAATAGAAAGAAAGAGAGAAAGAAAAATATTTTATTTGCCACATATCAATTAACACAACTTAAACAAATAAATACTGGTAGTATACACAAGATGTGTGGTGACAAATAGGGAATCAGCTCAGCATAAAGCTGCGACTCTGGGCCACAGCGCTGATTTTCGGCTAATCCCTTGTTAGGAGAGATGTTAATGGGTAATGTATACATATATATGGTGTGGTGTATGTATGTACACATAAAAGGATAACTAATACATTAAATAAAAATAATAAAAAAAATAATAAAAAATATCGTAAAAAATAAACTATAAAATATTAAGAAGGTATGCTAAATCTCATATAATCAACTTTCTATCCCTCAACACTCTTCTAGCAGATATTCAGATTCACTTACTGTTACGGCTGCTCTCCAGTGGAACTCCACTGGTGATTAGGCAAGCACCGTCTGTCAACATCTTTTAAAAAAATGTATTATATTCACTTTCTTAAGATGCAAAATGTCTCCATCCCGCTCTGATATGGTAAATATCGCCGTGATAGAACAAAAACTAAGTTTTTTGCACAAAATTATTATGTACATTCAATTACTTTATTATTTGCGTTTTCGAATTTACTTAAAAAATGATTTACGCTATAACCCGGCGATATATGTATTTATGTAGGTATATATTTATTTGTGTATGTACATGGATGTTAAGATATATATTGTTTGAAAGAAAGAAAATACTTTATTTATCGCAACAATTACAATGATTACAAAAAAAATAAAATATGCAAGGAATAAATATAAATGTAAGCCTATTCTATATACCGAAACATACAAACAGGTGTGGCGATAAATAGGTGGTCAGCTCAGCATATGCTACAGCCGAGGCTGCAGCGCTGATTTTCAGCTGATGCCTTATGTTGGGTGAGTCACGGGTCGCAGAGATGTACAGTACCATTTACTAAATCGTAAGGCAAGTACAGTTTACATATACCTATGTTTAACAAATTAGAATAGAATAAATAAATAATATTATGATAAATAATATAAGTCATAGTCAAGAAAAAACAAAAAACAATTGTATATTAATTAATAAATAGAATAAGATTAGGTAAGTTGCTGTGAAGTCTTTTGTAATATTAGCATATGCCTTTTGAGTGCCGATCTGAAACCTGCTAAGGAATGCATGTCCCGAAGCGGTGGAGGCAAGTTGTTCCGTATTTTCACAGCAGTGTACCTAAAACTACCTCGAAACGTAGATGTCCTAAAACGAGGGATGCAGAGTAATTTATGACTTGCTCGCGTGTTGTAATTTTTAGACTGGCTCGGCCATTTAAGTTTTTTATAAAGATAATTTGGTATAGAGGTCCCAATTACATCAAACAGCAGCGTTGCTAGGTGTATCGTTCTACGACTACTCATTTTCAGTCGGTTTGCTTTTATGTATATATTTTGGCTATTTATTGTTATTGTTAAGTATTTATATTCATATCTAGTTCTATTGACTTTTTGTTTATAAGCACCCTATAACTTCACTTTAGGAGAATGCCTACAGCATTAAGTTCACCCTTGTACACTACTTTTGTAATTTTGTGCAATAAAAGTATTTTATTATTATTATTATACATTCTATCATAGCCAACCTAATGGTTTAAACACTTAACTGAAGAGTAGATGTAGAAATATTCAAATGAAAATTAAGAGTAATATTTTATAACTAACTAAACTACATATAAATATATACTAATATATAAACAGTAATTATACATACACAGGTATTCTTTCAATTTTTTTAAAAAGTTTATATTGTAAGTTAAGTTTTTCATGATAATTTGAAGTCCATTCTATAGGTTTTATAATGCATCTCTTTCGCCGATAACGGGTGCGCGAAATCAAATAAAATGCAGAGGAAAAGTAAGAAATGGCGTAGAAAGGCGCAGTGACCGTATTGCGATGCAACGGATATACTTGTAAATAAGTTTGTAATGTGCATCGAGGGCCAGAGACAAGTTTCTAAAATATAGATACTGGACCCTGAGACTATTATGTATATAGCGTTCTTATGATTTTATTTAGGTAACTTAACGTGTTGTTTTCCTTATAACTCTACTTACTATCGAAAAACAAAAAAAATACTGAACTTTTTTTTTAACTTTATTAAAAAAAACAAAGGGCGAACATAATGTCGCTAGGCATTCTCTGCCCGCTAACCTTTGGGACTCCTTCTGGAAGAGGCGTCGCCCCAGAAGTGTCCTGCACGACACCGATGACCCGCTCACGACAAGGCTCAATCTACTGATTGATGCCTCTGCCAAGTTCTCTGGCCGCCAACCTAAGGACCCCCCGATCCTACCACCACCGTTCCAATCGCCGATCTAGCCGCCGCTGTCTTGTCCCCTATTTTCCCCTCGATGGCTCCACCGCAGACCCTTACCCCTCAGGTTGGGTCTGCTGTCGTCGAGTAGACTTTTGCTTCGCATGCTTGTATGAACGCGGCGAACGAGTGCCTTCACTCCGTAACCACGACTCAGACTTAGCTGTTAAGGCACGCAGAGCCAACAATGAGAAAGAGACGGTTTATAGGATTTTAGTAGACTCACGGTGAGTCGGGCATGCGTCCTTCCGCGGTGGCCCTTCAGGCTGGGGTCGTGTCATTGATAATTATTCGTTTCGTCTTCTTTAAAAAAAAAAAAATTTTTGGACATTGGGATGTTTCAATATTGAGTACAATGCAAATAGAAAAAAAAAATCCTAATAGGAGTCTTTCGCGCCAATTTGCGCGGACATGTCAAGTGCAAGTCTTAAATTTTAAATGAATATACTGTGGACATTGATTGGTCAAAAGTGGTGTTGTTTTGTTTAATAATGTGCTACAATGTGAATAATTATGGAAAATGATAATAAAGGACTTGAAAAATGGTGCACAAGATGCAGTTAATTTTTTTGAGGATTTCCCGCGCTGTAAACACCCATATTTTGACCTGTACTGGTGGCCACCGTAGCATGCCATTTGCTTGTCCGGTCGACAGCAAAACACATTATTAAATTGACCGACTTTGTTTTTAGAACTACTTAAGACCAGCTTCAAACTAGAATAACGACTGGTCCTATTACTTAGGCATTTAATAATCAATATTTTTTATGTCAATGGTTCGATTTCGCATAATTTACGACTATTATTCTTACCTACTTAAGGCTAAAATAAATTTAACTATTAACTAGCTGTTTGACCAGGCTACGTCATCAGCAAAAATTCAGGTGGCCGTTTTATTTGGTATACAAAAGTTTATACTATAAATATTTTACATACAGGGTGCGCCAGAGAAACTTACTTATTTAAAAAAACTCCCGAGCGGTGAGTTGGGTGGGTAGAGGGGTGAGGGGGGGCGCTATTGGAGGGGGAACTCTCCAAGTTTGTTTCTTCCTCTAGTCAGTTGCCATCATGCTCTGGCCTAGAGAACAGCGGGCATACGCCGTCGAGAGCTTCTTTTCTAACGGTCGCTCACTTGTTGCTACGCAACGTGCCTTCCGCGCTCGCTTTAAAATTCTTCTTTTTGTCTTCCAAGCCTCGAAGAAATAAACGCTAAGGATGTGTGGTTTCAGCAAGATGGAGCCACAGCACGAGGCTCAATGAATTTGTTGCGACAACATTTCCCCGACCGGCTTATCTCTCTCAGAGGCGATCTCACATGGCCGGCTCGCTCTCCAGATTTGGCTCCATGCGATCTCTTTTTATGGGGTTATTTGAAATCCCTGGTTTATGTCGATCGGCCACGGACAATAGCTCACCTCAAAAACAACATTCGCGACGCCATTGCCAACATAGCGATTGATATGCCGCAAAGAGTGGACACTAACTTAAGAAATCGACTTAATCAGTGTATGCGCCAATAGGGGTCGCCATTTAACTGATATCATTTTCAAGTCTGTATAAAAAAAATATGGGATATTGTGTTCTAAAATAAAATACAAATTAAAACAATAACTGAAGTACTTTTGTTTTTAATGACGTTTCAAATAAGTAAGTTTCTCTGGCGCACCCTGTACTTGTAAAATATAGTTTTTTTTTAATTTATACAATAATCATTAATCATCATTACTGCCTTTAGAACCTAGTCCTCAGGCCTAGACCTCCACTGCTGGAGATGGGCGTTTAAGAACACACTCGCACGCTGCTGGACAGACAGATTGCCACTTGTCATGATTGGCCTATAGTAAAGATAAGAATCCGCTTCTTTATAAGCGTGGTTTCTGACCACCCCGAAAGGATGGCTTAAGTTTTTTCCAAAAAAATAGTTTTAGGATAAAGTAATAAAAAACAATAAAATTTATAAAACTATTTAATTAATATTTAATAATATAATTATATTAAAAACTGCTCCCGTGGTCTTTAGACCTCTAGGTTAAGTGACTTTAGACGCAGAGGTGCCGTGTTCGATTCCTGGTCAGGACACAACAATTTATTTAATTTACCTATGTTATTTATCGAGTTTGGTACGGTGGAGACATTAAGGAGCTTGTCACTTGTCATGGCCTAAGTAAAGTTGGCTGATACTTTACTTTTTATTACTATTTCCTTAAGTACCTTAAATTATTATTATTATTAAGGCCGTTTCTACTATTATAGTTGTAGGTATTACCTAAATCGCGCTACCTACATCATAACTGTTACAACCCAAAAACGCATTATATACCATTGAACGGGAAATGAATAGGCGCCGCCCGCACTGGTGAAAATACTCCGAAACTGAGCGAAAGAAATTAAATTAGCAGCAACTAACATTTGTTCTGCTTGGGAAATGTCACTCTCGAAATTATGCGGAAATATGTCTACCTTGGACATACTCGTACTATTTAACCAGGCGCTGCCAACTTCAGCAAAGAATCCGTCAGACGTATCTAGCATAGGCGGCATTCGGGAAACTTCGGCACATCCTCTCATCGTCCATACCACAATGTTTGTACACAAAAGTCTTCATTCAACCAGTGCGTCAACCCAGGGACGTGGACACTGACAGTGGGTCTGGTCAAATTCAAGGTCGCCCAGCGAGCTATGGATAGAATATGCTTGGTATTTCTCTGATGGATAGAAGAAAACGTTGATTTTTTAAAATTAGCAAGCTGATATGACATTATTGGATTCCTGACACATACACGACAAGAAAGCCGTAGTAAATATTATTTCACTAAATTGTCGTAGATAGATGTCGTGAGACGTCAGTTTACCCGAATAACAATTTAAATCCTACACGTATTATCGTGCTTGCTTAAGGCTGTGTTCACGTAGGAACTGCAAGTGCTTTACTTTGAAGACATGAACCAATTCAAAACATCTCACAAGTTACTTGTTTAAATTGTTTTCTGTGGTTTTAGTTAATGATTTTAGTTTAGTTTTATACTTTAATGTAATTTAAACAACCCCGTACCTTTGGTTAGCTATTCATAGACATACTATTTTTTTTTTTTTTTTTAATTTAACTAAAATACTATTTTAAAATGTTTGGCGCACTGCGTTAGTTTGCGTTTGTCCCGAAAATAAAGCGTAATTGATGACGTTTTACATGACGTCATAAATATATTCAAAGCTATATTATAAGCTACGTGAGAACAGCATTACAAAGTTTTTTTTTAACTCAAAAAGTTTTGATCTAGGTGTGAAATTAATTATGTATATAATAGGTTGTGTAAACGGTCATGAAGAGTATTTTTGTAAATGTCAAGTGTTTATTTTGACAAACCGGTCCATGTGTTTATAATTAACCCATCTCTGTTAGGAACATTTGTTCATATTTATAATGTGAATAAATTACGTGTTTAGGGCTGATGTCTGTACAATATCTTAGAAAAAAAAAACCTTTTTTAAAAATACTAATTTTAATTTCACAATGACACATGTTATATAATGGATTCCATTATATTTGCGCTTAAGTAATAGGGTTTGAATGCTTTTTGAACCCTGGAATTTTCTAGTCAAGTTTGAACGCGCCATCGGAGGTGGAGGGGTCTGTAACCCTGCCCGTGAACAGCAGTTGCCTTGTGACCTCGTCTTCGATGTAGAACAAGAATGGCTTGTTAGCTATTACCTCCTGGTAACTCTCGCTGTCTTCGCCGAATTTGTTCACTAGCGACACTTCTGCAAAGGAAATGATAGTAAAGTACAGATAAATCAGTTAGGAGACACTTCTGCGTTTCTAGTACTGTAATATAGACAGTTACTAAAACCGAAATTTGTAATAAATAAATAAATATATAAATATTTCCAGACAGGTCACACAGCGCCATCTAGTTTCCGTGGTAAGCTATGAGGCTTGTGTTACGGAAACTAGATGGTTGATAAACTACATATAACACTTTTTTTTTTGTAAATATATACATATTATACATATAAACACCCAGACCGAGACAAATTATACAATGTACAACTTGCCCCCGGTGGGAATCGAACCTACGACCTCCCGAGTTTACGGCAACGTTTGTTACCACTAGACCACGGAGGCGGTCATTCAGAAATTCGCTACGATTAAATTTAGTAAAGTACGATACTTTATAGTATAGTATGTTTTAAGCTGTGTTATTTTTATATAAACCACAACCACAAATCTATACTGTCTAAATGTCCTAAAGGTTTGGCTGTCAGAGAATGCCAGCGGCATTAAGTCCGCCTTTGTACATAGTGCAATATTTTTTTTAAATAAATAATAAATAATGGCAAGCTTACAATATTAATTCTTCTTGGAAGTAAAAATTGGCATTTGACATCATTGCAAATGGCACATACTTTTAATGAGAACAACAAATAGGTGGTAGGCGGACTGATGGTGGTAATTTGCCCAGTCTACCGGGGAGCGGAAGTATCCACTGTTCGTGCCGATAAACCCAGTGAAGTGTATCCACACGTTTTGAGATCTGGCTCGAATTGTCGTCATGTCCAGTCCGGCATAGTGTTAGGGACTGATGTCAGTCATGAGTGTCTGATTCCAGTTGCTAACATGCATGGACCTGCGCGCCACTTACCATCAGGTGGGCGCAAGGTCACATGTGGTGCTAATATTAAAAAATATATATCACGACCGTATCCCTTCCGGGGTAGTCAGAAATCACGCTTCTACTAGGAATTGAACCCGGTACCTTAGAGTCTAAATCCACAGACTTAACCGCAACACCATGGAGTACTTTAAGCAAACTGTGAAAATGCATCTTGCCGAGCCGGCATAGTGGTAGAGACTGTTGACAGTCGTAAGTGTAATTTCAGTTGCTAATGTATCTTGCATCCGGCTCACCATTGGGTAGGCACATATCATATACTTTATAAGATAAACTTAAAATTAATCAAATTATATATATCTGTATGGAATATGGTTAATTAAAGTTTTTATATAGCTTACATTAACCGCTAGACCACGGAGGCAGAGTTATCATTCTGTTTTATTTATTTTAATATAAAATCTCTTTGTCTTTTGTTCTACAAACGGTATTTTGTTTAATGTACCCATGATTTTTTGGAAAATATATAATAAAAATAAATACAAACATACCTGTAGCAGAATAAGCGACGCTGCCGAGTTCGTTGACCTCTATTCCAGATCTCTGTAACACCTTGGAAACCCTCAGTCTCTGCTGCAAGAGCTGACCGCGTGCAATGCCGGGCAATGATGCCGTGTCCTCAAATATCTGACGGATTCCTAACTGTAAGTAAAATTAGCATTTAATAAGATAATAATGTGCAGTATTATATTAAAATGTAAAATAACAATAGTCCTTTTTTGTACCTGAAAATTTACAGCCTTTACAATATTATGTATACAAAAAATATATGTCATCTTAAAATCTTACAAATTTTCACTGTTATTATGATTACAACCGTATTCCATCAGATAATCCTGACGTACTAACCTAATTTTGTGCGATATTAATCATAAAATTGAGGTTAGAATCGTTTCTGATGCCATACGGATAGCATGCAATATTATCAGGAGTTAAAAAATAGGGTTGATTGTTATATAAACGGATGACATTGATATATATGATAGTTGGACTCTTAGAGAACATGTATTATCATTCATTAACATATCGTAAACATTTATTTATGATATTTCAAAAAAGCGAGTAAAAATATAAAAAAATAGCCACTTTATACATTAATTACTCAAAATACGCAGCAGGTATATATTTTTTTTTTTTAATATTTTGACCCCCTCCCCCTTTTTTCCGATTCCGTCCATTTGGGGTTATGAGGTACTATACAAATGATAAACACATAACCCTTTTATGCGTCGCGCAGTTCGGTAAAAAGTTACCAAATTGCCTCAGGAACTTAAATAGTCATCCGGTTGGTTTTTCCAGACTGAAATTACGCACCATTGCCTTACCTATGTGTTCTAGGGGCTGTGAAGATTCGAATTTAATATCCGAATTCAAAAATTAAGAAAAAAATAATTATTTACATCACGAAGAACGCCGTCCAAAATGGAAGTGTAGTCGAAATTAAATTTGGGCAATGTAACGTCAACATGCTCGTCCTTTAAGTCGTACAGAGCGCTGCGGATCTGGTTGATGTCATTCAGAACCTTGGGCAGACCGGTCAGGGAATTCGGCACCACGATGTACATAGCGTATTTGTGACCCTGAAAAGAATAAAACGGTGTGAAATTAGATTGAAGAATATTCACCAACAAATTTTATGCTACATTTTACATAAATTTGGCCTACTAGGATATGATGTAAAATTTATTGACAATTTATTAACGATTCCGCACGTCGGTATTAGTGGACGGCTTAACGTGCTCTCCGAGGCACGGGAACGGTGGTGTTGTAAATGTATGACAAATGTATGTAAGAAAAGTGTATTTCTCATTGGTACATGCCGGGTGGGTTTAAACGTTTATTTAATTTAAGGAACGCGTTACAACCGAACCATCACCGCGGTATAATCATACTCATGCAAGCCAAATATATAGCGAATTAATAAATTAAGTATACGCTAGCTACAACCCTAAGAATTAAATTCACTTACCAAATACGGCATTCTTAAGATTTTAGCATCAAATTTAGCAGATTCAGTGTAATAGAATCTAGCTCTAATCCTCATGAATTGGATGGGTTTTTGGACTGTTGGTGACACATAGAAGGATGCTGACTTGGTGGCATTTGGCGGGAACTGATGACGCCATGAACCCTTGAAGTACAACGTGTTCAGGACTAGGATTATTACGCTGGCAACATCATCTGTAAAAGTTTGGACGTTACTAAATTATCTTTGATATTAAGAACTAAATGTCGGTTTGTGTGTTATAGGTAGGGATTTACCTAACCGGAGTCGAAACCTAACATTTTAAATTAGATTTATCGGAGTCGGAATAGGAACCGGAGCCGGAGTCGAAGTCGGAGCTGATTGCCTACATTTTTTATAAGAACACAGATTTAAAAATCTTTGAAAATTTTCGAGCGAAAGGGATAGGAAGAGTAACAACTATTTTAATATATACTGCGTGGAATTTGTTAAAAAGCAAATATTTTTATATTATAATCTAGAATAAAAATAAAGAACCACGTATTTTTTTTTTTTTTTTTTTTCGTAATAAAATGTTAAGTTACGGTGCAGAGAAGTTATCCTAAAAATATCTCCACTCATACTGACCCTAATCAAGTGAGTAGCGAGAGGTCGACGATCGCGCGAACGTTGACTTACTCAATTCCTTCTCTCTCTAATTTCGTATCTCGCTTAAAAATGCTTAATTATAATGTTTAAATCAATTTCAGTGACTCTTAAAGTCGTAAATTGTATTAATAACTAAAAGTTTGGCAGCTTTATCCCAGTCCAGTAGATTTATGATTGTTTACCGCTGTATGTCGCGAATGAATCATAAATCTATGTTATTTTAATTGTCTTTTTAACTTACCTTCATCAACAAGATTCCTGATTTTACCATGAGTGATGTTAGACACCCAATTGTTGATTTCTTTGGTGGCGAGGGGTGGGTTTTTGAAGTCCACCTTCTTGAGCTCTGTTCTGTAATACTGTTCCGCGATGGCGGCGAACCTTTGACGAGGTTCGGCGTTGTTCTCTATGTAAATTCTACTTCCCAAATTAAGAATATACTGGAATGATTGTGTCTGAAAAAATAAATTTTATTATGAATCTGATTTTATTGGAAGGCCAACGGCCGGTTGCCAGAAGGATGCTTAAAATAATCCATGATAAACATTTTGAAATACGCCACGTGATCGTACGTAGGACAATGACTTTTGTACGTAACCCAGCGCAAACGTTATATAATGGAATCCTTGGACCAAGTTTAATTCTTGGTCCTAGATGGTATGCCTTAATTTCAAAATTGGAATTTTCTTTTAACGGTTCCCACTACAGATTACGCATGCGTTCATTTTAATAATTGTCTAGGTATTATTTTTTATATTTAACATAATTTTGCCTAATTATTTAATGTATTTTAAATTAGTTTTAAATTGTAAAATTATTTTATTTATTTTAATAAATACCTATATGTTGTTAACATTATTATAAATGCGCTGATTAAAATTAAATAATAATAGAATAAACACTAGCTCCTTCTATCTCCATCTTTAACAACTTGGTCTTCAGTCAATTTCTTAAAGCAAAACGTCCTAAACACGCTCTGACATAGTATTTTTTATATATGTATGTATATTATTGATATATTATATAAGTATCAACAAACCTGTAAAGAATTTAGTATAGAAGAGAATTTCTGCCTTATGACGTTGCGATCGGTGTCGAAACCTAAAACCGACATGAGTTCGGTCTGAGTGGCTCCCGTCGCTGCTTCAGTTAGAATACCCAGCGCCAACTTCAGGCCAAGCGGAGATAACATGAAGTTGTCATTAGATAATGCTGCTACTCGCTAAAACATAGGAAAAATATTTTTAGAGAATAATTAAATAAATATTGATTGTAAAATGCGCGGGATTTTTAATCAACCAAGCAAAGCTTTAATACTTTTGTGCGTGAAAGAATAGAACAGAGATAGGTAGTTTATTACCAGAAACAAAAATTTCACACAGCGTAAATGTTTTCAAAATAATAAATCTAGCTAACCTTTGTTAAAATCCAGTCAAAATTATCATAGCCAAGGGGCGAAGGTGTGAATTCTTCAGCCGAATCCCAATAGTCAGGGTCTACCAGCGTCCCATTAGCTGGAGTCACAGCCACAGCCTGAGCTTGGGGTGTGTAGGTGTCTGATTGGCCAAAAATATCCTGCAGCAGCGTTTGGTCTAGCCCCTCCGCAGCTATTAGTGGAGCTGTAATAACATATTATTATTATTATTTATGTATTTATATTTTATTATTTATATATGGAAAAAATGTCAGTGTATATGTATGTTCCCTATGCATTTCAAAACTACTTGACCGATCGGGATGTAACTTTGGGAATATGTTGTGTGCAATATCGGCGAAAGTTTCTGACATAGTACCACTGTTGTCCGATAGGTGGCGCGTATCAGCGCTGAATTGTGTGGCATACCGAACGACGGTACTGAGCGGGAGCCTAAAACTCCTTAGTGCTCTTATATTGTTTATCCACAAGCACTCAAATAAAACTAATTCAAATGTAATTTCTCATATCGAGTTTTCTTAAAATTATATTGTTCTTAAAATCGCAGCAACGCGCAACGGGTAAGCTATATAGAATAAAAGACAAATAACCAAATCATTTAATAAAAAAAACAACTATATAATCGATTGGTCTCACTTTTACGTCACGAAATTGTCTGTCATTTGTTTTGAAAATTGTTTTGTGTAAGTAGTATTATTATTAATAATGACATTCATTGGCTGTCAGGCGGTACGAAGTTCGCCGGGTCAGCTAGTATAGTAAGTATAAAATTATAAATAAAATAATCTACACCACAAATAAAACCAAAAACTAAAATTTATAATTCTAAGGAGGGAGAGAGAGTGCCGAGGGCACTCGCTGCGTTCCCCCGTTGAACGGCGAGGCTGACCCTTTGAGCAAAATATTCTCTACTTAAAGGGTCACCCGTCGCCAAGCGGAGTTTTTCCCCAAGCACACGAGAGAACGCCAGAGCCTCCTCGGACCACGGACCCATCGTTTCGACTGCAAATGGGATGATGTGGTGATTTACGATGATCTCTGCGTACTTGTTGCATTTAAGGCGCGCGGCTGACTCTGCAGCGGGCCCAGGTTTCTTATGCATTCCATACCAGTGCACGGCAATTAATGCCTTTACTTGTAATAATCATCAAATCATCATCTAAAATATTTAGTCACTTCAGACATATCGTTTCTTAGGAATGGTTGTTTGTTTCTATCAATAGAATAACTAAAGTAAGAGCATACAAAGCCACCCCGTATTTTTATGTTTACGACCAAGAATCAAATTTTACCCGTCATCAGGTTTTACACGTTGGACCACGAAGGCATTATGTTAAAATTTGACAAGATAGTCTATGGTCACTACATTGTTTGAAGTTTCTTGGATTTTACGTCCGTCGTGATACAAAATCACACTTCTAGCTAATTATTATTATAGATAACTACTATAGTATGAATTACTAGGTCGTAACAGGAAAAATTAAGATAATAATGATGGGGAAATACGCTTTGTATTGACCACTACACTTCAATAGACTTAGGTTTTTATTTTTTACAGACCTTCACTGGTGTTATTCAAATGAAATCCACTTTTTACATTACGTTCAGGTGCTGAGATGTCACTACAGCTCTGCGACTATGACCGTTTAGTCACAGAGTCAGCAATTCAGCATACTAAACCGATTACTGCGTAGAGGCGTGCGACAGGGGGATATGATATCTCCAAAGTTGTTCACGAACGCGTTGGAAGATGTTTTTATAGGCATAAATGTCAATGGAGAACATATCTTACACCTCCAATTCGCGGATGACATAGTCATAATGGCCAGCTCTCTTAATCTTAGTGAAATGTTGAACGGCTTAAACGTGGCTTCCCAGCAGGTTGGTCTCGAAATGAACCTGGACAAGACGAAGGTCATGTTCAATGACCATGTCAAGCCGAGGCCAATCTGTGTGGGAAATGCCACTAACGAAGTTGTGCAGGAATACTACAACTAGGATGGCGGCATTCGGTAAACTTCGGCACATCCTCTCATCGTCCATTAAACTTAGGAAGCTGAAGTGGCAATGGCCGGACACATCTGCCGCAAAACCGACGATCGATGTGGCAAACGGGTTCTAGAGTGGAGACGTACGGGACGACCCACCGCCAGATGAACGGATGACCTAAGGAAGGTCGCTGGTGGGGGGTTGGATGAGGGTTGCAAAAGACCGCGTGCAGTGGTGAGCCTTGGGGGAGGTTATTAATTAAATACGCTTGACAATGGATTGCCTAACGAAATATGGTTATATACAGAGTGAATTATTTAACTGTCTCCGTGGTCTAGCGGTTAAGTGCGTGGATTTAGACTCGGAGGTACCGGGTTCGATTCCTGGTCGGGACACAAAAATATTTAGTAAATATAAATAAATACATTTAATTAATATTTAATTTATTTGTGATACTTCTTGAGTTTGGTACGCTGGAGACTACGACGAGCTTGCCACTTGTCATGATTGGCCTATAGTAAAGTTGGCTAAATGTGAATCCGCTTCTTTATAAGCGTGGTTTCTGACCACCCCGAAAGGGAAACGGTCGTGATGATACTTTACTTTACTTTTTGAATTATTTAAGTCGGCGTTAATAATTACTGTCTCAACTACGAGAAATATAGAAATATACTGAAAGGAGTATCCGAGCCGATTTTTTTAAAGAATAAAACTACATCTTGTTCTAGAAGAAGAAAAGAAAAATTTAAGGTCGCTATTAACAACATGGTCATAAACAATACCATTACTTTTGTTAGCATATTTGTTATATCAAAAATTGTATTTAATTCGGATAACAGATCGGTCAAGGTCGCTCTTTTACGTATCTTAGACTACTGTAGACCACAGAGTCCTAGGCTTCCTTCCACTGTTGGAGATGGGCGTTCCATAAATTTCTAGAGAATTCGGCTAACACTACCACGCTGGGTCTTATATCAATTTTTAATGACAAGTATTCACAATCTTTCTTAAACCTTAAATGTACGTATAAATTTAATTGTCCCTCAACTACAATAAAACCGTATGTAAATAAATGAAATACCTACACAGGAAATACCGTGACACCTTGAATTCTCATTTTTGGTTGTCAAATTAACATTTCATTGTTTGTCGGGATTTACCTCGACTCTTGGCTACATTTGTATATACCGCGTGTAATTGTCAAAAAGCAAATAGTTTTTTTAGGCTTCAGGTGTAGAATTCAGGTGTTATTAGTACAACCTCTATTTGAAATAAAAAAGGTCACTTTATTTAAAGTTAAAAATCATTATCCGAAAAACAAAACAAATGATCAATAAGGCAGCGTAGCACATGAGAAAAGCTCTTTTTTTTTATTTAAATCAGTTTAAAGACATAGGGCGAACGTAATGGTGCTAGCCATTCTCATCCCTTTAACCCTTGGGACATTTAAAATAATAGATAAATTGAAAAAAATACAAAATTAAATATTCAACAAGGCGCTGAGGTAGAAAAATAAATCCTTTATATATTTAGGCGTATTAGGTTCTATTAGCACAGTATATAGTAGGCAAGTGATCTCATATTTCTTTGAGAGCGGATTGGCAACCATTTAAGTTTTGTTCATTGCGTAAACTGAAAATGAACCTGATATACGTATTCAAGGGACGATCCCAATTCTGCGCCAACCCGTCTGGCCAGCGTGGCGAGTGTAGGCCAAATTCTCCAGATACTCGTATATGTTAATAATAATAATAATAAATTATTTATTGTACAGAACCAAAAATAGTGTGGGTACCAACTACTACTACCAATTTTCTACCAACCAAACTTTGCGAATGGGATCCATTATAAGCGGCTGCAGAAATACTATTGTGATCAACAATAATGAAATATAAATACATACTAATTAAATATACATATACCACATATTAAATAAATATATACATAAATAATAAATACATAGTAGAAAGTTATGGTAAGTTATTCTGTTTATGGTGTAAAAAATTGTATAACTTGTCTTTAAATATTTTAAGAGAAGGGAAGGAAGAGTGGGGAGGGATTTTAAGTAAGTTGTTACGGGAAGAACTGTTCTGGAAGGCCCATCTCAAACAGTGTAGGTCTAAGAAAGAAAAATATTTTATTTGCCACATAACAATAAACACAACTTAACCAAATAAAGACTGGTAGTATACACAAGATGTGTGGTGACAAATAGGGAATCAGCTCAGCATGAAGCTGCGACTCTGGGCCACAGCGCTGATTTTCGGCTAATCCCTTGTTAGGAGAGGTGTTAATGCAGGGTTGCACAGACTTATTAATACTAGGGGCCACTCGGCCAAATCATGAACTGATAGCGGGCCGGCCGCCAGAAGTAGGTATAGGTAGTTAAAGACAATAAAGAATTGATAAAAAATTATTAAAATTAAAAAAGAAATTATTAATTTGAAGCGTGGCACTGCATAGTGCTTACAATCTTTTTTATATTTGGCTCAAATTTACTTGTAGCAACACGTAAAACTGCTTCCAAACTTTCATTTGCAAGGCGGTTTCGATTTTTTGTTTTATTATTATTTAGTATTGAAAAAGTTTGTTCACATATATAGGTAGAACCAAATAAGCTGGCACATTTCAGAGCGTTTATGCGCAACTCTTCGTACATATTTTTATCAATGCAGCGGTAAAAGTTCAGCAAGTCTCCTTCGTTGAATTTGTTGCGTAAATCTTGGTCATTTTGAATGTCGATAATTTCTAACTGCATTGACTCTGGCGCATTTTTAACTGAAATAGTGAAAGGATTGCTGAATATGTCCAACAGAGGTTTCACTTTTTTAAACTCCGAAAATCTGTCTTCAAAAGATTGAATCAAAATATCTAGCTTTTCTACATAACTGAAATTAATCGCAGTTTTGTTGAATTTTTCAGCCATTTTCTTATAATTCGGAAAATGATTATAATTTCCAGAATTCAATTGTGATCTGAAAAGTGTCAGCTTGCATTGAAAGGATGTTACATGAGCATAGAGCTGGGATATCAGTTGATTTTTGCCTTGAAGCCGTGTGTTCAAGACATTCAAATGATTTGTAATGTCAACTAAATAAGCTAAATCACACAACCAATCAGGATTTTTAAGTTCCGGGACATCCCTTTGCTTTTCCGCCAGAAATATTCCAATTTCTGCTATTAAATTTAGAAATCGTTCCAGTGTCAATCCACGACTTAGCCACCTTACTTCTGTATAATACAGTAAATCTCCGTATTCGCTTTCGATGTCATCAAGGAATTGTTTGAATTGTCTGTGATTGAGTCCTCGTGATTTTATGAAATTTACAGTCGAAACTACTACTTTCATTACATTTTGAAATTCATTTTTTTTAGAACAGAGGGCTTCCTGGTGTATAATGCAGTGAAACTGCATGAGATCTTCAGTGTTTATGTTTTTTTCTTGCAGGTGCTTTTTCAGCAAAGTAACTAGCCCGGAATTGATACCAATCATGGAAGGAGCACCGTCAGTCGCAACTCCCGATGACTTAGATAAGTCCAAATCAGTTTTTGAACACTCGTCCAAAAGTCCATTGAGTATATCAACTCCTTTGGTTTGACCTTTCAATGAACACATTCCTAATAACTCTTCGAAGACTTCAAAATCTTGAGTAACACCTCGTATGAATATGAGAAGTTGAGCTGTGGAACTAATATCAGTCGATTCGTCGAGTGCTAATGAAAAAAATTCCATGATCTTAGTTTTTTCAATTAATTGTTCCGCAATATTACCTGACAAGGACATAATTCGTCTTTGGATAGTCATACGATTCAGTTGAATTTTCTCAAACTTTTTTGCTGCTTCTGGACACATTTTCTTAGCGGCAATTTCCATGCATTCTTTTACAAAATCGCCATCATTGAAGGGGCGACTTCGCTTTGCTATCATTCGAGAAATTTCATAACTAACTTCTGTAGCCGTTTCTGAATCTTGAATGTGTTTTGTAAACATAGCTTGCTGACCAATAAGCTCCCGTTTTAAAGACAACATTTTTTGCTTTCTTAATTCGCCTGTAAACTTGGTAAAAGAAGGATGCTGCGTTTCATAGTGCCTTTTTACATTATAATCCTTTGCAATCGCAACAGAATTCTTGCAAATTAAACAAACGACTTTGTTATGCGACCATACAAAAAAGTATTTCTCAGTCCAAATTTCTTGAAATTTTCATCTTTAACCTTACGTTTTTTACTAGGTCCTGGCTTCTCCATGTTGCGTTCTAATCCTGGCTAGGATTAACACAGCACCTAAAAACAATTACAGTACCCACTTAAATTACCTATCCTTTTTTAAATTATCAAAAATAATTGATTAAATATTATTTCTCAGAAATTTTAAGATTTTTATACAGATTTTATCTGAAATAATGACGTAATTATTACAGTTAGAGAAATTCTTATAAAAATAGTAATTTCTTTGTTTATTTTAATATTTAGCCAACATTAAAGCTAAATTTGATTAAAATTGATTAAATAGGTAGGGAAACACTTATTAATAACAGAGTTTTACTTACGTTTTCACAACACAATTATACACGGCACTTGACGGGTTAACACTGCAACAGGAAATCTACGTTGAATGTGGATCAAAATATATGACACCGGCTAGTCGAGTTAAAATCTACACTAGAACTATTGCCTCCCAAAAACACTAATAAACTGCACTTATTCTCAATCACTTATTACTTCGCTTTGTATTTTCGCGCTTATTTCTTTCTGTTGTTGACACTTCACTCAAATGAAAAGCGAACTGTTCGGCCGCTGCGGTTAACGTGATTTTTATACCGCGCAAACGACTCTGGAAGCTTCGTGTAGATACGCGAGCAATCGGGAATACGGGACTATATCTATCTCGCTTGCTCACCGCGCTAGAAAATTCTTGATTTCTATAGCGAGCGATGTTACTTGACTTAGCAATTTTGGGCGCTAGATTCAAATTGCGCGCGCGCGAGTTTCACATTACTTTTCGAACATATTTTTTTTTGTTTTATTCTGGAATAGAATTCAATATTTTTCGAATGCACGAGAGTATTATTTTTGCTGTCGGCGGGCCCCCAGTATTCGACCCACGGGCCGCATGCGGCCCGCGGGCCGCGGTCTGTGCATCCATGTGTTAATGGGTAATATATACATAAATATGGTGTGGTGTATGTATGTACGCATAAAAGGATAACTAATACATTATGCAGACCAACTTTACGCAGGCATCGATCAGCGCCCTACGTGTACAGTACAATAATAGCTTCAGGATATTGTTGGGGCTGCCACGCTACTGTAGTGCGTCCGCAATGTTTGCGCAGGCTCATACAGATGACTTCTTTGCTATAAGACGCAAAACCACTGCATCATTGCTTAACAGAGTGAGGACAAGCACTAACAGTATCCTGAAGATGATATCTGAAAGATATGGTTCGCCGTGCATTGGCTGCTTCGTGCGGCTGCTGGTCTGGCGGGAGTGAGGTCCATCCTGTCAGACTGGTGGGGGGCGGAGTGGTTACTGCACGGTCATATTGTTTTAATATTGCCATATTTTATTTTCTTTTACTTTTATTTTCATTTTTATATTATTTGTATATTTTGTATATTTGTATATTTCACCTATATAACAATCGTTATATTTTGGTATGTCAGTTAACAAATATTAAAATAATAACAGTAATGCTATTAACACCATGCATCGTAGACAAAGGAGCATAGGAACACAATACAGTAGAAGGCATAAGACCACAAAATTATACAACTATTTAAAAGAATTTTCCTTCAAAGGCATGTCAATAAATTCTGACACATTAGTTGTAAGGATTTTGTAACTAACAAGTGAGCCTAGTTGCTTCAAATAAACGTATATTATTATTATTAAATAAAAATAAAATATGTAAAACAAAATTATCGTAAAAAACAAACTCTAGGACTCTGTGTTCTAGGGGTTGTAATAATGAATGATGAAGAGACGATCCATCCTATTAAGTTGATCTAGAGTGCGTATGTAGGTCTTTATATGTGTATGTACCAGTACATCTACACGAGCTTACACGACTATATCAATGAACGAATTTTGATAAAAGGCAGATGACCAAGGAGATCAAATAATTGATAAACTAAAGAGATAAAAAGATTGGTTGGTATTTTCATACAAAATATTTGTTACATTATTTATATTTACTAATCACAAAAAAAAAGTTATTATGTACTAATTAGTTTTTTTTTTTAAACTGCTTGTTTGCACGGACATGTCAAGTGCAAGTTCTTGTTTTACTTTTAGAAAATGGAGTAAAATCTTTATAAATTAGTTTGCTATTTTTCTCTGTCTATAATTAGGTATATAAAAGTGTAAATATGACAAAAATGTCCGTAATTTTATATTTCTAAAAAGTTAATAGACTCATTTTTATTTCATTCGTTCATTACAGCCCCTAGAACACAGCGTCCTAGACCTCCACTGCTGGAATTTGGCCTACACTCGCCACGCTGGCCAGACGGCTTGACGAGGATATGATGCAACGTGTTTAAATAAAATAATAGAATTGGTTACACACACGTTTAATAAAATAAAAATACAATTCTTTAAAATCACGCGTCCGCCATATTGGCTTGCTACACAAAACAGGGCGTTTATAAAGCCCCCTAAACATGGGTCGACTTATAGGGTTTAAAGACCCACATACACTACATGATGTCAATTTATTATGACAATTTATTGACGATTCCACAAGTTGGTATTAGTGGAACCGGGACCGACGGCTTAACGTGCTTTTCGAGGCACAGGAACGGTGGTGTTGTAAATTTATGACAAATGTACGTAAGAAAAGTGTATTTCTCATTGGTACATGCCGGGTGGGTTTGAACCGACATGTCTATTACATTTCTCAAAAGTACAGCCAGACTTAAATAAACTTTTAAAATGCTGTACAAGCATTAAACGATGTTAACAGTTATGACGAATTGCCAGTTCACAGACGATATGCTAATTTGTATTATTCAAAGAAAACCAGACTTATACTAAATTCCTTTAAAACCATTTATTTATATTTATACTCATACAAGATGAAAACTCGTTTGACAAGTACCTGCGTTTCTACGTAAACTCACTTACAATATAGGTACTTCTTTAAGCTACACTGAGATAAATGAATATTTGTTGTAATGGATATCATTCATCTTGTATTGGGATTTGGTCTCAAGATTATTATTATTCTAACGAGCTTACAATTCTGTGGTGTCAAGGTAAAAGGAGATGAGTCTATACACTGTTCAGTTTATTTTACACCCCTACGTACATAAAGGGGCTAGTCGTAACATTAAAATGTATAAATAAGTAAAAAGAGTTCAATCGAGTTATTTCAGTATCGCGCTTTTACCGCCAATAATTCAGTTATGCATAGTGATATGAGTGGACTCGTACGTAAAGTATACGACTAATGAAATTGAACATTTACTAATTACAATTTTCTAATTATAAAAATGAGTTGTTTTCTTAATTTGCCTCTAGTGAAAAGTTTAAGTTTTGTACTTATCCCCTTTTTCCTTGACAACACAGAATTTAAGTAGAAAAATCCTTTATTGTATATAGTTTAGGTATGCAAAATGTTTAAAATGTCATCATGACAGAGTACTAAAGGACTTGATTAATACGAAAACTACATATTTAATTTAGCAAATAACTGAATTGCACAGTTAATATATAGGGTGTGGCGTAAAAGTACCTACAGGTATCTATCACGTAAAAAAAAAATACTAAAAAAAGTAACATATAGTAAAGTTGGCTAAATGTGAATCCGCTTATTTATAAGCGTGGTTTCTGACCACCCCGAAAGGAAAACGGTCGTGATGATACTTTTTTTAAAGACCACTTGGACCAACGATCAATTGTTTCATAACACCGCGTCTTGTCTCCTCCGGTGACAAGAGGGCTGGCTTTTCTTAGCCCATAGAATCAGTATTGCAATTCAGCAGGGAAATGCAACCAGCGTCCTTGTCACCATTCCACGCGGACGGGACTTATACACCCCTATCCTTAGTATTCATATTTATTTTATTTTATATTTTGTAAATATTTTTTTCGAACAATATTAGATTAACTATATTTTATATAATAAATATAATTTAACTATTTTGACAGAAATTGTTAAGTTCTATTAATGAGATTAGTATACAAATCAATTAACGATTATATATTGCCATAATTATTGTTACAAGAAAAACTTTTTTTTTCTATTACATAAAACGTTTATTACTGCACTGTGCGTTACTAAATACATTAATATAATATCATTTTTAAAATGAAAATTTTTAATAATAATTCTAATATTTGTAAAGCAATATTTTTTGCCATTTATTTTTATTAAACACCTAAATTTAAAATATATGTAATAAGATTTCGGGGACAATTTTAGGAGAACGCGAGACGGTCAACTAGCAACACTGGAATGGAGGATGGAATGATGAAAATGAATGGATGAAAAGATGGAATGCAAGAAAAAGATACTGGCAGACAAATGGCCGTGGTTTCACATGTCGTAGTTATATAATAGCGTCATATAGCTTAGGTCCGTATCAGGGTTCTCAAGACAATATCTACAAAATTTTATTAAAATCGGTTCGGTAAATGCGCGTAGGCGAAACAAACATACAAAGCTTCTTTTCCGTTTATAATTATAATATCGGAATCCACCCCAGAATGAAAAAGATCAAAACAGACTTATAGCTGTCAAAAGTGTTAGAGGGAGTAGAAAATCAAATTAAATGCAAGTAATTTTGATTACCGAACCCGACTCTAATCGTTAAAGTTTGTACTTACCAACAAAAAGTAATAAACAGATTTGTATAGCCATCTTCAACACAAGGAAAACCACAAATATAACTACAGTTCAAGGCAACTCAAAACTAGTATTTTTGGACAATAATCCACAGACAAAAACTCCGCTAAAATCAATACCTATGAGTTTGTTTAAACTATTACTTTATGCTAAGTATTTATAATGCATTTCTCAACAAAATACATGATGTGTTCGTAGTAAATACTGTTTGTGACTGACTTGGAAGGTTATAACCCCAACCGGTTTATCTGCTCAATAAAAACCTCGGCTACACTCACACAAAGTACTATCTACACGTAAATTGTGTTATTTACTTATGTAATGTTCGACTTATTTATTCGGAGAAAAAAACAGAAATGATACATACAATTAGGCAAATAATACAAAAACAAAGAGTCATAAGTTACATTCATACATAAGTTTACAATCATTTCCTAATCATATGGGAAAATAGTTTGGTGGTTTAAGTACAACACGAACCTAATTATCGTTATATATAAATAAATAAATATATTTTTACCAGTTGCATCAATGGGGTGTATCACTAACTTTTTATCATGATAGATGGCACCTAATAGAACTGTCAGTTGCATAGAAAACTTGTATTTTTATTACGAAATTTATTATTTTCTAGATATATTACCGAAGTGAGCAGCTTTTAAGTGTACAAATCGAGATTTCCAAGCGAAATCAAAGATATGGTGATCTCAAAATTGCCGTCCTATTAATTCAACCTTTTTTATTTTAAAGACGGTGTTCGCTTACTTAATTCATCTTTTAAGGTAGGTAACGTTAAGTTAAAATACATTTTTCTGTTATAAAAATATAAAACTACAAATAAATTTAAAAAAAGGTGTAAACGAGGTACCAGTGCCGCTAGCGACATCTACAAAAAGCTTTGCCTGATACACCTCATTATCATTATATATATTTTTTTTACCATTTGCATCAATAAACTATTCAATTAACAATTTTGCTGATCATCAATAAGTACCTTAGTGATATTGGATTTGTAACTGCTGCAGTTTTGTGTGAACATGTCGACCGAGGCAAGTATGTCGTCGTGGACGCGACACATTCTGGCGAGTGACGCCCGTTTGCCCGCATTCGTTTTGGCTCGTGGTATGACAAATAGCGACCGAGATCTAGTCCATCTTGTAGGGGCACAAAACAGTATCTTTTGTAAAATGTCCGGGCAATAGGGTGTATCCGGCAAAGCTTTTTATAGATGTCGCCAGCGGCAATGGTACCTTGTTTTACACCTATATATATTACCTATGTCGCATCATTTTTTAAATGTTTTTGTAGTATTTTTATTATTATAACAATAAAATTAATTTTAAATTAACGTTGCCTACCTTAAAAGACGAATTAAGTAAGCGAACACCGTTTAAAAAAAAAAGGTTTTATTAATAGAACGGCAATTTTGAGATCACGATACCTTTTATTTCGCTTAGAAATCTCGATTTGTACAATAAAAAGCTGCTCACTTCGGCATAATATTCCGATAAATAATAAATTTCGTAATAAAAATACAAGTTTTCTATGCAACTGACAGTTATATTAGGTACCATCTATCATGCGCCATCTATCGTGATAAAAAGTTAGTGATACACTCCATTAAAACTACTGTTACAAATCTTATAGAGAGTACCGATTTTTTTATAAAAACCATAGAGCAACGCCAAGTAGAAATACTTTCAAAGCGAAATAAAGTGAAATTGAGCACTTAAAGCAACAAGTCAAACACAGGGTTCATTACAGCCCCAAGAACACAACGTCCTAGACCTCCACTGCTGGAGATGGGCCTTCCAGAACATATATCTGGAGAATTTGGCCTACACTCGCCACGCTGGCCAGACGGCTTGGCAAGGATATGATGTAAATTTTTAATGACAATTTATTAACGATTCCACAAGTTGGTTTGGTTGGAACCGGGACCGACGGCTTAACGTGCTCTCCGAGGCACGGGAACGGTGGTTTTGTAAACCTATGACAAATGTACGTAAGAAAAGTGTATGTCTCATTGGTACATGTCGGGGGGTTAGAACCGACCTTTGTAGGATTTAAGGAACGCGATCTTACAATCATGGGTTAGAGCAAGGGTAGAAGAAGACAAATTTCTAAGCATTCCATGGATTCACCGTGCGGGTGCCGGGTCCATCGTGTGTGGGTAAGAGATGAGAAGAATGGTGTCTCGGGCTTGCGACCGACAATTGGCTGGTTTAAGAAAAGTGGGGTACAACTTACGTAAAAGCTGCTTTTTAAAAAAATATTTATTTTATACTAGTGCGACATGTGACCTTGCCCCCACCTGATGGTAAGTGGCACGCGAGGTCCATGAATGTTAGCAACTGGAATCAGACACTCATGACTGGCATCAGTCGCTAACACTATGCCGGCTTGACTGGGCATGACGGCAATTCGAGCCTGATCCCGAAACGTGTGGATTACTGGGTTTTTCGGTACGAACGGTGGATACTTCACCGCCCCGGACAGACTGGGCAAATTACCACCATCAGTTCGCGTACTACCTATTTAGTGACATTTGCTCACTTATTTTTTTATACTGAGTCACGACATATGGAACTGACGCCAGTTAGGATCTTGATCCCATTAAGATGTTTTTTCACACTTCGCTTGAAGGACTCCAGGTTATAAGAATGGGGAAACACACTGGCTTGGAGAACATTCCACATCTTTATTTTTATTTAATTGCAATAAATAACGGCATGTGTAGCCAATGTATTCATTCGTGCGTATTTCACACGACAGAATAGGTAGGTACCATAGATCCAATACCTATTATTTTAAATAGTTACCTAATTAGGTAATTAGATACAATAATAAATCGTACTATTTACAATTACGGATGTTTGCTTGAAGAGCTCGATTCCCGCGTCCCTGTTAGTGTTGCCCAATCCGAGATTGGACTTACCCTAGTCTTGGTATTGATCTACTAGCGCATGAGTCTCCTCAGCTCATTTGCTCAGTCATTTATTTCCTAATTGTACTGACTACGAAAAGGGTAAAGTAAAGTATCATCACGACCGTTTCCCTTCTGGGGTGGTCAGAAACCACAAATAAATTAAATATTAAATTAATGTATTTATTTACATTAATAAATATTTTTGTGTCCCGACCACGAATCGAACCCGCTACCTCCGAGTCTAAATCCACGGACTTAACTGCTAGACCACGGAGGCAGTTACGAAAAGGGTATTACAGTTTTATTTTTCAATTGGTAATGCGTCGTGTTTGTCTTATTTAGGGTTCAGAGAAAAAAAATAGGAATAGGTACTAGGTACCTAAAGTATTAATATTTCATATCTATCACCCTGAAAGGGAAACGGTCGTGATGATGATGATACATATTTATCAATAAAATAACGGGTTTATGATTTTATTAAACTGGAGAAAGTGCGTTGACGGCAATAGAAACCCGACGAATGAATTGTTTGTTTTTAATGACCTGGGTTTTAACATGGTCGCGAGAATGACGTTGTTTTTTCCTTATTAAAAATATATATAATTTCGAGGCGCATTTCATTACTTCAAATATATGTACTTATATAGTCGGAGCAAGTCTTGCGAGAGTCTTGCGCATAACCAAAACTAAGACCTGTAAAAAGTTAAGTATCATCACAACCGTTTCCCTTTCGGGGTGGTCAAAAAACTTGAAAATGAATATTTATAGTACATAAAAAAGATACGATAAGAACCACTCTCCCCCCGCGCGACCACCCCGTCCGCCTACAGGTACCATTCATTTAAGTCTATCTCTTTCTTAGGATTAACACTCATTTCTTCCGAAGATTATTTTAAATTTTGAAACTAAAACTCAATATGCAATAAACGAACGACTGCAGGCAGGAGGCGAGGTGAGGGCGCGCGGGGACGCGGAGCGCATACATGGCTTACAGTCAGCCACAAATCACACCTATAAACTTATAAATACTTATATAAATATATATATATATATAAACATCTGATATTCATTTAAATAATACAGGTGCGACATGTAGCCGTCTGCCGCCACTTCTAACACACATTTTCACACTTTAAAATCTTTCGTACATTATTAAATTAAATTAAATTACAACTTTGACAGCAGTTTTTGCTTTATTTTATTTTTATAAGTTACTTTAGATATGTTTTGGTCCCCAATGGTCAAGCAATTGAGAATTTTAGGGACCAAAAATTGTCTAGTACGCTCACCATAGTAGTTCTTTGCTCTAGGAACAACATAAGTTTGTTGGCTGACAGATCTAGTTGTATAACAGTTACTAACAATTGTCTTAAATTTGTTTATACGAAATTACCCTTTCGGGGTAGTCAGAAACCACGCTTAGAAATAAGCGGATTCTCATTTAGCCAACTTTACTATAGGCCAATCATGACAAGTGGCAAGCTCGTCGTTGTCTCCAGCGTACCAAACTCGAGAAATATCACAAATAAATTAAATGTATTTATTTACATTAATAAATATTGTTGTGTCCTGACCAGGAATCGAACCCGGTAATTGTAATTTATGACGAAATATAAAAGTTTAGTGCGTTTTAATACAAGGGAGTTCTGTAGCATTATCTCCGTATTAAAAGCTACATCCAGCCGCCAGTTGGATAATCTTGTGACCGCAAAGGCAGGTTACAGTACCTACTCTCTTAATAATAATAATAATAAAATAATTCTGGCAGAGCAAGAATAACCTACCACGATCAAATAAATAAAACAATAGCTGAAGGTGCATTAAAAAGCCATCGAAACAAACGGAAAGGTTAATGAATGTCGATGAAGCGAAAGAGGTATGTCGTGATCGTGACAAGTGGCGCTCAATTGTCTCTGCCTACCCCGCAAGGGATTTGGCGTGAAGATATGTATGTGCATGTATGTAATAAAATTCTTTATTGCACATTGTTTACTAAAGTATTGTACTAGGGCGAGATTAATGCTGTAGGCATTTTCTAACAGCTACCTAACCTTTGTGATGGCGATAAGAGAGCTACCGTGGTGCAAATAATAAGAAAAATTACAATATAGATCTATACAACAACAATTAAATAATAAATACTTATATAATCTTTTCACTTGGTAAAATATATAAATTGAAGCTTAAAAATTTTATTGCCAAATATTTCGCCTCTCTTTGGAGCGGCGTCATCAGTGACAGTGACTGAAGGTCTTAGTCATAAATTTTGAAAAAGTAATTTTATTTATTTTAGCAATGGTAAAGGCAATGCACTATACAGTTTTGTATTTATTTTTTAGAAAAATATCATTATCACCTAGCGCATCATGGAAAACATCATCAGCATGTTATGTCCATTGTTGGTTCGATATTAATAAATTTACAAAACAAGTTAGACAAAACCTAATGCATTACATTCCGACCAGGGCTACAGTATGCACCAAGCTGCCATATAAAAGAGCTTTCCCATGTTTTTAAATCAATAGACCGAATAGTTTTAGGAAAACTCTTTAATACTCTTACTGTGAAACAATTGTCAAAGGTAGTGTTATGTATACGCGCATGGGTGGGCACAGGTAAAATATTATTAATTTGAGAATCTTACTAAATGTCTGTATCCATTCATGCGAGTACGAAGGGGTGTCGTAGTCTCTCCCACATAAAAACTGTTACAAAATCTGCACTCCAGCATATATACGCAATGAGAAGTAGTACATTGTGCGAAATTTTTAATTTTGATGACAACAGGTTTATGATGAGTTTGTATATTGATATCGGAATTTATTATGGGACATGTTTTGCAACGAGATTGGTTGCACTTGTGTGTACCTAACAATGTATTATTACTCCGTGTATTTTTATTTTTTGCTAAAATAGCTTTTAAATTTTTTTTTGTTTATACGTTACACTAGGGCACGTTTCCACAAGATTTCGTGTAATATTATTATTTTTAAGGATAGAGAAGCTATCGTTTAATAAATTTTGAATTTTGTGTGCCCCGTGGAAGTATGGTATTATAAGCCGAAGGAAATTTTATATAATCTTCTCATAACTCTGTTCTCTCCATTCCCTCTCACCATAGTGGATTTATGGCCAACTCATTTGCTGTTGTCGCCGCAAATCTGTGGAATGAACTACCGGTAGAAATCCGACAAGCATCCAACCCAAAAATGTTTTAAAAAAATGGTGTCATCGTATTATTTAAATGGTTCATAAGTTATTTAATGGTATCATATGTAGTATATGTATTATTAGTATTTAATATATCATAGTTATTAGTATGTATTTAGTAATATCATTGTATTTTTGTATCTAGATTTATTTATTATTATTATAAATATTTGCACCCACCTTACATTTGAAATGGTCCCCATTGTCCCTAAGGTTGGCTGTCAGATAATGTCTAGCGGCATTAAGTCCGCCCCTTGTATAACGTGCAATAAAGTTTTAAATAAATAAATAAATAATATATACTACTGATATATCCACTTTTTTAAAATGCAAAATGTCTCCATCCCGCTCTGATATGGTAAATATATGTACATATATATCTATATAATTATTTGTGTATGTACATGGACGTTATTAATATCTATTATTTGCTTTTATGTATATATTTTAGCTATTTATTGGTATTGTTAAGTATCGATATTCACATCTAGTTCTATTGACTTATCGTTTATAAGCACCCTATACCCTCACTTATCACTATCACAAAGGTTAGCTGTAAGAGAATGCTTACAGCATTAAGTTCGCCCTTGTACACTACTTTAGAATTTTGTGCAATAAAGTATTTTATTATTATTATTATTAAGAGCGAAGTGGACGACTATGCGAATCGCACAGAAATTGGAAACGATCTTTCAGGTAAACGGTATCTTGATGATGTAAACTTTAATAAATAAATAAATAAAAAATGCTTTATTGCACAAAAACTAAAATAACCTAAAATTAATGTGCACAGGCGAGCTTTATGCTGTGAGGCATTATCCACTTTGGGAGTTAATAAACATGGTTATTTCATGTTAGTTAAAAAAATAATGGCTTGCATGTATCAAAGGGTGACGTTTCGTTTTTGCAACGCCCACCAATAGAGTTAGGTATAATTTAAATAAAACTCATGCATAAAAAATATATTAACTCATTTATTAAAACAATTTCAATAATACAATAACAGTGAGTAATTTTACCGCTTAAAATTAGATTTGTGAATGTTGTTTAGAGTCTGGCTAATGAAAGTAGATAATCGAATTATTTGGAAACTTTCAAATGGTAACCCTATTGTGACAGTGTCGGTTGTTGTCAAACATTTGCCTTAAATTGTTTTGTTGTTAATTTCTCATTTGCGTTGTAAAATATGAATAAAACTATTAAAACAGGATTTCAAAAGATTGTTTTACATGATGTCAAATTCCAAGAAAAACAACAAGATAAAATAATCTGAATTCAACCAAAAATAAGTATGTTTACGTGTGGTGTTAAATTTATGAATTTAGATTGATATTAGTTCTCTTTCAAAGTAAAAATTGGCATTCGACATCATTGCAAATGTAACGAGAACAACTTCAGGTGGTAGGCAGATTGATGGTTGTAATTTGGCAAGTCTGCCGAGACGGGAATAATCCAACGTTCGCGACGATAAACCCAGTAAAGTGTATCCACACGTTTCGGGATCCGACTCGAATTGCCGTCATGTCCAGTCAAGCCGGCATAGTGTAAGGGACTGATGTCAGTAACGAATTCCAGTTGCTAACATTCATGGACCTCGCGAGCCACTTACCACCAGGTGGGAGCAAGGTCACATTTCGTACAAGTATTTAAAAAAAAAAATTGACAGTAAAACAATTCACTTACGTTTCTATTTTTTTGCCGTATTGTTAACAATTGTAATAACGCGAAATAGATGATCTATTTATTGTTTGACCAATTTTAAGGGATACCTTACTATTATTTTTTGAATTTGCCGCGCTTTTTCGTTATCTACTTTCATTAGCCAGAGTTATTACATTTTATAATAGTAATTTTGTGACTATATTAAAAGTTAGTTATATATTTTTAAATGCTCTAATTTCCATACTAATATTATATATTTTATAGAAACTTTGTATGTATGCAATTGTGTGTATATGTCTGTTTATCTCGCTATCAAGCCTAAACTTTTAAGCCGATTAAAAAAAAATGATACATTTTTTCTTTTGAATCCTGGAACGGTCATATACAAATATTTAAAAAAGAGTACCATCACGATACGCCTTTGCAGGATAGTCAGAAACCACACTTTATTTTTAAAGAAGCGTAATTGGCAAGCTCGTCGATGTCTCTAGCGTACCAAACTCGAGAAATATCACAAATAAATTAAATAAATTATTGTGTCACGACCAGGATTAGAACCAGGTACCTCCGCTTCTGAATCCACGGACTTAACCGCTAGACTACAAAGGTAAATATTATAGAATATATTTATACATAGGTAATATAATAATAGAAGCAAATAATACCACTATGCCGACTTTTCTAGTCTAGTATATTAATCAAATTTAACCAATTATTTAATATCTATTCGTAAAGCTTTATTATTACTATTATTATCACACATTAAATCATTAATTTTAATAATCTCTTTATTTTTAACATTTTTTTTTCGCGCTCAACCTAAAGTTACATACGAATACTTACGAATTATTGACAAGGCTATTTATTATATATATTATATTATTTTTATAAAATAAAACACCCTATGAATTATGCTTATTACACTTGCCGATAGTGTCGCTTATAAGGGTATTTTTTTAAATTGTATAAATTACAAAACAGCCTAAAATCATGCCGCTTGCCACGTATCAACATTAGAGGCGTCAAGAGAAGGAAAGGAGTACGAATCGGCACAATCGGTTAGAGGTGCAGCACGAATCGACCAACCGGGTAGAGGTGCAGCACGAATCGACCAACCGGGTAGAGGTGCAGAACGAATCAATCTTTTTTTTTTATTTTTTATTATACTAGCACGACATGTGACCCTACGCCCACCTGATGGTAAGTGGCGCGCAGGGTCCATGAATGTTAGCAACTGGAATCAGACCCTTATGTCCTTAACACTATGCCGGCTTGATTAGATGCCTTTTCACACTTCGCTTGAGGGACTCCAGGTTATAGGAAAGTGGAAACACAGAGGCTGGAAGAGCATTCCACATCTTTATCGTGCGACAGATGTATGAGTCACCAAATTTATAGGTACGCGAAGGGATAGTGACTACGGTATGTGGGTGCATATTGTGTGCGTGTGGTTCGGTTGCGGAATGGAGAGGAAGGAATTAGGTTATAGAGCTCTTCAGAGCACTCACCATAGTATAGCCGGTAGAACACGCTCAGAGAAGCTACATCTCGGCGAAGCTGCAGGGATTCGAGAGTTCCAGATATAGTGGTATCGTCCACAATTCGAACAGCTCGCCTCTGTAGGACATTGAGCGCATCTGTGAGGTACTTGGCTGAACCGTCCCAAAGGTGTGAACCACGTTGTTGTGAATCAGGTGGAGACGCGGTACTATCCGATCAATTAGGTGTGACAATGATTTGGAATGTTTTTATGTGAATAAATCAATTACTGTAATAGCTATTCGGGTAATTATTCAATAAATAAATAATAGATAAAACGGAAAAGTCTGGAGACATCCATGTCCTCCAGGTGGCAATTATTTCTGCCAATGTATTAGCCTCGCTTATACAGAGGGAAATGTTGCCAGTCTCCTTGGGACTATTATCCCTAAAGCGTCGTCTCTAGAGGACATTTTTATTTATAGTTAATTTTGTATTGGGTTTAGTTTATACTCGTATTTAATTGTAACTTTTTATGTAGTTTTCTATTATGAAGGATATCCCAACAAGAACGCCGGATTTGATTTTAAAAAATTGGCGTTATTTCTTGAACCTTGCAAGCGTGCAAATGCATGCTCTCGACCACCATGCCAAATGGAAGTTCCTGGATTCTCGGCCACAGATTTCCTTACCGTGGCTATATCGAGTGACCGACAAGGACATGACGAACAATGATCTTCAGATCCTGATGGATGTGTAAATTTGGTCTATAATTGTTAAACGGTGTTTTTTTTTTACGTATGTTCGCGATTTAAGAATATGGAGAAGTTTTCAAACCAACAATTACAAAAATGGTGAGAGTTTGCGAAAACAGTTCGCCAATGGGGTGTATCACTAACTTTTTATCACGATAGATAGCGCATGATAGATGGTATCTAATATAACTGTCAGTTGCATAGAAAACTTGCAATTTTATTATGAAATTTATTATTTTCTGGATATTATGCCAAAGTAAGCAGCTTTTGAGTGTACAAATCGAGATTTCCAAGCGAAATCAAAGATATGGTGATCTCAAAATTGCCGTTCTATTAATTAAACCTTTTTTCTTTTTAAAGACGGTGTTCGCTTTCTTAATTTGTCTTTTAAGGTAGGTAACGTTAAGTTAAAATATATTTTACTGTTATAAAAATAAAAAACTACATAACATTTAAAGAAATGATGCGTCATAGGTGTAAACAAGGTACCATTGTCGCTAGCGACATCTACAAAAAGCTTTGCCTGATACACCCCATTACACGCCTCACGGTCGATGGGGTGTATCAGGGAAAGCTTTTTGTAGATGTCGCTAGCGGCAATGGTACCTTAGTTTACACCTATATCGCATCATTTTTAAAATGTTTTCGTAATTTTATATGTTTATAACAGAAAAATGTATTTTAAATTAACGTTACCTACCTTAAAAGACGAATTAAAAAGCGCACACCCCGTCTTTAAAAAGAAAAAAGCTTTTATTAATAGAACGGCAATTTTAAGATCACCATATCTTTGATTTCGCTTAGAAATCTCGATTTGTACACCTAAATGCTGCTCACTTCGGCATAATATCCAGAAACTAATAAATATCGTAATAAAAATACAAGTTTTCTATGCAACTGACAGTTATATTAGGTACCATCTATCACGCGCCATCTATCGTGATAAAAAGTTAGTGATACACCCCATTGGCGAACTGTTTTCGCAAACTCTCACCATTTTTGTAATTGTTGGTTTGAAAACTTCTCCATATTCTTAAATCGCGTACATACGTAAAAAAAAACCACCGTTTAACTCGTATTAACAAAATGGCGGCATTTTTAAATCCGGCGCTTTTGTTGGTCACCTTTATTAATTATTAAATTTGAATTTACAATTATAAACATGATAAATCATTGAATTCTTATATGCATTTAGATGTTTTTTTAAAAGGGTTGTTAATCTTTGCATCCCACAAATTTTTTTTTGTATAAGTGTTTTCGACTTGAAAGCAAAGCGTAAAAAAGAAATCGCTAAGTCGAACGATTTTTAAAGCGAAATGAAGTGGAAAAAAGCGCTTAAAGGGTCAAGTTAAACACAGGGTAGGTATCAACTGTCTAGGAAATAAAATTACAAACATTAATGACAGATTTGCCTAAGTAAAACAGAGAATTTTATCAATATGTTTGCTATTTATCTGTGATTAAAATGTAAATGAAATCCCAAAAATTATCTTAAATGACAGTAATTTAATTTCCTAAAAAACGCTTATTTTCGTGAGATAAATATTTTTTTAATAAATAAATAAAGTTGTTTTTAAAAAAAAAAAATATGGTCGCTGTAAGTTACTAAAGGTTATTAATATGGTCACTATAGGTTACTAAAAGTTATTAAAATGGTCACTATAGGTTACTAAAGTTTATTAATATGGTCACTATAGGTTACTAAAGGTTATTAATATGGTCACTATAGGTTACTAAAGGTTATTAATATGGTCACTATAGGTTACTAAAGGTTATTAATATGGTCACTATAGGTTACTAAAGGTTATTAATATGGTCACTATAGGTTACTAAAGTTTATTAATATGGTCACTATAGGTTACTAAAGGTTATTAATATGGTCACTATAGGTTACTAAAGGTTATTAATATGGTCACTATAGGTTACTAAAGGTTATTAATATGGTCACTATAGGTTACTAAAGGTTATTAATATGGTCACTATAGGTTACTAAAGGTTATTAATATGGTCACTATAGGTTACTAAAGGTTATTAATATGGTCACTATAGGTTACTAAAGGTTATTAATATGGTCACTATAGGTTACTAAAGGTTATTAATATGGTCACTATAGGTTACTAAAGGTTATTAATATGGTCACTATAGGTTACTAAAGGTTATTAATATGGTCACTATAGGTTACTAAAGGTTATTAATATGGTCACTATAGGTTACTAAAGGTTATTAATATGGTCACTATAGGTTACTAAAGGTTATTAATATGGTCACTATAGGTTACTAAAGGTTATTAATATGGTCACTATAGGTTACTAAAGTTTATTAATATGGTCACTATAGGTTACTAAAGGTTATTAATATGGTCACTATAGGTTACTAAAGGTTATTAATATGGTCACTATAGGTTACTAAAGGTTATTAATATGGTCACTATAGGTTACTAAAGGTTATTAATATGGTCACTATAGGTTACTAAAGGTTATTAATATGGTCACTATAGGTTACTAAAGGTTATTAATATGGTCACTATAGGTTATTAATATATAAGTAGGGACTAAATAAATTAACCGACTTGGGTTTCACAACTTTTTACGGCAAAAGAACCGAGTTGCGAGACTTATTTTTTTTACTAGTTAATTTTATTAACATTTCTGAAAAGTTCATTTAGACTTGAAAAATCTTTGAAAATATTGGAGATTGCTAAGCTTAACAACCCTTTTAAGATTGTGTTTTATGGCACAGATGTCAAATTAATTTTAAATATTAAGGTACAGGTTGCGCGGGAAAAGATAAGCACACTACAGTACACACACTAGTGCGTATAATGTTATGCGATCCAAGATTCTTGTCACAACAAAATATATATCGCCATGTTAGAACAAAAACCAACTATTATTATTAAAACCAATTATTATTATTATTAAAATATTTAGCAAATTTAATTACTTTATAATTTGCGTTTTCGGCTAAAACTGTTCGTTTAATTGCTTTTAACACCCATCATCTTTGAAACTAAGCGTGACAGTGCTTAGTCGATTTTATCACTGGAAAAGGAAAGAAAAAACTTCTGTTTTAACGACGGGTGTAAAAAAGTGAATTTACTAAAAAAAATAGTTGGTTTTCGCCTTAACCCGGCGTTATAATAAAATTTAAATTTATTGTTCGATATTATGTGTTATTTATCCGCGCCCTTTTAGAATGGGATGGGATCTTTTGGAATTGTTGGTCGGTAACTGAATGCTTTCTGAGTGGAATTTGATCATTTAAATACAAAAAATTTTTTAAGAACGCGGCCATTTAAGTGAACAACTTAAGTCAAAATATCTTTTTTTTTAATTTAGACATGCGAGTTAGAGTAAGACAAATATAGTTATCGCGACGGCTTCATTAGAACAGTGTATGCATGTTTCACACATAAATAATTTAATGCGCAAATCTTTTATCGCACGACCTGTACTTTTAACAAATTAATATTAGCTTTAGATAAAGTTTTCGCTATGAGGCATCGATGGGATGTACTTCTGGCGTGTAAGTAAGTAATACTAGGGCCACCCAAAAATGCAGGCCCACCTGAAAAAAAAAAAATAGTACAGCGATTACTAGGGCGGTCTGAAAAGTTTCCGACCTAAAAAGATATAAGATATTTTTTCTCAGTCTCCTTGTAACTCTACACACTTCTCCCAGCGATGCTCCCATCTCTTTACCCCTCCAAATAGTACCCGGTATTCTTCTCTGCAAAATAATTGTTCACGAAGGACGGAGGAGGCTCGTTTGACAAAAATCTCTGTCCTCCAAACGCAATTTTTAGCTGAGCTATCACAAATAAATTAAATATTAATTAAATGTATTTATTTACATTAATAAATATTTGTGTGTCCCGACCAGGAATCCGAGTCTAAATCCACGGACTTAACCGCTAGCACACGATTATTTTGTGATGATATTTCTTCCGGCGTTTTCAAGTTTTCAGAGCCGTCACCTATAATCTAGTTGATTCTCGATCGATGGTATTTTTTTTTTATACTGAGCATGACATGTGACGCCGCTCCCACCTGATGGTAAGCGGTACGCCAGGTCCAAGAATGGGAGCAACTGACGTCAGCCTCAGACGACCGACATCAGTCCCTACTACTATGCCGGCCTATAAAAATATGCATTACTTCGTTTGAAGGGCTCCAGGTTATAGGAATGGGGAAACACACTGGCTGGGAGAGCATTCCACATCTTCAGCGTGCGACAGATGTAAGAGTCTCCAAATTTGTATGTACGCGTAAGGATAGTGGCTACGCTATGTGGATGCATATTTTGGCCTGTGCGAGTGGTTCGGTTGCGGAATAGAGAAGAAGGGATAAGGTTGTGGAGCTCTTCAGAACAATCACCGGAGTATAGCTTGTAGAACACGCTCAGGGAGGCCAGATATCGGCGAAGCTGCAGCGATTTAGATACTGTAGTATCGTTCACTATTCTAATCACCCGCTTCTGTATTGACATTGAGAGCATCTATAAGGTACTTAGCGGAACCATCCAGAGGTGATATAAATCCAATCGTTTGTTCTTTAAAAATCTATATATGATTTGTGAACTGGCAATTCGTCCTAACTGTTAATTGATAACTTCTAAAGACAAAGAAAAACTAATTATTTTTAATACAGAATTATTTTTTTTTGTTTATGGAACTTACAGTATTTTTTTTCATTAAAGTTAAAATTGGACTATTTGCCAGTTCACAGACGATATACTAATCAATACCTCAAGTGGGAATGTTGCTATACTCGTACATATACAAGCTGGCAACATTATTCCAGTACTTTTTCACATAATTCACTAATTTTTGATACAGAAAATAGGTGCAATATATCTGCAAATATTTTGACTAGTCAATGAGTCAGTGAGTACACAATGTAAATAAGACCTTATTGTAAAAAACCTGCGAAAATAAGGCACCTTATATAGCTAAAATACAATGGCTACTTAATCAAATGTGACGTGAGCTTGGTTATGTCCACACATTTTTGCGAATCCCTAACTTAATTTTAAACGTCCTTCTCCACTCCCTAGGATACTAGTCGCACACTTTATCGAATGTAATAATGGGGTGTATCAGGCAAAGCTTTTTGTAGATGTCGCTAGCGGCAATTGTACCTTATTTTAAACCTATGTCGCATCATTTTTTAAATGTTTTTGTAGTTTTGATTTTTATAACAGAATAATGTATTTTAAATTAACGTTACCTACCTTAAACGACTAATTAGAAAGCGCACACCGTCTTTAAAAAGAAAAAAAGGTTTTAATAATAGAACGGCAATTTTAAGATTTGATTTCGCTTAGAAATCTCGATTTGTACACTTAAAATTTGCTCACTTCGGCATAATATCCAGAAAATAGTAAATTTCGTAATAAAAATGCAAGTTCTTTATGCAACTGACAGTTTTATTAGGTACCATCTATTATGCGCCATCTATCGTGATAAAAAGTTAGTGACACACCCCATTGGATAAGTATTTATTTATTTACTATAGGCACACAAACAGATCACAATCGATACAGTTCACATTTTACAGCAAGTTCTAGATTGCAATCCAAAAGCAGCAGCATGCTTATTGTGATTAAGCCAAGACATTGGCATTTCAATTAAATTATTTCTGTTTAGTATAAAATACGTCAAAAGGAAAATGTTAATAAAAAATTGGTATGCCAAAGAAAAATAATAAGGCAGTAAGTCAATTATAATAAAAATAATAATAATATAACAATCATAAATATTTAAAAAAAATAACATCCAGAACAGACAGAACAAATATTAAGAAACAAACAAAATATCAGCACCAACGGATATGCATGCCGCTGCCAAAATATGGAATGATAGATAGATAGATAGATAAATTCTTTATTGCCCAGAAAATAAAACATTTTACAGTACATAGGCGAGCTTAATGACTAAAAACATTATCTAACAGCTAACCTTTGAGAGTTGTGAGCAGGGATTGTGGGTGCATGACCACTAATGTTTGACAAAGAGTTTTATTGAGAAAACAACTTATAACTAAAAGAAATATATATATATAAATAATAAAGCTATGGTACTTATTTACTGATATATACATGAATAACACATAATTATACCTACTATATAATAAATAAATAATATATATATATGTAAATGTACAAATAATACATGCAATAATATACGGACTCTGTAAAGTTATGTAGATTCATTCGTCTTGCTTTTTGTGAAAGTGTTTGATCTTCCACCGCCCGTTCGGGACGCGATAGTTACAAAGTTACCCACTTTCTGTAAAATATGTGTGCAAGCATGGCTGCTTGTGAAGCAGGCTGGGGCAGCTCCCGTCTAGGTTACTGTTTGTTAAATATTTTTTTTCTTGTTCTTTTTTTTTTATCCATTTTTGTTTGATTATTATTATTATTTTAATAACTTTTATTTATATTACTGTTCCACTAAATTTTAATGTCGACTATGGTATAATAACAGAGGTTGTTGGAACCTGCTTCCAACACCATTTTCTGAACCATACACCCTTTTGTCATGATATGTTTGTTTTATTTTTTAAGCAGAATTTTACGGAGCAGAAACGTGGACACTGACAGTGGGTCTGGTCCATAAGTTTAAGGTCGCTCAGCGAGCTATGGAAAGAGCTATGCTCGGTATTTCTCTGATGGATAGAGTCCGAAACGTAGACATTCGTCAGAAAACCTAAGTTATAGCCTTCAAAATTAGTAAGCTGAAGTGGCAATGGGCCGGACACGTCTGTCGCAGAACCGATGACCGATGGAGTAGACGAGTTCTAGAGTGGAGACCACGTACAGGAAAACGCAAAGTGGGAAGACCCCTCGCCAGATGGACGGATGACCTGAAAAAGGTCGCTGGTGGTGGCTGGATGAGGGTGGCAAAAGATCGTGTGAAATGGCGAGCCTTGGGGAAGGCCTACATCCAGCAGTGAAGAGACATAGGCTGATGATGATGATAATGAAGATTTCTTAACTATATTTTATATTTTTATTAACTCTTATTTTTGTGACAAATAAAAAAAAGATTTTATTTTATTTATATCAATTAAGAGGGTAGATTATATTTTGGTTACAGTAGTACCAACAAAATATGCGGTAACAGATCTCTTATACACTAAAAATTTGGCGTTGAATATGTCAATGGCCTTTCTCTTTTCGTCACTGTCTCCGTTACAAACGATGTCATTATAAGCGCGAAACATTTTTTTCTTTTTTTTTACACTAGCACGACATGTTACCCTGCGCCCACCTGATGGTAAGTGGCGCGCAGGGTCCATGAATATTAGCAACTGGAATCAGACCCTTATGTCCGACATCAGTCCCTAACACTATGCCGGCTTGACTAGATGCCTTTTCACACTTCTTACAACTAGGTTAAGGCACGATGTGTTCCACTTGCGAATATACAAAGCAAATGTGTTAGGTGCTCGTATTTAATGAATATTTACCATATAAATAATGATTAACAGCCTAAAGAAAGGATTTCTCTTCATGAATACCCCGATCCTCAGAGATATGCGATTAAATACTGATTCTGGGATGAATTTATTTCTACCTCGCGATCGAACTGAAAAACAAAACAGTATATAATTACATTATACTCTACAAAAATATTTATATAAAATTAAAAGATCGTTTTTGTGTATGTTTTATTTAAATTAAACATTTTTTTTATACTAAATGCATCGTCAGGGGCTATTAATTATATAATAATAATAATAAATATTTCCAGACAGGTCACACAGCGCCATCTAGTTTCCGTGGTAAACTACGAGGCTTGTGTTACGGAAACTAGATGGTTGATAAACTACATATTATACTTTTTTTTTTTGTAAATATATACCTATAAAAATGTATCATGTATTTATTCGGAGTAAAGTACAAAGATTAAAAAATAAAATAAATTAAGAACTAAATTATAAAAACTAAAAATTAATAAATTAAATTACGACTATTCGATGGGCGTAGTGTGCCGAGGACACTCGCTGCGTTCCCCCGCTGAACAGCGAGGCTGACCCTTTGAACAAGATATTCTCTACTCAAAGGGTCACCCGTCGCCAAGTAAGACAAATTATACAATATACAACTTGCCCCCGGTGGGAATCGAACCTACGACCTCCCGAGTTCACGGCAACGTTTGTTACCACTAGACCACCGAGGCGGTCAAATATACACATACATTCATGGATTTTCAACTTTTGGATCAAATAAAATATAAAATTCTGTAATAACTTATATTTTTATAAAATAATATCCATATTCTTTTGTTTATTTTTTATTTGTTAATTTATTTTAAAACTTCATTGCACAAAGTATAAAGGCGGACTTAATGTCTCGTAGACTATTTTATATAGGAATTATTTATTCAATTCATGTGGAGCTGTCTTCTGAATTTGAATGCTCTATCCATAAGATTGCTAGTACATTAATTTAAATTTATTAAAAATAATAATTATCACTATGTATAAAATTGTCGCGATAATGAAAAAACACAATTAATAATTCATTTCATTTCAAATACACAGACAGAGTCCTCTAGACCTCCACTGTTGGGGGTAGACAAATTTCTGAAGAATTTAGTCAACTACTATAGGCCAATCATGACAAGTGGCAAGCTCGTCGATGTCTCCAGCGTACCAAACTCGAGAAATATCGCAAATAAATTAAATCCTAATTAAATGTATTTATCTACTCTCATATCGTAAAATGCGAATTACAAACTTAATACATACATATCTTCACGCCAAATCCCTTGCGGGGTAGGCAGAGACAATTGAGCGCCACTTGTCACGATCACGACATACCTCTTTCGCTTCTTCGACATTCATCAACCTCTTCATACATGCCCTTTTGTTTCGATGGCTTTTCAACGCACCTTCAGCTATTGTTTTATTAATTTGGTCGTAATATGTGAGTCTAGGTCTGCCAGGGCCTCTTTTACCCACGACTTTCGCATTATATATCTGGTTCGTCAATCTCTCTGCATTCATCCTTTCAACATGCCCGAACCATCGTAGCATGCCTTTCCTTATTTTTGTCCCTATGCTTTCTTTCATACCTACCCTTTTTCGTATTTCGTCATTACGTATGCGGTCCGTCAAAGTGACGCCGCATATCCGACGCAACGATCTCATTTCTACTGCATTAACTCTACTCTCATGCGTATTCTGACATATCCACGTCTCGCTTCCATACATAAGTGTTGGTACCAGCATGGCATTGTGTATGGCGAGTCGAGCTTTGTCACTGACATTCCGACTGGCGATCAGTGACCCCAGGGCACCGTTGACACTATTTCCCGCGTTCACTCATCTTTCAACATCCCTATCATACTTCCCATCCGCAGTGAAAACACTGCCCAGATATATAATTTCATTTACTTGTTCTAGAGTTTCATCATCAATCTTTATCGTCACGGTTGTCATCCTTCTTCTTTCAAACACTATTACCTTGGTTTTTCTCGCATTCAAACGGAGTCCTTTTTCTGCACATCCCTCTTTCATTTCTGTGACTAACTTAAAAACGAATTTATATTAACATACTTTATAAACATACTGCTGAAATTTTTAAATATAATTACATTATAACACTTTTTCTTTAAGAAAATAATGTTATATTTCATTTTAAAAATAGAATCATACATATTATACAACACTTATTTTTTTTAAGGCAAAGGTTCCATTACAAAAAAGTTTTAATTCCAATTTTTACTTGTCTATGGCAGCGCCCGCCATAGCGCGTGCGCGGTCATAAGCTAGGTTTTGGCGCCATTTCATTGTTTAGGACTTATGTATTCGATACCATGGTCAGTAAAAAAAAAAAAAAAATTGGCGCCATCCAATACATCTATTTTTTACTCTTTTAACTTTTATCTTTTATTTAGTAGGTTCAATCCCAATGTATGAGAGTAGATAAATTAGTGTATGAAACTGCACATAACTAGGTATTATAACACTCGTGTGATACTATTAAAACTTTTTAAACACACACTCGTGTATAATACCCCTTATTATGCAACAGTTTCATAAACTACTATTATTTACATAACTAAATATTTTTGTGTCCCGACCAGGAATCGAACCCGTACCGGGTCTAAATCCGCTAGACCACAAAGCAGTTTACCGCAAGTGTTGAATGACAACTCTATTATGTTCAAACCACAGACATTAAATTTAGTACCCTCTACCGTCTACTAGATGGCGCCACTTTCTATGTGAACTGAAATTTGTCAATTGCTTGTTCTAAATTTCCACCCTCTGGTAATATTATTGTTTTATTTTAATGTAACAGTATTTATGGCCAGACTGTATAAGCGAGGAAAACTGGCAAATAGACAAAGCTGGTTTTTTACATTTATAATATTAGTATGGATCATAAGAAAAAACTTACCATCGACGTCATTAACATTCACTATGCTATGATTGCTGGTTCGTAGTGATAATTCATTTTTATATTTGGACTGAAAAAATATGAAGGTTAATTAACTACTGGGATATTCTAGATAATAAAAAATAAATAAATGCTTTAATAGTTTATTTGTATTTATTACCTAATAATAAATCTACCGGTTTCCCCTTTCGAGGTAGTCAGAAACCACGCTTTTAAAGCACCACATTTAGCCAACTTTACTATAGGCCAATCATGACAAGTGGCAAGCTCGTCCATGTCTCTAGTCTACCTAACTCAAGAACAATCACAAATAAATTAAATATAAATCTAATTTATTTATTTAAATTAATAAATATTATTGGGAACCCTAACGTAACGTATTATTATTATTCAGTTTATTTTTAAACTACCTTCGTGGTCTAGCGGTTAAGTCGCTGGATATAGACTCGGAGGACCGGGTTCGATTCCTGGTCGGGACACAAAAATATTTAGTATTGTAAATAAATATTTAATTTATTTGTGACATTTCTCGAGTTTGACAGACATCGACGAGCTTGCCACTTGTCATGATTGGCCTATAGTAAAGTTGGCTAAATATGATTGCGCTTATTTATAAGCGTGGTTTCTGACTACCACGAAAGGGAAACGGTCGTGATGATACTCTTTATATAAACCTCTTACCTCTAATTTATCTAGTTGTATTCGTAGCATATTTCTTTCGGCCAATAACGAGTCGACTTTGCCTTGCCTTTCGACGAGGGTTTCTGTCAAATACTCTATCTTGTCATTGGCTATAGACGCTGTCATTACGTCATAATCGGCCACATTCAACGCGCTATTGTCTATGGCTATATTTGTCGATGATAATTCTCTCATATTATTTATTATAGTATCTTTCTCATTAAGTTGAGTTTGCAAGTTATTTATGGTTTGAGATGTTTCTGTTTGAAAGCGCTTTAGCTCCTGCAAGTAAAAAAACATTTATTTATCTTTTATGGGGATTTGGGCAAAATGGTTATACAACGTGTTACAAAATACCCCGTAAAGCCGAAAGGAGGTTAAATTGGGCTTTATAACGAGTCTATTTACTATTTTTAAGAACCGTAGTAACGCTGTATAACATACGACAAAAAAAATAATAATATTATTTTCACTTTTGTGCAAACCCTATTTTAGTAAAATTAAAGAGTAAACGACGCAGACTGGTACAAAGGCAGCCGTGGCTGTTCAGTGGGGGGGGGGGGGGGGGGGGGTCTACCATCGATAAATCGTTGCCGATACAGTTCGCGAGTAGGGTTGCCAGATGTCCGGTTTTAAGCGTACAGTCCGGTATTTTCGAGGCCTGTCCAATAAAAAATTAATGGTCATACTGGACAGAACAATGTCCGGTATTTCGCTCAAACGCAACCTAGGTACAGTACAACATAAATTTGTTTTAGAAGAATGATTCTACTTTATTATTTTTGTTAAAGATACCTATCTAGTTTTAGGTGTTTTTTTTTTCTGAATTTCCTACCTTTATTTTGTTTTAGTAGTAGATTATAATATTCATACCATTGTTTAATAAAGACTTTGTCAAAGTTAGCATAGTTATAGTTAAAAACCCAAGGGAACTGGAGTGAGATATGTGTGTATGTATGTTTTAAAATTAAATAACAAAAAAATGCTTAAAAAATATTTACATTTCTGAAACAATAAATACCTTTTTAATAAGCAGACATTCAGCATCAGCTTTGTTTTTGGCTTCCCGTTCTTCTTTGAGAGCCTCTCTCAAAACAGTTACCAATCGTTCAGCAGATATCCGTTTGGTTTCCAATTGCTCCATATGGTTATGCAAATCACGACATTCATTCTGTGCCTTGTCTAAAACGTCAGTTAAGTCATCTCTTTCTTGCCTAGAATTTTCATTCATTTTTTTACTATTTAAATGTTTTTAGGTTACTTTAGCAAGGGTCTGCCATTTTTATGATATTTATTTGTCAGAATTTAGTAGCGTCCCTTCTCTTCCATTCCGAAACCGAACCACACGCAAAGGTCAAAATATGTACTCACACACAGTAATCACCATCTCGCGTACATATAAAATTTGGCTTTCAGCCTTCGAGTTTCCACTTTCCTATAACCTAGCATCTAGTCAAGCTGGCATAGTGTTAGGGAGTCATTAGTGTCTGATTCCAGTTGCTAGCATACGGACTTGCTTGCTTTGTCACGCAAAGCTTTTTGTAGATGTCGATAGCGGAAATAGTACCTTGTTTGTTTACACCTATGATGACAAATTATTACATACAAATACAGTAAGTACCATCATGCGCCATCTATCGTGATAAATAATCACTAACTCAGTGATATACCCCATTGAGCAAGAGACAAATACCTCAAATCAATACTCATTGTTTTTTTTTATTTGAGTATTCAAGAGTATATATACAGAAATACTTTTGCAGAATAATTGGGACTAAAACAATATTTTTTAACATTTTAATTGGAACTCTTACTTCTGAAAAAAAAAAACATTTGAATAATGTGACTAACTTACCTTAAACTGTCAATTTGTGCTAACAAAGCATTATTATCATTATTATGAACAACGCCATCTTGGATTGCTTTGATTTCCTTGTCTTTAGAGTTAAGCATACTTTTTACACGTAATTTATATGCTTCCCAGTCTTTTTCTAATCTGTGACATTCATCCTTAGATCTTTCCAGATCATTTTGTAAATCGTTTACATAAGTCTGGGCGTGTCGTAAATCTGTCTCTAATTTTGTATTAGTTGTTTTATAATGTACCTCTGTTTGATTTACTCTGTAATTAAATATTTTAATTAATTGCTTATTAATCAACAGTGTTCTGTAGAGCAGTGGTGGTAAGGTTGTAAGAATGCTTTTCTGGTTCCACAAAGGTTGTGGTTCAAACAAATAGGAAATTAACTTTTCTTACATACCTCCATTTGTCATAGATTTACAACACAACTATTACTGTGACTCAGAACACATTGAGCCGTCAGTCCTGGTTTCACTAATACCAACATGTAAAATTAAATATGTTTTGGAAGTCCCATCACCAGTAGTAGGGCTCTGGGACTCTGTTGTATTTTAAAGATAAACATTATTTTGAGTCTGTGATTGTCAAAAAACTGTAACTGTACGATTATATTTTTAAAAAAAAAAACCTACTTATTTTCCAGGTCCTTATTGGTGTCTTTTAGCTTTTGCATATCAATCTCAAGAAATTCATTGTGTTCCTTCAATTTAGTTAATTCAACATTTATTAAGTCATCCAATTTCCCTTTTAGTTGCTGCAGTTCAGTATTAAGAGCACATTTTTCAGCATTCAAATTATTATTCAATGTGTCCGAGCATTCTACTCTTTTGTGTGCTTTGTCTAAATCTGGAATAAATTTTAAACAATTAATTTTCACAATAATCATGTCAACCAATTTCTAAAGCACATTTTTTCCAAATGTGTAAATGCGGGTTGATGGATTATTTTTTAATCTCTTAAGGTTTCCATTAAAATAGGTTAGAACAACCTATTTGTTACAAGGATCTGAAATATTATTAAAATAAAACTACCATACTGGTTAAATTCAGAATTTTTTAATTTGTAATTAATACATAGTAAAAACCAATGCCAAGGGGAAGACAGCAAGGCAACTTATGCTATTCAACTTAAAAGCAAATAAAGCAAAGATTGCTTTTTTTACCGAATTTAGTATGAAAACCATAGACAAACACAAGTCAGCCACAAGTTCTTATCAGCGTCACAAGCCATCTATTTCTATCAAGCCATCTATTTATTTCATCCAAAAAAACATTTGCTTAATATTGACCAGTGATTAACCCTAAATAAAGTTTATTTGAACACAAATAAGGATGTTATAATTTATTCAAACTAATATTGTAGAGATTGGCATTACCATTGTATGTCTAATGTTGGTTGCTCTATTCTTGCACTTCTTAAACTTACCAACAAACGGGTTTAGAATAAACAAAAGGATTGGATAGCTGAACATAACAATAATACCTGAATTATTAATAATGATATTACCATCTTCAGTTTCTCTCAAGCGGTCAAGCAATTCTGACACCTCTTTATTCATTACAGTCAGTTCGTTTTTTAACATCTCATTTTCCACTACCAAATTTTCAAGCCTATGAGATAAAAACTTGTTGTCAAATAGATGTTCCAAATCTGCTGGCAAACTAAATCCTAAAAATTATCAATTAATGTTAAATATAAATACAACAAGGTTTTTAATGAAAAAAATAAATAAAAAAAGATGGAGTGATCTGGTTATATGAATGCTTTTCTTAAAAATCCAAAAAGTTTCTTGTTTGAACCCTGCACATGCCACCATTGAGAAATACACCTTTTCCGTACCTCAGAGAGCCATGTTAAGCTATTCTTTGGTCCCAGTTTCACTTATACCAACTCGTGGAATAGTTAATAAAATGTCATAAAAATCAACAGCAGACCCTCACCAATACATCTGGCCAGCATACAAGTGTAGACCAAATTCTTCAGAAGTATTTTCTAAAATGGCCATCTCCAACATAAATGGTCTAGGACTTGTGTTGCAGGGGCTGTTATAATAAAAATAGATTTAAAAAATAATATTTTTACAACTAGATGTCTAATAAATATTTGGTGTGGTATTTATGACTATGACTAATTACTACTATATTATTTATAGTTAACAATTGGGAGTGTGATAAGAGAGAAGACAAATTTCTAAGCATTCCATGGATTCACCGTGCGGGTGCCGGGTCCATCGTGTGTGGGTAAGAGATGAGAAGAATGGTGTCTCGGGCTTGCGACCGACAATTGGCTGGTTTAAGAAAATAAATGTAAATAGTTACTAAACTACTCGTAAATACGAAAACTTTTTAATACTTCTCTGTTTTACTCCAATTCTTTGTAAAATTAATTCCTCTTCATTAACAGCCTGATCTCCTCTTTTTTGATTGAGATTATTAAATACATCCACCTTAAGAGGCTGTCTCTTTAGCTTTGATGGCATATCTCTAATCTCAAACGGCTTAGAATTATTTGTTGAATACCGTAAAGGTGGAGTAATGCTTTTAGACGGCGATGTAAATTTTGACTCATTAACATTCTGAGATCGTCGTGCGGGACTTCTGGAGCCCCCTTTCTGAGCTTTTCGCCAAGGAACACGATCAGCAGTAATGATATTATTTTTATCATATTTATTAGCCTTGACTGGATTATGATTCCTAATCGCAGCTCCCGTCTGCTCATCCAGGTTTGTAAGAAGGCTTTCGGCCCTGCCAGCTAAATCCGAAAACCATGACATCTAAGAATCAAATAGAAATCAAGAATTAGAATAGAATTTGTCGTTACCCTATCAAGAGATATTGATAATGCAATTTTTTACCTTATTTATTGAGAAAAACTGCACATTAATTTTATATACGGAATGACAAATAATTTATAGATTTTGTTATTCTGCTTTCTAACATTTTTTTGTAGAGCTGATGTTGTCAAATTTTCCCTGACAGAACTACTGACAGCCGATCAAATGACTGACAGTGACATGCAGTCATTTCGGGACTAGCTGTGCTCACTTTTTAGCATCAAGCTCAGCACGATTTAATAATACTAACCATTCTCGTAAGAATAAAAAAGTAGAACCGCACTTCGTTTCAAGTTGTTTTTTGAGCATCAATATTAAACATAATAAAGATTTGCAGAATGCATTGGTATATATATATAAAATAAATTAAATTTGAATAGCATTTGCGATTGTTTATGATTTGCCTCCGTGGTCTAGTAGTAACAAACGTTGCCGTGAACTCGGGAGGTCGTGGGTTCGATTCCCACCGGGGGCAAGTTGTACATTGTATAATTTGTCTCGGTCTGGGTGTTTATATGTATATATTTATAAAAAAAAAAAGTATAATATGTAGTTTATCAACCATCTAGTTTCCGTAACACAAGCCTCGTAGCTTACCACGGAAACTAGATGGCGCTGTGTGACCTGTCTGGAAATATTTATTTATTTATTTATTTTATTTATTTATTTATTATATATTTAGCACGACAGGTCCAAAAATACGTTTTTGACTGATAAATAATCAGCAATTCATTTACATTACTTTTCGAAACACGATAATAGTATGATAGTAACCTTGCTTAGGTCCGCAATTTATCTTCCATACATTTAAAAAAATATATATTTTATGAATGAAAATGTGATTTAGACCGTTCCGAATTGATATCACGTCTGAGCATCCAAATCGCGATATTTGATCCGAAACGAACTGTTAGAATCATATTTTTTTTTATTTTTTTTGGTTCTCTTCTATATAATCTGTGGTTCTCTTCTCCCGATGGATGATGAATGAGATGATAGGGAAGGCAAAGGGTCTAGCCCATATAGCCAAGTCTGACGTAATATATCTTTCTTTTTAATGAGTTAATGAGGTCATCATCAAATTCCAGATGCTGCAGAATTTGATGCTTTTCTTGGAGTCACTCGCGGCACCATAGCTCAAACACGTCGGGTAAAATATGGGAGTTAAAATGCGGGAAAACCGCAAAAAATAAAGTGCAACTTGTGCCCCATATTTAAAGTCCAATGGGGTGTATCACTAACTTTTTATTACGACAGATGGCGCATGATAGATGGTACCTAATATAACTGTCAGTTGCATAGAAAACTTGTATTTTTATTACGAAATTTATTATTTTCTGGATATTATGCCGAAGTGAGCATCTTTTAAGTGTACAAATCGAGATTTCTAAGCGAAATCAAACTCAAAATTGCCGTTCTATTAATAAAACCTTTTTTCTTTTTAAAGACGATGTGCGCTAACTTAATTCGTCTTTTAAGGTAGGTAACGTTAATTTAAAATACTTTTTTCCGATATGAAAATAAAAAATCTACAAAAACATTTTAAAATGATGCGATATAGGTGTAAAACAAGGTACCTAGCGGCAATGGTAAAAAGAAAAAAGGTTTTATACAAAATACATCTACAAAAAGCTTTGCCTGATACACCCCATTTATCGTTTTCCATAATTATTAAACCAAACAACACCACTTTTGACCAATAATATCCACAGTAAATTAATTTACAAAACAAAAACTTGTACTTAACATGTCCACGCAAAATGGCGCTAAGGACTCCTTATCCTTAGAATCATATTATTATTATTTTTTTGGGTTCTCTTCTCCCGATGGATGATGAATGAGATGATAGGGAAGGCAAAGGGTCTAGCCCATACAGCCAAGTCTGACGTAATATATCTTTCTTTTTCATGAATTAATGAGGTCATCATCAAATTCCAGATGCTGTAGAAGTTGATGCTTTTCTTGGAGTCACTCGCGGAACCATCCACTGCTCAAACACGTCGGGTAAAATATGGGAGTTGACAGCGCGGGAAAACCGCAAAAAATAAACTGCAACTTGTGCCCCATATTTAAAGTCCAATTTATCATTTTCCATAATTATTCACATTGTAGCACATTATTAAACAAAACAACACCACTCTTGACCAATAATAACCACAGTAAACTAATTTACAAAACAAAAACTTGCACTTGACATGGCCGCGCAAAATGGCGCGAGAGACTCCTTAGAATCATATTAACTCTAAGCGCTTTGAGCTTGATTCGGAAAGAGTTCGTTATTCACTGTCAGTCAGCAATCAGTTGTTATTGATTGATTAAAACAATAAATAATGGAGTAGTAATAATTTGAGATAAATCACAGATAAATCCATAATTTTCCACTTGTTATTATGGATTTCGAAAGTCCTGATGTTGAGAAAGAATTTCCAGGCCTATATGCTTCAGAAACAGGGCGGAAAAGCAATGAAAGTGACTGTATGTATATATTTTTTAATTTCTCTGATATCACACTGAGATCTTTAGTTGAATTTAAATACTAAATTTCTCTTGTAGTCAGTGATGGAGGCGACCACGAAAAGTCCGGCAAGAAAGATTTGTTAGGCAGACGTAAAGAAAAGAAGGAGAAAAAGGACCGGGGTTATGCTGCGCTAGAAGGCGAGAGTTCTCCTGAGGAAGATACTGACACAAAGTAAGACATCTAAATATTTATATAACTTTATTAAGTAACAGGTAGGTAGAAACAGAATCATTATATTATAATGATGATAAACTCATCAATGCACAGTGTGTTTAAAGATAAAATAACCCATAAAAAATATCTTTGTTAACTCTGTGATCTCTATGCAAATTATATCTTTAGACACTCCTACAGTGGTGAAGCAGCCCCAATATTAATATTATCTAGGTATGCATTCCACCCATCGCCAACCCATCCGGCTAACATGGCAAGGTTAGGCCAAATTCTCCAGTAGATGAAGTCTAGTACTCTGTGATCTTCATCATGATTCTATACAGTGCCGGCCCGAGCCAAGTTTTAGGATGGAGCTAGATTAAATTATGGCGCTCCTTGCAGACCCCCACCCCCTCAATTCCTCTAAACCCACGGGACATTATGTGAAATATGGAAACATTTGGAATGACAAACAAAATATGTAGGAATAAAGGTACATGTATTTATCATAAAAAATACTTTACTATTGGTTTGGTACTTATTATCTTCAGTAATTAATGTAACAATGCTTATAAGAAGTTTACATTTCTTATTTATTATTTAGGTTTAGGCTCCTACAATAATACAGAACTATTTCAGTTTTACACAAAACAAATTTTAAGTAAATTGCTGCTTACGCACTTTTGCATTTGCAATTTTTTTAATAAATGCCCCTGCACTCCACCCGCATGCGTCTCAGTCTCATTATTTCTTTATCACTGAGGCGCCCCCTGGTACTTGGCGCCTGGAGCGGCCGCTCCATTCGCCCTATGGAAGGGCCGGCCCTGATTCTATAGGTCATGATTAGGTTTATTATCTTCACTACAGCACCTAGAACAGTCCCCTAAATCTCCATCACTGAAGATAAAACTTTCCAAACACATTTCTTTAGAATTTGGCCTACTCTTGCTATGCTGGATTAAATCTGTTGACAATTTTTCTTAACAATTCCACAATTTAGTGTTAGATAACTACTTACCTACTTATGTGTCTTCAAATATTTTAGAAGTCCTTCCAAGTCTAAAAAGACAAAATCTTTTAAGTTTCCCACCAAAAGCAAAGAGAAACGAGAAAAGTCCAAAGAGAGGGCCAAAATAGTGGAGGAAGTCACAAAGCACAAGGAATGGAGCGAGAGAGCAACAGAGAAGGATAAAAAGAAGGAAAAGGAGAGAGAGAAGGAGAGAGAAAAGGAAAAGAAGGAGAAAGAGAAGAGAGACAAACTAAGGGAGAAGGATAAGGTATGGTTTATCTCCATTCTTAATAAAATATTTAGTTTTTTACATTAAAATTTATCTAAAACTTTATTTTCCGCTGGATTACAATATTGCTACGAAATTTTATCATTGCTATAAAACAATCGCAGCCGTGGTGTCACATCTAGACCGATGATATGTTTAGGCGCTTTAGAACAATGTGTATTATTTTAAAAACAAATAATACTACATATGGATTGATGACCTCGAATGAATCATTATTGGCAATAGTGGACAGTCACTATCTATTTTACTAATAAAAAAAGTTCCTAAACCTTAAACATTGCTTTTTGCATCAAAAACTGTACACTTATGATAGTCGTTTTCTAAGCGCGAGGAATGATGTCATTAGTGTCGTCACATAGCTTTGGCAAAACAGTTTATGCACGTCTCGGAACACCTTTAAGCATGCTTAGCTTCCTATTATCGTGTATCGGAACGTATTATCGTGAAAGGGTAGTGACGTGCCGAAGCGTTCCTTTCGTTTGACAGCTGGAAGAAATACTTGAGTGGAGGAGCCATTTAGGAAACGTCTAAGAATACGGGTGTTTGAGTAATACACAAAAAAATACATGTAAGCTGGATCTGCTTACCTTTAGCTTACGAACAGTAGGTACAAGTAGATTTATTATATTTTAACAAAGTATTAGTAGGTATTTGTCTAATTGGTAATATCATTCTTTAGAAATGGAATCGTAGATAAAATTGTAAATACGCAAACATTAAGGTCTAATGTAGCAATTATTTCTGCTTGACTGTACAAAAGGTTTTATACGTCCTTGGTGCAATACTATGCTTTGGCTACACTATGACGTATTAATGGAACATTTTTATTAAATAACCACGCTCTTGTCGAAGTCGATGACATGTTTTACAACAAAAGTATATCGCACACCTAGATCTGTACAGCACTAACTCTAAAAAAAATCACCTTTTTCGAAAAGACAAAGTGTTTACTCTATCCCTGTGTAGTGCAGAAGTTTTTTGTATAGATCTATGCTTTTGTGTTAGGTATCTTCAATTTATGCGTTAGGTATTTTTAAATCTCTTTTATTGGTCGGTAGGTAGTGACATAATGCCAAAAAACTGACAGCGCTCAGAGCGATCTAACTCGATATCCCTCGCGTTCAGAGCGCTTAGAACGAATATGACACTGACCGTAGTTCCGAATAATATCGCGATTTGGATGCTTAGAGCGTGATATCAATTCGGAACGGTCGAAATCACATTTTCATTCATAAAATGTTAGTTTTTTTTTAAATGTATGGAAGATAAATTGTGGATTCCATATCTTTGAGTATGGATACTAACAATTATTCATCTTTATATGTGTAAAGTTTAATATTATTAACTTATTTTGATCTTTTAAAATAAATTGCCGTGTTACAGACATTTTTTTTCCACTTATTACTTTAATATTAATTATAGATTTGTTTTAGAAGTAACATACAAACAGTATAATCGAATTACAATGTTCAATAATTTAAAAGAAAACCTAATATTAAATAAACTTGAAAATGGCACGCGACATAATGACAAAAAACTGACAGCGCTCAGAGCGATCTACCTCGATATCGTGAGCAGTCTAAGCGCGAGAAATGATGTCGTTTGTGACGTCGCACAGCTTTGGCAAAACAGTTTAAGCGCGTATCGGAACGATAGGATCGTGAGCAGTCTAACCGCGAGGAATAATGTCATTTGTGACGTCACATAGCTTTGGCATAACAGTTTATACTCGTCTCGGAATACCTTTAAGCGTGCTTAGGTTACTATGATCGTGGCTCGGAACGAGAGTAAGATTTCTGCAACACCGAATTGGTAACCACTTCAACCTAGCGCGATACTCAGAGACATGATCATATTTACGTAAACTGACTGTACCTACAGTATGAAAATATTCATTAGCTTTAGTAATAATGTCGGTGTATGTAGTGTAGTCGCGGGCCAGTAGGTTAGTTCAGTTGTCTGTAGACCGTACATAATGCAACAGCTGCGCAATTTGTTCAATAAGGTTGTTCTTGTTTTCCTTTTTCGGTTATGTGTGGGTTGTTGTTTAAACAGTGAATTTAATAGTTATAATATATATTTATATTATTCAGATTTTAAGATTAAAGGCCAGTATTATTTGTTATGTTATGAATTAAAAGGTATGTACTTAAAATGAATCAGATCTTTGTATGTATGTATATTATTCTGCAAACAAATATTTTTATCAGTATCTTTATTGGCTCTTAAGACCATCTCAACTAGGCAATAATATATTTTGTTTAAATCTTATGAAAATCCGGTTTATAAAATAATAATATAAAAAATACGTACTTTTTCTTTTATGTTCTGTGCCTCTTCATTTCACGCGTCCCTTTGCAACACTTATCCAACCCCCGCCAGCGACCTTCAGGTCATCCCTCCATCTGGCGGGAGATCGTCCCACTCTGTGTCGTCCCGTACGGGGTTTGCCCCATCGTATTTATTTATTTAAATACTTTATTGCAGTAACTTATATATCTGTGGTGTCAAGGAAAAAGAGAAGTCGAAAAATTTAAAAATTAATGTTTTGCTCTTTTTGGTACAAAATATTCATATGCGTCAATGCAATAAGGAGATGAGTCTATACACTGTACAGTTTATTTTACACCCCTACGTACATACCCTTTATGTACGGAGTCGTAACATTAAAATGTATAAATAAGTAAAGTTGGCTAAACGTGAATCCGCTTATTATTAGGCGTGGTTTCTGACCACCCCGAAAGGGAAACGGTCGTGATGATACATTTACAAGTAAAAAGAGTTCAATCGAGTTATTTCAGTATCGCGCTTTTACCGCCAATAATTCAGTTATGCATAGTGATATGAGTGGACTCGTACGTAAAGTATACGACTAATTAAATTTAACATTTACTAATTACAATTTTCTAATTATAAAAATGAGTTGTTTTCCTAATTTGCCTCTAGTGAAAAGTTTAAGTTTTGTACTTATCCCCTTTTTCCTTGACACCACAGATATATAGTAACGTATGTCAGTAACTTAGGTTATTTGGCAAATATCAACGTTTAAAAATACGAATAATCAATTTGGTACCTAGTATAAAAACAATATAAATTTAATATTATTCATTTCGGGTCAAGACTTGGTGACACATAATTTTAGAGTTCCTTGAGTCACCGACAAGTTAGAAAACTAATAATAGTAATATTGTATATGTGAAAGATGCTTTGTATTTATGTATGTTTGACTGATTGTCCGCCTTTGACGCCGATATTATTGGATGGAATTTAATGATCGACATAGGCTATATGACGTCATCATCTGAAAACGACATGTGACCACAAGTAAAATTTTACAAAGTTTACGGGCAACGTCCGGGTCAAACAGCTAGTCTATGTCAATAAAAATCAATGTATAGACTACGAAACGGCTGATTCTTATAAAATGTTCAGGCAATCTTTAGATTTGATCCTATGAAGTTTTGTGGCGATCCGATCACAGTTTTTTTTTTTTTCAATCTTTTGTCATTTAGACATAATTTCTGCAGCCGGGGCAGTTCTCTAGTTGTATTCAAATAAATAAAAAATATTGAATTAATTCTGTTATCTTTACCTTGTTTCATTATCTATGGCAGTAGCTGCTGATTGAAATCAACCTTACGTATTTATAGATAATTGATTTATTTTTTGCAATTAAATACCTATTCAGTATTCATCATCACATCCCCAAAGATCAAGTCAAAAATCAGTCTTAGCTAACTGCAGGAGATGGGCATTCCAGAACATATTTCTGGAGAATTTGTCCTTTTTTTATACGCCCTCTGGCGTTGAAGTCGGTCTGATGATTTTTTGATAAATTGTTAAGACACAATACAATATTTTTCGATCTTGAATGTACTTTTAATAAAATCAACTTATTAGGAAAAATTACGGACATTTTAAAGAAAAGAACGAAAGAAAGAAATAAATAAATAAATAAAATTATAAAATATTTATCAAAAAACAGCTTAGTCATAACAATTACAAAAGAGAAAAAAAAAAGTAATAGTAAAAAAAACTTAAAATAATATAAACTTCGTAAAAAGAGAAAAGAAAATGAGCTGCTATGACAAATAGGTGTTCAGGTCAACAGTAGATGCTGCAGCGCTGATTTTCACTGAACCCTTTAACAAAACCAATAAATAAAAATCAATAAGTGTAACTCTCAGTATTATAATTAAGAAAGTAATATAATAAAGAAACATGAAACCAAAATAAATTGAAACATATAATGGATAAATAATAAATATTAGAGATATATTAATCCTCGCCAAGCCGTCTGTCGTCCAGCGTGGCGAGCTTAGGCCAAATTCTCCAGTTCTGAAGGCCCATCTCCAGCAGTGGAGGTCTAAGACGCAGTGTTCTAGGGGCTGTAATCAATGAAAATTTAATCATAGATATGTTTTAGTTTAATAGAGTACAATCGTTATAAATGTGTTTGCTATTTTTCTCTGTCTAAAATTATTAGTAAAAATATGTCTAAAATGTCCGTTATTTTATTTCCTAGTAAGTAATAAGTTAATAGACTAATGCCCGTTTTCACCATCATTCCCTAAGTTTTAGGTAACCCTTAAGAAATTTAGGTGACACCTATTACATGTTTCGTTTTCACCAACACTTACGGGTTACCTAAGGCCATAGGGGATCCCTTAACTTTAGGGGCTCGAAAATCGGCCCCCCAAGCGCTAAATCACGGTAGTGTTTAAAGATTCATTTTATTGACTATTACAAAATGGAAGATAAAATTAATTATTTCTTTGAAGCTCTTAATGCAATTGAGACTGTCTCCGAAAGCAAAGCAAGTATAGAGAAATGGAGAATACTTTATACACAAGATGTCAGATTGATACTTAAGTCAGTAACAACACATTTTTATTTTTTTTTAAGCAACGAAACGACGTAATACAGCCTAAAATAACAAAATATTTAAAATAATGCTCTCAGAATGTATAAAAATAATTACAATACGAGTTATTTCATAATTATTTTATTTATTTTTGCTAAGTATAGAACATATTGTTAAATTAATAATTAACCGGAAAAAATACCGGTTTCGAACAACATTAGAACTGTCACTTAGGTAGCCCCTAACTAAGGGCCTCCTAGCATGGTGAAAATAAATTTAGGTAAAAGGCCCATTTAAGGGATCCTTTAGCTTAGGTGATTCCTACTTACCTTAGGGGACTGTTTAGGGATCAGTGGTAAAAACGGGCATAAATTTATCAAAAGACTTGAATAATCTTTAAAAGTCTTATATTGTTCGAAAGATATAAATAAATATGAATTGAACTATTTGGTATCAGTAGAAACATTTGCGACGGCTTAACGTGCTCCCTGAGGCACGGGAACGGTGGTGTTGTAAATCTATAACAAATGTACATCATTGGTATTGTGTATTTATCATTTGTACGTGCAATCTTTTCGAATTATGAAAAGTATTCTAATAACCGGACCACCACCTCCTTTTATCTATTTCAATAATTATTGTTATTTTAGGAAAAAGAAGAAAAGGCAAAATTTAAGCTAGAATCCAAAGAGAAGTTGAAAGATGAGAAAAAGGAAAAAGTGAAAGATAAAGATAAGGACAAAGTGAAAGAAAAGGAAAAGGATAAAGTGAAAGAAAAAGAAAAGGATAAAGTTAAAGAAAAGGACAAGGATAAAAAGGAAAGAAAGCTAATCAAAGTACCTTCCACAGTCACATCTGGGGTGCCTTTTGAGGAAATATTTACTTTGGGAGGTAGGTTTCTTTTTCTTATACGGGATTTTATCTTAAGGCCACGTAGCCAACGTTATAGGTATAAGGACTAAAGGTTCTTAAAAAAAGCAAGTAACTGGCATCAGTGCCTAAAATTCTCTCTTCGACACATGACTGTGACCTGCAATCTACTCAAAACAACCTTGCTATTCCTACCTCCCTACTTATTTGCGGTCAGACACTTAGGTCTCACAAGTTTTTCATACTACTATTAGTAACAAATAAAACAAGACTTGTGCAAAACCAAGATTTGACCGCCTCCGTGGTCTAGTGGTAACAAACGTTGCCGTGAACTCGGGAGGTCGTGGGTTATATTCCCACCGGGGGCAAGTTGTACATTGTATAATTTGTCTCGGTCTGGGTGTTTATATGTATAATATTTACAACAAAAAAAAGTATAATATGTAGTTGTATCAACCATCTAGTTTCCGTAACACAAGCCTCGTAGCTTACCACGGAAACTAGATGGCGCTGTGTGAACTGTCTGGAAAAAAAAAAGATAGGAGTGCAAGAACTAGACCTGGACCAAGACCAGCTGTTTTCATGCAAGACTTGGTCAGTCTTGGTCTTGCTTCGGGCAACACTAGTCGCGGTCAGCTCCGGATCTAGGAGGGGAAAGCCGGGGCCCTTTCCCCCGGCAATTTTAGAGGGCGGCAAATTCAAACTAATACTCAACTCATCATTAAAGCAACTTTGACCACAGAAACGTCTAGTACTCGAAGCACAATCCCTCCGCAAATGATTTATTTTTGCGGGGCGCATAAGCATAGGTCCACGAGACGGCGCGGAGCTCGCCCGCAGAAATCGCATTTTGTGCATTACAATAATATAATTGATTTTTGTTTTTAATCTTACGTTTTATTATAGACCCTGTCCTGTGCTATACTAATTAAAAAATCGTTTTTTAATCAATTAAAAATATATATGACTAGCTGACACTGCAAACGTTGTTTTGCCATATAAATTATTTCTAGGGAATTTCTAGTGTAGAAAAAAAAACTGAATTATTGTAAGTGTGTAAGGATGTGGTATATGAGTGAAAGAGGCATGGAGCGCTGTGAGCGATGAGAGAATATAAAAATAACAAAACACCAAACATTTTTTATAATATTCATTTCTTAAAATTATATATATCGTGAGAGAAACAGGAGACCGGCTTCGGTATCATCCCTACTCCGTGCTGTTTACTGGGAAGTGACATAGTCTGGCAAATGAGTGTTGCCCCAGAAAAGGCGCGGAAAATTAAAAAAATTGCACTGGTAACACTAATTATATCAGGAATAAACTGTCTTGATACTAATGTTACCATGCAATAAGTTTCAATTAAATGTTAGGCCAAGTGATAATTGATCAGTTATCGAGCGGAATGGAAAATTATTAAATTACTAAAATGACTATTAAAAAATAGGGGTTGGTGATAGAAGGGTGAAAATTGAGGGTTGTATGTATTTTTAATGGCACATTATAAATAAATGAAAAATTAAAATTTTGTCCAAAAAAATAAAATAAAATGTTAGGGGTGGACAACCCTTATCACTTAGGGGTATAAAAAATAGATAGTAGCCGATTCTCAGACCTACTGAAAATGCATATAAAATTTGATAAAAATCGGTCCAGCCGTTTCGGAGGAGTATGGTAACTAACATTGTGACACGAGAATTTTATATATAAGATAATGCTAAAATGATAAACGAGAGCGGGGAGGGCGGCATTTTTTAATTTTTGCCCCGCCTCGAATAAAATCAAGATCCGGGGCTGGTCGCGGTTCGATTAAGGTGTAGTCTTGTGTAGAGGAGAGTACTCATAATTATCTCGCCAAACTGTTTCAAGATAACACTAAGCAAATACAGGTAAATTAATTTACCCAATGTGTTTAATTGTTAGTGTACCGCTAGTCATGAATCCATTTTTGTATTACGAAGTTGTTGATGGTAAGAACGTGTGCTGTTTTTCATACTTTAATCTATATATTTATTTATTTATAAACTTTATTGTAATTTACAATCGGCCAACATAATGCCGCGGCATTCTCTGACCGTTGACCGTTGGGACAAATGAGATTTCTTCATTAGATCGAGGATAGTGAAATGATATTAAGAAATTATTTTTATTCCAATAAATACCATAAAAGTAAGTAATTATTATATAAACACACATATACTTAACATATAGATAGCATTAATACATAAACATATATTATAAATACTATACATAAAAATAACTACTGGTTTTAAGATTATTATATTCCGCCTCCGTGGTCTAGTGGTAACAAACGTTGCCGTGAACTCGGGAGGTCGTGGGTTCGATTCCCACCGGGGGCAAGTTGTACATTGTATAATTTGTCTCGGTCTGGATGTTTATATGTATAATATGTACATATTTACAAAAAAAAAGTATAATATGTAGTTTATCAACCATCTAGTTTCCGTAACACAAGCCTCGTAGCTTACCACGGAAACTAGATGGCGCTGTGCAAAAAGCTACAATCCTTAATACTTGCCGTATAGTCAGAAAGTTTGGAGTTAAAGAAGCATGATGCCCACTTGGCCGAGGCCCGTGAACGTCATTAGGTAAACCGGTTAAATACCGAGATGCTTTAAGAATACACATTACATAATAATGATACTATACAATGATAATAATAATAATAACTACAGTCGTGATAATACATTATTATTATTATGTTTTTAGATTTACTTATTTTTTAAAATGATTCTACTCCTAGTGGAAGACAGGTTGCATATAATGACATAATTATGACATATACTGTTTTAAGTTTGATTTTACAATTTGTAAATTAGTTTCATTTATTAATTTAACTGCTAAAATTTGATTTTAAATTTCCAGTCGCTCTTCCGATATTTGGTGTTCCTCTACACCAATCAGTGGAGAGGTCGAGATGTCACGACGACACCGGTCTCCCATTGGTGGTTCGAGACAGCATAGATTACTTGCAGGTACATTTTTATATTTTCACTAGTTTGGAGCAGTGGTCTACAATTTAATTTACCCTAGCAATAATGATAAATCATTATGAACTATCAATCCGTTCTTTCTGTAAATTGCAATGTTATATAAAAATTTTTGTAGTATGACAATGCCACTTTACAGCAGCTATAATCTTAGTGACATCCTCATAATTGTTTTCGTCTTAGCTTGTAGTATGACAATGCCTCATTACGGCAGCTATAATCCTTGATGTATTTATTTTATAATTGTGTATGTCTTAGTTTATAATATGACAATGCCTATTTACAGCAGCTATAATTTTAAGATTATAATTATGTATATTTGGGTTGTAATGTGCTGCTCCAAATACAAACTATTTCCCAGAAAATAAGCTTTTTGTTATATTGATTAATTTATTTGACATGTAAAAGCGCAGAATACATTATATTTATTGTCCTATGCCTACTTACAAAATACTTAAAATAAAAATTTAAAAAATATATTTCATCACAAACCCTAGAACACAGAGTTCTAGACCTCCACTCTGGGAGATTGGCCTTCCAGAACACGTATCTGGAGAATTTAGCCTAACTCGCCATCCTGCTGGGTTGGCGAGAGTCTGGTGTAGTTTTTTAATGACAATTTATTAACGATGTTAGTATTAGTGGACCCGGGACCGACGGCTCAACTTTCGGTTCGAAGCACGCGAACGGTGGTGAAGATGACAAATTTCTAAGCATCATCTAAAAGATAAAGGAGAACTGCCTGCGTGGTCTAGCGTGACTTAGGTTCGATTCCTGGTCGGGACATAAAAATATTTAATAATGTAAATTAATACATTTAATTTATTTGTGATATTTCTCGAGTTTGGTTGCCCCGGTGGGATTCGAACCCACGACCTCCCGAGTTCACGGCAACGTTTGTTACCACTAGACCACGGAGGCGGTCAAAGTTTAACATGTTGAAGAGATATCTGCGACAAATAAAGTGTGTTAGATGTGTTTCTTACTTGGTAAAATATATAAATTGAAGCTATAAAATTTTATTGCCAAATATTTCCCCTCTCTTTGGAGCGGCGTCATCAGTGACAGTGACTGAAGGTCTTTGTCATAAATTTTGAAAAAGTAATTTTATTTCTTATAGCAATGGTAAAGGTAATGCACTATACAGTTTTGTATTTATTTTTTAGAAAAATATCATCATCACCTAGCGAAATATTAAAGAGAGGCGAAATATTTGGCAATAAAATTTTAGAGCTTCAATTTATATATTTTACCAAGTAAGAAACACATGTTGAAGAGAAATATGTAATAATATTTTCTTTTAATTCCAGGCTCACGGTTTAAAATCTCCCCAAATATACCGCGGAGAAGCTGATAAAATTAAGTTACAACAGCTGAAGAAATTGTATACTGATCGCGCTACCACCTTCCCTTATCACTGGGATGTTCCGGTTGCTTGTGGTATACTCAAGACGTTTATCAGGTAAACTACACTATATTCGTGAGTATAGTAAAGTAGGTTTTCAACCTGTCGAATTTCTGTTGAAAACATTTTTGTTTATAAATATTAAGAACTTTTGCTAACCTCTCGCTCGCACTAATTTTAAAGATTATTCAAAATTGAGTGTACCTTAAAAACATGTAGTCTATTAACATTCTTGGAATTAAAATTGCTAATTTTAGACAGAAAATAGCATAAACATTACAACGGTTTTACTAAAATAAATCTATGATTATTATATCTCTAAAATGTCCGTAATTTTATTCCCTACTATAATATAATAAGATGAAGAGCATGAATACAGAGTGCACGCGATGACTCTAGAAGTTCAAAATGACTGGCTAACTTTGGGCGATTTTTGCATCCCTCCAGCCCTAAAGTGGCGCACACTAATGTACGATTGGTCTCCGGCGTTGCTAAAGTTCTACCTAAACGCTTTTCAAATGTCCCTCCCGGACCAGAGTAATCTGGTAAGGTGGGGAAAAGCTACGGAAAAGAACTGTACATTGTGTGGTGCTGCCATAGGAACTGCTAGACACACACTTGTAGGGTGCGTTACTCTCTTAGAAAAGGGCTATTACTCACGCCGACATGACAAAGTCCTAGGTGTTATCCGTGAAGCAGTAAGTCTTTCTATTGCAAGAGCCAGAAAGGGACTGACTACAAATAAAACTTTGACCACATTTGTAAAGGAAGGGCAAAGCACGAAAACTAAATGCAAGCCCACCTCGATCCTTGGCGCCGCATCAGACTGGAAAATTCTCATGGATACATTTGAACACCATTATAGGATCCCAGATGAACTAGCTGTATCAGCCTATAGGCCAGACATCTTAGTGTTTTCTCGGAACTTGAAAAAAGTTATCCTTATTGAACTTACCGTTCCGTGGGAATCAAATATTCCAAAAGACCACAACATGAAGTCGAATAAATATTATGATCTCACAGAAGAAATGATCAGGAACGGGTTCAAGACTCAGCTTTACGCAGTGGAAGTTGGTGCAAGAGGAGTTCCAGCAAAATCTTTGCATCACTTACTGAAAGAATTGGGCCTAAGCAGGTCTGCCGTCAATACATTTATGGAACGAGCTTCCAAGACGGCACTAACGGAATCATACAGTATTTGGTTGGGTAGGGAGAGAAGTAGAATGGTGGATGGTGAGCGTATTATCGCGAAATAGAAAAAAAAGGAGGCCTCCTTTTCTTAAACCAGCCAATTGTCGGTCGCAAGCCCGAGACACCATTCTTCTCATCTCTTACCCACACACGATGGACCCGGCACCCGCACGGTGAATCCATGGAATGCTTAGAAATTTGTCTTCTTTCCATTTCTTTATTTTCTCGATGACAGTTCCTGTAGGATGTAACTGCGCATATTACACAAAAATAAACTTTTAAATGCGAGGTATAAAAAATACAACTGCCTAATTTTGTTCCTTTATCCCATATAATATTCATCCAAGACAAATTGAGTCCATATATGCAGTATTTTATTTTTTTAAAGTACGATAAATACCAACATTTTAATAAAGTTACATTCTATGGCAATATGAATAGTGATGTTATGATTGAAATATCTATATTGTATCGATATTGTATATAAATTTGTGACGTCACAGTTGTAACTGAAGGTTTAGACTGCATATTTTAAACTTTAAAATATTATTAATCTCAACATTTTTATACAATATTGATCCTTTTTTATCATCTTTTATGTATAGTGATATTTTATTGAATTAATTATTTACCACTGTCACCATGCCTATTGTAATAAGTATAGCTGTTGTAAAATAAGTAGGTATAGGTAGGTACTCGACAATGAAACGAAATAATTATAACGACAGGTATTTTTTATTTTTTTTACTCAAAATCTGATGAATCGCCATTGTCACTCGATGAGTTCTCCCCAACATTTATTATAAGTTCCTGTTCTTCTAAATTATCGAATGCCACATGAATTTCCCAATCCGACATTATAGTGTTTTGGGTTCTTCTCACAATATTTTCCCAGTTTTCGGCAGTTACTTCCGCACATGCATTTTTTAATAAATCTAACATCTTGTTTGCCGTAAAAGGGGGATGGGTATTGTTTCTAGCGGCGTGTCCCTTGATTTGTGCCCATATTAGTTCTATAGCATTGTACTGGCAATGATACGGCGGAAGTCGAAGAACCCAATGACCACATTCGGTAGCTATTTCGTCGATAACATATATTTTAGGGAGGCTTTTTTTCGATTTGAAAATATTCACTTGTACTTTTAATAAAGTATATATATATAATCGATATCATTACTTATTTGGCCACAACACTACAACTATCAAATTAGATCTGTCATCGAAAAAATAAAGAAATGGAAATAGTATAGTAAGGTTGACTACAGTTTGAGAACCACTAGTTTTATTGTTTACATATTTCTTTTGCTATCTCGAATAAGGTATAATTTTAAAGTCAACAATATATTTTTTTCGTTCATAAAGGACGTAGTCCATACATGTCCATAATGGACTACTATTTATATTTTTTTATCATTGTATCATGTAATTTTCCAGTGAACTTCCCGAATCAATTTTAACTCAAGAGCTCCACGGCCAACTGGAACAAGCCACCGCCATCGCAGAGCCACAGCGTGAACATACGATGACGTCACTCCTCCACAAACTCCCGGCTTGCAACTTCACTATGCTGTCCTGGCTCATACTACACTTCCAATCTGTCATATCACATGAAAATGTAAGTCAAACTGTGTAATATATACATAGGTATAGTGGTCAACGAAAAAAACCTTCATGTGAACAACAAACATTTTAGGATCATTTCACATCACATCCCCTAGACCACATCGCCATCTGCCGGGGCGGGAAAGTATCCACCGTTCGTGCCGATAAACCCAGTAAAGTGTATCCACACGTTTCGGGATCAGGCTCGAATAGCCGTCATGCCCAGTCAAGCCGGCTTAGTGTTAGGGACTGATGTCAGTCATGAGTGTCTGATTCTAGTTGCTAACATTCATGGATCTCGCGCGCCACTTAACATCAGGTGGGCGCAAGGTCACATATAAAAAAATAAAAGTAAAGTATCATCACGACCGTTTCCCTTTCGGGGTGGTCAGAAACCACGCTTATAAATAAGCGGATTCACATTTAGCCAACACTTTACTATCATGACAATTGGCAAGCTCGTCGATGTCTCCAGCGTACCAAATAAATTAAATATTAATTAAATGTATTTATTATAATAAATTATGACCGCCTCCGTGGTCTAGTGGTAACAAACGTTGCCGTGAACTCGGGAGGTCGTGGGTTCGATTCCCACCGGGGGCAAGTTGTACATTGTATCATTTGTCTCGGTCTGGGTGTTTATATGTATAATATGTATATATTTACAAAAAAAAAAGTATAATATGTAGTTTATCAACCATCTAGTTTCCGTAACCCAAGCCTCGTAGCTTACCACGGAAACTAGATGGCGCTGTGTGACCTGTCTGGAAATATTTATTATATGATTTATTATATTTACATTAATGAATATTTTTGCGTCCCGACCAGGAATCGAACCCGTTACCTCCGAGTCTAAATCCACGGACTTACCGCTAGACCACGAAGGCAGAATACGGTAAATGGGTGCATATTCTGACCTGTGTGTGTGGTTCCGTTGCGGAATGGAGAAGGTTATAGAGCTATTCAGAGCACTCACCATATCAGCGAAGCTGCAGGGATTCGAGACTTCTAGATATATAAAACAGCTCGTTCTTTTCTTTCTTAGTAAGTTATGTTTATCCTATTTTCAGGTAAACCATGTGACGATCCAGCAGATAGCAACAGTGATGGGTCCGGCTCTCAACATGTCACTTAATCTTCTCACTTACCTTATAACTAAGGCAGACTTGTTCTTTCCTGATGCACAACTTTCTAGGTGAGTGAATAAGGATTTATTTAAGGCTCTGCTGGTGAAAGGAAAGGGAACTTATAATAATCCAGGGCACGACAAACCATTAAGCATCAAGAGTTGGAGCAGAGTCTATGATAAACACAATTCACGATTCAAAGTAATAATAATAATCCAGGGCACGACAAACCATTAAGCATCAAGAGTTGGAGCAGAGTCTATGATAAACACAATTCACGATTCAAAGTAATAATAATAATCCAGGGCACGACAAACCATTAAGCATCAAGAGTTGGAGCAGAGTCTATGTTAAACACAATTCACGATTCAAAGTAATAATAATAATCATTTATTTACTTTACAAAAATTGCTTTATTACTAGTTACATTAAAGTATCGAGTACACAGGATATGATCTAGCATATATTACAGTCTTCGTCTTTGTAACAGGAAGGCATGTATGAAGAGGTTGATAAATGTCGACGAAGCGAAAGAGATAGGTATGTCGTGGTCGTCTCAAGTGGCGCTTATTATAATATTGTTAGTAATAAATAGTACACGTATATAGGGTGGTACTCCCTGTTACTAGTGTAAGAGTGCCCTTGTGGCTCACGAACCTGGGCGGTTTAGGTTCGACAACTTTGGCTCTCCTCCAGGAGGTTGGTCTCCCGTTGGGGGGCCGCGAGCATGACGAATCTATGTTCTGGAGATGCTTGAAGATGCTTTTATTTATACCTACCCTTTTCTGTATTTCTATTTCGACGTTCGTATGCGGTCCGTCAAGGTGACGCCGCAGAGAGCGTGGTTTCTGACCACCCCAAAAGTGTTACGATTGTGATGATTTCAGTTATTGAATACTGTATTTTTCCCCAGATACGTGCCTCCCCTTCTCTCGATTCCCCCGGATTTCCCGTCGACTGCCAGTTCTCTCTCCGCAGAACTTCGCAAACAAGAATCTCTTCTCAACCAGATCCACGCAGAAATGCACGCCGGATTCATTACTCCAGCTAGAGACCATCAGCTATGGGAAGCTCAGACTATTGTCACGCAACTGAAGGTAAAAAAGCTTTGTTTAATAATAATAATAATAGGAAAGTAATTAAGAGGGTTTAATCATAAAAAATATTTTATTATATATAATACGCTCACCATCCACCATTCTACTTCTCTCCCTACCCAACCAAATACTGTATGATTCCGTTAATGCCGTCTGTCTTGGAAGTATTGTATCCTGCAGACCTGTTTAGGCCCAATTCTTTCAGTAAGTGGTGCAAAGATTTTGCTCCTGTCGCACCAACTTCCACTGCATAAAGATAAGGCCATACAAAGTAACCCCGTTTATTGAGGTGTTGCTCAATAAGATGGACAGGTTACTCAACTCCTGTATCAGGTTTATTTTCGGCCTTCGCAAATACGACCACATCTCTGAGTATCGAACAAAATTAAAGTGACTACCAATTCGCTGTCGCAGGAATCTCCGAATTCTCTGACACCGAAATACCTCAATAGTAAATTTGCCTATCTCTCTTCATTCCATGATAAGTCTCTTCGCTCTACTCATCTCTTCTCTCTATTCCCTCTCACCATACTGGATTTATGGCCAACTCATTTGTTGTTGTCTGTGCAAATCTGTGGAATGAACTACCGGTAGAAATCCGACAAGTATCCAACCGAAAAATGTTTTAAAAAATGGTGTCATCGCATTATTTAAATGGTTCATAAGTTATGTAATGGTGATACCATGCATATGTATTATTAGTATTTAATATATCATAGTTATTAGTATGTATTTAGTAATATCATTGTATTTATATGTATATAGATTTATTATTATTATATATAAATATTTGCACCTACCTTACGTTTGAAATGGTCCCCATTGTCCCTAAGGTTGGCTGTCAGATAATGTCTAGCGGCATTAAGTCTGCTCCTTGTATAACGTGCAATAAAGTTTTAAATAAATAAATCTATTATAGTTGTCTATGTATGGTTATTTTTATTAGTTTTAAAATGTTAGTTTAGTTTAATTTTTGATTTTAAATGTCCAGAGGTTAGCGGGAAGTAAATGTCTTGCGGCTAATGCTTTTTGTTTAGGTTTACAACAAAGTTGTAAAATAAATAAATGTGGGAGCGAGATGGTTGCAAAGCGTTAGGCCATCTTAAATCATTAGCTATAAAAAAATGCTGTAAAATTATTTCATTGAGCCAAGAAAGATTTGGTTAGTATTAAATAAAAATCAGTTAGACGGGTCACATATCATAGTCCTTAATATCTCAGATTCCTTTTTTACTGTTGGAGATCAGTCTTCCAGAAATTTCTAGACTATTTAGCCTACACTCGCCATGCTGGCCAGACGGATTGTCTGATGTCACGTGCCTCGGAGAGCACGTTAAGCAGTCTGTCCTGGTTACACTAATAACCAACTTGTGGAATCGTTAATAAATTGTCATTAAAAATTGACATCATATCCTCGCCAAGGCCACCGTGGCGAGTGAAGGCCAAATTCTCCAGATAGAGTTCTAGGGGCTGTAATTGATGATTAGTAGAACCGGGACCGACGGATTAACGTTCGTTGCGAGGCACGGGAATGGTGGTGTACAAATGTACGTAAGAAGTGTAATTGTTATTGGCACATGCCGGGGTTAGAACCGATTTTCTTTAGGTTTATTTAAGGAAAGTGTACTTACAACCCAGCCACCAACAATATTTTTACATAAATATTTTATTCTCAGAGAAAACTTCGCTCAGTCCAAAAGTCAGTCGAAACGACGCAACCAATACGACAGTTATCAATCGACGAAAAACCCACCGATGACGAACCCGCACCAGCACAACCTAACAAATCACCACAACCAACACCAGAAGAAGAACCTATTCCAGAAATACCAGAACCGAAACCAGATACACCAAAGATCAAACCAGAAGACGCATTCCCCAACGACGACTTCGAAGACTTCGCGTTCAAAGAAAACGAAAAGCCAAAACTATCAGAAAAAGAGATCAAACTACTCAAACTTCAATTGGAAAATGCAGAATATTTACAATTAAAATCGCTGCTTCAAGCAAAAATCAACTCGGAACAGTTTGAAATTGTCAAACTCAGAAGTCATGTCGCTTTGAAGAATAAACTAGAAGGAAATGTCCCTAAGGAAGTTAAGGAAGTGCACATACAAGATGAGCAGGAATTAAGGCAGACTTTAGCTAAGGAGAACTTAACTCTAGAACAACAGGTCAATGGACTGAGCAATCAGATATTCCAAGAGAGAGTGGCTTGTATACAGCTTAAAATCGAATTGGCTATGAAAGAAATTATGTAATAAATATTAAATTTTAACAAAGCAATAAAATTAACTAACACCAGAAAACTAATCCCAGATCCAAAGCCAGAAACACTAAAAATTAAACTGGAAGACGCATTCCCCAACGATGATTTCACGGATTTCGCGTTCACAGAAAATGAAAAACCAAAACTTTTCGAAAAAGAGATTAAACTAGAAAATATACAATTAGAAAATGCTTTGCAATTGAAATCATGTAATCAATATTAACTAATACCAGAAAAAAACACAAATCCCAGAACCAAAGCCAGAAACAGTAAAAATCAAAACAGAAGACGCATTCTCTAACGATAACTTCAAAGATTTAAATCCCAAACCAAAAAATATATTGAAATACTAAAAAGATATTAAAATTCGAAGAGAGAAGACAAAAAACATTTTAAATAAAATTTCAAAAAAAATGCAAATCTATAAAAACTATACCATAAAATAATCTAAAGGCTTACCAAAAACACTGGTCTTATTTCGAAGTTGAATTATAATTGTAATGTTTGGTTTGAGGTAGTTGGCATATATGGCATTACTCATGCAGGACACTCGTTATTATAAATTCATATTTACAACGCTTTGACACATTTGTGTGTATCTAGTATACCCCATATTATTTCAATTATAAAATGCTAAATATTTACATTTAAAATCGTTAAAATTTTGCACTTTTACCACGCCGCCTTTGGTTAATAATGAACGATTATTTTGCACTTTTACCGCGCCGCCTCTGATTGACAATGAACAAAAATTTTACACTTTTACCACGCCGCCTTTGATTGTCAATAAACGGTTATTTATTACTTTTACCGCGCCGCCTCTGATTGACAATGAACAAAAATTTTACACTTTTGCTCTGTCTGATTGACAATGAATAATTATTTTATTATAGAGTTGTTTTCTTTAACTTCCATTAGGTAAGTGTGTAAGCGGCCGGTCAAACTATTTATTCTTTACGCAATAAAAACTAGTTTTATTAGAAACTTTTCATTTTCATCTTATTTCAGCAGCGAAATATACTCATGTCTTGTGAAAATTCACTTATAATTTACCAAATAAATATAAAAACCGTAATTTTAGACTTATTTTTTTTTTAAATATGTTGGATTGTGCGAGCGAGATGGATGCTATTAACACTCTTAACATTATTGACGTAGTTATTGTTAAAGTACACTTTGTGATATATTTAGATTTTAAGTTATTATTTATATTGGATTCTTATATTAATACAAATAAATATTGGTCACAATTTTTTTGTGTTTTATTTTTTCGTTATTACTCTGGCTTTGATTAGACTTTGCTCAAACTGTCCTATCATAACACAGCCCTAGACTTCCTCTGTTGGAGATGGGAACTTCCAGATTTTGTCTGATGTAATTCTTTAATGATATTTTTTAACGATTTCACAATTTGGTATTAGTAGAACCGGGACCGACGGCTTAACGTTCTTTTCGAGGCACGGAAACGGTGTAGTAAATCTATGACAAATGTTACATCCATAGTGAAAGTGTATTTCTTATTGGTACTTGCCGGGGGTTTAAACCGACCTTTATAAGATTTCAAGGAGAGGCTTGAATGGTAATCAAAAGTACTAATCATCACCATTACTTTTTTTTTTATACTAGCACGACATGTGACCTTGGGCCCACCTGATGGTAAGTAGCGCGCAAGGTCCATGAATGTTAGCAACTGAAGTCAGACACTCATGACCGACATCAGTCCCCAACACTATGCCGGCTTGACTAGATGCTTTTTCACACTTCGCTTGAAGGACTCCAAGTTATAGGAAAGTGGAAACACAGAGGCTGGAAGAGCATTCCACATCTTTATCGTGCGACAGATGTATGAGTCCCCAAATTTATACGTACGTGAAGGGATGGTGAATACGGTATGTGGGTGCATATTCTGACCTGTGCGTGTGGTTTGGTTTCGGAATGGAGAGGGATATATTCATCAAAGAAGAATACTCTTGGATCCCATGGTCCCCTACACCATCTGTCACAATAGATTTGATTGCTCCTTCCTGACCTAGCAGCTCAATTATGTTAGAAAAGTTATTCTCTTCAGCTGTTTCTACCAAATAAGTCGCGGACAGCAGCTGGTGAACGTGCATTACATACACTCATGTCAGCATACATTAATCACCTGAATCAAGTAGATATATTCACATATTAACTGCCTCCGTGGTCTAGCGGTTAAGCTCGTGGATTTAAGACTCGATTCCTGGTCAGGAAACAATAATATTTAATTACTCTCCCAAACGTCAGATGGTAAAGATGATACCATACGGTATGTACATTATTTTATATTCTTATATGTATGCAAATAGTATTTTATTATTTCTAAAAGGAATTGTATGTTTATTATATACATATTTTTAAAAAATTGTTTCAGCTTTAGTTTTTCGAATAATATTTAGTTTTTGTATACTTATTGAAAATTTTATAATAATGTTATTTCTTATAGGCAATAAAGGCTACTGTGGTAATGTGGTGGTCGCCTATAATAGGTGCAACATCTAACTTCTGATTTAGTGTTAAGTACAAATAAGTGTGTGATGTTAGCACTGTTGGCTACCCTATTATAAATAAATAAATAAAGTGTGATATTTGCATACTATCTTCCATCCGCGATAAACCTTTACGTTCTTCTCATAACTCGCTTCTTTCTGTTCACATAATTCTGGATTTGTCTCCAACTCCTTTGTAGTCGCTGCCACAAATTTATGTAATGATCTTCCGGTGAACATAAGGCACGCAACTAACAGATATTCATTTAAAAATTGGTCTGTTCACACCTTATGAATAGCTCTAAACCACGATAGTAAGTTGTATTTGTGTATAATATTGTGTATATTGATATTTTAATACATATATAAATCTATATCAGTACGTATATAATACATGTTAAGGTCATTCTATAATTGTATATTTTTACTATACTTTCATTGCAACTGCCTCCGTGGTCTAGCGGTTAAGTCCGTGGATTTAGACTCGGAGGTACTGGGTTCGATTCCTGGTCGGGACACAAAAATATTCATTTATGTAAATAAATACATTTAATTTATTTGTGATATTTCTCGAGTTACGGTACGGCTGGAGACATCGACGGGCTTGGGCCTATAGTAAAGTTGGCTAAATGTGAATCCGCTTATTGATAAGCGTGGTTTCTGACCACCCCGAAAGGGAAACGGTCGTGATGATACTTTACTTTCATTGCACCTATATTTGTTCAAATTTGTCCCTAAGGTTTGGCTGTTAGATAAAGTCTTCGGGCATTGAGTCCGCCTTTGTACTTTGTGCAATAAAGTTTTTAAATAAATAAATATGATTATTACTACGGTTTATGATGAACTGTCAAAATCTAAACGGTTTTTTTTTTAAATTAACATTCGTTATTGGAACTTAGAACGCAATTAAATATAAAACAACAGGAAGTACAAGAGTTTACAAGAATAATGGTATATCTTCAAGTGGTGATACAGTTTGTTTATCATAGATAAATATGATTAATCATTTTATAACATCTGATCTAGACTATAATGTAGATACTATCATTCATCATTGCAACACGACACCTCCACTGCCAAAGATGGGCGACTTTTCAGAACATCATCATCCTCGTCACCCTGTGTCTCTGCTGGTTGTAACCCACCCCCAAGGCTCTCGCCAATTGACTGCACGCGATCTTTTGGTCTCCATTTCATTTGTCCCATCATTTTTTTTTTTTTTTTTTTTTTAATACTAGCACGACATGTGACCTTGCGCCCACCTGATGGTAAGTGGCGTGCGAGGTCCATGAATGTTAGCAACCAGAATCAGAGACTCATGACTGACATCAGTCCCTAACACTATGTCGGCTTGACTGGGTATGACGGCAATTCGAGCCTGATCCCGAAACGTGTGGATACACTTTACTGGTTTTATCGGCAAGAACAGTGGATACTTCCCCGCCCCGGCAGACTGGGCAAATTACCACCATCAGTCCGCCTACCACCTATTTAGTAACAATTAAAGTTAAGGCATGGAATGTTTTAGTTTTATTTTGAAGGGCAGCCGGTACAGTAGACGCCATTTTTTTTATTTTTTATTATGGCACAAACAGTCATTACAAATGAAGTTATATAATTAAATACTTAAAAGAAGACCTTTAGGGCCAATACTTAAACAAATTATAGTTAATTAACTATAACTACAAGACTGAAGGAAGACATAATATTTAAAAGAAAGATAAGCAAGTTATACAAGGTAATCTATAGTAATAACATAGATATAGACGACGCGACGATCCTATGTCTATGAGTAATAACAACAGTAATTTAATCAGTTACAGTTTCCATTTTAATTCGGATAAATCTCTTAATTTTTAAATGTATACATAATTAAATTAAAATTGATTCTAGTCTAAAATCTAAACAAAACTAAATCGATATTCAATAATTTTTCACACAAACATTGAATCAATACTGCATTAAAACGACAGAACTGTAATTTTATACCTACAGGTTTTTTTTTAGACCTGAGAGAAGTAGGTAAGTAGTATACGTAAACAATAGTGAATAATTTTATATTTGTATAATGTTATTCACGTCTGTATACTGCGACCTTTATTACTTGAAAATGATGTCATTTCACCTGGATAAAGTCTTTAATATATGATCATTAAGATAATAGAAAAAACATTTTTATGTCATCATATTTTATCAGCGTGTATTAAGGCTGAGACACACTAAATTAATTGGGAAAACTGGATATCGATTATTGATCCTGCTAAGAACCCCGCTCTGCGCAAATACGCCAACCTCGTTACAGGTATGAATTTGTGTCGTAGGTATGGGGTCCCTTAGCCAAGCGCCTAGCCAAAGAGTTGTCCAAACAGCTGACGGAAAAATCAATCAGTTTGTCACCTGAATTGCACGGCAACATTCTTACCGTTAGCAAATAGGGCATAATTAAATATTCTCCATTTTATTGTAAGAACGGGAGACGCGCGGGGAGTGTGAGAAACAGTTTCATTACAGCCCCTAAAACTCAGCGTCCTAGACCTTCACTGCTGGAGATGGACCTTCCAGAACTGGAGAATTTGGCATACACTGGCCACGCTGGCCAGACGGCTTGGCTTATTTTTATATGATGTCAACTATTTATTAATGATTCCACAAGTTGGCATTAGTGGAACCGGGATCTACGGCTTAACGTGCTCTCCGAGGCACGGGAACGGTGGTGTAGTATATCTATGACAAATGTACGTAATAAAAGTGTATTTCTGATTGGTACATGCCGGGTGGGTTTGAACCTACCTTTGTAGGATTTAAAGTACGCGTTCTTACAACCGAGCCACCACCGCGCCAGTGGTGTAAATACTTTTCTCTCTCTGTCAGCGCTAACTGGAAGATAATTCTATCTTGTGTCTTTAGTATTTACAATTTTACTTAAGACTTATATTATACATGTACGTTGGAAGTAATTGCTATGTTGATGCTTGTGTGTCTTTAAAGACGTTGTTAGGGTTCAGACTCTCATGGTGTGGCGTGTGTGGTCGTTCCTTCCTTAGGAAAAAAAAACTTATCTTTCCGGATGTTAGCTGTTAGAAAATGCCTAGTAGACATTAAGCTCACCTATGTACATTGGACTGTTTTTTTATTTTTTTGTGCAATAAAGAATTTATCTATCTATCTATATTTAAAATGGTAACATTATTGTTTGTCGAGGTTTGAAGAGTTTACAACTAACCCTATACTTGTCACTTTATTTCGCCTGTATGGTTTTCATACATAAAATCGGTACAAAAAAACAAGATTTGCTTTCAAGTCAAGCAAATCATATTAATACCAGTCAGTCAGTGGAGTCGTCCAGGCCCGGATGGCTAATAGGCCTGGGTTGAGGATGGGGACATTCCCCCGTTTTCCCCGACAGGATCTCAGCGGGTAACTTTACCGTTACCCAGGAGGTCTAGGTTCGACTACTTCAGCTCTCCTCCAGAAGCTCTTCTCTAGGAAGCGGTCTCCCGTTTGGGGGCGAGCGCAAGATGGAGCGATTTTCTGGAGATACTACAAGAATACCGATTACGAGATTCCTTTGAGGGGGTGACAGCTGGAAGGAATAATTGAGTGTAGGAGCCGTTGGGAAAACGAACAAAAAAATAATGACGTGTCACAAATAGGTTATAAATAAATAAATAAATATTTTCAGACAGGACACACAGCGCCATCTAATTTCCGTGGTAAGCAACGAGGCTTGTGTTACAGAAACTAGATGGTTGATAAACTACATATTATCCTTTTTTTTTGTAAATATATACATATTATACATATAAACACCCAGACCGAGACAAATTATACAATGTACAACTTGCCCCCGGTGGGAATCGAACCCACGACCTCCCGAGTTCACGGCAACGTTTGTTACCCCTAGACCACGGAGGCGGTCAACATAAATAAAGATAATTTGACTTTGACTTTCAACCAACTTATTATCGACATCCCTCGCCAACCCGTCTGGCGAGATTGGCAAGTGTAGGCGGAATTATCCAAAAATATGCTCTGTCCATCTTCGGCTTATTTGGGCCTTCCGCTGTAACTTCCTCTACATCGGACGTGTTTGGGAGATAATGCGGCGACCAGTTACAAGAAAAGAATCAAATTTCTTAACATCTGGAATTATATGATAAACTCATGAACCCATAAAAAGATAGATATACATCATTCATCATCCATCGTGATCCATTAAACGCGCGCTATGTTGGACCAAGAATCAGTGATACTTGAGCACAAAGGGTTGGTCACATTAGATGTTGACATCATATCCAAGGGTTCCAGGGAACAAATCAATATTTCATTAACTGGTACCTATAGGCGTGATTAATAGAGATATGTAGCCGTGATTTCACATGTCGTGGTTAGATAATGACGTCATATAGCCTCAATGTCATGAAAATCAGTCCAGTAATAAAGGCGTAAAGATGAGACCAACAGACATACAAATTAAGCTCTTTCACATAAGTAATATTTTAGGATTTGTCGGCTTAATTTGTATGTTTTTTCTTCCGAAAGTGATTTAGTTACAAGTTGGGTTTGGGTACTAACGGAAGAACAGCGTCGCGGATCCAACTTTGTGATTTGCGACACATGCTGAGCTTAGGGTCCGTTCATCGCTGCAGAAATTACGGTGTGAAGTGTGGTGCAGCGCGTCTCCATGGCTGCCTGGTGGTGCTCAGGATGTGACTGTGGGGTGTAGGGGCGGCCTATTGCATTTTCCAATACCAATTCATGGTCCGTGCCACCCCATATTCTATGCACGGCTATATCCTGGAGTACTGTTTGGTGCCTGTCGGGGAGCGTTGTGCTACATATATTTATTGTGTAAGTTGTGTCCGTTTTGTGCGATGAATAAACCTTTTATTCTCTTTTTTTCTTTCTTTACAAATAGTTCACTAAAAATATATATTTTTTTAAATAAAACGGACACTGTCAGTATCCTTTCAAACATCGTCTTGTTCAAGGTTTAATTTGCCAAATATTTAAAAACCTCTTTCAAATTCTCATATGTACTTGTATGTTCCAAAATTGTATGCAAATCACTATGACATCATGTCTGCTTGAGGCCCAATACCGCATCACCTGCTGGTCATTCACTCCTACGTAAAAACTATAGGTACATAGCTCACGTCACCTACGAATATCTTTGTTATTGTAATCTCAGTTTTCCCAAGTTTTCGCTAATACCATAACAATAGAACCTATTCACTCGCTACAGACATGACCGTGAAACAACTAATGTTAATCAAATAGTATTAGAGCCCACAAACAATATCACTCATAAGTAATTAGCACAAATGAGCAACGCTAATGATCATCAGTAAGTTAACTTTAGTTACATAAACATCATTTAATCCTTAGCAAATATTTACAAATGGTCAACAACTAGACGCAGCTGTCGTCTAATAGATTAAATTAACAAAGAAATGCTAATAATCCGTGTAATTTAATGGGAACACTTTAAGTGTGTTAATTCTCATTATGCAACGAGCTCGCCGGGAGTGGCGGCCGCCCGCCACTTCGCGCGCATCACTCGCTTTCACTCATTCCGCGATCGCTCACGGCACAATAGTCGCCGCGTATTTATTCAACTGTTTCGAGTATTGAAAAGATAAAGAATTGCCACAAGTACTCCCGCGGATTCGTACCGGCTATCTTATCAGAGACGTTCTATTGATCAGTCGTACGTCGCCAAGGTCCCGACATATATGGGCGAGCCGCTTTTATAGTCCAATTTGTCGAATTTATTCGTGGCCAATCTTTGTGGGTGATGTTTCCAATGAAGTCATATATATAATTGAGTGCTTTAAAATAGAACGATATCGGGAAAGGAAGTAGTGAACAGTGTTGCGGTTAATAATTCAACGGTAATGACCGCGAAATCGCCGACGTTGAGCCTCAAGTTTAGGGAAAAGATAGGCGAGGAACTGTTCAGTCAGCGACGCGAAGTGTTTGATCAACACGACACAGTGTTCCTGCCGCAGTCGCCGACCGTGCTCACTCCATCGATGGACGTGGAGCCAATCGTCACCTCCAATCATGGAAAGACGACGTCAAACTTCAAGCGGACGAGCGCCTACTCCAGCATGAGAGAGTCCAGGCGCGACGACATCCGACAAGAAAATGGATTTAGAAGTAGAAAATATTCGGACAACTTTACGTCGGATATGAATCAAAGTGACGATGTGGACTACCGGCACAGCCTCGCTGAGAGAACCCGCCGCTTGTCCAAGCTTCGAAGGGATTTCTTAGCCTCGAACCTGCATGACCCGGTGAGTCCAGACCCCTTCGCCAGATCAGGGACACGATCATCCCTACCTGTAAGAAATGGATCGATTGTTTACAAGATTGAAAGTCCAAATTTATTCAAATTTCCCTTTGCTGAGCCGTATTGTACTCCACCGCCGACACGCAAAGTTTTCGTAGACCTCGGCCCAATAGATAGAGACGACGAAGGTGAGAAAGAGAACGAAGATCCATCGAGTGACCCTAAACTTGAGAATTTATCTAATAACGAAAATGGGACGAAAGTTGACCATCACAAAATGTTTGATGAGTTAGTAAAAAGATATTCTCCTCAACGCAAGCCTGTCGATTGGACCCTGCCCCCGACCAAGCCCAGGGTGGTCAGCACTCTACCGAAAAGTTCATCAAACAGTATTGATAGTAAAAATGATGAGAATGAATTTTCAACGAAGGAACTTCCCGAACTGCATATCGACGAAAGTAAACCCGTAAAATCGAACGAAGTCATCGAAAAGGCGGAACCTGTTACTAATAACAATAACAAAGAAATAGAATCTGCAGTAGATGGTACTGTTCGCGATTCGAAAATGTCTCTGACTGAAATAGAAGAGAAGAATGATAGGGTAGCTGAACTTGAACTGATTAAACGCCAATTAAGCCGAGAAGCCATTAAAAGACCTACTGTAGAGGCCAAACCTGATCCAACCATTCCAGATTTATTGGAGAAGATGGCTCACGAAGGAGACGTCCGCAAGCCCAAAGCTGGCAAGAAAGTTAAGCGCAAGAGAAGTTTCTTAGACAAACTCCTCGGCAGAAAGAAGGAAAAATAAAAGAGCTTACAAAACTTAAATTAGCGGCTGTTAAAACTGCCAAAGATTATGTGAAGGTTATGTGATAATAAGTGACGCCAATAATAATTATTTGACTAATCTATTTTCGATATATTATTGGCTTGATAAAACTTTTTCCTTCTTAAAAACAATGTTCAGGTATTTATAATACAATAATTAGGGCCAGAATGCTTCCAAATATTTTTTATCTTAATGCAATGTTGGGTTATCAGTTGTGATAAATGTTTTAAGTGCCATGTGACACTGTATCACGGTAATTCTAAATAGGTACCTACCAACTAATAAACTTATTTCGCAACTCTATCATTAGGGTGTATTAAAATATAGTTTTCTTATCGCTTTGCCACAATATACTGGTCCTTTCGCAATGTGATCACGTTGTGGTTTACATTTTACGTTCCAATTCAAGATAATAACATTATTATTAGAATTGTTGTTCTAAATGTAGCAGTCCAAAATGTGAAGAATACGTTTCCAACCAGCATGCACACGCACACAAACGTCCGTGCCGAAGAATCGAAGTGTGTTTTCATACAACGAATTCAAAAATTTTATTTAAGTACTTTTAGCGTGTATGGCAATGACAAGTGTGCGATTACTGTTAGCGGTCGCATTTATTCGAAATTTAAACCCTAGTTTTAGTATTTTAGTATATGAAATTCAGTGAAAATGAATAAATGTACACAAATATCCGCCATAAACTAAAAAGTTCTTATTATTAGGTACTTAGAAAAGTTTATTTTCTAAAAACGTGCAAAATGAAAAAAAAAACTTTGATTAGAATGATTAGGTATTTTTACATGTTACACCTTTAATAACCTACATTTCTTAAGTTTGAATAAACGCGACAATATAAAATACCTTTTTGTTTCGTCAGTTCATTCCTCTGGTTCGCAGAACTCCACATCAACAACATTATAATTTTGTTTCAATTTTAGCTAAATGTTATTCAGTGTAATTTTATTATCTTTATTTTGCTTAGCTTAGGTAGGTATTTCATTTATGCGTTTATATCATTTTAAAATTCCCGTGATTAATATTTAAAAGGAATATTTAGGAATAGCGATATCCTGGAGATGATTGAAGTGTCCAATGTCGGCTGGATAGAACCTAAGTCTAGTCAAACCGACGACAAACTCCTTAATAGTAGGCATCTCGAAATCCCGAGCTATGACGGAATTACGCACGGACCACGGCTCGGAATGCTATCATGTGTGTTTTTACATTCCTATAACCTGGAGTTTTTCAAGCGAAGTGTTCAAAAGCATTTTGATAGGCCGGCATAATGGGACTGAAGTCGGACGTCAGTTGCTCCCATTCTTGGACTGCACATATCATATACCATCAGTGAGAGCGGTGGTGGCTCGGTTGTTAAAACACTTTCCTTAAAATTCTGCAAAGGTCGGTTCAAACCCCCCCCCCCCGGCATGTACCAATGAGAAATACACTTTTCTTACGTACATTTGTCATAGATTAACAACACCACCGATCCCGTGTCTCGGAGAGCACGTTCAGCCGTGGCGGCCCCGGTTCCAATATCTATATATATTTTTAAATAAGGCAATAACTAGAAACATTTTAAACTAACAGCCTTGGTTAATTAATATACCTAAGTAGGTACTGTTGTTATAAAATAATTTATCATTTCCTCATGCCTTTACCTAGAGCGCTATTTTTGTAATTAAGTGTTTTTCCTTCGGTTTCCTGACCACATACTATAATTAAACAACAAACGTGCAATCATTAATTTTAAGATACCATTTTATTACCTAAATAAATATAATATTTTTATTAACAGCTATTGTTTTATTTAGACATACCTCACACAACTGTATCAATAATATAAATTTAATGAGAAATAAAATGACTTAAACGATAAAAGAAATCAGTAGGTATCTACCCTCGTTCCGAGACACGATAATAGTAACCTTAGGTCGCGTTCGTTTTAAGAAATGTTAGCATAAAAATACCACTTTTTTAACACAAGTCGTTCGTTCAATGAAAATTCTAACATTTGATGCTAATTACGTATGTCAGTACCGTGTTGAAAGGAAAGTTATTGATGTTACTTTTTGACAGATGTCATTTAACATAAAAAATGGTTTGTTTACATTGTTGTATACTTTATAGTTTATATTATATTTGTTTAAAATGTATTTGAAACGATTTTTGCGTAATAAATTCAAAGACCATAATACATTGTCAATTGATTTATTATTGTTTGTTACATGTCATACTTGTCAAAAAGAAGCCTCACCGTACGTTTTTTTAAAGAAATGTTAGCATTGTTAAAAAGTGGTATTTCTTAACAAAAACGACATTTCGTGCTAGTTTATGAAGTTGCTACGAAATGTTGGAAATGCTATAAAACGAACGCGGCCTAAGCACGCTTATAGCAGTTCCGAGACGTGCATAAACTGTTTTGTCAAAGCTTTGTGACGTCACAAATGACATCATTCCTCGTGCAATGTCATTGTCAAATCGAAGTGTAATTGTAACGATAAAAGTTTAAAATACTGTCGAGTAAGCTGACGTCTGACCTTCAAAATAAATCTTGTACATTCGACGCCATTTTTAACTTTTAATCGCTACAATTACAGATACTTATTTTTGTTGAAATCCAGTTCTAATATGATATTTAGATAAATGTGAAATGCTTTAAAAGCGTGGTTTCTGACCACCACGCTAGGGATTATGGTCGTGATAATACCTAATACTCTACGCATAGTCTTCATATTTTTTTATGTTTATATATTTTTTAAATTGTGATTAGAATATTAAATAGAAAAATAAACCTAAAAAATAAATAATTACTACAAAAATAAAAACAACAAAAAACCTTCTTACCAAAACCTAATTTAAATATAAATCATGTCTGCGCGGCTTGGTAACAATATCGCTGGCCGTACTACCCCGCTGAATCGCTATGATGATTCTCTGTGAGAGGAAAGAACCAGCCGTCTTGTCACCAGCGCAAACAATTAGACGTTGGGTAATGTTTTTAAAAATGTTTTAGCGCTTAAACTCCACGGGCTTAGAGTTCTAACAGCAAACGGCACAAACACGTAGTCTTTGATTATAGGTACGTATTTGCACCGCTTGCCAGACTGCGCTTTCGGCTGCGGAACGCGCTTTTTGTGCTGTTCCCCTGAGGTGTAGAAAGCTTGTCGACACAAATGGCATCCCACACTAAGGCCCGCTCCCAGGGGATCAGCTATACCATCAGGTCTCTTGCCATCGTCGCGTACTATTCCAGTGGGTTCCAGAATAGCTGGAACCTGAATGGTAGCAAGAGCCTGTTTTATGATTTTATTTAGGGAGTTATGACGTGAAAATCTGCCGGCGCTTTTTACACAAGAAAGACCGTGGACTCCAAAGCGGTCTACTTCCCTACCGCACGGACACTTATGCTCACACAGCGGCGACCCCAGTTGAATACGACAGCTATGCATAAATTCTAATTGTCCAGCAGCATCCCAGGCATTAGTAGAAGGTAAAGCATGTGACCAGTAGCCGGATTAATAAAAAAATAATTCATTACAGCCCCTAGAACACAGCATCCTAGACCTCCACTGCTGGAGATGGACCAGAACATATATCTGGAGAATTTTGCCTACACTCGCCACGCCTGGCTGGCCATGATGTCGTTTCCGTTTCCACAAGTTGGTATTAGTGAAACCGGGACCGACGGCTTAACGTGCTCTCCGAGGCACGGGAACGATCGTGTTGTAAATCTATAACAAATGTAGGTAGGAAAAGTTAATTTCCCATTGGTACATGCCGGGTGGGTTTGAACCATAGATTTATATCTATGGTTTGAACCGACCTTTGTAGGATTTAAAGAACGCGTTCTTACAACCGACCCACCACCGCGCCTAAATAATTAATTAAAAATAATAATTAATAAAATATTATTAAAATTAATTATAGAATAAACAGTATTTATATTATAATCCTAATAATTGTTCTCTTATTTTGACAGAACAGAGCGCATCATTGTCGTGCCCTAGGGCTGCCCCTGTATTTGATATCGCAGTAGATACCTACATTGGATTTGGAAGAATTCATTATCTTTCAGCTTTGATTTAATCTAAACCGCTAATCCGTTTTACCTTGCATTATATCTCTCTAACACCCTTTCCGGGTATTTTGAACATCATGCATGCAGGTAAAACTCTATAACCAAAGAGATCTAGAAGTATAAGATAGAGCGGGCATTGGTTGGTATTTTCCAGCAAAATGTTTGTTACATTTATTTATTTTTTATTCTCTTCTTCCGATATGGATGATGAATGAGATGATAGGGAAGGCAAAGGGTCTAGCCCATACAGCCAAGTCTGACGTAACATATCTTTCTTTTTTATGAGTTAATGAGGTGATCATCAAATTTCAGATGCTGCAGAATTTTATGGTTTTCTTGGTGTCACTCGCGGCACCATAGCTCAAACATGTCAGGTAAAATCATAGGATCAAACAAAACATAGGATCGTAAACATAGGATCGTCGCGTCGTCGTTAGTATTCTATATCTATGGGTAAAATATGGGAGTTGACAGCGCGGGAAAACCGCAAAAAATAAACTGCAACTTGTGCCCCATATTTAAAGTCCAATTTATCGTTTTCCATAATTATTCACATTGTAGCAAATTATTAAATAAAACAACACCACTTTTGACCATTAATATCCACAGTAAATTAATTTACAAAACAAAAACTTGCACTTGACATGTCCACGCAAAATGGCGCGAAGAACTCTTTAGTAATACAAATTCAATGTGAAAATAAAGGACCATAACATAACAGTGACTGTCATACGATTATTCATTCTGTATCGATTGACTTAGCTTTGATTTTCATACCACACCGTTTGGCTTCTTTCCCCGTCTTGTTACGTATTTAATGTCTCCAACCCCATGTTCGACTTGTCGCTGTAAACCCTTTTTATACTTTATTTCACTTTAAAAAAAAAAGAGCGCTTTGCTTTCAAGTCGAACACAGCATCTGTATATAGTTCTGCGTCTAAAATTTGGCTACAGGTTGAATTTGCCTAACAATAACTTTTGTCCAAATATTTGCGGTAATACATGCGGCGACCTTGGTTCTGACCCAGCGAGTCGAAACTAATGACTTTTTCAACACAGTTGCTCATATGAAAATAAAAATGCAATGAAATCTACGAATGTGCAATTCACGAAGATTATTCATTCTTTTCGCAAATTATAGGTAGATAGGTTGCATAATTTACTGATTCAGTGTTTTATCTACACGTAGGTAATCTAAAAGATATCGACACAAAATAACAGATATAAATACCCTTTACATATATTTATATGTTATACATTCATTTTTTCTATATAACTACTGTCATATTTTGACTGTAGGAAGCACGAGCTCATGCTTAGATCCGACTATTACGACCCCGAGTCTAGGGTTGCCAAGCGTCCCATTTTTTCGGCTCAAATAATACGTCCCACGATACATGTCTGCGCGATGTTAATTGTCCCGCCTTAGGTAAATATAGCCGGGTTAGGCAGAAACCCCATTAAAGCGAAGTAAGAGTCGCGTGGCGCGATACGGATGTGCAACGGTTACATGTGCCATGGGTCACGCAACTCTGGTACAAATTTATTTTAAAAAGTTGTAATGGTAGAAAGTGGCGCCATCTACAACGATACAACTTTACTCACCCTGTTTGACTTATCGCTTTAAGCGCTTTTATTTCGCTTTGACTTAGCGTTGCTCTATGGTTTCCATACAATGGGGTGTATCACTAACTTTTTATCACAACAGATGGCGCATGATAGACGGAACCTAATATAACTGTCAGTTGCATAGAAATGTTGTAATTTTATTATTTTCTGGATATGCAGAAGTGAGCAGTTTTTAAGTGTACAAATCGAAATTTCCAAGCGAAAGCAAAGATATGGTGATCTCAAAATTGCCGTTCAATTAATTCAACCTTTTTTTTATTTTAAAGACTGTGTTTGCTTACTTAATTCGTCTTTTAAGTTACGTAACGTTAAGTTAAAATACATTTTTCTGTTATAAAAATAAAAAACTACAAATAAAATTAAAAAAAGGATCCGTCATAGGTGTAAACAAGGTACCAGTGCCGCTAGCGACATCTAGAAATAGCTTGCCTGATACACCCCATTTAAGTAAATTCGGTAAGAAAAAAGTTTCAATTCAAACACAGAGTTATTATTCTTTGTTGATTACTTTGTAATAGCACGAATATTTAAAACAGATTAAAATTTATATCACAATTATAGTTATTTATTTATCTAACTTAGTATATTCATATTTCTGGAGAATTTGCCTTTGCGCCAACCTGGCCAGTAGCTAAACCATGACCTACTTGTGGCGGTTATACGTCGCCATATCTTAACACCATTGCATTACCTTCTAGAAATACAAATAGAAAGCACTTACATCTACTTTAGGCAAACGCTAATGTACAACATCAATAAATCTTTTCAAGTTTCTATTGTCAAATAACTTGCATACCTACTCGTAAAGTAGGTACAAGAGTCAGCTTATAAACGATTCTGTTTGTAGTAGTGCATAAACCTAAATATCAGGGAATGCATCATTCTTGGATTAATGGTTTACAACTATGTTTCTTGGTCTTTAGTTTATCATGCACAAACTTCGTTATCGAATTGAGAACATCAAGTATAGGATATAAGACAGCACGGAACAAAAAGTATAGTAACTAATTGGGGCTCTGAAGTAAAACTTTAGGCCTGTTCCAGTTATAGCCTCGCTAACATCATAAACCGGCGTCACAAAACTTTTTCTTTAAGCTGTTATTTTTTACGTTCCGTTAGCTTCCGTAAATGGAAGGAGTTTGGTTATTTTCTGACATTGAGAAGTAAAAATGTAAAACAACCAAACTGCTCTGTATAAATTTGTATTTTTTATTATAAAGAGTTAGATAAGTGTACACATGTTTTTATTCGTTTTGATGGAGTTGGTGCAGCATTACAACAACCCTATAATGGTCCTTTTCCTATAGTTGAAAGGAAAAATAATAAAATATTTATAATAAAAGTTAACGGTAAAGATAAAGCAATATCTGTAGATCGCCTTAAACCTGCTTTTATAAACATTGGTGAGGATTTCACAGATGTTAATCCTTCTTCATCTTTACGTCATCCCACTAGTTCTAGAGTTTTTCGTCCTTCTCTTCACTTGTACCAGTTGTACCTTATACACGGACCAGGTCTGGTAGAGTGATAAGACCACCTCAAAGACTGGAAGGGGAGTAGTGTAGCGATAGCTACGCAAAAGAAAATAAAACTTCAAAATTCAAAATTATGACGGGTGTCAAATTGGTTTTGACAATTAATGATATTAGGATTCTTTGTTAAAGTTATGTTATTATTTTATTAAAAAACATTTATTTACAAATATCCGCAGTATTATTTATTTAAAAGCTAAGACGCTTTACTTTGATAAGAATGTATTTTGGAAAATAATGATAGCATTGTGTGCATTTATTATTACAGATAAAAATAATGTTATGCACAAAAAGAAAATTTGGTATTTTTTAAGAATACTCTATATATAAATTTATAATTCTGATAATTGAGAATTGTATTTTTTTTTATTAAAATAGGTAGCCGTGACTAGTCTAACGTTATATTTTGTTTTATTAAATTCTCTATAAATTTCAATGTATCTATTAGAGTTTTCTAGAATAAAAAGACAGAAATCAAGAAAATAAATATTTATTTCTTAAAACTATTCAGTTTTGTTTGTAGTATATTTTATTCATTCATAAGATGTTTATTAGTATGTAACAAGTCAATATTGTCTATTGATATTTAAAGTATAAATGGAGCTAGACCTGGAATACGCCATTATTTTTTGATAAACCATTTTTGTACACAATATTCAGTTCTGGGAGCGCCATCTTCAGTAGTGCAGAGAACCAGAAAGTGTATCCACACGTTTCGGGATCAGGCTCGAATTGCCGTCATGCCCAGTCAAGCCGGCATAGTTTTAGGGACTAATATCAGTCATGAGTGTCTGATTCCAGTTACTAACATTCATGGACCTTTCGCGCCACTTACCATGAGGTGGGCATAGGTCACATGTCGTGCTAATATATAAAAAAAAACTTTTAGCTTTCACTACGTAAAGCTGAGCTTGAACCCGTTCCTGATTATTTCTTCTGTGAGATCATAATATTTATTGGGTAATAGAAGAGAATAAAATAAAAGACATATTAAAACTTAATTATCACATTTTTGGTCAATTTTTTTCACAGCCTCTTCTAAAGAAAATAAATGATCGTCTTCTATATTTGGTACCAAATTTCTCATCGCCTCGGCCAAATGGTAAACATATTCTTTGTTCTGACCACTAGGACCACAACTGGACACTACTTGCTTGGCGATATCCTCAATCGATGCTGGCCCTGGAAATAATAACAAATTTAAAAAATATATTAGCAATTCACAATTTCGATAATACTTTTTTTTATATACAAGCACATGAGACCTTGCGCCCACCTGATGAAATAGCACTTATGACTGACAACAGACCCTAATACTATGTGGACTTGACTGGGCATGACGGCAATTCAAGCCTGATCCCGAAACGTGTGGATACACTTTACTGGGTTTATCGACACGAACGGTGGATACTTCCCCGGCCCGGGAGACTGGGCATATGACCACCGTCCACCTACAACCTATTAAAGTATAGGAAATAAACTAAAATTGATGTAATCTTGTTTTTTTGCCAATTTTCATAGGTAAGTACATACTAGGTAGGTACTATAGCTACACATCGCGTTCGTTTTATAGTATTTCCAACATCTCGTAGCAACTTCATAAACCAGCGCGAAATGTCGTTTTTGTTAAGAGATACCACTTTTTTTTAACAATGCTAACATTTCTTAAATAAAACTTTATTTTCGTTCATATTTTATCATACCATGGCATCCAACACACATGATATTATTATGGTCTTTGAATTTATTACATAAAATCGTTTAAACTACCTTTTTAACAAATATAATAGAAAAATATAAAAATGGTAAACAAACAATTTTATATGATAATGATATTTGTCAAAAAGTAACATGAATAACACTCCTTTCAACACGGTACTGACATACGAAATTGCATCAAATGTTAGAATTTCCATTAAAAGAACGACTTGTGCTAAAAAGAGTGGTATTTTCATGCTAACATTTCATAAAACGAACGCGGCCTAATACAACAAAAAAATATAGATACTATATTGAATTAACCGAATGCGATCGAAACAGCAAAATTAAGTATACCTAATATTTAAGTTTGAGAGGATTTTACACTTTTGCATCCCTATCGCTCACAAACCAATAAACTTAAATAATTTTCAAGTTTGAGTGTAGGTACCTAGTTTGAGAAATGTAATGTATCAACTTACTATAACATTTTGGAGATATTTCAATTACGCCTAAGGAGGTCTGCCGTCAATACATTTATGGAAAGAGCATATATACAGTCTTTGGTTGGGTAGGGAGATGAGTAGAATGGTGGATAGTGAGCGTCTTGTTGCGCTCATTCTTACCCACACAGGAAGGACCCTGCACTCGCACGGTGAACCCATTGAATGTTTAGAAATGAGAATGCCAATTTTTCTTAGAGAAATGAGCCCAAAAAAATGTTCTCGTGCTATAATGATTTCTTTTTTAATTGATAGTTAATATATTGTATTTTCATAATCTGTAATTAATTTTATTTATTTTACGCTAGTTTAATCACAATTGACAAAATCTTTTTTACGTTAATAATACATTGTTTCGATCCCACCGATTTGAAATCCAGTGAATTATCTATAATAAAGTACCTGATCATAATAAAGAACCTAATCGTATAAATAGTGTTTAGTATCTATTTCATATATAAATCTTACCAATTTACTATTTAATTAAATTATATTTTAATGCTGTTTAAACAGATGTTTATATTAAATTAAAAAAATCACAATATAAATGTATGATTATTGAATTATATTTTGTTTGGGCAATCTCTTTTATCTTCTCTTTAGATATTGATAATTATAATTTTAGACAGATTTATCTATTTTACTAAAACAAATTATATGATTAACTAGCTCACCCGACGAACTTCGTACCGCCTGACAAACAATGAATGTACCCTCGGTCGGTATACCCCACAAATCACCTAACGGACACTATGTCAGAAACCTTCGCCGATGTTCACACAACATATTCCCAAAGTTTCATCCCGATAGTCAAGTAGTTTTAAAATGCATAGGGAACATACATACACACAGATATCCATTTATATAGATATATGTATCTCCAAACCCTCGTTAACCCGTGGTGAGTGTATGCAAACCCTCCAAAAGATTTTGGAAGGCCCATCTCCAACATTAAAGGAACTCGTGTGTCCTAGGGGCTGTGATGTTAGGTAATGTCTTCAAAATGTCCGTAAATGTAATAATAGTAAGTTGATAGGACTACATTTCTCAAAAGTTCACTTTAAAAATATTGTCATGCGAGCGAGGGATAAAAAAAACGTTAAAGCCTAATAAACTTATCAACAGGAACTGGGTTAATAATTAAAAATTGTTTTGCTACTGGAGTTTATTGACATCGCGAAGTAGATAAGGAGGTCAAATATTGAAGTAGATAGGTGATTTCAGATTAGTACTAAAAAGCTAGAAGCAGGAATAAAACTGAACTGCGTTCCTAAATTATAATCATTTTTCTTATTCAACTATTAACAATCATGCTAGTTTATAATGATCGTTTCCATTTTTTTTGGACACACCCCTCATTCCGAATCGCGCTCAGAGCGCTTAGAACGAATATGACCGTCGTTCCGAATCAAATATCGCGATTTGGATGCTCAGAGCGTGATATCAATTCGGAACGGCCTAAATTTCATTCATAAAATGTTAGTTTTCTTTTTTAAATGTATGGAAGATAAATTGCAGATTCCACATCATTAAGTATGAATACTAACAAATATACATCTCTCGGTTTATTCATCTTTATATGTGTAAAGTTTAATATTATTAACTTATTTTGGTCTTTTAAAATAACTTGCCGTGTTACAGACATATTTTTTTCACTTCCTACTTAAATATTAATTATAGATTTGTTTAAGAAGTAATATAGAAACAGTATAAACGAATTACAATATTAAATAATTTAAAAAAAAACCTAATATTAAATTAAATAATATAATAATAGAAAATAGCGCGGGACTTTATGACAAAAAACTGACAGCGCTCAGAGCGATCTACCTCGGTATCGTGAGCAGTCTAAGCGCGAAAAATGATGTCATTTGTGACGTCACACAGCTTTGGCAAAACAGATTAAGCGCGTATCGGAACACCTTTAAGCGTGCTTAGGTTACTATTATCGCGTCTCGGAATGAAGGTCAGTTGTTCTCTTTGCTCCTCCTCCAATAATCAACTTAAAATTCCGCCACATTCTTCCAGCAGATGTTCAGATTCTTATACCGTATCAGCAGCACGACAGTGGAACCGATTACGATTAGTTTAAAAAAATTGTTGACAGTGTCCGTATATTACTGTATGTATTATAGAAATGTATATATATGTATATAAAGCAAAAAGCATCATCACGACCGTTTTCCATCCGGGGTGGTCAGAAACCACGCTTATAAATAATCGGATTCACATTTAGCCAACTCATGACAAGTGGCAAGCTCGTCGATGTCTCCAGCGTACCAAACTCGAGAAATATAACAAAAATAAATTAAATATTAATTAAATTAATATATATTATTTTGTTCCGACCAGGAATTGAACCCGGTACCTCCGAGTTAAATCCACGGACTTGACCGCTAGACTTTATATAATATAATATCTATTTATTATATATGTACTAAGTAGCTATGTAGTGACTATGCAATTAGGCGTAGCCTACTTTAGCAAAGAAGCCGACAGGCACATTCAGCTAGGATGGGCGGCAATCGGGAAGCTGCGCCACTTTTTTTCACTTTATTTCGGTTCGAAGGTCGTTCGAATTGCGTTTTCATTATAAGCAAAATACAGAACGCTTTGCTTTCAAGTCGAACATGGCACCACTCTTATTATGAGCCGCGTTCGTAAACTAACATCGTGTAACACTCATGGCATAATAAGGTTCTCCAATAAATAAATAAGACTGTAAATGACTGCACTTAGATAATCTGTTATCAACTATCTTATCAAATGCAGTAAAATGATAATAAAAACTAAATTATCAGACAGGCAAGACAGCAGGGTCGTCCAGGCTCGTATGGCTAATGAACCTAAGTTGAGGATTGGAACATTCCTCCGATTTCCGTGACAGGATCTCAGCGGATAACCACCCGTTGGTAATTCATGCACTTTTAGTGCTGGCCGCCATTACTGATATAAATAGCGCCTGTGTGGCTCATAAACCCAGGGAGTCTATGTTCGACTACCTCACTTCTACTCCAGAAGGACTTCTCTAGAAAGTGACCTCCCGTTAGTGGGTCGCCGGCAAGACGATATTCTGAATTCTTAACCATACACCAAGTCGAACGACTATCAAAGCGAAATAAAGTGAAAAAAAGCACTTAGAGCGACAAATCAAACACAAGGCAGATCTCGAGCTATAATAGAATTACGCACGAACCACGGCTAACTGCATTTTAAGCTTTTCACATGCCATCTAGTAAAAATGTAGGGAATTACTTATATTGAAAAACCAACACTAGATGGCGCGTTAAATACTTTTTTTTTTTAAAGGCTTTGGTAACTATTAACTATTCAGCCTTTATATCTTTTTTTTAACAATATTATTATATTTTAACAATAGGTACGGAAAAACATAATTTTCAGCTTGTAGGAAGGACAGAAACAACACTATTAAAGCAGGTTTATCTGTAACTTAATTTACAGTGCCCATAGTGGTCATATTAAATTCAAGAATAAATCTTCGGTTAAAAGTAAAACTCATCTATCACAATTATTTATAATTAGTAACCTTTTCCATAACACAGACTCAGTATGAAACAACAAACAATAAATATATATTAAATATTCTTAGAGGTAAAGTATATCTACTTGCTGTATTAAAATTAATTTCATTGCACCTAACAAGTACCACCCATCCATTGACTATTTGCTGACTGGCCCCGTTCCCCGTGCAATCGTTTTATTGAACAAAATCGTGCAGTCCGATGAGAATTTTGATGTGTTTGCATGAACATCAACAATGTGCATGCATTTATATACCTATTTAAGTATATATTTATTACTAGAAGACAAATTTCTAAGCATTCTATGGATTCACTGTGCTTGTGACGCACGATACGCTGGTTTAAAAAATTTTATTTTATATTTAGTGTGATACCATCCACAATTCTACTCATCTCCCTACCCAACCAAATACTGTGTGATTCTGTTATTGCCCTCTTGGAAGCTCTTTCCATAAATGTATGGCCCAATTCTTTCAGTAAGTGATGCAAAGATTATAATAGTTATTATACATTTTCCTTTGAACTGCAGCCCACAATTTCTTTTGTTGTTCTCCCAAAGGTTAGTTCTTAGAGAATACCTTTAAGACATTAAGCTCACCTATGAACTTTATTTTAATATTTTTTTTTGTTACTTACCAGCATAAGACACATTCTCATCAGTAGCAGTATACACAGTTAATTGAAATGGTTCACGACTTTGGTCTTGAGGGTGGAATGTCACAGTTTGCTTAGAATATCCATTCTTTTCTCTAAAATCCAAATGGGATGTGACCTGCTCTATATCTTCTCTCCTAATCTTATAAGCTACTCCCCATACTTTACTGTCTGAATCTTTACTGGGTAGTAATGTCACCACACGACCAGGCTGAAATTAAATCATAACTTAATCTTTATTTTATCAGTCTAAGGACCTTTCTTCATTTCCTTAACCCTTAAATACATAGTATCCCAAAATTATTATAGGTCGTAGGCGGACTGATGGTGAAATTTGCCCAGTCTGCCGGGGCAGGGAAGTATCCACCGTTTGTGCCGATAAAAAGTGTATCCACACATTTCGGGATCAGGCTTGAATTGGCAGTCAAAACGACATAGTGTTAGTGACTGATTTGAGTTGCTAACATTCATAGACCTCGCGCGCCACTTACCATCAGGTGGGTGCAAGGTCACATGTTGTGCTAGTATAAAAAAATTAAAAAACTAACTGCTAAACGAAACGTTTATTCAAGAAAAAATATTTACATAATATAAAATTAAACACTTAATTATAAATAAATTAAACTACTCCACAATAAAATTAAAAACTAAAATAATTATGCAACAAGTAAGGAGATCATAGTAAATCACCACTTCATCCCATTTGCAGATGAAAAGCTGGGTCCTTGGTTCGAGAGGCTCTGGCATTCTCTCGTGAGATTGAGGAAAAACTATGCTTGGCGAAGAGGGACCCATTTAAGTAGAGAATATTTTAAGGCCGCGTTCGTGTTATAGCATTTCCAACATTTCGTAGCAACTTCATAAACCAGCGCGAAATGTAGTTTTTGTTAAGAAATACCACTTTTTTTAACAATGCTAACATTTCTTAAATAAAACGAGCGGTGATGCTACTTTTTGACAAGTGTTTTCGTTCATGTTTTATCATACCATGGCATCCAATACACGTGATATTATTATGGTCTTTGAATTTATTACATAAAATCGTTTAATATACCTTTTTAACAAATATAATAGAAAACTATAAATAAAGTATATAAAAATGGTAAACGATCAATTTGACATCTGTCAAAAAGTAACATCAATAACCCTCCTTTCAACACGGTACTGACATACGGAAATTAGCATCAAATGTTAGAATTTTCATTAAACGAACGACTTGTGCTAAAAAAAGTGGTATTTTCATGCTAACATTTCTTAAAACGAACGCGGCCTATGTGTCACTTTCTCCGTTTAGTGGGGGAGCGCGGCGAGTGTCCTCGGTGTTGACGACTGGCTGGTGTTCACATACTTTTATGTATATAGTTTTGAAGGAATGTTTGAGTTGTCACAGAGACGTAGTAATGTGTTACATAATAATAAATGAAATTAATAGTTTCTGGAATTTTAATAAATCATAAGATCCACCCTTAACACTCGGCACTCCCATTAGACGGTTATAATTCTATGCCTATACTGAATGTTCTAACCCAGTGTTAGACTTGAGATTTTAAGCACCTTTTTTGTCACTTTATTTCGCTTTGAAAGTTGTTACAACTTGGCATTGCTTAATGGTTTACATATAAAATTCAGTTAAAAAAGCGTTGGATGCTTTGCTTTCAAGTCAAACACAACATAATTTTTTTCTTTGGTTATGGATATACTGACGCCACCTACTCAAGTGACTTCGTATGGAATATTGTCGCTACAACGCGATCCTAATAGCATTTTAATTGAATAATACTTGCCGTTAGATAGGTGAATTTATCACTTGTTGACTTTCTCTACTTAAGTGCCCATACTATTTTCTGTATTTAAGGGAGATTTATCTAAGTACCAAGAGATCTAAATCAGTAGTGTGAAATGTAACATGAATTAAGTATATAGGTTTAAAATAAAGCTTGTTTTAAAAGCGATCGATAATCTTACTAGTAATAATAGTCTTTACAACAATAAATCTTACTTTTTCAGAAGTTCCCCGATGGTCAATGCTATGCTGAAAGAACCTTCGTAAATATCCTTCTATGTGACCAACCAGCTTCGTTTCATAAGGAAAATCCACTTTCCAAACTAAAGAACCGTACCCAAAAACCCACATATTATAAAAAATAATAAAATACAATAATCTAAAATATGATTTAACGTATACACTACATATTATACGTTTTGGAAACAGCCATTACGTAGTACATCTCTATATAATCTGTGACAGCCATGCTTAACAAAATTCATGAACTAAAGCAACTAGCATTTTGAAGAAAAAATCTGTAACAATCAGCATCAAAAATATTTTTTACGAGCCTAGGTAACGGTGAAATTTTTAATCCAGAATAAAATTAGCGTTGGTAAAAATGGTGGGAGCGATGCGACGATGTTGATCCTGGAACGTATATTATTTTTTTCCAATGTAAAATCGCAATGGATTTAATTCCTTTATTAACTAATTTATTTATATCATTAAAAAAGAATTAAATCATAGAAATAAATACCTACTATAATTAATTACATAATTATGTGCCAAATTCTAAATATGGATAAAAGTCGTAGATAAAAGTAGATGTCAGATATCCTATAGTTTATTCAGTAGAAAAATTAATAATTTGTAAACAAATCAATTAAATTATTGACAGTGTCACGCAAGGAACATAATACAAGGTGTCACGAGATGACCTCCTTGAATCTTCAATTTCGGTCGTAAGTTATCTATGGATCTGGAAAAAGAAACACATAAATCAGTGGGAAACAATTATTGCCATAGATAATGGCTACAACAGCCCAGAAACTGTGCAAGGATATTTTTGACACTCTCTCTGAAGACGAGAGCCAAACTGCTGCAGAAAAACCCCTAACTCCTTTTCCTAACAAATCCTGCACTGGTAAGCCTACAAAAACTATTGCGATAACAAAAAATAAAGTTGTAACCAATGTTAATTCGAAGGAACACCACAAGCCTTTGATTTTAAAAGCTAAACAAGTTATTTACAGGAAAAGGTTTGAAGATACAGCAACAAATACGGTTGTAACCGGTCCCTTATTTACTGATAATGAATGCATGACAAATTTAAGATCCAGAAATTATTGTACCAACTGCAAATGCCAGATAAAGAAAATAACTTTTACTAAAGAAGTCCAAACTTTAGTACACAATGACTGTAATGAATGTTTGGAATCCAATGATTTTGGCATCTCTGCAAATATGGTTCCAAAGCCAATAAAAAAAAGCAGCTTAAATGAAAATTCAAACATAGCCAGCAAAAGATGGTCATTATCACAGTACCCTTCAAGAGGACCAGATTTCTAATATTTCCCTAAAATTGTAATAAAAAACAATATGTATTTTTTAAAATATTTTATTATAATAACCTAAATGACGAGGAATAACCTAGTAACACAATCAGTTTCAGTTATCGGCATGTCAAGTTATATTAAATTGTCATGCAATTTAGTTAAGACTGGCTGGGCAGGGCTGGCTGGAGGAGGCTGGGCATCCAAATTCTTTATCAGTTGAGCTAGCCAGTGTTTGGTAGAATTGTCTTCCTGTAGACAGGCAGTGAAGGTGGAATCCCTCAACTGGTCGGGCAAACACTGACGCAGCGCCTCCCGTGCTCTTGGATTGTCCGACAGGCGCAGGTAACATCTCACAACATGCTTTAAAAGCCTCGCTGATGGGTCCTTAGCCAGAGACAACACCATTTTTCCAAGTATTATTGCTACATGAGAAAACCTATCATACGTCTGACATATATAACTCAAACCACTATCATCTAGTAAAATTTTCTGTAATATAAAAGTGGCTACAGTCTTTGATAACTCAGATCCATTTTCCATTATGCGGAGGCACAATGGAATTATTTCTGTAGTCAGTAAAAATGTGATCACCTCCTGCTCATCAGTTTTTACTAAAGCTCCTATTACTCCGAGGCTTGTCAGACGGAGGTATTCAAATGGTCTAGTCTTAGAAACAGTATGAAGAAATGGGTATAAAAACAAAGGCACATGAGCTTGTAAGAAGGCAGATCGAGTTTCTGGATGAGAGGCTACACATTGCATTAGTGCTAAAGCATTACATACTCGGTTACTTTGATGGGCAGTCAGTGTCGGAGGGATCATAGCGACATAAATATTAGTTATTTCCTGTAATAGTGCAGCTATTGTTCCAAAGGTGTGCCATAGTAGCGGCGCTAAGTCGGGTACTACTTCACGCTTCTTACTCAATTCTAGCAAGGCATTCTCCCGAGTTACAGGGTTGCACAATTCAATAATCCACGCATATATCTTTTCTCTATCCACAGAATTTTGTACAGTAGCCGGGCTTTGTTGAGAACTCATGATAATCATTGAGGTAGATTGTATCAAATCTGCCGTGCTCGGCGACAACAAACGTTAAGTTTAACGCCTAATTCTTATCCCTATATGTATATTTAGGTGTTCACAACCATATCACACTATATTTTGTTGTTTAAAGATAAAAATAACATTTAAAAGCTGGTCCAAAATTAGATATTTTTCTACTTTTCTCGAAATTATTGAAAATAACTTTGGCAGCCCAATTTCAAGATGGACGACGAAATACGTTCCAGTTATAAGCAGCGATACCATCACATGTTGCATATTTTTAGGTCAAACTGTCATATTCATACATTTTTTTGCTAATAGAACGACTTATGTTTAAAAAACATCATTTAATTTTAACATTTCTATAAACGGAACGTACATCACAGACTAGACTCGATTACCATAATCTATGAAAGTATTGAATTCAATGGGGTGTATCACTAACTTTTTATCACGACAGAAGCGCATGATAGATGGTACCTAATATAACTGTCAGTTGCATAGAAAACTTGTATTTTTATTACGAAATTTATCATTTTATGGATATTATGCCGAAGTGAGCAGCTTTTAAGTGTACAAATCGAGATTTATAAGCAAATCAAAGATATGGTGATCTCAAAATTGCCGTTCTATTAATAAAACCTTTTTCTTTTGAAAAACGGTGTGCGCTTTCTTAATTAGTTGTTTAAGGTAGGTAACGTTAATTTAAAATACATTTTTCTGTTATAAATATAAAAAACTGCAATTTTATTTTAAATAATGCGATATAGTTGTAAAACAAGGTACCATTGCCGCTAGCGACATCTTCAAAAAGCTGATACATCCCATTTATCTTATTTTTTATTTGTGGTCATAATAACTTTCTCTATTTAACAAATTATATTCTTTACCTAAATATTATAATTTATATAGGGCCCATGTGGACACTCTGCCAAGCGTCTGGCCAAGGAGTTGTCCAAACGGCTAACAGAAAAGTCTGGAGACAGGAAAGCTGGCAATTATTTCTACCAACGTATTAGCTTATACTTCGTTCCGATACGCGATAATAGTAACCTTAACACGCTTAAAAGTGTTCCGATACTCGCTCAAACTGTTTTGCCAAAGCTGTGTGACGTCACAAATGACATCATTTCTCGCGCTTAGACTGCTCACGATATCGAGGTAGATCGCTCTGAGCGCTGTCACTTGTTTGTCATAATGTCCCGCGCCATTTTCAAGTTAATTTAATATTAGGTTTTCCTTTAAATTATTTAATATTGTAATTCGTTTATACTGTTTGTATATTACTTCTAAAACAAATCTATAATCAATATTTAAGTAGGAAGTGAAAAAAAAATGTCTGTAACACGGCAAGTTATTTTAAAAGACCAAAATTATTTAATAATATTAAACTTTACACATATAAAGATGAATAAACCGAGAGATGTATATTTGTTAGTATTCATACTCAAAGATGTGGAATCCGCAATTTATCTTCTATACATTAAAAAAAAAAACTAACATTTTATGAATGAAAATGTGATTTTGACCGTTCCGAATTGATATCACGCTCTGAGCATCCAAATCGCGATATTAGATTCGGAACGACGGTCAGTGTCATATTCGTTCTAAGCGCTCTAAACGCGATTCGGAATGAGAGGTTAGCTATACAGAGGGGAAATGTTGCCAGTCTTCTTGGGACTATCTGAAGGGTCGTCTTTAGAGGACATTTTTTACTTATAGTTATTTTTTTACTAGGTTTAGTTTATATTTATTTTAATTTTTACTTTAAGTAGTTTTATATTTCTTTTATACTGTTTGTATACTTAGACTTAGATTTATTTAATTTATATATAATCATTGTAAAAATGAAATAATCGAAAATAAAATATTACGATATCTATAATAATAATAAAAGCGTTTATTGCAACAAATAAATAGATGTATAATACAATCCATCCCGTAGTGTCTGTATTACCAGGATCAGTCCATTCGTACAAGCCAAACAAAGTAATAATTTAAGCGAGTAGAAAAAAGCACAGTTCAACATATTAAAAGTTTTATATTTATATATATGTATATATTTATTCTTGTAAATCTTTATTGTTTTTTATTTTATTTTATCATGTTAAAGTTTCACTTATTGTTTTTCTGTATTACACTTTATTATTTATAGTTTCTGCGTTGCGCAGAAGTTTTTTATCCTAAATGTGGAAACTATTAATTGGCTTTATTGTAATTTAAACACTAGAACATGTATCATAGCTGTAAGTTACCCAAATATACATAAATAATTAAATAAATAAACATATGGGTCTTTGCTGCACCCCACACACTACTACTGTATAGTAGGATATAAGGCTTTCACATAGTGCCCTATAAATATTTCTGCTTCTGTCACTATATCTCTTAGCCTGCCAAAGGCAAATATTAGTTTTTTAGTTCAGGCAGTAAGTTCTTTTATTTGGGAAAATTATAACTTTCAAATATTTAACTGTTTCAACCCTGTTAAGAATTGAACATTGACAGGTTTTTGGTGTTGTTTGGTTTGTGACGCTTCTGTTATGTGTATTGCAAGATAAAAGTCACTATATCCACATTATTGTGTATGTATGTAAGTATGTATTAATTTATATATGTCATTATATTGTCTAATTAAGCCTGTAATTGCACCTACCTTTCATTGTTTAATTGCTCTTGTTGTCCCGAAGGTTTGACTGTCATAGAATGCCTAGCGGCATTAAGTCCGCCTTTGTACTTTGTGCAATAAAGATTTAAATAAATAAATTATTAAACAAAACAACACCACTTTAGACTAACAATAACCTCAGTAAATTGATTTACAAATCAAAAACTTGCACTTGACATGTCCGCGCAAAATGGCGCGAAGGACTCCTACCTACTACTGCTAAGTTACTATGTATAATGTGTAGTATATGTATTATTGTGTACATATTTGTATGTATATTAATATGTATTATGATATCATAGAATAAGTTTATTTTATTTTTCCTTTAAATTAAGTTTCATATTTGAGCCCTTTGCACCTACCTCTTAATCAAAATTCTCTGTATTGTCCCAAAGGTTGGCTGCTAGAGAATGCCTAGCGGCATTAAGCCCGCCCTTTGTACATAGTGCAATAAAGTTTTTGAAATAAAAAATAAATATAATGGGGTGATCAGGCAAAGCTTTTTTATAGATGTCGCTAGCGGCACTGGTACCTTGTTTACACCTATGTCGAATCATTTTTTAAGTGTTTTTGTAGTTTTTTTTATTTTTATAACAGAAATACGAATTTTAACTTAACGTTACCTACCTTAAAAGACGAATTAGGAAAGCAAACACCATCCTTAAAAAGAAAAAAAGGTTTAATTAATAGAACGGCAATTTAGAGATCACCATATCTTTGATTTCTCTTAGAAATCTCGATTTGTACACTTAAAAGCTGCTCACTTCAATAATATATCTAGAAAGTAATAAATTTTGTAATACAAATACAAGTGTTCTATGCAACTGACAGTTCTATTAGGTACCATATATCATGCGCCTTCTATCGTGATAAAAAGTTAGTGGTACACCCCATTTATAAACTTTTGCTACAAGACTATTAATTTATTTTTATTAGACTGTGGTATTTTTTTTTTGACAGTTTTCTGACTTTCGTGCGTTTTGTGTATAGATTTTCTGCGAAAAATATTTGCTGTTTTATATTGTTCTTTTGTGTTTAAAAGTGGTCTCCGGTCTGTCTACTGTTTATAATAAAATGTAAAAAGACGCTGCTATCCATAAGTTAATAATTAAAAGTTCACCTACGGTAAGTGGTTAATTCTGTTTATAAAAGTGTAATTAATTTGCCAGCTTTATTACTTATTAGTTCTGTGTTTTGTATTGAATTACAACCAGCGCTTTTCTACTAAGTCATGTGATATTACTGGATACTCTATCTAGGTGAAGTCTTCATGTAAACTAATAAGTTTTCTTATACCCACGACATTATTATTAAATATCAAATTGCCCATTACCCTATTTAGCCATGAATCACCGAAATAGCTATAATAATTACAATAATTGTAGGTTTAAGGATCATAGCTCACAGATAGAGATTTATTCCCTTTTCAGAACACACCTCATTAAATCACACATTTATATACCATTGCACACATGTTGATCTAACTTTGCTTTGTATTCGATTTTAAATTAATGATTAAATGCACCCACAATCATTGCTCACTATCCCAAAGGTTAGCTGGTAGAAAATGTCACTAGACATTAAGTTCGCCTATGTACATTTAAATGTGTTTTTGTTTATTGTGCAATAAATAATTTATCTATCTATAAGTTGTTTTTTGTGCAGTTGTAATTTTTTATTTTATTTTATTATATAAATATAAACTAAACCTAATAAACTATAAAAAGATGGCTTCTAGAGACGACCCATCAGGAATAGTCCCAAGAAGACTGGCAGTCATATGCAGAAATAATTGCCAGCTTTCTTGTATCCTGACTACAATGTTCCCTCTGAGTGACTCCAGCGTTCCCTCTGAGTGTCCCCATTGTATATATCATATATTTATTATATTGTTTTAGGATTATAACATGGTAAATTAGCCCCATACTGACAGAATAGATAGGGGAGGAGATATATATATAGATATGTAATATTTTTAATGAGGCAATCAGATGCATCAAACTGTTTATATGATATTTATTTTGCTATCTAAAATACTGTTATGAGAATCTAATAATTAAATATGTACCAATTACAGGTAACTGCAAAATCATGGACATGTCACATACCCTGACTCTGAATGAAGGGGCCTTGCAGCAGTTGCCAGATGACAAAAAACCTCACTTTATATTTGAGTGGCTTAGATTTCTCGATAAAGTTCTTGTTGCTGCCCAAAAGGTATTTTAACAATTTACTATATTAATATACAAGTATTGAATATTTTTTTAAAGATAAATAAATTAATTAATAAATAAAATAATAAAATTAATCGTTTTTAGTCCGACATTAAGAGTTGCCAGCAGAAATTGGTAGCTCAGCTTCTTAGCCTATTTCGAGAAAACCTTGGGGCTCCAGCACGCAGGCTCTTAGCAAGATGTCTAGCAACATTATTCTCCGTTGGCGACACATTCCTTCTATTTGACACGGTCAATAAATGCAATGATATTATAAAAGTTAAGGATGACTCGCCATCCTATTTACCAACCAAATTGTAAGTATACCACTAATAGTTTACTAAATAATAAATACTATGCTTGTGATCCACATACAATGCATGGTGTTTCCAAAGCAAATGCAGCGTTAATTTGTCAGTATCTAAATCCAATTTTTGTTTTAGTTCTCTCATTAAATTCAAATATGTTTATTCAGCAAATAGGCATACAATTAGTACTTTTACATGTCAAATTAAATATTATTTTTTAAAACATATTAGGTACAATACAATAAAACAAAACAGAACAATAATAAATATAATTAAAAAAACTGATCAATCTCATAATAATAACTTTTTAAATTAAGAACTCAACCATATTTTAGTTTTCACATCAGAATTTGATCGTCATTTAAATTTTCATGAATAAATTAAGTATGTGATTATAATTATAATTACTGCTGAGCAAACAGGGCGATATCCCCAAAGCATCCACATGCCATATTACTCTGGACTCTTCTGCTTAAAGTTCATGATTGATTGCAAGATATACAAAGAAAAGAGGAAAATGATGTCCCACTGCAACTATAAAATATATGAAACTATATAAATGAAATTATTTAATAATAAATATCAAAAATGTTGGTACTACTCTTTACACAGATTTCATGAATTTGTCTAAAAGATGCCTAAAGGTGTTAGAAGTCAGTGGTTTGGGTCATAAATTTTTATTTTAAATTGGAATTTAATAAAAAAATCTTATACGGTTTCACAGTAAAATTATCCTCCTTTTCTTAAACCAGCCAATTGTCGGTCGCAAGCCCGAGACACCATTCTTCTCATCTCTTACCCACACACGATGGACCCGGCACCCGCACGGTGAATCCATGGAATGCTTAGAAATTTGTCTTCAAAAAACATTACACCTCGGATAGACGGGGACACTAGCTGAAAGACAGCCGACAGCGGGAGAGACTGCTGACAGCAAGAAAGAATGCCGAGGGTTAAGGCCCAGCAAGCCATTCCCTCGTATTATATCGCTAAAAAGTCAAAAAAGAATAATACCCCTGGGACAGTCCGAGAGGGGGGGAGGATGAACTGTCCACTGGTAGATAATAACAACGACCCTGGCGATAATATGGACTTGAAATGCCCAACGTGCGGAAAAATATACAGAAGACAAGCCTGGTTCAAGAAACACTTAAAAACACATGAAGGGATCGAAGCACAGATGGTAAGACCTTCGACTAGTACTGCGGATAGAGTTTCCCCTCACATATCCCATGGTACACCTCCATGTGAATTCAACCAGGAGTCCATGACCATCAGGACACGTCTAAGCATCCCGACCATAAAAGAAACCACCTGGAAGGTTCACGACGGAAATCTGGCTGTCATGCTGGATTGTCCTGGTACAAAACAGGATCTTGATAGCCAAGTTCGTGCCTTTCAAAATACTGTCTATGACTACTTCAGTGAGCACTATCCACCAACGACCACTCATGCTCACACCAATAAGGAAAACACTTTTAAGCTGAAATTGAGGCGAAAGAAGAGGGAGCTAAGAAAGAGACTAAGATGCGCCAAAAACATTGGAGATAAACAGCAGTGCCATCAAGTGGCTAGAGCACTTAGATCAATTCTCAAATTGATCCAAGGAATATCGCTCCAAATTAAAGATAACTCCAATCAATACAATAGAGCCAGACACGAAGTCCTCTTTGACAAAAACCCCTTCGTCTATGCCAGAAAGATATTCAGCGAAAAAAGTGGTGTACTATCGCTGACCAGAGATCAAATATATAAATATTACAAAGAGACATACACAGAAATACAAAAAGAGGAACAATATCTGGACCCACCCTCGCCTCGACCCGTCAGACCTTTAGAGGACTTCCGATGCCTTCCACCAAGCATGGAAGAAATGGACGAACAAATGAAAAGAAAAAGTTCCAAATCGGCACCAGGCCCAGATGGCATTCCGTACATTGTATATAAAAAATGTCCTCACACCCGTAAGCATTTATATAATATATATCGAAAAATCTGGTCTACTAATCAAGTTCCAAAGGCATTTGGCGAGGCAGTCTTCGTTCTCATACCAAAGAAAACTGAGGTAAATGATCCCAAAGATGCAAGACCGATCGCTTTGACGAATACAATGTCCAAAATCTTCTTCTCCATAGTACAAGCAAGAATGTCCCGATTTATGATCAAGAACGAGTACTTCTCACGCCAGCACCAGAAAGGTTTTTTGCCGGGAGTTTCTGGCTGCTTAGAACACAACACCTTACTCGCTGAGTGTTTGAAGGATGCCAGGAAACAGGAGCGGCAACTAAGCGTCTGTTGGATCGACTTGGAAAACGCATTTGGGTCGGTGCAACATGAATTGCTGCAAACTGCGCTAAAATGGTATAACTTTCCAACACTAATCAGAGATATAATTGCCAATTATTACAAGAACTTGAGATTTGTCGTAACAAACAAGGACGGCTACACAGACACACTAAAATACAATGTGGGCCTGTTCCAAGGCTGCTGCCTATCACCTGTAGCTTTTAATATAATTATCAATATCCTAATCGACAAACTTAAATCTCGTGAGAAGAAGTGGGGATATAGATTCAAACAAAACAACATCTATACGGAATCCGTCTTAGCTTTTGCAGACGACTTGGCGGTGCTAACAAGAAATCCCAAGCAATGCCAGGGCTTGCTGAAAATAGTGGATGATTTCTGCTCATGGACAAAGGGAATGAGAACGAAACCATCAAAATGCTTCAGCCTATGTCTGGCTAGGCGAAACACTACATTTACGTCTTATGATCCTGGACTGACTATAGCAGGGCAGAGAATAGCTCCGGTAAATGAAACCATGCCCTTTAAATTTCTTGGCAGAAGGATAAATTTTCAGGGAAAAACACCATCCCTAGAAGTAGTTGTAAAACAATTCACTGACGACATGAATAGGGTTACTCAACAGCCTATAAGCAATGTCAAAAAAGCTTGGATATATGACAACTACTTAGCATCTCGCCTCACTTGGCCTTTCCTAGTATATGATTTCAACAAAAGCCTACTATCAAGTCTGGACGCGGACGTCATAAGAACATTGAAGTCTTGGCTTGGATTAGCCCAGGGTGCTGACTCCTCAACATTCTTTAGAGGACGGAGAAACTTCGGAATGGATCTGAAAAGACCATCTGAATTATACAAACATCTACGTATAAGCAAATATCAAATTCTAACCAGCTCCCAGGATAATACAATTTCATCCCTTCCAAGAGACCCTCTGGTCTCAGATATGGAACCGAGACTACTATTCTTCAAGAAATTCATGACAGGTGCCCAGACTGACAAAAGAGGCATTGGCTGGAAGAAAAAAGAAAGTGACAAAGAGGTTATAAAATCCTTCCTCAGGAAAGATGAAGAGCATGAATACAGAGTGCACGCGATGACTCTAGAAGTTCAAAATGACTGGCTAACTTTGGGCGATTTTTGCATCCCTCCAGCCCTAAAGTGGCGCACACTAATGTACGATTGGTCTCCGGCGTTGCTAAAGTTCTACCTAAACGCTTTTCAAATGTCCCTCCCGGACCAGAGTAATCTGGTAAGGTGGGGAAAAGCTACGGAAAAGAACTGTACATTGTGTGGTGCTGCCATAGGAACTGCTAGACACACACTTGTAGGGTGCGTTACTCTCCTAGAAAAGGGCTATTACTCACGCCGACATGACAAAGTCCTAGGTGTTATCCGTGAAGCAGTAAGTCTGTCTATTGCAAGAGCCAGAAAGGGACTGACTACAAATAAAACTTTGACCACATTTGTAAAGGAAGGGCAAAGCACGAAAACTAAATGCAAGCACACCTCGATCCTTGGCGCCGCATCAGACTGGAAAATTCTCATGGATACATTTGAACACCATTATAGGATCCCAGATGAACTAGCTGTATCAGCCTATAGGCCAGACATCTTAGTGTTTTCTCGGAACTTGAAAAAAGTTATCCTTATTGAACTTACCGTTCCGTGGGAATCAAATATTCCAAAAGACCACAACATGAAGTCGAATAAATATTATGATCTCACAGAAGAAATGATCAGGAACGGGTTCAAGACTCAGCTTTACGCAGTGGAAGTTGGTGCAAGAGGAGTTCCAGCAAAATCTTTGCATCACTTACTGAAAGAATTGGGCCTAAGCAGGTCTGCCGTCAATACATTTATGGTACGAGCTTCCAAGACGGCATTAACGGAATCATACAGTATTTGGTTGGGTAGGGAGAGAAGTAGAATGGTGGATGGTGAGCGTATTATCGCGCAATAGAAAAAAAAAGGAGGCCTCCTTTTCTTAAACCAGCCAATTGTCGGTCGCAAGCCCGAGACACCATTCTTCTCATCTCTTACCCACACACGATGGACCCGGCACCCGCACGGTGAATCCATGGAATGCTTAGAAATTTGTCTTCAAGGCATGTAGGTAGGCAATTTAACAAAAAATATTTCAACTAGTAATTACAAACAGATGTGTCCCTAGAGCTAAACTAATAACTAATATTGATATTACTATAAAAAACTCATATTGTTTTTTTATTTATTTAAAGGGCAGCAATATGTTGTTTGGGAAGTATGTATGAGAAGTTGGGTCGTATGATGGGACGATCGTATGAAGAGACAGTTACAATTTTGGTAAAGACACTGAAAAATGCAGAATCACAAACCAGATTGGAAATCATGACGACTTTGGAAAAGGTAGGTTTTCTGTATATACTTTAACAAATATAATATGTGGTAAATTTCTTCATCACAGCCCCCTAGAACACGAAAGTCATAGACCTTTATTGCTGTGGATAAAAAAAAAACAGCTAGTATAAGCTGAGTTTGACTTGAAAGCAAAGCAAGGATCGCTGTTTTATACTGAATTTTGCTTAAAGTGATTAGAGCATGACCAACTCGAAACGACCTGCATAGCAAAAGTGCTTAAAGCGATAAGTCAAACAGGGTTTCTAGTATCCAGATTCACAATTTAGAGTTGCCATTTTGAATTATGTATGTTGTCATTTTAAATTAAGTGAAACACCATATTAAATTTAAAGTGAATTCTGAAATATTATCATGACCATATCGCTTTTGGGGTGTTCAGAAAATACTCTTTTTTGTTTTGAAGAAGCGGATTCACATTAAACCAAGTTTACTATAGGACTATAGGCCCATCATGATAAGTGGCAAGCACGTTGATGTTTTCAGCGTACCAAACTCGAGAATTGACGAACCAGGTATATAATGCGAAAGTTGTGGGTAAAAGAGGCCCTGGCAGACCAAGACACACGTATCACGATCAAATAAATAAAACACTAGCTGAAGGAGAATTAAAAAGCCTTCGTAACAAAAGGGCATGTTTGAAGAGGTTGATGAATGTCGATGAAGCGAAAGAGGTATGTCGTTATCGTGTCAAGTGGCGCTCAATTGTCTCTGCCTACCCCGTAAGGGATCTGGCGTGAAGATATGTATGTATGCAAACTCGAGAAATATCACAAATAAATTATTGTGTCTCAACCGGAAATCAAACTGTACCTCCACGTCTAAATCCATGGACTTAAAAAAGGAGGCCTCCTTTTATTAAACCAGCCTATTGTCGGTCGCAAGCCCGAGACACCATTCTCCTCATCTCTTACCCACACACAATGGACCCGGCAACCTGGCACCCGCATGGTGAATCAATGGAATGCTTAGAAATTTGTCTTCCTCTTCTAGACCACAGAAGATATCTAAATTTTTTTTTTTTTTTCTTTTAAGATCTGTGTTGGCATGGGTTCTGCCGCTTTGGTAGCAATTCGTGAAGTATCCCGCGCTGCTCGTGCAGCCTTGCTATCTGATCGTGCGGGCGCCGTGCGGGCAGCCGCGGCACACGCCCTCCTACAATTAGTACCATTGATGAAATTGACTGCTTCCGATCTCGACAGCATTGCTGCTGCATGCTTGAGAGCTGCTCATCCAAGTGACTATAAAGTTCGGTAAGTAAACATCGAAAATATGCTATAAAGATTCAATACACACGAAACAGTATAAAATGTGTTTTTCTAGAAATATACAAACTAGATTATAGTAAAAAAGGGTGTAAATAAAAAATGTGGGTTTTCCCATCTGCACTAAGACTTATGCTGTATAAAGCACAGATAAGGTCAAGCGTGGAATACTGTTTTCACCTCTGGGATAGCTCCTCTAAGTATCTTACAGATGCTCTCAATGTCCTGCCGAGGCGGGCAATTCAGATAGTGGACGACAAATACAGATACTAAATATTATATAATATTGATTAATAGATAGAAATATTATTTGTAACATGGAGTCTCATAATTATGATCACACAGAAGAAATAATCAGGACTCAGCTTTACACTGGAAGTTGGTGCAAGAGTAGTTACAGCTAAATCTTTGCACCACTTACTGAAAGAATTGGCCCTAAGCAGGTCTGCCGTCAATACATTTATGGAAGGAGGTTCCAAGATGGCATTAACAGTATTTACACTATTCTTCTCATCTCTTACCCACACACGATAGACCTGGCATCCACATGGTGAATACATGGAATACTCAAATTTTTGTCTTATCAAAAAAAAAAAATAATGGCAACCCCCGATTTTACCAAATGTACCCACAAGTGCAATGTATGAAAGAAAATAGCCCCTGTTTACAACTAAGAATACTGATTTTGAGGATCGCTTGAGTGAACCTGTTCAACAGCTGGACGGAATGGTTGAGTGGAGGAGTCGTTGAAGTACAGGTGTTAGCGTGTCTGTAACTACCATCCAACCAACTGTTTTATTTTCACAGATATATTACACCTACAGTAGTCTCTGCAGTGCCAATAATCATATAGACATATTTCATACCATCAATATACGAGTATGAGTGGCTTATAATTTATTCTCACAGTAGAAATGATCAGGAATGGGTTCAAGACTCAGCTTTACGCAGTGGAAGTTGGTGTGAGAGGAGTTACAGCAAAATCTTTGCATCACTTACTGAAAGAATTGGGCCTAAGCATGTCTGCCATCAATACATTTATGGAACGAGCTTCCAAGACGGCATTAACGGAATCATACAGCATTTGGTTGAGTAGGGAGAGAAGTAGAATGGTGGATGGTGAGCGTATTATCGCGCAATAAAAAAAAAGGAGGCCTCCTTTTCTAAACCAGCCTATTGTCGGTCGCAAGCCCGAGACACCATTCTTCTCATCTCTTATCCACACGATGGACCCGGCACCCGCACGGTGAATCCATGAAATGCTTAGAAATTTGTCTTCTCTCTCTCTCTCTCTTCTCTTCTTCTTTAACAAGTGTTTTGTTTTCGTTTTTTAAGGTGCAAAGGTAAATTTATGCAATTTTTATGTTTCCTTATTAGTTCTATTAAAAAAGAAAAAATGTTTAATTTTATTTTAGAAGTCATATTTTTATGTTATATTTTGTTTTGTTAGTTTTTGTTTATTTTTTTTTTTGTTTTAACAGTAAATTCTTCTTCTAATTTCTTCTTTTTTTATATTGGTGGCATATATTAGTGTACATATATTAGATAAGTTATAATTATACTATGTTATGCGTGTGATAATATATGTACAGTACTCCCAAATTAATAATGCGCATGCAGATCTTCGCTAATTGTCGTATTCCCGGAAACACCCGAATCATTGAATCGTAAGAGCACTAAACAATGCACTTGCATTTTGCACCTTGTTCCAAAGAAATAGAAGTCAATATCATGAGTACACAATCGAAAATAATTCGGGCAGTGTTTTTTTGTTTTTGTTTTTTTGGCGGTGACTGCACGTGTTCTCTCTGTGTGGAATTATATAGAGCTGCTATTACACAACCTTCTTGGTTTTGTTTTCAAAGGTGAATTTAATTTCAACTTTAATTATCTTATTTAAATAGTTTATTTGACAATTGCTTGTCTGTCTGACACAGGCAGAGATTTTATATTTAAAGGAGGTCACTACAGTACTATAAAATTTTCGAAGTAAATCAATCCAACAAAGATTGTAGCATATTCTCAATCGTGTTTTATCGGTTTTCCTCGCTATTTACTTCGAATCAAATTTCGTTACTGATAAATCAATATTTATCTCTTTTAGCACAAAACACATAATTCTACTAAATTATGCATGAAGAAAATGCACTTAACCACTCTATATACATATCGTCTTCCGACGCTCGGGAAATACGACCGTTGCCGAACAGTGACGAAGATTTCTATGCGCATTATCACTTTGGGAGAGCTGTACAGTATTCCCAAATTAATAATGCACATACAGATCTTCGCTAATTGTCGTATTCCCGGAAACACCCGAATCATTGAATCGTAAGAGCCTAAACATTGCACTTGCATTTTGCACCTTGTTCGAAAGAAATAGAAGTCAATATCATGTGTACACAATCGAAAACAATTCGGGCGGTCGGTGACTGCATGTGTTCTCTCTGAGTGGAATTATATAGAGCTGATATTACACACCGTTCTTGGTTTTGTTTTCAAAGGTGAATTTAATTTCAACTTTAATTATCTTATTCAACTTTAAATAGTTTATTTTGTAAAATAGGAAAACGTACTAACAACTAGCACAAAACACATAATTCTACTAAATTATGCATGAAGAAAATGCACTTAACCACTCTATATACATATCGTCTTCGAACGCTCGGGGAATACGACCGTTGCCGAACAGTGACGAAGATTTCTATGCGCATTATCACTTTGGGAGAACTGTACTGCTGTGTGTACTATATAAATAAATAAATATATTTTATGTTTTTAATTTTGGGATTTTATAGGACAGCTGTAGCTGAATTATTGGGTTCTCTGGTTGCTGCCACGCAAGCTGGTGACGTCGATAGCATCAATAGTAAAGCTAAAATAGGAATGCAAGTTGGTAAGTTTGAGTATCAATAAAATTTATTGTATCGTTACGCAGTTCTGGAACTTTATTTATTTATTATTTGAGGTACACTAACAGATTACAATTAATACATATCAAGCACAAATTTACAATAATTCATAAGGTCGGAATTGCAACCCAAGGGCAGTGTACACGGCATGCTACACATAGCTACTTGGATGATTAGAGTCAACTGTGTTTTTCAGTTTTAAAATTTTATGTTTCATCCATTTCATCATTATCAATATATTAATACTATATACGAGAATAAATATGTTATTATTAATGTCAATTTATGTTGAAAGTTACATCATAGGTTATATATTAGTATAAGTCAATATAAGAATAGTAAAAAGTCCCTTTACGTTAGTTTACAATCAATAACACTTGTCTCTTAAATATACTAACATTTGGGTTCAAAATGTCTAGATTCACAGTATCGCTGAATAGGTCATTAAATAGTCGACACATACGGATAATAGGGATTATAATAATCCTTATAATTTATAGGATAATACGGATTATTTTCTATTTAAAAAAAAATACTACTGAAAGTTCTAAAAAAATCAAATACTAAGAAAACTAGTAATTTTTATTATGTCTTTTTAAAATAGAGTCCATTCACATCAATACATCGTTGCATCTGATGGAAACAATGAGAAAAGCACTCGTTCTTAGAGCACTCTTAGAGCAGTCTCAGAACTTGTTTGTGTCTTCGACACCCTTTTAAAACGCAGCCACTGCTTCCTCTGCGTCCATAAAACTTTTTCCTCAAAGTTTCTCTTTGGTGTGGAGGAGGTGAAGGAGGATCCTACTGTGAGGTCGATTCTCCTGAACTTTTTCAAAGACAATTCTCAAACTCTAAAACAATTGTCGCGTACTGACCTGTCCTTCCGAAGAATGAGGCCACCATCTTTTTTCCCACAATTCGACCTCTTTTCACTTTAGTGGGCAACTCCTCAGTCTTTTAGTTTCCGATTCATAACAGTAAATCCACCTTACGTCACCCATTCTTATTATGTCGAACGAAGCATTTGAGTCACTGCCGTTAAATCTTTGAAGCATTTTACGGCACCAATCAACATGACGGAGTTTTTGGGCGCGGTCAAATTATGAGGTATCCACCGGGCGCAAAGCTTCGTGACCGCTAAATGTTTATGAGGATTTTGTGCATTTGACTAATACCGATGCCTAAGCTTGTCCGATAGGTCACTCTTTTGTCGGTCTCTATCATACGCCACGTTAATCGGTCCCGGTTCCTCTAATACCAACTTGTGGAATCGTTAATAATTTGTCAAGTACATCAGATCCTCGCCAAGCCGTCTGTCTAGGGGCTGTAATAAATGAACGAAACAGTGGCACGAGATGGGGCTTCATCGTGAAAGGCCAATCGAAGTCTTTCATAACTTTCCTGTTGACTTTAATTATTATGAAATTTCTTTGGAAATTGTTAGTATGACTTATTATTTATATTTTTTGCAGTACAACAAAGTAAGAAAGATGCTCCGAAAAACGTCGTTTCTTTGGACGAAGCCTTAAACTTACTGATGGGAGCATTCTTAAGAGGGGGGACATCATTCTTGAAGGGGGAGATTATTAAATCAGGGTCTGGCGTCAATAGAGAAGTCAGGATTTGCGTTACTCATGTAAGTTTCTTATAATTATTATATATATATTTTATTACTAGCTCGACATGTGACCGTGCACCCACCTGATGGTAAGTAGCGCGCGAGGTCCATGAATGTTAGCAACCGGGATCAGACACTCAGCAGCAGGCTTGACTGGGCATGACGGCAAATCGAGCCGAAACGTGTGGGTACACTTTACTGGGTTTATCGGTGGATATTTCTCCGCCCAGACAGACTGGGCAATTTACCACCATCTGCCCCTTTGTTGCACTCGTTGAAAGTATGTGCCATTTGAAATGAAGTCAAAAATTATCCTTAAATGCTTTTGGCCTTTGAAAGTAAATTATAATAATAACGTTAATTATTAAAAATAAAGGAGAATGTAACTGATAGACTTTTGACAAATTCTCCAGATATATGTTCGTGAATCCCCATCTCCAACAGTGGAGGTCCAGCAGCCCTATTCTGTTACTTAAGCGGAAACGTTATATAATGGAATCCGTTAAGTATATATAGCACGCTATTAAAGTTCATATTTGCACGGACGGCGTCGAGTTCGAGCGCTTATAGAGTTGAGAATTGAATAATATTTTGTAATTATGACGCAATCTCAGACGTAAATAACGAAATCCACTAATAACGTTTACGACTAAGTAACAGAATACAGGACGCTGTGTTCTAGGGGCTGTAATGATGATTCTTGAGCTTGCCACTACTGTCAACTTGTCATGATTGGCCTTTAGTAAAGTTGGCTAAATGTGAATCCGCTTCTTTATAGGCGTGGTTTCTGACCATCCCGAAAGGGAAACGGTCGTAAGGATACTTTTTTTAAGACTACTAATTATATAAAAATATATTATTTATTTAATTTAGTATTTGTGTATTTTCAGGCGTATGTAGTATTTGTGTATTTTCAGGCGTATGTAGTATTTGTGTATTTTCAGGCGTATGTAGTATTTGTTTATTTTCAGGCGTATGTAGTATTTGTTCAAAATATGGGCGGAAGTTGGTTGGAGCGGAATTTGACCACATTTTTGAACCACGTTTTGGATTTGGTCGCCAATCCCAAAGCTGCGAGCTCTCATGTAGATGCTGTCTATTCTAGGTACGTATAATTATAACTTAAATAAATTATTTATTCAACATTCTAATTTTATTTAGATTACATATTACATACAGCAATTATAATTATTAAGAATTTAGAATGTTAGCTAATGACTCTTTACAGCAGCTATTATCTTAACTGACATCTATAATTATGTCTGTCGAAGCCGTCTGGCCAGCTTGGCGAGTGTAGGCCAAATTATCCAGATATATGTTCTGGAAGGCCCATCTCCAGCAGTGGAGGTATAGGACGCTGTGTTCTAGGGGCTTTAATGCATTGTGTCTGTCCTAGCCTACAGCAGCTATAATTTTAAGCGTTTTTTTTGTATTAAGTTTTATTTAATTATTATTTGATTGTTTTTCTTCCCAAATGATGGTTATCATGTACTGCTCCAGATACACCATATGTATATATAATGATATTGTAAAAAATACAATTGCAATCAGACACTCATGGCTGACATCAGTCCCTAACACTATGTCGGCTTGACTGAGCATGACGGCAATTCGAGCTTGATCCCGAAACGTGTGGATACACTTTACTAGGTTTATCGGCACAAACATCCACCACTTTCCCGTCCCGGCAGACTGGTAAAATTATCACCATCAGTCCGCCTACAACCTATTTATAAATATTATTCAATTCTGTGACTCCGTCACAATCGCAGCTCATCCACCAGTCGTCTCCAACGGGTTCGGTCCTCGGCGTAGTGGATGGCCTGGTGTATAGGAATGTTCAGGTGGTCAGTCACGTGACTGGACCATCGCTTGGGACTTCTTCCTCTTGTTTTTTTACCGTCTACTTTGCCCGTAATCAGAAGTTTTTCTAGATTTATAAATATTATTATGTATTTTTTTTTTATTCATTTTGGAAAACCAACAGTTGACAAATATAATAAATATTATACATTAAATTCACTAAGAACTATTAAAGGTTTTCACATATAAATTTAAAGTTAAGCAATAAAGAGCAAGAGAAGAAAACGTCACTGCATTACCATTATTGTAAAAAAAATAGAGAATATAAAGATATAACAAGTACATTGATGACCCACAGATGAACAATGCTACAATGAATATGATACAGGTTAGAAGTTGTAACAGTTGCCATCTGCAGGTCTTTTAGACATACATAAAACGAGAATAAAAAGCAATACCATGAGTAAGTTGGTAATGAAAAACAAATTACTCATAATGAATTGCTGCCAATGATCGATTCAACGCAACGAAGCGTCATTAGACGTTTAATATATGTTGCTTTGGAATTAAACATGTCTATATCCAAATCTTCCGCAAGAATATTATTTTTATTTATTTATTTAAAAACTTTATTGCACTATGTACAAGAGGCGGGCTTAATGCCGCTAGGCATTCTCTAGCAACCAACCTTTGGGACAATGAAACGATTTGTGTTGTGAGGTAGGTGCAACCATTAAATAAATTAAAAGGTTATTCAAATTAAATCTAAGTATTATATCTATATAGACAAATACATACTAATATGTACACAATACTACATACTATATATATATATATATATTATACACTACATATAATACCTACTTACACTGTGAGGAACGGTTTAAATAATGTGAGTATACCATCTTTTTGAAAAGGGATCTGTTTGGCACTTGACGAATTTCTACCGGCAAATTGTTCCACAGATTTGCGGCCACTACTGCAAAAAAGTTAGACTGAAAGCCAGAGTTGTTACATGTTCTTAATAAATAACTGTTCTGTCTATACCTGTGTAATGTGAAATTTAAGTTGGAAATAACGACAAATCTCGAAACAATTCATCAGGTTACCATTTTTTTTAGGAAATGCATCAATTACATATTAAGAGGCACTTTGGGTAAAATGCTTGGCGAAAAGGCTCAAGCGTCCGCCTGTAAGGAGATCATACAGATTGTTGTTAAGCAAATGAATAGCATCGACTTTAACCCAGAAAACGCTAAGGATTGTAATCAGGTAAGGTATTCTAATTACAAATACAATTAATCTACGAGGCTCAATTAATCTGCCCACTCCCTTCCCAGTCCGTACCTTGCTACGCCCATGAGTAAGACAATCGTCACGTTTTTTTTTTTTTTTTTTTTATCAGGGCTTTGGACATAGTCCATACCAGCCCTATTGTAAGATTCCGACAGCTTACAACTCACGGCACCACACGCCTCCTCCGACATAATTAATTATAATATATTTAATTTAGTGAAATAGAATAAAATCGTTATTATTTATAAATATTTTACTATCATAAATTCAAAACTGCCTCCGTGGTCTAGCGGTTAAGTCCTTCCTGGTCGGGACACAATAATATTTATTAATTTAAATAAATATATTATTACTTAATTTATTCGTGACATTTCTCGAGTTTGGTACGCTGGAGACATCGACGAGCTTGCCACTTGTCATGATTGGCCTATAGTAAAGTTGGCTAAACGTGAATCCGCTTATTTATAAGCGTTGTTTCTGACCACCCCGGAAGGGAAACGGTCGTGATGATACTTTTTAACATTTAAGTTATTTGTACAGATCATTTTAGTAATTATAGTAACGGTATGTACCAATGAGAAGTACACTTTTTTTACGTATACTTGTCATAAACTAGTAATTGCCTCCGTGGTCTAGCGGTCAAGTCCGTAGATTTAGACTCGGAGGTACCGGGTACGATTCCTGGTCGGGACACAAAAATATTTATTAATGTTAATAAATACATTTAATTATTATTTCATTTGTGATATTTCTCGAGTTTGGTACGCTGGATACATCGACGATCTTGCCACTTGTCATGATTGGCCTATAGTAAAGTTGGCTAAATGTGAACCCACTTATTTATAATTTTTAATTTTTACATACATATCTTCACGCCAGATCCCTTACGGGGTAGGCAGAGACAATTGAGCGCCACTTGACACGATCACGACATACCTCTTTCGCTTCATCGACATTCATCAACCTCTTCATACATGCCCTTTTGTTATTTTTAAAAATTTAAATATTTTTTTATATAAATATTTAAAAATTTTAAATTTATAAGGGAAACGGTTGTGATGATACTTTACTTTACTTCTAGAATTCTATCAATGTAAATAAATAAAAAGTCACGTCCTACTTTAATTAGATAGATCATCAATTACATCTCACGGACCCCCACGTCTTTTTTTAGCTCATATGGCTCACCGTTTTCCTTTCGGGGTGGTCAGAAACCACGATTATAAAGCGGATTCACATTTAGCCAAACTTTACAATTTGCCAATCATGACAAGTGGCAAGCTCGTCGATGTCTCCAGCGCACCAAACTCGAGAAATATCACAAATGAATTTAATATTAATTAAATGTATTTATTTACATTAATAAATATTTTTGTGTCCCGATCAGGAATCGAACCCGGTACCTCCGAGTCTAAATCCACGGACTTAACCGCTTGACCACGAAAGCAGTTACGACCATAAAATCACTTTGAATTTAAATAAATATCCTAAAATCCTTATTTTTTCACAGGAAACCCTATTTAGCCAACATCTACTGGTGTGTGCATTAACTGAAGCTGGAGAATTGGCTTTACAGTTGGGAACGTCGGTACAAAATTTGATCACTGATGCCTCACTTAACATGATAGAAGCTATTTGCACGGTAAGTTGGAATCATCATTAAAAACATCAGAGAATTAAATATGCTGTTGGTATTAGACACGCCGCTAGTTTCGCTACTCACCGCTGCGTGGCGTGTACGTCTATTGGTATAAATACCGGGCGGCCACACAGTTTAGGTGTAAGAACGCGTTCCTTAAATCCTACAAAGGTCGGTTCAAACCCACCCGGCATGTACCAATGAGAAATACACTTTTCTTGGCATCTCAGTATATTCTAGAGAATATTATGTATGTCCACAAGAATATAATAATAATAATAAATATTTCCAGACAGGTCACACAGCGCCATCTATTTTCCGTGGTAAGCTACGAGGCTTGTGTTACGGAAACTAGATGGTTGATAAACTACATATTAAACTTTTTTTTTTGTAAAAATATATACATAGACCGAGACAAATTATACAATGTACAACTTTGCCCCCGGTGGGAATCGAACCCACGACCTCCCGAGTTCACGGCAACGTTTGTTACCACTAGACCACGGAGGCCGTATAAAACAATTTAAAAGGAATTGTGACTTGCATTCTCGCAACACACGCATTAATCACAAATTAGCTTTGCCTCACCTACGCCTCAGTAAAACTAGTAAGTCTTTTTTGGGACTTGGTGTTCGTTTTTATAACACACTCCCAAAGGAACTAACGAGCTTGTGTTTAGATAAACTAAAAATTTATGTCAAACGTCGACTTATAGGCAAGCACAGCGCCATCTAATTTCCGTGGTAAGCTACGAGGCTTGTGTTACGGAAACGATGGTTGATAAACTATTTGTAAATATATACATATAAACACCCAGACCGAGACAAATTATACAATGTACAACTTGCCCCCGGTGGGAATCGAACCCACGACCTCCCGAGTTCACGGCAACGTTTGTTACCACTAGACCACGGAGCGGTCATAATTTATATATGTCATTATATTATCTAATTAAATAAAAAAATAATGTTTGATTGCTTTTGTTGTACCGATTTAAATAAATAATTTAATAACGTCACGATTTGGTGGAAACGCGAACTTACGTTTATTTGAATTTTTAGGTATTAGTACACCCGTGTATTGCGGCAAGATTAGCGGCTGCGAGCTGTTTGCGCTGTGTTTGCGAGGCGTTGCCGCAACAAATAACACCACTCATCGACAAGTGTGTAGAAGCTTTGGACAACACTAGGACATCGCCTGAAGCTATCTCTGGTAAGTTGAAAAATATATATATTAATGCTAATACACTGTACCAACTGTAAAAAAACTGTTTATAAATATGAAATAGATAAGAATCTATAATTTCGTTGATTGCCCTTTAAATAATAAAATATTATTTGTTACTTTTTGGTTTAAGTATTTACATATATGTATAGTTTTAAAGTCGATTTAGGTTTTTTTTATGGTAACACGATTGGTTGGTTGGATAAATATAGGGAGGGGACATGGTATCAGGCTATTTAAGGGACTAGGGATGTGCTAGGCCGCAACAGAGAACCCTCCTACTTATTTAAAATCGGTTAACCAAGGCCGCGTTCGTTTTAAGAAATGTTAGCATGAAAATACCACTTTTTTTAGCACAAGTCGTTCGTTTAATGAAAATTCTAACATTTGAAGCTAATTTCGTATGTCAGTACCGTGTTGAAAGGAGGGTTATTGATGTTACTTTTTGACAGATGTCATTTAACACAAGAAATGGTTTGTTTACATTGTTGTATACTTTATAGTTTATATTATATTTGTTTAAAATGTATTTTAATCATTTTATGTAATAAATACAAAGACCATAATACATTGACAATTGATTTGTTATTATTTGTTACTTCTTATAATTGTCAAAAAGTAGCCTCACCGCTCGTTTTTTTTAAGCAATGTTAGCATTTTTAAAAAATGTGGAATTTCTTAACAAAAACGACATTTCACGCTGGTTTATGAAGTTGGAATTACATAAACAAACATGTTTCAAGGCAAGTGCGATGATCGCTAAGTAGCGATGTAACTTTGGTTTGACAATTCTATTCCTCGAGCGAGTGACGTGATAGTTAGATAGATATTTTTTTTATCGCACAGAAAATAAATCATTTTACAGTACGTAGCCGAGCTAAATACGCTGGAGACATCGATGAGCTTGCCACTATGATTGGCCTATAGTAAAGTTGGCTTAATGTGTATCCGCTTATTTATTAGCGTGGTTTCTGACCACCCCGAAAGGGAAACGGTCGTGATGATACTTTTCTATAATTTAAAGGTGGTAGGCGGACTGATGGTGGTAATTTGCCCAGTCTGCTGGAGCGGGGAAGTATCCACTGTTCGTGCCGATAATCCTAGTAAAGTGTAGCCACACGTTTCGGGATCAGGTTCAAATTGCCCACTCTAGCCGGTATAGTGTTAGGGACTGATGTCAGTCATGAGTGTCTGATTCCAGTTGCTAACATTTATGGACCTCGCGCGCCACATATCATCAGGTGGGAGCAATGTCACATGTGCCTATATGAATTTAAAGAATGTGGAATGCTCTCCAAGCCAATGTGTTTCTCCTTTATTATAATTTGAAGTCCTTCAAGCGAAATGCGAAAAAGCATCTTAATGGGGACTTGTGTCTGTTGTTAGTAGCTGGCGTCAGTTGGACCTCGCGTAGTGGTTACCATCAGATAGGTACTGTGTCACATGTCGTGATCAGTATTTTTTCTCTGCTACCTCAGTGAGGTATTGCTGAAACGTATTTCTCATTAAACAACCATAGTAAATATCATTCCTCGACACGTCGCCATTTTGTCTAAAGTTATAGCCCATTGCTTCCCAAAAGGTTAGCAATGGCTTTTAAAAAAATATATTTTTGGTGTACAAAAAGTTGGGCTCGTCCGGGATTTGAACCCGGGACCTCTCGCACCCAAAGCGAGAATCATACCCCTAGACCAACGAGCCGATGACAAATTTGTTATAAAACACGTCCATAATCGACCAAGTTGTAAATTACGTATCTAATCGTTTAATTTTCGATTGTCGTAAATTTATACTCAGTCCGGCCGCTGAGCATTCTGCGTAAAATGTGTTTTTCTATGTAATTTAGAAATTCCTTAACCATAAATTATTTGGCCTATATTATTATATAATAAATGATTGGCCTATAGTAAAGTTGGCTAAATGTTAATCCGCTTTCAGGGTGGTCAGAAACCACGCTTATAAATAAGCAGATCACATTTAGCCAACTTTACTATAGGCCAATCATGACAAGTGGCAAGCTCGTCGATGTCTTCAGCGTACCAAACTCGAGAAATATCACAAATAAATTAAATGCATTTATTTACATTAATAATTATATTTGTGTCCCGACTAGGAATCGAACGAGTCTAAATCCACGGACTTAACCGCTAGACCACGGAGGCAGTTATTTTCTTTGGCTTATGTTCCACTATTTCTACTTTGTTTGTATGTTTAATATAATAAGCTATGATTTTTTTGAAAATAAATAAGTAATAATAATTATATAGTGATAATATTACTACCCAGATCTTCGTTCAAAAAACTCGTCTCTCTACACTTTCTAAATAGCTCCCAACAATGTTAATAAGTGTATATATGTATATTTTTGTGTATGTATTTAGTATATTGATATTACAGTATATATAAAATTTTATTATGTAAGTATATATAATTAATTATGTTGAATTTATCCTACTATTAATATTTCTTTCATTGCACCTATAAATCTTCGTTGTCTAGCGGTTAAGTCCGTGGATTTAGACTCGGAGGTACCGGGTTCGATTCCTGGTCGGGACACAAAATATTTATTAATGTAAATAAATGCATTAATTTAATATTTAATTTATTTGTGATATTTCTCGAGTTTGGTACGGCTGGAGATATCGACGAGTTTGCCACTTGTCATGATTGGCCTATAGTAAAGTTGGCTAAATGTGAATCCGCTTATTTATAAGCGTGATTTCTGACCACCTCGAAAGGGAAACGGTCGTGATGATACTTTAAAGTTGTTCAATAAATAATGTAAAATATATTATATATTTTATAATAATATTTATTAATAATAGTTTTTTTTTTATACTATCACGACATGTGACCTTGCGCCCACCTGATCGTAAGTGGCGCGCATGGTCCATGAATGTTAGCTACTGGAATCAGACACTTATATCCGACATCAGTCCCCAACACTATGCCGGCTTGACTAGATGCCTTTTCACACTTCGCTTGAAGGACTCCAGGTTATAGGAAAGTGGAAACACAGAGGCTGGAAGAGCATTCCACATCTTTATTGTGCGACAGATGTATGAGTCACCATGATGATGATGATGATTAGGAGATAATAGTTATTATCTGAAATAAAATTATTTGAATTAAATCATACTTTATAAGGGTTTCTCTGTGCGTTTTGTGTTATTAAATATTTCAATAAGAAAAAAGTCGGGCTCGTCCGGGATTTGAACCCGGGACCTCTCGCACCCAAAGCGAGAATCATACCCCTAGACCAACGAGCCGATGACTAACGCATTAAAAAACCTAACCATAATAGACATAATACTAATCACTATTTATTGTGAAAGTAATAAAGATTAGGCGATCGGACGTGTTTTTATTACATTTTACTTCATTAATGCTATGTTCAACTTCAAAGCAACTAAATTATAATTATTATTATTTTTTATTAATTCTTTACTTCGGTACAAAAACCATATCGTGTTAGTACCAATAATAACTTAAAGAAAACTATGTTAGTAATTAATCTAAAATGAACATTTCATTTGTCCATAATTTTTGGAGCATAAAGCAATGCTCATGGATATTCTTTAAAATTATATTTTTAGTGTCCATTATGCATTTAATGAGGCCATACGATGTCGGATTACCGCGTCTAATACCGGCAGACGTGCCTCGGCAAACATGCTGGATGCACTACACCACCTAGGCAGCCGAAACAGAATTCTGAAGGCATCATTGTATTGCACCTTCAGTCTTCTGTACGACTCTTTTGTGTAGTTGCACCACAACTGCTGTGTGTACAGAGACCGACAGAATAAAGAAGAAGAGACCGAAAGAAGTAAAGCAAGCCATAGAGAAACGCCAAGTCGAACGACATTCAAAGCGAAATAAAGTGTTTTTTAACGCTTAAAGCGTCAAGTCAAACATGAGATAAGTAGTCGACTCATCATTGTCAAGTCAAGCCACTATAAAGGTGTTTAAAAGCCTTTAAAAAGGATTTACATATAGACGACTTTACTATAGTATATAGTCAGCCTCTTTTACAACTCCTTGGCCAGGTGCTGAAGGTCCCAATGGGCCCATTGTCTCGACCCCAAACGGCGCAAATTACCGGTACCAAGATTGGCGTATTTGCGCAACTTGAGGTTCTTAGCAAAAAACGGCGTCCTTCGAGGTCGCCGTCTACACACGTCGCATCCCACACTAGAGACCTGCCAAGTTTTCACGGCCCAACAGTCATTCCGTCGGGTCTCTTGCCATTGCTCCGCAAAATCCCAGAGGGTTCTAAGATTGCAGATACACCAGCAGTGACAAGAGCGTGATGAGGAATGCACTTCTAGTTTTAAAAGTAGTGTCTTGCATCAGAATAGGTAGTCTTGGTCTCGCTCTTGGTCTTGCACTCCTAATCTTGGTCTTGGTCTAGAGTCTCGCAAGACTTCTGCAAGACTATTAGTCTGACTCAATATATATGTATTTTATTTTCCAATTTTACTAAGGAAATCTCTCCGCGATGTCTTTAGGGTACCAAACTTGAGGTATATCACAATTAAATAATTTATTGTGTCCCGACCAGGGATCAAACCCTGTACCTTCAAGTCTAAATCCACGGAATTAACCGCTACACCTCGGAGGCATCAGGTAGGATTTAGGTATACTAAAATAAAATTATTTGTAAACGAGCTCTCCCAAATACCTAAACGTTATATTTTTTCCTTAGGAACAAAAAAATATTAAAAATTACGGACACGACGCAATTAAAATTTATTGAAAACAAAAACCTAACCCCAAAAAAAGTAAACACTAGCAAAATTTGGAAAAAAAATCTGTGCCAAGACTAGGTTGGTCTTGCAACCAAATCAGTAGTCTTGTTCTTGGTCATGCAAAAAAGCAAGACCAAGATTGGGCAACACTATTTAAAAGTTAGTTAAATATTTTTATTGTGCTCCGCGTTTGAATCTACGGTTTTTTTAAGCTAAAAGTATATGTGCTAGGTAATAATCGAGTTGCGGGGATATAATTATTTCTAAATAATGATAATGTGACGTTGTTTACAACTTAAATGATTATGGACGTGTTTTATACAGAATTAGTCATCGGCTCGTTGGTCTAGGGGTATGATTCTCGCTTTGGGTGCGAGAGGTCCCGGGTTCAAATCCCGGACGAGCCCAACTTTTTATATACTATTTAAATAAAAATAAACCTGTTGCTAACCTTTTAGGACTTTAGACAAAATGGCGACGTGTCGATGAATGGTATTTACTACGGTTGTCTAACGAAATATACGTTTTAGCAATACCTCACTGAGGTAGCAGAGAAAAAAATATTTTTATTAATAAATATATTTTTTCTTGTTGGAAGATTGTTAAAGAAATATTTGACAACGCAAATAGCACATAAAAATACTGAAATATTATCAAACCATTCATCATCTCAGCGCTTCGATTTGATCACAGTCTTAGAAATCTACTGCAAACATTTTCTTACGTACATTTGTCATAGATTTAGAGCCCCACCGTTTCTTCGTGTTCCTATGAACTGCCTCTAGCTACTAATGCCGTAGATTTAGACACGGAGGTACCGGGTACGATTCCTATTCTCTAATAGGAATAGACTATAATTTATAACATAGACTATAATATATAATTGACCGCCTCCGTGGTCTAGTGGTAACAAACGTTGCCGTGAACTCGGGAGGTCGTGGGTTCGATTCCCACCGGGGGCAAGTTGTAAATTGTATAATTTGTCTCGGTCTGGGTGTTTATATTTATAGTATGTATATATTTACAAAAAAAAGGATAATATGTAGTTTATCAACCATCTAGTTTCCGTAACACACGCCTCGTAGCTTACCACAGAAACTAGATGGCGCTTTGTGACCTGTCTGAAATATTTATTTATTATTATTATTATTTGTGGTATTTCTCTAGTCTATGTTTCTAATTTCCACCATTTGTACCAAGGTAAGTCTTGTTACAAGCGGTGTTATTTTTATATAGGTCAATAACACCATGACAACCTTACAATATTAGTTCTCCTTGAAAGTAAAAACTGGCATTTGACATGGCAATGGCACATACTTTTAACGATTTACAACATATAGGTGGTAGGCGGACTGATGGTGGTAATTTTCCCAGTCTGCCGGGGCGGGGAAGTATCCACCGTTCGTGTCAATAAACCCAGTAAAGTGTATCCACACGTTTCGGGATCAGACTCGAATTGCCATCCATGCCATTAAACCCACTACAAACGTCTACGGTCCTAACCGCTAGAAACTCTAGTAAAAAAAGTAAAGTATCATCACGACTGTTTCCCTTTCGGGGTGGTCAGAAACCACGCTTATAAATAAGCGGATTCACATTTAGCCAACTTTACTATAGGCTAATCAGTGTTTAGTAGTACTAGATAATAATCGAGGTGCGGATTATTTTAAAATAATAATAATGTGACGTCGTTTATAACTTAGTCGATTATGGACGTGCTTTGTAACAGATTAGTCATCGGCTCGTTGGTCTAGGGGTATGATTCTCGCTTTGGGTGCGAGAGGTCCCGGGTTCAAATCCCGGACGAGCCCAACTTTTTCAGCGCAAAAAAATTGTTTTATGATAATAATGGCTTTACTTTTAACATACATGTGTCACAATTGATGCCATTATTTCATTTCTGTTTTTTTCTCCGAATAAATAAATAATTATTCACTATTATGGTAGGTATAGTTCTTACTTTGGGTTCGTGATGTCCTGGATTCAAGTTTCGGATATATTTTTTCTATTTACTTATTTGTAACCTTCGTCAACCTGTCTGGCAAGTATGGGCTGAATTCTCCAGAAAAAAAATCTGGAAGGCCCATCTCTAGCAGTAAAATATATACGCTTCTTTATAAACGTGGATTCTGACCACCCCGCAAGGAATACGGTCGTGATGATGCTTCAAACAAATGTTGGTTATTAAATGTTTTATTCGACAAAATAATACCTATTAAGCTCGACAAAGTCATGTGACTAAATAAATATTTGTATGCTAGAAATAGCAAAGTTTGTGATATGATTACATATAAATATTTACATCCCTGGTAACCTAATAAATAATTTTAGTTCATTAAATAAGCTGGGAGATCAATAAATTAAAAAAATAAAAGCTTTATTCATAAAAAACAAACAAATTCATTCGATAATTTGATTTCTTTAAAAATAAAGTATAAATAGTACAATTTCTGATCATTGTATTATAGACGGGTGGAATAAATTTATTTCAACAAAATAACAATAAAACTAAAAAATACAGAAAACTAAATATATAAAATCATCTAACATTCATTCACATTTAATCATTCATTCGTTCCTTCAAACATACCTGCTCCATCCTCACATCCTATCCATCTCACTCGCTTTCTTGTTCCTCTGATCCTTAAGCTTATAGCCCTTATTACAGAAATTTGTATTTTTATTTTAAGCCAGCCTGCAACTTGTGAGAATGGCTTCTGCCATTTTTTAGAAAGCCGTGAAGTGGAATTTTTGACAAAAGCCGCGTACTCAGCACCTAATGAGCCATCACACGAGATAACCAACGGCGTAAATGAAGCTCTGAGATCTTCTGCTGCTCTGTCGTATTTACGGTGTTTCTCGTGTGAATGGGTTTGGGAGATGCTTCCCCCAGGTACGGGTTCCGTACGAGGTTGCGTCAGCATTAACAATGCGAACATCAAAAAATTGTATTATGTTTTATAAAGTAGTACAAATCCAGTAGGTATTTTACAAAAACAAGCGTCAAAACCTTGATATATTATGCTGCGGCCGTCATAAATATATATCGTTTCGAAATTGCCTTTCACCAGCATAAACAACCTTTCTCTTTTGTTTTACGCCAAGCAATAGTTAAATTCGTCTCACCTATCACCCGGCTCGTTGGTCTAGGGGTATGATTTTCGCTTAGGGTGCGAGAGGTCCCGGGTTCAAATCCCGGACGAGCCCAATCACTTTTTTTATTTTTTTATTCATTATTTTGTTTCCTATTTTACTAGTAATCTATTTAATATAATCAATATGTATTTTTATATTTTTTATTTTGTCATTACTGTTACATCAAACGAAATATTTCGTTAAGTACTCAAAGTGTTAGAATAACAATAGAGATGAATTATTATTCGTAGATGTCATACATTTAGGCTGGGTTGTACCAAAAACTGCCTCCGTGGTCTAGCGGTTAAGTCCGTGGATTTAGACTCGGAGGTACCGGGTTACACAAACATATTTATTAATGTAAATAAATACATTGTGATATTTCTCGAGTTTGGTACGCTGGAGACATCGACGGGCTTGCCACTTGTCATGATTGGCCTATAGTTAAATTGCCTAAATGTGAATCCGCTTATTTATAAGCGTGGTTTCTGACCACCCCGAAAGGGAAACGGTCGTGATGATACTTTTTATTCCAAAAACAATGTATTTGTAATTATAACGATTAAAATTTAAAATTGCGTCGATTGTACGAACGTCTAACCTTGAAAATAAAACTGATACATCCGACCAAAGACTTCTATGTACTACTACATAGAAGTCTTTGCATCCGACGCCATTTTTAACCTACGACTCAACTCAACCTTAATAAACACATGATACCTACATTTGACCTGTATGCCTAGTGTGACAGTGAAGTTTCGTAAACGCAACTATAGTGGTAGTTTTTTTTTTTACGGAATTTTTTGATGTTCATTGCCTGTTATTATAGCCAAACTTGCAATAACACGCAATGTAAAATAAAAAACGTAACTACAGCAGTTACGTTTTCCGAAACTTGCATTTTACACTAAGCACACTGTTCAAAAAATAAAATAATCTAGGTTATATTATTTTATGCTATTTTCAATCCTTATCTAATTTGAAATTTATGACCAAGTTTATAAAACATAATCCATAGGTAACTGTATCGATAATTACCAATAAATATTAATTCTGATGAGACCTTGCCTTGTACACACAGAATTGTATTCAAACATAAAAAAGAACATACTTAAATCATTATAAAGTTGACGTTCGGATTTGGGGTTAGATTTCTGATTGAAAACTACTAATAATTTATTTGTAATATAAATGTCTATCATGATGACTAAAAATGATTACGGTCGTGATGATGCTTCTATATATAAAATTAGACGTGACTCCGAAACCCAAACGGCAATTGATGTTTTTTTTCAGATTACACCAGTCCTAAACAAATAGTTTTTTTTTTTTTGTAATTTTATGTACATTTGTTTTTTGCTATATAGATTCAAGCAAAGTGTGAAAAAGCATCTTGATAGGCCGGCATAATGGTAGGGATTGATGTCTGAGTGACTTCAGTTGCTTCCATTTATGGACCTCGCTCTTTGATCATGCCAAGAACACTTGCAGCATTCCCACAGCGATGCTGATTTCGTGCGCGAAAAATTGTGGTTTCTGACCACCCCGAAAGGCAAACGGTCGTGATGATACTTTATTTTTACTTTACTATTTATATAATAAAAACAAAATTTGTAATTACGAAATAAACTAGGGCATATACGTGCTACAGGGTTCCTACGAGTATGAGAGTGCATCAGCGATCATCTAGACCCTTTCAGCTGTTCTCAGTAGGAAGCTGCCGCACTAACGCGGGTAAACGATCGCCAATATACCGACTGGTTGACGCATTCAATAACAAATTTCACTTTATAGACATCATTGCCTCGACTGCCAGTGCTTTTAGGAAGTCTATTTTGGATATACTAAAACCATAATGTGTTATTTATGTTTATCATTATTGTAGTATCATTGTTGTAGTGTGCTTATTTTTTTTCATCTTCTTTACTCATATCTTTCTTTTGTAACTAATTGTTGTTTAACTTCACTATCTGACGTTACCTATTTATATAATCTGTGGTTTACGTCGTTGGTAACATACTTAGCAATCTGTTTATTTAAATGTTATTATATATATGTGTGTTACTGTTTGTAAACCTAAATAAATAAAAATAAAAATAGGTATTGCGCTTATTTAGAGTTTATTGGGTAAAGAAAGTCTGTTAGTGTATTAATGTTTGTGTGATGTTAGTGAGTGTGTATGTATGAGTAGTAATTCCATTAGGTATATCATCATTATGATGATATAGTGTGTTTGGTGCTAAAGTCAATAATATCACGTTTGCTCTATTTATGTAATCTTTATGACTTTCAAAATAAATGCTGATTAGCGTTATTTCAATTATACGGTTAGGTTTTTTAATGTGTTAGTCATCGGCTCGTTGGTCTAGGGGTATGATTCTCGCTTTGGGTGCGAGAGGTCCCGGGTTCAAATCCCGGACGAGCCCGACTTTTTTTAATCAATATTTTTGAAACATTTATTTCCATCTATTTTGTAACAAGATTTCAAAGAAAGTCCAAGAACAGGAGCAACTGATATTAGTCCCTACCACTATGCCGGCTCTTGCAGAGGTGCATAGCCACCACAATAATCACGACTATAATTCTTTGTGGTGTTAATCTTTCCATACACATGTTTGTTCCATTTTGTTGCGCCTGAGCACAAAAAACACTAGACCTTCACTGCTGGAGATGACCGTTCCAGAACATATTTCTGGAGAATTTAGCTTAAACTCGTATTTGGGAAACTAGCTGAGTCCTATCCATTTTCCTTTATCCAATCCAATCAAAACCACGATAACGCGGCAACGCCATCTAACGGTATCGCCCGGAACTAAAAAGTGACAGTAAAAAAAATATGAAGAATTAGCGGCACACTGGCCAAACGGATTGGCTTAATGGCCTCTCCGAGGAACGGGAACGGTGGTGTTGTAAATCTATGACAAACGTTTACAACAAAAGTGTATTCCTTATTGGTACATGCCGGGGTCCAACCATGTCCTTTTGGATTTTAAGCAAAACCTAGAATACAAGAGTCCTACGTGCCTTTCAGAATTTTCTGGAGTACTCTAGCCAGAGGGGTTGGCGAGGGTATGTTGCGTATCATCATTACACAGAACACAGCGTCCCGGACCTACACTGCTCGAGGGAGATGGGCCTTCCAGAACATGTATCTGGAGAATTTGGCCTACACTCGCCACGCTGGCCAGCTTGGCAAGGATATGATGTCAATTTTTAATGACAATTTATTAACGATTCTACAAGTTGGTATTAGTGGAACCGGGACCGACGGCTTAGCGTGCTCTCCGAGGAACGGTGATTTTGTAAATCTATGACAAATGTACGTAAGAAAAGTGTATTTCTCATTGCGACATGATCGGAACACCATAAGCTGTCTGTCTGCCTACTTAACCTTCACGTCTATTTTATATATATATAAAATCAACGAATACTTTAATATTATTAATGCTTTAGTATATATAGACATCTATATATATATATATATATATAACCCAGGAATAGATTTAGGGTATATATCGTTCCTATCTGATCACAGCACATACTGGTATATAACGACAGTCAATTTTATTAACCATTTTTAATACACTGGCGAAGCCGGGTCAAGTCGATAATAATTTTAAACCCATCTTTTTTAGGATATTCGTCAGCTTTAGCTGCAGTTTTGGGTGCTGTTCGTTTGTCAGCATTAGGGGCCCCTCATGGTCGAGGGAAAGTAGCTTTCAATGCAGCTGAACAATTACTACGGTCAGCAGGACAGAGTAGCAGACTCACAGCCGCTAGGACTAACGCAGGATGGCTTATTGTTGGTGCTATCTGTACATTAGGTAAGATTTTATTTATTTGGAAAATTTACACCATTAAAAAAAAAAACTTATAACATTTATATCTATCTTATTAAATACATAAAAAAGTGCCTTAAATTATTTAATATCAATAAAAACAATATGTAATTATTTAGTTATTGACGTTGTTTAAATTCACAGGCGTTCCAGTAGTAAGAGGTTTGCTTCCTCGAATGTTACTTCTATGGAGAAACAGCTTCCCTCGATCAGCTAAGGAACTAGAATCCGAGAAGGCAAGGGGAGATGCATTTACTTGGCAGGTACGTGTATTGTCTTCCTACTAATTATTAATAAAATGCATGATTTTGGATAATTACACATAAATATTGTTACTGTCAAACCCACACCAATCATCGATTATTACCCACCTCAATCCTTGGCGCCGCATCGGACTAGAAAAATCTCATGAATACATTTGAACATCGTTATAGGATCCCAGATAAACTAGCTGTATCAGCCGTTCCATGGGAATCAAATATTGCAAAAGACAACATGATCATGATGACAATATGATAAAATATATTATGATCTCACAGAAGAAATGCTCTCACTCAGCTTTACGCAGTGGAAGATGGTGCGAGAGGAAATCCAGCAAAATCTTTGCATCACTTACTAAAAGAATTGGGCCTAAGCAGGTCTGCAGGAGATACATTTATGGAAAGAGCTTCTAAGTGGGTTAGGGAAAGGAGCAGAATGGTGGTTGGTGAGCGTCTTCATGCGCAATAAATTAAATAAAAGGATTTCAAACCAGGCTATTGTCGGTCGCAAGCCCGAGACACCATTCTTCTCATCTCTTACCCACACACATGGACCCGGCACCCGCACGGTAAATCCATGGAATGCTTAGAAATTTGTCTTCTCGGAACCTGATGAAATACACTTTATCATATGTTCAAGGCTATACAGAATGACTTAGTGGACATGGATAACTAATCTCTAAACTACGAGGAATGTTGAAAGGAGTCTCCGGGCCGATTTTGATAAAGAATAAATCTGTATCATTATTAAAATATATATATATATATATATATATGCTAGCCGCATATCGGACAATATAATTTTCCTTAAGTTTAATAATATTCTTATATTGTCATTACATTAAAAAAATTGATCCTTATAAACTACACTATTATTACCCAGTGTAATAAATAATACAGGAAGTTATAATTTAATTTTAAAAAAACAATCTATGTTTATTATTTTAATATACGCCACGTGATAGGTAGCTAGCTTGTCACTTTGGTTATTCCAGCCAAAGACATGCCTCATAGGCGTACGTTAAGGCTGTGTTTCCAGTAGGCAAACTGTTCACCGCCTGCTGGCTGGGTGAGCCGCAAATTAGTGGCGAAAAACTATTTCGCAGGAACTCATTTTCCTGTGAGTCGGCTGCCCACTGACAACAACACGTAACGCTGCAAACTGCGTAGAGCGAGCGAAACTAGTAAACTATGAACACTCATTTCAAATATATGAAAGCGGCGACGAACAGTTTGCCTACTGGGAACGCAGCCTAAACATGTCAGAAGATAAACAGCCCTTCTGTAACTGGCTATTAGACTATTTAAAAGTCAGTCACTTTTTGGTAAAAGATAAAAATCATTATCCCAAAAACAAAACACTACTGCATGGTGAATAAGGCCGCGTCTGAAAATTGCAATATCCATCTTGATATATACCTGAAGGCTGGGCAGTGTTAATATTAATTGATGTTGCCCACAACTGAGAGACGAAATAGAGAGAAAAATAATTATTTAAGTGTACAATCGCGCGAACGTCGACCTCTCGCTACCTACTTGATTAGGGTCACTATGAGTGGCGTAATTTTTAGGAAAACTTCTCTGCATCATAACTTAATATTTTATTACTGAATAAAATTAAATAAAAAATACCTAGTTCTTTATTTTTATTCTAGATTATGATATTAAAATATTTGCTTTTTAAAAAATCCCACGCAGTATACGAGTAATTAAATTTTAGGTGACATTAGAAGGCCGCGCAGGAGCATTGTCAGCTCTCCATAGCTTATTGGTGCATTGTCCATCGCTGGCTAACAATGAGGACACTGCAAAAAGACTAACGCAGCCAATCGATGGAGCTATTGCTGTTCTTACCAAGTAAGTTACTGCTTTTATTTACCATTAAAACAAGTTATTTTTATAGAGCTTGATAATGAGTGAGCTCGTTTGAAATTGTTACCGTTATTTATCATTGCCGGGTTCGATTCCTGGTCGGGACACAAAAATATTTATTAATATAAATAAATACATTTAATTAATATTTAATTTATTTGTGATATTTCTCGAGTTTGGTACGCTGGAGACATCGACGAGCTTGCCATTTGTCATGATTGGCCTATAGTAAAGTTGGCTAAATGTGAATCCGCTTATTCGAGTTCACGGCAACGTTTGTTACCACTAGACCACGGAGGCGGTGATAATCTATGATAAATGTATTTCTCATTGGTATATTCGCGCCTTTTTTTGAATTGGACAGAGCCACCACTTGTTTAAAATGTAAATTGTTATATTTAGTGTTATTAATAAAATTCTTGTTTAATGTGTTGTGACGTCACAGATATGGCTTGATATTCATGTACCGTTTTTGGATAGCAACTTATTAATCCAATTTTGTATTGAAAACAGTTTTGGTATGACTTTCGGGGTATAATATTTTTTTTTAGGTATATTAGTGTATAATATATTTTTATATTATAGCCTATAGAATACAGAATCCTAGACCGGCTTTACTAAAGATGGGCTTTCAAAAAAGATATCTGGAGAATCTTCCCGCCAGATTCCTTGCAATTGAGCGCCACTTGACACGATCACGACATACCTCTATTGCTTCATCGACATTCATCAACCTCTTCAAACATGCCCTTTTATTACGAAGGCTTTTTAATTCACCTTCAGATTGTTTTTTATTTATTTGCTCGTGATATGTGAGTCCTTGTCTGCCAGGGCCTCATTTACCCACAACTTTTGCATTATATCCCTTTCAGCACGGCAAAAAATATTTTAGATATTAAAATCTCATAAAAATTGTAAAAAAATCCTTCACTACCTAATTCCACAAGGCTCCCTCCGCATATTAGTGCGTTGGGTACTCGTAATAAATCACTCAAACTCGCAATAAAAATCACTATTGTTAGATTTTTTCTTAAAAAAGAGGACTAAGGACCAGCCTAACAATTTAATGAAGATAATAGATAAATAAAAAAATAGATAATATAAAGGTAGCTAGATGAGTGCCGATCTGTCGAGGCTGTTTTGGAGTAGCTAAACATAATTTGGCGTCCGATATTTTTTTTTGTGTAACAACGCACGCCTGGTATTTTCGGTGCTGAAATGCCGTCAATCTTTCTTCGCTCATCTTTTCAACATGCCCGAATCATCGTGCATGCCTTTCCTTATTTTTGTGCCCTATGCTTTCTTTTATATTTTACTAGCTGACCCGGCAAACTTCGCACCGCATGACAGTCAGTGAATGTGGTCTTACTTATTAGCTGAACTAAATCTAGGAGTTTTAGGCTTCCACTCGGTACCCTCAGTCGGCGTAAATCGGCGTTGATGCGCGCCACCTATCCAACAACAGTGGTACTATGTCAGAAACCTTCACTGATGTTCACACAAAGTTTCATCCCGATCGGTCAAGAAGTTTTGAAATAAAAATCGTTTATTGATCCAATTAACTTAAATCTATTACATTTTTATATGCTCAATGACCTGCATTGGTAGAAACCGTGCCGTAGGTCGTAGCATACCATTTTGTTTTATTCGGTCGACAGCAAATACAAATTATTTATTATTAAACAACACAAACAAATACCCACCAAAATTGTTCTGTGTGGGTATGTAGGTATGAGTGTATATGTAGTTGTGTGTATGTGTGTCTATATCAGTGTGAATCGGTGAAGAGGCCAGACTACCTAACGACAGCTAGAAGGTTTTCAAAAGTATCATCACGACCGTTTCGCTTTCGGGGTGGTCAGAAACCACGCTTATAAATAAGCGGATTCACATTTAGCCAACTTTACTATAAGCCAATCATGACAAGTGGCAAGCTCGTCGATGTCTTCAGCGTACCAAACTCGAGAAATAACACAAATAAATTAAATGTATATTTACATTAATAAATATTTTTGTGTTCCGACCAGGAATCAAACCCGGTACCTCCGAGTCTAATCCACGGACTTAACTGCTAGACCCCGGTAGTTGATTTCGGTTTTCAGTTTCCGTATAATCCCTTTATAATGAATGCATAGGGAACATACATACACACAGACATATTTTTTATATAAATAGATTTCTATTGTCACAATTAATTTGTATCTTATTACTATATTTTTATATTAGCTGTGATTTTTTGGAATGAAATTGATTTTTTGCATTATTTTTAAGGGATCCGGTCGTGATATACTATTATTTTTGTTTATTTTCAGTGTGAGTTCTGTGGTTCGAAACTATGGTGGTTCTCTTAAAGCCCCACATGCGTTGTTACGTCTTCGCCTATACACTGCGTGTGCGGCCTTAGGAGCGGCGAGCATACCGCCCGCTGCGCCGCTTCTTCGGCTATTGGCTGCTGAGTTAGCAGGCTCGGCTGATCCTAGCGGAGGAAATGTTGCTACTGGTTTGTATATTATTTTTATCTACCCTCATATCTGCCTCTGTAGTCTAGCAGATGACAATGCCTCTATAATTTGCAGCTATAATTTAAGTGACACCTTAAACTGTTTTTGTTTTAGCTAAAGTATGACAATGCCTTTTTACAGCAGCGATAATTTATGTGACATTTTAATAATGTTTTAGCTTATAGTATGACAATGCCACTTTACAGCAGCTATACTTATATATAATAATATAGCTTGACCGCCTCCGTGGTCTAGTGGTAACAAACGTTGCCGTGAACTCGGGAGGTCGTGGGTTCGATTCCCACCGGGGGCTAGTTGTACATTGTATAATTTGTCTCGGTCTGGGTGTTTATATGTATAATATGTATATATTTACAAAAAAAAAAGTATAATATGTAGTTTATCAACCATCGTTTCCGTAACACAAGCCTCGTAGCTTACCACGGTAATTAGATGGCGCTGTGTGACCTGTCTGGAAATATTTATTTATTTATTTATATTTATAATCTTAGTGACATCCTCATAATTGTTTTCGTCTTAGCTTGTAGTATGACAATGCCTCATTACAGCAGCTATAATCCTTGGTGTATTTATTTTATAATTGCGTATGTCTTAGTTTATAATATGACAATGCCTATTTACAGCAGCTATAATTTTAAGATTATAATTATGTATATTTGGGTTGTGATGTGCTGCTCTAAATACAAGCTTTTTTTGACATGTAAAAGCGCAGAATACATTATAGTTATTGTCCTATGCCTACTTACAAAATACTTAAAATAAATAAACAAATAAAGTGAAGCCCGCGGATTTAGACGCGATTTCTGGTCGGGACACAATAATTTATTTGTGATATTTCTTGAGTTTGGTACGCTAGAGACATCGACGAGCTAAAAAAATATTTATTTGCATAATGTTAGTCTAATTTACAGGTCTTATAGTAAACTTAAGGTAACAACATTTGCCAAGTTAATTGGCGAGCAAATATATCAACATTAATATAAATTTTAAATAAAATATGTCCACAAACTTACATATTACAAAAATTCATACAATATTGTCAGCTTAAACTTATTTTTTTTTTATTTTTATTTATCTTCAAGGAAAACTTACAGCTTCTAACAAATGATTACTTATATAAAAAACTAGATGCCAATTAAAAGTTTCCACGAATATCTTATACAACTAAAAAAACTTACATATAAATAATAATAATAAACCGCAATATAATAAATCAGCGCTGCAGCAGAAATGTTGCAGCCTATGCTGACCTGAGTGCCTAATTGACAGTGAGTGATTAATTGATTTTTTTAAATATTTTTACCTAACAATTTTAATTTGTTAGGTAATTTATTATTAATTCGTATACACATAATTAGGCAATTACTATTAAATTTAGTTTTTTTTGGATTTATATCTACAATAAGATCATAGTAGTAGTAGTCAAGATCCGTGGTGTAGCGGTTAACTCCGTGGATTTAGACTCGGAGGTACCGGGTTCGATGCCTGGTCGGGATACAATAATATTTATTAATGTAAATAAATATATTTAATTATTATTTAATTTATTTGTGATATTTTTCGAGTTTGGTACGCTGGAGACATCGACGAGCTTGCCATGTCATGATTGGCCTATAGTAAAGTTGTCTAAATGTGAACCCGCTTATTTATAAGCGTGGTTTCTGGCCACCCCGAAAGGGAAACGGTCGTGATGATACTTTACTTTAAGATCATAGGGGTTTCTCCTACTTCTAGCGCTGACATATCTAATCTTTCTAAATATGAATCTAAATGTGAATCCGCTTTTTTAAAAGCGTGGTTTTTGACTACCCCGAAAGACATACGGTCGTGATGATGATGATACCCTCATATGGTACAATTCGAATTCCTAGCAGGGAAAATGTTGCTACTGGTTTCTATTTTTTTTATCATCAGGGTTCTAAAGAAAGTTCTGTCAAATTTTATCGAAATTGGTTTAGTAATATAGGAGTGACGGCGAGACAAACAAACACACATAAATACAGAGGTTCCGTAGTTTGGAATCCGTTCTTTGACTTTCATATCAAGAGACTTGAAAGAATACAGAAGAAGTTTATCAAATCTTTAAATTACAAAGTTGGTAAATCTCGTACTTCTTATGTAGACTCGTTGTTGTTTTATAGAATGCACTCTCTTGAAATGCGTCGCAATATTTTTGACTCCATGTTCCTTTATAAAATACTAAACAATGTTATAGACTCTTCTACACTCTTGCAAAATATATCATTACGTGTCCCCACACGTAGCACTCGCAGCAACAACTTATTTGTTATTTCTAATTCATCTACTAGGTATACGGCTAATAGATACTTTTGTCGCTCTCTCGACTACTACGATAAGGAATTGTCTCATCTTGACTTATTTAACTCTAGTGTTAATAAATTTAAAAGCGACCTTAAACTACATATGTTCTCCAAATTAAAATAATATAACATTTCTAATGAGTAGCTGTTTATATATGTAGTATTGGTAATATTGTTTCTGCTATCATATACTCGTAACTTACTATCTTAATTCAATTTTGATGTTAATAATTTTATTTTGCTTAATTATTAATCTGCTGTGCTTGTTTTTGTTTTCGTTTATTGTATTTTGTGTAAATTCTCGACACTCAAGGTCTTGTTAGTGGTAATTATGTTTGTAATATTATGTAAATGACTGTTTGCTGTCAAAATAATATAAAATAAAATAAAATAAAATAATATTATTTAATAGCATTTATTGCTCTTCTTCTGAAGTTATGACACATGGTAACCAATACAATAAAGGTATATTTTCGGATATATACGGGGCTTATAAAGTTATGGGGTTTTTAAAATTGTATGAAGTAAAAATCACTTTTTTAAGATTAATCTGCAAATAATTACGGTCGTAATGATACTTTTAAATGTTTTAACTTTACTTTTTTATCTTTAGTTTAATGTAAAATTTCAGGCGTTTTACGTACCGCTATGCATCCACGCGACGCCATCTTGCTTGGAGATTCCAGTTGGATTTATGATACCGATCACGCCGATATTGAAGAACAGGTACACGCTCCTTTTCTGATTCAAATTCAATTCAATTTAAATTAATTAATTTATTTATTTAGGAAATCTTACAGCTAATTTATACATATATAGGAGAAAATAGTAATACGATAAAGCCAATAATAAGAGTTCGCTGACAGATACAATAAAAGTAAGCAAAGAAAACAATGATAATAAATTTAAAAATAAAAATGAATACAATAGTTCAAGAATTACGAAGGAATAGGCATTACATCAATAACAGAATAACTACAACAGAAATAAACATACATATATACACACACACATACACATAGGCATACATAAAATAATATTCATCAAAAGGGTTAAAAATACATACGTACTCGTATAACTGGTAACTGCCTCCGTGGTCTAGCGGTTAAGTCGGTGGATTTAGACTCGGATGTATCGGGTTCGATTCCTGGTCGGGACACAAAAATATTTATTAATGTAAATAAATACATTTAATTAATATTTAATTTATTTGTGATATTTTTCGAGTTTGGTACGCTGGAGACATCGACGAGCTTGCCACTTGTCATGATTGGCCTATCTATAGTAAAGTTTGCTAAATGTGAATCCGCTTATTTATAAGCGTGGTTTCTGACCACCCCGGAAGGGAATAGGTCGTGATGATACTTTACTTTACTTCTAGGTACACGTACTGTACAATTTCTGGGGAATTTGGCCTACACTCGCCACATAGGCTCTGGAGGATCTAATATTAATTTATAATAACATTTTATTAACGATTACACAAGTTAGTATTAGTGGAACCGGGACCGACGGCTTAATGTGCTCTCCAAGTCCCCGTGCCTGGTGGTATTTTAAATCTATGACAAATGTATTTCTCATTGGTCTATATGAAACTAAAATTCTTGTGCTAAAATATTCGCCTAATTTTTATGGTATTTTAATGCTTTAAAATCTTTTTTAGCTAATAAGCCCGTTAAGTGCTAGTGGATCTGGTGCTCTAGAACACGACCCATGCAGTGTGTATCGAGCCGGCATAGTGGGGAGTCCTGGAAGTGAAGGCCCCACCCTGAGTGCAGGTCCGGCGCCGCTCGGTGTTGCCGTCATCGATGCCTCAGTGTTGCTATTTGGACAGATTTTTAATAGGGCAGCTAATAAACACAGGTAATAAATAACTTTTTTTTCACATATATTTCGGTCTAAATTACAGGTTTTTTTTACAATTTTAATATTTAGTATTTAGTTACTGTATTCGAAGATTTTAAAAAAAATTGGTTTGCGGATAAACTTATGTGATTAATTTTAATGACCGAAATATCATTATCGAAGTATCATCACGACCGTTTCCCTTCCGGGGTAGTCAGAAATCACGCTTATAAAGAAGCGGATTCACATTTAGCCAACTTTACTATAGGCCAATCATGACAAGTGGCAAGCCCGTCGATGTCTAGCGTACCAAACTCGAAAACTATATATAAATTAAATATTCAAATTAATAAATATTATTGTGCCCAGGAATGGAACCCGTTACCTCCGACTCTAAATCCTTAACCGTTAGACCACGGAGGCAGTTAATTAATTAATTTTAATGATCGTTTATATATATAGTTTTAAAATTGATGCTTATATGAAAGTTTATATCATCAACAACTTCATTTTAGATTAATTTCAAAAATAAAAATACATGTAATAATAATAAATGAAAAAACACTATATTCTTGAGAATAATATACAAAAATACAGTGTAAACTCTTATGTAATTTCACTTGATTTAAGGACAAACTCCCTAAAGCGTCGAAATCAATTGGCTTGGTTTAGCTTGTCTTCCATACAATGACTCCATTTAACGACAACTCTCTAGAACGCCATAAAATGACAGTCCCTTCAGTGTCGTTATATAGAGTTTATTTATTATATTTAAAAACTTTATTGCACTATGTACAAAGGCGGACTTTATGCCGCTAGGCATTCTCTGACAGCCAAACATTTAGGACATTTAGACAGTATTGATGGTAGGTGCAATATTAAGTAAGTCCATATATATATATATATCAATATATACATACCAATATTTACTTACTATTACAATATATATATATAGGAAAGCAACCGTCAGCACCGATCTAAAACAAGATTATTAACACATTTTAAGATAAAAAATATTAATAATTTAAATCAGGAATAATTTAATTAAAATCTAAATACTACGTTTTTAAGACACATATATAGTACATAAATACTAATATATCTAATAGTTTCACAGAAATATGAATGATTTAACTTCTAAATATTATATATAGTATTATTATACATTGTAAACCTCATCGTTTAAGTGGTTTATTTTTATATATATTTTTGTATATTATATTATATATATATATATAATGTTCTAGGGGCTGTGATGACGTTTCTAGTTTTTACCCTATATTTTCTTTTACAGACAACAAATGCTGGAACACTTCATAGAGTGTATTAAAATGTCTAAAGGCAGTCGTCAGGAATCTTTACAAATCAATGTGTACACCGCACTCCTGTTGGCCTTGAGAAATCTTGCTGATACAAAGAGCTCACTGGGACAAGATGCAGTCAAAACTATAACTACGGATCTTATTATTGTAAGTTTAATCCAATTAAATGACGCTACTTAGGTATATTCAGAAAGTCTTGTTTCAAGCGGGTGTTATTATTATATAAATATCAACATAGCAAGCTTTCAATATTAGTTTGCGTTTCTAAGCGTTTGGTCACTGCTTTATTTCTAGACAAACAGGAGTCGTCATCAGGCTAAAAATATATATTTGGCATAATATATATGTGTATATACGTTTATTTATAGGTATATGTGTAATTTATGTTACAGTGTAAGTATCTATTAGTATGTATTGTGTGTATATTCTATATTGTTAAACTTGATATCAGCACTACCCTTAATTTCACACTCTCCCAAAGGTTAGATGTTAGAAAATGCCTTGTAGGCATTAATCTTCGCCTTTGTACACTTATTTTGTGCAATAAAGAATTTAATAATAATAATTAGTTCTCATTGAAAGTAAAACATGGCATTTGACATCATTGCAAATGGCACATACTTTCAACGAGAACAACAAATAGGTGGTAGGCAGACTGATAGTGGTAATTTACCCAGTCTGCCGGGGCGGGGGGAAGTATTCACCGTTTGTGCCGATAAACCCAGTAAAGTGTATCGGGATCAGACTCATGTGCCTATAGTGAAGTTGACTAAATGTCAACTCGCTCCTTTTAAAAGCGTAGTTTTTTGACCACCCTGGAAAGGATACGGTCGTGATAATACTTTTTTTCTAATTATTGTTTATTTAAATATATACATTGTTATTGGTTATTATTGCTCCGTTATTTTACTGCCTCCGTGGTCTAGCGCTTAAGTCCGTGGATTTAGACTCGGAGGTACCGGGTTCGATTCCTGGTCGGGACACAAAAAATATTTATTAATGTAAATAAATACATTTAATTAATATTAAATTTATTTGTGATATTTCTCGAGTTTGGTACGCTGGAGACATCGACGAGCTTGCGACTTGTCATGATTGGCCTATAGTAAAGTTGGCTAAATGTGAATCCGCTTATTTATAAGCGTGGTTTCTGACCACCCTGGAAAGGATACGGTCGTGATAATACTTTTTTTCTATATGAAATATTTATAATATAACTATTGTTTATTTAAGTACATATATATTGTTATTAGTTATCTATTTTATTTCTTTATTCTTTAACTCTACATCCCACAATTTCTTTTGTCATCGTGCCTCAAAGAGTACGTTAAGCCATCGGTCCCGATTTCACTAATACCAACTTGTGTAATCGGTAATAAATTGTCATAAAAAATTGACATCAGATCGTCGCCAACCCGTCTGGCCAACGTGGCGTGGCCAAATTCTCCAGAAATATGTTGGGATGGACGACCAGGACGCTGTGTTCAAGGGGCTTTAATGATGATTTTTTTATTACTTTTGTTGTGTAGTATTACAGTTTGTGTTGTTTTGAATTATTACAGACCGGTCTATCAGCAAATAGCTCAATAGTTCGTGCAGCGGCCGCTTGTTGCGCTGGCAGATTATGTCTCTGTATAACTGAGGCTGAAAGTCAATCGTTAAGCGAAAAAGTGCTTGCTCTAGCGCGGTCGTCTAACAATAGGAACAGTCGTGCAGCCGCTGCAGCAGCTGTTGGGTGCGTGCAAAGAGCAAGAGGAGCTGCAACTAATGCCAATTCTTTACCCATTATCAGGGCTTTGGCTCAAGATGCCGGCGCTTTGGAAGTTCAAGTAAGTTTTATTAGTAATAAATGTTTTTTGATCAATCTGAATATGACTGAAATATATTCGTAAAGTTTTATTTCATAAACAAAAAGTTCACTGCCTTCGTTAAGTTCGTGGATTTGGAGTCGGAGGTACCGGGCTCGATTCCCGGTCGGTCCATAATAATATTTATTAATTTAAATAATTAAATTAGTATTAAATTTATTTGTGATATTTCTCAAGTTTGGTACGCTGGAGACATCGACGTGCTTGCCACTTGTCATGATTGGCCTATAGTAAAGTTGGCTAAATGTGAATCCGCTTATTCATAAGGGTGGTTTCTGACCACACCGAAAGGGAAACGGTCGTGATGATGCTTATATTCTATAATATACTATTTAATTTTAGGTTTGGGCAGTCCATGCCTTGTCAATAATGGCAGACGCAGCTGGTCCCATGTTTAGAAGTCATGTGGAATCTACTCTTAATTTGGCTTTAAAATTATTATTCAATACTCCACCATTCTTGGAAGAATTACATAGAAGCATCGGTAGATTGCTGTCTGCGCTTATCACTGTTGTTGGACCTGAATTGCAAGGTATGTTGATACTATTTTTAATAATATTGCAAATAAATACTATATCAAAATTAATATCACTTTTGATATAATCGTCTCCTATGTTTTAATAAAGGACAAATTTGTCCTTTGCTTCAATTTGTATTATATTGAAGAAGGCCAGCCTATGTATGTATGTACGTTTGTTCCTTTGTGGCACACTGGAGATCAAACGCGTGGGTCGATTTTGATGTTTTTTTTTTTTTTTTATAATTAATAAATAAATATTTCCAGACAGGTCACACAGCGCCATTTAATTTCCGTGGTAAGCTACGAGGCTTGTGTTACGGAAACTAGATGGTTGATAAACTACATATTATACTTTTTTTTTTTGTAACTATATACATATTATACATATAAACGCCCAGACCGATACAAATTATACAATGTAAAATTTGCCCCCGGTAGGAATACGAAACGTTTGTTACCACTAGACCACGGAGGCGGTCAAACTTGAACAGTTAATAAATTTACATAAAAAAATAAAATCGGTCCCTTGCCAACTTCTCCAGATATCTATTCTGAAAGTGCGATCTCCAACAGTTGAGGTCTAGGTATAATAGCATATTAAAATTTGTGCTAATAAAACTATTTAATTCTTATTATTGGACCGTATCTGAATAGCTCTGTATGTTTGTAGGTGGTGGTGGCGCAGTTGGTAGGTTTGCATGCGCGTGCGCAGCTTTGAGTGAGAGTTCTGGAGCGGCGGCGCGCGCCGAGGCCGTGGCCTGTCTACAGCAATTACAACTGTTTTCACCAAGACACACAAATCTACATACACTTGTGCCAGTATTATGTGTAAGTATCCATGCTTATATTATACATATGCAAGAAGCTTTGACTGTGTATTTAATATTTCATTAATTAATTAATTAATAAACTGATTTTAAAGAATTTTGACACAAATATTCCTTGGACATGACGTCAACATCTAAGCATATAAGCATACATATTTTATAAAAAAAATATAATTATACATCATTAGATTGAGTTATACCCTTCGTTCCGAGACACGATAATAGTAACCTAAGCACGCTCAAAGGTGTTCCGAGACGCGCTTAAACTGTTTTGCCAAAGCTGTGTGACGTCACAAATGACATTACTCCTCGCGCTTAGACTGTTCACGATATCGAGGTAGATTGTTGATGTCAGTTGTTTGTCATAATGTCCCGCGCCATTTTTAAGTTAATTTAATATTAGGTTTTCTTTTAAATTATTTATTATTGTAATTTTTTTATACTGTTTCTATATTACTTCTTAAACAAATCTATAATTGATATTTAAGTAGGAAGTGAAAAAAAAATGTCTGTAACACGGCAAGTTATTTTAAATTACCAAAATAAGTTAATAATATTAAACTTTACACATATAAAGATGAATAAACCGAGTGATGTATATTTGTTAGTATTCATACTCAAAGATGTGGAATCCGCAATTTATCTTCCATACATTTTAAAAAGAAAACAACATTTTATGAATGAAAATGTGATTTAGACCGTTCCGAATTGATATCACGTTCTGTATGCCTAGTGTGACAGTGAAGTTTCGTAAACGCAACTATAGTAGTAGAGTTTTTTTACTGACTTTTTGATGTTCATTGCCTGTTATTATAGCCAAACTTGCAATAACACGCAATGTAAAATAAAAAAACGTAACTACAGCAGTTACATTTTCCGAAACTTGCATGTTACACTAAGCACACTGAGCATCCAAATCGCGATATTTGATTCGGAACGACGGTCAGTGTCATATTCGTACTAAGCGCTCTAAGCACGATTCGGAATGAGGGGATAGTGTTCTAATAACCACACCACAATCACTTATATAAGAAACGTATATAACGTGTCAGAAACTGCGGATTGTTTTTTTAAAGTAGCGGAACCATATTAAGCTTACTCTGTGTACTTGCTACTCATGTAACCAAAGTGTCAAGCTCGTCGATGTTTCTAGCAAATAAATTAATTCCCAATCCAGGGACATAACCGCTACACCACGAAGGCAGTTACCGCCACCTCCACCTTCTTTTTACATTATTATCACAATTTCAGCGCAATTTATCCAGTCCTGAGTTGGCATTGCGTCGTGCCGCATTGTGTTGCCTACGTCAGCTGTCACAGAAAGAGGCTACTGAAGTCTGTAGATATGCTTTATTGGCTAAAAACGATGCTCCCATCAAACCATATTGTGGTAAGTTATTATTCATTTCAAAACTTTATCGTTTATCAAGGACTTAATGGCCGCAGACATTTTCTGACAGCCACCTTTGGGACTAATTTAAACAACTGTAGTTGCAATTAGAAGTATAAGTAAAGTATCATCACGACCGTTTCCCTTTCAGGGTGGTCAGAAATAAGCGGATTCACATTTAGCCAACTTTACTATAGGCCAATCATGACAAGTGGCAAACTCGTCGATGTAGTATATGCCCTAGCATATTTAGTAATTATAAGTTTTGAGTTTATTATATAAATGTTTATACTAAATATTAGATTTAGGTTTGTTATTTTCAAAAAATATTCAACGCATGTTTGTATTTGTCCGCTGCATGTTTTATTATATTCCCCTGGGAGCTAACAATTGCTGTCACACAGTGTCATACTGACATTGGCACAGCAACGTTATTTATAAGTCCTTGTAAGAAAAACTTCGAATAAATAAACAATTTGAATTTGTCTCCAGCGTACCAAACTCGAGAAATATCACAAATAAATTAAACATTAATTAAATGTATTTATTAACATTAATAAATATTTTTGTGTCCCGAACAGGAATCGAACCCGGTACCTCCGAGTCTAAATCCACGGACTTAACCGCTAGACCACGGAGGCAGTTAAGGTTGGAATTAAAGTATATTATAACATATACTCAGATAATGAACATACTTGTCAACATTATTTGTATTTGGCCGATTTCTGCATCCCTCCAGCCCTGAAGTGTACCTAATGTACGCTTGATCTCCGGTATTGCTGAAATTCTACCCAAACGATTTTCAAATGTCCTTCCTGAACCAGAGTAATTTGGTAAGGTAGAGAAAAGAAGTGTACAGTGTGTGGTGCTGCCATAGGAACTGCTAGACACACACTTGTAGGGTGCGTTACTCTTCTAAAAAAGAGCTATTACTCGCGCCGACATGACAAAGTCCTTGATGTAACGGTGTAATTTCTGTGAATGTTTTAAAATTAAAAAAAATATGTATTTTTCTCTTCTAGGCGTTACAATAACTGAATCTGGCTTACCTGGAGCTTTGTTTGCATATTTGGACATAGAAAGAGACGTTGCTGCTTTATCCTATGCCCGCGACACCCTAACTTGTTGTCTGTTAGCCGCAGCTGTACCAACAAATAGCACCAATGTCACACCACCAACTATCAAAGAATGGCTGCTTTTGTGCAAAAAAGTACTTACTGTACGACTTGGTAAGTAATAATAATAAATGTACTATGTTTTTATAATTGTCTAAATAGTTATTATAACAGTTTAAAAAGAAAAACATGTCTACTGAGTAAAAGCTTGAAGCTAATGTCAACCTTATGGCTGTTGTTTTAAGATTATTAATTGTGTAACTTTTTTGTCAAATTAACTTTTTGACTGAGAAATTATAATTGTAGACAATGATTTGTGTAGGCCAAATTCTCCAAAAAATACTGGAAGGTCTATTTCCAATAGTGGAGGTTTAGGACTCTTGTGGTCTAGGGGTTGTGATAAAGTTAATACATTAAAGCTTAATATCTTTGAAAGTATTGGATTGTGCGAGCGAGAGGGATGCAAAATCGTTAAACCCTCTTAACGCCTACACTACTAGACCGATTTTAATAAAATTTGGCAAAGATGTTCCCTGGAGCATAAACATGTGACCCATTTAGAAAGAAAGAAAGAAAGAAAACATTTATTTATCAAAAAACAGCTTGGTCATAACAATTACAAAAGAGAAAAAAAAAGGTAATAGTAAAAAATAATAATAATAATATAAACTTGGTAAAAAGAGAAAAGAAAATGAGCTGCTATGACAAATAGGTGTTCAGGTCAGCATAGACTGCAACAGTAGATGCTGCAGCGCTGATTTTCACTGAACCCTTTAACAAAACCAATAAATAAAAAATAAAATAAAAATTCAATAAATTAACTCTCAGTATTATAATAAAGAAAGTTTTTCATTTAAACCAAACCATTTATATAAATCAACAATTTCGTTAACAACCCGAAGCAGCTCTGTTCAACGCACGGCACCCGCACGTTTAATGCATGTAGTAATACTAATAATGTTTATATTTTCAGAGGATTCTAATAACTCTGAGTTAGATTTAGACACAGATGACGATGATGACCAGGAAGAATTCCACGCTGCAGAACAATCCACGCATCCTGCTGTACAGCCAAGATGGCCTACCAGAGTAAATAAACCATTTATTAGTAATTTAATAATAATATTTGATTATAATAGAGTTTATAAGCGAGTTGGGGATTATCAAATTCAATAGTAGTCACATAGACTACTATTTTTGTAGTTTATTAAATTTTTAAATTATGGTAAAATTGCACCCCACATAATATACTGTCTCACTCTCTCCAAGGTTAGCTGGTAGAAAAAGCCGAAATTGCTTTAAGTTCGCCTTTGTACATACTTTTAAGTTAAGCGCAATAATATATTTTATTAAATAATAAATAAATGAAATTCGCGTCAACATCGCCCAAACACGTGGGGTACATGGGATGGGCCCCATATATAGAGTTAAATTTATCGTTTTCCATAATTATTCACTTTATAGCACATTATTAAACATGATAATACCACTTTTGACTAAAATATCCACAGTAAAATATTAACTAACAAAATAAAATAAAAATGACTTTGTTGAAAATGTCCGTGCAAAATGGCGCGAAGAACTCTTGACAGTTGTTTTATTAAAAATTAGTGCGAGTGTGCGAGCGACAAGGAAGTGAAGCTTAACAGCCCTCAATATTTTATTTTTTATTATATATTAGCACGATCAATATTTTATTTTTATTTTTTATTATATATTAGCACGATATGTGACCTAGCGCCGAGCTGATCGTAAGTGGCGCCCAAGGTCCATGAATGTTAGCAACTGGAATCAGACACTCATGACTGACATCAGTCCCTAACACTATGCCGGCTTGACTGGGCATGACGGCAATTTGAGCTTGATCCCGAAACGTGTGGATACACTTTGCTGGGTTACAAACGGTGGAGTGGGCGGGGCAGACTGCATATTACCACCATCCGCCTACCACCTATTTATTGTTCTCGTAGAAAGTATGTGCCATTTGCAATGATGCCAAATGCCAATTTTTAATTTCAAGGAGAACTGTATGCCTAGTGTGACAGTGAAGTTTCGTAAACGCAACTATGGTAGTAGAGTTTTTTTACTGAATTATCGATGTTCATTGCCTGTTATTATAGCCAAACTTGCAATAACACGCAATGTAAAATAAAAAAACGTAACTACAGCAGTTACGTTTTCCAAAACTTGCATTTCACACTAAGCACACTGATATTGTAAGCTTGTCATGATGATATTTATATAAAAATAATACTGCTTGAAACAATATTTACTTATGTTTTATTTAAGGTTTTTGCAATGGAATGCGTTCAGAAGATCATGGGTGCTTGTGAGAGTTCTGGCGAAGCGGCGCACTTTGATCTTGTCAAAGCTAAAGAAAAGTTGGCCAAAAATCCAGCAGGTATGCTGTCCATACTTCTCTACTCATATTTTAATGTGAATGTATTATTTGTCACACTTTCACGCCTATATTACTGAACTGAAATGACATCATCCATTTCAATCTATAATAAAAAATATATATATATTAGTTACCTAAAACAATGGTATCTTTTATATTATGGGATAGTTTAAAAAAATAGTTTAATTCTTAGGCATTCAACAATTTTTTTTTATAATTCTAGTATGTACTAGTAAACAAATCGGTGACGAGTTTATCTGCAATAAATTTTAAATTGACCCCACTTTTAGGTGATTTCCTATCGCTTCATTTATCGGATTTGGTTCGGATGGCATTTGTTACTGCGACAGGAGAATCGGATGCATTGCGACTATCTGGGTTACATACTCTGCAGATGATCATACAACAGTATGCGCGTGCGCCGGAACCTGATTTCCCAGGACATCTGTTATTGGAACAGTATCAAGCTCAGGTGAGTTAATTTTTAAATGTCTAGTCTAGCGGTTAAGACTGGAGATACCGGGTTCAATTTCTGGTCTAGAATAAAACACATACATACTTCTTTCTCATTACACTATGTGATGTGCAGCTGACTTAAGCAGAGCCAAGACCCTTGCCACATCATTTTAAGTAAATTTAAATTGTATATAATGTTTTTTTTGTCTGATTGTAACATTTACTGATGTGGCAATAAACGTTATTTTATTCCTATTCTCTTCAATCTTACTTTTTACGCCTAATTTAGGCGTAAAACTGGACCCATTTTAATAATATTAAAACAGAAATGTTAATTGGATCCCAGAGACGGACATAGACTAACGACATGTGACTCAGTCATTTTATCTGTCTGCCTATTTAATTCGCCTTCACGTCTATATTACTAAACCGATTGTGATCAAATTTGGCAGAGATGTTACTTGGAACCCAGGGTTGAACATGACGTCAATATCTAAACATAACATGTGAATGTAACGTGACCCTTCGCCCACCTGAAGGTTTTTTCCGCTGACCATTATATTTTACGGGAAACTCCATCCAAGTCAAACCGCTGGTATATACTTGTATATATATATATATTATTTATTATTATTTTATTTTTTGGTAACAAACAGTCACATAAAGTAAATATACATAAAACAAATTAAACCAAATTTAGACCTAGAGTTCCAATAATTAACAATTTTGCTAACACATCGCCTCCACCAAACTATTAGAAAAATAATATATGTATATAAATCAAGATCAAAAATGTATATAAATTAATGCCCGTGTGTAAGTTCCGCTAAAACTTGAAAATTCCTGAATTTGTCAGAATACATTTGAATTGATATTCATGAAGGTTTTTTTCGCTGTCTACTATATTACAGGCAACGCCGGGTCGAACAGCTAGTTTAATATATAATTGTTTTAGGTAGGGGCAGCTCTTCGTCCTGCTTTTGCTGGAGATACAGCATCCCACGTGACAGCGGCTGCTTGTGACGTGTGCTCGGCTTGGATTGGCTGCGGGGTTGCCAGAGATATCAATGATCTGAGGAGGTAAGTAACACTTGACAACGAGCAAACCTATTTAATAAAATATTATTAGTAGAAGAAAGTAAAGTATCATCACAACCGTTTCCCTTTCGGGGTAATCAGAAACCACAATTATAAATAAGCGTATTAACATTTAGCCAACTTTACTATAGGCCAATCATGACAAGTGGCAAGATCGTCGATGTATGCAGCGTACCAAACTCAAGAAATATCACAAATACATTAAATATTAATTATGTGTATTTATATGTATACATTAATAAATATTTTTGTGTCTCGACCAGGAATCGAACCCGGTACCTCCGAGTTTAAATCCACGTACTTAACCTCTAGACCACGTAGGCAGTTACGAAAGTAGTAAAAGATTTAACGTAAAGTTAAAAAACCGAGTGATTAATTATTTGAAATAAAGTTCCTTAAGAGTGTTTAACGCTTGTCCTTCCCTCTCGCTCGCACAATACATCATTTTTAAAGATTATTCGGGTCTGAGTGTATTTTTGAAAAATTTAGTCTACTAAATTTTTAGGGAATAAAATTACGGACATTTTAGACATATTTCTACTTTCATAAAGCTAATTTTAGACAGAGAAAAATGACAAATACATTTATAACCATTTTAGTCTATTTTACTAAAATAATAATTTTATTCCCTAAAAAGTTAAACTATATATGTATATATAATTATTTATGTATTTATCCTAATTATATAATTATTATTTTTCTGTTAGGTATTATAGTATTATAAATGTATATATTGTATTTATTTACATATTTTAACTCTGGTTTTTGCTATATTATATTTCCATTTTCACACTCTGCACCCATAATATTAATCTCTCACTCTCCCAAAGGTTGGCTGGTAGAGAATACCTTCGTGGAATTATAAAATAATAATAAATAAATATTTCCAGACAGGTCACACAGCGCCATCTAGTTTCCGTTGTAAGCTACGAGGCTTGCGTTACGGAAACTAGATGGTTGATAAACTACATATTATACTTTTTTTTTTTTGTAAATATATACATATTATACATATAAACACCCAGACCGAGACAAATTATACAATGTACAACTTGCCCCCGGTGGGAATCGAACCCACGACCTTCCGAGTTCACGGCAACGTTTGTTACCACTAGACCACGGAGGCGGTCAAATTTAAGAGTGTTACGCTGATGCTACCCTCTCGCTCGCACAATACAGCATATTTAAAAATTATTCAAGTCTGAGCGTACTTTTGAGCAATGTAGTCTAATAACTTTATAATAATAATAATAATTATAAAATTCTTTATTGCACACAAAATATACAATATAAAGTGTTGTATATAGGCGAGCATAATACCATGAAGGTATTCTCTACCACCTAACCTTTGGGAGAGTGAGAGATTAATAGTAAAAACCAGAGTTAAAATATGTAAATAAATACAATATATATATATACATTTATAATACTATAATACCTAACAGAAAAATAATAATTACATAATTAAGATAAATACATAAATAATTATATATACATATATAGTTTAACTTCTTAGGGAATTAAATTATTATTTTAGTAAAATTGACTAAAATCGTTATAAATGTATTTGTCATTTTTCTCTATCTAAAATTAGCTTTATTATATTTACAAAGTTAGTAGATATATTTTGATTATACTTTACTTTAAATAATGTTTTACTACTTTCTTCTAGCGAGATTTTAATATATCCCCAAAAGAAGTGTGTTTGGGCTATATGCGGTGCAGCCCCCACTGATTCTTGCAGACCGCTATTTAAAATCCAAAATTGTATGACTACAACAAGCATGCAATGACATTCATTTTATGCTTCTACTGCTCTGTTCATTACATTGCTGCTGACACTCCAATCCTATAAATTTACTTTAGTTGTTATGCAGAAATGTATAACTATCAACCAATCAACGCTTCAAAAGATAATTTTAAAAGTTGTCAAGAACAAAGACAGCTATAGAGTGGCAATGTTAAAAGCACTTTTGTATTTTTATATAATACGTCTTTTGTATTTTTTTTTGTATATTCTTTTTCGAATGAGAATACTAGTTATATCATATTATTTAGGTTGTTTATATAGGTTTATTTTATATATGTAGGGCACAGGGGAAAAAACTAGCGCTATCATATTTTTTAAATATTTTTTGGCAACGCCAAGTATATAAGTAGATTGGGCACTGCACATATTTAATTTATTACAAAAATACATTTAAACAAATTAATTTCAGAGTTCATCAGTTATTGGTGTCAAGTTTGGACAAATTAAACACCAAAGGGAACACCACTCTAATTTACAATGAAAGTATGGCTACTCTGGAAAAGCTGTCCATTTTAAAAGCCTGGGCTGAGGTAAGGTACCAATATACACGCAAAATTTAGTTTAGAAATGTTATGCTTAAATTATAATATTTTGCACTTAAATATAAACTCAAGAAATAATTCAAGCCTGCCTCCGTGGTCTAGCGGTTAAGTCCGTGGCTTTAGACTCGGAGGTACCGGGTTCGATTCCTGGTCGGGACACAAAAATATTAATTAATGTAAATAAATACATTTAATTAATATTTTAAATTTATTTGTGATATTTCTCGACTTTGGTACGCTGGAGACATCGACGAGCTTGCCACTTGGCCTATAGTAAAGTTGGCTAAATGTGAATCCGCTTATAAGCGTGGTTACTGACCACCCCGAAAGGGAAACGGTCGTGATGATACTTTACTTAAATAATTCAAGACAAATTCAAGTCAAGTCCATCGTGTGTGTGTAAGAGATGAGAACAATGTGTCTCGGGCTTGCGACCGACAATAGGCTGGTTTGAAAAGGAGGCCTCCATTTTTCTATTTTAATGCGCTATAATACGCTCACCATCCACCATTCTACTCCTCTCCCTACGCAACCAAATATTGTATGATTCCGTTATTGATATAATAATCTTGGAAGCTCTTTGACGGTAGACCTGCTTAGGACCAATTCTTTCAGTAAGTGGTGCAAAGATTTAGCTGGAACTCCTGTCGCACCAAGTGGAAGCACTGCGTAAAGCTGAGTCTTGAATCCGTTCCTGATCATTTCTTCTGTGAGATCATAATATTTATTCGACTTTATGGTTTTGGAATATTTAATTTCTACGGAATTATTTTTAAAAAAATCCTGTAATTATATACTCATCCATACATAATTGTAAAAAATCTCAACACTGCTATATCAGTAAAGTAAAGTATCATCACGATCGTTTCCCTTTCGGGGTGGTCAGAAACCACGCTTATAAATAAGCGGATTCACATTTAGCCAACTTTACTATAGGCCAATCATGACAAGTGGCAAGCTCGTCAATGTCTCCAGCGTACCAAACTCGAGAAATATCACAAATAAATTAAATATTAATTACATGTATTTATTTACATTAATAAATATTTTTGTGTCCTGATCAGGAATCGAACCCGGTACCTCCGAGTCTAAATCCACGGACTTAACCGCTAGACCACGGAGGCAGTTAAGTACCTCAATATCAACTTGTATTATTTATATATATTTTTTCACGTTCGTTGTTTTTTTAGGTATACATAGTCGCAATGGTTAGCAATGGCAGTGCTCCAGGTAGTTATGTACGCCAACTCGATAGCAAACCTATCAACAACAGGGCCGAGCTCATAAAATGGAGAAATGTCATGCAACAGGATACAACTCAACTCGACACAGCTTTTACTGACGAAAATAATGAAGATGAGGTATGTTCAATATTGTTTTTATGTAATTATTTATATAAATGTTCAGGGCTACAGTATTAGACGTACGTATTAAATATTGTACTAGATTATATGCCGTTCTAAAGGTAGGTACATAGTGTGAGGGAGAGAGAGCTAGTCTTCTCCCTCGAATTCGGACTGGCACGCGATGTCCCCCCTGACACCATTCGGGTCCTTCAGGTGGGCAGAAGAGCGGCGTACTGCCGCCTCCTTAGCTGCCTTCTTCTCTGGGCGGAAGGGAATATCTTTATTCACGTAAACCTATTACAGGCATTTATGAAACGTCATTAATTTAATTATTTTGAATGATTCTACTCCTGCTAGTAGAAGACTAAGCAGCAAAGTGGTCCAATAAGTAAGCTGTTAGCAGAAGACCAGCAGATTAGCAGATTCCAGTGACCTGTTAATGTTTAATCTGACTGAGAAAGGAATCTGCAAGTAAAACTCAGCTATATCAGATTTACAAAATAAAACATATACAGAACTGCACCACAACGATCAACTCAACTAACACCAACTTCAAGCGGGAGGCCTACATCCAGCAGTGGAAAGATACTGATTAATAAAATACTTTATTGCACTTAACTTAAAAGTATGTATGTACTCATACAAAGGCGAACTTAAAGCCATTTTGGCTTTGGGAGAGTGAGACAGTATAAATATTTGGAGTGCAATTTTAACCTATTTTAAATATTAATAAAGTATAAATACTATGTATACATAGACTACTTAAATACTTATTAACATATAGAAGATATATATGAAGATAATATAATAAAAAATATATTGTTCTGCTTGTTTAAAAAGAAAGTATTGAGTAGTTTATTAAAGATGTAAATTGAAGAAGCTTGTCTGATAGTCAGTGGAAGCTTGTTCCACTAACGAGCAGCCTATACGGTAAATGAATCTTAAATATCTGCTGGAAGTGGTTTTAAGTTGGATGTTATGGGAAGAACGAAGAGGGCGGTCGTGCGAATCACAAAGAAAGGAAAAAAAAACTATGAATCGTGTATATACATCATGAATCGTGTATTTACCTTATGAATCGTGTATTTACCTTATGAATCGTGTATTTTTAAAATGTAATGTTTTATTTAGGATTATGGAGATTTCGAATCGAAAGGAGAAAGTTTGTTGAAGCTAGTCGAACCAGAGTTGGAAAATTTGGGAGAAAATTGGTTGGCTGCTCTCAAGGATCACGCTTTGTTGAGCTTACCACCAGGTAAATATTGATAAATTTAACTATTTTTAAGTTATTGCCCCTTGCCACGTTGCCAACATTGGAGGCGCGATATTTGTCGAGTTTGGTACGCTAGAAACATCGACAGTTTGCCACTTGTCATGATGGGCTTATAGTAAAGTTAGCCTAAAGAAGTAATATACAAACAATATAAAAGAATTACAATATTAAATAAACAAAATCTAAATTTAACCTAAAAAATAATAATAATACATAGAAAATAAAAATACATACTTACAAAAAAAAAATTGCTCCTCCAAATCGCTGTCTTGAGGCATGGTGCCCAATACACTAGCAGCATTTCCCCTTTGAATTAGGATACTTAATTTTTGGGAGAAAAAACTGCCAGCCCTATTGTCACCAGAGACGTCAATAAGCCATTTCTTTATATTAATATAAAGGCTTTAAGTTCCGACGGGCCCATCGTTTCTACAGCAAACGTCGAAAAAAGTAACTATGTAACTCCGCTGCAATACCAGCCTAAAGTGAATCAGTTTTTTTGTTTCTGGCCACTCTGAAAGGGTACGGTCGTGATGATACTACTCTATTATTCTTATACTTTCCCCATTCACCCCAAACCCAATTTGAATCGGACCATGCTAGTTTTTTCAGTTTTTGTATATATGAAACTATATGTAAAATGTATCGAAATTGACTTAAATAAGCTTCCAGCCATTTGATCTTAGTGAGGCTCTGAGACTCTTCCAGGTCTCCACTTTAGATGCAGCTATGACAGGATCTTTGGCAGGAGCCGAAGGTTTTACTTCTGAAGAAGACCACGAAATGCTGACTCGAGTGGAGAAACAGTTGAAACGTCGATTCGCCGTGGGGTCACAGGTCTCCGAGCGAACCATCATACAAGACTTCTTAAAACAAAAATACCCAGAACGAGCTATACACAAAGTCATACACACCATGATACGAAGGGGAGAACTTCAACATCGGCTGCAAAGGAAAAGCTTTATAGACTGTCTTAATTCGCAGAATAATATTGTATTATTTGTGACTCTTTTTTACTGTATTAATTGATTTTTTTTAAAATCATTTAGAATTCGCATCTCAATTACCGCACGGTGGGGGTGCATTTTACTCTGCGGAGACAGCAGAAGGGTCGCGTGCGCACTACACCCGCGCCTGGCCCTCTCTACTGTATGCTGCTTCTTTAAGATACAACGCACACATCAAGAATGGATACTATGGTAAGTTATGTCATAATCATTACAGCCTCTAGAACATAGAGACCCACACCTCTCCACTGTTTAGATGAGCCATACATAAATTTCTGGAGAATTTGGCCTTCACACGCTGGCCAAATTTTTTTGATGATGTCACATCTCACACCTGATGGTAAGCAGTACGCGAGGTCCAAGAATGGAAACAACTGACGCCGGTCACCACGACCGACATCAGTCTCTACCACTATGCCGGGCTAACAAGATGCTTTTTCACACTTCGCTTGAAGGACTCCAGGTTATAAGAGTGGGGATACACACTGGCTGGGAGAGCATTCCACATCTTCAGCGTGCGACAGATGTAAGAGTCTCCAAATTTATGAGTACGCGTAGGGATAGTGGGTATGGCATATTTTGGCCAAATAGGTTGGCGAGAGTCTGATGTCAATTTTTTATGACAAGTTGGTATTAGTGGAACCTCTCCGAGGCACGGAACGGTGGTGTTGTAAATCTTTGACAAATGTACGTACGGAAGTGTATTTATGGTACATGCCGGGGTTTGAACCGGCTTTTTTAGAATTTTTAAGGAAAGCGCTCTTACAGCCTTTAATGTGTATCGACCTTTAACTAGCAATATCTTACATGCTAAATTATAAATTGAGTTAAGAACTGCGGCCGAAGTCTAAGCAAACGCTAGTGAGAAGACTAATTTCTTAGCTTTCCATGGATTCACCGTGCGGGTACCGGGTCCATTGTTTTTTTTTTTCAATATAGCCTCTAGAACACAGCGTTCTAGACCTCCACTGCTGGAGATGGTGTCCGGATCCATGGTGTGTGGTAAAGTGAGATGAGAATGATGGTGTCTTGCGACCAAGGGCTGGTTTACAAACGATTATTTTTACAATTCGAGGGTAAAAGTAAAGTATCATCACGACCGTTTCCCTTTCGGGGTGGTCAGAAACCACGCTTATAAGCGGATTCACATTTAGCCAACTTTACTATACGCCAATCATGACAAGTGGCAATTCGAGGGTGTTTTGGGAAAACCAAATACCCAGTCTGCCGGGGCGGGGGGGGGGAAGTATCCACCGTTCGTGCCGATAAATCCAGTAAAGTGTATCCACACGTTTCGGGATCAGGCTCGAATTGCCCGGTCAAGCCGGCATAGTATTTGACATTCAGTCATCATCATAGTCAGTCATGAGTGTCAAAAATGCCGCCTACTGTACATCTTTTAATTTTACAGATAAAACCGAATCCAGTTTGGATAACCGCGGCACAAAAGCTGACAATGGCAATTTTGAATTCTTCGAACCTGTCGACGAAAGATTCCATTTGTTGTTTGGTAAGATGTTTACAAAAATATATATTTAACCATTTCAATAGACTAAATTATTTAAGTAATTTACTTAGGTATTGCAGTCATATAGCTAAATAATGTTATTTAGGGCTTAAACGAGATAACAACGTGTTCATGGTTCTGCAGCGCGTCTGGAATGTTCGCTTGACATACAATAATTATATAAATATAATATATATATATATAACTCTGTGGTCTAGCTGTTAAGTCCCTGGATTTAGACTCGGAGGTATCGGGTTCGATTGCTGGTCGGGATACAAAAATATTTATTAATGTAAATAAATACATTAATTTAATATTTAATTTATTTATGATATTTCTCGAATTTGGTACGCTGGCGACTTCGACGAGCTTGCCACTTGACCTATAGTAAAGTTGGCTAAATGTGAATCCGCTTCTTTAAAAGTGGTTTCTGACCACCCCGAAAGGAAAACGGTCGTGATGATACATTACTTTTAAAATATATTATATATAAGACAAATACTATTTATTTTTTTATAAACTCTTAATCGCACAAAAAACCTAAAAGTAATGTACAAGGGCGAACTTAATTAAAAAAGGTTTTATTACAGCTAACCCTTGGGATTGTGGTAGAGGATCGTGGGGTGCATTAAAATTAAAATAATATTAAATTAAAATAAATTACATACTATTACGTAGATACATAAATAATAATTACTTATTATGTACATTACTTTTAGGTTTTTTGTGCGATAAAGAGTTTATAAATAAATGAATAGTATTTGTCAATTATCATTTTCGTCAGTGTCTTTTTGAATCGTTGTATAGGGAGTAACTTAATGTCATTATTTATTTTATTGTAGTTTTTTTGAGCCATATACTTTTTTGCATGAGATGACATGAATCATGTCAGTCGATAAATCAATCATTTTGTATTACGTGTATTATTATTTAATTTTAGGTGTATGTATGGAAGCGTTGTGTGCCCAAAGAGATATGAGTTCTGAAAATATAACATCAGTGTTGCTAAGTTTGGTCACACTTTTGGATGCACCAGAAAACAGGGCGAGGCTACTTAAGGATAGGTAAGTTATAGATTATTTCTAGAAAAAAGAAGAAAACTTTTTTTTTAGCATTTGGTTGATTCACCGTGCGGGTGCCGGGTCCATTGTGTGTTGGAAGGAGAGTGAAGAAAATGGTGTCTCGGGCTTGCGACCAACTATAGGCTGGTTTAGATAGTTTACTACAATAAAAGCATGTAAAATCATAATGAAATCATAGCGCGTCGTGTTATTTTTTATGCAAAATAAATTTACTGCTTTATGCCTATATTAATAAGGGAAATATAATCGTCATCACTACTTTGACTGTTTTCCTAATTGTGCAGATGAAAATGCGACTAAATGAAGCCCTTGAAGGTTATAGGAATGGGGAAACACGCTGGGAGAGCATTTATTTATTTATTTATAAACTTTATTGCACAAAGTACAAAGGCGGACTTAATAAATAAATATTTTAATAAATAAATAAATATTTTCAGACAGATCACACAGCGCCATCTAGTTTCCGTGGTAAGCTACGAGGCTTGTGTTACGGAAACTAGATGGTTGATAAACTACATATTATACTTTTTTTTTGTAAATATATACATATTATACATATAAACACCCAGACCGAGACAAATTATACAATGTACAACTTGCCCCCGTTGGGAATCGAACCCACGACCTCTCGAGTTCACGGCAACGTTTGTTACCACTAGACCACGGAGACGGTCCCGAATGCCCGAAGACATTCTCTGACAGCCAAACCTTGGGGACAAATTTGATCAAATGTAGGTGCAATCATAAAGATAATAAGAGAAATAAATAACTATTTAAATTAACAGCAATTTAATATATTCTTACTTACAATATATATGGAATAAATATTATAATATCGATACACTAAATACTAATACATACATATTATTATACATAAACATACATATATACTACTTACTAACACTGTGTGGAGCTATTTAGAAAGTGTGAAAACACCAGTTTTTTGAATAATGTCCACATTTTCAGCCTGCGGCAGATATTTTGGTTAGTTCGTGTGGTTCGTTGTATTTGATAAAGATATTATTCAAGATAGTAGACGTAAAAATATAATTTGTCCTACTGTCAGATGCAGAATAAGTTTTCTTGCCAGATTCAGTCCTTTTCTTGAAGGTTATTTATATAATGAGATAAATGAACATTTGAACATTGGTGAAATTAATTATTTTCAATGTAAGAAGGTTACTTGGAAGTGGTTGCAACCTCTAAATTATCTCCAGACTGAACAACTTTTAATCGTGGACAAATAAAGTGAAACTAGTACAAATAATTATATTGTATTATGTTATATATTATATTAAATTATTATAAACATATAGTACATTCTAATACATTATTTTTAATTTATTTTGTTTTTATATATATATACTTAAATAAAATATAGACCTAACTTAAATTAATTTATTATAATCGTTACTTTTCTTGTGCATATTTTTATATGTAATACATTGTGATGAAACTTTGCTTCCAACCCAGTTGAGCCAGTTCCTCTAACGTTTTGATACTTTAATTACAACCATCTTTGCTCTTCTGAAATTGGAAGCTTAATCTTAATCCCTAAACTTATATTAAAAATGTGTCTTTACTGTAACGGGGAGAGCACTGATACCAGTATGATAGTTAACTGGTATAGGTATCAGTGAATCAAACCAACAATTGATAGTGTACCTAATGTAAAAGAGTTCTTTTTATCTATGATGTACCACTTATTTAATGAATAAACGCTTTTTATAATTATTATTTATTATTATTATATTCAGTTGCGGGACAGAGAGTGCTGGTCCTGGACCACTTCAGAACACTCACCGTAGTTTGTAGAACACACTCAGGGCCACATTTCACTGTGTCTTGTGCAAAATATTATATTCAATTATTTTTTTTTCAGAGCATTGGCTATTGAACTATGCCAAATCATCCATCGTACGGGTTTGACTCAGGAAAGTATTGAAGCATTGCTTCTAGCGGCAGATGCTTTGAAACTAGTTATTCTCGGAGCCAAGGAACAGTTGGAAGCCAGTATGCAAGCCAAAATAAAAGGTATGTAGGTATTGAATGAAACCTATAGATGATTCTAGACATCAATTTATAGTTTTAACGGGTCTTTACGCGATTTACCTTAGAGATATATTTCTTCCGACGTTTCAGCCAAGTTGCATTGGCCGTGGTCACGGGTCGACTGGAGCTATGCGGTGTAGTCTTGTACATACTGGGCGGTAGATGTAAACCTACCCACTTATCACTTTTAAAAGTTTTGCTGACTTGTTGAGCAGAACACCTAATGGATAGTGGCACAAACCATTGGATTGAGCTGCATGACCCAAAGGTACTTTCCACCGATCGTCACTATTACCCTAGAATAGTACGTGAAGCGATCGAAATAAAGAAACACAAAAATTTCAATCAAGAGGAGGGTTATAAGCTATCTTCATCGTGGAATCCAGTAATCAATAGGTTTCGACGCCGGGAAAAATCGCCCGGTGTCGCCAAGGATATTGTAAGTGTCGTGTGTCGTGATTTCTAAAAACTTTTATAAGTGATAAGTGGGTATGTTTACATCTTCCGCCCAGTATGTACGAGACTACACCGCATAGCTCCAGTCGACCCGACCACGGGCAATGCAACGTGGCTGAAACGTCGCGAGAAATATATCTCTAATAAAGGATATTTAACCTTAAGATACACAGAAAAGACCCTGTTAAGTTTTTTGCAAGGGTCGTTAACGACCCGTTAGGCAAATCCTTTGCCAAATATGGTGACTTAGAATTAAAATAACTTGCTACAAATACAAGAAGAATATAATTTCAAAAATATAAAATTATACTCATATAAATATAGACATTGTTGTTTTATTGTTGCTCATTGCACATCGTCGTCTTCTTTGACCGACAATTATGAGATGGTCTGCCGAACATGAACGTACCTAACTAGGTATTATAGTCGTACGATCTGGATGTATTTTGGGTGTACCATACTTCATTAGAAGAGTTCTATTTTATTTAAATTGAAAATTAAGGTAGTTGGGTCGTTGGCGACCCTTTATAATTTATATATATTTAGGTTAACGAATTGTGGTAAAAAACTGGAAATAATAAAAAGACAAAACTTGTTAGTAATAACATTTCCGTAATAGCTATATGAGGTTATATTGTATATGTTACACATTGAAGCAAAGTTGGAACCGCCAAAGTAAAATATTGACGGAAATAATATATTCATAAATTTTACGACGAATATTGACATTATTAAAAATAAATAATTATCATGGGCCACAGATAAACATCACTTTATTGTTTTTACTGTAAAAAAATGACATATTGTTATTACTAATTTCAGAAATAGCTCCAACAGAGTCTTCCGAGGGTCAAACGATACCCGAATCTGTATTACAAGTGGTCCATACTTTAGGAGAAGGTGGTCCTACTGGAGATTTACCTCCGGGGAAATCCTTGGTATTTACTTGCCTTGAAGTGGCTTTGTGTCTCCTTGTCAGGCGATTACCGCCCTTAAGCCCTTTGAAACAGGAAGGAAAAGTGGGTGTTATTGGCGTGCCTAAAGGTCTCGGCGTACATGGAGACACTTTGCTAATCAAAAGCCTTGCCTGTATGTCCGAATTGCCTTCACTCTGCAGTCCACAAGGTAAGTTTGAATGTTCTAGATAGCAAGAAATTGTACATTTTAAACGTACATTTTTCAACTTTTAACTGGCAGTTATGACCACTAATAAACCAGCTGATACTAAAAACTGCCGTCCACTGAAGCTTCTTGTACTCTTCGGAAGCTGGTCAGAGTACCTTCTATAATAGGAAGATACGAACGCTTAGGATTAATTAATATTTAATTACCATTCGATTTATTATTATTATTTATAGCCTAGCCCATATTGTTAAATCTAAATTCATTATCTTGTGTTAGATTTTTATAATATTCTCATACCCTCCTTTTTTCTCAAATATATCTAATAGGATACGTAAAATAATAGTTGTTACGTAAGTATCCTCCAAATAGTTCAGATCAATAGAGATATTAAATCCGTAGTTAAAATTACAAAATACTTATGGCGTCATACACTTCTTATACCGCGTCATTTTCTATACTTTATTTTATTTTTATTTTATTTTATATTATTAGGTAAACCTTACAGCACTTAACATTATTATTGGCAGAATGGTAACAATTTGCCTTTAGAGGTTCACACAAGTAGCATGCATTTGGTTTTTGTACAAATATGTAGCGAAAATAAAGAGACCGCACTGCCGACAGACAACCCCATAAATACATACACTTTAACCCATATAAGCTAGGGCCATCCGCCAGCAACACGCCCCTCCCCACCGCACCACAGAACTATATAATAATAATAATAAATAGTTCCAGACAGGTCACACAGTGCCATCTAGTTTCCGAGGTAAGCTACGAGGCTTGTGTTACGGAAACTTGATAAATTACATATTATACTTTTTTTTGTAAATATATTCATATCATACATATAAACACCCAGACCGAGACAAATTATACAATGTACAACTTGCCCCCGGTGGGAATCGAACCCACGACCTCCCGAGTTCACGGCAACGTTTGTTACCACTAGACCACGGAGGCGGTCTTACTATACATGTATATGTAATTATGTATACATAATTTGTATCCTAGATTTAGTTGACAACAGATAGTACATGAGACATATCTGCAATATTAACCCACTATTTGCCCAATTTCTTTGCACAAGTTATCATTGCTCAATTTCCCAATATTAGTATTTATCTAAAAGTGACACGGCAAGGTAACGCTTGCCTAGATTGATGCTGGAATTAAAAAGATCAAGTTCATTGCATTCCTGGTTAAATAGCTTACTCGATCTAATAAAATAAACTTAATATTTTAGACTAATATTTTATTCTATTAATAGAAACAAAAAAACTTAAATAACCAATTTGTATGGAGAATCCAAAAAAATATGTCAATTTCGACATATGGTTTCTTAGGAATAGTTGTTTGTTCCTATCAATAGAATAACATATTAGTCTAACATAAGTCACCCTGTATGACGCAATAACTTTTATTCTACATCTTTAAAGGAATTATTAATATTTATTTGTTATATTTTTGACATGTAAAACAAGATGGCGCTTGACAATTAACAATAATAATTCCAGGTGCCCTATCGATATTACCAACGATACTGTACCTCGCTACGGGTGTTATAAAGGAGTCTAAAGGAGACAATCTAATCGCTGAAGCCGGCATAGCGTTGTTGCAACAATCAGCCGAGAGTAAGACGCCTAGAGTACAAAAAGATACTGAACAACAGTGGGCAGAATTACTACAAAGTGCTTTGGCCAAGGTTATCGACTTAGTTAATAATGGTAAGTTATTTTTAATAAACATTTTTGTTTAAAACAAATTTTTGCGTTTAAATTATTGAACGTAACCGCTAGTCTAGTTTATTTACTATTTATGTAATGAAATAGGATAATGGATTATGAAAGGCTTATATGAGTATGTTACGAGTAAGGATTTGTGATCATCAAAGAGATTTAATATATTTAATTCGGTTTCCTTTCAGATGAGGAAGATCAGCGTGTGGATGCTATAGTAGGGGCTAGAGCAATGGCTGTTCTCCTCCAGCACGCCACCCCTGCACCAGCTCTACACTATCCCTGTATCAACCACTTCAGACGTTGTCTCGAAAGTCCACAGCATGAGGTACAGATAAATCAGCTTGGAGACTTTTTTGCATATGTAGTAGTATAACAGACAGAAGACAGTCAGAAAAATTAGAATAAACATGTTTGCAGCAGTCGATTGTAAGTAACGTTAGAAGTAGAGTTGATGGAGTTCATTTTGTCATTAAATTCTTCTTTATTGTGACATTGGGTTTGGCTGTATTAGTGCATCAATTTAATCTGGTCTTTTATTGTAATTTTGATTACTGTCTAGTATTGCCTCTTTTATTTTGTCATTGAGTTCTTCTTGATTTTGACATTGAGTTTGGCTAATTTGATCTAAGAGAAAGAGTGCGTATACGCTGGCGGCATTTGTGTGTCTAGTTTTCTCTTCTTTGTCATTTTCTTTGGAGCCTAGTTTTGCTTCCTTTGTTTTCTCCTTGATTTTTTTAAAATTATATATAACATTGGGTTTGGCTGTATTTTGTTATTGAATGCTTCTTGATTGTGACATTGAGTTTGGCTATATTATTGCACTATAATTTGGCCTAGACAAAGTGTGCAAAGCGTTTTGTTTGCTGTCTGGTATTGCCTCCTTGTTTTGTCTTGGAACTTTTCTTGAAGTGATATTAAGTTAGGCTGTATTAGTGCAGCAATTTGAATCCGATTTTTTAAATTATTATAACATTGGGTTTGGCCGTATTTTGTTTTTTAATTCTTCTTGATTGTAACATGGAGTTTGGCTATATTATTGCAGCAATTTGGCCTAAACAAAGTGTGCAATGCGTTTGGTGTCTAGTTTTCTCTTTGTCATTATGTTTACTGTCTGGTATTGCCTCCTGTGTTTTGTCTTGGAACTCATCTTCAATTTAAGACAAAGTGTGCAATGCGTTTGGTGTATAGTTTTCTCTTTGTCATTTTGTTTACTGTCTGGTATTGCCTCCTGTGTTTTGTCTTGGAACTCATCTTCAATTTAAGACAAAGTGTGCAATGCGTTTGGTGTCTAGTTTTCTCTTTGTCATTTTGTTTACTGTCTGGTATTGCCTCCTGTGTTTTGTCTTGGAACTCATCTTCAATTTAAGACAAAGTGTGCAATAGGGTGTATATGCCGACGGCATTTGTTGTGCGTATCGAGTTTTCTCTTCATTGTAATATTGTTTGCTGTCTGGTGTTGTCTCCTTTGTTTTTTTTTGTTTTTCTTGATTGTGGTTTTGTTTTTCTAGCAATTCGGTGAGTGTTGCCTGGTGGTCCGCGCGGGCTGGCGGTGCGGGGCGGGCTGGGCTCGCGCGCTGGCCCCGCGGGTGGTGGGGCGCGCCTCGCTGGCCCCCTCCAGCCTGTCCCACGCGAGAGCCAACATGGCCGCCATCTCTGCACTCGATCAACTCATAGCAGCCACTCCGGAAGACAAGCGTAAGTATTTATTTAAGAAAGTTTATGACAAAATCAGAATGACATATCATTTCTCAACTAGACATGGATTATATTTATCTATATATTTGTTTTATTATTTATGTGTATGCTTATTTAAGTAGAATATTTATCAGGTCCTTCATAATATTAGTTAAACTAATATACCGTGGTGACATAGTTATTATTAGTTATAGTTCATTTTTTCTTTTACTTTATATGCCTTGCTTGCGTGGTCTAGCGGTTACGTCCGTGGATTGAGACAAAAATATTTAAATAAATATGATTAATATTTATTTTTGGTGATATTTCTTGAGTTTGGTACGCTAGAGACATCAACGAGCTTACTACTTGTCATGATTGGCCTATAATAAAGTTGGCTAAGTGTGAATCCGCTTCTTTATAAGCGTGGTTTCTGACCACCCCGCAAGGGATGCGGTTGTGATGATACTTTACTTTATATCCCACAAGTTCTTTTGTCGTTTTTTAGCTATTTTCTTTAATCTCTAGAGGGGAAAGAAACTAACTTAACAATAATAACTTTACCTTTTATCTTGTTCATTTCATTCCTCATTCAATCGCTTTATTCAATCTACTCAGTCACTCCATCGTTCATACATTAATTTGTATGCCTGAAATATCCTACCGTAATGTTTATAAATTCTATCACACAAACACTCAAGTATAAATCATTAAAAATAATTTATTAATTATTATGTAAATATAATTTTATTAATAATGTATTTGTTTATTGTTTTTTATATTTTTTTTATTACACAATTATTTATTACAAATTAAAAAATTTCTTGTTTTCTTGCGTAACAGAAGATACACACAAAGGTAACGTAATGGTGTTTTTGATGTCGTATTTTATCATCACTCAAATACAAGAGACCTCCAGAACATAATGATCATCATCATTACAGACCCTAGAACCCAGATATGGACATCCACTGCTGGATATGGGCGTTCCTGAACATATATCAGGAGAATTTGGCCTAAATTCGCTACGCTGGTCAGATCTAATGACAATTTATTAACGATTCCACAAGTTGGTATTAGTGGAACCGGGACCTTCACGATTAAAGGAAAGCGTTTTTACAACCGAGAGCCACCACTATTCACCACTACTTATAGAACATATTTACGGTTTGGCTGTCAGAGAATGTCTACGGGCGTTAAGTCCTCCTTTGTACTTTGCAATAAAGTTAAAAAAAAAAAGTCTTTCGCGCCATTTTGCGTGGACATGTCAAGTGCAATTTTTTGTTTTGTAAATTAATTTACTTTGGATATTATTGGTCAAAAGTGGTGTTGTTTGGTTTAATAATGTGCTACAATGTGAATAATTATGGAAAACGATAAATTGGACTTTAAATATGGGGCACAAGTTGCAGTTTATTTTTTGCGGTTTTCCCGCGCTGTCAACTCCCATATTTTGCCCGACGTGTTTGAGCTATGGTGCCGCAAAAGGAAGAGAACAAAAAAAAAAAATCTGCCCAATTTTTAAAGTCCTGGCTAGTATTAGGCAAAGGCTACATTGTTTTCAATAAATGGATTTGGCGGAACCCTATAAAGTTTTTTTTTTTTAGTTTTATCATAATCGACTTTAACACTCCTTTGAGCATTTATTGAAGTCCATCGCAATTTAAAAGATAGCCATTCAAGTTCACTTAAAAATATCACCCTGTCTAGTAACAAATTTTGTTAGGCAACCGTTGCTTTTCGTTCGATAATTTGATCGGTCAAAATTCTTTATTGTATAGATTGCTTATTCTAATTACAGTTGTATGTACATGTCATGATGATGCAATCTGCCAGTATTATGGGCATACAATATGTCAATAGATATTTATTTACAATATTTATTTGTATATAGTTTATATTTAATATTGTTCTTGTCAATTTATTGGAATACAATGTTAATGTCAAAATTTGCAAGCTAAAAAATATTTTATTGAGTAAAAACAGTTGTCAATAAGAATTTTCTTTAACTCAATAGTAAAACGTTTTATAGGTAACTCTGGCAGTTTCTGCTGTAATATTACCTTACGGTCGTTCTTAATACATATCTTGTTCTATATTGTTTTTATATATAGTTTTTTTATATAGGTATCCAAATGCTATGGCTCGTGGTTCCGATCGTGATCTCGTACTTGTTGGGGACCGAAGACTTACCCAGAGCTCCTCCATACGCCAAACAGTTGCATGAATTTGCTCTACAATGGCTCACCAAGATTGGCCCCAAATATCCGCAGGTACGTGGTTTATGGTTTAAATAAAGATAATAAAAAATCGTATCCCTAATTAAAGACTCATTTTAAGTGGAGTTTAGGCGCTCAAACATTTTTTAAAAACATCATCTGATTATCAGCTCCTGTAACATGAGGGCTAGTTCTTTTCTCACTCAGAAAATCAGCATAGTGATTAAATTTATGAATACTAAGTATGCTATTTACTTTAGACAAATAGGTGATTCTATTGATAGAACGAAACAACTTTTCCTAAAAATCATATGTCGTAAGTAACATTTTTTTTTTGGCAACTCCATACAAACTGATCATTTTAAAATAGCAAAATATTTCTTTCAATAGAATCACATCAGTCTAAAGTAAGAACATGCAAAGTAACCCCGTATATGACTAGATTTCTTGTGCATACCTTTGTGCCACCTGCGCATGAGCAAGATGATCCGCGCCACGCCGATTGGCGCAGTCTTGTGTCCACAGTGCACGCAGACGTACTGCCGCCGTGGCTGAACCGTTTTATTTCGTTAATTCGCATTTTGGCAATTCTCTAAACCGCAGCCGCTTTGACTTGGTGTATTTTTAAAGCCTAGTGACTATTAATGATGGTCAGGAAAATCTGCTTCATCGCTCTTTGCTCATTCCTTCATCCCCCATAGAAAATACACTAAAGGTTTATGACTTTTTCCATCCCTCTTTACACAATGTCACACTTTGTTAACTGCTTTTGTTTAAAAGTATGGTAAAAATAAATACATTAGGCCAGCGAAAGCCTTCACGCATTCTCTCCCCGTTAACCTTTGGAAACATATGATTGATATAAACTATTATTATTATGCTGCCTCCGTGGTCTAGCGGTTAGGTCCGTGGATTTAGACTCGGAGGTACCGGGTTCGATTCCTGGTCGGGACACAAAAATATTTATTAATGTAAATAAATTCATTAATTTAATATTTAATATACTTGTGCTATTTTTCGAGTTTGGTACGCTGGAGACATATATATCACGACCGTTTCCCTTTCGGGGTGCTCAGAAACCACACTTATAAATAAGCGGATTCACATTTAGCCAACTTTACTATAGGCCAATCATGACAAGTGGCAAGCTCGTCGATGTCTCCAGCGTACCAAACTCGAGAAATATCACAAATAAATTAAATATTAATTAAATGTATTTAAAAGTAAAGTAAAGTATCATCACGACCGTTTCCCTTTCGGGGTTGTCAGAAACCACGCTTATAAATAAGCGGATTCACATTTAGCCAACTATACTATAGGCCAATCATGACAAGTGGCAAGCTCGTCGATGTCTCCAGCGTACCAAACTCGAGAAATATCACAAATAAATTAAATATATTTATTAACATTAATATTTTTTTTGTGTCCCGACCAGGAATCAAATCCGGTAACTCCTAGTCTAAATATTACATAAAATTGAGAAATAAATCAGTATAGAAAACTTACGGCCTAAATAATGTGACATACCTCTTGCTTGCCATTGGTGGGTTCTTTGACAAATGTCAAAGCGTCATACTTTTGTTGTAGTGTTGCTAGCTGTTGTATTTATTTATATTAATAAATATTTTTGTGACCCGACGAGGAATCAAACCCGGTACCTCCGAGTCTAAATTCACGGACTTAACCGCTATTCATTATTTTTTTATACTAGCATTACATGTGACCTTGGGCCCACCTGATGGTAAGTGGCGCGCAAGGTCAATGAATGTTAGCAACTGAAGTCAGACACTCATGACTGACATCAGTCCCCAACACTATGCCGGCATGACTAGATGCTTTTTTACATTTCGCTTGAAGGTCTCCAATTTATAGGAAAGTGAATGGACACACAGAGGCTGGAAGAGCATTCCACATCTTTATTGTGCGACAGATGTATGAGTCCCCAAATTTATACGTACGCGAAGGGATGGTGACTACGGTATGTGGGTGCATATTGTGACCTGTGCGTCTAGACCACGGAGGCAGTTTTTTGTGTAATAAAGAATTTATCTATCTATATATACTATCCAATATGACCGCCTCCGTGGTCTAGTGGTAACAAACGTTGCCGTGAACTCGGGAGGTCGTGGGTTCGATTCCCACCGGGGGCAAGTTGTACATTGTATAATTTGTCTCGGTCTGGGTGTTTATATGTATATATTTACAAAAAAAAAGTATAATGTGTAGTTTATCAACCATCTAGTTTCCGTAACCCAAGCCTCGTAGCTTACCACGGAAACTAGATGGCGCTGTGTGACCTGTCTGGAAATATTTATTTATTATATAGTAAAGATTCCTACTTTTGGAAAATTGTTTTTTTTTTTTGCAGGATTTTAAAACGATGATGCAGCAATCTTCTTCGCTGCGGTGGAAGTTGGAGGGCGCGGTAAAGGCGAGCCAGCTGGCCCGTCTGGCCGCCCCTGCGCGACCAGCCACACACAGACCACCACCCAAACATACTATACTACTCAAAACTGACTTCAGCGACTTCAAATAGACACTCAAACATCAAAAGAAACGACACTTCCAAAAAATAAACAAGAAATTACGCCTCCATCATAAACGACTGTTATTCCACACACTAGAATTTTAGTACTTTACTGCTTCCGTGGTCTAGCGGTTAAGTCCGTGGATTAAGACTCGGAGGTTTCGATTCCTAGTCGGGACACAAATATAATTATTAATGTAAATAAATACATTTATTTGTTTGTGACATTTCTCGAGTTTGGTACGCTGGAGACATCGACGAGCTTGCCGCTTGTCATGTTTGGCCTATTGTAAAGTGTGAATCCGCTTATTTATAACTGTGGTTTCTGACCACCCCGAAAGGGAAACGGTCGTGATGATACTTTTTTTACTTTACTACACAAAACTGAATTTCAAATAAACACACACCATCAAAATAAATAGATGGAAAGGAAATTCTCACACAAAAAACTATGTTGAACCCCAATCATAAAGAAAGGTACCTTAAGGACGTTTAACCTTATTGCATCCCTCTCGCTCGCGCAATACACAGCATTTTTAAAGATTGTTCGTAGTGTACTTTTGAAAAATGTAGTCTATTAACTTTCTAGGAAATAATATTTGGAAATGTGTATTAACCCTTTCAGCACGAACGATATCAAGCGTGCGTTAATACAAAAGAAATCTAGCCGTGTCGCCAAATTCTGTTTGGCCGCTCTGAAACGGCCACGATACGAGCAATTCGTGCACTCATCTATCTACTTAGTAATTAATTAAAAACAAAATTTAACTTAATCTCCTCACCTTAAAGTACCTCACTTGAAAGTAAAAATTTTTGTCATATTTGCATATAAATAAAAAAAAATCGTTAATCGTATCAACTAAAAATAATTTTGGTATACAAACACAAAAGAAAATATATAATTAGTGTCCTATTTTAAATATTATAATGTATGTAGAATTATACCTATATTGTCTTAGATCAGATAGATTTACTTATAAATTTTGAGCAATAATTATTGCCTAATATATTAAACTATGCTAATAGAGACTCTAATTTTAAGATTTAATATGCTTTTAAATGAAATGTATTACTTAAAAATATATAGGATTATATAAATAAAATTATTAGATGATACGAAAATTATATTTAGATTAGAAGGGTATTAATCATATTGCTGTGATAAGATTTTATCGTTTTGTTCTGAAGCATCGACTGTGACCTGCATCATGCAAGAATTTTCCTAATTTAACTCCTAAGGCCATTCAATTATTACGTAAGACAATCGGGTGGTTGGCTAATCAAAAACATTAATTTTATTCAGTCAGCACTAGTAAAATCAATATAATAAATTAAACATTTATGTACTAAACAATTGGTAACCATGTTTGGACCGTATCCTGCGTAAAAAAAAAATGTGTCGTGTTAATCTGACATCTTGTGTATAAAGTATTCCCCATTTATCTTTGCTTTGTGAATTTATTTTACTTTCGGACAGTCTCAATTGCATTATGAGCTTCAACGAAATCATTAATTTCATCTTCCATTTTGTAATAGTAGAGTTGTCAACAAATAAATCTTTAAACACAACCGTCACAGCGCTTGGGGGGCGATTTTCGAGCCCCTAAAGTTAAGGGATCTGTTTTGTTATTATGAAATCATTTATATTTTAATAAAATTAATATATTATTTGAGGGATATGGAACGTTACCTCAAAACATTAATCAGCGTGAGTGACGTCACTTAATAGTAAATATTGTAAACTGCCACAAAATAAATCTGCTTAATTAAGTTATTTTCGAGTATCTTAGCACAAAGTAAAAGAAAACTTAATAAATTGGAGCCAAATTTTATAAAAGCAAAAAGTTATGATAGTGTCGTTATTTAGTTGTTTATTTACTATTATGTGACGTCATCCGGCAAAATTTTTTTTTGCTTTTTTGCAATGGGGTGTATCACTAACTTTTTATCACGATAGATGGCGCATGGTACCTAATATAACTGTCAGTTGCATAAAAAACTTGTATTTTTATGACGAAGTTTATTATTTTCTGGATATTATGCCGAAGTGAGCAGCTTTTGTGTGTAAAAATCGAGATTTCTAAGCGAAATCAAAGGTATGGTGATCTCAAAATTGCCGTTCTATTAATAAAACCTTTTTTCTTTTTAAAGACGGTGTTCGCCTTCTTAATTCGTCTTTTAAGGTAGGTAACGTTAATTTGAAACACATTTTTCTGTTATAAAAATTAAAAACTACAAAGACAATTTAAAATGATGCGATATAGGTGTAAAACTAGGTACCATTGCCGCTAGCGACATCTACAAAAAGCTTTGCCTGATACACCCCATTACACGTAGTATTGATATGACTGCCGATTGCTTCCAACGTGTTTTCCAAGTGCAAGGTCGCCTAAAAATATTTTTCCAACGCTTTAATTAAACAATTGACAATATTCCTATTTATATAGAATTTAAGGAATTTAATTTATTATAGGCATATTATTATTATTTCCATTAGTTTTTTTTGCTTTTGATAGGTGGAGAACTAATCAATTAATGATATGCAAAACCCTCTTAGACCGCGTTCGTTTTAAGAAATGTTAGCATGTAAATACGACAAATTTAGCACAAGTCTTTCGTTTAATGAAAATTCTAACATTTGAAGCTAATTTCGTATGTCAGTACCGTGTTGAAAGGAGGGTTATTGATGTTACTTTTTGACAGATGTCATTAACATATGAAATGGTTTGTTTACATTGTTATATACTTTATAGTTTTCTATTATATTTGTTAAAAAGGTATTTTAAACGATTTTATGTAATAAATTCAAAGACCATAATAATATTGCCAGCCATAGTATGGTAAAACATGAACGAAAATACTTGTCAAAAAGTAGCCTCACCTTTTATTTAAGAAATGTTAGCATTGTTAAAAAAAAGTGGTATTTCTTAACAAAAACGACATTTCGTACTGGTTTATGAAGTTGCTACGAGATGTTGGAAATGCTATAAAACGAACGCGGGGTTAACATAGGACTATTTGCTAGTCCACACACGATATATGTTACGTTCTAAGGATTTATAGAATAAACAAATGGAAATATAGTTTGTATAAGACAATAAGTTAGTTATTTTGATTTTTAATAAATTTCCTTGCGTTTTAAAATTAAAAATATACATTGTCGGAACTACTATTATAAATAAATAAATATTTCCAGATAGGTCACACAGCGCCATCTAGTTTCCGTGGTAAGCTACGAGGCTTGTGTTACGGAAACTAGATGGCTAATAAACTACATATACTTTTTTTTTTGTAAATATATACATATTATACATATAAACACCAAATTATACAATGTACAACTTGCCCCCGGTGGGAATCGAACCCACGACCTCCCGAGTTCACGGCAACGTTTGTTACCACTAGACCACGGAGGCGGTCATTAGCTTAATTAGTTAGCTTATTATTGTTATTATTGATTGATAGGCTCGCAGCGTATTGCTAATATCAAGCATTGGTGTAAAGTTCATAAAATTTTCAGTTTTCACCATAGTCTATTTCTATTGTCACTATCCATTTGTCCAGTTTGTTTTTAAAAGTGTTTACACAGTTGAGGACTTTTATATGTCTTCTGGTATTTTGTTTCACATATTTACAACTCTGTTATTCATGAAGTGATATCCCACATTTGTATTGCTGGATTTTCTCATTAGTTTCATCCCGTTGTCACGACGAGGGAATATCATTGTGTTAAACCTAACCATTGTGGCGCCAGTTATATCTTACTGTTACAATTTTAATTATTTTTATTTATTTATTTAAAAACTTTATTGTAAATCTATACATAAGGCGAACGTAATGCCGCAAGACATTCTCTTTCCGTTAATCTTTGGGACATTGGGACATTTAAATATGAGTACGGTGCAAATAGAGCAATAAAATATTAAAATGAAACATAAATAGTATTAAAAATTAACAAACATAGACAACTATAATATATATATATACACATACATACTAATACTACATAAATATAATACAATTATATAATAATACATAAATACCTTAATGTTAATAATAACTACCTACAATAGATTAAAGTCAGTAAATAGTTAAGCTAGTGACTTATAAAAAATACTGTACACTCTTTTCTTGAATATTGGTCTGCTGGGTGCTTGTCTGACTTCAACAGGAAGGTTGTTCAACAGGGATGAAGATGTCACAACAAAAGATTATATTATATCTATATTATAATAATTATTATCTCTTAGAATGAATCTTTTCGAAGAATATTTTTAATTTTGAAACGCAATCTTATTATAACAAAACATATTAAGCAGTCCATGAAGAAATAATACAACAGCGATTAGGTAAACATTTTATTTACTAATTTACAATAATAAAAATATTTTTATCAGTATACAAATGTTGTTTCATTTATTAATTTTAATCAAACCTAACTAGCGACGACCAATGTATCCGTTACGTTATCACATTCCATGTTGCAGATTGGTTTGCTTTTCACTGAAACAAATAAACACGATTTGATTAATATAGTAATTGCTTACAATGGTCAAATCATTGCGAGCTTGGCCACCACGGCCTTAATAGTTAAATCAAGATCAATCAGCTTGGCCACCACGGTCTCAATCGTCAAATCAAGATTAATTAGCTTGGCCACCACGGCCTCAATCGTCAAATCAAGATTAATCAGCTTGGCCATCACGGACTCAATGGTCAAAAAAAGATCAATAAGCTTGGCCACCACGGCCTTAATAGTTAAATCAAGATCATTCAGCTTGGCCACCACGGCCTTAATAGTTAAATCAAGATCATTCAGCTTGGCCACCACGGCCTTAATGGTCAAATCAATATCAATCAGCTTGGCCACCACGGCCTTAATGGTCAAATCAATATCAATCAGCTTGGCCACCACGGCCTTAATGGTCAAATCAATATCAATCAGCTTGGCCACTACATACGGCCTTAATGGTTAAATCTGCTGAAATACTGGTACGGAGGCCAAACTAATGTTCTCAAATAGGCTAATTCTTTCTCAGATGAATACAGGGGTCCGTCAGGGGGGTGCTTGTTCAACTTATACGTCAACGGTTTCATTTATACGGTCAAATTTATAAGTCAATTTTATGTATGTTATTATTATTATTTTTTAAATTTTAATTTAATTTAATTTTACTTTATTACTTGAAGTAGGTATTATTTTCGTTACTTTATTTTTTTATTATTTCTAAAAGGAATTTATGTTTATTATATATATATATTTTTAAATTGTTTCAGCTATTGTTTTTCGAATAATATTTAGTTTTTGTATACTTATTGATTCTATTGATGATTATAATTTTGTTATTTCTTATAGGCAATAAAGGCTACTGTGGTAATGTGTTGGTCGCCTATAATAGGTGCAACATCTAACTTCTGATTTAGTGTTAAGTACAAATAAGTGTGTGATGTTAGCACTGTTGGCTACCCTATTATAAATAAATAAATATACGGTCTGATAAAGGAGCTCAACAGATCGACAGTTGGATGTCATATAAATAATGAATGTATTAATAACCTGAACTACGCTGATGATATGGTTTTGTTGCGTCCCTCGGTCAAGGCACTTAAGAGGCTAGTCGGCATCTGTGAGTCATATGCTGGTAATCACGTTTTAAGTTACAATGTCAAGAAATCTGAATTTATGATATTTAAATATGACGGATTTAATTGTACCTCTGCACTGCGCTGGAGGAAGGGTGGCCACTGTGAGATAGCCAGTGTGTCCAGGAGTGGCGGCCGGCCAGGTGCCTACCACGTAGCTGGTCTCCCGAGATGGCTTCTCATCTATAGGACACTCGGAACCCTGAAACAAATTAAACGTTCGTTAAAAATCATCGATGTAGTCTATCGGCCCTCACTTATATAAAAACGTTAACCTAACAGTCGCGAGCTAGCCATTAGTCTTTTTGTATGCATTATGACAGAATTTCCGAATTCTGATGGTATGTGGCGCGCGAGGTCCATTAATGTTAGCATACACTTATGACTGACATCAGCCTCTAACACTTTGTTGGCTTGACTGGGCATGACGGCAAGTCGAGCCTCGTGGATACACTTTACTGGGTTTACCGGCACGAATGGTGGATTCTTCCCCGCCCCGGCAGAGTTGGCAAAAGACCACCATCAGTCCGCCTACCAACTATTTGTTGTTCTTGTTGGTTTTCTTTTTTTTTTAAATACTAATACGACATGTGACCTGATGGTAAGTGACGCGCAAGGTCCATGAATGTTAGCAACTGAAGTCAGACACTCATGACTGCCATCAGTTCCTAACACTATGCCGGCTTGACTAGATGCTTTTTCACACTTCGCTTGAAGGACTCCAAGTTATAGGAAAGTGGAAACACAGAGGCTGGAAAAGCATTCCACATCTTTACAAGTATGTGCCATTTGCAATGATGTCAAACGCCAATATTTACTTTCAAGGACTAACTAATATTGTAAGCTTGAAACAAGACTTCATCATCAGCCTGTGTCTCTCCACTGCTGGATATAGGCCTCCCCCAAGGCTCGCCACTTCACACGATCTCCTGCCACCCTCATCCAACCCCCACCAGCGACCTTCCTCAGGTCATACGTCCATCTAGCGGGGGGTCGACCCACTCTGCGTCCTCCCGTACGTGGTCTCCACTCTAGAACTCGTCTACTCCATCGTTCATCGGTTCTACGACAGACATGTCCAGCCCATTGCCACTTCAGCTTACTAATTTTGAAGGCTATATCAGTAACTTTGGTTCTCCGACGGATTTCCTCGTTACGGACTTTATCCATCAGAGAAATACCGAGCATAGCTCTCTCCATAGCCCGCTGAGCGACCTTAAATTTGTGGACCAGACCCACTGTTAGTGTCCACGTTTCTGCTCCGTACGACAGCACTGGAAGAACGCACTGGTTGAAAACTCTCGTCTTCAAAGACTGGGGTATGTTTGATAGGAAGATGTGGCGCAGCTTCCCGAATGCCGCCCATCCTAGCTGAATGCGTCTGTCGGCTTCTTTGCTGAAGTTGGCTATGCCTAATTGTATAGTCTGTCCAAGGTAGATGTATTTTTGCACAACTTCTAGAGTGGCATTATCAACGCAGATTGATCTCGGTACGACATGGTCGTTATACATGACTTTTGTCTTGTCCAAGTTCATACCGAGGCCAACCTGCTGGGACGCTACGTTTAAGCCGTTTAGCTAAGCTACGTTTAAGCTAAGATCCTCCAGCGAGCTAGCTATTATGACTATGTCATCCGCAAAACGGAGGTGTGAGATGTATTCTCCGTTGACATTTATGCCGCAGTTTTTCCAGTCCAGCATTTTAAAGACGTCCTCCAACGCGTTGGAAAACAGTTTCGGCGACTTACTTAATGCGTTTTGTATTGAATAGGCCTATCTATATACGTCAGTGTTAAGAACAGTAAAAATAAGGACGCTATTTCAATAGAATATATATTTTATACTGAGCATTGGGTGGTCAGAGGCTATCGAGGACATAAACTTTGGTGTCCCAAATCGATCGAAGAGAAATCCAATGTTATTCGCTATATCATCCTTTGGTAGTGATGGTTAAATGAACGCTTTTCTTAAATCCTAAAAAGATCTGGTCATACCCCAATAAGAATACACTTTTCATTATGGATTAAACTTCCCTTACTTGATTATGGTGACATGTGTTGTGTGGATCTCTCACAAGAATTACTCAACAAGATGGAACGACTACACAATGCATGCATTAGATTCATTTTTTGTCTTCGCAAATACGATCACGTTTCCCCATTTCGCGAAAAGCTGAAGTGGTTAAATATTCGCAGTAGAAGAAATAGCAGAGTGCTCTGCTTATTATACGAGCCTGTGACCCCCAAATACCTTAAAGACAGCTTCACTTTGCTTGGTTCGCATCATGACAGAATTCTTCGCTCTTCCTTTAATACTACTTTTGCTATCCCATCTCACCACTCCGCTTTTATGTCCAAGTCGTTTGCAGTTGTGGCTGCAAGGCTTTGGAATGACCTACCGACGGAGGTTAAAGATGCTCCAAACAGAGCTATATTTAAAAGATTAGTTTACAGACACTTTTTGGGTTCATAATTATCATAAGATTTTCATTGATTGTTGCTTATTATTATCCTACATCACCGGTTATCATTAAGTACGTAGTACCTAATTTATGTTTATGTAGTATATAAATAGTATAACTTATTTATGTAGTTTATATATGTATGTGTGTATGAATTCGTATGTAATTTTATTAATAAATATTTATTATAAGCAATAAATAATATTCTATAGACGTATATTTATAATATATTTAATTTTAATTGATATATTGCACCTACCTCACATAAATGTTCTCGTTGTCCCGAAGGTCTGACAGGCAGAGAATGTCAAGCGACATTATGTCACGCCTTTGTTATTTATGTGCAATAAAGTTTTAAATAAAAATAAATAAATAAACAGCGATCATCTGTAGTACTAAACTTAACCAATTACAATTTATAATTATATAAAAGTATTATTTACAAATAATCGATTAGCAATGAAGGTATTGAATATAATACCGCCGTTTATTAGGATGTGACTCCGAAGGTCGTGGAGATGGACGATGTACACGAATACCGAGCCATAACATTGATAATTGCGTCTCACACCCTGACCCCTTTGATAAGTACACTCACACAAACAATAATTTAAGGACATTTTTAAAAATATAAAAAATGCGTTTAGAAAAAAAAGACAGAATAACTGCTATACCGTTTATTTTTCTTATACTACATCTGACATCGCGCCTACCTAATAAAGTAAATAATAAAAATTATATATGGAATAACTAAAAATTGATCCAATCCGCCTGGCCAGCGTGGCGAGTGAAGGCAAAATTCTCCAAAAAAAATTCTAGGAGCCCCATCTCTATCTAGGATTCTTGTGTTCTAGGGGCTGACCTGCGTTCTACGGAATTGTAAAACACGTTTTTTTGCAAGAGAACCTCGTGTCACATTTTATTAGTGTTAACAGTAAGTACATATTTTCATATACTTGTACCTAATTTTAGACAGAGAAAGATAGCAAAAAATCTCTTTAAAAAAAAAAATGCGTTTATTTCGGAATAGTATCCATAGGGGTTAGTAACATAGTGTTTACTTATTCTGTATTAGTTAATAGAGGACATTTATTTTTTATATTTGCCTTGCCCTCCTGAGGCACCGCCCCACCCAGTGCCCCAAAGAATTAAATGTCTGTAATTTTATTTCCTAGAATGTTGAATGACTGCATTTTGTATTGTACGAGTTAAATCTCACTAAAGAAAAAAAAATAGGATATTATTATTTGTAAATATATTGTATCTGAGTGTACTTATACAATAATCACGTGTCGAGTACATTAGCAGGTGCTTGATGGTGGATTAGTTGTAATTCACGCGATCTATGTAAAACGTAGCTGATTATTTGCAAAGCTTTTAAACGGTTTGGAATTTGTCCAGGACGTGTACAAGCTATAATACGGTGGGTGTTCTGAATAGCTCTACAACCTTATCTCTTATTTTTAATCTCGCAACCGAACCACACGCACAGGCCAAAATATGCACCCCTATACCGTAGCGACTATCTTTAGACACGACTCTTACGTCTCTAGAGGATATTTTTATTTATAGTCTATTATTTTTTTAGGTTAAGTTTTTTAATTATTTAATATTAGGTTTTCTATATACATATATAGTCAAAATAAATATTTTTATTTATTTATTTAAATCTTTATTGCACAAAGTACAAAGGCGGACTTAATGCCGCTAGGCATTCTATGACAGTCAAACCTTCGGGACAACAAGAGAAATTAAACAATGAAAGGTAGGTGCAATTACAGGCTTAATTAGACAATATAATGACATATATAAATTAATACATACTTACATACACATAGACATACAAATAAATAATATTTACATATCTACATACTAATACTACATGCAAATACATACATATAAACTACACATATAAACAATAATAATATACATACATATTAAAATAAATGTAATACTATCTATAACCATATCAAATACAAGTTTAATTATCAGCAACGCCAGAACTAAACTAAGTTTATTATGATGAAATTTTAATAAACCATCTATTCGACAACCGTTGCATCGCCTGCAGAAAATGTCTAAAAGCTTTGTATGTAACTGTACACTATTATTCAATAAATTACCAGAAGACATTAGAAACTTAGAATACAATAATTTTAAGCCTCAAGTTAAAAAAATATTAATTGTCAAAGCCTACTACTCTGTGGATGAAGCTCTAAAGGAAGACCAGATTTGTTAATTGACTTATAGTACCAGTATGACATAATAATAATTTTTTTTAATTTTTGACAACGCGTCTTTACAGCTGCTAAATATGACATCCCTGTTCAATAATTTTACACATGTTAATGTTATAGACAATGTACTATGTTTTATTATACAAAAATAATAAGATATATATTTTATATTAGTGTATATATATAAATATATAAATTGACATATAATAATAATTAGTCTTAGTTTTAATTTTAGTTCATAAGTGACAACGCCCATTTACAGCTGCTATAATTTTATTTGACATTAAAATTATTGAATAATTATTATACATAATTATTATTATTTGACATAAGACAATGTTTTTGATAAGTACAATGCCCCTTTACAGCTGCATCCAACCTTAGTTTATATAATCAATGTACGACTATATAGTAGCAGACTGTTCCTTGCTTTCTCGTATCCGGCTATTTTTCTGTGTCATTGTATTAATTACATTGCATATAAAAAATGGTAAACTTTGACAAATCCAAGTGTTCCCAGAAACAAGGTTCCTACTGATAATTAATAAACAATAAACAATATATATACTGCGTGATTTGGTATGGTCTTCTCTAGAGTAAAGTAAAGTATCATCACGACCGTTTCCCTTTTGGGTGGTCAGAAACCACGCTTATACATAAGCGGATTCACATTTAGCCAACTTTACTATAGGCCAATCATGACAAGTGGCAAGCTCGTCGATGTCTCCAGAGCGTACCAAACTCGAGAAATATCACAAATAAATTAAATATTAATTAAATCTATTTGTTTACATTAATAAATATTCCCGACCAGGAATCGAACCCGGTACCTCCGAGTCTAAATCCATGGACTTAACCGCTAGACCACGGAGGCAATCAGTTCTCTAGAGTCTAGACTCATATGTTATTTTTTTAGTGTGGTTAGGAAGCAAGTGACCTCAAGCTAAAAAACAGAAAATTCTAGTCGTATCAGAATTTATAGACTAGTGTTATTAGAAATGATAAATACAAATAAAGACTGAATATTTTGAACAAAGTATCATCACGACCGTATCCCTTGCGGGGTCAGAAACCACGCTGTTGTAAGGAGCAAGTTCACATTTAGCCAACTTTACTATAGGCCTATCAAGACAAGTGGCAAGCTCGTCTTTAGCGTACCAAAATCGAGAAATGTCACATTTTTTTTTTTTTTTGTATTCTCGGCCAGGAATTGAACCCAGCACATCGTTTCAATTCATCAGCCTTATTCACTAGACGACAGAGTCAGTTTTTGTACAGCCGCTTTGTGACTTCGTTTGGCGAGTGTTATTGAATAGCTTTATCTTTTTTTTTCAAACTACCTGCATTTTATGTATTATTTTATATTTGCAGTTATTTGTACTTAGATTTAAGGTTTTTTTATATTGTACTCTTTATTTTGGTTAATAAAAAATATTATTATTATTATAGTACATGCGTGAAGACGAGACATGCATACTTACACATAGGCAAAGTTATTGTCTCATTTCTAATATTTATTTATTACAGAATAACTAACGAATAATAAATATATAAATAAAAAAATATAAACATAGAAGGTCAATTAAAAGTTACTACAAATATGGTCAGACATATGGTCAGTACGGAAGAGCAATCCATGGCTTCACGGTAAATAAATCAAACTCTGAACATATCCTCAATTCAATTCAATTCAAAAATTCTTTATTTCACTAAAAAATATTGATCTATGTATTTAGTAAACTTATATATTATTTTATGCTTTAACATTATATTTACTGACGTTATTGACTTATATATCTTATAATAACCGTAATGAGCCTCAACGGAGTCAACCAATGCGCGGGCCCAGGCCCTTATTGGTGACCCAACCAAACACCACCCAGCAGAGATGTACCTCTGTAAACAATATATCTCTCATATTTTGTACCACTAAAATTTTCTGCAATTCATGTAAACTTTGGTCAATAAATCATTTGTATTTGTATTTGTAAACAGTTACTATTAAAGTAGTTACTTGACCTATAAAAGGATAAACTTATAAGACATACAAAACGAACATGCTTCTTTCTAGTTCTTAGCCCGGTAGTCTTTAAACCGATTCTACTAAGAAATTCGAGTCTACCTTATATTGTTCACTTCGCTAAAAGTTAAAAGGAATGTAAAGTTTGATCGATGATTCATCAGTGGATATCAGACATTTGACGTTAGACTAAATACATAATGTATATTTGCGGTTACAAATGTTAATGACAGGCCGCGACTGAAGCCGGCAATTAGTCATTACACCGCATTGTCATAGTCGGCATAGTTTCCTACCACCAATGTTGTCATTTACACTCAGAGGCAAAATTACCCACCACCCACCCTCTTTACGTATCCTTCGCATGTAGTGTTGCCTAAAGTAAAAAAATAAATAAAAAAAAAACAATCTGTTCCTTTCTTTGGTTATTTTATTTATTTGTCAAACAATGTTGGTTGTCAAATATATATGGGTGCGTTCAGAAATTTATATATAACTCCTTAAATATAGAACAAATAATATATTTAAAAAAAAACAATCAACTGTCAAATCAATTGGTCTCACTTTTACGTCGCGAAATTGTATGTGATTTGTTTTGAATATTGTTCTGTGTATTACTATTATTAATAATGACATTCATTGACTGTCAGGCGGTATGAAGTTCGTCGGGTCAGCTAGTAAAAGTTCGCATATTATTGTGTAAATACGTATATATTTCACGTTTACGTAGTGTATGTATATAATTACTTATCTAGTGTATTGTAAGAATATAATTATTTATGTAGTTTAAGTATTATTATTTTTATGATGTTTATCGTATATTTAATTTAACTAGTACTAATAAGGGTTTTTATTTTATTTTTTATTTTGCCATGCCTAAACTTCGATTTCTTGTTCCGAAGGTTAATGGTAAGAAAATGCCAAGCAGCATTACATACGCCTTTTGTATTAAACAATAAAGTTTTTAATAAAATAAATAAATAAAACTATAAAAAATAAAATAGTTATTTAAATAATGTGGTTATATTACTACAATGATAAGGTTTGTCATACTGGTGATGATGATGTATTGTTTTGCTAAGTTCATACACATATAGAGTGAATAGTCGTGGTTGTTTTATTAGGGCTAAAAGGTAAATAATAAGATAATTCCATCAGCCATCAGAATGCAAGCCCGCACCGCAATTACGTGGCATAAATTCTAACCTAACCAGACGTGATTGATGTTAACAAAATTATCCTGTCCCTCGTAAATATTAAGAAAAAGAATAAAAGCTTAGAGATGATTTTTTTTTTATCAGTAGCTCTAGCACGCACAAATTTAGTTATCGAATTGAGAGCTTGAAGTATTTTAGACAGCGGCGTGAGGTGTGAGATCAAAATACTTATTTATAATATAGGGTTCTGGTGACATAGTTTCAATTGGTTTCTGTGCCTTGACAGAATATCTAGTGCAGAAACCAGTGCACTTACTAACATTTCTGTTAGGCTGTCCTAGCTCAATGTATTATGAATAAATAAATTTAGTTTGTAATGTACTTATATGTAGTATATAGGATGTTAAAAATTGGTGTAATTTTTTTTTTATCTATTATTTACAAAGGTGAATGTTTGTGTGTGTGTTCCCTATGCATTGCAAAATTACTTGACCGATCGGGATGAAACTTTGGGAATATGTTGTGTGAACATCAGGAAAGGTTTCTCACATATAAGATTGCATAATAAGTAAATCATAATATATAAAACCAAGTCGGGTTTGTTAAAACACTTATAACTCGAGAACGGCTGGACAGATTTTCACGGTTTTTGATTTGTTGGATTTGTCTCCGTTCCGAATAGCAGAATAACTATAAATAAAATTGAAAAATAGAAGAAAAAAATACAAAAAGTTCGTGGGCTTCGTACCTGTCAAACAATGTTGGTTGTCAAATATATATGGGTGCGTTCAGAAAATATCAAGCTCCTTAAATATAGAACAAATGATAACCCATATACCGCTCAACTGTTAATCGACCTCTCCCAGCATAACCGAGACGCTAATCCTGGAAAAGCGGAGCTGCCCAGCCATCACATCACATCAACCGAACCACACGCACAGGTCAGAATATGCACCCACATACCGTAGTCACTATCCCTTCGCGTACCTATAAATTTGGTGACTCATACATCTGTCGCACGATAAAGATGTGGAATGCTCTTCCAGCCTCTGTGTTTCCACTTTCCTATAACCTGGAGTCATTCAAGCGAAGTGTGAAAAGGCATCTAGTCAAGCCGGCATAGTGTTAGGGACTGATGTCGGACATAAGGGTCTGATTCCATATAAATAAAAAATAACACGATAAAATGTGTAAAAACATACAATAGCCACTTGACGTTAAAAACTGGTCTATTACCGATTAACGAATATAAAATGGAGATTAAAACATAAAGTCCGAACCTGTCAACACAAAACATAAACCGTTGTCGACATGTTGGCCGAGACGTCATAAAAAAGAAACCAAAATGGTCCTTTGACTTATAATTTAAAACTGGGCTTTTATTTGAAATAAAAGTAACAAAAGTTATCTTTTTAATAGTGGGTTTCAATAAGATATTAATATATATTTTTGTGTAAATTATTTGAATTATTATTTAATTTATTTGTGATATTTACAGATTTTCGTAGGCTAGTAGACATCGACGAGCTTGCCACTTGTCATGATTATGCTACAGTACAATTGGTATCATCACGACCGTTTCCCTTTCGAGGTAGTCAGAAACCACGCTTATAAATAAGCGGATTCACATTTAGCCAACTTTATTGGCCAATCATGACAAGTGGCAAGCTCGTCGATGTCTCCAGCGTACCAAACTCGAGAAATATCACAAATAAATTAAATATTAATTAAATGTATTTATTTACATTAATAAATATTTTTGTGTCCCGACCAGGAATCGAACCCGGTACCTCCGAGTGTAAATCCACGGACTTAACCGCGAGACCACGGAGGCAGTTAGTTTGTACAATTGGCTTAATGCGAATCTGCTTCTTTATAAGCGTGGTTTCAGAGCACCCCGGAAGGGAAACGGTCGTGATGGCACTTTTACTATATATATAAAAATACAATTTTATTCGAAGTAAAAGAACATAACATGCATTTTATAGCGCTCTGAATACCAAGTCAGATGATTTATAAAAAAGCACATGCGTTACGGGATTCAGGGTCTTCCAAAGGTACAATATAACAAAATTTATTAAACAAATAATATAAATAGAATTTTAGCATGCAAATTAACATAATTAAGAATTTATAATTAAAGTAAACAAGTATTATTACATTTCTATAGCAGTACATTCAATTTTCTATATTTATTTTTAGGGCAATCAAAATAATGAATATATAGTTGAGCCATAGTCTAAGAGCGACCTGCACCGATTGGTTGATGATTGATTTGATGTGTTCTCTGTTCGTAATTATATAATAAAATAAATAGACTAATAGGTTGATAGAAACAAATAACTTTTTCTAAGAAACCATATGTCGGCACGTGGCAATGTCGTACGGAGCAGAGAGGTGGATGCTGACAGTGGGTCTGGTCCATAAATTCTAGGTAGCTCAGCGAGCTATGGAGAGAGTTATGTTTAGTTTTTCTCTGATAGATATAATTCGAAATTGTCATTTGTTATGTATGTATAAAAAAATGACGTTTGTTAGAATCATTATTCCAATATGCACAGGGCCTCCAATAACCTAATGTTCACAGGGCCCCCAATATCCTAATAATAAACTAAGAAAGGCCAGCCTTCCGGTCTAACATTTTTTTGCTTGTTGATGCGCACTGCAGCTGGTGACTGTGAAATGGCTGTGTTAGTTTGTGTTAACGTAATGTAATATCTTAATGTACGCAGGGCCCGCAATATCCTAATGTGCACTGGGCCCCCAATAACCCAATGTTAACAGGGCCCCTAATAGCCTAATGTGCGCAGGGCTCCCAATATCCTAATGAAAGAAAGGCCAGCTTCCGGTCTAATTTTTTTTTGCTTGTTGATGCGCACTGCAGCTGGTGACTGTGGAATGGCTGTGTCAGTTTGTGTTAACTTACCTTAATGATGTTACTTATAGAATGCAATGCTTGTCTGTAAGTAACATGTTTGATAAAGTAATAAGATACCTACTAGTTTTTTTTCAAATAAATAAATAAATGATAAGATAAGAATGCCCGGTAGTTATATAAGTCGTCGAAAGAGGCACATTAAGAGCTGAGATAAGAGAGATGTACGAGCACTCAACACTCGCAGCCTTTATTATTTATTGACACTTTTAAAATAATTGCTTGGCTCGTGCCGAAATTATTGCGACTAAGGCCGATTAATAGATACATTTTAGTTTTTACATCTCTAAGTACCTGTTAGCCATACTTAAGTGCGTAAATACATATTTACAGTGTTTTTTCTGTTATTTAAATAAACATAAGATCTACCAGATCATAATTTTTTACACCATAAACAGAATTACTTACCATAACTTTCTACTATGTACTTAGATATGTATTTATTATTTATTTAATATGTAGAATATGTATATTTAATTAGTATGTATTTATATTTCATTATTCTTGATCACAATAATATTTCTGCACCCGCTTATAATGGATCCCCATTCACAAAGGTTAGTTGGTAGAAAATGCGTTTATAGAATTAAGCTCGCCTTTGTACCCACACTATTTTATGTTCTGTACAATAAAGAATTTATTATTATTATTATCATTTAAAAACTGGTCTACTCACATTTTCTAAATAGCTCCAAACAAAATTTGTAAGTTGTATATATATGTTTTTGTATTTAGTATATTTATAAGTAGATTAAATATAAATAATTTTATTATATATAAGTATTTATATCTATTTGAAGTGTCACTTATACTTTCATTGCACCTACAGTTGTTCTAATTAGTGCCAAAGGTTTGGCTGTCAGAAAATGTCTACGGGCATTAAGTCCGCCTTTGTACTTCGTGCATTAATGTTTTGAAATAAAATAAATAAAAATAATTTAGTGTACAGATGTTACTAAGCGAGTTCTTAAATAAAGTACTGAGGTGGATGGACCATGAAACGCCACCATAACAACAAAACACTTATTATGGTGATTGCACACTTGTCAGCGCCGAATGAAGTAAAATAGTCGAATTTTAAGAATTCCTTTAGTATGCTTCCGGCGAATTATTCGATTCGGTATGGAACAGGTGAGGTGCCATAGATATGTTACAACGAATTCTAAAATTTTATTCTTTAGGCTCGTTCGAAGCCTTTATTCCTTTTATATTGCTAAGCTGTTGGTCTTCTGCTAACAGCTTACTCCTTGGACCACTTCGCTGCTTAGTCTTCCACTAACAGAAGTAGAATCATTGTAAATAATTTAAATAATGACAAATGTCTGTAATAGGTTTACGTGAATAAAGATATTTTGACTTGATTTATTGAAAAAACAAACTATCATCATAATTCGATTCATTTGTTCACCGTACGATACATTAATGCCTCCGTGGTCTAGCGGTTAAGTCCGTGGATTTAGACTCGGAGGTACCGGGTTCGATTCCTCGTCGGGACACAATAATTTATTTGTGATGTTTCTCGAGTTTGGTACGCTAGAGACATCAACGAGCTTGCCACTTGTCATGATTAGCCTATTGTATAAAGTTGGCTAAATGTGACTCCGCTTATTTAAAAGAGTAGTTACTGACTACCCCAAAAGGGAAACGGTCGTGATGATACTTTACTTTACATTTTTACGATACATTAATGTAAACTTGGTTTTGTCAATTATACAATCATCAGCTTACCAATCATGGTTGGATAGCAAAATAATCACCATTTGTAGCAAAGAACAGCCATTGTCATTATTAATAATTAAATCTACACTAGGCGCGGTGGTGGCTCGGTTGTAAGAACGCGTTCTTTAAATCCTACAAAGGCATGTACCAATGAGAAATACACTTTTCTTACGTACATTTGTCATAGATTTACAACACCACCGTTCCCGTGCTTTGGAGAGCACGTAAAGCCGTCGGTCCCGGTTCCACTAATACCCACTTGTGGAATCGTTAATAGATTGTAATAAAAAAAATCATCATATCCTCGCTAAGCCGTCTGGCCAGCGTGGCGAGTGTAAGCCAAATTCTCCAGATATATGTTCTGGAAGGCCCATCTCCAGCAGTGGAGGTCTAGGACGCTGTATTCTAGGGGCTGTAATGATGAAGATGATGGTGTTAATTACAAAGCAGTCTAAAAACTTCCTTTAAAGTGAAACAAAACAAATGATAGTTATTACCAGGTTTAAGCCAAGTAGTATGCATAAATGTCTAGCATAGTCGTAGGTCCGATGCGATGGCGTGAATTATATATTTGTAAAAAATTAAAATATTTTTACTGACTGTACATTTGAATATTTATTTAATTGACCAATACAACATTAATTTGTAAAAATCATTCTGGATTATAGGTCCAAACTAAAAAGTAATCAATCTCTATGTTTACTAAAACCGTTTAGTCTAGACGTGGCGGTCATTGGCATCACACTCCTTAGATATTAATCAAAACCTCATAAGTAGGTTTTTTTTTTTTTTTGTACAATAACGACATTAAGGCCGTAGGCGTTTTCTTAAAAGCTAACCATTGCGATGGCGATAAGAGAACTACCAGGGTTCAGATTAAATGAAAAAAAAAAATACCGCGTGATTTTATATGCTCTTACCTTAAAGCTAATAAGTGTTGTCTATTGATAGGAACAAACAAGTTTTCCTAAAAAAACCATATGTCATAAGTGACAATTGCCATACAAACTGTTTTTGAAATAGCAAATTTTTACGGAGAAGCAAAGTTCTTTTGTCACTTCCGACATATCTTTCTTAGAAAACATTGTTCGTTGCTTTGAATAGAATAACTTATTAGCATACAAAATCATTCCGTATACAACAATTTATAAATACGGAGTGACTTTGTATTTTTATTTATTTTTTTTATTTAAAACTTTTTGCACTATGTACTAAGGCGGAGTTAATGCCGCTAGACATTCTTACTGGTCAACCTTAGGGACATTACGAACATTGTATGTGGAAGGTAGTATGGCCTTACGTTAGACTAATATATGATTCTATTGATAGAAACAAAGAACTTTTCCTAAGAAACCATACTCGTATATCGGAAATATATTATATATATATATAAATATTATATAATATTTGCACGCTTTTTAAAAGCTGAGGACAGTGGTGCACATTTGACAATTAGTCAAACAATATTTACTTAGTCGCAAACTTTATTAGTGGTATTTCTCAACTCTATTTATGTATGAAATAGTTACAAAGCGCTATTTATACGATTAGGTTCTTTATTATGATCAGGTACTTTATTACAGATAAAACACTGAAAATCAAATTGGCGGCATAAAAACGGAATTATTAAGGTAAAAAATGTTTTTTGTCAATTGTCGTTATGCTAGGGTAAAATAAATAAAATTAATTACAGATTATGAAATCACAATATATTAACTATGAAATAAAAAAGAATTCATTATGGCGCGAGAACATTTTTTTAAGCCCATTTCTCTAAGAAAAATGGGCATTCTCATTTGAATTTGAATAATCTTCGATAACATTAGATTGTGCAAACGAGACGGATACAAAAGCGTTCAACCAACTTAAGTTGAAATAATAAAAACTTTGACATGTGCTGTTTTGTGTTGCGCTCACGCCAAAAAGCCCCCAATAAATATGAACAGAGTTTATCTGCCACTTGCTACTCCTGTCGCTATAACTGTCAAGGGGCCAATCGTCGCCTGATAAATAACTACAGAATTTAGACGTCTGACGGCCAAATGCATAAATAAAGAATCATTAAAGTTATCTTAAAACGCGTTGGTAGCGCCCGACACGTGTTTCTGATACCAATACTTGTTTTACGTACACTCACATACAATATTATTGTAATTAATCAAAGGGCCTTGTTTACCGAGTGGTTTTATGCTTCACTCAAACTGCTTCATACAACCATCAAATTTTACCCAAAAAATCTGTTCCACTAAATACCAACTTGTAGAATCATTATAATATGTCCTTTTTATTAGACCTCCACTGTTGGAGATGGGCCTTCCAGAACGTTGGGTAAGGTCTGATGACAATTTTAATGTCATTTTATTAACGATTCCACAAGTTGGTAATAATTAACGTGCTCTCTGAGGCACTGGAACTGTGGTGTTGTAAATCCATGACAAATGTATTTCTCTATGGTACATACCTTTTTTGATTGCAAGCGTTCTCACAACGAAGCCACTATCGCTTAAATATTATTATTATTATTTTGTCTATAAAATTGTGTTTACAATTTTTTAACAATAACATTAAATACTTCTGAAATCTCCCACAATAAGTCTAAGTCTAACGGCCAGTTGCAGAAAGGATGATTAAAATAAATGACCGCCTCCGTGGTCTAGTGGTAACAAACGTTGCCGTGAATTCGGGAGGTCGTGGGTTCGATTCCCACCGGGGGCAAGTTGTACATTGTATAATTTGTCTTGGTCTGGGTGTTTATGTGTATAATATGTATATATTTACAAAAAAAAAAAAAAGTATAATATGTAGTTTATCAGCCATCTAGTTTCTGTAACACAAGCCTCGTTGCTTACCACGGAAAGTAGATGGCGCTGTGTGACCTGTCTGGAAATATTTATTTATTATTATTTATACGCCACGTAATTGGCAGCTAGCTTAACTGTTTAGTTATTTCGGCCAATGAAATACGTTTTATTAATACGTTACGAAATCGTAAATAGGTTAAACATGTCAAAATATAATTAGTCTATCTGCAACTGACCGTTAAACATAGACTTATTGTGGGGGAGATTTCCAACACCCTAGTATTTGTGGACAGTATATGGTTGGTGGGGTTTAATGACGAGCCAGCTCCGTGAAGTCCAAAGAAAGAGGCAGAAGCAATGGTCGGCATTATTTAATTTAAATTTTAGATTTATGTAAGTAATTGCTGCGAAGAATATTCCGTCAAAATATAGATACTTTAGATTATTGATTGCAGGCCTCAGTGAATAAATAAATTAACTCTGTGTCTGCACATACACCGCCCACTAATCACCCAATCTCTAAAGATAAAGTGCCTTGATCAGATATATTAAAATTGATTTTAGATCATAGACTATTTAAGAATTATTTGCGTGAACGCAAAGACATTAACGGCCGGCAACTGAATCCTTCCTTAGTCCAATTAAATTGAGAAATTGATATCGTTACCCATATATCGTCGTAACTAATCTTCATGCTTAGGAAATGTAAAAAACGTTCTTACTTAAGCGCAAAAAGCGGACCTCGTGTCTTAGCTTATATTTGTATGTATTTTGTTATTAAACATAAGTTCATTAAAAAAAGTTTTTAATTAAAAATACAGAATATTCTAGAAGTTCAATTTTTAGTTTCTTAAATAAGAAACCATAATGAAACAGTTCCGCTAATTGATCATAGATGGCGCTATTATCAATTTACACAATTATAGTCTTACAACACAATTTATAAGTTTGAGACTGACCCCAATTATTACTCAGGTGACCATTGGGAAAAGGTTCCTCTACTCGATCATAGGTATTAAAGTTACACACAATTATAACCTTAATTAAAAACAATAATCATAAGGTTGACATTGACTATATTAATTGCTTAGTAGACATATATATTTAAAAAAACCGTTATCTATAAAACTTTTATTAGTGGACGTTAGGTGACGTAAACAATAATCTAACAAACATGTATGAAAATGGCAACCAATGTCTCTTCTATTTTAAATTTTAACTCTTTGGCAGGATAGCATTATTGACTCAACTATCAAATACTATGATTTTTTTTTTGTATCCATATGTCGAGATAATTTAAGATTCTTCATTGCGCACTTGAATCCGTGTCATAAATCAATGGTGCTATTAAGCGGCGCTATCTGTCAATATTGAGAGCACATGAATCATTCTCAGCGCTTGTTCTGGTGAAATTTGGACTTGTTTGACAACTCACAATAAGGATAAAATAATGAAACCTATAACTTATATTTTTTTTCAGTTACCCAGATGATAAACCCTAGGTCCTTCCCTGGATCTTAAGAAACATATATCTGCAAATAATATTAAAATCGGTCAAGCAGTTTAAACTTAAAGGCGAATGTGAGAATGGCCGTGTGTTCACATGTCATCATTAATGACATCATATACCCGTCTTTTTTTTTCAAAAGCTGGTGAGTGGCGCGCAAGGTCCATGATTGTTAGGAACTGGAATCAGACACCCATGACATAAATCTGTCCCTAACACTATGCCGGCTTGACTGGGCATGACGGCTATTCGAGCCTGATCCCGAAACGTGTGGAAACATAGGTTGGTTGGTTGGTTCATGGTAATCTATACGAATTGTAAACATGTAAACATTGCGAAGAAAATCTGGTGCTATTCGGCACTATAAGACATTATTTTATACAAAACTCACATATAATAATTAATATAGTTGTTCATATACAAACTTCTACGGGAAAGCTTATAGCTAGTGACTTTATTTTTGAGTAATCGTCTTTTTGGAATCATTATCATCATTACAGCTCTTAGAACACAGTGTCCTAGACCTCCACTGCTGGAAATGGGCCACAAACATATATCTGGAGAATTTGGCCTACACTCGCCACGCTGGCCAGACGGCTTGGCGAGGGTATGATGTCAATTTTTTATGACAATTTATTAACGATTCCACAAGTTGGTATTAGTGAGACCGGGACCGACGGCTTAACGTGCTCTCCGAGGCACGGGAATGGTGGTGTTGTTAATCTATGACAAATGTACGTAAGAAAAATGCATTGCTCATTGGTACATGCCGGGTGGGTTTGAACCGATCTTTGTAGGATTCAAGGAACGCGTTCTTACAACCGAGCCACCACCGCGCCTTTTTGGAATAATAGCAATTGGTTACTCAATTTAATGTGACATTCCGCACGCGTCAGAGTTACATTAAACAACTGTCCGATGACCACCCGACGGTCGACTTTTTATGACACTTATCTGACTGGCGTCGTGAGCCACTCGGCACCGCCAAAATCGCTCATTTGCAACTCATATTATATTTAACACAGAGCAATAAACCTTCAGATACCGCATATCAGAGGTGCCAACAAGCAACGATCTATTTGAATTAAATCTTTAAAAGAGACAGTCGCATCAAAGATAGTACCAAGGAGATTGGCAACAATTAACTATGCTAATACGTTAGCAGAAATAATTGCCAGCCTTCCTGACTTTTCATCAGTCGTTTGTACAGCTTCTTCGCCAGGCGCTTGGCTGACTGGCTAGTATGATTTTGACTAAAGAGTATAACTAATTGGGAAAAGAGTCAAATAAATAAATCAAGCAAATAACTCCGTTAACCCGAACACTAGCGTGGCCAGGTGGATGGTAGGTTACTTAAAGTGTCATACATACCTATTATAGGTATATCTTCTACCTATGTAGCATATATCTATTATCACAGTATGTTTAGTTACAGTTATGTAAGATAGGTTTTATTATTGTAATGGTAATATTTACTAGTATGAGTTCATATTTTGACAATGAATGTATGAGTACCTCGCTAGGCACGTTTGTTGTCTTGGAAATCAAACAATGCGGCATCTATTAGGTTTATATATCTGTGTTCGCTACTCATATTATATTCAAGAGATTAAATTTATTGAGTGTCGCAAATGGTCGCCGAACGGGATCACTGGCTAAATGGACGTTTTAAGTTAAACTGCATTTTGTTTTTTTTTCTTCTTTTCCTTTGATTGTTGCGAAAGTGGTATAAGTATCATTGGAGGTACCTTAATTCGGCATCACTCCCAAGAGGCTTTGTAAAGAGATAATTGTCAAAGGAATGATATTTCGTAAGTTGTTTTTCGTGTGAAGCTTTAAGTGCGAAATGACAAAAGTCATCCAAGACATGTAGTTTTGACACACATTTTTTTTTATAATGGCACAACATGTGACACCCTCAGAGACCTTAAATACTCGTATACCTATAACAAGTCAGGTCAAGAAACCAAACGGTATGAGAATCAAAGCAAGACCAATCTTTAACAGTCGGGACCCATTACAAATCTAGACCGGCATTTTTTTCATGTTTCGCTTATGGCGCTTGTGGCCTTATTAGTTAATTTTAATCATCATCATCACAGCCCCTACAATACAGAGTCCTAGACCTCCACTGTTGGAGATGGGCCTTCCAGAAATTTCTGAAGAATTTGGCCTACACTCGCCACATCGGCCAGACTGGGTTGGCGAGGGTCTGATGTCAATATTTACGTTACTCACGGGAAACAGTGGTGTTGTAAATCTATGACAAATGTACATAGGAAAAGTGTATTTCTCATTGGTACATGCTTGGGTTCGAACCCAACTTTTTAGGTTGTAAAGGAAAGCGTTCTTACAACCGAGCCACAACCGCACCAGTATTTTTAATTGCAAACGTAAATTATAAAAATAGAAAAAAAAAAAACATTATTAACTGACACTATAATCGCTAGAAATGCGCGAGCTGTCATCTTACATCAAAATTACAAATATCAAATGTAATTCGATTCCTGGTCGGGACGCAATAATAATAAATTTAATTATTTGTGATATTTTTCGAGTTTGGTACGCTAGACATCGACGAGCTTGCCTATATGATTGGCCTATATAGTAAAGTTGTCTAGATAATAATAAATAATAATAATAAATATTTTCAGACAGGTCACACAGCGCCATCTAATTTCCGTTGTAAGCTACGAGGCTTGTGTTACGGAAACTAGATGGTTGATAAACTACATATTATACTTTTTTTTTTTTGTAAATATATACATATTATACATATAAACACCCAGACCGAGACAAATTATACAATGTACAACTTGCCCCCGGTGGGAATCGAACCCACAACCTCCCGAATTCACGGCAACGGAGGCGGTCAATGTGAATCCGCTTCTTAATAAGCGTGGTTTCTGACCACCCCGAAAAGGGATGGTCGTAATAATACTTAATTTTTACTTTTCAATTGTAATAGAGGTTGTAACAGTGTCCGTTTGCTAAAGGATTATTTTATATATAGAAGCAGACTAGTTACAAATACAAAAATGAATGAACGTGGTCAGATCTCTAATTACGAGTATAATCAGACTATAATTCTGGGATTAATAAACCAGTTTAATAAGTTTATGACAAAACAATAAGCTATGACATTAGGCTCCACACATCTCGACGGCCACCCGTGAATCGATAATACGATTAAACAAAGCAATCGATACCGATTATTATAGATTTCATGTCGCTATTCAAGTATAAAGTTTACAAAAAATAGGTAAATTGTAAAAAATACGGTGGTATTAATTTGCATGTCCTATATGCAAATACGTGTATAACATCTATGTAGGTGAAAAAAGACAGTAATTGGCCACTATATAATATTAAAAAAAAAAAAATAAGGTGACATAAATTACATATATTTATTTTATTGCATAAAGATCTTTGAGTGGCCAATCACTATTATAAGTGGATAACCACTAGTCAACATTTAAGGTTCTAAAAATACTTTCAACTACATACATGCTTAGGCTGGGATGAACCATCTCTGTAATTGTAACGATTAAAGTTAAAAACAATGTGTCAAATGTTCCAGCTGACGGCTGTCCGTTAAACCAATTAACTAGTTTTTTTATTGAATTTTTAATGTACATCGCGCGTCATTATCGCCAAGTTGTATTATTGTATTGTAATGTAAAAACAGAACTACAATAGATCTTGCGAAACACTACCACTAGGCATATATTAGCCAGTTATTCATATTATTAGGCCATTACAGCCGTTCAAAAATTGCCATTGCGGTCGGTATTTCACGACCACACGGCGGGGTATTGGTAAAGTTTTCAACTAGCAATAATCGCACCTCGGATTAACCTCATTGGTTACGATATTGCCTCTGCGCAAAGTTAACAAGACCGAGAATTTCGGCCGAGCATCATTATACGTTGTCGCCAAACCAAGGTACGTTCTTAAACTATGCCAGCGCCATCTAGTAGTAGCACTTGAAACTAATTATATGTATATCCATAGTCTCGTTATAATTATGTGTAGTATACCTAAATAACAAAATGATTTTTTTATATAGATTTATACGTCAAATAAATACACAATTAAAATATTAAATATAAATATTGTCAATTTATGATTTTAATATAGTTTTTGTTGTTAAATTGACCAATGTGATGTGAGTTTTGATTTACATTTTTTTTTAATTACAATTTACAATAATTTTAAACATGTTTAAAAAGTAAAAGTATCATCATGGGTGGTCAGAAACCATGCATTTGTAAGGAGCGAGTTCACATTTAGCCAACTTTACTATAGGCTCATCATGACCTGTGGCAAGCTCGTCGATGTCTCTAGCGTACCAAACTCGAGAAATATCACAAGTAAATTATTGTGTCTTGACCAGGAATGGTACCTCCAAGTCTAACCTATATGAATGGGGTGTGTCACTAACTTTTTATCACGATAGATGGCGCATGATAGACGGTACCCAATAGAACTGTCAGTTGCATATAAAACTTGTATTTTTATTACGAAATTTATTAATTTCTGGTTATATTGCCGAAGTGAGCAGCTTTTAAGTGTACAAATCGAGATTTCCAAGCGAAATCACTAATATGGTGATCTCAAAATTGCCTTTCTATTAATTAAACCTTTTTTCTTTTTAAAGACGGTGTTCGCTTTCCTAATTCGTCTTTTAAGGTAGGTAACGTTAAGTTAAAATTATTTTTTTTGTTATAAAAAAAAATAAAACTACAAAAACATTTAAAAAATGAAACGTTATAGCTGTAAACAAGGTACCATTGCATCTACAAAAAGCTTTGCCTGATACACCCCATTGGGTCACTGTTTATTATTTACATAGATAAATAGAACATTTATTGTATAAATATGCATTCACATACCATACCCACTATCCCTACGCGTACTCATAAATTTGGAGACTCTTACATCTGTCGCACGCTGAAGATGTGGAATGCTCTCCCAGCCAGTGTTTCCCCACTCTTATAACCTGGAGTCCTTCAAGCGAAGTGTGAAAAAGCATCTTGTTAGGACGGCATAGTGGTAGAGACTGATGTCGGTCGGGGTGAGCGGCGTCAGTTGCTCCCATTCTTGGGCGCGATCTCACATGTCAAGTTCAGTATTTAAAAAAAAAAAAGATAACTGAACATAAAATAAATCCAATAAGAATTTTGAATTTCTTATGCTGTTTTTTTATGGGTGGGTATGGGTACACCCAAGACAGTGGCTGGACTGTAACGATTCATGCCTTGCCTATTCATAAAAAAAGCCAAAAAATGGCTGCATAGGTTTGGCCTTTTGCCTTCCAATAGCGGAAAAATTGTATAAAAACAAATTACAAACGAAACAATCTAATTTTGAACTGACACTACGGACTCTACCTATGAACACTGTCATATATTCTTATAGTTTTGGAATACGGATGTAAATCTACGGACTTCACCGCTAGAACACGGATGCAGTAATGAACGAATGTTTATATTATTAAAAATAATACATAATACTATCCTTATAGGTAGTAACAAGCAGATTATATTTTGTCGATTGAACCCATTGCCGATTAAAACATCGGTATTTAGCTTATTGAAAATATTAACAATGCAAATAAAGACTTAGCTTTTAACAAAGATTTTTTTAGGTAAAAGCGGATGATTATTGATTTTGAAGATAACAATGATAAAAATGGTTTTATTTGAAGCGCGTCAAATTTTACCCCGCAATAATGGCTGCACGTAGTGATTTCTCACAGGGAGTAAAATGTTTTGGTGAATGGGTTGCTGCGGTCACGACCCGGGTTTTGTGACGATTTTTTGTCGTATCGGTCGTCTTCGGTGTCGGAGGTCGAGTTCCGGACCGGTTACCATTGCACCCGACATTTTATTAAACTTTTAAGCGAATAATTGTATCAACCAATACGTTCTTTACAAAAATAGTCAAAGATAATTTGGTTAGTAAATAAAACGTTAATAATGTTGACGGAATTTTTAACGGTATCATCTCGACCTTTCGGGGTGGTCAGAACCCACGCTTATAAAGAAGCGGATTCACGCTTAGCCAATTTTACTATAATCGTGATAAGTGGCAAGCTCGTCAATGTCTCTAGCGTACCAAACTCGAGAATATCACAAATTAAATATTAGTTAAATTTATTTATTTACAATAATAAATATTATTGTGTCCCGACCAGGACTCCTTCGAGTCTAAATCCACGGACTTAACCGCTACACCACGGAGGTAGTATTTAAATATTTTTTTTATTTTTTGTTTCCAAACCGCACTACATGTGCTGCAAGTGCACACATCAATACTGTGCCGTCCACGAAAACCTTTAAGGTTTATCGGAGTCTGGTCGGCGAATCACTCAGAATTTGAACAAACAAGCTCAACAAACCCACAATATTAACAAAATATTTATTAGAATAGCTTATGTATAATAGATTATGTTCATTGCACGAAAATTTTCTCGTGTTAAATTCATGCTGACGTGACAGACAATTTGCCGCGAAATCGTAAAACAAATGACAAATGAATGAAAAAACGAAGAGGCGGAAAAAAATAACCGGAGTATATATTAACACTTTTAAGGAAATACCTTAATTTAATTTACTTCCCAATGAAATAATTTAAGCTAAAGCTTGCTCTAATTTGTATATTACAAATGCTATTTTTAGATTTTCTTAATCTCTATTGAAAATTAACTATGTGAAAAAAATAATATATATTAGTCGGTTGTTGCACATGCAGCAGCTACCACAAAAAAAACCATTACGAAGATACTAAATAATTGCAATTGCAATCGCGTGTGTGTAATAGTTGCACGATGACTTTATTGCCCTGATATTTTTCAAAAGATACTGTTTTGTACCCCTAGACCAAGGAGTAGATCTCGTTTGATGTTTGTCATATCACAAAGAAAAAAACGCGGGCAAACGGGCGCCCTTCGCCAGAATGTGTCGCGTCCACAATGACAGACTTGTCACAAAACCAAAGGCATTAAAGTACTACTTAATGTACAACATATTAAATTATTACTGTATTTTCTAAAACCTTTTTTATTCCATAACGTTAATTGTGGTTTCTTATTTATTATATTTAAACTAACTACTTTGTACTGTTTTTTTTTTCGTTTCAACCTGTACCGCTCATTTTTGTGTATCATTTCTGTTTATTGGGCGTTAAAATAAATTAATGACACGATTATAGCAAACTAACAAACTTATTAAAGAAGGGATTCGAATGTTTTTCCTTTCTACCTATTCTCTGTCATTTTGACCGTATAAATTAATAAATTATCGCATAATAATTGTTGCGGCCTAGCACACCCCTAGTCCTTGAATCGCCTAATAAGACGTCCCCTCCGTATATTTATCCAAACTGTCATTGTGACGCGACAAGTCGAGAACAATCGTTGAAGTTGAATTTAAAAGCCGGTTTAAAATCTCCGCGTTCTTCTTCTACCGAAACACGGACCAAGATACATCAAGCAACAAGTTTACTTACGAAGTGAAACTCAAGTGTATTTGAAAACCGGCGAGGTGCCAATTCTAGTGAGTCCTTCCTTTTCTACCTGAGTTAGGCTAAAATATCAACTACCGGAGAATCAGCGGGCTCTTGCATTCCAGAACTATTCCAATGCTCAGACTTGGCCTGAGGACGGAGTGAATGGAGTAGGAATGAACTAATTGCTCATAAAAATGTAATAAATTGCAATTAGTTATAATAATTGATTCATGTCGTCGGCTATCCGCACTCGTAGTACTAGAGATACCTATCGTTATTATTTCAATAGGCTTTGTCGAAAATTTTCCGACATGTCGGCGTGTAGTGGAAACCGTCAGGTCGTCGGCCGACAGCGGATTCGTGACCCGGCCCCGGTGATTCGGTCACGACCCAGGAGCACCACCGCGGTCCAACTCCTTCATGGCAGCCACCATAGACGTAGCTTTAAAACATACTTAAATCCGAATTGGCCAAAGTATTTAAGCTTACAACACACTGATAAATTAATATATTTAATGTAGGTAATTAAAAATCGTGGCATAAAAATTAATTACAGTGTTAAGTCTTTACAAATATGTTAAACTTACTAATGTCATTACTTGACTACGAAATGCTGGCAGTGAGAAAAAATATTGCAACAAAGAAGGGAATACGAATGAATTATTGGTTCGGACGCCTAATCGTTTTTTAAGCGAGATATCGTCTGTAAAACTACCTTAAATTTTAAGAAAATTTTTTTTAGGCTTAAATTGTTATTACTAATGGACCAAATATAACTTAATAAAAAAAAATGTTAATAAACGGAATTTAAAAAGTAAAATTATCATTACACCGTATTCTTTCCGGGTAGTCAGAAACCACGCTTTTATTTAATAAAGCGGATTCACGTTTAGCCAACTTTACTATAGGCTAATCATGACAAGTGGCAAGCTCGTCGATGTCTCTAGCACACCAAACTCGAGAAATATCAATGATTAATTAAATAATTTATTGTGTCCCGACCAGGAATTGAACCCGGTACCTCCAAGTCTAAATCCACTGACTTAACCGCTAGACCACGGAGGCAGTTTACGTAAAGATTCTGTAAAAGTTACGAATAAAGTTAAAAATAGAGCCGAGCCGACAGTTTTATTTTGAAGGTCAGCCGTAAAGCTGTAAGCTTAAAAGCAGCCGTAAGATTCGTTCACTGTGTCGTCATCCGCTCGCCATAGGAACAGGCTCCCACTGACGATCAGACAGGCTCCCACTGACGATTAGACAGGCTCCCACTGACGATCAGACAGGCTCCCACTGACGATTAGACAGGCTCCCACTGACGATCAGACAGGCTCCCACTGACGATTAGACAGGCTCCCACTGACGATTAGACAGGCTCCCACTGACGATCAGACAGGCTCCCACTGACGATCAGACAGGCTCCGACTTACGATCAGACAGGCTCCCTCTGTTCATATTTTTAAACGTTTACTTACCACCTACTTTCTAAACAAGCAAAACAGTGTTTTTTAAAATTAATATTACATTTTATTTTTGTGTTCATTTTAAGATTTATCATTTACTGTTTATTAGTGTATAGGCTTATTTTTAGTATTTTATAGTTATATGTATGTATTCATGTATTTATTTATTCTTATATGTATTATTAGTATGTAGTTTATTATAATAATTTTTCACCCATACATAGTTTTTCCACACTCCCAAAGGTTGGTTGTTAGAAAATGCCTGGCCATTAAGCCCGCCTATGTACAATTTTAGTGCAATAAAGTATTTAAAATAAAAATAAATAAGCTGATACATTCTGCCTCCGTGGTCTAGCGGTTAAGTCCATGGATTTTAGACTCGGAGGTATCGGGTTCGATTCCTGGTCGGGACGCAAACATATTTATTATACATTAATTAGTAATAATAAAAATACATTTAATTAATATTTAATTTATTTGTGATATTTCTCGAGTTTGGTACCTGGAGACATCGACGAGCTTGCCACTTGTCATGATTAGCCTATAGTAAATATAAATATTTCCAGACAGGTCACACAGCGCCATCTAATTTCCGTGGTAAGCTACGAGGCTTGTGTTACGGAAACTAGACGGTTGATAAACTACATATTATACTTTTTTTTTGTAAATATATACATATTACACATATAAACACCCAGACCGAGACAAATTATACAATGTACAACTTGCCCCCGGTGGGAATCGAACCCACGACCTCCCGAGTTCACGGCAACGTTTGTTATCACTAGACCACGGAGGCGGTCAAAGTAAAGTTGGCTAAATGTGAATCTGCTTATTTATAAGCGTGGTTTCTGACCACCCCGAAAGGGAAACGGTCTTGGTAATACTTTACTTTACTTTTTGGTACATTCGACGCCATTTTTAAATTTAATCGTCTCAATTACAGATACTTAATTTTCGTTTGACAGCTGGGTGGAAATGTTGAGTGGAGTAGCCGTTGATGGAAAGTCTTCGAATACAATTGTAAGATTGGATTAACGATTCACCATCAATGTCTAAAACCATGTATATATGAACCTATACATACACCCCTAACAAAAACCAAACCGCCTTCATGAGATAAAACTATGCCTATGAAAGTGGTTGAATCCGTGAAATCGAAATGGTCATTGAATTGTTTTGATAGTGGAATCACGATTCTGTCCGATTTCGAGTTGATTGAGTCGAGACCTTTTTTTTATTGTCTCTTTTAATAATAGAAAGATGCTATCGACAAAAATATTTTTCTATTCAACTCAAACAAACAATTTAACACAGGCTCAAGAATAGTCGGAAGTGAGAAAAAAAAACTACAATGCAGATTTAATACAATTCAAAATTTTAATAATAATAATTTATTGACTTAAACACATATTGAACAATATATTGTCAGTATCGTGACGACTCTGAAAACGCCGGAAGAAATATCACAACAAATCAATCGTGTGTTGATATTTCCGACAGTACATTTTAACTACGGCGAACGTGAGGACGTGTTAAAATGCGTTTAAAAACTGCAAAAACAGCCGCGCGCCGTAACACCAAGGGTTTGGAAGATATATTGTATTTCTTAATGTAAGTACAAGTCACATTCAAATACAAATATATTTGATTACATATTAAATTATTTCGCCAATATAATAATATATAATAATGCAATTCTGGGACAAGAAATTCTTGGAAAAAAAAAGTGCTAGGTATCCATGATTATTGGATTTCAAACTCTCACTTTCTGTCGAGGCAATTTATAACTTATATTTAAATTGGGTTGATTTTCTAATAAATAATTAATTGTATTTATGTTGTTTTATTTCTGGCCGATCGTTTTGTTTGTCGTACATTATTGAGAGAAAGAGATAGCATGTACTGCGTATGTGACTTTGTATATGCTTAATTTAATAAAAGTCCTCTATCCCCTATACTAAGCATGCCCCGGTCAGCATATAGGGGATAGCTAGACAAAGTAATGAAAGCGGTCTTGCAGCAGGGTCGCTCTGTACAGTCGGTACTCCAATTGCACACCCTTTATACCTATTTTTTTTATAAGTTAAGGGAAATTGGGAGTTGGACAGATCGTGCGGTCTACACCACAACAAAAAGATAAATGTTCTTACTTCTATATAGGTAAGAAATTAAAAATCACTGATAATAATTACCTACGTTTTGATTATATACAAAGCACGAAAAAAAAACAACTTGCAAAAAGCGCTAAGTAATAAAAAACTCGCTAGGCGTCACCCTTCACGGTATAGAAATGACATAACAAATTACACAACTAGCTGAAATTTGTACGTTCTATATGGTATTTAGGTACTCCAAAGAATGGCCTAAAACCGTTCCATACAAAATTTGAAAGTTATTAGTTTTTTTTTGTGTGAATATACTGTACTAATCCAACAAATCAAAAATCATATAAATCGGTCCAGCCGTTCTTGAGTTGAAAATGGTGTAACACGACAAAAGCGACAAGAATTATGGACCATATATAGGATAGATCCCGGATATAATCACATGAAACCTACGATCAGTACTTAAATAGTGTTGCGAAATAAAAAAATCGATGTCTCAAGATCAGTTGAAACAATGTCATTAATCTCGACGTAATCGACAGCATCTTAAGACAATGGTAATCAAATGAGCTCGGTTTATAGACATATACTCGTATATGCGTGTAATGGTAAAAAAAACAAATATTTTTTTAGGCTTCAGGTGTCATTAGTAGAACCTCTATTTGAAATAATAAAAAAAACACTTTTTAAAGAAGATAAAAATATTTTTTTTTTGTATTAATAGACTCAAATTCGATAGAATCCACTTTGAACGTTATCTAATCTTCACCATCGACATTATTTGCTATATGCCCTATCTGGCAGTGGGTCGTCCGATTCGGTTTACGTGATTTTAACTCTACAACCTGTTATTTTCTAACAATAGACGTTTCTGAATTTAGCTTGCTAATTTACATACGTTGTCCTAGTCTCAGATCATTTAGTTAGGCTTGTGCAAATACGCATCCAGCTAGGATGGACAGCATACGGGAAACTCTGGCACATCCTCTCATCGTCCATACCACAATGTCTTAAATTCAACAAGAAGCAGAGACGTGAACACTGACAGTGGGTCAGGTCCACAAATTTAAGGTCGCTCAGCGAGCTATGTAGACAGCTATGCTTGGTATTTCTCTGGTGGAGAGAATTCGAAACGTTAATATCCATCAGAGAACCAAATAACTGATATAGCTTTCAAAATTAGTAGGCTGAAATGACAATAAATGGGCCGACGCATCTGTCGCAGAATCGACGAACGATGAGGCAAACGGGTTCTAGAGTGGAGACCCGAAAAAGAAGAAAGAGAAAGAATATATGAGGGTTGTAAAGACCGCGTGCAGTGGTGAGGCTTGAGGGAGGCCTATATCCATCTTTTTTTTTTTTTAATTGGCTTTAAAGGACATCAGTCCTAAACACGTAACTTATTTGCATAATATATGTTCATAACAGAGTTCATAACCGAGTTGGGGATCATCAAATTCCAGATGCTGCAGAATTTGATGCTTCACTTGGAGTCACTCGCGACACCATAGCTCAAACACGTCGGGTAAAATATGGGAGTTGAAAGCGCGGGAAAACCGCAAAAAAATAAACTGCAACTTGTGCCCCATATTTAAAGTACAATTTATCGTTTTCCATAATTATTCACATTGTAGCACATTATTAAACAAAACAACACCACTTTTGACCAATAATATCCACAGTTAATTAATTTACAAAACAAAAACTTGCACGCAAAATGGCGCGAAGAACTCCTTCCCTATATCCATCATTAAGTTAATGATGATGGTCCTAATTTTGTAATTTATACAACCGCGTTGGCGTGTTGCTATACGTCTTTGCCTTTAGTTGATTCTTGGGCAATCGACGATCATTTACGCACCTAGCCTATGTTACATTTAGCAATCTATAGTAATTATAAAAGCCTTTGAATTTGTATTTGGAAAAACACCAATCCACCACACTAGCCGGCATTACGGTTAAGATTGATAACGCTTAAGCTGTGCTCAGACTTTGCTTAAACTACCGCATGCAATGGTACTTTTAAAAAAATTAGTAAGGCGACTCTTGTACTTCTACTATGAGTAGATGTGTCACGCGCATTACAACATCGCATCGTGCCGGAGAGTTGTCATATACGACAACTTGCGCGTTGCATTGCCGGCCGGTGACGTTTGCACCTAAAGCTACCTACCTATACTATGTTAACAGTTGTGTACAATTAGAAATTAAAGCTTAACGCTTTCCTTAAAATCCTACAAAGTTCGGTTCAAACTCCCGGCATGAGCACCAATGAGAAATACACTTTTCTCACGCACACATACGTCATAGATGTCACAAAAAGATTTGGCTTCTTCATAACAACTGCTAATTTTAAAATCGCCAATTTATAAAATAAATAAATGAAGTTTCAGGTATTACATCCATATCGGTCAAACTTCACACTAAACTATAGTTAAATCACCTCACCGCAATAGACCGCATCCGTGGTCTAGTGGTAACAAACGTTGCCGTGAACTCGGGAGGTGGTGGGTTCGATTCCCACCGGGGGCAAGTTGTACATTGTATAATTTGTCTCGGTCTGGGTGTTTATATGTATAATATGTATATATTTACAACAAAAAAATAAATATATATATAATATGTAGTTTATCAACCATCTGTTTCCGTAACACAAGCCTCGTAGCTTACCACGGAAATTAGATGGCGCTGTGTGACCTGTCTGGAAGTATTTATTTATTTATTATTATTTATAAATTATAAAATGTGAACATATAGTTAGAGAAGACAAAAAAATACATTTTCGATATATCATTTCCTAGGAAAAGTTGTTTATTTCTATCAATAGAATCACATATTATTACGTATCATATATTCTAACGCAAGACCAAAGTCACCCAGTAATATCTGTTACTCGCAACTGATGACATTTTTTTTGGGAATCCACAAGTTGGTATTAGTGGAACCGGGACTGATGGCTAAACGTGCTCTCCGAGGCACGAGAACGGTGGTGTTGTAAATCTCTACAAATGTTTATATTGACGTTTCAGCCATGTTCTACTCTGATACATCTAACTAATCACCGGAGGCAGTATCAAGACAACTCTTATCCCGGACTGACTTTGAAAATACACTTCGCTTGCTAATAAACGAATACTGCTATACTCGTATATATAGTATAATTTTGCTCCTGCCTCTCATTCATTTCATTTATTTATCACCGTAGGGACCGTCTGGAACACTTGGTTAAGTCAATTTATAATAACTAATATTAGTAACCTACAGTAAACGAGATAACACAACCATGGTCAGACAGCTTAATACGAAACAACACGACGAAGACCAGAAACAGCCCAAACTATCAATACAATTATGGAAGAGCCATATTGAATGCTAAATAATCAATTACAGAAAATAAAAATTAAATACTAATAATGTCAAACTATTAAAAATAAAAAAATGTCAAGTACTACAAGGTACTACTATAATCTAATATAAATATATATATATTCGAGATATATATATATATATACACACATCAAAAGTGTCTAGGGATCAACATATATTTTTGCAATAACTTTTCTCCTGATTGATATTCATTAAAATTTTCTTTAAGGATTGATCAAATAAAATGTTTTCGTTTGTCTACAGTAACGATAAACCAAGTCACCTTTGCATTAGTAAAAAAAATTGCCATTTTCCTAATAAAGGGATTTTTGACATTTGAACCACTAACATTAAAGTTCGAAAAAAAGACTGAAATAACAGTTTTTTTTTTAATTTTATTGGGTAACTTAAACAATTAATAATCCGTGTTTCTACCGCGAACACTAACAACACAAGAACATCGGTTTGGCATACTCAAAATGAGTTCATCCAAATCACGCTGTGGAATGGCCGCCCATGTTCGTTGCAACAACAAAAAAAGGTCTTCTTGCGACTGGATACCCTCCATATTCGGCAGAGCTCTTCTCTGAAGAATATCCCATGCATGCTCAATCGGGTTCAAGTCTGGCGACTGAGCAGGCCAGGGCAGGACATTGATGTTAGCTGCGGCGAGAGTCTGTCTTACAACTCTTGCGGTGTGCGGTCGTGCATTATCATGCATTAACTGAAATAAGGGACCGATATGCACTTGTAGAGGAACGATGACGTCTGATACAACCGTCTCAGCATAAATTTGAGCGTTGAGGTTGCCTCTGATCCAAATCAACTCAGTTCTTCCGCCGATCGAAATACCCGCCCATACCATGATGGTTCCACCACTATAAGGATGGACTTCCTGGCAGGATTTTAATCGCTGTTGGCGTCCAGGGGTTCTCCAGTGTCGTATACGTCTTGTATCCGGCCTCATACCAAAACGAGACTCATCAGAAAAGCACACGAAACGCCATTGTTCTTCTGTCCAATTTCTGTGTTCAAGAGCCCATTGATATCGAGTCCTACGATTGTGCATTGCTATAGGTGGTACCCGTAGCGGTCTTCGGGAATGAAGGTTCACTTCATGCAAGCGGTTTCTGACTGTTTGGTCGCTAATTAAGTTCCCTGAAGAGCGATGAAGGCTCACGGCTAACATCATGGCGGTTATTGTTGGAGTTCTTCGAGCTGTGATTTGAATGTATCGGTCTTGTCTCCGTGTGGTGCAGCGATACCGTCCTCCATGGCGCTCAGCCACGGTACCAGTGGTTCGGTAACGTGTCCAAAGTCGACTGATAACACTCTGACTTGTATTCAGAGCTAAAGCCACAGTACGTTGCCGGGAACCAGCTTCTATCATTCCCACGGCTCTGATCATTTCTTCCCTGCTTAAATGACGTCGCCGCTCCATAATAACGTTGGTTTTAATCAGTAGTAGGGAAACAGTAGCACTAATAATGTCTTCAATGCGTCTTATGTTTTTATAGGGAAAATATTGACAGCTGATTTTCATCTTTTACTCGAATTTGATTGACAGTTCCTGTTTTAAATTATGAAATGCACCAAAAAGGATCCATATAAATTTATAAAATCATAAATTTATTACAAAGCCACATCTCAATCACAAGAAATCCGCATAAACATGCTTGATCCCTAGACTTTTTTGATGTGTGTATATATATATATCGAATATATTATCATCGTCCAGTGCTTCCTTCATTTTGTCTTAGGTAAATAATCATTAACCTATTGGTTTTCACTTATTTATTATTATTATTCTTTTACTTTTGCTAGTCACAGTTCAATTGCACTATTAATTTAAATGTAATTATTATATTTTACTCTTATTTCTGTTTTAATTGTTTTGTGTAAATAATATAAAATCTCTTTGGCTTGTGTTCCATTATTTATTATTGCTACTTTGTTTATATGTTTAATATAATAAGCTGTGATTTAAAAAAAAAAAAATGTTCATAAGTGTATTTGACATTGGTACATGCCGGGGTTCAAACCGCGACCTTTTTCGGATTTTAAGAAAAGCCTTTTTAGAACTGAATCATCACCGCTAGTTTATTAACATATTTTAATTAACCGTTTGTCCAACAGATGTCGCTTATCAGTAAGCTACAAGACAATAGGAGCCCAATGTAAGCGGTTACTGGATCGGGGTCATTGTGGGTCACGAGGCATTCAGGGTTTCGGGGTCAGCTGTCCGGCTACCTATACAGCCTGTTTAAATTTAAAGGTAGAGCTTTCAACATCATAATAAGTAAATCGTAATAGTATTTTTTGTATGATGGTGAACACATACGCGAATAACACGCGTAATGTATGTACTACGAGTATGATATGCTGTTTATGTTTGATCCTCTATTACGCAAAAACTACTGAACAGATTTTGATGAAATTTTACAGTAATATAGCATATACATCAGAATAAGATATAGGCTATATACCTGCAACATCTGACTACTACACGAACATTTATTTGTATATCAAAATCCATATTCATAAACTAACGCATTAAACTCGCCTATGTAAGTACACTAATTTTAAGTTTTTGTGCAATAAATTATTTAAATAAATAAATAAATTACACCATATGTTGTTTTTTTTTTACATTACATTGTTGTAGTCAAAAACTAATGCCAAATTACCTCATGTACAAAAATACGGTCACTAATGTTTATAATAGTCTAAGAAATGGTCTCCACCATTAAAACATTAAGTATCATCACGACCGTTTCCCTTTCGGGGTGGTCAGAAACCACGCTAATAAATAAGCGGATTCACATTTAGCCAACTTTACTATAGGCCAATCATGACAAGTGGCAAGCTCGTCGATGTCTCCAGCGCGAGCGTACCAAACTCGAGAAATATCACAAATAAATTAAATATTAATTAAATGTATTTATTTACATTATTAAATATTTTGTTTCCCGACCAGGAATCGAACCCGGTACCTCCGAGTCTAAATCCACGGACTTGACCGCTACAAACATTATAGGTTAAAATATAGTATTTAAAAATAAGAAATGACTAATACTGTCCTTATAATTTGTTGTGGCGATATTAATTTGATAGGAAGTTCTGTTAAAACTGACAGACGGTTTTCTTAGCCAACTGTACATGTAACTTCACACAATAGAGTATAAAGAAAGAGGCGTGGAGTAGAGCAATCAATTTTAAAAATCTTTCAACTCTAAGTGAAATAAATAACCGTCGACATAATTGGGATAATTTATTTAGTAATAAACGTGAAATAAAACTACAGATTGTATGAGCAAGCGTTCTGTTAGAATAGGGTTGCCTTCCGTCAAAATATTAAATTAAAAAAATATTTATAAACCAAATAATATGCTTCATACCCGATTCAATATAAAGGTACATAAAAAAAATATTTCAACAAACTAACAATAATAACTAAAAAATAGAGAAAACTAAATAAATAAAATCATATAACATTCATTCACATTTAATCATTCATTCGTTCCTTCAAACATACCTGCTCCATCCTCACATCCTATCCATCTCACTCGCTTTCTTGTTCCTCTGATCCTTAAGCTTATAGCCCTTATTACAGAAATATGTATTTTAATTTTTAGCCAGCCTGCAACTTGTGAGAATGGCTTCTGCCATTTTTCAGGAAGCCGTGAAGCGGTCTTTTTGACAAAAGCCGCGTACTCAGCACCTAATGAGCCATCGCACGAGATAACCAACGGCGTAAATGAAGCTCTGAGATCTTCTGCTGCCCTGTCATATTTACGGTGTTTCTCGTGTGAATGGGTTTGGGAGATGCTTCCCCAGGTACGGGTTCCGTACGAGGTTGCGTCAGCATTAACAATGCGAACATCAAAAAACGCTTTCCTCGCTGGTTCCCATACTCCGTGAAGCATTAAGTCTCCCAAAAGTGCGGGCTGACTAAAAGTTGCATCTCGCATAATTGGCTCAATTGTTCCAATTCCCCAAGCAATATCCACCCAACCCTTGCAATCGTCACGATGATGGTCGTGTCCCTGCTTCACCAGTCCGCCTTTTTTGCAGTTTAATGCATGGTTTAGATATAGGTAGGTTGATTCTTTTGACAAAAAAAATTAACAACAAAAAAACGCACGGAGAAAGCTGAGGGATACTCGTAAGGTTTATACTCCTAAGCTCAAAGATCGTGCGCCTGCTCAGGACCTTGAGCTTTGACCATTATGTATTTTTTGTAAGGTTTTTGGTAACTACAAAAAACGTGTTCTTAACGGTCAAAATACATATGGAATTTGTTAGGCTTGTTACTAGTTCGAATATCACGAAAGGACTTTTTTAACACAGAGTATAAAACGAAGATTGTTTGGTGCAAAAAATAAACAATAAATATATGCACATATGGAATTTAGCAGGCGCAACGACGATATGAAACAGGGCATAGTTATGCTCCCGCGTATCGTAACATAATTTTATTCGTGTGTTAATAAGAAATTTAGATTAAATTAAATGCTAGGCCAATTTCAAAAGCATGGCGGGCCGCTTGTTATTATAGCTGGTTAGGAGGCGTCTGAGGTGTCTTGCATTAGGTTTTTTAATATACGAGTATTTTGAAGGGAGAGGTTTGGTATGTTAGCTTTAAAATTTTAGATTTTGAAATAAAAAAATATATAAGATTTGTACCGATTATACGCTGGAAAACCTGTGGCAACCCTATGTTAGGCACGCTTCCGAAGCAAAAGGTGACATGGCATTATTGGTCAGTTTTAGTTCGTCCATTTTTTATTAGTCTTGTTTTCGATTTTTGTGGGACAAAGGAGAAGTTGTCAGTGTGTCAGATTTCAAACGAATAGGTATTTTTTGAGAATTATATGGACGAGAGCAAAACTACGCAACCCTCGCTACTATTAGTGTATTACTATTAGGTACCTATGTAGGTTAGATTTTTCTGTGCCTTTATTTACGTATATCAATTAATATTATCATCACTTACTGAAATCGTTAGTACATTTATGGACAGAGCTTCCAAGACGGCATTAACGGAATCATACAGTATTTGGTTGGGTAGGGAGAGGAACGGAATGGTGGATGGTGAGGGTCTTGTTGCGCAATAAAAATAGGAGTACTCCTTTTTCAACCAGCCTATAGTCAGCATAGTAGAGACACCATTCTTCTCAAACACGATGGACCAAGCCGCACGGTGAATCCATGGAATGCTAAGACATTTATCTTGTCTTCTTCGGTCAAGAATAATTCCAACATAATTTAAGATTGTAAAAACGTCAAGAAATTAAATGTTTTTCTAATTTGAATGTACATTTTGGGAAATGTAGTCTATTGACTTTCTATTAAATAAAATTAAGACATATATTTGTAAAAAAGAGAAATAAATGTTTTTGCTATTTTTCTCTAAAATTAGGTATGTGAACGTGAAAATAAGCCAAAAACTCCGTAATTTTATTTTTTAATGATGATTTTTTACAGTGAGTGAGAGTTAATGAGTATCATCACGACCGTTTCCCTTTCGTGGTGGTTAGAAACCACGCTTATAAATAAGCGGATTCAAATTTAGCCAAACATGACAAGTGGCAAGCTCGTCGATGTCTCCAGAGTACCAAACTCGAGAAATATCACAAATAAATTAAATATTACGTAAATAAATACATTTACATTAATAAATATTTTTATGTCCCGACCAGGAATCGCACCCGGTACCTCCAAGTCTAAATCCACGGACTTAACCGTTAGACCACGGAGGCAGTTTACGGAGGCACTAATACTCGTATGTAAAAAAAAACTTTTAAAGTAGGTTAGATAAGTCAAACTAAATAATGACAAAAGCGCCAATATCCCCTTTTTGCAGTGACTTGTGCGGTGTTCCGAGTTTGATCTTGATACGGTTGTTCGTGGGAATTACTCCTCTCTCCTGGCCTAGGACTAATTTATAGCCTAGCACTATTTAACCACACACCTAGCTACATCTAGCCACGCAATATTAGTTCCTATTACAAAGAAATACGAGGAATAGATGTGTAGTGTGTTGTGTGGCTTGCTGTACAACGTGGTTGCGACGCGTCGACCGACTGACGACTCTATCCGGGCGAACTAATAAATCTATCCGTTAAATTGGTACTGAGCACACAAAATTCATGCAGCTAAATTAACTAAACTATAATGTTTACTTATACTATACCATATTGGTAACGCTCTTCACAATAAAAGACATCATCACGACCAACGCAATTTTGTAAGAAGCGGATTCACATTTAGACAACTTTACTATACGAGTCTATGCCCAGCATGAGAAGTGGCAAGCTCGTCGATGTCTCTAAGCGCAGTGATTCCCGAAAGGTGGTCCGCGGGACCCTGTTCCGTCCTAAAATTAGCAAAACATTCGTCGAAAAAAGCAGCTCCAGATCTTCGCATTCAACTGTCACACATTAGGCCCAATTTTAGTGCTATCTTAGGAAAATTACATTCTTCTCATCAAATTCATAAAAACACCTAGGTACTCGTTACTTACCTAGTTACATTGTATTTCATTATTTAATAAATGTTTTTTAATTCATATGTATAAATGTTTTTCATGTACATTTGCTCTTTATTTTCAAATCAAACATGAAAATATACAAACAACAAGGTAATATTTTTTTTGACATAGAATTAGCTAGGCCCTAGCTACTGGGGTTCCTATAGGAAAAGTATAATCAATTAGGGTTACGTGGCAAAAAAAAAATTGGGAACCTCTGCTTTAGATAGATGCTTTTGTGTTTTTCCATTCAATTCGTTTTCCTCCCTGCATCTATAAATCTGTCGCACGATAAAGATATGGAATGCTCTTCCAGCCTCTGTGCTTCCACTTTCCTATAACTTGGAGTCCTTCAAGCGAAGTGTGAAAAAGCACCTAGTCAAGCCGGCATAGTGTTAGGGACTGATGGCAGTCATGAGTGTCTGACTTTAGTTGCTAACATTCATGGACCTTGCGCGCCACATACCATCAGGTGGGCCCAAGGTCTGTCTTGGTAGTATAAAAAAAAAATGCAAGTAGGCAAACGACAAAAAGACATGTATTGTGCACTTTTACACGTCATTTTTTTACAATAGGTATTGATATAGTACATATTGGTGTATCTGGAGCAGTTCATGATAACCATCATTTCGGAAGAGAAACAACAAAAAATTTAAAAATAAAATACAATCAAATCGGAATCGAACCCAGTACTTTCGCCTCTCAATCTCAATTAAGTCGCTGGACCACAGATATAGTTAATAATAATTTATTACTATTAATAGTAAATGCGATACTTTTTATACAATTATACATACCTAAAATGTAAAATTCAAGGAATATTTTATATACTGTTAACTAAATTTTGTATATGTAGGTAACATTAGGAAAGCTCAATAAACGTTATTATTATTATTATACATACATATCTTCACGCCAAATCCCTTGCGGGGTAGGCAGAGACAACTGAGCGCCATTTGTCACCGTCACGACATACCTCTTTCGCTTCTTCGACATTTATCAACCTCTTCATGTTTCGATGACTTTTTAATGCTATTGTTTTATTTATTTGATCGTTATATGCGAGTCTTGATCTGCCAGGGCCCTTTTAAAACTTTCGCATTATATATCTGGTTCGTCAATCTCTCTTCATTCATCCTTTCAACATGCCCGAACCATCGGAGCATGCCTTTCCTTATTTTTGTACCTATGCTTTCTTTCATACCTACCCTTTTGCGTATTTCGTCAATTTCAATTATTCGTACAATTATATTTATAAACATATTAATTACGGTGGTGGTGGTGGTTGTAAAAACGCTTTCATCATAATCCAAAAAAGGTTGGTAGAACTCCGGTATGTACCTACTAACGAGAAACACAACCTACGTACATACATTTGTCATTATATAGATTTACAAAACTACTGTTCCCGTGCCTCGGAGAGAACTTAAATAATTATTAATTGTACAATTTATTTCAATTCAATATGTACATAAATAGTTTAAACTAGGTAAATTTGATTTTTTGATTTTGGTAAAGTATCATCACGACCATTTCCCTTTAGAAACCACGCTTATAAAGAAGCTGTTTACATCGGACCCTTGCAAACCTGTCAGGCTAGCGTGGCGAGTGTAGTCCAAATTCTCCAGATATATGTTCTGGAAGGCCCATATCCAGCAGTAGAAGTCTGGGAGTCTGTGTTCTAGGGCTCAGATAGTGAAGTGGCATGTGCAAAATGTGTAAAATTGTTCTAACAAAATTTTTAAATTATTTTTTGCGTTGATATTATAGTTTAATCTAAAAAAAATATTATAAAATATAAAATCATAATTGCTAACTACTTAAATAAAATAAAATAACTATAAACTAAACCTAATAAAAATTAAACTAACTATATATATTTTTTTGTCTATACAAATATTTATTACGTGTATTGTATAAAGATCAGCTAGTAAGTATAAGAAATAAAACTTGTCAAGACTTAATTCAATAAAAAGATTTAAAAAAAGATATAATACATATATATTATATTGTATTTTTTATTTATAGTTTCTTTTTTTATTAGGTTTAGTTTATATTTGTTTCATTTTCTTATTTTTATTTAAGTAGTTTGTATTTGTAAATAAAATTTTATTTTGGCGGAAATACACCCAGCTTTTTGGAAGAAGTGTTTTTGAGTCGTTAGGAGTTGAAAGTGCACAGGAAATTTTCAAGGCGTTGTTGTCAAAACAGCTCGTCAACTTAGACTTAAAATGATCAGCATTCCCATTCAACGTGGAAATGGTGCCAGTATTTTTGGCACTTTACCTATTTGGACCAAGTTTTTTTTTTTCTTTATTCGTTAGTTTTTATATATTTGTTTAGTTTTATTCTTTTATTAAATTTTTCGAATACATATTAATAGTAATAATTTTGGTAGCATAAGCTAAGAATATTCCATATTCGAATGGAGCTGAAACCGTCTCACAATGTACCGTTAGGGCTTAGCTCTATAAATCGAAGGCTTGACAAAATAATAGGAAAGGCGATCGTTTCGACGCTATTAACGCCTCGGAAGATATATTAGTTCGACTCTTCTCAATCAGATACCTTTATACCTAGAGTTAGTGTCGAGAAAGTCACTCTAAATAAAGTTGCTGCAGTAAGCTGTTTTCGCAATTTTTAAACGCTCTTTATAAATTAATAAAACTTGTAGAGCGTACATTAACCCTTAATAATAATAAAGAAAAATTATTGCACATAAAATATACAAAATAAAAATATGTACATAGGCGAGCATAATACCATGAAGGTATTCTCTACCAGCTAACCTTTGGGAGAGTGATAGATTTATATGATGGGTGTCTGAGATTTTTAAGTAAATGTAAATATATTCGAATTACATAAATTCAACCTACACAAATACTTATATACCTAAATACAATCCATATAATACTTATATAAATAAATATAATAAATACTAAAATGTCAAGATGTCGAGATTAGGGTTCATTTTGTTTTTTAAGGAAGTGTGAAAATAATAGTTTTTTAAATATATTTAAAGACGGAGCCTATCTGATAAATAGAGGTAGTCTGTTCCATTGACGAGCTGCAGACACGGTAAGAGGATCTGAATATCTGCTTGAAGAATGAAGAGCTATAGAAAGATACCCTTAATGCATAACCACATTATTTCTTGAGAAAGAGACGACTAAGTAAAACAGTTGTTTGGAATTTTGAATATTTTTGTAGTGTATGTATATAATTATTTGTAGTGTATGTTTAAGTATGTATATATTATATGGTATGTATGTGTATTGTTTTTATTTTGTGTGTTAATAATGGTAACTTAGTCATTTAAGTTATTTTTATATTTTTCTTCATCCTGCCCATCACCCCATCATGATCCCCATGGTTATCTGGCGAAGAATGCCTTATGGCGTTACAGCTCGCCTATGTACTAGGTTTTTAAATGCAATAAAGTATTTAAATAAATAAATAGCTATCAGTGTAATTCCACAAACAATGACAAACATGTAATTATTATTCATTAAATAAATAATGATTTTCATTAGTGTGTATGTAATTATGCAGCGGTACAACTTATAATAGAAAGACATTATCAGCCAAGCTGGACAATAGGCGTGTCCTGCATATTTGCAATCGATAATAACAAGCAGAGGTTTCCAACCTACCGATTTTTCGGTATTTCTACTGATACAGAAGCGGTTTACGCGTGGGAACCAGTAACAAGTTTATTAAATTTAAGGCGCAGTTAAATTGAGAATTTATGGTTAAAGAATAAAGACAAATTTCTTAGCTTTTGCTGTCTTTTGTGAGTTTAAACGAACCGTTGTGTGTTTATTTTACTTTAGAAATGACAAGCAAGTGCACATTTAATGGTACTTAAGCACACATTTAGAGGGTTTCACGCTTTTGCTTCAATATTAATTATATATTTGTTATAGTAAAATTGAGGAAAATAGTCATAAATGTTCTCGGTCTATAATTAGATAAAGAGAAAATATAATAATAATAATAATAAATATTTCGAGACAGGTCACACAGCGCCATCTAATTTCCGTGGTAAGCTACGAGGCTTGTGTTACGGAAACTAGATGGTTGATAAACTACATATTATACTTTTTTTTTTGTAAATATATACATATTATACATATAAACACCCAGACCGGGATAAATTATACAATGTACAACTTGCCCCCGGTGGGAATCGAACCCACGACCTCCCGAGTTCACGGCAACGTTTGTTACCACTAGACCACGGAGGCGGTCAATATATGCCCAAAATGTCTGTAATTTTGTTTCCCAGATAGACTATATTAACAGAAGAACACTCAGACTAGTTTTTTTATTTTAAATATTGGATTGTGCGAGCAAGAAGGTTGAAAACGCGTTTAACCCTCATAAATTTCTAAAGTGTTCATAAAAAAAAACCATATGAAGCAATATACGAGTATGTATGGATATAATTGAGCTATGGCGAGAGCTATGCTCAGTATTTCTCTGATAGATAAAGTCTAACGTTGACATCCGTGAGAGAACCAGTGTTACCGACATAAAAATAAAGTATCATCACGACCGATTCCCTTTTGGGGTTGGTAAGAAACCACACTTATAAATAAGCGGATTTACATTTAGCCAACTTAACTATAGGCCAATCATGACAAGTGGCAACTAAAAGTAGCCTTCAAAATTAAGCTTAATTGGCAATGGGCCGGACACGTCAGTCGCAGAATCCATTACCGATGGCGTAGACGGGAGTAGGGAGAGAGTAGGGAGCTGGAGGCTGGATGACGGTGGCAAAAGAATTTGGAGGTATTTGTTTATACGTATGTCAATAATAAAATTAATGACATATGGAATTGGTATTTGCTACAGAAAAACACATTGCATATTTGGACCTGCGGCACGGTTGCCACCAGTCGCTAAGAATGTTTGTAATAGCTTAAGTTAATTGGGTAAATAAACTTTTTTTTTTGGCCTAAATTCAGCAGTAAAGGGGACATAGGCTTATGGTGATGAAGATATATATAAATATCTAATGATTTTTGTTCCGCATATACCGATTTTAAAGGACAGCTCTATCGATTTCGCATTTGACGTTCGAGCCCACTAATAACAAGTCTTTTTCAGATTAATAACAGCTAAATAAAATCGTTCACACTAATTGCAAACTGTAATAGGCGCTTTAAGAAACTTGCTATTAAGACACTTATCTATAAAGCCTACTAAGGATTTGCTACAACTTAGTTTTAGCACAGAATAAGGAACTATATTTTTTACCGTATTCGCTTTAAAAAAATATGAAAAAAGATATCTTTATATATGATCATTAGATTAGGATATGATACTAATAACTAATAAGCGAAGCGTTGTAATATGACGTCACGCGCGCTCCATATTTTCGGGAATTTTAATTACCTAATTATTTAATTTTAAACTAGCCTATTGTCAGTCGCAAGCCCGAGACACCATTCTTCTCATCTATTACCCACACACAATGGACCCGGCACCCGCACGGTGAATCCATGGAATGCTTAATTTGTCTTTTGTTTATTTATCATTAGCAGTGTACTTTAAAATTCTACAAAGGTCGGTTCGAACCCCCCCGCCAAGTAGCAATGAGAAATACACTTTTCTTACGTGCATTTGTCATAGTATTACAACACCACCGTCCCAGTGCCTCGGAGAGCACGTTAAGCCGTCGGTCCCGGTTTCACTAACACCCAATTGTGGAATAGTTGTCATTAAAAATTGACATCAGATCCTCGCCAACCCGTTTGTCGGGCCAGCGTGGCGAGTGTAGGCCAAATTCTCTACATGGAAGGCCCACATCCAGCAGTGGAGATCTAGGACGCTGTGTTCTAGGGGCTGTAATGATGATAATTATTTAATTGTGCACAAGGAAATTATGGTATTTCCAAAGTCCAAGAACGCTTTAAAGATCTCAGTGTAAGAGCAACATAAATCTGTTTTCATTTCACGGTGTAAACGCAGTCCGCGGCGCGTGCGCACCGATAACATCTTATCTTGGGATCGAGACGCGCGACCAGACCACTCATTGTCGCCAGGTCCCGTGTCCAAACATCTGAGCACACGCACCGAGACGGATCCACGCCTATTGCGTAACTTACGCGCAATTTTTTTTTAACGTCTTTAAACGATCCATTCATTATTATACATCACTTCTGATACTCGTACTGCCTCAGTGGTCTAGCGGTTAAGTCCGTGGATTTAGACTTAGAGGCACAAAGATGCTCACTACAAGTTGCAGTCGACGCCTGCTACTATGATAAATTAATCAGCTAGGTACTAATCTGGACCACAGCTCAAAATGTGAACATACGTCAAACAATAATACGATTATACTAGACCAATTTAAAACTATGATTAAAATAATACTAATAATGTCAAGCAAAAACATGCAAAAAGCTAAAACAATAATAATAAAAATAAAAACATTCCTTAACATCTAAATAATTCATTTACACTATCAAATAATAAAATAGAACATTCCAAATAAATTAAATTAAAATTAATACTATATACAAATATGGTAATAAATAAGATTCAATACAGTAAAAACGTTAAAACATATCCATTTCATTTAGTAAAATTCAATAACAATTCATTAGATAGAATACAAATAATACATTTATCAGAATAAATTAATTATATGTAGTTTTAATTGGTTCTAATGATGTCCTGTTTTAATTTAGGTATTTCTAATATTTCTAGTTTGTTACGCTAGAGACATCGACGAGGTTGCCACTTGTCATGATGGGTCTTTAGTAATGATGGCGAAATGTAAATCCGCGCGGGATACGGTCGTGATGATACTTAACTTTTCATCCCTTGCATACTTTTCATTAGCTGCTTTCTGGATCTCTTAAGCGTCTTCTTCCAGGTCTTAAGCATGGCACCTCTAATTAGTTAAACAATATTGATTAGGAAAAATCCCAGTCGGCAGAGGAGATACGAAATCGCCCCCAGATATAACTGCTAAGCATCCGGAACGAAACATATTTGTATGATGGAAGACCCAAATGTAATTAACAGTCATGTCGATGTCTAAACAGAGAAATTACATTAAAACTTAAGTACTCCTGTATACGCATATTAAGTTACAGTTTTTCTGTTTATTTATTTTTGGAAATTATAAAAGAATATAAAAAAGTACTACCTCCGTGGTCAAGCGGTTAAGTCCGTGGATTTAGACTCGGAGTTACCGGGTTCGATTCCTGGTCGGGACACAAAAATATTGATTACTGTAAATAAATACATTTGTCATTAGTGAGTACTTTTAAATGACACTCCTATTTAAAAAAGGTAAAGTTAAGTATCATCACGACCGTTTCCCTTTCGTAGTCAAAAACCACGCTTATAAAGAAGCGGATTCACATTTAGCCAACATTACTATTGGCTCATCATAACAAGTGGCAAGCTCGTCGATATCTCTAGCGTACCAAATTCGAGAAATATTATAAATAAATTAAATAATTTATTATGTCCTCCCGACCAGGAATCAAACACGGTCTAAATCCACGAACTAAATCGGTTACGATAGACCACAGAGGCAGTTTTTTTGAAGATGATGTTTTTTAAATGGTTACCTTCACAGTTAAGCACCGTTGAGCCAGCCCTATTTATAAATGACATTTTCCATAACTCGTCGCAACCCTTCCGGCAAACGTGTTTCTTATTTTTAGATAAATTATTTTTTAAGGCTGCTGGCTTGTTCACATACACCAAAGGTTTTAAACAACCCCAAAAAAAGAAGTATGGACAGGTAAGATCTACAGGTAATCTTGCAGGCCAAGGCAAATCGCCTAAACTTTTCATCACTATCATCACACCGTAAAACATTGACACGATTATTCCACGTTCTTAGGGAGTTATACGTTTCATGGTTATTTTTGGTGTGTTTGTCTACTACAATTTTCAATCAATTTTACATGAGGAGCTATTAAAAAAAAGTAATTTCTATAGTGCCAGTAAGCACATGCTTCAGCATTATTACATTTGCGTAAAATACGTTAATATCGCATTTGAGCAATAGCTTAGCATAGTTACCTAACTAATTATTTTAGTGCTTTTAAACTGTTACGAGAACACAATTAATATATTATTTTAATTGTTAACGGCTCTTAGAGGCAAATTGTGGAAGACAAAACAGATCGATACAATAGCATGAAATAAATGTAGGGCAGTGTAACAAGATCTGACGATCGGTGACGTAATATGCGATATGTCTACTACACCACAACTTCAGTTATACATCACAAATTGAATCCTAGCTTTATTACAATGCCATAAGGATTATAATAGTGTAGATTTATTGCATCAAAGTGTACTGGAATCGGACAAGCGTGTCGAAAGGATGCGCTTGCGCCGTGAAATCGCTCGTTACGGCTCTTGTACTCGTCGACAGTCGACGTACGATATGTGGTAAGCGAGTGGTATATAGGCGTGTAAAATGAACTCAAACATGTTACATATTTGATTTGAAGATGATTATTTAAGGATGTTTAGTGCTGGAAAGGCGAGAAACTTTGAGTATAATTGTATATGGAATATAATACTTTAAGGTAAACATAGAAAAAATAATCTTTCTAATAACTAACTAAATCATAAAAGTTTTTTTTCTTCAGAATATAACCTTATGTATAATTTATTCGAAGTAAGATAATAAAATCATATTAAAATATAATAGATTAAAACTTATTATAAATAAAACTAAACTAAAAATACCTATGAAATAAAAACTAGCCTACTCAATAAAATTTACCACCTAAAACACTCTCCAATATGTAATATTTTGTTTTAGGTAGTTATGGCATTTGGGGTCGCCACACTCTTAATAAATTCGTTTACCCAGCTCTTGTACGAATTTGTAGGTATCAATTCAATTCAAAATAATTATTTCAATATGGTTCACATGTAACACTCTTACATGTGAACCATACATATATTATAGATATTGACAATTTATACAAATAATTTACAATATTATTAAAATTAGAAAACATTACAAACAACAAATAAGAAATTAAAAGATTAAATTAAATTATGGATGGACCGCAATAACAATGACATTGCTGCCATAAACAGGTACTGTAGCTTAACCTAAATTCGAGGCATTATAGCCGTGTCAACTTATAATCTAAATAATTATAATATAATGTATAATTATAATAAAATAAATTAATTTCGTGGCTGTATAAAGGCCGTGTCAACTTATAATCTAAATAATTATAATTTAATGTCAAATTATAAAAAAATACAATAATAATTTCGTGGCTGTATAAAGACCGTGTCAACTTATACATCAAGAGACTATACTCCGATTGTTAATAATTAAGTAAGGTGCACATAAAATAAGAGAAATGTTATGTATGCGCCTTCTTAAAATAAGTTTAAAAATAAATTATATTCGTATATTCAAATTTATACAAATAAATGATTTTTAATTTACAATTATTTGGAATAATGGCAATGCAATTAGTCTGATAGGGCTAAGACAAACTTGTCACTTGTTATAATAACTAGTAAAGACCTAAATAAAATAAAAACCCTTGGCTTATTTGCAAGCGGATTTCTTTCTTCATGATGATAGTTGATGCTTTAAATAGAATTGTATTTGAAATATATTTAAGTTAAATATTGTTTTTCTTATAATGACATAAACATAAATTTCCTAAACAGCGTGACTTGGCTATTAGCTCCAGTACTTGGCCGTGTGTGGCAGTACCTCGTTATGATTTGCCACTGTCGAGCAAACTTATGCAGGCTACGAATCTGCAATACTTCCTTTAAGGCTTTTTATACATGCAACCTCTGATTAATTCCGAATTATTATATTTTTTTAAATTAGTTTTATTTATTTTCAACCTTATTTTTATTATTTAGGTCGGTTTAAATTTTTTTTTTTTTTTTTTTTAAGAATAGTAATATATTTATTCGAAGTAGGTAATTCGATACAAAAATATTAAAATAAAATTGACTAAAAACTAATTATAAAGAAAACTAAAACTAAAAATACCTATGAAAAATATTAAATTAAATTAATTTATTAAATTTATATTTAATGTATATTAATTTACTTTGAATAAAATTGCATAATTTGTAACTTATTACTAAACTAAGAGCAGTTGGGTAACTTTATCATTATTTTGCCTTACATCAATGACATTTTAAGAAAATATAAATACGTGACCCATGGATAAACAAAACTACGTATATGCGAGATCAACTATAAGAAAGATCTTTAAATATATTTAATAAACTATTATTTTCACACTTCCTTAAAAAACAAAATGAATCCTGATCTCGACATCTTGACATATTAGTATTTATTATATTAATTTATATATGTATTATATGGATTGTATTTAGGTATTTAAGTATTTGTGTAGGTCGAATTTATGTAATATGTATTAAATAAAGTATTTATATTTTTATGTACTTAATTATTTAATTCTAACATTTACTTAAAATACAAAGCCTTTTGAGGCCTCCTTTTCGAACCAGCCTATTGTCGGTCGCAAGCCCGAGACACCATTCTTCCTATCTCTTACACAGACCCGATGGACCCGGCACCCCGCACGGTAAATCCATGGAATGCTTAGAAATTTATCTTCTTAACCCACTGATTTGTATAGTAAAGTAAAGTATCATCACGACCGTTTCCCTTTCGGGGTGGTCAGAAACCACGCTTATGAATAAGCGGATTCACATTTAGCCCATTTTACAATAGGCCAATCATGACAAGTGGCAAGCTCGTCGATGTCTCCAGCGTACCAAACTCGAGAATATCACAAATGAATTAAATATTAATTAAATGTATTTTTATTTACATTATTAAATATTTTTGTGTTCCGACCAGGAATCGAACCCGGTACCTCCAAGTCTAAATCCACGGACTTAACCGCGACCACGGAGGCAGTTTTGTTTTTTACAAATTCAAAAGCTTTAGAGTATAATTTAATTGTTTCATAAGCTTTGTGTGAAGAAAAGCATTGTTAAAGACTTCCACGGTGCATAAAAGCCCTAAGCTTACGTAAATATGACCCACATATATATTGAACCGAGAAATATATTATATGGGAAAATAGAATTGACGAGACCAACTTTATTTTATGGTTCAAAATGTTTTAGGTTTGGTTTTATCGCGATCCTGTTGTACATGTTTGTTCTGCAGTCATTATTTTGAGGAAAATAATGCGGAATAACGTGGCTGCTATTTGTATAGACACATATTGGTTTGTTAGATACTATATTCAAGGGGAAGTTATAAATAAGTCAGTATTAAGTTAGGTAGGAAACTTAGAACAAGAACTTGTTAAATTTTGATTGATATAGAAAGTGGTAAGTCGACCAATTTTGGATGGTTAGGCGTTGTTGTGATTCGTCGGTGCATAAGCAGACGTCCTAATTTGTTACCACTATACCCTTGTCCTGTCTCTTTCTCGCCGCTTCTTTTCTATATAACCTATTCCCCTCACCCTGCGCTTGAGCATTAAAGAGAAGCAACGAATATATAACCGGCCGCGGAGCGTGCTATGCTATTACACAGATATATAATAATTATATAACTATAGTAATAATTAACTATAATGATACCTTACATTACAAAAAAACGGGTGCGTCTCGGGGCGTACCGCAAAAGTAAGAACTAAACTTCTAGTTTATTGATTTCGTAGTGGGTAGGAATATGGAGCTTAAATGAATGCCCGTGGTTGCGTGCGCACGCATAGTTGCAGACGCTTAAAGACAGAAAGAGAAAGAAGAAGCGGGAGGGAGCGGGAGACGAATCGGCTATACTCGCGGCGCGCGCCTATCCGCCCCTATTTCCCTTCCCCGCCGCGCTGTTTCGAGAGGAAGAAAGAAAAAGAGAAAGGGGCGGTAAAGAGCGAGAGAGGCAGCAGCTATACACGCGCGCCTATCCGTCCCTCTTCCCCTTCCCCGCCGCGCAGTTTTCCCCTTGATCGCTGTTCTGACATACGGACGTTCCTAACCAAGCGCGCGCAATAAAGTTATCACTTTATAAATAAAAATAAAGAAAAAGTAAGTGAGGATTAACTTCCTGTGAGTTAACTCCCAGTTTTTTGAGCAACACTTAAAACATCCCTATCAAAAGGTAGCTATTCCAATAACGAGCTGCTTGCACAGCAAATGACTTGTCGAGAGCGCCCGAGTGATGCAACGGCGTCGCCAAGAGCAAATTACTTTTCAACCGTAGGTTCAGCTACGACTGTCTGTCAGGTAACAGAATTTGCTCTTCAGGTTCAGGTAGGTGTGAGAGGTTCAGTGAGGATGGGTAAAGCAAAGTCAACATTCTAAATTTCCGTCTATTATAACACTATATCCGATCTACATACGCACCGAATCCTTATCTTACGTCGCTTCTGTATATTTAACGCCTAACCCGATGTCTAATGTCATCTTTCTGTAACTAAATCATTTTATCTTTGAATGCTCAGTATTAAGTTACTCACAATATTTTACGAGGTAATAACTATCTGCAAACCCATAACCTAGATTCTAAACAAAGCTTGTTGTAAAGCATTACACAGGAATATTACAAATTTATTTTATTTATTTATTTCAAAACTTTAATTTGACAGTCTTTGAAGAGCTTGAATAGAAGTGCTTGTGAGAGGTACCTAATGTCATATTGTCCACACTGGTGTGCGTATACTATGACCGATTGAATAAATTATAATAATAATTCGTCCTAACTGCCTCCGTGGTCTAGCGGTTGGGTCCGCTGGAGACATCGACGAGCTTGCCACTTGTCATGATTGGCCTGTGGTGGGGGTGGCTGAATGTAAATCCGCTTACTGTATCGTGATGATACTAAAGTACTTTACTTTTTAGTTTAGGAGTATAACCAACAATCTTACACTCCCTCTTCCTTCTCCACCCTCCCCCAGTCCCCTCACCTTTTTCTACAGACACACGCACACACACTTACATACTATACTTTACTTGCTATTTGTGTAACCTCTTTTTCAATCTTTTTGTATGATCATTGGAAAACACTGTCTCCTGTTATAGAGTACAACTCATATTTAAAAGGGTGGGTGTCTGGGCGTTGACTGCCGACGGACAGACTTATACATATAGGTTTAGTTCGGCTGCAAATGTCTGTTTTTCCTGTACCATTATGCATAATGAAATATGTTATTGTTTTCATATCTTGTAACTTTTTTACTGAATAAAGATATTATTATTATTATTATTATTATATTACGACCGTAGTCAAAACCACGCTTTTTGTAAGAAGCGAGTTAACATTTAGCCAACTTTACTATAGGCCCATTATGACAAGTGGCAAGCTCGTCGATGTCTATCTATAAATTACTATATATAAATATAGTATGTAATCAGCACCTAACAACACCTGCTCACATCTCTCAAAGGTTAGCTGTTAATGTTGACATTAAGCTCGCCTATGTACTGTAAATATTATTTTCTGTGCAATAAAGAATTTATCTATCTATCTATCTATCATGGCTAAATCCCAATGCACAAAGTACAAAAGGCGGACATAATGGCCGTAGACATTTTCTGACAGCTTTTTGGGACTAATTAGAACAACTATAGGTGCAATGAATAAGCGACACAACAATTAGATATAAATACTTAAATAATAAACTTACTTATATATAATCTTATACAACATACAATTACAAAAATACAACTTACAAATTTTGTTTGGAGCTATTTAGAATATTCACATTTTTTAGACCAGTTTTTTAAATGATGATCTAATAGATGCCTGCCTTATGTTAATAGGTAGAGTGTTCCACAGATTATAGCAACAACCGCAAAGGAATTCAAAACAAATTCGGAATGATGAGAAGGAACGGAAAGAAGTGAGTTGTATGAAGATCGGAGATATTTATCATGAAAAGAAGAGAGATAAGCAAATTTGTCCTTAAGGTATTTCGGTGTCGCAGGAATTTAAAAAAGAGTAAAGGAGACAGGGGACTCTAAGATTCCTGCGACAGCGAATTGGCAGCCACTTCAACCTAGCATGATACTCGGAGATGTGACCAAATTTACGTAAGCAATAGTAGCATGTACATGCATTTAGTAAACGGTCCATTTTGTTGGGCAACATCTCCGACATATCAATGCTGCACTCGTCATCATAGTCGAGGAAAGGAAGAAGAAGGCTTTGGACAAGGGTTATTGTAGCTTTTAACGGCAGAAAGTTTTAAAGTTTATTTAGAGAGTGCCAAGAAGGAAATATTTTACCACTGGATCTGGTGACTTGGGTTGTCCAGCTTAGATTAGATCTAGGCAAACACCTAGATTCTTCACCTCACTGCAATACGCAATTGGGACGCTGTCAAACCGAACAAGTCAATACAGTATCAATTTAGCGCGAGCTTCCTATTATGATCGACTGACATTTGCTCGGATTGACAACAACCCCAAAGCGTCTTGACCAAGAGTATTTATTTATTTATTTATTTAAATACTTTATTGCACTTAAAAACCTAGTACATAGGCGAGCTATAACGCCATAAGGCATTCTTCACCAGCTAACCTTGGGGATCATGTAAGGTGATGGGCAGGATAAAGAAAAATATTAAAATAGCTTAAATTAGTAAATAAACATAATTACGCATTCATTAAATATACATATACATACACAATATAAAAAAAAAACAACACACATACATACTATATAATACATACATACATAAACATACACTATAAATAAATAGATATATATATAAATAAAAAGTCAAACAACTAATTCGAGAGACATACATTCTGTTTCTCAAGAAATAATGTGGTTAGAAGGTTTTTAAATACGTTAACGGACGGTGCACGCCTTATGGCCAGGGGTAGCTTGTTCCACTGACGAGCGGCAGCAACAGTGAAGGAATCTGAATATCTGCTAGAGGAATGCGAAGGAATCTTTAGCTGATTGTTGTGAGAGGAGCGAAGAGCACAGTTGTGCGTATTAGAGAGAAATTCAAAGCGGGATTTAAGGTACGAAGGTGTTTTAGGTACATATTAAAGAGTACATATTATAGTAGTATTTTTTTTTTATTATAAGTCTGATAGTTTTAAAATACATACATTCATACGAGTATCTCCACGCCAGATCCCTTGCGGGGTAGGCAGAGACAATTAAGCGCCCCTTGACACGATCACGACATACCTCTTTCGCGTCGTCGACATTCATTAACCTCATCATATATGCCCTTTTGTAACGAAGGCTTTTTACGCATCTTAAGCCAGTGTTTCATTTATTTTATCGTGATATGTAAGTCTCGGTCTGCCAGGGCCTCTTTTACCCACAACTTTCGCATTATGTATCTGGTTCGTCAATCTTTCTTCGCTCATCCTTTCAACATGCCCGAACTATCGTAGCATGCCTTTCCATATTTTTGTCCCTATGCTTTTTTTTACCAACCCTTTTCCGTATTTCAAACATACGTATGCGGTCCGCCAAAGTGACGCCGCATATCTGACGCAATTCTACTCTGTTAGCTCCACTCTCCTGCGTATTCTGACGTATCCACGTTTCGCTTCCATACATCACTGTTGGTACCAACATAGCATTGTGTATTGCGAGCCGAGCTTTGTCACTGACATTTCGACTGCCGATCAGATGGTTTTAAAAATCAATACAAAACCATCTTCTAACATAAAATTAAGTTAAACAACAAATTGAAATCAACAGCAGCAGATTCGAATCCACAAATAACAAATTTGTTTATTTATTGAGACTCAAACAACTCGTAAACATAACATTAGATTATTATACATTTCTTAAAGACTTATCTAGTACATACACTTTTTATAGTTAAGCACACCATTCGTTAATTTGTATTTGGCGGGGGTCTTCCCACTCTGTGTCTCTTCGTACGTGGCCTTCACTTTAGAATTTGTTTGCGTCATCAGTCGTCGTGTCTGCGGCAGATATGTCCGGCCGACTGCCACTTTAGCTTGCTAATTTCAAAAGCAAAAAATAATTCATTGGGTCATTATGACCCTTATCATTATCCACGTAAACATTTCGCACTATATCTTCAACGGGTTAACAAAGCAAGTACCGAGTTCACTTCTTATCAAAATTATTTCTTGTCTTACAACAATAAAACCTAAAAAAATTTTTCCAACAAGATTATACTTTTCCCGTGTTGTTGGTAGCAATACTGGCACAGTAGTAAGCGATAGCGTTCAGATATGTCACGCGCGTTTTGTCGCGGTAGTCACGTTCTACAGCGTACTCAATAGACATGCCAAGTCAATTTTTACTCGATATATATCTACTATTTTATAATTATGGTAATATAAGAAGTATTTAGTATTAATATACATATATATTATATTTCATTATCATTTTTCATCATTACAGCCCTTAGAACACAGCGTCCTAGACCTCCACTGCTGGAGATGGGCCTTCCAGAACATATATCTGGAGAATTTGGCCTACACTAGCCACGCTGGCCACGCTGGCCAGACGGCTTGGCGAGGATATGATGTCAATTTTTATTGACAATTTATTAACGATTCCACAAGTTGGTATTAGTGCAACCGGGACCGACGGCTTAACGTGCTCTCCAAGGCACGGAAACGGTGATGTTGGAAAATCTATGACAAATATACGTAAGAAAAGTGTATTTCTCATTGGTACATGCCGGGTGGGTTTGAACGGACCTTTGTATTTAAGGATTTAAGGAACGCGTTCTTACAACCAAGCCACCAATTGAATTATATATTATATTTAGTTTTGGTATAATTATCTTCTATTTTTACTGTTCCAATTTTTGCACATACCTACCCTACATATAGTGTTCGTAATGCCCCTAAAATTGACCGAGTAAGAATGTCTAGCAACATTAGCTCTGTCTTTGTACATTAAAAAAAGTTTTAAATAAATAAATAACCTTTTATATACGTGATTGGTAGTTAGCTTGTCACTTTGGTTATTTCAGCCAATGACGTGCCTCATAGAGGAATACATTAAAAATGTAAAATAAAAAACAGTCTTTCTGTAACCGGCCGATAGTATTCAGTTGGATATAAATTAGAAACAAGAATTGCTGTTATTTAAAAAAAAACAATTAACATAAAAACGTTATTTTAAGTAAATTTATTAATCACGTAAAATGATTTTATAAAGTCTCATAAATCAAGTAATAAAAAAATATTAACAAAAAAAGTATCAGATTTGAATCTAAATTCGGGCCTTTACGTCCTAATCCACAATCCCTAGACTACTCATAAAATATTTATTTATTTAAAACTTTATTTCACTATGTACAAGGGGCGAGCTTAATGCCGCTAGATATTCTCTGACAGCCAACCTTTGGGACAATGATAACTATAACTTAGATCGACGAGTAGGTGCGAAGACGTATTTAAGACTGATCATTATTAAATAATAACTATATTTATTAATAATATATATATACTACATACTAATAGTACTACATACTAAAATAAACATCGATAAAATCGTTCTATCGATATCGATAAAGTTTAAAAGTTAAAGCGAAGCTCTACGGATAGCTGTCTGCAGCATCCGTGGGAAAATCTGCAAGGGCCCGCGAAATATTAATAAATAAAAGATCTCGATGTATTTGGCCATGTATGTACTTCTTAATATTCTCCATTTAAATAATATTTCCATTTAATCCAAGTAAACGGTTTTACGATGCCTTTAGCTGACTAGGTAGTTTGTCATTATCGTTTGGAAATATTTCTTTGTTATTATATAGTTACTATTTAAAATGTTATGTAAAACAAGATAGTGCTTTAGTTAGCTCTTCAAGTTTTATTTATTTATTTAAAACTTTATTGCACTATATACAAGGGGGGACATTCTCAGACAGGAAACCTTTGGGACAATAAAACGTATATATTTAATTTTATCACACTCTCCTCATCATGTAAGTAGTTTTATTTATGTTATATTAGTATATCTATAGTATGACTTATTTATGTATTACTATGTAAATTGTATATAGATATTGGTATGTATATATTTATATTATAATTATATTTCTGTTTTATTTCATCATCATCAGCCTGTATCTCTCCACTGCTGGATATAGGCCTCCCCCAAGGCTCGCCATTTTACACGATCTTCTGCCACCCTCATCCATCCCCCACCAGCGACCTTTCTCAGGTCATCTGTCCATCTGGCGGGGGGTAGTCCCACACTGCGTCTTCCAGTACGTGGTCTCCACTGCAGGACCCATTTACTCCATCGTTCATCGCTTCTGCGACAGACGTGTCCAGCCCATTGCCACTTCAGCTTGCTAATTTTAAAAGCTATGTCGGTAACTTTGGTTTTTTGACGGATGTCAACGTTTCTGACTTTATCCTTCAGAGAAATCCCGAGCATAGCTCTCTCCATAGCTCGCTGAGCGACCTTGAATTTATGTATCAGACCCACCGTCAGCGACCACGTCTCTGCTCCATACGACATTACTGGAAGAACACACTGGTTGAAAACTTTTGTCTTTAAACACTGTGGTATGTTTGATAGAAAGATGTGTCGCAACTTCCCGAATGCTGCCCATCCTGTTTTATTTAATTTCACCTAATTTTTAATTGCACCTACCACCTATACTGTCTAAATGTCCAAAAGGTTTGGCTGTCAGAGAATGCCTAGCGGCATTAAGTCCGCCTTTGAACATAGTGCAGTAAAGTTTTAAAATAAAAATAAATAAATAAAATATAACCTAAATCAAGGAGTAGGTGCAATGGCGTTTTTAAGGCTGATCATTATTAAATAATAACTATATGTATTAATAATACTACAGACTAATAGTACTTACATATATACATAACTATACTAAATACAATATCCACTTATACAAGCTATTGAGAGCTGTTTTTAAGTAATGTGAGTATACCAATCTTTTGAATATTATTCGGTTGGATGCTTGCCGAATATTCACCAGCAAATTGTTCCAAAGATTTACTACAAGAGTCAGACACGAAACCAGAATGATGTGAAAGAATGGAGAGGACAAAGTTGTGTGACGAACGAAGAGACCGATCATAAAGAGAAGAAAGGTAGGTAAATTTAAAATCTTGAATGACTTTATAAAGAAAATAAAAGCTTGCTTCGTGCTGTGACGATTTTTTCTGACCCAATAAAGTTAATTTCACAGAAATCTCAGCCTAAAACTGGCAATGTAATAAATTCTCCGAGGACTTATTTGTCTGCAGTTACTCAATGGGTAAAATACATTCACTTATATATGTGTAAAAAATGACCTGGGCGTGTAAAATATATGTTACTTAAATAATAAAATAGTGAACAAATATTTTTCATAACTTGTTTCTTAAATCGGTACCAAAGCTATAGTGCCATCGATACTGGCAGCATTGCCGCGCTGAATGGCAATGTTGATCCTAATTATCGCGTAGCCCTTTTGTCTCCTTGACGAGGTTTTTCAAATTAAACTCCAAACGGCGCGCAAAACACAAATAAATATTAATTTAAGCTGTGTGACTTGTGAGATTCTCTTGTATACTAATTTCATCAGCTTGGCGAGTGTAGGCCAAATATATATTTTGGAAGGCCCATCTCCAATAGTGGAGGTCTAGGACGCTATGTTCTATGTAATGAATGAAGAAAAAAAAAGGTTTTCTGCTGCAAAATCCAGGTCCATAGATTTCGAAGATAGGTAGGATGGCGTTAGGGTGTTGCACAGGTGGCAGCCCATACTAATGTCAGATCTATCCTCTATGGTACCAGCGTCATTCCAACTGGCTACTTGCCTTATTATTTTGCCGGGACTTAAGAGTATTTCATCAGCACCGTACAATTCTTAAACGCCGAAAAATATGTAAGTAGATAAATTGCATGACAGTGAAAATAATATTTGAGTATTTATTATACGGCGTACGATTGCAAGCGATGTACTGTTCATCATGGAGTTCCCAAGAGCCGAATTCTCGTTTACAAGCCGCAAATGTTATATAATAGTATAGTCAATGTCAAACGCTATAGTTGATATTTGTATAATATATTAATATTTTGACGTAAGCTTGGCTGAACTCATGCTAAAACTGACAGTCAATAAATGAATTCATTATTTGGACAATTTAAATTTATGCTATATATATACTATACCTACGAGTTCATCCGATATTAACAATTTAGAGTTGAGATAATTAAGTTAAATTATTATTATTTTATTAGCCCAGTCGGTGTTTGGTCAATGGTAAAATCTTCGCAATGATATTGGTACGTTATTTCCCCATCTCGAGAAGAAGCCCTCGATCACGGTAAACCGCTCTCCGGTGACGTATGTGCCCATTCAAGTATAGTATGGTACATAAACTGGTGCAATAATAAACAAACGTGTTTCAGGTAATAATAATAAAGCAGAAATCAATATACGAGTAAAGCTCAAATTCAATTCGGTAGCCTATATACGTAACGATATTTGGTGATATTTTTTCGTAATGTATATTTATTATTTTTAAAATGCTTTTTTAAACAGTTGCATTTATTAACGAACATTTTAGGACTACCCACATTTGCCAGAACAATAATTGCAGGATATTCCTTCAGCATCAGTTGGGACACTCCTTGACCGAAATACATTGACTATGGCAGTGTACATGCGTCTCGGAGCCTAGCCTGTTCCCACCCACACAAGTGTCGGTGGTGTGGGGAACCAGTGGAACATTTCGGACAGCACGGGCTTTCTTTTACTTGAAGTACTGGCCGAAAGCTACTACATCATCCGAAGGGCACTTGTCACGGCATGACCGTTGGGCCGTGGAAACTGGCAGGTCTCTGGTGTGAGATGCGACACATTAGCCCCATGAAGTCCGGTGGTTTTTGTTGAGAACCTCAAGTCCCTAAATTGTCCCTAAGGTTGACTAGTAAGTATGTCAATTAAGCCCGCCTTTATACCTAGTGCATAAAGTTTTTAACGATCATTTAAGTGAACTGGTAACAATTACTAAGATCTAATATAACCAGACAAAAACACATATTGAATGGTAACTTCAGACAGTAGTAATTTGTATAAGCGGTACTTAAGTAAAGGTAGCCACTTAAGTTATTAATAAATTTAAACTTAATTTTATTCTCCATAATAAATAAAGAATAATACATTTCTGCATTAAAAGAGACTGTATTTTAAAAGCTTTATTTGGCCAAGGATATGAAATGCATGCGCATCGCTAGAACGTGTCGCCCCAATTATATCCGAGGTTGCATGGTTTATACCCTATCACATGAATTCATAGTTTAACATTAATGAGATGTACTGAAGTTGAGTGATTTATTTTACCTAGTTATGCTCAGATACAGTATACACGCGGGTGCAATGAATAAAAGTCAGTACCAACGAGGTTAAATACAAGATAGAGCCGGCATCAAGCACATTCATGCATACTTACATAGGAGAGAGAGCGAGAGAGACAGAGACAAAAGAATAGGAAAGTGGCACATTCTAGATTATTATTATTATTAAATTGGCAAGCGTGTATGCAAGTGACACTATGCGAACACATTAAGCGGTAAATTTGAAATCCATCCCACGAATATATAGGTTTGACCAAACCAGTTACACTTTTTTTTACTCCACCTAACGTCCATTACTACATTACATTTCACTTTCTTTGCCCATGGAATCAATATGACAATTTTTTTCAAAAAATAATAATAATAATAAATAATATTAAATTTTATTCGTCCATATTAATATTGTTGCCTTCAAAATAGTCCCCATTAGATGTCATGCACTTGAGCCAGCGCTTCTTTCAATCCTACGAGGATTAACACTACTTAACAGATCTTTGGGATAGCTTTTAGTTCATTCAGCGATGCATTTTTAATGTCATCTATGCGTGTAAAACAACGACCCTTTAATCAGAAAAAATAAAGTATCATCACGACCGCATCTCTTTCACAGTTAGCAAATTTTACTATAGGATTTCATGAGAAGTGGCAAGGTCTCTAGCGTACCAAACTTGAGAAATATCACAAATAAATTAAATATTGTTTAAATAATACCAACCAGGAATCGAACCCGGTATCTGCGAGTCTGAATCGACGGACTTTACAGCTAGAACACGGAGGCAGTAATAGTTTTTCAAACCTTAAATAAACATGTAATACAGAGTAAGTTCAATAAATAAATTAGTCTCGTAGATGATTCAGAAATTCCTTTGCGAGTAAGTTTTAAGCTTGTCACAAATTAATTTACTTTACCGTATAGGGTACTGTGAATATGTGGGGTATGGAACGTCAATTATCGACTTGTTACAGGTGATGGATGTACCATGGCAGTTGTATATTGCGGGCTAAGGCAAGCCGGTATGCCGACCATTATTGTTTATTAATTAAGGACAGGTCAATTTAATTTCAAATTAAAATTGCGGTGGTAGCTCGGTTATAACAACGCTTCCCTTAAAATCCTACAAAGGTCTCGGTTCAAACCGGCATGTACCAATGAGAAATACATTTTTTTTTACGTTCGTCATATAGATTTATAACACCACCGTTTCCGGAGAGCACGTTAAGCCGTCAGTCCTGGTTCACTAATACTAATCGTTAATAAACTGTAATAAAAAATTGACATGAGATCCTCGATAACCCGTGTGCCCAGCGTGGCGAGTATCGGCCAAATTCTCCAGATATATATGGAGGTTTAGTACGCTGTGTTCTACGGGATGTAGTGATGAATTTTGAGGTTAATTACGCACGTATTCTTTATAGACCCTAAAATAAAAAGTAATAATAATAAATTGTTTATTGTACAAAACATACAAACGTACATAGGCGAGCTTAAAGACGTAAATACATTTTCTACCAACTAACCTTATTATTTATTAATAATGACATTTAATTTATTTGTGAGCTTGCCACTTGTCATGATTAACCTATAGTAAAGTTGGCTAAATGTGAATCCGCTTATTTATAAGCGTGGTTTCTAACCACCCCAAAAGGGAAACGGTCGTGATGATACTTTTTTTTTAACCTTAGTGACTGAAATTATTTATTACAATATACATACATATCTTCACGCCAGATCCCTTGCAGGGTAGGCAGAGACAATTAAGCGCCACTTGACACGATCACGACATACCTCTTTCGCTTCGTCGACATTCATTAACCTCTTCATACATGCCCTTTTGTTGCGAAGGCTTTTTAATTCTCCTTCAGGCCGTATTTTATTTATTTGATCGTGATATGTAAGTCTTGGTCTGCCAGGGCACCTTTTACCCACAACTTTCGCATTATATACCTGGTTCGTCAATCTTTCTTTGCTCATCCTTTCAACATGCCCGCACCATCGTAGCATGCCTTTCCTTATTTTTGTCTCTATGGTTTCTTTTATATCTACCCTTTTCCGTATTTCGATGATGCCACCCACTCCCCAAACTAGGACGAGCGAGGGTCTAATTTAAATTTTCCCCCATGATCCTTTGTTTGTGGTTTCGTTTGATAAGAATGATATTTTATTTGGTACTGACCATTTGTTACGATAACTTTAATATTAATCAGCCAAATTTCTCCGGGTAAAATTAACATTAAAGTAGGCCACAAATTTGATTATATTTCGAACTTTAACGGTAACTTTCTTGCAACTGGTCCTCTGCAAGTTGTGTGTTGATGGTACCTACAAGACTAACCTTATGTTTCAGAAATCCCAGATCGCGTACTGGAATGGACCGCCTGTTGACCTTCACTTCAGTCTGGAGGACTTCCATAGTGGCGAGCTCCTCAAATCCATGCTCTTCCAGGGCCAAACAGGTCCGTTGAACTTGCTCTATGCATGGAGAGAACGAACAGAATCTGCCACCTGAAATAAATGGATATTATTAGTTAGGTACCAATTTGTGGAATACAAAGAAAAAACAAGACCCAGCATTATTAGGAGTAATTAAATATAGATACAAACTACTCAAGAGGGTTGCTAACACCCGTATTCCGTAATTAAGACGTTCCTCAATGGCTCCTCAGCCAGCTGTCAAACGGTTTCCTCAAGGGACTCGAAATGGCTATTCTTAGATATAAACTCTCCAAACGTCGAAAGGAATAAATATTAACATTTTAAATATTTTCGGCAAGTTAAGTTTCGTGTCTGGTAACATTAAAGATTGCGTTCTCGTATTCTAAATATTTCTTTTGTCAGAATTATTGCACTCTCAAGCACTTTTGACATCCATAAGTCTGTTTCTTTCATAATTTTGGGACGAAATCTGATTTGAATATTTTTTTTTTGGTTCTCTTCTCCTGATGGATGATGAATGAGATGATAGGGAAGGCAAAGGGTCTAGCCCATACAGCCAAGTCTTACGTAATATATATTTCTTTTTTATGAGTTAATGAGGTCATCATCAAATTCCAGATGCTGCAGAATTTGATGCTTTTCTTGGACTCACTCGAGGCACCATAGCTCAAACACGTCGGGTAAAATATGGGATTTGACAGCGCGGGAAAACCGCAAAAAATAAACTGCAACTGCGCCCCATATATAAAGTCCAATTTATCGTTTTCCATAATTATTCACATTGTAGCACATTATTAAACAAAACAACACCACTTTCGACCAATAATATCTACAGCAAATTAATTTACAAACAAAAATTTGCACTTGATATGTCCACGCAAAATGGCGCGAAGAACTCCTGATTTGAATGAGTTTGACAATTTGTTTTGTTTAAAAATGCTTTCTTTAACTAAAATAAGTAATTTAATAATTATTAAATAGTTAAGTAGTTTTAATTATTTATACTATCTGGTCCAATAAATAAAAAAAAACATTGACTATTAATTTTAAATAATTAATTATAAGAAAATAAGAAATTCAACTTTACGTCAATATTATCCGAAAATAACATAAACAAAAAGGGGGCCCTCTCTTTTTATTGTGAAATTTATTTTATTTTATTATAGTTGGCTAATTGTGAATCCGCTTATTTATAAGCGTGGTTTCTGACAACCCCGAAAGGGAAACGGTCGTGATGATACTTTATTTTTACTTCTATATTTTGCATAGCGTAAACAGTAGAATTCCTTCATTTGACGTTTGAAAACTGGAACGGTTTGGACTACTACTAAAGTAGTCTTAAAATACAGTATAACACAGCAGACGTATTGTATTATTATTATTATTAAATACTTTAGTGCACTTTACTTAAAAGTATGTACAAAGGCGAACTTAAAGCCATTTCGGCTTTTTCTACTACATAAATAGTATGTATACATAGACTACATAAATACTTATTATAGTAGATATACATATATGAAGATAATATATTATTAAGAAGTAGAAATCTGTTGAGTTAAAATATATTGTTATGCTTGTTTAAAAATAAAGTATTAGGTAGTTTTTCAAAGATGTGAATGAAAGGAGCTTGTAATGGTGGACATTGCAGGATTTAACATCTATCTGATTTATAGATTTAGTTACCTACTTATTTTTATTTTCTATATTATTGTGGTTATTATTATTATTTATATGATTCTGTTTAAGTAATTTTTAATTTTTTTAGTTGGTTAAGATATTTGTGGAAACTTTTAATTGGAATCAAGTTTTTTATATAAGTAATCATATGTGAGTTGTGAGTTTTCCTTGAAGATAAATAAATTAAAAAAAAATATCTGTTGTCCTTCAGCTCAAATGTGTAAAGTAGAAACAGCGATAGAGACTGACGTCATATTCATTTTAAATTTTTATTCTTGTAATTCGCTCCTCTTACCAACATGCACCGCAGTATTAAAAATAATAGTCTATCATGACAAATGGAATGCTCGTTATGTTGGTTAAACCTGTCCTATAATTATAAGTGCGTACCATTTTAATATGGTAATACAAGCATCTAAAGCCGTGTATGATTCGATTTACTACAGTCATTGTATGGTTAATACAATTAAATAATACAAATGATAGAAAGGTGACAAAGAAACAATACGTTTCAGAATTAATCAGTTAATTCATATCAATAAAATATCGAAAGAATGGAACGGTGTCAGGTTTTATCTCTTGACGGAACAGATAGGAGATTATGTCCGGAGGATTCCCCAGCCGCTCAACCCGCTAACATTGTTTGACATGGCCAGGGGCGATCGACCTCACTGTTACACAATTCAAATAAAGCCACTACGAGTCGGCTCTTCATAATGCGCGCGCAACTAAAAAGCCGATCTGGACATAACAAAACGTCGACAGATGTTTTCATTCTCATATGATGCGAGACGTTCGGACAGAACAGATATTCTTTTTGTTACCGCGATACCGTTTTAAATTTGGAACAGCTCCGAAATGCTCAAGAAACGACACATCGCCTTTTATGTGGACCGCTGAATGGCCTTATCTGTCAAATCTTATCGACCAATAGGGACAGCGGACGTCACTCAGGATGCCAATCAGCGTCGTCCCTCGACGCGAGCGCATCACGCCGCAGGGGGGTAAATTTCAAAATAACATCGAGTTTCTGAAATGTATATCGCGTGCCACGGTGATATAATAATCCGAAGAACAGGCTATTAGCATAATGTGCTTGGAAGGTATCTAAATAAGTCATTAGTTGTTTATGTGATGGTCTAAGTACTCATCTCGGACGGAGGTGGCGAAATATGTTAGCATTTATATCTTAATGTTGAGATCTGAGTCACGTCTTCTCAGTCGTGCCAATCAGCAACTGATATCTTGCTGAGCTTACATCTAATGATGACATTATTATGTCTTACTGAAAACTTTAAAGAAAGAAAAGAGAAGTCTAAACATAATTTACACATAAGCCCCATCTGACATCCAGGAGACCGCGTCTAGCGCGGAGAATGCGACAGTATACGCCAACGCCAACCTCGGTACAGGTTACGAAATTTTGCCAAGGAGTTGTCCAAATTGCTGACGAAGAAATCTGGAGACCGCAACGCTTGACACTTATTTCTGACAAAGTATCATCATCATTACAGCCCCTAGAACACAGCGTCCTAGACCTCGACTGCTGGAGATGAGCCTTCCAGAACGTAGATCTGAAGAATTTGGCCTACACTCGCCAGGATATGATGTCAATTTTTAATGAAAATTTATTAACGATTTTACAAGTTGGTAGTGGAACCGGGACCGACGGCTTAACGTGCTTTACGAGGCACGGGAACGGTGGTGTTGTAAATCATCCAAGACAAATACGCACAAGAAAAACGTAACAAATACGTAAGAAAAGTGTATTTCTCATTGGTACATGCCGGCATGGGGGTTTGAACCGACCTTTGCATATATTGTTCTTACAATCGAGCCACCACCGTGCCTGGATATACAGAGAGGAAGTGTTGCCAGTCTCCTTGAGACCATCTATGATGGGACGTCCCTTGAAGATATGTTTTTTTTTATATATTTTTTATATATTATGTATTATAGTTATTTAAATTTACAAGTTTACAGATCGGCGTTTCAATTTGTATCCCCGCGTAGGGGTCTGACGTCATCAGTGTAGATACTCGACACTGACATTTAAGGTAAGTCTCACTGTCATAATTGTCTCTTGAAATTATCTCCACTAAAGTCATACTAGTATTTTAAAAATTAAATAATTTTGTTTAACGAGTTTATATTTTGTCACATAATTATTATTACTATTTATTCAAATAATAATTACAAGCTACGTAGCATAAAATTGAATACCTTTTAAACTAAACCTAATAAATAAATAAACTTCTATGAATAAAAAAAACCTCTAAACACGTCCCATCAGAGATAGTTCCAAGGAGACTGGCAACATTTCCCATCTGTATAGCTAAGCTAATCGTTGGCAGAAATAATATTCAAGCTTTGCTGTCTCCAGATTTCTCCTTCAGCCATAGGGGCATCTCCTTGGCAAAATCTCTGAACCTATACCGAGGTTGGCGTATTTGTTATGTTGGCAAGGTTCTCAGCAGAAATTGCCGCATTCTCAGCGCTGGACGAGTTCGATACCCAAATGATATAAAAACGTTCTCACGGAACTAATCTAAAAGTCTATGAGTTTGCAGATGCACCTGATTGGTCGAGCCCTACCGCTTCTCCACCTGATTGGTGGATTCGTACTGTATCTTTAAGACACTGACAAGCTGAACGTTTTAAGAATTCGTTTTGTATTGAATAGCCTTATCTATATATACATCGATAGCTTAAAGTCAGTTATTCGTGTCATTGTTAATAAAATTACAGGAGTTTTAAATTATTATTTGTTAATAGTTTTATTTTGTATTATTCTTCGGTTTTGGATAAAGCTTTTGTAATAGGACTATATTGACCTAATTATATTTAGGACTATATTGTATTATTGTAGAGAAAAATACCTACTGGCTGACGATGACAGTTTAGGGAGAGAAACATATAGGTTAAGGAAAGTTAGGTTGGAAGTCCCCAGATCAAATCCAGCAGATACGTGGACTGTATTCTTTCACCATAGGGTTAGATTGTCTTTATTAACACAGCACTTTTACTAAAGTTCATAACTTCTTGGAGTTGACCTGGCTCACAAGTGCATACTCGGAGACCAGCGGTCGTAGGTGTCCTGATGATGATCAGGGAATCACCCACAGAAGATGTGGACACGACGCGGTCTAATAAATAGCAGTACGATGAACTGATTCTTTTTTTACTAAAAGATCATGACCATACGCCGGGGCTGATCGATGACGACTGACTGCCTCCGCGTCGAAATCTACGGACTTAACCGCTAGACCACTGAGCAAACCCTAGGTACCGAAAATATATATTAAAAGTATCATCGCGGTCGTTTCCCTTCCGATGTGGTCAGAAACCACACTTCTTTTTTTATAGAAGTGGATTTACATTTAGTCAACTTTACTATAGGCCAATCATGACAAGTGGCAAGCTCGTCGATGTCTCTAGAGTACCAAACTCGAGAAATATCACAGATAAATTAAATAAATTATTGTGTCCTGACCAGGAATCGAACCCAGTACCTCCGAGTCTAAATCAGACACCGACTTGACCGCTGTCAATACTCGTATATACTACATATTAGAAATCTATATTCATTATTAAATAATCGACAATCAGTGTTCGAGCGCAGTGCGGCACACGCGGGCATATCTCGTTTTTGATAGCGCGCATATTTCGGATGATCCGATCGATTAAAAGGTAAAAAAAGCAGTCCACGCTGGGTGGCGTACTAACAAACTGACTACATCGGTATCGCACGACCATCGCACATTGTAACTATAGTGATTTTCCAAGCAACGATCGACTAGATTAGGCCAAGTATCGTTTAATATTTATGAGAATAGAATTCGATTTTATGCCTTTGTGAATATTCGGCCCGGGTCTGCACGTTGAGGCTTTGGTGCAAATTATTTTTGTAGTAAATGTCACACAAGATCTACAGTCTGTTATGGTTACTTTATGTTCTTTTTTAAATAATAGATAGACAACTATATGAAATAGGTATATAAACATATAGTACAAGGTCAGAATGAAATCGACTTTTTGTATAATAAAATACGCTAACAAAATCAGCGAAATATGCAATTAGGCGTAGCCAACTTTATCAAAGAAGCCGACAGACGCACTCAGCTAGGATGGGCGGCATTCGGGAAGCTGCGCGAAATCTTCATATCAAACATACCCAGTGTTTGAAGACGAGAGTTTTCAACCAGTGCGTTCTTCCAGTGCGTTCTTCCAGTGTTGTCGTATGGAGCAGAAACGTGGACACTGACAGTGGGCCTAGTCCACAAATTTAAGGTCGCTCAGCGGACTATGGAGAAAGCTATGCTCGGTATTTCTCTGATGGATAGAGTCCGAAACGAGGAAATCCGTCGGAGAACCATAGTTATTGATATGTGTGTCGTAGAACCGATGAACGATGGAGTAGACAGGTTCTAGAGTGGAGACCATGTACGGGAAGACGCAGAGTGGGACGACCCCCCGCTAGATAAACGGATGACCTGAAGAAGGTCGCTGGTGAAGATTGGATGAGGGTGGCAGTGGAGAGACACGGGCTAATGACCATGATGAATAAAATCGGTAGTGATGGGTTATAATAGCTATATTATATTATTAGTTACTGTACAGTAATAAATAAGCAAACATTCATCTATCCATCTTAACAAACTTTCGCATTTATAATAGAAGTAGAATGTTATATTTGAGACTGCCTCCGTGGTCTACCGGTCAAGTCTGTGGATTTACCGGGTTCGATTCCTGGTCGGGACACAATCATTGTTAGGCTAGGGACATAGCGGAGTTTGCCAAAATCAAAATCAAATTAAAATATCTTTATTTTTAAGAAAACATTGTACAAAATAATATTGTGGTCTTATACATCATTCTACTTTATATATTTGTGTGTATATGCGTGTATTTGTAAAAAGACCATATGTTTTTTTAGGTTTCAGGTGTCATTAGTAGAACCTCTTCTTGAAATAAAAAAGTCACTTTCTTTAATGATAAACATGGTGAATAAGGCCGAGTCTGAAAATAGCGATATCCATCGTGATAAATACCCAAAGGCTGGGGAGTGTTATTGTTATATAATCTCGTCCACAGCCGAGAGAAGAAATAGAGAGAGAAAGAATTACGTAAGTAAACGTACGCGCGATCGTCGACCTCTGATTAGTTATTTTTAGGAAACTTTACTGCACCGTAACTTAAGATTTTATAACTCAATAATAAAAATAAAAATATCGTAATTCTTTATTTTTATTTAAGATTATTTTATTAAAATATTTGCTCTTTAATAAAATCAACGCAGTATACATATACTCGAACATATAATATCAATAACAACCATATTCTCGTAAAATTACCATTATCCTTTTTATTTATTTTACTTTATTATACTGTAAATGTTTTAAATTAATTTATGCCAATTGTCATGATGGGCCTATAATAAAGTTGGCCAAATAATAATAATAATAACGTTTATTTTCCAAATCGATTTTACATAGTTAAATATATACAATCCAATTATTAAAACTAATATTAACAGTAAAACTAAGAACTAAGTATATACTCCTAAAATAAAATTAAGAAATAAATAAAACTAAAATCAAATATCTATACTGGGACTATGATAGTCTCGCCATAGTTGGTGCCGTGAAACCGCTTTTTTACAAACTACGGTCGTGATGTCACTTTCTGTTATATTTTTAAATTAAAGTGTAAATTGCAGCAACAATAAAGGATTAGTCATTCAGTAGTTGCAACATTAGCTTGGGTCATAGGACAAGAATGTTGGCTAATTGACAGATTAGCTGGAGGCGCCGACCGATATATTAAAATCGAGAGCTTACTCGAAAATGTGTGGGCCGAAACTATGAAGTCTTTAGTCAAACGTCAATCCAGTATTGATTATTTTAATTAATTTATTCTTATCGATTAATTAAGTTATTCGTAAAATCATCATCATCATCACTGTATCTGTATCTCTCCACTGCTGGATGTAGGCCTCCCCCAAGGGTCGCCACTTTAAGCGATCTTTCGCTACCCTCATCCAACACCAGCCCACCAGCGACCTTCTTTAGGTCATCTGTCCATCTGGCGGGAGGTCGTCCCACTCTGCGTCTTCCCGTACGTGATCTCCACTCTAGAACCCGTTTGCCCGATCGATCGTCGATTCTGCGGCAGATGTGTCCGGTCCATTGCCACTTCAGTTTGCTTATTTTAAAACCTATGCCAGTAACTTTCGTTCTCTGACGAATATTAACGTTCCGAATTCTATCCATTAGAGATACACCAAGCATAGCTCTTTCCATGGCTCGCTGAGCGACCTTGAATTTATTGACCAGACCCACTGTTAGTGTCCACGTCTCTGCTCCGTACGACATTACCGTGAGTACGCACTGGTTAAAGACCTTAGTCTTTAAACATTGTGGTATAGACGATGAGAGGATGTAAAATGGTGATGATTAAATATTTGACGATGTTTTTTTTGTCACAATTTAATTGGTATTGCCGGTCTAGAATCGATAGTATTGATAGTTTAGTATCCTTAGTTGCTATGAAAACTAAGCAACTATCAATAGTCTATAATTATTAATATTGTCGATAGTTAATGTTACATATTATCTGTCAAAACTATTAACTTACTTTTTGCCGCGTTCGCAGGTGGCGCTGGAGGGCTGTAGTTGTAATATTTTTATTTGTTGTTGCTTTGTTGTTGTTTATTGTATTGTGTGTTTGTGATATCAATTAGGAATATAAGTTTATTTTACGTATACATATATTTTAGTTTAGTTTATTTTGCTTTTTAATAAAGTTTTCATATAAGATACTTTTATCATTTATATTTTATTACTCGTAGGTATTACTTTTAGTCATAGCTTTTATTTGGATTTATAAACTGTTCTGTTCTCGTTATTATTATTTTAAATATTGTTACTATTATTAATTAAATGTCTTAACCATATAATATATCATAATTAAATGTAGTTTGACATGTTGTGGTCACGTGTTACTGGGGTACCATTCATTTATGTTTTTTTCTTACTGTTTGCTTCTAGTAATATAATTGGATTCAATGTGTACTTTGTTGGTGATCCTAATTTAATAAACAAATATTTGATAGAGAAAAGCATAGTGTCACCTATGATATCATTCACTTTTTAAGTGGGTCAAAGAGTACAAATTAGAGATTATACAATGAAGAATATTAAATGGAGATTTGGTTCAGTTATTCAAATATTAGGCAGACTTCACTATGCGGTGAAAACGGATCAAGGAGATATATGGAGAAGACATGTTGATCAAATGCTTCACACAGAAGTAACTGAAGATAAAAGTATTATTTAAATATTTTCATATATGAAAATAGTTTTACATGTTTTGACAATGAAGTAAGAATGACTACATTAAAAAGGTGTTAGATTTTGTTCAAAAATTTTTAGCTTAGTTTAAATTTTTTAGTTAAATTTAGCATGAAATATGAGTGTCAAAAACATATTGTTTCTTAAATTTGAGCACTTTTCTTTAGTTTGCGATATAAGCGATAGCTGGTGCAAATCCTGGCTAGGAGATAAATGATTAATTTATTTTAAAAAAATGGCCTTAGGTTTCTTTTGAGTATTTTTCGCTATTCCTTGTAGTTAAATATTTAGCCTTCAAAAATTCAACCTGTAATGCGTTAAAAAAATGGAAATTCGGCTGCAAAACTATAGACATAATTAAAACTACATTCAGTTAATATGTCGATATTAAAGACAAGACTAGGCGACAGGAAACCTTACAATCCTTCATCTAGAATTAATTAGTAGCACTATTATGCGTCAATCTGTAGTCTGTAGGTAACTAAAGTATGGTGCATAGATAGTTATCTTGTATTGAACGGTTGACAATAACCCTTGTCTGCTCGCTGACCTCAAAGCCATGACAGCAAGGAATGTCACCAGGGCTGTGGGCTACAGCTGTGTCACGGTCCACTAACATATAGGTACTCTAGTGTATAGATAGATAGGTATAGTTTTACCAACTTATCTGTGAACTGCAGGGCGACGCTGCTGTCGTTTTAGTCTAGCTAATTAACTTATTTTATTAATTTGTAATAACAAACAATTCAAATTCAAAATAGTTTATTACTAGGATTTCACAAAAAAATAATCCTACAGAAGATGTAGGTAGGCACTTTTACAAATAATATCTAAACTAGTAATTTAGACAAATGTGTCGCTGCTAGCTAAACTAATAGTCTTTTAACTACTGTTAAATATAGCTAGCAGGTCTCTTTCCGGGGCACAACATATTTAAAAGTTACATAATTATTTCTATAAATTATTAGGGACATTTAAAGAAACTAAACTTATAAAATCATGGAATAATAATAAAGAAGAAGAAGAGCATGCATATTCTTGTATTTGTGTGTAATAATTTAACATAATACAATGTAATAAATAATATAATATATGTATACAATAAGGATACAATACAAATAAAGATTACATAGTACAGGTAATTATACAATTAACATTTCATCCACGGATATAAATACAATTATAGGATGCACGCATTGTATTTTTTTTTTAAACAATGTAATATGAAAATAGGAAATAAGAAAGAGTCTATAGGGGTCTTCCTTGCCAAACCGCCTGGCCAGCGTGGATAGTGTAGGCCCAATTCTCTCGAATTTTCTGCAAGGCCCATCTCCAACAGTGGAGGTCTAGGAATTGGTGTTCTAGGGGCTGGGATGATAATGATGGAGGGTCTATTTAACTTTTAACGTTTCTTTGACTTGTACTAGTGAAAACTGACAACATTAGTTGCCAAGGCAACACAAACATAGCGGATTGTAGCTTATTTAATATTTTTTGCCTCCGTGGTCTAGCGGTTAAGTCCGTGGATTTAGACTCGGAGATACCGGGTTCGATTCCTGGTCGGGACACAAAAATATTTATTAATGTAAATAAATACATTTAATTTATTTGTGATATTTCTCGAGTTTGGTACGCTGGAGACATCGACGAGCTTGCCACTTGTCATGATTGGCCTATAGTAAAGTTGGCTAAATGTGAATCCGCTTATTTATAAGGGTGGTTTCTGACCACCCCGAAAGAGAAACGGTCGTGATGATACTTTACTTTACTTTTAATATTTTAGTCGTTTCACAGATAACTCGGTGACACTTCTGGTGGCATACTACGTTAAAATTACGTATGCTTTTAATTAGGTAAACGGCCTGTAATTAAATTACGTTTCTTCAAATGGTAAATTCCTTCATAGACGAACGTATACTGTTAATCCGCTATAAGAGTTGATATGTGTATTATATTTTTTTAATTTTGACGGTTATGCTCTAAGGACTGAAAATAACATTAAAAAAATGAGTATCATCACGACCGTATCCCTTGCGGAGTGGTCAGAAACCACGCTAAAGAAGCGGATCCACATTTAGCCAATTACTATATGCGAATAATGACAAGTGGTAGGCTCGTCGATGTCTCTAGCGTACCAAACTCGAGAAAAATCACAAATAAATTAAATACTAATTAAATTTATTTATTAAAATTATTTATTTGTGTCCGGACCAGGAATCGAACCCGGTACTCCGAGTCCAAATCCACGGACTTAACCGCTAGACCACGGAAGCAGTTATATAATTACAGTTAAATGCCGACAGAAAAATTATATCAATACTTTGCGCGTTGAACTCTTTTATTCCCTTATTGTGTATCATTAATTATCATGTATTTCTTTCCGCTGCTGGATTAGGCTTCCTCAGAGCAAGCGGTTTTTTTGCAAACTTTAATCACAAAGACTAGATAAAATATTATTTATTTAAATTTTATTATAAGGCGGACTTAATGCCCGGCAGTAGAATGACAGTAGTCAGAAGGTAGGTTCGATTACAGGCTTTTATTTGAAAATATAATAACATTCGTGGTCTAGTGGTAACAAACGTTGTTTTTTTACTTAATTGCACAAAGTACATGCCGCTAGACATTCTATGACGGTCAAACCTTTGGGACAACGAGAGGTGTAACATAAGGTAGGTGCAAAACTAAATAAACATGAATAATTCTGCGATTTTTAATCCGCTTCCCATACCACGACAATAACTAGATGTATATTATAAACAAGAAAACTATGTAGGTGTCTAATATAATAGCGTGACCCGAACGATAATCTAAGCAAGCATGTTTCATAAGCATAGTATTAAGGGCAAGTGCTCGTAATATTGACACGGGCTAAATCCTTAGTACGCTCGATTTAGTAACATTTTAAACCAAAGTTACGTAACAAGGGCTTTGTGCTTTAAGTACCCCATTCACTGACGCCGTAGTGATGGAATATATACACTATAAACTGTTTATGGAGGTCGATTCGTCGATATTAGACTAGTGATGTAAAATTTTAAATCTACGAGTGTTTTTTAAATTATATAAATTAGACGACGATGACGAAAAGGAATTTTAGGATAAGTGAGATAGTAAGTAGTGGTTCGGTTGTAAGAAGGAATGCCTTACTTCAAAAGTATCGCGGGTCGAACCCTGACATACATGTGTAACATACATACAATGAGAAAAACACTTTTCTTACTTATGTATATTTGTCAATGATTGTCTGCTCGCCAGGGGAACAAACTTTTACTGATCATCAGACAAGCTCCTTCCATTCGCATCTTTAAAAAACTACTTAATACTTTCTTTTTAAACAAGCAGAACAATATATTATCTTCATATATGTATATCTACTATAATAAGTATTTATTAATGAGAATTTATGTAGTCTATGTATACAAACTATTTATGTAGTTTTTTGGTTAGAATTGCACCCCACATATTTATTTTATTTATTTATTTATCTTTAAGGAAAACTTACAGCTTCTAACAAATGATTACTTATATAAATAACTAGATGCCAATTACAAGTTTCCACAAATATCTTATACAACTAAATAACTTACAAATATAAGAAACATATAAATAATAATTTTAAACCACAATAATTTAGAAAAATAAAAATAATATAATATAAATAATATATGTGTGTTATACTGTAAAAAATGATCTAGACATCGCCCGACCGACTAATTTAGGCGATGTACAGAACATGTCAATATCCATGACCTCAGCTAGGCGGTTGAGTTCTTTTGATGCTCTCGCTAAAAATGAGTTTTGACGGTAGTTGGTGCGGGCATATGGCACTACCAAAGGTCTATAAGCCCTTTGAGACCGGCTAGGTATACCAAATCCGAGTAATCCTAGGAGTTCACTGGAATCTATTTTCGATTGCGCAATTTTAAAGAGGTAAGTAATGTCCGCTATGCTTCTACGTAGCTCCAAAGGGAGTATGTGATGTCTTCTACATCTACTCACGTAGTCAGGGTCAAACGTTTTGCATCTAAAGGAAAGATGACGCATAAAACGGCGTTGAATTGATTCAATCCTAGCTATATATACTGAGTACCTCGGGTTCCAGATCTGAGAGCCATATTCCAATATGCTTCTTACATATGCACAATAAAGGATTTTTGACACCTTAACAGATTTGAGCTCCAAAGAGCAGCGGAGTATAAAACCAAGAGATTTGGAGGCTTTGGTCACTATTGATTCGATATGATTATCAAAAATTAGTTTTGAGTCGTGAATTACTCCCAAGTCCTTGATCTCATCTACTCTTGGGACGTCTTGGCCATTTATTACATATTCTGCAGTTACCGTACTGTTTTTGCGTGAAAAAGAAATTACAGCACATTTCGAGACATTTAAATCAAGTTTGTTGACCCTACAATAGTGACCAAAGCGTTCCAGATCAGACTGAAGGGATCTTGCATCAGATATACTGGAAACTGGCATAAGAATTTTCATATCATCAGCAAATAACAGATGTTTAGAGTAATAAAAGCAGTTACCTATGTCATTCACAAATAATACAAACAGGAGAGGTCCTAGTTAGTAATGATCCCTGGGGAACTCCAGAGGGAATACACAGGGAACGCGACGTGTAGCCTCGCAAAACAACAGCCTGGGATCTTGTGTCTATATACGACGCGAACCATCTATAGAGGCTGCCATGGATACCCAATCGCAATAGCTTCTCCAGCAACACACAGTGGTCGATTCGATCAAAACATTTGCTGTAGTCAGTAAAAATAACGTCAACAGACCGACCAGCACTCATGTTACGAGTTATAAAGTCATTGGAAAGAATGAGATTGGACATCGTTGATCTATTTTTTAAGAAACCATGTTGACTGTCAGTAAACGTTTGTTGCATGGCCGCATAGACCTGTTTATAGACTATCCTCTCAAGAACCTTGGCGAATATACATAATTTAGAAATTGGCCTATAGTTTTCCACATTGTCTTTAGGTCCCTTTTTGTGTATTGGAGATATAAAAGCGCTCTTCCACACATCTGGGACGTGGCCCTCAGTTATCGACCTCGTGAAAAGAATTGATAAGGGATGAACTAAACTATCGGCACACTGCACAATGAACAGAGGGGGTATAAGATCCGGACCGCCATTTTTATTAAGATCCAATGTTCTTAGCAGCCTACCCACTTCCTCCTCACTGATGAAAACAGAGCCTAAGCATGCTGATACGTCGATATTTGCACAGTCCATATCTACCGTGGAATTGCTGGTTATGCCATCACTTGAATTAGAAGCTCTAAAAGTAGAATGAAAGTAGGAAGCAAATAAGTCGCAGACCTCTTCTCCGTTTGTAGCAATGACGTCACCATATTTCATAATGGATGGAAAAGCATTTGATATTCTTTTATTTTTTACAAAGCGCCAGAAAGCCTTAGGATTGGATATGATATCAGATTCAATTCTTTCAATATAATTTGCGAAACATTTTTTTTCCAATTCCTTAGCACGTTGTCTTAACATTGAAAAAGAATCATAGTCCATCTTATTACCATATATTTTATACCTGCGATGGAATTTTGCTTTCTCCTTGAGTATTTTAAGTAAAGGGCTGGCAAACCATGCAGGGTAAGTATTTCGTGTGCTAGTTTTAGAAGGTATATGTAAGTCCCGTAACGCGTATAATTTACTGTAAAAACGATCGAAAGCTTCGCGAATAGAGCAGTCACATAAGAGACTTTCCCATTGAGTAGTGTCTAAATTAGCTTTAATTGCGGAATAATCGCCCTTTTTGTAAAGAAAGTAACTTTTAGGGTTATTCTCAATCATGTGATACTCGGCAAAGGCGACCTTCACAGTGATGGGTTTGTGATGGGGGACCTCCGGTACAAGAGGGTCAATACAAGGTCCAACCGTTACACAATCGTTTGAAAACACAAGATCGAGAATACGGCCCAAGTCGTTTTTCTGACTGTTATATTGACTAAAACTACAGAACTCAATACTGTCAAAAAACAAATTCTGTGATTCACCAGATATATTCTTATAAACAAGTTCATCAACGTTCTGTAATTTATCCCACTTTATATTCGGTAGGTTAAAATCGCCCAATATTATAAACTTATCCAGAGGGTGCGCAGAAACAATGTCACACATGTTTTCAGTGAAATTAATTAATTGTGAGTTAAATGAGTGGCCGAGATTTTCGGCGCATAAATAAACCAAGCCAATATGCATTTTATATACAACTGAATGACGATTATTATAAAGGTCGACCGTAACCCACAAGTCCTCCGACGTAGACCTCCACTCGACCCGCTCAGTGGCAACAAGTTCCCGGCGGATAGCCAGCAGCACCCCGCCCCCGTACCCCTGAGCAGTGCGAACGTAGTCACGGTCGCGTCGCCAGACAATGTATCTATCGTCAAATAATTCACCATTAAAAATACCATCCTTTAGCCATGTCTCTGTCAGGGCAATGATGTCATATGAATTAAGGGCTAAGTTTCTACAAAAAAAATCACATTTAGTACGTAGACCCTGAACATTTTGATAATAAAGCCTTAGAGTATTGGCCATTTCAGAGGAAGAGTTATAAGTAAATAGTAGCTATATAGAAGCAATAGGGGACTTAATTTATGATATACGAGAAGCTTAATAAACACTACAACACACAATGAGCCAGGAATAATTAATATAATATATATTACAATTAATAGTACATAATATAAATAATAGGTAAATAAACAGGATATAGATAAATAAAATATAATAATGAATATATAGTATCGGGCTGGAAATCCAGGACAGCAAGGTATAGTAATTGCGTCATGCTTATGGTTAGTACCAAATTTTAGATTAAGCCTAATAGGTAGATAAAATAAAACAAACACATCTATTAGTACATTAAGTTTCTGTTCGTAAGAGATGGTATAATATAAACAATTTAACGAAAAGTAGGATTTCATTATATACAACCATTTTACAATATTGAGGGAAAATAAAACAAAATAATATACATATACAATTAATTCTATTAGTTTTAGTGGGTTAAATGTTAAATATAACCTTATTATATACAACCAGTTATTAACAATAAGATAAAAATATGTACTTATATCAAAACCAAATCCCATAACAACACAGACATTAGTCAACCTTATAAGCACATAGTAGTATTTATTTCGTTCATGGCAAATTATGTGATACAAAAACTCTAAATAAAGATTTAACATCAAAATTGCGAACTTAGATTAAGAGATAATGCTACTCCAATCATTGTAATTAGTTTTATTAAAATGTAAACATATTTTTATAAAATTTGCATTTAAAGTAGGATAATATATTTTTTGTATAAAGTATAAAAAATCTTTCTTTTGAAATAAAGATAATCTTTGAATATATGCTAAAAAAGAATATAGTATGAATAGTTTATTGACCCTATGCCCACCCAATACAACAATTAGGATATTGAAATAATGAAATGCTTTCTCATCAAAGTGAACCAAACTATGCACAAATAAATATGAGGCTATAGAACAATGGAATAGATGAGTATTATAATAGTATAAAATATCTACTAAAAATATAGGGCAGCAGCTACTAGAACACTTCATGATAAATGTACTTAAATTATTTTTGCTATATCTTGTTCCGTAAATATTGTCATGGGGGGCGAGGTGGTATTCTTCCTTACAAATATTCTGCAACTCTTGACCCAGCAAAACTGAAAATTATGCTCTTTTACTGCAACTTTCACCTTAGATAACAGCATTTTATTTGGCACTGTCAGATGGTCTGACTGTCTCACTTTCCCAAAGGTTAGCTGTTAGAAAAAGCCGAGATGGCTTTAAGTACGCCTTTGTACATACTTTTAAGAAAAATGCAATAAAGTATTTAATAATATTAATGATTTACAAGATCATTGTTTCCGTGTCCCGAAGTAAACGTTCAACAGTCGGTCCTAGTTTTTTTTTTTTTTTTTTATATACGGAGTACGACATGTGACACCGCGTCCACCTGATGGTAAGCGGTACGCAAGGTCCAAGAATGGGAGCAACTGACGCCAGCCTCAGACGACCGACATCAGTCCCTATGACTATTCATTCATTACAGCCCCTAGAACAAGGCGTCCTAGACCTCCACTGCTGGAGATGGGCCTTCCAGAACTGGAGAATTCGGCCTACACTCGCCACGGCTTGGCGAGGTTATCATGACAATTTATTAACGATTCCACATGTTGGTATTAGTGGAACCGGGACCGACGGCTTAACGTGCTCTCCGAGGCACGGGAACGGTGGTGTTGTAAATCTATGATAAATGTACGTAAGAAAAGTGTATTTCTCATTGGTACATGTCGGGAGGGTTTGAACCGACTTTTGTAGGATTTAAGGTACGCGTTCTTACAACCGAGCCACCACCGCTACGGTATGTGGATGCATATTTTGGCCTGTATATATTAGTTCCACTAATATCTTGTGGAATTGTTATTAAAATTGACACGAACCCGTCTTGCCAATGTGGGGAGTGTAGGTCAAATTCTCCAAAAAAATGTTCTGGAAGTCCACCTCCTAACCTCTATTTGTGTTCTAAGGGCTGTGATGTAGTAAGGATCTATAAAAAATAACTTAAAACTATGTTAGATACGTGTAAAATCGGCTTAAAAAAAGACGTTGATGTTTTTTGAACAGCACAACACTATAGCTTTACGGGTTATCACAAATAAAATTTTGTTTAGACTAAATTGTCTAACGGTCATATTACATAGCTCCAAAATCTTAATTAGAACATAATTATTAGATATTCTCCAATCTCTAATATTGGTTTTCAAAAAGTCGAAGTTTCTTTCTAATCACAGCGATAGCTCAAAACTATATTACAATCACAATTCGAAATCTGTAAACAAATATATCCAAAATTAAATTTACAAAGCCATGTCGATATTTCTAGCTAAATCATCACTAGATCCACACTGTATCATAAACGCAATGCATTTCTAAGTGGCTACCCTTACAATAAACCTAATGTTTCTAACTAAGCACATTCTAGCTAATTCACATTAGCATTCACATCACACGAAGTATACCACAATCTCAATCGTCCCTTTAGACACAACTTGGGAAAATGAACCATAAAAATATTTCAAACTAAAATTTGTGTTAAATAGGTACGTCGATATTTCTAGCTTAGCACATCACTAGCTCCACACTATATCACAATCACAATGCAGCTCCGAGTCGCGTCGCTAACAATACCGGACACAGGCTTGATGTATTAGTAGAGATAACACGGAGAAATCACACATGTGCCTGAGTACTGATTCGAATGAGGCCACTCGAGCCACTCATAATACAGCCTTCAAATTTCGAGGACTATTTTCTCAAAATATTTTGATTGCTTATACACGCTCGCATCGTCTGTGAACCAGCAAATAGTCCCATCTTATTTTTTAGGAAAAATAATATAGACGAAAAATAAAATATAAATAATATCTAATAGTTATCTCAATAAAAATAATTCGTTGTCAGCTATTGGAATAATACAGGATGTTTTTATTTGAACAAAATAATAAATAATAGCGTTGAACATATTTCGTCAGGAAACCTATCACCACCGATTTTGTTAGCGTGTTTTATCTCTATAAAATATTTAGTTTTTCTTTGCCTACTTTTATCTCTGCAGTTTCTTTAAGTTTGACGTATGATATTATTTATATACAGGATGTTTTTATTTGAAAAAAAAAAAAAAAAATTATTAAATGAATTGAACATATTTCGTCAGGATACCTACCAACCTACTCCTGTCACTAAAACTCTTTTATTGTCCGTAAGATTAATAGGCAGAGAATGACTAACGACATTATGTTAGCACATTGTACTTGAATAAATAAATAAAAAATAAATATATTATATAAATAATCATACAAAAACGCCAAAATGAAGTCATACACAGTCTGAAATAAATCATCATGATCATCAGCCTGTATCTCTACACTGCTGGATGTAGGCCTCTCTTTCGCCACCATCATCCAACCCCCCATCGACCTTCTTCAGGTCATCCGTCCATTTGGCGTCTCACTCTACGTATTTCTCTGATGGATAGAATTCGAAACGTTGATATTCGTCAGAGAACCAAAGTAAATCTTCAAAAATTAGCAAGCTGGATTCTAAAATTAAGTTAACAAATAAAGATATACAAATATCAAGAAGATAGTAACAAGAAAAATATATTACAACATAATGCTGCTGCAAATAATACAGGTCAATGAAATTACATTGGCAAGAGCACACATCTCTATTAAAGCATAAACCTTTCGAGCAACAAAACAGGACTAAAAAGGAACAATCGTATTGAATCCCACAAAACGTTGCAAACATTTCCTTCACTGTTTGCATAGTATTAAATTACTATTTTCATTTGAGCAGCATGTAATAGTGGCGTTATGACGGTACGGACAGCAAAGAAGGCAGGCGACTCATGCGCCCGAGGCTGGGGCGTGGCGAACGCATGCGCAGGGCCACCCTGGTGACGCCCCACACGTATTGCACTAGATAGCTCCATACATAAAACTATTAAAATCTGCATTAATACTAATATTATTGTTAGCAAAAGCCAGCGAAGTTAACTTGTCTGGAATCCGCGTCTTTCAAACTATTCATAGGTGTCCTGATGGTAAAAACTTGCATAGTTTACCAGGACCTGAGAAGTATCCAGCTATCAATAATAAACTTGTAATTTGACTTCGGTTTTCGGTTTAACTTTCGGTTACACAATAGTGCCGTATCGCCACGCGGCCTCACAAACTTTCGACTCCCTGCTTTCGGAGCAAATGCAACGGAGCTGTCTACGATGTCTACCTTACCTACTTACGTTAAGTCTACTTAAAAATAAAAGTAAGAAGAGGATATATTAAATAGCTTTAGAGAAAGCCGAAGTTAATTTTATTTTTAATAGTGCATGAACTAAAGTTGTGTTTAACCACACAAGACTAACCCTAGTCTTGGTATTGTTTTTGCACAAGACTCATGCTCACATTTTTTTCGTAATTTTGCTAAAAAATATTCTTTTGTTTTTAAATTGAAACTGCGTTTTGTTTTCCTTTTTTTTCATTTTGGTAAACCAACAGTTGACAATATTATAATAAATTAATGTGAAACAAAAAATATTTACGCTCTGACAAATTTGTTCCTATAGATGACTAAAACATAAGTGTTATGCGAGTTTTTGTTACATATTGGTCAACAAGTTTAAGTAAATCAGACCAGTAGTTCTTGAGATAGTAGTTTGCGAACAAGTCCCACAAGGTACAATTAGTAACAAATATAGAGTCAAAGCAAAAATCTTGCGAGACTCTTAAGAGTGCAAGACCAAGACTAAAGGTCTTGATTTGGGCAACACTAGACTTGCATCCCGCTTAGTACCAGATGACGGGTAGGTTGATGTAACACACAATGATTAACAAACATGTTTGTCACCATACTAACAGCATTGCTTAAATATCCTTAAATATCTACTTGTAATACAGGAACAACAAAACAATAGCGAATTTGCTTTTCAAAATAAAATACATAAATAATATCTTCGCCTTTGTACACTTATTTTGTGCAATAAAGATTTCAATAATAATAATAATTTAGCTTATCAAAAATTATACTAATCTGCATAAATTGGAAGACTAATCATAATTGCCTGGACAATTTTGTAACTACAAGTTTATCAATTGCAAAGTCTACTTAAGTCTGTCCAAACATAAATACAAGGCTTAATACAAGATCGATTATTTAACTACTGCTAACACGATCTATTTGGGAACTAAAACGGTTCTGCTAGAACATGAGTGCTGAAATAATGTAAAAATTTAAATTTAAATTTTTGTATTCCACAAGTCAAGGATCAGTGCAAAAATACTGCCTAAATATTATATTGACAAAGTACGTGTATCTTGATAATTGTGGAACCTTTTACTTGGCATCTAGTTTTTTATATAAGCAACTATTGATCCAACAAATGTAAGCTGTAAATTTTCCTTAAAAAATATATCAAATCTATGCTTTACTATGAACATGAGTGATGTTTATTATAATATTAATAATAAATATTTCCAGACAGGTCACAAAGCGCCATCTAATTTCATTGGTAAGCTACGAGGCTTGTGTTATGGAAACTAGATGGTTGATAAACTACATATTATACTTTTTTTTATTGTAAATATATACATATAAACACACAGACCGAGACAAATTATACAATGTACAACTTGCCCTCGGTGGGAATCGAACCCACGATCTCCCGAGTTCACAGCAACGTTTGTTACCACTAGACCACGGAGGCGGTCATTATGACGCTGATGATGTTCAAAAAATATCAGAGATTAAAATAATAATGAATTGAATTGCATATACATATTTAATAATAATTTTGTTGGTAGTTGAATTTTAATAGATGTCATTAATTAATTAAGCTTTCATTAATTTGGTTTATGCGTAGGTATTGAAATCTACGATCAAAGTCTTCTCATTTTCGAAATTAGCAAATGAGTAAAAAACAAAGCACGTGAAACCGCCAGTGCCTCGGACAAGATAAAGAAATATACGAAGAGGTGCTGCGTTCGAGGCCCAAGATAACACCATTAACGCCGGCGAGCTTGCAAAACAAAACGGCCGAAAGAGTACGAAAACATTCCAGTAAAACCATAAACCCATAAGCCACCAACAAAGACAAAGGATTTCTACCTTTAAACCATAGTGAATTAAGACTACATTCTAGTAAAAGCAATGTTAACTTACACGGCATTGGATTAATTAAAAAGGTAGCATCTTCAGTTTGCGAAAAAGAGTTAGCGAATGATGGTAGTGATAGTGAAATGAGTGGAGTAAGTTTTTCTTAGCCACCCAGCCAGCAACATAATTAATGACGTTCGTGTAGTGGACGAATTTTAAAATCGTTCTTTATTTGGCTTAAAGCAAGCTCGGTCCTGTGGCGATAGGAGCGATATGGCATCGGAAATGCGTCCAGACTAATTACTCATTGAGGTAGGACCGTATTAAGGAATATGTTGATTTATATTCCTTTATTTTATCAAAACTGCCTCCGTGGTCTAGCGGTTAAGTCCCTGGATTTAGACGCTGAGGTACCGGGTTCGAACCTGGTCGGGATACTACAATATTTTTTTAAATTTGTTTGTAGTATTTCTCAAGTTTGGTACGCTAGAGCTATCGACGACCTTGTCACTTGTCATGATGGGCCTATAGTAAAGTTGCCTAAATGTCAATACGCTCCAAAAAAAAAATGTAATTTCTGATTACCATGGGGAAGGCATATGGTCGTGATGATACTTTACTTTTTTATTTTATTAAATCATTTACATATTTCCGTATGGTTAGTACGTAACACTTGAATATTGTCAATACATATTTGTTTAATGTAATACAAAAAAATATATACCGCCTGGAATTTGTTAAAGAGCAAATATTTTCATATTATAATCTAGAATAAAAATAAAGAACAACGTAGTTTTTATTTTACTTATTCAGCTATTAAATTTTAGGTAACGATGCAGAAATGTTTTCCTAAATATATCGCCAATCATACAGAGCCTAGTAGGTAGCGAGAGGTCGACGAACGCGCGAACGTTGACTTACGTAATTCTTTTTTTCTCTAATTTCGTATTTCGCCTGTGGGCGATTTCAATTAATAATATCACTCCCCAGCCTTTATGTATTTAATACGATGGATATCACATAAATGAGGATTTTGTTTTTACTCATAATTAGGTACTGATATAGGAAATAAGATATAGTTCACAATGTATTTCCATCGGGAATCTCGGTTCCCAATCGGAATACGACGACACCCGAAGTGTCAATCAATTATTGTATTAAATGAGTAAAATGTTTAAATCCATTAATAATAAATGAGAGTGCACTATAAATTTTCCGATAAAATACGATGAATAACTATTATGCACTACATCTGTATTTAATATATATAAGTATCAGGTTACGCGGTGGTGGCTCGGTTGTAAGAACGCGTTTCTTAAATCCCACAAAGGTCGGTTCAAACCCACCCGAAATGTACCAATGAGAAATACACTTTTCTTACGTACATTTGTCATAGATTTACAACACTACCGTTCCCGTGCCTAGGAAAGCGCGTTAAAGCCGGTTCCACTAATACCAACTTGTGGAATCGTTAATAAATTGTCATTGAAAATTGACATCATATCCTCGCCAAGCAGTGTGGCGAGTGTAGGCCAAATTCTCCAGATATATGTTCTGGAAGGCCCATCTCCAACAGTGGAGGTCTAGGATTTTGTGTTCTAGGGGCTGTAATGAAACCAGGTTACAATCTAATAATAATCATATTTCTGCAACAGGAAAAAGCTTTGGATAAGCTATATTACCAATAGGTTATACGCGGAATGATATTTACGAGAAATAGGAAAAATAGATTTCACATCGGCGATTGTAATAAAAAGCTAGACAAACTATAAATTACAGGTAAAATAAATAACTTTCCAGATAGAAAACAGAATAAGAAAGCTTCAAAATGATCGTTAATATTATGAGAATCGTTATTTGCTTCGCATACAATAATGGCATATTTAGTGCTTGATATCTGTTAATACCGAAAGGTTGGCATAAATCGGCGAGAGCGCAATCTAACATCGCGCCCCCGCCCCACCACGTAACTCACGCCTATCTGCTCCGAATATTGTTAATCAGTGGATCATTAGTTCTTGTTTCATCCACACTACCTGGGTTAACAAGAAAGAAATGCAATATAACTCAATTATATTTGATTTGAAGCCGTCTGCATAGCGTGGCTAGTGTAGGCCAAACTCGTCAGATGTTCTGGAAAGCCCATATCCAACAAAGGAGGTCTAGGACTGTGTTCTATGGGCCGTGATGATTGATATATTTTTTGGTGGTCTTTTTAGTATCCCTATGAGTTCACGACATTGTCACAAAAAAGTAAAGTATCATCACGACCGTTTCCTTTTCGGGGTGGTCAGAAACCACGCTTATAAATAAGCGGATTTACATTTAGCTAACTTTACTATAGGCCAATTATAACAAGTGGCAAGCTCGTCGATGTCTCTAGCATACCAAACTAGAGAAATATCACAAATAAATTAAATGTATTTATTTACATTAATAAATATTTTTGTGTCCCGACCAGGAATCGAACTACGTACCTCCGAGTCTAAATCCACGGACTTAACCGCTAGACCACGGAGGCAGTTGTTATTGACATCGTCACAGTTGTACGTTTTTTTACTATATTTAACTTAAGTGTCACACTAAGTCGCATGTATTTCAAACCTTTTTTTGTTCTTTACAATCTTGCATTTAGCAAAACTAACAATTAAAAAAATAACATTATTACCAAAATTGAGCATGGGTATCGAAACTTAACCTTAATCAACAAACAATTATCAGTTCTCCATCTGCCTATTCTTATTATAAATATTTATAAACTTAAATACTAACCTAGCCGATTGAGAACAAGAGTCAGCTAGCACCGAATTAAAGGCACTCGTGTTGTATGAATTAAATTTTAGATGTTAGAAAATCAAAAATTAAAACACAATTGTATACTTGCTCAAACCTTTAAAATACAAAATTTTGTGATGTATTATTTAAGTTTAATTATTTATTCGAAGTAAATAAAGTAAAGTAAAATAAAGATAAAAAACTAATTAAAAATAAACCTAAAATAAAATGAATAAACGTTGTCGAAGAAGAAGTATCTGCAATTAGCAAAACTGTCATTTAAAAAACGTGGATATGAAAATAAATTGCACCCTAAGAATGTTGTTTTAAAAAGACGCTCCCTGTAAGCGAAATATAAGCAAGCAAACACTAAACCAGATGGAGTCTGGAGTCTTGGAGATAGCTCCATAGCGCACAGTTCTGATATAGATAAAGCCTAACGGGGAGGCGCTGCTATAAATCCCAAAAAACGAACCACGTGACAGAAGATCCACTCCCATTCTAACCCATAAACATAGCCTTTTGATAATTACTTTAAACAATAAATGGATTTTGATAAGCTGCGGTAACTAATTAAAAATACTATAATTAACAAGTTATTTCTACAGATAGTATTTTTATGAATTTCACTAATAGTTTTACGATTATGAAATTAACAAAAAGTATGTAGCTGTAGTAAAAACACACAATCAAAAAAATCACGTGGAATACTGTTCACACCTTTGGGATGGTTCAGCCAAGTACATCACAGATGCTCTCAATGTCCTACAGAGGCGAGCTATTCGAATTGTGGACGATGCCACTATATCTGGAACTCTCGAATCCCTGCAGCTTCGCCGAGATGTAGCTTCTCTGAGCGTGTTCTACCGGCTATACTATGGTGAGTGCTCTGAAGAGCTCTATAACCTAATTCTTTCCTCTCCATTCCGCAACCGAACCACACGCACACAATATGCACCCACATACCGTAGTCACCATCCCTTCGCGTACCTATAAATTTGGTGACTCATACATCTATCGCACAATAAAGATATGGAATGCTGTTCCAGCCTCTGTGTTTTCACTTTCCTATAACCTGGAGTCCTTCAAGCGAAGTGTGAAAAGGCATCTAGTCAAGCCGGCATAGTGTTAGGGACTGATGTCGGACATAAGTGTCTGATGCCAGTTGCTAACATTCATGATCCCTGCGCGCCACTTACCATCAGATTTTTTTTTTGTTTATTTTTTTTAATATTTCCAGACAGGTCACACAGTGCCATCTAATTTCCGTGGTAAGCTACGAGGCTTGTGTTACGGAAACTAGATGGTTGATAAACTACATATTATACTTTTTTTTTTTGTAAATACATACTCGTACATATTATACATATAAACACCCAGACCGAGACAAATTATACAATGTACAACTTGCCCCCGGTGGTAATCGAACCCACGACCTCCCGAGTTCATGGCAACGTTTGTTACCACTAGACCACGGAGGCGGTCTTGTATAAGAAGAATGATGAAGAAGATGGGCGTGCTAGTATAAAAAAAAATCTAAAAACTTTTTTTATAAAAAACGTTGTAGAACTAATTGTATGTAGGTAAAGTAAAATCCAATATTGCTATTTTAACGGTCTCACTGTACAGCAATAAAGTATTTTACAAGTGATACAAGAATGTTCGTCGGTAATCGGTCGGCCGCATCTTCCAGCACTTGTTGTTTTAACTTTATAAACACTGCGCTATTTATTTCTGGAAATCGGCCGAGGTTCATCAATAAAGGTTAGGTTCGCTCGCTCTTCTGGGAACCTTTTGCTCTTAATAACAGGCGTTTTCACATTTTCAGATTTAATAACACCAATCATGACGTCTTTAGAAAATCTTTTAGCAATCTCTTTATTTTATTTCTTCCAAACATTATTGAACAAAACGCAATAATAAATCTAATGCCGCTATACATTTAAAGAGAATAGAACTTTCATATCATCACGACCTTTTCCCTTTCGGGGTGGTCAGAAAACACGCGGATAAATAAGCGGATTCACATTTGGCCAACTTTACTATAGGCCAATCATGACAAGTGGCAAGCTCGTCGATGTCTCCAGCGTACCAAACTCGATAAATATCACAAATAAATTAAATTTTAATTAAATGTATTTATTTACATTAATAAATATTCTTGTGTCCCGACCAGGAATCGAACCCGTTACCAAATCCACGGACTTAATCGCTAGACCACCGAGGTAATATATATATATTTATATATACGAGTATAGGTCCCCAAATTATTTAATTACCATCAAAATAATTAAATGTTATTAATTATAGCAGATAGTCTATCTTCAAACATCCTTGGTGTGTATTTCCAATTGAATCGGTTACTAGTTATATGCTTCCTACATTAAATAAATTATTAATTTGGCTTTAAACCGCGGGTGCTTCGGTAGCCCGTGTCGTTTCCATGTAGTGTCGCAGACGACAACCTGCGAAGTCCTTATACGCACTCAATGGGGCCCAAGTTACGTGTAACTCGCGCCAAATCGGTCGGCTTTAAGTTAATTATGTGAAGTTTGCTTCCAAAGACTTGTGAGCTATAAAATTAAATTTAAGAAAAAAAGAGGACCGAAACTGGGATTTACAGGACCAAGTCCCATTGTCAACCACTAATAGGGTATTCGAAGACAGTAACTAGTATTGTTAATTTACATACCAATTTAAATCTGTTTTAGATATTTTTGGCGCCAATGTTATTTTTAACAGCAGAATGATATGCTCTTGAACAATAATAAGAAAACAAAACTTTACTTAAATTTAGTAAAGAAACAAAAAGGTTAATCGTCGAAGAACAACTTAGAGAAATGTTTCTAAATATATACTCGTAGATAGATAAATTTTTTATTGCACAATAAACAAAAACACATTAAAATGTACATAGGCGAACTTAATGTCTAGTAACATTTTCTATCAGCTAACCTTTGAAATAGTGCGCAATGATTGTGGGTGCATTAAATCACTAATTTAAAATCGAGATTAATAATAAAAAATAAAAATCTTAAACTAAATAAAGAGAGAATAATCCAAAAGATTGATTTGAGCCTTAAAATATCACTAATCTCGGCTCTATGAAGTAGATTATGGTTTCTGGGATCATTCGTTGCCATTACCGACAACCCGTTACCAGGTACGCAACGTAATAGCGTTTGTAAATCATCAGGGGACGGGGCAACACCGCCTGCTTCGTAGATGCTTAACGCATAAGGCGAAAGATCTCATTCACACGTTCGTCAACTTAATAGACCCTTATTAAAAACCTACTGCTTGTCACTAAGCTCCATTTAATTCCAAATTTAAAATTAATATAAGCGACTTGCGTATGCGCAGCGGCTTGTAAGTAGTCGCCATTCAAACTCCTTCGTTATCTGTGTTCCATTTTGTTTTGCTTGCGATTCAATTAAATGCGATTATGATTTATTTTTGAATGAGCAATTGATTTATAACCGATTTGATTGTATTAAATGTTTCAACGGTTGTTCGATTATTAATTTAGTAGTCCGAATATAAATATATTTAGACCAATAAATTACTCAAAAACCGAGTTAATTTAAATATCAATTTTACAATTGGCGTTTAATCTCGGAGTAAATGGCGAGGTCTGTTATTTGTGAAAGGAATTTTCGCATTAGAAACTAAGAATTGGAGAGGCCACCTGGCGGGGGGGCGCGTGGGAACGCTCCCCTAATTACCCCCGCTCCAGATAACGAGTTCTAATTCGCGGGCTGCGTGCGCCGGCGCCGGCTCTCACGCACGCATGTATGGGTACCACATTTCCTACACATCCAGAGATTTTCTTTAAACTCTGTAGACATATACTCGTACTTAAAGTCAATAAAGTTTTTAGATACACTGCAGGTCTGAAAGCGTTAAATAGTTAAAATAAATATGCGCAGAAACAGTACGAGTACCTATACCCTAAGCTGTACAACCGTTTCAACTCAATAAATAAAATTACTCACTTAAATTTAAACGAACTAAAAATATCACTTAAAAGTTACCTATCTAACCTCGATTATGACAGTACCGAAGAGATGACGACATGACAAAATGTAAACTAGCGAACAAAAGGAATATACATATATACGGGTATAATCAACAATCTTACACTCCCTTTTACTTCTCCACCCTTCCCCACCTTTTTATGCACACACACACTTACATACAATACTTTACTTGCTATTTGTGTAACCTCTTTTTCCATTTTTTTTGTATGATCATTATTGGAAGACACTGTCTCCTGTTATAGAGTACAGCTCATGCAGGAGACAGGGTTAACCATAACGACACAACATTATTTTGTGTTAATAAACGATTTGTATTGTATTGTTAAACACAGGAAATCACTAGCAGTGGTTAGGATATTTAAAGTGTTTATAATGTCAATCTAAACAATAATAATAACGGAGGCCAATAAAAATAATATAACGATTTAGGCACTAGCAAAAATAAGTAAGAAAAAAAGGACATACCCTTTGTTTGACTTGAAATAGGATCAGCAACAGTAACTACACTGGAAAACTAAAATACTAAAACTGCATTAGAATGCCGTGGTTCCCCTACACGCATTGTCTTCCAGTAATTGCCGATGCTGTTCAATTTGTTGGATTTGTTGCCTCTCAACCTCGCCACGGTGATTCCTTTAACTCCTTCACAATTGCAAAGTAAATCGTATGCCTCCTTAGGGGAGCTGAGAAGTTCCAAGCAATTAGACTCTTTGTAAATAACACCAGTCTTATAAAGTGTTGCTGTTATAGTCTTTACCACTTTAACTATGTGCGAATAATGTTTATAGGTAACACAAAGATCATTACATTAATATTTTAAAACCATGATGATGTAATATTCAAAGATAAAGATGACAGTTTGTTTGTAAGCTTTAATAAACTTATTTAAAGAAAGTCCTATAAGTAACAGGGTAAATAATGAATAATTAACCGATATGATGGATAAAATATTTTTAAAGGCAATTTAGTAACACAATTTAGCTATTATTAATGAAATACTTAAAATTACAGTAATAAAGGAAGGCATAAGTAAAGTCTATGTAAAATGTGACGCTACAGCTTATGAGCATGCGCAGGGCGTTACGCCCCTAGGCGGCTGATGAAGACATCACGGGCGCGCCAATTGATTAGTCGCGCGACGAAGCTTGCAACGCGAGGATGTGTTATTATGCGACGTTAGACACGCGACCAGTGGGGTGCATGTCGGGTAAAACATTATGACATGAGGAATTTGCGGAATCTTATAGCTTGCTCCAGATAATTGCTTCGCTACATCATATTGAATTATCTATCAGTAATTTTTTTTTGACATTTTTATAATGATTCCACAAGTTATATTAGTAAAACAGGGAACCAGACGGCTTAACGTGTTCTCCGAGGCACGGGAACGGTCGTGGTAGTGTTGTAAATATGAGGTAAAACACGAGGAGTTTACGGAATCTTATAGCTTCCTCGCCAAGCCGTCTGGCCAGCGTGACGAGTGTAGGCCAAATTCTCCAGATATATGTTCTGAAAGGCCCATCTCCAGCAGTGGAGGTCTAGGACGCTGTGTTCTAGGGGCTGTAATGATAGCTTGTTGCGTTCCAGATAATTGCTATGGCAGATTTTTTTCATATGTAATAAAAATACAAGTTTTCTATGCAACTGACAGTTCTATTAGGTACCATCTATCATGCGCCATCTATTTTTTATTTATTTATTATAAACTTTATTGCACTAAGTACAAAGGCGGACCTAATGCCGCTAGACATTCTATACTGGTCAAACCTTTGGGACAACTAAAGCAGTTACGACGAGATAAGGCAGGTGCTATCAAAACTAATAGAAAAATATTAGACTTCAATATATACTAGTGAATAAATACTTATTTACATACTAATACATACACAAATACATACAAATAAAACTACATACATACGTTCTATGAATATACATAAATATAATATACCTACTATATGATGACTATAATGAGAGAAATAAATATAGCAGAGAGTGTATTAAGCTTATGGTAAATTTAAATAGTGCGCATAGACCAGTTTCTTAAATAGTGTTCTATTTGGAGCTTGACGGATGTCCACCGGTAACTGGTTCCAAAGATGCACAGCCACCACCGCAAACGACTTGGAAACGAATGCGGTGTGATGTGTGGGGAAGGAGAGCGTGGAGTTAGAAGAAGAACGTAAAGTTCTGTCATGAGTGGCACCAAGAAAATTAAATTTCTCTTTTAAATATTCCGGTGTATTAGGCTCATATAATACTGAGTACAACATGCAGAGAATCCTACGGTTCCTGCGATGGCGTATAGGCAACCACTTTAGTTTGTCACGGAATGGCGAAATGTGATCGTACTTTCTTAGACCGAAGATAAATCTGATGCATGCATTGTGTAGTCGTTCCATTTTATTTAATAATTCCTCAGTGAGATCCACACAACACACGTCACCATAGTCGAGCAACGGGAGTAGCAGGGCTTGTACAAGAGTTATTTTAGCTTTCAACGGCAGAAAATTTTTGAGTTTATTAAGAGAGTGCAGTGAGAAAAAAATTTTACGACTGGTGTCGGCGATTTGCGCTCCCCAGCTAAGATGAGAGTCAAGGTGTAATCCAAGACTCTTAACCTCGCTGCGGAACGCAATAGGCGCGTTGTCATACCGAAGCTGGTCAATTCTGGTAAGTTCAATTTTTGATAACAATCGGGAGCTCCCGACTATAATTGCCTGGCACTTGTTCGGGTTGACAACGACGCCAAACCGCGACGACCAAGAGTATACATTATTAAGATCGGAATTTAGCCAAGCTATAGCACTGTTAAGCGTGGTAATATCCGTCTGCACATAGAGTTGCAAGTCGTCAGCGTACAGATGGTAGTTACAGTGAAGAGATGATGTGATGCCATTAATGAATAATGAAAATAATAATGGAGACAAAATACCGCCTTGTGGAACGCCTGCACACAAGTTACACCAGTCCGACGTCGTATCATTAACACGTACTTGTTGCCGACGACCACAAAGATATTGTGTGAACCAATCTAGGGATCTTGACGAGATCTTAAGACGAGACAAAATGGCGATTAGCAACTCAGGATTAACTGTGTTAAAGGCATTGGTGAAATCAATCAGTACAAGTACGGTTACTTTAGTTTCATCCATGCCGTGTCTGATGTCTTCAGTTACTTTCAGTAAAGCTGAAGTTGTGCTATGACCAGGACGAAAGCCAGATTGAAAGGAGTTAAGAAGCCTATTATCGTGAAGAAAATCTGATAATTGTTTATGAACAATAGACTCCAAAACTTTAGAAAGGAATGGTAAGATCGATATAGGGCGGTAATGTGTAGGAAGAGTTGGTGAGGAAATTTTGGGAAGTGGAATGATAAAGGCTTGGCGCCACAAGGATGGAAATTGGCCGGAGGTGAGTGAAAAATTAATAATACGAGAGATAGTGGGTAAAAGTAAATCAATAATAATTATGATCATAGCACGACTAATGAAATCACATCCTATTGCTTTCGAAGTTATGGAGCTGATCGTCTTAAGGATCACGTCACTTGATACCTCTATAAAATTAAATGGCTCAATATTGTGTGTCGGCATCTGGGCAATTTCGGTCAATGTTGCTGTTCTTACAGCAGCATTTAACGTCGGAGCTGAAGCAAAATGAGTGTTAAGCTGGTCAAGCGTTACAGAGCCAAAAGACGATTGGCTCTGAGAACGACCCAGCCCAATAGATTTAAGAAATTTCCAAATATTGGATGAACATTTATTACTGATATTTTCATGAAAGTGGCGGCGTTTGGCTGTTCTACACACCTGATTACATCGGTTTCTGGCAACCCTATATGCAGACCAGCTATCATCACTTCGACGACGTCTATACCTGCGATAAGCGCAATCACGTATTTTCATCGCGGTACGGACTGAGTCATCTATCCACGGCGCCGGAGGACGCCTCAATTTCGTGGAGCGCATTGGAGCATGATGATCATAGAGCTTTAGAACCTCACGATTAAAGATATCAACCATCTCATCAATACTTTTAGGATTATCAAAAGAGCTCCAGTCAATAGAACCAGCATCACTACGTAAACGTTCTATATTTATATGACTAAAGTGCCGCATAACAACAGTTGGTGGTCGGTATTTAGGAGGCTTACATTTGTATGACGCATAGATGAGATCGTGGTGGGAGAAGGCAGGGGCTGGGAGCTGACCATGACACACAACAATATCAGGGCGAGATGTGCACATTAAATCAAGAAGTGTATCGGACGAAACAAGATGATGGGTTGGGCCAGTTGGCAGAAGGGAGAGATTTGCGGAAGAAAGAATTTTTAATAGTTTTGAAGCACGGGATTTGGCAACTGAATGATCATCAACTAGGCAGGTATTAAAGTCCCCCATTATTATATTATGAGAATATTCCGACACGATCTATCGTATTAAAAAGTTAGTAATACACCCCATTCGAACCGTGACCCTTTTGGTTTTTAGGATATATTTTTATCATTATAATTACAGCTCCTAAAAGACAATACAAATTCCTAAAACTTTACTGCTACAAATTCAGGAAGGCGTAGATGATATTTTCTAACCTTTTTGAAATCCCGATTTTAAATTAGTGATTTAATGCATCCACAATCATTGTTCACTATCCCAAAGGTTAGCTGGTAGAAAATGTCACTGGACATTAATTTCGCCTATGTACATTTAAATGTGTTTTTGTTTATTGTGCAATTAAGAATAAATCTATCTATCGTGATGAAGCTAGAAAGACGGATTGGCAAGAAAAAAATTACTACGAGTATATTAAATAAATCCCTTCTTTTTATTCATATCATTATTTATGGAGGATAAATTCGCTATTATAAGAACCAACTAATTTCACAGTAAAAGCAAATAGTTAGCACTTTTCAATAGTGTAGTAAATTATTACAACAATTATTGTCAGTAATAGCTGCGTACACGCATTCAACTGAATTGAATGGATATATTTATGCTGTTTTATTGGTTTTACATCACACTACTGGCATTCACTTTTGTGCATTTTACTATACAACTAGATATTATTGATTCGAATTTGTATTAACCAAGTTTCTTAATATATTAAAATATATGTTGTGGATCAAAAAGAACCTTGAAAATCTAAATTTTAGCTGGAGGAATCATTATGCCAATATGTCCGCGATAATGCCTGCCGTGGTGCCTCGGTTGTAAGAATGCTTTCCTTAACATCCAAAAAAGGTGGGTTCGAACACCGGCATGTACCAATGAGAAATACACTTTTTTACGTACATTAGTCGTAGATTTACAACACCAAGGTTCCGGTGCCTCGAAGAGAGCGCCAACCAATATAGCGTGGCAAATGTAGGCCAAATTCTCAAAAAAAAAAACTAGAAGGCCCATCTCCAACAATGGAGGTCTAGGACTATGATGATGCCTGCTGTCCCCGCCTACATGACATGGGGGACTCCTCCTTTTCGGTCCTATATGGTACACGTTTGGGGCATCATTGCTATGCCTAATACACACAACTTGCAATAACAGAAAAAATAAGAAAATATACCGATCTTAAAGATGAAATATCACGCATGTGGCACATGCGCCACGTCACAATAGTACCAATAGTCCTATCATCTACCGGTGTCATCCCTAAAAACCTACAGCAATCACTTCAATTACTAGATTCATCCCCACACACATACATCTCATTACAGAAAGCCACAATACTAACTTACAAACGGAACTAGATCATCATTGAAATTATTCACTCACTTTCATAAATAATGCTGCCTTGGCTAAGGCTAGCGAGCATTATTAAAATCCGGCCTAAAAACCGGAGTTTGTAATATATACGAAAATAATAATAATCGTTTATTTCCAATAAAATCCTATGTAGGTACATGTTTTTCTATTGAAAATCTACTTTGTTATTTGTCGCTCTAAGTATTCTGGTGTGTTGTAACGATCGTTTAATAGTGTCCATTTATATGGAGACTAGCGTGTCCAGTGAACGTTTAAACCTAATTCAAGCTCTACGGGAACCCGAACGCTTCAGGGTGTGAAACGGAATTAATTGCAAGAAATATGTATCAATTTATTATATCAAATTGATATTTTCACAATAGATTATTGAGTAAGTAAGTGAATAAAGGGCTTTGTTGTGCCCACTGGTTATGTTGAATAATATTCTTGAGGCAGGATATTATTTCAATTACAAGAATTAATAGTTGCTAGTAAAATAAACAGATTAGGAATAAAAACGATTGAAAAAAGTAAAGTAGAGTATCATCACGACTGTTTCCCTTCCTGAGTGTTCAGAAACCACGCTTATAAAGAAGTGGATTTACATTTAGCCAACCATATATAGCCAATCACGACAAGTGGCAAGCTCGTCTATGTTTCCAGCACCACCAAACTCGAGAAATATCACAATTAATATAAATTTAATTATTTAAAATAATTATTATAGTGTCCCGATCAGGAATCCAACCCGGTACCTTCGAGTCTAAATTCACGGACTTAACTGCTAGACCACGAAGACAGTTTGATTAAAAACGATTGAGTAATAATAATAAAGAATACAGTGAAACTAAAGCTTGCAATATTACGAAAAACAGGTGTTGCAAATAAAAAAAATCTTTCTTTTCCAAAATACTGTAAAGAAGAATAAATACAAAAGTATTATCTACAAAAATGTTTTTGCAACCTGTACCAATAGAATACTCAAGATTTTACTTAAAAAAAGCAACGTGTTATTATTATTATTAATAAAATACTTTATTGCACTTTATTTAATAGTAAATACAAAGGCGAACTTAAAGCCATATCGACTTTTTCTACCAGCTAACGTTTGGGAACGTGAGGCTGTATAAATATGTACCTTATTTCAAAATTTGGTACTTAAAACGAAAAACCAAAATTTAAAACATAATTCCGTAGTTACATAACAAGATAAGATAAGCTTATGATTGTATAGGACTTAATGTTTTGGCTCCAGTTCGCCTTTCTCTGTATGACCCTCAACCTTGACTTGCCGCGCCCTGTACACTGCATACCGTCTACACACGTCAATTCACCAAAAGGATGTATGGAATGCAAAAAGCTTGCACATAGCTCAAAACATTGTTCATAATTTACCAATAATGGTCCTAATCAAAATAGAACCTGACATTTATAAAACACACGGTTTATATATTTGAGTTAACTAGTGCCAATGAACTTTTATACATGAGTACCTTATTGTATATTACCTTGTAAAATTTAAATAATTTGCTCACAATAGCTATACAATCATCATTACGACCGTTTTTCTTCCGGGATGGTCAGAAACTACGCTTGTAAAGAAGCGGATTTACATACATACGTATCTTCACGCCAGATCCCTTGCGGGGTAGGCAGAGACAATTGAGCGCCATTTGACACGATCACGACATACCTCTTTCGCTTCGTCGACATTCATTAACCTCTTCATACATGCCCTTTGGTTACGAAGACTTTTTAATGTTCCTTCAGTCAGTGTTTTATTTATTTGATCGTGATATGTGAGTCTCGGTCTGCCAGGGCCTCTTTTACCCACAACTTTCGCATTATATATCTGGTTCGTCAATCTTTCATCGCTCATCCTTTCAACATGCCCGAACCATCGTAGCATGCTTTTCCTTATTTTTGTCCCTATGCTTTCCTTGATACCAACCCTTTTCCATTAATTTATTATTAATTTATTATATATATTATTAATTTATTATATATATTATTAATTTATTATATATATTAATTTATTATATATATTATTATTAATTTACATTAATCCAAATTTACAATAGACCAATCATGACAAACTGCAAGCTTGTCAATGTCTTTAGCGTACCAAACTTAAGAAATATCACAAATATTAATTAAATTTATTAATTCAAATTAAGAAATAATGTTGTTTTACAAACAGGAATCGAACCCGGTACCTCCGAGTCTAAATCCACGGACCTAGACAACGGAGGTAGTTACAGTATTTTAGTCATATTATATTATAGGATGACAATATACAATACCTACAATGACCATTTGAAATACATTACCAACTTACTCACAGTTGCTTCATCATATTAGCCTCTGTCATCCATCCCCCACCAGTAGAAAAAGTAGAATAATTAAACGTCATAATATGTTTACCCTTTTATAAATTATCATTTAACGAAAGATTTTACTTAGGTAATTTATAATCAGCTACACGGGTCACGTACAAATGATTTACTTTCAATAACCGCAAACTCAGAGTCAGTTGTAAATGCTGTCGATCGAAGTAATTTATACGGATTGCCAGTTATTTACTATATCTATGATCTAGTTCAATTTGCATATGCACTTGAAATGTTATAGATTGTAAATATTATTAGCGAAACAGCTGTGGCATTAGTAACTGAAAGATCTAATCCAGAGGTTATCAGAGTCAAGGATACAGAATGACTAATACTTCAAGCATTATTGACTTAAGAAATAAAAAGTTGTCAAACAATAAAGGTGTTGCAATAGGTACGCTGGAATACAAAAAGAAACGAGTATATGTTAACTCACTACATACATATCTTCACGCCAGATCCCTTGCGGGGTAGGCAGAGACAATTGAGCGCCATTTGACACGATCACGACATACCTCTTTCGCTTCGTCGACATTCATTAACCTCTTCATACATGCCCTTTGGTTACGAAGACTTTTTAATGCACCTTCAGTCAGTGTTTTATTTATTTGATCGTGATATGTGAGTCTCGGTCTGCCAGGGCCTCTTTTACCCACAACTTTCGCATTATATATCTGGCTCGTCAATCTTTCATCGCTCATCCTTTCAACATGCCCGAAACATCGTAGCATGCTTTTCCTTATTTTTGTCCTTATGCTTTCCTTCATATCAACCCTTTTCCGTATTTCGACGTTACGTATGCGGTCCGCCAAAGTGACGCCACATATCCGCCGCAACGACCGCATTTCTACTGCATTAACCCTACTCTCATGCGTATTCTGACATATCCACGTTTCGCTTCCATATATCAGTGTTGGTACCAACATGGCATTGTGTATGGCGAGCCGAGCTTTGTCGCTGACATTTCGACTGCCGATCAGTGAACCCCAGGGCACCGTTAACACTATTTCCCGCGTTCACTCTTCATTCAACGTCCCTATCGTACTTCCCATCCGCAGTGAAAACACTGCCCAGATATATAATTTCATTTACTTGTTCTAGAGTTTCATCATCAATCTTTATCGTCACGGTTGTCATCCTTCTTCTTTCAAACACTAGTACCTTGGTTTTTCTCGCATTCAAATTTCACTATTAAAATATACTTACAAATAACATGATGTCATGAATATTATGCAGCCATGGTATTTTGCTAATGTATAGACATGCAAGCATTTAGCATAATTCGTAAATGGAGCACTCGAAGATAGATTTATGGTTGTTAAGAACGAATTTATTAGGTGCACTGGTTTCTTAACTCAGTAAAGTCCCATCAGCACGTTTGGTATTTAAAGCTTTAATTTAAATGTTAATTAAAACTGCCTCCGTGGACTAGCGGTTAAGATTTAGACTCGGAGGTACCGGGTTCGATTCCTGGTCGTAACACAAAAATATTTATTAATGTATATATAAATACAATTAATTAATTTTTAATTTATTTGTGATATTTCTCGAGTTTGGTACGCTGGAGACATCGACGAGCTTGTCATGATTGGCCTAAATTTTATTTATTTATTTATTTTAAAACTTTATTGTAAAGATACAAAAGGCGAACGTAATGCAGCTAGGCATTCTCTGCCCGTTAACCTTTGGGACATTGAGATCATTTAATATTGAGTACGGTGCAAATAAATAGAATAATCAATCGTAATAATATTATATATATAATATATGGCAATACACATACATATAATAATATAGGTACATACACGTACATACTAATATTACATAAATAATATATATATACATAATACGAATATAATTTAATTACTTATAACATAATACATAAATAATAATGATACCTTTAAAAACAACTATAGTAAAGTTGGTTAAATGTGAATCCGCTTATTTATAAACGTGGTTTCTGACCACCTCGAAAGGGAAACGGTCGTGATGATACCTTGCTTTAAAATGTTTGTATTTTTTGTTAATTTAATCTCGTCTTATAATTTTGACGCAGCTGTATTTTTGAATAATAATAATAATAATAATAAATTCTTTATTGTACAGAACCAAAAATAGTGTGGGTACATAGGCGAGCTTAATGCTATAAATGCATTTTCTACCAACTAACCTTTGTGAATGGGGAGCCATTATAAGCGGGTGCAGAAATAATATTGTGATCAACAATTATGAAATATAAGGTAGCTTAAATTTAATGAACATACTTGCTTATTGACTTCTAGAGTTAACATTATATTATGCCGATAAGGACGACCTCTCTGATGGAAAAATGCTTTTCTTCGGATAAGGTAGCTGTTAAGGATTGCAAAAGAACACTATGGCAAGCCTTGATGAAGGCAAAGGCTTAGCATGATAATAATAAAGAAACATATTACGTCTTCGACTAAATTAAACCATTGAATTGCCTTAGTTTTAAAATAACCAGTGATATTAAATAAAATATTTGTCAGAAACATGTAAATTGTTATATGTAATTATATCACATGCTTCGCTAGTTCTAGCATACACATATTTATTTAGTCACATGACTTTATCGAGCTTAGTGTCTAGGTGTTTTTTTTGGTAATAACAATATTTTAACCAGCATTTATTTGAATTTAAATAGTTTTAATAGCAGTAGAAGCTAGAAGCTTTTTTTTTGCGCGCAAGGTCCATGAATGTTAGCAACTGACGTCAGACACTCATGACTGACATCAGTCCCCAACACTATGCCGACTAGATGCTTTTTCACACTTCGCTTGAAGAACTCCGAGTTATAGGAAAGTGAAAACACAGAGGCTGGAAGAGCATTCCACATCTTTATCGTGCGATAGATGTACAAGTCCCCAAATTTATACGTACGCGAAAGGATGGTGACTACGGTATGTGGGTGCATATTCTGAGCTGTGCGTGTGGTTCGGCTGCGGAATGGAGAGGGAAGGATTAGGTTATAGAGTTCTTCGGAGCACTCACCATAGTATGGCCGGTAGAACACGCTTAGAGAAGCCACATCTCGGCGAAGCTGGAGGAATTTTTAAATATTATTGGATAGGGATTATCTTTTTAAGGCATTTTGTCAATCATTTTACACGAGCGGCCTATGGGTTTGCTACACGCAGAAGGCCTACAACACTCTGCGCGTGCAATATAATAACGCTTTTAGGATGCTGTTGGGACTCGCGAGATTCTGTAGTGCCTCCGGGATGTTTGCTGAGATGCGCACGGATGGATTCCCCGCCATGATGCGTAAGAAAGTATCATCCCTGATGGTGCGCGTATGCAGGAGCCTATTGCGCAACACTGGACTGCAGTACTGGTGGGAAGTTAGGTTAAGTTTATTTATAGATAGTTATAATTAATTATATTGAAAAGTAATATTAATATGTTAAATATAAGAATATGGATTTTTATCTGAAATAAAAATATTTTAATTGAATTGAAATTATTAAATATTATTGTTACCATTGCATAACAATTATTAGGTACTTTCATGTACAATTATCCCCAAGAGTTTTAAAAAGTTCCAGTGAGGTATATTCAATGAGTATTTTCAATACTTGTACATTTTCTGTATACAACCTTTAACATTTGACTAAGCAAGTGAGATTAACATTAACAGTCAGCCATATATCATTCAACCGCCATTAGAATATTAATTAAAAACAACTTTTAACTCCTGATCAAATCTATGCTCTTAAAAGTCCAAACTAATCAGTTCTTTATGTGCTAATTTATCATTAATTAAGCGATTATATCTGTAACATAACTAAAGCATGCGCACGTGCCCGACATTGTTCGTTGATCCACATTGGGGGACCAGTTTCAGAAGGTTACATTGCTCTATAGACAATTAATTGTTACCGAATGGTGTTCGCGTGTACATTAATAACAAATGGATTTTATTGTGAAATTGTATTATTATACTTGTATAGGTGTGGTTGTGTTATGAAAAAAAGGTTTGAGGGTAAATCTCTGATAGTTTATTTTATTTTATTTTATCATAGATTTTAAATTAGATTTGGTTGTTATCTCGCCCCATTATATCTTCTTGGTGAGTAGTTTTTATGGAACCTTGCTGATATATTGTTAATAGTTACTAGTTATTTTAGCCATGATATCCGTTTGAATTTCAAATAATATTCCATTATCATTCATTACAGCCCCTAGAATACAGCTCCACTGTTAGAGATGGGCCTTCCAGAACATATATCTAATCAGCCGCTATTTAAGAAGCCGATGACGCGCACAGTAGCACACGAGACTTCGCCGTTGCTAAAATGCATTATAAAAGGGTTGTCACTGAAGTTTCCCTTGTTTGACTTATTTGCTTGCACGGAGACTGAGTTTAAAAAGGTGGCATTTTTTTTTTAGGATATAGTGAGGATTGATTAATTATTATTGTTACTGCAAATTATTTAGGTATTTTTGTATATTTATTGTATTAACCATATGTGAAGAACACTTACTAATGAATTAGGCTGTTATGTTAGGTTTACGTGTTTGTAAATAAATAAATAAATAATAATAACGAATTGGGCTTCACGCTCACGCTCTGGCTAAACGGGTTGGCGAGGATCTGATGTCATTTTTTAATGACAATTCGTTAACGATTCCACAGGATAGTATTAGTGGAACCGTAACCGACGGCTTAAGGTACTCTCCGAGCACGGGAACGGTGTTGTTGTAAATCTATGACAAATGTACGTAAGAAAAGTGTATTTATCATTGACCTACATGACGGGAGGTTTGAAGGATTTTAATGAAGCGTTCTTACAACCGAGCCACCACTGCGCCTATAATTATATTTACATAAATGGAGACTCTTACATCTGCCGCACGCTAAAAATGTGGAATGGAGCCAGTGTGTTTCTTCACCCCTATCACATGGAGTTATTCAAACGAAGTGTGAAAAAGCATCTTGTTAGGGCGGCATAGTGGTAGAGACTGAAGTCGGTTGTTAGTGGATGCCGTCAGTTGCTCCCATTCTTGGAACTCGCGTACCGCTTACGACCAGATGGGCGCGATGTCACATGTGGTGATCAGTTTAATAAAAATCTGTCAAATAAATAAATAAAAATTTAACATTACTTATTAACTACCCCTTATTATAATTATCACATTTATTTTTTTTGCTTTTAAGCTTAGGTATCTTTTTATTTATGCACCTACAATTCAATCTGCCTCCGTGGTCTAGTGGTTAAGTCCGTGGATTTAGACTCGGAGATACCGGGTTCGATTCCTGGTCGGGACACAAAAATATGTATATTATTGTAAATAAATACATTTAATTAATATTTAATTTATTTGTGATGTTTCTCGAGTTTGGTACACTGGAGACATCGACGAGCTACCCACTTGTCATGATTGGCCTATAGTACAGTTGGCTAAATGTGAATCGGCTTATTTATAAGCGTGGTTTCTGACCACCCCGAAAGGGAAACGGTCGTGATGATACTTTACTTTACAATTCAAAATTAAATAGAAATACTGCAATATGTAGGATAACTTAAACAACAAATGTAATAATACTCTCGTCATATAATTCAAACTTTATCTATGACATCAAAACATAAATCGCAGTTAACAAATTGCCAATTCTAGCAAATTTAACTCTACAGTACTCTACGTTAAGCTCAGCTGCATAGTAATTCAGTTAGCTGTACTAAACTTTGTATTAGTCACATGGACAATACTCCAACGCTGTCGTTGTCAGCTCTTTATCTTAATTGAGTTACATTTGATTTAGTGGGCGTGCCTGGCCGGAAATCAGTGGGCATTGTGACGTCATCGTGGAATGCAGATTTTAAAAGTAAGGATGTAAAAAGCAGGATACAATTTGTATGTAGTTGTCTACAAATAGATAGTTAAAAAAATATATGAAAAACTAATTTATTAAAATATTGTTTAAGTGGCTTCAAATAATAAAAGAAATTCTTAATACGTCATGATAAGACCGACAGGCATCGTCTCTAAACATATTTAAATACATCTTAATTTCTTAAAAAACAAAATGCATCTTAATCTCCTTTCTTTGACATATAGGTATTATTACTTATTTATTTATTTTATATAAATATGTATGTATTTTATTTATTATTTATACACAGTATATATTTATTATTATCTTAAATGTTTAAACCATATACTTACCTACGTACCCATTAATTTATAAATTTTACTTATTATATTTTGATCTTTTTGTGTTTTGATTTTTTCTCACTCAACACCCATAATATTCTTCTGTCACCCTCCCAAAGGTTAGCTGGTAGAGAATAACTTCATGGTATTATGCTCGCCTATGTACATGTTTTTATATTTTACATTTTGTGTGCAATAAAGAATTTTATTATTATTATTACAAGAAGTAGTGTTTCGCCAAAGCAAGACCAAGACCAAGACTTGACAAGTCCCGGTCTTGCATTCTTAATATTGTTCTAGTGCAAGAGTCTCTGACTCAAAAATTTTGAAAATTAATTTATGATGAAAGATACAAAAATGTGAGCCTCTAGTATATATGCAAACTACTATCCCAAGACTAGATAAACTAATTTGTATTAAAAGCAATAATAATAATATAATATAATATTGTTAAGTTAAAATATTAAATATTGTATTCTCTGTTATTGTTAGAGCGAACAAAAAGATGGAGATATTTCAAAAGACATACACAATTATACAATTACAAATACACAAGAATATACAATTTAAAAAAAAAACAATATTTTTATATTGGAAACACTCTAATATAGTAAGTCTGAGCAAGAGTCAGGTAATACTCTCGCGCAATACCACAACTTGGGTTAGTCTATTGGTCTCGCTAACATATCGGTGTACTTGCAAAAAAGCGAGACTAAAAATTGGGATAATAAGAAGCCACTACCTTGTAAATAAGAATAAATAATACACGTAGTGAGAGCAATCAGATATGTCCGTGTGTGTACATGTGTAATACAAATCAATAGATAATAAACTACGATAGGACAGTGATAGATCGTTCAATAATTCACTATACGCTCCAATACAGGGTGGAAAGCGTAATTACAAATTGGATATAACTGTCGTAGAAAATTTAGATTTGTTCGCCATAACAGTCGACAGCAGACATGCTAATCAAATTAAATGCTTCGTTAAGATCATAGATAGCGGTTAATCGACTATTTCAACGTTTGTCCAGCATTCTGCGCGAGCGCCGCCGCTTACGATAGATGTTTTGAATCAAATGACACAACCAACAGAGATCGTTGCTTACGTTTACTGATAAATTTGTCACCGCAGGACATCGGAAATGAGATAAATTAATATAAAGCAACTGGGTTATAATATATCATATTAATAACTGCCTTTGTGGTCTAGCGGATAAGTCCGTAGATTAAGGTACCAAGTTCGATACCTGGTCCGACACAATATATATTTTTTTGTTTCTTTTGAGTTTGGTACGCTAGAGATATCGACGAGCTTGGCAATTGTAATGATGGACTTATAGTAAAGTTGGCCAAATGTGAATCCGCTTCTTTAAAAAGCATGGTTTCTGGATACCGAGAATAAGATACGGTCGTAATGATACTTTACTCTTTTGCATTACATATTATTAACTATAAAATACTTTGTGAATGAAGAATCACTGGTCAATGAAGTGGAATAGCTGGTTGATTTTGAAGATGCAAAAACAATTACACTATTAAACCCAATTACAGTGATACATTAAGTTTATGCTAGAGTTCAAGTAGCTCATATGTAGTTAGGGAAGTAACGTGGCGGGTTGCATAAGACATGAAAAGTGGCCATGACAATATATATTTCACGTTTCACAGCAAACTGCGCTATTATAGGCTAAAACATTTCGTGTACAATTCGCTTTACAAACTAGCGAATGGTTACAAAAGCCGCGATTTTTCAAGTTCAGATAACATCCTTGTTTAGACAGTTGAGGGAAGGGACTGTCTTATTAGATATCCGCTCAATTCCTACTAGGACCACCATGAAGTGGTGTTTTGCACAATTTGCAATGAATTTGAGTGCGGGGGCGAATTATGAGTGAGTGTAGCGGAATGGTTTGTAAATTGTATAATGTAGAAGAGATAAATGTATATCTTTAATTTGTAAGATAAATAGGACAAGTTTACTGAATATTAATAAAACTCAAGTTTTGTGAATTACGACTTCACTCAGCACAAATTATTCACTTTTAAACCTTGAAATATTAATATTAGATTTCTCAATTATGTACTCTACGTCTTAAATGTATGTGATATTAAAATAATGAAAGGCTCTATATGGTGCTTAGATTTTTGAGCACCATTTCCCCAACTTTTTCGCAGTTATCGTCGTTAACAGAGGCGGGTGAACGACTCACATGAGGCAAGTTTTCAACGACTTCACGACCTTCAATGCTTTGTGCTACCTAAATACTTCGGTTCGCGATAAATCAAAGCACTTCTGAAACATTTTTAACGATTTAGTAGCCGTAATTTTAATGAAAACAGAAATTTTCAGCAAACTGGATATTCAAATTTTTTTTCATAGTAAATATCGCCGGACAAACTTTTAGCGTCGTAAACAAATCGATGTCAAACACGCACTAATTGACTGACATATGGCGCTCAAAAACATCGACAAAGGGTGTACAAATCTAGAAAAAATATTGTGATGTGCGATTGATTTAATCAGATGTTACAATAAACGAATCTAGTACTAAGATACGAACAATAAATCATTTGTGTATCGGTAAAATTAAAATAAATTTACAGTACAGTTAATAATGAGAAATGTGGCAAAGTTCTAAGCATATGAAAGGAGACAAACGAATTCGGGCGGTGAGACCAAGGAAGATAGATAGGTCATGTAATTCACGCCATTTGTTGTGTGCATTGTGGCAAGAATAGCCATTATGACGTGCTGTGGCCGGCCATTTATTAATAAGCCGTATTTGGTGAGGCAAGACACGTGATAAATTGAGTTTTAGAATTTGAAGAACTGATCGTACCGGCTATTGTCTGACGGGATGGCCTATTAGGGGGGAAATGGACTGTTAGTGACCTTAGGTCAAGAATATGGTAAGTTTCTATTTATTATATTGCGTTTACTACATGTTGTAGCTTATTAAACATGCTTTTCATCAACGACGAAAAATATCCGAGTGTTGTTTAGTATTTAAGAGGTAAAACGTTTAGCTTTTGTATCCCTGTCGCTCGGACAATCCTTTTTCAAAGATGTTTGATGGCTGAGTTTTATATGAGTATTTGTGTGAGCCACATGGGTGCTGTTATACTTTAACGGCGCCCAGCACTAAAATTGCATGAATTACCGGCGGGTGGTTACCCGCTGAGATCCTGCCGGGAAAAACGGGGGAATGCCCCATCCCCAACCCAGGCCCATTAGGCATCCGGGCCTGGACGACCCACTGACTGACTGACTTATGTGCAATTAAGATTTAAATAAATAAACAAATACATTTGAAAAATGTGGTCTATCAACTAACCAGTGAATAAAATTACTAACATATATTTTAATTTAAAAAATTCATTTGTTTTGGTAAAATAGTTCCAGCAAAATCTTTGCATCACTTACTGAAAGAATTGGGCCTGAGCAGGTCTGCCGTCAATACATTTATGGAACGAGCTTCCAAGACGGCATTAACGGAATCATACAGTATTTGGTTGGGTAGGGAGAGAAGTAGAATGGTGGATGGTGAGCGTATTATCGCGCAATAGAAAAAAAGGAGGCCTCCTTTTCTTAAACCAGCCAATTGTCGGTCGCAAGCCCAAAACACCATTCTTCTCATCTCTTACCCACACACGATGGACCCGGCACCCGCACGGTGAATCCATGGAATGCTTAGAAATTTGTCTTCTCTTCTTTTTTTTCTGCCAACGTATTAGACGGGAAATTTACCAGTCTTCTTGGGACTATCTTTGTTAGGACATATTTTATTTGTAGATAGTTTATTTTTTATTCGGTTTAGTTTTTTATTTTTTATTTTATTTATTTTATTTAAGTAGTTTGTAATTATTATGTTGTATTTTACAAATCATTATCATCATTACAGTCCCTAGAACACAGGATCTGATGTCAATTTTAAATGACAATTTATTAACACCTCCACCAGTTGATGTTAGTGGAACCGGGACCGACGCGTCGCTTAACGTGCGGGACGGTGGTGTTGTAAATCTATGACAAATTTACTACGAAAAGTGCATTTTCTCATGCCGGGTGGGTTTGAGGATTTTAAGGAAAGCGGTAAGACCGAGCCACCACAACGCTCTTATTTTTTTTTTTTGGAATTAACTTAAGTGTAATCTTATATACTATTAAGTACAATATTAACTAAGCATCGTTTTTACATATCTTTGTTTTTGGATTTACTTCGCTAAACTTTAGACAAAACTATAATTTTTAAATAGCTTATTATTATTTATTATTATGGTCTAGGGGTTAAGTCTGTGAATTTAGACTCGGAGGTATCGGGTTCGATTCCTGATCGGTAAACAATTTTTTTTATTAATGTAAATTTCTCGAGTTTGGTACGCAGGAGACATCGACGAGTTTGCCACTTGTCATGATTGGCCTATAGTAAAGTTGGCTAAATGTGAATTCGCTTATTTATAAGCGTGGTTTCTGACCACCCCGAAAGGGAAACGGTCGTGATGATACTTTTTTATTATTACTAAATACGGTACATCTTAATTCTCATACCGATATAATGGCTTGCATAACCGCATTGGATTGCGTTAAACCGCATATTATGACTATTTGTGTATGAGTATTTGAATAAGTACGAGCTATTATACTTTACTTGATTCTAAGATGGACGATTAAGACTATTAGCTATTATTGGGCACGCTATAACTATAATTATTGTTATGATCAGTTAATGGGGCTACACTATAATCTCATATTCGTAATAAATAATGTTATTCAAGCTAAAGTAGACAATAGGCCGAACAAATCTTCCACAAAATCGACGAAAGATGAAGCTAACAGAATCTAGGGCCGAGACACTTTTGCACCACTTACTGAAAGAATTGGTCCTAAGGAGGTCTGCCGTCAATACATTTATGGACAGAGCTTCCAAGACGGCATTAACGGAATCATACAGTATTTGGTTGGGTAGGGAGAGGAGCGGAATGGTGGATGGTGAGCGTATTATCGCGGAATAAAATAAAATAAGGTGGCCTTATTTTTAAACCATTCTTCTCATCTCTTACCCACACACGATGGCTCCGGCACCCGCACGGTGAATCCATTAAATGCTTAGAAATTTGTCTTCTCAGATTTGTATTAGGTAAATAGAGGAAAGTCGTTATAAATGTTATTACTAATTTTTTCTGTCTAAAATATATGTATATTCAAAATTTCTGCCATTTTATTTTATAGTAAGTTGATAGACAACATCTCTCCAAATATGGAATATCTTAGAAAGGGTTAACTTTAGGACAGTAGGTCTCATAGTAATATCGACTGGAATTGACCTAACCTATCACCCCTTAAAGCCATAGCCACTAATTTCCTGGTCACTATAAAATAATTTTTTGAAGATTAGTTTTTTTGTTTTTAATGTTAGGTTGTCTTTTTAATTATTTAATATTATAATTCCTTCATACTGTTCGTATATTACTTCTAATGATATTGGTTAAAAATAAAATAGTGTCGATGTTATTATATGAGTGATTCATTCCATCCCTACCTCTTATTGCTATTCCACTAATGGTCCAACAGACTAATGAACGTTATTTTAAGAGGCCACATTTCCTTAATATTTACTATATAATTAGGTGGCCAATCTCGTTTATAGCCTTTGAGGAATCGTCTCTTTAAATTGTCGCCGGTAAATCAGTTGGCTTGTTAATTTCTTCTTTAGCATTGGTGATTAGTTTTGTTTATTCTAGCAATTTCTGCCGCAAGTGATTTTCAATACTAACGCACCTGCATGGCCCACTCTGAACATAAATCCGAAAATCCAAGGCAATAATTTTTTTTTAACCTTGTTCGTGTAGCGATTTTGGTCACTAAAAAACCTTGCTGTGAATGTGTTACTCACAGAAAATTCGTTTTTACTTGATAATTTCAAAAACTACGTTCAATGGTCTCGTCACAATGATTCCAATTATGGCAATTTAACATTTATTTTATTATTGTTATCAGAAGCCCTAGAAGACAGTCCTAGACCTCCACTGATGGGTCTTTCAGAATATATTTTTGGAGAATTTAGCCCACACTGTCCAGACCGGTATGCCTATGTCAATGACATTTTATTAACGCTTCCACAAGTTGGTATTAGTGGAACCGGAACCGACGCGGACGGCTTAACGTGTTCTCCGAGGCACACGTAAGAAAATTATTTGTCATTGCTACATGCCGAGATTCGAACCGCGTAGCTTTATAACTTTTAAAGAACGCTCTTCTTACAACCGAGCTATCACCGCACCTTAGTTACCACCGCATAATTTACCGTTTAATAAACGAAAGTTAATACAAAATAGGTTTAAAACAACGACAACTTTTAAAAGCTTTTGACGATCCATTGCGTGTTGCAACTACAGATTTAATCGTCTAACTGATCCATAAGACGCGATGAAAAGCCAAGGTACAAGTCAAAGTTACTACTAAGAACAATGTGCCTAAAAACAGTATAATAATATCAATAATAAATAATATAAGTGAAATAAAATAATATACGTTGGTGTTACTCGTATAATTCGTATTAAGTATATGAAATTGAATACAAAGTTGTAAGCCAAGGGCATTTGTATAAACAAACTATAACCAACGATCAAGTGCAATCATTTAAAGATGCGTATCTAAATTTTATCTTGTTCACCAATTAGGTAAACGAAATCAGGGTTGTCACAATAATCAGTGCTTTATCACGAAACATGTTATCATTTTGCAGTGGCATTAACAACCCTACCTAAGCCTTAATTTAGAGGTGGGCGTTTTAGAGGCGAACCGTATTTTGTTCTGCTACTTTAAAGCCGTTTTTAGTTTTGGACTAAAACAGTCTTCGTTGCGCGAACTAACTACTCAGTCGTCGTTTTATTTGCAAAATATAGTCCTGTTCTAAAATAAAATATGTAATCTTTTATGCAAATAAAATAGAGCCCTTTATATTATTTATTATAAAGTGAATAAATTAGTTCATTTTTTTATTATAAAGTACTTGAATTACATATAAATTTAGCGAACTATTTAGGTTAACAATTTTATCCATTCACTCTCGTATTTTTTAACCCGCAACCATTTCACTAAAAATACAGTCTTAAAAACAGTTGCAATGGGAACCGTTTTTGCAATTAGCTTTGGTTTGTCGGATTACGGTTGCGTTTCGTTTTCAATAAAAATCAACAAGAACCCGTACGTAAATTGTGGCTGAAAGAGAATCAATGCTTACACAAAATGGTACGACACAATAACATGTTTACTACATGACTAAGCATCTAGTCAAAGTACGTTTAGAGGGTTTAACTTTGCATCCCTCTCGATCCTATCAAAATAAAAGAAAATCGTTATAAATTATTTTGCTGTCTAAAATTAGATAAATTAGGTATATATAAAAGTGAAAATATGTCCTAAGTGTTCGTAATTTAATTTCCTGGAAAGTTGATAAACTACAATTCCCTAAACTACACAAACAGCTTATAATGTTAATTTGTAATGTATAAACGTACATCAAATAATAGGATAAAATTATGAATTCTTAATTTAGGTCCAATAAATTCATGAAAAACAGAAAAAAATCGTGTCAAAATATATTGCATTCAACCCTAACTTTAATTCAATAGTAAAACCACTTTAAAATCCTCACAAATCGGCCGAGTGAATGCGTCGTTATCGACTTTGGCACAGACTCCTTAATGAATGGCCTGGAATAACTTACGAATAGATCTGAATAATCGACACCGTGTAATCAGATCGCAATCTCACAGACCAATTTATAAGGATCACCTATTTCCTGGTTGCGTTGCCACAGACTTTGTTGTTAGGAAGTCGAAGAAGGGTAATTATTAGATTCTTCTTTAGTCTTTTATTGTTAAGACTAATGTAGTTTTGGAAAATAAAACATTTAGTTTTCGTATCAATAAAGTCCTTTAGTACTCGAGCTGTTATGATCATATTTTAAACATTTTGCACACCTAAAATATTAAGTAAAGGGATTTTTCTACTTAAATTGAAATCTTATTAGAATAATTTATTTCATTAAATTCATTCATTACAGTCCCTGGAATACAGCGTCCTAGACCTCTACCTAGATGGGCCTTCCAGAACATATATCTGAAGAATTTCGCCTACACTTGCCACGCTGGCCGAGATTGGCGAGGATCCGATGTCAATTTTTACTGACAATTAATTAACGTTTTCACAAGTTGGTATTAGCGGGACCGACGGCTTAATGTGCTCTCCGAGGCACGGGAACGGTCATGTTGTAAATCTATTACAAATGTACGTAAGAAAAGTGTATATCTAATTTTTTGTAAGATTTAAGGAAAGCGTTCCTACAACGGAGATACACTGCGCAATAATTTATTTAAAAATGCATATAAGTGAATACAATTTAACCCAAATCTTCATACAAGATGAATGATGTCTTTTAGCACATATGACGTCATTATCTGACCACGACATGTTGCCCCACGACAAATATATGTTTGTCTTTGTGATTTTTGTTCACACCTATACTACTGGATCGATTTTAATGATGGTCATGATATGAAGAGTATATGACGTTACCGTCTGTATACGAAATGGCCAACTGAATGATTATTTTATTAATATATTTATATTTATCTGTGCAATTTAGGAAAACGTAACTGTTGTAGTTGGTTTTTATATATTTTACTTTGCGTGTTAAGGTGTCAACACAGCAGAACATATCGCTCAGAGTGGTTTCCCGAGCGCCGTGGTTCGTGCGTAATTCCGTCATAGCTCGAGATTTGGAGATGCCTACTATTGAGGAGTTTGTCACTGGCCTGACTAGACGTATGTTCTATCGGGCCGACAACGGACACTTCAACCATCTCCAGAATATCGCTCCGTCTTGCGCACGGCCCCCCAACGGGAGACCACTTCCAAGGGAAGTACTACTGGAGGAAAGCTGAAGCAGTTGAATCTAGCCCTCTGGGTTTGTGAGCCACACGGGCGCTGTTATACTGCTAACGGCGCCCAGCACTAAAAGTGCATGAATCACCGGTGGGTGGTTACCCGCTGAGATCCTGCCGGGGAAAACGGGGAAATATCCCCATCCCCAACCCAGGCGCATTAGGCATCCGGGCCCCACTGTCTGTCTGTAAGGTGTCTGCATTCGGACACGTTACGCACAATTGACTTAGCATTGTTTTGTATAACCGTTTTTGCAGTGGACGTTTGTTAGTACATATATTTTAATAGCAATAGAATTGCGCCTATATATATATATTTATATATATATATATATATATATACAAGCTTAGTTAAATTATCGCGTAATATACAAACGAGAAAATATATCGAATTTCAGAAAAAAACTTTACTATTGTAGTTGCGATTCCAAAACTTGAATGGTACTCGATGCATAGTGGTTTATATTATGATTCGACAGTTTAGAATGATAATGCATTTCCTGTACCAATAACTATAAAATCACGCATTGTCTTTTACTTTAGTCAAGTGTCAAGCGGCTGACAGTCCAGAGGAAAGTCTATGGCAAGACGGTAGTTATCTGTTGAGATTGACTCGAAGGCTGTTATGGACCATCCACTGCATAAGTACACTATATAGGAAAGCTGTAGCCCTATTCTGTACTTAAGCGCAAACGTTATATAATGGAATCTGTTAACTATATATACATCATGCTATTAAAGTTGATATTTGCACGGCCGCTTTCAAGGTTGAGCGCTTATAGAGTTGAGAATTAAATATTTTGTAATTATGACGCTAGCTTTGTCGTAAAGAACGAAATTCATTAGTACGTTTGCGACTAAGTAACAGAATAACAGGGCTGCTGTTGTCCGAGAGAAATACCTAGTAGTTGTTAAGCGTGGCAATAAAATAGCGACCAGAACCTCTCCGTCAAGAGTGTAGAGACGTTGGTAAGCAGACGATTCTAAAACAGTATAATTCAACCGTAACCTTACTCTTAAGTGCTCTAAACTAGATTGCTTACTCTGTGGCTGATCCTATGATAATATCTAATTTAATACATCTAGCATTTGTATGGCTACATGTTTATCTTAGAGGTTATCTCGAAAATGCAACTGTACGAAAGAATTATACCCAACTTGTGGCAGGGTGACGGCTTTAAGATACAGTCTGATAGCTGACGTATCAAATAGGCGAGCTATTGACATTTATTGGTCTATTTTAATCTACATATAATTATATATTTAAAAATTGTTCTTGTGCTTTCTAACCGTTCGTTTGGAGAGTAATCTACTTATTAACATAATAACATAAAAAACTGGTCTAATTACGTTTTCTAAATAGCTCAAAACAAAATTTGTAACTTGTATGTAAGAAATAAAAAAGTTCATTATTAAAAAAAAAAACAATAATAGAACAAACAAGATAGTGTGGTGACAAATAGGGAATCAGCTCAGCAATAAGCTGCAACACTCGGTCACAGCGCTGATTTTCAGCTCATTATTTTTCATTTAATTACAGCCCCTAGAACACAGCGTCCTAGACGTCCTCCACTGCTGAAGATGGGCCTTCCTGAACTGGAGAATTTGGCCTACACTCGCCACGCTGGCGTCTGGCCAGCTGGCTTGGCGAGGATGATTTTCAGCTAATCCCTCACAATAAGACATTAAACATAAAAAATATACTTAAATATTAATAAGTAACATAATAAATATAAAGCTACCAAAAATATTATACAAGGAATATAATAATGTTTATTGTATCAAAACAAACTAATTACATGAACATTAAAAAAGAAGCAATAATAAATAAAAACTAGTTATTAAACACATAATTAATATTCATAAAAATATGGCTATATAATTTGGTTAATTTATAAATAATGTACACAAAGTATTATAATATTATAAACCACTATATTATAACCTACCTTTCTTAATTCGGCGTGTTGCTGCAATGATTGTTGAGATGTGAACAAATATAATTTAAGTTTGTTTTTAAAAGCGACCACCGACTGCAGGTCGTGCAGTGTGGTGGCAAGTTGTTCCATATCTTTATATAGTTCATAACTCCCGGAACGCGGAAGTTTATTATCTAAGCAGTTAGTTTAATATTTAGGTATAAAATTATTATTTCTATGTAATTGCTATATTTTACTTGTACTTTTATTGCACCCACAGTTGTTCAAATTTGTCCTAAAACGTTTAGCTGTAAGAAAATGTTAACGGGCATTAGGTCCGCCTTTTGTACTTTGTGCAATAAAGTTTTGAAATAGATAGAATTAATTAACTATAATTATTAGACACTATTTATATGTGAGGTATAAATTGAACACTCAAATTATTTTTCACAGCACTATTTGCTCATTATCAGCCGGCCTTCTCGCAGCTATTTGCTCGAGTTTCGAGATTTATTTTTCAAATGGTGTTCGTGTAGATTATGGGTTGTTGTTCAGAAGTGGGATATTGTGGATTGAGAAATATGATTACATTACCTTCCTTCTTCATAGCAATAACAGCATGTGGCACTCCACTCCAAGGGCTGGGCAGGTCAAGAAATACAGCATCCACTTTACCATTCAATTCATCCCCAAATCCATGGCCACAAACATCTTTATGACAAACCTAAAAAATCATTCTGTTATGAATTTGAATTCAACTACACAACAAATATTTATGGAAACTTTCTGCTTGTATTAACATGGTCTTAACTAATTTGATCACAACTGTAATCCCTTATGGAGCAGTCAGAAACCATGCTTTTAAAAAAGTTTACATTAAGAGGCCGCACAACGAAAAGGACGTTTTTACATACATACATACATATCTTCACGCCAGATCCCTTGCGGGGTAGGCAGAGACAATTGAGCGCCATTTGACACGATCACGACATACTTCTTTCGCTTCGTCGACATTCATTAAAGAAATTCTTTGGTTACAAAGACTTTTTAATGCACCTTCAGTCAGTGTTTTATTTATTTGATCGTGATATGTGAGTCTCGGTCTGCCAGGGCCTCTTTTACCCACAACTTTCGCATTATATATCTGGTTCGTCAATCTTTCATCGCTCATCCTTTCAACATGCCCAAACCATCGTAGCATGCCTTTCCTTATTTTTGTCCCTATGCTTTCCTTCATACCAACCCTTTTCCGTATTTCGACGTTACGTATGCGGTCCGCCAAAGTGACGCCACATATCCGCCGCAACGACCGCATTTCTACTGCATTAACCCTACTCTCATGCGTATTCTGACGTATCCACGTCTCGCTTCCATACATCAGTGTTGGTACCAACATGGCATTGTGTATGGCGAGCCGAGCTTTGTCACTGACATTTCGACTGCCGATCAGTGACCCCAGGGCACCGTTAACACTATTTCTCGCGTTCACTCTTCTTTCAACGTCCCTATCGTACTTCCCATCCGCAGTGAAAACACTGCCCAGATATATAATTTCATTTACTTGTTCTAGAGTTTCATCATCAATCTTTATCGTCACGGTTGTCATCCTTCTTCTTTCAAAACCTTGGTTTTTCTCGCATTCAAACGGAGTCCTTTTTCTGCACTTCCCTCCTTCATTCTTGTGACTAGTGATTGCAGTTGTTGTTCGGACGATGCCATAAGAACAGCAGCATCTGCATAAAGCAGGCAGTTCACCACTAGATCACTCATCTTTATCCCACAGTCACTCTCTCTCACTCTTTTTAGGCATTTGTCGAGATATAGAGTGAATAATCTAGGAGAAAGCACACAACCCTGTTTGACGCCCATTTGGGATTCAAAGCAAGGCGACATACCTCCCTCCACCCGCACACAAGCTTTGCAGCCCTTGTACAGGGACTGTATAGCTTGTAGCAGTTTGTCATTCACTCCATACTCCGGCAATATGTCCCAAAGCTTCTTTCTTACAACTCTATCAAAAGCCTTTTCCAAATCCACAAAAGCACAGAAAACCTTCTGGTTTAAGGCCAAAAACTTCTCTGTGATATTGCGGAGCGAAAAGACTTGGTCAGTGCATCCTCTTCCAGGTCTAAAGCCTCCTTGTGCCTCCCATAAAAGACCTTCAGTCTTCTATTGCAAGCGTTTCGTGAGAATCTTGCCATACATCTTGCTCTTGCCATACACGTTTTTCTAGATTTTATAATTAAGATAGTGACGAAAATAAAATGTTTTGTACTGAAATGAAGGGTGAAATTGAAAGATAAATTCTGTTTCTAGGGAGTATATTATTCAAAACTTTAAAATAAGAAACTTAAGGTAGGTAAATTCTTACCTTCCTGACAGACTTTTCCGAAAATGTCACTTTAGAGTTTACTTTGATTTTTAGTTTTAAATATGTAAGACAATTGTAATTTTAAAAATACTGTAAGTATAATCAATCATATAACTTTACTATATGTATGTAATTAATGTGTGTTTTATATAGTAATAAATAATTTAACTTCTGCACCCGCTTATTATATATCTCAGTCACAAAGGTTAGTTGGTAGAAAATGCATTTACAGCATTAAGCTCGCCGATGTACCTGCACTTGTTATGGTTTTGTAAAATAAATAATTTATTATGTCCATCTTTATAAGTGGCAAGCTCATTGCCTCAGTGTGTTCGATTAGAGAAAATTAAAATAAATGACAACTTAGGAATCTATGGATTTACATTGTGTGGGAGAGGAAAGAACTCAGGCTTGTGACCTGACACCCGCATTATTTATAAATTAACCATTAATCAAATTAAATGCCTACATAAAAGTTATTTTATTTGTTTGTGATATTTCTTGAGTTTGGTACGCAAGAGACATCGACTAGCTTGCCACTTGTTATGATGGGCCTATAGTAAAGTTAAGTATAGTAAAGGCGCGATGGTAGCTCGGTTGTGAGACGCTTTCCTTAAAATCCTAGCCAAAGATTTACAACACCACCGTTCCCGTGCCTCGGAGAGCACGTTAAGCCGTCGGTCCCACTAATACCAACTTGTGGAATCGTTAATTAATTGTCATGAAAAATTGACGGTCGGATCCTCGCCAACCCGTCTGGACAGCGTGACTAGTGTAGCCCAAATTCTCCAGATATATGTTCTGGAAGGTCCATATACAACAGTAGAGCTCTAAGGACGCTGTGTTCTAGCGGCTGAAATAAAATGAAAAATAGTAATGTGAACCCACTTTTTTAAACGCTTAGTTTTGACCGCCCCAGAAGGGATATGGTTGTGATGACACTTTTTATTATTCAGCATAAAATAATAATAATAATACTTACAGTAACAAAATCTTTTAGTCCATGAGCTTTAAATTCTTCCTGGGCAACATTTGCCCTATGCTCGTGAAAATCAAAGGTATAAACATGTCCATGAGGTCTGATACGTCTTATCAAAGCATGTGTTAAGGAACCACTACCTGTGCCTAGAGGAAATAAACAAAAGTGTTAGCTTGAAATTTCTTATAAATTTTTATTTTGATGGTAAGATTTGCGCGGAGTCCATGAGTGTTAGCAACTGGAATCAAACAATAGATAGATAAATTCTTTATTGCACAATAAACAAAAACACATTTAAATGTACATAGGCGAACTTAATGTCTAGTGACATTTTCTACCAGCTAACCTTTGGGATAGTGAGCAATGATTGTGGGTGCATTTAATCATTAATTTAAAATCGAGATTAATAAAGAACAACAATCATGACTGACATCAGTCCCTAACAGTATGCCGGCTTAACTGGGCATGACGGCTATTCGAGCCTGATCCCAAAATGTGTGGATACACTTTACATGGGTTACCATCATCAGTCCAGTCCGCCTACTACCTGTTATTTAAACTCAATTTTGTACAGTGCTAAATTTATCCAAATTATAATTTATTATTAAAATGGCTTCTATAGTTTTGTGGAAATTACCCTAAAGGAATTTGCGAATAAAAAAGTAATAAGTACCCCCTAACTGACTATATTTTAAGGTAATGTAATATCACCTATATTATCAAATAAAAACAGAGGGAAGACAAATTTCTATTTTCCATGGATTCACCATGCGTGAATAATGGTGTCTCAGGCTTGCAACCGACAATAGGCTGGTTTAAAAAGGAAGACTCCACTTTATAAGCTCACCATGGGGAAAAGCTACGGAAAAGAACTGTAAATGTGTGGTGCTGCCATAGGAACTGCTAGACACACACTTGTAGGGTGCGTTACTCTTCTAGAAAAGGCTTGGCAGCTCTTTCGATAAATGTATTGACGGCAGACCTGCTTAACCAACTTTCAATGCGTAAAGCTGAGTATTGAAACGGTTTCTGATCATTTCTTCTGTGAGATCATAATATTTATTCAACTTCATGTTGTGGTCTTTTGATTCTATTTGATGATGATTGGTAAGTTCAATAACAGGATAACTTTTATCAAGTTCCGAGAAAACACTAAGATGTCTGGCCTATAGACTGATACAGCTAGTTCATCTGGGATCCTAGAGAAGACAGAAGACAAATTTCTAAGCATTCCATGGATTCACCGTGCGGGTGCCGGGTCCATCGTGTGTGGGTAAGAGATGAGAAGAATGGTGTCTCGGGCTTGCGACCGACAATTGGCTGGTTTAAGAAAAGGAGGCCTCCTTTTTTTTCTATTGCGCGATAATACGCTCACCATCCACCATTCTACTTCTCTCCCTACCCAACCAAATACTGTATGATTCCGTTAATGCCGTCTTGGAAGCTCGTTCCATAAATGTATTGACGGCAGACCTGCTTAGGCCCAATTCTTTCAGTAAGTGATGCAAAGATTTTGCTGGAACTCCTCTTGCACCAACTTCCACTGCGTAAAGCTGAGTCTTGAACCCGTTCCTGATCATTTCTTCTGTGAGATCATAATATTTATTCGACTTCATGTTGTGGTCTTTTGGAATATTTGATTCCCACGGAACGGTAAGTTCAATAAGGATAACTTTTTTCAAGTTCCGAGAAAAGACTAAGATGTCTGGCCTATAGGCTGATACAGCTAGTTCATCTGGGATCCTATAATGGTGTTCAAATGTATCCATGAGAATTTTCCAGTCTGATGCGGCGCCAAGGATCGAGGTGGGCTTGCATTTAGTTTTCGTGCTTTGCCCTTCCTTTACAAATGTGGTCAAAGTTTTATTTGTAGTCAGTCCCTTTCTGGCTCTTGCAATAGAAAGACTTACTGCTTCATGGATAACACCTAGGACTTTGTCATGTCGGCGTGAGTAATAGCCCTTTTCTAGGAGAGTAACGCACCCTACAAGTGTGTGTCTAGCAGTTCCTATGGCAGCACCACACAATGTACAGTTCTTTTCCGTAGCTTTTCCCCACCTTACCAGATTACTCTGGTCCGGGAGGGACATTTGAAAAGCGTTTAGGTAGAACTTTAGCAACGCCGGAGACCAATCGTACATTAGTGTGCGCCACTTTAGGGCTGGAGGGATGCAAAAATCGCCCAAAGTTAGCCAGTCATTTTGAACTTCTAGAGTCATCGCGTGCACTCTGTATTCATGCTCTTCATCTTTCCTGAGGAAGGATTTTATAACCTCTTTGTCACTTTCTTTTTTCTTCCAGCCAATGCCTCTTTTGTCAGTCTGTCATGAATTTCTTGAAGAATAGTAGTCTCGGTTCCATATCTGAGACCAGAGGGTCTCTTGGAAGGGATGAAATTGTATTATCCTGGGAGCTGGTTAGAATTTGATATTTGCTTATACGTAGATGTTTGTATAATTCAGATGGTCTTTTCAGATCCATTCCGAAGTTTCTCCGTCCTCTAAAGAATGTTGAGGAGTCAGCACCCTGGGCTAATCCAAGCCAAGACTTCAATGTTCTTATGACGTCCGCGTCCAGACTTGATAGTAGGCTTTTGTTAAAATCATATACTAGGAAAGGCCAAATGAGGCGAGATGCTAAGTAGTTGTCATATATCCAAGCTTTTTTGACATTGCTTATAGGCTGTTGAGTAACCCTATTCATGTCGTCAGTGAATTGTTTTACAACTACTTCTAGGGATGGTGTTTTTCCCTGAAAATTGATCCTTCTGCCAAGAAATTTAAAGGGCATGGTTTCATTTACCGGAGCTATTCTCTGCCCTGCTATACTCAGTCCAGATCATAAGACGTAAATGTAGTGTTGCGCTTAGCCAGACATAGGCTGAAGCATTTTGATGGTTTCATTCTCATTCCCTTTGTCCATGAGCAGAAATCATCCACTATTTTCAGCAAGCCCTGGCATTGCTTGGGATTTCTTGTTAGTACCGCCAAGTCGTCTGCAAAAGCTAAGATTAATCGAATTGGGCCTAAGCAGGTCTGCTATCAATACATTTATGGAATGAGCTTCCAAGACAGCATTAACAGAATCATACAGTATTTGGTTGGGTAGGGAGAGAAGTAGAATGGTGGATAGTGAGTGTATTATCGCGCAATAAAATAAAACTTTTCTTAAACCAGCCTATTGTTGGTCGCAAGCCCGAGACACCATTCTTCTCATCTCTTACCCACACACGATGGACCTGGCACCGGCACGGTGAATCCATGGAATGCTTAGAAATTTGTCTATAAAATAACAAGAAAGAATACCTTTTTTTTTGCCTTAAATTAATCACAGTTAGGAAGTATTGTCACTTCATAAAAGACATATTTCCTAATCACATGTTGATTTGATAAATATATAAAATAGGTGTTTCTTTTAAACATCCATTTATACAGAATTATTTTGTCTTTCTTATGATTGTATAAAGTGGCGATCCTTGGCTGAGGCCTATATCCAGCAACGGAGAGACATTTTATTATTATTTATGTATCAAATAAAAGTGAGAGAAAATATCTTACCTGCTTCAACAACAGTGCAACCAGGAACCAAATCTAATTGTAACATTATCATACTGATATCCGGTGTGTATATAATTTGTGTGCGATGAGGCAATGTTAACGACCAGAGCTCAGGAGTTGGTTGCAAAACATAACCCCAGCCTTTTGATAACTCCACCTAGAAATTTTTTTTTAAAAAAAAACATTGCATATTAACACCCGGGTAATAATAACCTACAATTATATAAAAAAATGTTTTGTGGTTGTTTTTGCTATTTATAATAATAATAATAAGATATGTATAATACGATACTTACTCGAGCTCCATACTCAGCCCCTATAAGATTTTTAACCTTTAAAGCTCCAAAAGATGTCTGATAAACGTTTTCCACCAATTCACCTTTTTTGTTTTTTATCTCAGTACGCACTTCAATAGCATATAGGTTATTGCTTAAATACAGAATAACGACATCGCCCTCTTCAATTATATCTTTATAATTACAGAAACTCATATTTAAATAGTATAAAAACTTACGCAGAGATTTTGTAAACAAACAAACAATCACATGTAAACTGACAGCTGTCAGTTTTTGTTTATTAGGCAAAGTAATATTTTTTTGCTATCCACGTTATAATAATTATAACATTATTAAAACTAAATCATTATTGATGTTTATAATCCTGTAATAATAATTATTTAAAGCTATGTTATAATTATAGTAATATATCAACAACACAGAGATAGGGATCAACAATGATTACATTTTTATGACAGCAGCAACATAACGCTTTTTGACAAAATTAAGTTTGTTTTCTAAACGTACGCACATTATCTTGAATACTATTGGTGAGAAAACGATTGGTGCGACTATGAACCAATGAAAACGTGTTCTTTCGACACTAGAATTTTAATTTCTATTACTTGCAAGCAACAGCAACAAGAACAGTCTTATTAAGTTATGAATTCGATTATAATACAGTTTTCTCTGATTTTTTCTATATAAAATAATAACACCATGGCTTTTCTCTGATATTTATATGAAAATATATTCTCTGAAGTTATATCAAGTGTATAGCTTGGTTTTTTGTTACAATCATGGTGAAAATGGAAGCTTCGAAGACTACAAGCAAAACTAGTTCACTAAAAGCATTAATTCTGAAGGCTTGGAGAGAGCGATGGACCGATATACAATGGGGAATCAATATTAAGACTATTATACCCAGAGGCGTAAGTGGAGATTTGTATAATTTAGCTGACTGCTTATTACAACAGGCCATGGTAGGATGTGGAGCAAATCAGTTAGTGATTTCTTATTTGAAACATTCCCTTGCTTCTCACTTGGTATCTTACGCCGCTGTAATGCAGAGAATATCCAAGTTTGACTCATTTCATAAACCACACTGTATTCTCAGCCTTCTGGAGTTTCTAGAAAGTTTCCTAAATAACATAACCTGCAGAGGCAAAATGGAGGAAGAAGTACTGGCTAATGCTGTTTGTTCTACTATTCTCTGGTTACTACAAGTATACCATCATTCACTTAGTAAATATCCTTCAACAAATCCTACACAGAGTCAAGAAATACTCGAAAAATCTACAACATTATTAAATTCCATTATTCATACAGATTTTCTGGTTGCAAGTTTATATTTAGCAAAACAAAATGATCATGATGAATACAAAGAGGTGATGAAGAAATGTCAGGAGATCACAAACCTGATGATGATGAACACTCAGATCAAAGCTCCGGTTACAATTCATGATACATTGCAAAAAATATGTAGCATGGACATTGATAAAATTGCCCCACTGCATAATAAAATAGAACCCGTGACTCACTGTATGCAGGCAATGATTGCTGTTAATGTTTTAGCAAACCCAAGTGCCGATATGCAACAAATTGTCAATCAATTGATTATGGTCCAAAGGCTGAAAGGTTTTCCTCTATCGAGACTTTATTGTGAACTTATTAGAGCTATTTTTATATCTCTTAATGATGCCAGTGTTGATGCCGCAAAGCATGCTTTATGGGCAGCATTCACTTTTCTCAAAATACCTCAAATCATTCACTCTATTCACAGCATTTGTGGTACTGCAAATAAAGATGGTGATTCCTCTATAGAACTAGTTGAAGGAATTGACATATTATTACAATCTGAACCACTTTTAGATATATTGGACACTAAATGTAGCTGCAATTGTGTAATGTCTTTAATGGAAACCTTAACAAAAATATCAGTGATTTCCGAGAAACATCTTGCATACTTTAGTAAAAAACGAGACAATAAAGACATGAAATTACAGCGGCTTGAACCTATAGGAATCCAAGGCTCAGTTCATAATTTTATAACAACAAGGGCAGAGCCTACTTTAGCAGGTATTTTAAAAACAATGGGTGGAGATTTTTTCAAGACTCAGGATTCTTTATATGCTATGTTATGCCAAATAGGGCCAAACTTGGATACAATTTTAGCTGTTGCTATTGTCGAAGGAAAATTGAAACTTTTTGTGTCAATATTATTAAAATTTAATGAGTTTGCCCTATTGACTTCTAGTGAGAAAGGCGCTAGTCAAACCAAAGTTCACATGTTTGATATTTCATTCTTAATACTTTGCACCATTGTACAGGATTATGGAGTAGAGGTTCTTGATGAAAATGGCGAATCATTCTTTGAACAATGGGTTAGAGACTGCTTGGTGGTTAAAGGTGCACACAAGTCCCCAGATCAGATACTTGAAAAATGTGATCCACAAACTGTTGACATTTTTATCCACCATTTAAGTGCTATAGAGTTTGATTTTAAAAATACTAATTTAAAACCTCATGATCTTTGTAAGAATGTAAGTGCTGTTATGAAGGAAGTTTTATATGCTTGGGAGCAGGGCTCTCTGTCACCTGCTGACGTCAAAAGAATGTTGGACTCTTTGAGGCAGAAGATGACATCATTAGCAGTTTGTGCTTCTGCATGGCTCTGTTCATACATGAATTGTGTCCATCAAGATGCATTTTTAAAACCTGTAAATATGGTTCAGCAGTTTTTAGTTCCAGTAACTGAAGTGGAACTAGCACAAATTGATAAATTTAGTGAAAGATCATTGTTAATGGCTCAAATAATTCGTAAGATGCAGTATGAGGTTCACCCCACAACCGCAGCTAAACCTAAAGGTTTGATTTTGTCACACTGTATTACATCCAATCATCCTATTTTGGAGCAACTACAAACAATTTGGGAGGATGTAAAATCGCGAGGTTATCTGCACATTGATGCTACTCATGTCATACAAAGTCTTCTAAATATTGGTGGTCCTATTTGGTTTGTTTCAAACTTAGTTCAAGAGACATTAAAATATAGATATCAAGACGATCTGGATAGATCTGTGGATATTGTATTTGCAATGTTCCATTTAGACATTGAGAAATGCACTGAGGCACTGTTAGTTCATGTGGTACCACAGTACTTGTACAATGTTAAGTTTAGTGAAGAATTAGTTGATCCACAATGTGGTATACTAGCTAAATTAACTGTTTATTGTATATTTGCTGCTTTGGACCATAGCAATTCTACTAGAAGTCATGGATCTAGAAAGAGACGGCATGATGAACATGAAGATTATGATGCAATGTGCTCTTCTACAAAAATCCGAAGACTAAATGACAATTCTGGTGAAAGCGGTTTATTTGCAAGTTTTTCTCAGTCCCATTCTTCAGTAATTTCCCTTAAGGAACCTTTGAAGTCAGCTTTAGAAAAATTGTACATTTCATTCTCTCAATTAGCTGCCTATAATGGCGATGTAACAACACAGACTGGTTTTATATTCCAATTTTTACTATACATAGTTCAGTGTGGTCATGATAGAACTCAGTTAGTGCTAAACAAGCTGCCGAGTGAATTGATTCCTACATTAATTAGAGCCTTGCCAGAAGTTTTTAATATTGGGCTAATATTAAGATTGCACGATTTAACTGTTTTACAAGGCAGGAAAGATACTGCTAGAGATTTGTGCCTTTTACGAAATATGCAGTTAAGGCCAGAGTAAAATCCTTAACTTGTAAACCTTATTGTTGGTTGGAAGCCCGAGACACTATTCTTCTCATCTCTCATCTTCACACATGATGGACCCGGGGCATGGTGAATCCATGGAATGCTTAGAAATTTGTCTTCTATTGTACTCAAAGAAACTATTAATGTAGTAGATGTAAGTAATAAACTTCATATAATTATTATATTATCTAACATATTTTTGTATTCTTATTTCATCTTACCGTACAAGCTTATAGAGTTGGGTTCCAAAATTAATATTATATTAATACCTAATAAAACTTTTAACACCTCTAACAGCTCATTCTCTGGAATAATTTGATTTTCGAACCCAGCTTTAGGGCCTAACCACCCCATTAATTTTTATATTTATATTCTCTCGACATGTAACCTTGCGCCCACCTGATGGTAAGTGGCGCGCGAGGTCTATGAATATTAGCAACTGGAACTCATGATTGACATCAGTTCCTAACACTATGCCGGCTTGACTGGGCATGACGGCAATTCGAGCCTGATGGATACACTGTTTATCGGCACGAACCGTGGATACCTCCTTGCCCCAGCAGACTGGGCAAATTACCACCATCAGTCTGCCTACCACCTATTCCATACTTGCTTGATGAATAGTGTACAAAGGAGTACCTGTACTGTAACTAAGGAACATAATAGTCTTAACGTCTAAGAACGACCTTCACCGATCAAATAATTGGATTGTGAAAAAAAACCAATTTCATGTGTATTTGAATAGGTACTTGATAGGTGAAAGGGTCTTAGTTCAGACCTTGTACTAAAAGGGAAATATGTAGTAGGGCAAGTACATAAGCGTTGATATAAAAACTTTTTACACACATTATAAAATACTACTTATTTTTCACATTCACGTCCTTGTGAAAAAAGTAAACTTTGAAACGATATAATTTTTATACCATCACTGTACCCGAAATAAAACTATACTGTTATAATGGAAATAACTTTACTTTGTAAAATTCAATCAACAATATTATCGTAAGATACATAAATTTTTACAAACTACCTACATTTAACTATTAGGAAAACTGTAATTTAGGTATTTGTACAATTGACACTGTTTAACTATTCCACACTAAACTAAGTACTTGTATATGCACGTTTTTTCAAATTTTACAAATTCTCTTGTGTCTATATAAATTTTATAACGCATTTAATGCATTATTTTTTTTTATTTAAATACAAAATATATACATAATACAAATCTATACAATATTTTTAAACAATTATCTACTTTTAACTATACACAATTTACAAGTGTTTATTTTATTTCTAAAAAGATCACAGAAGAGCTCCAGAGCTTTTAAATGAGAATAATTAAATAGGGTAACAAAATAATTACTAAAAAAAATATACAAATAGTAGGAAACTATAATGCTGGTTTCTTTGCATCTGGAGATTCTGGATGGGCTCGATCTGTAACAAAAAAAAGATTAATTATTCATACTTCTAATAGGACAAGATCCGTATAACCTTCATTGATCGGGTATCCGAATTAAATAATAAAATACACTAACAAAAGCTGCGGTAATGTGTTACCTAACGAAATATGTTCAAGCCTGATTTTATCAAGTTGGCGGGATGGCTACTGTGTAAACTACCAGGAGTATCGAAACATTCTGAAAATACTAATAGTGCATTATAAAAAAAAAACTATTATGTTAGCCAGCAGCCCTATTCTGATACTGAAGCGCAAACGTTGTATAATATGCATAGCTGGGCTTTAACTCGTTAATCGTTAATTAACGATGTTAACATTTTGATTAACGGGTTAACTTTTTAAAAATGTTAACGGACACGTTAACTTCCGTTAATATTCAGAAGTCCGTTAATCGTTAATCCAATGCCACTATTCACCGCACGGCACCGCGGTGTGGCGCTAAAAACAGGTTAAGACAAGTATGAAACGACAAGTGCCGGGCGCGGCGGCGCGTGAGACAAAACAAAACTAGATATATTTTGCCGGCGCATGCGAGTAAGAAAACTGCGAAGTACTAGCGCCAGTGCTTAGAGTGACGCGTGTTGTGTTTGTTATTATAAATTACTGTCAGTGATAATTTGCGTGTTAATAAAGAAGAGTGCAGTGTAATTAGTTAGATAGAAAAGTGTACTGTGCAGTGTAGTAATTAAAACTATATCATGGAAGACATGGAATCGGATTTCAGCGGTCCTGATGAGAATCCTTGGCCACATTTGACTGAGTATGTGGAATTTGTATCCAGATCGGGCCAGCAAATACTTTTTGCTTGTAAGCGTTGCTTGCCGAAAGACACCAAAATAAAAGGTCATTATCGAGCCTGAATAATTTGAAACAACATGTAAGAAGGGTACATGAGTCACAATACGTACAGTATGAAGAGATTGTTAAGGCGGGCTCTAACCGAGGCACAAAAAAGAGAACTCATTCTGACAATATTATATATTAACCTGTTAACTTCCAGAACCTAAACCACTATAAGTTTTATAAGTTCACTTACGCAACGATATAAAAATGCAATTTTACACATATTAACGGATTAACGATTAACGAAGTTAACTATTTGATTAACGGTGCCCAGCTATGATAATATGTATTAGTATTCAGTATATTATATAGTATATCTAAAAGTATATTATGTGAGTATTTATAACTGTGTTGTTGAATTTATCCTACTATTAATATTTCTTTTATTGCACATATAAATGTTCTAATTTGTCTCTAAGGTTTGGCTGTCAGAAAATGTCTACAGGCATTAAGTTCGGCTTTGTACTCTGTGCATTAATATTTTTAAATAAATAAAATGGAATCCGTTAACTATATACATATACGAGTATATATATCACGCTATTAAAGTTGATATTCGCACGGCCGCTGTCAAGGAGTGAGTTGAGAATTGAATAATATTTCGTAATTATGACGCAATCTCTGAAGTTAATAACGAAATCCACTTATAACGTTTGCGACTAAGTAACAGTATAGGGCTACAGGAATCGGACTCAATTTTGACAAAAGTTCTATATCTGCAGTTTGTCGTTTCACACTACTTCCCAAAATTTAATCCTTATCACGACTTAGCGACTTTATCTGCTAGTGTAATAATATAGAATGCTTTTTTATAACAAAATAAAAAATATACTCCTACATTGATTATATTTCGTTAGGCAACCCATCACTGTTGCTTTTGTTAGCGTATTTCATTATTAATTAAATTAACTTCGTGGATTTAGACGCATAGGTAAGGTAGGTTCGATTCCTGGTCGGGAAACAATAATTTATTTGTGATATTTTTCGAGTTTGGTACGCTAGAGACATCGACGAGCTTACCACTTGTCATTATGGGCCTATGGTAAAGTTGGCTAAATATGAATCCGCTTCTCAAAAATAAGCGTTTATTTTGACTACCCCATAAGGTCATGATGATAATTTACTTTTATTATTAAATTGTTATTATTGGTGCATTTCATTAGGATAACAGATCAGTGAAGGTCGCTATTAGACGTATCTCAGACTAAATTGAATTTACCTATAGGCCTTCTAAGGGACTCTTCTCTGTTTGCGTTATACGCCGGTGGTGGAATGACCCTCATTGGAATGTTGCTTAGATTATTAGGATTGCAGTTTTCATCTATCGACCCATCAGCGCTATTCGCGAAAGCCCTTTGGCTTCTATTCCACGTCTGTTGGTAGGAACTTTCTGTTGTCACTGTGTTACATCTATTGTTAGTATGAGGAACGTATTGCTCGGGGGACCAGTCGAACACGAACGTGTGGCTGTAGTTATGGGTGTTAGCTGTGGGTGTCCCCGATGGCGTCGGAGGTGTCGTCGTGACGTAAGGACTAAGGTCTTGATGACAAACATCAGGTACTTTCTGTAGCGCCGACTCTGACCATGTAGGACTAGGATTCCATTGATCAACCATCTCGGTTTCTGTTATATTAAATGTCTTTGACCCCGGTCTCCTGCTGGCGATAGAACTCGTTGCTAAAGCCACGAGCGTGTCCCCAGAAGTGACTGTTGAAGGTATGCCTCGAGGCGACATGTTAATTGTCGGAGTGATATGTTTCTCATCAGAATTCTTTCCTTTTCGTTTTGCATTAGGTTGTATTCTAGCGTCTTCTATCCGCAAGTTGTGATATCTAAAACAAGAAAAAGGATGTTTAATAATGCGATGGAACAAACACCGATGCTCCGAACTTGCTGGTACATGCTAACTTATTTTAAATAAAATGAAATAATTAACTGCCTTCTTGGTTTAGCAGTGAAGTCCGTGGATTTAGACTCCGAGGTGACGGGTTCGATTCCTGGTCGGGACAATCATATTTATTATTTTAAATAAATTAATATTTAATTTATTTGTGTTATTAATCGTGTTTGGTACGCTAGAGACATCGACGAGCTTGCCACTTATCGTGTACCGATGTGAAATACACTTTTCTTACATAAATTTGTCATAGATTACATAACCACCGTTTCACTAATACCAACTTGTGGTATCGTTAATAAATTGTCATAAATATTGATATCAGACCTTCGCTAACCCGACTGGCCTACGTGGAGGGTGTAGGCCAAATTCTCCAGAAAATTCTGGAAGGTCGTGGTGAACAGTGGAGGTCCAGGTCTCGTGTGTCCTAGGGGCTGTGATGATGATTAATATTTTGTATACGAAATACATACCTATTGTCCTGAAGTGACACAGAGTAATCTACTGGTCCGGTGTCAGGTCTATCATATGCGTAATGCATGGCTGTCAGATGTGGAGTAACATGCACGTGTTGCTGCAGCCCAGGATTTTGCATCATCATCTGGTTGCCATTGATGCAGACAGGCGGAGTTGGGGCGTACTGCACGGGCGATGGATACACCTGGACATCAGGTGCTGGCGGTCCGTACATCCTCGTCGCTGCTTCATACGCCAAACCGTAATGCAGTTTGGATTGAACTGCGTAGTAATGATACAGCCATGGATTGGCTTTCATTACTTCCGCTTCCTGTTCACTGTTGGCAAAAAAATACTATTAGGGAAATGTGCCTAAATTTATTGTTATTTGGTTATATACATACATATATAGAAGATATATCTATAATAGGTATGTATGGTACTGAGAGTATAGCTACGCTAGTGTTCGGTTGAACGAGAGTTTTTAAGGTGAGAACTTTAATATGCGAGGGGACCTATTTCGTTGAACGTACGTCAGAACAGCGTTCAAGGGGAAACAGCGCGGCGCCGGCGTGAAAGCCACGCGGCGAACGAGTGCCTTCACTCCGTGGCCACGACTCAGACTTAGCTGTTAACGCACCCAGGGCCAACAGTGAGAGAGAGACGGTTTATAGGGTTTTAGTCCGTAGGCGCCCTGGGGACTCCTTAGAAGGCGTATCATTGATGATTTATCGATTCACCGTTTATAAACAATAAAAAAATGTGGCGTGGTAGGAAGATAGATACATTACATTTATGCAATTTTAAAATCATTTACATTTATCATACCATGCATTTATTTAATAAAACTACGAAATCAATAACCTGCAAAAGTTTTTACTTTTGCGGTACATCCCGCGACGCACCCGTTTTTTTTTGCGTGAGTAGCCAGCCACTCTTTTCCAATTACGTAGTTACTATACTCTTTCTAGCGTATTTGGACGAATTTACGCAAAAAGGATCCAATCCTCAATTATTAATATTAATCAGACCGTTAGTCTTTAATATTAACAACGATACCGATAAAATACCGTTATTGACATTTTATAAAATAACATAACTCCAATGGCTTATAATTAATTTAATGTAGATTGGATCCGTTTTGCGTAACTACGTCCATTTTATTATGTATATAAATAAAAGAAGGATTTCATTCGGATAACTGATCGGTGAAGGTAGTTTAGCTATTCTACGGATCTTGTTAAGTATAATGTTAAGCGTTATTCTGTATTTATAATTTTGTTATTTTATTGTTTCTCTTTTCAAATGATGGTTATCATGTACTGCTCCAGATTCACCAATAAGTACTATAAAATTATATCGTTTTATATCAATATTGTAAAAATTGACGTGTAAAAGTGCAGAATACATATCTTTTTGTCCTATGCCTACTTGCAAAATAAACGATTTTTATTTTTTTTATTTTATTTTATTTTATACTAGCACGACATGTGACCCTGCGCCCACCTGATGGTAAGTGGCGCGCAGGGTCCATGAATGTTAGCAACTGGAATCAGACCTTTATATCCGACATCAGTCCCTAACACTATGCCGGCTTGACTAGATGCCTTTTTACACTTCGCTTGAAGGACTCCAGGTTATAGGAAAGTGGAAACACAGAGGCTGGAAGAGCATTCGAGATTGAATTGATTGTAGGTAATATATATCGTATGTGTTGAATTGCCCAAATAAAATGCGATTGAAAATGTCATATAGGCGGTAGGAAGGAAACCATCGTGATCGATACATTCGCTGCTTGCTCAGCAGTAAGATATTATTGATGATGATCTTAATAAAATCTACAATACATAGAGTTGGTTTGACATATCATTTGTAGATTAGAATTTCAATTGGCATACAAGAATGTCGACCTAACATCTTTGTGAAATAAACGTGGCATTCAAATCGAAGGTAGGTAAATAACCTTTTTGCACCCCTACTAAAGGTACAGTCGGCAAAAGATAAACTTGATACACCTAAGTAAATCATTTTCCGTGCACTGCTTCCTTAAACGTAAATGATTGACAAAAGAGTTGATTATTTTATTTACTGTCAGTTTCAGCGTCAGAAACATGTGAGTTTCAACGTTTATAATAAACATAATATTCCGGGTTTCAGTTACAAGCCGCGCTAAAATTATATAAAAGCAAAGTATCATCACGACCGTTTCCTTTCCGGGGTGACAGAAACCACGCTTATAAATAATCGGATTCACATTTAGCCAACTTTACTATAGGCCAATCATGACAAGTGGCAAGCTCGTCGATGTCTCCAGCGTACCAAACTCGAGAAATGTCACAAATAAATTAAATATTAATTAAAATTATTTATTTAAATTAATAATATTAATGTGTCCCCAGGAATCGAACCCGAGTCTAAATCCATAGTGGCAGTCTGCTAACATTATAAACCAGCGCCACCAAAGATTTCATTCAAGCTATGTTAGCTTCGATAAATGGAACGATTATGATTATTTTTCTCGACATTGACAAGTAAAAATGCAAAACAACGAAACAGCGCAGTTTAGATTTGACATTTGTCCATCTGTCCAACTCCGTAGCACTGTTAACATTTCCGTTTTTTTAATGGAACGCTTCAGGTTAACATTAAATGTCAATTTTATATTTTGGTATTGGAACAGTTCAAACTAAAAATGTTAGCTAGCGCCGCCGGTAATTTCTATAAACGGAAACGCGATGCTAGTAGTAGTCAGAGTTCTCTCGGTTCGTTGCATTGGGTTAATGGTTTAGCGTAAACTTATTTTTTTAAAATGCTGGGTCCTAACCTTTTACAATATTAATAGCCCAGTTCATAGATATAGTTCAATGTTTAAAATAGTTGAAGAAAAGTTTAGCATTAAAATGGCCGTTTGCAAGAAAACAGGAATGCGTTCATCTTCGCATATCTTCTTGTTTTGCGCTTTAGTAAGTTTCTTACTTAGCATTACTTAAAGCTAAGATCGATTGCTCATACTTCCCTAGAAAACGGTAAAGTTTAGATTTGAAGGCAAAGCAAAACGCGCTTTTTTTATTGAATTTAGCTTAAAGTGAATGAAACTAGTCAACCGACTTTCAAAGTGAAAGAAAGTAAAAAAAGCTTACAGCGACATGTCATGAGATGCGATGCAACGGAACTACAAATTGGCAACTGGAATGTATGAAAGATTCTGTGATCATGAAAAGCAATTTAATTGAATGGGAATACGCAATCAACGCAGGACGCTGGTTCGCGCGAATCTTTAAATTCAAAATTTAAAATAATTTATTGTCAGAATTGTTTACATGTAAAATTTCAGAAACATTATCTTCATATACATCAGTGTTGAAACAATCTGCCTACATTAGGCATACAATATTTAATATATTGACTAAACAAAATTATATTATATTATTATTATTCCTTTTAATACAAATTAGTTTTAAATTTAATACCTATGTCAAATTAACGTATTATTCAAACATTTTATTTTTACTAGGTATACCTACTAATTATTTACTAATACTAATAAAAATCGTCAACTACTATTACTAATTAAAACTAAAACAATAACATCTTGTTCACGCAAACTGACGTTGATGCGTATTAGTGCCAAAAAGGTGTTCTAAATGCCGTTCGCGCTAATAATTAGGTACGACACATTTTCGAAATTAATACGGTTGATCACCAGTTCGCGTGAACAAAGTTACGCGAATCGTGTATTCGCGTTCAATTAGGACGACGCTTTATAGATCTCAGGCTAGTATAATACTTGGATATCCACTTTATATCCACGTCACAACTACTGACAGGTCTTAAAGCAGCTAATTTGTGAATTCACCGTGGAAGTCGCATTGCAGGTTTAATTTTATTAGGACATAAAATAATTAGATGTACTTTGAAAATGCTTTTTGCGTCCGTCTTGAAGTGCTAACAGCAGTAGAAAGTAAACGTACCCCGATGCCTTAATGTAAACTTAATAAGTGTTTTATTTATCTATGTTTTTTTCTTGCCTCACCTAAACTTCGATTGTTTTGTAATAATAATTTTTATTTATTTATTTATACATTCTTGTACTAACGGCAAATGCAAAGCTGTTAAAATTCAATAATAATAAGTTCAAAATACACACATCAAAAGTGTCTAGGGATCAACATATATTTTTGCAATAACTTTTCTCCTGATTGATATTCATTAAAATTTTCTTTAAGGATTGATCAAATAAAATGTTTTCGTTTGTCTACAGTAACGATAAACCAAGTCACCTTTGCATTAGTAAAAAAAATTGCCATTTTTCTAATAAAGGGATTTTTGACATTTGAACCACTAACATTAAAGTTCGAAAAAAAGACTGAAATAACAGTTTTTTTTTTAATTTTATTCGGTAACTTAAACAATTAATAATCCGTGTTTCTACCGCGAACACTAACAACACAAGAACATCGGTTTGGCATACTCAAAATGAGTTCATCCAAATCACGCTGTGGAATGGCCGCCCATGTTCGTTGCAACAACAAAAAAAGGTCTTCTTGCGACTGGATACCCTCCATATTCGGCAGAGCTCTTCTCTGAAGAATATCCCATGCATGCTCAATCGGGTTCAAGTCTGGCGACTGAGCAGGCCAGGGCAGGACATTGATGTTAGCTGCGGCGAGAGTCTGTCTTACAACTCTTGCGGTGTGCGGTCGTGCATTATCATGCATTAACTGAAATAAGGGACCGATATGCACTTGTAGAGGAACGATGACGTCTGATACAACCGTCTCAGCATAAATTTGAGCGTTGAGGTTGCCTCTGATCCAAATCAACTCAGTTCTTCCGCCGATCGAAATACCCGCCCATACCATGATGGTTCCACCACTATAAGGATGGACTTCCTGGCAGGATTTTAATCGCTGTTGGCGTCCAGGGGTTCTCCAGTGTCGTATACGTCTTGTATCCGGCCTCATACCAAAACGAGACTCATCAGAAAAGCACACGAAACGCCATTGTTCTTCTGTCCAATTTCTGTGTTCAAGAGCCCATTGATATCGAGTCCTACGATTGTGCATTGCTATAGGTGGTACCCGTAGCGGTCTTCGGGAATGAAGGTTCACTTCATGCAAGCGGTTTCTGACTGTTTGGTCGCTAATTAAGTTCCCTGAAGAGCGATGAAGGCTCACGGCTAACATCATGGCGGTTATTGTTGGAGTTCTTCGAGCTGTGATTTGAATGTATCGGTCTTGTCTCCGTGTGGTGCAGCGATACCGTCCTCCATGGCGCTCAGCCACGGTACCAGTGGTTCGGTAACGTGTCCAAAGTCGACTGATAACACTCTGACTTGTATTCAGAGCTAAAGCCACAGTACGTTGCCGGGAACCAGCTTCTATCATTCCCACGGCTCTGATCATTTCTTCCCTGCTTAAATGACGTCGCCGCTCCATAATAACGTTGGTTTTAATCAGTAGTAGGGAAACAGTAGCACTAATAATGTCTTCAATGCGTCTTATGTTTTTATAGGGAAAATATTGACAGCTGATTTTCATCTTTTACTCGAATTTGATTGACAGTTCCTGTTTTAAATTATGAAATGCACCAAAAAGGATCCATATAAATTTATAAAATCATAAATTTATTACAAAGCCACATCTCAATCACAAGAAATCCGCATAAACATGCTTGATCCCTAGACTTTTTTGATGTGTGTATAAACTAATTACACTAATAACAAAATTACAAAGATAATATAATATAATATAATATAATATAATATAATATAATATAATATAATATAATATAATATAATATAATATAATATAATATAATATAATATAATATAATATAATATAATATAATATGATATAATATAATAGCTTCTCAACTAATGAACATCACTAAAAGGGGAAACTGTTAATTGTCTTTATTGTATCTAAACTGAAGTTCAAAAGTGTAAAATAGCTTTAAATTCCCTAAACATAAATAAACAAATTACATTTACAAGTATAGCATCGATAATATGATTAAAAAGTACCAAGTTTTGTGTCAGTTGTCCGTAATATAACCTTTGGAATGAGGTTCAGGAAAGGTTTGAGTAGGCAACCTTTAGATAGTGTATGCGGGGAAATGTCACATAGTTGGACGCGACGAGACGGACTTGAGCTTGTACACTCAGAGAAATTACAATTTATTTACATATTCTTATATAAATACATAATAATTAAATATTATATAATTACTCGAAAAATATTACAATACCTATAGTAAACTACCTATAGTAAAGTGGTCAGAAACACGGCTTTTCAAAGAAGCGGATTACTTTTTGAGAGGTACATATATTAATCATAGATTTGTATGAATAAAATTGTTCGTTATACAAGTGTTTTTGATATTCTTCTCCGTCTAAATATCATAAATTAATAAAATTTGGTATATGAAAGTAAAAATATGTCTACAATAACATATAATTGAAAACTCATCGACTACTGGTTCGTTCTAGTTATAAGCCGTAAAAATGTCACATGCTAACATCACAAACCATCGCCACCAACCGTTTCATTTAAGTGTATTACTCTTTACAGCTCTATTACTTCGATAAGATTTTGGCTATTTTTTTAACATAGACAAGTGAAGTAAAAAAAAGTAAAGTAGCGGCCGTTTCTCTTTCAGGATGGTCAGTAACCACGCTTATAAATAGGCAGAATCACATTTAGCCAACTTTACTATAGGCCAAAAGGCATGACAAGTGGCAAGCTCGTCGATGTCTCCAGCATATATATTTTATTTATTTACATTAATAAATATTTTTGTGTCCCGACCGAGGAATCGAAGAGTCTAAATCCACTGACTTAACCGCTAGACCACGTAGGCAGTTATATTCGACAAGTAAAAATGCAAAACAACCAAACACCGTAGGGTAGATTTGACGTTTGCCTATCTGTCATAAAGTAAACCACCTCCTGTAGAACTATTAAAAATATTATTTTATGATAACTGTTTCGTTTATTTTGTAATGGAACGCTTCATGTTAACATTAAATGTAACTTTTTTTTAATGGAACAGTTCACGCTAAAAATGTTAGAATTTTGCCTTCATTTCTGTAAACGGAACGCACTATTTTTTTTAAATGTAGGTATACACTTTTGAAAGCGTTCTTACAACCGAGTCGCCACCGCTCAATTATAGGTTTATTTTTAAATCTTAGAATAAAAGCTCCATGAGTGTACATAAAAGTTTAGATATGTGTTGGACGGCGACAAATAGTTGAATAGTGTTAGCATTTGCTAAGATTTGCTAAGTCAAGATAACTACAAATGAAAATGCCGACAGCGATGGCTGGATCCTACCTAAAAGCTTTTAAGGCCAAAGGCAAACTCTGTTTCTCTAATCGGAAACGTTCTAACCAGGCCATGCAGCTTCACAAAGCTTCCACTAATACACACATGTGTGTTAAATGTAGAGTGATGTACAACGATTGTTCTTCTGTTTCGTGTTCCGAGTAGTTGTTAATTTTTGGGAGATTACTATGGTATTTTAAACTTTTAGTAGGTAATCTTAGCAAAAGCGGTTGAGAGAGAAAATTATAAAATTATGCGGTATTGTGACGAGTTTACGAGAAATACATAAATTGTGTCAAGGGGGACAAAAAATAATTCTGCGCGCTGATGCCTGTGGGCGCCCGGTATTCATATTAAATCGTACACGCCACGCCGCGATGAGTAGCGAAACTGGAGCTTCAACTACGAGTGTCTACGTTCTATACAGGAATCCTTTAACAAACTGACACTATTAATGTCAACCGCTATTGGAGTTCATGATCGTAGGTATCTGTATTTTGTAATTTAAAAAATCTTCGAGCTAAAACTGTAAATAAAGTAAATAAAGTTTTCCACTATTTTGTCAATCTAACGTTTTCGTTTAAGGAAATAGACTACGACCGCTCTGGGCATGGATTTATTTATTGAGAATCCAACAGCGTTTCAACTTAAATAAATTAGGTACTTACAAAGTAACAGTTTTAGGCCATTAGCAGGATTCCACATATAACATTAATAACTATGACAAAATAATTACTTTAGTTTTTTTAAAAGTAAAATTTAATACAAAATAAAAAGTAGTAAGTAATGTAAATTAAAAATGATTGTAAACACAATAAAAAAACGTTAGAATTACTATTAGGTACAGTATGACTATGGTATGCATGCCAAGACTTAAAGCCTCGAGATTTTTTGAGGATTTGATCAAATGTCTGTTTTTGTGCAATTAATGCGTCACAGTGCATTGTAAAAGTTCTAATATATAGTGGCTGCTGATTTTTTTTTTGTATTCTAAAGGTAATATTTAAAAGTAAAGTATCATCACGACCGTTTCCCTTTCGGGGTGGTCAGAAACCACGCCTATAAATAAGCGGATTCACATTTAGCCAACTTTACTGCCGGCCAATCATGACAAGTGGCAAGCTCGTCGATGTCTCCAGCGTACCAAACTCGAGAAATATCACAAATAAATTAAATGTATTTATTTCATTAATAAATATTTTTGTGTCTCGACCAGGAATCGAACCCGGTACCTCCGAGTCTAAATCCACGGACTTAACCGCTAGACCACGGAGAAGTTAGAAAGTTAATATTTGATTTTTATTTTTATTTATAATCTCTTAGTTATTTTTGTTTCCATTTTAATTTAGGGAAAAATTAATGCATATATAAAATTAATGCTTATATGATAATTATACAACACATAAATCTGGATTATTTATTGCCTGTTACGGTCCAACCATGATTACCTAACTTATGTTTGTTCATATTTTTTTTTATGTTTTTGTTTTATATTATTTTAGTGCTGACAATATCCAAGTTGTTACAAGATAACCTAAGGAAATAAATAATTTGATTTGTGAGACAGAAAAAACTTTAAAACGCTCGGGTATTTACCTAAAATTAATAAATAGAAAGACAAGTTATGGGACGAGTTTAAACAAATGAAGACATGGGGTTAAGTTAAGTTAATAAATGGCAAAATAAATAAGCTATAGTTGGCGGCAACTAGAAATTTTCTTTTCAATGGACCCGTTTAATAAATCTGCGCTGACGTGCTGTGGGCGTCGACACGTTAACAATTTGTACTGTGACTTAGGCTGAGTTGCACGAAAATGAAGTTTGTAAAATGTTACGAATAAAGTTAAAACTGGTGTCGATTGTACCAGCTGATGGCTAATATTTTCAATAAAACTTTACCAACGACGCCATTTTTAACTTTAATCGTTACATCTACATAGTATTCATTTTGGTGCAACTCAGCCTTATTGAGATGTCAGGTTACTTTTCTTTGAAATTAATAACAATTGTTGATTAACAAGTAGCATCATACTTTCTCCTACTTTTTAATTATATATGATTTTTCATGATGACTAACTTGTCTGTTTTTACAACATCAATTATTAGTTTTTATTTTATTATTATTAGTTTTTATTTTATTATTATTTTTTATTTTTCAAGTGTGAGTTATTTCTTTAAGAAATGTCTTACTAGAGAATAACATAGTGGAAAACCGTTTTTCGAGAGAGATGCAAAAGCGCGAAACCCTCTAAAGGTGCTCTCTGAGGCACAGGAATGGTGGTGAAAATCTATGACAATTACGTAAGAAAAGTGTATTTTTCATTGGTAAATGCCAGAGTTCCAACCGCGATCGTTTTGGAGTTAAAGGAAAGCATTCTAACAACCTCCGTCAAACTGCCCCGGAGGTACCGGGTTTGATTCCAGCTCAGGTCACAATAATTTATTTGTGATATTTCTAGTTTAATTTTATTATATTGTACTATTTATGTAGTGCAATTCTAACCAATAGAATATACTGTCACCATACCACAATCAATATACCACATATACTGTCTCACTCTCCCAAAGGTTTATTGATAGATAGATAAATTATTTATTGCATAGAAAATAAAACATTTTACAGTACATAGGCGAGCTTAATGTCTTAAAACATTATCTAACAGCTAACCTTTGGGAGTTGTGAGCAGGGATTGTGAGTGCATGACCACTAATGTTTGACAAAGAGTTTTATTGAGAAAACAACTTATAACTGAAAGAAATTATATATATAAATAATAAAGCTTTGGTACTTATCTACCGATACATGAATAACACATAATTATACCTACTATATAATAAATAAATAATATATACATATATGTATATTTTATATATGGATATATAAATGTAGTAAGGTTAGCCTGTAGAAAAAGCCGAAATGGGTTTAAGTTCGCCTTTGTACATACTTTTAAGTAAAGTGTAAAAACGTATTTAATAATAATATTTTTAACAAAACTAAATAAGTCGTGGTTTCTGACTGAAAGGGATGCGGTCGTGATGATACTTTACTTTAATTGAATGTAGTTTGAATGTTGTGGTCACCTGTTACTGGGGTACCATTCACAAATGTTTTTTTTTTACTGTTGCTTCTATTGATAGAATTGGATTCAATGTGTACTCTGTTGGTGATCCTAATTAAATAAATAAATAATTTTTACTATTCTAACAACCGAACCACCTACTATACTACGTGGAATTTATTACAGTTTTTTTTAAAATATTATAATCTAGAATAAAAAGGCTTTGGAATGACCTACCGACGGAGGTTAAAGATGCTCCAAACAGAGCTATATTTAAAAGATTAGTTTACAGACACTTTTTGGGTTCATAATTTTCATAAAATTTTCATTGATTGTTGCTTATTATTATCCTACATCATCGGTTATCATTAAGTACGTAGTACCTAATTTATGTTTATGTAGTATATAAATAGTATAACTTATTTATGTAGTAGTTTATATATGTATGTGTGTATGAATTCGTATGTAATTTTATTAATAAATATTTATTATAAGCAATAAATAATATTATATTTCTAATATACTTAATTTTAATTGATATATTGCACCTACCTCACATAAATGTTCTCGTTGTCTTGAAGGTCTGACAGGCAGAGAATGTCAAGCGACATTATGTCACGCCTTTGTAATTTATGTGCAATAAAGTTTTAAATAAATAAATAAAAATTAAAAACTACGTTTAGCAAAAATGTTATAAGTATGGTGACACAAATTTACAATGTAGTACCCAAATCCATCCGTGAAGTCGAGAACATGAGAGTCTTTAAGTCACAGCTTCATGGCTTTCTATCTAAGAAATACTATTACAGCGTAGCAGACTATCTTTACGAAACTTGAGAGGAACAATTAGCATTACCAACATTGTAAAATTATTTTTTAATGTTTTATTTATTTATTTATTTTGGAAAACTTACAGCTAAAATACATGTATATGAAAGAAATATAATACTATAAAGCCGATGACAAGAATTTACAGATAGATAAAATATAAAGCATGCCAGAAAAATCTAGAGAAGAATAATACAAATAGTAAACAAGAGCAACAATAATAGATACGATAAAATAAAACAATAATACTTGAGAAATGTATCTAAACTGCCAAACAGAAAAAAAAAAATACACATATAAACACATATAACAATTAAAACCAATAGAAATCAATTTGCCCAGACCAAATGTTGTGTATAATTATTGTATGTCCAATGGACGATTATAGCGACCACCATAAATTATGTACTTATTCAAAAACCTATGATCCACAATAAAATACTTTTGATTTTAATTGATGATTGCAATAAAATCTTAAGTTACGGTGCAGAGAAGTTTTTCTAAAAATACCGGCACTTATACTGAGCCTAATTAATTAGGTAGCAAGAGGTCGACGATCGCGCAAACGTTGACTTACGTAATTCCTTCTCTCTCTCTATTTCGTTTCACAGCTGTGGGCGAGATCAATTCTGTGGTGTCAAGGAAAAAGGAGATAAGTACAAAACTTGAACTTTTCACTAGAGGCAAATTAAGAAAACAACTTATTTTTATAATTAGAAAATTCTAATTTACGTAATGTTTAATTTCATTAGTCGTATACTTTAGGTACGAGTCGACTCATCTCACTATGCATAACTGAATTATTGGGGGTAAAAGCGCGATAGTAAAATAACTCGATTGAACTCTTTTCACTTATTTATATTTAACTTTTAATGTTACGACTAACCCCTTTATGTACTTAGGGGTGTAAAATAAACTGTATAGTTTATAGACTCATCTCCTTATTAGCTTCTTATATCTCCATGCATGCATTGACGCATATGAATGTTTTGAACCAATAGGTGCAAAACTTATCTCCTTTTTCCTTGACACCACAGAATTTATAATAACAATAATAATCCTCGGCCTTTAGGTATTAATTACGATGGATATTGCGATTTGCAGACGCGGCCTTATTCACCATGTAGTAGTGTTTTGTTTTTCGGATAAAAAGTGACCTTTTTTATTTCAATAAGAGGTTCTATGAATGACACGTGAATCCTAAAAAATATTTGCTCTTTTGACAATTAAACGAAGTATAGCTGTTAGAGGATAATTCAAAATACTTTTGTCTACATTAAACATTTCTCTCGTTATAGATTTAATCTTCAATATAAAGTCTGTGTAACCTAAGCTCTGTCAGTTACCAGTCACGATGTGACAGATTACGTAATTCAAGTTAAAGGACGTGATAAATGTCGCAATCTGCCGAACAATACAACTGCAATTTGTAAAGTTAAAATGGACTTGTCTGTCTGCCCTGTATGTCTCCACTTCTAGAGATTAAAAAAACTAACCAAATACAAATTTCCGCAAATTAATAACTTCGTTTACAAGTTCAATTTCTTGTACAGTGAAAAACTTATGGAGCACAGCCTCCTAAACCTCCACTGTTGGAGATTGGCCTTCCAGAACAACAGGAGGTTAGTGGAACCAGGAACGACGGTTTACGTGTTCTCCAAGGCACGGGAACGATGATATTGTAAAGCTATGACAAATATATATACGTAAGAAAAGTGTATTTCTCATTGGTACATGCCGGAGTTCGAACCGACCTTTTTAGGATTTTTAAGGGGGCGTTCTTACAACCGAGCCATCACCGCTCTTCAATTTACACGAGTTATATGTACTTTTTAATAAATACTTTATATTCACTAAATTCCAATGATAAATACGCCAAAGACCCAACAAGATGCTAACATAAACCATACGAGGAGCAGAGGCCTACAATTTCTAAATTTCACATAAACGGCCGTCTCAAGATATTCCAAAATTAGCGCGTTTCAGTGCGATACTTTTGTGCAATAAATATTGTTCGGGAAAGCAAATTCCGAATGGCTGAACCATCGATCAAGAGCGGCGCTTGTTAAACACCGTTTCTCACATCACAACAATGGCCCACTCCGGGCATATTTCAACTTATCCTGGTACCAACATCGCCGGGGCTCCGCTCTAACTCAATAAATCACGTGCAATATTTATTTGCGGGGCAGTTTACGCGAGGGCCCTGCGTCGCGTCATCTACTATTGATATCTCAACTTAGTTTATAAGTGACCGTGTTAAGTTATGGCTGCTATTTTTCAAAGTCCTCGGCGCAGTGTGGGCCGGTAGGGACACGGTATCGAATATCGATATTCTACTCTTAAGTTTCGTATAAAAAGTATAGAGTACAAAAGTTCCCTGGCATCATTCTTCCTTTGTGTCAAAATCTTTTGCAGTTGCTGCGAACTTGTGGAACAACCTGCCCTTAAATATAAGATAAGCATCAAATCAAGCTTAATTTAAAAAGATGGTCTGTTTGCATTTCTTAAATAGCTCCTAACAAGGTACCTACTTAGTGTATGTATATATTAGTATATATATATTGTAAAGTAAAGTAAAGTATCATCACGACCGTTTCCCTTTTGGGGTGGTCAGAAACCACGCTAATAAATAAGCGGATTCACATTTAGCCAACTTTACTATAGGCCAATCATGACAAGTGGCAAGCTCGTCGATGTCTACAGCGTACCAAACTCGGGAAATATCACAAATAATTTAAATATTAATTAAATGTATTTATTTACATTAATACATATTTTTGTGTCCCGACCAGGAATCGAATCCGGTACCTCCGAGTCTAAATCCACGGACTTAACCGCTAGACCACGGAGGCAGTTATATATATTGTATTGTTTGTATTATTGTGTGTATGTATGTATTTGTGTGTATATAATTTATATATAGTTTATTGCTTACAATGTAATCGTTTAGTTAGAATATATTTAATTTTAACTTGCACCTACCGTTCACTTATAATGCTATCTGTCCCTAAGGTTGGCAGTCAGAGAATGTCTTCCCCTTGCCCGACCCTTGTACATAGTGCAATAAAGTTTTAAATAAATAAAAGGAAATATTTCACTGACTGATTTTTTGTTTATTAAGGTAGGGACGCTGTACAATAAAACAAAATTAAAATGGTTAAAAAAAAATATATGACAAAAGCGTCTATAGTTCAGAAAATGGTGATGGAAGCAGGGCTCCAACAACCTCTGTTATTATACCATAATTGACATTTCAATTTAATGGAAAAGTAATAATAATAAAAGTTCTAAAAATTAACAATATTAATTTTAAAAAAATATTGACATGCTTTATGGAAAATCGGTAAAGATGTAACTATTCTACATCTACTTTACGAGTATACACGTATCTCATTGGAAATGCGTGCCGTACTCACATTCGCTTCAGTAGTAAATGCAGAGTTTGTAGTACTCCTTACATTTAAAACACTGTCACTTGCAAGCGGTTCTATGGTTAATAATAATAAGCTGTGCTATCGATAATTGTCATTAAATTTTACATCAAACCCTCGCCAACCAACAAAAGAAAGTGAGGACCAATTTCTCCAGAAATATTTTCTGAAAGACCCATCTCCAACTCTGTGTTATAATTATATATAAATAACCTCAAAATAATCCTTAAAACCCTGAGATGGAGATAGGCTATATGATGACATCTGATATAACATACATACAATTTCACCACACGGCCATATATTTGTCTGCCTTTTAAATTCGCCTTCACAGATTTTAATAAAAATAGGCAGATATATTCATTTCGAGCCCAAGGTAGTACATAACTTCAACATGTAAGTAATCATGAATAACAGCTTATTTCGCTGATGACTATATTACACGAGCAACACCGGGTCTAACAGCTAGTATGTTACATTAGAACATTGATTTTTGTATATTAGATGCATTGTGACAACCATTAATTGCAAAAACCGCCAAACAAAAAAAAATCGTCAGACTTGTTACCACGATGATTTGACGGGTTGTTCAGCCATTTAAGTAAAATTAGTTAATTATTCTTAGTATCGTAGTATCGAATAAAACGTATCGGAAAAAAATACTCGAATCCAAAAAGTATCGATACTTTTTTCGTGTCCCTATCAGGACCGGGTCCGGAATTATCTCTCGGGTTAATACCTCAGTTTTAGAGCCAATTAGTTGCAAGCTCAACCAGTATTTAGGATAGTTTATTTTTATTAACTCAGTGAAATCAATAACATTAATATTTCGCTGGTTCAGCCTCTTTTCTCAACTTTAAATCATAAGTATTTATATAATAAATGTAAAGAAAGTTTTATCTGTTTGTATGAATGAATGTGTCACACCTATAACTGAAACGACCATTGTTTTGTCTTATAGTCTAGCATACGTTTATGAGTGATCTTCATCGATCAGTTATTCGAATAAAATCCACTTCTTTTATAATAAAATCTTAACAAAAACAACGGAGATGGGTTGCTTATCGAAATATGTTAAAGACAAAATATTATTTTCATAAAACAAAACACTAGCTGGTATTGTCTCTTATAAGGATCAAATTTTTGGAAGTAATGCCTAAGTCAAACTTTCGAAAACTGGAAGAATGGGAACCCTCTTGTACAATAAAAAACCCTTTACGCAAACTGAAAATAAATAAATAAAAACAAAAAAAAACTTTTTGGCGTCGGAACCCTTGGGATTTTTTTTCTTTTTAGTTTTTAATTCAAGATTTTTTTCGCAGACGGGTTTTTTTTTTTTTTTTTTTTGGTCATTTAATTATCGCTGTCTATTATAATAATATATATAATGTGTCTGACCACCAGGGATAATACTTTTTATATGAACTTTATTATACGAAGGAAGGTGAAGACATTAAAATTTGTAAATCGTCATGATCGTAGAACAGTGTCGGATTTAAAAAATTACCCATAATTTTGCATATATATTTATATATAGTTTTATATTGTTTGTGGTCTGTAATTTATAGTGCAAATATTAGAAAGGGTTCCAAAATGAAATCTAGAAGGTTTGCACTTATTATGAGACTTAAAAAGTGACAAAAAAACAGTCGAAATGACAGTTGAATGGCCGCCATGAAAATTTTAAATATAGCAGATCCGTCACTGTTCTACGATCATGACGAAATGATAATGGTTGCCAACCAACTTTAAATCGTTATAGATTCGAAATGCATACAACACAACCCTTCTTTGCGTCTTGGCTAGGATAATAATATTATTTAAAAATATATTTAAAGTTTAAATTTTTATCATATTCGGCCCTGAGACTCCATTCAGCATTCTTTAAGCATTTTTCTATATTTCTTCGTATTTTAGATTAACGCCAACTTAAAAAAAATCACCTGTTAGGCATCCAATCACCGCCGCTTTTGTTAAATATTTTGCATTATAATATACATAATATAAATTGTACTATTCCTATACATTTTAATTTTTTACACAAATGTTTTAAAAATATTGTTACTAATATTTTAAGCTTAGTGGGAGAAAATTAATACCTTTTTTATTTATTAATTTTAATTTTAATTTTAATTTTAATTTTAATTTTCATTTTAATTTTAATTTTAATTTTAATTTTAATTTTAATTTTAATTTTAATTTTAATTTTAATTTTAATTTTAATTTTAATTTTAATTTTAATTTTAATTTTAATTTTAATTTTAATTTTAATTTTAATTTTAATTTTAATTTTAATTTTAATTTTAATTTTAATTTTAATTTTAATTTTAATTTTAATTTTAATTTTAATTTTAATTTTAATTTTAATTTTAATTTTAATTTTAATTTTAATTTTAATTTTAATTTTAATTTTAATTTTAATTTTAATTTTAATTTTAATTTTAATTTTAATTTTAATTTTAATTTTAATTTTAATTTTAATTTTAATTTTAATTTTAATTTTAATTTTAATTTTAATTTTAATTTTAATTTTAATTTTAATTTTAATTTTAATTTTAATTTTAATTTTAATTTTAATTTTAATTTTAATTTTAATTTTAATTTTAATTTTAATTTTAATTTTAATTTTAATTTTAATTTTAATTTTAATTTTAATTTTAATTTTAATTTTAATTTTAATTTTAATTTTAATTTTAATTTTAATTTTAATTTTAATTTTAATTTTAATTTTAATTTTAATTTTAATTTTAATTTTAATTTTAATTTTAATTTTAATTTTAATTTTAATTTTAATTTTAATTTTAATTTTAATTTTAATTTTAATTTTAATTTTAATTTTAATTTTAATTTTAATTTTAATTTTAATTTTAATTTTAATTTTAATTTTAATTTTAATTTTAATTTTAATTTTAATTTTAATTACTTAACCCTCTTAGAAAAATTACAAAAATGTCTAGTGTAAGAAACAAAACAAATTCTTTTGTGTTAACATGGAATTATCTTCAATTATTCGTTAATTCCTAATTACTGTTTGCCGTAGTATAGGAGCATTATTAAAGCCGTAATCATAATTGGTTGTTGCGGGAACTACGCATACTTGATGCTAAATCTTATCCCCAAGACTACATACGAAAAAGGATGGGCCTACATGAAATCATCAGAAATATATTTGAAAAACTAATTCTGAATGTTTAATTAGTATTATGTTTTAAATTTTGTTCACAAACACAAATATAATGCCCCTAGACATTCTATCCTAGCCAACCATTAAATTTAGGTATTTATCACGATAGATATCGTGATTACGCGGCCTTATTCACTTATTTTTGGGATTTTTTATCTTTAAAATAAGTTGTCTTTTTTATTACAAATAAAGGGTTTTTATATTTTTTATTATGCCATTTGTTACAATTTGCCAGTGTCAAAGTTAGGGAAAGACGGGTTAAAAAAATAGGACTTGGTAAATTTGGAACAGGATCAAAAGAGTAAATACAAAAATAGAGTATTAATATAAAAAATAAAAAAAGGGTTGTACCAGTGACACTTGGAGCCTAAAATAACAATTACACGCGGTACACACATATCATAAACTAAATAAACTATAATAGTTTTATACTACAAATTCTAATACAATATGGCAATTATTTCTGCCAACATATTAGCCTCGCTATACAGAGAGGAAATGTTGCCGGTCTCCTTGGGACTATCTCGGATAGGACGTCTCTAGAGGACATTCTTTATTTATAGGTTAGTTTATTTTTAATTTAATTTAAGCTACCTAAAGGTAGCTTTTAATTTATATTTAAATTACTTGTAATGTAATTTTAAAAAAAATCTAATACATAAATAATAATAATTACATATGCATACATATATAATAAACTTACTATTGTTGTGATAGGATGTGTGAATAGACATTTAAAAAAAAATAGAAATCTGGTTTATTTGCCTTACGCTAAGGGTCAATTTGTTTCACAGGTTTTTGACAACAACGGCTAATAAGTTTGAGACGAAACTAGAGTAATAGAGATGATTATGAGAGGAACGGTGGGATTATTATGAAACGAAGTATAGTAAGTCGCAAGCTCATTATTTATACAATAGTGGCGCTTAGGAACATAAGTTTTAATGATGCAGGCATGTTATAAAACTTTTTTAAAAGTTTCTCACATCCTTTAGGAACTATGACTAATCGACGCGGAAAAAAAACCAACTGTTTTGACTTAATAACTAATTTTCGGCCTATTTGGTGATTTAAACTTTTTATCATACGACATGTGACCTTGCGCCCTCCTGATGTTAAGTGGCGCGCGAGGTCCATGAATGTTAGCAACTGGAATTAGACACTCATGACTGACACCAGTCCCTAACACTATGCCGGCTTGACTGGGCATTACGGCAATTCGAGCCTGATCCCGAAACGTGTGGATACACTTTACTGGGTTTATCGGCACGAACGTTGGATACTTCCCAGCCCCGACAGACTGTGCAAATTACCACCATCAGTCTGCCTACCACCTCTAAAATAATAAATTATCACTGACGATATTTGGACAGGCATTTAAACCCTCCACATTGTCCTAAAGTTGAGCTGTCAGAGCATGTCTAGCAGCATTAAGCTTGTCCCTTGTAGATAGAGCTATAAAATTTTGAATATAAAAAAAATGTATCGTCATATAAGCCAACTCTAAACCTCCTACCATTAGGACGTCGTATAAAACTCCACATTTGACGTTTGTTCACATAATAATTGCGATTCACGAGCCGACCGTCATGATGAAGTGATTTCACCCTTGATCGCTGCAGAATTGGAGGCTGTTCCAATATATTAAATGGGCATTAAGAGGTTCCACAGATCGCCGATTAAGTTTGATGTTTGCGAAGTTTACAGATAATTCTGTGCAGTTATTATTAGTAGTTAGTCTTATATAGTTGTGGAATCGAGTTATTATCTTGGGCTGTGGTGGAATTTAGTTTTATGTGTGTACTTGGCTAATACATAAATCGTTTTAGTAATACAAGATAAAAGTAAAAGTAAAATCACGACCGTTTCCCATTCGGGGTGGTCAGACACCACGCTTATAAATAAGCGGATTCACATTTAGCCAACTTTACTATAAGCCAATCATGACAAGTGGCAAGCTCGTAGATGTCTCCAGCGTACTAAACTCGAGAAATATCACAAATTAATTAATTATTAATTAAATGTATTTTTTTCGTTAATAAATATCGAACCCGATACCTCTGAGTCTAAATCCACGGACTTAACCGCTAGACCACGGAGGCAGTTAACCTCCGTTGTCAGCCCCGTAAATAAAATATACGTTAGTCAGGCCGACAAAAAATTCCGTATACGTACAGTGTATCACAAAACAAGGCGTTCCGGATACCACCCTAAGCGATATATTTATATAGTCAGTGGAAAGGTAAAAAGTGTAAAGTGACTCTATAGCAACTTCATTTTTTTTTTTAAGTAAAAAAAAATAATCTTAGTCATTTTAAACTGATTATTTTTATTAAATATAAAAGACGAAAAAATAAATGTTTTTATTTAAAAAAATATATACTAAAGCGGTGCTTAGGAAGTTTTAATAATGGAGGAATATTTATTTATTAACATCTAAACCGCCAAACAATCGTTGATATTGCTTTAGACTTTTATCTTTTCACTAAAGATGTGTTTTGCTAACTCTGAATCCAAGCTTACTAAAAAAAAATATCTATAATTTAACACTCCATAACTGCACTGCGTCTGTCATTTTATGTATTTTTTGTTAATTACCTAAGGACTTGGTTGGTGCAGACGATGACGGGTCGCTGCGAGTTCTCGAGGTTGTCCTTGAGCTGTAGCACCACGTGGACCCAGAGGAACTGGCCTGACCTCCGCTGTAGCCTCAGCAGAGCGATGCATGACCGCTCCTGTTCCGATTGGGTTACTGTTGAACATAACATAAATGTCATTATGAGAATGAAAACATACGACTATATACCTAGACTTGCCATAAATAATGTTACATAAAATAAAACATTTTATTTTATGTAATATAAATATCTAAATATAACGACATACCTAGTTAATTATAATTATTGTGCAACAATTCAATTATATAATAAATAAACAATGGCGTATATAAATCACATCATGTTTCGTAACAATAAAAATGCCTAAAATTTTAATCGTAATCAGTAATTCCGATATAACAATCAAACCAGATAACTACACAGCAGAAGTTAATAAACAAACAATTTAATCTCATACCTATCTAATGCTGGGTCCACATATCGTCTGTGAACTGGCAATTCATCCTACCTGTTAATTGTTAACTAACTTTTCAAGACAAAGAAAAATTATATATTTTATAGACAACACGTATTTTTTTAGGTTTATTTTTAATGAGTAAGTGAGAGAGGTATACGAGTACCGTGTTCATTTTTGGTCCATTAAGTCACAAATACCGATTTGCGCCTATTTATTTATTTATTTACTAACACGTAAACCTAATATAAGCCAATTCGTTAGTAACATATGATTAATACAATAAACGTACCTATAAACATACAAAAATACCTAAATAATTCACAGTAACAATAACAGTCTGTGGACGAAATACACCCGCCGGGTAGCCAGCGCGCTGCGCGTGCAGTATAACAACGTGTTCAGGATGCTGCTGCGGCTGCCGAGTTTCTGCAGCGCGTCTGGAATGTTCGCTGAAGCCCGTACTGATGGCTTTCCAGCGATTATTCGCAAGAAAGTAGCTTCTTTTTTCCAACGCGTGCGGAACAGTAGCAACAGTATCCTGAGCATGATTGCATCTCGCTATGACTGCCGATCCAAGATCATTGGGTTAAGATTATGTTGGGTGCGTCAGTATATGTTAAGAAGTTAGGTTTAGTATGTAGTTTTAGGCTTAAAATGTGAGTATTTTTATTTTATTGTATATATAAGGCTATAGGCCACTGATACTAAATACTGGAATAACAGCGCCCATGGGGTTCACGAACCTAGGGGGTCTAGGTTGGACTGGAGACTGAAAAGTGGCGATACAAGGGCACAATACGTATAACACTATAGTGATGTATATGTGGACCCAGTTTAATGCGTACCAACATTAACGATCTTAAGTTCTATTCAAGTGTGAATTGTGCATTAAAATTAGACCATTGTTAATTTTTAGATTATCAACTTGAACTTAATTAGGTACAAAGATGATTAAAACGATAGATACCCATTAGGTACAAAATTAAATTATAGTTCGGCCCTTATACGCACCTAGAGATATTTGATTATATTACGTCAAAATCTCTAGAAATACTTTTGTAAAAATGGGTATTTTTTCAGGACTCAGTTTTAGGGACTGTAATGACAGATAATACGCTGTATTACTTTTAGATCGGTGGTGACTAATTAGTAAGTATGCTTACATTCAATTCAATTAGCATGAGTTAATTAGACATAGACGGATATAATACATTTGTCATAATCACACTGGAGCGGTGGTGGTTAAGGTTAAAAATGTTTATGCTATTTTTCTCTGTTTGAGGTTGGGTACTCAAATGTGAGGGGAAATTGTATCCAAGGTGTCCGAAGTTTTGTTTCCTGGACCGGTTGATGGACTGCATTTTTGGGAAGTGATCTCGGGCTTGAGGAATCTTTTGTGGTATTGGATTGTGTTGTGAAACAAGTAGATATATTACATATTTATATTTAAATTTTTGAAATCTCTATGACACTAGGTTATGATCAAGTTTGTCATAGAGATAAAAGTCAATGTCAAGTTTTGGAAAAATGTAATTGTTGTAAATTTTTATTATAATTTATTTTTATGTGTTATTTTATAAATTGTGTGGGGGAGGGGGGTGTCACAGGCGTTAAACCCTATTAGATGTTTATAAGTTTGTCTGTTACAAACCCATTGAACCTTGTAATTGTAAATTTAAAAAAATCATTGTGTACAATTTTGTATAAATTATTGACTTAACAAAATTCCGATGGGAATGTACGGCACGATGATATACAAATAATAAAGAATACTTGACGCGGTATCTACGGTTGATTTATCTTTGTGCATTGACAATAAAGTTATTACATTAATTTACATGTACTTGCTACAGCTGGCTGTATTACCGAATATGGTGAGTGAGAGAACGTCCATCGAATCGTCGTAAATGGTTGGTGTGTTGTTAAACTTAATTTATTAGTAGATAATTATAAATATGAATAAGCAATTGAGGTTAGAGTTACTTTAATTGCCTTGGAAATTATTGTATTAAATATAGCGATATAAACTAGCTATTGGTAAATGCCTGACGTTCAATAGCTTTGTTGGATTAGATACCATTTGGTGCATTACTAGATTTATACATATATTGTATATAGAATAGACGAATAGAGAAGACTTATAGGTGGTAGGCAGACTGATAGTGGTAATTTGCCCAGACTGCCGGGGCGGGGAAGTATCCACCGTTCGTGCCCATAAACCCAGTAAAGTGTATTTACACGTTTCGGGATCAGGCTCGAATTGCCGTCATGTCCAGTCAAGCCGGCATAGCGTTAGGGACTGATGTCAGTCATAAGTGTCTGATTTCAGTTGCTAACATTCATGAACCTCGCGCGCCACTTACCATCAGGTGGGCGCAAAGTCACATGTCGTGCAAGTATAAACGGAGGCAGTTAAGTGATTAGCTTGTCACTTTGATTATTTCAGCCAATAACGTGTCTCGTAGGCATATTTGTTTTATTTTTATTTATATATTTATAGGATCCTATCGGAACACTCGGTTAAGTCAATTTTAACAAAATACCTGGCCAGATATGGTGATACAGTGTGGCAAGGAACAGCCCAAATTTCCATTATTATTATTATCTCTATCTCTTCCACTTCCAAGCCTAATATTTATTATAATATATAATAATTTAGGTCTAGTTTGTGGCTGTAAAGGTGCCTCGTCGGGTATTTTAATAAATAATAGTTAAATACGTTAACTGCCTCCGTAGTCTAGCGGTAAAGTTCGTGGATTTAGACTCGGAGGTACCGGGTTCGATTCCTGGTCGGGACACAAAATCATTTATTAATGTAAATAAATACATTTAATTCATATGTGATATTTCTCGAGTTTGGTACGCTGGAGACATCGACGAGCTTGCCACTTGTCATGATTGGCCTATAGTAAAGTTGGCTAAATGTGAATCCGCTTATTTATAAGCGTGGTTTCTGACCACCCCGAAAGGGAAACGGTCGTGATGATACTTTACTTTATACTTTACAAATACGTTAACCATGTCAAAAGATAATATGCCTTTCTGCAACTGGTTGTTAATCTTTTTCCTTACTTCTGTCCACAGGTGGTCTTTGCCAACGCAGAATACTCCAAGGTTGAGCAGTTGGTTTAATTAGTTGCAGGTCATGTTGCGTATTCCGTACAAGCAGGTTAATTAGAGGCGCAACTCGACTCATCTTGGTGAAGGTCAATAAATAAAAGCAAATCTTTGAAAATCTACTTCTATAAAATAAAGTGATGCAATTTGATTATAAAATATGGTTACAGGAGAATAATTATTACTCGTCAATCCATTAATTCCCCGGAGTAATAGGAATATTTGTCAATAAACATTCTAATCTCTTTAAAAAATATAATACTTGTAACTAATTTGTACCTAGAGATTATACCCGACAAAGACAAGATGTGTAAGTGAATATTAGAGCAGAAACTGCCACATAATGTGCATTAGATTATATAATAAAACTCCTAGAGAGATACGAGAGTTACATATAAAACGTTTTACTATTGAGTTAAAGAAAATTCTTATTGACAACTTTTACTCAATAAAAGATTTTTTAGCATGCAAATTTTGACATTAACATGTATTAACAAAAACAATATTAAATATAAACTATATACAAATAAATATTGTAAATAAATATCTATTGACATAAGCATATTGTATGCCCATAATATTGCATCATCATGAGATGTACGTACAACTGTAATTAGAATAAGCAATCTATACAATAAAGAATTTTGAATTTGAGTGTAGGTCTCTTCCTAACTATAAAATATCTACGTATTTTGAGAAATAGGTAGTGGCCCATGTTTAAAGACAAGTCTATAACTGGTGCTGTTACCTTACACTGAAAAAAATATAATTTAGCAACTGTTATGCTTAATTACATCATTTAATTTGAAGCTTTATTTTGTATATAGAATTTGTAAAAATTATATATTTTATTATTTTTTTTCTCAACTGATGGTTATCATGTACTGCTACAGATAAACCTACGAGTATATGTACTATAAAACCATATTACATTAATAAATATTATAAAATAAATAAATATTTCCAGACAGGTCACACAGCGCCATCTAGTTTCCGTGGTAAGCTACGAGGATTGTGTTACGGAAACTAGATGGTTGATAAACTACATATTATACTTTTTTTTTTTGTAAATATATACATATTATACATATAAACACCCAGACCGAGACAAATTATACAATGTACAACTTGCCCCCGGTGGGAATCGAACCCACGACCTCCCGAGTTCACGGCAACGTTTGTTACCACTAGACCACGGAGGCGGTCAGATTATATCAATACCTATTGTAAAAAAAATACGTGTAAATGTGCAGAATACATCTCTTTTTGTCCTATGCCTACTTGCAAATAAACGAATGGAATGAAATTGAATTTAATTAATTTTATTTTTAAACTCCGATTCCTATAACGCTAAAAAAATATCCTTGGCTCAGACTAAATTTTTTGGTATGGATGGTAATTTAGACGCATCTACAGCCCACTTTGTGCCATCTCCTTTATCAGTTAACCAAAGACTTCTTATTACATCAAATACTTATCCATTTGTCTCCCTATGAGTATTTATTCCTCTGATTAAAATATGGATACTTCTAGTATTTATCGTTTAATATTCCTTCTGAATAGATCAGATATTTTAGATAATCCGTCGATTGTGAGGCAAATTCCGAAGCGAACCCGGGGCCATCCAATAACGACAGACTTAGGCTGAGATCGATGAAACGTATTTATTCTTTGCTTGGACTTTGCTAATACAATAAATATATAGTTATAACTTTTATATATGTAGATATATATTTTTATTATTTAAATATTTTTTATAAAAATAAAGTAAATTTATAATATTTCCGAAAGAAACAAAAACTATTCTATGAACTTACCACCTGCAGAGGGTACCGCAAAAAGAAAAACGCATTTTTTAAATACTATCACTACATGCAATCTTGTGCCCACCTGATAGTAGGTGGCGCGCATCGTCCATGAATGCAACTGGAATCAGACACTCATGACGGGCATCAGTTCCTAACACTATGCCGGCTTGACTGTGCATGACGGCAATTCGAGCCTGATCCCGAAACGTGTGGATACACTTTACAGGTTTTTCGTCACGAACACTGGATACCCCCGCCCCCGTAGACTGGGGGGCAAATTACCACCATCAGTCCGCCAACCAATGCAATGATGTCAATTGGCATCGCAATTCGCAATCGCAATAACTAAACACAAGTTTTAACTGATCCTGATGGTAAGCGGTACACGAGATCTAAGTTATCCCAATGGTTGGCTATGATAAAATGTCTTGCGGCATTAAAGCCCGCCTTTGTCTTTGTGCAATAAAGTATTAAATAAATAAAATAAATAAATAATTATGGGAGCAGCCGACGACCAAAATCAGTCCCTAACACTATTTCCATGCTCGACTTGTAAGCGCTTTTTACGCCTTTAAAAGCGTTCGAGTCACTTGTTTTGCTTTGATTTCTACGCGAACACGCCATAGAAAACTCCAAGCACGCTTTGTAGATCTCGTCCTTAGAATTAAATGCAAATGCTATACTGCAGATAATCTGTGATTAATAAACAAATACCCATAAAACAATGCCGCACCTTTACTCAGAATTAGTTAATTTCCAACAGCTTTATCGCAACCATCGAATTGAACTTTGCTAAGGCTTATGTTAGCAGTCAGGCTGGTGGGAAGCTTCAATTCAACCACCTTTTGCCAACCTTTAGCTTAATAATGTATTAATTAACATAACAATACCAATTACAAAAATTAAGCAAAAAAAATAATGCGAAAAAACAGCTAAATTATTATTATTAGTGTATGTATTTATATACGAGTATTATTTATGTAAATATTTATGTATATTTATAAATATATATTTGGTGTATGTAACTGACATGTAAATTTATATATTTATTAATTTTCATTACTTTTTAATATGACATATGTATGATATACCCAGTGAAAGGTACATATGATATACTTCATTTTATTTGATATATTTTAATGTGCAATAAAGATTTTATTATTATTATTAAATTTGATTTGGGCCTTTTTACATGCATACGTAAAGTAGTAATATATGAGCTATTTATTTATTTATTTATTTATTTAAATCTTTATTGCACAAAGACAAAGGCGGGCTTATAATGCCGCTAGACATTCTATCCTAGCCAACCATTGGGACAACTTGAGTATTATATTGAAAGGTAGGTGCAAAATTGTATTAAATTCTACGGTTTAACTATATACTAATAAATATAGTAATACTAATACATATATATAAAAATACATATACTACATATACCCATACATATTATTACATACACTACATATTATATATCAATGACAACAATATACTAAATTCTAATAAATAAGTTATAGTAACTACATACACATACATAGATAATACTTACTTTTTTTGTGATAGAAAGTGTGAATAGACCATTTTTTTAAATAGAGATCTGGTGGTTACTTGCCTTATGCTAAGAGGCAAATTGTTCCACAGGTTCGTGGCAACAACTACAAATGAGTTCGAAACGAAACTAGAACTATGAGAGGGAATAGACAGAAGAGAATTATGAGAGGAACGGAGGGATTTATCGTGAAACGAAGACAAATAGGCGAAATTGTCCTTGAGGTATTTCGGTGTCGCAGGCTCATTCAGAACAGAAAAAAGCAAGCAAAGAATTCTAAGGTTCCTGCGACACCGAATTGGCAGCCACTTCAACTTAGCGCGATACTCGGAAATATGATCATATTTACGCAAACAATAGATGAACCGGATACATGCGTTAAGTAGCCGGTCCATCTTATTGAGCAATATCTCCGAGAGATCAACGCTGCACACGTCACCATAATCGAGAAGTGGAAGGAGAAGGCTTTGGACAAGGGTTATTTTAGCTTTAATAGGCAGAAAATGTTTAAGTTTATTAAGAAAGTGCAGAGAAGAAAAAAATTTACGGCTCGTGTTCGTAACCTGGACTGTCCAACTTAGATTGGAATCTAAGTGAATTCCCAAATTCTTTACCTCACTACTATATGGAATAGGAACGTTGTCAAACCGAACCAAGTCGATATCGTTAAGGTCAATTTTGCATAATTGTCGGGAGCTTCCTATTACAATTGCCTGACACTTGCTCGGATTGACAACGATCCCAAAACGTTCCGACCACGAACTTATATTAGAAAGATCAGAGTTAAGCCAAGCTATTGCACTATTGAGGGTATTGATATCCGTCTGCACATAAAGCTGCAAGTCGTCTGCATACAGGTGATAGTGACAGTGTAGAAGGGAGGTGATGGCATTGATAAACAACGAAAACAATAAAGGGGACAGAATACCACCTTGTGGAACGCCCGTAGCCAAATCGCGCCACTCCGACGACACCTGATCAACCTGTACCTGCTGCTGACGGCCATGAAGATATTGTGAAAACCATGACAGAGCCTCCGATGAAATTCCAAGACGAGACAGCATAGCGATAAGCAAATCAGGATCAACTGTGTTAAAGGCATTTGTGAAATCAATCAGTACAAGTACTGTGACCTTAGTTTCATCCATGCCTCTTCTGATGTCTTCAGTTACCTTAAGTAAAGCTGAAGTTGTGCTATGACCAGGGCGGAATCCGGACTGGTAGGGGTTTAATATATCATTATTATCTATAAAAAGGGAAAGTTGTTTATGTACAATGGACTCAAGGACCTTGGATAAAAATGGTAATATAGATATAGGACGAAAGTGGGTAGGAAGTATAGGTGTAGGAATTTTTGGTAATGGAATGATATAAGCCTTGCGCCATTGGGAGGGAAATTGACCGGAGGTAAGGGAAAAATTAATGATGTGAGAAATAATGGGTAAAAGAAGGTCAATTATGGTAATGATCATAACACGACTGATGGAATCACATCCTACTGCTTTAGAAGTTATTGAATTTATCGTCTTGAAAACTACATCATTAGCAACCTCTGTCAGGAAAAATGGTTCCACATCAGCAGACACCGGTAGCTCAGCTATCTCTGCCAAAGTATTAGTTTTTATAACACTATCCAGCACCGGAGCCGCAGAGAAGTGAGTGTTAAGCTGATCAGGTGTCACGGAGCCAGGATTTACCTGTTCACGACATCGCCCAAGACCCAATGAGTTAAAGAACTGCCAAATTTTTGATGATGATTTGTTGGTTACGTTGTCTAGGAAATAATGACGTTTGGCAATCCTGCACACCTGGTTGCAACGATTCCTCGCAGACCTAAATGCAGACAGATTATCATCACAGCGATTACGCCGATATTTTCGATACGCACGATCTCGTTTCCTCATAGCGATTCGTACATTCTCATTAATCCATGGTGCTGGGGCCCTCTTAACTTTTGTAGCTCGGAGTGGAGCATGCGAGTCATATAATTTAATCAGCTCATGATTGAATATATCAACCATGTCTTCTATATTGTTTGCTGTTAGTAAAGTACTCCAATCGATGCTAGCTGCATCACCACGTAGTTTATCGATATCCATACGGGAATAATGACGCATCACTATGGTAGGCGGGCGGTACCTTGGCGGTCTTACTTTATACGAGGCGAAAACGAGATCGTGGTGGGAGAAGGGAGCAAGGAGCTGGCCGTGACTGGCAACAACATCAGGGCGTGAAGTAAAAATAAGTTCAAGAAGAGTGGACGTTGTCGCTAAATGATGAGTTGGGCCAGACGGCAGAAGAGACAAATTTACTGATGAAGTGACGTTAAGGAGTTTAGACGCCCTTGTTTTGCCAGCCCGACGATCATCCAGGAGACAGGTGTTGAAATCGCCCATGATGACGTTGTGTGTATAAAGCGGTACCACTTCCTCAAGAACGCTTTCCAAATAAGAAAAATAGTTTATGGAGGGAGGACAATACACTACACCAACTAGCACTTGACACCCTAAAAATTGTACTTCTATAAATAGAAATTCAGCCGAAGCAGAGTAAGGGCTTGGTGAGGAACTGATTACTTTATATGGCAGATCAGCACGTAAGTATATTGCTACACCCCCCCCCAGTTGCGCCTATACGGTCGTTTCTGATCAAGATATACCCGGCAAGAGAATAAGAGGTTGAGGATAAGGAAGGTTTAAGCCAGGACTCAGATATAAGAATGGCATCAATTACACTGGGAGAGGTGAAGGTAGAAAGAAGATCAGAGTAAGAAGAGGGCACGCTTTGTGCATTAATATGACATATGTTAAGATACTTTTTATACAGAGAAAATTCCTTATTTAGTAAGATATCTAAGCCTTCAGCATCATAAAAAGAATCACCAGAAGTGCTACTTGTAATAGAATAAAATGAATCATCTTCACTATTCAAATCCAGTTTTTTATTTGTAAGTACCTATATATAAAATATAATATAATATGTATATATGCAAATAGAATAATTAAATAATAAATTATTACTTAATAATAATAAAATCTTAACTATGCCTAACAATAATAATAATACTGCAATAATACTGCATTTCCTGCCGGTTAACGGATTTGTGACATAAAGTAATCAAAATAACATTAGAGGAGCATTGACTTGTATTTTATTAGTAGGAAACATATATACGAGTATCGTATATAACTGAATTAAATATAAAAAATATATGTAAAATCCATGTCAATGCACCAACAAATTTAAAAAATAAAAAGAAACACGTGACAGCTGGCTCAAGAACATTGTCTCAGCGACGTACATTACGTTTTAATTTTATAAAATATAATATGTTTAAATTTTTATATTAGGTTTAGTTTATATTTAATTTCATAGAAATTAAGTATCTTTTGATTATTTGTTCATTATTTGAAATTCTTTGTTCCTTCTTTATTTGTTATTAAAACACGCAATGTACACGCTTTAAAAATAACATAATATGCGAGCAATCAACAATGAACGCGAGCCCTCTGTTGGCGTTATTAATTAATTATTACATCTGTGATTGTTACATGATGATAAGGAGATAACAATATGATAACGCGATAAGAAGTGTACTGTTATCATGGTTCTTGCTCATTTTGGTAGCTATATCAAGTGTGATTTACAGATAAATATTAGGCAATTGCCAATTAATCATGTGTGATGTGATACGATTGCCACCCCGAAGTCCACAGTGCCTGTGCCAACAATAGCCTTACATACAATGCTTGTGCAGAAACAAAAACAGCTTCATTGCTAAGCAAAGGCACACATGCCATCCATCCTGAAGTGTTAATAAAAACAAAAGAAAAAATCATCGCCAGTTTATTAGGGGGAAGCAATTCAACAATCAGCCACCATCAGATTTGGGTAGCAACAAAAATCAGCTGTTAAATTAGTTGGTCATCCAATAAAACTTGACTTACAATAAAAAATAAATAAAAAATCAGGCGGGCAACCTCTGGTCTGCAAACAATCTTAATAATATGTAAAGCAAAATAATTAAATGGTCAGATGAAAGAGTATGTCATGACTATAAACAGAGTAATAACTACTGTGCTAGGCACTTTTTATGAGTGACAAGTAGGTAATTATGTTGTAATCAGGCCACAACAAGTGGCAACAAACTCACCCGATGGGCTGAGCTATGTGGGCTCTAAGAATGAGAGCAACCGACACCAGCCACTGAAGGACAACAACAGTCCCACCACCGCTGGCCCAATAGTTTTGTTTTCTACACTTTAGGTATTTTCTGTACAAAATGTTTTCGCTAGTAGTATGCTTACTAAAATTTTATAAAACAGGGATCACTAAATGTCGCCTAAACATATAATTGGCTAACCAAAAATAACTTGAGCAGTCAAGACATGACATTAATTGCTGATTGATTTAGAAATGTTTGCTTACCATAGGTTTCCTACCAAATATTTGGCTGACAAAATACCTACAATTTTCTGCCCATACAAGAGAAAAAAAAATTAATAATTTTGCTGTTTAATTGATTCCCATTTTTATAGTATATTCCTATGGCAATTACTTTAATGTTCACATATTATTAGTACATTTGTCATTAAATAAAGCATTTTAGGTTCATCTCTTGCTATATACAGCCTGCCACATGTCCAACCAGTTGGATATTTAATATTATATTTGTGTAATACTAGATTAAAAGTCTCTTGTTGGCAGTCACAACAAATCAACAGTAATTAGGCCTATAAAACAATACCATGATAACAGTATTTAAACTAATGTGGTAATCCAAACACAAAAACACTCCCTAATGCACAAATAAAGAAAACAACACTGCATACTATACAACACTATCTTCTAGCTGTGACTCTCCGAACCCGCTCCTTGGGTACCTGCTGAGGTTGATCCTGCTGGGACGATGAAGGCGTTGGAGCGGTCTTGTTACAGGTGGACATCAAGATGCTAAGATCGGACTGATTTAAAACCTTGTGTCTTGCTCCATTAGGTAGTTTTACCACGATGCACCCATCTTGGGTCCAGCAATCACGGATGCCAAACATTCTGCGAGCCTCCACAAACAGCAGCTGCCTGGTTTTTATTTTTACGGCGACCGTGCCGTGGCTGTGTGTCGCCTTGCTTATCCACTATAAAGACTGTTTTGGCGGCAACCGTCTTTGCAGTAATGTATTCACTTTTATAGACTCGTTCACATGACACAAGAGCATAACGACACAGCGAGCGCGGGAAATCTCAAGACTCTTGCTCTGACTAAATATACATTTTTTTTTAAACCTTGTGAGACCTTAGTGTCTGTCCGCAAACTACTATCTCGAGAACTACTTAAAAACTTTACTTAAAATTTGGACTGATTATAGATTTTTAGACCAATATAAGTATATACAGAGGTCGTTAAAAAACACTACACGATGTTTTATTTTATAAATGTAAATAACTTTGTCAGAGCGCATAAAAATCGTTAGTGCCACAACGGAAAAGTCGGTAGTGGGAGTTATTTTATGGGTACAAACAGACACACAGTCATCGATAAAAGTCCGATATTTTTAAAAAAGACAGACGACGCAGTTACAATTAGAAAAACTCAATGAAAACATGAACATTTTTAGCTAAAAAATATGAGCAAGAGTCTTGAGATTATTGCGGTTAGCATTGGTCTTGCTTTTTTGCAAGACCAAGACCAAGATTGGGCAACACTAATAGACATTGATGTGTTGATTTCACTAGTAGGATTGCGACCTACCATTGCGCTGATGACTCACTATTTCTTAACGCGAATAGACTATAATGTTAATTCAATTAAACTGATAAATTTTAATAGGTCAATAAACATATTATTAATACTGTCTATACCTACACTTTGTAATTGAAACAAATAAAATATAGAAAGAAGATGCATGGTCATTGTATCGCGCGTCCTTGCGCCTGTCATTATTCGATGATCACTCGATTCGCGGCGAATCGGCTCCGGTAATGAGGGTTAATTCGCTTATTATTTGTGCAATATGAGCACATTATCCGACAGAAATGTTGAGATCTATAAAGCTTGCTCACCCAATGCTTATGTATAATAAATGTCTGAGCTTTCGTTACAAATTCCCTTCTCAGTCAGATTAAACATAAACAGATAAATATTACACAAAAAATATTAATAAAGAGATAAGATACAAAAAAAAAAAAATTACACAAAATAATAATATCAAACAACAAAAAGCTTATTTTGCTCTTATATGAGCTTGTCGCAGTTTAGGTAGTCCTTGGTCGCGTAAAAACATTTCTGGAGCAAAAAATAATAATATTCTTTCTGTTTTTATCACTTTACATATGTTATATTCTTTTAACTGGGCATCAAATCAAATCAAATCAAATTATTTATTTTCTTTGGTTGTCACAACAACACTTGGATATAAATATAAATAAATATATCCAGACAGGTCACACAGCGCCATCTAATTTCCGTGGTAAGCTACGAAGCTTGTGTTACGGAAACTAGATGGTTGATAAACTACATATTATATATTTTTTTTTGTAAATATATAAGTACATATTATACATATAAACACCCAGACCGAGACAAATTATACAATGTACAACTTGCCCCCGGTGGGAATCGAACCCACGACCTCCCGAGTTCACGGCAACCGGAGACCACCGAGGCGGTCAAATATATTGTCAATACATTTTTTCTCCATAGTTTACTATTATTTAGATTATAAAATAACCAGCAGCTACTATGGGTGGACCCATCATATCAGCTATACCATCATCTTCGACTTAAACACTGTTGCCATAAACAAGTTTTTGCTTAAAACAAGGTAGTTAAAATTAATTCGTGGCTGTAAAAAGGCCGTGTCAGCTATAGACTAAAATAAATTACACATGTCAAGTTAATAATTAATTCGTATCTATTAATTCATCCTCTTCACAAATAGCTTTAGTGCTTTTAGGCTTTATTCTTTATCAATTACTGTGATTATTTAAAATAAATTTGTGTTTTATATGTAACCAGAAAATTAGGCAGTCCAATAAAAGTTTAAGTTATCTTTATTGATGTGAGCCTAAGTTCTGATGATATAGATGAGTGTCATTATTGCTTGCCATTCAGTTTGTGGTACCTAATAGTCACAACATAACTTCAATGGTTGTTTAATCTCATGCTATTTGTTTGATAACGTAATCATCTTCATGTTTATTTATAGGAATTTTTATCATCATCATCATTCATCATTACAGCCTAGGAGCAACACAGCGTCCAGGACCTCCACTGCTGGAGATAGGCCTTCCAGAACATATATCTGGAGAATTTGGCCAGACAATTCAATGAGAAATGCACTTTTCTTACGTATATTTTTCATAGATTTACAACACCACCGTTCCCGTGCCTCCGAGAGCACGTTAAGCCCTCGGTTCCGGTTCTACTAATAACTTGTGGAATCGTTAATACATTGTCATTAAAAAATTACATCAGAACCTCGCCAAACCGTTCGGCCAGCACCGTGACGAGAGTAGGCCAAATTCTCCATATACTTAATATTATATATTCTGGAAGGCCCATCTTCAACAGTCGAGGTTTAGGACGCTGTGTTCTAGGGGATGTGATGATGATGTAATAATACGTTAAACATGTCAAAAGATAATCAGCCTTTCTGCAACTAGCCGTTTTTTGCCGACTTGTGACTTTGACTTTAATTGTCAAAATATATATTCTTATTGTTAGTTTTAGTTATCTTGATTTTTTTTTCAAATGTCTTATCTTTTTATTTATAAAGTTCTACATGGTTTGCATACGGAATATAAAAATGTCTCAAGAGGTCAAAAGGGCAAAAGTCTAGAAGTTGCAAATAACAGAGCAGTGTCGTCTATAAACTTATCACCTGTCGCATCGTAACATCTTCATGGCATGGAAAGTGTTCCATTTTCAGACTTAGTAGCTTTCCGTCAAGCACGACCCGCTAGTCGCTGCTCGATTTAATCGACCACGTATTCGAGACTTTTAAGGCATAGGCACACCGAATGATCCTTATGACCGTGTGTTTCCTGAAGCCCTTCAAGCGTAGTATAAAAAGCATCTCTGCATCAGCCTGTACGTTGTGTTAAATCTAGAACCCCTTTTCATCGTTCATTGATTGAAATTAATAACGTGTATTCGGTTTTTTATATGAATAACATCTACTAAATATATTGGTCTAAAATAATAATACTAAAATTCTTTATTGCACACAAAATATACAAAATAAAAATATGTACATAGGCGAGCATAATACCATGAAGGTATTCTCTACCAGCTAACCTTTGGGAGAGTGATAGATTTATATTATAGAGTGATATATAAAATAGTGTTTTTATAATTTTAACACGTCTTTACGTGATTTACCTTAGAGACATATTTCTCCCGGCCAATGCAACTTGGCTGAAACATCGGGACAAATATGTCTCTAAGGTAAATCGCGTAAAAACCCGTTAAAATTATAAAAACTATTATGAATGTGCGCGAAAATGGTGTTGTTTTGTTTAATAATGTGCTACAATGTTAATCATTATGAAAAAGGATATTTTATTAACCAGAAGTGTTTGGGCTATAATGCCATGAGTAACTCTTAGAAAAGCATCAAATTCTGCAATATCTGGAATTTTATGATAACCTCATTAGCTCGTAATAAAGAAAGATATATTACGTCAGACTTTGTCTTTCTTATTACATTCTTCATTATGAATCGGGAGAAGAGAATACAACAAAAAAAAGGTTGCGCAATAACTCCTTGATGTGGCTAGGCCTTAAAGCGTTCACACACGATCGTCACGCGTTCCACGTCAACCGTCTTACACTTTCACTATTACAGGACGTGTGAGGTTACCCTAAAGTGAGCTAACCGTAATAGAAGATACACTCCTGCACTTTGCGGTAAATTAACGTCTAATGGAGACAGGTTAAATCGTTGTAATAGGTCTTAATAACAGTGCGGTTGCTTTACCTATTCTGTATTTAATCAAAATTATATTCACGTCTAATTTAATACATGCTTCACACAAAATTTAACTACAGTGCACGTTGGTATAGTTAATTTCAGTATTAAATCATATTAAGATGGTTTATGGCTTTTTCATCCCTCTCACTCGCACAATCCAATATTTTGAAATTTCCTTAAAATCCAACAAAGGTCGGTTCAAACCTCCCCGGCATGTACCAATGAGAAATACACTTTTCTTACGTTCATAGATTTACAACACCACCGTTCCCATGACTCTTAGAGCACGTTAAGCCGTCGCGTCGGCCCCGGTTCCACTGATACCAGCTTGTGGAATAGTAAATAAATTGTCAATAAAAATTGACATCTTATCCTCGTCTGGCCAGCGTGGCGAGTGTGGGCCAAATTCTCCAGATATATGTTCTGGAAGGCCCATCTCCAACAGTGGATGTCTAGGACGCTGTGTTCTAGGGCCTGTAAAGATGATTGACAGAATGCGCGCTGCAAATATCGTTCCGCGTTCTTACAACAGTTATTTTAAACAACTGACAGTTATGTAAAATTAAGTTTTCTTATTATTTTTAATGTTCTGATAATAATAAACACAGATGACAGGGAGATGTACTTCATGATACATTTTCTTCATCACCCAAAAATCTGAATGTCTGCCACATAAACGCCCAGAGTATACCCAGCCACTACGCGGATCTTCTTTCTACATTTTATAGTGATCACATACACGCCATTCTCATTACAGAAACTTTTCTCAAACCGACGCTAACTTCTACCACATACTTACTTCCTGGGTTTACTCTCCTTCGCAACGATCGAACAGGTAAGGGAGGAGGAGGCGTAGCCATTTACATTCGCTCAAATTTAAACTATAAAATAATTTCACAATCTCCTTCAATTTATAATAGTACGTCTGAACACTTATTTATCGAAATTAATTTAAACCCTATTAAATTTCTTCTCGGTGTTGTCTACGCCCCTCCAACTATTGACTATTTTAGCAAATTCGAAGAGCTGCTAGAACTTTATCTACCTACTTATGAACATAACCTGATCATGGGTGATTTTAATACCTGTTTGCTCAAAAATAACTCCCGAACTAAGCGTCTTAAGCACATTACGTCATCTGTTAACGCATCTATTCTCCCTCTTAATCCTACCTTTCACCTAAACGATGCTCACAGTCTTCTCGATTTAATAATTTCCACTAACCCAGGTAAAATAAAGTCCCATGGTCAACATCTTGCCCCTGGATTTTCACACCATGACCTTATTTTTGCCTCCTACAGGATTAGGGCACCCAGATTCAGACCGAAAGTTATTCTTCAGCGTAGCTTTGCCAGAATGGATCTAGAATCGCTTTTGACTGATGCTGAGGACACAGACTGGAGCCAAGTGACAGAGAAGGAGACAGTTGACGAAATGGTCTCTGAGTTCAATCGCCTACTAATCAAGCTTTACGACAGACATGCTCCTATACGCCCGGTTCGTATGAAGCGACCTCCAGCACCTTGGCTGAGTGACACAATTAAAAGTGCTATGAAGTGGAGAGACTCATTAAAAAGAAAACATAATAAAACTCCTTCCGACGAACGCTGGAGTGCATTCAAATCAGCAAGAAATCGTGTAAATCAGATGTGTAGGAACGCAAAACGCCAATATTTTCATAATACTATTAAATCCTCCACTCCCCAAAACCTATGGAATTTTTTACGCTCAGCAGGCTTTGGTAAACCCAAACCTGATAACAATTTTCCTGTGGATATTAATGGCCTTAATCAGCATTTCTCAACCACACCTTTCACCATAGATGCCGCGACTAAGGCCATTACTATCTCACAGATCGATTCACTTTCCCCTCCCAACATCTCTTCTTTTTACTTTCAACCTGTGCCCGGCAGTGAGATAAATAAGATCGTTAAATCCTTAACTAGCAAAGCCGTCGGATATGATAACGTGGGTCGTAGTCTTCTTTTACCTGTCCTAAGCACTATACTTCCCTCTATTACTCACATTATTAACTTCTCCCTCTCGTCAGGTTCATTTCCACAAGATTGGAAGTATGCCCATATAGTGCCTATCCCTAAAAAATCACTTCCCACCGACTTTACCCATCTTCGTCCTATTTCTATTCTTCCCTTTCTTTCCAAAATTCTAGAACGCGTGGTGCACCGCCAGCTGGCCGATTTCCTTAAACTTAACAATCTCTTTAATGTTTATCAGTCTGGTTTCCGACCGTCTCATAGCACCAATACTGCTCTCGTTAAAATCGCTGATGACATTCGGTTTGCTATGGACGGCAGGAAGCTAACTCTTCTTACTCTCCTAGATTTCAGCAGCGCATTCAACTGTGTCGATCATGATATCCTTTTAGCTGTCCTACGTTCTCTAAATGTTTCACTGTCGGCGCAACAATGGTTTAACTCCTATCTTCGCGGGCGCCAACAACGTATTCGCCTGGATGATGTCTATTCAGACTGGTGCCCGGTGAATGCCGGTGTCCCGCAGGGTGGCGTATTATCTCCTCTTTTATTTTCTGTCTTCATTAATTCCTTAGTTTGCTCAATTAAATTCTGTTCCTACCATCTGTATGCCGATGATCTGCAACTTTCACTGGACTTTGATTTAAGCGAACTACAAACGGCATACGATCAGGTAAACTGCGACCTGGAGTCTATTCGCATTGCATCATTAAACCTTGGTCTGACAGTTAACCCTAGTAAGACTCAGATAATGATTGTAGGCACAAAACAATTAGTAGGCAGGTTGGACTCGGGTTCACTCCCGTCACTAAATTTTAACAATATCCCTTTATCTGTCTGTCACAGCGTTAGGAACCTGGGTCTATACATGAGTAGTGACATGTCTTGGGATTGCCATGTAACAGAAGTCAGTAGGAAAATTTACGCGTCCATGCACTCTCTAAGGCGATCACAGCATTTCATTCCACTCTCGGCAAAGCGTACGTTAGTCAGCTCATTACTTCTCCCAATTATCGACTATGCAGACGTCTGCTACTCCGATCTCACCGAAGAGCTACTAAATAAACTCGATCGCCTTCTCAACTTATGCATTCGCTATATATTTGGCTTGCGTAAGTATGATCATGTATCTCATTTTCGTAAAGAGTTAAAATGGCTTAATATCCGAAATCGCAGGTCTGCACATAGTCTTTCGTTTCTTTACAGTATTCTTTATAATCCCAATGCACCCCCTTACCTAAAAGATCGTTTCCAATTCCTATGTGACTCTCACAGCCTTTCACTTCGTTCTTCCCATAATAACCTACTTAAAATCCCTCCCCACTCTTCCAGCAGATATTCAGATTCCTTTACTGTATCCGTAGCTCGCCAGTGGAACAGACTTCCTTTAATTATCAGACAAGCACCATCTCTTAAAATATTTAAAGTTAAGTTATACAAATACTTACTTCATAAACAGAATAATTCGCCATAACTCACTTATTATATATATGAATATATGTATTTTATATATAGGTATATATTTATTTGTTTACGTATGACATTTATTTATTTATGTATATCCAAAAATATCAATTTGGCATACATATTTTGTATATAACTACAATTAATAATAGTAGTAATAATAAGTATTTTTAATAACATTTAATCAAACAATAAAATCAGCATATTTATTGGTTCAGTTTGTGTAAGTGGCGTTTAAACATTGAATAGTTACAGTTGAATATATATAGATATATTAATACATATTACATACTGCCTCAGTAGTCTAGCGGTTAAGTCCGTGGATTTAGACCCGCAGGTACCGGGTTCGATTCCTGGTCGGGATACAAAAATATTTATTAATGTAAATAAATACATTTAATTAATATTTAATTTATTTGTGATATTTCGCAAGTTTGGTACGCTGGAGACATCGACGAGCTTGCCACTTGTCATGATTGTACAGTACAGCCCCTAGAACACAGTGTCCTAGACCTTCACTGCTAGAGATGGGCCTTCCAGAACATCTGGAGAATTTGGCCTACACTCGCCACGCTGGCCATACGGCTTGGCGAGGATGTCATGATTGGCCTATAGTAAAGATGGCTAAATGTAAATCCGCTTCTTTATAAGCGTGGTTTCTGACTACCCCGAAAGTATCACCACGACCGGGTGATACTTTACTTAACTTTTTATATTAGTCCGCCTACATATTTAAGGCCATTTAGTAGAGACCAGTAAAGGTTTAATATAGGTACTAATATTATAAAATTAACCCTTACAAATAACCTCGCATCATCAGATTATTATAATTGTAATAAACGAGGTAACAAGCAAATATTTTGCTAAGCGTATTAAATAAAGTACGATCGGATGCAATTTTCTTTTATGGATGCAAAGGTGTTCTGACTTACTTCTGATAAGTTATTCTTATACTTTGACGCTACAATATAATCATTATATTAAAAAAAACACTTTTTGTGATTTTTATAAGCTTTAATTTGTTTATTTTATATGCAAAATAAACTTTAGTATTTATTATGTCGTTTAGCCATATAGCAAGAAAAAAGGAAAAAAAGTAAAGTATCATCACGACCGTTTCTATTTCGGAGCAACTTTACTATAGGCCAATCATGACAAGTGGCAAGCTTGTCGATGTCTCCAGCGTACCAAACTCGAGAAATATGACAAATAAATTAAATATTAATTAAATGTATTTTTATTTTCATTAATAAATATTTTTGTGTCCCGACCAGGAATCGAACCCGGTGCCTCCAAGTCTAAATCCACGGACTTGACCGCTAGACCACGGAGGCAGTTAAAAAGAAAAAATAGGTCATATCAAGAAAAAGTTTGACCAATCTGGAAAAGCTGGTGATCACGGGTAAAATCGAAGGCAAGAGGCCCCGTGGCCGAAGCCCAATACGTTGGTCTGACCAGATCCGAACCATCTTTAACACAGTGCGCTGCATTCCGCCGTGTGCAGACCCGGATGGCGCAGCATCACCCGAGACAAAGTGATCCGTGGAGGGGGTCACGACCCTCAGCAATGAGGAAAACGACGCAAGGAGGAGAGGAGGATATGTTGCTAAAAACTAAATTATTACTACAAAATAAAAAGTATCAAAGTTCCCATTTGGGACACGTCACAATTTAACCAATAGATCATTTGTATTATAATATAGCGAATCCCAAATGGGAACATTGGACAGCTTTATAAGTAATTTTGCATTCCATACTGTGAGTTATTATTTCAGGCAAGTTATTATAATAATTATGTCTTTTTGTATTCTATTGAATTTGGACAAAATATCAGAATGCCTAGAAGACATTTTTAACTTGAGAGAATCTGGAGATGAGGAATGCATGTAAGTTGTTTTTCTGCATATAATACACTTGTTTAATATATATTTTTATTAATTTAATTTTTATATCATTTATAATAACGGCGCAAATTCGTAACCGGCACCAAGGTTAGCATATTTGACGAGTCATATGTTGACGAGGAATGCGGCCAGCACTTCTAGCACAATTTTTTTTTTCATTTCTAAAATATAAAGTGGAAATCTGGTCTATTTGTTGACAATGAACAATAACTATTGATAGGTATACTTACTTAATCTGTGCTTAGTCTGGGCTTCCTTGCAGCAATCAGGATGAAGTAGGTTGTACCAGCTAACGCCGTGCAGAGCACTTCGCTCCCAACCCAAATGCCACTCGCTACTGGACAAAAAAATAGACAATAAAATAAAAATACATACAAATATACCGACATACAATAATAAATAAAATAAAAACACACAATGTTATACAATAAGTAAATACTCGTTTGTAAGAACGCTTTCCATAAAATATTTCGAAGGTCGGTTCGAACGTCGCCTTGTATCAATGAGATATACACTATTCTTACGTACATTTACCATAGATTTACCGTTACCGTTCCGTGGGAATCAAATATTCCAAAAGACCACAACATGAAGTCGAATAAATATTATGATCTCACATTATGATGAAGAAATGATCAGGAACGGGTTCAAGACTCAGCTTTACGCAGTGGAAGTTGGTGCGAGAGGAGTTCCAGCAAAATCTTTGCATCACTTACTGAAAGAATTGGGCCTAAGCAGGTCTGCCGTCAATACATTTATGGAACGAGCTTCCAAGACGGCATTAACGGAATCATACAGTATTTGGTTGGGTAGGGAGAGAAGTAGAATGGTGGATGGTGAGCGTATTATCGCGCAATAAAAAAAAAGGAGGCCTCCTTTTCTTAAACCAGCCTATTGTCGGTCGCAAGCCCGAGCCACCATTCTTCTCATCTCCTACCCACACACGATGGACCCGGCACCTGCACGGTGAATCCATGGAATGCTTAGAAATTTGTCTTCTCTCTTCACCACCGTTCCCGTGCTTCGGAGAGCACGTTAAGCCGTCAGTTCAGGTTCCACTAATACCAACTTGTGCAATAGTTAAGTATTGGCGATTGTAAATGAAATGGAATGAAATATCGTTTATTTGTAATAAATACAGTACAGGGGTCACAAAACTTTAGTCAGGTCTACTCACATATATTCTACCTGCAAGCAGGCGTGCAAATCTTTACTTACATACTAATATCATAATCATAACTACATTAAAACAAAAAATAATATTAATTAACCTGTTTTGCATTCAAGATACTCTTTTACACTATAAAATCTATGGTCCAGTAGCCATTTTGTTAGTTGTAATTTGAATTTAAGGCCCTGCAATAATTTTATTTCGACAGGAAGTTTATTATATGTATATTATTATACACATTTTTCATACTTATGTCTTTATAGATAGCTGGTATAATAGATTTAAAAACTTGTTTTTTTTTTGTCTTGTAGGCCAAATAAATTTGTCTTTTAAATAGTCATTATAATAAATTTTGTAAGGCTTTAGATGACATATATTTTTTGTATACATAATATTGTAAAGGCTGTAAATTTTCCCACGAATAAATAAATAAAGTTAATGTTTTCTAGACAAGCCAAAGTTATTGCTCCAATTCTTGTGTAATAATTATTAAATACGAATAAAGCTTAAAGGGTCAAGCGATCTATCAATCATGCAAAAACCTTGCATGTCAAACAATGGACAGTAAATGATAATGCTAGTTACATCAAATTAAAACTACTGTCTATTTATTGAACCAGTCAATTGTTACTTACTTGTAAGCTCCAGGACAGGATTTAAAGTTTTTTTAATTTAACAAAGACATTTAAAAATACAGTAATTTTATTACACTATAATAATTTTATTACACTATAATAATTTTATTACACTATAATAATTTTATTACACTATAATAATTTTATTACACTATAATAATTTTATTACACTATAATAATTTTATTACACTTTAATATACTAGCAGCATTCTGTTACTTAAGCGCAAACGTTATATAATGGAATCCGTTAACTATATACATATACTCGTATATATAAGAATTCTATATAACGATTATCCTCTATTTTACTATTTAAAAAAAACTATAATTATCTCAAAATTTTATTTTCTAGAAGGTTGATAACAAATTTTTTTAAAGGTACATTTTGAAAAGGTTAGTGTGCGAACGAGAGGGATGCAAAGCTTTCAGGTAAATAAAAATAATGTAAAAAAATATATATTTTAACGAGCAATTTCACATCTAGCAGACTTAAGAAATGTCATAAATTAATGAAATATATTTTGTGTTCTTCTCAAGGAATCGAACTCAGCACTTAAAAACTACTGGCTGGCGCATTGATAAAAAAATATAAATTAAGACAAGTAAAGCTGTGGGTCAACTAGTTTTATAGGTAGTTTTATAATGCGCCTGCGCAGTTTTAAGTGGCACTTACATTATGAATATATGAGGGCTTTCGTTCTATTGGGGTCAGGGGTCGCGACTTTATCGGCACAAAATACTAACTCAATTTACATAGCATTGCTTTAGAATGGCAAAACGAAATACTGTTTTGTTTGAATCATAGATAATATTGTTGGTTTATAGCGCAAGCATTAATACACTTAAATCATGTGGTATATAACATCATAAGCTGAGAGCAGATTGTGTGACAATGCCTATCTACTGCAGCTATCATTTTAAGCTATTTTTTTTAGCTTTTTCATACAAACTGTAGCCTTTATACAATTTAAAAGAGAGAGGACAAGCATGGTTTCTATGGTTTGAAACCAACAAGACGCTTATGATCCACAATTCTGCTCCTCTTCCTACTCAAACAAATACTGTATGATTCTTAGTTATAATAGTTTTTTATAATTTTAACGGGTTTTTACGCGATTTACCTTATAGACATATTTCTCCCGAGACGTTTCAGCCAAGTTGCATTTGCCGTGGTCACGGGTCGACAACTATTATAAAAACTATTATGAATGTGCGCGAAAGTTTAAAAATATTATGTTTATGCTGTGAGAAGCTCGCATGTCATCATCATTATTACAGGTCTTAGAACACAGCGTCCTAGACCTCCACTGCTGGAGATGGGCCTTCCAGAACATATATCTGGAGAATTTGGCCTACACTCGCGACGCTGGCCAGACGGGTAAGCGAGGATCTGGTATCTTATTTTAATGACAATTTATTAATAATTCCACAAGTTTGTATTAGTGGAACAGGGACCGGCGGAATATGTGCTCTCCGAGGCAAGGAAACGGTGGTGTTATAAATCTATGACAAATGTACTTAAGAGAAGTGTAGTTTTTATTGGTACATTCCACCGAACCGACCTTTGTAGGATTTCAAGGAGCATTCTTACAACCGAGCCACCACCGACCGCTATAAGATATTCATTTATTACAGCCCCTAGAATACAGCGTCCTAGACCTCCACTGCTGGAGATGGGCCTTCCAGAACTGGAGTTTGGCTTACACTCGCCACGCTGGCCAGACGGCTTGGCGAGGATATGATGTCAAATTATTATGACAATTTATTAACCATTCCACAAGTTGGCATTAGTGGAACCGGGACCGGTGGTGTTGTAAATCTATGACAAATGTACGTAAAAAAAGTGTATTTCTCATTGATTTAAAGTACGCGTTCTTACAACCGATCCACCACCGCGCCATTATAAGATATAATATAATTCAATTTACTTGAATTCCCTACGCATAATATGAAGGTGAATGGCGTTTAAGCATGTTGTCCATAAGTCGTTGATGTTTTTTATATGTGAGTGCGGCAACGCAGACACTAACTGGTCAAAACATATTAGTCTATTATAAATATTAGCAATAACTGACTACCGTATTCATGAATAATTCATAAGATGTCCATATGGTCATTTTCAAAAACATACAACTTAAGATGTCTTCATATTTTGATTGCTTTCGATTATGACTATTTTATATTGAGGAAAGTAATAAAATAATAATTGAACAGTTTTAAATTGAGTCAATAAACCCATCAACACGTATAATACGAGGTTTGGAAGTTCAGTTGCATTTATACATTTTAGTGTCCAGTAAAAACTCTTATAATGTCATATTAAAAAAGTAACCCTCTACTCTGCGATACGGATTATTACTATGAGGTAACTCATCCAAAATGAACAGAATACTGTCTAAAAGAAGTATATAAGAGCTATATGCGGTGCAGCCCCCACTGACTCTTGCAGACCGCTTTTTACTAGTAAAAGGCTAAATCTTATGACTATAAGAAGCAATATACCTACGAAGTCGTCATATTTTACCTATTACCTATTTATTTACCAAAAAGATGTCTTTAAAAGTAGTCGACATCCAAACACTATTGCCTATACTAAGACACCAAAAATCTAAGTTTTCAATAATAACTCTTACGTTATGTGCATTTATATTTATAATAAGTTACCAGAGGTTCTCAAACAATTACCCAATAATCAGTTTAAATCTAGAATGAAGAAGCTGTTGATAGTGTGTTGCTTTTATTCGTTAAGCGAGATTTATTCTTTCGAATAAAGAAATTGTTACAATTTGTATCAATAAATCACCCCTCGTCTAATTGTTTGCTATGGGGACAAGAGGGCTGGTTCTTTCCTCGCCCAGAGAATCACCATAGCGATTCAGCGATGAAATGCTGCCAGTGTTCTTGCCACCATACCGCGCGGATAGGATTTATATTTAAATTAGGTTTTTTTATTTTAGTTTATTTTTTATTAAAATAATATTTGTTTTTAATAATATTATTATAGTATTTATATATTACTATATAAATTTGTGTGGCAGAAAAAGAATAAACTAAACAAATAAAAAAAAAAACTATGTACATAATATTTACTATATTCCGTACTAATATTATTCCATTTACCATGTGATTTTTAATCAATTAATAATTAAATATGAACACATATTTATTAAACTGATTCACTCTGTATACGGCGATTGTATCTAATTAAGCGTAGGTTATATTTAAATGTATGACATCATTGCAAGCCAAAGACAGTTGGGCCAAAGGTCTTTACGGTGACAAAGTCGCATCGTAAATCCGTTATTCTGACATATGGAGGTATGTGTAACTAAAATAGACACAGGGGACATAAATAAATTACTTGTTGTGGATTAATAGGATGACAATGACTTAGTTATTATGAGAGATAATACTTCAAATTTTTTTTTTAAATTTTGAAATATTTTTTGCCCGGACTAACAAATAACAGCCCTGCAGCTGTATTCCATTCATCGTCGTCATAATTACAGTCCGTAGAATACCGAGTCAAGACCTTTACTGTTGAAGATGGCTTTCCAGAATTTTCTGGAGAACATGGCCTATACTCACCACGCTGACCAGACGGGTTGGCGAGGGTCTGATGTTAATTTTTAATGATAATTTGTTAACGATTCCACAAGATAGTAAACACCTGCGTTCGGCACTCGGATTTCAAGATTTGAGGAAAATGGGCTGTCCTCATTTTAACAGAAAAAAATAATGATTTTATTATATACAAAGTCAGTCGCTTGTGATATCGTAGGTGACGAAGTAACAGTGCCTACTATTTATTGGTCATTTTGGTCTACATGGATATTATAACTTGATAATGGGACTGTCCTAAATGTATCGGGATAGATATGAACCCTAAAGTTGAAGAATAAATCTGTTGAAACCAGGAGCTTGTATCAGTGGCATTGTATGCAAAGTCAGTGGCTCGTGATATCGCAGGTGACGAAGTGACCGCGCCTACCGTTTACTTATGCCCGCATTTTACACTCGGCGAAGATTACTCGACTATTGTTACAACCGAATGTTGTACGACTGTCGCCATCTGAGACAAATTTGGCACATATACGAGTATTGTCAATAAATGCAATGCCTTTATTTGTCCTGACCCTGAAGGCATCAGAAGGTTCACTCACAAATAATTGTCGAATGAATATTGTGTGTAGTGCGTCGACAATTGATGTTTTTTTTGCTATGAGACCCAAATCCACTGCATCATTGCTTATTGATATGTGAGACATATGGTTCGATGTGCATAGACTGCTTCCTGCGGCTGCTGGTTTGGCGGGAGTAGGTACGTTTTGTCAGTCTGGTGGGGTACGGAGTGGTTTCTGCACCGTCATATCACTTTTAGTATTTATTTTTTATTTTACTTATATTTTATATTTTCTTTTTTGTATTAACATTAACTGTAAGGATTGTTTAACTAACAAGTGAAGGCTCACAATAGTAGCTTACAATAAACGTATATTTTATTAATTATTATATCCGTGAATGTGGTTTATCGGGCAAGAAGCAAACGAGAGACCTCATCGTGGATTTGACATGCAGAAGGATTCAACCAAATACCAAGTTATAGTCAAGAATAGTATTATAACGGAATAGAGACAAACCAACGACTATAGTGGGATAAAAAGTAAATTTCAAGTAAAAATAAGGTCGCTGGTGAGGGTTGGTTAAAGGAGGCAAAAGAGAGAGTGCTACTAGGGATATCCAGCAATGAGACACATGCTGTTAAGGATGATGAAGCCAAGAGAAAACTAAGTACTCAGCATCCAACTAGCCCTGAAAAATCGAAGTCAACAGTTACCCTTCAAAGGTATGGTGTCATGAATATGAAATGTCGTTCAATAGAGTTGTCTGAATATCTCGGTGTTTCCAATTTCCATTGATGGACGGACGCCGTTCTTGACAGTCAAAGACAAATATAAAGATCAAAATACAATAAAATCTACGAGTATAATGTTCTAGATCCACTGGCCCTAAATTACAACAATAATGCGAAGTTATAAGAAGACTTAATTGACAATACATATTACTCAATCAACTAACTTTTTACAGACAAAAATAATAATAATATCATGACATTTTATTTTACCTAATATTTATTATGTGTTAAAATTGGTAAAAATTTTAAATTTAAAAATATTGTTATTTATATTTTATTCTTTCATCTCATTATTTATTAAAATTAAATGCCATCCACAATATTATTATTTGTACGCCCCTTTATAACCCATATCTTGCGGATATAACTTATCTAGTTGGTGTTGCGCGTGGAGCTGTGGACTGCCCCCAGCTCTTGTATAGTGAGAGTGAGTACCCACGAGGACAGTGAGACGACCCGCGCTCCTGCCCAACCCAAGCCGTAGCATCAATTATAGACGCAATGCATTTTTCAATATTGCGGGAAAAATGTTTAATGAGCTCAGTGTCGACATCGATCTCTTCAATAATAGTACGGCGATGATTAGTCGGATGATGACGGGTGAGTACTTTGAGATATGTATGCCTCTGTGTATGTCTGTTTATTTCTATTGTAGTTATTCTGTTGTATTAACGTTATGCTTATTCTTGCGTAATTCTTGTAATTATTTTTATTTTCATTTAATTTATTTTCTTTGTTTTCTTTCCTAGCTTCTATTGTATCTGTCAGCGAACTTGTGTTGGCTTCATCGTATTACGAATTTCTCCTATACATATATAAATTAGCTGTAAGAATTCCTAAATAAATAAATCTGTTGTTTTTAATATTAACTTGTGTCTAAACAAATCAATGATTTTTAATTTGTAGTAAATGTAAAAGTTACTAAAAGAGGGACAATTAAATGATAGTGAAATAGTATTATTTGAAGAAAAACTTAAGCTTTATATTTATATATCGATTAGAAACATCCCGTCCGCACTCTAAGGGCCTGGTTGAGCGGGGGGATGGCTGGCACATGCGTTACGTCCGCAATCGGGTGCTACTGTGGGGGCCTCGTACCTCTGCAGAAAACGTTCAATCTATTGTTCTTAAATTAGCCGAAGTTTTAGCGTTGTCGGCTTTCGGGTTGCACATGGGAAAGTAGTCTATCTTAATTCTGACGTGCCTGGTGGGTACCGCTGTACCAGGTATTATAATCTCATAGCTAAATATAAAAGGTTATAAATTGATCGTTGTGGTGTAGTTCTGTATATGTTTATTTTGTAAATCTGATATAGCTGAGTTTTCCTAGCAGATTCCTTTCTCAGTCAGTATAAACATTAACAGGTCACTGGAATCTGCTAAGCTACTGGTCTTCTGCTTGTTAGCTTACTCTTTGGACCACTTTGCTGCTCAAATGACTGTAATAGGTTTACGTGAATAAAGATATTTTGACTTTGACTTTGGCTTTGAAGTAATATAGTGTACTTCTTTTTGAATTTTAGAAATATTTTTGTTCAATGTAAAGCAACTATTATATATTTTTTCTTGTTATATGCTGGGGCAGTTCCTTACTTCTTATACATGTCTTTGTTGACAGTACAGTTGATTGTATAATAATAACACTACTGCGCGAATTTAACCTTTATTGCAAAGGAATAAGGATAAAAATCTATATGGATAATTGTGCGTACCTAGAGATGTATATAGTTGTAACTAGTATTGTTTACTTGCCTTTCCTTGAATTTTGCATGACATCTTGTAATATTATGTAAATGCATTTGCACTTCATTTAAATGTCGGCAAAAGTTTTGAGCGTTAACGTCTTATAATCATATATAAAATGATTTAAAAAACCAAACCAAAGTTTATCGATTATAAGTCGATGTGCCTCAACTTAATCAATGTCTTTCAGAAATTTACTTAAGGCACTTATTTCGAGGGTTGTTGCTAGAATATAATTGAATCTGTTTTTATCAAAGACTTTGAGATATAGATAATAATAGAAGAGAAGACAAATTTCTAAGCATTACATGGATTCACCGTCCGGGTGCCGGGTCTATCGTATGTGGGTAAGAGATGAGAAGAATGGTCAAATCAAATTGTTTATTCAATCAAAAATTTGTTTACATTAACTTATAATTATAACGATTACAGTACTCCCAAATTAATAATGCGCATGCAGATCTTCGCTAATTGTCGTATTCCCGGAAACACCCGAATCATTGAATCGTAAGAGCCCTAAACAATGCACTTGCATTTTGCACCTTGTTCGAAAGAAATAGAAGTCAATATCATGAGTACACAATCGAAAACAATTCGGGCAGTCGTTTTTATATATTGGCACTGCACGTGTTCTCTCTGTGTGGAATTATATAGAGCTGTATTACACACCCTTCTTGGTGTAGGTATATGAACCGCGTAAACTTAAGTTTTAAGTTTGTCTCTTAATTTATCGTTAGCTACTTACTTGATATCTAAATGCAGTATTTTCATGTCCATCGCGTGTACTGTGGTGAAGACATTGGTGGCTCCATGCACCACACACTCCCTGGTCTCCGGCATCGCAAGGGGGGTGCACATGGCAAGGAATACGGGCTCATTCCTGCTGCAGAGCGGCAGGTAGGACACGTAGTGACCCCTGACTAGCACTACCTGAGAAATCACATATTGGTATTAGCTTAACCCTTTCAGCACGGACACAACCAAGCGTGCGTTATTACAAAAAAAACTAGCGGTCGCCAAATTCTGTTTTGCCGCTTCGAAACGATGTACAGTCAAGCCGGCATAGTGTTAGGGACTGATGTCAGTCATGAGTGTCTGATTCCAGTTGCTAATATTCATGGATCTTGCGCGCCATTTACCATCAGGAGGGCGCAAAGGTCACATGTCATGCTAGTATAAAATAAAAAAAAAGATTGTGCACTCATCTAGCTACTTAGTAATTATATTTTATGACTAGTAAAGATAAACACATGCATGAGTGAATTTAATTTCCATGATTTTACTAAGAGAGGAACTTTTCCACTATTTTTATGAGATATTTTAGACCTCAAAGTTATTATAAACCTTTCAATATCATAAATATTTTTTGTCGTGCTGAAAGGGTTAAGTATTATTTGCAAGTGTTAGTCACAGTTTTTACCTAGAGGCATTTTATATTATATCAAATTCATGTATGATGTATGGAAGCGAGACGTGGATATGTCAGAATACGCATGAGAGTAGGGTTAATGCAGTAGAAATGAGGTCGTTGCGTCGCATATGCGGCGTCACTTTGGCGGACCGCATACGTAACGTCGAAATACGGAAAATGGTGGGTATAAAAGAAAGCATAGGGACAAAAATAAGGAAAGGCATGCTACGATGGTTCGGGCATGTTGAAAGGATGAGCGATGAAAGATTGACAAACCACATATATAATGCGAAAGTTGTAGGTGAAAGAGGCCCTGGCAGACCGAGACTCACATATCACGATGAAATAAATAAAACACTGGCTGAAGGTACATTAAAAAGCTTTCGTAACAAAAGGGCATGTATGAAGAGGATGATGAATGTCGACGAAGCGAAAGAGGTATGTCGTGATCGTGTCAAGTGGCGCTCAATTGTCTCTGCCTACCCCGCAAGGGATCTGGCGTGAAGATATGTATGTATGTATGTATGTATCAAATTCATGCTGCCAAGCGTCAGCTACAACAAGTAAATTTTGCCTTATAGCAGAAACTGACACTTTGAGGCTTAAGAGTAAAACTATCGATTAGACCTTGTCTATAACTTATTATTTAAAAACCTTATTGCACAAAGTATAAAGGCGGACTTAATGCACATAGACATTCTCTGACAGCCAAACCTTAGGGACAAACTTAAAGAAATATAGGTGCAATTAAAATTGAATTACAGATACCGGGCCATTACAAATATAACTATCTAAAGGTTGGTTGTTAGAAAATGCCAGGCCATTAAGCCCGCCTATGTACAATTTTAGTGCAATAAAGTATTTAAAATAAATAAATTAATAAAACCTTTATAACTATGTCTATAAATATATTATAATTTTCAATATACAATAATTTATATTGCGGTGTAATTTATAATACGGTGTATCTGAGCAATATATAAAATGTGATCAATAGACCAGTTTTTAAAGTAAAGTATCATCACGACCGTTTCCCTTGCGGGGTGGTCAGAAACCACGCTTATAAATAAGCGGATTTACATTTAGCCAACTTTACTATAGGCCAATCATGACAAGTGGCAAGCTCGTCGATGTCTCCAGCGTACCAAACTCGAGAAATATCACAAACAAATTAAATATTAATAAAAAGTATTTATTTACATTAATACATATTTTTGTGTCCCGACCAGGAATTTAAATCCACGGACTTAACCGTTAGACCACGGAGGCAGTTGCCAGTTTTTAAACGACTATTATCTGGTAATAATATTTATTTATTGTAATTTTAACATGTGGCGATGGCAATTTTATCTTATTTATTATTTATTTTATTGTAATTTATTATATATTTAATATTTTTATTGCTTTTGCATGCATTAACAATAGATTAGAATAGTTTTAGCTTAAAGTTTTATCAAAATTATTATTATTGATTTTAAATGTAATGTTATGTAGAATACTAGGGTAGCTAGTGCAGCTGGAGCCCAAGACACAAGACGAAAATTCCTGGTTTGGGCTCCAACGTGCAATACAATTGGAAATATGTAGTGTCAATATTGTTCACATCATGTAATTTATTATATAAAAATTTCACTATTGTATTTATTATTGTAACTAATTTCTACTGTAAAGAATTATTATTATTATAATAATAACCTGGTATTAGTTTAGCTTGTTTTGTATTGGTCGGGAAATTATTCCATAGATTTGTGGGTTCGACTTTAAAGGATTTGTAAACAAATCCAGTATGGTGTGAGGAGACAGAAAGATAGTAGGTTAGTGGTAGGGAGTTGCTCTCATTCATAAAACTCGCGATTATAAGACGCTATGATACATGACAAGCTAGTACAATTACAGGCGCCGTGTTGGTACCATTGGCGTGTTAACAAGACAAGACAAGGAATGACGAATTAATTTTAACATTGGGAGTGAATCACAGAAATATAACATTCAACTCCGACCCAGAAATCAAAGCTTTGTCGGGAGGGGCGTGCCAGTTTGACATTCTTTAAACTTTTAACAACAATAGGCAGATAAGAGAGTCGTTCGCCACAATAGTTCACAGTTCACCCGCTCACTGGCGCGGCGCAAGCGCAGCTAGGGTGACAATAACACTATGGCAAAAAGAACAAAAACTATCAGCATTATTAACCGTAAATTTTACCGTGTTCGTTTACTGGCTAAGAACACAATAATTTATTTGATTTATATGTTTTAAAAGTTTAGTTTTTAGTTTAATTATAAATTAGTTTTTTTTTAAATCAATGTGCCTACCCTATTTCCTTCAAATAAATGTAGAATAATAACAAAAAAAAAACAATTTATTCGTGCATATTTTCAAATTGGGTATATTTGAATCCACTTTATTAACTGTAATAGCATCAAAGTCAAAATATATTTATTCACGTAAACCTATTACAGGCATTTATGAAACGTCATTAATTTAATTATTTTGAATGATTCTACTAGTAGAAGACTAAGCAGCAAAGTGGTCTAATCAGTAAGCTGTTAGCAGAAGACCAGCAGCTTAGCATGACCTGTTAATGTTTAATCTGACTGAGAAAGGAATCTGCAAGGAAAACTCAGCTATATCAGATTTACAAAATAAAACATATACACAACTGCACCACAACGATCATGACAATACGGCATACTATAATTTATCGTTGTGTTATATCAAAATCCTCGCAAAATATATACTCAAATTAAAATACATACAAGGATATTTTAGTGTACGCAATGCAGCAGTTTATTTTTAGGCAATACTCGTATGTATTAGCATGATGTTCCTTGCAAACAACAGCCAACTATCCCAGCCATTTTATTTAATATTAATATCCCTTGCCAACCTATCTGGCCAGCGAGGCAAATAAAGGCAAAATGAAAAACTGAAAAGCCTATTTCCAGCAGTGGTGGTCTAGGACTCGGAGTTCTAAGGGCTGTAATGGTGATGATAAAGTAAGAAAAAAAAAGTAAAGTATCATTACGACCGTTTCCCTTTCGACTAGTCAGAAACCACGCTTATAAATAAGCGGATTCACATTTAGCCAACTTTACTATATGCCAATCATGACAAGTGGCAAGCTCGTTGATGTCTCCAGCGTACCAAACTCGAGAAATATCACATATAAATTAAATATTAATTAAATGTATTTATATACATTAATAAATATTTTCGTGTCTCGACCAGGAATGAATTGGTACCTTCAAGTCTAAATCCACGCACTTAGCCGCTAGACCACGGAGGCAGTGGTGATGATAATGAAGAAAAATTTAAATTTGATTCCTATAGGCTCCTAAGGTTATTTAAAAAATATATATATTGTGAGTTGTCTTTCCAAACAAGTAAAAATCGGAGTCTTTCGCGCCATTTTGCGCGGAGATGTCAAGTGCAAGTTATTGTTTTGTAAATTAATTTACTGTGAATATTGTTGATCAAAAGTGATGTTGTTTGTTTAATAATGTGCTTCAATGTGATTAGTTATGGACAACGATAAATTGGACTTTGAATATGGAGCACAAGTTGCAGTTTATTTTTTGCGGTTTTCCCGCGCTGTCAACTCTCATATTTTACCCGACGTGGTGCGAGTGACTCCAAGACAAGCATCAAATTTTGCAGCATCTGGAATTTGATGATGAACTCATAAAAAAGAAAGATATATAATGTCAGACTTGGCTGTATGGGCTAGACCCTTTGCCTTCCCTATCACCTCATTCACAATCCATCGGGAGAAGAGAACCAAAAAAAAAAACAAGTATTGTTTGTTTGTATTTCGGTTAACTTTGATTTGTTTTATATTTATATATTAGGGAATCTCGGTTTCATTTGTCGAAGTTTCTATATGTACTGTGCTCTCTTCTAATCAAACGGTTTATAAAAAATAATAGTTCTGTCGAATTAAATAGCCGTTTAATTCCTGATACTTTAAAAAATTTGGCTACAAGAAGTATAGGCAATCTTCAATCCGGATCCATTTGGCCTTGGTCGATATATTATTGTATTGAATGGTGTAGACCACTCATATCCATAGCTTAAATGGTATACTTTTAATAATCGAATGTATTAAACTGATTATACGTTAAGTGCTAGACTTCCACTGATAGGATATATATATTATATATTTCCAGACAGGTCACACAGCGCCATCTAGTTTCCGTGGTAAGCTACGAGGCTTGTGTTACGGAAACTAGATGGTTGATAAACTACATATTATACTTTTTTTTGTTGTAAATATATACATATTATACATATAAACACCCAGACCGAAACAAATTATACAATGTACAACTTGCCCCCGGTGGGAATCGAACCCACGACCTCCCGAGTTCACGGCCACGTTTGTTACCACTAGACCACGGAGGCGGTCGATTAGGATGATTATTTTATATATTATATTTCTGAAGAATTTGGCCTACTATTGCCAGCTGGATAATGAAATGCTACATCCTCGTAAAACTGCCTCTGTGGTCTAGCGGTTAAGTCCGTGGATTTAGACTTGGAGGTACCGGGTTCGATTCCTGGTCGGGACACAAAAATATTTATTAATGTAAATAAAAATACATTTAATTAATATTTAATTTATTTGTGATATTTCTCGATTTTGGTACGCTGGAGACATCAACGAGCTTGCCACTTGTCATGATTGGCCTATAGTAAAGTTGGCTAAATGTGAATCCGCTTATTCATAAGAGTGGTTTCTGACCACCCCGAAAGGAACGGTCGTGATGATGATACCTCGTAAAACAGTTTTCTTAAGATACCTAAAAAAATGTTCTTTAAAGTAGCTCTAGCACGATCAAACTTCGTTATGGGATCGAGTAAATAAATGTAAATTTTCATATATCCTAGCTGTCAAAATGTAGTTTTGTTATTTTTAAACTTATGTTGCTTTCTAAAATGCTCTTCATATTTTTGATCTGATCTCGATTCGATCATCTTTAATTACCAATGTACATTTTTAGGGTCGGGGGTAGTTTAAACAAGATCTGTTATTATCGTAGGCGACGCATTCTATTAGTAGGTAACTAGCAGACACCTCAGAAGTACATACTTCTTCGCCTCAGCTGACTGGGAAAATTTCCACCATCACTCCGCCTCCGACATATTTGTTGTTCTCGTTGAAAGTACGTGCCATTTCTAATAATGCCAAATGCCAATTTTTACTTTCTAAGAGAACTGATATTGTAAGCTTGCCTTGGTTATCTTCTATATAGTAGTCTGTGTGTGAGTTCCCTATGCATTGCAAAACTAATTGACTGATCGGGATGAAACTTTGGGAATTTGTTGTGTGAACATCGGGGAAGGTTTCTGACATATTAGATTGCATAATAAGTAAATCTTAATAATATAAAACAAAGTCGGATTTGTTAGAACACTTATAACTCGAGACAGAGCTGGACAGATTTTTACGGTATTTTATTTGTTGGATGTGTCTTGATCCGTCTCGAATAGCAGAATAACTATAAATGAAATTGAAAAATTTAAGAAAATAAATAAATAAATAATAAACCTTATCTTATACAAAAAGTTCGTGGGTTTCGTACCTGTCAAACAATGTTGGTTGTCTAATATAATATGGGTGCGTTCAGAAATTTATATCAAGCTTGACCATTCAACTGTAAGGCGGTATGAAGTTCGCCGGGTCAGCTGGTATAATAATATATATAAAAATAACACAGCTTGAATCAGGACTTATTTTTTTTTTATTTAAATACTTTATTGCACTTAAAAACCTAGTACATAGGCGAGCTATAACGCCATAAGGCATTCTTCACCAGCTAACCTTGGGGATCATGTAAGGTGAAGGGCAGGATAAAGAAAAATATTAAAATAGCTTAAATTAGTAAATAAACATAATTACGCATTTATTAATTATATATATACATACACAATATAAAAAAAAGGACTTACTGTAAGTTTTTTATGTTATCAAAGTTATTATGTTTTTTTTTAAAGTTTTTATGGCTGTGTTAGATTGGTATGCCCAAAATGCAGTCTAGTTAGCACTGATTGGTCATGAATATGCATATTGACAACATTATTATTAAAAAAATATTCAATTTATGCGACTTATTTTGTATCAATGTCAAAAACCGGACAAAGCCTAAGCTCGTTGTATAGATTAAGATTAAGTATAAAGTTTCTCAAGAACCCTGTAAAATTTATTGTTATATGCTAATAAAACTATATTATGGAGTATTGAATGCAAATTTGGTATTCCTAGTGAACGACTAACTTAAACGGAATGTTATAATTATTGTAAAGTTTAACTGAACTCCAATTAGATTATTCTAAACTGCATTAAAATACGAGTGAATATTAAATAGATAATGTAACCAATTACAAAAGTAACATGTTCATTGATTTACTTATAGTTATAACTTATATATAAACAATATAATACAATAATGTCGCAATTAACTACTACAATTAGCTCAATAAAATCATCCTGGATTCGACCAAGGTAAATTTAGAGAATGAATCAATCTAAACGTAATCAGTCAAGTACAAAACAAGATAGTTGTCAAACTAGACAACAGGTATAAAAGTATTCCGCCCTCACTCCGGCCTATGCTTTATAAAGCGCAAATAAGGTCATGCGTGGAATACTGTTCTCACCTTTGGGATGGATCCGCTAAGTACCTTACAGATGCTCTTAATGTCCTACAGAGGCGGGCTACTCGAATAGTGGACGATACTACAGTGTCCAAAACTCTCGAATCGCTGCAGCTTCGCCGAGATGTGGCCTCCCTGAGCGTATTCTACAAGCTATACTACGGTGAATGTTCTGAAGAGCTCCACAACCTTATCCCTTCTTCTCTATTCCGCAACCGAACCACTCGCACTATGCATCCACATACCGTAGCCACTATCCCTACGCGTACATACAAATTTGGAGACTCTTACATCTGTCGCACGCTGAAGATGTGGAATGCTCTCCCAGCCAGTGTATTTCCCCACTCCTATAACCTGGAGTCCTTTAAACGAAGTGTGAAAAAGCATCTTTATAGGCCGGTATAGTGGTAGGGACTGATGTCGGTCGTCTGAGGCTGGCGTCAGTTGCTCCCATTCTTGGACCTCGCGTACCGCTTACCATCAGGTGGGCACGGTGTCACATGTCATGCTCCGTATAAAAAAAAAATGTTGAATACAAAAATAAATGAAACTAAGCTTCTACATTCTAATTTATCCAGACATAATATAATCAAAGTTGACCTTAACAAAGCTATAGTCAGTAAAGTAGGAATAGCTAAAAGCAATCCAGTAACAGAAAACAATTGGAGTTAACAAGAGACTATCAAAATCCGTCTATGAATAAATGTAAGTTAAATCATTGCGTAAAAAAATAATCTATTTAACAAGATGTATTTAAATGATGGCTGAGACAGACCCCGTGTAGGTCAGATTGTATCTGACGCCGTTTAAAATAGAGCGCTGATCTTGGCTTAAACCTTTAAAGATATTTATTATTATATTTCTTTTGTTTCCTTTTACTTTAATGTATATTATACTTGTAGCTAAAGCTTGATGCAAGTTATATTGTTTACAGCCTGCTCGGCTATGGAAGTGCAACATTATATCTGCTGATTTTGCAAGCGGTATACTTTTACCGTAGAAACTATTGATTGCTAATGTAGCAGCAGTTTATATTCAATCTTCGATGACAGCAATGGAATTATACCTTTCGTCACTATCACAATGTCACGAAACAAAAGTCATTGAACATTTTGATCCGGTTTAAGACCAATGTTTTACAAAAGTCTATTAGAATAGTTTTGTTTTTGTCGAATATCAGAATGGATTTAATAAGTTAAAGTAATATTTAGCGCAAATAGATTATCGATGCATTTACTTAATACTCATTTTAGGGCTTGTTAAATTATTCATAAATCACTTACTAACTACTGTAACTGGTTTAGTTGTCCGAATGGTTTTTACTATAACAGAATGTTCAGCAGCATTGAGCCCACTGTACCTACATGTTGTATTGTAGACACGTGTTAACTAAACAGATATCTATCTATGTTCCGATCGAAACCGAAAGTGTGCTTAAAATCCAAGCTCACATGATTGCTCAACCAGGAATGATGAATCGTGACTTATTAGCACAGCACTGATATTGGTTGCTATCAGCTATTGAGACGTTATGTCAAGAGGTTTTTTTATAACAATAGACAACTTTCTAGTTAGGCTTGCATGAGATAAAACACACGAAATGTTCGTGACGTGACCCGATTAAGAACGATTGAGTTTTGAAATGTTTTATTGTACAGAAAGATTCTAGAATTCTTAGCTGACTAATTTACAAAACCATACCTGAAGATGTAGTAAGGAGTCAAGGAACAACAGGGCAAAATTTAAAAAAGATCGTTATATAATGCGATCGTGACGTGGGTGACCGTGACAAATGGAGCTAAATTATATGTAGCCTAAACCCTGATGTGAAGAATATGATGATAAGGTAAAAAGTAAAAAAGTGTAATAAAAAAAAACAGAATACAAAACAACGAAAGTAAACATAGCACTTGACCGAGACATACACATCATTATGCATCAATAACATTTAACGGTAGCTAAAACTGCAGATAAAGCCAATACAACCCACACAATGTTCGAGTCGATGAGCTTCTTATAAAAGTCTGGTCAAAAAGATCACGACAACCACAATGAGTGGCGGTAAGTCACGAATGTTACGTCATGACACACCTCTCGTCGTGCCAAATGTAACACCGAAATTCATGATCGTATATCCTCTTTTTTTCATATCCTCATAACGGATATGGTATTTTGCCTGAGGCCTTTGTAGCCACGTGCCACAATGGTCACGATTGCTCCAATCGTGTGTTATACGATAGAGCAGACTTTTGACATGATTTTTAAAAATATTATTGAATGTTGAGTTGATGTGCAAGTTGTAATAAATCTTGTTAGTGTTTGATGTCTGTGAATACATCTTGAAAACGCTGACTTACGAGTATAGTATACAGAATGAATCAGGTTTAGGCTATGACAGTTTTTGAGAGCACATGGAGGTTATTTTCTAAAGTGGTAAAGTATCATCACGACCGTTTTCCTTTCGGGGTGGTCAAAAACCACGCTTTTAAGTAAGCGGATTCACATTTAGCCAACTTTACTATAGGCCAATCATGACAAGTGGCAAGCTCGTTGATGTCTCCAGCGTACCAAACTCGAGAAATATCACAAATAAATTGAATATTAATGAAATGTATTTATTTACATTAATAAATATTTTTGTGTCCCGACCAGGAATCGAACCCGTTACCTCCGAGTCTAAATCCACGGACTTAACTGCTAGACCACGGAGGCAGCCATTTTTAAAGTGTGCGTATCAAATTTATGCAAATTATTTATTTTGACATATTTAATATTGAGCATGCACATATGTAGGTGTGGTGTCGCATAGTATAGGCATAGTTATGAAAGCGCGGGCAGTAATAATATAATATATATATATAATATAATAATAATATTTAAATGATTTTATAAAGAGAAGCTTATGGTCCGCTAAAATCCCGTCCGTCCTTAAACCGTTAGGCTTAAAAGACCGATTAGTATATAAATATACCATGGAGTGAGGGAAGATGTATTGTCTGGGATTTTACAAATAAAATACAGTTTATTGATCATCGTCATCATCACATCCCCCAGAACACAGCGTCCAAGACCTCCACTGATGGAGATGGGCCTTTCAGAACATTGGAGAATTAGGCCTACATTTGCCACGCTGGCCAGACGGGCGAGAGTCTAATATAAATTTCAATGACTATTTATTAATTATTCCACAAGTTGGTATTAGTGGGACCGGGACCGGCTCCTTTTTTTGGACTAAAAATCGTTCTTACAACCGAGTTACGACCGCTCAATATGTTTATATATCACATAAATTATTATTAATAATTATATATGCCACGTACGTCGACACCCTCGCCGCTTCTTACCTCAGGGGGACAGCGCATAAAGCTTGCCGGCGGAAATTGCGGAGTCTGGCAAGCGGCGCAAGTATGTATCCATATTAAAAGATTACATATTTGTGCCGTTTGCTATAGAACCTCTGCGCCAAGAAGTTTTTAAATGAAATCTTGTCGTCTTCTTCGGTGACAAGACTAGCTCTTTCTTCGCCCAATGAATCAGTATTACAATTCAACGGGGAAATGCAGCCAGTGTTCTTGCCACCATTTCACGCGGAAGGTACTTATATCCATATCCGTAATATTAATTTAGTGTTATTTATTAAGTTATTTTTTTTCTTCTATTAAATGATAAATATAAGATTATTAATTTACAAAATGTAAAGGAATTTGTAAAGGTAATGGTTTATGGGTTAATGTCCGAAGGTTTACGAATAATATGAGATCATCCTTACGAATAGTTATTAATGGAACTTCAACAAATTATCAATAACATTAACCTCAGCCAAATGCAATCGTTAATTAAATGATTTCTTAAATAGTTATTACGTAACCATCTTGTAGGTAAAAGGATCGATATTTTATTATTATTATTAGGCGGATGTATGAGTATCATCGATGCTAAAGATGTATGAATAAATTTCTTAGAACTCCCATTGTAGGTATGAAGCACATTAATAAAAATTGTTATTTGTCCAAGCGGTCGCGGTGATGGCTCGGTTGTAAGAACGCTCGTGTAAAAAAAAGTAAAGTATTATCACGACTGTTTCACTTCCGGGGTGTTCAGAAACCACGCTTAAAAAGAAGCTGATTTACGTTTAGCGAACTTTACTATATGAGAAGTAGCAAGCTCGTCGATGTCTCTAGCGTACCTAACTCGAGAAATATCATAATTAAATCAAATATTAATTTGATTTATTTATTTAAATAAAAAACATATTATTGTTTCCCGACTAGAAACTCAGACCTCGACAATGAGAAATACTTTTCTACACTTGTGATACATTTACAACACCGTTCCCGTGCCTCGGAGAGCACGTTAAGCCGTTGGTCGGTCCCTTTTTCAGTAATACCAACTTGTGAAATTGTTAATAAATTGTCATTAAAAATTAACATCAGATTCGCCAATCCATCTGGCCAGCGCCAGCGTGGCAAGTGTAGGCCTAAATCTCCATATAAATGTTCTAGGGGATGTAATGTTGATGATGATGATGTCATTTACGTAAAATAATAAATATCTCAACACTCACTTTCATGAATAGTCGACGTAACTGCAGAGATTAACTCTAGCACAAGGCGTGGTGGTGGCTCGGTTGTAAGAGCGCGTACCTTAAATCCTACAAAGGTCGGTTCAAACCCACCCGGCATGTACCAATGAGAAATACACTTTTCTTACATACATAGATTTACAACACCACCGTTACCGTGTCTCGGAGTGCACGTTAAGCCGTCGGTCCCGGTTCCTCTAATGCCAACTTGTGGAATCGTTGATAAATTGTCATAAAAAATGACATCATATCCTCGCCAACCCGTCTGGCCATCGTGGCGAGTGTAGGCCAAATTCTCCAGATATATGATCTGAAAGGCCCATCTCCAGCAGTAGAGGTCTAGGACGCTGTGTTCTAGGGGCTGTAATGAACTCTACCACGCACAAAAGTTAACGAATCGAGAACATTTTGAGTGTGTTGTCAAAGTTTTATTTATCTTATTTACTGGTTTATTTTGTCTCCAATATTTTCTTTACGTTAGTTATTTTTGTGTGTTATTTTATAGAAAGCCTAAAACTATCATCAAGACCGGTATCCCTTGCGGGGTGGTCAGAAACCACGCTATTAAGAAGCGGATTCACATTTGCCAAGTTTACTATAGTCGATGTCTCTAGCAGACATGTCTCCAGACTTAAGAAATAACACATATAAATTAAATAAATTATTGTGTCCCGGAACGGAATGGAACCCGGTACCTCAGCGTCGGAATATCTAACCGCTTAACCGCTAGACCACGAAGGAAACTCTATTTCAGGTAAAATAATTACGCTACTGAATCATACAGTATTTGGTTGAGTAGAATGGTGCTAGCTATATGTGCAGAATGTTTTATTGCGCAATAAAAATAGAAGGCCTAGTTGGTCGCAAGCCCAAGACACCATACTTCTCCTCTCTCTCCCACACACGATGGAGCCGGTATGCTAAGAGATTTGTCTTCTTCTACAGGCTTTGTGCCTGTAACATGAAACAAAAAAATAATTTGTCTCTCTCTTTTTAGATATGCCTGTTGCGTATTGTATACAACTGTAGGTGGTTAAAATGTGATAAAAACTTGTTTATTATTATTCAGATTTATTTCATTTATTCAACAGCTGTCTTGGATTGAATATGATATGTACCTATAGATCGTACTGGGATTAAGAATAAACCTTAAAAAAAGAAAAAAAACTAGAAAAAAGGAAGTACAGATCTCAAACAATTAGAATGACCGCATGCCTACTGGAGTAGTCAGAAACCACGCTTTTTAAAGAAGTGGATTCACATTTACTATAAGCCCATCATGACATCCCCGTCGATGTCTATAGCGTACCAGACTTGAGAAATACTCATATCACAAATAAATTAAATAAATTATTGTGTTCCGACCTGGAAACAGACTAGGTACCTCAGCGTTTAAATCCACGGACTTAACCGCAGTTCATAATACATTATTTTATAAATAATATTACTAAACAACAATAGCATAGAGAGTAGGTATATGTATCTTCATTGCCCCTATATATATATTTAATATTTAATATAGGTACCTATATTTTTATTTATTTTTTGTTATTGTGTTGATGTTCCTATGACACTATCAGTTCTGTTCCTAGTCTTCACATTGCACTCTCCAGGCAAGACAGATATTTTAACGTTAAATATATATTGTGAACAAATTTGTTTAAATTATAGTGACTTAACCAAACGGAGTTCTATTATAGATCCTCAATGCTAAAGATGGGGAATGAGTATAATGAGTAGCAAGTACAGATCTCAAAAAAAATATATTTAAAAAAAATCTAAGATAATACATTATATTATTATTAATAAATTATACTAAATAATAATTGCTTAGATCGTAGGTATATTTATCTTGATAGCCCCTAGAACACGGAGTCCTATTTATACATCCCTAATGCTAAATATGCGTTTCCCAGAACTTATTTCTGTAGAATTCAGCCTTCCCTTGCCACGATATGGCCTGATGAATACTGAGTAAGATGTAGCCTTCAAAATAATCATAAACTCCTAAAGAAACCATTTGTAATAATAATAATAATTCTTTATTTATACAGTAGAAATCAGTTACAATAATAAATACAATGGTGAAATATTTAGATATTAAACTACTTGATGTGTACAAAATTGACACTACATATTTCCAATTGTATTGCACGTTGGAGCCCAAACGAGGAATTTTTGTCTTGTGACATTTTATTTATTTGTTGTGTGTTATTTAATACAACTGAATTTTACAATTAATGTATTATTTAATTCGTGAAGTATAAAACAAAAAAATAAAAACTTTAATCTTTTTATATTGTATGTACAATTTAAAATAATAATAATAATTTTAATAAAACTTTAAGCTAAAACTACTCTAATCTATTGTTAGTTATTTATATTATTAGAATGAACATAACAAATTACATTATAACAAAGAGGCTGTGCTAACCGTAACGTATACGGTCTCACACGTATTGTCCGCACAATATACAGTATGCAAATAATACATCTTAATATAGAGAGCAGTCGCTGGCTCGCAGTTTTGTTATTACAATCAGATGCATTTACATTTCATAAATAAATGCATCTCCAGCAGCGGCCTAACGACGCGACACTGCGAATGTTTTTGCTGGCACATAAAGTGTATGACTGCCTTAATTTAAATAACTCTGCACGATCGGCCTTCAGTTTTATTCTAAAGAGTGTGAATTTCAAACGCTCGGACTCCTCGAGTGGTTTGCTGACCGTATGCAAGGTTCAAGGGTCGGGTGTTGCGAAAACTATATACAATTTTATTGTCAATACACGCATAGCCATTACAATGGAATTCAATATTTGGAGTTCAATTGTTAAAGTTTATTGTAGGCAAATGTTACATACCAATGTTAAAGTAGACGAGTTTTACAGTAAAATCAAAATCAAAATAATTTATTTCCATTGGTTCTCTCGAAACAACTTGGATACAGTCAGAACTAATAAAATCAATACATTTTTCACAACATATGTACTAATCAAAGTGGTAATAATGGTTGGACCGTAAACAGGCAATAATCCATATTTATGTATGCTATGCACAACATTATTGCTATAAGCAAGTAAAACTAACTAACTTAGAAACGATCGTGGCTGTAAAGAGGCCGTGTCACCTTACAATCTAAATAAAACATTCTATGTCAAGTAAACTTAAATTTAAATTCGTGGCTGTAAAAGACTAAATAGGGGTCGAAGCTAAATCAACGAAACATTTAAAAAAGGTCGCTGGTGAGGGTTAGATGGCTAGAGGTGAGAAGTAAGCGAGGCTGATGATGAACTGTTGTAAAATTGTATTGTCAACACACGCGAAGCTATATAATACAATTTTAAATAGTTTTAAAAAGTTGTGCAAGTAGATAAATATTATAGTAAAGTAAAGTATCTTAACGATCGTTTCCCTTTCGGGGTGGTCAGAAACCACGCTTATAATTAAGCGGATTCACATTTAGCCAACTTTACTATAGGCCAATCAGTCAACTCGAGAAATATTACAAATCAATTAAATATTATTTAAATTTATTTATTTACTTTAATACATATTTTTATGTCCCGACCAGGAATCGAACCCGGTACCTCCGAGTCTAAACCCACGGACTTAACTGCTAGACCACGGAGGCAGTTATAAATATTATAAACGATGTGGATATTAAAGCGGAAACGTACAAGACGACGTAGTACGACCATTATATCTAATGTTGAGAGATACCAGGTAGATTTTGGAAGGCCTTTATATCCAGTGTAAACCGTTATTGGGTAAGAGAGGCTGAACAGCTAAGCTATTAACCTACTAAGCAACTGAAAAGGGACAACCCCGCTGGATGGACCAATAATTAAAGGAGACCTAGTGAAGAGACTGAGGCTGATGATAATGATTAACCGTTACTGGTTAAAATTATACAGCTCAAAATATTCGGCTATTAACCTACTGAGCAAAAAAATCACAGAGACATATCATTTACCCATATGATTCGTTCTCACGAGTCTATAAAAACCGAACAGTAATGATTACGCACTATGGCAACCTCTCGAACTAACACGTAGGTATATTAATTCGAATAATGACCGATCGAATGAGTGCTCTTTCGTCACAGAACGTATAGAAAACATCAAATACATATAATTAGAGGCATCTATAAACTACGGTAATTGTGATTCGTCTTCTTTAATTACGAAGAGCTGGTTGCGAAGGTCGCAATCTCCCAGCAATGCCGCTTGCCTATGGTTGTGCAATTTATTTATTTTATTCGAAGGTGATACTATCAATCAATGAGAATAATACATGTTTCGATACCGCAAGGGTCCGGTCACTATGTCAGTCTGTCAAGCAGGAAGGTTACATCCTTGGATATTTTGTTAACTATGAGAAGTTTAATTAGAGATACGATATGATTTGCAGCTGCTTGTTAGGATTGCATAAAAACTGTGTTACTAATTGTTTTGCGTGCCATAATAAAAACATTTTATGAAGTTTCTTCAGGTGTATATTTGTATTTTGATGTTGGGCCTACTTTACTGTACTTTGATGGTTAGTGCAAATTGCAATCTTGACGACTGCTGTCTTTGAAAATATGTGTTTTTATTATAAGTCTGGCAGCATAGTAAAAGTGATTTTCTTGATAATTGTATTCTGGATGACATAATAGGATTCTGTATTCTTGGAGCTGGCATGAACAAAGTGTTCGAATTATAATCGATACATAATTAATTTAGAAATTCTTCGGAATATGCAATAGCAGAATGTTCAAGCGATTATACCACACTAATTAATCCAAAAGTAATTTACAGTTCTACTCCAATATTAACCTATATTTTTGCTAACTGCAATTAATCATACAATGAGCTTTCCCCCCATCAATTATAGAACCAAAATTTTACTCCCATTAAGTCCGTGCACCGTCACCAAAACCATCGATCACTGACGGCATCCTAGTTGCACAGTCGGAAATAACATCAGTCCGCAGACATAATAAACATGGACCAGCCACATAGCCAAGTACTATCATCAATAACGATCGGGGTGGTCAGAAATCACGCTTTTAAAGAAGCGGATTTACTTTACTATAGGCCATCATGATAAGCGGCAAGCTAGTCGATGTACGTACAAGACTCGAGGAATATCACAGAAAAATCTTACGCGTCTATATCCACGGATTTAACTGCTAGACCACGAAGGCAGTTAACATAATTTATTTTATTCATCAGTACATAATTGAAATTATTTCTGTATAAATACATATATTCAGTCTTTTATTTTTTTGTACTATTTGATTGTGATTTATGATGTAAATAAAAACTTGAAAATATCATTCGTGATAATTTGCCTTTGATGCTTCACTACTGGGCATTTCTCAGGGTGTGCCATTGCACGACATCTTGTGTCACCCTCATCAAATTCCAACTAGCTTCTTTTTTCTTCTTTGGGATATAATTATTATTATTTTCTTTAGCATTTGTTTTTTTAATATTGTATTATAATAATAACCAAGGTTCGCCATGCATTTTCTATCCGTTTCAGCGACCTTCTTCAATTTATTCGACCATCTGGGACAACTTTCGAAATATTTATAACTGCGACTACATTGTTCGAGTATATACCCGCATAGGTATACTACGGTAATGCGTTCCATAGTTTTTGTGACTTACGTTCTTCAATTATCCAACCAGAAATATATGTCTATAATGTTTTAAATTTTAAGTTGAAAATGAAGCCTTTTTACGATGTACTAAAGATGATATCTGCATAGATTGATATGAGGACTGAACATGCCACGTGACCGTAATCATGCGCATTCCGAGCTACAAAAACCTTAGCTCTATATCTTACCAGACTCATTATGCAATGACAAAAGAAGCTTGGGCAACTGCTTAAACTATATCATCATGTACCGTCTGCAAAATATACGATACATCTTTTTCGTGTCAGAATTAATGCTATGGAAACGAACCAAAATTTAAGACTTTAGGTCCAATGTGTCTTTGGCTTTGACATAAAATTGATCTATCTTAAGATGAAAAACATGATATTTCAACGCAAATCAGTATTAAACAACCCGCGCTGGATTATGAAGCTTACCGTAAGAAGGGATGTTTAAATATCGTAATTCTATTGTACATACACTAGATGCATACATGTAGACGTGCAACTCTAAAGACATACAAACCACTAGACATGCACTCGTAGATTGTAAATGTCTATTAAGCAATAGGTACAGATAATGAAAGACACAAAATTTTATTTTATTTGAAAATGATTGATATGAGACATGAGTGAATTAAAAAGGCAATGAATATGATGTTTAAAATGCTAGACAAATTTAAACAAACCGACTATAGTAATTGCACATTAAAACACGCGTCTTCATAATAACGGCACAGGTTTTTGGGCACACAATAATTATTTTGCTCCAAATTATTATGCGTACCGTACCGATCGGTTCCAGCGGCGTACATAACCTTATTCCACATTACAATAATAGCGTAGATGATTTCTTCAGAGGAAAACATTCCTTGCAATCATCCAAGCTATATTACACACCGTATATTTTATTTAGCATGCAGTGTTATCATGGATCGATACTATTTGACTATTAAAATGTGATTTAGGATTATTTTTTATCCAATTTCAAAAGCGATTAATAGGAGTAAACAGACAACGAAAATTTGTATGAGATTTTAAAAAAATATCAGGATTAGTCTGCAAGCCTACGCGTCTCGGCGAAAGTGGACCAAAATATGTTTTGGATGAATCTTAGTGGACATCGTGGACTTAATAATTCAGAGCATTGGTAAATAAAGGCCAGGGAACCCTATATTTACAGTGTATTTATTTGTATTTAGATTTAAGGCTTTTTTATATTGTAACTCTTCATTTTGGTTTTGGTTAATTAGTGAACTAATTACTTATATTAGTAAAACCGAAAAATAAGTTTTTTTTTAATCGAAAACAATATTTACATAATATAAAATAATTATTACACATTACTTAAATAAAATAATTCAATAACTATAAACTAAAAGTAAAGTAAAGTATCATCACGACCGTTTCCCTTTCGGGGTGGTCAGAAACCACGCTTATGAATAAGCGGATTCACATTTAGCCAACTTTATTATAGGCCAATCATGACAAGTGGCAAGCTCGTCGATGTCTCCAGCGTACCAAACTCGAGAAATATCACAAATAAATTAAATATTAATTAATAGTATTTTTATTTACATTAATAAATATTTTTGTGTCCCGACCAGGAAACGAACCCGGTACCTCCAAGTCTAAATCCACAGACTTAACCGCTAGACTACGGAGGCAGTATGTACTAAACTGTATGTACTATGTACAACTAAACATAATGTAAAAAAATATTTTACTTTTAAATATTTTTAAAATAAGAGAGATAATAGTATGTTAAGATTTAGAATTAGATATATTGTATATTAGGTCAAACACGCTATAAAATGTTTGTCATGTGCGACCCACTTTACGCGTGTAATTTCTAATGTTGCATCTTAAAGGAAATGAATTTAAACGTCTATAATACTGTCAATATAATCGTCCATAACGACGTATTTCTATAAAGATGTATCAAACAAGATTTAACACGAGAACCCGTGTACTTTTGCTTATGAAATTATGCACCTAATGGTTTGATATCATGATGGGGAATTTGTTAGAATACTTGAGTTTCGTGACCACCGACACCATTAGTGTTAAAAGCAACTTGCGTAAAACATATTTTAGGTTATAAGCAAAATCGAATGTCAGACACGTTTATATTAACTTTAAGACAATAAAAATTGAATATTTGAACAACTCGACTTACATTACTCATACATTTTATCTTTAGTTATCTTCGTAACATTCATTATTGCGTTCTTGGATGCATGTATTTCAAACATTACATTTTTATAGCGTAAAAAGTAAAGTAAAGTATCATCACGACCATTTCCCTTTCGGAGTGGTCAGAAACCACGCTTATAAATAAGCGGATTCACATTTAGCCAACTTTACTATAGGTCAATCTTTACAAGTGGCAAGATCGTCGATGTCTCTAGAAATATCACAAATAAATTAAATATGAATTAAATGTATTTATATAGATTAATAAATATTTTTGTGTCCCGACCAGGAATCAAATCCGGTACCTCCACGGACTTAACCGCTAGACCACGGAGGCAGTTTTTATAGTGGTTTGGAATATTAAAGATGTTTACATGGCAAAAACATCTTTCGCATGCTATTACTCATATGTCCAGAAATAAACATCTATTGGAAACTAATAATAATAATAATAACGTTTATTAAACTTTCTTATTGGTACCTATATACAAAGTTGAATAACAATATATAAAATCTTCCTTGAATTTTACATTTTAAGCGTACAAACATTTTTGATTGAATGCAAACCACAAAGATAGGCCATTTTAAGATGGTCCCTGACTCCTAACCAAGATAACTTGTGTCCTAGGATGTTAGTCAGTTCCATATTGACTAATACTCATAGCCTCAGATAGCCAGCTCAAAAGGTATGATAATAAAAATAATAAAAAAGAACGTAAATCAAAGTACAAAAGAGGTTCCAACACAACAGACCTGTAAAACGACACCAGCATAGATATTTTGTTATTATAAATTATAACTATTGATATTATATATTGAAACTATTTCTTGTAATAAAGTTGCGATGTTAAATCATCGGTAATATTACTTCTATTAGTTGTCCTAACATCGTTAGTAGATGTAGATTTAAGATTAAATTTACACTTGTCAAGATTACAGTAATTTTGAAATGACTCCACATGTCGTGAGAAACAAATCAAGTCTTAATTTCAATGTTACTTCGATATGTCAGTCAAAATATTGAGAGACTTTTGAAATATTATAAACGAAATTGATGAGAGCATAATTAACAAGTTTACTTTCAAAACATTTAAGTGAATATAAAATGCCGGTCAGATGGACGGACAAATTGATAGGCACCGATAGGCTGCGGTCGTAAGATTACAAGTAATTGAATGTTCACGCGTCAGAGCGGTGTGAATCTTAGCTAGTTTTTTCAAAAGCAATTACTTTTGATTCAGCCCCAATAAAGACATCTGATCAGTCTAATCAAGAAGATTCAATTCTAATAATTTAAGAACTTTGATTTACCAATACAAAGTAAAAAAAAAAGATAATTAAGGTAAGTAAAAGGTGTTAGTAACAACGATAAATCTCTGGTCTGCACACTAGGACATCCTGTAATGTGAGGACTAGCTTTAGTAGGGGTGATTTTTATTAGAAATTATTAAACAACAAAAACATGTTGGAAGTAAGAATACAAACCGGTTATTCAAAAAATAATAATTAAAAATAATAATAATAATTCAAAACAATCCATACGAAGTCTTGCCTAAAATGGTATTCTGTAAACCTAGCTCATATATTACTACATACCAAAAAGTTTAAAAAGGTGGCAAAACTTTTTTTGGATATAGTGAGAATTGATATCTCTTTTCATTTTTTTTTTCGTAAATAAGTTCTTTTTTCGGAGTAAAGTACAAAGATTAAAAAATAAAATAAATTAAGAACTAAATTATAAAAACTGAAAATTAATAAATAAAATTACGACTATTCGATGGGCGTAGTGTGCCGAGGACACTCGCTGCGTTCCCCCGCTGAACAGCGAGGCTGACCCTTTGGCCAATCAGGCCACTTGTCATGATTGGCCTATAGTACAGTTGGCTAAATGTGAATCCGCTTATTTATAAGCGTGGTTTCTGACCACCCCGAAAGGGAAACGGTCGTGATACTTTACTTTTTATATTAAAAGTTAAACAAAAAAATATAATAAATATTACCTAGCTAAAAGTCTTGAAAAATGCAATCTATAGGCAATTATTCTGACAAACACTGTCCAGCTATACGATACTACCACAAACAAACCATTATATCAAACTATAGGATAAAATAAAATAATAAATACTTACATATTCACTAGGCCCTTATGATATAGTTAATTACGAATTACCATATATGTAAGAGCTTTTAACTGTATCTAACGAAGCGGATGATTTAAATCATTACACCTATCTAATGAATCCATTATCAGATTTGGAATAAAGGTTACGAATTGGATGATGGTGTCTTAAAGTGCAATAAATATCGAGATAACAAGAGCAATAAATATAACAAACCTATTAATATTTGAGTTGAAAGCTTCTCAATAATAAATAATACCTAGTTCAAAGATACAAATATCGTGGGATTTGATACTCCTGCAATTATAATATGTTGTCCTTTTAGTAATATTGGAGATAACTCAGCTAGGACATTAGTTAAAGCAAGATAAAGTGCGCAGACGTCAGAAATATGTCTTTTAACTCCCACAGATTCTAACCTCGAAGCAGTAGATGTTGTAAGGTGAATGCGAAGAAGCGGCATTAAAAGGCAGTAACACTGGCGCTGTGGTCTAACGGTTAAGTCCGTGGACTTAGACGCGTAGCGTACTGGGTTGGTCGGAACACAAAAAAATAATTAATTTTTTTGTGATATTTCTCGAGTTTGTTATGCTAGAGACACCGACGAGTTGCCACTAAGGGCCTTAAGTAAAGTTACCACTTGGGAATCCACTTTTTTCACGACTATTTCCGTTTCGAAGTGGTCAGAAACCACGCTTATAAAGAAGTGGATTTACATTTGGCCAACTTTTCTATAGGCCAATCATGACAAGTGGCAAGCTCGTCGATGTCTCCAGCGTACCAAACTCGAGAAATATCACAAATAAATTAAATATTAATTAAATGTATTTATTTACATTAATATTTTTTTTTGTGTCCGAATATAACCCGGTACCTCCGAGTCTAAATCCACGGACTTAACCGCTAGACCCAACTATTGGCCAGGGTAGAAAAAAAAACATAAATTATAATTGTGTTCGTAGAAATGTAAGCACGTGACTGAAAAAAATAAAATAATTATTATAGCCAAGGTGAGTTTACTAAGTTCTACAAATAGAATTTGCATAATCGGTTAAAAAATATATATTCTCACTTCTATGAAATTAGGAGTAAACATGTTCCATGTTATTGCCTCTTAAAACACTCTAAATAATAAATGTTGGCAATCTTAGATACCATTGCAACGAATTAATATTGAATCTGCGAGTGGAGCACGTGCGCGTCGTCTAGCAGCTTCAATTTGTACTATTTATTTATGGCAGTGGACCGGTGTATCTTGTGCCTTTACACATTAACCACTTTAACTCCAGTCTGTTTTAAAATCCTAGTTGATACATTACGTATTTATATTTATTGTTTTATCACAATTATAATTATGTTTATTTCAATGTTAAAAAGCCCAAATTATATGTGGTGGTTGAATTTTACTTCAATCGTCTAAATTTAAATTTACATTATATTGTTGCTAGCACTATTATTATCATTAGGATGTAAAGCTGTACTTTCATCACTGCAAAAATTGCAAATTCCCTTAGTGAAAATGCCTAAACAAAGTTAAACTTGAATGTTAAGAATTGGTGATACTATAATGTTTAATAAGGTATTTATTTAGTGCATTATTATAATAGTTGAATTTAAAAACCAATATAGTATTCACAAGCTAATATTTAAATAACATGTCTAGTACATTACATTGTAATAAACCTTATTCATAATAATTATAAACGTGTAGACAATATTTATTCAAAGCGGCGATCGGCGACGAGTAGCCGGGGGCAACATAACATCGAGCCTCAATTGTATGGGACAGAATTATTGAGAAAATATGCATAATTTATGAACACTATATTAAAGTTTACATGTTAAACCTTTATGCTTGAATAAAGCTATCAAAATATTATTATTTTTGTTAGTAATGAAGACCAGAAAAACAGCAATTAAAATTAAAGCTCCATCTATAAATACTCATTGTATTAATAAAGTTTAATAAAATCTAATTGACCGTTACAAAATTAAATTAAAACTTTAAGTTATAATTGCAAATCTTACAGAATGTTAACATAATTAAATAAAGATAACGTGTAATAAAAATTTATTGAACAAAAAGCTTCGCTTCAGTAGTACCGACATCCGAGTCGTTCGCTTATAAAAAACTCATTGTCATTCTTCATTAATTTATAAAACATTTTATAGAGTAACCTCCTACTGTTAAGCCACCGTTAATTTACTCGATATCAGTAAGTCGATGAAGTTAAGAGGACCGGTTGGCTCCGTCCACTTCACTAATGAGCTTTATCGCCCTACGGCCTGTGATGACACGTGCGATGCTTGCGTACGGTTCATGTGCGAACAGGGACCTTGTTAGTGGAGACAGTTGAGGACACGTTAAATTGATCTTTAGACAAGAAATTGATGAATAACTACAATTAGTGTAAGTCTTCGCTACCGGTAAAATTTTTAAACACCAGTTTCAGAGCTTGATGTATCGTCGGTGTTCTCATTTTGTGTCGACGTTTCATTTTTGTTGTCATCATTATCGCTAACGTTGCCTGTACCTATAAGACCGATGAGCTCTTCGTCACCCGCTACTTTACGCTTTAAATATTTGGAATATTTTAAAATACATATTTTATAATAAATGTATATGGTAGAACATATACAGCCTACTAGAAATACCCATAATATGGAATCCGAGACAGTCCATTCTTCTTCGTCAGGCGGAGGTACCTTATCTTTTAATATTTTAGGAGTTATTGATAAAACTGTAGTATTCACGTTAAACGCATCGTCATTTATTAGTGTATCGTTAATATCTTTTGCTAATTGATGGAAAACTGTTTTTCCTAACCAATCGGCAAGATCTTTTTTTCCAATTTGGCGCAATCTATGTTCGACTACTTCGTGAGTTTTGCCTCTTCCTTCCCATTCTTCTTTACCGCTATTCCAGTTTATGAGAAGATTTACACAAGGTACATCTTGTGGGACCTTTCTTTCTGCAGCAGAGTAGGCTGCAGGTAGCTGATAAGACACAAAATGTAAGGCCGCGATGAGCTTAGTGCATTCGTCCAAGGTCAAGTGATTTGCAATGTATTCGAACTCAGGTATATTTATATCTATAGTACCTATAGTTTCACTTACACCAATTATTATTATAAATATAAGTAACATGTTATTTCTGTCCATAAAAATACATTCAAAAAAAAATAAAATATCTATGTATTTATATGCTAATGTTTTTTTTGCAGGCATGGCAGAATTATTATAGTGACATTTTTTTTTTAAGATACAGCTGGGGTAATGATAATTTTACTAAATACGTAATGTGATAAAACAAAGATTTATTTTTATCTGTATTGATAAAAAAATAGAGTAAAACGGAGGACATCAAAAATAAAACCATGTTTTAAATCTAACGCCCAATAGTAACGATGACACACATACACAAATCCAGCCGCTCCCTTGACCACAGTCGATGCAACTAGACTGAAAAGTTGGAAGAAATGTTTCGGAAGTCGTCGGAAGTTAATGAACTGTTATAAATATACGAATATTTCTTAAAACTATTCTGTTTAATATTTGTCAAAAGTTATAACATTGCTAACCTTTTGATCACCAAAACGCATCTGTCTTCTTGCATTTCTGGCCACGTTCATACGACAGAGGAATACTCTATCTTCTCCATCGGCTGGGGCTCGAGTAAGTTCTGTTCTCACTGCTTGTTGGTCTTGTTTATCTATCACGTCGTATACACTGTCGCCGTGTATCAGCAAATCCTCCTGGTGAGAAAAAAAATATTATAAAATAGTTTTTCTAAAAGTTAGGTGAATGACAGAATTTGTAATAAATTCTAGGGGCCGTCATAATGTTCATTATGATTAGTAACTTGAGATATCTTATTTACATGTAAAGTATATTTCCTCGCCAAGCCGTCTGGCCAGCTTGGCGAGTGTAGGCCAAATTCTCCATATATATATTCTGAAAGGCCCATCTCCAACAGTGGAGGTCTAGCACGCTAGGGGCTGTAATGATGATATATTGAGGACTGATATAAAAAAATATATATATTGATTAAACTAAAAAAATAAATTTTAAAACATAAATTACTAATAAAAGAAAAAACATGGCTCATCATAATTTCCACATCATATTACAAATAGCTATACCTAGTGCAGTCTGGTAGATGGCCTGACTCCTGTCATTTAGGATTGTTATGGGATGTTATAGGTTCACAAAGGTAATTATTGTATAATGTCAATTTAATTAAAAGCATTGTCTATATGATGGAATGAGATATTGCAAATAAAAAATTAACCCAACTGGCGTAGTCAATGGCGAGAGTAGCCCAAACTATCTAGAAATATATTTTGAAGTCTTATCTACAGCTATGAAGATCTAGGACACTGTAATTATAAATGGTTTTGCAAAACACAATCTTGTTGCTATTTCTTTTGTAAATAGTATTGTTGAACAAATTACCAAAGCGAATGGTGCAAAAGAAAAGTAAAGGACTGTAGGAATAAGAATGTGAATTGCGGAACCGACAGCGTCTAATCTTTCGCCGCAAACTTAAACAAACGCTTTTATTTTTTAAAGAGACATATACTTAAAAGAAATTACTTCGACATTTTCATCAGAACGCAGACCGCAGTGTAATATTATAATAGCTGTAGAGGCGCCTCGCTTTACCGTTCCAAGTTTGAACTTTATCTTTTAAACTTAAACTTATATAACTTTTATTTGGTTTATTTTTCTTGCAATAATAATCATGTTAGTTGTTGGAATTATTACTATGAAAATAGGAGCTTCATTTCTACACGATTTTGCCGTCTATGATCTAAAAGCATTATACACAATACTTTGATAAATATATATCATTATATATGTATTATTATTATTTGGTGTTTACCTTTATTTCTCTAATTACCAGCAATTTCTTATTTATATTTTGATAAATGTGTTCCATTTGTAATTCTGATATAGCTGAGTTATCCTTGCAGATTCCTTTCTCAGTCAGATTAAACATTATCAGACTGGAATCACTTTGGTCTTCCACTAGAAAAAGTAGAATCATTCAAAAGTTATTCTAAAACCTTGTATTTGTTCTATGGATACAATGACGCAAATCCACTCTTTGTGGCGGTTTTATAGGTATCACAATAATAGTTTAAGAATTCCGAGTAAGATTAATGTATTTCGCCTTGATACTTTTGAATTGTTCTCAATGCGGAATGTGACTATTTATTTAGGTATAGTGCACAATTTGGTCCTCGATTTATTTCCGGGTAGTAGATAAATAAAACACTTTAGAGCTATAGAAATAAATTTCAATCGAATTAGAAGAAGAAGACAAATTTCTAAGCATTCCATGGATTCACCGTGCGGGTGCCGGGTCCATCGTGTGTGGGTAAGAGATGAGAAGAATGGTGTCTCGGGCTTGCGACCGACAATTGGCTGGTTTAAGAAAAGGAGGCCTCCTTTTTTTCTATTGCGCGATAATACGCTCACCATCCACCATTCTACTTCTCTCCCTACCCAACCAAATACTGTATGATTCCGTTAATGCCGTCTTGGAAGCTCGTTCCATAAATGTATTGACGGCAGACCTGCTTAGATATTTTCTGTAACTTGGGGAATTATTCGAAAAATCAGTTTCACATTTATTCCCACTTATCTACTACGCCATCTAGGGACGTCTCTGTCAATTAACGGAAATGTGGATTGCTTATTGACGCCTGGGCAAAATGGAAAATGTTAAAATAGTTTTTTTTTTATATATGTTATTTTTTATATTATTTGTTAAAACAAGATACATTAACTATATTATTACTTACCTACAAATACTGAATATTGCTTTGGAAACCTCGCATACTTGATATCTTCGTACTTGATATCTTTCATTGTCATAGTATCTTTATATATATCATTATATATGTATTATTATTATTTGGTGTTTACCTTTATTTCTCTAATTACCAGTAATTTCTTAATTATATTTTAATAAGTAATACTCGTATATTGTATTTCTTTTAGACTGTTTGTAACCTCGAATAAAATATCATAGAATATATTATTACGTATGACTGCCTTAGTGGTCTAGCGGTTAAGTCCGTGGATCGGAGGTACCGTGTTCGATTCCTGGTTGGGACACAAAAATATTTATTAATGTAAGTAAATACATTTAATTAATATTTAATTTTCTATATTTCTCTAGTTTGGTACGCTGGAGACATCGACGAGCTTGCCACTTGTCATGATTGGCCTATAGTAAAGTTGGCTAAATGTGAATCCGCTTATTTATAAGCGTGGTTTCTGATCACCCCGAAAGGGAAACGGTCGTGATGATACTTTACTTTTTTTATATTATTACCTAAATCCTAAGTAGTATTATTTGTATAGATTTATTTATATCACATTAATTATATATTATGTAAATATATATATATATATATTCATTATGGACCTACAGATTCGATTATATCAGTAAGCCCAAAGGTAGACTGGCAGAAAAAAAATATTATTTTATTATCTTTATTATTATTAGCTTTAAGTCTACCTATTGGTAATTCAATAAGGTATAAATAAATATATCGATATCTAGTATGTAAAATTGTATTTATTTATTCATCACAAACCAATATGTATCGAACATCATGTCTTGAACTGAATAATATTTTAAAGATATTTTTATTCAGGCGATTATTATGTATTAGTAAGTACCTACATTATGAGTTTTAATTTTATAAGTTCATACCTTGTCTTTTGCTAAAGAACTCTCTCTATAAATGTTCACAATAAGATAAAATACGTGGAATATATAAAATGATTACAAAATTCCACTCTGATCCTGACGCGCCGTCCAGCCGACTCCGCCCATCTGCCAACTTCACTTCATCCTTAAGACATAATTGTGGCCCCCCACCACCACCGCCCACGTGCCCAAGGTGACCAAAACCCAAGTGGAATCGAGAATCCAAGATCAAATTATTGATTTTAAGTAACTTACAAAACAAAAACTTGCACTTGACACGGAACAAAAGCGCGGGCTGATTTTGACATTTCCACATCTGGCGTAGAACAACTCTCTCCCTGTGTTTGACTTGTCGCTTTAAGCGCTTTGAAAGTCGTTAAAAATTCTAATTCAAAATTCTTTATTGCATAAAAACATCTTAACCTAATAGGTATGTTACAACAGTAATAAATTAATATTAACATTTTTATATATTATATATAGGCTTTGTGATAATGTCTTACTGAGCCTCAGCATGCAATGTAGGTATGACTTGATGTCAGCACCATATATGAGTACATTATGTCAGAGAATTTATGTAATGTCAAAACTTAAATCTAAATAGCTATACAATGTCAATATTTCATTTTAGTTTTTATTCAAGAATTCATTTGTGGAATATAAACAAAACTCGCACAACCAGACGTAAATTACTTTTTAAATTTAATTGTAGACAATTCTTGAAATGTAGTAGGTATTTTATTGTACAATTTTATTGCCATATTGTGTTTGTGTTGTCAAAAACTCCCTTCGGTATAATTTCAGAGATTGTTAGCGTACCTAGTGTTATACTTATTAAATATTGTTAAGTTTTTAATAAATAATTCAGGGTGTTGTTTAACAAACAATACTGTTTGGTAAATATATAAACCAGTGAGGGTCAACAATTTTAGCTGCTGTTCCACTTGGCTATGGTTGTCATACGTTTTAGACATAAATCAGAAAAAAGCGAGCTTTGATTTGCTTTCAAGTCGAACATAGCATCTGTCTACGACATTAGGGATCCGTTTCTGTAGGAATGTTGCAGAGGAGAGCTGAAGTAGTGTAGTAGCCTAGACAGTTAGATAATAGGGTTCAAAGTTTGTTAGTCATATGGGTCCTGTTATACCAGTAACACTAACAGTTCCCAGAACTGAATATGCATTGTATTACAGTGATTACCTACGTGCTGAAATTCTGGATTTAATAATAATTTCAACTAAATATCTCGTGCTATATTATCACAACTTAGAAGTTAAAGTTATTTATTTGTTATTTTGATTGCGTAGGATGGCATGCACTGTGGGAGGTTCTAACAGAGGCCGGTGTACAGACAAACACATAGTTCAGCTCATCCGCGCTTTATACGACACAGGATACAGAACCGTCAAAGTTGGCACTGTCACATCAGACCAGTTTAATTTTGAGAGAAGGATTTGTAATATCGCCAATACTCTTTAAAATATATGGCGAACACATGCGGAAAACTCTTGAAGACTGGGAAGGCGGTGTAACATTTGGTGGGAAGAAAATCTCCAGTCTACGTATGCCGATGATACAACCTTGTTTGCCTCATCAGGAAATGAAATGGATTCTGAATCGGTTGGAGGTCGTCAGTAAAAAGTTTGGCCTATTTATTAACAGAGGCAAAACAAAGCTGATGGTGGAAGAGTAAGAGGAAGAAGCCCGAAGCGATGGTCCAGTCAGGTGACTGACCACCTGAACATCCCTGTACACCAGGCCATCCACCACGCCGAGGACCAAAACCATTGGAGACGGCTGGTGGATGAGCTGCGACCAGACCCAGTGGGGTACCGACTAAGGAGGAGAATAAGTTAAAGAATATAAAAAGTAAAGAAGCGGATTATTTTTTAGCCTATTTTTATAGTCATATGATCATGACAAGTGGCAAGCTCGTCGATGTCTCTAGCGAACCAGACTCAATAAATATCACTAATAAATTATTGTCCTGGCCAGAAATCAAATCTACGGAGACATAATAAGACAATAAACCAATAATATTTATTAGGTACCTACTAATTATGCTACATATAAAACAACATCATTATTTACTATTTACGGATAGAATGATTGATTATGTTTACAAAGCGACCATCGAACGGCCTCGTTAACTAATTTTCTAACATATGATTCGAAATTCAATAAATCGTTAATTTTATTATAGCTCAAGGCGATTCCACGGCTTTTCTGTCCAACCTATACCGACATACAGAGCCGTGTTCTTAATCAACATCAGATTCAGAATTTTCTTAATACATTACGTGTTATCGATAAACTAAACACACAAAGGTAGAAAAAAAACCACGCAATGTACAATGAAAATACAGGACCCAGGTTCAAAGGCCTGAGTTAAAAGAACGGCCATGAGGATGGAGAAATATTTCATTTTTACGAGTACATCATAATATTTCCTTGGGTGTACAATTAGTGCACGTGTTCTGACGTATTTGCATAAATTGAACGTTGCATTTCTCTAGAAGGCAAGAAAGTGGGCGGCAGAGGTAAAGAAATTAGCTCCGTGTAATATGATTAAATTAAATTTTATGTTGAACAAACTTAGGATGATGTGAGGTCAGTATTTGTATGAACGCGGTTAGATGAGCTTTTATACAGAGACTTATATTTTAAGCCCCGGTCATTGATATGGGTAATCTTATGAGATAAGTGTATACAAAACAAATGACTTAGCGCGTGTCTTCACATTTAAAGTTAAAATGTATGAGCTACATAGACAGCATTTCTAATGCAATGCGACCGTGCCATGAACGTGTGTCTCCCGTGGTTATCCACTACAAAACGGTTTTGCTGCGGCATCCGTGTATTGACTTGTATAGACTCGTTCACATACAAGAGCGCAAAACAGCACGGGGAGCGCTGGAAATGCTATTCGACCGCTAACATAACAGGGTCCCAAACGTTTTCCGCAGTATGTCTCCCAAAAACCAAATTAAACTTTCTTCACAATCATAATAGATTTTATACCGGTGTAACGCAGCGTCGGCGTCGTCCATGCAATGCAATTGAAAAGGCCTTATGGCTCTATTTCTTGCATACATATCCTTGTTAACATATGCTTGTTTGTGGGTGCAAGTATTCATTAGTAGTAAGTCAAAGTCAAAATATCTTTATTCACGTAAACCTATTACAGGCATTTATGAAACGTCATTTATTTATTTATTTTGAATGATTTTACTCCTGCTAGTAGAAGACTAAGCAGCAAAGTGGTCCAATAAATAAGCTGTTAGCAGAAGACCAGCAGCTTAGCAAATTCCAGTGACCTGTTAATGTTTAATCTGACTGAGAAAGGAATCTGCAAGGAAAACTCAGCTATATCAGATTTACAAAATAAAACATATACAAAACTGCACCACAACGATCAATTAATAACACTTTAAATTAAGTTATCAGTACCTATGAGAATACAATACCTGGTACAGCAGTAACCCACCAGGCAAGTCAGAATTAAGGTAGACTACATGCCTATGTGCAACCCGAAAGTCGACATAACGTACGTAGTGTAGTGTTTATATGTTACTTTGTATGTTTCAGTATGTTTTTTCATTGTTAATATATTTTTATTTGTGAAAACTTATAAAAGACACTCTGTTGCTAACGTTTAGTTCTATTTGTTCAAAATCAAATCAAAATCAAAACATTTATTTTCTAGAATACGGTACATATTGTGGCTAGTAGTAGTAGTTTTCCGGCGTATCCTGCCGTCATGCAGCGTGAAAATATTTACAGTTATATAGTTGTTGTTGGATATTGTCAATAGTTTTTCTTAAATAAATAAATAACCGACAGTGAATAGTCAGACATCCTTTGCCTCACACATTTTTTTAAGAAAAGAACGAGTATTCGCGGCATTTTGCACGGACATGTCAATTGCAAGTTTTTGTTTTGTAAATTAGTTTAATTTAGATAATGTTTTTTAAGTGTGTAGTGTATTATTTTGGGGCACAAGTTGCAGTTTTCCCGCGCTGTGAGCTTCCATATTTTTAAATAAATAAATTAATATTACTTCAGACTTGGCTGCATGGGCTAGACCTTCCCAATCACCTCGTTCATCATCCATCGGGAAAAGAGAACAGAAACAAGAAAACTGTTAAACTTATTTCGTTATTTTCGCTAAAACAGGAGTTACTAATTTCTAAGATAGGACAGGTCAGTGACTGATGACTTTCTGACTTTATCGCTATATTCATTTGTCATTAAAGCGTAATATAAGTATTTACAACAAATGTGTTAAATTACTAGTCATTATTATTCAGTCAATGATTTAACTATTTAATTAATGCATTCTACTAACACTATATTGAAATGCAATTTGTAATAGTAAAATAACGGACCTTTTTGGTGTATGTAATAAGATATGTTTGTTGAAAACAACGATTGAGTATTTTTCTTCTGTAACTATCAGTACCAAGTAAGATTAACGTTATAAAATTAATTATAAGTTTAGTAAATCGTAGAATCAAGTTCAAAGATCGATATCTGCTTGCTCATCAATTAAATAAATGATATCGATTAAAAACCTAATTATTTTCTCAAAGTTTTATCAAAAAGGAACTGGTTACAAATGTCAGATTATCTACGAAATGAGCTTATTCCAAATTGAAGCTATAATCATCTTCAGAACGCAACGGTATCCTAACAATAAAGGAATAGAATCAATTGAAAATAACAATATCTCCGACTTACATGCGCACTGGGCTTTGAAAACAACTTTCATGTTTTTGTCAGCCAAATCACTGGGTCTAAAGCAAAACAAGCAAAAGATTAATGTGTAATGCATCTTAGTATCAAAAGAACACTAAAAGGTTGTGCAGTTAAAAAGGTTAAAAAAAACACAAACTAAATGACATTCATAATTCGATGATAGATTTACCCAATTAAGCCGAACAAAAATTATGATCTCACAGAAGAAAAGATAAAGAACCGATTCAAGACTCAGCTTTACGTAGTGTACGTTGGTGCAAGAGGAATTCTAGAAAAATATTTGCACCCTGAAAGAATTGGTTGGGTCTTGTTTCAGAAGAAAATATGCCATATGTCGCCAACCCGAGACACCATTTTTATCATCTCTTTTCCACTCACGATGGATCCGGAACCCGCACGGTCAATATATATAATGCTAAAAAATGTGTCTCCTCTTCTATTTAAAAACATAAAAGTCAATACAATTAGCCACCATATCTAACGATTATATTTCAAGAATAGGAACAACGGACATATGAGTAAGAAGTACAACGGTTTATCTACTCTTTGTCGTCGGCTGAAAAGTGAAGTTATGTGATAAATTTATGGGTAAATAACATGCCTAAGAGCGTTTGCGTACTGCGTCCGATCTAAATACGAAAAAAGTCGGTACGAATGTTTCTATGAGAGTTGACGCACTTGACCCGAATGCCATCATCCGATTTCTTGCCGTCTGCGTCGAAAAAAATTGACGGATTTGAGCCATATCCAACTAGTATGGCGTTCTTCTCCAAAATGGAGATCCACGGATTACGGAATTCAGATCTAGTGCTTTATAAATAATAATAATAACATATATTTATTTTATTGTGTATGTACGAGTATATATTCTTTATAAAATATTAAATATATATTTTATTTTGTAATTTGATATCAGAGCGCAAACGTTTTATATAATGTCTTATCTATCTATAATAGACAGTGTTTTAAAGACGATGTAAGTAACATCTCGACTAATATTTTTATATCTCATTATCTTAAATGGATCTTAATAGCCTTCCCCCATTCTTTAATAAGCTTTTAAGCATCAAAAGGTTGTTGAAGATTTTATATACATTTTGACTGGGAATGCCCGGTAGAGTTTAAGTCAATGAATTAAATAGTGTTCTCTTAGGCCGGTCGTAGTGAAAGCTCTGCCGGTAATTCAATAGATAGAAAGATAAATTCAATAGGGTGCCCTACCACAGAGGAAACGTGGATTAATGTAATAAAATAAACAGAAATACAAGTAATGAACACTTTGGGTGTGCAGTATAATATAAACACACAAATATGAAGCGGCATTCATTTTAATTTTATTAACATCGTTATTTGAATTATTTATGTTTGGAAAATTTTAGTTAAACTATTAATTGCGTGGGACCGGGCTGATGTATAAGACCCCCGTTAACGAGGATACTTGACCGACGAAAGTCAACCACATAAACCTCAAAAACGGGAGGTCGCGACGACAGGTGAACGATCCCGATGCACATATTGTAGCAGTCCGAAGTAATTATGACTACGCAAATTTTTGAAATAATAATAATTATGCTCTATAAAGTATTATCACGACCGTATCCCTTTCGGGGTGGTCAGAAACCAAGCTTATAAAGAAGCGGATTCACATTTAGCCAATTTTACAATCGGCCAATCATGACAAGTGGCAAGCTCGTTGATGTCTCTAACGTACTAAACTCGGGAAATATCACAAATAAATTAAATATAAATTTATAAATATTATTGTGTCTCGACCAGGAATCGAACTCCAGGTCTAAATCCACGGACTTAACAGCTAGACCACAGAAGCAGTTTATGCTCTATGATACAGCTATACAATAAATATGACTACTATTACTATGTCCGTCGTGCATATTAACGATTACAATAAAGCTTATAACACATTTTAATTTATAGTTAAAGAAATAAAATTAAATACTGCCTCCGCATCAGTTAAGTCCGTGGATTTAGTTGCAAAAGTTATAAAATTGTTTTTTTTTTTTTAGTTTCTCTTCTCCCGATGGATGATGGATGAGATGATAGTGAAGGCAAAGGGTCTAGGCCATACAGCCAAGTCTGACGTAATATATCTTTCTTTTTTATGAGTTAATGAGGTCATCATCAAATTCCAGGTGATGCAGAATTTGATGCTTTTCTTGGAGTCACTCGCGGCATTATAGCTCATACACGTCGGGTAAAATATGGGAGTCCACAGCGCGGGAAAACCGCAAGAATTAAACTGCAACTGTTGCCCCATATTCAAAGTCCAATTTATCGTTTTTCATAACTATTCACATTGTAGAACTTTATTAAACAAAAGAACACCACTTTTGACCACCTTTATTCACAGTAAATTAATTTACAAAATAAAAACTTGCATTTGACATGTCTGCGCAAAATGGCGCGAAGAACTATTTTTCAAATTGATTATTTTAATAATTATTGATTAATCGATCGGTTGCTCAGTTGACATACCTATTGTTTTTAAAATGTGAATAGTAAAAGCTTTTTGATTGGACATTAATGTAAACAAATATTTCGTATAAAATGACAGCCAATTCCCGCACTACATTATATTTGAACTCTTTATATATGATAATATTCAAATATGTCATTGTTTTTTTTTTGTTAAAACTGTTAAACGGTTACAATAAAAGCAAATTGCAGTCGACATTTTGGATGGGCGACCAGATAAATAGTAGCAGGGTCATATGTTGTACTTAAATAATGACGTCATTACGTTATTTCTATCCCTACTTACACGAGTAGCTCCAGTTACATGGCAAATATCTACCAATTTAAAAATCAGCAATATTGACGTAAAACAAGCCTCTTTTCTTTTATAATATTAGTATTGTATACCAAATCATATACTCGTAGAAGTATTATTTATTTCACTATTATTTATCTACATTTACTAGAAGGAAAAGTATAAATTACTTATATAGTATTTTTTTTAATGCGTCTCTTAAGTCGCGTGGCGTCGTCTCTAATTTAAGTGTGTCGTCTTTTGTTTTTTTTTTTTTTTTTTTTTTTAAAGGACACGTTATTTATTTGCATAATATATGTTCATAACAGAGTTCATAACCGAGTTGGGGATCATCAAATTCCAGATGCTGCAGAATTTGATGCTTTACTTGGAGAAACTCGCGGCATTATAGCTCAAACACGTCGGGTAAAATATGGGAGTCCAAAGCGCGGGAAAACCGCATAAAATAAACTGCAACTTGTGGACCATATTTAAAGTCCAATTTATCGTTTTCCATAATCATTCACATTGTAGCACATTATTAAACAAAACAACACCACTTTTGACCAATAATATCCACAGCAAATTAATTTACAAAACAAAAACTTGCACTTGACATGTCCACGCAAAATGGCGCGAAGAACTCCCTCGTCTTTTGTTTTTATCATATCATTGTGTTCGTGGCGTTTGTGTTCTAAATTCAAAATTATAAAATAATCTTAAAAATGGTCAAGGCACGTTTGTCTCAGATTTAAACTCCTTGGCCGCAACATAGTATAGGATTAATTGATTAAATTATTAAATAGGTAATACGTAGTGTGGCTGGAAAAAAATTATTTTGAGATGTCATACTTTTTACAGTAAAATAATATTGACCAAAATAATATTTCAGTTTAGAGGTAGGTGGACATATTGCAGACAATGGCAGCATGATTTGTGTTGGACCGCGGGCGATGGAACCCTATCATTTCGTTCGACGGCATGTGACCACCAGCCGAGGATTCCACGCAAACTTATGTCGCGGAATTTAAAACCTGTATGTTAATATCCTAGTAATAAGCTAATTAATAAACATTTACTTCTTAGGAAAAGTTACTGAAACGTATTTATTGTTAAAAAATCGGTCAAAAGGTTGTTTAAAACTTAAGAACAGACTTAACCCTCGCCAACTCGCCTGGCCAGGCAGTATGGCTAAATACTCCAGATTTTTTTTCTGATTAGTAGTTGTCTAGGACTTTAGACTCGTGTTTTTTTATTTATTTATTATAATCTATGTAGCAGAAAGTACAAAGGCGGACTTAATGCCGCTAGACAATCTATACTAGTCAAACGTTTGGGACAACTAAAGAAGTCACAACAAGATAAGGCCATCAAAACTAATAGAAATTTGACTTGAATATTTACTTATCAATAATTACTTATTTACATATTAAAAACTACATACATAAGATCTATGAATATACGCCAACCTTTGTTACGAGTTTGCGCCGTTTGGGGTCGAGACGATGGGACCATGGGGATCCTCACCAAAGCGTCTGGCCAAGGAGTTGTCTAAGCGGCTGACGGAGATATCTGGAGACAGGAACGCTGGCAATTATTTGTGCCAACGTATTACTCTCGCTATAATAAGTGGATATATGGGATAATGGGTCTGTCTTTGATGGCTCGTCTCTTAAGGACATTGTTTATTTATAGTTTTTTTTAATAAGGTTTAGTTCATAGTTATTAATTTGATTATTTTTATTTAGTCAGTTCTTTCTTCTTCTTAAGGTGCCATCTCCTATCAGAGGTCGGCTATCATTAAGGCAATTCTGATTTTGTTGGCCGCTGTCCGGAACAAGATCTGGTGCTCATCCCGAACCACTCCCTGAGGTTCTTGAGCCAGGAAGTGCGTCTTCTCCCCGGTCTTCTGGAGCCTTGTATCTTGCCTTGCATGACGAGCTGCAGCAAGCTATACTTGTTATTGTGCATGACGTGTCCCAAGTACTCCAACTTCCTTCGCTTTACTATTTGCAGTAGTTCAACGCAAAGTTAGTTTGTAATTATTATTTTATCTATTGTAAGTATTTTTACGAATTAATAAATTTTGTCACAAAATATCCATAAATATAATGACTACAATGAGAGAAATAAAAACAGCAGAGAGTGTATTAAGTTTATAGTGAATTTAATTAATGCGCATAGACCAGTTGGGTATTCTAAGAGCTATGACGAAACAAAAAGTTGTATAGCTTACCACTACATTTTTGGCAAAGTTTCCGACACTAATTCAGAGGTAAATCACCATTAATTTTGGCTAGACAACCTTTAGAGCTCATAACAAGGCACTCTACCATCTCCGAACCACCATAACTCATTTATCTCTATCGATAAAGAAATTTCCCACGATACCGTTCTTATGAGCTCCATAATTGTATGATCGATATAACCTATTATTACGACTGATCAGGCCATAATCAGCCTTAATTGTACCTGACTTATGTACCAATATCGCGTGCGTGTGGGCGCAACGTCTTAGCAATATTTTAATGTTATTCCACAATTAAGATGAATGATAAGATTTTCGTAGTAAGTACTTAATTCATATATCTAGTTAAAAACAATAGATGTGCCGATTAATGGATAATTTATAACTGTCCACTATTTTGGTTTAATTATTCTATAAATTAACAATGTTTTTTTCGTTAGTTATCTTTGTTCACGTAAACCTATTACAGACATTTGTGACACGTCATTATTTAAATTATTTTCAATGATTCTACTTCTGCTAGTGCAAGAAGTAGTCCAGAGAGTAAGCTTTTAGCAGACCTGCAGCTTAGCAGATTCCATCATCACGACCGTATCCCTTCAGGGGTGGCCAAAAAACTACAGAAGTGAATTCACATTTAGCCAACTTTACTATAGGCCCATCACGACGAGTGCAAGCTCGTCGATGTCTCTAGCGTACCAAACTGGAGAAATATCACAAATAAATTAAATAAATTATTGTGTTAAGGACAAAAACCCGGCACCTCTGCGTCTAAATTCACTTAACCGCTAGACCATGGAGTCAGGTTAGTAGATTTCAGTTATCGTTTAATCTGACTGAGAAAGGAATCTGCAAGGAAAACTCAGCTATAGCAAATTTACAAAATAAAACAAATATAGAATTACACAACAACAATAATAATATCCAACGGCATCTAAACCCAGCTTTTTCAGTCACAACCCCAAATACTATCTAAACTAGCTGTTTGACCCGGCATTGCCCGTGTAATATAGTGATCAGCGGAAGAAACTTTAAGTTGGCTATAGGGCAGTGTAGGGTCACATATCATGTCTAATATTAACATTATGTTAAACCTTGGGTACCAACGAATAAATTTACCAATTTTTATGAAAATGGGTCAAGTAGTTTAAGCGTGAAAGCAAATCTAATAGCTAGACAGACAAACGGTCGTGGAGTCCAATGTTTTATTTTTAACACTTCGCTTGAAGAGGTTGTAGGTAAGTTAATACAAAGGCTGGAAGAGCATTCCACATTTTTATCGTGCGACAGATGTATGAGTTCCTAAATGTCGAGATGGTGACTAACGGTAACTAGATTGCTCACACATAAACCTGGCACCCGCATGGTTTTCATTATTAACATAGCCCCAGATAAGTCCTAGACCTCCACTGTTAGAGATGGGCCTTCTAGAAAGTTCTGGAGAATTTGGCCTACACTCGCCACGCTGGCCAGACCCGCACAGTTGATCCATAGATTATAAGAAAGAAATGTGACTTAAAATTTTTGGATGACGTCATATCAACAGGCTTGACCTACTAATATGAATTTGACCACCAATTATCACTTATTTAAAACAAAAATATGTTAATTAAATGCAATTATTTTTTAAAGTTTTGTTTATTAAACTTAATAATTTAATAAAACAAATTTGTGTTTTTAATTTGTACTGTGACGTCATAATAAATATTATTGTCAATTTATTGTTTTCTTTTGCAGATTAATCACCTGCGTCCTAAACCTCTACTGTTGGAGATGGGCCTTCCTGAACATATATCTGAGGAAATTGGCCTACACTCGCTGGCCAAAAGGGTTGGCGAGGATCTGATGTCAATTTTTAATGACAATTTATTAACGATATCACAAGTTAATATTAGTGGAACCGGGACCGACGGCTTAACGTGCGTTAATAGGAGGATTTTTAAACCACAGCCGGTCGCAAGCCCGAGACATAATTTTTTCACACTTTGGAACAATGGATTGCTAAAATAAACAATTTAAAAAAACTTTATTGAACAATCCAGTAGCCCTATTCTGTTACTTAAGCGCAAACGTTATATAATGGAATCCGTTAACTATATTTATATCACGCTATTAAAGTTGATATTTGCACGGCCGCTGTCAAGGTCGAGCGCTTATAGAGTTGAGAATTGAATAATATCTTATAATAACGCAAGCTCTGACGTAAATAACGAAATCCACTAATAATGTTTGCGACTAAGTAACAGAATTGGGCTGTAGATTGATTTATTTTTATTTGTGAACAAGTTTATCTTAGCAATTCATGGTCCCACCGTGTGGCCAGACCTATCAAAAAAACAACCCAAACTAAATTACTAAATTAACTAAATCGATGGGTATAAATTAGCTGCTACACCTATACGATCATAAACGATCCTTATTTAAGGTCGCCACACACGTAGAATGCACCTCGGGATCCCCATAAACAATAGGAGAACGCACAATTCAATATGCACGTAGAACAATGTAATGGTAATCCGCACAGACAATGGTCTTTCGTCGCGTTAACCACTGTACCGATTTATTGATACTTAGTATTAATACTTGCGCAATAATAGTAAAGGGTACGTTTTGTTAGGGTTAGTTTCCATACGACGTTTACTTGCATCCAGTTCTAGTTTTTATTATTTTAGCTTGATTAAAAACATAACGAAAATAAAATTTTGTTGTTCACTACGAAATGCGGAACTGATATAAACTACACGCAAAGACACAACCACAGTTGCCTCGGCGATGTCATTAACGAATGAAATGGAGTTTGTGACAGTGGGACGCGAGCGAATATAATTACAATATAATAATAATAATATAATATTAAAAGCTAATATATTTAAAAAAAAAATACTATTCCTTAAAGTTCATTGAATATCTATTTATGGTATTGGTGACGGCCGTATGGCGGCGGTGTCCTTGCAAGGGGACTTGTGGTTAGTGTCGGTCACCTGGCCGACAGTGTGTTAGGTGTTGACTTACTTGACGGGTGACGGCAGTATGGCGGCGGTGTCCTTACGAGGGGACTTGTGGTTAGTGTCGGTCACCTGGCCGACAGTGTGTTAGGTGTTAACTTACTTGACGGGTGACGGCAGTATGGCGGCGGTGTCCTTACGAGGGGACTTGTGGTTAGTGTCGGTCACCTGGCCGACAGTGTGTTAGGTGTTGACTTACTTGACGGGTGACGGCAGTATGGCGGCGGTGTCCTTGCAAGGGGACTTATGGGAATATGTATAAATATACGAATATCGAAACATACTCATTCCGCACACAAAGAATACTGCTTCCTGTCTTCCAGGATTTATTTCGTTTAGGTGGCAGGGTTTACTAATGCTGGATGATAGTTTACGGCACTCTATGATCGTCGTTAAATATTTGTTTTATACCTACTTATCGCTCGATCCCGCTCTATGTTGGAATTGATCTCGTTGGATACAGGCAATTTTGTAAAGTTCGAGAGGGCCAAATTAAATTGTTAAATGTGTATCAAACGAAAGGGTACGTTTGCGCCTCAGCTCAAGGCGTTTCTGCATTTATCACTGCTATTGTGGAACTTTCTTCGACTACGATGATCTTTGTGTTATTCGCGTTTACGGCTTTATACGATTGTTCTCTGATTTGTTATGTACATATGCTATACAAATCGAATAGCGGTTTTCAAGTGTCTGCTATCTGGATGGAATGTCAGCAACGGTTCGAGTTGATTCGTTTCTTATGCGACATATGTACATCTCAATTGTCATTTGTTCTTGCTTGTAAATGGATTGATTGTTAAAAAGTTTTTTTTACTATTAAATTATATAGCGGGTGTTACGGAATAATATTTGAAGTGGACCGAAATTCGAATGGTCTAGGACAAAATCAATTACAAATGCATTATTTAAATTAATCGAAGGCTTTCAATTTAAAATTCATTTATTTTGCAAGTAGGCATATGGTATATGATTTTACACGGTAATTTTTACAATATTCATAAAGAAAAAAACATTTAATGGTACTAATCGTTGTATCCGGAGCAGTACATGATGACCACCGTTATGGAAGAGAATAAAAAGTTATATTTTCAAATAACAAAAACATAGCTTAAAATCAGTTCCTCTTACCACTATGTCGGATTAACAAGATGCTTTAAGTAATAGAGAACCACACAGACTGAGAGATCATTCCACATTCAAAGATTTAAAAGTCTCATTTATACGGAAGTCCATATTTTGGCCTGATTACACACCCGCTTCCGCTTTCATCTTCTATTTTCAACATGTTGTACCTACAATGTTATTTGAACTAATACATGAAACTTTGATGAATCTGCGACAACGTGACACCATCAATCACAGAGCCGGCATAGTTTCATTACACAATTAGAGGCACTCCGTCTGTTCGTACGTCATTAATCTACATAACCAGTGGACTGGACGTATGTGTGTTTGTTTTGTTTGCATTCATAACTGTAGTAAATGCTATAGCTACGAGTATGCGTTTTGTAACGGAGTCGGTAGCTACATTGTGTCGGATTGCTTGTGATTTACCAATAGCATTTTGAGTATTCATTACTTTGACTGTATACATTTTAATTGGAATAATATGTGAGTAAGTATTACCCGTAATATTTAATTATTTGTTTTTATCATGATGATTATTAGAGGCCCTAAAACAGAGTCAATCACTTTGAGTCTTAACGCAGTGGAAGTTTTGCGAGAAGAATTTTTAACAACTTACTGATTAAGGTTTGCCTTCAATACATTTATGAAACGAGCTTAAAAGACGGCATTATCAAAATCATATGGTATTTGGTTGGGTTGGAAAAGGAGCAGAATGGTGGATGGTGAGCGTCTTGCTGCGTAAAGAGGTCTCCTAAAACCAGTACACTATTCTTTACCTCTATCTTTCCCGCACACGGTGGACCCGCACAGTGAATCCATGGAATGCTAAGAAATTTGCCTTTATCTTCTATTCACGAAATCTTTCATTCACGAGCCTTCACACAACCTCTTTAAATTGTCAAAATAAACTTTAAAATCATTGGAAAAGTTAATATTGTCTGCGGCGCATTTATAATACTTTTAACAAAATTTATCAGCAGTTTGTCAGCTTTCTGCGGGGTAGGATTTCAGTCATTTTGGAGATGTATTAGTCATATATTTGTTTTACTAAAATAGGGATGTTAAGGTCATAAATGTTTATACAATTTTACTCTGTCTAAAATTAGGTATATGGAAGTAAAAGTGTATCCAAGGTGTACGTAAATTTATGTATGTATTATGTTTCTGTATTCATTCATCACTATCATCATCACACCTCCTAGAACACCCTAGACCTCCACTGTTTGAGACGCGCCTTCCAAAAATTGACCTTTGCCACTTGTCACGCACAGACAGGTTGGCGAGGGTTTATTGCCAATTTATTTAAGATTCCACAAGTTGGTATTAGTGGAACCGGGACCGACCGCTTAACGTGAACGGCGGTGTTGGTAATCTATGACAAATGTACGTAAGAAAAATATTTCTCATTGGTACATGCTGGAGGTCGATCCGATATTTTTATAATATTAAGGAAGGCGTTCTTACAACCAGAGTTACCACCGCGAAATAAAAATTTTGGTAAAATTTTAAAATGAACGCACACGATACACTAATTGTTGTTGCTTGTAGTGGAAACCTTTAAACCAGAAGAGAAGCTATCTACAGTCCCGGTTCCACTGTTTCATTGTCATGAAAATTGTCACCAGGCTTTCATTGTCAGCCAGCTGCAGCGTGGCGAGAGTAGGCCAATTTTTCCAAAGATATGTTGTGAAAGACTATGTGTTCTAGGGATTGTGATGATAAATCACCAAACATAAAGATTCACAAATAAATGTTTAACAGCAACTAAAATATGATTCCCATACACAATAGAGAATAACAGCTAGTCGTATAGAAAACAATAGCATAAAAATGTACGATAAGATTAATCTATCCCAGCTGTGTACCGTGGCAACATTCGACGGTTATTAATCACAATTTGAGTATATTGAGCTGGTATCATTAGCTATACGTCTGAAGTAGCGCCGAACATAACAAAAAAAACATTGTACAAGTAGGCAAAGACATCACTAACATATAATAAAACAAAGTCCTCCGCCGCGTCTGTCTGTCTGTTCGCGATAAACTCAAAAGCTACTGCACCGATGTTCATGCTGTTTTCACCAATAGTTAGAGTGGTTCTTGAGGAAGGTTTTTCAATATAATTTCTTAAGTTTTTGTAGACATTAACGATATTTCTTGGTTGTGTCGGACAAACGAAAACGCTGCCTACACCCTTTGAGATATAACTGCTGTTTAACTAATTTTGATCCTTGGAATTGTGTTGCTTGATTGTGGTTATATCATGTTCTTTTGTTTTTGTTTTTGCTTAGATTTACTTAGTTGTTGCTGTAATTGTATTGTGTTTTTATTTTGGCTACTCAAAGGCCCAATTAATGGATACTGTAATAGCATGTGGTGGTTGCATGTAATTGGTGCAGCATCTGTTTTCTGTCTTAGTTGTAAGTAAAAATCGATGTATGTTTTGTTGCTGTCACTGTTGGCGACCCTAATAAATAAATAAAATAAATAACAAAATAATATATTGTGGAATTGTGTATACGGTACTTTGTTAATCCAACTAACATATTTAAAATGATAAGGAATAATACCGTATTTGTGTAAATAGCTATGTATAAATTATATTGCTTGGGGCTTGATGGATATTAATGGGCAAACTGTTTCAAAGCAGAACAGCTACTACCGAAAAGAAATCAGAAACAGAGTTTGTGTGATGTAAAGGAATCGCAAGGAGGAAGTTATGAGCTGAACGAAGATTCTCTCATGAAAGAAGCTAAGAAAAGAAATTGATTTTTTAACATAGAGGACAGAATAAGGTTGGCAGAGAAATTTTAAATTACGACGAGAACGTATAGGTAAGCACTTGAGTCTTGCACGAAACTCAGATACATGGTCGTATTTACGCAATTCAAAAATGAAGCGAATGCAAGAATTAAGCAGCTGATCAAACTTGTTTACATGCTTCTTAGTGAGATCCACACATCGTAAGTAATACAATAAAAAAAAACTTAATCATGATTCTTACCATCGAGTGTCCAAGATATTCAGCCGCGTTGTCAGAGATATAGAGCAGCTTTCCGTTTTGAGTCATCATCATGAGAAATCCATTCAAAGCCTGAAATATAAACAAACATTAATGCTACACGTCATAGATTAAGTTAAAGTATTTTTAAGTTGTTACGCTTTGCATCCCTCTCGTCGCTAATCAAATAAATACTATAGTTATCAATGCTTAATTAATAAAACAAATTAGTTTAATTTTATCTCGTCGTATAAATTATTAAAAACATATATTTAAAAGGGCTCTAGCCACCATATCGTGGTCCCAGCTCTTCTGGAGCCTGCTGAAGTTATCCGAGATTATGGCAAGATACTTGATAGTATGACGTTGGTCCCCTGGGAACGGGGACGTGCTCAGGTGTGGGACGCTACGTGCGACGACACCCTTGCCGTTTCGTACCTCAGGGGGACAGCGCATAAAGCAGAGGCCGCGCGCGTTGAAAATGCGTAGTCAGTCTGGCAAGCTGCGTAAGTACATATGTAAGTATATTAAAAGATTATATATTTGTGCCGTTTGCTGTAGAAACTCTGGGCTTATGGGTTCCAAGCGCCAAATAGTTTGAAATAGACAAAACCACGTCTTGTCGTCTCCTCTGGTGACAAGTAGACTGGCTCTTTCTTCGCCCAAAGAATCAGTATTGTAATTCAGCAAGTAAGTCAGCATTCTTACCACCACGTATATTTGTATTCATTCATTCATTACAGCCCCCAGAACACAGTGTCCTAGACCTCTACTGCTGGAGATGGGCCTAGATATATGTATCTGGAGAATTTGGCCTACACTCGCCACGCTGGCCAGAGGCGAGGAAGTATATATTTTAGTATTAATTTTATTTTATATTTTAACTATTTTTACTATAAATATTTGAATTAGGCGTAGTTTTAGAAGAAAAAATCACAGTTCTAAATGGTGATGAATTAAGCGATAAAGCTTTCGTTAACTTTTTTCTCTTGCATTAATGAGATTTTAAAATTATTCCAAAATAATTCTATACAACAAAAGCATAATTTTCTATTGTATATTAGCAAAGAAGGATTATATAATTCGATTCACGAGCGCAATGCAGAGAGAATGAACCGAATAAATTGAACGTTCACACAATCGCGCCGCTGATCGAACAAATGTACCACAATCTTAAGTTTGTCAAATAAACCATTATTTCTGGTTGGGTTATCGTATTATGAGAATGCAAGAAGACTATATCCAGCAGTGCACAGACTAGTGATAAATATAAGAATATTGACCGAAATAACTCCTCCGAAATCCTTAACATCCCGCCAAACCGGTATAGTGGTAATGACTTAAGTTGTCATGTCAGTTGCTCCTATTCTTACGTATTGCTTCCTATCATGCGGCGCGCGGTTACAATGTGCACAGATTAAAAAAAAAAACGTTTATTTAATTGTCAAGGCCATTTAGTTACTCGTGCCGGTATTGTACTCTAATTGAGTACCGGCAAAATTTTTAGTTATTTTATTTTGTAAATCTGTTATGCGAGTAGCTAAGTGGTTATTAGTTGCTGATACTTTTCTCAGAGAGATTAAACATTGACAGGTCATTGGAATCTTCTAAACTGCTGGCCTTCTGCTAACAGCTTACTCTCTGGACCGCTTTGCTGCTTAGTCTTCCATTAGCAGGAGTAGAATCATTTAAAAAAAATTAAATGGCGTGTTACAATTGCCTGCACTAGGTTGACTTTGAATTGTGCTTTAACTTTAGACTTTGACTTTAGACTTTGACTTTAGACTTTGACTTTAGACTTTGACTTTAGACTTTGACTTTAGACTTTGACTTTAGACTCTGACTTTAGACTTTGACTTTAGACTTTGACTTTAGACTTTGACTTTAGACTTTGACTTTAGACTTTGACTTTAGACTTTGACTTTAGACTTTGACTTTAGACTTTGACTTTAGACTTTGACTTTAGACTTTGACTTTAGACTTTGACTTTAGACTTTGACTTTAGACTTTGACTTTAGACTTTGACTTTAGACTTTGACTTTAGACTTTGACTTTAGACTTTGACTTTAGACTATGACTTTAGACTATGACTTTAGACTATGATTTTAGACTTTGACTTTAGACTTTGACTTTAGACTTTGACTTTAGACTATGACTTTAGACTATGACTTTAGACTTTGACTTTAGACTTTGACTTTAGACTTTGACTTTAGACTTTGACTTTAGACTTTGGACTTTGACCTTAGACTTTGACCTTAGACTTTGGACTTTGACTTTGACTTTGACTTTAGACTTTGACTTTGGACTTTGACTTTTGACTTTAGACTTTGACTTTAGACTTTGACTTTAGACTTTGACTTTAGACTTTGACTTTAGACTTTGACTTTAGACTTTGACTTTAGACTTTGACTTTAGACTTTGACTTTAGACTTTGACTTTAGACTTTGACTTTAGACTTTGACTTTAGACTTTGACTTTAGACTTTGACTTTAGACTTTGACTTTAGACTTTGACTTTAGACTATGACTTTAGACTATGACTTTAGACTATGATTTTAGACTTTGACTTTAGACTTTGACTTTAGACTTTGACTTTAGACTATGACTTTAGACTATGACTTTAGACTTTGACTTTAGACTTTGACTTTAGACTTTGACTTTAGACTTTGACTTTAGACTTTGGACTTTGACCTTAGACTTTGACCTTAGACTTTGGACTTTGACTTTGACTTTGACTTTGACTTTAGACTTTGACTTTGGACTTTGACTTTTGACTTTAGACTTTGACTTTAGACTTTGACTTTAGACTTTGACTTTAGACTTTGACTTTAGACTTTGACTTTAGACTTTGACTTTAGACTTTGACTTTAGACTTTGACTTTAGACTTTGACTTTAGACTTTGACTTTAGACTTTGACTTTAGACTTTGACTTTAGACTTTGACTTTAGACTTTGACTTTAGACTTTGACTTTAGACTTTGACTTTAGACTTTGACTTTAGACTTTGGACTTTGACCTTAGACTTTGACCTTAGACTTTGGACTTTGACTTTGACTTTGACTTTAGACTTTGACTTTGGACTTTGACTTTTGACTTTAGACTTTGACTTTAGACTTTGACTTTAGACTTTGACTTTAGACTTTGACTTTAGACTTTGACTTTAGACTTTGACTTTAGACTTTGACTTTAGACTTTGACTTTAGACTTTGACTTTAGACTTTGACTTTAGACTTTGACTTTAGACTTTGACTTTAGACTTTGACTTTAGACTTTGACTTTAGACTTTGACTTTAGGTGGTAGGCAGACTGATGGTGGCAATTTGTCCAGTCTGCCGGGGCGGGGAAGTATCCACCGTTCGTGCCGATAAACCCGGTAAAGTGTATCCACACATTTCGGGATCAGGCTCGAATTGCCATCATGTTTAGTCCAGCCGGCAAAGTGTTAGGGACTAATGTCAGTCATGAGTGTCTGTGCTAACATTCAGGGATCTCGCTCCCCCCACTTACCATCATTGGCGCAAGGTCACACGTAGTGCTAGTATATAAAAAAATAAAAAAACAATAAAGACTAATTTTGGGCTTTAACTTAGATATTCAGAAATGTATATAGTGTGTAAGATGTTATAATCTAAATATGACATGTGACCTACGACTATCCGAAGGCTTATTTCGCTGAACACCAAATTCATATACACAGCTACTAGTAAAAAAGCCCAATCTTCTATAGTAGTTAAATTCGACCCCAAACTAATGATTAGTAACCCTTGTAAATGTAAGTTAATAAGTAGTTACGGTGGCCACACCCTTTTAATATTAGCCTTTGAAGGTAGGCAGTATCCACACGTAAAATTAGTGTTTTCATACTTTTATTTTTATTTTTTTATCTTTAAAAATGATTGTTTTGTTATTGTTTATTAAATATTCCCACGGTTAAGGCGCTATTCTATTGCTGCGCATTGCTTCACTTTGTACGAAACATTTTACCAACAAATTCGTATGATTCGTGTGTTCGTCGGTTCTTTATAGCCTTTAATAGTTAAAATTTAGAATGTCATAAAACAATAAACTTAAATATTTCAACATACCAATATTCTATTCTGTAGCCCTATTCTGTTATCTAAGCGCCAACGTTATATAGTGGAATCCCTTAAATAACGGAACTGTCAGTGTAAAACGCTATTAAAATTGATATTCTCGTATAAAGGTTTCAACTACAGATGGCAGCAAAATAACGTTACGATGCGTTCATTAAAAAAAAAAGTGTGGCACTCGGGGACTGCCGCGGTAAAGCGCATAGCATTTTTTATCAACTTATGGAAATATAATTATTTATTTATTTTATTTATGCAGTATTTTTTTTTCTTATATCAAGTTTTTTATATTACTTGTGGACGCGGCCAAAAAGCACGCTGTCTCACCTAGCATTGTGTCTAAAAGAGATAGAATCAGTTATGATCAGTTAGCAGCTAGTCTACACGCATACGTCTAGTCGCACGCACACAAACACCGTGCCGAAGTCTGCCGAACTGAAACGAGACGTTAGACGATGCACGGCTTTCAACGCCGCACCGCTGTGCCGGTCGGAGTGGGGGGTGTTAGGTTTATTTTCGTTACGGAATTTCTTGATTTGGTCGTCGCGCTCAAAGTCCGCGATAAAAGCTATGCAATAGCTTAAAAGCTATTATATATTTATTTTAGTATTTGCCATATTTTTGATTTATTTACCTAATGTGTGTTATAAAACTATGTTTAATGTAAATATATAATCTTAGTTTAATTAATAACTTAGTTTAATAAAACTATATAATGATTGCTTGGTTGACGTGGACATATTTGCTTGCTCTAAGTCAGTGTATAGGAGTCTGTGAGATAATTAGAGTTAAGTATTCGATAGAATAGACTTAAATGTGATTTTTACTTTCTTTTATGGTTTAATTGTATTTTGAAAATGTAATAAGTATAGTTCTCTTTTACAGTTTGGGTACTCCAGGTCTAATTATATGTATATTGTTTGTTATATAAATTGTATTATGACTGTTTGTTACCATAATAAAATAAAATAAAAATAAAATTAATATAAATGTTGTTAACTTTAATATAAATTCGCGGCGGACAATTTAAGTATTTTTAATTACGTTTTCCCAATGATTTTGAAGTTGCAACCCCATGGGTGACCTTTAAAATAGTGGAATTCACGTGAGGTCGGCTACGATCAGAGAAAATTTGGGCTAAAAGTGGTAGTAAATAACAGAATTCACTATTTTGACAATATAACGTTTGCGACTGAGTACCAGAATAGGGCTGCTGGAAGGCCCATCTCTAGTAGTGAAGGTCTAGGGGCTGTTATGATAAATGATGATGAACCGATATACATAGCTCTATAGTTTGTATTTTAATAAATAATGAAAAGTAAATAATTAAACTTACTTTTGAAAATCCAAAATTTGGTCCCGATGATGCGTGTAGATTGATGTCAAAGCGTTTGAAAACTGTGGACAAAAATATTGTTAGTCATGATGATCATAATTCATTTTTGATGTACGTGGTGAAAGTATCACTGTTCGTAGACGTAGTCCAAATAAGGCTAGTATCATCATAATCACAACCGTTTCCCTTTCGAGGTGGTCAGAAACCACGCTTATAAATAAGCGGATTCACATTTAGCCAACTTACTATATGCCGATCATGACAAGTGGCAAGCTCGTCGATGTCTCCAGCGTACCAAACTCGAGAAATATCACAAATAAATTAAATGTATTTATTTACATTAATAAATATTTTTGTGTATCGACCAGGAATCGAACCCGGTACCTCCGAGTCTAAATCCACGGACTTAACCGCTAGACTACGGAGGCAGTTCTAATAAAATAAGGCTAGCAAATAAAATTTCAGAATACTCTTTGCATTCATAACAAAGTAATGCCTTTTTACAGCAGCTATAATTTTAAGTGACATTCTTTACATTTGTGTTTGCACTTATAGTATCACAATGTCTGTTTACAGCAGCTACAATTTTAAGTGTCATTTTTATATTTGTGTATTAGTTGGTAGGATAAAAATGCCTATTTACAGCTGCTATAATTAAATTGTATTTTTTTATATTTGTATTTAAATTAGCTTATACTAGTAGAACAACGACGCCTATTTACAGTAGCTATAATTGGACGCAGTTAGGCAAAAATAATTCAATGAAGTTTAATCAGGTCCTTAGGATGATATATCTTATATATCGAAAACCACCATATAAAAATACCGTTTTTGACATATTCTAATTGTATTAAATATTTGAATAATTTATCGATATATGGACTTTCCAACTTTAATGGCCTATAACTTCAATCGGATCCTTTTTGAGTAAGTCATTTTTTTTAGTAGTTTTGTGTGTAAATTACGTTAGTTTTTTCTTTGTTTTTGTTTTGTTTTACATTCTAGTACAAGAAATTACATTCCTTTGTATTAAAAAAATACTTATTGTGAATTTGACATATAAAAGTTTTAACAAGTTTTTGTCCTTTGCCTAATTACAGAAAATAAACAAATAGAATTGAATTGACAATCCGATATACTGTTTTGGACTGATGTCAGTTGCTCCAATTACTTATTTCTGTGCATATCTTACTAGCACTAGGTAGGCTAAGACCCATAAAGAGAGCTTTGCAAGCTCACACAACACGGGTGGTTCTCCCGCCGCGGAAAACTGTAAACCGCCGCAGATATTGTGGAGTACTTAATATTACGCAAAAAATAGTGTAGATTCAAGCCGCGGTTCTCTCGCGGGAGAAAATCTACCGAGCGTTAACTAAATGGAATACCTTTATATCCACCTTTCGAAATACGTTATAGGTATTTATAGGAGTATTTCTAAAATACAGAAGCACTTAACTGATTTGTTATGATAAAACATTTGACTTTCTATGACAAATGTTCTACCCACACTATTGTAGACTACATTTTAATCTTTATCTCAGCTACAAATGATAATGGTTTTAATACACCAAATATTAATCTAGGAGATAGATGCTCTAAAACTATTTTATTTTTATTTTATTTTATTTTATTTAGGATAAAAAACAGACATACAGTTAAGATTACTAACTAAATATTAACTAATTAAAGTAAGCAACAGTATATCCAACGACATTATCCACATTTTTTTGTTCAATCAACATTTTTAGGCTATCAAAAAGAAAAATATATATGTATAAAAAGCAAAAAGTAAGTAAAATTAAAATTAAACATATGTATATAGAAAAAAGAAATGATGTTTGACAATGCATTTAACAATTGCCCTTAGTGTGTAAGATCTAAAGTGTTAAGAAGATCAGATATGTGTCTCTTATAGGAACCTGCAGATAGCGCGAATATGTCTACTTGATTAAGGTGACTATTATATGCTGACATGAGTCTATGTAAAGGCGTACGCTCACCAGCTGCTGTCCGCGACTTATTCGGTAGAAACAGCTGATGAGAGTATGCGTGTCTAATCCTAATTGAACTGCTAGGGATGCGGTATATAATACTGTTGGTTAGGAAGGAGCAATCAAATTTATTGTGACAGATATTATAGAGGACCATGGCATCCAAGAGTATTCTTCTTTTATGAAGTGATTACTTACTATAGTTAAATATACGAGTATAATATGTATATAAAATATATAGTTTTATTCGAAGTAAATTAATATACATTAAATTTAAATTAAAAACTACCTAAATAATAAAATTTAAAATAAACTAAACTATAAATAAAGTTGTCTTCTAGAGACGTTTCATCCGAGATAGTCCCAAAGAGACTGGCAACATATTCCCTATGTATAGCGAGGCTAATACGTCGGCAGAAATAATTGCCAGCCTTCCTTTTTCCAGACTTTTTCGTAGGCCGCTTTCGTCAACTCCTTGGCCAGGCGCCTTGCTGAAGGTCCCCATGGGCCCATCGTCTAGACCCCAAACGGCGCAAATTCGGTTGGCGTGTTTGCGCAACTTGAGGTTCTCAGCAGAAGACGCCAAACTTCCGCAAATATATAGTTTATAATACTCGTATATATTATTTTTCATATATTATTTTATTTTATGAACTTTAAGTGAATTTAGAGTTTTTTAAACGACTGGTGTAAGAAAGTGCCTCCGTGGTCTAGCGGTTAAGTCCGTGGATTTAGACTCGGAGGTACCGGGTTCGATTCCTGGTCGAGACACAATAATATTTATTAATGTAAATAAATACATTTAATTAATATACAATTTATTTGTGATATTTCTCGAGTTTGGTACGCTGGAGACATCGACGAGCTTGCCACTTGTCATGATTGGTCTATAGTAAAGTTGGCTAAATGTGAATCCGCTTATTTATAAGCGTGGTTTCTGACCACCCCGAAAGGGAAACGGTCGTGATGATACTTTACTTTATTATTTTTCAAATGTTTTGCTGGAGACGACTTGTTAGCAAATTTATTAATTATTGGAACTCTAGGTTTTACTCGTAATTTATTTCATGTACATTTCATTTGTGACTATTTGTTAACAAAATTAAATTTTCATAGTATTTTTTCATGATACGTCAGAATGCGCATGAGAGTAGGGTTAATGCAGTAGAAATGCGGTCGTTGCGGCGGATATGTGGCGTCACTTTGGCGGACCGCATACGTAACGTCGAAATACGGAAAAGGGTTGGTATGAAGGAAAGCATAGGGACAAAAATAAGGAAAGGCATGCTACGATGGTTCGGGCATGTTGAAAGGATGAGCGATGAAAGATTGACGAACCAGATATGTAATGCGAAAGTTGTGGGTAAAAGAGGCCCTGGCAGACCGAGACTCACATATCACGATCAAATAAATAAAACACTGACTGAAGGTGCATTAAAAAGTCTTCGTAACCAAAGGGCATGTATGAAGAGGTTAATGAATGTCGACGAAGCGAAAGAAGTATGTCGTGATCGTGTCAAATGGCGCTCAATTGTCTCTGCCTACCCCGCAAGGGATCTGGCGTGAAGATATGAAGTTTTTCATAGTAAATTATTTTTAACATTTTATCGCCTACGATTCAACACTCTCTTAGTGGTATTCTTAAATTAGTGCCATTCAAACAAATTATCCACTTACATTTTTAGGAAGGATTTAATTATCAGCAAACAACTTTAACGTCCTCTTCGTTTTGGTAAGTCATATATATATATAAATATAAACTGTTTAAAGGCATTAAGGTACAGATATTTAAGCTTATTTCGAGCGTTCTCAAAAATCAAATCTTGACTGACATCAGTCTCTAACACTAGGCGCCGGCTTGACTGGGCATGACGGCAATTCGAGCCTGATCCCAAAACGTGTGCATACATACTTTACTGGGTTTATCGGCACGAACGGTGGATATTTCACCGCCCCGGCAGACTGGGCAAATTACCACCTTCAGTCCGCCGCAGTTATTTTTTGTGTAATAAAGAGTTTATATATAAATAAACCGTACGGGTGCTATGCTTATCGTATACGAGACTCGTGACTCGAAATTTAAATTTAATATTGTAAGTGTAGACGTTTTGTACATTTAAGGCGTATTTTTGTCACTAACTCCTAAGCTATGATGTGAAATATATGAAAGCTATGCTATGCTATACATCGTTAGAAGTCATAATGCGATAGAATACATGTTCCGAACAATTGATAATTTGTAGGTGTAGTTGTTGGCGGGTGATATTGTTACACATTATGTAGGATTTTATCACAGAGAAATAATCGGGTATAGGAAACATATTTAGGTTGAGATTGGTGTAAGGGTAATTCAATCCTTTCTTAACCCTTACCCAACAAGGGACAAATGTTCATATTTGTCGAAAAAGTTTATACTACGAGTATTGAGTACTGAGATAATATGTGTTTACCAAAAAAGCATTTTAAAATGTGTCAATTATAGAAATAGCAATAAACCATCGCAAAAAAAATGCAAACATTATTTTGTAGAATAAAGAAATTTTTTTTTTAATATTTTTTTTTTTTTTTTTTTTTAATATTTCCGGACAGGTCACACAGCGCCATCTAGTTTCCGTGGTAAGCTACGGGGCTTGTGTTACGGAAACATAGATGGTTGATAAACTACATATTATACTTTTTATTTTGTAAATATATACATATTATACATATAAACACCCAGACCGAGACAAATTATACAATGTACAACTTGTCCCCGGTGGGAATCGAACCCACGACCTCCCGAGTTTACGGCAACGTTTGTTACCACTAGACCACGGAGGCGGTCAAAAAAAATTATTTATATAGGTATTTTTTTAATATTTCAAATTATATTTTTAAAGTAATCCACCGGTTTTGGTTACTGCAGGGATCCTTTCGGTTCTTGAACCGTCTGGGATCTCTCGCAGTGATGGTAAAAGACCGGGTGGATTGATTTTGGTGCCGTGGTCCATGGGTCGAGCATTAGTGTGAGATGCTACTTGTGTCGACATCCTTGCTCGGTCTCATGTCCAGGGCACATCTGTCAGGCTGGGGCGGCTGCGGACTCGGCTGAAAAGGCCAAAAGTCGTAAATATGAGTCTGTTGCTAATGTCTACGTGTTTGTGCCTTTTGGTCTTGAGGCAATGGGACCGTCGGGGCTAAGCGTTAAAAAGTTCTTTAAAGAACAGTCTAAGCAGCTGATTAACGCTTTATGTGACATATGAGGACATGTGAGGGCTGGCAGTTTTTTCGCGCAGCAAATCAGCATCGCTGTGAAGCTGTGGGAATGCTGCCACATGATCAAGTCATGAGTATTTTTTTTTTAAAGACGGTGAATCGATAAATCATCAATGATACGCCCCCTGCCTGAAGGGCCAACGCGGGTGGGGGTCGCATGCCCGACTCATCCGTGAAGCCTTCTAAGGAGGCCCCAGGGCGCCTACGGACTAAAACCCTATAAACCGTCTCTCTCTCACTGTTGGCCCTGTGCTAAGTCTGAGTCGTGGCTACGGAGTGAAGGCACTCGTTCGCCGCGTCAAGTCATGGGTAAATATTTTTATATATAGTTTAGATTTTGGTTTTATTTTTAATTTAGTTTAATCTTATACAATTTATTTTAATGATTTTGTTTTTTAAAATTGATTTTCAACAACTAAAATAACTAAACTTTTGTATGCATTTACTCAAAGTCTTTGCGAAACTCTTTCCTTTCTTGGTCTTGCTTCAGGTACGGGCCCGAAGAAATTATGAATGCGTGATTGTACAGTTGAGGAAAGGCGTTGCTTTATTCTCAGTTCTCAAGATCTCAGCCGTGTACACAAAATTTGTATTTTAGATACAATTATATGCTGCAATTTTTTTGTTGAGTTACTCGTAAAGCCTTAAAGGCTTAAGATTTGGCTTGACAAAAGCGATAATCTATTAAGCTTGATATCACAAATTGCCGTGGCATTAAGCCCAAACTTGATTAAACTCGCATAACATTTGAGAGACAAATGTCTAAGTAATTAATCGATAGATCGATATCGATGCTTTCTCGGCCACTAGCCTAGGAAACATCGATAAACAATAGCTCAAGGCGCGTTTACACGCACCAACTTGCATACGCGTTTGATTTGAACTTGTTGAATAATTTATTTTTTTTTGTTTTTAAGCGATTTACCTTAGAGACATACTTCTTTCGACGTTTAATTCTTCAATAATAATTGTGCACGTACTGTTTTTACACAGTGCAATCAAGTTAATGCAAACGACAATGCGGAAAGATTATTTAACGAAATAATTGTAAAATACTGAATGACGTTTCATACAACAGTAAATTTGAGTAACACCGTCATTACATGTCCGGCTAAAAGCATGTGTAAAAAAAACTTATTTTTGTTAAGATCTGTGAGGTTAAGTCTGTGGATTTAGACTCGGAGGTATCGGGTTCGATTCCTGGTTGGGACACAATAATTTATTTGTGTTATTTATTGAGTTTGATACGCTAGAAACAACGACGAGCTTGCCACTTGTCATATAGTAAAGTTGGCTAAATATGAAGTGAGTTATAAAAAGCGTGGGATTCTGACCACCTTGTAAGGGATACGGTCATGATGATACTTTACTTATTACTTAGTTTTTTCGTCTACGAACACGGCGTTGGTATACTTAGATTACCGAGGGCAGTTTATAGCAGTAATTTAAATCTAGTAATTAATAATTTAATAAAAAAAAATTATCTTGGACTATATTGCTACTTGTAAATGTACTTTTTACTTTTTAAGCGTGCATGTATAGAAACAGACGTAGGCGTGATTCGTAGCATGTAAACACACCTTCAGAGCGCAACCCGATTATATCGATAAGATATTGGAATAATTTCCATCTAATGGACTGCTTTAGCCTATAAGGGGATTTACACTTTCTAAACGAACTCAAAAGGGGTACGCAAGGATGGATTAGAATATTGATAAGTTGTAAAGGAGATTGTGAGTGTTGTTAGCCTAAAATGTTTTAGTCAAACCTTTCATAAGTAATGGCCAATTTAATTGCTATTGGAATACGTGACAGGATTTTTTTAAGATGAATGTTAAAATTTATAATAAATTTATTGGTAAAGTGTTGGGTAAACTTGAATACTAAAGTAAAATATGAATATCCTCTCCTCCTCCTTAGTCGGTACCCCACTGATGGGGATCGTGACTCCGTCGCAGACGCAGCTCATCCACCAGCCGTCTCCAACGGTTTCGGTCCTCGGCGTAGTGGATGGCCTGGTGTACAGGGATGTTCAGGTGGTCAGTCACCTGACTGGACCATCGCTTGGGGCTTCTTCCTCTTGTTTTGTTACCGTCTACATTGCCCGTGATTAGAAGTTTTTCTAGATTATCGTCTTCTCTTCTTGCAATGTGGCCAAAGTATTGCAGAATTCGGGCAAAGCAGACGGTAGAGAGTCTTTGCTCCCTGGTCAGCTTAAGCTCTTCGAGCACAGAAATGTTAGTACGTCGTGCGGTCCAAGGGATTCTGAGCAAACGACGCCAGCACCACATCTCAAACGCATCAATCCTCGCTCTATCCGCGGCTTTAATGGTCCATGTCTCCGAACCGTACAGAAATATGGAGAAGACAAGTGTTCTCACGATGTGAATTTTTGTCTTTCTGTATATGTTGCTGTCACCCCATATTCTGTTAAGTTGGGTCATCGCAGTTTTAGACATTCCAATTCGTCGACGAATTTCTAACAGTGGAGCCAAGGAATAGGAAATCGTCTGATATGAAGATCAGAATAGCTTAAATGGCTTGTGATTTTCCTGACACAGCTAATATATATTTATTTATTATTTGGAAAATTAACAACAATTGCAATTATATGCACAATATTTGTAGGATTCTATGAGCCAATTACAAATTTCCACTGATATACAAATGAATGTCTGTGTGTATGTATGTTCCCTATGCATTTCAAAACTACTTGACCGATCGGGATGAAACTTTGGGAATACATTACTACAGTTGTCCGAAAGGTTGCACGCATCAGCGCTGATTTGTGGGGCATACCGACCGAGGGTACCGAGCGGGGGCCTAAAACTCCCTAGCGCTCTTAGTATATATATATATATATATATACATATATATATATGTATATATATATATATATATATATATATATGTATAGTTACTCAGTCGTTGCTCTTGAGACTCCTGCGCGAGTCCACTCTGTGCTTGATTGTCGTCGAATACAGAAATAAAGCCAAGTCAAACCATTTACCGCTCAACGGTTAATCGACCTCTCCCAGTGAGTGTGATTAGTAATATTATTAATGACACTCATTGACTGTCAGGCGGTTCGAAGTTCGCCTGGTCAGCTAGGATATATATAAAAAAGGTACGTTTGTACATAGTGCTAAAGTAAGCTTTTAAATAAAAATAATAATAAAATAAATAAGAGGGTTGTTACATTTCGCATCCTTCTCGCTCGCACGCTCACAATATTTTTAAAGACTTTTCAAGTCTGAGTGGTAGTAAGTACTCTTAAAAAAACACTTTTCTAGACAATGAAATTACGATGATTTTCGACATATTTTCACTTTCATACTCGTATACCTATTTTAGACAGAGAAAAATTATATCAAAATATTTATATAATTTGACATGTGTTTCTTACATAAAATACTTAATAACAAAATTAATTGCCCTGATATCCTAAAAAAAAATCCATTCGTAGCCCGTTCACGTTTGCTTATTCGTATACCACGAAATAAGAAACTTCAACATAGTTATTCTAATATTTTTGTTCCATCGCGAGCCCTAAATAACTACACTAGAAATAGGTTTATAATTCGCTCTCTTACATTGTATAATAACCATTTTTTTGAAATAGATATATTTAATACCTCACCAGCCACCTTTAAGAGACTTATCCAAAATAAAATTAAAACTGTAACTGTTTAACTTACTTACTTGTTATTACTATATCATACCTTGTTGTTTATTTCTTTTAAATTTTTAAATATTGTCTTAATTTCAATATTCAATATTCATAATTAACTGCTTACAATTTGTTTAACTATTGGCCCTAAAGGTCTTCTTTTATGCATTCTTTTTAAATTATATAACTTCATTTGTAATGACTGTTTGTGCCATAATAAAATAAATAAATAAATTTATATCTAGAGATGCAACGCTCTTAACAATTTATTTATAGATTCGTTATTTTATTACTTTTAAATTTCTAAGGAAAGGAAATATGCACCGCACCTATCTTCCTAACTACTAACTTAATTCGCCACTGAAATTGGTTACTATTTTATTAACCTTTTATTTATACCTAAAACGAATAGGGTCATAACATTAAGTACCTATGTTAAGTTATAAAAAAATAATTGACGGGCGATAGAAGAGGCACCTAACTGATTGATAGATAAATCGCTCAAGGCGCCCATAAACACGTATGTACGACTATTGTAATTAAACAAACACGAAATAATGTTAACGACTAGTTCTACTTATCCGGATTACCGATAAGTGTTGTCGGTTATTCCAATCTCAGACGCGTATAGCGTAAGGTAACAGTAAAATTATTCTCTCGTGGACCAGCGAAAAAAAACGTACTAACTCCGTTATCGAATGGAAAACATTTAGAGGTCGTAGGCGGACTGATGGTGGTAATTTGCCCAGACTGCCGGGGCGGGGACGTATCCACCGTTCGTGCCAATAAACCCGGTAAAGTGCATCCACACGTTTCGGGATCAGGCTCATATTGCCGTCATGCACAGTCAAGCCGGCATAGTGTTGGGAACTGATGTCAGTCATGAGTGTCTGATTCCAGTTGCTAATATTCATGGACCTCGCCGCCACTTACCATCAGGTGGGCGCAAGGTCAATAGCCGTGCTAGTATACAAAAAAAAAAAAAAAAGATATATTATATTTTAGATAGCGTCATGAGTTGCGATGTAACGGTACTACAAATTGACAGCTTGAAAGTTTGAGTTCTTTGCGTGCTATAGAGCTACTGATTGCGAAATGCATACCATCATACCACCAGGTCCTTAATTATGTAATTAAAAAAGTAAATAATTAATAAATCTTGTAAAATAAGTTTTCTAATGACTTTGTTATTTAAAAACTCACATAATGTCATCAGCAGAAACTTGTCTACTGCCAGTAATTTTTATAAGTGGTCCTCTAGAGTGGATATGAATACATTTGTGGAAGATTTGGTATGGATATACTATACCTGCCCCAAAATCATACAAAGAAAACAAGGGTAAAACTGGATTTACATTTGCCTGGCGTGTTGAAAGAAAGAAAGAAAGAAGAAAGAAAGAAAATACTTTATTTATCACAACAATTAGAATGGTTACAAAAAAATTAAAATATGCATGGAATAAATTTAAATGTAAGCCTATTCTATATACCGAAACATACAAACAGGTGTGGCGATAAATAGGTGGTCAGCTCAGCATATGCTACAGCCGAGGCTGCAGCGCCGATTTTCAGCTGATGCCTTATGTTGGGTGAGTCACGGGATGTGGATGTGATGTCTTATGATATCGTGAAAGAACGGTTTCATAGATTTACGCCCGTACATCAATTAACAAAGAAGCTACGTAACTAACATCTAAAATAATTGTCAGGTAATCAACTTTAACATGACATCACCGCCCCTAGAACACAGAAACCTCCACTCTGAGAAAAGGGGCTTTTAGTACACTAGTCGGCATTTTTATCGTCGTATGGCATACTAAATACCGATCCGGATAAATGGACACATGCTTTTAATATTAGTAGCTTTTTAATATTCAAATCGACTGATTGCCGGATCGATTGAATTTGCTACAAAGTCAATTTATCACTATTACAGACCATTTTTTACATGTTGTATTCATCGCATGTATTTATGTAATAAACACTGCATTAATTAGTTTTATAAATTATTTACTATTTAGAATTATAACGCATAAAAATATATTTTCATTTAAAAAAACTGTCTAATTATGTATCTGTGTGTGTGTGTGTGTAACCTACGTTATATTAGAACATTTATTTTCCCTGCTTCTGTGGTGTAGTTGTTAAGTCATTAGATTTAGACGCGGATGAACCGGGTTCGATTCCTGGTTGGGACGGAATAATTTGTAATATTTCTCGAGTATAATATGTATCATTGTTGTATACTTGCAGATTCCTTTTTCTGTCAGATTAATCATTAACAGGTCACTGGAATCTGCTAAGCTGCTCGTCTTTAGGCTAGCAGGAGTAGAATCAATCAAAATAATTTAATCAATGACGTGTCACAAATGCCTGTAATAGGTTTACGTGAATAAAGATATTTTGACTTTGAGTTTGGTACTAACCTAAGCAATGATCTTTTGTATGATAATATCTTTTTACAGCAGCTATAATTTAAACGATATCCTCATAATTGTTTTTGTCTTAGCTTGTAGAATAGCAATGCCTTATTACAGCAGCTATGATCTTAAGTGTATTTATTTTATAATTGTGTATATCTTACTTTGTAATATGGCAATGCCTATTTACAGTAGCTGTAATTTAAATCACATACTCTTTGTATATATATATATATATATATAATTGTTTTGTCTTAGCATTAAGTATGTCAATCCTTATTACAGCAGCTGTTTAGTGATCTTTATTTTATAATTGTGTATGTCTTACTTTGTAATATGAAAATGCCTATTTACAGTAGCTATAATTTAAGTGACGTCCTCATAATAGTTTTTGTCTTAAATTGTAGTATGATAATGCCTCATTACAGCAGCTATGATCTTAAGTGTATTTATTTTATAATTGTGTATGTCTTGCTGTGTAATATGACAATGTCTATTTACAGCAGCTATAATTTAAATGATATCCTTATTGCTTTTGTCTCAGCTTGTAGTATGACATTGCCTCATTACAGCAGCTATGATCTTAAGTGTATTTATTTTATTATTATATCTATTTCGAGAAATATATTTACTTATTTGTAAAATAATATTTACAAAATATAACAACTGTGTATGTCTTAGTTTGTAATATGACAAAGCCTATTTACAGCAACGACAATTTTAAAATTAATATTGTTCCGAATTTACCAGAAAATAAGCTGTTCATTATAATAATATATTTTTTGACATGATACAGTGTAAAAAACTATTTATTTATTGTCCTATGTCTACTTAAATAAAATAAATTGAATTTTTAGTACCTAACATTAAAACATTAGAATTGCAGAAAAATATTTTTTTGGTTTGCGAATAGTAAATACCGTGGCAAATTATGGTTAAATAAAAAAATAAGAATAAAGTGCCAAATATGTATATTTTGTATCAAATAAAAATAATAGTTCAACATAAATCTAGTAAATGATTTGGATAAAAATATATGTTATATCTTCGCATAAGGTGGTCTAATTAATAACTGCGTCGATTAGTGGTAATTATCAGCCGTTTGTGGCCGGCTTAACTAATTTTAATGTGAAGAACATTTGTCTAGTACAAGATACGTAGAGGAACGACCTTCACCGACCATTCAAATGAAATCCACTTTTTATATAATAAAATACACTAACAAAAGCAATGGTGATGGGTTGGTCAATTAATTATGATCAATTCTATACAGAGTGATTTTTAATAAATTTAAATAAATCAACATTATATATATTTTTAAAATCTCTTATTTTTATTTTATTCTCTTCTCTTATTTTATTTATTTAATTAAAAACTTTTATAGTAGTTTACAATCGGCGAACATAATGCCGTAAGGCATTCTTTGACAGTTGACCGTTGGGACAAATTCGATTTCTCCATTAGATCGAGGATAGTGAAATGATATTAAGAAATTATTTTTATTCCAATAAATACCATAAAAGTAAGTAATTCTTATATAAACATACTTAACTACTATATACATAACATTAATACATAAACATATATTATAAATACTATACATAAAAACATTCTAGTATAAAAGTCGTTCTAGTATAAAAAAATGGTGAGTATGAACTACGGCATGTATCAATGAGAAATACACTTTTCTTGCGAACAATTGGCATAGATTTACAACACAGCGTTTCCATGCCTCGCAGAACACGTTAAGCCCCGTTAAGTCTCGGTTCCACTTCCACTAATACCAACTTGTGGAATAAATAAATTGTTTTTTTAAATTGTCAAAATCTCCAGAATTTATGGAAGACCTATCTCCAACAATGAAGGTCTAGGACTCTGTGTTCCAGGGGCTGTGATGTAAAAGTTGATTACCAGTCAATTATTTTAGATGTTAGTAACGTAGATCCGAGAAACTCGGCGTAAATATAAGAAACCGACACCGTTCTTTCGCGATATCATCAGACATCAACACGCCAGGCAAATGTAAATCCAGCTTTACTCTCGATCTTTTTGTTCGCTTTTGGGGCAGGTATAGTATATCTACACGCTAATTAATAGGTTCGAGTTAACCATCATTTTGAAACTCGCTCGAAGTTGCTGTCGTATAAATTTCGCCTGAAGTTAATTTATCTCCAGCAATCTCAATAAAACTATGTTTATGATAAATTGCTTGTTAATTTACTATCTAATAAACGTGTGGTGTATTAATGTAATATGCGAACATATAAATTTTAAGCGTCGCGTTGTCGTCATTATAAAGCTCTCGATGTCCTAATAGAGCGAGTCGCGCGTTGTCCTACGTACATACGAATCGTGGCTGCATTCTATTAGGCCTAAGTTTGTCAAGCATAATATGCTCAGCCGTGCCAATATTAAATTCATTATTTTAGGTCAGAAAGCGTTGTACATAACGATTTAACGTACGATTTTTCTCTGTCTAAAATTTGGTATATTAAAGTGAGAGTTTATCCGGGGTGTCCGTGGTTTTGTTTTGTTTCCTGGAGGGTTTATGGACTGCACTTCTGGGGGTATGAGTTTGTCTTACTAACACATTGAATCTTATTATTTAAAATAAATAATAATAACAACAACTTAAGAATTTGAATTTATTTACGTTTTTATAATATCTGACAACAAATTATTGTCTGTGGAAGTCTATGCAAAGCATTCTAACGATCTAAGCATAAGGGTGGATTAAGACCAAATGAACAAAGACTTTTTAAGTTTCAATTTTTTTTCTTTATGTGTTTATTAGTCGTTAGTTATCCTGTAATGAATAAATAAATAAAATACAAATGAAGAAAAAAATAAAATAAAAATATTGTGTCCCGACCAGGAATCGCGATAGACGACGAAAGCAGTCAAGCGCCCAAATTCATTTATTATTAATATTCGTGTCTATAAAATAAATAAATATATATGTAGATAGGGTATTAGCAACCCTAGAGGTGGAATAACTTCATTATTTCTTATAAAGACCTGAGTGAGGTGGTGGGCTGGCTAAATTGAGTTGTTCGTTAGGTCTTTAATAGTATGTATCGAGTCAATCTTTCACTGTAGTTATTTCTACCGCCATGGACGCGAGTATCATGCACTGCATTCTTTGAAATTGTATGCCACTAGCTAGATATAGTACAAGTTCCAGCAGGTTATTTATAAATGTACATTTCTGCATTAATAAGTAATTTAGTTTAATTTAGTAGCAGAGGTTAAGTTGTTGTTTTTCAATCCAAAAAGTTTCGAAGTTCAAACAATTAATTAGGAATACTTTTCTTACATACAATTCCTCGCCAAGCCGTCTTTCCAGCGTGGCGATTGTAGACCAAGACCTCCAGTTCTGGAAGGCCTATCTCCAGCAATGGAGGTCTAGAACGCTGTGTTCTAGGGGCTGTAATGAAACTTTTCTTGTCATAGATTTATAACACTGTGCCTGTGCCTCGGAAAGTTAACGTTAAGATACCGTTTCCACTAATACCAAGTCGTGGAATCGTTAGTAAATTGTTATTATAATTCGCAAGACATCAGACGCCTGCCTGTCTGGCGAGCGCTATTTAGCGAGCCAAATTCTTCTGATATATATGTTCTGGAAGGCCCATCTCCAACAGTGGAGTTCAAGCACTCTGTGTTCTAGGGGATATGATGAAGATAAAAAAAAACTCACAGTATTGTTTTTGAGCAACAAATATGTATGGTAACGAGCCTATTTAAGTGAAGAAATGCCACTAAAGAAGGAATTAGTTACAGGCCGTAAATATTGGTTTATCTGATGATAAAATAGAAAATTGATTACATTGTATTAAATAATAATAATGATAAATTGTCATTAAATTTGAAATTAGACCCTCATCATCCTGTCTGCTCAGCGTGGTGAGCGTCAGCTAAACTCTATAAAAAGATGTTCTGGAATATATCCAGCAGTGGATGTCTGTGTACATAGTGCAATAAAGTTTTAAAATAAAATGAAAATATTTTTTTTATATATAATTATTTTATTTAATAATTTTGTATCTAAAAAAAATATCGTAGACATTTTGGACATAATTTCACATAGCTAATTTTAGATAAAGATAGATAAAACGTTTATAACGTTTTCCTCTATTGACCTATTCTTTCGATTCTTATGCACGTCATTGGCCGAAATAACCAAAGTGACAAGCTAACTATCAATCACGTGGAGTAGTGATCAGAGATTATTTTAATCATCCGTTCTGCAACGGGCCGTATATAATAAATACAGTCTGAATTGAAAAATATTGGATTGTGCGAGCTAGAGCTCATAAAACGTCTTTGGATCCCCCACCACTAGTAAATCGTTTACCATATCGTTCAGTACTAGGCATTCTTTAATAGAAAGTGTAGATACTATTTGAGCAAAATGGCAATAGTTTCACACATGAAGTCTTCAATTACAGTCAGACAGACAGACAATAGACTTATTTAAGGTAGTCTAGACCCCAAAAGGCAAGGCACGACCTGTGGAAGAGAAGAAACCGTTCCAGGTCGTGCCTGGGAAACCAACATTTACCATTTTAATTGGCGTTCCGCTTAACAAATACCTACAATAGTTGTGATCAAAGCTGATGCACTACTATTTTTTACAATCAAACGTTACGCGAAACTTTTATTATTTATTTTATTTATTTAATACTTTATTTACTGCCTCCATGGTCTAGCGGTTAAGTCCGTGGATTAAGACTCGGAGGTACCGGGTTCGATTCCTGGTCGGGACACAAAAATATTTATTAATGTACATAAAAATACATTTAATTATTATTTAATTTATTTGTGATATTTCTCGAGTTTGGTACGCTGGAGACATCGACGAGCTTGCCACTTGTCATGATTGGCCTATAGTAAAGTTGGCTAAATGTGAGTCCGCTTATTCATAATCGTGGTTTCTGACCACCCCGAAAGGGAAACGGTCGTGATGATACTTTACTTTAAAACTTTATTGCACTATGTACAAGGGACGGGCTTAATGCCGCTAGACATTCTCTGACAGCCAACCTTTGGGACAATAAAAAGTATAACTTAGATAGGAGTAGGTGCGAAGACGTATTTAAGAATGATCATTATTAAATAATAACTATATTTATCAATAATATATATACTACATACTAATAGTACTTACAAACATACATATATACAAAACTATACTACATATAATATCCACTTATAGACGCTGTTGGGAGCTGTTTAAGAAATGTAAGTATACCAATCTTTTGAATATTATTCTGTTGGATGCTTGCCGAATATTGACCGGAAAATTGTTCCAAAGATTTACTGCAACAAATGCGATTTATATACATATGTATTTCATGTGATATGATGTACGAATAGGTTGTATAATTATTTCAATATTATCTCAAAAGCATTTAGAGAGAGTATGGATCAGATGTCGGCCCAGCAATTAGCGTCGACCAAATTAACTTGTCATGTTAACACTTTATTGCGTGTGAAGTCTCCATTAGATTAGCTCAAGTTAATGTGAACGAGGCTTAAGTTTGGTGAAATAAAGTTGATTGGCGATGAATGATTGCGAAGGTTGTACGTCAATTTGATTGCGTAATTAATGAGGCTAAAGATTTTAAATTTAACATTATATATAAATGTCGATTTGAATTTCTTTGTGACTCTCGCGACCGCCCTCTCCGTTCTTCTCAGAATAATCAACTCATTATCCCGTCTCATAGTTCCAGCAGATATTCAGATTCGTTCACTGTGTCATCCGCTCGCCAATGGAACAGGCTCCCACTAACGATCAGACAGGCTCCCTGTTCATATTTTTAAACGTTTACTTACCACCTACTTTCTAAACAAGCAAAACAGTGTTTCTTAAATTAATATTACATTTTATTTTTGTGTTAATTTTTCTATTTTTAAATTTTATCATTTACTGATTATTAGTGTGTAGGCTTATTTTTAGTATTCTATGGTTATATGTCTGTATTCATGTATTTATTTATTCTTATATGTATTATTAGTATGTAGTTTATAATAATAAATTTGCACCCATACATAGTTTCTCCACAGTCCCAAAGGTTGGTTGTTAGAAAATGCCTGGCCATTAAGCCCGCCTATGTACAATTTTACTGCAATAAAGTATTTAAAATAAAAAAAAATAAAAAAAATATTTTAATTAATCATCATAGACCCTATATCACAGAGTCCTAGACGTCCGCTACTCCAGAATTTGACCTAACGATCTGGCCAGACAGGTTTTGGCGGGGTTCTGAAGTCAAAATTAAAGAGAATGTATTACTGGAATCAGGATCGAGTCACGGGAACAGTGGTATTGTAAAATTGACAAATTTATTTTTATTTATTTATTTGAAAACTTTATTGCACAAAGCACAAAGGCGAACTTAATGCCCGTAGACATTCTCTGACAGCCAAACCTTAGGGACAAATTTGATCAAATATAGGTGCAATGAAAGTAACAGTAATTTACAATTATAGGATAATTCAACAAATATTATATACCTAATTATATATTCTTATATATGTATTATAATATCAATATACTAAATACTAATACATACACAAAATTGTACATAAATATACACAAATACAACTTACTAACGTGGTTTAGAGCAATGTAGTTAAGAAAAGTGTATTTCGCATTGGTATATGTCGGGGTTCAAACCGGGTACGTTTTTGAATATTAGGTGTGTTCTTACAAACGAGCCACCACCGCTTTAGTTATCATCATAACTATCCTAGATCTCCACTGTTGGAGATGAGCCCTCCAGAACATATATCTGGAGAATTTGGCCTACACTCGCCACGCTGGCCAGACGGATTGGCGAGGAGGTAATAAAATCTCGTTTGCCTAGAACTGTTAAAAGTGTGGTCGTACAATCCTGGTCCTCCTCCTTTGTACTATTTCCATAGCGTTTGTTTACCTGGAGATCCCAGCGGGTGTGGTTGCCTTCCAGATCAATTGGAAGCTTATACTTAGCCTAAATTGTAGGTGGATGACGTGACGCCAACGGTATCTAGCACCTAAGATCAAAATATCCATCAAATCCTTAACATTTAGAATAACAAAAATGGCGTAAAAAATATGTAACTAACTTTTTATTTAAAAATAATAACAGCGCTTTATCTTATATTTGATCTCTTTGGTCGATGGTAACAATAGTACCTACACGTATTTAAAAGTAATTGTGATGAAATCAACACATCGATGAAATAAAAGAGGTCACCACAACAATGTCTAATAAATATGTTTCTGTGAAAATCTTTTGTCACTTAAATAAACGTTAAATGTAATCTTTTATTTCTATTTTATTGTTTTTTATGACACAAATGCACGTTTTTTTGTTATTTAAATTGACTGTTTTGTGTTAAAACTGCGCATGTAAACATAATTTGCGGTCAGAAAAGGAAGTTTTAACCTTACATTATTATAGTAGTCGTTAGGTATAGGTATAGGTATTCAAGGACATGATGGTTTAACCATAAAATAATTATTAAAATACAACTAATATAATTACATATTATTTTGAAATGCAGCAAATAATTACGAATTCAATAAATTCATTTTATTTTCAGGAGTGTTTAATGCTCTCCGCACGGAAAATCGTTTGCACCAAAACTTAAAATTAGGTACATAGGCGAGTTTAATGCCTGTTTACTAGAAAGACTACATTTCTCAAAATCATTTTTATTTTTTAATATTAGATATGATTAATACAATTAGTCACTAACTTGTTTCTTGATAAGCAGGAGCACACTGCATCCAGTACACATTGAATATTTGGCACGCAATATGTTTATGTATATTTATTTGTGTATATATATATATATATATATATATGTATGTATATGTTCATAATACTTGCATGTACTCGTAGTTTATGTAATTGCTTGGTATGTAGTGTATTTATAAATTAGACTAATATTATTAGATTGTTGCACCCTGCCCATAATCTCTCACCATCATCCCAAAGGTTAGTGGTCAGAAAATGCCTTTATTAAACTTGCCTATATACATAATTGAAAATTTAAGAGCAATATATTTTTATAAAGTTTTTTATTTATTTAAAAATATATCTTTATATCTAGTACATACCTAGTATTTAAATAATACATTATTAATGATATACATTGTGACGTGAGATACAATTACTTGACGATTTCAATTACTATTGTGTTCACAAACATATTATTAGTTTATAATATGTAATTATATGTTCACTTAACATATAGGTAATTGTACACAAAGGTGCAATACGGATGACGTCATAATTAATTTGTTATTAAAAATATTAATAACAGAAATAAAATCTTTAAAATACATTAATTTCTAAATATAGATTTTTTGATTTGTATAAAGATGTTTTTCATATTTTATTGATGTTGATTTGAGATCTGTCCTTTTACTATATACTTAATAAGAATAAGGTTAGTAGTAACCAGAGTGATAATCTTTCTCAGAATAATGGACTCACGTAGAGCTGAAGATAGTAGTCACACAAAAATAACAGATGACTCAAACAATTGTTACACATGTAAAAAGTGTATTTGTCTAGACCAACATTAGGTTTTCAGTCAGATGTCCTGACTGCACTAAAAAATAAGAAATGGACGTGGAGAAAATGAGTGATTTAGGAAGAATGAAAATTAAAAGGTTAAGAGGCAAAATTTGCCAAATTACCTATAGTCCTAAAAAGTCCGATTTAATTTGTTCCTAGTTTGTTGAAATAATTTAATTGTTATGGACAACAATTTCATTTACTTATAATAAAATTAAAAGGAATATAATTATAAGTAAGATACACAAATACAAACAATAAATATAAATTAAAGCTACCTAAACAATAAAGTTAAAAATAAACTAAACAAAACCTTAAATTAAATAAACTAAAAGATAAACCTAATTAATATAAAAACTAAATACTTACAAATATCTTGATTATAATTATATTTTGTTTAATTTAGTTTCATAAAGCTTTTAGACGCCTACTGGAGTGTTAAAAATAGCACCAACTCTATCTAAAGCGTACCAGACTATATAGTATAAATAAATAAATAAATATAGAATAAATTGTTAACTATTCTTTGTATATATGTATTAGAATGCTGCATTATGGTCAAAGGTTATTCTTTTTTGCTTAAGATATGGAGTGAAACATGTCAGTTTAATACCAGGTATCCCAGACTCGTATTTAGTACCTCCGCGTTTGAATCTACATTCGTGATTATTTATTTATTTATATTAATTATTTATTATGTTTCGAAAACTTACAGCTATTTTACACTAGTAAACTTAAGATTAAATACAATAAAGCCAATTAACAGCTTCCACCTTGAACAAAAAATAAAAATTGATATAAGAATTTATAGACAAAAAAAAAACATAAAATAGTACAAATCAATACTGACAATCGCCCGAAGTGCTCATCGGTTATCGCGCGTCTTATAGACGTAGTAGTAGAGTTAAAAAGATCAATATCGATATTAAGATTATTGAACAACTCACCTGCCCTAATAAAGAACGCGTTACGCCTGTAATTTGTGCTGAAACGGGGAATAAGCAGTAGTTAGTAATAACATTATGAAGTAAACTGGCTTAAAATTAACTTTTATAAATATGCGTATTACAACCATGCCCTCCAATCAAGACCCTTGACATTTGACTGTTTCACACGAAAAACAAATGAAGATGTACCTTTTTAATTATTAAAACAGGTTGATTTTGCGTCAGACATCAAAAGAAGCGCATATTTTGGTAGGAACGCGTCGAGTTTAATCGAAGCCAATATATTTTGTACAAATTTGGTCATATACAAGTTTAAGGACAAGCCTAATACTATTTTATAAAGCGGTCGGAGTGGTGCTAAATGCGATTTTAGGGCCAAAGGAATAGGACAGAAGACAGGAAGAAATATGTCTAGCTATTTCACGTAATTCTAGTCGCTTAGCATCTTTTGTATGTCGAACGAGAGTACGTACAATTTAATAGACACTTTTCTGGCTTCCTCCACGGTTTCGTCAACAACTTCGTTCTTCTGTTATCATCTAACTCAAAACCTCACCCTACACTTCCAGCAGATATTCAGATGCATTCACTCTAACGGCTGGTCGCTAGTGGAACAAGCTACTGACCATCATCTCCTTTAATTCATATCTTAAAAAACTAGGTACCTACGTAGTACTTACATTTTAAACAAGAAGAACTATTTATTTATTTATTTAATAACTTTTTGCACTATGTACAAAGGCGGATCTAATGCCGCTAGACATTCTTACTCGGTTGTATTTAAGGGCAGGTTGTTCCACAGATTTGCGGCAACAACTGCAAATGAGTCGGTCATAAAACTAGAGTGGTGAGATGGTATAGCAAGTACATAATATAATATAACATAAGTAATATAATATAACATAAGTTAGAATATTAGGGCCGGTAATTCACCACTTCCTTACCATACACTTTAAATTGTTCATAAAATATGTCTTTGGGATTGGTACATTTAAATGCAGGTCAATCGTTGTATAAATCAAAGTTGAAAATCGAATTCAACAAGTGGCTATTAATTAAGTTGTAGTTACTCGTAGATTAGAAAATCGAGAGGTTAGGAAGGGGCGGCTATCTCTTGATATATGAGTCAAGATCCAGTACAAATTTTGATACAGTAATTGACCAATATTTAACGCCAACACCCCTGTATATTAATAACAATTGCATTAAAATTTCCATTTTCCTTTATTTTATTTTTTATCATAATCACAGCCCGTAGACCACAGAGTCCTAGACCTCCACTCTGGAGATGGATCCTACAACATACTCGTGGAGAATATGACCTACATACAAACTGTGGTGTAAACTATGACAAATGTACGTTAGGTAGAGTATTTCTCATTGGTACTTGTACACGCTGGTGCTCGAATCGCTATTTTTTTTTTGTTTGATTGGAAAGCGATCTTACAACCGAGCCACTTTTTAACCCGACTGAGCGACGGACGCAACGAAAGGTTGTGCGTGTGCTGGAAACAACCAAAGGCATGTGCCGATTTTGATGGTTATCATGTCAATATAAATAATAAATAAATATTTCCAGACAGGTCACACAGCGCCATCTAATTTCCGTGGTAAGCTACGAGGCTTGTGTTATGGAAACTAGATGGTTGATAAACTACATATTATACTTTTTTTTTTTTTTTGTAAATATATACATATTATAAGTACATATAAACACCCAGACCGAGACAAATTATACAATGTACAACTTGCCCCCGGTGGGAATCGAACCCACGACCTCCCGAGTTCGCGGCAACGTTTGTTACCACTAGACCACGGAGGCGGTCAAAATAATAATATCATGCGAGTGTAACTGAAGATATGATATTAATCAAATTTCAGGAAGGCAGATATAGGGGAGAAAAAAAAAAGTCCACGAACTATATTGAATTTAGTATTATTATATATATTTATGTTTTATATTAGTATTAGATTTAGATTTATTTTCTTGTTTAAATATTTGCACCTACCTCCCACATCATCATCATCATCATCAGCCTGTATCTCTCCACTGCTGGATGTAGGCCTCCCCTAAGGCTCGCCACTTAACGCGATCTTTCGCTACCCTCATCCAACCCCCACCAGCGACCTTCTTTAGGTCATCTGTCCATCTGGCAGGGGGTCGTCCCACTCTGCGTCTTCCCGTACGTGGTCTCCACTCAAGAACCCGTTTGCCCCATCGATCGTCGGTTCTGCGGCAGATGTGTCCGGCCCATTGCCACTTCAGCTTGCTAATTTTAAAAGCTATGTCAGTAACTTTCGTTCTCTGACGAATATCAACGTTTCGAATTCTATCCATCAGAGATACACCAAGCATAGCTCTCTCCATGGCTCGCTGATCGACCTTGAATTTATGGACCAGACTCACTGTTAGTGTCCACGTCTCTGCTCCGTACGACATTACCTGGAGGACGCACTGGTTAAAGACCTTAGTCTTTAAACATAGTGGTATAGACGATGAGAGGATGTGCCGGAGTTTCCCGAATGCCGCCCATCCTAGCTGAATGCGTCTGTTGGCTTCTTTGCTGAAGTTGGCTGCTCCTAATTGGATAGTCTGCCCGAGGTATACGTAATTTTGCACAACTTCGAGAGTAGCGTTTCCTATGCAGATTGGCCTCAAAACCTCCCACATACCATTTTCGTAATGTCCCTAAGGTTGACCGAATAAGAATGTCTAGCGGCATTAGGTGCCTTTGTACATAGTGCAAAAAGTTTTAAATAAATAAATAAATATATTGAGTGGGGTTTCATTGACTAGGTATTTGAAAATAATGTTGAGATTTATTACTGTATGCAAACTCGAGTATGACGTTAGTGATTTAGTAATCTAAGATTAGCCTTATGTGAAGAATGATTCGGATAAAGCCCGGATTTTAGATATAAGTCAATAAATACAGTAAGAAATTGTGCAAGCTTTGTGTTTTTATAGTAATTACTGTATGATGCATTGATCCGGTACTACAAGTACTCAAAATGAAATTTTTAATTGTATAGATCCTGTATAGATTCATACTAAATTTATAAAAAGTAAAGTTTAGTATCATCACGCTTATAAAGAAGCGGATTCACATTTAACCAACTTTACTATTGGCCAATCATGTCAAGTGGCAAGCTCGTCGATGTCTCCAGCGTACCGAACTCGAGAAATATCACAAATAAATTAAATGTTAATGGGGTGTATCACTAACTTTTTATCACGATAGATGGCGCATGATAGATGGTACCTTATATAACTGTCAGTTGCATAGAAAACTTGTATTTTTATTACCAAATTTATTATTTTCTTGATATTATGTCGAAGTGAGCAGCTTTTAAGTGTACAAATCGAGATTCCCAAGCGAAATCAAAGATATGGTGATCTCAAAATTGCCGTTCTATTAATTCAGCCTTTTTTCTTTTTAAAGACGGTATTCGCTTTCTTAATTCGTATTTTAAGGTAGGTAACGGTAATTTTAAATACATTTTTCTGTTATAAAAATAAAAAAACTACAAAAACATTTAAAAAATGATGCGTCAAAGGTGTAAACAAGGTACCAGTGCCGCTAGCCACATCTACAAAAAGCTTTGCCTGATACACCCCATTAAATTGATTTATTTAAATTAATATATATTATTATGTCCCTACCAGAAATCGAACCCGGTACCTTTGAGTCTATATCCACAGAATTAACCGCTACACCACGGTGGCAGTTAAAAAAAATCGTTTACCCAGTTCTTTTATAAATTTGTAGGTATCAAGAGAATATACCCCCATAGTCAATAAGTCAGTGGTTCTTGAGATAGTGGTTTGTAAAAACAAATATATATTTTGATTATTTTTTTTTAAATTGTCTTTAAAGGACATTGTACAGAATACATCAGTCCTAAACACGTAATTTATTTGCATAATATATGTTCATAACCGAGTTGGGGATCATCAAATTCCAGATGCTGCAGAATTTGATGCTTTTTTGGAGTCACTCGCGGCATTATAGCCCAAACACGTCGGGTAAAATATGGGAGTCCACAGCGCGGGAAAACCGCAAAAAATAAACTTCAACTTGTGCCCCATATTTAAAGTCCAATTTATGGTTTTCCATAATTATTCACATTGTAGCACATTATTAAACAAAATAACACCACTTTTGACCAATAATATCCACAGTAAATTAATTTACAAAACAATAACTTGCACTTGACATCTCCGCGCAAAATGGCGCGAAAGACCCATATATATTTTGAGCCAGTGCAAGAGTCTTGCGGGCTCTTGCACAAGATCAAGAGTGCAAGACCCAGACCTCGGTTACCAGCTGTTCTGATACGAGACCAAGATCAACTGGCCAAGTCATGGCTGCTTTGGTCAACACTGTAACCTCTATCCATATCATTCAATATTAGAAGTAAAGGCTGTTCAATGACCACCGTGTACACACAATAGTACTCGTATGTATGCATTTATATTCGTCTCGAAGACAGGTGCCGATTGCGTGTTTAATTAAAATTGATGATTCTATCAACACGTGTGATTATTTACAATATTAATAAATGAGCAAATTAATCTATCACAATTATTTTTGTAACGAAGCTTAACAATAGTTGTTAGACGATAGTCGTTTTTTAAGAGGTTATCTTTTATAATATGACTAGGCTCCGTAAGTCTTTATCAAGCAGTGTTATTTTATATAAATATCACAATGACAAGCTTACAATATTAGTTCTTCTTGAAATAAAAAAATATCATTTGACATTGCATAATGGTAGGCGGACTGAAGGTGGTAATTTTCCCAGTCTGCTGGAGCAGGGAGGTATCCACCGTTCGGGCTGATACATACACACATACATATCTTCACGCCAAATCCCTTGCAAAGGTAGGCAGATACAATTGAGCGCCTGTTGTCACGATCACCTCTTTCGCTTCTTCGACATTCATCAACCTCTTCATACATGCCCTTTTGTTTCGATGGCTTTTTAATTCACCTTCAGCTAATGTTTTATTTATTTGATCATGATAGGTAAGTCTTGGTCTGCCAGGGCCTCTTTTACCCACAACTTTCGCATTATATATCTGGCTGATAAACCCAGTAAAGTGTATACACACTTTTCGGGATCAGGGCAGGGATTTTTGCACCTTCGACATGCATGACCAAGATCTGTCGCTTTTCATTCGAATATTTTGAACCGACACGCAAGTCGAAAGCGCCAGAGTTAGGCCCCAGGCTCAAATTGCCGTCATGCGCGGTCAAGTCGGCATAGTGTTAGGTACTGATTTCAGTCATGACTGTCTGATTCCAGTTGCTAACATTTATGGACCTCGCGCGCCACTTACCATCAGGTGGGAGCAAGTCACATGTCGTGCTAGCTGAAAAAAAATATATCTAAGTATATACTAATTATATAAGATAGTATTAAACAAAAAAAAAACTCGTACACCAACAGATTTATAATTGCCATGAGAAAAAAATAATTGAAGTTGCCATTTTAATAATGATTGTTAAAGCAATTTCTGTGTAATTTTGAAGGTAAAGTATCGAATTGTATTGAAGTTGAAGGTATCTGAAATGAGGAAGTCATTGCACAAGTTACGTTAATGGATTATTATTTGATTGCGTTATTTTGTTTTTAATATTCCTTCGCAGTTTAAGAATCTTTTTTTTCACTTATTAAATCAAGAAAAACTATGATGCGGGAGGCGGGACCATCATGTGTGGGTAAGAGAAGATAAAAATGGTGTCTTGGGCTTGCGATCGACAACACAAATGATGCCTCGTGATTGAACAGTTATACCTAAATCAATTCAACATTTCTATTTGCATGTTATTATTTTATTTTAAAATATATATAGGTAGGTATATGTATATTGTGTAAATATAATATAATATTATTATGTAAGTGTTTAATGTAGAATAAAATTTCACCCACACATAACTTTCCACACTCCCAAAGGTTGGTTGTCAGAAAATGCTTAGTCATTTAGCCCGCCTTCGTACATTTTTAGTGCAATAAAGTATTTTAAATAAAATCAATAAACACGCTCACCATCCACTATTCTGCTCCCAACCCAACCAAATATTGTATGATTTCGTTAAAATCACGTAAAAATGCAATTTGTTTATACATTATTTTTTTCTAGCACATTTGAACTTCCAAAGTCAAATCTTTATTCATATAAACCTATTACAGACATTTGTGACACGTTATTATATAAATTATTTTGAATGATTAAGTGAGAGAAGAAGGCGAGCAAGACGTTTAATCTGACTAAGAAATGAATTTGCAAGGAAAACTCGGCTATTGCAGATTTAAATTAAACAAATACAGAATTACACAACAAAAATAAATAAATTAATTAATTATGATAAAAAAAATAAAGTAAAACAAAACAAAACCTAATTTAAATATGAATCGTATCCGCGCGCTTTACGCGGCGAACGAATGCCTTCACTCCGTAGCCACGACTCAGACTTAGCTGTAAAGGCACACAGGGCCAACAGTGAGAGAGAGACGGTTTATAGGGTTGTAGTCCGTAGGCGCCCTGGGGCCTCCTTAGAAGGCTTCACGGATGAGTCGGGCATGCGACCCCCACCCGCGTTGGCCCTTAAGGCAGGGGGCGTAACATTGATGAGTTATCGATTCACCGTCTTTAAAAAAAAAAAAAAAAACCGTGCGGTATGGTGGCAAGAAATTATTAGGAATTAGACGAGGGGTGATGTTTTTTTAAAATAATGAATAGATTTCAAATTCACCTATGAGAATACAATACCTCGTACAGTGGTACTCCACCAGGTATGTCAGAATTTAAGATAGGCTACTTGCCCGTGTGCAACTCGAAACCTCTGCTAAACCATGTCGATGAATGTTGGCATATATCACAGACGACTGATATCAGTCACTAACACTATGCCGGCTTAAGAAGGTCCTTTTTCACACTTAGCTTAAATGACCTCAGCAGCCCTATTTTGTTACTTAAGCGCAAACGTTACTTGTGCATTTCGTTATTTACGTCAAAGTATTACGTCATAATTATATAATATTATTCAATTCTCAACTCTATAAGCGCTCGACCTTGACAGCGTCCGTGCAAATATCAACTTTAATAGCGTGATATATATATATAGTTAACGGGTTTCATTATTTAACGTTTGCGCTTAAGTAACAGAATAAGGCTGCCGCAACCGTTAGATTGTTAAAATAGTGGATTTTGTTATTTACTTACCATCTTTATTACCATCACGTTTAGATCGAGCTTTGTCGATCATAGCTGAACATAAAGCTTACAAAATCACGCGGTATAATGACCTAAAATGAATGAATGCTATAAACTGAACGGTTCAAGCATAAACTTTAAATAAATAAATAATAATAACCATAAAGTAACATGGAATTAATCTTAAATAACGACGCCAGTATACCGCGTGTATGTGTACTCGGTACTATAAATTGATCAAAACTTCTAGACGTGTATTAGAAATACGTAAACAGGCGGTTAAAACGCTGTTATAAAATATGGTACACAAAGCTGCCACCAGTTGACAAAAAAACTACCAGTTAAAAGGAAATAAACTCGACTTTAATTCGCGTGTGATAATAGAACGTAGAGGCTCGGTTGTTAGAACGCTTTTCTATCCAAAAAGAATCGCGGTTCGAATGAGAAATACTTTTATTAGGTACATTTGTCATAGATTACCAACACCACCGTTTTCTTGTCTCAAAGAGCATCTTAAGCCATCGATTTTGGTTCCACTAATATCAACTCGTGGAACAATAAATTGTCATTAAAATTGACACGAGACCCTCGCCAACCCGTCTGGACAGCATGGCGTGTGTAAGCCAAATTTTTTAGATGTGTGTTATGGAAGGCCCATCTCTTCTCATCACATACTAATCTCTCTCGTTGTATGACAAGCCGACATGAATACGAAACTTACTACACCCAAAGACAAGAGAGACGCAGCCGTCCTTTTTGATACAGCTATGATAGGCGTCATAATCTAGGCACGATATGTGACCACAAGTGTGTTTGTATTATTAGTACATTCTGAATAGTTATAGAAACTGCGAGTTTGTGTCGTCTAGCTCTGATAGAAAATCTCATCATCATTCCAATGCCACCCCAGCAGCTGCGAGGAGTTAATATTGTAGCTACATTTGGTCATTGTGATATCAAGTTACTTGAATTGCATGAATGTTTAATTCGCTGCGATTGAACCGCGAGTTTGTGTCATCAAGCATTGACAGAAAAGCTCACCATCGTGCAGACTCGTGTCAAGGCCGCCCCAACAGCTGCGAGAAGTTACTACGATTGTACCGAGTTTTTACTCGTGTGGATTATACTAGTATGAGCCTTGACGTCAAGCTTACCTAATGCTGAAATATTGACTAGTATTTTGCACCTACGAGTACTACGTGTGGTATTAAAATAGAAAAAGTGTGTATTTTTTTGTGTACCTACCTTGCGTTAACCTGACTACATCTACATAACTTAAATATAGTATGTAACCAGTATATGTATGTTTGTTATCTATGAATTGTATGTTATAGATTTCATATAGTAATTTTTTAGTTATAAGTTTTTACTCAATAAATCTCTACCTCAAATAATGAAAAATACAATTCTTGCTCACATCTCCCAAAGGTTAGCTGTTAGAAAATGTTTTTAGATATTAAGCTCGTCTATGTACTGTAAAATGTATTATTTTCTGTGTAATAAATAAATTTATCTATCTATTTTAATCTGATAGTAAGCTTTAACATATTTTATTTTGTGTGCAATAAAGATTTTTTTTATTATTTAGTTGTCATTTGTAAAAACACCAATACTTCTATCTCCGATGGGTCGTCTCTTGGGGCATTTTTTATTTATAGTGTTTTTTTTTGGCTTAGTTAATAGTTTATTAAATTTTTTTAAAGTAGTTTGTAATAATTTTATATTTTGTAAAAAAAAATATTTTTAGATTTGGGTGGTTAATTGCAACTTTGACTGTATCATAAATAAATAAATAATATTTTACGTATTTTTTATTTGAGATATATGACGATTGGAACACGTCGCATTTCCCCTTGTTGCAGTTAACACAAATCTTTGTTTAGCACAAAGCAAAAACAAAACATGCAAGTACAAGCTTGGCGTAATAAACAATTACTCAATACATGTCATGAAACTGCTTATCAAGGCGCACCTAATAACGCGTTAGGAGTTGCTTGAGCACAGTCATTCACACCTACCTCCACATCCATCGTCGTAATCATACGTTCTAGCCGCTTGCTTAAATCGCGATTAGACGAGTCATCTGCGATTCTAGGACGGTTCCAAGTGCATTATGATTATGTATTTACAATTTTATTAGAAATAGTGTTTTGCAAATGAACGCCTTGCTTAAAATTCGAAAAGGTTAATTCGAACCCTGGCATGTACCAATAAGAAATAAATATACTTTGCTTACTTAGGTATTTATCATGCATAGACTTACAACACGATCTATCCCTCGGAGAGCGCGTTAATAATAACAATTTATTTATTTATTTTTATACATTTTACATGGTATTACAGCCTTTACTCCAATACACCATGCAAGGATAAGTCAGAAACACTTAATATTATTTACAATCATTCATAAAAATAAAAAATAAAATCCACAAACTATATTAGGAATTAATTAAATGTTGTCATCCTTAATTAAATCTATAATTTGTTGCCAAAAAAAAAAGTATCAACACGACCGTTTTCCTTTTCGGGGTGGTCAGAAACCACGCTTATAAGTAAGCGGATTCACATTTAGCCAACTTTACTATAGGCCAATCATGACAAGTGGCAAGCTCGTCGATGTCTCCAGCGTACCAAACTCGAGAAATATCACAAATAAATTAAATAATAATTAAATGTAGGTACCTCCGAGTCTAAATCCACGGACTTAACCGCTAGACCACGGAGGCAGTTTGTAGTGTAGTACAAAGTTAAATTTGGAATTAATAAAAAATATATGTTATTTTATCGATTCTCACAGAAGTACCAACATGCTTTGCTGATCTTGCAAAGATTCAATCAGATTCTGAAGTGCATACAACGCTCTGGGCAATGGAGAATAACGGTGCGCCAATGTGCGTGAGGTGGCAGGGGCCAGCAGTTTAACAATAATATTAATTCTTTATTTCGGACAACTACGAGGCCCATATTCTAAAATACATAATTTATACAACTTAACTCAAATTTATATAAAAAGTACCTTGGTGTCACCTTGTAAGTTGTCCTATAAACCTCACATAACTCGAGTCTGTTCCAGAGCTCGCTTGTACCTCCATCGCTTGTCAAGCATGATCGGCAGGAAGAGCGAGATGTCAGCAGGCAACAAGCTTACCATCTACAAAGCTTGTATACGCCCGGTCCTCACTTACGTCTCACATACTAGTCCGACTTTTATTCATAAATTACAGGTGATCCAGTACCGATCGAGTCCACCACCGAATTATTGTGAAGAGCGTGCCATCGCTTCTTCAAAAAGGCGAGTTCTCTCTCAAACCCTCTCTATTTATTTATTTTCAGAGAAATCACAGCTTATAATTAGGACATAAAATTACAGTATTATAGATTATTAGATCTTAAGCCAAAAAAAAAAATATATTACGAGTATTTGTACAGTTCATTCCTCTAAAACAGTGGGTTAAAAAATATATATATATATATATTTATTTATATTATTTATTTATTTGAAACTTTATTGCACTATGTACAAGGGGCGGGCTTAATGCCGCTAGACATTCTCTGATAGCCAACCTTAGGGACAGATAAATCATTTAAAGTGAACTGTGGGTGCAAGTAAAAATCAAATATATTATACACATACTCGTACATACACACAATATTACATACAATACAATATATATACATACAATACAATATATATATACATACACTAAGTAGGTATCTTGTTAGGAGCCATTTAAGAAATGCAAATAGACCCTCTTTTTAAATTGATCTCGATTTGATGCTTGTCTTATATTTAAGGGCAGGTTGTTCCACAAATTATTAAACATTAGTAAAATAAAAATTATAATAGAATTAAAATATTTACAAATAGCTATAGCATTGGATTGACCAGTAGTCATAGTAGATTGTAGTCTGAGGATTGTCACTCGATCGATATTATGTTTTATATTCAAAATACGATTTAAAACATTGCTATACTCGTTTGCTAATTGATTGATGCAATTTAGTTTAGGTGTGCTTAAGATTACTTACTAGAATCTCTTATCGCGGTCATTATTTAACTGTCCCCAGCCTGTGATCCACTTCGAATGCCAGTTTCATATCACACACACTTGCCATTTAAACTGCGAGAGATAACTTGCATGAAGTGCTGGATAGTAGGTAGGTGTAAGAAATGAGCTTACGATTATAGAATACATTCTTGTAGTTAGAATAATAACGCTTAGAAACGAAGTACCCTCACGATAAACGAGGCAATTTTTACTGAGCCGTAATGGCTCAGTTACTCATCAATCCGTGTTTAGTGTTTTGTTAAAGTTAAAACTAACAGTAATTAAAGGAATCCACATTTTATCAATTTAACTGCTGCGTTTAAAAAGAATTTGACAGTATTATTTATTATATTATATACATAATTATTTTATATAACACTAGCTGACCCGGCAAACTTCGTACCGTATGACAGTCAATGAATATTGTGTTACTTATTAGCTGAACTAATGATTTTATGGAAGTGATACCATGAATATAAAATAAATATTATGTTAAGATAGGAACACAAAAAAAATATATAAAAGTACCAAAATCAACTACTTTTTGTATGGGAAAATGTTTTTTCTTTTATTTTATTATTTTCTGCAATTTTCCAATTTTATTTATAGTTATTCTGCTATTCGGGACGGAGACACATCCAACAAATCAAAAACCGTGAAACTCTGTCCAGCCGTTCTCGAGTTATAAGTGTTCTAACAAAGCTACTATGTCAGAAACCTTCGCCGATGTTCACACAACATATTCCCAAAGTTTCATCCCGATCGGTCAAGTAGTTTTGAAATGCATAGGGAACATACACATAGACATTCATCTTTATATATATATATTTATTTATTTATTTAAAACTTTATTGCACTATGTACAAGGGACGGGCTTAATGCCGCTAGACATTCTCTGACAGCCAACCTTAGGGACAGATAAAGCATTTAAAGTGACCGCTAGGTTCAAGTAAAAATCCAATATATTATAACTAAACGATCACATTGTAAGCAATAAACAATATGTTAATTATATACACACATAAACACATACATACATACACACAATTATACATACAATACAATATATATACATACACTAAGTAGGTCTCTTGTTAGGAGCTATTTAAGAAATGCAAATAGACAACTTAAGAACGAAAATTTGGCGGCTAGGCCTAGGAGTTTAACGTAAGTTCATATAGATAACAAATCATCCACAATGCTGTAGAATCATTGCAAACATAATAAATACCTACGTTCCATTGCGAAGTACATTTATCATCTTAAGTTGCACATATTTAGCAGACAGGGTAATTACATGGTGTTTAACGCGTTTATTCAATACATCTGTTTAGGAGGCACAGTTCGCGATCCTATCTGCTTTTCTACATTGCTAATACACCATGAATGAATCGCTAACACGAGGTGTTGGTGTCGACATGGGAGCTCCTAGAGAGGCTTGTTATGAAATCGTGCAGTTATTTTCCTGGTAACAACGTGTTTTAATAACGAAGTCCCCAATGTATTATTATCCCACCTATTCGACAACATCGTAGTGTATGTTTTGCGAGTAAAATAGACTGCGAGTATATCAGACTTTATTTATTTATTTATTTATTTATTTAACATTTGGAATACAAACGGAGATCATGGCTAAAGTAAGCATTTAACAACAGATATTAACATTATGTGAGCCAGATTCCATAAAAAGTACTCACCAAGAACATATAAATTTGTACATTGATTGGGGTGAGTTAGCAAAATTTAACAAACAATTCAAAGATTAAATTAAATAAAACTAAAACTAAACTAAAACTAAAAGCTTCAAGTTAACATATGGTCACAGTGGCCTGGTCTAAATGACAAACAACAATAAAAAAAAATATAAGTTCAACTGCAATGCTCGAAAAACTATCAGAGTTGTTGAAGTATGGAGCACACGCTTGACTTAAAAACTTCCTTTGAGCCGAAGAATAAATCAGCATCGCACAATAAGTCATCGAACGTCTCACACATCCTACGCAGTGGTTCACGAGCTCCATTTTTAGTTGAAGTAAAGTACAGGTAAAATAGTCGTCGTCGAGGCCTCAAGAACCGTCTTGGTGTAAAGTAGGTAATTTTTTCGACAAGTTTGGGGCAATTATAGTCACCACGACAAAGATTGCGCAACACCAACGAATCCGTAAGTATTCTTCGGTGTTTTAGTGACTGAATTTTATACTTAGTTAACAGGTCCTTATAGGACAAATAACCAAAGCCCATTGTGTAATTAAGTCGGCGTGCAAATTTCTTCTGCACCATTTCGATTTTGTCTGTATAAATTGCGTAACAGGGGTTCCATACGCAAGACGCGTACTCAAGGTGGGAACGTACAAGGGATTTATATAAAGTTAGATGTGTAGAACTATTTTTAAAGTAGGCTGTAGCACGAAATATAAATCCCAACATTTGGTATGCTTTATTGCAAATTTTTTGAGTGTGAATGTCGAACGTAAGTTTACTGTCAAAGTATACTCCCAGGTCACGTGTATTGGTTACAGAGCCTAATGAATGCCCACTTAGACTGTATTGAAACGTGACATTATTCTTTTTTCTGGTAAAAGTTATAGTTTGACATTTATCATGAGCAAGAAAAATGTTGTTAGTGGTACAATAATTATCCAAACGTTTAAGGTCATCCTGCATGTTGTGACAGTCGTCAATATTGTCTATAATTTTAAAAATTTTTAGATCGTCTGCGTACATGAGAAACCCACTAGAACGGAAACATAATTTAATGTCATTAATGAACAGTACGTATAGCAATGGCCCCAAAATCGACCCTTGCGGTACACCGGATGTTATTTGTGAAGGTTTGGATGTGTAACCATTCACGATTACAGTCTGGTTTCTATTAGTTAGGTAAGACCTGAACCATTTTATCAAACTACCCTTGATCCCTAAGTTCGCCAGTTTCCTCAAGAGTATGAGATGGTCGACTTTATCAAAAGCTTTTCGAAAGTCTGTATAGACTTTGACAGTAATATTCTATATACATATATTTGATTAATATTAGTATGACAAGACCCGTATATAGCATCATAATATTAGGATTATTGACATTATGACTATTAAATATTGACCGCCTCCGTGGTCTAGTGGTAACAAACGTTGCCGTGAACTCGGGAGGTCGTGGGTTCGATTCCCACCGGGTGCAAGTTGTACATTGTATAATTTTTTCTCGGTCTGGGTGTTTATATGTATAATATGTATATATTTACAAACAAATAATAATAATAATATGGAGTTTATCAACCATCTAGTTTCCGTAACACAAGCCTCGTAGCTTACCACGGAAACTACACACATCAAAAGTGTCTAGGGATCAACATATATTTTTGCAATAACTTTTCTCCTGATTGATATTCATTAAAATTTTCTTTAAGGATTGATCAAATAAAATGTCTTCGTTTGTCTACAGTAACGATAAACCAAGTCACCTTTGCATTAGTAAAAAAAATTGCCATTTTCCTAATAAAGGGATTTTTGACATTTGAACCACTAACATTAAAGTTCGAAAAAAAGACTGAAATAACAGTTTTTTTTTTAATTTTATTGGGTAACTTAAACAATTAATAATCCGTGTTTCTACCGCGAACACTAACAACACAAGAACATCGGTTTGGCATACTCAAAATGAGTTCATCCAAATCACGCTGTGGAATGGCCGCCCATGTTCGTTGCAACAACAAAAAAAGGTCTTCTTGCGACTGGATACCCTCCATATTCGGCAGAGCTCTTCTCTGAAGAATATCCCATGCATGCTCAATCGGGTTCAAGTCTGGCGACTGAGCAGGCCAGGGCAGGACATTGATGTTAGCTGCGGCGAGAGTCTGTCTTACAACTCTTGCGGTGTGCGGTCGTGCATTATCATGCATTAACTGAAATAAGGGACCGATATGCACTTGTAGAGGAACGATGACGTCTGATACAACCGTCTCAGCATAAATTTGAGCGTTGAGGTTGCCTCTGATCCAAATCAACTCAGTTCTTCCGCCTATCGAAATACCCGCCCATACCATGATGGTTCCACCACTATAAGGATGGACTTCCTGGCAGGATTTTAATCGCTGTTGGCGTCCAGGGGTTCTCCAGTGTCGTATACGTCTTGTATCCGGCCTCATACCAAAACGAGACTCATCAGAAAAGCACACGAAACGCCATTGTTCTTCTGTCCAATTTCTGTGTTCAAGAGCCCATTGATATCGAGTCCTACGATTGTGCATTGCTATAGGTGGTACCCGTAGCGGTCTTCGGGAATGAAGGTTCACTTCATGCAAGCGGTTTCTGACTGTTTGGTCGCTAATTAAGTTCCCTGAAGAGCGATGAAGGCTCACGGCTAACATCATGGCGGTTATTGTTGGAGTTCTTCGAGCTGTGATTTGAATGTATCGGTCTTGTCTCCGTGTGGTGCAGCGATACCGTCCTCCATGGCGCTCAGCCACGGTACCAGTGGTTCGGTAACGTGTCCAAAGTCGACTGATAACACTCTGACTTGTATTCAGAGCTAAAGCCACAGTACGTTGCCGGGAACCAGCTTCTATCATTCCCACGGCTCTGATCATTTCTTCCCTGCTTAAATGACGTCGCCGCTCCATAATAACGTTGGTTTTAATCAGTAGTAGGGAAACAGTAGCACTAATAATGTCTTCAATGCGTCTTATGTTTTTATAGGGAAAATATTGACAGCTGATTTTCATCTTTTACTCGAATTTGATTGACAGTTCCTGTTTTAAATTATGAAATGCACCAAAAAGGATCCATATAAATTTATAAAATCATAAATTTATTACAAAGCCACATCTCAATCACAAGAAATCCGCATAAACATGCTTGATCCCTAGACTTTTTTGATGTGTGTAGATGGCGCTGTGTGACCTGTCTGGAAATATTTATTATTTAAATTGTTTTATCTTAAAAAAAACTAAATATAAAATAATAATTACAAACCACTAAAATTAAATTTATTACCTATAATCTAAACCTAATAAAAATTAAAAATCTATAAATAAAAAAATACTGACAACATTTTCTCTTTGTATATCGAGGCTAATACGCTGGCAGAAATAATTGCCAGTCTTCCTATCTCCAGATTTCTTCGTCAGCAGTGTATTCCTATGCCAAACGCTTGGGTCACCAAGGTCCCACCACAAACGGCGCAGACTTTAACCTGTGCGTTTGACGCATTTTCGCAGTTTGAGGTTCTCGACAAAAATCGCCGCGCTCCCCGCTCTGGACGAGGTTGTAGTTGAGATAGGGCTAATGTGTCTAATTGTTTATTCTTAAGTACATTTAGGTAACTAAATTTAAACTGAAGAGCATCTTTCGATAACGTTTTTAAGGCTAGGACACTGTTTTTGCTTCTGTTTGTAAAGTTTGTGTTTTTACGCGTCAACAAAAATATAATTTGTCACGCACGTACGATTCTGCTTCCAATTTAGACAAAGAAAACATAACTAAACATGTAAATAGGTTATCAAAATAAATACTAAAATTTTAACTTGCAGTTTGAGTAACATCTCAATTTATGTAAATCGGAGGACAATTCCCACGAAACGTGGACAATCGGTGGAGCTTTTTATAAAATGATTAAAGAGTTTCGTGCAATACGGGTAGTCGGTAGCGTTCCCGCCGGCAATGGCCTGGGAACACAGGGAAACCTCGCCAAATATGCACTAAAGCTTGGCTTACATGGCATCCAAAACTGACCGCTAATATTTAGATTTTGAACGTCGAAATATTGAGAATAAAAATTTTGTGATTAGACTATTATTTATTTTGTGTTTGTGTTTGCATTCATAACAGTAAAAAACACAGAATTTAATGGTAGTTTCTATATGAACAGACTAACATTAAACGCTTGTAATTGGTACAAATAGGTGGTAGGCGAAGATGGTGGTAATTTGCCCAGTCTGCTGGCGCGGGGAAGTATCCACTGTTTGTGCCAATAGACCCATTAAAGTGTGTATACGTTTTGGGATCAGGCTCGAATTGCCGTCATGCCCAGTCAAGCTGGCATATTGTTAGGGACTGATGTCAGTCATGAGTGTTTGATTCCAGTTGCTAACAATCACTGACCTCGCGCGCCACTTACCATCAGGTGGTCGCAAGGACACATGACGTACTTGTGTATTTAAAAAAAGTTCGAAAAGGGGGATAAGTATTTAAATGACGACAACTAAAATAATAAATAAAGTATGGAGGTTATTGGAATATTATATTTAATCCAGATTATATTTTTCGTTACGTTACGTTGGAAAAAACTAGACATACAAAAATGCTAATATAGCTAAATCCTTTTTAATATCTATAACGTATACATTATCTCTCTATATTAAAGTGTAAAATGTTTAAAGATTAATTCCCCAATCAGCAAATAGAGCCAACCAAGCTAAAAATGTGAGTGTTCAGAAGACTTCCACAACCTTATCCATTCTTCTATTTTCCGCAACCACACGCACAGGCCAAAATATGCATACAATAGCCACTATCCCTTAGCGTACATAAAAATTTGGAGACTCTTACATTTATCGTACGCTGAATTGACTGGGATGCTATCTGAGTCAGTGTGTTATCCCATTCCTATAACCTGGAGTACTTCAAGCAACGAATAAAAAAGCATATTGATAGGCTGACTTAGTGGTAGGGATTTATGTCGGCCGTTAGTGGTCATATGTCGTAATTAGTATAAAAAATATTAAAAACTCCGCCAGCACTCACTAAAAAAAATTAGGATAATGATATATTCTCCATAAGGTCAACTAAAGAACAACTTCACCCCACGACCGAGAAATCTACTTTATATAATATATATAAGTTGCACTATTAAACCATTAATTGTATATGTATTATTTATGTAGTGTATGTATTATTATTATGTAGTTTAAGTATTAAAATTATGTATTTATTTATTTAGTTATAAGTACGTTATTTAAATTAACATCAAAATTATTTAAATATTCTTTATTTTATGTTTGTTTTATACACCTACTACATACCATAATTGATACAATGTCCCGAAGGTTGATGGTAAGAGAATGCCAATCGGCATTACATACGCCTTTTGTTAACAAAACAATAAAGTTTTTAAATTAAATAAAATAAATAAATGTTCGGCCTCCAGATACTTTACCCAAAAACAGTGGCATGTAAGCCGATTCTCCCGCATTGGCGTGCGTTGCAGGCGTGACACGGGTTGAGAACCCTGCAGGCACTATTAAGACCTATAACCATCAGTCGGTAGCCGCTGCCCGAGGTCGCTAATTTTCTCTAATTTTCCTATCAAAACCAAATCGTTTTTTATACTACCTTTTCGCCTCGCAAACGGTACCGGGATTGAATCTATTGCTCTCTGCTTATTGTCGTGGGAATTTTTGTATTTTACAACGTATAATTCTCTTTTTTTTTCTTGTTATATACTGTTTCTTACAACTTTAACTGTTAAGGTAATAACAGTAACTGTTGCGGCGCGTCCGACCTCTTTTGACAGAGTGTGAACTCCTTTTTGACTGACAATATTGGAGTACTATTTTATTTGACAGATTGTTGAACTATGACATCGAAAGACGACTTTTTACTTGGACTTGACCAAGACTTAACAATTATAAATTATTTTATTTTATTTACAATGAAGACGACATTAATATGACGACAAATGTATTATGTACCAGACAGACGATGGTCGATCATATAAATTTTTATTTTATAATAATTATATTATATTTATTTATTTAAAGCAACAAAGAAAATTACTAATATATAAACTAAAGCTATGATATAAAAATAATATATAAAAAAATAATCTCTAGACCCTTCAGTAATATTTTCAAGGAGGCTGACAACATTTCCCCTCTGTATGAAATGAAATGAAATATTTAATTAGGCAGATAAAATAGCTAAGCTAATACGTGGGTCTGATACATAAATTCAAGGTCGCTCAGCGAGCTATGGAGAGAGCTATGCTCGGGATTTCTCTGAAGGATAAAGTCAGAAACGTTGACATCCGTCAAAGAACCAAAGTTACCGACATAGCTTTCAAAATTAGCAAGCTGAAGTGGCAATGGGCTGCGCACGTCTGTCGCAGAAGCGATGAACGATGGAGTAAACGGGTCCTGCAGTGGAGACCACGTACTGCAAGACGCAGTGTGGGACGACCCCCCGCCAGATGGACAGATGACCTGAGAAAGGTCGCTGGTGGGGGATGGATGAGGGTGGCAGAAGATCGTGTAAAATGGCGAGCCTTGGGGTAGGCCTTTATCCAGCAGTGGAGAGATACAGGCTGATGATGATGAATACGTTGGCGGAAATATATGCTTGCCTTCCTATCTGCAGATTGCTTAGTCACCCGTTTGAAGCATAGTGTTAGGGACTGATGTCAGTCATGAGTGTCTGATTCCAATTGCTAAAATTCATGGACCTCGCGCGCCACTAACCATCAGATGGGCGCAAAGTCACATGTCGAGCTAATATATCATTAATAAAATAAAATAATTTGCATTTTTTGTTTCTATTTGCGTTTATATGTTAAAAACACCTTAACCAAGTTTTACGGTTTCAACCCAATAATAGTTCGGTAACAATTGTTAAAAGCATTCATCACTTCTGATTTATAGAATTTTATTTTGCTTAGTTTAGACGCGGATCGCCGTTATTTTGATAGCGATGAGTCATAATGTTTATATTTATGAGTACATACAAATATGGACAAAGATATAATCGACACTTCAATGCGTTGATAAAAGATCTATGTTGACATTGTCGAAAGATTTAGAGGTATCTAAATCCAAAAGGTCGAATGCAATTGAATATATTATTCTTTACCACTAGCCATTGATGTTATTTGAATTGTTTGTTTAGATTTTTGTATATTTAATACGGTATAATTGCCTAATACAATAAAAGGTTAACAATCCACACAATTCAATATTTAAAAAAAATCTTCTAGTATCTGTAGTCTGTTTTAAGCAAAGTAGTCTATCAAATTACTAGGGAGAAAAAACGATCATTTTAGTCATACTCGTATATTTGTTTTAGTAAAATTGAGGAATAAGGGTTTTTGCAATTTTACTGTACAAAAAATATTTAACATTTCCACATAAATTTGTAATTGACGTTTAGGAGCGTCCTTAAGTGACCTCCCATTAGTTATAGTTCCAATTTTCCCTCAATCTTCCTACCTTTTTGTCAGCCACTTTGACAGCTCCTTTTTTTATTTATAGGTAGTTTATTTTTTTATTAGGTTTAGTTTATATTTTAGTTATATATATTTGAAATTAATAAGTATTTTATGAAAATAAAAATAAGATTTAGACATAAATTTGTTACTGACGTTTAGGAGCGTCCTCAAGTGACGCCCTCAATTTTCCGTCAACCTTCCTACCTTTCCGTCGGCCACTTTGACAGCTCCTTTTTTATGTATAGTTAGTTTATTTTTTTATTAGGTTTAGTTTATATTTTAGTTATTTTTATATTCATAAAATACTTATTACTTTCAAATATATATATTAGTTGTCAAAGTGGCTGACAGAAAGGTAGGAAGGTTGAGGAAAAATTGGGACTATAACTAATGGGACGTCACTTCAGGACATCTTTTTTATTTATAGCAACCATATTTTGTTTTAAACTCTTAAATTTTAGGTTTTTATTATATTTTTAATTTAATGTTTATAGAGTTTTTTCTAATGATTTTTTAAAGTACAATCTACACAAAGTAGACCGCTGACGGGTTTTCAGGAAACTATACGAGTATGATAGGGATATTTTATCGATAGGATATTTTTTAAGTAAAATGCAACCATTAAAAGCAGACCACGCTTACGACAATCTCCACTCACGGGCCGTGCAGTACGAAACAACTACTTACTAAATAGTATAAACTTGGCTTGTATAAGCTAAGGCATCACGCATTATTAAATTATGGTTACGCATTGTTTACAAAAGAAACAGTATTCTTTGAACCTCAGGGCAGATCCACTTTTTTACCCAAACCGCCCTCAGTATCGTCCTTTACGCAACGAGTTACGCAACAAAGGATCTCACGCAAAGCAGGTTGCCCTATTGTGTTGTAGGCAAACCCTTTCGGTCGGTCACCTCGCAGTATTTGACACCCTACTCTGGACTTACGAAATAAGATAACAATTGAAGTAATTGAAGCAAGACAGCAATTGCTTTACAGGACGCGGTCGCAGCTTATGTATTTATGGTTTAGAATGCGTCGATGTCAAAAAATAAAATTAAAAATATTTATTGCACAAAGACAATGCCGCTAGCTAGACATTCTATGCTACCTAGGTAAATTTTATTAATTTTGTATTTGTATATCAATAATAATAAAATACTAAATTCTAATAAATAAATTAAAATAACTACATTCTTTTTTGTTGTGATAGGAAGTGTGAAAAGACCATTTTTTAAAATCATGTACACTAACTGATAGTGTCAAATTTTGGGAAGTAATGTCAAAAGTCAAATTTGTTAAAAAAATCAGGTTTGATTACCGGCTAGGATAATAATATTGTCAAACATTATAAAGTAATTTAAGTTGGGCATTATCAAAATAATGTTTAGCATATTAGCATTTTTGGAACTTCCTTGTAGTTAAGAAAGTGCCATCCACACCCACATCTTTTTTATATATACTAGCACGATGGTGATGGTAAGTGAAGCGCGAGGTTCATGAATGTTAGCTACTGTAATCATGACTGACATCAGTCCCAAACACTATGCCGGCTTGACTGGCTATGACGGCAATTCGTGGCTGATCACGAAACGTGTGAATACACTTTACTGGGTTTATCGGCACGAACGGTGGATACTTCCCCGCCCCAACAGACTGGGCAAAAGTTCTCATTAGGATACTGGATCGGTAAAAGGTCACTCTTAGACGTTTCTTGTACTAGTACTTTTGACGTCCTAATATTCTATACTTGTTACTAAAAAGTTTTCAAATTCGTAGATAGTTTTTTTTTAATTTATATTCATCGGGATCATATAGTTCCGACCAAAGTTCGAATATCTGGAATTTCAGAGTAACCCTTGGCTTCGACGGACTAAATGCTGAAATTGCAGCAATGAGCAACCGACATGAAATTAGCAGGCACGCACATCGTTCCTTCGGCATTTTCTCAACAATTTTTGCATACCTTCATGGGAACTACAGGATCGACTGACTTTCTTTTTGTGATACAGTGTAATTAGAACGCTGCTACATAATTTGAGAACGGGTTCTTCGCGCGTTTATTAAATTATTAAAGAATTACACATGCTGATTTCCCTGAGGATCGTACCAATTGTGCGTCATATATTGGATTGGCTTTATTTTTGAAGTGTTTATCTCATAAAAAAACTGGGTTTTGATGGTTTTATTTTAGATCAATTTGGTTTATTGCTGTTTTAAGTATTCGCTGCGTTCCGAGTGCATTTATTAATAAATACAATGTTATCGGTAATTGCATTCTTGTTTATATTTAAGACTTGTAAGTGTAGGTAATAATTTCATACATCTATGTAAAACAAAATTAAATTGTATACAATTGCAAATACATATGTACTGTCTCCGTAGTCTAGCGGTTAAGTCCGTGGATTTAGACTTGGAGGTATCGAGTTCGATTCCTGGTCGCACAATAATTTATTAAATATATTCGTTTTATTTCTCGAGATTGGTACGCTAGAGATATTGATAAGCCTGCAACTTGTCATGATGGGCCTATAGTAAAGTTGGCTAAATGTGAACTTGCTCCTTATAAAAGCGTGGTTTCTGACCACCACACAAGGGATACGGTCGTGATGATACTTAAGTTTTTTTACTTTACTAACTAATCAACAAATGTATGAATTAAATACGGAGTGACTTTGTACAAATATGCTATTTTAGACTCATATGTGATTCTACTGACAGAAAAAAACAACTTAAGAAACCATATGTTGAAATTATCTTTTTTTTACTTTTTCATATAAATTAGCTACGTAAGTAGTAAAAGTAAAGTATCATCACGACCGTTTCCCTTTCGGGGTGGTCAGAAACCACGCTTATAAATAATCGGATTCACATTTAGCCAACTTTACTATAGACCAATGAAGACAAGTGGCAGGCTCGTCGATGTCTCCAGCGTACCAAACACAAGAAATTTCACAATTAAATTAAATATTAATTAAATGTATTTATTTACATTATTAAATATTTTTGTGTCCCGACCAGGAATCGAACCCGGTACCTCGGAGTCTAAATCTAGACCACGGAGGCAGTTACGTAAGTACCTATATTCAAATAAACATTATCAATTTGTGCTGGTCGAGTGGTTTGGTTAATTACGTACCTTGTTGAAAATAGTTGGATTTTCTGACATAAACGCAGACTAGAGCCATGAGTTGTAGCTGGGAGAGTCGTTGCCTGGTGGAAGGGGGCAGAGGGAGTAGATCTCGAAGGTTCGCGATCTCTGCGTTGATCAGGTCTCTGCGCAGTTTGCTGGCACCTTTCGTCGACTTGCTCTGGTCGAACCTGCAAAAAGGAGCTTATTTCATTTATTTATTTTTTAGTTTGTTTTTTTTATTATTATTAGTTTTAATTTTTTTATCATATTTTGTATTTTAATGCTTAATTAATAATTTAATATTTATTATTTGTTTTTTTGTTTTTTTTTTTTTTTTTGTTCGATTCCCCCATGATAGCGATGAATGAGACGATTGGGAAGAAAAAGGGTCTAGCCCATACAGCCAAGTCTGACGTATTTTTTCTATTTTTTTAAAGTTATCATAAAATTCCAGATGTTGCATAATTTGATGCTTTTCTAGGAGTCACTCGCGGCATTATCGCCCAAACACTTCGGGTATATAATATGGTACAGAATGTATGTCTCTCGAATTAGTTGTTTGACTTTTTATTTATATATATATCTATTTATTTATAGTGTATGTTTATGTATGTATTATATAGTATGTATGTGTGTTGTTTTTTTATATTGTGTATGTATATTTAATAAATGCGTAATTATGTTTATTTACTAATTTAAGCTATTTTAATATTTTTCTTTATCCTGCCCATCACCTTACATGATCCCCAAGGTTAGCTGGTGAAGAATGCCTTATGGCGTTATAGCTCGCCTATGTACTAGGTTTTTAAGTGCAATAAAGTATTTAAATAAATAAATAAATAAATGGTTTATGAAGCGCTAAATCCGCAAAAAATAAACTGCATCTTGTGGCCTATATATATAAAGTCCAATTTATCGTTTTCTATAATTATTTACATTGTAAATCAAATCAATACATACATAATATTACAATTGATATTCAGTAGTTTGTTCAGCTATACTTTACCCTTAAGGGCGGGCATACAGATTTATTTATTTAAATGCCAAAGTCAGGATTTTTGTTTAAATATTACATTTTAATTTAAAAAAAATGTTAATCGTATTAACTAATTGTAGCACATTATTAAACAAAATAAACTTTAGTTGTGGTTTTATTTTAATTGTTTTATTTAGTGCCAGTTTGTTGAGTTGAGGTTTGCTCCTCCGTCTTGGCCATGTATAGTGACTTATTTAGCTGTGTGACTCTGTTTTATGCATAGACATAGGATCGTCGCGTCGTCGCTTAAAGACGAACGAAGCGTGCGAGTGAGACCTCGAGGATAACCACAATAGCGTGTGCTAGAAAGAGTGAGCATGAAAACAACCGATACGCCAAATTATTTTTTGACGTTAAGCGCCTATCAACTGGTTCACTTTAGCGTTCTGCATATTTTTCGCGATTATTAAGTATTTTCCAGTAATAAAGTGAATATATTGTGAAATACGAGTATGGTGTCGTGTTCCTTTACTAACTGTGAAGTGACGGCGCGGAATAACGCAAAGAAGTGTACTTTTCACAGGTAATTCTTCAATACTATACCAATGATTTTTAGCATATTTTTGAATGTTTAACGCTCTATGTGACAAAAAAATCAGTCGAGATTGTGAAATACATGTGGTATTATCTTTTAAAATGCCAATAACTAAATTTTCAACAGTAAATAAAGATATTTTGTGTACGTGAAAAAATGATACACCTAAGTAGTGCTTGACTAAACTGACATTTTTTATCGATAGTTATCGACATTTTGTAGTCGCGTGATGAAATATTAATTAATAACAACATGAGAATGGTTGGAAAAGGAAGGAAATATGTCGCAACTCACTGAAATAATATATTAAAGTCGATCTGAGTAACGAGGGTGAAATGGGGTTAACTTTTAAGGGTAAATAGTTTTTTACAATTTTAAATTAAACCAGACCTTTTATCAAAAAATATTTAATGTAAAAGTTGTAGGTAATAAAAAAGTCTATAAGTTTTGTATAAACAATTTTATCACATAACCTAAAATTTTTTTTATATGGGAATTTTCAAATGTTATACTCGTATATGCAAATAGTGGTTTGGATACTAGCATCCGTCCTTAAGTTAGGCAGCACGGTGGTGGCGCGAAATTAAAATATTTTTAGTTAAAGCTGGCAATAAAGCTGAATTTCTTTAGAAAATTTCTATAGAAACCGAGTACTAAATGGAAACGAAAAACTAAATAAAACATCAATATTTACTATTTAATTCTTTAATAACTTCCCTTAAAGTTAAAAGGCGCTTTGTAGTCCTTTTGAACTTAGCTCTTAAATTTCTTATGAGCTTATTTTTTTTCCAAAATCTTTCTTTTAAGATGTGTATTACAGTGCAGAAGTTTCTGTTTTCTTGGAGTTAATACTTCAGTTGAAGGACATTGGGTCTTCTGATGTTGGTGGAGTGCGTTCTCTAGATGGAAACGTAGTGTCCTTATCCACATAGGAAGACCCCTTAGCGTAATGCTAGTAGTATGTCTTATGGATATTATTAGTCAAAAGTGGTGTTGTTTTGTTTAATAATGTGCTACAATCATCGATGTCTATAGATAGGCCTATCCAATACAAAACACAGTCCAAAAACGTGCCGCTTGCGACGTGTACCTACCAACTTTGGGGATAAATTCTCAAGCTATGATAATGTCACATGCAATATTTATCGGAAATTCTTTCGCAATGCATACTAAAAGACTAGTTTCCCTCAATATTATTGTTAGGTAAGCGCGCTCTACGCTTGCTAGCTCGCGACTGTTGGTGCAGCTACATGACTTCGATTGGTTTTGCAGGAACGTTTTTATATCAGTGATGGCCTATCTATATACATCGGTGGCTACAATGTGAATTATTATGGAAAACGATAAATTTGACACGGTATATGGGGCTAAAGTGACAGTTATTTTTTGCGGTTTTTCCGCGCTGTCAACTCTCATATATCCGACGTATTTGCGCGATAAAGTCGCGAGTGACTCCGAAGAGCATCAAATTCTGCAACATCTGGAATTTGACCTCATTAACTCATAAAGTTATTATTATTGAAATATGTTTTTTTTATGCCTAAAATATGAAAGTAAATGACGAGGAGTGATTATTTAAATATAGAAAAGTAAAGTAAAGTATCATCACGACCGTTTCCCTTTCGGGGTGGTCAGGAACCACGCCTATAAATAAGCGGATTTACATTTAGCCAACTTTACTATAGGCCAATCATGACAAGTGGCAAGCTCGTCGATGTCTCCAGCGTACCAAACTCGAGAAATATCACAAATAAATTAAATGTATTTATTTACATTAATATATATTTTTGTGTCTCGACCAGGAATCGAACCCGGTACCTCCGAGTCTAAATCCACGGACTTAACCGCTAGACCACGGAGGTAATATTTAAATGTATTGCTGCAAAATGTATCGATATTACTATGGAACATCTCTAAATTTTACTCACACTAGAATAATTACGCACACTAAAATAATTAACTTTTTGGCGTGTTTTGCAATTTGCTTTGTTGATCTTGTTAGTATTCTATATCTATGGTTTTATGCCGTTTTTGGTTTTCTATAGTGTAAGAAAATAACCTATTTTAACATAATTGTAGTGTTTTAAAGGTAAGCCATATTATAATTAACTATGTTTAAGTCATCAGTAATTAGTTCACACATCTTATTAATCCGTTAGAGCAACGATTTTTGTATAACAAATGAATATTTCTTAAATATATTCTTATTTTGATTGTATAATATTTTTTTTAAATCGATGATTTCTTTTTTATTTAAACTCAAATGACACAGATAGTTTTTTTCAAACAAAAACTAAATCCTTTAATTTAAAGATCGATAGATTGTGAAAGGTATTTAAGCACATCCCTAATAAAACGTCGATATCGATAATACGTAATATTGCACATCACTATATTTTTATTGTAAAGTTGGTATTCCACTAAAGGTAAATTTAAACATGTTTAGAAAAAACGTTTGTTTCAAGTGGGGGTTCTTATTATTACTTGTTCTGTGGACATGTCTAGATTGTTATTTCAATATTGTGTACATTTTTTTAGGCTAGCAAATCCTACATGATTCTATTGTCTATTACTTCATCTTAGGTTTGTTTGTTAACTGTTTTTTATACCTTTTTCTCAAATAAATGTTTGTTTAAAGATAGGACTGGATTAGCATACACAGGCTAACGTAGTGTTCATGAGTACCCGGAAAACTCTATCGCTAGGTTCACCATGTAAATGCGTGTAAATGGTGGTACCGTGTACGATTCCTGGGATTTATTTAACTTACTTGTGATATTTCTATAGTTTGCTAACTCGAGAAATATCCCAAATGAATTAAATAATAATTAAATTTTAACAATTTAAATAAATAAATATTATTGTGTCTCGACCAGGAATCGAACCCGGTACCTCCGAGTCTAAATCCACGGACTTCACCGCTAGACTAGTTTCTTCTGACTTTCTGAAAATGTCCTAATTTGTGTTGTGTATTTATAATATATTTATTTACCACAGTTATATGTTATTTCGGCCTTTTTTCTTCACAGTCCGCCTACCACCTATTGCAATGATGTCAAATGACATTTTTTTTCAAGGAGAATATAATTATATTTGGTTTAACAAAAATATGCAGGGCAAAGGTTAGAAATAACCTTAAAATTATGTATTGATTTCTCAACATAGAGTTTTATAAATGTAAAAGTATTAATAACGAAGACACTACAACGTCAAGTTTTACCTATATTAATTAACTGTCAACATTTATGCTAATTGTAACCGAAATATGTTTAGAATTCCATTTAATATTACACTGTCGTTTGTCTTAACTGCCTCCGTGGTCTAGCGGTTATGTCTGTGGATTTAGACTCGGAGGTACCGAAATAAGGAAAAGCATGCTACGATGGTTCGGGCATGTTGAAAGGATGAGCGATGAAAGATTGACGAACCAGATATATAATTCGAAAGTTGTGGGTGAAAGAGGCCCTGGCAGACTAGACTCACATATCACGATCAAATAAATAAAACATTGACTGAAGGTGCATTAAAAAGTCTTCGTAACCAAAGGGCATGTATGAAGAGGTTAATGAATGCCGACGAAGCGAAAGAGGAAAGAGGTATCTGAAGGGAACTGGCGTGAAGATATGTATGTAGGTACCGGGTTCAATTCCTGGTCGGGACACAAAAATATTCATTAATGTAAACAAAAACATTTAATTAATATTTAATTTACTTGTGATATTTCTCGTGTTTTTTTTTATTTTTCTGGAGACAAAGCATAAAACAAAGGATAAAGCTCGAAGCTTTTTTTTTTCAACAGAAGCTAATTTTGTAGCAACAGTATCCTGGGCATGATTCCATCTCGCTCCAAGATCATTGGGTTAAAATTATGTTGGGTGCATCAGTATAGGTTAAGGAGTTTTAGCCTTAGAATGTAAATTAGTTGTATTTTTGTATGGGTAAAAATGCCTGAAATAAACGATATTGAATGGAATTGTTAACGTTCATGTTTGGTGATGTGACATCTGTCGCACTTCTACATTTTTTTTAGCAGTTTCTAAATAACCGGGCCCTGAACTTAAAGTTCACGCTTATTCGAAAGATGTCGTATTGGTTGAACATATTGGTTTATTTCAAATGTCACTCTAATCATTAATCTTGTTCCTATCATTAATGTTTTCGACAATACGCTAAACGATTACAATTAATTTTGTTGTGTCAATTTTTATCAATGACACTGGTTTTTTTTGATAAACAACGAGTTTTGCTGGCAGGTGATGAAATAATAATGTTTTTCGGCAATTTATCTTATAAGTACTAAATATGTTTTTTTTTATTACTAAAAAAAATCTTTATATTTCTCAGGGACATAATTATAATGTTGATTTCTGAAATAATTAAGTATCACGATCGTAATCTATACCAAGGACGGTGAGACATCATGTTTAAGTAAGTAACTTGTACATATTCTCATTCATTTCCGCCATACGGTCTACTGGTATGTACTTGTTTGGAAGTCACTTCCTAACCTATCGTTCCGATACGCGATAATAGTAACCTAAGCACGCACGTAAAGGTGTTCCGATACGCGCTTAAACTGTTTTGCCAAAGCTGTGTCATCTTCTAGTCAAGCCGGCATAGTGTTAGGGACTGATGTCGGACATGAGTGTCTGATTCCAGTTGCTAACATTCCTGGAACATGCGCGCCATTTACCATTAGGTGGGAGCAAGGTCACATGTGCTATTATAAAAAAATAAAATAAAATAAAATATGCAAAAAAAATAGCTTCTCCAAATCGCTGTTTTATGGCATGGTGCCTAGTACACTAGCAGCATTTTCCCTTTGAATTAGGATACTTAATTTTTGTGAGAAAAACTGCCAGTTTAAGCCAGTTTAAGTTTACTGTTTAACAAAATACCGATTACCGTTTAACGTACTCGTAGGTATTCTAGAAACGTTTAAACATCTGCATGTGTTTCTATATGGATCGTGGGAACTTGCAGAATTAAGCCTTCTACCTTTTCCTCAACGTTTAGAAAACAATACTCCCGCTACGCTTTTTGCACCTAATTTATTTAAATACTTTATTGCACTTGAAAACCTAGTAGGTACATAGGCGAGCCATAACGTTATAAGGCATTCTTTACTAGCTAACCTTGGGGATCATGTAAGGGATGGGCAGGATGTAGAAAAATATTTAAATAACTTAAATTAGTAAAATAAACATAATTACACATATATAGCACTCAAAAATATATATTTTTTTTTATTTTTTTTTATCAAAAATATATATACTTGGCAGATCTCTGGTGTGGGATGCGACGTGTGTAGACACATTAGCTCCATCTCACATCCAGGCGACCTCGTCAGGTGCGGGAAGAGCGGCTTTTTCTGCGGAGAACCTCAAATTGCGCAAATATGCCAACCTTGGTTCCGGTTACGAGTTTGCGCCATTTGGGGTCGTGACGATGGGCCCATGGGGACCGTCAGCGAGGCGCTTGGCCAAGGAGTTGTTAAAGCGGCTGACAGAAAGGTCTGGAGACAGGAAGGCTGGCAATTATTTCTGCCAACGTATTAGCCTCGCTATACAGAGGGGAAATGTTGCCAGTCTCCTTGGGACTATCTCGGATGGGACATCTCTAGAGGACATTTTTTATTTATAGTTTAGTTTATTTTTAATTTTATTATTTAGGTAGCTTTTATATTGTAATTCTTTTATACTGGTTGTATATTACTTCGAATAAAGATATTGTAAGCTTACCATGGTGATATTTATATAAAATACATATACGTACACAATATATATTTTTTTTATTTAATTTATTTGTATATATCACCTATATAACAATCGTTATATTTTGGTATATCAGTTAACAAAATTTAAAATAATAACAATAATGCTATTAATACCATGCATCGTAGAGAAAGGAGCATTAGGAACACAATACAGTAGAAGGCATAAGACCACAAAACTATACAACTATTTAAACGATTTTTCCGTCAATAAAATCTGACAGGTTATAAAAAGCATTATTTTGGAAAAAGAGTTTCAATTTTGTTTTACATTCACTTGGTTGTAGTCTAGTTATAATCCCAGGTAGTTTATTGTATAACAAACAATACACATAAATACTATTTAATACATACATACATAAACATACACTATAAATAAATAGATATATATATATATATATATATATAAATGAAATGTGAAACAACTTCGTTAATTCGAGATACATACATTCTGTTTCTCAAGAAATAATGTGGTTAGAAGGATTTTAAAAACGTTGACGGACGCTTGTTAACTTTAACTGGGTGCTTAAATGAATAATCCCAAACATTAGATTGTGTAAATAGGACGGGGACAAATTAAATTAGGTGGAAAGACGTTGAGAGCACTTTAAGCCGCCGGTTCCGGTTCCACTAATACCAACTTGTGGAATCATTACTAAATTATCATTAAAAATTTGACGTCAGATCCTCGCCAACCCATCTGGCCATTGTGGCGAGTGTAGGCCGAATTCTCCAGATATATGTACTGGAAATCCAACAGTGGACGTATAGGGGCTTTAATGAACTGATTAAAATACTACCTCGTCAACACAAATTTTCAAAAAGTGTTTTACAGAAATATTTTAAGGTCTTACGTTTTACGAGTTGTAATGATTATGATACGAATATCAACTCTAATAGCGGTGACAAGTAAAAGTAAAGTATTATCACGACCTTTTTCCTTCCGGGGTGTAAGAAAATACATTTTTTTTTTAGAAACTTTACTATTCTGACAAGTGGCAAGCTTGTCCATGTCTCTAGCGTAACATTGACATTGACATGATCGTTAAATCATCATCATCATTACAGCCTGTCATTACAACTGCCTCCGTGGTCTAGCAGTTAAGTCCCGGTTCCACTAATACCAACTTGTGGAATCGTTAATAAATTGTCCTAAAAATGACATCATATCCTCGCCAAGCCGTCTGGCCAGCGTGGCGAGTGTAGGCCAAATTCTCCAGATATATGTTCTGCAAGGCCCATCTCCAGCAGTGGAGGTCTAGGACGTTGTGTTCTAGGGGCTGTAATGATGAAATAACTACTTATTTACGAAGAGTACCTACGGTATTTAGATTACGTATTTACAGAACGAACTTTCAAGACGGCATTAGCAAAAACATACAGTTTTGTTGGGAAGGGAGGAAGAATAAAGATAGTCGTATTTTAAACTGCCTATAGTCGGTCCGAAGCACGATACACCATTATTGCCCTATCTCCTCCACACACGATGTGGACTAGGACACACGATACATTTATGGAATGCTAAAAAAATTTAATTATTTTTTATTTTTGGTTATTTGTATTTATGCTTCTGTCTTTAAATATGTAATATTTAAATTTTAATAACGGTGTGTGGTAATTTCACTCAAATTCGATAGCTGATATGACGATCCCAGTCGAATCTCAAGGCAAGTAATCTGACCCACTGACCTGGTGTTCTCCAACGACTGCTGCAGATGCTGATAGAAGTCCTGGTCTAGCCCGTGTTTCAGCTTTAATATTGTATTATATTTAATAACGTGATGTGTGTACACCTTTGCAGGTAGGGTTTGGTAGTACTAATCAATAGCAATTACAACTGCAAATTTCTAGCCAAATTCTTTTTACGAATAATAATTTCATTTCATTTCTAAGATCATAAATATTATATTTAAAAAGATATTGTAATATTATGTAGGTAAGCTTTCTACATCAGAAATCGGATAGAACACGGTAGGAACAGGGATCGGCCAACCGCAGTAGCGAAGCCAATTTCTAGTGAAAATCCCAACAGTTTTCCCACGATGCGAGCCGTTACAAAGGCACTCAATAATTTAGCCAATTTTCCAATATACTACTACTAATGTGTGGTCCATTTCATAAACTTAGCGGAATATACGACAGTAGTTTGGACCTTGAAAGGAGTTGAAGCTAAAAGTTGTGTTAAGTTACAAATCATGAAATGTCAATATAATAAATTCATAGTTGTATTACAGCAAATTATTATTTATGAAAATATTTTAAAAAAGGATATATGTAGAATTATGAATTAAAACAATAATGAGTTGAATGCAGACAGCGAAATTTTTAACAGTGAATTAACGATAGGAATGGCAAATGGAAATAATGTATACATACTTTTAAAGATTTATAGAGAGAAGATAGACTACATTTCTCGAGCTTAAAATACATTCGAGCTCGAAAATTTGTTGAAAATGTTGGAGTGTGCGATCTTAACAACCTTAACAAACATTAATTATAAGACCAGCATTTGATTTATATTTGATTAAATAAATATTGTAAATAAATATCGACATAAGCATAGTGTATGCCCATAATAAGCAATCTATAGAATTTTGAATTTGAATTTAATACGTATGCGTTTGTGGGAGGTGGTGTTGCTGTTAGAAAATAAGGAAAATTACATTAAAACTAATCCTAATCTCATCTAACGCTCGTAGCTCAAGAAACCGCGTGCGCTTATCTCTCCGCCCGACACTTAAGGCATTCGGTTAGGTTCTGTTTTGAAACCACAACAGCGTTTCGGAAAGATGCGATACATGGTGCCTGCATTACAACGTACGGCTATTTCTCTATCTAAGCCTGCTCTATAAATCGTAATGCGATGTTACTGGAGCACAGTATCGGTAATGAATTTATAAGATACCTACCTACTCGGCGGGCGCACGGCGCTGTTATGACAAAACGCTGCAATTGTGTTTTTTCATTCATTTTGGATATCTATTTATTTATAATGTTAATATGTACATATAGTATGTATATTGTTTTTATAATGTGTACGAGTATGTATATGTATATTTGTGTGCTATAAATTATTAATTGTTTATTTTAGAAAAAGCTGGTAAATAATGGCGTTATAGCTCGCCTACGTACTAGGTTTTTAAGCGCAATAAAGTATATAAATAAATATGATGTGGGAAGTGAGTCTAATGAATGGATAAAGAGTATGAGAGCCGACATCAGCCATAAAAGCAAAAGAGTGCAAATATGTGTGTATATTTATTAAAAAATAGACAGTGGGAGTCTTACAGGCCCGGATGTCTAATGGGGACATACCCCGTTTTCCCTGGCAGCTAACAACCCGCTGGTAATTTAAATGCCCTTTTAGTGCTGGGCGCCCGTGTGGCTTACGCACCTAGGGAGTCTAGATTCGACTACTACAGCTTAACTCCAGGAGCACATCTGTGGGTGGCCGTGCGCAAAACAGAGCGATATTCTAGAGAGTTCTCCTCAATTGTCGGCATCTTCAGACCTCGAGCTATAACAGAATTACGCACGAACGACGGCGGCCCTTAGCTGCGTAACCTTTTTTTATTCAACGTGTATGTAAAAAATGATACGCATAAATTCGGCGGGCTACAGGCTATTCATAGACCAAAGAAAATTTATGTAGTAAGGCATTTTAATTAATTCGTAGAGTAGGTTTCATTGAGAGGAGAAAATAGCCTTATACCTAAAAATAATCTCATTTTCTTACATTTTAGAGTCTTATAGATACATTTGGCGCGGTGGTGACTCAGTTATAAGAACGCGTTCCTTAAATCCTACAAAGGTCGGTTCAAACCCCCCCGGCATGTACCAAAGAGAAATACACTTTTATTACGTACATTTGTCATAGATTTATAAAACTACCGTAGAGAACGTTAAGCCGTCGGTAATACTAACTTGTGGAATCGTTAAGAAATTGTCATTAAAAATTGACATCATATCTTCGCCAATAGCGTGGCGAGTGTAGGCCAAATTCTCCAGATATATGTTCTGAAAGGCCCATCTCCAGCAGTGGAGGTCTGGGACGCTGTGTTCTAGAGGCTGAAATGATAGACACATTTATAGATTTAAAAATAAAAAATAAAATCCAATCAATGTTTTGTCATAACAGGGTCGCGCATGAACATGATATAAGTACTAGCAACAATATGGAGTGTACGAGCAAAGTGTGAAAAACAATCTCATCAAGCCGGCATAGTGGTAAAGACTGTGTCAGTAATTGTTAGTAACTAAATCGTTTTACTTCTTACTAGTTTTTTGTCTCTTTTGTTACATATAAAAAAAACATTATCAAATTCTAGACACAACTCTTTTTTATTGTTCGATTCCTGGTCGGCACATATTAATTTAAATAATATTTAATTTATTTGCGATATATCTCGAGTTTGGTACGCTAGAGACATCGACGAGCTTGCCACTTGTCATGATTAGCCTATAGTAAAGTTGGCTAAATGTTAATCCGCTTCTTTATAAGCGTGGTTTCTGACCACCCCAAAAGGGAAACAGTCGTAATAATACTTTACATTTTCTTTTATACATACATACATATCTTCACGCCAAATCCCTTGCGGGGTAGGCAGAAACAATTGAGCGCCACTTGTCACGATCACGACATACCTCATTCGCTTCTTCAACATTCATCAACCTCTTCATACATGCCCTTTTGTTTCGATAGCTTTCTAATGCACCTTCAGCTATTGTTTTATTTATCTGATCGTGATATGTGAGTCTTGGTCTGCCCACAACTTTCGCATTCATTCATCATCATTACAGCCCCTAGAACACAGCGTCCTAGACCTCCACTGCTGGAGATGGGCCTTCCAGAACATATATCTGGAGAATTTGGCCTAACTCGCCACGCTGGCCAGACGGCTTGGCGAGGATTTCGCATTATCAAGCATTAATCGCAAGTAATATATCTTCAATAATCCTTTCCACATGCTCGAACCATCGGAGCATGCCTTTCCTTATTTTTGTCCCTATACTTTCTTTCATACCTACCTTTTTGCGTATTTCATCATTACGTATGCGGTCCGTTAAAGTTACTATTTTCTTTTATAAACTTTAAGAAAATTTATATACTTAAAATAATTATCAACAGTTTCAATAAATTAAAGTATCGTCATGACCGTATCCCTTGCGAGGTGGTCAGAAACCACACTTTTTTAAAAACATGTTTCTCATTTACCCAACTTTACTATATATAGAAAGAAGCAAGCCCACATGACAAGACTTTGAGTCGATATCTCTAGCGTACCAGACTCTTGAAATATGACAAGTTCATGAAATAATTTCTAGAAAGCCCATTTCTAAAAGTTCTAAGAACTTGTGTTCTAGGGGCTGTGATTAATGAATGGATGAAACCACAAAAATATAATCAAATCATAAATAATCTTACTTAAAGTTTAAACATAAAATTTACAGTTATCTATCACATTATTATTGACTTTATTACAACGATCTTAAAGGTCACTTTGTTATGCAAATTGTAGGTTTATCTATGGCCGATTGTACAGTCAGCAAATGGTAAGCCGGCTCATTTATAACAAGAAAACTATATACTTGCAAAAAAAAATCATTATTGACATACATCTATGCACATAATTTAGTTATTTTAAAACTTGATTGCACAACTAAACCTTAGGAACAAAGAACAAATATAGGCGCAATGAAAGTAACAGTAACAATAATATACCATTCAAAGATAATTCAACAATTATTATTTATGTAGTAGTCACAAACCACGCTTTTTTTAATCAAGCTGATTCATATTTAGCCAACTTTACTATAGGTCAATCATGACAAGTGACAATCTCGTCGATGTCTCTAGCGTACCAAACTCGAGAAATATCACAAATAAAATTATATATACATTTATTCGAAAAAATATTTACAACATATAAAATAAAAATTAATATTAAGGATAGGGATATAAGTCCCGTCCGCGTGGAATGGTGGCAAGAACGCTGGCTGCATTTCCCCGCTGAATTGCAATACTAATTCTCTGGGCGAAGAAAGAGCCAGCCCTCTTGTCACCGGAGGAGACAACAAGACGCGGTGTTATGTCTTTTAAAAACTTTTTTGCGCTTGGACTCCATGGGCCCAGAGTTTCTACAGCAAACGGCACAAATATGTAATCTTTTAATATACTTACATACTTGCGCCGCTTGCTGGACTCCGCATTTTCCGCCGCGGCTCCCGCTTTATGCGCTGTCCCCCTGAGATGCGACGCGGCAAGGGTGTCAACGCACGTGGCGTCCCACACTAGAGCACGACCCCGTTCCCAGGGGACCAACGTCATACCATCGGGTCTCTTGCCATCATCTCGGATAACTCCAACAGGCTCTAGAAGAGCTGGAACCTCGATGGTGGCTAGAGCCCTTTTTATAGTATCGTTAAGGGAGCCGTGGCGGGAAAATCTGCCCGCACTTTTGGAACAGGAGAGCCCATGAACTCCAATAAAATAATATATCCTTATATATTTATATGACAACGCCAATTTACAGCTACAATATTATATTATTAAATAGAATTCTTTGACATTGTTATTATTATTATTTTAATAATTTTATTTTGTTTTAAACATTATTATAACTATGCCATTAGAATTTATTTATTAGAACAGTAGCGTTTTCATTTATATGTATTTTGTAAATACATTAGTATTTATTGAGTTGTTCAGTTGATATCATGTTTAATTTTTATTTGATTACCAATAAGAACTTTGTCTTTTGAATATAGCTTCATATAATTGTAAAGACTTTTAAATGTATAAATATCTGACGTGTAAAAGTGGTTGTAATATTGCCAATTTACTGAATAAATGAATTTGAATTTGAATTTATTCCACAGACTTAACTGCTAGACCACGGATGCAGCAGATACTTTAAAATAGGTACGAGTAGAAAGCAGAAAAAATATGAACAATTACTTGGAATAAGTATTTTTTGAAATGTGGTGTAGAGTAGTTTTTGTTGAGTGTACAAGTGTTATGAAAGTAAGACAAGAGCCGAAAGGGCCTAGAGCAAGTAATTTCACCTCATATCACACGGGGCAACACAAATTTCCAACAATATCTGTGAAACTTGAGGCTTATAATCTGCGACCACTTATACTCGTTAGTTATCGTCTATGTGTGTGCGGGTGTGTGACAAAATGTGTATGTGCTTGTGTATAAACAAAATATAAATATACAAGAGACTTACTTATAAGGCAGTCTCGACATTTGATAACGATCTTAGAGATTTTTTTTTTATACTAGCACGACATGTGACCTTAAGCCTACCTGATGGTAAGTGGCACGCAAGGTCCATGAATGTTAACAACTGATGTCAGACACTCATAACTGCCATCAGTCCCTAACACTATGCCGGCTTGACTAGATGCTTTTTCACACTTCGTTTGAAGGACTCCAACTTATAGGAAAGTGGAAACACAGAGGTTGGAAGAGCATTCCACATCTTTATCGTACGACAGATGTATGAGTTCGGGCAGTAAGTATTTTTTTCTTTAATACCAGATCGACATGGGACCTTGCGCCTGTCGCATGCTAAGTGGCGCGCGAGGTCCATGAATGTTAGTAACTGGAATCAGACACTCATGACTGACATCAGTCCCTAACCCTATGCCAGCATGACTGGGCATGACGGCAATTCGAGCCCGATCTTGAGACGTGGGAATACACTTTACTGGGTTTATCGGTGCGAACGGTGGATACTTCCCCGCCCCGGCAGACTACCACCATTAGTCCGCCTACCATTTACTATTTAAGGACCGGTAATATTACAATATGATAATTTTTGACATTTAATACTCAGCTCCTATTTTTATTTATTTTTATATTAAGGTGGACATCTAAATAAATCGTTTATTTCAAACAATACCTTAAATTAACATAAATCTCATTATATGTCCTAATATGTGTATTATGAACAATATTTTTTATTATTTGCAACTCTAGAAGCAAATACGAAAATGTCAACCGGCTGCTGTGAAACGGTAAACCGTTGAATCATCTTGTTTATAAACGTGGTTTCTGACCACCCCGAAAGGGAAACGGTCGTGATGATACTCAGCTCACGCACGACTGCTAGGGGCCATCATCATCATCATCAGCCTGTGTTTTTCCACTGCTGAATATATGCCTCCCTCAAGGCTCGCCACTGCACGCGGTCTTTTGCAACCCTCATACAACCCACACCAGCGACCTTCTTTAGGTCATCCGTCCATCTGGCGGGGTTCGTCCCACTCTGTGTCGTCACGTACGTGGTCTCCCCTCTAGAACCCGTTTGCCCCATCGATCGTCGGCTTTGCGTCAAATGTGTCCAGCCAATTGCCACTTCAGCTTGCTAATTTTAAATACTATGTCAATAACTTTGGTTCTCTAACGAATATGAACGTTTCGAAATGTATCCATCTCTGAAATACCAAGCATAGCTCTCTCCAAAACTCGCTGAGTGACCTTGAACTTGTGGACCAGACCCACTGTCAGCGTTCACATCTCTGCACCGTACGATATTACGGGGAGGACGCACTGATTAAAGTTGTCTTCAAACATTGTGGCATGGACGATGAGAGGATAAATGCGTCTGACGGCTTCATTGCTGAAGCTGAATAGTCTGTCCAAGGTAGACGTATTGTAACTTGGAGTGTGGCATTTCCCACACATATTGGCTTCGACCTTAAATGGTTGTCCAAGTTCATTTCGAGACCAACTTGCTGGGAAGCCACGTTTAAGCCGTTCAATATTCTGCTAAGATAAGATGAGCGAGCTGGCCATGATGACTATGTCATTCGCGAATCGGAGGTGTAATTTAGTTTTTTTTTAAATTAACAGTCTACTCGTATAATTACGTGTCTGTGCAACACTATAATATCATAATGTATGTAGATTGGTGTTGTGTCAAAAAGCGACTGACACGATAAGTGGTAATTTTACAAACTATTACTATAGTCTCGGGGACCCGAAGCCAATTATGGTTAAGAATTTGTTCTTGAAAACTGAATTGGGTGTGTTTGTTTCTTGAATATTGTTTTGTACAGTATACTAGGGAGCAAAATTAGAGGAACATACATATGGAAATATTCAGAAAAAAGAAACAAAAAATAAGATCATCATCACATCCCCTGGAGCAAAGAGCCCTAGACGTCAACTGTTGAAGATAGGCCTTCCAGAAAATTCTACATAGCCAAACCTTTACGACATTTAGACAGTAGGTGCAATATTAATTAAGTCGAAAGCCGGTCAATAGCAATAAACAAAATTATATATTTGTGGCATTTGGGGTTAAAACAATGGGTATATTCCAACAAATGTGAAGCTGTCTTTAAGATGTGTCCTTAAGATAAGGTGTGCCGGGTTCATTCAAGATACCATATAATAAGCATATCTACGACGAACTTATTAAATTCATGCAATAATAATAAAGAAGAAAAAAAAAACCTAAGCTTTAAACCTAGAGCTTGTATTTGTGTGTAATAATATAATATAACATAATACAATATAATAATTAAATAAATAATATAATATATGTAAATTCGTATGTGAGTGTGAGAGTTAAGTAAATCGAATTTATAATTTTTTTTTTTTTTATTGTGATCAAAATATCTTCTGTTTGGTTATAGTTCTTTGTTAGAAGCCAGATGTTAACATTATTTTTGCATTCAATTCTTCCATCATATGACAACCTGCCAACTTCGAATGATGAGTTAGGACCATAGACGAAATGAAGAACTGTCTCACTGTAAGTAATAAATAAATAAATAAATATTTCCAGACAGGTCACACAGCGCCATCTAATTTCCGTGGTAAGCTACGAGGCTTGTGTCACGGAAACTAGATGGTTGATAAACTACATATTAAACTTTTTTTTTTTTTAATATATACATAATATACATATAAACACCCAGACCGAGACAAATTATACAATGTACAACTTGCCCCCGGTGGGAATCTAACCCACGACCTCCCGAGTTCATGACAACGTTTGTTACCACTAGACCACGGAGACGGTCAAGTACACTTAGACTTGCAAAATATTTGAACATAATGGATTGTGCGAACGGAGTAGATGCAAAAGCGTAAAACCCTCTTAAAAGATACAAATATAAAATATTTTTGTTTTTAAATACCTATTGCAAGTGCTAACATTGCGATTCCTCTAATTCAGGTCATGAGTGTATGCAGATACTTGAATTACAATAATGTTTATATAATACTAGTACCGACCATTCTCTGGACAAAGGACAAAGATTCTTAAGAGGACTCTAAGGTCAATCAAAAGCCATATTAGTTTTAACTTGAATAATAAATTAACTTGTGTTTTGTTCTAGCCAATGTCACAGATCATGGCTATGGGTGCGTACCATTAAACTACCAATCAACTCTCAGTTCCTCTTCACTCTTCCAGCAGATATTCAGATTCTCTTACTGTTTCTGCAGCCCGCCAATGGCTACCTTTGTCTATTAGACAGGCTCCGTCTTTAAATATATTCAAACATTTATTAATTACATATTTTGTTTAAAAAACAAAATGACATCTAATTTCCACATCTCGACATAGATAATTATTATATTAGTATGTTATTTATACTTACTATGGTATATTTATGATTGATTTTAACTATTATTATTATTCTTATTTCGTACTCTGCACCCATTATAATAATTTCTTACTCTCCCAAAGGTTAGCTGGTAGAGAATACCACAGTATTATGATCGCCTATGTACATTATTTTATATTTTGTGTGCAATAAAGAATTATATTATTATTATTATTAAATTATATGAAACTAGTTGTGGTAGTGAATAGAAAAAAAAACTCTCAAATGACCGTAGGATCAATTGTCATGTTTAGCTGTTGAAATGTATCAAATTTTAAAAGGCGAATCTAACGAGAAGACAAATATATGGTCGTAGAGTCACATATGATGATAGCTTATGTCCGTTTCAGGTTTCCAAGGAATATTAATGCCAAATTTTATCGAAATCGGTTCAGTAATCTCTCATATTCAACTATCTATCCCTCTACTCACTTCCAGCAGATATTCAGAGCTCGCTAGTGGAATAAACTTCCACTATTGCTCAGACAAGCTCCTTCTATCTCCATCTTTAAAAACATGGTATTCAGTCACTAAGCAAAATTTCTCAAACACGTTCTAATATAGTAATTATTTTATATACGAGATGACTTTGTATGGTCTCACGTTAGACTATTATGTAGTTCTATTAATAGAAATAAATAACTTTTTCTAAGAAACCAAATGTCGGAAATGACATTGTTGTATGGCTTCTCCATACAAATTGGCTTTACAGTTTATATGGAAAGGCCAGTAAAAAAAAGAAGAGTTCTTCGCGCCATTTTGCGTGGACATGTCAAGTGCAAGTTTCTGTTTTGTAAATTAATTTACTGTGGATATTATTGATCAAAAGTGGTGTTGTTTTGTTTAATAATGTGCTACAATGTGAAAAATTATGGGAAACGATAAATTGGACTTTAAATATGGGGCACAAGTTGCAGTTTATTTTTTGCGGTTTTCCAGCGCTGTTAACTCCCATATTTTACCCGACGTGTTTGAGCAGTGGATGGTTCCGCGAGTGACTCCAAGAAAAGCATCAAATTCTGCAGCATCTGGAATTTGATGATGACCTCATTAATTCATGAAAAACAAAGATATATTACGTCAGACTTGGCTGTATGGCCTAGACCCTTTGCCTTCCCTATCATCTCATTCATCATCCATCGGGAGAAGAAAAACAAAAAAAACAAAAAAAAAAAAAACTCACATAACAGTATCACATAGTTTTACAATTTCGAACAATATGTGACAAAAGGAATCAGGTATCAGATGTTGTCGTGCAGCAGTACAAGTACTTACACCGTATATTTCCGACAATGGTATCTTGGAAAAGTTCAATAGAAAAATTGGTATTAGTCTAACGTAAGATCCCACAATATCACACGGTATAGGTATGTATGTATTTTATGTATCATCATCATCATCACGACCGTTTCCCTTTCTGGGTGGTCAGAAACCACGCTTATAAAGAAGCGGATTCACATTTAGCCAACTTTACTATAGGCCAATCATGACAAGTGGCAAGCTCGTCGATGTCTCCAGCGTACCAAACTCAAGAAATATCACAAATAAATTAAATATTAATTAAATATATTTATTTACATTAATAAATATTTTTGTGTCCCGACCAGGAATCGAACCCGGTACCTTCGAGTCTAAATCCATGGACTTAACCGCTAGACTACGGAGGCAGTCTATATATATATTATGTATACTGTTGATATACATATATATTATATAAGTAAACTATTATAAAATGACTACAGCATTAATCGCACCTTGTACAATACTTTTGTAAACAATGTACAATAAATACAAATATTATTATTACCTTTAGTAAAATAGGATTTCAGACAAGAGCAATATAATACAAAGAAAATAGGTAACTAATAATTTCAAAGTTCATTGAACATGTAAACAAGCTTTGTGGTGAACAATGGTGTGAATGTAGCCGCAAAAGCTCGTGATTATCATCTGCTAATTATTCCGACACGACTTCAGGATCATCCTGTTTGTCGCGAAATATACTCCAATACACATTTACATTTAGTCAGATCGTTATTACTGGTTTTTACATTGACCTAATCCATGTTCCTGGTAATCTGACTTGATCTGATGAGTTTTAGGTCTGTAATAATGAAAATATATAAATCTATAAGATCACTTAAGTATTATCATCAGCATATGTCTCTACACTGCTCGGTGTGAGGCTCCCCCTAGGCTTGCCATTACACACGTTTATCCAGTCCCTACCAGCTGCAGCGCCTTTTTCAGGATAAAAAAGCTCTCCAAAACGGCCAAAGTGTTGTAAACGTCATTGTGTTTAAGTTTAAACGTCTAAACGTATTTCCTTTACATATTTTTTTGTTTAATAATTGGTACTAGAAATTTTTGTTCGTATAATTTTTAATTGTCTTTAAAGATTGTACAGAATACATCAGCCCTAAACACGTAATTTATTTGCATAATATATGTTCATAACCGAGTTGGGGATCATCAAATTCCAGATGCTGCAGAATTTGATGCTTTTCTTGGAGTTACTCGCGGCACCATTGCTCAAACACGTCGGGTAAAATATGGGAGTTGACAGCACGGGAAAACCGCAAAAAATACACTGCAACTTGTGTCCCATATTTAAAGTCCAATTTATCGTTTTCCATAATTATTCACATTATAGCACATTATTAAACAAAACAACACCACTTTTGACAAATAATATCCACAACAAATTAATTTACAAAACAAAAACTTGCACTTGACATATCCACGCAAAATGGCGCGAAGAACTCCATGTCAAATTGAGGTAAAACATTTTATTTTATTTTTTTATTTTATTATGGCACAAACAGCCATTACAAATGAAGTTATATAATTTAAAAAATAACATAAAATAAGACCTTTATGGCCAATACTTAAACAAATTGTAAGCAATTAATTATAAGACAGAAGGAAGACATACTATTTAAAAGAAAGATAAGCAAGTTATACAAGACATGATATAGTAATAACAATAGGTACCTACTAAGTTAAACAGTTACAGTTTTTATTTTATTTTGGATAAGTCTATTAAAGGTGGCTGGTGAGGTATTAAGTATATCTATTTCGGAAAAATGGTTATTGTACAATGTAAGAGAGCGAATTATAAACCTATTTCTAGTGTAGTTATTTAGGGCTCGCGGTGGAACAAAAATGTTATAATAATATGTATTTATTTTGATTGACTGCCTGTTCCTTATATATAATTCAAAGCGCCCTTTGCAAATAAGTGCTAATGGCAAAATAAAAAAATATTGTTTGACCGTTCCATTTTTGTTTTAAAATGTAATGTTAGGATTGTCGCACACGGTGCAAGTTCCATGTGCATGGTTGAGGCGCTTCCGCAGGTTACATGAATCGTGTATTATACCGCGTAAAGAAGCGTACGGATCCAGCGACTCGAGTATGTACGTATATCCGTATAGACATGTGCAAGCGTTGTGAGAAGACGTGTTTTTGATTCAGCTCACAAAACCTACAGAACTGTGTTAGCGCAGTTAATGAGCAATAACCACGACCAAACAAGCAAGTGACTTGTGCCTACTCCTCGCGAGTGCCCGCACCAGTAACTTACTCCAGCACCATGCACCGTGTACAAGCAAAGGCGAGCAACTTTTGCAATACTGCTCGTCCGGGTAAATCGTGCCAGTAACTTGCTTCTGCAATATGCACCGTGTACAAGCAAAGGCGAGTAACTTGTGCAATACCTACTGCTCGCGCGGATAACCCGTACTAGTGTCGTAATATCGCCAGTAGTTTATACTATAAATTGGAAAAGATATTTATATTAGGATGGAAACTAGGTATTATGGTATATTGTTTTGCACTAAAGGTAAATTAGGAGTGTCTCTTCCAACGGGTGTTATATCGCAAAATACTGTGAATGTGTACATTTACAACACGACTCTAATTTCTCGTGAAATTGTGTTTGTATATTTATGGATCCAAATCAGCCGAGAAGACGCCTAAAGGTTAGTGCTTTTTTTTCCTGGATACAAAACATTTCTCTAATTTCTCCGCACTGTCTCCCCTTTTTTCTTTTCTTACACCTTATTATTAGTGTCCCGCAGGTTCTTCGAGTTTTTATATATTAAAAATTAATCGCAAATTTAATTCGCATTTACCTAAATAGTTGCCGCACGCCACATGGGCTTGGCCACTTTGACCACCACACAGTTTGGTTCTTGTAAATAAAAAATACTGCTCGCGCGGGTAACCTGTGCCAGTTACTTGCTCCAGCAACATGCACCGTGTAAAAGAACCCTTAGAAATAGCATCGCTGAAATTACATTAAAAATTCTGTGTGTGTTTAAAAACGGATATCAATTAAATAGCCTTTGATATTGACTGTGTCCGTTCGTTAAAGAAACTGAGTAGGATCGCAGTGACGACATTGACGATTAATGATTAGGCGGTTATTAAGATTATACTTTTGATTATAAAAAGTTCAAAGTCAAGTACAGTCATTAGTCATTATGTATGGTACAGATAGATGTTGCTATTTGTTTTTGACACATAAAAAAAGCAATATACGGGTACCGCCTCCGTGGTCTAGTGGTAACAAACGTTGCCGTGAACTCGGGAGGTCGTGGGTTCGATTCCCACCGGGGGCAATTTGTACATTGTATAATTTGTCTCGGTCTGGGTGTTTATATATATAATATGTATATATTTCCAAAAATAAAAGTATAATATGTAGTTTATCAACCATCTAGTTTCCGTAACACAAGCCTCGTAGCTTACCACGGAAACTAGATGGCGCTGTTTGACCTGTCTGGAAATATTTATATTTATTTATTTATTATATTCCTGTTTAATATACGTTTAAAATACGTAAATGAGCACGCGTTTCCAACTCTCCAGACAATCTTCTAATTCCTTTATGTCATCACCGTGTCGCCAACAATTTAAAACAAAAAAAGTAAAGTATCATCACGACCGTTTCCCTTTCGGGTGGTCAGAAACCGGATTAAATAAGCGGATTCACATTTAGCCAACTTTACTATAAGCCAATCATAACAAGTGGCAAGCTCGTCGATGTCTTCAGCGTACCAAACTCGAGAACGATCACAAATTAATTAAATATTATGTAGGCGTAAGTAAATACATTTACATTAATAAATATTTTTGTGTCCCGACCAGGATTATTTATTATTATTATTTCACCAGCAATGTCTTTGACCAACTATTATATTATGCAAGCAGCTGCAGTATTTGTTATTTTGACGCATAGTTAATTTGACTATTATGTCCAAACATGTAAATAGCATTCCGTCGGCGACGACTGAAAACCTCTTAACAAAATTTTACACGTTGAAAATAATAATTTTAAAAATGAAAAAATACTTGAATTAAAAACTTTTTTTTATTATTATTTTTAGTCATCGCTGTCTGTTATAATATAATACGAGTAGGTATAGGTATATCATGTTTTTGACCCCCTAGAAAGGGATACTGTCGTGATGATACTTTTTACATCTTTATTATAGGTGTAGGTAAGTAAAGATAAAACTTACATTGAAATTTTAAATGATAATGTAACTAACTTTAAATCGTTATAGATTATAAATGGTATCTCTAAATGGAAAAATTATAAGAGAAACCTCAATATGATTTTCAAATACCTATTCGATTCAGTATAGTTCGTTGACATTATTTTTTATTTTCCACAATATGGCGTCTGGTCCTTAACTAAATTTATTTAATGGCAAATTTTCAGTGACACTCGCGTGATGAAGACAAATCAATTGACGTGGGAATCATTAATATCAGCCGATGCGTTTGGTCTCCAGTGTACCACAAAGTTTAGTTAGTTTAATTTATTTATTTTGTAAGTAGGCATAGGACAATAAATATAATGTATTCTGCGCTTTTACATGCCAAAAAATTAATTAATACAACGAAAAGCTTATTTTCTGGGAAATAGCTTGTATTTGGAGCAGCACATTACAACCCAAATATACATAATTATAATCTTAAAATTATAGCTGCTGTAAATAGGCATTGTCATATTATAAACTAAGACATACACAATTATAAAATGAATACATCAAGGATTATAGCTGCTGTAATGAGGCATTGTCATACTACAAGCTAAGACGAAAACAATTATGAGGATGTCACTAAGATATTAGCTGTGTAAAGTGGCATTGTCATACTATAAGCTAAAACATTATTAAAATGTCACATAATTTATAGCTGCTGTAAAAAGGCATTGTCTAAAGAAAAAACCATACATACATACGAGTACATACATAGGCTGATAAACAGATAACCCTTCTTTAAATAAAAGACTTCGTAAAAAGCTTCCTGATTATTTTGTACGAGACGATTAATTTATTTTATTTTATTTTTAATTAGCATGTAGTTATTAAATATTATCACTGCTTTACTTATTAAATAGCTTTCCTAATTATACGAGTATAAAAAAAATAAAAATAAATTAACAATTGGGGGCTATTTATTGTTTACTAGTAAATAAACATTATTAACAAGCGGAAGTAGTTTGGTTGTAAGAACGATTTGCCTAAAATCCTAATACGTCACGCGTAGGTTGCAAGCTCTGAATGTACCAAACAACACACACTTACGCACATTTGTCATAGATTTACCCCGTTCCCGTACCTCGTTAAGCCCGGTTTCATTAATACCAACTTGTGGAATCGTTAATAAATTGTCATTAAAAATTAACATCAGACTCTCGCTACCCCGTAAAACTTCTGGTAGGCCCATCTCCAACAATGGAGGTCTAGGACTCTGTAGAGTAAATGTCTATAAGTAAAATTAGTGTTTATTTTTGTTTATGTAAGTTAAATATAATAAAATAATAAATACATTTATAAAAATATCAGAATCAATCAATCTAATACAGTTCCTAAACCAAATGAAAAAAAACGCGTAGGTAACTACTTATCGAATCAGCAAAAAGTACTTAGATAACAATAACAATTGAAAAAAATATATAATTCATTGTAAAGATTCGCTTTAACACCGCATCTCATTACTCTTCGCTTAGGTTGTTTTTCCACTAGAGACGTGCGAGGTAGCTAAGCGGTCCACAAGAAAAATATCACTTTATATCCTAGCAAGTTCTATAGTCCACGTTGTTATTGTTACTACGGCTAGTGTTGCCCAAACCTGGGCATGGTCTTGCAGTCTTGGTCTTGCTTTTTTGCACCAGACCACCGATACGTTAACGATGCAAGAGTCGAGTCTCGCAAGACTCTTGCTTAGGACGCTTCTTCCTTATTTTTATTTATTTATTTATAAACTTTTGGGAAGACCAACAACACAAAAATATAACATATATATAAATTATATAACATATATATAATTTAGGAGGTCAAGGTCTCCACTGGTAGTAATAGTATGACTAAAATAAAAGAAAATGACAAGTACACAAAAATAATAAGAAAGAATTTAACGGATATAAAATAAAAAAAAAAACAATGATAGAAACTTACTACAATAAATAAGCATTTATGGTGGTTTATCGAAGAAATTTGCACTTAAAAATCTCCTGACTACTGGAATCGAATGATGGAAAATGTCGTTTTCGTATTTATGACTAATATCATTATAGGCGTTACACATACGCCACAAATGAATTTTGCCTATCATTTGTCTTTACTGCAAATGTAGGAAATTGAGTTTGCTTGTTTTTCTAAAAATAATCTCATTTGTATATGTTTTTTTTAATTATTTGTAACTGTGTCGTGTCTGTCTTTTTTAGAGTGCACAGGGAAAAATATCAAAGCCTTATAGATGACTGGTCATACTCTGTACGAGTATGACCCTATGAAATATCCCTAAAACTAACTATTGTTCCGTGTTTTCTCCCGTAACAAAGTTGTACGTATTGATGTATACATCTTGTAAAGCGTTATTAAAGAGTTTTTTATTACAAATCTGTGTACATTTTTAGATACATGTTGGTCAACAAGATCTTTTAAGTAAATCAGACTAATAGATAGATAGATAGTTAAATTCTTTATTGCACAAATAATACATTTTACAGTACATAGGCGAGCTTAATGTCTAAAAACATTATCTAACAGCTAACCTTTGGGAGATGTGAGCAGGGATTTTATTTATTTATTTATTAAGTAGGCACACAAAACAAATTTTAGCATTACAGTTTCTAAAAATAATGGATATAGTGTATAGACATTGCTAAAACTCAAAGCATGTGTACACAATATCAGCCATGTATTATAAACAATGACGTACTTATAACGTGTTTTTTTTTTAAGTTACGAGTTAATAAGTGTTACAAATAAAAGAGAGAGAATTAAACTATTTCAAAAAAATAATAATGAAAAGAGACCAAAAGTAAAATCAATGAATATCAGTTCAAAAATAAAAATAAAGCAGGTGTTAGATTATGTCCTTCAAACTCGACTTCAGTGTCGAAAGTCTTCTGTCAAAAATGTCGATGTTGTGTTTGCTTGTCAGTTCATTGTAATATCTACACATCCTCACAATAGGGTTAAAGTGGGACGTGTTATTTGCATACATGCCGAGAGTAAAGATTGTAAGGTGCATGACCATTAATATTTGAGATAAAGAGATTTATTGCTAATAGTTCTCGAGATAGACAGATACTTCAGGCTTACAAGTTTTCCTTACTACAATTAGATACAAATATATATTTTTAGTCAGTGCTAAATCCTTTCAAGGATCTCGCGAAACCAAGCAAGACCAATACTAAGATCAAGATTGGGAGTACAAGACCAAGACCAAGTTTGAGACCAGCTTGGTCTTAATCTTGTTTTGGGCAATACTACAGTGGATGTACAGCATACAATCGAATCCGATAGATTCGATCTATCCGTTGCGTGTGATGCGGAACTGTGGACGCCTACCTTTTTACAGCTTCGTTATTTCTCACACTTCTTTGGAGGATAAACAGCCTTAGTCTGTCGGAAATGCTTGATCCTTAATCGAAGGTTAAGATTAAACGTCAGTTTTGATCCACGTTCGAAGCGCCTCGGCCGTTATTTGCTTGCACCGACACAAATATATACTACCAATTGGATTTTAATTGTTTTTCACGCTCATTTGCCGTAATTGAAATAAATCTGTTGTTTAATATTTATTATTTACTAGCTATTTCACCCGGCTTTGTTCCTGTACTAATAATAACTAGTTATACATTCAATAAATTATAGGTACCTCTATTTACACTCTAATCTAATACTCTAACACAAAAAGTTAACGAAAATGACAAACAATTTTTTCATAATATATGTATATTATTTAATTATATTTGTTATATAGGTATTGTTTTTAAGCTTATCCCTATTATTATTATTTTTTTGCAAAATCTATGTTTAATATTTGAGTGAAAACTTTGCTGGATTGTGAAACTTTTAGAATTGTTGTAATTATGTTTTAAGGTCTGTATGTCTCCTAAATAAAAAAAAAATAATAAAAAAAAATCATTGCAGCCCCTAGAACACAGAGTCCAAGACCTCCACTTTTTCAAATTGGGCCTTCCAAAATTTCTGGAGAATTTGGCCTAGACGGTTTGGTGAGGGTCTAATGGCAATTTTTAATGACAATTGATTAACGATTCCACAAGTTGGTATAAGTGGAACCGGGATCGATGACTTAACGTGATCTCCGAGGCACGGGAACTTTTACACAAATTCCAATCCAGACAAATCAAATCATAAATATTTATTTCTTTCAATAAAAAGGGTAAATAGTAAATGTTCTGGATCCTCCTTTAATTTGCTGTCTTTAATTTCCAACTCCTCTGCATACCTGAGTTAGGAGTGTCTAGTTGTAAGTAACAATCAAGGCCAAAATGAAGAAGCTGTTGTTGTCGGTTTAGCTTCGGAGTTCATTGATAGTTCCATAAATTCGAACACTGCAATTGTATTATCCATTATACCTGGCCAAGGTATACATATGTAGTACTAACGTATTTAAAAATATAAATGGTGCACTATTGTCCACAGTGGGAAATATTTTGGTGGCGGGTATAATTCTAATGACTCCTACTATATCGTTTCTTAATTGTTCTTATACTGCTCTGTTCTTTCTTTTCGATAATAAATAAACAAATAACAATGACATGCTAACATATACCCTATTATAACCACACCATGCCCGGAGCCGTTTTCCAGAAAATCCTTGAATTCGTAATCGGGTATATTTCGGAGTGCTTCATTTCAACTTAGTTCCTTCTAAATGTACCCGAGATTGACCGAGGTGCTGTGTCCAGTAGAGGTACATTTGGGAGTACTCACTTCACTCTCTATTCATCTCCTAACTATACCTGAAGTCGACCAGGCTCGTGACATCATTGGCGTCTTCACAAGGTATATTACGTAAATGAGCAGCCGTATGACTTGCTATAATTAAGACGTCACTCTATGTTCATCACTATGTGATGTATCTACAATTTGTTTGTTAAAGTTAGTTCAGTATTATTATTAATAGTATAGACGTGAGGGTAAGACAAATATTCAAACAAAACTTTAGCATTTATGTTATTAGTATATATTTTATACTTTATTGTTATCCCGTGCAGGGATGCAGGGAACTCGTTTGCAATCGTGTTGGGTACGCGCGAATTTCTTGATGATTTATTTTAATAATTGTGATCTTTTTGAGTGATTTAAATGCGATAACTTGGTTTTTTGATATAAATTATAATATAATTGTTTATTGATATATGTATTTTTTAGTTCTACTTCTTGCCATAAATGTTGTTACAAGGAAAACATCGTTCTTTTCTATTGCATGCTCGTGCAACATTTATTAATGCAGAAGTATTGTATATATTATATGAAATAGTAATCTTTTTTTTTCTTAATTCATAATTAGTTAATAAATTATTATTATTGTCTTTCCATGGTAAATATACTTCATACCTACCTTCATTATTAATAGTTATAGTATTATTAACGGATTTAACTATTTCATATTCTAAGGTTTCTTGAAGTAGATACAAAAATATTAAAATAAAATAGATTAAAAAACTAATTATAAATAAAACTAAACTAAAATACCTATGAAATTAAAACTATTTTACAAAATAAACTAACTATATGAAGTCGAACAATTATTATGATCTCACAGAAGAAATAATCAGGAACGGGTTCAAGACTCAGCTTTACGTAGTGGAAGTTGGTGCGAGAGGAGTTCCAGCGAAATATTTGGACCACTTACTGAAATAATTAGGCCTAATCAGGTCTGGTGTTCATACATTTATGGAAAGAGCTTCCAATACGGCATTAACGGAATCATAAAGTATTTGGTTGGGTAGGGAAGGAATGCAATGCTTTTATTTCGTCAGGAAGCTTATTATATTAAAATTAAAAAAATATAAAGTTAGTTGTGTTGGCCGCACGATTTGTCCACTCTGCCTTGCCCTCAGCTTATTAACAAATTTAGTATGCCATAACGAGTGTGCAATTAGACCTGTTACCGACTGTACTGAACGACTCTGCTGTAAGACCGCTTTCATTACCCAGTGTCAACTAGCAGTCCTCTATATGACCGGGGCAACCTTAGTATAGGGGACAGAGGTCTTTTACTAAAATAAGCATGTACAATACTGTAAATAAAAAACATCTCTAGAGCTCTAATCATAAATCTGATTATTCTGCTTATAAAAATGTTGCTGGATAGTCGTAGTAAACATTTTCTAGTCAATAAATATTTTTATGGCACGGTGGTGGCTCGGTTGTAAGAACGCGTACCTTAAATCCTACAAAGGTCGGTTCAAACCCACGCGGCATGTACCAATGAGAAATACACTTTTCTTACGTACATTTGTCATAGATTTACAACACCACCGTTCCTATGCCTCGGAGAGCACGTTAAGCCGTCGGTCCCGGTTCCACTAATGCTAACTTGTGGAATCGTTAATAAATTGTCATTAAAAAATGACATCATATCCTCGCAAAGCCGTCTGGCCAGCGTGGCGAGTGTTGGCCAAATACTCCAGTTCCGGAAGGCCCATCTCCAGCAGTGGAGGTCTAGGACGCTGTGTTCTAGGGGCTGTATAGTACTTTTTTATTTTGTTGTTTTACTAAAATATAATCTTTGCTTTACCATTAGCAAACTAAGTTTCTCATGCATCAATAAAATGGATTAGCAGATGCATTAAAACATTGGTAATTTTAATTAATCTGTTAATATAATCTGCAATAATTGCAGATGATGCTAGCACTTAATTTAATGTCAGTCAAACAGAACTATTACATCTAGACGATATATTAATTAAAGTAACTTTTATTAATTCATTTCAAACGGATGTATATGTTCCCAGGGTAAAAAAATATTACGCCACTTTTTTATAATTTTTTCAAGTATTTTATTAATGTATATATTTAACCGTTTGCTGAAATAATTGGGGCTAAACAGGTCAATACATTTACGCTTCTAAGAAAGAAAAGGTTATTAATTGATCGTTGTGGTGCAGTCCTGTATATGTTTAATTTTGTAAATTTGATATAGCTGAATTTTCCTTGCAGCTTCCTTTCTCAGTCAGATTTAACATTAACAGGTCACTGGAATCTGCTAAGCTGCTGGTCTTCTGCTAACAGCTTACTTATTGGACTACTTTGCTGCTTAGTCTTCTACTAGCAGGAGTAAAATAATTCAAAATAATTAAATTAATGACGTTTAATAAATGTCTGTAATAGGTTAAGGTGAATAAAGATATTTTAACTTGACTTTGACGGAATTAGGGGAATCAAACGAAATTTGGTTGGTTAGGGCAGTAAATGAAAATTGGTGTAATTGCACAATAAATTAATATAAATTTAAAGACTCTCACATCTGTCGCACGCTGAGGATGTGGAATGCTCTCTAAGCCAATGTGTTTCCCCATTCCTATAATCTGGAGTCCTTTAAACGAAGTTATATGTATATCGTGCTCAGAATAAAAAAAAGCTTATTACACCATTCTACACCTCTCATTCGCATTTTTTCTTTTTTTTTCTTCAAGTTTTATATTTACAACATATACATATTTTTTTATTTATTTATTAAAACTTTATTGCACAATATATACTAGGGGCGGACTTAATGTCGCTAGACATTTTCTGACAGCCAACCTTAGGGACACTGTAGAACATAAAAGACGTAAGGTAGGTGCAATTAGAGAAATATGATTACGTAATAAATATGCAATGTTATCTAAACTACAATAATAAACTTAATACTAGTAATACATACACATAACGTTTTATTAATACATTAGGTACATACATTACATAACATTAATATATATAATAACATTGTAACGAATACCTACAGGTTTGGATTTCTTGCATATAAGTTCGAAAATGCTTCACTGCCGCTCAATATTGGTCTATCGATAAAAAATAATCTATAGTAATATTGTACATGTGAAAGAAGCTTTTTCTAAATGTATGTGTCTATGTTTGTCCGTCTTTGACGCATATAATACTAAACCGATTTTGATAAAATTTGGAAGAAATGGTCCTTGGAAACCAGGGTTGGACTTGGGCTGTATGAAGTCGTCATCTGATCACGACATGTGACACGGCCTGTCTGCCTGTTAGATTCGCCTTCATGACTAAACTACTTTTACGATTTAAAAAAAAATTGGCAGATCCTTGAACCCAAGGTTGACTATGGCGTAACATGTGACCCTACTGCCATCTGAAGGTGTCTTCCGCTAGCCACTATATCACAAGGATATCAAACTAGTGTATTACTAGTATAATAAGGCCACTATAATAGGTGAAGTAAAAAAAAAAACTTATATGCAGGAAAACAGGCTAATCTAATATGTCGCCAAGTACAAAGTCATTAATAAAATTGTATTTAAAAATGATCCTTAAGCCACTTAAAATAAGGCTGTTAAGTTTTTCGTGGCCGACTGTACCGATGTTGTCACACACTATTTATATTAAATCCGGGGCTTAATGAAAACAAAAAAAATCTGTGACATTTTTTTGCTGTCATCAACAGCTGTTAGCGAACACTTTTTTCTCTAATGTCATTATTTTACAATAGTTTGATTAATAATTTTGTATTTTATTTAGGCAGCATTTAGTACCAAAATGATGACAAAAAAATAATTATCTCCTAATATTCCACAGTATTTTTTTTCTAATTCCATATCATACTAAGCGGGACTTTAAGAATCAGTCATCAATTAAATTGAAATTTCTAGCCTCCGTGGGACTATTTATAAAGGGACGTCTCATCGGGCTATTTTTTTTATTTGTAGGTAGTTTTTTTTTAAATTAGGTTTAGTTTATTTAAATTTTATTTTTATTACGTTTTTTATTATTTCTTCTTTATTTAATTTTCACTGTTTCTTCGAATATATACGAGTTTAACAATTCCTTTATTCATTAAAGTAAAAAACAATTTAAGATGTCAAATATATATATTTAAGAAATATAAATAAATGTATACTTAGCACGTCATGTAAGCAGGTATGGTAGGCTGATGGTAAGCTGGGGGTGAAGAAAAAAATGAAATGGAAGAAGAAAAGGAAGCAACTGACGCCAGCCACAGACGACTGACATCAGTCTCTACCATTATAGCGGCCTCTGAAGGATGAAGATTGAAGATTTTTCACACTTCACTCAGGACTCCATATTCTGTTACTTAGTCGCAAACGTTATTAGTGGAGTTCGTTATTTACCTCAGTGGTTGAGTTATAATTACAAAATGTTATTCAATTCTGAACTCTATAAGCGCTCGACCTAAACAGCGGCCGTGCAAATATAAACTTTAATAGCGTGATATATATATATAGTTAACGGATTCCATTATATAACTTTTCCGTTTAAGTTACAGAATAGGGCTGCAGGTTATAGAAATGAGAAAGCACACTGTCTGAGATATCTGCATCGACAGATGTAAGAGTACAAATTTATATCTACGCGTAGGGATAGTGGCTACAGTATGGATATCATCACGACCGTTTCCCTTCCGGGGTGGTCAGAAACCACGCTTATAAAGAAGCGGCCAATTAAGTCAATTTTACCACAGGTCAATCATGATAGAATATATGTATGGATACAGTAGATATAATAAAAGGAAAGGCGCATATATATATATATTTCGTAATATATATATATATATTTATATATATATAAATATATATATATATATATATTTCGTAATTGTACAGTCGAGAAAAGGCGTATATATATATATATATATATACTCACTTTCTTCGGACACGTGTCACAGCGTGGAGAAACATCCATCGAGCGCTTGGTAGTCCAGGGGAAAGTCGATGGCAAGAGGATGCGTGGTAGGTCTCCGATGAGATGGACCGATCAGGTGAAGGTTGCAATGGATCATCCTCTACATGAGTGCACTAGGAAAGCCGAGGTCCGAGAGGAGTGGCGACGGCTTGTTAAGCGTGCCACTAGCACTCTAATGGCGACCACGACCACTCTGCCAAGAGTGTAGCGACTAAGAAGAATATAATAATATATTAAAATATCGTTTAGCTCGGCTGTTTAATGATGAATATGCAGAAATGGATTTATTTCGTGGCAATAAAGCCTCCTTCAAAAATGCTGTGCTTAAATATTCTATTGGTAAATTTAGTAACCAAAATACCTAAAATTCTATTATTTATATTTCACTAAATTTATTGTTTGCCCATTCACTCTTCATGAACATCATACGCACCCACCCACACACACAAATCTCACATATACCACTTTTCACACTTTTCATTTATTTCCACTGTTTTAGTTTTGATTTATACTTTATATATACTATAGACAGAATTTTATTATTTTTAACTCTATTTAACTTGTGTATCTTTTAGTTTATAAGTATCTTACTTTTATATCCGAGCTGTTTTCTTTTTATAATTGTGTTAATTTGTGTACTTTGTTTACATCTGAAAATCTGTTTTGGCCTTTTACCTGTTTTACTTTGTTTGCTTAATTTTGATGTATTAGCTGTAAGATTTTTTTTCAAAATAAATAAATAAAATAAATAAGCTAACCAAAGCAACGTTAATAGGTTGCTTTAAGTTTTTTTTTTCTTGCTTAAATTAATGAAAACAAACAAAAATAAAGATGTGTTTAGATAACTCTACTTTAACTATAATATAATATATCGAAGTTTAAGACAACCAAAAGTCATTCATTCTGTACAAGCGCCGACACAATTAAACATTAAAGCGGCATTAAATATGATTCACGGTCAGTTCCGCGTATCGAGTACTTATTTAATATACTCAGCTGTTATTGGATCCTCGTTATTTATTACCATCAGCCCTCGTGGGAACTTAAACTGCACTTCTACCGTCATCCAAATAGAAATACATAGAAGAAAAATCAAAGAAATAATACGGATGATCTTTATGCCGCGGTTAGCTGGGATTAAACATTTTGTTGTGTATGACTTTAATTATCTTATTTTTTGTTAGTATTTTTTCAGTTAAAGGACTGGGTAAAATACTGCCTCGAAGAGCATTCCATAGAATAGTGGCTACGGTATAAGAGTGCATTATTATGGACTGTATATGGAATAGAGATGAAGGATTTTATAGGTGGTAGGCAAAATGATCGTGGTAATTTGTCCAGTCTGCTGGGTCGAGGAAGTATCCACTGTTCGTGCCGATAAACCCAGTAAAGTGTATCCACACATTTCGGGATCAGGCTCGAATTGCCGTCATGTCCAGTCAAGCCGGCATAGTGTTAGGACTGATGTCAGTCATGAGTGTCTGATTCCAGTTGCTAACATTCATGGATCTCTCTCCCCACTTACCATCAGGTGGGCGCAAGGTCTATTGTCGTGCTAGTATAAAAAAAAGGAATACAGTTACCTATGGAGCTCTTCAGGATACTCACTGTGGTATAGTAAGATAGGTGGTTAGTGGTTGTCATAATTTTTGCCTACAGGCTGCATTTTTTAAGACCAACGTTTGTTATTGTTATTTATATTAGTTATTATTATTGTTTTGTTTAAATTTTGATACAAAGATAGGTTTTTTATTATTATTATTAATTTATTATTTTTAATTTTGTATATATTGTTTTAATATGTTTAACTTTGCTTTTTTCTCCTATTTGCTTAAATTATTACTTTGTTTGGCTTGTACGGATGTTAATACAGACTCTACCAACGAGATCAGGGTTTATTTATTTATTAAGGTACAAAAAACAGTTAACAGACAAAACATTTAACAAAATACAGTGATATAAATAAGTAGTAAGTTTGCCCACCTAACATTTATACACAGCATCCAGTAAACAATATTAAGAATGAAATACAGAAAGACATTAATATCTAAATTTAAACATATAAATAACAATTTGGCATACATATCTTATATATAACTAAAATTATATATATTTATATAAACCCAAAAAAACCCAAAACTCAATTATACATCTATTTATTTGTTGCAATAAACGCTTTTATTATTATTAAGTCGAACACGGTATATATCTGCAAGTATACCTATACAATAAATTGCCAGAATTTACTAAACAAGAACACGCAAAGAGAAGCAACGTCTCGGCAAAGCTCGAGCGATTCGTGTGTTTTAGACACTGTGGTGTCGTCCACTATCCGGGTCGTCTGACTCTGAAGGATATAAAAAGCATCTTCAACATACGACGCTAACTGGACTAATTAATTTAGTACCTATACCCAACCTATGCTAGTCAAGCTTCGTAGATGTCAACGTTAAGCTCTGTTCGCACTGTAATGGACTGTCTGTTAAAGTTAAATTGGATAAGGGCGCCCGGACGTGTGATTTCCCACTATGATGGGCCGTCTGTTTAAACTAATTTAAGACGGCGCCTGGTAATGTAAGGAATTTATTTGTGTACGTAATAGTGTGAAAAGAAAACATTGGGTGCATCTTAACTATTGGGTACTCCTGAGCAGCTCAGGGCTCCGGAGACACCGGCGTTTGATTGACATCAATATTATACGTAATTGGTGGTTGTGTTTTCTTTTGTTTGGAAGAAATTAGGCTGGATCAAGAGGCCTGATGTTGACTCTACAGAGAACACCTAAACCTGCTTAGTTCACATGGCGATAAATATCAAAACTCGCAACGGATTGGCATGAAAAGAGGACTTACGTGAGGATCGGGATGCAGGATAACTTCTGATCACTGATTTGGATGCTTTAACTTTTAATTTCACTCTTTTGTAAAATAGTATTTGATAAATCGCACGCGCACGTTTGGCAACCCACTTTTTTCTTCTTAGTTCTCGCCTTGGCCACATTGGCGCTAGGCTCGGGTGTCACGAATTAGATCACGTGACACACAAGATGACAGTGCGCGCGATATTTAAATTCTTGATATGAACGGTTTGGAGAAGGAACGTAATTAGGAACACCAGGGAGGAGAGGATGATACAAGGACTGTTTCGAAGCCCTGACATTAACTATGAGGATGAACTAAAAATTGATGAAACAAACTACTTTAAAATGTGTTTTTTGGTGATGTCTTTGGAAGTATTTTAATGAAAAAAAATCGTTCACAATGCACCCGGTCCCAAAACCCGGATGAGTTCGTCTGAATGTGAACGGATTCATAAAAATGCCCATGTCCGTCTCCTAAAACAAAACAAGAATACACGATCGACAGTTCATTATGGCGGGAGAGGAAGATTTATTTTGAAGGTCAGCCGACTCTGGTGCATTCGACGTCATTTTTAACTTTAATCGTTACAATTACAGAGACTTTGTTTTGGCGCAATCCAGCCTTAGTGTGTTGTTTGAGTTATAAAATATTATTTTATTTTGCTAGGAGTTGTGTTCGTGTTATAATATTTTAATACGTTAAATGTAACTACGGGTATTTAAGACGTCATCACATTATTAGCATGCCTTGGAAGGGCATATTCTCTAAAGCTGTAACGATATTGGTAACATAAGCATTAGATTTAACGATAACGGTAATTAGCTAAAGAGTGGTGGCTCAGTTGTAAAATCACTTTCTTTTAATCCAAAAGCTCGTGGTGCGATCCCACCAATTGCAAATACACTTTACCTATGTACATACTACTACATCAATGTTGTTTAATCAAATATCTGTAGAAACAAAGAGAAAATGTTTTTTAAAAATGATTTCTTTTTAAATATTTTTCATTATCTAATTATACGTATCTCTCCCTACCCATGATAAATGAAATATCATTTGTCTTAAAAAATATATAATTATCAAGTACACGTCAACTAAACATATATTTATACATCCCGATACAGAATAGAAGTCAGATTGTAAACGCAATGCATATAAATCGTATGGCATGGTCAACTCAATTATAAGAAACTAGCTTTTGACTGCAACTTCATTTGCGTAAATGATTTTTATTATTCTTTATTTTGTTTAATCTTTAAGTTTATCCAATAACATTATTAGATATCGACAAATCGTTAAATTTTAAGAATAGTCTACTTTGCGAAATTCTTTTGTCAAATTATCATCAGTACCTACTTTCCTATGAAATAGTTTCTGATTTCACTTGCTTACATAACTTGGACTCGCGTGTTGCCTAAAATATATTTTTTTAAATTGTCTAGCGTGCAATATTAGTACTGTGATTTTACACTTGCATTCTCCTATATTGCATATTATTTCTTTATTTATTTATTCATATTGAGAAAATTTACAGACTTAAAATATTATGTCATATTAAAGGCTTAAAAAAGTTCATATATTTATTTAAATATTTATTGCACTTATGTACTTAAAATCGCTAGACATTTTCTAATAGCTAACCTTTAAGACAATTTAAAAAGTTTAAGGTAGAAAGCCATTAAGAAAAAAATATTATAATATATAGTTCAAAATTAATTAGATGTGCCATTATAAATATTATATTACCAATAGCGTAGTTGAAAGAACACTTTCCAACCCAAAAACGTTCGCGGTTCGAACCTGAACCGCTTGTACCAATGAGAAATACTTTTCTTACGTTCATTTGTCATAGAATCAACACCACCGTTCCTGTGCCTCGGAGAGCGGTTAGTCGTCCCGGTTCAAATTCTACCGACTTGTGGAATCGCTAATATATTGTCATTGCAATTGACATCAGACCCTCGCCAACCCGTCTGGCCAGCGTGGTGAGTTTAGGTCAGAAAGGCTCATTTTCAACAGTGGAGGTCTAGGAGGGCTGTAATTAATAATATTACTAACACAAATACGAGTTTCAAGGTTAGCTGGTAGAGAATACCCTCATGGTATTATGCTCGCCTATGTACAACACTTTATATTGTATATTTTGTGTGCAATAAAAAAAATATTATTATTATTTCAGGTTTATTTAAGTAAAATTAAAAACTAATGTACGTTCACTATTAAAAGAGCATCGGAAAGTAGGTATACAAGCCATCAGCCAAAACACCAGCATACCTATCATTCCTCATTATGAAAAAAAATGAGATAGGAATAATCCAACACCAGTTCAATTGTGAGTTAATAAAGTCCATTAACATCGGTTTGTAAGCAGTAAATATAATCTCTTTCATATCATTGATATTACAGATTCACTTTACACATCGAAGACCGGTAAAAAGAAGAATAAACATTTAAACCTCTCAAAGCTCAAGTAATCTGCATGCAACAGAACGCGGTTGCCTTCGTTTGTTCCCTAATCGACGTAATATAGTTGTAGTACGACCTTGTTTAGTAGTTTAGCTATAATTTGACCCAGTTTATAAAAAATATTATCATCATCATCACAGCCCACACTAGCAACACACTAAAACACCTCCACTGCTGAAGACTGAATATATTTCTAAATAATTTAGCCTACACTCGTAACGCTGTTCATACTGGTTAGTAAGGGGAATAAAAATAAACGAGTATTAATGGGGATATTTTTACAAGTAGTAGATAAAAGTGTTGGTAAATAAATAATTATGGCTTTGTGTTTAGCACATTACGAGTGTCTAAATAATTATTGTACTAACTATAGTTTATAAAATTAGGTACAATGAATTAAAAATAAACAAACCTAAACTAATAATAAAAATATTCACCTATGACTTCATCATGTGGCAGTGTGCCAATACAACTGGCAGCTTTGCTGATTTGCTGCGCGATAAACTGCCAGTTCTTTTAATAACTTTTAAGCACTTGGACCCATGAAATAGATCCTGGCTTATTCTAAATAACGTTTTGACAGAATGTAGATTTTTAAATGTTATATTTCGTAATCGATCTGATGAATAAGTTCATAGAAAGACTTGATAGAAAGCGTTAAAAATTTAATGATATAATAGAAATATTTCTAATTTGAAATGGATCTATCGATTAAACGCACATCAGTCTAAAGTGGAATTGATTAAAGCTACAATAAGTGCATGAATGTATTACTTTACGAGGTTACAACCCACACGTTGCTGTTAATATTCTGTCTTAATGTCTGCTAAGTTCTTTTCAAAACCACATTGTGTACGAAATGAGTTAATTACGCCATCTTGTAGATTTGTAAGAATTGTAAAGGAAGAAAATAAACAATATTATAAAACACTGATGAGGGAAATGTGTGAGAATATCTATAATCTATAATAGTATAATAGCTTACATATATATAGTGGAAAAGATTAAGTAATATGCGGGCTATATTTACTTAAGTAAAATAATTCATCAATAAAAATAATAATTCTTTCATTTATTTATTTATAATAGGGTAGCCAACAGTGCTAACATCACACACTTATTTGTACTTAACAGTAAATCAGAAGTTAGATGTTGCACCTATTATAGGCGACCACCACATTACCACAGTAGCCTTTATTGCCTATAAGAAATAACAAAATTGAAAAAATTTCAATAACTATACTAAAACTCAATATTGTTCGAAAAACTAAAGCTAAACATATTATTCCTTTTAGAAATAAAAAAAAGTAACGAAAATAACTAGAATATCACCTACTTTAAGTAATAAAGTAAAATAAAATATAAAATATTTTTATAAAAAAAAAAAACACTTACATAAAATAGAATTCTTGTTTATTTAGGGAGTTTTAAAGATGTCATTATAATTTATATAATTCATAGTTATCTATATAAAAATCGCTCTATAATTTACTGTCTCGACAAATTATATATTTTGACAACGGTGGATTTTAAAATAAAGTTTTCAATTTTATATTATAGACATTCATCAATAAAATAGGTCACATAGAACCCGTGATTGGAAAGAGGTCAAATTTTAAAGGTCTAATGGGTACATTTGTACTTTGAAATGGATCTATCAATTAAACGCAGATCAGCCGTGAGTGGAGTTGATTGAAGCCACAATAAGTACATAAATCTATTACTTTAATACTCAATACTCGCATGAGGTTGTTAATTGTGTATTTTCTACGGTTGTCAGAGAATGGGATCGGCTTCGGATGCGTTGCTTTGTTTAGCTTTAAGTAGTCTACTGCATAAATTACTGGACAGACTTCTTAGTTGACACATGATTGTCATGTCATACCAACATAGTAATAATAATGATAATTAACTTGAATAAGTTGCGTGATTTTGTTTTTCTCACGTACAGACCACGCGATTTAAGAATATGGAGAACCAATTCAAATCAACAACGTTTAATTATTGTAAAAACACTTTACAAAAATGGTGAATTTTTTACCACAGTTCGCCAATTATATCAAGTTTTCGGTCGCTATAATGCGCCAAAGGAATCGACAGTGAGACGATTAATTACAAAATTTAAGACTGCCTCCGTGGTCTAGCGGTTAAGTCCGTGGATTTAGACTCGGAGGTACCGGGTTCGATTCCTGGTCGGGACACAAAAATATTTATTAATGTTTAATTCATTTGTGTTATTTCTCGTGTTTGGTACATCTGGAGACATCGACGAGCTTGCCACTTGTCATGATTGGCCTATAGTAAAGTTGGCTAAATGTGAATCCGCTTACTTATAAGCGTGGTTCCTGAGCACCCCGAAAGAAAAACGGTCATGATGATACTTTTTAAGACCAAATTTACGCTGATGTATCAGAAGATTATACATGTCCAGAAGCACTATGCAACAAATTTTGGTAAATAAACCAAATAATTGGTGCAAGAAATCATGCCAAATTTGATCTTCGTGGTCTAGTGGTAACAAACGTTGCCGTGAACTCGGGAGGTCGTGGGTTCGATTCCCACCGGGGGCAAGTTGTACATTGTATAATTTGTCTCGGTCTGGGTGTTTATATGTATAATATGTATATATTTACAAAAAAAAAGTATAATATGTAGTTTATCAACCATCTAGTTTCCGTAACACAAGCCTCATAGCTTACCACGGAAATTAGATGGCGCTGTGTGACCTGTCTGGAAATATTTATTTATTTATTTATCTTTAAAATCAAATCTCACTCTTGTTGGGACACCCTATACCTACCTTCCATAATCAAAATTACACAAAATTACATTATACCTACACTTTCAATATTTACCTCAATACGTATTTGTTAATCGTATGAATCTGCGTAAATTTTAGTGTGGTAATAAAATTCCACAAAGAAAACCGGCCTCGTTTCGTCAAATTAATGGCAGATGTGACCAACCAAATGCAATTTCAATTTGCTAATTACAAATTTCATAGCTTTAGATTGTGGAAATAAATCATGAAATCTAATTACCAATTCGTTATAAATTTACACTAATATGGTAGCTCCATTCAGAGACGGTTCTATAAACTTACCTTGACCTAAATTGGAATGTAAATGTATTTTGTAAATTTTATTCCATGTCGTACTCATGAGAGAACTGCCTACGTGGTCAAGCGGTTAAATTCCCGGTCGGAACACAGTTTTTTTTTTAATGTTTTTATTTATTCGATAGCTTGCCACTTGTCATGATTGTTGACGACTTGCTGGTGTTCACATACTTTTATATATATAATTTTGAGTTTTGAAGGAATGGAGTTGTTACATGATAATAAATGTAATTTATAGTTCCTAGAATTTTACTAAATCATAAGATTCATCCTTAACAATGATGCCTATAGTAAGGATGGCTAAATGTAAATCCGCTTATTTAAAGGCGTGGTTTCTGACCACCCAGGAAGGTCGTGATGATCTTACAAACAAAATTTACTTATGACTTAAAAATACATTTCCAAATAGATTCCGTTAATTTAATTTTATTTACTAGTACAAGATATAAAAATAATAATTGTTTAATGAAATTGTAACGCATGAAAAGCCCTACCCAAATCTATAGTAAAGAATTAAAATGCTTATTATAAAAAAACCGTTGATGTCTTGATGAAAAGTCAGATGCTAGAGTTGCCTGATCAGTAGCATGCCCAAATGTTTTGGTTCCAAATTCACCAAAAAATTTACGTCTATGGGATGAACCGCTCTGCAAACTGGTAAAGGAAAATATTTTATCTGCCAGTAACATGAAAGAGCGGGCTCGCCTCATGGCCCTTTTCACTAGAGAGTCGCGTCTTTGGTTGCAGGCTTTTCCCTCAGCATCGACAGACTGCTTAATCGAAATACAGTGACCTCGTCTCGGAGCCCGGATTGTCCACCCGAACCAGTCGATTATCTCGGACACCACGGGCTTTGTTGTGCCAGAAGTGCTGGCCGCATAGCTTGTCATGCGGCTCTCAACGACATCATACGAAGGGCTTTTGCTGGTGTACCCGCAATCTTAGAACCCTTTGGGATTGTGCGGAGCGATGGCAAGAGACCCGACGGAATGATTGTTGGGCCGTGGAAACTTGGTAGGCATTTGGTATGGGATGCAACGTGTGTAGATACATTAGCTCCATCTCAGATCCAGGCGACCTCGTCAAGCGCAGGAAGTGCGGCGGTATCTGCTGATAACCTTAAGCTGCACAAATATGCCATCCTCGGTAAAGGTTACGAATTTGCGCCGTTTGGGGTTGAGACAATGGGCCCATGGGGACACTTAGCCAAGGCGCCTGGCCAAGGAGTTGTCAAATCAGCTGACAGAAAGGCCTGGAGAGAGGAAGGCTGGCAAATATTTCTGCCCTCTATTTATTCTCGCTATACAGAGGGGAAATGTTGCCAGTCTCCTTGGGACTATTTATTTAGTAGTTTAGTTTATTTTAAATTTTATTATTTAGGTACCTTTTAATTTATATTATATATTATAAGAGTGGACAAACTAAAAAAATTTATTAAATAATAATAATAATATATATATAAATTAATAATTAGTTTTTTAGTAGTTTGAATATAACTAAAACTACTCAAAGAGTGAAAATTAAATATAAACTAAACCTAATAAAAAAAAAACTTCTCGTATAATTAAAAATATCCTCTAGAGATGACCCTTCAGGGATAGTCCCAAGAAGACTGGAAACATTTCCTCTCTGTATAATACATTGGCAGAAATTATTCATTTATATTTTGATTGTATCTGGCTGTACACAGATACTGTATAGAAATATTAATTTATACTATAAAATAAATCGAATGCTACGAAGGCAGCAATAATTATGATAGCATAGGTAATAATTAAATTGTAACGCTTAATATGTTTAATATTAATAATGTAAGCCAAGGTCAAAGCAAAATGTCCGGCTTCTATACAATAAATTTGCTAAGAACTTAAATCTTCAATTTTAAGAGAATGCGTATCGAATGACCTTCAAAGATACTAGTAATGTTAAACCATTGTATAATCTTTTGCATTCAAAAATATATCCATAGGTATATGAATTCCCCGTGTGGTTACGGTACTATATATACGACTCATTCTTTTTAGCATATTAATAAGTTTTTTCTCCCAAAAATTATGTATCATAATTCAAAGGGGAAATGCTGCTACTGTATTGCTTGTGGCACCATGCCACAAGACAGCGATTTGGAGGAGCTATTTTTTTTTTGTAAGTATTTATTTTTTATGTATTATTATTATACTTTTTTTAGGTTAAATTTATATTTTCTTGTAATATAGTTTATTTAATTTAAGGTTTTATTAATAAGTTAACATTCGATTTTTTTAAAAATAAATTGTTAATTTTGTGTGAAAAGTTGCTAATATTAAAAAAAACAGATACTTTGTCGGTACCCTGTCTGTTTGTTTTGGTTTTACCTCAATACTACTTATAGACTGCTTATGTAGATTTAGTCGTACAATCAAAATTTATTTTCATCGGATAATCTAGTAAAAAAAATATTTATAATTGTAAATTCTTGATTTTATTTCTTAGGTAAATTTAAAATTAAATACTAATATCGCGGTGGTGGCTCGGTGGCTTACGGCAAACGCTTTCCATGAAAATAACTAAATTTTTAAGTAGATTTGTCATTTATTTACAAAAACCATTGTCTTCCGTGCCTCGGAGAACACGTTAAGCCGTTGGTCCCAGTTCCATTTACATCAACTTGTGGAAACGTTAATAAATTGTCATTAAAAATGACAACAGAACCTCGGTAACTCGTCTGGCCAGAGCGTGGCGAGTGTAGGCCGAATTCTCCAGAATTCTCTGGAAGGTCCATCTCCAACAGTGAAGGTCTAGGACTCTGTGATCTAGGGACTGTAATAATGATACTAATTGCGTTTGGTATTTACAGTTTACGTTAATAATTTATTTATTTTTTATTTAGTTTGTGGCTTAAAAACGGCTGTCCAAGTAAAAATATTTTAAGATCTTTAGCCTTGCCATAAGTATGTGTATTCTACGTGATTGTACGATAATGATTGGCAAAGATTATGTTCGATTGTTTTAAGGCGACCTTTCGTCCGTGACTTTGTGTTGTACCTCAGAAATCACATTGATATTTGAGAGGTAATGGATTTATTGTAACTTATACCTTGTTTGCTTGGCGACCTTAGAGTTATGTGCCAATCGTAGAACTTCGAATGCACTAGAAATGGCATTAACACGCGAGCACTAGCCCCTTGAGCAATTGATCTATCTATCATTCTACTTCTCTACCTACCCAATCAAATAATAATAATAAATAAATAAATATGATTCCGGTAATGCCGTCTTGGAAGCTCTTTCCATAAATGTATCTCCTGCAGACCTGCTTAGGCCCAATTCTTTCAATAAGTGGTGCAAAGATTTTGCTCGAACTCCTCTAATTTATTATTTAGCTGGTTAACCTAATGATGTTCACGGGCCTCAGCCAAGTGAGCATCGTGTGTTCGGTGCTTCTTTAACTCCAATCTTTCTGACTATTCAGCAAATATTAAGGATTAGTCAATAACTTGTTTCTTGATAAGCAGGACCACACTGCATCCAGTACACATTGAATATTTGGCACGCAATATGTTTATGTATGTTAATTTGTGTAGTTTATGTAATTGCTTGGTATGTAGTATTTATAAATTAGACTATTATTATTAGATTGTTGCACCCTGCCCATAATCCCTCACCATCCCAAAGGTAAGTTGTCAGAGAATTCCTAACAGACATTAAACTCGCCTATGTACCTAATTTTAATATAGTGCAATTGTGCAATTTCTGGAGAACTTGGCCTACTCTCGCCACACTGGCCAGACAAATTGGCGAGGGTCTGATGTCTACAATTTATTAACGATTCCACAAGTTGGTATTAGTGGAACCGGGACCGACGGCTTAACATGCTCTCCGAGGCACGGGGATGGTGGTGTTGTAAATCTATGACAAATGTACTTAAGAAACTTGTTCATTGTTACATGCCGAGGGGGGGGGGGGTTTGAACCGACCTTTGTAGGATTTTAATGAAAAAAATGCTTACAACCGAGCCACCACCGGTAGTGATGATTTTTCTATTAAATTAATAAAACCTTGGCTTGTCATCGTGGCCTAATATTTTTATAATTCGTCACCAAAGGCAGCTTGTCCACTGGTGTAAATTTAAACCAGCCTTAATATTTATAAAATAAAATAATATTTCTTATACGAGTTTACCTACTAACACACAAAACTTGAATATAATTTAAAATTATGACATAAAATATTGTTTTTCAAGCTTAAGTGGATTCACATTTAGTTAGCTTACTGATGTCTCTAGCCTACTAAACTCGAGAAAGAACACAAATAAATTAAAACCATTAATGTGTCCCAAATAGCAATCGAACCCTGTAACTCCGCGTCTAAATCAACGCATAATCGATAATCAATGTCTAATATCTTAAACGAATCATTTTCGTAAGAATCCATTTCTAAATATACCAGATGTTGAAAAGAAAAAAAAACAGGAAAAAATAACCAAATTTTCCTTTCTACGCCGTATTACCGTTAATTTATAACAAGAAACGTCATAAGTGATAATTGATAATAAATTAACACTTTATATTCATGCAATTTATTTGAGATCAATAAACGGTCCTGGGTATTATTTTTAATAGAGTTTTGAGATCAAAAAACCTAGCACGTGTAGATTTTTTTTTCTAAGAATGGAATCTGTTAAATATTATTTTCTACGTTAACTTTTTGGTAAAAAAATATTTTTAATTTTTTAATTTTGTTTAATACATAGAACAGAAAGCGTTCTTACAACCGACCGAGAAATAAACCAATTTGGCTTTACCAGCAGCCCTATTCTGTTACTTAAGCACAAACGTTATATAATGGAATCCGTTAACTATATATATATCACGCTATGAAAGTTCATATTTGCACGGACGCCGTCGAGATCGAGCGTTTATAGAGTTGTTGTTATGAGTTTTCAAGACGACAAACAAAATTATACGTGTACGGTGTTTGGTTCGATATTATTTTTATAGTTATAAAAAAAATCAGAGGTATAAAAAAAATTACAAATTAATGAACTGTGTTTACATGAATGTATATGTGGACTATCAGCGCCTGCGCCTGCGACGGTTGATCGGATTATGTCAAATGCTATCACCATCTACATCTCCATAACCACGCTTCTACTTACACACATCCTCATGATTGGTAAAAGTGTTTCACTGGCAATGTGGCTTCCGACACGTGCTGGGATTAGCTGCATAGTTTAGAATTACCTGTATGACCTATGGGTTTGGTACCTTATTATTATATACAGGGACTCAACTGATTATTGTTATTTGCCCCCGTAGCATAAGTTTTTTATCGCAGAGTCTTGTCACATCCGCAAAATTTTTGAATATACAAATATCATGGTAATAATATATCTCATTCAAACAAAACATTTTTAACAAAATATTATTACCCCGTCTCACAAGTATTTTTTTTTCACATTAAACCGTCATTTATGTCGTATACTTACATACGTAATGCCGCTAGACATTATCTGACAGCCAACTTTAGGGATAATGTAGACCATTTTAAATATAAGGTAATAATAATTCGTAAATTATTAATACCGGTTTATGTTAAATATTATAATAATTAATTATAAATAATACTATATACCTATTAGGGAAAGGAGTCGAATGGTGAACGAACCCACACATGATAGACCCGTGACCCGCACGGGGAATCCTTGGAATGCTCAGAAATTTGTCTTCTCTCTTCTCTCAGTAACTACCATATATTAAATACTAATAATACAATAATTATTGTGTGTATTTAAAGTTAAAATGCAAATTTTAAATAACATAATTAGTCGTGTAAATACCTCAATTTTAGCTAGACCTCCTTTTTTCATAGAAACTCACAATTAAGGTCAAAAATAGGTGGTCAAACGGGTTCCAATGCAGCATGCCATTAGATTATTATGAAGTTGGTGATTAATGACGTCACCAATTCTATTGCAACATGTCACATCCATTGGTGCTTAATTCTTGAAAGAAATCATAGTACCTATTGCCACACACGTCAAATCAACCTTTATTGTTAGGTATCATAAAATACGTACTTTTAAAAGGCCATTAAGCTATTAGGACAATTAATGATCGTTCATTTATTATTATTTATATTAAAATGCAGTGAAACAGTAATTTTGGGTGGGTATTGATCAAGACATTGAGTTGAAGACTGCGTCAAAATACTTGGACTATAAAGATATATAAAAATATAATTAAAAGTTATATAAACAGTAAAAAAATACGTCGCTAAGAGAGCTAAATTACCTAAATAAATATATATAAAATACCTAAATTAGTAAGTTTTATAAGGTTCAACTTAGAGTTTAATGTTGTGTAGTTTATTTAATTTTAGGTTGTATATTTGCAATTTATTTTTTATTTTTTGTTAAATTAATAAATATATTTTTTAATTTATTAATTAGGTTTATTTTTATTAATAGTCATTTATGTTTTAAAATGTAGGCTTTTAGTTTAATTTTTTTTTTTTTTAATTATTTTTCCTTTTTCCTTCGAATAAAATTTATACCGAAAAAAATAAAGTATATACTTACATATAACTATATACATATATTGGTGAAATATTAAATAAAAACAAAAGCGGGTTTAGTTATTTAAAATTCTTTGTAATACTAGTATTTATACATTTTAAGTTTAAGCGATAGATCTGGTCGTGTCTTATTATTTGGGAGCCAATTAAATAAGCCAAATATACTATGGGGTTGTTGTTTTTGATATAAATTATAAACCTTTAATTAAATTCTTCAATTAAAACTTTTTTTTAATTTTGTTTTTTTCACGAGAAATGTTTTTTTTAAATAACTCTAGCCAAATCATTAACAATACTAAATCGTTAGCAAGACAAAGCTCAATTTAGAATTAGTCTGAAACGGTTCTCTAAAAGCAGTCAGCTGGTTACAATTTTACTATCAACCAAAAGGTTTAACTAGACTGGTTAGCGACAGAATTTAGGTTTTCATTCATATAAGGTAAGATATTTTGGCGCCTGTACTATTTGAGCTGGCGCTAAACATAAAGGTAATGTCTAATACAAATTTGGGCATACGTCATAACGTGCCAATTCCCAAAGCAACCATACTCCATTCTTACCGAAAATATATAGCAAATATATAATAAAATATAGAATTATCAATATAAATAGAATCAATACTGTACGTACTAGGTCAGTACAGCTGTGTGAATTTAAAAACCCAGTAACTGATATTCAAAAAAATACGTTTAATAATACTAGTAGTATAATGATTAAAACTACTCAAAAGAAAAAAATAAGATAAATATAAACTAAACCTAATAAAAAATAAACTATAAGTAAAAATGTCCTCTAGAGACAACCCTTCAGGGATAGTCCCAAGAAGACTGGAACATTTCCCCTCTGTATAGCGAGGCTAATACGTTGGCAGAAATTATTGCCAGCTTTCCGGTCTCTACACTTTTCCGTTAGCCGTTTGGACAACTCCTTAGCCAGACGCTTGGCTTTGTGACCCCGTGAGCCCATCGTCTCGACCCCAAACGGCGCAAATTCGTAACCTGTACCGAGGTTGGAATATTTGCGCAGCTTGAGGTTCTCAGCAGAAACTGCCTCATTTACCGCACTTGACGAGGTCACCCGGATGTGTAATGGAGCTGATGTGTCTACAAATGTCGCATCCCACACCAGGTACCTGCCAAGTTTCCACGACCCAACGGTCAAACCATCGGGTCTCTTGCCAACGCTGCGCGCAATCCCAGAGGGTTCTAGGATCGCGGGTACTCCAGCAGTGACAAAAGCCCTTCAGATTATGACGTTCAGAGCTGCGTGACAAGAAATACGGCAAGCATTTCTAGCGCAAGAAAGCCCATGCTGTCCGAGATTTTCCACGGGATCTCCACTCCGACACTGGTGTGGGTGGACAGTCCGGGTTCATATTTGTTGTATTTGGTTTTCTTTTTCGATTTATTGGCTGATTTTTTCAAATTCTTTTTGCTAGACCATCCCTGATTCAAGGCGAATAAAACAAAACCAATATTATTCAAATCAATAGAGCCAACTTCAAGGAGAAGCGAGACTTACACACAGCGATTGATTTTATATAGGTATATAATGAGTTACGGGGCTCATCCATCGAGCACCTGGTAGTCTAGGGGAAAGTCTATGGCAAGAAGAAACGTAATGGTCTCCTATAATGAGTATAATGAGGACTGAACCACCCCTACATGAGTGCAACAAGAAAGCTGCAGTCTACGAGGAACGACCACTCGAGTGTAGTGACTAATAAGAACTGGCAAATGTAGCTGTAAAAAAGCTGTAAGCTTGTAAAAAACATCAATAATATGTCCAATGTCTAAATTATATTACTTTCATTATTGTCATTTTTTTTTTAAATACCTAAATAATATTTAATTTTGCTGTGGCTTCTAGCTTTTAAAATTGTACAGCCGAGTACATAGTGATTTTTGTCTAGTACAAGAAAATTACCAAGCAGAATAAGTTGTAATGCTATATTACAAAGAGATAAGGTATATTCTGCGTCAATAAAAAAATTAGTTTGGCTAGTGCATACGTCACGTTAAAACCAATAGGTAGATGAAAAATATCGCAAAAGAGCGCTAATTTTAGCAACTCGTACGATGTCGACAAACTCTTTAAATAATTAATTAAATTTAAAAAGTTAAATAAAAATCGTAATCTTTTGCGATATAGAGATAATGTCGCATGCGATATCATTATAGCGAGTAAAACCATTTTATTTTGCATGCATTTTCACAGTTAAATTTTATACATATCGCATAACGCCTCTGTGGCCTAGCGGTTAAATTCGTGGATTTGGAGGTTACAAGGTTGATTTCTGGTCGGGACACAATAATTTAATTGTAATATTTATTGAGTTACGTACGCTAAAGACAAGCTTGTCATGATGCTGCTTCTTTAAAAGCGTTATTTTTGACTACCCCGGTAGAGATGCGGTCGTGATGATATTTCTTTACATATCGCATGCGATGCGACTTGTATTACTATAGAATTATTCGCGATACGGCGATAGTAGTGCGGCGCGTCCAGGTGTGTGTTCACCTTAAAATGTCATTGCATAGTGTAGCAAGCTCCAAGAATACAAAATAGTTTTAGACTAAAATTTACAAACGTTTTTTGAAGGCGATTGCCCAACTTTGTCGAGTCCACAGGCCCTAATAGAAGCTCAAACATGGCACTTAGCCTCGCTAACTGGTGCCTTATTTTCGTTTAATTGTCAGCAAGTCAGCTTCGACACTCTAATACCATGACATGAGCTGTCACGCCAGCCATATGTCAGCCGGAGTAATGTACGATAAAGATTTCGTTATTGGACAACTGGGAAGTTTATTTGATGGTATTTTTATTTATTTATGATTTTCATTTATTTACTAGAAGGCAAATAACATCGTCCATTTTGTCCCATTTTTTTTTATAGTAGCATGACATGTGACACCTGATGGTAAGTGCCGCGCAAGGTCCATGAATGTTAGGAACTGGAATCAGACACTCATGACTGACATCAGTCCGAACACTATGCCGGCTTGACTGAGCATGACAGCAATTCGAGCCTGACCCCAAAACGTATGGAAAGACTTTACTGGGTTTATTGGCACGAACGGTGGATACTTCCCCGACACAGCAGACTGGGCTTATTACCACCAACAGTCCGCCCACCACCAATTTGCTGTTCACGATGAAAGTATGTGCCATTTGCAATGATGTCAAATGCCAATTTTTACTTTTAGGGAGAACGAATATATTAATAATATAATATATTAATAATATATAATATATTAATAATTGTAAGCTCGCTACGGTGATATTTGAGAATATAAAACGAACACCGCAACATGATAAAAAATAGTATTTACAACACTTGTATTGATAAGACTAATGTTATTTTTACTATGTTACTGTGCAATTAAGTTAAGTTGGAAAATAAAAAAGTTTTCGCATCAAACCTGAACTAAACAAAATAAAGGGTTTTTCTACCTAAATTGTAATCTTGATAGAAAATGCCTCCGTCGTCTAGCGGTATGAAGTCCGTGGATTTAGACCCGTCATATGTCGTACTGTACCTAAAACATCTTGTATGAAAATATCAAGCAATTCCCGCTCTATCTTCTATTTGATCTCTTTGATTACTCAAGTTGACATAAAGGTGTTAGAGGCTGACATTCTGGCGCGGCAACATCACTAAAGTTGTTAATAAGTTGTGTACCGTGACAAACTTGCTATGGCACGTCACTATCCAGTATCCGTATCTATGAGAAAGTTTAAATTGAATTAATATCAATTGTCAACCTGCTAAACTGAAGGTACTCCCCAATTAAGCATATCTACGTACTGCTGAATTCTCACTTCGACAATTACGCAACATGTGTATGTTATATGTATACTCGTATCTATTATGGAGAAAGAACATTTATTTATTTATTTATTTTATACACTTTACATGGTGTTACTATTACACTCCGGCACATCCTCTCATCGTCTATACCACAATGTTTAAAGACTAAGGTCTTTAACCAGTGCGTCCTCCCGGTAATGTCGTACGGAGCAGAGACGTGGACACTAACAGTGGGTTTGGTCCATAAATTCAATGTCGCTCAGCGAGCCATGGAAAGAGCTATGCTTGGTATATCTCTAATGCATAGAATTCGAAACATTGATATTCGTCAGAGAACGAAAGTTACTGACATAGCTTTTCAAATTAGGACACCACGCCCATCAGGCTCGTCGGACGGTCGAAATTTATTTTTTAATTTTATTTATAATTAACATAATATTTTTTTATTTTGAAAATATTAGTTGAAGTTGCGTACGCGTGAGGCTGTGGATTATCTACGAGGACTGTTAAGACCCGAAATTCATAAGTGAGATGTGATGGGTTGATGAAGTACAGTTGTTACCTTGTAAACATGTTGGTTGCAGTGTGGAGGGTGTGATGACGTCACAGGCACGCTGTTGTCGGCGTACCGGTGCGCCCCGCCCGTTACCATCATTAGCCTTGGTAACTCTGCGCGGTCACTCGATACCGCTGCGACAACTTCACCTGAAATAACTTTCTTTACTTACTTTTTTTTTAGATTTATAGCTTTGTTTATTACACATGCCAAACTAATGTAATGCCGGCGCCAGACATGAGTTTAAATAAGCTCACTATCACTTAACCTATATATGCCTAAAGGGTCGCCAACGACCCAACACAACTACCTTTATCTAAAATTAAAATTAAATATGGTCTTCCAAAATGCACTCAGGACCTAGGTCTATATTACCTAGACATATACCGAGTTTAGTACGTTCTTGTTCGGCAGACCATCTCATAATTGTCAGTCTGAGAAGACGTTGATGCAGTGTGAAACAAAACCACAAACGCCTTTAAAAATGTAATGTAGGGTTACACGATAAATATTTCTCAACTTTACATGTATAATTTAGTATTTTTAAAATTATATTGTTCTTGTATTTAAAGCAAGTTATTTTAATGGTAATTCACTATATTTGGCAAAGGATTTGCCCAGCGGGTTGTTAATGACCCTTACAAAAAACCCTACTTGCCTGATTTTTTAAATTTTTTTTCTATTTTTTTAAATCATTATATCTCACCAAACCATTAAGGTTTGTTGGCGAGCCTTAACAGGGTCTTTTCTATATATCTTACTATTTCTATGTATCCGATTTTTTTTTTTAATGTTTACATTATGAACTTCCTTGAAAATATAATAACAGACTTTTAGAGATATATATATATATATATATTTTTTTATATTTCCAGACAGGTCACACAGCGCCATCTAGTTTCCGTGGTAAGCTACGAGGCTTGTGTTACTGAAACTACATGGTTGATAAACTACATATTATACTTAATTTTTTGGAAATATATACATAATTATACATATAAACACCCAGACCGAGACAAATTATACAATGTACAACTTGCCCCCGGTGGGAATCAAACCCACGACCTCCTGAGTTCACGGCAACGTTTGTTACCGCTAGACCACGGAGGCGGATTATAGATTTGTTTTAATAAAATAGAGGACAATGTTTTTTTCTCTTTTTCTCTGAAGTGAAAATTTGTCTAAAATAACTTAATTGACGAAGCCTTTATTTCTATGCACTCAATGGATTCACCGTGCGGGTGCCGGGTCCATCGTGTGTTGTAAGAGATAAAAGAATGGTGTCCTTTTTACCCGACTACGCGACGCAAAGAAGAGTTATACGTTTAGCAGCCTATGTATGTATGTATATATGTATGTATGTTTGTTCCTTTGTGGCACACTGGAGACCAAATGCGTTGGCCGATTTTAATCGTAGCTAAATAAAAACAAAAGTATAATAAAGTATCATTACATCAACTAGTGACAAGCTCGTCAATGTCTCTAGCGTACCAAACTCAAGAAATACCTAAAATAAATTAAATTAATTATTGTGTCCCGGCCAGAAATCGAAGGTGTAAATCCACGGATCGCTAGACCACGTAGGCAGTTATTTTTTGAAATAATTTATCGCATTCGTTAAGTATGCTGTATCCAATGCTGAGTTATTTGAGTTACCAGTGAACGCGATTGGATATCGTACAAAACGATGTGTGAAACATTTGCCTAATTTGGAAATGCTAATCATCGATGCAATTTCGGTTCACTTAACAAGTCTGCCGTGATTTTACCGCCTCTGCATTGGGCACTTATTACTCCTTTATAAGGCTTTGGGAGGAGCGTAACGATGAAGTCAGATAGAGTTTAAGAAAAAAAACGCAAATACCAAATTTCATTTGGTAACCTAATCCCATAAGGATATTTATTTTTATTTAAAAACTTTATTGCAAAAAGTACAAAGGCGGACTTAATGCCCGTAGATATTCTCTAACAGCTAAACCTTAGGGACGTTGAACAAATATAGGTGCAATGAAAGTGACAGTAACCATAATATAATTATAGGATAATTTAAAAATATTATATAACTACTTATATACCTTTATATATATTATAATATCAATACACAATAATAAATGCAAATATTTACACAATATTATACATATATAAAACTGTGAACTCCACGGTAGAAACGTGGTTCGGAGCTATTTATAAAATGTGAATATACTAGTTTTTTAAAAGACGACCTGGTATTAACTTGCCGTTGGTCGGGAGATTGTTCCATAGGTTTGTTGCAGCGACTACGAAGGAACTGGAAACAAATCCAGTATGGTGTGAGGGGACAGAAAGAAGCGAGTTGTGAGAGGAGCGAAGAGATTTGTCGTGGAAGGAACAGAGATAGGCAAAGTTGTCCTTGAGGTATTTCGGTGTCGCAGGCTCATCCAGCACAGAAAATAAAAGGATACTACTTACCCTATTATTAATAGTATCACTACGACCATATCCCTTCCAGGGTGGTCAAAAACCACGCTTTGAAGAAGTAGATTCACATTAAGCCAACTTCACTATGGGCCTATCACAAGTGGCAAGCACGTAGTTGTATCTAGCGTACCAAACTCGAGAAATATCCTTTATAAATTATTGTGTCTCGACCAGGAATCGAACCTTAAATCCACAGACTTAACCGCTAGACCACGGGGGCAATTTTATTTCTTGAGTAATATACCAACAAACCTCACGAACTTTGAAGTTATAGATATGTAACAGCAGCGATGTTACACTTTTTTTAATAGCAATTTTATAAACACGTATCCAAGGGCAGTATTGCCTAATCATTTCAATTAACTTAAAAACAATTGAACCAGATAACTCACTTATAACACTTAAAAGTACGACGTGCCCTAAAGCAAATGAAATATGACCTCGCAACAAGGCAATTTAGTTACAAATAATACATCTCTATAATAATAAAAACTATACGTCATAAATCTAAACGAATCATACATTGATTCAGTGAAACCAGCTTCTTTTATTCTGCTAAAACAAAGCCTTCAATGTACGAAAGAAAATAAAAAATAAAAATTATATAGGCAGTAAAAAATGTGTCCAATCACTCCACGAAAGTGGGCATAAACACTTGTGCATAGAGTGCGTTTTAGTTCAAATTATAGTTATGTTGAAAACAGTAATTTGTATGTATTCTAAAGTAAAACTCGTTCCAGATGCCTTTGGAGATAGGAGAATGTAGAATATTGACCAATTTAACTTAAAAATTAAAAAGTTTATAGTAACTGACCACAGTTACAGTATGTGACCTTGTGCCCACCTGATAGTAAGTAGCACGCGAGGTCTATGAATGTTAGCAAATGCTGTCATGACTGGGCATGACGGCAATTCAAGCCTGATCCCGAATTGTGTGGATACACTTTACTGGGTTTATCAGCATGAACGGTGGATGCTTCCCCGCCCCGGCAGACTGGGCAAATTACCACCATCAGTCCGCCTACCACATATTAAAATTAAAACAAAATCAAAAATAAGTATCAGATAGGAAGCTGTACGCCAGGTCCAAGGACGGGGACCGTAGTCCCTACCATTATGCCGCTTATCAAGATGCTTTTTAACACTTCGCTTGAAGGACTCCAGGTTTAGCTTCAGATGTAAGAGTCTCCAAATTTTTATATATAGGGGTAATAAATCGTATCGTTTGTACAAACAACGAGTACCAACCAAAAATATTTTCCAGCCGCAAAACCATAAAACACCACAACAGTAGCAAAATGCCAGCAACAATTCCTTGGACTTACGAATCCAATAAAACAAACCGATATTCTATTATGGAAATCTATAGCTGTCTCTTTCCTTTATGGACTGTCAGAGCAGGACGGGTTGTCCAGTTGAAATGTCGTAGGTCATTAGGTTCCTACCATGTATAGCTCGCAATATGCCAATATGGAAACCGTATGGATTACTACCAGCGAGTCAAAGCCACAATACCATCAGAGAATACTGACCTTTGTAACTATAAGCAAAATAAGGAATAAAGACTAGTTTTCCATGAAAGATTTTGTATAGCTAAGTATGTGTGTTGGTGTAAAGCAAGGTTTCTCAAACTCATAGTTACTCGGGAGCCTATTAGATACCCATGGCAGAGCCATAACATTTTTAAAAAAATATTAAACAAGAAAAGGTAATTTATTTTATAAAATAGTCGAGAAATAATATTTTATAAAATAAATTACCTTATCTTCTAATATAAACGTTTTGAATTTTTTTATCTATCAGATAAATACCTATCATAGCTCTCTTCATAGCTTGTTGGATTTGTGGACCAGAGCCACTGTCAAATGCCACGTCTTTGCTTCGTACGAGATTGGCATGGGTGGACCGTCGTCTTTAAACATTGAGGTATGAATAATAAGACGAGAGAGAACAAATATATTTGTAATTAATTATTGTGATGGCTAAGCCAGTTTCGTATGGCAAAGTGAATCAATTCTAAATAACCGTTAGGCCGTGGAAACTCGACAGATCTCTGGTGTGGGATACTCTTATCTCAGACCTAGGCAACCTTGTCCAGCGCGGTGAGTGCGGTGATTTCAGCTGAGAACCTCAAGCTGCGCAAATACGCCAATCTCAGTACAGGTTACGAATTTTCGTCGTTTGGAGTCGAGACGATAGGACCATGTGGCCAAGCGCCAGGACAAGGGTTGTCCAAACGTCTGGTAATTACTTCTGCCAACGTATAAGCCTACACTATACAGAGGGGAGTATTGCCAGTGTTTTTGGGTCTATCTGTGAAGGGGCGTCTCAGGAAGATTTTTTTAACTTATAGTTTGTTTTACTTATAGTATAGAGGATAGATTATTTTTATAATAGATTTAGTTTATAGGTATTAGACACCATGTATATAGATAGGCCCTCACTAATATACAAAACGTTCCCGCAAAACCAATCGAAGTCATGTAGCTGCACCAACAGTCGCGAGCTAGCAAGAGTCGAGAGCGCTTAATATTAAAATTTATATCGAGTAAAACTTGTCATTTTGTACGCATTGTGACAGAATTTCCAATAAATATCGTATGACATTATCATTGCTTGAGAATTGGCCACCAAAGTTGGTAGGTGTACGTTGCAAGCGGCACGGTTTTAGAGTGCCTTTTGTATTGAATATATATATCTATGTCTATATACATCAATGGTATTTAATGTAGTTAGTAATTATTATTAAAATAAATATTCTAAAAGCAATTTCAATGATATTGTTATCAAAAAACACTTTGAGTATTGCTGGTTTAAAAGTACGTATTTAAACAATGGATACATATGGTCCGTTTTGCGTAGATGCCCTGTGTATTATGGCAAGACCTAGATGACTTATGATAGCGATTTATAGGGATTTGAGAAATTTAATTATAAACTACAAATTCAATTTCGCTTCGTTTGTGTATTGCATGATCATTTCCTTGTTTGATATTCTATTTATTATTATTATCTATATTGGGACGTACAGACAGCAAAAATGATGCAAGACCAGCTAAGGCTGCGTTTCCAGTAGGCAAACTGTTCGCCTCCGACTGAGTTAGCAGCATATCGGTTTAGTACGCCCACACATTTGCTAGTTTCGCTCACTCTACGCAGTAGTTCGTCTCAGTGGGCAGCTGACTCACAGGAAAACCGGTTCCAGTCGGCGGAAAAATGGTTTTAGTTCGCCACAAATTTGCAGCTCACTCAGTCGGAAGCGCACAGTTTGCCTACTGGGAACGCAGCCTAAAGTTTTTCCTGCTCAATCTCCCAAAGTTCACACTGGGAATAGTGGCCAGCAACCTCCTCTCCAAATTCCCCACTCTTTTCGCCAACATTCAGCTATTCCTTAAGCAAACACCCCGATAGTCAAATTTCTGCATCTACCCACAAATATAAGATGTTTAAGTACAATTCTAGATTGCAACTTATTGCTGTCATACTAAAATATTGAACCAGAGTTTACTCGTTATCCGAATGTGGATGACTAATGCAATTACACCCTTGTTATGAAAAGTGTCAGTAAACGGTCTAAATGGCAATTCGACTAGGCCGCAGGTCACTTAAGCCGTAAGCCCCAAAGTAGACTAGCATCCGAGTTTTGCCGCGCAGAGACAGGCCAGGCCGCATGCGGCTGGGGACTAATATCGACCGTGAAAGTGCTCAATCGCAGGCGGTCACTTGCTCAAACTGCTCGCTCTTCAAAGAAGTAAGATAAACAATGAATAATGCTAATATGTTTTAGTTTTCAGAGTGTTATGAAAAACACCCATGTCTATGGAATCCACGTGAAAATGATTACAAAAATAATAATGTTCAATTAATGGCTCTAAATTGAAATTTTTCAATGTTATAAATATTTAATTATGTCTTGTCAATCAATTTCAATGCTAGTACGCAGTGCGACTGTGTCGATCAACGTATTGATGCAAAATGAACAAGTCACCCGCGATTTTCATCGACTCGTGTAAATGGGGTGGCGATTCGGCTTGGACAGACGATACGACTAGTTACTTGCCGCACGGCGAAAATCGACCCATGTAAACCATGTATAAATTGCGGAATCCACTATTTTGTCAATCCAACGTTTGCGCTTAAATCAAATATTCTTATCTGTCTGCTCTTAATGTAAAGTGTTTATTTTTATAAATTATCCAACGTATTTTTGCTGACCATACATCAAATCTATTATCGGTCTTGAAAAATGCAACCTTTAAGTAAAAATTCTGACAACCACTATGCACCTATAATTATTTATTTAAATCTTTATTACACAGATACAAATGCTTATAATGCCGCTAGACATGTTGGCTAGGAGAGAACTCCTAGCCAACCATTGGGACAACTTGAGCACTTTATTGAAAGGGAGGTGCAATATCGTATTAAATTCTACGGTTTAACTATATTATTATACACTAATACACATATATAGATATAGATATTTAAATTTGTAGATATATGTTTATAAACAATATTTATATTATACATAAACATGCAATAGAAGAGCTATTTTCAGTGTACGTACACAATAATAATAAATTATTTATTGTACAAAATCAAAACAAGTGCAGGTACATAGGCGAGCTTAAAGCCGTAAATGCATTTTCTACCAACTTACCTTTGTGACTGAGATCTGTAATAATCGGGTAAAGAAGGTTACGAAGAAAATAGATAGTTAAAATTATTTTTTACTATATAAAACACAAATAAATTACATACATACAAATGTAAATCCAAAGTTATGTTTTTGTCTGTCTTTTTCGCTTAATGAATTACTAAAATAATACAAAACATATGTCAACCCTTTAACCATAATTCGAAAATACGAACCCAAAAAAATGTATGGATTTATTTTTCTTGACACAGCGATATTAGGAGTACCTACCTTAATTATATTTAGGTTGTTATGTCTAAGTATAGTAATGTTTTGACGTCAGTGACGAGTTTTTATAGCTTAAAACTGTGTAGATTTCTATTTAGATGTGGAGTTCCTAAACAAATATAATTCTAATACTTATGTGAATAAAGCGCTGTCTGTGTTTGTAGGTATGTGTGACTGTAGGTATGGAAACAGGTGAAAATTTCAAGTGGGTCTAAACTACAAGGAAAATAAAAAAATCGTCTCAATGGAATCACGGGTTTTTTTTTCATACTCAGCACGACATGTCACGACGACGAAGAATAGGAGCAAATAACATACTATGCCGAATTATCAATGCTTTTTTAACAACCTTAAATTACATGTTTAATTTAAATCAATTAAATTGTCTGTACACAAGTTTAAAATAAATAATAATAAAATAAGATTTTATTTTTTATTTTTTATTTATCTGGTACATTAGATGGTACATAAGTGGCGCGCAAGGTCCGTAAATGTTAGCAATTGGAATAAGACACTCATGACTGTCATCAGTCCCTATCAGTCGATACCAGGCCATAACACTATGCCGACTTGACTGGGCATGATGGCAATTCGAGTCTGATACTAAAACGTGTGGATACACTTACTGAGTTTATCTGCACAAATTTCCCATCCCCAACAGACTGGGCAATTTACCACCATCCGCCTACCACCTACATATATGTTGTTCTCGTTAAAGGTATGATGTCAAATGCCAATTTTTACTTTCAATAAGAACTAATATTGAAAGCTTGCCATGGTGATATTTATATTAAAATAACATATATAATAATAAATAATAATAATAAATATTTTCAGACAGGTCACACAGCGCCATCTAGTTTCGCCAAACACCCAGACCGAGACAAATTATACAATGAACTACTTGCCCCCGGTGGGAATCGAACCCACGACCTCCCGAGTTCACGGCAACGTTTGTTACCACTAGACCACGGAGGTGGTCAAATTATAGATGTAGAGTTCTGAAACAAATTCATTTTAATACTTATGTGAAAAAGAACTGTCTGTGTATGTAGGTATGTGAAATATATATTACCTACAAATATACAGGGTGAAATTTGCAATGGATCTTCAAGGATAAATCCTGCACTACAAGGAATAGCAAAACACTCCTTACCGGAAATATTATTGCAACAGTTGATAGTGTCGATTATAGGGATCGAATGCTGGAAAGTAACTTCAAACGAAAGCTTTTTTTTTTTTTTAATTCACTACACCGCGCCTTATCGTCTCCTCCTGTGACAAGAGGGCTGGCTCTTTCTTCACCCAAAGAATCAGTATTGCAATTTAGCGGGAAAATGCAGCCAGCGTTCTTGCCAAAATTTCACGCGGATGGGACTTATATCCCGATCCTAACTAATAAATAGGCACACTTAAAAAAATCACCGTGCATACATATACATATATTACTGAAGAAATTTCTTTCATCGACGAGCTTGCAACTTGTCATGATGGGGCTATAGTAAAGTTGGCTAAATGTGAATCCGCTTATTTAAAAAGCGTGGTGTCTGACGACCCCGGAAGGGATACGATCATGCCTCCTTAAAATGGTAAGGTTTTTGAACACCCAAAGGGATTACGTTCGTAATGATACGTCACTTTTTTCTAATACAATAATTATAGAGAAACGCACTTTAAACTCAGCAAGAAATTAATTGCCGTAGAGAAAAGCACAAGCCATCCAAAAGTTATACCAAATGTCGATCCAAATTATGATAAGCTGGATGACATTAGTTCTGGCAGAGCAACGTAATGGTCGACGATTAGGCTATGTAGGTTACATTAAGCCAAGAATACAGCTGCTGCCAACTGTGCACATTGATATGGTAAATAAAAAAAACTCATGAAAAGTCGAGATATATCATCTGTTAAAAGGTAGAACTCATTAATGACATATTATCATACATAATTATTATTATTATTTTGCGTCATACTGAAACTGTGTTCTGGTTATTTATCTTCATTAGTCAATTATGGTATTTAATGAGTTTTATTTACTTCTATGGTAAGTATAATCTCAAATATATATAAAAAAATGTAACATTTCATCCATTGCTTAACTCAATAGCCTATTCAACTGTACAGTATATTTAAAAATATATATATACTAGCATGACATGTGACCTGATGATAAGCAGCGCGCGAGGTTCACGAATGTTAGCAATTGGAACCAGACACTCATGACTGACATTAGTCCCCAACACTATGCCGGCTTGACTGGGAATGACGGCAATTCGAGCCTGATCCCGAAACGTGTGGATACACTTTACTGGGTTTATCGGCACGAACGGTGGATACTTCCCCGCACCGGCAGACTGGGCAAATTACCACCATCAGTCCGCCTACCACCTATTAATATATACAACAGCCATCCAACAATTTCATTGGACAAGTAAATTTTTTTTTGACAATTTTAAGGAGACAATATGATAAGAAGCAGCCTTCGGTCTCTACGAGTATATTGTGTTGTCTCATCCACTTAGAGATAACTAGTAGTACTGTGCTTCATATATTTATTTAAAAACCTATTGCACAAAGTACGAAGGCGGACTTCATTAAAATACACAGCAATCAATCAAAATAGCATTAAGTCCACCTTTGTACTTTGTGCAATAAAGTTTTTATATAAATAAATACATATAAACACTTATTACTATTTTTGGGAGCTATTTAGTTATATTTATGATTAGTTTGTAATTTCGTTACAGCCCCTAGAACACAGAGTCCTAGACATCCACGGTTGGAGGTAGGCCTTCCAGAACATGTTTCTGGAGAATTTTGGCCTACACCCGCCACGCTGGCCAGACGGGTTGGCGAGGGTCTGATGTCAATTTTAATGACATTTTATTAACGATTCCACAAGTTGGTATTAGTGGAACCGGGACGGACGGCTTAACGTGCTCTCCGGGGCACGGGAACGGTGGTGTTGAAAATCTATGACAAATGTCCGTAAGAAAAGTGTATTTCTCATTGGTACATGCCGGGGCTCGAACCGCGACCTTTAAGGATAAGGAAAGCGTTTTTACAACCGAGCCACCACCGCTCTAATTTAGTTTACTTTTTTTTTGTACATTATAATAAATAATAGTTATTTATATTTATATTATTATACCAAATTAATAATTTTCCTTTTAGAAGATGTAGATACTCGTAAACGAGTTTTATTTAACGAATATCTGGTAGACGCTTGTCTTGTGTTAACAAAGATATTCTGTACCGACACAACATCATATACAAACTACAATATACTCGTATTACCTTGTTGGTAAATCCTTATCCAAATATATTTAGTTGCTTATTGGCTGAATGTGCGCGGTATTGTGGTGAATGATGAGTACGGAGACACAACATTAGATGGGCCTCGACAAAATGAGCCATACTTGATAAGACCTTGATTTTTTTAATTTAACGCTGACTTCGTAGTGACAAATTCTAATGATGGTAAAATTAATTTAATCGGCTTATATCTTACTAATGGACTTTGGTGACGAACAGGTTCATATGATTTATTTTGTGGATTTTTTACTAATTGTTCTTCGTTCTTTGCACAACCACTAACTTTTAATACCTCCTAACTCTTTTAGCAGATATTTATTTATTTGATTTATTTAGGTATCAAAACTTTATTGCACAATATATACAAGGGGTGAACATCGCTAGACATTATCTGACAGCCAACCTTAAGGACACTAGTGTAGAGCATTATAGACGTAAGATTGGTGCAATTAGAGAAATATGATTACGTAATAGATAAGCGATATTACTTAAACCATATATGAGTACTACAATAATAAATACTATTATAATAGAAATAAATATAAATACTAATAATACAAACACACACCGTTTTATTATTACACTATTATTAACATGTATACATACAATATATATAATAATATATTTAAATGAGTTGTTAGAAGCTATTTAAATAATATGAATATACTTTTTTTTGAAAGAAATCGGTTGGATGGTTGGCGTATCTACTGGCAGCTTGTTCCACAGATTTGCGGCAACAACAGCAAAATAATCGTTCATGAATGAAGCTTTAACATAGGCTTAACATATTACAAAAAAGTAAATTAAATTATATATCTGAGCAGTGTTTTCACTATATTATCATAAGGATATTGAAAGAAGAGTGAACGCAGGAAATAGTATTAACGGTGCCCTGGGGTCACTGATCGCCAGTCGAAATGTCAGTGACAAAGTTCGACTCGCCATACACAACGCCATGCTGGTACCAACACTTATGTATGGATATCTTAGAATATATATGAGAGTGAAGTCAATGTTGTAGAAATGAGGTCGTGGCGTCGGATATGCGGCGTCACTTTGATGGACCGCATACGTAATGACGAAATACGCAAAAGGGTAGGTTTGAAAGAAAGGATAGAGGATAAAAATAAGGAAGGAATACTACGATGGTTCGGGCATATTGAAAGGATGACTGAAAAGAGATTGACGAACCAGATATGTAATGCAAAAAATGTAAAACTGGCCCTGGCAGAACGAGACTCACATATTACTATGAAATAAATAAAACAATAGCTAAGGTGCACTAAAAAGCCATCAAAACAAAAGGGCATCTATGAATGTAGAAGAAGCAAATGAGGTATGTCAAGATCGTGACAAATGGCGCTCAATTGTCTCTGTCTACCCCGCAAGGGACCTGGCATGAAGATATGTATGTATATTACAAAAAATGGTCAAATATCAATAAGACAAAGACCACCTGCGCACCCGAGGAAGTAATGCTAACGAGTGCAATTAACACACAGTTACTTACCAAGCAGCACCCTCAAATAATCCTTCGAAACTTAACGTAGTGCTAATGAACGTTTTTAAAGTACCAGGTAAATATGTAAGGGGCGATACGATTTTTTGTGTGACAAAGACAACAGGAATTTTTGATGAAACATTTAATTTTGAACAGGTTTACGGCCGCTGATTATAGTGCCAAACTAGTTTTTTTTTAACCATTATCTATTTGTTTTACATGCCGAGGCTCGACCCTGTGACTTTTGAATTAAAGGTCACAAAGGTCGGTTCAAACCCAACCGGCATGTACCAATGAGAAATACACTTTTCTTACGTACATTTGTCATAGATTTACAACACTACCGTTCCCGTGCCTCGGAGAGCACGTTAAGCTGTTGGTACCGGTTCCACTAATTCCTTGTATGACTGCCTCCGTGGTTTAACAGTTAAGTCCGTAGATCTAGACTCGGATGTACCGGGTCGATTCCCGGTCAGAACACAATAATTTATTTATGTTATTTCTCCAGTTTGTTACGCTAGAGACAACGACGAACGACAACTTGTCATGATATAGTAAAGTTGTCTAAATGCGAATCCGCTTCTTAAAAAAAAACGTGAATTCTGACCACCCCGAACGTATGTTCGTGATGATACATAACTTCAATGAAATAAAAACAGTTAGAGCGAACAGTGCTATTCATAATTATTCCAGTTAGCATTAATATGAGATTGCTATTTAATAATGCTATTTGACAAATATATCCTACACTGAGTGAATAGAAGTAAAACTAATACAAAAAAAAAAAGATTTATTAATCTCATCTAATAAACACTTAACCGAAAAATTACAAAAAAATATATTAGTAGTTATAGACGTTAAAGTAGTAACTACTATATAGTCGAGTAATTACTATAAAAATAGCTCGAGTCGATATTACAGCGTCTCATTGTGATGCATCTGAGAAAACAAATCAAAAGGATAAAACAAAAAGAAGTGGGCAAAGTAAACGAGATGCGGCGCGTACGCAGATCTCGGTCAAGCGGGGGCAACTTCTTTTGTTTCTGAATTGTCTCGGATCTAGATGCTGTTCCTACCTTTTTTTTCCCCCCTCAATTGTTATTTTTTTCTCTTATTGTCTCGCTGTGGAGTCGAGTAAAAGAACAACTTTACCGGTGGCTTATGGACTTGGGTCGTCCATTGATATGCAACGTTGGCATTGGAAATTTAAATATTTGCTTTGCTGCGTGGATACATACAGACAGGGGACTTGATAGTTGCCAGTGTTTTGTTTTGTGAGTCTCTTACGATGCCAATGCATGACTCCTTTAGTTTTATTGTGATCTTGAGGTCGAGTGGGTCCAATGCTGCAATATTTACACTGTCTCAGCCATCTTCACCTGTTTTGGATAGATTTGCTGCGACAATCACTATCCAACCTTCAAATGGAAGGTCTTAACATAAATTAAAAAGTGCTTGCTACCTATCGCTATTACTCTTTGTTTTTTTCATATTTGAATTATTGTGTAAATAAACATGACGTCATGGAGATCATAGACTATTATTAGTGTTGCCCAATAGAATAGTAGTTAAAAATTGAATTGATTTAATTGAATGTATTTAATTTTATTTAATTAAGTTGGGAAAAATTGCGCATTGTAATGGTAAACACCTACATCCAAAAATAAATATGAAAATAAAGTCATTGACGTAACTACTTTTTGTCCTGTCCATCGGGTTTAATTCCTGGTCGGGGCACAATAATTAATTTGTAATATTTCTCTTCGTATGCATCGAGACATGGACAAACTTACCACTCGTCATGATGGGCCGACAGTTAAGTTGGCTAAATGTGAATCCGCTTCTTTATAAGCATGGTTTCTGTGGTTTCTGGATACCCAGTAAAGAATATGGTCGAGATGATGCTCTCTCTAACTTTTGCGAAATATGTATTTTAGTTTTAAACAACAATAAAATTATAATATATCTGGATTGTCGATGTGTGATTGCACTTAAATTTGTGATTTTGTCGACGCGGTTGTTAATCGAATATGTTAAGTAAAAATAAACAGAGAGTAAATTACATTGTTTCTAAGGCTTTTTTATATACCACATGATATGTGCGAAAGAAATGCGAGTTTGAGGGAATATACACCAATATTAAACATTTTTAATGACATGATGTAAATAAAGTAATTTATTATTTATTTATGTTAGGAAAACCTACAGCTACTATACATATATAAAATTAAATACAATTAAGCTAATGACAAGTTTTCACATATAGGTAAACACAATTACAGATATAAAGAAAAAAATGAAAAATAGAGATAATGGTTTTTACACGTTTCCTAAATAGCTCCATTACATAGATATATAAGTATATGATATTATATTATAAAAATATGTATGTATTATTATTTATATGTACCTATGTATTCTATTTATATACGAGTATAATCATAGTATGTAGTCTATTTAGTGTATACCTACTGATTAATATATAGTTTTGTATATAGTATATTAGATTTAGTATTTAAGTGTGATTTATTTTGTTGTTTTGTTTATTTTTTTTTCACAAATCTTAATGCTCCTATTATATTTTGCACCTGCCTCACATAACAAATGCTCTAAATTGTCCCTAAGGTTGACTAGTAAGAATGCCTAGCGGCATTAAGTCCGCCTGTGTACCTAGTGCATAAAGTTTTGAAATAAATAAATAAATAATAAAAATTAAACTAATAATGCTAAATAAATCAATACTACTCTACACGGATATGCTGAACACACTTCCCTACATGAAGTGCTCATTTGTCATTGTGAGTCTAATAGATATGGTGCTGTCATTATACATATCAACATCAATACAAACTGTAAATACTGTACTGTAATACTGTGAAATGAACAAGACAAGAATTACAAAATTCGTAAAATTTTACAATTAAAGTTGCAAGCCGATTTAAAAATAGATTGCAACAAAAAAATTAAATAAAAAACCAATAAGTGTAAGTATTTAGACCATAGAAATTTAATTGCATTTCACGGAGTTGCGGGTCAGAGGGCAAAATCGAATATTTGGTCCGTTCCGAACACTGACCATGACTGGTTTTTAATAGAACTAACTTAAATTCTCGAGACGAAAATTAAATGCGTACTCGAATAGATGAACGTGGAATAGACATTTTTTTATTTCACAGTTGTCAGTACTGTCATGTTATATTTCTTTTAATTTGACAGAACTGTTGGTTAACTCGTCTTGGGATTAAGGCTTTGGCACACCGAATTAGAATATAGAGTTACTCAGAATTGTTATTTATCAACTCAAAAAGTGTTCTGGGGCCTAATTCTGGCGCTTTCAACTTGCGTGTCGGTTCAAAATATTCGAATGAAAAGCGACATTTCATAGAAAACTGTCAGTTTCACACTGTCAGCTCTGCTGGAAAACATTAAATCACAACCCCTATAATAATCTTTAGGTACAAACTCACATTGGTTGTCCAGAATCCTAATACCTCATATAGACGTTATTCCTATTTGACCAAACCAAGTCATTCAATATATTGCCAATTTATTGACATATTTTTCACAAATGTAAAGATGGTATCAGAAATATAATGAAACAACTTATAAAAACTAAAAATAATAAAAAAAAAAACAATTTATTGCACTAAAAAATTGTACATAGGCGGGCTTAATGACTAAGCATTTTCTAACAACTAACCTTTGGGAGTGTGGAGAGATAACAACGAAGAGTGCAATTTATTATAATGGACTTACATACTAATATTACATATACATAAATGCCTACATACCTATAATGTATATATCGTCATGATCGTAGAACAGTGACGGATCTGCTATATTTAAAATTTTCATGGCGGCCATTCAACTGTCATTTCGACTGTTTTTTTGTCACTTTTTAAGTCTCATAATAAGTGCAAACCGTCTAGATTTCATTTTGGAACCCTTTCTAATATTTGCACTATAAATTACAGACCACAAACAATATAAAACTATATATAAATATATATGCAAAATTATGGGTATTTTTTTAAATCCGACACTGTTCTACGATCATGACGATATATTTTAAGCGTTAAGTTAAAATAAGTACACACATAGTTAAAATAAAAGAAAATTAAGAAAAATAATTGACGAGGGTCTGATGTTAATTTTTAATGACAATTTATTATTGATTCCGCAAGGACCAGGACCAACGACGGCTTAGCGTCCTCATTGAGGCACGGGAACGGTGGTATTGTACATCTATGACAATTGTACATAACAAAAGTGTATTTCTCATTGGTACATGCCGGGGGTTTGAAGCGACCTTTGTAAGATTTTAAGGAAAGCATTCTGATAACCGAGCCACCACCGGTCACAATACGTAATGTTAATATTTTTTTCATGTTAAAAAAATATACAAATCGCATGCGTACACATAGGTTTTAATAATAATAATAATAAATGCACATTGTTTACAAAAGTATTGTACAAGGGCGAGATTAATGCCGTAGGCATTTTCTAACAGCTAACCTTTGTGACGGCGATAAGAGAGCTACAATGGTGCAGATAATAAGAAAAATTACAATATACATATATACAACAACAATTAAATAATAAATACTTATATAATATATACTACTAATTCATAATATACATACATATATAAAATAATTACTATGTCAGTCACATCGACGAGCGTGCCACTTGTCATGATTGGCCTATATAGTAAAGTTGGCCAAATACAAAACCGCTTATTTATAAGCGTGGTTTCAGACCACCCCGAAAGGGAAACGGTCGTGATAATACTTTACTTTACTTTTACTATGTCAGAGCGTGATTGAGACATTTTGCTTTTTAAGAAAAGTCCAAGTTTTTAAAGATGGAGATAGAAGGAACTTGTCTGATCACCAGTGGAAGTTTATTCCACTGGCGAGCAGCCGAGACAGTGAGAGAATCTGAATATCAGCTGGAAGTGTATAGAGGGATAGATAGTTAATTGTTTTACGTCTACGCATTCGGTGTGCCCATGCCTCTTAATAACTGTGTACAAAATTGTTTTCTGTCTTGATAGGTCTTTTACGTATATACATTTGCCGTTTTCAAATATGATATTACATTACGATTGTAAATATTATGGCAATTACCATTTAAAGATGATAGACGCAATAAAAAAAAATAACACTTAAATTGTATGAGTAAGTTAAGTGGGTATTAAAATAGTGTATAACTAGAATAAAAATGTTTAGAAAGATAGTTTCACACAAAAAACCTGTCAAGTTTAAGGCCAAAATTATTTATATCTCTATATGTATGTGTGTCGGCTCGGTTGTAAGAACGATTTCCTTAAAATCAAAAAATTAGGTCGATATGAATTAGAAATTAGATATACACTAACGTACATTTTTCATAGATTTACAAGATCATTGTTATCTTAATCTTCTTTCTTTAACATATAGGTATTATTATTTATTTATTTTAAATATGCACGTATTTTATTTATTATTTATACACAGTATATATTTATTATCATCTTAGATGTTTAAACCATATACTTACCTACGTACCCATATATATATTTATTGATTTTACTTATTATTATATTTTGATCTTTTTGCTTATTTTTTCTTACTCTGCACCCATAATATTCTTCTCTCACTCTCCCAAAGGTTAGCTGGTAGAGAATACCTTTATGGTATTATGCTCGCCTATGTACATGTTTTTATATTTTGTGTGCAATAAAGAATTTTATTATTATTATCGTTACTACAATCAACTCTCAATTCCTCTTCACTCTTCCAGCAGATATTCAGATTATCTTACTGTCTCTGCAGCCCGCCAATGGAGCAGGCTACCTTTCTCTATTAGACAGGCTCTGTCTTTAAATATATTCAACCATTTATTAATTACATACTTTCTCAAAAAACAAAATGACATCTAATTTCCACATCTTGACATAGATAATTATTATATTAGTATTTATTTAATTTAAGTATCTATTATATCGTATGGCATATTTATATATTGGTATATTATTTATACTTACTATGGTATATTTATGATTGATTTTAATTATTATTAATCTTATTTCGTACTCTGCACCCATTATAATAATTTCTCACTCTCCCAAAGGTTAGCTGGTAGAGAATACCATACGGTATTATGCTCGCCTATGTACATTATTTTATATTTTATGTGCAATAAAGAATTATATTATTATTATTATTGTTTCCGTGCCTAGGAGAGCAAGTTAATACATCGGTTAAATTGTGATGACGATTGATGTGCGTAACCTAGGTACTATGTTACATTTGTGTAATTACTTACATTGTTAATCTTCAAATTTTTTGTACATACATACATACATATCTTCACTCCAGATCCCTTGCGGAGTAGGGAAAGACGATTGAGCGCCATTTGACATGATCACGACATACCACTTTCGCTTCTTCGACATTCATTAAGCTCTTCATACATGCCCTTTTGTTACGAAGGCTTTTTAATGCACCTTCAGCCAGTGTTTTATTAGTTATAATAGATGATCTAATGAGAGAGTCCGATGGCTAAATTGTCTATATGTTTACTAAAGGTAGTCATCATCAAAAAGGGCAACGCGATATTTCTTTAAATTCTAGTTACATCATATACTTTAAAATCTATGAACTGTTTTAATCGCAGACCCTGTTCTAGAATATAGAATCTTTATTGGACAAAAACAATGCATTCGTGCTATTTGTAACACACCTCCTATGACTTCCTGTCGTCCTTAATTTATAAAACTAAAATCACTGACTGTTCCTTCTATCTATATACTTGAATGCTGTTTATTTGTAAAAAGCCACCCGGAACATTTTTAAACTCTTGGGGATAATTGCAATTTTAAAACGCGTTATCCTAGTAGAATAATTATTCCAGCTCATAAAAGTACTCAATATAGCCGAAATTGTTATGCAATGGCAACAAAGATATTTAATAAGCTTCCAGTTACTGTAAGGGAGCTGCCACTAAAACTGTTCAAATTAAGAGTCAAACAAATGCTGGTTAACATTGTTTTATTCGACAAAAGAATACCTAGACACTAAGCTCGACAAAGTCATGTGACTAAATAAATATTTGTATGCTAGAAATAGCGAATCTTGTGATATAATTACATATAATAATTTACATCCCTGTACCTACCATGTTTCTGACAAATAAATTATTTCATTTCATAGACATTGTTTAAATTTCTGTAATGGATAACATAATTTATTTTAAACTAATTTGTTTTCTCTAGTTTTATTTATTTGATCGTAATATGTGAGCCTCCGCCTGCTAGGACTTTTTGCCTAATTTTTTGTCCTATATTTATGCTAGTTCGACTTGAAAGCAAAACTAGCCGTTTTTACGGAATTTTCCTTAAAATTAATAAAAATCATAGAACAACGCCAAGTCAAACTACTTTCAAAGCGCTTAATGCGACCAGTAAAACATTAAGGTTAAGAAAAAGAAACGCAACTAGAGCATTTGTGTTGCCAATATAAAAATAGATTTAGTTTAATTTGTATTGTATTAAAAATTCAATTATTTTTTTGTGTATTTGTTGATTTTTTCCTATATAAAATTAATGATTATTATGGTACGACATTTGGCCCAAAAAAACGGATAATTTAAAAATATTTTTAATATAATAGGTATAAATTCTTACAAAATTGTGGGGACTTTTTGCCCATTGTTCTTTGCCGGAGATATTCCTTGGAACCCAGGGTTGGATATGACGTCAGAATGTAAATACGACGTCCCACCCTACGGTCATCTGAAGGTTCTTTTTGCTGACCACTATATTATATGGGCAACGCCCGTTCAAATAGCTAGTGAATAATAAATGGCAAAGATTCACATCCGGTTAGCAACTGGTTTGTCTTGGTACCTAATCACTATCTCCTAAATTGACAGATACCTACGTGAAATCTAGGGTTGTCAAAAACATAGGGAAAATAGTAGGAAACATTGTTAACCGTTCATTGTTACTTTTCGCGTTTTCCGTCAATTGTTTTAAATTGGAACATGATCAATTTAAAAATGTGTGACGAGAAAATACTCTGACCTAAATCATCATTTAGAAGGTATTGTTGGTTTGTTGGACTTGATTCCCAATAACAAAATTCCACCCATTTATAGGTACCTATAATAACTAACATGACTGTATTCTGGTAGGTAATTTACTTTTCAATTATAATTACGGGGATACGGTCGTGATGATAGTTTATTATTATCTACCAAGTATTACAATACTACCCAACCCGCTTGGCCAGCAGCGTGGCGAGTATAGGCCTTATTCTCCAGAAATATGTTCTGGAAGGCCCATTTCCAGCAGTGGATGTCTAGGACTCTATGTTCTATAATGATAATAATAATTGCAGTTTACTTTGTTTCCCATGTTTGCGCCGTTTGGGGTCTCGATGATGGGACCTTGGGGACCACAAGGAGTTTTCCAAACGGCTGATGGAGAAATCTGGAAACAGTAAGTCTGGCAATTTTTTTTTTGACAACGTATTAAGTCTTGTCTTGTTGGGAAATGTTGCCAGTTTCCTTGGGACTATTTTTGAAGGGACGGACGTCTTTGGGGACATTTTTTATTTATATATTTTAATTTTATTTTTATTAAGTTGTTATGTACACATTTATAGATATATTGTATTTATTTATAAATTCTTTATTGCACTTAAAAACTTAACAGTTGAGTACAAGGGCGAACTTAATGCCTCTCGGCATTTTATACTAGGTAACCTTTGGGAGTGTGGTAGACAATTGTTTTTTTAATTAATATTAGAAATAAAAACAAATACTTAATACATAACATACATAACAATAATTTACATACTAATACACAAATACTAATAAAAATATTTAATAATAATATGTACATTTAACTAATTTAAAGTTTACTTTGTCTAGAAAATAAATATATAATAAAACAAAATACTACTTTTACGCGTTTTTGCGTTGTGTTCAACATACCTACCTCCTAAAATTAAATAGATATACTTCCTTTTATTTCGTAAATAAATTCTGTGTCAACCCTATTCAATTGTAGATTACTAATGTAGCAAAAAAGTTCTATGTGCTCTTAGAACTAGATGCGTCACTAAACTTGACCTATTAAATAAATTCTGACTGTTAAAAAACAATATGTTATCTTTGTATAGGTACTAATATTAGTTCCATAAAAACGATAAAAAATCATTAAGTTGTTTTGCTTGTTTCAAGCGGTATATTTTTATATAAATATCACCATGGCAAGCTTACAATATTAGTTCTCCTTGGAAGTAAAAATTGGCATTCGACTTCATTGCAAATGGCACATACTTTCAACAAGAACAACAAATAGGTGATAGGCGGACTGATAGTGGTAATTTGCCCAGTCTGCTGGGGCGGGAAAGTATCCACCGTTCACGCCGAAAATCCCAGTAAAGTGATCTGTGAAAGTGATTTCAAGATCGGGCTCTAATTGCCGCCATACCCAGTCAAGCCGGCATAGTGTTAGGGACTTATGTCAGTCATGAGTGTCTGATTTCAGTTCAAATTCAAATTCAAAATTATTTATTGTATAGATTGCTTATTCTAATTACAGTTGTATGTACATGTCATGATGATGCAATCTTCCCATATTATGGGCATACAATATGCTTATGTCAATAGATATTTATTTACAATATTTATATTTAATATTGTACTTGTCAATTTATTGGGATACAATGTTAATGTCAAAATTTGCATGCTGAAGATTCTTTTATTGAGTAAAAACAGTTGTCAATGAGAATTTTCTTTAACTCAATAGTAAAACATTTTATAGGTAACTCTCGTATCTCTCTAGGAATTTTATTATATACTCTAATGCACATTTGCTAACATTCATTGACCTCATGCGCCACTTACTATCAGGTGGGCACAAGATCACATGTCTTACTCAGTTATAAAAAAAAAACATAGTTATATATGCATTTTTGGATAAATTATTATTCTAACAAGATTACAATTTAAGTAGATAAACTCTTTATTTTCTATAGTTTAGGTGTGAAAAATGTTTAAAATAACATCATTGTAGTTCTAATACTAAATGACGACGATGTAAACTGCATATTTTATTATTAATAACTTAATTGCACAGTAATACATGTAGTAAAAATAACATTAGTCTTAACAATAAAAGTTTTAAGACTGTTATTTATTCGAAGTAGATATAAAAATATAAAAATAAAATATAATAAACAACTAATTACCTCAAGGACAAATTCGTATATATATCCTCACTTCATGACAGATCTCTTCGTTCGTCTCACAATTCCGTTCTCTCTATCCCTTCTCACCACTCTGGCTTTATTTCTAATTCATTCGCTGTAGTTGCTCCTAATCTATGGAACAATCTGCACGTTGAAATTCGACAAGCGCCTAACAGAAAACTTTTTAAAAGAATGGTCTACTTGCATTACTACAACAGCTCCCTACAAAGTATATAAGTACTTATTATATGTAGTATGTGTATGTATTATATGTAGTGTATATATATATATATATATATATTGTATATGTATTCTTGGATGTAGTTTAGTATGTAAGTATATCCTTTTATCCAGAGCCTAATTATTTCCATATTTATCATATCTATATTACATGTTGCACCTACCTCACACCTTGAACTTACTACATTATCCTAAAGGTTGGCTGTTAGAGAATGTCTAGCGGCATTAAGCCCGCCCCTTGTACATAGTGCAATAAAGATTTAAATAAATAAATAAATAATTATAAATAAAACTAAAATAAAATATACCTATGAAATTAAAACTATTCTACAAAATAAACTAAGGGCTTACCACCAGGAAGGGTGGTTACCACCTAAAACGCTCGCCGTATTTCCTCGTTGAATTATAATCGAAATATTCTGTTTTAATAATAATAATAATATGTGGGTATCAAGAGAATATACCCCCATTGTTTCAACTGTTATTTTTTTTTTTTATCATTGTACAAATAGTACAAAAATAGCCTAAAATTAATGATGTCATTTACGTCATGAAGACAGTATTAACTTAGCTGATTGATTGATTTAACATTTTGGTACATCGTAGGGTACAGTTTTATAGTCGATCTTAGGTCTAAATGTCGACATACAATTTATAGTACTCATTAGGGTTTTAAATCCATGCCGGATTTTACCTCCGCAGTCGTCCATCACAGGGGCCATGGTTAATGCGTAGGTACTTACATCTAAAAGAGCTATCTACAGAACTGTATATGTAGTCGGTACCCCACTGTTGGAGGTCGTAACTCCGTCGCAGTTCATCCACCAGCCGTTTCCATTGATTACGTAAATATTGGATTGGTGTAAATATTGTACCTATATATATATAAATATATTGCAGAATTCGGGTAAAGCAGACGGCAAAGTCCCTTGGCAAGTTTGAGCTCTTCGAGCACCGAAACGTTAGTGTGTCGTGCGATCCAATGGATTCTAGCAAACAACGCCGGCATTACATCTCAAACGCATCAATTTTAGCTCTATCTGTGGCTTTGATAGTCCATGTCTCCGATTATCACTACTTATAGCTTTTTGAGCGGAGTTGGATAAAATTAAATTTAAAACACCACCGTTCACTTCGGAGAGCACGTTAAGCCGTCGGACCCAGTTTGGTTGTCTACCTTTAGCGTAATTTTTCGTGCGATAAGTTTGAGAGTCTTTTTGCAAAGTATTGCTGAATTCGGGCCAATAAGATGATATAGAGCATCTGTTCCTTGGTAAGTTTAAGCGCACCTAAATGTTGCTACTTCGTGCAGTTCAAGGGATTCTGAGCAAACGTCGCCAACCCCACATTTCAAACGCATCAATTATTGCTCTATCCGCGGCTTTTATGGTCTATGTCTTAGACCTGTACAGGAAAATGGATATGGAAAAGTACATCTTTCGTAGCCAAGGATTTTTCCATTATTTTAAAAGAGTTGATTCCCGGTAACGTAATACTTACGAGTAAGTAAGCAAATTACTAATAAATAATTCTTAACATTAAGTGAGTTTGCTACATGTGACAATGGGTCGGCCTAGTAAAGATTAATTTTAAATTTGCTTTAGTCAGTATTTTACTGCTTCCGTGGTCTAGCGGTTAAGTCCGCGGATTTAGACTTGGAGGTACCAGGTTTGATTCCTGGCCGGGTCACATTAATATAAAAAAATAATTAAAAATATTATTAAAAATAAATTTTAAAATAATATATATTATTTCATTTATTTGTGATATCGTCGAGTATGCTACGCTAAAGACATCGACGAGCTTGCCACTTGTCATGATTGACCTATAGTAAATTTGGCTAAAAATGAACCCGGTTGAATACTTTAATTGTTCCAAACTAGACTAAACAATAATGATGACGCCTCCGTGGTCTAGCGGTTAAGGTCGTAAATTTAATACGCAGAGAATTAGAGGGTTATAATCCTGGGAAAGAACGCAAAAAAAAAATTGGCACTTGGCCTATAGTGAAGTTGGCTAAATGTAAACTCGCTCCTTACAAAAGCGTGGTTTCTGATTACCCCGCAAGGCACACGGTCGTGATGGTACTTTAATTTTACAACATTAAAACAACAAACCTATACTCAGCAAACCCAGCTCTGAAATATAAAAATCTGGAAAATAAATTATAAAAGAATAAAGAATTACCGTAGCATCACAATTCCAATGAGAATTTGTACAGTTTTTCATATAACCACAAATATTTTAGTCCTCAAAAGTGTGCACTTGTCGTTTTTTTTTAAATGTTTATCAAATTTATTCTCACTTCAGTCAATTTACACTAAGTCCAGTTCAAACACTGTTTCAGTTCGCACCGATGCATGCCCTTGTACCAACACTAAATGAAATTACGTAGACCTAGAGAGACCACTTAGCACCAAATTTAGAAGCTCTGAGCACCTTTATTAGCAGCGCGAGCCACAATATCGCGTAATATTCTATTTAATACTTAAAAAAACATACAATTATTTCAATATTTTTTGTATATTTAAGTCAAATCAAGGGTGAAATTAAATTGTGACATTATGAGAATATGCCGGGAAGCCAAACCGTAAAATTTGGTTACGTTATTGAGAGATCGCGTGCGCACGCTTTCGGGTTGGTCTACAAGCGTGCAGTGCGCACGGGCATCTGCAGAACACTGCCTTCGCGCGCTTTTAGACCGGCTAAACCTTCTCCTAACATATTATACAACCTTAAATATAGGATGCATTAGAACTTTGGTTTGGTTGAGATTTTCTCACGGCTAGTAAGGACTCGCAGGGATCTTTAAAGATTTAGTTCTGTCGATGCTCTAACGGTTTAATGGCTGCTTAGAAACGATGTTGATGGAAGCGGCTTATGTTTTGTTTTGATTTTGACGGGTGTTAAGTTTTGAGTGGATCGTTTATTTTGGAACGGGATTATTGGGTTATGAATGCTATGGCTTTTCAACTGTGATTTTGGTTGGAGCAATAAGCTTTATTTGGGTTTGACTTTTGATTTATGATTTAAATATGTTGGTTTAGTTTGGATAATTATATTAGTTTAGAAGTTCATTATTCAACATACATTTTTGTTGTCGATAAGGGTACAAATTACTAATTCAATATAATACATATTGCATTTTGACGTTGGAATTAATTACATTTACATTACAATATATGATTCAATAATATAAAACTATTAGGTCATTGCACCCTGCCCATAATTTCTCCCTTTCTCAAAGGAAGTTGTCAGAAAATACCTAACAGGCATTAATTAAACTCTCCTCATATAAAGAATTCATGTTTTTTCCCATTATTTGTTGTAGTTGTATTTTTTCTGTTATCTAAAATTACCAAACCTAATTAAAATAAAATATAATAGAAAAAATACAAAAAAAAGTGTAGACATACAAAATATGTTCACTAGTCACGATGAATAAATAAGAGAATGTAAGAGGTAGGTACTTAGGAGGAATCTTAGCCTTATTATTATTTCCTGTTGATTTAGGTTATTGATTCTAGTAACATGTATTTGTTTTTTTCTACTATTTATGTAAATAGCAACGACTAAGTACTTGGTACGAGTCTTATTATTATTAAACTACTGGTGTTTTTTCTCTTACTAACTTAGTCTAGGGTCATTGTTACTAGGAAATAAAAAATAAAAAAATATACGTATAGATAAAAGGAATAGAGAAAGTACTTGTGATGAGTGAGTCTTAGCCTTATTACTATTATTAAATTCCTGTTTTCTTTTTCTCTTACATAAATTATTCTAGATCATTATTGCTAATAGCGATTTTGTCTCATAAAAAACATCCTTGTAAATAGGAATGAGTAGTAAGTTTTTTTTTTGTAATGTACGAGTAATTCTGAGTGGCAGCTTTAGTAATAGGTCAGATACTTCTGCAGTGAAACTGACGAGCGTTGGACCCGTCTACGGTGCTAGAGGGATCACATACGTTGTGTTGCCCAATCTTGATCTTGTTCTTGCAGTCTTGCTTTTTTGCAAGGCCAATACCAAGACTACCCTTTAGTCTAGGTCTTGGTCTGGCGCAAGAGTCTCGCAAGACTCATGCTCAGTTTTTTTTAAACTATTTTTTAATTTATTTATTTTTCCTTATATCATAACATTTAAATATAACATTATTCTGCCAAACTATAAAATAGTTTATCGGCAGATAGCTCTCATTACAATGATATACTAGCACACTTTAGTTTATTAAATACTAAATAAAATAAAACACAACTATAATAGATTCGGTTTTTTTTTTACACAAATAATCTATCGATTTTGCTACTCAGTTGTTCGAGTAGTTCTTTCTTAATTTTGTTTTTATATGTCAATTTGGAAAATTTTTCTATTCTTATTTCTTGAGATAGACTATTTAGTATTCTGGGAAGTAGATACTCTCGCGTCCTCCTGCCGTAGTAGTTGCCACGGATGTTCCCTTCCACCAGTTCCCTATTTGTATGTCTCCTAGTAATTATATGTTGAGAAATAATTTGTTTTTTGTGTGTGAATTATTCTGTTCTTCTAACGTTATTAATAATTTAACTTTTTCTTCAACAGGTAATGTTTTACAATACACAAATATACTTTCGTTTTATATCTTTTCTTACCAACGATTTTAAGAATCTAATTTGCATTTGTTTAATTTGATCTAGGTATGTTGGAAAGGTACATCCGTAGCTACTAAGCCCATACGACAGTATCGATTCTGCGAGTGCATGGTACACTATAAACAACGTGGCCGTATTTACTACTCCACGCAAATGATAAAATTTGCCCAGCACGGATCTCAGTTTTGAACACACTGCGTTCACATGCATCTTCCATGACATACTTCTATCAATAATAAGACCTAGGTACCTATATTGATCTACTAATTTAAGTTCTGCACAGTTACAATATTGCAAACCGTATGCTATATTTGGGATTAAGCATTTTGTTTTCAATAAATTGTAATTGCGTCGTGTCTGTCATCTTAATTTTCCCTATTGTCGAGGTATTAGTTAGTAGTATTGCAGACAGACTCACAAGATTTTCTTAGTACAATTGTATATATATGTATACCTATATATATTAGTAATTACGTCAGAGCAAGACTAAGACCAAGATTCGGAGTACAAAACCAAGTCTTGGTCTTGATTTGGGCAACACTACACGTACGTAATAGTATGTAGTATATGTAGTATTGTGTACATATTAGTATGTATCTGTCTATATAGATATAATACTTAGATTTAATTTGAATTACCTTTTAATCTATTTAATGGTTGCACCTACCTCACAACACAAATCGTTTCATTGTCCCAAAGGTTGGTTGCTAGAGAATGCCTAGCGGCATTAAGCCCGCCTCTTGTACATAGTGCAATAAAGTTTTTAAATAAAATAAATAAATAAAATACGGAAAGACGCAGAGTGGAACGACCCCCTACCAGGTGGAAGAATGACTTGACGAGTCGCTGGTGGGAGTAAGTGGAGTGCAAGAAAAAGTGAGCATTTTCGAGCCTCGAGGGAGGGATTTACCAGCAGTGGAGAGACTGATGATGATTACGTAGTATATAAATGTGGCTTCAAAAATTACTGTAATGTAAATATAAGTCATTTAATATTTTACAAAATTGTATTCATAAGTAATTAACGGAAACTGGATTCTGAAAATCAATACAAAATTACCACGCAATAGATGTGTGCCTGCCATAGCGTGTAAACACAGGAACTAGAGTCTGTTTTAAAACAATTTTCAAAAATTAACATCACTGTTCTGTGTTTTATCATAGTTTTCGTAATCAACAACGAGAATTTGCTATAGTACTCAATATCATTATCATCGTCAATGGAATAGGTAATATCCTACTCCCACATAAGGTGTAGTTGAGCCATAATAAAGTATTAAAATAGAAAAGATCTATAACGTCACAGAATGTTTACGTTTCGTGCAAGTTGTATTGAAATAAGTAAACAACTGTACTGAATTACAGTGGCGTTAATAAGCCTTGATAATTTTACAACACATGACATTGCATCACAAAACTGTCAACATACAATGTCAATAAAAAAAGTAGGAAAGAGACGCAAAGGTTTGTAGTTGCGTCTATATTTGTCATTGCCTCTTCAAATTGAACGGAACGTCACGGTTCTGCGCAAGCGCCTGCCCACTTCGAAGCAAGACTGAGTGAATCACACCATCTCGCTCTAACGCAAGTAAGTTAAAGAGAGCTTTAATCTAGATAGAGATGGAAGATATACTTTTAAGTATTACGGTAATAGTGTTTGATTTTTTTGTCAATGTAGATCAACTTTAGAATTATAAGTTCAATGGCCTTACGTCTGCAGGAAATATGGTTTAGGTATTTATTTTATAAATATAATTTTTCGTCTACAAACAATGATAAGCTGCTGGCCTTCTGCTAACGCCTTACTCTTTTTGAACCACTTTACTGCTTAGTCTTCCACTAGCAGAAGTAGAATCATTCAAAATACTAGCACGACATTTGACCTGATGGTGAGTGGCGCGCGAGGTCCATAAATGTTAGCAACTGCAATCAGACACGACTGACATCAGTCCCTAACACTATGCCTCCTTTTTGTATTTTATTGTGCAGAAAGACGCTCACCATTTACCATTCTACTCCTCTCCCTACCCAACAACCAAATAAATGATTCCGTTAATGCCGTAGGTAGGTACTTACGTCACTTATTTATGTACAGTAGACCAAAAAAGTGGTCTACCACCTTACTGTTGAGATTTATCACGTCATCTAATAATAAGGTAAATTTTCCCCTGAAAATTGTACCTACGATCATTCAAATACTCGACCTTAGCAATATTTTAATTACAAAGAAAGCTTTGTCAAAACTGATAGACCACTTTCTTGTTCGACTGTACTTGCATATGTATTAGAATATAATTATTATGTATTATTACATACATACATATATCTTACAAATTGTCACTTAATAATGTTACCCCTACTTACAATTGATACTGTCTAATTGTCCTAAAGGTTTGGCGAGAGAGTCAGATAATGTCTAAAGACATTAAGTCCGCCTTTATACAAAGCGTAATTAAGTTTTAAATAAATACATATTAGATATAAATAATCTCATAATAATATTATACTTGATCTTAACAATTCCTCATTACAGGTAGGAGGAAAGTTCTCACGGTGTGCCCCGTTTCCATGGCAACGGATATTCTGCCTTACTCCATATCACTGGCGATTTTCAAGCGTAATTTGTAGCCTCGTGGCTCATTCTAGATTTACTGCGATTCAGATCCGATACTTAGGGTTCGATTCCTTTGTAGTATAAACTATACTTACGGACAATGTTAGAGGAATATGTTATTTTAAACATTTTACCTATAGCTCCATTTATAAACTTTGCTAAACCAAGACTAGTTTAATTCACTAACTATTGCATTGACATGAAAAAGTGACAAATTAAATTCTTGTTTAGGGCAAGTTTTAGCAAATTGTTTATAAAAAATTTAATTTACATTACATTTTATTTTAAAACTACAACAATATTTATGAAAGTTCTCTGAATACAGTTCTAGGCTTTATATTTAAGAAGACGAAGTGACTTCTGTAGATACATATAACATCAGCTGATTCTGCCTGGTTTATCGAAATATATAGGTGCAATCCTTAAATTTGCCTTATATCCATTTGAAATTATCCGAATGCACATTCATTGCAATTCTTTGCTTGCATTTTTTTGTTCAGAATGAGCTTGCGACATCGATGGACGTTAAGAACAATTTCGCCTATATGTCTCCATTTCATGACAAATCTCTCCGTTTCATTCTACTTACTATCCCAAAACATAAATCAAATTTTATTTTGAATTCGTTTGTAGTTGTTTCCATAAACCTGTGGAACTTAGCATAAGACAAGTAACTACCAGACCTCAGAGTTTGTGCGCTCCAAAGCTACTAAGCGCGAGTGGATTATACCTATATACGTACTCGTATATTTGCACACCAGTGTATTTTGCTTTCGACAATTTGTAGTTGATTTAATAAAATTACAGTTCCTGTTACGTTTGGAAAGAGGAATGCACTTCTAGCGCAAGAAAGCCCATGGTGTCCGAGATGTTCCACGGGCTCTCCACACCGACACTGGTGAGGGTGGACAGTCCGGGCTCCGAGACGTAGGCACACCGCCATGGTCAATGAATTTATTCCTAAAATAAAAAAATAAGTATCATCACTACCGTATCCTACGCGGGGTGGTCAGAATACAAGTTATTTTTTCAGAAGTAGACATACATTTAGCCAACTTCATTATATGATGAGCCCATCATAACATGTAGAAATCTCGGCAGAGACACAAAAAATATGAGGCCAAAGTTAGCAGACAGTAGACCAAATACAAACTTGTGTCAATGATTTCTATGGCTGTGTTAAAGTTACGATAAAACCATAAATTGTAAAAAGAGCGTCTCGTAAAAATCTAAATACGACTAACGTTTTTTTTTTTTAAATCTCTAAATATTATATTCTTTAGGATTTTTAATATCAAAAAATAAAAAACATTAGTCAGTAAATAGCAGACAATTTGTCTACTGCCAATGATTTCTAGGGCTCTGTTAAAGTTACTATAAAAATATAAATTGGAAAATGAGCTCGTTAAAATTTGAATGCGACTCACCGATTTTTGTTTTTTTTTTTTATTTTTTATATTTGCGAGGCAAAAGTATAATTGTCAGTACACAAATTATCTGCTTACTTCATAAAAAAAAGCTTGAGTATTTTCTTGTCGACGACATTTTTTTATAGTTTGATGGTTTTTAAGCCATTGATCTGATGCTCAAATGTTGTTTATTCCAACGTAACAGTGTATCCGTGGGACATCTTAGAACATAAAATTTAAAGTTAAAAACAACTCAATTATAAAACATCTATCAAATCACGACTTTCAAACTTTACAATGAAACACGAAACTTTAGCTGTTTTTATAGGCTTTCTTTAATTGTCATTGAGGATAAAAGTATAGAGTTTCATTATCACAGCCCCTAAAATATAGAGTAGTGGACTTCCACTGTTGGACTGTGCCTATACTCGCCACGTTGGCTTTACGGGGTTGACGAGGGTCTGTTGTAATTTTTTAATACTAATTAACATTTTCACAAGTTGGTATTAGTGGATCCGGGACCGATGGCTTAACGTGCTCGCCAAAGCACGGAAAAAGTAAAGTATCATCACGAACGTTTCCCTTTTGCGGATTCACATTTACCCAACTTTACTATAGGGCAATCATGACACAAGCTCGTCGATGGCTCTAGCGTATCAAACTCGAGAAATATCACAAATAAATTAAATATTAATTAAATGTATTTGTTTACATTAATACATATTTTTGTTTTCCGACCAGGAATCGAACCCGGACTTAACCGCTAGACCACGGAGGCAGTTAAGCAAAATGCTAATTCTCTATTTTTGCCTAAAATAAATATTTACACTTACATGCTTATTACCCTATCCTTAAAAGGAGCTTTTGCCTTACCATGTTTTGGAACAAAATTTACAATATTTTTTTCCATTGTATGGAGAAATTTGAATTCCCTTTTTTGGTCTCATTCTGTGTCTGAATATAATACATTAAACACTAATTACATAATTAATAATAATAATGTAACAAAGGTTGCTTTCTAGTTTCAGTACTAAAATATTAAAATCCCACAGAAATTGTTGTGATTCTTTCATTCTAAAAATAAATTTTGCACTAAAAATTTGTAAGTACCTATCAGAATAACGAAAATGAATTTATTGTACTTTAATAATAGTACTTTACCGATCACGTACTGGCTTGAATTTTGTTACTATTATAAGTTTGAAAATTCCTTTCAATTAAAGATGCCATAAACAAATATCATTTTACTCTTCCAAGGTTAGCTGCTATAAAGCCGCTTTGTACATAATAAATTTAAAGTATGTGCTTTATGGAATTCGGGGGTTTATGGAATTCGCTAGGGTAGGATTTTTTTCATTATTTATATGACATACTTTAGACCTCAAAGATCTCAATGTTATCAATAAACCTTTCAATATCCAACATATTTTTTGTCGTGCTGAAAGGGATAAAGTATTTATTAATAACATTACATTATGTTAATGTTACTACACATTATAAAACAAGGTTCTCCGCCGTGTCTGTCTGTCTGTTCGCGATAGACTGAAAAACTACTCCACCGATTTTCATGTTGTTTTCACCAATAGATAGAGTTGTTCTCGAGGAAGTATTAAGTATATATTTTTTGTATACGATATTTGTTGGAGGTGTCGGAAAAAAATAAGCCGTCTTGAAGCTTTCAACGAAAACGCTCCATAAGCCCTTTGAGATATAACAAAATCATGTATAGTGGAATTGTGTATCTTAAGAATAACATACTATATTAATTTTAATACTTTTGAAAATAAGCAATTATAAAATCTGGTAATTGGAAAGCTATGTACACAAAGATATAAGATTTCATAAAGATATTTTTTTTACGTTTACACCATGCAAATTAAATAAATAGAGGATATAGCAAAATCAAAATAATGCGCAATGAAATTAATTTATCTCTCCTAACTTAATAACAGATAGCTTCGGTCGTCACACAATTCTGTCTCTCTCTGTCTATCCCTTCTAATCACTCTAGCTTTCAGTCTAACTCATTCGCAGTTGTGGCCTGCACTCGCATTACTTAAAGAGCTCTTCACAACGTATATACATATAAATATCGTATGTTGTGTATAGTATCATTTATAGCATGTGTACCTATTTGCATGTACCTAGTTATGTGTATTTGTACTAATATGTATCGTTGTATGTAAGATTAGATTAATTTATTATTTAACGATGTTTTTAGTCTTATTAGGTGTATAACTGAAACGTTCTGCATTGTCCCAAAGGTTAGCTGTTAGAGAATTAAGCCCACCCTTTGTACATAACTTTTTTTTATTAATTACAGCCCCTATAACATAGCTTCCTAGACCTCCAATGCTGGAGAATTTGGCCTACACTTGCCACGCTGGCCAGACGGCTTGGCGATGTACATAACTTAATTAATTTTAAATAATAATAATAATAAAATTCTTTATTGCACATTAAAATATACAAAATAAAATGAAGTACATAGGCGAGCTTAATACCTTGTAGGTATTCTCTAACAGCTAACCTTTGGGAGAACGACATAAGAAATTGTGGGGTGCAGAGTTAGGAGGAGAGAATAAATATTAAACTAAATGCTATACCTTTCACTGGGTATATCATACGAGTGTGTCATATTAAAATGTAATGAAAATAAATAAATTAACATGCCAGTTGCATACATTAAATATACATTTATAAACATACATAAATATTTATATAAATAATAATCTAAATATAAATACATACACTAATAATAATAATAATCCATGTCATGTGAATAAATTAAATTTTGCTTTTTAAGAAAGTAAGAAGATAGACGATGTTTAAATATGTTTAAAGTAGGTGCCTGTCTGATAAACAATGGCAGTCTGTTCCATTGGCGAGCTGCGGAAACTGTGAGAGAATCCGATTATCTGCTAGTAGAGTGGAGAGGAATTGAAAGTTGATTGTTTTGCGAAGAACGAAGAGAACGAGTATGGGAGTCACGAAGGAATTGAAATTAAATAAATAGGTATAATTAATAATTTGTCACAAAATACTCCTATACGTCATACATATAAATTGGGAAACTCTTGTACATCTGTCGCAAGTGGAATGTACTCCCAGCTTTTGTGTTGCCCTTTTATTATAACCTGGATTCCTTCCTCAGTATACTGTATGTTAGCCCAATCGTTTGTTAGTTCTTAGTAATAAAAATAAAAAAATTAAAAATAACAGTCACAAATTATATAAGTATATGGCAGCCTTATTTTCCGGTGGATTTTCGTAGGAATCTGAACACCGCGTTAGTGAGCTGTGACGAGAGATATCGGACGTGTCTTACATTCCTTACAAATTTAACACTTTTTTCTCTAATTGTCATTTGAATTAAACGGTAATTACTTAAATATTGTTGATAAAGCCTGCCGTAGTCGAGAAGATTTACGTAACCCTATTATTTGTGACACGTCATTATTGAAGCTGATTAACAACCAACATTATATCTACACGGCTAATACACTAATGGCCAGTTGCGTATGAAGCACGCCATCGGCCGAAACAATCAAAAAGTCAAGCTAACTACCAATCACGTAGCGTATATCAAAATATTGCTCACAGATTGTTTTAATATTTTAATAATTCTACCCTGTTAATATAATGTTTAGCTGGGTATTGTTTCTTATTCCCTGTATTTTTATGTAAAATAATCTTATGTGGCCAATAGCTTAAAATCCTACATTTTGTTGAAGTACTAATTAATTTTTTTAAATGTATTATAATGATAGTTATTCAAATACTGCAGCCGACATGATCAATTATAGACTTAACGTTACCTGGTCATTGCATAATAACTTCATTACAGCCCCAAGAACACAGCGTCCTAGACCTCCACTGTTGGAGATGGGACTTCCAGAACATATATCTGGAGAATTTCGCCTACAGTCGCCAAGGTGGCCAGAGGGGTTGGCGAGGACCTAATGTATTATTTTCAGTTGATATTAGTGGGACTGGGACCGACGGCTTATCGAGTTCTCCGAGACACGGCAACGATGGTGTTGTAAATCTATGACAAATGTACGTATAAGAAAAGTGTATTTCTCATTGGTACATGCCGGGGTTTGAACCGACCTTTCTTCCACCGCCGCTCTTTTTTATAACAACTTATTTATAGGATTTTTATTTAATTCATAGGATTAATTAATTTATTTACTACTACGTTTATTCTATATTTATTTACATATATTCATTCTTTATATATAGTGTATTTATTGACCATTACTTAATTTCTCAAATTTCATATATTTTTTTTATTTATTTATTGTATTAAAGACTACCCACATATGTTAGTATTGTTTTTTTTTTAAATTAAATAAACTAAATTAGAACACTCACCGTAGTATAGCTTGTAGAACACGCTCAAGGAGGCCACAACTCGGCGAAGCTGCAGCTATTTAGTTTATTTTGTTTGATACATATAAAAAAGGTATATAATATTTCTTATATTATCCTATAATTGTATATTTTAACAATTAATGTCATTGAACCTATATTTGTTAAAATTTGTTCCTAAGGTTTGGCTGTCAGAGAATGTCTACAGGCATTAAGTCTTACCGTCTTACCTTTATACTTTGTGCAATTAAGTTTTGAAATAAATCAGCAATAAAAACTTTGACATCGATGCCCGGTTCTCACATAAGTCAATGCTAACAAGCTTACAAAAAGTAACTTCCGTAAATTCCATTCATACCGACGCGATTCATCCCTTTAATGATGCGGCAAAGAATACGGAACATTTTTTTTTACTACAAGAAAAAATATCTTCCCAATACCCCCGTATAAAATGGTTAATCAAACGCTTACAAAAATAGAAAGGTTTGGAGAAAAAATGCATTTTTGGAATTCATTTGTGTATACTTGGGTTTCTACATTTAAAACAAATTTCATACTATTCTGAACTTTAAGCTCGTTGTGTTTAATGACTAGATTTGCTTGTGAAATAATTGGGAATGTCACCGGTGATTATACACTGATTCCTTTTGTTACGGATTCCTGAATGAAGTATTATGACTTCATACTTAGGTTGAGGTGGCAACACTTCTATAGATCGTTACATTTAAATTTTATTTATAAATTATGTACGTTTGAACGGGAAACGAATAGGCGCTATTGTTAATACTCTGAAATTGAGCGTAAGAAATGAAATTAGCAGCAACTAATAAAGCGCGGTGGTGGCTCGGTTGTAACCTTAAATCCTACAAAGATCGGTTCAAACCCACCCGGCATGTACCAATGAGAAATACATTTTTCTTACGTACATTTGTCCTAGATTTATAAGACCACCGTTCCCGTGCCTCGGAGAGGAGCTCACGTTAAGCCGTCGGTCCTAGTTCCACTCATGCCAACTTGTGGAATCGTTAATAAATTGGCATCATATCCTCGCCAACCTTTTCTTCGGGTTTCGAACTGGTGACCGTAGTCCTTGGTGGTTTTGATAGCCGACGGGTCGCGGTAAGCCGAAATTACTGTAGGTCCAGGGCACAATCACAGCAAAGAATTACGAATAAATTTTGGGAGCAACGATATGCTTCGACCGGCGCGGCGGCGACCGCGCTTCGACTCTCTCCGACAGATAGCGTTGTTTTCGGCGGAAACGTAATTAACAGGAAGTGCACCAAGCATAGTCTGGAGTCCTTCGCGTCATTTTGCGCGGACAGTTCAAGTGCAAGTTTTTGTTTAGTAAATTAATTTACTGCGAATATTGTTGGTCAAAAGTGGTGTTGTTTTGTTTAATAATGTTCTTCAATGTGAATGGTTATGGAAAACATTAAATTGGACTTTGAATATGGGGCACAAGTTGCAGTTTATTTTTTGCGGTTTTCCCGCGATATGGACTCCCATATTTTACACGACGTGTTTGGGCTATAATGCCGCGAGTGACTCCAAGAAAAGCATCAAATTATGCAGCATCTGGAATTTGATGATGACCTCATTAACTCATGAAAAAGAAAGATATATTACGTCAGACTTGACTAGACCCTTTGCCTTCCCTATCACCTCATACATCATCCATCGGGAGAAACAAACAACAATAAAAAAACCAAGCATAGTCCGCTAGTTACTACTAGAGTAATTTAACTAATTACTAATAATACAAGTTTGAATAATATAAGTATTAGCCAAAAATAACATAAACACACTTCAATTCAAGGTAACGTCGCGTTGTACCTGGATTTCAATTCCTCAAGCGTGCCGTGGCGTCCGCGCGTCCCTCCGTTTGACAGCTGGAAAACATATTTGAGTGGAGGAGCCGTTGAGTACAAGTTAACTTGTACTTTGCTGTCAACAAATAATAATTAATAACTATTGATATGCAAATTCAATGAAGTGATATGAGAAAAGATATAAATATTTATATGAGACTACTGTACATATTATTTATTCCACGATATCGCTGACAGACGATAAACAATCGGTACACAATACAAGTTTTATTCTTATATAGGAAAGCCACTTATCTAACTCACTTTAACGTGATAATGCGTAGGCTTGTTTTTTAACGACTTTGATTCTTGGTCATTCAGGAAATGCCTATTGTGTTAATAATTTATCAGTGTCTCCTTTAACTACATTTCTTTGTGCCACCTATGCAATTTAATGAAGGCTTCGTACGTCTCATAACGACCAACTCAAAAATTCTAACCCACACTTCCAGCAGATATTCAGATTTATTCACCGTATCGGCTGTTTCAACAAGCTTCCGCTGACCTTCAGACAATATCCTTTAACTCACATCTTTAAAAAACAACTTAATAGTTTTAAACAAGCAGAACAATATATTTTAAATTCGATAATGTCTATTTCCTAATATTATATTATCTTCATATATATCTCCTATATATTAATAAGTATTTAAGTAATTATTAGTAAGTATATCCTCGCCAAGCCGTCTGGCCAGCGTGGCGAGTGTAGGCCAAATTCTCCAGATATATGTTCTGGAAGCCCCGTCTCCAGCAGTGGAGGTCTGGGACGCTGTGTTCTAGGGGCTGTAATGATGATGAATATTATAATGCTCACTTTCCAACCAGTTAACCTGGTAGAAAAAGCTAAAATGGCTTTAAGTTCGCCTTTTAACGTATGTAATATGAAATAAAGTATTTTGATAATAAAAGGCTTAAGTGTTAGAAACGCATTTTTATACCAGCCCTAAACTTATTGTCAAACTTGTCTACAACAATAAAGTTTCAGCAAACGTAAAAATTTGCAAGGATTATAAGATTACATTTTAAACACAAATGCACTAAAACAGATATTAATATACTGTAACTGGGTCCTACTTTGCTCCCAGGGTGGTAATGCAACGCTCCACATCCAAAAAACATTAATCTCATTATAAAACTTTGAGTTTGAGTTATTTTTACATATTATTATTTGTTAATACTATGAGTTAAATACTGGTAAAATTAAAGTAAACATTAAAATCGTGCCAGTTGTATTTTTGTCAGTGCAATAATCATATTGAGATATTTAAATAATTGTATTTTAATGTCATAAAATCATGCTGATTTTTACATAAGTTTACTCTGATGTACACCAACAATTGTGTCTTTCATATTCTTAGACAAATTGTCAAAATACAAACTTCTCGCTAGTGCAATAACGCAGATTTAAAAAAAAACTATCGAAATACCTATTCTATTCAAAAGGTTACAAAAAATACGTAATAACCTGCATGTGTCAGAAGATGACTTCGAGTTCAATATTATCAATCGAGTTTCAAAAGTGCGCCCCAAATATCAGCAGGCTGGAGTTATCCTTGGAGCGCGGACCATCACAGATATTCCCATAAGACATTGTTTTCCGTCGATATAAGAAGCCATTGTGATGCTGGCAGGAAATCGAAAGTGCCATCCTTTGCGTAACGCGAGATTCCTGCGTACGCGCCGCTATGCTGCGATTCTTCATGCTAGGGTCGTGCTTAATATAGTTTTAGGTATATCGAAATATCGATAAAAAAAAACTATTTTTATTTTTACTAACCTCGCCTCTTATGTTTCAATGCCCCGAAGGTTGATTGGAAGAGAGTGTTTATAGGCATTATATCAGCCTTTTGTTAAAGTTTTTAAATAAATAAAATAAAATAATTATATATATGTACATACAGCTGTTTTTTGTGCCTAAAGTTTGGTTGTCAGACAATGTCTGACGTTATTTTCACCTTTTCTTTTCACTTGATTTACAAATTTTACAATTAAATGAATAAATAATTTGATTACTCCAATGTTTCGTAGTCACAGTAGAGGCGGGGGGTCGTCCCACTCTGCGTTGCTTCGTACGTGGTTTCCACCCACACCCTTTGCACCATCGCATCGGTCGTCGGTTCTGCGGCAGATGTGTCCGGCCCAACAAAAAAATGTGGTTAACATACGGTAAATTTAGACGCGAAGGTACCGAGTTTACACAAAACATAAGATACTGTTAAATAGAGCAAGACAAAACATTAAGTACGTTTTAAAGAGCAAAATATGAATACAAGAATATTTTGGTAAGTGTCGATGATAATACATCGATAAAAATAATTCATACATCGATAAAATAAGTCGCGCTCCCTTGTATGGGCATCTCTTTTATTTTGTGCGATGAATTCTTTTGTATGGAATAATATTATTCAGTGTGCACGTGCCCTAACCCGTTGCGTTCTTCGGACTTTATTTTATTTTTATGTTATTTATACGCATTAAGTGAATTATTTTACTGACCGCAATAGGTAATCGAAATTGTATGTACGCGATTATTCTTAACTGATTTGACGAGGGTTTTTGTAAAGTTGAAAAGTTTTAATATCCAGTAGCATATACATTTTCAAACTGTCGCGGTAGGTATATTATCTTATGCAAAATCTAAAACCGCTTGTAGTGGATTCAGATCTTCAACATACCAATTGCCGAGATATTCCTTTTTTTATTTAAAGTTAAACGGAAAGCGACCAACTTGACTAACATCAGTGCCTAGTTTGATTTAGGAGCTCTAAAGGTTATGTAACCGTCTTATTTTTTAAAAATTTTCAATTAATATAATAACAGTTATTGGAAAAAAATATAAAATATAATCAATACTGCGAATAAAATCCGTCCGCGTGAACTGATGGCAAGAACGTTAGCTGCATTTCCTCGCTGAATTGTCATACTGATTATTTTAGCCAGTCCTCTTGTCACTAGAAGAGACAAGTCGTGGTGTTATGTCTTGAAATCCATGGGCCCAGAGTTTCTACAGAAAACTGCACAAATATGTAATCTTTTATTATAAATACATGCTTGCGCCGCTTGCCGGATTCCGCAATTATTTAATAATTATTGTTTTCTGCCAACGTATTAGATCAGAGGGGAAATGTTGTCAGTCTTCTAGGGACTATTCCAGAAGGGTCACTATGGAGGACATTTTCTTTTAAGTAGTCTTAATTCTATGGAATGGTGGCAAGAACGCTGGTTGCATTTCTCCGCTGACTTGCAATACTGATTCTTTGGGCAAAGAAAGAGCCAGCCCTCTAGTTACCGGAGGAAACGACAAGACGCGGTGTTATGTCTTTTAATTTATACACTATCGCCGTGATCAGTGTCCAATCATACATATGTACCCATTTATTTGTCGCAGTATATAAACGCTTTACATTTATAATTATTGTTATTATTAACTGCCTACGTGGACTAGCGGAGTAGGCCGTGGATTAAGGTTAGATTTCTGTGTAATTATTGTGTCCTGACACAAGTAGCACAATTTTAAATGGTTATATGGTTATATATAAATCTCATACACACCCTCTAATACACTATATATAATACACTCACACATATATCACGAACAGAGGACATACATCATTTATTGTTGTAACATTATAACACGGAAGAGCACTGATATCCCACACTACCTCGTGTATCACAAACACATCACCCTATATTGTTCATCTATTTTACATCTGTGTACTTTTTGCCGTCTGGCCAGCGTGGCGAGTGTAGGCCAAATTCTCCAGATATATGGAGGTCTAGGACGCTGTGTTCTAGGGTCTGTACTGAAAAAAAAATACTTTTTGTGACAATAAATGATTTTATTATTATTAATATCAATAATTTTTGCTTCAATTCATTTATCCGAGTATATTATCCTTATCCTTTGGCGGTTTTTTTCGAATTGTAAACGCTGAGGTTTTGTCTATAAAAAATAGATAATATCAGCAAAATAACAATATGGTAAGTGAATTTAAAGTGATGGTATGGTACAACATCATAATTTTATTTATCGCCCCTCCATTTTGCTCACAACGACTTGATAACCGGAAATTATAGTTATTATTGAAAGTCCCAAGCCGCCATCTTCCACCTACGACCAGCACTTAGGCATACTTGCTATAGTCTTAACTTAATATTTTTTCTTAATAAACATACCCCAGTTTTTATAGACAAAAGATTTCAACCAGTGCATTCTTCCAGTATACTGTCATACGGAGCAGAAACGTGGACTGTGGAGAGAGTTATGCGCCCAGGTGTCCACACAGGTGGCATCCCACACTAAAGGCATCTCACACTAAAGGCAAACCTATCCTCCATGGAGCCAACGTCATTCCATCGGGCCGCTTGCCATCGTCATTGAGGCTGGCGTGCCTTGGGATGCTCTTGCTGCAGGAAAGGCCGTGGTGGCCGAGCACGTTGTCTCCACATAGGATCTTGAGTTAGATTTATTATTACGGGGCTTAAACTAGATAACAGTTGTATAGGGATGTTTGAGCGGTCCAAGCAAAGCTTTATCGATCTCAGTCAAATAAAACACGATTTATCCAACCCAGCAGGTTTATTTTTGCTTTCATTGCAATGTGACTTCCTCGTTACCCGTGGAGCACTAATGAGAAACCTTCATTGATAGGAAGAAAAAACTGCCGCGCCAAAGAAGACGCCTCTATGCATCTTTTATGAGACGAACTGTGAGGAATTCTGGAATAACAAACTAGAATCGCTTTTTTTAAATGTAGTTAATTTCATTGTACTGTAATTTGTAAGATGACATACCTTTACATCTATTAATTTACGTATTTGTAAATATTAATTAATATAAATTCTCCTTCGCCGTGGTCTAGTGGTTAAGTCTGTCGAATTAGACGCAGATTCGATTCCTGGTCGGGACACAATAATTAATTTTATTTATTTGCGCTATTTCTCGGGTTAAGTACCCCAGAGACATCGACGAGCTTGCCACTTGTCATAATTAGAGAACTTTCTCCAAAACAATATGAGCGTAGCTACTGACTGCTACGGATTACGGTCGTGATGATAATGGAAATTAAATACATATATAATAAAAGTGAATCTTTAAAAAAACAAACGTCTAAAGTCGTCCCATCAGAGACAGTTCCAAGGAGGCAACATGATACATTTAACCCCCCTATGTATAGCGAGGATAATATGTTGGTAAAATTAATTGCCAGCCTTCTTGTCTCCAGACTTTGGACAACTCCTTGGCCAGGCGCTTGGCTTCACAGCCAAGGTTAGTCAAATATTTAGACAGAAAGTCACCGTTCGTCAACGAAATAACTGTCAAGCAATTAAATTATTCTCGTCTGGCCAACCGTGAAGATTGTAGAGCAAATTCTTTAGATATATATACTGGAAGGCTCATCTCCATGAGTGGAAGGACTCTGTGTTCCAGCGGCTGTGATGTCACTGCATGTTTGTGCTTTTACCAAAATTGTCTATGCTTTTTCTAACAATGGTTTTAAAAAAATACATTACTAGCTAGTATACCAATTTAATTTTAACTTTTGACTTTTATATTATTGTTATTTTTTACATTAATTATAATTTATAATTATCCCTCATAATAATAAAAACAAATGTATGCATTGTATATTCAATGCATTGCACTGATAAATTGTGATTAGGGGTCGGTTTAGAAATCACCTCCTTTTTCTCATCCTTATACTTATGTATAATTATTGCAATATGATTAACAAACCGCCCGCCTAACCTTAGCATTGAAATGAATTCATTTATATATATATAGTATCCGACGAGGCCTCTTTACAGCCAAACTATACGTAAATTAGTTTAATATATATTAGGCTTAGAAGTGGAAGGGTCCACACTATAATGAAAATTGGGGCTGTTCCTTGCTATACTGTATCACCCTATCGGCTAGGTATTTTGTTTACACATTACTGATAAATTTTGACTTCACCGAGTGTTCCTATATATATATATATATATATATATATATATATATATATATATATATATATATCGTCATGATCGTAGAACAGTGTCGGATTTAAAAAAATACCCATAATTTTGCATATATATTTATATATAGTTTTATATTGTTTGTGGTCTGTAATTTATAGTGCAAATATTAGAAAGGGTTTCAAAATGAAATCTAGAAGGTTTGCACTTATTATGAAACTTAAAAAGTGACAAAAAAACAGTCGAAATAACAGTTGAATGGCCGCCATGAAAATTTTAAATATAGCAGATCCGTCACTGTTCTACGATCATGACGATATATATATATATTAAGATGAGTTCCAGGGTCTTAGATACTCGTAGTTGACAACGGTTTGTATTTTAATATGACTGCATCTTGTTATGAGCTTCTTGTTATCTAAAGTACCCACTTTTACTAAAAAGTTAATATTCTTACGACTCTAACACTAATCAGAGTTATTCACTAAGCTGCACAAGGCCATCAGCTTAAACAGTTGCAGTGAGACGCATATAAAATTTGTTTTACCTAATTCAGAGAGTGAAAAATACAAAATAATTGGAATCTTCAATTATTGGTTTCCTGTGAGAATAACCCGCATTGAGTGTCGGTGGTCGTAGCTAGTTAGTTTGGCGGGCTTTACGATGTATTGCGCATTGTGACCGCTACAAATTGATTGGCTCACGTCACAGAGAGACCGCCGACAGCTAGCTTGTCACCCGCCGCGAATACGCACATTCACACACCTCACAACGAAAGTCCACGCTTCAAACTCACATCCACCGTCTCGGTTCATTCATCCACGATTTTTAAAAAGTACCTATATATATGGCCAACTTGAAGGCCTATCATAGTCCATAGGTACATTTCGGAATACACATAGGTATTACCTGATTTATTGTTTTATTTGATATGTGTCTGACTGTGAGCCACGTACTCGCTCCCCGTCCCGGCGCGACTTAGTCGCCCGCTCTATGTCGTTCATAATCTAATGATATTGCGTTCAAAATCTTTAAATAATCTTCCGGACAGATGAGACTTCATCCTAAAATAGAAATAGACAAACACAGCTGGATAAATTAATGGTATCTGTAGACGGATGGAGCAGAGGTTTATATTTCAAGGGACATTCGATGACAAGAGGATGTGTCCTATGTTACCTATGAATGCCCTCGACATTAGTGCATCAGGAAAGCTGCAGTTCACGAGGAATGGCGAGGGCTAATTAACCGTGCCACTAATATTCACGACCACGACGACTCTGCCAGGAATGTACCGACTTAGATGAAGTTAGCCCATCATGATAGGTAAGTGGCATTCATTTCAATTTATTACCAGAAATTTTATTATTTATGTCGTTTTAACCAAATATCTCCTGAACCCCTGCGTCTATATCTACGGTCTTACCAGCTAGTTCTTAGCCTGTTTCAACGGAATCCTTAAAATTCACATAAAAACTTTACAGTACTTTTTTTACATCATTTATTAACAGCAACAGGCAACTATTAATTTTGAGACGTTCGATTTCGCAACGGTGGAATAGTTTATTGTAAAGCCATAACAATTGTCCTTAATATCACTACTCTTGTCCAAACCTCTTTAAACTTAAAAAGTTTACTAAAAACTATCACCGGAAGCCATCAGTTAATGATTTTGTCCATTAATATAATAATAAAAAAATAACGTTTGGTATTACGCTGTCATTACTACGGGCGTGGGTAAGCATACCAAAGGATAAGCAAGTAAAATATATTTGGACCATCGTAATACCATCTTTAACAATGCAGGTCTAGGGTTCTGTTCTAGAAGCCGTGATTAATGTATATAAAGTGCTTTGTTTGAATAAATCTAGCTCCAAAATCTTATTAGTACTCGACATAAAAAAATGAGTACGTAACTTTATAATAAAGGCATAGGTGAACCGCATGACCTCGGCTATTTTAATTCCACTTTCGAGAAACATAAAATAATTTCGAGTTACCAAAGTGTATCCCCATAATACCGGCACCGAGACCCTCAAACGTCAAATGCGACACACAGCAACGTCAATCGCAAGTTTGTTTTCCACCGCAACAAAATATCTTAGTGAGCGGCGCTCTGACCGCATGCCTTAGACATATATTTATCAAACATGCCCACTGTTATGTTTTCAACCACACATAAAAAACTGTAAAATTTTCATCCCATACATGTCACAAATATCACCATTAGACTGAGTAACTGTAACTGGAACACGTTACCGCTGGCTATCAGACAAGCACCATCTGCCAATGTTTTTAAAAGTCAAGTAACGACATTATTTTTAAATAAACAGGAAATAACCTCATCAAGATGATAATATAGATATTTTGGCATAATTATATTTTGTGTATGTAGTATATAATATTTAAAGTGTGTAGTATATGTAGTTCGTTTTATATGTAGTATATGTATGTACCAAATTAAGTAAGTATTGTGTATTATATTTATTTGCACCCTGCCCATAATTTCTCACTTTCCCAAAGGTCAGTTGTTAGAAAATGCCTAACCGGCATTAAACTCGCCTATGTACACTAATTTTAAGTTTTGTGCAATAAAGTATTTAAATAAATAAATAAATAACTGTCAAGAAAGTAACCTTATAGTGTTCTGGCTAAGACATGATTGTAATTGAAAAATATAATGAAATTAAAATCCACTTGTGCACGTTTTTGTCTTTACTAACCCAATTTAATAAAATATAATTAGCTAAAAGAGTGCACGAACTATCAAAACAGAATTTGGCGATCGCTAGTTTTGTTTTGTAATAACGCTTGGTATTCTTCGTGCTGAAAGGGATAAAATGTGAATACACCAGTTTTTTAAATAATTAATTAAAACTCGTCATATCGTGAATTAAAACTGATGTCAATCACTCCAGCACGCACAAACGTTATCGAATCAAATTAAATTAAAAAATGTTCTGCTGCTTCGCACCTCAAGGCCAGGACCTGCAACGTATAGTCGTATACCTCACCACTAGTTTACGTAGGCAGCAAATTGAATTATTAGACATGTCCTTCCAAATATAGGTCTATGATTTGTACTGAAAATTTTATGTGAGACATAAACGCAATTATTTGCAAAAGTTTCAATAAATGAGAAAAGCTGTAGGGTGTATTTTATTTTGATGAGCGTTAAAAGGACAGGCCAATGTTGGACAAGACCTGTGATTGATTTAACTTACAAAGGGACCGGGAATCGGATTTTACTTGCTTCTTTATTTTTAAGAACACGTATACTTGTTGATAAAATCTACTACTAAACACAATTAAAAAAAAAAGTTTCTTTTTAACTTGTCGTTAAACGACTTGGTTAAACCTTCCTTAAAATGAAATTAAAAACTTGTTATTATTACTCATTATTATATTATTAACTGCTAGATAGTCTAGCTGTTAAGTCCTTGGATTTAGACTCGGAGGTACCGGGTTCGATTCCTGGTCGGAACACAATAATTTATTTAATTTAATTGTTTTAACGCTAGAGACATCGACGAGTTTGCCACTTGTCATGATGGGCCTATAATAAAGTTGGCTAAATATGAATCCGCTTCTTTAAAAAGTTTCCGATCACCCCAAAAGGGATACTGTCGTGATGATGATACTAACCCAACAGTAACAAAATAAAATATGAACAATATATATTTTTTTTTTCAATCAGCACAAGAGGTGTACAAATATTAATACTCGTTGGAGTGACATCCGAGCCTAGCGCCAATGTGGCTAAGGCGAGAACTACGAAGAAAAAGATTGGTTGCCAAATGTGCGCGTGCAATATATTAAAAAAACTATTTCATTTTCATTATCATTTCATTACAGCTGCTAGAACACAGCGTCCTAGAACTCCACTGCTGGAGATAGGCCTTCCAGAACATATATCTGGAGAATTTGGCCTACACTCGCCACGCTGGACAGACGGCTTGGCGAGGGAATGATGCCATTTGTGTATGACAATTTATTAACTATTCCACAAGTTAAAATTAGTAAAACTGGGACCGAACGGCTTAACGTGCTCTCCGAGGCACGGGAACGGTGGTGTTGTAAATCTATGACAAATGTACGTAAGAAAAGTGCATTTATCATTGATACATGGTTGGTTACCGATTTTTGTAGGATTTAAGAAACGCGTTCTTACATTCGAGTCACCAGTCAGCCTCTAAAAAACTATTAAAAAGAGTGTTATTAAGAAAAGCATCAAACGGAACATCAGACGTTATTCCGATCATCACGTAAGTCCTCTTTTCATATCTTTTGGTTGCGATTTTGGTATTTATAGCCATGTAAAAAAAAAAACATGTTAATGTTTTAGACATTATATTATGTTTTATTATACAAAAATAATAAGATATATATTTATATATTTTCCTAGGTAAGAGACAAACTTATGTTATTTATTAGAGCTACCTAAACAATAAAGTTAAAAATAAACTAAACAAAACCTTAAATTAAATAAACTAAAAGATAAACCTAATTAATATAAAAACTAAATACTTACAAATATCTTGATTATAATCTACATATCATCGAATCCAGGAGAAGATGAACCCAATGTTCCGAGGACTCCGGCGACGTTGCCTCGTTGGATGGCAACACTGATCCTTTGAATAAGATATTCCCTACTCAAAGGATCACCTGTTGACGCTCGGATGGCAACGCTTATGTCGCGTATTAACGATTTAGCGTCCTCAGACCAAGGCCCATCGTCTCTACGGCAAACGGCACAAAATAGTAACGATTTGCCAACTCTATGTACTTATTGCGTTTGCCGTTTGCAGCCAATTCAGCCGCTGCACCTGCTCGTTTTCGTGTCGCGCCAACACGACTAGCACAAAGGGTGTCAGTACACGTCGCATCCCAAACCAAAGACTTACCTTGTTTATAAGGCACGAGGGTTAGCCCATCTGGTCTTTTCCCATCGCTGCGAAATATACCAGTTGGCTCTAATGTTGATGGGTAATTTGGAGAAGATAGTGCCTTTTGAATGATTAAATTTAGGGATCTATGGCGGGTGAAACGGCCTGCACTTTTTGAGCATGATAAGCCATGGTATATATTTTATATTATTTAATATATATATATATATATATTGACATATAATATTAATTAGGTATAATACTCTTAGTTTTAATTTTAGTTCGTAAGTGACAACGCCCCTTTACAGCTGCATCCAACCTTAGTTTATATAACCAATATGCTATATAGTAGCAGACTGTTACTTGCTTTCTCGTATCCGGCAATTTTTCTGTATCATTGTATTAATTACATTGCATTATGACAAAAGTGTAAACTTTGACAAATCCATGTGTTCCCAGAAACAAGGTTCCTACGGATAATTAATAAACAATAAACAGATAATATACTGACTGTGGAGTCAACATCAGGACTCTTGGTCAAAAGAAAACACCAATTCTGTCTATCGATGTTAATCGAATGCCGGTGCGTCCGGAGTTCTGAGCTGCTCAGAAGTACCCAACCCATTGTATGAGGATCATACATTTTTTTTCTCATAAATTTTATCTAAATGATAACAAAAAAAAGACAGCAAAACTAAATACCAATGTTTTAATAAATATTTTAGTAAGTTCAGTTACTTTTTCATAGATTTCAAAGTTCCTTTCATAAAATTTGGGAAAAAAGCACTAACGTTGATAGCAAGTGCACTTACCAATCGATGTAGTAAACCTACTACATAATAAGAAAAAAATACTTTAAACCAAGTCCATATTGTTCCCAGACAATGGTAGCGAATATCTTTCCAATAAATACTGTCCCATACAAAAGAATCATTGACTTCTATTTGCACTCGGACATTTAATAATAATAATCTTTATTTCAGGCATCAAAATACTAAAGACCATAAAAATAAAATATAAATATACACTACACTACAGCTTCCGCATCTTCATCTTATTGTGCTCAAAGTAATGACCGCCTCCGTGGTCTAGTGGTAACAATCGTTGCCGTGAACTCGGGAGGTCGTGGGTTCGATTCCCACCGGGGGCAAGTTGTACATTGTATAATTTGTTTCGGGCTGGGTGTTTATATGTATAATATGTATATATTTACAAAAAATATAATATGTAGTTTATCAACCATCTAGTTTCCGTAACACAAGCTTCGTAGCTTACCACGGAAACTAGATGGCGCTGTGTGACCTGGAAATATATAATACCCATTGGATACGGCGAACATCTTCTGATGAAGGCTGACTGCTGCAGTGGGGGTCGCGCCGGGGTCCTCTTAGGTTGTTCACAAGGGTTCGGTGCTGCGGTAGGGTTCTCGCTTCTTCAGTGGTGCATTTCGAAGGTCCAAATAAACCTATGTACCAACGAAACACAACAGCCTGCGGCCAGAAATATTTTTTTAAGAATATTTTACATTTGTCTGACCGCACAAGAATGCGGTATGCCTTAAAATTCGTGTCTCGCCATTGGGAGACCAGCTTAGTTATTTCCTTGACCGATTCGGACTCTCCTCGTCCGTGTCCTGATCAAAGACATCATTTAACAAATAATAATAAATAAATAAATATTTCCAGACAGGTCACACAGCACCATTTAATTTCCGTGGTAAGCTACGAGGCTTGTGTTACGGAAACTAGATGGTTGATAAACTACATATTATACTTTTTTTTTGTAAATATATACATATTATACATATAAACACCCAGATACAATACAATGTACAACTATTATACAAAAGCTATTAGTCGACAAAAGACTTGTTTAGACTTTTTTATATACTGAACCGGATAAGTGACAACTCGCCCACATGGTGGTAAGTACGCTTAGGAATAGTGAGAACCATTATTTGGATGCATATTTTGGCCTGTCCGTGTGGTTTTAATTAACTTTTTTTGTGTAAATACAGAGCATTCATTCGTTGTTCTATCTTTACTAGAGAAGTGAAAAATTACGAGCGTGCGAGGTCCTTCAAAGCGTGATCTAAACATCAACCATGTGCAAAATTGTAGTTCTTCCTGTTCTAATTTTTGCTCGTTATTATTTTTGTGTAAATGGTAAAAACTGGTTGTAGGTTATATCAAGCGTTGTGTTGTTCTAGCTCTTCTGTTACCACCACTCGTTTTAACGACAACCTTTTTAAAAGGTAGAATTTTATTGACTTTGGTTGATCTATCTTGTAAGCCATACAATGATAAACTATTAGCATTACACCAACTCTAAATAACAACAACAATACGTATTATTATGTAAACAGTACTACTTCTAATTTTACAAAATGGTTAACAACTGCAGCTGTTATACACTATTTTGGTTGTTATTTTGTTTCTTTATTGACAATGTATTTTATATTAAAGTTGTTATTAGTGTCAACATTATAGTTTGTTGTACACTTTATTACTAAGTAAATATCGATTGGTTCTATATCCATTTAATGTTACAAACTACGTAGTCCCTTTGGTGTCGCGATAGCTTCAGAGTTCACACTATGTAAATTATTTAATGGCACTTCATTTAATATTGGAGAAAATACTTTATTTTGGCTCGGGCCATTACCGCAAGTCAATACAGAAGAAAGATGTTCCCACAAAAATGTTATAATAGACATATACCTACAAGTACATTGGCCATAACACATTTCTTTACGCATACGCAATGGTCCTAAAATTTAGTTTACGGTTAAAAAAACAACGATTACTCAAAAAGCCTACGTATTTGGGACACGTATCGGAAGGGTAAACACTGAAATTGTTTTTGGAATTGCATTGGGATTTGTTGTCAATGAAATTCGTGGGTAAATTAATAATTTAAAGTTTTATGCCGATAAAGTATTGTCATTACTATACTACGAGATTCTGGCTGGAGACGTGGCCTGGGTCTGATCCACAAGTTTAAGGCCGCTCAGCGAGCTACAGAGAGAGCTATCTATGATCGAGATTTTTCTGAAGGATAATATCCGAAATGTTCACATCCATCAGTGAACCAAAGTTACCGATATAGCTTTCAAAATTAGCAAACTGAAGTGAGAACGGATCGGACACGTCTATTGCTGAACTGATGAACGATGGAGTAGACGGGTTCTGAAATAGAGACGAAGACTACTAGAAGACGCAGTGTGGGACAAATCCCCATGTAAAAGGGGGGGCAGGAGATCGTGTAAAACAGAGGCCAGTAAGTGGAGAGAAACATGGTGATGATTATATATTCTTGTGTTAATATATATATTTATTTAATTTATCTATCTTTATCTTTGATGATGCGCCACTGATATAAAAAAGTTTCATAACATTTCAACCTGTGTCCTTCTTGTATTGAAGCAGCGATACGTCTTTGAATGATATCGATTTATTTTCGCAGTTTATTGTAGATGAAACAAAATTTATGCGCCGGTCGGTCCCGGGATCGAAGCTGTGACCTCGAGCTACCGTGCCCGTGCCCCGCCGGTGGTCTGGGAAAATACAGCCACTTTATTGTCCGACTGAATATAAACATTGGCATTGTGCTTGCAATGGTAAAATTTTGTAAATATTAACGGAAAAAAATTGTTACCTTTCGTAGACGAAATTCAATGTAGAAATCCCTATAAAAGACGATACACAGCGTGTCTTATTTCTGTTTATTATTTAAATAATTTATTGCAAAATAAATATATTTGATTATTTATACAAAGCAAGTGATAAACCCAGTTAGGTATTTTCTAACTCAAAGAACAACCTTCACCGATTGGTTATGATATCCACTTTTTTATATAATATAGCTGTTTTAGCCGGCTTTGCCCGTGTAAAGTGCGACACGACATTAATTTCGTTGCGCATTATTTTGATATTATCTCCTAAGGTATTTATTTAATTTGCATGGTGTGAAGAGTAAAAAATATCTTCAAAAAATTCTCAAGCTAACTAACGTATTTAAAAATGATAAGGATTAATACTGAATTTGTGTAAATAGCTTTCCAATTACCGCGTTATACTTATTTTATTTTATTTATTTATTTTATTTTATTTATTCGAAGAGAAAGAACAGAGACAGACAGTATAAGAACAATTAAGAAACGATACAGTAGGAGCCATTAGAATTATACCGGCCACCAAAATATTTCCCACTGTGGACAATAGTGCACCATTTATATTTTTAGATACGTTAGTACTACATATACGTACCTTGGCCAGGTATAATGGATAATACAATTGCAGTGTTCGAAATTGCCCATGTTTTAAAGTAATAAAAATGGATATAGTATGTTATACTTAAGAGATAGATATATGCCATTGCGGACTTTTCTGTAGACCTATATAAGGTACACAATTCCACCATACATAATTTTGTTATATCTCAAAGCTCCCAGACGGCTTATTTTTTCCTGACACCTTCAATAAATAGCGTTAATGTATACAAATTATTTACTAAAACCTTCCTCAAAAACCACTCTATCCATTGTTGGAAACAGCATGAAAATCGGTAAAGTAGTATTTGAGTTTATCGCGAACAGACAGACAGGCGCGGCGGAGGATTTTGTTTAATACTATGTAGTGATAGTGATGATAATAGTATAAAAGTATACTGTAAATATATATATAATAAAAGGTTCGCCTAGGTTGCATAACGAAATTTGTTCAGGGCTACTGTTTTATATATTAGATGAAAAAAAAACCTTTTTTTTTTGTATTACATAACATTAGCTGATAGTGTCTTTTTTAAGGATCAAATTTGGGAAGTAACGTCAAACTTAAGACAACTGAAGATTATTGTCAAAATTTAGGGTTAAAGAAAATATATGATGTTTTATTCTTTATCAAAATCTAAGGCTTGTAATGATGAATAAAATAAAGAAGTATTTTTTTTATTATTTCCCACATGCGGTTTCTTGGGAAAAGTTGTTTGTTTCTATCAATAGAATAACATACATATTAGTCTAACGTAAGCCCATACAAAGTCACCCAGTATACCTAGGTGATCCTATAAAATCCATTAGGTATTGTCAATAAAACGATATAATTGAACACACAATGCGCATAGCAACAATGATGTTTAGTTTCCGTTATTTATTAACTCACGAAGTATCCTTGATCGGGGTTTAATAACGGGTTAAGCCCGAGTTAACTGGAATTAATTATTCAATCCGATATCCATCGATAGGGCCCGCCATCGACTGATATCGCGACTAAAATCTATTGTTCTATTAACATTTCCACCTTCGTACTATATTTGCGATATGGATGACAAATCACTGGATAAGAAATATTAAAATTCCATTTAACAAAAAATACTTATTAAAGGTAAAAAATAAATATAAAATATAAATAATAAAAAAAATACTATAATTAAAATATGTCCTCTGGAGACGTTCCTTCAGGACACAAGAAAACTGGCAACACCTGAAAGCGAAGCTTAAACGTTGGCAGAAAAAAAAATAGCTTTCTATAACCATTTGGACAACTTGGCCATATACTTGGCTGAGGGTTCCCATACCAACCTATTAGTAGGTTGGTGTATTTGCGCAGCTTGAGGTCCTCAGCAGAAACCGCCGCACTTACTGAACGCGATCGACTGGATGTGTGATAAGGCTAATGTGTCTTCACATATCGTATCCCACACTTGTGACCTGCCAAGTCGCACGGCCCACCGGTCATGCCGTCGGTACTCTTGCCATCGCTCTGCACAATCCCAGATTAAAGGCAAATTTATTAATAATAGACTGTGAATGTTTTGTTTTGTAATATTTAGGCTAAGGGCGTTAAACCTTTAAACCAACATTAATAAAATAAAATAATAATTAAATAAGTACTTACAAAAAGTAGCTTTGTTAGATATATCATTATTTGAGTCGTTTGATTTGAATATTGGCGGCAATGCCTTTGTCCGCCGACACGATGCCCCCTGGTGGGTGATAGCGACTGTGCTCGGCGAACTTCCTGTCGTTGACGTTTCTGCCGGACGCAACGCCTACTGATGGACAGTAGTGGAACTATCACGCCGGTCGCGGAGCACATCGTTGCTCTTAAATTTCGTGCATTTTTTGCTGTGATTGTGTTTTGGATTTATGCTGTGATCCTCGTCACCGAGCACTACAAAAATTCTATCGACATTCGAGACACGGAACAAGAGGTTAGTTGCTGCTAATTTCATTTCTTTCGCTTAATTTCGGAGTATTTTTACCAGCGCCTAGTCGTTTCCCGTTCAAGCTTCTTAAAATCGATGTCCTGTGGCATGGTGCCCAATACACTGGCAACATATTACCTCTGAATTTAAAAACCCTTAATTTTTGAGAGAAAATACTGACAGCGTCAATGAGCCGTGATACAATTACTTTTTTAAAAGCTTATAGTTCTGATTCCATTTCTATTTTTCATACATCGAAAATAAGTAACTATTACAAATCGTTTCATATTTTTGACGCTTGCTTTGACTTAAAGATAAAAAAGTAAAGTATCATCACGACCGTTTCCCTTTCGGGGTGGTCAGAAACCACGCTTATAAATAAGCGTATTCGCATTTAGCCAACTTTACTATAGGCCAATCATGACAAGTGGCAAGCTCGTCGATGTCTCCAGCGTACCAAACTCGATAACTCACAAATTAATTAAATGTATTTATTTACATTAATAAATATTTTTGTGTCCCGACCAGGAATCGAACCCGGTACCTCCGAGTCTAAATCCACAGACTTAACCGCAAGACCACGGAGGCAGTTAAGTTTAGTTCTTTGACTTAAAGATATGAGTACTTTATCGCTTGCCAATATTAGCACCCCGTGCTACGCTTGCAAGATACTTTATTGGCATAAAGCGATTGTTTAACGGATCCAGTGTGAATACATTGGTGACGTGTTGAAGCTATTAACGTCTCATTGCGCGGTAGAGACGTGTTAAAGAATGATTTACGACGACTTTGTATTGTAATTGCTAATTTATAGCTGTTTTTAAACCAACTATAAGTTCCATAGATGTAGAACTTACGCACCTCCCCAGACGTATGGGTTCATGTTTATAAAACATTTTTTTTAAATGTTTTTTTTTAATTCTTCAATATTCCTGTGATTGTAAATTCCTCATTTGGTGTTATAGAGACTTCCTTATAAAAATAATCAAATAGTAAGAAAAAATATTATTAAAATTATATAAGAATTGTTTCTCCTCTTTAAAGACTTTTTAACTGTAGGTAGATTATTATTTTAAATTACGTATCTTAAACTTTACACAATTACCTACACTTTTTGCAGTTTATCGTCAATGCAGAGACGGGCTATTCGAATAGTGGTACAGTGTCTAAAACTTTCGAATTGCTGCAGCTTCGCTGAGATGTGCACTCCCTGAGAGTATCCTACAACTACAGTGGGCGTTCTGAAGAGCTCCACAACTTGATCCGTTCTTCTCTATTCTGCAATCGAATCACACGCACTGGCCAAAATATATAATATAATATATGTTTAATTACCAATACGAGTATACCTACAAAATACAATCTACACTTATTCCAAACAAATATTTATCGAATAGTAAGTATACGCAACTAAATTTCAAATGTGATTAGTAGTGGACCCGCACAAGGCACTTTCATGCCTGACCAACTATGGGACCATGCAGTCGATTACCAAAATAGTTTACAAATAGGAAAATAAAAATAAGTATAAAAAAGTATAGAAGTATAAAAAAAAAAATGTTGTGTTCTTTAAATCAACGGATGGTTCTTAAAAAATGTTCTGTATCCTGATAGTCCCATGTTAGCAACAGTCCTGAGAGTCTGGACCTGGCTTCGCGGACACTGTCGTCCTTGAGACTACACACATACCAAAAAGCTTGTTGTAGAGGAAAGCACCGAGAAAGAAACCAAAACGTTTGCAAATTCCGTTTTAGCTGGAATATAAGGCACTGCAGAAACGTGCTTCTGCAGCATGATGTGCAATTGGTTCGATCCAATAGTTTTTAGATGTGTAAAACTTGCCATCCTCAGTATAAACAACCTTCTAACACATAGCACTTGGGCCTCGTCGTAGAGAGCCGAAGTGGGATGCCTCCTGTACATAACTTTGAGGATAGACCTCTGAGCTCTCTCTAGCTTTATCAATACAGTTGTAGAGGCACCCTCCCAGGCAACCAGGCATGCACCACCATACCGTAGCAATTATCTCTACGCATACATATAAACTCTTACATCTATTTCACGTTAAAGATATGGAATGCTCTCCCAGGAAGTGTGTTTTCTCTTCCTATAACCTTCCTTGTGTGTGAAAAAGCATCTTAGTAGGCCGGCATAGTAGTATTGACTGATGTCGATCGCAGTGGCTGGCGTCAGTTGCTACCATTATTGGACCTCGCCTACCGCTTTGTTAAAAAAGTTTTGCACTATATTTGATGAAGTCTGACAATTTCAAGTAAATTTATACATTAGATAAATTAAAAGTTTTCGTCGTTGTGTTAGCGTATTTTGTTTTTATTTAATATTTAATATAAAAAAATATGTATGTTACTTCTTTATTTATATAAAATGGTTTACATCTTTATTGGAAGTATGGGGCCTGCATAAGAAGACAAGGAAATAAGGTACCAAGAACTTGACACCTTACTCGTAAGGTCATGGTAATTCCTTTGTAGAAAAATATATTGATTGTATAGAAAAGTACCTAATTCCAATGATATGTTGCGGATGTAACAATTCATAAGTTGTAGTGGTGGTAGGCGGACTGATGGTGGTCATTTGCTCAGTCTGCCGGGGCGGTTCCCCGCCGTTCGTGCCGATAAACCCGTGTAAAGTGTATCCACACGTTTCGGGATCAGGTTTGTTAAAGCCGTCATGCGCAGTCAAGCCAGCATAGTGTTAGGGACAGATGTTAGTCATGAATGTCTAATTCCAGTTGCTAAAATGTATAGACCTTGCGCATCCATTACCATCAGGTGGTCGAAAGCTCACATGTCTTGCAATTATAAAAAAAAAAAAAAAACAGAAAATTCGTTGAATATCCAAATGGGAATTATCAAGTACAGCTACGGAACAATCCATCATATTTTCTTATGTTTACTGGTTAAGGTAAGTATACATAGTACTAACAATTTTTATAATTACAAACGGTGCAATAGTTCACCACATCGTTTCTTTATTGTTCTCATACTACCTGTATCTGTTCGTTCTCTTGGATTGACTAAATAAATAAACTATATCCAATAAATAGTTTAATTTACGCCATAAATAATTAAAGTTAGTCCAAAAAAATATTTTAATTCTATGCATTATAATACAAGGGCTATACTATACTATTGAGTTATAAATACTACCACAGACATTAAATATTAACAAGATAGGGCAAAAGCCAAACGGTATGAGAATCAAAGCTAGGACAACCGTCTCAGAATTAATTAGTCTATGATAGTACATTGGCGGTTACAGTCGTATTCGACGTGTACTTTGAAAGCATTCTACGGAAGTGCAAAACACGTTTCAACAAAAGAAGAACAAAGTAGATAGCGTAAAATACCCAATACCCGCTCTATTTTATATTTCAACTCTTTGAATATTACCAATCACGAGGTCCATACGTTTAAAATAAATTCGATGGATCATAATTTATATGGAGTAATTGGTGTAGTTATATTGATTCATATATGCGTTTTCATGAATCAGTAACTCACAAACTAAACATGCAAGTTATCTGTATTGACTAAATACAAATTATGACATTGTGCTCTCAAAGGGATAAAATGAGCCGCACCTTAACGGTCTTTCGTCGTCGACATTTTATTGTGCATAAATATTTATATCTACCGTAAAATACCCAATTGACACTTTAAGGGCTACCGCTTATAATTCAATTCAATTCGTTTATTTTTTGTAATTAGGCATAAGTAGTACAAAAAAAAAACACTTACATGTCAATACTGTGAATCTAGACATTTTCAACCCAAATGTTAGTATATTTAAGAGACAAGTGTTATTGATTGTAAACTAACGTAAAGTGACTTCTTACTATTCTTATATTGACTTATACTAATATATAACCTATGATGTAACTTTTAACATAAATTGACATTAATAATAACATATTTATTCTCGATATAGTATTAATATATTGATAATGATGAAATGGATGAAACCTAAAATTTTAAAACTGAAAAACACTGTTGACTCTAATCATCGAAGTAGCTATGTGTAGCATGCCGTGTACACTGCCCTTGGGTTGCAATTCCGACCTTATGAATTATTGTAAATTTGTGCTTGATATGTATTAATTGTAACCTGTTAGTGTACCTTAAATAATAAATAATAAATAAATAAATAAATTACAATAGTTACATTAGAATATTAAGCAATATTATTTTCCTTATTTATATCCTCGCCAAGCCGTCTGGCCAGCAGTGTAGGTAAAATTCTCCAGATATACATATGTCCTGGAAGGCCCATCTCCAGCAGTGGAGGTCTAGGACGCTGCCGTAGTGACGTAGTCGTGACGTAAAAAAAAATGCTACTTAAGATTATAGCTACTGTACAAATACAAATATAAAAGATGACACTTAAAATTATACAGAATTACCATTAGCTGGTGTTATGAAAGAAAATTGATTTGGTATGACACTGTCTCTTGACTCCATATTGTATATTTTTATTTATCACCATTTGTCTAATACTAGAAGCTGTTTGGCGCAAGGCGCAAGACAAATGTCATGTACGTTAAGTTTTTGACTGCTAAATTATTATTTAATATCATTTCATTTCAAGGTCAAATGATTATCTAATTGATCACTTTGACAGTCTTGTAAATTTTTTGTCAAAATACTAAATGGTGAGAAATATGACCCTTAACGGCCATCGTATTCCCATTCCGACATTAATTATAACACCTCTTTAAGTTTAAATTTATCGCTTTGTTTTGTTGTTCATTACATGGGTTTAAACGGGCCTTTTGCGGGGTTTTTTGCGCTGGCCGGCCGCCGCCTGGATATTGGGTGTTTATGTAGTTTTAATTTATGGCCGGAGGTGGTATTTTTATGGTATGATTCCTTTAAAGGCACGTGGAGGATTTATTAGTCGACGTTTCAATCTGGGCGATCTTAGTTCACTTTTAGTTTCGTAGTTTTGCTCTTTTCATTCATTAGTATTTGGTTTGTTTCGTAATATCGATTTGTTGTTTTACTATTATTATTTTCTGACCTTTGCTAACCCGTCTTTACAAATACAATGTCGTTAAACTAACTCATATTATCAGTCATTACTACGACTACGAGTTTCTGGCAACATCACTCTTCATTAATGGCCGCTAATCTGTGGAACAATTTGCCGGTAGAAATTCGTCAAGCACCCAATACCTCTTTAAGAAAATGGTATATTCAAATCACTTTTTTTAGCTATATTACTATTTTCGAAGGAATTAATGTACAATTATCACATTACTTAAAGAGCTCTCAACAGCGTATGTAAGATATATTGTATGTACTAAATTTAGTAGTGGTGACCGGCGTCAGTTTCTCCCATTCTTTGACCTCGCGTACTGCTTACCATCAGGTGGGCGCGATGTCACATGTCGTGTTCAGTATAAAAAATAATAATAATTATATGTATAGTGTGTAGTATTATTGCGTACTCGTACATATTTGTATGTATTGGTATGTACGAGAATATTAATATGTATTATTGTAGCATAGAATAATTTTATTTTATTTTATTTTTCTTTAAAATTCAGTTTCATATTTAAAAGCCATTTGCACCTAACACAAAATCAAAATTCTCTGTGTTGTCCCAAAGGTTGGTTGCTAGAGAATGTCTAGCGGCATTCAGCCTGCCTCATGTACATAGTGCAATAAAGTTATAAATAAAATAAATTTTAAAATGGATTTAAAATACGTAATTGGAACGGGTTTCAAGCTTCGTGTTTATATTAACAACCTGGGTACCTACTAATGTTTTTCTTAGGCTGAGACGAAAATGCAATTTTAACAACCAAAGTTTTTGTCATGCCATCCTTTTTCAATTTTGTAATATTTGCGGTATGGTACGAATTGTTACCCAAATAAATTTATTAAATATGCCAATCATGACAAGTAGCAAGCTCGGCGATGTCTCTGCCTTACCCATTAGGTATGTATAGCCTTATGATGATGAAAATGATGTCAGTTCCTTCGATAAACGTAGCATAAGCTAATGTGTTAAAAGCATCGATGTATATAGATAGGTCCTCCCTGATATAAAAACGTTCCCGTAAACCAACAGTCGCGAGATAGCAAGCGTCGAGAGCGCCTAATATTAATATTAATATCGAGTAAAACTAGTCTTTTTGTATGCATTGTAATATAATTTCCTATAAATAAAGCATGTGGCATTATCCTTGCTTGAGAATTGCCCCCCAAAGTTGGTAGGTACACAAAGCAAGCGGCACGTTTTTAAGAGTGCGTTTTGTATTGAATAGGCTTATATCTACGAGTATATACATCGATGGTTAAAAGTAAGCTATATAGGTTTACTATATAGGTAGGTAACTAAAGACAATGTAGCCAGTATCTTCATAAATAACTAAAATCCTTTCATCGCGTACTATTAGTTGCCAATAGTTGTTAATTAAGCCCTACACCTGGCATAATTAATCAGACAACTTATTGTTAAGGAGAATTATCTCGTAAAATTGAACGCCAATAAACTATTTTGTTACGTGTGCGTTGAAATGGAGGGATATTACCCAAATCATTATTTTTAATATTTACAAATTAGCATTCTTATTTTTAGAGCGGTAGTGGCTCAGTTGTACGAACGCTTTACTTAAAATCCTATAAAGTTTGATTCACGTGCCCGGCATGTAACAATGAAAAATACACTTTTCTTACGTACATTTGTCATAGATTTACAACACCACTGTTGCTTCGGAGAGCACGTTAAGCCGTCAGTCCCGGTTCCACTAATACGAACTAGCGGGGTCGTTAATAAATTGTTAATAAAAATTGAAATAGGATCCTTATCCTTAGACCCAGTTCTCTGAAGAAATGTTCTGGAAAGCCCATTCTCTAGCAGTGGAGGTCTAGGACTCCTTGTTCTACAAACTGTGATGATTAGTCCAAATATAAGACAAGGGGCGCACCATTAAAACGCACACTTTTATTACTAGGTTGCTATATTTAGGCCATCGTAATAACAGTTAATATAGCTTGGCAGCTGATAGTTTCCATAAAAAATGATTAATAAAATAATTACACTACATTACCCATTAGAATGATCTATTAGGATATATTACTATGTAAAATTATTTTACAACAATACAATGTTGTAAACTGCAAAAAATACAAGATACTACTGTTTTTTGAGATTATTTTATTTTAAATATTATATTGCCCTAAAAAAATTAACTGCCTCCGTGGTCTAGCGCTTAGTTCGTAGATTTAGACTCGGAGGTACCGGGTTCGATTTCTGGTCGGGACACAAAAATATTTATTAATGTAAATAAATAGGTACATTTAATTAATATTTAATTTATTTGTGATATTTCTCGAGTTTGGTACGCTGGAGACATCTTGCCACTTGTCTAGATTGGCCTATAGTAAAGTTGGCTAAATGTGAATCCGCTTATTTATAAGCGTGGTTTCTGACCACCCCGAAAGAAAAACGGTCGTGATGATGATGATACTGCCCTTAAAAATGTACATAGGCGGGCCTAATTTCTCAGGCATTTCCTAAAAACCAACCTTTGGGAGTATGGACCAACTAAACTGCTATGGTTGCACTATTTCATAAAATAATAAATATATACACATATAACTATAAAATACTAAAAGAAGCATAAACATAAATAAACAGTAAATGATATATCCTAAATAAAAAAACTAAATAAATATTGACGACACTATTTTTATGAGTTAATGTCATCAATTTCCAGATGTTGCAGACTTTGACGCTTTTTTTGGAGTCACTCGCGGCATTATACACACATCAAAAGTGTCTAGGGATCAACATATATTTTTGCAATAACTTTTCTCCTGATTGATATTCATTAAAATTTTCTTTAAGGATTGATCAAATAAAATGTTTTCGTTTGTCTACAGTAACGATAAACCAAGTCACCTTTGCATTAGTAAAAAAAATTGCCATTTTCCTAATAAAGGGATTTTTGACATTTGAACCACTAACATTAAAGTTCGAAAAAAAGACTGAAATAACAGTTTTTTTTTTAATTTTATTGGGTAACTTAAACAATTAATAATCCGTGTTTCTACCGCGAACACTAACAACACAAGAACATCGGTTTGGCATACTCAAAATGAGTTCATCCAAATCACGCTGTGGAATGGCCGCCCATGTTCGTTGCAACAACAAAAAAAGGTCTTCTTGCGACTGGATACCCTCCATATTCGGCAGAGCTCTTCTCTGAAGAATATCCCATGCATGCTCAATCGGGTTCAAGTCTGGCGACTGAGCAGGCCAGGGCAGGACATTGATGTTAGCTGCGGCGAGAGTCTGTCTTACAACTCTTGCGGTGTGCGGTCGTGCATTATCATGCATTAACTGAAATAAGGGACCGATATGCACTTGTAGAGGAACGATGACGTCTGATACAACCGTCTCAGCATAAATTTGAGCGTTGAGGTTGCCTCTGATCCAAATCAACTCAGTTCTTCCGCCGATCGAAATACCCGCCCATACCATGATGGTTCCACCACTATAAGGATGGACTTCCTGGCAGGATTTTAATCGCTGTTGGCGTCCAGGGGTTCTCCAGTGTCGTATACGTCTTGTATCCGGCCTCATACCAAAACGAGACTCATCAGAAAAGCACACGAAACGCCATTGTTCTTCTGTCCAATTTCTGTGTTCAAGAGCCCATTGATATCGAGTCCTACGATTGTGCATTGCTATAGGTGGTACCCGTAGCGGTCTTCGGGAATGAAGGTTCACTTCATGCAAGCGGTTTCTGACTGTTTGGTCGCTAATTAAGTTCCCTGAAGAGCGATGAAGGCTCACGGCTAACATCATGGCGGTTATTGTTGGAGTTCTTCGAGCTGTGATTTGAATGTATCGGTCTTGTCTCCGTGTGGTGCAGCGATACCGTCCTCCATGGCGCTCAGCCACGGTACCAGTGGTTCGGTAACGTGTCCAAAGTCGACTGATAACACTCTGACTTGTATTCAGAGCTAAAGCCACAGTACGTTGCCGGGAACCAGCTTCTATCATTCCCACGGCTCTGATCATTTCTTCCCTGCTTAAATGACGTCGCCGCTCTATAATAACGTTGGTTTTAATCAGTAGTAGGGAAACAGTAGCACTAATAATGTCTTCAATGCGTCTTATGTTTTTATAGGGAAAATATTGACAGCTGATTTTCATCTTTTACTCGAATTTGATTGACAGTTCCTGTTTTAAATTATGAAATGCACCAAAAAGGATCCATATAAATTTATAAAATCATAAATTTATTACAAAGCCACATCTCAATCACAAGAAATCCGCATAAACATGCTTGATCCCTAGACTTTTTTGATGTGTGTAGTCCATACACGTCGGGTATAATATGGGAGTTCACAGCGCGGGAAATCCGCAAAAAATAAAATGTGACTTGTGCCCTATATTTAAAGTCCAATTTATCGTTTTCCATATTTATTCATATTATAGCACATTATTAAACAAAACAACACCACTTTTGACTAACAATATCCATAGTAAATCAATTTACAAAACAAAAACTTGTACTAGACATGTCCGCGCAAAATGGCGCTAAGGTTTTCACAACTTTTTTTTAAAGACAGTTATTTTTGTCTCAAAGCTCTCAATGCCAAATATATTAATTTACATTATTTTAAATGAGTCGTTTTATGAATATTATATATTTCAAAAGACCACAACATGAAGTGGAATCTCAGAGAAGAAAGATCAGGAACGGATTCATGACTTAGCTTTACGCAGTGAAAGTTGGTACGAGAGGTATTCCAGCAAAATCATTGCATCACTTAATAAAATAATTGGGCCTAAGCAAGTCTGCTGTCAATACATTAATGAAACGAGCTACCAAGACGGCATTACCGGAATCATACAGTATAGGGTTCAGAAACGGGAAATCCCGATCTCGAAAGTACCGGGAATTCCCGGTTCTCAGTTCAGTAAAATGGAACTGGGAAAATAAAGTAGATTCCCGGTATAAGGGTATATGTATAACTAACTATATTTTATTAATTTAAATCAGTTTTTTTTTAATTCATTAGATTTTTAAAATTTTTAGCTAAATTAAACAAATAAAAAAATGCCCTTTAGAGACAACCCGTCAGTGGTAGTCCCAAAGAGATTGGTAATATTTCCCCTTTGTATAGCGAGGCTAATACGTTGGCAGAAATAATTGTCATCCTTCCTATCAGCCATTTTGAGAACTCCGTCTCGTCTCGTCTTGACCCGAAACGGTGCAAATTCGTAACCGGTACCAAGGTTGGCGTATTCGCGCAACTTGAGGTTTTCTGCAGAAAATTATTAAAAAAACCTTTTTTTTTTTCAGAAACCAGGCATGAGATACTTATGACGTCATCCTTGGCTAATAATGGATCGCTTACTTAACTCTTGCATACGCTTTATCTACTGTTTACGCAAATACGATCACATCTCTGAGTATCGAGCTAAGTTGAAGTGGTTGCCAATTCGTTGTCTTAGAAATCTACGAAGTGTGCTTTTCTCTGAATGAGCGTGCGACCCCGAAATACCCCAAGAGCAAATTTGCTTTTCTCTTTTCTCTTCATGACAGGTCGTTGCGATCATCGCATAACTCTACCCTTGCTATTCCCTCTCATCACACTAGTTTTATGTCCGACTCCTTTGCAGTTGTTGCCGCAAATCTGTGGAACAACCTACCCTTAGATATCCGACACACACTTCTTAAATAGATCCCAACAACTGTAAGTATGTATATATTGTATTTATATATATATATTAGGTATTATAAGCATATTTGTCTTTAGTATATTAATATTATGTTCTATAATTTGCGCATACAATGTTCGTAATATCTCTAAGGTTGACCGAGTAAGAATGTCTAGCGGCATTAGGTCCGCCTTTGTACATAATGCAAAAAGTTTTAAATAAATAAATAAATAATAATAATATAATAAAGTTTATTGAGCTTTCTTATTGTTACCTATATCCTCGTACAAATGAGTGAATATTATAATTATAACATACAAGTATATAATAAAATTTTAACATTATAGGCATAATAATAATTAATATATATATTTTTACTCGAAGTAATATACAAACAGTATAAAATAATTACAATATTAGGTAATTAAAAAGAAAACCTAACATTATATAACAAAAAAATAAAATAATCTACACTAGAAATAAAACAAAAAATATGAAAACTAAAATTATAAGCGTCCGATGGGCGTAGTGTGCCGTGGACACTCGCTGCGTTCCCCCGTTGATCGACGAGGCTGACCCTTTGAGCAAAATATCTACTTAAAGGGTCACCCGTCGCCAAGCCGAGTTGTTCCCCAAGCTCACGAGAGAACGCCAAAACCTCCTCAGACCACAGACCCAGACTGCAAATAGGATGAAGTAGTGATTAATGATGATTTCCGCAATAATATTTAATAAATGTTAAAACTATAGGTAGTTATAGTGTAATATACTTAAATAATAAGGAGCCAACACATATTCTGCAAATACTATTTATTGACTGGTTGCCCTAGGCAACGGTAATAGACATTACACCTTCACATTTATTAAACATAGTAAATAATAAATTAATAACACAAATAAATTTAAAACAATTCCAATTGAAAATACAACTAAAATTTTACCTTCTATTCCCCTTAAATCTCTACTCCCACAAACACTTTAATTAAAATTCATCAATAAAACGTGAAGGTGGGCGACGTACCCTTAGCGGATACCGTCGCTGTCAACATGGGTAACCTTAAATACTCCTTTACCTCCTGAACCACGATATGCATGCGGAGCCTTTCCACATATGTGCTCCAATTCCCCAGCTCCAGATCGAACTCGGACCCGAACATTTTCGGGCTTTTCTCCCCGTTCGCCATTGTAATATACTTAAATAATAAAGAGCCAACACATATTCTGCAAATACTATTTATTGACTGGTCGCCCTAGGCAACGGTAATAGACATTACATATAGAAGCAGGACAAAACGTTGTTTAGTTCTTACACCGATTATTACAGTAAGGTGTAGGAATTTAATTGTTACTATAACGCATAAAATACAATAGAGTAGTTTATTGTTGCTATTTTGGATTACAATAAATTCAAATCAAGTTTTACAAATTATAGTTCTGGTCGGTCTTGGCTAGACTAGTACTACGAAATGGCGGATGCAAGTGTAATATACTATGCTGTGTAACCGCAAACATTCTTAGTGGATTCGAATAACTACATCAGAGCTGCGCCAAAATAACAAAATATTATATTATGTGTTTAATTCTATCTATATATACCTATATTGTCAAGGTCGAGTGCGTCAGGCTCGGGGAGTGCGGCGTTTTCTGCTGAGGTTACACATATACGCCAACCTTGGTACTAGACACAATTTAGCTTATTTTTAAAATTATGGGATGTGCAGAAAAAGGACTCCGTTTGAATGCGAGAAAAACCAAGGTACTAGTGTTTGAAAGAAGAAGGATGACAACCGTGACGATAAAGATTGATGATGAAACTCTAGAACAAGTAAATGAAATTATATATCTGGGCAGTGTTTTCACTGCGGATGGGAAGTACGATAGGGACGTTGAAAGAAGAGTGAACGCGGGAAATAGTGTTAACGGTGCCCTGGGGTCACTGATCGGCAGTCGAAATGTCAGTGACAAAGCTCGGCTCGCCATACACAATGCCATGTTGGTACCAACACTGATGTATGGAAGCGAAACGTGGATATGTCAGAATACGCATGAGAGTAGGGTTAATGCAGTAGAAATGCGGTCGTTGCGGCGGATATGTGGCGTCACTTTGGCGGACCGCATACGTAACGTCGAAATATGGAAAAGGGTTGGTATGAAGGAAAGCATAGGGACAAAAATAAGGAAAAGCATGCTACGATGGCATGTTGAAAGGATGAGCGATGAAAGATTGACGAACCAGATATATAATGCGAAAGTTGTGGGTAAAAGAGGCCCTGGCAGACCGAGACTCACATATCACGATCAAATAAATAAAACACTGACTGAAGGTGCATTAAAAAGTCTTCGTAACCAAAGGGCATGTATGAAGAGGTTAATAAATGTCGACGAAGCGAAAGAGGTATGTCGTGATCGTGTCAAATGGCGCTCAATTGTCTCTGCCTACCCCGCAAGGGATCTGGCGTTAAGATATGTATGTATGTATTATTTAGGTAGCATATATTTTGAAAAGATATTATAATAAAGAGAGAAGACAAATTTCTAAGCATTCCATGGATTCACCGTGCGGGTGCCGGGTCCATCGTGTGTAGGTAGGAGATGAGAAGAATGGTATCTCGGGCTTGCGACCGACAATAGGCTGGTTTAAGAAAAGGCCTCCTTTTTTATTGCGCGATAATACGCTCACCATCCACCATTCTACTTCTCTCCCTACCCAACCAAATACTGTATGATTCCGTTAATGCCGTCTTGGATGCTCGTTCCATAAATGTATTGACGGCAGACCTGCTTAGGCTTTAGTAATAATTTACTAAAATATATGTATATTTAAAACATTTTAGTTTATTTTTTTAATTATTATTTAGATAGCATATATTTTTAAAAGATATTATAATAAAACTAATAATTTACTAAAGACGTCCTTTCTAGAGACGTCCCAAGGACTGGCAACATTTGCCCTCTGTATAGCGAGGCTAATACATTGGCAGAAACAATTGCAAGCCTTCCTGTCTCCAGATCTTTCCGTAAGCCGCTTAACCGGTACCAAGGTTGGCGTATATGTGTAACTTGAGGTTCTCAGCAGAAAACGCCGCACTCCCCGCGCCTTACGCACTTGACCTTGACAATATAGGTATATATAGATACATAACGCTATTAGAGTTTATATTTCCTCTGACACTTTCAAGGAAAACAAAAAGAGTTTATAAATAAATAAATATATATGCAGGTTAGATTTTTGAGACGCGATAGGAAAGGCCTTTATAGTTACAGGAAAACGTTCCTAGGTGATCATCCATAACTTTTTGAGATTGTATATACTCCATTTACATTTAAAAAAAAAAAAATTAAACAACTTTTTTTGGTTTGACTTACTGTCCCATCTCAAAAATCCAGCCTGTATATAAATATATATACCTTATTTTCATCACTGAATCGTAACGGAAATCTCTGCCGAATTTTATTAAAATCGGTTCACTAGTATAGGGGTAAAGGCAAATCACATTTAGACATGTACGAGTACATATGACCTATGTCTTATTTTGACAAATACATATGACCTATGTCTTATTTTTTGAGCCTAGTTTATTCAAGACCTTACAATAAACTTTAGTTACGACTTGGCACAATAGAGTTGTAAGGTATATTAATAAAATGCCTATCGGTGCCTATAATACGACAAACTTACGGCTAAACCTTTTGTCAGAAATAGTAGCTGTTTTGTTGGCATTATACTCTATATAACTTACATACATACATACATATCTTCACGCCAAATCCCTTGCGGGGTAGGCAGAGACAATTGAGCGCCACTTGTCACGATCACGACATACCTCTTTCGCTTCTTCGACATTCATCAACCTTCTCATACATGCAAGTTTGTTTCGATGGCTTTTAAATCCACCTTCAGCTATTGCTTTATTTATTCGATCGTGATAGGTAAGTCTTGGTCTGCCAGGGCCTCTTTTACCCACGACTTTCGCATTATATATCTGGTTCTATATAACTTATTCTATATATTTTACTAGCAGACCCGGTAAACTTCGTACCGCCTGACAGCCAAAGTCATTATTAATAATAATACTACTCACACTCACTGGGAGAGGTCGATTAACCGTTGAGCGGTAAATGGTTTGACTTGGCTTTATTTCTGTATTCGACGACAGTCAAGCGTAGAGTGGGCTCGCGCAGGAGTCTCAAGAGCAACGACTGAGTAACTATTTGTATATAATAAGAGCGCCTGGTACCCTCGGTCGGTATGCCTCACAAATCAGCGCTGATGCGCGCCACCTATCGGACAACAGTAGTACTATGTCAGAAGCCTTCGCCGATGTTCACACAACATATTCCCAAAGTTTCATTCCGATCGGTCAAGTAGTTTTGAAATGCATAGGGAACATACATACACACAGACATTCATTTGTATATATATAGATATATATTATGAGAAAAAAAATGGCTATTTTAAAATTTACAGTTTGTATGAAGAAGCCATTTGTTTTTGTCTTTTTCGACATATTGTTTCTTAGGTTTTTTTTTTTCTATCAATAGAATAACATATTTGTCTAACGTAATACCATAAAAAAGTCACACGGTATAGTCAGTAAAACAACTAAATCAATTTAAAAGTGCACGTCGAAGACGACTATACCTAATTAATACTGAGGCGATTGGCCTAGCTTTAATTCTCATCATACAGTTTGCATTAAATTATTTTTGTCATATGGTTTCTTAGGAAAAGTTACATACATATCTTCATGCCAAATACGCGGGGTAGGTAGAGACAATTGAGCGCCATTTGTCACGATAACTACCTCTTTCGCTTCTTCGACATTCATCAACCTCTTCATACATGCACCTTCAGCTATTGTTTTATTTATTTGATCGTGATAGGTGAGTCTTCGTCTGGAATAGTTGTTTATTTCTAAAGAAAAAAAAGCAAAGTATCATCACGACTGTTTCCCTTTCGGGGTGGTCAGAAACCACGCTTATAAATAAGCGGATTCACATTTAGCCAACTTTACTATAGGCCAATCATGGCAAGTGGCAAGCTCGTCGATATCTCCAGCGTACCAAACTCGAGAAATATCACAAATAAATTAAATGTTTTTATTTACATTAACAAATATTTTTGTGTCCCGACCAGGAATCGAACCCGGTACCTCCGAGTCTAAATCCACGGACTTAACCGCTAGACTACGGAGGCAGTCTATAGAATATAGATTAGTCTAACGTAAGACCATAGAAAGTCACCCCGTATACTGACCAAGATGTTACGGAAGTGTAAAACAAGATGCATAAAATTAAAATTTTATTTTATATATGAAAATAACTACCAACAACTTATATTTGTTTAATATTTTGTGCTTTTTTGTGCTTTGTTTGTGCTTTAAGCAAATGTTAAACTAAAAAATTAAAAAGAGCTCAAATAAATACACATAACACAATTGCCAATAAAGTTATATTAATCGGCATTTAAGCTCTTAATATGCCAAACTATTCAATAAACAAACGTCAAGTCGTTTACTAACATGGATCGGGGGAACTATAAAACTTTATTGTTTGCCACTTACATTGTGATGGTCGCAGGCCTACTCTACATCGGCTGTCTAATTTTAAAACCAACTAACTGAAGTCAGCCTGCATCTCTCCACTGCTGGATATAGTGTACTGCGGTTGCTGCTGCTGTATATCTATGTAGCTAAATTTATAGATTTAAATTATTTCATATCAATATTATTATTTTTTAGTTGTAAGATGACACGGCCACTTTACAGCCACGATAATATATATAGAAAATAATTAATATTTGTAAAAAAAAGTAAAGTTTCATCCCGACCGTTTCCCTTTCGGGGTGGTCAGAAACCACGCTTATAAATAAGCAGATTCACATTTAGCCAACTTTACTATAGGCCAATCATGACAAATGGCAAGCTCGTCGATGTCTCCAGCATATCAAACTCGAGAAATACCACAAATCAATTAAATACGAATTAAATATATTTATTTACATTAATAAATATTTTTGCGTACCCACCAGGAATCGAACCCGGTACCTCCGAATCTAAATCCACGGACTTAACCGCTAGACCACGGAGGCAGTTCATGTTACATTTGTATTAATGTTATTTGGATAATAAGTTGACACAGCCCTTTTACAGCCACGATTTTTTATTTTATACATTGTGGCAGTACAGGACCAATAAAAAGGAGAATACGCATGAATTATTGATTTAGACACCTAGCCGTTTTTAAGATGTTACCTCATCATCCGTATTTCACCTTTAAGTATTCTTTGTTGCAATAATTTTGATTCGTGCAATGACATAGGATTCGTGAAGACTTATTTTATCGGCGTAAATCCATTTTTTTAGTTAACTGACTATTTTAAATTACGTATCCATTTTTATTGTGTATTGGTTGAGCGGAGGGATGGTGGGCACATGCGTTATGTCAGTGATAGAGTACTGCTGTGGGGCCTGGAATCTCTGCGTCACACGTACAATTTATTGTTCTTAAAATAGCAAAGGTTTTGCGTTTTGTCGGCTTTCGGATTGCAAGAAGCCTATCTTAACTCTGACATCTGTACCAGGTATTGTAATCTCTTAGGTAATCATAGGTGAATCAAAACATATTTATTTATTTATTGTTGTCGTGTAATTCTGTCATTGTTTCATTTGTAAATCTGATATATCTGAGTTTTCCTTGCAGATTCCTTTTTCAGTCAGATTAAGCATTTCTGCTAACAGCTTACTCTTTGGACCACTTGGTTGCTTTGGCTCCCACTAACAGGAGTAGAATCATTCAAAATAAAATTATGACGTGTCAGAAATGCCTGTAATAGGTTTACGTAAATAAAGATATTTTGACTTGGATCTTTATTTTTATATTATAATTTTGTTTATTATCTTACTTATAGTGATTATAATTATTAAGTATTTAAAATATTTAAGTTGACGCGGGCCTTATACAGCCACCATCTACTATTTAAATTTATTATCAATATTTTATTTTACATTAATATTAGTATTTAAAAATTAAAAACTGACTCGGCCATTACAGCTACGAATTTACACTAATATGTACTTAGTTAACACGGCCTCTTTACAGCCACGATCTTATTTCAGTAGTTTCTAAGTTCGTTAATTTTGCTTATAGTAAGTCTAACATACATCTGTTACGGGCCAACTAATGGTTTGTTTAGTACATGTTTTGTTGATTGTATTGATTTTATTAGTGTTGAGTTATTACAAGCAAAACAAAGAAATCGCAATATTTGATTTCATTTCATATAATTTCTAAAAGTGGTAGAAAAATATGAAATTTATTTGTAGATAGCAGGTTTTTAAATTAGATTGTCGACATGGGACCACTTAGCTCTAATAGCGCCAATCATTACCGTAAAAACGCAATGCATTTTATTGAACTGAAAAACTTCGCCTATTGCCGTCCAATAGAAGTAAGCTGATTTTATTGACAATAATATATATTATTTAAATTTATGATTATTTATTTTTAAAGCTAAAAACTACTTACTTATAATTTAATTCATTTGCTTTTGCATCGTTCTCGCTCGCACAATTTAACAATTTAAAGGTTCCTCAAGTGTATTGACCTAAGTATTCTATTGTTTAAATAAACTATTTTAATTGAAATAAACAAGGAACCTCCTACGTCGTCATTTAATTTGAAGGCGCACGCGCCGAGATCGCAGTAATTTAAACAAGACTGCTTTAATTTAATTCTCAACATTGTCCCACGTGTACAGTCAGTAACACAATAATGTATTAAAGGTCTAAGAAAATATAATTATAATATTACTAATTTATATTGTTTGTAATTTTCCTACTAAAACAATATAATAAAATACATTTTTATTAATAAAACCAAGCCTAACAAACGGCAGAAATTACTTGTAAATATTATGTTTTTAAATGTATACGAGTATACGAGAGATAGTATAGTTATTATTTATTTGAAGTAACGTCTAAAGATTTTAAAATAACTTATTTAAAAACTAATCCTAATATATAAAACAAAGTCGGGTTTGTTAGAACACTTTTAACTCGAGAACGGCTGGACAGATTTTTGATTTGTTGGAATTGTCTCCGTCCCGAATAATATTGGAAAATATACGATTAAATAAATTAAAATAATAAACATTTTCCCATACAAAATGTTCGTGGATTTCTTACCTGTCAAACAATGTTGGTTATTTATGCGTGCGTTCAGAAATTAAATCAAGCTCCTTAAATATAGACATATATAACAACCAACTTTCAATCTCTTTCAAACTCCTTCAGATTCTCTCACCGTCTCTGCAGCTCGTCAGTGGAACAGGCTGCCATTAACTATCTCTATCTACTGGCACAATCTCTAAATATATTCAAAAAACTTCTATTTTCTCACCTTCTTGAAAAACTAAATTTAACTTAATCTCGTCACCTTGGCATATATTATTTTATTAGTATCATATAATATGTATTTTAATACATAAGTATATTATGATCCTATTTATCCCATAGGTTATTAATTATTTTATTATTATTTTTCTCTTATTTTTATTTTTTATATATATCATTTTATTTTTCTGAACCCATAATATTCATTCTATCACTCTCCCAAAGGTTAGCTGGTAGAGAATACCTTTATGGTATTAAGCTCGCCTATGTACATCTTTTTATATTTTATATTTTGTGTGCAATAAAGGATTTTATTATTATTATTATAGAACAAATGGCAAATAACCAAACGATTAAATAACCTTAATTTAAAAAAAAACTGTCAAATTGATTGGTCTCACTTTTACGACGCAAAATTGACTGTGATTTGTTCTAAAATTATTTTGTGTGAGTATTATTATTATACCTATTTTTGTACTTTTATTTTTGTGTTACTATTTTAATAATGTACTAAACATAATATTTTCTATTCGTTGTATTACTTTCATAGAATCATAATTTTAGTTCAGCTAATAAGTAACAAGACAAAAACTATTCTACAAAATAAACTAAGGGCTTAAATATATATATAAACCTCACTTTTTATCATAAAGATGGAATGTCAAAATCAACACTGACAATTAAATAAGTGCAAGGCAAAGGATATCGATTGCAGCCAACAATATTTATTCCATGGCCGCATCTGATACAATCGTTACAGCTGTAAAAAAAAATATGTAACAAACATTTCGTATGGGAATAGCAACAAATGGATAAAATATAACATAAGATATAATGTGAAGTAGCCGACTGTACTTCATCTGCCCACAGCATTCTAATTTCTCGAATTCCAAGCTCGGACTTGTGTTTAATTATTATGTATATTATTTAAATTATTTATTACAGTATTGTAATAATAACGATGATTTAGTAAATAAATAATATCAGTTAATCAACAACCCACGAGATAAGCAAGCCCGAACGGTAACGTAATGCGGTGGAGCGTATGATTCAATTGCGGAATAGAGAAGAAAGTATAAGCTCCCTATATATATATAAATAACGAAATCTAATAATAACGTTTGCGACTAAGTAACAGAATAGGGCAGCTATATATATATATATATTTATATATATATATATATATTTATATATATATATATATATAGCTGCCCTATTCTGTTACTTAGTCGCAAACGTTATTATTAGATTTCGTTATTTACAAAATAATGTTCAATTCTCAACTCTATAAGCGCTCGACCTTAACAGCGGCCGTGCAAATATCAACTTTAATAACGTGAGAAATATATAGTTAATGGATTCCTTTATATAAAGTTTGCGCTTAAGTAACAGAATAGAACTACAGAACACTCACCGTGGTATAGCTTGTAGAAAAGTAGAAGCGATTCGACAGTGTCATTACCCGAATCGCCCACCTCTGCAGGACATAGTGAGTACAGATTTCCACGCATAATCATATTTAAGCCTAATGAAGCATCTTAAGCAATTTTCAATCTCTAAAACGACTTTCTTTAGGTCATTCATCCATCTAGGGAAATGAGTCGATGAATGAACAAAAAGTAAATAATAATTGCATAAAAACAATAAAGATAGGGAGAAAGAAAAATTTATTTGCTTTGGAATTTGTGTAACAATTGTAAAGTAAAGTATCATCACGACCGTTTCCCTTTAGGGGTGGTCAGAAACCACGCTTATAAATAATCGGATTCACATTTAGCCAACTTTACTATAGGCCAATCATGACAAGTGGCAAGCTCGTCGATGTCTCCAGCATACCAAACTCGAGAAATATCATTAATAAATTAAATATTAATTAAATGTATTTATATATATTTATATACATTAATTCATATTTTTGTGTCCCGACCAGGAATCGAACCCGGTACCTCCGAGTCTAAATCCACGGACTTAACCGCTAGACCACGGAGGCAGTCTATGGTGTGTAACAATGGTGTTTACAAAATATTTTCTCAACAAATTATACCATAGTATGGTGTACAAATTTTATCAAAATATAGAAGAAAAAAAAAAAAAAGAGCAATACAAATTAATTTACATAATATGAATATGTTTTAAACATTTAAGTATTGGTTTATTGTATAAAAGACATGTGACAGTGAATAGTCTTTTAGTTTTAGTAAAATAATATAAATATAAACTACGAAGAAACCGAAAGGATGTTGCTGGCCACCAAATAAAATATATATACAAATATTTATAATTTACATTTAATTTCTTATATTTATTATTTACTTACACTTATTTTCACTATTTATCATTAACACTTATTTAAACATATCCTACACCTGTATCTATTGTATAGTTTTAATTATCTTTACTTTGTCTAGTGAAAGAAACTATCTGGAATTACCTTCAGGGCCCCTGCACGACAAAACACTGGTGTGGGGGCAAACAAATGTCATATATGTTACGTTTTTATCTACTAAAAAAATATTTCATTTCATTTCAACATAAGACACATTAGCTCCATCACACATCCAGGCGACCTCGTCAAGCGCGGGAAGTGCGGCGGTTTCTGCTGAGAACCTCAAGCTGCGCAAATACGCCAACCTCAGTACAGGTTACGAATTTGCGCGTTTGGGGTCGAGACGATGGGCCCATGGGGACACTCAGCCAAGAGTCTGGCCAAGGAGTTGTCCAAACGGCTAACGGAGAAGTCTGGAGACAGGAAGGCTGGCAATTATTTCTGCCAACGTATTAGCTTAGCTATACAGAGGGGAAATGTTGCCAGTCTTCTTGGGACTATGACTGAAGGGTCGACATTTTTTACGTATAGTTAATTTTTTATTAGGTTTAGTTTATATTTATTTTAATTTTTACTTTTAAGTAGTTTTAATTTATATTGTAATTATTTTATACTGTTTGTATATTACTTCAATAAAATAAATTAAATTTCAAAACAAAGTAACAATTTTATTGTTAAATAAAAACACTGCAGAAGTAGGCATGTTAAAGATATACCTACGTTATGTTGAATAGATTTTCGCTTCCACTTAGCTTATCTTAATATCTTCGGGAACACCACACGCACTTCTCTACTGCCATACGGAGGCTCCCTATACTAAATGTAATATCCCTAACTCTAGAATTACATACATAGATACCTACATATTATTCGTAACATATCGAACTCTTGCAACACATTTCTCTAACAGTAAAGTAAAGTAAAAAATGATTTATTGCACAATAAATATCTAAAATAAAATATACTACATAGGCGAGCTTAATACCTTAAAGATATTCTCTAACAGCTAACCTTTGGGAGAATGACAAAAGAACTTGTGGGATGCAGAGTAAAAAGGAAAAATGTATAATAACTAATAATAGCAGAAATATATACTTAAATATACACATTATAAATACATTCACATAATACATAAATATAAATATATTTATATACAATACTTACATAAATAACAATCCATGTTAAGTTTAGAAATTATATCTCATTTTGCTTTTTAAGAAATTAAGAAGTTAGTAGATGCCTAAATATGTTCAACGACGGTGCCAGTCTGATTGACAATGGAAGTTTGTTCCATTCACGAGCTGATGAAACAGTGAGAGATTCTGAATATCTCCTTGAAGAGTGCAGAGGAATCGCAAGTTGATTGTTGTGCGAAGAACGAAGAGAACGTGTGTGGGAGACGCGAAGAAATTGGAAACGATCACGCAGGTAATGGGGTGTTTTCGGATTGTTTAGAATACCATAAAGAAAGGGGAGGATGTGTACAGATCTACGAAAACGGATATTCAGCCACTTTAGTTGAATACGAAAGTGTGAGACATGATCATACTTACGCAGGCCAAATTAAAAACAGTACCCTACAATATTAACCAAGAACCTGTGCTGTTCTTCCTCAAGAACTAGTATAGGTTCACATTTGTCAACATCCCGAATGTGCAACACCTACAGTAGTCTTTGCAGTGTCAATAATGATTTAGACATATTTCATGGCCGTAACAACGTATTCATAAAAACACGAAAAGCTTATAATTAATTTAACAAATGTTTTGTTTTCGATTTTAAGGTACCAAATTTATGTATTTTTTTATTATTCTGTTAAAAATATGTATATTTTTATTTTAAAAGTCATATTTTGTAAGTTTTGTTAATGTTAGTTTTAAAAGTGAAAACTTTAAAAAAAATTTTTTTGGTGAATTCTGTGACACCTAATTCGTACATACGAGACAGATAATAAGTTATAATTATAATATGTTATGTGTGCGATAATATATATACTGCTGTGTGTAAAGTAAAAGTAAAGTATCATCACGACCGTTTCCCTTTCGGGGTGGTCGGAAACACGCTTATAAATAAGCGGATTCACATTTAGCCAACTTTACTATAGGCCAATTATGACAAGTGGCAAGCTCGTCGATGTCTCCAGCGTACCAAACTCGAGAAATATCACAAATTAAATATTAATTAAATGTATTTATTTACGTTAATAAATATTTTTGTGTCCCGACCAGGAATCGAACCCGGTACCTCCGAATCTAAATCCACGGACTTAACCGCTAGATGCTGTGTGTATGTATATAAATAAAATAAACATAAATAAGTAAACTGTATTGAGAAAAACATTATTTACATAGCTTATATTAAAATAAAATTATACATTTGTTTTATTTAATATTTAATTTAAATCCCAAAAAAGTTGTCTGTGTATCAGAAAATACTTACAGCTGTAGTTATATTAACATTATTTTGTATCTACCTATCTACCTATCACCATATTATTGTTACATATACTCGTATAAATGTTGTACGAAAAATAAATAATATTAAAATAAGATAATAATTTAAACTATAATATAAATAAATAAACATATTTACCGCTACGGGGAAACTTCAATTAATTGAATCCCGGAAACTGTTATTGTAAAGCGCTATTTAAATTGGTACTCTTATAAAGGTTTTTAATAAAAAAAAATTACATTTATATTTTGTAGTGGAGGTCTAGAGAACAAGATGAAAAAGAGATCGAGCATGGGTAACAATGAAACGTGTGTGGTAAAACAGGATAATAGGAAAATGTAGTGAAGGATTTTATTAAAATCGGTCACACACAAAGCTTATGGATATGACGATTTAATATTACGTCAGTTTGTATAAATTATTATCGATGTAATTAAAGCATGCAGCCAGTATTCTGTTGCGTTGCCTCTATAAAGTAGCCATTCCCAATTAACAAGAACACGTTGTAGGTGTGAGTGGCCATTCTGTTATAAATAATGTAATTTCTAATATTTGCGTAACCTAATACAACATTGTAGGTAAAGCTAAAACTTTTTATATTAAGAACGATTTCCTTGAATCCAAAAGGCCTGGATGGTTTATTAGCTCAACTCAGGCCCATTGACCTAAGTTGGGGATGAGGAAATTCCACGGGGTAAGCACCCGCTAGTAATTAATGCGCGAAAGTTTAAAAAGTTTAATTAATGCACTTTTGTGTAACAGCGCCCTTGTGGCTCACGAACCTTGGGGATCTAGCTTCGACAACTTCAGCTTTCCTCCAGTCCTCTCTCCCTTCCTCAGAGGCTCTCCTTTGTTGGAAGACTTATCAATGGCAACCTCAGAATCCTCTGCTTACTCTTTTCTATACTCAACGAGCCTGCGACACCGAAATACCTCAAGGACAAATTTGCCTATCTCTCGTCACTTTATGAAAGATCCCTCCGTTCGTCCCACAATTCTCTTCTATCTATTCCTTCTCATCACTCTAGCTTTCAGGCTAACTCATTCGCAGTAGTGGCAGCAAATTTGTGGAACGACTTGTCAGTTGAAATTCGCCAAGCTCCCAATAAAACACTATTTAAAAAGATGGTTTACCCTCATTTCTTAAAGAGCTCCTTATAGCGTATGTAAATGTTGTATGTAGTGTATATGTATGTATATAGTGTGTAGTATATGTATTTGTAGTTGAATGTATTGTTGTATATATAAGAACGATTTAATTTATTTTGTAAATGTTTCATATTGCCAGTTGCACCTACCTTTCAACTTAAATGCTCTGTATTGTCCCAAAGGTTGGCTGTTAGAGAATGCCTAGGGCATTAAGCCCGCCTCTTGTACATAGTGCAATAAAGTTTTAAATAAATAAATAAATTGCTTAGTTATGAATTATTAAAATATTTTTATTCGAAGTAATATACAAACAATATAAAAGAATTACAATATAATAATTAACTTAAAAAAATAAACTAAATCTAAATAACAAATTAAATATAATAAAAAAAAATATATATACATACCTTATAATATAAAAATTTCCTCCAGGCCATTGTCCAGTGGCATGGTGCCCAAAACACTGGCAGCATTTCCTCGTTGAATTTCAATACTAATCTTTTCAGCGAGGAAGCTGCCAGCCCGTGGGTCACCAGAGACGTCGACTAGTTTTTTAGATATTTATTTAAATAAAGTTTTTGCCTCGAGGCCCCACGGTCCCATGGTTTCAACGGCAAAGGCCACAAATATATAATCATTGCAAATGTTTATATATTTGCGGCGCTTGACGTTTTGAGCTTGTTCTGCCGCCGCACCAGCTCTTACAGTAGTTCCTTGAAGATGGGAAGTTGCTAGCGTGTCTACACATGTGACGTCCCACACTAGTGATTTTCCCAAACTCCAAGGAACTAAGGTCATACCGTCAGGTCTCTTGCCATCATCTCTAAATAAGCCCGTGGGTTCTAAAGTGGCTGGAATAGAGATGGAGGCAAAAGATCTGCGGATCAAATTATTGATAGAGCTGTGGCGGTAGAAGCGGCCGGCACTTTTAAAACAAGATAGACCATGGCGCCTCAGGCAGTCGACGTCTTTGCCGCATGGACAATAGTGAGGTTCGCACACACTAAGCCCAAGTCTTAAACAAACGCATATGCGAGCGTGTGGTTGTCTAATATAGTACCTATGTTTTTGGAGGGGAGCGCGTTTAACCAAAGACCTGACTCTTTTTCAGAGACAGCTAATAAACGGGCCTGTTCAGCACAATTATTAGAATGTAAAAGTTCATTATGTATAATTTTAATTAAAGGTATATCCCACAGTCTTTGCACTTTCGTATTTATTGGAATATTATCTGGGCATAGCGCAGACCAGGCGTCTTTAGCCTCGGATAAACCACTCACCGCAACGTCTAACGGGTTAAGAATTTTTCCAACGAGGTTGAGTGCTCCATATCCGGAAGAAAGAAAAGCTGGTAGGGCTAAACTTTCAATTCGCCTTATACCAAGGCCACCAAAATTAACAGGCAATGTTGCCTGAAGCCATGAATTTGAGTCAAATTTTAAATTTAATATTTTTTCTAAATTAATTTTGAGTGTAGTATCGATTTTTTGTATTTGTTCAGAAAATTTCCAAAGAGGAGTTGTTCGAAGAAAATACATATATTTTGGCGCAAACAAGCAAAATCTAAAAATAAATAAAGCAATGTGGGAGGAAATTTTAGAGAAACGATCCGAGATATTATTAAATTGTTCCAATTTTTCTTCGATTAAATTTGGGATACCTGAATCAAAAATAGGACTCCCTAAAAGAAAAAAGTTGTCCATGTTAATTTCTTTTATGTTAGGTGCAAGTCTGCTAAATTTATTTATGATATCAGTTTTTTCTGTTGTTGAAAAAGTTTCTGACAGGAATATTTCGCATTTATTACTATTAATTTCGAGGCCTAATTCTGAAAATTTGTTTATTATTGTTGAAAAATCGTTTAAAACCGAGTCTATTTCTCCTGCTAATGATCCATCATCTAGGTACCATATGTTAAACTGAGACTGTAAATTTTTAATTATTGGATGTATAGCCAAACTAAATAAAGCAGGGCCAAGAGGATCTCCTTGCTGGCAACCTACTGAGGAAGAAATTTCATTTTTATTATATATTAATTTTGAAGAATTTGAATAGCTTTGCCAAACGTAGTTGTATATAGATGGGAATTTTTCTTTCACTTCTTTTATAAAATATTCTCGGGAAATTGAGTTAAAAGCATTTTTGATGTCTAACTTTAAAAAAACCTTATTTTTGAAACTTGATAGAAAACTACGGGCTGCATGTATAGCAGCTTCACAGCCTCCTTTACTGCCCACCCCTAATTGTATTGGTTCGAAAATATTATTTAAAGACTCTTGAATAGATTTACAACATAATTTGGAAGCTAGACGTCTAAAAGTAAAACCAACTGCGATTGGGCGGATACCACCACATTTTTTTTCTAATGCAATCAAATTGGCTCCATATAGAATCGGGGCTATTTCTATATTGACTTTTCCAGATAACATTAAATTTATTAAAGAACAAATAGCAGAAATTAGTAAGCATCCGTTTTCACCTGTTTGTTTAGAGGTCAAGTCTTTAAGATGTTGGGGTGTGAGACTATCCAACCCACCAGCAGAACCACTAGGAAAAGAAGATATTGCATTTATAATATTTCCAATAGTAGCTTCTACTTGTTGTTGATTTGGGTTTAATGGTTCAAATGAAATTTCTGATGAAAAAGACTGTGGGTGTTTCATTTTAAGGGCATTTAATGTATCAGTATTTAAAGGAGCTGTTTTGTCATCACTGAATAAAAGTCTAGCAGCACCTCTGAGATCCCCATCTGAAACTTTTTCTTCTACTTTTTTACTGACATCATATTTATTTCCTTTATTTGGTAAAAATAAGGGAAGTGAAATATTGTTAATATTACTTTTTATAAGGCTAGTAACAGATTTTTTCTTATTATCTTTTGCACTATTAATATGTAAAACTCTATATGAAAAGGTTAAAAGTTTTTCCCAAGAAGCGACTGAATTGTTTTTAATTACCTCACAAATTGTTTCTGTTAGATTCTTTGAAACGGTTAAACGTGCTCCCCTCGGTATTCTCTTAATGACTGGTATATTATTTTTGCATTTGCAAAGCTTTTGCCAAAGGGGTTCATTTTCATGTTGTAAAGATGTAATATTTTGATTAATTGTATCGGTACTGGTAGAAGGAATATTATGGTTAATGTTTGTATCGAGGCGACTTCGATGCCATGCTAAATGCCGAGCTATCCCTCTTTTACCTTTATATAGTTTATTATCGGTACATAAATTACATTTTATAAAATTAGATGTGTTACCTGAAATAATACTAGAATTATTATTATCATCACCCATTAAGAGAACACATAAAAATATAGATGTAATATATAGACAGTCAAGTAAAAACTAACGAAAAAAGAAAAATATTTGAATAAAACCGGCCTAAAAAAAACATTAATATCTAATAATGAGTAAAAATATATTTAGTACAGATACAAATGGATTATAAATATTTAATAATAAAAATATAAAAGAATAAAAAGGTAGATCTAATAGAACTTAAATAGGAAAAACGTTTGGACACTACACAATGCACAACACGACACGTCCGATGATATACTTCTGCTGATCCAATATCCTTGTGATGATTTAAAATTACCTACTTATAGCAGGAACTTATAAGTTATGTACGTTTTTTTCCCATGTTTCGATGATTTTAAAACGTCCAAGTTGCTAAAACACACTATTGTCGATCCTTGCTTGCAGATAGGTACTTGTTATAATGTAAAAAATATGTCTGATATTAATTCTGAACATTCTCATGAAATATTTGAAACTTAGGTGTTTATTTATAATTTATTTCTCATTACCTTTTAGTCCAGAGAATATATAGTGGAAAAGTTGGCCTCACCTTCTTGATGTTTTTAGGAATATTGGTTAAAAAATACCTACTTGAATTGTCAACCAACAGTAGCAATTACCAAAAAAAATGCTTATGGATGTTTAATCTTCTTTATATTTATTTACATATAATTTATCTTTATAAAGTTCTTGTATTTAAATGTCTTTTATGTAAATAATACTGAAAATTTCCTATAAAAATATTTTATATAATAATAAACTTAGTTATTAAATTTTGTGTTATGAAATGTCGAGACTGCTACCTCAGGTTTCACTAATATCAACTTGTGAAATCGTTAATAAATTGTCAGCAGATCCTCGCCAATCCGTCTGATCAGCGCGGCAAGTGTAGGTCAAATTCTACAGATATAGAGTGCAGGAGTGGAGGTCTATGAATCCGGGTTCTAGGGGCTGTAATGAAGAATGAATGAAGTATATTGTAATAATGGTTGCTAACCAACTTTAAATTATTATAGATCCTAAATGCAATCATGATCAATCGAAATGAAAAATGATAAGAGAAACCTCAACATAATTTACAAATACTTATTTTCCACAATATGACGTCTGGATGTCGCCTTACTGAATTTGATCATATCTGCAGTGACACTCGCGTGTTAAAGAGGAATCGATTGACATGAGAATCATCGAAATCGGCCTACGCGTTTGGTCCTCAGTGTGCCACAAAGGTACAAACATATATACTCGTACATACATATCTGATATATATATATATACATTAGTATTGAGTTGTTCAGTTTATATCATGCTTAATTTTTATATAGCTTCATATAATTGTATAAACTTCTAAATGTATCTGACGTGAAAAAGTGCTTGTAATATTGCCTATTTACTGAATAAATGAATTTGAATTTGAATATACCTATCCCTTATTTGCGTCGCTCAGTCGATTAATAACCAAATATTAGTAATACATGTGGTTCTATTCTGTTTTCATAACCGCTAACGTTTAATTATTAAAAATAGTGGATTTCTGACAGTTTCATAGGTAGAAATGAGCTTACTCTGAGAAAATTTAAGTGCGTCATAAAAAGGATTTAGAGATATAGTTGGTGTAGAAGAAGGGATAGAAAGAGCGAAGTATATGATGAGCGAAGTATTCTATCAAGTAGTATACTATATATTACAATACTACGAGGTGCTGGCAGTGAGATAATATCACAACTCTTCATTACTAAGAAATGTATATGATAGAATTATTTGTTGGAACGTCTTATCGTTTTTAAAAGCCACTGAATTAATACTAAATACTTGGGTATACTTTTCTCAGTTTAGCCAAGTACAACAAAATTTCAAAATAATTACTAAATTACAAAATGCTACTTGTGTCCGTGCTCGGTCTCATGTCCAGAGAATATCTGTCAAGGTTGGGACTGCAGCGGACTCGGTCAAAGGTCAAATGTCCCAAATACGAGTCTGTAATGACTACGTGTTTCTGCGTTTTGGTCTTAAGACAATCGGACTGTGGGGGCCAAGTTCTTTAAAGAACTATATATAAGTGGCCGGTAATTTTGTATGTGACAAGAAGACTGGCAGTTTTTTGGCGCAGCAAATAAGTATAGCAGTGCAGCGGGGGAATGTTGTAAGTGTTCTTGGCACACTGCCAAATGATCAAGTCATGGGTGATTTTTTTTATTTTTAGTATTTTTTTAAAACTAATTCTACCTTTATTCGAACAAAATAAGAGTCATATTAATATAGGTGTGTGCCTCTAAATAAACAGAATTTAGTACTGAAACAAATAATGTTTTAAATAAAAATGCACACTGGTTTTTAAACATTTAATCAAGTAAGAACTTGACGCAGTTTTTAGGATGCACGCCGTTGTCGAGTAGACATTTGTACATTTTCTACCATCTTCACCAACGGGCCCGAGCAGCGCGGGCACCCGCAGTCCGGCAGAGTGTGCAGGTACGATTTCACGACCACGCGGCACATCATGCACATGTAAGAGCATTTTGGCGACAACTTCTTGGGATCCTCTGGCTCCTTAATAGAACCCAACTCCGGAAAAACCTTAAGCGCGCGGTCCGCCCAATATCTCCAGCCCGAACCATGCTGCAGCGTATCCTGTCCTTCTAGCGCCCAGGCTGCCGCGTGACACATTTCGTGAATTACCGTATCACGCACCAGCTCAGCGTTTGTTAGCATTAAGCTCGACAGACACATCATGACTTGACGAGCGGGGCGGGGGCCGTTCGGCTTGGTGTAGCCGATGTTGCGCGAGTCTGTCCAGACCAGGTTCGGCACGGGCAGCATTCTTTCAAACACCGACTTGTTAAACCACTGCCACAGCCGGAACACCAGTTCGGTGCGATGCTCCATGAAAGCTTCTTTGTAAGGTATCGCCGAGATGTGACTATTGTCGACTTTGACCTTTTCCGCGAGAGATGCTAAGAAACTGTAACTGTTCATTTCCCGCGTAACCATAGTTTAAGGTTTTACAGATTAACATAAGATTTATCAATCAGTTACACAGACGACTTACAGCAGGTTTAAATGGGCTGCAGACTGCACATGCGCGGCTTTGCGATCGATGCACTCGCCATGTACAATGAAAATCAGCTCTATTAATAAACGTACATATAACCGATTGATAGATTCTATCTATAATCTGTAGCCAACCTGGCGAGTGTAGACCAAATTCTCCAGAAATATGTTCTGGAAGGCCCATCTCCAGCAGTGAAGGTCTTTAAATAACTCACTATTATGTTCTTGTGTCATGAAGAACAATAATGCAGCCATTATGCTTGAATTATATTGGATATTGTAGAAACATGGATATGTTATAGAATCCAATCTAGAAGCTTCCTTGTTTTGCAAAGCACGTCGCTGAACGTGCGCGCATCGGTAGCCGGCCTGACCCATTACCACTCACCCTTATAAAACTTTATAATAACGTATAAAATCATAAATTTATAATGGATACCGCAACTGTTAACTATTGACAAACAAACGCATAGAATAAGACTTTACAAATAAAGAAACACCACCTTGGTTGTTTTATATTTTTTCCTTTAGTTCTACTACGCTATTTCTACGTAATTAATTTACTGGAGTATTTCAAAGAAATTGTAAAAAGTATCACAAAACTATGAGAGAGTTATGCTGGGATTTTTCTGAAGGATAAAGTCAGAGATATTAACAGCAGTCAAAGAACTAAAGTTACCGACATAGCTTTCAAAATTTGTAAGTTGGAAGTGGCAATGAGCTGGACCGTCTGTTGCAGAACCGATGAACGATGGAGTAAACGGGTCCTGCTGTGGAGACCACGTACTGGAAGACGCAGAGTGGGACGACCTTCCGCCAGATGGATGACCTAAGGAATGTCGCTGGTGGGGGATGAATGAGGGTGGCAGAAGTGGAGGAAGGTTGACAGGCTGATGATGATCACAAAACAGTTAAGCAGAAAAAACTTCAAAATTGAATATTAATTACGTTATTTTCGCCAGTAGTAACAATGACGTTTCTATTAAATAATTTATTTCCTAAATATTTATTGCTACTCTTGCCAAACCTTTTGGCCAGCGTGACGAGTATTGGCTAATCTCATCTCATCATCTCTGTGTCGACTTCTTGCTAACCCGTATCAAAAACGTCACAAAATTTTCCAGAAATATATTTTTAAAAGCCTATCTTTAGAGTGAGGTATAGAACTTAGCATTATATGGGCTGTTAATAATAAATATATTGACTATTATACCTACTTAATGTGCACAGCTGTTTTTATTTACCGCATCCAAATTGACTTGATTATTGGCTTGATGTTTAATTGAATTGAAAAATCCATTACGATAATGTTTTGAATTGTTGCAGCGATACAGTGGGTACTTTCGGTGCTCTTTGTGAGAAACAAGATGACTACAAATGAGATTACAATTTGACTTGGATTATTACAATAGGTAACAACCAGCTATACTTCCAACAATATTTATATATATTTTTATTCAAAGAAACGTACAATTTGCATTTGCTGGCCGTTTTAGTTTCTTCCTTAACTCGTTTTTATATAACAGAATAATAAAGAAATGTGATATATCAAAACTGAAAGAGGCACGGATAAGTGCAAAGCTCCTACAAAACTGAACAATTTATGAGAGATTTGCTTAGTATGTATGCTCAGACAACACTTCTAAAAGAATTTATTTTTTTATCCACAACTCGTTGTTTTAAGGATTATATATATATACAGATATAATTATATACAGGATTTGCAAAAGTATTTTGGTGATGGTCCTACACAAGGCAGTTAAGCCTGATATGTAGGTCCCAATCTAGGGTTACCAACTTAGAGATAAAAAAATAGCAAATATATATAGATATATATAACAAAAATAAATAAATATATATAATAGCAAAAATCAACAAAATAAATATATATATATTTTTTATAACCTAACTGCCTTGTAGTTGTAGGACCATCACCAAAATACTTTTGCAAATCCTGTAATAATGTTCCACGGTTGTATATTAACATATATTGTAAAACCTTACATTACTAATAAATCATTTGAATTTAAGAAAATGTTACAAACTACTTTAGCAAGATAAACCTATTTTATAGTACTGAAAATATAAAGAGGCGCTTCATAAGCGCACAATTTTTTAAACCAGTTTATTTTGGAAATTCATATATATATATATATATATATATATATATATTATAACTTTAATGAAGTGTTACTATATTATTAAGTAAATAAAACACCAACCCGTCTGGCCAGTGTGGCGAGTGTAGGCCAAATTATCTAGATATATGTCCTGGAATGCCCATCCCCAACAGTGGAGGTCTAGGACGCTGTAGCCCCTATGGCTGTAATGATGTTATAAAACACAAATAATTTTTAATATAAAAAATAAGTAGGATTTAATAAATGCCTCCGTAGTCTAACGGTTAAGTCCGATGATTTAGACTCGGAGGTACCAGGTTCGATTCCTGGTCGGGACACATTAATTTATTTCATTTATTTGCGATATTTCTTGAGTTTGGTACGCTAGAGACACCGAGCTTGCCACTTGTCATGATGGGCCTATAGTAAAGTTAGCTAAATGTGAATCCGCTTCTATATAAAAAAAAAAAAAAGCAGCATGGTTTTTGACCACCTCAGAAGGTATTCATCGTGATGATACTTTTCTTTACTTTGATAAATCCTTAACAAAAAGTAATAAAATAAGAAGTCTTTAGTATATAATTTTTTTTTTTTTGTTAAATATGTGATTTCTATACTTACTGTTTTGTCTTACTAACTAAATTACAATATTATCAGCCAAATACCAAAAAATACTTTTATCATCGTTACTTCTTCTGCATATTGATTTTAACTGATCCGTGAAATTAACAATAAAATTAGTTACATACAGACTAAACTTTATATTCATATTTCATATTAGTATCGATGGACACCAACAGTGGGTCTCGCCATATATTTAAGGTCGCTCAGCGAGCTATGCTTGGTATATCTCTAATGGATATAATTCGAAACGTTGATATTCGTAAGAGAACGAAATAGCTGACATAGCTTGCTTTTAAAATTAGCAAGCTGAAATGGCAATGGGCCGGACACATCTGCCGCAGAATCGACGAACGATGGGGAAAACGTGGAGACAACGTACGGGAAAACGCAGAGTGAGATGACCTCCCACCAGATAGCCAGATGACCTGAAGAAGGTCGCTAGTGGGGGTTGGGCGAGGGTAGCGAAAGATCGCGTTAAGTAGCGAGCCTTGGGGAAGGCCTACATCCAGCAGTAGAGAGATACAGGCTTATGATGATGATGATTAGTTGACCTTACTATAGAAAATAAAAATAAAATCATTTTCCAGGTTTTGATAAAATTCCCATTGAATATCGGACGTCTTCTTCACAACACAGTGTTTACGACGCAACTTATTACAGGGAATATCACAAACACCTACTTACGTACTAACATAATCATAGCAATTGACCACTTTAGAAAGGGAAGTGTTTACTGCTTCGACTTGAATATTCGGCCCGTGGAGCGAAACATTCAGGTGTAACTCGACCCCTGGTGAATACGTTAATGATAGAATATATATAATTGAAGTACCTAATTAATATATGGTGTGACGTCAAAATCCAATATATGACGCAACTGTCACCATTAACATAAACGTGACATCAATTCCAAAACTGGAGTACCTATATATACTCGTTATATAGTAAATACTTGTATGTTAAATTTATTTGAACGTTATAAAAATGACGTTCTATTTATGAGTTTAATTTTGAGCTGTCAACTAGTACAATCGACGCCATTTTAACTTTAATCGTGACAATTACAGAGACTTCGTTTTAACTCCTCACTAGGTTCATAGTAGGGTAGGTATCCGACCAGGTGTGTTATATCATTAATAATAATCTGATTCTGTCTATAAACAAAAAAAAAAAGATAAATTATTATTTTCTATCACGAATCTTTTTTTAAGAATCCCAAAAACTGCAAGCAAATTGTAGAAATGCAGATGCTCTGGATGTGACAAAAACAGTCTACGCCTTTTTATTTAAGCGCGGGTACAAAATTATATAAAAATGCACAGTGGGCGAGCAAACAACAAATGTCTAAAACTTGTACTTTCTTTTCTGTTAAAAAAATAATAATTTAAACTATTTTACCTGTGTCTGGACAGCGTGGCGAGTGTAGGCCAAATTCTCCAGATATATGTTCTGAAAGGCCCATCTCCAACAGTGGAAGTCTAGGACGCTGTGTTCTAGGGGTTGTAATAAATGAAAAAAGTAAAGTATAGTAAAGTATCATCACGACCGTTTCCCTTTCGGGGTGGTCAGAAACCACGCTTATAAATAAGCGGATTCACATTTAGCTAACTTTACTATTAGCCCATCATGACAAGTGGCAAGCTCATCGATGTCTCTAGCGTACCAAACTCGAGAAATATTACAAATAAATTAAACATTAATTAAATGTATTTATTTACATTAAATGAATGAATGAAAAATGAATGAAAAACCTGTGTCGAGTATTTTACTACGTTGTGGGCCGAATTTTTTGTTACAAATCGGCAAGTACCTAAAAAGGCAACATAATACTTAGATTTAGGTCTAGCAGAATGGCCTAACAGCCGTGGAACTCCGTTTAGAGAAACAGATGGGATAATCTCGTATAGTTCGGCTTGAAAATGAGGAATTATACGATATCGTTACACACTTGTTAAGCCTTCAAGTATGTAAGTATGGTAAAATTATAATTTTACAACATAATACTCTTATCTACTCGTGTATTCGTGATTAAAATGTCAAAAATTCTAAATATAAAATATACATAAATATGCACTTGTAAATGTTGACGTGACGTAGGCTGACTCGTTCAGTTATAATGCGACTGATTTCCGGCGAACGAGTGCCTTCACTCCGTAGCCACGAAAGGCACACAGGGCCAACAGTGAGATAGAGACGGTTTAAAGGATTTTAGTCCGTAGGCGCCCTGGAGCTTCACTAGGAAGCTTCACGGATGAGTCGGACATGCGTCCCCCACCCGCGTTGGCCCTTCAGGCAGGGTGCGTATCATTGATGATTTATTGATTCACCGTCTAAAAAAAAAAAAAGATGCTTCCATATTTGCAGTTAGCGACTTAGTGCATAAGGTCATATCGCTGGGTTAGAGCGAAAACCAACTAACTTTATTTTTTTAATTCACTTTTTTACATAAGTCGCTTAAAAACTTCTGCTTTTTCCTGTGATAAAATCGACTAAGCACTAAGATAGTGGGTCTTAAAAGCAATTAAACGAACGGTTTTAGCAGAAAACGCAAATTCAAAAGTAATTAAATGTGCATCATATTTTTGTGCAAAAATGGCTAACTTAGTTGGTTTTTATTCCAACACGGCGATGTCGTGCTAGTATTTAACTAGGTATCGATATTAGGTATCTGCCTGCAACGTGTTCCTGAGTATTATTGTCGTATAGCAGATAGGAAAAGATCCAGTAATTATAAAAGCCAGGTCTGGTGGTAAATTTATTTATTTATTTAAGAACTTTATTGCACAAAGTACAAAGGCGGACTTAATGCCCGTAGACATTTTCTGACAGGTGGTGGCTCGGTTATAAGAACGCGTTCCTTAAATCCTACAAAGGTTGGTTTAAACCCACCCGGCATGTACCAATGAGAAATACACTTTTCTTACGTACATTCGTCATAGATTTACAACACCACCGTTCCTGTGCCTCGGAGAGCACGTTAAGCCGTCGGTCCCGGTTCCACAATTAAATAATTTGCCATTAAAAATTGACATCATATCCTCGCCAATCCGTCTGGTCAGCGTGGCGAGTGTAGGCCAAATTTTCCAGATATATGTTCCGGAGATGGGCCTCTTCAACAGTGGTAGACCTCCAGGGCTAAACAGACCTGAAAGACGAAGGATCTTCTTCAAGGTTAAAGATAAATAGTCTTGCATATTATGGATTATGTCAAATCGTTTTACAAAAGATAAAGTGTGCGTCAAGGGATAGACGTTGTCTGTTTACGGAATGAATTTGACCTTTATTCTAAGGAGCGGATGTGAGAACTACCTAATGAGATGCATAGTCAATTTCAATGCGAAATGCACCCAGCCTCGGGCTTGCTCTCTAAAATTGTTACCATCAAAAGGTCGTTAGAGCAAAAATAAATGTTCTGAACCTTTCAAGGAAAGTAAAAATAAACTGAGCGATGTGTGTTTCTCAAACACCTGACAGTCCCATTACCGAGTACTGTCGACGCACAGTGGGCGCTATCACTCCAAAGTGAGATAATTTTTTTCAGTTTTTTTTGTTAACTTCGCTATTTTACTGAAATGAAATGCTTAAAACCTAAATTCTTAAATAGTTTTAGGCACACATTTATGATGGATTTATGGTTATTACTACGCTTTAATAATAATAATAATGTATGTTTTAGGCCGGAGGTTTATTTTACGCCTAGTAAATACCACGTCAAATATTGTCATTTTATTCTTAATAAAATGGGCGATCAATGGTATAACTAACTAGCTGTTTGACTCGGCGCGGCTTTGCGTATAGTAGTAGTAGTAGTGTGCAGAAAAACCTTCACGTGCTAGATAATAACGTCATATACCCTATTTCTGTTCTTGGGTTATAAATATTATATCTACTAAATTTCGTTGAAAATAGGCGTGAATACAAGAAAGCGATTCAAACAGACAGATGACAGTAGGGACACATATCGAGGGTGATGACGTCAAATAGCCTATGTTTTATGCTGACATATTGAGCATATTATTGTAAAAATTATTTATAATAATGCTTTCAGTAGTTTTTGCGTGTAACTAACATCCTCACAAACATTCGCGTTTATGATATTAGTAGGATAAACGCGAAAGGATAGTTAAGCATTTACTCGGGCGGCGCAAGATCACTAATCCAACTGACAGACTTGATCATATGATTTGGCAAGTTTCGCATACCTTCTTTACCCGTTTATAATTAAACTGTGCTTAAACATACTCCATATAAGTTTATAGGTAGTCATAGTTTGGAATAAAAGATTTTTATTTGCTCAGCTTTAGTATGTAAAAGTTGCACTGTGCGTATCACCTCTCACCCGCCGACACGGGCAGCGCTAAGCGGCGCCCGACGTGACAGCATTCCGGCCCACTGCTGACGCGCAATTAAATAATGCGGCTGTCCAATATCAAACTACAGAAAATAAAATTGAAGTTAAATAAAATAAAAGAAAAAATGCATCAACACAAAAAATTGGTAAATCAGTTTTGCATTTTTTTAAATCTACTTCTCTTAACAGTCTCAAAGTCTTGAATCGCTGCAACTTCGCCGAGACGTTGCTTCCCAAAGCGTGTTCCACAAGCCAGCCTTATCCCTTCATGTTTATACCGCAACAGAAGCGCATACACAGGTCAAAAAATGGACCCCATACTTTAATTTAAAGACTCTAACCTCAGTAGCAATCTAAAAAAGTGGAATACTTTCGTAGGTGAAGTTATTTCTATAATCTGGAGTCAAGCGAAGTATAAAAAAGGCATCTTGATAGGTCGGCATATTGGTAGGTACTGATTTCAGTAATCTATATTGTGTGCACTACAAAAATGAGTGGCAGGTTTGCTACCATTCTTGGATCTCGCGTACCTCATGCCATCAGGTCGGTGCGGTGCCACATGTAGTGCTTAGTATAAAAAATATAATAATAAAATACTTTTTGAAAAGCAAAATTATATATGTTTATACATATATATCTTATGTTTGTAACTGAGATGTAAATTTATATATTTGGTTATTTTAAAATATATAATATTAATAAATACATATATATTAATAATATGGATTTTTTTATATGCCCAGTGAAAGGTATAGCAGTTTTTGCATTTGTGTAATATTTATTTCTAACTCTGCACCCCACAATTTCTTATGTCGTTCTCCCAAAGGTTAGCTGTTATAAAATTCCTACACGGTGTTAAGTTCGCCTATGTACTATTTTATTTTGTATATTTTAATGTGCAATAAAGAATTTAATTATTATTAATAAAGAATTTCTCGGTATTTCGAGAGAATAACTGTAAATATTTAGACGTGGAGTTTCCGGGTTCGATTTCTTTCGTGATACAACAATTTATTTTTGATATTTTTCGAGTTTGACATCGACATCGACGAGCTAGCGACTTGTCATGATGACAAGTTGGCTAAATGTTAATTCACGTCTTTAAAAAAAGCGTTGTTTCTGACCACCCGAAACGGATGCGGCATGATATTTATCTATTTATTTATTTTTTTATTTTTTTTGTATATTTTTACTTATTCATTTGGTGGGTTTTGCATCTAAGCAGCCGTGCGCTTCGGCTCCATGGTATAAATTCAATATCTCAAGGCGAGAATTGCCAAGTGTCTCTCTTGAAAGATGCACTGAAATGCAAGAGCTTTTCTTATTGATTTAGTTGAAGTTCTCTTTTCACGATCTCCGCTGATGTCCGTATTCTCCGATTTATGTTCTACGATATTTATGTTTAGAAATTAATTAGATTATTCTATCCTATAAAGTCGGACTGAGATCGATAAAGCGTGTTTATGATTTGCTTGAACTTTGGTCAATCTTTTCCATAGAATATCGGTATGTTTTAATGACAAAATTCATAGCAAAAAATACTCGTAACGTTATTATCTTTGTAACATTTACAGTCTAAGAGCGACCTTCACTGATCAGTAATCCGAATATTTTTTTTTTTATAAAAAAATACGCTAGCAAATTTAATATAAAATAAATATTTACAACCTATCACAACCTATCACGGTTGCCTAGCGATATATTTTCAATATACGTATATATATTTTTAAAGTTTGAAAACTATTTTAGGTATGTATACATTATCTAACAGTGTCGCTAATGAGACTCAAATGAATGAGTCAAATTTTCGTGTTTGATTCCTGGCTAGGATTTAAAATTTAAGTATTTTTTTTACCTATTCTACCTTCAACATACGGCAAGCAACTACAGGACATTATTCTATAAAACATTATTCGAGTATGACTTTCATAATTGGTTCCAAAGAATGTTAGTAAGTAGCATACATATGTATAGGTATAATCATCATCATTACAGCCCCTGGAACACAGCTTCCTAGACCTCCACTGCTGGAGATGGGCCTTATATGTATATCTGGAGAATTTGGCCTACACTCACCACGCTGGCCAGACGGCCTGGCGGGGATATGATGTCAATTGTTAATGACAATTTATTAACGATTCCACAAGTTGGTATTAGTGGAACCGGGACCGTCGGCTCAACGTGCTAAAGCACGGGAACGGTGGTCTTGTAAATCTATGACAAATGTACGTAAGAAAAGAGTATTTCTCATTGGTACATGCCGGGTGGGTTTGAACCGACCTTTGTAGGATTTAAGGTACGCGTTCTTACAACCGAGCAACCACCATGGCGTATAGGTATAATAATATCTATGTATTGGTATTTAGTATTATTATTATTCCACTTGGAACGTACAATGATAAACAAAGAATAATTGTTATTCAGTATGGTAGGCTAGATGCAATGAAAGTGATGATTTATGCATTACGATCACATCTTTGCGCTGAGTTAAAGTAGCTATCAATTCGTTGTCGCAGGAACCTCAGAATCCTCTGCTTGCTCTTCTCTATTCCTGATAATCTTGCGATACTGAAATGCCTCAAGGATAAGTTTGCCTATCCCATATCTCATCACTCTAGCTTTCAGTTCTTTCGCAGTGGTTACCGCGAATCTATGGAACAATTTGCCGGTAGTACGAGGGGCGTTCAAAATATTCTCGGTATTGATACGTTACAACCTCTTTTATATATGTATTTGTTACTGGCCGCTAAGATTCATCCATTGACATTAAAAAAAAGTAAAATTGGAACCGAGATGTTCTTTTGTTTTTCTGCAATTGCCGAACAAACATGAACACCATGAGCGAATTAACAATTTTAACGAAATTAGAGCACCGATCCGTCATAAAATTCTTGACAAAACAGGGTAAAAATCAAAAAACCATAAAAGAGGAAATGGATTGTGTTTACCGTGAGTCTGCTCCTTCTTTATCTACTATTCAAAAATGGTCAAGCGAATTTAAGCGTGGAAGGGAGAGTATTGAAGATGACCCTAGACCTGGCCGGCCTGTAGTGGCTACCTCACAAGAAAATATTGATAAAGTGGAAAAACTTATATTGGAAGACGGCCGAGTGAAGGTAAAATCTATAGCTCAAGTAACCAATCTCTCTATTGGTACCGTACATGACATTATACATGACCATCTTAATATGTCAAAAGTAAGTGCAAGATGGGTTCCGCGAATGCTGACGCTTCTTCAAAAGGATATGCGTGTGGCTTGCTGTTCAGATTTTATCGACCTGTGTGGTGAAAATCCCGATGAGGTGCTGCAAAAAATAGTTACTGGAGATGAAACCTGGGTTCATCATTATGACCCAGAGAGCAAACAGGAGTCCATGCAGTGGCACATTAAGGGTTCAGCTCATCCCAAGAAGTTCAAGGTAATCCCGTCAGCTGGCAAGGTCATGGCCACAATATTTTGGGATTGTGAAGGAGTTTTGCTTATCGATTATAAAGAAAAAGGTGTAAATATCACAGGGCAGTACTACGCTAACGTTATACGTCAATTAAGAGATGCGATCAAAGAAAAGAGGCGAGGAAAGTTAACCAAAGGTGTTCTGCTTCTGCATGACAACGCCCCTGTCCATACTGCTCATATTGCCAAGGCAGCTATTGTTGAATGTGGGTTTGAAACTGTTACTCATCCACCCTATAGTCCGGACTTAGCCCCAAGCGACTTCTTTTTGTTTCCCAATCTTAAAAAGGATCTGCGTGGAAATAAATTTTCTGACGATGAAGCGTTGAAGACGGCCGTGAAGGAGCATTTTTACACCAAAGATAAAAAATATTTTTATGAGGGATTAAAAAAAATAATTGATCGATCTTATAAGTGTATGAACATAGGGGGGGAGTATATTGAAAAATAAAAATATCAAACTTTTCGTACTTGTTTGTTTTTATCCACATACCGAGAATATTTTGAACGCCCCTCGTAATTCGCCAAGCGCCCAATTTAAGAAAATGGTATATAGACATTACTTAAACTGCCCCATCAACGTATGTAAGATATATTGTATGTAATAAATATATACATATATTGTGTAGTATATGTATTATTACGTACACATTTGTACGAATATGTATTGTTTTATCTTAGAATAAGCTTTTTTTTATTATTAAATTTACTATTTTAGTCTTTTGTACCTACTCGTACCTTACAAATGAAATATTTTGTATTGTCCCAAAGGTTGGCTGTCAGAGTATGTCTAGCGACATTAATCCCGCCCCTTTGTACATAGGGCAATAAAGATTTTCAAATAAAATATAAAATAAATTTAAATAGTGTAGCCAACTTTATAAGAGTTTAATTCAATAAATTTTTGAAGTGTGTTGCCTCAGTTTCACATTGATGCGTACACGAGGTCATTAAACAACTTAGCCAATCAATAACAGATTTACAGCGCTTAGCTCCTCTCATTCAACTAAAACGTTATCTACAACAAACATTATTTAAGCGACAGCACCTTTAGGCATGTTTAGAACTGACAAATATCATCATTATAATATTTGAATAATAATAATAATTAAATTTAAAAATTCTTTATTGCACTAAAAATATTGTACATAGGCGGGCTTAATAACTAATCATTTTCTAACAAACAACCTTTGGGAGTGTGGAGAGGTAACAACGAAGGGTGCAATTTTACATACTAATCAATTTCAACTTACATACTAATATTACATATACTGAATAAATATATACATAAATACCTACATATCTATATATATTATAATTAAGTTAAATTAGTACACACATGGTTAAAGTAACAGTTGATTTAGAATAATAATAATGATAAGCATAAAATACATAACATAAGTGATTAATATATTGAACTAGGAGACACTATTCTGCTTATTTAGAAAAAAGGTGGTGAGTAATTGTTTAAAGATGTGAACGGAGGGAGCTTGTCTGATGGTCAATAATGCAGAGAACAATAGTTTAATTTCAAATTTGAAGCAAAAAATATGTTTTAGGTGTGTAAGCCATTTAAAGTCGCTATATAATAAATTATGTCAATGGTGTAGTTAAAGGTTATTAAACTTTTTGGCGACGGAACCCCTGGGCTTGTTTTTTCTTTTTAGTTTTTGTTTATTTCCTTTCAGTTTTTTTATTTGTTAATTTTTTACGCAGTCGTTTTTTTATTATTTTTATTTACTGATTATTAATTACCACTAACTTATTAGGTATAAGGACACTCAGTAGACGAGCACCCAGTACAAAGTACTTAAATATGTCGCTACCTTGACTTTCTATTATGATCATTTTGCTATAACTACACGACTGTGAATGATTGCTTTATTGTTCTGTTTTTTGTTTTATAATATTATTGAAAATGTGTTTCTATACTATAGACTCTTTCTTAAAGAAAATACTTTAGGGCCGTGTCTGTTGTTTCTATCTGTGGAAACTTTTTAGTGGTTTAAGTGTTTATATTTATGTTTAATTAAAATTCTGTAATCATAAGTATTCCTAATAAAATAAATAACAGAAAAATGTATATAATAAGACTAACTGATTGAGTTCTGTTTAAGTCTAATGTTTTTTTTTTTTTAAATTACTTAAATGTTACAATAAAAACTACATAAATATTTATTAGTGTTTCTCTATTCAATCTTAAAACACTTGTTTTATATATGATATTTAACAAAAGTAACAAAGAAGCTTTACTAAACAGTACTGTAATTGCCGGTTCTCAAAATTCAAAAGCAGTTGCGGAAACCCTAATGACAAGTGGCAAGCTCGTCGATGTCTAGCGTACCAACCAAACTCAAGAAATATGATAAATAAATTAAACAAATTATTGTGCCCGATCTGGAATCGAACCCAGTACCTCCGAGTCTTAATCCACAGACTTAACCGCTAGAACTCGAAGACAATTACAGAAGTGTCGAACAACTATGGTGAAAAAAATAAAAAGCTTTACGTATATAAATGAATGAACTTCAATCAACATTTGACAGGTCTAAACATAATCTATGTTACTGACTCTTAAGCCCTAGGCTCAGTGACACGAACGCATAATTCACGTCATACCAGCCGTAACTGTAAGTCAAAATGGCGGCCAAGTATCAAAGAGAAAGCGTTCGCGATCTCACATCATTCTCTATGGCCCGACTCTATGACTAACATCTATAAGGCGTGCTTGGACTTGCACTTAGTGTTGCCAACTAGATTTTGAAAAAGTAGTAGATAATATACTCTATATATAATCATACTTTGACTTTCCAAGAACATTCCTGATTTTCTGATTATTTATGTTAAAACATTCAGAAGAGGAAGATCATGGTGGTTTAGGAAACATTGGCTCAAACCTGAGCTCCAGTATCTCCTGGACCGGCTCGTATGAAATAGAAGTATGCAGAAGAATAGGCCAAGACCGCTATGAGCCAGATGAAAGGCATATGGTGGAATCAAAACATCACGATCAGGATTAAAATAAGACTTGTACGCAGTCTCATTTTCTCCATATTCCTGTATGCTGCCAAAGCTAATGAAAGAAGCCGCGTCGACGCCTTCAAAATATTGCTCTGGAGGCGTATGCCCCGCACTCCGTGGACAGCGCAGAAAACTAACATTAATCCTCAAGGAGCTCAACGACACTACCAGACTCTCTTCCAACGATTCCTTGAGTATTTTGGTCATATAGCCCAAAAAAGCTCTGGCAATCTCGAAATTTTGCCCGTGATGGTAATTAAAGGCAAGAGACCCCGTGACCGGAGCCCGACACGGTGGTCAGACCAGATCCGCACCACACTTCCCCCCGATGGCGCAGCATCCTCAACTCAGCATTGAGAAGAACGACGGAAGAAGGAGGATGTTAAAACAATTATTTAAATTTAACTGTGAATTGGAATTTGGTGTTTAAAACACTCCACTATCATCACAGCCTAGACCTTCACTGACGGAGTCTTGGAGTTCACATTAAGAGAACCGGGAAGGACGCATAGTATTTCTTATTGGTGTTCTACCGCGAACCTTTCTCTCGCACAGCTTTCTCGCGCAGCGCATTTTCATAGCACATGACCGCTCCGCATTGGTGAAAACAGTTACATAATTTAGTCGTTGCTTAGCTTTTACCTCGCTCACTGCTTAGCTACCTACGTACGTACGTCTCAGTAGATCTAGCATGCACAAACTCCATTACCCAATACGGACTTGTTACGCTAAATTGTAGACTTTTTTATGTTTTGGCATCAACGGATGTGGAAAGTAAAAAAAGTGCTTAAAGCAATTTTAATTCGCACATCCAGTCACATAAAAAAATAAATGAGGTTTGGTAGCCCAATTTAAAAACATGTGTCGACACTTTGGCCTTGTTCTAGACCTCAGAAGCAGCGCAATAACGTATCTACTCGTATAATCAACTACGTGTTTGTGACGTTTGCTGTAGAAATTCTAGACCCATGGAGTTCAAGCGCTAATAAAAAAAAAGAACACACTCGATTATACTCGTATGTCTGTCTCGGTGACATAAGGGCTGGTTCTTTCTTCTATCAGAGAATCAGCACAGCGATTCAGCGAGGAAATGCGGTCAGCCATTGGGGGAGATTTCCAACTATCTCACGGAGTAGTAGATGAGTGGAGTGGATATGGTTGGGGGGTGTGATGACGAGCCAGCTCCGCGAAGTCCAAAGAAAGGGGCAGAAGTACAGCATTCTTCCAACAGTAGCTAACCACGTCTCATTGCAATCGACCCCAGGGTTCCAGAAGAAGACCAGCTCTTCTGGTGCTAAAACTCTTTTCACACAAAACTAATAATCCAAGTAACCAATAGATAAACGCGCGTGGCTACGCAGCACACATGCTGCTGCACCGAAAATTAAGCACACGCGGTGTGACGTCACCGAAACACAAAATTGTAGACGTTTACCGCCGACTGGTACCCACCGATGGGTCGTATATATATATTTTTTTTTTTTGCTATTCTTATTTTAAAATATTATTACATTTCATGGACTCTTGGAGTTTTTGCATTCTAGAGCAAAGCAGCCTAAAGATAGGAAAGTTTGAGCAAGTACGAGTATAACCAAAGTATAGAACGCTTTATTGATATCAACCTATCGCACCGACTATAGATTAAGCAGTAAAGTAAACTTTCAACTTAATGTAGTTGAAATAGGGTATATTCTAGTTTGCAATTTTGGGAAAATTTTATCATTTTCAGCTAAAGACTAAATTTATCAATTTACGAAGATTGTTTCTGTCTTGCATTATTAACACGTTAGCGTTCGCGTCGGTTCAAAATTGCAACTTTGTGAAGTCGTTGCTTAATGTTAAATTATAGAAGGGCATGTGCTTAAGAGGCTATGTAAGTTATAATGCCTTTAATCATCACGAGAAAGCAGTGTCATCATACTAAATTGAGATAATTAAAGTAGCGGAAATGTTATCATAAATCCTCTTAATATGGATAGTATTTGAGTTTCTATGTTATTCTAATACCCGTTTACTAAGACGTTTTCCCAACGGCACCTACCCTCAATTATTCCTTTCAGCTGTCAAAGGCACATTATAAAGATATAGATGATAATGCTCATTTTTCTTTAAACAGACGTTTGATTTTTTTTTTCTTTTTTTGTTCTCTTTTCCCGGTGGATGATGAATGAGATGATAGGAAAGGCAAAGGGTCTAGCCCATACAGCCAAGTCTGACGTAATATATCTTTCTTTTTTATGAGTTAATGAGGCCATCATCAAATTCCAGATGCTGCAGAATTTGATGCTTTTCTTGGATTCACTCGCGGCATCATAGCTCAAACACGTCGGGTAAAATATGGGAGTTGACAGCGCAGGAAAACTGCAAAAAATTAATTGTAACTTGTGCACCATATTTAAAGTCCAATTTATCGTTTTCTATAATTATTCACATTGTAGCACATTAATAAACAAAACAACACCACTTTTAATCAATAATATCCACAGTAAATTAATTTACAAAACAAAAACTTGCACTTGACATGTTCACGCTAAATGGCGCGAAGCACCCTCGATTTTTTTTTTCTTTTATTGGAAGGCAAAGGGAAACCATCCAAACAGGCAATTATTGTCTTTTTTAAAAAAAATAGGCAAAGAATCGTTACAGTTCAGCCATTGTCTTGGGTGTACCCAAAAGTAAAACAGCATTTAGAAATTTAAACGGTTCCTCCACTTCCAGCAGTCGAACGGGTTCCTTCAAAGGATCTTCCAAATCGGTAAAGTAAAGAACAAAAAAAAATTACAAATATCTGTTTCTAATTTTGAACTGTCACTACGGTCAAAAATATACCTATGAACACTGTCATCTATATCCCATATAATCGTTTGACAGCTGAAAGGAATAATTGAGTGGAAACATCTTTCCTCAACGCCTCCTCCACTCAATATTTCCTTCCAGCTGTCAAACAAAAAAAAAAATTGTAATAGTTACGATTAAAATTAAAAATAGGGCTGATCATAGAGTTTCAAACATTGCATTTGGCTTCATATCTACTTTGTGTAATTCTATCACAGCAAATCGGTAAAAAATCACAAGTATATTTAACAAAGATTGGCGTGATAATGTGAAAAAAACAATGAATATTCATATTAGTATGACAGGTTCCAAATTAAAAAATAATTTAATTGTTTTTTTCTAACGTAAAAGTATTTATGACCTGACTGGCGTCGTCGTCAACTTGCGTTGGTCGGGTCGAATGGAGACATTATGGACGAAGGCCACAACGCACAGCTCCAGCAACAATATTGTTTTATACCACGGCCCAGTTTTTAATGGGTTGCTAAGTTACTGTGGCATTATTTAGCAATGTCTTCGTGTGCATTTAAATTAGGTTTTCATTTTTGGTTGAGAAGGCTATAATAAATAAATAAAAAATTAAAGCTCACTTTTTAGACAGACATTTTATTTAAATAACACTAATTCATAAATAATTTTAAATTAAATTATTTGACATACTTAGCAAAGTCTGAACAATGGTGTTAAATGTTTTAGTTTCATGAATATATTTTAGCTCAAAATACATACATAATTATATATATAGATATTATTAATAATATGTTCAAGGTAAAATCAAAGTCATACAATATCGAGTTATTTTTTCCGAGTATTTTAGTAAGAATTAAAGAAAATAATAAAATATTAATTAAACTAAAAACTTACATCTTAAAACATAAATTACTATTAATAAAAATAAACCTAATTAATAAATAAAAATATAACTTAAAACTAAAATGAAGAAAAAACAAAATAAAACATATTATAAATAATAATATTGCTCCAAATCGCTGCCAATGGGCAAGGTGCCAAGGATACTGGCAGCATTGCCACGTTGAATGGCAATACTGATCCTTTGGCCCAAATATTGCCCAGCCAATATCGTAAATTATATTTTTTTAATCTCATATGTTTACAATATCGATAATATAATGTTTTTTGTTAAATATATGTTTATAATGTATTAATAATAATAAAAGGTTGCTAAAATATGTTCATGAATACGTGTTTATAAAAATAATTAAAATAGCCTAACTAATTACCTACGATGAGTATTTTAATTAATATTCGTTGAGTCGCAGACAAATAACGCAAATTAATTATTGCCAATTATATTTATTTATAATCATACTTTAACAAATAAAATAGTTATCACATAATTATCTTTAAAATGTTTTTTTTTATTTTCTTTTTTTTATACTAGCACGACATGTAACCTTGCGCCCTCCTGATAGTAAGTGGCGCGCGAGGTCGATAAATGTTAGGAACTGGAATCAGACACTCATGACTGACATCAGTCCCTAACGCTATGCCGACTTAATTTATTTAAATAATTATAACAATGTAATGTGACAATACAAAAGGGCCCGAGAAGGCCAAATTGTAATAAATTATTTGACTTTTGACTTTGACTTTGACTGGGCATAACGGCAATTCGAGCCTGATTCCGTAACTTTTTTTGGTTTATCGGCACGATAGGTGGATACTCCTACCACCTATTTGTTGTTGTCGTTGAAAGTATGTGCCATTTGCAATTATGTCAAACGCCAATTTTTACTTTCAAGAAGAACTAATATTGTAAGCTTGCCATGGTGATATTCATGTAAAAATAACACCGCTTGAAACAAGACTTACTACATTTGAAACAAGACTTACTACACTTGAAACAAGACTTACTACTTTTACTTGAAACAAAATATTAATTTATCTTTTCATAATATCTACAAATATACTTCTTTTTTTTACTGGGGTTTATGCATGATTATATTGATTGAATATATTAATTGCAAGACATTTACAATTATAAATAATTGAATAAACCACATATTTTATTTGTCTCTACTTATTTTCTTATAATATTTTATTTAATCCTTATTTCAATATAACACAGTGCTAGGGATTGCAAATAAAATTAATTATATTTAAATTTTAAAGCATCTCTAAATACAACACCAATAGATTAAGTAATTCTAGAAAATACGAATAAATCTCACCGCCATTATCACACGATTTTTTTAATTAATAGTTATAAAAAAAAACTTATATTGTCAATGGCACCATAGATTAATAAATTTAATTCATATATTTGCATTTTTAAACGGTTTTATAATACAATAAACTAAACATTTTATATAAAAAAAACTAAATAAATTGTTTCTTTAAATATATTATTTGGTATATGTATTTTTATTTTATAATTTCATACAACAGAGAATAGATTAATTAAATATACATATCGCGTGAAATATGAAAGTCGAAATAGTGTAGTTCAAGACGCCCTGCCTAATTTTAAATATAAATATAGCAGAACATATCACTTTAGCTAATATAAAATGCACTAATACAATCGAAACATAACACAAATAAAGATAGTCACTAAAACATAAGTAATTAGGGTGAACCATAGTATTGTTGGCAATCCCCAATGATTGGCACTATGTTTTTTTTTTATTTATGAAAAACTATTGACAGTACAATAAAAAATACAGATAAAAATAATAGAAACAGAAAGTCATTTAGTAAAGTAAAGTATCATCACGACCGTTTCCCTTTCGGGATGGTCAAAAACCACGCTTATAAATAAGCGGATTCATATTTAGCCAACTTTACTATAGGCCAATCATGACAAGTGGCAAGCTCGTCGATGTCTCCAGCATACCAAACTCGAGAAATATCACAAATAAATAAAATATTAATAAAATAGAATTATATACATTAATAAATATTTTTGTGTCCCGACCAGGAATCGAACCTGGTCGAACCGAGTCTAAATCCACGGACTTAACCGCTAGATTATGGAGGCAGTCATTTAGTGACAATATATAAGAATCTAAAGTGATATTTTAACCTAAGATATATACTTAATACTAAAAATAGACAATAACAACATATACATAATTGATTTGACTAAGAAGATACTAAATATTATAAATCAAAGAATAAGTTTTTAGGTACATGTCTCACCATGATTTGTGTTAAATACGTCAATATCGCATTTAAACAATAGCTCGTTAAATTACTGACATGCTCTGTTCAAATAGAAATTACGTTTACGTGAGGTTTTGAGATTCTGGACAACAAAAGTGGGTTTATATCTAGAGATTCTCACTGGTATAGCCAATTTCTAGCAGAGCAAGTCGACTTTATTGAAGATATTAAATAAACTTTTTTGTTTTATTTTTATAGTAACAACACAAATTAGATAGAATTTTTTTTTTTTATTTTTACTATCCCCAATTAAATCTTAGTAAATTTTTGTGATGTCAATAACACTGCCAATGAAAAACCTAACTCATGGTGCCAATTACTATGCTTAAGGTGCCAATAATAGCATCGTTTACCCTATATACTCGTATTTATATTCGTAAAAATATTTACTGGATTTTCACATAATCATTTAGAATTTAAAAAGAATTCCTCTAAATTAATGAAAACCGTAAGAAATAACAAAAGTAGATATTAGTTCTGCTATATGCCTGGATAATAACTAATTAGTTAAGCTAAGTATTTAATTGTACTTCGAACTAAATAATAATTTACCTCGAAACACTAAAAGATATGCAATTAATTGACAAGAAAAAATAGTATAAGTGCACCAAAATGGACCTAATTTTTGAAGCAATGTTGACCTCCTAGATACAACGAGTTACCTAAACATTTCTGCAGCCATATTACATTACCTTAAGTACAAAACGTTATTAGTGGATTCGTTTATTTATTTACTTCATAAAATGCGTCAAAACTATAAAATATACTTTTCAGTTCTAGTAGGTATATAATACAATTGAACTTAATCTAATTTATATTAAAATTGTATATATACTCTAATTTGAATGCTGTAATCTCCTATAATTAAGGTGGCACTTAGCGCCATATTATTCTTATTATGTTGTAATGAATTGGTGTACATCTTGTTGGAGATCTAATAAATAAATAAATAAATAAATAATAATAGTTTTTTTTTTTTTATTGCATACGTACAACTTTATAATCAGTTTGTTAGTACAGTACTTAAAGCTATTTGTTAGTCGTAGAGTGAATAATAGTAGACTTGCTCACTCCACAACAAGCTACTTGTGTTATGGGAGTTAGTTAATTCTTTGTTTTAAATTACAAACAAATAAAATTCTATATACTATTGTATATACCGCGTGTAATTTTCAAAAGAGCATATATCCCTTTTAGGCTTCAGGCGTCATTAGTAGAACCTTTATTTGAAATAAAAAAGGGTCACTTTTTTTTTAAAGATGAAAATAATTATTCAAAAAACAAAACGCTACTGCATGGTGAATAATTATTATTAATTATATTAATCGTCTGAAAATTGCAATATCCATTGTGATAAATATCTAAAGGCCGGGGAGTGTTATTGTTAATTGATCTCGCCCACAGCCGAGAGACGAAATAGAGAGAAAGAATTACGTAAGTCACGTTCGCGCGATCGTGGATCTCTCGCTACCTACTTGATTAGGCTCTGTATGGGTGGCGATATTTTTGGGACAACTTCTCTGCACTGTAACTTAAGATTTTGTTACTGAATAATTAAAATAAAAAATAAGTAGTTCTTAATTTTTATTCTAGATTATAATATAAAAAGAGTTGCTGTTTAATAAATTTCACGCAATATAAATATTTTATGTAGACTAAATTATAATACAAACATAACAAGTTAATGTATAGTATTTATCCAACCTTAGTGTATATAAATACTATACGATCACTAGTATATAATATCAGACTGCTCCTTCCCTACTCGTATCCGGCTCTATATTTTTGTATTATTTCATTACTGACATTGCATTTGTAGGTAAAAATTAAAACTTAACGTTTGCGCCTAAATAATGGAATACGGCTGTTGGTTATGTCATCAACTAGAGTCGCCATAGTATTGAAATTTCGTAAACGCAGCAACAGTATTAAAGTTTAATTTACAGAAATTTCGATGCACCTACATTGCACGTTATTTTAGACAATATTGTAATAACACATTGTAAAATTTAAAACCATAACTGCAGCAATTGCGTTTTCCGAAACTTGCGTTCCATGCTACACACTCGAATATGGACACACGCGTGTCCAGTTGGGTTAATCGAATTTGTTAACTAGACACGTTTTTTATTACAATACACTTAGGTAGTTTGATGGCCATAGTATACACACACGAAATTGGAAAAGTTACGTACAATGGCCATATCGTTATCGATAGCTCTATAGTTTAAATAATAGGAATAAATACAGATACAGATTTTTTAAAGAAGGATAGTTTATATTTAATTGTTTTAAAGTAGTTTTTAATAAAGAAAACTTTTAATTTAATTGTTTTAAAGTAGTTTTTAATAAAGAAAACTTTAAATTTAATTGCATAGAATAATAACGCATAGAAATACGCGCACAATAAATAAGGCCATAAAAACTTGGCCAAAACGGCCAAGTTACTGAAAAATCCGTGTCAGTCTCAAGGTCAAAACATCATACTAACAGCTTTCGGGAATTATATTTGATTATGAAGGTTTTTGTGCAATTTATGGATTCATAGAAAACAAAAAATATTAAGTATATACTATTAGCTTACGCACATTTAATTATTTTATTGCTTCTAAGTATTTTTTGCTTGTACTATACTACTAACTATATTTCTGTATTATTCTATGGTCAATTGTATAAATGCAGTTCGACCAAGTATTTTTGGTTAAATTTCAAAGTATGTCCAATATTTGAATTATGTAATTCCAATCCCCAACTAAATACACGTGTGTCCAGATCTGTGTGTGTGAAGGGCGACTCACCCCATTTCCATCCATTCAAATCCGTAGAGCCTTAACTTATAAATTATATCTAATATTTCGCTTATTTTAAATCATATATTTTTTGATTATGTTTTCACATATTCCATATTTTTATTAAAGATGCTACGCAAGAATAAATTGGCCATTTTTTCATTTACACTAGAAGATCACATTCATATATATATAAGATAAACTACGAAGAATAATTAGGCAAGTCGTATAGTATACAATAATTATTTAAAGTATTTTTTATATATTTAAAGCCAAAATGTAAATAAGTCTTAATATTTATACGCCTTCCTCAATCTTTTAGGTTCGCAACATTAACTTCAAGGCACAGTAACATAATTAAATGATCTATTTTATTGAAAAGCTTTGACAAATTGCAAGATAATGCAAAACAAGACATTGAGTTGCTAATGAAGAGTTTCGACTACACTTAGTCCTGTTTATAATTTTAAGTGAAGCTTATGTGGGTGCACCAGAACTATCACAAAAACAGAACACAATGTCTTCTCTAACTCCCTCAGGTATAGTCTATGAGCTACGAGAAAAATACCGTTTTAAATGGCAAAATGAAAAATTTGGCAATAGGCTACAAAATTAAGGTTGAGTTGCACCAAAATTAAGTGTTTGTAATTGTATCAATTAAAGTTTAAAATGGCGTCTAATGTATCAGTTTTATTTTCAAGGTCAGCTGGTACAATCTACGCCATTTATTACTTTAATCATAACATTTAACTCTGTAACTGTACGAGTAAGTATTACTTTTAGTCATAGTTCTCATTATATTTTCTTTTTTAAATATTGTTACTATTATTAATTAATTTTCTTAAACATTAATGTATCATAATTGAATGTAGTTTGACATGTTGTGGTCACCTGTTACTGGGGTACCATTCACTTATGTTTTTTTTACTGTTTGCTTCTATTGACAGAATTGGATTCAATGTGTACTCTGTTGGTGATCCTAATTAAATATAAATTTATTTATTAAATTATATTAATACGTTACTTCTTTTTGGTCCAACCTTCTTTTTATATTTGCATAATAAGAATTTGGTAAAACACGAAAGACAGCTTTTTAGTGATGTAGATCGTAAAAATGTAAGAGGTGTTTTTCATAAACAATTTTAAAAGCCAAAAATTACTATGGGTAATGTGATTCAATTCTAAATAGGTACATCTAACAACAGGTTCTTAAAATCTACTTAAGTATGTGTAAGTATAGAAAATTGAATTATTTCTAAGTACGTGGAACCAAACAGATGAGACACGAACAAAGTTAGTAGACATACTTTCCTGAAAAATAAAATTACATACTTATTAGCATTAAACAATATACAATAAACCATAATTACTTTTTTTAATAATCCGCGTATTCACATATTTTTCTACCTAACCCATCGATGTATATCAATTTAAAACGCAGTCTTAAAACGAGCCTCTTGCCACGTATCAATCAACATTGGAGGCGCAGTATATATCACCTATATAAAATACGTTATGTTTTGGCATGTTAGTTTTTATTAAAAAAGGAGAAAAAAATATATGTTGAAGTCTATTACAGGGTAAATTTTTAAAGTAGGCGTGGATTGCTACTGTCTAAAGTACCAATCTCCGGGCCGATTTTGATTTAAAAAAAAAACTGTATTCTAAAGAAATTAAAATATCTAATAAACTAGCGGAGTATCGGACCCGAAAATGTTGACAAGAGGGTTCGATTTCCTGCCGCACTCCGAGCTGGGCCGAACAGAGAACAGCGGGCGTCAAATCACGCGTATTTACCCTGTACAACAAAATAATATCAGCGTGACTGACCAGGTAGTCAGTCCACTGCATCAACTATGGCGAGACCATCATCGTCTCTGTATATATATTGTTTTCTTTATTTAATTTAATTAGATCCTAGTTTTACTAGGTTTCTTTATTTATTAGTAGTATTAGGTTGAATAATTGGATTGTATTTAACTTCGTAAAATCGATCTGGAAAATAAACGTTTTATTATTATTCATATAGTACGAATCGACCAATCAGGTGCGACTATGAACTAATAGACTTATGCAATTTGGATTAGTTTCGTCGGAACCTTATTATATGTATATGTCGATGACCCAACCCAAAAACAATTTTATAAGTACCTAAATATGTATTTCTTTAAGAATTCACAATATGCAGACACGTATATCATTTAAAATTAAATAAATCATAATACTTTACTAAGTATAAATAACTTTTATCAAATTACAATTTTAAAGCTGTAAGTCGCCTATTATATACCTACTCGTATGTTAAATTTTACTTTACCTGTATGGGTGATATATTACACTTACCTTAACCTAAAGATGTAGAAAAACTCATGAGTATTTACTTACTACAAAATACAATGCAGTAATGTATGGAGTAGTGAAATTGTGGTACGTGTAGTAGGGTGGGTCAAAAAGACGTTTTTTTTTTTAATTATGCATTCTAATAGCGATAATATATTGTCATTAGGGACTATTAGGACGTGTATAAAATATAATTGCAATCGGTATAGTATAACTGCCTCCGGATTAGGTTTGGTATTTTTGGTAGTTTGATTTAAATTAAATATAAAATAAACTTAACACAAATATATCAAAGTTTATTGAATAAATTTACACCATAATATAAAAAAATTTTTTTTTAGGCTTTGGGTGTCATAAGTAGAACCTCTATTCAAAATAAAAAAGGTCACTTATTAAAGATATCAAAATCATTATACAAAATACTGCATGGTGAATAAGACTGCTGCTGAAAATTGCAATATCCATGGTGATAAATACCTAAAATATTATTAATTGATCTCGCCTACAGCCTAAACGAAATAGAGAGGGAAAGAATTACGTAAGTCAACGTTCGCGCGATCATCGACCTTTCGCTACCTACTTGATTAGGCTCTGTATGAATGGCGATATTTTTAGGAAAGCTTCTCTGCACCGTAACTTAAGATATTATTACTGAATAATTAAAATAAAAAATACGTACATTCTTTATTTTTATTCTAGATTATAATATAAAAATGTTTTATCTTTAATTATCATAATATAATAATTTCACTATACATAATATAATATACCATATTTGAAACGTCTACGTTAGAAACGTTACCAAAAATTTACACAAAATATTTGTGGGTATGTGTAAATATTTTATTAAACTAACAACTGCAAAGTAATTGATTTAGTCGTTTAGTATATACGAGGTGAATATAATACACTATATGTTGGAAGTAACAAAAAAATCGTATTTCCATACAAATAGGCTATTTGATTTTTTTCTTATATTTTCAAAATTTCAAACTCAATCCAGAGGCAGAAGATCATATCCGATTGTCTTAATTTTTTGTGAGTTAGTTCTTATAACAATAAGACACATTTTCAAGTCAAAAGAAAAACTGACCCACCCGTGTAGGTACATAATATTTGTTTAATGCTTTTAAAATATGTAGTGGATACAAAAACTGTAAAAATGAAAGTGATGTTATGTGTTTATTTTTGTGGAGACTAAATACAGAAAGCACATCAGTTCCTTACCTGCAGCGGTAGTCTATTTTTTTTAGCGCAAGTTTAATATGACAAAATAGTCAATTTCTTTATTTAATGTCAGTTTTGGCGCGAGTTAGCTGAGCATAGCCGAGCTTACTTAAGAATTAGAGAACATCAACTCTAATGGCACTTGTCAGTGACAGTGACGTAGGTATATTAACTAATAGCGTTTGATATTGTCAATTTCCGTTAGTTAAATAAACCCTTGACCCCTGTTTAAAGAAAGAGAATCTGGCTATGAGAATTCCATCCTTCTTGTACGGCATTCTAAATAATCCAAATACACCTTCCTACTTGAGCGATCGTTTCGAATATCTGTGCGACTCTCACTCTCGTTCTCTTCGTTCTTCGCACAACAACCAACTCTCAATTCCTCTTCACTCCTCCAGCGGATATTCAGATTCACTAACTGGTTTTGCAGCTCGTAATTTATTTATACTGTCTCCTAATTTTTCTCCATTTAAATTTTAAAAAAACTTCCTTTCTCACCTTCTTAAAAAAACAAAATGCATCTTAATTACCTTTCTTTGATATATAGGATTTATTTTATTATTTATTTAATGTTATAAAAATGTATGTGTTATTTATAGATATTATTTTGCAAGTATGTATATATTTATTAATTTTACTTATTATGCTTTAATCTTGTGTTATTTTATCTTACTCTGCATTCATAATATTCTTCTGTCACTCTCCCAAAGGTTAGCTGGTAGAGTATACCTTTATGGTATTATGCTCGCCTATGTACATGTTTTTATATTTAATATTTTGTGTGAAATTAAGAATTTTATTATTATTATAAAGCGTACTGGTTCTTATGTTTTTATTCATTACAGCCCCTAGAACACAGCGTCCTAGATTTCGACTGTTAGAGATGAGCGTTCATATTGTGATGTAATGATGACATGCGGGATTCGAACCGGGTTCTTACAACCGAGCCACCACCACCGCTCTTACTGGTTTTTATGCTTACGTCAACTGAATTGTTTTGATTCACAAAACATCATCAGTTTTTGCCATCTCTTTATTTTCTTGACCTTGATGTCCTTACTTTCTTTTTGTCTTAAACTTACACCGTTACATGGAAAAGCCTAAACAAAAGAGAACATAAATTTTATTATAATTACATTTTTATTATTTTAATGCCCGAATCTTTTGCAGGTGTATACTAATGTCATAGATATACTAACGTGCTAAATTCAGAAAGTCTAACCTAGCTTGGTAATGCAGATAAAAGTATTTATCAAACTGATGGATCAAAGTATTCACTAAAAGTGTATCCTTCGGCTTATAGATATTAGATAATGATTTTTTTACCTGTCTTGGGAAGGGAGAAACACAAAGTTTGAAATACAGATGTATCATCAAGTTTAGGAATGACGACTACGGTATTGGGGTGCTAAGTGGGGTAAATAGTGCTAGACTCCAGCAAGGTTTGGAACTGATGTATGCGAACAGTCTAAAGTATTTGATATTGGCGATCTAGAAGATAAAGAGAAATAGAAGAAAGGAAGAAGAGCTAATAGTTGTACTTACAAGGTTTAGTTAAAGTTGCAGGCATTGTGTTATTTCCGATGGAGGTCGGAATAGCGGCTTGGGCATCGGCAACCGACGACGCCGTGCCTTTGTATCGAACTAACCAAACATTTGTTTAATGTTATCACCTGCAAAGGAGCCATAAGCAAAACATCTGTCTGCGAAGCTACTATCTGCAGCCTTATTACCGTTCTAACAAATCATCGAGTTTTCTTAATAGACGTCTTCATCGTTATCATAAGTATGAAGCAAATCTTTATTGTTATAGTTATATAAAGCATAAGAACGAGAATAGGTCTGCTTAGGCTGACTACACTTTGGGCGAGACAGTCGGCTCTAAAAGGTTATAGTTTAAAGCGACAGATACTAAGAAGTATACTATTGTAGATCACCTTACTAAAAGAACATATTTAAAATACCTTTAGAATTAAATTTATTAAATTATCTTTTGTCACACTTGTTCTAATGGTGGATGTAATATGGCAGAAAGAAATGCATATAGAAAATAATGAACTGAAGAAGAATCAGCCAGTGATGTTTGGAACTGAACAATTTTGAGGATTTCTGCTTAAATAAGCAAAAAAACTACATTTTATACGTAAATCGTGTAGTCGAGTCGTTTGAACCAATTAGATTTTTTAGATTTTTACAGTTCTAGATTAATGTCCGCTCTGGTTCTGGATCCTCTTTACCAGCAATAACTAAAATGTATTTTAAATATAGAATTAGTGAGGCGCTAAATGATTTGTATTTCTTGTTGTGTGTTTTGTTAATTTGTTGACTGTTTAGAGTGTTTTGTTATGGCTATCGGCAGATGTTAGTAGTAGTATTATTTTATTTATCGTATAGACATCGAGACGGATCTAATCCTCACAGTTTACTAGACAACATTGATTATAGCAGCAGCAAAGGTGTAGTCACTTACCGAACAGTAGACCTATTATCACGATCCCAATCACTCCCATTATTATCATCATCTGCAAAAACAATTATCTTTCTAAGTCACCTATACTATTGTTTAGTACCGGTCTCTCCTATTTAGGAGGACTACGCTTATTTATTTTTACTTATACATGACGGAGATTGAAATCCCAAGTTTGTTTTATGAAACCAATGTTAAAAAATGAACGTTAGTAAGTCATCCTACATATATATCCTCTAGTGCATTTTTGCATATCATAGCATGTTCGTGATTTACTTTTACAAATATATCTAACGCAGTTTCAAAATCTAAAAGTGAAATAATGAAGGAATATTTTAAAATAAAGATGATACTACCTTTAAATTCTGAAGCCAAAATTTATTCTTCAAGCTTTTGGCTTGTTGCTCAAACTGAGACGCTCCCTGCTGCAGAGCATCTAAAAGAAGAACACAATTAAAGTATTGATTCTGCAAGTTGTGGCATTACCTACGCGATTAAAGTAAATATATTATGACGTTTTGTTACATTCGATATTACGACATTATTTGGAAATTTTATAATCATCAAACCTGCTCGGTCATCTAGCTCTGATAGCTTCTGATCTCGCTCCAGCACCTTTTCCACGTTAGTCTTCATGATATCAACCACCTGCACAAAAAACAATGCTATTAACTATTGATAAGAAACAAGTCTTCCTCTTTATGTAGTTTTGACCTCCCATTGAATTAGTAGGCTTGATGATAGAACGCCACCTGTCTCTATGTCATGCATGTCATTATAGTAATAGGCGCTAGAGTTTATAAGCGGATTTGGTCGGACCAATGCATCATGTTTCATACTCTTGGTCTTATTGTCAGTAACGATGAGTTTTTCTAAGTTATTCTCTTCTAGCAATGTGCTAAAATATCCGTAGACGACGTATAGTCACACAAAATATCTATAGCAGCCAATGAAAGTAGTAAAGCTTACCTCGTCGACTTGAGCCTGTGATTGCTGCAGTCGTCGCTGAGCAGCAATCTGTTGCGGAGTACGTGGTCCTCCGATGATCTCTCCATCTGGTCCAGTCTGCGGCTCTGCTGGTGCCAGCCCGGCGGGAAGTCCTTTTTCAGCAGCCCTGAAAGTATTATTAATAGTTTCAAATTCACTTGTCGTTGTTGTCAACCTTTAGCCTAGTGCGGGTTAATATAGTTACTACCTGAGCCCTGTTTCTCAAAAGTGACATTAACCAGTAAATAATAAGTTTGTCACACAGTAAAAACTTAACACAAAAACACAATAATTTTAACAAGGATTTCCTTGTCATAACAATTAATAACAAAAAATTAACAAAATTGTTTAGAGAATCTCAATCGCGTCAACATGAAGAGCGAGATCGACAGTAGGTCTAGATGGCGAGTATAATCCTGCTAAATACAAAATGTCTACGTAAAAATGGTCACACAGCAGTACATCTTTATTTGTCAGTATTTAAATTGCATTCCAAAGTTAGGACTTTTTTAGTTATTGTTTCAATTTAAAATGATTAAAAATCCAATTAAAATTACAAACTTTTACCGTATACGACAATATTTGTGTTTATTCTACAAAATACTGTTTGCATTTTTTTGCGGTGGCTATTTCTATATTTCTATAATTCACACTCACTGTACTACCGGCCCGTCATCACAAATGGCAAAATTGTCGATGTATCTAGCATCCTAGACTTGAGAAATTTTACAAATAAATTAAATATATATTTTGTGTTCTCCACTAGAAATCGAATCGAGCACCTTTTCGTTTAAATCCACGGCCCTAACCGCTAAACCACGGAGACAGTCCATAATTGAGACCGTTTTAAATACCTTTTTGATTGTTTATTCACATTTAGTCTGTCACTTTAAGCGGGACATTGAAATAAAACAAGTTGAATTTAAGCAAAGGAAGTTAATGTATTAAAAAAATGAAGTTAACAAGACAAAAGATTCTGCTATTAAACAAAGGAGGGTCGTAAGCCAAAACTTAGCCCTATCACTTTTTATGTGGGACTAATTTTTTTTTTATTGTCTTTAAAGGACATTGTACAGAATACATCAGCCCTAAACACGTAATTTATTTGTTCATAACAGAGTTCATAACCGAGTTGGGGATCATCAAATTCCAGATGCTGCAGAATTTGATGCTTTACTTGAAGTCACTCGCGGCATTATAGCCCAAACACGTCGGGTAAAATATGGGAGTTCACAGCGCGGGAAAACCGCAAAAAATAAACTGCAACTTGTGCCCCATATTTAAAGTCCAATTTATCGTTTTCCATAATTATTCACATTGTAGCACATTATTAAACAAAACAACACCATTTTTGACCAATAATATCCAGAGCAAATTAATTTACAAAACAAAAACTTGCACTTGACATGTCCACGCAAAATGGCGCGAAGAACTCCCTATGTGGGACTCTCTCTTCTTCCGATGGATGATGAATGATATGATAGGGAAGGCAAAGGGTCTAGCCCATACAGCCAAGTCTAACGTAATATATCTTTCTTTTTTATGAGTTAATGAGGTCATCATCAAATTCCAGATGCTGCAGAATTTGAAGCTTTTCTTGGAGTCACTCGCGGAACCATCCACTGCTCCAACACGTCGGGTAAAATATGGGAGTTGACAGCGCGGGAAAACCGCAAAAAATAAACTGCAACTTGTGCCCCATATTTAAAGTCCAATTTATCGTTTTCCATACATATTCACATTGTAGCACATTATTAAACAAAACAACACCATTTTTGACCAATAATATCCACAGCAAATTAATTTACAAAACAAAAACTTGCACTTGACATGTCCACGCAAAATGGCGCGAAGAACTCCCTATGTGGGACTAATGTCAAAATGTATTTTGACAGCTGACGTCTTAAATAAATGCAAGGCAAAGGATGTCGATTGCAGCCAACAATATTTATTTCTTGGCCGCATGTAATACAATCGTTACAAGTCTCTGGGCTCGATGAATACCGTATAGATATACTCCGTTTCAATGTTGGTTGGAAATCGATACCAAGGTTGGGCATAAGCCAAATAAATGGTTTTTGATGGAATTAAAGTAATATGACTATTGATTTTGCATTATGAATTCAGTTTTTCAAATAAGCGTTGATAGCTACTGTTTAAACTAGGATTAAGTAATAAAACTGCATATATATATATTTTTAAACCTATTATTCCAGCCGGGAGTCAGATCCGTAGATTTTTATTTATTTATTTAACTATTTCAAAATCCTTTGTAGGTGTATATAACACATTTACATCCAAATAATAAATATTTTACATGATCATATATGGATCAATTATAATGGATCCAAGTACTTTATGACAACCTGTTCTTTTTCTGTATATGATGATGCAAAAACGTCAAAGCTATCATTAGACTGCTCGATCTGTTTAATAAAACAATTACACGGTGGACGGAAGCAGTCTGGAGTAAGTGCGTACGAACTTACTCCAGTCTGCTCTCGTCCTCTGCGAATAGTCGATGGCGATCGAAAAGAGTTTTAAAACACTTTGACAATAGGGTTCGATTTCTGCAGTTTTCTTAAGTTTGAAATTTGACATTACTTTCCAAAATGTAATTCTTATAAGCGAGACTATCAGCTAGTGTAATAATAAATAAGGTTTTTATTTGATCTAAAGAAAAAAAATGCCTTGAACGTTGCTTTGGTAGCGTAGGTATTTTATTTTAAAAAGTGGCTATTACTCGGATAACCGATCGGCGAAGGTCGCTCTTAGATGTATATAATTTAGGCGTGAGATTAAACGTCGTGTTAGGTAAAAAACTTTTGCTAAAAATATATATATAATTAATTTAATTTAATTTGTCCTATAGTTTTTTTATACTACCTGATAGTAATTAGCGCGCGAGGTCCATGAATTTTAGCAACACTCATGACTGACATCAGTCCCTAACACTATGCCGGCTTGACTGGGCATGACGGCAATTCGAGCATGATCCCGAAACGTGTGGATACACTTTACTTTCGGCACGAACGGTGGATAGCTCCCCGCCCCCGCAGATTACCTCCATCATACCACCTATTTATTGTGATTGGGTGCAAATATATGTTTTTTGTTTTTCCTTAATTTGATTATATATGTTTTTGTTTTAGTTTCCTATTTAAATACTTTTTATAATGCTGTTTATTTATTCACTTATAAAATCTATTCATTGTTGCAACAACTAATAGTCAAATTAATACTTACATTTTTGCTTCCTAAGCTTTTCAGAGAGTGTGTCTTCGACTTCGAATAATAAGGCTCGCGTGAGTCACTAATTGACGTCCTTAAGGTTTTGTGAAGGGAGGGCGATATCACAGGCTTTCAGACGATTCTTGCCGAACTTCACTGTGGGGTGCCGCAAAGCTCGACTGGCTCGGCCGCAGTACAATCGCGCACATAACGCAAATCTCAAAGTGACATGAGATAAAATGCATTTGATTTTTTTTCTAAACTTTTGGGATAATAATAATTACAATAATGTAGCAAATTATATCACATAACTTTTAAAGCTGATGAATCTTACTATATTACATTTTAATTGATATTTAAAACAAATAGGAGGTATAATTTTTAATGTATTCGTACATTAATGTTCTATTATAAATATAGATAAATGTGTATATTATTATTATTTATTGGTATTTGTGTAGTAGTGTGTAAATTATTAGTATGTATGTTTAAGTATTTGATTTTCTTTCTAATGGATCCGCAATCGTCTACAACACTCCCAGGTATAAAATGCCGAGAGGTAGTTCGCCCTTCTACTTAAATGTTAAGTTTTTAAGTGCAATAAATAATTTATAAAGATAAAACTAAACTATAGTTTTCCAATGTTTAAAATACATTTAAATAATTGACATTCCTAAATGATGAGGCAATTATATAAAATTTGGTCAGACATTATTTTTTTATATATTTTAGTTGGAAGTATTTATTTTGATTTAGTATATATTTGTTTACTTTTTATTAGTACATAGTTTTTTATTATTAGATACATGTTCAATTATATTGTATTGCAAGTATTATAGGTGTGAAGTATATGTATTATTGTGTACATATTTGTATGTATGTATGTCTATTTATTTTAATATCTATGGTATGTAAGATTAAATGAATTATAGTTTAGTTTTATTTTTCTAAATTATTTATTGCACTTAAAAACTTAACATTTAAGTACAAGGGCGAGACATGAGATAAAATGCATTTTATTTATTTTTTTCTAACCTTTTGGAATAATAATAATTATATAATATAATTATAATATTAATTTTGTGATCTAGTGGTTACAAACGTTGCCGTGAACTCGGGAGGTGGTGGGTTCGATTTCCACCGGGGGCAAGTTGTACATTGTATAATTTGTCTCGGTCTGGGTGTTTATATGTATAATATGTATATATTTACAAAAAAAAAGTATAATATGTAGTTTATCAACCATCTAGTTTCCGTAACATAAGCCTCGTAGCTTACCACGGAAACTAGATGGCGCTGTGTGACCTGTCTGGAAATATTTATTTATTTAATTACAATAATGTAGCAAGTTATGTCAAATAACTTTTAAAGCTGACGACACTATATTACATTTTAATTGATATTTAAAAAACATAGGTATATTTTTTAATGTATTCGTACATTAATGTTCTATTATCTATATAACACATACAATACATACTTATATACGTTGTGAGGAGCTTTTTAGGTAATGAAAGTAAACCAGCTTTTTAAATAGCGGTTTGCTGGATGCTTGGCGAATTTCAACAGGTAAATTGTTCCAGAAATTTGCGGCCACTACTGCGAAACTGTGTTCTGTGAAAGATGTATAGAATAGACTATTAGTTATAGAAATAGGTTTACGAATTAAAATATGCATTTTTTAGCTACACCAATTCTCTCAGAATCATAATGTTTTCAATAATGTTTTTTTATATTATATTAATATTTTTTTATAATTATTTTGTTTGCGAGTGTACACAGCCGTAAAACACATGCGCACCAGTCACTGCGTACAATCGATAACAGATGAAGTTTCCATTCTTGGGGTAGGTCCTGGACATTATATACTGGCTTTGCACTGTTTTTATTAATAACCAAATAACAATAAATAATTTGGAAAACTGTACTTTGATATTACCAAGGAAAACATTGTTACTAAATTCCACCCAACTAACCTTTTTTTTTATACTGAGCACACGTGACTCCGCATCCACTTTATAGTAAGCGGTACGACACTAAAAGATCATCTATGGCGGCTTTAAAATATAGTAGAGTAGATATCTGCTGATAAAATTTGCTGTTATCAATATTTTTAATACGTCGAGACCGATGGTGGATAGGCTGTAAGAACGTTTTCCTTAAAAACTATGCAATACACTTGTCTTACGTACATTTGCTATAGTTTTACAACACTACCGTTCCCGTGCTTCGGAGATATCGTCAACTCAGTCCTGGTTCCTGTAATACCATCTTGTGAAATCGTTAATAAACTGTCATTACATACATTTACATTACAGACGTGGCGAGTTTGGCCAAATTCTTCAGAAATTTCTGGAAGGTCCATCTCCAACAGTGTAGCTCTAAGACTGTGTTCTAGTGTCTGTGAGGTTATGATGATTATCAATATTTTAATACATACATTTGTTTTATCCACCCTGTATAATATTTTTTTGGTTACTTGGATTAATTAGGTAATAAAACAGAAAATATCTTCTCAATCACACATTTCAATGACATACACATACACTCACACCAGTAAACACACCCACTCACACAGACTCATAATAATTTAATGTTTTTTAGATTTTTGAATTTTAATTATATCAGTTTTTGTAATTTTAACGGGCCTTTACGCGATTTGCCTTAGAGACATATTTGGAAATGGAGATGGAGAAAGATAGGTAGTTAGTTTTCTTTAATGTAAAAGTGAGGGCTCGCTGGCCCACACTGTATATCGAAAACCAACACACACAGACCGATATGTTGTGACGTCATTGATCAACAGAGCTTTTGATCTCTGTGACCCAAAACATTTGCAACAGGAATTGTCACATGTTATAACAGTGCTTAAACGTAATAAATATGGTGTGGGTCCGAGGTTGCTGCGACAGAAAAACAAGGAGAGAGAGAGAGAGAGACAGGTCAATCGGCTGCCCGCGTTTTTACCATATGTGAAAGGAGTAATAGATAAAATTGGTGCAGCTTTCAAAAAGTTATCCACTAATGCTGTGTACACGCCGTTTTCCAAAGAGCGAAACACGTGTGCACCCCGAAAGATGTCATTCCTTGCCCGTTTATAAAATGAACTGCAGCTATGGGAGTTCATATATTGGCCAAGCTAAGCGCACGATAGCCGAGAGGGTTAAGGAACATATAGCAGCTGTAAAAAAACTGCCAAATAAACAAGTCAGCAATAGTAAAACACCTAATAGATAGTGGCACAAACCATTGCATTGAGCTGCATGACCCTAAGATACTCTCCACCGATCGTTACTAGAATTGAACGTAAAGCGATCGAAATAAAAAAAAAAACAATCGAGAGGGACTTCATCGTGGAAGCAAGTAATCAATAGGTGTCGCCGCCGGGATAAATCGCCCGGTGTCGCCAAGGATATAATGTCGTGTGTCGTGATTTCTAAAAACTTTTAAAGTGATAAGTAGGTAGGTTTACATTTACCACTCAGTATGTACGAGACTACACCGCGCAGATCTAGTCGACCCGTGATCACGGCCAATGCAACTTGGCTGAAACGACGGGAGAAATATGTCTCTAAGGTAAATCGCGTAAAGACCCGTTAACATTATAAAAACTTTTATGAATGTGCGCGAAATTTCAATTATATTATTTATTTTTAATATATACTCATATTTTAATTATAATTAATATTATTTATGTTATTACTTTCGGCTTAACAATAAATTTAATTCAATGAAGGAACTAGCTCCTAATATACTGGTTAGATACTTTTAGGAGTCAGAGCAACACTATGAATAATGTACTCCCGTCTCTTCTTTGGTCAATAAAATTAAATTATTATTATTATTAGTTACACAAAAAGATTAATTATTATTAATAGTACATTATTCGATTATACGTAGCATTTTTTATGCACATAATTAGAAGTACTTAAAGTGTTAGGCTGACCTCGATGCACGAAATATTGTTTTGCGTCATTTGTAGCGAGCTTTAGTTTGACCTTATCTTACGTAACTACACTAATATAGAAAAAAGTTGTAACTATTTTTATAGATACATTTGTACATGGTTATAGGATCCTAGATAAACTAGCTGCCGTTTATTACGTGCAGCGTCTTTAAATCAGCGTCATATAACCACATCATTCCTGGAGAAACAAAATAGAACACTGTTTAAATAAGTAGGTTTTTTTTTTCATTCATTATAGGCCCTTGTCCTTCATTGTTGGAGATGGGCCTTCTAGAACATACGTGTATCTGGAGAATTAGGTCTACACTCGCCATGATGCTGGCCAGACGAGTTGGCGAGGGCCTAAAATAAATTTTAATGACAATTACTGAATAATCTTTATTCGAAGGAAATAAGGTACAATGATTTAAAAAAAAAAAAAAAAAACTAAAAACTTATATTTTAAAACATAAATTACTATTAATAAAAATAAACCTAATTAATAAATATAAATATAACTAAAAAAATAAATTAAAAAGAAAAAACAAAATAAAAATTATTATAAATAAAAAAAATTGCTCAAAATCGCTGCCAATGGGCAAAGTTCCAGGGATACTGGCAGCATTGCCGCGTTGAATGGCAATACTGATCCTTTGGTCCAAATATTGCCCAGCCCTTTTGTCTCCCGAGGTGTTGACGAGCTGTTTTGACAACGCCTTGAAAATTTCGTGTGCACTTGGTCCCCACGGCCCGAGAGTTTCAACCCCAAACGGCGCAAAAACACATCTCCCAATAAGCTGAGTGTATTTCCGCCGTTCGAGGTTCTCTGCTTATAATGCAACAGCGACTGAGTCCTTAGAGGTCAAGGACAATTTATTAATGATTTCACAAGTTGGTTTTAGTGGAACCGGGGTTGTCGGCTTATCGTGCTTTCAGAGGCACGGGAACGATGGTATTGTAAATCTATGACGAATGTACCTTAACCTAAAAGCTCGTTTTCAATTTCTTTGTGACTCGCACGGTCTTTCACTTCGTTCTTCCCATAACAACTTACTTAAAATCCCTCCCCACTCTTCCAGCAGATATTCAGACTCCTTTTCGGTATCTGCAGCTCGCCAGTGGAACAGACTACCTTTGGTAATCAGACAAGCTCCATCTCTAAAAATATTTAAAGACACGTTATACAATTTTTTACACCATAAACAGAATAACTTACCATAACTTTCTACTAAAGGTACTTAGATATGTATTTATTATTTATGTATATATTTATTTAATGTGTAGGATATGTATATTTAATTAGTATGTATTTATATTTCATTATTGTTGATCACAATAGTATTTCTGCACCCGCTTATAATGGCTCCCCATTCACAAAGGTTAGTTGGTAGAAAATGCATTTATAGCATTAAGCTCGCCTTTGTACCCACAATATTTTTGGTTCTGTACAATAAATAATTTATTATTATTAATGTACGTAAGAAAAGTGCATTTCTCATGTATACCGGGGGGGTTTTCACCGACCTTTGTATTATTTTAAAGAAAGCGTTCTTACAACCGAGCCACCACAGCTCTCATCTTTACTATCACAGAAGAAGTGATCACCTACCAAATATTTACGTATGGTAATTCTTATAGTATTTTTGTAGAAGAAAGAGTTGCTCGCCACCGCAGTGATTTGAAATGACCCGTCGACTAATGTACTAGCCTCGTGTATGCCCACAATAAAACAATTAAGAAGCTAAGCTTAGTATGGAAAGAAACTTATTTCTTCCAATAATATAAATAATATTTTTTCACGGTACTAATATCTAACAAAAAATATATATATATAATTTGTCTAAAGTATTTTTTTACTAACATACACAATGTTTAATATTTAATGTCAAAGAAGAGATAAGTTTATATTGTTTTTTTACTATATAATATAGTACTAAAGATAAATACGAGAATCAGATCAGTATAAACGGCAGCACTATTTTTTAGCAAAAACCTTTTTTGAGATATTTACGATCGCTTTGTTGAATAACTTAATTAAAGAGATAACAACAAAAGAAAGGATTGATGGTAACTCCGATTGGCGTGGACATTTCCTCACAGTGTTTATTTACCTAAGGATTTAATATTGCAACAACAAAATCAATATTAAAAGAATAAATCGAACAATGCAATGCATTGTTCGATAGACTAACTAATTCTGGGACGATTGTGCTTTAATTCTAAAACCGTTTTGCTTTATGCCCCATCTTGTAATTAATATCTTTAATTTTAATGCTCAAATCGGCCTTTAAATAATTTTGAAAACAATGGAATGAATGGTCTGTGTTGGCAATTCAGTTGTTAATTCATTACATACTGTCATCAAATAATAATAATTTTAATCTAATAATATAATTGTGTCAATCGACGATCATCTTAGATTTCCTATTATATCCTAACTATTCAATAATTATGTATTCAATAATAATGATACTAACTGCATCCGTGGTCTAGCGGTTAAGTCGGAGGTAACGGGTAAATAGGTAAATTTAATTATTATACTCGCCAAGCCGTCTGGCCAGCGTGGCGAGTGTAGGCCAATTTCTCCAGATATATGTTCTGGAAGGCTCATCTCCAGCAGTGGAGGTCTAGGACGCTGTGTTCTAGGGGCTGTCATAATAAAATAATCAAATTATTATTTAATTTATTTGTGATATACTCGAGTTTGGTAAGCTAGAGTCATCGACGAGCTTGCCACATGTCATGATTGGCCTATAGTAAAGTTGGCTAAATGGGAATTCACTTTTTTATAAGCGTGGTTTCTGACCCTAGGACCGCAAGGGATTATGGTCGTGATGATACTTTACTATAGTAATGATAAATTAATTATCACACTAATATTATAATAATCCTATGTTACACGTACTGTTATACACTACTGTGTGTTTACTAATGTTATATAAATTTGAAATGAACCAACTGTTTTAAAATAAATAAAATAAAATGCGTTTATTTCGGAATAGTATCCATAGGGGTTAGTAACATAGTGTTTGCTTATTCTATATTAGTAAAAAGAGGACATTTATTTTTTATATTTGCCCTGCCCTCCTGAGGCACTGGGCACGTATGTGAGTATGTACCCAGTGCCCCATGATAGGGCAGGGCAATCTGGCTTCCCACTAACTGCCTTAAGATGATGGTTGCCGCTCCCTCGTATTCTGTGCATCAACAACGCGACTTGTTTCCGCAATAATAAGTAAGTAGAAATCATCAGTGTGCGCGTATGCAAACATCGCTGCACTGCACCAACGATTTTATTATATTATAAATAATATAAAATCTTTTTGGGTAGTTATAAGCTGTGATTTTTCTGATAATATACAAAATATACACAAATATTTTAAATAATAAGCCTTTTCCACCCAAACCTGCTTATGATAAATACATTAAATATAAATTTTATAAGGCCATTAAAATTAGGGCGGGCGGCCCGCGAGCAAATTGTTGTGAGCGGGCGGCGAACTCTCACAAAGCGGTACCGACTAATCAATTGCCGAGACGTACCGTCCCAGCCGCATCGCTTTGTGCTCACTCGAAACTGGATAAGTACAATTATTATTGTTTAAGTTTTGATTTCTTGTAAAATCTAACCACCAAGACGGTTTTATTATTATTTTTTCATAACTCTTTTACAATGTTTATTATTATACAAATAGGTTAAATATGAAAAAAAAAACAAATAATTTAAAAAATGAAAAAGAAAAGAAAAACTTCAACATTATATTATATTATTTATATTATATTTATATTTTCAAACACCTATTCAATGATACCCCACTCAATATAGTTATTAGAGTTTATTTTGTTTACATTATGGCGTTTTTTTTTTAATACTGAGCAAGACATGTGACAGACCTGATGGAAGCGGTACGCGAGGTCCAAGAATAAGAGCAACTGACGCCAGCCTCAGACGACCGACATCAGTCCCTATCACTATGCTGGCCTATAAAGATGCTTTTTCACACTCCGATTGACGGACTCCAGGTTATAGGAATAGGGAAACACACTGGCTGGGAGAGCATTCCACATCTTCAGCGTGCGACAGATGTAAGAGTCTCTAAATTTGTATGTACGCGTAGGGATAGTGGCTACGGCATGGGTACACAAAGCATGAGTACAAAGGTGTTTTGGAGTGATTAAGAACGTTATAAAGACCGCCTCCGTGATCTAGTGGTAACAAACGTTGCCGTGAACTCGGGAGGTCGTGAGTTAGATTCCCACCGGGGGCAAGTTGTACATTGTATAATTTGTCTCGGTCTGGGTGTTTATATGTATAATATGTATATATTTACAAAAAAAAAAAGTATAATATGTAGTTTATCAATCTAGTTTCCGTAACACAAGCCTCATAGCTTACCACGGAAACTAGATGGCGCTGTATGACCTGTCTGGAAATATTTATTTATTATATTTATTTATAAAAAAAAAAAGTAAAGATAGAAGATGGACAGACCGGCAAAAATTGTACACGAATAAACACGTTTAATTCTACTTGCTACTCACTTGAGTTCTGTGACTAACTTGACAAAAGATTACAGCACAACAAAAAAATAAAAACCCAGCATAACCTCTTTTGTTGCTAGAAGTCATACCTCTAACCGCGTCTCTCATTGCCGACTCGTCATTTGTTTTATTAGCAGGACTCCTCCAGGCATCGTAACTCACTATACTAATACATTTATTTATATCACTTTTGTCTTTAATTACTTAGACTCAGCGAATCACCGCGGCCTGGTCAATCGTGGGACTCCCCAGAATGTAACAGACCAAGTTTGTTCATTCATTGATTTTCATTTACTCTCACACCTGGTATTTATAAAGCCGGTTTCTCGAAAATCTACTTAATTATTTCATGGCTAATGGTTTATTATCTTTAAATTTATTTTATGTCAAATCTTGTTTCACGAACAAATTTTACAATACTTAAGTTTATTTTAAGTATATTGTTAAACAGTTGTTAAAATTCTACTTAAGTATTTATTAATTAATTGTGAAATGTAAAAATTATACCTCTCCTTACATTTGTGTAAACGACAGTTCCCTTCTTAATTATTTTCCAAGATGTGTTTATGAAACGCATTTCTTGCGAAACCTAGTTAATTTTTACTTAAGAAATAATTAAGTACCAAAAATACGTCCGAGAAGCTGGCTGTTCATTAACGGCTCTTTTATTCAACTATCCTTTTAAATTGTCAATCACGTTCCTTAAAGGAATCCTTGAAATCGGGGTATTCTTGGTTGTAAACTCTCCGAAACTCGAATGGAATATTTATGCCATTTGAGATATATATGTAACAAATATAATTTTCCGTGGATTTAGACTCGGAGGTACGTTCGATTCCTTATTATTTAATTTATTTGTGTTATTTCTCGAGTTTGGTTCGCTAGAGACATCGACGAGCTTTTTTTTTTTCATTAGAACACAGCGTCCTAGACCTCCACTGCTGGAGATGAGCCTTCCAGAACATATGTATATCTGGAGAGTTTGGCCTCACTCGCCACGCTGGCCAGACGGCTTGGCGAGAATATAATGTCAATTTTTAATGACAATTTATTAACAATTCCACAAGTTGGTATTAGTGGAACCGGGACTAACGGCTTAACATGCTCTCCGAGGCACGGGAACGGTGGTGTTGTTAATCCATGACAAATGTACGTAAGAAAAGTGTATTTATCATTGGTACATGCCGGGTGGGTTCGAACCGATCTTTGTAGGATTCAAGGAACGCGTTCTTACAACCGAGCCACCACCACGATTGTGATGATAATTTACGTTTTTTAAATATATATTTTTTTGTCAAAATTAAAGATTATCTACTTCCGTAGTCTAGTGGGTAATGTTGTAGACTTAAACTCGGAGGTGCTGGGTTTGATTTCATGGTCGAGAACACAACGAGTCTAGAACGCTAGAGACATCGACGAGCTTGCCAGTTACCATGATGGGCCAATAGTAAAGTATGGCTAAATGTACTCGCTCCTTAAAAAAAACATGGTTTCTGACCACTCCGGGATACATACCGGTTGTGATGAGCAAAGATTGCGTTCTCCTAAGCTCAAACATTATATAAAACCAGACAGGTGTAGTGTGAGTCGGAAACACTCTAAATGCAATTAGTTTAATTGACATATCACCTAGAGGGCGTAAGCAGTTTCCCAAGTATTACATACATATCTTCACGCTAAATCCCTTGCGGGGTTGGCAGAGATAATTTAGCGCCACTTGTGACGATCACGATACCTCTTTCACTTCTTCGACACTCATAAACCTCTTCATACATGCCCTATTGTTTCGATGGCTTTTTAATGTTCCTTCAGCTATTGTTTTCTTTATTTGATCGTGGTAGGTGAGACTTGGTCTGCCAGCGCCTCTTTTACCCACAACTTTCGCATTATATATCTGGTTTATCAATCTTTCTTCACGTTGTTGTTCTTGTCCCTATGCTTTCTTACATACCTACCCTTTTGCGTATTTCGTTATTACGTATGCGGTCCGTTATAGTGACACGGCATATCCGACGCAATGAACTCATTTTTACTGCATAAACTCTACCTCATGCGTATTCTGACATATCGACGTTTCACTTTCATACATAAGTGTTGGTAACAGCATGGCATTGTGTATGGCGAGTCGAGCTTTGTCACTGACATTCCGACTGGCGATCAGCAACCCCAGGGCACCGTTAGTATTAACGGTTCCCGTGCTCACTCTTCTTTCAACATCCCTATCATACTTCCTATCCGCAGTGAAAACACTGCCCGGATATATGATTTCATTTACTTTTCATCATCAATCTTTATCATCACGGTTGTCATACTTCTTCTTTCAAACACTAGTACCTTGGTTTTTCTCGCATTCAAACGAAGTACTTTTTCTGCACATTCCTCTTTCATTTCTGTGACTAGTGATCCTTAGTTTTGTGCCAACTATTAGAGCATCAGTTTGCAGTAGCTTATATTAATAACCTAAAAATAATATAGCTATAGCTAATTCCCAAAAAGTAATACCAAACAGGTGCAGTGTCAGTCGGAAACATTCTAAGTACAATTAGTTCACTTAACCTAACAACTAGACGGCGTAAACAGCATCCTTAGCTTTGTCCCAGCCATTAGAACACATCCGTTAAGTGCTGGCCGATCCTTGTTAACTCTTACGCAAACACAAATGCTCGTGTTTACAACAAGTGAGGAATGAGAACTACTTGTTGACCTTTGAATACCCTTTTTAGTGAAGAATTTGCAGCAAATACTTGGTACAAAAAAAAACAGTATTTTGGACAGATATTTTTAATATTCCGCTGTCGAAGCCTAGCAACTAATGTGTAATACACTTTTATTGCGTATACTTGTAGTGGATTTACAACATCATAATCCGTGTGTCTAAGATAGCACGTTAAGCTGTCGGACCCGGTTCCACAAATACAACTTGTGGAATCGTTAATAAATATTATTAAAATTTACGTCAGACTTTCGCCAACCCATCTGGCATACAGCGTGACAGTAGAGGTCTAGTACTCTGTGTTTTAGGGGCTATAATTATAATTATGTTCTGGAACGCCCATTGCCAGCAGGGGAGGTGTTGGACTCTGTGAAGATTTTTTTTACTGGTCTTCAAAGTCAAAGTCAAAATATCTTTATTCACGTAAACCTATTACAGGCATTTGTGACACGTCATTATTTAAATTATTTAGAATGATTCTACTCTTGTTAGTGAAAGACTAAGCAGCGAAGTGGTCCAAGGAGTAAGCTGTTAGCAGAAGACTAACAGCTTAGCAACTCTTGCGGTACAAGCTACTTATATGACGGTTTTTTTTTTCATGAAGATATTAGTATGTCTAGCTTAAGCTTGAAGTCATTACCAGACGGGACAAGAAGCCAAATGGTATGAGATTTAAAGCTATGACAATCGTCTCAGAATTCAGGCAGACGTACACTTTCGAATTGATTTTGTTCGTTTTGAATTCACTCACGATGCCGACCTGCATGCTACAGAAGTGTAAAACAAGAGAAAAATAACAAAGTAAATAGCGTAAAAAATTAACCATTTTGTAAATAACAACCAATGTCCACTCTATTACATATTTGATCTCTTTGGTTTTATCTCCTTAATAATAGTTACAAAATAAAATATTTGTATTGAAAATCAACGAAAAGCCATCTATACTAGTCTGTCAAGATTAACAATTCAAGCGGCAAAACCGTCGCGTACAAAAAAGATTTAATATTTATCGAAGTACTTCTAAAAATGTATCGATTTTTGTATTTACATAGCAATTAGACAAGATCCTCCATTCTAATCTTGACTTGTGACATAGGGTGACGGCTCCCAATATAGCTTCTTTTAAAATAGAGAACTTATTACGGGGGTTTGACTAAATAGGTATTACGCATTCAAGTTAATTTTTCTTTGTCATTACAACCCCTGGAACACAGACTCCTGGACCTCACTGATGAAGTTGGGATTTTCAGAACATATTATATTTTTTTGAGAATTCGACCTACTCTCTGGCCACACAGGTTGGCGGGAGTTTCATCATCATCATCATCAGCCTGCGTCTCTCCACTGCTGTATATAGATATCTCCAAGGCTCACTATTATCTGGTCGTCCCACTCTGCGTCATCCAGTACGTGGTCTCCACTCGAGAACTCGTGTACTCCATCTTCATCGGTTCTGCGACAGACGTGTCCAGCCCATTGGGACTTCAGCTTGCTAATTTTGAAAGCTGCGTTGGTAACATTGTCACTCTAACAGATGTCAACGTTTCCGACTTTATCCTTCAGAGAAATCTCAAGCATAGCTCTCTCTTCATAGAGGTAGATCAGACCCACTGTCAGTGCCTCTGCTCCATACGACAAATTATTAACGCACTAGTTAAAAACTTTTGTCTTTAAACACTGTGATATATTCCATAGGAAGATGTGAAGTAATTGACGTGATATGGCGGAAGAATTTACGGGTATTTGTGCTTTCGCACAAGTATTCTAAAAACTATTATTAAACGCTTTGTTCAACATACGTCGATAATTGGATCCTAACTTTAAGAGGTCGATAATAGGTGCCGTTACATTATAAAAATAAAAATCTTTTTTTTACTCTCGTATGTCACCACGTATCGGCTTTTTCAAGTACAAATCGTTCGGTTTCGGTTTAACGTACATTATCACGTAGGCGGTAATAGGAGCGGCGGGTGCCGTGACATCTGGGCAAACAAGCTCGCGCGCAAGCTCCTTCAAATTGTGTTATTTCACGAAGGCGGGTTAACTTTAGGGTTCGGAGTTCAGACAAAAATACTGTTACTATTTTACAACTATTCTTTATTTAGGTATATGTTACCTAGGTAAGTATGACAGCTTACTCAGAATCCTTTGAAACGCACAAATGTTTCTGCGCTTGAAGAGCTCAAACTTAACAAGGAGCAGAGACTTTCTACCTTCTTTAATTTTGAATGCTACAATGCAAGAGGTGTCAATAATGTTAAGAAACTTCGTATTACAGACAAGGTCGATAGTTAAAGAACAAAGTAAGAAGCCGTAAATGAATGTCCAGTCAGGTGACTAACTACCCGAACATCCCTGTACATCATCATCGAGGACCGCAACCACAGGATACAGCTGGTAGATGCTGGTAGCTACGATTGCGACGGAGTCACAATCCTGCCAGGAAGAAAGAGCTACGATCCCGAACAGTGGAGTAACCACTAAGAAGGAGGTATTACGACAGGTGGAAGGTTGTAAGCTGCCATTCTTGCTGCATTGTTTGTTGATGAAAAAACTGACAATTAAAATCGCTTCACAGTATCAGCCTACGATTAACCAGATAAATAAATAAATTTGCGAGGATGTTACTTAACTTCCTTTTGCTTATTCTAAGATATTTAATCATCACATCTTCTTCCATCTTAATCTAATCTCGACCTTCGTTAGGTACTCTCAGAGGGTTATCCCGTATTTTATCTTAACTTCCGAACACAGGTCATATGTTTTACCTACAATTTTATTATACATATCACTTGTATGGCGAGTCCGCCTTCGTAAGTTAAAATATTTATAGCTACTTTAACTAAAGAGCCTTTACTAATTTGTACAGGAAACCCACTGATATTGATTGGTCTAGTTTATTAACGAAAGCGTACTATTTGTAATTTTTAAGATTTTACTTAATACTTAATATTTTTTTTCCTGGGAGAAATAATATATTTGAAAAATAAATTATGGAAAGTAAAATAATTTTATTTTAAATAGTACTTAGTTTTAGTACTAGTTAATAGTACTTATTGTGCATGATCTTTACTTTTACTCCTTTAGCTGAGCCATCCGATCTCCTGGAAGGACAGGACATCCGTCACATTCCTGCAGACCTCTGGAAGAGTCCTCGCAGTCTGGAGGAACTTTCTAAGCATGTGCTGGGCCGTCTTCTCTGCCATGCATCCTTTACACAGTGTTCTATCTGTAATGTTCAGATTATAGAGATGTTTGTGTATTGGTGGAATAGTGGATGGTGATGGTGGCTCGGTTATAAGATCCTGGCATATACCAATAAGAAATACACTTTTCTTAAGTACATTTATTTACTACACCACTGTTTCTCGTGCCTCAGAGAGCATGTTAAGCCGTCAGTCCCGGTTCCATTAATACCAACTTGTGGAAACTATTAGAACTTCCCCAACCCGTCTGCCCAGCGTCCGGCTATAATCTCCAGAATTTTCTGGAAGGCCCATCTCTAACAGTTGAGGTCTAGGGACTGTGATCTGATGTGATGTGAGCGTATTATCGCGCAATTAATGGTCGGTAAACTGCCTCCGTGGTCTAGCGGTTAAGTCCGTGGATTTAGACTCGGAGGTATCGGGTTCGATTCCTGGTCGGGACACAAAAATATTTATTAATGTAAATAAATACATTTAATTTATTTGTGATATTTCTCGAGTTTGGTACGCTTGGAGACATCGACGAGCTTGCCACTTGTCATGTTTGGCCTATAGTAAAGTTGGCTAAATGTGAATCCGCTTATAAGCGTGGTTTCTGACCACCCTGAAAGGGAAACTATATAAAACTAAAGGGTCGTGATGATGATGATGATGATGACTTAGTTTTTGTGTATTAGTAAATAATGTTACCTACCTATTGAATGCAATGCTGGTCTGTAAGTAACATGTTTACTAAACTAATAAGTTACCTACTAGACTATATATTGACTATATAACATGTTGTTTACTTGCTTAATTAAATAAATAAATAATGTTTACGAATAATCTCATGACGACAAAACTACACACAAACTATGAAAAAATATTACATTGACAGCTGTTAATTTTAATATTATACTATATTTAACAAAAACTTAAGCATTTAAGATATGTGATACAACCCGACTTTAAAGAGTAAAATATATATTGTCAAAAACATTACAGTACATCAGAGATTGTGCTCGGAACAAATTAATCGACAAGCGAGACAAGACAGCTAACAACCCTCTACTCGATCGCAAATAAGCCCGGTAAGTTGATAGTGTGCTATACCATCACAACACTGTTAAGAGATGTCCAACATCACTGTTTATGTATCGATATTGATAGTCTTCTTAACCTCTTTGGGAGGTCCTGAATGATATTATGCCAAAGTTTTTACACATTTAAGAAATAAATTTCGGACGGAACAGAGACGTGGATACTGACAGTGGCTCATATCCACAAATTCATGGACACCCAACGATCTATATGGATAGCAATGCTTAGTATTTTGCCGATGGATAGAATTTGAAATGTGAATAGATCGGTAGTCTTCAATTTGAAGCTGAAATAGTAATGGGATTAATGCATATCTATGTCGTAGAACAAACAAAGGAAGACATGTTACAGATTGAAGATCACGTAGAAGAAGATGAAGAGTGGGAAGACCCTACCGACATATGGACAGATGAACTAAAGAAGCTGGTTGAGGTTGGATGTGAGAGGCTAAAGATAGCGTGCAATGACGAGGTTTATATTTATCAGTGAAGATAGAATAGCTCACAATAACATCAAAGATAAAGCTGGTAACAAATTCATCGACAACCAAGACAAGACGGTTAACAACTCTCCACATGATCGCAAATTAGTTTGAAATTTCGATAGTGTGCGTCACAACACTGTTAAGAAATGTCTAAGATCACTGTTTGTGTATCTTACCCTCTTTGGGAGATCCAGAACGACCTAATGCCAACCCTTTTTCGCATTAAAAATAATTTTGGTAAAGCAGCTATATAATAATTTCAACGAGACAAAATTACAAATATTATTACTAGGTAATCGAATGTTAATACTTGTGAGTAGTATAATAATAATAATACCTACATATACTTAAAACTACTTGAACAGGCGAGCTTTATGCCCATTTTGTTTAAAACCTTTGTGAGACCAATTACAGGCAGAGTACCAAAAAGTAAATAAATGATAGATAATGAAAAATATTACAAAATATACATAACTACTAATAATAACATACTAATCATCAAGTATCGCAGTTCATTAATGAAAGCTATATAATAACATGGCTGTAAGTATTTGGCAATTTGTATATGACTGCCGTATTTGACATTATTTACCTAACTCTAAAAATATTTTACTGCCTCCGTGGTCTAGCGGTTAAGTCCGTGGATTTAGACTCGGGGGTACCGGGTTCAATTCCTGGTTGGGACACAAAAATATTTATTAATGTAAATAAATACATTTAATTATTATTTAATTTATTTGTGATATTTCCCGAGTTTGGTACGCTGGAGACATCGACGAGCTTGCCACTTGTCATGATTGGCCTATAGTAAAGTTGGCTAAATGTGAATCCGCTTATTTATAAGCGTGGTTTCTGACCACCCCGAAAGGGAAACGGTCGTGATGATACTTTACTTTACTTTAAAAATATTTTATTTTATTTATTAGAAAATATCTATCTTTATTAAAAACGTAACCATTTATGTCCAACATTCTCTATTTATCTTTTGCTAAGATACCATCTTAAAATGCTATAAGTAAGATTGGTTATTAATAAAATGTAAATAGCAATTATTTTACGCTGGTTCTATTTGGCATGAAGCCGTTTCTGCGTAGATATCGAAGTTATTAATTGAGCATTGTGTTCTGGTGTAATCATAGACATAACTTCTAAGGACGTAGCACTCAACAAATATTTGATTGGAAAACGATGGCCCCAAATCTACGTAGATGCGTCACCATAAAAACCCGATTACTTTTTTGTTTAAAATGTATTCCTGTTCGTTGCTACAAATTTGTCGCAGGGGTATCAGGATAATATTTTTGACAAAAAAAATTGTCGAGTATTTATACCAAAATTATTTCTACAATTATCTAAAAAAAAAGTAAAGTATCATCACAACCGTATCCCTTTCGGGGTGGTCAAAACCACGGGTCATGAAGCGGATTCATATTTAGCCAGCTCGTCGATGTCTCTAGCGAACCAAAAAACCCGGAACCTCCGCGTCTAAATAAACGGACTTAACCACTAGACCACGGAGTATACGAGTATAATCTGTATGTTATATTTAAATCACAATGTACCTACCTATATACGAGGTGATTTAGTATGTAACAATATCTAAACTTATATGACTAATATGTTATTCTTTTATTTGTGTTTTTTTATATTTTTCATTATCTTTTGATAGCCTTTATTTTATAGCCTTTATGTGGTGAAGTTTGTGTAGTCCTTTAGTATTTTTTTATTTTTATACTAGCACGTCTGTGGAATTGTTTGTTTATTGGAGACTTTTCTCGAGTCTGCAAATTTTGGGGCCATAGTTTAAATAAAATTAGTTAATAAAAATAAATCTATGTCTTCGTGTGTAATGGTATCGGTTCGCGGATTATCTTTATGAAGACACATGCGTGGACGCAGGTTTGTATCTCAGAAATTTGCTGTCGCCGCTCGCGAGCTCAGATACCGTCAGATTGAGTGAGGTCAGATGGCTGTTTGTTTTAAGGATTTGCCTGTAATACTATGCTTATTATTTATTTATTTTTATCACCAAGATAAGCGATAAAGCTCTTTAAGAAAAGAAAATCAAATGCTTATGCTATATCAGAGATGTGATATGAAAATGATACAATATATTTACAATTTCATCATCAGTATGGGTCACTTATGAGAAGATTTAGGCCTCACCTAAGGCTCGCCATTTCATACAATCTCATTCAGGTCCAGGTCAAGTCATCCATCCATCTGGGGAACCATCGTCCTACTCTGCGTCTTGCCGTACATGGTCTCCACTCCAGAACCCGTCTACTTCAACAGACATCAATTCTGCGGTAGATATATATATATTATATACATACTTACGCCACACTGACGACCAATCGGATCGACGTTAAACGTTTTATAAGACCTAATGTTGGTAACGCGTATATATCGCGTAAATAAATTGTTATTCATACCGGTCACGCAGTAGAAGTGATTAGTTACTTAGTGTTATTTATACTATGACTATGTTATGACTGCGTTACTATAAAAAACTATGGGAATAGTTAAGTTATTATATGTTATTTATAGTATTTTTTTACAATATTATAAGGGATATAAGGGGAGTGTCTAAAAAGTTGATTCACTCGGTTGCTCGTGCACTACATGTATGGCCGATGTGACCTTAAAGCAGGTTCAAAGTTAACATAGAACATCAAACAGTGTTCTGCTCACATGTTTCTTCCACGAACAGGAGCTAAGAGGGAACTGTTACAGTTTACAAATGACTACAAATATTTGTTGACGAACAAATAGCACATATACCATGACCGTTTGCTTATGGTTATTTAAATTACGACAATTACGTAGTCCTTTTATTCTTTCTTGATTTGATATTTCGTAAAAAAAGTCAAGCCATACTTGAGTGAGTGTCGGATATTGAGATAATAATAATGAATAAAAATAAATATTTCCAGACAGGTCACATAGTGCCATCTAATTTCCGTGGTAAGCTACGAGGCTTGTGTTACGGAAACTAGATAGTTGATAAACTACATATTATACTTTTTTATTTGTAAATATATACATATAAACACCCAGACCGAGATAAATTATACAATGTACAACTTGCCCCCGGTGGCAATCGAACCCACGACCTCCCGAGTTCACGGCAACCACTAGACCACGGAGGCGGTCAAAATCGATTTATTAATACAAAAATATATTGATGGTATAGTACACAGATGGAGTATGAATTTGTAATGACCCCTAAGCGTAATATATCAAGATATAGGACCTAGACCTCTACTGTTGGAGATGGGCCTTCCAGAACATATATCTGGAGAATTTGGCCTACACGCGAGGGAGGATAAGATTTCAATTATTATTGTCAATTTATTAACGATTCCACAAGTTGGTATTAGTGGAACCGGGACCGACGGCTTAACGTGCTCTCCGAGGCACGGGAACAGTGGTGTTGTAAATCTATGATAAATCTCGTAGTTATAAAACTTTTTATCTTAATACGAATAAAGTTTTTTATTTATTTAATCATTGTTATGTAACGTTCCTCATGATACACATACACCATCGATATAAACGTTCATTGTAAACCTAATCCTAAAGCAAAGTTTACGTTTGTGAGTGCGAGGTGCGCGCGTTAGTAATAACAACAAACACTTCAGGATGATTTATTGTGTTTGACAAACACCTGGTCTGCCTACAAACACTAGGATACCTATATATTAGGCTGCCAACACTGACAAAGGCAATATAAAACATAGAATCACAATGTTTTTTTTTTTTTCAAAAACTTATTTAACTTATTAAACTGCCTCCCTGGTCTAGCGGTTAAGTCCGTGAATTAGACTCGGAGGTACCGGGTTTGATTCCTGGTCGAGACACGAAAATATTTATTAATGTAAATAAATACTTTTAAAATATTTATTTGTGATATTTCTCGAGTTTGGTACGCTGGAGACATCGACGAGCTTGCCGCTTGTCATAATTGGCCTTGTTTTTTTTTTGTTTTTATTATAGCACGACATGTGACCTTGGGCCCGCAATGTCCATGAATGTTGGCAACTGAAGTCAGACACTCATGACTGACATCAGTCCTTAACACTATGCCGGCTTGATTAGATGCTTTTTCACACTTCGCTTGAAGGACTCAAAGTTATGGGAAAGTGGAAACACAGAGGCTGGAAGAGTATTCCACATCTTTATCGTGCGACAGATGTATAAATCCCCAAATTTATACGTACGCGAAGCGATGGTGACTATGGTATGTGGGTGCATATTCTGACCTGTGCGTGTGGTTTCTGCGATTGGCCTGTAGTAAAGTTGGCTTAATGTGAATCCGCTTATTTATAAGCGTGGTTTCTGACCTCCCCGAAAGGGAAACGGTCGTGATTATACGTTACCAAAACTTATTTAATAGTAAATTTAAGTATCATTACGACCGTAGCCTTTTCGGAGTAGTCAGAAACCACGCTTTTTAGAGAAGCAGATTCACATTTAGCTTTATTTATGTAATTCACATATCAACTTTACTATATGCCCATCATGACAAGTCGCAAGCTCGACGATGTCGAGTACCAAACTTGAGTAATAACACAAATTAAATGAATAATTCTGTGGTGTCAAGGAAAAAGGAGATGAGTCGAAAATATTAAAAATTAGATTTTTGCACCTATTGGTTCAAAACATTCATATGCGTCAATGCAATAAGGAGATAAGTCTATAAACTGTACAGTTTATTTTACATCCCTACGTACATAAAGGGGCTAGTCGTAACATTAAAATGTACAAATAAGTAAAAAGAGTTCAATCGAGTTATTTCAGTATCGCTTTTACCGCCAATAATTCAGTTAGGTATGCATGTGATGATGAGATGAGTCCACTCGTACCTAAAGTATACCTACGACTAATGAAATTGAACATTACGTAAATTACAATTTTCTAATTATAAAAATTAGTTGTTTTCTTAATTTGCCTCTAGTGAAAAGTTTAGGTTTTGTACTTATACCCTTTTTCCTTGATACCACAGAATTGTGTCCCGACCATTTCGTCATGATCGTAGAACAGTGACGGATCTGCTATATTTAAAATTTTCATGGCGGCCACTCAACTGTCATTTCGACTGTTTTTTTGTCACTTTTTAAGTCTCATAATAAGTGCAAACCTTCTAGATTTCATTTTGGAACCCTTTCTAATATTTGCACTATAAATTACAGACCACAAACAATATAAAACTATATATAAATATATATGCAAAATTATGGGTATTTTTTTAAATCCGACACTGTTCTACGATCATGACGATTTATACTTCAAGCCCTACATGCAGCCGTAAACAGACCCGGATTGCGTAGCATCGGCCGGGACAAAGTGATCTGTGGTGGGGGTCACAACCCTCAGCAGTAAGGAGAACGACGCAAGGAGGAGGAGAAGGTGTCCCGACCAGGAATCGAACCTAGTACCTCTGCGTCTAATTCCACGTCTAGACTACCGAGGTAGATTTATATAAATCCTTAAAATTACAACTATTTAAGTAATAATTTTGTTTCTACTGTTCTCCACTGGTTTCGAATTTACAGACATTAATTTTCACGTGATGATATTCTGAAACCAAAAAAATACCTACTTATATAGAAGAAGAAGACAAATTTCTAAGCATTCCATGGATTCACCGTGCGGGTGCCGGGTCCATCGTGTGTGGGTAAGAGATGAGACCGACAATAGGCTGGTTTAAGAAAAGGAGTCATAGATTTTTAACACAAGCGTTCTCGTGCCTCAAAGAGCACGTTAAGCTGTCGGTCTCAATTCCACTAATACCAACATGTGGAATCGTTAATAAATTATTACAAATTGACATCGTCTGGCCAGCCATGTCGAGTGTAGCCGCCAGGAATTTCTGGAAGGCCTATCTCCAACAGTGGATGCCCAGTAGCTCTATTCTGCATTATATAATGGAATCCATTAACTATCTAGATATCACGCTATTAAAGTTGATACTTGCACAGACGCTGTCAAGGTCGAGCGCTTATACAGTTCAGAATTGAATAATATTTGGTAATTATGACGCAATCTCTGACGTAACTAACGAAATCCACTAATAACTTTTGCGACTAAGTAACAGGGGCTGTTGATTTAAAATAATTACTTACGTTTTTTCTCATCGCAGTTGTATTCGTAAAGATCACAATTATCGTTAAATAATCTCGTAATTCCCAGCGAATCCTGCGCACATATCGGTACAAAATCATGTTGACATTCATCCGCCATCTTGCAATAATTTACTACCTAAAAATAAATTTATCTATTATTAAATTTTGTCGCAAAACTATAACTACCTACTTTTCGTGACACACAAATATTCAAGAAAAAACAAACTTATGGCTGTCAAACGAGCTAGAGCGAGTAGTAATTCTGATAGGCTGGATGAATATTTTTAATACTGGAACGCAATTATTTTTATTTAAAAAAAAGGAGTGACTTTTATAGTACTTAAAAGTTTCACATTGTAACTCCTTGATATTGTCTGATACATTTTTCAGTTTACGAATAAACTAGATTAATAGAATAAACCAAGGTAGACCGTGAAGGTAGATACATTGTTGCCATAAACAATTACTTATATCTTAACTTAAGAATGTACAAATAAATAAATTCGTGGCTGTAAAGAGGCCGTGTCATCTTACAACAAAAAAATATAATATTTATTATGTCATATTTTCTATGTCCTTAAATAAAAAAAAGGAGGCCGAACTGACCATATGAATAATAATACAGCAAATGTTATATCATTTCATCATCATCATTACAGCCCCTAGAACACAGCGTCCTAGACCTCCACTGCTGGAGATGGGCCTTCCAGAACATATATCTGGAGAATTTTGCCTACACTCGCCACGCTGGCCAAACGGCTTGGCGAGGATATGATGCCAATTTTATTGACAATTTATTAACGATTCCACAAGGTGGTATTAGTGGAACCGGGACCGACGGCTTAACGTGCTTTCCGAGGCACGGGAACGGTGGTGTTGTAAATCTATTACAAATGTACGTAAGAAAAGTGCATTTCTCATTGGTACATGCCGGGGGGGGTTCGAACCGACCTTTGTAGGATTTAAGGAACGCGTTCTTACAACCGAGCCACCACCACGTGTATAATCTATGTCCTTCCTTAAATAAAAAAAAGGAGGCCGAACTTACTACAGCAAATGTTATATAATAATAATAATAAATTAAATTATATTTAAATTCTAGGCAGTAAACCTTAATAATAGTATGTCAAAAAATAAATAAATATATTCAGAAAATTTATAAGTCATATTTACGTTAAGTTTAATTTTTTCTTCGTTAATTTAAGTTTTAAATAAGTTTTTTTTTTTTGTAAATACTGTTACAACTAAATGGTGCATATATTAGATAACCTATAATTATTTTATGCGTTTACTGTATAAATAAATAAAGAAAATAATTATTATTCGTTTACATTGGTTTACTCTACTTTAATTAATGTTTAAACCTATAAATATTATTTTTATTTTGTTCACCTACTGTTGTCACTTAAAACTCTTTATTGTCCTTAAGGTAATGGGCAGAGAATCTCTAACGACATTATGTTAGCCCTTTGTACTTCTGTGTGATAAGGTTTTTAAATAAATTATATAAAATAAAAGTAATTTAATAGTATCATCACGACTGTTTCCCTTTCGAGGTGGTTAGAAACAATGGTTATAAATAAGCGGATTCACATTTAGCCAACTTTACTATAGGCCAATCATGACAAGTGGCAAGCTCGTCGATGTCTCCAGCGTACCAAATTCGAGAAATATCACAAATAAATTAAATACAAATTAAATGTATTTATTTACATTAATAAATATTTTTGTGTCCCGACCAGGAATCGAACCCGGTACCTCCGAGTCTAAATCCACGGACTTAACCGCTAGACCACGGAGGTTATTTAATAAACCTTGCATTATCTCTAATTATATTACGAAAGCAAAGTGCTTTTAATTTTAATAAAGTCTCATTTTTATAAAGCTTTAGCGTAAAAGCTTCCCTTAAAAGCTTTTTATTAATATCGCACTCACCGGCTCTAATGGGAAAAAATAATCTTCCGCTTCAATTTCAACATGACACCATACTTCTGCAGCCAGACCTATTACTAGAAAACCTTGAAAGAAAAAACAAATTTCTAAAAATACTTATTCGGCTGTAGTGGATCAGTTTTTTATTTTATTTATTAAGGTACAAAAAACAGTTAACAGACAAAACATTTAAAGTTTTGTAAGAACATCATCATCATTACAGCCCTTAGAACACAGCGTCCTAGACCTTCACTGTCGGAGATGGGCCTTCCAGGAATAAAATATATAATATATATATAATACTTCGAATAAAATCGATATATTATTTGAAACAAAAAAAAAGATACAGATTTTCAGTTGTACATCATCGACGCAATTATATTTTAAATCGCTTATTAGAAACTCATTTAAATTGATATAAAAGTGTGTAAACCCTTATTTTCTTCCAACCTATATATATATTTTTTAAATAATAATCCTTTCTTTTGTCGATAATTTGGTTCACACGCAAGTTCAGCCGCACTTCCATAGACTTTTTGTCAATCTCCTTTACGGAGCAACAATTTTTATTAAACTTACCACTAAATATTGTTCTTATCATATTTTAACGTGCTTCCAGGATGGTAGCATGTATTGTACTGACTACTTCTAAATGCTATTGTTATGAAATTAATAATATTTGTATGTCGCAACAGGATACCTTTAGCAAAACAATATAATGTTGTGTTAAAGACAATTTTACTATCATTATCGACATTACGTCGTAGTATAGAGGTTTAGAATCTATAAAAAATAAAATTGTTTTGATTTCATTTGTGTTTAAAATGTACTAAATTTTCCTGTTCGTGTTTGCCATAAACGGGAAAAATAAAATACCTTTTTGCTTATGCAAGATCTGACGTAAAGTGAGAAAAATATATTTTATGCTTCTTAGGTAAATAAAAATTACATTTATTTATTTATTAAAATCTTCATTGTTTAATACAAAAGGCGTATGTAATGCCGCTTGGCATTCTCTTACCATCAATCTTCGGGACAAGAAATCGAAGTTTAGGCATGGCAAAATAATAAAAAAACAAAAAATAAAACAAAAATAATTAAATCACTTATTAGTACTAGTTAAATTAAATATACAATAAACATCATAAAAATAATAATACTTAAACTACATAAATAATTATATTCTTACATACCTACACTACATAGACTAGATAATTAATTATATACATACACTACGTAAACGGGAAATATATACATTATATTTTTATAAAATACAGAAATAAAATAAAAACGCAACCTCAACAAATAATTTATTTAATATACTATACAATATAGTAGCATTTACTATTGGTAAAGCTGAACTTATACAAGTATATACACTATCATTATTTCTTTTTATTGTCACCAGCTGCGATTGCTTCATATCTGCACACTGAATTTGTCACGTGACGATATTCTGTGAAAGAAAAAATCTGTAAATTATGTCACACTATATTATTAGTATAATAGTTATTCTGTATCCTCCACTGTAAGACCTCTGCGTTTCGCGGTAGTTTCAGGTATGTCACTCCAATTCGCCATACGCTCAGCTATTGATTTCAAATGTAAATTTAAAAACATATGCTGCTAACTCATAAAGCATCTCAGCCACAAACCTTTTTTTCTTCCGATTTCTGATCTGATTATCTGTATACTCCAAATATCTTCATTTTTTAAATTTATTTATTACGTATCGATAGTATACCTACAATTATTATATAATACTATAGTATATAAATATATAGGTAAAGTAAAGTATCATCACGACCGTTTCCCTTTCGGGGTGGTCAGAAAACACGCTTATAAATATTATAGGCCAATCATGACAAGTGGCAAGCTCGTCGATGTCTCCAGATTACCAAACTCGAGAAATATCACAAATAAATTAAATATTAATTAAATGTATTTATTTACATTAATAAATATTTTAGTGTCCCGACCAGGAATCGAACCCGGTACCTCCGAGTCTAAATCCATGAACTTTACCGCTAGACTACGGAGGCAGTTATATATATATATATATATATATATATATATATATATATATATATATATATATATATATATATATATATATAGTATACGTATGTTACCTATCTCCTGTATTACTCGTATTCAACATACTATTGTCTCAGCGACCGTGTCCATCTCAGAAAAGGCATCAGCTGAAAATCAGTGCTGCAGCTGAAGCTAAGCTTAAGCCGATTTCATATTTGTCGCAACACTTCTGTTTTTTTTTAATGTAGCTTAGTCACATCTACCTTTAGTACTATATTAATTATTAACAATTTTCTACTAACCTACTCTGTATTTTTTTATTTTGTGACGTCTATACATTTATTTTCTTTCTTTCTAGCTATTTATCTCTATCGTAGGTATCTGTGTATTAAACTATTAACCCTGCTTTACTCACGTTTTTTCTCATCACAATTATATTCGTAGAGGTCACAATTATCGCTGAACATTCGGGTGATACCGAGCGAATCCTGCGCACATATCGGAACAAAATCATGCTGGCACTGGTCGGCCATCTTGCAAAAATTTATCACCTGCAACCAAAATATAGGTAATCTCTTCATCTACAGAAAGCTGCAAATTGTTGTTTTTCTTTTGTTTAAATCCTTATAGTCTTATATCGATTAAAAGCATACACCCACATTTAACCATGCTAGCACGGATTCTGAGATAAGCCAAGTTTTTAGGAAAACAATGTCCAAAAACATTTGAGTGTGCGTAACACAATATCAATTAATGTCATCGATATGTATATAGATAAGCCTATTCAATACAAAACGCACTCTTAAAAACGTGCCGCTTGCTTTGTGTACCTACCAACTTTGGGGGGCAATTCTCAAGCAAGGATAATTCCACATGCTTTAATCATCGGAAATTATATCACAATGCATACAAAAAGACTAGTTTTACTCGATATAAATATTAATATTAGGCGCTCTCGACGCTTGCTATCTCGCGACTGTTGGTGCAGCTACATGACTTCGATTGGTTTTACGGGAACGTTTTTATATCAGTGAGGGCCTATTTATATACATCGATGATTAAAGTAGATTATTACCTACACTTCACCCGACTTTGTATGCCATTACTTTAGACTAATATGTTATTCTATTGATAGAAACAAATAACTTTTCCTAAGAAATGATATACTTTTTTTTACTTCTCCATACAGACTGATAAATTTCAAATAGCCAATTTGTATGGAGAACCAAAAAAAAGGGACTAAGAAAACATGGGTCAGCCTAATAACAATTTAAAGTCTAGGCAGGTCATGCATGGCGTATACGTGTAAGTGCACGTGTTACTTACCGGTTCTAAAGGAAAGAAGTAATCTTCAGCCTCAATTTCAATGTGACCACAGACTTCTATTACCAATCCTAACAAAAGAACTGAAATAAAGAAGAAACCAAATTAAACAAAAAAACTGATATCGACAGCAAAACTGATGTTACTTGAAAAACTAAAATTAACAAAGGTATTGAAATGAATAGAAGAACTAAAAATACGTCGCCGCTTTGAAGAGAGAAACTGCCTCTATGGTCTAGCGGTTAAGTCCCTGGATTTAGACTCGGAGTTACCGGGTTCGATTCCTGGTCGGGACACAATAATATTTATTAATGTAAATAAATAAATTTAATTACAATTTAATTTATTTGTGATACTTCTCGAGTTTGGTACGCTGGAGACATCAACGAGCTTGCCACTTGTCATAACTAGCCTATAGTAAAGTTGGCTAAACGTGAATCCGTTTATTTATAAACATGGCTTCTGACCACCCCGAAAGGGAAAACGGTCGTGATGATACTTTATTAATAGAAGCAATACTTCAGTAAAATCAATACCAATTTTATTGTTATAAAGATTCACATAGCTTAAACATAATATTAATAAAATAAAACTATGGAAGCGTTATAAATAATGTTACATAACGCTGTATTAGTATAGAGAAATAAGATGACAGAGTTAAATAAAGATATCTAAAAGACGACAATAAATAGAACTAATCAAAGAATATTTATGTTAATTAGAAACATGTTTTTATATCTTTGATATATTATATTTATGCTGCAATGCCATTTAAAGAAGAAAATGTTTCCCTACTTGCGAGAACTTTTATGAAAACCATGTTGATAAGTTTAGAAGTGCGGTTTCCGGCGTGGCTTCTTCAGAACTAAACCAGGACAGGATGCAAATATTAAACAATATTCTATGTGAAATAGGTGACTTTCTATCATCTATTGTACTAAATATTTTGCTTAAGGATCATAAACATTCTATTGAGTCGGTTTATTCCGTTCAGTATGTCTCCGTAATGCCTGCTGACCTAACTTTTCACCTTTTTAGTAAGTTTTGTTTTCTAATCGTTATTATTGTTAAATAACTTTATTGTACTTTAATTGAATTAAAGTAAGAAAGGGGCTGTAATTGCCGTAATTTAATTTTCGTTTATTTACAGTTTTAATATTGCTGGCATGGTTGTTTGGAAATTTAAAATGTTTTCCTCACGTTCCTGATTACATGTCCACACCATCTGTAAGTTAGTAATTAATTACTATTTTTATTATAAAAAATGTATAAGGAGGTTAATGAATATTTAAGAAGCGAAAGAGATATGTCGTGGTTCCGGAAGTTGAGAATGAGAGGCCCGACAGTGACAGTATTTCTGATATAGATAACGATAGTTCCTATGTTCCTTCTATTTCTGGTAATGACGATAATGAGGTTAGTGCTGATTTACCACAAACAGTTAACGAGAGGCCCATTAGAGAAAGACGTTTACCGTTTTGGCACAAAGATTATGAATTTAATTTCTTTAATTTTAGTATGTTCGCGAACGATGAACCCCAGACATTTAAGGAAGCAATTGATTCTGTACACAAAGATGAGTGGATTGATGCCATGAGAGATGAATATAAATCGCTTATGTCACACAAAGTATGGAGATTAGTGGATAGGCCGAAAAGCACTAACATTGTAAAGTGTAAATGGGTCTTCAAACAAAAGTTAGATGGCGACGGTAATTTAGACAAGTTTAAAGCGCGTTTAGTTGCAAAAGGTTTCACTCAGCGATATGGAGTCGATTACGAGGAAACATTTGCGCCAGTTGTAAGACATTCAACTCTTCGTATGTTATTTGCACTTGGTGTAGAATACGATATGGATATAGACCATGTTGATGTAAGTACTGCATTTCTGAATGGAGATTTGTATGAAACTATTTACATGGAACAACCTACTGGTTTTGAAGTTAATTCTAAAAGTAAGGTATGTCTTCTCCAAAAGAGTTTGTATGGTCTTAAACAGGCACCTAGAGCTTGGAATGAGAAAATTCACAATGTTCTTATTAACGACGGCTTTACGTCATTAATTTCCGAAAAATGTGTTTACGTTAAAGGTAGAGGTGTAACCAAAATTTTTATAGCTTTATACGTAGATGATTTATTTATTTTTTCTAGTGATTTAACTGTTAAAAATAAACTTTATAACATTTTACAAACTAACTTTAATATTAAAATCTTAGGTCCTGTCAAATATGCTCTTGGTTTAAAGGTAGAAAGAGACAGATCTCAAGGTACCCTTAAATTATCGCAAGGGGAATATATTAAAAATGTTTTAAATAAGTTTGGCATGTCTGAATGTTATAAAATATCAACTCCAATGGAAGTTAACTTTAACTTAGAGAAAGCATCTCATTGTGACACAAACTATCCTTACCGTGAGTTGATAGGTAGTATAATGTATCTTGCTGTCTGTACTAGACCAGATATTTCATACGCCTGCAGTAAGTTGAGTCAATACAATTCGTGTTATGACAAAACTCACTGGACTGCTGCAAAGCGAGTATTAAGATATCTATCTCATACAGCTGATTATGGTCTTAATTTTAAAAGAGGAAACTCAATCATTGAGATTTTTTCTGATGCCGACTGGGCTGGCGACGTCATAGATCGGAGATCATATTCAGGTCTTGTTACTAAATTTGGCAATTCTCTTATAAATTGGGAAGCACGAAAACAACAAACTGTAGCGTGCTCAAGTACTGAGGCGGAATATTATAGTTTGGGTAGTGCGGTAAAAGAAGCCAAATTTATTCGTAATTTTTGGAACGAATTAGTCGGGATAGAATTACAAGCTCCAATTGTTATTTACAACGACAATCAGAGCACACATAGAATGGTCAGCGATCAAGCGTTTAGACGAACTAAACACATTGATGTTTGTCATCATTTTATTAGGGAATCGGTGGCGAACGAACACGTTAAAATAGTGTACAAGCCTTCTGCTGAACTTGTAGCCGATCTATTTACCAAGGCACTTCCAAAATGTAAACATAAAAAATTTGTTACAGATTTAGGTTTACATTAATGTTAATTTTACTTGTACATTTATTTATTAATTGTTGTTTAGTATTAATTAACTTTGTGTGTCTTTTAGTTTTTCCCTGTTATTATTTTGTTCGTTATTTATATTTCTTTGATTGCTTTACTTTACTCGACCATTTCTGTTTTTATTCTTATACATGCTCGAGTAAGGGGAAGTGTAAAAGATAAAAACGTAGTGTCAAGAGGTTGTCACTCATCTTTTTATGTTTCAATGAATAACAAGTAATTCTTTATAATTTTCTCTTTAGTTTAATTTCCTATGCCCATTTACATCCTTACATCGCCCTTGCCTAACTGTCAAACCCGTATGTTATCCTCATGTGCGAAACGCCAAAACTGCCGCCGAAGCGTGGACTAATCTGCAGCGTGCATATGAGAATGCTGGCGTTAGCAGACGATTACAATTAAAAAGGAAGTTATCACAAATCAAGTTCGTTGACTATTCTTCAATTGATCACTACATCGGAGCAATAATTTCTACAACTCAAGAGTTGACAGATATTGGTTGTCAGATAGATGACGAAGAATTGGCTGAGCAGATGTTAGTAGGGCTACCTGAAGAGTACGATCCCTTGGTAATGGCCATAGAGGCTACTCAAATCAAACTAACTTCGGATTTTGTGAAAAATCGCCTTATACAGGGCGAATTTAAAAAGTATAGGACTGATGGCAAGGACTGTACCTTATCCGTTAAAAACAAAGATGTGCCTGTGTGTCAACGCTGTAAGAAGCAGGGTCACTTGGTTTCGGACTGTTTTCGGAAAGTGAAGAAAAATTCTTTTTCTAGGTCTTTTATGCCGGATTTACATAAATCAGCACTAACCTCATTATCGTCATTACCAGAAATAGAAGGAACATAGGAACTATCGTTATCTATATCAGAAATACTGTCACTGTCGGGCCTCTCATTCTCAACTTCCGGAACATTCACACCGTCTTCATGACTAGTATCGTTTTGAACACATTCATTATCACGATCATCTGATATAGTAACATGTTCATTATTTTGTACACCATTAGTGACATCAACAATAGTTGTGTCATTACTAACTGGATTGTCACAAGCATTATTTTCGTTAGAAGAAGAAACACCTTTAACATCTTCTAAGAAATGTACAGATCTAGCAGAAATAACAGAACCATTTGACGGATCTGACAATCTGTAACCTTTTGTATGGTCACAGTATCCTATCATGATATAGGGTTTGGATTTAGGATCCAATTTTTTAAGTTTTTGTGTAGGTGTCAAAGCGTAAGCTCGACAACCGAAAACACGAAGATGACTTAAGTCAACTTTTAAGCCCGTCCAAAGTTCTTGGGGAGTAGCCCCCTTAATTGCGACAGACGGTCTAGCATTTTTAATGTAAACTGCAGTATTGACAGCTTCCGCCCAATATTTAACATTTAGACCTGAATCCCTAAGCATAGATCTTGCAATTTCCATTAATGTACGGTTTAACCTTTCGGCAACACCATTTTGCTGTGGTGTATATGGCACAGTAGTTTGATGTATAATACCGCACTGTGTAAAATAATTATCAAAACTTTTATTACAATACTCTGTGCCATTATCGGTACGTACACGTTTAATTGTAAGACCAGTTTGGTTCTCGACTAAAGTTTTGAACTGAATAAAAATATCTAAAACGCTCTTTTGATCTTTACGACGTAAAAAATATACAAAAGATTTACGTGTAAAGTCGTCTGTGAATGTTATAAAATATCTTAACCCATTCCAACTACACTCTGGCATAGGCCCACATAAATCAGAATGTATTAATTCCAATTTAGTAGTGGCTCTATTGGCTTGTCCTTTCGGAAATGGAATATTCGTTTGCTTCCCCACAATGCTTTGGTTAGTAATTTTATTTCTAACGAATTGCCAAATTTAGTAACAAGACCTGAATATGATCTCCGATCTATGACGTCGCCAGCCCATTTAACCATCTGTAAGTTAGTAATTAATTACTATTTTTATTATAAAAAATGTATAAGGAGGTTAATGAATATTTAAGAAGCGAAAGAGATATGTCGTGATTGTGACAAGTGGCGCTCAATTGTCTCTGCGTACCCCGCAAGGGATTTGGCGTGAAGATATAATAAATAATAAATATTTCCAGACAGGTCACACAGCGCCATCTAATTTCCGTACGCTACAAGGCTTGTGTTACGGAAACTAGATGGTTGATAAACTACATATTATACTTTTCTTTTGTAAATATATACATATTATACATATAAACACCCAGACCGACACAAATTATACAATGTACAAGTTGCCCCCGGTGGGAATCGAATCCACGACCTCCCGAGTTCACGGCAACGTTTGTTACCACTAGACCACGGAGGCGGTCGTATGTATGTATGTACTATTTAAAAACTCAACATTGTTCTTTTAACTTCTATTTTATTATTGTCTTGTAATAATTGTCACCGCGATACCTCAAGGACGGTTTTGCCTATCTCTCATCTTTCCATGATAAAATTCTTCGCTCCTCTCACAACTCACTTCTTTCAGTCCCCTCTCATCATTCCGGATTTGTTTCAAATTCTTTTGTCGTTGTCGCCACAAATTTATGGAATGATCTTCCTGTAAACATAAGACAAGCAACTACCAGATCTTCGTTTAAAAAACTCGTATATCTACACTACCTGAAAAGCTCCTCACAATATTAGTAAGTGTACAGTACTCCCAAATTAATAATGCGCATGCAGATCTTCGCTAATTGTCGTATTCCCGGAAACACCCGAATCATTGAATCGTAAGAGCACTAAACAATGCACTTGCATTTTGCACCTTGTTCCAAAGAAATAGAAGTCAATATCATGAGTACACAATCGAAAACAATTCGGGCAGTGTTTTTTTGTTTTTGTTTTTTTGGCGGTGACTGCACGTGTTCTCTCTGTGTGGAATTATATAGAGCTGCTATTACACAACCTTCTTGGTTTTGTTTTCAAAGGTGAATTTAATTTCAACTTTAATTATCTTATTTAAATACTTTATTTGACAATTGCTTGTCTGTCTGACACAGGCAGAGATTTTATATTTAAAGGAGGTCACTACAGTACTATAAAATTTTCGAAGTAAATCAATCCAACAAAGATTGTAGCATATTCTCAATCGTGTGGTTTTCCACGCTATTTACTTACATGGAATTATCGAATCAAATTTTGTTACTGATAAATCAATATTTATCTCTTTTAGCACAAAACACATAATTCTACTAAATTATGCATGAAGAAAAAGCACTTAACCACTCTATATACATATCGTCTTCCGACGCTCGGGGAATACGACCGTTGCCGAACAGTGACGAAGATTTCTATGCGCATTATCACTTTGGGAGAGCTGTATATATGTATGTTTATGTATAGTATTATGTATGTATTAGTATATTGATATTATAGTACATATAACAATATAATATGTAAGTGTATAATTAAGCCGTTAATTTTTCTTCCTAATTTTTGAATATTTCTTTCATTGCACCTATAATAGTTCAAATTTGTCCCCAAGGTTTGGCTGTCAGAAAATGTCTACGGGCATTAAGTCCGCCTTTGTACTTCGTGCAATAAAGTTTTAAATAAATAAATATTATTTTACCCTATATTTTGACATTTTGTTTAAATGTACGTAAATAATATTAATTGTTGAAACAGCAGTAGCCCTATTATGTTACATAAGCGCAAACGTTATATAATGGAAACCGTTAACTATATATGAGTATATTAAAGTTGATATTTGCACGACCGCTGTCAAGGTCGAGCGCTTATAGAGTTGAGAATTGAATAATATTTTGTAATTATGACGCAAGCTCTGACGTCATCAACTAATAACGTTTGCGACTAAGTAACAAAAACAGGTCTATCTTTATACAAAGTTATTGTGATCTTCTGCTTTCAAATGAATAAATAAAATAAAATCTATTGATCGAAAGATGAATTAAAAGAGTAGAAGGAAACTCTTATTCAATCAGAAAGAAATATTTTGAATTAATGTCTTCTAATAATTTCAATACTTCTCTGTTAATTTTAGTTCTTCTATAAATTTCAGTTTAGTTTTTTATAATTTTAACGGGTCTTTACGCGGTTTACCTTAGAGACATATTTCTCCCGACGTTTCATCCAAGTTGCATTGGCCGTGGTCACGGGTCGACGGGAGAAATATGTCTCTAAGGTAAATCGCGTAAAGACCCGTTAAAATTATAAAAATTTCAGTTTTTCTGACAATATCAGTTCAGTCAATTTTGGTTCCTCTGATAATTTCAGTTTTTAATTTAATTTGGTTTTTCTCCTAATTAATGGTAGTCAATCGTCATTTGAAATAAATATTGTATTGATTGTCAATATAAAAATAATTTATCCACAAAAACAATTATATTTATAATTTCTCAACCGTGACTTCGTATTTGTTTTATTTTATTTATTAAGAACGCAAAACAGTTTACAGTAAAACCTTAAACATAATACATAGTAAGTAAACATTAAATGTTACAATATAACCAGTGACATTGTCCATGTAAAATATAGTAAAGCAAATAGAGCCAAAGTAACTTTAATAAATAAAATCATATATTTTTACAATATTTAACTCCAGACCTTTGACTGTGTCAAGTGCATTTGATTTAAACAAACCTGCTGATGATGCAAACACTTCTAGGTCATTAAAGTAGGTGTTCTATGAAATCAAAAAAAATATTCGAAGTAGATACAAAAATTAAAAAAAAAAAAAAAAAAAAAATTATAAATAAATTAAACTAAAAATACCTATGAAATTAAAACTATTCTACAAAATAAACTACAAATATGAAATTACAATTGAATAAATTATTTTGTTTTTAACGTATCTTACCTCTCTGTAATAAAATAATGGTCAGAAAATAAAATGTGTTTAGTAACAATTACAAATATCTGTTCACAGGACCGAGTTCAACAGTACTGTATAATGGCAGAGTCTTGCATTCACGACACCATACCGGTGTGTGGACAGATGGCTGATCAGAAACGGACCTTCCTAGACTTGTGCGATATGCTGGAATTTGTTTGCGATACACTGCAAGGTATGCTAGCAAAATACATACATCTTGTGGGGTGGGCAGAGACAGTTGAGCGCCATTTGCCACAGTCACTGCATACCTCTTTTGCTTCACCCACGTTTATTAACCTTTTCATACATGCCCTTTTTGTTTTGTAGACTCTTTACTACCAGTGTTTTATTTATTTGGTCGTAATAGATGAATCATGGTCTGTCTCTCTGGTTCATAAATCTTTCTTCACTACATTACAATACATTCAACATGCCCAAACCATCGGAGCATGCCTTTCTTAATTTTTATTTATTTAAATAGTTTATTGCACTTAAAAACCTAGTACATAGACGAGCTATAACGCCATAAAGCATTCTTCACCAGGTCACCTAGGGGATCATGAAAGGTAATGGGCAGGGGGAACAAATAATTGAGAATTACTTAAATTACTAAGATAAACACAATGACTTATTTATAGCACACAAAAATACATATACATACAATACACATATATACCATACATATATAAATTAGTCCATATGCTTTCTTTCATACCCTTTTGCGTATTTCGTCGTTACATATGCGGTCCGCCAAAGTGACGCCGCATATCCGACCTCGATGTTCACGAATGGCCGGTGTCCTATTTGATAACATAATTATGAGATTAGTTTAAAGTTGAATCGTTGTCTGTCGAGATCCTGCCGGAGAAAACGGGAAATTATCTCATCCCCAACCCAGGCCTATTGAACATCCGGGCCTGAATGACTCTACTGTCTGTCTGTAACCTATAGTTAAGGTTTCAGTTACTACGAGTAAACCTGCGACTAAAACTGTTCAAATTAAGACTAAAACAAATGCTGGTTAATAAATGTTTTTATTCGACAAAAGAATACCTAAACACTAAGCTCGACAAAGTCATGTGACTAAATAAATATTTGTATGCTAGAAATAGCAAAGCATGTGATATAATTACATATAATTATTTACATCCCTGTACCTACCATGTTTCTACAATATACCCACTCAGAAATGAATAATCTTTCTTTTTTATCTTTTCAGTATACATCCACATAGAAGACATTGATGATTGCCCTAATCGAAATTCCAATAAAAATGGATAAACACAAAAATACCAACATCGCGAATCTATTTTAAAAACGAATCTTTATAATGTGTTTAAGTATCATTACGGTAATGTGGCCCGGTTTGACCCCTTGGTTGTTAGAGCGAGACAGAGATAGGGGTTCGGCTGTAGCGTGAAAGAGATAGGAATAGTAAAGGTTGACCGGGTAACAGGTTGAGCAGACAGAATAAGTATAGCGACTGCAGTAATGTACGCTGTGCAGATCTGGCGCATCTTGGCTCGGTTTCATCAACGTCAGTTTTACTAGAGATTAAGGTATAGATGAAAAAGTTAATGAAATTAATCTTTTTTTTTTATACTAGCACGACATGTGACCTTGAGCCCACCTGATGGTAAGTGGCACGCGAGGTCTGTGAATGTTAGCAACTGGAATCAGACATCAGCCCCTAACACTATGCCGGCTTGACTGGGCATAACGGAAATTCAAGCCTGATCCCAAAATGTGTCGATACTGGGTCTATCGGCACGAACGGTGGATCTGCCCCGGCAGACTGTGCAAATTACCACAATCAGTCCGCCTAACACCTATTTAATCATAATATATATATATATAAAACAAAGTCAGGTTTGTTAGAACACTTATAACTCGAGAACGACTTGACCGATTTTCATAGCTTTTGGTTTGTTGGATTTGTCTCCGTCCCGAAAAGCAGAATAACTATTAAAACATTGTAAAATTGATTAAAAAATAAAATAAAAGAAAAAACATTTTCCTATACAAAATGTTCGTGGATTTCGTACCTGTCAAACAATGTTGGTTGTCAAATATTCATGCGTGTAGTCAGAAATTTATATCAAGCTACATATACAGAACAAATAAACAAATTACTTAATTAAAAAAAACAACAACTGTCAAATAGATTCTCACTTTTACGTGGAAAAATTGTCTGTTATTTGTCTTGTGTGAGGTGAGTTTTTTGTGTTATCTTAATAAAGTACTGAACCTAATATTTATTTTATATTCATTGTATAATTTCTATAAGATCATAAATTTAGTTCAGCTAATAAGTAACGCGACATTCAATGACTGTACAAGGTACAAGGTTCGACGGGTCAGCTAGTTATAGATATATTAACTATTATGCCAATGACGTGCCTCATAAGCATACGTAAAAATTGTGAAAAGATTTTTCTGCAACTGGCCGTATAAGTATTGTGGAACAAGGATATAGATTATTTTGTATTAAGACGTCTTCATTACACATTACGTCATGGAGTCCGTCTAATTTTATCGATAAAAATTTGTAACAGACTCAAGTTGTGTTTTTACGAATCAATGACAAAAATGGATATTTGATATAATGGAAAAGTGTATGCCGATAAGATCGTCATTTACGAATATTAACTTTTTCATCAAATATCCATTTTTCTCTGTTAGTGATTATAGTAAAGTTAAGGTTAGTATTTGACGTTACCCGGCCGTTTCGAGGTTCGTGAGAAAGCTACAATTTGAACAAGGCGTAATTAGCAAGTGGGTCCATTAAATCACGGCCACTAGCAGCCCCTCGCAGACCCATATCTGACTTTAGCCGCTTCACTGATTTAGAACTTTGAATTTTAATATTGGCTTACTATATTAATACCAATAACATAATAGCCTTGCGTATTGATGCGGTGGTGGCTCGGTAGTAAGTACGCTTTCCTTAAAAAAATCCAAATAGACAGGCGGTTTGATCCCCAGCATGTACCATATTTTTTTTAAATTCTATACACTTATATTTTTAATATATTTAATTTTAACCCTTTTAGGACCATACGAGTAAAGGTTATTTTAGCCATCTAAAATGAATCATGGGGTATCAAATAAAATAAAATTAAAATTAAAACACGAAAAAAATATGTGATTTTTTGTTTAAGATCTTTAGAGATACTGTTTATTAGGTTTGTTTATTAAAAAATAAGCATTTTGTTAAAAACCTTTATAAAAAAAAATATTATAGTGCAAATGAATTATAAACTTCAAATGACTATAGATATAAAATGGTGCCATAGATACATCCAATTTTTGCGAGCCTAAAAATACAAAAGGTGTGTTCCGAGACTAGAAAATAATTAATTCACATTCAGAATGGTGATTGTGATTGTGATTACGGTGGCTTTTCCGCACTTAGTATCTACTGGATCATTGTGCGTGACCTTTACTCCTTCAGTGGAGCCATCCGATCTCCTCCAAGAAGGCCAGGAGACCCGTTACGTTCCTGCAGACCTCCGGAAGAGTCCTAGCAGTCTGGAGGAACCTTATTCTAGGTGCAGCCACACTGTCGCACTCCAAAAGCACATGCGCGGCCGTCTCCTCCTCCGCCATGCTCCTCTACACAGTGGGCTATCTGTAATGTTCAGAATATAGAGATGTTTGTTATAGGCACAGTTTCCCGTCTCATTCAGATCTCATTCTGAATGGTAATAATTATTAAATAATTTGTTTTTTTTGCTTGGGACGAACGTGTCCCTATTGTCGTCAAATGTCAAGAGACATTATGTCACGCCTTTGTATATTTATGTGCATAAAAAAAAAAACAATAAGAAATACTTTTCTTGCGTAAATTAGTTATGACTAATTTACAACACCATCGATCCCGTGCCTCGGAGAGCACGTTAAGCCGTCGGCCCCGGTTGCACCACTAGCAACTTATGGAATCGTTAATAAACAGTTATACAAAGTTGGCATCAGACCCTCGCCAACCCGTTTGCGTTCCAGCGTGGCGAGTGTAGGCCAAATTCTTCAGAAAATTCTGGAAGGCCTATCTCCAACAGTTAGGGTCCTGTAGTCTGTGTTCTAGGACTTGTAATGATGAATCAGTTCTGTAATCTATTCTTCCTAACTAAAATAATAATTTGATGCTTGTCAGAAATGTTCTTTGGAACCTTGGTATGGACATATGACGTCATCACCAGACCACGACATGTGAGCAAAATCTGCCCGTTTAATTTTACCCTTACCTTTTACGAGCCGATTTTGATGCAATTTGGCAGAAATTAACCATGAAATTCTGAATTGATATGGAGTATAGGACGTTAAACACTAACTATGATATGTGACCCCTGCTGAAATAAAAGCCTATGGGAAACGCCCAAACAGCTAGTACTTAATAAAGGATTGGTATTTGAATTCATTCAAAAAAATTAACACTATAAAGTTGTGTTTACATCGCAAGATTGGGTAGACCGATATGGGTTCCTGAGACCCAGTAACGCAGGTTTGCATCGGCTAGCGTTGTTTGTTGAGGAGCAGGTAAACATGATGAGACGAACGCACTGGCCGCTGCAATCGCGCCATCTGCCCGCCACGCCCTGCGACCCCGCGCTCCTTATTTAGGGTTAACACGAAATGGATTATCCATAGTCATAATAATATAAGGTGAGTTGGGGAAAGTGTAAATATTGCTTAAGTATAACTTACAAAACGGTAGTAATTTTATAAAACAGCTACACATTTTTGCCGATATACGAGACAAGTCATAGATAGATTCTAAACCTAGATGGCTCGACCCTATTTTACACATATGTCGCATCATTTTTCAAATCAAATCAAATCAAAATCACTTATTCGTGGTTTTTCGGTACATAGTTCTTAGGTTAGGGTGAACATGCAAAAAACCTACCACATGTGGTGTACGAATTCATTACATTAACAAATACAATTCTAAAAATAATAACAAATTAAACATGCAATTTTAAATGTAAATATTTTTTTATTTGAATATTAAATAAATGTATTTTAAATTAACGTTATCTACCTTAAAAGACGAATTAAGATTACGGTTTCAATGAAATTTGACAGAAGGAACCCTTGGAACCCAGGTTATGATCGCCACGGCATGTGACAGGACGTAGCTGTCGCCAGATTATGTTTGTTAAATGATAATACTACACTACCTTGCTAGCAGTACCTATCTGTAAAGAAGTCAAATATAATATTAACAATGAGTTTATTTATAGCCTTACATTTAAATAATTTATGATAAAACATGCGAAACCTATGGGAAAATCATGAGTCAACAAAACGCTTCTGTTCTCGAAAAACAATTATTTTTCGCTATGCATTTCCAAAGCTGTGAATCATTATAGTTCTCAGAAACAAGAGAATCCGCCAATCGATCAAATTGAGATGTCTATATACATATAATTTTTCAATTTTGTACAAAATTAAATTGTATGTTAATCCTTTGCCGAACCCTATTCTCAAAATTGTTGGCTAAGTGAAGCCTGCTTTAGTTCTCTGCCTAACTAATGGCTTTGCTCGGAGATTAAGCGTTATAAAAATATCGAAGAGAAAAAAAAAAACAAAAACTAAAGACAAGTTACGAAAATGCACAAGGTTAACAATCGGTTATGAAGGTTTAACCATAAACCACAGATTACACGCGGTTTACGTCAATTTTATACTTTTTTCTTTGGTTTTTTTTCGTAATTCCAAACAACTGTTATACAATTTATGTTTTTATGTCATTACTACAAACTGAGAAAAAAAAAATATTTGATATAATTCATATGATATAAAAAAAAAACTAAAAAAAAAAACCTACTTACAAAACCTAATTTAAATATAAATCGTATCCGCGCGGCATGGTGGCAAGAACGCTCGCCGCATTTCCTTGCTAAATCGCTATGCTGATTCTCTGGGTGAGGAAAGAACCAGCCCTCTTGTCCCCAGAGCAGACAATTACACATAGGGTGATGTTTTTTAAAAATGTTTTAGCGCTTGGACCCCACGGGCCTAAAGTCTCTACAGCAAATGGCATAAACACATAATTCATATTATTTATTTTATTAGACAAAATCGTACAGTCTATGAGAGCTTTAACGTTTTTCCATCATCAGATGCAGAAAGCAAACAGGATAAACAAAAAATAAAAAAAGGTATTTATTTTCTCCCACAAAGCATAACAATATTTTATAAACGTTTATGTAGGAGACTGGAGGCGAAACTAAACTAAGCAAAAGCTTAGTCTGTGTTAAAGCACTCCAAGTTTCTCTGACTCAAACTTAATATTATTAAAATTACTTGACTTAAGTACTTGGAGCCATTAGAGTTGATCAATTGTCATGTAAAATGTATTATCTATTATGTTTGGATATAAATCTGTTATATACATAGAATTATGTAAATGAATCATCATTAGTGGATATTTTTTTAATTTTACGGACATTAAAAATCCATTCAACATTAATAATACACATAATTAATTTAATCCAGATAAAAACTTATAAAATCTTTTAGTACTCCAATTCCAATCAAATTCAAATTGTTTATTTATTCGAAGTTTTTCTTACAAGGACTTATAACTAACGTTGCTGTGCCAATGTCAGTATGACACTGTGTGACAGCAATTGTTAGCTCCCAGGGAACATAATAAAACATGCAGCAGACAAATACAAACATGCGTTGAATATTTTTTGAAAATAACAAACCTAAATCGAATATATACAAGTAGTATAAATATTTATATAATAAAATAAAATTGACTAGAGATGCAGTGCTTTTACGCATAATACCTAAATATCAGTTTAAGTTATTTATTTAATTTTATTATAGCACAAACAGTCATTATACAAAGTTATCACTATCACTATTATAAAACAAAGTCCTCCGCCGCGTCTGTCTGTTTGTTCGCGATGAACTCAAAAACTAGTGCACCGATTTTCATATCGTTTTCGCCAATGGATAGAGTGGTTCTCGAGGAAGATTTAAGTATATAATTTAATAAATTTAGTATTTAAGTTTTTGTATACTTTAATGATATTTGTTGGAGGTGTCGGAAAAAATAAGTCAACTGGGAGATTTCAACGAAAACACTGCCTAAACCCTTTGAGATATAACAAAATAATGTATAGTGGAAAAAAGTCCGCGTTGCCATGCTGTCTATCTCTTAAAGATAACACACTATTTAAACACTTTAATAAAAGGACAAACTTAAAGCGGTAATTAATAATCTATTTACACAAATACGGTAATAATCTTTATCATTATAAATACGTTAGTTGTCTTAAGCATTTCATGAAGATATTTTTTTCCCTTTACACCATGCAAATTAAATAAATACCTTGGGAGATATAGCAAAATCAAAATAATGCGACACGAAATTAAAGCAAAGCCGGGCAAAACTGCTTGTATAATCATAGAACATGAAAAAAAAAATTCTTAGGACCAACACTTACATAAACTGTAATTTCATTAATAGGAGAAGGAAGAGAACATATTTCAAAATTATATTATATATTTATAAAAAAAGTAAAATATGAATTAGTGAGATTTTATAGCATTAATGTGACTTTCATTCGAAGATGAAAATGACTTCAATTGTTTTACGAGGTATTGTAATCAGTACTGTAGGTGGTCTGCGGCTGATGCTATCTGCCTACTGATTAATTTAGACAATACCAACAAATGAATCATTTACTTTCTAATATTATTATTAATATATTAATCTTTTTTTCTGTACGACCGCAGAAGTCTTTTTCAGTAAGTCTTGTTTCAAGCGGTGTTTTTTCTATATAAATATCACCATGGCAAGCTACAATATTAATTCTCCTTGTAAGTCAAAATTGGCATTTAATTGGCAAATGGCACATACTTTCAACGTGAACAACAATTAGGTGGTAGGCGGAATGATGGTGGCTATTTGCCCAGTCTACCGGGGCGGGGAAGCATCCACCGTGCGGATAATCCTAGTTAATATATAATTGCCGTCATGCCTAGTCAAGCCGGCATAGTGTTAGGGACTGATGTCAGTCATGTTCGATTCCAGTTGCTAACATTCATAGACCTCGCGCGCCACTTATCATCAGGTGCAATGGGCTTTAGGTCACATGTTGTGCTAGTATAAAAAAAAAAATGCATGTACCATCGCGTCTACGTGGTTGTAAGCGGAATGCGAGAAGCAACTGATACTTGTAATTGTAATTGTGATGTTCATAGATTCTCTGGTTTTTGTCTTTGGGGCAACATTATACGGTCTTGTCCAATCTTGGTCTTGCAGTATTGGTCTTGTTTTTTTGCAAGATATATTTATCGCAGTCTTTTGCAACCCTCATCCAACCCCCGCCAGCTACCTCTACCAGGCGGAAGTCGTCCCACTCTGCATCGAGAGGATGTGGTCTCCATTCTGAAACCCGTTTGCCCCATCGGTAGTAGGTCCTGCGGCAGATGTGTCATTTTAGTTTGCTAATTTTAAAAGCTATGCCAGTACCATTGATTCTCAGATACATTACAGAAATACCAAGCCTAGCTCTCCATAGCTCGCGACCTTGAATTTGTGGACCAGACCCATCGTCAGTGCCCACGTCTCTGCTTCGTATGACATTACGGCGAGTACGCAATGGTTGAAGGTCTTCAGACACTGTGGTATAGGTGATGATAGGATGTGTCGAAGATTCCCGAATGTCGGCTTCATTGCTGAAGGTAGCAGATCCCACCTGAATTGTCTGTCCAAGATAGACGTCACTCGGTAAACTGTGGACAAAACTATAAAAAAAGTTATTACGGCGCTACAAGATCTTTACGACTCATTTAACCCTTAAATAGCTCAACAACAAATAGTAGCGCTGACTCATTGACTAATATCAAGAACCCGGGAATTTATTGCATTATTTCTAAGTCAAAATGCATCAAAGTTTATAATATGCAATATGCACGAATTTTTATTGCTTCTAAAGATAGATCATGCAAATAGACCTTTAAAACTATGATCCATATATAATTTTATCCAAAAACGGTACATACATTATTACTATTACACATGTGTGGTTTGTTAATGTATTGTTTAAAATTTACCGGGAATATTCTAAAGCCTTGCGTAATTATTTATTAATAATTACTATAATCTTTGCATCACTTACTGAAAGAATTGGGCCTAAGCAGGTCTGCCGTCAATACATTTATGGAACGAGCTTCCAAGACGGCATTAACGGAATCATACAGTATTTGGTTGGGTAGGGAGAGAAGTAGAATGGTGGATGGTGAGCGTATTATCGCGCAATAAAAAAAAGGAGGCCTCCTTTTCTTAAACCAGCCTATTGTCGGTCGCAAGCCTGAGACACCATTCTTCTCATCTCCTACCCACATACGATGAACCCGGCACCCGCACGATGAATCCATGGAATGCTTAGAAATTTGTCTTCTAAAAACTTTTTTTTTTGTTTTGTGACGTTGAAATTATAAAGAAAACGTTTTATAACAGCGTTTTGTTACTCCGAATAAAATTATTTTTATTTATGAAAAACTATAAAACTAATTAAATTAATTGTAAGGTAATGATGTAAAATGCATTAGGTATACCAAAACTAGATGTTTTTGTGTTACATTATGACAGCTTTAGCTCCATACGTGTATATCTATAAATGTATATTTCTTTTATATTTATTGTTAATTACAAGTTCAGTCATATGCAGAGTATTCAATTAAAATTCAAAAATTCTTTATTGCACTAATATACATAGGCGGGCCTAATGACTAAGCATTTTCTAAAAACCAACCTTTGGGAGTGTAGAGAGACAATGAAGGGTGCAATGATCTCATTTGGTGCAGTTGAGTTTCACAACCTGATTTTTTTATCAAAATATGAGTAAATCGTAAGTATTAGCAAAGCGATTAATAATATCTTAAAAAAATATAAAATAAATTATTTTAAAAAAAAATCGACGATGATCGCCTCTGTAATTCCGTTTTTTTTTATTTACTTAAATATGCGAATTTATTTTTATAGTAAATAAGTATCAATGTTTTATTTATGCCATTATAACTAATTACCTAATTATATAATAAAGCGGGTCACTAATTCTCATTAAATGACTAAGGATGAGTTGCACCAATACGAAATCTCTGTATAAATGATTACAGTTAATAATGTAGTCTAATGTACCAGTTTTTTTTTTAAGGTCAGCTGTCAGTTCGTACAATTGACTTCATTTTTAACTTTAATCGTTACAATGGGGTGTATCACTAACTTTTTATCACGATAGATGGCGCATGATAGATGGTACCTAATATAACTGTCAGTTGCATAGACAACTTGTATTTTTATTACCAAATGTATTATTTTCTGGATATTATTCCGAAGTGAGCAGCTTTTGAGTGTACAAATCGAGATTTCCAAACGAAATCAAAGATACAGTTATCTCAAAATTGCCGTTCTATTAATTAAACTTTTTTTTATTTTTAAAGGTGTGCGCTTTCTTAATTCGTCTTTAAAGGAAGGTAACGTTAATTTAAAATACATTTATCTGTTATAAAAATTAAAAAACTACAAAAACATTTAAAAAAATATGCGGCATAGGTGTAAAACAAGGTACCATTGCCGCTAGCGACATCTACAAAAAGCTTTGCCTGATACACCCCATGGGTCTCTGTAAGACATGGTTTCGGACCCAGCCTAAGACCACTGTATTGTGCCGATATATGATGTACCGATAAACGTGACCTTTTAAAAGAATATTTGGCGGTTGCAGAAAGAATAATAAAAATAATCTATGATCAATATACTTTACGTGATTGGTAGTAAATTAGCCAATGACGTGCGTCATACACAAACATACGTTAAATATGTCAAAAGATAATTTGCCTTTCTGCAACCGGTCGTACCTATAAGATGTTAGGCTAAACCCAATGTTTTTGAACTTTATATTAAGTATTAAAAGCCCGGATCATTTGGTTTCATCATTAAGTCAAAACGCTAACCTATTTGAACCTCCTGAGTTCCTAGTACAACGGACATTTCGATGAGGTGCCTTGATAAAAATGGTTAGCCTAATAACGTGGCGGTGCCTTTGACTATTGTTTACAGGGGGGATGGTAGTTGGGACGTGATTTTTGGTAGTCATGCCGGTGTCCTTTGGCGCGGACCTCCCTGCTGTTAGCGGAGACTAGAGGGAGTCCGCTATATAGGCTGTATGAAATGAAAATAAATATTTTATTTGCTAGAAGACTACCTCCGTGGCTAGACCATAGATTTAAACGCTGAGGTGACCGGGTTCGATTCTTAGTCAGGACAAAATAATTTGTGACATTTGCTTCTTTGCTTTACGTAGTGGAAGTTGGTGCGAGAGGAGTTCCAGCAAAATATTTGCATCACTTACTGAAAGAATCGGTCTGCCGTCGATACTTTTATGGAACGAGCTTCCAAGACGGCATTAACGGAATCATACAGTATTTGGTTGGGTAGGGAGAGAAGTAGAATGGTGTATGGTAAGCGTATTATAGCGCAATAAAATAATGCTTTGAAATTTGACTTCTCTATTTGCTTTCAAGCATTCGATAGGTCACGAGTCGTGCAGGAATTTAAAAAAAAAAACTTTTTTTTTTTTAATATAACATATTGTTCCTATTATATTAAATAAAAACAGCCTGTAGATCAGGTAAGGGTGTCCGATGTTTCGGCAAGCGAGGAGCACGTGGCGCAGTTTAGGAACACGTGAGTGGCGCGCTAATCACGCGATGTCATTGTGGTTCCGACAATAGCTAGCTCTTGGAAATCCAACTCGATCCAAACTTGATACCGAGTTTTAATCGATGTTTCCAAACAAATTGTCAAAGTCCAAATATCTTTATTCACGTAAACCTTTTACAGACTTTTGTGACACGTCGTCTTTTTATATTTGATGGTAAGTAGCGCGCAAGGTCCATGAATATTAGCTACTGGAATCAGTTATTCATAACTAACATCAGTCCCTAACTCATAAGCCGACTTGATTAGATACCTTTTCACACTTCGCTTGAAGGACTCCAGGTTATAGGAAAGTGGAAAGACAGAGGACAGACAGATAGTGGGGTCGTCCAGGCCCGGATCTAATGGGCCTGGGTTGGGGATAGAGACATTCCCCCGTTTTCCCCGGCAGGATCTCAGCGGGCAATCACCCACCAGTAATTCATGCACTTTTGGTGCTGGGCGCCGTCACTGTATAACAGCGCCCGTGTGGCTCACGAACCCAGGGGATCTAGGTTCGACTACTTCAGCTCCCCTCCAAGAGCACTTCTCTAGGACGCGGTCTTCCGTTGGGGGACCGTGCGCAAGACGGAGCGATATTCTGAAGATGCTTGAAGTGTCCGTTGTCGGCCCGATAGAACATATGTCCAGTCAGGCCGACGACAAATTCCTCAATAGTAGGCATCTCCAGATCTCGAGCTATGACGGAATTACGCACGAACCATGGTGCTCGGGAGACCACTTTGAGCGATATGTTCTGCTGACTTTGGATATTGTCCCTATTGGTCTTAGCCAGAAGGTGGTGCCAGGCTGGCATAGCATAGGTGAGTCGGGAACGGATGAACATCTTGTAGATCCGGACCTTCAACCTGAGCGGCAAGCTGAAATTCATAAATATTAGTAAACAATTAAGATAATTACCATTATTATTATTCCAAATCAACTGTTACTTTAACCATGTGTGTATTAATTTAACTTAATTATAATATATATAGATATGTAGGTATTTATGTATATATTTATTCAGTATATGTAATATTAGTATGTAAGTCTATTATTACCTCTTCACACTCCCAAAGATTGGTTGTTAGAAAATGCTTAGTCATTAAGCCCGCCTATGTACAATATTTTTTTAGTGCAATAAAGAAATTTTGAATTGAATAATTACACCCAGTAACAAAACATTAATAAGAGGCCGCATACAATCACGACATGTGCGTTTAAGGCAGTACTACACATACATATTAATTGACCCTACATTAAATGGACGCGATGCGATACAGGGCTATTACTGCTCCTGTATACATGGCCGCCGCACAGTAGGATGTTATATTAGATTTTATACAAAATTATAGTTAAGAGAGTAAATGTAAGCATACTTTTATTATTATAATAAGAAACAATGAGCTTTGCATAATGACATTTATTTAACTTTGATATAAAACTGCTAAATGGAGTCACTTTGTGAATTAAAAATATTTCATATTACCATACCCCACAGTAATGCTCTTTAAACCAGTACATGTAGACGTCTCGGGTTTTAAAATAAGGTATGATTTAATAGTGTTTGCCGTAGGTATTTTGTCCATAGTAAGGGTCCCAATGTCTTTTACGACATAAAGCTGTACAAAAACTGCGACAATTCCGCATTCTGAGCTCGAAACCGCAGAAAATTGCGTCAAAGCAAAACGACCAAGAGCTCGGACCGCGAGGGACTAAATAATGTTTTCGTATTAGTAACAAGATTGTGTTGAGATTATGGTTTTTTATCTCAGCGTAACTCGGTAGCAGCATTGCATCACGCCTGCGGGTATGGCGGGGATGCCCAATCGAGCTTTTATTTCACGCTAAAATCGGTTAGACGTAATACTTTTATTTGGGTTTTAGCCGACTTTTTAAGATTGTTCTATCTACTTTTATTATTATTTATAGTTCTAACTTTGATAATTATATTGTACAATGTGCTTTTTATTAGACTAGAGTAGCAGAAAAGTTCTAAACTAGACGCCTGGCTTATATATTTATTATTTAATTTGACGCTAAAATATGTTTTAACTGAAATTTTTGTTTTGTTCCAAAGGCCAAATTCTCCAGATATAAGGAAGGCCCATCTTCAGCAGTGGAGGTCTAGGACGCTGTGTTCTAGGGGCTGTAATGATGGTGCAATAAGCACGGGAAGTGTGACGGTTTATGCTGAGAACCTCAAGCTTCTTGACGCACATACGCCAACGTCAGTACGGTTTACGATTTTGCCGTTTGTAGTGGAGAATTTCGCCAAGTAGTTGTCCAAACGGCTGATGGAAATGTCTGGAGGCAAGAAGGCTGGCAATTATTTCTGCCAACGTACAGAGGGGAAATTTTGACAGTCTTCTTAAGTCTATCTTTTTTTTTATTTATAAGTTATTTTTTACTATTTAAAGTAGTTTTTAACTGCCTCCGTGGTTTAGTGGTTAAGTCCGTGGATTTACACTCGGATATACCGGGTTCGATTCCTGGTTGGGACACAATAAATTATTTAATTTATTTGTGATATTTCTCGAGTACCAACGTTAGAGACATCGACGAGCTTGCCACTTGTCATAATGGGCTTATAGTAAAGTTAGCTAAACTTAAATCCGCTTCAATAAATTAAAAAGTTATTAGTTTTATTTAAAATATTTAGCGATGTTTATTAATAAACGATATTGAGATTAGCAAATGTGTTTCTAGCATAGATTATTTTAGGTTCCAGAAGCTTTAACAGTGATGCATGAAGATGATGTTACTGAATTATCTACCTTCATTCTATGGTAGGGCGCGGTGGTGGCTCGGTTGCAACAACGTGTTCCTTAAATCCTACAAAGGTCGGTTCAAACCCATCCGGCATGTACCAATGAGAAATACACTTTTTTTACGTGCATTTGTCATAGATTTACAACACCACCGTTCCCGTGCCTCGGAGAGCACGTTAAGCCGTGTCGGTCCCGGTTCCAAAAAAAACAACTTGTGGAATCGTTAATAAATTCTCATTAAAAATTGACATTATATCCTCGCCAAGCCGTCTGGCCAGCGTGGCGAGTGTAGGCCAAACTCTCCAGATATATGTTCTGGATCATATACCATCTCCAACAGTGAAGGTCTAGGACGCTGTGTTCTAGGGGCTGTAATGATAATGATGATAATTCTATGGTAAGAGTGATTATTACTGGTAACTTGTCAAAGTTTTAAAGAACTTAAATGTATTTAGCATTTTCGTAAAACCAATTGACTGAGCAATAATTGATCGAGAAGTAATTGAAGCTTAAATTTAAAGTGTTTTTTTTCTTTTTTATTAGTATTTTTTCTTCATTCATTCTTCATATATATTCTTACATAAATATAGTTTAATGTATAAATTATTATTATATATTTTTATTGATATATGTGTAGTAGTATGTAAATTATTATTATGTATGTTTAAGTATTTGTTTTTTTTTATAATGCACCAGCAATCGTCTACCACACTCCCAAAGATGGACAAGTATAAAATGCCGAGAGGCATTAAGTTCGTATAAATACTTTCATTTTAGACACCTTATCTACATTAATGTTATAAATATTTAATTATAATTATAATTAAATAAAAACACAAACAATAAATATAAATTAAAAGCTACCTAAATAATAAAATTAAAAATAAACTAAACAAAACCTTAAATTAAATAAACTAAAAGCCTAATTAATATAAAAACAAAATACTGACAAATATCTTGATTATAATCTACATGTCATCGAATCCAGGAGAAGATGAATCCAATGTTCCAAGGACTCCGGCGACATTACCTAGTTGGATGGCAACACTGATCCTCTGAATAAGATATTCCCTACTCAAAGGATCACCTGTTGACGCTCGGATGGCAACGCTTATGTCGCGTATTAACGATTTAGCGTCCTCATATTATAAATAGGAAAGATTTGTATTTTTGTGTGTGTGTAATAAACTCAAAAACTACTGTGCCAATTTCAAAAATTCTTTCACCATTAGAAATCTACATGCACCCTCAGTAACATAGGCTATATTTATTGGTAGAAAAGATTAGGGATCTTTACTAAAACTTTAGTAACGTAACTCAAAGTGTCAAAAAAATGCCATAAAACGTCTTTCATCGCATGCGCTGCGGAAACTATTTTATATTTATTTATAAACTCTTTATTGCACAAAAAAACTTAAAAGTAATGTACAAGGGCGAACTTAATGCCTTTCGGCATTTTATAACAGCTAACCTTTGGGAATGTGGTAGAGGATTTGCGGGGTGCATTATTATAAATATACAATTTACATACAATACATAATAAACGTTACATACTACTACTTAAATACATAAATATATATATATATATATATATATATATACACAAATACGAAACCAAGTAAGTATATAGTACTGTTTACACACAATAAAAATATATATAGGTACTAGGAAGATCTATGTTGTTTGTTAAGAAAGTGAGCGATAAGTAGATTTTTTAATATATTAATAGACGGGGCGCCCGTCTGATAACCAGAGGAAGTTTGTTCCACTCCCGAGCAGCGGAAACTGTAAAAGAATCTGAATATCTACTGGAAGAATGGATATGAACTATTGATGATAGAACAAATTTATGTACTACAATATTAAAGATATGTTCTTTAAAATATCTACAAAATACTTCTCGATATCATATATCCAACTATTATCGTTATATCAGAATAACAACTTTTTACATTTTAAAAGTTGATAGAAATATCGACCAAAATTAGACCATGTTACTCATACTTCTGTTTAAATTCTTATCCAAATAAATCATATTGTTTTCAAGACTGTTTGAATTCATGTAGATCACTTATTGAATTGTTCAAATCAGCTTTTCCAATAAATAGATATTACGAATTTAATAAGTCAAAGAAATAGAAAAAAATATAATTTCAAAAAAATATATATAAGACGTTAAAATCTAAATATAACATGCCTATCGGGTACATGTAGGTTTTTTTTGTGGACGACACAACATTACACGGGCAACGCCGGATCAAACACCTAGTTCTAATATGAAAACAAAAATATTACTCCACTATAGGAGACGGCCATTTTATAAATTTTTGGAGAATTAAACCACGCTAGCCAGATCGATTGACAAGAGTCTAATGTCAATTTTAATGACAATTTATTAACGATTTCACAAGTTGGTATCAGTGGAACCTGAACCGACAGCTTAACGTCTCTTAGGCACGGGAACTGTGGTTTTGTAGATCTATGACAAATGTAAGAAATAAATATTTCTCATTAGTACAGCAAGAGGTTTAAACCGACCTTTATAGGTAGTATCAAAGTAAAGTATCATCACGACCGTTTCCCTTTGAGGGTCGTCAGAAACAACGCTTATAAATAAGCGGATTAACATTTAGCCAACTTTACTATAGGCCAATCATGACAAGTGGCAACCTCGTCGATGTCTCAGGCGTACCAAACTCGAAAAATATCACAAATGAATTAAATATCAATTAACTTTTAATAATTTAAATGAATAAATATTATTGTGTCCCGACCAGGAATCGAACCCGGTACCTCCGAGTTTAAATCCACGGACTTAACCGCTAGACCACGGAGGCATCTAATAGCCAGATGGAGAACTAATAATTGTTTGTTGATTTAGGTTTAGTTTCTATGGGACTGTTACGCTCAATTTGGATAAAATCCTCTAATAAGATATGATTTAAAAAAAATAGCACGTGCATTTAAACATGGCAATTATTCTACGTGCTAAGTACTAATAACCACAACATGGACACGAATCACTCGAATTAAAACGCTATTTACCGACCTAGCAAATCGACTAAACGTAGGCAGGCACATAGCGTAATGTTCAATCATTAAATAGTAATTAGCATTTAGCTTTCCCAGCGTCGGGTCCGCACACTCGTCGACTCTCGCGCACCTCCACAAATCATCGAACTGCGCACAAATCAGCACATAATGCGACACTATCAATAACTGTCATTTCATCTAATCATTATACCTCCGTCTCGTTTACGCGAAACAGACGTAATTACAACGAGGAATTAGTGACGTCTCTCTCGAACTCATTAATCTAAGCAGACGGTTGCGACCGACCTATAGCTCCGTTCTTTTCTTACAGCGAAGAAAATCCACCGCGTAGGCTTCGCCAGAAAAAGCGCTTTTAAAAATCTATGCATCTCGCTCTGGCGCTGTCTGTCTATACGCTAAATAAAGTCATATACACGATTATTTTTTTCCTGTTGAATTAAAAATCAGTTGTCTCTTTATAAAATGACAAGTCAGATGTGTTTAAATGGTTTTCAAATTGCGTTCGTCCAGTCCACGTGAAGGGACTCGTTAGGCGCGGGGGCTTGTTTTTTCGATAAAAAATAAAATAAGGCTCGCGGGAAAGAGAGGTTTGGTAGAGCCTTTTTATAGTCGTTGGGCTGAAGCGCTCGCGCACGGAAGTATTTGAGCTTCGGGGTAGTGTTAATCCCATTTCGATAAAAAGCTCACGCATAAATTGACGCGCTATCATTAAATTCGAAATATTAAAATGAGTTTTTATTCCGAGTAGGATTTTTTTTTAAATCGACTTGTGTGTGGTTTAGGTGTTATATTATGGCAGGCACGTGCCAGTTTATTATCGGGATTTGACATTTATTAAGTGGAGTTTAGGAAGGGTTGGTAATCATTAGGACATTGTAATCCTGACTGTGTGGTCGTATTATTTGATTATGACTTTGGTTATTTGATACAGACATTGGTTTAAATATTTATTGGTGTAAATTATCGTGAAGTGATTTTTTAAATTGTTTTATGGAGTTATCGTCGTCTTCGTTGAACAAAATGTTTCTCAGGTTTGTGTTTCTAAATTATCTACTTTTTTTTGTTTTTATTTAAACAAGACAAAATTTAGGGTACATAGGGAAAATGTTGCCAGTCTCCTTGGGACTATCCCTAAACGGTCATCTCTAGAATATTTTTTTTATTTATTATTTAATTTGTATTAGGTTTAGTTTAATTTATTTTTTATTAACTGCCTCCGTGGTTCAGCGGTTAATTCCGTGGATTTAGACTCGTGGGTACCGGGTTCGATTCACATAAATATTCATTAATTTAAATGAATAATAACTTATGAATTTAATTATTATTTAATTTATTTGTGATATTTTTCGAGTTTGGTACGCTAGTGACATCGACGAGCTTGCAACTTGTCATGATTGGCCTATAGTAAAGTTGGATAAATGTAAATCCGCTTCTTCATAAGCGTGGTTTCTGACCACGGAAAGTAAACGGTAGTGATGATAATAATATTTTTTATATTTTAAGTAGATTTCAATATTTTCAAAAGATTTTTCATATCTATGTACCTCTCACAGTTTCTGCAGCACGCCAATCGAATAAACTGCTCTTATCAATTAGACTGGCAACTTCATTAAACATATATGAGCATCAACTATCTTCGTACCGTCTCAAAATATATAATAAGAACGAGACGTAATTTCTTAACTAGACATTGATTATATTTATTAATATAATATTTATTTACCTATATGTATTTGAATTTATAAATTATTGTTCATGTATTTATATGTAGGTATGCTTATTTAAGATTAAATTTATTAGGAACTCCATAATATTACTTAAATTAAAATACGCACTGAATAATATATATATATATATATATAAATATTAATAGTAACTAAATAACTGCTTTAGTTACCCCAAAGGTTTAACCAGTATAGACTGTCAATCAGTATTAGGTCCGCCGTTGTACTTTGTGCAATAAACTTTTTAACAAATAAGTATATTTCAAAAAATTACTTCTGCCAACGGCTCGCTATACAGGTGGGAAATGTTGCCAGCCTTCTTGGGATTATCTCTGATGGAACGTCTCTGGAGGACATTTTTAACTGATAGATAGTTTATTTTTTTATTAGATAAAGTTTATACGTATTAAATTTTGTAGATTGTAATTATTATTTGAATAAATGTACTAATAATGTAACCTATTATTTAAAAAAAAAATGTGTAATAAGGCTTTAGTTGAAAATCTTATACCTAATGTAACCTAATTAAATTCTTTAAAAAAAAAACACTAAGTAAAAAAATTTTGTCCATGCTAGATATTCCTAATAATTAAGTTTTATAATATCCCGTCGGGAAAGTAAATTATCGTCATATTTCGTAAGTAATTCACAAAATATGAACGCTACGAGTGTACCTATATGCCAGTCCCTACGTTACGTTACAGTTACACTGTGCAATTTAAAAATAAATAGGTATGGTTTAGTAATAATAGCATCAGGCAAAAAACTACAAGATCGCTATTAAAAAAAAAGTTATTTCCATTTCCTTTCCCAACAAAGTTTTTCTTGTAAAATTGAATGTACGAGTATATCATCTCTTTCGATGTGACAAAGCTATTTTAATAGCATTTTGGATATATATATATATTTAAAGAGCGGCGCAAGTATGTATATTAAAAGATTACATATTTTTGCCGTTTGCTGTTGAAACTCTGGGCCCATGGAGTCCAAATGCAAAAAAGTTTTTGAAAGTCATAACACCGCGTGTCGTCTCCTGTGGTGACAAGAGGGCTGGCTTTTTCTTTGCCCAAAAAATCAGTATTGCAATTCAGCGGGGAAATGTAGCCAGCGTTTTGCCACCATTCCACGCGGAATATCCCTATCCTTAGTATTAATATTAATTAAATTTTAAATTTTTTGTATTATTATTTTTTGATTATTTAAAATTATATGTTATAATGTATATATTTATTACATGTATGTAGTATTATTTGATAATGTATGCAATAATAATGCTTGGTGATGGGAAGGTTAGATACAAAATAATGTTACCATATCTGCCAGTATATAGTCAGCCTGGCACCACCTGTTGACCAAGCTCAACAGGGACAAGATCCAAAGTCAGCAGAACATATCGCTCAGAGTGGTCTTCCGAGCGCCGTGATTTGTGCGTAATTCCGTCATAGCTCGAGATCTGGAGATGCCTACTATTAAGGAATTTGTTGGCAGCCTGACTAGACGTATGTTCTATCGGGTTGACAACGGACACTTCAAGCATCTCCAGAACATCGCACCGTCTCGCTCACGCCCCCCTAACGGGAAACCACTTCCTCGAGAAGGGCTCCTGGAGGAGAGCTAAAGTTGTCGAACCTAAACCCCTTAGGTTTGTGAGCCACACGGGCACTGTTAGTCTAGTAACGTGTGTATTGAGTTGCCAAAGGGGTGGTTTCCTGCTGAGATCCTGCCGGGGAAAACGGGAGAATATCCCCATCCACAACCCAGGCCCATTCATCATGAACAACCCTGATTGTTGAATTGTTGTTGCAAGTATAATAATAAGTAGGTTTAGCTGAAAGTATCTCCTGATACACAGAAAACTTTTTCGAGAGATAAGGGCAAAAAAAATGCTTTTTTTTATTTGTAAAACATTTATTTTTACGTTGTTTTTTTAAATTATTTTATCAACGCCTTAAGCTCCAACACATAAAATAGTAGTAGTAGAAAAAAAAATTACGCATAGGACACACATAGGTACACACACCCACGCGCATAGACATACACGCTAACACACAACCAGTTTATTTCTGCTTATTAGTATTTTTTATTTATTTTCTATATTTTTGTTTTTAATGCAGTAGCACGATTGGGTAGCTTTGGTGTATGTGGCTGATGGTTAGGAATGAATTCATATTTTATTCCGTCTTATCTATTGGTAAATTAAATGTAATCGAATGTTATAGTTTTGTTTTCATTCATTCATTTTCTTAGCTTTTAAGCACTTTTTTTTTGATTTTTTGAATTTGAAAATTTAATAATATTGTATTTTCTGTTAATGCTATTGGAGTTCCAGATAAATAAATAAATTAGCTGTGTAAATAATATTTCTCTATAAAGTATTTATTATTATTATTTTATGGTATGTATAATGTTTATTTATATGTATAATTGTGTGGTATAAATAGGTGATTGAGTGTATTTTAGTTATTGTCATATTTTTGTTCATCCTACCCATCACCTTTCATAATCCCTAAGGTTAGCTGGTGAAGAATGCTATTTTTATAGTGCGATGTTTTTTAATTATTTATTATACATATATGCAATAGAAAAAAACAGCAGAATCAAATTATTCTTGCTTTAAGGAAATATTTTTGTTTTCAATAAGGCACATGTTACACAAGACTTGTCACTCACGTATTGCCCGAGGATATCCTCCTAACGGGTGTCGGCAAACAAAACAACAGACTCGATCATGTATGGGGGGCCTATTCTGGTTAAATTCAATCCGGTTTAATATTTATTACAAAACCGTTTGATTTAGTTAAAGTTAAAAATAACGGGTACATGTAGGTTACAGAGTTTTATTTGCATTTTAAGAAAGAATAGTATTGTCAATATACGACAATGACAGGGTTGATGGGTTTTTGTTTTAAAAGAAGAAAAAAAGGAAGATCGAGGAGCTCGGACCGAGAGGTCGACAGAGCGAGTATTTTTATAAAGATTGGGATTAAAATAATAATTAGTTAAAGTCTACCGCGTAATAGTGTCCCACGTAGATAAGTGTTCAGTTTTCTACATATGTAATTATTTCTAAAATATAAAGTATAAAAAAAGTTTTATGCATTTTTAATTAAAAAAGGAGTTCCGTAGAATCCTCTCCGTAACAATTAAAAGCAACTACATCCAACCGCAGGCGTTGGATAATCATGTAACTGCAAAGGGCAGTAATACTGTAACGTATGTAGGTATTCATAATGTTAAAATTAATTTAATTAAGTATTGCGCCTACCATCTATTCTGTCTAAATGTCCTAAAGGTTTGTGCTGTCAGAGAATGCCTAGCAGCATTAAGTCCGCCTCACTTCACTATACATACATACTCGTATGTATTTATTATATAGTATTTGTATGTAGGTATACGCCTCCGTGGTCTAGTGGTAACAAACGTTGCCGTGAACTCGGGAGGTCGTGGGTTCGATTCCCACCGGGGACAAGTTGTACATTGTATAATTTGTCTCGGTCTGGGTGTTTATATGTATAATATGTATATATTTACAACAACAAAAAAGTATAATATGTGGTTTATCAACCATCTAGTTTCCGTAACACAAGCCTCGTAGCTTACCACGGAAACTAGATGGCGCTGTGTGACCTGTCTGGAAAAATTAATATATAAAATAAAAATAAAATATGTACGTTTATTATACTTATATAGGTATGCTACGTAAATAATGTACATTATTCAACCATTTTTATTTTTAATATTTTGTGCACCTACTCCTGTCACTTAAAACTCTCTTATTGTCCTTTAAGGTTAACAGGCAGAGAATGTCTAACGACATTATGTTAGCCCTTTGTACTTATGTGCAATAAAGTTTTTAAATAAAAATAAAGTAAAGTAAATGTAAAGTATCATCACGACCGTTTCCCTTTCGGGGTGGTCAGAAACCACGCTTATAAATAAGCAGATTCACATTTAGCCAACTTTACTATAGGCCAATCATGACAAGTGGCAAGCTCGTCGATGTCTCCAGCGTACCAAACTCGAGAAAGATCACAAATAAATTAAACATTTATTAATTGTATTTATTTACATTAATAAATATTTTTGTGTCCCGACCAGGAATCGAACCCGGTAATAAATCCGGTAAATAAAAATAAATAAAATAAATAAATATATTATAAAACTAAGTCCTCCGCCGCGTCTGTCTGTCTGTTCGCGATATACTCAAAAACTACTGCACTGATTTCCATGTTGTATTCACCAATGGATAGAGTGGTTCTCGAGGAAGGTTTAAGCATATATTTTTTAAAGTTTTATATGCCTTTTAACATGACAAAAAATATTTTGGATATTGATAACTTTGAGTTCTTAGAGGTCCAAAATATCTTATATAAATAGTAAAAAAAAAACTCCCTAGCAAATTCCACAAAACTTCGCATATTCGTACGTCTTTTAATGTGCACCATCGTGCGTTTATCATAGTGGAAAGAAAAACATCTATGTTTTTTTCCTTACTAGTTTTAACAATTTAATAGAGATAAGTTCTCTACTAAGTAGCTCGATGAGTGAACGAACAATTCGTATCGAGGCTGTTTTTTTACCAAACAGAATTTGGCGACTTTTACTAGTTTTTTTTTTGTACTAACGCGCGCTTGGTATTGTCCGTGCTGTAAGGGATATATTAACGATATTATCTGGGAGCTTTCAACAAAAACCCTGCCTAAACCTTTTGAGATATAACAAAATAATATATTGTGAAATTGTATATATATATATATGTCTAACAAAATTATAAAAGTCCACGATGGCATATGTCTATCTCTTAAGGATAACATACTATATATATTTTAATACTTTGAAAAAAGTGCAATTAGTGGTAATTGGAAAGCTATTTAGACAAATACTGTATTAATCATTATCATTTTAAATACATTATTTGGCTTGAGCATTTTATGAAGATTATTTTTTCTTTTTACACAACGCAAATTATATGAATAACTTAAGAGATATAGCAAAATGAAAATAAAGCGCAGCGAAATTAATTTACCGGCAACCTACAATTTTTAACCTATTATATTCCTCATAGGTATTAGTTTTATATAGATAGATAATACATATATTCTATTACTTTAAAATCGTGTGTAACACATCAACAGATTTTGCGGAAGTTATAGCTAAGGAAGCAGATATTATTCAATCAATTCTGACTCGCCTGTTAATCAAATGGAATCAATATCCAATTTGGAAAATTTAATGAATTGTTTATAGATAGATAGATATTTTTTATTGCACAAAAAATAAAAACATTCCAATGTACATAGTTTAATGTTTAGGCATTCTCTAACAGCTAACCTTTGGGAGAGTGAGAAGAGAGTGCATAAGCATGTGTATAAGTATATTAAGAAACTATGATTTAAAATTACTAACTAAAATACTATTTATCATCAATATAAATAATAATAATAATAATAAATATTTCCAGACAGGTCACACAGCGCCATCTAATTTCCGTGGTAAGCTACGAGGCTTGTGTTACGGAAACAAGATGGTTGATAAACTACATATTATACTTTTATTTTTTTTGTAAATATATACATATTATACATATAAACACCCAGACCGAGACAAATTATACAATGTACAACTTGCCCCCGGTGGAAATCAAACCCACGACCTCCCGAGTTCACGGCAACGTTTGTTACCACTAGACCACGGAGGCGGTCTAGTAAAATAAAAAGTAAAGTAATAAATTGACATCATATCCTCGTCAAGCCGTCTGGCAAGCGTGGCGAGTGTAGGCCAAATTCTCCAGATATATGTTCTGGAAGGCCACTCTCCAGCAGTGGAGGTCTAGGACGCTGTGTTCTAGGGGCTGTAATGATGAATGATAATAAATAAAGTATCATCTCGATTGTATCCCTCTTAGGGTAGGTCGCGTCCACGACGACAGACTTGCCTCGGTCGACATATTCACACAAAGCTGCAGCAGTTACAAGGCCAATATCACTAGGGTGCTTATTGATGATCAGCAAGATTGTTGATTGAATGGTTTATTAGTGCAACTGGTAATAAAAATATATATATATATATATATAACGATAATTAGGTCCGTGTTGTACTCAAACTATCTTCCTATATGTTCTTAGTGAGAAATATCAAAGGAAGTGATTCGAATGTAACTTATGATTTTTGTTTTTGTATCCTTTGCCTATTTGTATGTATCATTTCTGTTTTTTTCTCCGAATAAATAAATAAATAAATAGGGTGGTCAGAAACCATGATTTTTAAAGAAGCGGATTCACATTTACTCAACTTTACTATAGGTCCATCATGACAAGTGTCAAGTTTATCGATGTCTATACGTGCCCAACTTGAGAAATTTCACAAAGAAATTATGTCACGACCGGGAATCGAACCCGGTACCACCGCGTCTAAATCCACCAATACATTATTCAATACTAATATTATAAATGTGAAAAAGCTCTGTCTGTGTCATCATCATCATCATTACAGCCCCTAGAACACAGCGTCCTAGACCTCCACTGCTGGAGATGGGCCTTCCAGAACATATATCTGGAGAATTTGGCCTACACTCGCCATGCTGGCCAGACGGCTTGGCGAGGAATCTGTATATGTGTATATTACATATGTAGATAACTAACTACCAAAATTACATAAAATAATAAATACCTTTTTTAATTTTACAAAAATAAACACTAAAACTTAAGTGGGTAAGATATTTCTAATACGACCACAATCTAACAAATTAATCGAAGAATGACAGGAACAAAACAATTTCAAACTCTTTATTCCCACAATCATATTAAGGATCGACAGCCAAAAAAAATTAACTACACCATCAAACAAATAGAAATAAAATTAAAAAAAACGGACTCCCAGGTGAGATTAAAAGGGCCGCTGATAACTAGCGTGCCGACGGGTGCGCCTGCGCATGTTAACACGCTGGCAAACGATCCGACACAACGGACAGAAAAACCCGGTGTACTTGTCAAATGACTATACTACTTCCTCTGAGAGAATCTCTTATCATCTGTATATTATTATGTAAATAATGTTGAAAATTTTTTGCACAGAAGAAGCTAAATGACATCTTCCAGTTTGGGCTATTTTTGTAGTGCTTGTGATAAAAAAGTATCATCATGACCGTTTCCCTTTCGGGGTAGTCAGAAACCACGCTTATAAATAAGCGAATTCACAATTAGCCAACTTTACTATAGGCCAATCATGACAAGTGGCAAGCTCGTCGATGTGTCCAGCGTACCAAACTCGAGAAATATCACATATAAATTAAATATTGATTAAATGTATTTATTGACATTAATAAATATTTTTGTGTCCCGACCAGGAATCGAACCCGGTACCTCCGAGTCTAAATCCACGGACTTAACCGCTAGACCACGGAGGCAGTTAACTTGCGATAATGATACAAATTGACAATATATTATTTATTTAAAAAAAAATATTGCACAAAGTACAAAGGCGGACTTGCCCGAAGACATTCTGTGACAGCCAAACCTTAGGGACAAATTTGAACAATTATAGGTGCAATCATAGAAATAATAATAATACTATAATTATAAAAGGTGATTAAATAGGATTAATATATTCTTACATCATATATCTTCATATATATCATAATATCAATATACTAAATACTAATAATACACATTATTATACATAAACATACATATACTCGTATACTACTTACTAACGCTATCAGTAGCTATTTAAGAAGTGTAAATACACCAGTTTTATAAGAATGGTAATGTCGATATTATTTTATTATATTTATTATGATATAGTATCGATAATGCATAAATAGATTCGAAGTGTACCCTTACATACCAATAAAAAATAGTATATATAATATGTAGGATATTGATTTTTGATTTTGATCAAGACGATCATATAACTATCCTCCCCCTACTCCTCCTTAGCAGGTACCCCACTGTTGGGGATCGTGACTCCGTCGCAGTCCATCCACTAGCCGTTTCCAGTGGCTGCGGTCCTCGGCGCAGTGGATGGCTTGGTGTACTAGGATGTTTAGATGGTCAGTCACCTGACTAGACCATCGTTTGGGGCTTCTTCCTCTTGTTCTTTTACCGTCTACTTTTTCCGTTACTAAGAGTTTTTCCAGATTGTCGTCGCCTCTTCTAGCAATGTAGCCAAAATATTGCAGAATTCGGGTCAAGCAGACGGCAGAAAGTCTCTGTCCCTTGGCAAGATTGAGCTCTGCGAGCACCGAAACGTTAGTGCGTCGTGCGATCCAATGAATTTTGAGCAAACGCATATACTCGTATATAACTATAAAATAAATGTAAATGGCAGACACTTGAGACTTATAAATACGAAGCAATAAATAAATCTCAGCTTCAGCGAATCCTATTATGAATGCATTTATTTACACTTGTTGCATAAAGGCATTACAATATTACGATGTTTATTATAAAGAAGCCGGCGGACACCTGCCCGGAACGAAGTATCCGCGCATTGTTCTCAACTCCTAGAAAAAATCCAACATTTATGCTAATTTTAAATCTAACACTTTACAAGTGGATAGCTTTCTTAACTAGCAAACATCTGTGCTTCCCTCTAGCTCGCACAATACAGCATTTTCAAAATTATTCAATTCTAAGTCTACTAAATGTAGTCTACTAACTTTCTAAGGAATAAAAATTACAATAAATAATATTTTTCTGTTACAGATATGTGTTTTATACTTATATTCCTTCATCATTACAGCCCCTAGGACATAGCGTCCTAGATCTCCACTGCTGGAGTAAGGCCTTCCAGAACATATACTCGTGGAGCATTTGGCCTACAATCGCCACGCTGACGGCTTGGCGAGGATATGATATCAATTTCTTACTCCACAAGTTGATATTAGTAGAACCGGGACTGACGGCTTAACGGTCTCTCCGTGACACGGGAATGGTGGTGTTGTAAAATGACGAATGTACGTAAGAAAAGTATATTTCTCATTGGTATATGCCGGGTGGGTTTGAACTGACCTTTGTAGGATTTAAGGAACGCGTTCTTACTACCGAGCCACCACCGCGCCTTATATTCCTTAGTGGCAATTAACCTTAATACAAAAATATTTAAGTGCAGAATTGTAATTAAAATGAAAGAATTGGATCCTAAGTCAGCTTTATTACACATTATAAATTAAAAAATATTTTTTTAATTGTTTTGTTCTCAGATTTGAGCCCACAAAGTCAACCAAAGGTGCGAGCAAGATGCGTCGGGACCTGATCAATGCCGAGATCTCCAACCTTCGAGACCTGCTGCCTTTGCCACCATCCACCAGGCAAAGACTATCGCAACTCCAACTGATGGCTTTAGTATGCGTTTATGTCAGAAAAATGAACTACTTTCAACAGTGTGAGTATTATTATCATTAATCACAGCCCCTAGAACTCAGTCCTAGAACTTCACTGCTGGAGATCGACCTAGAGAATATATGTTTCCCTTTTATAACTATTTGACCAGGCTGGTTGGCGAGGCTCTGAGTCCATTGAGTGAAGGTCTAGGACGCTGTATTCTTGGGGCTGTAATGAAAAAAATGAAAAATGATGACTCATCTATTTCATTTTGAAAATTTTAAATGTTAATGGTAAATTATTTTTGCAAACAAAATTCGAGTTGTAAATCTTGCAATCAAGATCAAAAAACTGAATTGATGGTCATATTTTATTCACTAAGTTTGGTTTTATCGTCTTAGCTATCGCTGCACTAAGCATCCATGCTGACCAACTGCTAAACCATTTATCTTTGGATTTGATTACTGAGATCAAATTTTGATATTCGTTCCACGCAAAAAACTTCAAAGTATAGGTACAGCATCTTTTTAGTCTGTTTAGGTAAAAAATATTAAATATTTTACCTTTAAGAATTCTTCAGATTTTACTGTTTAAATATTTTTAAATAGAGATAAGAATTGTTCAGTATTTTGTAATTTTTTATAGTTAACATTAGTGTTTTCATCTTTCCCATGCTCCAAAAAATTTATGAAGACTCATCACGTGCGATCTTATCGACTCATCTCTCCCATCCCTTGAGTTGATATTTTGAAAACATCTCCCAAAGTTTAGAGTCACCTTCAGTCACGACAGGCTCGACATTAAGACGTTTTACATACATTTAGTATACTATCTTATCTATCTTTGCTATTAGCTCACCCATAACTTTGTCTTTCTTTCTGTTTTAGTATATAAAAGTCACGACTTCGGTTATCAGTACGAAGAGCAAGCGACTCCTACACCGAATATCGGATTTTCTAAGGTACTTTTTCTAATGTTTCTTAAAAGTACTTTACGTGTTTCACTACAATGATTTTTTTCCCCGTTACATATTATTTGTTTAATCGTTCGTAGTAGAGTAACATCGTTTGCTTTTTTTCAGGCTATGAGTGGATTTATGATGATGATGACACAGAATGGAAAATTGTTATATATTTCTGAAAATGCTGCTGAATATCTAGGTCATTCTATGGTAAGAAATATTTTGTTTATTTATTTATTTATATATTTGGAAAATTTACACTATTTACATAATAATAAAGAAGCTATATAAACAAATTGATACCATTGAAAAAAAAACACATGAATATACTTGTACAAACTAGTAGATATAGGTGAAAGAAAAAGTTTAGAATTAAACAAAACATATAAGAAGGTATAAAGTAACTCAGTAATAATAATAAAATATAATAAAAAATAAATTAGATCTAAAAAAACAATAAGATCGATTCGTTACACCAAATGAGCATCACAAAATAGTGATTTGGTATCATCATTCATCATTTCTAAGAATGGTTTAAATTAAATCGTAATTATTCCGTTATGTAATGGTTCCTCTAGTAAATATTTGGCAAAGCAAAATTCCAGCAAATTAAAGATCATAAAATTCAGTCTAACAGAACTTTAATTCCAAAGTTTATTTTATTTTATTAAATAAAGCTTGTCAAATGTGTCTTTTGTCAATATCGCATTGATAACGACCAGAATTGAAAACACAATATAAGATAGACTAAGACTATTGAAACTTCTATTCCTAAATTCGACATAAATTTTCAGGAAGATCTTTTAATACACGGAGACAGTGTTTACGACATCATAGATAGACAAGACCATCAGACAGTACAAGTGGAATTAGGCAGGGGAGCGAACGGAGAGACTGATAACATACCAAAGACTAGACATTTTTTCTGCAGAATGAATGTCTCCAGAAATGCGAGAAGACAAATGAGATTTGGAGACCAAAAGGTAACTTGTTTATAACGAAGATAAAAACACTAAAGAGCGCGTTTTAGATGCACATAAATAGTTGAATGTTACACTAGGTACTATTAATATTTTAAATGAATATACAGAACTAAACCGATAACTCTAAATCAAATTCAACATGATACTCTTAATATCGGTGTGTATCTGAAACTGATGTGATTAAAACATTATTTCTATATTATAGAACAAAATCTATATGTCTTTACACTACTTAAATGAAGATTTTTATTATTTTATTAGGTATTATTATTCATCTCAAAAAAAAACTAATAGTAAATATGTAATTAAATAACATATAGGTATTTAAAGTTAAATGGATATTTGTACGCTTTAAAAGCACAATGATGAGCATTTGTTAAACAGTCAAGTTAACTAACTATATCTCAAACAATAATAGAATTTGAATGAATCTAAAACGCATTATTATAAATACTTTTACTTTCTTTAAGCTTTTCTTAGTTGAAATAGAAACAATATCATCAATGTTTACTTAATTATATTTATTTTAAGTATTATTAGTAATACATTGGGTTTTTAAAACTTTTGATAAATGAGCCGCTCTCGTAACTTATTGACTGAAACAACGTGTCTAGAGAAATATGTTTGTGGTGTTGTTCACGTACCGTAGTTTCGCGTAGCATTTTCTTTTAGTTACATCAAAATTTTACGATATTTAACCAATATTTAATCCTTTTTAGGTGGTATTGGTTCGTGGTCATTACGTATCTCACCTCCCTTTATGCAGCAGAAATGAGCCCGTATTTTTAGCAACATGCACACCTCTTGCTATGCCAGAAACACGAGAATGCGTGGTACATGGAGCCACTAACGTATTCACTACTATACACTCGATGGATATGAAGATATTGCATATTGATAGCAAGTAAGTCTTCAATTATTATAGGTTATGATTATTATTGAGTATATTGTTTTTTTTTTATATATTTTGATTTTGTAAATTATGGTTCGATTTATTGTTTTTATTTATATTTGTTATTATTATCCTTTAAATTTGTTTTGTTTAGCTGTATGGTTTCTCTTTTTAGTAATGTAATTTAACTTTCTATATTGTTTTTCAAAATTTATGTATTTTTTATTTGTCGAAACTTTATTGGAATACAATTGATAACTGTAATTTTTATGTTCTAAGATCTGTATGTTTCCTGAATAAAGTTTTCCAGTGCGTTAATTTTTAAACAAACCTTTATATTTATTTAATTATTTACACATTTTTTTGTACCTAAGCGTCTCTGTGCTCTTGCAAATATTTTTAAAATTATATTCGTCTTATTTGCGTCAAGCCATTACTTCACTTTGAACAAAAAAGTATTTTTAGTTTATTTTATTTATAAAAAATATTAGCTAGTTTTATATTAAGAAGATTTAAAATTAGTTTTATCATTAATATTTTCATCTACCTATATTTTTTAAGCTAATCTACTTTAAAAATCGGGAACAGACTTGTAGTAGTGACTCAAACAAGTTCCTTCTCTAAGTCATAGATGTCCTTACTAGTAATAATAATAGATGTAATACTTCAAAGCTTGGCATCGCTTGCTGGCGAAGACCAACAGAGACAAGATCAAAAGCCAGCAGAACATATCGCTCAGAGTAGTCTCCCGAGCGCCGAGGTTCGTGCGTAATTTCGTCATAGTTCGAGATCTGGAGATGCCTACTATTAAGGAATTTGTTAACAGCCTGACTAGACGTATCTTTTAACCGGGCCGATAACGGACACTTCAAGCATCTCCAGAATATCGCTGCGTCTGACACCCGGCCCCTCCTAGACGAGAGGAGAGCTAAAGTAGTCGAACCTTAACCCTTTAGGTTAGGTTACCGGTAAATGGTTACCCGCTGAGATCCTACCGGAAAAACGGGGCTCATCCTTCATCCGAGCCTTCTGTTGTCTGTTTCGTTTAATACTGAATTATTTACATTTCAATGGTTCTCCTGCACAATTTGCGTTTTAGGCTTAGTGTTAGTATTACAATATAGTTGTGATGACGATATTTCATACAGCTTTTTGTTACAGTGCGGAATGGTATCTTGGCTGGAAGAAATCTGAGTTGATTGATGTGTCTTGGTACCAGTTGTTGCATTGGGATAGTTTACGGGAAGCACAGAGTAAACATCGACTATGTAAGTACTTTTTACATAAGGTATTTTTATGTACACCATTTAGATTTTCTCTTTTACAAAAATACATCCTGAATTTTAAAATACATATGTTGTTTTTTATTTTATTTTAATTTTACTTTATTACTTGAAGTAGGTAATATTTTAGTTATTTTCGTTACTTTTTTTATTATTTCTAAAAGGAATTGTATGTTTATTAGATATATATTTTTAAAAATTGTTTCAGAATTAGTTTTTCGAATAATATTTAGTTTTTGTATACTTATTGAAAATTTTATAATTTTGTTATTTCTTATAGGCAATAAAAGCTACTGTGGTAATGTGGTGGTCGCCTATAATAGGTGCAACATCTAACTTCTGATTTAGTGTTAAGTACAAATAAGTGTGTGATGTTAGCACTGTTGGCTACCCTATTATAAATAAATAAATAAATAAAATAACGTTTGAATCTGTTCTAAATAAGATCAAAAACTAGTATTTTGTTAACATTCTGTAATTTCGTATAATCTATTTCTTGGGTAGTATGTTGCAAATTTTCAATAGTTTTAATTATATAATTTTATAGTTTTGTTTGTCTAAATGTAATATCATCGATTATATTATGATTTTTAACAATCTAAATAACAATATCAACTTCTTCTTTTAGTAAGTCAATCGGAGCAAGATAAATGCTGCATTCTACTATTGAAGTTACAACATAGAAATGGTCAGTTTATCTGGACGCATGTGGTGCTGCAAGTTAAGGAAGCTGTAGATTCTCCAAGACAACTTATTGTAGCTACAAACCAGGTTCTGAGGTAAACATATAAATAAAAAGATAAATTATTTCACATCACAATCGCATCAAAGCCCAAGGGGCTATACCCCGACTGCTAGGAGATAGGCCCTCCATAACATATATCTGAAAAATTTGGCCTACACTAGTCACGCTGGTCAAATGGGTTGGCGAGCGTCTGATATCAATTTATTAACAATTCTACAAGTTGATATAAGTGGGACCGATGGCTTCACGCACTGTTAAGGGAAAAGTAGTTTTTAAATCTATTTGATATATGCATGGGTTCGAAACGTGACCCTTTTGGTTTTCATCAGTGGGCTACTGATCACCACGGCCACGATCAAACTCCGTTATCGAATCGAAGACGTGAAGTATTTGATTTTAGACAGCGATATAAGGTTTGACGTTACAAAACTACAAATTGACAGCTCGGATGTATGAAAGTTAAATATTTTTACTCGATTTGCTAGGGCAGATTAGATGATAATTTGTAGATTATAACAAAAGATATTAAATTTACGGTAGAGCCGGCATTAGTACACAAATATTTGGTACATTATTTTTTACGCCATCTATTTTGTTCTTCTTCTCTTGTCTTTTACACTTTCGTAAATTACAGAAGCACATATTGTCAGAGAAACAACAAAATTTATTTCTTGTCCATTGTTATATATGTTATAACTTCGGTCACGACACAATTTAGAGGTTTTCATTTTAATATTAAAACTTCTTTCACAGCGAAGAAGAAGCATCGATAATGTTGTCAAACTCGTGGCTCTACCAATACTACGGCTACCAGAACCAACCCTGCGGTATGCTAGACCCACGATGTCAGAAGTTCTTCAGAAGAGACCCGTGCTATCAAGAACCTTATTGCCCAGAATACCCATACCCAGTAGAAAGCCAAGAACAAGACTATGTTTACAACGTGCCTAGTACTTCGACTTATGTTCCTCAAAAAGTTCCTGTGGCTGTTGATGAAGGTTATATGTGTGAAAGGACATATACAGATAGAGGGCCGGTAGACTATTCGACACATTCACCACAGTCAACGATTAGCGAAGAAAGGTAAGTTTGAAATTTGTTTTAGAAAATAGGATAAAATTTTACATAAAATGCCAATTAAATGTTGCAATGAAAAAACAAAAGACACGGTACGAAGACATTACGCGTGGAACTAGCAAACTACATCAACTGACGCACTTGAATCAGTAGGAAGCTAGCTATCGAGCCGTTAGGATGCCACACGCGCGCTATATCTGCATTCTGTCTCGCTCGCGTCCCACTATAGGTCCGGTCTCAGCTCTCATAAACAGTATATTTCGTACATTTTGCACGCTATTCGCATCGGTAAAATGGACAAATTTCTAAGCCGTTCTTTTATGTCGTAAAATGTTAACAACGCTTTTATTAAACTTATATCAATATCCATATCTCGAGTGTGTTAAATCTGTGTAAATTTTGGCGGTTTTAATTTTTTCTCAATATTTCATATGTTATATTTTATAATCAAACAATACTATTCCGGCTTTGCATATTCATAATGGGCGAACCTAGGAAGTGAAAAAAAATACGATTTTAGCGTTAAAACCAATGGGTTACAAAATTGACAAATGACATATGAATCCGAAACCGCTCCACGCCCCAATCCGTTCGGATACCAAAATCAGCAAAATGAGTGAAGTGAAGCATATACGAAATGTATTTTTTTTTAAAGACGAGAATAAAATATACAATGTGTTTTTTTCTTAAATTACAAGTAAACAAGTGATAAGACCAAAAGTAAAATCAATGAAGATAAATTAAAAAATAAAACAGGTTGTACAAACTCGACTTCTGTGTCGAAAGTCTTCTGAAAAGAGCCTTGACCAACAAAGTAACCTCCCAAATCCATCAGTAACACATGACAAATCCGTTTAACAAATAAAAATAATGGAACATCTAAAAACTAATTGCTAAATCTACTAAACAATCACACGGCTTTAAATTGCCTGACAACCTCCACGCCCCTTACATTAAAAATAAACAACGTTTTGACGCCACGGCAAGGTCACCGAGCTCAATTTGTACCCGTCACGTCACTTGGAATATGAAAATCATCACCCTATCCATCTGTCCATCCGTTAGACTCTTCGTTGACGCGGCCGTAATTTGACACCTTTCATTACCATATTTATTATTGTGAGGCTCTGTGTGTAAACCAAATACATGTAAGGCTGTGTTCTCATTAGGGCTTGCAAATATTCGAAAAATTTTGGTACTCGTATTCGGATACTATTCGACTTAAAAGGTTATTAATTGATCGTTGTGGTGCAGTTCTGTATATGTTTTATTTTGTAAAGTGTTAGCTGAGTTTTTTCCTTGCAGATTCCTTTCTCAGTCAGATTAAACATTAACAGGTCACTGGAATCTGCTAAGCTGCTGGTCTTCTGTTGACAGCTTACTTATTGGACCACTTTGCTGCCTAGTCTTCTACTAGCGGGAGTAGAATCATTCAAAATAATTAAATTAATGACGTTTCATAAATGCCTGTAATAGGTTTACGTGAATAAAGAATATGACTTGAATTTTTTTGACTTGACTACTATTCGAATTATCCGAATACTTGGATAATGAAAAACCAAGTAATTCTAATTTCTAATTATTCTAAATAATAATCAAAAATTTAATTTCAATGCAAAATGAAAACGAAGGCATACATTTTACCTAATAAAATCTTATACATATATATCAAGATATAAGTAATGTAGTGCAATAATATTTATAATAAAATCAACAATCAGTAACATTAACAGCTAAGATAATCAATTTCAGCTTCGAGAGACTACGACTTTTATTAGCAATGAAATTCTTAAAATGGTCATTTGCGTGATTTACATCATTTTTATTTATGAGAAATCATCTGATTATTATACTACAATATAATGTTTTTTTCTTTTTTATATTATTATTATTTTTAGTTCACAACGATTGACTACTTTAATTTCATAAATTAACTGTTAAATCCGATTCGATATATACCTACAGTGTACAGTGACGTTTTTAAGGCTATCGAATATTAGTATATTGCAAAGTACACACATCAAAAAAGTCTAGGGATCAAGCATGTTTATGCGGATTTCTTGTGATTGAGATGTGGCTTTGTAATAAATTTATGATTTTATAAATTTATATGGATCCTTTTTGGTGCATTTCATAATTTAAAACAGGAACTGTCAATCAAATTCGAGTAAAAGATGAAAATCAGCTGTCAATATTTTCCCTATAAAAACATAAGACGCATTGAAGACATTATTAGTGCTACTGTTTCCCTACTACTGATTAAAACCAACGTTATTATGGAGCGGCGACGTCATTTAAGCAGGGAAGAAATGATCAGAGCCGTGGGAATGATAGAAGCTGGTTCCCGGCAACGTACTGTGGCTTTAGCTCTGAATACAAGTCAGAGTGTTATCAGTCGACTTTGGACACGTTACCGAACCACTGGTACCGTGGCTGAGCGCCATGGAGGACGGTATCGCTGCACCACACGGAGACAAGACCGATACATTCAAATCACAGCTCGAAGAACTCCAACAATAACCGCCATGATGTTAGCCGTGAGCCTTCATCGCTCTTCAGGGAACTTAATTAGCGACCAAACAGTCAGAAACCGCTTGCATGAAGTGAACCTTCATTCCCGAAGACCGCTACGGGTACCACCTATAGCAATGCACAATCGTAGGACTCGATATCAATGGGCTCTTGAACACAGAAATTGGACAGAAGAACAATGGCGTTTCGTGTGCTTTTCTGATGAGTCTCGTTTTGGTATGAGGCCGGATACAAGACGTATACGACACTGGAGAACCCCTGGACGCCAACAGCGAATAAAATCCTGCCAGGAAGTCCATCCTTATAGTGGTGGAACCATCATGGTATGGGCGGGTATTTCGATCGGCGGAAGAACTGAGTTGATTTGGATCAGAGGCAACCTCAACGCTCAAATTTATGCTGAGACGGTTGTATCAGACGTCATCGTTCCTCTACAAGTGCATATCGGTCCCTTATTTCAGTTAATGCATGATAATGCACGACCGCACACCGCAAGAGTTGTAAGACAGACTCTCGCCGCAGCTAACATCAATGTCCTGCCCTGGCCTGCTCAGTCGCCAGACTTGAACCCGATTGAGCATGCATGGGATATTCTTCAGAGAAGAGCTCTGCCGAATATGGAGGGTATCCAGTCGCAAGAAGACCTTTTTTTGTTGTTGCAACGAACATGGGCGGCCATTCCACAGCGTGATTTGGATGAACTCATTTTGAGTATGCCAAACCGATGTTCTTGTGTTGTTAGTGTTCGCGGTAGAAACACGGATTATTAATTGTTTAAGTTACCCAATCAAATTAAAAAAAAAACTGTTATTTCAGTCTTTTTTTCGAACTTTAATGTTAGTGGTTCAAATGTCAAAAATCCCTTTATTAGGAAAATGGCAATTTTTTTTACTAATGCAAAGGTGACTTGGTTTATCGTTACTGTAGACAAACGAAAACATTTTATTTGATCAATCCTTAAAGAAAATTTTAATGAATATCAATCAGGAGAAAAGTTATTGCAAAAATATATGTTGATCCCTAGACACTTTTGATGTGTGTATAATCGTATCAGAAAATTATTCTAATAATTTCAATATTCGAATGCAAGCCCTAATCCTCATTGTAGTAGTTGTTGGTGACTATCGAATAACAGCTTTATATTTTAATAAGAACAACTTATCCAGTGATAGCATCATTGCAAAACTCGCGCGCCAGCACTTTACAAACACGAATTTGTTATAACCGCGGGTGGCTTTAATTATAAAAACTTCGAACAGTTGTAAGCGCAAAATATGGTTAAACAACTAACTCACAAGAAGAAGACAAATTTATAAGCATTCCATGGATTCACCGTGCGGGTGCCGGGTCCATCGTGTGTGGGTAAGAGATGAGAAAAATGCTGCCTCGGGCTTGCGACCGTCAATAAGCTGGTTTAAGAAAAGGAGGCCTTCCTTTTTTATTTTATTGCGCGATTATACGCTTACCATCCACCATTCTACTTCTCTTAAATATTAATTCTCTTAATGTGAATAACCTCCGTATAGGTTACGAGTTTGCGCCAACTTGCCCCATTGCCCCAAATGGCGCAAATTGTGATTATAGAAATACACATCAGGTTTTAACTTTAATGTAAACACGGCCTAATGTCCCAGGTGTATTAACTTTAAAAGCACAAGTACCAGTAAAGAACGCAGTACCTTTGCCTTTTGCTCGAAATATATTTTACAGAGTGAACTTTTTTCTAAAATAGATACAAAAACATTAAATATATCACAAGATGGGGCAAGAAGCCAAACGGTATGAAAAAATAAGCTAGGACAATCGCACAATAAATTAGTCTATGACAGTGCAGTAGAATGCAGATCGGAATATTATTAGTAAAATAACATAATTAATTTCAAAGTGCACAAGAACACGATCATAAACGATAATATTAATAATAAATAATAATAATTTTACAAAAATTGTCTTATAACATTGTAAGTTGTAATCTAACTAGTTATAAGGCATTTTTTGTAAAGTAAATAAATAATAATAATTATTATTTATTATTATTATTACCGGTAATGGTCGTTTTCGACGTGCACTGTATAAATAATTAGGTATCTTGTTTTACTAACAATATGCCGATCTTAATGCTACTAAAGTGTAAAACACATTCTTCTTCGGAAATAGAAGAAGGACAAAATAATTAGCGTAAAATAATATAGGTATTACCAAAAATGTTTAGTATTTTATTATTATAAACCAGTTTAGTTACTTTCACTATTACTATATATACAAGTAACTCTTACTTACTATAAGTGTGTCAAAACACTAAAATTAATTTTCTCTTTCCAGATCTCCAATCCACTACGAGCAATCATCAGACATCGTAGTCAACGAAAACATGTACATGTACCCAACGCAACCAGCCAAACGAGAGTACTACGACCCCTACCCACGGTCCATACTCAACTACCACGTCTCAATACAAGAACCGTGCTCCTCTTTTGCAAACGAAGTTGCAGAGTTCCCGAGTCCTAAACGAATGAGAATAGGGCCCCCTCCTTTGTGCTTGGAAGGGACGGATGGCATGGAGCGATGGAATCCAAGCCCTCCCTGGTCCGATTCTGCGTTGCAAAAGTTGGAACATAACCAAAGATTTAATTATAACCCTATGGTTTCTTTAACAAGTGAAAGGGCTATGGTGACTTAGATACATTTCAAATCACTCGAAACTGGGAGGCGTGCGGTTACATTTTGATTAATCATGCAACTTCGGCGCCATATAGAGCACTAAAACCGTCAGTCCCGCTTCCACCAATACCAACTTGTGGAATCGTCAATAAATTGTCATTAAAATTTGACATCAGACCCTTGCCAACCCGTCTGTCTGGTCAGCGTGGCGAGTGTAGGCCAAATTCTCTAGAAAATTCTGGTAGATCCATATCCAACAGTGTAGGTCTAGGACTCTGTTCTGATGAATTTTGAAGGTAATAGCCATCTGTTACATTTGACACCATTCTCGATTTTAATCGTAACATTATTTGATTTTAGTACAACACAGTCTTAGTTGCTCTACATCGCCTCCATTGTACTTAACCTTTCGAGTTCAATATAGTCGTAATATTTATGGAACGTCGTAGATTATTCCATAATTCTGTGGAACATAAATATAGTATTTAATAAAAATAACGTTTGGACTGATCTGAAATGTTCCTAAATTTTTTAGAGTGTTACTATATTTATGTATGTATCAAAACGTACATTAAAATAGAATATAATTTAATCCTTAAAAGGTCAATTCTGCTTTTAAAAGTGTTTTAAGAAGATGGTTTAACGAGGCGCGGTGGTGGCTCGGTTGTAAGAACGCGTACCTTAAATCCTACAAAGGTCGGTTTAAACCCACCCAGCATGTACCAATGAGAAATACCTACACTTTTCTTACGTACATTTGTCATAGATTTACAACACCACCGTTCCCGTGCCTCGGAGAGCACGTTAAGCCGTGTCGGTCCCGGTTTCACTAATAATTATCATAATAAATTGAAGCCGTCTGGCCAGCGTACCGAGTGTAGGCCAAATTCTCCAGATATAGGTTCTAGAAGGCCCATCTCCAGCAGTGGAGGTCTAGGACGCTTTGTTCTGGGGCCTGTGATGATGTATTGCATTCCTCTGGCTTGCACAATATAATATTTTAAAAGTCTTTTCAAAAGTGTACAAATATAGTTTATTTAAAGAAATTTCAAAAAAACTAGTCGACGTCTCTGGTGACCCACGGGCTGGCAGCTTCCTCGCTGAAAAGATTAGTATCGAAATTCAACGAGGCTGCCAGTGTTTTGGGCACCATGCCGCTGGACAATGGCCTGGAGGAAATTTTTATATTGAAAGGTTTGAGACATTAGGATGCTTAAATTTTTATTACCTATATTTATTTTGTTATTTAGATTTAGTTTATTTTTCTAGGTTAATTAATAATATTGTAATTCTTTTATATTGTTTGTATATTACTTCGAATAAAAATATTGGCATTTACAGTTTATAACGATTTTTTTTATTGTACTAAAAATAAATACGGTCGTTATTCTATTGATAGAATATGTAAAATATATATTGAAGTAATATACAAACAGTATAAAAGAATTACAATATAAATTAAAACTACTTCAAAGTAAAAATTAAAATAAATATAAACTAAACCTAATACAAAATAAACTATAAGTAAAAAATGTCCTCTAGAGACGACCCTTCAGTGATAGTCCCAAGAAGACTGGCAACATTTCCCCTCTGTATAGGTAAGCTAATACGTTGACAGAAATAATTGCCAGCTTTCCTGTCTCCAGACTTTTCCGTTAGTCGTTTGGACAACTCCTTGGCCAGACGCTATTGCTAGAAATAATCAAATTGTCCAAAGAAGAAAATATCGGAAATGGCAAAAAAAAAACTTTTTTATACAAATTATTGTTATAATAGCCAATTAAAAAAAAAAAAAACTACTTAGGAAAAATTGTTTGTTTCTATCAATAGAATCACATATATCTCAAGCGTGTCCGTAATTGTATTTCCTATAGTAAGTTTATAGACTACATTTTTTAATACACTGATGCTGTTCGACTTCAAAACTAATCTCGCTTTTGTTTAAAGTGTATTTTTCATACATACAGCAATGCCAAGTCGAAAGCTTTCAAAGCGAAATAAAGTGCTTAAAGCGTCAAGTCAAACACAGAGTGAAACTTGAAAATCAAAAAGGCGTTAAGCCATAGTCTTCCTATAGAACTCGATTTCGTTTAAAATAATGCAATATTTAGTTTTAATAATAATTTAAATAAAATATAAATATAAGATTTTAAAATTGATATATTATATAATTTGTAATTTAGGAGATTGTATTGTAAATATAAATTAAATTATATCCGTCCAAAAATAATTGTGCATTGCAATCCAAAGCAATATATAATAATAAAATAAAAAATATTAACATAATATCGAATTATTAGGTAGGTTTAACTTAATTATTATTAAGTATTATTTTATTAGTGTTAACTAGGAAATAGATTAGTTTTATTTTAAATAATAATAAGGTTAATTAGTTAGGTACCTAGTTATAATTTATTAAGCAATAAATTAAATGATTAAGAATTTTGTCTTATTTATTTACATCCATTTTAAATATACAGACCTTTTAACAATTTGCATGGTGTAAAGGGAAAAAATTATAAGGATTAATAAAATGAAAATAAATGAAGCTAGGTCCAGACTCTCGGGATTGTTGCTAACATGGGACTATCAAGATACAGAACAATTTTTAAGAACCATCCGTTGATTTAAAGAACACAACAATTTGTTTATATTTCTTATGCTTTTTTACTTAGATTTTAATTTTTAATTTTTATTTGTATTTTCCTTTTGTAAACTATTATTGGTAATTCGACTGCATGGTCCCATAGTTGGTCAGGCATGAAAGTGCCTTGTGTGGGTCCACTACTAATCACATTGATAATTTGTTGCAGTATACTTACTATTTGATAAATATTTGTTTGGAATAAGTGTAGATTGAATTCTGTAGGTTTTTTAAAGTATTAAAATAGATATAGTATGTTATACTTAAGAGATAAGAGTACGCTAGGTCCAAGAATGGGAGTAACTGACGCCAGCCTCAGACGACCGACATCAATCCACCACTATGCCGGCCTATAAAGATGCTTTTTCACACTTCGTTTGAAGGACTCCAGGTTATAGGAATGGGGAAACACACTGGCTGGGAGAGCATTCCACATCTTCAGCGTGCGACAATTATAAGAGTCTCAAAATTTGTATGTACACAGGGATAGTAGCTACGGTATGTGGATGCATTTTTTGGCATGTGCGAGTGGTTCGGTTGCGGAATAGAGAAGAAGGGATAAGGTTGTGGAGCTTTTCAGAACATTCACCGTAGTATAGCTTATAGAACACGCTCAGGGAGGCCCCATCTCGGCTAAGCTGCAGCGATTCGAGAGTTTTAGACACTGTAGTATCGTCCACTATAAGAAATCGCCCGCCACTGTAGGACATTGAGAGCATCTGTAAGGTACTTAGCGGAACCATCCCAGAGGTGAGAACAGTATTCCACGCATGACCTTATTTGTGCTTTATAAAGCATAAGTCGGAGTGGGGGCGGAAAAAAGCATCTTCTTCAGTATCCTTAGTTTTTTGGACGCCGTTTTGGTGATGCCAATGTAGTTTCGGTGGTTGAGATCTGAGCGTATTTCCACCCCAAGTATGTTGAAGCTGGGTTGTAGTTCCAGCACGGTATTTTGAAGAGTAGAAAGAGGAGAGTATGGAGACTTCTTGGCCGTCAGCGCGCATGCTTGGGTCTTATTGGCATTAAACTGAACCATTGCGGAATTTTCTGTAGACCTATATAAGATACACAATTCCACCATACATTACTTTGTTATATCTTAAAGGGTTTAGCAGCGTTTTCGTTGAAAGCTCGAGACGATTTTTTTTTTTCGATACTTCCAACAAATATCGACACAAACTTAACAAATTATATACCTTCCTCAAGAACCACTCTATCCATTTTTTGAGTTTATCGCGATCTGACAGACAGACAAACGAGGCGTAGGATTTTGTTTTATAATATGTAGTGATAGTGATTTAAATTGGCCCCAAATACTTGTTTCAGTATTTTTTAAATATTCCTTGTAGTTTAGATATTTTTATGAATTAAAAAAAATATTTCATTTCAACCGATCGGTGAATGTTTTTTTTTTACAGAAAACGCTATTAAAGTTAATATTTTGTCATTAGTCTTACCTACTCTGCGCCAGCCTGGCACCACCTTCTGCCCAAGACTAATAGGGACAAGATCCAAAGTCAGCAGAACATATCGCTCAGAGTGGTCTCCCGAGCGCAATGATTCCGTCATAGCTCGAGATCTGGAGATGCCTACTATTGAAGAGTTTGTCGTTGGCCTGACTAGACGTACGACAATGGACACTTCATATGACGTACGACAATGGACACTTCAAGCATCTCCAGAATATCGCTCCGTCTTGCGCTCGGCCCCCCTACGGGAGATCACTTCCTAGTCCTCCTGGAGGAGAACTGAAGTAGCCGAACCCAGATCCCCTGGGCTCGTGAGCCATACGGGCGCTGTTATACCAGTAACGGTGCCCAGCACGAAAGGTGCATGAATCTCAAGCGGGTGATTACTCGCTGAGATCCTGCCGGGGAGAACGGGGGAATGTCCCCATCCCCAACCCAGGCCCATTAGACATCCGGGTCTGGACGATCCCACTGTCTGTCGTAACTCGCGCTGAAACTGTTTGCGCTTTATGCAATAAACTGTCGCCACAGCTAAAGAACGAAAATCCGGCTGCTATTAGATATTATTCTTTTGCAAAAGCTCATTTACTACCTGTCAATCAAAGTTTCATAAAACATTAGTAAAACAATTCCTTTTCCTTGGTCTATTGTTTTGTTCATGTCCGACTGTGTATGGAATTAATTATTCATATCCAGGACTTGTACGTGATCAAAACACGCATTTCATCGGCGACGAGTGAAAATCTCAAATATCGTATTTGTAACTAAACATGATTCTCTTTTATATAGCTGAAAAAGCTCGTATCGAATAAAATTTAAACGCACCCAAATTCAGTAAAGGACATTATTCATCTTGAATTGTATTTTAGGCTTAATAGTATTCACAGTTATTTCGTATATGCATTGTTAGGTAAATTATTCTAATAAGATTATAAATAGCATCGCGGTGGTGGCTCGGTTGCAAGAAAACTTTCCTTAAAATCCTACAAAGGATTGACAATTCAACGGCAAAATGCAGCCAGCGTTCTTGCCACCATTCCACGCGGACGGGACCTTTATTAGGGATATAGTATTAATTCTTAGTATTAATATGAATGTTATACTTTGTAAATTATTTTTTCTAATAAATGATTATGAGTTAAGGTGTAAAAAATGTTTTAAATATCATCATGACAACTCTAGTAGGTACTTGTAGTACGACTTTATTAATACAACTACATCTTTTATTTTTTAAATAACTTATTGCACTTATTGTTTTATTAATCATCATCAACCTGCTGGATATAGGCTCGCCATTTTACAAGATTTTCTGCCACTCTCATCCATTCCTCAGACCTTCCTATCCGTCCATCTGGCGGGGGGTCGTCTTCCAGTACGTGGTCTCTACTGCAGGACATCGTTCATCGCTTCTGCGACAGACACGTATCCAGCCCATTGCCACTTCAACTTGCTTATTTTGAAAGCTATGTCGGTAACTTTGGTTCTTTAACGGATGTCAACGTTTCTGACTTTATCCTTCAGAGAAATCCCGAGCATAGCTCTCTCCATAGCTCGCTGAGCGACCTTGAACTTATGTATCAGACCCACCGTCAGTGTCCACGTCTCTGCTCCATACGACATTACTGGAAGAACACACTGGTTGAAAACTTTTGTCTTCAAACACTGTGGTATGTTCGATAGGAAGATGTGTCGCAACTTCCCAAATGCTGCACATCTAAATGCGTCTGTCGGCTTCTTTACTGTAGTTGGCTATTCCTTATTGGATGGTCTGTCCAACGTAGAAAAATAACATTAATTAAAAACCAAACAAAAGAAATCAAAGATACAAATAAAAATCAGAAGTATTTTTTTTCTCCTGTAAAATGTAAAATTTTACTATTGCTATGGAGCAAAGCAAAGCATTAAACCATTTTGGATACCTATAACACTGTCTATTGTAATTTTAAGCTTACCAATTATTGCGTCTGGCTCTGACAGATTCGGCAAGTTGCCACCTTCAATGCACATCACTTACCTAAATAGTAGTTACAGCAGTTGCGCATTAAATAAATGTCATTCGACTTGTGCATTCGATATACACCGCGTGAGTAGAAGCCAGATCTCAGGGACGTGCGCATTTCTAGAATAACTAATCGACCATCCTTCATAGTACGAGGGACGACGGGATTTACAATAACAATGCCAAACAGAACCATGATTTAAAATAATTAATTTTTATTTTTGGTATTTTCGACTCACCATCGAACTGCAGCCATTTTTGTTTATTATTATGTCATTTTTTATATTATTCCTACCCCTTATACCCTTTCATTTTTATATTTATGTTTTGCTTATGTGTTGTTTTTTTGCTTCTATTATTTTCGTCTTTTATTGTCATACATTGTGTAACTTTAACGAAGAGCACTTGTCTTCTGGAACATACTCTGTTTCATCAGACTAGTCCAGGAGTCAGAGCACATTTATATATATGTAAAAGAAAAAAAAAATTAAAAAAAGATTTTTATTTATTATTTATTTTTAACTGACTTCAAAACAGGAGAAGGTTCTCAATTCGACTGTATGTAATATTTTTTTTATATGTTTTGTACGCTTTTTTTTCCGCCAATTATGAATTGATTTTGATTCTTTTTTTGTTTGATGGGTTGTACCTCAGAGGTGGTCCAATGACAAACATATATAAACAGATTGTTCAAGGGGCCTGAACTTATAATAACAGTCGGTATGGTAAGTCGCTTGCTTTATCTTAAGTTCAGGCGGTGGGATCTATGTATATCTCGCAAGTGACTTTGTTGATATTTGTCCTCGTCTGAACATTTCACAAACCGAATAGACCCCGTTGGAAACTTGTTCACAGATATTGTTATTATGATATCCTTCAACAAAAGTTTTTGATAAGGACTTTCAATCTCTGTTTTTTTTAACTGTTATCACAGAAACATTAGCCAAGTACAAAGAAGTTCGCATGTATTTGTAACAAGGAGCCGTCATGATAATTATTATATGAGTACCTACATTAATAATACCTATTCTTAAAGGAGAAAGAATATAACTATCTAATATTTAAGGATTAATAAACATAAAAACAAAAATAAAAATAAAATATATGCATATACTGACTTCAAAATCTATATACATACGCTAAAAAAGTAAAAAATAATAATTTTATTACTTCAAAGCACGAGCCTATTTTTTGCCCTTTAGGCAATCAACAGAATTATTGATATTTATGTATATATTTTATATTTATAAACAGATACTTTTTGGAGCCAGCCAACAAGGACAGTTAAATCCTGCCCGGTGCAGGGCGCAGCGGCGGTGGGTGGCTGGAGTGAGGCGATAGCGGGTTGATGTGCCTGACTACCCGAACCCGGGCCGACGCGTGAAGGTACACGACGTTGATGGTCGTGTGTTAATGCATAAAAACTATGATGTGCTTCTTTGCATTACCTTAACATATGCATAACCCTAACTCCAATAATAAATCAATTATAGCAAATGAACACCAAAAAGAAAAACCAAATATAATGGTAAAAACAAGATTAGTACATAAAATTAGATTAAACACAATCACAGGACAAACAAAATAATTTTGCAAATATAAGTAACTAAATATAAATAAATACACAAATAAGATATAACAACCACATTCGAGTGTTGCAAAACTAGGATCAAGAAACTACACCTTACCTGGTCAATCTGGTTTCTGTGCCGTGACAGAATTATCTAGTGCAGAAACCAGTGCACTTATTAACAGTTCTGTTAGCTTGTCCTAGCTCAATGTATTATATATAAATAAATGATATAATTTCCTAGTTTGTAATTTATGTATATAGTGTTAAAAATTGGTGTCAATAAATATTTTTTTATTTTTTATTTATTATCAGCTTTCGTTCGATTTCGCATTCATATTATATCAATTGAGTAGGTATCTATTAAAGGTTATTTTACTTTGGCTGGCACTGACTGCAAAAATAACTGCTTATAAATAAATAAATATTTCCAGACAGGTCACACAGCGCCATCTAGTTTCCGTGGTAAGCTACGAGGCTTGTGTTACGGAAACTAGATGGTTGATAAACTACATATTATACTCTTTTTTTTTTGTAAATATATATATATTATACATATAAACACCCAGACCGAGACAAATTATACAATGTACAACTTGCCCCCGGTGGGAATCGAACCCACGACCTCCCGAGTTCACGGCAACGTTTGTTACCACTAGACCATGGAGGCGGTCAAATATTAAATAGATACATTTATTACATTGTAAGCTTCGATGCAAAACAATAATGGTAGTCGAATTGTTAGGTTGAACACCGTCCCGTACTTTGGACCCGATGAAAGGTTTCCTATTAACACAGGTCGACAGCAGAAAACAAATTAATAAATTATTATACCATTTGCAATCATTACCACTCATCGGGTGTGGGAAAATTCGCCGTCGTGCGTTGTGTGAACTGGAAAATTTAACACTGCCTTCCGAAACGTAAATTGCTAGTGCAAAGATGTCCAACGCAAAATTAAATGCTAATTAATTCTTATGCTAATCTTCTAGTTACTTAATAGAAGCTAATTAAATCATTTAAACGTACTATTATGAGAGTAACATCTTCCATGTTTAGTACTGTATTTTTTTTATAATTATTTTTATCTGGTAAAATATTGGGTACACCGAACGCCGCGACGTCCGTCGTAAATATGCACAATAAACCTTTGCTGTTTCATTTATATAATTAATAAAAAAAAAACTTAACTGCGTAAAATAATGGACCGTAATTAAAAATTGAAAAGAAATAAATTAAACATCAATAAACCAAACTTAGTAAAAATTAACTTTAATTATAAAAACTAAAAAAAAAATACAAGTCCAAGGGTTCCGTGGCCAAAAAGTACGAGAACCGCTAAATTACACCAATAATATAATTGTATGATTGATACACACATAAAAAAGCTAATTTAATTATTTAAACGTACTATTATGAGAGTAACATGGTCCATGTTTAGTACTGTATTTTTTATTTTTTCTTCTGGTAAAATATTGGACACACCGAACGTCGCTCGCGTCGTCCGTCGTAAATATGTATAATAAACTGTGTCTGTTTCATTTATATAATTAAAACCATAAAAAAACAAGCCCAAGGGTTCCGCCGCTGAGAAGTTTGAGAACCGCTGAATTACATCATTGAAATAATTTTATGATTGATACACACATAAAACAAATAACATATTATAATGCGAAAATAGTTGTTGGGAAGATTTGTGCCAGACACGGATAAAAATAACAATCACCGTTCTAAAAAAAGCTATATATTACAATTTTTCAATTGCCTCCGTGGTCTAGCGGTTAAGTCCGTGGATTTAGACTCGGGGGTACCGGGTTCGATTCCTGGTCGGGACACAAAAATATTAATTAATGTATATAAATACATTTAATTTATTTGTGATATTTCTCGAGTTTGGTACGCTGGAGACATCGACGAGCTTGCCACTTGTCATGATTGGCCTATAGTAAAGTTGGCTAAATGTGCTTATTTATAAGCGTGGTTTCTGACCACCCCGAAAAGGAAACGGTCGTGATGATACTTTACTTTTCAAGTGTCTATAAATGCTGAAAAGAGTGTCAAGATTGTTTTTAAGACTGCATAAAACTGCCTCCTTGATCTAGTAATTAAGTCCATGGATTTAGACTCGAAGGTACCGGATTCGATTCCTGGTCGGGACTCAATAATATTTATTAATTTAAATAAATCAATTTGTTTAATATTTAATTTATTTGTGATATTACTCGAATTTCATACGCTAAAGACATCGACGAGCTAGCCACTAGTCATGATGAGCCTATAGTAAAGTTGGCTAAATGTGAATCCGCTTCATTATAAGCGTGGTTTCTGATCATCCCGCAAGGTATACGGTCGTGATGATACTTTACTTTTACTATACTAAAACTACATCATAGGTACTTTATTATTAAAAAAATTAGGCCTTGGACCCAATTGTTTTATTTAAGGGTAGATTCCTGTATTAGGATTATTAAGAATTTTATAGGCGGATATTGAGCTACTATAACTGAACGCGAATTTTATTTTATTCATTGTGTATGAATTAAAAAATAACTAGAATACACGCGGATTTAATAGTATTAGCGCATGACAAGAATATTTAGTGCAGCTGACGACAAACACAGAAATAATATATATTAATGCTGGTGTGACATTCATCCTGGATTCCCGTAACTAAGGAAAAATGGCACCATTCATAGATTACATAATCAGTGTCATAAACTAGCTAAACTATTTGTGTGGGAACATTTATCAGAAATACCTGCAGCATAACGTTATAGTATTTAAGTACATATTTTGTTTTATCTATCCGGGAGAATTAGTGAATGAATTGAATTAAGTGTTGATTCGAATGAATAATCTATATAGGCTCATGTGAATTATTATTTTTATATTTACCTAAATCCTAATTGAAAAATGAATTATGGATATAAAAAAAACTAAAAAAAATATATTCTTAGAAAATCTAATTAAAAATATAAATCGTATCCGCGCGGCATGTTGGCAAAAACGCTGGCCGCATTTCCTCGCTGAATCGCTATGGTGATTCTCTGGGCGAGGAAAGAACCAGCCCTCTTATCCCCATAGTAGACAATTAGACGAGGGGTGATGTGCTAAAGCTACTGGTAAATTATAAATATGCCGAGAAAGTAAAACTACAATATTAATTATAAAAAATCGTCGCAATAACGACATCATTTAAGGGCAAATGTTTCATGATTTCAAGAATTAATTATATAACTTGATTAAGTTATTAACGCCACTATAGATGCTTGTCACATCGCCAAAGGGCCGATGACTGAATGCAAATCAGACTCGAGTTGAACAAGCGGCAACTTCTTTATTAGAATTAATCGAATTGAGGCGATATTGAAAACAATCGACAGGGTAAAGCACGACTTTACCTTTCATTTTAGTGATGTTAACAAACTTTATTTTATCGACAATATCATTGAACGGGAAACGACTAGGCGCTGGTGAAAATACTCCGAAATTGAGCAAAGGAAATGAAATTAGTAGCAACTAAAAAACACGGAATAAAACCGTGTCTCGAATGTCGATAGAATTCTTGTAGTTTTAATAGCCGACGCGTCGTGATTAACTCGGTACCGACAAGGATCACAGCATAAATACAAAACACAATCACAGCAAAAAATAATATGCACGAAATTTAAGAGCAACGATTTTCTCCGCGACCGGCGTGACAGTTCTACTACTGTCCATCAGAAGGCGTTGCGTCCGGCAGAAACGTCAACGATAGGAAGTTCGCTGAACACAGTCGCTATCGCCCACCAGGGGGCGTCGTGTCGGCGGACGGTCGCCCACACGAGTGCGCCGGCGCACAAAGGCGTCGCCGCCAATATTTAAATCAAACGACTCAAATAATGAAATATCCAACGATCATATTTATTTATTTTAAATACTTTATTTTTTGCACTAAAATTGTACATAGGCGGGCTTAATGGCCAGGCATTTTCTAACAAACAACCTTTAGAATGATACCTGGATACTTTCATTATCCATTCTAGTGCTAGTAGGGATATCTCCTTAATGACTGAGCAGACCATGTGATAGAAGTACCATTTATTATTGTTGCTTTATTATTATTATTTATATTGTAGTTATAATAACATAAGATGTTTTATGTATGTTTATTATAAGTATAGGTATATATTAGGTCTTAGGATTAATATAGTAGATTATGTATAATTCAATCAGTATTATTGTTATCTAACAAGACATTTTGTTTACAAAATGTATTATAGTCATTAACATACTATTTATTACCAACTTAAATATTAATTACGTTTAATAAAATATATTTTTATGACATTCAATAATTCAAATTATTTTTTAAATAGAAGTACAAAGGCTAAACGTAGAGACATTCTTAGCTTGCTAACCTAAAGGAAAATTATAAAGTTTTAACTGACAGAAGTAGGGTAGGTAGTTAAAACTCTCTCATTGTCCTTAAGGTTAGCAGGCTGAGAATGTCTCTACGTTATTTTAGCCTTTTTACTTCTGTGTATAAAAGTATTTCAATAAAAAAATACCTTTAAAACTTTTGTTAAAAATCAATTTAAATATTTAAATGTCATAAAAAAAAATATATTAAATGTAATTAATATTTACGTTGGTAATAAATAGTATGTTAATGACTATAATAAATTTTGTACACATGTTGTCAGACAATTAAAATTTGAATGAACAAGTAAGAACTTTGGATCTCATTCCATAAAATTCTTTCCATAAAGACTAGTAAAGAAATTTTCAAAATTAAACTGACATCATCATATATATAAATATATATATATATGATAATGACTCGCCAAATTCTTGGCTTAGCTTTAGTTAAAAAAGAAAATGTATTTTTTCACAAATAAACGTTTTATAATGTATTTTGTAATGTAAATTAGACTTTATCGATAAATAAACCCATGACTATTCCGTCAACTGCACGATTAGCTTGTCCTCAGCCACGTGTTCTCTCTTCAAACACGACTTAATACTACACCCTGAATTTTGATATTAGATACGCATACATAATGCTATTCTTTTTGTTTTTTCCCCAGTTTAATTGCCTTTGGCGCACGCCACGACAACACGTGCCGCATTACGCATTACGACTCCTAATCATTGCCTAATTTTAATATGTTACCGATTAAAACACAAAGGAACGATGTAACGTTATTGATTTAATCTCTATTTCCTAACAAAATACCGTTTTAGTAACTGTTTAATACTGTTTCTTTTGTTTTACTGCTAGTTTCTCAATAGTTTTTATAATTTTAACGGGTCTTTACGCGATTTACCTTTGAGACATATTTCTCCCGACGTTTCAGCCAAGTTGCATTGGCCGTGGTCACGGGTCGACTGAAAGCTATGCGATGTAGTCTCGTACATACTGGGCGGTAGATGTAAACGTACAGTATTCCCAAATTAATAATGCACATACAGATCTTCGCTAATTGTCGTATTCCCGGAAACACCCGAATCATTGAATCGTAAGAGCCTAAACATTGCACTTGCATTTTGCACCTTGTTCGAAAGAAATAGAAGTCAATATCATGAGTACACAATCGAAAACAATTCGGGCAGTGTTTTTTTGTTTTTGTTTTTTGGCGGTGACTGCACGTGTTCTCTCTGTGTGAAATTATATAGAGCTGCTATTACACACCCTTCTTGGTTTTGTTTTCAAAGGTGAATTTAATTTCAACTTTAATTATCTTATTTAAATAGTTTATTTGACAATTGCTTGTCTGTCTGACACAGGCAGAGATTTTATATTTAAAGGAGGTCACTACAGTACTATAAAATTTTCGAAGTAAATCAATCCAACAAAGATTGTAGCATATTCTCAATCGTGTGGTTTTCCTCGCTATTTACTTCGAATCAAATTTTGTTACTGATAAATCAATATTTATCTCTTTTAGCACAAAACACATAATTCTACTAAATTATGCATGAAGAAAATGCACTTAACCACTCTATATACATATCGTCTTTCGACGCTCGGGGAATACGACCGTTGCCGAACAGTGACGAAGATTTCTATGCGCATTATCACTTTGGGAGAACTGTACCCACTTATCACTTTAAAAGTTTTTTAGAAATCACGACACACGACACTTTTTCACGGTTGATTTTTCCCAGCGTCGAAACCTATTATTTACTGGATTCCTTGATGAAGATAGCTTATAACCCCCCTCGCATTGAATTTTTTGTGTTTCTTTATTTCGATCGCTTCACGTACTATTCTAGGGTAATAGTGACGATCGGTGGAAAGTATATTTGGGTCATGCAGCTCAATCCAATGGTTTGAGCCACTATCAATTAGGTGTTCTGCTATTGCTGACTTTTTTAATTAGCCGCTTTTGTTCTTCTTCTCTACTTAAGTAAAAATAAACCTGTAATTTTTTACTTAAGTAATAATTAAGTACCAAAAATATTTTCGAGAAACTGGCTGTTAGTCCCAGATGTTTATTGTATTGTATCGTTGGCGATGAGTAAAAACATAGTTAATAATAATAAAAATGATACAAGAACGGGGGCGCCTTTCTATGGACTTAAACATTTACCTATCAATTCAATTCAATCACCTCTCGACTAGCAAATTCTAAGCGGAATGTGTAGTCATCCTACAAGCAGAGCAAGGTGTACTAAGGAGAGATGCCAAAAACTAAAATATTCGCATTTTTTCAGACAGCATGGCCGTTCTTCTACGCCTCAAAAGCGATTACATAAGCTCTGCACTGATTCTCGACTGAAAGCTAGCCCTAGAAGCAGTGTGCATAGACAATAGTCACGATACAGCGGATAGAGGGTCATAGCGGTTCAATAATTAATGATACGGCTGATGAACTGGTGATCCATAACACCAACAGGCCCATGCAGGACCAATAATACCCCTACGGTTAAAATTCTTGAGAGGACGGCTTTGCAGAAGAACTGACGGACTGCATGGGTGGATGTGGACATCAGCCACAGACTGCAGACAGTCAAGGAAGGCGCTTCCCAACTCAGACAGGCGCCTCACGCGACCCTTCTTCAGCCTTAACAGAGCACAATGGTGGGGGTGATGACAGGATACTGTGCCTTTCAAAAATACCTATACACTCTGAACATTACAGATAAGCCACTATGTAGAGGTTACATGGCAGAGTACGAGACAGCCGCGTATGTGCTCATGGAGTGCTGCAAGGTAACTGTTTTTTTTTGTACAATTGTTTTTTTTTTTTCTTGACTATGACTTATATTATTTATCATAATATTATTTATTTATTCTATTCTAATTTGTTAAACATATATGTAAACTGTACATTTAGTGCTCCTTCCGATTTAGTAAATGGTACTGTACATCTCTGCGACCCGTGACTCACCCAACATAACAGCTGAAAATCAGCGCTGCAGCCTCGGCTGTAGCATATGCTGAGCTGACCACCTATTTATCGCCACACCTGTTTGTATGTTTCGGTATATAGAATAGGCTTACATTCAAAGTCAAAAAAGTCAAAATATCTTTATTCACGTAAACCTATTACAGGCATTTATGAAACGTCATTAATTTAATTATTTTGAATGATTCTACTCCTGCTAGTAGAAGACTAAGCAGCAAAGTGGTCCAATAAGTAAGCTGTTAGCAGAAGACCAGCAGCTTAGCAAATTCCAGTGACCTGTTAATGTTTAATCTGACTGAGAAAGGAATCTGCAAGGAAAACTCAGCTATATCAGATTTACAAAATAAAACATATACAGAACTGCACCACAACGATCAATTAATAACCTTTTAAATTTAGTTATCAGTACCTATGAGAATACAATACCTGGTACAGCAGTAACCCACCTGGCAAGTCAGAATTTAGGTAGACTACATGCCTATGTGCAACCCGAAAGTCGACAAAACGCAAAAACCTCTGTTAATTTAAGAACAATAAATTGAACGTGTTCGGCAGAGGTCCCAGGCCCCCACAGCAGCACCCGATCACGGACATAACGCATGTGCCAGCCATCCCCCCGCTCAACCAGGCCCTTAGGGTGCGGACCGGGACCCGACACACGTGCCACCACTGCAATGACCTTCTAAGGAAGGGGCGACCACCGGACACGCCACACCATGAGAACCTGAACACTAAGAATGACTTTCGAGACACACACAAGCATAAACATAACAATTACTTCCTAAGTACCCAAATGTTGCCATGCAATTCCGTTAACAAACTTATATATTAGTTAATAAAATAATAAATACATAATAGTAACTAAATGTTACATAAAAAATAATTATATTATAATAATAAGGTAATAAAAAAAATATTACTGTATCACAATAAACAGTATTTACTAATTAGTCAATAATGTATTAGTAACTAATTGTTACATTCAAAATATTTCTACATAATAACTGTAAAGTTAATCAAAAATAAAAATAGATTATTAAAAAAGAACCTAATGTGCTATTAACTAATTTTCTAATCTTTGCAGAGCGGCAATATTCCACACATCTTTGTCATTAATAAAATCATTAATTTTATAATATGCTTTTGCAATTAGAATTTTCTTAATACTACTTTTAAATTTAGTTTCTCCTAATTCTGTTACAGGTTTTGGTAATTTATTATATAGTCTAATACTATTAATCACAAAACTTTTATTTGTTTTTTGAAGCCTAAATTTAGGAATATAAAGCTTGTCAGCATTTCTTAATTTGCGAGACTGCATGTCTCCATTTTTTTTAAATAACTTTAAATTATTCCTTACATATAGAATATTTTCAAATATATATTGTGAAGGCAATGTCATTATATCAATGTCAGGAAATATGCTTCTGAGCGAGTCTCGATATTTCAGGCCATAAATTGCTCGAATGGCTCTTTTCTGGAGAATAAAAATAGAGTCTAAATCTGCCGCTGAGCCCCACATTATGAGACCATAAGTCATAATGCTGTGGAAGTAGGCGAAGTATACTAGTCTTGCTGTTGCCACATCAGTCAGCTGCCTAATCTTTCTGACAGCATATGCAGCTGAGCTCAACCTATTGGATAAGGTATTAATGTGAGCTCCCCACTGCAGTTTGGGATCAACTGTGATGCCCAAGAATACAGTGGATTCAACAAATTCAAGAGCAGAACCGCCCAACATCACACTGCAGTCGATTTTTGGCACGTTAGGTAATGAAAACTTAAGGCATTTTCTCTTATTAGAATTCAAAACCAAATTATTAGCCGTAAACCATTCCGAGACCATCGCCAAAGTACGATTTACTGTCAACAACATATTATCTTTCCTATTAACTTTAAATAGAAGAGAAGTGTCGTCAGCAAACAAAACTATTTCCGCATTTTCTTGTACCATGTGGGGCAGGTCATTGATATATGCTAGGAAAAGGAATGGACCTAGTATTGAGCCCTGCGGGACACCCATTGTAACAAGAGACCCTTTCGAGACACTGCCATTATTATTAACACATTGTGTTCTATTACACAAGTAGGACTGTACTAGATTAGAAGCTTGTCCACGAACACCGTAATAATCTAATTTACCAAGCAGTGTTTGATGATCTACACAATCGAATGCCTTTGACAGGTCACAGAATACCCCAATAAGATCCTCAGAGTTTTCCCAGGCATCAAATATTTCTCCAATCAATTTAGTACCAGCATTAGTTGTGTTTCTTCCTTTTGTAAACCCAAATTGTTGATTATGCAATATTTTATTTTCATTAAAGTGTTTTAGTAACTGGGATAGTATAATTTTTTCGAAAATTTTACTCAAAGCTGGTAATACGGACACCGGTCGATAATTGCTAGGATCCGTCTTACAACCAGATTTAAATATTGGCGCTATCTTGCTATGTTTCATAAGGTCTGGGAAAATGCCCTTATCAACACAACCATTAAATATATCAGCTAGGATGGGTGCAATAGTATGAATTATTGAGTCTATTGCTTTAACAGATAAGCCCCACAAGTCTTCAGTCTTTTTATTTTTTAACATTTTAAAGTTCTTAATTATATCCTCAAATGAGACATGCTTAAAATAAAAATCTGGAATATTTGGTCTATTGAAATACTGATTTAAAATATTAATAGAAGTACCAGTTGATGATTTAATACAATTTGTAATTTCTAAAGGAATATTAGTAAAAAAATATTCGAGTATGTTGGCAACTTTATTTTTCTCAGTTACCATTATACCATTTTGCCTAATTGCTAGATCACTTTGATTATGCCCGTTTTTACCTGTTTCAGTATTGATTACATTCCATACACATTTAGATTTATTTTCTGACTGTTTAATTTTTAAGCCAAGATAATTAGCTTTGGCTGATGAACAAACCTTTTTGAAAATTTTTGAATAGCTTCTAACATATTCATGGAATTTTGGATCAGATGTAAAAGACCTCCGATCATATAAATCGTATAAATTGTTCCTACTTTTTCTAATGCCTTTTGTGGCCCAGGTTGCAAAACTTATTGTATTATTTATTTGCTTCGATTTTATTCTACATACTTTGTTAAATTCTTCAGTTATTATTTTATGTAGATGTGAATAAGTTGATTCTGGATCATTTATATTATATCTGAAGCTACTTATATTATTGGAAACCTTATTATGGAGATTTTGTAATCTATTTTCAGTTAAAGGTCTATACTTAATTATCTTATTTACAGCTTTGATCTGTGACTCAAAGCTAATCATCAAACATTTGTGATCAGAACGCACACCTGCAATAATAGAATTTTTCAAAAGGCAACAATTGGAAAATATATTGTCAATGCAAGTCTGACTAGTTGGAGTAATCCTAGTTGGTTCTGCGAATATGTTTTTCATATTGAATGAATTAAAAAGAGAGATAAGTTTTTGCTTATCACTTGAATCAATTAGAATATCTATGTTAAAGTCCCGACATACAAAGACACGTTTATTTAGGTCATATATTTTGGACAGAACATCTTCCATAATCCCAATAAAAATAGACAAGGCCGAGGCTGGTGGCCTGTATATACATAAAATAATACATGTGTCCATCTCCACACATGAAATCTCACAAACCCGTTCAAGAGAAAGTTTTACAATATCTTTTCTCTCTTTATATTTAAGTGTATTTTTAATTAGAATAATAGAACCGCCACCTTCACAGGAGTGTCTATTGAAGAAACTAGCTACTAAAAAGTTATTTACATTAAAGCACATTTTTTCCGCTTTAAGCCAGGATTCTGTTATACATATTAAATCTAAATTATATTTTTCAATTAACAATTCAATGTCAAGTATTTTGCTAGAGAAGCTCTGAATATTTTGGTGAATTAATTTCAGTTTAGGAAGATGCTTCTCTGTTGTCGTAGAATTTAATAAATATATAAATTTATTCCTTGCATATTTTATTTTTTTTGTAACCATTGTAATTATTGCGATAAATAAAGTATTTTCTTTCTTTCTTTCAACTGTGCCCAGACTGAAGTTCATGCAACAGGTCTCCTGGCCTTCCTGGAGGAGATCGGATGGCTTCACTGATAGAGTAAAGGTGACGCACAATAGTCTCATGAAGATGAAGTGCGAAGAAGCTACGGTTATCACAGCCACAATAGTTATTATATAATATTTAGTTTTGGTAAGAAAAGCAACTAAAAAAATCAGCGAATGTGTCTACATAAATCGCATCCCATACCAGAGACCTGCCAAGTTTCTCTCTCTCTTCTCATCTCTTGTCATCGCTCCGTCCAATCCCAGAGGGTTCTAGAATTGCGGGTACTCCAGCAATGACAGCTCTTCGGATGATGTTGTTAAGAGCCGAGTGACGAGGAATGCAGCCGGCACTTCTAGCACATGAAAGCCCGTGTGTGGTTTCCGAGATGTTCTACTAGCCATTTTGAATGTTAATTTATCTGATCTGCCATATTGTATTTATGTTATGTCGCAGATCATGTCGCTGTCTAAAACCCTATAAGTACTTTATGTTCTCGATTTGATAACGGAGTTTTTGGGTGCTAGAGCTATGCAATTTATGCTGATTATCTTAATATTTATTTCTAGATCTCTTAAGAAAGTCACGTTTTGGCAAGTTTATTGTTTTAATAATGTCACGAAATTAAATTAAAACAGAGAGATTGCTATGGTTTATTGCAGAATCGGTTAAAAAAAATAACAAAAAAATTGCTGAGAAAATTTTAAAGGTATGAGTCCAGCGAAGTCGTAAATTCCAAATGTTGCAGAAAACAGCAACTTCACCCAAGATAGTCGGGTATAAGGAAGTTTAAAACGCGGTTAAACCGCAAATATCACACTGCAACTAGTTATAAATTTATCATACATACATACAAATCTTCACGCAAGATCCCTTGCGGGGTAGGCAGAGACAATTGTCACAATCACGACATACTTCTTTCGCTTCTTCGACACTCATGTGTCTTGGTCTGCCAGGGCCTCTTTTACCAACAACTTTCGCATTATATATCTGGATCGCCAATCTCTCTTTACTCATCCTATCGACATGCCCGAATCATCGGAGCATGCCTTTCCTTATTTTTGTTACAAAATTTATCGTTTACCATAATTGTTTACATTGTAGCACATTATTAAACAAAATAGGACTACTTTGAATTACACAATATACACAGTGAAGTAATTTATAAAACAAAAACATCCGTGCAAAAGGCGGTAGTATCAAGAAGTTGATACTAGAAAAATCCATCAAAACATTTGCATCACTTTATTGTGTGTATTTGGTTGGGTAGGGGGAGGAGCAGAAGAAGTGGATGGTGAATTTCTTGTTGCGCAATAAAATAAAATATTAGGCCTCCTTTGTAAACTGCTTGCCCGAGACACCATTTTTCTCATCACTCTTTCACACACACGATGGACCCGGCACCCGCACGGTGAATCACTGAAATGCTTAGATATTTGTCTTTTATATTTGTTTTAGTATAATTAAGGAGATTCGTATAAACGTCTTAGCAGTTATTCTCTATCTAAAATTAGATATATGAAAATGAAAAATATGTCGAAAATGTCCGCAATTTTATTTCTCAGAAAGTCGATTTGTTTTCTTAAAATCTTTTTAAATATTAGATCGTGCGAGCGAGAGGGAAGCAAAAGCATTTAACCCTCTTACCATGAAGAAGAAGAAGACAAATTTCTAAGCATTCCATGGATTCACCGTGCGGGTGCCGGGTCTATCATGTGTGGGTAGAGGATGAGAAGAATGGTGTCTCGGGCTTGCGACCGACAATAAGCTAGTTTAAGAAAAGGAGGCCTCCTTTTTTTTTATTGCGCGATAATACGCTCACCATCCACCATTCTACTTCTCTCCCTACCCAACCAAATTCCGTTAATGCCGTCTTGGAAGCTCGTTTCATAAATGTATTGACGGCAGACCTGCTTAGGCCCAATTCTTTCAGTAAGTAATGCAAAGATTTTGCTGGAACTCCTCTCACACCAACTTCCACTGCGTAAAGCTGAGTCTTGAACCCGTTCCTTAAGAACAAGAAAATATACGAAAAATATGCAAGTAAACATAACTGTAGTTTACTTGCAAAATGAACCCGGATAAGTAAAAGCTTATAAAGATTTTTAATCTGGGCAAAGACAATTTAATCAGTCCAGTGTTGCCAGTAAATGGGATCGTGGGAAAGGCAGGTGGAGTGGGCGTGTGCCACACTTATCTAATCTTGGCAGTCATAAAAACTGCGATTTCGCTTAAAAGGTTATGTTTACGCAGAATAAGGTTTCGCTTACTTAATAGCTTTAAAGTGAATAGTTTTTTTGGACAATTCAATGTACGAGGGGCGTTCAAAATATTCTCGGTATTGATACGTTACAACCTCTTTTATATATATATTTGTTACTGGCCGCTAAGATTCATCCATTGACATTAAAAAAAAGTAAAATTGGAACCGAGATGTTCTTTTGTTTTTCTGCAATTGCCGAACAAACATGAACACCATGAGCGAATTAACAATTTTAACGAAATTAGAGCACCGATCCGTCATAAAATTCTTGACAAAACAGGGTAAAAATCAAAAAACCATAAAAGAGGAAATGGATTGTGTTTACCGTGAGTCTGCTCCTTCTTTATCTACTATTCAAAAATGGTCAAGCGAACTTAAGCGTGGAAGGGAGAGTATTGAAGATGACCCTAGACCTGGCCGGCCTGTAGTGGCTACCTCACAAGAAAATATTGATAAAGTGGAAAAACTTATATTGGAAGACGGCCGAGTGAAGGTAAAATCTATAGCTCAAGTAACCAATCTCTCTATTGGTACCGTACATGACATTATACATGACCATCTTAATATGTCAAAAGTAAGTGCAAGATGGGTTCCGCGAATGCTGACGCTTCTTCAAAAGGATATGCGTGTGGCTTGCTGTTCAGATTTTATCGACCTGTGTGGTGAAAATCCCGATGAGGTGCTGCAAAAAATAGTTACTGGAGATGAAACCTGGGTTCATCATTATGACCCAGAGAGCAAACAGGAGTCCATGCAGTGGCACATTAAGGGTTCAGCTCATCCCAAGAAGTTCAAGGTAATCCCGTCAGCTGGCAAGGTCATGGCCACAATATTTTGGGATTGTGAAGGAGTTTTGCTTATCGATTATAAAGAAAAAGGTGTAAATATCACAGGGCAGTACTACGCTAACGTTATACGTCAATTAAGAGATGCGATCAAAGAAAAGAGGCGAGGAAAGTTAACCAAAGGTGTTCTGCTTCTGCATGACAACGCCCCTGTCCATACTGCTCATATTGCCAAGGCAGCTATTGTTGAATGTGGGTTTGAAACTGTTACTCATCCACCCTATAGTCCGGACTTAGCCCCAAGCGACTTCTTTTTGTTTCCCAATCTTAAAAAGGATCTGCGTGGAAATAAATTTTCTGACGATGAAGCGTTGAAGACGGCCGTGGAGGAGCATTTTTACACCAAAGATAAAAAATATTTTTATGAGGGATTAAAAAAAATAATTGATCGATCTTATAAGTGTATGAACATAGGGGGGGAGTATATTGAAAAATAAAAATATCAAACTTTTCGTACTTGTTTGTTTTTATCCACATACCGAGAATATTTTGAACGCCCCTCGTAGGTTTATGTTTAGTTTTTTTTTATCTATTCTCTCGATGGAGGCAAAGGCCTATACAACTATGTCTGTCGTAATATATTCTCTATTTTTTATTAGTTATTAAGATTAACAAATTCCAGATGTTGCAGCAGAAAACATAAATTATATTCGCGGTAATATCGCCCAAACACATTGAAAATATGGACCACAAAAAAACAACTACAAATTCTGCCCCAATCTGTTTAATATAACAAAATAATACCACTTTTGACTAACAAATTAATCAATTAAATTAAAAAAGAAAACTGGCACCTGATATCTTCGTGAAAAAGATACAAGAACGACATTATGGCCTCGGTTCCTGCAGAACGTAGGCTAGAAGACAAAATTACAGTTTCATTTACCAACCTGTGACATCATCACGCTCGTGTGGCTTACGAAGCTAGAGGCCTAGGCGTTAGGCGCTTCCCTAGAAAGTGGTCTCCTATTGGCGGGATGTGCGCAAAATGGAGTGATATTCTGGAGAAGGTTGAAGTGTCCGTTGTCGGACCAATAGCACGTCTACTTAGGCAGTCAACAAATTCCTCAATAGTTGGCATCTCCAGATCTCGAGCTATAACAGAATTACAAACGAATCACGTCGCTCGGGAGACCACTCTAACGATTTGTCCTGCTGACTTTGGATCTTATCCCTGTCTTGGCCAATAGGTGGCGCCAGGCTGGCGCAGCTCTAGTGACGGGAACGGATGAACATCTTATAATTGGGCAAATAGTGGGTTAATATTGGAGATATGTCTCATGTATTCTACTATCTGTTGTCAACTAAATCTAGGATACAAATATGTAGGTATACATATAGTTCTGTGGTGTGGTGGGGAGGGGCGTGTTGCTGGCGGATGGCCCGAGCTTAAATGGGTTAAAGTGTATGTATTTATGGGTTTGGGTTGTCTGTCGGCAGTGCGTTTATCTTTATCTTCGCTACATATTTGTACTAAAACCAAATGCATGCTACTTGTGTGAACCTCTAAAGGCAAATTGTTACCATTCTGCCAATAATAATATTAAGTGTTGTATATATAATATAATATAAAATAAAATAAATAAATAACCTTAGTGGCAAGCTGGAATTCACAACAGGACGTGCCTTCGTCTGATAGACGACGACGTGGCTGGCCACTTCACCCAATCATCCTATGTGATTTTATTACATGACATCTAGTGTTAACTTTGGGAACTAATTTAAATTCCTTATTTTCAAGCTAGTAAACTCGTAGAAGTTTGTTAATACTCCAAGAGATGGCGCTAATACAACTTTAAAGTTCAAATGATTATTGTTATAAATTTTAGCTTGCCGTTTAGCTTGAGGATCTACAAGATGTTTAATAATTCCCGTCTTACTTAAGCTGTGCCACACTGACATCACCTGCGAAGACCAACAGGTTTAAGATCTAAAATCAGCAGTACATATAGCTCACCATCATAGTAATCACCATCATAGCTCTGGATCTGGAGATGCCTACTATTAAAGAGTATTTATTTATTATAAACTTTATTGCACAAAGTAGGCGGACCTAATGCCGCTAGACATTCTATACTGGTCAAACCTTTGGGGCAACTAAAGCAGTTACAAGATAAGCCAGGTCGATCAAAACTAATGGTGTTTAAACTTTTTAAACTTTCGCGCACATTCATAATACCTAGTTTTCTATAATTTTAACGATTCTTTACGCGATTTAAACGTCGGGAGAAATAAATCGCGTAAAGACCCGTTAAAATTATAAAAAAAAAAAAAATGGTGTTTAATTATGATTTGTAATTTGTTATGACTTTTTAATTTGTGTGTTTAGAATTATATTTGTATTTGTGACATGACTATAATGGCTGTAATACTACGAGTAAATACGAATTAAACGGTATTTACTATAAATAAATAAATAACGCGCTACAACAAACGCAAAAATGTTTCTCTATTCTGTTCCTTAGTCGCAAACGTTATTAGTGGATTTTGTTATTTCATAATTACAAAATATTATTCAATTCTCAACTCTATAAGCACGCGACCTTGACAGCGTCCGTGCAAATATCAACTTTAATAGCGTGATATATATATATATAGTTAACGGATTCCATTATATAACGTTTGCGCTTTAGTAACAGAATGATAACAGGGCTGCAGGCTGATAGACTATCTATACCTAAATAGAAAAAATTAATAAAATAAATCTATTAATTAAAGTATTGCACTTGTATTTGTGTTCTTCTTGCTTTTGTAATATTACTTGTTATTTGATTTGGTATTATTTCTGGTACAACGGCTGAGATCAGTGACTGTGAAATCTGTAATGGAATATTACGCGTATCATTATCGGATATCAGCAGATAATGTTTTAGAGCCGGTAATTGGGTCTCAAAAGAATTTACTACAGGTATTAAATTTTTAGTGGAGCGCAATAACACGGTACTCAGTAATTCTTCGCAGTTTCAAAGTAGCTTCCTTAGCTTTAAGTAATTTGCTAAATGAGAATAAAATGTTCTCGTGCTATAATGATTTCATTTTTATTTGATAATATATTGTGTTTTCATAATCTGTAATAAATTTTAGTTATTCGACCCTATCATAACGACAATTGACAAAATCATTTTTTTACGTTGATAAATTATATAGTTTTGATCACGCCGATATAATTGGAGAATTATATACACTTTGATTATGTACAGTGTTTTATCTATAATAAAGTACCTGATCATAATAAAGAACCTAAAAATACCTTGTAACTATTTCATGCATAAATTTTAACCAATTTACTATTTAATTAAATTATATTTTAATGCTGGGGTGGTTAAAGAGATGTTGTAATTAAATTTAAAAAAAAAAACACAATTAATCGTTATGATTATTGAATTGTATTTGGTTGAGCCACGCTGCAAAAAAGTTGGGACCCGGTTTTGGGCAATCTCTTTTAAGGAACAATTAAATTTAAAAAGTTTATCAACGATGTTTAGTAGATGCTATATTATATTTGCATTATTTGCCAATAAATACTATTGCTATGTCCACGCCAGTACGCTTTCATTATTAGTTAAAAGGGTTATTAAGCTTGGCATCCCTCCATCACGCGCATTCTTCATATGCATAATATGTATATATTAACAAACAAAAAAAAATATAATATGTAGTTTATCAACCATCTAGTTTCCGTAACACAAGCCTCGTTGCTTACCACGGAAACTAGATGGCGCTGTGTGACCTGTCTGGAAATAATTATTAAAAAAAAATATTATTCAAAAAAAAATTATTTCCTAAAAAGCCGATTCACCACATTTTTAAATAGAATACTCTGTTTGAAAATGTTGGATTGTGCGAGCAAAGTGTAACAAAGGATATCAGCAAATTTTTTTACAAAAAAAACAATTAGTTACTAACAACTGTTGTATAACAAAGAAATACAAATTCAATAAGAATTTATAAAAAAATTGCAAAATGTAACTGTTTTTTATTCACAATTTATTAACTTGTTTAGTTCTACTAGATACTACATGATTTACTTGCCCCAGTGATATAATATATGTATACTAACACTACTCTATCTATCCAATGGGGTGTATCACTAACTTTTTATCACAATTGATGGCGCATAATAGATGGGACCTAATAGAACTGTCAGTTGCATGGAAAACTTGTATTTTTCTTACGTAATTTATTATTTTCTGTCTATTATGCCGAAGGGAGCAGCTTTTAAGTGTACAAATCGAGATTTCCAAGCGAAATCAAAGATATGATGATCTCAAAAATGTCGTTCTATTAATTAAACCTTTTTTATTTTTAAAGACGGTGTTCGCTTTACTTATTTGTCTTTAAGGCAGGCAACAAAAAACTACAATAAAAAAAAAATGCGTTATAGGTATAAACAAGGTACCAGTGCCGCTAGCGACATCTACAAAAAACTTTGCCAGATACACCCCATTGGTTCTCAGAATATAAATAAGGTCTAGAGCGTTTCGGTTCATCGTCTATTATACCAATTTAAATTTCCGTCAACGAATTATGAACATGAAAACGCAATTGAATTCACACTGCTGGGGACACAGCTTGTTACCTTTATTCTTCACACAATTAAATCGATAGGAAGAACATGGGTTGTAGAACCATCTTGAAGACTGAGACCTGAGATCTCTGGCACACACCCGCGTGGTCAGACCTTCGGAACTACAGTGCTTAGCCCTCCAGCACCAGTACCACTTATTTATCACTTTATGATTCTTTATTACCTATAAATATTTTTTAAATATCATAAATTGAAAGTTTCACAGCCCCTAGAACACAGATTCCTAGACCTCAACTGCTGAATATAACAAAAAAAAATACACTTAACATTTTGATGAATGGACATCTAGCGTAAGAATCTTACAAAATCTTGGTTCTAATCTATAGAAAGTATCATCACGACCGTTTCCCTTCCGGGGTGGTCACAAACCACGCTTCTAAAGAAGTGTATTTACATTTAACCAACTTTACTATAAGCCAATCATGACAAGTGGCAAGCTCTTCGATGTCTCTAGCGTACACAAAATCGAGAATATCACGAATAAATTAAATAATAATTAAATTTTAATCTATCTTTACTAATAAGACCATTATAATTATAGGTAATAAACTTTTTATTATAGATAGATGAAAATGTCTACAAAAAGGTGATGTTTCAGTTTTATATGGAACTTCGATCGGAGTTAAACTCTACGCAAATTTAGAAATACAAGATAGAACACTTATTCTTTTTATATCCTTATTTCTTATACAAATTATTTTTATTTTACATTGACGTCTCTAGTGACAATAGGGCTGGCAGTTTTTTCTCCCAAAAATTAAGTATCATAGTATTCAAAGGGGAAATGCTGCTAGTGTATTGGGCACCATGCCACAAGACAGCGATTTGGAGGAGCTATTTTTTTTGTAAGTATTTAATATTTATTATCTATGTATTATTATTATTATTTTAGGTTAAATTTAGATTTTGTTGTAATATAGTTTATTTAATATTGTAATTCTTTTATATTGTTTGTATATTACATCGAATAAATTTGTTCGATAATTATTTTTATTGAAGAACAATTGCACGTTATACAAGGAGCAGACTTAATGCCGCTAGACATTATCTGACAGCCAACTATTAGGGACATTGTGGATAAATTATATAAATACATACTAATAACTATGATATAATAGATATACTATACATATGATACTATATAACTTATGAACCTTTTAAATAATGCAATGACAGCATTTTTAAAAATATTTTTCGGTTGGATGCTTGTCTTATTTCTACTGGCAGTTCTTTCCACAGGTTTGCGGCGACAACAGCAAATGACTATCCAGTATGAGTAGTGGGAATGGAAAGAACAGAGTGGTGAGAAGACCGGAGAGACTTATCATGGAATAAAGAGAGATAGGCAAACTTACTCTTGAGGTATTTCGGTGTCACAGGCTCGTTGAGTATAGAAAATAGTAAGGAGAGAATTCGAAGTTTCCCGCAACAGCGAATTTGCAGCCACTTTATGTGGGAGTATGGCCGATGCGAGCCTCAGAGAAAAGTTTTGCTGTCGAAGCTAAGAGTGAGAGAGGTCGGTGCATTTAATGGCATTCTATATGAACCAACGTCTGCTTCAGCTAGAAGACTATTTAATTTTGTAAATATCTATTTAAGTAGCTTTAGATTTTGAAGTGTGCGACTGTACGGGTTCTCGCGGGCCTTCCGTCTTGGTTTGTCTGTGTGGACGGAGGGGGCGCGCGGTGCCGTGAGTTCTAAGCTGTCGGGATCTTACAATAGGGCTGACATGGTCATTATTCCAAAGCCTTGATAAATTAAGAAAAAAAAACTTTGTTCGATTATTAGTGTTATTTATTTTTAATTCGATTATAGTACATATCTATAGATTTAGTTTTACTTCCTAGAGCGCGATTATTGTGGGGAACGAATGTATAGATGATAAAATTATAAAAACTAAGCAAGCTTTGATTGATCAATTTATTTATTTTTCCATAGAGAGCGATGTTAATATGGCAGCCAAAACCTCTTTTTGGCCTTCTTTAACTTCTTCTATTGGAGGCAAATGAAAACATCTTTCCATATTTACTTGTTTAAAATCTGTAAAAAAAATGGTACACGAGTATTAACTTCCCTCAAATTTACGACAAGTGGTTACGGTCATCGTATTCTTTCTATTTCTGCTCATCATTCTAGGATTATTTTGCAGTTGCTGTTATTTCTTACTTCTTTCTTTCTTGTGTAGTTTAGAATTTTATTAAATTTACACCATTTATTCAATAACATTACATTCTTAAGAGCGCAAACATTGGAGTGGAATATACAACTAAAAATATAATTATTTGGTTTCATACAATTAATTTCCAAGTCCTGGAGAATTGGATAATCATAATTTTCTAAATTATATACATTGCAATGGGAACCTAATAATTCTTTCATCCACACGGTTTTTTTTGTCGAAATAAAGAATTGATTTTATTATTATTCTATTAATATTGAAAAGTTTTTATATGCACATGACCTAAATTGTTTCTATGGTTGACTAGTAAAGAATGCCTATGGCTAGCGTTACCAACCGTCGCAAGCCGGATATTGTTAGGCTATTTGATTCGTCCGGGTTTCGTTGGGCTTTTTATATCTATCGGAGCGCTCCGACAGCAGTTAATTCAATTTAGCGTTCTATTAGATTTTTAAAAGTCTGGCTCAGCTCGAGCTTTTTGATCTTTAGAGGTGGCATTACAAGCGGCATTAACTTCGTCTTTTTATCTAGTGCGTGTACATTTTTCAATAATATTTATTTATTTAAAACTTTATTGCACGAAGTAGACATTTTCTGACAGCCAAACCTTGGGGACAAATTTGAACTATTATAGGTGCAATGAAAGAAATATTAAAAAAATAGGAAGACAAATTAACAGCTTAATTATACACTTACATATTATATTGTTACATATATATATATATATATATATATATATATATATATATATATATATATATATATAATACAGCTCAGATCGATAAAGTAAGAAGTAATATTTACCAGTTTTTTGCTCGCAGTTATATTCGTGTATGTCACAGTTGTCCAGGAACCGTCTAAACTGGTCCTGTTTGTTACCTCCGCAAACCTCGTTGCTGCTGTGAAGACAAGTCTTCGCTTTATAGCACTCCTTCAAGTAAGTTTGTAAAAAGTTATAAGTGGTACACCTTAGGTTAAACAATAATAATAATAATAATAATAATAATAATAATAATAAATTCTTTATTGTACAGAACCAAAAATAGTGTGGGTACAAAGGCGAGCTTAATGCTATAAATGCATTTTCTACCAACTAACCTTTGTGAATGGGGAGCCATTATAAGCGGGTGCAGAAATAATATTGTGATCAACAATTATGAAATATAAATACATACTAATTAAATATACATATCCTACATATTAAACAAATATATACATAAATAATAAATACATATCTAAGTACATTGTAGAAAGTTATGGTAAGTTTTTCTGTTTATGGTGTAAAAAATTGTATAACTTGTCTTTAAATATTTTGAGAGATGGAGCTTGTCTGATTACCAAAGGTTGTCTGTTCCACTGGCGAGCTGCAGATACCGAAAAGGAGTCTGAATATCTGCTGGAAGAGTGGGGAGGGATTTTAAGTAAATTGTTATGGGAAGAACGAAGTGAAAGACCGTGCGAGTCACAAAGAAATTGAAAACGAGCTTTTAGGTAAGGGGGTGCCTTGGGATTATAGAGAATGCCGTAAAGAAAGGAGAGTGTATGTGCAGACCTGCGATTTCGGATATTGAGCCACTTTAACTCTTTGCGAAATTGGGAAACATGATCATACTTACGCAAGCCAAATACATATCGGATGCATAAGTTGAGAAGTCGATCGAGTTTATTTAGTAGCTCTTCGGTGAGGTCGGAGTAACAGACGTCTGCATAGTCGATAATCGGGAGAAGTAATGAGCTGACTAACGTACGCTTTGCCGAGAGAGGAATGAATTGCTGCGATCGCCAAAGACAGTGCATGGATGCATAGATTTTTTTGCTGACTTCAGCAACATGGCAGTCCCAAGACATGTCACTACTCATATGCAGTCCCAAATTCTTGACGCTATGACATACAGATAAAGGTATATTGTTAAATTTTAGTACTGGAAGTGAACCTGAGTCCAACCTCCCTATCAACTGCTTCGTACCCACAACCATTACCTGAGTCTTGTTTGGGTTAACTAACAGTCCGTATTTTTGAGACGCAATACGGATAGACTCCAAATCTAAATTCACCCTATCAAAAGCAGTTTGCGGTTCGTTTGCATCAAAGTTAATCGAAAGTTGCAGATCATCGGCATACAGATGGTAGGAGCAGAATTTGATTGAGCGGACTAAGGTGTTAATGAACACAGAAAATAAGAGAGGAGATAAAACGCCGCCCTGCGGGACACCAGCATTTACCGGGCACCAGTCTGAAAAGACATCATCCAGGCGAATGCGCTGTTGGCGCCCGCGAAGATAGGAAGAGAACCATTGTTGCGCAGACAGTGAGATATTGAGAGATCGCAAGACAGCTAAGAGAAGATCGTGATCAACGCAGTTGAATGCGTTGCTAAAGTCCAAAAGGGTAAGGAGAGTTAGTTTCCTGTTGTCCATAGCAAACCGTATGTCATCAGCAATTTTGACTAGAGCAGTATTGGTGCTATGAGACGGTCGGAAACCAGATTGGTAAGGATTGAAAAGGTTATTTAGGTTTAGGAAATCGGCAAGCTGACGGTGAACCACGCGTTCCAAGACTTTTGAAAGAAAGGGGAGTATTGAGATAGGACGGAGATGGGAAAAGTCTGTAGGTGCTGTTTTCTTTGGAATAGGCACAATATGTGCATATTTCCAAACTTGAGGAAATGAACAAGATGAGAGAGAAAAGTTGATAATGTGGGTGATGTAAGGAAGTATAATGTTTAAGACAGGTAAAAGTAGACTGCGCCCGACATTATCGTATCCGACAGCCTTGCTGGTTAAAGATTTAAGAATCCTATTTATCTCACTGCTGAGCACAGGTTGAAAGTTGAAAGAAGAGTTGTCAAGATGAGAGATAGAATTTATCTGTGAAATAGTAACGGCCTTAATCGCAGGATTTAAGGTGATTGGTGCTGTTGAAAAATGCTGATTAAGGCCATTAATATCTACAGGGAAATTAGAGTCAGATTTTGGTTTACCAAAACCTGCTGAACGAAGAAATTTCCAAATGTTTTGGGGAGTAGAAGATTCAATAGATTTGTGAAAGTATTGGCGTTTGGCGTTCCTACACATCTGATTTACTCGATTCCTTGCAGACTTAAATGCACTCCAGCGATCATCGGAAGGTGATTTATGGTGTTTTCTCTTTAGTGAGTCTCTCCATTTCATGGCCTTTACGATTTTTTCACTCAACCATGGTGCCGGAGGACGCTTCATACGAACCGGGTGAATAGGAGCATGCTTGTCGTAAAGATCTATTAGTATGCGATTAAACTCGGACACCATACCATCAACTGTCCCCATTTGTGTCACTTTATTCCAATCCATGTTCCCAGCATCAGTCAGGAGCGACTCCAGATCCATTCTGGCAAAGCTACGTTGAAGAATGACTTTGGGCCTAAATCTGGGTGTCTTAATCCTGTAGGAGGCAAAAATAAGGTCGTGATGAGAAAAGCCTGGGGCGAGATGTTGACCGTAAGACGTTATTTTATCAGGGTTAGAGGTGATAATTAAATCGAGAAGACTGTGCGCATCATTTAGGTGAAAGGTAGGGTTAAGAGGGAGTATAGATGCATTGACAGATGAAGTAATGTGTTTAAGACGCTTAGTTCGGGAGTTATTTTTAAGCAAACAGGTATTAAAATCACCCATGATTAGATTATGTTCGTAGGAAGGTAGAATAAGTTCTAGCAGCTCTTCAAGTTTACTGAAGTTATCAAGAGTTGGAGGGGCGTAGACTACACCAAGTAGAAATTTAATAGTGTTGAGGTTTATCTCAATAAAAAGGTGTTCAGAAGTACGACTGTAGAGGGAAGGGGATTGTGAAATTATTTTATATTTAAGATTTGAGCGAATGTATATAGCTACGCCACCTCCTCCCTTACCCACGCGGTCGTTACGTAGAAGAGTATACCCAGGAAGGGAATAGGTAGAAGAAGGTAGTGATGGTTTAAGGAAAGTTTCAGAAATTAGGATGGCGTGTATATGATTACTACAAAATGTGGTAAGGAGATCGGAGAAATGGCTGGGTATACTTTGGGCGTTAATGTGACAGACATTCAGATTTTTAGGCGATGATGAGAATGTATCGTGCAGTATATCACCTAGCAGAACAGCACCCTGTGATATATCAAATTCGTCAGAACTTGCTGTGTCACATGAAAAATACTCCTCAGAACCAGAATCAGACATAATGTTAATAAGTTGTACTCTCTAAATAATAAAATAAAATAAATAGATAAAACAGTTGTATATTGTATAATAATATATATAATAATACTTATAAAATAGGTAGGTACTGATCTCCTCATATAGTAATCCATTTCACATTCACTGCGGCAAGTTGGTGAAACTACATTTTTACATAAGATACACAACAAAAGTTAAAAGTTATAAATATAGAAGGTATTAAAGTTTACAGATAGGTACAGAGATAAAGAAATTACACATATTAGATATATTTCAATAGTGCCAAAATAATATAAAATAATTTCAACTAAAATATGTATTTTTATTTGTTAAGTTTACATCTATACCATACAAACTATGCCCTGTCTATCACTGGAACGCGCAGCCTCCGCCTGTCAATAACAGCTGACTAAGCATGATAATGCAAATTACAAGATTTATTAAAAAATTAACATTAAATGATGTGTGTGAGGATATTTTATTAATATATTGATTGAAAAAATAGCAGTAAAGTATGCGTATACATGATTGAATATTAAAAATTTCGAAAAACTGCAAGTAAAATAAAAGCAACAAAATGTAAGTATGAATATGATTTATGAACACTGGAAGGAAATTAAACTTGTAATCAAATGCTGTCATGAAATAAATGCTAATCAATATAAAAATAGTTTGCATTTCAGTCGAAGAAATCTATAAAACACTCGATTAATCACTTCTTAGATTTAACAATCCTGGCAGGACGTGACCTTTTTTCTTGTGTTTCAGGTGGAACCGGCGGAAACTTTGAAGAGAATTCTCTAAGCTGGGCCTCAGATAGGATGCGGTGCTTAGCACCTTTGACCTTTACGTACACATTCCCATCCTGTGACCAGCAGCAGTGCATTCCATATAGTCGTCGGGCTTCAGTGAAAACGCGTCTACGCATGTTGGTCAGAAATTCAGCCGTCGAGATGCTAGTGCCTTTCAGACCCTTTTTTGGCTCGCCACACATTGGCCCGAGTCTCGAGGCTCCGGAACTTAACCAAGATTGGCCGGGGTCTATCCTGGCTGCCCGCTCCCTTTGCTCCGAGACGATATGAAAAGTGAATGTCAGAAGCATTGATGTCAAGATGAAGCCTATTTGTGCCTATATCACTAATAATAGAAGTGGTGTTCTCATCTGAACTAAACTAACTAAAATGTAAGTACAACTGTGTGTTTTCAGATATAATAATGATTAATAATAATAAACATAAAAAAACACGACTGCACTTAACCGCTTTTTTTTTTTTTTTTTTTTTTTTTTTTTTTTTTTTTTTTTTTTTTTTTTTTTTTTTAACAATTTTTTTTTTTTTATCATCATCGCAGCGTGAACACAGATTCCTAGAACTCCACTGTGAGATATTGGCTTTCCAGAAGATATTTCTGAAGATTTTAGTGTAGCCTCGCTGGTCAGACGGGTTGCCGAGAGTCTTATGTATTTTCCAATATTTAAAAAAAAACTAGTTGATTTTTGAGAAATGTGGCCTATCTAATTTCTAGGAAATATAAAGAACAAGTGCAAAGGGTTGGGGAGCTGGGTATTTGTATAAAACGTCTTCTCATTTATCTCCAGGTCATACAATCCTAAATCTTAAACACGATGCAACCGCCATCTAGTTGCACGAAGCCAAAAACATAGTACTTGCCGGCATCTAGCAGTAAGTATCAATGAGACATACAATTACGAACATTTTATTCTGTTACGACTTAGTCGCAAACGTTAGATTGTCAAAATAGTGAATTCTGTTATATACCGATCATAGCCGACCTTATGTCAATATAGCGCTTTCCACTATTTCAAAGGTTGCCCATGGGGTTGCAACTTCAAAATCATTGGGGAAACGTGAATTAAACACGTAAATTATCCGCCGGGAATTTATATTAATGTTAACAACATTTATAATGTTTTTATATATATTTAAAATTTCGCATTATATAATGCGAAAGTTGTGGGTAAAAGAGGCCCTGGCAGACCAAGGCACACGTAACACGATCAAATAAATAAAACACTAGCTGAAGGAGAATTAAAAAGCCTTCGTAACAAAAGGGCATGTATGAAGAGGGTGATGAATGTCGATGAAGCGAAAGAGGTATGTCGTGATCGTGTCAAGTGGCGCTCAATTGTCTCTGCCTACCCCGTAAGGGACCTGGCGTGAAGATATGAAGATATGTATGTAACAACATTTATATTAATTAAACTAAGATTATCTATTCACATTAAACATAGTTTTATAACACACATTAGGTAATAAATCAAAAATATGACAAATACTAAAAGAAATTAATAATAGTTTTTTTTTTAAAGAACACATCGTAACGTTATTTTGGTGTCATCTGTAGCGGAAACCTTTATACTCTCGTACCAATTTTAATAGCGTTTTATACTGACAGTTCCGTTATTGACCGCCTCCGTGGTCTAGTGGTAACAAACGTTGCCGTGAACTCGGGAGGTCGTGGGTTCGATTCCCACCGGGGGCAAGTTGTACATTGTATAATTTGTCTCGGTCTGGGTGTTTCTATGTATAATATGTATATATTTACAAAAAAAAAAAAGTATAATATGTAGTTTATCAACCATCTAGTTTCCGTAACACAAGCCTCGTAGCTTACCACGTAAACTAGATGGCGCTGTGTGACCTGTCTGGAAATATTTATTATTATTATATTATTTAAGGGATTCTACTATATAACTACTATTAGTGAGAACTTTTTAATGACACTTTGTTTCTGATTCTTTTTTAACGTATTATTTTATTGTATTGTCGATAGTTCTCCATAGAATTAATAAAAAAAAAAAAAACTTTGGCGCTTAAATAACAGAATCTTCTTCTTCTTACGGTGCCATCTCCTATCGGAGGTCGGCTATCATTAAGGCGATTTTGATTTTGTTGGCCGCTGTCCGGAACAAGGATCTGGTGCTCATCCCGAACCACTCCCTGAGGTTCTTGAGCCAAGAAGTGCGTCTTCTCCCCGGTCTTCTGAAGCCTTGTATCTTGCCTTGCATGACGAGCTGCAGCAAGCTATACTTTTTATTGCGCATGATGTGTCCCAAATACTAATAATAACAGAATAGGGCCTTTAATTTATTGCGCAACAAGACGCTCACCATCCACCAATCTGCTCCTCTCTTTACCTAGCCAATACTACTTGCTTCAAAATGTAGGTAATTTTATTCCCTAATAAGTTGATGGACTACATTTCTCATAAGTACTCAGATCTTAACAATTTCATAAGTTGGTATTAGTTTATTAAATTGACTTTACCAAGCGTTCCAGACGGTGCCTACGGTGATAATTAAATGAAATGAAATAAAAGTGGGTTAAAACGGCTTAACATGTTCTACGCATACGTACGTACGAAAAACCCATTTTATTTTTTACATTCTATTCATATTATTTAATATTTTTATTGTTAACTGTTTCACTACGTGTTGTATCTTTTTCCTATAACTAATGGAAGTAACTGGGATCCTAAATGACAGGTCTAACTTAGTTAGACTTAGTTTAGGAGTCAGTGTGTAAATCAATTTGTTAATTGTACTTTTATGAACAATAAAATATTTTGTATTTGTATTCTGGGGCCCGAACCGCGACCTCTTTCGATTGTAAGATCGTTCTAACAGCTGGACCACCACCGCAAATTGATAGCAATCACTAAAACCACTTAAAATTTATTAACTGCCCAAGTAAAGTTGCATAAAAAGATGTAGTCGCGAGCCTATAAAGTGACTTTAATTTTTAATAAATCGCACTTAAGATTACTTAATTGTTCAAACATGAAAGGTCTTATTAATAAAGGTAGAATACTTAGTAATCTAACAACTTAAACAATGTTCTAACTATCTGCCTAATATTTATAAAAAATAACTTACATTAGATTGTCCATATACGACCAAACATCCAATTAGCAATCCTAAGACAAAAAGATTTAAAAAAAAACTTTATCAGGCTAAAAAAAATATATTAAAACTAGAAAAAAATAAAAACTGTTAATAAATAATATTAAAAACTGCCTCCGTGGTCTAGTGGTTAAGTCCGTGGTTTAGACTTAGAGGTACTGGGTTCGATTCCTGGTCGGGACACAAAAATATTTATTAATGTAAATAAATACATTTAAATAATATTTAACTTATTTGTGATAATTCTCGAGTTTGGTACGCTGGAGACATCGACGAGCTTGCCACTTGTCATGATTGGCCTATAGTAAAGTTGGCTAAATGTGAATCCACTTATTTATAAGCGTGGTTTCTGACCACCCCGAAAGGGAAACGGCGTGATGATACTTTAGAAAAAAAATAACATACCAAATAATAAAAAGCGATACATTTTATTGTTAAATCGATCCGCCACAATATGTTATAATAAAAATATAATATTTTATTTACTATACGTTATCGTGTGCAATATTTTGCAATAATAAATTGAAAAAAAAAAATAAGGCTTAAATCGATAAAGCATTGCTCAACTTCTCCATATACAGTAATATTGAATTTACCTAATATTTATAAACTTTTCCCAATTTTATAAATCTAAGTCTAAAGCCGGTTATAGTGCTTGACCGACCCTCTCGGTACGTATATACCAAGTCGGTACAGTAATAACACGCATGTTTATAATATAAAAGTAATCCACTTACAGTGCGCACGCGCATGAACTTTTCCATACGCGACCGAGACATAAGCACAGACGCGACACGGTCGGTCAAGCACTGCAACCGGATTAAGGGTTACTAATATTATTTCTTAATTTTAAGGCCACTATTGAGAAGGTATATTAAATAATATAATGGCTATTAGGCTCAGTCCAATCTGTCATGTTTGACTCAATCACGTATATATTTTTAACATATACGAGTATAGCAGGTAATTTGTTAAAGAGCAAATATTTTTATAGTATAATCTAGAATAAAAATAACGATATACGTATTTTTTATTTTAATTATTCAGTAATAAAATCTTAAGTTACGGTGCAGAGAAGTATTCCTAAAAATGTCGCCACTCATACTGACCCTAATCAAAGGTAGCGAGAGGTCGAAAATCGCGCGAACGTTGACTTACGTAATCCTTACTCTCTCTATTTCGTCTCTCGGTTGTGGGCTTATTCACCATGCAGTAGTGGTTTGTTTTTAGGATAAAGATTTTTATCTTTAAAAAGTGGTGTGCTTTTTTATTTCAAATAGAGGTTCAAATGACACCTGAAGGCTGATGGCGGACCGCATACGTAACGACAAAATACGCAAACAGATAGATAAGGAAAGACATGCTCCGATGGTCCGGGCATGATGAAAATATGTGTGAAGAAAGATTGATGAACCAGATAAAGAGGCCCTGGCAGACCAAAGACTCACCTATCACGATCAAATTAATAAAATAATGGCTTCAGCATTAAAAATGCATTATAAAGCCTTCGAAACAAAAGGGCATGTATGAAGAGGTTGATTACAATGTCGACAAAGCAAAAGAGGTATGTCGTGATCGTGACAAGTGGCGTTTAATTGTCTCTGTCTTACCCCGCAAGGAATCTGGATTGAAGATGTTATAAAGTATATTAGAATAATTCCGCAAAAAAAAACTTTATTACAATGGAGTACAAAGCTTTTTATAGATGTCGCTAGCGGTACCTTGTTTTACACCTATATCGCATCATTTTTTAATGTTTTGGTAGTTTTTTTATTTTTATAACAGAAAAATGTATTTAAATTAACGTTACCTACCTTAAAAGACGAATTAAAAAAGCGCACACCGTCTTTAAAAAGAAAAAGGTTTTATTAATAGAACGGCAATTTTGAGATCGCTATATCTTTGATTTCGCTTAGAAATCTCGATTTATACACTTAAAAGCTGCTTATAAATTTCATAATTAAAATACAAGTTTTCTATGCAACTGACAGTTATATTAGGTACCATCTATCATGCGCCATCTATCGTGATAAAAAGTTAGTGATTATTATTAACACTACATTTTAGACGTAACGTAACCTCTTCACAGTACATTTCTTAAAAGCACAATTAGACTTAAAAGATCTTTGAAAATATTTGACTGTTCGAATGAGAGGGATGCAAAAACGATAAACCCACTTAAACGTAAAATGGTAGGTACATAAATAATAATAGGAAAAAAAAATGGATGTAATAAATTAAAACGAACTAAGTAGGTATATTTTTATTTAATTTTCAAGCACGGAACCATCTTTTGAGAAAATGATTTCACGATAAAGGTCATCGTATAAATCATTTATACTACGGCCGGTTAGCTCTGCTTTATTTTCATTATATTTCCCTCCTTTGTAAACGAGAAACTTTTCGTGTGGCTTCGCTATATATTTTAGAATATTCGCTTCAGGTATTTTAATATGAAAAGGTTTCGCCGTTTCATGGTTTGATAATTTTTGAAGATGAGAGCAACTGTCCAGTTTTACACTTTTAAATTCTGAAATAAAAAAAAAACACTATTCATCTTTAACCAAACGACAGACGAGTCTAAGGGCCGGTAAGTTATCACTTCCTTAAATGGTTTTGTGTACCTAAGTAACGAAACCACTAAGAAATAATCGAATTACCCTACCTTAAGCTAAGATCTATGAATCTCTGATCGTGCCTACCTCAATTCTCCAATTCAAACTTGTATTTATTATATTGGACGCTTCCAATCCAGAAAAATAAAACTAATGGTTCGCGTTTCGAATTCCAGTGTGTACCAATGATATAAATACTATTGATATGTACATTTGTCATAGATTTACAACATCACCGTTTCCGTGCCTCGGAGAGCACGTTTAGCCTTCGGTCCCATTTCTTCTAATGCCAACTGGTAAAATTATTAATAAATTTTCATTAAAATTGACATCACACTTTGCCAAGCTGTCTGTGTAGTGCGAAGTGCAGGCCTAATTTTCCAGATATATGTTCTGGAGGTCAACAGTGGAGGAGGTCTACGACTCTGTGTTCAAGGTGCTGTGATGATGTGATGATGACTAAACAAAGGGTCTGCCAACAAGGACTTCCGAACTTTGACAGTTGATAATGGCCATCTTGTTGAAGCTACAAATTACTTTTCAAATTAGTTGTCATTTATTTAGTCTGTTTTGCCAATCACCATAGACTTAAATCCGTCTTACGGTCGCCATAATTGTCCTACCGGGAGGACTAATCGCAAGGATAAATTTGAGTCCGCTGATTCAGTAAACGATCGATCGACCCGTACGTCGACGAAACGCAAGTGGTCCTCAAAGCCAACATAACCAAATGCCATCGGTCAAATTCAGCCTGATTTATGCGCCAGAGTCATGAAAAAATGGACATTTCGAATTCGAAGCCGTGGCGGACATTTGAGCTATGTTATATTCCACACATAATACGTCTTCCAAACGAATAAAAATTTTGATGATATGTCACATTTGTTTTATTTAAATTCAAAGATAGGAAGCGCTTAATGAAAGACCCTATACTAATAAAGACGCAACCTTATTAATAAAGACTTTATACAATTTACAAAATTTATTTAGAAAATAGGGATGTTTTATTAAATAATGTTCTGGTACATACTTGCCTACGAGTTAATAGATATATTGTTCCACAAATTTGTAGCAACAACCGCAAAGGAATTGAAAGAACGAAAAGGAACGGAATGAAAAGAAAGTGAATTGTGAGAAAGATTACCATAGAAAGAGCTAGTTCACCACTTCCTCAGTGGCTTTCTTAAATTAAAAGCCTACGAATATTTACCTATATTTTTATGCATTGAAGAGGTGACTTAAATCTAAAGGAAGTATTAAAGAATTGGAATAAATTGCATAGGTATGAACGAAGTTGTGAATTAGCGGCCCTAAATCTGCGGCCGCAACCGCATAAATAATAACCGCACCTTTGTAAGTAAAGTTAACATTTTATACTCACTTTCATTGTGTTTTATATTTTTTTTTTGGCAGTTATATTCATGCAAGTCGCAATTGTCCAAAAATCGTCTGTATATACCATCTGTGTTCCTCAAGCCACAAATCTCAACACCATCGTGAACGCATATCTTTGCTTTGTAGCACACCTAAAGTCACTCATTTTTCATATGCCATGGTTTTCTGTATGCAGGCTTAATAGAACACTTGTTAATGCATTTCGGTTTTCTTATAAAAAAGACTGCTTCACCCGAATGTGAAGTTTGTGGTAAAGTAGAATGTGTAGAACACATCTTAAGGGATTGTGCCAGGAACCATGGCTAAAGCAATACCTGATCCAACATATAAAAGAGTCGATGCGGAGAACCAGTCAATCATCTCGGACACCACGGGCTTTCTTGTGCTAGAAGTGCTGGCCGCATTCCTCGTCACGCGGCTCTCAATGACATCATCCGAAGGGCTCTTGTCACTGCTGGAGTACCCGCAATTTTAGAACCATCTGGGATTATGCGGAGCGATGGCAAGAGACCCGACGGAATGACTGTTGGCCCGTGGAAACTTGGCATGTGTGTGATGCGACGTGTGTAGACACATTAGCTCCATCTCACATCCGACCTCGTCAGGCGCGGGAAGTGCGGCGTTTTCTGCGGAGAACCTCAAATTGCGCAAATACGCCAACCTTGGTATCGATTACGAATTTGCGCCGTTTGGGGTCGAGACGATGGGCCCATGGGGACCGTCAGCGAGGCGCTTGGCCAAGGAGTTGTCAAAGCTACTGACAGAGAGGTCTGGAGACAGGAAGGCAATTATTTCTGCCAACGTATTAGCCTCGCTATACAAAGGGGAAACGTTGCCAGTCTCCTTGAGACTATCTCGGATGGGATGTATCTGGAAGGCCCATTTCCAGCAGTGGAGGTCTAGGTTAGGAGGTGAACGCTGTGTTCTAAGTTGCATCTTAATGCCAGATTTTTTAAGGAGCTTGTTCACACTGGGGCAACTTTACTATACCTAGGCTAATCAAAGATTCTCATTAACTTACATTGTTTCCATTAACCAATGACAGTCCAACTAGAAATGCTAAAAAAAATAGATAAATTTTAATATGTACACTCATTGTATCTCTTATAACTATTAATAGTGTGGGATGCCACTTGTGTCGACACTTCGGCTTTGTCACACCTCAGTGTGAAAAAAAAAATGTGAGCTGCGAAAGCGCAGAGGCTGGCAAGCGGCGGAAATACGTATCTATAAATTATTACGTTAATAAAATTAACGGCACAAACAAGTAGTCTTTGATTATAGACCATAATCGTACTAGGCCAAAAATTATCCCTCGTCTAATTGTCTGCTCCGGTGACAAGAAGGCTGTTTCTTTCCGGAGAATCGGCATAGCGATTGGACACGATTTATATTTAAATTAGAAAGGTTTAGAAAGTACCTAATGATTTTATTTCTTTATTTGTTTTTTTTTTAAGTGATAATGTATTTATTTAAAAAATATATATAAAATAAAATAAATTAATTTAATATTTGTAGTAGTAATTGTATTTTTAGCTTAATTTATTATTTGTTTATGTAGTCTAGCGGTTAAGTCCATGGATTTAGACGCAGAGGTACCGGGTTCGATTCCTGCTTGGGACACAATAGTCTATTTAAATTATTTGTGATATTTCTCGAGTTTGGTACGCCAGAGACATCGACGAGCTTGCCAATTGTCATAATGGGCTTATAGTAAAGTTGGCTAAATGTGAATCCGGTTCTCTAAAAAAATCATTTAAAAATGATACTTGCCAAAAATACTGGAAACAATCAAAAACTCCATACCAAGACTTATTTTTTTTTTGTTAGTTACAGATAAAACAATTTTTCTATAGGTAAAATCGTTATTACAAACCTGCTTAACAATATTTCAACATGAGCAATAATATTTTACGAGTTAGGTACCTACGGTTGTAGTTATAATAAAACTTGGCTAGTTTTTTATAACTTAAGTCTAAATAAAAATAATCGTAACTATGTAAAAATGCCATGGATTGTTTGCAGTATTTTAATTGTAATACTACTACAAAATCAGTTATACCATTGTAAAGCAAAGGTAAGCGAAATACAATTTGGTAACAGTAGGCATGTTTTTTTTTATTAGTAACCCGTTTTCATTGCTCGTAAGTGTATTTAATATTAAGTTATTTATATTCTATAAAAAATACTCATATACCACCGTCTTGGAAAATAATTTTGATGTCAAAATTTCAATATTTTTATATATACATACATACTTCGAAGTAATATAAAAACAGGATAAAAGAATTACAATATTAAAAATTAAAAAGAACCTAACATTAAATAAACAAAAAAAAAAATGATCTCCGCGTATTTGTTGCGTTTAAAACGACGGCTGACTCTGCAGCGGCCGCGGGTTTCTTATTGCTGGATGTCACATGTGACGGACAATGTGTGTCAACACATGTGGCATCTCAAACCAGTGCACGGCATACCAATGATACCTGAAGCCTAAAAAAAGATTTGCTCTTTGATAATTACACGCGGTATAACAATTTTGCATCATAAAAGATATAGAGAAATCTATACTGAAGGAACTAGGGTTCGGACAACGCCTCCTCTGATGTACAATCACAAATTCCCCATTTTTCGGCGTGGAGAGACATAGATATGCTACAGTCCGAGAGGAGTGGCGACGGCTTGTTAAGCGTGCCACTAGCACTGCAGATGGCGACCACGACCACTCGTCCAAGAGTTTAGCGATTAAAAAGAAGTGCTCTATTTAGTCGGATTACTATTTGCATTTTTATTCCTGTAATGACACTATATTATTAATGTTTCAGCCGTCATGCCTAGACGCATTTGCATGCAAACACACTGGCATCATACAATGTGGTTTGGACAAAACTAATAATGAAATTAGATGGTTCTTAGATTACTGCGACTTGTTGGAATTCAATTGCGAATATACAAGAAGTAATTATTATTCGAATGGTATTTTTTTTATCACTATCATCACCGTCATCGTCAACATATACTATTTATTTATTATTATTTTTATTTAAAAACTTTATTGCACTATGTACAAGAGGCGGGCTTAATGCCGCTAGGCATTCTCTAGCAACCAACCTTTGGGACAATGAAACGATTTGTGTTGTGAGGTAGGTGCAACCGTTAAATAGATTAAAAGGTAATTCAAGTTAAATCTAAGTATTATATCTATATAGACAGATACATACTAATATGTACACAATACTACATATACTACATACTATATATATATATTATACACTACATATAATACCTACTTACACTGTGAGGAACTTTTAAAATAATGTGAAAAGTGATCTGTTTGGCACTTGGCGAATTTCTACTGATAGTGTTGCCCAAAGCAAGACCAAGACCAAAACCAAACAAGTATTGGCCCTGTTCTTGCATCAGAACAGCTGGTCTTGGTCTTGTTCTTGCATTCCTAATCTTGGTCGTGGTATTGCGCAAGAGTCACAAGACTCTTGATCTGACTGAAAATATATATATATTTGTCATAGTGAGACTTTAGTGTCTGTCCGCAAACTAGTATTTCGACAACTACTGGGCCCCGATTCTCGTGCCTTCGACATACATGTCCGCTTGATTTGCGCGAATGAACACAGTTTTCTATGGAGATCTGTCACTTTTCATTTGAATATTTCGAAGCGACACGCAAGTCGAAAGCGCCAGAATTAGGCCCCTGATCTGAGTTACTTGAAATGTACACAGAGGTATTTTTTGGAGATATTTCAAGTCATCTACAATAAGGGTTCGATATTTTTACCTCTGAACCCTAAAAAGGCAGGCAGGAAACAGTTATCAACTGAAAAAAAAAGTAAAGCATATGACATTTTTTTTAGACAAATTAGAATAAATTCTCTGAGCAAGAGTCTTGCGGTCTTGCTAACATAACGGTGGTCTTGCTCTTGGTCTCGCAAAAAAGGCAAGACCGATGATACTTTACTTTTTTTTTTATAAATTCTTATATGGTTTAATATTATTTTATTATAATTATAGATTTCCGTAGAACAGCAAAGAAAAATTGTTACAAGATTCCACGATTTGCCATTAAATAACATTTATAAATAAATCAAATCAAAAGTAAGTAATAGAAAAATAATGACATTAGTAGCTCACAAACTCCGTTATCGAATTGAGTAAATCACAAGTCATATGTTTTAGCTGCCAATTTGTAGCACGTCGCATCTAGGGTTACCATTGGCCGGCATTTTAAAATGTCCCGATTTTTTTAATTAGATGGAACACCAGTAATAAAACTACATATTAAGTAATATCAAATAAGTCTTGAATCTTTATACTTCTCATTCATCTAAAACAAAACTTAAATCAGCCGTAGACAACAACGACGGGCGAAAGCCTTCACTTGTAGCCAGGACTCAGAAAATGCACACAGGGCCAACAGTGTAGTGTGACGGTTATTTGAGCTATTCAGTCTCATTATGAAGACCCATGGTGAGTCGAGTATGTTCTTTTTTTCTTACACTAGCACTAGATGTGACCCTGCCACCTTATGGTAATTGGCGCGCAAGTCCATGAATCTGAATAGCAACTGAATCAGACATTCATGAGTGACATCAGTCCCTAACACTATTCCGGCTTTACTAGATGCCTCTTCACACTTCGCTTGAAGAACTCCAGGTTATAGGAAAGTGGAAACACAGAGGCTAGAAGAGCATTCTACATCTTTATTGTGCGACAGATGTATGAGTCACAATTCGAACAGCTTGCCTCTGAGGGACATTGAAAGGATCTGTGAGGCTCTTGGCGGAACCATCCCAACAGTATTCCACGCATGATCTGATCTTCTTGCCCGTCAGCGCGCATGCCTGGGTCTTGTTGGTATTGAACTGGACAAGATTTTGGAATTCTGTCTATAAACAAAAAAAAAACGAAGCGACACAGGAGGGGGGGTCTGAGATGACTTAGTAGTTGCCGCGCGTGATGTGTTATCCCCCTCGCAAGTCCGGAATTTAATTGAAATGTCAGGTGTTTTGTTATGATTTTTAAATTTCCAAATGGTAACCCTAGTTGTACATTGCAGCGCTGTTTAAAATGCCATACATCATGTTCTCGATTCAATAGAGGAGTTTGTACGGTCTACCTCTATGACCACTGTGGATGGCAAGACTCGTAAAAATAGGTAATAAAAAAGTAATGTATTTTCCAAGTGTAGGTACTTAGTACTATTAGATATTTGTAAACATATGCTAGAACTAATGCCAGGATGTTATCATTGTTAGTACCTATAAACTAGGGATGTTACAGACCTTCGGCTCCAAATCCGAAACGTCGCAACTATTCATTGATTTTACATATCTCACCACTACTTTTTTTTTCCGTCAAAGAGATCAAATACAAGATAGAGCGCCAGTTTGTTTACATAGGATGTAGGATGCAGTTTGGCATATTGTCAAAGAAACAACCAAATCAAAGTGAACGTCGATCTTTTCGCTTTTTGTCCCATCTTATTATGTATTTAATGTCTCTAGGCTCCAATAATTTTGAGTTGAAGGTTATAACGAACTTCGTAACACAGCAAGCGGTCGCGCCAGCAATATCTAGGACTGCAAGTTGTGACTTGTCGCCAGGGGGAATCCCTGCACGGCCGCTTCAAACCTGCCCTTGTCAGAGTTAACCCTCTTCTCCTCCTTGCGTCGTATTTCCGTGAGGATCGTGACCTGTGAATTGGTGTGCGACTTAATGATACTGCGACACCCGTTCCTATCTTCGGCAGGTTGCAAAGCATCATGAATATTCAAGCCATCTCTGGCTCCAGTCCTAAATCCGATAAAACAAATTTAAAATCTCCGGTTCAGTAAACCCAACTCCGTAACATCCCTAGTATAAACAACATCTATTCAACCTAGGTTGGATGTTTCTTTAGTCATTCTAACAGGAAGATTAGGTTTAATCACATACGATTAAGTAAATCTATCCAGATTTCTGATTGAAAATGAAAGCTTTATTTCGTAAGTATATCAACATAAAGTAAATACGTTAATTAGAAGAGAAAAGACAAAATTATTTAAAAGACATTTTCAATACAAATCTGTAATAGTTAGAATGCTGAATATTACATGCTATTTTTTTAATTTTCAGTATTTATGCTGTGCTCAATTATGTCTTTTGCAATCTGTCATGGACCACCTCTTGAGCGGGATAATGAAGACGTCATGATGGGGCGAAAAGTTTGTTTATTCAGTTTAAGTTTTTTAAATAAGTTAACTAAATCCGATAGAGACTTAATTTCACGACCTTGTATTGTATTTGTTAAATCTCCCAAAACCTTGCCAGTAAAAATGAATTACTGACTGTTCAACAAGTTTTTGCACAATAATGTGTAATTATTATTCCATCCTCTCTCTTTCCGTAACTTAACTTTTATTATAAAAGCATTTAATGTAGTTATATTTTCAGATGGGTACGAAATGGTGTGGCATGGCTAAAGCGTGCAATCACGACCGCGTCCCTATTTGCGGCGTCAGTCATGCCGGCGATGTCATGGGCTTCCGGGACCTCTGCGATATGTTCGATTTCAACTGCATCCGAAGAAGAAGTAAATTGCAATAAAATCAAAACAATACACATGCACAGATAATACATTATATAACATACAGACGTTCTTTCTCACTACAATAACAGTAAAGTATATTGAAAACCGTGTCCCATTTGCGGCGTCAGTCATGCCGGCGACGTCATGGGCTTTCGAAAAGTCTGCGACATGTTCGACTTTAACTGCATCCGTAGAAGAAGTAAATTGCACTAGAATCAAAATAACAGCATGCATAAAATATGTATTACATTATATAACATACACACGTTCTCTCTCGCTACAATAATAGTAAAGTATCTTGAGTACCGTGTCCCTGTTTGCGGCGTCAGTCATGCCGGCGACGTCATGGGCTTCAGGGACCTTCGCGACATATTTGACTTCAACTACTATGGGACTAAAATCACAAAACACACGCACATACACATTGCAATTAATGTATATGTGTACGCCATATAACACAGTAAAGTATCAGACCCGCGTCCCATTAGCGGCGTCAGTAACGCCGGCGCGACGACGTCATGGGTTTTTGGGACCTCTGTAATAAGAAGTTTATTGGACTAAAATTATAAAACACAAACGCAAACATTACATACAACTTACCAACTTGTAGACTCGTTAAGTAATTGACCGGCGATCCTCGACAATATATATATATATAGTCTCGGCGTGGCGAGAATAATCTAAATTAGAAGAAAGCCTAGTAGCACTGGCCTCTGTATTTTACAGGCCGTAATAGTAATAAAAAATATTATCCTACAAGTTTTATACTTTTTTTTTTCAGATTATAAACAAACCAACTGCCCAGGAGACCGCTCCATACTGTCAGCATCAAGAAAACCAATTCGTTATTATGACGAATAAACATTATTGAATTAGAATTCTAATTACTTAATTGCTGTATTTGTATCTCATTTTAAATAATTAAAGGCATATTATATAAACTGGTTATAATTGTGGTTTCATTCGTTGCGTTTATTCCCTTTAATTTTGTTTTTTATCATTAAGATAAGGATCTGGCTGTTTCTGTTTACAGCAGCTATTAGCATAGTATGACAATGCCTTTTTACAGCACCTATAATTTTAAGTGAGACATTTTATATTTTTATTGCATTTGCTTATAGTATGACAATGCCTCTTTACAGCAGCTATAATCTTAAGTTACTTTTTTATATCTTTATATTATTTAATAAGATGACAATGTCTATTTACAGCAGCTATAATTATAAATGTAGTTTTGTGTGTAAATCACGTAGGTTTTTTTAATATTAATTTGATGTTTATGCGCTTCTTTATATTCAATTAAAGTTGTATGGTTTCAAAATTAAAATTATATTGCTTAATATAATAATATACTTATTGTAAATTTGACATGTTAAAGTGCAAAATATTTTTTTTTTACTAATGCCTAATTACAGAACTAATCGATATTTTTTTTTAAATGCGTTTTATACGTTGGTAAGTAGTTTATAATATTTTAACTATCTGACGCATGAAAATGTGATGTCAATCGCAATATATTACGATGTTAAATATGACGACCAAAACTTGTCTTGAAAGATTTTAAATCTTTTAAGGGAAATGTACCTACTAGGTCGTACTACGAAATTATGATCAAATAGCTGTGTTGAATTTAAACAATCGGAGATTCGTGGTATTCCTAGTAGATAAAACAATAGGGTTGTTGGATTACATAAATATCCTATCTATATATATTAATGTTTTTACTCGTATAGTCTTAGTAGCAATGTTGGATATGGTTGGAAATAACGTGCTCCTCATTTGTAAGTCTTACAAAAGTATCATAACCAACATCAAATTAGACATGTAATCATAGTTTAAAGTAGGCCAGGGGTCAGCAACCTTTTTAGTCGGAAGAGTAAAAAATTTCAAAGGCCAGAAAAAAAATCCTGCTAACAATAAATACAACAGTGAGGACGCGTGTCAAGGGGAGGGGTGCGGTAAAAAGCGAGTACAAGTTGCTGAGAGATAAAACTTTTTTTTATTATTTTTATACTAGCACGACGCGACGTGTGAATTTGGGCCCACCTGATGGTAAGTGGCACGCAAGGTCCATGAATGTTAGCAACTGAAGTCAGACACTCATGACTGACATCAGTCCCTAACACTATGCCGGCTTGACTAGATGCTTTTTCACACTTCACTTAAAGGACTCCAAGTTATAGGAAAGTGGAAACACAGAGGCTGGAAGAGCATTCCACATCTTTATTGTGCGACAGATGTATGAGTCCCCAAATTTGTACGTACGCGAAGGGATGGTGACTACAGTATGTGGGTGCATATTCTGACCTGTGCGTGTGGTTCGGTTGTGGAATGGAGAGGGAGGGATTAGGTTATAGATCTCTTCGGAGCACTCACCATAGTATAGCCGGTAGAACACGCTCAGAGAAGCCACATCTCGGCTAAGCTGCAGGGATTCGAGAGTTCCAGATATAGTGGCATCGTCCACAATTCGAAAAGCTCGCCTCTGTAGGACATTGATAGCATCTGTTAGGTAATAATGCCTAATTATCGTTAATCGATTTAGAGCCGCTTTAATTGGAATTTACTATTAAATATTTAAATGAAGTATTCATTTTTATTTTTTTATTTGTAATTGATTTTTTTATTTGAAGTAATATACAAACAATATAAAAGAATTACAATATTAAATTAACTGTATTACAACAAAATCTAACCTAAAAAAAAAAAAAACAGAAAATAAAAATCAAATACTTACAAAAAAATAGCTCCTCCAAATCGCTGTCTCGTGGCATGGTTATAATTGTAGTTATAGTTATATATTCATATAATTACTTAAGTAGGTTTATAATAATATATAATTTTATTGAATTATTGACAAGGTTAATATACAGCCGCATCATATAATTTTATTTATTTATTTTGTATAATATTGACTTAACCAAGTTCCGGCGGGAATGTACGGTGATACTCGTATACATAGAATAAATAATAACGATTTTTATATCTGTACACCATACTATGGTAAAATTTGTTGATAAAATATTTTGAATACATATTTTTTCATTCTTTCCTTCTTTCTTAAATGTTTTTTTTTTTATATAAAATGAAAAATATTTTTGAGTATGGAACTAAAGAGCCGCAGGTTGCCAACCCCTGGCCTAGGCAAATTAAATTAATTTATTAATCAATTTTTGTTTTTCAGTAATTCTTGTTAGTCCAGTTATGCTTCATATCATACAGGATAGAAACTCATTAGTAAGTATAAATAGCGCGATTTACGGTCGTTGATACTTAACATTATTTTTATTGAATTTTAGTACAGACATTCTAATACATTAATATTTAAATTATGAGTTACAATTAGACTTACGTACGTACTTAAGATTAATAATTTTATTTAGAGAGCTGAAGTAGACGAACCTAGACCCCCTGGGTTCGTGAGCCACACGGGCGCTGTTACACCAGTAACGGTGCGGCGTCCAGCACCAAAAGTGCATGAATTACCAGCGGGTGGTTACTTGCTGAGATCCCGCCAGGGAAAACGGAGAAATGTCCCCATCCCCAACCCAGGCCCATTAGCCATCCGGGCCTGGACAACTACACTGTCATCATTTCATCATTACATCTCTCTAAGGCTAGCGTCCTAGACCTCCACTGCTGGAGATGGGCCTTCCAGAACATATATCTAGAGAATTTGGCCTACACTCGCCACGCTGGCCAGACGGCTTGGCGAGGATATGATGTCAATTTTTATAACAAATTATTAACGATTCCACAAGTTAATATTAGTGGAACCGGGACCGACGGCTTAACGTGCTCTCCGAGGCACAAGAACGATGGTGTTGTTAATGTATGACAAATGTACTTAAGAAAAGTGTATTTCTCATTGGTACATGTCGGGTGGGTTTGAACCGACCTTTGTAGGATTTAAGGAACGCGTTCTTACAACCGAGCCACCACCGCTTAACTGTAGTGTACTGTAACTTACATCAAATATACTGTTGTCATTTATAATTAAGGTCAATATCCAACTAGGAGTATGTTTAATTTTTCAGTCCCAATTGCAGAAGTTATGCGAGAACGCATACAACTGCTTTCACGATACGGTGATCATTTGTGGCAAATCGGTAAATGAAGCAAGAACATTCCTTGACCTCTGTGATATGTACGAATATTCCTGCGAATATAATATGGGTAAATAATTATATATTATATATAATTTGTTTTTTAATCTATTTTATAAATTAAATTATGACATTTTCATATATAGATTGAAGCTTAAAATATTTTTTGCCAAATATTTCGCCTCTCTTTGGTCACTGTCACTGATGACGCCGCTCCAAAGAGGCGAAATATTTGGCAAAAAATATTTTAAGCTTCAATTTATATATTTTACCAAGTAAGAAACACATCTAACACATTTTATTTGTTGCAGATGACATTTTCATATACCTACTTATATTTTTTATTTTTATAACTACTAACAGTTACGGATTAATTTTATATGGGTTGAAACGAAATAATACCTACAGAACTATATCTATAGTATACGCACGAAAAACTATAAATTAGTACATCAACCAACTTCTACCGAGTTAAAACTTTTACGTAGTGACAATTATAATTTATCCAAATCCAATCAACTTAAATTAATATGCGGGTTATACGAAACTAACGAGCAATTTTAATTAGTCGGTTTATATTTTAGCTATATAATGCCGTTTTATGTTTTGTGGTAGGTACAGGAATTCGTACGTCTCATTGATTGTTAACATTTGGATTATTTTAGGTATATATATAGTGTCTATGTATTAGACATAATCGTACATATTTATTGTTAGGTCCTTACGTACCATTATTAAATATTTAATTTACGCCATTTCATAGGTAGTGCATCGACTCCATTGCTGAAAAAAATGTGGAAGCGAGATCAATAAAATCGTTGAAGGCGGTTTGGACTGCCCTAAATGTGAATCCGCTTTTTTAAAGAAAGGTTATTGATCACGTACCTCTACTACGGTCGTAATGATACATTACTATGTTTCAATCAGTCCAAATTTTGTGTGTCCATGAATGTTTGTTTACATAAGTTATAGCTTCTCCTGAGCTAAGGCATCGAGCTATAATTTGATATAAATAAAGAACCAGTTATAATTGCGTTTATATATTTACTAGGCGTTCTATTTCTAAATCAAATTTTGTTGTTTTCAGTTTTCAGACACACCGTAGAAGAAGATGGTGTATGTCCGAACTCAAAGGAATTGTTATGAATTAGTTCATACGCCTGAACCAAATATCCATATAAAAAAATATCAGAAAAGACAAGATTGATTGTATTCCAAAAGTGTCAGTTATCGAAGATTCTAAACCGTCTATCAATAAATTATTAATAAAGAGTTATATTACATTTTATATCATTTCAAATAACTTTATGTTACGATACTAATTACGATCCACCACCATCCTATGCCGGTCCTTAACTTCCTCCCCACATGTATCAACTACAACAATCAACAATCAGGTTTGTCCAGGCTCGGAAGATGAATGGGCCTGGGTTGGGGATGGGGATATTCCCCCGTTTCCCCGGCAGGATCTCAGCGGGAAACCACCCGTTGGCAACTTAATACACACTTGGTGCAGGGCGCCGTTACTAGAGTAACAATGCCAGTGTGGCTCACGAACCTTGGGGATTTAGGTTCGACAACTTTAGCTCTCCTCCAGGAGCGCTTCTCGAGGAAGTGGTCTGCCGTTAGGGGGCCGTAAGCGAGACGGTGCGATGTTCTGGAGATGCTTGAAGTGTCCGTTGTCAGCCCGATAGAACATATGTCTAGTCAGGCCGTTAACAAATTCCTCAATAGTAGGCATCTCCAGATCTCGAGCTATGACATGTGTCAACTCCTTTTTATTTGTGTTCCGCAGTGTTCCGTCATGCCCAGTCAAGCCGGCATAGTGTTAGAGAGCGATGTCAGTCATGAGTGTCTAATTGCAGTTGCTAACATTCATGGACCTTGTGCTCTGCTTTCTATCAGGTGGGCGCAAGGTCACCATAAAATATTTATAATATGTAGCAAAATAAATCTTCCTAAAGGTTAGACAAATATAATATTATTATAAAAATAAATGAAGATCATTAACCGCCCACGGTTTATTATTAAAGAACAAATATTTGAAAAATTGAGTATAAACGAGTATTACACAGGCGACCCACGCATTTTGCCGGAAGCTATTTTCCTAAGGTATGTAATATAATTCTACCCAGACATCACAAAAGAATAATTAATAAAGCTTTCCTTTATTTGAATACCTACGAGTTTTATACACTTATTGGGAGATGTGTTTTTGCGCGCCGTTTCGGGTTGAAACTCTCGGGCCGTGGGGACCAAGTGCACATGAAATTTTCAAGGCGTCGTTAAAACAGCTCGTCAACACCTCGGGAGACAAAAGGACTGGGCAATATTTGGGCCACAGGATCAGCATTGCCATTCAATGTGGCAATGCTGTCAGTATCCTTGGCACTTTTCCCATTGGCAGCGATTTGGAGCATTTTTTTTATTTATAATAACTTTTATTTTGTTTTTTCTTTATTTTAGTTATTAGTTGTATTTTTATTTATTAGGTTTATTTTTATTAATAGTAATTTATGTTTTAAAATGTAAGATTTTAGCTTAATTATTACTTTAGTTTTTTTTTAACTTTATATAAATTAATTTACATTGTAAAAAATATTTATAATATAATTATAGTAGATTATACATAAGTATTTATATCTAATTGTTGTGTCACTTACTTTCATTGCACCTGTTGTTCTAATTAGTTCTAATAGTTTATATAATTTTAACGGGTCTTTACGCGATATGTCTCTAAGGTAAATCGCGTAAAGACCCGTTAAAATTATAAAAACTATTATGAATATGCGCGAAAGTTTAAAAAGGTTAATTAGTTCTATGTAGGGTTTGGCTGTCAGAAAATGTCTACGGGCACAATCCACCTTTTGTGCTTTGTGCATTAAAGTTTTGAAATAAATAAATAAATACTTTAGTGTTTCTCAATTTTCAACTTAGTGGATGATTCGCACGAAAATAATCTTTATACATGCGATTTTCCCAATTTTTTTTATATGGCAATAAATTGGCATATTTAAATCCGGGTTCATACATAAGTCGATGAAAGTACCATTTTCCGTCAAAGCTCCTTTCGTTTAAGAGGCTGAACAAATAAGCATTCCCTCCATTGATAGTGGACCTAATTGACTACTACAACTAACTAATATTGAGAGTTTTTAAATAAGTATCAATGTGGGTGATCATTAAGGTTGTATATTTTAAAACTAATAATTACTGTAACGTTGATATTGTTAAGAACCAAAGTTACTCATAGCATTCAAAATTAGCAAGCTGCAGTGGCAATGGGCTGGTCACATCTGCCGCAGAACCGACAACCGAGCCGTTTTGAGACAAAGGACTCCAAAAATAATTGTTAATAAATATTAAATAGATACATAAGTATTAATAATTTTGTTGAATGACCTTTAAGGCTCTTGCTTTAATGTAATTATTTTTGACGTGACAACGTCTTATAAATTGGTTTGCCGGGTGACACTTCAAGAAACTGCGTTACGCTCCGTTCACGTTATGCGCTCACAATGAGAGCGAGTGAGAGGCACGCGTCCCTTCCACTCGGGCATGGTTAGCCCGCCTAAGAGCGAGAGAGACAGACATAAAAAGTGAAAGACATTGACTTGACATTTTCTAGGCACATTACAGCAGAAACACTTCCTTTCATTTCATATTTCTCCTATCATCGCCCTATCCTCAACAAAATCACTCAGATAGGAACAAGTTAAGTTGTAGTAAACGCTGTTTCATTGTACGCAAATGTATTGCAAGTTATTGTATGTATATTTGTATATAAATACGTATGTATGTGTAAAGGTAAAAATAAAATTTTGTTAATATGAAATTCAGTGCGAGATTCTTTGTATAAATTAATGTTTTAAATATAATTCTTTGTATAAATAAATGTTTTAAATTGTTACTATTATTTCATCCTTCTTCCTACTATACGAATGAATATTCACATTAAAATTTTTAATTATTTTTTAGTTTGAGTTTGTATATATAGGTATAATTTAAAAAGTAGGTTTTTGGTTTATTATTAAAAAAAATATATTTTAGTGTAACTGTAAGTTAATTATCTTTATTTAAAATAGGTAGTTTTTTTATTTTTCTTTAAGAATATGTATTGATAATTTATAATAATTATAAAGACAGGTGTGCTCCTTATTACAAATACATACTCGTACAGTCTTATTTGTTCTTTCTGTGATGACAGACATTTTAGTTTTTTTTTATTTTATAAAAAAGCTCTAATTCAATTTCTAAAAAACTTATATGAGACTGAATGACCTACCAAATAAATAAAAAAATCATCAAAATAAATTTATAATGGGGTGTATCAGGCAAAGCTTTTTGTAGATGTCGCTAGCGGCACTGGTACCTTGTTTACAGCTATGACGGATCATTTTTTATATGTTTTTGTAGTTATTTTATTTTTACAACAAAAAAAATAATTTTAACTTAACGTTACCTACCTTAAAAGACGAATTAGGAAAGCGAACACCTTCTTTAAAAAGAAAAAAGGTATAATTAATAGAACGGCAATTTTGAGATCACCATATTTTTGATTTTGCTTGGAAATCTCGATTTGTACACTTAAAAGCTGCTCACTTCGTCAATTTGACCAATAAATAATAAATTTCGTAATAAAAATACAAGTTTTATATACAACTGACAGTTCTATTGGGTACCGTCTATCATGCGCCATCTATCGTGATAAAAAGTTAGTGATACACCCCATTGGCAGAGTAATCTCGCGTAATAAACTTACAAAAAATATATATTATGACTCCCCTTTTTTCAAGTCGGTTAAAAATCTGCCTGTAGGTTTTTGTCGGTGACCACTATAGGCAAAGCCGGGTCAAACACCCGTACTTCATTTATCAATATTAGTTACTCCAAGTATGTTATTATTGATTGACGCAGCGCTGGAGCTAATGGTATTGGGATCTTGTTACGGCTGTCTACTGTTTAATTGTAACATTAACATGGGAGTTTATTCGATTTTCTTACAATTACATAAATTTTAAGTACATACCTAACTATGGTGATAACCCTAGTATGTGATACCTACATACATACAAGTTTATGCGCTCGATGGTAAGTCCATGTAGGTATGTTAGAAACTGGAATCAGACTCTAAAATCAGTCCCTAACATATGCCGGCTTGACTAGATGCTTTTTCACACTTCGCTTGAAGGACTGTATGTTATAGGAAAGTGGACACACAAAGGTTGGAGGAGCACTCCACACTTTATGACAGATGTATGAGTCCCTAAATTTATACGTACGAGTAGGGATCGTGACTATATTAATAAATATAAATATAATAATAATAAATATTTCCAGACAGGTCACACAGCGCCATCTAGTTTCCGTGGTAAGCAACGAGGCTTGTGTTACGGAAACTAGACGGTTGATAAAGTTTTTTTTTGTAAATATATACATATTATACATATAAACACCCAGACCGCGACAAATTATACCATGTGCAACTTGCCCCCGGTGGGAATCGAACCCACGACCTCCCGAGTTCACGGCAACGTTTGTTACCACTAGACTACGGAGGCGGTCGATATGTGGGATATTCTGACCTGTTGGCAGTTGGAAGGTAGGATAAAGTGCCATACACCTATTTATAGGTAAAGCTTATTTGGTATATTAATTAGTATATATTATTTATTTATTTATTTGGAGAAAAAACAAAAATAATATATACAAATAGGCAAAGGATACAACAACAAAAATCATAAGTTACTAAGTCCTTTGATATTTCTCACTTAGATATTAGTTAGTTATTTAGTTGTATATTACTATTTTTTTTTTTTTAGTATCATTACGACCGTTTCCCTTTCGGGGTAGTCAGAAACCACGCTTATAAATAAGCGGGTTCACATTTAGCCAACTTTACTATAGGCCAATCATGATAAGTGGCAAGCTCGTCGATGTCTCCAGCGTACCAAACTCGAGAAATATCACAAATAAATTTAATATTAATTAAATGTATTTATTTACATTAATAAATATTTTTGTTTCCCGACCAGGAATCGAACCCGGTACCTCCGAGTCTAAATCCACGGACTTAACCGCTAGACCACGGAGGCAGAAAGTAATATAATAATATGTTTAGGTAATGTATTATGTCAATACATTTAAATTTCATTTTTTTTACTATTGTTGTATAGCTCGCTTGTTGATAACAATGGCCGACATCTTGAATCTATCTATATATATAAATGTCTGTGTGTGTGTTCTCTATGCATTGCAAAACTACATGACCGATCGGGATGAAACTTTGGGAATATGTTGTGTGAACATCGGGGAAGGTTTCTGACATATTAGATTACATAATAAGTAAATCTTAATACATAAAACAAAGTCGGGTTTGTTAGAACACTTATAACTCGAGAACGGCTGGACAGATTTTCACGGTTTTTGATTTGTTGGATTTGTCTCCGTCCCGAATAGCAAAATAACTATAAATAAAATTGGCAATTTGAAAAAAAATTAACCATCCCCTGATTTAAGTAATTAAATCGTTAACATCACTATGTCTGAGTCATCATTTGCACTAAATTGAAGAAGAACATAATGGTGACGGATTTTTTTCCATAGATGTCTTTAGTTTATGGTGAGGCATCATTTGCCACCATAAAACGTGAGAATTTTAAATGTCACTCTGTTTGATTGTTTCTATTCTTTTCCAACTGTATTTTTTATTATTCTGTAAATAGTTTTGCATAAATGACTACAATCGTAATATAGCAAGTCACTGAATCGATACAAATAAAGTTATAAAACATGCAATTCCATAATCGGGTTATTACTGTTTATTGTTCAATTTCACAATGTTGTATTGAGTTCTATATTTTCTCGACATGAAATTGATGTAGTTAATATGATATTCATTTTAATAAGTAGGTAAATACTATGCATACTTTACTTGTTATAATATAAAATATAATCGGTGATTTTTATTTTATTATTTATATTTTATATTTATTTCTAGTGCTTATAGGTCAAATAATGACTTTGGTTAAATGTCATAGCGAAATAATAAAGGTAATTTAAATACTTTTTTATTGTTAAAAGAAAACAAAATGGCAGATGATAAGGTTCTGCGGCTCTATTCTGTTAGTTAGACGCAAACGTTATTAGTGGATTTCGTTATTCGTCAGAGCTTGCGTCATAATTATTAAATATTATTCAATTCTCAACTCTATAAGCGCTCGACATTGACAGCGGCAAATATCAACTTTAATAGCGTCATATATATATAGTTAACGGATTCCATTATCCAACGTTGCGTTCTCGTTGAAATATGTGCCATTTGCAATGATGTCAAATGCCAATTTTTTATTTCATGAAGAACTGATACTGTAAGCATATAGGTATTTATATAAAATAACATTGCTTGAAACAAAAACAAGGGTTTAATCAAATATTACCTTTTTTTTTTTTTACATCAGGAAATCCCTACCGAAAACCTGCGAAAAAACTTGTAACCTATACTAAGGTTAACATATTTGCGCTGCTTGAGGTTCCATCTAGGAACTTTAGATTAGATTTTGTGAAATAATATTAAATTTTTCAGAACGAAGAAGAATGCAAGATAGCAGATCTATGCGTACATGATAAAGTGCCGATGTGTGGTATAGATTCTTGCGGCGAGATGAGGACTTTCATTGATGTTTGCGATATGCACGAGTTTAATTGCGATAGTAAAAAAGGTACGCAACGCCTACATACATAAAACAACGTTTATTATTATTTTTATTATTCATTCATTCAATTGCTACAAAATGGAAATGGACTTCTGCAAGAGACGGAAGCAGACGAGTTGGTCCGGAAATAACCAACCGATCGAAACACGTACGTCTACTGGATATTTCTAGAACTTTCAATTTGATTCCATTGTTAGGAACATTGTAAAATAACTCAACTTGAATGGTAGATGTAATAAAATACAGATATAACCAAAATATAGGCTTTAATCGACTCGGAATTTTACATAACAGTATGACAAATATATTACGACATTGGCAGATTATTTTGACAATCTTATTATGACATTCATCCCACCTCATAGTCTTGGAGGTATGCTGGAGGAATACGAGTCCTAGAAGAACGGCGCAATGGCTCTTGTAAAGGAACTGACTCCTCAGCCTCTTCTTGTTGTTCCATATCTTCGAGGTCTCGACTTGTATTATCTTCATCTTGTGTTTCAACTTCATCTTGTGTTTCATCAATGATGTCCTTGCGACCTCTCGGAGCGAGATGTCTGTTGATGATGACAATTTTATTATGACATTAGTTGTTCTATAAGTCATCGTTACGAAAACATTTCAGATATATTTTTTTTAACTTTTTGCCTTATTTAGTTTAGAATTATATGTATGATCAGATACATTAACCCTCTGCAGCTGATTTGGTAGTCTCCTAGACACCGTGTTTAAGTTTTTCTGAGTTTATATTTTTGTCAAATTTAAAACTTTCCAAACAACCAATGGTACCTACTATATAAAGTTTAATAAATTGCATGTTTTTACTTGTTTAAACTAAAATTTATGTTTAACAACACAACATGGTATATGTTAACATGAACATGGAACAATGAATATGGTTACACACTAGGTTGGAAAGCATTCCACATCTTCAGCGAGCGAAAAATCAAGAGTCTCCAAATTTATACGTGCGCATAGCGATAGTGGCTACGGTATGGAATGCGGTACGGTATATTTTGTACTTAAGACCTTAGCTGACTATGCGCTAAAACAATAAATCATGAGGTGCATGTCGTGCTAGTATAAAAAAAAAACGGAATCTCTATTTTAGCAATGTAACGTTTGCGTTTTAAGAAATAGACTACGACTGTTGGAAACGAACCTGCTACTACTGGGTATAGGTAGATGATGGTGTCTACATAATTATTAGTTAAATTTTAAATCTCATCTGTTCGTTTACCAATTCAATCTGTACCTTTATCAAAAAGAAGAGTCAAATTTAAATTTCCACTTTTTCGCTTCAGCTTAAAAAATTAACTAAATCAATACGTACTTGTATGATTTGCTCGCATTTCTCCCGAGACTCCATACGGGCAAAGCCGACGCCCTTGCTGTGTCCGTGGGTGTCGCGCAGAATCCGGGTTGAAACCACTTGGGCAAATTTGGCCAGCAGTTGATCCACGTCGTTCTCTTCAAAGTGCGGTGGCAGATTGGCCATGTACAAGTTCGTCGGATCCTGCTCCTGTTGCTAGAAACACACCCCAAACACAAAGATGAACTACCTTCTTTGTAATCTTCACTATAATTATCTACCAAATTTTGATTCAATAATAAAGTTAATAGAAATTGCGATCTAAATCACTATGTAATAATAAAACTATTTAGTAATGTTTTGCTAAAGTTAGCTCGTCATTGTCCCTTTACTGGCCTCCAAGACTTGACGTTACACGCGAAACTACCCTTTATTTAATTTAAAATTAAAATAATAAAGTATATTAATTAAGTACGAGTATAATGCATGTTAGTTAATGGTGTATATGTATAATTAGGTAGGCGCAGAGGTGGCTCGGTTGTAAGAACGCTTTCCTTAAATCCTACAAAGGCTACATGTACCAATGAGAAATACACTTTTCTTAACTACATTTGTCATAGATTTACAACACCACCGTTCCCGTGCCTCGGAGACTAATACCAACTTGTGGAATCGGTAATAATATGTCATAAAAAATTACATCATATCCTCGCCAAGCCGTCTGGTCAGCGTGGCGAGTGTAGGCAAAATTCTCCAGATATATGTTCTGGAAGGCCCATCTCCAGCAGTGGAGGTCTAGGACGCTGTGTTCTAAGGGCTGTAGTGATGTATAATTACATAATTCATATTATATTATGAGTAGTGCATAAAGGTGTTCACAAGTCTACACGTCAGTTAGGTAAATTGTTAACCTTAGTACACGTCAATTGCAGAGGGTTACATCTGTATTTTAAGACGTTTCCTTAATGGCTCCTCCACTTAAGATTTCCTTCCAGCTGTCAAACGAAAATTAAGTTTCTGTAATAGTTATGATTGAAGTTAAAAAAATAGAGCCGAGCCGACAGTTTTATTTTGAAGGTCAGCCGTAAGCTGGTACATTAGACGCCATTTTTAATTTCAATCGTAACAATTATAGAGACTTTATTTCCGTTTGAGAGCTGGAAGGAAATGTTGAGGAAACGGGTGTTAAATATATAAGAAAATAAAGCAGGAAGCCAAACGATACGAGAATCAAAGCTATAGACAAACGTCAAAAAATTAATGTGTCGGTTTTTACGTTTTATCCTGCACTTTTAAACAGTTTTTTTTTGTTATGAAGTGTGCAAATGTTCTAGTTCTACCTCGAGTCAATCCGCCTCCGTGGTCTAGTGGTAACAAACGTTGCCGTGAACTCGGGAGGTCGTGGGTTCGATTCCCACCGGGGTCAAGTTGTACATTGTATAATTTGTCTCGGTCTGTGTGTTTATATGTATAATATGTATATATTTAAAAAAAAAAAGTATAATATGTAGTTTATCAACCATCTAGTTTCCGTAACACAAGCCTCGTAGCTTACCACGGAATCTAGATGGCGCTGGGTTTTAAAAAAAAGTAATAATTATTATAATAAAAAATAAAAAAATTGTAAAATAATTAAAAGTGGAAACCAATGCCCGCTCTATATTATTTGATCTCGATGGATAGAGTGCAGGATAATATCTTAATCATATTGTTTTTATTTTAGATTTTAAACAGAGGCCTATTCATGAATGCTGGGTGACCTGCAAAAGAGGTCGGTCGTTCAGAAAACCAGAATACAGGACTGACTGCAATGTTATTAAAGGATAAAAATAAAAAATCTTTTTTTATTATTAATAAATATTTTTTTAAACGTAGCGGATAAAGCAGTAAAAAAAGCTGGGCTGTTCTTAACCAGCTACTCAAATTTTTCAAACGCAAAATAAATGGCGTTCAGAATTCTGTAACTAACGAAAACTGACAATGTTAAATGCTATTAGAGTTCACATTCGCACACAAAATGTCAACCACTGGCGATTAAAATCATTTTGTTGAACGCTATGCTTGACTTATCGTTTAAAGCGCTTTTTTTTTTGCTTTATTTTGATCTGAAAGTCGTTCAAATTGGCGTTTCGCTATGGTTTTCATACAAAATTCGGTAAAAAAGCAAGCTTTGCTTTATTTGCTTTCAAGTTGAACATAGCATCACTGGTCTGCAGTACGTTGAAATGCTGCATATTGTGTGGAATCCACACTATGACACGTACATGTCAAGAAAAAAAAAAAAAACATTAAGTCTATTAAGTTCATTCATTTAAGAAAAAATAAGTACTATAATTTGTCCTCATTACAAGATCGAAGGCAATTGCTGGATAGTGTGGTATGTGATAGTGTAAATTAAATGTTCGTGTCTCTGTGCCGACCAGTCTGCTAAGGGTTGGAAAATATGATCTACTTATTCTATGACAATCTAAAACAAATTTGGGTTACCACTCATCCCTAACCCGTACATGTCGTCAATACAACACATGTTCACGAAATAATAAGAATAGTCTAGACATATTTGGTAATTCATTGCATGTTTTTAAGCGCAATGTATTATCGTTGCAGAAAATCCTGGTTAAGACTAAACTGAACTGATGTTTGACCAAGTATGAGCCTAGGTGTTGTGTTCTTTAATAGTGGTTGCATCATGTTGTATTGTGTTATAGTTTTAACTTTGATTTACCTAATTATTATCGTTGTTTTTATTTAGATCGTTTAAATTAATGGATACTGTAATAGTTTGTGGTGGTTGCCTGTAATAGGGTCAGCATCTAGTTTCTGCCTTAGTTTTATATAAAATTCATGTATGTATGCTGCTGGCAATGTTGGCGACAATGTTGGTAAGCGGTACGCGAGATACAAGAAAGGGCTTAACTGCGGGGTGAAGTGGAGTTCACAATCGTATGAAACGTATCGTGTAAGGTCTATTACGTCTGTCAGAATAATCGATCTTAGACGATACGTTTTCAGAAGATTGCACACTCCGCCTCACCCCGCTGAAAGTGACGTGCTACGTGCGACATCGGTCCTTACCATTATGCAGGCCTATCAAGATGCTTTTCACACTTCGCTTCGAATAGGGTAACACTCTAGCTTGGAAAGCATTCCACATCTTCAGCGAGCGAAAAATCAAGAGTCTCCAAATTTATACGTACGCGTAGCGATAGTGCATACGGTATGGGGTGCGGTACAGTATATTTTGTAATTTAGACCTAACCTTGACTATGCGCTAAATCAATTAATCATCAGGTGAATGTCGAGCTAGTATAAAAAAAAACGGAATACCTATTTTACGAATCTAACGTTTGCGTTATATGAAATAGACTACGACTGCTGGAAACGAACCTGCGTACTACTGGGTATAGGTAGATGATGGTATCTAAAAAATAAAAAGTAAAGTATTATGACGACCGTATCCCTTGCTGGGTGGTCAGAAACCGCTACACTAGCGTACCTAACTCGAGAAATACACAAATATTAAATAAATTATTGTGTCCCAACCAGGAATCGAACCCAAGTCTAAAGTCTACGGACTTAACTGCTAGACCACAGAGGCATACATATCTTCACGCCAAATCCCTTGCGGGGTAGGCAGAGACTTCTTCAACATTCATCAACCTTTTCATACACATGCCCTTTCGTTTCGATGGATTTTTAATGCACCTTCAGCTATTGTTTTAATTATCTGATCGTAAAAAGTGAGTCTTGGTCTGCCAGGGCCTCTTTTACCCAAAACTTTCGCATTATATATCTGGTTCGTCAATCTCTCTTTGCTCATCGCCACGAGGCAGTTACACACATTATAATAATAAATGTATTTAACTAGATTTCAACTCCAAACAAACAGGTACAATTTGTAGAATTGAATTTGTTAGCTAACAAGAGAACAAAATTACATTCTGCCATTGAATTGAAACATTTTATTAGTTTGTCAACTCGCGCGAAATGTTCTCAGCACAGACATTAATGAAGGACGGACCAACAATATAATAAATACAAAACCCGACTGCTTAAATCACTATTATCACTATCACTACATCACTATCACTTCATCACTATCAATTCATCTCTATCACTTCAACATTATCACTCTCACTATATATATAATATATTATATATAGTGAGAGTGATAATAAAATAAACTGCCTCCGTGGGCTAGCGGTTAAGTCCGTGGATTTAGACTCGGAGGTGCCGGGTTCGATTCCTGGTCGGAACACAAAAAATATTTATTAATGTAAATAAATACATTTAATTCATATTTAATTTATTTGTGATATTTCTCGAGTTTGGTACGCTGGAGACATCGACGAGCTTGCCACTTGTCATGATTGGTCTATAGTAAAGTTGGCTAAATGTGAATCCGCTTAATTATAAGCGTGGTTTCTGACCACCCCGAAAGGGAAACGGTCGTGAAGATACTTTACTTTTTTTACTTTTTATAAAATAAAGTCCTCCGCCGCGTCTGTCCGTCTGTCTGTTCGCGATATACTCCAAAACATCTGCATTGATTTTTGTGCTGTTTTCACCAATGAATAGAGTGGTTCAAAGCAGGTTTTAATATATGATTTGTTAAGTTTTGTATACAATAACGATATTTCTTAGAGGTGTCGGAAAAAAATAAGCCGTCAGGGAGGTTTTAACGAAAACGCTGCCTAAATATGATATAACAAAATAATGTATGGTGGAATTGTGTATCATATATAGGTCTACAAAAAAAATTCGCAATGGCATATGTTATTTCTCTATAGGTACTAAATGAGCCTGCGAAACCGAAATACCTAAAAACAAGTTTGCTTTTCTCTCTTCTCTTCATACCAGGTCGTTGGTGTCATCGCATAACTCTATCCTTGCTATTCCCTCTCATCACACTAGTTTTATGTCCGACTCATTTGCAGTTGTTGCCGTAAATCTGTGGAACATGCTACCCTTAGATATCCGACAGGCGCCAAATAGAACATTGTTTAAAAAGATGGTATTCACACGCTTCTTGAGTAGATATTATCCCTTACTTACTTATCTTCAGCACGGACGAACCAAGCGTGCGTTATTACAAAAAAGAATCTAGTTGTCACCAAATTCTGTTTTGCCGCTCTAAAACGACCTCAATACGACTAGTTCGTACATCTATCTACCTACTTACCTTCGTTCCGATACGCGATAATAGTAACCTCAGCACGCTTAAAAGTGTTCCGAAAGTTTTTCCAAAGCTATGTGACGTCACAAATAATATCATTTCTCGCGCTTAGACTGCTCACGATATCGAGGTGGATCGCTCTGAGCGCTGTCACTTGTTTGTCATAATGTCCTGCGCCATTTTTAAGTTAATTTATTGTTACGTTTTCTTTTAAATTATTTAATATTGTAATTCGTTTATACTATTTGTATATTACTTCTAAAACAAATCTATAATTAATATTTAAGTAGGAAGTGGATAAAAAATGTGTGTTAAATGGCAAGTTATTTTAAAAGACTAAAATAAGTTAATAATATTAAACTTTACACATATAAAGATGAATAAACCGAGAGATGTATATTTGTTAGTATTCATACTCAAAGGTGTGGAATCCACAATTTATCTTCCATACATTTAAAAAAAAACTAACATTTAACAGTATTTGTATTGTATGAATGAAAATGTGATTTAGACCGTTCCGAATTGATATCACACTCACTCACGGCATCCAAATCGCGATATTTGATTCGGAACGACACGGTCAGTGTCATATTCGTTCTAAGCGCTCTGAGCGCGATTCAGAATGAGGGGGTAGTCAAAAATTATTATTCTTATCTCTATTAAATTTAAAGTAGTAAAGTAAAAAAAACATACTTGTTTTTATTTCCACTATGTTACCAAACGCACGATGGTGCGCTAGCACAACGCACGAATGTGTGAGGGGTTTTATGGAATTCGGTAGGAGAGGATTTTTTTAACTATTTATATGACATACTTTAGACCTCAAAGATCTCAAAGTTATCAATAAACCTTTCAATATCCAAAATATTTTTTGTAGTGCTGAAAGGGTTATTAGATATACCGCCGGGTTAGAGCGAAAACCAACTAACTTTTTTAGTAAATTCACTTTTTTACACTAGTCGTTTAAAACACTCTTTAATTTATATAAATACACTTGAAGTTCATAAAATTTGCTACACAACTACCTGCTCTTAAATCTCTAAATGTGATAATTATGTTAGAAAAGACCACAAACTTTCAAAAGGCATTTGCACAAAATATTTGTGGTTTACGCTCTAACCCGGCGATATACTGTAAGTATGTATATATTGTATTTATGTATATACACGGAACCGGGACTGACGGCTTAACGTGCTCTCCGAGGTACAGGAACGGTAGTGTTATAAATCTATGACAAATGTAGTTAAGAAAAGTGTATTTCTCAGTGGTGCCAAGGAGCTTTGAACATCCACATACCGTAGCCACTATTCCTACGCGTACATACAAATTTGGAGACTCTTACTGTCACACGCTGAAGATGGTTATTGTTTATTAGTAAGTAGGTAGTTTAGTTTTAGTAGTATTAAAATTTCATTCTTATATATTATTTAATATGCGCGAGCCTTGAAATGAAATGAAATGAAATGAAATATTTATTTGCAGGAAACATGGTAACAAACAATATTAGGTCTTATTAATATTAAATGGGTCACATATTTCGCCATAAGCATGCAAAAATTTACAACAACTGTTATAGAAGTAAAGTTACTAAAAAACACATACAATCTTTATAATTCCCCAAGGTTGACCGAGTAAGAATGTCTAGCGGCATTCGGTCCGCCTTTATACATAGTGCAAAAAGTTTAAAATAAATAAAGCTCGTATAAAAAAAAATGTTTACTATAAACAATGTTTGCCAACAACAAAAAAACGCAAATTAAATGGCTATTTAAACGAAGATACTCGTATCTCTAGGCTTTTTATTAAATAATTTAAAAAATAATTCCGCGGTTGTTTCCGAGCCCTTTTTATATTTATTGATGTGTAAATGTTGCAAATTTGGTTCAGGTAAATTCATGTTTTTCCCGCCCTCCGCCATTCTAGATGAGCCGTCATGAGGAACACCATCAGGTTTTAGTCGGTGCGAACCCGACAACTCAGGGGAAATCCGGTAGGGATTTCCTAATGTAAAAAAAAAAAAAAAAAAAAAAAAAAAAAAAAACAATTTGCGCTAGTGTTATTATAGTGTCTATGTAATTTTAGTGTACCTACCAATTGCAAAGAAATATTACTTATATTGGACCAGTCCATTATTATACGTCGATGTCCCCAAGTTATCGTTACAAAGTTATAAAGTTTAAATGTTGTTACAAATACAGTTATACCTTGTTATACTATTTACCTTTATTGGATTCAGTTACTCGCATATAGACAGTGCTAAAGTAACCATTATTTTTATATTAAAAATAGTTTTAAATTAATACCGCATCTGTGTTCTAACGGTTGAGATTTAGACGCGATTCGGTACACAACAATTTATTTCTTTAGGTTGTTACGCTAGAGACATCGACGAGCTTGCCCCTTGTCATGATGGGCCTATAGTGAAGTTGGCTAAATGTGAATTCGCTTCATTAACCTTCTTTCTGACCACCCCTAAAGGGATACGGTCGTGATGATTCTTTACTTTTTATTCTTGCGGTAGTGACTCGGTTGTAAACGCTTTTCTTATTGTTAAAAAAAGGTTGTACATTTTTCTTACGTACTCGTATTTGTAAGAGTTTTACAACACCATTAGATCCTGTTCCACTAATACCAACTTTTGAACAACTAAAATCCAAAAGCACCTCAAATATAAAACAAGCTTTGTGGCATTTGGGGTTGAAACAATGGGGTATAGTCACTAAGTTAGATTCGTCGCTGGGAAAAAGTAAGTTTGACGCCCTCAAATGCGGGGTCCGGCAAGCGGCGCAAGTACACATATTAAAGATTAGATATTGTGCCGTTTACTGTAAAGACTCTGAGCCCATGAAGTCCAAGAGCCAAAAATTCTTTAAAAGACAACACAACGTCTTATCGTCTTCTTCGGTGATAAGATGCCTGGCTCTTTCATCGTCCAACGAATCAGTATTGCAATTTAGCAGAGAAATGCAGCCAGCATTCTTGTCACCATTCCACGCCGCGCCGACGGGACTTATATTCGTAAATTTTTCTTTTTTCTTCTTTCTTTCTTTCTTAAAAAAATGAACATTTTAGCTAGAGGAAGAATGTAAAATAGCGGAAATTTGTCGTCACGATCAGATTCCCATGTGCGGAATAGATTCTTGCGGAGAAATGAGAACATTCATCGATACATGCGATATGCATGAGTTTAACTGTGATAGCAAACAAGGTAAGGTACATCTTTGTATTAACCATCTCATACCTGCTGTATTGCGTAGACTCTTGACTGCACAATCTGACATAGTTTAAGTTATTTCGTCATATCGTATCGGGATAGGTGATGATTATTCCTTAGTGGTATTCATTTTATAATTCATGTTCATCATCATCAGCCTGTGTCTCTCCTCTGCTGGATGTAGGCCTCCTCCAGGGCTCGCCGTCTTTTGCAACTCACACCCAACGTCTTCCGTTCATCTGACGGGGAATCGTCCGACTCGGCGTCGTCCCGTACGTGGTCTCCACTCTAGAACACGCTGTCCATTGCCACTTCAGCTTGCTAATTTCGAATGCTATGTCAGTAACTTTCGGTTCTCTGAAGAAAATCAACATTTCTAATTCTATCAATCAGTGAAATACCAAGCATAGCTTTCTTCAAAGCTCGCTGAGCGATCTTGAATTTGTGGACCATACCCACTGTCCACGTCTCTGCTCCGTACGACATTACGGGGAGGACGCACTGGTTGAAGACTTCTGTCTCAAACAATATGTCAAAGATTCCCGATCGCCACCCATCCTAGCTAAATGCGTCTGTCTTCTTAGCTGAAGGTGGCAGCGCACAACTTCGAGAGTGGCATTTCCCACTTCTTCACGGCTTTAGCGACTTTAACCATCCAGTGATCGCACCCTTGCGACCAACATAAGCAGTCTGCAACTCCGCAAATTTACGTGTCTGGTAAAACGAATTAATATTTTACCTCACCTCGTCGAGGATATAACGCAAACGCAACCGTTTATTGTTCATAGTATATCGTCGCTGCGCCTACCAAATTTCATATGCGCATATTTTTATTTCTTTAAAGACATAACACCACGTCTTGTCGTCTCCTCTGGTGACAAGAGGCCTGGCTCTTTTTCGCTCATAGAATTAGTATTGCAATTCAGCGGGGAAATGCAACCAGCGTTCTTGCCACTATTCTACGCGTTTTTTTCTATTCATTCTGTACACAGAATTCATTTCTTCATTATTCATTCATTCTGTTAGTCGCAAACGTTATTAGTAGATTTCGTTATTTACGTCAGAGATTGCGCCATAATTACAAAATATTATTCAATTCTGAACTCTATAAGCGCTCGACCTTGACAGCGGCCGTGCAAATATCAACTTTAATAGCGTGATACTCGTATATACATATATAGTTAACAGATTCCATTAGATAACGTTTGCGCTTAAGTAACAGAATAGGGCTGCAGGACGATATGTAAAATGACTGAAATAATTTCGCTACGGACTTAAACACCACGCGCGTACGGTACGATTAAAGTGAACGAACGTCAGTCTTTTAATAATTCAATCTTAAAAACCGATATTCACTATTTTTTTTAACTCGTTCGAGTGATGTGACCTTGCCCCCCACCTGATGATTAGTGGCGCGATAGATGAATGTTAGCAACTAGAATTCGACACTCAAGACTGACGGAAATTTAACCCTGATCCCAAAACGTGCGGATACACTTTACTAGGTTTATTGGCCACGAACGGTGGATTCTTTCCGAAACAAACCAGAATAGGGCCCTGGCTCAACGATCTTCCGTCTTTTATTTTTTTACCAGAGATATATTGTTAATAGGAATCGCAAATTATTCAACAAATAAAAGTAATTCCATAAATCATGTTCCTGAAACCACAGACGCAATCGCCTATATCGGATTTAACTTGCGAAACCTCATACCCTCAATGACTTTAATGTAAGGAACTGGGCAGTAACTTTAGCTCAATGCTGTTAAAGTAAATAAAAAAACATAATTGTATATTTGTTTAGTTAGGAAAAAACATCTATTAAAAGAATCAAGCTTTATTAAACAGGGTATAGATTATGTTTTTAATAAAAATTTATTAAAGGTTTTTACACATTATGAGCACGACAGCCCCATTAAATTTAACTTAACCTAGATAAATCTCCGAATCTCCGAATTCTCAGGTTTTTATAATGAACGAGCTTTCTATAATCAACGAGCCTGTGACACGGAAATACCTCAAGAGCAAATATGCCTATCTCTCTTCATTCCATGATAAGTCTATCCGCTCTTCTCACAACTCTGTTCTCTCCATTCCCTTTCACCACACTGGATTTATGGATTATTTGCTGTTGTCGCCACAAACCTGTGGAATGAACTGCCAAAAGAAATCCGACAAGCATCTAACCGAAAAATGTTTAAAAAATGTTTTGCAATAACAAATGTAATATATATATATTTAGATTATAGACAGAAGCTGCTGGGATTCGCGAGTTTCAGATATAGTGGCATCGTCCACAATTCGAACAGCTCGCCTCTGTAGTATATTAAGAGGTACTCTTTAATAAATTCCACTCAGTATACGACGGATATTTTTAACAAATAACTTTGGTGCACCCCGCTAAAATTCACTTTAAATAGTCTAGGATAAAGCAGCCTGTGTTATTAAATATTCACAACGCTCTTGCTTTGATATACTATGTTGACAGTAACTGTTCTTTTTGCTATTATTGGCGTGAGAGTTAAAAAAAAATGCCTAAGAACAATATTAAGTCAATGGTACACCCACCCACTTTAAAAGCATTATTTCCCCAGTTATTTAGGTCAGGCGAACCTATAAAAGCCAGCATTTCTAGGTCTTGAGTCGTTGCTATGGATCATTATTTTCATTCCTATTCAATTATTTTTTTCTTTTTCAGCTGATTGCATTGTTAGTAGATGATTATGTTATACAGAGTGATAAAAATAGTGGTTTTTATTTACATAAAATACCCAGCAATCAAGTGAGAATAGTCCAAATGCATATCATACTAATACCATTAAGTTGTCAATGCAATTTATACAAGTTGTGATAATATCGGCTAAAAGATTTAGGTGTGTCGCTTACTCAATTAATAGATTAGGCGGGGCGCGCCGGCGAAGTGCAACGAGAGGCTCATCTAGGTTTTCTGTGGCATTAAATGGCAATGCACATATCTGATGCCTTCTTACAGCAGCTATAATTTGTAATATATGTAATTATGGTATTTATGTTAGCTTTAGCTTATAGTATGACAATGCCTCTTTACAGCAGCTATAATCTTAAGTGACATTTATATTCGTGTATTAGTTGTAAGATGACAATGCCTATTTACATTAATTTGTAAATCATGTAGTTTGTATTGTTTTGTTGCTTTCCTAGTAATAAGTACTCGTACTGTATAGGAATTCATATGGTTTCATAGCATTCTAGCCGGTAGTGTGCTATCAAATTATATTACTTGTTTACAATATAAAATATTGTAAATTTGACTTGTAAAAGTGCAAAATAAATGTATTTTTTTTTCCTACGCCTAATTACAGAATAAACGAATTGACTGTCTCCGTGGTCTAGCGGTAAAATCGGTGGATGTAGACGCGGAGGTACCGGGTTCGATTTCTGGTCTGGTAGAAGCGCGTTGCGCTTCTGCCTTGACTTAGGAGTGAGCGATTGCCTTACCATTCTTGTTTGCTATAGTAAATAGTAGTGTATCCTCCTCCTCCTTCTCCTTGCGTCGTTTTCCTCAATGCTGAGGGGGTGACCCCCTTCACGGATCACTTTGTCCCGGATGATGTCGTGCCATCCGGGACTGCTCACAGCGGCTGCACTTGGGTGTAAAGGGTGGTGCGGATCTGGTGTACAGTGCCCGTTTATTTTTTACAGATTTTATACCCAAACCAGTTCACGAGTGCTGGGTGACTTGCAAAAGGGGAAGAAGCTTCAATAAGCCTGGCCTTGGAGGGGCCAACTGTCCACAAAATAAAAAACTATAAAAATATTACAATGTTTATTTACAAATGAACAATAACTTACACGTTTGTACTTATCATTCGAGATCACAGCTTATAATTATACCTACGATAACGGCACCTATTTACACTGATCAATATTACTTGACTTTTTTTTTGACCCTGGATGCTTAAAACAAAACTTTTTTTTTTTTAATTAACACTTTATGAAAACAACCTCATAAAAATGTAAACATAATTGGCAAATGCGGTTAGCTGTAACACAAAAACGAAAGTTGTTAAGAAACAGTGTTCCCGTATTCGATAAATGCACACCGAACTGAATTGAAAACAAAAAAAAAAAACAGGAAACCTTTTTTTTGTTGTCCAGTGTTATTAACCCTCTTAAAAATCATTCTATTACCGAGATATTTGAGTACCTATATACATTTTTGTTAAAAACCCCAGTAGCATAGTAGTATTCTAATAATAATAATAATCATTTCGTTATATACGGCAGAGATTGCGCCATAATTACAAAATATTATTCAATTCTCAACTCGATAAGCGCTCGACCTTGACAGCGGCCGTTCAAATATCAACTTTAATAGCGTGATATCTAAATAGTTAACGGATTCCATTGCCGTTTGCGCTTAAGTAACAGAATAGAGCTGCAGTACCACGAAATTAGGTGACACTTTAAGGGAATCGATAATTAGATGCCGTTTTCTGTGGGATAAAGATGAGTGATCTAGTGGTGAACTGCCTGCTTTATGCAGATGATGCTGTTCTTATGGCATCGTCCGAACAACAACTGCAATCACTAGTCACAAGAATGAAGGAGGGATGTGCAGAAAAAGGACTCCGTTTGAATGCGAGAAAAACCAAGGTACTAGTGTTTGAAAGAAGAAGGATGACAACCGTGACGATAAAGATTGATGATGAAACTCTAGAACAAGTAAATGAAATTATATATCTGGGCAGTGTTTTCACTGCGGATGGGAAGTACGATAGGGACGTTGAAAGAAGAGTGAACGCGGGAAATAGTGTTAACGGTGCCCTGGGGTCACTGATCGGCAGTCGAAATGTCAGTAACAAAGCTCGGCTCGCCATACACAATGCCATGTTGGTACCAACACTGATGTATGGAAGCGAAACGTGGATATGTCAGAATACGCATGAGAGTAGGGTTAATGCAGTAGAAATGCGGTCGTTGCGGCGGATATGTGGCGTCACTTTGGCGGACCGCATACGTAACGTCGAAATACGGAAAAGGGTTGGTATGAAGGAAAGCATAGGGACAAAAATAAGGAAAAGCATGCTACGATGGTTCGGGCATGTTGAAAGGATGAGCGAAGAAAGATTGACGAACCAGGTATATAATGCGAAAGTTGTGGGTAAAAGAGGCCCTGGCAGACCAAGACACACGTATCACGATCAAATAAATAAAACACTAGCTGAAGGAGAATTAAAAAGCCTTCGTAATAAAAGGGCATGTATGAAGAGGTTGATGAATGTCGATGAAGCGAAAGAGGTATGTCGTGATCGTGTCAAGTGGCGCTCAATTGTCTCTGCCTACCCCGTAAGGGATCTGGCGTGAAGATATGTATGTATGTAGATGCCGTTTTGTTATGTACCTATATATTTACAACTTTATTTATGTACTAAATTATTATATAATAAATCTATGTATATATATCATTACGCATACAAACATACGCCACGCAAGCAGTATGCCCTATTTGTATGTGATTGCTTACTAGGAAAATTTACGTAGGTATTTACAATAAACACATTGACACAAAAAATAAAACAGTTAGATATAAAGATACCTACACAAATAGATAAATAATAAAAAATCTAAACATTAAAATTCATACATTAATTATTAGACTTAACACTATAATTGTACAAATTAAAAATAGTCACAGTTTTATTTAAAATCCATCAATGACTATTTAAATACACAAATCAAATACAGTGTAAACTCTATTAACGACACTAAAGGGACTGTCCATTTTATAGCGTTATAGAGAGTTGTCGTTAAATGGAGGGAAGAAAATTCAGAATTGGAAGACAAGCTAAACCTACCAAAGCCAATTGATTTCGACGCTTTAGGGAGTTTGTCGTTAAATCGAGTGACGTTACATGGAGTTTACAATGTAGTTTAAGCTAAGAGCGACCTTCACCGATCGTTGAACATAAAAAAAAACTGTTTTAGTACACTATCTGATGGTGTCGCTTTATCACATCATCACAGCATCATAGAGTTTTGGACCTCCACTGTTGAAGATGGGCCTTCCAGAAATTGCTGAAGAACTTGAACTACACTCGGATTGGCGAGGGTCTTGTATCATTTTTTATGACAGTTTATTAACGTAATTGGTATTAGTGGAACCGGGACCGACGGCTTAACGTCTCCGAGGCACGGAAACACGGAGGTGTTGTAAATATATGACAAATGTAACTACTTAAGAAAAGTGTATTTCTCAATGGGGTTCGAACCCACCTCTTTAGGATGTTAAGAAAAGCGTTCTTACAACCGATCCACCGCCGCACATAAGGAGTTAATTTTGGCAAGTAATGTTAAACGTTAAGGAAACTGCAGGATCGAACCTTTTGTTAAAAAATGCTGGTTCGATTCCTAGCTAGTTTTTTTTTTTAATATTATATAATTTTATTCTTCATAGACTCCTTTCAACTTTTTTTTTAATATCCTAGAGTTAGGACAGTAGCCATCCACGCACACTTGAAAAATGCACCAGTATAGCTTTAAACATAATTAGGCAAGCCATAACCGCCGCTTTTGTTAGCGCATTTCATTCGGTTAACCGATCGGTAAAGATCCGTAGAATTTTCTTTAATACACGTACGGCCAGTTGCAGAAAGGAAGATTAAAATATTCAATGATCAATATTTTAATATAAGCCACGTGATAGGTAGCTTTGGCTAGTTCAGCCAATCATAGTATACGCTAAACGTGTCAAAATATAATCACCCTTTCTGCAACTGGCCGATAAAATTTAACAGATGTTTTAAATACAATCTAATCTAAGAACCCGGCGTTTTTGACAATATGATAAATCTTCTCCCTAGGAATCTTTTCAGATTCCCTTGACAAGACAAGCATTTCTTTATTCGTAAACCATGATTCCTTTGCCAAACCTTCAGCAATTGTAGGGTTGTCATAAAAGTCACGCGATTTCAACAATTCTCTTGGCAAAAGGGCTTCGCTAGCTGCGTTAAGTTCTACAGAGGGATGACCCTTGACGTGTTCGTGAGGATCAGCGTATTCTACTCCAAAAGGCTGAAGGGTTTGTGTGAATATCAGTCCTGGTCGACCTTGGACAATAGCTACTAACGCAGCTAACACGAAGTAGCGATACATGGTGATATGTAGCTGAAATGAAAAAAAAGTAAAAATAAATAATAATAAATTAATCAATTTATACGATTATCTATAAGTGAGTGGGTAGTGGGTACGCCCCGGGTCAGTAAAAACCATACTTCGTTAGGCAACCCATCACCATTGCTTTTGTTAGCGTATTCACAAACATTATTTTTAGGTTTTAGGTGTCATTAGTAAAAGCTTTATTTCAAATAATAAATAACACTTTTTTTAAAGAAAAAAATAATTATCCGAAAAATCAAAACTACTGCATGGTGAATAATGCCGCGTCTGATAATCCATAGTCCTAAAGACTGGGGTGTTTTATTATTCATTGATCGCGCCCTCAGTCAAAAGTCGAAATAGAGAGAGAAAGAATTACATAGGTCAATGTTTGCGCGATTATCGACCTCTCACTACCTACTTGATTAGGCTCAGTATGAGTGGCGATATTTTTAGGATAACTCATCTGCACCGTAACTTAAGCTTTTATTACTAAATAATGAAAATGAAAACTACATTGTACTTAATTTTGATTCTAGATTATAATATAAAAATATTTGCTCTTTAGTAAATTACACGCAGATATGACGACTTATTCTTCTGTTTATGAAGTGAGTATTTGTAAATCTTATCTTTAAATATTTTAAGAGATGGTGCCTGCCCAATAATTAAAGTAAGTCTGTTCCACTGGCGAGCTGCAGATACTGTAAATAAATTTGAATATCTGCTGGAAGAGTGGGGAGGAATTTTAAGTAGGTTATTATGGGAAGAACGAAGTGAAAGGCTGTGAGAGTCACATAGGAATTGGAAACGATCTATTAGATTAGGGCGTATGGGAAGAACGAAGTTCGCTCTTAGAATATTATGGTGCTGTCTAAAATCCTACACATCACGTTTATTCTATAATTAAGATTGTGCGTGCTATGGTATGTTAATAAAGTAAAATATTATTTAGATTTTACTAGATTTTAAAAGAATTATTTTATTATTGATTTCTCATAAAATATGTACTGTTGATATTGTTTGAGTCCGAAACCTCCTTTGCTGGAAATAGGTCTTCTGGAACATATACTGCTAAGCTGCTGGTCTTCCGCTAACAGCTTACTCTTTGCTACTTAGTCTTCCACTAGCAGGAGTAGAATCATTCAAAATAATTTAAATAAATAAATGCCTGTAATAGATGTCGTGAGTATCATCACGACTGTTTCCCTTCCGGGGTGGTAAGAAACCACGCTTATAAAGAATCGGATTTATATTTAGCCAACTTTACTATAGGCCAATCATGACAAGTGGCAAGCTAGTCGATGTCTCCAGAGTACCAAAGTCGGGAAAGTTACAAATAAATATTAATTTTATTGATTTATTTAAATTTATAAATATTATTGTGTCCCGACCAGGAATCGGATCCGAGTATCTCCGAGTCTAAATCCACGGACTTAACCGCTAGACCACGGAGACAGTAAATTAACGTGAATAAAGATATTTGGACTTTGAAATATTTCCGGAGAATTTGGCCTACACTCGCCACGCTGGCCAGACAGGTTGGCGGGATATAATAATATAATACCTCGTTAATAGATACCCTTTCGAAAAGGTCCATAATCATGCTATTACCCTACTACTATTTTCATATTAAGATAATTACAGCACAGAATTGCAGCAATAAAGTTTATTCCTACCAACCTTTGACCGTAAAATAAACGAACAATATTAAGCAAGATAATGTCGTAAATGAATTGGCTTCCTAGCTAAGGCTGAGATCTACGAGTATGCTTGAATTTAGTCTAGCATACAATTGCGTTATTTTTTATGTTCTCCACTCGGAATTGTCAGATTATCTGACCTTAATAAGCTCTAATAAATGCTTTTAAAATAAATTCACTTAATTGAAATAAATAATTAATTTATCTGCAATGACGTGAGAATTATTAATTAACCGCAGACGAATTAATTTTCATTATATTTTGTTATCCGAAAATCACAACTTTAGCGATTAACTTTTATTGCCTTAGGGTGCTTTCCCACCAGAGGTACAGGATACTGAGCATTTAGGTTAAGACTATGCGTTCTTTTTGTCAGTCTGGTCAGTGTAAGTATTAATCAAAAACAAAGTAAATAAATCATAGCCCAGAAAATACGGAAAAATGTATTTTTTTATTTCATTCTTCGATAATGGATAATAAATGAGACGATCGGGCAAAGTGTCGATACAGCCAAGTCTGGCGAAATATATATTTTGATATCTTTGTTTTAATGAAGTTGTCTTCAAATTCCAGATGTTGCTTTTATCGCTTTTCTTAGAGACTCACGCGGCAATATCGCCCAAAGGCGTCGCCCAACCCTTCTGGCCAGCGCGAACGTGGCGAGTGTAGGCCAAATTCTCCAGAAATATTTCAAAGTCAAAATATCTTTATTCACGTTAATTTACTGTCTCCGTGGTCTAGCTGTTAAGTCCGTGGATTTAGACTCGAAGATACCGGATTCGATTCCTGGTCGGGATACAACAATATTAATTAAATTAAATAAATAAATAAAATTAATTAACATTCCCGACTTTGGTACTCTAGAGACGAGCTTGCCACTTGTCATGATTGGCCTATATAGTAAAATTGACTAAATATGAATCCGATTCTTTATATAGATAAGTATATTCTGGAGATGGCCCATCTCCAAGAGTATTAGAGTTCTAGGACGCTCTATTCTAGGGGTTGTGATGATGAATGTATGATCCTAACATAACTTTGGTGGGAAAACTGCTTTAATTTTAAGTATTTCATTAAAGTTATTAACCTAAACTAATTAGTTTTTAAGTTCTTAAGAGGCTATTTGCTTTTATCGTTATAAATTCACTTTAATTAATCTTTCAAGGGAACACAAACAATGTAGAATTTAATGTTAAATTATTATAAATACTTTGTTATTAATTTGGAAAATAAGTCAAGTTAAAGTAGGTATTCCAAAACTATTTAGTTTAAAAAAAAACAGTACCTATTATTGCTTCAATCGTACATCAAACACATTGAATATTTTAAATGACGATACTATTTGACTTGTGCCGCTTTGCTCAGATAGTTTTATTATATTCATATTTAAATATGTATTCGGTGGTAGGTCATCATCATCAGCCTGTGTCTCTCCACTGCTGGATATAAGCATCTCTCAAGGCTCGCCATTTTACACGATCTTCTGCCACCCTCATTTATCCCCTACCAGTGACCTTCTTCAGGTCATCCGTCAATCTGGCGGGGGGTCGCCCCACCCTGCATCTTCCAGTACGTGGTCTCCACTGCAGGAACCGTTTACTCCATCATTCATCGCTTCTTCTTAAATTCCTAATTTTGAAAGCTATGGACTACGGATGTCAGGTGGTAGGTGGATGGTGATAAATTGCCCAGTCTGCCGGGGCGGGGTGGTATCCACCGTTCGTGCCTATTGACCCAGTTAGATGTATTCACATGTTTCGAAATCAGGCTCCAATTACCGCCATGCCCAGTCAAGCCGGGACTTATGTTAGTCATGAGTGTCTGATTCCAGTTGCTAAGATTCATTGACCTCGCGCGACACTTACCATCAGGTGGGCGCATAAATCAATATTTTCAAAAATTTATTTAGTGTGAGTGTAATTTTGCGAAATGTATTTCATCAACTTTCTAGGAAATAAAATTAAGGATATAATTTTAGGCAGAGAAAAATAGAAAAAATATAATGAATTTCTGCTATTTTACTAAAACAAATATATGATTAATATATATCTAAATGTAAAGTATCATCACGACCGTTTCCCTTTCGGAGTGGTCAACCACGGTTATAAATAAGCGGATTTACATTTAGCCAACGTTACGATAGGCCAATCATGACAAGTGGCAAGCTCGTCGATGTCTCTAGCGTACCAAACTCGAGAAATATCACAAATAAATTAAATATTAATTAAATGTATTTATTTACATTAATAAATATTTTTGTGTCCCGACCGAGTCTGAATCCACGGACTTAACCGCTAGACCACGATGGCAGTTCTCTGAATGATTGAAAATATTTGAGCGACATACAATATGTCAAGACAATAGGTCTTGAAAAAAAAAAAAATACCTTGTTTACACTTATGACGCATCATCTTTTAAATGTTTTTGTAGTTTTTTTATTTTTATAACATAAAAATGTATTTTAACTTAACGTTACCTACCTTAAAAGACGAATTAGGAAAGCGAACACCGTCTTTAAAATGAAAAAAGGTTTAATTAATAGAACGACAATATTGAAATCTTTTTTTTTTATTTTTTTTTTTTTTGCTTGGAAATAAATCCGGCAATGAATCCGGAAAATAATAAATTTCGCAATAAAAATACAAGTTTTCTATGCAACTGACAGTTCTATTAGGTACCATTTATCATGCTCCACCTATCGTGATAAAAAGTTAGTGATACACCCCATTGAAGATGCACATTTACCTACACGAATAGAACCTACTGGCTTTTAGGGTCTAGAATTGGTGAAATCCGAAGACATTATATAACAAAAAGGGATAAGAAGTAAAACGATATGAGAATCGTCGCAGAATTAATAAGTCTGTTATGGTTGTGTTCAACGTGCACTATAAAATTTATATTGTTGTTTCACTGAAAATATGTCGACCTGCAGTAGTGTAAAACACGTTCTTATTCGACAAGAGAATAAAAAAGTACTCATAGATAGCGTAAAAAATGTAACAAAGATTTTGTATTTAACTACAAGCAATGACCGACAAAACTGAATAAAATTTAAATTAACGAACTGACGAATCTATTAATCATCACAGCAAAACTCAACGAACTAACAAAAACAATTTAATGAACACAAGTAAATAATGCGAGACATAATCACCGTGAAATCACATAATAAAACAAACTATCCGTCACTTCGAGAACTTACGTTTTTAATGTCAGGGTCGCTAAACGCGCGCGGTTCGGGCCGACAGATCACTGCGCGAGCGCATACTACTCCGAGAATATATAGCCTTTGGATAGCAAACAACCTTCTTCAGCTTCCGGGATTGTACCGGCGCGGATGATACCAACATAAACTTAAAAAAATCACCATGTAAACCTAGGAATTGTTATCTTCACGACTGTATCCCTTCCGTGGTCAGAAACCAAGATTGTTTTTTATTTTTTTAAATTAAGCGGAGTCTTTACTAAAAGCCCATCATGACAAGTGGCAATCTCGTCGATGTCTCTACCGTATACCAAACTCAAGAAATACCACAAATACATTATTGTGATCCGACAAGTAATCGAATCCGGCACCTCCGCATCTAAATCCACGGACTTAACCGCTAGACCACGGAGGCAGGTAATGTTATAACAAAATTATTGCCAAAATAAATATAAAAGTATCTTTACGACCGTATTCTCTAGCATGGTGGTCAAAAACATTATTGCACTAGTGTTAAGATAATAATATTTTTTTAAATATTTTTTTTATTATTGCATCTTCTGTGGCACTGAACTTAACATTAATTGCTAACAATTACGAGTAACAACTATTAATAAAGAATGATCGACTGAAATAATTTATACATTTTATTACATAGCAACTTTAACAGTCTAGTCGGGACCCATCGTTGGGAAGATTAGAACCTGTCTAGGTGTTTAATGGGTTCTGACCGTTAATGTCGCTATGTAATAAAAATATTTCAATGGTGTAGTGACGATGGGCCCATGGGGACACTCAGCTAAGCGTCTGGCCAAGGAGTTGTCCAAACGGCTAACGGAAAAATCTGGAGACAGAAAAGGCTGGCAATTATTACTGCCAACGTATTAGCTTAGCTATACAGAGGGGAAATGTTGCCAGTCTTCTTGGGACTCTCTAGAGGACATTTTTTACTTATAGTTTATTTTTTATTAGGTTTAGTTTATATTTATTTTTACTTTTAAGTAGTTAGTTTTAATTTATATTGTAATTATTATATAATATTTCCGATAAAAAAAAAAAAATCCGATGGTGTAGTTAAGCGGTTATCAATCTTTTTGGCGACGGAACCCTTGGGCTTGTATTATTCTTTTTAGCTTTTATTTTATTTATTTTCAGTTTTTAATTCAAGATAATTTTTACGCAGTCGCGTTTTTTTTTTATAATAAACAATGTATTATTAAGCTATATAAAAGCTAAATAAGAGCACATTATCATAACATAACAATTATTTTCTTTCAATGCTCATACGAGTATGCCTTGACTTGGATTGCCTTGCATTACATACATAGGAGTACTTCCTGCCTTCCGCATCATGTAGTCAATAATATATAGGTACCTATCTACGAAATGATTAATACCATACATCCCACGGCATGTATTTATAAAACCTATAGTTGGTAAAGAATTTGTATTTTAACAAAAACTTTTTATATATACTGCGCGGAATTTATTAAAGAGCAAATATTATACTATTATAATTGAGAATAAAAATAAAGTACTACGTATTTTAATTTTAATTATTCAATAATAACATCTTAAGTTACGGTACAGAGAAGTTTTCCTAAAAATATTGCAACTCATACAGAGCCTAAACAAGTAGGTAGCAAGAGGTCGACGATCGCAAGAGAAGTCGACTACGTAAGTCTTTCTCTCTCTATTTTGTTTCTCGGCTGTGAGCGAGATCAATGGGGTGTATCACTAACTTTTTATCACGATAGATGGCGCATGATAGATGGTACCTAACATATAGTGAGCAGCTTTTAAAAGTACAAATCGAGATTTCTAAGCGAAATCAAAGATATCGTAATCTTAAAATTGCCGTTCTATTAATATATCCTTGTTTTCTTTTTAAAGACGGTGTGCGCTTTCTTAATTCGTCTTTTAAGGTAGTTAACGTTAATTTAAAATAGACTTTTCTGTTATAAACATATAAAAATGCGTAAACATAAAAAAATATGCGATATAGGTGTAAAATAAGGTACCATTGCCGCTAGCGAAATCTACAAAAAGCTTTGCCTGATACACCCCATTAATAACAACACTCCTCAGTCTTTAGGTATTCATCACTATAGACATCGCGCCGTTTAACCATGCAGTACGAGTAGTGTTTAGTTTTTAAGATAATGATTTATTCTTTAAAAGATATATTTTTTTTAATTTCAAATAGAGGTTTTACTAATGACACCTGAAGCCTAAAAAAAATTTTGGCGCTTTTGACAATTACACGCGGTATTTACCTAGGCCGCGTTCGTTTTATAGCATTTCCAACATTTCGTAGCAACTTTATAAACCAGCGCGAAATGTCGTTTTTGTTAAGAAATACCACTTTTTTTAACAATGCTAACATTTCTTAAATAAAACGAGCGGTGAGGCTACTTTTTGACAAGTGTTTTGTTTATGTTTTATCATACCATGGCATCCAATACATGTGATATTATTATGGTCTTTGAATTTATGACATAAAATCTTTTAAAATACATTTTTAACAAATATAATAGAAAACTATAAAGTATATAAAAATGGTAAACAAACCATTTGACATCTGTCAAAAAGTAACATCAATAACCCTCCTTTCAACACGGTACTGACATACGAAATTAGCATCAAATGTTAGAATTTTCATTAAACGAACGACTTGTGCTAAAAAAAAGTGGTATTTTCATGCTAACGTTTCTTAAAACGAACGCGGCCCTAGTAAATTAAAATATATTAAGTGGACACTGACAGCGGGTCTGGTCTACAAGACCTGTTGTAATTCTCTGATTGATAACCTGAATCTAAACATCCGTCAGAAAACGGAGGTGACCGAAACTAGTAAGTTGCCGTAGAATCGTTGGAGTAGACGGATTCTGTATGGAAGCAGAGTGGGACGACTTCCCTCCAGATGCACGAATGTACCGAAAAACTTAAACTGCTTGTACCGGCCTAATCAAGACATGATCACGTGCAGACGATACAAGAAAATGCCGTCGCTCGTTATAATATAAATGATATGCAGATGTAAATCGAACAACTAAAGAATGCAGGTCAGAATGACTTATTCTTGAAATAATATTGAACCAAATTTGTATATTTTTTATCTGATTTTTACATGTATTATATTACACATATAAATAATATTATTTTGTTTATTAAATTTATAATCCTTTTCTTTACTTTTGGTACTATTGTTGTATTACTTATTAAGCAACAATATAAATTTAATAATCATATAATCTGACAGAGAGATCTGGAGACAAAAATGCTGTCAATTATTTCTGCAAACGTACGCCTCACTATAAAATATATATCTATAAAATTACAAATCATTAAGTACGTAGTACCTAATTTATGTTTATGTAGTATATAAATAGTATAACTTATTTATGTAGTTTATATATGTATGTGTGTATGAATTCGTATGTAATTTTATTAATAAATATTTATTATAAGCAATAAATAATATTTTATAGACGTATATATTTAATTTTAATTGATATATTGCACCTACCTCACATAAATGTTCTCGTTGTCCCGAAGGTCTGACAGGCAGAGAATGTCAAGCGACATTATGTCACACCTTTGTAATTTATGTGCAATAAAGTTTTAAATAAAATAATACAATTGTATTAGAATTGCCATGTCCCTTCGTTCAAATTAGTATTGCTGCGAAGCGGGGTTGCTGTAAGTGTTATTGGCACCATAGCTGGGCACCGTTAATCAAATAGTTAACTTCGTTAATCGTTAATCCGCTACAAAAAAAGTTAGCTTCGTTAAACGTTAAAGCGTTACATTTCGGAAGAATTAACGGAAGTTAACGTTAATCGTTAATCCGTTAATATGCCACATATACAAATGCCACATACTCAGTCAAATGTGGCCAAGGACTCTCATCAGGACCGCTGAAATCCGATTCCATGTCTTCCATGATATAGTTTTAATTACTACACTGCACAGTACACTTTTCTATCTAACTAATTACACTGCACTCTTCTTTATTAACACGCAAATTATCACTGACAGTAATTTATAATAACAACAAACACAACACTCGTCACTCTAAGCACTGGCGCTAGTACTTCGCAGTTTTCTTACTCGCACGCGCCGGCAAAATATATCTAGTTTTGTTTTTGTCTTACGCGCCGCCGCGCCCGGCACTTGTCGTTTCATACTTGTCTAAACCTATTTTTCGCACCATGCCGTGCCGTGCGGTAAATAGTGGCATTGGATTAACGATTAACGGACTTCTGCATATTAACGGAAGTTAACGTGTCCGTTAACATTTTAAAAAGTTAACTTAAAAGTTAACCCGTTAATCAAAATGTTAACTTCGTTAATTAACGATTAACGGATTAACGAGTTAATGCCCAGCTATGATTGGCACTATATAGGTTAGAAGTAAAGTAAAGTATCATTACGACCGTTTCCCTTTCGGGGTGGTCAGAAACCACGCTTATAAATAAGCGGATTCACATTTAGCCAACTTTACTATAGGCCAATCATGACAAGTGGCAAGCTCGTCGATGTCTCCAGCGTACCAAACTCGAGAAATATCACAAATAAATTAAATATGAATTAAACGTATTTATTTACATTAATCAATATTATTGTTTCCCGACCAGGAATCGAACCCGGTACCTCCGAGTCTAAATCCACGGACTTAACCGCTAGACCGCGGAGGCAGACCACTATATAGGTTAGTTTTATTTATAATTTAGTTTATATATTTTTTATATGACAAATGTTCAATTTGTTTTATATATATTAATCAATTCATATCTAATCATTTCTTAGCCAAGAGTCTCTAAAGCAAAGTTATAATTCACTACGCTTTTGTATATTTGATACTACGTTTTTTATTGTATCATTTAATAAACAGTATTTGTCTCGGTACATACAATAATCAGCCCTAAATGCCGTATCTAAAACGAATTCAAATTATCTATTTCATTGTTAGAAAATGTGAAATCTCCCTTCGTAATCTTGGAGCCTTCAAAGACCTTTTACGGTCTTACACAAAACATCACTCAGATCTGATTTGGTTGAAGTTACTAAACTTATTTTTTATGTTACAACATAGCTATAAAAATGTGGAAACTTTTTATGTTTTTTTATACTTTTATACCTACTAATATGTTTTTTTTTTGTTGTCTTCTCTTCTCCCGGTGGATGATGATTGAGGTGATAGGGAAGGCAAAGGGTCTAGCCCATACAGCCAAGTGCGACGTAATATTACTTTCTTTCTTATGAGTTAATGTTATCATTAAATTCCAAATATTGCAGAATTTAATTATTTTCTTGGAGGTACTGACCGTAGATTTAGACACGGAGGTACAGGGTTCAATTCCTTGTCGGAACCCAAAAAAAAATGTTATATGATGGTATGCTAGAGACATCGACAAGCTTGCCACTTGTCATAAATGAGCCTATAGAAAAGCTGGGTAAATATAAATGCGTTCATTTAAAAGCTTTTTCTGACAACCCCGTAAGGGATACGATTGTGATGATACTTTATGTTTACTTATTATATATCGTATATAGTATATAAATAATAATTTATTAATATAATGCGAAAGTTGTGGGTAAAAGAGGCCCAGGTAGAGCAAGACTCACGATCAAATAAATACAATAGCTGAAGGTGCATTAAAAACCCATTGAAACAAAAGGGCATGTATGAAGAGGAAAATATCGGAGAATCGAAAGAGGTACCTACGTCGTGATCGTGACAAGTGGCGCTCAATTGTCTCTGCCTACCCCGCAAGGGATTTGGCGTGGAAATATGTATTTCCTATAAATAATTTAATGCAAAAATCTTCAAAGCACAGACAGATTAATGACGTCAAAACGTGTTTAAATATGAATTGCGGTTGATTTCAAAAACGTAAGATTTTAGAATAAGGCCTCCGATGACGTAAGGCATTGCGACAACTGAAGATGCGCTTTGCTTAAGTACTAACTGACATTTGTAATGCGTTCACTGCTATCAAATTGAAATAACAATTGAACAACATTGTGAATTGTTTGAAAATGTGAAGTGTTTAAAGTTCGTAACATTATTCTTTTAACGTTACATCTTATGATACTAATCCTTTAAAAACAGACACATTTGTTTTATAGAACGAAGTTTGACATGAAGGTAAGTCTTGTTTCAAGCAGTGTTATTTTTATATAAATATCACCATGGCAAGCTTACAATATTAGTTCTCCTTGAAAGTAAAAATTGGCTTTTGACATCATTGCAAATGGCACATACTGTAAACGAGAACAACAAATAGATGGCAGGCGGACTGACGGAGGTAAATTGCCCCGTCTCGGGCGGATAAGTATTTATTTTATTTATTTATTTATTTATAATAGGGTAGCCAACAGTGCTAACATCACACACTTATTTGTACTTAACACTAAATCAGAAGTTAGATGTTGCACCTATTATAGGCGACCACCACATTACCACAATAGCTTTTATTGCCTATAAGAAATAACAAAATTATAAAATTTTCAATAAGTATACAAAAACTAAATATTATTCGATAAACTAATTCTGAAACAATTTTTAAATATATATATATAATAAACATACAATTCCTTTTAGAAATAATAAAAAAAAGTAACGAAAATAACTAAAATATTACCTACTTCAAGTAATAAAGTAAAATTAAAATAATAAAAAAAATAATAATAATAATAAAAACCTACATAAAATTTACTCATAAATTTTATAAATTTATAAATTTAGGGCAAGTTGTTTCAGCAGTTTATGTTTAAATACTCTTTGTGAGTCTCCGAAGATGTCAATATCTGGAAATTTTGCAGCATGAGCATTGTATTTTGATTGTATTCTGGAAAGAGGATGATGTATACCTAGGTTAGTTCTGTGATAGGGTATGTTAAAAATGTTTTGAATTTTGTGTCTGGGGTATAAACCCAGTAAAGTCGTCCACACGTTTCGGGTTCAGGCTCGAATTGCCGTAATGCCCAGTCAAGCCGGCATAGTGTTAGGGACTGATGTCAGTCATGAGTGTCTGATTGCAGTTGCTAGCATTCATGGACCTTGCGCGCCACTTACCATCAGCAAGGTAAAATAACGTGCAAAAAAGAACGAGAGAAAATCTAATATTTTCATTATAATTTTCGTCGTATGAAGTAATTAGACGTTGGTATTAATTAACTTCATATTTTGTTACCATCTTAGACGTACTATCTGCTAATAGACTCCATATAGATTGAAGCTTACCAAAAAAAATATAGCGGGTTAGTCATTACTAAATCATCACTTTTGAGCACGTGAATGAAACATATTTAAGTTACCAGAAAAAGATCGCCATTCTTTACAATAAAGCTCAGTAACCCCACATGACTTTGGATATAAAACATCATTATTTGGATATAAAACATTATTATCATTGGAACATCAGTATTTGTTATTTTGTTATTATATAATTTATTTTGAAGAGTGTTGATACCATTATTATGTAGATAGATTACCAACGTTACTCGTGCAATGACTGTTGATGCATTTGTAACTCTAATCTCATTATTTTAGAGCATTTAAAGTTAGGTATTCCCATTAGCGCGGTGGTGGCTCGGTTGTAAGAACGCTTTCCATAAAATCCTACAAAGGTCAGATCTAATCCCCCCGGCATGTATCAATGAGAAATACACTTTTCGTAAGTACATTTGTCATAGATTTACAACGCCACCGATCCCGTGCTTCGGAGAGCACGTTAAGCCGTCGGTCCCGGTTCCACTAATACCAACTTGTGGAATCGTTAATAAATTGTCGTTAAAAAATGACATGAGATCCTCGCCAAGCCGTCTGGCCAGCGTGGCGAGTGTAGGCCAAATTCTTCAGATATACTCGTATGTACTGGAAGGTCCATCTCCAACAGTGGAGGTCTAGGACGCTGTTCTAGGGGCTGTAATGATGATGATTCCCATTTACCCCACTTTCCCCTATTCGTCTATGTTAATGCACTAGACACTGTAGTGGTCGATTAAAAATAAAAAATGTGTTCAAAATATTTCACAATAATAATATAAGATAATTAATGCACTGCTTCTAATGAAGGTCGTCCTTATGTTTTGTTAAGTCATTCAAATATTTCAAGAACGCATTGGACAGCGTGTGTTTATCTTTGAGAGGTGCCAACTCTAATAAATAACACCTCTGGGCTTACTCACTGCACTGCCATGATTTTATATTGAATTAGGCACGTTAACACCTTATGCAACCTTATGTTTACCAATAAAATAATGACTAACTATTAGGTTATAGGCTGAGATCAATGCTTTGCTTATATAGGTAGGGGGAGGGGAATGGGTGAGTCTTAATTGGAGGTGTAAAAATCTCGGTATGTAGATGACACTACCCTCCTAGCTGCTACAGAAGCCGAAATGTTAATGCTCTTCAAGAGTATGGAACGGATCAGCCTAGAGCTCGGATTTTCTATAAATAGGAATAAAACCAAACAATTTATAGTTGACCGGTCCAATATACTAGAACTCACGGGAACATTAAACCTGGATACAGTAGAGAGTGTTACATACCTGGGTTCTAGCATCAGCAGTGCTGGATCGTGTGAGGCTGAAGACGCATCGGAATAGCTAAGAATGCCATGAACGAAATCCAGACTCGTCGGTCACTGGTTTTCTCTATATTCCTGTATGGTGCTGAGACATGGACCATAAACAGCTCTGACCGAAAGCGCATCGAAGCCTTCAATATGTGGTGTAAAAATACTGGGGATCTCATGGACGGAGCATCGAACCAAACATGTCGATTCAAAAACAACTCCAAATATCGACTAGGCTATTCACCATATGTCTTTGTAGGATACCAGAAAGGGAGGAGATTACTTAGAAAAACTCCTTGTTACAACTACTTGTGCAAGGTGGAAGGAAAGAGACCGAGAGGCCGAAGCCTGGTACGGTGGTTCGACCAAATCCGCTCCACCACCAACACTAGCATCCATGATGCTGTGCATACTGCCGAAGATAGGAACGGGTGGCTGAGTATCACACCAATGGAGGTCACAACTCTCAATAATGAGGAAATACTACCCAAGGAGGAGGATTTTATTACTTATAATATATATAATAACTTACTCATAAAATTATACATATTAGAATCATCTCCACATTCGGCACTGCCAGACATATGGTGATCTTATATCTACATAATAAAATACCAGTAAAATCCATGTAAGAGAAACTGTCTCATTTACGCCATGATTAAAACTAGAATATTGTAACACCAAACAATCGCCATACGTTGAATTAAACTATTTTCTTGCAGGTGCGAATCTGATCAAAAATTGATAACAACTGAAGAACTGATGATAAAACTGAACATGTTACAGTGAAATCTGTCAGTTAAAACTGTACGTGTAGAGCCCACTTAAGTACAGTAATACCCCGACTTACGCTACCCCGTTTTACGCGAATTCGGAGATACGCGGTTTTTTATTTTGATTGCCGCGCGCATCGGCTCTCTCGCTCTCAGTGTTCAGTTTGCGACAGTAACAATTGACGAGGTTATAGAAATGCGTAAGTATGAGCAAGACATTGAACAAACTGATTCGCTAGACCCAGTTGAATCGGTAAATCAAATGACAATTGCCAACTTAACAGAAGGACTCAATTCAATTGAAAAGCGGTTACAAATTTTAGAAAAAATAGATTCTAATGAAGTACGCGTTTCTACTACAAAACGGGGAATAAAAAAATTACTGGTATGCTACGAGGAAATTTTGCGTGAGAAGAAGAAAAACTTAACTCGTCAACAACATTGTTAGAATATATGAAACCTTCGACATCAAAATAACTTCGGTTTAGGTTACTTTTTCATAACAATGTAAATTGTTTTATTATCTTACACTTAATTAAACATTTTTCTTCTAAATTATTGTTTTCTTTAAACTCTGGTCCAGATTAAACATACTTTATATGTATTTATATGCAAAGTTGAACCCCGACTTACGCGAATTCGACACGGCAATCGCTCGGACCCACCTACCGCGTAAGTCCGGGGTATTACTGTATATCAACCTTCAAACACGCTTATAGATCTCAGCCTACGTGACAGACGTCGAATAAGCCTCATGTTATTATTGCTTGCATCATCATAACGGCCTAGTTATTCATACGAGAGTACGTCTTCTTTTTTAAAAAAAGATATAGTAATAATGACAATATGCAACATATACGACATGAAATTGCAAGATTTTAATGATAGGCGTATTTACTGTGTCAAAATGTTTGATAGATAGATATATTTTTTTATACTAGCACGACTGTGACCTTGCACCCACCTGGGTTTATAAATAGGTGGTAAGCAGACTGATGGTTGTAATTTGCCCAGTCTGCCGGGGCGGGGAAGTATTCACCGTCCGTTTCGGGATCAAGCTCGAATTGCCGTTATGCCCAATTAAGCCGGCTTAGTGTTAGGGTCAGTCATGAGTGTCTGATTGCAATAGCTAACATTCATGGACCTCCCGCTCCATTTACCATCAGGTGGTTGCAAGGTCACATGTCGTGCTAGTTTATTAAATAATAAAAAATACACCATTGTAATTATTGCGATAAATAAAATATTTTCTTTATTTATTTCTTTAAAAAACATTCGCGTCTAAATCCACTTCTTAACCGCTAGACCACGGAGACAGTTCGGCATAAATAATCTTGAACGCATACGTAATATCTGTGATTAATAATATCTGTAATATATGTTGCCCGCACAATACAATATTATTCGAATCTTTTCGAAAATAAAAATAAAAATGGAAATAAAATTACGGACATTTTGGACATATTTTTATTTTAATTTCCTCTATTTAACTAAAAACAAATACTACTCATTTTCTTCATTAAACAATCGTATTAATTGATAGACATCTCTTATTTCTCCAATCGCTGTGGTCATCCAAGTGTGGGGTCTATTGCAATCTTTTGGATAAGTCTCTAATTCACAAGTTGTTCCGCTTTCTGTTTCTTCATTTTCTTTAGTATTTGATTCTATTGTAACTATCTGATTATCTGTATTCTCAGTTATATTTTGTGTATGTGAAGTACTATTTTCTGGTGTTGTAATGTAAGCATCAGTTACTGTATCTACTTCAATTGTATTTGTAGTCAGAGTATATTTTTCTGATGTAACTGATACAGTATCAGTAAATTGACTAGTTTCTGATGTTGTTACATCTTCTGGTAACGTTGCTATTTCAATAGTATTGGTACTATTTTCTAATATAACTATATCAGTGAAATCTGTGTAATCTGATTCAGATGCGTTATTAGGATTTGTCACAATAGCAATAGTAGATACAGTTGTACTTGGATCTAAAGTAGTTTCAGTTTCTAATGAAGGTACTGTTACGTTTGATTCAAATTGAGACACTATTGTGTTGGGTCCTGTAATGATTGTAGAAAAATCTGTAACTGGCAAAGTAGAGGCAATTGTTGTTATCGTTTCGTTATTCGACATTTCGTTAGGAGTTGTAGCAAATGGTTCAGTTTCTGTAACATCATTCTGTGTTGTTTTGTCACTTGATTTATCTGTAGGTGTAAAAGGTATTGTTGTTTCACTGGGATATGTAGGATTAGGTAGTATAGACATTTCTAGCACCTCTATATGGAACGTTTTAATAGTCCCAAATTGATCACTTAAATTTTTATAATACTCAATATCAAGGTCATCAATTACTTCATTATTAGTATTGCTTCGTCTAGATTGCATTTTTCTATTATTTTGTATAATAATATCGTTTCGAAGAGCTTCTTTAATTTTTTTAAACTTTCTTAATTTGTTACAATCTTGCTTATTCTTCTGGATAACATCTGAAACAGTTTTACGATAAATATCCGGAATCGTCTTTAATATTGTTTACGATTCCACTCTTATTAGGTAGAAGTTTTACTACTCGAAACATCTTTTGACCATTTTTGTAAACTATTTCTTTTTTAATTACATTGTTTATGTTTTTATCTTTGTTATTTTTCTTGAGTAAAACTGTATAAATAGTTGCGACTTTAGAAATATCTATTGTTTTGTGTTGATTTATTCTTTTCCCGTTTCTATATCTCCTAAATACTGTAGTTCTGTCAATTTGTACTTTCGGTTTATGTGTGATCTTTCTTATTTGACTAAAACTTTTAGTCATGCGTAATGGACATCGATTGGGAGGACAAGTAGGACATGTGACGTCACTTGGGTAGCAATCTGTGTAGTTTGTCGCAAGGAATTCTGAAATAGGATCAATGTTCTAGTCTCTTTATCATCATTACAGGCCCTAGACTAACTAACTCTGTGTGTTCTACTACTAGTCTACTGTTGTATCCTATTTGATCCATTATATTATATCCACCACACGTTTCGGGATTAGGCTCGAATTGCCGTCAAGCCCAGTCAAGCCGACAAAGTGTTAGGGACTGATGTCATGAGTGTCTGATTCCGGTTGGTAACATTCATGGACCTTGCGCGCTACTTACCATCAGGTGAGCGCAAAATCAAGTGTCGTGATAGAATAAAAAACATATACATATATCGTAGAGTTTCGTACAACCAGTATTAGAAATCTTTGGAATTATGTAGTTTTGCTAACAATTGTAGTTACTTTAAGAAGAACCAACCTACAACTACATATTAAGCCAAATACTACTAACTACTATCCCCTCGGAAATAAGTTGCGTGGATTTTAAAACAGCTTTTGTTATAAAAACTTTAAAGTTACATTCTGAGAGTTAATTCTGGTTAATTAATTGTTCAAGAGTGTGGCGACCCCAAATGCCATAACTACCTAAAACAGAATATGTCGATTATAATTCAACGAGGAAATGCGGCGAGCGTTTTAGGTACCCTCCCTGGTGGTAAGCCCTTAATTTATTTTGTAGAATAGTTTTCATTTCATAGGTATTTTTAGTTTAAGTTTTATTTATAATTAGTTTTTTATTCAATTTTATTTTAATATTTTTGTATCTAAGTACCTACTTCGAATAAAACATTTATATTATTTAAAAAAAAAAACTGGTTACTATTCAATTATTGTAGAGTATTTTGATAATGAAAATAAAGATAGAGCGAAGAGAGATTGACGACCAGATATATTATGCGAAAGTTGTTGGTAAAAGAGGCCCTGACAGACCAAGACACACATATTACGATCAAATAAATAAAACAATATTGTTTTATTTAACTATATATATATACATATATATCGACTAATACTTTTATATTTTTTGAATAGGTATAGTATAGAAAAAAAAAATGTTAGACAATTTAAGATAAATAGATAGTTACTATAATAAATAGTATATATATATATAGTGATTAGTAGATATGTATTAGATATTAGCTAGAATGCTATTTAACTTTGTGAATATGTATTTAGTTTTTAGAGATAATTAATTAGTATATATAAGTCGTGTATTAGTATTTAAGTAGCATTAGGTTTCATGTTTGCAACTGTTCGGATTCGCGCGGGCCTTCCGTCTCCACAGGTTTGTCTGTGTGGACGGAGGGGCCGCGCGGTGCCGTGAGTCGTAAGCTGTCGGGATCTTACAATAGAGCTGGCATGAACATTATTATGTCCAAAGTCCTATTAAAAAATAAAAATATTATAGTGTTTTTATTGTAAATTAACTTTGTATTTGTGTCACCAAAATACCTCAGTTTACCATACTTGTTAAAATAACGCAAATAGTTTGCGTTTACCAGAAGTTTACTACCAGTCTACAATATAACAATAGCTCAACATACCCATATTATTATCGCAGTTAAATTCATACATATCGCATAGGTCTCTAAATTCTCTGAAAGATTTCATAGTATCGGTAGATATAAATGCACATTGCGGTATCCAGGTGTGATTGCACATGTCGGCAATCAGACACACGTCTACGGGCTACAAAAACATGTAAAATAAAAAGTACCTTATATTCAAATATACCACGTGGAATTTATTAAACATCAAATATTTTTATATTATAATCTAGTATAAAAATAAAGATAGTACGTATTTTTTACATACATATTTAGTAATAAAATCCTAAGTTATAGTGCAGAGATGTTATCCTAAAAATACCGCCACTCATACCGAACCTAATCGAGTAGGTAGCGAGAGGTCGACGATCTCGCGGACTTTGATTTACGTAAAAAAAGAGCTTGTCACATTCCCCAGCATTTAGGTATTTATCACGATCGAAATTGTGATTTTCAGGCGGCCTTATTCACCATACAGTAGTGTTTTATTTTATGGATAATTTAATAATAATATATTTTATAAATGTTTCACTTTTCTACCAATACACACCTGAAGCCTAAAAAATATTTGATTTTTTACAATTACACGTAGTATACTCGTACATAAAAACATAGAGAAATACAAAATATTCCAGCTTTGTTAAAATATAAAAGGAAATAATAATCATCATCACCAGAGTCCCTAGAACACAATTCCTTCACTGTTAGAGATGGGCCTTCCATAAATTTCTGAACAATTTGGTCTACATTTGTGGAGAATAATATAGTTAGTCGTATCTTCTCCTTTTGTTATAATCCAAGTTTTTACGATTTGATTTAGGTACTAGTATAATTGAATTACTAATATTTTTTTTAATGCACCCCGCTATCCTGAACCACACTCCCAAAGGTTAGCTATAATACTCGTAAAATGTCTTTAAGGCATTAAGTTCGCCTTTGTACATTACTTTTAAACTTTTTAAGCATTAAAGAGATAATAAATAAATAAATATATTTACGAATATCATGTGCGATTTACTCGTTCTGTTATCCAGTAATAGCAAAACTGTAAATAAAAAAATAAAAAATATCTAGTTTAGGATTTATCACTCAAATGTTGAAAAATTGTTCGGACCTTTTCCCCGCCAATCGGCGTTAATAAATAAACCACACAAGGCCCTATTTTATAAGCTAGGCAATACAATGCATTATTAAATTAATGTCATGAGATCATACCTATTGTAATTTTGAAGATCATTGTACAAATAAACCAAGTTTCGTATCATTATATTTTATTTTTTATTGTACGTTTGCATGTCCCACGTTCTTTATTACCTGCAAGTAAACAAAAATGTCATTACAAATATTATAATATATTAGGTATGTATATTTATTTCTATTCAGAAGTGTTTTGTTAATTAACTGTTGTTACACTTTAGGCTGTTTTCCACCAGAGATGTGCGAGGAAAATGAGCGGTACACAATGATATGATAAAATAGAAATAAAAAAAACATGCTCAAAAGGATAGAAAAAGAAAGCATAGGGACAAAAATAAAGAAAGGCATGCTAAAATACACACATCAAAAGTGTCTAGGGATTAACATATATTTTTGCAATAACTTTTCTCCTGATTGATATTCATTAAAATTTTCTTTAAGGATTGATCAAATAAAATGTTTTCGTTTGTCTACAGTAACGATAAACCAAGTCACCTTTGCATTAGTAAAAAAAATTGCCATTTTCCTAATAAAGGGATTTTTGACATTTGAACCACTAACATTAAAGTTCGAAAAAAAGACTGAAATAACAGTTTTTTTTTTAATTTTATTGGGTAACTTAAACAATTAATAATCCGTGTTTCTACCGCGAACACTAACAACACAAGAACATCGGTTTGGCATACTCAAAATGAGTTCATCCAAATCACGCTGTGGAATGGCCGCCCATGTTCGTTGCAACAACAAAAAAAGGTCTTCTTGCGACTGGATACCCTCCATATTCGGCAGAGCTCTTCTCTGAAGAATATCCCATGCATGCTCAATCGGGTTCAAGTCTGGCGACTGAGCAGGCCAGGGCAGGACATTGATGTTAGCTGCGGCGAGAGTCTGTCTTACAACTCTTGCGGTGTGCGGTCGTGCATTATCATGCATTAACTGAAATAAGGGACCGATATGCACTTGTAGAGGAACGATGACGTCTGATACAACCGTCTCAGCATAAATTTGAGCGTTGAGGTTGCCTCTGATCCAAATCAACTCAGTTCTTCCGCCGATCGAAATACCCGCCCATACCATGATGGTTCCACCACTATAAGGATGGACTTCCTGGCAGGATTTTAATCGCTGTTGGCGTCCAGGGGTTCTCCAGTGTCGTATACGTCTTGTATCCGGCCTCATACCAAAACGAGACTCATCAGAAAAGCACACGAAACGCCATTGTTCTTCTGTCCAATTTCTGTGTTCAAGAGCCCATTGATATCGAGTCCTACGATTGTGCATTGCTATAGGTGGTACCCGTAGCGGTCTTCGGGAATGAAGGTTCACTTCATGCAAGCGGTTACTGACTGTTTGGTCGCTAATTAAGTTCCCTGAAGAGCGATGAAGGCTCACGGCTAACATCATGGCGGTTATTGTTGGAGTTCTTCGAGCTGTGATTTGAATGTATCGGTCTTGTCTCCGTGTGGTGCAGCGATACCGTCCTCCATGGCGCTCAGCCACGGTACCAGTGGTTCGGTAACGTGTCCAAAGTCGACTGATAACACTCTGACTTGTATTCAGAGCTAAAGCCACAGTACGTTGCCGGGAACCAGCTTCTATCATTCCCACGGCTCTGATCATTTCTTCCCTGCTTAAATGACGTCGCCGCTCCATAATAACGTTGGTTTTAATCAGTAGTAGGGAAACAGTAGCACTAATAATGTCTTCAATGCGTCTTATGTTTTTATAGGGAAAATATTGACAGCTGATTTTCATCTTTTACTCGAATTTGATTGACAGTTCCTGTTTTAAATTATGAAATGCACCAAAAAGGATCCATATAAATTTATAAAATCATAAATTTATTACAAAGCCACATCTCAATCACAAGAAATCCGCATAAACATGCTTGATCCCTAGACTTTTTTGATGTGTGTAGTTCGGGCATTTTGAAAGGATTAGTGAAGAAATATTGCCGAACCAGACATATTTGTGACCGTGACAAAATGCGCTCAATTGTTTTTCTCTACCCCGTAAGGAAACCGGCATGAAGATATGTCGTTACATCGTTACAGCCCCTAGAACATAGCTTCCTAGACCACTGCTGGAGATGGGCCTTCCAGAACATATATCAGGAGAATTTGGCCTACACTCGCCACGCTGGCCAGACGGGTTGGCGAGGAAGATATGTATGTAGTAATAATTGAGTTTCCAAAATTAAATATCTATTGTATTTATCATACATATATCTGTCTAAGCGGCTGGTTCATCAAATCAGCATTGCTGTGCAGCAGGGGAATGCTGCGAGTGTTCTTGGCACACTGCCACATGATCAAGTTATGGGTGAATAGTTTTATATATAGTTTAGATTTTAGGATAATATTATTAATATTAAATTGTATTTTATTTTTTAAAAACGAAGATCGAAAAATCGTCTAACGATACGACCACAGGCCGCGAGGTGGTCGCATGCTCAAACCACCGTGGGGCCTCATAAAGAGACCTCAAGGCGCCTACGGACTAAAATAAACCGTCTCTCTTTCACTGTTGGCCCTGTGTGCCTTAACAGCTAAGTCTGAGTCGTGGTTACGGAGTGAAGTCACTCGTGGTTTATTCCTCGCATAGCGATTCAGTGAGGCAATGAGGCCACCATTCTTGCCACCATACGTTATTTAGTTATTATATATAATTATTATTCCGCTATTTAATAAGTTTTAGTAAGTGTTATTTTTGGATTTACTTTCTATTTTATTTGAGGCAAATCACAAAACGTACTATTAATATATTTCAGATCAAATATAATATTTACAGTTTGCGCAGATCTACGTAACTATATCAGATTTTATCGGTTGTATATAAAAATCAATTCGTTTTATGTGGAGTTTTATTACTTGCACATAAATTACTGTTGGAACAAATTACAGTTTTTTCTTCAGTTTCAGACTTATTAGATACGTCTAAGATAGGTTCATTCATTGTTTTTTTATTTCATTACAGCTGTGTTAGCTCCCTAGCTAGCGTAAAAGTTGTAAAGTCAAACTTCAACATTAAGGAAACTGCAGGTCCGATTCCCGGCTAAATTAGTTTTTTTTTTTTTTTTTTAATATTTCATTCTTTATCCAAATCGGCTTCGAACTCCTTTTAGATATTTTTCGATATTTCTCGTAGTTTATTTATATAATAATAATAATAAACTATTGATAATATCCAACAACAAATAGAACTAAATGTTAGCAACAAAGTGTCATTTATAAGTTTTCACAAATATAATGTAATGTAAAAAAAACACAAAAAAGCCTATGCGATGTCAAACATTAAAAAAACATACTGAAACGTACAGAGTAACATATAAACACTACACAACACACTACTAATGAATATTTGTATCCACAAACAAATACAATTAAACACTAATAAGTAGTTGAGAATTAATCAAAATCATTTTCAGTAAAAAAACGATTGCTTAGCACATGCCTCACCATCTTAACACTTGAAAAGAAAATATCGGTGTCATAGTTAATTATAAGCTCGTTGAATGTGTTGCATGCTCTGATTAGGTATGAATTACGTATGTATATGGTGCTGGACGCTGGAACACGAAACGTGGGTTTGAACCTAGAGATGCGCGCAGGGACTGCAAGCCTTATTTTGGCCAGTAATTCAGGACAGTCAATTTAATTGTTTAGTGTTTTAAATAGAAATGTTATATCTGCTATATAGCGACGATGGTTTGGAGGCAATAGGTGGAGTGACGACAGGAAGCAGAATAATCAGCGAATCTAGTTTTAGCTTTAAAATTAAGAAACCTAATAAAATGTAATAATGAAATTTGGCAGGTCTCTGGTGTGGGATGCGACGTGTGTAGACACATTAGCTCCATCTCACATCCAGGCGACCTCATCAGGCGCGGGGAGAGCGGCGTTTTCTGCGGAGAACCTCAAAGTGCGCAACCAACCTTGGTATCGGTTACGAATTTGCGCCGTTTGGGATCGAGACGATGGGCCCATGGGAACCGTCAGCGAAGCGCTTGGCCAAGAAGTTGTCAAAGCGGCTGACAGAAAGGTCTGGAGACAGGAAGGCTGGGAATTATTTCTGCCAACATATTAGCCTCGCTATACAGAGGAGAAATGTTGCCAGTCTCCTTGGGACTATCTCGGATGGGACGTCTCTAGAGGACATTTTTTATTTATAGTTTAGTTTATTTTTTAATTTTATTATTTAGGTAGCTTTTAATTTATATTTAATGTACTTGTAATGTAATTAACTTCGAATAAACTATATTAAAGTATAAAATGTCGCTTTCAATGCGCTCAGTGTAGACCGTGTATTGTGGGTTCCACACCTGGGAGGCATAGTCAAGATGACTACGGACATACTAAACTATACGCAATAAAGTATTTTAATAGTGTTTATGTTCCTAAAATCCTTTGAGGACCTCATAATAAAGCCTAGGGCCTTGGATGCCTTCTTGACTATGCCTTCAACGTGCTGGTCAAAGATCAGTTTACTGTCATGGAGTACGCCTAACATAAATGTGTGCCCAGACACTTTCTAGTTAGGCTTAAGATATCTCATGATAAATAATAAATTATTTTTTGTAAATATAATATATACATGACAAAATCAATAATGTCAAAGTATAAACAAAATTGAAGTATAAAAAAATATTTATAATAAAAAGGTAAAGAACTACAAAAGGTTAGGTCTTGCCACATACTCCGCCACCAGTGGGAACGTCGACATATCTAACAGGAGCTCTGATTTGACGTCCATATCTTGAAGTGGTGGGTAGGTGTGATGATGGTGGTGGTAATGGTGATGTTGGTAATGGTAATGCTGATAATGGAGATAGGGGTGATGATGATAGTGGTGGTGATGGCAATAATCAATAATGATGATGTATCTTCGTTGAAGGTTTTCGTGTACTAAAGTGCGTCAGCGGCAATCATCAAATTTGTAGATAATGATATTATTCCGAAATGCGGAAATTAACATCATAACATTGCAAAGTTCATACTGAAGGTTACATTTATAATAATTATGTTCTCTCTGCTACGCTGAACCAGTTTTTGAACTCGTTATTTTAAATCCGGAAGTCCGGAAACCGGAATTCTTTAGCCAAAACCGAGAGTACAGTCACCTGTAAAGTTGATGGCATCTCATAACTGATTGACATACCTACTCAAGAATTAAAGCCGGTATTTCACCACTTCCTTAGGATTTACGTACTCAAACCTAAATATCAATGTCGAGATATTATTATAAATAAAGTTCAAAAAGGAAACTTATTAAACAAATCTGAATCCGCAACACAATTTTAAAAGATTAAAGTAAAGTATCATCACGACCGTATCCCTTTAGGGGTTGTCAGAAACCACGCTTATAAAGAAGCGGATTCACAGTTAGCCAACTTTACTATAGGCCAATCATAACAAGTGGCAAGCTCGTCGATGTCTCCAGCGTACCAAACTCGGGAAATAACACAAATAAATAAAATATTAATTTTATTTATTTATTTAAATTCATAAATATTATTGTGTCCCGACCAGGAATCGAATCTGGTACCTCCAAGTCTAAATCCACGGACTTAACCGCTAGACCACGGAAGCAGATTAAAAAGAATCACTTTAATAAGTGCCACAATTTATAGTAACTATAGGCAGATTTTTGTTTTTTTTTTGTTTTTTTTTTTTAGTTTACTTATATCACAAGATAAAGTATCGTCTAAGAAACCCAAACTATACGACTGGTGCTGTCGTGTTCCAAAAGTGCGCATTTTCCGTCATATTAACATTCATAGGACGCTTGCAGTCATCTTATCATTATATATTATCTATTTTAGAACCAACCGGTAGGAGTCGAGACAATGGCAAGCGTCCAGACGGAATGACATTAATGACCTTGGAGATTGGGCCAAATTCCTGGTGTGGGATTTTACCTATTGGGATTCCCTAGCCCCTTTCCACCTTGAAGGCTCTTCTGTTAGAGTGCTGCAGCGGAATAAACGCAGATCAACAAGTGTCGAAAATATGAAACAATTTGCAATAGTTGCATATTTTCGACGTTTTCTGTAGAAAGGATGGGCCCGTGGGGATCAAAAATGAAAGGGTTCAATAAAGAAATTGTTCCAAGGCTCATTGACGTCTCTGGTGACATTAGCGAAGCAGTTTATTCTCTTAAAAATAAAGTATCTTATTGAAAACTTTATGCACTAGCTACACAGACGGACTTAATAGTCCTTTTTTAACTTAATCTTACTAGTCAACCTTAGGGATAATTTAGAGCATTTGTTATGTGAGGCAGGTGTAAAATATAATAGGAGCATTTAAGTAAATAAAAAAATAAAACTTTAATACTAAATCTTACTTAAAAAGTATCTTAATTCAGAGGGGAACTGCTGCCAGTTTATGGGACCGCCATAGGACAGTGATTTGCATGAGCAATTTTTTTTGTATTTAATTTTTATTTTTAGGTTTTTATTTAGTTTATTTAATTTAAGTTTTGTTTGTAATAATTCCTTCGAATAAATAATATAATAAAATAAAAAATGTATGACAATTTCTTTGGCCCTTTGCATTAGTTACCTATCAATATTTATGACTTAAAATGGACTTAATCATTGTTGTTGTTTTTTTCCACTTAAATACAAAAATATTATAGTATACGAACTGTGGTACTTTCCCAAGTCAACCTATATATGTATAGATTAATAATATATCATTGTCCCGGAAGCTATCATATCATATCCGTAGAAATCATGTGTTCAAGCAATGCCAGTGGGTCTATAAAGTATTCTATAGACTAAAAAGAATAAATAAAATATCATCACGACCATATCTCTTGCTTACCACCATCAATCCGCCTACCACCTATTTGTTGTTCTCGTTGAAAGTATGTGACATTTGCAATGATATCAAATGTAAATTTTTACTTTCAAGGCGAACTAATATTGTAAGCTTAACATGGTAATATTATTATAAAATATCATCGATTGAGACAAGATTGACTGTAATTACGACAACATGACGTTATGATTACTTCATACCAAACATGACACATGTGATTAGCCGGGTTTGATGTGTTGTTTAAATACAGACGGGCAATGATTATAATTTATCAAAATTCAGAGAATATTTTAATAGTATTACGATCAATACAACAATGGGATATGACCAATTTACGTAAGCAAAATGTTCTTACAACCGAGACATATATTAAACTATACCACTAGGTAGTTACTTAAAAGTCCTTAAGTAACACAAAAGTGTTTGATGGCCGATTAGACGAGGTACGTAATAGCGCAGGTCTCGAGGTGAACTGGTTATCTACACTCGTTGCTACTGCTACACAATGATTAGGCCACATTTAAATTCATAATACTTAGGTAGGTATTGATATACATGTCTGCACTCGTCATAATATTATGAACTGAGGTCAGGCAAAGTGACGTAAGTCAATCATAACAGAGTTTTAGACATCCACTACTGCCTAATAATTTGAACTCTTGCCATGCTTTTGGTTAGTTATGTTTTTAAACAATGAAATACAATGAAAGCATGATATATATTTTTGTTACTACCCCTATATACACTTTATCACCATTCCAAATTTCAAGTAATCAGACCAGTAGTTCTCGATAGTTTGTGGCCAGACACTGGAGTCGCATAAGGTTTTCTTTATACAATCAGAAACTAATATATATTTTAGTCAGAGCAAGACCAATATCAAGACCAGCTGGTCTGATGGGCAACACTACCAGACACCGATAAAATGTTCCTTTTCATCATAATAAGAAAAACCATTTAAATCTATATTAATCATATTCAATGAGTTCTTCGCACCATTTTGCACGGACATGGCAAGTCCAAGTTTTTCGTTTTGTTAATTAGTTTACTGTGGATATTGTTAGTCAAGAGTGGTTCTATTTTGTTTGATAATGTGCTATATGAATAATTATGGAAAACGATATATTTGACACCAATTTGACACGAGTATATGGGGCAGAGGTAACATTTTTTTGCGGTTTTCCCGCTGCGAACTCCCGTATACCCTTCGTGTTTGGGCGATATTGACGTGAATTACTCCATGAAAAGCATCCAATTCTGCAACTTGATGATCCCCCAACTGGGTTATGAACATATATTATGTAAATAAATTACGTGTTTAGGGCTGATGTATTCTGTACAATGTCCTTTAAAGACACTTAAATAAAAATAAAAAAATCATATTCAATTAGGGGTCGTCTGAGTCGCCAACGCATTCGTTCATGCTTCTTCGTCATTACATAACGCCTACGTGAAAACTCCCAATCGATTTTCAACCCACCCGAAGTGTTAACACGCATGCGCCACTTTTAACACACACAAACGTGTTTAACACTCCCCTACCCTCCATTTGCACACACACTAACACAAATTTCAACTTTCATAACACTCCAAATTGAGCCTTATTTAAAACTTATTAATGGTCAAAGTTGTATTTTGTGCTAGGATTTATATTTTTAGATAATTCATACCCGCTAACATAGACACAACGCGCCCTCTTCCATACAAATTGGAAAACCGCTTTTCACTTGGTTATTATTTTCTCTTAAAACGCATTTATAATCTCGCAATATTGTCGCTAACATTATCCTGACATTAACAAGCATCGTCCGAATATTTGGTTCTTTAAATTTTCATTCATAAACGCAAAATTATTACGCTGCTAAAAATAGCCAAGTCATACTTGCTAAGTGTTCATCGAAATTCATTCATAAATTCATAGATACATTTTGTGTTGTTGGGCTTTACCCTTTTCTTGGATTATTGTAGTGAATAGTGAAATAGTTTTGTTCGGTTGGTAGATTTGATGAGATTGTGAAGAAATCGATACCGCCTGCCAGTCGGCGTATTACGTGGTTGGATTGAGTTGCGAGCGGAACACACAGAAAAATGTAAGTTACTTGCTATTTTTATTATTATACCGTTTCCAACACCAATTAAACTTGGATATTTTAGAATTATTCATACGTAGGTTTTGATGGTTTAGGTATTATTCTCTATTATTATTAAATTCTTTATTGCACAAAATAAGTGTACAAAGGCGAATTTCTAACATCTATCCTTTGGAAAAGTGTGAGATTAAGGGTAGTGCTGATATCAAATTTAAACAAAATCTAATTTACTACACATACTTCATACTAATAGACAACTTTACTGTTACTTAAATCACACATATACTTATAAATAAATGAATATATACATTCATAGATATTATGCCACATATTTATATGTAGTTATCCCGTTGACGATTTCTGTTTGTCTAGAAATAGAGCAGTAACCAAGCGCTTAAAAACCTGGATAGACTGTCTTTTAAGATGATTTTTAGACATACATACAGTGGGGTTTAAGCCCAGATGGATAATGGGCCATGACCTCAACCGTTACTGCTACAACTGCGCCGGTATGGCTTATAAACTCAGGCGGTCTACGTTTAACTACTTCAGCTTTCCTCCTGGAGCACTTGAAAGTGGTATCCTGTTAGAGGCCGAGCGCATGACGAAATGATATTCTGGAGATGCTTGAAGTGTCCTTTGTCGGCCAGATAGGACATACGTCCAGTTAGGCCGATGACAAACTCATCTCAAGATCTCAAGCTATGACGGAATTACGCACGAACCACGGTGCTCGGAAGACCACTCACAGCGATTTTTTTTTAAACTGAGTACATATTACACTGCTTCCTGGTAAGCGGTACGCGACGTCTAAGAATGGGAGCAACTGACGCCAGTCCCTACAATTATGCCGGCCTATCGAGCAGCTTTTTCACACTTCGTCTGAAGGACTCCAGGTTCTTCAACTTGCGACAAATGTTAAAGTCTGTAAATGTACATGTACACGTAGGGATAGTGGCTACGGTATAGGGGTTCATATTTTGGCTTGTGCGTGTGGTTCGGTTGCGGAATAGAGAATAAGAGATAAGGTTATGGAGCTCTTCCGAACACGCTCACTATACAATATTCCATACCAACCAGTATGCCTAGTGTGACAGTGAAGTTTCGTAAACGCAACTATAGTAGTAGAGTTTTTTTACTGAATTTTCGATGTTCATTGCCTGTTATTATAGCCAAACTTGCAATAACACGCAATGTAAAATAAAAAAACGTAACTACAGCAGTTACGTTTTCCGAAACTTGCATGTTACGCTAAGCACACTGATACTGTAAATTAAAATGCGTGCTTAAATGTTTCCAAGAAATACGTTGTTTGTCTGACGAAATAAAGTAAGCGATCCAAGGTCATTCGCTTGGTGAAATTATTCTCCAACTCTCTAACTATTCAGAGCACGAAATAGCACAAATAGGTGTACCTGACCTGCATTCTAATATATTAGGACTTACTGAATACGGGTTTTTACAAAAATAAGTCCATTGTTTACTGTTGCCCTAGTCTGTGTCTTAACGTAGCTGTACTTACTACGTTATTATACGTTAAATTGTAAAAAAAAAAAAAACATTTATTTACCGTCAATTTTATGGTAAGTATCAGAGTATAACCAAGCGAGAAAAATATACGAAGCAGAGACGTGGACACTTAGCGTGCTATAAAAAGAGTTCGTTATTTCTCTGATGGATAAAGTCCGAAACGTAGACATCCGCCAGAAAACCAAAGTCAGTCGCAGAGAACCGATGACGATTGCAATAGACATGTTCTTTCTTAAGATTTCTAGCTAGTTGCACGGATGACCTGACAAAGGTTTTGGTTGGGGATGGATGAGGGTGGCAGAAGATCAAGTGAAATGGAGGCTTTGGGGTGGCCGATATTCAGCAGATAATGATGAATGATAAGAATAAATGAGATCTCGTAGACAGACGCAACATGTCGATTTAGAAACAACTAGACATATTGATTAGGCTATCCATCATGACTTCGTCGAATACTCTAGTACTTCGAACATAATGGCAGAAAAGGAGGATATAAGGTCAAAAAACGTTTCGTTACTGGCAAGGTGGAAAGAAATCAAAGCCCACGACGATGGTCCGACCAAATCAGCTTCACTTCCAATACTCGTCCATAATTCTGAAGATAGGATTAGTTGGCGTGTTATCATCAAGACCATTTTTGATAGGTGGTAGGTAGTCTATCAGTCTGCCAAGGCGGGGAAGTATCCACTGTTCGTTCAGATAAACCCAGTAAAGTGTATCCACACGTTTTCCAAACATGTCTGACGCCGAAAAGAATATGCATGTGAAATTTATTTATCCAGCCCTGCGTTATTGACTTGTAAGTGATTACCCGGTATAGTTAGTAAATATAACTAAAATTTTCGCGTGACGCCATATTAAAACATGCGACCTTTGTCATTCAATGTTTGTGTGCTAAAAAAATGGTTTAGGCTCTAAAATCATTTGTAACATATGGAGATTATCTGTGTGTCATAAATTATTTTTTCCACAATTATTCTATTCAATTTGTTTTGTAATGCAACTTTAGTTCCATTTTGTAGGCAAGTAGAATACCGTACGGGGATAATAACTAATGTAGGATCGGAAAAGAACGTAACTTAAGTTTAATCGATACAAAATTAGTTGAATTCTGGCTGAGGGCGCGAATTCATATAAAAAACCTAGGAATATTTCTTTTTTCTTAGTGAAATTTTGCTTTGTTTAGGTCGGAAGGTGGATTGGCGCCAGGTGGTGGAGATGGAGAGATGCCAGTAGGGGGACCCAAGACCCCACAGCAGGTGGCAGCACAGCGCCGTCTGCAGCAGACACAGGCCCAGGTTGATGAGGTAAGCATCCATAGGAAATACGAGTTACGGAAAACGTTGCTACTGTATTCTCAATTTTTATTTGTTTCGGTTTGGCTAAAATAACATGCATGCGAATAAAAAGCAGTAAAATACTATACTATATACAAGGTTTGATCAAATTTGACCCGGACTGTCCAAAAAAACAACATTTACTTATCGACTGTAATTGTATAAAAAGCAAATATTTTTTTAGGCTGCAGGTGTCATTAGTAAATATTTTTATAAATAAATATTTTCAGACAGGTCACACAGCGCCATCTAGTTTCCGTGGTAAGCTACTTGTGTTACGGAAACTAGATGGTTGATAAACTACATGTTATACTTTTTTTTTGTAAATATATAGGTACATATAAAAACCCAGACCGAGACAAATTATACAATGTACAACTTGCCCCCGGTGGGAATCGAACCCACGACTTCCCGTGTTCACGGCAACGTTTGTTACATCTAGACCACGGAGGCAGTCGATTGATTACTAGAACCTCTGTTTAAAATATAAAGTCACTTTTATTTTAAAATAAAAAATATCATCCGAAAAAGAAAACACTACTGCATAGTAAATAAGGCCGCGTCTTAAAATCGCAATATCCATCGTGATAATTACCTAAGGGTCCCCAGCCGTGTTATTAATAATTGATCTCGCCCACAGCCGAGAGACGAAATAGAGTAAGAAAGAATTACGTAAGTCAACGTTCGCGCGATCGTCGACCTCTCGCTACCTACTTGATTAGGCTCTGCATGATTTGCGATATTTTTAGGAAAACTTCCCTGCACCGTAACTTAAGATTTTATAACTGAATAATTAAAATAAAAAATATCTAGTTCTTTATTTTTATTTTAGAGTATAATATAAAAATATTTGCTCCTCAATAAATTCCACTCAGTATACAACGAAAAATATTTTTGATTGAAGATAATAGCAATTTAAAAATCTTGTTACATACTTGGCCATTAATAACGCTACCTGATTTGGATCCACTATTTTGACAAATATAGAAAGAAGAATCCCATTGCTGGACTATAAGATGGACTAACTAAGATTTGTTCTCTTTTAGGTGGTAGATATTATGAAGACCAACGTGGAGAAGGTTTTGGAAAGAGATCAAAAGCTTTCCGAACTTGACGATAGAGCAGGTGATTATTTATTTATTTATTTTAAATCTTTATTGCACTATTTATTTATTTTATTTTAAAACTTTATTACACTAAGTACAAAGGCGGACTTAATGCCGCTAGGCATTCTCTGACAGCCAAACCTTTAGGACATTTAGACAGGGTAGTAGGTGGTAGGTGCAATTAAAAATTAGATGAAATTTAAATAAAACAGAAATATAAATATATACATACTAATATCTACATACAATTTACATACTAATACATAAATAAGTCATACTATAGATATACTAATATAACATAAATAAAACAACTTACATGATGAGGAGAGTGTAACAAAATTAACTATGTACAATGGCGGACTTAATGCCGCTAGGCATTCTCTGACAGCCAAACCTTTAGAACATTTAGATAGTATAGATTATTCGTTAGTGAAATGGTAAATACTCTAAAGCGCCACTTAAGCCGAAACTGAGTTATATATGTATATATATTTATTTATTTAAACTTAATTGCACAAAGTACAAAGGCGGACCTAATGCCGTTAGACATTCTATGACGGTCAAACCAGAGCAGTAAGTACATAAGGTAGGTGCTATACTAAATAAACTGTCTGAGTTATATATATATATAACTGAACTGGATATTTTTTCTGCTCTGATTCATCATCATCAGCCTGTGTCCCACCACTGCTGGATATAGGTCCCACAAGACTCGCCACTGCGGAATTTTCATCTCATGTCATACGTTCATCTGACGGGGGGTCGTCCCACTCTGCGTCGTCCACTTTCGCGGTTTCCACTCTAAAACCCGCTTGCTCCATCGGTCGTCAGTTCTACGACAGATATCTTCGGCCCATTGCTTTCAGCTTGCAAATTTTGAAAGCTATGTCAGTAACTTTGGTTTTCTGACGAATATCAACGTTAATAATTGTATCCATCAGGGAAATACTAAGCATAGTTTATAGATCGCTGAGCGACCTTAATGACCAGACACTGTCAGTGTTCACTTCTCTGCACCACACGACATTACGGAGAGAATGAGCATTGGTTCAAGACTTTCTTCTTCTTTCTTGTCTCCAATTAGTCCTTTTGAAACGATCGGAGCTCTTTTTGGAAGTTTGAAAATATGATTAAATAAATAATAAAATAATTTCATATCTAATTTCACAAAATAAAATATAATAATTGAATACTGTATAGTTGCTATAGTGGCGCTTAAGACTTTTTGCCTTTTCTACTGACGATATAGTTATTTAATTCTTCTATCCATATTTTTTGTGTAACAGTTCTCCTTTAAGTTATTCTAAGTTCAGAGAAGGATGAAATGAAATGGTTTGACCTTTGATAGATGAAAGTTCTGCCCACGCAGCGGTTTTAATTTGAATTCATCTGAAAGGAGCGAATGAATAATTAATTATTTTGCGATCGTTATCGTTAACTCTAATAAACCTACGTATACCTATATAAAATACATAGTTATTGAGGAAAGAGGAAAATAAAAAGTCAATCAAATCACATTTCTTGTAAATTGATAAAAAAATATTTTAAATATGGTTTATATTATTAAAAATTATGGGGATTTATTTATTTTTTACCCTCGTCAACCCATCTGGTCAGTGTGGCGAGTGTAAACTAAATTCTCCAGAAGATTCTGAAATGCTTATCTTCGACATTGGAGGTCTAGGACTCTGTGTTCCAGGGACTGGGATATTGTGTCCGGACCAGAAATTGAACCCGGTATCTCCGCGTTTAAATCTACAATCCTGACTGCTAAAATACAAAGGCATTATTATAATAATAAATTATGATATCTTGCTATTAGTACAAGTGTACACATTTAAAAACATATTTCATAAAAGTATATAGTTTATTTCATGTAAAAAAAAAAAGCAATATACGTGTTTGTGTGTTTTGGTCTTGAAACAATAATGCCAATAAGGCCAAGTGATAAAAGGTTCTTTAAATAACTGTCTAACTAAGGGGCTGGTTAATGCTGTATGTGGCAAGAAGGCTGGCAGTTTTTTTCAAAAATCAGCATAGCTTTGCAGCGGAAGAATGCTGAAAATGTTCTTGTCACTCTGCCATATGATCAAGTCATGGGTGAATATTTTATATATAGTTTAGTATTTAGTTTTATAATTAATACGAGTATAGCCTATATTTTATTTAATTCATCGCTTTCTGTTAATAATAAATATATTTAAACTTTGCTTACCACAATATTATATGGACTATAAAGTGCGCTGACCGAAAGCGTATCGATGCTTTTGAGATGTGGTGTTGGAGAAAAATGCTGAGGATCTCGTGGACTGAGCATCGAACTAACATATCGATTTTAAACCAACTAGACATAGTACTTCGGACACATTGCCAGAAAAGGAGGGGATAACCTGGAGAAACTTTTTGTTACTGGCAAGGTGGAAGGAAAGAGACCGAGAGGCCGTAGTCCGGTACGCTGGTCCGACCAAATCCGCTCCACCACCAACACTAGCGTCCATGATGCTGTGCATGCCGCCGAAGACAGGAACGGGTGGCGTGCTATCATCAAGACGCACACCAATTCATCGGGAGGTCACGACCCTCATCAATGAGGAAACACGACGCAAGGAGGTACCACAATATTGAGATGTGGTGCTGGCGTCGTTTGCTTAGAATTAATTGGACCGCACGACGTACTAACGTTTTAACGGACAGAGACTTTCTGCAGTTGGCTTTACCCGAATTCTGCAATATTTTGGTCACATTGCTAGAAGAGGTGCCAACAATTAGGAAAAACTCTTAGTAACGGGAAAAGTAGACGGTAAACGAACAAAAGGAACAAGTCAGATGACTGACCACCTAAACATCCCAGTACACTAAGCCATCCACTGCGCCGACGACCGCAACCACTGGAATCGGCTGGTGGATTGACTGTGACAGGATACTCGTAATGAAAAAAAACTTAAAATTCCTCTGTATTAAACTTACAAATCGTACAATCTTACTTATATGTTGCGATATAAGTATTACGATATACATATAAAAACTATTATTTTTTTCAGACGCACTTCAGCAGGGTGCCTCACAGTTCGAGCAGCAGGCTGGAAAACTGAAAAGCAAATTCTGGCTGCAGAATTTAAAGGTAAACCTTATTATAAGTATGATGCATCAAAAATCTTTACTTTATTTAATTATTTCAAAACTTTATGCACTAGGTACACAGGCGGACTTAATGCCGCTAGGCATTCTTACTAGTCAACCTTAGGGACAATTTAGAGCATTTGTTATGTGAGGCAGGTGCAAAATATAATAGGAGCATTAAGATTTGTGAAAAAAAAAAAAAAAAACAAACCTAAATACTAAATCTAATATACTATATACAAAACTATATATTAATCAGTAGTATACACTAAATACACTACATACTATGATTATACTCGTAAATAAATAGAATACATAGGTACATATAAATAATAATACATACATATTTATATAATACAATATCATATACTTTAACTTGTTATCTTTAATTTCAGATGATGATTATCGCAGCTGTCATTGGCATTATCATTCTGGCTTTAATCATTGGTATGTAAACATTTGAATTTATATTAAATTGTGATTCCGGTATACTTCAGTTAAATATGGATCTGGCCTTATATAGCTGCAACAATAATAATTATTATAAGATATAAATATCGACATTAATAATTGTAATTAACCCAAATAGCATACACCAGACACATATTTTACCGCTAAATACAATACAATGCAATTCAATTCGATTCGATCCGATCCGATCCAATCCGATCCGATCCGATCCGATCCGATCCGATCCAAACCAATCCAACTCAATTCATTTATTCTTCATAAGATACATAACGTAAACTTGGATTTCTCAGCTATACAATTAACAGTTTACAAATCATAGCAGGATAGCAAAAAGATCGACCATTAGCGCAAATAACAGCCAATTAATTATTTAATTACCAAATTAAAACTATGTAAATTAAACAGTACCTAAATGTAGATGCTGCCGTAAAAAAAGCTTTAGGTTATTAAATGGGGTGTATCAGGCAAAGCTTTTTCTAGATGTCGCTAGCGGCATTGGTACCTTGTTTACACCTATGACGGATCCTTTTTTAAATTTATTTGTAGTTTTTTTTTTTTTATAACAGAAAAATGTATTTTAACTTAACGTTACCTACTTTAAAAGACGAATTAAGTAAGCAAACACCGTCTTTAAAATAAAAAAAGTTTGAATTAATAGAACGGCAATTTAGAGATCACCATACCTTTGATTTCGCTTGAAAATTTCGATTTGTACACTTAAGAGCTGCTCACTTCTGCATAATATCCAGAAAATACTAAATTTCCTAATAAAAACACAACATTTCTATGCAACTGACAGTTATATTAGGTACCATCTATCATGCGCCATCTGGCGTGATATAAAGTTAGTGATACACCCCATTGGATGTCAGTAAATATCACGAAATATATTAATAAATATTACATGTAAGATAAGGCAGTTGTAAAAGGGCATTGTCAATAAATAAAAAAATAAAAAATACAATTATGTATATTATTAAAGTAACCTAAATGTCATCATCATTACAGCCCCTAGAACACAGCATCCTAGATCTCTACTGTTGGAGATGGGCCTTCCAGAAAATATATCTGGAGAATTTGGCCTACACTCGCCACGCTGGCCAGACGGTTCGACGAGGATCTGATGTCAATTTTAAACGACAATTTATTAACGATTCCACAAGTTGGTATTAGTGGAACCGGGGCCGACGGCTTAACTTGCTCTCCGAGGTACGGGAACGGTGATGTTGTAAATCTATGACAAATGTACGTAAGAAAAGTGTATTTTTCATTGGTGCATGCCGGGGAGATTTGAACCGACCTTTGTATGATTTTAAGGAAAGCCTTCCTACAACCGAGCCATCACCTAATGAAACCTAAATGTCAAAATAAAATGATAATAACAGAACCAAGAAATTAACAAGAATGTCACATAATATATTTCTCTTCTAAAGCATCATCTATGATGTGTTGATTACAATTGTTTTAATTTTATTTAGTACATATTATAATCCAGGTTTTTTGTGTCTCTGTAGACACTTTGTTGAACAATTTGACACATTGACACAAAATGCCACTTCATATTTTATTTACCCCGCGTTCGTTTTATAGCATTTCCAACATCTCGTTGCAACTTTATAAACCAGCGCGAAATGTCGTTTTTGTTAAGAAATGCCACTTTTTTTAACAATGCTTAAATAAAACCAGCGGTGAGGCTACCTTTAAGTATTTTCGTTCATGTTTTATCATCCCATGGCATCCAACACACATGATATTATTATGGTCTTTTAATTATTACATAAAATCGTTTAAAATATCTTTTTAACAAATATAATAGAAAACTATAAAGTATATAACAATGTAAATTGATATCATCAATTTACATCATCTCTCAACGACATCATCCGAAGGGCTCTTGTCACTGCTCGGGTACCCGCAATATTAGAACCATCTGGGATTGTGCGGAGCGATGGCAAGAGACCCGACGGAATGACTGTTGGGCCGTGGAAACTTGGCAGGTCTCTGGTGTGGGATGCGACGTGTGTAGATTAGACATTAGCTCCATCTCACATCCAGGCGACCTCGTCAGGCGCGGGAAGTGCGGCGTTTTCTGCGGAGAACCTCAAATTGCGCAACTACGCCAACCTTGGTATCGGTTACGAATTTGCGCCGTTTGGGGTCGAGACGATGGGCCCACGGGGACCGTCAGCGAGGCGCTTGGCCAAGGAGTTGTCAAAGCGGCTGACAGAAAGGTCTGGAGACAGGAAGGCTGGCAATTATTTCTGCCAACGTATTAGCCTCGCTATACAGAGGGGAAATGTTGCCAGTCTCCTTGGGACTATCTCGGATGGGACGTCTCTAGAGGACATTTTTTATTTATAGTTTAGATAATTTTTAATTTTTTTATTTAGGTAGCTTTTAATTTATATTTAATCTACTATAATCTACTATATACTTCGAATACAATTTATTTTATTTATGTAACAATGTAAACAAACCATTTCATATGTTAATGACATCTGTCAAAAGTAACATCAATAACCCTCCTTTCAACACGGTACTGACATACGAAATTAGCATCAAATGTTAGAATTTTCATTAAACGAACGACTTGTGCTAAAAAAAGTGGTATTTTCATGCTAACATTTCTTTAAATGAACGCGGCCTTAATTTATGCTTTGGTATTTGGATAAGAGATGACATGCGATGGTCGTAAGTTTTAACGTGAATAAATTTGAGTGAAATATTGTTTATGGAGGTACATCTCTGTTGGGTGGTGTATGCTTGAATAATGGTATAATATAATGAACTAACACATTTTACACTAATTTTGTAATCGTTTAATACCAATACTATAATTTTACAATTAACAATTAATTACCAATTAATTACCTCAACTAGGCCGTCAAAATTTAATTATAAAATAACATATATTTTTCACATTTTCAGCTTACTTTGCGTGAACAATGAATTCAAGATTATTTAAGCAGTTTACATATAGTTTTTATTTAAAAAATATATTAGTAGTAAAATTATATATAACCTTTATATAATTTATAATAAGCCTTTATGACAATATTGGTAAGTGGGCAAAGTGAATTGAATATATACTTAAATGCCTATATGTCGTGTATATTCCGTGGCTTTATATGTTTTGTATTATATAATATTTATATCTTTAACCAGTAATGTTTTACTGTAGTTAAATTCTCTTACTTATGTACTCTGTCTTATTGTCTATTTAATCATATTTTAATCCATAGCAATATGTTATACGGACTGGCCCAAACAAATTTATTTATTTTTGCCAACGTGGTATAACTTGTAAGTGCGAAAAACAATCAAAATATAGCGGTATATTTATAGTTTTAAGGGATATGCTTTTGTGATATTGACCAGCGTAGGTAGTTGAGTAAAATTAAAGGCTTAAATATCTAAGCTTAGACTCATTGTCGACAAATATACTACGTATAAGTATATCGTATTTTTTTTAGATTTAGATATTGCTTAAGCTAAGAATAACGTCAAATCGTTTAATCTACCTACTTAATATAAACTTATAAATTGTAGTTAGAAAGACAATGCCCATTCATGTTTTTTTTTCACACATCAAGATTAAATTATGTATCTCTTAAATTTTTGCCAAAATATATACTATATACTCGTACATAAATATGTCGAAAGTACGAGTTTGTTAATAATGTCTACGTAGTTTTTTATTTTTTATACTAGCACGACATTAGACCGTGCGCCCATCTGATAGTAAGTGGCGCCATGAATGTTAGCAATTGGAATCAGACACTCATGACTGACATCAGTCCCTAACACTATGCCGGCTTGACTGGACATTGATGGAAATTTAAGTCTAATCCCGAAACGTGTGGATACATTTTACTGGGTTTATCGGCACGAACGGTGGATACTTCCCCCCCCGTCAGACTGGGCAAATTACCACCATCAGTCTGCCTACCACCTAATTGAGCCTTGAGTCAATTTGATCGTGGTGGCAAGTGCTAAGAAGTCATACTGAAGTGGCTGGTTAATGCAGTATGTAACAAGATGACTGACAGTTTTTTCGCGCAGCAATTTTTTTATTAGTTAATTGGCTTAAAATGTATCCGCATCTATTCATATTCATTCGCGAAAATAAATCTGACCTACTTAAAGGACTAAAGCCCTAAACTATGTCCTAAAATCTCTCGAGACAAGCGAGAGAGATGCAAAACTTTACAAGTTTGGCTTTAATGCAACGTTGGGCATTGTATTTTAGTCCGTATGGTTTATAGTTCCGTGGGCGTTGTCATTTATTTTAAATACAAAAACTAGACTAGGCAAAATTTAAGTAAGCTTTTGAGATCCCAGCCTTTGTGACAGTAATGCTTTGCGTATACGGATTTTAAATTGGTCCCAAACAAAGGTTTTGGGACCACTGAGTCCGGCAAGAATAATTTGTAGTTTATAGTCCATAAAATAATAATAATAGTAACGTTTATTGAGCTTTCTTATCGTTGAGTGAATACTATTCAATATATACCATGTATTTATATATTATTATTATAATATATGATCAAGTTTGCTTTATTAAAATGCTTACCCCTAATTATAATCCCATATAGAATCATTTTCTCGTATAATAGCTTAGTGGTTACGTCTGTAGATTTAGACGCAAAGGTACCGGGTTTAATTGTCAGAAGTAAGTAAGTAGTTCATGTATTGTGGTACGGATTAGACATTGACGAGATTGTAACTTATTATAATGGCCTTTGATTTTTAAAAGAATCGTTTCTGTTAGGATAATTTAAAATCAAATGGTTATTTGTAGACAATTAAATTGCGATATTAAAACAATAAATATTTTGAATTTTTAACGTGTTTATTTTGTTATAGGTACATAAAGAACTCGTCTGGGTAAATTAACTATCGTTATTGTTTACACATAGAGCTATAATATTAAATAGCCTCAGATATATGGCACAGTAATATGTTACAGATAGAATGTTTCATTTCACAACCAAATCATTTAAAGTATTGCTTGTTATTTGTCCGGAACACGTCTTGCAAAAACGTTTTTGTTTGTGTAAACCTTGTAATAAATAGACTAGTGGTGGGCGTTGCAAAGGCGAATAGTTTTTAAGAACCGTTTTTTGTTCTCCGGAGATAGAACAGTTTTTAGATTTGGACTAAAATTATTCGTTGCGCGAACTATAGGTAACTTATTCAGTCGTACTTGTCGCAACTCTTTCTCGTTTCGTTAGCAAAATAGTTTTGTTGCAGATATAATGATGTTGCAGAAATAATGGTTTTCCATCGTATTTTATCGGAAACGTTCGTAATCGTGCTCTCTCTTTCTTATGATGGTTGTAACATCTCTAAATTATATAATTTACTCAATAATAAAGTTCCATATTAATAGATATGAAAATAAGTGACTCATTTAAGTAATACCATAAACAACTAATTGTTTGACACTGGTGGGTGCCGTCGTATTCCGATTGAGACACGAGTTTTTTTTTAATACATTATCATAACAATAATTATAAATTATTTATTTCAGAATTAATTCTATAATTGTTAGTAAAATTTTAACTTAGAACTTGTAAGTTGGGGTTACAACACATTATTACAATTAAAACAAAAAGAAAAATAACAAAAAACAATTACATAGAAAGACAAGATTTACACACTATTAGCTACTATATCTGTGCATAATTAAGTAACCTCTTTTGTTAATGAAATAAAGTCAATAGAGATTATTGGGCTATTAACAACGTGATCATAAGCGACCTACGACGACTATTGAGTCCCACTTATATTATTTATTATAAAGTAAATATATTCTCACGTATACTAAAAATTCTCATAATTTCAATACAATCATTTAACTCAAAAAAAAACTATATTTTATAACCGTTTCCACCAGTGTATAGTTTGATAACTTACGTTATTTTCTTACTGCCGCCGCGTCGCATCGTCTTAAAATAAGCTGCAACGATAACCTTTTCCGAAACTAGTTTTCGTATTTTGCAAAGTTTTCGAAAAAATCGACAACGTTCCACCACTAGAATAGACAGGGTGTGGTAATTTATAGTGTCGTTTTTATACAGAAAATAACTGTTCACTGCACTTAAAACTGTATGTTATTTTTAATACTCACTTTTTAAAATATTCACTTTCACTAAAATGCATTCCCTTTAATAGATATTAATTTACCCTCCATATTGCTAGGGTGGTGTTTTTATTAATACGGGTTGAGCATTTTTTGTTTTGTACAATTGAATCAAAAATCATACCTTTGTATATTAATACATTTTATTGATTTTAGGTTTTTAAATATGGAGTTCGGAAACAACGAGGTACGTATATCTAGATTTTATAATTGATTATGTTTTTAACGCCATTGGTTTTATTCAATATTTTTTTTTTTTTATTGCACAATGTGTAAACATAGTGTTGTTGGATCCCCTTCAATGATTGGCACTAGGACATTTTATTGAAGATGTTAGAAATTATTTCGCCTTTTTTATGACTTTCCTTATTCATAATGGTTTAATTTGCTCTGAAAGGAAGTGAAATTAAATACGATCTTACCGAAAAAACCATTGGTTAGGTGAAATTGACACATTGAAATGACATTTTAAGCCGATACCGCTCCATGCCCCAACCTGTTCGGATAGCAGATACAGTAACTAATTGGGAAAAGAAAACAACTAAAATGCGGGTAAATTTAAAAATATTGTGTATTTGGCATTGAGAACTTACACAATACATTTTCTTTTTTTTTTACAATCTATTGTTTTCATAGCGAAATGACATGTCTATAAGCCATCGGACTTATACGCGCAGGTACTGGGTTCGATACCTGGTCAGGGGCCTAATTCTGGCGCTTTCGACTTGCTTGTCGATTCGAAATGTTCGAATGAAAAGCGACAGATCTCCATAGAAAACTGTCAGTTTTATTCGAACAAATCTAGCGGATTTGCATGTCGAAGGCGCGAGAATCGGGGCATTCGAAGTATAGATACAAAAATATTAAAATAAAATAAATTAAAAAATAAAAATACATTTAAATTACTATTTTTAAGTTCGCCTGTCAACAATTATGAAGGAATGATTTTTACAAATTCCATTACATTTTAGAAAGATTTTAAATGTCAGTCATCAATAGCACTGCCAATGAAAATACCCAACCCATGGCCATAGGGCTAATTACTGTGCCTGATTTAAAAATTACTTCGCCTTATAGCTGCTTTTGCAATAGTTATAGTACAAAATAAAGAAATAGCAATAAATAAATTATGATATAAGTTACATTTATACTAAATTATTTTAATGTGGTTATTTAAAAATATTTCTAACCAGGGGTCTAATTCTGGCGCTTTCGACTTGCGTATCGGTTCTTCATCTTCTTCTTTTTTTAAAAATAAATGGCAATCGCCGATGAGGCATTTATGCCAACTTCACGTTTGTATCATATATTTAAAAATTATATAAATTTAATTTTACGGGCGACGACGTGGTAAATCGCAAACACTGAAAGGGGTTAGTAGGAATAACACAAATTGTTAGCAAGCGGTACACATACTTTATAACTAGATATTACACATATGGTAGGTTGTTAATGAATTATTTCGAATATAACAATATTTACATCTATAATTTGATTTGGTTGATATTTAAGAAATGGATCTTAATTTTTACAATAGTGGGGTTGTATCGGTTCAAAATATTTGAATGACAGATCTCCATGGAAAACTGTCAGTTTCATTCGAGCAAATCGAGCTTATTGGGTTATGTATTTGTTGATAACGGACTTCGTTTCTGTTTTTTTTTTGTTGTATGTTTAATAGGCTGTAATCTAAAAAAAAATATTTAAAGCTGTTATCCAAATAAATTATGTTGCCAATGGTTGTATGGTTTACCCTAGATAGTATAATTTATAAAGCTAATCATAAAATTTTTGTCAATAAAATTATACAAAGTTCTAAGTATGTATTATTTCACAGCTACCAGAAACAAGAAAACCTGCTGCATCATTCAAATATCAACAATGTTTCTATCAAGAAGGATTATTATATCAAAATGTACCTAACCAAAGAGAAATTTAATATGAAAATATTTTTTGTAGTACCCTATTAATGTGTTTTTAAAATAGCGGCTCTATATCACCCATAGCTATCTTATAAACCCATATTAACCATATTTTTAGATAACCTTTCTTTGTTAAAAATATACTACGGAGTTTTATGAAGAAGAAAAAATACCTAAACGTTATAACTTGAAATTCAATTTAAGAGGGCTTCTTAAAGCTTTTGCATCCCTCTCGCTCGCACAATCGGATTATTTTAAAGAACTTTCAACTCTGAATTTACTTTTGAAAAATGTATAAATAAATAAATAAATATTTCCAGACAGGTCACACAGCGCCATCTAATTTGAAACTAGATGGTTGATAAACTACATATTATACTTTTTTTTTGTTTTTGTTTTGTAAATATATACATATTATACATATAAACACCCAGACCGAGACAAATTATACAATGTACAACTTGCCCCCGGTGGGAATCGAACCCACGACCTCCCGAGTTCACGGCAACGTTTGTTACCACTAGACCACGAAGGCGTATATTACGCTAGTATAGTTTAGTACGCTAGAGACATCGACGAGCTTGCCACTTGTCATGATTGGCCTATAGTAAAGTTGGCTAAATGTGAATCCGCTTATTTATAAGTGTGGTTTCTGACCACCCCTAAAGGGATACGGTCGTGATGATACTATATAATTAGGTATATTAAAGTTTAAATATGTCCAAAAAGTTCGTAATATTATTTCCAAGAAAGTTAATAATTCTCAAAAGTATACACAATTTTTTTTTTTTACTTGCTTATGGCAACTAAAATTATGTATTTATTGAAGTAATATACAAACAGTATAAAATAATTACAATATAAATTAAAACTAGTTAAAAGTAAAAATTAAAATAACGGAAAAGTCTGAGGACAGGAAAGCTGGCAATTATTTCTGCTAACGTATTAGCTTAGCTATACAGAGGGGAAATGTTGCCAGTCTTCTTGGGACTATCACTGAAGGGTCGTCTCTAGAGGATATTTTTTACTTATAGTTTATTTTTCACTAAAATCTTGAAAGAAATCTAAAAAAAAGAAAATATTGGATTGTGCGTGCGAGAGAAATGCAAAACCCTCCTAAAACCTGCTATATCTCAAAAATAAAAATAACATTGTGTTCAATATACATAAGAATGTTTAATAATGTTGTTTTTTATTTTTGTTAGTGGACCAATGTTATGCCAATCGTCCAGCCGCAAACTCCCAATTATTTTTGTATCTCAAGTTTATTTATAATAAATATTTTGACTTCTTACAGAATTTAAATACTTGTTGATCTTTGATAGAAACTTTTAAGGGACCTCGTATTTTGTGTCAAAAATATAATCCAAAAAAAATACAATTGTTCTTATATCTCGAGAAGTTTACCTATAATGTATGCTTTAATTACAACCAAAAGAAAAGATATGGCAGCGCTATATTGTTCACTACAAAATCCGGAGCTACAATACGTACGAAAACTACAAGCAAAGTTGTAAACCGATGTTCGTATAGCTTTACCACCTACTTGTAGATACAAGTAGATAAACGATTTTAAGTCCGTGGATTTAGACTCGGAGGTACCAGGTTCGATTTCTGGTCGGGACACAATAATTTATTTTAATTATTTGTGATATTTCTCGAGTTTGGTATGCTAGAGACATCGACAGGCTTGCCTTGCCACCTGTGCCTATAGTAAAATTGACAAAAAAAAAGAAGCATGGTTTTTAACCACCATGAAAAGGCTACAGTCGTGATGTTACTTCACTTATTTTATTTGAACGAATGCGATAGAGTGGAACACAGTGGAACGCGAGACATTTTTCGTTATTCCTTGTAGTTCGGGATTTGACCTTGAAGGCCCACTTGAAAAAATCAACCTATATACTATATACATACTAGATTTTAGAACAAACGTTTATTCAAAGTAAAGTACAAAGATTTAAAAATAAAATCAATATAAACTAAACTCAACTACTAATCAAACGAAAATTATAACCGTCCGATGGGCGTAGTGTGCCGAGGACACTCGCTTCGTTCCCCCGTTGAATGGCGAGCCTGACCCTTGGAGCAAAATATTAAAGGATCACCCGTCGCCAAGCGGAGTTTTTCCCCAAGCTCACGATAGAACGCCAGTAACTCAAACGTAAATGAGATAAAGTGGTGATTTACGATGATCTCCGCTTACTTGTTTAAGGCACGCGGATGACTTTGCACGGTTTCTTATGGCTAGATATCACATGTGACGGACACAGGCATCCCAAACCAGTGCACGGAATCGTTTGTATATATGACGTATATGAGAATATTGAATCAACGACATCCGTTCCGGACGCCTACCATCAGACCTAACTATTCCCGATGGTTCGAGGATGCAGCGGATACTAGCAGATGTAAGCGCCTTTGACAAGATGTCATTGATTGCACGGTGTCTCGAGATCCTGCCGGTACTTTTTTGGCAGCATAAGGCCTCCATGCCTTTTGCCAATTTTTTTTGATTATTTTTTTTGACACATTGTACGACAAGACCCTATTAATTACATATTTTCATGTGAGCCCTTCAATGAATAATGTTTCATACTACATTTATAAATGTTAACATAATAATATATGTTTTCTATAAATATATTAATCGTAGGTTTTCGTAAAGTTATTGTTCTAACAGTTAAACGCAAATCAGTGATGTCTTCAATGCATGCATTCGTATTTATATTAGGGCAGGCGTACACAAACATCTACAATATTTTTATAAGTCATAATATTTTGACATTTAAATAATTTTAAAGCTTATTATATAAGTTATTTATACCCTTAATTTAATATAATATTTAAACATATTTAATGTAAAATTTGAAATAAACCATAAAAATATAAAGTTTGATTTTTAAATCAACTATTATCTCTTTTTATTTACATACTTAGCTATATTCACAACTTTATATTACTTGGTAAAACACTTTGGTATGTAGTATATAAATATTTATTTTATTGTGATGTGCACACAGCATTTATACTAAGTTTAAAATAAATATAGATTATATCTAATATTTATATATACATAAGTGTTGTAGAAGACATAGAAATTGGCTATCAGTTATTAATTTTGAAATATATTATAATATATATTGTTTGTAATATTCATTGTTTGTATTAGATTTTGTAGAAAATAAATATCTGTAACATTTAGACCCGGCGGCCACTGACAGGATGATGTTGTTAAGATTTCTATATGACAAAACTTAAAAATACCTAATATTATATAACTTATAAGTTTAAAATAACTTCAGGGACGTACCTTTAAATAAAAAGTTCTACAACAATTAATTAACAACCATTAATAATGCCAACAATAATGTAGTAATAAAATATTTTATTACGATTCATCAACTAAATTTCTCTTGTTGTTCCGTCAGTGGACGGTTGGTCCTTTAGTTGTTGCGCCCTTGCGTCAAACATAAGCGATGCCCGCGCAAGAAAACAAAGAATATTTACCTCACCGCTTCGAGCATATCACGAAAGCGTATTTATTTATTGTTTATAGCTTATGTAAATTACCGAAGTAAGTTCGTTGCAGACACAGAGACCGCGCGCGACAGGTTTAATGATAAGTAGTAGCTATAATTAATTAACGTAAGTTAGTACTTATAAGTGTGATTATACAAATGTATATTAGTCACTATGAGAAACTCGCTTACAAGGTTTACGTATAATAACCGTAGATATATTGCGTAGAATTTAGAATATTTGGTAAGAAATTGTTTTAGGGCACAAGTTTTAAGCAACATTTTGTGGCGAATTAAAATTATATTAGTTATTAAAGAGTTTTAAAATAGTATGGCCACTTAATTATTTTACAAATATCAGTTGCTGTAGCATACAAAAACTGTGCTAACCTCCTTTTTAATGAGTTTTTTTTTGGATTTTAGACAAATTGCCGTATAAAAGTATCAATACGGCAGCTCGGATGTACATATGAGCAACATTGCAGTGCCCTTGACAATTAGGTTTCCATCTTTCATTTGAGACATAAAAGAGTCACAGCTCTTATGTTTTAGAATATGGTGCAGGTACCAAAATTCTAAAGTAAGTCTAGTGTATTGATTTAGTTCACATAATTTAAGAAGGTTATCCTTCAGTTCAAGTTACTCCACGTTCAATTATTATTTCGGTCTATTTTATAAACACCTAGACACTATAACAAACTTACGGGCAGATCAAAATAATCTCTGATCAATATTTTGATATACACCACGTGGTTGGTAGTTAGCTTCTCACTTTGGTTATTTCGACCAATGACGTGCCTATATACGTTAAATATGTCAAAAGATAATCAGCCTTTCTGCAACTGGCCGTTAATAAATAACAGTTAATTAATAAACAAACTAATTTATTGTTTAAAATCGTACACAGAAAAATACTAAAATGAAATGTTCTATGAATAAGAATGTTGATTGCGTGAAATATATTTGAGTAATGATATAACTATAATCGGAATAATAATTTAGAATAAATCATATTGAACTGTTTCGTGGCTGCACTAGTGCGCGTCTAGCCTAACTAATGATTTTTAACGATTTATTAGTTTTTTTTCTTAATTTATGCTTAACATTATTGATACTCTTGTATGTAATAAAATTAGTATTACCTATAATAAAAAATAATAAAAAATCTAACCTTTAGGTAGTTCGTTGAATACAATTATTGTCTCGTAGCATCTATTTATTAGATTATGTTAAATTCGTCCTGGGATTATTGGCCAGTAAGTATTGAATTTATTCATATTTAATTATTTGTTTTTTATTATTTATATTTTATGTTAAATAAACAAAAAATATATATATTTTATTCAAATTGTATACATTCCAATTTTTAAATCAAATTAGTTTATGCGGTATAGAATAAGAAATTTAAAGAGTTTTAGCCAGATAATTAAATCGTTGGTTAAAGTTAATCTCAAAAAGATATAAAATATAAAATTATACATAACATTTGAAAACAAAATGCTAAGGACAACGATCTAAAATTTAAAACCAAATTTGATTAGACAAATATTTAGAATTAAGGTGCCTTCGTTTTCTGAAACGCTACCGAATATTTAAGTGTTTTTATTTTACTACTAGCTGTGTTACCCGGCTTTGCAAGTGTAAACGGCGACACGAAATTATTTTCGTTGCGCATTATTTTGATTTAGGTATATCTCCTGGGGTATTCATTTAATTTGTATGGTGAAAAGAGGAAAAAAATATCTTAATAAAATCCTGAAGCCAACTAACATATATAAAATTATAAGTAGTTACCGTATTTGGGTAAAAACTTTCCAATTACTGCTTTATAATTGCCCATTTTTTAAAGTATGAAAATAGATGTAGTATGCTATTTCCATTTGCGATAACTTTTAATTGACCCTTTATGTTTAAATTTATTTTTTTCAATTTTGTTATTAGTCGTTAGTTATCCTTTAATAAATTAATAAATAAATTCTTAAAAGATAGCCATATGCCATCGCGGACTTTTCTATAGACCTATATAAGATACTTATTATTGCTTATCCTTTTTCGACACCTACAACAAATATCGTATAGAAAAACTTAACAAATTATATACTAAAACCTTTCTCGAAAATGACTTTATCCGTTGGCGAAAACAGCATGAAAATCGGTGCAGTAGTTTTTGAGTTTATTTCGAACAGACAGACAGACGCAGCGGATAACTTTGTTTAATTATATATCACTACATAGTAGGTACTTTTTTTTTGTTTAATGTAAAAAGATTTTATACATTTGTTTACTTGTATTTAGTAGAGAAATGTAGGTTTTTTATTTATTCTAATATCTTAATCATAAACAAACAATCGTACAGCGTTTCCGAAAACGAGGCAAATTTTAACACTGTAAGGTAAAGGAAAACACACCATAGTATAATTTATTATACTGTTATTTAAATAAGATAATAAATAAGGTAATATATAAGTACATATATGATATTCTGCTAAGTCAAAAGGTAACATAAGTAATAGAATGCCATTTTTTTTCTATATATAATTTAGTATATGTACCTAGAATATATAAAATATATATTATAATTAATTATTTTAGCTCTACATATTTTTAGTTATATTATATAAACTATGAGTATGTGGGTTAATAATTTTCTTTTTTAATTTACTTCTATAGACTTATTTTATGTTTTTTATAATTATTATTATTACAATTTACTGTTTTGACTTAGCGTAATATAGCTATAGTAAATATTTAAAGTTATATAAGCGTTGAGCATTTGAAGGTGCCAATCAAAATGAGCCAGTTGAATTTGTGTGTATAAACAAATTCACACAAATTCATACTTTTGATTGGTAAATTGCAAATGCTGTTAGATAATAATTAATTCTTACATAAATAGTTTAGGTACATTTATCACATATTTAACTAGAAGTAAAAAAAACTGTTTCAAATAAATGTAAATTAAAACCAAATATTTATTCACCTAATTTTACAGCACAGTTTTAGTTAGTAACTGCAATTGTATCTATTGATATTATTATTGTTAAAAATTATGCGGTACAGCAAAAGTAGAATTGATTAAAAGTACCATACTATTTTTTTCTACTTAATGTTGAAAAAAAATATTTTTTTAATACTAATGTTTAATTTTTATTTTCAATTCTAAATAATTAACACTATTTAAAAGTAAAAATGTATAATTAAAAAATAAACTATAAGTAAAAAATGTCCCAAGAAGACTGGCAACATTTCCCCTCTGTTTAACGAAGCTAATACGTTGGCAGAAATAATTCTCAGCTTTCCTGTCTCCAGCATTTCCGTTAGCAGTTTGGACAACTCCTTGGCCAGACGCTTGGCTGAGTGTCCCCATGGACCCATCGTCTCGACCCCAAACAGCGCAAAAATTCGTAACCTGTACTGAGGTTGGCGTATTTGCCTAGCTTGAGGTTCTCAGCAGTAACCGCCGCACTTCCCGCGCTTGACGTTGTCGCCTGGATGTGTGATGGGGCTAATGTGTCTACACATAAATAATATAATATATATAATACTAAATGTTGATAATAAAAAAAATGGATTAGCAATTGTTTTAGGTACTTTCATTTGAACGAACTTCGACATATTACTAACCAAAAATAAAAAAATAAAAAATATAAGCAAAGATTAATTGGAAAATAAATATACCATGCTTGTATTAATAAAAACATATTGAAAAAAAAATGTATTGGATTAGAAGCAGGCGCCTTAATTGAAACTGATTTGCGTGTAACTATATAGGATTTAGAAATAAGTAGGTACAATAGTTAGACAAAATATCTACACGAAATGTATGTAATTTCTATAAAAATTGTGTAGATGATTATGTTACAAGATCTGTACTAAGAACGACCTTCACCGATCAAGTATATATATTTTTTCCAATGAAATGGATAACATTGGAAAAAAAGCGCCAATAAAAGCAATGCTAAATTATATAATTTTGAAATATGTTTAAGACTGTACAGAAATATTTTTTCAAGTGGACGTTCAAACTACGAAGAACATCGAAAAATACTAATAGGAGTTTCGGGACGATTTTGATAATAACTACAAAAAAAAAATTATAAATATTATTCTCCAGCCAGGAATCGGACCTGTAGTTTTTTAAAAGAAAGAAGTTTGTCATTATTCCAATCTGATATCTGATCCTTTGTATATAAGCGACACTGTCAGCTAGCGTAATAATATGTAATGTTATTTAAAAAATCTAGGTATTTAACATATTGCCTTAAAAAGATTGAAAGAATTAAGTTTATTTGTCACAAAATAACACATCCTAAAACAAAAGCAGTAACTTTAAATTACAACAATATAGTGTGGTGGCAAATAGGGAATCAGCTCAGCAATGACCTGCAATAATGGGTCTCAACGCTGATTTTCAGATGATCCCTAACAATGAGACATTAAATAGGTACTCATAACAAATATACCTAAATATGAAACTACCAAAAATAATACAATAATTTACATAAAAATAAATATAATACAATAACCCATCACTGTTACATTTGTTAGCACTATTAATTTGATCAAAAAAAATATATTCGAATACTCGATCGGTGAAGGTCGCTCTTAGACGTATCTTAGACTAATACGAAAGTGAATTCACGCTTTTAAAACTTGTGGTAATTAAAATTGTTATGGCATTCTAGTTGTTTCACAAAGTTAATTCATTTTCATAAATTAAATTATATCTAAATACATATATTGTTATATTTGATGTACCCAATTTATCGGTGTTCTTAGATCTAGGTAATTACCCAATAATGTTATATCTACATTTAAAAAAAAAAACAATCCCATGTAACATTGTAGAAAATAAATACCTAATCAATATAAATGTCTATTTATATTTAATAGATAAAATTCTGTAACGAAAATGTACTTTAAAAATACTGTATATGTTTATTGCTTGAAAGAAATAAATAAACTTAAAATTTTATTTTGTTTCATTAGTCCTGCGGAACCCCTCTCTTAAGCAAGTCACTCACTGCAAAACATGTCTATATGATCTGTGACTGCAAAGTCGAGACAGTCACGGCGGGCGGGCGGTGGTGGACCATTTAGTATATCCTATATCTACGTGTGGAGTGGCTGCGTAGGCCACAGATTATTTATATTATATATATACATGTGCGTAGGCTATGCTCACATCACCTTAGAGCAACGCGGCCACTAAGCACACCACAGACCAAACAGCTAATCAAAGAGTATAGTAACTTAGCTAATGCTCACATCAATACGTCTAAACGAGCAACGTGACAATATTGCACAGATTATATAGACATGTACTACGTCTCTGAGGCGGACGACACAGACGCGACTGTGCTTGTATTATGATTCTTGCGACTGTGGCCTCAACTAAATTTTTGAGTGCACAGTAATATTATTTCAATCTCTCGTATGGCAAAAAAAAAAAGATTAAAATAATATTGCTATTAGAGATGATGATACACACGTATCTAATTAAAAGTAACACACCTATTTATGAACAATTTTTTCAATCTAGCATTTCAAATTGATCATGAATTGTCTTATGTTAAGTTTTGGGGGCCACAGTTGTATCTTATTTATTCTAAAAGAAAGGACAGAGACAGGGAACATAAGAGAGAATGTAGGGTAACTGGCTTAAATAAGGCTCGAATGCAATCTTTAGTATTTAGTATTGTGTTCCTTGAATGCAATAAAACTGTCAGGTGGACTCCGAAGCAAACCGTCTCACTTTTCGAGCTACACCAAAAGTAGATTATTTTAATGTGTAGGTTGAGAAACGTATCTTCACTACTGATAACATCCAGATGCCGACTGCCTCCACCACTGCAGCTTCGGGGACAGAACATCGAGTGGACGCCGACCGTCAAATACCTGGGCTGCATCCTTAACAGGACGTTAACAATGGGTGAAATGGCCTGCCACGCCGTCAATCAGGCAAAGGCGGCCCGAGCCATGTTACGTCCTATTATGAATTCCAGATTGCCGCTCAGGTTGAAGGTCCGGATCTACAAGATGTTCATCCGTTCCCGTCTTACCTACGCTGCGCCGCCTGGCACCACCTTCTGGCCAAAACTAATAGGGACAAGATCCAAAGTCAGCAGAATATATCGCTCAGAGTGGTCTCCCGAGCACCATGGTTCGTGCGTAATTCCGTCATAGCTCGAGATCTGGAGATGCCTAGTATTGAGGAGTTCGTCGTTGGCCTGACTAGACGTATGTTCTATCGGGCCGACAACGGTCACTTCAAGCATCTCCAGAATATCGCTCCGTCTTGCGCTCGGCCCCCCAACGGGAGACCACTTCCCAGAGAAGTGCTCCTGGAGGAGAACTGAAGTAGTCGAACCCAGATCCCCTGGGCTCGTGAGCCATACGGGCGCTGTTATACCAGTAACGGTGCCCAGCACTAAAGGTGCATGAATTACCAGCGGGTGATTACTCGCTGAGATCCCGCCGGGGAGAACGGGGGAATGTCCCCATCCCCAACCCAGGCCCATTAGACATCCGGGCCTGGACGACCCCACTGTCTGTCTGATTTTTTTTTTTTTTTTTGGTTCTCTTCTCCCGATGGATGATGAATGAGATGATAGGGAAGGCAAAGGGTCTAGCCCATACAGCCAAGTCTGACGTAAGATATCTTTCTTTTTTATGAGTTAATGAGGTCATCATCAAATTCCAGATGCTGCAGAATTTGATGCTTTTCTTGGAGTCACTCGCGGAATCATCCACTGCTCAAACACGTCGGGTAAAATATGGGAGTTGACAGCGCGGGAAAACCGCAAAAAATAAACTGCAACTTGTGCCCCATATTTAAAGTCCAATTTATCGTTTTCCATAATTATTCACATTGTAGCACATTATTAAATGAAACAACACCACTTTTGACCAATAATATCCACAGTAAATTAATATACCCGTTTTTCCCCCGAAGGGTAAAAAACGGTTATTTGGGTTTCAGCCGAAAGGCTTGACCCACCAGAGATTAACTTCTTGAACATCAGCGCCATCTGGTAAATTTACGGGGAATCACATGCTTTTTCCCTGGCAACCCCGTGTCGATAATGGAATGGAGGGTAGGAAAGGTTATATAAGTCAGCGCTGCAGGTATTTTCTTCAGTACTTTTTGTTCTGTAACGAACTTGGCGCCGACAAGGGCGTAAAGCGGTGGGTCAAGCCTTTCGGCTGAAACCCAAATAACCGTTTTTTACCCTTCGGGGGAAAACGGGTATATTTAGGTGTTCGAGCCTTCAGGCTTGACCCACCAGAGACGTGTTTACTATCTGTTGGCGCTGACATTATTTATCGTACTGTGACTGATTTAATTTAAATTATAATCTTCAAAGGAAAGGAAACCGAATATAGTTGTTCTAAAAAAAAAAAAAAAAAATATAAATAAAGACGTTATAGTTCGCCTATGTACTAGAATTTGTAAATGAAATAAAGAATTTACATTATAAAATGAACCAATACTATACTTCACAATGATGGGAGTTATTACTACATTACTTAATATACTTATGGGTTGCTAAAAGCTTACTTTTTATCCAGTGATCAAGGTGTCTGCACTTTGTCTATGCATATGGATTGATTGTTTTTTTTTTATTATTATTATTATTTTTATTAAAAAACAAAAATACATTTGGTTTTAACAAAATATTACATTTTATTTTTATTGTTTCATTACCCATTTCAGTCCTGTCTAACTGTCAAAATGTAGCATTTTCGATTGGGCATTCCGGCCATAACGAAAATAATATTATTGTGTAGACGAACGTGAATGCGTCCGTCGAGTCGACCGTGTCGCCCGGACAATTAAATAACTAGTCTACGGCTAGTGAACTTGAAGCAGGCTAGCAAACATATTGTTTACTATTATATAATTTACTTTAATAATAATGCCAAGTGTAAAATTATTGGTGAGATCTCTTATTCACGAGATATACTTAATTCAATTATCAATGGGTGGACTTAAAGCTAATAACCGCTTTTTCTGCTGGTAGACACTTTGGGCTCGCTGATATATTTGCATAGCAAGGTCTTACAACAAGGTTTATCTGACACTGTCTGATTTATGTCAGTGCAGGAATTGTAACGAGCTAGCTATTAAAATTTTCTTTACCTAAAGATGATCACTGCTTTTGTGCAAATGTTATATTTAACGATTAGATTTGGAAACTGTATAGTTCTGTATGATTTTTTGCTGTTTTCTGACCAAACGGAATACTTTAATTTCAATATTATATATATACTCGTAAAATCATTGTGACCACTGAAATTATTTTCTATTTTGTTGGGGAACCTTCTATAAGATTGTCACTACAAACTAATATTTTCCAGACCGGCAAAGTTATACTTCTCCAGAAGCTCAGTTCGTTGTGAGATCCTGAATGTGTGTTCGTATGTTTCCGGTTCAAATTTAACTACCGCTTGTTTTTTTTATATAATTCTGGCCTTTAATTGCTTTGTTCCACTACCATGCTACTAAAGTGACTCGTATTTAGATGTTAAAGAAACCTCGGAATCAGAGTAGGAGAAAACATCCGAACGGAGTTGAATGACCATGGTCGACTAAAGGCGTTCCTTAATTTGTTGTTTCGATCCCTCAAGTCTTCGTATATATTAGTACTTAGGGTACTTATAAGATTCCAATAAATTGATATTAAATAATAATTACACTAAAAGTTATATTATATTTAAATATATTACGAAATAAATAGGTTCGGATTATGTACATAATATACCCACATTTTTTGCATGACCATGATAGATTAACATGATATAATTATTGTTACATACTAGATACTACATATAAAAAGGGCAATGTATGCAATATATATATATTTATTCTTTTAGGCAAATAGGTATTTCTATGGAGTCCCTAATTTGTGGAATAAAACTGCGCGGATAGTTTGACGTTATTCCTGATGAGACTTCGGTCTTGATGACCTGTCTGCTATGCCACTGTATTTTCTCGGTACTATATATACTTGGGTTATATACCTAGTTAATTAGTTATTTGTTTTTGTGACACATGTCTAAAGTTTACGATGCTAAATCCACCGGTTTTATTGGCCTTGTTTCCATATATAAGAAAATTGTCTGTTATATAACTTTGGTGTTTTTCCTTTAGTTGTCAATTTTCTTTACTAAGATAGCGTATAAAGTACAGGTATCATTGAATTGTGTTTTTATGATTATAATGCAAACTTTTACATTATCCATCAAACTTCCGTAAATTCTTGTTGTTTATTATTTCTGTCTAGCTTATATCTGACGCGATGTTGCAGTTATGAATGTTGTCGAAACTAGCAATTGAGTCCCACATTCCAAACCTTTAACCCACTATCATATTTCTGTTGTTGGTTTGGAAAGACTAATAGGAATTTTTGAGTTTAGTGAGGCTTACACGCTGTGATCATGAATTTTTCTTTAATAAAAATCCATGAGTAGTAAGAAAAATAATTTTGAAAGCTTTAGGAAGTAAGTTCCTCTTCAAACTAGTTCCACTTATTTTTATTAACGAGTTATTTAATTGTATCCTTAAGTTTATGATATTAACGGATGCTTAATACTTTATTTATATGTTAAATTATTTGATCTAACTTTTCAAAGATGCTCGGCATAATCTTTAATTGTTAGATTAATCTCATCGAGATCCCGGCTAGGATTGGTTCGGACTTTTACAGTCTAGCAAACGCCTACTGTTAGTGTAGTTGTAGTAATTTTATAAGTTTACTTAAGAGCGCAGAAAACTGCAGTTGTTTTAAATTTCCCTTAAACGATTGGAGTTTTTAAGCATCATTACCTCTCTTTACCTATCATTGGCACTTATGCCACAGTCCTTGTTATTTGTTGGTATTGTGTAGTAACTATTAAGTCCATCTTAGTGATTTTGGGTTCCGATCGGTCTTAAAATACATAGAAACAATAAAATATGTATTCTTATTAAAGCGTATTGGGCTGTCACGTACTGGACATTCTTTGGTTTAATTAAGTTTAATTGATTTCCCTTGCGCCTCCGCTATTTGTGAGGAGTTTTCTTCTTAAATATTATTAGCCGGTAATGCTAGATTATATAGCTTGATATGCTTAGATTCTCTATGGATGGCCGTCCCTTTCTGACGCCTCTTCAGTTTATTCTACGACAGAGTTTAAGAGATTATGATATGGTTTCTATGGCCTCGTCCTGGGTTGCTGTAAGTCCAATTAAAGTTTTTTGAATCTAGAGTCTCCAATACAATAGGTGAGGACCGGACTGCCTCATCGCGATAGTTTTACTTTTGATTGTTATGACAGCTTTTATGAATGGATCGTATGATTTCGGGTCTTTTATTTTTTATATGTGGTGATATGAATTTTATAAGATCTTCTGTTTTAACTTGGCTTTTATATTAAGAGATTAGATCACTTCCGAGAAGCTTTGTAAAGATTTGATTATTTACGCAACATGAAAGCCATTTCGTAGGGAATAGTTTATCGATGATTGACTTAATTGCTCCCTCTTCAAGCCTTCCTCGTCAACACTGTCTTTAAGACACAAATCACCCATCAACATGGTCGCAATTTGCAAAGTGGGTAAAGAAGAGATTTATTATTCTGGTAAACCACATTCACACTGCTTTTATCTTACATCTCTTGTTTATTGGTGCAAGTACTCTTGATCATAGCTGTGACATGGCCACTTGAGTGACCGTGCGACATGACGTATAGTTTAATGCAATGTAAGACGCGACATAGCACGTACCATTTTAAGCGACGCGACCTCTAGTTCTATCGATTCCCGAGTCAAATTTGCGTTGCAAAACTTCTGAAAGAAGTAGGTAGGTTTATGGTACGAGTGAGACGACAAATGTTGATTAAGAAATAATTAGTGTTCCGATCAAAGCAATGCTAAGTTATGTAATCGATAATCCTATCTTACTAGGGGCTTTTGCATATACTAATTTATAATGGACAAAACAAAAATATATATACATATAATGATTGGATGTCTGTTAACACAACATGTGGTATCAGCGCTATACGGCGCGACTATACGTCTGTTATATCAATTGTCTATTGTATCAATTCTTAGTCGAGTTAGATACGTGTCTAGTCGTAACCGTGCAACTTCTAAAGGAAGTTATTTTAGTTTTTGTAGCGATTCGACAAATTTTTATTCTTTTTTTTTTTTTTTTTTTTTCCGAGGAATGTATTAAGTGTGAGCAACATACTGCACCAAACAGTGTGCGTGATATCCCTGTTTAGCACTTTAATATGCATATTAATAATAAATATTCTGTTGGTACCTCATCTTGCATCCATTTGATACTTTGACTTTGCATCATTTTGATATAATGTTTGATACTGTGCTATGTCGCTTTATTTTGATGTTAATACTTACATGTTAGTTCACGCGAAGCGACCATAAGTCAGTTCTGATTCTATCAATTCTTATTCGAATTATACGTTATTATTATTATACGTTGTGTCATAACAGTGCAACTTCTAAAAATAAGAAGTAAGTAGTCGTTCGTAGTGAGACGACAAATGTTCATACGGAAATTATTTTTCCCGATCAATGCATGAGCTGAAAGCCACATGCTGCACCGGATAGCGTGAGTGATTTCCCTAACTAACTAGAGACACTAGATATATTTATTTACAATCTTACCTTGGATACTTACTAATTTATAATCAATGATAATATCAATTCAAAATTGATGCTATATTTCATACATGTCGCTTAGATTTGATACGACATTTGATGCGACGTTTGATGCGTCACTTGATACGACGTCGTATCAATTTGATACGACATTTGATGCGACATTTGATACGACACTTGATACGACATTTGATACGACATTTGATGCGACATCTGATACGACATCTGATACGACGCTTGATGCGACATTTCATGCGACATTTGATACGACATTTCATGCGACATCTGATACGACATTTCATGCGACATCTGATACGACGTCTGATGCGACATTTGATACGACGTTTGATGCGACATTTGATACGACATCTGATACGACGTTTGATGCGACATTTCATACGACATTTGATGCGTCGTTTGATGCGACATTTCATACGACATTTGATACGACATTTCATGCGACATTTGATACGACATCTGATGCGACATTTGATACGACGTTCGATGCGACATTTGACGCGACGCCATAGCGCATTATTTTGATAAAACAATTCGCATCAGTTCATGCGGCGCGACCGTATGTCAGTTCTAATAGTATCAATTCTTAGTCGAATTAGATACGTCGCGCCGCAACGGTGCAACTTCTAAAAGAAGTAAGTCGTTCCTAGTGAGACGAGACGTGTTGATTCGGAAATCAGTTTTCCCGATCAATGCATGAGCTAAAAGCAACATGCTGCACCGATAAGTGTAAGTGATATCCCTAATTAACTAGGGACACTTACATACATATACTAATTTATAATCTTACCTGGATTTAAGATGGCTGAAAAATAAAAATGATTACTACCGATGACGCTGAGTTTCAAAAACGTACTGAAGAAAATACCTGCAGCGCTGACTTATATAACCTTTCCTACCCTCCATTCCATTATCGACACGGGGTTGCCAGGGAAAAAGCATGTGATTCCCCGTAAATTTACCAGATGGCGCTGATGTTCAAGAAGTTAATCTCTGGTGGGTCAAGCCTGAAGGCTCGAACACCTAAATTTACAAAACAAAAACTTGCACTTGACATGTCCACGCAAAATGGCGCGAAGGACTCCCCCTGTCTGTCTGATCTTCACTACTATAAACAATATTAATCTAGGCCAAAAAATTTTAAAAAACAATAAATAACCTAAAAGTGTCATAGTTGTCAATTTGTATTGATAAATAAAGTTTAAATTACGGTTGAGAGTCTCTCGCGCCATTTTGCGCGGCCATGTCAAGTGCAAGTTTTTGTTTTGTAAATTAGTTTACTGTGGTTATTATTGGTCAAGAGTGGTGTTGTTTTGTTTAATAATGTGCTACAATGTGAATAATTATGGAAAACGATAAATTGGACTTTAAATATGGGGCACAAGTTGCAGTTTATTTTTTGCGGTTTTCCCGCGCTGTCAACTCCCATATTTTATCCGACGTGTTTGAGCAGTGGATGGTTCCGCGAGTGACTCCAAGAAAAGCATCAACTTCTACAGCATCTGGAATTTGATGATGACCTCATTAATTCATGAAAAAGAAAGATATATTACGTCAGACTTGGCTGTATGGGCTAGACCCTTTGCCTTCCCTATCATCTCATTCATCATCCATCGGGAGAAGAGAACCAAAAAAAAAAAAAAAATTAAATTACGGTTTGAACATAAATAAAAATATAAATATAGGTAATGACTAAATAATTATAATCTAAGTCTAACATCTAAACATAAATTTATTTATACCTAGTTGTTTATTATAGATGAAATGACAATACGTGGGGATTTTTTAGTGCAACCTAAAAGATTCTTAAAATTCTTATTTACAAGTCCAGTGATATATATATTTATTGTTTTTAGGCTGTTTCTTGGATGGTATATTGTTTTAGAAGTGTTATTTATTCATTATGATTGAGCTACCACGTATAACTCGTGCTCTAAGGGCCCATACTCAACTTGATAAGCCCCGCTGCCTAAAGTCATCCGTTAACGATATAACGTCTTTGCTGAGTAAGAAAAAGAACTCCCAAAGGTAAATATTCATTTTTTTAATGTAATACCACATAGATGTTTAATATTATATTAATAAACGCCAAAGAAAGAGGTATTATTTTATTGTGCAATATTGCGCAGGGTTTTTACACAATATTTATCTTAATACACACAATATTTAGCTAGTCTTTAAAAGAGAAGTGAGTTGCTAACACACTGCGTAACTTGTTTGGAAATTATATACTATCAATTTAAAAAACTAATTTATCATCTTGCTAAAAAATAATGATACCTAAGTATTCTGTAGATATAATTAAGTAGTTTATAAACATACAAATCATATAGTTTTATCATTTGTTAAAGTGTAAGGATGGAGGATGAAGGGTAAGTTGAGAATTTTAATTCTTTACACCACTTACTGTAAGAATTGGGCCTAAGCAGGTCTGCTGTCAATACATTTATGGTACAAGGTTCATTATTGGATTCATACAGCATTTGGTTAGGTAGGGAGAGAAGCAGAATAGTGGATGGTGGTCTTATTACATAGTAAAAAGTGGATGGTGAGTAGGGGAGGTATAATTTAAGAGCAATAAACATATGTCTTATTGTTATAAAAAAACTAACTCAGAAAATTTCAAGACAATCGGATATTATCTTCTGCCTCTGGATTGACCTAAAAATTAAAAAAAATAATAAATTTCTTGTCTCTTAAAACTTTTTAAACAGATTATTAATTTGTGGTGGACAGATGTAATGAATAAAACTTTATATAAAAGTATCATCACAACCGTTTCCCTTTCAGGGTGGTCAGAAACCACGCTTATAAATAAGCAGATTCATATCTATATATATATCGTCTCTTCAGCGTCTCAAACTCGAGAAATAACACAAATAAATTAAATAATAATTAAATGTATTTATTTAGATTAATATTTTTTTTGTGTCCCGACCAGGAATTTAACCAGTCTATATATAGACTGCCTCCGTGGTCTAGCGGTTAAGTCCGTGGATTTAGACTCAGAGGTACCGGGTTAAATTCCTGGTCGGGACACAAAAAAAAATATTAATCTAAATAAATACATTTAATTATTTTTTGATTTATTTGTGTTATTTCTCGTGTTTACACAATAAACACTAGCTTCCTGTAACGCCAAGTCAGTCTAGGTTAAACACATCCACACTCGCCAGTGCCCAGGCGCATACAGACTGAACTGTGTGACTTACCTCCACTACTTGTGACAATATATTGTATCTTATTAAATAAATACAAACACTACAGCTGTTTTCTAATATAAACATAAGCATTTTTCAATGTATATATGCATTATATTTATTATTCCGATTATATATTTCCGACTTTAATAAATCAGCTTATCATTGAAAATACAGAATTTTAAACCTAATCTGGAGGCAGTTATACTATACCGATTGCAATAATATTTTATACACGTCATTATAGTCCCAAATGACAACATATTATCTCTATTAGACTGCATTATTAAAAAAAAATGTTAGACCCTAGAGCATCTTGTTTGCAATAGTAACAACTGCTGATTCAGAGTTGGTTATTGTTATGTTTTGATATGGTAATTAATAATAAAACTTGCAATTAACCACAAAACAGATTTATTGCTTAATCACAAATTAAATAATACAACATGTGGGTAGGTTGACATTAAAAGTGTTCATATCCCTTTCAGCAGGACAAAAAATATTATGGACTATGAAAGGTTTATTAATAACTTTGAGGTCCTTGTGGTCTAAAATATCTCATAAAAATAGTGTAAAAATCCTCCTCTCCTAGTAAAATAATGGAAATTAAATCCACTTATGCATGTGTTTTTCTTTACTAGTCATAAAATTTATGTTTATGTAGTATATAAATAGTATAACTTATTTATGTAGTTTATATATGTATGTGTGTATGAATTCGTATGTAATTTTATTAATAAATATTTTTTATAAGCAATAAATAATATTTTATAGACATATATTTTTAATTTATTTAATTTTAATTGATATATTGCACCTACCTCACATAAATGTTCTCGTTGTCCCGAAGGTCTGACAGGCAGAGAATGTCAAGCGACATTATGTCACGCCTTTGTAATTTATGTGCAATAAAGTTTTAAATAAATAAATAAAATATAATTACTAAGTAGCTAGATGAGTGCACAAACTAGCACGACATGTGACCTTGCGCCCTCCTGATGGTAAGTGGGGCGCAAAGTCCATGAATGTTAGCAACTGGAATCAGACACTCATGACTGACATCAGTCCCTAACAATATGCCGGCTTGACTGGACATTGTTTCGAAGCGGTAAAACAGAATTTGGTCATCGCAAGTTTTTTTTGTAATAACGCACGCTTTGTATTGTCTGTGCTGAAAACGTTATAAACAAACTATAACATTATAATATTAATGAAGGAACATTATTTGGTTTGGGCAAATTTCTCACATTTGTTTTTAATTGTTTATGTTTTTATTATTTTTTCTGTATGGCAGTTGTATTTATGGATGAAAGGTTTTTCACTTTGTGATATTATTGATGTATTTTTTGCAGGAACAAATCATGGCGAGACATTTGCAACTTTGTCAAAGCTACTCAGAACAGCGTTGATATCCCGGAGCAACTTGGAATTTTGAAGATTTTATGTAGTTTGCTCCCGGGTCCTGATGGGTCAGATGAAATGATTGAAGATGCATGTGTCATGTGTCTTAAAATGTTCTTGAATGAGAATGGTGTCCTGCTAGAACATATCTCACAACTACGACAAACTTTTGGGAATGTCACTTCGGATACAGTAAATAGGATATTTCAGGTTGGTCATATTTAAATCCATAAGATGTATAAATAAAATCATTAATTATTTAGTAGTAGATGTTTTTCATATATATTTAGTTTGCTATTTATTAAATTATGTATAGATATAGTAAAGACAGCATAGGGACAAAAATAAGGAAAGGCATGCTACGATGGTTCGGGTATGTTGGAAGGATGAGCGAAGGAAGATTGACGAACCAGATATATAATGCGAAAGTGGTGGGTGAAAGAGGCCCTGACAGACCGAGACTCACATATCACAATCAAATTAATAAAACACTGGAAAGGTTTTTTTTTCTGACTTGTATATAAAACTAAAAATTGTATCCTTATTTATTTATTTTACAGCCTTTAAAGTATCACATATCAAAACATATTGTTACTTAGCATAGAATACTGTATAACTCAATTTTACAGGGGAATGAAATACTTATTTCATAATTGAATCTAATAATCCTGTTTCTATCTATGATCTAATTACTAATAGACGCTGTATACTGTATAATACTTATATACAATACATTAATATTAGCTACAGCTCCTATCACTATTCTATTCTGTGTATATCACCGGAATTTGGTTAAGTCAATAATTCATACAAAAATGTAAACAATATAAATTTACATTAATTATTATTACTGTCTAGTCTGGAGAGTGCAATGTCTTTACAAGGGACAGAACCGGAGGGTAGTATAGTAGTAGGTAGATTATAGTATAAATTTGATTATGCTAATTGTTGCGGCTGTATATGGGAGTTGTTGATAATTCAATGAAATTACATATTATTATATACCTAAAAAGTAAAGTAAAGTATCATCACAACCGTTTCCCTTTCGGGGTAGTCAGAAACCACGCTTATAAATAAGCGGATTCACATTTAGCTAACTTTACTATAGGCCAATCATGACAGTGGCAAGCTCTTCGATGTCTCCAGCGTACCAAACTCGAGAAATATCAAAAATAATTAAATATTAAATTAATGCATTTATTTACATTAATAAATTTTTTTGTGTCCCGAAATCGAACCCGTTACCTCCGAGTTTAATCCACGGACTTAACCGCTAGACCACGAAGGCAGTTATATACCAACTTATTAATATGTCATTTGAATAATCATATTTACTAGTACACTAATGAGTTAATGAAATTTCCTAAATTCAGCCCCTAGAACATAGTGTCCTAGATTTCACTGTTGGAGATGGGCCTTCTGGAACATATATCTGAGGAATTTGGCCTATACTCGCCAAGCTGGCCAGACGGGTTGGCGAGGATCTAATGTCAATTTTTAATGACAATTTATTAACGATTTTACAAGTTGAAAGTTAGTAGAACCGGCACCGACGGCTTAACGTGCTGTCCGAGGCACGGGAACTGTGGAGTACGTAAGAAAATTGTATTTCTTTAAACCGACCTTTGTAGGATATTAAAAGCGTTCTTACAACCGAGTCACCACCGCGCCCGTGTAATATATTGGTCAGCGAAAACATTTAGGTGGTCATATCATGCTTAGATGTTGACGTCATGTCCAACTCTGGATTCTAAGAAATTGTAAAGTTTTAATGAAAATAATAAATATAATATTGTTTAGGCTGTAACAAAAATAACAAGTGAACTCTCTGAAGAATGCAAGGAATTTATCAAAGAAGAATTAGTGAAGATTAATAAAGAAAATAAACTTTGGGGAGAATCTATACAATGTAAATTTCTACCGTATAAACCTGCCAGGAAACCGCTGGCAACACTTACCAGTAAGCCGGCAACATCAAGCGATGTTGTTAAAGATTTCTCCATGAAATATAGTAACCAATCCAGTCCTTATAAGACTGGGGAAAATAAAATGTCTAAATTCGTTCCAGCTTCCAAGGTAAGGAATGTCTGTTTTATCATTTTTTCATTACAGCCCCTAGAACACAGCGTCCTAGGCCTCCTTTGCTGGAGATGGGCCTTCCAGAACATATATCTGGAGAATTTGGCCTACACTCGCCACGCTGGCCAGACGGCTTGGCGAGGATATGATGTTATTTTTTTATGATAATTTATTAACGATTCCACAAGTTGGTATTAGTGCAACCGGAACCGACGGCTTAATGTGCTCTCTGAGGCTTGGGAACGGCGGTGTTGTAAATCTATGAGAAATGTACGTAAGAAAAGTGTATTTCGCATTGGTACATGCCGGGTGGGTTTGAACCGAACTTTGTAGGATCTACGAGTAAGAAACGCGTTCTTACAACCGAACCACCACCGCGCCAATGTCTGTTTATTGGACAAAAATTATGGTTATTAATCAAGGAAAATTCCAACGCCAATCGGCGTTATTATGGTGTTTTTATGTTAGCGTTAGCGGATTATGGCCCGACTCCTGCCCTTAGCTTTCCATATAGTTGTTGATAATTATTAATTTTATATATTTAAAACAAATGAAACTTTATTTATTTTTACAAAAACCTCTAAAAATTTTAAATATTCCTTATAAATTGGCTGTAATTTCTATAAAACAAGCTATTTGACCTGGCGTGGCCGTGTAATATATTGGTTAGCGAAAACCTTTAGGCCATATCATGCTTAGATAAAATGTGTAAAAAATGTCAAGGGTATTTTTTTAAAGCGCTTCCTATCTTTCAATTTAAATAAAACAAAGAGTGTGTGAGATATAATCGATTTTTTTATTCGTTTGAAAGCCCTATTGATGCCATTATGTGTGGAATAACATTACTGAACTGCTAAATCAGGCTGAATTTGACCGGTGGCATAGGTTATCTTGGCTTTAAGGACCGCTGTAGTTGTGATCTGCGAAAGGCCGAGTTCTTGTGAGCGACGCGAAATCGATTGCCTCGGATTCTTCTGCACACTCTCACGCACAGCGGCGATGTTTTCGGCAAATCTTGCGTTTCGTTGACGTACGTGTGTTGCTTGATTGTTTACTGAACCAGTGAAATCAAAATAATCCACTTTTTATTTTGTTGACATTTGACATCGCGCCCACCCGATGGTAAGCGTACGCGAGGTCCAAGAATGGGAGCAACTGACGCCGGTCACCACGACCGACATCAGTCTCTACCACTATGCCGGCCTAACAAGATGATTTTTCACACTTCGCTTGAAGGACTCCAGGTTATAGGAGTGGGGAAACACACTGGCTTGGAGAGCATTCCTCATCTTCAGCGTGCGACAGTTGTTAGAGTCTCCAAATGTTGTATCGTTGGTTTGCTAAGTTGCCCTTTCTAACAGTAAAAACCATATTTCAGTTTGGTAAATCATGGCTGGAGACAAAAATGAAGGAATGCTATGAAAACTGCTCTGGTATATCTAGTGCGGACATTTTGCAATCTGTCATAACTTTACTCAACACCCCTCGGAGCAACGACGAGATTCAGAATGAATTGTTTGAATTACTCGGGTTTGACAAGTTTGAATTCATCCAAGAGTTGCTAGAACATCGGAGCGATGTGCTGTATAGTTTGAAAGCACCCCAGCCTACTTTTGATGGTATGTGAAATTAAATAAATATCTATTTTGTTTTTAATATTGCTTTTGCACAACCCTAACAAGCAGATACCTAAAAATAATTACCTTGAAAATATTAAATTTGACGTAGTTAAGCAACGGATCCAATCCACATTGAGTTAAGTTGGGAAGATTAGACCAACATTTAATACTTTGTTTATCTCGATCGGTATTAATATTAACCCCACCCCATGCGTAAAAATGTTGTTTTAAATATTAATTTGCTTTAGCACAACCCTAACATACAGATACCTAAAAATAATTACCTTGAAAATATTAAATTGGACGTAGTTAAGCAGCAACGGATCCAATCTACATTGAGTTAAGTTGGGACTTCATTAGTCCAACATTAAATACGAGTTCGTCTTTGATATTAACTCCACTCCGTCTTCGCGTAAAAGCAAATTTTAATCAGGTAAACCAAAGATAAAAAAGTCTAGCCACCAGACACGAGGATAGTCATTTTTTTTTTTGTGTTTTTAACCATAAATTAACTTCAAACCGCTAGACCATGAAGGCACTGATTATAAACTATTAATTAACACATAATTATTACAGTAAAACCTGTAGAAAACAAAATGCCAGAATATCTATGTCAAGTGTCAGTACAATCTGAGCAGGAGAAGATTTTGGCCAAAATCACAAGAAAGGAAGAAAAGAGGTTTAATAAACAATCAAAAAAACACGACGATGACGATGATGATGATGATGATAGGATTGATATAGCTCACTTGAGAGCCAAAAGGTATAATATATTGCGATTTACCCGTAATTAATTTTATTTTATTTAACCTAGCATAACAACAATTGACAAAAACTTTTTTTACCTTAATAATTACATAGTTTCTATCCCGCCAATTTGAAATCCAGTGGTTTATCTATAATAAAGTACCTGATCATAATAAAGAACCTAATCGTATAAATAGTGTTTTGTAACTATTTCATACATAAATCTTAACCAATTCAAGTGGAGTCCTTCGCGCCATTTTGCGCGGGCATATCCGTGGATTTAGACTCGGAGGTACCGGGTTCGATTCCTGGTCGGGACAAAAATTTATTAATGTAAATAAATACATTAAATTTATTTGTGATATTTCTCAAGTTTGGTACGCTGGAGACATCGACGAGCTTGTCATGATTGGCCTATAGTAAAGTTGCCTAAATGTGAATACGCTTATTTAAAAGCGTGGTTTCTGACCACCCGAAAGGGAAACGGTCGTAATGATACTTTTTTTTTACTTGTGCCTCTTGCCGGACTTGTCCACATTTTCCGCCGTTGCCCCAGCTTGATTAATATATATATATATATATTACCTGTTACAGAATAGCAGAATTGTCAAAACCGGTGGTTCCGTTCTCTACTTCAAAAAATAATACTGATCCTGTTTTGCAAAAAGTGTCATATTTCCAGTCTAAAGTACAATATCCTAATGTTTATGACTCTACTATTAATGCCAAAAACTCTGCCGGTAAGATATAATACCATATTAAAACAGCAAACGTCACATACACATACACCCGTATTTATTTATTTATTAAAAAACATTACATGGCTTAACAATAAAGCCCAATTTACCATGCAGTCAATCTTATAATTAATACATACATTTTCATTAAAAATGGATTGTCAATATACCTCTATATTTTTTTCATTTTCAATACAAATAATAATATTTATAAAGCTTTTAAGTTAACAATAGTTATATACAGTATAAAATTAATATAAAAAGAAAGAAAATACAAAGAAATGATAATAATAAAATAAAAACAAAATTCAACACTAATAAAATCAATGAAATGGATGTCGCCTCGTCTGGAAATCAGCTTTTCCGGAAACATTTATTTGACCACCGGCAGAGAATCGTTGGATGAGTGACAAGTGGCTCCATCTTGTTGAAACCATGTGCTATGATTGTAGCCAGAAAATTTCAGTAGCTTCGCTGCCAAGAACTCCCGTAACATTTTCGCGGGGTGTTAACGAATTCTTGGCCCACCCTGTATATTTTTGTGAATAATAAGGCATTACTAATTAACATAGTAATTGCAGGATTTTTCTCTGGTCTAAAATTAATGTTACCAGAGAATGCGACAAGAAAAGACCATAAAGAGTATGAAGAAGTGTTTATACCTAGATGTGAGCCGACCGCGCTTACAGTTGGAAATGAACTAGTTCCTATAACCCAATTGGATGAGGTAATCCCATTTTTTTTATATCACTATTGTCACCATCATCATCAGCCATCTCTCCACTGCTGGATGTAGTCCTCCCCCAAGTTCTTTTCTGACTTTCTCCTTCAGAGAAATCCCGAGCATAGCCTTCTCCATAGCTCGCGAGGATCTGATGTCAATTTTTAATGACAATTTATTAACGATTCCACAAGTTGGTATTAGTGGAACCGGCTTAATGTGCTCTCCGAGGCACGGGCACGGTGGTATTTAACGTTAAATTTATATTGTGTACAATTTCGTTTAAATTATATTGACTTAACCAAATTCCGGTGGGAATGTACGGTGATACACTAAGAATAAAGTAGAAAAATATCATCCTTGCGGGGTAGGGAGATTAGAATCCACACTATAGAAGTTAAAAAAATAATTAAATTCAATTTATTTCGGACATCTAAAAACCCATAATTAATTTACAAATAATAATACTAATTATGAGACGTGGACACTGACAGTGGGTCTGGTCTGGGTCTGGAACTACGGAGAGAGTTATTCTTGGTATTTCTCTGATGGATAGAATTCGAAACGTTGATATTCATCAGAGAAACAAAGTAACTGACATAGCTTTAAAAAAATAGCAAGCTGAAGTAACAATGGGCCGGACACATCTGCCACAGAACCGACGACCGATCAGGTTCTAGAGTGGAGACCACGTACGGGACGAGGCGACGTAGAGTAGGACTACCCCCCGCCAGATGAACAGATGATCTGAAGAAGGTCGCTGGCAGAGGTTGAATGAGAGTTGCAAAAGACCGCGTGAAGTGGCGAGCCTTAGAGGTTTACATCCAGCAATGGAGAGACACTGGCTGATGGTGATGATGATACTAATTTTACTCTACATACATACATATATATAGGTATTATAATTATACAAATAATAAAATCATACAAAGGTCGGTTCCAACCCCCCGGCATGTACCAATGAGAAATACACTTTTCTTACGTACTGCAGTCATAGATTTAAGGAGGCCTCCTTTTCTTAAACCAGCCAATTGTCGGTCGCAAGCCCGAGACACCATTCTTCTCATCTCTTACCCACACACGATGGACCCGGCACCCGCACGGTGAATCCATGGAATGCTTAGAAATTTGTCTTCTCTCTCTATTTAAATGTCATTTAAATAATTAACAGCAAATTCCAGTTAAAGCGGCTGTAAAAGGCCTTTGTCAAATATATACTTACTCCCTTTCAGATTGGTCAAATGGCATTTGCAAATATGAAATCTCTGAACAGAATTCAGTCTGTGGTGTTCAAAACTGCATATCATACAAATGAAAATCTGCTGATTTGTGCTCCCACTGGCGCGGGGAAAACGAACATCGCTTTACTCACTGTTGTGCATCAAATAAAACAACACATAGAAAATAATTGTATCATGAAGAATAAATTTAAGGTAAGTAGGTATACGGGGTGACTTTGTATTTCCTCACTTTAGACTAATATGTTATTTTTTTTTATTAAAACTTTATTGCACAATATATACAAGGGGCGGTCTTAATGCCGCTAGACATTCTCTGACAGCCAACTTTTGAGACAATACAAAGTATAACTTAGATCGAAGAGTAGGTATTTAAGACTGATCATTATAAAATCATAACTATATTTGTCAATAATATATATACTATATACTATTAGTACATACATATACATAACTATTAAAGGATGGAGGTTAAAGATGCTCCAAACAGAGCTATATTTAAAAGATTAGTTTACAGACACTTTTTGGGTTCATAATTTTCATAAAATTTTCATTGATTGTTGCTTATTATTATCCTACATCATCGGTTATCATTAAGTACGTAGTACCTAATTTATGTTTATGTAGTATATAAATAGTATAACTTATTTATGTAGTTTATATATGTATGTGTGTATGAATTTGTATGTAATTTTATTAATAAATATTTATTATAAGCAATAAATAATATTTTATAGACGTATATTTTTAATATATTTAATTTTAATTGATATATTGCACCTACCTCACATAAATGTTCTCGTTGTCCCGAAGGTCTGACAGGCAGAGAATGTCAAGCGACATTATGTCACGCCTTTGTAATTTATGTGCAATAAAGTTTTAAATAAATAAACTATACTACATACACTATCCACTTATACACGCTGTTGAGAGCTGTTTAAGTAATGTGAGTATACCATTTTGAATTGTTTCTTGTTGAATGCTTGTTTACTGCAACAACTGAGAAAGAGTCAGAAATAAAGCCAGAATGATGTGAACTGATGGAGAGGACAGAGTGAGACGAACGAAGAGACCGATTATAAAGAGAAGAAAGGTAGGCATGTTGGTACTTCTGTGAGAATTGATAAAATAACATATATTTTTTATTAATTCTAAATTTAACTTTGTATACTGCAATAAGTATAAGCAGCATCCTGGCCGTGTAGGCTGATAGGTGAGACTCTCCGTTCTTGGGGCACTGGATACGCCTACATGTCAGCAGGTGACCTGGGCCCCAGAAAAGGAAAATAATAATAATAATTTTGTATTTTTACTAACACTAGATATTATAAGATTTCTTTAAAAGTTGTTACTAACACATGTGTATTGGAGTATATACCATGTAAATTGAATAAAAATTAAGAAATAAATTTGTCCTTGAGGTATGGATCGGATACAGTAACCGGCCCATCTTGTTGAACAACACGTCACCATGTATGCCCCTTGTACATAGTGCAATAAAGTTTTAAATAAATAAAATATAGTTTTATTCGGATAAACGATTGAAGATCTTAAAAAGTAAAGAAAAAACTATTTATGCTGCATTTTGTCTTCTTTTAGATAATCTACATAGCACCAATGAAGGCTTTGGCATCAGAAATGACAGCTAGTTTTGGAAAACGACTTGCCGGGCTCGGTATCGCCGTCAGAGAGTTAACTGGGGATATGAAATTAACCAAAACAGAAGTACAACAGACACAAATGATAGTCACTACGCCGGAGAAATGGGATGTTGTTACAAGGAAGGGCGCAAGTTCGTATTTAATTTAATACTGAACTTATTTAAAGTTTTAAAATGACGAAGATTGTACTGTGTCGTGATGATACTTAACTTTGATTGTTTATAAAACATGACAAATATTGTGTACACATGCTTTGAGTTTTAGTTATTACGTTCATTATTTATTGATACCAAACAGGTAATAATCCAGATGTATGTGTGTTATAATAACATTATTGCATAAACTAGTAAATAATAAGTACTTAATATAAGATCGTAGCTGTAAATAGGCCGTATCAACTAAATATAAATTTGTGGCTGTAAACGGGCCGTGTTACCTTATAATGTAAATAATAATAATATGTCAATTAAACATATATTCGTGTCTGTGAAAGGGTCAAGTCAGCTTACAATGTAACAATAATGATTAAGTGTTAAAAATCCTAATACTAGTTCGTTGTACAGCCACACATACGGGCCGTGTCACATTATAATATAAATAATAATAATAATATGTCAATTAAACTATATTCGTGGCTGTAAAAGAATTGAGTCACAATCTAACAATAATGATAAAAGTTAACTTAAGTATTATAAATCTTAATGCTAGTTCGTGACTGTAAACTGGCCGTGTCACCGTATAATGTAAATAATAATAATATGTCAATTAAACATATCATCGTGGCTGTAAAAGGGCCGTGTCATCTTATATTCTAATTGTCTATTGTATTTTCCTTAGCTGATACGGAGTTAGCATCAATAGTGAAGTTACTCATCATTGACGAAGTTCATCTTCTTCATGGAGATCGAGGGCCTATAGTAGAAGCTATAGTCGCTCGAACACTGCGACAGGTGGAATCCACTCAAAACATGATCAGGATAGTTGGGCTGTCAGCAACATTGCCCAATTATGTTGATGTTGCCAGGTAAATGTACTTCATTATACTTATTCAAAGAAACTTGAGTACAAAACCTTAAAATAAAATAAATTATAAATAAAACTAAACTATAAATAAAAATATTTACCCATGATTTGATCATGTGGCAGTGTGGCAAGAATATTTGCAACATTCCCCCCCTGCCCAGCAATGCTGATTTTCTGCGGAAAAAAACTACCCTCTTGTGACATTCAACATTAACCAGTCGCTTATTTATTTATTTAAAAACTTATTGCACAAAGTACTAAGGCGGACTTAATGCCCGTAGTCATTTTCTGACAGCCAAATCTTGGGGACTAATTTGAATTAGTCCCTAGTAACTAAAATGATGAAAGAAATAATAATAGTAGGATAAATTTAACATAATTAAATAAATAAATATTTCCAGACAGGTCACACAGCGCCATCTAATTTCCGTGGTAAGCTTCGAGGCTTGTGTTACGAAAACTAGATGGTTGATAAACTACATATTGTACTTTTTTTTTGTAAATATATACATATTATACATATAAACACCCAGACCGAGACAAATTATACAATGTACAACTTGCCCCCGGTGGGAATCGAACCCACGACCTCCCTAGTTCACGGCAACGTTTGTTACCATTAGACCACGGAGGTTAATTATAATTGGCTATTTCTTCTTGACTTGATAATACTTATTTTTTTAAATTTGTATTATTAAGTATTTAAATAGTTTATTATTTAGTAAATAGTCTTTTTATTTGCAATCGCCTAATCCTTTGTAATATTGTTTGTGACCCGAAGTGCAGGGTAGCCAGAGATCCAGGTGTCCTAGACCCTTCTTCAGGCCCCTGATTGAAACTTATGTTTAACTGTTTGAAATTAAAGAATATTTGATTTGATTTTAATATTCCAGATTTTTACGTGTGAATCCATACATTGGTTTGTTTTTCTTTGACTCTCGGTTCCGGCCTGTACCACTGGAACAGCAGTTTTTTGGTGTAAAAGAAGCTGGACATTTAAAACAGGTAAACAAAATATGGACAAAATTGCCTAGAACCCAGCGTCCTAGACATCCACTACTGGAGATGGGCCTTCAAAAACATATATCTGGAGAATTTGGCCTACACTCGTCACGCTGGCCAGACGGCTTGGCGAGGATATGATGTAAATTTTTGAATGACAATTTATTAACGATTCCACAAGTTGGTATTAGTGGAACTGGGACCGATGGCTTAACGTGCTGTCTGAGGTACGGGAACGGTCGTGTTGTAAATCTATGACTGTACGTAAGAAAAGTGTATTTGTTATTGGTATATGCCGGGTGGGTTTGAACCGACCTTTGTAGGATTTAAGGAACGCGTTCTTACAACCGAGCCACCACCGCTGTTGAGTGTGGGCCAAATTCTTCAGATATATGTCCTGGAAGGCCTATCTCCAGTAGTGGAGGTCTAGGACGCTGTAATGATTGTAGCAGCATACCTTCTAAATATTTTATAGTTTATTTTTACTATAATTTTGTTTTACATTTTATGCATACAAACATACATCTCAATAATTAATTCAATATTCAAAAAAATATTACACCAAATATTGTAGATAGGCGGGCTTAATGACTAAGCATTTTCTAATAACCAACCTTTGGGAGTGTGGAGAGGTAACAACGACGAGTGAAATTTATTATAATAGGCTTACATACTAATTTAACATATACTGAATAAATATATACATAAATACCTATAATACAGTGTAAACTCCATGTAACGTCACTCGATTTAACGACAAACTCCCTAAAGCGTCGAAATCAATTGGCTTTGGTTGGTTTAGCTTGTCTTCCAATTCTGATTTTTCTTGTCTCCATTTAACGACAACTCTCTATAACGCCAAAAAATGCACAGTCCCTTCAGTGTCGTTATATAGAGTTTACACTGTATATTATAATTAAGTCTATTATATAAAATTTATCTATCAACACTTCGACACGCTCCTAACGAATAGGATTAGCTGAAAATCAGCGCTGTGGCTCAGAGTCGCAGCCCCATGCTGAACTGATGCCCCATTTGTCACCTTTATTTGTTGTATTTATTGATATGTGGCAAATTAAAAAAAAAACTTTCTATATTTGTTTTGTGTTACAGGTTCAAGCAATGAACGAAATATGTTACGATAGGGCAGCAGAAATGGTTCAAAAAGGCCACCAAGTTATGGTTTTTGTTCACGCCCGTAATGCTACACATCAAACTGCTCTAATATTGAAAGAATTAGCCCAAAAGAAAGGTCATTTAAAACATTTTGAAGCGGAGGATTCTGGTGGATTTGTCAAAGCCATGAAAGCTATCAATAGTAGTCCTAATAGGCAATTAGCTGAGTTGTTCTCTGCGGGGTTCGCGTGTCATCATGCTGGCATGCTTAGAAGTGATAGGTATGTTATTTTTTCTCTTTCAAATATTAATTTTAGATACCACATATTGTAGTCATCAATTTATATATTTAAGGACTCATACATCTGTATGTATTTATTCATATGTAAGGACCTAATAATATACGAAAATTTTCAGGTAATCTATTAATAGATCAACTTTTTAAGCACTCCATTGTGGAGAAAACGCCATTCTCAATATATTATTATTATTATTATTTATCCTGCCTGGATATGTTCTCCAGAACTTACAATTTCAAAAAGTAAATAATCATCACGACCGTTTCCCTTTTTGAGGTGGTCAGTAACCACATAAATAAGCAGATTCACATTTAGCCAATCATAACAAGTGGCAAGCTCGTCGATGTCTCCAGCGTACCAAACTCGAGAAATATCACACATAAATTAAATATTAATTAAATGTATTTATGTACATCAATCAATATTTTTGTGTCCCGACCAGGAATCGAACCCGGTACCTGCTAGTCTTAATCCACGGACTTAACCGCTAGACCACGAAGGCAGTTAAATTATGTACAATGACGTGAAAATTTTCGTATATTATTCTTCTTAGTCGCTACACTCTTGGCAGAGTGGTCGTGGTCGTCACTTGAGTGTCAGTGGCACGCTTAACAAGCCGTCGCCACTCGTCTCGAACTGCAGCCTTCCTGGAGCACTCATGTAGGGGGTGATCCATTGCTGCTTTAACCTGGTCAGTCCATCTCATCGGAGACCTACCACGCATTCTCTTGCCATCGACTTTTCCCTGAACTACAAGGCGCTTAATGGATGTATCTCCAAGCTGCGACACGTGTCCAAAGAAAGTGAGAATGCGTGATTGCACGATTAAGGAAAGGCGCTTTCCTATCTCTAGTTCCTCCAGGATGGATTTGTTGGTTCGGAACTCCGTCCACGATATGCCCAACATTCTCCGCCAACACCACATTTCTAGAGCATTAATCCCTATATTATTACAATTTCTTTATTTCAGGAATATGGTAGAAAAATACTTTTCTGAGGGTTATATCAAATTGTTGGTATGCACATCTACTTTGGCTTGGGGAGTTAATTTGCCAGCACATGCTGTTATTATAAGGGTAAGAAATATTAAAATTAATTCGGCAAGCTAGCCCGCAACACTAAGTATTCATACAGACCCTAGAACAGAGCGTCCTAGACCTCTACTGTTGGAGATGGCCCTAACATCTATCTGGGATATCATATAATAAATAATAATAAATAAATAAATATTTCCAGACAGGTCACACAGCGCCATCTAATTTCCGTGGTAAGCTACGAGGCTTGTGTTACGGAAACTAGATGGTTGATAAACTACATATTATACTTTTTTTTTTTTTTGTAAATATATACATATTATACATATAAACACCCAGACCGAGACAAATTATACAATGTACAACTTGCCCCCGGTGGGAATCGAACCCACGACCTCCCGAGTTCACGGCAACGTTTGTTACCACTAGACCACGGAGGCGGTTTCAACCGACTTTTGTAGGATTTTAAGGAAAGCGATCTTACAATCAAGCCACCACCACACACTATGTACAGTGTAAACTCTATATAACGACACTGAAGGAACTGCATTTTATGGCGTTATAGAAAGTTGTCGTTAAATGGAGAGAAGAAAAATCAGAATTGGAAGACAAGCTAAACCAACCAAAGCCAATTGATTTCGACGCTTTGGGGAGTTTGTCGTTACATGGAGTTTACACTGTATATTGTTTTGTAATCCATACTTTAATATTCTAGGGCACAGAAATATATGACCAAAGTCGCGGTTCTTTTGTGGATTTATCAATACTGGATGTGTTACAAATATTTGGACGAGCCGGGCGTCCCCAATTCGATACCTCTGGTACCGGCATCATAATAACTACACACGATAAATTAACGCATTACCTCAAAAGCCTTACAAACCAATTCCCCATTGAAAGCAATTTCATCAATTTGTTGGCTGATAATTTGAACGCTGAGGTAAGTTTATTGTAGGGTTGATTTTTCAATCGTCATTTAGCATGTTTTCATTCGTTGACAACTTATCTTGTATAAAAAAAGTAAAGTATTATCACGACCGAACCACTTCCGGGGTGGTCCGAAACCACGCTTTTAAAGAAGCGGATTCATATTTTGCTAACTTTACTATAGCCCATCATCACAAGCTCCTCAAAGACTCTAGCCTGCCAAGTTAGAGAAATATCACAAATAAATTTAATAAATTATTTTGCCCAACGAGGAATCGAACCCGGTACCTCTACGGACTTAAGCTAGCCCACGGAAGCTTTATAAACAAAACACATTTATGTCACTATTTCACTTTATACTTTATCTGACGATTTTAAAGTCATCCTTACAATTAATACAACTTGTGTTAAAAAATAAAATAAATTGAATTAAATCCATGTTTTTTATATTCTCTTTTAGGTTGCCCTAGGAACGGTTACCAATATAGACGAAGCGGTAAAATGGCTCAGTTACACATATTTGTTTGTGAGAATGAGAATAAACCCACAGGTTAGTAAAAAATAATTCTACCCTCATTTTTTGAACTATTTTTTTACTAACATATTTTCATTAGTAATACTGCTATTAGTTTAGACAACGATTATATTGACAAAATTTAAATAATGATTAACTAGAGATTAACCAACGTACACACAAACTACGTATTTCAAATTCAAGTATATTTCTTCACAGGTTTTTTTTTTTACAATGACGTCTTATAAATAGTATTGTGTCTCAAAAATCCGGCCATCCAGTATGCAAATACTTCTTAAACTAAATCAAATGACAACAAAATTTACACAAATCTAAAAAAAAAAACAAAAAAAAGTAAAGTATCAGTATCACGACCGTTTTCCTTTCGGGGTGGTCAGAAATCACGTTTTTTTTAAAGAAGCGGATTCACATTTAGCCAACTTTACTATAGGCCAATCATGACAAGTGGCAAGCTCGTCGATGTCTTCAGCGTACCAAACTCGAGAAATATCACAAATAAATTAAATATTAAATAAAATGTCTTTATTTACATTATTAAATATTTTTGTGTCCCGACCAGGAATCGAACCTCGTACCTCCGAGTCTAAATCCACGGACTTAACCGCCAGACCACAGAGGCAGTTTAAAAATAAAGCAAACAAAATATTTTTCCTCAAATTACAAAAATAATGAATATTAGTTATAAGTTGAATGCGAATGGCATAGTCATCATGGCCAGCTCGCTCAAGGGTCTTAGCGCAATGCTAAAGGACTTTAAAGTGGCTTCCCAGCGAGTTGGTCTCGGAATAAACTTGGACCGGTCTGCGTGAGAAACGCCACTCTCGAAGTTGTGCGAGAATACGTCTAACTAGGACAGACCATTCAGTTAGGCGCAGCCAACTTCAGCAAAGAAGCCGACAGACGCATTCAGTTAGGATTTGAGGATGGGCGGTACTCAGAAAACTCCGTCATATCCATACCACAAATTCTAAAGACTTGTCGCTCAGCGAGCTATGGAGAGAGCTATGCTTGGTATTTCATTGCGTGTGGATGGATTTCCGGCTATAATCCGCAAAAAGGCAGCGTCGATACTGCAGAGAGTGAGAGACAGTGACAACAGCATTCTGAGGATGATATTTGTCGCGCTTTGACAGCGCTGGATTTGAGTTGTAACTGGGAATGTGTAAATTAAATATCATACAGCAATCGCTACAAATAACTTTTTATTTAATGTGTATACCTACTAACATAGTTCTAAGTTAAAATGTTACTAATACAAAATACAAATCGTTTATTAACACAAAATAATGTTGTTTCGTTATGGTGAACCCTGTCCCCTGCATGAGCTGTGCTGTATAACAAGAGACAGTGTCTTCCAATAATGATCATACAAAAAAGAATGGAAAAAGAGGTTACACAAATAGCAAGTAACGTATTGTATGTGTTTGTGTGTGCGTATGTGTGTGTGTGTGTGTGTGCCTGTGTGTGTGTGTTTAAAAAGGTGGGGAAAGGTGGAGAAGCAAGAGGGAGTGTAAGATTGTTGATTAAATTAATAATTATGGAATTAATTCTGAAATAAATAATTTATTAATTTTATTTTCTCTGATGAATAATATTCGTAGCGTTGTTATTTGTCAGAGAACCAAACTCACTGTCATAGCTTTCAAAATTAGCAAGCTGAAGTGGCAATGGACCGGACACATCTGCCGTAGAACCGACGACCGATGAGGCAAACAGGTTCTAGAGTGGAAACCACGTACGGCACGACGCAGGGTGGAAGCGGGGGCCAGATAGACGGATGACCTAAAGAAGGTTGCTGGCGGGGGATGGATGAGGGTTGCAAAAGACCGCGTGCAGTGGTGAGCCTTGATGGAGGCCTATATCCAGCATTGGAGAGACACTGGCTGATGATAAGGAGAATTATGTACAATAACCTGAAAGCTTTCGTCTATTGAATAATAGTTAGGCAAACCATCGCCGATCATAAGAATAATATATTATTGGGAAGTAGAAATATGTGTTATTAAATTTTACAGGGTGGTCGAAAAGTCGTGGATCAAACGAAACGTGTCTGTCCAAATCATAAATCCTAAGTGTGACAAGAACAGAACAGTTTTAATATTCCAACGTACAAAAATCTAGCCGTTTATTATTTTGAATAAGGCTAATTTAATGAAATTTGCACCTTGATATGAAAAAACGACCATAAAACCAAACTGAAGATCCAGCAGTAGTGTTGTACCTCATTTGAATCAGCATTAAATTAGCTTAATTAATTATATTTAAATAAGTTTTTTAAATAATACAGGGTCACTTTTCCGTAATAATTTTTTTTCAGAGGCTGCAATTAAATTTACGGAAAAAAATCATTGCAATTTTTGTATTTATCGAGTCATAATACAACAACTTTTTTATATTGTTTTTAATCAATTTAATTTTCTATTGATTAAATTGTAAAAAAACTCGGTAGTTTCATTGAGAAAAAGAAAAATATTTATAACTTTTCGTGCAATGAAGTTATGGCCATGCTGTAGATTATTTTTGTTGGAAATTACCTACTTTATCTCCCTGTTTCGTTTGATCTGCGACTTTTTGACCACCCTGTATTGGTCTACTTGTTTAATCATAATAATTAAAAGTTTATGTTTTTTTAAAATTATTAAGGTATACGGACTCACATACACCGATATACAAGAAGAACCGCTATTGGAAACAAAACGTAGACAATTAATAACTGCAGCCGCCATGCAGTTGGATAAAACACAAATGATCAGATTCAATGAGCGAACCGGCGATCTCAATGTTACTGGTAAGGATTTCAACTATAGAAAATGTAATCTCTCAGTTGCGTTTCGATATTAAAATTATATATCCTGTAAGAAAAAACATCAGTATATGCGGGGTGACTTTGTATGGCCTTAGATTTATTTCTTTATTTATTCGAGGAGAAAGAACAGAGACAGGCAGTATAATAACAATTAAGAAACGATACAGTAGGAGTCATTAGAATTATACCCGCTACCAAAACATTTCCCACTGTGGACAATAGTGCACCATTTATATTTTCAAATACGTTAGTACTACACATGTATACCTTGGCCAGGTATAATGGATAATACAATTGCAGTGTTCGAATTTATGGAACTATCAATGAACTCCGAAGCAAACCCGACAACAACAGAAATGTGAAACCGAGGTTCGAACTGAACTTATTTGGATTTTAAGTAAAGCGTTCTTACAACTCAGCCACCAAGGCTAATAAAATAGGAATGTTATTATTTAAATAAGGTAAAATAAAAAAAAATATGTATTTTAGATCTTGGTCGAACAGCCAGCCACTATTACATAACAACAGAAACTATGGAGATATTTAACTCTATGGTCAGAAAATCTATGACCCAGGAATACGTCTTGTCTATGCTAACTCGATGCTCTGATTTTCAACAATTAAAGGTTTGTTTAAAATACTTATTATAATGCTTTTTTAAATTAATCCTTTCAAAGGCAGAGGAGAGGGATAATTTAATTCACCAACTTTTTACATGCTAAGAAAAGATTTCTTACTCTGATATTTTCACATCATCATACCACGTTTAAGTAGTTGAAAGTCCTGTTCAAAAATCGTGTCATACTGAGATCAAAGTGCGTGGGTAACGTCACTCTTGAAGTTGTGTAAAAATTAGCAAGCTGAAATGGCAATGGGTTGGACACAACTGCCGCAGAACCGAAGACCGATGGAGCAAACGGGTTCTACAGTGGAGGCCAGGTACGGGAAAACGCAGAGTGGGACGACCCCCCGCCAGAGTGACGGATGACCTGAAGAAGGTCGCTGGTGGGGGTTGGATGAGAGTGGCGAAAGATTGCGTTAAGTGGCAAACCTTGGGGGAGGCCTACATCCAGCAGTGGGTGGAGAGATACAGGCTGATGCTGATGACGTAGACGTCTTGGACAGACTACACAATTATGCTTAGGCAAGAAGCCGGTAGATACATACAGCTAGGATGAGCAGCATTCGGGAAGTTGCGCTACATCTTATCGGATACCACAGTGTTTAAAGCACGAAAGTTTTCAACCAATGCGTTCCTCCAGTATTGTCGTACGGAGCAGAGACTTGGACACTGACAGTGGGCCTGGTCCATAAGTTTAAGTTTGCTAAAGTATAGATAAAGTCCGAAACATGGTAACCAAAGTTACTGATATAGCCTTCAAAATTAGTAAGCTGAAGTGACAATGGTCCCGACACGTCTGTCACAAAACCGATATCCGTTGGAGTAGACGGGTAGTAGTAGAGACCATGTACGTCTACGCATAGTTGGATTTGGTGAAGGTGGCGGAAGATCCTGAGAAATAGAGAGCATTGGGGGAGGCCTGTATCCAGCAGTCGACATGATGTTGATGTTAATGACATCGCTTAGCATGTTAAAGGGTCAAACCAGTTTTAATCTAGTTTTGTTTTTTTTTTAATAATAATAATTTTGTAGGTAATCTTACATACTAGTTGTAACTACCCACTTTTTCATTACGATTTTTTTTTCGTATATTTTAGATAAGAAAAGAAGAGATTCAAGAACTTTGGAGTTTGAAAGATCAATTCGGTGAACTTCGTATAGACGACCCTCCGGAGGATATAAATTGGAAAATTAACATATTACTACAAACCTACCTTTCTAGGGGACGAGTACATGGATCCTCTTTACAATCAGACCTTAATTATATTAGTCAGGTAAATAAAAATCCTTTCTTATTGTTATCTATGCGTTTCCATTATTACGTAGAAGTATAGTAAAGTATCATCGCGACTGATCCCTTCCGGGGTAGTCAGAAACCACACCTATTTTATGGTTTTTTAATGAAGCTGATTCACATTTAGCCAACTTTACTATAGGCCCATCATGACAAGTGGCAAGCTTGTCGACGTCTCTACTGTATCGAACTCAGAAAATACCACAAATAAATTAAATATTTATTGTGTCCGTATTAAACAGACAGACAGAGACAGGCCGTGGAATCACATGTTGTGCTCCAATGATGACTTTATATAACTTATGTCCATCCCTGGGTTCCAAAATACATTTTTACCAAATTTTACTAAAATCGGTCCAGTAACATAGGCGTGAAGGTGAAACCAGGTTTTTTTAAAGAAGCGTATTTACATTTGGCCAACTTTACTATAAGCCAATCATGACAACTCAAGAAATATCAAAAATAAATATCCCAACCAGGAATCGAATTCGGTACCTCCAAGTCTAAATCTACGGACTTAACCGCTAGACCACGGTTACATATAAACTAATGCCTGATTATATTAATTATCAGAATGCGGTAAGGATAGTTCGTGCACTATTCGAAATGACACTTCGAAAAAACAACGCCTATATGACAGCGATTTACTTGAAAATGGCAAAAATGTTGGAACTTCAGCAATGGGATTTCCACAGCTATATGAGGCAGTTCAATTGTGTTCCATTCGAGGTTTTGAAACATATAGAATATCCTATGTTAAAGCCTGAACAATTTAGAGATATGGATTGGAAGGAAATTGGTAAGTATTGATTGAAATATATAAAATTAGTATCGTAACTTGGTCCTACTTTTCACCCAGAGTGGTAACAATGCTCCACATTCGCAAAAACAATACAATATACGAGTATATTAAATTGTTAGATGTAATTAATTGGTCTTTAACTTGAAGACAATTTTAAGAATATAATAATAATAATAAAGTACGACCGTGTCCCTTTCGGGGTGGTCAGAAACCACGCTTATAAATAAGCGGATTCACATTTAGCCAACTTTACTATAGGCCAATCATGATAAGTGGCAAGCTCGTCGATGTCTCCAGCGTACCAAACTCGAGAAATATCACATATAAATTGAATATTAAATAAATGTTTATATGTATAATAAGTATATATTTACAAAAAAAAAAGTATAATATGTAGTTTATCAGCCATCTAGTTTCCGTAACACAAGCCTCGTAGCTTACCACGGAAACTAGATGGCGCTGTGTGACCTGTCTGGAAATATTTATTTATTTTATTGACATTAATAACCACGGAAGGAGTTTCTTCTCTCATCTCATTGTAGTATAGAGTATAATAATCATATCTCTATTTAATTTAATTAATTTTAATTACAGAAATACAAATGGCGTAACTTTGGCAAAACTTTGGTGTTGCTAGATAAAAAAATATATATTATTTAAAAAGTTTTTAATAAAATATTTCAATGATGCTTGAGTTCTGGTGATATAGTTGAATTTTGGAATCGAATGTCCCAAAACTCACAATAGAATGCGCCTTTTTTAACTAACTACATTTAATTATGTGTTACAAAAGAAGATACTATGAGGTCTTTACTAATCACTACTACAGAACCAGAAGGGCGCAGTGTACAAATTTATTTCAAGGACCTTATATCTATAATCATTTAAATAAAATATTGGACATAAACTTAACTACAAATACAAGACTTAAAAATATTCTTTACTATTACCTAATGACTCTGACATATATAGAAACTGAGAATTTATTTGACATCACAAAATAAATCAAATACTTATATAATCTTTCATCAAGTGCATACCTACCGTCTTTCATAATTTACTTTCTTGGGATTTCATTTATAGGACTAATTATTTATTTATTTACTATAGTTATTCTTTATATTATTTATATAGCGTATTTATTAAACTTTCATTAATTTCTTTAATGTTTTTTATTTTTGGAATTATTGTATTTAGAATTTTAATTAAATTTTTAATTTGAAGTTATGTTTATTATAGATTTAGTGTAATTGAGACCCCACAATACCGGCCTTCTTAGTGTGGGTCTCCAATAGAAAAACATGTACATAGGATTTTATTGGAAATAAACGATTATTATTATTAATTAAAACCATTTTAGGTGATCTAATAAGAAATCCAAAAACAGGGAGGGTATTAAAACAATGTGCCGAAGCTTTTCCTCTACTAGAAATGGAGGCCAGTCTACACCCGATCACAAGAACCGTCTTGAGGATACGACTTACAATCACACCTAATTTTAAGTAAGTGACAGCTTAAGCTCGCACAATCCATTTTTTTTTTTTTTGAATAAGGCATTAGTAACAATTTGCCAGTGTCAAAGTTTGGGAAAGGAGGGTTAAATAAATAAGATTCAAATTACGAATAGGATCAGAGGAGTATAGGTATTAGGAGCAAAAACTAATTTAATATCAAAATACATATTAGGTATATACAAATATATATATATATTTACTGTTATATTTTAATCTTATTATCTATTATAAAAGATCCAATATTTTTAGACAGACAAAATTTCTAAGCATTCCGTGGATTCACCGTGCGGGTGCCAGGTCCATCGTGTGTGGGAAATTAATTAGCGGTGAGGCTACTTTTTGACAAGTATGACAAGTAACAAATAATAACAAATCAATTGACAATGTATTATGGTCTTTGAATTTATTACATAAAATCGTTTAAAATACATTTTAAACAAATATAATATAAAGTATACAACAATGTAAACAAACCTTTTCTTATGTTAAATGACATCTGTCAAAAAGTAACATCAATAACCCTCCTTTCAATACGGTACATACGAAATTAGCATCAAATGTTAGAATTTTCATTAAGCGAACGACTTGTGCTAAAAAACTGGGATTTTCATGCTAACATTTCTTAAAACGATCGCGGCCATAAATAGCAATTACATTTATAACAATTTTACTGTATTTTCCTAAAAAACAATCTATGATTAATATAGCTCTAAAAAGTCAGCCCTTCCAGTCTGAGTTTTGAAATGAAATGAAATGAAATAATTTTTTTGTCAGAAACATGGTAGGTACAGAGGGATGTAAATTATTATATGTAATTATATCACATGCTTCGCTATTTCTAGCATACAAATATTTATTTAGTTGCATGACTTTGTCGAGCTTAGTGTCTAGGTATTCTTTTGACGAATAAAAACATTTATTAAGCAGCATTTGTTTGACTCTTAATTTGAACAGTTTTAGTGGCAGCTCCCTTATAGTAACTGGAAGCTTATTAAATATCTTTGTTGCCATTGCATAACAATTTCGGCTATATTGAGTACTTTTATGAGCTGGAATAATTATTCTACTTGGATAACGCGTTTTAAAATTGCAATTATCCCCAAGAGTTTTAAAAAGTTCCGAGTGGCTTTTTACAAATAAACAGCATTCAAGTATATAGATAAAAGGAACAGTCAGTAATTTTAGTTTTATAAATAAAGGACGACAGGAAGTCATAGGAGGTGTGTTACAAATAGCACGAATGCATTGTTTTTGTCCAATAAAGATTCTATTTATTTCCACTGCATTGCCCCACAATAATATGCCTTGAGAGATGTCTATCAACTTTTTAGGAAATAAAATTACTGCAATAAAATATTTCAGATGGAACGACAAATACCACGGGAAGGCTCCAGAAGCGTTTTGGATTTGGGTAGAGGATCCAGACAACGATATTATGTATTATCACGAATATTTTCTTATTACTAAGAAACAGGTTAGTTTGTGAAATATATATTATGAAAATAATCATTTTACATACAGCCCCTGGAACACGAGTGAGACTCATTAAATCTCATTATAATAATAATAATTGTATTAACCAAAAAAAAAAAACAAAATAAAGAGTACAATATAAAAAAACCTTAAATCTAAGTACAAATAAATATACTGTGATTTTGGGGTTCCGTGGCCGCCATGAAAAGTTAACTTACGTCATGGAGACCAGTTGATTCCCTACAATTTGTGATAATAGTTACATCAAAATATCTATAAACAAACTTAATAATTAAAACCAATAGTACGTATAAATATCAAACAAATGCAACTGCAAATATAAAATAATACATAAAATGCAGGTAGTTTGAAAAAAAAAGATAAAAGCTATTCAATAACACTCGCAAAACGAAGTCACAAAGCAACGGCTGTTAGTTGATGGAACAACTATGAAAACTCACTCGCAGTAAAATTATCATTTTTAAAGTAATTTTATTATAAAAGTGTTAAAAATAAATATATACGTAAAAAATAGATAAATATGTGTGTAAAAATATTTAATTAATTATTGTAGGATTTTATGATTTTACATTATTTTTTTCAATAGACAAATCGATATTTATTCCCTTAAGTATTTTTATTATTTTTAGGTGATAACATGTGAGCCGCAAGAATTAATAATAACTATACCTATAACGGAACCGTTACCTCCGCAATATTACATCAGGGCCACTTCTGAAAGGTATGTTATATATTAAAAACTGCATATCCATTGTAGATTATTCACTTTATATTATACTATAAATTATTATATATTATAATTATTATTAGGCTTAGAAGTGGAAGAGATAGAGATAATAATAATAAAATAATAATAATTGAAATTGGGGCTGTTCCTTGCCATACTGCATCACCGTATCTGGCCAGGTATTTTGTTTAGCGTTGTTATTAAGAAAAAAATACTTAACCGAGTGTTCCGATAGGATCCTATGGCGATAAATATATAAATAAAAATAAATATTAAATAATAAAGAATATCAGTAATACTTTTCTAATTTTGTTATATATTGACATATTAGACATCTCTGACAGAACATTGACTTTTTACTACAAAACATAATGCTAGATAGATTAAGTTTTAACAAAATAAACATTGACATTTTAATTTTATTTAGATTGTATATTTACAGCCACGAATATTAATTAACATTAATGCAATATATATATATATATTTTATACTAGCACGGCATGTGACCTTGCTCCCACCTGATGGTAAGTGGCGCGCGAGGTCCATGAATGTTAGCAACTGAAATCAGACACTTATGACTGACATCAGTCCCTACGCTATGCCGGCTTGACTGGACATGACGGCAATTCGAGCCTGGTCCCGAAACGTGTGGATACACTTTACTGGGTTTATCGGCATGAACGGTGGATACTTCCCCGCCCCGGCAGACTGGGCAAATTACCACCATCAGTGTGACGACCTATAACAAAAATAATAAGATGACACGGCCCTTTAATAATAATAATGACTCCTGAAACACACACAAATAGTTCGGGAGTCAGAGGATGCTAAAATTGTATACAAAGCATTGATCAATTTAACTGTTTCAAATGTATATTGTATAGTTTTTTTTTTAAAACAATAAAGTTTATTATTATTATTGTAATTATTAAGTATCATTCTAAATACTTAATAATTACAATAAACTGACACGGCCTCTTTACAGCCACGATCTTGTTTAAGTAGTTTCTAAGTTAGTTAGTTTTACTTGTAGCAGTAATGTTGCGCCTAACATACAAAAAAGTACAGTAAAGTATCATCACGACCGTTTCCCTTTCGGGGTGGTTAGAAAACACGCTTATAAATAAGCGGATTCACATTTAGCCAACTTTACTATAGGCCAATCATGACAAGTGGTAAGCTCGTCGATGTCTCCAGCGTACCAAACTCAAGAAATATCACAAATAAATTTAATGTATTTATTTACATTAATAAATCCACTGACTTAACCGCTAGACCACGAAGGCAGTTATATATAGTTAAAGTTATAGTTTATTATTTCCCTAATTATTGTTTCAATAAGCGAAAAATTTGCGACTAAGTAATGGAATTGGGCTGCATTAGGACTCTGAGTTCTAAGGGCTGTGATAACGTACCGAAAGTTTATGGTGTATTTTTGTTCGTTTCAGATGGTTAGGATCTGAGAGTGTATTGCCGTTGACATTCCAACATTTAATTCTACCAGAAACACATCCACCTCATACTGGTAAGTAAATAAATAAAATAACATTAACTGGAAGATTATGAAGTTATTTCAGTTTTATTTTATACTAGATCCACATGTAACCCTGCGATTACCTTATGGTAAGCGGCGCGCACGATCCATAAATTTATGTATTTATTTATTAATGTACAAAAAACAGTGATATAAGTAGTGAGTTTGCCAACCTAACATTTGTACACAGCATGCAGTAAACAACTTCAAGAATGAAATACAGAAAAAAATACACATTATTATCTAAATTTAAACATACACACACACATACACATCTTCACGCCAGATCCCTTGCAGGGTAGGCAGAGACAATTGAGCGCCAATTGTCACGGTCACGACATACCTCTTTTGCTTCGTCGACGTTCATTAACCTCTTCATACATGCCCTTTTGTTACGAAGGCTTTTTAATGCACCTTCAGCTAGTGTTTTATTTATTTGATCGTGAGAGGCCCTGGCAGACCGAGACTCACATATCACGATCAAATAAATAAATTTAAACATAAAAATAACAATTTGGCATACATATCTTATATATAAGTAAAAAAATATAATAGTATAAATGTTACCAACTGGAATCAGACAAGCATGACTGACATCAGTCCCTTACACTATGCCGGCTAGTGAAGCAATTCGGCATGCATGACGGCAATGCGAGCCTGATCCCGAAACGTGTGGATACACTTTACAGAATTTATCAACACGAACCGTGGATACTTCCCCGCCCCGGCAGACTGGGCAAATTACCACCATCAGTCCGCCTACCACCAATTTGTTGTTCTCGTTGATAGTATGTGCCATTTGCAATGATGTCAAATGCCGATTTTTACTTTCAGGGAAAATTAATATTATAAGCTTGCCATTGTGATATTTATATTAAAATAACTACACTTGAAACAAGACTTACTGCACTATAAACTAAATACAGAGTATATTTCCTGTTTTTATATCTCTCATTATAGTCATTTATTTATTTATCTGGAACTGCAACAGCATAACCGAAAATACAATATTATCAAATTTTTACGCAATAGATAAGGCCATGAATGGGTTCACAAATTATACACAAAAATATAAATCCACTGAGAAGACAGTTTAAGAAATCAATAAAAATAAAACAACAATAACATACAATAAGACGGAAGAAATTATGTATTCATTCCTACCCATGAGCCACAGATACCAAAGCTATCTATCGTAAACTGCATTAAAACCATAAATAATGATAATAAATTAAAAATACTAATAAGAGAACCTCAAGCTGCGCAAATACGCCAACCTCAGTACAGGTTACGAATTTGCGCCGTTTGGGGTCGAGACGATGGGCCCATGGGGACACTCAGACAAGCGTCTGGCCAAGGAGTTGTCCGTGGACTCGGTACTTCCGAGTCTCAATCCACGGACTTAACCGCTAAACCACGGAGGCAGTTTTATAGTAAACTTGGCTAAATGTGAAATCGCTTCTAAATGTAAAAGTGTTTCTGACCGTGCAAGGGATACGGTCGTGATGATACTTTTCTTTTATTAATTTTCAGATCTATTGGAACTACAACCTCTACCAGTAACAGCCCTACGGAACCCGTCGTTTGAAGCATTATACACTTTTTCGCATTTCAATCCGATCCAGACCCAAATATTCCACTGTTTGTACCACACAGATAACAATGTACTTCTGGGAGCGCCCACTGGTTCGGGAAAAACTATAGTGGCAGAAGTAGCCATGTTTAGAGTATTTAACCAGTATCCCAATTGTAAGGTAATGCGAAACAAAATAAAAAAGGACAAATTATTTAAATGCGAAAGTTTGTAATGATGTATGTCTGGGTGTTATTCTTAATGGTAATTCTCCCATTCACTAAATTGAAGGTCTCATGATGACTATCTTAGGAATAGGATTAAAAAAAAGGCATATAGAAAAATAAATTTAAGATAAAACATACAGGTTTTACGTTATTTACCACATCTATGTCAAGGGTCTCATGAAGACCAGTTTAGGAGTACCTGTATTCAGAGAATCAGGGCATATGGTGTTACTTTGAACTAACGTTACCTATACAGTTTTATGTCATATTCCAAATCGAGGGCTCATAATGACCGTCCTGGTTCGTACACAGGCGAACCCTGGTCTCATCATCATTATCACATCCCTTAGAACACAGAGTCCCAGACCTCGACTGTTGGAGATGGGCGTGTGTCATCAACGTCCCTCACATTCCACCTCTTGACACTATTCTGTCCCACTTTGTCCCATCATTATTATCACTTGATGTCAATATTTTGTCCAACTTCTCATAACTATTTCTTTCTCCTCCCACTTTTCATCCCACTTCTTATTACTATCCGATCCCACTTCTGATCACTATTCCGCCTACTTCTTATTACTATCCAATCCTACTTATGATCACTATGTTAACTTTTTTCTTTACGGCCCCTAGAATACTGCTTGCCACTTGTCCTTATTGGCCTATAGTAAAGTTGGCTAAATGTGAATCCGCTTCTTTATAAGCGTGGTTTCTGACCACATGATGATTAAAATACTATATTTAAAGTAGGTAATATAAACTTCCCATATAATTATTTTTAATTATTACGATTGATTATTCTATTTATTTGCACCGTACTCAATATTAAATGATCTCAATGTCCCAAAGGTTAACAGGCAGAGAATGCCTAGCTGCATTACGTTCGCCTTTTGTATTTTTACAATAAAGATTTTAAATAAATATATATTATATGTTTTAATGTTTGTTTTAGGTAGTTTATATAGCCCCCTTAAAAGCGCTTGTCAAGGAAAGAATAAAAGATTGGAAAGTGAGACTTCAAGAACAGTTAGGAAAAAAAGTTGTTGAACTAACAGGTTAGTAAAATATAACCTACACATTTAAACTACTCATAAATTGAATTCTTAATAATGTATTTTTAAATTCACAATATTATTTTCTCTTTAGGTGACGTATCACCCGATATTCGTGCTATAAAGTCGTCAAACGTTATAGTGACTACCCCTGAAAAATGGGACGGAATAAGTCGTTCGTGGCAAACTCGAAACTATGTGAGAGACGTCGCTTTGATAGTTATAGATGAAATACATCTACTTGGCGAGGACAGGGGACCGGTGCTTGAAGTTATTGTGTCCAGGTAAGTTAATATAGTGATCATAAGTGGGGTTAGATAGTAATAAGAAGTTGGATAGAATAGTGATATGAAGTGGGATAAGATAGAATGGGGTCAGTCGTTGGTAGCAAACTCGAAACTATGTGACAGACGACGCTTTGATAGTTATAGATGAAATACATCTACTTGGCGAGGATAGGGGACCGGTGATTGAAGTTATTGTGTCTAGGTGTTAATATAGTGATCATAAGTGGGATTAGATAGTAATAAGAAGTTGGATGGAATAGTGATATGAAGTGGAATAAGATAGAATGGAGTCAGTCGTTGGTAGCAAACTCGAAACTATGTGACAGACGACGCTTTGATAGTTATAGATGAAATAAATCTACTTGGCGAGGATAGGGGACCGGTGATTGAAGTTATTGTGTCTATGTGTTAATATAGTGATCATAAGTGGGATTAGATAGTAATAAGAAGTTGGATGGAATAGTGATATGAAGTGGAATAAGATAGAATGGAGTCAGTCGTTGGTAGCAAACTCGAAACTATGTGACAGACGACGCTTTGATAGTTATAGATGAAATACATCTACTTGGCGAGGATAGGGGACCGGTGATTGAAGTTATTGTGTCTATGTGTTAATATAGTGATCATAAGTGGGATTAGATAGTAATAAGAAGTTGGATGGAATAGTGATATGAAGTGGAATAAGATAGAATGGAGTCAGTCGTTGGTAGCAAACTCGAAACTATGTGACAGACGACGCTTTGATAGTTATAGAGGAAATGCATATACTGAACGAGGACAGGGCACTGATGCTTGACGTTATTGTGTCCAGGTAGGTTAATATAGTAATCATAAGTGGGATTAGATAGTAATAAGAAGTAAGGCGGAATAGTGATCAGAAGTGGGATGAAATAGTGATGAAAAGTGAGAGAAGATAGAAATAGTTATGAGAAGTTGGACAAGATATTGACATGAAGTGATAATAATGACGGGACAAAGTGGGACAGCATAAAACAAGAGGTGGAATGTGAGGGACGTTGATGACACAAGGTGACATTTGTGATCATCGTAATAGTATTTAAAACAACTTTACACCAATAATTTGTGTACTTGACGAGGTCTTTGATTTGATCGCATCTGGGTCAGTTCAATTTCCAATGTGTATATAGATAACTTTACGTTAAAAAGTTTTTTTTTTTTTTTTTTTAACTTTTAGGACAAACTTTATAGAGTCACACACAACGCGTCGCTTGCGTATCATAGGATTATCCACAGCGCTTGCAAACGCTAAGGATTTGGCCAATTGGCTCAATATTGGAGAAATGGGACTCTACAACTTTAGACCTTCCGTACGACCTGTGCCTTTAGAGGTGAGTTAATAACCCATTTTTGTCTTAACGACCATTCCTTACTCAAACCCGCTTTTTCTATACACAAAAGGGGTGATAATATAATTATAAATTACCTACTGCACATTCTCTTTTAGTTTAGTTGTATAGATTTAGGTCGTTGGCAGTTTAGCGAAATAAAAAAAAAAACTTTGCAATCGACAATGCAAATCTTGCAAAAATGTACAAAAACACGATTATATACACAAACATTCGCACGTAATTTATTTGTTTTTTTTTTATCAATAATTATGAGTTTATGATATACAGCCTCCGTGGTCTATATTATTATATAGGTCCGTGGATTCGATTCCTGGTCGGTATACAATAATATTTATTAATATAAATGAATAAATCTAATTAATATTTAATTTATTTGTGATATTTTTATAGTTTGGTACGCTAGAGACATCGACGAGCTTGCCACTTGTCATGATTGGTCAATAGTTAAGTTGACTGACCACCGTGAAAGGGTAACGGTCGTGATGATACTTAACAATATCCTCAGTAAAGTTATTTACAGAACAAATAAATTACGAGTACCTATCTATTAGTTGTGTTTATATATTCATACATATAATAAATTATTATTTGTTACACATATATATTTTTAGGTATTTATATAATAGTATTTAATTATTTTTAAGTAATTGTATTTATCTTGATGCACCCGCAATCCTCTGCCACACTCCTGAATGTTAGCTGTTATAAAATGCCGGAAGGCATTAAGTTCGTCCTAGTACTACTTTCATTGGTTATTTTGTGAAATAAAGAGTTTAAGAATAAAATAAATAACACGTCCGTGCAAAATGGCGGAAGGGATACTCAAATCTATATATATTTTTAAAACCTTAAATAACTAAGACACAATTTTTCTGTTGCCCTCTCTTATATTTAATCACTATGCCTAAAGGTTAAATAATAATTACTGTTTATTTATTTATTTAAATCTTTATTGCCCAAAGTACAAAGGCGGACTTAATGCCGCTAGGCGTTCTATGACAGTCAAACTGACTGACCGCCTCCGTGGTCTAGTGGTAACAAACGTTGCCGTGAACACGGGAGGTCGTGGGTTCGATTCCCACCGGGGGCAAGTTGTACATTGTATAATTTGTCTCGGTCTGGGTGTTTATATGTATAATATGTAAATATTTACAAAAAAAAAAAAAGTATAATATGTAGTTTATCAACCATCCAGTGTCCGTAACACAAGCCTCGTAGCTTACCACGGAAACTAGATGGCGCTGTGTAACCTGTCTGGAAAAAAAAATAAAAAATAAAAAAAAACCTTCGGGACCACAAAACCAATCAAACAATGAAAGGTTAATTAGGTAATATAAATTAATATACACTTAGTTACCTAAACTATATACTAATACTACATACAAATACATATAAACAATAATAATATTGCATATAAGTAAATATCTATGACCATATCAAATACAACAAACTAAGTTTTTGAAAGATAGCCCTGCTCGGGGCCTGCCGGATTTTTACGGGTAAGCGATTCCAGAGGTTTTCAGCTACCTGCTAAAAGAAGAATGGTGAGTGGAATTGGAGGAAGAACGGAGAGTTTTGTCATGGGTAGCGCCAAGATAAGTGAAGTCCTCTTTTTAAAAAAAAAAAAACTAAAAAAAGAGTACTATTCGCCAACAAACTGTTATGCAGTTTGGCTTATAATTTTTAAAATGTAAATAGTTTAAGTTTATATCTGAATAAACGAATTCAAAAAAAAAAAAGTAATTGAGAGTAGCGGGTTCATTAAGCATCGAGTATAACATGCAGTCCTCGCCAAGCCGTCTGGCCAGCGTGGCGAGCGTAGGCCAAATTCTCCAGTTCTGGAAGGCCCATCTCCAGCAGTGGAGGTCTAGGACGCTGCGTTCTAGGGGCTGTAATGAAAAAAAAAATAACATGCAGATGACTCTGCGACTCCTCCGAGGACGAATGGCTAACCACTTCTATTTGTCTCGAAAAGGTGATATGTAATTTAGTTTAGAAATAAAAATTGGTAATTCTCTCCTTCATAGGTTCATATATCTGGCCACCCCGGTCGTCATTACTGTCCACGAATGATGACTATGAACAAGCCCACATTCACGGCTATCAAAACACACTCACCGTCTGCGCCTGCGCTGGTCTTTGTATCCAGTAGAAGACAAACTAGGTAAATATAATGATACGTTTTTTTTTAAATAGAGGTGCTAGGTTCAATTCCTGATCGAGACCGTATTTCAGTTAGTAGTGACATTTTTTGACCGCCTCCGTGGTCTAGTGGGTAACAAACGTTGCCGTGAACTCGGGAGGTCGTGGGTTCGATTCCCACCGGGGGCAAGTTGTACATTGTATAATTTGTCTCGGTCTGGATGTATAATATGTATATATTGACAAAAAAAAAAGTATAATATGTAGTTTATCAACCATCTAGTTTCCGTAACACAAGCCTCGTAGCTTACCACGGAAATTAGATGGCGCTGTGTGACCTGTCTGGTAATATTTATTTATTATTATTATTTATTTCTCGAGACAGTACGCTAGAGCTAAAGCTTGCAACTGATTAATTTTAATAATTTTATATGTATCCGTCGTCAATGGATTTAGACGCAAAGCAGGCTAGGGCAGCTCCCGTCTAGGCTTGTTTTTTTTTTTTTTTTTTTAATAAATTTTGTTTAGTTATCTTTTTATTTATATTACTGTTTCACTAAATTTAAATGTCAGCTATGGTATAATAACAGAGCTGAACCATAGACCCTTTTGTCATATATCATTGTTTTTTATTTGTGATATTTCCAAATTTAGTGCGCTAACAACATCGACAAGCTTACGAGTTACGTAGTTCAGTTGGCTAATTGTGAATCCGCATCTTTAAAGCGTGGTTTCTGACCACCCCGGAAAGGATACGGTCGTGATGTTACTTTACTTTTTAGAAAGAAAGAAAATATTTATTTGCACACAACAGCTAATATAATAATAATAGACGTAAAAAATATATATAAAATTACCAACAAATAAACAAAAAATAGACAAGATAAATACAAAAAAAAATAATGAGTGAGCTGCTGCGACAAACAGGCACTCAGGTCAGCATAGGCTGCAACATTTCTGCTGCAGCACTGATTTTCACTGAGCCCCAAGAATCAAATAAAATTACAATAAAATAAATTTATATTAGGTGCGACAGTTTGCCTAATTTTTTTTTTTACACATATAAAAAACTACAATGCAATAACCAAAAAAGTAAGAACTGTCAACATTTTATAACTATACACATACATAAATTATTTATAAATTAAAAATAATAATAAAACAGCATCACAGCCCCTCAAACAAAGAGCCCTAGACCTCCGCTGTTGGAGATTGGCTTTCCAGAAATTTGTGGAGAATTTGTCTGACAACAAATTTTTAACGATTCCACAAGTTGGTATTAGTAGAACCGCGACCGACGGCTTAACATGCTCTACGAGGCACGGGAACAGTGGTGTTGTAAATCTATGACAAATGTACGTAAGAAAATTGTATTTCTCATTGGTACATGCCGGGGTTCGTACCCACCTTTTTTATTATAAAAAAACAATTCTAAAAGGTATTTAATAAATTCAAATTCAAATTAATTTATTCATCAAAAGGGTTAGTAAGTACAAAGTAAAAAAATAATAACATAATTAAGGTAAGTAAAAGGTGTTAGTAACAACAATAAATCTCTGATAGATTTTTATAATTTTAACGGGTCTTTACGCGATTTACCTTAGAGACATATTTCTCCCGACGTTTCAGCCAAGTTGCATTGGCCGTGGTCACGGGTCGACTGAAGCTATGCGGTGTAGTCTCGTACATACTGGGCGGCAGATGTAAACCTACCCACTTATCACTTTAAAAGTTTTTAGAAATCACGACACACGACGATATATTATATTAATAAATCTCTGGTCTGCACACTAGGATATCCTGTCATGTGAGGACTAGCTTTAGCAGGGGTGATTTTTAGTAATAATTAATAAACAATAAAAACATGGAAGTAAGAATACAAACCGGTTATTCAATAATTAATAATAAAAAATAAAAATAGGGTTGATTTGCTTGTGTTTTTATGCGTATGGGTGTGTGATGTAAGTATGTCTATGTCGTAAATATATAGGAATTAAATAAATAAATGAAAGTGTAATATGTTCAATATCTAATACCAGGTTAACAGCATTGGACCTAATAGCGTATTTAGCGGCTGAAGAAAACCCAAAGCAATGGCTACATATGAAAGAGCACGAAATGGAGCAGGTCCTCGCGAACATCAAGGAATCGAACCTGAAACTTACTCTGGCATTTGGTATCGGAATACATCACGCCGGGTTGCATGAAAGAGATAGAAATACTGTTGAAGAACTCTTTATTAATCAGAAAATACAGGTTTGATAATTATATACCAATTAAATTAAACTTATATATTTTTGTATCATATCCATACATTATTATTTTATTAACATTGCTAATTGTATAATGAAATAGATTTTATTTATTCGAAGTAGATATAAAAATAGATTAAAACACTAACTATAAATAAAATTAAACTAAAAATATCTATGAAATTAAAACTATTCTGCAAAATAAACTAAGGGCTTACCAGCCTAAAACGCTCGCCGCATTTCCTCGTTAAATTATAATGGAAATATTCTGTTTTAGGTAGTTATGGCATTTGGGATCGCCACACTTGAACAATTCGTTTACCCAGCTCTTTTATGAATTTGTGGGTATCAAGAGAATATACCCCCATTGTTTCAACAGGCATTCACCTAAAACGTAAAAATAAAATTAACCATTATTAACCATAGGTTTTGGAATATATATTTTTATATTAGTATAAAATCTAAAAAAAATATTAATGTGACTTTATTAATGTCGACAAATGACATTATTATTCAAGTCTGTTTTTTGTGTTGTACGGTATTCACCCCATTTTACGGTACAGCACTACCACATACAATTTCGTTTTTAAATGTAAACTCCAAAGATAAATAAATAAAAATAAATAACTTAAATTTCAATCCTTGATTTTAACAAATTATTATTTATTTTATTAAATTAGTGGTGTATAAATATGTTGTACACAGTCAGTGCGCATTATTTTAATAAGTTATCCAATTAGTGCAGTTTAAAAAATAGATAGATTTTTATCTATCTATTTTTATCAGGCAAATTTGCAGACATACATTGGGGTCGTCCAGGCCCGGATGTCCAATAGGCCTGGGTTGGGGATGGGGACATTCCCCCATTCTCCCCGGCAGGCATCGTTACTAGTTTACACTCACCTTTTGAAATCCCAAAGTCCTTGTCTGTATCGTGCAAAGATGTTGTAGTGTAGTACTATATGTATGTATGTTGTATATGTAGTTTATATATGCATGTATATGTACGTCGTATATGTATTGTATATACCCACTTATATATGTAATTTAATACTTTAGTTGTAAGTATATTGTATTTATTTTTTTCCTTAATATTTGTTGTTTATTTATCGTAACCTTACCTCTTATGTTCCGAAAGTTGATTGGAAGAGAGTGTCTATAGGCATTATATCCGCATTTTATTTATTTAACAATAAAGTTTTTAAATAAATAAATAAATATAACAGCGCCGTATAGCTCACGAACCCAGAGGATCTAGGTTCGGGTACTTCAGCTCTCCTCCAGGAGCGCAAGACGGAGCGATATTCTGGAGATGCTTAAAGTGTCCGTTGTCGCCCCGAGAGAACATACGTCTAGTCAGGCCGACGACAAACTCCTCAATAGCAGGCATCTCCAGATCTCTAGCTATGACGGAATTACGCACGAACCTGGCGCTCGGGAGACAACTCTGAGCGATATGGTCTGCTGACTTTGGATCTTGGCCAGAAGGTGGTGCCAGGCTGGCGAAGAGTAGTTGCATTTAAACTTCAAAATAGTAAATAAGTCATTTGGACCCTATTAAAAATTTGTGTTGAGGTATTTGAGTTAGACTTGTGTATAAATAAATATTAAGATATGATTATTATCTATCTATTATTATTTTTAACTGCTTTAATGGACAGTTTTTAAAATAATAGGCACTAACATCTAAATTTTGCAAGATATGTTAAAATGAAGGATTGAAATTTCAGTTTTTTATTTTTATTTATTATTATGTATTTAAAGTCATATAGAGTGTAAACTCCATGTAACGTCACTTGATTTAACGAGAAGCTCCCTAAAGCGTCGAAATCAATTGGCTTTGGTTGGTTTAGCTTGTCTTCTAATTCTGTTTTTTCTTCTCTCCATTTAACGACAAATCTCTATAAATAAATATAAAATACACAGTCCCTTCAGTGTCGTTATATAGAGTTTACACTGCATATAAGATATATATATATATACATAATAATGGCATGTTTTTAGATATTAATTTGCACAGCAACACTGGCATGGGGTGTCAATTTCCCCGCTCATTTGGTAGTGATAAAGGGAACTGAATACTTTGATGGAAAACAGAAGCGTTACGTTGATATGCCCATCACTGATGTACTGCAGATGATGGGACGGGCTGGGAGACCACAGGTTAGTAGATTTACCATTATATTTTAAGATTTTTTACCAATATGTTGGTCAGACCAGATCCGTACCACACCTCACACCCAACTCCACGAGGCCCTGCACGCCGCCGTGAGCAGACCCGGATGGCAAAGTGATCCGAGGAGGGGGTCACGACCCTCAGCATTGAGGAAACGATGCAAGGAGGAGGAGGATTTACATTAATAAATATTTTTGTGTCCTGACCAGGAATCGTACCCGGTAACTCCGAGTCTAAATCCACTGACTTAATCGCTAGACCATGGAGGCAGTCAATTCATTTAAAAACAACCAACTCTAATTCTGGCTCTAGTTCTATGTTCATTTGGTTTCATCATCCATTACAGCCCCTAGACCTCCACTGCTGGAGATGGGCCTTCCAGAACTTATATCTGGAAAATTTGGCCTACACTCGCCACGCTGGCCAGACGGCTTGGCGAGGATCATTTGGTTTAATCCGACCTTAATATGACACTTGTTTTTCAGTATGACAACGAAGGAGTGGCTGTGATATTGGTACATGATCAGAAGAAGAATTTCTACAAGAAGTTCTTATACGAACCTTTCCCGGTAGAATCTAGTCTTCTAGAAGTACTAAGCGACCATATTAATGCTGAAGTTGTTGCTGGTAAATAATATTAAATAACTATTTTATTGCGGTGGTGGCTCGGTTGTAAGAAAGACTTTAAAAACCTAAAAAGGTCGGTTCGAACCCCGGCATGTACCAATGAAAAATAGACTTTTCTAACGTACATTTGTCATTTATTTACAACTCCCGTGCCTCGGAGAGCACGTTAAGCCCTCGGTCCCGGTTCCACTTATACCAACTTACTATGGTATATTCATGATTGATTTTAACTATTATTATTATTCTTATTTCGTACTCTGCACCCATTATAATAATTTCTCACTCTCCCAAAGGTTAGCTGGTAGAGAATACCATACGGTATTATGCTCGCCTATGTACATTATTTTATATTTTGTGTGCAATAAAGAATTATCCGTGGTCTAGTGGTAACAAACGTTGCCGTGAACTCGGGAGGTCGTGAGTTCGATTCCCACCGGGGGCAAGTTGTACATTGTATAATTTGTCTCGGTCTGGGTGTTTATATGTATAATATGTATATATTAAAAAAAAAAAGTATAGTATGTAGTTTATCAACCATCTAGTTTCCGTAACACAAGCCTCGTAGCTTACCACGGAAACTATATGGCGCTGTGTGACCTGTCTGGAAATATTTATTTATTTATTTTATATTATTATTATTATTATAAAAAAGACATCAGAACCTCGCCAACTCGTCTGGCAAGCGTGGCGAGTGTAGGCCAAATTCTCCAGAATCCCCATCCAACAGTGGAGTACTAGGACTTTGCGTTCTAGGGGCTGTTATGATGTGATGATCCTCTCTCTCTGAATAGTACGTAATTTTATTTCCTAGTAAGTTGACTAACTAGATTTCTCAAAAGTAGATTAATACTTTTTTTTTTTGACATTAAGGGTGTTTTTATAAAAAGCAAACACAGACTTACCGATCCAGCAGGGAAGCACCAGGATACCAGGATTGACACAATTATTTAGGTAATTTATGATATTTAGCAATATTTTGATGCGCGTACGCGGCTTCAGGAAGCCGGTTGGAATAGAAGAGAATTTGACAGGTCGTGGTGAGATAGAGAGGGAAATACGGAAAATGACAAGGGATAGAAAGGGATGGACGGCAGCCGTTTCATGCATGGTAACCCGACAAAATAAAGACTGCGCACATTTGCCAATGATTATTTAATCTTGTCTCATAATAACAAGTTGGGATGTAACAGAGGGTACTAAGCTATTTTAGACAAACTCAAAATATCCGCAGCTCTGCAATGGAACAGGCTGCCATTTACTATTCGACAGGCACAAAATCTCTAAATATATTCTAAAAAATTCTAATTTCTCACCTTCTAGTAAAACTAAATTTAACTTAATCTCCTCACCTTGGCATATATTATTTATTACAGGAAAACTTACAGCTAGATAACAATATAAATCAATTGTTACAGCCTATTGTCGGTCGCAAGCCCGAGATTCTTCTCATCTCTTACCCACACACGATGGACCCGGCACCCGCACGGTGAATCCATGAAATGCTTAGAAATTTGTCTTCTCTCTGATCTTATTTACATTTTATCAATATTTATTTATTTTCTCTTATTTTTTTTTTAAATATATTTTTTTATTTTTCTGACTGCATCCGTAATATTAATTCTGTCACTCTCCGAAAGGTTAACTGGCAGAGAATACCTTCATGGTCAATCCTTTTATATTTAATATTTTGTGTGCAATAAATGATTTTATTATTATTATTATCTTTATTCACGTAAACCTATTACAGGCATTTGTGACACGTGGTCCAAAGAGTAAGCTGCTAGAAGACCAGCACTTAGCAGATTCCAACGACCTGTTAATGTTTAATCCGACTGTTCAACTATGTTATTTTTCAGGTACCGTCCATACAAAGCAAGATATCCTGGATTACTTAACATGGACATATTTCTTCAGGCGATTGTTGAAAAACCCCACTTATTACAATTTGGAAAGTTTGGAACCCCAGGATATAAACTACCACTTATCGTATTTGGTACAAAAGTCGTTGGATGAGCTTATGTATGCTCATTGTATAGAAATTGATGAGGTATTTCACTTTTTTATACTTTTTACTAACCTAGTAAATATTTTTATTCTTGATAAATATCTTATTATTGCTAGCCCTAAATAACTACATCAAAAACAGGTAAAATTCGCTCTCTTAGAAGACAAATTAATAAGCACTTCATGGATTCACCGTGCGGGTGCCAGGTCTATCGTGTGTAGGATAAATTGAGTATGTTTACTAACAAACACACCTCTCTCGGCTTTTTTCAGCTTTATATGTGTTACGTTTAAAATTATTAATTTATTTTGGTCTTATTAATAACTTTTCGTGTTACAGATATTTTTTATTTACTTGAAAATGGCGCACGACATAATGACATTAATGACAAACAACTGACAGCGCTCAGACTGATTTACCTCGATATCGTGAGCAGTCTGAGCGCGAGGAATAATGTCATTTGTGACGTCACAAAGCTTTGGCAATACAGTTCATGCACGTCTCGGAACGGCTTTAAGCGTGCTTAGGTTACAATTATCGTGTCTCGGAACGAGTGGAAACACAATATTAAAACGACTAATAAAGTTTCATTATGTTTAAGGATGAACGTAACATAAACAGCACTTGGATGGGTCGAATTGCGTCATACTATTATCTGTCACACAAAACTATGCGACATTTCTCACAAAATATGCACTCCGGACTCACATTAGATGATTTACTTTGGGTATTAGCCAACAGCGAAGAATATGCCACTTTGCCAGTCAGGCATAATGAAGACGTTTTGAATGGGTGAGTTATTTGATGTAATAGAAAAATATTTATTTACAAATTGCAGTCGACGCTTGACATAATTATTAATTAAATCTGGTACAATTCCACCTCGCCACTACAAAGGTAATATTTGTAGAACATGCTAAAGATAACTAGGCAGAAATTAAACAGATAGCAAAATGCGATGTGGTCCAATCCTACATTTATCTGGGAACATTAATATCGAATAGCGGTAGATGCCAGGAGGAAATTAAGCGTCGAATGGCAGTGTCGAGATCTGCTGTGGTCAAGCTAAAGAAAATATGGAGGAACCTAAACATCACTAAAGCTACTAGTCAGAGCTCTTGTGTTCTTCCTGTATGCTGCAGAGACGTGCGAAACAGAAATAAAACGGATTCATGCCCTAGAAATGTGGTGTCGACGGAGAATTTTAGGCACATCATGGACGAAGTTCCGAACCAACGATTCCATCCTGGAGGAACTTGAAATAAGAAAACGTCTTTTCTTATTCGTACAATCACGCATTCTCACACTCTTCGGACACTTGTCACGGCGTAGAGATGTCACGTTAAGCGGGACATTAAAATAAAACTACAGACTTTAAACAGTGGAAGTTATTATATTACGAAAAATTAAGTTAACAGAAAGAGAGCAATGAGTTTAAAATTATATAAGGGAGGGTCGTAAGCCAAAACTTAGCCCTATCACTCTTTATGCATCCGTTGACCGTACGTAGGGGTACCTTCCCTCGGCGAGCCTGAAGATGGGAACCCGGAGAGCGCTGCCGATCCCAAGCAGACAACGTGGCGTCACGGGGAGTGGCAGCGGGGTTATCTTTTCAAGCTGGGCCCCAGCTCTATAGTCCTACTGGAAAAACCTCAAGCTACGGGGTCGACAATATCCAGTAGGTTTATTAGGTATTTAAAGATAAAGTATAAAATGAATTTTATAGAACTATTTATTATAAATTACAAAAAAGCAGCGCATTGCTGAAGTCTGTTTTGAAAAAGGAAGAATATCAAAATCTACACTGACAGGTGGCGTCTTAAATATGTGCAAGGCAAAGGATATCGATTCAACAATATTTATTCCTTGGCCGCATCCAATACAATCGTTACAGAGATACATCCATTTAGCGCATTGTAGCTTAAGGAAAAGTCGATGGCAAGAAAATGCGTTTCACATATTCTAAACACACTGCGAATCCTACATTAACAGCGCTTAAAACAGTATAAGGCTTAAAACGAGCTACTTGTACACAGCTAAAGTATCACGCTTATTTAGCGTGTATAACCTTGTTGGTATGGTACTTAAAAGATACGAATAATAATAATAATATTAGTTACTAATAAGTAATTTATCTTTCAGAGAATTATCTCAACTTTGTCGCTTGCCAGTTGACCCATTGAGTCTTGATTCGTCGAATGTCAAAACCTTTTTGTTGCTACAAGCTCATCTAACTCACCTCACTTTACCAAATACTGACTACTTGACGGATACCAAGTCAGTCTTAGACCAGGCTATCAGGATATTACAGGTAAATATAACTTAAGAACTTTAATAATAATATTAAAATCTTGAAAAAACTTCTAAGCTGGTTGAAATGAACGTGGACAAGACGAAAGTCATGTTTAATGATCATGCCAAGCCGAGGCTATTTAGCGTGGGAAACGCTATTCTCGAAGTTGTCAAAGAATACGTCTACTTAGGACAGACTATCCAAATAGGCATAGACAACTTTAGCAAAGAAGCCGACAGACACATTCAACTATGATGGGCTTTTTAACACCTGTTCGAAGGTGTATATTCTGTTAATTTCGTACGGAGTAGAGACGTGTACACTGACAGTGAGTCTGGCCCAGAAATCCAAAGTCGCTCAGCGAGCTATGGAGCTATATGAGCTAGAAATTCCTTTTATTAGCAAACTACCCTCATCTTTTAAATATGTTTTAAGCTATGATGATACAGCAGCCGAATATGATATGATTATCGATGTTTCTCCTTGTTAAGATTGTAAAGTGTTGATGCAGTCTAAATACAAGTCACATGTAGACTCGCAACATCTAAACCTCTACTGAACTATGTACGAGGGGCGTTCAAAATATTCTCGGTATGTGGATAAAAACAAACAAGTACGAAAAGTTTGATATTTTTATTTTTCAATATACTCCCCCCCTATGTTCATACACTTATAAGATCGATCAATTATTATTTTTAATCCCTCATAAAAATATTTTTTATCTTTGGTGTAAAAATGCTCCTCCACGGCCGTCTTCAACGCTTCATCGTCAGAAAATTTATTTCCACGCAGATCCTTTTTAAGATTGGGAAACAAAAAGAAGTCGCTTGGGGCTAAGTCCGGACTATAGGGTGGATGAGTAACAGTTTCAAACCCACATTCAACAATAGCTGCCTTGGCAATATGAGCAGTATGGACAGGGGCGTTGTCATGCAGAAGCAGAACACCTTTGGTTAACTTTCCTCGCCTCTTTTCTTTGATCGCATCTCTTAATTGACGTATAACGTTAGCGTAGTACTGCCCTGTGATATTTACACCTTTTTCTTTATAATCGATAAGCAAAACTCCTTCACAATCCCAAAATATTGTGGCCATGACCTTGCCAGCTGACGGGATTACCTTGAACTTCTTGGGATGAGCTGAACCCTTAATGTGCCACTGCATGGACTCCTGTTTGCTCTCTGGGTCATAATGATGAACCCAGGTTTCATCTCCAGTAACTATTTTTTGCAGCACCTCATCGGGATTTTCACCACACAGGTCGATAAAATCTGAACAGCAAGCCACACGCATATCCTTTTGAAGAAGCTTCAGCATTCGCGGAACCCATCTTGCACTTACTTTTGACATATTAAGATGGTCATGTATAATGTCATGTACGGTACCAATAGAGAGATTGGTTACTTGAGCTATAGATTTTACCTTCACTCGGCCGTCTTCCAATATAAGTTTTTCCACTTTATCAATATTTTCTTGTAAGGTAGCCACTACAGGCCGGCCAGGTCTAGGGTCATCTTCAATACTCTCCCTTCCACGCTTAAATTCGCTTGACCATTTTTGAATAGTAGATAAAGAAGGAGCAGACTCACGGTAAACACAATCCATTTCCTCTTTTATGGTTTTTTGATTTTTACCCTGTTTTGTCAAGAATTTTATGACGGATCGGTGCTCTAATTTCGTTAAAATTGTTAATTCGCTCATGGTGTTCATGTTTGTTCGGCAATTGCAGAAAAACAAAAGAACATCTCGGTTCCAATTTTACTTTTTTTTAATGTCAATCGATGAATCTTAGCGGCCAGTAACAAATATATATATAAAAGAGGTTGTAACGTATCAATACCGAGAATATTTTGAACGCCCCTCGTATATATTAAATATTAGAAGTGTACTACTAATATACTATCTCCAATAATTCCTTAAGATTAATCAAACTATTATAATCTTTACGTAAATTTTAATAATTTTGTAACTACCCTCATTTTTCATTATTTATTTATTTGCATACTTTTAACAATAAATGTCAACGTTTTAGCGACTATGTCGTTCTACTAACAAACAACCGTGAATAAAGAGAAACAACAGTCATTTATTTTCGTTTTTAGGCCATGATTGATACAGCAGCCGAAAATGGTTGGTTATCGGTGTGTTTACATTGTCAAGTATTAATGCAATCTATAGTACAAGCGAGGTGGCCAATAGACTCGTCTCTCACCACCCTGCCTCATGTGGACTCGCAACATATGCACCTCTTCGTACAAATGTGCAAACAGACAAACCAACCGTGCATGTTGTTAAACGGTCTAAAAGTCATGGGAACTAAGAACTACGAAGGAATCGCCAAGTTTTTGAGACAGGAGTTCACTGAAAATGAAATTGAGCAGATTTATAGAGTGAGTATTGCTTAAAGTTTATTAAATGTCATTTAATTTAAAAGCTGGATTTAAAAAAATATATGTTAAGAGGATATAATATACTAAATACTAACACACACAATATTATACATAAACATACACAAATTATTAACGTGGTTTAGAGCTATTCATAATGTGTGAATAGGCCAGTTTATTAAATGACGTTCTGTTTTGTTGCCTGCCTTATTTTTACCAGGAGATCATTCTATAAATTTGTATTAGCAAATACGCAAAACGAGTTGAAGATAAATCCAGAATGATGTGAGAAAGAAGAGAGTAAAAAAAATGTCTTTGTTGGCATCTCAACTGCTACTGTAGCAGTATACCCACTCAATATTTTATGGTTAATTATTTTTCTACCTATGTTATTAGTTGTATTCGCATATATACAATATACATATACAGGGTGTCCCAAAAATTAACGTCAAGCCGAAAACGGTTGATAGTGGTGACAGTTATCAGAAAAATAATAAAAAAAATCTATGTTAAGTTCTAGCTAGTATTATACCTTTCTGGAATCCTGACTAAATACACCATCTTTTAAAGTCACTTGCCGAAATAGCATAGTATTTTTTTTTTCAGTACAGTTAGTTAAAGTTGGGCGATGTAATAATTTTTCGTACATGGTGGGGCAAAAAAGTGATATTTTCTTAAAAACTGAGGCAGTTGTGTTTTAATTTTAGACTGTAGTTTACAGAAGGGTTATTGAGTGTTACACCACTCACAAAAAAAAAAATGAAAAGTAAAGATTTGTAGTCGCAGTACTTAAAAGATCATCACAGGGTGACAATTTTCTCTTTTTTTTTAATGTCAATAATTTGAAAAGTACTTAGATTTTTTTTTATTTTTTTTCTGATAACTATCACCACCTGGCCTATCAACCGTTTTCGGCTTGACGTTGATTTTTGGGACACCCTGTATGTATATGTTATATATTATACTATATCGTAATTGTCGTACATGAATATGCATTTATTATTTATTTCAGGTAATTTGCGATCTACCTACTCTTGATATAAGAATTAGTATCAGAGGTGCGTGGTTGGATGTAGAAGGTGAGACCGATGTACAAATTCGACAACCTCAACCAAGGGACCAATGGACACCTTTACATGCTAACCAAGTGAGTACTATCACATAATACCTAATACAAGTACAGACGATTCACTTCACAAAATTATTTAATTAAATTATTATTATAATTAAATTATAATAATTTTTTTTTTTAATAATAATATTTCCAGACAGGTCACACAGCGCCATCTAGTTTCCGTGGTAAGCTACAAGGCTTGTGTTACGGAAACTAGATGGGTGATAAACTACATATTATACTTTTTTTTGTATATACATATTATACATATAAACACCCGGACCGAGACAAATTATACAATGTATAACTTGCCCCCGGTGGGAATCGAACCCACGACCTCCCGAGTTCACGGCAACGTTTGTTACCACTAGACCACGGAGGCGGTCAGAATTATTATAATTATTATTAATGTATTTGTGATTATTCTCGAGATTGGTACGCTGAGACATCGACGAGGTTGCCACTTTCATGATGGGCCTATAGTTTCTGACTACTCCGAAAGGGACAGTCATGATGATACTTTACTTTTTGATATGTAGTATTAGTATATATTATTATTTTGTTAGTATTTACTTGGCACTCTGCCTGTAATCCGTTAAAACTTCCAAAGGTTAGCTGGTGGAAAATGACGCATAAAGCTCGTCTGTGCATAACAATTTCAAGTTAATTTAGTTTTTGTCCAATAAATAATTTTATACCTTTTTTTTTACCTGCAGGAATACACAATAATACTAAATGTGTCCCGTCGCGGTGGCAACCCCAACCAGGTATACTGTCCCAGATTTCCTCGGGGGAAGAATGAAGGGTGGTTCCTCACTTTAGGCACCGTGGACAACGAGGAACTCATAGCATTGAAAAGAATAACAGCTAACAGACCGAATACTACTAGCCAAGTTACTTTTTATACTCCAGAAAAAACAGGTGAGAATGCCAAATGCAATCATCATTCATCATTACAGCCCCTAAAACCAAGCGTCCTAGACCTCCAATATTGGAGATTGGCCTTCCAGAATATATGTCTGGAGAATTATGCCTACACTTGCCACGCTGGCCAGGCGGCTTGGCGAGGATATGATGTCATTTTTTTTATGACAATTCATTAACGATTCCACAAGTAGTGGAACCGAGAACGGTGGTGTTGTAAATCTATGACAAATGTACGTAAGAAAAGTGTATTTCTCATTGGTACATGCCGTGGGGGTTTGAACCAACTTTTATAGGATTTAAGGAATGCGTTCTTACAACCGAACCACCACCACGCCTGTAGATGCGATCAAGGATTTAATTAGAATAATATTCACTTACAAAATTACTGTGAGTAACTGGCAAGCGGACCTCTTGAGTTCTATTTGCATGTCATCTAACAATAAGGTTGATTTTCCCTTAAAGATATATTACCAATATTTTAATTAAAAAAGGAAAATTTGTCAAAACTGACACTTTCTTGGTCCATTTTTTTTTACATTATAGTAGTGGATGGTTAAAAATAAAACCAGTACTAAGGTATTAGTAATTAATAGTCTTGCCAGCCGACAATAAGTTGGCTGTAAATAACCTGGTATGGTGGAATTAGATTTAAAATTAAAGACAAATTTCTTCATTTCATGGATTATCCGTGCGGGTGCCGGGTCCATCTATAGATTAGGTGTAAGATAGACAAAGGAGGCGTCACCTTTTTATTTCGCAACAAGACGCACACCATCCACTATTCTGCTCCTCGAATACTGATATAACCGAATACTGATTCTGTTAATGTCATCTTGGAAGCTCGTTCCATAAATGTCATCTTGGTAGCTCGTTCCATAAATGTCATCTTGGAAGCTCGTTCCATAAATGTCATCTTGGAAGCTCGTTCCATAAATGTCATCTTGGAAGCTCGTTCCATAAATGTCATCTTGAAATCTCGTTCCATATATGTCATCTTGGAAGCTCGTTCCATAAATGTCATCTTGGAAGCTCATTCCATAAATGTCATCTTGGAAGCTAGTTTCATAAATGTCATCTTGGAAGCTCGTTCCATAAATGTCATCTTGGAAGCTCATTCCATAAATGTCATCTTGGAAGCTAGTTTCATAAATGTCATCTTGGAAGCTCGTTCCATAAATGTCATCTTGGAAGCTCGTTCCATAAATGTCATCTTGAAAGCTCATTCCATAAATGTCATCTTAGTAGCTAGTTTCATAAATGTCATCTTGGAAGCTCGTTCCATAAATGTCATCTTAGTAGCTAGTTTCATAAATGTCATCTTGAAAGCTCGTTCCATAAATGTCATCTTAGTAGCTAGTTTCATAAATGTCATCTTGAAAGCTCGTTCCATAAATGTCATCTTAGTAGCTAGTTTCATAAATGTCATCTTGGAAGCTCGTTCCATAAATGTCATCTTGGAAGCTCATTCCATAAATGTTGATTTTGTTTTTCAGGTCGTATAATCTACACCCTGTACATATTCAGTGACAGCTACCTGGGTTTAGACCAGCAATATGATATTCAGGTCGAAATCCTGGACCCGTTACCGCACGAGAACTATATGGAACCAGTTTGTGATACAAAGTGAATTTATTTATTTATACCTGCGTTGTTTTTTTATAATCGATAAATTATATAATTATTATTATTTTTGTTTAATTTAAGAAAAAATCTGCCCACTTTATTAGTGAAAACTTGTTTTATTCTATGTAAATTAATATCCATTAAATATAAATTAAAAGCTACCTAAAGAATAAAATTTAAAAAAAACTAAATTATAAATGAAAAATGTCCTCTAGAGACGTCCCATCCGAGATAGTCCCAAGGAGACTGGCAAAATTTCCTCTCTGTATAGCGAGGCTAATACGTTGGCAGAAATAATTGCCAGCCTTCCTGTCTCCAGACCTTTCCGTCAGCCGCTTTGACAACTCCTTGGCCTGAATGATCGTTTCTACCTCAAACGGCACAAATTCGTAACCGGTACAGAAAAAATCTGCTGACATTTGAATCCGCCTCGAAAAACCGCCTCCGTGGTCTAGTGGTAACAAACGTTGCCGTGAACTCGGGAGGTCGTGGGTTCGATTCCCACCGGGGGCAAGTTTTACATTGTATAATTTGTCTCGGTCTGGGTGTTTATATGTATAATATGTATATATTTACCAAAAAAAAAAAGTATAATATGTACTTTATCTATATATATCTAGTTTCCGTAAAACAAGCCTCGTAGCTTACGACGGAAACTAGATGGCGCTGTGTGACCTGTCTGGAAATATTTATTTATTTAATTTGACCCGCCCCCTCTTCAATACAATCCTGGCTTCGCCCTTGCTTAAATATATAGTAGTGTAAACTCCATGTAACGTCACTTGATTTATAGACGAACTCCCTAAAGCATCGAAATCAATTGGTTTTGGTTGGTTTAGCTTGTCTTTTAATTCTGATTTTTTTATCTGATTATTCTCTCCATTTAACGACAACTCTATAACGCCATAAAATGCAGTCCCTTCAGTGTCGTTATATAGAGTTTACACTGTATCTTGAATGCTCAGAGAATATTTGATATAAAACTCGTATTTGTATCATTGCAATTAGTCTTAACACAGGTGATTGGGTTAAGGGGTTAATCTTTGCAATCCTACCTTCTGCTCGCACAATCCAACAGCAACATTCCAAAGATTTTTCGAATCAAGTATCAACTAAGAAATAAAATTACAGACATATATTTGTCTTGCCCTCCTGAAGCACTATATGTGTATATATATATATATATATATATATATATATATATATATATATTAGTCACTCGATTTAACGACAAACTAAAGCGTCGAAATCAATTGGCTTTGGTTGGTTTAGCTTGTCTTCCAATTCTGATTTTTCTTCTCTCCATTTAACGACAACTCTCTATAACGCCATAAAATGCACAGTCCCTTCAGTGTCGTTATATAGTTTACACTGTATATTGATCATAGATATGTTATAGTAAGATAAGAGAATAACGTTTTTTAAACAAGTATGGAAGTGAAAAAAATATCCTAGTAATTGATAAATTAATGTCCAGTTGCAGAAAGGCTGATTATCTTTTGACATGATTAACGTAAAATAACCAAAGTCACAAGCTACCTACCAATGAATTTGCTTTATATCAAAATATTGATCATATATTATTTTAATCACCTTTCTGCATCTGGCCGTATATTTCTCAAACTTGAGAAATTTTTGAATATGTTGCAATGTGCGAGCGAGAAGGATGCAAAGCGTTAAACACTTATCTTTTAAAATAAAATACACGTTAATCAGATTGCAGTTTTTATTCCTTTATGTTTTACAATTGTAAATAATTACAGCCATTCTAAGATCTACAAGACTCCCATCTACAGTTCCTTTCCACGACTACAATTTATCCCTTTAAACTAGGTACACATAATCCCTTAATTACATCTCACCATGTCGTTAACACGCCGTATTATACAAGTAGGCGCGCCGGATTGAATTGTCAAGTTGCTTTTTCGCAAGACCAAGACCACCGATATTTTAGGAAGACTGGTCTTGATCTTTCGCATGAGTCACGCAAGACTCATGCTTACAGCGAATTTCTCGAACGTATTTTTGGTACTTAATTATTACTGAAGTAAAAATATATTCACAAACATATCTTAAGAAATAATTAAATAGGGGTCAAAAAACTTGTCATTTACACAAATGTGCATTGTCAATTTAAAAAAAAACTGAAAAGATCGTTGAAAATACGTTCTCCTCCGATAAAAAAAAGATGGCACAAAAATAATGTAACAAACATATTATTTGTATCAAAATACAAACCAATACCCACTCTAAGCATATTTGATAACGGGATGTCCCAATAAGAACGCCGGATTTAAATTTGCCGCCATTTTGTTAATACGAGTTTTACGGTGTTTTTTTTTGACAGTTGTAACGTACAGACCACGAGATTGAATTGGCACAAATGCCTTAGTGGCGATTGCCATTACTAGTCTTACTAGTTTAAAAAAAGAAGAAGAAGAATCGCTATAAATGCTATGGAAAAGTATTATTATTGTAAATACACATTACAAAAATGGTGAAAGTTTTGCGAAAACAGCCAATTACGAGTACCTACGTCAAGTTTTCGGTCGACAATAATACGACAAATGAATCGACAGTGAGGTGTTTAATTTCAAAATTTGAGACCAAATTCAGGATGAGAAGATTGTTCGTCGTCGTCCTTGTCGGTCACTCGTTTTAGTAAGGGAATCTGGCCGAGAATCCTGGAACCTCCATTCGGCATCGTGGGCAAGAATTAAACATTTCCAGAAGTATGCAACGAATTTTGGTAAAAGATCTGAATTTGCACGCGTACATGATTCAGTTGGTGCAAGAAATCAAGACATTTTTTTCTTTAAAATCAAATCCGACGCTCTTGTTGGGACACACTATATTTGACCTCTTTACTAAATAAAAAACAGTATAAGTCTTACAGCAAACAAGTCATTGACAACAATTATTTAAAATGCTAATAAAAGCTAAAAGATTATTTACTATTCGCTAATGATACATAAATGCTTTAAAATAGTTTACATTTTTATTTGACTAAATTATTTATTTAAAAAAATAGCTACAATAACAAGCTAATACACAAGTACATATACAAAGTACTTGTGTATTAGCTTGTTATTGTAGCTAGTTAGAAAATGGCTAGCCATTAAAAATTTAAAAAAAAAAGAATAATAGCGAGCTCCCATACATAAACTTACCTGAACTAAATTTGCAACTTTTTTACTTCTTAAAATATACAAAACACCCTTTTTTTTGACGCTATCATATAGCAATGGTATAAAAGCGATAAAACACAGTATCCGTTTGAGTCAATAACAAAATTATTATCAAAAATATAGTAAAATAGAAAAAATATTAAATTGGGTTTAACTTCGCTCGCACAATCAAATATTTTCAAACATTCTTCAAGGAAATGCAGCCTATCAACTTTTTAGGAAGTAAAATTGTATTGAACTGACATTTTGAACATACAGTGTAAACTCCATGTAACGTCACTCGATTTAACGACAAACTCCCTAAAGCGTCGAAATCAATTGGCTTTGGTTGGTTTAGCTCCAATTCTGAATTTTCTCCTCTCCATTTAACGACAACTAGAGTAACGCTATAAAATGCACAGTCCCTTCAGTGTCGTTATATAGAGTTTACACTGTATTTACACTTTTACAACAAAGATATACTAACGATTTTCCTCTATACTAAAACATGATTATATGATATGATATATCCAAATAATCAGTAATTTTAATATTATAGAAAGTAAAGTATCATCACGACCGTTTTCCTTTCGGGGTGGTCAGAAACGACGCTTATAAATAAGCGGATTCACATTTAGCCAACTTTACTATAGGCCAATCATGACAAGTGGCAAGCTCGTCGATGTCTCCAGCGTACCAAACTCGAGAAATATCACAAATAAATTAAATATTAATTAAATGTGTATTTATATACATTAATTAATATTTTTGTGTCCCGACCAGGAATTGAACCCGGTACCTCCGAGTCTAAATCCATGAACTTAACCGCTAGACCACGGAGGCAGTTATAATAGACTAGTCTATTATAAAGTTTATAATAGACTAGTTTTCTCAAAATTACCTACACACTTAGCTTAAAAATCTTTGAATGTATTGGATTGTGCTTGCAAGAATGGTGCAAAAGCCTTAAATCCTCCTAGATAAATAGTAATAGTCGGGGTTATAAAAACATCTACACAATTACTTTATACACAAATATAAAAGTAAAGTATCATCACGACCGTTTCCCTTTCGGCCAGCGTACATAAATCGAGAAATATCACAAATAAATTAAATATTAACCTACCTCCATGTCTAAATCCACGGATCTAACCGCTAGACCACGAAAGCAGTTCTGAAGAAACACATTAAGATCCAAGGCCTCGATTCTGCTATTGTTTAAACATTCTCATACCATTATCATCGAATTCTATCACAACTCTACTGACATTGTGTCTTTAAAACATAGCAATTAAGTCAAAACCATCGATAATATTTTTAATGAGATATGAATACCGCATTTAAAATCTGGTTTAGAGAAACAGAATGCCTTTGAACATTATAATGTATAAATTATATTATGCTTGATTAGCATTTTAATACAAAACCCATATCTGGGTTAAAAATCTTAAGTATCGAATAAACCAAAAGAATGTAATTAAATATTAGTATACATGTATATGAATGTTAGATACCCGTTTAATTAAAAAAATAATTAATTTATATATTGCATATCAGTTATACATTTTATTTTAAACAATAGTTTTATATTTTTTTAAATATTATTATATTTATGTTTTTATTGATTTTTAACCTTTGGTGTGCAGTGGTATGGATCCGTCCATATCCCCGTCGTCTGTCGAGTGTAAATTTAAATGTATCATTCAACTAAGCCATTCATTTATAAGGTAAGACAATTTAGGGGGGGAAGAGGGTCGACCATGTCTTATTTTTTCTTACAAGGGTGAGGACCCCATGATAGTTCTTACGCAAATTACGAAATTTTAAAAGTTAAGATCATTTCAGTGGCAACAACATGTGATCTTGCGCTCAAATGATAGTAAAAGTCGCGCGAGGTCTATGAATGTTAGCAACTGGAATGAGACACTCATGACTGACATCAGTCCCTAACACTATGCCGGCTTGACTGGGCATGACAGCAATTCGAGCCTAATCCCGAAACGTGTGAATACACTTAACTGGGTTCATCAGCAAGAACGGTGGATACTTCCCTGTCCCGGCAGACTTGGCAAATTACCACCATCAGCCTACCAACTATTTAACACCTAACTTTAAAACAAAACCAAAATTGATTATGTTTATAGGTATGTATTCATTCTCTCCTTTAAATTCTTATGTAATAAGTATTAAACACTGAGGGAAAGGGTCAGCCTATTTTTTTTTTTCAGGGTCAAAACTGATGAAAATTGTCTTACGTAATAAATGAATGGCCCCAGATTATAAACAAAATTATATTATTATTCATAAAACTGTAACTAATAGTGTAAAACAAGTATTGAATCACCCTTAATAAAAACATTTATGGCCAGTTGCAGAAAGGCTCATTTTCTTTTGACATATTTAACACATGAAAATGTCGATAAATATATTTAAAAATCTCCTCATTGCCCATTCCTAAATAAACAAAATAATCCCACCACCTGATATCTATTTCTGTCTCTTTTTATTTGTTGTGTAAATAATACATATTTTTTCCTTCATTTTCTTACATAAATTTAGTTAAATGTATATATTATTATTATATATTTTATAGGTATTTGTGTATTAGTATGTAAATTATTGTTATGTATGTTTAAGTATTTGTTTTTATTTCTAATGCACCCGCAATCGTCTACCACACTCCCAAAGGCTAGCTAGTATAAAATGCCGAGAGGCATTAAGTTCGCCTTTGTACTCAACTGTTAAGTTTTTAAGTGCAATAAAGAATTTATAAATAAATAAATGATTATGAGACAAGCATTGTCTGAAATAACCGAAGTGACAAGCTAACTACTAATCATATGGTCTAAATAAAAATTTATATCATAGATTATTTTAACTATCCTTTCTGCAACTGGCCATTACCTAGTTATTCAAAAATTTTGTCTGATCAGTGTCAAGCATTCAAGGAAGGTACCAGAAGGTTAATGGCTATCATATGCAAATTTTTACATAGAAGTGAATACCTCAAAAAGCTTGTCTCTACCGACATAATCTGTTGATTAAAACTTGTGGTAAATGAATGGTTTAAAGATACTTTTTATTGCAATAAAAACTGTTAGGTAATATATCCACTATATTCTTGCAAAAACTTAAGCTCATTGACTATATTTTTCAGACTTAAAAATTATTGAATTTTGGAGTGTCCTAGCAAGAGTGATGCATAGCTAAATACTCTTAAGATATTTAAAGCCTAATCATATAAATTTTAGATGGCATTATAAACATATTTATAAAGTGGACAAACTGCCTGAGAATACAATTGTTCATTATGATTTAATTGATTTTATAACTGATATGCAATCAGTAAATCTATTATACACTCAGACAAGATCAAAAATACTTGTTGGAGTGTCGGCTGGCTGTTATTTGTTTTTCTTGCCATCATACTCAATGGCTCTGTTCTCCGAGATGATCTGACGTTCCCTCCTCAAGATCCTATCCAACTGATCAGTGAATGCATCAAACGAAAACCTAGTATTGAACCTTTTTTGACCAGCTTCTCCTAATTTTTCTCCTAATTCAGGTGTTAAAAGAAGCTTTTTCATGGCATTAGCAAAAGCTTTGCTATTTGGCTCACACAAAAACCCAGTTACATCATTAACAATAGTCTCAGTTGGACCTCCACTGTTAACGGCTATCACTGGCTTTCCAAAATACATGGCTTCAAGTGGAACAATCCCAAAGTGTTCATTAGAAGGAGTATAAAGAAGTGCTTTGCAGTTGAACAATAAGGAAATTTTCTCAATATCAGAAGGAGACTTCATAAATGTCACTTTATCCTCTATATCCAGTTCTCCAGCCAAATCAGTCAGCTCCATGTAATGCTCCATATTCTCCAAGTTTATTGGATCAAATCCTCCCGCCATAATCAAATGAACTCTCCTCCAGACATTATAATCTTCTAATATATGCATCAAATGCTCCATCGCCTGTAACGCTAATTTTAAATTCTTCTTCCTTTCATATCTGTTTATAGATAGAAATATATACTTATCAGTTCCTACCGGCACTACTTCTTTCAAGGGCTTCGGAATTGTGGTTTTGAAAAACTCTGTGTTTATTGATGGATAACAGATATCTGGAGTATCTTTAATTCTTTGAAATGCCTCTTGGTAGACTCTGGCTGTGTATTTACTGTTAACGAGGACCTTATCAGCCTGCGCCGTCGTCAGCTCTTCCAACCAGTTCAACGGAGCTCGGTAAATCCTTTTCAAAAGTCCTCCTTCAGAACTCAGCAGCTTATCAGGATGATGGCAATAGAACACAACCCGAAAAGGCCGACTACGAGAACATTTTAGGAACGGAATACATAAAGAAATTAAATCACAGAATACTAACATGGGCTCTTCAACAGGAATCACATACCAAGCTAAGTAAACAGCTGCATAAACCATCCGTGTATATGCACACACTGCCTTGAATCTCCCGAATATAGACCGTGGAATCCAATCTCCAACCACGCTGACTGGAAATGTACCGTTCCTGGTTTCGGCAAAGCAATGCGTAGGATCGTGATGGTTGGTGTAAAAAGCTACATCGTGACCCCTATTTTTAAAAGCCAAAGCGGCATCCAAAACCAACCGCTCTGCCCCTCCAATACCCAAATCTGGGTGGAGAAAGATTATCTTCACCATTACAATATAATTTATACTTTATTCACTTCCAAATACAATAATAAAACTGACGAACGCAAATATTGCAAATCAAATCGCGGCGCTGTCACTTTTTATTATTATTATTTTGTTTCTCATTAGCACAGACTATATAGCTAATAAGGCAACGGGATCTAGCCCATACAGCCATATCTGTTGATATCACAGACTATAAAGAGTCCAAGTAGTTGATATCAAACACGTAGTTTACAACGCGGTAAAACCACAAAAAAATTAACTGCTTCTTATGCCATATATTTACCCCATGTTCGACTTGCCTCTGTAAGCGCTTTTTTTTTCTTTATTTCGCTTTGAAAGTTCGACTTGCGTTTTCGTTCAATTTATGAAAATTTTAGTAGCGAGTTTTGCTTTCAAGTCGCACAGGGCATTAGTGTCAAACGCAAATGGTTTTCTATTATTCTCATTAGGACCAAAGATCAATGGTCTTAGATTAGGACATTATTAAACCACAGATTAATTAAACTAAACAACCCTTGTGACAATATTTATGTATGTCCTTTATGTGTTTTATATTTACGAGTTTATAAGGAATAAAACATAAGAAATAAAACATTATTTTTTACTGAGCTTTCTTTAATATAAAAGGTTTTTAAAAATTATTTTTTAGGCACACATTGTTCACTTAAAACTGAATAATAATTATTATAGGTAATGGAATGTAATGTTACACTTTAATTTAACTTATTAAAGAAGTTTGACTACTACAAACTACTGTAGCTAAAGTTCATTAATAACATAAGCTCTGAGAGAGCTATCATCTGTCAGCTATAATAGATTAAAAACATGGTACTAATTGAGATATTTATTTGTAATAAAACCAAACCCAAGGAACACAGAGCTCAAGCGACCTACTGAAAAATTTTGATGAAATTTGGCACTTGTTTCTTTATATTCCTTATTCAAAATTTACAATATGTTACCTTAATTTACCAGAAATGTCGATAAAAATTACTAGCGCAAGGAAAATATCAAGCCATAATAGTATCACTTCTGATAGATTTATAGATAAATTATGAATTGCACAAAAAATGAAACACTTTACGGTACATGGTAGAGCTCAAATGTCTAAAAACATTATCTAACAGATAACCTCAAAAAAGAGACCTGGCATTGATTGAGTAACCAAATTAAATCTATCTTTTATGTAACAAAAGTAACAGTTTAAGGAAACTGCTGGTATCATACAATTTTTTTAAATTTAATGTAAGTTCCAATTCCCGGCTACAATTAATATATATGTATATACAGGCTTTAACATAGTTTGTTAGGGTCACCATTGCTGTTGTTAGCATTTAGTTTTTCATTCAAATACTTGATTATTTATATATTTATCGCCATAGGGTCCTATTGGAAACTTAGTTAAGTCAAAATTTATTAATAAAGTGCAAACAAAATACCTGGCCAGATAGGGTGATACAGTATGGCTAGGAACAGCCCCAATTTCCATTGTAGTGTGGACTCTTCCACTTCTAAGCCTAATATTTATTATACTAATTTAGGTTTAGTTAATAATAATTACTAAACTATATAATTATCATCAAATAACAAATGTTACAAAATTTTATGCTTTTCTTAGTCAATCGCGCCAACATCACATATGTAGGAGAAATTGAATGGAGTGACAGAGCAATGCTCCAATGCTCTCCCAGAGACTAAGGGCTGGATGAAAAGTCTGACTAAAGCACATGCTTTCTAATGCCAAATGTGACAGGTTTTAAATGTCGTTGAACCGACTATTAATCATGCATAAGGGTGGAGAGTCTATGGAGATTGTGATGAATAACATACTGTAGTTTCACCTTGAATGTCTGTCTCACTAGGCATACAGAAAGGTCGGAAATTAACTTATAGTTCTCCATTCTCTTTCTTTTCAATCTTCACAAGTTCAACATTAAATGTAAGAGTAGCAGATTTTGGTATCTTAGGTGGAGCACCAGCTTCTCCATAAGCCAGTTCTGGTGGAATAACCAGCTTCCTATGTTCTCCTTCGCACATACCCAGTAAACCTTGGTCCCAGCCCTTAATTACTTGGCCTTGACCTAGAGTAAAAGTCAAAGGTTTGCCGCGAGGAATAGAACTGTCAAATTCAGAACCATCTTCAAGAGTTCCCTGAAATAATATATATATTTTAACATTTAATGTTATCAAAGACAATTAAAAATATATTTAACCTATTACATGTAGTTGTGACATGTCATTATTTAATAATATGAAAGTTGTGTACTTTTGAAAACAACAAGGGCCGGTGCAAGGGAAGATTAAAATAATCTATGATCAAAAATTTGATATACATTATGTGATTAGTAGTTAAGCCAATGACCTGCCTCATACCTTCAACATATCAAAAGATAATCAGCCTATCTGCATTTTAAGGTTATGTGATTTATTTTGGACGCAATTTAGGGAGTAATAGTTGGAGTCCAGTATTTCAGTATTCACCAGATTGCAAAAAAACATTTTCTTATTACATTGAATGGACGTTTCTTCTGCTTGTGGACAACTAAACAGCAAACCAGTCCAAATGAGGAAGCTGGTAGCAGAAGTAACATTTCTTTCTAAGGCTTTCTAAGTCAATATAATAGCAAAATCTCTGGTGGGCAAGCTGCCTTTAGACTGCGCAGATTATAGGCCAACGATAGATTAAATTCCAATATTCATAATTATTTATACTGCCAGACATTTTCCATCAGAAAGAGACTGACTTATGGTTATCAAAAGTGCTAGAACGAGAATTTAAATAATTTCTAACAGATTCAATATCCTAATTTATTGCAACGCCAACGCTAGCAATAAAGTTGGTTCAGTGTAACTTTTTAATGAAAGTTTAAAATAATTTTGTAATAAATACCGTATAATGCATGTGTAATAAATCTCCCTTCTTGGACTTATAGAGGCATTCAGTAGGCCGCTTTTTTACACCAATTTGTAATTTCTTTGGGGAAGACTCATTGCAATAAACAACACTCGCCAATACGCCTAATAATACATAAGTAACTAAAGATATATTAGCCATCTCGGATTAGGCAAGTCGCCAAAATACCCTTTTATTTTTGAAAAAGCAAGCAATGCAATTTCGTATTACGTTGGCCACAGACTATCCTATCGTTCCGATACGCGATAATAGTAACCTAAGCACGCTTAAAAGTGTTCCGATACGCGCTTAAACTGTTTTGCGAAGCTGTGTGACGTCACAAATAACATCATTTCTCGCGCTTAGACTGCTCACGATATCGAGGTATATCGCTCTGAACGCTGTCAGTTTTTTGTCATTATGTCGCGCGCCATTTTCAAGTTTATGTAAATTAAGTTTTCTTTTAAATTATTTAATATTGTAATTCGTTTATACTGTTAGTATATTACATCCAAAACAAATCTATAATTAATATTTAAGTAGGAAGTGAAAAAAAATGTCTGTAATACGGCAAGTTATTTTAAAAGACCAAAATTAGTTAATAATATTAAACTTTACACATATAAAGACGAATAAACCAAAAGATGTATATTTGTTATATTGTAATTCGTTTATACTGTTTCTATATTACTTCTTAAACAAATCTATAATTAATATTTAAGTAGGAAGTGAAAAAAAAATGTCTGTAACACGTCAAGTTATTTTAAATTACCAAAATAAGTTAGTCAGACTTGGCTGTATGGGCTGTGTCACACACACGGTATGTCGCGTGTCGTTCCGAGACACGATAATAGTAACCTAAGCACGCTTAAGGTGTTTTGCCAAAGCTGTGTGACGTCACAAATCACATCATTTCTCGTTCTTAGACTGCTCACGATATCGAGGTAGATCGCTCTGAGCGCTGTCAGTTTTTTGTCATAATGTCCCGCGCCATTTTCAAGTTAATTTAATATTAGGTTTTCTTTTAAATTATTTGATATTGTAATTAGTTTATACTGTTTCTATATTACTTCTTAAACAAATTTATAATTAATATTTAAGTAGGAAGTGAAACAAAAAAATGTCCGTAACACGGCAAGTTATTTTAAATTACCAAAATAAGTTAATAATATTAAACTTTACACATATAAAGATGAATAAACCGAGAGATGTATGTTTGTTATTATACATACTCAAAGATGTGGAATCCGCAATTTAATTTCCATACATTTTTTAAAAAAGTAACATTTTATGAATGAAAATGTGATTTAGACCGTTCCGAATTGATATCACGCTCTGAGCACCCAAATCGCGATATTTGATTCGGAACGACGGTCAGTGTCTTATTCGTTCTAAGCGCTCTAAACACGATTCGGTAATTTAGTAATCAGCACTTATTTTGGTAATTTAAAATAACTTGCCGTGTTAAAGACTTTTTTTTTCACTTCCTACTTAAATATTAATTATAGATTTGTTTAAGAAGTAATATAGAAACGGTTTAAACGATTACAATATTAAATAATTTGCAAAAGCAGTCTAAGCGCGAGAAATGATGACATTTGTGACGTCACATAGCTTTGACAAAACAGTTTAAGCGCGTCTCGGAACATCTTTAAGCGTGCTTAGGTTACTATTATGGCGTCTCGGAACGAATAAAAAAATAAATCTTTTCTCATTCCGAATCGCGCTCAGAGAGCTTAGAACGAACATGACACTGAACATGACATGAAATATCGCAATTTGGATGCTCAGAGCGTGATATCAATTCGGAACGGTCTAAATCATATTTTTTCATTCATAAAATGTTAGTTTTTTTGCTCGGAACACCTTTAAGCGTGCTTAGGTTACTATTATCGCGTATCGGAACGAAGTTTATCTGTGGGCATAATACTTGTGTTGTGTCACAGATTATCCGCTCATTCCGAATCGCGCTCAGAGCGCTTACAACGATTATGACACTGACCGTCGTTCCGAATCAAATATCGCGATTTGGATGCTCAGAGCGTGATATCAATTCGGAACGGTCTGATTCACATTTTCATTCATAAAATGTTAGTTTTTTTTTTAAATGCATGGAAGATAAATTGCGGATTACACATCTTTGAGTATGAATACTAACAAATATACATCTCTCGGTTTATTCATCTTTATATGTGTAAAGTTTAATATAATTAACTTATTTTGGTAATTTAAAATAACTTGCCGTGTTACAGACTATTATCGCGTATCGGAACGAAAGGTATATAGACAATAGATATAGGATACTATAAATCTATGATATAGACATGTGTTTAGCTATATAGTCTGTGCATTGTGTTCACAGATTATAATTGTGTTGTGTTCACAGATTATATAGAGTTGTGTTGTTGTTCCTTGGCATAATAAATAAATAGTAAAAAAGTTTTATAGTAATTTTGATAATAAAAATGAATAGACCAAAGAAATATTTGACTGAATATCGCAAGACTTTATTAAACCGGCTAAATGTTCCAGTAAACTTTTTAGCATATCTCGAGAATATTTTGGCAAATGATGTGGAAACATCCAAGAACACATTTCATAAAATAATGGTTAGTATTATGCCAATATATATATATAAAACATTAGATTGAGTTTCTAAAATCTAAAATACTTTCTCAGATAAATATTTATCTTAAAAGATACACAGACTTATAGCTAGAGCGAGTAATTTTGATAGGATATTCTCCTAATAATGATCCTAGATTAAAGGTCCCATACAAAATAAAAACTATATAGGTACTGTCCATTATGATTATACTTATAACTTAAATCAACTAAATAAGTAATGATTGGGGCAAACGGGTTCTAGAGTTTAGACCACATATGTGAAGACTCAGAGTGAGACGACCCCTCGCCTGATAGACAGATGACCTGAAGAGGGTCGCTGGTAGGAGTTGGATGAAGGTGGTGAAAGATTGTGTTAATTGGCGAGGCCTACATACAGCGGGGAGAGATAGAGGCTGATAATGATGATGAAGGAATAAAACGACAATGCTTAGTGGCACCAATATAAACTCTCTGCCAATGTAATGATTAATGATAAAAATTACATTGGATGTATCAGTTTCTTTTTTAAAAGGTTGGCCTTCAGCTGGTACAATTTTTAACTTTATTTGTTAAAATTATATAAATTTTGTTTGGAATAACCCAGGCTTGAATCTGGGCAAAAATGATCCAAATGATCAAGAAGAAGAGTGAGTTCGCACCATTTTGTATGGACAAGTCCAAGTTTTATTGTTAGTGAAAAGTGGTGTTATTTTGTTTAATAATGTGCTACAATGTGAACAATTATGGAAAACTATAAATTTGAATCTATATATGGGGCAGAAGTTGTAGTTTAGTTTTTGCGGTTTTTCTGCGCTGTGAACATATACATGACATGTTTGGGAAATATTGTCTTAAATTACTCCATGAAAAGCATCAAATTCTGCAACACTTGGAATTTGATGATCACCAACTCGGTTGTAAACTCTGTTATGAATAAATTACGTGTTTATGACTGATATATTCACAACATAAAGTTAATATTATGATCTCACAGAAGAAATGATTAGGAATGGGTTCAAGACTCAGCTTTACGCAGTGGAAGGTGGTGAGAGAGGAATTCCAACAAAATCTTTGCACCAAAAGAATCAGACCTAAGCAGGTCTGCCATCAATACATTTATGAAAAGAGCTACCAAGACGGCATTAATGGAATCATACAGTATTTGGTTGGGTAGGGAGAGGAGCGAATAGTGGATGGTGAGCGTATTATCACGCCTATTGTCACGCCTATTGTCGGTGGCAAGCCCAAGACACCATTCTACTCATCTCTTACCCGCACACAATGCACCAGGCACCCGCGCGGTGAATCCATGGAATGCTTATAATTTTTTTTTTTACCAGAACATTCAAAAACAAGAAATCAAGAAGAAGACTTATGGTGTCTTCAAACATAAAACAAATTCTAACTGAAAAATCATAAAATTTTGTAATACTGGGTTTTGTTTTAGCACTACAGAACTCATGTTTAAGTAGAGATAATTAAAATTAATTTGAAGGGAAAATATGAAGTTTAGGTCTACTGTTGAAGCCCATCTTCAACAGTGAACGGACTCTAATGTTCTAGGGGATGTGATGTGACTTTATTATAATAATGTATGAGTATACCTACTTATTTGGTTGTCCAAAATAAATCTGTCTTTAAAGTTTTATTATATTTATGTATTTTCTTACAGGTTCATAGTTGGTGCGAAACCGCAGAATCATTATTTAAAACATTAACAGATTATACTGGCGGGCCTCCATTTTTACCCATCAAATATGTGTATGGCGTTGGCATATCTTCCTTTTACACCTGCGACTTGAAGTTAGTCTTAAAAGCTTTGAAACATGACTTTTTGTTTCCATACAGGAGTAATATGTTTAGTTTTGACATTATGTTTAACGATAAAAATTGTGAAGAGTTATTCATGGTTTCGTTAAATTTGGATGATATTGTGGGTGGAATGGTCAGTAGGAGATTCACCCAGGAGTGTGAGTTGAACTTATCTGATTTTTGTTGTGATACAGGTAATTAATTATTTTATGCAATTTTATGTCTTAAGTTTAAATATCTAAGAATATATTATATGACTAATTCATAAAACTGCCTCAGTGGTATTAAATAAAGCGCATGGTTGCTTGTCAATGAGTGTATATTGTACTACCCACAACATCCATACTTTTATTAATTAATAAAAGGAGTGACATGTGGGTAATCTAATAATAACAAATTATTATAAATTGGGGCACAATAATATATATTAATTTAAATAAAATTAATATTTAATTTATTTGTGATATTCCCGAGTTTGGTACGCTGGAGACATCGACGTGCTTGCCGCTTGTCATGATTGGCATATAGTAAAGTTGGCTAAATGTGAATGCGCTTCTTTGTAAGCGTGGTCTCTGACTACCCTGGAAGGGAATGGTTGTGATGATACTACTATGTAGTCTATATGGTGGATGCTGAGAAAATGGCGGCTGATGGCCTAGGTCGACCGAGACTGCATATCCGCTACTGGATATATATATGAATAGATATAGTAAGGTTCATACATAAATGGATAAATATTCGTAAACTATAAAATATTGAGTAGGTATTAAGGCTCAGTTGTTTTATAACATCCTAAAAAGGTGGGTTCCTACTTTGTCATAGATTTACAATACCACCATTCCTGTATGTCGAAGAGCATGTTAAGCCGTTGGTCCTGCAGCCCTATTCTGTTACTTAAGCGCAAACGTTAAATAATGAATTCCGTTAACTATATATATATATATATCACGCTATTAAGGTTGATATTTGCACGGACGCTATCAAAGTCAAGCGCTTATAGAGTTGAGAATTAAATAATATTTTGTAATTATGACGCAACCTCTGACGTAAATAATAACCGCTGGTTCCACAAATACCTACTTGTGGAATCATTAATAAATTGTCATACTCGTATATCAAGCTATTAAGGTTGATATTTGCACGGACGCTGTCGATGTCGAGCGCTTATAGAGTTGACAATTAAATAATAGTTTGTAATTATGACGACTGTAAGGGTTGGTATGAAGGAAAGCATAGGGACAAAAATAAGGAAAAGCATGCTACGATGGTTCGGGCATGTTGAAAGGATGAGCGATGAAAGATTGACGAGCCAGATATATAATGCGAAAGTTGTGGGTAAAAGAGGCCCTGGCAGACCGAGACTCACATATCACGATCAAATAAATAAAACACTGACTGAAGGTGCATTAAAAAGTCTTCGTAACCAAAGGGCATGTATGAAGAGGTTAATGAATGTCGACGAAGCGAAAGAGGTATGTCGTGATCGTGTCAAATGGCGCTCAATTGTCTCTGCCTACCCCGCAAGGGATCTGGCGTGAAGATATGCAATTATGACGCAACCTCTGACGTAAATAACAACCGCTGGTTCCAACAAATACCTACTTGTGGAATGATTAATAAATTGTCATACTCGTATATCACGCTATTAAGGTTGATATTTGCACGGACGCTGTCGATGTCGAACGCTTATAGAGTTGACAATTAAATAATAGTTTGTAATTATGACGCAACCTCTGACGTAAATAACAACCGCTGGTTCCACAAATACCTACTTGTGGAATGATTAATAAATTGTCATACTCGTATATCACGCTATTAAGGTTGATATTTGCACGGACGCTGTCGATGTCGAGCGCTTATAGAGTTGACAATTAAATAATAGTTTGTAATTATGACGCAACCTCTGACGTAAATAACAACCGCTGGTTCCACAAATACCTACTTGTGGAATGATTAATAAATTGTCATACTCGTATATCACGCTATTAAGGTTGATATTTGCACGGACGCTGTCGATGTCGAGCGCTTATAGAGTTGACAATTAAATAATGGTTTGTAATTATGACGCAATCTCTGACGTAAATAACAACCGCTGGTTCCACAAATACCTACTTGTCGAATCATTAATAAATTGTCATATAAAAAAATTACATCAGACCCTTGCAATCCATCTGGCCAGCATGGCGAATGTGGGCCAAATTCTCCAAAAAAATCTGGAAGGCCCATCTTCAACAGTGGAGCTCTAAGACTCTATGTTAATAATATATATACTAATAACATTATATTTTTCCAGAATTCTCAGAAAAGGAAATAATTTTCTATAGCATATCGCTGTTGAGTCAATTTAATGATTTGATGGTGAGGATGGGGAGAGACACGAAAATTTTAAACCTAAGTAACAATAATTTAAGGTATATTTTTAATTTTAATTTATGTTAAAATTAGATTGACAAGAAATGATTTTATCAATTACATATAAATAACTATACAATTTCCGTAAATAATATTAAAAAAGATAATTTTGTGTAACATAATATATACTGCCTCCGTGGTCTACCGGTTAAGTCCGTGGATTTAGAATCGGAGGTACCGGGTTCTATTCCTGGTCGGGACACAAAAATACTTATTAATGTAAATAAATACATTTAATTAATATTTAATTTATTTGTGATATTTCTTGATTTTGGTACGCTGGAGATGAAATATCACAAATAAATTAAATGTATTTATTTACATTAATAAATATTTTTGTGTCCCGACCAGGAATCGAACCCGGTACCTCCGAGCCTAAATCCACGGACTTAACCGCTAGACCGCGGAGGCAATTGAAGCCTTTTTTTTTTTTCAATGGAATTATTTATTATTGATTAATAGTTAGATAGATAGATAAATTCTTTATTGCACAAAAAAATAAAAAAACATTCCAATGTACATAGGCGATCTTAATGTCTAGGCATTTTCTAACAGCTAACCTTTGGGAGAGTGAGAAGAGAGTGTGGGTGCATGTGTATAAGAATATTTAGAAACTATGATTTAAAATTACTAACTAAAATACTTATCAACTAAATAAACAATAAATATATATCATACAACAATAAAATACATATAGAAATAATAATATATTTTATACCTATATCATATACATAATTAAATAATATACTTACATTACTTAGTTGTACTAGCTTGTTCTCTCATTTGAATTGGTAGTGGCTTTATGTTTGTATTTGAATTATATTATTTTAACAGGTTTTTTCTGCTGTATTTACTCATTTTATAAAAATAAATAATTATGTATTTATTGTTACAGTGACATACCATTTGATATATTAAGTTTTTTCGTCAAAGGAGATTTAAAAGGACTCAATTTGAGTGGAAATGATGTAAGTAATAATATTAATTTTTATTTTCAGTGTTCTACAAAACCTATTATATAAACCTAATGAACAATTCCGACTGTAGTACACTGCAGGAGTTTAAATTAAATTGTAAATTAATAGTGAGCCCACACTAGGTAATGAGCCTGGCTCGTGGGACTCTTCGATTACCAGTATTAGTTGCCTTAGTATCTTATAAGATTACATTCTAGTTTTTAAAATATTTATAATTTTATTTATGTAGGTTATATGTATGTATTAGTATGTAATTATTAATAAGTATGTATATGTTATCTGCAATAAAACTCTTCAAGTTTATGTAGTATTGCACCTACCTTATGTACTTACTGCTCTGGTTTGACCGTCATAGAATGTCTAGCGGCATTAGGTCCGCCTTTGTATTTTGTGCAATTAAGTTTAAATAAATAAATATTTCAGAATTATTACTCAGTCTAGCACTAACTATATAATCAATTTTGTGTCTTTCGTAGCTTGACTATTTCATATAGAAAGAATATTTTTAATTATTAAACACATTACGCGCGGAGGTGGCTCGGTTGTAAGAACGCGTTCCTTAAATCCTACAAAGGTCGGTTCAAACCCACCCGACATGTACCAATGAGAAATGCACTTTTCTTACGTACATTTGTCATAGATTTACAACACCACCGTTCCCGTGCCTCGGAGAGCACGTTAAGCCGTCGGTCCCGGTTCCACTAATACCAACTTGTGGAATCGTTAATAAATTGCCATTATAAATTGACATCATATCCTCGCCAAGCCGTCTGGCCAGCGTGGCGACTGTAGGCCAAATTCTCCAGATAAATGTTCTGGAAGGCCCATCTCCAGCAGTGGAGGTCTAGGACGCTTGTTCTAGGGGCTGTAATGATGTAATGAAACACATTATCCTTATGTTCGACTTGTCTCTTTAAGCGCTATTTTTCATTTTATTTTTATTTATTTATTTATTTATTAGGGTCGCCAACAGTGATAGCAACGAAACATACATGGATTTTTACTTACAACTAAGACAAAAAACAGATGCTGCACCAATTACAGGCAACCACCACATGCTATTACAGTATCCATTAATTAGGCCTTTGAGTAGCCAAAATAAAAACACAATACAATTACAGGAACAACTAAGTAAATCTAAGCAAAAACAAAAGAACATGATATAACCACAATCAAGCAACACAATTCCAAAGATCAAAATTGGTTAAACAGCAGTTCAGTTTACAGTCAGCCAGGATCCGCTGCAGTAACAATACATTGCGCATAAAAACATGCAAAGAATTAGCAAATATGTCTAGACTGTCATTATTTTTTCGTGAAAATATGTTGTATTGACGACATGTACGGTTTAGTGATGAGTGGTAACCCAAATTGGATTTAGATTGTCGTAGGATGAATAGATCATATTTGCCAACCCTTGGCAACCTGGTCGGCACAGAGACACGAACACGGGACAGTAGGTGGGGTGTGTCGCTTTTATTTCGCTTTGAAAGTACTTCGACTTGGCGTTGCTACATTGTTGTCATACAAAAATTCGGTAAAAAAACATTCATCATCAGCTTTATTTGCTTTTATTGATTTAATGTTTTGATTTAATTTTATTGTTTTTTTTTTCCTAAATTATGCCGGAGTGTGCAGCTTTTAAGTGTACAATTCGACATTCCCAAGCGATACCAAAGATATGGTGATCTCACTGCCTCCGTGGTCTAGCGGTTAAGTCCGTGGATTTAGACTCGGAGGTACCGGGTTAGATTCCTGGTCCGGACACAAAAATATTTAATAATGTTATTAAATTAATATTTAATTTGTTTGTGATATTTCTCGAGTTTGGTACGCTGGAGACATCGACGAGCTTGCCACTTGTCACGATTGGCCTATAGTAAAGTTGGCTAAATGTGAATCCGCTTATTTATAAGCGTGGTTCTGACTACCTCGAAAGGGAAACGGTCGTGATGATATTGTGGCGGCACATAGAACGGTACCTTCACCACAATGGTCACGGGTTCGATGACGATGTGGTGGGGGGACCGAACCATTATTGTGTGGGCCAAGTTCAACGACCTGGGAAGTAGTGGGGATACCACACTGGTCTGACCACTACTTCCCAATCCTAGTTTCTGGCTATAATTATGTGTTTGACATTAAATATTTATCAACTACCGAATAAGCAGTTTTACTCTTGATAACTCCCAAAATATTATACTTTTTTTTAACTCTCGACCACCCTATCAACTGCTAACATTGTTGGACAGCTTTAACATATAACTGTCAGCCCAATACCTTCCGGGAAGGTACAATGTCATTGCAGACAGTCTGTCTCGGAGGCAGTGTCTACCAGAGTGGCACCTTTTGCCACAAGCAACAACAAAGGCCTACTGTGGTATTTTCAAATGACCGACAAGGACGACTTCAAATGATTATCTTTTGGATGTTTCAGTTACAATCTGTAGAAGGGCTAGTTCAAGTGAGAAGTCATATAGAAAGATTGTGGTTAGAAGGCAACCCCCTCTGCGAGAATAAAACTCAGCAAATGTACCTGAAACTCATCACTGCTAAGTTCCCCAACGTCAAGGTTTTGGTAAGTAAACGTATTAAGGTTTTATTTATTTATTCGAAAAAAAAAAACACAAATGATACATACAATTAGGCAAAGAATACAAAAACAAAGAGTCATAAGTCGCGCCATTTTGCGTGGACATGTCAAGTGCAAGTTTTTGTTTTGTAAATTAATTTACTGTGGATATTATTGGTCAAAAGTGGTGTTGTTTTGTTTAATAATGTGCTACAATGTGAATAATTATGGAAAACGATAAATTGGACTTTAAATATGGGACACAATTTGCAGTTTATTTTTTGCGGTTTTCCCGCGCTGTCAACTTCCATATTTTACCCGACGTGTTTGAGCTATGGTGCCGCGAGTGACTCCAAGAAAAGCATCAAATTCTGCAGCATCTGGAATTTGATGATGACCTTCATTTACTTTAAGCAAAATTCAATAAAAAAGCTTTCAAGTCTAAGTGTCGTCGGTACGCGCGTAGCAATTCATCAGTACAATATCATCTGTTTCTATTAAAACGTTACAAGTCTCTCTCTAATGTCATGTTCGACTTGGCTTATTTTTACTTAATTTCGCTTTGAAAGGCAAGTAGCGTTTACGTTCAATTTAAGGTAAAATACAGTTAAAAAAACAAAAATCTGCTTTCTACACGAGTAGCGATTAACTAACGAAAAAACCCGCCCTTCAGGCATACCATGGTTCATAATCATCATTACAGGTTGTTGGACTCAACTGTTGGAGATGGGCCTTCCTGAACATATATCTGGAGAATTTGGGCTACACTCACCACGCTGGCCAGACGGGTTGGCGAGGATCTAATGTCATTTTCAATGACACTATTAACGATTCCACAAGTTGGTATTAATGGAACCGGGACCGACGACTTAACGTGCTCTCCGAGGTACGGGAACGGTGGTGTTGTAAATCTAACAAATGTACGAAAGAAAAGTGTATTTCTCATTGGTACATGCCTTGCGTAAATATAAGTTACGGCATATTATTGTGGGGTAATGCAGTGGAAATAAATAGAATCTTTATTGGACAAAAACAATGCATTCGTATAACACCTTAGACTTCCTGTCGTCCTTTATTTTTCATCTACAATGAATGCTGTTTATTTGTAAAAAGCCACCCGAAACATTTTAAAACGCGTTATCCTAGTAGAATAATTATTGCAGCTCATAAAAGTACCCAATATAGCCAAAATTGTTATGCAATGTCAACAAAGATATTTAATAAGCTTCCAGTTACTATAAGGGAGCTGCCACTAAAACTATTTAAATTAAGAGTCAAACAAATGCCGGTTAATAAATGTTTTTATTCGATAAAAGAATACCTCGACAAAGTCATGTGACTAAATAAATATTTGTATGCTAGAACTAGCGAAGCATGTGATATAACTACAACAATCTACCATGTTTCTGTAAATTTTTTTTTTTTTTTTTTACTGAACTCGACATGTGACATCGCGCCCACCTGGTGGTAAGCAGTACGCGAGGTCCAAGAATAGGAGCAACTGACGAACTGAATTTCATTTCATTGCGCCAACACGAAGTAAATGCGCCATATTGTACCCTATTGCGCGACCCAAAGAAAGGGTATGTGTTATTCTTTTTAGGTGGATTTAAAAAAAAATTATTATTACAGGATGGAGTGCATATCAATCGTCATGGTATAAAATATCCGTTTTGGAAGAACTACTTGCCAGATGCGACATACAAAATGACACATATGATCACCGAGAGATTTATAACTTTATATTTCTCACACTATGACACAATGCCGAGACATAAACTTGATCAGTTCTATCATGAAAATGCTTATTTTACACTGAATACTTCATTTACAGGTATGTTACCATACTGTTACCACCTACTACTAACCTAGATCATAAAATTGCAAGCGCTTAACCCTCCTACTCCTCCTAAGATTCAAATTAGTCTGTAATTTTTTAAGTTTTTGTCAGATAATTGATTTATAAATATATTTTTTTATTATTTTTTTATTTTCAAGCTTGCAAGATACTAAAATTGAAAACTAATAAATAATATGAACCACTAAGGGGCCCCCATTTGAAGGCTTTGCCGGCACGTGACAAGTTTGAACATCTGTGTAATAAATTAATAACTATAAAAAAACATTGAGAGCCAAAAATATTTTATACATAATAGAAGTTAAACACAAATACTATGGAAAGAAAAAAAACTGGACACAAAAATAAAAACAAGGATAGAGTAATAACGCAAACATGATATAAAAGATACTTAAATTAACAGATGCTATAATAGTAATTTATAAATACATACTTATAATACTAATTACGGATACAACAAACTACCAATATCTATCTTATATTTGATTTGACACTTTAAATATAATTAACGGTGTTAAAAGAGGCATAGCTGCTAAAGGGTGTCCGCAAGGAGGGGTGCTCTCACCGCTTCTGTGGAACCTGGTAGCCAATGACCTTATAACCAAACTCAATAATAATAACTACTACACTGTAGGCTATGCTGATGACCTAGCAATTCTCATCAGTGGGAGGGTGACTAGCGTGGTATTTAATGTCATGCAGTCAGTCCTCAAAGTCGTCCAACACTGGTGCGTTGAAAACGGCCTATCAGTGTACCCTAATAAGATGGAATTAATACTATTTACACACAAATGCAATCCAGGTACATTTAAACTACCAAAACTATTTAACACAGAAATCAAACTGTCCCCAGAGGTAAAGTATCTGGGCATTACCCTGGATTCGAGACTCAACTGGAACAAGCACTTGACTTATATTTTTTTATTAACTGCAATCAGCCAGCCTAACAATGTGGTAATGCCGCAGAATGTTGGTGGGGCATTAGCACGAAGTTATTAGACCATTTGCAATATATGGAGAGTCTGTTTGGTGGCCCAGAACCACTCTAGCACTCTCACACACAACTGCAGCAGTTCCAAATAACGGCCTGCCTGTCGACCACGGGGTGCATGTCCACGACACGGACGAAGGCACTGGATGTAATACTGGGAATCCCACCTCTGCACATGCACGTCCAACAGGAGGCGGCACTCACGGCGACTAGGCTTACTACGCTGAAACTATGGAAACTCAACCCTTACATTAATGACAGAAACCCCAAAAGATTCCTTTTTGACAATAACATTCAACTTCATGAAGAGCCCTACGACGACACAGGGCCCGAAGAACTCAGGATTTACACTGATGGCTCAAAAACAGATACGGGCACGGGGCGTTATGGAGTTGAACATTCACCTATCAACACCTCTTGACCCACACAACAGCATATTTCAAGCGGAATCCATAGGCATCCTACAAGCAGCGCTGTATTAAGGATGCCTAATACACATATAACTAATATAACTTCAATATCCTCGAATGCCTCTCAGACAGAATGGCCTTCTGGCCCTTAAAAGCAACTACATCAGCTCTGCACTGATCCTCGACTGCCACCTAGAAGCAGTGTGCAGAGATAACAAGAGTCACGCTACAGTGGATAAAGGGTCATTGCGGTTCACTAGGTAATGATATGGCTGATGAACTAGCCAGAAGGGTCATCTACAATACCAACAGGTCCAGAACCAATAATCCCCCTACGAGCAGATATGGACATTGGCCACAGACTGCAGACAGGAGGCTCTTCCGAGCACAATGGTAGGGGTGATGCCGGGACACTGCCTGTAATTAACGCCTATACACTCTAAACATTACAGATAGCCCACTGTGTAGAGGATGCATGGCAGATGAGGAGACGAATGTTCTCATGGAGTGTTGCAGTGTGGCTGTGCCTAGACTAAAATTGCTCCAGACTGCGGAGGTCTGCAGGAATGTGACGGGTCTCCTGGGCTTCCTGTAGGAGATTGGATGGCTACCATGACCGAGTAAAGGTCACGCACAAAGGTCTCGCGGAGAAGCAATGGTCATCATAATAAAATTAGTTTTTTTTTTTTTTGTCATTAGTATAATTATAGTTATATTTACATTGCCATTACATATTGACATATTTTAATATTTGTTTGACAGAACAGGAATCAAAATTAGCACCTTACTATGGCGCACACACTAGCAAAGTCAATAGGAAATTTAAAAGGCAAATGGGAGGGACTGGCTACTTTAGGAAGGCCAACATTATGACAGTCCTCGTCAACCTCCCTCCTACTATGCACGACCCAACTACTTTTACCGTAGATGTTTTAGCTCATGATGTAAGTATCTGCTGCCATCGTTATTTTTATATCCGACGACAACTTTATTTTTATATCCGCCGCATTTTTTATTTTTATATCTGCCGTCATATTATTTTTTATATCCGGTGCCATGTTCATTTTTTTATCCGACGTTACCTTTATTTTTGTAACCGACACGCAATTATTATTTTTATATCCGACGCCATCTTTATTTTTGTATCCCGTACCATCGTGATTGTTATATAATACTTATACATTGGAAAATAAGCTGGCTTGGTCCAGTTGTAAGATAGCTTTCATTTAAAAGCCCAAAAGTTCACGGTTCGAAGCCCGGTATGTACGAGTACCAATCGGAAATACACTTTTCTTACGTACATTTATCGTAGATTTACAGCCTCGAAGAGCACGTTAACCCGACGGTCCTATGCAATTGTTAATAAATTGTCATTGAAATTGCCATCAGACCCTTGCCAAGCCAATGTTTTATCCTACTGAAATCCAGTGTTTTATCTATAATAAAGTACCTGATCATAATAAAGAACCTAATCGTATAAATTATGCTTTGCAACGATTTCATACATAAATTTTAACCAATTGACTATTTAATTAAATAATATTTTAATGCTGGGGTAAAAGAGATATTGTAATTAAGTAAAAAAAAAACACAATTGTTATGATTATTAATAAATAATAAATAAATAAATATTTCCAGACAGGTCACACAGCGCCATCTAGTTTCCGTGGTAAGCTACGAGGCTTGTGTTACGGAAACTAGATGGTTGATAAACTACATATTATACTTTTTTTTTGTTTTGTAAATATATACATATAAACACCCAGACCGAGACAAATTATACAATGTACAACTTGCCCCCGGTGGGAATCGAACCCACGACCTCCCGAGTTCACGGCAACGTTTGTTACCACTAGACCACGGAGGATTGTATTGTATTTTGTTGAGGCACGCTGCAAAAAAGTTGGGGCCTGGTTTTTACAGTTTTAAATATTATATTGTATATAATAGGGCTGTGATGGAGAATGCCATAGTCGAATATAGATTTAAGAAGACCGTTGTCATGTGAATAAATATTTAGAGTTTGTGTTTTAAATAATTAATTTATTATTTTACTGCCTCCGTGGTCTAGCGGTTAAGTCCGTGGATTTAGACTCGGAGGTACCGGGTTCGATTCCTGGTCGGGACACAAAAATGTTAATGTAAACATTTAATTAATATTGAATTTATTTGTGATATTTCACGACTATGGAACGCCTGGAGACATCGACGAGCTTGCCACTTGTCATGATTGGGCTATAGTAAAGTTGGCTAAATGTGAATCCGCTTATTTATAAGCGTGGTTTCTGACCACCCAAGGGAAACGGTCTTGATGATACTTTACTTTTTTATTTTAGAAAAAACATATTGTCATAGTGGTGGATGGTATTTACAAGGAGTTGAACAGACAGCCGGAATTATTTCAATTCCGCAGAACGTTTGTCTTAGTTCCGATGAATTTGATGCAAAGTCAAGCATTTCTTATTAAACATGAAACTTTTTCCATCTCATTCGCCTCTAAAGAAATGACCGACATTAGTTTTAAGGTGAGTTCTTACACTGTGCATCCATGTCGCTTGCATACTCAGATTTTTAAAATCAATTAAATATATATTATTATTAATATGTATGTACATATATTATTATTGTTTATATGTGTAGTTTAAATGTATGTATTTGCGTGTAGTATTAGTATGTAGATATAAAAGAAAGCATATGGACAAAAATAAGGAAAGGTATGCTCCGATGGTTCGGGCATGTTGAAATGATGAATGAAGACAGATTGACGAACCAGATATATAATGCGAAAATTGTGGGTAAAAAGGAGGTCCTGGCAGACCGAGACTCACATAAAAAGAAGTGAAAGAGGTATGTCGTGACCGTGACAAGTGGCGCTCAATTGTCTCTGCCTACCCCGCAAGGGATTTGGCGTGAAGATATCGTCATGATCGTAGAACAGTGTCGGATTTAAAAAAATACCCATAATTTTGCATTATTTTAATAGCAAATAATAGGAATTATTATAACTTGGTTAAAAAATTCTGATTTTATATATTGTTTTAAAATATTATATTGTTTGTGGTCTGTAATTTATTGTGCAAATGTTAGAAAGGGTTCCAAAATGAAATCTAAAAGGTTTGCACTTTTTAACTTAAAAAAGAAGTGACAAAAAAACAATTGAGATAACTTTAAATGGCCGCCATTTTAAATATAGCAGATCCGTCACTGTTCTAGGATGATGACGATATGTATGTTTGTGTAACGTGGAACGTCTCTTGAGAACATTTTTATTTATAGTTTGAAATTAAGTAATTGTCCCATTGCATTTGCCAGTCTAATCTTCAACAATGGGTTACCTCTATTATTATTATTATTACAGCCCCTAGAACATAGCGTACTAGATATCCACTGCTGGAGATGGGCCTTCCAGAACATATATCTGGACAATTTGGCTTACACTCGCCACGCTGGCCAAACGGCTTGGCGAGGATATGATGTCTATTTTTAATATCAATTTATTAACGACTCCACAAGTTGGTATTAGTGGAACCGGGACCGACGGCTTAACGTGCTCTCCGAGGCAGGGGAACGGTGGTGTTGTAAATGTATGACAAATGTACGTAAGAAAAGTGTATTTCTCATTGATACATGCCGGGGGGGTTTGATTTAGGGAACGCGTTTTTACAACCGAGCCACCACCGTTAGCTCTATATTGTAATAATAATAATAATTACTTCCAAAATCTTATAGCAACTTCATAAACAAGCACGAAATGTCGTTTTTGTTTAGAAATACCACTATTTTTAACAATGCTAACATTTCTTAAAAAACGAGCGGTGAGGCTAACTTTTTGACAAGTATGACAAGTAACAAATAATAAATAAATAATAAATATTTCCAGACAGGTCACACAGCGCCATCTAGTTTCCGTGGTAAGCTACGAGGCTTGTGTTACGGAAACTAGATGGTTGATAAACTACATATTATACTTTTTTTTTTGTAAATATATACATATTATACATATAAACGCCCAGACCGAGACAAATTATACAATGTACAACTTGCCCCCGGTGAGAATCGAACCCACTACCTCCCGAGTTCACGGCAACGTTTGTTACCACTAGACCACTGAGGCTGTCAATAACAAATCAATAGGGTGTATCACTAACTTTTTATCACGATAGATGGCACATGATAGATGGTACCTAATATAACTGTCAGTTGCATAGAAAACTTGTATTTTTATTACGGAATTTATTATTTTCTGGATATTATGCAGAAGTGAGCAGCTTTTTAGTGTACAGATCGATATTTCTAAGCGAAATCAAAGATGTGGCGATCTCAAAATTGTCGTTCTATTAATTCAACCTTTTTTCCTTTTAAAGACGGTGTGCGCTTTCTTAATTCGTCTTTTAAGGTAGGTAACGTTATGTTAAAATACATTTTTATGTTATAAAAATAAAAACTACAAAAACTTAAAAAATGATGCGATATAGGTGTAAAACAAGGTACGATTGCCGCTAGCGACATCTACAAAAAGCTTTGCCTGATACACCCCATTGACAATGTATGGTCTTTGAATTTATTACATAAAATCGTTTAAAATACATTGTAAACAAATATAATATAAATTATACAACAATGTAAACAAACCATTTCTTATGTTAAATGACATCTGTCAAAAAGTAACATCAATAACCCTCAATACAGTATTGACATACGAAATTAGCTTCAAATGTTAGAATTTTCATTAATAATCATAATAAATATTTCCAGACAGGTCACACAGCGTCATCTAGTTTCCGTGGTTAGCTACGAGGCTTGTGTTACGGAAACTAGATGGTTGATAAACTACATATTATACTATTTTTTTTTGTAAATATATACATATTATACATATAAACACCCAGACCGAGACAAATTATACAATGTACAACTTGCCCCCGGTGAGAATCGAACCCACTACCTCCCGAGTTCACGGCAACGTTTGTTACTAGACCACGGAGGCGGTTAAATTTTATTATTATTATTATATTATTAAACGAACGACTTGTGCTAAAAAAAGTGGTATTTTCATGCTAACATTTCTTAAAACGAACGCGGCCTTAATTGTAATTCTTTCTTCCAGGTTCCAATAAAAAATTTGAACACTCTTGCTCCCGTAGATCCTACTTCTTCACAACGTAATTCGCTCATCAAAGCGTTTCAACATGTTACTAAATTGAACAAATCTGAAATTAAATCGTAAGTTTTTTTTTGTAGATTAAACATTTTAATGGCAATTTATTTCCAGAAGTTGGTATTAGTGGTTTAACTTGGTCTCCGAAGGTCGGAAACGGTAAATTGTAAATCTATAACAAATGTACATAAGAAGTGTTTCTCTCATTGGTACATGCCGGGGTTTGAACTCACCGTTTTAGGATTTTAAGGAAAGCTTTATTACAACAGAGCTATCACTCCATTTCATCAAAATTTCATATAATAAATGAATACACGTGACGGCGAAATAAATAGATAGAGGGTTACATCGCTGAGTATAGTAACTAATTGAAAAACTAGTGGCGACTTTCGCGAAAAAGTAGCGTCACCCGAACACTAGCGCCGCCAGGTGGATGGTAGGATACTAAAAATACTATTAAAATAAAATAAATTCAAATAAAATACATACTATTATTGATTTTAAATAATAAACAATAATTTTGACATTTATCTTCATTTATTGCGTCTTCTGTTTTGTCTTCATCATCTGTGTTCTAAATTCAAAGTCATTCTGTCATAAAATAATGTCGTCCAAAATTGTCAGTTAGAAAGGAGGTTAAGGTTTGTCCAAAGAGGTTGAAAAGCCATATAAAGGTATAGCTTTCTTATAGGAACAGTATTATATTTAAAATTCGATGTTTGAGCTCGCAACCAATTAACTGTGTGCCTAAATTTACTTACTTTTACTATACGATGTGGATAATTTACAATTTTTAGGTTCGCTTGTTGACAACACTGGCTGACCTGTTAAATGAATTGAACCATGGGGTGTATCACTAACTTTTTATCACGATAGATGGCGCATGATAGATGGTACCTTATATAACTGTCAGTTGCATAGAAATCTTGTATTACGAAATCTATTATTTTCTGGATATCATGCCGAAGTGAGCAGCTTTTAAGTGTACAAATCGAGATTTCCAACCGAAATCAAACATGGTGATCTCAAAATCGACGATCTATTAATTAAACCTTTCTTGTTTTTAAAGACGGTTTTCGCTTTCCTAATTAGTCTTTGAAAGTAGGTAACGTTAAACATTACGATTGACGAGGCTGTATGGACAAGTTCCTTTGCCTTCCCATATGGGTATATTTAAACAAAAAAAAAAGAAGTAGGTAACGTTAAGTTAAAAATTCATTCTGTTATAAAAATAAAAAACTACAAAAACATTTAAAAAATGATCCGTCATAGGTGTAAACAAGGTACCGGTGCCGCTAGCGACATTTACAAAAAGCTTTGCCTGATACACCCCATTGATTGAATGTTTTAAGTATAAGAATTAAATGAAACTCTACTATGTTCAAACCACAGACAATAATTTAGTTCTTCCTACCAACTAACTACTAGGCGGGGCCACTTTAGGAAAGCGACTCCTTCTTCTCTTTATAAAGTAATTGTCTGTGGTTTAACATTAACAAAACTAAAAAAAAGTATTAATTATAAATAATTTATATAAAAAAAAAGTAAAATTGAGCAAGTCGAGCATGGGGATTATATTAGTATGATATTTTTTTCTTTTATTTTTAGAAGATTGATGATCAACAAATGGGATTTGAAGACGGCTTTACAAAGGTTTTGCGATGAGGTGCGTCTTAACCGAACATCTGCTGATAGATTCATTACCAATGATGACAATAGTGACATTTCGACTGATGATAATTTGGACTAAAATATATAATAAATATAAATTTTGTGTTTCATTTGACCCTGATTTTTTTTTTCAGTACACTGGCTGTACCTGACTGAACTGCTATAGTCAACTAAAGTATGTTTCTAGAACAGGCCGAAAACGGTCAACAACAAAGTATTATGCTATATCTGCAAATATTTACAATGAATTGCCTGAATCTATTAAACAAGAAGCTAACCATAATACTTTTGTAAATAATCTAAAGGATATATTACTAGAAAAATGTTACTACGCATTAAATTTCTTTTCGTAACACAAGCCTCGTAGCTTACCACGGAAACTAGATGGCGCTGTGTGACCTGTCTGGAAATATTTATTATAAAAAAAAAGCAGTTCTTTGCGCCGTTTCAAGGACATGTCAAGTGCAAGTTTTTGTTTTGTAAAATAATTTACTGTGGATATTATTAATAAAAAGTGTTGTTTTGTTTAATAATGTGCTACAATGTGAATAATTATGGAAAACGATAAATTGGACTTTAAATATGGGGCACAAGTTGCAGTATATTTTTTGCAGTTTTCCCGCTCTGTCAACTCCCATATTTTACCCGACGTGTTTGAGCTATAGTGCCGCGAGTGACTCCAAGAAAAGCATCAAATTCTGCAGCATCTGGAATTTGATGATGACCTCATTAACTCATAAAAATAAAAGATTTATTACGTCAGACTTGGCTGTATGGGCTAGACCCTTTGCCTTCCCTATCCCCTCATTCATCATCCATCGGGGGAATAAAACAAAAAAAAAAAATTTGCAAGATAACTCTATGCAGTAGTTATTATTTTCGATCCATCTCCGAAGTCCTGTTGCTTTTGTCTATTCATTTAATATAAATATGTTGTAAAATGGATTGAGGTGTTTGATTGTTTGAGATTGTTGTATAGTTTTAATTATAATGTTATTATTTACTACGCCCCTACGGGGTGTCATATATGTATGTATATAGTTGTACAATTTTGTGACATGCTAAAAAAAATGAATTATGAGGGCTTAACGCTTTTGCACCTCTCTAGCTCTCACATTTTCAAATATGTCAGTAATTTTATTCTCTAGTAAACTACATCTATTTTTATAACATGCTAAATAACTACGATAAAGTGAGGTAAGAAATGTGTCTGTACACTTCGCGAGATGATAGATGGTACCTAATATAACTATCAGTTGCATAGAAATCTTGTATTTTTAATACGATTTTTATTATTTTCTGGATATTATGCCGAAGTGAGCAGCTTTTTAGCGTACAAATCGAGATTACTAAGCAAAATCAAAGATATGGTGATCTTAAAATTGCCGTTCTATTAATAAAACCTTTTTTCTTTTTTTGTGGGGTGTGCGCTTTTTAATTTGTCTTTTAATGTAGATAACGTTAATTTTAAAATCATTTTCCTGTTATAAGCATATAAAACCATAAAAACATTTTTAAAATGATGCGATATAGGTGTAAAATAAGGTACCATTGCCGCTATCTACAAAAAGCTGCCTGATACACCCCATTCAAACATAGGGATTCTAGACTGTATTATACTCGGTCTTTGTAACCTTATTATATTTGATTATATATTATATTAGAGGACAATTCGTATGAGCTATGACAGGGTCCCGTGAAAGAGTTTCTAGAGCAGAATGTATTTTCGTACGTACCGTCTGTATTTGTTTCCTGTGAGTATATATTACTATTAAATCTGTGTCCCTGTGCCATTATCAATCGGTGTTACAAACTTATTACTATAATATTTTATTGTTGCAACACTAAACATTGCGTCAAATGAGGCCATTGACGTCATAGTACGTGGTACGTTTAGGTAACAGCGTTATCAACAAAATTATTCCTAACTTTAAACTCTTCAAAATAAAATTCATATTAGGTAATAAATATTTTTATCTAGTGGTAAAATTAGCTAAAACAATATATTACTATAATACACCTCAAGAATAATTAAGTATCAACATATTTTAAATCACAGCTCAAAATTACAAATAAAAATTACCGCGCTGTAGCACCGCTGTAGTCAGAACGTCGTAATAAATTATTTTCTTTAATATTTTTCGTAATAATTTATGGGCATTGTGATTTAATAAGACAATAACATTTTAGTGGATTTATAAATTAAGAAAATTGTGTTTTAAATTAGCCTACATCATAGAATAGTCTACATGTCTAACAACCTAGGACAAGGACCAAATATGCCTACTGCTGGGCCTATGAATGCACAGAGTGTTCAATTTACAAATGCATTACAAGCTGCACAAATACAGAATAATTCACAACATCTAAACGCAAAAGGAATACAGTCTAACAGTGCAGATCCGCAGGTAACTTATATTGCAGGTGCAGCAAGTAGTGTTTAACATTTAGGGGGCACTACTTCTTGAGTTCATGAACATATGTATTAGGACCAGTGTAAAGTTTTCTAGTCCAACTTGAAATCTAAATCAAGGGAAATTATGATTTTTGTTCACTATCCACAAATAAATCTGATAAGTGCATTTAGTTTACATAGAAACTACTAGTTTCTTTTTTTTTAGGCAACGTCGCCTGCTACTTCTGCTATGAACTTGTATGTGTCATAATTACAGCTCCTACAATACAGCATCTTAGACCTCCACTGTTGGAGCGTTGTTGAGGTTAGCGAGGATCCAATGTCAATTTTTGATGACAATTTAATAACAATTCCGTAAGTCAGTATTTAGTGAAACCGGAACCAACGGCTCAACATGCTCTTCGGGGCACGGAAACGGTGGTGTTGTAAATGTCTGACAATTGTACTTAAGAAAAATATATTTTCAACAACTATACCAGACAAAACTTATAATGTTATTGATTAAGTTATATTTATGCACATAGTACCTAGATTAGAGATTCGCAACAACAATGTATTTAACTATGAATTATTTATATTATTGGCAGTTAATAAGCAAGCCTCGCCTACAAGAGTTGGTGCGGGAGGTGAACCCAACGGCTCAGATAGATGAGGAGGTGGAGGAGATGCTTCTACAGTTGGCCGATGACTTTATAGACTCCACTCTAAATGCTGCATGCGCAATCGCCAAGCATCGTCACTCACCAACAGTTGAGCTCAGAGATGTGCAACTACATTTAGGTAGGTGTTAGTTTCTAATATTTGTGTTTCTATTAATTTTCATGCTGCAAAATATTACCCACTGTGTCCACGCTCTAGCTGTAAAGTCTGTGGATTTAGATGCAAAGGTACCGTGTTCCATATATTTCTCTTTATATCTATTATATATAAACTTTATATCTATATATATTATTATATCTTTATGTTTGGTACAATAGAGACATGGACGAGCTTGCCACTGTTTATAATTTCATTATCATCGTCCCTGGAACACAGAGTGCTAGACCTCCAGTGTTGGAAATAAACCTTCCAGAAAAATCTGGAGAATTTGGCCTACACTGGCCACACAGGTTAGCGAGGGTTTGATGTCAATTGTTAATGACAATTTATTACCACAAGTTATAACTCAAGTTTATTCGAAGGAAGTAAGGTACAATGATTTTAAATTTAAAAAACTATAATTTTAAAACATCTAAATTACTATTAATCAAAAATACCACTTAATTATTAAAAAAACAACTAAAACCAAAAATAAAATAAAGAATAAACAAAATCTTAAACAAGTTGCTATTAGTGGAACTGTGACCGATGGCTTAACGTGCTCTTTGAGGCACAGGAATGGTGGTAAATCTATGGACAAATGTATATAAGAAAAGTGTATTTCTCACTGGTAAACCCACCTTAGGATGTAGATGAGCGTTCCTAGACCTGAGCCACCATCACTCTGTTTAGTTTATAATTTGTTTTCCCTTATTTCAGAGCGTCAATGGAACATGTGGATTCCAGGATTTGGTAACGAGGAACTGAGACCTTACAAGAGGGCTATCACAACTGAGGCACATCGACAACGTCTGGCGTTACTGCGAAAAGCTATGAAAAAGTACTAAATTAATGAATCTCAATATTAGCTTCAGAACTATTAAAATATAATATGTTAATTTATACAAGGTGTTCCTTAAGTTATACTGGGAATTGGTAGGCCCGGAGTGACAATTATCAGAAATTAATGAACAATCTTAGACCCTATTTGATGCTTCCTTAACTGCTTCTTCTCTCAACCATTCCTTCCAGCTATCAAGGTTCCCTCAAAGAATCCTCGAAATCGGTCTTCTTAGTTGGACGTTCTTACGCAAAAAGGATCCAATCCACATAAAGTTAATTTAAAGTTAAAGGTCATTGAAGGCGGAATATAGATTAGTCCAACATTTAATACATTTAGAATATTTCAAAAACGGTATTTTTATCTGAATCGTTTTACATAATTAGATTTAAAAAAAAATGTGGTTTGAATCCTTTTTGCGTAACTTCGACTAGTTGTAAACTCTCCAAACGAAAGGCACAAATGGTACCATTTTAAATATTTCCTGTAAGACAACTTTTTATCCTGGCAACTTTGAAGATTTGGCGTTCCCATATTCATATGTCAGAATTACTACCTACACGCTCTAGCTGTTTTGCCATCTATAAGTCTATCTCTTTCATATTATGAATATTCATGTCTTACAAAAATTAGTTATAATTTTAAAACATAATCTGATTTGAAACAGTTTTATTAAAATGTTTGAAATTTGTACTAAAATAATCCATTAATTAATTGTAAAAAATACAAGTAGTCGAAATGTAGTCTACTATTTACTTACTAGGGAATAAAATTACGGACATTTTGTAGATATATGGCTATCGTTCGACTTATCGATTTAAGCGCTTTTTTTAATTTATTTTGCTTTGAAAGTTAAAATGACTTAGCGTTTGTCTGGTTTTCATATAAAGGTAAAATTCCGGTAAAAAAGCTTTGCTTTACATGCTTTCAAGTCGAACATAGCATATATAGACTACGTTTCTCAAAAGTACACTCCAGACTTAAAAATATTTGATTGTGCGAGCGAGAGGGATGCAAGTGTTAAACCCTCCGAAGAGGTGCTTAAGCTAATTGATATATTTATAATATTTAACGCAGGCTGAAATGACAACTTTTATTTATATGGCTAGATACTGGTAGAGTAGCTTTAAATATTTTAAACTATATAAAATATCAATGTATACTATTTTATACGACGCACTGTTATGGTAAAATTCCATTTATCAGTATAAGTAATTAAAATGGGGTGTATCACTAACTTTTTATCACAATAGATGGCGCATGATAGATGGTACCTAATATAACTGTCAGTTGCATAGAAATCTTGTATTTTACTAAATTTATTATTTTCTGGATATTATGCCAAAGTGAGCAGTTTGTAAGTGTACAAATCGAAATTTATAAGCGAAATCAAAGAGGTGATCTCAAAATTGCCGTTCTATTAATAAAACCTTTATCCTGCTTAAAGACGGTGTCCGCTTTCTTAATTCGTATTTTAAAGTAGGTAACGTTAATTTAAAATACATTTTTCTGTTACAAAAATAAAAAACTACAAAAACATTTGAAAATTTATGCGATATAGATGTAAAATAAGGTACCATTGCCGCTAGCGACATCTACAAAAAGTTTTGCCTGATACACCCCATTGTACCTATATGGACTGCTGCATATTATAACTAAGCTGTGACAGCTGTCATCAAAATACTAGTAATGTCGTCTTTGACTTGAAAGCAAAGCAAAGCGTTCAAGTTTTTTTTACCAAATTTTGCTTAAATTGTATGAAAACCATTGAGCAACGCCAAGTCGGACGATTTTTAAAGCGACATGTCAAATATATCTATTAATATCGTGTTCGATTTTGAAATCAAAGCAAAGCTCGCTTTTTTACTGAATTTTGCTTAAGATAATGAAAACGCAAGTCGAACAACTTTTAAAGCGAAATAGAGTAAAAGAAAGCGCTTGCAGCGACAAGTCAAACACAGGGCAAGTCATACAATCAGACACGTTCGGTTTAGTCATGCAGTGTTTTTTTTTTTTTTCAAAAATATTATATAAAAAAAAAAAATTAAAAAAAAACAGGGTCATGGTGGTGTCTACCGGGTGGGGCAGACTGCCCTGGTTCCAGGCCTCGGGATCTCGGCTCCTCCCCCTTCGCCATGCATAGTTTTTTTTTATTTTTTATAAACACTTTCTTATTTTTTTAAATTAATCTATACAAACGTGATGTTGGCACAAATGCCTTAGTGGCGATTGCCATTACTAGTTATACTAGTTCCCAAAAAAATAAGTGTTTTTTTTTGCTTTGCATTATATTTGACTTATGTCTAAGGTTTTCCATACAAAGTTAGGTAAAAAAAAGCTCATTTGTGCAAAATAGTTGTTAAGATCTCGTAACCCCAAAGTATTAACAATTTTAAAAAAAAGTAGTTTTTTTATATTTATTTAAGGACATGGTACAGAATACATAAGTCCTAAACAATTTGAAGAGTCTTTAGAATTTGATGTTGCTTTGTCGTCACTATGATTTGACTCTCAGCTTGGAGAATTAAACAACCTACCTCATCTTTTATATTTAATTTACCTTTGCTATTTTTTAATTCTGGTCTAGCATGTCATGATTGGGCACATGGTAAAGTTAAGTTGGTTAAATGAAAAAGCTCTTATGTGCAATAGATAAATGGACTTGTACCATTATATAATTAGCTTTAGTATTGAAAATTTCTATATTTTGTTTTCATACAGATAGTTCTAAAATAAAGCAATAAATATATGATAAATATTTGGTACAATGATTTTATTTACCCTCTCCAAGTTTCTGAAAATTCTCAACTGTCCATGATTTAGTATTTTTACGGCCACAGCCTGAAGGGCCACCGCGGGAGGTCGCATGCCCGAATCACCGTGAGGCCCTCTAATGAGACCTCAATTCGCCTACGTACTAAAACACTATAAACCGTCTTTTTATTTTTTTTATTTATATTTAAATAGAATTAAACTAGGATTAATAAAAAAGCAGTTATTTTTTCATAGGTTTTATTTAAGTTAAATTCTTACAACTACTAAATGAGTGCATTTGCCTGCCGCTTGCTTCTATGTTCTAAACAAGCCTAGAAAATGTTATATATTTTTATTTAAAATACCAACGTTACGCCACACCTTGGGCCTGGACGACCCCACTGTCTGTCTGTCCTCGCTGTGAATAAAATTCCATTCTTCATGTTTATGACCAGAAGTGTCATTCTTATTAGTACCTATCTTAGATACGGTACGAAGACATTAGGCGTGAAATTATCAACCTACGTCTAATTGACCCACTTGAATCGGTAGCAAGTCAGTAGTAAGCCGGCCAAAGAGTGGAAACTCACACAAATAAATCTCTTTCGCCCGAACACTAGCGTGGAACAAACGCCAAATATATCCGAAATTCGAATGAGATTGTATATTATATTACAGTTCTCCCAAAGTGATAATGCGCATAGAAATCTTCGTCACTGTTCGGCAACGGTCGTATTCCCCGAGCGTCGGAAGACGATATGTATATAGAGTGGTTAAGTGCATTTTCTTCATGCATAATTTAGTAGAATTATGTGTAATAAACTAATAAAAACTAATAAATAAACTAATAAATTAATAAACTATTTAAAGTTGAAATTAAATTCACCTTTGAAAACAAAACCAAGAACGGTGTGTAATATTAGCTCTATATAATTCCACTCAGAGAGAACACATGCAGTCACCGACCGCCCGAATTGTTTTCGATTGTGTACACATGATATTGACTTCTATTTCTTTCGAACAAGGTGCAAAATGCAAGTGCAATGTTTAGGCTCTTACGATTCAATGATTCGGGTGTTTCCGGGAATACGACAATTAGCGAAGATCTGTATGTGCATTATTAATTTGGGAATACTGTATATATTGTGTTATTTTGTTACGAGTTTGCCGGTATTAAAAGTTACACAATACATTTAAAATTATTTTTTTACTTAAGGTTGTATAGTTCGTGACATGTTGAATGAATTGAACGAACTGATTGAATTAATTAATGAATATTAAATTTAGTACCCCCCCCCCCCCCCTAGCGTCTACTAGGCGGCGCCACTTTCTAAGTGAATTTATCAATTGCTTGTTCTAAGATCCCCCCCCCCCGTCAGACGCGCGCCTATACGCATTGTCTCTCACATGTAGTTGTCTATTGGTTCCAAATTTTGTAGTGAACAATATAGCGCGTGGCGTATTTTCTAGTTTTTTTAATCAAAGATAAGTACATGACGTTGATTGCTACCTTTAGATTGAAGAACAGCATTCTAACACAACGACTACCACCACGTAACGTTATATAATTTAGTACTAATTTACGCTTTAAACGTACCTATGTATTTTAGTTTTATAACATCTAATACTACCTCTAAATAACAACAAATGACATCATCCATTTTGGGCTATTTTTGTACTATTTGTGCTGTGTACAATGATAAAAAATATGTAACTAGTAGTTTTGGTACCTTTATTGATAAGACTAATGTTAATTTTACTATATATTACTGTACAATTAAATTATTGAAAAAATAAAATATCAAGTCTTCATTTCAATGTCAGCAGGCGCTTGACTGATGAATATATTTGACACTGACAGTTATTTTTTGTACCATTTGTTTTAAAACTAGCTATAACATATAAATTTAATACTAGAACTGTCATATTTTTTTTTTGCACATCTGTATGCCTAGTGTGACAGTGAAGTTTCGTAAACGCAACTATAGTAGTAGAGTTTTTTTTAATGAATTTTCGATGTTCATTGCCTGTTATTATAGCCAAACTTGCAATAACACGCAATGTAAAATAAGAAAACGTAACTACAGCCGTTACGTTTTCCGAAACTTGCATTTTACACTAAGCACACTGAACTATATAAAATAGAGGGTAATTACTACTTAAATTGTAATATTGTTAGAATAATTTCTTTAAAAATGCTGTGAATACAATTTAGCCCAAATTCCTATACAAAATGAATGAATAATGATGTCATTTAAATATTTGGTGTTATGTTGTACGCGTATGTATTTTTTTTTTTTTTCAACCAATGAATTAAGTACACAACGGTCCTGCGTTCATAATCAGCACTACCCAGTGTAGTGAAGATATGTTTTCATTATACATTGTGTGTCATAGTGGAAACAAAACAAAGTTTGTTACGATATAATACGCAATGTACACTTAAAAGAACGACTTGCCAGTAGAGAACTAAATACTTTATTATCACAAAAATATTTTTTTTAAATCTAAACCTAAAAAACACTGTAGCATGATGAAATGAAAATTGATATAAATAAAAATAAGTATTGCATGAATTAAATTAAATATGACATGTCCATGGAATGTTAATGTTTTAAACAAATTAATACTTTTTTACAGTCATAAAATATAACACATAAGGCATTACTTAACTAAAATAATATGTTTAGATAACATAAGTATTAATTAAATAAGTACAATATTGTAATTGCTTTTTGACCCGCCTTCCAGTCATCGAATTAAACAGACGTTCAGAAGGGTCACAAAAAAATGGGTCTATTTTATCAAAAACTGACTTTCAGTACATAAAACTTTCTTAGGTATAGTTTGATGTTTCTAAAAACGTTCCTATGACAGCTGTTAAATATAATTTTCTACGTAAACCTTTTTTTCCACTCTCCCTTAATGGATGATGAATGAGATGATAGGGAAGGCAAAGAGATCTAGCCCATACAGCCAAGTCTAAAGTAATAATCTTTCTATTTTAAAAGCTAATGAGGTTATCATCAAATTCCAGATGTTGCAGAATTTTAAGCTTTTCTCACAACGCGAGAAAATCGAAAAAGTTAACTACAACTTGTGCCTCATATTTAGTGGCGAATTTATCGATTTCCATGATTATTCACATTGTAGCACATTATTAAACAAAACAACACTACTTTTGACTATTAATATGGAGAGTAAAGTGATTTACAAAACAAACACTTGTACTTGACATTTTTGCGCGCGAATATGGCCTAAACGTCACTTATTTTTTATTTGATTTAAATGTTACAATTATAATAAGTAAAATTCCTGTTGTCAGTTTAAAAAAAATGTACCATAATCAGAAACGTTCTTAGAATAACCAAAGAATAGTGTGATGAGCAGTTAATGACCAGTTTCGACCTCCGATATTGATATTAAGGTTCGGATATAATTCACACCACTTTGGTATCTTAGTCAATGATAAACTTATAACTAAATCATTAATTTTCACTGCTGGGCCATCAATACAACTTATTTTATATTGTCAATTTAACTTTAGTAAAAACACACAGAATAGAAAAATAACAAGAAAAACATTTTTGTCGCTGGCAACACATTTCTACTGATCTTTTTTTGTCTATGGTGCTACATAATAAATTATATTAATTACCCAGTGTAGTGTGTTTGGGCAAGCAATATAAGTGCAAATACTTTGAATAAAGCATACTTAGGAAATATTACCGAATTGGTAAATAATAAAGGGTTCTTTCTGTATTTTCACTATAAATTGCGTGTTATCGTAAAACTAAACACATGCTTAATGCAAAATAACAAGCAATGTACGTTGAAAATATATAGAACCAGCGGCCATAGTCTGTTTATTAAGTAGGTTTAACGCTTTTGCATCCCTCTCGCTAGCACAATCCAATATTTTCAAAGATTTTCTGAGTGTACTTTTGAGAAATGTATCTATCAACTTACTAGGAAATAAAATTACGGACATTTAGGACATATTTTCATGTTGATATAGGTACCTAATTTTAGACAGATAAATCTAGCAAATATAAATAGCGATAATAATAATAATAAATATTTCCAGACAGATGTTTTTCCATTTTACTAAAACAAATCAAAGTAGTATCATCACGACCGTTTACCTTCCGGGGTGGTCAGAAACCACGCTTATAAAGAAACGGATTCACATTTAGCCAACTTTACTATAGGCCAATCGTGACAGGTGGCAAGCTCGTCGATGTCTCTAGCGTACCAAACTCGGGAAATATCACAAATAAATTTGTGTCCCGACCAGGAATCGAACCCGGTACCTCCCGAGTCTAAATCCACAGACTTAACCGCTAGACCTCCGTAGACAGTCATAATGCAGCGGGGGAATGCTGCAAGTGTTCTTGGCACACTGCCACATAATCAAGTCATGAGTGAATATTACTATATTTAGTTATATTTTTAATTTAGTTTATATATTTTTATTAGCCTATTTTTTATTTTATTTTAAACAAATATGTAAATGATTATCCTAGAAAGTTAATAGGGTACATTTACTAAGTTTTTTTTTTTTAATATTGATTGCGTTAAACCTTCCTAAGCGCGAAGTTAGTTAAATAATTATTTTATTGTTCGCGCTTGAAGAAACAGAATCTGGCTGTAGTGCTAGCTTAGGCTTTGCAAGGAGTGTCGTGCGTAGGTTTGTAGAGCTGATCTGATGGAGATATCCTTTGCCAGTTCAAGCTCTTGGACTTCTTAGCCACTGGTACCTAAAGAAAAAAAAAAAAAGATTATATAACAATAATATTCACGTCTAACAAATGATTATATCTTTTGCGATAGAAACATTTATTTCTTGATGATTAGAATAAAAATAATAAATAAATAAAAATAAAATAAAATAAAATGCGTTTATTTCGGAATAGTATCCATAGGGATTAGTAACATAGTGTTTGCTTATTCTATATTAGTAAAAAGAGTATATTAGTAATAAAAACTTTTTAGTGATATTTCTGGGGATAGTCGGTTAAAAAAAATATTTATATAAAAAAAATGTAATGCAGTGCAACGTGGGAATGCTGGCAGTGTTATTGGCACATTTAATCAAGAAATTTTCGTTGATAGACCTTTTATAGTTTTTTTTTATCTGTAATAAATATTTCGTACTAATTTTCATTAATAAATAATCTACTACTAGGGCTATGTTCAACTTGAAAACAAAGCATGCATTTTTACCGAATTTTGCTGAAATTGTATGAAAACTATAGAGCAACGCAAAGTCAAACAAGACAAGCGAAAAAAAAGGTCTTAAGCCAGACCAGTCAAACACAGGATAGGAGTTAAAAAAAAGGTCTTAAGCCAGATCAGTCAAACACAGGTTAGGAGTTAAAAAAAAAGGTCTTAAGCCAGATCAGTCAAACACAGGATAGGAGTTAAAAAAAAAACAAATGTTCTTTTAACCTTGGCCAAGTTCGTTTTAAGAAATGTTAGCACAAAAATACTGTATTGCTGTTTTTTTGACATACATTGTGTATATTTTTTGTTTGTTATCTGCCATAAAAGTTTCCCCATTGCGTTTATGAATCCAAGTTTAGCATAACTAGTTAGGAGCCGTCTATTAATCACGTGATGTTTTTTAGCTTTTTTTTTACCCACCTACAAAGAATCTTATTTTTTTTAGAATATTATCCTTAATTAATTGAGTTTTTAATCAGATCACGGCGAGTTACCTCCTACAAACCCCCTCACGTGAATAATGGACGGTTCCTTTGCGGTCGAGACACAATAATTTCTTCTTCTTTTTTTAAAAAACTAGTAATGGCAATCACCACTAAGGCATTTGTGCCAACATCACGTTTGTTAGATTAATAGACAGAATTATTTTAATAGATAATTTTAACTGGAAAAGGTGAATCACAAACGCTAGAACAAAAAAAGGTTTGGTTAGTATGGTACTTGGTAACACAACACGTTAGGTTATTACATATAAGGACAATACACAAATAACATGTAAGCAACATAGAGAACTGCGCACTTTTGACACCGGAGCCACAGTCCTGTATATGGGGTCGAACCTCCCTCCCCGGCGCCTGTCCCACCGGACTGTGTCCCTCACTCAATGGGGCATGTATAGTGAAAAATCTACTTTATCCGTCCGCATGGAGAAGAGGAACACAATAATTTATTTGTTGATATTTCTCGAGTTTCGTATGCTACAGACATCGATAAGTTAGCCAAATGTGAATCCTCTTCTTTAAAAAAAAAAGGTATAGTTATGTTTTTTTTTTTGTTTTTTTTTGTATTTTTTGTATTTTTGTTTTTTTTATGTATTTTTATATTTTATAATTGTAATACCTGTACTGTAAATTTTACTTGATATGGGTGTATACCTGAAATAAAACTTTATTTATTTATAACCACCCCGGGAGTTATTAATAATACCTACACATACTTGTTTTCTTTAACAGCACTTCTGCGATGTGTTTATACCTACTAATCTTGGCATAATTATTACATTTGTTCGAACTGTATCCAAGAGAATCGAACTAATTAGATCGCAACTGAAAAGTTGATACAGTTAGCAACGTATAAAGCTTGCAATCGACACCCTTATAGGAATAGAAATACGGTTGAAAATTGTTACTAAAGATTTAGCATAGCAACCGTTAATACGGGAAGAATGGCATTAACAAATGTGTGTACTTTGCCAAATGAGAACTTATTGATTGAATGTACCATAATGGGGTGTATCAGGCAAAGCTTTTTGTAGATGTCGCTAGCGGCACTGGTACCTTGTTTACACCAATTTTTTATCATTTTTTAAATTTATTTGTAGTTTTACATTTTTATAATAGAAAAATTAATTTTAACTTAAAGTTACCTACCTTAAAAGATGATTTAAGTAAGCGAACACTGTCTTTAAAATAAAAAAGGTTGAATTAATAGAACGGAATTTTGAGATCACCATATCTTTGCTTTCGCTTGGAAATCTCGATTTGTACACTTAAAAGCTGTTCACTTCTGCATAATATCCAGAAAATAATAAATTTAATACAAGTTTTTTATGCAACTGACAGTTATATAAGGTACCGTCTATCACGCGACATCTATCGTGATAAAAAGTTAGTGACACACCCCATTAACAATATAAAATGTCCTACATACAGGGTCCTAGACCTCTACTGCTAGATATGTTTCTTGACTTCAAGAACATATTTTTAAATAATTTGGCCTACACTCGCTACGTGTTGGCCAGACGGGTTGGCAAGGGTCTGGTGTTAATTGAAAAGACAATTTATTAACGATTACACTAGTTGGTATAAGTGGAACCTGCAGCCTTATTCTGTTACTTAAGCGCAAACGTTACATAATGGAATCCGTCAACTATTAAAGTTGATATTTGCACGGACGCTGTCAATGTCGAGCGCTTATAGAGTTGAGAATTGAACAATATTTTGTAATTATGACGCAAGCTCTGGCGTAAATAACAAAATTGACTAATAACGTTTGCGCTTAAGTACGACTTTACATGCTATCTCACCGAGGCACCGGAACGGCGGTGTTGTAAATCTATAATAAATGTACGTAAGTAAAAAAGTGTATTTCTCAGAGTTCGACGGAGTTTGAACCGTGACGTGGAAGCGTTCTTACAACCGAGGGCATTATCTATTATTTATCCAATCATTAGGATTTGCCTTCATATTATTTTTTATAATAGCGTAGAAGTACAGGGTGCGCCAGAGAAACTTATTTGAAAAAACTCCCGGGCGGTGAGTTGGGTGGGTAGAGGGGTGAGGGGGGGCGCTATTGGAGGGGAAGTCCCCAAGTTTGTTTCTTCCTCTAGTCAGTTGCCATCATGCTCTGGCCTAGAGAACAGCGGGCATACGCCGTCGAGAGCTTCTTTTCTAACGGTCGCTCACTTGTTGCTACGCAACGAGCCTTCCGCGCTCGCTTTAAAATTCTTCTTTTTTTCTTCCAAGCCTCGAAGAAATAAACGCTAAGGATGTGTGGTTTCAGCAAGATGGAGCCAAAGCACACACAGCACGAGGCTCAATTAATTTGTTGCGACAACATTTCCCCGACCGGCTTATCTCTCTCAGAGGCAATCTCACATGGCCGGCTCGCTCTCCAGATTTGGCTCCATGCGATTTCTTTTTATGGGGTTATTTGAAATCCCTGGTTTATGTCGGTCGGCCACGGACAATAGCTCAACTCAAAAACAACATTCGCGACGCCATTACCAACATAGCGATTGATATGCTGCAAAGAGTGGACATTAACTTCAGAAATCGACTTAATCAGTGTATGCGCAATGGAGGTCGCCATTTAACTGATGTCATTTTCAAGTCTGTTTAACAAAAAAATTGGGATATTGTATTCTAAAATAAAATAAAATAAAAATTAAAACAATAACTGAAGTACTTTTGTTTTTAATGACCTTTCAAATTAGTAAGTTTCTCTGGCGCACCCTGTATGTGGAACAGTTGCATCATTTATTTGCCGCGTGAAAAACACTTGTCTATAATATCTTGAAGTAAAGTACCTACCTACCTATACTCTACAAATAGATTCAATACATAATGTAGGTAGGTAATTACTAAACTCGAAATAGACTTTTTAATTAACACACGTGAAAAACACTTGTCTATAATATCTTGAAGTAAAGTACCTACCTACCTATACTCTACAAATAGATTCAATACATAATGTAGGTAGGTAATTACTAAACTCGAAATAGACTTTTTAATTAACACGCTGAATCAATATTGTTTAGTTTCCGTGAGTTTATTCGAATAAAAAGGTATTGTACCTTCCTTCTACAGACCTACCTTCTGCCTTAGGGAATGCGTCCGTAAAGTATCATCACGACCGTTTCCCTTTCGGGGTGGTCAGAAACCATGCTTATAATTAAGCGGATTCACATTTAGCCAACTTTACTATAGACCAATCATGACAAGTGGCAAGCTCACCAGCGTACCTACCAAACTCGAGAAATATCACAAATAATAATTAAATGTATTTATTTACATTAATAAAACTTTTTGTGTCCCGACCAGGAATCGAACCCGGTACCTCTGAGTCTAAATCCACGGACTTTAACCGCTAGACCACGGAGGCAGTTTTGCGTCCGTAAGTAGTATAAATTATCCAAAATTATTAAATAAATAATTATTTCGTTAGTTATCCACAGTTACATTCTATCGCTATCCTCAGCTGTCAGGAACGCATGACCAGACAGTTGGGTCGACCAAGCCCGGATGGCTAATGGGCCTAGGTCGGGGATATTCCACGCGGCTATATAACAGGGACGCAATTAAAACATGTATTTTTTTTTTAAATATTTAAGTAGGTACTAAGGCGAATTTAAAATAGACTAGGAATGAAACGTTATAGGTAAAAATAATTATAAATGTTTAAAACATTTTGAAATTAATGATTAATAAAATGAAAAAAAATCTTCCAACTTTTATGCATAGGTAATGGATAAAAATCTGAAAAATTGTTATTGGTACACGCAGAAGCTTTAAATAGCGAGAATGATGAGGAGAATTCTAACCATTTGGCCACCACGTAATGCGATTAAATATACCTTTTAGAGAAATTGTGATTCAATATTATGAAATAGTACAGGGTTAAACGTAAGTGTGTCGATCGATTTGGTGGCCTAAATCGCTTCTGATTTAACTCCGCGTCTTGTATTTTCATTATACATAGCCTGTTATTTTGTACCGACCTTGTACAAATTTTAGGTAAAAACGCAATGTATAATGAAAATACAAAATCCAGTGTTGATTGAGAACGCAGATTTATGATACCTACTCGTATTTGGGCTCAGATCATTAAAGCGTGCCTATAGGCTGTTCGAGAAAGGATTATTTATGGATTATTTGTTGATTGTGCTAACGATAAACCCTCTTAAGAGATCTTTCTGTAAAGCGCGCAAGGTCCATCAATGTTAGCAACTGGAATCAGATAATCACGACTGACATCAGTTCCTAACACTATGCCGGCCTGACTCGGCATGACAGCTATTCGAGCCTGATCCCGAAACGTGTGGATACACTTTACAAGGGTTTATCGGCACGAACGGTGATACTTCGCCGCCCCGGCAGACTGGGCAAACTACCACCATCAGTCTGCCTATCACCTTTTTGTTGTTCTAATTGAAAGTTTTTTATTATGTCAAAAATTTGATGTCAAATGCCAATTTTTGCTTTTAAAGGTAATTAATATTGCCATGATATTTATATAAAAATAACACCGCTTGAAACAAGAGTTATTGAATAAAGAATGCAGTACCAAGGAATGTTAAAAGAATTAGGGATCTCTATTTTTAGGCCAAATGAAGAAGTCTAAAATTAGAATCTTTATTCTTTTTTCCTTAACAGCTAACTAATATTATACCTACATGTATTTGATATTTTATTTATACTTCATTATCACGGTCCTAAGAAAACAGAGTTCTAGACCTCCACTGTTGGGGATGTGCCCTCCAGAAATCTCTGGAGAATTTGGCCTACACTAGCCACGTTGGTGTATGTATTAAACGTGGCGTCCCAGCAGGTTGGCCTCGGTATGAACTTAGACAAGACAAAAGTCATGTATAACGACCATGTTGTACCGAGATCAATCTGCGTGGGTAATGCCACTCTCGAAGTTGTACAAAAGTACGTATACCTTGGACAGACTACAGACTATGCAATTAGGCGTAGCCAAGTCGAATACATGGCTAGAATCTTCCGTGTATTTTATTCTTTATTCTTAGTGTATCACCGTACATTCCCACCGGAATTTGGTTAAGTCAATATAATTTAAACAAAATTGTACACAATATATATTTAACGTTAAAATATCTGTCTTGCCTAGAGAGTGCAATGTGAAGACAAGGAGCAGAACTGGTAGTGTCATAGGAACATATATACATATATATATTATTTGAAAACTGTCACGAAGTTCTCTTATCAAAGAAGAACGAGTTTTACACTTTGGAAGCACGCAGAACGGCATATTGTCCGTGAAGCAACTATATAATCAATTTGAAAATGCACGTCAAAAAGGACAATAACCAACAATGACTGTCATACACTAATTCATTCTGTACCAATTGGTCTAGCTTTGATTATTATGCCCTGTCTTGTTATACATTTATTATCTCTGCAAATAACAATAGAACGTAAGCGGAAACATGTCCAGCCGATAAAAATATAATTATTCAATTCGAAGAATAAATTATATCGTCACGTTGTTTATTGTGTGCTAATTCATATAGTCGTCTTTCTATAAATAATTAACAGTATTTGTCTAGTAAGTAACACGGAAACTTACGAGTCATCATCATAACAGCCCCTAGAACACAGTCCTGTTCCGTATTTTACGACGGCTCTTTTACATAATCATTCCTTCCAACTTCTAACATTTGATGCAAATTTCGTATGTCAGTACCTACCGTGTTAGATCAATAAACCCTCTATTGATGTTACTTTTTGACAGATGTCATTAAATATAAAATGGTTTGTTTACCATTTTTATATACTTTATAGTTTTCTATTATATTTGTTAAAAGGGTATTTTAAACGATTTTATGTAATAAATTCAAAGACCATAATAATATCATGTGTGTTGAGTGCCATGGTATGATAAAACATGAACGAAAATACTTATCAAAAAGTCCAATGTAAAAAAGTGGTATTTCTTAACAAAAACGACATTTCGTACTGGTTTATGAAGTTGCTACGAGATGTTGGAAATGCTATAAAACGAACGCGGGGTATAATAAATAAGCGCCAAACATCTAGTAAAGGAATAAAACCATCACCATTTAAGTTAAAGGAACACGAATTTTATAACCATTAAATGATTAAGACCTTGATTGAGTTTTAGGACTGAATTGAATATTTCATGACTGTAATGATTGTTGACGGTCGTATAAATTGATTTGTTTATTACAATACATAGATACGAATTTAAGGCCAGTATAAGTACTCTATCGAATCCGTTTGGTCATCGTGACAGAAGTAGCAAAGTTCTGTAGAAGTCTAGAGCCCGTAACAAATAGATATAACTAATTATAGATTACTGTAAGAAGATAAATTAAGATAAATTTACATATAGTTAGCTACCCTTAACCTTTCCTTAACCGTTAAAAATATCATCATCATTACAGCCCCTAGAATACAGCGTCCTAGACCTCCAGTGCTGGAGATGGGCCTTTCAGAAATAATATCTGGAGAATTTGGTCTACACTCGCCACGCTGGCCAGACGGCTTGCAATTTTTTATGACAATTTATTAACGATTCCACAAGTTGGTATTATTTATTTTTTATTTATTTAAAAACTTTATTGCACTATGTACAATGGCGGACTTAATGCCGCTAGGCATTCTCTGACAGCCAAACCTTTAGGACATTTAGACAGTATAGATGGTAGGTGCAATATTAAGTAAGTCCATATATATCAATATATACATACCAATATTTACTTACTATTACATAACACGTACATAAATAAATTATATATATATAATTATATATACTATATACAAATAAACCACTTAAACGATGAGGTATTAGTGAAACCGGGACCGACGACGGCTTAACGTGCTATCCGAGGCACGGGAACGGTAGTGTTGTATGTTAATCTATGACAAATGTAGGTAAGAAAAGTGTATTTCTCATTGGTACATGCAGGGGAGATTTGAACCGACCTTGATAGGATATAAGGAACGCGTTCTTACAACTGAGCCAAACCGCGCCTTAAAATATATTGGATCGTAATTAAATATGTATAAAATCGTTTCAACGAAACTAATCTAATTCGCATAAGTCTATTAGTTCGTAGTCGCAACTTGTGACCTTATTGGTAGATTCGTACCGCGCCTCCACCTGATTGGTCCATTCGTACTGAACGTCGATTCGTAATGCGACTCCGATGTTGGTACGTGGAATGTTTTTAGACAGCTATTTTTATTGTAGTTCAGCTCGGCGCTGTAAGTCGATCGAGTAGCATTTTCATTCTCTTTAAACAAAATTAGGTAAATAAAAGCGCGCTTTGCTTTGCATTCTACGCGAAAACGGAAAAAACAAGCTTATTTATACATTGATGACTTAAACTTATGACTTGCACTTATTGTCTTTGTGTGTGTTACTTTATTTTAGTTATATACCTACATATAAATTGTAAGAAAATGCTTTTGTAAATTATTATTATTTTAAGAAGTATGTTATAACTATAGTTATTATTTTTAGAATTGTAAATGTTAAGATTCGTACATAAAATGTATTTTGAATGCTTGCTTTGAAACTTAAGAACTACGAGTATGTACCATAAAACGACGAATAAATGATTTTGATTTGATTTGGGTTTATTCGGAATAGGGCTGCAATAAGCATGAGACGTTCATGATAAACATCATAAGTATCATAAGGTCAGCATTGCAGTTCCACTGATAATATTCCAATTGCTAACACAAACAAGTCGATTAGCGAATAAGCGATAAGATTATCTTGTTCACAACCCAATGATATGCTTAGGCTTGCCAGGCGTTTAGTTATTTTATGACTAATGTTTAGTTAAGAATATCTAGTTACAAAAAAGTTGGGAATTTAGACTGATGCGTAAAGTGCTCTCCGAGGCACGGGAACGCGGTGGTGTTGTAATTCTAATGAACGTAAAATAAGAGTATTTCTCATCGACATGCCAGGATTTGTACCGCGTTTTTTTTTTATTATTAAAGGAAGAGTTATTTGATCTGGCCACACAGTACCTATATTTTTTTTATATACCTACCGCCAATTATTTGTGTAAAAAAATCCATGATACATGATAATTCTGGTGAATTGGGCGCACTCTTGCCACGTTGGACACACTGGTTGGCATCTTTTAACAATTCCGCAAGTTAATTAGTTGGGTAAACAGGAGTAAGTTGACATCATGTTATACACGAATAGCTCAAAAAACAGTTTTTATAAAAATGACAACTATTTTAATGAGAAAATTCCTAAAGGTAGATTGGTGAAAACAAAAACGTGCCATGTTTTATAATTACTTAAATATTTGAGACGACGCCAAATTGCTCGTCAAATTCTTGTGACTTAAACTATAGATTCGTGCCAAATCAGGAAAAAACTATATCACTACAGAATTCTGAGAAATTTTTACATATTTTGAAGCATTTATCCTTGTATATTATTCCTTTTAAATTTAATACTGTTTGATGATGATCATGGGTAAAGCTACATTTTTTTATTAAACACTCAATTCACAATTAATAATCAACAATTCTAAAAGTCGAAACATGAAGTAGTTAAGTGGGGAAAGGTACGTGTGACCGCGGACTGCAGAACCTAGACCACTGGGGCGCGGCGAGGCGTGCGTTACGTTGTCTTAGAATTTGATGCCTGTATTTTCCCTAACTTTTTAACAGTAAAATAATTTACAAAACAAAAACTTGCACTTGACCATGTTCACGCAAAATGGCGCGAAGAACTCTTTTCCGGTCCCTCCGTTTGACAGCTAGAAGTAATAATTTAGTGAAGGAGCCGTTGAGGAAACGTCTAAGAATACGGGTAGAATTTGAATAGTAGCTGTAAATATTGTAATATTTTTTTTTATGTTACCTTGGCAGTTAGTTTTCCATCTTCTCCAATGAGGAACTCTTCCAGCTTGAAGACGAGTGGGGTGCAGTCTCCCAGGTGAAAGATTCTAGAAGAAGTGCCAGTAGTGACACGGAATTCCACAGTCTTCGCCATCAGCACATCCGTCACCATAAACACGGATTTCTTCCCTTTTAAATCTAGTCAAGAAAAATAATAAAATAATTCTCAAGTGATTTTTTGACTGGAAGTGATAGACAATCTTATACCACATTGGGTGTTCTAATGAGCTTCATTATCCTTGTACCTCCCTATTCTGCAATCATATCACAGCCCCTTAAACACAGAGTCGAGACCTGCACTGTTGGAAATGCATTCCAGAACATATTTCCAGAGAATTTGGCCTACACTCGCCACGCTGGTTTGCGAGGGTCTAATGTCAATTTATTAACAGTTTTACTACAAGTTGGAATTAGTGGAACCTGAACCGATGGCTTCACAAGCTCTCCATGGTGTTGTCAATCTCTGACAAATGTATGTAAGGAAAGTGTATTTCTTATTGGTACATGCCAGGGTTGGAACCGCGACCTTTATGCAAATTAACGATGTAGTGTATGTGTATAAGTTTAACCATGGCAACTATCACTACACATGCATATTTTGGAGACTCTTACATCTGTTGCATGCAGAAGATATGCAATGCTCTCCCAGCATGTGTTTGCCTATTCTTGTAAGATAAAGTCCTTCCAGAAAAACATGAAATATCAGTTCTCAGTTGCTACTATTCACGATGTTGTATCACAAATTACTTGCAATCAATAATATCCAATTTTAGTATTCACATTTGTTTTAATTGGTTTAAAGAATTAAAATAAATATTTTCAGTAGTGATGCTTCAAAGTCAAATTCATCACAAGACTGCAGGTGCTGGGTGCACTATTAAATATATATTTAATTTATTTGTGACAAATAAAGACCCTGGTACGCTAGAGACATCAACGAGCTTGCCACTTGTCATGATGAGCCTATAGTAAAGTTCGCTAAATGTAAACTCGCACTTTACAAACGGTGGATTCTGACCACTCACCGCCCCGCAAGAGATATGGTTGTGATAATATATAACTTTATATTATTTAAAAAAAAATATATTATGGCTGTTAGTTTAATAAGGCTAATAATTAGTTACCTTTATTTTTCTCCAAATCCAGATAGATATTGTTGACAGGGTTGTTGTCTTGCGGCACCACAGCATTGGCGAAGTTGATCATGATGACACGCACTTTGTTCTTGATGCTCTCATCTTGCAAAGTAATCTACAAGTAAAGTAAAAAAAATATGTAAATTTTAATCTGATGTATTATAGGTAATTTAAGAAATAAACAAACTGTTTTCGTGCCATTTATAAACTGAAAACAAATTAATTAATTATTCTCAATTAGGCAAGATATTAAAGTTTATTAAATTTAAGTTTTACAGATAATAATTACGAAAATCTGTTTTTAGGTGGTAAGATGATAAATTTCGTTTTATATAGAGGTAACATCTGCATGAAAGCTACACCTCCAGATAAATGATTACATTTAGGTATATGATAATATAAATGTGTGATTCTTTGTCTTTACATCCTCTAGAAGACAACGTTCTAGACCTCCACTATTCGAGATGGGCCTTCCAGAGTACATTTCAGGAGAATTTGGCCTAAACTAGCCACACTGGCCAGACGGGTTGGCGAGGGTTATTTATATAAGAGGATTTTTCAGCAACCCTAAAATGGTTTCTTATTTAAGATTTAATACTTAACATATATTTTTTTAAAGTGTAAAACTGTGTAAGATGAGTTTGTGCTGTGACCGTGACAAGAGACCAACACCAGAGACAGAGATAGGAGACAGCAAGCGACAATTATAATTAGGAATTGTACGGGCACCAATTCACACATGCAAGATCAATGACAGTCCAGACCTTAATTTGCAAGCTTGGTCCCAACAGAGAAACCAAGAGGCTGCCTCCTGTCTCTGGTCTTGGTCATGGAGTGAACTGCCACTACTTAGCTAGCAGGCCTGTGATGCAATTCACAAGCTATAGACATAATGTTGCACACAATATATGTGTATTAATTGAACCCAGATTTAACAGTATGTATTTTGACATATTTTATTGTAAATATTGCATGCAACATATATATGTATAACTTAAGCATTGCAAGAATTTACTTATAGGAACTCTATGACATATAGCACACTGCTGTTACAAATAAAAGCATGTGTATGTCACACAAGTGTACAGGGACAGTTGCAGAAAAGAAATTAAAATAATCTCTGATGATGAGCTTGTCATATCATTTGGGTATTTAGGCCAATATGATGTGCCTCATAAGCAAACAAGAGATAATCTGCCTTTCTGCAACTTGCAAATAGCATTATTGCTATACCTGCTAATCTATTAAAACAGGAGTAGTGTTTTAATAGACACCCTATTGGGTAATATTTTTATTTTTTTATACTAGCTTGACATGTGACCCTGGGCCCACCTGATAGTAAGTAGCGCGCAAGGTCCATGAATGTTAGCAACTGAAGTCAGATACTCATAACTGCCATCTAACACTATGCGGGCTTGACTAGATGCTTTTTCACACTGGAAGAGCATTCCACATCTTTATCGTACGACAGATATATGACTCCCCACATTTATACGTACGCGAAGGGATGGTGACTACGGTATGTTCAGACCTGTGCGTCTGGTTCGGTTGCGGAATGGAGAGGGAGGGATTAGGTTATAGAGTTCTTCGGAGCACTCACCATAGTATAGCCGGTAGAACACCCTCAGGGAAGCCACATCTCGAAATAAAATTTACTTATAAAATTGAAAATCAGAATAATTTGTGAAAAATCAAATGTATCTATTCAATCTATAGATAATGTTAAAAGATAAAACTACTATAAAAACAAACAAAGGTACAATTTTATCATAGATTAGGTAATTACTTCCACAACGGACAGCCCAAGGTCACAAGCTATATTGACAAAAAACCCCATACAACTGCGTATAAAATAACAATACTCGTTAGTCACGTACCTTTACACTTTCATGAGGAAACTTGTATTCAGTGTCCAGTAGTTTGCCCTCTTCAAGCCATTTCACATAGGTTGAGTTAGATTTTGCTTTATTTATATTGTCGTACAGGCTACCAAGCGGTGTGTACTTCTCGCCGTTCGTTTCCTTCTCATTTTTAAGGAACAAAGACGTCGCTTTGTACAAATCCCCTTCAGTAAGAAACGGAATACAAATATATTTACTGCCACCGATTTCAATTTCAATCTCTTCGCGAATAAAAGGCCATGCGTCCTCCAACTTAAGCGACTTCAGATTTTTCAAACTCACGTCCTTCCTTATTTCGTGAGAATACAGCGACTTTACCACTACTTTTAGTTTTTTCGGCATTTTTAATACAATATTTTAACAAGATCCAGTCACGCACTTCCAACCGCTATCAAAAAAGTACTGAAAAAAAATGACGTTCGAATAATGGGTGTTGCCAATAAAAAGATCAATAAAAAATACAATGTAAGAAAAAGACAGCAATATATGAAAAATTGGTATGCGTAAAGAGATTATCCGAATGTTGCTGGAAATTAAAGATTTTTAGGGTTTCGAAATTTGGTCTTCATTCTACGGGTTTGTATTTAAGTTAAGAATTTTGATCCAGTCTACTTGATCTTGTTTTAGGATAAACCCCAGTTTTTCCAAAAATTAATAACATTTCGAAAGTTTACCTAGTTTGTAAATACGTTTTTTTTTTTCACGACATGTGATCTTCCGCCTACCTGATGGTAAGTGGCGCGCAAGGTCGATGAATGTTAGCAACAGGAATCAGACACTCATGACTGACTTCAGTCCCTAACACTATGCCGGCTTGACTTTTCCACTTCGCAGGACTCCAGGTTATAGAAAAGTGGAAACACATTCCAGATCTTTATTGTTCGACAGATGTATGAGACCCCAAATTTATACGTACGCGAAGGGATGGTAACTACGGTATGTGGGTGCATATTCAGAACCCGTGGTTCGGTTGCGGAATGAAGAGAAAGGAATCAGGTTAAAGAGCTCTTCAGAGCACTCACCATAGTATAGCTGGTAGAACACGCTCAGAGAAGCTTGTACATCTTGGCGAAGCTGCAGGGATTCGGGAGTTCCAGGTATAATGGCATTATTATTATTAATATTACACTTTAATATCTTATTGATCCTTTAAGAAACTGGGGGTCTTAGATTAGGACAAAAGGGAAAGATACGGTACGAAGATATTACGCATGGAACTAGCCACCTACATCGAACTGATGCACTTGAATCAGCAATAAGCTAGCTATCGATCGAGCCGTAAGGGCGCCACACGCGCGTTTTAATGAAATATCTCGCTCCCATCCCACTGTGACAAATTCTATCGCATTTGTTAGTGACATTGGTGATGCAACTATGGGCGTGCCGTATCTTCTCTGTATTTGGGATGAATATATTATAAATAAAAACAATTATTCAAAGGTACAATATTTATTAAACATAAATTAGCTGACAACTTTATAGACTTACAATAAATTCGAGTCAATAACACCAAAGCAAAATATTGCAATAGTAAAAAAACGTTTTTAATGTCAAATCATAAAACAAAAATAAAATTTGATTTTTGTGGAATGTTACAGACATTAATCTCAATAAATTATTTATTTAAATAAACTTTAATTAAATGATTTAAAGGTATTTGATTTTGAAGGCGTAACTATAGCTATGTACTTACAAACTATTATATTTGACAAAACAACAACATAAATAAATCAATTTAAACTTTGTGAAAAGTAAAATAAAAAATACATTGTGATAGAGCATATTTCTAATACTGGCAATAAGACTTAAAACGCCCACATTCTAAGGCCGCGTTCGTGTTATAGCATTTCCAACATTTCGTAGCAACTTCATAAACCAGCGCGAAATGTCGTTTTTGTTAAGAAATACCACTTTTTTTAACAATGCTAACATTTCTTAAATAAAACGAGCGGTGATGCTACTTTTTGACAAGTGTTTTCGTTCATGTTTTATCATACCATGGCATCCAATACACGTGATATTATTATGGTCTTTGAATTTATTACATAAAATCGTTTAATATACCTTTTTAACAAATATAATACAAAACTATAAAGTATATAAAAATGGTAAACGATCAATTTGACACCTGTCAAAAAGTAACATCAATAACCCTCCTTTCAACACGGTACTGACATACGGAAATTAGCATCAAATGTTAGAATTTTCATTAAACGAACGACTTGTGCTAAAAAAAGTGGTATTTTCATGCTAACATTTCTTAAAACGAACGCGGCCTAATTTATCATTATTTTTGACAGCTTTTAATAATCCATTGCATCTTACAAAGTAATTATGTTTATTTTACTAATTTAAATTATTTTTCTTCATCCTGCCCATCACCTTACATGATCCTCAAGGTTAGCTGGTGAGGAATGCCTTATGGCGTTATGGCTCGCCTATGTACTAGGTTTTTAAGTGCAATAAAGTATTTAAATAAATAAATAACTTTAACAAATTTAACTAATGTGCTAGATCCAATGGACTCGGTAGAACTATCAACTACTATGATAAATGTAATATTTCCAAAAAAAACTATTATCTGCAGTCATTTTTTCTGCTAAAAATCCTTATAAAAGCTTGGCGCTTAATGAAAGTCGAACATTAATTTTGTATACAAAAAAGCTGGTAAAATAAGTAAATTTAAATATAGGTAGGTATCCATATTTAAAAAAGTATTAAGAAATATATTTTTAAATACAATATATGCACATAAAATAGTCATGTAGGCAGAAAGAGAGACATGGCTCAGTTGTCAGTTGTAAGAACAATTTCCTTAAAGTCCGAACCTCAACATATACCGATGAGTACACTATTCATATGCACATTTTTAAAGATTTACAACACCACCATTCTCGTGACTTAGAGAGCATGTTAAGTTGTTTGGTCCCGGTTCCAGTAATACCAACTTGTTGAATTGTTAATAAATTGCCAAAGACCCTAGGCCTAATTCTCTAGAAATATGTTCTGTGAGGCCCAATTCTGGCAGTGGAGGTCTAGATAGTCATATTAGGTTTTAAGATACGAGTATCATCAAGACCGTTTCCCTTCCATGGTGGTCAGAAACCACACTTATAAATAAGTGAATTTACATTTAGCCAACTTTACTATAGGCCAATCATGACAAGTGGCTAGCTCGTCAATGTGTCTAGAATATGAAACTAATAGATAAGATAAAGAAGAACACTTTAAAGATTATTAAAGCTACTTTTGCACTAGATTTGGCGGGATAATACGCAGCACGCAAAATATCTTCTATAGTATGACTTCATAAAAGGAACAGTGTGCTTAGTGTAAGATGCAAGTTTCGGAAAACGTAACTGCTGTAGTTACGTTTTTTATTTTACATTGCGTGTTATTGCAAGTTTGGCTACAATAACAGGCAATGAACATCGAAAATTCAGTAAAAAAACTCTACTACTATAGTTGCGTTTACGAAACTTCACTGTCACACTAGGCATCCAGTTTAAAAAACAAAATCATGCAGGTGTAGATACTTGTACTGCTCCACAACAGCTGACACCTGATTTCTTTTGTAACATATTGTTCAAAATTGTAAGACTGTGATAATAAATGGATTTTTATTTTATTTATTTTATGTGTTTGTGTTAAAAGTAAAACTGCTTTTAAAGGCGCAAGTTCACATTATCCAACTTTACTATAAGCCAATCATGACAAGTAGCAGACTTGTTGATGTCTCTAGTATACCAGACCTGAGGAACAACTTTTTTTTATGTTCCTGACCAGGAGTTATTCCCAGTGCCTCAACTTCTACATCTACAGTCTTAACCATGAAAGCAATCTCATATTGATGTAAAAATATTGAATAGAAGTGCGTAAATATTTTTTCTGGTGTAAAAGCTAAACTAGAGATGCATTAAATATCTCTATTTCTTTGGTATAACAGGTGTGGCAGTAGATTGAAAGATAGAAGAAGCAGACATAAGATTTTCTATATATTGGCCTAACACCTGGTTTTCTGATCTTAATTTTAGATTCTCCTCTTTTACTGTATCCACCCTTTGTGATAGATCTGAAAAATAAAATTATTATTATTAATAAGCTAGCTGTATTGCTGACAGCGTGGTGGTGGCTTGGTTATAAGAATGCACTCCTTAAATCCTACAAAGGTTGGTTCAAACCCACCCATCATGTACCAATGAGAAATACACTTTTCTTATGTACATTTGTCAAAGATTTACAACACCGTCAGTCCCATGCCTTGGGGAGCATGTTAGGCTGTCAGTCCCGGTTACCCTAATACCAAATTGTGAAATCATTAATAAATTGTCATAAAAAATTGACATCATATTCTCGCAAAGCCATCTATCTGGCTAGCGTGGCGAGTGTAGGCTAAATTCTCCAGATATATGTACTGGAAGACCCATCTCCAGCAGTTGAGGTCTAGGATGTGTTCTAAGGGCTGTAATATATGCCTATTTCATAAAATTGACAGTTATCACCAGTCTAGGTATGTGTATTTGCAGAATAAATTGTTGATTTTGATTAAAGCAATGAATGGATTAGTGAAACAACCAGGTAGCAAATGTGTTCTCTTCTTCTTTGCATTAAAGCATGGTGGTGATAACAGATATTTAACTCGTCCGGGTTTAGCAAATGCTATATAGATCTATAGGTGATAGGCCATTTAGTTACTCACCATCAAGAGTGTTTTGAAGTTCGAGTACTTGTGAGATTAGACGCGCCTTTTCTTCTTGTTCATCCAAGCCAGCGTCCGGCTCGAAGCTGTGTGGGCCATTTAGGCCAGGGCTAGAAGATCCGCCTGTGTACGAACTTGGTAAAGAATCCATCGAACGGCCGTGATCCAAATGATTTTCCACATCATCATTTATTATGACTTGAGGGTCGTCGTCAGCAAGCGGGATGTTGTCGTCGTTACATTTTTGAACAATAGACGACATCGTAAAGACAAATTAATAGCTATGCAGCCAGCAAAAGTTATATTTACAAAATAAAACTGTGTCACCAATCAATATTTTATTTTGACAGTACTTATGCGTTTGCAAAGTATGCTCAATCAACACACCAAATATATGGTTATCACAGAGATAGGGAAGAATAGAAATATCCTTAACTCTGTGGGTGGTATACAATATGTATTATTTTATAAAGCTACCTATTTCCTATATTTAAAGATAACGATACGATTAATACAAATACATAGAGAATAAAAGGAACAACTTATAATATTGTTTAGCTTTATAAATGCCTTAAACATGTGTTTGACGCGTGCCTTTTTTACTTTATTTTACCGAAAGTACAATTGATACTGAACGTACCTATATCCAAAATTTGTATGCGTAGTCGTATAATAAATATTAGGTTCAATATTGGAGGAGATTCTATATTTTATTACAAGAGCCAAAACAATAGCAAATCTATTTAACTGTTTATTTTATTTCTAAGTCACTATCGACTACTCGGTTGGTGATCTGGCAGAAATAAGAGGACCTCCATAGATCGCAGATTCTTTCACATTTATGATGGATCCATACTTCTTGCACTCAAAATCTCTTTATTTGAGCTGAACTTATAACATGCATTTGTGATACAATATTACTCAATATTTTGGATGATTCTACTCCGGCTAGTGGATGGCTAAGCAGCAAAGCGGTCCAAAGAATAAACCGTTAGCAGAAGACCAGCAAATTCCAATGACCTATGTTTGATCTCAGGAAAACCCAGCTATAGCAGGCTTAGCAAACGTCAGTACGTAATGGGGTGTATCACTAACTTTTTATCACGATAGATGGCGCATTATAGTCGGAACCTAATATAACTGTCAGTTGCATATAAATCTTGTATTTTTATTACGAAATTTATTATTTTCTGGATATTATGCCGAAGTGAGCAACCTTTAAGTGTACAAATCGAGATTTCTAAGCAAAATCAAAGATATGGTGATCTCAAAATTGTCGTTCTAATAATAAAACTTTTTTTTTTACTTCATCTTTTAAGGTAGGTAACGTTAATTTAAAATACATTTTTCTGTTATAAAAATGTAAAACTACAAAAAAAATTAAAAAATCATGCGACATAAGTGTAAAACAAGGTATCATTGCCGCTAGCGACACACAAAAAGCTTTGCCTGATACACCCCAATGGAAATAAAACAACTTTATAAATTCCTACAATTTATTTATCTTAAAATTATAATAACTATCTTGCTAACACAGTAAATACAACATTTCATCCCATTTGAGGCTTTGGTACGTTAAAGATGCGTTTTCGGGAGGTTTTCTTTCTTGCTAATTGTAGTTGATGCAGTTGATTTTGTACTTCCGACCAGATTTCTGATTGCTCTTCTTCAGGAATTGTTCTCCTGTTGATAGTAAAATAAGAATTAGTTTTATATTAAAGTTTTACTCTTATGGCGGACTTTAAATATAAAATAATAATAATTAAACACAAATATCTAAATGTTTTAGAGTTTATTTGTAATAATAAATATTTTATTTTATATCTATCACATTTTGCCTTAGGATGTGTTGTTAGAAGTTAGTTATTAATCAAAATATTTTTTTTTTGGTTTTGGTGTTTATCGTTTTTGACTCAAAAATATGTGCATAATACTCGTACATACACTATTTTTATTTAGTTTTTTGGTCTTATTGTATGATGAATGAGATGATAGGGAAGGCAAAGGGTCTAGCCCATATAGCCAAGTCTGATGTAATATATCATTCTTTTAATGAGTTACTGAGGTTATCATTAATTTCCAGATGTTGCAGAATTTAATGCTTTTCTTGGACTCATGGTATTATTCTCGAAACACGTCCGGTACATGAGTTTACAGCGCGGGAAAACCGCAAAAAATTTACTGCAACTTGTGCCCCATTTACAGTGACCAATGTTTTGTTTTCATTAATTATTCACCTTATAGCACATTATTAAACAAAACAATTTTAACTAACAATATTCACAGTAAATTAATTTACAAAACAATTTGCACTTGACATGTCCATGAATAATGGTGCATAGGATTCCTTATTATTTAGTTTAAATATTGGACTAATACTAACTTGGTAGAATCAATAATTCTTAAATAACAATATTTTATATATCTTTATAATTAACCTTTGATTTAAAAAACTTTAAATAAACTAAAACAATTAGCAAAGGTTAAAATTACGAATCTACATAAAATAAATATATATAAAAAATACCTGTATTCTTTGACTAAATCATATTTCTCCCAAGGTGTTTTCCTCAATTCCCTCCTCACTCTGTCCTTTTCCTTCAGATACTCTTCAATATTGGAGATCCCCCTTAATTCCTGACGTTCCCATCTTTCTAACCAGGGCCTGGGCTTTAATATTACCTAAAAATATCATTTAATTAATATAAAATGTTTATAGTAAAAGTGCGTATGGTTTGGTTGCGGAATGGAGAACTAATTAGGTTATAGAGCTCTTCAGAGCACTCACCATAGTATAGCCGGTAGAACACGCTTAGAGAAGCTACATCTCTGCGAAGCTGTAGCGATTCTAGAGTTCCAAATATAGTGGCATCTTCCACAATTCAAACAGTTAGTCTCTGTAGGACATTGATAGCTGTGACGTAGTTGGTGGAACCATCCCAAAGGTGAGAACAGTATTCCGCGCTTGATCTGATCTGTAATAATTGAAGGTGGGAAAAACCGCTTCACCTTGTTCAGTACTCTGAGCTTTTTTACCGCTGTTTTGGTGACGCTCTCAATATAGTTCTGGTAGTTAAAGTCTGAGTGTATTTCCACCCTGAGAATATTAAAGCTGGGCTGTAGATCCAGGGTGGTGCCCTGAAGAGCAGGGGGAGGAGAGAAGATTCATACATTTTTGGTAATGGAACAACTGATGTAAGCATTTTATGCTAGCGCTGATGGAATGTAGGGCAAAAGTAACATTACCTGAATAGGATTGACAGGTACTGGTGCTCCTTCAGGCAATATCTCAACATCCAGGTCAAATGAAAAAGTGCTGTATTCCGGCAAAGCATCTCGTAAGTAAAATAACTTCTCATCAAGTCTCTTCTCCAAGCGTAAAACTTGAACATTTTGAATTGTAGGATCATACTGTTCATATCTAACCTAAAAATTTACAATAATAAAAATTGTTACCTTGTCTACTACGTTTTTCTTGTTGATTCCTTACCCCACTCAGGAATAACCAACTATAAATCATTATAGATGCAAAATGGTTATTGAAAAATGATAAAACCTACTTGGTGACATATGAATTTTACAACATTTTCTTTACAAGATGGTATTTGTTTATCATCTTAAAAGAAATTTGATTATGATTACTGTCATGTCTTGTGTCAATTGATGTGTGAATCATCAAAAGTGGTAGTCCTGCAATTACAACTTGAGCCGATGAAAACTGCTCCAGGAGTTCTTAGCCTTCTAAATTATTTACCTCAACTCCTTGATGGTCCACCACATTTCTAAGAGTAAATTCGGCTCTCAAACCACATCCTTTCCGTTCTATACAAATTCCTACAAATCTATTGGTTTTTCCCTGTGCGTGAGGGTCAGATATTGTTACAGCTAAAATTGAACCTGGAAATTAAATTAATTGCTTTTAGGATAAACTTTGTTAATATTGTTGACCTCTCGGAAAAATTAAGGACTGCCTATGTGGTTACAACTATATATTTTAATGTACTGGGTTTGATCAATAATGTATGGCCTGGTAGGCGCCCGGAGCTGCTTCAAGCATGACGCTGCCAAAATATGGAAATATCTTCCACTGCCCTTCGGGAAGCGATAGTTACACAGTTACCCACTTTCCATAAACTTACTGCTTGAGGAAGAAGTCATATAACCAGAGGCTTAAATCTCTAAAGCTAACAATTCCCAGAGATATAATTAATACTTTTAAAATCCCAACAGTCAGATATAACTGGCCCCACATAGTCAAAATATTTAATTCATAGAGTGAAACTGATGTGAAAATCAACCCTTCATGATAACCAAATTGTAAGTAATTTAAACAAAATTAGACGATATATAAGTTCTTAACTGTAAACACTAATAAACACAAACTGGACAAGTGGCTAGTGATAATAGAAATAGACTATTGTTACAACTGTAAATTTTATGAACTATATGTAATCTATATACTAACCAACATAAAACTCTGGTATATCAACTTTATCCCTTCTTTTTAACATGTCGGCTCTTTCTAATTTCTCCCGCAGAGTGTTACGCCATTGCATCTTCGGGTCTGGCAAGAATTCAGGGTATGCATGTCTATACTCCAAAACTGGATTAGTTTTTTTAGGACGTCTTCCAGTATGTTCTTTTGCTGGTTTTACACATTTCTCGTCCGTAGTCGGCAGTGTAGACATAAGACGACAGTCTTAAATAAATAAAAATATTAAAATTACACGATGCTTAAGAAAATAAAGTTTGAATATTTTGTGAAAACTAACCTCTTCTGAGTATCCATTTGGCCGAAACAAAGATGTCGCCGGTAGCTCTTCTAATTGTAATCGACATCAAGAACTACTTTTTAATTCCTTTATATAATTAAATACGTAAAAACTTTAAAGAATATATATAATAATAAATCAAAAACTATTTGCAGCTTCCACTTGGATTTTGACAGTTTTACTGTGGTTCACTGAAACGAGTAATCAATAAAATGCGTTTAAATTAAAATGTTCAATTTAATTTGTAAGTTAATTCCTCCTTTTTGTAGGCTTTATAACATTAGTGCTTATAAAATATCTGTATCGCACGCTAAGTCGTTTCGTTTTTGCTACCTACTGTTAAGTTCGACTTGACAGCAAATAAAGCAAAGCTTGCTTTATTCTCTGCCCCTTCAAAATAGCAAATATATTATTTATCCGATTTTGACTTGACAGCAAAGCAAAGCTAGCTTTTTTTTTACTGAGTTTTGCTTAAAGTTATTGAAAACCATAGAGCAACTACAAACGACTTTTAAAGCTAAGTAAAGTAAAAAAAGCGCTAACAGCGACAAGTCAAACACAAAGTTAATGTTATAAAGAAAACAGAATTAATGGAAAAACAAAACGAATCGAAATGTCGAAGAGTCGCGACAATTTGCCACCAGATGGCAGCAGACAAAAAACTTGTGTGGGTGGTCGGCGTGCAAAGTTTTGCAGATTGTCTTGCTGGATCCCTTCAATTTAAATCTTTTCTAGCGTTTATATGTACACTTTATTTTATAAAATAGTTTAGGCAGAAGTGTTTTAGCAAGTGTATTTACAATATATAACTTTTTTTGCGAGTTTAATTTATAATTTCCAGTGTGTTGTTTTGTGTTTGGATTCCAACAAGTTTCATTGATCACCTGTCGCCGGTGAGTTATTATGATTTTGCACTTCCAATTAGTTTTTTACTGCTTAGATATTTTTGTTTACTGTTATTTACCATTAACTAGCGTTAGATCACGTGTTTTATTAGAGTTGTTACATAGTTTACAAATTGCGTGTGCAACACATTACTTGCAGAAATGCAGTTGCATTTTGCCTCAACCTTGATTGTATTGATTATAATGCGTCATGGTTTCCTATCAATAATAATTAATTGATTACTTGGTCCACCAATCAATCAGACTACATTAATATAGTCTAATAATATTATTTTTCTTTATGTGCAGTTTTATGTTCAATTGGAAATTATATTAAGTTCCTTCCTTTATTTAGTAAGAGTAATTCACCACTTTTTTAGTGGATTAAAGCTTATTACAACTTAGTAAATTTTCCTAAATGTGAATCAGCTGCTGTAACTCTCCATTTCTTTATATTGTTAGAATAGGTATATTTAAATTTAGAACTTGTTTTGAAACAAGAATCAGTGCTGTTTTACCAACTGTGGTTAATAATTCTGTTTTACTGGCTGAGTCTATGGGACAGTGCTATCTTATTGACTGAGACTAATAAGTATGTTGCCAACCTTAAACCTGTTTCCAATTTAAATTCCTTGTTTTCAGTTCCAGAATCCTCCAAGAAACCTATTTCCTATGTCAAAAAACTGATTTTGGTCTCCTAGAACTCCCTCGAAGTATCATACCCATTGCCTGGAATAACACAAAATCCTGTGAAAATAAAATCAAATCATAAATTTACATTGCAAAATAATTTGTACATAATAATACCTTTTAGATAAGAGATTCTCAAACTTATTTTGTCTCCTCCTACTTTGAAAATCAATTATTTTTCAGCACCGCATTTTTTTTTAAATTATAAAGATGAATTTACAAATCAGCCATCGCCCCCCTAAACCATGCCAACGCCTCCGATTTCTTTCTGGGGTGCCCTTATATATATGCCCTTCCTTTTAGCACACTTTGAGAAAGCCTGTTTTAGGTTAAGAATTATTTGTAAATTCAAATGTGGAATTGACTTGTGTATTTTAGGTATTTTTATGTGCAAATTTTGTATGAATGACATTGTTATATTTTGAAAGTAATTATTTTTACAAATAAAGAATTAGAATGACAATTTCTTCCTTATTTCCTTGTGTTTATTATTTTTCCTTTCCTATTCTCTTCTTCCTTTCTATTTATTTGGGTGTGTAAACAAAATGCATTAATTGAAATGAAATATGTGATGAATCCTGCAATCAAAAAAGCAACATTTATTACACATGTAATAAAAACATTTAACAATCGACACATAACAGTATGAACCTATGTACGTAGGAGTTATACTTATTAAGAATAAATTAAGTAACCCTTGTCGACTTTACTCCACCCTTGCTTGTTCTTATTGATTGATGTACCTACCTACCTAACATTATTGTTTCTTGCACCTTATTGGCTGATATATTGATTGTATATTTTTAATGAAGAATAATTATAATAGATCGGTGGTTTTATTGCATCTAATTTTATGTTGCTTGCGTTTGGGCATATCCCTGATTTACATCCAAGCTAGGAGATGATGAACGTGCTAAGGATACAAAGGTATACGACTTGGGGAACAAAGAATGGTACTCACAGATCTTGAAGCACGATATTTCCAGCACTGCGCTTTACACAAAACTTAAATTATCATTATTATGAAGTCTTTTGGTTGGATTCACAAATTTTCACCATACAAACGCGGGCATGCGAAACGAGTCAGTTCATCAAATCTAGACACGACTAGCTCGCATCGCGGTCGCGCAGATACAACAGTGACATTAGTAGATGTCACTTTTTGGTGTAGGGAAAGAATAAGAAACTTCAGGAATCTGGATAGGATACTAAGCCTAAGCACTTATCATTTCTAATAATCAAATTATAATTGTTTATTACTTTTCGCTATAATAAAAATAACCAACCTTGTTAGGAGATCCCATGATCTCGCAGACCAATAAGAATTTTTAATATTATTTAACCTAGTTTTTAGACATTAAGAAGTGTGGTAGTAGGATCAACGTTATTTGACACTTGTACACAAGGAACATAATACAAGCTTGTATGTCATTGCATCAATGATTTTCTGTAAAAGGGTTAAACTGTTTTGCATCTCTCTCACTCGCACAATACAAAATTTCAAAGATTTATCAATTGAGTGTACTTTTAAGTAATGTAGACTATTAACTTTAATATTATTACAGCCCCTAGACCTCCACTGCTGGAGATGGGCCTTCTAGAACATATATCGGGAGAATTTGGCCTACACTCGCCACGCTGGCCAGACGGCTTGGCGAGGATATGATGTCAATGTTTTAATGACAATTTATTAACGATTCCACAAGTTGGTATTAGTCGAACCGGGACCGACGGCTTAACGTGCTCTCCGAGGCTGTTGTAAATCTATGACAAATGTACGTAAGAAAAGTGTATTTCTCATTGGTACATGTTGGGTGGGTTTGAACCGATCTTTGTAGAATTTAGGGAACGCGTACAACCGAGCCACCACCGTGCGTGCGTTTTTTAACTTACTTGGGAATAAAATATCGTACATATTTTCACTTTAATATACCTACCTAATTTTAGACAAGAGATAAATAGAAAAAAAAAAAACATTTCATTAACAATCTTCCTCTAATTTATCTGTAAATGTTCGTAATATTATTCCTTATTGATAGTCTACATTTATCTAAGTACACTAGACTTAAAAACTTTGTATTTTATATTTGGGTAACTTACGGCTATGATACATTTATGTGTTAGTCTTTAAATTACAATAAAGCCAACTAACAGTTTCCATATTTAGGATAAAATCTTCTACGCACCGCAGAAACTATAAATAATCAAGTGTTATACAGAAAAAAAAGGTGCAACTTTAACATAATAAAATAAAATCAATAAAGATTTACACAAGTATAAATATATTTATTTATTTAAAACTTTATTGCACTATGTACATGAGGCGGGCTTAATTCCGCTAGGCATTCTGTAGCAGCCAACCTTTGGGACAATACAGAGTATTTAAGTTGAAAGGTAGGTGCAACTGGCAATATGAAACATTTACAAAGTAAATTAAATCGTTCTTATATATACAACAATACATACAACTACAAATACACATAAATTCAAATATTAAGTAAAAAATAAATACATATACTACACACTATATACATACATATACACTACATACAACATTTACTTACATACGCTATAAGGAGCTCTTTAAGAAATGAGAGTAAACCATCTTTTTAAATAGTGTTTTGTTGGGAGCTTGGCGAATTTCATTGGCAAGTCATTCCACAAATTTGCTGCCACTACTGCGAATGAGTTGGCCTTAAAGCTAGAGTGATGAGAAGGAATAGATAGAATAGAATTGTGGGACGAACGGAGGGATCTTTCATGAAGTGACGAGAGATAGGCAAATTTATCCTTGAGGTATTTCGGTGTCGCAGGCTCGTTAAGTATAGAAAAGAGTAAGCAGAGGATTCTGAGGTATATATAACTAAACCTATATAATTCACAAATCTAGAAAAACTACCTCACTATTCGCTTGAAGTGCTCATCAGTTATTGCGTGTCTTATAGAAGCAGTAGTAGCATTAATAATATCAATATCCATTGTATTGTGTCTGACCTTTACGTTTTATCTTAGTCAAAATGCATACTTCTTTCTTCTCTTCCAAGATAATGAGCATTTATGATAATAATGGGGTCATTATGCATATTGCACTAACGCGTGCTTTAGAATCGTGCGTGCTAGTGTAATACCCAAATATGGTTTGTGCATTACTTGCTCACATAAATAACCAGGAAGATACATTTAATAGACCTATAAGTTTAACGAAAGTTTCATTGTGCAAATATATTTTAAAGTTTACGAGAAATAAAAAAATAAACTAATGGTTGTCAGGAGTTCTTCGCGCCATTTTGCGCGGACATGTCAAGTGCAAGTTTATGTTTTGTAAATTTTTTTACTGTGGATATTGTTAGTCAAAAATAGTGTTGTTTTGTTTAATAATGTGCTACAATGTGAATAATTATGGAAAACGATAAATTGGACTTTAAATATGGGGCACAAAATGCAGTTTTTTGCGGTTTTCCCGCGCTGTCAACTCCCATATTTTATTTGAGCTATAATGCCGCGTGTGACTCCAAAAAAAGCATCAAATTCTGCAACATCTGGAATTTGATGATAGATTAACTCATTAAAAAGAAAGATATATTACGTCAGACTTGGCTGTATGGGCTAGACCTTTAGCCTTCCCTATCACCTCATTCATCATCCATCGGGAGAAGAGAACACAGCAACAAACTAATGGTTGTCACACATATGTCAGACAGAATCGAATTGACCTTTAGTTCTTCCGGCGATTTCACATATATTTTCACTATGTTTCGCATTAGAATTTATTATTTGTTTTATATGTGTATCAATCATAAAGTTATTTAAATGAAGTTCAGCGGTTCTCAAATTTATGGCAACGCGACGGTACCTTCGGGCTTGATTAAAGTAAATTTTTACTTAGTTTGGTTTATTGATTTTTAACTTATTACTTTTTATTTAAAGTTAAATTTTTACGCAGTTAGGTATTTTAAATTAAGTTTTTGCGATTATTCTCTGTCTGAAATTACTTATTTGAAAGGGAAAATATCTCTTTTATATGAGTACATAATATTATTTCCTAGAAAGCTAACTGACAATATTTGATTGATTAATTTATACTTACGATTGACAGAATTGTTACAGTAAAGCCGATAGTGGTCTGATTTAGGTGACTATCCATCTGGTGGAAAGATGCATGTACTTACAAAACAAATTAAACTAAAAAAAATAACTTTTATCTACTCTCATATCGTAAAATGCGAATTACAAACTTCACAACGAATTTATATTGACATACTTTATAAACATACTGCTGAAATTTAAAAATAGAATCACATTATAACACTTTTTCTCTAACAAAATAATGTTATATTTCATTTTAAAAATAGAATCATACATATTATATAACACTTATTTTTTAAGGCAAAGGTTCCATTACAAAAAAGTTTTGATTCCAATTTTTACTTGTCTATGGCAGCGCCCGCCATAGCGCGTGTGCGGTCATAAGCTAGGTTTTGGCGCCATTTCATTGTTTAGGACTTATGTATTCTGTACCATGGTCATTTAAAAAAAAAATAAGATTTGGCATCATTCAATACGTTTTGTTGTATAGCATTTCGTGTTTTTTTTATCTTTGCTTAAAATTCTTACTCTTTTAACTTTTCTCTTTTATTTAGTAGGTTCGATCCCTATGTATAAGAGTAGATAAATTAGTGTATGAAACTGCACATAACTAGGTATTAAAACACTCGCCTACGGCTCGGTTTTTAAACACACACTCGTGTATAATACCCCTTATTATGCTACAGTTTTTATAAACTACTATAATAGCTTATCGAGATGAACGTAAAAATGTTTCAATTTGAACTACATAGTTGCAGTGCCTTCATTACCCCTTCAGTGTTTCTGCATTTCTATACACTTTCTTACCATAATTACTCGGCTTTTCCCGCTCTAGTATCAAAATACATACCAAACTACACAGTCCTTATGCATTTATCTATAACACTCAAATTCGTACTGTAATGTATAGCTAGAAGTGTGGCTGACAATCCTCGGACATTGTCAACGTGGTTCCGCTTAATTATCGCGATTTAGAACGCTCTATGGTATTTCAAGTTTCCTAAGTGAATGACCAAGAAGAAAAAAATATAATATAAAATAAAAAATGTTTCCGCCCGGGATCGAACCGGGGGCCTTGTGCGTGTGAAGCACACGTGATAACCACTACACTACGGAAACGATGTTAGGGGTTGCGAAATTATACTATACAATGCTTTTTTTAGATTTCGATATCAAAATTATCCTGACTACTATAGTACAACAACCCATCATGTTGTTCCAATGGACCAAGGATAACCTGACAATGACACTTTCATCATTATGACGAAAGTTTGCCCGAGGTGACGAATTATGATCTAATCTAGCGTGTTGAAGAGGTCATTGAACTAAAAAAAAAAATTGATTAAGACAGTGCAGCGACGGAAGTTGATGCACCAAATTATGGGATGAAAAAAGTAATTTAACGAAATTAGGCCTCTTGGTGGCAATATTCACACGATGTTTTTTTATAGGCTGACATTCACACAGCATCTAATTTATTAACACTTTACTGTGGTTATTATTAGTCAAAAGTGATGTTATTTTGTTGAATAATGTGCTACAAAGGTGTACAATAATTATGGAAAACGAAAAATTTGACACTATGGGGCACAAGTTGTATGCGGTTTTCCCGCGCTATAAACTTGCCGGGTATCACTCCAAGAACAGCATGAAGTTCTGCAACAACTGGAATATGATGATAACCTTATTGCCCTATGAATAATATATTACGACAGACATGGTTATATGGACTAAATAATTTTGCTTTCCATATCATCTCATACTAATCCACTCTCCGTGGATTTAGACTCGGAGGTACCGGGTTCGATTCCTGGTCGGGACACAAAAATATTTATTATGTAAATAAATGCATTTAATAATTATTTTATTTATTTGTGATATTTCTCGAGTTACGAGTACGCTGGAGACATCGACGAGCTTGCCACTTGTCATGATTGGCCTATAGTAAAGTTGGCTAAATGTGAATCCGCGTTATTTTAATTTATTTTAATTTTATTATAAGCGTGGTTTCTGACCATCCCGAAAGGGAAACGGTCGTGATGATACTTTACTTTACTTTACTTTACTAATCCACTCCACTGTCATCTTCTCTCTCAAACCTTGCTACAAGTCAACTAACACTTCGACAACTGGCAAATTGTTACTAATGACATGTACATTTTTTTAAAACATGTATGGCGAGAGTAGTGAGAAATTCTCTAGAAATATATTCTGCAAGGACCATCTTTATCAGTCTAGGACTCTGTGTTTTAGATGCTGTAATAACGAATGCAAAGCTAGGCAAGAGTTCTAGCAGTTTTCATAGATCAGCCTTACGAGTACTTTCGATTTCCATTGGATGATATTGGCCGAGACAGTCGATAAAGCTTACAGATAAACAACATCCACGCTACCATTCAGATAAGAGTGCGCGATAAATGAAACGAATATTGACTGTTATGATTACAGCGATATAGACCGAGAGCCATCACAACTTTATTGATTACAATATATATACCTACAAATAAATTTAGATAGGTAACTAATTTAACATCGGTGGTGGCTCAGTTGTAAAGAACGCGTACCTTGTGTGTAAAGAACGTGACCGCCTCCGTGGTCTAGTAGTAACAAACGTTGCCGTGAACTCGGGAGGTCGTGGGTTCGATTCCCACCGGGGGCAAGTTGTACATTGTATAATTTGTCTCGGTCTGGGTGTTTATATGTATAATATGTCTATATTTACAAAAAAAAAGTATATCATGTAGTTTATCAACCATCTAGTTTCCGTAACACAAGCCTCGTAGCTTACCACGGAAATTAGATGGCGCTGTGTGACCTGTCTGGAAATATTTATTTATTTATATTTATTTAAATCCTACAGAAGTCGGTTCAAACCCACCTGGCATGTACCAATGAGAAATACGCTTTTCTTACGTACATTTGTCATAGATTTACAACAGCATCGTTCCCGTGCCTCGGAGAGCACGTTAAGCCGTCGGTCCCGGTTCCACTAATGCCAACTTGTGGAATCGTTAATACATTGACATAAATAATTGACATCATATCCTCGCCAAGTCGTCTGGCCAGCGTGGCGAGTGTTGGCCAAATTCTCCAGTTCTGGAAGGCCCATCTCCAGCAGTGGATGTCTAGGACGCTGTGTTCTAGGGGCTGTAATAAAACTGCTTAAACTACGGTAACATTTATTTTTATTAGGATCTAGTATGAAACAATATGTCGATCTATTACATCGGGTTCATCAACTCATCACACGGTAGTCTAATATAAACTTCTTGTTTTAGAGACCATATTCCAAGTACAATAAAATATCCAATTTGATATAAGCATTTAAACTTTTCGACAATATATACAATAGGTATACATTTTTTGATACTTTTTACTTACTGAGTGCCCCGTATAAAATATATGCTAATTAATAATTAAATAAAACTTGCATTTCAAGCGTATAATGGCCAATGAGTTGTTGACGTGGCTGACGGAAAGGTCTGGAGACAAGAAGACTGGAGAATGTTGCCAGTCTTCTAGGGATTATCTCTAATGGGACGTCTCTAAAAATACATTTTATTTATATTTTATTGGTTTACTTTATATTTATTATTAAAATACTTTCTAATTTATGTTAATAACCAAAATGCACAGCGTTTAATTTCTACTTTATTGTCTATTATTTTGGCTTTATTATTAAGGCTTTTACTTTTAGTTGATTTATCATTTACTAACTAATCATAGAAAACACACTCCCGACATTTTTAACGACATAAAAAGGACACACAAATCTCCGTGCAGACTCTCGGTCTATGTCATATAGAATTATTGTTAAAACTGGTTGTGCGAGGAATTAAATCCAATATTGTGCCAATACCGCTCGAGGCATAGAAATGGCCTGTGACTAATATTGTCCAGCTAATGGACGATTATTTGTTCACAGTCGAATTAATTCCGACAGCCATTACTGGGATTTAAATTCTATTCAAATTATGTTCAGATAAAGTAATTTACTTTCTTACACTTTTAGCGTATTCTCGTGACCACGATCAATGCAACTTAACATAAACGTCGAGGGAAGAAATATATACATATGTATGTGTTAGTTATATTAAATCACGTAAATACTTATTATTAGATATAATATTATTACTAACTAAGTATTATGACGAGCGGTGGGCATATAAACACATTTTTTGTTAAATCCTACAAAGGTCGGTTCAAACCCCCGGCATGTACCAATGAGACTTTTCTTACGTAAATTTGTCATAGATTTACAACACCACCGTTTCCGTGCCTCGGAGAGCACGTTAAGCCCTCGGTCTCGGTTCCACTAATACCAACTTGTGGAATCGTTAATAAATTGTCATTAAAAATTGACATCAGTCCCTCGCCAACCCGTCTTTGGGCGAAGAAAGAGCCAGCTCTATTGTCACCGGAGGAGACGACAAGACGCGGTGTTATGCCTTTTAAAAACTTTTTTGCGCTTGCTCTCCATGGACCCAGAGTTTCTACAGCAAACGGCACAAATATGTCATCTTTTAATATACATACTTGCACCGCTTGCCGGACTCCGCATTTTCTGCAGCGGCCTTCGCTTTATGAGCTGTCCCCATGAGAAGCGACGCGGCGAGGGTGTCAAATCACGTGGCGTTTCACACCAGAGCACGTCCTCGTTCCCAAAGGACCAACGTCATACCATCGGGTCTCTTGTCATTATCTCGTATAAGTCCTTAACTGTAATAGTATCTTCTAATTAGGTTTGAAAAACAATCGCTTACTTCTTTACACCTTGAATGATGTTCAATCGGTAAAATTGTGATGATACATTTTTATATTAAAATATTATTTTACCAATATCGATTCAATCACGTAGGTATTATCACCAATCAAGCTATAACCTTGTGCCGGCATGTTTAATTAATAGACGTCCAGTGTCCACGTTCAATGGTTACGCAAACATTATTATGAAAACCCATTATTATCTCGTCTGAAGACAAAAATCAATTACGCTGAACTTTCTGAACTATTACAATGGGGAACATACATTAACGTGAGCGTGATGATAGGAGAACCATACTATTAGTAGGTAATAAAAAAAAAACACTTTAGTTGACATCTAAATTAAATCCTGTTTAAATCATAAAATAATATATACGAGTACATGCAATCAAACCCACACTCAAACATACACCAACACATATACATACATTTTTATTTTTTTATTTTCACCGGCAGTGCCTCGGAATTTGTGGACGTGTTTTAAGTTACTCCGCAGCGAAGCAATATAACGAAATAGAAACGTATAGCTGTCTCGTTTCGTTCGCGAAATTATTTGTGAGTACTACATCACGATCATAGTAAATATCAGTTTCTCAGATAAACTTGAACATCAAAATGCTTAGTTCATCTGACAAAGCAAGACACCAATCCAATCAAGCAAGACATCGCAGATAGATATGGATACTGAGCCAACCCTTAGCGGTATTCGCAAATGAAAAAAGTTGTCAGTCAGAAGAAACAAATTAATATAATGGAAGTGATGATACTGGACTCAAATTTAAAACTCTAAAAAATGCTATCTTAGATTTAAAAGAACGAAGATTAAAGAAGAAAACTTTTGAAGATGAACATCAACATGAGATATCAATCAAACAGTATAAAGAAGTAAATCTCAAAATAGAAACTGTGTAATATAAAAATAAAAAAAAATACTACAATGAATGAAGCGTAGACAGTTTTCTATGGAATCTAAGATCTGTCAAATTTGACTCTACCAATGTTGGAACAACGCCTATCGTTAGTTATTACATACTTAGGAAAAGCTAACACATAAAATTTATTTTTTACGCAGGGTCCGGCTATAAAGACACATGAATTTGTTGGATTTGCTGGTCATCAAATAAAAAGCATGCAATCATTGCATGAATTGCATCCAACGATGAATCGAAAGAAGAATTCGTAGTCAGATTTAGTGAGATAATGTTAAAACCGCAATAAAAAAACTGCAACTTGTGCCTCATATTCAAAGTCCAAATAAATGGTTAGTTAAACTATTTTAAAATATTCTTAGCGTGATAAATCTGTTTTTACATACATAAATTCACGCCAGATTCCTTGCGGGGTAGGCAGAGACAATTAGGCGCCACTTGACACGATCACAACATACCTCTTTCACGTCGGCATTCATCTACCTCTTCATACATGCTCTTTTGTTACGAAGGCTTTTTAATGCACTTTCAGCCATTTTAATTTATTTCATCGTGATATGTAAGCCTTGGTCTACAAGGGCCTCTTACTCTTTATGTGAACGTTGTGGATTCACATTATATACCTGGTTCGCCAATCTTTCTTCGCTTCAACATGCCTTCGTATCGTAGCATGCCTTTCCTTATTTTTGTCCCTATGCTTTCTTTTATACCTACCCTTTTCCGTATTTCGACGTTACGTATGCGGTCTGCCAAAGTGACACCGCATATCCGACGCAACGACCTCATTTCTAATGCATTAACCCTATTCTCATGCGTATTCTGAAATATCCACGTCTCGCTTTCATGCATCAGTGTTGGTACCAACATGACAATGTGTATAGTAAGCCGAGCTTTATCACTGACATTTCGACTGCCGATCAGTGACCCCACCGTTAACACTATTTCCCGCGTGCACTCTTCTTTCAACATCCCTATCAAACTTCCCATCCTCAGTGAAAACACTGGCCAGATATATTGTTTTGGACTATAAACTTGTTTCGACCCCTGTTATCCATATTTTTTCAAAAACGTCAATTTTAATAATTTAGTTAAAATACTATAATTAGGTACTTAAAAATACATATTTGTGAATACAATAAAAAATGCGCATTTTTATAAGCATAATAAAAACAAATTAATGATTTTGTAAGTCGAGCGTTTATAAGCCAAGCAACAACTTCCGCGTGTCCTATGATTGCATGATAATCAGCAGTATATCTCCAGTTGACATTAGGGTGAATAATATAATTAACTGCACAACCAAATAGGGCGGGCTTATAAATTAATATACTCAAAGGTCATTGTCGTGGCCCAAAATACAAACAATATAAGTTAAATAAAGATTTTATTAAATATACAGCGCGGCTGAAGGACTAGTTGCCACTGCCTAGAAAAAAAAAAAGATTGAGGAGTTTTTCGCGCCATTTTTCACGGACATCTCAAGTGCAAGTTTTCGTTTTGTAAATTACTTTTCTGTGGTTATTGTTAGTCAAAAGTGACGTTGTTTTGTTATATAATGTGCTACAATGTGAATAATTATGGAAAACGATAAATTTAACTGTATATTCGTATATGGGGCACAAGTTGCAATTTATTTTTTGCGGATTTCCCGCGCTGTGGATTCCCATATTATACCCGACGAAGAAAGAAAGTATCAAATTCTGTAACATCTGGAATTTGATGATGACCTCATTAGCTCATAAGAAAGAAAGATTTATTAGACGTCAGACTTGGCTGTATGGGCTAGACCCTTTGCCGTCCCTATCATCGTCCATCGGGGGAAGAGTACACAAAACAAGATTGAGGCTATGGACTAGAAAACTAGATGCGGATTCGATTAAACAAATTAATTACAAAAAATATAAACAAACGATTTTAAACATTGATTACATAATTTTTAAATATATTAATCGACCGTGCCCAACATTGTTTCAACGTTACTCTGTACGCAACTACCTTTTTAGGTAACAATCATAAACCAATTGTGTATAAAATGTACTTTGTTTTCCAGTTCTGGTTGAAACAGTACATCACCGGTTATGGTCGTGTTTGCCTTGTACTTTCAAATTATTTTTGTTGTTTCACGAACAATGTGCCGAACTGCATGCTGCGGTAGTCTTCTTCCAGAAGCGTAAAAAATAATGTAACAAACATTTTTATTAAAGTAACAACCAATGCCCGCTCTACCTTATATTTATACTGTTTGGCTCCAACCATCAGATCGCCCTAAAGATAACTCCAAACACCTATTATTTCTAATGATGCAGATATCTTACTATGGTTTGCTTGTGAGAAATCCACATGTCAATATATTGAGTCCACTGACCGTCAATATAAATCCCGTCTTTTATTTTGCTTTATAGCATTTGTAACAATTTGCCAAGTGTTACACAATTTAATACGTTTATTATATCGCTTAACGGCCCAAACACATATAGGAATTTACAGCTCGAGAAAATCATAAAAAAATATTTTTCTCCATATAGTGTAAAATTAATCTTTTTCCTCAATTTACATTGCAACACATTATTAAACAAAATACACAAATAACACTTTTGACTTTGATAGTAGTGCCTAATTTAACAAAACAAAAAACGTACCTAACTAATTCTGTTTCTTTTTTTTTTGGTTTTCTTCTCCCGATGGATGATGAATGAGATGATAGGGAAGGCAAAGGGTCTAGCCCATACAGCCAAGTCTGACGTAATATATCTTTCTTTTTCATGAATTAATGAGGTCATCATCAAATTCCAGATGCTGCAGAATTTGATGCTTTTCTTGGAGTCACTCGCGGAACCATCCACTGCTCAAACACGTCGGGTAAAATATGGGAGTTGACAGCGCGGGAAAACCGCAAAAAATAAACTGCAACTTGTGCCCCATATTTAAAGTCCAATTTATCGTTTTCCATAATTATTTACAATTGTAGCACATTATTAATCAAAACAACACCTCTTTTGACCAAAAATATCCACAGTAAATTAATTTACAAAATAAAAACTTGCACTTGACGTGTCCGCGTAAAATGGCGCGAAGAACTCCCTAATTCTGATTCTATTCTCTCTAGATTACTGAGATATTAGGGAAAGTAAAGGGTCTAAGCCCATACAGCCAAGTCTGACGTAATAATATATCTTTATTTTAATTAGTTAATGAGGTTATCATCAATTTCCAGATGTTGCAGAATTTGTTGCGTTTCTTGTATTCACTCGCGGCATTATCGCCCAAACACTTCGGATTCAGAACACTGGAGATTAATGGTATAATAAAATTGTGCCCCATATAGTGTCCAATCGTTTTCCATAATTTCTCACATTGTAGCACATTATTAAACCAAACTACACCACTTTTGACTAACAATATTCACAGTAATGTAATTTACAAAACATAAACTTGCACCTGACATGTAAGTGCAAAATAGCGCTAGGTATATACTCCCTATTTCTGTCTTTGCGAAAGACTTTTTTATAAATTGGTATAACGGCTGTAGGATTTAATATATTTTTAAATGAATCAGTATCGTTGTTGATGTGATTGTAGCGCGTGACTGCATCTTGGCAAATCAATTATCTAAGGGTTAGGTAAGCTTTTCTCCAATGAAGGAAAATGCAACGGTGGCATTTACATGTCTGTCTGTCCCAAGAGTTGACGATGTCTCGCGTAATCTTAACATCGCTCACGATTTGCCAGCTTTCTAACCGAGCCCTTACCTTTAAAGGAAACCCTCCATTCTAATGCAGGGCAAAGCTGATGAAGACTAAAGATTGACAGCACGTGGACGTGGTTTACTTATTCGCTGCGACATCGCCGCGTCTAAGGATATTTATTTATTTATTTATTTTAAATTCTTTATTGCACCAAAACTTAAAATTAGGTACATAGGCGAGTTTAATGCCTGTTAGGCATTCTCTGACAACTAACCTTTGGGATGGTGAGAGATTATGGGCAGGGTGCAACAATCTAATAATATTAGTCTAATTTATAAATACACTACATACCAAGCAATTACATAAACTACATGCAAGTATTATGAACATATAATACATATATATATATACAAATAAACATACATAAACATATTGCGTGCCGAATACTCAATGTGTACTAGATGCAGTGTGCTCCTGCTTATCAAGAAACAAGTTAGTGACTAGTTGTTTAAAAACATTGACAGATGGTGCCCGTCTAATGGCCAGTGGTAGTTTGTTCCACTGGCGGGCTGCAGACACAGTGAAGGAATCTGAATATCTGCTAGAGGAGTGGGATGGGATTTTGAGTTGATTGTTGAAAGCAGAACGAAGAGGGAGGTTGTGCGTATCGCACAAGAACTCAAATCGAGTTTTGAGGTAAGGAGGTGCACGAGGATTGTTTAGGATACCATACAAATGGACAAGTAGATGGGCAGATCTGCGAAAGCGGATATTGAGCCATTTCAACTGAGTTCGAAAATGGGATACATGATCATACTTACGCAAGCCAAACACATAGCGAATGCATAAGTTGAGAAGGCGATCTAGTTTATTCAGTAGCTCTTCGGTGACATCAGGATAGCAGATATCTGCATAATCTAAAATGGGAAAAAGCAGCGAACTGACTAACATAAGCTTTGCCTTGTGCGGAATAAAGTGCTGTAAACGCTTTAACGGATGCATACTGCCGTGAATTCTTTTAGAAATTTCAGATACTTGGTAATCCCAAGAGAGATCACAGCTCATGTGCAGTCCAAGGTTTTTTACATGTTGGCAGAAGGGAAGCGGTATATTGTTAAATAGCAATGGTGAAAGTAAGATATTGGGGTTAATCTGATTCTTGATTTTAAATAAATTCTAAATTTAAATGTCGATTCACACGCACTTACACAGCTTTCTTTGGAATTTACGGCATAGTGCGCAAACATAGGAAATCATAAAAAAAATAGGAAAAGTTCTTCGCGCCATTTTGCGTGGACATGTCAAGTGCAAGTTTTTGTTTTGTAAATTAATTAACTGTGGATATTATTGGTCAAAAGTGGTGTTGTTTTGTTTAATAATGTGCTACAATGTGAATAATTATGGAAAACGATAAATTGTACTTTAAATATGGGGCACAAGTTGCAGTTTATTTTTTGCGGTTTTCCCGCGCTGTCAACTCCCATATTTTACCCGACGTGTTTGAGCTATGGTGTCGCGAGTGACTCCAAGAAAAGCATCAAATTCTGCAGCATCTGGAATTTGATGATGACCTCATTATCTCATTAAAAAGAAAGATATATTACGTCAGACTTGGCTGTATGGGCTAGACCCTTTGCCTTCCCTATCATCTCATTCATCATCCATCGGGAGAATAGAACAAAAAAAAAAAAAAATAGTTCATTTATTTACAGAAACTTATGTACGTATTTATAAATAATATATTCTTTACATAACAGTGTTTAAAGTTATGGATCAACTACTCGCAAAAAGATTAAATAAGATCTAGCATTCTAAGAGCTGGCATTGGTTGTTTTTCACGTCCTCTACTTTGTTTTTCTCTCTTGTCAAAGAATAACGTGTTTAACACTTCCGTAGCACTCAGGTCGGCATATTGCTCGTGAAACAACAAAATTAATTTAAATGTGAACAGCGAATACCACCATAACCGGCAAACTAACAAAGACTAATTGGACGTAGTTAAGCAAAATACACATTAAGTTAATTTTAAGTTATAGGCCATTCAAGTTGGTATTTAGATTAATCCATCGATACATTGATGGATTAGTCCACCATTTTATTCATTTAGAATACGTCAAAAGCGGCATTTTTATATGTATCGTTTATCTAAAACAGATATATCTGGACCTGATTAAATTCATAATATTTTTTTGTTGAAATATTGTGGATTGGATCATTTTTGCATAACTGCGTCCAATTAATTCTGAGATGGTCCTAGCTTTATATATTCCATATATATTAAATGTCTCAGTCCCTATGCCGGCTTGACAAATGTAGTAAACAATTAATGTATGTCTTTTTTTCTTAAATAATCTATTCAGCAAGATATCTCAATCTGTCAAGTTAACAATCAATAAAATACACCATTGATCAGTTTTTTAGTGAATTAGGATTTGGCTTCGTGCGGAACACAGCACGTGTTGCGTGAAGTCGCGCTTTTGATGATTCGTCACAATCGTCTATTTAGTGTTTACTTCATTGACTAATACATAAGAACCGGTCAGTAATAATAATTTGACCTCTGGATAAAATACCACCAACAATCATATTTTTAGTTAATCCACTACCAACTAGGTAATTAAGCCAAGTTTGTATATAAAGAAAATATTTGACTTAGGAGGGTTTAACGCGTTTGCATCCCTCTCGCTCGCACAATCCAATATTTTCAAAGATGTACTTTTTAAGAATAACTTTTTAGGAAATAATATTACGGACATTTTAGAGATAAAATAGAGGAAAATCGTTATAAATGTTTTAGCTATAATTTATTATTATTATTATTCGTATATATTGCCCGTTTATGTAGTGTGATATAATGTCTATCAAATATTTAATTTAGCTAGTTAAGTACCTCCAATAAGTGTTGTAATTTAATTGTTTTTTTTTATTTTGCCAGGCCTAAACTTCGATTTTTTGTCCCTAAGGTTGATGGTAAAAAAATGTCAAACGGCATTACATACGCCTTTTGTATTAAACAATGAATTTTTAAATAAATAAATATCTTGCTACGCTTATTATTTGTATATCGCACGACTACCCTCTCGGATAGCATTTTAACTAATAAAACTTGAACTAGTTTGTCAAGTCAACAAGTTTGATGTCTCAAAAGTAAAGGCTTATATTCCAAGTTCACAAGAGGGTGTAAAATCTAAATATACCTATGCAAGAAATGCAAATTTGCTACATTAGTACTGCAGTATTAGCCACTGTATTAGCCATATTACACGTTATTTTTTGTATTCATCATCATCATCATCATCAGCCTGTATCTCTCCACTGCTGGATATAGGCCTCCCCCAAGGCTCGCCATTTTACACGATCTTCTGCCACCCTCATCCATCCCCCACCAGCGACCTTTCTCAGGTCATCTGTCCATCTGGCGGGGGGTCGTCCCACACTGCGTCTTCCAGTACGTGGTCTCCACTGCAGGACCCGTTTACTCCATCGTTCATCGCTTCTGCGACAGACGTGTCCAGCCCATTGCCACTTCAGCTTGCTAATTTTGAAAGCTATGTCGGTAACTTTGGTTCTTTGACGGATGTCAACGTTTCTGACTTTATCCTTCAGAGAAATCCCGAGCATAGCTCTCTCCCCTATTATTATTATGTTATTTTTTGTATTTGTCTTGAAATGCCTACTGTTCCTAGTTAATACAGACTCCTGTTAAGATATTTGGAAATCTTTAAACGCCAAAAAATAAATAATCCGTCGCATTCTAGCACAACACAGCGTATGTAAATTAGTAGTATACGAGTACGTAGTAGACTTTTCCTTAAAAAATATTGACATGTGTGACTTTACGAGCAATCGAACGCCCGATCCTTTGTTAAATCAATGTTTTACGTACTTTCGCTGAAACATAAAAGAGAAAATATGATGAAGGGAAATCTCAATTCTTGGAATTCTTCCGGTGGACTGTTAAAACAATTTATGGCGTTAAATAGAAGCATCATGATCAAATACAAACAAAAGCGATGAACCTCATGGTGCGTTCAGACGCTCGCGTTCAAAGCGACATTCAACGAGCAAGCATTTGAATGGACTGTTTGGCGCGTGCTTGTTCTCGGTTTTTTGACTCAGATCAAATAGACTAATACCCAATTATCGTGACTCATGAATATTCATAATATGAAAGAGACAGACTTATGGATACCAATTTTTTTTGGTTCTCTCCCGATGGATGATGAATGAGATGATAGGGAAGGCAAAGGGCCCATACAGCCAAGTCTGACGTAATATATCTTTCTTTTTAATGAGATAATGAGGTCATCATCAAATTCCAGATGCTGCAGAATTTGATGCTTTTCTTGGAGTCACTCGCGGCACCAAGCTCAAACACGTCGGGTAAAATATGGGAGTTGACAACGCGGGAAAACCGCAAAAAATAAACTACAACTTGTGCCGCATATTAAAAGTCCAATTTATCGTTTTCCATATTTATTCACATTGTAGCATATTACTAAACAAAACAACACCACTTTTGGAAACAATATCCACAGCAAATTAATTTACAAAACAAAAACTTGCACTTGACATGTCCACGCAAAATGGCGCGAAGAACTCCATAAATTTGTATAAATATTACCGATTATTAAACCCTTTCGAGGTTTGGAGAGTTTACAGTTTACAACTAAGCATACAGACCACGAGGATTCCCTGACCCGAATTGACAGCTGGAAGGAATAGTTGAGTGGAGAAGCCGTTGAGGAATCGTCTTAGAATACAGGTGTGAACATCACCGATCTGTTATCATATCATGTTTTACCTTACTGGGAGTTATTAATTGCTTTATTTTAAATTAAGCGCACTATCTGTCAACAGTTTCTATGCAGTAGTATGACCTCCATTATTCCTAACATTTATACATTTTACGACAGGCGAACAATCCACTTTCGCTCCCGTTTCCATCCAAGCGGTAGCCGCTTTCATCTGTCAATCGTCAAAGTTTATTTAATTGGAACAATACTTGAATTACATGAACCGCTGGACGTTCGAGATTCATCTAGACGTTGTAAAGTTTCATTGGAATTGTTACTTTGGCTAAATTTTTTTATATATTTGTACTATAATGAAGAATATATTTTTTTTAAAGTAGGTACAACGAATTTAAAAATATATATATATTAAATGAACAAAAAACTGAACTAATAAATAAAAATACAACTAAATTAAAGGAAAAAATAAAATAAAAAACATGCTCCACATCGCTACCAATAGGCCAAGGATGCAGGCAGCATTGCCACATTGAATGGCAAATATTGGCCCAAATATTTCCCTCCTAGGTGTTGACGACATGGATAGTCTCAAGAAGACTGGCAACTATTCCCTCCTGTATAGCGAGGCATAGAGATACGTTGGCACAAATAATTGCCAGCTTTCCTATCTCCAGACTTTAATTAATGTAACACAATATAACTTCTTTAATTTTTAGAAGAAGTATTAAACCACATACAAATTTATAACTTTTTCTTAATTATCCTGATAAAAATACTTGGAAAGTTACTGGAGTATGAATTATTTAGGTTTTGTTGTGTTAAGAGGTTTGTGACAACTTGCCACGCTTTGCATCTTTCTCGCTCGCACAATCCAACGTTTTCAAAGATTTTTAAGTCTGAGTGTATTCAATTTAAAATTTAGTTAAATAGCTTTTTAGGAAATAAATAACTTATTTTTGAACATAGAGTTTTTTATTTAGGCAGGTACGATTTACCTACATACTACGTATTAGTCTCGCTATTTACAATGTGGAAATGTTGCCAGTCTCCTTGGGACTATGTCGGATGGGACGTCTCTAAACGACATTTATTTATAGTTTAGTTTATATTGATTTATAATATCTTATTTAGGCTATAACGATTAACTAGGGGTAGGTATAACATGAAAAAAAAAGGTATACTATTAAGATGCTATAAGAAATGAAGTAATCAGTCAAATATTGGTGGCAATGATAGAAAATAGTTCTCACGGCCGTTCACACTTTCCAGTGGTTTTGGTTCAAGGAGCGCAGCGGGGGACCAAATCCATCTTCATCTGGTTATAAAACTAAAAATATACTATTTTTGTCTTACGATATATATATATATATATATATATTACGTATAGTACCTATATTTCTATATACCTACGTGACACTAGTGTCTTAGGTTATTATTATTAATAAAATACTTTATTGACTTTACTTAAAACTATTTACAAAGACGAAAAGCCATTTCGGATTTTTCTACTAGCTTTGGGAGAGTGAGATAATATAAATATGCACCTTTGGCATACCGCAGGACAGTATCCTGGGACCTACCCTCTTTATTGTCTACATTAGCGATATAGACGCTGGTTTTCCGACTTCTTGCAAAGCCTCGTTTATCTGTTATGCTGACGATACTGCAATTCTATTTAATGGCCCTACCTGGATTGCCGCATTATCCTCAGCTGAGATCGGTCTTGAATCAATTCCATCATGGCTTGATAGAAATTTATTGACTTTAAATGTCGACAAAACAAAATATCTGTGTTTCCATAAGACGAAAGCGTCAGCACCTAAACCATTTCAATCGGTTAAAATACACACTTGCGACAGACCATTAGCGCAATTCTAACCAAAAAACTATATAAATACTTATCAATATATAATTAGTGAAAATGACGTGCCTCATAGGCAGGCATACAAGTATGTTAAACATGTCAAAAGATACCAACTTGTGGAATCGTTAATAAATTAAACCCTCGCCAACCCGTCTGGCCAGAGTGGCGAGTGTAGGCCATATTCTCCAAAAAAAATCTCGAGTCCTATCTCCAACAGTCGATTCTAAAACTCTGTGTTCTAGGGGACTGTAATAAAATAAAAATAAAAAATAAAAATCGTTTATTGATCCAATTAACCTAAATCTATTACAATTTTATATGCTCAATGACCTGCACTGGTAGCAACCGTGCCGCAGGTCGTAGCATACCATTTTGTTTATCCGGTCGACAGAAAATACAATTTATTTTATTATTAAACAGTCAATTATTATCAAAAAAAAACAGCACAAACAAATACCCACCAAATTTGTTCTGTGTAGGTGTGAGTGTATATGTAGTTGTGTGTGTATGTGTTTCTATATCAGCGTGGATCGGTGAAGAGGCCAGACTACCTAACAACAGCTAGAAGGTTTGATTGTAATGATATTTAAAAAAACATGTACGCATTTAATGTACACACTATACACGGGACTTTACGCTTCAGCTTCGCACACAGTTTCTTTATTGACTCCAAGTTATAGTTAGTGTGTGTTCTCTGACCATTTTCTTTTCATAATGTTCCGTAAATCGAGACAATGCTAAATACATACCAATTAATATAACCCCAGTGCAGGTATACCAGTTACCACGCTGCTGTACACCAATCAAGCGCGAAATTATCTGTACAATAACTTATTGTACCCATGCAAATGCAATTTTAACGGGATAATGAGTCGTTTTCCAGGTTTCACTGTAATGTAGTACTTAGTTGTGCTGCACATCTTAATTGTGTAAATTGTGTATGTTTTGTGCTATGAATAAACGTTTTTCTTTCTTTTAGTCATAATTTAATAGTTGTGTTTTAAATTGAACTGTCAGGGATTGTTTCTATAGATTATTAAATTGTTTTATTTCAATTTCACCTAATTTTTAATTCCACCTACCACCTATCCTGTCTAAATAATACAGTGCAATAAAGTATTAGAATAAAATAAAAATAAATTATTAAATGAATAGATAAGTATAGTAATAGTAATTATTTCATCATCATCATCATCATCATCATCATCAGCCTATGTCTCTACACTGTTGGATGTAGGCCTTCCCCAAAAGCTCGCTATTTCACACGATCTTTTGCCGCCCTCATCCCTCTCCTCTTCCTACTCTTCAGGACACCGTGCTGGAACTACAACCCAGCTTCAACATACTTGGGGTGGAAATAAGCTCAGATCTCAACCACCGAAACTACATTGAGAGCATCACCAAAACAGCGTCCAAAAAACTAGGGATACTGAACAAGGTAAAACGTTTTTTTTCCGCCCTCACTCCGACTTATGCTTTATAACGCGCAGATAAGGTCATGCGTGGAATACTGTTCTCACCTCTGGGATGGTTCCGCTAAGTACCTTACAGATGCTCTCAATGTCCTACAGAGGCGGGCTATTCGAATAGTAGACGATACTACCGTGTCTAAAACTCTCGAATCGCTGCAGCTTCGCCGAGATGTGGCCTCCCTGAGCGTGTTCTACAAGCTATACTACGGTGAATGTTCTGAAGAGCTCCACAGCCTTATCCCTTCTTCTCTATTCCGCAACAGAACCACTCGCACAGGCCAAAATATGCATCCACATACGGTAGCCACTATCCCTACGCGTACATATAAATTTGGAGACTCTTACATCTGTCGCACGCTGAAGATGTGGAATGCTCTCCCAGCCAGTGTGTTTCCCCACTCCTATAACCTGGAGTCCTTCAAACGAAGTGTGAAAAAGCATCTTTATAGGCCGGCATAGTGGTAGGGACTGATGTCGGTCGTCTGAGGCTGGCGTCAGTTGCTCCCATTCTTGGATCTCGCGTACCGCTTACCATCAAGTGGGCGCGGTGTCACATGTCGTGCTCCGTATAAAAAAATATAAAAAAAACCCTTCCAGCGATCTTTTTCAGGTCATCCACATAGTCTCTTCTTCAGAACACGTCTCTCCATCGGTCATCGGTGGTCAGACGTGTCTGGCCCATTGCCACTACAACTTACTAATTTTGAAGTCAGGAACTTTGGGTTTCTGACGGATGTCAACATTTCTCACTATATCCATCAGAGAAATACCTAGCATAGCTCTTTCTATAACTCACGACACTAATCTTGTGGGTTTAGTTGTAATATTTGTTTATATATATTGTAAAAAGCGCAGTGGTGGCTCGGTTGTAAGAACGCGTACCTTAAATCCTACAAAGGTCGGTTCAAACCCCCCCGGCATGTACCAATGAGAAATACACTTTTCTTACGTACATTTATCATAGATTTACAACACCACCCTTCCCGTGCCTCGGAGAGTACGTTAAGCCGTCGGTCCCGGTTCCACTAATACCAACCTGTGGAATCGGTAATTGTCATCATATCCTCGCCAAGCCGTCTGGCCAGCGTGGCGAGTGTAGGCCAAATTCTCCAGTTCTGGAAGGCCCATCTCCAGCAGTGGAGGTCTAGGACGCTTTGTTCTAGGATGTAATGAAAAAAAAAAAAAGAATTTGTTAAAATGCCTAATTAAAGCAATTCTTAATTCTCCTAAAAAAAAAATTTGAAGTCGCAATGGATCATAGGTACCGTAACTTGGTCCTACTTTGCTGCTAGGGCAGTAACAATGCTTCATATAAAAAAAAATCAATAATATAGTTTGTACATTTTAAAAATTGGGTTTTTAAAAAAGTATTTTTGTCTCCTAGCAACATTAGCATAAACATATGTCATAATCGGACCACTTTTATTCGTACTAGCATATAAAACAATGATGGCTAGGTTATAGAAAACAAAACATTTATTCCCTATAATCTAAAGGCATATTACGATCACCACAAATTACATTACCTCAATGGGAGGGTCAGAAAAACTAGCAACAAGATCTACCGCGATAATAAACCCCTTATGACTATCATAACGCTGCCACTTGTGGTGAAAAAGTAAGGTCAGATTAACAAAGTCTTTTTATTAATCTTTAGTAAAGTATCATCACGACCGTTTCCATTTTCGGGGTGGTCAGAAACCACGCTTATAAATAATAGCGGATTCACATTTTGCCAACTTTACTACAGGCCAATCATGACAAGTGGCAAGCTCGTCGATGTCTTTAGCGCGGCAGCGTGCCAAAATTAAAAAATAATTAATTATTTATTGTATTACCATTATCTCCTATATAAATAGCTTTTCTGTAAGATTTCCTAAATAAATAAATAAATTCAAAATTATAACATACCTTCCAATTTTTATTTTGCACAACATTATTAAGGTTTTTTTAATTTTACGAAAAATATGTGTCAATAATAGTGGGGTGTCAACAATTGGGTATTTTACCCTAGTTAGGCTATAGTAAATGCTTTGCCTAATATAACAGAAAAAAAAACCAATATAATAAATATGGTGTAAAACTTAAATCCCATACCTACTGTAGCCATCCCTCCAGTACATAATACAGTAAAATGCTTTTTGCCAGTGTGTTTACCGATTTCTATAACCTGGAATCCTTCAAACAAAGTGTAAAGAAGCATCTTGATAGGTCGTCAGTGGCTGGCGTCAGTTGCTCCCATTTTTTAACTTTCAGGTGGGCGCAATGTCACATGTTATATAATGAGAAGATATAAAAATTATATAATTATTATTTAACTATTACAGTAATTATCTTAGGCAAATAATGGCACAGCTATCAAAGCTTTTTTGTCACCTGTACCTATTTAAAGAGCACAACATAAAATTAAAGTAACCAATATTTCTTATGGCAACCCTCCCCTTTGGTTGGTGCGGTAATAGGAGGGTGTGGCAGGAATAGTCCTGGCCATTTAGGAATAATAACTTAATACTTAATCAAAACGCGATGTAATACTCCCTTGCCATGCAAGTAATTAGTGTTTTAATCCATTAACTGTATTATGAAACAATAGAGCGATGGCTAAAAGTGCATTGAAGAATCTACCTACTTATAACTTCAACATACTGAAGACGATGTTCCATGGGTAAATGCAGAGAGATGAAAAAAATGTAGTCTCGAGATTGCGACCGACTATAGGCTAGTTTATTTTATTGTGCAACAAGTCGCTCACCATCTACTATTCTGCCCCTCTCCCTCCCCAACCAAATACTGTATTCCGTAAAAGCCGTCTTGGAAGCTCGTTTCGTAAATGTATTGCCGAGACTTGCTTAAGCTTAATTATTTCAGTAAGTGGTGCAAAGATTTTGCACGATTATTATTTTAAAATATTTAAATATTATTTACGATCGGGACAAGTCAAAGGCAAATTATTTCCTTTGCGTAATTTACTCTACTCAATTTTAAATGAGCCTGCGACTCCGAATTACCTCAAGGACAAATTTACCTACCTCTCTTCTCTTCATGATCGGTCTCTTCGTTTATCACACAACTCTGTCCTCTCCATTCCTTCACATCATTCTGGTTTCATGTCTGACTCTTTCGCAGTTGTTGCAGTAAATCTTTGGAACGCTTTGCCGGTCAATATTCGGCAAGCATCCAACAAAATAATATTCAAAAGATTGGTATACTCACATTACTTAAACAGCTCCCTACAGCGTGTATAAGTAGATATTGTATGTAGTATAGTATGTTTGTATGTAAGTACTATTAATATGTAGTATATATATTATTAATAAATATAGTTATTATATAATAATGATCAGTCTTAAATACGTCTTCGCACCTACTCTTCGATCTAAGTTATACTTTTTATTGTCCCAAAGGTTGACTGTCAGAGAATGTCTAGCGGCATTAAGCCCGCCCCTTGTACATAGTGCAATAAAGTTTTAAATAAATAAATAAATATTTAAAACTCCTAAAAAATAACAATACTTCAAACGTAATTTATATATAAATCCTGTCTGCGCTGAAGTGACGTATATTCAAACATATATAATAATTATTATATAAGTGAGTTCAAGCGCTAAAACATTTTTAGAAAACATCACCACTCATCTGCTCTGGTGACAAGAGGGCTGGTTCTTACCTCACTCAGAGAATCAGCATAGCCATTCAGCGAGGAAATGCGGCCAGGTCTTGTTACCATGCCGCGCCGACACGATTTATATTTTAATTATGTTTTCTAAGTAAGTTTTTTGTTTTAGTTTATTTATAATTATCTTTTTTATTTGTAGTAAAAAAAAAGTATCATGACTGTTTCCCTTTCGAGGTGGTCAGAAACCACGCTTATATGCTAATCATGACAAGTGGCAAGCTCGTCCATGTCTCCAGCGTACCAAACTCGAGAAATATCACAAATAAATTAAATATTAATTAAATTTGCATTAATGAATATTTTTGTATCCCGACCAGGAATCGAACCCGGTACCTCCGAGTCTTAAACCCGCGGACTTAACCGCTAGACCACGAAGGCAGTTGTAATAATAATTTAGTTTTTAGCATCGTTATTCCAAATATATAGTTACAATAGATAAATAGTTAGAGATTAACATTGAGATGCGTCGAATTAAAACTACATATTTCCAATTGTTGCACGTTGAAGCCCAACCCGGGAATTTTAGGAATACCCTAGTATTACATTTATTTACTTTGCAATTAACATAAATAATTATCTATACTCTGCATTGCGTTTTTACAGTTTTCAATTACACATAAAATACAGGGTGTAAAGTTAACGAAAATAAATTATGATGTTGATGAAATATTTAGAAATAATACTTAGTAATAAAGAATAGAATATATAATATATAGAATACATCACCTCAATTTCATGAAATATTGTTTAAACAGATGATATACATTTTGTTAAAGGAATCTATTTGCTATGAAAAACGCTGATTGTTTAGTATTAGAAATATATTATTAATGAATTCGCAACATATGTGCAAATAGAGGCACATTTTTTCTTTTACAATTTTGTGTTCTAAAATTCTAAATATTAAGATCTTTATAATTGCATATTTCCTGTCTATTGTTTAGTTTTCTAATCAAGTGTACTTTTTATCTGTTTTTAAAATATTATTATATTTTACTCGATGAATTAAACAAAAAGGAGAAGATACGGTAAGCGCTATATATATTTGTTTAAAAGTAAAGTATCATCACGACCGTTTCCCTTTCGGGGTGTTCAGAAACCACGCTTATAAATAAGCGGATTCACATTTAGCCAACTTTACTATAGGCCGATCATGACAAGTGGCAAGCTCGTCGATGTCTCCAGCGTACCAAACTCGAGAAATATCACAAATAATAAATATTAATTAAATGTATTTATTTACATTTATAAATATTTTTGTGATCCGATCAGGAATCGAGCCCGGTTCCTCCGAGTCTAAATCCATGCACTTAACCGCTAGACCACGGAGGCTTTCTTTAACTGCCAATTAGTCCTGTTAATTGCTAACTTATCATAACAAAGGAAACCTAAGTAATTATTTTTATAGAGATAACATTTAGGTAAAAAATAATACTTTTTAAATTCCTTTTATTGACTATTTTTTCAAGATCATATCAGTATATTTATACCTTTAATTAAAACAAAAAGGAGAGGATACAGCTCGCGCTATACCTCTATATCTTTGAACGACCAACTCGTCCTGACTGTTAATTGCAAGACAAAGTAAAAGGAATTATTTTTATTAAGATAACTTCCTTTTTTAATTTCCATTTATTGACTTATTATTTTATTTAATTGCAATAATAGGGGATTCACATTTAGCCAACTTTACTATAGGCCCATCATGACAATAAATGGCAAGCTCGTAGATGTCTCTAGCGTACCGAACTCGAGAAAATTCATAAATAAATTTGAACAGACCTGCGCGAGGGCCTACGTTGATACTATCGATAATTATGCTAAAATTGTAAAAAAATGATAAAATAAATTTAGGACATAAATGAAGAACACAGAATCAGATTATGACCTTTTCACATGGAAAACAGGACTCACCCCAAAGCAATCCACGTATCCACGTGTGTGATGGCCATCCACCTCGATTAAACCCTAGATATCTTGTCCAATTTTATAGTATATGCACCACAAGCTTTATTAGACACGCACATATAGTTTAGATCACTAATATTCACCAAAAGCATTCGAATTATGATTTAAAATTAATAAAAACACACGCGAGGCATGAGTCGGTGCGGTTGGAACATTGCAGCTAATATGGCAACTTGATCGTCATTGGCCCGTAGCTCGTGACGTCAGTTGCAAACGTTTTGGATGCGTTTTTACTGGGAATTGAACCTGCTACCATGCGAGGCCGCAACATAATTATTGTAACTCCGAATCTTAATTCTACGGACTTAACGGCTAAACCATAGAGGCAGGTTTTACTTTATTTATTTATTCAAAATAAGGTACAAGTTACAGCTAACAAACAAAGCAATTCTTGAAATTACAGACAAACAACCGTGTTGGCTAGCCTTAAAACTGTATCTAATTTCAAATGTGTGACTCCTTTGCGTAAAATCTAGCTAAACTAGGACTATAGATGTCAGCCTAAGTGCTTAGGGCTATCGGTCGCTAGAATAAATGGGATGAAAATAGCCAAGAACAAAGCGAATCAAACACAGGCAGACTGGAACCATAGAATAAGAACGCATAGATAGCTTCATATAAAAAATCTTTTAACTTGAAGGAAAAAAATATTTATGTATGCTATGCTATTTTTTTTATTTTCCCTTGAATCAATAAAACAAATATAATAAAATAAAAATTCCGAAAGCTGTTAGCAGGTTGACTGGAGCTTGAAACAGACACGGGTTTTTTTATACTAGCACTGCATGTAACCTTGCGCCCACTTGATGGTAAGTGCATGAATGCTAGGACCTAGAATCTAGACACTTATGACTGACATCAGTCCCTAACTAAGCCGGCTTGGCTGGATGCTTTTTCACACTTTGCTTGTATAGGAAAATGGAAACACAGAGGCTGGAAGTCTTCCATTTCCACGTCTTTATTGAGCGACATGAGTCCCAAAATTTTTACGTAGGGATTGTGACTACTGTATGTGGATGCATATTCTGACCTGTACGTGTGGTTCATATGCAGAATGGAGAGGAAGGAATAAGGTTGAGCTCGTCAACACGGTCAGAGAAGCCGCATCTTAGCAAAGATGCAGCCGTTTTGGCTAAGTTTTACAGGCCTTACTTACCTATCGTGAATATTTCTATGCTTTATTATTCTATGACTCGAACTTCCTTTAACCATACTACAGTTACCCAATTGTTTTATTTTGCCGCCAAAGAGAAGTAAACCAAGCCAAATACGCAGTAAACGCACAGTTTGACATGATCGCTTTGTCTCACAGAACTGTTATCTTTTAATGTAACATAGTTATTATTACATTATTATCTCAGTGTTTAAACATAAGTTAAGAATGATTAGCAATATGGTTTTGTAAAGTAGGTGGCGTTGTGTACGAACGTAGTCGTGTGCTGATTTCTGATTGGTTCAATGGCGATGTTACGAGTCGCTTTAATGAATGGCGCGAATCATATCGCGCCAGATTACAAGAACACGGCAGACGAGTCGGTCGTTGCGCGCCTTTAAAATAGTGAAGGTTGTAAATAATTATTGGCAATGGAAATAAATCATACAACATTGAAGACTGGTTTAATTTGAGAAATTAGTCCTAACAGAACAGAAAAAAATTAGAATGTATTTCTCTCATGATTTCATTAAACACTTATTTTATTTTTATTTATAAAATACCTACTTTTTTTGCACTAAATGTGCGTGAGATAATGCCACTTGACATTCACTGCCTGTCAGACGTTCGGGACAACGGGAACATTTATATGAGGTAGATGCAATATCAATTTAAATATATATAGGTATATATATATATAATAATAAAATAAATAAATAAAAATCGTTTATTGATCCAATTATCTTAAATCTATTACATTTTTATATGCTCAATGACCTGCACTGGTAGCAACCGTGCCGCAGGTCGTAGCATACCATTTTGTTTTGTCCGGTCGACAGAAAATACAATTTATTTTATTATTAAACAACAGCACAAACAAATAACCACCAAAATTGTTCTGTGTGGGTATGTAGGTGTGAGTGTATATGTAGTTGTGTGTGTATGTGTGTCTATATCAGCGTGGATCGGTGAAGAGGCCAGACTACCTAACGACAGCTAGAAGGTTTTCAGTTTCCGTGTAATCCCTCTGACAGCCATTTTTTGAACCTAGTGAAGAGTTGTCTATGTAATATTGTTTCTATCTTGTCACCTCCTAGATCTTGGACATACTTATTATATATTTTAGAATAAAAACTATTTAAGTCCATATAAAGATAAATATTAGTTATAAAACATACACACATACATTATCAAAAGAGCAAATATTTTTTTAGGCTTCAGGTGGTATTAGTAAAAAAACTTTTTAAATTAAAAACGTTTATTTTAAAGATAAAAATCATTATTCGAAAAACAAAACACTACTGCATGTTGAATAATGCCGCGTGTGAAAATCGCGATATCAATCGTGATAAATAAAAGGCAGGAGTGGGGAGTTTTAATTAATTCATCTCGCCCGCAGCCGAGAGACGAAATAGAGAGAGAAAGAATTACGTAAGTCAAACGTTCGTGCGATCGTCGATCTCTCGCTACCTACTTGATTAGGCTCAGTATGAGTGGCGATATTGTTAGGAAAACTTATCTGCACCGTAACTTAAAATTTTATAACTGAATAAATAAAATAAAATAAAAATATGTAGTTCTTTATTTATATTCTATATTATAATTTAAAAATAATTTGCTCTTAAAAAATTTCACGCAGTATATATATGCTGCTGCTGCTGTGGGGGCCTGGGACCTCTGCCGAACACGTTCAATTTATTGTTCTTAAATTAACAGAGGTTTTTGCGTTTTGTCGACTTTCGGGTTGCACATAGGCATGTAGTCTACCTTAATTCTGACTTGCCTGGTGGGTTACTGCTGTACCAGGTATTGTATTCTCATAGGTACTGATAACTAAATTTAAAAGGTTATTAATTGATCGTTGTGGTGCAGTTCTGTATATGTTTTATTTTGTAAATCTGATATAGCTGAGTTTTCCTTGCAGATTCCTTTCTCAGTCAGATTAAACATTAACAGGTCACTGGAATTTGCTAAGTTGCTGGTCTTCTGCTAACAGCTTACTTATTGGACCACTTTGCTGCTTAGTCTTCTACTAGCAGGAGTAGAATCATTCAAAATAATTAAATTAATGACGTTTTGTAAATGCCTGTAATAGGTTTACGTGAATAAAGATATTTTGACTTTGACTTTGACTTATATACGAGCATACACTGCATAAATTTCAACTTGTAAAATAGTTAATAAATTCTAAAGACCAAAATTACCCAGAAAAGTATTCTGGAAAGCCCATCTTCATCAGTGGCGGTGTAGGTCCCTGCTGTGTTATAGAGGCTGTGGTGACTACACAAATAAGTTAATTATTACTATATTAAACTTACTAAGCACCTTACACTGTACCCGTAATAGCGACCATTTTCTTTAAAAGACAAGTACTTATGTAGCTGTACGCTTTTCTAACGGCAAACTGTTTATAAAAATGTAAATTATACGCCTAAAAAGTAAAAATAAACAAGGCGGTATTATGACTCAAAAGCGAAACTATAATGCACCTATTTCGTAACAGAACCTTATAAAGAATATATTACCATTTAGTCGCTATAAGTTCTGAATTGTCATGAATTTGCAGCGTGACTTGAATAATACAGGTTTATCGCTCTAAAACACCACCGAGCGGTATTTTTTTTATCAAAATGCGAAATGTATAGATATTTACGTAGGTAGATATTTATATTTAATATAGGTACCTATATTTTTGGTTATTGTGTTGATGTTCCTATGTCACTACCAGTTCTGTTCCTTGTCTTCACATTGCACTCTCCAGGCAAGACAGATATTTTAACGTTAATTATATGTTGTGTACAATTTTGTTTAAATTATATTGACTTAACCAAATTCCGGTGGGAATGTACATTCCTGAATGTGATACACTAAGAATAAAGAATAAATAAAGAATAAAGAATTCCCAAGTATAATTATAATAATAACATATAAAGAATGCCAATGAATTAAAAATACAGGACACTTCTAAGCATTCCATGGTTTCCGGTTCAGGGTCCAACGTGTGTGGGAAAGAGAGATGAAAAAAATGGTGCCTGAGACTTGCGACCGACTAGCTACCATTCTGCTCCTCTCGCTAATATATATATAATTTCGTAAAACAGTTCCAAAAAGCCGAAATCTGGTGACCACTGGCTTGAATCTATGCTACCTTGTACCTAAAGTTAAACAAAACTTTAATATAATTTAAACCGTTTTGGGTTGCGCCGCAAATTGTGGATAATTTCCCTGCAAAACCCGGTACCTTATCTTAAGTTAAGTTTAAGTTAATATTGAACCGATTAATTAAAGTTAAGTTAAAATAATATTATTCGAAGTAATATACAAACAGTACTTATAAACGATTTATAATATAAAATTATTAAAAAGAAAACCTTTATTTAAATAGACTATATAACATTAAAAACTAAATTGAACCTAAAAAAAACTTTCAAAAAAGTAGCTCTTCCAAATCGCTGTCCTATGGCATGGTGCCCAATACACTGGCAGCATTTCTCTGAATTAAGATACTTAATTTTTGAGAGAAAAAACTGCCAGCCCTATTGTCACCAGAGACGTCATTTTTTGTTCATATTATAATTTTGAAAATTATAAAATTATTATTTACAAACATATTTTGCGTACGGGTATATTATAATTAACTAATTAACAGAGAAGAGAGAGAGAGAGTGGTTGAAGAACGTAGCCCCTTCCAGAAAGATGTAACAAGGTTTCGGAGCGCGACTAAGTCTACACCCTCGCTTCAGTAACTTTTAGTAAGACTTAGTATATATAATATAGTTTTTTAAAATATTTGAATACTGTATACGTATTAGGGTTTTAATTTGTCTATTGATTGTTTTTATTTTTCATTTCTCCTGGTGGTGGGTAAAATATTACATCAAATGATAAATGGGATTCCTAGATTTATGTTGCTTTTTTATTATCATACATATTCATCGTAATTTTTGGCTATCTGAGGCCATTACTATTTGTCAATATGGGACTAACTGATATCCTATGACACATGTTATTTTGGTTAGGAGTCCCATCTTAAAAATACCTATCCTTGTGGTTTTACATTTAATCAAATATATTTAATTATTTGCTCAGAATGTAAAATTCTCGGTATATATATGTTTAGTCAACTAGGTATAACAATAAGAAAGCTCGATAATTATTATTAGGCAATACAAGTAGCATCCCTTTTGACGAAATACCTGTACAGTTGTTTGTATCCTAATAAATTTGTATCTTAAGAATGCGGACCGCTATACTTAATAATAATCTAAAATTATTATGAATTCTATTTTAACTACCTCCGTGTTCTAGTTATGGGCATTTAAACATTAATGTTTTGGGTGCGATTCCTGGACCTTGATTTTGCTAATATTAAAACATCAACATTCCATCACGGCTCTATTGACGTATAACTTAATTTTTAATTAATTCGACGAATATATTAAATATTACCACGCGGTGGCTCGGTTGTAAGAATGCGTTCCTTAAATCCTACAAAGGTCGGTTCAAACCCATCCGGCATGTACCAATGAGAAATACACTTTTCTTACGTACATTCGTTATAGATTTACAACACCACCGTTCCCGTGCCTCGGAGAGCACGTTAAGCCGTCGGTCCCGGTTCCACTAATACCAGCTTGTGGAATCGTAAATAAATTGTCTTTATAAATTTACATCATATCCTCGCCAAGCCGTCTGGCCAGTGTGGCGAGTGTAGGCCAAATTCTCCAGATATATGTTCTGGAAGGCCCATCTCCAGCAGTGGAGGTCTAGGACGCCGTTCTAGGGGCTGTAATAAAACAGTAAAATAATGTATTAAATATTAATAAAAATAAACTAAAACAACAAAAAAATATCTAATTTAAATATAAATCGTATCCGCGCGGCATGGTGGCAAGAATTTCCTCGCTGAATCGCTATGCTGATTCTCTGAGCGAGGAAAGAACCAGCCCTCTTGTCCCCAGAGTAAACAATTAGACGAGGGGAACTGTTTTTAAAAAATGTTTTAGCATTGACATTGTGTTTTAAATTAGTATTTTGTTAAAACTTAACACAATAGTAATGGAGTGTCGATGGTATTGCCAATTTAACGTCAAATAAATAGTAGGGCAAGAGACCTCGTGGCCGGAGACCGACACGATGGTCAGACCAGATCCGCACCACACTTTACACCCAAGTCCACGAGGCCCTGCACGCCGCCATGAGCAGACCCGGATGGCGCAGCATCGTCCGGGACAAAGTGATCCGAAGAGGGGGTCACGACGCAAAGACGAGGAATATCATAAATTCAACTATCAGAATGCCAATGACACGCCACTAATAAATATAATATCAAATTGATTGAGTATTCGTTCAGTAGAAAGTCACTAGTACATTTTTCACTTAAATTATTTAATTAAGAATATTCACACACGCCGCATATCCGACGCAACGACGTCATTTTCACTGCATTTACTCTACTCTCATGCGTGTTCTGACATATCCACGTCTCACTTCCATACATAAAGTGTTGGTACCAGCATGGCATAGTGTATGGCAAGTCGAGCTTTGTCACTGACATTGCGATCAGTGACCCCAGGGCACCGTTAACTTTCTTTTTCTTTTTGCGGGTGCTCCGACAATTAATAAATAAAATATTACATGTTACCTTGTTCAAGCACACATCGTGCCTTAAAATCACTAAGCGACCGTAATCCCCTATTTGGGTAAGTGCTAACAATTAGTTTTAGATTGTAGAATGGCTAAATGTCTGGTGTGATATATTGTGTACCGTCCCTGAGCGTTCTGTTTCTCCGGGTTCATCGCATAACGCATTAATGCGTTTCTATTAAAACAAATATAAACTGCCATGTTACACACTATTTCCCGCATTCACTCTTCTTTCAACATCCCTATCATACTTCCCACCCGCAGTGAAAACACTGCTCAGATACATAAATGTTGGTTTTATAAAAGTAAAAATATCATCACGACCGTTTCCCTTTCGGGGTGGTCAGAAACCACGCTTATAAATAAGCAGATTCACATTTAGCCAACTTTACTATAGGCCAATCATGACAAGTGGCAAGCTCGTCGATGTCTCCAGCGTACCAAACTCGAGAAATATTACAAAAAAAAAAAAATGAATTAAATGTATTTTATTTACATTAATAAATATTTTTGTGTCCTGACCAGGAATCGAACCCGGTACCTCCAAGTCCAAATCCTCCGAATTAACCGCTAGACCACGGAGGCAGTTCTACAAATAATACTATTGATATATATAACAAGTAGGTATAAAAAATAAAATAACTAAAGCAGCCAGAGAAATCTGTTAACCATGTAGTCGACGCAACTTATCGATAAGAAACGAACGACCCTTACGATCGTGCCTACTTATTTCCCACGAGGTGATTTCTAATACTTCGTTATCAAGTGACAAGTAACTGGTTTTGGACCGTTAATTAGCTGTTACAGGTCGCACCCCAGTCGAGTGGTGCTATATATATGTACCACTTGAGTCTTGAACATGTTTTCAACACAATTCAAACTCGATTTGGACTAAAAAACACATATTTATAAACACACGTTGTGTTGACTTTCCACGTTCTAGTTATTCTGTTTTTATTATTGCTTGATTTACACTACAATATATACAGCAGCGAGTTAATTAATAAGTAAATAGGCGAGTATAGTTGCTGTTCCGAGCATAGCGGCGCTGTCTGTTAACTTATGCTACTGTACTAAACTCGCGCTTTGGCCATTCAAAGCTTGAAAATTCGGTAAAAACCTTGATATTACGAATCTAAGCAGTATTTTCATTGTAGCCAGTGTTCTTGGGTATTTAAGTACAATGAATACAAAATAAAAATTAGGATAAAAAATATATAAACTAAATAAAACTAAAACTAAACCTGATGGTAGTTTGCCAAGAACACTTGCAGCATACCCCCGCTCCACAGCGATGCTGCTTTGCTGCGCGAAAAAACTGCCAGCCCTCTTGTCACATAAAGCAATAACCAACTGCTTAGACAGTTCTTTAAATAACTTCTTAGCACTTGGCCCCCACGGACCCATTCACTCAAAAGACACAAAGACATAATCATTAGCAACAGACTCGTATTTGCGACATTTGGCCTTTTTAGCTGAGTATGCCGCCCCAGCCCTGACAGATGTGCCCTGGACATGAGACTGAGCAAGGGTGTCGACAGAAGTAGCGTCCCACACCAATACTCGACCCATAGACCACGACACCAAAGTCAATCCGTCGGGTCTTTTACCATCACTGCGAGACATCCCAGACGGTTTAGGAACCGAAGGAATCTCGGCAGTAACCAAGTACTTTTCAATCTTTCAAAAACCAATAATTTTGTTTGGTATATTTTAAAGTTTTTTTTTTTTTTTAATATTTTCATACATTTTGAACAAATATGTTTATTTTTACCGTTTGTAAAAATGTACTTAGCAAATTAAAATGGTAAAAAATATTTATAACAGAAAAAAAAACCTTTAATATCTTTGACTACGAATAATTCATGATTAAAAGCACTGGCTTTTAAACTGGCTGACAAATGTACGTAAGAAAAGTATTTCGCGATTCTTTTTGGATTGGAATGCGTTTGTTTTTAAAACTAGCATGATATGTGACTTTGCGCCCACCTGATAATGGTAAGTGACGCGCAAGGTCCATGAATGTTAGCAACTGGAATCAGACACTTATGACTTATATCAGTCCCTAACACAATGCGGGCTTGACTGGACATGACGTCAGTTCGAGCATGATCCCGAAACGTGTAGATACACTACTGGGTTTATCGGCACGAACGGTGGATACTTCCCCTCCCCGGCATACTGGGCAAATTACCACCATCAGTTCGCCTACTACCTATTCGTTATTCTCGTTGAAAGTATGTGCCATTTGCAATGATGTCAAATGCCATTTTTTACTTTCAGGGAGAACTAATATTGTAAGCTTGCAAGGTTTGCTAACTCCCATAACACAAGTAGCTTGGTGTGGAGTTAGAAAGCCTACTTTAATAAACCCTTTGTACAACTAACAAATAGCCTTAAGTACTGTATTAACACAGTGTATCATTATAAAACTGTTGTACTTTTGCAAAATATTATTATTATTATATACTCGTAAAAGTAACACCGCTTGAAACAAGACTTACTGAATGTATCATTCTTGCAATCGAGCCACCACCACAGACAGCTCTGGACTTGATTTAATCGAGTCTTACCTAAACTAGTAGTAGCTCATATCCAGAATTTCTGGATTTACATAAATTTTTCCTCACACCTTGTTTAACTTTTTGTATCTGGGCTCCCCGCTCAAAAATCTTAACTGCATGCATCATGGAATTTTAACCTATCAATTACGTGTTTATTTTTATTAAATTTGTCCTGCTTGTTGTAAAAACTAACCCAGTCTATGCAACTAAACTTGCGTCAAATGTAAACCGGATAAATATAAATATGATATAAACTAATAATAACCAAAAATACTGATAATAGGCTAGAGCAGTGTGCGTTTTGTGTAACGTCTCTGAATAACTACACAACTCAAGTTTTGAAGCTTATTAATCAAGAGTTAGAAATCCCGTGCTCTGCCTGGCAATCTAGTTATCACGCACGATGGCGCTTCTGTGCTAATACCCCGTATTGAAGCCGTTTTAAATGTCGTAAATTGTGCAACTGTTACTCTATGGAGTCACTGGATAATTAGGGCCGTCCGTTTATAGAAAATCACGATTCGAGAAGTATTTATACAGGCGTGAGCACACCGCATGTAGACGTGGACTAGCTACCGTAGCAAGATCTTTAGCAGCTAAGGTATTGTGTTCTAGGGTCTGATATGATACAAAAATACAAAATGTTCTATTGTTCATAAAACTAAAATTGACAAATTCATTATAGCACTGACTCCTAAACTAAGTCTTACTAAGCTAGACCTGTCATTTAGGATCTTAGTTAGTTACTTTATAATGGGTGATTATTTAATAGCTTTAAATAATAACACAAAATTAAACATGATATCCGGCATTTGTCCGCCCCGGCTACGAGTTACATAGTCTATTCAATTCAATTCACAATCACTTCAATTTTTCACTACTTCGCGACTACCTAGGGAGGCGCTCTTGGAGAGTAACTAAAGTAGACAAATCTAGGAGACCAGATTCGTAAGCCACAAGGGCGGTGTTGTAGTAGGAACAGCGCCCAGCACCAAAGGTGCGTTGAATCACCGGCGGGTAGTCAGCCGCTAAAACGGGAGATTATCCCATCCCCAACCCAGGCCCATTGAACTCCGCTGTCTGTCTAGCTTACTTTGCGACGAATCGACATTTCGGCGTCTTCTTCAACACTTACAATAACAATAGCAGCAATATTATCTACATACATTTCTTTGTCGTAATGATGGTTTTGAATCGAGTAGAGTAATATTAGTACGAAATCGAATTCTGCACGAATTGCTTGCTCACTAGCCCGATTATGTTGACCTTAAAATGGACGAAGTGCTCTATGAATTTCGCGAACATTTTTTTTTACATTTTCCACTATTGGTAGCGTTGTTTTGGCATTAAACGATTCATGATGAATTGCCTCGCTTACTGCTCAACTGTCTTACCATGGACAACAACCAACGAAACTTCTCATGCAGCTAAAAAAACCCACAAAAGTGAAGATGAGAAACATGTTACAATAAAATATTTTATTATTAAAACAATAGATGGGTAGGTAGTAAATATTATAAATTAATAAATATAATTCATATAAGTACTTAAATAAATAATATATATATATACTTATTGTGATGTATGATAATGATGTGATAGCAATTCTATATGACAGACATCTCACTAACAGCCCTTCAAGCAGTCTGTGAGATGAAATGGTAATGATACTGGTCATTTTCTCATGGCTAAATGTTTAAAAGTAACATTTGAGTGAATGTAGGTGACAAAATTACAAACATGGAATCAACTAATATGCCTTGCATGTGTTTCGTTTATTAAAACAATTTGATTTCCAATCGGCTTGGTTAGTATTTTTTTAAATATTTATTATAAGAATAGGCAGATGGAGAACTTATAATTGTTTTTTGATTTAGGTTAAGTTTCGATGGGGCTGTCATGCTCAATTTGGGTAAAAGCCCCTAATAAAATATGATATAATATTGATTAAAGTTTTTAAATTTTTGTTTTATACTTCACGAATTACATAATACGTTAATTGTGAAATTCAAGTGAAATAAATAACTGTAGAATACTAGGGTAGCTAGTGCAGCTGGAGCAGAAGATACAAGACGAAAATTCCTGGTTTGGGCTCCAACGTGCAATACAATTGGAAATATGTAGTGTCAATTTTGTACACATCAAGTAATTTAATATCTAAATATTTCACTATTGTATTTATTATTGTAACTGATTTCTATTGTATAAATAAAAAAATATTATTATTATTTAAAAAAAAATAACAATTTGGTGTGTGCCCTTACCGTTTAGTATTTATTTACGCGGTTCACTTGCTGAATTTATTGACAATCTCGTTATCTATTAGAATCCGCATTGGTATCTTATCTGACAAACTGCAACTGCTTAAATTAATGTTTTTGGGAAATATATTTCAATTATTTGTAATGATATTTCATAAAGTAGAAAAATGCCTTCGTGGTCAAACGGTAAAGTCCGTGGATTTAGACGCAGAGGTACCGGGTTCGATTCCTGGTCTAATAATTCCTCGAGTTTGGTAAGCTAGAGACATTAATGAGCTGGCCACTTGTCATTATAAAATAAAGTTGGCTAAATGTGAATCCGCTTCTATGAAAGCATAGTTTCTGATGAAAGATGAAGCGGGTTTTCCCGCCTGCACTAAGACTTATGCTGTATTAAGCACAGACATGGTCATGCGTGGATACTGTTCTCATCTCTGGGATGGTTCTGCTAAGTATCTTACAGATGCTCTCAATGTCCAGAGGCGGGCGATTTGGATATTGGATGACACCACAATGTCTAAAACTCTCAAATGAATGAAATCTCTGAGCCACCTAGACCACGGTGAATGTTCTGAAGAGCTTCATGGCCTTCTTCTCTATTCCGCAACCGAACCACACGTACAGGCCAAAATATGCATCCACATACCATAGCCACTATACGCGTACTCATAAATTTGGTGTAATCTGTCGCTAGCAGAAGGTGTGGAATGTTCGAGAGAGAATGGCTAGGAAGCCCAGCCCCACTCCTATAACCTGGAGTCCTTCAAGCGAATTGTTAAAAAGCATCTTGTTAGGCAGGCATAGTGGTAGAGACTAATTCCGTCATAGCTCGAGATTTGGAGATGCCTACTATTGAGGAGTTTGTCACTGGCCTGACTAGACGTATGTTCTATCGGGCCGACAACGGACACTTCAACCATCTCCAGAATATCGCTCCGTCTTGCGCACGGCCCCCCAGCGGGAGACCACTTCCTAGGGAAGTACTCCTGGAGGAGAGCTGAAGCAGTTAAATTTAGCCCTCTGGGTTCGTGAGCCAGACGGGCGCTGTTATACTGCTAACGGTGCCCAGCACTAAAAGTGCATGAATTACCGGCGGGTGGTTACCCGCTGAGATCCTGCCGGGGAAAACGGGGGAATATCCCCATCCCAACCCAGGCCCATTAGGCGTCCGGGCCTGGACGACCCCACTGTCTGTCAGTGGTAAAGACTGATGTCGGTCGTCAGTGACTGGCGTCAGTTGCACCCATTTTTGGACCTCACGTACCGCTTACCATCAGGTGGGTTGATATCACATGCCATGTTCAGTATTTAAAAAAATATAAACTAATAGAGCTGACGAAATAAGTAACTGACTCAAATTAATAAAACGCTTTAAAGGATGTTCTAAAATTAACTGTAGATTGTTGGCATCGAGCCAGATTTTATGTTTGGTCATCTAAAGCAGTGGATCTTAGTTGCCTTTACATGCCACAAGCACAAAAGCTGGAAGAAGTCCCCGCTTAGGGTAGTTGACTATTGTAAAAAAATATGCGTTTTTTGTTTTATGTAATCATTATTTTATCAGAGTACCTAAAATCATTTTACATACATGATTTTAATAAAGAACTACATTATTTTAGAGATATTGGAACGTACCTCATAATATTAGTCTGCGTAAGTGACGTCACTTAATAGTAAACATTATAATATCCCACACAAGTAAATCTGCTTAATCAAGTTGTTTTTTCCCAGTATTTTAGCACAAAGTAAAAGAAAAAATTATAAATGTTAATATCTTCATTAGATGTTTATTTACTATCATCACGTTAAGTCATCCACAATTTAAGACCTCATAAAAACATCCAAAGTATTTTTCCATCTGTAAGCACATTACATAAACAATTACTAAATAATTTATCCGAAAAAAATATCTTAAAATATAAAATAATATTAATACTACCTATGTGATATATGTACATCCTGTCCGCGTGGAACGGTGGCAAGAACGCTGGCTGCATTTCCCCGCTAAATTGCAATACTGATTCTTTGAGCCAGCCTTTGTGACCGGAGGAGACGACACGACGTGGTGTTATGTCTTTTTAAAACTTTTTGGCACTTGTGTCTATGTAATCTTTTAGTATGGATACATACTTGCGCCGCTTGCCGGAGTCCCCATTTTCCGCCGCGGCTCCTGCTTTATGAGCTGTCGCCAAAAGGTGCGAAAAATATTCTTGCCAAGAACATAATCTTTGTGTTGGGGACTGATGTTAGTTGCTCTCGTTTATATAACTACTTCTTATCATCAGATGGCAAGTGTACTTACTTTTCTAAATTACCAATCAACTTTTATTGAAATGTAAATTGTTATATTAGTTTCAAAAACAAGTATGTTATTTGATATACAAATAAAAAATATATATCATACTTGAAATTAAAACCTTTAAGTACTTTAAAGACCTGTCATTTAAACCGCAAGGTTCATGCGTAAATATTTTAGGATTAAAAAGTATTTTGTTTTTCTATTATGAATGACATCATTCATTTTGGCATATTTTTGTACCAAATGATAAGAAAAATGTAAATAATAGTTTTATTGTAAATTGGAAGACTAATGTTATTTTTACTGTGCTATAAAGTTATTTAAAAATAAAATATGTAGTTTCCTAATCCTATTCCTAAATCCTAAACAAATCCTTTATTTTTAATCCCCCATTCCTATAATTCCAAAAAAATATATGCTTGACTTCATAATTCAGACTAATATTTTTAGAATATTTTTGGTATACGAGTGTGAATAGTAAAGACACTACAACCTACAGCCCACTATCTCGCATTATCTTTTATAGCTATAAAAGAAAATATTCCCGTTTATTTCTGTTTGTCTACAAAAACCAACCAACTTTCTACTAGTATATTTTTTCTATTATCCATATATATATATATATCTACATATCTCGTCATTAATAAATCTATTTTTGTTTCAGATTATGTTCGACATCAATTGCCTAATCGTTTATTAAGGTAAGCACTATATGCACTTGTGCATATAGTACACATAAGTGCATCTTTAGAATTAGGAATTTTAAAATCTTTACTATTTTTAGCATTTAAATCTCCATACTGGTCTTTTCGTCCTGGTACCTTATTCTCAATGCAACACATTTATCTATAATTCTACTCGTATAACAAGGATCTTTTGACATATTTCTTCTTAGTCTCGACACTCTTGGCAGTGTGGTCGTGGTGGCGAGTGTTTGTGCCACTAGGCACGCTTAACAAGCCGTCGCGCCACTCCTCTCTGACCGCAGCATTCCTGGTTCACTCATGTAGGAGATGATCCAATGCAGTCTTCCCTGGTCAGTCCATCTCATCGGAGACATACCATGCATCCTCTTGCCATCGACTTTTCCCTGGACTACCAGGCGATCGATGGATGTTTCTCCAAGCCGTGACACGTGTCCAAAGAAAGTAAGAATCGAGTAAAGGCGTTGTGTGATCCCCAGTTCCTCCAGTATGTATATGTTGGTTCGGAACTTCGTCCATGATATGCCCTAACATTACATACCTACATATTAGTTACCTATTATAAACCCTCACTCTACAGCTTTTGTGACATGTTGCTCCTGTTTTTATATCATTTGAAAACCACTTAATTAAAACAACTGTAACAAAACGTAGTGGTTATTGAACATTAGCTCTGTTCCCACGTTAAATGGTAAGGCTGATACTTAGAAGAAATTATTGTCTATTCAAAGGGTAACCCATCGCCAAGTGTCACACGTGACGGACAGAGTGTATCGACATATATTGCATCCCAAACTATATTGATCGTTTTTGTGTAATTTTGTAATAGCTGACTTTTCCTTGCAGATTCCTTTCTTAGTCAGATTAAACATTAACAGGTCACTGGCATCTGCTAAGCTGCTGGTCTTCTGCTAACAGCTTGCTCTTTGGACTACTTACAAAATACAAATACAAATACAAAAACGTTTATTTGTTCACAAAAATTGTTTACATAATTCTTTTGGAGGAACTCTGATCCCCAGAATTCTCTGGGTTAAGCTGAGGATCAGTTTCTTCCTTGGTTACATTTTATTATTTACGAGTATAAATGATATGCCTAAATATTGTTTTTGTTTTATTATTTATTAAATTAATTTATCATGCCATGCATTATACTATTATTATATTATATAGTACTATATTGCTGCTTAGTCTTCCACTAGCAGGAGTAAAATCATTTAAAATAATTGAAATAATGACGTGTCACAAATGCCTGTAATAGGTTTACGTGAATAAGGATATTTTGACTTTGTATGATAACCTATTATTAGAAACTGACAGTTTTTAAGTGATAAATAACTTGCTGGGTCCATACCCATTTTACCAATGTAAAATTCATGATTGTTCGTAAATCAAGATTAAACTCGCGTACTTGAATAGCCCTGCAGATGAGTATCGGCTCACGGTTCATTGCACCATAGAGGTTGGTCAATTCTCTGGTGCCGTACTTATTTCATGACAAAACTTATTTTACGCTCCGCAGACGATCTTAAGACTACTTCGGAAGCAGGTTTTACAAACAATGTTTCGCTTAAATTTACAAAATTTACTAACAATAGAATGGTTTAAAACATTTAAATTTTAAAAGAGAGTCGAATGCCATTAGTGGTAATGTTATTTGTAAGTATAAATATAGATGAAACGAAAAAAAGAATCTTTTAGTTGATATATTTATGAAGAAATTAGGTACAACTAAGATTTTTTTTTTTTTATTTTTTTTATTTTTTTTTTTTTATACTGTACTCGACATGTGACATCGCGCCCACCTGATGGTAAGCAGTACGCGAGGTCCAAGAATGGGAGCAACTGACGCCGGTCACTATGACCGACATCAGTCTCTACCACTATGCCGGCCTAACAAGATGCTTTTTCACACTTCGCTTGAAGGACTCCAGGTTATAAGAGTGGGGAAACACACTGGCTGGGAGAGCATTCCACATCTTCAGCGTGCGACAGATGTAAGAGTCTCCAAATTTATGAGTACGCGTAGGGATAGTGGGTAAGGTATGTGGATGCATATTTTGGCCTGTGCGTGTAGTTCGGTTGCGGAATAGAGAAGAAGGGATAAGGTTATGGAGCTCCTCAGAACACTCGCCGTGGTATAGCTTGTAGAACACGCTCAGAGAGGCAACGTCACGGCGAAGCTGCAGTGATTCGAGAGTTTTAGAGACTGTGGTGTCGTCCACTATCCGAATTGCCCGCCTCTGCAGGACATTGAGAGCATCTGTAAGATACTTAGCGGAGCCATCCCAGAGGTGAGAACAGTATTCCACGCATGACCTTATCTGAGCTTTATACAGCATAAGTCTTAGAGCAGGCGGGAAAAACCGCTTCACCTTGTTCAGTATCCCAAGTTTTTTCGACGCTGTTTTGGTAATGCTCTCAATGTAGTTTCTGTGGTTTAGATCTGAGCGTATTTCGACTCCGAGTATGTTAAAGCTGGGTTGAAGTTCCAGCACGGTGTTCTGAAGAGTAGGAATAGGAGAGTAGGGAGACTTCTTGACCGTCAACGCGCATGCCTGAGTCTTACTGGCATTAAACTGGACTAGGTTTTGGGCACCCCACGCAGAAATTTTGCGAAGGGTGCCGTCCAGTTCCGTCGTCAGGGAACGGCGCAACTCCTCTACTTTGGCGGCTCCCACAGCTCGTGGACTAAGGTATCGCCCATGAACCGTGCTGTCATCTGCATAGCAATGAATGTTTCCAAGGGTCAACATGTCATTGATATGCAGAAGAAACAGTGTTGGGGACAATACAGAGCCCTGCGGCACACCGGCATTCACTGACATGAGCCCAGACGCATTCCCATCCACAAGGACCCGAATGCTGCGCTCATGTAAGAAGCCGGTTATCCAGCCCACCAGCTGCGGGGGCAGACCATATGCCGGCAACTTGGATAGTAGTGCCTTGTGCCATACCCTATCGAAGGCTTTGGAGATGTCCAGACTGACCGCCAGAGATTCGCCATACTTATCCATTGCCTCACCCCAGACGTGGTAGACGAATGCTAGAAGATCACCCGTTGACCGCTTAGGACGGAAGCCATATTGGCGGTCATGAAGTATGGAGTGATCCTCTAGATATCGAACAAGTTGGACGTTGATAATTCGTTCTAGCACTTTGCACAGAACTGAGGTTACGGCAATAGGGCGGTAGTTAGAAGGGTCCGAACGATCTCCCTTCTTCGGAATGGGCTGCACGTTAGCCACCCTCCAAGTGTCCGGCACAACACCAGAGGAGTACGACAGACGGTATAAGCGCGTGAGGACTGGAGTCAACTCAGGAGCACACCTCTTGAGAACGACAGCTGGGATACCGTCAGGACCATTAGCCTTACGAACATCAAGCGATCGGAGCACTGCCCGCACATCCCACTGTCTAATGCGTATTTCGCGCATTGAAGTGCCGCAATTTGGCAGTGTGGGGGGCTGCGCATTCTCGTCGTCGAGTCGAGAGTTGGCCGCAAAGAGTTTGCCCAAGTAGTCGGCTTTCTCTTTAGCGGTATGGGCCAATGATCCATTGGGATATCGTAGAGGTGGCAAAGAAGAGCGACAGAAGTTTGACTCTACAGATTTGGCCAGCTGCCAGAAACTGCGACCTCCAGCAGGTCGCGCGGCTAAGTCGCGGCCAATCTGAGAGATGCGCTGGGACTCTGCCCTGGCAAACACCTTCCTGCAGACCTTGGAAGCCTTGTTATAGGCTGACTTTAAGGAGTTCGTGTTGGGATCGGAACGAGATCGACCCCTTACCCACGCTCGGTAAGCTGCATTTTTTGATGCAACTGCCGAGGCGCAGTAGCTGTTGTACCAGGGTCTGCTTCTGCAGTTACTGATGACCCTAGAGAAAGAAATATAATATTCCATCCCCAGTAGTATCTCATCAGCAACTGCAGCTGCAGACCTGGATGGGTCGTGGTCCTTAAAGCAGCGTTGCTTCCATGGGATGGATGCATAGTATTCGCGCAATCCATCCCAATCTGCTGACGAGTAGTGCCACACAATACGCTCGACGGCCTTACGAGGAGGAGGCAGAGCGCGTGGCACTGTCGTAGCCACCAGGCAGTGTTCAGAACCACCAAGCGGTGCTAAAACTGACATCTTATACCCGGTAGCATGGCTCGTCAACAGTAGGTCCAGCAAGGAAGGTGCATGTCCGGCTACATCTGGTACTCTGGTGTTTTGAGTCACCAGTTGAGTCAGACCGTATGTCAGGGCAAAGTCGTGAGCGGTTTTTCCCGCATGGTCAGTTTTGGGAGAGCCCAGCCATTGAGCATGGTGAGCATTAAAGTCTCCCAAAAACACCAATTCCGCGGTCGGGAACCGCTCCTGCGCGTCATCATTAAATAAAATATAATAATAATAGGTTATGGCACTTTAACATGAAAAAAAAAAAAACAACATAAATATAATAAAATTAGTCATACGATTTCTTTGCCTAATACTCGTAGTATGAAATTAAAAAAAAAAAAAAAAGAACATTTCATATTGGTTTTAACAAAATTGGATTCAGACGTGGAGGTACCGGGTTCGATACCCGGTGCGGACACAATAATTTATTTAATTGTGATGTTTCTCGAGTTTGGTACGCTAGAGACATCGACGACGTGTCACTTGTCATGATGGGCCTATAGTAAAGTTGGCCAAATCCGAATCCGCTTCATTAAACGCATGGTTTCGGGTTATCTTAGCAGAAAGCTAACTATACACCTGTAAATTATGTCCTAGAACTATTTACATTCAAAATTTGTTTCTAAACGAACAGTACAAACTTACCCATGATAATATAACACCGAGATAATACCATAACATATTGCCGCAGTTTACCACATTTGCAGCGTTATTTCTTTGATAGCCGACCATTTGCAAGGCATTAACCTTTGCTTGGGAGAACCTAGTAACTACTTAATACTAGCAAAGACCTACGGGCACCTGACAATTGGATTATCAGCTACTCAGCTATTCTATATTCACAGTCTACCCTATTTCTTTGGTAATGCATAATGAACATCTGGCGTGTAATAATCAATCAAGATGTGGAATGCTCTCTCAGCAAGTGTGCTATAGAATAGCCAACGGTTATTTTACTCAGGGCCTGACCAGCACGGTCTATCTAAGTGTCCCCAATAGACCAGTTCGAATCCCTCGCCCTTTCTGTGTCCCTAATGCCAGAAACAATGTCGCCTTTAACTCTCCAATCTCGCGTATGTGTCGAAGTTGCAACGAACTTTATGTGTCAGATCCTGAGATGGATATATTTAATATGAAAAAACACTCATTTAAAATTAACCTCACTAAATTGTTTGTCGGTAGGTATGCACAATAAATTGTGGAACGGGTTAGGAAGGAAAAAGTGATTTTGTTTCATGTTATTATCTCATTTTGTTATTATTATGTTTACTTTTATAATCTTATTAGTTATTACTTTTAGTTTTTATAGGTTTTACTTTTAATTGCATTTGTATATATATATATATATTTTACTATTAACTTTTATTTTATATTATTACCATTTTTTGTATTATTCAATGTTGTGTACATTTTTTTTAGGCTGGCAAACCCGACAAGATTATTTGTCTATGATTTCAATAATTGTTTTGTTTATTAGCTGTTATTTGTACCTTACTTCGAATAAATAAATAAAAAAATAAATATAATACTCCTAGCGATACTTCAAGCGAAGTGTGAAAAAGCATCTTGTTAGGCCGGCACAGTGGTAGAGATTGATGCCGGTCGTTAGTGTTTGGCGTCAGTTGCTTCCATTCTTGGACCTCGCTCACCGCTTACCATCAGGTAGGTGCGATGTCACTTTTGGTGTTCAGTATAAAAAACAACTTTTTCTGATGAACATGGGCTGGAGGCAGAGGTCAGTCAGGGGGGTTTGACATATCTGATAAAGGGAGGAGCTCAGCAGATTAACTTTAGGATGTCATATAAATAACTACGCTGATGATATGGTTCTGTTGAGTTCCTCGTCAAGGCTGTCAAAAATATGCTGATAATCACGGTTTAAGGTATGACAAAGGGCCGGATATAATTCCGGAAATATTCCTATGTGGCTCACAGCTGCAGATAGTCTCTAAGTTCAAATATCTCGGCCGTATGATAGTGGATCGTCTGAGGGATGATGAGGACCTGGAGATACAGAGAACTCTCGCTGCCAATGTTGGCTTGAAGGTTTGCGCGTTGCTAAAATCACTCTTGTTTGTTGATTACTGCCAGGCGTTCTACATCAGTCATCTTTGAATATTGTACACGAGGCGTACTTTTAACACGCAATAAGAAACCCGAGGCCGCTGCAGAGTGAGCCGCACGCCTTAAACGCCACAAATACGCTGAGATAATTATTAATCACTACTTCATCCCACTTGCAGTCGAAGCGATGGGTCCGTGGTCTGACGTTCTGGCATTCTCTCGTGAGCTTGGCGACGGGTGACCCTTCGAGTAGAGAATATTTTGCTTAATGTGTCAGTAGTCGCGATCACAGCGACATTATTGCCGCTCGGCCAATACCACCGTTGGATCGGTGGCCAGCGCTCCGAGCGGCGCCCACGAAGTGGAATCAATCCGCGCATCGAGCGGTCACACGTTTTTCTCTCTCACAATTTATAGCCTTAATTTACTCAAGTAATTATTTGTAACTTCTTGTTCTACAATAAACCATATACAGTCCGCTAAACAATCTTTAATTGAGCCATCGAAGACCCGCAGCAGTATCCCTACGTGGTTAGCAGCACAAATAGGGACTGACGATTTTATACAGCCAGCCTCAGGGAGAACGCAGCGAGTGCCCTCGGCACACTACACCCCATCAGACAGTTGTAATTTTAGTTTTTTAGTTTTATTTCATTTTTTTGTTTATTTAATGTTAGGTTTTCTTTTTAATTACTTAATATTGTAATTCTTTTATCCTGTTATTACTTCGAATATAATGCATTAAGATGCCTACTAAAGTTAATCTGTCATGTGTCTGAGTCAACGAGTTTTTTGCCATACTCCGCAAACTGCACGCCTCTTTTGTAGACCGACTGACACACTCAAATAACGAAATATTTATGGCTATTTTTGACATAAGGTCGTTTTAAAAAAATAATAGTTTACTACTATTTTATTTATTCGCTATACAGAGGGAAAATGTTGCCAGTCTCCTTGGGACTATCTCGGATGGGACGTCTCAGAGGACATTTATTAAATCTGTTAAAGCGTCGCTAACTCTTACCCGTGTTTAAGTTATATTGTTGGAAAACGTCAAATAACAGCATGAAGCATGAAAGCCGAGTCACATCTTATCTATAAATGACAATATATGTAAATGATCCTCATCAATTGAAGACTAATCGTTATTCACCACTTTCTTTCTATAGCTGCTTGCCAGCTTGTTTGCTTTACTGTACCATAAACATTGGGATTGTAATAGGTTTTAGGTTCTGTAAGTATTGTGCCTTCCAAAGAAAGTATTGATCAACGAGCAGTCTTCAATAGGGTGTATCAGGCAAAGCTTTTTGTAGATGTCGCTAGCGGCAATGGTACCTTGTTTTACACCTATATCGCATATTTTTTTAAAATGTTTTTGTAGTTTTTATTGTTATAACAGAAAAATGTATTTTAAATTAAACGACTAATTAAGAAAGTTCACACCGTCTTTAAAAAGAAAAAAGGTTTTATTAACAGAACGGCAATTTTGAGATAACCATATCTTTGATTTCGCTTAGAAATCTCGATTTGTACTCTTAAAAGCTGCTCACTTCGGCATACGAGTAAATATCAAATCCAGAAAATAATCAAATTCGTAATAAAAATACAAGTTTTCTATGCAATTGACAGTTATATTAGGTACCATCTATCGTGATACAAAGTTAGTGATACATCCCATTGATGAAGATTATCTTATCATCTTCTTACTTTCTTGAGCAACTCTCTAATATTATTTTACACAAATCATAAGCTTACAATCAAGTTATTAGAATGCGTATCGAGTAAATAAGTAGACAGTAAATACATCTTTATTTTATTTTTTTCAATAAATATTTCAGACAAGTCACACAGCGCCATCTAATTTCCATGGTAAGCTACGAGGCTTGTGTTACGGAAACTAGATGGTTGATAAACTACATATTATATATATATATATATATATATATATTTTTGTAAATATATACATATTATACATATAAACACCCAGAGCGAAACAAATTATACAATGTACAACTTGCCCCCGGTGGGACTTGAACCCACGACAACGAGTTCACGGCAACGTTTGTTACCACTAGACCACGGAGGCGGTCAAGTTATTAGTCCCGGAGTTGTGAATATTACGACTAAGAACATTGAAATGCTTTTAACTGTGTTTGCTTTTGCTATTCAAATATGCCTGAGGACCTTCGTGTGCCGTTACTCAGTATTTAGTACTAGATTTTATACAGTTTACGTCATTCACTTTTGTAATATCCTGTCTTCTTTTATTTATTTACGGAAAACTATTGATGATTCCTGGTCGGGACACAAAAATATGTATTAATGTAAATAAATAGTTTTAATTAATATTATGTTTATTCGAAGTAATAGACAAACAATATAAAAGAATTACAATATTAAATAAACTATATTAAACCAAAATCTAAATTTAACCTAAAAATTATTAATAATACATAGAAAATAAAAATACATACTTACAAAAAAAATAGCTCCTCCAAATCGCTGTCTTGTGGCATGGTGCCCAATACACTAGCAGCATTTCCCCTTGAATGATGATACTTAATTTTTGGGAGAAAAAACTGCCAGCCCTTTTGTCACCAGAGACGTCAATGAGCCTTGGAACAATTTCCTTATAAAAGGCTTTAAGTTCCGATCCCCACGGGCCCATCGTTTCTACAGCAAACGTCGAAAAAAAGTAACTATTGCAAATAGTTTCATATATTTAATATTTATTTTATTTGTGATATTTCTCTAGTTTGGTACGCTAGAGACATCGACGAGCTTGTCACTTGTCATGATGGGCCTATAGTAAAGTTGGCTAAATGTGAATCCGCTTCTTTAAAATGGTTTCTGATCACCTTGGAAGGAAAACGGTCGTGATGATACTTTACTTTAGCCTATTGATTTTCTAGGAAATAAAATTACGGACATTTAAAATTATGATCTCACAGAAGAAATGATTAGGAACGGGATTAAGACTCAGCTTTATGCAGTGAAAGTTGGTGCGAGAGGAGTTCCAGCAAAATATTTGCACCACTTACTGAAAGAATTCGGAATTAACGGAATCATACAGTATTTGGTTGTGTGAGAGAGAAGTAGAATAGTGGATGGTAAGGGCCTTGTTGCGCAATAAAATAAAAACGAAGGCCCCCTTTGTAAACCAGCCTATTGTCAATTGCATGCTTGAGACACCATTCTTGTCATCGCTTACCCACACATACCGGGTATATCGGCACCCGAACGATGAATCCATAGGTGTTTTTGCAATTTTTCTCTGTCTAATATTAGGTATTTGAAAGTAAAAATATGTCCGTAATTTTATTTCCAGTAAAGTTGATAGACTGCATTTCTTAAATACACTTTAGACTTGAAAAATCTTTAATTCTATTGAATTATGCCATCGAGACGGAAACACTTGCACCATTTTAAGACTCATGAAATAAATAAACAAACATATGTGCACCCAAACACTTCGAATAAGAAGCGAAAGTGTGTTTTAAAATTCTTATTTGTAGTACGATCGTGTATGTTTGTTGTTGTCTAACATGAGTCATATGTGACTCCAATGATGCTTCAACCATGGATACTGAATCAAGTAAAAAATTTTTGAGCATTCTATGGATTTACCGTGGCGGTGCCGGGTCAGGGAGAGGAGAAGAATGGTGTCTACCTGAGCCGGTGGTCTCCACAGATCAGTCATAAAAAAAATGTTGCCACTTACAAAATCAAAAAGCTGATTTGGTCAGTACTATTAGTTCCAATGGAAGGTAATATTTTGATATGAGAACTTATGTCATTATAAACTCAGGCAGCTCCAAATTAACTTATGTTGTGTTCTAAAATGTATATCAATGGACAATAATATTTATTCCTTTGCAACACTAGAAGCAAATGCCAAAATGTAAATGTGTAAAAATGTATCGATAAATTTCAATTAAATTGCGGACTTCCAAATTTTCAAAAATCGCTGATTTGACAGATAAATTCGATACGATTCCGACATTTTTATGACAGGCACTCACTGTACATCCGTATGGGTGTCCGTTTACCCATAGTATACAAGTATTTCTGTAGTAGGTCATGCTCCATCACCATTCACTTATAATTATTAAAATAAAGCTTATTGTGGATTATAAACTCTTATTTTTGAGAACCCTTTTCACCTACTAATGCCACATCTATTTAATTTCAACATCATAGTGTTAGGCGCACAAATTGCTTGAGCCATTTTGTCTATCTCTCTGTTACATCTGTTCACGACTTCACCAAATATAGCCTTGAAGATGGATTTATTTGTTTTATTACTTCCTAATTTAGAATTATTTAGCCCATTTATAGTATTGTCGGCTATTATTTAAAGTTATAAAGAAGTTAGTCTGTTGCTTTTCCTGGTGATTTGAGTAGTAGGCGCTGAAAGCGTGTGATGTCATTCAAAATAATTGATTTTTGATCATGCGCTGGTCGTCTGCGCAAGTTCAAAAAACTGCACAGGTCTATTCCATCCCATACACGCTCCGGTCTACCTGCGCAGGCATAACTGCACAGACAGAGCTCTCAGGTGGACCGTAGTGTGTTTGCCCGCCATATTAAATTAACATTTCGGTACGAAATTTTTAAAACGCTTTTACTATACAGTAAGTACTTTTGTCGCGCGAAGGTACCAGGTTCAAATCCTAAAAGCCCTATTCTGTTACTTAACCCTCCGAAAGGGAAGCGGTCTTGATACTTTACTTTACTTTTACCACTTTTTTGCTTTATAAAAATGTGTATTATAAATATATTATTCACTCGCTATTAGACACGCGCCGTCTGTCCACGTTTTTAAGCGCTTGGTCACTGCTTTATTTCTAGACAAACAGGAGTCGTCATCAGGCTAAAAATATATATTTGGCATAATATATATGTGTATATACGTTTATTTATAGGTATATGTGTAATTTATGTAACAGTGTAAGTATCTATTAGTATGTAATGTGTGTAGTATATTCTATATTGTTAAACTTGATATCGGCACTACCCTTAATCTCACACTCTCCTAAAGGTTAGATGTTAGAAAATGCCTTGTAGGCATTAATCTTCGCCTTTGTCACTTATTTTATGCAATAAAGAATTTAATAATAATAATAAATCTATGTTTAATGTAAATATATGGTCTTATTTTAATGGATATAAATGTTAAAATTATCATGTATGCAGACGTTTTATGTTTTCCCAAATATTCGAAGTTGCAACCTCATGGATAACTTTTAAAATCGTGTAAAACACTATTTTGACATGAGCTCGGCGATGAAAGTTAGTACTCGGACTAAAATAACATAATCCACAATTTTGTCAATCCTAACGTTTGCGCTTGAGTAATACTTCAGTAAAGAAACCGACAGACGCATTTAGCTAGGATGGGCGGCATTCGATAAAGTTACACACACAAGTCACATCTTCCTATCAAACAAACCAGTGTTTGAAGACAAATGTTTTCAACCAGCGCGTTCTTTCAGTAATGTCGTATAGAGCAGTGACGTGGACACTGACAGTGGCCTAGCTCACAACTTCAAGGTCGCTCAACGAGATATTCTAGGTATTTTCTAAAGGATAAGGTCCGAAACGTGGACATCCGTCAGAGAACAAAAGTTACCGACATAGCTTTCAAAATTAGAAAGCTGCTGCAATGTGCCAGACACATCTGTCACAGAACCGATGAACGATGGAGTGGAGTGGTGACCACGTACTGGAAGACGCAGGAAGGTACGATGAAGTTAGCTGGTGGGGGATGGATGAGGGTTGGCAGGAGATCGAGTGAAATGGCGAGCCTTAGGAGAGGCCTATATCCAGCAGTGGAGAGAACACTGCCTGATAATTATGATCTGTCAAAAATATTGTTGACCTACCTACATGACATCTCATAGTTACTCTTGATTATGATCTGAACCATAAACATATAATTAGTTACTTAGTGTTTAATTAAACAGTATTAGGCCTGGAACATATGATGATTTGATGATGATGATGATGAATGGAATACTGCTGCATGTTGAGAACACAAACAAAATATAATTATCTAATATTCGACAAGCTTGTAAGTAGTTAACGCATCTGGTGTATATAAAAGTATAAAGTTATGATGTAGAACTAAGGTTTAAAAATATAACTTAAATTAGTTTAGCTTAAATTAAAGTGCACATATTGACTCCATCTTTCGATGTTCAAAACCATTAAAGAAACTCAACAACTAAGCTTTATGACCATAGAAGTACATCTAACTATAAGGACATGACACATACTTCGCGGTTCCAGAAGTATCACACGTTTTTTAGTAACGTAAGGTAGAAAAAGCGTTTTTTGATGTATTCATTGTTTTGTAATTAAAAAAATATATATTAATAAAAAATAGAACGAAATATATTTATTTTAAATCTCTACCAACGTTAATTTAATTATTTAAAGTAACAAGTACACTAGCTTCATTCCCACGTTGCATTGATATGTTTTTTTTGTTTTAAATAATTTATCTCCAGAAACTTTTACCATACTTTTTCCCAGTTGCCTAATCATACTTTTGATTCTAAACACCAAGGACATTAGGTTATATGGGTTTTTATGGGCGAAAGAAAATCGTCAGTGCAATAACTAACAATGAGTAGTCATCATTTAAAATTTATATCTCGTATATAATATATATTACGCCTAACGTGTCACGACAATAAAACTACAAGAAGTTAAACGATGGATTTAAGTATATTAAAATAAATGAGAAATGAGTTTACAATTATGCGTCTGTTAACCGTACGTAGGGGTACAGTACCTCGGAGAGCCTGAAGACGGAGACCCGGAGAGCGCTGCCGATTCCAAGCGGACAACGAGGCATCACGCGGATCCTGGACAGCGGGGTTATCTTCTCAAGTTGGGTCCCAGCTCTAAAGTCTAGAAACTCCTACTGAATAAAAAAAACTGCAAGCTTAGGGGGTGACAATATGTAGTACGATAAAGTTATGAAGGTATACAATGATTTTAAATTGACCTTACTTCCAGTCTGATATTGAAAAGTAAAGAATTATTTTATTTAAATTTTTACAAATATACTTTCTTCTGTATTTATCAATTTTATTAATGTTATCATGTCTATGACACTTATCTATTATAGGTTTACTAAAGGGTAGAGAAAGCTCGGATAATAACAATATCCATTAAACATTGAACTTGACTTGACAGCTGAGACTTATTGGTGTTATGGGTGGTGATGCAACGACTTATTATAATTGCTTCGTGAGTTTACTCGCTCAACCAGTAGCGCCTACGATATATTAGACACGTTTTTTTATTTTTATTTAACCTGCTTAGAATTACCTCTTAGAATACGGGTGATAAAATCCTACAAATATTGTGTATCTAATTGCAATGGCTGCAAATTTTCCAAATTATAAATTAATTAATAAAATTAGTATTTTTTAATCATTTCATCATTAAAGCCCCTAGAACACATCGACCTAGACCTCCACTGTTGAAGATGAGCCTTCCAGAACATATATCTGGAGAATGTGGCCTACACTCGCCACGCTGGCCAGACGGCTTGGCGAGGATATGATGTCAATTTTTATTGACAATTTATTAACGATTCCATAAGTTGGTATTAGTGGAACCGGGACCGACAGCTTAACGTGCTCTCCGAGGCACGGGAACAGTGGTGTTGTAAATCTAGGACAAAAGTGCATTTCTCATTGGTACATGCCGGATGGGTTTGAACCGACCTTTGTAGGATTTAAGGAGCGCGTTCTTACAACCGAGCCACCACCGCGCCTAATTTTAAGTAATTTTTTGCTCCCCTAAAAACTTGACCAATTTGAGTTACGTTGTATTAAATCAAAGCCGCGCCCAAACAACAGTAATTAGTATTTCATAAACAGCTATCGAAATTAAAGTGTAACAACTGCTCTTTACTAAAGTGACATTTAAGAGTAAGTACCTAATGAAAATTGTGTTAAAGACTTTCACTTTCACTAATAAAGTATCAATTTCAATATTAGTTAGCAGAATTGGCAGATAGGTGTGAAATATAGTAGTCAACTTAACGTCTCGCTCACACAATACCGCATTTATAAAGATTATTCAAGTAAGTGGTGGTTCGGTTAAAAGAACGCGTTCCTTAAATCTTATAAAGGTCGGCTCAAACCCACTCGGCATGTACCAATTTATACTGTTTATTTTAGTAATTTAAGTTATTTTAATATTTTTCTTCATCCTGCCGCATATCCGACGCAACGACCTCATGTCTACTGCATTAACTCCACTCTCATGCGTATTCTGACATATTCACGTCTCGCTTCCATACATACATAAAATAGAGTAAAATCGTGTCATTGCTATTTGTCTAAAATTAGGTATATTAAAGTGGAAATATGTCTAAAATGTCCGTTATTTTATTTTCGAAAAAGTTAATAGACTATATTTCTTAAAAGTCCGATTGTACTTGAATAATCTTTAAAAATGCTGTATTGTGCGAGGGAGAGAGAAGCACAAGCGGTTTTAAACTTAACGACGTGACATTATAAGTTTAGCATGTTTGTTATTATAAAATATAAAATATTTATTACAGAATACATCGTAAACTTAGTACTCAACCATAAATAACAATAAAACATAACAACATTAAAGTAAAAAGTAAAGTATCATCACGACCGTTTCTCTTTCAGACAACCACGTATATAAATAAGCGGATTCACATTTAGCCAACTTTACTATAGGCCAATCATGACAAGTGGCAAGCTCGTCGATGTCTCCAGCGTACCAAACTTGAGAAGTATCACAAATAAAATCGCACCCGGTACCTCTGCGTTTAACTCCACGGTCTTAACCGCTAGACCACGGAGGCATGAACAATTATGGAATTGTATCGTATTAATACGACAGCCATTTTTTTAGCGACGGAATTTGACAACCCGCAAAGCTAGCGTATATTATCGAATAACAGTAAGTCTTGTTTTAAGCGGTTTTATGTTTACATAAATATCACCATGGCAAGCTTACAATATTAGTTCTCCTTGAAGGTAATAATTGGCATTTGACATTGACATCATTGCAAATGGCACATACATTCAACGAGAACAACAAATAGGTGGTAGGCGGACAGATAATAGGTGGTAGGCGGACTGATAATAGGTGGTAGGCGGACTGATAATAGGTGCTAATTTGCCCAGCCTGCTGGGGCGGGAAGGTATCCATCCACCGTTCCTGCTGATAAACGCAGTAAAGTGTATCGACGCGTTTCGGAATCAGGCTCGAATTGACGGCATGCCCAGTCCGCTAAGCCGGCATAGTGTTAGGGACTGATGTCAGTCGTGAGTGTCTGATTCCAGTTGCTAATATTCATGGACTTCGCGCGCCACTTACCATCAGGTGGGCGCAAGGTCACATGTCGTGCTTGTATAAATAACAAATATTTCTTTCTTATAGTTTTGAAATGAATATTTTGTCCATAAAACACATATTAGGGTATAAAAACGAGTTTATATGGAGGTGATTGAGTTTTTTATAGTACATGTAAGTTCTCATACTATAATATAGTAATAGTACTATATATATTGACACTAATGAAATTACCAAATCAGATTTTTAAAATTATAAGTGACAATTTTTTTTTGTGGTCCAAAGCCTGAAAGGCCCAACCATAACCGGTTAACATGCCTGAGTCACTATAGGGCCTCATAATAAGACCTCCAAAGCGTTTACGGACTAAAACCCTATAACCACATTACTTTACTGTTAGCCCTGTGTGCCTTGAGTCGAGGCTACAAGTGAAGTCACTCGTTTGCCGTGTTCAAAGAACATGCAAGCAATCTACTTGATGAAAGCAGACCCAACCTGAAGACCTAGCCTGGATCGAAGACCCCTCTATCGAGAGAGATGGAGGTAATGGCAACAGGATCGGAGGGACTTTAGCCTGGGCGCCAGAAGATTTGAAGGCCTCAATCCGATTGAGCCTGGTCGTGGAGGGATCATCAGTGATCAGTGAAGGACACTTTTGGTTTTACAAAAGGACTTCAGGTCGTAGGAGCAAGCCTTTACTATGAGAGATTTAGAGTGAGAACTAACTCTTTTTAAAGTAGCGCTGGGACGCCTTTTCTCAGCAATTTGGTGATCGGGTCAGGTTGACGGAGCGCCCGACGCCTGGTGGAGGAATCTTTTCTGGAGCACCTGGAACTTATGAATAAGAGACGGATTAGTATGGGAAAACGCTGGACTGAAGTATGTGAGGACTAGGAGTATACAAGCTTTGTAGATGGTAAGCTTGTTGCGTGCTGGCAATTTTTTAAAAAATTTTGACACCTCCGTGGTCTAGTGGTAACAAACGTCGCCGTGAACTCGGGAGGTCGTGGGTTCGATTCCCACCGGGGGCAAGTTGTAGTAGTATAATTTGTCTCGGTCTGGGTGTTTATATGTATAATATGTATATATTTACAAAAAAAAAGTATAATATGTAGTTTATCAACCATCTAGTTTCCGTAACACAAGCCTCGTAGCTTACCACGGAAACTAGATGGCGCTGTGTGACCTGTCTGGAAATATTTATATTTTATGGGCTACCTTAATGTAACAAAAATGCTGCCCCTGTGCGTGTGGTTTTGTTGTGGAACAGAAAAGTGATGAGGACAGAACACTTAGTGGAATTTGTCTTCAATCTTAAACTTTACAATAACATATTGTTATTACAATAGTGCACTCGTTTTCGTGCACCGTTACATCATAATCAGACACCCACGGCTCGGAAGCGCTGCACATAAATATGTATTAGGTTTATTTTTGTTTGGCCAGCAGGAAGCCCTGTTTAAGTGCCCTTTGTAAGATTCAATTGCTGGTTTATCTTAAAAGAAAGTGGGTCGTTGAAGTTGGAATCTATTGATTTAAATTGTTCAACCGATCGTGTGTGACGATGTCCATTTGTTTTCTTTTACTTGTAATTGAGCTTATGAGTTCTCACTGCCTTTGTTTTGGTCAAACATTTGTCATGTTTTACTTTCTCTTCTGTTTACTTTTTGTAGTTTAGGACTCGGAAAAAGTATCGAATACTTTTCCCTCCGATAGCAAAACTTTTAACTCGTACCTACCATTTATTAGAATACTTTTGTAGTATCGATACATTTGATCTAGCTCCATATGACTTATCGCTCTTTATATGAACATTACAAATCATTCTAATTTTTTTTCCAATTCTTTTGTCGTTGTCATCACAAATGTATGGAACGATCTAAAGATAAGATAAGCAACAACAGATCTTTGTTCCAAAGACTCATCTATCTACACTATTTATGTTAGTAAGTGTATAAGGCAGGACTTTGTATGCTCTTAATTTAGACTGCGTTGTATAGATAGATTTATATTTAATATTTCAGCACCTACATTCCAATAAATTGTTTAATGTTTTCCCAATGGTTGGCTATGATAATATGTCTTGCGGCATTAAATTGCGGCCTTTGTCTTTGTTCAATAAAGTATTAGATAAATAAATAAAAACAACTTTTTCTAAGATACTATTTGGCTATGATAAAATGTCTTGTGGCATTAAAGCCCGCCTTTTCCTTTGTGCAATAAAGTATTAAATAAATAAATTAAAACAACTTTTTCTAAGATACTATTTGGCTATGATAAAATGTCTTGTGGCATTAAAGCCCGCCTTTTCCTTTGTGCAATAAAGTATTAAATAAATTAATAAAAAACAACTTTTCCTAAGATACTATTTGTCGGAAGTGAAAAAATGTTTGGCTTCTACATAAAAATTGAGTTTATCAACAAATTCATAAACACGTTAGGTATGGGAGTACCGTAAAGCCGGGAAAACCACAAAAAATAAACTGCAACTTGTGCCCTGTATATAGAGTCCAATTTATCGTTTTACATAATTATTTATTTATTTATTTTATTTAAAAACTTTATTTTAAATAAACAAAAGGCGGATATAATGCCTATAGGCACTCTCTTCCAATCAACCTTCGGGACATTGAAACATAAGAGGTAAGGTTATGATAAATAAACAACAAATATTAAGGAAAAAATAATTATTCACATTATTAAACAAAACAACCACTTTAACTATATCCACAGTATAGTAATTTACAAAACAAAAATTTGTGCTTGGCATGCCCGTGCAAAATGGCGGGTAGGACTCCTGGTAGAGACTGATGCCGTTCGTGAGTGACTGGTGTTAGTCGCATTCTTGTTCAGTATGAAAACAAACTAGCATCGTGTATCTCAGGCATAAAATAAACGTCTAGCATGTCCAAAGAGGCATAAAATACGATTTAGTTCCGAGTGGCAGAGCAGTGGGAATATGTGTAAATGAACCGTGCTGTATCTACATACTTCATGGTCCACTGAAAATGACTTATTATCTTCTGTATACATCCATAATACTTAAGGTATTACGTAGATACGCTTCCTTTGTATTACCCATTGTTTAGTAAAATTAACTCTTTTTTTTATTTTATTTTTTTAATATTCTACATCGCTGTTCCAACCTGCTTCGCCCGTGTGATACACGTGGTTGGCAAAAACCCTCAGTTGGTCTCAGGGTTACAATTCATAATGTTCCCTGAGTTCCAATGAACATCTCTGTCAAATTATTATAATCCATACTAGTATTATAAATGTTAAAGAAGCTTTGTCTGTGTATTATGTTTGTCGCCTTCACGTCTATATTTTTGAATCTATTTTAATAAAAATTTACAACATTATTTTTTCCGGAAACCCTGAGACGGACAAAGGCTATATCTTGGTCTTGCAGTCTTGTTCTTGTTCTTGCTTTTTTGCAAGACTGTAACAGCAAGACCACCGATATGTCAGCTAGAAGAGTCTCGCAAGACTAGCACAGATATTTTTTTTCAAATTTTGCTAAAATCCTTTTGTTATTTTGGTATTAATAATAATAATAAAATTCTTTATTGCACATTAAAATATACAAAATAAAATGAAGTACATAGGCGAGCTTAATACCTTGTAGGTATTCTCTAACAGCTAACCTTTGGGAGAACGACATAAGAAATTGTGGGGTGCAGAGTTAGGAGGAGAGAATAAATATTAAACTAAATGCTATACCTTTCACTGGGTATATCAAACGAGTATGTCATATTAAAATGTAATGAAAATAAATAAATTAACATGCCAGTTGCATACATTAAATATACATTTATAAACATACATAAATATTTATATAAATAATAATCTAAATATAAATACATACACTAATAATAATAATAATCCATGTCATGTGAATAAATTAAATATCTAACGTGTAATATATATTACGTGTTTTCTTTTAATAGTAACTGCGTCGTGTCTATCTTTTAGGGTCCAGAGGGGAAAAAGTCGAACCCTTATGGATGACTCTGGTGTCTGTATGTCCTTATGAAATATCTACAAACCCGATGTGGAACTAACGATATTTTTTTTCTTTGACAATGTTGTTCGTATTGATGAATAAAACATCATGTAAAGCTTTATATATATAGTTTTTATTATTTACAAACCTCTGTATATATTTTTGGACATCAAAACGATCTATAACCATTCCAAATTTCAAGTAAATCAGACCAGTATATCTTGAGATAGTAGTTTTTGAACAGACACTAGTCTCACAAGGATTCCTAAACCTAAACAAACATATTTTGAGTCAAAGCAGTCTTGCGAAAGACCAAGATTAAGAGTGTAGACCGAGAGCAGCTGATCTGATGCAGTCTTGGTCTTGCTTTGGGCAACACTACGCAATAGGCGGTGCCGGGTTCAAACGCCTGACGGTTGACCGTTGTTTCTCTGGCCGTTTTTATAGCTGTCACCTTTAATCTAGTTGTCTTATTGATCGAAGGCAGTACCTGAGACAAGACAAATTTCTTAACAATACATGGATTCAAAATTACAACTTCTTTATTTATTTATTTAGAAGAAATTACAGACATTGTTTTTTCGTCGGATTTTTTCCGCTCCGCAAATTTGGCGAGAAAAGAGATCCAGCGTAAGTTGAAGAATAAGAGGTGTGGAAACTAGGATCACAAGGCTCCGGTGTGAATAAAGATATACTAATATATAATGAGATAGACCCAAGCAACACCCCCCAAAACAAATACGGAATGCACTCACGGAATGCAACCGCCAAGAAATGTCCTGCGAAATCTATGTCGCTCATCCGCCGGGCCCGGGTCTTCAAACACGAACAAATATTCACACCCCCTCAGGAGACTGCAAACTACTCCTGGGAGCTGATCTTCCACCACTTTTAGTACAATTAATGTTAAATTTCACGCCAAGCTTTTTAGCTTCGACCAAAGGCGCGCAAATCCGAATTGTCAGTGTTGCCACACTATTGTTAACCCAGTACCATAGATAGAATACATGCATATAAATAAAATGTGTGTGTGTTACTAGTAATAAAACCTAAGCCCTATTCGGGTCCTTGCAAATACTAAACAGTCATTATGGTTGATAGTACATAGTATAAAGATGATTAAATTAATAAGCTTAACCTAATTCCATTTACATTTCTTACTAAGATATAATAGAAAAAAATATAGAATAAATAACAAAAAGAAATAATAAATTATATTAAAAGAACGGAATAATATAAAACTAACATTAAGTAAAAGGAAGATAGGAATATAATTATTAGAAAAAATGTAAACATTACGGTGTTATGAAATAGGTTTACCCGCTTAATTAGATACACGCACATCGGATTACTCGCTAAAATAAAAATAAAAAATACTATTCTTTTCTACTGCTCTCAGCGATTGCGTCTTTGCAAGTATAATATCTTCATTATTACAGTAATTATATTAATATGTCGTTTCTTACGCTAGATTTAAATATTTTCTCGAATTCTTCAAGATAAAGACATATAAGGCTTAAAAAAATTGCTACAACAACAAAATTTATTTATGTGATTCTCACCACATTGTTTTGAGGAATGCAATGAGATAATAGTGCAATTTTCATTGTTCACTAGACATCGTCAATCTTAACCTCCAGGTTGTTATATTTAATCTAAGACAATCTCATATGTTTGCTCGCAGACATCTATAAAGCGAACGTCGACTCCCTACCAGCTGTAAATACAATCTACAGGGTGGAAAAGAAAGGCCGCGGAGGGAAAGTACACCAAATATTGAGTGATTAACTAATATGAAACATTTAAATATTTATTTTTATTTAATAAATTTATTACCAGCCGCGGTGGTGGCTCGGTTGTAAGAACGCGTACCTTAAATCCTACAAAGGTCGGTTCAAACCCCCCCGGCATGTACCAATGAGAAATACACTTTTCTTACGTACATTTGTCATAGATTTACAACACCACCGTTCCCGTGCTTCGGAGAGCACGTTAAGCCCTCGGTCCCTGTTCCACTAATGCCAACTTGTGGAATCGTTAATAAATTGGCAAAAAATATTGACATCATATCCTCGCCAAGCCGTCTGGCCAGAGCGTGGCGAGTGTAGGCCGAATTCTCCAGTTCTGGAAGGCCCATCTCCAGCAGTGGAAGTCTAGGATGCTGTGTTCTATGGGCTGTAATAAATAATGAATGTAATGAAATTTATTGCACAGAGTACAAAGGCGGTCTTAATGCCCGTAGACATTTTTTGACAGCCAAACCTTGGGGACAAATTAAAACATTTATAGGTGCAATAAAAGAAATATTAATAGTAGGACATTTCTTTATGATCCAAAATAAGTCATTGACTTGACAAAACAGCGAATCGAAACTTTTAAAAGTTGTTTTTATAACCGATCTGTTAAATCCATAATAAGATACAAATTCACCTAATACATATATGCATTAACTGCCTCCGTGATCTAGCGGTTAAGTCCGTGGATTTAGACTCGGAGGTACCGGGTTCGATTCCTGGTCAGGACACAAAAAAATATTGATTAATGTAAATAAATACATTTAATTTATATGTGACATTTCTCGAGTTTGGTACGCTGGAGACATCGACGAGCTTGCCACTTGTCATGATTGGCCTATAGTAAAGTTAGCTAAATGTGAATCTGCTTATTTATAAGCGTGGTTTCTGACCACCCCGAAAGGGAAACGGTCGTGATGATACTTTACTTTACATATGTGCATCTTAAATGAAAGGAAGACTATAAATATGTAAAAATATACAGTGTAAACTATATAACGACACTGAAGGGATTGTGCATTTTATGGCGTTATAGAGAGTTGTCGTTAAATGGAGAGAAGAAAAAACAGAATTGGAAGACAAGCTAAACCAACCAAAGTCAATTGATTTCGACGATTTAGGGAGTTTGTCGTTAAATCGAGTGACGTTACATGGAGTCAAATCAGTTGGGGAAATAATAAGGAATAAAAATCCCTAATAAACATTGTAAGTATATCTTAAATTTAATATATATATATTTTTAGGATAAATTTAGATTTTGTTAAAATATAGTTTATTTAATTTAAGGTTTTTTATGAAATTAATAGTTTAGGTAGCTTTTATTTTATATTTAATGTAAGTATATTAATTTACTTCAAATAAAATATTTTTATATTATAATCTAGAATAAAAATAATAAAAATATATATATACCTAGTGAAACTTATAAATGTTTGTTAGATGTAATAGGCAAATTACTTCACGCCAAAGGCAAGAAACAATCCATTGACCGCCTCCGTGGTCTAGTGGTAACAAACGTTGCCGTGAACTCGGGAGGTCGTGGGTTCGATTCCCACTGGGGGCAAGTTGTACATTGTATAATTGTCTCGGTCTGGGTGTTTATATGTAGTTTATCAACCATCTAGTTTCCGTAACACAAGCCTCGTAGCTTACCACGGAAACTAGATGGCGCTGTGTGACCTGTCTGGAAATATTTATTTATTATTTATTTATATTAATATCCTAAATATGATTCATTTTTTAAATATTTTTAAAATGATTTTTAATGTCTTATAACTATTTTTGTCAATTAATGATAATTCGTTTGAGCGTCACGATGCAACAAATTGTAGATGGTAGCCCATTTATTTTATGATGTTTTTATAATTATAACCTACCATAGTAGGATTAATACTATTAATCTTCTATTTATAATCTTCCTCTATGCATGCAGCCAATGTTTATTCATCACTGTATTACTTATTACAGGAAAGGCAGCACCACAATCTGCTATAACTTATGATTAATGAATGAAATAGTTAAATAGCATCGTAAATACGACCAAGGGCTTGTCCGGCGACATTCCGCAGTTCCTACGTACAGGTCGCGCGATTAAAGATGAACACGCAAATATTGACAAAATATTTATGTGAGTAACGTGCATACACTGTTTATTTCAACGAAGTTGTCACAATAAGCTAAAATATAAGTAACTATACAGGGTACACTAGTTTTTGATCTATGTATACACATATGTAATGTAAGTTATTTTTTAATGTAAACTGAGCCTAAATGGAAAAGGAAAATATGACATGAATAAACTAGAACATAAATAAACTCACAAAAAAAAAACATAATTCATATAAAATAAAAAATAAAAAATTTTGCTCCACCTAATCGCTGTCCTGTGACATGGTGCACAATAAAATGTGCTATAGCTTAATAAGGTCATAAACCTGGTTAACAAGATCAAAATTGCTAGAGAACTAATTACGGCACACTAATAAATAATCAAATCATTATTGGGGAAACAATTAAATTGAGTGATAGATATAAATATATAACCTATCGTATATATACATTTTTCAAACATTTATTCATTCACCTGTTTAGATTACTGTTGTCTATATTAACGTTTTAGCCATGTTCTACTCTGATACATCTAACTAATCACCGGAGGCAGTATCAAGACAACTCTTATCCCGGACTGACTTTGAAAATACACTTCGCTTGCTAATATACGAATACTGCTATAATCGTATATATAGTATAATTTTGCTTCTGCCTCTCATTCATTCATTTTGTCTTAGGTAAATAATCATTAACCTATTGGTTTTCACTTATTTATTATTATTATTATTTTTCTTTTACTTTTGCTAGTCACAGTTCAATTGCACTATTAATTTAAATCTAATTACTATATTTTACTCTTATTTCTGTTTTAATTGTATTGTCTAAATAATATAAAATCTCTTTGGCTTGTGTTCCACTATTGCTACTTTGTTTATATGTTTAATATAATAAACTGTGTTTTTTTTTTTAATAAGGAAATAAGAATCATTCCTTGCAAAAAGGGCGCATCCATTATTTATAGATTTTCAGAATAAACAAAAATCTATGTGAATATTGATTGTTTGTTTATTTTTATATACTAAACGACATGTGACCTTGCGCCCACCTGATAGTTAGTAGCACGCGAGGTCCATGAATGTTAGCAACTGGAATCAGACACTCATGACTGACATCAGTACCTAACACTATGCCGGCTTGACTAAGGATGACGGCAATTCGACCATGATCCCGAAACGTGTGGATACACTTTACTTGGTTTAAAGGCACGATCGGTGGATACTTCCCCGCCCCGGCAAACTGGATAAATTACCACCATCAGTCCGACGACCACCTATTTGTTGTTGTCGTTAAAAGTATGTGACATTTCTAATGATGTCAAATGCCAATGTTTACTTTCAAGGGGAACTAATATTGTAAGCTTGCAATGCAAATATGATATGATAAAAATAACACCGCTTGAAACAAGACTGGAAAAGTGTCACTGGCCACCTGAAATCGCTAAGATAGTGCTATCAAATGTCGAGATAGCTGCCCCTGGAATCGAACCCGTAGCTTATAAATATAGAATTCTAAAAATAATGTCTAACAGACATATTATGGCTATTTAGTTGTCTATTTCGCTAGTGCCTAATTTTGCCCTTTTGCCTCCGTGGTCTAGCGGTTAAGTCCGTGAATTAGACTCGTAGGTACCGGGTTCGATTCCTGGTCGGGACACAAAAATATTTATTAATGTAAATGTATTTATTTACATATTATTTAATTTATTTGTGATATTTCTCGAGTTTGGTACACTAGAGACATCGACGAGCTTGCCACTTGTCATGATTGGCCTATAGGAAAGTTGGCTAAATGTGAATCCGCTTATTTATAAGCGTGGTTTCTGACCACCCCAAAAGGGAAACGGTCGTGATGATGATGATGATATTTCGCTAGTTTTTTTAATCATTGATTATTAAAACACCTGTCAAGTGACTCAATAAAGGGGAAACCCGTAAAGCAGGTTACAGATTATTTACAAGACAATATGCAACACACTAAACATAGACGGACTCCGCGCATGCTTTAGCTTCAGCTGCGAATCCCCCGCAGCCCTTAACTTACTTAAACGCAAACGTTATATGATGGAATCTGTTAACTATATATACATATATCACTTGATCAGAGTTGATATTTGCACGGACACTGTCAAGGTCGAGCGCTAATAAAGCTAAGAATTGTGTAATATTTTGTAACTTTGACACAAGCTCTGTCGTAAATAACGAATATTTTTTGCGCCTAACTTAATGGGATAGGGCTGCTGGCAGACTTAAACGCTTTCGCCATGGAGGCTCCATCACACAAATATCGTGGATATTAATAAGGCCAGTTGCGATTAACCGTCCAAATCACACTGCGTGCACTTGAAATAATTCGTCGAAAAACCGACAATTGGCGGGAACTAACGAGCGCGATATTTCAAGCCTATTGGTTGTTTACCAGCCAATCGCCAGTCAGATCTTTGTTTATTAGCCAATAGGGATTGTCGGTTAGGTCACAGAGGACGTTGATTGTATTGCCAGAAAAATAACCAATTTAAATAAACAATCGATACATAAAATAATTCGGAATTTGACAAATTTATAATTGTGTTAATTAGTAATCGAATTATTCTTATTTAAATATATCAATAAGTATTGGCTTTATAAACAACCAATGGCAATGACAGTTAGGTTATATCTATGTTTTTAAACATCCATTATAACTCAATATCTAACACATGCATCAAAGGGCAATTGGGCAAACATACAATTCGCTTGATGGCATCTTGATGCGATACGCTTTACAAATTCATTTCTACTGCGAAAGAATAACGTTAATTTTTTTGCTGTTTTTGTTTATTTCTACGACTTTGATTAAGAAAAAAATACTGATTGCTTACTAACAAAACTTACAAAAAAAAAACGGTTTCGATCCTAGATCACATTGTTTAGCTGTACTTTTTAGTTTTATGAGATGTGCCAAGGCTTTATTATTGAAGATGCGTGAAATCCTCCCACAAAGCTGTATAGACACAATCAGTAGTTATCACAATAAACCCGTCGCTATTATTCGAACCACAGAAGAAAGTATTCACCAAACCCAATGATCCTGAAATTAAGTAGATGTAGCATTGGCGGGCGTAAAGGGTTTCCGATAATAAGTACCAAAGGACGGGAATTAAATTATTTTTCAAGATTTAATTTCCTTAAATACAGCATGTGTTAGTGTCCAATTAGGTATTGTTGAATTACATTAATACCCATATTCTAATAAGTTTCTTTAACGGTTCCTCCACTCAACCATTCCTTCCAGCTGTCAAACGGGTTTCTTCAAGGGATCGTCGAAATGGGTATTCTTAGTTGTAAACTCCTCAATCCTCAAAATACATAAATGTTACCAATTTAAAAATACTTTTATAAGTTTTTCTGGCAACATTGAAGATTGCGTTTCTTTCTAAATAGTCATTATATTAATAAGTTAATTTATTATTAAAATAAAAAATAACATAATCATGCTTGAAGGATGTTTCAAGGTACATTGAGTTTGACAGATCTATTCCTCGAGCGCAGTGACGTGTCGAGGCGTTTGACAGCTGCAATAAATAATTGAGTGGAGGAGCTGTTGAGGAAACGATTAAGAACACGGGTGTAAGTAACATCACCAAACAGTGTTACGTAAAATATGCATGCTAGATGGCAAATGATATTCTGCAAGCTATAAAAATAACAGTTTACAAGATTTGAAGCATTCAGAAATTAAATTTTATAATGTAGTTAACTGCCTCCGTGGTCTAGCGGTTAAGTTTAATTCCTAGTCGGGACACAAAAATATTTATTAATGTAAATATAATTTAATTTATTTGTAATATTTCTCGAGTTTGGTACGCTGGAGACATCGACGAGATTGCCACTTGTCATGATTGGCCTATAGTAAAGTTGGCTAAATGTGAATCCGTTTATTTATAAGCGTGGTTTCTAACCACCCCGAATGGGAAATGGTGGTGATGATACTTTACTTTTTAGTTTGGCATTGCAAACCTGTCCGAGCATGTTGATTCTTGAGAAATATATTTTGAAAGGCTCATCTTTGGCAGTGGAGATCTAGTACAACATGTTCTGGGGCTGTAATGGTGACTTGATGCAGTATCCATATCTAAAAGATCTTTGAAGTAAATACAACAAGGTTTATCTTGGTTGTGAGGAGATAGCTTCATGTGTGTGAAACAAACACTAGAGGCGCCTGGCTGATCCCCTGTAGGCGGATTAATGTGCATTGTCCGAGATGACTGTCACTGTTATGACAGTTTATAACTGTTCACTGTTGCAATGCTCTTGAACAAAATAATGACGAATGCATCGGCATGATAATTTAATTAGTCAAAGACTACAATACTACTCAGCTGAGCTACGTCTGTCAATTATACCACCTGAGTCGTTATCGCGCTTTCATGCCAAAATTCATGGACCTTGCGCTCCACTTACCATCAGGTGGGCGCAAGGTCACAAGTACTAGTATTTTTTTTTTAATCTTGTTTTATTATTATTATTACAGCCCCTAGAACATAGCTTCCTAGACCTCCACTGTTGGACATGGGCCTTCCAAAACATATCAGAATTTGACCTACACTCGCCACGCTGGCCGGACAGAATTTAAATCTGTACGTTTTCTGCACAAGATGCATAAAGTTAAAAACAACTAACTGACTCCATGTTCTAGCGGTTAAGGTAAAGAAACTCGGAGGTGCTGGGTTCGATTCCTGGCTGAATAAAGAAAAACTAATATCAGTCAAGTAATATTATTAAATATTAGGATTACAAGAATATGCTTAAGGAGTTCCAGCAAAAAAAAAACGTTTACGTAGGTATATAATATTGGTTAAATTATCCTATAGTTGTATACTATTGTTACTGTTACTTTGCACTAATATTTTATATATTGTATGTAGTATATATGTATGTATGTAAGTACTATTAGTATGTAGTATATACATACAAAATACAAAAAATGAGATTGACTTCATCATGACGGACAAAAGGCGTATATTCAGGGATGTCTCTGTGATTCACAGGTTTAATACCGGTAGTGATCACCGCCTTGTAAGAGGCTCCCTGAATATAAACTACAAGCTTGAGAGGTACCGCATGATGAAGGCCAGTCTTAGGCCGTCACTGCCACAAACCATGTTAGGGTCAGAGCAGTTCCAATTGGAGCTGCAGAATCGATTCGACGGATTGGAAACCACTGAAAGTGTTGACGAGATGGCCGACAGCTTCGTGAGCGTCGTCCGAGATGTGGGCTTTAAATATTTCAAGCCTAAGCGAGTTGGCAGGGAATCCAAGCTTTCAACTGAGACTCTGGAACTCATGAAACGGAGACGGGAACTATCTTTGGTAGCATCGTCAGATAGAGCTCTAAACAAGCAAGTCAAGAGACTGATACGAAGGGATCTACGCCTCTTCAATACTAAACTCATTGAAGAGGCCATTGAGAAGAATAGAGGCTCAAAAGTATTCTCTCAGTCTCTTGGACGTAGCCACCTGACGAAGCTTAAAACCGAAGATGGTAGGACCGTTACCTCGAGACCAGAGCTCCTTGCCGAAGTTGAAAGATTTTATGGAGACCTATATGCCTCACACGCAACTCGCCCTATAGCCCGCAGGGACGACGACCAACGAGCTGTTTTAACTCGCCACTATACCGAGGATATCCCGGATGTCAATCTAGGCGAGATCGATATAGCCCTTGGACAACTTAAAAATAACAAGGCGCCTGGTGATGACGGAGTCACGGCTGAGCTTCTGAGAGTAGGCGGGAAACCGGTACTCAAAGAACTCGCAAGACTATTTAACTACGTCATTCACCACGGAACCACGCCAGAGGCATGGACCAGGAGTGTTGTGGTCCTGTTCTTTAAAAAGGGTAACATCTCCCTTTTAAAGAATTACAGGCCCATATCACTCCTGAGCCATGTCTATAAGTTGTTTTCAAGGGTGGTCACAAATCGACTCGCTCAGAGAATGGATGATTTCCAGCCCCCGGAGCAGGCTGGGTTTCGAAAAGGCTTTAGTACGGTCGATCACATTCATACATTGCGACAGATAATACAGAAAACCGAGGAGTATAATCTGCCGCTATGTCTAGCGTTTGTGGACTATGAGAAAGCCTTCGACTCAATCGAAACCTGGGCTGTTCTGGAATCCTTGCAGCGATGCCTAATAGACTATCGATACGTTGAGGTGCTGAGATGTCTTTACAGTTCTGCGACTATGACCGTCCAGTTACAGGGTCAGCATACAAAGCCTATCCAACTGCGCAGAGGCGTGCGACAGGGGGATGTCATATCCCCGAAACTGTTCACGAACGCGTTGGAAGATGTTTTTAAAATTCTAGACTGGAATTACTGCGGCATAAACATCAATGGAGAATTCATCTCACACCTCCGATTTGCGGATGACATAGTCATTATGGCCAGTTCACTCAAGGATCTTAGCGGAATGCTGAACGGCTTAAACGTAGCATCCCAGCGGGTTGGTCTCGAAATGAACTTAGACAAGACGAAAGTCATGTTCAATGATCATGTCAAGCCGAGGCCAATCTGCATAGGAAACGACACTCTCGAAGTTGTGCAAAATTACGTATACCTCGGGCAGACTATCCAATTAGGAGCAGCCAACTTCAGCAAAGAAGCCGACAGACGCATTCAGCTAGGATGGGCGGCATTCGGGAAACTCCGGCACATCCTCTCATCGTCTATACCACAATGTTTAAAGACTAAGGTCTTTAACCAGTGCGTCCTCCCGGTAATGTCGTACGGAGCAGAGACGTGGACACTAACAGTGGGTCTGGTCCATAAATTCAAGGTCGCTCAGCGAGCCATGGAGAGAGCTATGCTTGGTGTATCTCTGGTGGATAGAATTCGAAACGTTGATATTCGTCAGAGAACGAAAGTTACAGACATAGCTTTTAAAATTAGCAAGCTGAAGTGGCAATGGGCCGGACACATCTGCCGCAGAACCGACGATCGATGGGGCAAACGGGTTCTAGAGTGGAGACCACGTACGGGAAGACGCAGAGTGGGACGACCCCCCGCCAGATGGACAGATGACCTAAAGAAGGTCGCTGGTGGGGGTTGGATGAGGGTAGCGAAAGATCGCGTTAAGTGGCGAGCCTTAGGGGAGGCCTACATCCAGCAGTGGAGAGATACAGGCTGATGATGATGATGATGATGATATACATACATTATTGATAAATATAGTTATTATTTAATAATGATCAGTATTAAATACGTTTTCGCACCTACTCTTCGATCCAAGTTATACTTTTTATTGTCCTAAAGGTTGGCTGTCAGATAATGTCTAGCGGCATTAAGCCCGTCCCTTGTACATAGTGCAATTAAAAATTAATTAAATATATTTTATTTCAGGCATTTAAAAACCCATAATTAATTTAAACAATAATTCTAATTTTAATCTAAACTATAATCTAAATAAATTTATAATTAAATAGGTCAAACGACCTTATGTCAAAAATAGCCTTAATTATGTCGTTATCAGATTGTCTCAGTCGGTCCACAAAAGAGGTGTGCCGCTTGCGGAGTATGGCAAAAAAGTCGTCGACTCTGTTCTCAGCAAACATACCAGACGCACTACACCTCCATGGCAACTTTAGAATACATCTAAATGCATTATTATATTGTACACGAAGCGTGTTAAAGGCACGCCTCGTGTACAATTTCTAGAGATGACTGGTGTAGAACGCCTGGCAGTACGCAACAAACAGAGTGATTGTAACTTGTCTTGAGCAACGCGCAAACCTTCGAGCCAACATATTGCTCTTGGCAGCGAGAGTCCTCCTCTGTCTTTCCAGATCCTCATCATCCCTCAGACGATCAACTATTATATGGCCGAGATATTTGAATTTAGAGACTATCTTCAGCTGCGAGCCACATAGGAATATTTCCGGTATAATGTCTGGACCTTTGTCATATTTAAAAATCATAACTTCCGTTTTCTTGACGTTATACCTTAAACCGTGATTGCCAGCATATGACTCACAGATACCGACAAGCCTCCTAAGCGCCTTGACCGAGGGACTTAACAGAACCATATCATCAGCGTAGCTCAGGTTATTAACACATTCGTTATTTGCCTCCAGTCTGTATTAATTTGAGAAAGAATCAGCCTATTTGACAACATTAGTTTGGCCTCCGTACCAGTATTTCAGCAGTCTTATGATATCACCAGGTATGTCTGCCTCCTCCAACTTTCTCCAGAGCATGTTGTAGTTAATCGTGTCAAATGCCCTGCTAAGGTCGAGGAAGCAGGCATACACAGTAGTTTTCCTTTTAAGATAATATTCAACCGTGTTCTTTAATTCAATAACAATAACGTTATAAATAAATAAAATAAAATAAATAATGGAATAGGCCTGAATATACCTACTGCTGTTTCGTACTCTTGATTAACAAACAATCAATAAACATGAGCACAATCTGCATTCGCAAATACACATTGATGTTTATAGTTTCAACATCTGGGTTCTGGGGTTTGATAGGAATCTAGTAACATTTCCCCAAGTGAAAGCCACTGACTTTGTAAACAACTGCTCATGTACACAAAGGGCCTGCTTTTGTCAGTATTCACGATAGAAATTGACTATTAATCATGCATTCGGACTTAGCTATGTGAAATGCTTTTTCTACGCGATTTGCCTCCAGTTTCTTAAAGCATTTTGGTAAAGTTAACGTTTTGATTGACTATCAAAGTACACGTATAAGAGCAAGTTTAATGATCTGTTGTCGGAATGAAATTCACTTTTTATATAACAAAATACGCTAATATAGTTTTTTTTTTTTTTTTAAATTTTTTTTAGGATAAAAATCAGACATACAGTAAAAAATACTAACTAAATATTAACTAATTAAGGTAAGCAACAGTATATCCAACGACATTATCCACAATTTTTTATGCAATCAACATTTATAAGCTATCAAAAAGAAAAAAATATATAGAAAAAGCAAAAAGTAAGTAAAATTGACATGTAAAATTGATATGACGTATACTGTATTCAAAATTAAAACTTAACATTAACTGTCTGTGCTGAAAAAAAAAATGCTACTACGACAGTTTGGCAAGTAATTTTTAAAGTTGGCGCATTTCCAATAGTGGAGGTCTAGGACACTGTTTTCTATGAATTATAATTGAAAAAAAAAAAACATGTATTAGATTTTAAAAAATAATAATTCTGATAACTATATGATTAAGTAAAGTTAGTCAGAAACCACTCTTATAAAGAAGCGGATTCACATTTAGCAAATCTCACAAATAAATTAATTTAGTTATTTAAATTAATAAATATTATTGTGTCCCGACCAGGAATTGAATCCGGTACCTCCAAGTCTAAATCCACGGACTTAACCGCTAGACCACGGAGGCAGTATATGATTAGAACCAATCTACAATACAGTCTAGCGTTCATTTTTTTTTTTTTTTTCCTTTTTTGGATTTTTTTTTGTACTATATTTTTAAGACTAATAACTACTCGTATTTCCATAGAAGCTTTGTATATTTTATTACCACTATTTTTACGGCCAGTTGCAGGAAAAAAAAAAAATTAATCTCTAATAAAATTTTGACACTTCCTCGCTCCCGCAGACTAGGCCAATTACCACCACCAGTCCGCCTACCACCTAATAAGTCTATTTGCATATTTTAAATGTCTCATCATCAGTTAGATAGTTAATATGATAGGCCATACGTTTTCTTATCACTTTCTCGGTCGGTTATCCGCCCACGAAAACTGTCGACAAGAGACTTATTAGCCCTCATAGTCAGGGAGATCGTAGGACAAACATAATTCCTACAAAATTTTATATCGAGGTTCGACAGTTAAAAAATGGCAGTTTGGATGTATAACATTTAGTTTGACGACTTTACGAAGCCGAGTTGAGGTAAGTGCGGTATAATACGAGAGATAAATTTTAAACGATGATAACTCATTCGGCCGCGTTCGTTTTAAGAAATGTTAACATGAAAATACCACTTTTTTTTAACACAAGTCGTTCGTTTAATAAATATTCTAACATTTGATGCTAATTTTGTATGTCAGTACCGTGTTGAAAGGAGGTACTTTTTGACAGATGTCATTAACAAATGAAATGGAATTTATGTTATAAATTCAAAGACCATAATAATATCATGTGTGTTGGATGCCATGGTATGATAAAACATGAACGAAAATACTTGTCAAAAAAGTAGCCTCACCGCTCGTTTTATTTAAGAAATGTTAACATTGTTAAAAAAGTGGTATTTCTTAACAAAAACGACATTTCGCGCTGGTTTATGAAGTTGCTACGAGATGTTGAAAATGCTATAAAACGAACGCGGGGTTATTGTAGTTGTTGCGAGTTGTATTTCCCATAAACTGCCAAACGCAGCCAACCCGTCTAGCCAGGGCGAGTATAGGCCAAATCCTACATATATTTTTTGGAAGGCCCATTTCCAACAGTGAAGGTATAGGACTCCGTTTTCTAGGCCATGTAATGATAATGATGAATTATTCAAACTATTTGAATCTTAAAAAACATCGATACCACATACTCGTATAGTGGTTATACCTCGCCTAGTCACACTTCCCAATATCCCCAACCCAGGCCCACTGTCTGACTGTCTGTCGCACTGACTATGTCATATAGAGGTGCAGACTGCAGTAATTTGCTTGCGGAAACACTTTCTTTGTAGTTAGGTCACAATAATGAATACTAAATGACCAACGACTGTAACCTAGGTATTAGTGTTCTGTTTGTAATTAATGACCGTTAGCAAGAGCCATGTCGTGAATAACAAATGGATGTGACAGTTCTAATGTGTAGGTAGTAATAAATTATAGCAGGGTTCGAGTATGAGTCTGTATGTTACATGCATCTTCTACATTTTTCTGCACGGTTCGTTTACATGAATCATAAAAGCGGATAGAGCGAGAATTGATGCGTTTGAAATGTGGAGCTGGTGACGTTTGCTCAGAATCCCTTGGACCGCGCGACGTACTAACATTTCTAAGCTCGAAGAAGAAGAAGAAGAGCTTTAGCTTGACAGGGAGCAGAGACTCTAACGTCTACTTTCCCCGAATTCTGCAATACTTTTACTACATTGCAAGAAGAGGTAACGATAATCACGAAATACATCTAATTACGGAAAGGTAGACGGTAAAAGAACAAAAGAGTAAACGGTTGAATAAGCCCCAAGAGATAGTCCAGTCCAGGTAACTAACCACATAGCCACATACCCCTTCGCTTTGTTTACGTATCTCAATATATTTATTCATACCCACTTTTAGCTTAGACTTTGCATCTTTAGACAGTGTATACTAATCCAATGGCACCCCCTTACCTAAAAGATCGTTTCCAATTTCTGTGCGATACACACAGTTGTTCTCTTCGCTCTTCCTCTAATAATCAATTAAAAATCCCGCCACATTCGTCCAGCAGATGTTCAGATTCTTATACAGTATCAGCAGCTCGCCAGTGGAACCGACTCCCTAGGGCTTCATATTCGTAGAGCACCTTCACTTATATGTTATAAAAATTTGCTCACTAAACACTTTCACAAAAAACAAGACGAGTCTACATAACTTAACAAAATCGGTATATTATTGTATGTAACCAGTATATGTATGTGTTATCTATGTATTTATATTATAGATTTAATGTCGTTCTTTTTTTTAGTTAATTAGCGGTCATGCACCTTACAATCCCTGCTCACAACTCCTAAAGGTTAGCTGTTAGAAAATGTTTTTAGACATTAAGCTCGCCTATGTACTGTAAAATGTATTATTTTCTGTGCAATAAAGAATTTATCTATCTATACGAATTTTAATCGAGAGGTTATGAGCTATCTTTATCGTGGAATCCAGTAATTAATCAGTTTCGACTTTGGGATAAATCGCCCTTTGTCGCCTAGGATATTGTTAATTTTCGCGATTTCTAAATACTTTTAAAGTAATAAGTGGGTAGGTTTACATCTACCGCCCATTATCTACGAGGCTACACCGCGCAGCTTCAGTCGACCCGTGACAACGGCCGATGCAACTTAGCTATGAAACGTTTTTGGAGAAATGGATCTCTAAATTAAATCGCGTAAAGAAACATTAAAATTTTTAAATGTAATGCGCGAAAATTGAAAAAGTAATATATACGATGTTTACCTTTTTTATCCTATTAAATTGCCGCAACCATCGCGAGAAATAACGTTTACCTTAAAATTCAAATTCGTGGTTTAAACCCTAGCGGTTTTCTTACGTTCCTGTGTTCCAAAGAGCACGTACTTTCCACTAATACCAACTCGTAGAATCGTTAATAAATTGTCATTAGAATTGACATTAGACCCAACCATGGCGAGTGTAGGCACAATTCTCCAGAAATCTTCTACAAGGCCTATCTCAGGCAGTTTGAGGTCTAGCACTCTGTGTGTGATGATGGTAAATAAAACTGCCGCATGTTAGCAGAGTTATCATTGTAACTCGTTGGGGGAACTGCGATTTAACGTGGGAGTGGCGTCCTATAGAGGTCCTTGTGTGGGTGGGCCGCAGATATTAGTCCACGATTACAAGGCGTGCAATACCGACTCACTTTCTGCATTGTTTACATATCGGTCTAACTGTACTCTAGTTTTGTGCCCGTAGTGTGCCATCAAGTTTACAAAAACATAGCTGATGTAGTTAGGTTTTTTTCATTTTATAGTGGCTATAAATAATAATAATTATAAATAAATATTAGGTATATCATTTAACTTGCATGCAATCTTCATGAAATGCTAACTAACGTATTTAAAAAAATACGGATGAATAGCGTATTTGTGTAAAAATCTTTCCAATTACCGCTTCATAATTCGACTAAAATCAAATTTTATACTGTATATAACTATTGTTAACTTGAAAGCTTTATAAATATTATTATTTGTATTAAAAATTAAAAAATATATAGGTATATTGACAATCTGTTTTTAATGAAAATGTATGTATTAATTATAAGATTGACTGCATGGTAAATTGGGCTTTACTGTTAAGCCATGTAATGTTTTATTAATAAATAAATAAAATAAATAATTGCCGATTTTTTTAAGTAATAAAATAAAGTAGTTTGATCAGTTTGGCGAGCAAGATGTATGGCAAGATTCTCACGAAACGCTTGCAAGAGAAGACTGAAGGTCTTTTATGGGAGGCACAAGGAGGCTTTAGACCTGGAAGAGGATGCACTGACCAAGTCTTTTCGCTCCGCAATATCACAGAGAAGTTTTTGGCCTTAAACCAGAAGGTTTTCTGTGCTTTTGTGGATTTGGAAAAGGCTTTTGATAGAGTTGTAAGAAAGAAGCTTTGGGACATATTGCCGGAGTATGGAGTGAATGACAAACTGCTACAAGCTATACAGTCCCTGTACAAGGGCTGCAAAGCTTGTGTGCGGGTGGAGGGAGGTATGTCGCCTTGCTTTGAATCCCAAATGGGCGTCAAACAGGGTTGTGTGCTTTCTCCTAGATTATTCACTCTATATCTCGACAAATGCCTAAAAAGAGTGAGAGAGAGTGACTGTGGGATAAAGATGAGTGATCTAGTGGTGAACTGCCTGCTTTATGCAGATGATGCTGTTCTTATGGCATCGTCCGAACAACAACTGCAATCACTAGTCACAAGAATGAAGGAGGGATGTGCAGAAAAAGGACTCCGTTTGAATGCGAGAAAAACCAAGGTACTAGTGTTTGAAAGAAGAAGGATGACAACCGTGACGATAAAGATTGATGATGAAACTCTAGAACAAGTAAATGAAATTATATATCTGGGCAGTGTTTTCACTGCGGATGGGAAGTACGATAGGGACGTTGAAAGAAGAGTGAACGCGGGAAATAGTGTTAACGGTGCCCTGGGGTCACTGATCGGCAGTCGAAATGTCAGTGACAAAGCTCGGCTCGCCATACACAATGCCATGTTGGTACCAACACTGATGTATGGAAGCGAGACGTGGATACGTCAGAATACGCATGAGAGTAGGGTTAATGCAGTAGAAATGCGGTCGTTGCGGCGGATATGTGGCGTCACTTTGGCGGACCGCATACGTAACGTCGAAATACGGAAAAGGGTTGGTATGAAGGAAAGCATAGGGACAAAAATAAGGAAAGGCATGCTACGATGGTTCGGGCATGTTGAAAGGATGAGCGATGAAAGATTGACGAACCAGATATATAATGCGAAAGTTGTGGGTAAAAGAGGCCCTGGCAGACCGAGACTCACATATCACGATCAAATAAATAAAACACTGACTGAAGGTGCATTAAAAAGTCTTCGTAACCAAAGGGCATGTATGAAGAGGTTAATGAATGTCGACGAAGCGAAAGAAGTATGTCGTGATCGTGTCAAATGGCGCTCAATTGTCTCTGCCTACCCCGCAAGGGATCTGGCGTGAAGATATGTATGTATAAAATGGGTATAGTATGTTTTCCTTAAGAGATAGACATATTCTGTACACCTATATAATATATACAATTCCACCATACATAATTTTATTATATCTTAAAGGTTTTACACACTGCCTGTGTTTTCGTTGAAAGATCCCAGACAGCTTATTTAGGTATCGGGTTTGATTCCTGGTCGGGACACAAACATATTTATTAATGTACATAAATACATTTAATTAATATTTAATTTATTTATGATATTTCTCGAGTTTGGTACGCTGGAGACATCAATGAGCTTGCCACTTGTCATGATGGGTCGGCAGAAAATTTGACTAAATGTGAATCCGCTTATTTATAAGTGTGGTTTCTGATCATCCCGAAAGGGAAACGGTCGTGATGATACTCTCTCCAACAAATATCGTTAATTTATACAGTACTTGAAAAATATATGTACTAAGACCTTCCTCGGGAACCATTCTATCCATTGGTGAAACAACAGCACGAAAATTAGTGCAGTAGTTTTTGAGTTTATCGCGAACAGACAGAGAGACGCGGCGGATGACTTTGTTTTACAATATGTAGTGATAGTGTTGTCTTATAGTCAAAACATTTCTGAATAAAGCTACTAATATTTAACTACCTATTGAAGTTTTCTCAATAGAAAGTAATGCCCCCAGTTGTTGGTGGCGTGTGAATAATTGTCCTCGATCCCTAAATGAATATGTATGGAATGCAGCAGAGCCCATGGAAGCTGGGATATGTGCACGTGCATCGTATATGGATGTTTTAGCTCACAAAGGCGGGCGAGCTGTAACTTTTATCATTTACACCTCCTAGAACATTCTACAATCTCAAACGAATCAGAAGAATTTGGATCACACTCTTGGTGTTAGTGGAACCGGGACTAACAGCTTAACGTGGTATCCGAGGCACGGGAACCGTGGTGTTGTAAATATATGACAAATGTACGTAAGTAAAGTGTATTTCTTATTGGTACATGCAACTGAGCCACTTGTAACTAACTCATTGTAACTATAGTTGAGAATTGAATTATGATTTTTAAAATCTAACCAATCTAAAACGAGAATAATAACTGTATTTTAAATGTGCAATTATCATAGATTCTAAACTGTATTAATAATCAAATTATTCATAAATAGTTACATTTTATATATTGCTTTTTAAAGACAACCACAACCGAACAACACACACAGGTCAGAATATGCACCCACATACCGTAGTCACCATCCCTTCGCGTACGTATAAATTTGGGGACTCATACATATGTCGTACGATTAAGATGTGGAATGCTCTTCCAGCCTCTGTGTTTCCACTACCCTATAACTTGGTGTCCTTCAAGCGAAGTGTGAAAAAGCATCTAGTCAAGCCGTGTAAGGAACTGATGGCAGTTATGAGTGTGAGTAATTTTCCTGATGCTCTTGCAGTATGTACCAAGAAATAATTTTCGTATCGATGTCTCCGTATCTATCCCCATCTACACGAAATGAAATGAAATGAAATATTTATTTTGTAGATAAAAACGTAACATATATGACATTTGTTGGCCCCCACACCAGTGTTTTGTCCTGCAGGGGCCCTGAAGGTAATTCCAGATAGTTTCTACCACTAGACAAAGTAAAGATAAATACAGGTGTAGGATATGTTTATTAATAGAAAGCGAGGAGATAACCAAGAAAAAACCCTTGTTACGGGCAAGGTGGATGGAAAGAGACTGAGAGGCCGAAGCCCGGTACGGTGATCCGACCAAATCCGCTCCACCACCAAAACTAGCGTCCATGATGCTGTGCATGCTGCCGATGATAGGAAGGCACCGATTCATCAGGAGGTCACGACCCTTAGTAATGACGAAAAACGACGCAAGGAGGAAGATCCATATCCACAGAATGATCCTATTTACGCACACAAAAAACAATGTGCATGCGTATCTATGCGTACAACTAAAACCAACTCGCCTTCGTTAAATAAACCAACAATACTACGGCCGTGACATTTACCGTGGATGCACCTGCGACAAGTGCAAATTCACTTACTAATAGATAGGCAGCTTGCTAAGAAAACATACAAAATACACCTGCCAAAGATGCTGCAAAAATACCTATAATTAAAGTTCAAATATACCACTTCGGTAATAAATATTTTATAGGTACTAAAACAGCTTGAGGTGATAGCTCTGGTCGGTTGTTCCACACAAATTATCCGATAGTACGTCTTAATATTTACACATTTATTTTAAGTATTTTATTTACTTCTTTGTTAATTATAATATACGCATACTATATACATAATAAATAACTTTAGTTTTTTATTTTTTATTTATTTGAAGGAATTATTACCAACAGAACCTTAAATTAAATACACTATATTATAATAAAATCTAAAATTAACCTAAACAAAACTTAGAAAATAAAAATTAAATACTTCTTCAAAAATAGCTCCTTCAAATCGCTGTCCTGTGTCACGATGCCCAATACACTGGTAACATTTTCCCTATGAATTAAAATACTTAATTTTTAAAAGAATAAACTGCCAGCCCTAGTGTCACCTAGCCCTATCCTGTTACTTAAGCGCAAACGTTATATAATGGAATCCGTTAACTAGCTATTACAGTTGATATTTGCACGGCCGCTGTCAAGGTCGAGCGCTTATAGAGTTGAGAATTGAATAATATTTTGTAATTATGACGCAAATAACAAAATCCACTAATAACGTTTGCGACTAAGTAACAGAATAGGGCTACAGAGACGTCAATGAGCAATTTTTTAATTCTTCTTCAATACTTGGTCCCAACAGCCCGAGATTTTACGCTCAAAACGGAAACACAGACTCCAATAAGCCGGGTATATCGCACCCATGGATCGCAACGAAATTCATCTTCTCTAATCCTAGATATTAAGAGCGGGATTTATAATTAAATAAAGCAGCAAGCTAAGAAATGATTAATCAAAATTAATTTTAGTTCATTATAGTAAAATTCCTTTCTAATTAGTTAAAATAGTCAAAAAGTGAACGTTCATCTAAAATCTAAAACATACCACGAACCGACCAACTCTTTTACGTCCACATGTATAAAATAAAAAGACTGCAGTTCTTTTCCGCAAGATGCATTTCCTCAAAGTGACATACGCAGACACATTTAGTTCAGGAAGCTGCCTTCTAATTGGTGGAGAGATATGTTGCCGCCATTTTTCTCACAAATTCATTAGTTTTGTAGCCAATTATGTAGGAAATTCTGTGAATTATAAATGACAGTTTGTATTTTAAAAATACTTCTTTTACTCGTTAAAGTTGGTGTTAAGATTTCGCTCGAATGTTATTTTGGTATGGATACATCGAATGCATGCACGTATAGACGTGTGTCGCTTTGTATTTGGCTTTTTTTTTAGTTAATCTCAGATGCTCCATCCTGCTGCCTTTTAGCGACGCCTATGTTCCTATTATTGCCGGAAGACTTTCGGAGATATTTATTAGTAGTACATTCGACAGATCCTCTCATCGCTCACACCAGTGTCTGAAGACGAGAGTTTTTAATCAGTGCGACCTCCCCATAATGTCGTAGCTATGGTATTTCTCTGGTGGATAGAATTCCATACGTCGATATTTGTCAGAGAACCATATTTACATAGCTTTTAAATAGGTTTAATAATTTTAACGGGTCTTTACGCGATTTACCTTAGCGACATATTTCTCCCGACTTTTCTAAGATAAATCGTCTCCAAGGTAAATCGCGTAAAGACCCGTTAAAATTATAAAAACTACTATGAAGGTGCGCGATAATTTTAAAAGTTAAGTAATCGATTTCAAAATTAGCAAGCTGAAGTGGCAATATCTGCCACCGACGACAGATGGGGCAAACAGGTTTTACAGTGGAGACCATGTACGACTCAGAGTGGGACGATCACCTGAAGAAGGGGTTATTTATTATTAGTCTATAAGTTGACACGGCCTCTTTTCAGCTACGAATTAATTTTAAGAACCTAGTTTTAAATACTTCCATGGGGGGTTAAAAAAGTATTGAGTGGTGGGCTCCCACGTCCTTCCACTTTCAGACTTTTAGAGGTAATTTAAGTCGTCTTCTCTTGGCCACTGGGGTCGCTTCGCATATACCGACTGGTTTCGAAGTTGTCGGGTTAGTTAGCCGCCGCCCGATGTTCGACGATGACAGTTTTACGAACGGATTTATCTCCTTGGCTAACCCTCCTCCTTTGTCATTCGGGCTTGAGACCGGCATAGGCAGAGTTGCCCTATCCTACATGCAGCCGTAAACAGACCCGGATGGCGCATAATCGTCCGGGACAAAGTGATCTGTGGAGGGGGTCACGACCCTCATCAGTGAGGAGAACTACGCTAGGAGGAGGAGTTTTAAGTAATAAGCAAAAACTAGTTTATGGCAACAGTGTTTTTACTTAAAAATTATAGTATAACTGATATGACGAGTCGACACATTAGTAGCTGCTGGTTATTGATAAACAATTTTGTCTAAATAATATCCAAGTATTGTGCAAAATAAATCAAAGGAAATAATGATTTTATTTGATTTGATTAGTCGCGTGTGAGATACTTAATGAACTGTATGTGCCGTGCCGAAGGGCGTAGCGAGGATTGTGTATAGGGGAAGATTGTATATACTAAGAAAATCCTAGATTATAATCGTTGTTTTTAACATAAGGTAGTAATTAAATATGTAAAAATCAGATATAGCTTTATTACTTTGACAATCAATCTACGCGGCTCTTCACAAAAAGCTCTTCTACGACCGCTCTTCCAAGGGGGGGGCAGCTGGTCGTCCGTGCCCGTACGCCCTGTACGTAAATGACTCGTACCTAGCTCACGACTCGAGTAATTTATCTATTTTGTTCATTGCATAATCGAATTAGGAAACCAAATACTCATTTGTATTCGTGTAACGAATCAAAGTAATAAAAGGAAACGACGATACCTGATCCCTCGTCAAATTGAACACGTCAAACTAAATTTCCTTCGAAGCGTGATTCATGATTGACGTATGCATTTAGTAAAATAAATTATATTTGAACTCACAGGTCAAAGTGTGATCTTATTTAATTATATGTAACTTGGTTACAGGTTCATTATTATAAAACCTTGCATTTATTGCGTAATACTCGTGATTTTTACTTGTTCGGTTGTAAGAACGCTTTCCAATCCAAGAAGGTTCGCGGTTCGAACCCCAGCATTTACACAGTAAAAAAACTTTTTATACGCACATTTGTCGTAGAGCCATCGGTCTCGGTTCCATTATTATCAACTTGTGGAATGGTTAATAAATTATCATTAAAATTTATACAGACCCTTGTCAACCCGTCAGCGTGGCGAGTGTAAGCTAAATTCTCCAGATATATATTCTGCAAGACCCTTCTCTTACAGTAGTGTTGGTCAAATCAATACCAATTCAATTCAAAAAATCTTTATTGTACTAAAAAATATTGTACATAGGCGGGCTTAATGACTAATCATTTTCTAACAACCAACCTTTGGGAGTGTGGAGAGGTAACAACGAAGGGTGCAATTTATTTAATATTACATATACTGAATAAATATATACATAAATACCTACATATCTATATATATTAATAATTAAGTTAAATTAGTACACACATGGTTAAAGTAACAGTTGATTTGGAATAATAATAATGGTAAGCATAAAATACATAACATAAGTGATTAATATATTGAACTAGGAGACACTATTCTGATTATTTAGAAAAAAGGTGGTGAGTAATTGTTTAAAGATGTGAACGGAGGGAGCTTGTCTGATGGTCAGTGGGAGCTTGTCAAACTGGCGAGCAGCAGATACGGTGAAAGAATCCAAATACCTGCTAGAAGTGTGGGGTGGGATTTTAAGTTGATTGTTATGAGAGGAACGGAGAGGCCGGTCGTGCGAGTCGCATAAAACAACCAAGACCAAGATTGGGCAACACTATCCAACAGTGGAGATCTAGGACGCTGTGACCACACTAATAATTAATATTTAATTTATTTGTGATATTTATTAAGTTTGGTACGCTGGAGACATCGACGAGCTTGCCACTTGTCATGATTGGCCTATAAGTAAAGTTGGCTAAATGTGAATCTGCTTATTTATAAGCGTGGTTTCTGATCACCCCGAAAGGAAAACGGTCGTGATGATACTTCGTTTACTAATTTACATTCATAAATATTATGTCCCGACCAGGAATCGGTATCTCCGAGTCTAAATCCACGGACTTAACCGCGAGACCACGGAGGCAGTTAATAACAATAATAAATAAATTCGTATATGGCGCGGTGGTGGCTTGGTTGTAAGAACGCGTACCAATGAGTAATACACTTTTCTTACGTACATTTTATTGTCATAGATTTACAACACCACCGTTCCTGTGCTTCGGAGAGCACGTTAAGCCGTCGGTCCCGGTTCCACTAATACCAACTTGTGGAATCGTTAATGAATTGTCATTAAAAAAAAAAATGACAACATATCCTCGCCAAGCCGTCTGGTCAGCGTGGCGAGTGTAGGCCAAATTCTCCAGATATATGTTCTGGAAGGGCTATCTCCAGCAGTGGAGGTCTAGAACGCTTTGTTCTAGGGGTTGTAATGAATGAAAAAAAAATACGATAACATCAATAACCAATTAACACTCAGTAAACACATCAACGATTCATGTAGCACTTCACAAGTTTCAAACTACTTAAAAACTATTTATAGACGAACACTAAAAGAATGTCAGGAAAGTTTTATGTCGATCTTGTAAGGGACGAAAATAAATCACTGGCGTACTGAAGTATCCTAGTTTACACGGATATAACAAAGGATTGAAGTGACGATTTCATTTGATTGTTTTACTGTGGTTGGATAAAGCCTAATTTCATCGTTTAAGCTCGGCATTGACGGTCAGTTTTTCGCGTCAAACCAGACGAAAAACTGTGGCTTACATCCACAGTTTTATGCCAACTATATTTCTCCACTCACTGGCATCAAACCGGCTCTTCAGTTTTCGACCGGCCGACTGTTTGAAGACTATTTGTGTCGAGAAAAAAAATAGACGGCGGGACATTTATATATATTTTTTACTTTTTACTAATTAGAGGAATTTTTAATAACTGATCAATTTATTAATTTCGATAGTAACTATGAAAACAATCCATTATAGCGACGCGATTGGATTGCAGATCACACACTCACGGTCAGTTTGGATCTAGGTTTGGTTGGATGTGGGTGGGGATTACGGTAGTCACGGAAAAATTCGTGGCGCGTCGTCAGTTAAAACTCTGGAGTTGGGTTTCGCCACTCACGATCAAATTTTGGATGTAATCCACACTTTTACGTCTGGTTTGACGCCTAAACTGACCGTCTTTACGTACTTTAAACTAAACTCGATCAGTTCAAGCTAAACCGAGTTTAAGCGTTTAAACTAAGCTCTTGTTTCCATTTCACTAAAAAAATATAAGTTAAAGCTGTACCTGGGCCATTTAGCTAGTTATTGAGCTTATTTTATTCTACGCCATCTGTTTCAAGTTTCGTATCATAACATTGTTGTGTTCTCTTCTTACGATGGATAATGAATGAGGTGATAGGGAAGGCAAAGAGTCTTTTTTTCAATCCAATTCGTTTATTTTCTGTAAATAGACATAGGCCAAAAAAATACGTATTTTGCACTTTTACCTACATGTCAAATTTACAATAAGTCTCCTATAATATTAGGCTACATAATTTCACAGCATTCTACCAGGTAGAACGTCATGAAACTACACAACCTTACTTAAACATAAAGCAGTGCGTTACAATACAAACTTAAAATAACATTTAAAAAAAAAACCTACGTGATTTATATACACATAATTCCACACAAAACTACACTTATAATTATAGCTGCTGTAAATAGGCATTATTTCTACATAACAAGAATAATACAAGCATATAATCTGCAACGGTAGACGATTAACTGTCGTAAGTCTCTGTTATCAGTAAAGTATGAAGATATCATTTTCGCACTCAGTTAAAATGGCTCAGTATTCTCGCCTATTACTAATTTTATGTTTTTGTGCAATAAAGTATTTAAATAAATAAACAAATAAGATAGAGCTTAAGACCAACGACCAGTAGAAGCTATTCAATTCAATTCGTTTATTTTCTGGTCTAGCCCATATAGCCAATTCTGACGTAATATACTCGTATCTTTCTTTCTTATGAGTTAGTAAGGTTATCTTTAAATTCCAGATGTTGCAGAATTTAATGCTTTTCTTGGAGTTACTCGCAGCATTATAGCCCAAACACGTCGGGTATAGTATACTCGTAGAGTTTACAGCGCGGGAAAACAAAAAAAAAGAAACTGCACTTGTGCCCCATATAAATTTACAAAACGAAAAAAAACTTGCACTTGTCCGCGAAGAACTCGTTTTTCTATATTTATTTTGTCCTAATTGGCAGGCACAGGAACAAATAATAAAAATAAAAAAATTGCTTGTCTATGGCTAACAATCGTATTTTGCGTTAAAAACAAGATATCAGAGCCCGTTAGATCTTAGAATAATGACAATAGTAAGGCTAGATTCAAGAAAGCCCTTGCTAGCTGGGCTGAATTACTGTTAAAAAAACATTTTTAGATTATTAAAGTCTATTCCTACAATAGACTAACGCAAGTGCCCATTCGTAGGTTTAACAATAATAAATGTACCACTAAAATAGACAATCTAAGCTTAAAAGATGGTTATGATAGGTGTGGTGTTTGGACATCCGACAACGCGCCACGTTTAAGAATGCGGAAGAAATAAATTGTGTCCTAAACACATAAGTTTCGTTTCACACGTAAATAGATCACAGCACTGGCCACCAACACCAACAGATAAATTTTGATTAAACGTTGGTTAAACAGAATTTTCAATGATCTTAAAATTAGGTAGATGTAGCATTTGCCAGTGAAAAGGGTTCCTACAAATTGAAGTATTTCGTGTAACTTTGATGCAGGATGACAGGGTGTACGATGAAAATTGATATAGTGATATCTATATGCTGTGGTTATTATATACTTCCAGCCGAAATACGTATTAAGGCATATTTTAAAAGGGACTTTACGAACATTGTATTTGAGAGGTAGGTGCCAATACAGGAAAAATAGAAGATAATTTTAATTCTACTAAAACTAAATCTAACACTAATAAAAAAAACTATATATATATATATAATAATACATACTTACATAAATTAATATATACAATATTACTTACAGTTGCTACGAGCTTTTAGCATAAAAGTGTATGAAGACCATTCTTTTGAATATGCTAATGTATATTTATTGTATAACTTGTAAGCTATATTATTAACAAATATATCTCTAAGTACGTATAATTGAACGGAATAAGTAATTTTGTACTAAATGCGGTATCCAGGTTGTAATAAGTATCGTTGGGTATTGCGATCATTTGAATCTTCAGTTCTTTTACCAATAAATCTCTTATGCCCTTTGAAGTCTTGTTAAATTGTTTCTGCTTAATATCTGTCCCGAAAACGACACCAAAATCAATTGATGGTAGTTTTGTTTACAACATAAACACATTGGACTTCTTTTGGAAATGTACCGCACCTTAGATGCTCCATTTTGATAAATTTATCTTCTCACTATGTTCTAAATACCCCAAACAGATTTAGCCAGGCCACGCACCGTCTTCACATCCTACGTGTTATGCCTGATTAAACGGGATGATATTTTGAATTAGGGGTCGTATATGAAAGGAAAAGCAACTTACCCAGATTTCCACAATCAACGTTCCACTAATACTCACATGTGTGTCAGTGTAGAATGATGTAGAGGGTTTATTGACTGTTTTGTGTGTTATTACTCCGAGTAATCATTAATATTTGGGAGAGTACTGTGGTTATTTTAAAACTTCAAGAAAATTAATATAACCAAAGCGGTTGAGATAGAAAAAAATAAATTATGCGGTACGGCGACGTGGTCACAAGAAAGAAATAAATTATGTCCACTAGGATGAAAAATAATTGTGCGCGCTGCCACGCCACGCCGTGGTGAGTAGCCAAACTAGAGCTTCAACTAGCGGCGTGTCTAAGTTTGTCATGGTCAAATAAATATTTAAATTCGTAAATAGTCGTAAGTTCATTTTATTATAAATAAAAACTAGACTAATACGCAACTTAATATTCATATATTATTATTATACATGTTATATTCATAACTTGGACTTCCAAAGCTGGTAATCGTAGCTTTTGAGATGTGGTGCTGGAGGTGTATGTTACGTATCCCTTGGACAGCGTAAAAAAAACCAATGTCAATGGTCAAGAAGCTTAAAATCTCTACTAGGCTGTCTTCCATCTGCCTAAAACGAGTCCTTAATAAATATTTATTTTCGGCCATATAGCCACATATATATATATATACAGGAAAAGTCAAAGGCAAAAGACCCCGTGGCCGAAGCCACATACCAGATCCGCACCACCCTAAATACCCAAGTGCACGATGCAGCCGTAAACAGACCAGGATGGCACAGCATCGTTCTGCCTTTTGTGTAAAAAAAACTAATGTATGTGTTATTGTTATGTGTGTCAACTAGACGCGCCGGGTTGGTGCACGCCTTCCTGCATTGGTCCGGCAGCAGCGAGTATAAAATAAGCGCTGCTTCCGTACGGCACGGGTAATGTGGCTTTGACATTTTAACCTTAATATAACGGCCTCTTTAGACGTATAGCACAGCCCATGCTAGAGTCGCATTCGGTGTGCGAAAGTCGACCTTTACATAACAACTCAAAACATACAATCTATCGGAAGTTTGTAAATAATGTAATAGCAATAATTGTATTTGTTCTAAATTATACATTGAACGTTTTGATTAGCACATACAAAGATCTTTGAACTCTGGATACCGCTTCTCTCGAAGTTTCATGCAACATTGTGGAACTGTTTTTAAATACACTTGCGACTTACTTACTTGAAGCCAAGTTTCAAGGAAAGGAGCAACTTGAGAGAGTTATGTGTGTTTTTAATACAAATTATTGTAGGTAATTAAATAATAATTATAAAGACAAAGTTTTTATGTCAATTTAAGTTATATTGCAACATGTCCGGTTATTGACCGCCTCCGTGGTCTAGTGGTAACAAACGTTGCCGTGAACTCGGGAGGTAGTGGGTTCGATTCCCACCGGGGGCAAGTTGTACATTGTATAATTTGTCTCGGTCTGGGTGTTTATATGTATAATATGTATATATTTACAAAAAACAACATCTAGTTTCCGTAACACAAGCCTCGTAGCTTACCACGGAAACTAGATGGCGCTGTGTGACCTGTCTGAAAATATTTATTTATTTATTATTTATTTATTTATTATTTATTTATTAATAGACTAGGGTAAAGCCATTTAACTGATTTGCAGCATTTTCGTCTTCGGATGTTACTTCCCAGAGCATCCTATAGTAGAGTTAAACACAATTTCACACGCACAGGTCAGAATATGCACCCACATACCGTAGTCACCATCCCTTCGCGTACCTATAAATTTGGTGACTCATACATCTATCGCACAATAAAAATGTGGAATGCTCTTCCAGCCTCTGTGTTTCCGCTTTCCTATAACCTGGAGTCCTTCTTCACCATCGAGACATCTAGTCAAGCCGGCATAGTGTTAGGGACTGATATCGGACATGAGTGTGTGATTCCAGTTGCTAACATTCATGAACCATGCGCGCCACTTACCATCAGGTGGGCGCAGGGTCACATGTCGTGCTAGTGCAAAAATATATATATATATATTCGACTAATTTTATTTCATTTTCTAATTTGTGCATACTTGTGTAGTACTTTCTCACTCGCACTCTGGCAAATGTGCATAGCCCTTACCTATTCGTTTCATTCGTTCGCAACGCAATGCTCTGCAGTTTGTCCATTGCGACATCGCTACCAATCGCATTTCAAATAGTATTATGAAAAGCAGATAGTTTTATTTCCCTAAAAAACGAGCAATAGTTGTAAACCTCAGTAGATAGTTTAATAACTATAAGATATGTTGCATAGTGCCCATGACTAACTTATAGCCTTCCACCCAAAGACACATTTGATCGGATAACCTTATTGTCCCATCTTTCCACTAATATTACATCTAGCTTGTTTCAAGATCATTGTACACATATGATTAAAGTTTCACCCTGGCCAATGGAAAGGCACTAGAGAGCACCCCCAGGTCTGATAGTGCGATAAGGTTCTGATAAAGCGTATTGTTGAGCGAGACAATTCTGCCTGTGGCACTCTATGAAGATTCTTTATCTGGGGTGGAACTAATTTCTTACTGAAGTCTATTCTTGATTTGAAATCAGTTTTAAATCATATCATTGCAGTTTAACTATTTTTTTCTTGCTTTCTGTTATTTGATCCAGAACACTTTTCACTTTTTAGTTTTAATATAACCTGATATGATCTATTATTATTTTTAGTTAGGTTTTTTTTTTTAAAACTTTAGTTTTTTTTTTTAAGTGTGTAAGTTTTTTTTCCTCCGTTACTCGCCTTAAATAATGTATATATATTAATGTTCCTAGTGAGTACTGTTTATGGAGTCTGGCTCACATATTGTTTATATTAACTGTTTCTATACAAATTTTAGCCATTATCTCTGTATTTCAAATTTTTAATAAATAAATTGTATTGACATTAACGATGTGTGTATGTACACAAAGAGATCAAATATAAGATAGACCCGGTATTGGTTGTTAATGATGATCATACAAAATGCTTGTTACATTTTTAAGTCATCTACTTTGTTCTTGTCTTATCGAAAAAGATAAAATAAAATGAAAATATTGTAAATGAAAAATTGCTCCAAATCGCTAATGGGCAAAGTCAAAGTTTGGCCCAAATATTGCCCAGCCCTCTTGTCTCCCGGAGCCGAAGTGTTGACGAGCTGTTTTGACAACGCCTTGAAAATTTCCTGTGCACTTGGTCCCCACGGCCCCAGAGTTTTTACTCCAAACGACGCGGCGCAAAAACACATCTCCCAATAAGCTGGGTGTATTTCTGTACTCTGTGCTTTCACGTTTAAATCCACGGACTTAACCGCTAGACGGTATAAATAATAGGTGTATTTTAAAATATTAATCAAGAATAAAGCTTTCGTTAAGCGTATGTTATGCCGAGAAAGTTCCTAGTTCTGCGTCTAATTTATATTTTTGTGATATACTATTGTCGTTTGATATTGAGATTCTAATCATCACGATATGTTCTGTTGATAATTTGTGTGATATAATTTTGTAGCCCGGAGAGTTTTATTATCTCGCTTTTGTTAAGTGATAGTTAAATTATAAGGTCTTTATTAGAAATGATTTCTTGTCTATCACGCGCATAACATCTGTAGGGTGAGCAAAGGAATTTTGTGAAATGCGTTATCGTATCGCAAAGTTAGGGTGCTTGTACACGGTGCATATTGGTAGAGCAAGTTACTGGCGCGGGTTACACTTGCGAGCAGTATTGCATTAGTTACTCGCTTGTGTTTGTAGACAGTGCAACTTACTAGAATAAGTTACTTTAACCACAACCAAGGTTAAAAGTAATTGTTCTGGAGAGCTCCACAACCTTATACCTTCTTCATTGTTTCACAGGCACAGGCCAAAATATGCACCCCCATACCTTATCATATATTTAACAAAAATCCAACTGCCTCCGTGGTCTAGCGGTTAAGTCCGTGGATTTAGACTCGGAGGTACCGGGTTCGATTCCTGGTCGGGACACAATAATATTTATTAATGTAAATAAATATATTCAATTAATATTTAAATTTATTTGTGATATTTCTCGAGTTTGGTACGCTGGAGACATCGACGAGCTTGCCACTTGTCATGATAGTAAAGTTGGTTAAATGTGCGAGTGCCTCAACATGCGCATGTTACTTGCACAGTGTGCAAGCACCTTTATTATTATTTTTAAATAAGTTACTCCTTCTAGTGAGCGTCTTGTTGGCCAATAAAAAAGAGCCTCCTTTAATCAATCGGACGCAAGCTTGAGACCCCATTCTTCTCTCTCTTCCCACACATTATGGACCCGGCACCCGCTCGGTGGATCCTTGGTGAAAGAATTGCCCTAATGTTGCCTTAAAATGACAATAGACATCGAACAATATTAATAGTATTTTGAAGGTTTAAGTGGATTATTTTTCAATCAGATTAAATTTCTACTTTCTATCATAGCTTATGAAAGTGAAATTGATTCCACAATAAATTAACTATAGTATTAATTTGTCATTTTATTGTAGTACTCACTACTCATACGTATCGCATAACAAAAGGGTGAATTAAAATTAGTAGTTTTGCAATATATCTTCTTCGTTCACCTTTTGTGGCGTCTCGGTAGATATATTTGACAACTTTCGATTGCAATGATCATAGACATATATGTGATTAAGGACTTGCCAAATATTGCAATCTAGTCCCTTTCGTGATTTGTCGGTAAAGCTTCGGTGCGACATTTAAAAAAAAACTTTATCCATAAAGTACAACGTCGAACTTAATGCCGCTACTATGACAGTCAAACCTTTGGGACATAGTTATAAAATAATATATAATTTATTATATTAGTGGAGCACCTACCCTTGCGTTAAAATTGCCTAAGTCATCAACGCATAGGAATCCGTTGGAGTATTCACTTTCAAGGTACATCCTAATTTCATTATTTGATTTGAATTGATGTATGTAACTGCTTAGGTGGTCTAGCTGTTAAGACCGTAGATTTAGGAGCAGAGTTGCTAGGCTCGATTTGTTGTTAACAACTCAAAATATATTTAATGTAGCAAGCAAAACCAAAAATATAATAAAATATGGTAGCATAAATGGAGTAGAGAGAGAATGTAGTTATGCAAAAAGTATCCAATCCACATTAATTTCATTTTAAGTTATAGCCCATTAATGTTGGAATTTAGATTAGTCTATCGATACGTCGATGGATAAGTCCAATATTTAAGAGAAATTTAGAATATGTCAAAAACGGTATTTTTATATAGATCCAATTTGATATAAATATATATCATCCTAAGGACCTGTTTAAAATTCATAATTAGATTTCTGAAAAAAAATACCTGAAAAGCCTGCGTCTAAATTTAATATTCATTTATGATACTAAAATATAGTTTTTAATAATCAAGCATCGAGAGTATGTTAGCTAAGAAAGGTACTTGTTGTACAAATACTATATAGAGCAGTCTTTTTTAATAACATTTAACGTTGCTTTTTATAAAATCTGAAAATATAAAACAATAAATATAGAAGTTATTGGAGTAAGTCGGTCTAAAAAATATTTAAAACAAAACAATCTATAGCAGTGCAACGTGGAAATGCTGCCAGTTTACTTGGCACTTTTAATCCTGATTTTTTTGTTGGTAGAGTTTTTTTTTATCTGTTATAAATATTTAGTTTAAAAAAAAAAAAACTTTATTGTACAAAGGCGGACTTAATGCCCGTAGACATTCTCTGACAGCCAAACCTTAGGAACTAATTTGAACAAATATAGGTGCAATGAAAGTAACAGTAATATACAATTATAGGATAATTCTACAAATATTATATACCTACTTATTTATTCTTTTATGTGTATTATAATATCAATATACTAACACATACACAAAATTGTACATAAACATACACAAATACAACTTACTAACGTGGTTTAGAGTTATTCATAAAGTGTGAATAGACCACAATCTGTTAGTTGCCTGCCTTATGTTTACTGGAAAATCATTCCATAATTTTGTACAATTTTTTATAAATAAATATTTGTTTAAACAATAAAAGCGCAAGTGACCCTTTTAAAATAGAATAATTCATGTATACGTCTTTGGCTGGGGGTGATTAATTGGTTTTGTCCAAAAATAGAGTCGTCGCATCATTGAATGTAAGAATTGACTTTTCGTTACAATAGAGTCGGGTTGGGTCATCTATTGTGAAGAATCGCGTAACAATTTTTGCGAACCAAAACTCTGTATGCGAGTTGCGAACTGCGTGGGGTTTTGCAAAACGTCTTTGCTGATTTGTAGGTATGTAGGAGGTATTTGCAATTTAGGGTAATTCAAATAAAATGGAGCAATACTGTGTATACGATTTAATTATTTACTTAAATTGTAAATAGTAGTTCCAATTTTTATTAATAAGACTATTTTTACTATATAACTGTGTTTTGTTAGAGTTAAATGCCACGTTATATAGTTATCGGCATGTTTTTAACCTTTCATTCCGATTTATTTTATTTTATTTTGTTCTTAAATTAGCATACTTATTAATTATCATAATTATTAGGTATTTAGAATGTAAACTGACACGGCCTATTTACAGCCACGATCTTATTTAAGTAGTTTCTAAGTTAGTTAGTTTTACTTGCTTATACCAATAATGTTGTGCATAGCATACATAAATATGGATTATTGCCTGTTTACGGTCCAACCATTATTACCACTTTGAATAGTACATATGTTGTGAAAATTGTATTGATTTTATTAGTTCTGACTGTATCCAAGTTGTTTCGAGAGAACCAATGGAAATAAATTATTTTGATTTCAGAGGTTTTTGCGTTTTAGTCGATTTTCGGGTTGCACATAGGCATGTAGTCTATCTTAATTCTGACTTGCCTGGTCTGCTGTACCAGGTATTGTAATCTCATAGGTACTGATAACTAAATTTAAAAGGTTATTAATTGATCGTTGTGGTGCAGTTCTGTATATGTTTTATTTTGTAAATCTGATATAGCTGAGTTTTCCTTGCAGATTCCTTTCTCAGTCAGATTAAACATTAACAGGTCACCGGAATCTGCTAAGCTGCTGGTCTTCAGCTAACAGGACCTTATTGGACCACATTGCTGCTTAGTCTTCTACTAGCAGGAATAGAATCATTCAAAATAATTAAATTAATGACGTTTCATAAATGCCTGTTATAGGTTTACGTGAATAAAGATATTTTGACTTTTGACTTTTATTAATTATTTGTGTCTTTGTATATGACACAAGTTTAATTAACTATAAAAACACAAAAATTTAATAAATATCGTTCGTAATTAGTAAAAAACCTAAATTCTTCTTTTAAGTCCTTGTTTGTGCATTACTTAACGTTGTATTTATAGTAAGGTATATAATTAACTTTCTCGAAAGAAAATGTTTGTATGTATGTAACTGTATAGGTCATTAGCCGTAAAAGCTCAAGAAATAATTACAATTCCTTGATATGGAGATCGCATTATCTTGCCATTTTAAAATGAACGTTTTTTTGTATTAGTCTTATATAAGACTAGCTGTTTGACCTGGCTTCGCCCGTATCATTATCATCACAGCCCCTTAGAAGCTTAGAATAATGAACTAAACTAATTACGTCTTTTCAGATGTCGCGTTACATTTAAATAAAACTACAAACTTTAAGCCATGGAAGTTAATGTATTTAAAAAAATTAAGTGAATGAAGACAGAGAGCAATGAGTTTAAAATTATATAAGTCCATTTTGCGTGGACATGTCAAGTGCAAGTTTTTGTTTTGTAAATTAATTGACTGTGGATATTATTGGTCAAAAGTGGTGTTGTTTTGTTTAATAATGTGCTACAATGTGAATAATTATGGAAAACGATAAATTGGACTTTAAATATGGGGCACAAGGTGCAGTTTATTTTTTGCGGTTTTCCCGCGCTCTCAACTCCCATATTTTACCCGACGTGTTTGAGCAGTGGATGATTTCGCGAGTGACTCCAAGAAAAGCATCAAATTCTGCAGCATCTGGAATTTTACGATGACCCCATTAACTCATAAAAAAGAAAGATATATTACGTCAGACTTGGCTGTATGGGCTAGACCCTTTGCCTTCCCTATCATCTCATTCATCATCCATCGGGGGAAAAGAACAAAAAAAAAAAGTGAAGTGTCAAAATGTACACTGACAGGTGACGTCTTAAATATGTTCAAGGCAAAGGATGTCGATTGCAGCCAACAATATTTATTCCTTGGCCGCATGTAATACGATCGTTACATTACCCCGCTCGCCACTTGCGTCCTAGTGCAAACTGTCGGCACTCCTTTCGAACCGCAGCTTTCCTGGTGCACTGTAGAGGATGATCCATTGCAGTCTTCACCCGGTCAGTCCATCTCATCGGAGACCAACCACGCATTCTCTTGTTATCGACTTCCACGATAGATGTTTCAAAGGCGTTGTCTGATCCTCGGTTCCTCAAATATAATTTTGTTGGTTCGAAACTACGTCCATAATATGCCCAACATTATCCGCCAACAACACATCTCTCAGAGCATGAATTAGTTTTAAGCTATTGCATGCTTTTATCGCTGGCTTTGAGCACGGCGACCGAATCAAGAAATTCCGTAACGAAAATAAACCTAACACTGACCGGCACAGCGGTGCGGCGTTGAAAGCCGTGCATCGTCTAACGTCGCGTCATTTCAGTTCGGCAGACTTCGGCACGGTGTTTCTGTGCGTGCGACTAGACTAGCTGCTAACTGCTCATAACTAATTCTATCTCTTTAAGACACAATGCTAGGTGAGACAGCGTGCTTTTTGGCCGCGTCCACGAGTAATATAAAAAACTCGAATTAATATCAAAGAAAAAAAAATACTGCATAAATAAAATAAATAAATAATTAAAATTGCATAAGTTGATAAAAAATGCTATGCTTTACCATATATGCCATATAGCTTTACCGCGGCAGTCCCTGAGTGCCACACGTATTTTTTTTTCTGTTTCGCCTTTAGTCTAAGTAGGTACGTAACATACAACAAAAAACTAAAAATATAAAAGATGTTGGAAATGTATCGAAAGAGTTTTATGTTATTTTTTATTTCTTTATAATTTTCTTCATATTAAAAAACATTAGAAAATGTCAATAATGACATTTGACTGTCAATTATAATTTTGTAAGAATGATGTATGAATATTTTATATCTAAATTCGTTTTATGTGATTAAAGCCACTAATTATCACATACCAGTTGGTTTAATTGAACGGCTGATGCTATTCTCGTAAAAAAAAAAAAAATATATATAAATAAAAATAACATGACATCAATGTATTGCTTGCTATTCTAGGTTATTTTAAAGCTGTTATTTTTCATAAAGAAGCGTACCTATCGCCGACTGTACATAAATTCTTGATCCTTATAAGGAAATTGACAGCTGTCGTAGAAATCGATTAACTTCTTGCTTCATTAATTTATCAAGTAAAGATGACTTGGCTGATTCACCTGCCTATTCTAGGCTTATATACAATATGGAATGTAGTAAAGATCAAATTATCAAGTAAAAAAAGGACCTCCGTGGTCTAGCGGTTAAGTCCGTGGATTTAGATCGGGACACGAAAAATATTTATAATTGTAAATTAATACATTTAATTAATATTTAATTTATTTGTGATATTTCTCGAGTTTGGTACGCTGGAGACATCGACGAGCTTGCCATTTGTCATGATTGGCCTATAGTAAAGTTGGCTAAATGTGAATCTGCTTATTTATAAGCGTGACTTCGACCACCCCAAAAGGGAAACGGTCGTGATGATACTTTACTTTACTTTTTTTACTAAAGATCAAATATTTTTATATTATAATAAAAAATAAAGAACGTACTTATTTCTTATGTTTATATTTAATAATAAAATCTTAAGTTTGTTTTTCGGATAATGATTGTTATCCTTAAAAAAACAAACTTTTTTATTTTAATAAGGGGTTCTTACCAATGACACCTGCAGCCCTATTATTATTATTACTTAAGCGCAAATCTTATATAATGTAATCTGTTAACTAAATATTTATTACGCTATTAAAGTTGATATTCGCACGGCCGCTGTCAATGTCGAGCGCTTATAGAGTTGAGAATTGAATAATATTTTGTAATTATGACGCAATCTTTGACGTAAATAACGAAAATCACTAATAACGTTTGCGACTTATTAACAGAAAAAATATTTTGTAACAATCCGCTTGTTCAAAAAAAACTTGGTTTCTGACCAACCCGCAAGGGATACAGTCGTGATGGTATTCACTACAAACATTTCTTATTTGCACAATCACTTATAATTTGTAGATGAGTATCTAATGCTTACTTAGAGTAAATAAATTAGGCAACAAAAATGTGGGACACAAGGGCACCATGAGCTCCGAGTAGGTACCTAAACTTCTATTCAAAATATGACCTTCAGCCTTCAGTTATTGACTTGAGGCAAAGACCAGGCACTTTTTAAGGAATTATTTCAGCCCCGAAGTGTTTTCTTTTTGTTTTTTTTTTTTATAGACGGTAAATCGATAAATCATCAATGATACGACCCCAGCCTGAAGGGCCACCGCGTGAGGTCGCATGCCCGACTCACCGTGAGGCCTCATAGGGAGACCCCAGGACTAAAACCCTATAGACTATCTCTATTTCACTGTTGGCCCTGCGTGCCTTAACAGCTAAGTCTGAGTCGTGGCTACGGAGTGAAGGCACTCGTTCGCCGCGTACATATACCACGCGAATGTTTTTTAGGCAACGAGGTCAAATATAAGATAGAGCGGGAATCGAGCCAATTTTCATACAATACATACATACATTATTATTATTTACACCTAACGTCCTCTACCAAAACTTCTTACTAAGCAATGCATGGTAATGTCAACCTTATGTCTAGTGTATTTAGGATTAGATTAGTCGTTCTCGAAGTGGGTGATAACGCTCTTTTGTGGGCGCTGGACGCCTAGAGGAGGGCGGTAAGGGGCCCAGAAAGAAATATGAGGTTTTCGCATGGTTTAGGGGGCGACTTTATATTTTAAAATGTACTGATCATATTTATAAAACACCGATTGTTTAGTTATAAGCCTAGGTAAGCTATAGGCCTAGGTTGGGGATAGAGACACTCGCCCGTTTTCCCCGGCAGTATCGGAGTTAAGTGTTAAACAATTAACAGCGCTTGTGTGGCTTGTTTTAAGATTTAAAATTGTGTGCAACTTTAAAAGCGCCATCTATGATCGACTAGATTAACTTTTATCTAATGGTCAACTGAGCAATTATTATGTTTAGCGTTTTAAGGCTATAATTGTATGCATAGCGGAACTATGTCTATTAATGATAACTTCTAGAATGTTCCGTGTATTTTAATTGAAAAATTACTATTTATTAAATTTAATTAATTATTTATCAACATTTCTTTCAAAAATAAACTGACATTGAGTCTTGTCAAAGAAGAACGTGTTTGCACTTTCGTAGCACGGAGGTCGGCAAATTGTCCGCGAAACAATAAAATCAATCAATTTGAAAGTGCACGTCGAATATATGCACGTATAAGTGACAATGACCGTCATACACTAATTAATTATCATATGTTTAAGTTCTTACCTTTCTTGTTATATATTTATTGTCTCTGCGTTTTACATTTTTAGAATTCAACAGTTTCTTTATTAAAAAAATTTTTTGCTAAATAATATTTTTTAATTTGATTTTTTTATAAGCTCAATACATGTCTGTCAATGACTTCAACACACTTCTCTGTACATCATTTTAAATTACATTAATACTCAACGCACTTGTCCTCAATAAATCTACGAGCATGATACACTTGTACGGTGTCACAAATTAACATAAATCTTCACCTGTGTAACCCTTCAATATGTGTTGTTTGTGATGTCCAACACATTTGTTCTATAGTAATATGGCTAAACGATATTTAACTTAGATAATCAAGTGATCTCTAAACATTTTTGCGAATACGTACTCGCTCTTAATAGAAAGACTTGGGTCGTCGCGGCGCACAGATTGGAAATCCCTGCTTAAAACAATTATCACGGGGTCCAAAACAAATAAAATTTATTGTTGTCATAAATATAAAAAATATTTGCCTTTTACATACAGTTCGTACATACGTTACAAATACTTGTACTAGTCGGCAGTGTCTGATTTCAATTCTTCATTTTTCTTGACCTCATTTCTCGTTTCCCATTAAGTGGGAAAAATTACATATTTCGGTCTATGTTTAAATAAAAAACATTAGGTTAATTTGTCCCTTGCTCTGAGCTTTAAGATTTATTTATATATGTCATTGTATTGTCTAATTGTTTGATTGCTTTTGTTGTCCAGAAGGTTTATTTTATTTATTGAGAATCCAACAGCGTTCCAACAACAACGACGTTAAGCCGTCGGTAGCCTATTAAGGCTACTCCCGTTTTTAAGGGTATCAGCACCTCTCAGAGGTTTCACTGATACCAAAAAAAAATTTAAAAAAAAAAATTAAAAAAAAAAATAAGTACCTACTTACAAATAAACAATTTAAGCCACTAACAGGATTCCACATATAATATTAAAAACTGTGACACGTGATACAAAATAAAAGTAGTAAAATTCATAAGTAAAAAATACATTTAAAAATGTAATCCTATATTTCAGTTAAACAGATATAATAATATAATGTTATAATTACTCCTACAATTTTTTGTTTGACTGTCATAGAATGCCTAGCGGCATTAAGTCCGCCTTTGTTTTTATGCACTTAAAAGATTTAAATAAATAATTAAATAAGACAATAGTGACACCTTACAGGTAGGTACACTCCATTTAGCCAAATTATCATTTTTTTTTTATTGAAAATACAATTAATCATGTTCGCGGCATGCTATGCTAGCTATTATTAACTTTTTCCTTCATAGGTCTATTAAACCCATACTTTAAGTTTAAGGGTTAAAATTGATAGTCGACATGTTAGTAAACAATGGCCTTTCAATGGAGCAATAGCTCGTCGTTTGAAGGTTATTTGGAAACAATTGGTGATACACTTTGATTGTGAAGAGATTAAATACTTGATTCTGATTTGATATGGCCATGCAAATTAGGCTTACAATGTATGACTCAATAAGCGGGTCCACACATAGCGAGCAACCGAATGCCTAGTTTCCGATCGTGCAAGGCAGCCTCGTTCTTCATCTCGCGGCAAGACCGAACCATTTGTTCAGTTGAGAGTTAAGACATCATAGCACGGATGTATATATTTCCTTGACAGTACCCTATAATATTCCACGTCTTCCTATAACCAAGATCCTGTGCTCCCTCCCTCAAGAACTAATGTAGGTTCACATTCGTCAACATCCCGAATGTGCAACATCTACAGTAGTCTCTGCAGTGCCATTAATGATATAGACATATTTCATGACCGTTACAATGTATTCAGAAAAAATGTTCTCGAACATTTCAAACCATCAATATATGAGTAGCTTATAATTTATTTAACAAGTGTTTTTAAGGTACCAAATTTGAGCAATTTAATAAAAAAGGAACCTATTATCGACCCCTTTATAATAGGCACCTATTAATAAGGGCTATTTTAATAGTTAAGAAGATTCAAGGGTCAGCTTTACGCAGTGGAAGTTGGTGCGATGGGAAATTCAGCAAAATCATTGCACTACATAGAGAAACAATTTGGTCTAAGTTCGTTCCACCGATTGCCAAATGATCAATCAAGTTCCAGAATTATCGCAGATAATACGAAAAGTTTCATCCCCGACTTGGAATCGAAACAGGTTTTATAGCTATAAACGTTATTACAATGATTTTCTATAAATACAAGTATTTTAAGATGCCTATTAAATTAAATTGCATCTTGTTTATTTAAGTATTTCTACTTAAATTAACTGGAAGTTCCGTTATTTTTTGGAATTGAAGTATCTCGGTCACGGTAAACCTCTAGGTATTCAATCTTGACATTTTTATACAAAATCTTGCGCTAAAATCATATCTTTAAATCTGTCGGTGTCATCGTATTTATTAGGTACCGACTATCGTGGAATTTCAGGTCTGGATTAATAGTCTCTTCTGACGAGAGCTAAGCCAAAGGCGTGCTTCCGACTGTCAAAGTCACAGTGTTTACTATAATAGTCCGTTCTTTGCCCTCCGACTTGTGCTAAGCTTTAAGTCATGGAAGAAATAGTCATGGATTTCGCTATAATAGTCGGTCGTAGTTTTAGTACCGTTAAAAAAAACTTTTTATTTTATCCTTGCTTAATTACATCTCACATTAAGACTGACTGCCTCCGTGGTCAAGCAGTTAAGTCCGTGGATTTAGACTCAGAGGTACCGGGTTCGATTCCTGGTTTGGACACAAATAAATAATTTGTAATATATCTCGAGTTTGGTACGCTGGATATCATACTTAGTTATGATATTGTTTTTGTAGATCGTGTTTGTAGTCTTAGACTTAGGCTTAGAATTTCAGTGGGAATGTATGGCGGTAAATAAAGACCTAAAAATAAAAAAGAATGAGAAGAGGAGGCCTCCTTTTAAACCAGCCCTATAGTCGGTCGCAAGCCCGAGACACCATTCTTCCCCTCTCTCTGCCACACACGTTCGACCCGGCACCCGCACGGTGAATTCGTGGAATGCTAAGAAAGTCTTCTCTAATCTTGTATTCAAATTCAGAGTAGGAAGTAATCTAGCGGTTTTACGTAAAGCTTTATAATTTCTATGTTTAGCGTGTCGGCGTTGTCGACTGGTCGGCCATCTGTTGTTACCGGCTCGCAAATGATATGCTTCTTGACACTTTCAAACGTGTAGTCCGATTGACTACATTTTTATTGTTGCTTGACTTGGTCTTGGTACTTGGCAAGAGTCTCTGACTAAAAATATATATCTGTTTCTAATTGTAGTAAGGAACCCTTGTGGACTTTAGTGGCTGTTCGAAAACTACTATCTCGAGAACTTCTGATCTAAGTTACTTGAAATTTGAAATAGTTATATGTAGATCTTGTTGACCAATATTAGAGAATATAATCCCGGGACCGTTCCCCTTTCGAGGTGGTCTGAAACCACGCTTATATATAAGGTGGATTCACATTTAGCCAACTTTACTATAGGCCAATCATGACATGTGGCAAGCTTATCGATGTCTCCAGCGTACCAAACTCGAGAAATATCACAAATAAATTAAATATTATTTAAATGTATTTATTTACATTAATAAATATTTTTGTGTCCCGACCAGGAATGGAACCCGGTACCTCCGAGTCTAAATCCACGGACTTAACCGCTAGACCACGGAGGCAGACACAAATACCAATAAAAAAATATATTAATAAAATATTACATTCAACTAAAATGCAAGAATACATAACAAAATGAAGGGAAAAAACGTATAATTTTTACAACAAATAAAAAGAGACAGAAATAGATATCAGGTAGTCGGATTACTTTGTTTATTTTTGGCGGGCTTTTTGGCTGTTATGTGTCATTTGTTGCACTATAGACCTTTTTGTACCAAGTTTGTGTTTAGTTTACATAAACGTATTACACCATACATTGATAAGATCCAACACCGTAGCTTGTCATATTTTAGGAATTATGAAAAACACGTTGTCGCATTTTACGACGTGATAAAAAAGGTTATTGAACCCACAAAAATGTGTAAATCATTATTTATACTGTATTTACTATTTGTATATTAGAAATATAGAGTTCAGGGAAAACACTTGTGTAAAAGCAGTTATTATTTGTTTTAGACTCATTTCAAGCATTTTTTTAATTTTATTTTACCCGCCTTTTTCAACTACATATAAAGTAAAAATATATTTATTTACATAAACCTTTTACAGGCAATGGGGTGTATCACTAACTTTTTATCACGATAGAAGGTACCTAATATAACTGTCAGATAATATATAGATAAATCATTGATTTAAATTATTTAAAATAAGTTCGAGTAGGTACCTAAGTTTTAAATTATGTTTATTGATATTTATATTTTGAATAAAAAATATTTTACTTTTTATTTAATTCCTGGTACAGTGTAGTTTGGATTACAACTGAATCTAAATTAAATGTATTTCTGAACACAACTGGTGCGAGAATATTATAGCAGATAGATACAAAAGGCCTATATAGCCTGTTTAGCAACAACATAAGAATCCCCTATCAACAGATTTACAACGTCGTAAAAATTTGCATAGCCACATAACGTGGTGCAAGTTCGGGTATCTACTCCGAAATTACTGGATTTAAAGACAAAGTCAAAGTAAAAAAATCATACTAAAACGATTCATAAAGTTTCCTCGGCCTAAACCGTGTGTTTTGTCACTTTTGTCCCATGACGGATTAAACTAGTCCGCTTGTCTTGATATTGTTTGTGATTATTACACTGTGTCTCTTAGGCTTATGTAATTAGTTCTATATATAAAACTAGTTCTATAGAGCGCTTTCACAGATGAACTATGCGAAGTACGAGTTACTCCTGTACCCCACTTTCCCAGATCTCGCTTCTTAGTTTGTTTAATAGGCCGACTATAATGCGAGAGCGAGAGCGGCGAACGGAGCTCGGCACGTTACGTCACTACTATCGCTCTTATGATCAGTGCAAGACATAAGTTTATATTGTATAGTTAATAAAATATTTCAAAAATAAATTTTTATTACGTAGAATAATCAATGTATTGCACTTTCAGTTACAGTTACAGTTCACATTAAAACGAAGTCTCTGTAATAGTAACGATTTAAGGTTTAAAAATGGCGTCGGATTTTTCAATTTTAGTTTGAAGGTTAGCCATCATTTAGACGCTATTTGTACTACCCAGTCTAAAAAAGAATAAGCTTATCTAAGCAATTAGGCAAAGTTTCTTCTGTTATCAGAAGTGCGATTCTAATGTTAGTGTTATGTTCTACAATGTAGACTCCACATGACTAGCCGATTGAACGTGCAAATATATATTTTCGAATATTTTAAATTAAACTATGATTTTTTTATCGTACATTTAGAGTAGACCACTATTTGCCACACAACAAGCTATACATTTTGGCTCCAAACTAAGGTACCAAATTAAACATTATCCCTTTCAAATAAGTATTAAAAAGGTTATTTTGTGGGCTGTAGAAGATGCCATTTGCAAGCTATGTGGAGGGTCAAGGTTCGATTTAACTGCGCTTTATTTATTTATAGCCATAATCAATAGGTAATAATTATTCACACGTAGAGTGTTCCTTTAATATTTAATTTCATAAGATTTTTACAGTTATATTCCTCTTGTCTGCCACACATGGCTTGCTGCGACTGCGCTCACGTGATGGTCAGTGGATCAGTCCCTAACACTGCCGGCTTGACTGGGCATGACGGCTATTCGAGCCTGATCCCGAAACGTGTGGATACACTTTGCTAGGTGTATCGGCACGAATGGTGGATAATGATGCTTTTTAATGACACTCTGTTTCTAATTCTTTTTAACATAGATTTTTTATTGTATTGTCGATAGTTCTCCATAGAATAAATAAATAAATAAATAAAAAAAAAATACTTCCCCGCCCCGGCAGACTGGTTAAATAGACCACCATCACCACCGCCTACCACCTATTTTATGTGTTCTCGTTGAAAGTATGTACCATTTGCAATGATGTCAAATGCCAATTTTTACTTTCAAGCATAACTAATATTGTAAGCTTGCCATGGTGATATTTATATAAAAAATAACACCGCTTAAAACAAGACTTACTATAATTAATTTTGCGTGTAGTTAAATGTTTTATTAATATCATCTAAAATAATATACGACAATAAAACTTAACGCTTGAAGATATTTTCTGACAACCAAACCTTCGTGATAAGCAATTTTTTTTAGATTCACTTACTGTTTCTTTACGACAACAGGCACCGTCTACTAATATAATAAATAAACTCACCTTCTTAAAAAAGAAAATGCTTATTAATCTCATACACATAATAATATCTTCACGCCAAATCCCTTGCTGGGTAGGCAGAGACAATTGAGCGTCACTTGTCACGATCTCGACATACCTCTTTCGCTTCTTCGTCACTCATCAACCTCTTCATACATGCTCTTTTGTTTCGATGGCTTTTTATTGCACCTTCGGCTATGGTTTTATTTATTTGATCGTGGTAGGTGAGTCTTGGTCTGCCAGGGCATCTTTTACCCACGACTTTCGCATTATATATCTGGTTCGTCAATCTCTCTTCACTCATCCTTTCGACATGCCCGAACCATCGAAGCATGCCTTTCCTTATTATTGTCTCTATGCTTTCTTTCATATCTAACCTTTTACGCATTTCGTTATTACATCTGCGATCCGTCAAGGTGACGCCGCATATCCGACGTAACGACCCCATTTCTACTGCATTAACTCTACTCTCATGCGTATTCTGACATATCCACGTCTCGCTTCCATACATAAGTGTTGGTACTAGCATGGCATTCTGTATGGGGCTTTATCACTGACATTGACTGGCGATGAGAGAGTTGACCCCAGGGCACCGTCAACACTATTTCCCGCGTTCACTCTTCTTTTAATATCCCTATCATGCTTCCCATCCGCAGTGAAAACACTGCTCCAATATATAATTTCATTTCCTTGTTCTAAAGCTTTATCATCAATCTTTATCGTCACTTCTTTCAAACACTAGTACCTTGGTTTTTCTCGCATTCAAACGGAATCCTTTTTCTGCACATCCCTCTTTCATTTTTGTGACTAGTGATTGCAGTTGTTCGGACGATGCCATAAGAACAGAAAATATGTATTTGTTATTTACTATATCTAAATCTTTTTGTAATATTTTTTCTTACTCTGCACTCATAATATTCTTCTGTCACTCTCCCAGGTCAGTCTGTTAGGTTAGCTGGTAGAGAATACCTTCATGGTGTTATGCTCGCCCATGTACATCTTTTTATATATTTTGAGTATTTGAATATATATTTGTCTATCTTTTTGTTTCAGGTATGCTACTCGTTATATTTTATCTTGGTAAGAATAACATCAAAGAAAAAAATATATATATATTATTCATAAATTCATAGTAATTTGCAATAACTATGTAAATAGCATTGGTGGAGGTACCTACCTCGAAATACGAGACATCATGAATACATAAAGATATCACTAACTGGTTTCGCTAAATATATGAGTTCTGTTCAAAAACTATCGCGAATTATTATCCGGTATATAAGCCCAGATTTATTCGATTTTTAGTGGCGTTATGTTGGCACTCGTGTTTCTTACTTATTTTGACAACGTAGGCCATTTTAAAAGTTTTTTTTTATTATTTATTTTTTTATAATATGGCATTTGTTACAATTTGCCAGTGTCAAAGACGGGTTAAATAAATAGGACTTGAAAAATTTGGAACAGGATCAAAAGAGTAAATACAAAAATGGATAATTAATAGAAAAATACATCATTATGTACAAAAATAAGAGAATAAGTAATGGATTATATATATAGGATAGCTATATTTATATTTTAATATTATTATCTACAATAAATGAACCAATTATATTATATATAAATTTACTTTGTTTGTTATATACAAGTAGGGATGAAATATTAATAGGAAATGGAACTCGGTGTGAAATAAGGGAGGAGATGAACAAGGAACGGTCATATAAGGGACAAGAGAAAAATATATGATTCATATCCTCCACATCCAATCCACATTCACACATGTCGCTGTTAAAAAGTTTAGTTAATTTTTGACAGCTATTTTGGTTGAACGCTTAAAATAATGGCTTGTCTTCGATTTCGGTATATTCCAAAAACATCTGTAAAATGTATACGCATTCTATATGTTGACTGTGGCATATGGTGAAACTACCTTGGCCCAAAGCAACGTTTATCGGCGGTAAAAAATGCATGAGCTAAGACCGAAAAAAGCGCGCCAAGTTCACTAGAATCTTTAGAAGCGAGTTCTTGTCATATGGTCGAACGGTCAATAATTAATATTATCTAAGAGTTTTGCGTAATTTGCACGAAGAAATCCGCCAGAAACGCCCGGATTCGTGAAAGAACAAAAATTGGCTTTCAGCAACACGCATCCTTGCTTTGGCTCCACTTTTTGACAAAACAAACACAAATGATCCCGCAGCCACCGCATTCCCCAGACTTGGTCCCCTGTCATTTGTCCTGTTTCCAAAACTGAAGAGGCCCATGAAAGCACGACTCTACAGCTACAAAGGCTGTAAAGACGGATCATCGAAGGAGCTGAACAAAAAAAGAGATCACAAAAATGATTTCATGAAGTGCTTCGAAGATTGGAAAAAACGTTGGCATAAATGTTACTTGGAAGGTTGGAATTACTTTGAACAAAACAAAATGGATATTGATGAATATATAAATACTTTAAAAAAAACTACAAAATTTGCGATATTTTTTGTTTAAGTAACGACAGTGTCTCTTTCCGGGTGGTCAGAAACCACGCTTTTTTAAAAGAAGCGGATTCATATTTATCCAACCTTACTATAGGCCCATCATAACAAGCTCGTCGATGTCTAGCGTACTAAAATCGAGAAATAAATTATTGTGTCCCCCACCAGGAATTGAATTCGGTAAACCCGCGTCTAAATCCAAGGACTTTATCGCCAGTCCACGGAGGCAGTTTGTGTAAAAATTAGAATAATGACATCAACAATTTATGATTTAGGTAACCTTTAAAATATCTTATAAATTACATCCATTAATTAAAGATTATAAGGTTCAAAATATATTCGGAGAAACTGATCAAAACAAGAATTAATATTTCTTAAGTATTTAAAATAAAATATGTCATTATGTTCTAAAGTTTAAAACTTAACGATATCCAAGATTGTAAAAAGTGTACAAAGAAAGACATCATACTAATAAAGTTTGACAAGGCCCCTTTACAGCCGCATTTAAGTTATTTTAAGTGTCTTCATCTTAAGGTTCCTACTGCCAGTTCTGTTCTTTGCTCAAATATAACACTTTCCAGGCACGATAGATATACGAGTATGTAGTCAGTAAATTATATAACATAACACTCGTACCTAATAGAATTATGTACTTAATCATAGACCTAACCAAATTCCGGTGGGAATGTACGGTGACAAAATAAAGAACAAAGAATAAAATTATATTTCTCTACAGCCTAAATGCAGTACGTCTAAATCCATCAGCCGTCTAAAAAGGTAAGATTATACTGCAACAACACTGCACAATAGAGGTAGATCCAGTAACATTCGAATTGACATCAAACAGACAAGGAAAGTAACCTAAATAAGACGCTAAACAGAAAAACGAAAGTGCACACAATGTGTAGTCACAAACAACTTGTCAATATAAAAATTGTTCGACATTGAACTAGAGATAAAATTGGCAATATACATAACCAAGCCAAGACGAGTTTTACCACATTCCTTTGCAAAAAATAGACTAGGTAACCAAATGAAAACCAATTTAGCTCCAAGACTTCCATTCAGTAATGGCTTGCAAACAATTCGTATAGGAATACACAAGTTTACGATACTCAACTAACTGGTTCTCTTCATGATCATAAAATTGTTAGTTGACACAGGGTGAGGTTTGAATGAGTATAATTTAAATAATTTTATTTGATAAGAAAACTTACAAGTAAACAAAACATAGGTACCTATAGATAGATAGAAAGACTAATTACAAAGTTTTACAGTAGTAGATACAAAATATACAAAATTAAGAACCGGGTGACTAAGCTATAGAATACAAACTAATTTGAGAAAGAAAACTAATGAATAAACAATTATTAGCATTTAACAAAACAATACTATTATATTTAAATGTATTAATGATCCCAAAAAAAGTATAAATATCCTTAAAGTACAAAAGATATTCAAAATAAAAAAATGTACACAATTGAGTAAATGCAATCGCAGGCATGGCAGATGAAAATAGTTTGAGCGATCTACAAACTGTAATAAAATAGCTTGAAAATAAATCAATAACCCAACGAATAGCACAAAAAACCTAACAACCCGCAAAGTGCCTAAGGATACTGTGGTCAAGTATAGAAACATGCAAATGTTTTGAAGAAAAACAGGTCTACGATGTGCATCGTTGCTTGCATTACAATTATAATAATAATATACAAGTAATTTGCATATTGGTTTAATTTTATAACACTTACCATAAAGATATTTTAATGTTTCATTAAATAAAGTTTAATTGTAGGTCTTTTTATTATTTTATTTTACGCAGGTGTTTAAAAGTGCAAAACACAGAAATTTTTTTCGAGCCAATAAAATGTTTACTTTGTCAAGTGATTTTACCTTGTTTTACATTTTCTTTATGTGTGTATTTGACATATTTTGATAGATTGCATCCGATATCTATTTTGAGCACGTGAATACTGCTGCATATTTCCTTGCTCGTATTATTCTTATTATGGTGTTCGGATAGCTCTTCTATATTTATACCTTCAGGAATTCCTATCTCCTTGGTTTATTTGCATGCTCTCAATATGTGTTAGTATAATTTGAACTACTCTATCTAAACTGGATATCTGTGTCTTGTTTAACTACTTTAGCCTAACTAAAATATTGTAACGTTTATTTTAATTTTTATTCTAGCTCTATCAGTTTGGTAATTTAGTTAATATTGTTATCAGCGCATTCATAGATAAGATCAGGGAATCCATATCGTCTGTTTGATTATGCACTGCTTCGTAATAATAGTGTTACTCAACTGCAAAAGTATGTGAATGTCACAGCTAGTGAGCCTTGCGCGACGGATTTGCCCATATTCGATTTGCAAGCTCATTTGCAAGTCCGTTGTAAAACGTCTCGGCGAGAAGTCGTCGAAGCCTGTGATGTACGGAGTGAACAGACTCTCAACTCGTTTTGGTCGAGTAAACTACACAAGTCCGAACGAAAAGAAGTTGCAGCGCGTCATGCGCGCGCCGGGTTCAGTCATCAGTCCGCACGCGTTTGTCGGGCCGCTAACCCGCGCGTTTCGGTGTGCCTCGGTGCACCTTCAAATCGCGACTTTTGAGTTTCGTATTATGTGCGTTTACGACCGGTTTAACTGTACCCTTAACACTTCCTATAGTGACAGCTGAAGATTTAGCAAGGACGTTAATGATTCGTTTATAGTGATTACTTAACAAGTATTTATTTAGAATAGTGTTTAACAGTTAACTGTGTAGTCTTTCTGTGGTGTGAATCTGCAATCGCCTGTCAGTTTACTTCTAAATAGACGAGTTATGTGTTATCGGTGCAACAGTGTTTAATGGGAACATATGCAAGTGAAAAGTGCTAATTCTGTGGTAGGTAGGCTTCGTCAGTGACTTACGTTACGTTTCACCGAACCCGATACAAAAAGTTGTTTTGTGAACGAGTTGGACTACGGAGTATTGCATTGCTTTCCCTCTATCCTATTGATTTATGGTAAGTCATGCATTCAGTTTCCCTAAACGCTATCTACTCGCCGCCTAATAACGAACAATCAGATTGCTGTACGGATAATTAATGTATGCTATTGTATCCTATAGCAGGGGTTATCGTTTATCAAATTAGACATACGATGCTAATTGTAATAATTGAATGAACTTTAATTTAAATCTATAGACTTAAAAGCAATGTCCTTGATAATTTAGATTGTAATCGTATAGTTGACTTCGATGTTGATATAAACGTAAGCAAGCGTATCAAAATTGAAAGAAATAAGTGAAATGAAAGTAACATCGATAAAAATAATAAATCGTCACGCGAATTCATCATAGTAGCACAACCGGACACTGTAAAAGCTCAAGTCGCCCAATTTGGGATTAATTAATCCGAATGAGTGAATGACTTCGCAGTTTCAAATATTTTCGATAGTGGGTCATACCGTTTATTAATTGCGAATTACTGTCGAGCAAGTGGTACTGCTATTGTATGCGAAATCGACCGGCACCTGAGATCTCCATTCACTTTTTAATTTGTGTCCAAAATGAGACCTAATAAGGCTCAAATAAGTAAGGCGAAGATTTCTTACTATTAAAATATTTGTTTCAACAAAAATAATATCTACTAGCATTACAGGCATCATTATGTTCCTTTAAAGAATTGGGAGTCATTAGGATAAGTCCCTCATTTAGGTATAAAACTTAAATGTTTAAGACCTAATTTAATAAAATTCGATGACGTTTAAAATCTTTATTCAGATTAGTTTTGGGCTAACAAATGTTGATGTGACAATTGAAACCAGAATGTGATTTTGCAACAATAAACAATTGCATTGTGTAATTATCAGTATGTAATTTAATTGTTAAGCTTGCATTACTTTTAACAAATAAAGGTTATATACCTTTTGGGTTCTACAACATTTACTTTGTTATTGGAGTTTGTGGCCGAGTATTTGCTTGCTTGCAAGTAGGTCGCTATCACACTTTGCGACCTCTATACCCGTATTTTCATGGGCATTTTCATTTTCGTTTTCTGTGCCATCGCTTCGCCTGGGGTAAACTGTCTTTAAGTTTCTGGAATAAATCATGATTTGTAGGACGATGGTTGCCGACGTTTATTATGCTCACGTTACATAAGGCTAGCTTTACTAAGCTATGTTAGCGAGCTAGTAGCTTGCCTTTTGGTCTGGCTTTACTGTCCTAACATAGAACGGGCTAGCACTATTTGACTAAAGCTAAATAAAATAAAATGGAAAACACGGCATAGGCGATCATACGAGTACTAGCTTTAGCGGCCAAGTTAGAGATCTACAAGACATAGTAAACTTAGTAAGGGAGGCGCTACTGGCCTAATAAAAACATTCCTATAAACTATCCTGGTTTAGGACGTTAGCTTAGAAGTTAATTCCGAAATCCAGGATTTTTTCGCACCTAGACTCTAGGAGACCTTTGTGAGTTTCCGAAGTTATCTGTTTACTTCTAGGAAGGCCAGGAGACTTGTCACGTTCCTGTAGACTTCCGGAAGTGTTCTGTGTCTTTGGCCGCACTGGTGCATTGATGGATACATGAGCTTTATGCTGGCTTCATTAACGCTAACTTATTATACTAGCATTACTTGCTATCCTGGCTTCGTAGAACTAGCCTTGTGTATCCCAGGCATTACGGTTCGAGAGACACGCCTCGGTCACGATCGCCGTTGATTTTAGTAGCCCCGACTTATTGGTGTAAATTGCAATCGCCCTTGATACCAAGCTAGGCTATTGCGAAGTCATGACTTTGACTGTAAGCTTCTTATGTGGCCGATGATTTTAACGTTGTGTTTGAAATTTTCACTTTTATTGTATGAATAAATTTTAAAAAGTTATATATTGTCTGTTTTTGTTGTCACATTTGTTAAACATCGGTCTTTTTTGCCGTTTTCTGTAGAAGATTTGCTTTGTGTTATTATTTCTGTTGTCATTAGATTTAACATATGTTCTTTTCAGTAGAGTAACCGCTATTGTGTTTTTAGCTAGCATCTTAACCTGCTTCTGTTGAATTATATTTAATATCAATTTATTAGTTTTACGGATCACTATGACCTGTTAGTATGCCAGTTAATAATGATGATACATATATAAAAATAAACGTTGACAATAACAAACAATGAAAGTATTAGTAAGTAATAATTTATTCAGTAAGTAGGCCTACTTTAGGCACTTTTACACGTCAATACAATAACAATTATTTATTTTAACAATATAAATTAAGACAAAACAGACACATCAATCCACCAAACAACTTTATATACATTCTGAATGTATATATAATGTCATAAATGTATTTTGCAGCTGTATACGGGCGTTGTCATACTACATACTAATTTCTTTCCATAATATGTTTCCTGAGCAATACTTTAAAACCTTCCCTAGAAGATTATTGTTGTTCTCATAAAATAAGTTCTGTATTAAATTGGATATAGAGTGGTGAATGTGTTAGGTAGTAAATCAAACCTGATTTACTACAGCTTGTATTAATCTAGTAGCCATAAATTTTTGAATGTCGTATAATTTTCAATAAACACACTGCCAATTCGCGAGTTTGTTCCGCTAAAATAATTTATTGCGTGTTTTATAAGTTTGGAGTTGTAAAATGATAATTTAATTGCTTTATTCTGTAAGTTTTAACCTTTAGTTCGACGGAAGTCTTACATCAGGGTAATGAAAAGAAAAAACATATTATTTTTATTCTTTTGTGTAAATTAATGTTTGAAAAAAAGAATTAACCTTGCTTTTTGTTTGATAGTTGTGATTTCTTATAAATGGCTTAGATGATTTACACGCAACAAATGAATTTTGTCTTTGGGTACCATCATTATGACATTTTAGGCGATTCTCGCACTGTGTATCGTGCATTAAGTCAAAAATCCAAATTCAAAGTCAAAATATCTTTATTCACATAAACCTATTACAGGCATTTATGAAACATCAATAATTTAATTATTTTGAATGATTCTACTCCTGCTAGTAGAAGACTAAGCAGCAAAGTGGTCCAAGGAGTAAGCTGTTAGCAGAAGACCAGCAGCTTAGCAGATTCCAGTGACCTGTTTATGTTTAATCTGACTGAGAAAGGAATCTGCAAGAAAAAAGCTATATCAGATTTACAAAATGAAACATATACAGAACTACACCACAACGATCAATTAACATTTAATTTTTAATTTAATTTAACCAATTAACATACTTTTCTTTTACAACAATTATTTTTAACAGAAATAATATATATCCCATAATTATATATACATACACTACACTATACATATATACCAGTCGATCATCTCGGACACCACGGGCTTTCTTGTGCTAGAAGTGCTGGCCGCATTCCTCGTCACGCGGCTCTCAACGACATCATCCGAAGGGCTCTTGTCACTGCCGGTGTACCCGCAATCTTAGAACCATCTGGGATTGTGCGGAGCGATGGCAAGAGACCCGACGGAATGACTGTTGGGCCGTGGAAACTTGGCAGATCTCTGGTGTGGGATGCGACGTGTGTAGACACATTAGCTCCATCTCACATCCAGGCGACCTCGTCAGGTGCGGGGAAAGCGGCTTTTTCTGCGGAGAACCTCAAATTGCGCAAATATGCCAACCTTAGTTCCGGTTACGAGTTTGCGCCGTTTGGGGTCGAGACGATGGGCCCATGGGGACCGTCAGCGAGGCGCTTGGCCAAGGAGTTGTCAAAGCGGCTGACAGAAAGGTCTGGAGACAGGAAGGCTGGCAATTATTTCTGCCAACGTATTAGCCTCGCTATACAGAGGGGAAATGTTGCCAGTCTCCTTGGGACTATCTCGGATGGGACGTCTCTAGAGGACATTTTTTATTTATAGTTTAGTTTATTTTTAATTTTATTATTTAGGTAGCTTTTATATTGTAATTCTTTTATACTGGTTGTATTTTACTTCGAATAAAATATGTACTATAATTTACACTATACATGTATTAGGTAGATTGTAAACAGATTCGGCCATTACTGCTACGAATTTATACTTACTTGACACGGCCTCATTACAGCCACGATCTTATTTAAGTAGTTTAAGTTAGTTTTACTTGCTTATAGCAGTAACGTTATTCCTAACATACATAAATATGGATTATTACCTGTTACGGCCCAAACATTATTACCAAATTGTTTAGTACATACTCGTATATGTTTAGGTTATGTGGAGGTCTAATGAATGATAAAAGGCTGTAATTAATGATAAAATAACAAATAAAACATTCCACTTTTTTTTTTTTTTTATCGTCTAAAGAATAAAACTTAGATACAAAAATATTAAAATAAAATTGATTAAAAAACTAATTATAAATAAAACTAATAATACCTATGAAATTAAAGCTATTCTACAAAATAAAGGACTTACCACCAGGGACGGTACCTAAAACGCTCGCCGCATTTCCTCGTTGAATTATAATCGACATATAATATAATTATAATCCACTATTTAAACAATCTAATGTTGCCGCCAATGTTTTAGCTAATAAAGTGTTTATGAATGCTAAAAAACAATGTTTTGATGTGTCTATTTTATTTAAATACCAAAATATATTTTTATTACTTAACTGGCATTACGGACGTAAAAATCTGCGACGCGAAACGAAGCTATACTAATTGCTTTATTAAACATTAGCTCGAAGTTTTTTGCGTAACAAAGTCCAAAATTACCACTCATTATAACCTTTAATTCACAAATTATTCTTAGCTTATTAGGTTTATAGAAAATGGATTTATAATTTAAGTAACAAAATCTATAAATATTCACTTAAAAAGTATCTAAAAAATAATAATCAGGTGTTAGGCTGACTGTTGGTGGTAATTTGCCCAGTCTTCCGGGGCGGGAAAGTATCCACCGTTCGTGTCGATAAACCCAGTAAAATTATAAGTTACGGGATCAACCGCGAATTGCCGTCATGCCCAGTCAAGACGGCATAGTGTTAGGGACTGATGACAGATTCCAGTTGCTAACCTTGGACCTCCCGTGCCACTTACCATCAGGTGGGCGCAAGTTAACCGTGCTAGGTTATAAAAATAATAAATAAAAATTATATATATTTTTAAAATACCATGCCTCCGTGGTCTAGTGGTAACAAACGTTACCGTGAACTCGGGAGGTCGTGGGTTCGATTCCCACCGGGGGCAAGTTGTACATTGTATAATTTGTCTCGGTCTGGGTGTTTATATGTATATTTGTATATATTTACAAAAAAAAGTATAATATGTAGTTTATCAACCATCTAGTTTCCGTAACACAAGCCTCGTAGCTTACCACGGAAATTAGATGGCGCTGTGTGGCCTGTCTGGAAATATTTATTATTATTTATCGCCACACCTGTATGTATGTTTCGGTATATAGAATAGGCTCACATTTATACATTTAGATTTATTCCTTGCATATTTATTTATTTGTAACCATTGTAATTGTTGCGATAAATAAAGTATTTTCTTTCTTTCTTTCTTTCGACGGATTTTTTTACTTTAATCGTACAATGAGGTGTATCACTAACTTTTTATCACGATAGATGACGCATGATAGATGGTACCTAATATAACTGTCAGTTGCATAGAAAACTTGTACTTTTATTACGAAATTTATTATTTTCTGGATATTATGCCGAAGTGAGCAGCTTTTAAGTGTACAAATTGAGATTTCTAAGCGAAATCAAAGATAAAGTGATCTTAAAATTGCCGTTCTATTTCTAATTCGTTCTATTTCATTTTTTAAGGTAGGTAACGTAAATTTAAAATACATTATTCTGTTATAAAAATAAAAAACTACAATAACATTTACTAAATGATGCGGTATAGGTGTAAAACAAGGTACCAGTGCCGCTAGCGACATCTACAAAAAGCTTTGCCTGATACACCTCATTGCATAGACTTAATTTTGGTTTAACTCAGTCTTATTCTATTGTGCCTAATTATTTACCTACATTGTAAGCGACTGTTATTTTAAAACATTTTCAAACAGCCATTTCAATCACCATTGTAATTCACTTGTTCACTAATGTAAACCGTGTTAAGAACAACATTTCTCCGATGATCATCATCAGTTCATTGATTACGAACAGGCGCACTATTCTCGCCATATTTGTGTACGAATTTAAAACGATAGGTATTAAAAAAAAACTATTAGGAAACGCGTAAAATATGAAAACATTCATCATCATTACAGCCCCTAGAACACAGCGTCCTAGACTTCTACTGTTAAAGATGTGCCTTATATTTCCAGACAGGTCACACAGCGCCATCTAGTTTCCGTGGTAAGCTACGAGGCTTGTGTTACGGAAACTAGATGGTTGATAAACTACATATTATACTTTATTTTTTGTAAATATATACATATTATACATATAAACACCCAGAACGAGACAAATTATACAATGTATAACTTGCCCCCGGTGGGAATCGAACCCACGACCTCCCGAGTTCACGGCAACGTTTGTTACCACTAGACCACGGAGGCGGTCTAACTATTGCACAAGTTGATATTAATGACCGAGACCGACGGTTTAACGTGCTCTCCGAGTCACGGATACGTTGTGTACCACGAATGTACGTAAAAAAATACCTCATTGGTACATCCCCGGTTTCGAAGTGCGAACGGCAGCCGCTCAAATGAATTTTTTATTGAAAATTCGTTGTCGTTCACTTTCCGAATGCATATTTTTTTGTAGGCCAAGGTCGCGTTTTTCGGCTTCGCTGTCGCTCGGCTGCAGATGCATAGGCCCGTTGTCATCATACCAGCACTCGTACTTCTCTCTCTTAGTGCGGGTGTAGTACATTAAAATTATACAAGACGACAGCATATACACACATCAATCATTAATAATATAATTCTTTATTGCACACAAAATATAAAATAATGTACATAGGCGAGCATAATACCGTATGGTATTCTCTACCAGCTAACCTTTGGGAGAGTGAGAAATTCTTATAATGGGTGCAGAGTACGAAATAAGAATAATAATAATAGTTAAAATCAATCATAAATATACCATAGTAAGCATAAATAACATACCAATATACGAGGGGCGTTCAAAATATTCTCGGTATTGATACGTTACAACCTCTTTTATATATATATTTGTTACTGGCCGCTAAGATTCATCCATTGACATTAAAAAAAAGTAAAATTGGAACCGAGATGTTCTTTTGTTTTTCTGCAATTGCCGAACAAACATGAACACCATGAGCGAATTAACAATTTTAACGAAATTAGAGCACCGATCCGTCATAAAATTCTTGACAAAACAGGGTAAAAATCAAAAAACCATAAAAGAGGAAATGGATTGTGTTTACCGTGAGTCTGCTCCTTCTTTATCTACTATTCAAAAATGGTCAAGCGAATTTAAGCGTGGAAGGGAGAGTATTGAAGATGACCCTAGACCTGGCCGGCCTGTAGTGGCTACCTCACAAGAAAATATTGATAAAGTGGAAAAACTTATATTGGAAGACGGCCGAGTGAAGGTAAAATCTATAGCTCAAGTAACCAATCTCTCTATTGGTACCGTACATGACATTATACATGACCATCTTAATATGTCAAAAGTAAGTGCAAGATGGGTTCCGCGAATGCTGACGCTTCTTCAAAAGGATATGCGTGTGGCTTGCTGTTCAGATTTTATCGACCTGTGTGGTGAAAATCCCGATGAGGTGCTGCAAAAAATAATTACTGGAGATGAAACCTGGGTTCATCATTATGACCCAGAGAGCAAACAGGAGTCCATGCAGTGGCACATTAAGGGTTCAGCTCATCCCAAGAAGTTCAAGGTAATCCCGTCAGCTGGCAAGGTCATGGCCACAATATTTTGGGATTGTGAAGGAGTTTTGCTTATCGATTATAAAGAAAAAGGTGTAAATATCACAGGGCAGTACTACGCTAACGTTATACGTCAATTAAGAGATGCGATCAAAGAAAAGAGGCGAGGAAAGTTAACCAAAGGTGTTCTGCTTCTGCATGACAACGCCCCTGTCCATACTGCTCATATTGCCAAGGCAGCTATTGTTGAATGTGGGTTTGAAACTGTTACTCATCCACCCTATAGTCCGGACTTAGCCCCAAGCGACTTCTTTTTGTTTCCCAATCTTAAAAAGGATCTGCGTGGAAATAAATTTTCTGACGATGAAGCGTTGAAGACGGCCGTGGAGGAGCATTTTTACACCAAAGATAAAAAATATTTTTATGAGGGATTAAAAAAAATAATTGATCGATCTTATAAGTGTATGAACATAGGGGGGGAGTATATTGAAAAATAAAAATATCAAACTTTTCGTACTTGTTTGTTTTTATCCACATACCGAGAATATTTTGAACGCCCCTCGTATAAATATGTCATACGATATAATAAATACTTAAATTAAATAAATACTAATATAATAATTATCTATGTCAAGATGTGGAAATTATGTGTCATTTGTTTTTTTAGAAAAAAAAATTCATGGTAATACTCTTACATATATTAATATGCATAACATGTAATAGAAGAGTACCTACCAAATGTTTTGTTTTGCTTGGTTATGGAACCATTTTAAAAAGTATTCCATTGTGGTATAGTATTTTAGAAAGAAGATTTTAGCACCTCCCGAATACCGTATGTGGATGTATTGATTTTAGTTTCTGATGATTTCTGCTACTAGTATTCATACTGTCTCGCGAGAGAAAGGATCGAGTATAACTTGCTGGGCCTATCAAGATCGAATATCAATCGAGTTCGAGAATCGGTAGGCAGGTCAAACGATCACACGCACTGCTTCCGCTGAGTCACGGCACGCACGTCCGTACCTCATCAAGGCGATATTGTGAATGGACCGAACCGCCACTCATTATGATATAAATTCTGCCGTATTCGAATTTCAAATCGTGATTTAAGAAAAATATAGGTCTGCTTTTATAATGACTTTAAGTTTTAATAAATAATTTAGTGTTATTACTTTAAGAAGAAGAAGATGACAAATTTCTAAGCATTCCATGGATTCACCGTTCGGGTGCCGGTCCATCGTGTGTGGATAAGAGAATGGTGCCTCGGGATGTCTTAAGAAAAGGAGGCCTCCCTTTTTTATTTTATTGCGCGATAATACGCTCAACATCCACCATTCTACTTCTCTCCCTACCCAACCAAATACTGTATGATTCCGTTAATGCCGTCTTGGAAGCTCGTTCCATAAATGTATTGACGGCAGACCTGCTTAGGCCCAATTTTTTCAGTAAGTGATGCAATGATTTTGCTGGAACTCCTCTCGCACCAACTTCCACTGCGTAAAGCTGAGTTTTGAACCCGTTCCTGATCATTTCTTCTGTGAGATCATAATATTTATTCGACTTCATGTTGTGGTCTTTTGGAATATTTGATTCCCACGGAACAATAATAAATTGCATTAGTTTTATGAAATTTTATTAATAAAGTGATGGCGAATTAAAAAAACAGCCAGATATAGCCGTAGTCAAATGATGACGTCATTTATAGCCTTTCCTACATTCTACGTTTGCCAAAGGTATGGACAGAGATGCCTTATAAAAGATTCTGTACAGTACTGCATGCGTGGCTAGTTCAGGAATGTTTCTATACTTTGGAGGAATACTATGTGTATTTTAAGCAACACAAAGGTTTTTGTGAAGTAAAGTTACTAAAGAAGCAACGCTGAGTTTTTAGTAACTTTACTTCTATAACAGTTGTTGTAAATTTTTGCATGCTTATGGCGAAATATGTGACCCATTTAATATTAATAAGACCTAATATTGTTTGTTACCTTGTTTCCTGCAAATAAATATTTCATTTCATTTCCTTTCTTCCCATAACAACCCAGTGGAAAGGACTTCCTTTAATTATCAGACAGGCACCATTTCTTTAAAAGACAAGTTATACAAATACTTACTTAACAATCAGAATAAGTCGGCATTACTCACTTATTATATATATATATATATATATATATGTATGTAATTAATTTGTGTTTTTTAGTAATACATAATTGTAACTTTCAATTTTCTTTGTAACCTTCTGCACCCGCTTATTACAGATCTCAGTCACAAAGGTTAGTTGGTAGAAAATGCATTCACGGCATACTTGCTAAGCTTGCCTATGTACCAGCACTTGTTTTGGTTTTGTACAATATATATATTTTTTTAATTGAAGCAATTTATTCGGAGTAAAGTACAAAGATTAAAAAATAAAATAAATAAAGAACTAAATTATAAAAACTAAAAAAATAATAAATAAAATTACGACTATTCGATGGGCGTAGTGTGCCGAGGACACTCGCTGCGTTCCCCCGCTGAACAGCTAGGCTGACCCTTTGAACAAGATATTCTCTACTTAAAGGGTCACCCGTCGCCAAGTGGAGTTTTTTACCAAGCTCGCGGGAGAACACAAGAGCCTCCTCGGACCACGGGCCCATCGTTTCAACTGCAAATGGAATGAAATGGTGATTGATGATGATGATTTATTATTATTATTAAATATATCTTCCAAACATATCAGACAGACAGACAAATATTCTTTCTCAGCCCCTAGAAAAGAAGAGTCCTATACTTCCTTTAGTACAACAGGGACCGCCGAGGCATTGAAACGGTGGTGTTGAAAATCTATGACACATGTACATGCCGGGGTTCGAACTGACCTTTTAGTGAGAAGATAATATACTTTTTATTAAACAAAAAAGCTGTTGATAACTTTGTCTGCGATGGAACGTAGCTTCATTCAAATAACCTGTTCATTAATATTTAATTATGACTATAATTTCACCGCCATGTAATTTATACTAGAGTACTCTGTAATTAGGCGCTGCTCGTCGGTTCAAAGCAAAGAAGGCGTATATGATTAAACAGCGGCACATTAATGGTTGTTACAACTCTTTCCTTAAAATCCTACAAAGGTCAGTTTAAACTTTTTAAAGAGTTTTGTTTTCGTTTTTTAGGGTACCAAATTTGTGCAATTTTTATGTTTCCTTATTAGTTTTATTAAAAAAAAAATGTATAATTTTATTTTAGAAGTCATATTTTTATTTTGTAAATTTGCTAGTTTTTGTTAATTTTTTTTTTGTTTTAACAGTAATATGTTTCTAATTTCATCTTCTTCTTTTTATATTGGTGAATGCTGTGACACCTAATTGCATATATATACATATACATACATAATTATACTATGTTATGTGTGTGATAATATAGGTACTGATGTGTGTACTATATAAATAAATAAATCATCCCGGCATGTACCAATGAGAAATACACTTTTTTTACGTTCATTTGCCATAGATTTACAACACCACCGATCCCGTGCTTTGGTCCCGGTTCCACTAATATTGATATCAGATCCTCGTTAAATCCCAGTCTGGCTAGCCAAATTCTCGAGATATATGTTCTCCGAGTTGGATTCTGCAACATTTGGAATTTGATGCTTTTCATTCAATTACTCCAATTCGCGTCACTATCGCCCAAACACGTCGGGTATACGGGAGTTCACAGCGAGGGAAAACCGCAATAAAATAACTGCAACTTGTGGCCTATATACATATATATAGTATTATATATAGTAAATTTATCGTTATTTATTTAGAATTATAGAGATAAAAGCGTGGTTTCAGACCACCCCGCAAGTAATACAATTGTAATGATGATGGATTCGAAGTCCAAGTCGTGTTATTTCTGAAAATGTCGACAATACTTAACAATACATCGATTTTCCGAGTTCATTTTTTTAACTGACTGCCTCCGTGGTCTAGCGGTTAAGTCCTCGGAGATACCGGGTTCGATTCCTGGTCGGGACACAAAAATATTTATTAATGTACATAAATACATTTAATTAATATTTAATTTATTTGTGATATTAATTTGGTACGATGGAGACATCGACGAGCTTGCCACTTGCTACATGATTGGCCTAAAGTAAAGTTGGCTAAATGTGAATCCGCTTATTTATAAAGGAAAATGGTCGTGATGATACTTTACTTCTTTTTTTTTTTGTAATCTAAATTATGATGCCCAGTTATTATATAAATGTCAGTGATCAATGGTATCATCAACACAGTAATAATGGTAACTTTTAATTGTTGATGCGTATAGCCAATAAATGTTTTACGGTTTTATTTATTGTCTGTTGAGAAATTCTAATTGCATGGCAAGTAACTGTTACGAAAAACTCTGTAATAGCGGAAGTAATGTAATATACGATATAGTCTGTTCGACGAGAGTAGATAAAAATAACACATACAAATCGCTAATCAATATATAATTACACACATCAAAAAAGTCTAGGGATCAAGCATGTTTATGCGGATTTCTTGTGATTGAGATGTGGCTTTGTAATAAATTTATGATTTTATAAATTTATATGGATCCTTTTTGGTGCATTTCATAATTTAAAACAGGAACTGTCAATCAAATTCGAGTAAAAGATGAAAATCAGCTGTCAATATTTTCCCTATAAAAACATAAGACGCATTGAAGACATTATTAGTGCTACTGTTTCCCTACTACTGATTAAAACCAACGTTATTATGGAGCGGCGACGTCATTTAAGCAGGGAAGAAATGATCAGAGCCGTGGGAATGATAGAAGCTGGTTCCCGGCAACGTACTGTGGCTTTAGCTCTGAATACAAGTCAGAGTGTTATCAGTCGACTTTGGACACGTTACCGAACCACTGGTACCGTGGCTGAGCGCCATGGAGGACGGTATCGCTGCACCACACGGAGACAAGACCGATACATTCAAATCACAGCTCGAAGAACTCCAACAATAACCGCCATGATGTTAGCCGTGAGCCTTCATCGCTCTTCAGGGAACTTAATTAGCGACCAAACAGTCAGAAACCGCTTGCATGAAGTGAACCTTCATTCCCGAAGACCGCTACGGGTACCACCTATAGCAATGCACAATCGTAGGACTCGATATCAATGGGCTCTTGAACACAGAAATTGGACAGAAGAACAATGGCGTTTCGTGTGCTTTTCTGATGAGTCTCGTTTTGGTATGAGGCCGGATACAAGACGTATACGACACTGGAGAACCCCTGGACGCCAACAGCGATTAAAATCCTGCCAGGAAGTCCATCCTTATAGTGGTGGAACCATCATGGTATGGGCGGGTATTTCGATCGGCGGAAGAACTGAGTTGATTTGGATCAGAGGCAACCTCAACGCTCAAATTTATGCTGAGACGGTTGTATCAGACGTCATCGTTCCTCTACAAGTGCATATCGGTCCCTTATTTCAGTTAATGCATGATAATGCACGACCGCACACCGCAAGAGTTGTAAGACAGACTCTCGCCGCAGCTAACATCAATGTCCTGCCCTGGCCTGCTCAGTCGCCAGACTTGAACCCGATTGAGCATGCATGGGATATTCTTCAGAGAAGAGCTCTGCCGAATATGGAGGGTATCCAGTCGCAAGAAGACCTTTTTTTGTTGTTGCAACGAACATGGGCGGCCATTCCACAGCGTGATTTGGATGAACTCATTTTGAGTATGCCAAACCGATGTTCTTGTGTTGTTAGTGTTCGCGGTAGAAACACGGATTATTAATTGTTTAAGTTACCCAATAAAATTAAAAAAAAAACTGTTATTTCAGTCTTTTTTTCGAACTTTAATGTTAGTGGTTCAAATGTCAAAAATCCATTTATTAGGAAAATGGCAATTTTTTTTACTAATGCAAAGGTGACTTGGTTTATCGTTACTGTAGACAAACGAAAACATTTTATTTGATCAATCCTTAAAGAAAATTTTAATGAATATCAATCAGGAGAAAAGTTATTGCAAAAATATATGTTGATCCCTAGACACTTTTGATGTGTGTATTTCCGAAATAAAAGTTTGGAGATGGGCCTTCCAACATAATCCCCAACTCGGTTATGAACTCTATTATGAATAAATTACGTGTTTATAGAACTGATGTAGGTATTCTGTACAGAGTCCTTTAAAGAAACTTAAAAAAATAATAGGATGAGAGCCGTTATATTTGTCACAATTTGTTGATGATGTGAAAAGATTGTGCAATATTTTTTTTATTAATTCCAATTTTAAATTATTAAAATAACTATTGGCTTAAATTCATTTGAAACATTGACATTATAAGTAAATTTAAAAAAAAGAAGCTATTTTATATACGTAGTTGTTATGTATAAGACCACAATATTATTTTGTAGACAGCATTCTAGAAAATAAAGATCTTTTGATTTTAAAAACAAACAAGAGCCCGATGATGTCAAGTCAAATATCTTTATTCACGTAAACCTATTACAGGCATTTATGAAACGTCATTAATTTAATTATTTTGAATGATTCTACTCCTGCTAGTTGAAGACTAAGCAGCAAAGTGGTCCAATAAGTAAGCTGTTAGCAGAAGACCAGCAACTTAGCAAATTCCAGTGACCTGTTAATGTTTAATCTGACTAAGAAAGGAATCTGCAAGGAAAACTCAGCTATATCAGATTTACAAAATAAAACATATACAGAACTGCACCACAACGATCAATTAATAACCTTTTGAATTTAGTTATCATGTCCGATGGGAAACAAAAAAGTACAAAATCTTCAACAAACATTTCTTTTCGAAGTTTATTTATTAATTACAAAACTGCAACGTTATTCCGGTAGTATTGGTTGGCAAACGATTTATTTCAATTGCGAATTGAGATTTAGGATTAGGTTTAATTATAGTGAAAGTTGTAGACAGGTTTAGTTTCTGGGATTAACCTCAAATTCTAGATTATCTTAATTTAATTTTAATCCTAACTTTATTTCCTAGTAATTTAAATGTCGGATTACACTTTGCTAAGTTCTTAATCACATAGATGCCTAATTTTGTTTGTTATAACTTTGTACATTCTATAATTATATATCCTATCTGTGGATAACGGTGTTAATTGTATAATTACCTGTACTATGTAATCTATATTTGTATTGTATCCTTATTGTACAATTGTTTGTTATTCCAAATAAACAAAATAAAAACGATGGTCCGGGCATGTTGAAAGGATGAGCGAAGAAAGATTGACGAACCAGATATATAATGCGAAAGTTGTGGGTGAAAGAGGCCCTGGCAGACCGAGACTCACATATTGTCACGTTAGGCGGGACATTAAAATAAAACAAAAGAATTTAAACAATGGAAGTTAATATATTAAGTAAAATGAATTTAACAGAAAGAGAGCAAGAGAATCTATAATTATATAAGGGATGGTCGTAAGCCAAACCTTAGCCCTATGCAGCGGTGGTGCACAAATAAAAATGAATGTACTGCACGTGGTCATGAAGTGACCCGTACTATTTTTAATTCAATACTTACCCAAGCTACGGGGGCGACAATATCAGTAGTGAAGGTCTAGGGGGTGTTTTAGGGAATATAATCATATAGAATTTTCAATTTAAGCCATAAATGTGTATTATTTATTGAGTAGATACTAATAAGTATAGTGGTCAGCGAAAAACCTTCAGGTGGTTAATAATAATAATTTCAACGATTATTACTGCCAAATTTCATGAAAATCGGTTCAGTAATTAAATCTAATTAAAAAGACTGCTTTTAGGAGCAACAACAATTCATAATACAATAATTCCAATAAATAAAATAAATAAATATTTCCAGACATGTCACACAGCGCCATCTAGTTTCCGTGGTAAGCTACAAGGCTTGTGTTACGGAAACTAGATGGTTGATAAACTACATATTATACTTTTTTTTTTGTAAATATATACATATTACCTATACATATAAACACCCAGACCGAGACAAATTATACAATGTACAACTTGCCCCCGGTGGGAATCGAACCCACGACCTCCTGAGTTCACGGCATCGTTTGTTACCACTAGACCACGGAGGCGGTCGTAATGTGTCATTTTTATCAATTCATTATAATTATTATTGGCTGTGGGGTCACATGTCGTATTTAGATGATAACTTCATAGAGCCTATATCTTATCAGGGTTTCAAAGAAGATTTTTGCCAAATTTCATCAAAATCAGTTAAGTAAAATTGGCGTGAAGGCAAGATAAACATACGAGTTCATATAGACATGCGGACAAAACTTCTTTTACATTTATGGATGTTACGCCCTGTAAACTGGTAATGTACTTGGAATATAGTTATGGCCCTGTGATCTGTAGATTAATCTTTATGTGGAAGCTAGATAAGAAATCTCTTCCGTGGTGCAGTCGGTCGGTCGTTCATCTTATGTTATTTTGTGATTTAGATTGATAGATAGATCAACTTCTTCTTTCAAACCAAAGACATCAAATAAATAACAACATTGTTAAAAAAGCATAATAATTAATTAATTAAATATTTTATTGCAAGTCAAATTGCCTCCGTGGTCTAGCGGTTCAAGTCGGTGGATTTAGACTCGGAAGTACCGGGTTCGATTACTGGTCGGGACACACAAATATTTATTAATTACAGCCCCTAGAACACAGCGTCCCAGACCTCCACTGCTGGGCTGATGGGCCTTCCAGAACATATATCTGGAGAATTTGGCCTACACTCGCCACGCCTGGCTAGATGGCTTGGCAAGGATATGATGTCAATTTTTAATGACAATTTATTAACGATTCCACAAGTTAGTATTAGTGTAACCGGGACCGACGGCTTAACGTGCTCTCCGAGGCACGGGAACAGTGGTTTTGTAAATCTATGACAAATGTGCGTAAGAAAAGTGTATTTCTCATTGGTACATGCCGGGGGGGTTTGAAGCGACCTTTGTAGGATTTAAGGAACGCGTTCTTACACCGCACCACACAAAAATATTTATTATAAATGCATTTAATTTATTTCTGATAATTCTCGAGTTTGGTACGCTGGAGACATTAATAAACTTGCCACTTGTCATGTAAAATCCGCTTATTTATAAGCGTGGTTTCTGATCACCCCGAAAGGAAAACGGTCGTGATTATACTATAATAAGTATTTTACAAAATAGTACAATTATATATATTACCGTAGGGGCGTAGAAAATAACTTAAATATATAACGATTTCAAACTATTAACACCTTATACTATATTATATTTATTTTAAGGAAAAAAAGAAAAACGAAATAACAGAACTTCGGAGAAGGATCGATCACAATAACTACTAGATATGCGTTAAAATTCATCTTGCATTAACTCATTGAGTAGTAAGTAACATTTTTCTAATAATATATGCGTAGATTACAAGAGTATTATGGTTAATAAGTCAGTGCAATTTGTTTCAAATAAAACATATATCGAACATTTCATTAATAAAACGATTTAAAAAAATATGATTCTACTCTTTTTTGTTGTGTTTTATGCCTAGATTCACAAAAAAAAAAACAATTGGAAAAACTTTAAGGTGTCAGCTTACCTCTTTTTTTTGTTGTAATAAAAACATTTTAATATTTATGTTGGTGATTAAATTACTTGACTAGATTAAAAATATACGAATCCTAAGACTATTTTTCTTAAATCCATGCCTCATAAAATTTAATTTATTTAAGTTGAAGCCGGAAACTAAAGCTGCGTTCTTTTTTTATTTGGTTAGACCAACTATCCTATATTTTATAACTAAGTGTCAATTTAGCACCGTTGTTCTAATCATTTGACAATGAACACTATTGCTGACAGTTGTCAATCATCATTCAGCACAATCACATAGCGGACCAGCCTCGCTTCAATGGAAAACTCTGGGTCAAACACAGTTTACTCCGTTATTGTATCGACTTAAAGATAATTTTAATAATGCATTGTAAATGAACTGGCTTATCACTTACATGGTCCTATTCTTGGTTTTCGAATGTTTAGGCAGATTACGATTACGATCGAATTCTAGGCAATGCTTAAGGATATCGATAAAAATAAACTGTTCCCGTAGTTGGTAAAAGAACAGAAAATCTACTGTATTTTACAGAGTAGACAATGTTTGAGAAAGCCACCTAGGGTCACTGTTTATGACTATTGTTTAATAAAGTGTTGCCATTTTATAAAAAAACTACCTTTTTGGGAGTTATAAGTTATAAATACACTAACATCTACATTTACCTTAACTCAAATTACATTAATTTATATTTTTCTAACTAATTATATTTTATTTATTCTTTATCTAATATTCTTAATCACCTCCGTGGTCTAGGCCGTAAACTTAAATGCGGAGGTGCTAGGTTCGATTCCAAGAACAAAAAACACAACAAAAAAATATTACGTTTCTCGATTCTGGTAAGCTACAGACCTGACCTAATTGTCATATAGAAAGGTTTGCTAAATGTGAATTTACTCCTTATAAAAGCGTGGTTTCTGACCACCCCGCTAGGGATGCAGTCGTGTTGTTACTTAACTTATTATAGACTAATATGAAGCTATTCGATCAGGTGAAATAAAATAAATCAAATTAACTGCATTTACGCTACGGTGACGCACTAAACTGCGCTCATTCATCAGGTCACAGTTTCCGATGCTTGAGAAAGTAAGCCATTGACCTTTTATAATGAGTAAGTAGATTTTATAATCGCGACAGGTGTTTCCAGCTGAGATTTGGACTTTACGAGTAGTTTCCAAATCGTTTAACGCTCGCATAATCCAATGTCAACCTGGGAGACCACGGCTGCAGCTCCTGCCGCAGGCTTGCCCTACTCCATGTGGGCCCAAACTAGCCTGCCGGAACCCCACCAACACCAGTCCACAAAACTTCACCGTGAGAGCTCCACCGCCGCAATTGCCGAATATGGCCTAGCCTCAGCTCCAGCCCTGGTAGTGGACGCTCCTCATCTAAGCTTCTCAATAATAATCTTCCACTACGAAAGTCCACAAAACTACAAGTATAAGGACGTAGCGCCAGGATAATTTAATCTAAACATTTTTTTTTGTTGTTTGTTCTCTTTCTCCCGATGGATGATGAATAAGGTGATAGGGAAGGCAAAGGGTCTAGCCCATACAGCCAAGTCTGACCTAATATATCTTTCTTTTCTATGAGTTAATGAGGTCATCATCAAATTCCAGATGCTGCAGAATTTAATGCTTTTCTTGGAGTCACTCGCGGCACCATAGCTCAAACACGTTGGGTAAAATATGGGAGTTGACAGCGCGGGAAAACCGCAAAAAATTAACTGCAACTTATGCCCCATATTTAAAGTCCAATTTATCGTTTTCCATAATTATTCACATTGTAGCATTATTAAACAAAACAACACCACTTTTGACCAATAATATCCACAGTAAATTAATTTCGAAAACAAAAACTTGCATTTGACATGTCCGCGATGGCGCGAAGGACTCTGTAACTTTTTTCATTCGACCGAGGCCAAAGCGAAAAGTCCTACAGCCAAGCGGCAAACAGCAAAATAAAAACAAACTAAGCATAACACTAAATCTAATTTTAACATATTGGACAGATAATTTTTTCATGTTCTAACCAAAGTCCATAATAGGTAATTCAATTATATCTAAGTCCATTCGCGGCATTGATAATCGTAATAATAAATCTTACATAAAACCAGTAATGATTATAGTAATCCAGTTTGTTAAGTTTCCTCGTCTCAAGCGATTTTCCCATACTTTCCACGCCAAGTGTCGCCGAGTAACCCACATATCGGATGGATTGACGCAAAAAATAAATTGTTAATTAAAAATGATTGCAATTACATGCGCAGTTTATTTTTAAATTGTTACCTTTTCTGGGCAGGGTTAAGGATTTATTGAACATTTTTAATTAAAGCTCATTTTGGCACGGTTTAAGGTTCGACGTTTATATAGACGCCATTTTTGTACAATATTAGAAAAATATTTTTTAAATGAGAAAATAGAAAAGTTGTTTGCTTCTATCAATAGAATAACACATATTAGTCCTGAGTAAGGGCATATAAAGTCACCCTGTATGACACCCGTATATTTATTACCGATTCCACAATTTGGTATTAGTATTTTCTCCGAGGCACGGGAATCTAAGACAATTGTACGTAAGAAAAGTATTTCTCATTTGTACAGGCCGGGGCTGGACACGCGTTTTTAACATCACCAGCCTGTGTCTCTTCACTGCTGGATATAGGCCTCCCCTTTACACGATCTCCTGTCACCCTCATCCATCCCCTACCAGGGACATTCCTCAAGTTATCCATCCATCTGGCGGGGGTTCTGGTCCCACTCTGCGTCTTCCAATAGGTACATGGTCTCCACTGCAGGACACGTTTACTCCATCCATCGGTTCTGCGACAGACGTGTCCAGCCCATAGCCACTTTAGCTTGCTAATTTTAAAAGTAACTTTGGTTTTTTGACGAATGTCAACGTTTCTTTATCCTTCAGAAAAATCCTGAGCATACCTTCAACTTATGCATCAGACCCACTGTCAGTGACTACGTCTCTATGGTATGTTCGATAGGGAGATGTGTCGTACGCATACCTTTTTGAATTTTGAGGAAAGCGTTCTTACAACCCAGCTGTGATTGTGATGACCGTTACTTCTCCGCACTTAGTCTCCATGAGACTTTTGTGCGTGACTTTTACTCCGTCATCAAAGCCATCCAAAGCCAGGAGACCCATCACGTTTCTGTGTACCTCTGAAGGAACTTCAGTCTAGGCACAGCCACACTGCAGCACTCCATGGGAATGTGCGCGGCCGTCTCCTCCTATGCCATGCATCCTCTACACAGTGGGCTATCTGTAATGTTTAAGATTGTATAGGCACAGTTTCCCGTTATCGTTATGTGCGAAGCTCTGTTAAGGCTTAATGGGCGTCGCGTGAGGGACCTGTCAGAGCTCGGAAGAAGCTCCTTGGCTGCTGTCCACATCTGCCCGTTTATTCTATCAGTTCTTTGGCGATGCCAATGTCTCAGGAATTGAAATGGAAGGGTGATTATTGGTCATGGGCCTGTTGGTATTGTGGATGACCCCCAACAACCGAGCTACCGCGGCACCTAAAGTAGTATAGTACATATATACATACATACATATCTTCACGCCAAATCCCTTACGGGGTAGGCAGAGACAATTGAGCGCCACTTGACACGATCACGACATACCTCTTTCGCTTCATCGACATTCATCAACCTCTTCATACATACCCTTTTGTTACGAAGGCTTTTTAATTCTCCTTCAGCTAGTGTTTTATTTATTTGATCGTGATATGTGTGTCTTGGTCTGGCAGGACCTCTCTTACCCATAACTTTCGCATTATATACCTGGTTCGTCAATCTTTCTTCGCTCATTCTTTCAACATGCCCGAACTATCGTACCATGCTTTTTCTTATTATTGTGCCTATCCTTTCTTTTATGCCTACCATTTTTGTATTTCGACGTGTGGTCCGCCAAAGTGACGCCGCATATATACTGTTCGCTACAAATATTGTAATTTTGTAGTGAAATATTATAAGTTGTTTGTATGATTTTGCTGTTGATTTAGAATGCCAAGCGGTCACAATAAGGTCGTCCGAGCCAGTGGTGCGATGGAGAAATTATTACTATCTCTAAATTATTTGACCCCGATGTGCATCGCGATGGGAAATACTATCTATACATGCATTTTCCAATTTATTGTGATTGATTTTTAATCAATTATCAGTGACATTTGAAATTTTGCAAACCTTAGAATATTTTAGCTTTAGCTCTAGAACTTCTTAACAGTTAGAATCTGCGCGGGCGCATATTTTGCTTCCGGTTTGACTAAACTACTAGACTATTTTCATAGGATATTGACTCTTCAGTTATTGTAATAAAGAGCAAAATCGTGTGAGGTTCAGAGATTGTTATTAGTGCTAATTAATCAAGAATGCATAGTTCGTGACGTCATGGTTTGTTACGTTTCGACTGTAAGCTATTTTGCGTGAAATTGTTTTTAAAGACATTAATCATCGTTATTCGAGTTTACTTTCAATTAGCATACATAATATTTATATTAATTTATAATAAAAATAAATATAACTAGGTCAGAGTGTTCATTGTAACTGTGTATGGTTTTTGATTGTGCCGAATAGTTTTTTATTTATGACTTTTCATATTGTATGTAATATCACATACAGACAGCGCATAAAGCGGGAGGCGCGGCGGAAGATGCGGAGTCCAACAAGCGGCGCAAGTATGTAAGTATATTAAAAGATTACATATTTGTGCCGTTTGCTGTAGAAACTCTGGGCCCATCGAGTCCAAGCGCAAAAAAAGGTTTTTAAAAGACATAACACCGCGTTTTGTCGTCTCCTCCGGTGACATTTCGCTCAGAGAATCAATATTGCAATTCAGCGGGGAAATGCAGCCAGCGTTCTTGCCACCATTCCACGCGGACGGGACTTATATCCCTATCCTTAGTGTTAATATTAATTTTATTTTATATGTTATAATTTTTTTTTTCGATAAATGTTAATGTTGGTACCGCTAGCATAGGCTAAATTACTGATAAATTACTTGTGTCAGCGGCTTAGCGCGATTCTTGCATTAAAAACTAAATTTAAGAGCCCATCAAGCCAATACTCAATAAAAAGCCCATACTTGCCGAGCAGTCTGATGTTGCTGCAAAACATTCTACATTCCACAAAGCTTTGTTTATCTGTAGTCACATAAATTAAATAGGGTCACATGATAACCGAACCTCGGGAAGTGGTCTAACGTAGAAAGTCGAAAGGCATGAAATATAACGTATGGACTAAGTTTTAGCACAACTTTCGCTATAATCAGAATCTTCAGTGCACTCTGGCTTTGCAGTAATTAAATCATGAAGCTGTTAGATGCTGACTGGTATAGGGTAGTAGCTCCTGTAATGTTACCTTACGAGAAAAATAAAAATGTACTTTAACTGTCACTAGAACTCAAAAGTTATAAGTTTAAATTTTACCAGTTCTTCGCGCCATTTTGCACGGAAATGCAAGTCCAAGTTTTTCGTTTTGTAAATTGGTTGACTGTGGATATTGTTAGTCAAAAGTGGTGTTATTTTGTTTAATAATGTGCTACATTGTGAATAATTATGGAAAACGATAAATTTGACTATACGAGTATGTGGGACAGAATTTACACTTTATTTTTTGCGGTGTTACCGCGCTGTGAACTCCCGTATACCCTTCGTGTTTGGGCGATATTGACGTGAATTACTCCTTGAAAAGCATCAAATTCTGCAACACTTGGAATTTGATGATCCCCTGTCTGGTTATGAACTTTGTTATGAACATATATTATATAAATAAATTACGTGTTTAGGGCTGATGTATTTTGTACAATGTCCTTTAAAGACACTTAAAAAAAATAAAAAATTCCATTGTTTAAATAAATTCCCAAAGTAGTCCAGGTGGACCTCCATTGGTCCACGGGAGATTCGACGGGGGTCTACGTTGGAGTGATAATAGGCGTTTACAAGTTGTAAATGGGGGTTAAAAAAAAAGAGATTATCCAAAACCAGGCCCCAACTTTGTTGAATCTCTCTATTAATATTATCATATGATTTACATCAACATTAAAATATAATTTAATTTAACAGTCATTTGGTTAAGATTTATCTAGTAATTGCATACAAAGCACTTTATTATAGATAAAAAGTACGGAATTTGAAAGTTAAATATCTGATTTTTTCGGCGGGATTGTAACTATTTAATTATTAACAAAAATAAAATTTGCCAAATGACGGTTTTAGTCTATTATTATTATTTATACTGAACACGACAACCTGATGGTAAGCGGTACACGAGGTCCAATGGGAGCAACTGACACCAGCTACTAAGGACCGACATCAGTCTCTACTACTATGTCGGCCTAACATGATGCTTTTTCACAATTCGCTTGAAGAACTCGAGGTAATAGGAATGGGGAAACACACTGGCTGGCAGAGCATTCGACATCTCCAGCGTGCGCTAGATGTAAATCTTTATAAGTACGAGTATTAATAGCTTTGCTCTAAGGCACGAGCACTAATATTATGCAGCCGACAACCTACAAAAACTTATAAACAGAGTACACGATTGACACTGTTACCCTAAAAGAATTTATGTGATTGTAGATATACTCGCACGCCTGCCATTGTATTGTTATTATTATTGTTTTGTCATGAAATAAATACTTTTCCTAGAAAGTCTTGCAGCTGATGAAAGCTTGACAGTTACCTGTATATCTTATGACCTTTAAGAATTGTAAGATAACAAGGGTTAGGTTTAGGAGTCGCTCGGTACCATAGACAGTATAGAAAACATGCAATTCCTACTATTAGGCTACTTGACTATTTTTTAAAATGTGATTTTAATTTACTTACGGAGTCCTGGAAATGTAGTTTAGATTTTTTATGGGGTCTAAATCGCCTTAAAATCTACTTTTAAATATAATGTTTGAATTCTCGTTCGGAATCGCTGCAGTTGCAAATGGCTCCCGGATGACGTCACATACCCCATGTTCGCCTTTTTTTTTTTTACATATTTGCGCTTTGAAAGTCATTCAAGAGTGTTTTGATTCCTTTAAGCGAAATTCAGTAAAAATAGCGCTTTGCTTTGCTTTCCAGTCGAACACGGTCTTCGTATTATTAAGTGACGTCACTCACGCTGACTGATGTATTAAGGTAACGTTCTAAAATAGTCAACTTTAGTTTTCAGGAAATCGAAGACTTTATAGTCCGGTCGCAAAAAAATGCGTTTCTGACAGAGTATTAGTTTAAGAAATTTAAAATGCACTTACCTTCTTGATATTACATGAAAATATGCCGAACTGTATTAATATGCTATGGGAGACACCAAAATTAGGTTACGATTAAAGTTAAAAATGGCGTCGAATGTATTACTTAATTTGGAAGTGCAATCGACGCAATTTTAAACGTTAATCGTTACAATTACAGAGAATTCGTTTCGGCACAACCCAGTCGAAGTAATTATCATATAAATCATTCCTAATTAATTATTTATTGTCGTATTTAAAATATTTTAGGTTTTAGAAATGTGTAGTTGTATTTCAAGAGTAATTTAAATTCGACTGTACAAAAACTTTTAAACGCTCTACTGGTACTATTTATTTAAATCAGGTAAGGAGTTAAATAATCTTACCTAATATTGTAAAATTAAATTGATTTAGTCATGTTATACAACCTCTTAAAACTTTATTGGCCAATTTGCAAACAAGGCGTGGAAATTGCAATTTCCGTAATATCCATAAAAAATCTATTTAATTTAACGGCTTCATTTCACTACACTATCATCCCAATTCATCTCTCCCATTGGTAACCGCGAACTGATATTAGGTCGCTTATACATCATATAACTTTTAATAATTATTTTGGAGCTGCCATCATTCGACCGACTCCGTGGTCTAGTGGTAACAAACGTTGCCGTGAACTCGGGAGGTCGTGGGTTCGATTCCCACCGGGGCAAGTTGTACATTGTATAATTTGTCTCGGTCTGGGTGTTTATATGTATAATAATAATAGGTACATATATTTACAAAAAAAAGTATAATATGTAGTTTATTAACCATCTAGTTTCCGTAACACAAGCCTCGTAGCTTACCACGGAAACTAGATGGCGCTGTGTGACCTGTCTGGAAATATTTATTTATTTATATTTATCATCCAGTGACCTGATTTTATGACTTCCCCTGGGAACCCGAACGTGCTCTGGTGTTGGACGCCACTTGCGTTGACCGATACCTTCGCTGCGTCGCACCTCATGGGGACAGCGCATACAGCGGAGACCAAGCTCAGAGACCCAAGTGCCAAGCTCGTCGATGTCTCAAGCGTACCATACTCGAGAAATATAACAAATAAATTAAATATTAATTAAATTATATACATTAATAAATATTTTTGTGTCCCGACCAGGAATCGAACCCGGTACCTCTAGAGTCTAAATCCACGGCCTTAACCGCTAGACCACGGAGGCGGTACATCATATAACTTTAATAATTCTTTTGGAGCTGCCATCATCCAGATGAACGTGCTCTGGTGTGGGACGCCACTTGCGTTGAGCGATACATGGGGACAGCGCATACAGCGGAGACCGCAAGTGCCAAGCTCGTCGATGTCTCAAGCGTACCAAACTCGAGAAATGTAACAAATAAATGAAACACTTTATTGTGTCCCAGGAATCCGAGTATCCATGGACTTAACTGTAGCAGCCTTTATTAAAAAACAAAAAATAATGACCAAAAATGTAACTATTTTACTCTTTTAAAAATATAGTTCTTCCCAAAGCAGTTTATGCTTGCCCTGGCCACCTTTATTTTCTCTTTAGCAGAAACGATTAATCTACACCCGACCTAACGCTTAAGCGAAAGTGGATTCACTTTGGATAATTTTTGCGCGGATATTGTTCACAGCATGGGATAACGGGTTGATATCGAGACATTGACTTATGTCATAATGACCGGTCAATTAGACCCAGCGTCAAATTAGTGCCATCTAAGAGCCGATTATTTAATCCTTTCTTCAGATTAAAAATTTCAATAGGGTTCAACACTTTTGCAAAGATTTATCAAGTCTCGAGTCAAGAGCGCTTACATCCCCTGCATCCCCGAACCATCGGCATCAGCGTCCGGATAGGATGTCGTTGATTCCATACAAACGAGGCCGTGCAAAAGTTTAGGATGCCACATGTGTTGACACACTATGTCCGTAACATCTGACATCCAGCCATAAGAAACCCAGTGCCGCTGCAGTATCAGCCGCGCGCCTTAAACGCAACAAGTACGCGGAGATCATCGTAAATCACCACTTCATCCCATTTGCAGTCGAAACGATGGGTCCGTGGTCCATGGAGGCTCTGGCGTTCTCTCGTGAGCTCGGGGAAAAACTCCGCCGGGTGACCCTTAAAGTAGAGAATATTTTGCTCTAAGAGTCAGCCTCGCCGTTCAACGGGGGAATGCAGCTAGTGTCCTCGGCACACTACGCCCAGCGGACGGTTATAATGTTAGTTTTTATTTTTTTTGTTTTATTTGTAGTGTAGTTTAGTTGATAATTTATTTTTAAACCTTTGTACTTCGAATAAATATATGAGTATAGTTTCTCACAAGAGAATAAAATAACATCATTTTGGAGATATTATATTAATCGTGGATGTGTTTTAGTAAAATAGAGGAAATCGTTATACACGTTTTTGCTATTTTTCTCTGTCTATATACATGATATTATGTCCAAAATATCCGTAACTTTATTACCTAAAAAGTTAATAACTACATTTTTCAAATAATTTTAACGGGTCTTTACGCGATTTACCTTAGAGACATATTTCTCCCGACGTTTCAGCCAAGTTGCATTGGCCGTGGTCACGGGTCGACTGAAGCTATGCGGTGTAGTCTCGTACATACTGGGCGGCAGATGTAAACCTACCCACTTATCACTTTTAAAAGTTTTTAGAAATCACGACACACGACACTTACAATATCCTTGGCGACACCGGGCGATTTTTCCCGGCGTCGAAACCTATTGATTACTGGATTCCACGATGAAGATAGCTTATAACCCCCCTCTCGATTGAAATTTTTGTGTTTCTTTATTTCGATCGCTTCACGTACTATTCTAGGGTAATAGTGCCGATCGGTGGAAAGTATCTTTGGGTCATGCAGCTCAATCCAATGGTTTGTGCCACTATCCATTAGGTGTTCTGCTATTGCTGACTTGTTTAATTGGCAGTTTTTTACAGCTGCTATATGTTCCTTGACCCTCTCAGCTATTGTGCGCTTAGTTTGGCCAATATATGAACTCCCACAGCTGCAGTCCACTTTATACACGCCAGGCGTTTGGAAAGGAATGACATCCTTTGGGGTGCGTACGTGTTTTGCTACTTTGGAGAATGGGGTGTACACAGCATTGATAGATAACTTTTTGAAAGCTGTACCAATTTTATCCGTTACTCCTTTCACATATGGTAAGAACGCGGGCAGCCGATTGACCTGTGGATATCTCTCCTTGTTTTTCTGTCGCAGCAACCTCGGACCCACACCATATCCATTGCGTTTTAGCACTGTTTTAACATGTGACAATTCCTGTTCCAAATGTTTTGGGTCACAGAGATCATAAGCCCTGTTGATCAATGAGGTCACAACAGATCTCAGGTGGCATGGATAATGATGTGAAGTGGCGTGTAGATATCGGTCTGTGTGCGTTGGTTTTCGATATACAGTGTGAGCCAGCGAGCCATCAGGTCTCACCATCACTTTTACATCCAAAAAAGCTAACTGCCTATCTTTCTCCATTTCATATGTGAATTTTATTGTGGAGTGAAGAGAGTTTAGATAGTTTAGGAATTCCTCTACTTCCGGTTTGTTTCCCTTGATGACACAAAACACGTCGTCCACATATCTCTTCCAGATCTTTATACAAGAGATATCATGTTGAAAAATAATGTTTTCAAGGTGCTCCATCCAAATATTGGCTAAAAATGGGGCCACTGGACTGCCCATGGCAACACCATCTATTTGGAGGTAATATTGGCCTCGGAAGAGAAAATAATTTCCATCCAAACAATCTTTGAGAAGGTCAGCATAAATTTTTTTTTTTTTTTTTTTTTTTTTTTTTTTTTTTTTTTTTTTTTTTTTTTTTTTTTTTTTTTTTTTAAAAAAATTTTATGCTGACCTTCTCAAAGATTGTTTGGATGGAAATTATTTTCTCTTCCGAGGCCAATATTACCTCCAAATAGATGGTGTTGCCATGGGCAGTCCAGTGGCCCCATTTTTAGCCAATATTTGGATGGAGCACCTTGAAAACATTATTTTTCAACATGATATCTCTTGTATAAAGATCTGGAAGAGATATGTGGACGACGTGTTTTGTGTCATCAAGGGAAACAAACCGGAAGTAGAGGAATTCCTAAACTATCTAAACTCTCTTCACTCCACAATAAAATTCACATATGAAATGGAGAAAGATAGGCAGTTAGCTTTTTTGGATGTAAAAGTGATGGTGAGACCTGATGGCTCGCTGGCTCACACTGTATATCGAAAACCAACGCACACAGACCGATATCTACACGCCACTTCACATCATTATCCATGCCACCTGAGATCTGTTGTGACCTCATTGATCAACAGGGCTTATGATCTCTGTGACCCAAAACATTTGGAACAGGAATTGTCACATGTTAAAACAGTGCTAAAACGCAATGGATATGGTGTGGGTCCGAGGTTGCTGCGACAGAAAAACAAGGAGAGATATCCACAGGTCAATCGGCTGCCCGCGTTCTTACCATATGTGAAAGGAGTAACGGATAAAATTGGTACAGCTTTCAAAAAGTTATCTATCAATGCTGTGTACACCCCATTCTCCAAAGTAGCAAAACACGTACGCACCCCAAAGGATGTCATTCCTTTCCAAACGCCTGGCGTGTATAAAGTGGACTGCAGCTGTGGGAGTTCATATATTGGCCAAACTAAGCGCACAATAGCTGAGAGGGTCAAGGAACATATAGCAGCTGTAAAAAACTGCCAATTAAACAAGTCAGCAATAGCAGAACACCTAATGGATAGTGGCACAAACCATTGGATTGAGCTGCATGACCCAAAGATACTTTCCACCGATCGGCACTATTACCCTAGAATAGTACGTGAAGCGATCGAAATAAAGAAACACAAAAATTTCAATCGAGAGGGGGGTTATAAGCTATCTTCATCGTGGAATCCAGTAATCAATAGGTTTCGACGCCGGGAAAAATCGCCCGGTGTCGCCAAGGATATTGTAAGTGTCGTGTGTCGTGATTTCTAAAAACTTTTAAAAGTGATAAGTGGGTAGGTTTACATCTGCCGCCCAGTATGTACGAGACTACACCGCATAGCTTCAGTCGACCCGTGACCACGGCCAATGCAACTTGGCTGAAACGTCGGGAGAAATATGTCTCTAAGGTAAATCGCGTAAAGACCCGTTAAAATTATTTAAAAAAACTATTATGAATATGCGCGAAAGTTTAAAAAGTTTACATTTTTCAAAATTAAAATGTGTTGTAAAATCTATGAAAATATTGTGTGATTGTGCGAGCAAACCGGGTGCAAAGGCGTTAAGCCCTCTTAAAATAATTGCATAAAATTGATTGTTGGTGGCACCAGCGGGGTGGTCAGAAACCACATTTTTTTTATTTATTAGAAGCGCATTCTCATTCCAACTTTAGTATCGGCCCATCATGACAAGTGGCATATCTCTAGCGCACCGGACTCACGAAATATCTCAAATAATGAATAAAATCATCGTGTCTTGACCAGAAATGGAACTCGGTACTTTCGCGTGTTAATCTGCGGTCGTAACTACTATGGAGGCAGTCTCCATTGAAGGTAGTAGTACTAGCTTTCCTGGTTCACTTAAAAAATATATTTTCTACCCGTGTCTCTCCACTCCCAAGACTTTTTATTCCACGTTATCTTTTGTCACTTTTACAAGCCTTGGAGCCTAATTCTGGCGCTTTGCTTGTCGGTTCGAAATATTCAAATGAAAAGCGACAGATCTCTATAGAAAACTCTCAGTTTCATTCGAACAAATCGAACGGACATGCAAGTCGAAGGCGCGAGAATCAGGGCCTTGGTCTCCAATCAATTGCTTTGTTGAGCCGGTCTCTATAAAATAAATATAGGTCTCTATAAAGTCTTTATGACGAGCTGTGATCTTCTCGTATTGTTGTGGCTAATTGAACAAGTCGCGCGTGATGTTCTGATAACCATCTCCTACCATTTTCTGGTAACCTTTATCCTCTTTAACATAAGGACGAATTTGCTGTATATTTTGTTGTTGAAGCTCTTTTATTGACTGTACTGATTCCGGACTTTCGTCTTCTAGCAGTATTCGACCGGAATGCTAAAGCTTTCAATTTCGATTTGTGGTTTGCTTACAAGTTTATGGTACATACCGCCGTCCCGGAGAATAAAATGATAATTACAAAAACGTTTTAGTAAAAAATATCACTTTTTGACGATTTCTTTCGCAGAACAAAGTGGTCTAAAATAAAAAAAAATAAAAAAACTATTTCTTTAATCCTTATTTATGTTTAAGTAAAATATTATTTATTTAAGATACAAATATTTTTTTAGATTTTATATTCACAAAATATAAAATCAAAGTTGGCTAAATGTGAATCCGCTTATGTATAAGCGTGGTTTCTGACCACCCCGAAACCACACGCACAGGTCAGAATATGCACCCACATACCGTAGTCACCATCCCTTCGCGTACGTATAAATTTGGGGACTCATACATCTGTCGTACGATAAAGATGTGGAATGCTCTTCCAGCCTCTGTGTTTCGACTTTCCTATAACTTGGAGTCCTTCAAGCGAAGTGTGAAAAAGCATCTAGTCAAGCCGGCATAGTGTTAGGGACTGATGGCAGTTATGAGTGTCTGACTTCAGTTGCTAACATTCATGGACCTTGCGCGCCACTTACCATCAGGTGGGCCCAAGGTCACATGTCGTGCTAGTATAAAAAAAAGTGAAACGTTCGTGATGATACTGATGATACTTTATAAAATCAAATTAATATTACGGATAGGGATATAAGTCCCGTCCGCGTGGAATGGTGGCAAGAACGCTGCATATCCCCGCTGAATTGCAATACTGATTCAGCTAGCCTTCTTGTCACCGGAGGAGACGACAAGACGTGGTGTGTGATGTCTTTTAAAAACTTTTTGGCGCATGGACTAAATTGGCCCAGAGTTTCTACAGCAAACGACACAAATACGTAATCTTTTAGTATGGATACATACTGGCGCCCGCGCCGTTTGCCGGACTCCGCATTTTCAGCCGCGGCCCCCGCTTTATGCACGTGGCCTCCGAAATCAGAGCACGTCCCCATTCCCAGGAGACCAACGTCATACCATCTGATATTTCTTGCCATCATCTCGGATTACTGCAGCAGACTCCAGAAGAGTTGGAACCTCGATGGTGGCTAGAGTTCTTTTAATACTATCATTAAGGGAGCCGTAGCGAGAAAATCTGCCCGCACTGTTGGAACAGGATAGCCCAATAATTCCAAGACGGTCAACCTCCTTTCCACAAGGATATTGATGTAGGACACAAAATGGTGGCCCCAACAAAAGACCAACGACGAAATAAATAATAAAATTAAAACAAATATATTAGTAAATAACAAAGGAGTAAAAATTAAACATCATGAAAAATTACTATTGTATATTTACCATTTAATCATTGTTAGTTGAAATCAATGAATTTTGCAGTATTGTCTTACAATTTTGTTCAAGGGATAAATGACTAACATTGTCTTTGTTTTACTAATATGTGGGCTAGATGCGGTTAGCCATGGTCTAAACTTACTTCTGTCCTTGTAACTTAATGCTGGTGGACGCTATTCCTTGCACAACTGGTCTATTGTCACGTCCACTCGTGTCATGACATCCTTTGAGAGACATTATTTTCAAATCAGCTGCGAAAACCACTTAATCGCGATTATTAAAGTAACAAATATTGTATTGATCATAATTTAAATTCTAAACGGTTTACTAGCGGCTGTTGCAGAAACAATGATTGATACCCATGATCAATTTTTTTATATAATTCACATGATTTGTCAAATTTTAGTAAGGAAACCTCGTGTGACTTTAGTGTCCGTCCGCAAACTACTATCTCGAGTCTGATTCACTTTAAATTTGGAATGGTTATACTTGTAGATCTTGTTGACCAGCATTTATCCAAAAGAAACATTCAGAGGTTGTGGAGAAACTCTATATATAATAACACTATGTCAGAGCGAAAAAAATCGACAGTTCCACAGCGGAACAGTAGGTAGCTTTGGAAATATTTCATGGGGGCGCACAGACACCAGAGAATAATGGTTTGATTTTTTCCTCTCCAAACCCTAAAAAACACAGACACGAAACATTTACATTTGAAAAAAAAAAAGGCCGGTAATCTATAATCTTAGCTTCTATGAAAGGAAGAGACAGCCGCAGTCTAGACTTTGATAAATTGCCGAAATAATGTGATAATTAACTTAACGTCACTGTAACCTACATAGCGCATCACTTTCTAGCAAAATACATCAAGTAGGTATATTTAATCGCAATCTCTCTAAATTGCAAATTAGTTTTTATATCGTCGCCTATGAATGAAAACTTCGTATGTCTTAAAGCACAATTTTACAGTTTCTAAATCTGTCTCGTGAACAATTTTGTTTCGCATATATGAAATGAAATGAAATATTTATTTGCAGGAAACATGGTAACAAACAATATTAGGTCTTATTAATATTAAATGGATCACATATTTCGCCATAAGCATGCAAAAATTTACAACAACTGTTATAGAAGTAAAGTTACTAAAAACTCAGCGTTGCTTCTTTAGTAACTTTACTTCACAAAAACCTTTGTGTTGCTTAAAATACACATAGTATTCCTCATTAATTAATATTTACTCAACAATATGTATCTATACTATATAAAGAGTAAATTAGGTAATAAATAGAAACTACGTAAATATTTAATTAAATATAAACTAAACCTAATAAAATATAAATAAAAATGTCCTCTAGAGACAACCAATCAGGGATAGTCCCAAGGTGACTGGTAACATTTCTCCTCTATATAGCGAGGGTAAAAATAATTGCCAGAGTAGGTTTTTGTTTTATTGTCGGAAAGTTTTACATTGTTTTCTAAATGCTAAAATGGTATAACTTTCCAACACTAATCAGAGATATAATTGCCAATTATTACAAGAACTTGAGATTTGTCGTAACAAACAAGGACGGCTACACAGACACACTAAAATACAATGTGGGCCTGTTCCAAGGCTGCTGCCTATCACCTGTAGCTTTTGATATAATTATCAATATCCTAATCGACAAACTTAATTCTCGTGAGAAGAAGTGGGGATATAGATTCAAACAAAACAACATCTATACGGAATCCGTCTTAGCTTTTGCAGACGACTTGGCGGTGCTAACAAGAAATCCCAAGCAATGCCAGGGCTTGCTGAAAATAGTGGATGATTTCTGCTCATGGACAAAGGGAATGAGAACGAAACCATCAAAATGCTTCAGCCTATGTCTGGCTAGGCGAAACACTACATTTACGTCTTATGATCCTGGACTGACTATAGCAGGGCAGAGAATAGCTCCGGTAAATGAAACCATGCCCTTTAAATTTCTTGGCAGAAGGATAAATTTTCAGGGAAAAACACCATCCCTAGAAGTAGTTGTAAAACAATTCACTGACGACATGAATAGGGTTACTCAACAGCCTATAAGCAATGTCAAAAAAGCTTGGATATATGACAACTACTTAGCATCTCGCCTCACTTGGCCTTTCCTAGTATATGATTTCAACAAAAGCCTACTATCAAGTCTGGACGCGGACGTCATAAGAACATTGAAGTCTTGGCTTGGATTAGCCCAGGGTGCTGACTCCTCAACATTCTTTAGAGGACGGAGAAACTTCGGAATGGATCTGAAAAGACCATCTGAATTATACAAACATCTACGTATAAGCAAATATCAAATTCTAACCAGCTCCCAGGATAATACAATTTCATCCCTTCCAAGAGACCCTCTGGTCTCAGATATGGAACCGAGACTACTATTCTTCAAGAAATTCATGACAGGTGCCCAGACTGACAAAAGAGGCATTGGCTGGAAGAAAAAAGAAAGTGACAAAGAGGTTATAAAATCCTTCCTCAGGAAAGATGAAGAGCATGAATACAGAGTGCACGCGATGACTCTAGAAGTTCAAAATGACTGGCTAACTTTGGGCGATTTTTGCATCCCTCCAGCCCTAAAGTGGCGCACACTAATGTACGATTGGTCTCCGGCGTTGCTAAAGTTCTACCTAAACGCTTTTCAAATGTCCCTCCCGGACCAGAGTAATCTGGTAAGGTGGGGAAAAGCTACGGAAAAGAACTGTACATTGTGTGGTGCTGCCATAGGAACTGCTAGACACACACTTGTAGGGTGCGTTACTCTCCTAGAAAAGGGCTATTACTCACGCCGACATGACAAAGTCCTAGGTGTTATCCGTGAAGCAGTAAGTCTTTCTATTGCAAGAGCCAGAAAGGGACTGACTACAAATAAAACTTTGACCACATTTGTAAAGGAAGGGCAAAGCACGAAAACTAAATGCAAGCCCACCTCGATCCTTGGCGCCGCATCAGACTGGAAAATTCTCATGGATACATTTGAACACCATTATAGGATCCCAGATGAACTAGCTGTATCAGCCTATAGGCCAGACATCTTAGTGTTTTCTCGGAACTTGAAAAAAGTTATCCTTATTGAACTTACCGTTCCGTGGGAATCAAATATTCCAAAAGACCACAACATGAAGTCGAATAAATATTATGATCTCACAGAAGAAATGATCAGGAACGGGTTCAAGACTCAGCTTTACGCAGTGGAAGTTGGTGCAAGAGGAGTTCCAGCAAAATCTTTGCATCACTTACTGAAAGAATTGGGCCTAAGCAGGTCTGCCGTCAATACATTTATGGAACGAGCTTCCAAGACGGCATTAACGGAATCATACAGTATTTGGTTGGGTAGGGAGAGAAGTAGAATGGTGGATGGTGAGCGTATTATCGCGCAATAGAAAAAAAAAGGAGGCCTCCTTTTCTTAAACCAGCCAATTGTCGGTCGCAAGCCCGAGACACCATTCTTCTCATCTCTTACCCACACACGATGGACCCGGCACCCGCACGGTGAATCCATGGAATGCTTAGAAATTTGTCTTCTTCTTTTAGATTAGTAAGTTTGACGCAGATCTCAAGCCACTCCAATTTTGCTTATAAGTGTCAAAATTAAGTCCTCAATAAGAAGAACGATTCTCGCCAACCTGTCAGGCTAGTGTAGGCTGAATTCTCCAAAAAATTGTGGTAGGCCCAACTGTGGAGGTCTAGGACTATGTGTTCTAGGCGCTGTAATGATGATGAATTTAAAATCATTTAAAATGCATGTAAATCAAATTTTAGACAGAATAATGACAAAATCATTTATAACGTATTCTTCAAATTTACTAAGACAAATCTATGATTAAAAATATCTCTTTATGTTATTTTTTATTTCGTTAAAAGTTAAGTGACTGCATTTCTAAAAAGGACCCTCAGTTTTGAAAAATCTTTTTAATATTGCAGTGTACGACGGAAGAAGGATGCAAAGCTTAACAACCCTCTTAATAATTAATTCTGCGAATATCCTACTGTCACACAAGACTCAAAGCATGTTTTACACAAGCTCAACCTATTGCCAATGATAATGAAACTGTCTTGAATAGCTATCAAAATTATTTTTGTTTAAAATGGATATATGAGGTTTTTACATTTTGACGACGATATGCGGGTGATTGATTGAGTCTACTTCCCACAAAATTACACACCTACCTTTTGCTAGATAACTAAGCATTTTATATATTTTTTTATTTAATTAACATCATTTATCCTTACAGCCCCTGGACAACTGTCCTAGTCCTAGATCTCTACTAGTGAAGATGGGCTTTCTAGAACATATTTCTGGAGAATTTGGCCTACACTCGTTGGCGAGGATTTGACTCTGATGACAAGTTCCACAGGTTGGTTTTAGGGGAACCTGGACCGACGTGACGGCTTAACTTGCTCTCCCTTATTTTTTTGTATTTTTAATGAAAGTTCTTACAACCGGGCAATTACCGATTGAGGTACAAAACTACAGATCATATATTATAATACTGCTGTTTTTAGATAAATAAAAATAGGGAATAAAAACAAGGAAATCTATAGGCTATATATTATGGTGTATACTCTGAAGAACTCCATTAACTTTTTCGTTCCGCAACCGAACCTCTCGCATGTATAGGTCAGAATATGCACCCACATACCGTAGTCAAAAGCGTACGAATAAATTTGGGAACTCATATCTATACGATTAAGAGTTCCAGCATCTGTGTTTCCACTTTCCAACCCGAAGTATTTCAAGCTAAGCGTGAAACATTCTTATCCAACCGGCATAGTGTTAGTGACTGATGTCTGTCGTTTGCGCGCCGCCGCTTACAATCCTGTGGACGTACGTTATTTTACGTAACAACCTTGTTTTCTTATAACCTATATTTCTTATCGAATACCGTAAAAGTCTAGATTATGATTACATCATAACCGTTTTACGTGTTTACCATTTACGATATATTTTTTGTTTAGATTACCACAGAGAGATCAAATATAAGATAGAGCGGGCATCATCTCCGCGTATTTGATGTCACATATGACGGACAGAGTGTGGCATCCCAAACACTGGTTTGTTGCACAGCCTCGTATGTATGGATTCAACGATATACTATATTATTATATTATATTATTCTTTTATACTGTTTGTATATTACTTCTAATAAAAACTTGATATAAAGTAGTAGTAGTATCATCACCACCGTTTCCCTTTCAGAGTGGTCAGAAACCACGCTTATAAATAAGCGGATTCACATTTAGCCAACTTTACTATAGGCCAATCATGACAAGTGGCAAGCTCGTCGATGTCTCCAGCGTCCAAACTCGAGAAATATCACAAATAAATTAAATATTAATTAAATGTATTTATTTACATTAATACATATTTTTGTGTCCCGACCAGGAATCGAACCCGGTACCTCCGAGTCTAAGTCCACGAACTTAACCGCTAGACCACGGAGGCAGCAGATATAAAGTAAATTAGTGTTTTTTTAAGGAATTAACATCTTCTAATTTGAACGTCATTTGTTGGATCAATAAAAGTGAACGGGACCGGACGAAATCAAAAGAGTTTTATAGAATCACAAATCACGTGTCACCTTTAAAAGTACAGTATTTACGAGTAGGTATATCGTAAACGTAAACTCTTTTATTCCTTTGACGTATCTGTGGAATATTTTAATGTAATCAAAGGTGGATTAGAACCCCGGCATGTACCAATAGGAAATACACTTTTCTTACGTACATTTGTCTGACATTTACTACACCACCGTTCCCGTGTCTCGTAGAGCACGTTAAACCGTCGGGTTCCGGTTCCACTAATACCAACGTGTGAAATAGTTAATACGAGTAAATTAACATTAGACCCTGGCGCAAGCGTGGCGAGAGTAGGCCAAATTCTCCAGATTTTTTCGGAAGGCCCATTTTTTTTTTTTTTGTTTTTAATAATAATGATTTTTATTAACCAAAATAGAGAGTACAATATACAAAAAACCTTAAATCTAAGTACAAATAAATATACTGTGAATATGGGGTTCCCTGGCCTTCATAAAAAGTTAACTGCGTTATGGAGACCAGTTGATTCCCTACAATTTGTGAAAATAGTTACATCAAAATATCTATAAACAAACTTAATAATTAAAACCATTAGTACGTATAACTATCAAACAAACGCAACTGCAAATATAAAATAATACATAAAATGCAGGTAGTCTGAAAAAAAAAGAAAAAAAGAACCTTTAACAGTGGAGTTCTAGAACTTTGTATTCTATGGGATATGATGATGATGATAGAATTAAAATGAAACCAGAATCCAAACAGAAAAAAATGCTGTCTTAGTGCTAAATTAACGCAAAAAATTAACGCGTTTAATCTCGTCAACAAGCGTCGCGTCGCGCATGCTGTCACGCAGCAAACTGCGCCGAATAGCAAATGCTTTTTATGTGCGCGTACTGTATAGGTGAATATATGAGCGCATTAATTGTTCCCCAAAGCATTTGATGAACGCTTGCTGCTTAGGCATGCGGCCTGGTTTATGGTACAATCCAAATAATAATAATAATAAACATATTACAAGCATGTTCGTGGCTGTAATGGGGTCGTGTCAGCTATAAGTAATAACAATAATTATTAATTATACACACAAATATTTAACGATACATATATATATCTTCATAGCAGTTTTGCCCGTGTTTGTTCATATTATAACTTCATATAAGTTTAGAATGAATAGTTATGTAGTGTTTACAGTCAATGTCAATTAAAAACGTTGAAGATCAATTCTTTAGAAATCTATTGAATTCAAGATATCAGTCAGACATATTAAGAATTAAGTGCCTTTTAAAATCTTCATCAAAGCTTTACAATGTGTGGGCAGAAGAAAACACTTTTCCTCTGTTTATTGTACAACTTAACATTTTTTTATTATTCCACACCTACGTACAAACACAATAAAAATATCACAAATTGAACCTTATTTTGATAGCTTTACGACCAGCGCTAACTTTTACAACAAGAAAGCGCAGTCAATACTTTGTGAAAACGAAATTAATTAAAATCTTGATGATCCGACTTTCGATTCGTCAAAATATATTAAGATCGTTACCGTCGTCGCCTTAATGACCGTTAATAACAGTAAGTGTTGCCAAATATGTCAAATCTAAAATAAAAAGGCTGATGTTTGTTTACGTCTAAACTACCACGCAAATGTCGCGGAGACGTGGACCCTACGCGAAACAGAAAAAAAAACGAATTAATGCTCAGATGTGGTGTTGGCGGAGAATGCTGGGCATATCATGGACGGAGTTCCGAACAAACAAATCCATGAAGGAACTGGGGATCTGACAGCGCCTTTCCTCGACTGTACAATTACGCATTCTCACTTTCTTCGGACACGTGTCACGGCGTGGAGAAACATCCATCGAGCGCTTGGTAGTCCAGGGGAAAGTCGATGGCAAGAGGATGCGTGGTAGGTCTCCGATGAGATGGACCGATCAGGTGTAGGTTGCAATGGATCATCCCCTACATGAGTGCACTAGGAAAGCCGGGGTCCAGGAGGAGTGGCGACGGCTTGTTAAGCGTGCCACTAGCACTCCAATGGCGACCACGACCAGAGTGGTAGCGACTAAGAAGAAGAACCACGCAAATAAAATCCAGCGATATATCTGATGTAGTACTTGTAGAATATCGTATCGACATTTTTATAACTAAAGGTGGGTACTAACCATACATCCAAACATTTTATTAGAACTATTCTAATGGACGTGCGTCCTGGGCTCCGATTCTCGCGCCTTCGACTTTCATGTCCGCTCGATTTGAACGAAACTGACACTTTTCTATGGAGATCTGTCGCTTTTCATTCGAATATTTCGATATATCACGCAAGTCGAAAGCGCCAGAATTAGACCCCAGATGTTAGTTAGATGACTGAAGATCGATTATATTATAGCATCCACGGTTTGCGATGCCAGTTTCAACAAGATTATCATGCTGACGTCGTCACTGGCGGCTGGCGCAACGCAAAATAAAAATGGATGTAGACGGTAATTCAAGGCTGTAACGCCCAGTTTAAAAAACAATAATTATACGTTTTCGACAACCATTAACAGACTTTGAATGTGGCCACGCCATTTGGTCTTTTGGAAGGCACGTCAATGCCCATCTTAAATTGCTAAGATGTGACGAGGAGTTGTGATATTTTCTCACTACCAATAGGTATAGTCCTTGCCTATAGTTCCATAACACTCTCCAGGCACAACCAAAATTATATTTCAATGTGTATACTGTAAATTGTACAAAACAATAACTATTGACTTAACCGAAATCCAGTGGGAATATATGGTTGTAACAAAAATAATAATATTTTTTGATATTTTATTAATTTGACGCTAGGATCTTTTCTGAAGTATTATTCTTAAGTCATGACATTTACCTATAATTATGTTTTAAGATCTATATGTTTCCTGAATAAATAAAATAAAAATAAGGTAGTAATTATTAGATATTTGCCGTCATGATTGAGCCTATTGCGCTGTTTATTCGGTCAGTTGATGCAGTTTAATACTATAGAAGGTCGTGACCCATAACCGGTTGCTTGCCTTACTGGGTTACTTGTACCATTATTATTACCTCTACATGATTGCCTTTACTATAGTTATTTAGTGTTTACTCAAAGTGGATAGTGTTTATGAAATTTCTCTCCGTAAGACTTTCTTAGAGAACAACTCTTTCTTTGCGTTGACCAGTGTTGACTTTTGGACTTTCAATCTTTGTCACGCATTTTTTTAATATACAAGTCAAGTCAAGTCAAGTATCATCACGACCGTTTCCCTTTCGGGGTGGTCAGAAACCACGCTTATAAATAAGCGGATTCACATTTAGCCAATCTTTATTATAGGCCAATCATGACAAGTGGCAAGCTCGTCGATGTCTCCAGCGTACCAAACTCGAGAAATATCACAAATAAATAAAATATTAATTAAATGTATTTATTTTTAATACAAAAAAATCAGTTAATTTAAAAAATTTCAGATATAAAGAACTGTTATAGTATATGGATCTATACCTATGGTTCCGATACGCGATAATAGTAACCTAAGCACGCTTAAAGGTGTTCCGATACGTGCTTAAAATGTTTTGCCAAAGCTGTGTGACGTCAGAAACGACATCATTTCTCGCGCTTAGACTGCTCACGATATCGAGGTAGATCGCTCTGAGCGCTGTCGGTTTTTTGTCTATCGCGCGCCATTTTCAAGTTTATTTAAATTAAGTTTTCTTTTAAATTATTTAATATTGTAATTCGTTTATACTGTTTGTATGTTACTTCTAAAACAAATCAATAATTAATATTAAAGTAGGAAGTGGAAAAAAAATGTCTGTAACACGGCAATTTATTTTAAAAGATCAAAATAAGTTAATAATATTAAACTTTACACATATAAAGATAAATAAACCGAGAGATGTATATTTGTTAGTATTCATACTCAAAGATGTGGAATCCGCAATTTTACTTCCATGCATTTAAAAAAAAAAACTAACATTTTATGAATGAAAATGTGATTTAGACCGTTCCACATTGATATCACGCTCTGAGCATCCAAATCGCGATATTTGATTTGGAACGACGGTCAGTGTCATAATCGTTCTAAGCGCTCTGAGCGCAATTCGGAATGAGGGGATAGACTAAAGGCGCATTCCCAACATGCTGTGACGGCAGATTATATTTTTGTATGGAATTGTTTAGCACTATACAATTATTTGTAGTTAACAAACAGTATTCACCCTTATTATATTTACACTACATTATACCTCTGAATTGTTTTCCTTAATCTCTTCATCTGTTGGCCAGGTTTGTTCTGCGTCCATAGAGTCTGGTACATTTTCGGAAACCAAATTCTCTTGTTTATTAGGGTCAGCTTTCTGAAGCACTGTCACCTTTACCATTTCCGTATCTTCACTTCTATCTCTGCAAAATGTTGTTTTTGTGTTTCGGAGCTTTTAGAGACATTATCTAAACCAAGCATTCCTTTTCCAAAGTGAACTTATTAGACCCATAGCTAAATTACTTTTAAAATCCTATCTCTAGTTTCTTTTCCAACTGCTAGCAGTTAAGTCCTTCGATTTAGACCTGGAGGTTAGATTAGATTTTAATTTTATTTAATAATTATTTTATAATAAAAATATATGTGATATTTCCTGAGTTTGGTGCGCTAGAGAAATCGACCAGCTTGCCACTTGTCATTGGCTTAAAAGTTGGCTTAATGCGAATCCGCTTGTTTAAAAGCGTGGTTTCTAACCACCCCTAAAGGGAAATGGTCGTAATGATACTTTTTATACAGTATAATTAAAAACTACTTAAACAGTAAAAAAATAAATTAATCATAGATAAGAAATGTCCTTTAGAGACGTCCCATCAGGGATAGACCCAAGGAGACTGGTAACATTTTCGTATAGCGAGACTAATATATTTGCAGAAAAAAATTGGTAGCCTTTCTGTCTGTCCCATGGGCCAATCGTTCTAACCATAAACATCGCAAATTCGTAACCTGTACCGAGGTTGGCGTATTTGCACAGCTTGAGGTTCTCAGCAAAAACCGCCGCACTTCCCGCACTTGACGTAGGGTAAAAATAAATTAAGTTGTTGATTGGTTCAACTTATTCATTTTTATTGTAATTATAGTTTTTTAATTGTAGTTTTGTAATGATACTTTTAGTTTTTTTTCTATTGATACAATACCGATTTAAAAACTTTGAGGTTGGTAAGATTGGTAAAAAGTGAGTAAACTTGACATTATTTATTTATGAAATTTAAGAAAAAAAATTACTTAAAATTCAGTAAATATAAAGTACAATTAATAATTATAGAAAAAGAAACATTAGAATTACAAATTTAAGATAAAAAATCTAATTCCTGTTAAAATATCTAAAAATATATAGTCATTCTTATAACAAGTTTGTACATCTAACACAACTTTAGGAATCCCTGATCTAAACTTTAGTTGAAGCCCTAGCTTGATCATGAAACATTTATCCGAGATGTCAATTTGTAGTTCCATTACGTCACACCTTAAGTCGTTGTCTAAAATCCCACACTTCATGCTCTCGGTGCAATAACGAAGTTCGACTAATCTATAATAAATTCCTGTTCTTTAGCCGCAACATTATGTAGATGAATATAAAGGTTTTTGAAAGCTCAACTATTGCGAAAAATAATCCTAGTGAAAATACGTCGTACCTTTGTTGTAGGCAGTTAGTTTTTGATGGTAATATTATCTTGTTCGTGACAGCTCGCCATACCTGGGGATAACGCGTCGCCAAAGGCATACGGCGTGATCTGTTTGGCTGTGATATCTAATGTGGCTATGGATTCAGTTTAAATATGGGATATTTTTATAGATAGATAGATAATTTCTTTATAAAACCTTTAGGCGAGCTTAATGTCTAAAAATAATTTGCCAATCGGGATTACATACGCCTTTTGTTATTAAAACAATAGAGTTCTAAAATAAATAAGATGTCCTGTGATGTTGTCACTATTGCCTTGTCTATCTGTTGTTGTCAGATCGTCATAGCGTGAACTGGTCTGCGATGAAACTAATCTATGTCATTACTTTTAGTACTTCTTCCTTAACCCTTAATAAGGCACGAGTTAATAGGGTTTTAAATGCAGAAGTTGAAGTGGCTTCAGGGTAAATGTCTACCGTAGAATTTAAAAATTACAAGCAATGGAATCAAACATAAAACAGACGCAAAATAAATCAACAATCACGTGATGAAGCTAAATTCTACTTTTTCTCAAACAAAAACTTGCTTATTCTGTCTTGATCGAAAAACGACTGTTTCTGTCACCCAAAATACGACTACTTACACTTTAGAGATCAACAATTTACTTCAAGTGTTGCCATAAAACAAGCAGTGTTGCCAGGTGACAAATTTACTACTATAAATCCAAGGTTTACGGTTTCGTTCATTCATTTTTTACTTACATATTGTGGTGGGAAATAATCTCCCTTTGCCTTATTAAAGGTTAATGAACTAAAATTGACTGTAGTTCCCCGCCTCCGTGGTCTAGTGGTAACAAACGTTGCCGTGAAATCGGGAGGTCGTGGGTTCGATTCCCACCGGGGGCAAGTTGTACATTGTATAATTTGTCTCGGTCTGGGTGTTTATATGTATAATATGTATATATTTACAAAAAAAAAAAAAGTATAATATGTAGTTTATCAACCATCTAGTTTCCGTAACACAAGCCTTGTAGCTTACCACGGAAACTAGATGGCGCTGTGTGACCTGTCTGAAAATATTTATTTATTTTATTTATTATTTATTTATTTATTTATAGTTATATTTTTTTTTTATTATTTACACTTTCAAATCAATATAAATGCAAATACAAATCGTTTATTAGCACAATAAGAATATTGATTCGTTATGGTGAACCCTGTCTCCTGCATGAGCTGAGCTGTATAACAGGAGTCAGTGTCTTCCAATAATGAACATACAATTTAGAAGAAAATAGAATTTAAAAAAGTTACAAATTTAGTATGTGAGTGTGGATGCAATGTCTGTATATGTATGTGTGTGTATGTGTGTGTTTGTGTGTGTTTGTGTGTGTGTGTTTTATAAGTTTTATAAGTGGGGAAGGGAGGAGAGGGAGGGTAAGCTTGTGTGTTTGGGATTTATAATTTTGCCTAGTGAGTTGAAAATTGTGTATCTTTTTATTTATAAGTGAATTTACAATAGTCATGTCATCATCTCTTCTGTACTGTCATAGTCAAGGTCACCATTGATGTTTCAAAGTAAAGGTATAAAGAAGTAATTTATGTTCTCGTTGGTTTATGGTCATCCTAACATTATCAGGACTGAACATTTCCTTTTCTATGTAAGATATATTAAACTTTCACTTATGTGCGAGCAAAATAATGCATTGATGCTGTGGGAAAATGTCAACACTCCTTTTATAGCTTTCAACATTTGTCAGTTATTAATGTCAATCATTTTATCTTAGGTAAAAAAAAGTTTTTGTCAATTGTCGTTATGCTAGGGTAAAATACCTTGTTTAATAAATATTTATTTCATACAAAACCTTAAATTAAATAAACTATATTACAACAAAATCTAAATTTAACCTTAAAAAAGAAAAAATAAATTCATAGAAAATATAAATGAAATACCTACAAAAAAAAATAGCTACTCCAAATCGCTGTCTTTGTGGCATACACTAGCAGCATTTCCCCTTTGAATTATTATACTTAATTTTTGGGAGAAAAAACTACCAGCCCTATTGTCACCAGATATATATTTATTTTTTATTTATTTATTTTGAAAGAAAATATATAACTAGTTGTCTTTTGAAATTTAGAATAATATACAGAAGAATGTTAAAGATGTAGACTATGAACAGATTTTTTTTTTTAAAGACGGTAAATCGATAAATAATAAATGAAGGGCCAACGCGGGAGGGGGTCGCATGCCCGACTCACCGTGAGGAGACCACAAGGCACCTACGGACTAAAACCCTTTAAACCGTCTCTCTCTTAATGTTGGCCCTTTGTGCCTTAACACCTAAGTCTGAGTCGTGGCTACGGAGTGAAGGCACTCGTTCGCCGCGTGGTACATAAACAGATGTGGATATCGTCCACAGTAGACAGTCTAGGGAGGCCCTTTTCAACCCTGACAGGCACCTCATTCAAAGCCTCTTGACCCTTACCAGAGCTAAGCTTTGCACAGTGGTAGGGATGATGACGTGTATGATGACGATGATGTGTAGACTGTAGTGGATTAATAATAATAATAATAAATTATTTATTGTACAAAAACAAAACGAGCAGGTACATAGGCGAGCTTAATGCCCTAAATGCATTTTCTACCAACTAACATTTGTGACTGAGATCTGTTATAAGCTGGTGCAGAAGGTTACGAAGAAAATAGATAGTTGAAATTATAAAATAGATAGGATTCATGGCAGAGGAGAAGACGGACGCGAATGTGCTTGGAGTGTTGCAGTGTGGCTGCGCTTAGACTCAGAGATCGGATGGCTCGCTGACTAAGTTAAGATCACGCACAATGGTCTCATGGAGACTAAAGTACGGATTAGCTACGGTCATCACAATTACAATCACGATATCATGTAAAGACATATAGGATAAATAGGAAAGGCTATGCGTAATGAAAAAGGCTCCAGTCTGCTTAGTGTAAAATGCAAGTTTCGGAAAACGTAACTGCTGCAGTTACGTTTTTTTATTTTACATTGCGTGTTATTGCAAGTTTGACTCTAATAACAGGCAATGAACATCGAAAATTCAGTAAAAAAACTCTACTACTATAGTTTCGTTTACGAAACTTCACTGTCACACTAGGCATACTAAACACGCACTTTTGCTTTAAGAATCTTATAGGATGGTTCGGAATGAGAGAATGGATTTCATCTAACGTAGGCAGAAAAATGTAATTAAATGTGTACTTGAACGCAAATCAAAGTGTGTGGGCCAAAAATACAATATTACAAAAGACTCATAGCTGTACTGAATGTGCAATACAATTACACAATTTGTTTGTGAATTTATTTATTATTTCATTGATTAGCGCATCCAATTGAAAAATTGTAGGTATAGTACAGTCACCGCCCTTTTATTCAAAATACATGGACATGTTGAAAGGATGAGTGAAGAAAGATTGACGAACCAGATATATAATGCGAAAGTCGTGGGTAAAAGAGGCCCTGGCAGACCAAGATTTACCTGCTACGATCAAATAAATAAAACAATAGCATTAAAAAGCCATTGATATAAACGGGCATGTATGAGAAGGTTGATGAGGGTCGAAAAAGCGAAAGAGGTATGTCGTGATCATGACAAGTGGCGTCCAATTGTCTCTGCCTACCCCGCAAGGGATTTGGCGTGAAGATATGTATGTATCACACAGTAAAATACTTACCTCGTGGTCTACCGGTTAAGACCGTGGTATTAGACGCGGAGGAACCGGGTTCGAATCCTGGTCGGTATATATAATTTATTTGTAATATTTATCGAGTTTGGTATAGCGACATCGACAAGCTTGCCACTTGTCATCATGGGTCTATAGTAAAGTTGACTAAATGTGAATCCACTTTCTTAAAAACGTGGTTTTCTAATACCCCGGAAGATATACGGTCGTAATGATACTTTTATCATACATACTAGAAGAAGAAGACAAATTTCTAAGCATTTCATGTGGGTAAGAGATGAGAAGAATGGTGTCTCGGGCTTGCGACCGACAATAGGCTGGTTTAAGAAAACAAGGCCTCCTTTTAGGCCCAATTCTTTCAGTAAGTGATGCAAAGATTTTGCTGGAACTCCTTTCGCACCAACTTCCACTGCGTAAAGCTGAGTATTGAACCCTTGTAGGAGGACACATGGAAGTCATATATTAGCAATAGATATTAAAAATACACTGATATTCCGATTTTTTTAATTAGTTTTTATTTTTGTTTCAGGTAAGCACGTTTAATTTCATAGAACCATGTGTATGGCGGAAATTCAATGGTTTACGAGATTTTTTATTTTTAAGGGAATTTTCCATATTAACCCAAAATGTGACATTTAAATCTAAATAAAAAAAAAAGTACCAATTAAAACAATTAATGTCCAGACGGATATACGTCGAATTACCAGTAACTCTGCATAGGCCGAGGCCTTTGAGATAACCACAAAGCCATACAACCTGCCGGTAACCAGTCTATTTATATCGTATTTGTTTTATTCAGGTCAAGAATGCAAATATCGATCGCAAATAATAATTATTATAACATAATTCGCATGGAAGTTATGCTGATTCAACTTAGATTTTCGTGTTTATTTATACTCATTTCATTACAGCCACTAGAACACAGCATCCTAGACCTCCACTGCTGGAGATGGGCCTTCCAGAACATTTATCTGGAGAATTTGGCCTACGCTGGCCAGACGGCTTGGCGAGGATATGATGACAATTTATTAACGATTCCACAAGTTTGTATTAGTGGAACCGGGACCGACGGTTTAAAGTGCTCTTCGAGGCACGGGAACGGTGGTGTTGTAAATATATGACAAATGTACGTAAGAAAAGTGTATTTCTCATTGGTACATGCCGGGTGGGTTTGAACTGACCTTTGTAGGATTTAAAGAACGCGTTCTTACAACCGAGCCACCACCGTTACTCACTTAATAGCCGTGTGAGCGTCTTGTTGTGCAATAATAAGGAGTTTAAAATTTGTGAACTAGCCTATAGTCGGTTACAAGCCCGAGACACCATTCTTCTACTCAACCCGGCACCCGCACGATTAATACTTGGAATGATTTAAAATTTGTCTTTCATACTCATTAATATCTTATTAATATAATTCAACGGCTCTTTACCCGATTTACCTCAAGACATAGTTACCCCGGCGTTTCGGTCAAGTTGCATTGACCCTGATCACTTCTCCAGGGGCCGTTTCGGTCAAGTAGCAAGTAGCAGTCTCCAAGGTAGATCTCGTAAAAACATTTCTCACGTAGATTATTTATTTAGTATAGTAAAAGGTCCACTAGATAATAATAATTATTATTAGTGGTATTATTATCTAGTGGACATTTTATATATTATTTATTGCACAAAGTTAAATAAAAAACTAAGCGAACAGGCAAGCTTTATGCCTTAAGGCGTCTTCTTCCAGCTAAGCTTTGTGGGATATTGTCAATTATAGACGCAGTGCCAAAGAAAATAATAAATATCTACGTAGAGTACGTAGTAGACGCCAGATGGACAGATGACCTGAAGAATCGGCTGGCGGAAGTTGGATGAGAGTTGCAAAAGGCCGCGTGAAGTGGCGACCCTTGAGGCCTACATCCAGCAATGGACAGACACAGGCTGATGATGATGATGATGATGAATGAGATCTATGACTCGATCTTATTTATCGATATATGAATAAATTTATTTCAACAAAATAACAATAATAACTAAAAAATACAGAAAACTAAATATATACAATCATCTAACATTCATTCACATTTAATCATTCATTCGTTCCTTCAAACGTACCTCCTCCATCCTCACATCCTATCCATCTCACTCGCTTTCTTGTTCCTCTGATCCTTAAGCTTATAGCCCTTATTACAGAAATTTGTATTTTAATTTTTAGCAGCCTGCAACTTGTGAGAATGGCTTCTGCCATTTTTCAGAAAGCCGTGAAGCGGTCTTTTTGACAAAAGTCTTTTTTCTTATTTATCGATTGTTTTATCGTTAGATGTGTGCAAGCTTAGCCGAGCATAGCATTAGACATCGTTAAAACATTTAAAACATTGCTTTTATGAAGCTTGCGCCAAAACAGACTACGACCGGTGTAGAGATAATAAAGAATTAATTTAAATTTGGAGTTTAATGTATTTAGTCGAAAGGGTCCATAACAGTGTTAATTGCTCGGTTGGGCGCTTTTCCAGGTTTCGTGAGAAAATACCTTGCCCACAATACATTTTTTGATATCATAAACGTGATAAGGCTTATTAAGGTTACACCGTAATTAGGCTTAAATAAATTGTTTTTGTACAAAAGTTTATAAGTATTTTTCTAACTTACATAGGCTGATAAAACATAATCCTTCTTAACGTCGCACAATCGGGTAAAAAAAAAAAACTATAATTCGGCTGAGGACTAATAATAATAATATCTTTATTCAGTAAAAAAGTTACAAGATATGAAAACAATAAAATATTTCATTATGCATTATGGTACAGAAAAACAGAGCCTATATGTATAGGTCTGTCCGTCGGCAGTCAACGCCCAGACACCCTTTTAAATATATTATTACTTTTAATTACAAAATAAATAAGAAAAAAAATGTACACAAAAAGAAAAATTAAATAAAAATTAAAAATTGTGGTTGAGATCCTCTTTTTGTTTATGATGTAAGTGTGTGAGTGTGTGTAAACTTAACATACTTTGTTGTTATCGTATTCCTACTTTACTATTGACAGTAATTCCTCAGTTATATTATAGTCAAGAGACTGTAGCCATTGTGTGACATTCTTTCTTCATATCACTTTAAAGCATTGATATATAGCTACCTCTTTATTAATTTTATTATATAAATATAAATAATATACTGTTAGGCTAATACAAAAAAAAACCATTGTTTTTTTATACACAGTTACCTAATTACCATTCAAGTCGATGTATCGGACCACGTTTTTATTGAACCGACCGTTACAGTACAAGGTTTATAGCGTATGCGTGCGGAATTGCGCCCAAATTCTAACTTCTACATTATATACGCGTATGTTGTATGTTTGACTATATTTAATATTATTACAGTATGAGTTATGACCCAGACAGATAAGAAAGAGCAGTCGGTGGTAAGAACGCTTTTCTTAAAGTCCGAAACGCGATTCGATCTTTGGCATGTACCAATGGGAAATACACTTTTCTTACGAACTTTAGTTATAAATTTAGGGGTTCAAGACTCAGCTTTACGCAGTGGAATTTGGTGCGAGAGGAATTTCAACAGAATCTTTGCACCACTTACTAAAACAATTGGGCCTAAGCAGGTCTACTGTCAACACATTGATTGGAGATGAGCATAGTGGTGGATGGTAGGAATTTTATTGCGTAATAAAATAAAATAACAATAATAATAACCTGCCTCTGTGGTCTAGCGGTTATGTCCGTGGATTTAGACTCGGAGGTACCGGGTTCGATTCCTGGTCGGGACACAAAAATATTTATGAATGTAATTTAATTAATATTTAATTTATTTGTGATATTTCTCGAGTTTGGTACGCTGGAGACATCGACGAGCTTGCCACTTGTCATGATTGGCCTATAGTAAAGTTGGCTAAATGTGAATCCGCTTATTTATAAGCGTGGTTTCTGACCACCCCGAAAGGGAAACGGTCGTGATGATGATACTAAAATAAAATAGAGGCCTCGTTTATAAACCAGCCTATTGTCGGTCGCAAGCCCGAGACACGATAACTAGTGCCTTCTCTCCGTAGCCACTACTCAGACTTAGGTGTTAAGGCACGCAGGGTCAACCGTGAAAGATAGATGGTTTATAGGGCTTTAGTCCGTAGGCGCCGTGGGGTTTCTTTAGGAGGCCTCACGGTGATTCGGGCAAGCGACCTACCGCGGTGGCCCTTCAGGCTGGGGTACGACCCGTCAGGCGATTTTGCAATCTCCGTCTTAAAAAAATATAAAACATTCTTCTCATCACTCTTTCCCACACACGATGGACCCGGCATCTGCACATTGAATCCATGGAATGCTTAGAATTTTGTCTCTTCATAGATTTGTATTAGTAAAAGAGAAGAATGAGAAGAATGGTGTCACGGATTTGCGACAATAGGCTGGTTTGAAAAGGAGGCCTCCTTTTTTATTTTATTGCGCGATAATACGCTCACCATCCACCATTCCACTCCGACAGCACTGGAAGAACGCACTGGTTGAAAACTTTTGTCTTCAAACACTGGGGTATGTTCGATAGGAAGATGTGGCGCAGCTTAAAGTACGCTTAAATTTAAATAAATCTTTAAACATGTTGTATTGTGCAACGAGAGGGTTGCAAAAACTTTAAATCATCATAATTGATAATAAAGTTATATATTAAACGTAGATTTGGAATGGAAATTAAATAGCATTTTAAGTCACGTACTCATTTTTAAATTACTACAGCACTCCACAGTAGCCGGAGTATTGTTTTATGAGGTGTCGAGTTTACCTTTGTACTTCGTGCTAGATGCGCAAGCGGTTTTCTAGGGCGTAGTGACGGCCATAAGCAAATTAGTGTTTAGCTGATATTTTATCGGTGGTCGCTTTTAAAAACAAACTTAAAATATATTTGTTCACATCTCAACAATCATTGCAGCAGTACGCCTAATCAAGAAAACTAGGTCAAACATTATTTATTTATTTTAAAAATATAAATATCCAAATTATATAGCCATAGTTTTATGTATATTGTATTATTTATTAGAAGGACAAGTTTTTATTAATATTGCTTCTTTTTTAATTTTGATACAATAATCATTATTATATTCCTTGTAGAATATTTTTGGTTTTATGTTTATTTATTATGTTATTTCTATGTAGGTATATAATTGTGAGTGATCAGCTAAAAATCAGCGCTGTGACCGAGTGTTGCTACTTATTGCTGAGCTGACTTCCTATTTGTCACCACACTATCTTGTTTGTTGTATTATTATTATTTTGCTTGTTTTTTTGTGACAAATAAACTTATTTTTTTCTTTCTTTCTTTCTTATCGTTTGCGACTTTTAAAACAATAACATACAGTAGTACAGGTTAGCATGCGTTTAAAGAGGCCATTTTTTTTTTTTTTACAATATATATATATATACCTGGTATGTTTAATGGTACCGTGTTAAGAACCATTTAAGAAATGTAGACCATTTTTTTAATTTAGTTCGATTTGATGCTTGTTTATCAATAAAAGACATTTATGGGTAGGTTGTTTCACAAATTCGCAGCAACAACTGTAAATGAGTTTGACACAAAGAAAGAATGATGCGAGGGAATTGAAAGACGAGAGTTATGTAAAGACCGAATCTGTCATGAAATGTGAATAGATAGGCAAAGTTGTTCTTGAGGTATTTCGGTGTAGCAGGCTCGTTAGGAATAGAGAAAAGTAAGCAAAGGACACAACCTAGACTTTTCTTGTTTTCCTAGAGACGTGACTGTTAGTTGAAACATAATAGTTAAAATTCTTCTTCGTGATAAGAGAACGTGTTGACCTACTCAACCAGTCGCACTGTGACAAACTTAAAACATTATTATACTAAGGCAGGGTTGCACCAAAATAATTTAACGATTTAAGTTTAAAATGGAGTCAAATGGACGAGATTTATTTTGAAGATCAGCTTCTTATATCTATTTTATTTATTTATGTATTTATGTTTACTTATTTTATGTACCTATGGCTATATTTATATGTGTGTGTTATCATAGTATAGTATCTAAATAGTTTTTAAATATAATTATGATTGATTATATTTTATTGTTTTCTATTTGATGAGTACGGAACTTAATATTCAATGATCCCAATTTTTCAAAGGTTAACAGGCAAAGAATGCCTAGCGGCATTTAGTTTGTATTTTACAATAAATAAATAAAAAATAGGTACCAAATTATTAAATAGCATATAATATTTACATTAATATTTTACGACCTGTCCCGGGGGCAATATTAAATAACTCTTTTGTAACCAAAAGGGTCAAACAACAACAATTTATGACAATAAATGTATTTATAATTTTAAATGGTACCTGCAAATAAATCTATGACTAACCGCTAAGCCACGACGGCAATCTTGTAATGAATTTAATTCTAACGGTTCCGAACAGCCGCAATGTTGATTTGATGCAACTAATGAAATGGTAAACCGTTTCAAAACTATAACAGAACGAACCCCTTACCTGTGATTACACTCAGCTTTGTTCATAGACGTATAACAATGACCTGTCAATATATTTACCCAGTTTAACGCCAAACTTTAATCAATAACACTTAAATCATCACACAACTACAACTGCTTAAGTTTTGTATTTTTTGCGGAATTACGAGTAGTCGCTGCCTACGTTAAGCGTGACAAATAAATAAAACAAGAATTTAAGTAATGGAAGTTAAGTATGTTAAGGAAAATTACGTTAAAACAGCAAGCAAGTGACTACTATTAAACAGGGGGGGGGGGGGGGGGGGGGTCGTAAGCCAAAACTTAGCTTTACCACTTTTAATGCATCCGTTGAACCTTTCCTCGGAGAGTCTGAAGATGGGGACCCAGATAGCACTGCTGATCCCAAGCGGACAACGAGGTGTCACTCTCGGTCCCAGCTCTAAAGTCCAGACATAAAACCCTAAGCTGGGGGAGAACAATATCTGACAGATGTAATTGGCGAAGTAATGTAAATATGGTGGTGGTGGATCGGTTGTAAGAACGCTTTCCTTAAAATCCTTCAAAGGTCGGTTCAAACTCCCGGCATGTACCAATGAGAAATACACTTTTTGTTACGTACATTTCATAGATTCACAACACCAACGTTCCCTTTCCCGGAGAGAAGAGAGAAAGAAACGAACGTTAATCCGTGTCGTTGCGGTTAAATATAATACCAACTTGTGGAATTGTTAATTAATTGTCATTAAAAAATGACATCAGATCCTCGCCAACCTGTCTGGCCAGCATGGCCAGTGTAGGCTTTATTCTCCAGAAATTTCTGAAAAGTTCATCTTCAACGGTGGAGGTCTTAAAACTTTGTATTCTAGGGGCTGTGATGTTAATATTAGGAGTTTAAATGAAAGCTCAAATGATTTATGAAGCCGGTGCGACTAGGCTGGGTATTTTTCCGCATTCAGTCTCTTTAAGACCACTAATGGAGCCAACCTATCTCCTCCAGGAAGGGCATGGGCCCGTGAAGTTTATGCAAACCTCCGGCAGAGTCCTTGCAGTCTGGAAAACCTCAGTCTGGGTGTAGCCACACTGGAGCACTTCATGAGTATAAGCGAGGCCTGTCGTAGGCTATCTGTAATATTCAGAGTGTATAAGGTACAGTGTTACGTCATCACCCCCGCCATTGTGCGGAGCTTAGCTCTGTTCAGGCTTAAGAGACGCTGGGTGAGGTGAAGACTAATAATTACTAGCTGCTATGGTGGCTCGGTTTTAAGAGCGATCTTTTTATAATTTAAACAAAAGGTTTACCGAACCCCGGTTTGTCATAGATTTACAATACCACCGTTCTCGTCAGACCCAAATACGAGTACATATGTAGTATGAGTAATAGTATTTAGTAGTTCTTAATATAAATCAAATCGTTCTCGCAGCTTCAACTACCAGTTTTACTATAATAGTCTTGTCTGTGTTTTTTTTTGCACCATGATAAAAATTCGTCCTTTTTTATCACAGCATCAAAACATGGAGTTCTAGACTTTCATTGAAGAATTGCCTGGAGATGGGTTTTTCAGAACTTTCTGGATAATTTAGCCTACACTCCTCACGCGCTGGCCAAACGGGTTGACATTGACAATTTATTAACACTTCCACAAGTTTATATTAGTGAACCGGGGAACGTTGTTGTTTTAAATCTTTTTAAAATATACGTATGAAATGTACGAGTATATGGTAAGCTTTTTGGATTTAAGAAAAGTGATCTTACAACATTGTGATACAATTCTATTTCTAAATTTAAAAATCTAATTAATTTGAATTGATGGACCGTTCGATTAATGTTCGTCTTTGGGTTGTTACAATTTAATGATGGATAAGTGCTTTTCTACATTTTCCGGTCATCGGAAATAATTATTGTATTAGAGATGTTCGATACTATTAAATATTTATCGTCTCGTGCAAGAATGTTTCTTATGCAATAGGCACCATTTAAATAATATACATATATGACGTATGTTAAATCATAATATTTTAGAAAAAAACAACAAGAGCAGTCAACAAAAAGAGTTATTTTTTTTGTAATACGCATATAAGCAAGCACGTCATGTGACCTTGCGCCCACCTGATGGTAAGTGGCGCGCATGTTCCATGAATGTTAGCAACTGGAATCGAAGCTGTGCATCACATAATGTGGTGCACTAATTGGTGGTGTTGCTATAATGTGGCAAGGGGCTTGGCTCAGCTTCAGTCAGCTGTGCATCACATAATGTGGTGCACTAATTGGTGGTGTTGCTATAATGTGGCAAGGGGCTTGGCTCAGCTTCAGTCAGCTGTGCATCACATAATGTGGTGCACTAATTGGTGGTGTTGCTATAATGTGGCAAGGGGCTTGGCTCAGCTTCAGTCAGCTGTGCATCACATAATGTGGTGCACTAATTGGTGGTGTTGCTGTGATGTGGCAGGGGGCTTGGCTCAGCTTCAGTCAGCTGTGCATCACATAATGTGGTGCACTAATTGGTGGTGTTGCTATGATGTGGCAGGGGGCTTGGCTCAGCTTCAGTCAGCTGTGCATCACATAATGTGGTGCACTAATTGGTGGTGTTGCTATAATGTGGCAAGGGGCTTGGCTCAGCTTCAGTCAGCTGTGCATCACATAATGTGGTGCACTAATTGGTGGTGTTGCTGTGATGTGGCAGGGGGCTTGGCTCAGCTTCAGTCAGCTGTGCATCACATAATGTGGTGCACTAACGGTGGTGTTGCTACACTTATGTCAGACATCAGTATTAATTCTTAAAAAAATATATATATTTATATTATAATCCCAGACCACGTGTTAAATTGTAGCCATGGTACATTATGTAGTATCTATTCAACACTGTTTTTTATGTGTTTAATTGCTATAGGTAATATGTGCTGACACACGTTCTTGTACCTACAATACTAGGAATTAGAAATGTAAAGATTATTGACTGCCAGTAATCAAGATACTCTTACCTACGTGATTAAATAGAAACTAGATTTTTCTAAGAATAGATTTGTTTTCGCGCCAAATGTCACGATTAAGTTCTGGACTTTAGGAAGTCGGCGAGATAGCGTGATAATGTGTTTCTCCGAAAATAATATTTATTTCTTCCAAAGATTGTAAAAATTAACATCGTGTACATACATATATAAGTAGATAGGCCCTCATTGGTATAAAAACATACCCGCAACGCCACGGCTTAGACGTAGTAGTAGCTGTTAAGGCACGCAGGGCCAACAGTGAAAGAGAGACGGTTTATAGGGTTTTAGTCCGTAGGCGCCTTAGGGTCTCCTTAGGAGGCCTCACGGTGATTCGGGCATTTTTTCCAAATCACTTCATATTGACTTGTCGCCTCTTTGACTATCTTCTGAGAGACTATCAGCCAGTTTCTCGACGTATTTTTGGTACTTAATTATTAATTAACGGAAGCTAGATGGCGCTGTGTGACCTGTCAAAAAAACAAAAAAAAAAACTTGTTCCACAACAATTAGGTTTAGTTTATAGTTATATAATTTTATTTAAGTAGTTTGTAATTATTATTTTGTAATTTGTAAAATTATACATCTGTATGTTTGTACCTTAAAAGTAACAGTTTGACATTTTGTAAATTAGTTTTTTTTATTTAATTTTTACATAGGTATTTTTAATTTATTTTATTTATAATGTATCATGTTTAACCAATAAATAGTCTCCGTTGTTTATTAGTCCCAACTCCCATCGTAATTCAATTACTAAGAAGTCATGACGGACTGTGGCATTCCTTTGTAAAGTGTCACCGACATTATTTTGCATAACTATAGAAAATTCCTGTCTCGGAAACCTATTCTGAACTTATGAAAATTTATCGTTTCTTCTTCGTTCTTATAGTCTTAAGACACGAAGTAGAGCGACCTTCACCGATCTGTTATCCGAATGAAATCCACTTTTAATTCTATTATAAAATACCCTAACATCTATCTTAAGTAATAATAATTATTATTATTATTTATTTATACAGTAGAAATTAGTTACAATAATAATACAATAGTGAAATATTTATATAATAAATTAGATAATGTGAACAAAATTATCATATTTCCAATTGTATTGCACGTTGGAGCCCAAACCAAGAATTTTCGTCTTGTGTCTTGTGCTCTAGCTGCACTAGCTACCCTAGTATTCTACAGTTATTTATTTCGACTAATTTCCAAATTAACGTATTATATCATTCGTGAAGTATAAAACAAAAATTTAAAAACTTTAATCTTTATATATAATATTTACAATTAAAAATAATAATAATAATTTTGATAAAACTTTAAGCTAAAACTATTCTAATCTATTGTATATTCAACTAAACTTTTTTTTTCTATTAGCACCACATGTGATGCTGAACCTTCATTACAGCCCCTAGAACACAGCGTCCTAGACCTCCACTGCTGGAGATGGGCCTTCCAGAACATATATCTGGAAAATTAGCCTACACTCGCCATGCTAGCCAGGCGAGGATATGATGTCATTTTTTTATGACTATTTATTAACGATTCCACAGAGTTTTGGTTTTAGCATAACCTAGCCTTATACTACGGCCGTTTGATTTAGCAAAGCGTTTCTGAACAAAGGTTGTTATTATTATTTTTTTTTATTTATATTATGTTTTTCTCCTTTGTTTTTACTTTGTTTAATTTAGTTTTTTGTTAATTTTTTTTCCTTTCATTTATCAACATTTATTTATTATTATTAGCTGTAAAGTTTATGCAATTATAAATATGTGGTTAACGTTGTGGGTATTGCATGATCTAATGTATCTTATTATTGTTAAATGTTAAAACCTGTGCAATTCTGTTTGTTGACCCTAATAAAGAAAAATAAAAAGAAAAATTAAAATTGTTAAATTAGTCATTTGTAATAATTGATTTGTTGGTTATTGCTGACCGACTGATATCAGATTATCGCAGCAAATTACACGTTAAATGAATGACTGGGTAATAAATCATTCCAGTTTACATATCAAATTACCGACTTGAGGATATTAAATGCAATAGTTAATGCAGATATTAAATTTCTGGTCGATAATATTTGCATTATAGTTATAATATGTTTGCTTTCTAATAAATTTTAATGTAAAAGAAAATTAAAGAAATGACTTGTACAATGAAAAATTGGCATTTGACATCATTGCAAATGGCACATACTTTCAATTAGAACAACAAATAGGTGGTAGGATAGTGATAGTGGTAATTTGCCCAGTCAGCCGGGGCGGGGAAGTATCAACCGTTCGTGCCAAAAACGCTGTAAAGTGTATTCATACGTTTTGGAATCAGGCTTGTATTGCCGTCATGCCCAGTTTCTTACGTACATTTGTCATAGATTTACAACACCACCGTTCCCGTGCCTCGGAGAGCACGTTCCGTTGGTCCCGGTCCCACCAATACCAACTTGTGGAATCGTTAATATTTTCATTAAAAATTTACATCATAACCTCTTTAAGCCGTCTGGCCAGCGTGGCGAGTGTAGGCCAAATTCTCCAGATAAGTTGTTCTGGAAGGCTTATCTCCAGCAGTGGAGATCTAGGACGTTATGTACTAGGGACGGTAATGAAAAAAAAAGTGACGTTTGAGCTAGACGAATTAGACTACGGACGCATTTTAGATCGATAGATAGATAAATTCTTTATTGCACAAAAAAAATAAAAAAACATTCCAATGTACATAAGCGAGCTTAATGTCTAGGCATTTTCTAACGGCTTGGGAGAGTGAGAAGAGAGTGTGGGTGCATGTGTATAAGAATATTTAGAAACTATGATTTAAAATTACTAACTAAAATACTTATCAACTAAATAAACAATAAATATATATCATACAACAATAAAATACATATAGAAATAATAATATATTTTATACTTATATAATATACATACATACATACACAATATATATATATATATATATATATATATATATATATATATAAGATACATCATACATATTGTCATGTTATGCGGTCTTGTTTTGCTTTTCATGTAAGTGCTTGGTGAGCAAATTTTTAAAAGTGTTGAGTGAAGGTGCTTTTCGTATACCATTTTATTAAATCAACTTTCTTTAATTAGGAGCTTGGAAGGCAGTCGATAACCCTATTTTTTCTACTTTATTTCACGGATTAAACATAGCTAATTAGAGGTGAGTGACCTTTAAATAAGAAGGTTTTTATTCAAGTAATGTGTTTGAGGTATCCTTGAAGTTCGAACGATTGCCAAACTCCATATGCAAATCTCGATATGAATAGCAAATGACTTTTTTATATTTTATGTCTTTTATTTAAATTTACAAAAAAAAATGTGTATTCATCAACTTGTTTATTCATATTTTAAAAAATTAGCTATTTAGTAAGTTTAGTAAGGCGCGGTGGTGGCTCGGTTGTAAGAACGCGTACCTTAAATCCTACAAAGGTCGGTTCAAACCCACCCGGCATGTAGGTAACCAATGAGAAATACACTTTTCTTACGTACATTTGTCATAGATTTACAACACCACCGTTCCCGTGCCTCGGAGAGCACGTTAAGCCGCCGGTCCCGGTTCTACTAATACCAACTTGTGGAATCGTTAATAAATTGTCATCATATCCTCGCCAAGCCGTCTGGCCAGCGCAGCGTGGCAAGTGTAGGCCAAATTCTCCAGTTCTGGAAGGCCCATCTCCAGCAGTGGAGGTCTAGGACGCTTTTTTCTAGGGGCTGTAATGAATGAATACATACAACATATTTTTTTAAATATAATAAAATAATAACGTAAAAGGGATTCTAAGAATATTTTTCGATTTAGATATTAAAAATCAGCTAATTTCTCACCGTCGGTCGTTCGCCCAACTCGCACTCGTTGAACTCATAATCAAAACTCTCTATCACACGCTGGAGCATGGACCCAGGAACCAAGAAGCTTAAATCTCGTCAGTGATCATTTAGTTTATAACATCCAAATTAAGTGGCAAAGGTTTGAAGACTCCTTTAGTAAGTTACAGGAAATAAACTTCGACACTTTATTTTTTTTATAACCAGCGACCGAAGTCTCGTTAATTAAGTGCAAATTTTAATGGATGATGAATGAGGTGATAGGGAAGGCAAAGGGTCTAGCCCATACAGCCAAGTCTGACGTAATATATCTTTCATTTTTATGTGTCAATGAGGTCATTATCAAATTCCAGATGCTGCAGAATTTGATGCTTTTCTTGGAGTCACTCGCAGCATTATAGCTCAAACACGTCGGGTAAAATATGGGATTTCACAGCGCGGGAAAACCGCATAAAATAAACTGCAACTTGTGCCCCATATTCAAAGTACAATTTATCGTTTTCCATAACTATTCACATAGTAGAACATTATTAAACAAAACAACACCACTTTTGACCAACAATATTCACAGTAAATTAATTTACAAAACAAAAACTTGCACTTGACATATCCACGCAAAATGGCGCGAAGAACTTCTTTTCACAGACTTACATTAACAGACAACGTTACTGTCAGATGCAATTCGGCTCAGTTGCATCAAAACGATGTTACTGTAATTGTAACGATTAAAGTTAAAATTTGAATCGAATGTACCAGTTATATTTAGAAGGTCAGCCGTCAGCTGGTACCTACAATCGACGAAATTATTAACTTTAATCGTACCCGTTATGGTATCCGCCCTGATTATACCTTGATGGGGTCTCAACACAGCCCTATTTATAAATCCGGACCTAGACGACCCTACTGTCTGTCTATAAAATAAAAATAAAAACCGTTCGGGAATCGTAAAACTTTGTCAGTAGATGAGTTTGCGTGACATTTAATTGCGTTTCAAAACGTAATATTTTTGTTAATGTGATTTGCTTTCCCCCATAAAAAGTTGTATGAAAAATAAAAGCAAGTTCTTTTTATACTAGCACGACATGTGACCTTGGGCCCACCTGATGGTAAGTGGCGCGCAAGGTCCATGAATGTTAGCAACTGAAGTCAGACACTCATGACTGACATCAGTCCCTAACACTATGCCGACTTGACTAGATGCTTTTTCACACTTCGCTTGAAGTACTCCAAGGTATAGGAAAGTGGAAACACAGAGGCTGGAAGAGCATTCCACATCTTTATCGTGCGACAGATGTATAAGTCCCCAAATTATTATGTACGCGAAGGGATGGTGACTACAGTATGTGGGTGCATATTCTGACCTGTGCGTGTGGTTCGCTTGCGGAATGGAGAGTGAGGGATTAGGTTATAGAGTTCTTCGGAGCACTCACCATAGTATAGCCGGTAGAACACGCTCAGAGAAGCCACATCTCGGCGAAGCTGCAGGGATTCGAGAGTTCAAGATATAGTGGCATCGTCCACAATTCGAACAGCTCGCCTCTGTAGGACATTGACAGTTGTAGGACAGTTGGTTGTGTTTGGAAATAATAATTAAGTGTAGCAATTGAGGAAACGTTTATGAATAAGGGTGTAATCTCCTCTGGGGGACCATTTTGCTGTCCTTTTCCTCATTTCAGAAGACGTTACGTTTCTCTAATCTCCGAATTTTGCTCCGAATGGATTCACCGTGCGGGTGCCGGGTCCATCGTGTGTGGGTTAGAGATGAGAAGAATGGTGTCTCGGGCTTGCGACAGGCAATAGGCTGGTTTAAGAAAAGGAGGCCTCCCTTTTTAATTTTATTGCGCGATAATACGCTCACCATCCACCATTCTACTCCTCTCCCTACCCAACCAAATACTGTACGATTCCGTTAATGCCGTCTTGGAAGCTCGTTCCATAAATGTATTGACGGCAGACCTGCTTAGGCCCAATTCTTTCAGTAAGTGACTTTAAGTTCATGGTTACAAAGAAAGACGTAATATGAAGACAATTTTTATAAATCACCCTAACTCCAAATACGTAAATTGAATTACCCCTTCGTCTGTATTTAGTATTTGTTGCCCTGGCAACACTCGTTTTAGGGTTCCTAGCGCATCCATTTAGCGGGTCACATTGCTGTTTAGCTTTAGTTCCAATAGTTTAGGACGTAAAGTCGAAATTAGAATATTTTTGTTATTTAAAAATTGCATTTTCCAAGAATCATATTTCGTACCTAGGGGTAAGTAAGCCTTACTTAGGGGCCAAAATCACGAATCGTGTATTGAGTTGTCATTAACTTATGATTCGATTCCGTAGTTGGTTTATCCACAGTATATGTGCATGATTAACCGAGACATTAAATGTCTCAAGTGCAAGAAGCGATAGGTGCCGTTCCAAATCTAATATTTACATTCATTGTTATAATTCGACCATTTAGTTGTGTATTTTTTATTATTCAATTTAATTTTAAATAGTCATAATCATAATTTTTAATAGTATATTTTATTCTTTCCTTGATATTTTTAAACCATTAATATAATTCTTGTATCTTTGTTGAGCCAATTTTAATTGGTCGCGTTGTATTTATTTGTTGTATTTGAACAAACGGACTAAACGAATGACAGTCGATGGTATTATTGGATATATTTACTGTAAAAATAAAAAAAAACACAACTTTTGTCAAAAATTACTTAATTATTTGGTATTACTTTGTGAAATGCAAATTTGTCAACTTGTATTTGTTCTTAATTATTATCTTAAGAAATAATTAAGAAGGGAACTGTCATTTACGCATGTTTGTAAAACGCATTTCTTGCAAAACCTGTAAATTTTTATTTAAGTAAATATTATTACCAAAAATACGTTCCAGAAACTGGCTGTATGACAGTGTATGGCAATGCACTACTAACAGGCAGATTATGGTAGTGTACGACGTGCACTTTCAAATTGATTTTGTTGTTTCACGGACAATATTCTGACCTGCATGCTTTGTAAGTCAATAAAACACGTTCTTTTTCAAGAAGAGAAAAATAACAAAAGTAGATAACTTAAAAAAACATTTTCTATAAAAATAACAACGATATCTTATATTTGTTCTTTTTTGTTATCAATGAAAAAATATAACTATTAGCTGGAGTCTAACAAAAAACTCTTGCCATTTTATTGCGTACGGAACCCTTTAAAAACCCAAAATAGTAAGTCTAATAACCCTAAAAAATCATTTACTTAACCTTCAATATTTTTTAAATACCTACTTATTTTATCATTATTTATACATAAATTGTTTAATATCGTTTTGACATGATAATTATCACTTTCACTGTGAAACACTATTCTTGACGTGAAATTGAATGAATTTAGAACGAATTGTGTTGAGTTTACAAAGTTATCTACATAAGTCGTTACGAACTTATTTGAAACGCTTTATTAGTAGGTAAATTGCAGACATGGAAAATAATTAATTTTATATTATTTTAACCCTTAAAAAAATATATCAAAAGAGACATTGCAATAATAACTGCTTAAATGTCCAAAAATAACACATATATTTCAAACCACGTACTGATAACATCGAATAATATTATTTTAAAAAGCCCTGCCGTGGTGGTTCGGTTGGAAAACGCTTTCCCTATAATTCTAAAAAGTTCGATTTGAACACAGGCGTTAATACACTTTTCTTATGTACATTTGTCATAGATTTACAACACCACCGTTCCCGTGAGGAGGAGATCACGTTAAGCCGTCGTCAGTCCCGGTTTCACTAAGTTCAACAGACTCATTATAAATTGACATAAGATCCTTGTGAACTGGTCTGGCCAGAGCGTGGCGAGTGTATTTTTATTTATTTATTTATTTATTTTTAGGAAAATTTACAGCCTCTATAATAATACAATAGAAATATAGCAACTTAAAGCCTTACAAATTTTCACTGATAGGCCGAATTCTTCAGATATTTCTGAAAAGGATGAATCCCAATAGTGGAGGTCGAGGACTATTGTGTTCTTGGGTCTGTGATGGTAAACATTTTATTTTATTTTATAATGCGGGAGCCGTCGCGAAAATTGCGGAGTTCGGCAAGATTACATATTTGTGCTATTTGCTGTACAAACCATGGAGTATAAGAGTCAAAAAGTTTTTAAAAGACAACAACACCATGCCTTATTGTCTCTTCCGTTGACAAGAGGGCTGGCTCTTTTTTCGCCTAAGAAATCAGTATTGCAGTTCAGCGTTCAGCCACCATTCTACGCCGACGAGATTTATATCCGCATCCGTAATATTAATTTTATTTTTATATTTTGCAAATTAACCTTTTTTATATATACATACTAAAACCATAATGTGTTATACCTATCATTATTGTTGTTTACTTTTTTTTTTCGTTACTTTTTTTTTTTTTTTTTACCAATTGTTGTTTTCTTTTTTTTTAACTTTAACTTCACTGTCAGACGTTACCTATTTATATAATCTGTGGTTTACGTCTCGTTGGTCAATTTGTTTATTTAAATGTAATTATATACACTGTATGCCTAGTGTGACAGTGAAGTTTCGTAAACGCAACTATAGTAGTAAAGTTTTTTTACTGAATTTTCGATGTTCATTGCCTGTTATTATAGCCAAACTTGCAATAACACGCAATGTAAAATAAAAAAAACGTAACTACAGCAGTTACGTTTTCAGAAACTTGCATTTTACACTAAGCACACTGTTTGTAAACCTAAATAAATAAAAATAAAAATACTGCATTATTTATATCTTAACGTGAACTACAAAAACTGTTTTCGTTTTAATACAATTTCGATTTGAACATCGTCAAGAATAAGTCAGTTATTATGTTCTAAATGTTAAGTGAAGTTATTTTGATTCGTACTGCTTATTTATGATGAATGGACTATGTGATGATGAATGAGCGTATTCAATTAAGTAATGATGAACATTATTTAGGTAATTGTTGTTGTGACCGCATTTACTTTTACGCGCAACTTCTAATGGTAATTATTAGCAATGATTTCAAATGCCACTATTTAATTTTGTTCAACCTATTGGTGCTCCCCAAAGTGGCGAAAATTCCATTAGGCGAATTTGTTACTATTTTTAGTTTATGCGTATCCAGTTGCTGCCTCCGTGGTTTTGATGTTAAGGCAAAGTCAATCTATTTATTAACAACAATCAGGGTCGTCCAGGCCCGGATGATGAATGGGCCTGGGTTGGGGATGGGGATATTCCCCCGTTTTCCCCGGCAGGATCTCAGCGGGCAACCATCCGTTGGCAATCAATACACACTTGGTGCAGGGCGCCGTTATTAGAGTAACAGTGCCCGTGTAGCTCACGAACCTAGGGGGTTTAGGTTCGACAACTTTAGCTCTCCTCCAGGAGCCCTTCTCGAGGAAGTGGTCTCCCGTTAGGAGGCCGTGAGCAAGACGGTGCGATGTTCTGAAGATGCGTTGTCAGCCCGATAGAACATATGTCTAGTCAGGCCGACAACAAATTCCCCAATAGTAGGCATCTCCAGAACCACGGCGTTTGGGAGATCACTCTGAGCGACATGTTCTGCTGACTTTGGATCTTTTCCCGGTTGGTCTTGGCCAACAGGTGGTGCTAGGCTGGCGCAGCATAAGTGAGACGAGAACGGATAAACTTCTTATAAATAATCTATTTATTAAAAATATAAAAGTTTTTTATCTGCCTCCGTGGTCTAGCAGTTAAGTCCGTGGATTTAGACTCGGAGGTACCGGGTTCGATTCCTGGTCGAGACATCAAAATATTTTTATTTATAATACATTTAATTAATATTTAATTAATTTGTGATATTTCTTGAGACATCGACGAGCTTGCCACTTGTCATGATTGGCCTATAGTAAAGTTGGCTAAATGTGAATCCGCTTCTTTATAAGCGTGGTTTCTGACCACCCCGAAAGGGAAAACGGTCGTGATGATACTTTTTATAAAAGTTTTTTAATATTGATATGGTCACTTTAAGATGTTGTTAGGTTAGGTAATTACGTAATAACTTAAAACAGAAGGTCCCTTAAGCTGAATAAATAAATCGACTTAGTATTACATGGACCTTACAATGTTTTACTGTGTGTGAGTGGATATGAATTATGAAATGAGTGTGAAAATGATTAACTTGTGAATTAGAAATGCTTTCTAACATAGATCGATTACTGATAACATGGAGATGTCATAAACCTCCTACACATATACATCAATAGTCCAACTGACAGACAAACTTATTACTGTTCTCATTAATGTCAATCATGTCTGTCTGAAATATAGTCGCGATATACCTCGAGTTAAGGTTTTAGAAATTACCATTATTGCTCGCAAAATACATATAATACATGAAAGTCAATGTCAAAATATCTTTATTCACGTAAACCTATTACAGGTAAAGAGTAATAAAGATATTTCGACTTTTGATTTAAAAATAATGATTTTAATCTTTTATGTCAAATCCCAAAGATGACTTCAAATTATTTATTTATCAATCCATAAATAAAATATAAATTTATTTTATTTTTGAATCCTTACTATAATTTTATATTTATTTAGGTTAATGTCTATGCATTTATAAGTCTATGCACTGCACTAATTTGGATAATATTTAAAGTTACATAAGCATCCGGGTATTACGGACTCATCATTACTGACTGTCATATATGCAAATTCATTATAGGCAAACATTACAAATGGCGTTAGATGGCGATCATACTAAAGTTACATATCGCTGATTTAGTTAATTGTTAGATAATACTAAAAGAGCGGTGATAGCTCGGCTGTAAGAATGCTCCAAAAGATCTCGGTCGAACTCCGGCATGTACCAATGAGAAATACACTTTTCTTACGTACATTTGTCATAAATGTCGAATAAATATTATGATCTCACAGAAGAAATAATCAGGAACGGGTTCAAGACTCAGCTTTACGCAGTGGAAGTTGGTGCGAGAGGAGTTCCAGCAAAATCTTTGCATCACTTACTGAAAGAATTGGGCCTAAGCAGGTCTGCCGTCAATACATTTATGGAACGAGCTTCCAAGACGGCATTAACGGAATCATACAGTATTTGGTTGGGTAGGGAGAGAAGTAGAATGGTGGATGGTGAGCGTATTATCGCGCAACAAAAATTAAAAAAGAGGCCTCCTTTTCTTAAACCGGTCGCAAGCCCGAGACACTATTCTTCTCATCTCCTACCCACAGATGATGGACCCGGCACCCGCACGGTGAATCCATGGAATGCTTATAAATTTGTCTTCCTATTTGTCTTCCTATTTGTCTTCTTACAACACCATTGTTCCCGCGCCTCGGAGATAACGTTAAGCGGTCTTCGGTCCCGGTTCCACTAATAACAATTAGTAAAATCGGTATTAAATTTACATCAGATCCTTGCCAACCCGTCTGGCCAGCTAGACTGCTAGGCCAGTAAAGGACAAACTCTCTAGATACAATGTTTTGCAAGGCCCATCTTCAACAGTGGAGGTCTAGGACCCAGTGTACTAGTGGCTGTAATGATGACCTAGGTAGGAACCTAATTGCGATTTTTCAGCTTTCTAAAAGATGAAATACTTGTTTTTTTTGTTCCTGAGATTCTGATTGACTTTATTTAGGCACCAGTGGCCTATTCCTAACAAATGAAATGAACGATTAATTATTGTTATTTATTATGTTTGACAGTTTGATATTCGCAACGTGATTGGTAGTTGGTACCTTGTGACTTTATTATTTTATCCAATTACGGGCCTAATGTTTAACGTGCCTTAATTTAATCGCCTTAGATAGATTAAAAGTTCTGGTTGGCAACGGTCGCATCTTTTGATTGTTCAAATATTTGTCAACTGCCTCCGTGGTCTAGCGGTTAAGTCCGTGGATTTAGATATGGATTCGTAGGGATACAATTTTTTTTACAAATATTTGTGATATTACAAGAGTTTGGTACGCTACAGACATCGACGAGCTTGCCACTTGTCATGATGGGCCTATAGTAAAGTTGGCTAGATATAAATCTTATTCAAATAGCGTGGTTTCGATCACCCCGGAAGAGATACAGTCGTTATGATATTTGCGGGTCCGCGGGTCTCAAGGGAAGCCAATTTGCCGATTAGAAGCTGGTTTAATTCGGTCGCGCAGTTAATAAATTCGTATAGTACTTCTAAATATTAGTATAGTCCGTTTGGCCACAAGTTCACAAGCAATGCTCAGTTGTGACGTAAGAAAGAGGACAGCATAATGCACCATGTCGCGATTCGTCACTGTCCGTCCGATTTCCTCTACATTCAGAAGATGACTATCTCGGCCGCACTTTTACTTTCGTTAACCGTGCCCGCATGCGCATGCGCAGGTACTATTTACTACTTCCACACATACACATCAAACCGATTTGGATTTTTTGTTTCTTTTTTTTCGATAGATAAATGATGGGAGACACTCGCGTCATTAGACACAGGTATTTTAATTGGAGTTCAGGAAAAGCGCAAAAAAATAACTGCAACATGTGGCCTATATTATATAGTGTTTATTATTCACATTGTTTATCAAAAACACCACTTTTAACTAACAAAAAGTAACGTATCATCACGACCGTTTCCCTTCCAGGGTGGTCAGAAACCACGCTTATAAATAAACGGATTCACATTTAGCCAACTTTACTATAGGCCAATCATGACAAGTGGCAAGCTCGCGATGTCTCCAGCGTTGACTGCCTCCGTGGTCTAGCGGTTAAGTCCATGGAATTAGATTTGGCGGTACCGGGTTTGATTCCTGATCGGGACACAATTTAATGAAATAATATTTTAACTAACAATATCCACAAAAAAAAAAACAATAATTAGGTTCTTATAAATTAGAATAAACGTTCTGTGTACTACGAATACGCTAAGTTATTCTTAGTTGAAAGTTGGGATAGTCAGTCCTATCGTATAAAAGGTATGTCTACATAGCTTGTCTATTCCTTTGTTTCCATAGTCCAGGAGTAAAAAAATATATAATAGTACAGTGATTACAGTCTAGCAAGCGGGAATATTATTACCGAAAGATAATTATCTAAACTAGATCAAAGGCATGCCAGGATACGAGGATGTATACAGGCTGATCCTTTTTATTCAATGGCATTATTGCCGTGAGCGGTTACGCTTTTCAACCAATCGCATTCTGAGTGCGGTTTGCGATGGAATCTCCAGTAAAATTCTCTCACATTGGCTGTCTGTTCAGCAGAGCCCAAACCGTAAATGAACTTAAGTCGATCCTGGCGTTTGGGAGTGGGCGTGGGTTTACTGCTCGATTCCCTCCGAGAGCTTGACTCGGTAAAGCCCAGTAGAGTAGTCGTGCGTACTCACTAGTGTTTGGCAAATATTTTATTATTATTTATTGTGAAATTTGTTTGATATGGGTGTATAGAATAAAACTTCATTTATTTTATTTATTATTTGCATGAGGTTGACTAAAGCAACACCAATTCCACGTGCCATAAGGAATTGGAAATTAGATCTTAATAACAGACAATGTAGGAAACAAAAGCAAGAGGAGTCCAGCCAGTTTGACATTCACTACCCTGAAGTCTGCAATCGCTGCAGATTGGATCAGGGGCATGAACAAGGGTCTCTGTCCCCTGTTGTTTGCTAGTAAAAAGATTAAGTAATTATTTAAATGACATACATTCTGTAAAAAAGTTCATAAAAAATTGACATCAGACCCTGGTTGGCACCCGGGCTAGAGTGGCGAGTGTAGGCCAAATCCTTTTGAAATTTCTGGAAAGATCCTGTGATGATAATTATATTAAAGAACAAATAGTTCTCGTATAGTGTAGTGTGTGTGTGGTCTCTGTAGTGTGTGTGTGTTTATGAATATAAAAAAATAAAATAATAATAAGTAGTGTTTGGTTTTCAAAAAATATTATGATCGTATCTGTCAGTTTTATTACTTTCTATGTCAGAAACGGAGAGTAACAAAACAGAGATCAAAGTAAAATACTTCCTACTCATTTTTTTTAAAATTGTCTACCTATGATACAATATAATACCTATGTAATGAAGGAGGCGGCGATGGCACATCATCACGAATGTAATCTTTTGCAGGGGCTAATTGTACCAACTATTTAGACACTATTACAGTTCTCAGTCACAAAGGTTAGTTGGTAGAAAATGCATTTACGGCATTAAGCTCACCTATGTTTCCTCACCTGCACTTGTTTTGGTTTTGTAAAATAAATTATTTATTATTATCCTTATTATTATTACTTTGTGGAGAACGATGAGTACAAAATATCAATCCACCAGCTAGTGTTGGGAACGCGCATATATCGCTACTTCTCTTTAAATTGTGAATCATAATTGATATATAATTTAAAACTTTAAGATAAAAGGAACAGTTCAACACTACCTTACAGTGCGTTTTTATAAGTTCTGTCGAAAGTAATATCAACAATGTTATTACAATAAAATCTCAATTAAATCACCCTGTACATCGTCCGGATCAAATCTTAGAGAATGACCAACCGAGATATAAAAAAGCCTACGTTTTCGTTTTGTAATACCATTCACCTTCCTACTGCTTTTATTGCTTTAAGGATCTGTTATAATTTTCGAATAGCAGTGAGAATCAAATAACAAAAAGGGCTGATAAATTCAATTGTTTTTCATTTGAATTAACAGCAATTATAAACAGGCGCGATGGTGGCTCGGTTGTAAGAACGCGTTCCTTAAATCCTATAAAAATCGGCTCAAACCCACCTGGCATGTACCAATTAGAAATACACATTTACGTACATTTGTCATAGATTTACAACACCACCGTTCCCGTGCCTCGAAGAGCACGTTATCTATGTAATACAAACAAAATAAACTAAGGGCTTACCTCCAGGGAGGGTACCTAAAACGCTCGCCGCATTTCCTCGTTGAATTATAATCGACATATTCTGTTTTAGGTAGGTAAATGCCATATTTGGGATCGCCACACTCTTGGAAAATTCGTTTACCCAGCACTTTTATGAATTTGTGGGTATCAAGAGAATATACCCCCATTGTTTCAACCCCAAATGCCACAAAGTTATAATTTTGTTTAATGTGCTTTCTAAATTGGGCTGTATGAGCAGCCGAACCCGCCTTTTTTGATGTAGAGGAAATGTGGCAAGCGGCAAAGGTATCCACACAGGTGGCATCCCATAAATAAATTAAATTTATATTTAATTTAATTGTGATATTTTCCGACTTTGGTACGCTAGAGACATTGACAAACTTGCCATTTGTCATGATTGGTCTATAGTAAAGTTGGCTAAATGTTTGTCAGTAACATTCGCGTGATGTAGATGAATCGATTGACAGTATGCCACGAAATAACAAACAATCATACACACTCTTAAATACTCGTACATACATAGGCATAAACAAAACCTTCTTTGCGTCTCGCGGTCAATAATAGCGTTGAAAGTACAAGATTTATTGTGAAGGTCAGCCGTAAGTAATTTGACGGCATTTTTAACTTTAATCGTTACAGTCGTACAACCCCTTTGGATTATATAGGCCTGTCGCTCAATAGTGCAAGACGCAAGTAATCGGGAAGACTCGTTCAGCCGACGAGATACGTAATAGCTGATCGAACTGCACGTTGTTATTTTCGTCACGGTCTCGATCGAGAGAATCGATTTTATCATTCAATGTGGTACCTGCTACGTAGAAGTATTTTAAAAAAAATACACCATTTTTTCTTACCGAATCCTTATAGGAATGTTATTTAAAAAAGTTAAGACACACCTGTGTATTTTCATGTGATACTGCGGTGGTCAGAAACCAAGCTTTTAAAGAAGCTAGTTTATATTTATCCAACCTTACTATAAGTATAGACAATAACTTTGTGGCATTTGGGGTTGAAACAATGGGGGTATATTCTCTTGATACCCACAAATTCTTAAAAGAGCTGGGTAAACGAACTTTTCAAGAGTGTGGCGATCCCAAATGCCATAACTACCTAAAACAGAAAATTTCGATTATAATTCAACGAGGAAATGCGGCGAGCGTTTTAGGTACCCTCCCTGGTGGTAAGCCCTTAGTTTATTTTGTAGAATAGTTTTATTTCATAGGTATTTTTAGTTTAGTTTTATTTATAATTAGTTTTTTAATCTATTTTATTTTAATATTTTTGTATCTACTTCGAATAAATATATTTTGGAATATAGTATAGACCCTTCATGACAAGTGGCAAGCTCGTCGATGTATCTAGCGTATAGGGATTGTAGTTCCGCAAAAAGGAATCCGGTTTCACAAAAAAGGGTCCCTCAACTCCACTCCACTTATAGGCCTCCGAGATCCTGCACTACTAAACGGAGACCCGCGGATCCTGCATCTTAAAAATATCACTAATATTTTTCAAAAGTTAGCACAATAGCGTTAAGCAATGAAATCATTCAGCCCCTAGAACACAGCGTCCTAGATCTCCACTGTTGGAGATGGGCCTTCCAAATCTGGAGATATTGGCATACACTCGCCACGCTGGCTAGAATGGTTGGCAGGGCCTGATGTAATTTTTTAATGACAATTTATTAACGATTCTATTAGTTGCTGTTAGTGTAACTGGGACCGACTGCGTAACGTGCTCTCCGAGGCACGGGAACGGTGGTGTTGTAAATCTATGACAAATATACGAGTACTTAAAAAGAGTGAATTTCTTATATAACAACAAATACATAAAAATAATACTTATAATTACATAAAATTACATATATAATCACGTAAATATGTTATATAAATATCCTATTCTTAATACTCTCTACCGTCTGCTTACCCAGAATTCTGCAATAGTTTGGCCACATTGCAAGAAGAGGAGACAATCTAGAAAAACTTCTAATTACGCCCGTAAAGTAGACAGTAAAAAAACAAGATAAAGACCACCTGAACATCCTTGTACACCAGGCCATCCACTACGCCGAGACGACCGAAACCGTTGGAGATAGCTAGCGCATGAGCTGCAATTGCGACGAATTCACGATCCCTATCAGTGGGGTACCGACGAAGAATATTCTTGACGCCTCGCGCACCGTCCTTAGTTGTTTAGCTTCTTCTTCTTATCAATGACTCGCTAAATAACAACTCTTCATTTATTTATTCATTTTCATATTCCACAGCTGCCTTTTACAAAATAAAATTTACATTCAAATGATTACTTAACACCTATCCAATTACGTAATAACATTATTTTTACTAAACATATAGAACGAACGGATTATAAACAATAAACATAAAAATAAAGAGACAATATTAAAAGGGATTGCCCAAAACCAGGCCCCAACTTTTTTGCAGCGTGCCTCAACTAAATATAATTCAATAATCATAACAATTAATTGTGGTTTTTTTTTTAAACTAATACAACATCTCTTTTACCCCAGCATTAAAATATTATTTAATTAAATAGTCATTGATTAATTAAGATTTATGTATTAAATAGTTACAAAACACTATTTATACGATTAGGTTCTTTATTATGATCAGGTACTTTATTATAGATAAAACACTGTAACTATGTAATTATTAAGGTTTTTTGTCAATTGTCGTTATGCTAGGGTAAAATAAATAAAATTAATTACAGATTATGAAATCACAATATATTAACTATGAAATAAAAATAAAAAAACATTATGACACGAGAATATTTTATTGGGCCCATTTCTCTAAGAAGCGTCTTCGACATTATTACCTTTTTAAAAATTAATTGTGTCTTCATTATTCAAAGCAGAGAAAGTTGCAATGTGCGAGGTGACTTTTTAGCACAGTCTGTTTGCATATTTTCGCACATCGCGCGTCGTGACCAAAGGGTTTTTATATATGATTTCTTTTCTTATCTCTTTTAATTATTTTTCAACATCATAGCTATCAAATTGCGGAAGTAATTTGATGTGGATTTTATCTTTAGCATCGGCACGGGTTGCAGCGTACGTATCTACAATATGTAGTTATTTTACGGTCGGTTGTAAAAGTTCATGGGTATTAGAGAAATCTTCATCGTCATCTGGCCCTATCTAGCGGTTAAGACCGTAGATTTAGCTGCATCAAAATTAAGTATTCGTAAATGTAACAATTAAAGTTAAAAGCGGCGTCGTAAGGATATTTCTGTGATGTCAAGGAAAAAGGAGATGAGTCGAAAAAAAATAAAATTAGATTTTTGCACCTATTGGTTCAAAACATTCATATGCATCAATGAGTCTATAAACTGTACAGTTTATTTTACACCCCTACGTACATAAAGGGCCTAGTCGTAACATCAAAGTGTATAAATAAGTAAAAAGAGTTCAGTCGAGTTATCTCAGTACCGCCAATAATTCAGTTATGCATAGTGAGATGAGTCGACTCGTACCTAAAGTATGCGACTAATGAAATTGAACATTACGTAAATTACAATTTTCTAATTATAAAAATTAGTTGTTTTATTAATTTGCCTCTAGTGAAAAGTTCAAGTTTTGTACTTATCCCCTTTTTCCTTGACACCACAGATTTATCCTATATATAAATGGTAAATGTAAAATAGTGGTAAGAGATTGGTTACATAATCTAACATACAATGAAACCGAAGATTTACCAAAGGTAATTATATGATAATGGACGGTTACATGAATACACACATGCACACACAGACTAATATACGCAAACAAATCCCCATACACTTACATACATACTCACTCACATCACACAAACATTAGTACACTAACACTCTTACTTACTGCAATACCTATGCAGTACATTCCCTAGCATATTTAGTAATTACAAGTTTTGATTTTATTATATAAATGTTTATACTATACAGTCAAACCTGGATAAGCGAGAGTTCAAGGGAGCACAATCTCATTCTCGCTTATAGAGGTTTCTCACTAACCCGAGTTTCTCGCTAATGCAGGTACATGGGTAGCGTTTCTCTCTTATAGGGGTACGCAGCAATAACAAGTCACAGCAAGTACGAATGTAGTAAATATGTATGTCCACGAAATAGAATACAGGTACAATATTAACGAGAATACAAAAACAATGGTAGGAAGTTCCACGAAAGTTAAGAATGAGTCATAAAATAGCACATGTTAAATTTGTAAATAAAGCTCGACTGTCGCTTATAGAGATATAGATAAGTAGCAGTCTCACTTACGGAGGTCTATGAGGGAAAAACGACTCTCTCTTACAGAGGTTTCTGTTTCTCGCTAATAGAGGTTTTGGGAGCTTAAAATGACGGGTCCTGGCTATTACTCTCACTTATAGAGTTTTCTCACTTATCCAGGTTTGACTGTATATTAGATTTAGGTTTGTTATTTTCAAAATATATTCAACGCATGTTTGTATTTGTCTGCTGCGTGTTTTATTATGTTCCCTGGGAGCTAACAATTGCTGTCACACAGTGTCATAGTGACATTGGCACAGCAACGTTATTTATAAGTCCTTGTAAGAAAAACTTCGAATAAATAAACAATTTAATTTGATATGTACCTTCATAAGGATAAGAGAAATTATTTAATACTTTTAAGTTCATTATAAAAATACAATGTAATGTACCATTTACCCGCGGTATTTGTAGTCGTTAAATTTCCATTTACCGCCTCCGTGGTCTAGTGGTAACAAACGTTGCCGTAAACTCGGGAGGTCGTGGGTTCGATTCCCACCGGGGGCAAGTTGTACATTGTATAATTTGTCTCGGTCTGGGTGTTTATATGTATAATATGTATATATTTACAAAAAAAAAGTATAATATGTAGTTTATCAACCATCTAGTTTCCGTAACACAAGCCTCGCAGCTTACCACGGAAATTAGATGGCGCTGTGTGATTGTCTGGAAATATTTATTTATTTATTTATTTATTATGTTATTTTTATTTATTGCCTTTTAGGGTTATGTAATTAAAACTGATCAAGAAGTTGAGCATTATTATTATTATTATTATTCCGTTATAATAAAAAGTAATGAAAGAAACCTCAACATGATTTTCAAATACCTATTCGGTGATACTCCACTCAATATAGTTCGTTTGACTTTTTTTTTAATTTCCACAATATGGTGTCTGGTTGTCGCCTTAATGAAATTTAATTAACGTCATATCTTCAGTGACACTCGCGTGATGCGGACGAATCGATTGACGTGAGAATCATCAAAATCAGCCTACGCGTTTGGTTTCCAGTGTGCCACAATGCATACATAGGCTGTAAACACATTACCCTTCTTTGCACAGACGGGTAAAAACATTTTTTACCGCTTATTTATAAGCGTAGCTTCTGACCAACCCCAAAAGGGAAACGGTCATGATGATACTTTACTTAAAAAAACAGCACATAAGTAAATTGTACATTCCAGTACAAAATCGACAGAAACAAACTTTCGCGTAACTATAATCGGTGGCACAACGTTCGGGTTCCATGAAATAGTTAACTTTTACAAGAATTAACTTTCTAAACAATACCCATGAAATGTTTAAGGGTCAAAATGACCTATACAAGAAATTCTACAAGAACAATTTAATCTATCAGGCTAGGCGGTCGTAACGGTAAACGTATTGGATCACAAATTTATGAGCCTGCTGTAATGACGGTACGTGAGCTATTGATAGATATGTCTGTAACCAAATTGTGTTTATGTGCAAACCTTTGTATGAATAATAGTACAAGACTGCCTACTTGGTCTAGGGGATAAGGTAAAAGTCACTTTAAAAAAAAAAACATTTATTCTTGACATTTCTCGACACATCTCGGAAACTTCCAAATTGCTTGGGCTAGAAGTGCCGGTAGCATTTCTTGTTACAAATCAAAATCAAATCAAATCATTTATTTCCTTTGGTTGTCCCAAACAACACTTGGATATCGTCAATACATTTTTTCACCATAGTTTATATCATGTAGAATATAAAATAACCAGCAGCTACTATGAATGGACCCATCATATCAGCTATATCATCATCTTCTCCTAAAACACTGTTGCCATAAATAAGTTTTTGCTTAAAACTAGGTAGTTAAAATTAATTCGTGGCTGTAAAAAGGCCGTGTCAGCTTATAGACTAAAATAAATTACACATGAGTACCCGCGATCCTAGAACCCTCTAGGATTGCGTGAAACGATAGCAAGAGACTTAGAATGTTTGCGGGTACGTGGGATGCATTAGCAGACACATTAGCCCCATCTCACATTCAGACAACCTCGTCCAGCGCGGGGAGTGCGGCGGTTTCAACTGAGAACCTCAAGCAGCGCAAATACGCCAATCTTGGTACACGTTACGAATTTGCACGGTTAGAGACGATGAGAGCATGGGGAGCCTCAGCCAAGGAGTTGTCCAAGCGGCTGACGGAGAAATCCAGATACAAGAAAGCTGGCAATTATTTCTGCCAAATTAGCCTCGCTATACAGAGTGGCCTTTGCACTATCTCTGACAGGACGTCTTTAGGGAACATTTTTTTATTTAGATATAGTTTATTTTTTTATTAGGTTTAGTTTATAGGTTATTTGGAATTATTATTTAAATAAAAAAAATGAATATTAAACTAAAATAAATAACTACTTACATTCTTATATACTTCATCCGCACATTCTATCCATCTCATTTGCTTTCTTGTCTCGTTCTTAACCTTAATTTTATAGCTCTTATAACTGAAATTTTAATTCAATTCATTTCGTTTATTTTTGTAAGTAAGCATACGACAAAAAGAGATTCTGCATTTTTACACGTCAAATTTTTATAAATTGATATAATACAATACACTCTCTGCTATATTTATTTCTCTCATTATAGTCATCATATAGTAGGTATATTATATTTATGTATATTCATAGAACGTATGTATGTAGTTTTATTTGTATGTATTTGTGTATGTATTAGTATGTTAATAAGTATTTATTCACTAGTATATATTAAAGTCTAATATTTTTCTATTAGTTTTGATAGCACCTGCCTTATCTTGTCGTAACTGCTTTAGTTGTCCCAAAGGTTTGACCAGTATAGAATGTCTAGCGGCATTAGGTCCGATCCGCCTTTGTACTTTGTGCAATAAAGTTTATAATAAATAAATAAATATTATTTTATAGTGCATATTGATGTATCTGGAGCAGTACATGATAACCATCATTTGGGTAGAGTAATAATAAAATAAGAAATAACAAAATATATATAAGTAGTATAAAAAAAACTAAATTATCATCACGACCGTTTCCCTTTCGTGGTGGTCAGAAACCACGCTTATAAATAAGCGGATTCACATTTAGCCAACTTTACTATTGACCAATCATGACAAGTGGCAAGCTCGTCGATGTCTCCAGCGTACCAAACTCGAGAAATATCACAAATAAATTAAATAATAATTAAATGTATTTATTTATATTAATTAATATTTTTGTGTCCCTATCAGGAATCGAACCCGGTAGCTCCGAGTCTAAATCAACGAACTTAACCGCTAGATCACGTAAATGAGCTTTAGTCGATGTTTGGCAAATATTTTATTTTGTTTTTTTATGTATTTTTATATTTAATAATTGTAATACTTTCACTGTAAATTTTATTTGATATGGGTGTATACCTTAAATAAAACTTCATTTATTTTATTATTTATTTATTTTTATTTATATAGTATAGCTGCTTTAGATAGCCAGCATGCAACTTGTGAGAATAGCTTTTGATATTTTACAGATAGCCGTGAAGCGGTCTTGTTACCCCAAACCTTGTATTCAGCACCTAATAAGCCATCACAAGAGATTAATAGTAATAATTATTTCATACCTATCGATCATAATTTGTCAATGCTCCAATAATGGTTTCTCAATTTGTATGCCTAATCCTCGTTACCTAATATTGGTGGTACTCAAACAAGTTTTCTAAGCTTCACTTATTCCGTCAAATCTTCCGTAATAGACTTAATTTAATACCCTTCTTACATTATGACATAGGCTTAATTCTCCATGTCTAAGCAAGACTCTTGCGAGACTTTTTCTTAATTTTGCAAAAAAAATTGTAATTACTTTTTTCAATAGTAACTTAATATTAAAGTAAAATGAAGTATCATCACGACTGTTTCCCTTTCGGGGTAGTCAGAAACCACGCTTATAAATAAGCGGATTCACATTTAGTCAACTTTACTATAGGCTAATCATGACAAGTGGCAAGCTTCTCGATGTCTCCAGCGTACCAAACTCGAGAAATATCGCAAATAAATTAAATATTAATTAAATGTATTTATTTACAATAATAATTATTTTTGTGTCCCGACCAGGAATCGAACGAACGTAACGAACGAAAATAATTACAATATAAATAAAAACTACTTAAAAGTAAAAATTAAAATAAATATAAACTAAACCTGATAAAAAATAAACAATAAGTAAACAAATGTCCTCTAGAGACGACCCTTCAGTGATAGTCCCAAGAAGACTGGCAACATTTCTCCTCTGTATAGCTAAGCTAATACGTTGGCAGAAATAATTGCCAGCTTTCCTGTCTCCAGACTTTTTCGTTAGCTGTTTGGACAACTCCTTGGCCAGACGCTTGGCTGAGTGTCCCCATGGGCCCAAACAGTATAAAAGAATCACAATATTAAATAATTTAAAAGAAAAAAATATATATATATACTAGCACGACATGTGACCTTGGGCCCACCTGATGGTAAGGGGCGCGCAAGGTCCATGAATGTTAGCAACTGAAGTCAGACACTCATGACCGACATCAGTCCCTAACACTATGCCGGCTTGACTAGATGCTTTTTCACACTTGGCTTGAACGACTCCAAGTTATAGGAAAGTGGAAACACAGAGGCCGGAAGAGCATTCCACATCTATATCGTGCGACAGGTGTATGAGTCCCCAAATTTATACGTACGCGAAGGGATGGTGACTACGGTATGTGGGTGCATATTCTGACCTGTGCGTGTGGTTGTGGCGTTGCGGAATGGAGAGGGAGGGATTAGGTATAGGGTTCTTCGGAGCACTCACCATAGTATAGCCGGTAGAACACGCTCAGAGAAGCCACATCTCGGCGAAGCTGCAGGGATTCGAGAATTCCAGATATAGTGGTATATATAGATACACACATATGAATGATATTATAAAGTAAATCAAATGAGTTCTGGAATAACTAGTTTGTAGACAGACACTAAATATTCAGTCAGAGCAAGATTCTTGCGAGACTACCAGGACAGAGTCCAGGTGTTCTGATGCAAGACCAAGACTTGTTATACAGATCGAACCCGTGACTTTGGGATTGGTTGTGATTGTGATGACAGTCTCCAGTCGTTATGGCAGTGTCATGTTGTGTCGTGACTTATGATCAATCTGCTTTGTCTAACAATTTCCTGACACTTTCACACGATTCGTCCGTAATTCTATAGGTTAATGTTAATTTTAAGCTGCCTCTGCGAGTTTGGATTCTGCACTGCCATTCAATTATTACATAGACTTGGACTTATAGCGTATATTTTAGACTGACCCCTATGTAAGAAAAAATCCCCCCATTTTTTTTTTTTTTTGTTGTACAAGCACGATATGTGACCTTGCTCCCACTTAATGGTAAGTATTATGTTAGCAACTGAAATCAGACACTTTTGACTGACATCAGTCCCTAACACTATGCCGGCTTGACTGGGCATGACGGCAATTCGAGCCTAATCCCGAAACGTGTGGATAGACTTTACTGAGTTTATCGGCACTTCTTCGGTGGGTACTTCCCCGCCCCTGCAGACTGGACAAATTACCACCATCAGTCCGCCTACCACCTATTTGTTGATCTGGTTGAAAGTATGTGCGCCATTTGCAATGATGTCAAATGCCAATTTTTACATTCAAGGAGACCTAATATTGTAAGGACGTCATGGTGATATTTATATGTAATGTATGCACCTAATGTATTAATAAAACGTTATGTGTATGTATTATTAGTATTTAGTTTATTATAGTATTTTAGTATAGTATTTTGCGGAGCGATGGCAAAAGACCCGACGGCATGATCGTTGGGCCGTGGAAACTTGGCAGGTCCTTGGTGTGGGATGCGACATGTGTAGACACATTAGCCCCATCACACATCCAGGCGACCTCGTCAAGCGCGGGAAGTGCGGCGGTTTCTGCTGAGAACCTCAAGCTGCGCAAATACGCCAACCTCAGTACAGGTTACGAATTTGCGCCGTTTGGGGTCGAGACGATGGGCCCATGGGGACACTCAGCCAAGCGTCTGGCCAAGGAGTTGTCCAAACGGCTAACGGAAAAGTCTGGAGACAGGAAGGCTGGCAATTATTTCTGCCAACGTATTAGCTTAGCTATACAGAGGGGAAATGTTGCCAGTCTTCTGGGGACTATCACTGAAGGGTCGTCTCTAGAGGACATTTTTTACTTATAGTTTATTTTTTATTAGGTTTAGTTTATATTTATTTTAATTTTTACTTTTAAGTAGTTTTAATTTATATTGTAATTATTTTATACTGTTTGTATATTAATAAATAAAAATTATAGTATTTATTATTGTAATTTGGATAATATTGTATATTCATTACGTAATCATATTTCTCTAATTCACCTACCTTACGTTTTTATTGTTTTACAGTGTCCCTAAGGTTGGCTGTCAGAGAATGTCTAGCGACATTAATTCCACCCCTTGTACATATTGTGCAATAAAGTTTTAATAAATAAAAATAAAAAATAACACTGCTTGAATTTTTTCTTTTAATTCTGCATCCCACAAGTTCCTCTGTCATTCTCCCAAAGGTTAGCTGTTAGAGAATACCTTAAAGGTATTAAGCTTGACCAAATATCAAAAAGACCGCGTCACGGCTTTCTGAAAAATGGCAGAAGCCATTCTCACAAGTTGCAGGCTGGCTAAAAGTTAAAATACAAATTTCTGTAATAAGGGGTATAAGCTTAAGGATCAGAGGAACAAGAAAGCGAGTGAGATGGATAGGATGTGGGGATGGAGCAGGTATGTTTGAAGGAACGAATGAATGATTAAATGTGAATGAATGTTAGATGATTTTATATATTTAGTTTTTTTTTTTTAGTTATTATTGTTATTTTGTTGAAATACCTATATATTAATTTACTGAGTAAAAAATTAAGCTCGCATGTACTATGTTTTATCTTACATATTATTTGTGCAATAATTTTTTTTTCTTTTACTTTGCTTGAAACAAGACTTACGGAATTAATAAATAGCAATAAATAAATAATTATATAAATAACATTTATACTAAATTAAACGTGGTTGTATAAAAAAATATATCTCTCTCTATATTGTGTCCCGACCAGGAATCGAACCCGGCACCTCCGAATCTAAATCCACAGACTTAACCGCTAGACCACGAAGGCAGTCTGTTTTTTTTTTGTTATATTTATTCATCTGTACTCCTTATCATTACTTTTAAAAATGCCTGCGTGGTCTAGTGGTTAAGTCTATGGATTAAAAATCGGAAGTACCGGGTTCGATTCATAATCGGGACACAATAATATTTAATAATTTAAATAAATAAACTTATGGTAGATATAACTTAGGGTATAAAAGAAAGCATAGGGACAAAAATAAGGAAAGGCATACGATGGTTCGGGCATGTTGAAAGGATGAGCGATGAAAGATTGACGAACCAGATATATAATGCGAAAGTTGTGGGTGAAAGAGGCCCTGGCAGACCGAGACTCACATATCACGATCAAATAAATAAAACACTGGCTGAAGGTACATTAAAAAGCTTTCGTAACAAAAGGGCATGTATGAAGAGGTTGATGAATGTCGACTAAGCGAAAGAGGTATATCGTGATCGTGTCAAGTGGCGCTCAATTGTCTCTGCCTACCCTGCAAGGGATCTGGCGTGAAGATATGTATGTTATTTCTCGAGTTTGGTAAATAGTCTCATCGACGAGCTTGCAACTTGTCATGTTTGGCCTATAGTAAAGTTGGCTAAATGTGAATCCGCTTATTTATAAGCGTGGTTTCTGACCAACCCGGAAGGGAAACGGTTGTGATGATACTACTCCGACAAGCATCCAACCGAAAAATGTTTTAAAAAATGGTGTCATCGTATTATTTGAGTGGTTCATAAGTTATTTAATGGTATCATAATGTAGTATATGTATTATTAATATTTAATATATCATAGTTATTAGTATGTATTTAGTAATATCATTGTATTTTTATGTATATAGATTTATTTATTATTATTATATATAAATATTTGCACCTACCTTACATTTGAAATGGTCCCCATTGTCCCTAAGGTTGGCTGTCAGATAATGTCTAGCGGCATTAAGTCCGCCCCTTGTATAACGTGCAATAAAGTTTTAAATAATAATAAATAAATAATACTATACTATTAAAATTATGTATTTAAAGCTGTTGATTTTCCGAATAATTGTCCTAGCTTACATTCTCATACTGTTTAGCTTCTTCTTGTATATATTTAGTATCTTTGGTTCTAGCCGTTTGCGCTTTTATACACATTATATAATGTATGGAATTTCTTCCTTCAAACCGGCGTTAAAGCCTTCCAGGGGTGTTCGGTGTATCAATCAAGTTATAACGCAAATTGCATCTTAACGACCGGCCGCGGGGTAGACAGAGCCGTCAAACCACCCACACATACAGGTCTTAATATGTCGGAATATTGTACTATAATCAGTTGACAGTTATCATAATAAACATTCGAGTTCTGCAGCGATACTCTGTTTCTTTAGTGTTGGTTTAACGAAAAATTCGCGAGCTTAGCCGAGCTTAGCCAAGCTTACGTCAAAATTAATTAACTAACGTTGAAATAATTTATTATCAAAAATAGTACAAAATATTTATAAAAGTAAAAAGTTAAGTATAATCACGACCGTAACCCTTTCAGGGTGGTCAGAAACCACGCTGTTTAAATTCTAAATTAAATTTTAAAAAAAGATTCACCCTACTTTACTATAGGTCCATCTTTACAAGTGGCAATCTCGTTGATGTCTCTAGCGTACCTAACTTAAGAAATATCACAATTAAATTAAATAAATTATTGTGTCCCGACCAGGGGCTTAATTCTGGCGCTTTCGACTTGCGTGTCGATTCGAAATATTCGAATGAAAAGCGACAGATCTCCAGAGAAATTTTTTCATTCGCGTGTTTTCATTCGAGCAATTCGAGCGTGTCGAAGGCGCGGGAATCGGAGCCCAGAAACACAATATTTTTTTTATAAGAGATAAAAAATCTTTAATATCTCTACCAACGATATTACTTGAAAAATACTGACTGCATTCCCACGTTGCTATTCCCACTGTTATAGTTTTTTATGTTTTAATAATTTTTTAGTCCAACTATCTCCAGTAACTTTTACTATTTTTTCATAGTTTCTCAATAAAAAGTTTAATTCTAAAAAAATCACGTTATTTGAGCTTTTATCTAATTGCTACCTGTCGCTTTATGATTTAAGGGTTACCAGCATCATAAATAATGTTTTTTTTTTAAATTCGGATTTGTTGTTAGAGCTTTGTAAAATTGACATCAGACCCTCGCCAACCCAGGCCAGTGCAGCGTTGCGAGTTTAGGTCAATTTCTCCGGAAATATGGTTTGGAAGGCCCATCTCCAGCAGTAGAGGTCCAGGTCTTTGTGTTTTAGGAATGATAAATTGTTCTCATATTGATAAAATCCTGTGACAAATTCTTAATGACAAATTAATAACGAATGTTTTTTTATTATTTCCAGGACACATGAGAAGCCGTGAGAGAAGCGAAGTCTCAACATGTAACCACCGAAATTTAACCTGCGAAACGCAACCTTCTTCAAATTCATGAATCAACCGATTACATGATTAAGAAAACAAACGAATTGCATTTATCTTAAGTTATATTGAACCAATCTAGTCGATAGCACTGTAAAGTTTGAAGAGTGCCTAATAAGGAGAGTACAAATGTTGGGGACCATTGGAATCGATTTCGTGAAGTAATCGAGTTTGCAAGGTTCGAATTTTGGAAAATGACGACAAGTAAGTTTCATTTATCGTTATTATTTTATTATACTAACTATTACGTGGTCTATTGTGCTGGCAGTCTTTCTGTTGGATCCTACGATCAACAAGATTAATAAGTTACAGACAAAATAAGTGCGAGAAATTGGCAAGCGGACCTCTACGTACATGCTATCTCTTTCTCCTAATACGAGTATATACGACAAACAAAGCGATCGGCAGAAATAAAATAAAATATATGCTATTAAATATTTATATATAAACATAAGTTATAAATTTCCTCGACAGACCTCTGCATCTTAACACGTCCTCACGTTGGCCGTAGTCGTAACGTCATCATCCATCATTACAGCTTCTAGAACACAGGGTCCTAGAACTCCACTGCTGGAGATGTGCCTTCCAGAACACAAATCTGGAGAATTTGGCCTACACTCGCCACGCTGACCAAACGGCTTGGCGAAGATATGTCAATTTTTAATAATAATTTATTAACGATTCCACAAGTTGGTATTAGTGGAACCGGGACCGACGGCTTAACGTGCTCTGAATCACGGGAACGGTGGTTTTGTAAATCTATGACAAATGTACATAAGAAAAGTGTATTTCTGATTGGTACATGCCGGGGGTTTGAACCGACCTCTGTAGGAATTTAAGAAGGGCAAAGTTAAAGTCAAAATATCTTTATTCACGTAAACCTATTACAGGCATTTATGAAACGTCATTAATTTAATTATTTTGAATGATTCTACTCCTGCTAGTAGAAGACTAAGCAGCAAAGTGGTCCAATAAGTAAGCTGTTAGCAGAAGACCAGCAGCTTAGCAAATTTCAGTGACCTGTTAATGTGTAATCTGACTGAGAAAGGAATCTGCAAGGAAAACTCAGCTATATCAGATTTACAAAATAAAACATATACAGAACTGCACCACAACGATCAATTAATAACCTTTTAAATTTTGTTATCAGTAGCTATGAGATTTCAATACCTGGTACAGCAGTAACCCACCAGGCAAGTCAGAATTAAGGTAGACTACATGCCTATGTGCAACCCGAAAGTCGACAAAACGCAAAAACCTCTGTTAATTTAAGAACAATAAATTTAACGTGTTCGGCAGAGGTCCCAGGCCCCCACAGGAGCACCCGATCACGGACATAACGCATGTGCCAGCCATCCCCCCGCTCAACCAGGCCCTTAGGGTGCGGACCGGGACCCGACACACGTGCCACCACTGCAATGACCTTCTAAGGAAGGGGCGACCACCGGACACGCCACACCATGAGAACCTGAACACTAAAAATGACTTTCGAGACACACACAAGCATAAATATAACAATTAAACAGCGTTCTTACAACAGAGCCACCACCGTTCTTTACATTTACTCTTTTCACCGCCAGGGTATGCTCGTATATTAATATTTTTATATAGGTATATGTATGTTTAATATATAATTATATTGGTATATTACATAATACGAGTATTTATTAAATCTTACATAATTTGGATTGATGTATGTTTCAATAATTTTTGATTGTGCACAGTAGGTGCTTGTCATTTAGAACGCTCTTTTGTCCTTAAGGCAGAAAATGTCTTAACAACATTAACGCCCTTTACTTTCGTACATATTTTTTTTCAGGCAGGTCACACAGCGCCATCTAGTTTCCGTGGTAAGCTACATTATTTTATTAATGTTTGCCTACGTAATGTTTCAGGTTTTGAGAACTCTTCGATGAAGAGCAGTTTTTCGTTGTCGTCGCTGAGAAGTGCTCCAACGCAGAATGGAGGACGTTGTGAACAGCTGGAGAGACCTTACCACAGTCTTACTAAAAAGAGGTACTATCCTTTTTTAAATTTTATACTAAGGCCCACATCTTCCATACCACAGTGTCTGAAGACGAAAGTCTTCAACCAGTGCGTCCTTTCCTTAATGTCGTACGGAATAGAGACACTGGCAGTGAGTCTGGTCAACAAATTCAAGGTTGCTCAGCGAGCTATAGAGAGAGATAGCTCTCTCTCTCTCAAGCATAGGCTTGGTGTTTCTCTGATGGGTAGAATTCAAAAAATACTAAATTATACGTAATACTACGGATACGGATATAATAATCTATACTAATATTATAAAGAGGAAAGATTTGTATTTTTGTATGTTTGTAATGAATAAACTCAAAAACTACTGGACCGATTGCAATAATTTTTTCACCATTAGAAAGCTGCATTATTCAGAAGTAACATAGGCTATATAATATCACGCTAGGTCCTATAGTTGTGGAGCAGTAACCAAAAATGATTTAAAAACGGGGGAAAAGTATCGTTTCTGAGGCCTTCCGTGGCGTGCGCTGAGCATATAGTTAAAGTTATACAAAAATGCTCTATGGATGAATTGTTCATCTTAACATTATTTTAAAAAAAGTCCGCGAGAGCATATGTCTACCTTTTATAGTTTACCCATAACAATATTTAAATAACTTTGAAACATAAATTGGTAGAGTTTTGTCTTTCAAATGGCATATAACTCTTTTCAACTAAAGTACCTATATAGTCTTTATGTCATTTGCCACATCTACCAAATCGATGGCACATGATGACCAGATTACTACACGAGCGAAGCCGGGTCAAACAGCTAGTATAATAATAATTTGTTTATTATCAGGCAACAGACGGCCCATAGATAAATACCTTACTACTAAAATACATATAAAATAACATTAAAATTAATTAATCTAAAGCTTCCGTATCTTCATCTTCTTGTGGTCATAGAATTACCCATCAGGTACTGTGACCACCTTCTGAGGAGTACTAGAAGCTTCAGTGGACGGTGCCGGCGTCCCTGCTGGGGGTGGTGCAGAGGGGAGAAATATCACAGATTAATTAGGAGGTAGGCGGACTGATGGTGATAATTTGTCCAGACCACAGAGGCAGTTTATGGAATATGGCTGCTGGATAGTTTTAACAAAATACCATATATATTTTTTAAATATGGACTTCCGCACAATAAAGCATTACAAGCTATTAATTACCGTAAATTACAATAGATAGACAAGCCAGACGGTTAGAATTTTGAAATATCTAAATATTTTGATAAAATTTCTAGATTTGATAATGACATCAGATACCCGATAATTGTAAATATTATCGCTTAAAACCATTTTTTATTGTTATCGATAATTTATTAAGCTGAAGTATGGCGTTTTTATAAATAGTCCGTAAAGATTATGAATAAAGGCTTCACAGACAAATTTCTAAGCATTCCATGGATTCACCGTGCGGGTGCCGGGTCCATTGTGTGTGGGTAAGAGATGAGAAGAATGGTGTTTTGGGCTTGCGACCGACAATAGGCTGGTTTAAGAAAAGGAGGCCTCCCTTTTTTATTTTATTGCGCAATTACGCTCACCATCTACCAATGGTGACCAATCACCATTGTACTCCTCTCCCTACCCAACCAAATACTGTATGATTCCGTTAATGCCGTCTTGGAAGCTCGTTCCATAAATGTATTGACGGCAGACCTGCTTAGGCCCAATTCTTTCAGTAAGTGATGCAAAGACTTTGCTGGAACTCCTCTCGCACCAACTTCCACTGAGTAAAGCTTGAGTCTTAAACCCGTATTCTGATCATTTCTGAACCTTAACATTTCATTTTATCAGTGCGAAAGTTCCATCAAAATCTTTGCACCGCTTACTGAAATAAACGGCATTAACGGAATCATACAGTATTTGGATGGGTAGGGAGAGGAGTAGAATGGTGATTGGTCACCGTACTGTTGCGCAATAAAATAAAAAAAACCAGCGTAATGTCGGTCGGTGTTACCCACCCACACACGATTGACCTGGCACCGGCACGTTAAATCTATTTTTTTTTATAAGGTACGCTAGAGACAACGACGGGCTTGGGTATAATGATTTAGAAAAGTTGGCTAAATGTGAAAAGTGTGGTTTCTGACCACCCCGAAAGGGATACGGTTGTGATGATTCTGTACGTAAATTCAGGCGAATTTGCATATACTTTTTGTCTATCTTTTGTCTCATTTTATGTTTTTCCTTTAATTTCAGGAAGGAGCCGTGTCGTGAAGCGTGGCGTCGCAGCTGGGGTTCTGCGGCGAGCGGGGGCAGCGCCGGTGACGACCTCTGGCCGCTTCTGCAGAACCACTATGACTATATCATGGATAACCAGATCATCGACTCGTGCAAGGTTACCACCTAACCCTTTTTAAAGACTAAAATTAGATATATAAGCTCTTTATTGCACAGAAAATAAAACATACAGTAGATAGGCGAGCTTCTAAAAACAGCTAACCTCTAGGAGAAGTGACCAGGGATTGTGGGTGCATGACCGCTAATGTTTGACAAGGATTTGATAGAGAAAACGACTTATAACTAAAAATAAAGCTATGGTTCTAGTTAATATGGTTAATAGCATAGCTGGGCATTAACTCGTTAATCGTTAATTAACGAAGTTAACATTTTGATTAACGGGTTAACTTTTAAGTTAACTTTTAAAAATGTTAACGGACACGTTAACTTCCGTTAATATGCAGAAGTCCGTTAATCGTTAATCCAATGCCACTATTTACCGCACGGCACCGCGGTGTGGCGCGAAAAACAGCTTCAGACAAGTATGAAACGACAAGTGCCGGGCGCGGCGGCGCGTGAGACAAAAACAAAACTAGATATATTTTGCCGGCGCGTGCAAGTAAGAAAACTGCGAAGTACTAGCGTCAGTGCTTAGAGTGACGAGTGGTGTGTTTGTTGTTATTATAAATTACTGTCAGTGATAATTTGCGTGTTAATAAAGAAGAGTGCAGTGTAATTAGTTAGATAGAAAAGTGTACTGTGCAGTGTAGCAATTAAAACTATATCATGGAAGACATGGAATCGGATTTCAGCGGTCCTGATGAGAATCCTTGGCCACATTTGACTGAGTATGTGGAATTTGTATCCAGATCGGGCCAGCAAATACTTTTTGCTTGTAAGCGTTGCTTGCCGAAAGACACCAAAATAAAAGTTCAACATGTAAGAAGGGTACATAAGTCACAATACGTACAGTTTGAAGAGATTGTTAAGGCGGGCTCTAACCGAGGCAAGACAAAAAAGAGAACTCATTCTGACAATATTATATATTAACCTGTTAACTTCCAGAACCTAAACCAACAGGTTTTATAAGTTCACTAACTCAACGATATAAAAATGCAATTTTACACATATTAACGGATTAACGATTAACATTAACTTCCGTTAATTCTTCCGAAATGTAACGCTTTAACGTTTAACGAAGCTAACTTTTTTTGTAACGGATTAACGAAGTTAACTATTTGATTAACGGTGCCCAGCTATGGTTAATAGTATCTAAGTTACGGCGCAGAGAAGTTTTCCTATAAATATCGCCACTCATTTTTATTTATTTATGTTAGGAAAACTTACATATATAAAATGAAAGATTAAACACAATTAAGCTAATAACAAGTTTTCACATATAGGTAGACACAATTACATAAAAAAATAATAAAAAAAACTCATACCTAGCCTAATCAAGTAGGTAGCGAAAGGTCGATGATCGCGCAGACTTTAACTTACTTAAAAAAAGAGCCTTGAGATTGGAGGGAGGCTGCCGCGACCTTGTCACACTCCCCACTCGTCTTTAGGTATTTATAGTAAAGTATCATCACGACTATTTCCCTTCCGGGGTGGTCAGAGATCACGCTTATAAAGAAGCGGGTTCACATTTAATATATATTTATTTATAATATTATTTATAAGCGTGGTTTCTGACCACCCCGAACGGGAAGCGGTCGTGATGATACTTTACTTTTTTTCTATACAGCACTAATATAACTACGAGTACATGATCATAGAGACATAGTCAAGTTCATATTTGTCTATGTAATTGCTTATTTATTTATTTATTTAAATTCTTTAATGCACTTAAAAATAGTACAGAGGCGAGCTATAAAGCCAGTAGGCATTATTTACCAGCTAACCTTGGGGATCGAGTAAGGTGATAGGCAGTATGAAAAAAATTAGAAATTTTAATGATACAGTTAATAAGTTACTTAACTAATTCTAATATACTACACATTATACCTAAATACATAAACCATACATACAATTATACATACAAGTACATCATATACATTATAACTTAAATAAATACACGGTTATTTAAATAGTGTTTTATTCTGTTTCTTCAGGAACGATGTGGTTATTAAACGTTTAAAGACGCTGACAGTCGGTGCACGTCTAATAGCCAAGGGCAGCAACTGTAAAGGAATCAGTGTATCTGGTTGAGGAATGAGAAGGAATCTTAAGTTGGTTGTTGTAAGAGGAGCGAAGGGCACAGTTGTGCGTATTACAAATAAATTCGAAGCGGGATTTAAGATATTAGATATTAGAGTATTGGGATTATTAAGAGTATTATAAAGTAAGGTGAGAACATGGACAGACCTACGAAAGCGGATATTGAGCCACTTTAACTGAACGCGAAATTGATTATCATTTATAATGAATTACCAACTGTAATTCAAGGGACTAGATTCAAATTCAAATTCAAAAATTCTTTAACATGTTTAAAAAACATGTTTACCTAATATGTTACAACAGTAATAAATAAATAATAACATTTTTATATATTATATATAGGCTTTGTGATAATGTCTTACTGAGCCTCAGCATGCAATGTAGGTATGACTTGATGTCAGCACCATATATGAGTAGGTACATTATGTCAGATAATTTATGTAATGTCAAAACTTAAATCTAAGTAGCTATACAATGTCAATATTTCATTTTAGTTTTTTATTTAAGAATTCATTTGTGGAATATAAACAAAACTCGCATAACCAGACGTAAATTACTTTTTTAAATTTAATTGTAGGCAATTCTTGAAATGTAGTAGGTATTTTATTGTACAATTTTATTGCCATATTGTACGAGATGTTGTCAAAAACTCTGCTCTTCGGTATGATTTCAGAGATTAGACTGTTAGCGTACCTAGTGTTATACTTATTAAATATTGTTGAGCTTTTAATAAATAGTTCAGGGTGTTGTTTAACAAACAATACTGTTTCATAAATATATAAACCAGGCAGGGTCAACAATTTTAGCTGTTTAAAGAGTCTAATTTATGTACTTTACATACGAAATACAAAATATTTAAATAAACTCCGAAAATATTTACTATTTTAAGAAACATCTCCATTTTTCTTATCTTTTACCATGACCTGGTTTAATGTGTTACACAATTAGGATGATTATAAATATATATTATTGAGAGTGTCATGCTGCACATAAAATAACAGAAGTACATTACAGTCAAATCAAAAGAATTTTGGGCACACGCCTATTATCTGAGTGTCATGGCTGTATGTCATAGGGAGGTGATGGCTTAGCTTATCACAACTCGTCACTTATCGCCTAATGTTATTCACACGCAAATATTAATCATATCGACTCCATCTATCAGTATTATTATTCCAAAGATTACTACGATAAAAAACATTAAAGGATTTGTCGTTTTTTTTTTATTTCGATACGCGAGTGCGATGGAGGAGGACCCCGATTTGATTTTTGACGATAACACAGATTTGGAGTTCAAGTTTCAGGTCACGATTAAACAAAGTTTTTTTTATTTTATTTTTTTTTAAATATATTTTTTGCCTATTCGTCCAATGTCACGTAGTCCACTTTTCAATATGCAAGTGTTATAGTGATTTTTTGATAAGGATTTCATAACATTCAATGTTTTTACGATATCTATCGATCTTGTTATTTGTTACAGTGTTGGTAAAGTTTTGTGGTTTAACTTAATCTGTGTGTATTTTTTATATTTTTAATATGTGTATTGTTACTCTAGTTCAATACTGTGACAGTGAATATCCATTCCGGGCACATTCTAAAGGGTATGGTTTTCTCTTATAAATAACAAACAAACATATCTTCACGCCAAATTCCTTGCGGGGTAAGCAGAGACAATTGAGCGCCACTTGTCACGGTCACGACATACCTCTTTCGCTTCTTCGACATTCATTAACCTCTTCATACAACCCCTTTTGTTTCGATGGCTTTTTAATGCACCTACAGCTATTGTTTTATTTATTTGATCGTGATATGTGAGTCTTGGTCTGTCAGGGCCTCTTTTACCCACAACTTTCGCATTATACGAGTATATCTGGTTCGTCAATCTCTCTTCTCTCATCATTTCAACATGCTCGAACCATCGTAGCATGCCTTTCCTTGTTTTTGTCCCTATGCTTTCTTTCGTACCTACCCTTATGCGTATTTCGTCATTACGTATGGTTTCGTCAAAGTGACGCCGCATATCCGACGCAACGAGCTCATTTCTACTGCATTAACTCTACTCTGATGCATATTCTGACATATCGACGTCTCGCTTTCATACATAAGTGTTGGTACCAGCATGGCATTGTGTATGGCGAGTCGAGCTTTGTCACTATTTTCCGCGGTACCGTCACACTTCCCGTATGATATGGAAGTGGTAAAAACACTGCCCAGATATATAATTTTATTTACTTGTTCTAGAGTTTCATCATCATTTATCGTCACGTTTGTCACCCTTCTTCTTTCAAACACTAGTAACTTGGTTTTTCTCGCATTGAAACGAAAGGAAATATATTTCTCCTTTTTTTTTTTCAAAAAATTACCATGATTGTCTTAGTTTTGTCAAATTGATTTTAAGATTAGACGAATTATCTTGTTTTTATCAAAATTTGTAATAAAAAGAACATTATAAATTTTGTCGTTCTCGACATGTACAGCATGATCCTATTTAATATAAAACCAATTATTTAATAGAAAAAATATTGTATATGATTATATTATTCATTATTTTTATTTTGTCAAGAAATGGTTAAATATAGGTACCTCAAACTGATAACAATTATTAACAATGTAAAATCCTGTTATTACACCATCTTAAATCTAAAAAAGATTAATAAATATATTGCTTATTTATAATTGTAGATAAATTAGCTAAACTAAAAATTCTGAAATAATCTAATTTTTTTAATAATTTATAATCGTGACCTAGAGATATAATCGTCAAGCAAACTCGGCATTGTTATACGAAACATTTTAGGCAGTTCCCGAAATTCGTCTGGACCGGGTCTGTTATTTATCTAACCTTACACCTTGGGAGTTATGGTACCAACGAGGATCAAGTGACAGTAATTCGGCAGATAGTGGATCTCATACTGATGTTTCACAGGACACTGTAGAGGTAACCCATAACTTTGGAAGACAAAATCCATGCTATACTATATTAGTAAATGTGAAAGCTTTGACTGTTTGTCCGTCCTTAGGGCGGTCCAATAATCACGTGGGGTTTTGTTTAGGAGCTCCTTGGTTCCAAAAAACTCACGTGTATTTTTTAGTACCTTCAAAGAATATTAAATTTTGAAGAATATTATTTTTAAATACAGGTATTAAGTATAACCAAAAAAGATTAAGGATCATGGTAAAAATATTAATATGTGATATTTTACTATACTATCCGCCCTTTGCCGCAACAGCCCTCCTCCCACTTTCGTGCCTGAACGTGACTAATGGATAGCCCTTTACGCTGCATTAACGGAAACATATATACACACATTTGTAAAGGAAGGGCAAAGCACGAAAACTAAATGCAAGCCCACCTCGATCCTTGGTGCCGCATCAGACTGGAAAATTCTCATGGATAATTTTGAACACCATTATAGGATCCCAGATGAACTAGCTGTATCAGCCTATAGGCCAGACATCTTAGTGTTTTCTCGGAACTTGAAAAAAGTTATCCTTATTGAACTTACCGTTCCGTGGGAATCAAATATTCCAAAAGACCACAACATGAAGTCGAATAAATATTATGATCTCACAGAAGAAATGATCAGGAACGGGTTCAAGACTCAGCTTTACGCAGTGGAAGTTGGTGCAAGAGGAGTTCCAGCAAAATCTTTGCATCACTTACTGAAAGAATTGGGCCTAAGCAGGTCTGCCGTCAATACATTTATGGAACGAAGTTCCAAGACGGCATTAACGCATTACAGTATTTGGTTGGGTAGGGAGAGAAGTAGAATGGTGGATGGTGAGCGTATTTTCGCGAAATAAAAAAAAGGAGGCCTCCTTTTCTTAAACCAGCCTTTGGTCGGTCGCAAGCCCGAGACACCATTCTTCTCATCTCTTACCCACACACTATGGACCCGGCACCCGCACGGTGAATCCATGGAATGCTTAGAAATTTGTCTTCTATTTGGGTGGGGGTAAGGAGTGCAGCAGAATGGTGAGCGCCTTGTTGCGCATTAAAAAAGAAAAAAACTTTTCTAATTAGTGATATGATGTACGATATATACTATTCTAATGGTAAACTGTTAAAAAATGACACTAGGCATTAAGCTCGCCTATGTTTATTTAAATGTATTTTTGTTCATTGTGCAATACTGGTAAAGAATAATTTATTTATCTATTTATATAAGACAAGCAACTACCAGATCTTTGTTTAAAAAACTTGTATATCTACACTACCTGAAAAGCTCCTCACAATATTAGTAAGTGTATATAGGTATATGTATGTTTAGATAGGCCTTCCAGAACATATCGGTTTATAAATAAATAAATAAATATTTCCAGACAGGTCACACAGCGCCATCTAATTTCTGTGGTAAGCTACGAGGCTTGTGTTACGGAAACTAGATGGTTGATAAACTACATATTATACTTTTTTTTTTTGTAAATATATACATATAAACACCCAGACCGAGACAAAATATACAATGTACAACTTGCCCCCGGTGGGAATCGAACCCACGACCTCCCGAGTTCACGGCAACGTTTGTTACCACTAGACCACGGAGGCGGTCAAATCTAACATTATTTTGTTAAAATTCCTCTTATGTATTTTTTTTTTCAGGAAGCAAACGGCGAATTGTCAAGCAATTCGACCAGTTTTGCGCCGTACCTCAGCCCAACATCAAAGTTCAACCGCCAATGGAGTTTGAACCAGCTCATTTCAGAGTTCACCGAACTCTGCCAATGGCTTACCTATGTGCAGGAGGAAATTTATTCTAGTCCAGAAAACCTATCAGATCGTAAACTGAGAAAGGTATGTTTATTATAAATAGGTGGTGACACTGATGGTGGTAATTTGCCCAGTCTGCCCGGGGCGGGGAAGTATCAACCATTCTTGCCGATAAACCCAGTAAAGTGTATCCACACGTTTCGGGATCAGGCTCGAATTGCTATCATACCCAGTCAAGCCGACATAGTGTTAGGGACTGATGTCAGTCATGAGTCTCTGATTCTAGTTGCTAACATTCATGGATCTCGCATGCCACTTACCATCAGGTGGGCGCAAGGTCACATGTCAAGCTATATAAAATAAAAAAGCTCGTCGATGTCTCCAGCGTACCTAACTCGAGAAATATCACAAATAATTTAAATGTATTTATTTATATTAATAATTTTTTTGTGTCCTGACTAGAAATCGAACCCGGTAACTCCGAGTCTAAACCCACGGACTTAACCGCTAGACCACGGAGGCAGCTATTTTGTGCTGTGTACAATGATAAAAAATTTGTAAATTGTGGTTTCGATTCATTCATTGATAAAACCAGTGTTATTTTACTATATAAAAAAATAAGTAAGTAAAGTATCATCACGACCGTTTTCCTTTCGGGGTGGTCAGAAACCATGCTTATAAATAAGCGGATTCACATTTAGCCAACTTTACTATAGGCCAATCATGACAAGTGGCAAGCTCGTCGATGTCTCTAGCGTACCAAACTCGAGTAATATCACAAATAAATTAAATGTATTTATTTACATTTATAAATATTTTCACACAGGAATCGAACCCGGTACCTCCGAGTCTAAATCCACGGACTTAACCGCTAGACCACGGAGGCAGTTACAGTTTACTATATATTACTGTTAAATTAAGTTATTTAGATAATAAGATATGATTAAATATTTTGCACACCTAAACTATATAAAATAAAGGATTTTTCCTACTAAATGTTGCAAAGATATTCGAAAAATACAATTTACATTTCTAAAAATCATAATTATAAACTACTTGAATAAAATTAATACAAATAAATAAATATAAACTAAACCCAATGAAAAAATAAATAATAAAAGCATAAGTTTATGTTTTCTACTTAAATTGTAATCTTGTTAGAACAATTTATCTAAAAATGCGTGTCGTTTTTAAACACTGTGGTATTTATTTTATTATTTATTAAAAACTTTATTGTTATTATTATTGTTTAATACAATAATGTGCCGCTTACATGTATGTAATGACAAGAAATCGAAGTTTAGGCATAGCAAAATAAAAAACACAAAAAATAAAATAAAAATGTAATTAAGTTACTTATTAGTACTAGTGATACTAACTGGTATAATTTAATAATGTTGTTTATTTTTTCAGACACGAATGTCAGAGCTCACGACTGTAGAGCCAAGAAGAATTAAATTTATAGAGCAAGCGTCAACTATCTTAGAAAGAAGACCAGAAGCGAGCGCCGAGGTAAATTATGATTCATACTTTTTATTTGATAAGTTTTTTTTTTTTTTTATGTATATTTTATTTCTAGCCGCGGTGGTGGCTCGGTTGTAAGAACGCGTTCCTTTTAAATCCTACAAAGGTCGGTTCAAACCCCCCGGCATGTACCAATGAGAAATACAATTTTCTTACATACATTTGTCATAGATTTACAACACCACCGTTCCCGTGCCTCGGAGAGCACGTTAAGCCGTGGGCCCCGGTTCCACTACTACCAACTTGTGGAATCGTTAATAAATTGACATCATAACCTCGCCAACCCGTCTTGCCAGCGTGGCGAGTGTAGGCCAAATTCTCCAGATATATGTTCTGGAAGGCCCATCTCCAGCAGTGGAGGTCTAGGACGCTGTGTTCTAGGGGCTGTAATGATGATGATGATTTTATTTCTTCTTTCGTCACTTATATGTTTAAAAAATATTAGAATATAATAAAATAATAGAATATTAATAGTTATCTCTTTATAAATATTATATATATATATATACACATATATATATATATACTGGTTATATATATAATATATATAATTATATATCCTATCTGTAGATAACGGTGTTAATTGTATAATTACCTGTACTATGTAATCTATATTTGTATTGTATTCTTATTGTACAATTGTTTGTTATTCCAAATAAATAAAATAAAATAAAATGAAAAAATTTGCTCAACAAACACTTTCACAAAAAGCAAGACGAGTCTACATAACTTGACTAAATACCTTCATTTCTTATCGGTACATTTCTAAGTATGGCGGCAATAATTAAATTCTCGTAGACGTCGATCTTATTAATGCAGGCACTTCGATTGTTAGACGAGCGATGACGAATTGGCACTTCGATGGATTCGAAGGATAAAGAAAATTATTACAATAACTTAAATTACGCATTTAGATAAACATAATTACGCATTTAGTATGTGCTGTAAAATAAAGAATTTATCTATCTATTTTCTTTTATTAGATAGATAGATAAATTCTTTATTGCACAGAAAATAATACATTTTACAGTAGGTACCGAGCTTAATGTCTATAAACATTTTCTAACAGCTAACCTTTGGGAGATGTGAGCAGGGATTGTAAGGTGCATGACCGCTAATATTTGAGATAAAGAGATTTATTGAGTTAAAAACTTATAACTAAAAAAAATAACGATAATAAATATATAATATAAATACATACATAACACACACATATACTGGTTATATATATATATATACATATACATACAATAATATACCGATTTAGTCAAGTTATGTAGACTCGTCTTGCTTTTTGTGAAAGTGTTTAGTAAGAGTTTTATTCATGACTAAATTATTCTAATAATAATAAAAAAGGAATTATGCAATTGGGTTCAAAATGGAAGGTCGTTTTAAAGGACTATTGCATCATATTTCCAATACAACATTACAGGTGAACAAACAATGAACTTGGAGATTAAATTTCGGTGATAATTGTATAATTATCTTTGGATAACAATTTATTAACAATGTTAAGGCCGTCTGTGTTAGGTAATAAGATTAGTAGGTTGGCAAGTGTAGATTTACGTTCTTCTTTCCTTCCACGCACGGCCACCGGAATGCTGTCGGCTGCTCCAGGAGATCCTGAGGACCGAGGCGTAGCCCGTGCCGTTGTTACAATATAGACACCGCTCACAAGCCACACCCCCTTTCGTAGTCTCTTCCTTGGCCACCCTTAGGCCGAGGTAAAAATAGAAACCGGTGGGTTGTTGCCCGCTGAGACAAACTGCAGCCGAACGGGGCCACTCCGTAGGCTGCCATGTGATCAAACTTCATCATTACGTTCTTCTTTATAACTAGAGAACCTTGTGTTTGTTTATTTTCGTAAATAAGTAGTAACTGCTTCCGTGGTCTAGCGCTTAAGTCCGTGGATTTAGACCTAGAGTTATCGGGTTCGATTCCTGGTAGGGACACAATAATATTTATTAATTTAAGGGGAAGGTAGAGACAATTGAGCGCCACTTGTCACGATCACGACATACCGTGCTTCGGAGAACACGTTAATCCGTCGGTCCCGGTTCCACTAAATACTAACTTGTGGAATCGTTAATAAATTGTCACTAAAAATTACATCAGATCCTCGCCAACCCATCTGGCCAGCAGCGTGGCGAGTGTAGGCCAAATTCTCCATATATATGTTCTGGAAGGCCCATCTCCAACAGTGGAGATCTACGACGCTGTGTTCTATTGGCTATGCTGATGATGAATGATAACTTGTTTCCTTATTTCAGGTGACATGGCGCATGGAGCATTTGAACTCGAAGTGGGAGGGAGTAAGGTTGCTTCTAAACCCAGAACCTCAAGAGCGAGAGGGAGATGGCGATACAGTCGGTAAGTTTCCATCCTTTGGTTGTTAAAACTGCAAGCCCTTTAAACTTGCCTATGGTAAATAAATTACATTAAATAAACTAAATTGAATTATTAATAATGATGTTTACTTTGCAACAACATATCTTCACGTCAGATCCCTTGCGGGGTAGGCAGAGACAATTGAGTGCCACTAGACACGATCACGACATACCTGTTTCGCTTCGTCGACATTCATCAATCTTTTCATACATGCCCTTTTGTTACGAAGGCTTTTTAATGCACCTCCAGCCAGTGTTTTATTTATTTGATCGTGATAGGTGACTCTTGGTCTGCCAGGGCCTCTTTTACCCACAACTATCGCATTATATATTTAAATCGCTCAGCCTTTCAACATACCCGAACCATCGTAGCATGCCTTCCCTTATTTTTGTCCCTATGCTTTCTTCTATACCGGTTTACTTTATATATATTTATACACTTTATTGTACAAAGTACAAAGGCGTACCCTAATACTGCTAGACTTTCTATACTGGTCAAACCCTAACTGTCACGTCAAACGAACAACTAAAGCAGTTACGACAAGATAAGGCAGGTGCGATTAAAACTCATACAGAATATTAGACGTCAATATATACTTATCAATAATTACTTATTTGCGTACTAATATATATATACATACATATCTTCACGCCAAATAATAATAATAATAATAATAATAAAACTTTATTTCAGAATAAATTCCATATGTGTTAGTAACAATTTTTAAAGAAATCTTATAATATCTATCTATTTTTTTTTTCTTCTTTTTCTGAACAAATCAAAATACCTTGAATCAAATACTTTGCTGGGTATGCAGAGACAATTGAGCGCCACTTGTCACACACGATCACGACATACCTCTTTCGCTTCTTCGGCATTCATCAACCTTTTCATACATGCCCCGTTTGTTTTGATTGCTTTTTAATGCACCTTCAGCTAGTTTTTTATTCATTCGATCGTGAAATCTGAGTCTCAGTCTGCCAGGGCCTCTTTTACCCACAACTATCGCATTATATATCTGGTTCGTCAATCTCTCTTCACTCATCCTTTCTACATGCCCGAACCATCAGAACATGCCTTTCCTTATTTGTGTCCCTATGCTTTCGTTATTACGTATGCATACTAATACATACAAATAAAACTACATACATATGTATTATGAATACAAATGATGACTATAATGAGAGAAATAAAAACAGCAGAGAGTGTATTAAGTTTATGGTAATTCAGAATGCCCATTTTTCATAGAGAAATGGACTCAATAAAATGTTCTCGGTCATAATGATTTCTTTTTAATTTGTTAGTTAGTATAATGTGTTTTCATATTCTGTTTATAGTTTAGTTTATTTTTAATTTTATTATTTAGGTAGCTTTTAATTTATATTTTCTGTAATTAATTTTATTTATTTGACTCTAGCAGTCATTACATTGACAATAACTTTTTACGATAATAATTCAATAGTTTTAATCCCGCCGATACAATCAGAGAATTATTTACATTTTGAAATCCTATGTTTTATCTATAATAAAATACCTGATCATAATAAAGTACCTAATCGGAGCGCTGTTATTCAATACATAAATCCTTACCAATTGAATATTTAATTTAATTATATTTGAATGCTAGGGTAAAACAGATGTTTATATTAAGTTAAAAAATATATATATATATATAATTATGATTATTGAATTATATTTAGTTGAAGCATGCTGAAAAGAAATTGGGGCCTTGTTTTGGGCAATCTCTTTTAAATATTGCGCATTGACCGGTTTTTTTAATAATGTTCTATTTGTGTTATTTATGACACACAAACTTTGTTATCGAATCGCTAACACTTCCTTTATACTTGTGTTTGCTTGTCATCAATACCCAGTATAGTTTGTCATCATTAACTAGTATGGGTCATGATAAGTACGGGTAAAACTGAAGAGGGTTGTTAGGATTTGGATCTCTCCCGCACGTAGATTAAAGAAATTAGTCAATCAGCTTTATAAGAAAAAAAAAATTATACCTAATGCGTACTTCTATAATTACAAGAATATATAAGATACGGAATCTTTAGAATAATTATGTTAAGAGGGTTTACGCCTTTAAAAAAAACTAAATTAATCTTATAATAATAATAAATAATAAATATTTTCAGACAGGTCACACAGCGCCATCTAGTTTCCGTTGTAAGCTACGAGGCTTGTATTACGGAAACTAGATGGTTAATAAACTACATATTATACTTTTTTTTTTTTGTAAATATTTACATATTATACATATAAACACCCAGACCGAGACAAATTATACAATGTACAACTTGCCCCCGGTGGGAATCGAACCCACGACCTCCCGAGTTCACGGCAACGTTTGTTACCACTAGACCACGGAGGCGGTCGATATACCTATATACGGCTTATATACCTATATATATATAATAAAAGCTAACATATTAAAACATAAATTACTATTAATAAAAATAAACCTACTTCATAAATAAAAATACAACTAAAAACTTAAATAAAAAAAAAGAAAAGAAAATAATCTATATATATAAAAAATAATGTATGTTTCCTATGCATTTCAAAACTACTTAACCGATCGGGATCAAACTTTAAGAATATGTAGTGTGAACATCGGCGAAGGTTTCTGACATAGTACTACTGTTGTCCGATAGATGGCGCGCATCAGCACTGATTTGTGGGGCATACCGGCCGAGGGTACCGAGCGGGGGCCTAAAACTCCCTAGCGTTCTTATTATATATATAGTTACTCAGTCGTTGCTCTTGAGACTTCTGCGCGAGCCCACTCTGTGCTTCACTGTCGTCGGATACAGAAATAAAGTCAAACCATTTACCGCTCAACGGTTAATCGACCTCTCTCAGCATAACCGAGACGCTAATCCTGGAAGAGTGGAGCTGCCCTGCCATCACATAGGCCTTCTATGTAGAGTTTATTGAGAAGATCCAATGGGCGTGGATTTCTACGTGCTAACTAAGGTTTACAAACATACAATGACTGTTAGGCGGTACAAAGTTCGCCGAGTCAGCTAGTTATAAATAAAAAAATTGCTCCAAATCGCTGCCAATGGGAAAAGTGCCAAGGATACAAATAAAATTAAAAAATAATTTAATATATTAATAAAGAAAATTAAATTGAGCAAAATGTTTTTGCAATTTTCTCTGTCTATAATTGAAAGTGATAATTTGTCCAAACTGTCCGTAATTTTATTTCCTTGAAGTTGTTAGATCAAATTTCCCTAAAGTAAACACACACACAGGCTGAAATATCTTTTAAAATATTGGACTGTGCGAGCGACGGGGATGCGAAAGCAATTTATTGTTTATTATTATTATTGCTAAGTTTGTCATTTTTGTATTCTTCCTCCAGATACAACCCACGAGATGCGATGTCTCCGTCGCTGGCTTCACGGAATGGAAGGCAGATTGCCTCCGACATCGGTGACAGCCGTGCGAGCAGCGCCACCTCACGAGCTCATCAGAAAACTACAAGAACACCAGGTAAGTCAGAATAGTCACAAAATACTATGATATTTATTAATTTCCAAATAAATAAATGTTCGATAAAGTTATAGTCCATTCGCGTTAAGATAATAGTGGGTCATTGTTATACGTCGGTCTAGATCCCCCCCCCCATTCAAATTCACAGAGTGTAGGTTTTTATAAAATCAAATATGTTTGTAAATTGCAATCACTAGTCACAGAAATGAAAGAGGGATGTGCAGAAAAAGGACTCCGTTTAAATGCGAGAAAAACCAAGGTACTAGTGTTTGAAAGAAGAAGGATGACAACCTTGACGATAAAGATTGATGATGAAACGCTAGAACAGGTGAATGAAATTATTTATCTGGGAAGTGTTTTCACTGCGGATGGGAAGTATGATAGGGATGTTGAAAGAAGAGTGAACGCGGGAAATAGTGTTAATGGGGCCCTAGGGTCACTGATCGCCAGACGAAATGTCAGTGATAAAGCTCGACTCGCCATACACAATGCCATGCTAATACCAACACTTATGTATGGAAGCGAGACGTGGATATGTCAGAATACGCATGAGAGTAGAGTTAATGCAGTAGAAATGAGGTCTTTACGTCGGATATGCGGCGTAACTTTGATGGCCCGTATACGTAATAACGAAATAAGCAAAAGGGTAGGTATAAAAGAAAGCATAGGTACAAAAATAAAGAAAGGCATGCTCCGATGGTTCGGGCATGTCGAAAGGATGAGCGAAGAGAGATTGACGAACCAGATATATAATGCGAAAGTTGTGGGGGGTAAAAGAGGCCCTGGCAGACCAAGACTTGCCTATCATGATCAAATAAATAAAACATTAGCTGAAGGTGAATTAAAAAGCCATCGAAACAAGAGGGCATGTATGAAGAGGTTGATGAATGTCGAAGAAGCGAAAGAGGTATGTCGTGACCGTGACAAGTGACGCTCAATTGTCTCTGCCTACCCCGCAAGGGATTTGGCGTGAAGATATGTATGTATGTATGTATGTTTGTGCCAATAACTCAACATTCAAGATAAATAGTGTAAAGAAAATATATTATGATGCAATAAAGTTAATAGTTGCTATTGCTAAATCATTCAATAAACATAATCTTTGCAAATATTTTCTAACGGAAACGGAAAAGTCTGGTGACAGGAAAGCTGGCAATTATTTTGCCCACGCATTAGCTTAGCTATACAGAGGGGAAATGTTGCCAGTCTTCTTGGGACTATCACTGAAGGGTCGTCTCTAGAGCATATTTGTTACTTATAGTTTATTTTTTATTAGGTTTAGTTTATATTTATTTTAATTTTTACTTTTAAGTAGTTTTAATAACCTATATTATAACCTTATTATATTTGCAAATATAAATTGATAAATGGGATTCCAGAGAAAAAAACATTAATATATATCTATAACTTTAAATATGAGACTAACTTTATATTGATTTAAATATGTCATTTTTACCCTGCAGTTGTGTTGACTTACTAGTTCTTAACGCGAATAGACTATAGAGTGTATAGGGAGGTTAGAGCAGGACAAAACATATACAACGAGTTATTATATCATTGAAAAACTAAATCTGCAAGTCATCATTAACCTAAGCAATAAGAGAAGGAACTAAACAATAAATGATTTCCGCAACACGTTAGCAGCGCTATTATAACTGCTCATCAAGAAGCAGGTAAGTCAAAATATTTATGTCTCTTTCTTATAGTGAAAAGATGCTATAAGAAAGAGTAGGACAAATACATGCTTGTTATTTTTCTCCGTTTATATTTGTAAGCAATTAAATGGCAGAATGTCTCAACACAAACATGCCTATGTGACTTTATTTCCAATATTAAAACAATTTATCTTCAATCTATATTTGTAGATAAGATTATCTATATTGGATCGGTATTTAGTTTATGATCTACAGTAGTTGTTTACAATAAAATACTAGATAATACGAAACGTCATATTTCGTTAAAAAAAAATGCCAGGAAATTGCCGCCATTTTATGATAAGATAGTTTTATTGTTTGTTCTATTTTACGACCCCGGAAGTGAACAAACTTGTTGGAATATTCATTTTATTTATTGCTTTTGGCAGACATAACTCTTTACTAGTGTTGCCCAGTCTTGCTTTCACCAATACGAAGACTTACTTACCTAAGCCTTTTTTTTTCTTAATTTTGCTAAAAATATTTTATTTTTTAGGATTAAGGTTTTTGTTTTCAATAAATTGTAATTGCATCGCGTCCGTCATTTTTAATATTCCGAAGGAAAAAAAACTAATGATTAAGCATTTGGAATATTAGGTATTTAGATACAAAGTCACACCGTGTCCCAGAAATACGAAAACTCGTTAAGCGTTTAGTTAGGTATAGGTTTGTATTTACCTACGTCTAAATTCACGGAGGCACAGCTAATAAATTAATGATTAACTATTTAAAATTTCAAGTATATCAGACCAGTAGTTGTCGAGATAGTAGTTTGCGGACACACTTGCAAGACTTCCTTAGTACAATTGGAAATATACTGTAAGATAATATTTAGAATTGTACAAAAGACAACTTGCGTCGTGTGTTAAATTAGAACTAAGATGTGAGGTTGTTGGTCTTTTGGCCTGGTAGTGTAACCGAGTTTGGGTAAGATGGCGCTGCGGAACACAAAAAGGGGATCACACAGGTGGGCGTCAGAAAAAGAGGCGGGATAATTATGGTGGTGATTGCATGATCGTATCGTAACGGAAAGTTAATTTAAAAGTACATATATATTGAGTCAGAGCAAGAGTAATAATAATAATAATAATAAATTCTTTATTGTACAGAACCAAAAATAGTGTGGGTACAAAGGCGAGCTTAATGCTATAAATACATTTTCTACCAACTACAGTCTTGCGAGAGATGAAATAAGTGTCTTTTGTCAAATAGAAAATACACCTAGTGAGTTAGACAAAAAAACACGTTAATTGTGGGCATCTCGAGCTATAATGGAATTATACACAAATTACGGGATAACCACCCTAAGCGATATTTTCAGCAGACTAAAAAATAAAATACAGCGCCATCTAGTTATAATTACAATTACTATTGTGAACTACAACTTTACAACAGTTCACTTAGTACTAGCAACTGCTCATAGATGGCGCTTACCTTTAATTTTGCAACTTTTGACAGTGTTTTCCGTGTTAGGACGCGTTCCCACGGATTATCGTGTCGTTGAAAGCGTCATAGCTTGTATGACTACGAACTAAAATATTTTTCTTATTGATATTTTATTTATTATTTGTATGGAAACGATACAATTGTTTTAGTCCATGACCAATGACCATGACGATAAACTAAATATGTAAATGAAAACAGTTATCATGACAGTCGACCAACAATTAATAACCTAGTACCTACTTTTGTCCCTGCCTAGTGGGTACAGCTAGACACGACAGTCTTTACACGATCGACAATACAGTGACGATAGAAGTCGTGTTAATGCGAACAGTACTATGACGCTTAAACGACACGACATCTATAGTCTTGGACCTGGTAGGAACGCGCCCTTAGGTGATTTTAAATTATTCAATCCCTTTTTCCTATGTACAAGTGCAGTTCAAAATTCGAATACCTTCGTACCCTATTTTAAATATTTATATCGCTTAAGTCGTTGGCGTTTGTCTATGGTTTTCATACAAAAATCAGTAAAAAAACAATATTTGCTTTATATGCTTTCAAATCGAACATAGTAATGTTTTCACTGTTTTCAACGCACACAAACGTAAAAAGTAGTTTTATATGCACCGTTAGCGCTCGTATTCGTAATTTGGACCGTAGAATAATGCCAAAGAGCTAAAACTAACGATTTTCACGGCTTTACCCCATAAACATTTCACGAGCGACACAGCATCGATTTGCGATAACGATGTCTTTCCGATTTCCGGGCGCCGAGCGCTATCCATTGCGCGTTATTGTCGTGACGCGCGATCGCATCACTTAAGCTGGCAACATATAAACACTACGTGATATCTACTCGAGATTGTTAATTTAACAATTTTGTTTATTAGTATATTTTATTGTTTTATAATATAAGGAATGTGTTCGCGCCATTCGCGGTATATTGACCAATAGTAGGATAATAATAGGATTTTTTTTTTTTAATACTCCCTATGTTTCACTTGCTCTATGGTTTTTATACATTTTAAGCAATATTCGATAAAAAAATCGAGCTTTGCTTTGCTTTCAAGTCGAACATAGCAACTGTACATGACATGTGATATCGCCGCTCCCTAACGCTAAGCGGTACCTAAGGTCCATAAATGGAAACAACTGCCTGCTGACTACTAATGGCCGACATTAGTCTGTACCATAATGCCGACCTATCAATATGGTTTTCCACACTTAAAGAAAAGAAAGAATTTATTTATCGCAACAATTACGATGGTTACAAAAAAATAAATATGCAAGGAATAATATATAAATGTAAGCCTATTTATTCTATATATCGAAACATAAATACAGGTGTGGCGATAAATAGGTGGTCAGCTCAGCATATGCTACAGCCGTGGCTGCAGCGCTGATTTTCAGCTGATGCCTTATGTTGGATGAGTCACGGGTCGCTGTACATCTCTACAGTACCATTTACTAAATCTACTTCGCTCGAAGGACTCCAGCAGCCCTATTCTGTTACTTAAGCGCAAACGTTATTTAATGGAATACGTCAACACTATTTAGGTAGAGTGCTAATAGAGTTGAGAGTTGAATAATATTTTGTAATTATGACGCAAGCTCTGATGTAAATAACGAAATCCACTACTAAAGTTTGCGATTATTTATATATTGGTTATAGAAATTTCGATACAGTCCACAAAACCCGCGCCATCAGTATTTTATTCCGCTTTATACTCTCTAACGACCAACCTTTGGGATAACTAATCTAATTTATTACCAAAATACATAATAACAGCAAACGGGAGCGGGGTTATAAACTCGAACGTAACCGCTTTTAAAACACGAGGATTTTTCAAAATCAGCATTACTTATTATATGTTTAGGCAAATAATTACTTAATTGTATTATTATTAGAGACTACTACAGACTTGCGACTTTCGGTCACGCGTTAAGTCGGGTCGCGTCGTATTAATCTGTTTCCAGCTTAATGATTGCAGTAAATCAGCAGCGATGGAGAGATGCGTTTAATTAACTTTGACAGGCGCTCGTGAGTCCTTTGTTCTGGAAAAAGGAAGTGATGATCTAATGACTTTCCACTCTTCCAAGTTCTTATAGTATGGAGTTTTAATTATTTCGTCTCTCCCAGTGACAAAAGGCTGGCTTTTTCTTCAAACATACTACTAAAAAAAAAAAAATCTAAACCTAATAAAACAAAATAAAAAATATCCTTAAGAGACGTCTCATCAGAGATGGTCTCAAGAAGACTGGCAACATTACCCCTCTGTATGGCGAGGCTAATACGTTGGCGGAAATAATTGCCAGCTAGATTTCGCCGTCAGCCGTTTGGACAACTCCTTGAATATTATCCTAGAACCCTCTGGGATCGCGCAGAGCCATGACAAAAACACGACGGCATCTGCCGACCCTTAAAACTTGGCAGGTCTCTGATGTGGGATGCGACATATGTAAACAAATTAGCCTCATCGCTCATCCAGGCAACCTCATTCAGCGTGGGGAATGCGGTGGCTTCTGCTGAGAACCTCAAGCTGCGCAAATACGCTATCCTTGGTACAGGTTACGAGTTTGCGCCGTTTGGGATCAAGACGAGCCAAGCGTCTGGCCAAGTTGTCCAAACGACTGACGGAGAAATTTATTTTATTTATTTCAAAACTTTAATGCACAAAGTACAAAAGGCGGACTTAATGCCCGTAGACATTTTCTGACAGCCAAACCTTTGGGACTAATTAGAACATCTGTAGGTGCAAATAAAGTATAAGTGACACATCAATTAGATATAAATACTTAGATAATAAACTTACTTATATATAATCTACTTATAAATATACTAAATACTAATATATACACAATAATAATCATACATATACAACTTACAAATTTTGTTTGGAGCTATTAAAAAAATATGAGCTTTTTAAATGATGATCTGGTAGATGCCTGCCTTATGTTAATAGATAGATTGTTCCACAGATTTGTAGCTACAACCGCAAAGGAATTGGAAACAAATCCGAAATAATGAGTTGGAACTAATAATAATAAGATGAATCTAAAGTTATTAAATAAAATAAATAAATACTGGGCGTTTAAATTCGACAGACAAATTGTATCGCCAGGTCATATCTTTAGTTTGCAAGATAAATGGAGATGATCTTACACCTCGATTATTGTCATGAGAATCACAACTTCAAACCTTATTATTACGCCATTTTGTTCCCTATATCTCTCTAGAATAGTGGTCATATTCTAAGCTGTTATGTCGGAAAATTGAGTAAACTTCAAAGTGTTTTTAGGTTTATTATTGTCTGATTCTTATTTATTACGCGATTGAGTAATGTTTGCCGTCAGAATGACGTGCCCTTTTCATTCATAATCGACTGAGAAATTTAAGAGTCAAATCTTGTAGTTCTTTTTTATATATATAGCTATTCAGAAATATAGTGAAATGCTAAAACAGCGTTCATAGTTTAAATTAGGTGGTAGACTGATGGTGGATATTTGCCCAGTCTGTCGGGGCGATTCCTGGTCGGGACATAAAAATATTTATTAATGTAAATAAATACATTTAATTAATAGGTATTTAATTTATTTGTGATATTTCTCGAGTTTAGTATGCTGGAGACATCGATGAGCTTGCCACTTGTCATGATTGGCCTATAGTAAAGTTAGCTAAATGTGAAACCGCTTATTTATAAGCGTAGTTTCTGACCACCCCGAAAGAGAAACGGTCGTGATGATACTTTACAAATTTTTAAAGTCATCTTCATTTATGCAAATTTCTACACAAATTACATAAATACCGCAGATCACATTTATGTAATGTACAAAAGTTGATTAAACTTTCGTCTTGCAGGTACTTTCGTTTTCGTATGTCAAAAAGATGCATCGTTATTGAATTATATTAAAGGACCAGAAGGTTTAAAACTAAAAAAATATTGCGATTCGAGCTCCGCCATGTTCCAATGAGAAATACACTTTTCTTGTACATTTGTCATATCTAAAGTAGACAAATTTAGAAGACTAGATTCGTGAGCCAAACGGCGTTGTTTTTTTATTGCTCATTTATTTATTTATTTATTCGAAGAGAAAGGACAGAGACAGGCAACATAAGAACATAAAAGATAGCAACAGAGTAGAAGCAATTAAAATTATACCCGCCACCAGAATATTTCTCACTGTGAACAATAGTGCACTCTTTGTGCGATACAAAATTTGGAAAATATCACCTTGGCCAGGTATAAAGAAAACAACTGTATTATGTTTGAATGCATTAAAACTGTTAGGCGAACTCCGAAGCAAACTGCCCACACTTTGCGAGCTAAACCAAAGTAGCAGCTTCTTGATTTTGGCTTTGAAGGCAGCGCGGGAGTTACTGAATATATCCACGTCCGATACACGCCTGTTGTACGAGTCGCACATCCGACGTACAGGTGCGCGCATGCCAGATATTGTACGTACGCGGCAGACATGGAAGAGATCGCAGGAGCGAGTCTGTCTCGAGAGGGCATTATAATAAATACCTTCTGTCAGGTTTGGACAACTGAGTAGGCCTCGACAAATATTATACAATAGTGTCATGTCAGTAGTAAGTCTACGGTCTGAGAGTGTCTTCAGTCTGTAATGTGTACATAGTTTGTCGTAGGACAGATATCATGACATGTGAATTTGTTCCCACCTGATAGTAAGTGGCGCGCGAGGTCCAAGAATGTTGGCAACTGGAATCAGACACTCAATGACTGACAATATGTATTTCCACTTTGTTGTTCGTAGAAAGTATGTGCCATTTGGAATGATGTCAAATGGCAATTTTTACTTTCAAGGAGAACTAATGTAATACAGAATCTAATGAACCAAGTGTGGCGCCACTAAAAAGAAGAAAGAGAAAAACTGTTCCTTAACGCACCGCACTAATCTACCGCTATCTCAATTTTTTTGAAGAAAAAGAAAATCGCAAATTGTTCTTTGTGGCGTGGCGTAATAAACCAAAAGTAAAATTGGTATACCTACTCACAAAGAAAATAAGTCAATATTATTTACATCGGAATTTCAAAAGTACGTGTGGTTTAAAACGACATCATCCAAAAAAATTTTCACCTTTGGAGTATCCGTACTCGACGGCATGACCGTTGGGTCGTGAAAACTTGGCAGGTCCCTGGTGTGGGTTGGATGCTACATGTGTAGACACATTAGCCTTATCACACATCCAGGCGACCTCGTCAAATTGGGAAGTGCGGCGCTTTCTGTTAACAACCTCAAACTGCGAAATTATGCCAACCTCGGTACAGGTAAAAAATTTGCGCCGTTTGGGTCGAGACGATGGGCCCATGGGAACATTCAGCCAAGCGTCTGGCCAAGGAGTTGTCGAAACTCCTAACGGTAAAGTCTGGAGACAGGAAAGCTGGCAATTATTTCTGCCAACGTATTAGCCTCACTCTACAGAGGGGAAATGTCTTCTTGGAACTATCCCTGAAGGGCCGCTCTAGAGTACATTTTTTACTTATAGGTTATTTTTTATTAGGTTTAGTTTATATTTATTTTAATTTTTACTTTTAAATAGTTTTATTTATAGAGTAGTTGACTATTGTAGAAAGTAAGTGTTTATTTATGCAAAAAAAAAACTAACAAAATAATCGATTTAGTTACTAGCTTGAAGAGCCCGGATCCTAACTCTTAAGTCAATAAACATAGTCATTATTGTTTTTTTTTTATCTTTAAAAGCAAATGCTTCTCATAAATATGTATTAATAATTCATCATCAGCGTGTACGGAGTGAGTTCATTATGGCATCGAATGCGACTACCTTACGATCATGATTACATCTTTAGGGTTCCTTCGGCAACTTTTGACATTACTATTTAACACGGTTTAGCGCTTTTACATCCTTCTTGGTCGCACATTCAACAATTTAAATGCGACGTGTGTAGACACATTAGCTCCATCTCAGATCCAGGCGACCTCGTCAGACGCGAGGAGAGCGGCGTTTTCTGCGGAGAACCTCAAATTGCGCAAATACGCCAACCTTGGTACCGGTTACGAATTTGCGCCGTTTGGGGTCGAGACGATGGGCCCATGGGGACCATCAGCGAGGCGCTTGGCCAAGGAGTTGTGAAAGCCGCTGACAGAAAAGTCTGGAGAGGCTTTTATTTATTTATTTCTGTCGAATAATGCCTTATGGCGTAAATAATGCATTATGGCCTATATGAGTATACTAGATTTTTAAGTGCAATAATGTATTATTTATTTATTTATTATAAACTTTATTGCACAAAGTACAAAGGCGGACCGGACCTAATGCCGCTAGACATTCTATACTGGTCAAACCTTTGGTACAACTAAAGCAGTTACGACATGATAAGGCAGGTGCTATCAAAATTAAGAGAAAATATTGGACTTCAATATATACTAGTGAATAATTACTTATTTACATACTAATACATACACAAATACATACAAATAAAACTACATACATACGTTCTATGAATATACATAAATATAATACACCTACTATATGCTAGCTTATATTAAAATAAATAAATAATTTTTCTAACGCTTCGTACGCTTTGTAGCCATTAAGTTTGTGGCAAAATCTGTTTTTTTAATTGTTTATTTATCTACGGAACCTTTTACGAAGTAATAAAATGTTTTCTCTTATATTGGTATATTTTTAATCAGCTCTTAAAGAGTCGCTTGCGAAAACCTTAGGAGGTCTTTTATGAAAGTGACATGTCAATTGTTAATGATTGATTTGTTGCGAGTTGAAAGATTACTACGATATGTTTATTGATTTACATACATATCTTCACGCCAGATCCCTTGCGGGGTAGGCAGAGACAATTGAGCGCCATTTGACACGATCACGACATACTTCTTTTGCTTCATCGACATTCATTAACCTCTTCATACATGCCCTTTGGTTACGAAGACTTTTTAATGCACCTTCAGTCAATGTTTTATTTATTTGATCGTGATATGTGAGTCTCGGTCTGCCAGGGCCTCTTTCACCCACAACTTTCGCATTATATATCTGGTTCGTCAATCTTTCATCGCTTATCCTTTCAACATGCCCGAACCATCGTAGCATGCCTTTCCTTATTTTTGTCCCTATGCTTTCCTTCATACCAACCCTTTTCCGTATTTCGACGTTACGTATGCGGTCCGCCAAAGTGACGCCACATATCCGCCGCAACGACCGCATTTCTACTGCATTAACCCTACTCATGCGTATTCTGACGTATCCACGTCTCGCTTCCATACATCAGTGTTGGTACCAACATGGCATTGTGTATGGCGAGCCGAGCTTTGTCACTGACATTTCGACTGCCGATCAGTGACCCCAGGGCACCGTTAACACTATTTCCCGCGTTCACTCTTCTTTCAACGTCCCTATCGTACTTCCCATCCGCAGTGAAAACACTGCCCAGATATATAATTTCATTTACTTGTTCTAGAGTTTCATCATCAATCTTTATCGTCACGGTTGTTATCCTTCTTCTTTCAAACACTAGTACTCGTACCTTGGTTTTTCTCGCATTCAAACGGAGTCCTTTTTCTGCACATCCCTCCTTCATTCTTGTGACTATTATGCCATAATTTTATTTATTGATTTAAATACATTTTTTTATCATTTTTACTCTTTAATATTTTTATTGTAGTAGTTTTTATCCAGCTGCCATAGTAAGTAAGCGAGAATCCTTAGCGAGGTGGTCGGTTACCACGATTTTTTAAGGATTGGGTTCATATTTAGCCGACTTTACTATAGGTCTATTATGACGAAGCATACTCGTTGATGTCTTTAGCCTACCACAAATGTTAACAAAAAATGTTTTAACCTGGAAACGAATTCAGTACCCAAAGGCGAACTGTATGTGCTATACTACTTGGGGGCCTGACTAATTAATACATTAATTGTCAGTTTGTCAAAGAATAGGTAGTTTTCGATAATAACTAAATAATAAAAGAGGTTAAATTAAATTTTGTTTATTTGTTATGTCTTAGCCACACAAACAGCAATCAAATCAAATCAAATTGTTTATTTATTCGAAATTTTCCTTACAAGAACTTAATATATAACGTTGCTGTGCCAATGTCAGTATGACACTGTGTGACAGCAATGGGGTGTATCAGGCAAAGCTTTTTGTAGATGTCGCTAGCGGCAATGGTACCTTGTTTTACACCTATAGCGCATCCTTTTTAAAATGTTTTTGTAGTTTTCTTATTTTTATAACAGAAAAATGTATTTTAAATTAATGTTACCTACCTTAAAAGACGAATTAGGAAAGCGCACACCGTCTTTAAAAAGAAAAAAGGTTGAATTAATAGAACGGCAATTTTGATATCACCATATCTTTGATTTCGCTTAGAAATCTCGATTTGTACACTTAAAAGCTGCTGGCAACACTGAGATCAATCAATGATCAATGACAATGGGGTGTATCACTAACTTTTTATCACGATAGATGGCGCATGATAAATGGTACCTAATATAACTGTCAGTTGCATAGAAAACTTGTATTTTAATTACGAAATTAATTATTTTCTGGATATTATGCCGAATTGAGCAGCTTTTAAGTGTACAAATCGAAATTTCTAAGCGAAATCAAAGATATGGTGATCTTAAAATTGCCGTTCTATTAATAAAACTTTTTTTTTTCTAAAGACGGGGTGTACGCTTTTTAATTCGTCTTTTAAGGTAGGTAACGTTAATTTAAAATTCATTTTTTTGTTATAAACATATAAAACTACAAAAACATTTAAAAAATGATGCGATGTAGGTGTAAAATAAGGTACCATTACCGCTAGCGACATCTACATAAAGCTTTGCCTGATACACCCTATTACAGAAACGTTTTGTTACAACCCATCCTTAACCGCTAGAGAACAGAAGCAGTCTGAGACTTTTAATTAATCTTTCGACTAACAATAGACCGATAATGTCAATATAGTTAGTCAGACGATTAATTGCAATTGGCAATCATAAAAGAGATAATCATACGAACACATACACAATCATAAATCATATGAGACTTTAAGTCGATTTGTCTAAAACGAAAGTCAATTTCACCGACGCCAATTAGGCCGTAAAGTTAACTGGCAAATTCTGTCAGTACGTACAGGTGTTGCAAAAAACCTTGTTGCAGCGCAACCCCCAGAACATAGACTAGACATCCACTGTTGGGAAGGGCCACAAATTTCTGGAGAATTTAGGCTACACTCGTCAGGCTGACCAGACGTGTTGTTTATTTATGATTTCACATGGTATTAGTGGAACCAAGACCGACGCCTTAATGTGCTATCCGAGACACGGAGACGGTGGTCTTGTAAATCTATGACAAATGTATGTTATACAAAAACAGTTCGCCAATTACATCAAGTTTCCGGTCGCAATAATGCGCCAAATGAATTGACAGTATAGTGTTTAATTACAAAATTTGAGACCAAATTTACGATGATACTCGTAAATCAGAACATCATTATGCGTCGTCGTCCTTGTCGGTCACTCGATATAGCCACAGTAAATCTGTGGCCAAAAATCTAGGAATTTCAATTGGTGAAAAAATCTTATATTTTTTTTTTTAAATCATATCCGGCGCTCTTGTTGGGACATCCTATATATAAAATATTATTTAATATATTTTATTTAAAATACTTTATTGCACTAAAAAATGAACATAGGCGGGCTTAATGCACAGGCATTTTCTAACAACCAACTTTTTGTGTATCCATATCGGGATCCAAATTTTCATATCTATAACCTGAGATTAAAATTTAAATAAATAATAATAATAAATATTTTTAGACAGGTCACACAGCGCCATCTAATTTCCGTGGTAAGCTACGAGGCTTGTGTTACGGATACTAGATGGTTGATAAACTACATATTATACTTTTTTTTTTTAATATATACATATAAACACCCAGACCGAGACAAATTATACAATGTACCACTTGCCCCCGGTGGGAATCGAACCCACGACCTCCCGAGTTCACGGCAACGTTTCTTACCACTAGACCACGGAGGCGGTCATAATACAAGCGTTTATTGCAAAAAATAAATAGGTCTATAATATAATCCTGATCCTGACGATAGTGTCTTATTTATTATTTGTCTCTTAATTATTTATGCATATATGAGTAAAAACAAAATTATACATATTAAAAGTTATTTAAATAAAAATATGCCTACTTGAAAAAAAAAAAGTATGTGGTTTTTAAAATGACACACACACTGCTAATTTAATACTAGACTATATTTATTTAAGCCTTAGTTCTCTGGCGTATATCTTTATGATTCTTCTTGCAATACCTGTGTGTTGAAAATTTGATTAATGCATAATCGAAGCCTGAATCAGTGAGAACGGTAGCGGTACACGCTTTCGCTCCCCCGGGCTTTACCATCCTATTCACCTACTCGATTCATACTGTTTCCAATATAAATATTCCATCAAAAATTTATAGCCATGTCCTTAGGAGCTTTTAGCTTGGGAGGCTTGTCTTAAAAATCCCAAAACCCAAACGACCTTATCGTTTCAAACCCCCCGGCATGATGAAATAATCCCGGCATGTACCAATTAGAAATAATCATACCTATTTATTGTGTTTTTTTATAAATTTAATATGAACATCTGATTTACTATAGCAATAAAATATAATTTAACGAAATAGTCAATTGGTTACGATTTATGCATGAAATAGTTTCAAGACACCATTTATACGATTAGGTTCTTTATTATAGATAAAACACTGGATTTCAAATTTCGGCGGGATTAAAAAACTAAGTAATTATTGACGTAAACTAAAGTTTTTGTCAATTGTCGTTATGCTAGGGTAAAATATCATTATCATTTGTCAATGATTTAAAATTAAGACAAAAAATTATGACATCACTTACTGAAAGAATTGGACCTAACCCGTCAATACATATATGGAACGAGCTTTCAAGACTGCATTAACGGAATCATACAGTATTTGACTGGGTGAGGTATTAGGTAAATGATCAGCAGAATGATGGATGGTAAACTTCTTGTTGCGCAATAAAATAAAGAAAGAGGCCTCCTTTGTGAACCAGCCTCTTGTCGGTTCCAGAGACACTATTCTTCTCATCTCTCTTTCCCAATGGAATGACCCAATGAAATGCTTCGAAATTTGTCTTCTGTCTTCATTACTGTTCCGTGCCTTGGAGACCACGTTAAGCTTTCGTTCCTGGAACAACTAATACCTTGGAGAATCGTTAATAAATTGCCAACCCATCTGGGCAGCGTGGCGAGTGTAAGCCGAATTCTCCAGAAATTGCGGAAGGCCCATCTCCAATATTGGAGGTCTAGGACTTTGTGTTCTAGGGACTAACTCAAAAGTCAAAGTCAAAATATCTTTATTCTCGTAAACCTATTACAGGCATTTGTGTAATTTATTTTAAATGATTCTACTCCTGCTAGTGCAGAAGACGATCAGCTTAAAGTGTGATTGGGTGCATGAATCCAAATGTACAGGGATTCTAGTGGGATGGTTAGAAAGTTAATTTTTTTTAATACTCGTACGTTCCTATTTAGGCTTATTATGATAAGTGTCAATTATTATTATCGCGTTCCCGACTGAAAATCCATTACTATCGATTTTAGTTTTTAGATTTATACTAGCAAGTCTAATAAGTCTTATAATAGCAGTACCATTCATTTTCTTTATTATATTTCTTGCATAGAAACTGCAAGGTGGCATTACAATGTAAAATGTTGAAAAGAGAGTGAACACTGAACAGTGTTGTGTTGTGAGGTACGCCGACGACGTGTGATATCATCGGGCCCTCAGGTGGCCGCGCCTGCCGCCTTGCACCCAGATAAAGCAATACCCGCGCACAAGTAGGAATTGGATGCGGTATTAAATGGATACATTCGTTTTTCCCGATAGGATATCCGCGAACCACCTGCGAATAATTCATACAAACTCAGTGCTGGGTGTCGTTACTAGTATAACAACGCCTGTGTGGTTCATGTACCTACCGAGAGAGGCCCGATGCGTCTGGTCAAGATTGTGCGTGACCTTTACCGCTTCAGCGAAGCCATCCGATTTCCTCCAGGAAGGCTAAGAAACCCGTCAAGTTCCTGTTAGATCTCCGGTAGAGTTCCAACAGTCTGGAGGAACTTCAGTCTAAGCGCAGCAACGCTGCAGCACTCCATGACCACATGCGCTGCCGTCTCCTCTGCCATGCATTTGTTAAAGAGGCGTCGCGTTCAAGTGGGTTGAGAGGGGCTTTCCTAGACTGTCTACAGTCTGTGGCCGATGTCCAAATCTCGTGGAGCCTGTCAGGTCTTTGGCGAAGCCAGTCTTGCAAGTATTGGGACGTTAGGGGGGTTATTGGTCTTGGGAATATACACAAGGGCATGTATGAGACGATGACCAATACGTTGGCATTCCCACGGTCTCCACCGCGCCTGCTCGTATTAAATTTTAAGCTATAAGAAAGGTTCCACACGCCCTGCCCATAGTCAAGTGCAGCGAATGCTATTTTTGTTAGGAGGCCAACACCTCGTTATAAATTCCCGTCTTCCGGAATTACTATAATCGTCTGAGATCACTACTCCATTGATTGATGACTAACAAAGCGACCACAAGTCTACTCGCGACAGTGTCTCGTGCCCCTGTCTCCAGTGTTCACGCGCGAACTGGTGCCCATAGAAAGCCTAATGACAAGTGACCCCCGAGATCTCCTGTATCTGGTCTCAATAATTTTAAATACAAAATCAAACATGTCATAACTTAAATTATTTCGAATGATTCTACTTCTAGTGGAAGACTAAGCAGCAAAGCGGTCCAAAGAGTGAGCTGTCAGCAGAAGACTAGCAGATTAACTATGTAAAATTTCAATTTATATAATGGTATATTTTGCGTCAATTTTCTTAGCTCGTTGTGCGTTTACTGCGCTCGCTGCATTTTGCTGCGTGCCATAATCTTCGCGCGGATTTAGAAAGCTAAGGGCCCCAACAGTCAATACATTGCAATACAAAAATACCCTATACAATTATTATAATGCGAAAGATTTTCATCACTACTGGTCCGCTTATCGTGGACTTATATTTTAAATACCCTTTAGATGGAGTGCTAAAAGCTCTTTCAATAAATCACTATATAATAAACTCCGAATAAAAGTAGTTATTGTACAAATTTAAGAAGACTAGCGGTTAACCGTGGATTTTGACTTGCTCGCGATGTACCGATTTTTAACTTTCATCGTTACATTTACAGTGATTTCATATATCATCATCATCATCATTGAATCATTACAGCCCCTAGAACACAGCGTCCTAGACCTCCACTGTTGGAGATGGGCCTTCCAGAACATATATCTGGAGAATTTGGCCTACACTCGCCACGCTGGCCAGACGGCTTGGCAAGGATATGATGTCAATTTTTTTTTATGACAATTTATTAACGATTCCACAAGTTGGTATTAGTGTAACCGGGACCGACGGCTTAACGTGCTCTCCGAGGCACGGGAACGGTGGTGTTGTAAATCTATGACAAATGTACGTAAGAAAAGTGCATTTCTCATTGGTACATGCCGGGGGGTTTGAACTGACCTTTATAGGATTTAAGGATCGCGTTCTTACAACCGAGCCATCACCGCGAATTAATTTCATATATAGATGCTTACATTGTGATAGTTTAGTTATAATATATTTAATTTTTACTTGCACCTACCGTTAACTTTAAATGCTTTATCTGTCCCTAAGGTTGGCTGTCAGAGAATGTCTAGCGGCATTAAGCCCGCCCCTTGACATAGTGCAATAAAGTTTTAAATAAATAAATAAAATAGTTCTGCTTTCAACAATCAACTCAAAATCCCATCCCACTCCTCTAGCAGATATTCAGATTCCTTCACTGTGTCTGCAGCCCGCCAGTGGAACAAACTACCACTGGCCATTAGACGGGCACCATCTGTCAATGTTTTTAAACAACTAGTCACTAACTTGTTTCTTGATAAGCAGGAGCACACTGCATCTAGTACACATTGAGTATTCGGCACGCAATATGTTTATGTATGTTTATTTGTATATATATATATGTATTATATGTTCATAATACTTGCATGTAGTTTATGTAATTACTTGGTATGTAGTGTATTTATAAATTAGACTAATATTATTAGATTGTTGCACCCTGCCCATAATCTCTCACCATCCCAAAGGTTAGTTGTCAGAGAATGCCTAACAGGCATTAAACTCGCCTATGTACCTAATTTTAAGTTTTGGTGCAATAAAGAATTTAAAATAAAATAAAAAGTTTTTTTTTTATACTAGCACGACATGTGACCTTGGGCCCACCTGATGGTAAGTGGCGCGCAAGGTCCATGCATGTTAGCAACTGAAGTCAGACACTTATAACTGCCATCAGTCCCTAACACTATGCCGGCTTGACTAGATGCTTTTTCACACTTCGCTTGAAGGACTCCAAGTTATAGGAAAGTGGAAACACAGAGGCTGGAAGAGCATTCCACATCTTTATCGTACGACAGATGTATGAATCCCCAAATTTATACGTACGCGTAGGGATGGTGACTACGGTATGTGGATGCATATTCGACCTGTGCGTGTGGTTCGGTTGCGGAATGGAGAGAGAGGGATTAGGTATAGAGTTCTTCGGAGCACTCACCATAGTTCAGAGAAGCCACATCTCGGCAAAGCTGCAGGGATTCGAGAGTTCCAGATATAGTTGGCATCGTCCACAATTCGAACAGCTCGCCTTTGTAGGACATTGAGAGCATCTGTGAGGTACTTGGCGGATGGACGGAGATGCAACTTAGCCTAATAATGGGACAAATTACTACCAACATCAGTCCCTACCACTATGCCAGCCTTATAGTTTTGTTTGCTAGACTTTAATTTGCTTCACAAAAATGCAGCTAATATATTTGACAATCCGTAAACAAATTAAGGAGTCCATTGTACTATCAGGTGGAGGCGAGGTTACATGTTATTCTAATGTAAATAAATGTAACTGGAAATCTAGTTTTCTTAAAAGTCCTAACCGTAAATCAATTAAAATATAATGCTTCGTGTTGACATATTTATCTGTGATAAACTTTACTGTTCAATGTCGCTTGTATTTCTATGTCATGTTTTCACCATTAGCCAGGCCACGCAGCGTCTTCACACCCTACGTGTTAAGCCTGGTTAGGCGGGATAATATTGCGAATTAGGGGTCGTATATGAAATGAAAGCAACTTACCCAGATCTCCACAATCCACGTTCCACTAATACTCACATGTGTGTCAGTGTAGAATGATGTGGAGTGTTTATTGTCTGTTCTGTGTGTGTTCTGAGTAATCGTTAATATTTTGGGAGAGCACTGTGGTAATTTTAAACTTAAGAAAAAAAAGAATAGTAGCAAGGCGGTTGGGACAGAAAATTAAATTATGCGGTACGGTGACGAGGTCACACGAAAGAAATAAATTATGTCCACTAGGACGAAAAATAATTGTGCGCGCTGGTGCGTGTGGCCGCCCGGTATTTATACCAATAGACGTACACGCCACGCCGCGGTAAGTAGCGAAACTAGAGCTTCAACTAGCGGCGTGTCTAACCATATTTACGAGCATGAATGAGGTTAAAAACAGCTTCAATCTTTCATCTGTATTCATCAATTGTTTTGTGCGAGCACGGTCTTACCTATTATTCATATTTCAAGCCCATGGAGTATGGAAATCTAAATTACATTAAAACATTTTGAACTTTCGCGCGTGTAATTATAATTTAATTTAAGATATAATTTAAATCTATTGGCGTGAAAACAAATGAATCACTAAATTTAAAACACAAACACAAGCCTAAATTTATATATTTTTTTTAGTTTTTTTTTTTAAATCCATTAACATATATATATATATATCTGACCCTTCGCCTTCCTTCAAGATACAGTACTACCACAAATTAAATGATCAGCAGCCCTATTCTGTTCCTTAAGCCCAAATATGTTGATGGATTTCTTTAACGTTTGCGCCTAAGGAACAAAATAGGGCTGCTGATCATTTAATTTGTGGTAGTACTGTATCTTGAAGGAAGGCGAGGGTCAGATGTAATGGAAGCTTCTCTCAGTTTTCCAGGTAAACTAGAAAATCGTAACTTTCTCGCCAAATGCAGTAAACAGAGATATTTATCAATTGTTCTGGCCTCAGATTTATCTGCTCTCCTGCGATATCAATGGTTCACGATTTATCCCTAATAACAAACTTCATGGTACAGAATACATAAGTCCTAAATAATTTAGTTTTTACTTATTTATTGTTTTTTTTTTATTATTTTCACTCACACAATTGCCACTATTTATTTAAATCTAATTACTATATTTTACTGTTATTTTCGTTTTAGTTGTATTGTCCAAATAATATAAGATATCTTTGGCATGTATTACACTAAAGCTATTTTGTTATAAAAAATATATATAATCTTAATTTTTAAATAAAAAGAATAGAAAAGAATTATATATACACAAGATTAGCTTTCATTTACATTAAACAATTTGATTCTTTCATTCATATGAACCAACTTATTACTTTATTATATATATATATATATATATATACTAGCTGACCCGGCGAACTTATGGACTTGCAAACGGCATTTATGAAACGTCATTTTTATCTCGTACATTTATTTATGTATCGTTAATATTTTTTGCAGCGCACGCCAATTGATTTTATATGCATTTCTTTTATACCTTGGGTGTAAATATTTAAAACCTTTATTCGAAGGAAATAAGGTACAATGATTTAAAAAATATATAAAATATTAATTAAACTAAAAACTTACATCTTAAAACATAAATTACTATTAATAAAAATAAACCTAATTAATAAATAAAAATATAACTAAAAACTAAAATGAAGATAACACAAAATAAAAATTATTCCACTTACCATCAGGTGGGCGCAGGGTCACATGTCGTGCTAGTATAAAAAAAAAAAAATATTATAAATAAAAAATTTGCTCCAAATCGCTGCCAATGGGCAAAGTGCCAAGAATACTGTCGAGCTGTTTTGACAACGCCTTGAAAATTTCGTGTGCACTTGGTCCCCACGGCCCGAGAGTTTCAACTCCAAACGGGCGCAAAAACACATCTCCCAATAATAAATGTCCTAGTTGCGGAAATTAATTAATAACTTTAAAACTAAAAGTAATAATTACACTTTTAGCATATCGTTAGAAAGGGCATGGACTGAGGATGTTTTAAAAAAATCAGAAGAACTCCAACCCTGTTAGTTTTTGTTTAAACCCCATAGAAAGTTGCCCTTAAAATTATTTCTTTACCTTACTACGGTACTTCAGGCCCCATAACTTTTCTTCTCCACAATTTTCTGGTGTAAAATATTTTTTTGCAGGACACTAAGACTCTAACGATTAAAACAAGACCATTAGCAGACCGGTCCCATGGATAGATATTGAGCTACAGGTAGTTTTAGTAAAAATTTTACAAAAAAGTCAAATAAAAAATAAAAATAAATTTAAAAAAAGCCTTGAGGCCAAGGTCAATATATTGGGCGGGGGTAGGTAGCAGACTATCCCTAGTTTCTACCCTAGGCGTATGTACAGCTCCCTTCCAAACACTCTGTATAATGTGTTGTAATATTCGTAAATTAGTTTTTTTTAAATGCCCTCTCACTCGCTGATAATGTAGCTTTCTATCCGTAATGTTTATTATTTATTTTAAAGTATTATTTGAGGATATCTATCACAAACAAACATCATACTTTTTAGTAATGGTTTTTAATTTTAGTAATAAACATTTTTCTTTAATTACTTTTCTCTATTTCTGTTAACAAATAGTCAAATAATTACGAAGGTGATGTTTTAAAAGCGAATCTAGTACCTGCTTCCTTTTCGGCTGACGTGCGATTAGATCTTATGAAAAGGTGCCGCATGGGCGGGGAAGGGTTAACTAAGTTGTCTTTTGCAGTCATCTCAAGCATGATTGAGGCAATTTAACATTGCTATCTTGTAATCATCTTTACTTTCAATTTTATGCTCTCTTCCACTGTTAGATGCTAAGGCTAAAATCTACGAACCGTGTTTGAACTTTGTGGCATATATTTATGACAGCTTTTATAAAGAAAGAAGAAAGAAAATACTTTATTTATCGCAACAATTACAATGGTTACAAAAAAAAAAAATATGCAAAAAATCTAAATGTATAAATGTAAGCCTATTCTATATACCGAAACATACATACAGGTGGCGCGGTGATGGCTCGGTTGTAAGAACGCGTTCCTTAAATCCTACAAAGGTCGGTTCAAACCCACCCGTTATGTACTAATGAGAAATACACTTTTCTTAAGTACATTTGCCATAGATTTACAACACCACCGTTCCCGTGCCTCGGAGAGCACGTTAAGCCGTCGGTCCCGGTTCCACTAATACCAACTTGTGGAATCGTTAATAAATTGTCATAAAAATTGACATCAAATCCTCGCCAAGCCGTCTGGCCAGCGTGGCGAGTGTAGGCCAAATTCTCCAGATATATGTTCTGGAAGGCCTATCTCCAGCAGTGGAGGTCCAGGACGTTGTGTTCTAGGGGCTGTAATGATGAATGAACATACAGGTGTGGCGATAAATAGGTGGTCAGCTCAGCATATGCTACAGCCGAGCTGATTTTCAGCTGATGCCTTATGTTGGGTGAGTCACGGGTCGCAGAGATGTACAGTACCATTTACTAAATCGGAAGGAACCTTAAATGTACAGTTTACATATATGTTTAACAAATGAGAATACAATAAATAAATAATATTATGATAAATAAACTAATAATATAAATGATAGTCAAAAAAAAAACAATAGTACTTATATTAATAAATATATATTTTATTTTTTATTTATAACACAGAGTCAGACCTTCACTAGATGGGTCTTTCAGAACATATTTCATTACAAAGAAAATTAAATAAATTAAAAACTAAGTATAAGTAAAATTAAACTATAAATACCTAGGAAATAAAAACTATTCTACAGTATAAACTAAGGGCTTACCACCTGGGGGGTACCTAAAACGCTCGCCACATTTTACATTCACAATTTACAACATGTCATTTAAACTCTAACGATGGAACAGAAACGAAAATTTGCGACTCTACTTCGGAATCTTTAATATTAATATTTTGGATTTGAATGAAAAGTTTAAGGTCGCTCAGCGGACTATGGAGAGAGTTATTCTCGGTATTCTTCTGATGGATAAAGTTCGAAACGTGGACATTTGCGCCGTTTGGGGTCGAGACGATGGGCCCATGGGGACCGTCGGCGAGGCGGTTGGCCAAGGAGTTGTCAAAGCGGCTGACAGAAAGGTCTGGAGACAGGAAGGCTGGCAATTATTTCTGCCAACGTATTAGCCTCGCTATACAGAGGGGAAATGTTGCCAGTCTCCTTGGGACTATCTCAGATGGGACGTCTCTAGAGGACATTTCTTATTTATAGTTTAGTTTATTTTTAATTTTATTATTTAGGTAGCTTTTAATTTTTATTAATTAACTTCGAATAAATATTTTTAGTCTTCCGATAGGTCCCTATGGAGGTAAATAAAAAATAAATAAAAAGTTATTACACCCGCGCATGCCACAAGCTAGTAATCTATAGCTGATTCTTTGTATCATATGGAAAGTTCTAGAATAAAATATTAACATTTATTTAAAATATATATTTACAACCAATAAATACAATAAATATTAATATAGGGATATAAGTCCCGTCCGCGTGGAATGGTGGCAAGAACGCTGACTGCATTTCCCCGCTGAATTGCAATACTGATTGTTTGGGAGAAGAAAGAGCCAGCCCCTTCTTGTCATCGGAGGAAACGACAAGACGCGGTGTTATATTTTTTTAAAACTTTTTTGCGCTTGGACTCCCATGGGCCCAGAGTTTCTACAGCAAACGGCACAAATATGTAATCTTTTAGTATACTTGCATACTTGCGCCGCTTGCTGGACTCCGCATTTTCCGCCGCGGCTCCCGCTTTATGCGCTGTCCCCCTGAGATGCGACGCGGCGAGGGTGTCGACGCACGTGGCGTCTATACCAAAGCACGTCTCCGTTCCCAGGGGACCAATGTCATACCAATAGAATAACCAATCCCCCGTCTAGAATTGACAATAGTGTTGTATTCTTCTCAAGAGAAAATGAAACGTAACCTTTTATAGTAGTCCATTCCAAGGTCTTATCCGTTCAGTTATCTTTTAAATTGCCGCAGATTTCTACAATCTGTAGAGTAATTTATCGATCGTGAAACTTTAAATTTATGCAACCTTGTTGTGTCTTGGCGTATTCAGCCACACATGTCGTTATTCATTTTAGTACAGGGTGTCTTAAACTAATGTTTATATTTAACTAACCCGGCGAACTTCGTACCGCATGACAGTCAATGAATATCGTTTTACTTATTAGCTGAACTAAATTAATAATTTTATGGAAGTTATACAATGAATATAAAATAAATATAATGTAGGAACAAAAAAAAGGAGTTTGATGTACATTTTTAAACGTATATTAAGATTTACTTATTATGCCAGAAACATTCGCCGATGTTCACACAACATATTCCCAAAGTTTCATCCCGATCGGTCAAGTATTTTGAAATGCATAGGGAACATATACAAAACATTCATCTTTATATATATAGATGTATTAATGTCTAGCGATAACATCTTTATTTATTATTTGAAGAAACACTTTAGGTATTTATTTTCCAAAAAATATGTGTTCTAAATGTAATCCATTGCGCTTGCGGCATTTATTTAAGAAGTTTGACGCTTGTGCTTCTCTATCTCTGTTGTGTTCTCTATGCTTCTCGTCATTTTATTTCCTAGAAAGTTAATAGACTACGTTTATTAAAAGAACAAGACTTGAAACAGTATTGAAAATATTGGATTGTGCAAGTGAGAACAATGCAAGAGCGTTAAACCCTCTTATATATATATTACCTATGAAATAAAAAAGAAATCATTATGGAACGAGAACATTTTATGAGACGATTTCTTTAAAAAAAAAATGTCATTCTCATTTGTACATTGTTTTGAAACACCTTTTACTAAATGCATATTTATTTGAAACCAATAGAACGTGTGTAATTTCATATGTGCTGTACAGTGCATATGGATTATGTTAGAATGTATAAGGAGTTCTCCAGTTCTAGATATGTCCTAACTTGACATACAAGACCTAGAAAAGGTCTAACAGCTATTAATATCACCTTTTTAGGTACCGATTCAGAATTAATTACAAACTCTTTTGGCATATTTGAACACGATTTGTTTTTAATGTTAAATTAATATTTAATTGATCAGGCTATACTGTTTTTATGTTACTGGTTTTTTTTATAAGTAACTTGTCTATAGTCTAGACATATTGCATTCTTTTTTATTTTGGTAATAATTATTTGCTTACAGCAATATTTTTAGGTTTTAATATAGATTCACACTGTGACTGGTTAACAAAGTATTTATAAAAAATAATAGATTTGCATACCCCCTTCATAGACTTAATATCACTGCATCACGACAAACCGCACTGACTGCGTGTCACGGCTACGTGGCATCGGTTCTGCGGTATGGTCTAGTACTATGGGGAAATTGTCAAATATAAATAGAGTACTTATTGCGCAAATAAAATGTGTAAGAGCTATATGTGGTGCAGCCCCCACTGACTCTTGTAGGCCACTGTTCAAAAATCTAAATCTCTTATTTACATTACCATGTTCTATGCAAATAAATAATTTTATTTTATTTCAAATAATTTAATCTAAAGCGTGTTCCAGAGGAGTGCAATCCAGCGTCCCAACAATGGTGACCTTGGTTTCCAACTGCGGATTGTGTTTCGGCTACACGGATCTCATCCACGCGCAAACAAGCTAGCGAATCAGTCGGTAGTAAACTCGCGTAAACTCATGTACTGTATTGCTACTAATGTCCCAATAAATATAAGTATTTGATTTGATATAGTTAGCTTAAATCTATGTAGTACTAACAATTTATGAAATGTGGTTAAGTAGATTCTGATCAAAACATTTATCTAACAAATTTGTTAGTAGGTAGCTGCCTACATCTTTTGGTCAATTTATTATTGCTTCTATGAGTTAAACAAATCTGCTCAACTGGTTTGTCCCAATTCTGTAATGTAGACGTTTCAAGTATCAAGATTCTTCATGACATATATTTCAATTTATGTTTTACATTTGCTGATGTCATCTTGAACTGCTTGCATGTTAAATTTCTTTAGTGTTCATCATGTATAAAAGTCTATTAATTATCACCTATTCAGAGACTCAAGCTAATTTTAAAGCTCTCTGGAGAGAGAAAACGAATATGCAATGTGTGGAAGAGGTTCAGACTAGAGTCTTAAATTTAGCAAACAACATGGTCTGTTTAAAGGTCGGTCCATAAATGTACTAAAATCAGATTTGCTTATGGAATTTTTTTTCAGAGTGCAGAGATTTTGTTGTAATTCCTCTCGCATTAAGTTCCACTGCGTTAAATTGAGTTATAACTCCGCTCCTCGCTCGCAATTAATTTGGTTAATCAAGTAACACTTTATTTGTTGACATGACGCCATGTCTAAGAGGTTGTTAGCTAAATAGTATTTGTTGTACTGTGACAAAAAATAATTGCACAATTGCTAAAAGTGTGTGGCTCGGTTGTAAGAACGCGTTCCTTAATTAATAATAATAATAAAAAAATATCTCTTTTGCACAAAAACTCAATTAACTTAAAATTAATGTGCACAGCCGAGCTTTGTGCCATAAGGCATTATCCACCAGCTAACCTTTGGGAGTTTTAACGGATTACAGGCAGAGTGCCAAGTATTTACTAACAAAAATAAGAATTTATACTAATACTACATAAACTACATATTATAATATATACGAGTATATCTATAATATAATACATATATAAATACATAAACACTATAATATAGGATTAAGGTTAAAAATAGAGAAAAGAGTTAAATCCTACAAAGGTTAAACCCACCCGACATGTACCAATGAGAAATACACTTTTCTTACGTACATTTGTCAAAGATTTACAACACCACCGTTCCTGTGCCACGGAGAGCACGTTAAGCCGTCGGTCCCGATTCTACTAATACCAACTTGTGGAATCGTTAATAAATTGTCATTCAAAATTGACATCATATCCTCGCCCAGCCGTCTGGCCATCGTGGCGAGTTTAGACCAAATTCTCCAGATTTATTCTGGAACGCCCATCTCCAACAGTGAAGGTCTAGGTGGCTGTGTTCTAGGGGCTGTAATAAATGAATGTAAATGTAAAATTATTCGAGTCTTATATGTTGTTTATTACTAAGTCCAAAAATATCTTCTCTCGCAGTTTTATCTTCATGTTGAACAAAATATTACAGGATTGAGTCATAAACAAACAATAACTAATATTTATTGTTCCATTTAACGTTATAAATTAAGCTGGAGTATTCAGCAGTCAGGTGTTATGCCTCTTTGCGGCAATTATATTTATCTCACTCGATCGATGCATTAGCAATGCCATAACTCTTACAGTTGGTCATTATGCAATTATCAGCTAAGGTCTTGTTTAGACTAAAGCGTGATAAAGTCAACTTGTTCTTTTCTTAGTCATAGCCTTTTCCATATAACGTTATAGTATAGCTAAAATTATACGAGGGGAAATGTTGCTAGCCTCCTTCAGACTATCTCTGATGGGACGTCTTTACAGGACATTTTCATTTATAGATAGTATTTTTTTATTAGGATTAGTTTATATTTAATTCTCTTTCTTTTTAATAGTTTTTATTTGTTTATATAGTATATTTCTCCGATTTGCTGATGACATAGTCATTATGGCCAGTTCACTCAAGGATCTTAGCGGAATGCTGAACGGCTTAAACGTAGCATCCCAGCGGGTTGGTCTCGGAATGAACTTAGACAAGACGAAAGTCATGTTCAATGATCATGTCAAGCCGAGGCCAATCTGCATAGGAAACGACACTCTCGAAGTTGTGCAAAATTACATTTACCTCGGGCAGACTATCCAATTAGGAGCAGCCAACTTCAGCAAAGAAGCCGACAGACGCATTCAGCTAGGTTGGGCGGCATTCGGGAAACTCCGGCACATCCTCTCATCGTCTATACCACAATGTTTAAAGACTAAGGTCTTTAACCAGTGCGTCCTCCCGGTAATGTCGTACGGAGCAGAGACGTGGACACTAACAGTGGGTCTGGTCCATAAATTCAAGGTCGCTCAGCGAGCCATGGATAGAGCTATGCTTAGTGTATCTCTGATGGATAGAATTCGAAACGTTGATATTCGTCAGAGAACGAAAGTTACTGACATAGCTTTTAAAATTAGCAAGCTGAAGTGGCAATGGGCCGGACACATCTGCCGCAGAACCGACGATCGATGGGGCAAACGGGTTCTAGAGTGGAGACCACGTACGGGAAGACGCAGAGTGGGACGACCCCCCGCCAGATGGACAGATGACCTAAAGAAGGTCGCTGGTGGGGGTTGGATGAGGGTAGCGAAAGATCGCGTTAAGTGGCGAGCCTTAGGGGAGGCCTACATCCAGCAGTGGAGAGATACAGGCTGATGATGATGATGATGATGATGATGATATAGTATATTATCTTATTTATTTTATTGGTAAAGTAAAGTAATCACTCAATAATACGAGTTAGTATTTTGAATTATTATTCAGTACTTGGAATTCAGTGTTCTAAGATCATGTTTTATTATAAATAAGTATGCTGCGTTCTATTTGCTAATAATAGCTATATGACGATTTGTGACTCTACGGCCACTTGACAGATTATTTCTTTAAATATTATGTGATATTAATTGTATTGTAGCATGAACATAACAACAGACCTTCTGATTGATGTATCTAGGTTTGTAAGTCAATAAACGTTTTTATTGTTATATTAACCTATATATGCAATATAAGATATAAGAGCAATGTTAGTGTGGTAGTAACCGTCTCTTAGTAGCTGGTAAAGAAACTATTTATGACAAATGGGGTCACATATTGTGCTCAGATCTTGACGGCATATAGCTTCTATAAAAATCAAAAAATCAAAATCAAAATAGAATATTTCCATTGGTTCGCTTAAAACAACTTGGATACAGTCAGAACTAATACAATCAATACAATTAATAAAACATATGTACTAATCAAAGTGGTAATAATGGTTGGACCGAAAATAGGCAATAATCAATATTTATGTATGTTAGGCACAACATTATTATTATTTATTTTATTAAAAACTTTATTGTTTAATACAAAAGGCGTATGTAATGCCGCTTGGCATTCTCTTACCATCAACCTTCGGGACAAGGAATCGAAGTTTAGGCATGGCAAAATAAAAAAACACAAAAAAAAACAATAAAAATAATTAAATCACTTATTAGTACTAGTTAAATTAAATATACGATAAACATCATAAAAATAATAATACTTAAACTACATAAAATATATATATATATATATATATATATATATATATTCTTACATATACTACTTAGACTAGATAACTAATTATATACATACACTACGTAAACGGGAAATATATACTTATATACACAATAATATGCGAACTACAATACACTTACTACAACGAATAATTAAAAATATAACATTATACGAGTAATAAATAGTTATTTACTACTTAGTTAATTACTGCTACCAGCAAGTAAAACTAACTAACTTAGAAACTACTTAAATAAGATCGTGGCTGTAAAGAGGCCGTGTCAGTTTACATTCTAAATACTTAATAATTATGATGTACAGAAATTATATACGTATGTCAGATAATTAATAAATTTATAAAACAAAAAATAATAATAATAATAGAAAATAAAAAAAATAAAAATTTTCATCATCTTATAATCTAAATAATAATAATGATATGTCAATTAAACTTTAACCGGGTACCAAGTAATATTTCCACAAATTTTTATTAAAATTGATCGAGTAGTTTAGCAGGTAGTGATACGTAGTACTCATAATACGATTAGCAGACTAAGGGTAAATATTATAATTACGTCTTGGTAGTGTTAGATCCCGGAAAATATGCTGATGTGTAATTAGAAGATATGTTCAGTGAGATTATCTTAAGAGTACCTGTGGGAAGCTGATACAAAATCTGCCACGTAACCATCATTATAAATATGAATGTTGTTTAGTTAGGAATACTCCAGCCTCTTTATCAATTACCCCAGTGAAAACCTACTATTACAGCGCCGCGAACAATAATTTACTTTACTCTTCACTTCCTTGCATAGCAAATCTAACTCCGGCACTTTTGAAAATGACAGTAATTCCGATTTAATAAATATGTATTTACTTTCGTAAGTTTATTTCTTGGAATCAATCTATCAAAAGAAATCAAATATTCCAAAAGAGCACAACATGAAGTCGAACAAATATTATAATCTCATATAGGAAATGATCAGGAACGGGTTCAAGACTTGGCTTTACGCAAGGGAAAACCACTTACTGAAAGAATTGAGCCTAAGCAAATCTGCCATCAATACATTTGTGAAACGAGCTTCCAAGACAGCATTGACGGAATTATACAGTATTTAGTTGGCTAGGGAAAAGAGCCGAATAGTGGATGGTGTACGTCTTGTTGCGCAATAAAAAAAGGAGACTTCTATGGACCCGGCAGCATTACGGTGAATCCATTACTCAAATTAGAAGAAAAGCTTAGAAATTTTCGTCTCTTGTGAATTTTTTTTGTTACTGCAAGCATATGTATGTATATATTAATTTCACCAAAATATTTGCGTTTTTAAATCATTTAACCTAACGATTTTAGTGATGAGATACGTCTGTTTGACGTATGACGGACGGCATCAATTGGTTTTTATGGAATTTTTAGTTAGTTTTCGTGATTTCTTGCTTTTTATTGACTCCACTTTCAAGTCTATTTGTCATTTACGCAGAACCACGAACGACGGACATGGGGTCTAGAGTGTTGATCACGTATAGAAAGACATTAGGTGGGACGACTCCCCCGCCAGATGGACGGATGACCTAAAAAAGGTTGCTGGTGGGGGTTGGATGAGGGTTTCAAAAAACCGTGAGCAGTGGCGAGCCTGGGGGAAAGTTTATATTCATCTGTGGAGAGACAGGCTGATGATGATGATGAATAGTTTACTTAACTTTACTCTGTTTTCTGTTCTGAATGAACCTGCGATGCCGAAATACCTGAAATACCAACAGCTTTGCTATCTCTCTTCGTTCCTCGATAAATCTCTTCGTTCCTCTTACCACTCTCATCTTTCGATCTCTACAAATAACTAATAGTTTAATTTTAAACTTGTTTGCCGTTATAGCCACAAATTTCTGAAACAATTTGCCTCCAACATCAGGCAAGTAACCACCAGATCACTATTTTAAAAAATGGTCCTTTCTTAACAAAATTTGTAAGAATATTATTACGTATGTGGTTAGTTATTAAATGGTATTTTTGATTTTCATATTTCAGCACCTACTTTCCAGTAAATTATTTAATGATGTCCCAATGGTTAGCTATGATATAATGTCTAGTGACATTAAATCCCCCGCACAAAGACAAGTGCAATTAAGTATTAATAAACATATACAAAGACTAGATGAGTAAAGTTGAAATGATGACGTCAACGTTTTTTGAAAAACTGCTCTTAAAGATATTTTTATTTAAGAACAACGTACCTACTCTCATATTTGTATATAGCTGTTCGTCTTTGCTCTTTGTATAATTCTTAAACATTTTAATTGGCTGTTTAAGCCGATTGTCAACGAAGGTCATGTTCTACTTTGTGTTTTGCCACAAGGTTGCAAAATCCACGCCTTCCACATGAAGTCAGTGATATCCGGCCATTTTTGACATTGTATCGTTTCCGTTCCCACCTTGTTAATCTCAATGCTTAGCTGGTTCCTATTTATCACCACACATTGTGTACTATTTCAATTTTGCACTTGTTCAATACAAGATTTATTTTGGTGACATTTTTTTCTTATCCTGACGAATTATGTGTCGATTTGATCCTCATACCTTACAGCTTCTTCTCCCGTCTTGTTTATATTTAATGTATTTGTCTAAAGCCTACGACCATTGCAGGGTTCCACCACACCACCAGAATATCGACTAATATTATTTCTTGATATATTTACATTGTCTCGTTTCATCACAGCCCCTAGAACACAGAGTTCTAGGCTTCCACTGTTAAAGATGGGCGTTCCAGAAATTTCCGGATAATATGGCCTATACTCGCCACGCTGGACAGACGGGTCTGAAGTCCAACGGCTTGCTCTCCGAAGCAAGGAACGGTGGTCTTGTAAATCTATGACAAATGTACGTAAGAAAAGTGTATTTCTCATTGGTAGATCCCGGGGGGTTTGAACCGACCTTTGCAGGATTTTTATGGAAATCAAACCATACAACCGAGCCACCACCGCTCCGCTTGTCCCGTGTATAATTTTGATTTATTCTATTTTTTGACATATTATCATGTAAATTTTTATAATGCTGGTAATTTGTTTCCGCTAGTTCTTGCTCTAATAATTCATTTCAATGGCCTTGTTCTGGTTCATGTTATTTTTGTTGTAACGATCTTATCTTATGTGTCGGGAAAATTTTAAATTACATTATGTTTAGAAGTGTCATTAGTTATCTCTGTAAACATTTTCATTTAATTATTACTTTATTTTGACCTTTTACGAGTGACTTTATTTTTGCTTAGTTTAGTTTCATTATCTACGTCCTTAATTCCTTTCCACCAATATGTACAATTTATATAAAGTAAAGCCATATTTGGCCAATAAATAAATTTTCTTTTATTTGTTTATTCATAACAGGATTACTGACGACTAATAATCACATAAATAAAAAAAATGGAAACATTAAAGGTCAATTAAAAGGTACAAAAAATATAGAACTAAAGTTATATAAAGTATTTGTAAAAAATAAACTAAACAGGTTATTAAATGGAGTACCTGCAAACACATACAATGTTAAGGCATATGCCCAGTACAGAAAGATCTGGTCAAGTAGCTACGAGCAGTCGATGGTTTTTTTAAAGTAGTTACCTTCAAAACAATGAACTTTGTCTGTAGTTGGTAAAGCACATAGAGACATACAAAACAGACGTTCTTCTAGTTCTTAGGCCGATAGTCTTTAGACCGATTCTACTAAGAAGTTCAGGGGAGTCGACCCGCCCATTCAGAATGTTTATCAGGTATGTGACGTCTGAAATGTCCCTGCGTACATCAAGTGGCAAAATATGGTTCTTAATACATCGCCTATTATATGATAGGTTGAACTGCCGAGTTCTAAAACAAATATATCTTAAGATATACGCTTTACACGCTGTGCACCTCGTACCTGCGGATCCGTACCTTTATTTAAAAGTAAAATTAGTTACAATGAAACTGATTTTGATAAAATTAAGTAAATAGTAAAAAACCGTCCCATACACTCGGAGAAAACAGCTAGTTTTCAATAAACCAACACAAACAAATTGACCTATTCCACTGACTTTGTTATTATTCTAATTTTGCAGTTCAGTGCTTACCTGACGTACCTAATCTAATGGTGACATGCAATTTGTGAGCCTACGGGCCGTTACCAGGCGACTAGCAAAAATAATGGCCGACAGAAATAGTAGTGACCTAGCGATCTACTTCCATGTTGAATCAGTTAAATGTCATGATCTATTCAATGGTAAATACATTAACATTAAAGTCATGACATGAGACTTTATAGTTATGCAGAGCTGATTTATTGATTGCTATCTAAATTCAATTTGCTATCTAACATTTCTTATAGCTCCAAAAACGCAGGTTGGATCGTGAAAAACTCACCAAGACATCTTAGATTAATTTGCTTCTTTTAAAAATCATCTCTATTCTTATTTGTTATCTACTTAAAATAACTGATTACTTTTGTGTTAAAATTGATCCTTGTTTTTACTCTCGTTGCAACTTTCACTCTAATATTTTTAGTATGTGTTTTATTTTATTTATTTATTTCATGAATCCTGTATATATTTAATTATATGTATTGTATTATAGATAGGTATTGTTTATTTAATATTTACTTGGCACTCTGTCTGTCACATGTTTTCAAAACTCCCAAAGGTTAGCTGGTGGATAATGCCTCACGGCAAAGCTTTCGTATCTAGAAAATAAAATACTTTACCAACAAAAGTTGCCGTAGGTGTATAGATTGTCAGATACTCGTGTTCCACATCTCTATCATCATGAAGTAGTGTATGCATGTTGTGCTCGTTAATTTTATTGTCAAGATCACCGATTACAACAAGATTATCTTTATTACCTGCTTATTTAAATATTTACCCTTAATGCACTTTCACCGCTCCTCTGTCGCGTTCATTTCGCAATTGTTGTTTGCATTACCATTATTTTTAGTTGTCTGTGAAATAAAATTTTAGATCTTATACAGGGTGAATTTGTATGATTTTACGTTAATAACTTATGTGATTCTATTGATAGAAACAAATAACTTTTCCTAAGAAACCCTTAGTATTCTAAGTATAGTATTAGTATTCTAAGGGTAATGACAATAGTAAAATAAACTATATGTCCGAAATGACAAATAAATTTGAAATAATTATTCACTAGACATAAGTTTTTTTTTAAAGGTTTATAAATTACAATATAATTAAAAACTACTTAAAATCTAATATATATATATATATATTTATTTCGAGACAGGTCACACAGCGCCATCTAATTTCCGTGGGCTACGAGGCTTGTGTTACGGAAACTAGATGGTTGATAAACTACATATTATACGTTTTTTTTTTGTAAATATATACATATTATACATATAAACACCAAGACCGAGACAAATTATACAATGTACAACTTGCCCCCGGTGGGAATCGAACCCACGACCTCCCTGAGTTCACGGCAACGTTTGTTACCACTAGACCACGGAGGCGGTCAATATAATATATATATATATTGATTATATTTAATTGTAATTTAATGATTTGAGAGTTTTATTTAAAAAAATAAATTTATGGTAAATCGCTATACTTTGCATTGGTTTTGTATAATACAGATATTATTATGTTTAAACGAACTAAAATTAGTCTAAACAATAAAATACGAAAAAAAATGTTTGTAAACATTAACTCCTAAAGTTTGGTTTCTTGTTGATGAATCTTTATTAACCTGCTCCGCATAACAGGTTACAGGTCAGAATATCTAAACCTAAGCTTTAGTTATCTTAATTTAAAACAAAGGTTACATTATAATAATGACGTTGTGAACTTTTGTTTAGCTTTTAGTATCTCATTGAATTTATAATACAACAAGATGCCTGACATTTCATGCGGTTTTGGACATGAATTTTAATAAAACAATCTAAAGCCTTAACTATTATCATTGTTATAAAAACATATACTGATTTATAATCTTTTGTGTTAATGCATTAAAATTGTCACGACGGTAATTATTATTTAAGACATTAACCTCTTTTTTACATGGCATAGAGCGACGTTCGAATTGGAAAATTGATATAAATAGATTCGAATTTGTATTTGACTCGGACTACGACGACAGACCGACACACATCTTTGCTAAAATTATGTATTATTTTACTCAAACATTTTTTTATGACGACGAAATTTACAATATATCAGACAGACTATAGAATAATGTTTTTTTGTGTTATTAATTGATATCCCGTGTGGTCCGCTGAGAGATTGCCAAATTTTTCAGAATTATGGCGCATGTTTAGTAGTGGAGCTGTAGGCCTAAGTGACGTCAAGCTGATATTGATATAATGATCACTATGATAAGGTTGACACACTGTTAATTATTTATTATTTAAAACTAACAGTTATTTAGAAAGTACATTAATTAATAAATGTTTCTGTAGATTAATTTTCTTTCTTTCTTCGCAACTTAATGAAGGGTTATTTACAGTTACTTAGTAGATCTGCATTATTCCATATAATTACACCCGGAGTGAGCACAGGAAAAGCTTAATTTAAGACACGAGCAGAGTGTGTATTTTCTACATTATTCTTATCTGTATGTCGTGACACTGCAACTGTATTGGAACAATCTGTCGCGCGATCTGTCGTGTCTACCGCCTTCCCCGACATTTCTCTAACTAAATGTTTTAATCCACCTTCGAAACGCCGATTTGTACCTTTTACGTCTAGTTTACACTGGTTGAATTTCCCCTGTCATTTATAGAACGAGATTTTAAGATGACATTAACGATATCATACAGTATTTTGTTGCCTAAAACCACTATAGAGTGGACCTCTGCCGAACACGTTCAATTTATTGTTCTTAAATTACCAGAGGTTTTTGCGTTTTGTCGACTTTCGGGTTGCACATAGGCATGTAGTCTACCTTAATTCTGACTTGCCTGGTGGGTTACTGCTGTACCAGGTATTGTTTTCTCATAGCTACTGATAACTAAATTTAAAAGGTTATTAATTGATCGTTGTGGTGCAGTTCTGTATATGTTTTATTTTGTAAATCTGATATAGCTGAGTTTTCCTTTCAGATTCCTTTCTCAGTCAGATTAAACATTAACAGGTCACTGGAATTTGCTAAGCTGCTGGTCTTCTGCTAACAGCTTACTTATTGGACCACTTTGCTGCTTAGTCTTTTACTAGCAGGAGTAGAATCATTCAAAATAATTAAATTAATGACGTTTCATAAATGCCTATAATAGGTTTACGTGAATAAAGATATTTTGATTTTGACTTTGACTTTGAGCCAAAATAGTGACACAGAGTGTTTTTCGGTCACAAACACACTATACACATATGGTGAATCCATGGTTTGATAGTTAGTTTGTCTTCTTCTTCCAGTATAAACGTAATGCTTTAAAAATAGTTATTGAATAAAGAGCGTAGGAGTATCATTAGCTTTGCTTGTTGTTCAGAAACAATCCAGGAAATCTTTTTATTTTTTTAAGAAATAAGAAAATTATACTTAATCAGATTTTTTCGTCCGTTATCAGAACGATAACAAACTTCGTTTAAAATGTATCGGTAAGTATCTTAAAGTGACGAAATGCAGAACTTTGCTATCGCTTCTGCTAAACAATACGTTATCGATAAAGCTTTATGTTCACCAATGAATGAGCTAGCCGTCTTAGGTCAAGTATGATTGCATCTAAATAATTTGTAGTTGCGCATTGTTCAATGTAATGCAGCCTTTTCTCTCTCGTCTTAAGTTTCTCCGTAAAACAGTCGTGTCGATAGGAATGCAAATGAAGGGTTTGGTTACTCAATCCGAAGGGGACTTCCTTGTAAGTTGTCAAATAGTTGCATACATTGGTTAGCATCGTGACTTTCGTGAGGGGTTCTGAGAAAGAGAGTTTAATAAGCTCCTAGTTTATGAGGCGCCACGTGTGAAGATTCAAGTGTGAAATCGCAACACGTTTAGTCTTTAATTGGTATATTATTATTGGCATAACTACATCACCTATGTTTTGATTGATAGCCTGTTTATAATGATGAAAGACCACTTTACAAGCATATTTATGTGTTGTTCTTGTACTATTTATAGTGATGTATGTATAACCTTGATATAGCCTTTATTTTCATCTCGAGCAATAAATATTTCATGATGAATTTGTGGCGATTTGGTTTAAACAAAATTTACATTTACAAATAATTACTGATCTATGTTGTATAGATCAAGTGATTGTGTATCTCTTTATCGATCACATATGTAGTAATTCATTACATTTTCTCTTACATCTTAATATATGTTTGTTTGACAAATGGAAAGTCGATGCCCTCTCTACCCAGTGATTTAACATGCCTTGTTGGTGTACTATGGACGTTACTATCATTTCACGGTTTATTTAAACAAAAGTCTACGCGCATTATAAGCAAATATTTTTTTGGTATAATTGATTTATTAAAAGATCCAGACAGTTTATAAATTCACGATTAATAATAAAACTACTCTGAAATTAATTACATGGGTAGAATCTAATCTAAGAACAGTTTTATTATCATTGTACCGTCAATATGGCTTAATTAAAGAAGCAAACGTTCGTGGTAAACTATCACTATATGCTTAGCTCGTGTGAGGTGTTGTCGAGGCATTATTTATTGCAACTTCATTGTGTGGCGGATTTCTCTGCTCTCTTGATCTTAGGGCCATCAAATCAGGTATTTGTCAAGAGTTCCCACACTTGAACTTGTGTTTCACCATTATTCGTCGATACAAGCCCTGTAATTTTGTTTTTATTGTGTTGGGAATACATGGGCTTTTGTTTACTTCCTTGTTTGCTGTTTCAATATGTACGTGGAGCTTACACCTTTATTATTATTTAAGTTTTCATATCTTCTAATATTATTAAATAAAATATTGCTAGCTAGAACAATTTCCTTTAAGTATATATTTATTTTTGTAAGAGTAGGTCAAATTCTACAGATATCTTTACCATTAGAGAATGAAGATCTATCTCTCTGTGTTTTAAAACTGACAATAATGATCATGAAATGTATTATTTTTATTATTATGAAATGTACTCTTCGATAATTATTTAAAATTGATAAATTAATGGTAACATCTCCAAGTATTTTTGTATTTAAAATGTAATTATTGTGGTCATCTGTTGTAATTTTAACAGGGTGTTAATTTCCAGTATCTATGATTGCCTTAATTTGGTTCTAGCTGAGCCTTGCGCGAAATAGCCTTATTATGATTTTAATTTGTTAACTTTGTATAAATGATTTATTTAGTTACATGAAATGTATTAAAGTTAAGTTTTCATAACAATAAAAGCTTCAAATAAAAAAAGGTGTGTTTATTCTAAATTATATGAGCAGGACCTACTTTCGATCTTAGGAGTTGTTCCACTATATCATCGATCACACTCAACTGTTTAACGTTCAGTGACACGGCTTCAGTTGTCCTGTTATTGTACCATGATTTATTACCTTTGAAGTTATTTATTGCAATTCCCCCTGCATGTTATGTGTTTAGGTTTCTCCTGTCTTGTACGAGCGATACCTTCACGCCCACCTTTAGCTGACTTTATGAGAATTATTTAACATACTACACTTCCTTTGAAACTATATTGATATTGAATCGCAAGCCAGCTTAGCGCTCTGTGGTAGGGACCGATGTCAATCTTCAGTGACCGAAGTTTCCATTCTTGGGCATTGAGGTATTTGATGTTGGTAGATATAACGTATGCCACATTAACGCACAAAGTGTGCCTGCACACTACACAGATCTTCTTACTACTTTCTCATCACCTGACGTCATTGACGCTATTCTCGTTTCTGAAAGCTGGCTCAAACCTTCTTTACCTTCGACTAGTTACTCACTTCCAGGATACATTCTTATTCGCAATGACCGTACGGGCCGCGGTGGAGGTGGAGTGGCAATCTATCTCCGTGCCGGACTATCATACAAAATTGTCTGCTGCTCGCCTTCATTGTACTCTGCGTCTTGTGAATACCTATTTATTGATGTCAGCTTTTCTGGTGCGAGCATACTTGTTGGAGTTGTTTACTGCCCACCATCTATTAATTACTTTTTGAATCTAGAAAATGTGCTTGAGGAGGTGGTGCCGGATTATATTCATAATATCATCATGGGAGATTTTAATACGTGTATCCTCAATGACCATGAACCTTATAAAACTCGTGCTTCTAAACTCTTGGATCTTATCTCTTCCGTCAATCTGTCTCGCTTGCCAACTGGCCCCACTCACCACCTTGCTTCTTCCGACACTCTTCTAGATCTGATTTTTACATCTCGCCCTAATTCTGTTTCTTGTTATGGTCAGTTCGCTGCCCCCGGATTCTCGCATCACGACCTAATCTATGCCTCATACAAGTCAAAACCTCCAAAATACCGACCGCCAACAATATTTATGAGGCACTTCTCTTCCATAAATATTGAAAAGCTTCGAGATGATGCAGGTAAGATCAGTTGGAGTAGCTTTGACCTTCTTACTGACGTAAATGACATGGTCACTACGTTTAACCGAGAGATACTTAAATTATTTGATACTCACGCACCAATCCGCCCGACGAAAATAAAACGAGCACCGGCGGCTTGGATAAGTGAAGAAGTCCGTATGGCTATGAGGAGGCGTGACTGTGCTTATTTATTTATTTATTTATTAAAAACTTTATTGCACAAAGTACAAAGGCGGACTTAATGCCCGTAGACATTTTCTGACAGCCAAACCTTAGGGACAAATTAGAACATTTATAGGTGCAATGAAATAAATATTAATAGTAGGATAAATTCAATATAATTATATATACTTACATAATATACTTTAACATATACTGTAATATCAATATACTAAATACTAATACATACACAAAAATATACATATATACACTTATTAACATTGTTGGGAGCTATTTAGAAAGTGTAGATAGACGAGTTTTTTGAACGAAGATCTGGTAGACGCTTGCCTTATGGTTACAGGGAGATTGTTCCATAAATTTGTGGCAACAACTGTAAAAGAATTTGAAACAAATCCAGAATGATGTAAGGGAACAGAAAGAAGTGAGTTGTGAGAAGAACGAAGGGATTTGTCGTGAAACGAAGAAAGATAGGCAAATTTATCCTTGAGGTATTTCGGTGTCGCAGGCTCGTTTAGAACAGAAAAAAGGAGACAGAGAACTCTTAGATTTCTGCGACAACGAATTGGCAGCCACTTCAACTTAGCACGATATTCAGAAATGTGATCGTATTTACGTAAACAGAAGATGAACCGGATACACGCGTTAAGTAACCGGTCCATTTTGTTGAGCAACATCTCTGACAGATCAATGCTGCAAACATCACCATAGTCGAGGAGAGGAAGGAGAAGGCTTTGAACTAGGGTTATTTTAGCTTTTAACGGCAGAAAATTTTTAAGCTTATTAAGAGAGTGCAGGGAAGCAAAAACTTTACTACTAGTTTTGGTAACATGCGTAGTCCAACTCAGATTAGAATCTAGATATACACCCAGATTCTTCACCTCGCCGGAATACGCTATAGGGACGTTGTCAAACCGAACAGGGTCAATACTGTTAATGTCTATTTTACTTAAAAGCCGTGAGCTCCCAAATACGATTGCCTGACACTTATTCGGATTGACAACGACCCCAAACCGTTTCGACCATGTGTGTATACTACTAAGATCTGAATTAAGCCAAGCTATTGCACTATTTACTGTGTTGATATCTGACTGCACATAGAGCTGCAAATCGTCTGCATAAAGATGATAATTACAATGAAGTAGAGAGGAGATGGCGTCAATGAAAAGTGAGAATAACAAAGGGGAGAGAATACCTCCTTGCGGGACGCCCGTATACAACTCACACCAATCCGATGACACCCGATCAACACGTACCTGCTGCTGACGGCCATGGAGATATTTTGAGAACCATGTTAGGGTCTCTGGTGTGATATTCAGACGAGACAATGTAGCGATTAGTAAATCAGGATCTACTGTGTTGAAGGCATTCGTAAAGTCAATTAGTACAAGTATTGTGACTTTAGTATCCTCCATACCATTTCTGATGTCTTCAGTTACTTTGAGTAAAGCTGAAGTTGTGCTATGACCAGGGCGGAAACCGGACTGGTAAGGGTTTAGGAGATTATTTTCACCCAGGAAAAGGGACAACTGTCTGTGTACAATGGATTCGAGGACCTTGGATAGGAAAGGTAATATTGAGATAGGACGAAAGTGAGTAGGAAGTGTGGGTGAAGCAATTTTTGGGAGTGGAATGATAAAAGCCTTACGCCATAGGGCAGGAAATTGACCGGAGGAGATGGAAAAATTTATGATTTGAGCAATAACAGGTAAGAGAAGGTCAATAATTGGGATAATCATAGCACGACTAATAGAATCACATCCTGTTGATTTTGAAGTAATAGAGTTAATCGTCTTGAGGATCACATCGTTAGAAACCACTGCAAGAGAAAATGGTTCAACATCTTTTACGGGTAGAGACATTATTTCCGCAATAGTACTAGTTTTTGTATTAGAGTCAAGAACTGGAGCTGAGGAAAAGTGAGTGTTAAGTTGATCAGGTGTCACGGAGCCAAGGTAGACCTGGTCGCGGGAGCGACCCAGCCCCAATGAATTGAAAAACTGCCAAATTTTTGCAGACGACTTATTAGTAATGTTATCAATGAAGTGGTGTCGTTTGGCAATTCTGCATATCTGATTACAGCGATTTCTCGCAACTCTATATGCAGCCAGGTTATCATCACATCGGTTTCGCCTATATTTACGGTACGCACGGTCTCGTTTTCTCATAGCCATACGAACATCTTCTGTGATCCACGGCGCAGGTGCCCGCTTTAATCTCGTGGGTCGAAGTGGAGCATGTGCGTCATACAGCTTGAGCAGCTCATGGTTAAATTTGTCGACCATACTGTCGATGTCGTTTGTCGTGAGCAACATTCTCCAATCTATGCAAGCCGTGTCATTCCGCAGTTTATCGACGTTTAGTCGCGAAAAGTGACGCATTTCTACTACAGGAGGGCGGTACCTAGGTGGCTTAACTTTATAAGATATGAAAACGAGATCGTGGTGGGAGAATGGAGTAAGGAGCAGACCGTGACTGGCAACAACATCAGGGCGTGAAGTAAAAATAAGGTCAAGGAGAGTGTCAGTTGTAGCTAGATGGTGAGTTGGCCCCGACGGCAGAATAGACAAATTGACAGAGGAGATGATGTTACGGAGCTTAGACGCCCTGGATTTGCCAGCCTGACGATCATCTAGGAGACAGGTGTTGAAATCTCCCATGATGATGTGGTGAGTATAAAGTGGCACTACATCCTCAAGAATGCCTTCGAAGTCAGAAAAGTAGTTGATAGTGGGAGGGCAGTACACAACACCGACCATCACTGGCATACCCCTCACCTTCACCTCTATGAATAGGTACTCCGCCGATGCTGAATACTGACTGGGTGAAGAAGAAATTATTTTGTAGGACAGATCAGCACGCAAATAAATGGCTACACCACCTCCGGCCGAGCCAGTCCGATCGTTACGGATCATGATGTAGCCTGGAAGAGAGTAAGAGGTAGAAGGTAAGGACGGTTTAAGCCAGGACTCTGAAACTAAAATAGCATCTATTAGATCTGGGGTCGAGAAAGAAGAGAGAAGGTCAGTATAATGAGCCGGTATACTTTGTACATTAATATGACAAATATTAAAGTTATTTTTAAAAAGATTTAACTCGTTATCTAATGAGGATTCCAGTCCAGCATCTGCATCATGATATGTGTCAGAGGATGTAGTGCTGATGATGGAATGGAAAGATTCATCTTCACTTGAAGAATCCATATTTTAATGTGTATAAATAAGATAATATAAATACTATATAATAAATAAATATTTAAATATAAGGCTAAACTAAGTTATATTAAGTATATAAAACAAATATATATGGTACATTAGGAATTTACTGCATGTCCTGCCAGCTGGAAGTTAACAAACAAAAATCTAAAATTAGTAGGTATAGTACAGATACGAGTCCTCCGCATCGGAAATAATTGGATAATAAATGCATTAATAATAATAAGTAAAGCACAAGAATCCCCGGTGCAAGAGGTGCAAGACCTACACTTTTCATAAATAGATGCACTGACACTTTGGCTAAAACTATAACTAAAATCAAATAAAGAATATGACTAAACTATTACAGTATTCTAGTTTACGGCTGGGCTCAAAGTCCCATTTCCAAAGCAGAATTATTAATTAAAAGAAAAAAAAAAAAAAACTCAACGTAAAAGTCCACGGGACGTTAGAATAATTTTATTAAGACGGCAGACTGATTGATATGGCAGTTGGACAAATTCCTTTGCCTAAAAACAAAACATTAAAAAGATATTTTACTGATATTTTATCAGCCAGCTATCCGTCTGTCAATTAACTATTTTGGTTAATAAAAATATACAATTTATTATTTAAGATAAGTAATTACCATTGTTTCGCCAATTGCCAATAATATAACCATTTATTTTAGTAAACAGCTTAATAATACAATGTGAGAAGATCATTGAGTGAAAAAAAATCATTGAAAAACATTGAGTGAAGATACCCAAAGTGAAAATGTAAAGAAATTGTGGCAAGACACAGCTATTTACTAAAACCAACACATCATTTCAAGCTGATTAAAATTAACAAATTAACATTACTCTGGCTACACAAATAGCCACAATAAATATAAAGAAGTGAATAATAGTATAAGTGTTATTTTACTGTCTTGTCCCTATTATAAAATTATATTGAAAAAATAAATACGAAATAACAACCTCTTTAAGATTGATCAACCACAAGGTTGATCAACCTGAAACAGAGGCGAAACCATGGCAATAACCTAGAGTCAGATTCAACCAACCAGCAGAAAATGCTGCACATAAAACCAGCTAGTAAATATTCTGACGGTAGTAAATTTTTATACTGAGCACGACATGTGACTTCGCGCCTACCTTATGGTGGGCGGTACTCAAGGTCCAAGAATGGGAGCTAATGACACCAGCCTCGGACGGCAAACATCAGTCCTTACTACTGTGCCGCCCTATAAAATACATATAGTAATTATAAAATCCTCTAAATATATGTGCAGTTATATTAGCTGAGCAATTTTCCCTAAGTACACCTGTGCCGCTGTCTGGTTGAATCTGGGATAGACATTATAACAAGACTATACAACAGTGCAAAACTAAGCCAAAATATCAGTGCATGGTGGACAGAAGGCCACCCACCGGACTATCCATAAGGAGAAACCAATGTGTAGCCATGCACACCACAAAATACTAATAATAATGTTAATAAAAAGAAAAATGAAAAAAAATAAAATGCATCCTAGTATCACTATCGCCGTGCTGCTCTTCTTGGCCGCTCCCGGGCTCTTTGTTGATCACCCTCTGGTTGATGTGTTGACAACGGGTCTGTATTCTTAAGGCCTGGAGATATGTTAGCAAGGTCTGCCTGTAGAAGTATCTTTCTCCTGGTTCCATCGGGCAGTTTAACCATTATAGATCCATCCTGAGTCCAGCAGTCTCGCACACCAAAAATCTTCCGGGCCTCCACAAAGAGCAGCTGCCTGCTCCTGATCAAAAATTCGGAACAGCTATAAGGGGAACCTTTTAGTTTGGTTTTATTGCTCCAGACTCGTTGACGCAGCCTGCAATCCCAAAACCTCACAACAATAGACCGAGTGGTATCCCTACTTGCCCCGAGACGGTAGCACGCACGTAACATTTCAGGATTTATCTCAATGATGTTAAGTTTTTCCCGCAGTATCTCAACAATAGTCTGAAAGACATTCTCCCCTTGCTGTTCTGGGACGCCCTTTAACAGCAAACAGTCTTCACGGGATCTGGTTTCCAGGTGTTCCAGTGAGGTTTGCATTTGAGATATTTGCAGCCTTAGCATTTGAAACATTTCCATGGTGAATGTCTTAAACTCCTGGTATTCCTGAGCCAAAATATCAAGCTTATTTGTTTGGGGACTTTCCTTGGCCGCAGACAGCTGCAACTCAAATTGAGCCATCCTATGGGATAATTTCTGCTCAATGTCACGTTGGGCTTGCTCAATATTACTTGCTTCTGCCATTTTACCTTGAGTAGTAGACTTTTGATGTTGTGAAAATTCTTCAGCAGGAGAGTGCAGTAAAAAAAATTATAAACACACTTTTACATGTAATTTAAACAAAAATTGAATAATATACGCCTATATTATTATAAATACTGTATATAATTTGTATTAAAGTGTTAATTACCACTGTTATTATTAATTAATTAAAATATGTAATCAATTCGCGTGTTTACTTTCACACCTACCCTCGAAAAAAAAAACTTACCGTAAATATAGGAAGACACGTAGTGATGATACCTGGGATGTATATAGGGTTGCGAGAAATCGCTGCAATCAGGTGTGCAGAACGGCAAAACGCCGCCACTTTTGTGACAATATATCAAATAAATCTCAATCCGAAACATGGAAATTTCTAAAGTCTGTCGGTCTAGGTCGTTCACAGTCCCCGGCTAGTCTTGGGACTGTAACGCCTGATCAGCTCAATACTCATTTCTCAGCAGCTTTAGTCCTAAGCAATGCAGTAAAATTAGGAACGTTGACTGAAATTGCGGAAATGCCGATCCTAAACATCAAGCCATTTGTTCTTGCTCAGGTTTCCGACGACATCATCTTTAAGACGATTAAGTCTATAACTTCCAAAGCAATAGGATGTGATGACATCAGTCGTACTATGATCGTTACAATTCTTGACATACTCTTACCTACAATCACGCGCATTATAAATTTCTCACTTTCCTCTAATCAATTTCCTACCTTATGGCGCAATGCTTTTATTATTCCAGTCCCTAAAATTTCCTCTCCAACGTTACCCAGTCACTTTCGTCCAATTTCAATTTTGCCATTTCTTTCCAAGGTATTAGAGTCCGTCGTCCATAAACAAATATCTGAATTCCTTAATATCAATAATCTCCTTAATCCTTTTCAGTCAGGCTTTCGTCCCGGTCATAGTACTACTTCAGCTTTACTGAAAGTAACTGAAGATATCCGAAATGGCATGGATGAAACAAAAGTTACAGTTCTTGTACTAATTGATTTCACCAATGCCTTTAACACAGTTGATCCTGATTTGCTCATCGCTATTTTGTCTCGTCTGGGATTGTCGTCGGAAACAATATTATGGTTCTCGCATTATTTAAAAGGGCGTCAACAACAAGTTCGCATTAATGAAATGTCCTCAAGCTGGTGCGAAATGAGTACAGGCGTCCCACAAGGTGGCATACTCTCACCCTTACTTTTCTCATTATTCATTAATGGTATCACCTCCGTTCTTCATTGCCGCTACCACCTGTACGCTGACGACTTGCAACTCTACGTGCAGACAGATGTCGACACTCTTAATAGTGCTATAGCTTGGCTTAACTCCGATCTTAGTAGTATATATTCTTGGTCTGCGAGGTTTGGTGTCGTTGTCAATCCCAGCAAGTGTCAGTCTATTATTGTTGGAAGCTCCCGACTTTTATCCAGAGTTGACATGGCCAGAATTGACCCTGTTCGGTTTGACAACGTGCCTATTCCTTTCTCCAGTGAGGTTAAGGATCTAGGTATATACCTGGATACTCATCTTTGCTGGGGACCGCAGATCACTAATATCAGTCGTAAAATATTTTCTTCACTGCACTCTCTTAACAAATTAAAAAACTTCTTGCCGCTAAAAGCTAAAATTACGCTCGCCCAGTCACTCCTCCTGCCACTACTAGATTACGGCGATGTGTGTTGTGTGGACCTTTCACAAGATTTACTCAACAAAATGGAACGTTTGCACAACACATGCATTAGATTTATCTTTGGTCTACGCAAGTATGATCATATTTCGTCTTTTCGGGATAAACTCAAATGGCTCCCTATTCGTAAGAGGCGAAATTGTCGAGTTCTCTGCTTACTGTATAGTATCCTGAATGAACCCGGCACGCCTCAGTATCTTAAAGACAGCTTCACATTTCTTGGCTCTATTCACGATCGAACCCTTCGATCTAGTTTCAACTCCACACTCTCCATTCCTTCTCATCACACCTCTTTTGTCTCCCATTCGTTTGCTGTTGTTGCTGCAAATCTCTGGAACGACATACCATTAAATATAAGACAAGCTTCAAATCGAGCTATCTTCAAAAATTTAGTATATAGGTACTTCTTATCAACCTAACTGTTTCAACTTCTCAATTTTTTTATATAGTTTTTTTCCTTTTTCATTTGCAGCAACTACATCATTATTTCTATATTACTTCCCTCATTGTTTAAGTGGTTTATTTGTATATTTATTATGTGTATATAGTATATTGATTATAATTATATAATTTATTTATGTACGTGTTATGTAATAGTAAGTAAATATTGGTATGTATATGTTGATATATATGGACTTACTTAATATTGCACCTACCATCTATACTGTCTAAATGTCCTAAAGGTTTGGCTGTCAGAGAATGCCTAGCGGCATTAAGTCCGCCTTTGTACATAGTGCAATAAAGTTTTTAAATAAAATAAATAAATAAAATAAATATCTAAGAAATAAAAACTATTCTACAAAATAAACTAGCTTACCACCTGAGGGTACCTAAAACGCTTGCCGCATTTCCTCGTTGAACAATAAGCGAAATATTTTGTTTTAATATAATTTATGACTAACACAAATTGTCATTTTAAGTATAACTTTACGAACTTGTTAATTTCCTCATTTCGCATTACATTTGCATTCGGAAGACATGCTAGGATCTGCCGGCATGCTGTCCTAACATAATCTTGAATTATCTACAATGGACCCCTGTGTAACTTGTTTGGAAGCATGCCCGGCCTTGTTCGGATAGAAATGTTCAGTTCTAATTCTAGCGACAGCAACGTGCGACTTGAGAATTAAATTAAACCTTACTACTTCAAAATATAGCCAAGAAAGCTGTCAGTGGGAAGTGACAGTTAATACAATAATAGTACAATAAACATCACACCTTTACTGCTGAAGGTGAGCCTTCCACAGAACTTATTTCTCGCCATTCTATCACGGATGATATTGATAGAGGTATAAAAACAATTTGAATGACAGAAATAAAACTGTTTTATACATATTTTCGAATAGTTTAATTAACTAAATTAAATAGTTTATCATTTGTCTTTAATTGAGCTTGCAAATAGTTTACAAATAAAATATCTAATAGCACAAGACTTGTTGTCGTAACTTACATAAAATACCTTTTACTCGTGCATTCGAAATTTAAATAGGCATTTTGTAAATTGTCTTCCTATATAAATACGAATATGCAGCCACTGTTTTTTTTAAAAAAATATAATAGACAAAAATATTTTAAATCTGGTACTCCGTGTAGTTCCAGTGATGAGTCTTCTCATACGGCGGCGACCAATTCTGAAAAAAAAAAAAAAAGAATATACTTAAGTTGCATTGCTTTTATCATTTAGGCAAAAAAGACTTTTACCTTCGATTAATTAAGCCTCGCTCAATGGTCACAAAGAAATAAAAAGTCTTAGCTGTCTCCAACAGTTCAGTAATCTTATTCTTGATGACCACATCCCTAGTTTGACATTTCTTTGTTCCTGGAGGGGGAATGATGCCTATTCGGTAAATACTTTCCTGTCTAGCGTTTACTGTCTGGTCTAGCGGTTAATTTAGACGTGGATTTAGACTCGGAGGTACCGGTTCAATTCTTGGTCGGGACATAATAATACCTATTAGTAAAGATTAATTTAAATAAATAAAATTTCATTTATTTGCGATATTCTTGAGTTTGTTACGCTTGAGGCATCGACGAGCTTGCCACTTGTCATGATTGGCCTGAAGTAGAGTTGGCTAAATGTGAAGTCGCTTCTTAATTAGCTTGGTTTCTGTTCACCCCGAAAGAAAAAAGGACGTGATAAAACTTATACTTTACTGTGGATATTATTAGTCAAAAGTGGGGTTATTTTGTTTAATCCTACAATATGAATAATTATGGAAAATAATAAGTTTGACATTAATGTCGGGCACAAGTTGCAATTCATTTTTTGCGTTTTTCCCGGCCTGTGAACTCCTTTAAACCCGACGTGTTTGGCCGATGTTGACGCGAATTACTTCATGAAAAGCATCAAACTATTACCAATAATTTACGTGTTTAGGGCTGATGTATTCTATACCTAGTACTAGTACAGTAGTAGTAGTACTAGTGTCATTTAAAGAAACTTAAAAAAAAAAAAAAAAATCTTCGTCAACTACTGTTTAGTGTGGCAAGTTTAGGCCAAATTCTCTAGAAATATGTTCTGGAAGGCCTACCTGTGTCATATGTACAGCTGCAATGGTGTGATGATGAGGGGGCGGCATCAGGACAGTGGTGACAGCTGGAGGCGGAGGACGCCACACTGACCTGCAAGAGATAGAATGTTGAAATGTACTATGTAACATCTTCTAGACTATCGTACTTTTTAAATTTTTCTCCTAGCGAAATTTTAAAAAACATGACTTGGTATTTTGAAAATATTTTTCTGATTACCATTATAATTAGGCCAGGCCTATCACCCGATTTTCCAGGCCTATCACCCGATTTTCCAGGCTTATCACCCGATTTTAATTTGACGTCGACTTTGTGACACCCGTATTTCTATGATATATACTTACCAAATCCGCGGCACCCAGTAGCAGCAGTACGCGCTCGCTACGCCGCATAGACAAACCTACGCACACACACACATCATTAACACATGTACGTTTACATACAACCATGCACACGCATATGTTAAAAAGCACATACATACGCACAGAAGCTAAATTCTTAATAAATTATTTAAAAAATATTCATTTGTTATCTGCTATCTGACTACTTCGAAACTAGTGTGTCGATAAATTAAACTTTCAAAATATATCTGGTACATTCGACGCAATTTTCAACTTTACAATTACAGATTCATTTTGGTGCAACTCAGGCTAACTCAGGCACGCATGAGATGCACATGCACACATACACTTACCAGCACAGCCACCAGCACGATGTCCACGTACACCATCCACATCACGCAAAATCATAAACGATGGCCAATCATTATTAACAATATTTAGCGTTCCTTATTTAAAAACTAGTATTTAGGCATTGGATAATAGTCCTTCAGCCGTAAATTTTAATTTTAAATTATACTGAACAATTTTTTAAGAGGCATTGGATAGTTAAATCTTCAGCCTGTTCAAACTTATGGGAGAGTGATCTAATTAATAAAATAGATTATTAGATTTTTACATTCTTTTACACACTTGCTTATTACTTCATATTAGTGCAATGCAATTTATTATAAACCTGGCTTGCATTGAAAATAAATTTTACACTTTTTAAATTTCCAAACCGTTTTTCATTTGTATTACAATTAAATGTGTAAGTATATAATTTCGATTATCATATTTTTATTTCGCACTGATTTTTATTACATTGTATGTATGCCACATTAGTTTTATTCACTTGAATTCGTCAGTCGCAGTCGATGTTATCAATTTTGAAAACTAAATGCTAGCTAGCTATGTCTCTACGCTAGTGTGTGTTCCGGCGCCAGCGATGTCGCGACCGTCTGTCTTCGATCGACTCGAGATGCGCGCGACGCATTTCGCTGAACTTTTTATCTTATTTCCTAAACAACAATGCTTATTATCGAGATACAATTACATAAAAGTAAAGTGAAGTATCATCACGACCGTTTCCCTTTCGGGGTGGTCAGAAACCACGCTTAGAAATAAGCGGTTTCACATTAAGCCAATCATGACAAGTGGCAAGCTCGTCGATGTCTCTAGCGTACCAAATTCGAGAAATATCACAAATAAATTAAATATTAATTAAATAATTTCATTTACATTAATAAATATTTTTATGTCCCGACCAGGAATCGAACCTGGTACCTCGGAGTCTAAATCCACGGACTTCTAGACCACGGAGGCAGTCAACTACTACAATTAAAATTACTTAAGAGGAAATAAATTAATAAATATAAACTAAACCTAATAAAAAATAAAATATAAGTAAAAAATAGACAGAAATAATTGCCAGCTTTCCTGTCTCCAGACTTTTCCGTTAGTAGTAATTTGTATTATTATAAGTGATACTTATTTTAAAGAATGACCAAACATAATATTTATTATTAGGGCAATGTAAACGAGTCTTTAAGTTAAAATGAAATTTAGGGTTTGTTGTATGTGTCTTAAGATGAAAATGATTGGGCTTTCGAAAGTGCATTAGTGTGTTAAACAACGACCTGGGGCCAGGTTTAATGAGCCATTCACAGTTGGCTTATAGCTGCACGCAAAAAAGTGAAAAAAAAAAAGTGTAAAATGTAAATTTATTTAAAAAAATAGTTGGTTTTCGCTCTAACACGGCGGTATGTGCAAGTAAGGAAATTGCCGATAGTTACAAAAAGTAAGAAGCTATTTAAAGTATGTAGAGATAACGTTTACGGACAAATGGTAATTGGATTTTTATTACAAAATAAACACCTTTTTTTTTCTTACAAAGTCAGTTGCTAGGTTTTAATTTGGCTAGCAAACTTCCTTTACTCGTATGTTAATTAACTGATTAATACTTTCATTATAGTACGTGTATAATAAATCTGTCACACGTCGCTGTGTTCGGAAGTGTGTGAATTAATTGTTTTCGCATAATCAAACGTATCGGATTAACAAGCGCGACAATATTGTTCAAACTACAGATAAAAAAAAGCAAGTAGAAACTGTATAACAAAGATCGCGTTGTAAGTTTCATGCACATGTACTTCCGCGGACTTCGTTAATTTACCGTTACTGCTAGATGTGGAATGGACAATATTTATGGAGAATTTAACCTTCTCTCGCCACGGTGCTGTCCAGGCGGATTGGCATCCGTCTGATGTATTTTTTGTCAATTGCTTAACGCTTCCACAAGTTGGATATTATTAGTAAGTAAAGTTTATTTCTCATTGGTACATGTCGGACCTTTGTAGGATTTAAGGAACGCGTTCTTACAACCGAGCCACCACCGCGCCTAAATAAAGCCTCGTGCAATAATAGAAATGGCAGGTCTAATGAAATAATAGAAATATAATTTAGGATTCATCAGGTCTACCGCGGTTGCTCGCTGCTTTTCGAACTCCGTTATAGTAAAGTATCATCACGACCGTTTCTCCTTCGGGGTGGTCAGAAACCAACCAACTTTACTATAGACCAATCATGACAAGTGGCAAGCTCGTCGATGTCTTCAGCGTACTAAACACGAGAAATATCACAAATAAATTAAATAACAATTAAATGTATTATTTACCTTAATAAATATTTTTGTGTCCCGACCAGGAAACGAACCCGGTACCTCCGAGTCTAATTCAACGGACATAACCGCTAGATCACGGAGGCAGTTGCGTTATAAATTTGGAAAAACGAGTTCCATTTCAATTACGCTATTACTACGGTTTATTTCTGTTCTGTGGCTACAACTTTAAATCCGGACTCCTTGTTAAATAGAGCAATAACAAATTAAACGCGCATTTTCGTAAGGAGCACTACAACTTTCGATTGTTTTAATTTTTTGATCGCTGATTGAAAGCGAACGGGGAAAGTGGAACCCGTTATTTAAAGGGTGTGAGCCGTAGACATTATAAAAATAGATTTAAGGACCTACCTATTATTACAATTTTTGTTAATGTCGCGACACGTTGTGGCCCTAAATCAAGTTTTAACAAAATAAAGCGCCTGAAGTTTTCTTGTAGAGGCTATCTAACACCGTGCAATATTGATTTATTATTATTAAATATAATAATAGAAAATAAAAATATACATTGCTTGAGTCTGGAACATCGAGATCCAGCAAAATCGAGAAGTTTGCCAGTTGTTGTGGATAGGCCTAGTACATTTGGCTAATTATGAACCTGCATCTTTAAAAGCGTAGCTTCAGAGCACCCAAAAAAGGTATATATATTTTTATTGTCTGCACTTGCAAGACTGGACAATATTTCCGACCGAAACAACATAGGAGTGGGGAAACATATTGGGACAGAGCATTCTTTCCACATCTTCAGTGTGCTACAGATGTAAGAGGTTTCAAATTTATGAGTACGCGTAGGAATAGTGGCTACGGTATGTGGATGCATATTTTGGCCTAAGCATCTGGTTTGGTTGCGGAATTGTGAAGTAGGTATACGGTTATGGAGCTCCTCGGAACACTCACAGTGGTATAGCTTTCTTACAACCAAGCCCCACCGCTCCATTATTCCGCTAAAAAAAATTTCTATAGGTATAATAATTGCACTAGTGTAGTGCTTATCTTTCCCTGGACGTATTTCGTAGTTTAGGGCCAGTTGGGAATTAAAACATTTGGCCGGCGTCTAAATGCACTGTTTGTCTATGATGTGCACATTAAGCAGTTTTGACGCAAGTTTTCCTTTAACAACGGCAATATCTTGTTATTTTCTAAACAGTTTAATAGCCTAATAACTAGCTGTTTAGGACTGTTAACGTTAAGCAAACCACTAGGAATTATCCATCGATCTGTGCTTAACCTAACTTTTGGCGACAAATGTACAAATAATAATAATAATAATAATAAATACGTTTATTGACTTAAAAACCTAGATACATCAATCAGTAAATACGGGGATCCCTGTACTACGACCCAGAAGGTCTGTGATACAGGGGGGCTCCCTGCTTACAAAGGTATTCGTGATCAACATGCATAAACAATAAATTTGAAAACAGTTTAGACAAGTTAATAAAAATAAAAATAACACGATATAAAATCAAAAAACTACAGTATTTATAAAACTCATTGCATAAATCAAGTATGAATAAACAAATAAAATAGATAAAAATAAATAAACATATATATATGATATAAATACAATAGATAAAAATATAATATAATATATAATATAGTATATTACTAAAACAATCTTTAACAAATCTATGTCATTACTTTCAGTACTTCTTCTGTTTTTTGGTAGTCCTGCAAATACAACCATTCTGTAACGGCTTTTTTAGTACTAGCATAATTCATTCTGTAAATGTCTAACACTCTATTGATGGTATTATATATATGTTTACTGCTCTGCTTAAATTGTTTTTGTGCAAAAGAAGTTTTGCAATTTAATGGCGGACAGACAATATCTTTTCTACGTCTACGATGGCTGTCAGAAATATAGGGTTAGTATGCTTCCTCAGAACGGAGTTAAGAATGTAAAGTTGCCTTATTGTAAGTATTTTATGCCTAGAATACAGTTCGAAACTAGAGTACCTAAATGGTTTAAAAAACATCACTTTTATGTACAACATTTTGATGTTTTGATTATTGATTTTATTATGATTAAACACATGCATACATATCTTTACATTCATTAACCTTTTAATATTTTTACATTAAAATATATTTTTACACTGACTGAAGTGAATTACAGTGTTTTTTTTATTTGGTCGTGATAGGTGTCTTGAACTACCAGGGGTCTCTTTTACCCACTTATTTTTACTTACTGTCCGAACCATATTTTGATGATTCTCACATAAATAGATTCGTCTTCATCACGCGAGTGTCACTGAAGATATGACATTATTCAAATTTCGTTAAAGCGACAACAAGAAGCATTTATGAAAAAAAAAAAATGTTTATTTATATTGAGTAGGGTATCGTCGAATAGTTATTTGAAAATCATGTTGATGTTTTTCTTATCACCAACCAGATATATAATGCGAAAGTTGTGGGCAGGCCAAGACTCGCATATCACGATCAAATAAATAAAACACTGACTGAAGGTTCATTAAAAAGTCTTCGTAACCAAAAGGCTTGTTATAAACAGGTTAATGAATGTCGACGAAGCGAATAAGGTACGTCGTGGTCGTGTCAAATGGCATTGAAATGTCTTTGCCTACCCCGCAAGGGATCTGGCGTGAAGATATGTATGTATGTTAAGGTTCGCAGGAGATTACGCCGCATTTCTCGCGCCCGACGAGGCCACCTATATAGGAGTATTAGGTTCATTTAATATTGAGTATAACAGACATAAGATTCTAAAGTTTCTTCGCAATCTTATTGGTAACCATTTGAGCTTAGAGCGATATTCTGAAATGTGGTCATACTTGCGAAGAGAATAAATGAACCTAATACAGGAGTTAAGAAATAAAATATAATTAAATATATAAAATTATTTCAATGGTGCCAAGCCGTCTGGCCAGCGTGGCGAGTGTAGGCCAAATTCTCCAGATATATGTTTTGGAAGGCCCATCTCCAGCAGTGGAGGTCTAGGACGCTGTGTTCTAGGGGCTGTAATGATGATGATGATTTCAATGGTGTAGTTAAGCGGTTACACATTAAATATCTTGAAAATATTGAATGGTGCGGTCGAGAGGGGTGCAAATCGTTAAACCCTCTTAACCCGCCTTTGTGAGTTAAATTAATTATGGTTTTTAATTTTATGTACTTCTGTTTCTGTGTTGCTATTTCTATGATGTCATCGTAGGTTTTTAAAGATAATTACTTTTTTTGTTGCAGGTATGTTTCTTAAGTGATTGCGATATGGGGGTAAGTTTGTATGGATACCTATTGTACTTGATCTTTGCAATTAAATGTTACATTATTATTTTAGACGTATTGCATACGGACGCACCGGAAATGTATTGCTGTTGACAATGCCATGACTTAGATCATTTAAAAAAAAAAAACAAATATTTTATTGCATGTCCCTTGTACAAGGGCTGTAAAGCTTGTGTGCGGGTGGAGGGAAGTATGTCGCCTTGCTTTGAATCCCAAATGAGCGTCAAACAGGGCTGAGTGCTTTCAGCCAGATTTTTTTATTCATTCATATTTATTCATTCCAGCCCGTAGAACACAGCGTCCTAGACCTCCACTGCTGGAGATGGGCCTTCCAGAACATATATCTGGAGAATTTGGCCTACACTCGCCACGATGGCAAGACGGGCTGGCGAGGATCTGATGTCATTTTTTTTTTAATGACATTTATTTAATAATTCCACAAGTTGGTGTTTGTGGTACCGGGACCGACGGCTTAACGTGCTCTCCGAGGCACGGGAACGGTGGTGTTGTAAATCTATTACAAATGTACGTAAGAAAAGTATATTTCTCGTTGGTATATACCCGGGGGGGTTTGAACCGACCTTTGAAGGATTTTAAGGAAAGCGTTCCTACAACTGTATGCCTAGTGTGACAGTGAAGTTTCGTAAACGCAACTATAGTAGTAGTTATTTTTACTGAATTTTCGATGTTCATTGCCTGTTATTATAGCCAAACTTGCAATAACACGCAATGTAAAATAAATAAACGTGACTACAGCAGTTACGTTTTCCGAAACTTGCATTTTACACTAAGCACACTGACCCACCACTAAAAAATACATTATACGAGTAATAAACTAATAAAGTATCACTATTGCAATTTTAATAATTGCTAACCAACTTTAAATCGTTATAGATCCATCACTTAAATGAACAAGGATAAGATACCCCACTAAATATAGTTTGTTCGTCGACTTTTTTTTATTTTTATTTTAGACAATATGGCGTATGGTTGTCGCCCTACTGAAATTTGATTAATATCATAGTAACATTGGCATGATTAAGACGAATCGATTGACGCGAGAATCATCAAAATCAGCCTATGCGTTTGGTCTACAGTGTGCCACAAAGGAACAAACATAAATAAATAATGAACAAGGATAAGATACCCACTAAATTTAGTTAGTTCGTCGCCTTTTTTTTATTTTTATTTTAGACAATATGGCGTATGGTTGTCGCCCTACTGAAATTTGATTAATATCATAGTAACATTGGCATGATTAAGACGAATCGATTGACGCGAGAATCATCAAATCAGCCCATGCGTTTGGTCTACAGTGTGCCACAAAGGAACAAACATAAATAAATAATGAACAAGGATAAGATACCCACTAAATTTAGTTAGTTCGTCGCCTTTTTTTTATTTTTATTTTAGACAATATGGCGTATGGTTGTCGCCCTACTGAAATTTGATTAATATCATAGTAACATTGGCATGATTAAGACGAATCGATTGACGCGAGAATCATCAAATCAGCCCATGCGTTTGGTCTACAGTGTGCCACAAAGGAACATACATACATACATACATAGGCTGTTAAACACATAAGTCTCTCTGTTTGGTGTTATTATTAATTAAAAGTTTATTTAAATTATTATTCTTCTTCTTACGGTGCCATCTCCTATCGGAGGTCGGCTATCATTAATGCGATTTTGATTCTGTTGGCCGCTGTCCGGAACAAGGATCTGGTGCTCATCCCGAACCACTCCCTGAGGTTCTTGAGCCAGGAAGTGCGTCTTCTCCCCGGTCTTCTGGAGCCTTGTATCTTGCCTTGCATGACGAGCTGTAGCAAGCTATACTTTTTATTGCGCATGATGTGTCCCAAATACTCCAACTTCCTTCGCTTTACTATTTTCAGTAGTTCAACGCCTTTGTTCATTCTCTGCAAGACAGTTTCGTTTCTTACTCTGTCCTTCCATGATATCTTCAACATTCTCCTGTTTATCCACATTTCATTTGTTCTATGCGGCATTTTATTTTAGTACTATGATCTGCTTCTTCGTTCACAATGGAGCCTAGATATTTGTATGATTTAACTCTATCGAGCTAAATTATTATTACGTCCGTGGTAATATGATATTAAACGGTAAGTGATCAACAATAGTTGATGCGTGATTAGAATCGCGGTTTTAATTCGATTGTTTTAGATCATTTAAATTATATAACGAGTCATTTAGGTTTTTTGTAATTGATAGCGCGGAAAGCTTTTAGAGTTTAATAAGTATTGCGTAGTGTAATTACATTTTAATTGTTTATTAGAGTAGGCTGTAAAAGCATTTAATCAAGCATAGTGGTCGGCCGTTTTCCTGCGTTACATTATTTAATATTGTTTTTTATTTTAATGTAGTTGTGATTATGATATTAGAATGTAAGTAAAGATTTGCACGCATGCTTCAAAAAAAAAAGGAGTCCTTCGCGCCATTTTGCGTGGACATGTCAAGTGCAAGTTTTTGTTTTGTAAATTAATTTACTGTGGATATTATTGGTCAAAAGTGGTGTTGTTTTGTTTAATAATGTGCTACAATGTGAATAATTATGGAAAACAATAAATTGGACTGTAAATATGGAGCACAAGTTGCAGTTTATTTTTTGCGGTTTTCCCGCGCTGTCAACTCCCATATTTTACCCGACGTGTTTAAGCTATGGTGCCGCGAGTGACTCCAAGAAAAGCATCAAATTCTGCAGCATCTGGAATTTGATGATGACCTCATTAACTCATGATAAAGAAAGATATATGACGTCAGACATGGCTGTATGGGCTAGACCCTTTGCCTTCCCTATCACCTAATTCGTCATCCATCGGGAGAAGAGAACCTAAAAAAAAAAAACCTACCTAAACCTATTACAGACATTTGTGACACGTCATTATTTAGAATGATTTTAATCCTGTTAGTGGAAGACTAAGCAGCGAAGTGGTCCAAGGAGTAAGCTGTTAGCAGAAGACTAACAGCTTAGCAAATTCCAGTGACCTGTTAATGTTTAATCTGACTGAGAAAGGAATCTGCAAGGAAAACTCAGCTATAGCAGATTTACAAATGAAACAAATACAGAATTACACAACAACAATAAATAAATATAGAAAATATGCAGGTAGAATTAGAATATATGTTAGTAGACCTGACTAAAGTTTTGTGACCACTGTACTGTATTTATTGCAAGTAAACGATATTTCATTTTATTTCATTACATTACTCAACTGTCAGAACAACGAGGGAATTTTGAATCGTATTGTTACTAGTGATGGACAATGGATCCTGTACGATAGTCGGAAACGGTCATCACAGTGAACCAAAGAGAACTGTCTAAATCCTGTCCCCCGCGAAAGTTGACTCAGAAAAAGGTACTGTTGAGTGTTTGGTGGACCAGTGCTGGTATCATTCACTACAGCTTCTTAAGATCTGGCCAGAGGATTACGGCAGATCTGTATTGTCAATAATTGCAAGCCATGATGGAAAAAGTCGCTATTTAACAACCGAGACTAGTCAATAACTCTAGCCCACTGCTGCTCCAGAACAACGCGAGACCTCACACTTCACGACAGACGGTCGCTAAATTAGAAGAGCTGCGATTGGAATGTGTCCGACACCCACCATACTCTCCAACAGATTACCACTTTTTCGCAATTTGGAAAATTTTGACAAAAAAAATATCAATTCCGATAGGGTAGTCCAAACTGCCTGCAAACACATTCTTGCTCCCACAATCTATTTAGTAATGGAATCAATGAACTTTTTTTTTTCGTTTTACTTTTTCCATAAAAAACGTCAATTTCATATGTAAGGACCTAAAAAAAAGTATCATCACGACAGTTTCCCTTACGAGGTGGTCAGAAACCACGCTTATAAATAAGCAGATTCACATTTAGCCAACTTTACTATAGGTCAATCATGATAAGTGGCAAGCTCGTCGATGTCTCCAGCGTACCAAACTCGAGAAATAACACAAATAAATTTATTTAAATGTATTTATTTACATTAATAAATATTTTTGTGTCCCGACCAGGAATCGAACCCGGTACATCCGAGTCGAAATCCACGGACTTAACCGCTAGACCACAGAGGCAATAAAAAGCTACTTTAATAATAATTGTAATTTTGAAAAAAAATAACTTGCACTAGGAGTTAAATTTACTAATTACTAACTCATATTAATAGACCACTTTCGCTGGTCCTACCTAATATTTCTAACTGCGTACACCAAAGTTTGGCTGTCAAGAAATGTTTCCGGGCATTAAGTCCGCCTTTGTACTTCGTGCAATAAAGTCTTAAATAAACAAATTAATAAAGTATTTCTCTCAATGTATATATACTTCGATTGTTTATTATTTTGTCACTGTCCCAGTAGAAAGTACCGTCCTATAAAGGTTGGCCAAAATTTATCACTTTACAGAACAATGCACTTTACCAGTTTAAAATTCAAGCTTTCTCTATTATAAAGAAAACATCCAAATCAAACGGAGCTTCGGCTTTAATTTAACAATAAATATAATTTATTTAAACAAAAAACATTACTTAAAAACTTTAACTAAATTGGAAACAAAAAAATTAAAAATAAACTATACTATATTAAAAAAGGAAATTGAAACAAACCTTAGGGACAAATGAGAATGCTCATTTTTCTTAGAGAAATATGCCGAATAAAATGTTGCCATGATGATTTCTTTTTTATTTGATAGTTAATATATTGTGTTTTCATAATCTGTAATTAATTTTATTAATTTTTCCCTAGCATAACGACAATTGACAAAAACTTTTTATTAATTAATAATTACATAGTTTCGATCCCGACAATTTGAAATCCAGTGTTTTATCTACGATAAAGTACTGCAGTAAAGTTGGCTAAATAAATAACAACAACATCATTAATAACAACATTAATCTAATCCATTGTAAATACATGTAAAAGCCAAATAATACAATTCATAACAATACACTAACACTTTACTAACAAAAAAACTGTCACTTTCTCAAATTTAACTCATAAGGTACTTGATATTGAAAAATTAGATTTTTTAAAATAGTAAACATAACACACCCTCTAATAAAACACCCTTAAAAAATCTAGATTTTATTTGTGAAGATAGTATTTTTCTCGACGGGAAGCTAACAGGTTTGCGAACTGATATGACTTGAAGATCAAAGACATACAATGTGTATGTTAAGCTAAAACACCGTTGCAGTTGTTTATAAATTTAAAGTAAAGTATCATCACGACCGTAAAGGGTGGTCAGAAACCACGTTTATAAATAAGCGGATTCACATTTAGCCAACTTTACTGCAAATAAAGGTCATAATAAAGAATCTAATCGTATAAATAGACCTTTGTAACTATTTCATACATAAGTTTTTACCAATTGACTAATTAATTAAATTATATTTTAATGCTGGGGTATAAGAGATGTTGTAATAAAATTAAAAAAAAAACACAACTGTTATGATTATTGAATTGTATTTAGTTGAGGCACGCTGCAAAAAAGTTGGGTCCTGGTTTTGGGCAATCACTTTTAGACAAATATAGGTACAATGAAAGTAAAAATATACAATTTTAGAATATAAATTACATTATATACGTACCTTTATAGCTTAATATGTGTATTATAATATCATTATACTAAATACTAATTATATACACAATATTATACATAAACATACATAAATACAACTTACTAATGTGGTTTAGAGCTATTCATAAGGTGTGAATAGACCTTTTTTTATGTTATTATAAATAAATAAATATTGTTATTATTATACACGCAATTTTAGACGGAGAAATAGCTAAATATTTTTAACGATTTTCGAGTATTTTACTTAAATAAATATATGATTAAAATTTGACTTTTGATTTAGAAATTTTATCGCTTGCTAACTATAACTATAGTGTTTACCTTCTTTTATGTAAATTAGTTAATAATTATCTACATTTTGTCTATTTTGTTCTAGAACACACAATGGAAAGAATTCATGAATACCTAATGTTGAATGGTGGAATGAAATTAGCATGTAATTGAAGGGGCAATGCAAACAAATTGAGCATTGAGCCCTTCCGGTTGTAGAACAAATTATTGTCTAGTTCGTAACATATACTTATTTAAAAGACACGACTATATATACTGAGTGGAATTAATTATAGAGAAATATTTTTTATATTATAATCTGGAATAAAAATAAAGATTTACGTATTTTTTATTTTATTTATTCAGTAATAAAATCTTAAGTTAGGATGCAGAGAAGTTTTCCTAAAAATATCGCCACTCATACTGACCCTAATCAAGATCAACAACAAATCAGAGGTCAACGATCTCTATGTCGTCTCTAGGCTGTGGGCTAAATCAATTAATAATAATTGCCTTTAGGTATTAATCACGACGGATATCGCTATTTTGTGACGCGGCCTTATTCGCCATGCAGTAGTGTTTTGTTTTTCGGATATTGATTTTTATTTTTACCTAATTTACCTTTTACAATTCAAATAGATGTTCTACCAGTGACACCTGAAGCCTAAACAATATGTGCTCTTTTGAAAATTATACGTGGTATATATCTATATTTACCAATATGAGCGGTGGTGGCTCGGTTGTAAGAATCGGTCGATTCAAACCTCCGGCATGTACCAATAAGAAATACACTTTTCTTACGTACATACACACGTTTCATACATTTACAACACCACCGTTTCCGTGCCTACCGTTCCACTATAACCAACTTGTCGAATCTTTAATGAATTATCATTAAAAATTTACATCAGACCCTTGCCCACCCGTCTGGCCAGAGCGTTTTTTTTTTTTTTTATACTAGCACGACATGTGACCTTGGGTCCACCTGATGGTAAGTGGCGCGCAAGGTCCATGAATGAATGAACTGAAGTCAGACACTCATAACTGCCATCAGTCCCTAACACTATGCCGGCTTGACTAGATGCTTTTTCACACTTCGCTTGAAGGACTCCAAGTTATAGGAAAGTGGAAACACAGAGGCTGGAAGAGCATTCCACATCTTTATCGTACGACAGATGTATGAGTCCCCAAATTTATACGTACGCGAAGGGATGGTGACTACGGTATGTGCGTGCATATTCTGACCTGTGTGTGTGGTTCGGTTGCGGAATGGAGAGGGAGGGATTAGATTATAGAGTTCCTCGGAGCACTCACCATAGTATAGCCGGTAGAACACGCTTAGAGAAGCCACATCTCGGCGAAGCTGCAGGGATTCGAGAGTTCCAGATATAGTGGCATCGTCCACAATTCGAACAGCTCGCCTCTGTAGGACATTGAGAGCATCTGTGAGGTACTTGGCGGAACCATCCCAAAGGTGAGAACAGCAAGTGTACGCCAAATTTAGTATGTTACCTACTTTATGATCAGGTAGCCGTTTTTTTACTTGCTACTAAATTTGTTTAATTAAACGATAACACGCAATGCATAATAAAACTACAGACTCCGGTGCCAAGAACGCGGGATTAAATCCCTGTTATATGTATTCAATGACTGTACCTACTACTTTCATTTCCATACAAAATATCTCAATTTACTAAGGAAATTAATTTAATTGCTACATTTAACGCCTTCTAAGACGTCATGACGTAATGCTATTAGTTGATTGTTATCTTTAAATCTCTTTCTATCTATCTAATATAGACATTAATCGATATCCGTCATTTCTGTTTTATTTCGAAATTTAAAGTTCCCATGAGTCTGTTACAAAAGGATAAACTCATTATCCGAAAAACTACTGTATGGTGAATAAAGCCTTGTCTGAAAATTACGATATCTAAAGGCTTTTATACGGCCGGTTGCGAAAATGATGATTATCTTTTGAAGATAATTTTAAGATTGCTAATGAAATAAATACCCAAATTGACCAATCACATGGAATATATGTATTAAAATTTTGATAATAGATTTTTTTAATCATGCTTTCTGCAACCGGGCGTAAGTGTTATTTATAATTGATTACGCTCATAGCCGAGATACGAAATAGAGAGAAAAACATTTATGTAAGTCATTGTTCGAGCGATCGTCAACCTTTCGCTACCTACTTGATTAGGCTCAGTATGAGTGGCGATATTTTTGGGAAAACTTCTCTGCACCGTAACTTAAGATATTATTACTGAATAATTAAAAAAAAAAACCTAGTTCTTTATTTTTATTCTAGATCATAATATAAAAATATTTGCTCTTTATTAAATTATACGCAGTATAGTCTATGTATACGTACTATTTATGTAGTTTATTGGTTAGAATTGCACCCCACATATTTATACTGTCTCACTCTCCCAAAGGTTAACTGATAGAAAAGTTCGAAATGGCTTTAAGCTCGCCTTTGTACATACTTTAAGTAAAGTGCAATAAAGTGTTTAATAATAATAAAAGCATACATTAATGGGACCTTACAGTACTGTACCTTTTGCGTGCTTTGTATCCATTAGTGTTTTCTCTCATATTTCGGTTCCCATGCATCAATTCTTTCCTTGTGTTATTACTGAGTTACTGCCATTTTAAGTGCTCCAAAATTTGGTTTATAATTGCGCTGCAATTTCTTCTTTTCTTTTGTTTTCTCTGTTTTTACCGGTTCTGGTCGGGTCACAATAATATTTATTAATTTAAATAAATAAATCTGATTAATATTGAATTTATTTGTGATATTCTCAAGTTTGGTACTACTAAGCTAAAAATAAAGTATTGCCACTTGTCAAGTGTCAATTGGCCTATAGTAAAGTTGGTTAAATGTGAATCCGAATTATAAAGAATTATAAGTGTGGTTTCTGACCACCCTGGAAGGGAATCAGTCGTAATGTAAAGTAAAGTATCATCACAACCGTTTCCCTTTCGGGGTGGTTAGAAACCACGCTTATAAATGAGCGGATTCACGTTTAGGCAACTTTACTATAGGCCAATCATGAAGTGGCAAGCTCGTCGATGTCTCCAGCGTACCAAACTCGAGAAATATCACAAATATGTAAATTACCTACTAGTCAGGAGTTAAGTTATGTATGTATGTATGTATGTCAGGAGTTACCTACTAGTCTAAATCCATGGACTTAACCGCTAGACCACGGTTGCAGTCGTGATGATACTTTAAGATCGATTTTATTTATCAAGAGTCAGGGTTGAACGCCAATCAATGTTCATCAGCTGGTGACAGTGATATTATACATCCGGTGATAAATATTTACCATTAAATATGGCTCAGTATCAATAAGGATTATTAAAACCCATTTGCGACTTTATAGATTACCCGGTTAATGCAATTAAAACTGTAGCCCGATTCTGTTTTTTTAAGCGCAAATTTCAAGTTGTCATAATTCAAATTCCTTTTTCTGCTGTCTCACAGAAGAAATGATCAGAAATTCAATACTCAGCTTTACGCAGTGGAGATGTATCATCATCATCACGACCGTTTTCCTTTCAGGGTGGTCAGAAATCACGCTTATAAATAAGCGGATTCACATTTAGCCAATTTTGCTATAGGCCAATCATGAGTGGCAAGCTCGTCGATGTCTCCAGCATACCAAACTCGAGAAATATCACAAATAAATTGAATAATAATTAAATGTATTTATATACATTAATTAATATTTTTGTGTCCCGACCAGGAATCGAATCCGGTACCTCCGAGTCTAAATCCACGGACTTAACCGCTAGACCACGGAGGCAGTGGAGATGAATTCCAGCAAAATCGTTGCACCACTTACTAAAAGAATCTGCCGTCGATACATTTATAACGCAAGCTTCCAATACGGCATTAATGGAATCAAACAGTATTTGGTTGGGTAGGGTAGCAAAATAGTTGATGGTAAGCGTCTTGTTGCACAATTAAAAAAAAAGGAGGCCTCCTTTATAAATCAGCCTATAGTATCTCTTCCCACACACACGATGGACCCGGCACCCGCATGTTGAATTCATGGAATGCTTAGAAATGTAACTTCTATAGTCAGAGCTTACGTCACAATAACAAAATCAAGCGATCGTGTCCGACGCTTTCCATTCCTTAAAATTTCTTTCCTTAAATTTTGCGAAATCAATGAGAAATACACTTTTCGTACGTACATTTGTCATAGATTTACAACATAACTGTTTTCGTGCCTCGGAGAGCACGCTAAGCCGTCGGTCCCGCTTCCACTCATATCAACTTGTGGAATCGTTAATAAATTGTAATCAGACCCTTTTTGCCAACTCTCTAAAAGTCTAAATATTGGACTTCACCTCTTTAGAGAAGAAAAGCTAAAGTTCTTTAAATGTCTTACCAATGTATGAATTTACCGTGTATAAGGAAGAAATGAACATAATGGTATCTAGGGTTCTCGCTCGACATATACTGGATTTAGCAACAGATAAAATGATATATGAGGTTGAAGAAAAAACTCTTGACAAATTGGTTGACTGAAAGTTGAACTAAACGTAGATTATTGTAGAGAACGAGGCGAGAAAATTGCAATGTTTGTCGAACAAAGCTGGGAGAGATTCATGACGATATTGTAAAGCTTTGAAGATAGCATTAACCACAAATCGAATACATAACAATAAACTTTAGTACCTTAGAGCCATTCAGCGCGTAAATGTGTATCTCGACAATTGCCTGAGCAAGAATTTACACGGTCCAATGATGACAACGCATTACATAGGTTTTTCACAATCCATTTAAAAGATGCAATGGATCGCTTGTAGCTGTCACAGATGTTAGATGAGATACGCAATAGACCTATGATGGAATTAGCACATCGTTGGAATGAAACATATTGATGTGTTACGCCTATAAATAATGTTAACCTACTGGTCAAAGGTATAAAACTAGCTAGACTCAAAGAAAGCTTTGCATGTAAGCTTTTTATGAATACCTAGGCCCGTATTATTAATAAATTATTTTATTTATTTATTCGGAGAAAAAAACAGAAATGATACATACAAATAGGCAAAGGATCAAAAACAAAGAGTCATAAGTTACCTTTGATATTTCTCACTAAGAACATACTGTATGAGATTTACTTATATGAAGATAGTATGGTGGTTTGAGTACAACACGGACCTAATTATCGTTATAAAATAATCAATAAATACCTTAGTGATATTGGTCTTGTAACTGCTGCAGCTTTGTGTGAACATGTCGACCGAGGCAAGTCTGTGGTCGTGGACGCGACACATTCTGGCGAGTGGCGCCCGTTTGATCGCATTCGTTTTGGCACGTGGTATCTCTCTTCTTTTCATGATAAATCTCTTCGATCTTCTCACAACTCACTTCTTTCCGTTCTATCTCATCATTCCGGATTTGTTTCGAATTCCTTTGCGGTTGTTGCTACAAATCTGTGGAACAATCTACCTATTACCATAAGGCAGGTATCTAACAGATCATCATTTAAAAAGCTGGTCTACTCACATTTTCTAAATAGCTCCTAACAAAATTTGTAAGTTTTATATGTATGTTTATTATTGTGTATATATTAGTATTTAGTATATTTATAAGTAGATTATATATAAGTAAGTTTATTATATAAGTATTTATATCTAATTGATGTGTCACTTATACTTTCATTGCACCTACAGTTGTTCTAATTAGTCCCAAAGGTTTGGCTGTCAGAGAATGTCTACGGGCATTAAGTCCGCCTTTTGTACTTTGTGCATTAAAGTTTTGAAATAAATAAAATAAATAAATATGACAAATAGCGACCGAGATCTAGTCCTTCTTGTAGGGGCACAAAACAGTATCTTTTGTAAAATGTCCGGGCAATTAAAACTATTGTTACAAATCTTATAGAGGACGCTGGCGTCCAGGATCACGCGCCTGTTGTTAAGCGTCAGTATTTTGAAGCGTTGTAGTAGGTCTTTATAGGAAATGTTAGATTTTGCTTAACATAAGGCTTACACTATTAATTAATTTACAAATTCCACAAAGGGGAAAGAAAACTTGTGTTGACTAGTAATTAAAGGAAAGTGGAACACATAAACCCAGTAAAATACTTCCTTTCATAAAATTTACAAGCAAGTTTTATAATACAAGTAATCTCATAAAATAATATTGTTTGTTAGTAATTTAAAAAGACAAGAAATTAAATGAGTTTTTTAGGAAACTTAATTACACCGGCTTGTAGCAATGACAAATGCCATTTTCTTATGTACTTGTTGCCATGTTTCGGAGAGTATACGCAATAGGTCGTAACTCATTTACAGGACACTCCCAAATGATATTCGTACTATCATTCCTTCCTCTCCATTCCGCAACCGAGCCACACGCACAGGTCAGAATATGCACCCACATACCGTAGTACTAACCCTTCGCGTACCTTTAAATTTGGTGTCCTTTAAGCGAAGTGTGAAAAGTCATCTAGTCAAGCCGGTATAGTGTTAGGGACAGTTGCTAACATTCATGGACCCTGCGCGCCACTTACTATCAGGTGGTCGCAGGGTCACATGTCGTGCTAGTCTAAAAAAAATAAAAAAATATCACAGCCTAGACCTTAACTGCTGGAAATGTCCAGGTTTTTTTTTCGTCAAAGCAATCATCAAAGCCTCATCATACAATAAAGTGATTTATAAATAGTTCTCTAAATTTACATTGGTCTAAACTGGAATATTTTTTTATCTATCACTGTTCTTTGTTAAATTAATAGTCATAATAAAGATTTAACTAAGCAGTCCTAAGTAGTTACCCTAAAGTGTTACACCCCTCATCATACAATTATACTTCATAGTAAAAACCCTGCGCATCGAGCCATATACAATTGCTCGTACAAATCGAGGTATGGTGCAACCAGGAACATAAACTAAATTGTTATGTGATTGTTAAATGGGAAATTTTCAGTACAGTCAACCACACAAAGGACTTACTTACAGACTTAAGTTGGATTTAAATCATCATCATCACGACCGTTTCCCATTCGGGGTGGTTAGAAACCACGCTTATAAATTAGCGGATTAACATTTAGAATGAGAATATGCTATTTATAAATTCCTTATGAAGCAAGAATAATTATTGCTAGAAATTCCACCTGAACCAACGCCTACTATGCATAGTCTTCTTAAAGTTCCTGATCATTTACCTCTGTAAGAATAATACTCTCATGTTTATTCGAAGGAAGTAACGTACAATGATTTAAAAAAAAAAAAAAAACTAATAAACCTAATTAATATAAAAACTTAATACTTACAAATGTCATCGAATCCAGGAGAAGATGAACCCAATGTTCCGAGGACTCCGGCGACGTTACCTCGTTGGATGGCAATACTGATCCTCTGAATAAGATATTCCCTACTCAAAGGATCACCTGTTGACGCTCGGATGGCAAAGCTTATGTCGCGTATTAACGACATAAGCATAACTCTCATGTTTTGTATTATTATATTTAAATTCAAACATACTATTAGGATATACAATAAAAGCCTGTTTTTTTTAAAAATACTTTATTGCACTAAAATTGTATTTGATGAGTCTTCATATTTTACATCCCCTTTCTGGTTATTATTTAAAAGAGGGTGCTTCGAGAAATTTAACACTCCTTAATGGTTCCCTAATCAATTAAGGCAACTTGTATGGATAGTGCATCTGTCATGGGATTAGATTACAACCAAAACATTCATTATTAATTGTCAAAATATTCGTTATGTTGTTTTTATGCAATTTATATCGCAATAATATCATCATGCAATTTTTAATAATATATTTTTAACGTAATACTAACGTACGGGTTTTCAATGCACTTGCATTACGAGTATATTCAATGTACGAGGGGCGTTCAAAATATTCTCGGTATTGATACGTTACAACCTCTTTTATATATATATTTGTTACTGGCCGCTAAGATTCATCCATTGACATAAAAAAAAAGTAAAATTGGAACCGAGATGTTCTTTTGTTTTTCTGCAATTGCCGAACAAACATGAACACCATGAGCGAATTAACAATTTTAACGAAATTAGAGCACCGATCCGTCATAAAATTCTTGACAAAACAGGGTAAAAATCAAAAAACCATAAAAGAGGAAATGGATTGTGTTTACCGTGAGTCTGCTCCTTCTTTATCTACTATTCAAAAATGGTCAAGCGAATTTAAGCGTGGAAGGGAGAGTATTGAAGATGACCCTAGACCTGGCCGGCCTGTAGTGGCTACCTCACAAAAAATATTGATAAAGTGGAAAAACTTATATTGGAAGTGGCCGAGTGAAGGTAAAATCTATAGCTCAAGTAACCAATCTCTCTATTGGTACCGTACATGACATTATACATGACCATCTTAATATGTCAAAAGTAAGTGCAAGATGGGTTCCGCGAATGCTGACGCTTCTTCAAAAGGATATGCGTGTGGCTTGCTGTTCAGATTTTATCGACCTGTGTGGTGAAAATCCCGATGAGGTGCTGCAAAAAATAGTTACTGGAGATGAAACCTGGGTTCATCATTATGACCCAGAGAGCAAACAGGAGTCCATGCAGTGGCACATTAAGGGTTCAGCTCATCCCAAGAAGTTCAAGGTAATCCCGTCAGCTGGCAAGGTCATGGCCACAATATTTTGGGATTGTGAAGGAGTTTTGCTTATCGATTATAAAGAAAAAGGTGTAAATATCACAGGGCAGTACTACGCTAACGTTATACGTCAATTAAGAGATGCGATCAAAGAAAAGAGGCGAGGAAAGTTAACCAAAGGTGTTCTGCTTCTGCATGACAACGCCCCTGTCCATACTGCTCATATTGCCAAGGCAGCTATTGTTGAATGTGGGTTTGAAACTGTTACTCATCCACCCTATAGTCCGGACTTAGCCCCAAGCGACTTCTTTTTGTTTCCCAATCTTAAAAAGGATCTGCGTGGAAATAAATTTTTATGACGATGAAGCGTTGAAGACGGCCGTGGAGGAGCATTTTTACACCAAAGATAAAAAATATTTTTATGAGGGATTAAAAAAAATAATTCATCGATCTTATAAGTGTATGAACATAGGGGGGGAGTATATTGAAAAATAAAAATATCAAACTTTTCGTACTTGTTTGTTTTTATCCACATACCGAGAATATTTTGAACGCCCCTCGTATGTATCGATAGTGATATAATAATAATGATAAAATTGTTTATTGCACACAAAATATACAAAATAAAAATATGTACATAGGCGAGCATAATACTATGAAGGTATTCTCTACCAGCTAACCTTTGGGAGAGTGAGAGATTTATATGATGGGTGTATGAGATTTTTTAAGTAAATGTAAATTATATATTCGACATCCGTCAAAGAACCAAAGTTACCGATATAGCTTTTAAAATTAGCAAGCTGAAGTGGCTGGACACATATGCCGCAGAACCGATGAACGATGGAGTAGACGGGTTCTAGAGTGGAGACCACGTACTGGAAGACGCAGAGTGGGACGACCCCCCGCCAGATGGACAGATGACCTGAGGAAGGTCGCTGGTGGGGGATGGATGAGGGTGGCAGAAGATCGTGTGAAGTGGCGAGCCTTGGGGGAGGCCTACATCCAGCAGTGGAGAGACACAGGCTGATGATGATGATGATGATGATGAAATTGTATATTAGAATTAAATAATTAAGTACGTAAAAATAGAAATACTTTATTTAATACATATTACATAAATTCGACCTACACAAACACTTATATACCTAAATACAATCAATATAATACTTATATAAATAAATATAATAAATACTAATATGTCGAGATGTCGAGATTAGGGTTCGTTTTGTTTTTTAAGGAAGTGTGAAAATAATAGTTTTTTAAATATATTTAAAGACGGAGCCTGTCTGATAAATAGAGGTAGTCTGTTCCATTGATATAGTAAAATATAGTGGTATTTTTATTAATTGGTCATTTAGATTGTAAGCTGACACAGCCTCTTTAGAGCTACGATATAATTATTAACTTGACATGTGTAATTTATTTTAGTCTACAAGCTGACACGGCCTTTTTACAGCCACGAATTAATTTTAAGCAAAAACTTGTTTATGGTGTTTTGGTTAAAGATGATGGTATAGCTGATATGATGGGACCACTTATAGTAACTGCTGGTTATTTTATAATCGAAATAATAGTAAAATACGGAGTAAAAATGTATTGACAATATCCAAGTGTTGTTGTGACAACCAAAGGAAATAAATGATTTGATTTGATTTATTAATTAATCTGGAACTCCAACAGCATTAACATAAAATACGATATTATCAAATACACACAATAATGAATAGGTTCACAACTTATACATAAAAATATAAATCTACTGTGAAGACGATCAATAAAAAAAAAGTGCATAAAAATAAGAAAATTTACAAAACCAAGACAATAATTACACAAACATAAACAAAACAATTACATAGAATTACATTTAATTTACCAATAGATGAGACTTAAATAACAATAAATTTTAAACTAAACATAATAAAAAAATAAACTAACTATAAATAAAAATGTTCTCAAGTCCTATCAGAGATAGTCCAAAGAAGACTGGCAACATTTTCTCTCTGTATAGCGAGGGCAGAAATAATTGCCAGCCTTCTTGTCTCTAGATTTCTCCGTCAGCCGTTTGGATAAATCCTGGACAAAGTGTTATTAGTTAAGTAAAGTATCATCACGACCGTTTTCCTTTCGGGGTGGTCAGAAACCACGCTTATAAATAAGCGGATTCACATTTAGCCAACTTTACTATGATTGGCCATGACAAGTGGCAAGCTCGTCGATGTCTCCAGCGTACCAAACTCGAGAAATATCACAAATAAATTAAATATATTTATTTACATTAATAAATATTTTTGTGTCCCGAACAGGAATCGAGCCCGGTACCTCTGAGTCCGGTGCGGTGCGGTGGTGGCTGGGTTCAAACCCCCCCGGCATGTACCAATGAGAAATACACTTTTCTTACGTACATTTGTGTTAGATTTTCAAACACCACCGTTCCCGTGCCTCGGAGAGCACGTTAAGCCGTCGATCCCGGTTCCACTAATACTAACTTGTGGATTCGTTAATAAATTGTCATTAAAAGTTGACATCATGTCCTCGCCAAGCCGTCTGGCCAGCATGGCGAGTGTAGGCCAAATTCTCCAGAAATATGTTCTGGAAGGCCCATCTCCAACAGTGGAGGTCTGGGACGCTGTGTTCTAGGGGCTGTAATGACCTCCGAGTCCAAATCCACGGACTTAACCGCTAGACCACGGAGGCAGTCAGTGTTATTATATCTGGTGTATTATAATACCGTAAAATTGTGTATCTATTCGTGACCAACAGTGGGAAGTTATAGGTTATGAAAGTTCAAAATTAACAACCAAACATACTTCTATAGTTGTGCAATTTGTAATCAGCTAGTACGCTATCATAATATACAATTCTCAATATTAAATACTTTATTGCACTTCGGAACATGGTTTGAGAAACGTAGAATATTGTATTTTAAGTTAAAGCTTAGGCAGACAATAAATAATAATAAATAAATAAATATTTCCAGACAGGTCACACAGCGCCATCTAGTTTCCGTGGTAAGCTACGAGGCTTGTGTTACGGAAACTAGATGGTTGATAAACTACATATTACACTTTTTTTTTTTTATAATACATACATATTATACATACATATTATACATATAAACACCCAGACCGAGACAAATTATACAATGTACAACTTGCCCACGACCTCCCAATAAAACAATAGGGTGTATCACTAACATTTTATCACGATAGATGGCGCATGATAGATAAAAAAAAAATATTCGACATAGGTGTAAACAAGGTACCAGTGCCGCTAGCAACATCTATAAAAAAGCTTTGCCTGATATACCCCATTGTTACAACACATTGATTAGTTTCTTCGACTTTAATTTACAAACATGAATTTACGTGTCCGATATTTAGTTTTGTTTATCTTTTTTGCGATATGAATATAACGTCCGAAAGATCGTATTGTATTGTATCTTGTCTTTGATTTTCAAGAATTACGAAATAATTTGGTTTTAACGTTCGGGATTTCCTGTCAACTTCAATTTATGGAAAGTAAATAAAATTATCTCGTAATCAAATCTTGTTTCAATATAAGAAACAGTATATGGTATTGTAATTAAAAACTGACGATTCTATTGACCGCCTCCGTGGTCTAGTGGTAACAAACGTTGCCGTGAACTCGGGAGGTCATGGGTTCGATTCCCACCGGGGGCAAGTTGTACATTGTATAATTTGTCTCGGTCTTGGTGTTTATATGTATAATATGTATATATTTACAAAAAAAAAAAGTATAATATGTAAGTTTATCAACCATCTAGTTTCCGTAACACAAGCCTCGTAGCTTACCACGGAAACTAGATGGCGCTGTGTGACCTGTCTGGAAATATTTATTTATTTATTTAATCATTCACACATCACAGTCCCTAGAACACAGAGTCCTAGATCTCTACTGTTTTCCTTTTTGGCCTTTCCGATATTTCTGGAGAATTCGGCCTATACTCGGCATGTTTCCAGACAGGTATCTATCTATCCATTATTTATTCGAATACAAACAGTATAAACGAATTACAATATTAAATAATTAAAAAAAAACCTACCATAAAATAAACAAAAATAAATAAATGAACTACACTACAAATGAAACTTAAAAACTAAAATTATAACTGTCCGATGGGCGTAGAGTGTCGAGACACTCGATGCGTTCCCTTGTTGAACGGCGAGGCTGACCCTTTGAGCAAAATATTCTCTACTTAAAGGGTCACCCTTCGCCAAGCGGAGTTATTCCCCAAGCTCACGAGAGAACGTCAGACCACGGACCCACGAGATGAACTAGTGATTAATGATGATCTCCGCGTATTTGTTGCGCTTAAGGCGTGCGTCTGACTCTGCAGCGGCCCCGGGTTTCTTATGGCTGGATGTCACATCTGACAGACAGAGTGTGTCACCACATGTGGCATCCATGTGCACTGGCACGGCCTCGTTTGTGTGGAATCAAGGACATCCCATCCAGACGCCTACCATCAGATTTAACTATCCCCGATGGTGCGAGATCATTCAGTTGTATTTTAAATAAAGCTTTTAATTGTTTTTATGCAATAAGCGAATTATTGTTCACTAGTGTATGAAGGGCTAACGGTTTCCAGTGTATATTCATTTGTAATGGACTTGGCACATCCTATATTGGCCTGTCATAACTGCACGGAACGAACCCACGCACCACTAGCACTAGCGTAAAATTATGGCCAGTCATAAGTCGTTGGGCATCCTAATTTGATAATTACTTTAACTAAAATATTATTATTACTTATGCGTAATATTTGTAGTTTTATTGAGTTAGAATATTTATCTTTAAAATTTCAATTGTTGTTGTGTTCCAGAAGAACACTCTTAATTCATTAATGGAGTTGTATTTTATAGTATTTAATAATTTTTATTATTTATTTCGCTTTCTCTATACTGTTTACTATGTTTTTATTCAATGCCTTTAATCTTCGTTTAGCCCAATTGTAAATTTCAATCAATTTGTTAAATAAAACTCCTTCTGCTGATATCTAATCATTTGTTCTATAATAGGTACCGTCTCAATTCGTTATTCCTCTTGAGTTTGCTCCAGATGCACTGTTTAAGCCTTTGAAACCCTTATAAGGAAACCCGGTCATACATGGCCCTTGCTTTGTCCACCGTTAAGGATCTTAAACTCTTTTGTTTCTTATAACTGGTATTGTCTGCCTGATTTATCTAGAATACTGTTGCTGTATGTTGATATATTTTGGACAGTTTATTACGAACATCTGTAAGCGTAACATGGTGGCCACAAGACAAACCTATGTAGTAAATTCAGCAATTCAATATTAAAATTTTATTATTTTAATTTAAATTATTTTTATATTCTTTAAATATAAATTAAAAACTACCTAAATAAAAAATAATCTGAACTATAAATAAAAAATGTCCTCTAGAGACGTCCCATCCGAGATAGTCCCAAAGAGACTTGCAACATTTTGCCTCTGTACAGCGAGGCTAATACGTTGGCAGAAATAATTGCCAGCTTTCCTGTATCCAGACTTTGCCGTAAGCCGACAACTCCTTGGGACTATCGTCTCGACCTCAAACGGCGCAAATTCGTAACCGGTACGAAGGTTGCACTTCCCGCGCCTGACGAGGTCGCCTGGATGTAAGATGGAGCTAATGTGCCTACACACGTCACATCCCACACCAGAGACCTACCAAGTTTCCACGGCCCAACAGTCATTCCGTCGGGTCTCTTGCCATCGCTCCGCACAATCCCAGAGGGTTCTAAGATTGCGGGTACACCAGCCAAGAGCCCTTCGGATGATGTCATTGAGAACCGCGTGACGAGTAATGCGGCCAGCACTACTAGCACAAGAAAGCCGTGGTGTCCGAGATGATCGACTGGTTCTCCGCATCGACACTATTTTAATTTGAATATTTACTGTTTCATTACAACCCCTAGAATACAGCGTCCTATATCTTCACTGCTGGAGATGGGCCTTCCAGAACATATCTGAAGGATTTGGCCTACACTCGCCACACTGGCCAGACGGCTTGGCGAGGAATTACTGTTTATTAATTAACAATTGTATTTACGTGCTTTAATTAATATATTTCACACTTTCCCTATGCTTCAACTTGTGGTTCTTACGAAAGCTTGTCAGTATAGAGGCGTTGGCGGCAGTTTTTCCATTAAAAATCAATTACAGTCGTATTGCCTTGCGGCGCCAATGTGTGTGTTCACTTCTAGCACGCACAAAAGCTTCGGTCACGGTTTAAAAGCCATGCATTGTGCTCCAATTTGAAGGTATGTAGGGCTAATTTAAATTTTCACGTGTGGTAACATCACTCAAAGAAGGCCATTCGTTTAATACCGACTTTGAAGGGCTAAGAGAAAGTGATCTCTTTTGTAAATCTGCTCGTCGCGTGCTTTGTGAGTGTTCGCGATGGAGTCACGTCTTCGATAATGATCTTGCTCTAGTTTGTTTTTACTGCATTGTTTGTTTTGATTTCTCTCACTTTCGTGGAGTCATTTACGATAAAATGCGAGTGCTGACTCTTGACAGACACGCAAATTACCAAATTGCTGTAAACAATGGACTATCCTATTTCACTATTTACCGGCTTTTAATCCAAAAAAAAATATCTTTGCATCACTTACTGAAAGAATTGGGCCTTAGCAGGTCTGCCGTCAATACATTTAATAATTTATTTAAAACTTTATTGCACGTTATACAAGGGGCGGACTTAATGCCGCTAGACATTATCTGACAGCCAACCTTAGGGACAATGTGGACCATTTCAAATGTAAGGTAGGTGCAAATATGTATATATAACAATATTAAATAAATCTATATACATATAAATACACTTATATTACTAGAATACATACTAATAACTATGATATATTAAATTTAAACATTTATGGAACGAGCTTCCAAGATGGCATTAACGGAATCATACAGTATTTGGTTGGGTAGGGAGAGAAGTAGAATGGTGGATGGTGAGCGTATTATCGCGCAATAAAAAAAAAAAGGGAGGCCTTCTTTTTTAGACTAGGCTATTGTCGGTCGCAAGCCCGAGACACCATTCTCATTCATTTCTTACCCACATACGATGGACCCGGGTGGACGGTGAATCCATGGAATATTTAGAAATTTGTCTTCTTTGAGGAATTAGGTTAATTCTTGTTATTTTTTAAATGCTTTAAAATGAAGTGACTGCTTAATAATATCAATATAACGATGTCCACCGTTTATAAAAGTAGCTACCTCTTCCCAATTATTATACGCGTACTTTTGCGTATCACCTTATTGTATGTCGTCGATTGATCGAATAATTTTGCTGCTTGTATTTTACGTAATGCGCGTTATAATGGATACAATCTCGGTCATCGTTGCGTAAATTACATAGTCGTGCGTTTTTAATGGTGGACTATTGTCTTCTTTGTCCAGAAGAGATTTGTGCTCTTCCTAGACACATTGGTGAAAGTGAGAAAGTGTGCTTGCCAATTACGTTTTTCTTCGGATACTATTCCGATTTTCTCGGTAACACCACGCAATGATGATGTGGCGTGATTCATATAAAACGGCTCTTGCATTTCCGCGAATTCCAACTATTCGCTTTATTTGCAGAAGCTAAATTTCTTCTGCAATGATTGCATATAAATCAGAAGCAGTTTCTAGAACAATGAAATTCGGAATTCCATTTTATATTATTGATTTAATATGATCTGATTATGCAGAAAACAAAGCTGTTTTGGGATAGATACCTACTGCTAAAAATAAAAGAATACTACCTGAGTTCTATAGTACGATAGATACGATCAGGTAATGTTCATTATCTCTCTTTAACAAGATTTTATAAAACTAAACAGTATAAAGTGTAAAGTAATACAAATCCATTGTAGGAACTTTTTGTTAGCCTATTTTCTCGGAACTGTGCAACGAGCCACGTTTCCTCATTTTCGACTGTATTGCCTGCATCTCCGTTCAATTGTTCACTGATTGTGTCGGTTACCACACTTCCTTCAATTTCAATGTTTTTTATTCCTCGATGACAGCGACTGACAAAACTAATGCAAAAGAAATGTGTTCCGTTAGCGCTGCTACTGTTACACAATCAACTACTTTGCAGACAATTGTTACAACATATTGATTAGTTTCTTCGACTTTAATTTACAAACATGAATATACGTGTCCGATATTTTGTTTTGTTTATCTTTTTTGCGATATAACGTCCGAAACATCGTAATTCTTGTATCGTGTCTTTGATTTTCAAGAATTACGAAATAATTTGGTTTTAACGTTCGGGATTTCCTGTTATCTTCAATTTTTGGAAACAGCAAATATTTAAAAGAATCTCGTAATCAACTGTAGCTTTTAATAACGAATAAAAAGCGAGGACAAATATGGAGTGTCCATGCAAATTGTTATGTGAACGACTCCATAAACGCTTAAGATAACCGTCTGCAATTTGACGATTTAATTCTCAGATGTTATAAAAATTTCAATTCATTCATCTTCTTTGGCATTTATTATATATTTTACGAACTCAACAAACTTTCATATTTGCAAGTTAATCAAGTTGTACTACTTTTCCTTGCACTTACTTCGGCATACATGGTACTGTACTGTTTGTTTGATATCTATGCTGATTCATTTTTAAATCATTTATTGATATATCGTTACACGTATTAGTATTAAAGTTATCTGTTATCTTTGTTAACTTTACTATACTTTGTTTTGGTTTTAGTATCTAGGTATATATTATAAATACTGATATGGATGCAACAGTAATGATTCCCTTTCTCGGAATCATGGTGTCACATCCGCCTCGAACTCTAATATCTTGCCCCCGACTCATCAGTTCCGCTCGATCGCAACCAGCAATAACCAAAATAGACAACCAAACTAAACGATCGGCACGAAGGGAACTGCCAAATGCATAACAAAAAACTTTATCGTTCCATTCCTCCTGGTTACCACTTTGAAACTATCCGCATCGTTGTAAACTTTATCCTGCGATAAGCGAAAACGAACAACACAAAATGTGCTATCTCACTCATACGCACTCGCTGTAGGACGCTAAGTCGCGAGTGAATGAGACAGAGTAGCGGGAGCATTCGTCCATGTCGCTTAACGTTTACTTTGAAACGGAACGAAACAGTTTGCAAGTCGCCGGCTGCGCGCATGGCCGTGTCACGCAAACGGTTTGTGGTGCTCAAATCGTGAATTTATTTTTACAAAACTTTAGTTTTATAACTGAACTGTGCCTTAATTTTACTGGATTTGTGTGTGGATGCATGAAACAAAACCTTAACAAGTAATACATATTAAAAGTGTCGTTGTGTTTAATCACCTGTGACTTGTTGCTTGTGTCCTTTTGGTTAGAATAACTTTTTTCGCGAATGTTTTCCTAATTTTGTTCTTTAGTCTGGTCTTTGTTATCTTTGTTTGACTGAGCACGTTGTGCCCTGTATATTGGCACGAGCCTTTAATAATAATAGTGCACGAGAACCAGTTTGCGAATGCGGTAAGGAAGCGGTTTTATCCTGGCTTTATTCATATATGCAGGCGGATCTTAGTGAGCTATATTTTGTTGGTTTCTTTGTAATGCTGCTCTCCTTGCCCTTGATGTTTACCATGACACCATACCTGTTATCAGTCTTTATGTTGGATTAATCAACTATCTCGTAATATACTTATTCTAATAATCTTATCCTGCACCTTTTTATAATTATCTTATGCATTATCATGAATCATTATTTGTTCCAATTTAAATGTGATGGTTTCTGTTTTACTAGTCTACATTTGCTGAAAAATTATGTTAACACCAAGCTGTACATTCCCTTCAACTAATTTGTTTGTCTCGTTATTCCGAGTAATTTCTTGTTAGCTGCATATCTAAAACAAGCCCCTGCGTGTGGGTGTACCATCTACTAATTTACTGTTGAGCTTCCTTATATTAATGTTTATCAACACAACACGTCCTATCGAACATAATAAATCTTTACTTGTCTTACTTGATGCTGTCCTCACCTCCTCTCTGTCAGTGCCTCATTAAAATCCTTACGAATATAACGCAGATCAGACGTCTGTCATGTTGGTACTTTTAATTTATTCCGCTTGACTTGCGCAGACGTGCTTTAATTATGTCTGGGGAAAAAAACCTTTGTCAACTTAAAGTCACGGTTATCTAATACGACTTGCAATTCCTACTGTCAATTTTAACTTGTTAATAAATTTTAGACCTATTTTACACTCATCATTTCTAGAGACATTAGCTAGTATTTCCATTGTTGACTCACTAATAACATGCTTATTACTCTCAAGTGTCATATACCTTAGTTGCGTAACTGAAAAATGGCACGCATCCAACACGTCACGTGAAAATTTACAACTTCCTTGAAAGAAAGCGAAAATCGCAGTTAAGTGAACCTCTTCAGACTGCTTGTCTGCTTATGATTTATGCATCAAACCTTGAACGATCGTTGGTCTTGAACAGTACAAATAATGTCAATAAGTATGGTAATTAGAGAGCTCCGTGCTGGCGGTTAGTTACGCTTCATCGGTTGCAGATTATTTGAGAAATTGAATAATTAGAGATTATGTTGTCGACTTGTTCTAACAAACCACATAACAACTTCTCGAGATTTGGTGTGGTTTGTTGGTTCATGGTCAATTAAATTAAATTGCAATTCACCAAATAATTAATTTGGTAAGGAATGTTCTAAGCTTGCTAAGAAACACTCCCTATTTGGCAATTTAATAGAATTGTTTTAAAAAAAATACGGTTTTGGAAAAATGTTGCCAAAATGTTAAAGTTTTATATTAAAAATAAAAATTGAGATTTATATCATCGAAGTTGTTAAAAGATGTGGGTCGCAACCACAGTCTGTTTATTTCTTCTTTCGGTTTGTTTTGCTATAACTGCACTTTTTTATTCTCGAATACCGTTTTTAGTATCATTGCTTTTTACTTAACTTCATCGTTAATACATTAATACACTTGATTGACCAGTCAGTTATGTTGTATACTCACCTTGCATGTTTGTAGTACATTAACAAACTTTTTATTTTGTTGAAAGCAATAAGTTCCACACTCGTATGCATTAATATCTCCTAATATTTCGACACGTCTATTCCTGGGGCGCCATGGAGTGTTTTGTTATCCTTTTTTTGTTACAAAAGGCATACGAGCGGTCAATATTGACATATCCTATTGGGTTTTTAGATAATAAATGTTGTTACGTATCGTTTGGTTTATGATGCATGTCGAAACTTACATCTTTGTTATTCTAACCAAAGGGATATAATGTGTTTTATCTGTTTCTATCAGGCGAACCGTCCACACATGTGTATATAATCAACCCAGTGACGAAACGAAGTGCTCTTATAATAAACCTTAAGTACAAAGTAATAGTAAAGTAACATATTTTTTATAAACATATTTTTAATACTAAGTTATTTTTACGTTAATGATCGTTATCAATAATACTGCTGTTCCATCAGAAGCTACGACTCCGTCAATACTAACTACTGTTTCTGCAAGATGATACATACAATGAGGTGAGTCTATTGTTTATTTATATTTAGCACCAACGTTCTCAAATATAAAAAAAAAACATTGATATTTTGATGTATGATCACATCATCATTACAGCCCCTAGAACACCTGGAGTCTATGTTGGAGATTGACGCAGGTTGGCGAGGGTCTGTGTCAATTTTTAAAGACAATTTATTAGCGGGTTGGTACTAGTGGTAAATCTATGATAAATGTACGATAGAAAAGTGTATTTATACATTCTAAGGTTTAAAACGACCTTTTTAAGATTTTAAAGAAAGCGTTCTTACAACCGAGTCATCACCGCATATTAAAGTATGAAAATATTGTAAATCATCACAATTATTAACAAACCTCTAGGCCCCGATTCTTGCGCTTTCGACACTTAAGTCAACTTGATGGCTTCCAGTGAAACCGACAGTTTACTCGAATATATCAAACCAACATATCGATAGAACATAGGGCTCTGGAGGATATTATACATATATTTAAAAACTTTTATTTTAATTTGGTTTAGATTCTATATAATTTAATTTGTATTGAAATAGTTTTTAATTTTATTTTACCAATTAATAATGAAAGCTGTATGCGTCTGTACATTTCGGCGCGGACTCTGGTTAAATGTTGCAACCATATTTTTCCGCTCTACTTGGGCAATCGTGCGCCTAATTGCAATTAGTTTTGCTTTAAGGTACATAGGTTTCTTATCAAAAGTTTGGAAAATCACGATTCTCCCTTTTTTGTACTCTTTTGGATTACAACATTCAGTTTCTAATAACGTATATTTTTTGTTATTTAATAATCATTTTTGTCAAATATTTACCAAATTTGTAGCAACAAATTGTCATTTATTAAAGTATTTCTCAGCTTACGAGGAATTATAATTTAGTTATGTTGTAATAATCTAGAAACACAAAATTTCTACGTTTCTACTTTTAATGCTTCTTCAATAGCTATATCAATTTTAATTTCAATTGCTGCAATCAACGTTGAGTTATGTTTTTCATCGTCAATTTCTTATATGGAATTAGCATGAACAGGAAATTTGATTGCACCCTAAAATGGTTGGTTAGTTATCCATATCCGTCTGAAAATATCAGGTGATTTATTATGCAATGTGCTACGTAATGCTTGTAAATTTAGGCTTCAAACACATTGATGGCTCGATTGATTGATCTTATTATATTCCTTAACAGTCACTTTATATGTTACTTTTACCATCTTACATGTGATGAATTGACATGTGTTCACGAATCATGCGTTATATTAATCAGGTTTTATATAAGTACCTGACTTAACCTAGCTTAGCCTGTATAGGGCAAGACATGAAGATACAAATAACTGTTGGGTCGCATGTGATGACGACTGATAGCCTACGAGTCCTACCTTGGAATTTAAGATCCTTTATATTTATAATATTAAATATTTTTAAGAGGCTTTTCTTTCTTTTAAAAGTGAAACCATTTAAAACGAAAAAAAAGTATTGATTCCACTGCTGTAGTAAAATTATATTATTAATATTTATATCCCTATATTCATTATTAGCATAGTGTTTTTATATCGTATTTTACATATCGTCTTATTAAACATACTCCAGTGTTTGAAGACGAGAGTTTTCAACCAGTGCGTTCTTCCAGTGCTTTCGTACGGAGCAGAAACGTGGACACTGACAGTTGGTCTGGTCCACAAATTTAAGGTCGCTCAGCGGGCAACGAGGAAATCCGCCGGAGAACTAAACTTACCGATATAGCCTTCAAAATTTGTAAGATGAAGTGGCAATGTGCTGGACACGCCTGTCGCAGAACCGATGAACGATGGAGTAGATGGGTTGGTAGTATATCCTCGCGCGCAAAGCGCGCGGTGGGCTTTGGGGGTGACCCCGTAAGCCGGCTGGAACTCGGCGGGCGACGGCCCACCGGTATCTGTTTTCTCCCCTGATTGTGCTGGCAGGGGAGGGGACCCGTGAGGGGGGGTCCCTGGTGGCGAGGTTGGTAGTGCCCCCGACCTGGAAGCGGCCGGGGGAGGGGCCGCGAGAAGGGTGCGGCCCCTGTGTCGTCTTCTTCAGTTCCCGACCTTAGGGTGGTCGGGAACGCTAGGTCTTCGCCCCCGGCCTGGAAGCGGGCGGGGGAGGGGTCACGAGGCGTAATGTGACCCCTATGATGTCGTCTTCTTCAATCCCCGACCTCAGGGCGGTCGGGGATACTCTTCGCCCCCGGCCTGGAAGCGGGCGGGGGAGGGACCACGGGGCGTAGTGTGGCCCCTGTGCGGTCATCATCTTCAGCCTCCGACCTGAGGGTGGTCGGAGACGCTCTTCGTGGTGTGCTCCCGGTCTGGTTAGCGACCGGGAGTGGGCCTCAAGGTTGTGGGCCCTGTCTGGTCGTCTTCTTCTTCACCTCGGCGGGGGGGGCCCCAGGGTCTCCCGGGGCAGGCGGCGGCCTTCCGGTGGCCGTGCGTGGAGCGGTGCGATGCCCTGAAGATGGACGTGCCGGCTGCGGTCGGCTCCGTCAAACATCCGTTTGGCGAGCCTGGCCACGAATTGTTCGATGGTTTCCATCTTCAGGTCCTCGTGGATATTGGTGTTGCGCACGAACCACGGTGCGCCGACTGCCGCGCGCAGACAGAGGTTCTGCTGGGCCTGCATCTTGGTCTTATTGGATGCTGAAAGCAGGTGGAGCCATGCCGGAGCGGCGTAGGTGAGGCGTGAGCGGATAAAGGTCTTGTATATATTGACCTTTACCCGGGATGGTAAGGAGGAGTGCAGCAGAGGCCGCAGCTGGGCCCTTGCTGCCTTCGACCTGTTGACGACATGGGTCGCCATAGGGCCCATGCGCAGCATGCGGTCGATGACACATCCCAGGTATGTCACGGTATCCGCCCAGCTCACCCGCTGGCCGCGGAACGTCAGCGGCTCCGGTTGGGCACGGCGGGTGGTGAGGATCGCGGCCGTCTTCGCGACGTTCGCCGACATCCTCCACCTGTCCAGCCATGGTGGGAGCAGGTCCAGCAGTTTCTGCATTTTGGCTGCAGCGTTAGCAGCCTTGCCCGCCGAAGTGAAGAAGGCGCTGTCGTCGGCGTATAGCGCCAGGACGACATCCTTCTCTCCCCTACGCAGGTGACCATCCAGCGTGGGGATGTCGTCGGTGTAGGTGGCGTATAGTGCCGGCGACAGGCAGCTGCCTTGCGGGACACCAGCCGCGATGGGTTTCTCCGCCGAGGAGGCCTCGTCTACCTGGACAAAGAAACGTCTCCCCTCCAGGAACGAAGACAGCACTTTGACTGCCATCGGTGGGAGCCCGGCGTCGAGGAGCTTCGAAAGAAGACCGGCGTGCCAGACTCGGTCGAACGCCTTCTCCATGTCTAAGAAGACGCCGACGGAGCACCGGCCTTTGTTCAGCTCCTGCGCCAGGTAGTGCAGCACCCGCGTCAGCTGGAGAGTGGTGCTGTGCTCTCCGCGGAATCCGTATTGCTCCGGCCTGGGAGTCAGCGGATCACGGATTCGGCGGAGGAGCAGCCTCTCAAACAGCTTCGCAGGGTGCGGCAGCAAAGTGATCGGTCTGTAGCTGGAGGGGTTCCGACGATCCTTCCTCGGTTTGGGCAGTGTGATGATCTTCCCCAGTTTCCAGGTGCTGGGGAAGTGCCCTGTGCGGAGAATCCCATTGCAGATTTTGGTGAATGCCACCAATGCTCTGCGTGGCAGCTGCGTGAGCGCCAGGTTGGAGATGCCGTCCGGTCCCGGGGCCTTCCTCGGGTTGAGGCGTCTCGCGGCGAGCCCCACCTCGGCCGGCGAGACGAAGTAGTGCCCCGGCAGCGGTTCCATCTCCTCCTGTAACAGGTTCCGGACCCGGTCCTCGACGTGGCCGTTGAAGTCCTCATCGACCACCGGGAAGGGCTGGAATTGGCCTTCCAGGTGATCCGCCAGGATGTTTGCCCTGTTCTGGGCAGCGTAGTGTCGCACCCCGGCGGCGTCGATGAGGGGGTGCGTCGGTGTGGGGGTGTTGGTCAGCCGTCTTGTGAGGCGATACAGGGACTCGTGGGCGCCTCTCTCCTCGGAGATGTCTTCCATCAGCCTCTCCCAGGACTGACCCCGGAAGGCGGCCACTTCCAGGGAGATCTCGGCGGAAAGCGCGTTCAAGGTCCGCTTGGCGGTCGGGCAGCGGGAGTGAGCCCAGCGGCGCGCCAAGTCGCGCTTCCGCCGGATCATCTGCCTGATGTTGAGTGGGAGGGCTGAGCGGCACCTGGGATGGTTGGAAGGGAGAATGGTGGTGGCGGCAGCCTGCGCGTCCCCGATCGCCTTCATCCAGCTGTTCGCGGCGACCTCCACGTCGTCCGGCGTCGAGATGCCTCCCGGGTGGTTGTACTCGGCCAGCGCGGTCGTGTACGCGGCCCAGTTCGTCCTGGTCCTCGCCTTGGGTGGTCTGGTGGTTGCGGTCGAGGCCACGACCACTAGGAGCGGGAGGTGGTCTGTCTTAGTGTCGTACAGAACCTCCAAGTGGATCGGTGACCTCAGACCGTGCGACACGACGATGTCCAGGACATCGGCTGAGTGGTGAATGTTGGCCGGTATGTGCGTCGGTGTGTCTGGGCCGAGTACCTCGTAGTCCAGGTTGTCCGACGCCTTGTAGAGGGTTGTCCCCGCCCTATTGTTGATGCGGGAGCCCCAAGCGGTATGCTTCGCGTTGAGGTCCCCAACAATTAGGGTGGGGTCCTTGGCGTCGAAGGCCCGGACTAGGTCCCGGATGTGCATCTCTTCGTGGGGCGGACGGTAGGCCGCGAACAGGGCCAGCTCCCCGTTGGCGGTCCTCACCTTCACGCCGGTTGTGCGCGTGCTGACGTAGTCTGTGAAACCGAGCTCCTCGTGCACTACGTCGAGACGGACGAGGGCTGCTGTCCCGCGGAACGCTATTCCCGCTGGGGACACCTCGTCGCGACGGTACACCGAGTAGCCCGGTACGTGGAGTGCAGACGTGGGCATCAGCTTCGTCTCTCCCAGTAGCAGCACGTGGGGGCGCTGCGTCTGGGCCAGGAGACGAAGCTCTGCGATGTTGGTCCGGACCCCCCCAGGGTTCCAGTATATGACCCTGAGGTCACACACTGCGCTGGTACTGCAGTAGCCGCGTGAGGGCAGCGGTGACTGCAGGCAGTGGGTCGGCGCCAGCCATCAGGGCCATTATGACCTCCAGTAGGATCTGTAAGCAGATCTGGAGGTCTCCTGGTCGATGTGGTGTGGGGGGGGCGGCAGCGTCAGCACGGCGCGCCTGGGGGTGAGGGGTGCGGTCCCTCAGTCTCGGGTCGGCCGGGTGAGCGGCGGGTGGCGCCGCTGGGCGGTAGGGGGCAGCCTCCTGCGTCCTCGCGACACGCGGGGCTGCTGTTGCGGATAGTGGTCTGGGCGTTGGTGCTGCCCTGGACCTGGTGGCCGCTACTGGCGGCCTGGTGTCCCGCTTGGCGGGCTCCTGGCGATTTGCCGGAGTCGTCCGGCGCGGGGGTGGACGTGGCCGCTGTTCGCGGCCTGCTGAGACCGCACGGGACACAGCTGGGGCGGCAGGGGGCGCAGCTGGGGCAGCATGGGGCGCAGCTGGTACGGCGGGAGGTGCAGCTGGGGCGGCAGGAGGCGCAGCTGGGGCGGCGGAGGGCGCCGCTGGGGCAGCAGGGGGTTGTTCGGCGGCTCTGGCAGGCTTCTTCTTCTTCTTCTTGGTTTTCCAGACCCGCCGGCTGCTGGGGTCGTTGGCCGGCGCCATCAGGCTCTGCGCCTGGGTCTCCTCCGTGTGTGTGGCAGGAGGGGCCTGGAAGGGGGCCTGTTCTGCCCTCTTCCGCGGTGGTGGGGGGTGCATCACAATGCCCCTGCGCCTGGCCTCTCGCCTTAGCGCCGGGCACTGCTTGCTATTTGCCGGGTGGTGTCCCCGGCAGTTGGAGCACTGCAGCTGCGTGTCCCGTCCGCAGTCCGAGACGGCGTGGGGCCCAGCACATCTCAGGCATTTGATTTCGCGGAAGCACCCTCCCGACGCGTGACCAAATGCCTGGCAGCGGTGGCATTGGGGGGGGGCAGGACGGCGAGTCCAGCTCTCCACCTCGATCCCAGGCACGCACATCAGCTCATCGGTAGCATAAAGCACCGATAGCTGTTCCTGGGAGAGGTGGGGGAACTCGATGAAGTACGTTGTCTTCATCCTGCCCCTCCTTGGGGGAATTTCTTTGATGTGGTTGGGCCTGGTCCCAACCACATTTTGGAGCTCCAGCTTTAGCTCCTCCAGCGGAGCGTTGCGGGGCAAGTTGTGGAGCGCCACCTTGTGCGGGCGCTCGTCCTGGAGGGCGTAGGTGTGCCCCTGGATGGTGGGGTCCCGGCCTCGGGCCTCCTCAATGTAGGCCTGGACCACCCTGTACTCCTGGGGGGATTTCGGCATAAACCGTACGCCCTGGCCGAGTGGACGGGCGCTTGGGGGGGCTCCTAGCCGCGCCTTCAGCTCCCGGAAGTGTTCCGGCCAATTTGGTAACTGAGTTACCATAATTGGCGGAATCCTCTGGGCTGGGGGCTGGGCTGGCTCCTCTGGGGCGGGCTGGGCAGCAGGCGGCTCCACCTGCATGGGCGATGCGGGCTCCCTCTGGACCGCCGTGCTGTAGGTGGCCCTGGGTGCTGCGACTGCTTGGGGCTCCGGGGTGGTGGTGGGCGCTGCTACACCAGCATCCCCTGTCGGTGGGGTGGGGGAGGTACCTGTTATAGGTGAGAGCTCCCTGGAGTGGGACGTGCTCGGCGCCGTCTGGTTGGGTTGAGTGGTCTGTGCACTCAGCGGAGACGACGTCTTCTGGGCCGGCTCCTTGGGGCTGTCCGGTGACAACCAGACGTGTCTCCTCTGTGGCGGTGGTACTTCATCGGACGCCGAGACGTCCTTCCCTCTCTTCCCGGGGCGCGATGGTGCTGGGTGGCCGCCTTCCTTGACGGTGACCTTGATGGTGGGGGGGTCACGGTACACGGTGACGTCGTCGTCGTCATCCGTGTCCGTTGATTCCTGTCTGGGGGCGGGTTTGGGCTTCCTGGCCCTCCTCTGCCTGATGGTGGTGGTGTGGCCGGGGTCCACTGTCCTCCACTCCCCGGTGAAAATATTTCTCGTCACCACTTGCCTGATGCGGTCTCGCTCGCCTCCATCAGATTGCACTAATCTGTGGGGTGAGCTCGCTTCAGGCAAGTGGGGTCGAGGGCGGTGCGGCGTGGTGTCCGCATCCTCGTCGGATGAGTCTTGTTGCTCCGGCAGGGACTCCCGCTCGGGGCTCGGCGGGGTTGTGCCGGGGTCCGAGTCCGAGAACTCGGGCCCCGGCTGGTCGCGATCGCTGTCCGTGGTGGCGGTGGCGGCTCCTTCTAACGGCTGTCTCAATGGGGACAAGCGACGACTACTATCACTTAGTAGCCAGTCGCTTGTCTCTAACAGGAGACCGCAGTCGCGCTGCTGACGCTCCTCACTGCTCTGGGAACTCGCCGGATGTGGCGGCGCCGGACATCCGGGTCTCCAGGCGACGTGGTGTGGGGCGCGAGCACTGGCGCGACGACACTGCAATCAAAGTTGTTTTATGGGCTTACCATTGGATGGCCGCGGCGACGAGTGTCACTCTCTGACTCTCCTCGCGCGCAAAGCGCGCGGTGGGCTTTGGGGGTGACCCCGTAAGCCGGCTGGAACTCGGCGGGCGACGGCCCACCGGTGTCTATTTTCTCCCCTGATTGTGCTGGCAGGGGAGGGGACCCGTGAGGGGGGGGGTCCCTGGTGGCGAGGTTGGTAGTGCCCCCGACCTGGAAGCGGCCGGGGGAGGGGCCGCGAGAAGGGTGCGGCCCCTGTGTCGTCTTCTTCAGTTCCCGACCTTAGGGTGGTCGGGAACGCTAGGTCTTCGCCCCCGGCCTGGAAGCGGGCGGGGGAGGGGTCACGAGGCGTAATGTGACCCCTATGATGTCGTCTTCTTCAATCCCCGACCTCAGGGCGGTCGGGGATACTCTTCGCCCCCGGCCTGGAAGCGGGCGGGGGAGGGACCACGGGGCGTAGTGTGGCCCCTGTGAGGTCATCATCTTCAGCCTCCGACCTGAGGGTGGTCGGAGACGCTCTTCGTGGTGTGCTCCCGGTCTGGTTAGCGACCGGGAGTGGGCCTCAGGGTTGTGGGCCCTGTCTGGTCGTCTTCTTCTTCACCTCGGCGGGGGGGGCCCCAGGGTCTCCCGGGGCAGGCGGCGGCCTTCCGGTGGCCGTGCGTGGAGCGGTGCGATGCCCTGAAGATGGACGTGCCGGCTGCGGTCGGCTCCGTCAAACATCCGTTTGGCGAGCCTGGCCACGAACCGTTCGATGGTTTCCATCTTCAGGTCCTCGTGGATATTGGTGTTGCGCACGAACCACGGTGCGCCGACTGCCGCGCGCAGACAGAGGTTCTGCTGGGCCTGCATCTTGGTCTTATTGGATGCTGAAAGCAGGTGGAGCCATGCCGGAGCGGCGTAGGTGAGGCGTGAGCGGATAAAGGTCTTGTATATATTGACCTTTACCCGGGATGGTAAGGAGGAGTGCAGCAGAGGCCGCAGCTGGGCCCTTGCTGCCTTCGACCTGTTGATGACATGGGTCGCCATAGGGCCCATGCGCAGCATGCGGTCAATGACACATCCCAGGTATGTCACGGTATCCGCCCAGCTCACCCGCTGGCCGCGGAACGTCAGCGGCTCCGGTTGGGCACGGCGGGTGGTGAGGATCGCGGCCGTCTTCGCGACGTTCGCCGACATCCTCCACCTGTCCAGCCATGGTGGGAGCAGGTCCAGCAGTTTCTGCATTTTGGCTGCAGCGTTAGCAGCCTTGCCCGCCGAAGTGAAGAAGGCGCTGTCGTCGGCGTATAGCGCCAGGACGACATCCTTCTCTCCCCTACGCAGGTGACCATCCAGCGTGGGGATGTCGTCGGTGTAGGTGGCGTATAGTGCCGGCGACAGGCAGCTGCCTTGCGGGACACCAGCCGCGATGGGTTTCTCCGCCGAGGAGGCCTCGTCTACCTGGACAAAGAAACGTCTCCCCTCCAGGAACGAAGACAGCACTTTGACTGCCATCGGTGGGAGCCCGGCGTCGAGGAGCTTCGAGAGAAGACCGGCGTGCCAGACTCGGTCGAACGCCTTCTCCATATCTAAGAAGACGCCGACGGAGCACCGGCCTTTGTTCAGCTCCTGCGCCAGGTAGTGCAGCACCCGCGTCAGCTGGAGAGTGGTGCTGTGCTCTCCGCGGAATCCGTATTGCTCCGGCCTGGGAGTCAGCGGATCACGGATTCGGCGGAGGAGCAGCCTCTCAAACAGCTTCGCGGGGTGCGGCAGCAAAGTGATCGGTCTGTAGCTGGAGGGGTTCCGACGATCCTTCCTCGGTTTGGGCAGTGTGATGATCTTCCCCAGTTTCCAGGTGCTGGGGAAGTGCCCTGTGCGGAGAATCCCATTGCAGATTTTGGTGAATGCCACCAATGCTCTGCGTGGCAGCTGCGTGAGCGCCAGGTTGGAGATGCCGTCCGGTCCCGGGGCCTTCCTCGGGTTGAGGCGTCTCGCGGCGAGCCCCACCTCGGCCGGCGAGACGAAGTAGTGCCCCGGCAGCGGTTCCATCTCCTCCTGTAACAGGTTCCGGACCCGGTCCTCGACGTGGCCGTTGAAGTCCTCATCGACCACCGGGAAGGGCTGGAATTGGCCTTCCAGGTGATCCGCCAGGATGTTTGCCCTGTTCTGGGCAGCGTAGTGTCGCACCCCGGCGGCGTCGATGAGGGGGTGCGTCGGTGTGGGGGTGTTGGTCAGCCGTCTTGTGAGGCGATACAGGGACTCGTGGGCGCCTCTCTCCTCGGAGATGTCTTCCATCAGCCTCTCCCAGGACTGACCCCGGAAGGCGGCCACTTCCAGGGAGATCTCGGCGGAAAGCGCGTTCAAGGTCCGCTTGGCGGTCGGGCAGCGGGAGTGAGCCCAGCGGCGCGCCAAGTCGCGCTTCCGCCGGATCATCTGCCTGATGTTGAGTGGGAGGGCTGAGCGGCACCTGGGATGGTTGGAAGGGAGAATGGTGGTGGCGGCAGCCTGCGCGTCCCCGATCGCCTTCATCCAGCTGTTCGCGGCGACCTCCACGTCGTCCGGCGTCGAGATGCCTCCCGGGTGGTTGTACTCGGCCAGCGCGGTCGTGTACGCGGCCCAGTTCGTCCTGGTCCTCGCCTTGGGTGGTCTGGTGGTTGCGGTCGAGGCCACGACCACTAGGAGCGGGAGGTGGTCTGTCTTAGTGTCATACAGAACCTCCAAGTGGATCGGTGACCTCAGACCGTGCGACACGACGATGTCCAGGACATCGGCTGAGTGGTGAATGTTGGCCGGTATGTGCGTCGGTGTGTCTGGGCCGAGTACCTCGTAGTCCAGGTTGTCCGACGCCTTGTAGAGGGTTGTCCCCGCCCTATTGTTGATGCGGGAGCCCCAAGCGGTATGCTTCGCGTTGAGGTCCCCAACAATTAGGGTGGGGTCCTTGGCGTCGAAGGCCCGGACTAGGTCCCGGATGTGCATCTCTTCGTGGGGCGGACGGTAGGCCGCGAACAGGGCCAGCTCCCCGTTGGCGGTCCTCACCTTCACGCCGGTTGTGCGCGTGCTGACGTAGTCTGTGAAACCGAGCTCCTCGTGCACTACGTCGAGACGGACGAGGGCTGCTGTCCCGCGGAACGCTATTCCCGCTGGGGACACCTCGTCGCGACGGTACACCGAGTAGCCCGGTACGTGGAGTGCAGACGTGGGCATCAGCTTCGTCTCTCCCAGTAGCAGCACGTGGGGGCGCTGCGTCTGGGCCAGGAGACGAAGCTCTGCGATGTTGGTCCGGACCCCCCCAGGGTTCCAGTATATGACCCTGAGGTCACACACTGCGCTGGTACTGCAGTAGCCGCGTGAGGGCAGCGGTGACTGCAGGCAGTGGGTCGGCGCCAGCCATCAGGGCCATTATGACCTCCAGTAGGATCTGTAAGCAGATCTGGAGGTCTCCTGGTCGATGTGGTGTGGGGGGGGCGGCAGCGTCAGCACGGCGCGCCTGGGGGTGAGGGGTGCGGTCCCTCAGTCTCGGGTCGGCCGGGTGTGCGGCGGGTGGCGCCGCTGGGCGGTAGGGGGCAGCCTCCTGCGTCCTCGCGACACGCGGGGCTGCTGTTGCGGATAGTGGTCTGGGCGTTGGTGCTGCCCTGGACCTGGTGGCCGCTACTGGCGGCCTGGTGTCCCGCTTGGCGGGCTCCTGGCGATTTGCCGGAGTCGTCCGGCGCGGGGGTGGGCGTGGCCGCTGTTCGCGGCCTGCTGAGGCCGCACGGGACACAGCTGGGGCGGCAGGGGGCGCAGCTGGGGCAGCATGGGGCGCAGCTGGTACGGCGGGAGGTGCAGCTGGGGCGACAGGAGGCGCAGCTGGGGCGGCGGAGGGCGCCGCTGGGGCAGCAGGGGGTTGTTCGGCGGCTCTGGCAGGCTTCTTCTTCTTCTTCTTGGTCTTCCAGACCCGCCGGCTGCTGGGGTCGTTGGCCGGCGCCATCAGGCTCTGCGCCTGGGTCTCCTCCGTGTGTGTGGCAGGAGGGGCCTGGAAGGGGGCCTGTTCTGCCTTCTTCCGCGGTGGTGGGGGGTGCATTACAATGCCCCTGCGCCTGGCCTCTCGCCTTAGCGCCGGGCACTGCTTGCTATTTGCCGGGTGGTGTCCCCGGCAGTTGGAGCACTGCAGCTGTGTGTCCCGTCCGCAGTCCGAGACGGCGTGGGGCCCAGCACATCTCAGGCATTTGATCTCGCGGAAGCACCCTCCCGACGCGTGACCAAATGCCTGGCAGCGGTGGCATTGGGGGGGGGCAGGACGGCGAGTCCAGCTCTCCACCTCGATCCCAGGCACGCACATCAGCTCATCGGTAGCATAAAGCACCGATAGCTGTTCCTGGGAGAGGTGGGGGAACTCGATGAAGTAGGTTGTCTTCATCCTGCCCCTCCTTGGGGGAATTTCCTTGATGTGGTTGGGCCTGGTCCCAACCACGTTTTGGAGCTCCAGCTTTAGCTCCTCCAGCGGAGCATTGCGGGGCAAATTGTGGAGCGCCACCTTGTGCGGGCGCTCGTCCTGGAGGGCGTAGGTGTGCCCCTGGATGGTGGGGTCCCGGCCTCGGGCCTCCTCAATGTAGGCCTGGACCACCCTGTACTCCTGGGGGGTTTTCGGCATGAACCGTACGCCCTGGCCGAGTGGACGGGCGCATGGGGGGGCTCCTAGCCGCGCCTTCAGCTCCCGGAAGTGTTCCGGCCAATTTGGTAACTGAGTTACCATAATTGGCGGAATCCTCTGGGCTGGGGGCTGGGCTGGCTCCTCTGGGGCGGGCTGGGCAGCAGGCGGCTCCACCTGCATGGGCGATGCGGGCTCCCTCTGGACCGCCGTGCTGTAGGTGGCCCTGGGTGCTGCGACTGCTTGGGGCTCCGGGGTGGTGGTGGGCGCTGCTACACCAGCATCCCCTGTCGGTGGGGTGGGGGAGGTACCTGTTATAGGTGAGAGCTCCCTGGAGTGGGACGTGCTCGGCGCCGTCTGGTTGGGTTGAGTGGTCTGTGCACTCAGCGGAGACGACGTCTTCTGGGCCGGCTCCTTGGGGCTGTCCGGTGACAGCCAGACGTGTCTCCGCTGTGGCGGTGGTACTTCGTCGGACGCCGAGACGTCCTTCCCTCTCTTCCCGGGGCGCGATGGTGCTGGGTGGCCGCCCTCCTTGATGGTGACCTTGATGGTGGGGGGGTCGCGGTACACGGTGACGTCGTCGTCGTCATCCGTGTCCGTTGATTCCTGTCTGGGGGCGGGTTTGGGCTTCCTGGCCCTCCTCTGCCTGATGGTGGTGGTGTGGCCGGGGTCCACTGTCCTCCACTCCCCGGTGAAAATATTTCTCGTCACCACTTGCCTGATGCGGTCTCGCTCGCCTCCATCAGATTGCACTAATCTGTGGGGTGAGCTCGCTTCAGGCAAGTGGGGTCGAGGGCGGTGCGGCGTGGTGTCCGCATCCTCGTCGGATGAGTCTTGTTGCTCCGGCAGGGACTCCCGCTCGGGGCTCGGCGGGGTTGTGCCGGGGTCCGAGTCCGAGAACTCGGGCCCCGGCTGGTCGCGATCGCTGTCCGTGGTGGCGGTGGCGGCTCCTCCTAACGGCTGTCTCAATGGGGACAAGCGACGACTACTATCACTTAGTAGCCAGTCGCTTGTCTCTGACAGGAGACCGCAGTCGCGCTGCTGACGCTCCTCACTGCTCTGGGGACTCGCCGGATGTGGCGGCGCCGGACATCCGGGTCTCCAGGCGACGTGGTGTGGGGCGCGAGCACTGGCGCGACGATACTGCAATCAGATGTTGGTTATGGGCTTACCATTGGATGGCCGCGGCGACGAGTGTCACGTGTGTCGCCGGTCTGAGGTAGACTCGGGATAAACCTCCGTGCACCCCCAGAACCGGCCAATCACAGGCGACGCTGGCAGCCAATCCGTGGTAAGCTCGTAGACACTACAATACTCGTATTTTGATTGTTGGTGAGAGAGCGAGGACAGAGATGGGTTGGATTAGGGTGGCAGGAAATCGTGTGAAGTGGTGAACCTTAAGGGAGACCTATATCCAGCATGGGAGAGACACAGGCTGATGATGATGATTATGATATCGTATTTCTATGGTTATTAGTGTTTAAATATAATTTGTATATTTAAACTATATTAGTATCGTTAATTATATTCATCATCATCATCACGACCGTTTCCCTTTCGGGGTGATCAGAAACCACGCTTATAAATAAGCGGGTTCACATTTAGCCAAATTTACTATAGGCCAATCATGACAAGTGGCAAGCTTGTCGATGTCTCCAGCGTACCAAACTCGAGAAATATCACAAATAAATTAAATATTAATTAAATGTTTATTTACGTTAATCAATATTTTTGTGTCTCGACCAGGAATCGAACCCGGTACCTCCGAGTCTAAATCCAGGGACTTAACCGCTAGACGACGGAGGCAGTTAGTATACAAATCATGTACGATATTTTTTCTGTAAACCTAATACAGACATTTGTGACACGTTATTATTTTAATTTAATTATTTACACCTAATTGGTACATATATTAGATAAGTTATAGTTATACTATGTTATGCTATGCAGTTTATTATATTCATAAGAATGATTTATTTAACAATAACATATATATAATTAAAAGGTTTCGTGCTCTAGGATGTATATTTTGACATGGTATGATTTACATATAGCATACATAAAAAAAATCATAACTAGTTCAGATAAAATAAAATATATATTTTTTTTATTAACCTTTAGTTACTTTTTGTGTTATCTCTCTTATAAATAAAGTAAGTTAAACAGTTTCAAACGCTGAAGATTTGCAGAGCACTTAGTTTGTTCATTGCCGAAAAATAGAGTCAGTAAAATTTAATCAACATACCGTTACCTCTTGTCGCAGTGGCTTGCCATCGGGACTAGGTCAGTTTTTATGAATACTTGCGTCTGACCGTCTGTCACGAACGCCTCGAGCTTTACGAAGATTCACGAATGCGAGAATACTACATTCAACTCACTTCACAAGTGCTGTGTAATTTAAATAAGTACTTTGATACATACAACTCGTATTGCTTTTCTTGCTTTGGTATTGTTTGTTGGATGTCCCAACAGTATTCTGATAAAATCGGGCATACTCGTTCATACTCGTGTCAATTTGGAGACTTATAGTATTAGAACTCTTTATAAGTATGTAAACAACATCGTTGTCCATGTGGCAAAGATGTCGATGACCTTGGTCACCACGGGCTGTCGTGTTCCAAAAGTGCGGGTCGCTTTTTCCGTCACAGCGCCATTAACGACCTCATTCGTAGGACGCTTGCAGTTGTCTCGATCCCATCTATTTTAGAACCAACCGGTTTGAGTCGAGACGATGGCAAGCGTCCAGAAGGAATGACATTAGTTCCTTGGAGATTAGGCCAATCCCTGGTATGGGATTTTACCTGTTGGGATTCCCTAGCCCCTTCCCACCTTCAAGGAACTTCTGTTAGAGCTGGTGTTGCAGCGGAACAAGCTCAGATCAGCAAGCGCCGAAAATATGAAACTATTTGCAATAGTTACTTTTTTTTCGACGTTTGCTGTAGAAACGATGGGTCCGTGGGGATCTGAACTTAAAGCCTTTTATAAAGATATTGTTCCAAGGCTCATTGACCTCTCTGGTGACAATAGGGCTGGCAGTTTTTTCTCCCAAAAATTAAGTATCCTAATTCATTTGCGATTTGGAGGAGCTATTCTTTTTGTAAGTATTTTTTTTTTATATAGTATTATTACTTTTCTATGTATTATTATTATTTTTTAGGTTAAATTTAGATTTTGTTTTAATATAGTTTATTTAATATTGTATTTATTTTATATTGTTAATAAAACTCTTATAGTTGAAGATGTGGTAAGCTCTCTCAGTCTGTGTTATTCTCTATTATAACTTGCAGTGCTTCATATTAGTCATCAGTCAGATGGCTACTGGCTAGTGTCATTTGCTTCCTCACTTGGACAACGGATTCCGATTACCATCATAAGGGCGATCACTTTAAAAACGGAAGCAAAAGCGTAATTTTTAACTTTATATGACATGGCATTCATGGCTGAATATCTATCATCAATATTTTCATTTGGATCTCAGTAGTGGCTTTCGAGTAGGCGCGGTGATGGGTCGGTTGTAAGAACGCGTTCCTTAAATCCTACAAAGGTCGGTTCAAACCCACCCGGCATGTACCAATGATAAATACACTTTTCTTACGTACATTTGTCGAAGATTTACAACACCACCGTCCCGTGCCTCGGCTTAACCGTCGGTCCCGGTTCCACTAATACCAACTGGAATCGTTAATAAATTGTCATTAAAAATTGACATCATATCCTCGCCAAGCCGTCTGGCCAGCGTGGCGAGTGTAGGCCAAATTCTCCAGATATATGTTCTGGAGGCCCATCTCCAGCAGTGGAGGTCTAGGACGCTGTGTTCTAGGGGCTGTAGTGAATGAATAAAAATGAAATTGGCTTTCACCAATTCTGTATTATTGTTACTTTTACCGTGTGGAAAATCCCACGCTGATTGTCCTGACCCCTGATATTAAAAGCATTTTGCTTATTTTATGGGATCTTAATGGATTGACAATAAAGGTACTGTAGTTTTCTAATCTAATGTCGACTGTACGTCCTATATTAAGGGCAATAAACCAGTCGGAAGGTTGGCAACACTGTTTGTGAACACCCGCTTATTTGACAACCAAACTTAATTGTTATCTTATCGATCCATTCGCTCCATTTCTTTATTGCTTTTAAATAAAACTCTACACTATTTCATATAGTCCAAACAGTACTCTTAATTAAGATGTATACAAATCATAAAAAGTTAAGTATCATCACGACCGTTTCTTTTTCGGAGTGGTTAAAAACCACGTTTATAAATAAGCGGATTCACATTTAGCCGACTTTACTATAGGCCAATCATGACAAGTGGCAAGCTCGTCGATGTCTCCAGCGTGCCAAACTCGAGAAATTTTACAATTAAATTAAATTTTAATTAAATGTATTTATTTACATTATTAAGTATTTTTGTGTCCCGACCAGGAATCGAACCCGGTACCTCCGAGTCTAAATCCACGGACTTAACTGCTAGACCACGGAGGCAGTTAGTATACAAATCATGTACGATATTTTTTCTGTAAACTTAATACAGACATTTGTGACACGTTATTATTTTAATTTAATTATTTACACCTAATTGGTACATATATTAGATAACTTATAATTATACTATGTTATGTGTGTGATAATATATGTACTGCTGTGTGTACTAAATAAATAAATAAATTATTCTACTTCTGCTAGTGAAACACTTATGCAGCAAAGAGGTTCAAAATAATCTTTTAGCAGAAGACTAGCAGCTTAGAAAAAAAAAACTATGAAATTTACAAACAAATTTCCTTCCGTAAAACTATACACAGTATCTAACTGATATTTTTTGAGATTTTAGCGATTCGCGTAGGTTTAAATTTTGATTTATTAAGCAGCAAATAGGTTCAATGACTAAGCTGTTAGCAAAAGACTAGCAGCTTAGCAATGAATAACTTTAAATTTACAATATATTTTTCTTCTATAATAATAGTAAAGGAAACTAAAAGTCGTTTATTGAAGCAAAAGTTAATTGAGTAAAGTAAAAAATCAAAACAAGTAAGCAAGCAAGAGATACAGAACTCTGCTCCCCAAACCATTATGTTGTATCTTGTGGAGCAGCAATGACTCTGTATTTTTTAAAAGATTTTTAAAATTTTGAAAATAAATAAACCGCCTAATTGGCTTACAAAAGAGGGCGTTGTGTGTCAATGAGACTTCAAAACCAATAAAGCTTAATCTTACTATAATTATTATTATTGCTCTGAGAGCTCAACAAACAACAATAGCCGAAAATTTACATTAACATGACATATGTCTGTCTTGTTCTATCATATTCACATAAGCGTATAACTGTAAGAGACAGCATTACTCCTTAGAATGAGGTGTGTGTGATGTATTTGCAATTGGCTACGCTTTAGGTGATTGCATCAAACTTGGAGATAAACTGCGATCTCCTTATGATTAATGTGCCTATGTTTTTCAGCACGTAAGAGACTCATCATCTAGTAGGGTGACAATGAATAAACCACTTTAGAAAATATCCAAAATATAGACCTATATTTTAATATTTAGAGCAACTAGGAGCAGGCGTAGAATGTAGATATTCATCAGAGAACCCAAGTTACTTGATATATATATATATAGCTTTGAAAAGTCACAAGCTAAAGTAGCAATGGGCCGAACACATCTGCCTCAGAACCGACGACGTAGAGTGGGACTTTGGACCACTAGCTGCTTAGTCTTCCACTAGCAGGAGTAGAATCGTTTAAAATAATTTAAATAACAACGTCTAACAAATGCCTGTAATAAGTTTACGTGAATATGCTATAAGCGCTTTTTTAAATTAATCTACAAATGTGATGTTGGCACAAATGCCTTAATGACGATTACCATTACTTGTTTACTAGTTTAAAAAAAGAAGAAGATTAAAGATATGTTGACTTTAACGTTTAATGCGACCGACATTCATCTCTATAACTGAATTGCGGAACTAAAATATTGTTTGTATATTATGCAATGATTGTAATCTGTTTGTTGAATCGTAAATAAACATACATACATATCTTCACGCTAAATCCCTTGCGAGGTAGGCAGAGACAATTGAGCGCCACTTGCCACGATCACGACATACCACGTTCGCTTCTTCAATATTCATCAACATCTTCATACCTCTTTTGTTTCGATGGCTTTTTAATGCACCTTCAGCTATTTATTTTGTTTTATTCATCTGATCGTTATAGGTGACTCTTTTACCCACAACTTTCGCATTATATATCTGATTCATCAATCTCTCTTCGCTTATCCTTTGAACATGCTCGACCCATCGGAGCATGCCTTTCCTTATTATTGTCCTTATGCTTTCTTTCATATTTACCTTTTTCGTAATTCATCATTCAATGCGTATTTCATCATTACGTATGCGGTCCGTTAAAGTTACAGCCGCATATCCGACGCAACGACCACATTTCTACTGCATTAACTCTACTCTCTTTCGTATTCTGACACATCTACGTCTCGCTTTCATACATAAGTGAAACAAATAATAAAAATAATAACTTTGGTTCTTTGACGGATGTCAACGTTTCTCACTTTATCCTTCAGAGAAATCCCGAGCATAGCTCTCTCCATAGCTCGCTGAGCGACCTTGAACTTATATATTATATAATACTATACTTTACTATATTTTTACAATCGAAATTGTGGTCACCACGTTAATTTGTCTTAAACTGGTGGGCAGAAGTGTTTAGTGAAGCAGAAGGTTTTGAAATGTACAATGTCTTAATATACTAAGTTGGCTAATGGCATATATAATATCATTGTTAATGATATAATTATATACTACACGGACATTGGTACACGGTTCTATTAGTTTGCAAACACCTGAGTTTGACGAATACTAAAATTTTATATTTACAACGGTTTTTGTACTTTTATTTAAAACCGATAGTGTTTCACTAAAATGCGGTGGCGTTTTTTCTTTTTTTTTTAAAGACGGTGAATCGATAAATCGCATGCCCGACTCACCGTGAGGTCTCCTAAGTAGACCCCAAGGCGCCTACGGACTAAAACCCTATAAACCGTCTCTCTCTCACTGTTGGCCCTGCGTGCCTTAACTAAGTCTGAGTCGTGGCTACGGAGTAAAGGCACTAGTTCGCCGCGTTAACAAAGCGGTGGTGGTCCGTTTGTAAGAACGCTTTTCTTAAAACCCATGAAGGTCGCAGTTCGAAACTCGGCACGTACAAATGAGAAATACACTTTTCTTAAGGGTCATAGATTAACAACACCACCGTTCCGTTTAAATTTGTCATTAAAATTAGACTGTTATAAAAATATTGTACAATAAAATAAAAACACATTTTTATGCATTTTCATATTCTCAGCTATGGCCCATTTTCTCTAGCTCTTCAAATCGATTACAAAATTCGACCCGGACACACATACTCGTACAAGTTAATAAATACATTTTAAAAAGCCAACAGACTCTCGCCAAAGTGTAGGCAAAATTCTCTAGATATAAATTGTAGAATACCTATCTGCAGCAGAGGAGGTCATTACAATCTGGTCTTCTGCTAACAGCTTACTCTTTGGACCACTTTAAAGCTTAGTATTCCACTAGCAGGAGTAGAATCATTCATAATAGTTTAAATATTGACGTGTCACAATTGCCTGTAATAGGTTTACGAGAATAAGTATATTTGACTATTCAATTCTATTATTCTAGCGGTTAAGTCCGTGGATTTAGACTCGGAGGTACCAGCGTCGATTCCTGGTCGAGACACAAAAATATTTATGAATGTAAATAAATACAGTAAAGTATCATCACGACCGTTTCCCTTCCGGGGTGGTCAGAAACCACGCTTATAAATAAGCGGATTCACATTTAGCCAACTTTAATATAGGCCAATAATGACAAGTGGCAGGCTCGTCGATGTCTCCAGCGTACCAAACTCGAGAAATATCACAAATAAATTAAATATTAATTAAATGTTAATATTAAATATTTATTAATATATTTTACATTAATAAATATTTTTGTGTCCCGACCAGGAATCGAACCCGGTACCTCCGAGTCTAATCCACGGACTTAACCGCTAGACCACGGAGGCAGTACATACATACACACATTACGTATATTTACATAAATACATTTAATTAATATTTATAATTTATTTGTGATATTTCTCGAGTTTGGTACGCTAGAAACATCGACGAGCTTGCCACTTGTCATGATTGGCCTATAGTAAAGTTGGCTAAATGTGAACCTGCTTATTTATAGGAGTGGTTTCTGACCACCCCGAAAGGGAAACGGTCGTGATGATATTTTTTCTAAAGATATTTGACTTTGATTTTTAAAAGTTTTCATTCTTTATTCTGTGTATCACCGTACATTCCCACCGGAATTTGGTTAAGTCAATATAATTTAAACAAAATTGTACACAATATATATTTAACGTTAAAATATCTGTCTTGCCTGAAGAGTGCAATGTGAAGACAAGGAGCAGAACTGGTAGTTTCATAGGAACATCAACACAATAACAAAAAATAACCAATAAAACTAACTACAGTTTTATGATTTATGTCAATTAGTACGAATTAAATATTAATGGAATGTAATTTTATTGAAATTTGCAGCCAAGTAGAATTACCTCTAACTTAGTAAATACGAGAGAAAGCAAATAATTGCCGTCATACATTTCTTAAGTTTAATTATCATTATTGACCTTGCGGTACATGAACAATTCAAAGAATCACTCAATTATGTCAAATTATTTTTTAATTAAATAGCCTTGAAAATAATTTAACTACAATTAAATAAAACATAGCGCATGTTTAATGCAATGTTGTGAATTTTAAAATCACTAATTGACATGTGTTACATACTACAATGTGTTTAAATTATGATTCATTATTTGTTAGCAATGTGGGTGGATTTTGACATAATTTTAATTAATTGCCAACATGCAATGATTGCTAAACACACCACTTTCTACTATTCTCCTTTACAACCAATTTTATGTTTTTTATTAAAAAAAAATATAAAAATAATTTAAATTTTACTTTATTACTTAAAGTAGGTAATATTTTTGTTATTTTTTTATTTCTAAAAGTAAATCAAAATCAAAATATTTTTATTGTGGATCATAGGTTTTTAGTATAGGTACATGCTGGTATAATGGTCCCATCCATTGAACATACATAATTCGTTCGTAATTTTCCATGTTCCTCCTTTTGTTTTAGCTTAGTCTTAATCAGACTGTGATTTATCATTAGTAGGTATAGTATTGTGTATATATTATATTGTATTGTTAATATTTTATTTATGTAGGTTATATGTATGTATTAGTATGTAATTATGTATTTATTAATAAGTATGTATATGTTATCTGCAACAAAACTACTTAAGTTTATTCAGTATTGCACCTACCTTATGTACTTACTGCTCTCGTTGTCCCGAAGGTTTGACCGTCATAGAATGTCTAGCGGCATTAGGTCCGCCTTTGTACTTTGTGCAATTAAGTTTAAATAAATAAATAAAATAATTATTTAAACATTACAAAAGGTTTTTACAATGTTGTTGATGAGTGATGGTAAGGCATGCTAATTGTTCCTCTAATGTTTCGGAAAGATAGTCTGCTACGCTGTAGTAGCATCTTTCAGACAGAAAGCTTTGAAGCTTTGACTTAAAAACTCTCATGTTTTCAACTTCACGGATGGATTTGGGAACTTTATTGTAAATTTGTGTCACCATACTTATAACATTCTTGCTAAAAAAAATCGTTTTAGATACTTTGTATTGGAATTGTATGTTTATTATATATATATTAAATTGTTTCAGCTTTAGTTTATCGAATAATATTGAGTTTTTGTATACTTATTAAATTTTTTATAATATTGTTATTTTTAAGGCCATAAAGGCTACTGTGGTAATGTGGTGGTCGCCTATAATAGGTGCAACATCTAACTTCTGATTTAGTGTTAAGTACAAATAAGTGTGTGATGTTAGCACTGTTGGCTTCCCTATTATAAATTATTAAATAAATAATCTGTAGGACCTAGGAGGAACCCGGCGCCGAACCCCACTGCAGCAGTTAGCGTTCATCATTACTTTGACCACAATATGATCAAGATGCGGAAGCTGAAGTGTAGATTTATATTATATATATATTTTAGTTCTATATCTATGGGCCGTTTGTATATTCTTTTTGATGTCTGAAAATAAACACTATTATTATTGTTATTATAAAATTTTGGCTTCTCTTTAACTGAGGTTTACTACTAAATTGAGTTGCAATACAATTTAAACTAATGCAATAGAGCAATCCGCCATTAGATAAGCTTATTACTATAATATTTGACCAAGTATTAAATTGTCGCAGATGTGATTTTATAGATCGTATCTTATTGCGTGGGCAACTAGACAACGGTATAATTTATGGACTCCATTGACTAACGTATGACTGGGCATAAGTAAAGTAAAAAAATCTTTATTGCACAATATATATCTGAAATAAAATATAGTACATAGGCGAGCTTAATACCTTACCTTACCTTACCTTAAAGGTATTCTCTAACAGCTAACCTTTGGGAGAGAAGTGCTGGCCGCATTCCTCGTCACGCGGGTCTCAACGACGTCATCCGAAGGGCTCTTGTCACTGCTGGTGTACCCGCAATCTTAGAACCATCTGGGATTGTGCGGAGCGATGGCAAGAGACCCGACGGAATGACTGTTGGGCCGTGGAAACTTGGCAGATCTCTGGTGTGGGATGCGTCGTGTGTAGACACATTAGCTCCATCTCACATCCAGGCGACCTCGTCAGGTGCGGGGAGAGCGGCTTTTTCTGCGGAGAACCTCAAATTACGCAAATATGCCAACCTTGGTTCCGGTTACGAGTTTGCGCCGTTTGGGGTCGAGACGATGGGCCCATGGGGACCATCAGCGAGGCGCTTGGCCAAGGAGTTGTCAAAGCGGCTGACAGAAAGGTCTGGAGACAGGAAGGCTGGCAATTATTTCTGCCAACGTATTAGCCTCGCTATACAGAGGGGAAATGTTGCCAGTTTCCTTGGGACTATCTCGGATGGGACATCTCTAGAGGACATTTTTTATTTATAGTTTATTTTTAATTTTATTATTTAGGTAGCTTTTATATTGTAATTCTTTTATACTGGTTGTATATTACTTCGAATAAACTAAATTGACCTTTGGGAGAACGACAAAAGATATTGTGGGATGCAGAGTTAAAAGGAAAAATGTATAATAACTAATAATAGCAATAAATATATACCTAAATATACACATCATAAATACATACACATAATACATAAATGTATATATAACCATGTTAAGTTTGGAAATTATATCTCATATTGCTTTTTAAAGAAAGTAAGAAGTTAGTAGATGCCTAAATGTGTTCAACGATACCATTTTTATGCGAACCATTTTGTCTTGCCTATCAGTTAGGTTGTAGTAACCTCCTTTATTGTCATTGCCTAAGTCAGAATGTAAATAAATACGTCACTGGATAATTAATAAAAACATACCTAAAGTCTTATAAGATCAATCTATTATTTTCTACACTAAATTGGTGACCCCGACGAAAAAAATGAACGTAATAAATCAAGAACATAACACAATAGAAGCAATCTCAACAATAAACATTAAAATTCCTTAATTTTGGAAGTCTGACCCGGACTTATGGTTCAAGCAAGTCGAAGCTCAGTTTGAACTAGCCCATGTGAGTAGAGAGCGAACCAAATTTAACCATCTCATATCATCACTCGACGGTGAAATAATGAAAATCGTCGCTGATTTATTAAGAGGCGAAAATGGACCTTATATAGTTATCTCTAAAGATGCCAAAGTTTTTAAAAATATAAAACAAAATCACGAGATTGTGGTATCCAGGGATAGAGTTAAAAGAGCATATACAAGCATTGATGAGGAATACAAAGAAATGCATAATTCTAATTTTTTTTTTTTTTTTTTTTATTCATTTTGGAAAACCAACAGTTGACAATATTATAGTAAATATTATACAGTAAATTCACTAAGAACTATTAAAGGTTTTCACATATAAATTTAAAGTTAAGTAATAAAGAGCAAGAGAACCATAAGTAAGTTGATAATGAAAAAACAAATCACTCATTAGGGATTGCTGCCGATGATCGATTCAACGTAATGAAGCGTCATTAGACGTCTAATATATGTTGCTTTGGAGTTAAACATGTCTATGTCCAAATCTTCCGCAAGAATATTATAGTTGTTACATGTTCTTAATAAATAACTGTTCTGTCTATACCTGGTACTAGCATATGGTACGAACAAGAGTGGGGGACATCGAAGATTAAACCTAGGTATTCGTAAACCCAAACAAGCCAGCAACTCAGGACTATCGACTGTACCATTTGCTACATTTATTAAATATGCAACATCACTAATCAAAGAAGCGCTGTCACAAGACAAAACAAAAGAGTCACGTTTTCAACAAACGTTACAGAATTTAATTAACTTTTACAATATGTTGTATTATTCTGATTCATTATTATTTATTTTAATTTTGTTTACTTTTTGTGTAGTTTATTATTAGGAAGGGGGTGATGTAGTAACCTCCTTTATTGTCATTGCCTAAGTCAGAATGTACATAAATACGTCACTGGATAATAACATTCCTAAAATCTTATAAGATCAATCTATTATTTTCTACACTTGGTCTTATTAATTTTGATAGCTATGTCAGTACCATTTGATTACCTGAGATATTTATTAATTGATTCTGTAACAGCTTACTATTTGCTCCACTTTTCTGCTTAGTCTTCCACTAGCAAGAGTAGAATCATTCAAAATAATTTAAACAATGACGTGTCACAAATGTCTGTAATAGATTTACGTGAATAAAGGAATTTTGACTTTGACTGACGGATGTCAACGTTTCGGACTTTATCCATCGACTGTGATAAATAATATTAACGATATCTTGTTAAAAATATAGATATTTTAGATACCCATATTTTACATCGACTTTAGAGTAAAAATATGTATTCAATTAGGTTTTGCTCTATCAAAATTTTATAGCTATGCATAGGAAATAATTGTAAAATAACATTTTAATATTAAAACCTACTTAAAAGAGAGATGGGTCATTTATATACACAAACAGATCACAATCAGTTCACATTTTCCAGCAATTTCTTAAGTTCTAGATTGCAACCCAAAAGCAGTGTACACAGCATGCTTATTGTGATTTAGCCATGACATTGTCATTTCAATTAAATTATTTCATTTCAGTGAAAGTCAAAAGGAAAATAATAATAATTAATAAATTGGTAAATCAATAATAAAAATAAAAAAGCAATGAAAATTTAAAAGAGAAATAATAATATCATTTAATTAAAGAAATAATAATAAATAGGATAGTCCCAAGAAGACTGGCAACATTTCCCCTCTGTATAGCGAGGCTAATACGTTGGCGGAAACAATTGCAGGCTTTCCTGTCTTCAGACTTCTCCGTTAGCCGTTTGGGCAACTCCTTGGGCAGACACTTGGCTGAGGGTTCCCTATGGGCCCATCGTCTCGACCCCAAACGGCGCAAATTCGTAACCTCTACCGAAGATGGCGTATTTGCGTAGCTTGAGGTTCTCAGCAGAAACCGCTCGCGCTTGACGACGTCGCCTGGATGTGTAATGGGGCAAATGTGTCAAGCCAAGTTTCCACGGCCCAACAGTCATGCCGTCGGTTCTGTTGCCATCGCTCCGCGCAATCCCAGAGGGTTTTAGGATCTATATTTTAAACTTTAATATCGCTAAACCCTTTGAGCATGTTTCCGCCTACTGCCGCTAGACTGCATTAGCGAAAATATTTTTTTTTAATGCCCAGTCCTATAGATGTCAAAATAGGCGCAATTTCGTTATAATTAAGAACAGTGCGTTTTAGGAGAGTTTGTTATTGAAATCTCAACCCAAATTTTTGGAAGATTTATTGCTTATTAAACCGGTTGATTGATTACAAAAAAACTAATCATGGAAAGTGATTTCAATTTCGTTCAGTGACAAACATTTATTTTTGTACCAAATCGATTATCTCAGTTTACAAGTGAAAGTATTTATTGCAATTATAGTTTTAGAGCAACTCTTGGTCAAACGCTATAAGATGCGCGCCTAAAGGGCCTCAGTTTTAATTTCTTTTCCATTAGTTTTTTATATAAAATAGTTGCTACCTTCAAGGCCCATCATTACAAGTTGCAGATTATCTTTTCCCAGCTATCGATATACAATGTGGCCCATACAACGTCAACCGTAAAAGGGTGAACAGATAAAAAAAAAAAAATTATTAACTAAATTGTTTAGATGGCAATTATTTTCACTTTCGAGGTCAATATTACTTTCAAATAGATGCAACACGCCATGAGTAATCCAGTGGCACCAGTTTTAGCCAATATTTGGATGGGATTGAAGAAATAGTTCCTTGCAGGACATCACAGTCAAGAGATAGGTGCAAAAGATTATAAAAAAGGTTGAAAAATAAATAAATCTAATCTTACATACAATACATATTAATATAAATACGCATATATACAAATATGTACACAATAATACATATACCGAACCACACGCACAGGTCAGAATATGCACCCACATACCGTAGTCACCATCCCTTCGCGTACGTATAAATTTGGGGACTCATACATCTGTCGTACGATAAAGATGTGGAATGCTCTTCCAGCCTCTGTGTTTCCACTTTCCTATTCAAGCGAAGTGTGAAAAAGCATCTAGTCAAGCCGGCATAGTGTTAGGTACTGATTGCTGTTACGAGTATCTGACTTCAGTTGCTAACATTCATCGACCTTGCGCGCCACTTACCATCAGGTGGGCCCAAGGTCACATGTCGTGCTAGTATTAAAAAAAAATACTACACACTATATCGCATAGAATAAAAACCACTACCTAAGTTAGCCATTTTTGCACTAAAATATTATGCACATTTTCTATTTACATTTTCGGCTAAACCTGTTCGTTTAATTGCTTTTACGACCCACTATCTTCATAACTAAGCGTCACCGTGCTTAGTCGATTTTATCACTGGAAAAAGCAGAAGTTTTTTAAACGATTTGTGTAAAAAAGTAAGTTTACTTAAGTTGGTTTTCGCTCTAACCCGGCGATATATGCTACTATACAGCACATACAAAACCTACTTATATACGTTGTGAGGAGCTCTTTCAATAATAAACGTACACCAGCTTCGTATAGTGTGTGTATATAGACCGCCTCCGTGGTCTAGTGGTAACAAACGTTGCCGTGAACTCGGGAGGTCGTAGGTTCGATTCCCATCGGGGGCAAGTTGTACATTGTATAATTTGTCTCGTTTTGGGTGTTTATATGTATATATTAAAAAAAAAGTATAATATGTAGTTTATCAACCATCTAGTTTCCGTAACACAAGCCTCGTAGCTTACCACGGAAATTAGATGGCGCTGTGTGACCTGTCTGAAAATATTTATTTATTATTTATTTATATATGTCTATCTCTCTTCGTTATATGATAAATCTCTTCGATCCTCTCACAACTCTCTTCTTTCGATCCCTTCGCATAACTCTAGTTTCATTTCAAACTCATTTGTCGTTGTAGCGACAGATTTGTGGAACAATTTGCCTCCTAACATCAGACAAGTAACCACCAGATCGCTATTTAAAAAAATGGTCTATTCGCATTTCATTTCCCAAGAAAATTTATTAATTATTATTATGTATGTATGTATGTGTAAGTTAATGTCTATTTAGTTTATTATATATATGTGTGTGTATGTATGTATATGTAGTTGTATGTATGTGGCTAGTTATTAAATAATACTTTTTATATTTATATTTAATATTTCAGCACCTACATTCCAGTAAATTGTTTAAAGTTACCTATCCCAATGGTTGGCTATGATAAAATGTCTTGCGGCATTAAAGCCCGCCTTTGTCTTTGTGCAATAAAATATTAAATAAATATATGTGTAGTAATATTATTATTGTATGTATAATTAGTTTTTTTTTTTATTGTTATACTGCACTGTCCCTAAGGTTGGCTGCTAAAAAATAACTACCTAGCGGCATTAAGCCTGCCCTTAGTACATAGTGCAATAAAGTTTTAAATTAATAGAATAAATAACGAAAACACAGCCGCTGGGGACTTTCTGTTCTAAAAGTGAATTAGTCCCTGGGTTCGTCAGTTTTCACCTCACAATAATAACAGAGTAAGGCGTCAGTTACGTGTTAACTCACAAAGGCGGGTATATAAAATTCCGCTTAGAGCTTTTACGCATACGTACATGTAAAAAGTAAAGTATCATCACGACCGATTCCCTTTCTGGGTGGTCAGAAACCACGCTTATAAATAAGCGGATTCACATTTAGTCAACTTTACTACAGGCCAATCATGACAAGTGGCAAGCTCGTCGATGTCTCCAGCGTACCAAACTAGAGAAATATCGCAAATAAATTAAATATTAATTCAATGTATTTATTTACATTAATAAATATTTTTGTGTCCCGACCAGAAATCGAACCCAGTACCTCCGAGTCTAAATCCACGGACTTAACCGCTAGACCACGGAGGCAGTGCAGATGCTGACTTTATATATCGCACCGTGGGCATAATACGAAAAAGTATGAAGAAATTGCGTTTAAACATTCTGGTAAGAACTGGAGACGCGCGGGGAGAGTGTGAGAGAGACACAAATACAGTTACCGAGTTTTTTCCTTTTTCTCTCTCTGTCAGCGGTAACTGGCAGATAATTCCATCTTATGCCCTTAGCATTTAAAATCACACTATAGAAAAAGTTTTGACTTGAGCCCTAATATTATTATTAATATGTAAAACAAAGTCGTGTTTGTTAGAACACTTATAACTCGAGAACGGCTGGACTGATTTTCGTGGTTTTTGATTTGTTGGATTTGCAGAATAACTATTAAAAACATTGTAAAATTGACGAAAAATAAAATAATATAAAAAAATATATCATACAAAATGTTCGTGGGTTTCCTACCTCAGACAATGTTGGTTGTCAAATATTCATGCGTACGTTCAGAAATTTATATCAAGCTTCTGAAATATAGAACAAATGAAAAAAAAAACAAATAAAAAAAACAGGTCATTCGCGCCATTTTGCGTAGACATGTCAAGTGCAAGCTTTTGTTTTGTAAATTGATTTACTGTGAATATTGTTGGTCAAAAGTGGTGTTGTTTTGTTTAATAATGTGCTACAATGTGAATAATTATGGAAAACGATAAATTGGACTTAAAATATGGGGCACAAGTTGCAGTTTATTTTTTGCGGTTTTCCCGCGCTGTGGACTCCCATATTTTACCCGACATGTTTGAGCTATGGTGCCGCGAATGACTCTAAGAAAATCATCAAATTCTGCAGTATCTGGAATTTGATGATGGCCTCATTTACTCATAAAAAAGAAAGATATATTACGACAGACTTGGCTGTATGGGCTAGACCCTTTGCTTTCCCTATCACCTCATTAATCATCCATCGGGAGAAGAGAACACAAATATACGACCGCCTCCGTGGTCTAGTGGTAACAAACGTTGCCGTGAACTCGGGAGGTCGTGGGTTCGATTCCCACCGGGGGCAAGTTGTACATTGTATAATTTGTCTCGGTCTGGGTGTTTATATGTATATATTTACCAAAAAAAAAGTATATTATGTAGTTTATCAACCATCTAGTTTCCGTAACACAAGCCTCGTAGCTTACCACGGAAATTAGATGGCGCTGTGTGACCTGTCTGGAAATATTTATTTATTTATTATATATATATATATATAAAACTACTTAAATAATAAACATAACCTTTCAACCTTAACACCATGCTGGCTCGACTGGGCATGACGGCAATTCGAGCCCGATCCCGAAACGTGTGAATACACGTTACTGGGTTAATCGGTACGAACGGTGGATACTTCCCCGCTCGGCAGACTATGCAATTTACCACCATCAGTCCGCCTACCACCTACTTGTTGTTCTCGTTGACAGTATGCGCCATTTGCAATGATGTCAAATACCAATTTTTACTTTAAGGAAAACTAATATTATTGTCTCTGCCTACCCCGCAAGGGATTTGGCGTGAAGATATGTATGTATGTATGTAATATTGTAAGCTTGCCATGCTGATATTATATAAAAATAACACTGCTTGAAACAAGACTTACCTTAACATATATTTATTTTCCTAAATGTAATAAGGTTGTCTTTATTATCATGTTCACAACTAAAACGAACCCGTCTTGGTGAGTTAAATCGCCTGCACTTTATTGCAGCTCTCACCACTATTAAGGCCTAGGCTTTATTAAATCTAGCATCGCAGATTATTGTACTTTGCTGCAGGTGGCGTGAACGCGAGAAATAACTGGTAATTCATTCACGAGTGCAGATTATAGATTCTACTGACCATTTCATATCTTGCAAGTAATCTCCTAGGAAAATGTGCGCAATGGAATTTATTATTACCTACTATGAATAAAATATAAGATGTCTGAATCGACCAGAGACTCTCAAACTTATTTCGTCTACTTTGACCGAATATAACTAAATAAGTAGGTTTTAATTTCAGTGAATTTTGAAATATAAAGTCGCCCCCCTTATGTTAACGCCTGACCATTTTTTTCTGGGCCCCTAACCGCCCCCCTCTAGGCGTCCAGTGCCGACAAGGGGGCGTTATCGCCCACTTTGCAAAAGACTTGAATAGACACACAAATAATACCTAAAACCGAGGAATATAATCTGCCGCTGTGGGTGCTATAGCGTTTGTGGAGTACAAGAAAGCCTGAATCAAAACCTGGGCTGTTCTGAAATCCTTGCCGCGATGCCTTCTAGACTAACGTATCGATACGTTGTGGTGTTGACGTGACTCTATAGCTCTGTGACTGTGACCGTCCAGTTACAGGATCAGCATACAAAACCTATCCAACTGCAAGATTACAGCTCATTTGAAGGTCAAGGTTTTTCACATGCTGACAAAAGGGAGCTGGAATGGTACAATAAAGGATGAAAAAGAAATGTAAGGGATAATGACCGCCTCCGTGGTCTAGTGGTAACAAACGTTGCCGTGAACTCGGGAGGTCGTGGGTTCGATTCCCACCGGGGGCAAGTTGTACATTGTATAATTTGTCTCGGTCTGAGTGTTTATATGTATAATATGTATATATTTACAAAAAAAATAATTAATATGTAGTTTATCAACCATCTAGTTTCCATAACACAAGCCTCGTAGCTTACCACGGCAACTAGATGGCGCTGTGTGACCTGTCTGGAAATATTTATTTATCAAGTATTTATGTAATAGTATAAAAAAAAAATTTAAAAAAAAATGGTCTCGATGATTATGTTTAGTTAAAAGTTTCCCTGAGTATTAAAAATCAAGATTTACCTAACTCGAAAAATACTTATCTACTCGTAAGTAGTGTGTAAGTTTTCTTTAGCGACCTTAGATTAACTCAAATAACCTCAATGTACACCCTTGAACTCTATTTTTTAATCAATCTCGGATAATACAGATTGCATTGTACTCTAAACATTGCTTATTAATCCCCATTGACGGCGTAATTTAATTAGTGCTGATACGAGATGTAATTTCAATGGGCCAGTGTTCTCTTCTCTTTAGTTATTGAATGGATGCGGGGATGCAACTTTGATGCCCAGTGCCGGTCCTAGGTTGTAAAGAAATATCGGCTGTGTACTTGCAAATAGCTAATACTATCTCAATCTTTGGAATAAATATAAATAAAAGTGGTATCATTAAAAAAAACAAATTAATAAACGGAATTTTGAAAAAGGCGCGGTGGTAAGAACGCGTTCCTTAAATACTTCAAAGGTGGGTTCAAACCGACCAATGAGATACTTTTTTTACGTACATTTACAACACCATCGTTCCCGTGCCTCGGAGAGCACGTTAAGCCGTCGGTCCCGGTTTCACTAATACCAACCTGTGGAATCGTTAATGAATCGTCAGAATTGTCATAATAATTGACATCATATCCTCGCCAAGCCGTCTGGCCAGCGTGGCGAGTGTAGGGCAAATTCTCCATATATATGTTCTGGAAGGCCCATCTCCAGCAGTGGAGGTCTAGGACGTTGTGTTCTAGGGGCTGTAATGATAAACGATGACGTGTTTATTAATTTTGCCTAAAAGTTATCGAGCTATAAAAATAATTAGGTAGTTTTCTTTGTGCTATCTATTATGCTTCTTATGCTAGCGCCCCGCTGCCTATAAACGAAACTCAGGGTTATAACTGGCGCTGTAGATAATTAGAAGATTTGCGTGCAGCTATAAGCCAACTGTGAATGGCTCATTAAACCTGGCCCCAGGTCGTTGTTTAACACACTAATGCACTTTCGAAAGCCCAATCATTTTCATCTTAAGACACATACAACAAACCCTAAATTTCATTTTAACCTAAAGACACATTTACATTGTCCTAATAATAAATATTATGTTTGATCATTCTTTAAAAAAAGTACAGCTTATAATAATACAAATAACTACTAACGGAAAAGTCTGGAGACAGGAAAGCTGGCAATTATTTCTGCCAACAAATTAGCTTAGCTATGCAGAGGGGAAATGTTGCCAGTCTTCTTGGAACTATCACTGAAGGGTCGTCTCTACAGGAATTTTATTACTTATAATTATTTTTTTTAGGTTTGGTTTATATTTATTATTATTTTTCCTCTAAGTAATTTTAATTGTAGTAGTTGACTGCCTCCGTGGTCTAGCGGTTAAGTCCGTGGATTTAGTCTCGGAGGTACCGGGTTCGATTCCTGGTCGGGACACAAAAATATTTATTAATGTAAATAAATACATTTAAATAAAATTTAATTTATTTGTGATATTTTTCGCATTTGGTACGCTAGACATCGACGAGCTTGCCACTTGTCATGATTGGCTTATAGTAAAGTTGGCTAAATGTGAATCTGCTTATTTATAAGCGTGGTTTCTGACCACACCGAAAGGTAAACGGTCGTGATGATACTTTACTGTAGTAAAATAGAAAAAAATGTACCACGTACGGTAAATCGGAGAATGGAATGACCCTTCGCCAGATGGACGGATGACCTAAAAAGGGCGCTGGTGAGGCATAGGGTGATGATGATGGTGACGATGAACTTTATTGGCATAGATAATTTATTCTTTATAAGAATCACGAACGACTGGAAAGTTGCAAAAAAAACTTTTCATAATAATATTTTTTGTTGTTTTTGTATTCTCTTCTCCCGATGAATGAGGTGATAGGGAAGGCAAAGGATCTAGCCCATACAGCCAAGTCTGACGTAATATATCTTTATTTCTTATAAGTTAATGAGGTTATCATCGAATTCCAGATGTTAAAAATTTGATGCTTTTCTCGCGGCATTATAGGCAAAACACGTCGCGTATAATATGGAAGTTCACAGCGCGGGAAATCTGCAAAAAATAAACTGCAACTTGTGCCCCATATATCGTCATGATCGTAGCAGTGACGGATCTGCTATATTTAAAATTTTCATGGCGGCCATTTAAAGTTATTTCAACTGTGTTTTTGTCTCTTCTTTTTTAAGTTAATACTAGTCTCATAATAAGGGCAAACCTTCTAGATTTCATTTTGGAACCCTTTCTATTATAAATTACAGTATTATAATTACATTATTGCAATATAAATTACAGACCACAAACAATATAAAACTATATATAAAATCAGATTTTTTAACCAAGTTATAATAATTCCTATTATTTGCTATCGAAATAATGCATGTGTATTTTGTTAAATCCAACACTGTTCTACGATCATGACGATATGTATATACAAGTCAAAATAACTTTTGACTAACAATATCCACAGAAAGTCATTTACAAAACAAAAACTTGCACTTGAAATGTCGATGTAAAATGGCGCGAAGAAATATATTATTGTTTCTTGTTGAACAAAACTCCGGGTCAAGCACTTCATTGTGTCTTTAGGTTCTTTACGCTACTATCATTATAAACGATATATTACTCAAAGTATCCGATGCGTAATGATTATTTTTAAAATGTCAAACGTATCTGTCACAACGAAAATGTCAAGTGTAATACTAGAAGTGTAGTTAATTAAACGCCTGTCAATCCGGTGCCAGCTCGCTGTTAGTAATTTGACCTTAAAAAGCGTCTTGCGTTTCAAAACTATTTTTCATAGCTTTTGTTGTTATCAATTGATGCTTGAATTTTGCTCGTGAGCCTGTCAGTGAAATTAGTCTTTTGATAGTTTGTTTTTTTTTTAATGAAAATAATTAGGTATATAACAATTTATATTTATATTTAGATGGCCAATTCCATTTTTTTTTGTTCTCTTCTCCCGATGGATGATGAATGAGATGATAGGGAAGGCAAAGGGTCTAGCCCATACAGCCAAGTCTGACGTAATATATCTTTCTTTTTTATGAGTTAATGAGGTCATCATCAAAAAGTCACTCGCGGCACCATAGCTCAAACACGTCGGGTAAAATATGGAAGTTGACAGCGCGGGAAAACCGCAAAAAATAAACTGCAACTTGTGCCCCATATTTAAAGTCCAATTTATGGTTTTCCATAATTATTCACATTGTAGCACATTATTAAACAAAACAACACCACTTTTGACCAATAATATACACAGTAAATTAATTTACAAAACAAAAACTTGCACTTGACATGTCCACGCAAAATGGCGCGAAGGACCCTCTTGCCAATTCCATTTGTTGTGTGCGAAATGTGGAAAAGGTATTTTATGTATCCTTAATATTTTGCACACACACGTATGTATAATAAACACGTCCTCGAGGTCACTCGTTGCGTTCCCCTGTTGAACGGCGTGGCTGACCCTTCTTTATTTAAAGGATCACATGTCGCCAAGCGGAGTTTTTCCCCAAGTTCACGACAGAACGCCAGAGCCTCCTCGGAACACGGACTCATCGTTTCGACTGCAAATGGGATGAAGTGGTGATTTACGATGAACTCCGCGTACTTTTTGCGTTTAAGGCGCGCGGCTGACTCTGCAGCGGCCCCGGGCTTCTTATGGCTGGACGTCACATATATCTTTCATTCATTACAGCGTCCTAGACCTCCACTGCTGGAGATGGGCCTTCCAGAACTGGAGAATCTGGCCTACACTCGCCACGCTGGCCAGACGGCTTGGCGAGGATATGAAATCATTTTTATGACAATTTATTAACGATTCCACAAGTTGGCATTAGTGGAACCGGGGCCGACGGCTTAACGTGCTCTGTGAGGCACGGGAACGGTGGTGTTGTAAATCTATGACAAATGTGTGTAAGAAAAGTGTATTTTTCATTGGTACATGCCGGGTGGGTTTGAAACGACCTTTGTAGGATTTAAGGTACGCGTTGTTACAACCGAGCCACCACCGCACCACCACATATATATATATAATTTTAAAAAGTTTTTAATTAAATTAAATTTATATTGATTAATGTTTAACCCAAATAATAACTCATAAAAATATACATTAATTATTTATTTATTTCTTTTCAGGTAAGAATCGAGGCATATAGTGCAGATGACAAGAAACCTGGTATCGTTTTTGAACTAGTAATAATATTTAGCTTTAGTTACTTATTGGATTTATTGAGTTATTTGTATTCTTAGAATATAGCTTTTTGAATGCATATGTTTTGTTTTTATTAATATCCTATTGCTTTGCTAATTTGCTAACTCTATTTTTTATTTGCTTTGGCATTTTATCATGGTGGATACATTATGTATACCAATGGGGTGTGTCACTAACTTTTTATCTCGATAGATGGCGCATGATAGATGGTACCTTATATAACTGTCAGTTGCATAGAAAACTTGTATTTTTATTACGATATTTATTATTTTCTGAATATTATGCAGAAGTGAGCAGCTTTTAAGTGTACAAATCGAGATTTCCAAGCGAAAGCAAAGATATGGTGACCGCAAAATTGCCGTTCTATTAATTTTACCTTTTTTTATTTTAAATACGGTGTTCGCTTACTTAATTCATCTTTTAAGGTAGGTAACGTTAAGTTAAAATACATTTTTCTGTTATAAAAATGTTAAACTACAAATAAATTTAAAAAATGATAAAAAAATAGGTGTAAACAAGGTACCAGTGCCGCTAGCGACATCTACAAAAAGCTTTGCCTGATACACCCCACTGCGGAATCTTCTAAAACAAACTCTTCTCTCTCCTAAAAAAAATCTCTTAATTTTTTGACAAAAAACAAAAATTTGGAAAGTTCCGCAACTGCTATCTCATTAACAATCGATGCGCAGTGTTATAATTAATTCTGTATGAGAATGGTAGAAACTGATAATTTTATAGGCCGGACTGCTGATAAGATACGCAATAATCCTGCAGAATGTTTTTAGTTACACATGATATTGGCTCTTAGGGCCGTTAACTGATTCCTTCCTAAGTAACCTAACCTTTCGCCCACCTGATGGTAAATGGCTCCCGACGCCCATGAATAGCAACTGGAATCAGACACTCATGACAGACATCAGTCTCTAACACTATGCCGGCTGGACTGGGCATGACAGCTATTCGAGCCTGATCCCAAAACGTATGGTATTGGTCTTATCGGCACGAACGGTGGATACTTCCCCGCCCCGGCAGACTGGAAAAATTACGACCATCAGTCCGCCTACCACCTTTTTGTTGTTCTCGTTGAAAGCATGTGTCATTTGTAATGATGTCAAATGCCAATAATTACTTTTAAGGAGAACTAATATTGTAAGCTTTCCAAGGTGATATTTATATTAAAATAACACCGCTTGAAACAAGACTTACTTTTAGATTTGCCTCAATTAAATAGAAAAAAAAATGTATGGGAATATTGCCGCGCTATTTAGGTGAAGAAATGACATCAAAGAGGCATTAGTAGTCGGAAAAAGTTATAATTAAAAAAAAAAAACCGCCTCTAGTCGTCTAGCGGTTAAGTTCGTAGATTTAGACTCGGAGATACCGGGTTCGATTCCTGTTCGGGACACAATAATTTATTTAATATAGTTATGATATTTCTCGAGTTTGGTACGCTAGGGACATCGATGAGCTTGCCACTTGCTATAGTAAAGTTGGCTAAATGTGAATCCGACAAACTCGACTCCGTTTTTTTTTTTTTTGTAGTTAATAACGGAAAAACGCATATGTATTTGGATTCTCTTACTGTTTCTGTAGCTCGTCAATGGTACAAGCTATCTCTGTCAATCAGACAGCGAGTTAAAAAAAAATATAAAGTTATAAAAAAACTTAACTTTAGAATGTTGACGTAAACTAGATTATCAACAAGAATCCATTTTCCCACGATTCAGTGTGTACAAGTGTCATGAATATGTTTTATGCATGACTCAGTACAAAGGTCTATTCCTTTATTTTGTAAACATATTTATCTACTCTCATATCTTAAAATGCGAATTACAAACTTCAATATACTGCCAAAAAAAATAGAATTACATTATAACTCTTTTTCTCTAACAAAATAATGTTATATTTCATTTTAAAAATAGAATCATACATATTATATAACACTTATTTTTTTAAGGCAAAGGTTCCATTACAAAAAAGTTTTGATTCCAATTTTTACTTGTCTATGGCAGCGCCCGCCATAGCGCGTGCGCGGTCATAAGCTAGGTTTTGGCGCCATTTCATTGTTTAGGACTTATGTATTGTACCATGGTCATAAACTACTATTTTATATAGTATTTTAGACTCAATATTGATCATGCTACTTCTTGGGGTTATCGTAGTCGATTTTTTAGAAAATAATATTATTTACAATGTCGTCTGTTATAAAAATAAAAAAACTACAAAAACATTTTAAAATAATGCGATATAGGTGAAATACAAGGTACCAGTGACGCTAGCATCTACAAAAAGCTTTGCCTGATACACCCCATTGTTTTTCTATCTATTTCGTCTTTCGACTGTAAATGATCAATTAATAACCTTTTGTTTTTCGGCCAATAATTTTTACTTTTAACTTTTTTATTTCATAAAGGGATTCTAATAATGACACCTGAAGTTTAAAAAAAATATTTGCACTTTTCACAATTACACGCAGTATATAGATATTAGAGTCCTTCGCGCCATTTTGCGTGGACATGTCAAGTGCAAGTTTTTGTTTTGTAAATTAATTTACTGTGGATATTATTGGCCAAAAGTGGTGTTGTTTTGTTTAATAATGTGCTGCAATGTGAATAATTATGGAAAACAATAAATTGGACTTTAAATATGGAGCACAAGTTGCAGTTTATTTTTTGCGGTTTTCCCGCGCTGTCAACTCCCATATTTTACCCGACGTGTTTGGGCTATAATGCCGCGAGTGACTCCAAGTAAAGCATCAAATTCTGCAACATCTGGAATTTGATGATCCCTAACTCGGTTATGAACTCTGTTATGAACATATATTATGCAAATAAATTACGTGTTTAGGACTGATGTATTCTGTACTATGTCCTTTAAAGACAATTAAAAAAAAAAGTATATAGATATTTATATATTGTTATTTTATTATTATTATTCTTAAGTTTATCGAAACAATGTTAGCAAGAGTTTTTTAATTGTTGTGTGATTATGTGCTACAAGAATGTGCCCCTCAAGTAACAAGACGATGCGTCTGCGCACGTTGTCATCGTGCGGTGGCAAAAGTCGGAGAATGTCGAGCTCAAGGTACTAACATGCTGTTACTAAGGTTAAAATCGATAAAGCGTGCAGATGCGTTGCCTAAATTTTTCTATTATTAACATGATCTCATCATCTGACTATCTCTCTTACCTACTTCTTACTATTTCATTCATCCATCTCGTATTAGTATCTATTTATTCTCCATTGCCCAGAGCGTTATATGCACTTCAGAATCTGATTGAATCAACACCACAGATTGACGTTTTCGCAGACGATCTTTGCAAGATCGGCAAAGAATGTTGGTACTTCTGTGAGAATCGATAAAATAACATATATTATTATTAATTCTAAATTTAACTTTGTAACTACATTACTTTGGCAACAAATTATAGATTATATAAGTCAGGCTTAACAACATTGAAATGTATTTTATTGTTTCCTAATATAGTTTGTGGCTCTTTCTTTAATTTTTGTAAATAATATTAAGTGTTTATGACTCCTCCTTGCATGGTGTATTGGATTATATCCTGTAATACCATGTAAAGTGTATAAAATAAATAAATAAATGAAAATAAATAAATCTAACTATCGTTAGAAGTAAAAAAAAAAGCTCTTAAAAAATTGTAAGCATAGGTGATTGTGGGCCGGGAACGTTTGTCTTTAAACCGACGAGCGATGAAGCAGACGTATTCTACAATGAAGACCACGTGTGACCTACTGCCAGTTATGAAAATAAGAAGAAACATCCGCTGGTGGGCTTCAGATGAGTGTGGCAAAGATCGCGTGCAGCTTGATGAAAGCATATTTTCAGCAGTCGAGACGAACGATGATAAATTTGACAACTATTTATTAGTTTATTGTTTATTCTGTTACAACCATACATTCCTACCGGAATTCGGTTAAGCCAATAGTTATTGTTGTGCACAATTTATAGTATACATATTAAAATATAATTTAAGTTGTCCTGTCTGGAGAGTGTTATGGAACTATAGGCAAGTAACAGAACTGGAGGCTAATGTAGCATTTGAGTTCAGATACCAACACAAAACTAAATATTACTTTTAAATTATTAGAAATAAAATTAAATACTAGTTGCAGCTGTAATAGGGCCTTGTAAAACTTAAAATTATTAATTATTATTATTAATTATATTTCAAGTGTATAAATAAAAATTATATAAATATATACCTATATATATAAATGTTAGTAAAGGTATTACAGTATTGATATAGCACATCGGAAACAAGAATAACAAATACAACTTGATTTTGTTATTGTATATCTTTGTCTATGACAGACTTCGTATTGTGCGACAGAGAGAACGCTCTACAAAGCCGTAGATAGCCGTACATCTCTTGTTCCCGACGTGCCAAAATGCCGAGTGGTTGGGTTCTTTACTAGTCTAGCTGGAGAAGACGCTATAAGTTACAACATCGCCATGAACGACACCGCAGGAACCGATAGCATAAAATTACTTTTGAAATAATTTTAACGACATCCGCGATAATGAAAAGTTGCAGAAATTGGAGCAGCCTATAAAAGCTAAGTGAAATCCTGTTTGAGCCCATGTCCCCTGGCGATTGTGAGAAATTTCCTCTCGTGAGGTGCAATTTTGTTGTCAACGGTTCGCCCTTTCCTCGATTTATCCACACCGGTAGCCGTGAATTAGAGTAAACGTTTTCTATAACATTGGCTTAAAGTAATTTCCAATGTTATCAGCCTTGTTTGTTTATAGGCATCTGTCACTGTGTCACCTTTTACACAGTTTTACAACAAGGACTACAACTATCTCCGTTTAGATATTCTTATAAGCCATTGTATTTTTTAAAATCTTTTTTGAGGTCTAGCAATTTCGTTTCTAGATTTCGATTTCATTTTTTCTAACCGAAATGAAGAAGTTAAAGGTATCTTAAGTTATTATGGTCAGAAACCACGCTTTTAAAGAAGCTGATATATATTTATTTTATTTATTTAAAACTTTATTGCACGTTATACAAGGGGCGGACTTAATGCCGCTAGACATTATCTGACAGCCAACCTTAGGGACAATATGGACCATTTCAAATGTAAGGTAGGTGCAAATATTTATATATAATAATAATAAAGAAATCTATATACATATAATTACAAATATGTTACTAAATTACATACTAATAACTATGATATATTAAATACTAATAATACATATACTACATATGATACTATAACATAACTTATGAACCATTTAAATAATGCGATGACACCATTTTTTAAAACATTTTTCCAACTTTACATAGGCCCGTGACGACAAATGGCATGCTCGTCGATGTGTTTAGCGTACCAAACTCAAGAAATATCACAATTAAATACATTATTGTGTTCCCGACTGACTGTGTCTAAATCCACGGAGTTAACCACTGGACCACGGAGGCAGATAGATAGGTATATCTCGTGTAATTCTATCACTTTAGTTTTCTATTTTGTTAGGCATGTCATGGAATTTAATAGCTATTCTGCTAATTTCAAATTGTATCAGAATTCTTTTTTCTCGAGTTTAGTACGCTAGAGACATCGACGAGCTTGCCAGTTATCGTGTTGGGCCGATAGTTAAGTTGGGTAAATGTGATCCTGTTTAAAAAAAGCGAGAGTTTTGCAACCCTGAAGATATATTAATTAACATAAAATATTCAGTCTAAGATGAACTATATGAAGAAAAAGAAGAAGACAAATTTCTAAGCATTCCATGGATTTACCGTACGAGTGCCGGTTCCATCGTGTGTGGGTAAGAGATGAAAAGAATGGTGTCTCGGGCTTGCGACCGACAAAAGAAAAGGAGGCCTCCCTTGAACCCGTTTCTGATTATTTCTTCTGTGAGATCATAATATTATTATAAATATGTCCAACATGTCTGTAATTTTATTTCTTAGAAGGTGCATAGACATTTCTCAAAAGTCAATGAACAAAAATGTTTGAAAATTTTGGATTGTGCGAGAAAAAATGCAAAAGTGTGAAACCCTCATAACTAATGATTGTATTCATGATAATAATAATACCCATTTTGAAGATTTCGTCGTAGCTTTTCCGTAATTTGTAGGTATTATAGGATTTTAATTCATTAGTACTGCCGGGCGTGGGCATTGGTTCAATGACCCCGTGTTAAATAGGTCCAAGCACGAAGGTTTTAGCAATGTCATGGAAAAATTATACTTCCTTTAACACAATCTCAACTGCTTCATTGTGTAGCTGCGTTTATTGAACTATGAAATTCATATACGTTGAAAGTTCAGCAAATAGTTTTATTTTTATTTGTTTTGGTATTGGTAGCTTCAGTTTTATGCCTATAGATCCATGCAATCGCGAAATAGTAAGTATATCTCTTATTTTTACTTTTTTTTTAATTATTGTTTTTTCATCATTATATCTCACCAAGCCAAGTTGGTTTGTTGGCGAGAAAAGTCGCTCATTAGTAACATGTTTCGGAGTTTACTATTACAACATTAAATATTCTTATTATTATTCTTATTTTGTAAATATTTTGTTTTTTCAATAAATATGTGCATTAGTGAAAAAAAAAATACAAATCAATTAAAAACATTCTAAGGGTTTTTTTAACAACTGGCATAGTCAACACAGGTTTCTCTGCCAACCATGGTGTAGTATTTATTTAAATATTTTTTTTAAATCATATTTTATTAGGGGCTTTTACCCAAATTGAGCATGCCAGCCCCATCGTAACTTAACCTATTGTTATTATAAATATTTAAAAAATAAATACTAACCTAGCCGATTGGGAACAAGGGTCAGCTAACACCGAATTGAAGGCAGCCTTATTATATGGATTCAATTTTAGATGTTATATCAGGTATTGCCTTTCGCCCTGGCTCCTGGCACAATCCCTTAAGATGTCTTCTACATCTTCTACTTCACTACAAACTTCACAGTTGGATGATGCAGTCTAGGTAAGTTAGTAACAAATAAAACTTTAAATCATGACAATATAAAAAAACTATATACGAAAACTGAACGACCTTGGACTTTGTATTATAAGAAGGAATATTTTGACACGTTTTCATCGTCAATGCTTTTGTCGTCTAGCCAAAATAATTTGCTTTAAAAAACTCATAAATCTATTTTAAAATGTAACCCTGTTACTTGTATTCACGTCGTTGCTGGAGCCTAACGATTTTGTTCACTTAATTTATGTCTAGGACGTTAGCATAAAACAAAATTCATAGCCACGCTTTCGGAGTAACTAGATTAAACTAGAACGTTCTAATGACTTCTCCTTCAGCTATAGACATCACTGAGCCTTCATAAAGCATAGTGGCTGTTGATAATGACCCGGTTAGACCATTTTTTTTATTGCTAAGATCTAAAAAATGCTACAATTTGCCAGCACCTTTCATAGCTAGTAATTGCGTATTTTATCGGCAATCCGGTATCGATTGAAGCGATCTATTGCATTGGAATTTTAAGAATCCCTTACAGTCACGCAAAAAAAAATTAAAAGACTCGGTTCCCACTTTAGGTGGCAGTGGAATATTATGAGTTGTAATAGTATGTAGTATACTTGAAAGTGGAACATTATGTGTTGTAGTAGTACTTCGTATACGTGTAAGTGGAATATTATGTGTTGTAGTAGTATGTAGTATACGTGGAAGTGTAATATTATGTGTTGTGAAAGTATGTAGTATACGTGGAAGTGGAATATTATGTGTTGTAGTAGTATGTAGTATATGTGGAAGTGACAAAGCTGATATTATACTGGTACATATCATAACATTAGAGATAAATCCATGGTTTTAGACGCTGAGGTTCAATTCCTAATCAAAAACAGATGAGGAAGAAAGTTATATTTTTCAAGTCTCGTCGCTAGACGAGCATGCCACTTGTCACTATGATCCTATAGTAAATATGGCAAAATGTGAACTAGAGTGTTTCTGATCAAGACTAGACTTGACAGGCACTAAAGCGGAGAAGAGACGGTTTTATATGCGAAGCGGGAAAAAGAAGTGGGAAAGCAAAGGAAAAAGGGATCATGCCCTCAGCCTAGCTCTGCACAGTCTGCAACTTTACATAATCCGTTGATCCGCAACGCGTCAATGGACACAGTCCGCATTACTCCCTCGCTAAAGAAGAATATTACTATCATTTGAATTTGAAAAATAAACCTTTTAATCTTAATTTTCAATGAGCTCATAATTAAGTATGACACCGATATTTTGTTTTCAAGTGTTAAGATGGTGAGGCATGTGCTAAGCAATCGTTTTTTTTACTGAAAATGATTCTGATTAATTCTCAACTACTTATTGTTGTTTAATTGTATTTGTTTGTGGATACAAGTATTCATTAGTGGTTTGTTGTGTAGTGTTTATATGTTACTCTGTATGTTTCAGTATGTTTTTTTAATCTTTGTCATCACATAGGCCTTTTTGTTTTTTGTGTTTTTTACATTGTTAATATATTTCTATTTGTGAAAACTTATAAATGACATTCTGTTGCTAACGTTTAGTTCTATTTGTTGTTGGATATTGTCAATAGTTTTCCTTAAATAAATAAATCTCTATAGATGTTAGTCTAAGTCATAACCAGTGATCTAGAGTCTCATGTTGTAGGTTGATCCATAAAGTTTAGTTTCTGCGCACACCGTGACAAATAGGCTTAGTCTACTCTAATTGAAATTTAATGTGCTCCTTCATTATAAGCCTTTGCAAGTCTCAGTATATTTATTTAGACAGATACAAAATTATAGCTTTATGCGCCCATCTGTCTTTTGCTTCTGCATCCCTATTCTTGATTCCTAGACTCTAACTTACTAAACTGTAGATTTGTCCTGGTTACAAAATAGTAAAAGTAAAGTATCATCACGATCCTTTCCCTTCCGGGGTGGTCAGAAACCACGCTTATGAATAAGCGGATTCACATTTAGCCAACTTTAATATAGGCCAATCATGACAAGTGGCAAACTCGTCGATGTCTCCAGCGTACCAAACTCGAGAAATGTTACAAATAAATTTAATATTTATTAAATTTATTTATTTAAATTAATAAATATTATTGTGTCCCGACCAGGAATATAACCCGGTACCTCCGAGTCCAAATCCACGGACTTAACCGCTAGACCACGGAGGCAGTTTTGATAGTTTGTTTATAATAGTCATCTACTATAAAATACTATTTATGATAGGTCTCTGTATTGTTTCTGTTTCTGTAAATTATCATTCCATAATTTTCATTACAGTAACAAATTGTTGTAATTAACGAACATAAAAAAGGTTGTTTAAGTAAGATAAATTTTGTTACTATAATTTACCACTTTATTAATTTAAAAACTTTATTGCTCTAAGTACAAAGTCGGACTTGTTGCCCGTAGACATTCTCTAACAGCCAAACCTTAGGGACTAATTTGAACAAATATAGATGCAATGAAATGAAAAATGTTAAAATATAAAATTATAAGATAATTTAACAAATATTATATTTATTTATTAAGGAAAACTATTGACATTTAATTCACAAGTATAGATACAAAAATAGAAACAGAAAGACATTTACAAGTTTTCACTAGTAGTGTTAGAATAATACATATTATGAACGATGAAAGCCTACAAACTATCACTTCATGCAATAAACTAATAACTATACAATAACAAAAACTATTATCGTTTAAAGAACCTTAGGTTAAACTCATTTCTCACCACTATTACCTTGTCATGAAAGATATCAACATCAGTTTCATCAATGAATGCATTAAAAGTATTACAAGCTCTAATTAAAAATGTATTTTGTCTGTAGTTAGTGCTCGCCATTGGTATGCGAAAGGTTATATACCTTTATATATGTATTATGATATGAATACAGTAAATACGAATATATACATTTATTCGAAAAAATAGTTACAACATATAAAATAAAATTAATATTAAGGATAGGGATATAAGACCCGTCCGCGTGGAATGGTGGCAAGAACGCTGGCTGCATTTCCCCGCTGAATTGCAATACTAATTCTCTGGGCGAAGAAAGAGCCAGCCCTCTTGTCACCGGAGGAGACAACAAGACGCGGTGTTATGTCTTTTAAAAACTTTTTTGCGCTTGGACTCCAAGGGCCCAGAGTTTCTACAGCAAACGGCACAAATATGTAATCTTTTAATATACTTACATACTTGCGCCGCTTGCTGGACTCCGCATTTTCCGCCGCGGCTCCCGCTTTATGCGCTGTCCCCCTGAGATGCGACGCGGCAAGGGTGTCGACGCACGTGGCTACCCACACTAGAGCACGTCCCCGTTCCCAGGGGACCAACGTCATACCATCGGGTCTCTTGCCATCATCTCGGATAACTCCAACAGGCTCTAGAAGAGCTGGAACCTCGATGGTGGCTAGAGCCCTTTTTATAGTTACTATACACAATATTATATATATACAAACACAAATACAACTTACTAACGTGGTTTAGTTCCGTTATTCATAAAGTGTGAATAGACCATTTTTTATATGACAATCTGTTAGTTGCCTGCCTTATGTTCACCGGAAGATCATTTCATAAATTTGTGGCAGTGACTACAAAGGAGTTGGAGACAAAACCAGAATGATGTGAAGGGACAGAAAGAAGAGAGTTGTGAGAAGAACGTAAAGATTTATCGTGGAAAGAAGAGAGATAGGCAAAATTGTCCTTGAGGTATTTCGGTGTCGCAGGCTTGTTGTCACTTTACTATGACATTAGCAAATTTGGTTAAATTTAATTTACAGATGTGTACAATGATTTTAAAATGGTTATGACAATACTCTTACACTTTTGCAAGACTGTACTATTGTATTATTATTACAACCCTTACTTTAATATCAATTCAATTAATTTATTAATCATAAGATACATTAAGTACACTCGGTTTTGTCAGTTATACATTATTGTTTACCAATCATAGCAGGATAGCAGAAGTATACCATTAATAGCAAAGAACAGCCATCGTCATTTACCACTTAACACTACAAACAATCAATACGTACATAGATGTTGCTGTACAAGGGCGTTGTCACTTAAAATCTAGAAAATAATATTAAAATTATATAATAAAATAATTATTATTTTAATGAAAGAAAAAAAAACTACAATATTGTGTATGTCAATCAAGTATATCAAGTGTTTGTGCGAAGACGTGTTATTCAAATTGGCCTCATTATAGAAAGGTTGTTGACCGTTACACCCTGTCCTATATAAAATCCATTTGTCCCTACCACAGAATTTAGAAAGAAATCAGAAATGCTATGTGTGATCACTGAACTATTTTAATGTGTTTAAAAGCTGTGGCTTGTCATAATCTGCAATAGAGTTGTGTCATTATAAGTTTTTGACTATACGAAATAATAAAACGTAACCGTTATCGATTTTCAAACAACGTTTTAATAACTATCTACTTCAAGTTAATCGTAAACAAATTTAAGACTATTTTATTTAGTTATCTAACTTATGAATACTACACAAAATTATGATTATTTATTAAAACAAAACAAAAAAAAACATCCACGTCACTTTCAAGCAACTCTCGCACTCACGCTTGGGCGAATATTCAATGCCCTAACTAACCTATTCATTTCACTCGGTAAGCAACGCTTCCCAGTCTGTCCGTTGCGAGATCGATACGAAGCTATTTCAAGTAGAGTGTTATAAAAGTTGATAGTTTTATATCGTTAGAAAACTAGCATTCGTTGTGAAGATCAGTAGATAGTTCAGTAACTATATACGCTCATCTCTAGTCTACGAAATACTCGTACATACAACAGTAATATGTTTTATATATTTTTTTGTATTCAATTAAATGCAGTAATATAAATTAGCAATCATGTACATATACTAGTATTTTTGTAGTATTTTTTTTATAAAGTTATAATTTTTCTTAATGTACGATACTCGTAAATTTATGTTTGCCATTTCTAGTTTATTCGACGTTATTTTGTCTTTGCCTACCCTCATGGCGACGTAACAATCACGCCTCCCAATAATTGTTCTTTACAGTAATTACTGGTTATAGCTGTTTCAGAAAGAAACAAATAAGGGGAACCAAATGAAGGGGAAGTGTATTTATTTATACCTTTATTTAGTGTTCTGATAATTGACGATTTTTGAAGTCGTACTTGAGCTTTCATTTGTTTTAATGTTATTGTTAATATATTGAATGTAAACCCTTATTCAATTACTGTTTTTACTAAATGTAGAGAAGCTTAAGCTGTTTTTGTTGTATGCTTAAATGTAGTTGTTTTTATCCTAAGATTTACTTCGTCTTAATCAATAAATTGACCACCTGCTAGTTCCCCATCGGCACTACCGTATATAAAATTCTCTTTCATGTCCATGTCATCTATATTTCATGTTAAATCGATACGAACAACGAACGGGTGCGGCCAATCCCTTACAATAGTCACGCAACGTTTGCCACGTGCTACCGGCAGGTGTGCTACAACCACCAGCTAAACCCATTTCCTACCTTAAAACAAACCTTAATAATTAACCAATAAAAGCTATAAACGTGTAGCCAGATCTGTTGTCGACTGTAAAGTATACTACTGACACACTACTGTAACTTTACAGCTTCTTATCTACTTTATCTTGATAGATAGCGATGTAATTGTTGAAGGAAATGTCAGGAATCTATTTGATGTTAATGACTTTACACTTAATAATAAACATTGGAAAGTTTGATACGATACTGTGCGATATGATGTTATTTATTTACACTTTTATTACGAAATGTAATTTATAAATCAAACTGTACTCGTGCACTGCAAACTATGGATTGCAATTGAAATTAATATTGTTCGTTATAAAAATTTAATTTACAACATATAGTTAAAGAAACAATAACAGTGTGCATACAAATAAATGCAGGCAGACACAAGAACACCAAATTAGTGAAAATTTTATCGCACAAAATTCTGGTGAAATATCAGGTTATCTTTTACGGAACTCAAAATTATGAAACCATAGCTTTCTTAACTATAAAAATAAAATGCAAAAGTTGATAAACAATATGTAATCAAGTGAAATTGTCCTAAATTTAGGGTATCTGTTAAAACGTCGCCTGAGGTTATTCAACCGTGACCTGCACTTAACCTTGGAGATGGTTGTGGTTCAAGAATGGAAAGGAAAGGAGATTTTAACTAAGTTAATGAGTAAAAAGACAGCGAAGCAGACATTGCGTCTGGTCTGTCACGATAATGTTGTAATTTAAGCTCTAAAGCACTAAAAATACTCAAAACTGATAAAATCGCTTCTCACGAGTTTAATATTTTTAAAAGTCACAATAATAAAAATATCTTAAAATTTTAATATGTCGTAAAAAATCATTTAAATTTACAACATCGTTTAATATTTAAGATAAAAATACCGTTAAGTACGAGCATGATACAGATTTATTGTTGCCGACACCTTATTTAATTGTATTTGAACAAACACATCGAGTTTAAAATAAACTTCATTATCTTTATCTATTGTTTATATTTCGTAACAAGGTTATTGTTCAAAATAGCTTTTTACAATACCCACTTACATAACTGTTCTATGCATTTTATGCGCAACTAGAGTCCAATTTGAAATCTTTCCGGATGATGTATTGTGATTGATGACTGTTGACTGCTTACAAAGGAAACGTTAATGGCTACGCAGCTTCCTTTTCTACGAGATTTCTATTAACTCTTGTTTCTTTATATATTCAACCATAATGATCTAAAAGAGACTTAAATGTGTCATCTGTTGCTTCTTTACGGTTCATAAAATAGGATATTACATTAGCTTTTTGTCTTCGTTCTCTTGGTTAATTAAAGTTGTCTACTTTCGCTTTGAGATTTTTCTCAGCTATTAAAGTTTGCTTTTACTAACATAAATCTAGTTTCGTTGGTATAAAAACTAGGCACAAATTTTATAATGACAAGATTTAATTAGTATAAATCATATAATGTTTAATAAACAATTTACCTTTTTTTTGGATGACATATAAATTTAGTTTCTCAGTCAGTTTCTTGTGAAGTGTAATTTTGTAACCGTCTTGAATACTCGTATAACTTACCTAGTTATTTTAATGTTTCCTTAATTATAAAGTTACGTTGCACTGCAAGTGCAACGATGTATGTAAAAACATATTTTCGCTTTTTAACACAACATTTTCTCCATTAAAAAAAAATATAAGCGATCTTGACCTTATTGTACTTACAAATCCTAAAACAGGCCTAAAACGCAATAAGGTATTCTTCACCAACTAACCTTGAGTATCAAGAAAGGTGATGAGCAGGTCTAATATATATATGTAATAATATTAGTTTATGGTTAGTTCTCTACATACATTATAAATATTTTATATTTATATTATGCTTTTTGTTGCTTACGTGACTTCATCCATGTTCCATATTTAAGATCGATTTATTATCACAGATAATTTTTGGCCGCTGACATTTATATTTGCACTTTTTCAAGCACTTATTGTTGCAGTTTATTATTAGATGATTGAATATAGAAAAAACGTATTTATAATAGCTGCATTTACTATGTATAGTACCAAACTGTATCATTAAAACAATTCAAGCTTCCAGTCTTCCCGTTAGTTAAAATTATTGTTTTTGCTTCTAAGGTTTCTGTAGTTTCTGCAATGCCTGGAGGCAGATTATAGTCAATTACATGATTAAGTTTCGGCTCGTTTATTTCTGGCCTTGGTTCTTATAACTTATAATTATTGCTACACCTCTGTCGGTCTAAACCACTCATTGTTACAGCTGCCACAACATGTACAGATATTTCTTATACATTGCTCGTCTTGACTCCTTTTTTATTCTAATGTTAAAAAGAAATGCGGCAGTGTATGACAAAATAGATTTTTAATCCAAGGCTTTATCAAAGTTTATCGTAATTGCGAGGTTGTAAAAGTGTAGTTTCTTTGTGCTTGATGCTGTGATTGTCAGCAACTGAAGATTGATATGATAATTTACTATGATTATTATTATTGTCGTGATAGTCAATATATATATTTTTTATATGTTGCACGTATATTTTGAAAAAAAAATACTTAATCTTTTAAATTTTATTTATTTCCTTTTTCGTCTTTATTGTTTCGCGTTACCAACCGCTTGATTTACACTTGGATGATACTTAAAAATCTTTATTCAGCAGTGAGGTTTCATGTATTGTCGAATTATAAGTTTGGAACTTTCAAGTGTGGACTCAACTACCACAACTGCACGTGTGAGAAGTTATTTTTAGTTTAAGACTTGAAATTGAACTTCGTAAATGTTGAAGCACTAAACCACTTCTGTAAAATGTTTCATTCATCATAATATGAAATCTAAAAATATTTCCCCTCTTATTTTCGATCGGCAGGCCGAACCGTAACCAAACTGCAGAACATTACAAATACAAACTTTCCTACTAATCAAATGTAATGGATATAATTGGTATGGTCTATTGTGTTATTATAATTTTGACAGACGCGTAACGGCTCTCATGTGCTGATATCCTGCTAAAGAAACTAATAATGTGTGGGCTAATTATGAGCTTCTAGAGATTTAACCGTTAGAATAAATGCATTGCATTTATTATTATTTGTACAAATAAAACCTTTCCACTGTATTTAGCTTTACGGTGTCTGTAATAATTTTATTATCTGTAAGCGTTTTATGTACATTTATCTTTGTTTATTACATTGTATTATTTATTTATTGGCTACTTTTTAACCCAATTTTCTTACTTCTACCCACTTCACTAATATGTTTAAATAACTTCTAACTACACTGCATTTGTGGTCTAGAGGTTAATTGGATTTAAAAGGGCGGAACACAATAATTTATTTGTGATATTTCTCGAGTTTGGTACGCTAGAGACATAAAAGTTGGCTAAATGTGAATCCATTTATTAATATTATTTGACATCAGTAGAAAACGTAGTTTCTATGTACGGGAACATTTGTGATGATACTATACTTTACAATCTTGGCAGCGTAGTCGTACTAGTCTTTCGAGCGATGGTAACATTGTCGCTATATCTCGCGGACTGCTGTTTTGATAAGGAGTGTTAAAGCATCAGAAAGAAGGTTTCTTAAACCCAGTCCATCATTCGTTGTTTATTTATTTATTATTATTACAAGGCAACACTTACAGCTAATGCCAAACACGTGGGCTCTTAGTCAATTTATACAATTGTATATATATTAAATTTACACATAGGTAGCACTTATACAATTGGCTAATAATACTGTACTATGTTGTCTACTAGGTACAGCTATTAGCAAATCTTAATACTACAATCGGCGATTCCAGCAATCGCTAATCGCTAATCTCTTGCTTAGTACCATTCCACAGCCGCGAGCCCTCTCTCGCTTCACTAATAATAGCTTGATGAATAAGTGGCCTGTATACCACACTGTAATAAGGTCATCGACTAAAGCTGTGGGAGTGACGACATCTGGCTTGTCTATGGACTTTTATATTTATCCTGTATGATATTCAAAGGGTTAACGGTTTTTAGTTTATGTTTTATTGTTTAGAATTCAAGCTTTAGCAGTTCCTATACGTACATTTTTCCTTTTTATAATCAATAAATCCTTTTAGTTTTCCCATATTTCATCTGTATTTTTATAATCCTTATCGATATTTATTTTGTTACAGGTAAGACGATTGAAAGTACCTACAATAAATATACAACTAACGGTTAAATCTCTGAGGTACGATATTTTAATATTAATAGGATTACAGTATAAAATTAATCAATTAATAGAATTACAGTATAGAATTAATCACCATGTTAAATTTAAGTTTAAAATAGCCATTGAGTCAGTTTAAAGCTTGTTATTCATCATTTAATGTTATTTATTTTCATGTCTCGTCACCAATTACAATTATAATGAATCGTTTGCTACCGTCAACGGTTTATTTAAATAATGTGGCCATATTTTATGGCGCGACTTATCTGATATACCCTGAAGCTCTGACGGGATTTTGTAAGTAGCTGCTTCCTACAATATACACTGTAGAATATAATTACTTTGACATATATCTGGTACTTAGTTATTATATTCAACTCACTATCTTTCACCGTGTTTTGATACTTTATTTGTAGAATTCTTGGTGTTTTTTTAAACCAAATCGGATTTCGAAGCGCCAGTAATAGTCTTTTTCTTTTTGTAAATAATCTATAAAAGGTCAGAAAACAACCCTAATTTTATTATTATTATTTTATTTAAGGACCAGATTCATATTTATTGACTACTATTCTGATGATGTCGACGTCTCTAGCGTAGAGACTTGAAAAATATCACAAAGAAATAAAATAAATTATTGTTTTCCGATCAGGACTATGTGTCTAAATCTGCGGTAGTAATTTATAATTATTATTTATTTCAAATTATATTACTCCAAATGTTGCCAGTATTGTAGGATGTCTATAAACTTTGTTAATATTTATTTTGTTTACTTTGGATATTATTATATTCCTCTGGTTCATTTTGGTCGTAGTCACAAATGTAGTTCCCCAATCAACTGGACAAATTTATTCAAAGAGTTCATTAACTTCATTCACACATAATTTCCTATAACGACTGACGGTAACATACACGCAGTGTGTGTTTCGGACACGTGGGTGTTCATTCTTTGCTGCGAGTAGGTGTTTTAACAAGACAGTAAACTTTTTGGGGTCATCAACAAATTGTATCACACTTTATCTATTATTTAAATAAAATGCTTGACGTTGGAAATTTATAGCGTTACAAATGTTATCAAAGTTAATAGTACTGTATTGATATATATTCAAGTAAACTTTCATTTAAATTATATTCTATTTGATTTTTCTCATTGTCTCTATTTTCTAAGCTGTTTAGAAAACACCAAAAGCGTTTCGAAATGTACTTGATGTTATTATAAACGGTGGAAGTCTAAAATTCTTGAGTGCTACAATCTGAAGGGTCATCTACCACTTACCAGGTTACACGGGCCTCAGTATTGTTTCTTAACGATTGTATAGATAATATCACGACTCTATGAATAAAGGCGCTATCTAATGCATTAAATCTTCAATTACTATTATATCTAGATAAATGAAACGCAATATTTTTATTCTCGTTAACTTTTTGCTTTGCTGCTCGTAGTTTTCTTTGATTTTAATGCGATTGTGAAGTTCTAATTTATTGTTACCATCCAGTTTTTAATTAAAATTTATTTCGTTTGAAAGTACGATTTTAATGTTTGCCCTTGTAGTTATTGTTTACATCACACAAATACACTTTAAACAATAAAATTAACTGCTTTATTATAAAATACATTGTTTCATAGGTAATTTTTATTTTATTGTTCTTGCTCAGTCAATTTATATTCTACATACAATACGATCAATTTGAATGTGCGTGCAGCTCTCATATTTTGTAGTCAATGAATATTACTAAACTAGTATTGTGAGTAACACACAAGTGTTATTTATGCATTTGCGGCATGTGATTGTTACACAAATAAAATTTGTAGTTTCATTTGCTTCTATATTGCCGTTAGTATTTGTATTTTTATTTATTTGTTTTTAATTTTAGATTAGCAGTTAATAGGCTACTTCTTAACGACATCAGCCACTTTTCAAACATTATACAACCTATCCACGTAACACGGTAGCAATTGCAATTTGTTATCATAACCCATCGGTTGGCGATGAGTTATTGCGTACACAATATCTCCGGCCATTATCCATTGTGAGCTTTCCTATATTACTTACAAACATTCACACGACTTATTTGACATCATTAGTTAAAGTTTCTTCCTTGTTATTAATATTGTCTTATTAATCTGTCAATCTATCATTGCAATCATCATTATCAATTATATTTAAATTTACACCTATACTTAAGAAGACAACTTATTTGTTAGATGTATGGTATTGTATGAAATTAATAATATTAACAAAACACCAAATCAAATTAAAAACAAGTAATAGAAAAATAATTAAAGAAAATAAATCTGTTTTACTTTTATTATTCGTAGAGGATGATGAGGTTATTAGAAATGCGGCACTAATTCATAATAGTATAGTAGATATATAATATAATAAATATAATAGAGCTTGTAAATCTATTTTATTACCAACCTAAACAGTATTGCAGAATTTTAAGCCTCACGTATTATGGCATAAAATAGGTTACCGATCCGTCCAGTGAGCAAATACCCGAGATCTGAAGTGATTTATTAAGGGTTAACAATGAGGTCATCTGATAAAACGAAATTTATATTATTTAAATTTATTGATTTATAATAAAAGCACCCAAGGTGGCTAGAACATTGTCCAACTATAACTATTTATTCATCTGTACTCTTTATAATAATAATATTTATTTAGAATAACATGATTCAATGGGTTAGTAACAAACAAAGTTATAAAACATGTATTTACTTATTGTACTTTATATGTATTATTAAAATAAAAGTAAGAAATTATTTATTGGTACAATGATTTGAAGAAAAAAACTGAATTATTAATTAAAGTAAAAACTTAAGTTTAAATCATAAATTACTATTAATAAAAATATACCTACTTAATAAATAAAAATACAACTAAAAACTAAAATAAAAAAAATCAAAAATAAAAATATTAAAAATAAAAAATTTGCTCCAAATGGCTGCCAATGGGCAAAGTGCCAAGGATACTGGCAGCATTGCCACGTTGAATGGCAATGCTGATCTTTTGGCTCAAATATTGCCCAGCCTTTTAAAACAAAACTATAAAACTATGTTAGTACTAACATAATTTACTTAATATACATTTAAGAGCTTAACGCCCATGTCTCCCCCCACTCGATCGCACAATCCAACACCTCAAAAGATTCCTCAAGCCCGAGAGAAACCCTCCAGGAAACAAAACTACGGACACCCTACTTATAGGATATACTTTCACTTTCATATACCTAATTTTAAATTGAAAAATAAAACTGACAACGCTCCTTTACAGCAGAATCTACATTTCGGTAGTGTTTATATTACTTAGGTTTAATTTGGTATTGACGATGGCTGTTCTTTGCACTAATGGTCGATCTTTTGCTATCCTTTCATGATTTGTGAACTGTTAATTGTATAACTGACAAAACCAAGTGTACGTTATGTATCTTATGGTAAAAAAATGAATTGAATTTCATTTAGACACAGAAAAATAGCATAAACTTTTATAACCTTAACTTTCCCCAATTTTACTAAAACAAATATATCATATACATTATGTCATGCATTTGAATTGCTGCAATCATTGCAAAGGTGATCCAGCGTTATATGCATTGAACATGGATGTTGCACTTACGTTTCAACAATTATCTCCAATAAGAGAAGCCATTTCTTATATCCAACAAGATTCAAATATTCAAATGTAAATTTGAATTACCGTGAACAATTCTTTTATTATCGGTAACTAGAGCATCCTATAAATGATAGCTAGCGTGTGAAGTGTTCTTTATTTTTGGAAACTCAAGGTCGCTGGACTCGTTCCAGATTTTTTATTTGCGCTCTTGCGGTGTGTTGAAGGGCTTTGTTGAAGTGAAGTGGTTTGCGAGGTTTATAACATTTATTAAATTATTGTCGGCTTATTAAATTTCCGTATGATCCTCCGTTCATATATTATATAAACTTAGCTTGTTTGTCTGTATCTCTTTTATAACGAAAAAAGTATGTATTATGAAACACAACTAAGAAGTTTAAAGTTGACATAATTGTTTATACTGGAATTTGAGTATTTGCTTGTCTCATATTATTGTTCCCTTATATATCTGTTTGTTTATTGTTTTACTCCTAAAGTTTACCCTGGTATTCCTTCCATACCACTACCTCACCACCAATATTGCGCCGCCATCTTGGTACAAATAACTAACCCTTTTTTCGAAAATAGTTTTTATACTAAAATCTTTTAACTCTTAGTGCAACATTACAATATCCGGTTATCGCAAGAAATTTAAATTCTTATATAATAAATGTAATTTTATTCGCATTTTCAGATTAGTTTAAAATCTTACGCAGAATTACACGTTAAATAGCGTATACAGTAGCGCTGTCTCCTGTTTGTTATTACAGGGTGCTGGCGAAAGCGGGCCATGACTTCAACAACACAGTTCAGCAAATTGCCGATAAAATGGTGCCCATAAACCCCACACGTGGCTCCAAGCCATACCATTATGTACGCATGGTATTATCAGTTTCTCTTTTGGTTTATCATTACTTACAATTACTATTTGTTTTGTTGTTTTTAGGTCTGTACAGGAAACATTTAATAAACATAAGTAAGCTTTTATTTCATCTTGTGTTAGACCAATGGTTCATTATGACCTAGCCTCTCCTCATTTTATTGTAAGGCTTCTTTTAATCTTTATAACTCCAAGTACATTTTGTTTTTGGGTCTGATTATTTTATTGTAAAAATCATAATAAATATTTATAGTAAATATTTCGTGTTTGTATTCTAGTACCTACTCGTATCTCTATAAGATGTCTACGATAAATATTTGAAATATTGCTTGCTTAATCTTTAGATATCTTGGAATGTGATGATAAAAAATCGGTGAATGCATTTTTATATTTGCTTCATATTTTAATGAAAATATTAAAATGAAAATTACACTTAACATTTACTTTTTATCATGACTACTTATAATTAGGCTACATAAATAAATTGCTCAATATGCTCTCCATTGTTTTGTTTCGTTTACATAATCTTATCAAAACCAAGATCAATCGTAGATCATCCGATGTTATTTGTTTCGTCACATGATTTAATCAAAATCATGTCGCGACTTTTACTGATGTTATTAGCATCTGATGCCATTTTGCAATTCCTGTTTGTGTTATTTATGGCTTTATAAAATGTATTTAGTTTAGTGGACCAAATATTGAATAATAAATTTAGATTCTAGATCAAAAAATATTATAATATAACTACCACTACTACCCGTACCTTAATACATAAACAAGAACTTCATGTGCTTCGTTTCTCGAATAATCTCGGAACTTAATAATAAATTATTAAGTTTGGTTGATGAGGCCATACAAACGTGTGTCGTATTTGCATAGTTCATTTGTATTTGATAGATTGCCTGTAACACCATGCTTGTCGTTCGACATGTTAACATCACTACTCAAATCAACTATGACTGATGAATGCCATATATCATTTGCATTGGAAAGTAATTCATTTATTAATGTATTTGAACTTATATGTTTTTCTTTGATTGGGCTGTTGTCTTCTTATTAGGTCTGTACACGAGTAGAAATTATTTAGTTTTGCCATCTATTTGTGCTACTTGTATGATTTGATATCTGGCCAAGCAACGTGGCGAGAGTAGACCAAATTCCTTAGATATATGTTCTGGAGGGCTCATCATTATCATTGAAAGTCTAGCACCCGTATTCTAAGAGGTTTTCGTAACGGCTCCTCCACTCAACCATTCTTCAAGCTGTCAAACGGGTTCCCTCAAGGCATCCTCGAAACTTTTTTTTAGTTGTAAACTGTCCAAACCTCGGAATATACCCATATGTTACCATTTTAAATATTTCCGGTAAGACAAGTATTTTTTCTAGCAACATTATCTTTAATAAATCTTTTGTATTCCAGTATTCTAAATCTTTTATCAGTATTACCACACGCTCTATCACTTTTGACATATATGTATGTATAAGTCTGTCTCTTTCATATTATGAATATTCATATGTCACGAATATTAACACAATTTTGTAACGAAATCTGATTTGAATGAGTTTGACAATTTGTTTAAAAATGTGTTCTTTAACTAAAATAAATAATTTAACTAATTATTTTTTATTATTCGTCCATAGGAACCTATAGGAACACTTGAACTTGTCTCGGTTACAATTTTATACTTAAATATAACTCTATAAAAATATCCAGGTTAACAGTAAATGAAGAATATTGGATGGATTGAGCTGCTGTTGGCAAGGAACAGTCAGTTAAGTCCAATGCTGTAAAGTTTATATATTTTATATAAAAAAAATTGCCTATTAAAATTAAATTAACAAATTAATAGCAGATGTAAACAGGCGTTGTCAGTTATAAAATAAAATTAAAGCTAAAATAATAAATAACACGTATATGTATATATGAATGTCCAATTTAAATAATATATAAATTTTCAAAACGTTGTCAAAACAAATGTCGCGCCTAGTGTCTAGGTATTCTTTTGTCGAATAAAAACATTTATTAACCAGCATTTGTTTGACTCTTAATTTAATCTGTTTTAGTGGCAGCTCCCTTACAGTAACTGGAAGCTTATTAAATTTCTCTGTTGCCATTGCCCATTGCATAACAATTTCGGCTATATTGGGTACTTTTATTCGCTGGAATGATTATTCTACTAGTAAACGCGTTTTAAAATTGCAATTACTCCCAAGAGTTTTTAAAAGTTCTGGGTGGCTTTTTACAAATAAACAGCTTTCAAGTATGTAAATAGAAGTTTTTGTCCAATAAAGATTATATTTATATTCACTGCATTTTTATTTTTTAAATTTAGAATCTCGTTCCATAATTTTACATTTATACTTGTGAGCTTTAAAATTAGAATTATTAAAATACTGTGAATAAATAACCTATCGACATGTTTTCTAATTTAACCTTTCGCCAGAATTCCTTGTAAACTGTGTGTATTTTTTATCGGTCGTGATAGGTTTGTAAGATTGTCTTACAACCTTTCTCTGTATGAAATTAGTGTTGGATGTCATTTGCATGTTAGTGTCGATAAGTGATGAATTGTGAAGTTCCATGTTGATTGATGATAGTTTCTTTATCTTTTATTGTAATTACTATTTCGGCGAAGGGGTTCGTTGTTTTAAATGGACTAATGCATCATCATAAAGCATATCAGGGTAACTATAATCTTACATCTGTCGCACCAATTTGATGATGTGGAAAGCTCTCACAGTCTGGGTCATTACCCATTACTTATAATATAAAGTTTTTGAGTTGTATGAGTGTTTTTTATTGGAATTAGTAAAGCCTAAAAAGTTCTTTAATAGCAGTAAAATCATTTGATTGCATTGCTGCTAGAATTTTGATAATATGTCACAAATTCCTGTTATAGTATCGCAAAGCATATTGTCAAGCCGATGCTTCGTCCTAATTTCCCACTTGCGGTTATGTAAATGAAAACTTACTTGTCTTGGTTATTTCTCAAATATATTACCGTTGTCGTAGAAATCTTAGAGTCCTTTCTTTAGTCTTCTTTATTCAGTTTTAAACGAGCCTACGACACCGAAACACTTCAAGGACAAGTGCGCCTTTCTCACATCTTTTCCCGACAAATCTCTTCTTTCCTACCACAACTCTCTTCCTGCTGTCCCTTCCCATAATTCTAGTTTTGTTTCATTTGTAGTTGTTGCCACAAAAGTCGAATTATCTAACACAAAATTATTTTTAGTATATTACATATTTATGTGTAGTTAGGTTAGTTATAAAATATTACATACATACATATCTTCACGCCAGATCCCTTGCGGGGTAGGCAGAGACAATTGAGCGCCATTTGACACGATCACGACATACCTCTTTCGCTTCGTCGACATTCATTAACCTCTTCATACATGCCCTTTGGTTACGAAGACTTTTTAATGCACCTTCAGTCAGTGTTTTATTTATTTGATCGTGATATGTGAGTCTCGGTCTGCCAGGGCCTCTTTTACCCACAACTTTCGCATTATATATCTGATTCGTCAATCTTTCATCGCTCATCCTTTCAACATGCCCGAACCATCGTAGCATGCTTTTCCTTATTTTTGTCCCTATGCTTTCCTTCATACCAACCCTTTTCCGTATTTCGACGTTACGTATGCGGTCCGCCAAAGTGACGCCACATATCCGCCGCAACGACCGCATTTCTACTGCATTAACCCTACTCTCATGCGTAGTCTGACATATCCACGTTTCGCTTCCATACATCAGTGTTGGTACCAACATGGCATTGTGTATGGCGAGCTACTCTTAATATTAATTTTAATATGTCTATACATATCCTTCAGTTAAGTGTTTAAAGTTGTCCCAATGGTTGGCTATGGTAGAATGACTCGCGGTATTAAAGCCCGCCTTTATCTTTGCACATTAAAGTGTTAAATTAATAAATAAATTAATATAAGCATACGTCCTCCTTGCGTCGTGTTTCCTCATTGATTGCGTCTTGATGATCGCACGCCACCCGTTCCTGTCTTCGGCGGCATGCACAGCATCATGGACGCTAGTGTTGGTGATGGAGCGGATTTGGTCGGACCAGCGTACCGGACTACGGCCTCTCGGTCTCTTTCCTTCCACCTTGCCAGTAACAAAAAGTTTCTCCATGTTATCCCCTCCTTTTCTGGCAATGTGTCCGAAGTACTGGAGTATCCGACGAAGGCATATGGTGGATAGCCTAGTCGATATGTCTAGTTGGTTTAAAATCGATATGTTAGTTCGATGCTCAGTCCACGAGATCCTCAGCATTTTTCTCCAACACCACATCTCAAAAGCATCGATACGCTTTCGGTCAGCGCACTTTATAGTCCATGTCTCAGCGCCATATTGGAATATAAGCATACGAATATCAGATTAAGTTATGGTTTTAATATTGTGTACTTTGGCCCACTTTTTAGGTTCACAAGAATTTTTTTAAAGGGCAATAATAAAACTCCCCCGGTCGATACCAATTAAGTTACGTAAATAAAAGTTTGTAAGTTTAATTAACGCGAGTACTAAAAGTGCCAGTAACGATGATAACCTTATGTAACGCGCTTTTAATCACGTTGCTATAAACCGCTGTTTTAGCAAATTTTTGAAATACAATCTATACTTCCATACTATCTATATTAAGAATATAAATTTGTTGAAAGGATGAGCGATGAAAGATTGACGAACCAGATATATAATGCGAAAGTTGTGGGTGAAAGAGGCCCTGGCAGACCGAGACTCACATATCACGATCAAATAAATAAAACACTGACTGAAGGTGCATTAAAAAGTCTTCGTAACCAAAGGGCATGTATGAAGAGGTTAATGAATGTCGACGAAGCGAAAGAAGTATGTCGTGATCGTGTCAAATGGTGCTCAATTGTCTCTGCCTATTTGCAAGGAATCTGACGTGAAGATATGTATGTATTAATGTAAAAAAATACAAAATAACATAAATATTATTACAAAGAATAGGAATATAAGTTCCGTCCGCGTGGAATGGTGGCAAAAACGCTGGCTGCATTTCCCCGCTGAATTGCAATACTGATTCTTTTGGCTAAATAAGAGCCAGCCCTCTTGTCAGCGGAGGAGACGACACTTTTTAACAGGAGAGCCCATGAACTCCAAGACATTTGGCACGCAATATGTTTATGTATGTTTATGTTCATAATACTTGCATGTAGTTTATGTTATTGCTTGGTATGTAGTGTATTTATAAATTAGACTAATATTATTAGATTGTTGCACCCTGCCCATAATCTCTCACCATCCCAAAGGTTATTTGTCAGAGAATGCCTAACAGGCATTAAACTCGCCTATGTACCTAATTTTAAGTTTTTTTGCGATAAATAATTTAAAATAAAAAAAATGTTCTTGCGCAAGAGTCTCGCAAGACTCCTGCTTTGACTCAAAATGTATTCATTAATTTTTTTCATAAATTACAGCCCCTAGAACACAGCGTCCTAGACCTACACTGTTGGAGATGGGCCTTCCAGGACATATATCTGGAGAATTTGGCCTACACTCGCCACGCTGGCCAGAGGGGACGGCGAGGATCTGATGTCGATTTTTAATGACAATTTATTAACGATTCCATAAGTTGGTATTAGTAGAACCGGACCGACGGCTTAACGTGCTCTCCGAGGCACGGGAACGGTGGTGTTGTAATGTAAATTTATAACAAATATACGTAAGAAAATCCTATGTAGGATTTGAGAAAAGCATATTACAACCGAGCCACCACCGCGCCATATATATAATAAATAATAATAATAATAAATATTTCCAGACAGGTCACACAGCGCCATCTAGTTTCCGTGGTAAGCTACGAGGCTTGTGTTACGGAAACTAGATGGTTGATAAACTACATATTATACTTTTTTTTTGTAAATATATACATATTATACATATAAAAACCCAGACCGAGACAAATTATACAATGTACAACTTGCCCCCGGTGGGAATCGAACCCACGACCTCCCGAGTTCACGGCAACGTTTGTTACCACTAGACCACGGAGGCGGTCAAAATAATATAATATACATATGTTTGTTTCTAATTGTAGTAAGGAAATCTTGTGAGACTAGTGTCTTTCCGCAAATATCTATCACGAGAACTGCTCAAATTTAATTTAAATTTGGAATGGACCACCACGTATCCAAAAATGTATACATATCTATACCAAAAACTACGCTATAAATGATGTTTCGGCTCTTAGACTTAACCTTTAATAGTTACCCCATGCCATGTTCGTAGTTACGTGAAGCGTATGCAACCGCAATTAGAAGATAATCACTGGGAGATGAATTTGAGAAGGCTAGTTCAACTTCTGGTATTCTTACACCACTCCGGGGTGGAGTTGGATTGTAAGCAGGTGACGAGCGTAGCATTGTCCGACGTCTGGCGTGCAGAAGGGCCAGATTTCTCATGAGAGGAGGAGATCTGCCGCCTCTTCCTTTGCTAATATGCCAGCCGCCAGACGACACGCATGAATTCGTCCAGTGTTTTGGCTTGCGTCTGTGGTGTTAATACTCGGCTGGTCGCAGTGGATGATTCGCGCTCGTGTGGCTCTTTGCGTCTTGTTGTCGATTAATTTGCGGCTGTGCAAATCGATCATGACCTTGTGGTGTCGGAGAAAGTCAGCACCTAGTATCGGACGACTGACTGCTGCGACGATGAACTCCCATTTAAACTCTCTCTGTGGGCCCAGATCCAAACTTAAGCATTTTGTTCCATAGGTGTTGATTGTTGTCCCGTTGGCTGCATAAAGTTGGTAATCGCTGCAGTGACGTTCGCAGCGGTCTTGGGAGGTGCGCTGATGTTGGCTCCCGTGTAAATAAGAATTTGTTTTCCGGTTTTCTTATCTGTCATGAATAAGTCCATCTGCATATCCCTTTGGATTACGTCGTTCCTCACATAAATATAAAAGTTAGTGGTTGTCCAAAATAACCACAACAAAGAGACTGACGGATTGGAATTTGACATTGTTTATTACGAATGTTAAGGTTGTTTGTTTGTTCGCGTGCTCGCGTGATCTCTGTACAAAAGACTACTCATTACAACTGCTAGGAAACGTTTGTTGTTTATATCACGTGCTATGTTTTTTTACACTAAAACTCTTGTGGGTGTAGACGGATGAACAAGTATAGACGATTCTGTTTGCCTACTATGTGCTGCTTAGAGGTCTTTTCTGCTATCGATATATAGAGTAGTACCACTATACACTACATCTGTAGACATTTTAGTTTTTACTATATCTATGTCGTATTCCTAATGAGACAATAGTTTTACCGATTAAAAAAAATATATATGCACTATATCTGTATGTAATATACTAATATATTGATATAAAAAAAAAGGTTTTTTTTCTGAAAACTATTTTTATGGTATTGTTTTATTGTTAAATAATAAAATAAATAACTTTGCACTCTGTATAATGTATTGATAATTCTATTTTGTATTTGACATAGATTTAATTTTGTTATTTTGTACAACATATTGTTGTATGCTTTTATTGTAAAATCTTAAACGGAAGTGTAATAAAATGATTTCACTTTTATTTCAAATTTACACCCTGTTATATTTATACAGAGCTATATTTTCTATTTGACATTGGTATAATCTCTCATTAGCACATGAGCTGGTCAAGTTAGTTAAAATCATCTGACCGTAAAACAGCATATGTCAGAATCAGCGTTAATCACTTCACTAGTTTAACCACAGATATAATATACTCTGCAAAACTCCAATATAAGACTTTAATTTCATAGCATTTAGATCCAAATTATTTGTATTAACGAAAATAATTTGACAAATTACATTCTCGGTCACTTTCTCTTCAGTAAAGTGACGTGAACTGTCAAAATTATCACCCATTTTAACACGCTGAGGTTCAGTTCCACTACCGTCTATCAGCTATAAGCTAGAAACTAATCACAACTGCCTCCGTGGTCAAGCGGTTAAGTCCGTGGATTTAGACACTGGACACAATAATATTTATTAATTTAAATAAATAAATTTAATTTATTTGTGATATTTCTCGATTTTTGTACGCTAGAGACATCGACTAGCTTGGCACTTGTCATGATTGGCCTATAATAAAGTTAGCTAAATGTAAATCCGCTTCTTTATAAGCGTTTTTTCGGACCACCCTGAAAGGGAAACGGTCGTGATGATTTTATTATATATTTTATACTCAATTTACATGATCAGTCGACGATAAGATAAACATGTCCTACATCTTATTTTTCAATATCATTTAAGTTAAATGAGCCTGCTACACCGAAATACCTCAAGAGCAAATTTGCTTTTCTCTTTTCTCTTCATGACAGGACGTTGCGATCATCGCATAACTCTACCCTTGCTATTCCCTCTCATCACACTAGTTTTATTGCCAAAAATCTGTGGAACAACCTACTCTTAACCATCCGACAGGCGCCAAATAGAACATTGTTTAAAAGATGGTTTTCACACACTTCTTAAAAAGATCCAAACAACTATAAGTATGTATATATTGTATTATTTACTAGTAAGTAGTTTAGTTTTAGTAGTATTTTAATTTCTCCCTTATATTATGTTTTATAATTTGCGCGAACCTTCCACATACAATGTTCCTAATGTCCCTAAGGTTGACCGAGTAAGAATGTCTAGCGGCATTAGGTCCGCCTTTGTACATAGTGCAAAAAGTTTTAAATAAATAAATAAGTAATGAAAACCCTCTCGCCTAACGACAAAACAACATAGTGGTAGGGAATGGTTTTATTAACTAGTTGATATAGTCTATGGTCAGGCGTCATCTGGTACATTTGATGCAACTTTAAACTTTAATTGTAACAATTACAGATATTTTGGTACAATCCAGCCTTAAAATATCTTTAATTAACACGAAATCATACAGAACCTGTACGCATCGGAAGACAAGAAAACTGACAATTATGTTGTCAATTAATTAGCCTCTATACAGATGGTCCATAGTCTTCTTAGTCCATATATGTATAGATTTATTTTTTACTTAACAAAAATTGAATGTTTCTTGAGCTATAAAATAGTCTACTGCCACTCGCTTTCTAGTCGGCTATGAGACAAATCCTTAATAAACAGAAGTGGTAGTAATATCACATATTCGTATGTGTGTTAACTTGGTTTTGGTGTCAGAAAAAATCTATTGCTAATCTTCAATTTATGATGTAAGATCGTAATAAATATTTCGTGAATTACAAGATCAGAAGTGATTGATTACGATCCTTGAAATAGAATGAGTACAAAAAACAAACAATCTTCCATTTATGGCTACACGTTTCGATAATCATACAAATATTTTCAATGCAAAATAAGTATTGTCTGTCTGCCTATTTATCTCATTATCACGCTTATACTACCTATGGGTATCAGAGAATGCCTAGCGGTATTAAGTCCCACCAGCCTACTTCGGATCATCCGTCCATCTGGCAGGGGGTCGTCCCACTCTGCGTCTTCCTTCGTACGTTGTCTTCACTCCAAAACCCCTACGCGGCCACGACTCGGACTTAGCTGTTAAGGCACGCAGGGCCAACAGTGAGAGAGAGACGGTTTATAGGGTTTTAGTCCGTAGGCGCCTTGGGGTCTCCTTAGGAGGCCTGTCCCCCCCCACGTTGGCCCTTCAGGCAGGGGGCGTATCATTGATGATTTATCGATACACCGTGTTTAAAAAAAAATCCAGAACCCATACCCAATTATATGTTTAGTCTATGATACTGCTGCGATTTTAATAAAATTTGGCTAAGTTGTTTCTTGGAATTTAGGGATAGAGATAGGGTTTGACGTCTCCATCTGAGCACAACATGTGATTTTCTTTACCTACAAAGCGAAGGTCAAACTAATAACAACAAAACAGTAATTTCAAGAGATTATTCCGGTCAAACGGCATTTAGCTGCAATCTTGCAGTATTGTTCGCATCAAGTGATGGAGTCTAAAGTCACGATAAAGTGATTATAGGCACTCGAGATGAATACATAAAGCTGGACGAAAATCTGCATAGAGACTTGTGCATCCGGACCGGTGCAGGCAGGTGTTACGACACCTGGCGCAAAGATCAGGTAAAAAACCTTCTGTTCGATCAAGTAAATAAAACTACTTGACTGCAGACTCGCGTTCCTTATTCTGTATTTTTGTAGTACATTACGTTTTTTTATTAAATTTGTGCTAAATACTCATAATAAGCTTAGTACTAAATTACACGTAATGTAATAATAATAATAAATTCAACTTTTAAAACGTTCGCGCATATTCATAATAGTTTTTATAATTTTAACGGGTATTTACGCGATTTACCTTAGAGACTCTAATATATGTCTCTAAGGTATATGTCTATAATAAATATGTCTCTAAGGTAAATCGCGTAAAGACCCGTTAAAATTATAAAAACTAATAATAAATTCTTTATTGTACAGAACCAAAAATATTTATTTATTTAAATACTTTATTGCACTTAAAATGCTAAAACATAGGCGAGCTATAACGCGATAAGGCATTCTTCACCAGAGCTAACCTTGGGGATCATGAAAGGTGATGGGCAGGATGAAGAAAAATATTAAAATAACTTAAATTACTAAAATAAACATAATTACGGATTTATAGCACTCAAAAATACATATACTCTTTCTTTATTTTTTTTTTTATTTTTGTGATATTTTTTTTATTGATAGATTTTATTTATTGATAGATTTTAATATTGATCTAATTCATATTTTATAAAATGAAAAAAAAAACCAAATGATAAGCTACACAATGTTATGTAAGACAAATTAAATAGATGTTTTATTCTGAGTTAAAAAGTGGAAGCGGACATGACCGCTAATGTGAAATATAAAATTACACGATTGTCATTTCACATTCGTCTACTTTTTTCCATTATTTGACCGAGACTATTGAAAGTGCGATTATAATCTACAATCAAGTTTACGTAACAGTTTTCACACTCAAAATAATATTTTTTGCATTATACTTTTAACTATTGCACAATACATAATTTGCGGGCGGAGCTTGCTTTGAGAAGTCAACTAGAAAGGTCTTTATCTGTCTGTCACTCATTTTAGCGTACGCCATATAGTAATTAATAAATCTCGACTTGTTTTAGACTAAGTAGGTTAAAGCGTTCAGTCATCATGAAGAGAAGCTCAGTTGTAACAATTATTACATTTATCATTACAGCCCCTAAAACACAAAAGTAGTATAGAATTTGGTCAACTATCGCCTGCGCTGGCCTGACTGGAATTTTGAATTTGTTTTAAAATCTTTAAAAATTTTGGACTGTCGAGCAAGAGTGATACGAAAACGTTAAACCATCCTAACTATAATAATAATAATAATTTATTAACCAAAATAAAGAGTAAAATATAGAAAGGCCTTAGATCCAAGTAATACAAATAAATATACAGTAAATATGGGGTTCCCTGGCCTCCATAAAAAGTTAACTTCCGTCATGAAGACCAGTTGCTTCCCTACAATTTGTGAGCATAGTTGACATTAAAATATTTATAAACAAAGTCAATAATTAAAACTTGATAATATAAAGTAATACCCAAATAAAATAATAAACAAATGCAGGTAGTTTGAAAAAAAAATATAAAGCCATTCAATAACACTCGCCAAACGAAGTCACAAAGTAACTGGTTAACCCTTTGCATATTTGTATGTATAATATATAATTATATTATAATATATAATTATAAATAATCGACGAGCTTGCCACTTGTCATGATAGTAAAGTTGGCTAAATGTGAATCCGCTTATTTATAAGCGTGGTTTCTGACCACCCCGAAAGGGAAACGGTCGTGATGATACTACTAATATTATATTATCTTTATATACACGTATATATCTACTATATGTTACTTAATTTTTATACTATTTATGTAGTTTAATAAAATTCAAAATAAGTTTATAATTGCACCCCACATATTATACTGTCTCACTCTCCCAAAGGTTAGCTGGTAGAAAAAGCCGGAATGGGTTTCTGGTCGTTTATGTACATACTTTTAAGTAAAATTTGAACACCATTATAGGATCCCAGATGAACTAGCTGTATCAGCCTATAGGCCAGACATCTTAGTGTTTTCTCGGAACTTGAAAAAAGTTATCCTTATTGAACTTACCGTTCCGTGGGAATCAAATATTCCAAAAGACCACAACATGAAGTCGAATAAATATTATGATCTCACAGAAGAAATGATCAGGAACGGGTTCAAGACTCAGCTTTACGCAGTGGAAGTTGGTGCAAGAGGAGTTCCAGCAAAATCTTTGCATCACTTACTGAAAGAATTGGGCCTAAGTAGGTCTGCCGTCAATACATTTATGGAACGAGCTTCCAAGACGGCATTAACGGAATCATACAGTATTTGGTTGGGTAGGGAGAGAAGTAGAATGGTGGATGGTGAGCGTATTATCGCGCAATAGAAAAAAAAGGAGGCCTCCTTTTCTTAAACCAGCCAATTGTCGGTCGCAAGCCCGAGACACCATTCTTCTCATCTCTTACCCACCCACGATAGACCCGGCACCCGCACGGTGAATCCATGGAATGCTTAGAAATTTGTCTTCTTTCTCTTCTTCAAGTATTTTATTAATACCTAATAATGATAATTGTATTAGCTGTTGAAACAACTCGACAAACTCACTCGCAGTTTTATTATCATTTTAGAAGTAATTTTATTATAAAATAAAACTGACGATTAACATCAGTAACGCCACTTTTCCGAGACCACTACTACGACAAGATACTTGATCACTTCGCTTGAGATACTCCGGAAAGAACGAGGTAATTCAACACACAGACTGGATGAACATTTTATATCGTCAGCGTGCAATAGATGTAAGCTGTCTCCAAATTTATACGTACGCCTAGGAATAGAGAAGACAGTATGTGTGTGCAGGTACGGTCGTAATGGGTAAGGAATGATAAGTTTATAGTTTCAAAGCACTTTACCTTAGTCTATAAAACACTTACCATTATTATAGGTTCTAGAGACTCCAATTAGAATAAATGTTTCAATCTCAATAAAATCTAAGGCTGCCTTTGTGGCCTAGCGGTTACAGCAGCAAACTTTAATGCAAAGGTTCGATTTGTGACATTTTTCGATTTAGGTACCTACATCGAAGTTATTGACGAGTCACTTGTTTTTAAAAGTGTGGTCTGATCTGCGTCTAGCATTAGCTGTGATATCTCTCTAAAAAAGGCGTTATATCACGGTTGAAATGTCTAATTTGGTTTGGGTGACAAAATGGATCACTTTCTAACTATAATAATCAGTATTGAAGAACCAGATTCAATTTTTTGCTTAAATATTTGTATTCAACGCTATCTCTGTGTTAAGTTTTGTATCTATTATATTGGCAAATACTTTTTTAAGAAACCAAATAAAATAAAACTAATTACATGTCTATGGCCTAAAATTTTATGTCGTCGCGAGATGTTAATCTTATCATTTTCGCTGGAACGTGCCATTTTGACAGGTTTTTGCGTTAAAAACTAGAATTAACAGCCCGTCAAGGCAAGATTCAAGAAAGCCCATGCTAACCGGGCTGTGAAAAGTTTAAAATCCTATAGAGAAGACAGTATACGGTCGTAATAGGTAAGGAATGAGAAGTTTGTAGTTTCAGAGCACTTCACCTTGGTTAGTCCTATAAGTTAATGATCCTTTTTAAAAGTTTTGTGTTAAGACTGGTACTACTACTGCTTTAATACTAGTTGCGTAACGGTGATTTACTTGTAGTAGGTAACTCTGGTTGTTTAACAGTTAATTCTAGAGCCCTATTTATTGCCACCATAAATATCTTCGTCTTCCTGATGTATCTGGTTTACCTGTTATGTTTATCTCATTATTTTATTACCGTTTATCATTGATATGACTGACTTTAGTTAATGTAACGACTTGCTATCTTGTTTTAATCCCACCTACTGTATTAATCCCTGAACCTGTGTTCTTATACGATTTAACCCGTCATTTTAAACAGAGCCCATTTTAATTGATTATACCTTGTCAGAATCATCGAAACATGTTTTATTTGCTATCATTTGTATACACGTTTTAATTTCGTTTACCTCTAATATGGACCTAAAGTTGTCATGATAGATACAAAAAAATGCAATATTATTATAAAACAACACTAGATGACTAATTTGGGGATGTGGAGATTTCCCTGTTTCGTTTTCATTCCCATGCACTTGTCGTGCTGGGCGCCGTTACATGTATAACAACGCCTCTTTTTGCTTACGAACCCAGGCGGTCTTTGTTCGACTACTTTAACTCGCCTCCAGGACCACTTCTCTAAAATGTGGTCTCCCGTTGGGGGACCCTGCGAAAGACGTGTGTCGGCCCGATAGAACATACGTCTAGTCTGGCCGACGCCAAACTCCGTAATAGTATTCTCATTTGGTATATTCAGATCTCGAGCTATGATGGAATTATGCACGAACCATGGCGCTCGTGAAACATAAGTAGCAGAATGTAGTATCTGAGCTTTTTCTAAGAGATTTATTTAAATTTCTACTTCCTAAGTAAAGTATAGGTATATTGTCATTATAATATTTTTCGTTCATTAACCCTCAGTGGGTGTTGATTATGGCTCTTCTAATTAGGAAAAGACCCTTAAGCGCGAAATTGAGCGGGATTATGAGTTAAGATTGATTACAAGTTTAGCTAAGTAATGCAATAAATAAAACCAAAGGCAGGAGTCGTGCGTAATTGCATGTCTTCCATTTGCGTTCTAGAACATTACTAGTTAATCGCAATTTATCAACATTGATGTCTATTTTGTTCGTATTATCTATCATTATGTATTGCTCACCGAATATTAATCTTGTAGCTAAGTGGTCTCTTAGTGGCAAATGGATTAATAGCCAATTCGTAGAGAAAGCAATGCGCAAAACAAATGCGTTGACTAAAAACAGAATATGCATTTGTTTAATGTAAGCATAAGTATTTGATTTTGTGAAGAAGGTAGTTTCTTTAATTAGATTCACCGAGCTGGTGTCCGTTCCATCATGTGTGGGGAAAATGTGTGAAGAGGTGTCTCAGGCTTGTACGAGGCTTCTAGTAAATGAATCTGATAATGCCGTTTTCGAAGCTCGTTCCAAAAATGTTCTGACGCCAACTTTGATCAAACTTTTTCAGTAAGTCGTTAAGAGTTTGCTGAAATTCCTCTTCTATTCATTGATCTAAATACGTAAATCTTTTGTACACAAGTACTCATCAACTTTAAATTAAGCAATTAGAATTTGTATTGTTGGACTTCTTAGAAATCCTTCCTGTTTATAAATTGTGTTTGGCGGTACAATTTAATGTGTTTAAAACAATGCATTGTTATTTTACAAGAAACACGTTTTTATTAGTCCTAATCATTAATTTAAATCAAATTCTATACTTACATTCTGTACGTTTAACTGCAGTGTTAGCTTTTTAACATTTGTTTATTCTTATTTGTATTCTCTTACTAATATATCTATCTCATCACATCTGGCAGATATGTTTCTACGATACCCAGATTTTGGGTATATGATGTCACTATCTGTGAATGACATGTCATCATAAGGCAGACTGAATGATTTAGATTTTTTGCCTTATTAGCTTTGGTAACAGTTGGTCTACAATAAAACGTGAAAAGTGGTATGTCTGTTTTAAAACAATATTTCGTTCCGACCACACAGATAGATGGGCGATTATTCTTCGACAATTTTGCGCTAGACTTGAAAATTATCTCAATCTAGATTATGATTTACACAAATCGAAATAATCCATATCCTGGGGTGCGATAACCACCCATGATTTGCCTCGCCGCGTCGAGAACAAATGGCTTTGCCATTACGTGCCTACTTCTAACTATTTGTGGTGACGTAATCGTAACCAATGCTATTTTTTCTTTTCTATTTTTTACTATATCCTAAGTTCGATGACCATGATGGACAAAAACTGACATTATTAATAGGGTATTCAATCTATGCAGGTGCGCGTATTTTTTATTTGCGACTCACGACATTGAAGCTAGTTTTGGTCATAATTGCTCTACTTTGTTCTATAAGGAAATATGTTTCAAAGAATACAAGCTGTTTTTTCTTTAACTTTTTTTTTGCTATCATGATACAACGATTAACTCACTCTTTGCAAGGTCGTACTTTAACCTGTAATCATATTTTATTGCCATCGCGTACTAAATCTTATTTTTTTGTATTCAATTTCTAATTGGGCTTGCCATTTAGATTCTTTCACGAACAACTGTATCTTTCGAGCGGCGAATGTTTTATTAAATTGAAACGTGTTATTAAATTGTTTTTATAACATTTTAAAATTATTTCTGCAGCGTTTTAGTTTGTATTGTAGCCTCTTGTTGCGAAACCGGATTTGCAAATTTCATTGTTTTATTTGAAGCTGCTCGTATATTTCTCTAACCCTAATATTTGATTATTTTGGTTTCAGGTAAATTACTAATTGCTAAATCCTGCTTTGCGTTTTATAGTTTGGTAAGTGTTGGATCAATATGTTTTATGGTTTAATTTGAAATATAACTGTTTATTTTTACGACGAGAAGGTTCGAATTCCGGATCATTAGCTGGTAATAATCAATGCAGCTGGGGTGAAGCATGATTAATGACCATTTCCATATTGATCTCGATGCCGTATGCGTGGTCTCTATTCAATTTGTACACCCTCTATCCTCCCTTTTTTTGTACACTTACAAAGTATAGAAGAAATTTTATAGTATTTTATTTTGTAGTTTTTCTTATCTCTCTCTCTTATTTCAAAATTTTAAAAAACATTCGCGGCCATATTTCGTCCTACGACTTTTCCGCTAAGTTGTATTAACCCGATATATAGATATGTTTAAAAAATAGTTCGATTTATCCAATATTATCATAAACAGATATCTGCAGGCCCACAACAGCTATTGCATTAGCATCACGACTTGTGCAGCCTTGGCGTGCATTTGTTCAGCTGCGCGTGCGCTCAACAGATTGCACGGTCGTGGTCCAACTATTACGCCTTCATTAATCCGAAAACAAATTTTGCTGCTTTATTATAAGTACCTCCATTGATTTTGGTTGCATTAAAGTCTATTACTCCTTACGGTTTTACAATGTGATAATGATCGCAGTTTGTTTGCTTAACCTCTTCTGTCTCTAGGTCGAACAGATGTTATTATTTTTAAAGCAAACATTGTGGCTATTTCTTACATTTGAGTTCTGTTTGTTTTTAATGCAGACTACGAATACCTCCGAAATAATAATGCATATAGTGTTTTTTGTACGATATTTTGATTGCAAATTGGTATTGTGGATCTACAATTATTACAATATTATGTTAAAAAATATAATTTACGAAAGGCTCATCTAAAACAGTAGGCCTAGGACTTTCTATTCTACGGACTGTAATGAATAAATATTAGGGGTCACAGTCAAATTGCGTTGTCCCTCATTGAAATCACTTTATGGGTTGTTTGTCCATCTGTTCCCGAGAATTGAATGACTGGTTCAATGTTCAACAGATGCTACCAGTGACCCTACTCCATCAACATTCGTATTCAAATAGTCTTGTTTAATGTTAGGTTAGATTTTGTTAAACCTTTGCCATGTAATTGTGCTGGATATATACCTACAGTAATAGAAATAGGGTTGTGAATAATATTTTATTTTTGGTTGTATGATTTTCCATCCAATAATTATTTTAAATTAACAATCATGATTTTATCACAAAAAATAAACGCTCTTTATTAAATGTCAGCTAATTATACCACCAAAGTAGTACTTGAGATTTTATAAATATATCTAGAAGAACCCTTCTGATACATTTTCTAAATTAAAATTTAGGTGATTAATTTATTGTAGCCTAATCCTTGTTTGTTTCCGGACATTTATACAAATTGATTTATTTTGGCAAAATTTTAATGACGACAATTTATCAATAATAAAATGTTACGTTTGCACGTGTTATCTCTTGAGATCTTTTTGGCTGTCGCGTCGGTGCCAAAGTCGTTATAGATTACTTACAAGGTATATTCGCGATAAAATAACCAGTAATACTTGTATTAATTAGGATAATTTTCTATTTGTCTACTAAATTATTAATTGTCAACGGTTTGATAATACTTTCTACTTTACATACAATTTAACTTAACGTTACATTAATAACGTAAATAACTAATTATTCTTCTTTAACTGTGGAATTAGTATTATCCAGGTTTATCTGGCCCAAAACAATTTAAAGCAAAGTCTCAAAGGGTTAAAGTTAAAACCATATCACACATACAATTAGTTTTATCTGTTTTTAGTGAGAAATTCCTACCTTTTTCATATTAATTAAGGATGCTTGGTTGATTATTTTCTTTTGAAATCTGTTTTCGTCTTTCTTTATAACAAAGATCACGGTATTTACTTGCAAAATCATCATTAGTGACAATCTATAATATCTCACTGCTAAGTAGGGGTCACTCCTAATTAACAAAAGAGATTGAACAATGATCCACTCCGCCTGGTCCATTTTGGAAACTTCCTCACCATGTTTCACTTATGCATAGAAGCGATGTTACACGTTGGTTCTAGACGGGATTTCGCATAGCGATTCTAGAATTATCCCACCCAGAATATTTAGTATGCCGAACGAGTAAATAATACCGACAATGTTATTTAAGAGCCCGCATGTGCCCAATAAACCATTTTACTTTGTCTTTGACATTATTGTGAGAGAAATGCCTCTTAGAGGGTCGGGAGGGCCGTTAAACCTATCAATATAAATAAGTTTTATTGCAGACTTAACACAGATTATTGTTTTATTATCAAAGATAAAAATAAATTAAAAACAATATAATCCTTTCGCACAATTATTTTGTTTTAAACCAATATGCTTATCACCTAGGTTTATGTTGATACAGCAATCACTATTCCTCTATATTATTTGTCAGCTTGTTAAACTCCTTTGTATGCAATATTACCAATTTCTATCTCTCATTCCTTTTTTCATTCGAACCACGCAATATCAATTGAGCGTTCATTTTAAAGCGGTTTCGTTACTCTGCGGCGAACGTATTAAATGTCCGGCATCAGATGTGGGATGAGGGTGCAGCGCCCTTTAGCATCCGGGTTTTGTAAACATTTGCTTGAGATGAGGGTGGATTAGTATAGGTAATCTTTCAACCAAGAGTCAATTCTCTCTCACAGACCATAGAGTTAAACTTGCATTGAGTTGGCCATTTGTTTGTGTACTCTACGTTTCCTGCCACTTGAACTTTAAATATTAAGTTATCTTTAGGCAACAGTATTTTGTACTCAACTAAGATAGTAACTATATGTACTACATTAATGTAATCTCAACTCAATTTTGGGTATATTTAACTATTTGCAAGATAGGTATCACAGGTCTCGAATAAAGCTATCAGCCGTGTAAATAACGTAGAACTTATTTATAATTAAAGCAATTTTATGCGCTTTTTATATAATTACAGTTTTTCTTTAATTTACTTTATGTTTGAATATTTTTATTACGCGATGTGATGTAAATAATTCATCGAACATCAATTAATAATGGTTCGTTAGTTTCTGTTGTATCAGCAGGCTTCTACACGGATGGTGTTCATTTAAAAGAACTTTTAAGACAAGGAAGCCTGACTTCCGTGCAATTTCACATATTTTTTTCCAAATTGTATTAGCACCAATTTTATGTTGCTTCTGTAATCCAGCTGTTAGGCTTCTATACGAGATGATCTTTCACAGTTGTGGAGTCATTGTGCTTCTCTCTCTTAGATACACGTCTTCAGCGGATTTATGTGTACGCTGGTTCTAGTTAAACACGGGGTCGCTGACATGCTATTATTGTTTTAATTCTTACCCTTTTATGGTTAATTATGTCTGAGACATCGAACATTACCACTTGTCACGATGAACCCAAAGTAGATTAAGCTATGTCTCCTGGCATCAGCTTACTCATTCGACCACTTCGCTGCTTACTGTTCAACAAGCAGGTGTAGATCTGATTAAAAATGCTGGTAATAGATTTAAGTGGATTTTTATCAAAAACATAATTTATATCTAATTTTTTATTTAAAGAAATCGAGACATAGTAAGTTGGTACTGGTGGTGATGTACTTAATAGGAAGTGGAAAACTAATTTCAGTTTATGCTAAAAGCTAAACCAGTTGTAAAATACTTAACCAACGGATGTTTAGTTGAAACTGTGAAACGTACATATAGTTGCGAGTCTGAAATGGCCGTGACCAATCAACGAACCGATTTATGCACGTTCGTCCGAGCTCTGACCGATTATTGCCAACAGTGTACCGTTTCGAAAACGTAATAACGAGTTCACGGAACCCCGTAAAACGTGAGATCATATGAACGGCTCTACGACTCTACTTAGCGTTGTCCCAAATGCAATATTCTTTAAAATAAAGGCTTATTAACTAGTAAGGTATGAGAGTATATAAACCTCGCCAACCCGTCTGACCAGCGTGGCTAGTGTAGACTAAATACTCCAGATATTTGTTCTGGAAGGCCCATCTCCAACTGTGGAGGTCTAGTGGTGTTCTATGGGCTGTAATAAAGGTTTGAGGATTAAGTTTGATATATATTTACAACACCACCATTCCCGTGACTCGAAAGTATCTTGGTTCCACTAATACAAACTTGTTAGCCCATTTTCAGCAGAGGTGGTCTAATATTGATAATAATGATGCATTGTTTAGAAAATTTTATTTCCATGGTAGTAAACTGGTGAATATCTTTCGCGTGAAACTCATAGAAGTAATATTAGCCACTCGACATATATCGAAGGTAATTACAGCGATGGTAATATCAGTAATAATAATGATCATAATAACCGCTAAGTAAATAACTACTATTACTGTATAAGCACTATTGCTTCCACCAAAGACGTTTAAATATATTGAACGGGACAACAAGCATCTTTGCGTACAACTTAACGTTCATTATTACTAAGTTTTATAAATCCAAACTTAGCAACCTACCTCTTTTTCTAAGAAATGCGTTGGTTTATACAATTGCGGTGACATAAACAAACACAATCTCAGTTAAAAATATATGTTCATCATTTAGGAGCGGTGGTAGCTTGGTTGTTAGAACGCTTTCCTAAAAAGCGAGATAACGTTATGTGTATGTATTATTAGTATTTAGTTTATTATAGTATTTATTATTGTAGTTTAGATAATATTGCATATATATTACGGAATCATATTTCTCTAATTGCACCTACCTTACGTCTTTAATGTTCTACAGTGTCCCTAAGGTTGGCTGTCAGAGAATGTCTAGCGACATTAAGTCCGCCCCTTGTATATATTGTGCAATAAAGTTTTAATAAATAAATCCAAAAAAGCGGCTCGTAACCGGGCATGTATCAATGAGAAATATACTTTACTTACGAGTATATCAAATCTTTATAGATTTACAACACCACTGTTCTTGTGCCTTGGATAGCACGTTAAGCCTTTAATAAAATTTAAGCGTTAATAAATTGTCAATAAACATCAGACGCTCGAAATATATTCTGGAAGACCCATCTCCAGCAATTTAGAACCCCGTGTTTTAAAGGGTTGTGTTGATGATGATAATGAAGTTCAAATAAACAAACTGCTGTTTGAAACTGTCACTTTAGGCCCCCCTTTTATTGTATCAGTTCTACATTGGTAAATGACTACAATGATCACAGGATAGTCCTTTTGCTGGCTTGTATCTATCTGCTTTCGACTAGGTGGGATTAGAACCAGATTATGGCTTATATACTCATTCTATGAGTATTTGAAACTCAATGGCTCAAACTTGATTTGCGCTAACTTCTTCACCCGGACACTTGAAACTCAAAGTAGTCGAGAAATAAATATTATTCTAAGTACGCTGTTGAACATTTTATGACTTATTCATGATCAAATTAGGTAATAAAATACTGGTTTCTAAATATTGAATACTAATATAAAATAGTAATACTAAATACATTAACAACCAAAACAATATTGATAGTAATCTAAAATCAACGCTAATAATTAAAACAATGGCTATCTATAGACATATCATTATGTTGAAGCAATCTTATACTTGCCAATCAAATAGATTCGGTAATACCACAAAAACCTACTTAAAACATTTACAAACATTGACTTTATCTGCTAAGATTAAATTGAAATGAAATTGTTGTAGAATCTAATTTCTTTAGATCTACAATGACAACCGTTAAGGAATCTAGTTTTTAGATGAAATACAAATGGTATTTTATATTTGGCTATCTAATCTAAAACCAAATCAACAAACAATTCCATTTCAAAACACGCAAGGATTATCTCCAATATGATGTAATAGTGTACATTGTTAAATGTATAAATTGCAGCTAATTTTTCTTCACCATCACTATTAAGAATTACTATTGATGTGAAGTACTTAGAACTAAATTTAGTTTACGATATTTTAGCATTCTGTTAGTATGGCATTATAACCTAACAATTATCTTCAGTTATTACCGCTGTTTATTATTCAATCGTAAAATATTGACTACAATGGAATTATATAGTTATTTTTTTCTTAAATATTCCAAATTGCACTGTTGCAGGACGTTGGGAACAGCTAGGTCTGTTATTATTTCTAATGCTATAGTAAAGATGCCTTTTATTGTAAATATGTTTTATTAATGCTTTTACATGCTAAATGATGCGTATCTTCACAACACTCGACGGATGAAAGTTGAATATCTGGTCACGCACCTAACAGATGTTGATATTGGTAATTTCATAAGGCGATAGGTAATTCGCTATCACTGTCGAAGACCACCTCATGGTTTTCATTATAATTGTTTCCGCACAACGTGAGTCATAAATCGAACCGAACGTGAACTGTTGGAAACTTAATTCTAATATCCTGCTGAAAATTTATCGATCGCGACTGTTGGCATAATCGATTCTGCGATGTAACGCCCTCCTGTTAATAAAGTATTAAGCAATACTAAAATTTATTATTTTTCCGTGTTTGGGACTTTAATCAGGTTTTCTCTTTAATTAACAATGATTGCCGTAGTTCCTTCATTTATTACTTGATGCATATTTAAGTAACATTTATCTCTCCTGGTTTACGTTCACTTTCTATGTATTCAATCGTGCGCAGCATCTTTAGTAGCTATTCGTCTGTTCCGCCTTCCCTTCGACCGACATTAGACTTCGATTTACGAGTGTCCGAGTGAAATATTGTCAGTCGTTCAAGCAAATGACCATTTCGTGGCGATAGATCTACTCACTACCTTTTCCTTGGTAGACGTGAGCCCTAAAGGTAAGGGAATATTATTACCTAAATTTCACATCTGAATTCGCAGGTGCACGACTTTCTCTCCATTATTTAACATGATATTTGATTCCTTCTTTTTCTCAACACGTATAATGATATGTTGCCAGTCGGAAGCTATGGGATTGCTAATGGATTTGCACACAGAGGCCCTTCGCGTGATTGTATCAAATTAAAGGGTTTCGCTCTCTCTGTACTTTAATGACTGGCTTAAGCTAAGTGAATAAGTTCAATTCGTTCAATTTTAACTATATCTGTAAGCCATTTAGGCTTTGGGAAATTGTGAAATGAAGCAATTAGACGAAAGTCTCATGCAATCTATCATTTATACATATATAATACTACATACTACAATAATCATAATTCAATAAAAGATCGGTGTCATATTTGAATTGCGGTGGCTTGAATGAAATAATTATACTTATCGGTTGTATACTGAAAGTAAAATACATTAAGAGCCTGAAACTAAGGGCGTGTGGTAGTGTTGCTGGAAAATCGATATTATCAACACTATCCAGTAGAAAATATAAGAATAACCTCATTTGTTATCGGGTTTCTATTAACAAGCGTATGTTCGGGTATTTATAGTTTTAAATACGTGGGCTAGATCTTGTAATCTCATTCCCTTTGAAATTAAACTAAAGAGTATAACAAATCACAAGTCATTAAACACTGAGACTTTTTGTTGGCGTATCTCATAGATAGACTATACGAGTGTACACTGTCGGACGTGAAAGTGTCGGTGTTAATGCGATCTCTAGGGCTTCAATGCATTTCAAATAATACGTTTTGTTCATAGATTAAAGCACCGCAGGGTTATTGTCCGCGGTAGATCCACTTCACACAAATCTACTTACACTATCAATAATATCTTGATGAAGGTATTTTAATTCATTATACTCTTGTTCATAATATTCAACTCGGTGTTAGCCTAGTTTGATTGAATGGCGATCAATACTTTTATCGCTTCGCACTACATACGCTGAGATATGACTTTTATGAAAACTGATAAAAACTACTTTTACCATTTGATATCACTGATAAGTATTGATATGCGTTAATACTTGTTTACTTGTAGCTTTATTTAAAACCAGATATCCAGTGAGTTTCTCATATAAATGTTGTTTTGCGTTTTCACATTTACACATTGCTATTAGTCCTAGGCTTTACTGCGTAAATCTTATTCATTGTCTATTGATTATATCTTGTTTAGTTAATTTCATAGTAACGAGTAGTAAAGTTAGCAAGATTCTACCACACCTAACGTTTTTCAATTTTGTTGCCAGTTTCCACTTCAGTTTATCATTTGTTTTCTTGATCACCTTGGTTCTTTGACGAATAACCTCAATTCAACTATTCTATGCGTTATGAAATATGAACAATCATTGTCGGTATATATAATAGTTAACACGACAAAGCACTGATTTAAACTGAGTCTGACTGATTAAAAGTAAGGTGATCAGTCATATGTAAATTCCATTCTCGTCAATCTAAAATATTGGTAGAGACTGATCACAGTTTCAATGCAATTTCAATTCTTGGACTCGCACGTTTAAAAAAAATGTTATATTAATTCTTTAATATCGTTGTTTAAACGATGACCGTGACGTGACCAGAGTAGTTGAATTATTTGTCATTACTACAGCCAGACACAGAGCCCTGGACATCACTAATGAAAATCTTTTCAGATCATCATTATCACAGCACCTAAAACATAGAGGCTAAGACTTCTACTGCTGGAGATTGGCCTTCCAGAACATATTTACGGAGAATTTGGCCTATTTCTCGCAATGATATTTAGTGAAATTCTTCTTTGTTGTTATAGGTGCAATCAATATTTTACCGTTTTAACATTACAATCGTTCGCTAACGATTCAACACCTAACTAATTGTTCAAGAAACGCGTGAAGTTATTAAAATCTGGGTTAATTTGCTCTGACACAGATCTGCCGAGTTCTTCCCGATTACCTTCTATTAAAACATCAAATTTGTTTTATTACTTCATAGCGTTTAATGATCGGCAATCCGTAATCAGTTTTATTGCACATCCAACTGCAATTTATATTTCTGTTTTAATGATAATATTATTATGTGGTTGTGTCTTTCATTATCAACCTTATTAACGCCTGATTTTGTGCACCACCAACGGTGAGCGCTGACATTATCGATGCCGTACGAGCGACACCACATGCGCGAGTACCTTTAGTAGCATTGTACGATTTAATAATATCCATATTAAAGACGCGATTTAGCGCTAGTTGTCGGTCATGTACTAAATCCAGCCTAGGTGTTAGGGACGCGTACAATTTTATTTTCTTTATTATCTGTAAACTATCATTTAAAGCTTTATTTACGTTCGCTTGTAATATGGTTTGCTCTTTAAATATGTATTTTCAGTTTTAGCTTATCTTGCTTCTTATACTTATATAAATTAACAAAAATGGTTACTAAATTGTTTATTTAACTTATAATGATACAGCATATAATATTTAAGACTCGTAGTAATTTTGTATAGTAAGTAAATATATATATTATAGTATACATTTTTATTCAATGGTATACGAGTATATTTAAATGATTGGCGATATATAACTTCATCCATTTATTTATTTTTACACACATTCTCACACACATATTCACATAACACACACATACTAATACCATTTTTTTCAGATGTTAGGACATTCAATCTAAATTTTAAATAATTTTATTTATTTTTCATATGTTAAAATTATCTTTTTAATATGTCGTAGTATCTTCTTTGTTAATGATTAATCAGTTTATTTTTATCATCACTACTATTTTTGCGTTTATAATACGAGTTTCGTCATTATAGAAGCGTTTATTTATATATGCAAATATGTTTTCCTCATAAATGGGTCAATGGCATGTTATTAGTAAAGTAGAAGTCGGTCGTGATGTTTCCGAGTTATAAAATTAAATGACTCATTTGTTGTTGCTGATTTCATTCCTTGGTTTTTATTCTAATGTGTATTTTTAACGCAGTATCTCCTACCGTTGTTCATTTTATTATTACTTGAAATGCTGACAATACTTAAAATTTGTTTAATTAAATCTTAATGTAGCTTGATCTTTTATTTGTTAATTTTTGTTTTCTTTTTCGAATGAATTTTACTGTTTTTATTTTATTTTTGGAATAAAAATAACGTTTCTTACTGTACTGTTATTATATAATTTCTTAATTACTTAATATGTCAAATCATGTCTTTATACTGACGGCCCTATCTTTATTTCCTAAGTTATCGAACCACGACCAAAAGTTGCCAAATCATTCAACAATATTTAAATTTATTTCCTGTCAATTTTTTGTATCTTTTTTACTATTGTTAGTACTTACAATTTATAATTTATTCTTATGATCTCATTATTTTTTAAACACTGTTAAGGCACTGCTGTGTAGGATTTTCGAATTTATCGATGTTGAGTTCGATTATCTGTTATCTTATTTCTTGCTTTATTACTTTGGTATATGATTAACAAAAGCTAATTGTTGTAGTTAGGTATTACTTTTATTATTATGTTTTTTTTTTTTTTTTTTTTTATTTTCTTTAAAGGACATTGTACAGAATACATCAGTCCTAATCACGTAATTTATTTGCATAATATATGTTCATAACCGAGTTGGGGATCATCAAATTCCAGATGCTGCAGAATTTGATGCTTTTTTGGAGTCACTCGCGGCATTATAGCCCAAACACGTCGGGTAAAATACGAGTATGGGAGTCCACAGCGCGGGAAAACCGCAAAAAATAAACTTCAACTTGTGCCCCATATTTAAAGTCCAATTTATGGTTTTCCATAATTATTCACATTGTAGCACATTATTAAACAAAATAACACCACTTTTGACCAATAATATCCACAGTAAATTAATTTACAAAACAATAACTTGCACTTGACATCTCCGCGCAAAATGGCGCGAAAGACTCGTTATTATGTTTAACGTGCGAGAACATACATTTCTCTATATTTTTATTTTACAGTTCTTAAAATCAAATTTCATTTCAGGCAGAGTAATTCCGCATGTGACAGCCAAATGTTTGCAATGTTTCTCTCGACACTGTGTGGTGTAGTATTTTTATTTTATTTCAGAGTAGTTACTCTGTAAGTGCTTAAATTTATTTGAACGATGATCTCATGATGTTCTAGGCGTGTTGGCAATTTATAAAAATAATATTTTAACTTGAGAACTTCTTACTAATGACGTCTGAAGGTTGTTTCTTTTGCTTCCCATTAAAATTTGTTTATTTTTGTTTCGGTAAATCATTCGCCAATTTTCCTTTTTACAAAAAGTGAGGTCATAATTTATGAAACATACAAACATTGTTTTGTTTCTTACTCATTAGAATATTTATTCATTGATGCGAAAATTATCTAAATAGCCAAATTGGAAAAATCATATATGTAGTTTTTTTGATAATGTGCTAGTATTCGAACCTCTTTGCTCTATTAGTCTATTAATTTTGATATTTATTACTAGTCTATCATCCATCCATTTACCCACAAAACAAAAACAGCGTTCTCGTAAATTACACTTATTTAGAATATTGGCCATCTAGTTAAATCTATAGTTACAATGAAGCCATAAATTCTTATAGCTCCCATCTCACACTTGATACCGTTCATGTCTCATCCATTGAGTTCAAGGCAACTCTTTGAACCAATACGAACTATTTAAATATTGATTTATTTTTTTCTAGATTCAGATTATTAACAAGATTTAAAAAATAAAAAAAATGCTCTATATTTCATGAATTGTGCTTTCAATCCGTTTTTTTTTTGTAAAATTATTGTTAATTCGTGATGAAGGATTAACCTGTGGTCTGCAATGTATTCCTATATTTTGCATAACCCTGACGATAATACCTGTTTCTCCAAGAAACTTGCCTAATCAAACAAAAGAAAAAGCAACATATATTTGGATGTCACAACTTTTAACATGGTTCAATATTCAGATTTCTGTCATTGATCGTAAAGCGATTTCAACAAGAGCTACTAAAACACCAGAATAGCCTGCTAAATCATCATCTAACTCATGGCTACAAGTCTGGATCTCCGTATCCGTCAGTTTAGCGTCGTTGAACTTTGCAAAATGGCTCAATTTGTCTGGGGAACGTTCTGAATGCCGTAGATCTCGAATGTCATGATTTACTATGTTGACTACGCCTACTGGTGTTACAGTCTTCTAAATTACCTAACTACAAATCATATCGTGTTCCGAGAAAATTCCTCAACGCTGCTGGTATGTTCTGATCCGGTGTATGTTTTAGTTAATCTCTATTCTGGTGAACGGCTTAAGCGTTTTGTAATTTAACACGTTGCTATTCATGTATGTTTATGGTAATGAATGATTCTACAAATGAAATTTTTGGGTTTTCATTTAGCATTATGCAAGATTTACAGATTAGTGGCCCTGATTTATTAACTAATTTAATACTGTTAAATATATTTTTTCTACGTGTTTTTTATGGCCTTTTATTTTTCAACTAGTCCAAATTCTTTAATTATAAATGTAATGTATAAATTAAAACGATTCCGATGGTTAATATTTTGGAATATTTTTTTGTAGTGGTCCTTTCGCTTCCAAATCCTATTTAATAGTCATTGATCTCAACTTATTTTTACTGTAAAAACCCGTATATAAAAACTATTATTTTAAAATAGTTTTGTTATATATCTGTCTACTAACGTTGGAATTATAATTTATCAGAAATGCGACAGACTCGTAGTTCTCGTATCCAGTTTCCTTTTGAAAGCATTATGTCAACATTAGTAAAGATTAGCAGTGATTTGCGTCCGCTCCGGTGCCCTGGAGGTGCTGATTTGTTCTCCAAGTAAGTTACTAATCTGACACTAAGCACTACTTTACTTACCGCTACTGCAACGTCAACCTAAAGTAAAACTACTGCAGAAATACGTGTTAAGATATTGTCGCATATTTTAACTGTGAATTCTTATTCTGGAATTGGCTAAATTGGACATTCATTATTCATTACAGCCCCTAGAACACAGCGTTCTAGACCTCCACTGCTGGAGATGGGCCTTCCAGAACTGGAGAATTTAGCCTACACTCGCCACGCTGGCCAGACGGCTTGGCGAGGATATGATGTCAATTTTTTACGACATTCTATTAACGATTCCACAAGTTGGCATTAGTGGAACCGGGATCGACGGCTTAACGTGCTCTCCGAGGCACGGGAACGGTGGTGTTGTAAATCTATGACAAATGTACGTAAGAAAAGTGTATTTCTCATTGGTACATGCCGGGTGGGTATGAACCGACCTTTGTAGGATTTGAATTTGAATTTGCATTCTTACAATCGAGCCACCACCGCGCTAATTCATTACTTGTTTATATTTAAATCTTAGAACTTCATGTCTAAGAGATTTAACAAGTTTGTGTTTTTGTGTATAAAGATTCTTTGTTGGTTGCATATTATTAGCTACGGTTTTGTTGTTTAATTGCAAATAAGTGTTATTCCACTTCTCAGTTCGATAAAGAATTGTCAAACTTACGTGTTTTCTATACAGGTTATAAGCATAATAATTATATCTGGCGAGTGAGGAAAGTGTTAAAATATGTTATTCTTTTTGTAAAAGCTGCAATTTATTTTGCGATATTTGAATTCAAGTCAGTGCTCTCAACTGCTTTTCTCATAGTTTACGATCCATAACGGTAAAGTATTTTACATTTACAGTGCATTTCGCTCTCACCAATGCAAACAAAGTTAAAGCACGTGCCCTAATAATGTCAAAACGGTTTGTTTAACATTAAGTGCTTGGTCAAAATATTTGTTTAATTGAAGCGATTCTAAAGTGCTGTTACTGGTATTAGTTGTTGACAATCACCTTTTCTAGCTATTAGCCCAAGATCTTTAACCAGGTTATCATTTTCTGTTTAATGTTTATACGTACACTACGAATAATTGTTAGTGGGCAGAATGTTAGAAAGCATTACTAAAAATTTAAAATAGACGCATTTCTAACACCGAAACAAACCAATGCAAAATACACTGTTCTTACGTTTCCGTGACTAATTCTTAGAGAAGGCCAATTATTTTTTACAAATACGCATTTAAAGCGTAATCTTCATTAGTTGGAAGTGTTAAAGGTAAACCTTTATAAACTTCTTGTAGTTGGTAACATTTAGTGGAATAGTATTCAAATGCACGGTATTTTTATTGCGACAGTATTGATCGTAATTCGTAATAAACAGATAACGATAACATCTGCCAGCCTACGCTTATGTAGCTGCAGCTATCAAAACTTTACCGTTTACATATTACAAAACTAAATCATCCAAATTTATTAAAGATTGAAAAATATATGGAATGCCATAAACATCAATGTTACTCGTATAATCGATGCTTTAATGTTCTTTTTTAAGTTTCGGAAGTAATATATTATGTTATGATTCTGTTGTGGGTTTCATTAGGATTAGAAAAATGTATTGATGCACAAAGTAACGTAGAATTTAAAACTTATCCGTATCAAAGGACCAAAATCTAAATCTAACGAATTATTTGTTGTAATTTTTTCAATAGCTATTTTTCTTAGTCGTTACTCTTTTAGCAGAGTGGTCGTGGTCGATATTTAAATGTTAATGGACTCATAACCAGTCGTCGCCATTCCTCTTGGACTGCACTTCTCTGGTGCACCGATGTAGGGGGTGGTTCGTTGCAGCCATAGCCTGGTCAGTCCGCCTTAAACCTACCACGCATCTTCTTTGCCATCGACTTTCCCCTGGATGTTTCTCCATGCTACTGTTTCTTTGCTAACGTAAAGTTATGTTAGAGTGAACCATACAATGATTGGCAAAGCATAGTAATTGGGCACCATGAGTTAGGGTTATTCATTGGCAGTGCTATTTACATGGCATTTAAAAAGAAACTCGAAATTGTGAAAACATTTTTTTTTAAATGTGTTGTTACCAGTAAAAATAACCAAAAGAATGTAACAGTGCCAATCATTGGCGGGTAAGTAGACATATTAATTATTTGATAATCATATTAGGTATTGCTATAAATAAAACTCGTATCAAATGATAATTGAATACAAACCTGTTTATATTCACACCATTTGAATTACTAATGCGATGGGACACTTATAAATATTGATCTCACTTTCAATTCTACGCTTACTATCGTCGGAAATCATCACTACAAATATGGAAGATCCTATAGTAAAATAGTTGTTTGATCTGGCTTCGTCTGTGTAATGTTATTTATACTATTATTTTACCACATTGTTATTTTAGGAAAAAAACATTAGTTTGCAGTACACAGTAAATCTGCATCCGATCTGAGAAATAGCTTGCAAACAGACGAAGAAGTTGAGGTGTGAAGCCCGCCGAAGCCACCTTTCGGAGTAGTATGTCATTATCCACTCGGTCAAATGCTTTCCTGAAGTCGAAATATGCCACATCCACCTGCCTGCCAGCATCCACCTCTGACGTGGCTTAGCTCAGAAAGGTTAATAAATTAGTAGTTGTCGATCTTTCTGACAGAAACCCATGTTGAGCATCCATCAAGGAGCTAGTTGACCACTAATACCATTATATAAAATACTCTTAAACAATTTGGTAATAGCATGTCGAAGGCGCGAGAATCGGATCCTGGTCCTGATCTTCTCATATAGTAGTTACTTGTCTTTACGTACCTTTTATGCACATACTGCACTGTTGACTGACTTATTTCATATGTACAGGCGTTTCGTTGACTTATACCACTTTCCAGATGCGTGATTAAACGGACGAATTCTCGTTCTATTCAGCTTAGATTTTATTTATTTATTTAAAACTTTTTGCACTATGTACAAAGGCGGACCTAATGCCGCTAGACATTCTTACTCGGTCAACCTTAGGGACATTACGAACATGGTATGTGGGAGGATATATGCATTAAACTACAGTACACATAGGAACACAATGCTGCATCAAATTCCACAGCACAACTAAGCCTGGGTCAAGTACGAGATTTATTTTGAATGTCAGCTGGTACATTCGACGCCATTTTATTTTTGATTGATAGAATTACAGAGACTTCGTTTTGGTGCAACCCAGCATAAGCATTGTACCTTCGAACTTCATGGGCCACAAGAAGAAGAGTACTTGAGTTTACAAGACACTTGACACACCTATCGATGTTTATGTTTAAACTATACCATGAATAAACAAATAGGTATTATGTGTTTTTTTAAATGTATTATAACCAAAGGGAGTTCTTCGCGCCATTTTGCACGGACATGTTAAAAGTCCAAGTTTTTCGTTTTGTAAATTAGTTTACTGTGGATATTGTTAGTCAAAAGTGGTGTTATTTTGTTTAATAATGTGCTACGTTGTAAATTATTATGGAAAACGATAAATTTGACGTATATGGGGAAGAGGTTGCACTTTATTTTTTGCGGTTTTCCCGCGCTAAAAAACTAGCTAACCTTATGATAAAAAAGAGACTACATTACGTACTACATATAAAAACTAAAAACCATTAATAATAATTTAAAAAAATGTATATATAAAAAATAAATTAATATATATATATAGGTATATAAAAAAAAAGAAAAAAAAAAGCTAACTCTTATAACACATAATATACATATTTTCCTTCATATAAAATTATAATAACACATTCTTGTAAAATATTATTATGTTTAACTTTAAGCGGGTCCCCCAATACAGGTCTAACTAAACTTAAAGGGGGATCCAGAAAATGTACTATTTAAACTTGTATTTAAAGAAATAAAATATTTTTGTTGTTTTTTTGTTTTGTGAACTTCCGTATACCCTTCGTGTTTGGGCGATATTGACGTGAATTACTCATTGAAAAGCATCAAATTCTGCAACACTTGGAATTTGATGATCCCCAACTCGGTTATGAATATATATTATGTAAATAAATTACGTGTTTAGGGCTGATGTATTCTGTACAATGTCCTTTAAAGACACTTAAAAATATATATAACCAAAGACTGGATATAATGTAAATAACTCATGAATAAGAATGGCCTAATAAATGCAAATAAAGAATTGTTTAGACTTGAATGCGAGACAAACTGACATACACACATACTAAGTTGCTTTCGCATTTTAGATTATACATGTGTACGAATAGTTGAAGTTAAAAAACTATGCGTAGGCGCATAATAACATCTCGTTTACTGAGATCGTAAATGCATTAGTAAATACTGTGGGAGGCCTGACTTGTGATTGAATGTAATTTTATTATTAGCTAAGGCCAATGACCTGTAAGATTAGGGCTGCCAAATTGTTTTTCTTTGTATTCTTATGTATTATTTATTTATTTAATACTTTATTACACAATGACAAAGGCGGGCTTTAATGCCGCAAGACATTTTATCATAGCCAACCATTGGGATAACTTTAAACAATTTACTGGAATGTAGGTGCTGAAATATTAAATATAAATATCAAAAGTATTATTTAATAACTAGCCACATACATACAACTACATATACATACATACACACACATATATATATAATAAACTAAATAGACATTAACTTACACATACACACATCAAAAAAGTCTAGGGATCAAGCATGTTTATGCGGATTTCTTGTGATTGAGATGTGGCTTTGTAATAAATTTATGATTTTATAAATTTATATGGATCCTTTTTGGTGCATTTCATAATTTAAAACAGGAACTGTCAATCAAATTCGAGTAAAAGATGAAAATCAGCTGTCAATATTTTCCCTATAAAAACATAAGACGCATTGAAGACATTATTAGTGCTACTGTTTCCCTACTACTGATTATAACCAACGTTATTATGGAGCGGCGACGTCATTTAAGCAGGGAAGAAATGATCAGAGCCGTGGGAATGATAGAAGCTGGTTCCCGGCAACGTACTGTGGCTTTAGCTCTGAATACAAGTCAGAGTGTTATCAGTCGACTTTGGACACGTTACCGAACCACTGGTACCGTGGCTGAGCGCCATGGAGGACGGTATCGCTGCACCACACGGAGACAAGACCGATACATTCAAATCACAGCTCGAAGAACTCCAACAATAACCGCCATGATGTTAGCCGTGAGCCTTCATCGCTCTTCAGGGAACTTAATTAGCGACCAAACAGTCAGAAACCGCTTGCATGAAGTGAACCTTCATTCCCGAAGACCGCTACGGGTACCACCTATAGCAATGCACAATCGTAGGACTCGATATCAATGGGCTCTTGAACACAGAAATTGGACAGAAGAACAATGGCGTTTCGTGTGCTTTTCTGATGAGTCTCGTTTTGGTATGAGGCCGGATACAAGACGTATACGACACTGGAGAACCCCTGGACGCCAACAGCGATTAAAATCCTGCCAGGAAGTCCATCCTTATAGTGGTGGAACCATCATGGTATGGGCGGGTATTTCGATCGGCGGAAGAACTGAGTTGATTTGGATCAGAGGCAACCTCAACGCTCAAATTTATGCTGAGACGGTTGTATCAGACGTCATCGTTCCTCTACAAGTGCATATCGGTCCCTTATTTCAGTTAATGCATGATAATGCACGACCGCACACCGCAAGAGTTGTAAGACAGACTCTCGCCGCAGCTAACATCAATGTCCTGCCCTGGCCTGCTCAGTCGCCAGACTTGAACCCGATTGAGCATGCATGGGATATTCTTCAGAGAAGAGCTCTGCCGAATATGGAGGGTATCCAGTCGCAAGAAGACCTTTTTTTGTTGTTGCAACGAACATGGGCGGCCATTCCACAGCGTGATTTGGATGAACTCATTTTGAGTATGCCAAACCGATGTTCTTGTGTTGTTAGTGTTCGCGGTAGAAACACGGATTATTAATTGTTTAAGTTACCCAATAAAATTAAAAAAAAAACTGTTATTTCAGTCTTTTTTTCGAACTTTAATGTTAGTGGTTCAAATGTCAAAAATCCCTTTATTAGGAAAATGGCAATTTTTTTTACTAATGCAAAGGTGACTTGGTTTATCGTTACTGTAGACAAACGAAAACATTTTATTTGATCAATCCTTAAAGAAAATTTTAATGAATATCAATCAGGAGAAAAGTTATTGCAAAAATATATGTTGATCCCTAGACACTTTTGATGTGTGTACATACATACATAATAATAATTAATAAATTTTGTTGGGAAATGAAATGCGAATAGACCATTTTTTTAAATAGCGATCTGGTTGTTACTTGCCTGATGTTAGGAGGCATTGTTCCACAAATTTGTCGCTACAACGACAAATGAGTTTGAAATGAAACTAGAGTTATGCGAAGGGATCGAAAGAAGAGGATTGTGAGAGGATTAAAGAGATTTATCATGAAACGAAGAGAGATAGGCAAAGCTGTTCTTGAAGTATTTCGGTGTCGCAGGTTCATTCAGAACAGAAAATAGTAAGCAAAGTACTCTAAGATTCCTGCCTAGCGGCATTAGGCCCGCCTTTGTACTTAGTGCAATAAAGTTTATAATAAATAATAAAATAATAAAACAAATGTAATTTTAACGGGTCTTTACGCGATTTACCTCAGAGACATATTTCTCCCGACGTTTCAGCCAAGTTGCATTGGCCGTGGTCACGGGTCGACTGAAGCTATGCGGTGTAGTCTCGTACATACTGAATATGCGCGAAAGTTTAAAAAGTTTAAAAACAAATGTAAGTAAGAAACGTGTATTTTTGCGTACATATTTGTATGTATTGTGTATATTAATATGTATTGTTTTATCTTAGATTAAGTTTATTTCATATTTTTAATAAGTTTTATATTTAAGCCCTAAGCACCTACCTCATAATCAAAATTCTCTGCATTGTCCCAAAGGTTGGCTGCTAGAGAATGCCTAGCGGCATTAAGCCCGCCCCTTGTACATAGTGCAATAAAGTTTTAAATAAATATTTTTCAGTACATGTCGGGATTCACCTCGACCTTTTTTTCGTATTTTAAGGAAAGTTGTACGAACAACCGAGCCACCTCTCTTCATGCCTGTTATTATCAATTAATTAATCATGTTTACCGTAATGTTTTTTTAAACGTAGCGAATGCATCTGCTGGAAATGCAGGCTTTGAAGTTTATGGAATTTCATACATCCTGCTTCCAAATTACAATCCAGATAAACTATTTTTGGCTCGTTCGTTACTCTAACCATCAAAACATCCATTTACGTCTAAGGCTGGAATCTATGTAGCGTTCTTATGCTTTACTTAAAACAAACTTCTTAACAATTCACCGCCAGGTTTCTTCTGTGTAGGGGAAAAAAAAACATTAAGGAATAAATCGAATTAAGGAGTAGTAATTCTGACAAAATGAAGATATAGAATACGGGAACACAAAAGATTCATAATAGTTTTTTATAATTTTAACGGGTCTTTACGCGATTTACCTTAGATACATATTTCTCCCGACGTTTCAGCCAAGTTGCATTGGCCGTGGTCACGGGTCGACTGAAATATGAAATATGTCTAAGCGAAAGTTTAAAAAGTTTAAAAGATTCATAGTTTTCTTTTTTAAGTATCTTTAAGACATTTTACAGAATACATCAGCTCTAAACACGTAATTTATTTGCATAAAATATGTTCATAACAGAGTTGGGGATCATCAAATTCCAAGTGTTGCAGAATTTGATGCTTTTCATGGAGTAATTCACGTCAATATCGCCCAAACACGAAGGGTATACGGGAGTTCACAGCGCGGGAAAACCGCAAAAAATAAAGTGTAACTTCTGCTCCATATACTCGTCAAATTTATCATTTTCCACTTTTGACTAACAATATCCACAGTTTTTTGTTTTGTAAATTACAAAACAAAAAACTTGGACCTGACATGTCCGTGCAAAATGGCGCGAAGAACTCATAAAAGATTAATTAAAGATAATGTTACCAGAAACAAAATTTATCTCACCGGAAATATTTGAAATGGTAACATTTAAACCTTTCGAGGTTTGGAGAGTTTACAACCAAGAATTAAAACTATTTAATACTTTTCAAACAAGCAGAACAATATATTTTAACTCAACTAATTTCTACTTCCTAATAATATATTATCTTCATATATGTATATCTACTATAATAAGTATATATTGATGAGTATTTATAGTCTATGTGTACATACTATTTATGTATTTATTGGTTAGAATTTCACCCCACATATTTGTACTGTCTCACTCTCAGGTTAGCTGGTAGAAAAAGCCGAAATGGCTTTAAGCTCGTTTACGCGGCGAACGAGTGCCTTCACTCCGTAGCCACGACTCAGACTTAACTGTTAAGGCACACAGGGCCAACAGTGAGAGAGAAACGGTTTATAGGGTTTTAGTCCGTAGGCGCCTTGGGGTCTCCTTAGGAGGCCTCACGGTGAGTCGGACATGCGTCCTTCCGCGGTGGCCCTTCAGGCTGGGATCGTATCATTGATGATTTTCATTTGATGATGATTCACCGTCTTTAAAAAAAAAAAAAAATTAAGCTCGCCTTTGTACATACCTATTGTACCAATATTATAATAATATTTGTAAGTATTAGTATAAATTAATATTTTATAATATTTCTCATTGTCTATCATTTATATATTTTTTGGCACTCTGTCTGTAATTGGTTACATTTCACAAAGGTTAGCTGGTAGAAGATGCCTTAAGGCATAAACCTCGCCTATGCGCTTAGTTTTAAGTCATTTAACTTTGTGCAATAAAGATTTTTTATTATTATTATTGTAATTTTAAGTAAAGTGCAATAAAGTATTTAATAATAATAAGAATACATATTTCGAGAATCTAACGTCTTTGAATACGGGTGTTAGTGCGGAAATATCCTAGCCGTAACTGTAACATATTTTTTGCTCTGTGAGCAAAGTTTAAGTACACCTTACTCATGTTGGTCTAACTAAAAGCTGGCAGTCAGTGCACGTGGTATTATCGAATCTGGTATTGCATTATGGTGTTAGTATGATTAGTGTCTTTGTCTGTGAAATCCATCTTAATTTCTTACTTAAATACTAACTTCCTGTTCCAAGAGAAAAATGTGATTGTTAAATTATTCAATGTATACTTCACTAGCTGCTTCTGCTGTGTAAGAAGTATCATCACTAAATATTTCCGTCGGATTTATTTATTCATTTATTATTATTACAAGCCAACACTTACAGCTAGTGCCAAACACGTAGGCTCTTAGTCAATTTATACAATTATATATACATCAAATTCTTGGATTCACATTAAGCCAACTTTACTATAGGCCAATTAAGACAAGTGGCAAGCTCGTCGATGTCTCCAGCGTACCAAACTCAGGAAATATCACAATTACATTAAATATTAATTTAATTTATTTATTTAATTATTCAAATCATTGTGTCCTGAACAGGAATCGAACCCTTTACCTCCAAGTCTAAATCCACGGACTTAACCCCTAGACCACAGAGGCAGTTAGTAGTAATAATAATAATCTTTATTGCACATTACTTATAAAAGTATTGTTCAACGGCGAGATAAACATGAACAATAGCTGAAGGTGCATTAAAATTAAAAAGCCATCGAAACAAACGGGCATGTATGAGAAGGTTGATGAATCTCGAAGAAGCGAAAGAGGTATGTCGTGATCGAGACAAGTGGCGCTCAATTGTCTCTGTCTACCCCGCAAGGGATTTGGTGTGAAGATGGGCGAGTATGTATGCGAGATTAATGCTACAGGCATTTTCTAACAGTTAACATTTGTGATGGCGGTAAGAGAGCTACCGTGGTGCAGGTATTAAGAAAAATCACAAAATAGATATACACAACAATTCATAAATAAATACTTATATAATATATACATCAATAGTATTCATAATATACATACATATAAAATTACTATAAGTAAGTTTTATATGTATAGATAGAAGAAGCTTGTCTGATCACCGGTGGACGTTTATTCCGCTGGCGAGCAACCAAGACAGCGAGAGAATCGGAATATCTGCTGGTAGTGTGTAGAGGGATAGATAGTTGATTGTTTTGAGAAGAGCGAAGTAGACAACTGTGCGAATCGCACAGAAATTGGAATCGATCTTTCAGATAAGGAGGAGTAGTCAACTTGGTAATGTCAATCAGTCATCATATGCATAGTTGCCCGTGGAATCACATGTCGTGGTTAAACAATGACGTCATAGAGTCTATGCCCATCCCTGGCTTTTAAAGATGTACCAAATCTTATCCAAATTGATTCATCGCTTTTTGAGAAAAACAACAAAAACTTTTTTTTTTACAGCTCTTTTGGTTGTACAAACTTATAATAAAAACAAACAATAATATTGTAATTACTTCAAACCAAGAGCCTTAAAGGACAATCACCAAAATTATTGATAGTTATATGTATATCTATTTAACATCTGTCCTGTAGTTCTTTGGTGAAAAAATCAAACAACACCCATTCGTCCTTACAAACTTTGACGTTTAAAATATTAATAAGCGTATTATTCTGATTTCTAATTGCAATAGCATGCAGTAATTGCGCACAATTAAACATTCCTACTTTTATAACACTCGCTAGATTTCACCTAAACTTATTACCCACATTCGAAGCTTACGCAGGTTTCGATCCGGTGCGAGCAATTTTTTTCCCAGTAACCAGTTCTCTTAATGACTTGTGATGTACTTTTTGCATCACATCAGCTACAGACGGCTTCCTACCCTGATATTCTTTGATTTAAATTGATTCTTGTTAAGTTTAATTTCTATTTCGTCGCCTTCTCAACTTAATAAGTAACAGTAAGTCTTGATTCAAGCGGTGTTATTTTTATAGAAATAACACCGCTTAACAACCTTACAATATTAGTTCTCCTTGAAAGTAAAAATTGGCATTTGACATTTTTTTTTCATTTTTTTATACGGAGCACGACATGTGACACCGCGCCCACCTAATGGTAAGCGGTACGCGAGGTCCAAGAATGGGAGCAACTGACGCCAGCCTCAGACGACCGACATCAGTCCCTACCACTATGCCGGCCTATGAAGATCCTTTTTTACACTTCGTTTGAAGGACTCCAGGTTATAGGAGTGGGGAAACACACTGGCTGGGAGAGCATTCCACATCTTCAGCGTGCGACAGATGTAAGAGTCTCCAAATTAGTATGTACGCGTAGGGATAGTGGCTACGGTATGTGGATGCATATTTTGGCCTGTGCGAGTGGTTCGGTTGCGGAATCATCATTGCAAACGGCACATACTTTTAACAAGAACAACAAATAGGTAGTAGGGGAACTGATGGTGGTAATTTACCCAGTCTGCCGGGGCGGGGAACTATCCAACGTTCGTGCCGATAAACCCAGTAGAGTGTATCCACGCGTTTCGAGATCAGGCTCGAATTGCCGTCATGCCCAGTCAAGCCTGCATAGTGTTAGAGACTATCAGTCATGAGTGTCTGATTCCAGTTGCTAACATTCATGGACCTCGCGCGTCACTTACCATCAGATGGGCGCAAAGTCACATGTCGTACACGTATCCGAAGAAAATTAAGTTTGTATGATCGTATTGACGAAGCGGTGGTGGCTCGATTATAAGAACGCTTTCCAATCCAAAATAACCCTTGTCATTGATTACCTACACCACCGTGCTCGTGCCTCGAAGAGCACGTTAAGCCGTCGGTCCTGGTTCAGCTAATACCAATTTGTAAAATAGCCAAAATGTGTATTTCTCCAACAACGGAGATGGGCCTTGTGTTATGAGAACACTCTTGTGTTCTAAGGGGGTGTAATAAAGTAATAATGATCATTGTACCATCGAGTATCAGCTTCTGATTTCCAATTTCTCAAGTATACTCTATAGTATAATTTCTATAGTGCTCTGTCTATGATTTTTTATACAAGGTCTAAACCTGTAACTATCGCATCATCCTGTATCATTTAACCCGGCAATTTTCTTCAGCGATTAAGCCGACAACCGCATAATTACATATTGTATAATCGCTGAGATTTGATGTATTGCGGTTAGATCATCAGTTTTGCGTTTTTGATGATTGCAATTATAATGCCTACTGTCTGTCAGTTAATGAATATTAAAACGCGGAAGAACGATGTAATTAATGTTTTTGAAATGTTTATTTATCATAGTTTTGTGTAATTGACGAATTGGTCAGCTGCTGCTGAAGGTGGTAAGTGCTTCTGCCTCTTTCTTTGGACTTCACGGAGCTGGTCATGAAACCCCCAACTATTTATTTATTTTAAAAAAAGATCACAGCTTATATTAATCATATAAACAAAGAAGCAATAGTGGAACACAAGCCAAAGAGATTTTATATTATTTAGACAATACAATTAAAACAGAAATAAGAGTAAAATATAGTAATTACATTCAAATTAATAGTGCAATTGAACCGTGACTAACAAAAGTAAAAGAAAAAATAATAATAATAAATAAGTGAAAACCAAAAGGTTAATGATTATTTACTTAAAATAAAATGAATGAATGAGAGGCAAGAGCAAAATTATACTATATATACGAGTATAGCAGTATTCGTATATTAGCAAGCGAAGTGGATTTGCAAAGTCAGTCCGGGATAAGAGTTGTCTTGATACTGCCTGCGGTGATTAGTTAGATGAATCAGAGTAGAACATGGCTAAAACGTTAATATAGACAAGTACTTCATTTACAATAATCTAATCAGGAGAATGAAAGTTAATTGTTTACCCAATAATGGTGTAATTATTAGTGTGCCGTATCGATTAGTTTTCTAGCAATTTTGATCTTGTTAACCAGGTGACCATATACAGTTCGATCATCTACCACCCCGTGAGAGAGTTGGAAATCTCCCCCACATACTGTATGAGTAATGTTTTTTTAGAATCTTTTATTGTTCTTCTTTTTAACCATATGTGGTATGGTAAGAGTAACAAGGTGAGTTCCGAACCAACAAATCCATCCTGGAGGAACTGGAGATAGGACAACGCCTTTCCTCAATCGTGCAATCACGCATTCTCACTTTCTTTGGACACGTATCACGGCGTGGAGATACATCCATTGAGCGCCTTGTAGTTCAGGGAAAAGTCGATGGCAAGAGAATGCGTGCTAGGTCTCCGATGAGATGGACTGACCAGGTTAAAGCAGCAATGGATCACCCCCTACATGAGTGCTCCAGGAAGGCTGCAGTTCGAGACGAGTGGCGACGACTTGTTAAGCGTGCCACTGACACTCAAGTGACGACCACGACCACTCTGCCAAGAGTGTAGGGACTAAGAAGAAGAAAGAGTAACAATAAATAAGCTAAGAGTACTTGAACTTTCAAGGTTTGTTGTAAAAGCAATACAAACCACTATTCATTCCATTCCAGATACATTCCAAAGCATACTGCAAACAGTGGTAGTAGGTACATAAAAACGGCTTTAATTTTCAAATGTTTTACGTGTTGTGAAATATTGCGTCTGCAATCTTTGTTTGGGTTAGCAGCATTATTTTTAGTTACTTTATTCATTGCTTTCTTTTGTTTATGTACATTATACGATACAATACAGACAAATCAGTTTGGAGATGGTTTTGTGTAGTACGGTCAGCCAGTAATAACACAACGTAACCGTTATCTGTTTTCAAACAACGTTGTGAATACTATCTACTTTTGAAAACTGTCTACTTCAAGTACGTCGCGTGATCGCGAGTTAGATTAGGTTCTTCGTTTACAAGACTACAAAAAAAATACGCACTAGACAGTAGGATGATTATTCTTTAAACCAAACGCCATAGTCACTTCCGTGCAACTTTACCCTGATCTATTGATTGCATTCGTACGCAACGCAATCCTTCACATCAAGTGTTATCAAAAGTAGATAGTTTTATTTTAAAACAAAATAATATGTGTGTAAACGAATATTTACCAACATAAGGCTGGCACACAATGTCATGACGTCTCTTTTTATCAACAAGTTTGGCATAAGCTAATTATTGTTTTCTTTTGTTACAGGTAAATTTAGCTGTTATGAATTATTCCTGATTTAATGCAGTAGTTTCTCTATTGTGTTAATATTTACTCGATTACGAAAGGGTAAGATTTATCTTGAACATTTTACCTATCACGACGTCGATCTTCGGTTGCGTAATGCATTAAAGTCCCACACAGCCACTTGATTCCCATTTAGTGACTCATCAAATTATGGAAACACGAGTTACGAGAAACTAGGTACTCTAGGTAAATTGTCTGTTTCACAATTTAATTTAGCGTAGGGTGCATTGCTCAACCCGCAGCTGTTCAAGGGACTATATTCTTGTTTTTTCTCTGGATAAGAGACAGAGGCATTAACGGTATAATGGGGTGTATCACTAACTTTTTATCACGATAGATGGCGCATGATATAACTAACTGTCAGTTGCATAGAAAACTTGTATTTTTATTACGAGATTTCCAAACGAAATTAAAGCTTTGGTGATCCAAAAATTGCCGTTCTATTAATAAAACCTTTTTTCTTTTTTAAAACTGTGTGCGCTTTCTTAATTCGTCTTTTAAGTCGTCGTTAATTTAAAATACATTTTTCTGTCATAAAAATAAAACTCCAAAAACATTTAAAAAATGATGCGACATAGGTGTAAAACAAGGTACCATTGCGGCTAGCGACATCTACAAAAAGCTTTTCCTGATACACCCCATTAGACAGGGCAAGAAACCAAACTGTATGAGAATGAAAGGTATTTAAATTTTTTTTGTTGTGTAATTCTGTATTTGTTACATTTGTAAATCTGCTATAGCTGAGTTTTTCTTGCAGATTCCTTTCTCAGTCAGATAAAATATAAGCTGGTCACTGGTGCTTTTGGTCTTCTACTAACAGCTTACTCTTGCTGCTTAGTCCTCCACTAGCAGGACAATTATTCAAAATAATTTATAAAATTACGTGTCACAAAATCCTGTAATAGGTTTACGTGAATAAAGATTTTTTGACTATAACTTAGAATGAATTAGTGTATGCCAGTCATTGTCGGTTATGGTCATGTTTGACTATTTTTTTTTGAGTTTCAATTAAAATACACTGAACATTCTATATGTATTTATTACGAATTTGTTTCGCTACTTGATTATAGATGGCGCTGTTATAAATGCACGCAATTATAGCCTTAAAAACACTAACCATAAGGTTGACGTTGGCTCCAATTATTGCTCTGTAGACCATTAGACAAAAAAGTCCCTTTAGTCTATAATAGATGGCACCATTATAGTGACACACAATTATAATCTGAAAAACACTAGCCATAAGGTTGATATTAGCTCCATGCATTTCTCATTGCTATATAAAAGTCAGAAGTTTTCATAGTGGTGGTGTAAATAATTATGTAACAAAAACTTTATATAATAATGCGCTCGATCTTTTATTTGACCTCGTTGGTGAGTAATTTATTATTATTATTAAATACCTTATTGCACTTTACTTAAAAGTATGTACAAAGGCGAACTTAAAGCCATTTCGGCAATTTCTGCCAGCTAACCTTTGGGAGAGTGAGATAGTATAAATATGTGGGGTGCAATTCTAACCAATAAACTACATAAATAGTATGTATACATAGACTATATAAATACTCATCAATATATACTTATAATAGTAGATATACATATATGAAGATAATATATTTTTAGGAAGTAGAAATTTGTGGAGTTAAAATATATTGTTCTGCTTGTTTAAAAATAAAGTATTAAGTAGTTTTGTAAAGATGTGAATGGAAGGAGCTTGTCTGATGTTCAGTCAAAGTTTGTTCCACTGGCGAGCAGACGATACGGTAAATGAATCTGAATATATGTCCGCCTCCGTGGTCTAGTGGTAACAAACGTTGCCGTGAACTCGGGAGGTCGTGGGTTTGATTCCCACCGGGGGCAAGTTGTACATTGTATAATTTGTCTCGGTCTGGGTGTATAATATGTATATATTTACAAAATTAAAAAAAAAGTATAATATGTAGTTTATCAACCATCTAGTTTCCGTAACACAAGCCTCGTAGCTTACAACGGAAACTAGATGGCGCTGTGTGACCTGTCTGGAAATATTTATTATTTATTATATCTGCTGGAAGTGTGGGGTGGGGATTTGAGTTGGTTGTTACTCTTAAATTACTGAGTAGGTACAAAAGGTCGCGCGATGAAAGATGAGCACAGCAAGGAGTATCTTAAAAGGACAATGAACTTTATTTCAATATATCTAGAGTTCATATAACTTAAACTACATTCATACGGCTAATTTTGCGAGCACGTGTTTCGTGCTATTATGAAGTTTCGCCCTTTATTTTATTTTTATTCTTAAAACATCTATTCTTTTGTGTAGAACTTTCTTTCTCCTTTTATAATATTGCAGGAGATTTTATAGGGGGTTGTTTTTTATTAAATTAAAAATGCACGTGTAATATTATTTTCTTTTTCTACGTATATTTTGTTTATTTATTAGTAAACTATTTTATTTGTGGTTTGATTCTATCCATTTATCTTTTAAACCTTCTTATTTCTGTGGCCTCTTAAGCAATACAGTAATGCCGTTGACATCACTTATAATTATGTTTCTGTTTATGTCTTCACCATTTGGTGATTCATCTAAACACTAAATTGTTTAGTAATCTAAATTTTGGCTTTGTGGTTCTTCTCAAATTTGCGGTAATCCAATTTAAAGTTTACCTTAAGCAACTACATGAACATTTTTGTTGTTACTAATTTGCCTCCGTAGTTTAGCAGATACGATTGTAGATTTAGATGTTCCGGGTTTGATTCTTGGTAGGGAAATAGTGATTCATTTAATTTATTTCTGATGTTTCTCAAGTCTGGTACGCTTGAGATATAGTAAAGCATAATTCTAGTTTCATTTTAAATTCGTTTGTCGTGTTCGCCACTAATTTATGGAACAATTTGCCTCTTAGCATCAGGCAGGAAAAAAATGGTCTATTCGCATTTCTTATCCCAAAAAAGTTGGTATATTATTATGTATGTATGTAGGTTTATACGAGTATGTATTAGTACGTAGTATATTATATATTTATACATCTAGTTAGTTATAAAAAAATATTTTTTATTATCCTTTATTTTTGCACCTACTTTTCAGTAAAGTGTTTAAAGTTATCCCAACGGATGGCTATGATAAAATGTCTTGCGGCATTAAAGCCCGCCTTTGTCTTTGTGCAATAAAGTATTAAATAAATAAATAAAGTTATTTAAATGTGAATCCGTTTCTTTATGAGCGTGGTTTCTGACCACTGTGCAAGGGATACGGACGTGATGATACCTTGTACAAAAACATATATTTTTAAGTCTTGTCTTATATTGTTACTAAACCTTAACCAAGACTAGTTTAATCTCTCGGTTGTCCCTGTCATATATAGAAGGCACATTTTAAAACTGGTTTAGACAAATCAAGCTCGGCTAAACTGCTCTGAATAGCTCTGGGAAGAATAGGAATTTCGTATTCTTTATTTCCAGCTGTGTTATATTTTCCAATGCGCAAGAATCTGTTAGATATTTTTTTGTTTAATTACCCAGATGCAATTGATCGGTGTTATGGATCAATTAGATAGGTTCTACATATGTTTAAATTTTAAATGTTTTCATAACACTTTGATTGTCATGAAGACAGTCGAAATAATTAGATACAATTTTGTAAATAATGATGTATTTTTATCATTATATTTTATTACTTTGTAGTGTTACTTTCAGTACTTTATAATAAAGTGTCGACTGTGAAAAATAATGGAGAATCAGTATTCAGTATTTGTTATAGAACGAGAGATAGATTCTACGAGTATATGATAGATTCTTTGGACCAAAACCAGGCCCCAACTTTTTTGCAGCGTGCCTCAACAAATAACAATTTAATAATCATAACAATTAATTGCGTTTTTTTTGAATTTAATTATAACCACCGTTTTGTTGTGATTCTTTCAGTACTTTATTCTACCATAATCTGTTTGAACTGTCGGATTTGTTTTCTCTTTTCTAGATTTACAGTTTGTCAAATAATCATCTCTTTTCCACATCTTTAGTACACAGCTTCTGTTTTAATCGTGTATGTTTTAGTTTCCGTTATACCTCACACACTGATTGTAAATAAAGTTCGCCGTTCACAAGCCCATATGGTCATAAAGCGGCATTTATTTTGACATTAGCAAGTCGTTAAACATTATCAAGATCAAACAATGAGTTGTAATTTTCATATTGACACGTTCCGGAACTTTCGCTAAGTACCTACACAACTATAAAATGCTTTCGTAGTTTCGGTTGTGAATCCATTAGTTCTATCAGTGGGAATTCTTTTACCAATGCTATCACTGGTTTCTTTGTTTTTCGTTTAATTGAAGTTATTTTCTTCTGTCCGAACAGCAATTCATAGATAGTAAAGTTTTGTTAATAATTATTAGAATTGTTTATTACTGAATTTTGTTTGCATGTTACCTACAGTCTCGTCTAGTTTTTTTTGTTATATCAACAAGTCTCCATTACGCAAGAGAACTTTTCATGGAGACCAGAGAACTCCATATTTACTTTATATACAATACATATAATTTTTATTTGGTAAATAAGTTATTATTATTGTTTTGAATTTTTTTCTCGAATCTCGGCATTTAGCCGGTGAGCCTTATGATGCTCCCAAGATGCGGCCAAGTAAGCATCATGTGTTCGCTGTTTCTTTAGCTCAAAACTTCCGGACTATAAGGATTGTAGCTTTTTGTTGTTGTTCGTAAATATATTGGTCTAATTTAATAGTTTTAAGGCTGTCATGTAATGTTTGGAATATTAATATTATTATTAAAAACTTGGTTATTTTATCTAATTTAAGTTGGAGTTTCTGGATCTTTATGTGTAGTTATTAAGTTATGAGTGTTAGGCACGGCTATATCTATGAAATATGTTGTTCTGTTTTCTTTGTTTATTAAAGTAATGTCAGGTCGGTTGTAGATTACTGTTAGTTATAATGTTTCTGTCCCAGTAGAGTCGAATATTGTTATTTTGCAGAACGGCCAAGCATTGTATTTATAGTATGGAATAGTTTGATCTACTAGTGTATTATTATAATCTTTGTCTTGAATAGGAAGTACGAGTATTTATAATACATTTAATGATTTCGCCACAATGATATCACAATAAACGTTATTACAAACAAGCTGCATTCGTCATGCGCGTACAAATGAATTCCTATTTGAAATGTTATGTTCATTAGAACTTACATTTTGATTGTGCTATATGACATAACCGTGATTTTTTACGCTTGTCAAAATGCGAATTTCTAGTTTTGAATTGTTGTTCCTATGCATGTGTTGTAATTTATGTTACGCGTGCGCTAAACACCTGTGCTAAATCGTGAGGTCAATATATTACTCGTGCTTTGTGTAATGGTTTTTGACGTTTGTAACCCAAATTTTATTAACAAGCCATGTTAATAAGTTAGCATGATATTTACTTTAGATATATTCCAACCCCCCTAGCATGGGCTGCGTTATACGTCTAATAAATCAAGGTTGTAATGTAAAAGTGTCTAATTTGGTTTAAGCGACAAATGGGATAGCGATATACTCCAAATGACATCATCCTTTTTTGGCTATTCTTCTAGTAGTTGTGGGAACATTGATAAAAAAATATATAAGACTAATGTTATTATTACTGTGCCATTAAGTTATTTGTAAAATAAAATATGTTTTTTGCGTACCAATAAGTCCTTTAGTATTAAAGCTGTCATGGTCATATTTTAAAGACACCTAAACTATATAAAATAATGGGTTATTCTACTTAAATTGTAATCTTGTTTGAATAATATATTTACATCATACAAAATAAATGATGTCCTTCAAATCACTATTTAATGTCATTAAAGTATGTTTAGGATTATAGGAAACATTTAAAATGACGTGCGTAATCATTTTGGTATTAATTTGTGATTTTGATAAATCTCTGTTGAAACTTGTGCTTTAACAATAAGGTTAAATTTAAACTCTATTTTTATAACTAAATTTTAATAGAGTGCTCATGTGTTCCTGTATGCTTCAGAAACGTGGAACCTACTCGAAATATAAATAAAACAGTTCTTGCTACAAATCTGTGGAACAATAACAATGGGTTATTATATAACCAGATTATTATTTAAAAAACTGATCTACTCACATTTTCTAAATAGCTCCAAACAAAAATTGTAAGTTTTATATAGGTATGTCTATTATTGTGTATTTATTAGTATTTAGTATATTAATAATTAGATTATATATAAGTAAGTTTATTATTAAGTATATGTTTAATATTTAGTTGTAACATTATTATTTCCATCAAGTTATTATGTGTTACTTTCATCGCACCTAGAGTTCTAATTAGTCCCAAAGTTTTGGCTGTCAGAAAATGTCTACAGGCATGTCCGCCTTTTGTACTTTGTGCATCTAAGTTTTGAATAAATAAATAATATAATAATAAGCACTGTAAATTGGTCTTAAGTTGGTGATAATTGAACTTGTAGATAATATTTTAAAATAATAATCATAATTAATAAATCATATCATAGTTTCAATTCTATTGAATATTCTTACAAAGGTCTTGTTGATATCGATATGCAAAGTTGAATTGAAACCAATCACTGCGAAGGTTGTTCACATAAGTACACTTACATTCAAGTATAATTAATCATTCAAATAATTTGTAATGGCAAGTATTGTCGAATCTAAACTTCAAGGGCAAGGGCCTATGAAAAAGGTATTGCTACATTTTAGAATTATAGCTATTATAACAGCTTTTCTCAAAACTTGAATAAATATAGTAACAAAATCTGAAACAAAACCTTTAATAGTTTTTAGTGAATCTACTGTATAATATTTATTAAAATATTGTCAACCAAATGAATAAATAAATAAAACTGTAGTGGATGATTTAATCATAATCCGAAATGTAAAAGCAAAGTTACTGACATATGCCTTGAAATTACTAAGCTGAAGTGGCAATGGGCCAGACACGCGTATTTCGCAGAACAGATAAACGATGGAGTAGATAGTTCTGGAGTAGAGACCACGTACGATCCCCCGCCAGATGGACAGATGACCTGAATAAGGTCGCTGCTAGACGCTGGTTGTGAGTGGCAGAAGATCGTGTAAAGTGACGAGCCTTAGGGGCTGTTCATCTTTATGATGGGTCGATCATCTTCCAATTGAAATTGCAAAAAAAACTGACAAAATTGCAACACAAAAAAAGTTACTAATAAAAATAATAAAATGCCTTAAAATAATTGACCTAAAAATCCACTCAGCAATATGTTTAACGCTTATCTTGCTCAAATTAAGCAAATTTTTACTTTAACGTACTAATACAACTAACCCTAAAATTAAATAATATTTTTTGATACAAGTTACTAACAAAATTGCAACATAATATTTATAAAAAAGTTTTATGAAATTTAGTTATCATCGCCACTACTAGATGGCGCTAGCGTCGTTTAAGAACGTACCGTGGTTTGGCGGCAACGCGGAATGGTACTTGGGCAAAATTACCAAACTTGTTAACTTTGGTGCGATTATTGCTCGTTGAAAACTTTACCAATACCCCGCCGTGTGGTCGTGAAATACCGACCGCAATGGCAATTTTTGAACGGCTGTAATGGCCTTATAAATAATACGTTTAAAAAGTCGCGACTCATGTGTTAACTCTATAGTGAACATTTTTGATTTTTGAACGTCGACGGAAAATTGTTTGACAAAACGTCTGATTTTGTGTATTTTCTGCTTATATTATTAGAAAAATATATTTTAAGTTAACGTTACCTGCCTTAAAGACAAATTAAGAAAGCGAAAAACGTCTTTAAAAGGAAAAAGGCTCAATTATTAGAACGGTAAGCATGGGATCTCCATATCTTTGGTATCGCTTGGAAAACGATGATGCACAGCACAGCTAAAAGCTGCACAAAATAAAATATTGTAATTAAAAAAATGTATTCTATGCAATGGGGTGTATCACTAACTTTTTATCACGATAGATGGTACCTAGTATAACTGTCAGTTGCATAGAAAACTTGTATTTTTATTACGATTTTTATTATTTTCTGGATATTATGCCGAAGTGAGCAGCATTTAAGTGTACAAATCTAAGGGAAATCAACGATATGGTGATCTTAAAATTGACGTTCAATTAATAAAACCTTTTTTGTGCGCTTTTTAATTCGTCTTTTAAGTTAGGTAACATTAATTTAAAATACATTTTTCTGCTATAAACATATAAAACCACGAAAACATTTAAAATGATGCGATATAGATGTAAATTTAAGGTACCATTGCCGCTAGCGACATCTACAAAAAGATTTGCCTGATACACCCCATTGTCATTGTGTTAATTTGGTACCATCTATCATTCGTATCGTGATAAAAAGGCGACTTTATCTATATTGGAAATATACCTATATTCGGAACTATACTCTTGATATTCAAGCGTTTTAATCTTGGCCAATATTGAAATAATGACTAACTCCCGTATTCTAAGACATTACCTCAACGGCTTCTCCACTCAACATTTCCTTCCAGCAGTTAAACAAAAATTAAATCTCTGCAATTGATACAATTAAAAATGACGTCTAATAAAGCTTACGACTGACCTTCAAAATATTTATTTATAAAATATATTTTTGAGTTTAATCGTAACTATTACAAAAAACTTAATTTTTGTTTGACAGCTGGAAGGAAATGTTGAGTGGAGGAGGCATTGAGGCAACGTTTTAGAATATGAGTGATAGAATATAGATGAAGATAGGTGCATGAATGTAAAGTAAGGTTCTGGTCGCTGCTGCCGCGCTGGTGTATTATTCATTATAGCCCAATTTCAGCAAAAAAAAAAAAATTAAAGCTTATCCCATCAACAAGTGCTTTAAGCAAAAATGTATTGATTGACAACTAACGTGTTTAAATTTTGATAATTCACCAGAAATCAATAACCAAGATTAACAATAAAAAAAAAGTTTATACTTAACACAGTCAAAATATTTGTACAGTGCAGGCGGAGCGTCAGGAACCAAAATTCTGATTATGCGCAATTATCGACCACCGGCTCTTTTTATCTGCCGGTAACTTAACTCTTTAACTGCCTCCGTGGTCTAGCGGTTAAGTCCGTGGATTTAGACTAGGAGGTACCGGGTTCGATTCTTGGTCGGGACACAAAAATATTTATTAATGTAAATAAAAATACATTTAATTAATATTTAATTTATTTGTGATATTTCTCGAGTTTGGTGCGCTGGAGACATCGACGAGCTTGCAACTGCCCACTTGTCATGATTGGCCTATGGTAAAATTGGTTAAATGTGAATCTGCTTATTCATAAGCGTGGTTTCTGACCACCCCGAAAGGGAAACGGTCTTGATGATACTTTACTAACTTATACCTAAAGTAGTACGAGTAAAACATTAAATACTCAAAAACGTTTAGAATTCAACGTGATGTTGTCATATAAAGTTGTTGGAAGTAATTGCAGATTATCTGCGGACCGTTACTGCCGTCCAGTATTATGTCAATTTAAGTCAATTACGACTACATGCACCGTATGACGCTTCCTATGGAACGAGTGTGGGAATAGGACGTTCTCCCCAAGTTTAATTGCTTTGATGCGTCTCGGGAAATGTCAATATAATCGGCCCGATACAGCAATCCACAGTTACAATATGTAGAAAATTTTAAATATAATAAATAGGTAATTCCACTGAGTTAAATAAAACTATACTTAGTTGATACGGCCTCTTTACAGCCACAATTTTATTTAAGTAGTTTCCAAGTTAGTTTTACTTGCTTATAGCAGTAATGTTATATACATATATGTAAATATGGATTGTTACCAATTACGGTCCAACCATTATTACCAATTTAATTAGTATATATTTTTATTGATTTTTAGTGCTGACTATCTAAGTTTGTTACAAACGAACCTAAGGAAATAAATAAAAAATATTTGTTTTGATTTGCACGTTTCTTGGCAGACAACTAATCAGATAAATAACTGCCTCCTTGTCCGTGGATTTAGACTTTGTGATACCGGGTTCGATTCCTATTTGGGACACAATAATATAAATAATTTAAAAATATAAAAAAAAATATTTGTGATATTCTCGAGTTTGATACGCTAAAGACATCGGCGAGCTTGCCACTTGTCATGATGGTTCTTGTAAGACCTTCCGAGTACTGGTAGCTTTAGTGGATAGCGCCGGCGGCACCAGGTGCTGCCTGATGAAATCCATGATATTTGGGGTAAACAAGATCCAGCAATTTGAATTATTGTACAGAAAATTTCCCACACGAGTATTAAAGGCCTTCCATCAGGTTTTTTTCTCTGTCTTCTATCATGGGGTTTGTGTTTCTGATGTGGTCTTCAACCGCAGTTGCCTAACCCTAAAAATTGTTGAATTCTACCCTAATAAATTACCCAAAATATTGCTATGTATAAACTATATTAAATAAATAAATAAATAATTATTGAGTTAGATTAAAATATATATAGGTTTATAATAAATACATACATTATCTAGTAAATAGTTATAAAGACTTAAATAGATGGAACGAGGTTGGTAACTGGGTGAATCTTTATGTAGACCCGGATTATGCGTTGACGGCTTGACAGCGTTTTCCCACGTGCCCGACATCGTTAAATCAGACCTATTTCACATAAATTACTGATTCGCGGGATTCTCAACAATTCACCATAATATTGAACTTAATACACAGTTTTATAGTAACTTTAACCATCTATAGTTTTAAATCTTTTTTTTTCTATAAAATTACTATGTCCTGTTGTTATTTTGATAGTTAATCATTGTTCATCATCATATATTTTTATTATCGTTGAAGAATAATTTAAGGTTAAAGTCAAACTGTCTTTAAATGATTCTACTCCTGCTAGACTAAGCAGCATAGCGATACAAAGAGTAAGCTGTAAGAAGAAGTCTAACATTAAAACATTTACTCATCAGTTGAAATGGCTCAATATCCGCTTTCGCAGATCTGCCCATCTACTTGTCCATTTGTATGGTATCCTGAACAATCCTCGTGCACCTCCTTACCTTAAAACTCGATTTGAGTTCTTGTGCGATACGCACAACCTCCCTCTTCGTTCTGCTTTCAACAATCAACTCAAAATCCCATCCCACTCCTCTAGCAGATATTCAGATTCCTTCACTGTGTCTGCATCCCGCCAGTGGAACAAACTACCACTGGCCATTAGACGGGCACCATCTGTCAATGTTTTTAAACAATTGGTCACTAACTTGTTTCTTGATAAGCAGGAGCACACTGCATCTAGTACACATTAAATAATTGGCACGCAATATGTTTGTGTATGTCTATTTGTATATGTGTGTATATATATATATATATGGATATATATGTTTATAATACTTGCATGTAGTTTATGTAATTTCTTGGTATGTAGTGTATTTATAAATTAGACTAATATTATTGGATTCTTGCACCCTGCCCATAATCTCTCACCATCCCAAAGGTTAGTTGTCAGAGAATGCCTAACAGGCATTAAACTCGCCTATGTACCTAATTTTAAGTTTTGGTGCAATAAAGAATTTAAAATAAAATCTGTCATGTCTACTCTAACCTTTAAAATGGTTTCAACAAACTCTTCGCCTCTTACATCTAGTTCATGTATATTTAAAACAAATACCAAATCGAAACTGTCGTTTGGCATCATTTCGGCTGCATACATCTATTCGAATATAATGTCAGCATAGCTAAAAGTAATTACATTGTCCAGTTCAAGTCGATTAAGACATAAATCTTCGCCATTAAAACTACTAAATAAGGCGAACTCTAAACTTGGCCGACATTTATTTCTGTATCAAATGAATTCCATTTGAAGCTAGAGCTGGGGGGCAATTCTCGAAACTAATAGAATTGAAAATTGCTCTCTTCATCCTGAATGTCGACACTTATGTCATGTGGTGGCTCAGCAATAAGATGTTGACAACGATAATAATAATAAGAATATCTCACCTAAATCGCTATCCTTTGAAAAAAATGTACGAGTTAACTCTATCAAAAAGTAGATTCAAAGTAATAATAATAATAATATCTTTATTCAGTAAAAAAGTTACAAGATATGAAAACAATAACATATTTCATTTTGCATGCACAGAAAAACAGACATTTGCAGCCGAACTAAGCCTATATGTATAGGTCTGTCTGTCGGCAGTCAACGCCCAGACACCCTTTTAAATATATTATTACTTTTAATTACAAAATAATAAAAGAAACAAAATGTACACAAAAAGAAAAAAAAAGAAAAATTATGTGGTTGAGATCCTCTTTTTTTTATGATGTAAGTGTGTGAGTGTGTGTAAGAGGGTGTGTAAACTTTACATACTTTGTTATTATCGCATTCCTACTTCACTATTGACAGTAATTCCTCAGTTATATTATAGAGACTGTAGCCATTGTGTGACATTCTTTCTACATATCACTTTAGTGCATTGATATATAGCTACCTCTTTATTAATTTTATTATATAAATATGGACCCAGAAGACAGAAAAAGTAGAAGATAACTAAAATTATGAAATTGATTGTGATGACGCCCTAGCTCTATCACATTCGAGAATAGGCCCTGTAGAAGAAAGCATTTATTAAATTCACCTAAAACTGCACGATACTGAGAAAATTGCACATTCCTCGTGTACTCACGGAGCCGGTCGCACGTCCGCGGTGCTATTTTACCGCCTTATACGGTGACATAACCCATTTTATAACGGTCTCGCTAAGATGGATTTCTCCACCGTTTGATCTATCGATTTGCGGCTTTTCAAAGAAATTCTTCATTTCTAAGGTCGCTACTTCTAATCAGTCCTAACTTGTCCGGTGCCTGACAACTTAATTGATCCCATTTTAATGTCTATCAATTTCAATTGCGTATTCTTTTTTACCATTGTTAGTTTCTTTAACTTCCTCAATTTGGCTGGCTTTCTGACCTCCACTTCAGTCAACAAAGTTGCAGTATGTGGCTTTAGAAAAACTCTTCCGTGCTTGTCTCTGTATGTTTTATGGCTCTTTTAATCGATTTCACACGTTTAGACCCCACAATGCGTTAACTCTGAGAAGCATACAATGGTTCTTTTAATTGAATTGAATCTGGCACAGGCGGAAGATGCTGGATAATCAAGATGCACGATAATCAATATAATGTCATTGCCAAGACCGAAGTTTATTGTTCCATGTACAAGAAGAGTTTACTACTGTCTGTTTCTTTGAGTTTTAAGTATTTCTAACCTCGCATTCATACAGTTTGCTGAAAGTCGTACGTATTCATGTTTTCTGAACATCGGCTATTTCCGTCTGCTGTTCGTACTAAATCCGTCGGAGGCGGCCGATGACTTCGATGGCATGCGTCGGTGCCACGGACCTTGACGTGCAACAGTTTCGCATGGAACGGGAGGACTTTAGGAATGCTCAACTGCTCCAGTTTTAAACAATTCCATTCTAAATAAAACTATTATGACCAATACGCCAACCTGTCTGGCCTGTGTGGCGTCAGTAGGTCAAATTCTCCAGAAATATCCTCAGAAGTGGAGGTGTTCTATCAATAGTGACAATGATAATATCCTACATTAAGCAAGCCTTCTTTTATCGATGATCAGTGAAGACAGTTTTAACCCACTGTACTCGTATGTTCTATATCAGTTTTTATTTTCAATACGCAATATAAATAGTTTTTTGATAGTCGATGATTTACCAAAAATCTTGAACCTGCTAATAAAGCTTCTTTCTTCTTATTATTTAATGTGCATAATCTCAATTGTTTCATGAAATCTTACTAGTTTAACAGACGAAGTTTAAGTGACCCCGCAGTATGATGGTTATCTTCATCTATTTCATTACATCATTCACTTAACTGAGCACATACTTTAATTATACAACATACAGTTGTCTGACAGTTAGTTGTAATGTGTTATATTCGCAACAGCAGACCTCTACAATAATAACACCAATTACATACTACGTACACATCTACACCACGAATAATCAAGCCAGTCACTTAAACAAATTATCTTTGTAGAATTGGTCTATCATAATATCGCGCTATGATAGATGGTTTCAACACTCGGTGAAGGGTACCCTGGTATTTGCTTCATCAAACCACACACCTTGAAATCCTTATTAACTCTATTTTGCAAGAGGTATATGCTAATCTATGGTAACGCTCAATTTATTCCCTTTGTAGTAACAAACTCAACACTCAGATCAAGGCGTGACTTTACCTTTTCCAGCAAGATTGTGTGCGCCACTGTATTACGCAACTTGATTGTTAAGTTGATGGACAGGGAAAAATAGTTTCGGACCTCATCCATTATAAGTCAGGCACGTTTTTAAGCTATTAAGTGAGTCGTGAAAAAAGTAATCGTGCTCGCAAGCGTCAATTTGACATACCTCATATTTAAAGAGTTATTTATTTTTGATTTCGTTTGATTCAGCATACTGAGCTCTCAGAGAACCAAGAAAACTTTCCGATCACTGAATTACAATTCAATACATATATTGGATATTAATTTATAGTAAACGTTGCCTCGGCATATCACGAAACCAAATGAATCTTCCAAATGTCAGTCTTCACGTGTGGTAACGTCGACATTTAATCGTTTATTTATACTTCGCATCTTGTGTGGGTGAATCAGAAACCTTTATAGATTGGTCGAATTATTTAATCCTAAACATCAGCTAGTCATTGTGCCGAAGCTACCTTGAATAGCTTAAATTAAGTATGAACAAGTTGCACCATAACAAACTCCCGGGAGATCTCCAACTTTCTCCAATCACGAAGATAGATAGATGGTTCAATAAATTCCTCATCAATGATAATGGACAAATTGTACAAAGGTCATTCCTCAGATCGTCTGATAGCTACAAAAACTGGATGATATTCTGATAAAGCTCTATAATTAACTTTATGCAAATCACTAAGGCTGGACAATATTTTAATGAACTTGTGTCCACTGCGGTTTAATAGCTGTCACTTTGGTCGTAAAAGTTACACTTTACGTAAAAGCTTATCATTATCATCAAGTTTTTCTAAAATTTACTACATATTGTCAAAGCGACTAATAAACTTTCTAATTCCAAGGCTAATAAGATAGCCAAACAAAATGGCCGACTGTAATAGGTTTTCCCATAGCTGAATGGAAATCATCATACTGAACGATCTCGATAAATAGTAATTTCATCGTAATCACTGTATCTCGTCGAATAGTAATTTCTGGCGGTGCATAGCCTTAGTTACGAAATGCATCTCATTACTAGTGCGGTTCTAGTGTGGAGTGCACAGTCATTGTTTATGTTGATGATACATTCAATCAGATAGGAGGTGCAGGTGCAAATGTGGGTATACAACATCTGCCATGAATGTGTGAAACTATATGTAAACCTATTAGAGATAAGAATCTATTCAATTGAAAATTTAATCAATTTTGTATTGGGTTATAATAAATGATCTATTCATGCACACGAGTACATAAAAATATATTAGGCACTAAACGATAATAGTGATTTCTCTTGTCGTCGGTTTTTCTATAGATTTTTGTTATAATTTTAGTTTATGTTGTATTTTGTTAACAAAAACCGTTGGTCTGTTCGTCACACATCGTTGCTCACGCTTCGCTCACCCGGTAAAGGCACGTTCCACCCTTTGTGTAGTTTTTTTTATATTTTTTCTGATTACGGTTTCTTGTATCTAAATAGTTTGATTTGTTTGTGTCAACCTCCTTTGTTGTGTTTGATTGAATCGCTCTCTGCTTCGTCATTACTAAATACTGTACAATTTCATTGCTGAGGCAACTTGTTACTTACTTTCCATTGGTAATTTTCCAAATTATTTATGGACTAATTCTGTTCCTCGAACTTATATTATTACTAGATGTTTGTTTTGGACTTGCCTTGCCCCTTAGGCTTTAGGTGTTATTGGTTGAACTTTAAAGATAAAAATCATTATCCGAAAAACAAAACATTATAAATGGCGAATAAGGTCGCGTCTCAAAAACAAAATATCTATCGTGATAAATTCCTAAAGGCTGGGGTGTGTGATATGGTGTGACCTTGGCCGAGCGGTGCGGAGCGGCAACCTCGCTCGAATCTCAAGGTTCTTTTTTTACGTAAGTTAAAGTCCGCGCGATCGTCGACCTTTTGCTACCTACTTGATTAGGCTCGGTATGAGTGGCGATATTTTTAGGAAAACTTCTCTGCACCGTAACTAAAGGTTTTATTACTAAAAATTACAAAAAAAAAACGTTAACATTACAATTATACGTTAAGATTATAATATAAAAATATTTGATCCTTAATAAATTTCACGTGGTATAGTGGTAAGCAAAAAACATTCAGGTGGCCGTTAGACTTACATGAAATGCTCACCTGGATTATCTGCAAAATTATAAATGCCCAGTATATTTGGCGTTAAGCGAGACGAACTATAATACATTTGTCTTTAATGATACGTGGGGTTAATATTTAGTTTATGCACGTCTTGGGGGTTTGAAGAACATTATTGCGTAATTTTATCAAAATTGTCTTAATAATTTAAGGTCGTTCCGACTCACAGACAAAGCTTTTTTTGACATTTAAAATATAAGTATGTATATTCTCTTGATACCCACAAATTCATAAGAATTTATCAAGAGTGTGGCGATCCCAAATGCCATAACTACCTAAAACAGAATATTTCCATTAAAATTCAACGAGGAAATGCGGCGGCGTTTTAGGTTGGTGGTAAGCCCTTAGTTTATTTTGTAGAATAGTTTTAATTTCATAGGTATTTTTAGTTTAGTTTTATTTATAATTGTTTTTCTAATCTATTTTATTTTAATATATAGTTATAAATGATGGTTAGAGTATAGATAGTGCCTATACCTATTTCAAAATGGTTGCAATAATTTATCTTTATTAGTAATTTCTTTGTTTTACGATTTATATTATTGATGATCGTTATCATTTATTGCATACCCTGCTAATCAGCTATCGCACTGTTTCCATGTATTGCAATCTCTTCGCTTGCAATCATTATCATAGTTTAATTGAACGTTACGTCATTGCTCACTTTCATCAGTTTTTGCAAAATTTTACAATTTAGAACCAACTTTACCTTAGTGGGTTTCAAATTTACTTATTTGCGTGTTTTGGATTTGTTTATAAGTTTAATTTTAAAACTTAAACTCAATCCAATAAATTCAAACATTTTTCAAGTCTAATGTGCTTTTTTGAGAAATTACTTTACTTACTTTATATATATCTATTCTATACATTCTATATATCTAAATCCTACCCATTTCACAATGAGTATATTTTTATTCTCCTCTTAAAAGATGGTTAAGGCTTTTCGCTCGCACAATTCAACAATTTAATTTTTCAAGTTTAAGTGTACATTTTAATTGTAATCTAATGTGTAAATGACATACCGTTGGGCCGTGGAAACTTGGCATGCCTGGTGTAGGATGCGACATGTCGTCAAGCGCAGGAAGTGCGGCGGTTTCTGCTTCGCAAATACGCCAACCTCAGTACAGGTTACAAATTTGCGTCGTTTGGGGTCGAGACGATGGGCCCATGGGGACACTCAGCCAAGCGTTGTCCAAACGGCTAACGGAAAAGTCTGGAGACAGGAAAGCTGGCAATTATTTCTGCTGACGTATTAGCTTAGCTATACAGAGGGGAAATGTTGCCAGTCTTCTTGGGACTATCACTGAAGGGTCGTCTCTAGAGGTCATTTTTTACTTATAGTTTATTTTTTATTAGGTTTAGTTTATATTTGTTTTAATTTTTACTTTTAAGTAGGTAGTTTTAATTTATATTGTAAAAATATAGTGTGTATGTTTATCAACTTTCTAGAACATATAATTACAGATATTTTATTAATCATATATTTGTTTTTAGTAAAATCGTTATAAATATTTTTGCTATTTTCCTCTGTCTAAAATAGAAGTGTTATATTATGCAAGCGAGAGGTATGCTTTAACTTTTTTTTATATATAGTAAATACTAATGTATTTGTGTCTTCCTCAGGTATTGCAACACGATGTGGAATGCCATGGTCGGATCGTAAACTCTGTGGTGCGTCTCTGCGAAGGTGGTGACGCGGCGAAGGCTCTGGAGCATCGCTGGCAACTTCTTTACATAAGGGCTATCGAGTGGCAGTGCCATCTGGAAGCCTGTCTTGCAAGGATCGATAAACAGGTAAGGCAAATAGATTTCTTTTAAATTACCATTTATAAGCTGAAATTACATTAACATATAATATATTTCTGCAATTTTATCTGTTTTTTTCTATCTATAAACGTCATTGTTCCACTATGTCGGTGTTTTTCAGCATATTAACTATTTTATTTACCCTCTCTTATTTTATTACTTAATATCGTCAGTCTCACATCTACTAATATGATTTTGACACTAACTGTCTTTATAACAATAGAAAAATCAACTACCCGTAGCTTTGCCCTCTGTTTATTGTCCTACAAAATCGTTTAAACTACCCTCTACTATTAAAATGATACCGATTTTAGAATACCCCTTCGCTGTATTGTATCTCAGTCTAATAGCGTTACGTTAGTACTATTTCACTAAATCGGTTAATACCTTGAAAGGGGAAAGTTTAACACGTCCATTGCGGTTTGCGCATCAGTTATACATTCTCAGAACGAAAGGCTGATAGGCATAATAAGATGCCTCGAGAACTACCACATTTTGTAAATTAAAAACTTCCAAATAAATCGCTTTACAGGATTGAATAGCTAAAAATTAAGCGAAAGCGATTAAGCTTCAATGGGATGTATCACTAACTTTTTATCACGATAGATGGCGCATGATAGATGGTACCTAATATAACTGTCAGATGCATAGAAATCTTGTATTTTTATTACGAAATGTATTATTTTCTGGATATTATGCCGAAGAGTGCAGCTTTTAAGTGTACAAATCGTGATTTCCAAGCAAAATCAAAGATATGGTGTGATCTCAAAACTTATCTTAAAGACTGTGTTCGCTTTTTTAATTCGCCTTTTAAGGTAGGTAACGTTAAGTTAAAATACATTTTTCTCTTATAACCTACAAAAACATTTAAAAAACGATGCGTCATATGTATAAACAAGGTACCATTGCCGCTAGCGACATCTACAAAAAGCTTTGCCTGATACGCCCCATTGATTTCGAAGCTTGGCTTATTACAGCCTTTACAATATTATGTATACAAAAAAAAACTAATCTTAAAGCCTTACAAATTTTCACTGTTAGCAATAATGAAAAATAATTATTTTATTTACCTACCGTAATTATTTATTTATTAAAGGATAACTAACGATGAACAAAAAAAAGTATATGGAATTAAAGGATCGATTAGAAGAACACAACACTCCTGGCTTTATGTCAGGCGTTTCTATGCTCCCGCGCGATGCGTATGGATAACGAATGAGCTGATAGGGAAGGCAAAGGGATCTAGCCCATACAGTCACGTCTGTCGTAATATATTATTATTATTTTTAGGGAAAAGGTTAAAAGGTTAGTTCCTTCAAAATTTGATGCCCTCTTGGATTTACTTGCGGCATTATCGCCATGGGAGTTCCCCGCGCGGAATAACTGCAACTTGTACCCCATATTTAGTGTCTAATTTATCGTTTTTCATAATTATTCACATTGTAGCACATTATTAAACAAAACAACACCACTTTTGACTAACAATATTCACAGTAAAGTAATTTATAAAACAAAACTGTTTGCATTTGTTTGATAGTTATACGTACTAATGGTTTTAATTATTAAGTTTGTTTTATAGATATTTTGATGTAACTATTTTCACAAATTGTAGGGAAGCAACTGGTCTCCATGACGCAAGTTAACTTTTTATGGAGGCCAGGGAACCCCATATTTACTGTATATTTATTTGTACTTAGATTTAAGTTTTTTTTTATATTGTACTCTTTATTTTGGTTAATAAAAATCATTATTTATTATTATTATTAAAACTTGACATGTCCGTGCAAAATGGCACGAAAGACTTCCCACCCTTATTTAATTTGTGAGGTTGATAATGCACCAAGGGGTCAATAATTGTTAATTCTATGAGCACACTTATTAGAAGGGTTTTTGTGGTCGTGTGCAACTACTTGTAATAAATTATTTTATTGAATATTGTTGTGTGACTGTTGTGTGATGATTTGTGGTTCCTAGGAAACACTGCACCCACATGGAACCCTTTTACATTAAAATTGAACGAATAATGTTTAATTTTATTACATTTAACACATAAATCAACTATTCAATTTAAATAGACACAAATACTCGTAAAAGAATGAATTATAAAATTTATTACATTAACTGCCTCCGTGGTCTAGCGGTTAAGTCCGTGGATTTAGACTCGGAGGTACCGGGTTCGATTCCTGGTCTGGACACAAAAATAATTATTATTGTAAATAAATACATTTAATTAATATTTAATTTGTTTGTGATATTTCTCGACTTTGGTACGCTGGAGACATCGACGAGCTTGCCACTTGTCATGACTGGCCTATAGTAAAGTTGGCTAAATGTGAATCCGCTTATTTATAAGCGTGGTTTCTGACCACCCCGAAAGGGAAACGGTCGTGATGATACTTTACTTTTACATTTTGTAATATTATAGCCCACCTGATGGTAAGTGACGCGCAAGGTCTATGAATGTTAGTAACTGGAATCAGACACTTATGACTGACATCAGTCCCTAACACTATGTCGGCTTGACTGGGCAATTCGAGCTTGATCCCGAAACATGTGGATACACTGGGTTTATCGGCACAAACGGTGAATACTTCCCCGCCCCGGCAGACTGGCATAACCACCATAAATCCGCTTACCACCTATTTAACATAAGGGGAATAATCCCAAAATTTCGTGGGCAAAAAAGGGCATTACGTGAAGCGGACTAAAACCCTGAATATGTTCATTCATCAGCCTGTGTCTTTACACTGCTGTATATAGGCCACCCACAAGGCTTCCCGCTTCACACGATCTCCTGCCACCCTCATCCATCCCCCACCAGCGACCTTCCTTAGGTCACCTGTCTATCTGCCGGGGGGTCGTCCCACTCTGCGTCTTCCACTACAGAACCAGCCTACTCAATCGTTCATCGGTTCTGCGACAGACGTGTCCACAGCCAGCTTGATGTCCTGCGACCCTTATCCATCCCCCACCAGCGACCTTCCTCAAATCACATGTCCATATGGCGGGAGGTCGTCCGTTCGTGCCGATAAATCCAGTAAAGTGTATCCACTTATATTTCGGGATCAGGCTTCAATTGCCGTTATGTCCAGTGAAGCCGGCATAGTGTTAGGGAGTGATGTCAGTCATGAGTGTCGGATTCCAGTTGCTAATATTGATATACCTCGCGCGCCACTTACCATGTGGTCTGCGCAAGGTCAAATGTCGTGCTTGTATAGAATAAAATATTTAAAAAACAATTTTCTTGGCAGCGTGGCTTAGTGGACCCAGCAAGCGATACTGACGAGGAGCCAGCACTAAAGCAACCTCGTCTCTGTCGGCGAGGTTCTCCAAGGAGAGCGCTCAGGTCATCTCCGATCCATGCTAGGACCCGTGTCCTATCTCCAGACAGCAGGGAATCCTGCTCAGAGGTAAGAAAAAAACTACACTGATTCATATTTCACTTAAGTGGTCAAAAACCACGCTTTTAAAGAAGCGTATTCATATTTAGCCAACTTGTTCGTCGATGTCTTTAGCGTACCAAACTCAAAAAACGGAATCAAACCTGGTACCTCCGCATCTAAATCCACGGACTTAAAACCGCTAGAGTACGATGGCAGTTAGTACAATTTTATGTTTTTAGAAACGATAATTTAAACGAGATGGTATAATTTAAAAAAAACTCACTCGAGTTTAATATTTAAAATTGAGTTTAAAATAATTAATATATGTATTATTACTGTCACTAGCCGCCAAAATCGGAATTACAAAAAGTGAGTAAAAAATTGTAGCTACTATTTAGGTATATAGATATAAAAGTATCTTTCATGTCCCTATGTATATGTGGAGTCACTTTGGCGGACCGCATCCGTAACGACGAAATTCGCAAAAGGATAGATATGAAAGAAAACAGAGGGACAAAAATAAAAATGCTGCCTGAATGTGTTTTTTTATACTGAACACGTGATTGTCCAAAGAATAAATTTATTTTGAGGCTTTAGGTGTCATTAGTAGAACGCCTTTTTAGAATAAAAAAAGTTTTTTTTTGAAGATAAAAATCATTATCAGAAAAACGAAACACTATTTGGTGAGTTAGGTCACGTATAAAAATATCTATCGTGATAAATACCAAAAGGCTGTAAGTGTTTTTGGTTTGATTGATCTCGCTTACAGCCGAAAGACGAAATAGAGAGAGAAACAATTATGTAAGCCAACGTTCGCGCGATCGTCGACCTTTCGTAGCGAATGATTAGGCTGAGTATGAGTGACAATATTTTTAGGAAAATTTCTCTGCACCGTAACTTAAAATTTTATTACTGAATAATTATAATAAAAAATATGTAATTCTTTATTTTTATTCTAGATTATAATATAAATATATTAGATATTTAATAAATTACACGCAGTATATATTTATTTTTATTAAATTGAAAGCAGACGGCCACGATAACATTACATATAAACATTTAAATCCAAGTCAAAATATATTAAATTAAATGATGACGTCATTATTTAAATGATTTTGAATGCTAGTGCTAAGCAGCAAAGTATTTTGTATATTGTCGTTATTCTAGGGTAAAATAAATAAAATTTATTACAGATGAAAACACAATATCTATCAATTAAAAAATATATCATTATGGCACGAAAATATTATTTTAAATATCATTTGTTTTATTTAAATACAGAATTTTGCTATTTTTGTCTGTCTAAAATTAGATATTTATATGAAAGTGAAAATGTATGTAATTTTATTTCCTAGAAGAAGACTACTGTGGTAAATTCCACCTTCTAATACAGGTCTTTTATGCAGAATTAAGTTCAATAAAAGCCGAATAAAACTTTGGACATGTTTATTGCGTATTTCCTTCCTCTTGACGTTAGCTTGACAACCGACTAACGCCATCTCCCGGACAACCGAGACAACTTTTTACTTTTTAAAAATCATGCATGAATAGTGATGAAAATAACTATTCATAACAACTACATTTCTTAAAAATACACCTAAAAATATTGGATTGTGCGAGCGAGAGGGACGCTAAAGCCTTAGAACCTCTTTAATTTATTTATATTATGCTTACTACATACATACATATCTTCACGGCAGATTCCTTGCGGGGTAGGCAGCAACAATTGAGCGCCACTTGACACGATCACGACATACCTCTTTCGCTTCATCGACATTCATCAACCTCTTCATACATGCCCTTTTGTTGCGAAGGCTTTTTAATGCACCTTCAGCCAGTGTTTTATTTATTTGATCGTGATATGTAAGTCTTGGTCAACCAGGGCACCTTTTACCCACAACATTTCCATTATATATCTGAATCATCAATCTTTCTTCGCTCATCATTTCAACATGCCCAAACCATCGGAGCAACGACCTCATTTCTAGTTATTTTTTATGCTTAGTGATGGCATTCTACTTTTTAATTCCAGGAGGAGCAGGAAAACTTGACAGTTCTCTCGTGGCGTCGCTCTGGGTCTGATTCTGAAGAAGCCAGTAATTTCTGGTTCAACATGGCAGACGAAAGAAGAGTTCCCAATGCTGAAGACACGCCCACCAACACAGACCAGACTGTCCCAGGAATTGATATCGCTGATGGACATGGTAAGGAACTACATGAGGCTATGAACTAACTTTTTTTTTCATTCAATAATAATTTATTGCACTATGTACAAGGGGCGGGCTTAATGCCGCTAGACATTAAAAGTAAACGGTGCAAGTAAAAATTAAATATATTATAACTAAACGATCACATTGTAAGCAATAAACAAGATTGTATTTTAAAAATGAAATAAATATAGTTCTCTTTTACAGTTTTGGTACTCCAGGTCTAATTATATGTATATTGTTTGTTATATAAATTGTATTATGACTGTTTGTTACCATAATAAAATAAAATAAAAAATAAAAAAAAGATATAAATTATAAACACATACATACACTGCCTTTGTGGTCTAGCGGTTAAGTCCGTGGATTTAGAGGTACCGGGTTCGATTCCTGGTCGAGACACAAAAATATTTATTAATGTAAATACATTTAATTAATATTAAATTGATTTGTGATATTTCTCGAGTTTGGTACGCTGGAGACATCGACGAGCTTGCCACTTGTCATTGTTGGCCTATAGTAAAGTTTGGCTAAATGTGAATTTATAAGCGTGGTTTCTGACCACCCCGGAAGGGAAACGGACGTGATGATCAGTTATATAAAGTAAAAAATAAATTAAATATAAACTAAACCTAATAAAAAAACTAACTATAGTATATTATAGTTATAAAACATATAAAGATAAAACATTGTAAAGAAGTGAGTTTTGTAATTTTTTTTTATGTTTAGTTAATATGACTTCAAGTGACGTCCCATCAGTTATAGTCCCAAACAGACTGGCGACACTTCCCTTCTGTATAGCGAGGTTAATGTTTTGGCAGAAATAATTACAAGCCTTGGTTTGAACTTTACTATAGGCCCATCATTCATTACAGCCCCTAGAACACAGCGTACTGCTGGAGATGGGCCTTCCAGAACATATATGTGGAGAATTTGGCCTACACTCGCCACGCTGGCCAGACGGCTTGGCGAGGATTTGATGTCAATTTTTATGACAATTTATTAACGATTCCACAAGTTGCTATTAGAGGAACCGGGACCGACGGCTTAACGTGCTCTCCGAGGCACGGGAACGGTGGTGTTGTAAATCTATGGCAAATGTACTTAAGAAAAGTGTATTTCTTTTTAGTACATGCCGGGTGGGTTTGAACCGATCTTTGTAGGATTTAAGGAACGCGTTCTTACAACCGAGCCACCTGTGATAGCCGAGAATAATTGCTAAAATATTACTTAAAAATATTAAAATTTCATAAATATATAAGCTTATCTATAAAGTTAAAATATGTGAAATTAATGCGGAATTGCAAAAGAAATTCGGTAGATATGCGAAACGATATAACAAAAACTATTCGGAGAAATGGATGCAATATAAATATTGTGCGTCGTAATTTACATTATAATGACATTCTTGATAGACAATTAAACATTGAATGGATGTAAAAAATTGTTTTCTCTAACTCTTATAGCTAATGTAAACAAACAATCGGAATAACAATCGTATAACAAAGGCTTGAGCACACCGATTGTGTTTTTATAGTTGTTATCGTGGCTTAGGGCATTTTAATGATCCTGACAGCCAAACCTTTAGGACATTTAGACATTATAGATCGTAGGTGCAATCATTAATGAAGTTATTCTTAACAGTATTAATACATACATAACAATATTACATACTAATACTTGTAGATATACAAATACATAAATACGCAATATATATATATGTTGACGTTTTAATAATACTGGTTGAATATTTTATTCTCTGTTTATAACTATAATGATTGATGTACATACATACATACTTAAACAATCTTTTATTGTGATAATCTGCTCCTACAATAGATATATTTATATATATACATTATATTATATATAATGCTTATAATATATATATATATATATTCATATTCTTTTCCATATATATATATATATATATAGGGAAGTGAACTAGGACGTTGCTGCAATTGAAAATAGTGAGGAAATGGAAAAGAATATGAATTTAGGACAGTTTAGTTAGAAAAGATTGGAGCTTGCCTTATACCTAAAGGTAGGTATAAGGCAAGACAAGACAAAAATAAGACCTCCACATAAAATTAAACACGTTGTTTTACTTTTATTTATTTGATAAAATGTTAAAAGTTGCTTTTTGTCAGTATTGTGTAGTTGTTTATATTTATTGTATCGAATTTGTGTAGTTGTATTAGTATGTATTTATTATATAGTATTGGTATGTAGGTATATGTACGTTTATTATACTTATATGGGTATATTACGTAGGTCTATATTATTTTTTAGAATTAAGATTGTAAATAATGTACATTATTCAATCATTTTTATTTTTTATATTTTGTGCACCTACTCCTGTCACTAAAAACACTCTTATTGTCCTTAAGGTTAACAGGCAGAGAATGTCTAACGACATTATGTTAGCCCTTGTGCAATAAAGTTTTTAAATAAAAAATAAAAAAAAAAGGTCATTTCAAATCTTCAATCGGGAAAAGAGAACACAAACAAATCCATTTTCAGCGGTAAAATAAACTATGATGGCGGTGACTATAAGTGTTGTAGGATCTGATTTTTAAAAATCTATAGCATGAGGCTAAAAAATCTTATCTAAATCTAGATATAATATATATCATGTTAAATCTTACAAATTTACCCTGTTAGCCATAGTGAGAAAAAAACAACAAAATGTGGCACTTTTTTGATGACAGTACGCGTACATTGTGGCCAGGCCTTTAATGCTTACAAAACATCTCCAGGTCTGTTCTATGCTCATTTGAATTCTAAAACAATAGAACCTATTTATGAGTTAAGAAAGCATACATCGAACAATAAGCGATGACAACAGAAAATTATACTCTCTAAGCGAAAATTTACATTGGAAATCATTTAAATTGAGCTACAAGTCAATCATTATAGTCCATTATTTTTTTTTAATATTATTATTTACTAGCTGTTTAACCCTGGCTTTGTTGTTGTTATGTAGTGGTCAGCGAATAAAGAGCCACCCGTATAAACCAGCTCCATATAAATGAAATAGAGCGGGCATTGGTTCTTCTTCTCTTGTCGAAGAAGACCGTGTTTTACAATTCTGTTGCATGAATATGTAGATCGGAATTTTGTCAATAAAACAATAAAATCATTTTAAAAGCGAGCGTCGAACACGACCATAACCTTCAATGTACTCTCATACCGTTTGGCTACTCGCCCCGTCTTATTATAAATTGAGTTATTATTTACAGTATCATTACATAAGTACATAACAATATTACATAAATAAGCTATATATAGTGAGGAAAGTAAAATATAGAATGATATTTTTTTTGCTGCAAATGAGGGTAGTATAAAAATTTGAAGAATGTGAAATTATCTGAAATGTCTCAACATTTTCGACCGCCTCCGTGGTCTAGTGATAACAAACGTTGCCGTGAACTCGGGAGGTCTTGGGTTCGATTCTCACCGGGGGCAAGTTGTACATTGTATAATTTGTCTCGGTCTGGGTGTGTATATGTATATATTTACAAAATATATATATATAATACGTAGTTTATCAATCTAGTTTCCGTAACACAAGCCTCTTAGCTTACCACGGAAATTAGATGGCGCTGTGTGACCTGTCTGGAAATATTTATATTTATTTAAAGAAAAAAAAAATTGCTGCAAATGAGGGTAGTAAAAAAAATAGAAGAACTAAAAGGAAATTAAATGTGTGAAATTAACTGAAATGTCTTAACATTTACGTTTTCGATTTCAGATATTTCGGTAACAATAGAAGATAACATGCTGAAGACACCACCTACAGTTATAAAGAGAAAGAAACCGATAAACACATCGAAGTTCAACCAATCAGATCGGAAGTCCAAGCATCTAGCCACGTTCTATTTCCGACACCACGATACGGATTCAGATAAACAAATGATTGAGACTGATGAAAAGTCTCTCGAAGAATCCAGTGAAGAGGAATGGACCTACGTTGGCGGCAAAATTGCTAATGAAGACTCGACTGACATTATGACGTCATCAGGTAAGGCATTATTATTATTATTAATACTTAAAGCCATTTCGGCTGTTTCCACCAGCTAGCCTTGAATGTGAAAAGAAGTTCGAGTCAAATACAAAATACAATCATACGCAGAGGGCCTACAACGTTCTTCGAGTACAATATAATAACGCCTTCAGGATGATGATGGGACTCCCTTGTTGGTGCAGTGCATCAGCGATGTTTGCGTACGCGCACACAGATGATTTCTGCTCAGTATTGCGGAAACGAGTCGCGTCGTTGATGCACAGAGTACGAGGGAGCGGCAACATCATCTTAAGGGCAGTTAGTGAGAAGCCAGATTGCCCTATCATGGGGCACTGGGTACATACTCACATGTATGTGCCCAGTGCCTCAGGAGGGCAAGGCAAATATAAAAAGTAAATGTCCTCTTTTTACTAATATACAATAAGCAAACACTATGTTACTAACCTAAAATGAGCCTTGGGGGAGGCCTATATCCAGCAGTGGAGATACACAGGCTGATGATGATGATGATGATGATGTTACTAACCCCTATGGATACTATTCCGAAATTAAAACAATGACATTGTTAATATTTTTAGTTTTTTAAGTTTAAATTTGTTTTATAATTGTTATTTTATATCTATTATTGCACCTATTTGTACTTAGTGCAATTAAGTTTTTAAATAAATAAATTAGGTGTTTGACGAAGCCTTTACAGCTTTAATTTATAGCTTTTTTAGTAATTTGTGACATCTTATATATATATATATATATATAGTTATAGTTTATTGACATTCTGAATTTGAATATAGTTTTTTAACTACTATTTATTAAAATACCCGACGAGGCACCTTTACAGCCACAATCTAGACCTCAATTATTATATATTGTAATAAATATTAGGCTCAGAAGTGGAAGAGATAGAGATAATAATAATAAAATAACAATAATAGAAATTGGGGCTGTTCCTTGCCATACTGTATCACCATATCTGTCCAGGTATTTTGTTTAGCATTGTTATTTAGAAAAATTTACTTACCGAGTGTTATGATAGGATCCTATGGCGTTAAATATAATAAAAATTAATAAAAAAAAACGCATTTTATTTTTTATTTATTTTAATGTCAATAAAATCTTCTAATTTTAACGTCGTTCTATGAGTATTGAGAAAGGAGGTGTAAAGTCCTAAAATAATAAAATCTGCGCCGCGACAGGAATATATAACCATTTGTATGACTTTAATATTTATTGTGTTTTAGTTTATCTGCCTTTTCAGTGGCAAAGCCTAAAAACAATAAATGATTACTTTCGTTTCTTTCAGTTGAAATTCAATGCGAAATCTCATTGGATAGTTCAAATAAACAAATAGCTTTATCGACTCCAGACTTGCTTAGAGTAGAAACCACCAGATGCAAAGACATTGAGCGTTTGGTGTTGCAAGCTGAAGAATTGGTTCAGAAACAGGCTCAACAACAGTTGGCTAAGCAAAAGACGAAGGGATCGAGGAACCTGTTGCCTTTGCCTTTGATGTTAGAAGAGGAAGGAAAAGTGGTGAATCGTGCCAAGATGTCCAGGATTAAGGAATGGCTCAATCAAAGCTCAGATGGCAAGAGTGAGGATAATCAGGTAAATGTCATGATTTTTAAATCAAAAATTAACTATATTAGACTGTAGGGTACTACAACCACGAAATGAGAATGCCACAATAATAATTTCTTTTTTATCTGATAGTTAATATATTGTGTTTTTATAATCTGTAATTAATTTTATTTATTTTACCATAACGACAATTGACAAAAACTTTTTTTACGTTAATAATTACATAGTCCGATCCCGCCGATTTGAAATACAGTGTTTTATCTATAATAAAGTACCTGATCATAATAAAGAACCTAATCATATAAATAGTGCTTTGTAACTATTTCATACATAAATTTTAACCAATTGACTATTTAATTAAATAATATTTTAATGCTGGGGTAAAAGAGATGTTGTAATAAAATTAAAAAAAAAACACAATTAATTGTTATGACTATTGAATTGTATTTAGTTGAGGCGCGCTGCAACAAAGTTGGGGCCTGGTTTTGGGCAATCTCTTTTGTAAACTTTATTTATTGATATCTAGAAAACAATTACACAGAAACGCCCGCAATGGCATGTATCTATCTCTTATGGAGAACAAAATATATCCATATACTCGTACTTTTAAAAATAGGCAATTTTAAAACGGTAATTGGAAAGCTATTTACAAATACGGTATTAAACATTATAATATTAAATATGTTAGTTGGCTTAAGCATGTCACGAAGATTATTTTTTCCCTTTACACCGTGCACATGAAACTAGTACATTGGGAGATATAGCAAAATCAAAATAATGCGCAATGAAATTTATTTCTATGTTTTTTTTTTCAGTGCACAGATGACAGATACGACGCGTCCGGCGAATACACGACCGAAAGCGAAGTGGATGCGTCATTGACATCCGAAGAACGAAATATACATTCCTCTATGGATATGAGCACGTCAACTTGCACAGTAACTCCTACACATCATGCTAAGGTTAGACAAACAAATGTTTAATAGAGTCTCAAAGTGTTGCCAGCTATTCATTATATATGCTTATTTTTTTTTATAGCCAAAGCTTTTAAACATTTTCCGGTATCATAAATTTTTATAAAATATATTATATAGACACGTCAACAAGCGCCTATCATGCTAAAGTTGAAAAATAATAATATTCTTATAGAGTTTAAAATGTTGCCAGCATTGAAAATATTAGCAATATTATCAGATTATTGTTGAATGTTGATACTTTTCAAACTTAAAATCACACGTAAAAAGATATAGAAATAGTTATGTATAAATATTATTTATAGTTATTATTATTATTTATAGTTATTATAGTCATTATTTAAAATATGTACCTCAGAAAATAATGTTACTAATATTAATGTTACATTACAACTTTGTGCTTTTAGTGTTCACTTGTTACCTACATTTATATTTAATTACATATGCAGGCGCGGCACTGAATATTTATGTTAATGTCCCACATAGTTTTATTTAAAAAAAAACTATATGATTATTAATTTTATTATATAAACTTCTTATATAAATAATTTTTATCTACTCTCATACCGTAAAATACGAATTACAAACTTCAAAACGAATTTATATTGACATACTTTATAAACATACTGCTGAAATTTAAAAATAGAATCACATTGTAACACTTTTTCTCTAACAAAATAATGTTATATTTAATTTTAAAAATAGAATCATACATATTATATAACACTTATTTTTTTTAAGGCAAAGGTACCATTACAAAAAAGTTTTGATTCCAATTTTTACTTGTCTATGGCAGCGCCCGCCATAGCGCGTGCGCGGTCATAAGCTAGGTTTTGGCGCCATTTCATTGTTTAGGACTTATGTATTCTGTACCTGGGTCATTTAAAAAAAAAAAAAATATGGCGCCATTCAATACGTTTTGTTGTTTTTTATTCTTGCTTAAAATTCTTACTCTTTTAACTTTATTTTTTATTTAGTAGGTTCAATCCCAAAGTATGAGAGTAGATAAATTAGTGTATGAAACTGCACATAACTAGGTATTAAAACACTCGTGTGATACCCCTTATTATGCAACAGTTTCATAAACTTTCGTAAAACGCATGCATTGTTAAATAAAATTGCACCAAATTCATTGTGTTAACACTCCAACTAGGTTGTTCTGCGAAAAAAGAAAGGAAACAGCGCGAGGCCGTGGTCAGTGTCGTGTTTATCCCAACTAAATGGGGGAGGCACGTCACTAGTGGCAACACCCACTGATAGGGATGTGGTCGCCATACAACAGATGTCGATATCCGAGTCCGCCTTGAACACACTCGCTTCACCGCAAAGAGTATCGTCCAATAACGGCAAACTTAGAGGCAGCAACAATACTGTTCAGGTTAGTTGGTCCTGCATCATCATCATCATCATTAACCATCAAATCCAAGATTTTTGTTTTGTAAATAAATTTACTGTGGATATTGTTAGTCAAATGAAATGAAATAATTTATTTGTCAGAAACATGGTAGGTACAGGGATGTAAATTATTATATAATTAATATCACATGCTTCGCTATTTCTAGCATACAAATATTTATTTAGTCACATGACTTTGTCGAGCTTAGTGTCTTATCTTTGTTGCCATTGCATAACAATTTTGGCTATATTAAATACTTTTACGCGCTGGAATAATTATTCTACTAGGATAACGCGTTTTAAAATTGCAATTATGTACCGACTAGGAATCGAACCCGGCACCTCCGAGTCTAAATCCACGGACTTAACCGCTAGACCTCGGAGGTACTTTATGGTATTTCAACGAATATTTACATTGCGCTGATAAGTAGAGTGTTATGAAAAGTAGATAGTTTTATTTCAATAAAAAACGAGCGATTGTTGTGGAGCTTAGTAAATAGTTCAGTCAGTATCTACGACTATGTTACATAGCAAGATTCCTTCTCATTCCTCGACCAGATACACTGATTCCTTTGCTGTATCTGCGGCTCGCCAGTGGAATAAGCTGCCCTTGGCCATTAGACGTGCACCGTCTGTCAGCGTCTTTAAACGTTTAATAACCACATCGTTCCTGGAGAAACAGAATAAAACACTATTTAAATAACCGTGTATTTATTTAAGTTATAATGTATATGATGTACTAATAATTGTATGTATGGTTTATGTATGTTTATGTGTTTAGGTATAATGTGTAGTATATTAAAATTAGTTAAGTAACTTATTAACTGTATCATTAAAATTTCTCTTTTTTTTTCATCCTGCCTATCACCTTACTCAATCCCCAAGGTTAGCTGGTTAAGAATGCCTACTGGCATTATAGCTCGCCTCTGTACTATTTTTAAGTGCATTAAAGAATTTAAATAAATAGCACCCTGCATCTCTAAAAGTTATGAAATAAATTATTTTTGTATTCGTTTCGTAAGACGTTTGTTAGTTATTGGATTGCGATGGCATCCATGCATCATTGTTGTAACAACAGCGACCTCTAGAGATAGGGCTAAATTTGATTTTGTCTTACGAGTATTTTTTATTCCTTCTATACCCAGGGCCACGTATCCAGTACAAATACTATGACGGAAGTTTGCACATCTTGTGTCGAGACGACGGACAAGCAGTGTTGGTTGCGAAGGAAGCGACTTAAACTTCGGCGAAGGAATAACGCCAGTCAAGATCTCGGACCGCTGAGGAGAGACAGACTGGTCAAATCGCTGTCTTTCTGCGGGAGATTAAGTCCAGAACTGGAAGATAAGCATGAGAGATCAGCTGCTAGTGATCCAGCTACTTCTAGAAAGACTCGGTGAGTAAACAAAACAAACATTATTTTTTGATTAGGATTAACAATTTGATATATTAACGGCCAACCCCATTTTTATATATGCTAACCAAAGATAATAGATTCAGTGTCGGAGTCAAAAAGCCTAACTTAAAATTTCAATTTGATGGATTTCTGAAACACTACCATCATCATCGTCACAGCCAGAATACGGAGAACCTAGACCACATTTCTACATGTTTGAGCATAATTCTGGAGAATTGGGCCTACACTCACCACGCGCTGACGGCCAGACGGGTATCTGACTTGAATTTTAATGACTATTAACGATTCCACAAGTTGGTATCAGTGGAACCAGTACCGATGGTTTAAGGTACTCTGGGCACCGGAACGGCCATGATGTTGTAAAACTATAGTGCGTAAGAAAAGTATATTTCTCATTGTTGATGCCAGAGTTCGAACCACGTCCAAATTTCGTTTTTTTTTAAATTAGGAAATCGTTCTTACAACCGAGCCACCACCGCTTACCACGAAACACTTAATTGCTATATTTTTCTACCATATTTACCCTTAAACCTTACATTTTTAGTTTCGACACAACATCAACATCTGGAAACGACAGCGACGAAGATTTCCTAAAACATCAACAAGCCATCATAGCACACCTGCGCAGGAGTATCGAAAAGACTCACATATCAACAACAGTCGAAACCGATAATGCTATACCGGAAATTGAACCTGTAGCCCCTAGCTTTAAGATAGGGCCGGCAGGAGGGCCTGTCAGACCACGTCTTGCCAGAAGTATGGATCGGGAAAGGACGATTTTGGCCCTAAGTTTGGGAGATCCAAGCCAAATGTATGATTTGAGCGTGGATAAAGATTCTGATGTGGATAAAAGTGTTAATACGGGTGGTACGGAAGAACATAGCTCTTTCTCTGAACAAGCTTGGGATTCTTATCAGGTTAGTAGTTAATTTAATACGTAGATGTATCGCACTCTGAAGATGTTAGATTCCTATAACCTTATGTTCTTTCAAGAAAAGTGTGAAAAAGCATGATGATAGCGGTAGATACTAATGTTAGTCGACAGACGTCAGGGGCTTAATTATTCCCACTTTGGGACATATGTACCACTACCAACACCAGTAAGTGGAATGCAAGTTTCAAGAATGTGAGCAATCGATATTATTTACTGATAAAGACTTCGCGCTATGCCGGCTTAAGATAGGTAATTGTTAACGAAGATGATATTTTTTTAGAGCTATTTTTTGCCTAAAGTTTTGTCAGAATTTAAAGATACAACGCATTATACTATTCCTCCTGTCTCGTAAAGTTTAAACTATGATCATTATAGGACTTTTTTTCAGACTACCCTCAATATTCTCAAAAACAAAAAATACTTTCTTACTCTTTCAACTCTTTCTGTAAGTAAAGAAAAAATATAATCTGCTTCGAACTAATCGTTTAATTTTATCAACAGGAGAAATACAACTCTGAGCCTTATTCTGAAGCTCCAGATTCTGATGCCGCTCGGAGACTGTTAGAATTCGGTGACGACTACCGTGCCTACCTGGACTCGCAGTCCGACTGCTGCTCCAGTCTCTCAGCCCAACCTGACAGCCCGGGCGGAACAAAAAAACGACTAGAACTTTCCAGAGAACGCCTTACAAAACACAAGAGAGGAATCAATGATAATCCATCAAGAAAACTCAAAAAACCGATGTCCAGCGCTGAAAGAAAGAAGTCTTTACTCGACAGTTTGGAACGTTCCAGAAACAACACAAGCATTGAAAGCAACGATGGAACTAGAAGACGCAAACCTTCAGAAAGCTCGGACAGAAAGAGCAAACGTTCGCCAGAATTCGATCTTTTGGACATACAAGAACTAAGTCGTCGACGTCACAGTTCTAACCTCACAAGCGACGAAATAAGCTCTTTGGAATATACAGAAGTGAACAATCGACCTGATATTCTAGACTCTTTACACAGAAGGAGAAGGAATACAGAATCGCATAGAGATTCACAGAAGAATTTATCTGAATTGCGACGTCGTTCTACTGAAAGTCCTGAGTCTGGATCTTCTAGTCCAAAGAAGAATACAAGGCGGAGTAAGGAATGGATTAAAGATTCAGATTCCGAATGCGAGGAGGTGTATTCGCTGATTCGTCGATCAAGTTCTCAATTAGAAACTGCTGAAGGTCTATTGGCTAAACAGGAGTCTTCGCCGGATCTGCTGAGGGGTTTCGATTACGTAAGAACTACCCCCGAATGTATTTTTTTGGAGGACGAAGTGTCCGAGTGTGTGATTCGAGGCGCGAGTTGCTTGCGGGCTAAGATTTGTCTAGCTGTCGCCGCCTTGTCTGTGCTGGTCATAGTTTATATACATTTACAATGATAAAATCTTTTTAATTTTTCTAAGAAAGCTTGTGTTCCTATCGCTCGTACACTTCAATGTTTTCAAAGATTTTTCATGTCTTGAGTGTCTTACCCATAGGGTGCTCTGGGCACTTGTCCAGAGCTCCTCGATCGATCCCAGATCAGATATTGACTTTTAACACATTTATGAATTATTTAACTTTTGTTTGACTGACTTAGCAGGGCCCCATTATCCTAACGGGCTCAGCAGCCTTTTCTGTTTCTCAGTCGCAAACGTTATTAGTGGATTTCGTTATTTAATAATAATAATAATAATATATAATAATAATATTTCCAGACGGGTCACACAGCGCCATCTAATTTCCGTTGTAAGCTACGAGGCTTGTGTTACGGAAACTGTATGGTTGATATACATATTATACATATAAACACCCAGACCGAGACAAGTTATACAATGTACAACTTGCCCCCGGTGGGAATCGAACCCACGACCTCCCGAGTTCACGGCAACGTTTGTTACCACTAGACCACGGAGGCGGTCTTTACGTAAGAGGTTGCGTCATAACTACAAAATATTATTCAATTCTCAACTCTATAAGCGCTCGAGCTTGACATCGGCCGTGCAAATATCAACTTTAATAGCGTGATATATATATTGTTGACGGATTCCATTATATAACGTTTGCGCTTAAGTAACAGAATAGGGCTGCAGGGCCCCCAATTAGTTTAAGATGGCCTTAAGTGAACTTTTGAGAAATGTACTCTTCTCAGTCGGCTTTCTAAGTAATAAAATTACGAACATTTTAGTGATATCAATCATAGATTTGTTTTAGAAAATAAGAGAAAAAACGTTATAAATGTTTTTGCTATTTTTCTCTTTCTAAAATTAGCTACAAGTATAGAAATTGGTAATTTGTCTAAAATATCCGTTATTTTTATTTCCTAGATGGACTATATTTCTCAAAGTATAATTATACTTGAAAAATATTTTAATATGTTGGATTGTGCGAGCGAGAAGTTAATGGGAACGTTCTTAGAAAAATCTAAACTATAGTTGCTTGGGCTTGTGTGTTTTTGTGTTTGTGAGTATGATTTTTTAAGTTTAAATTTATTTATTGTGGATATTTTTAATCAAAAGTGGTGTTGTTTTGTTAAATAATTTGCTACAATATGAATAATTATAGCAACTATAAATTGAACACTAATATGGGGCACAAGTTGATTTAATTATTTTTGGCGGTTTTCCCGCGCTTTGAACTCTTATATCATACCTAACGTGATTGGGCAATGATGCCGCGAGTGAGTCTAGAAAAGCAACAAATTCTGCAACATCTGGAATTTGATGATAACCTTATTAACTCATAAAAAAAAAGATTATATTATGACATATATGGCTGTATGGGCTAAATCCCCTTTGCCTTCCTATCTCGTACATCACATTAAAAAATAAAAACAGCCATAACTTAGGATGAATTCATTAATTTGTCAGTAGGAACATGTATACTTTTGAAACAGAATCTGTAATTACTAAAATATTTTTATGAGATTAATAACTATTATTATTTATTGCATGATTTTAGCAATCGCAGTTAGACAGTACTAACTTTATAAGTAATAAATTAGTTTCACGTTTTTGTAGTTAGAATCTAGTATTATTTATTTAATGATCTGTGTAGTAATTTATTTAAGCAGTAGATTTCGAAGTAGATAGATCTCATACAGTTAGTACTTTGACCATTTAGTATTAAAATGTGGTGTATTGCTGCCTTTTTATCACGACAGATGGCGCATGATAGATGCTACCGAATATAACTAAGCATTTTTTGCGTGTGATATGTCGCAGTGTGCAGTTTACAAAAATCGAGGTGTTCATGGTTTTCCAAGCGATACCAAATGGAGATTGCAAACTTACTGTTCCATTAATTTTTTTTAAAGACGCTTTTCGCTTTGTTGATTTGTTAATGCAGGTAACGTTAAAATTAAAAATCAGTAATACCCCATTAAATTTATATAGGTACCTACTTGTTTATAACATTAGGCTCAAAATCTTAGTTACATAGCCAAAAAAAAAAAAATTGTCTATGGTTATCTTTTAAAATTTTAATTTACAAATATTAGGTACTAATTCGAAATTTAAATGTGAAGCTTTTTATTGTTACTTAATTATTATTTCATTTACCTACTTAATAATATCCCTAATATCCTACTACTAACTTTGTTTGTTGTTTTTTGTGAATGTTTGCATTTTTGTCGTTTTACTAACAATCTATAATTATATTTTGGTGATAACTTAATCATATGGGTGCTGTAAAACACGTAGTGTTACTATTTCAAAAATTACTGTGTTGCAAGTGAAAAAAATATGCAATTAATTAATAAACTTAACAAAAGGCGACGAAATAACTGCCATTTCGTATGAAATATAATTATTTCTGATACTTACATAATAATATGTTTATGTTTCGACGATTTATTAATAAATAACTTTTGCAAAATGGAATAAGGCATAATAAAAGGCCATGAAAAAAAAACCTGAAATGTGATTTCTTGTTGTAAGTGATAATAGTTTTAGTATGATGATGTTAGAATGCATTGGATGCACTTTTATCGTCGTACATTGCTTCTTTTGATGATCACTTGAGTTTATTAAGGTTAAATATTATTTAAATTTTTAAATCGATATTTAATAAAATGAAGGGCTAAAATATTATTCTAAAATAATAAGCGTGTCGTTTTTTATTAAATATCGATTGTGTTTAAACAAGGTTTAACTTTCATCAAATACCTAAAGTGGGTGAAGTAAGTGTTACCGCTTAAACAATACAGTGTTGCCAATGCATTTAAATACATTTAGATAACACTACAGGTTTCTTAACATTGTGATTTTAAGCATATTTTGACTGAACTCCGAAATATAATCACGTTAAATTATAAATAATAAAATAGGTTTTTTTATTGAAGTCAGCAATTTGACAGATGTGAAAGTTATGGTTTAATCAAAAATATTTTTATTTTAAATATCGATTAGGTAAGGGTAAATATGACTTTAATTTGATTAATTAGCCTGCGTTTGATTTTCCGAGAGAATATTTAATATTATACGTATAATATTTTTTTATGTAACCCTCTTTTATATATAAAAAAAAGATACAATAGATTTTATATTTTTTAACACTAAATAGTTTGCCAGTTAAAAATAAATAATTGTTTAAACATAAAATATCTAAACAAAAAAGTCTAAGATAACAAAAAAAAAAATTGTATAGCATTATTATGCGGGCAAAAGCCATATTTATTAGTTTCTATATTCTAGATATAGTTTATATACTTATTATTTAAAGTTGCTTTCACAAATGTCAATTTGCTGACTGCAAATAAAAATAAGATTGATTACGATTAGGTTGTTAATTGATTTATATAAATTTTGATGAATGTTAAAAGTGATTTTTGTAATTGTTAATCTTTAGTAATAAATGATTTAGTTTGAAAATTTTATGTGGAGTTTCAGTCAATTAACACCCTTGTCTGTCAATTTTTACGTTATATTGAGACAATTTAAAACTTATATTAAAATAATTAACTGACTCATTAATATATATGTATATATTAAAGTTGCATATTGTAAACACTTTTTAAAATTTTAGAAGCGGGTAGTACAGTTTTATTTTTAAAATTTTATATAATAGAATCTATACATTATAATATCTACTAAGTCATCTCACACCCTCCGCAGTGGTGAGTCTGTGGCAAGGTGTGGCTTCTTACAGGGGTTGCATTCGCTTTCTGTAACTACGGGCCGCGATTACGTCTCCGTAAATGGTGTCGAGCATGGCATTGTCTGGTGTCCGGCGGACGGGCGTGCAGAGGAGCCAGGTTTCGCACAAGTGTGAACATGCCAGCCGCCAGACGAAGCACGAATTCGTCCAGTGTTTCCATCCGCATATCCCTAAAAATTATATCGTTCCTCGCTGATACATATCAGCTGATCAAATTAATAAGAGGTTACGAATTTATAAATTACAAGTCAGAAACAAAAAAAAAATGCCTCGTCAAATTATAACTCAATAAATTGAATATTTAAAATTATGATTTTAAAGAGCAGCTGTAAATTGGCATTGTCATACTTAATACTAAATAATATCTTAAAATAATAATAATTATTATTAAATTCTTTATTGCACGATAATAGTAATAATAATAATAATAGATACACTACATCCTAAGAAATACAGACATACTAAACAAGTATGTATTTGCCAAATATTTATTTTAAACCTGATGCTGATTGGATGCGTGGACTGACGGTGCGTGTCTAATAGCCAGTGGTAGTTTGTTCCACTGGTGGGCTGCAGACACAGTAAACGAATTTGAATACTCTTGAAATAATAATAATAAATAATAATAATAATCTGGGATTTTCAGTTGGTTATTATAGGAAGAACGTAAAGAAGGTTATAATAATAAAAATAAGCAAATAAAAAATAGATGATGAAAACGCAGCTCGCCTTTAAACCTTCGATTAAAAGAAAGGAGAAGATAGAAAAAAAAAATACAGTGGGATGTAAGCAAGACAGAATGCATAAAAGCGCGGTAGCTTATTGCTGAACTCCGATTCTCGCACCTTCGACATGCTAGTCCGCTCGATTAGCTCGAATGAAACTGACAGTTCTCTATTGAGATCTGTCGCTTTTCATTCGAATATTTCGAACCAGCACGCAAGTCGAAAGCGCCAGAATTAGGCCCCTGATTCGAGTAGTTTGCTAGTTCCACGCGAAATGTCTTTATTTATTTATTTTTCAAGAATAATCACCGTAAAACGTAGGCCAAATAGATTTTTTTGCATTTACATGTACACAATTAAAACAGTTAATTATAATATTAGAGTGAAACATAGTTCCAGTTCACACCAGAGGGCGTAGGCATACGCCACACGATAAAATCACGTGGTGTATGCCTACGCCCTCTGGTGTGAACTGGAGAAGTCGTTTTGTCGGAGTTTTTTTCCTACCATAGCTTTCCCTTTTGTTTTAATCAACTATTAAAGAATAATAATAATATAAATAGTTTTAAAATGTCTCAATATTAATTAGGTTTTTCTTATATGAAAGTGTATAATTCGCATTCTGCATGTATTTTCCTTGGGATCGACTAAAACTTTTCTATTCTTGTGCATGGGTTTGTCTGCATTGTCATCTTAACTTTGTACGGAAATATTTAAACCAATGTTACATGTTGATACACTCGTACACAATATACAAATAATTTGCTTTGAATATTGAAATACTTTTTTTGGATATACTATATATTTATAAATTCTATATTAGCCATTGGCGAATAATAGGAAAGGCTAAATTATGTCTAGAAAATATATGTAATAAGTTTTTTTGTTGTAAAGTTTTTAAGGCATATTTCAGAAGTAGCCAAGGCATATGTAGGTATTGCTAGAAAAATATTAAAAGCATTTTTTTATACACATATTATAGCTATATTGTATAATCACTAAAATAAGTTTTAAATTAGGGATAATTGCCCAATTGTGTCTGCCTTCCCTGCAATTATACTAGCCTAAAGATTTCTATGTGATTGTTAATAAATAAAGTTTTTTTTATTGTATAAAATGTAACTACGAGAAAGTAAATGTCATTGGTTTATTTATTTTAGTACGGTTTCATGTAAGTACCTTTTTAATTGAATTGCTTATAAAATTGGGCGTATTTTGGAAGTAGCTAAGGCATATTTTGAAAGTACGTAAGGCATATTTTGGAAGTAGCTAAGGCATATTATGGAAGTAGCTAAGGCATATTTTGGAAGTAGCTAAGGCATATTTTAGAAGTAGCTAAGGCATATTTTGGAAGTAGCAAGGCATATAAGGTATATTTTCGGTATACAGAGTGACATCGTGGCGCTTTGCCGTGAAAACATAAATATTCTGGATGAGGCCCTCGCTGGGGGGTTGTCTTCAACCAGCCAACGAGAGATCAGAGGTTAGTGCTTTATTATCAATATCTTTATTTTGAAAACCAGAATTCAGCGAATAAATTAATTAATGTTACTAGCAGGTCACTTTGTACAATCATTATATCCAAAGAGAGACGACGCGCGCGGCTATATTAGATGTGTCACGCTCAGTACAAGATCGTGCCGGAAAGTTGTCATATACAACTTGCGCGTCATAAATTTTTATCGATAGTGTCAATGTCTAGGGTACAATTTTGCGGGTATTAGACAATTTTTTCCCGACGTTTCGGTCAAGTTGCTTTGGCCGTGGTCTCGGGGCGACTGTAGCGACTGTAGCCTTCGTTCAAAATGGGCAGTAAATTTAAACATACCAACTTGTCACTTTAAAAGTTTTTAGAAATTGCGACACACAACACAATATCCTCAGCTATATCGATCGATTTATCGCGGCGTCGAAATCTTAATTCGTGGAAATTAATAACTGTATTCCACGATAAAGATAGGTTATGGTGGGATTTGTCGATTGAAATTTTATGCCTAGGGTACAATTACAAATAAAGAAAAAAAAAAGGCGTAATCAGTCGGTTGCAAATGTGCATGATATGTGTTATAACAGTATATTAGTGTGCGTAAAAAAATCACGTTTGTATGTCCTAGGCGCCGCATCTAGCAGAGGCACGCGCATGTTGTACAAAATCTTTGTTCAATATCCCATTAAACTACATCATTATATTTTTTAATCTCGGTGGATTGAAATAAATTGAACATTAAAGTTGATTGGACTGATTGTGATTTGTTCATATGGTGATTTACTTCTATAAACAAAGACTGTTTATTTGTTCAATGTATTTTGCTTGAATGTGGGGAAAAACTTTCTATTGGTATCATTTTAAAATACTACACAAGCGCCACGGATATCGGACTTAAGTGGTTGTCCCGACTCTACAGTAATTCCGCCATGATTTTATTCAATAGTTTTTCCAAGATATTTTAGCAATGGTTAATTATTTATTTATTTTAATACTTTATGCACTAGGTACACAGGCGGACTTAATGCCGCTAGGCATTCTTACTAGTCAACCTTAGGGACAATTTAGAGCAAAATATAATAGGAGCATTTAGGTTTGTGAAAAAAAAAACAAAATAAATAAAACCTTAATACTAAATCTAATATTGACCGCCTCCGTGGTCTATTGGTAACAAACGTTGCCGTGAACTCGGGAGGTCGTGGGTTTGATTCCCACCGGGGGCAAGTTGTACATTGTATAATTTGTCTCGGTCTGGGTGTTTATATGTATAATATGTAGATATTTACAAAAAAAAAGTATAATATGTAGTTTATCAACCATCTAGTTTTCGTAACACAAGCCTCGTAGCTTACCACGGAAACTAGATGGCGCTGTGTGACCTGTCTGGAAATATTTATTTATTTTTTATTTATAGAGCTATTTAGGAAACGTGTAAAGACCATTCTTTTAATTAACGATCTGTTTGGCGCTTGTTGAACATCTACAGGCATGTTGTTCCACAGGTTTGCGGCAACAACTGCAAAAGATTTGGACATAAAGCTAGAATGATGGGAGGGAATAGAAAGAACACAGTTATGCGATGACTGTAACGACCTGTCCTTATCCCGAATTACTTATGACCAAATGTTAATACTTATATTATTTTATTAAATTACCAATCATATCAAATTACTCGCATATTTTATTTACAATCGAGCTGTGCACCAGAAGTGTCGATTTACTTGCAAAAAGATGGCCTCTGCGGTTTTTGCTGCACGTGCATTGAAACTGGTTTAGCTTGTACCTTTACTTTGTTTAATAATTATCTACACGATCAAGGTGAATTTGTTGTTTTATTTTTATAGTGTACTTAACCTAATTACAGTACCCGTGTACTCGTATTTTAACAGAGCAACTTACCTTCAAAGATTATATATAACCAATGGGGTGTATCACTAACTTTTTATCACGATAGATGGCGCATGATAGATAGAACTGTCAGTTGCATAGAAAACTTGTATTTTTATTGCGAAATTTATTATTTTCCGGATATATTGCTGAAGTTAGCAGCTTTTAAGTTAACAAATCGAGATTTCCAAGCGAAATCAAAGATATGGTGATCTCAAAATTGCCGTTCTATTAATTAAACCTGTTTTCTTTTTAACGATGGCGCATGATAGATAGAACTGTCAGTTGCATAGAAAACTTGTATTTTTATTCCGAAATTTATTATTTTCCGGACATATTGCTGAAGTTAGCAGCTTTTAAGTTAACAAATCGAGATTTCCAAACGAAATCAAAGATATGGTGATCTCAAAAATGCCGTTCTATTAATTAATCCTTTTTTTTTTATTTTTAAAGACGTGTTCGCTTTACTAATTCGTCTTTTAAGGTAGGCAATGTTAAGTTAAAACACATTTTTCTGTTATAAAAAAAAAAAAACTCCAAAACCATTTAAACAATGATGCGTTATAGGTATAAACAAGGTACCAGTGCCGCTAGCGACATCTACAAAAAGCTTTGCCTGAAACACCCCATTGAATGAATTGATTAAATAAATGACAACTATATGGTGTTCAAACCACATAGGAGTGAATTTAGGTTTTCCTAACCACGAATGATTTTGGTGTTTATATAAAAATGAATTTGTCGATTGCATGTACTAAGTTTCCACCCGTTCCTTGACCCTTTTAACTTCGTGACCTTCTTACCATCAGACAATATGATAATACAAATATGTATTTTTTTATTTTTTATTATGAAATAAATCCAAAAGCATCCCGGAAATATCAGCGATCGTGACAAAGTTACACCCTGTAGGTCGAAATACGGAAGCTGCGTTTGACTAAATAACACACTATAACAAATAGGGTTGCCAGATTAGAATATCAAGGGAGGCCGGTATAAATAAAAGTTTTTTGTTGATACATATAAAATCAGTGAATATAAAAAAAATATTCAAAGTAATTAAATTATATAAAAAGTATATATAAAAAAACATATTTTTATAATCACATTACACTACACTATATTACACTACACCAAACAAGTATTCATTAATATTAGGTTTGAGTCAGAGGAACCTGGAGTGCTTTAGCACAGACTAAGCTTCTGCTTAGTTTAGTTTTACCTCCAGTCTCCTACATAAATGTTTGTAAAATATTGTTACTAATATTAAGCTTTGTGGGAGAAAATAAATACTTTTTATATTATATTAAATTGTATATGACGAACAAACTAATATTAATAATGGAAATGGCTAATTTCATTAATTCGTCAAACCAAAGTATTTTTTTAATTTTCAAAAAAATCGGTTAAATATTTTAAAACAATTTTCCATTTACTTTTTATTAGTAAAAACGTACTTTACTTAGGTTCTAATAGACTTTACAAAAACAAAATAAAATTACTAAACAGTAAATTAAAATTAAATATAAACAAAAAATATTACTTACAAAACTAATTTAAATATAAATCGTGTCCGTGCAATGGTATCAAGAACGCGGGCAGCATTTTCTCTCTGAATCGCTATGCTAATCGGAGCAGACAATTAATGCGCTCTCTCTCTCTCTCTGCGCTTTCGGCTGCAGCTCCCGCTTTTTGCGCTGTTCCCCTGAGGTGTTAAAAAGCGAAATTGCCGAAACATGAGGAGTTAAATAGTAGTAGTAATACTAGCCTTGATTTTAACTGTAATAAAATAATAATTGTGTAATTGTAAGATGTATAGAGCTCCGGATTTAATTTTATTACAGTTAAATCCGGAGCTTAATACATCTTACAATTATACAGTATTGGGTTGGGTATAGAAAGGAGCAGAATAGTGGATAGGGAATGTGTCACTGCGTATGTAAAAAGTAGTCAATAACCCAGCCTACGTCAGATTGCTAAGAAATTTAATTTTTCTCTTCTATCCGGTCAGTCCTATCAAATTTAGGTCATCTGGCAACCCTAAACCAGACGCGGTCATAAATCCTCGTCCACCACTTAATTCTGCCAAGAAAGCGTAACAGAATGACTACTTTAATGCGTTTTTTATTTATAAAAATTCTAAAGAGATTGCAATTTTGTTCAACGTTAGGTTTTTTGTTGCGAAAGAAAACTATTTAAGAAACGCGTCAACTATTATTGTATTTTTGCATTTTTAACATTGCTTCTAGCTCTACAATGGCAAATAATTTTGTGAAAGATTCACACTTGCGTGAATTTATATCGAATTTACTCGAATCGAGTTCATTTTAATTTGTATCAATGTGTTTATTCAAATAACAATTACAAACTTAATAAAATTAAATAACTATGAACTAAATAAAAAATAAAAACATTATCTATAAATAAATAAAAAATCTCTAAAGACCATGAAGACTGACAACATTTCCCCTATTTGTTCGACAACTCCTTGGCCTCCTTGGAACACGTTTGACAGCTTGGCTAAGGGTCCCAATCCCCTTTTTTTTTAAAGACGGTGAATTGATAAATCATCAATGATACGCCCCTTGCCTGAAGGGCCAACGCGGGTGGGGGTCGCATGCCCGACTCACCGTGAGGCCTCCTAAGGAGACTCCAAGGCGCCTACGGACTAAAACCCTATAAACCGTCTCTCTCTCACTGTTGTCCTGCGTGCCTTAACAGCTAAGTCTGAGTCGTGGCTACAGAGTGAAGGCACTCGTTCGCCACGTATATCCCCATCCCCATCGTCTCGATCCCAAATGGCGTAAACTCATAACCGCGTACCGAAGTTAGCGTATTTAAATAAATAAATAAATTTATAAATAACGTAATGGCGCCATCCCATTTCGCTTTGTGTGAAAACAAACGATTCCTTGCATATGCACGGCCGACCATAAAACTACGCTCTAAGCTACTGTTCGCACGCTTGACGATTCGACGAGAGATCAAAGAAGCGAGCATTCTCAGAATATTCCACAGACTCTTTGCGAGTAGTGATGCCCAATGCAAGTCCAAGACTTGACCATTCTTGGTCTTGCATCAGAATAGCTGGACTCTGCTCTAACTCAAAATTTGTTTATAATTGTAACTTGTAAGACTTTGGTATGTCCGCAAACTACAAGAATTACTGTAGCCCTATTCTGTTATTTAAGCGCAAACGTTATATAATGGAATCCGTTAACTATATATATAATGCTATTAATAATAATATAATTATTTATTGCACACAAAATATACAATATAAAGTGTTGTACATAGGCGAGCATAATACCATGAAGGTATTCTCTACCAACCTTTGGGAGAGTGAGAGATTAATATTATGGGTGTAGAGTGTGAAAATAGAAATAATATAGTATAAACCAGAATTTAAATATGTAAATATTGCTATTAAAGTTGTTATTTGCACGGCCGCTGTCAAAGTCGAGCGCTTATAGAGTTGAGAATGGAATAATATTTTATAATTATGACTAATAACATTTGCGACTAAGTAACAGAATAGAGCTGCTGGTCTGTTTACTTGAAATTTGGAATAGTACTAGATCTTGTTGACCAACATGTTGTAAACAAAAACCTTATATACTCGTACGCATTACATGATGTTTTATTTATCAATAGGAACTAAATTGTCAGAGCGATAAAAATAAGTTATTTTCACAACATAACAGTTTTGGAAATATTTTAAAAGACATCACGACGCAGTTCCAATTTAAAATAAAGCATTCTCAAAAAAAAAACTGAATTAAAAGTTTTAGCAAGTGTCTTGCGAGACACTTAAGCAAGCCCAATATCAAGACTAGGGTTAGTCTTGGTATTAGTCATGCTAACTTATCTGTGGTCTTGCTTTTTGCAAGATTGGGCAACACTTTTTTTTATACTAGCACGACTTGTGACCTTGGGCCCACCTGATGGTAAGTGGCGCGCAAGGTCTATGAATGTTACCAACTGAAGTCAGACACTCATTACTATCATCAGTCCCTAACACTATGCCGGCTTGACTAGATGCTTTTTCACACTTCGCTTGAAGGACTCCAAGTTATAAGAAAGTGAAAACACAGAGGCTGAAAGAGCATTCCACATCTTTATCGTACGACAGATGTATGAGTCGCCAAATTTATACGTACGCGAAGGGATGGTGACTACGGTATGTGGGTGCATATTCTGACCTGTGCGTGTGGTTCGGTTGCGGAATGGAGAGGGAGGGATTAGGTTATAGAGTTCTTCGGAGCACTCACCATAGTATAGCTGGTAGAACACGCTCAGAGAAGCCACATCTCGGCGAAGCTGCAGGGATTCGAGAGTTCCAGATATAGTGGCATCGTCCACAATTCGAACAGCTCGCCTCTGTAGGACATTGAGAGCATCTGTGATGTATTTGGCGGAACCATCACAAAGGTGAGAACAATATTCTATACATGATCTGATCTGTGCTTTGTATAGCAACAGTCTAATTGAACACTATTTGGGAGCAAAGTTAGAACGATGAAATAATGTTCTGTGTTTGCAAAAAAATAAACTAATATACTTGGTACAAATCAAATAAATATTGGCTCGTTTAGTCTAAGCCCACCTTGAGTATTTATTTAACACATTGAAAATTGTCTGGAATTTTTTTCGATGATGACGCCATGAATTCTAAATAAACAAAGATCGTCTATCATGCACTTGGTAGATGTTTAGCATTATTTAACTATCGATGAACTAGTGTCTCATTGGTCATGTACTAGTAAACATGGGCGCGAGAAAAATAATTGTTTTTGTAGAAGAATATAAGCGTAAACCAACGCGAAAAGGTATGTAGTTTATAAAATATTATTTATACGGCATTCATCGGACCCTGAGACAATATGTAAACATAGAAACCAGTGATTCCCAAACTTTAACCAACAAAGAAAACATACAGGCATCCAGTATCGCTCAGTTTGTATACCAAAAATTCACAGACAAACTCTTTCGCAGTAGTTGCTACTAATTTATGGAAAAATCTACCTGTCGATATACGGCAAGCATATGCCAGGTCATTTTTCAAAAAAACTGTTTTAATCACACTGTCTCCGTGGTCTAGCGGTTAATTCCGTGGATTTAGACTCGGAGGTACCGGGTTCGATTTCTGGTCGGGACACAAAAATATTTATTAATGTAAATAAATACATTTAATTAATATGTGATATTTCTCGGGTTTGGTACGCTGGAGACATCGACGAGCTTGCCACTTGTCATGATTGGCCTATAGTAAAGTTGGCTAAATGTGAATCCGCTCATTTATAAGCGTGGTTTCTGACCACCCCGAAAGGGAAACGGTCGTGATGATGATGATGATATTTTTATTTAAAAACTTAATTGCACTTTGTACAAAGGCAGACTTAATGCCGCTAGGCATTCTCTGACAGCCAAACGTTTAAGACATGTAGACAGTATAGATGGTAGGTGCAATCACCAATTAAGATATTCTAATAAACAATTTGTATTAAGACGGAGATCGCAAAATCGCTTAACGATACGACCTCAGCCGCGGGAGGTCACATGCCCGAATCACCGTGAGGCCTCCTTAGGAGACCCCAAGACGCCTACGGACTAAAACCATATAAACCGTCTCTCTTTTACTGTTGGCCCTGCGTGCCTTAACAGCTAAGTCTAGAGTCGTGGCTACGGAGTAAAGCCACTCGTTCGCCGCGTGAATCCGGGTGTAAGAAGAGAGCATGTCTATCAAATTAAACGGTTATTCATCACTGAGAACGAAAATAAACAACAGCTGCTACAAATATGCAGCCTACATTTCGTACCCATTTATAAATAATTATCATCTAATTACTATTCATTTCAAACTAGACAACAATTGGAGTGTTTACAATGTGTTAATTACAAAACTCATTAACAAATTAACTATTGTATTTCATTTAATTAGGTGAACTAGATTTATAAACATTTAACAAAATACAGTAATATAAATGCAAAATGCAGTACACAATATCAAGATTGAAATACAGAAAATTAATATCTAAGTTTAAACATAAAAATAACAATTTAGAATAATAAGTTTTTTTAATAACATTAAATAAAACAATAAAATCAGCATATTTATCGGTTCAGTTTGTGTAAGTGTGGTGTTTAAACATTGAATAGGTACAGTACAGTACACAAACAAAATTTCTAAATGCATTTAACTGTACTTTGAAACAAAATCCAATGTAGTAGTGCTATATTTAAAAAAATGCACACCGAAATAAAAGAAAATTCCTTCGCGCCATTTTGCGCGGAGATGTCAAATGCAAGTTTTTTTGTAAATTAATTTACTATGGATATTGTTGGTCGAAAATGGTGTTGTTTTGATTAATAATGTGTTACAATGTGATTAGTTATGGAAAACGATAAATTGTACTTTGAATATGGGGCACAGTTTGCAGTTTATTTTTTGCGGTATTCCCGCTCTGTGAACTCCCATATTTTACCCGACGTGTTTGAGCTATAATGCCGCGAGTGCCTCCAAGAAAAGCATCAAATTCTGCAGCATCTAAAATTTGATGATGACCTCATTAACTCATAAAAAAGTTATATTACGTTAGACTTCGCTGTATAGACTAGACCCTTTGCCTTTCCTATCACTATCACCACATTATTAAACAAAACAACACCACTTTTGACTAACAATATCCACAGAAAATTAATATACATTTTTTTACGCTACTCGAACAACTCTCAAAACAAAATAAAGTAAAAAAAGCGATTATAGCGCCAAGTCGAACATGACAACAATATTGCATAGAATATTTGGTTTGTCTCCCTCACTCTTCTACTCACCTTTCTAATCCTTAATAACATATTAATTTTAAAATATATTTTTAGTGTCAATCTTTCGTGTATGCTATTGTTTAAATACCTTGCCTGCAATACGCATACACCTTCCAATGTAAACCTTGATATAGAAAATGCAAAACAAATAATGTTTTCCCCAGTTAGATCAGCTGTGAACGCCGCGCGCGCCGGACGTGCAGTGCGTTCCGAATTTGTTCCGCGAGTCGACGTGTTTGACATATAAAAAATATTTAAAGTAACAGTGATTGTGATATTTCATATTGTTTAGTTTAAAAGCCGATGCGCTCTAATAATTTGCACTTTCGATCGTGGATGTGCTATAATGGATGACGATGGACCATTTCCGAGCGAGAGAATTGCAGGTGATTTAGCAACTCAATTGGAGCAAATTTGAATTGAATACTTGCTAAACAAATTATCCAATCTTTGGGCTAACGTATAACATAATCGCTACCACCTTTTTTTTATTATAAAAAAGTGGAGACTTACATCTGTCGCACGCTAAAGATATGAAATGCTCTCCTAGCCTGTGTGACTTGATTCTAACCGTCCTTCAATCGAAGTGGAAAAATTAAATTATGCCGGCATACGGACTGTTGTTCAATCGTCAGTGTCTAGTGTCAGTTGCTTGCGTAATGGTTACCATCAAGCGACTGGAGTGTCACATGTCGTTCTTTCTTTACGTTAATACTTAACAACTCTACTCCTGACTCGTCTAATAGTTGAGGCTGTAGATATAAACATGAAGGTATTGCGTTCGATTCTGACAGGAACACAAAACAAATCATTTGTGACATTTTTCGAGTTTTTCACTCCAGACATCGATGAGTTTGTCATTTGTCATGATTGGCCTAAAGTTGGATAAATGTGAACTCGTCTCCTTAAAAATGCGTGTTTTCTGGTGGAATTTTGGTCGTTGTTAAACTTTATTAATAAATTCACTTGACCTTGTGTTATTGTCTCGTTTACAATGAACTTTAAGTAAAATCTTTTAAATTTTTTAGCACTCTTCATTCCACCAGTTATGTTCTTCTTTATTCTTTGTATTCAGAGAGTCAAATTCAAATTCTTTATTGCATAAAAACATCTTAACCTAATATGTTACAACAGTAATAAATTAATATTAACATTTTTATATATTATGATATAGGCTTTGTGATAATGTCTTTCTGAGCCTCAGCATGCAATGTAGGTATGACTTGATGTCAGCACCATATATGAGTACATTATGTCAGAGAATTTATGTAATGTCAAAACTTAAATCTAAATAGCTATACAATGTCAATATTTCATTTTAGTTTTTAATTTAAGAATTCATTTGTGGAATATAAACAAAACTCGCACAACCAGACGTAAATTGTTTTTTTAATTTAATTGAGGCAATTCTTGAAATGTAGTAGGTATTTTATTGTACAATTTTATTGCCATATTGAGTTGTTGTCAAAAACTCTGCTCTTCGGTATGATTTCAGAGATTAGACTGTGATAAGATGCTGCTGTCTTTAAATCCTGACTATTATGACCCCGAATTATTTTACGAAGAAAATGCGATAAATATTCGAGTATGTCGCATATGTCGAATGAAAACATTCATCTTTATAGCTGATGAATTGCCCTGGGTTTTAACTAGTTTAAATTAACAAACTCTACTGAAATCGGTTCAGTAGTATTACGGCAAAACTAAAGACATAGCTGTTTCGCATCGATATAGGACCCACCTATCTGCAAATTTGTTTAGTCTTGACGACTAAACTACTTTACCGATTTTATTTAAAAAAATGACAGATTTGTTCCTTGAAAATATGACGTTAAAATTTAAACGTTACATGTGACCCTACGCCCAACTAACGGTTATTATCATCAAACTAGGCTAGTTTATAATAATAGAAGTAAAGTATCATCCTTTCGAAGTGTTTTTTTTTTAAATGCATATTCACATCTAGCCAACTTTACTATAGGACCATCACGACAAGTGGTGGGCTTGTCGATGTCTCTAGCGTACCAAACTCGAGAAATATTACAATTAAATTAAATAATTTATTGTAACCAGGAATCGAACTCCGTACCCCCGAGTGTAAATCCGCGGACTTAACCGCTAGACCACGGAGGCAGTCTCTACAGCTTAGAGTATTTACAGCAAACGGCACAAACACTTACTCGTAGATACATAGATAACTACGTTTATAATATTTATAAGCCAGAATTCCAAACGTGTTTAATTAAATAATGCTTTGAAGAATTTTTAAACCTAATTAAGCGGTTACTTAACAGACGAGATATCTACAGTGAGAGGTGAAATCTATTGCACAAGATGGCTTAAATTGATGCACGACGTAAACAATAAATTGGCGCAAATTATATACTATTTACCAAAACCAGAATACAGTATAAAGTTACTACCTATCATAAATAAAGTTAAGTTATGTAACCTTTATTATGCATTTATTTATTTATTTATTCAAAGAGAAAGGGCAGAGACAGGCAACATAAGAACAGTAATAAGCAATAAAGTTAAAGTAATGGAGTGTATCACTAACTTTTTATCACGATAGATGGCGCATGATAGATGGTATCTAATAGAACTGTCAGTTGTATAGAAAACTTCTATTTATCTGGATATATTGCAGAAGTGAGCAGCTCTTTAAGTGCACAAATCAAATTTCCAAGCGAAATCAAAGATATGGTGATCTCAAAATTGCCGTTCAGTTAATTAAACCTTTTTTCTTTTTAAATACGGTGTTCGCTTTCCTAATTCGTCTTTTAAGGTAGGTAACGTTAAGTTAAAATTCATTTTTCTGTTATAAAAATAAAAAACTACAAATACATTTAATAAATAATCCGTCATAGGTGTAAACAAGGTGCCGCTAGCGACATCTACAAAAGGCTTTGCCTGATGAAGCAGCTACAGATGTAACAGCTTTGTGATTTTTGCTTTTCATTCCATTTACAACTAACACAGACCATCAGATAACATACATACATATCTTCACGCCAGATCCCTTGCGGGGAAGGCAGAGACAATTATGCGCCACCTGACACGATAACGACCTACCTCTTTCGCTTCGGCGACATTCATCAACCTTTTGTTACGAAGGCTAAATAATGCGCCAGTGTTTTATTTATTTGATCGTGATATGTGTGCCTTGGTCTGCCAGGGCTTCTTTTACCCACAACTTTGGCATTATATACCTGGTTCGTTAATCTTTCTTCGCTCATCCTTTCAACATGCCCAAGCCTCGTAGCATGTCTTTCCTTATTTTTGTCCCTCGGCTTTCTTTTATACCTACCCTTTTCCATATGTTGACGTTACGTATGCGATCTGCCAAAGTGATGCCGCATAGACCTCATTTCTACTGCATGCGTATTCTGACATATCCACGTCTCGCTTTCGTACATTAGTGTTTGTACCAGCATGGCATTGTATATGGCAAACCGAGCTTTGTCACTGACATTTCGACTATCGATCAGTGAGCCCAGGGCACTGTTGACACTATTTCCCGCGTTCACTCTTTTTTCACGTTCCTATCATACTTCCCATCCGCAGTGTAAATACTGCCCAGATATATCATTTCTTCTTCGTCTTCTTTCAAACACTAGCACCTTGGTTTTTCTTGCATTCAAACGGAGTTCTTTTTCTGCACATCCCTCTTTCATTTTTGTGACTAGTGATTACCGTTGTACCATACCATCAGACAAGCTCCTTCAATTCACATCTTTAAAAATATATTTTAAATTCGAAAATTTCTTCTTTCTAATATTATATTGTCTTCATACATAATATATATGTTAATAAGTATTTACGTAGTCTATGTATACATACTATTTATGTAGTTTATTGGTTAGAATTGCACCCAACATTTTTATACTGTCTCACTCTCCCAAAGGTTAGCTAGTAGAAAAAGCCGATGGCTTTACGTTCGCCGTAAATTAAATATATTATATTATAAGTGGCGCGCAAGGTTCATGAACGTAAGCAACTGGAGTCAGACACATGATGACTGACAGCAGTCCCTAACACTATGCCGGCTTGACTGGGCATGACGGCAATTCAGGCCTAATCCCGAAACGTGTGGATACACTTTACTGAGTTTATCGGCACGAACGGTGGATACTTCCCTGCCGCGGCAGACTGGGAAAATTACCACCATCAGTCCGCCTACCATCTATTTTGTACCGCTCGATTCGATAACGCAGTTTTATTTGTGTCGGAGCTACAAACAAAAAAAAATATCTTCTACCTCAACTCTTTTTACTACACTAACAGTTCTTTATATGTTTACATAATTCAGTTCCTACAAAAGCTCGATTTCACCGCTAGAAAGTGTTTTTCCCTCTGCGGTTTTTACGCGATCTCTTGGTTTCTATAATTTTGCCGTAACCACACGTCGATTATAAAAATTATTGCCTTCGCAAAAAGGAAATGGTTGCTTTCTTTTCAAATTGAATTAATAGAAAACTACTTTAAAGTATCATTATTATTTATTTATTTATTTTAACAAGTATATTGCACGAAGTATAATATTTGAAGTATTCTAGTTTCGTTTCAAATTCATTCACAAAATTAACTTAAATCTCGAGATTTATACAATGTTGCTACGAGATGTAAAAATTGCTGTGACTAATTGGCTATTTCTTCTTGACTGCGATAGTACTGAAAATCTGCTTTCAGGATAATAATAAATCTGTCTAAAAATGTTCTCGTGTCATAATGATTTCTTTTTTATTTCATAGTTAATATATTGTGATTTCATAATCAGCAATTAATTTTATTTATTTTAACCTAGCGTAACGACAATTGACAAAAACTTTTTTTATCAATAATTAAGTACATAGTTTTGATACCGCCAATTTGAAATCCAGTGTTTTGTCTGTAATAAAGTAACTGATCATAATAAAAAACCTAATCGAATAAATAGTGTTTTCTAACTATTTTATACATAAATCTTAACCAATTGACTATTTAATAAAATTTTATTTTAATGCTAGAGTAAATCAGATGTTGAAATTAAATTTTCAAATGACAATAAATAGATTTGATTATTAAATTATATTTTGTTGTGTCTCAACAAAGTTGGGGCCTGGTTTTAAACAATTATATTACCGCTAGGCTACGAGTATATTGATCCTAAAAAAAAATACATGTTTTAAGTCTGCCAAAGTTGATTAAACTCGATGAAGCAAATCGGATGACCTCATAATTCTTCTTCTTAGTCGCTACACTCTTGGCAGAGTGGTCGTGGTCGTCACTTGAGTGTCAGTGGCACGCTTAACAAGTCGTCGCCACTCGTCTCGAACTGCAGCCTTCCTGGAGCACTCATGTAGGGGGTGATCCATTGCTGCTTTAACCTGGTCAGTCCATCTCATCGGAGACCTACCACTCATAATACCGATCCTTTAAAATCAATGATGCATGCATTATATTAAATATGGTTAGCTTTATGCAAGGTGGAAACGTTAAATATAATAATAAATATTCCAAAACTTTTATAAGTGATATTTAAATCTGTATTGAGCTACTTTAAAAGAAAACTGGAATGTAAAGAAATAACAGCCGAAATAAACACTGTGACTGTGGTAAAATTAAATATACCTATATATATATATATATATATTTAAATAAATATTTCCAGACAGGTCACACAGCGCCATCTAATTTCCGTGGTAAGCTACGAAGCTTGTGTTACGGAAACTAGATGGTCGATAAACTACATATTATACTTTTTTTTTTTTGTAAATATATACATATTATACATATAAACACCCAGACTGAGACAAATTATACAATGTACAACTTGCCCCCGGTGGGAATCGAACCCACGACCTCCCGAGTTCACGGCAACGTTTGTTACCACTAGACCACGGAGGCGGTCGGTTATGTCCCGCGCCATTTTCAAGTAAATTTAATATTAGGTTTTCTTTTAAATTATTTAATATTGTAATTCGTTTATACTGTTTCTATATTACTTCTTAAACAAATCTATAATTCATATTTAGGTAGGAAGTAAAAAAAAATTTCTGTAACACGGCAAGTTATTTTAAAATACAGAAATAAGTTAATTGTAAAATTGTGTTAAATTAATTGTAATTGTTTTTGACATGTAGACAGTTTAATTTTTTAGAATTTTTGACATTGCAATTTAATTATAATTAGTATAATGTTATGTTTGATAATTTTAGGTTTTTGTATGTGCCCACGGCCCAGTTGTTTTAACAATAATAATAAAATTGTAATGCGGGGTAGGCAGTAATATGAGCCGGAGCGGCGATGGGATCCGCAACCCATCACGCATGGCCCGAAAAGCGCGGATCGAGGACAGCTGAGTGCCGACTTGGCACCTGGAATGTCCGTGGAGGGATAAAAGATAAGATGAATGAACTTCTAGATATGATGGATGAAATGAAGTTGGATGCGATTGGCGTGACCGAGACCAAGCGGAGGGGTAGTGAGATGCAGGACTTGCCGGGGGGAGGGATCGCGCTCTGGTCGGGAGTGGGAGTCAACGATCGCGGTAGTCAGGGGGTGGGCATTTTACTATCTAGCCGCTTGGCCGACAGCATGTACGAGTACTGCCTGGAAAGCCCAAGAATACTCTGGGTTCGTCTAAAAACTGGTCTTAAAAAAATATTTATAGCCGTGGTTTACGCCCCAGTAAGCTCAGCCCCACAGCAGGAACTGGAGAATTTTTGGAACCAGGTCAGGACAGTTCTAGATTTGGCAGTTGGGAACGAAAATATAATATTATGTGGCGACTTGAATGGATGGGTGGGGACACGTCGTGCAGATTACGAAACGGTCCTAGGTGATTTTGGAGATAGGAGAGTAAATGATGCAGGTAAGCTTATTCTTGACGTGTGTTTAGAAAAGAATATTTTTGTGTCCAACACAATGTTTGCTCACAAAGATATTCACATGTATACAAGAACGATGAATAGTGAAAAGAGTATGATTGATTTAATAATAGTTGATGAAAGACTGCGAACACAGACTCTGGATACCAGGGCGTATCGTGGGCCAGAATTGGGAACAGACCACTACCTAGTAATCACTAGGATTAGTGGTCTGTTCACAAAATGGCGCCACCGGCGATCAGGTGGCAATCTGCCAGCAGTAGAGAGAATAAAGAGTGAAAAGTTACAAGATGATAGTGTGAAAGAGGAGTATATGAAACGCGTCAAAGATAAACTTATCAACTTGAAAGATGTGAGCAAAGATGTAGAAGAGTGCTGGAAGTACCTAAAAAATGGTATGGTAGAATCGGCAAAAGAAGTATGTGGAGTAGCAAAAAAGCGAGCAACTAAAGGTGACGCGTGGTGGGATGAAGAGGTTAAAGAATCGGTTGAAAAAAAGAAGAAAGCTTGGATAGATTACGTTGCTTCGCTAAATATGAATGAAAGTATGAAAAGAGAAAAAAAGAAGATATACCATCGCTGCAAGAATGAGACAAAATCTTTGATTAAGGAGAAGCGTGAAAGATGTAAAGAAATAGGTGAAAACAGGATGACGAGCAACTTTAAGGAGAACTCCAAACTTTTCTGGAGGGAAGTTAGGAAGGCCAAGGGTGGCTTGACATCTTGTCGAATGAATAGAGTTAGATCAAAGAGCGGTAACATTCTTGCAAACACGAATGAGGTGTTGGAGCGATGGAGTGAATATTTTAGTGAGATGTATGCTAGTACGATTCCTAACGACGTTACGACGGGTACTTTACCTCCAGAGTTACCCTCAAATACAACGTCTACATCTAAAGAGGAAATAAGTGTGCAAGAATTGCAATCGGCAATTAGAAGCCTGAAATGTGGCAAAGCAGCGGGAAAAGATCGAGTGCTCGCCGAAATGATTAAATACGGAGGTATACCGGTCTGGAACGCCTTCCACCTACTATGCAACCTTTGCTGGCAGGAGGGAAGAGTACCGGAGGACTGGCAGCAATCAGTCATCGTTCCTTTGTACAAAGGTAAAGGATCTAGATTGGACTGTGCCAACTACCGAGCGATTAGTTTGATCAGTTTGGCGAGCAAGATGTATGGCAAGATTCTCACGAAACGCCTGCAAGAGAAGACAGAAGGTCTTTTATGGGAGGCACAAGGAGGCTTTAGACCTGGAAGAGGATGCACTGACCAAGTCTTCTCGCTCCGCAATATCACAGATAAGTTTTTGGCCTTAAACCAGAAAGTTTTCTGTGCTTTTGTGGATTTGGAGAAGGCTTTTGATAGAGTTGTAAGAAAGAAGCTTTGGGACATATTGCCGGAGTATGAAGTGGATGACAAACTGCTACAGGCTATACAGTCCCTGTACAAGGGCTGTAAAGCTTGTGTGCGGGTGGAGGGAGGTATGTCGCCTTGCTTTGAATCCCAAATGGGCGTCAAACAAGGCTGCGTGCTGTCCGCCAGATTATTCACTTTATATCTCGACAAATGCCTAAAAAGAGTGAGGGAGAGTGACTGTGGGATAAAAATGGATGATCTTGTGGTGAACTGCCTGCTTTATGCAGATGATGCTGTTCTTATGGCATCGTCCGAACAACAATTGCAATCACTAGTCACAGAAATGAAAGAGGGATGTGCAGAAAAAGGACTCCGTTTAAATGCGAGAAAAACCAAGGTACTAGTGTTTGAAAGAAGAAGGATGACAACCTTGACGATAAAGATTGATGATGAAACGCTAGAACAGGTAAATGAAATTATATATCTGGGCAGTGTTTTCACTGCGGATGGGAAGTATGATAGGGATGTTGAAAGAAGAGTGAACGCGGGAAATAGTGTTAATGGGGCCCTGGGATCACTGATCGCCAGTCGAAATGTCAGTGATAAAGCTCGACTCGCCATACACAATGCCATGCTAATACCAACACTTATGTATGGAAGCGAGACGTGGATATGTCAGAATACGCATGAGAGTAGAGTTAATGCAGTAGAAATGAGGTCTTTACGTCGGATATGCGGCGTAACTTTGATGGACCGTATACGTAATAACGAAATACGCAAAAGGGTAGGTATAAAAGAAAGCATAGGTACAAAAATAAAGAAAGGCATGCTCCGATGGTTCGGGCATGTCGAAAGGATGAGCGAAGAGAGATTGACGAACCAGATATATAATGCGAAAGTTGTGGGTAAAAGAGGCCCTGGCAGACCAAGACTTGCCTATCATGATCAAATAAATAAAACATTAGCTGAAGGTGAATTAAAAAGCCATCGAAACAAGAGGGCATGTATGAAGAGGTTGATGAATGTCGAAGAAGCGAAAGAGGTATGTCGTGATCGTGACAAGTGGCGCTCAATTGTCTCTGCCTACCCCGCAAGGGATTTGGCGTGAAGATATGTATGTATGTATGTAAATAAGTTAATACCTAAAAGCCGGGGAGTGATATTCCTGTCGTTCCGACACACGATAATAGTAACCTAAGCACGCTTAAAGGTGTTCCGAGACGTGCTTAAACTGTTTTGACAAAGCTATGTGACGTCACAAATGACATCATTTCTCGCGCTTAGACTGCTCACGATATCGAGGTAGATCGCTCTGAGAGCTGTCAGTTGTTTGTCATTATAATAATAATAAATATTTCCAGACAGGTTACACAGCGCCATTTAATTTCCGTGGTAAGCTACGAGGCTTGTGTTACGGAAACTAGATGGTTTATAAATAATGCGTAAATTACCAACTAAATACATATATAAATATATAAAACATAATACTCATATATTTTAATAGTAAATAAAATAAATAAATATAAGATAAATGTTCTTATTAAATTATGATATAGTGTTGACTGTTGTATGATTCCACTTGCTTGGATTATTGAAGCTTCAGCGCGCTCTTGCCATCACGTGGGCTTGAGTTAATATGCCGTGCTCAGAATAAAAATTAAAAAAAACCTCATTAAAAGTTACTGTTGCGTGTGTAATTTAATTCGACATTTTGGCAAGGACCTCATTATCTTTGGGTTAAATAACCTGTTTTGAATCATGACCTTTGTCATGTAATGTTTTTTTAAACCTATTGTGTCTTAAAAATAAAACGTCTGTGAAGTTTGAACCGAAAAATTTCCAGTTCTCAGTTCATCAAAATGAAAAAGGAAAATTAAATTTGATTCCCGGTTCTTTTTAGTCATATTTCCTGAATATTTAAAAGGATATATTATGTTCATTTATTGTTTGTTAAAAACGGTTAATTTTGATTGTTTTCTTTGTTTAAGATAATTTTAATTTAGTTAAGGTATTAGGTATTGATAGCTTAAGGAGAGTTCTTCGCGCCATTTTGCGTGGACATGTCAAGTGCAAGTTTTTGTTTTGTAAATTAATTTACTGTGGATATTATTGGTCAAAAGTGGTGTTGCTTGGTTTAATAATGTGCTACAATGTGAATAATTATGGAAAACGATAAATTGGACTTTAAATATGGGGCACAAGTTGCAGTTTATTTTTTTGCGGTTTTCCCGCGCTTTCAACTTCCATATTTTACCCGACGTGTTTGAGCTATGGTGGCGCGAGTGACTCCAAGTAAAGCATCAAATTCTGCAGCATCTGGAATTTGATGATCCCCAACTCGGTTATGAACTCTGTTATGAACATATATTATGCAAATAAATTACGTGTTTAGGACTGATGTATTCTGTACAATGTCCTTTAAAGACAATTAAAAAAAAAATTGATAGCTTAACAAATATTCTTCTGTCCAAGGTAGACTGCTAAAACTATAAGTAAAAAATATCCCTCATGAATTGTGCGAGATATTTAATCGTATATGGAACGTTCTCAGAAAGTAATAATTTCTGGTTCTAATCTAGCTGTTTTACCGCTAAATGAAAGTAGATGTACAAGGTCCGCTTCTTTACAAGCCTGCTCAAGTCAAGTTATGTTATCCGGCGCTATGTCGGATCAAATTGGATTTATAATTTTGCACATTTTTATTTGGTTAAAATTACTCCCTTCATAGTCTAGCTATTAACAACTTGTAGTTCAATTAAATGGTAAATTTTATTTAGTTCTTGTATAAAATTAATTATACTAAAAGTATTGCTTAAATAATACTCCAAATGTTGTAAGAACGCTTTTCTTAAAATCCTACAAAGGTGGGTACCTTACCTTTGTATCTTTGTACCTTTTTTCTCATTGGTACCCCCGTCATGTACCAATGAGAAATATATTTTTCTTACGTACATTTTGTCATTTTAAGACCCACTATACTAAGCGTCACAGAGCTTAGTCGATATTATCACTGGAAAAAAGCAGAAGTTTTTAAACGACTGGTGTAAAAAAGTGTATTTACCAAAAAAGAAAACTGCCTCCGTGGTCTAGCGGTTAAGTCCGTGGATTTAGACTCGGAGGTACCGGGTTCGATTCCTGGTTGGGACACAAACATAATTATTAATGTAAATCTCATTTGGTACGCTAGAGACATCGACGAGCTTGCCACTTGTCATGATTGGCGTACAGTAAAGTTGGCTAAATGTGAATCCGCTTATTTATAAGCGTGGTTTCTGACCACCCCGAAAGGGAAACGGTCGTGATGATACATTTTGTCATATATATATATTTACATCACCATCGTTCCCTTGCCAAGGAGAGCACGTTAAGCGTCAGTCCCGGTTTTACTAATATCAACTTGAGAAATCGTTATTAAATTGTCTTTTGAAATTGACTTCAAATTCTCGACAACCCGTCTGGTCAGGGTGGCGAGTGTAGGCTAAATTCTCCAGATATATGTTCTGGAAGGCCCATCTATTACACAGAGTCTATCTATTATACAATAATAAATAATAATAATAAATATTTCCAGACAGGTCACACAGCGCCATCTAGTTTCCGTGGTAAGCTACGAGACTTGTGTTACGGAAACTAGATGGTTGATAAACTACATATTATACTTTTTTTTTTTGTAAATATATACATATTATACATATAAACACCCAGACCGAGACAAATTATACAATGTACAACTTGCCCCCGGTGGGAATCGAACCCACGACCTCTCGAGTTCACGGCAACATTTGTTACCACTAGACCACGGAGGCGGTCGATACACCTAGAACACTGACTCTGTTCGTGCCGATAAACCCAGTAAAGTGTATCCACACGTTTCGGGATCAGGCTCGAATTGCCGTCATGCCCAGTCAAGCCGGCATAGTGTTAGGGACTGATGTCAGTCATGAGTGTCTGGTTCCAGTTGCTAACAGTCATAGACCTTGCGCCCCAATTACCAAGTTCACATGTGCAAGTATTAAATAAAAATGTTGGAGATGGGCATTCTAGAATTTTCTAGATAATTTGGCCTACACTCGCCACGCTGGCCAGACGGGTTGGCAAGGAATATACCGAGTATCAGAATAAGACTAAATGATGTCATCATCTGACGTCATCACAGCCATACTACTGATAGGATTATGATAAAATTTGGCACAAATGTTACTTTATATTCCTTGTCCTCTTTCTTCCTCATATCATTCAAGTAAAAGTAAAGTATCATCACGACCGTTTCCCTTTCGGGGTGGTCAGAAACCAGGCTTATGAATAAGCGGATTCAGATTTAGCCAACTTTACTATAAGCCAATCATGGCAAGTGGCAAGCTCGTCGATGTCTCCAGCGTACCAAACTCGAGAAATATCACAAATAAATTAAATATTACGTAAATAAATACATTTACATAAATAAATATTTTTGTGTCCCGACCAGGAATCGAACCCGGTACCTCCGAGTCTAAATCCACGGACTTAACCGCTAGACCACGGAGGCATTCAACTTATTTTCTATTATTCGTCAAGGCATTTAAGGCCAAAATAAAGAAGCTGTTGTTGTCTGTTTAGCTCGCTGGGTGGGGTTTGCTTCGGAGTTAATTGATAGTTCCATAAATTCGAACACTGCAATTGTATTATCCATTATACCTGGCCAAGGTATACATATGTAGTACTAACGTATCTAAAAATATAAATGGTGCACTATTGTCCACAGTGGGAAATATTTTGGTGGCCGGTATAATTCTAATGGCTCCTACTGTATCGTTTCTTAACCCTTTCAGCACGGATGATACCAAGCGTGCGTTATTACAAAAAATAATCTAGACCTCTCACCAAATTCTGTTTTAACGCTCCGAAATGGCCTGAGTAGTTCCTGCTCTCATCTAGCTACTTCGTATATATTATTAAATTGTTAGGACTAGTTAAGAAAAAAACATATAAAAGTATTTTTTATTTCCATTGGATTGCTCAACGCACGAAAGTTAGAAAAGGACAACGCTAGGGGAGGTTTTTTTTTACTTTTTACGAGTATAGTAACCTCAAGGAACCCAAAGTTATCAATAAACCGCTCATTATCTAAAATATATTTTGTCGTGCTGAAAGGGTTAATTGTTCTTATACTGTTTGTCTCTGTTCTTTCTCTTCGAATAAATAAATAAATAAGTACCAATGAAGACCGGTAAGACCATCTTTCATTAGTATTCGCGCTAGAGTTAAGTTTTGCGATGCAAATGCTGTTCTTGGCCTCTTTGGGATGTTGTTTAGTGGTTCGCCTACGTTAAAACCCACACCCATAAAGACTCTGTCTACAGCTTGTTTTGTTTCATTCTATTTATCATTGACATGTTAATTGTTACCACATGACAACTTCATGTATTTCCTTAATTCAAGAATCTCGATATTTCGTCACGTAATAGCGTTAATAGTGAAAAGTTCCGGGACTTCTTCAAACCAATTAGTACTAGAAAACGTGCCTCAGATCTATTAATTTGTTATATTAAGTTTTAGCACCTATACAAAAATTTAGTTGTTTTATAACTTTTACGATATTGGATTATTGCTGAACAGATTCTACTACGTTCGACCACCACATTACCACAGTAGCCTTTATGGCCTATAAAAAATAACAATATTATAAAATTTTCAATAAGTATACAAAAATAAATATTATTCGAAAAACTAAAGCTGAAACAATAAAAAAAATATTTAATAAACATACAATTCCTTTTAGAAATAAAAAAAACGAAAATAACTAAAATGTTACCTACTTCAAGTAATAAAGTAAAATAAATAAACTTTAAATTATTTTTATAAAATAATAAAATTTAAAAAAAACATAAAATTTACTTATAAATTGTGGGCAAGTTGTTTTAGCAGATTATGTTTAAATACTCTTTGGGAGTCCCCGAAAAAGTCAATTGGACCAGACAAGCACAATATAATATAATTTAATATAATATTATATTAAAAGATTACATATTTATGCCGTTTGCTGTAGAAACTCTGGGCCCATGGAGTCCAAGTGCAAAAAAGTTTTTAAAAGACATAACACCGCGTCTTGTCATCTCCTCCGGTGACAAGAGGGCTGGCTTTTTCTTTGTCCAAAGAATCAGTATTGCGATTCAGCGGGGAAATGCAGCCAGCGTTCTTGCCACAATTTATATCCCTATCCTTAGTATTAATATTAATTTTATTATATATTTTGTAAATATTTTTTACTGATATTGGATCCATTCTATTCCCGATATACTTTATTTACCTTCATGATAAATTTCACCTCGTTTCGTTTCTTTGTTCGTGAGTAGGTCATTCGGGTTTCGACTACCGGTTTCGTATATTGGGCTCTGTTCCGATAATTATCTGCCAGACGATGTTGCAATTCGTCTGCGTTGGTTATTACGCAACGCGTCGCAAATTATGATGTTAGCTGACAATAAGTGTGCGATGTTAAATTTTGGTTATTATGTTGTATTAGGTAATCATAGGGCGGAGTGGTGGTGGCTGGGTAGTAAGAATACCTAAAAAGGTCGTTTTAAACCCCCAATGTGAATAACTTTTTTTTTTAAATCACAGCTTATTATATTAAACATATAAACAAAGTAGCAATAGTGGAACACCAGCCAAAGAGATTATATATTATTTAGAGTTTAGACAATACAATTAAAACAGAAATAAGAGTAAAATATAGTAATTTGATTTAAATTAATAGTGCAATTGAACTGTGACTAGCAAAAGTAAAAGAATAATAATAATAATAAATAAGTGAAAACCAAAAGGTTAATGATTATTTATTTAAAATAAAATGAATGAATGAGAGGCAGGAGCAAAATTATACTATATATACGAGTATAGCAGTATTCGTATATTAGCAAGCGAAGTGGATTTTCAAAGTCAGTCCGGGATAAGAGTTGTCTTGGTACTGCCTCCGGTGATGAGTTAGATGTATCAGAGTAGAACATGGCTAAAACGTTAATATAGACCAGTCATTTACACTTTTCTTACGTATTACAAATGTGTCATAGATTTATAACACCACCGTTCCCGAGGCCTCGGAGTGCACGTTAAGCCATCTCGGTTCCTGTTCCACTAATACCAACTTTTGGAATCAGTAATAAATTGTCTTTAAAAATTTACATTAGATCCCCACCAACCCGTCTGGACAGTGTGGCGAGTTTAGGCCAAATTCTGCAGAAATATTTGGATGGCCTATCCAACAGTGGTGGGCTGGGACTCTTATGTACTAAGGGGCTGTAATGAATAAAAAAAATGTCATTATAAGCTGGAAATCAAGACTGCCTGTCTTCCATAAATTTTGTTTTGAACTTTTTTTTTCTATTAGTACTACTGCCTCCGTGGCCTAGCGGTTAAGTCCGTGGATTTAAACGCGTAGGTACCGGGTTCGATTCCTGGTCGGTACACTATAATTTATTTAATTTATTTGTGATATTTCTCGAGTTCGGTACCCTTGAGACATCAACGAATTTGCCACTTGTCATGATGGGCCTATAGTAAAGTTGGCTCAATGTGAATCCGCGTTATTAAAAAAAAATGGTTTTTGATTACCCCGGAAGGGATACGTTCGTGGTGATACTATACTCTACTGTGTGATTAGCAATCGCCCATCGATACTTTTTTTTAAATGTCTGCTACCCTATTCCATATCTCATCGGCAATCAGCTGATTGAGTTTTATCCGATCCATTAGTTCTTGCGCATCAGTTTGATCAGCATTTTTACAATTCCCAAGATGCAATACATCAATTAACGTAATCATTAGTTGTTTTGAATGTCGAAATAATTCGTAATTTCCTTCCAGAAGCTTATAAAGTTGATTGGCAATACATAATCAATTTAAAATAATAAAGCCGCGCTAACATCATAAACCAGCTTCAACCATTTCATTAAGCTCTGTTACTTTTTTAACTCCGTTAGCTTTAATAAATGGAACGAATTTGGTGTTTTTTTTGACATTGACAATTAAAATTGCAAAACAACTAAACTGCGCTAACGATAAAAAGTAAACCACTGTTGTAGCACTATTCGCGCTAAAATGTTGACTTATTTTAGCTATCGCCCGCGCCGCTTGTAATTCCCATAAACGGAACGCGGCCTATATAACAATTTAATATATTTAATCACAAGATAAAGACTATTGGGTACTTTCTAGATTTTAATTTAAGTTGTTAAACCACTCTTAAGTTTAGCTTTTTGTTATTTTTATTAAAGTTTCTAATGGTTGATAGCTTTGAAATCTTTATTCGGTACCACAAAATGCAACTCATCGACCGTTCATTGTTGATTATGTAATTATTAATGGATTTCTCGTAGGCGCATCCGCCAATGATTTTTGGATAATGTATTTTATATGCATGTAATGTTGCAAGTTATTACGATGTTAGAATTTCAATTGTTTTATCATGATTAGTATATTAAGCTAACGGATTGAACATGGAAAATTTGTCTTTGTATATTGCGTCGGTACCTACTTTATACTCATCAGCCATTGCACGCGATCCTTTAGTTTAGGTCATCTGTCTATTTAGCGTCCCACTCTTTCTTTACGAAGTTTTTACTCTAGAACCAGTCTACTTCATCGTTTATCTTATTATTTATACACATACTCGTATAGGGTGTTTTTTTAGCTCTATGAGAAGTTTCGATGGTTAATGTCTATGATTTGACAGTTGAGAATGTCAAACTGTGTTGACATTTCTGTTCAGTAAGGTTTGGCAATTCTTCATAAATTTAACGCCAGAAAAATTGTGGATTTTTGCGAAAGGAAATTAATGAGGACATTAACGTCGAACGGTCGTATAGGGGACAAGAGAATTATAGAGAAAAAATTTCATTTTGTTTTAGAAATAAAATGTCACGTTATGCGGGATTAATATAAAATCTGGCGACCACGTGGGGCTAGATCCACCACCACTCCAGTCCACACCAAGACAAGATACCATGTAGTTGGTGAGACCGCAGCGGTGGTGCACAAATAAAAATGAATCTACTGCACGTGGTCATGAAGTGACCGCGTACTATTTTCCATTCAATACTTACCCAAGCTACGGGGGCGACAATATCCAGTAGGAAGATCTCATATATGTATAGTTAAGTTTACATTTTAATTTACGGTCGTTAAAAGATTAAATAAATTTATAAAGCTGTGCGTTTCTTGCAGTTTTGAAAAAGGGCCTAACGTCAAAATCTATTTTTGACAGGTGACGTCTTAAATAAATGCAAGGCAAAGAAAGTCGATTGCAGCCGAAAACGTTCCTCCTTGGCCATTGTCGATAACAATCGCTACAAAAAAACATATTTACTAGTACATGTAATGTAAGCACTTTGCATTAATTTTAGCGCTTTAATGCTATCGTTCGTTCTTTGGCTAATATGCAAAATGTATAGTTGACTCAATTTTTTCTTATAATACAACAACGTTCTTTCAATTTTATCTGCGACACTTGATACTGCTATACATTTTTACATAGATAATTATATTATTAAGGTCATGATCTATCATATTGACACAATCTACAGTCTCTCCAGTATTTGGTTCGCTTTCATTACGAACGCAGTCATTTGTTTAACGCTCATTCCTTCCGCCATTTTTGTTTGTGTCATTAATTACATTTATCGTGTTTAATACTATTATTAAGTCTTACGAACAAAAGTACATTATTTGGAGGAACTTAGACTCGAATTACGTTGGGGATAAATATGTATATTTTAATTATATTAAAATATTTTCAAATTGTACTTAAATAAATAACTATAATAATGTTTCGGTAAAACAAGAGCTAGTTAAGTATCCCTTCTGCTACTAAAATACTTTAAACAAATTCATATGTGGACAAAAGTTACTAAATTCAAAAATTTAAGTACTATCATTTTAAGTAAATATTATGTAATGGCTCATTGATATAATTAGCACAAAGGACTGGCTAAATATTAGCATCATCTTTAACGTTATCTCTCATATTTAGAAAATGCGACGTAATATTATTAAGACGTCACAATATTTCCAACCAAGAGTAAAGCGTTTTTCAATAGCGTTTAGTTTCTGCAATATTTGGTTTTAATTTTTGAAATTTAAAAAAAATAACCTAACTAGATTTTTTCACGTTACGTGCATATTTACTATTGCCAGTTCCCAGACGGTATGTAGGTTAAATTAGGACTACCTTTGATATACCTAACTGTAATTATTCCTATGTCTATTGACACAAGAAATGGCGGCGATGTAGGGCCGTTAACATTTGCTGAATATGTTTTGTATCGAGGTCACCTTGGTTCTGTCTTAGTTTATTGTAGTTTTAAATAGCACAGTGCAGGCGACTAGACGTGCAATTGTGTTGACCTTGCACACTGATCTAGTCACGGTGGAATAGTGATTAGTTTAGTACTTAATGGATTACTCAGACTTCTCGGTTACAGGTTATTTATTGTTTTTATTTTCTGCTTTTTATTGCTTTATTGGGTTTTCTGATTTAAAAAAAAAGTGAATACATTAGATTAATTCATAGTAAAATATTCCACAGTAAATGTTTATTAATGAATACCGTAGATAAAATTTAGCCAACTGTAAGTGATTTTTAATGTAAAAATACAGTTTATATTTAACATGTACTTTATTTAACTGTCTTTTTTCAGTAACGATAACAGTAAATTTGACTGTTTTTTCAAAACTCTAATTCCGCTTCTACAGTTGCTGTTACTGATAATGTGTTGTCCCGATTACTGTTTATACAGCACAACATACTGTTGTGGGCAGAAACTGTTACTGTTGTTGTAAATTTATTAATACTGCACCTAGGTTCCTTTACTAATAATGTGAAGTTCCTATTACTGTCTATACAGTAGCACATACTGTTGTATGTAGTAATTGTTACTGTTGTTGTTTATTAATACTGTACCTAGGTACCGCGTCCGATTCCTGGTTGGGACACAAAAATATTTATTAATGTATACAAAAACATTTAATTAATATTAATTTATTTGTGATATTTCTCGAGTTTGGTACGCTGGAGACATCGACGAGCTTGCCACTTGTCATGATTGGCCTATAGTAAAGTTGGCTGAATGTGAATCCGCTTATTTATAAGCGTGGTTTCTGACCACCCCGAAAGGGAAACGATCGTGATGATACTATAATAAAGTAATTGTCAAAAGAGCAATTATTTTTTTATGCTTCTGGTGTCATTGGAAAGTCCAATTGAATGTAATGAAATATTTTATTTCATTTCGAAGGTCTTAACCCTTAAATGTTTAGCGTCCCAAAAATGCCTTCATAAATTAATAGTTTTTTTTTTAAATTAGTATATTGCCATTTAAGGTTTAAATTGACTTAAATAATGCTCCAAGTTTTTTATTCATATTATTATTTGATTTTAAGTGGTTTCCATTTTAATTATATCAAACACATTTCTTTAATTGTCTTGGCTAATATCTATGATATTATATACAGTCAATTTTAAATGTTGAGGTTATTTATTGATTTAACTTGATTACTGTGGATTATCCACTTATTTGTTGTCCACATAATCGCTTTCTCCTTTACGAAGTCGATATGCGAATTGGTTTCATGTGTTCACGCATTGTAATGGCCATTTTATACGAATTGTTAACTTTCGCTGATGTCAAGGGACAATCGGCAATATTAAATTGAACCTTATGTCATTTGAAATAAAAGCCTTTAGTGTGCTTTAAAATTAACACGACCGGACGTGTCGTACCAAGTATTGCGAACCCCATCAAACATCTTTACACTATTCATTGCGTCTTGCCATTGAAACGTAAAATGCTTAATTAATAATCAAGCAGCAATGGACCGCTTAAAATTACGACCTATCTTTGTGAGATATTGCCTGCTTGATACCGGTAAATGTGCCTTGTTTATTTATTTTTAGTATCATGCGAGTACTTAATTGATAATGTGTTAATGATTGTTCATACCATCATCATCACGGTCCCTAGAACACAGATTCGTAGACCTCCACCGTTGGAGATGGGCCGGGCCTTGCAGTAATTTCTGAAAAATTAGGCCTACACTCGCCACGCTGCCGCTGGCAAGAGTCTGATGTAAATTTTTGTTAATAATTTACTAACGCTTCCATAAGTTATTAATGTTGTAGGTGTTGTCTGCGAGACTCTTGCGCAAGACCAATATTAAGGGTTTAAATAACTGCCTCCGTGGTCTAGCGGTTAAGTCCATGGATTTAGACTCTGAGATACCGGGTTCGATTCCTGGTCGGGACACAAAAATATTCATGAATGTAAATATAAATTTAATGTAAGTATTTAATTTGTTTGTGATATTTCTCGAGTTTGGTACGCTGGAGACATCGACGAGCTTGCCACTTGTCATTATTGGCCTATAGTAAAGTAGTCTAAATGTGAATCAGCTTCTTTATAAGCGTGGTTTCTGACCACACCGCAAGGGAAACGGTTGTAATGATTCCTAAAGTATTGGTCTTACTAAAATATCAATGGTCTTACTCCAAGACTAAGATTTGGCAACACTAAAAACAAAATAAATTCAGTTAGTCTTGTTTCAAGCGGTGTTATTTTTATTTACATTATCACCATAAAAGTAAAAAATGCCATTTGACATCATTGCAAATGGCACATACTTTCAACAATAACAACAAATAGGTGGTAGGCGGACTGATGGTGGTGATTTCCCCAGTCTGCCGGGGCGGGGAAGTATTTATTTATTTAAAAACTTTATTGCACAATAGTACAAAAGGCGAAGCTTAATGCCGTTAGGCATTCTCTGACAGTCGACCTTTGGGACAAGAGAGAGATCAAAAAATAATCTAGGAGTAGGTGCAAAAATAATTACATAAAGAGAATAAGTATCCACCGGTCGTGCCGATAAACCCAATAAAGTGTATTCCCACGATTCGGGATCAGGCTCGAATTACTGTTTATAATTTATTTAACAAGTGTTTTGTTTTCGTTTTTTAAGGTAGCAAATTTATGCAATTTTTATGTTTCCTTTTTAGTTCTATTAAAAAAGAAAAAATGTGTAATTTTTAAGTCATATTTTTATGTTATATTTTGTAAATTGGTTAGTTTTTGTTTAACAGTAATAAGATTTTAATTTCTTCTTCTTTTTTATTGGTGAATGCTGTGACACCTAAATAAATAAATGCCCAATCAAGCCGGCATAGTGTTAGGGACTGATGTCAGTCGTGAGTGACTGATTTCAGTTGCTAACTTTCATGGACCTCGCGCGCCACTTACAACTAGGTGAGCCCAAGGTGCCCAGCATATCGTGCTAGTTTAAAAAAAAACACTAATATATTCTGATGTGGCGTATTTTGTGTTTAGACCATGATTTTCCGCCCATCACGATAAACGTTCCATTCCGCAAATCGCTCACCGTGTGACGCAGTAACTCTGCTTGAGTGACATCTGTTTGGTTCGCAAATTGGCTCGCTTCCGTATTGCATGTTGCGTGGAACGAAATGTAAGTAATACATCTCATGTTGCAAATACGAGGAAGGTGTCTGTTTAGATATAACACTACTATTCTAGGCACAATCTTGTAGAACAGAATCTATTAATTTTACATGATCTTTTTAACGTCTTTTTTAACGAATTTAACGTTAAAATATCTGTCTTACCTGGACAGTGCAATGTCAAGACGAGGAATAGAACTGGAGGGTAGTAGTGTCATAGGAACATCAACACAATTACAAAAAATATCTAAAAATATAGGTACCTATATTATTAATATAATTCTAATATATATATATATATATGTATATCCTAATAAAAAAAAATTATAAATCTATTATATATGTACATATTATTTATTAAAATATCATATAATAATTATTATGGTAATAATAATAAAGCTAAAAACTAAATTATTACTACAAATAAAAAAAAAACATCTACTTACAAAACCTAATTTAAATATAAATCGTGTCTATTAAATATATAATACTCGTGTATTGGGCTGGGCAATATTTGGGCTAAAGGATCAGCATTGCCTTTCAACAATGGCAATGCTGCCAGTATTCTTGGCCTTTGCCCATTGGTAGAGTGATTTGGAGCAAGTTTTTTATTTTATTTTAGTTGTATTTTTTATTATTAATTAGTTTATACTAATAGTAATTTATATTAGTTTGTAGTTTTATTTTATTTTAATATTAATAGCTTTTTAATTTATAAAAGTCTTAAATAAATAACTAAAAATGAATTGAAAAATATTTTTTTTTACTTGTAGGTATCTTATCTGGAAGAACTTGTCATAAGCACAAATATAGCTTAGTTTGGAGTTTATCTAAATTAAACTAGGAAAGTATCATCACGACCTTATCCCTGGTCATAAACCACGCTTTTTACAGTAGCGGATTCACATTTAGCTAACTTATATTAACCTATAGGCTCTTGTCACGATGACAAGTGGCAAGCTTGTCGACGACTCTATCAAACTCGAAAAATATCACACATAATATTTAATGCCCGAAGTTAAAAAAAAAAACAGATTTAATTTAAAAATAGAAAATTATACTTTAACAAGTTTAGTAAACATTTAAAATTTCTTCACTAACTTTTTATCACGATAGATGGTACCTAATAAAACTGTCAGTTGCATAGAAAACTGTATTTTTATTTCGACATTTATTATTTTCTGGATATTATGCCGAAGTGAGCAGCTTTTAAGTGTACAAATCAAAGATATGGTGATCTCAAAATTGCCGTTCTATTAATAAAACATTTTTTCTTTTTATAGATGTGTGCGCTTTCTTAATTCGTCTTTTAAGATAGGTAACTTTTTCTGTTATAAAAAATAAAAAACTATTACATTAAAAAATGATGCGATATAGGTGTAAAACAAGGTGCCAATGCCGCTAGCGACATCTACAAAAAGCTTTGCCTGATACACCCCATTAGAAATGCTATTACTTCACAAGTCTCAATATACATAAGTTATTTCTTCCTAGAGTTATTTTAGGTATTGCAAAATAACTATTTTAGTATTGGCACTATTAATATGTCTTTAATAAGATTTCCTGTTTGCAATGGATATTATAACACGCTTATATGTCCTTTTGCAATAAACACTTCCAATTTCCTTTAAAGCACAATCAGGAAGTTATCAACTTTCCCGTCTATTAATAACATACCTACCTATAGTATATAATTCTAAATATTACTTACGGCCAGTTGCAGTTGATCGCGAGGCATTTGTTGTCGACCTAGCTAAACGTATGTTTTACCGGCCTGACAATGGATCCTACAAGCATCTTCAGGATATCGCTCCTACTTTCGCACGGCCCTCGGAGGGGAGGCCACTACCTAGGGAGGCGCTCTTGGAGAAGAACTAAAGTAGACAAATCTAGGAGACTAGATTCGTGAGCCACAAGGGCGGTGTTGTAGTAGGAACAGCGCCCAGCACCAAAGGTGCGTTGAATCACCGGCGGGTAGTCAGCCGCCGAGATCCTGCCAGATAAAACGTGCCCATTGAACATCCGGGCCTGGATGACTCCGCTGTCTGTCTGTGGCAGTTGATCTTTTGACATGATCGACGTATACTTATATGAGATACGTCATTGGCTGAAATAATTGAGAACCCTACCAATTACGCGGAATATATTTAAATGCGCGGTGGTGGCTCAGTTGTAAGAACGCTTAAATCCTACAAAAGTCGGTTTAACCGGTTTATATATATATATATATATATATATATATATTACCTAAAAACCTACAAGAACAATATTTACAACACACCCCCTTGATAAAGACATCCTTGAGTCTATATTAAACAATATGTAAATCAAACATCTAAACATAAAGCAGACCTGAGTCTTTCAAACCTAGACCCTGATAAAGATTTTACAAGTGACATATAAAATCTAAATATCAAATAGGACATACAAAAATACATATAGGCCGCGTTCGTTTAATAAAATATCTAACATTTGATGCTAATTTCGTATGTCAGTACCGTATTGAAAAGAGGGTTATTGATGTTACTTTTTGACAGATGTCATTTAACATAAGAAATGGTTTGTTTACATTGTTGTATACTTTATAGTTTATAGTTTATATTATGTTTGTAAAAAATGTATTTTAAACGATTTTATGTAATAAATTCAAAGACCATAATACATTGTCAATTGATTTGTTATTAATTGTTACTTGTCATACTTGTCAAAAAGAAGCCTCACCGCTCGTTTTTTTTTTAAATAAGTGGTATTTCTTAACAAAAACCACATTTCGTGCTAGTTTATGAAGTTGCTACTTTCGTTGGAAATGCTATAAAACGAACGCGGCCATAGTTTACTACAAAACACAGCCCGCATTTATAGTCTGAAAACCTACAAGAACAATATTTACAACGAATAAAAATATTAAAATATTGATCAGAGATTATTTTAATATGCAGAAAGGCAACTGGCTGTAGATTTCTAAAAAGTACACTCAGAATACAATAATCTTTAAAAATGTGTTGTGCGAGCGAGAGGGAAACACTACCCTCTTAAATTAAAAAAAAAACAAATTGCAAGGTTCTAATGAAGCTGTAATTCCTTTCATCCGCTTTAATAATGTAATCAAACATTATTCTTAAGCAAGAGCTATATGTATTACAGCTAGTTTTATAAATAATTTGTTTACAAATCGCACAGAGGTTCGGCCATTTGGCTGCATCCAAGTAGGTCATTTAAACAGATGCATTGCCAAGCATCTACGGTTCTGGGTTACGATCTTAACTAACAAAGAGTCGAATTCTATTTCTTTAAGCGTAAACTAGAATACATACATATCTTCACGCTAGATATGCTTTTTAACGAAGAGCACTTGTCTTCTGGAACACACTCTATTTCATCAGACTAGTCCAGGAGACAGAACACAATTTAATTTCAATGTATTTATTAACCATAAGATATATTAAGTACACTCGGTTTTGTCACTTATACATATTCTTGTTTACCAATCATGGCAGGATAGCAGAAGTATGCCATTAATAGCAAAGAACAGCCATCGTCATTTACACTTAACACTACAAACAATCAATACCTACGTAGATGCTGCTGTACAAGGGCGTTGTCACTTAAAATCTCGAAAATATAATAATATAATAAATATAATAAAATAATAATTATTATTTTAATAAAAATAAAAAAAATATATAAGTAATAGGTAAAAGAAAAAAAGGTGTCAATAAAGATTTTTATTATTGTTATTATCCTTGCGGGGTAGGCAGAGACAATTGAACGCCACTTGACACGATCACGACATACTTCTTTCGCTTCGTCGACATTCATCACTTCATGGTTACTTTAACCATGTGTGTACTAATTTAACTTAATTATAATATATATGTATATATTATAGGTATGTAGCTATTTATATTCAAATTCAAATTAATTTATTCATCAAAAGGGTTAGTAAGTACAAAGTAAAAAAATAATAACAATTAAGGTACGAATAAATCTCTGGTCTGCACACTAGGACATCCTGTCATGTGAGGACTAGCTTTAGTAGGGATGATTTTTAGTAAGAATTATTAAACAAAAACATGTTGGAAGTAAGAATAAAAACCGGTTATTCATAAAAAAAAAAAAAAAAAAAGGGTTGATAATCTTGTGTTTTTATGCGTATGGGTGTGTGATGTAAGTATGTCTATGTCGTAAATTTATAGGAATTAAATAAAAATGTATATATTTATTCAGTATATGTAAATTTGTTAAGTCAAATATTGAGTTGTATCAACAAAGTATTAATAATGGCAAACGTTCCATCACTCACACATCCTTAGTAATGCCTATACCTAAATTAGAAATCTTTAGACGAAACGCCTTCTACATGAGTGCTAAAATATATAATTGTTTGCCAAAGGTATGGACAGAGTTGCTTTATAAAAGATTCTGCAGAGTACTGCATGCATGGCTAGTTCAGGAATGTTTCTATTTTTTTTTTTTTTTTTTTAATACTAGCACGACATGTGACCTTGGGCCCACCTGATGGTAAGTGGCGCGCAAGGTCCATGAATGTTAGCAACTGAAGTCAGATACTCATAACTGCCATCAGTCCCTAACACTATGCCGGCTTGAAATATATCTCTATACTTTGGAGGAATACTATATGTATTTTAAACAACACAGAGGTTTTTGTGAAGTAAAGTTACTAAAGAAGCAACGCTGAGTTTTTAGTCACTTTTCTTCTATAACAGTTGTTGTAAATTTTTGCATGCTTATGGTGAAATATGTGACCCATTTAATATTAATAAGACCTAATATTGTTTGTTACCATGTTTTCTGCAAATAAATATTTCATTTCATTTCATTTAGTATGTAAGTCTATTATAATATTTCGCACCCTTTTTTGTTTCTCTCCGCACTCTTAAAGGTTGGTTGTTAGAAAATGCTCAGTCATTAAGCCCGCCTATGTAAAAAAAAATTGGTGCAATAAAGAATTTTTGAATTTGAATTGAATCAACCTCTTTCTCTAACCTGACAGTTTAAAAGAGTTACCCTGTCATATATTTAAAACTAAGTTAACTTCGATTTTAATGGATAATTGTAACTATACCTTGGATGAGTATTTTAGAGACAAAACACATTTAAATGTGTTAATAACTGCTAATAGAAAGACAAACTGTAATAGTTAATTTATTTGTCAATTTTAATTTACTTTAATGTATTTTTTTTATTTTGGCTGTATTTATTTTGTAACCGTGGTCTAGCGGTTAAGTCCGTGGATTTAGACTCACAGGTACCGGGTCGATTCCTGGTCTGGACGCAAAAATATTTATTAATAAAAATAAATACATTTAATTATTATTTAATTTATTTGTGATATTTCTCATGTTCGGTACGCTGGAGACATCGACGAGCTTGCCACATGTCATGATTGGCCTATAGTTAAGTCGGCTAAATGTAAATCTGCTTATTTATAAGCGTGGTTTCTGACCACCCTGAAAGGGAAACGGTCGTGATGATATTTTTTTATTATTATTTTTTTTTTATATATTTTGTTGACCTGTGTAACCATTGGCATATAACGTTTGCGTCTAGAAATGTACTACTTTGATTAAGAATGCGGATTTGGGTTAGGAACAATTATTTTTTTACTTTTAATTCCTTATTCTAATGTAATAAGACCTAATTTTCAATATCATTGTTCGTCTTGATCTTTGGCAGACTTAACAATATAGACCGTTAGCCTTTTGTTCTCAATGATTGACTAATTATGTTCGTAAGATATTTTTTTATCTTGGGACGGCATCCATAAAGCGTTCTTACAATTTTGCGTAACGTAACATATACTAGTCGATTGGTACGGAAATCATAGGTTTTAGTTGAATTGTAGGTATCTCAAAAATCAACCAGTGTTGTTACTCGATTGAATTCATTCAATTGAAATCCGGTCTATCACTAGGTACTGTGTAAGCACACATCGATCTCGGCCTTAGTTTTTTCTCGTCTTTTGTTTAGATGTAATTAATAGTTCTCAGCATTATTTATTGGTCTGCCAGCTTTATTGCACAGCTCCATAAACCCATTTCTTTTTGTTGCGTTGTGATTAAATTGTATCGCTTTGCAGTTTCGTTTCTCTTTGCTTTCTTTTTTATTATGTTTCACGTTTATAGGCCGGCATAGTGGTAGGGACTGATGTCGGTCGTCTGAGCCTGCGTCAGTTGCTCCCATTCTTGGACCTCGCGTACCGCTTACCATCAGGTGGGAGCGGTGTCACATGTCGTGCTCCGTATAAAAAAAAAAAAAAAAAAAAAAAAAAGTCATTGTTGTACTTACATTTAGTGTTTACGTTAATATCTTTTACATCCCTCTCAATCGCACAATCCAATATTTTCAAATGTTGTTTTTGATTTTCTCTAAAAGCGCTGTATTTTTATTAGAGAAATGGGCCCAAAAAAATGTTCTCGTGTCATAATGATTTCTTTTTATTTCATAGTTGATATATTGTGATTTCATAATCTGTAATTAATTTGACTATTCCGCCAATTTGAAATTCAAGTTTTATCTGTAATAAAGTACCTGATCATAATAAAGAACCTAATCGTACAAATAGTGTTTCGTTACTATTTCATACATAAATCTTAACCAATTGACTATTTAATTAAATTATATTTTAATGCTGAGATAAATCAGATGTTGAAATTAAATTTAAAAAAAACAATAAAAATATATGATTATTGACGCACGCTCCTACAAAGTTGGTGCCTGGTTTTGGGCAATCTCTTTTATTTATGGGACCACATCTGAAGTATGACATACCAAACAAAAAAATAATCATCAAAATCAATGGTTAATTGGCGGAATAATCGCGTAACAAACATAAAAAAAACATAAAGTCGAAATGAGAACCTTTTTTGAAGTCGGTTGAAATTAGCTGATTGTTGCCTAAATAAATACATATTTAATTAAACGTTTGTATTGTCCACAGCCGTATCAGCAAGATGGTCTGCTCTTCGTGCAGCAGCCACTCGTCGTGGTGGTCTTCGGCGGCTCCGTCGAGAGCTGACGGCTTTGAGGGAAACACTCGACGACATCTGCGAGCCTGGAGATATCGCCCCTCAACCTCATACTAAATCTCAGCTTAACAGACGGATTGATGAGCTCAAGGTAAAACAAATAAATTATTAAATCATTACAGCCCCTAGAACACAGCGTCCTAGACCTCCACTGCTGGAGTGGGTCTTTCAGAACATATAGCTGTAGAATTTAGCCTACACTCGCCACGCTGGTCAGACGGCTTGGCGAGGATTTGATGTAAATTTTTATGACAATTTATTAACGATTCCACAAGTTGGTATTAGTGGAACCGGGACTGACGGCTTAACGTGCTCTCCGAGGCACGGTAACCGTGGTGTTGTAAATCTTTGACAAATGTACTTAAGAAAAGTGTATTTCTCATTGGTACATGCCGGGTGGGTTTGAACCGATCTTTGTAGGATTTAAGGAACGTGTTCTTACAACCGAGCCACCACGCGCCATTAATAGTCACTCAAAATTATAACCTTACCATAATATTCAAATACCTATTCGATGATACCCCACTCAATATGGTTCATCGACTTTATTTTTTTTCTTTTCCACAATATGTCGTCTGGTTGTCACCTTACTGAAACTCGATTAATGTCATATCTTAAGTGGCACTCACATGATTAAGACGATTCGATTGACGTGCGAATCAAAATCAGCCAACGCGTTTTGTCTCCAGTATTTGTAAGTTTTATATGTATGTTTATTATTGTGTATGTATTAGTATATAGTATATTTATATTTATAAGTAGATTATATATAAGTAAGTTTATTGTATAAGTATTTATATCTAATTGATGTGTCACTTATACTTTCATTGCACCTACAGTTGTTCTAATTAGTCCCAAAGGTTTGGCTGTCAGAGAATGTCTACGGGCATTAAGTCCGCCTTTTGTACTTTGTGCATTAAAGTTTTGAAAGAAATAAATAAATATATTAAAAAGTATCATCACGACCTTATCCCTTGCGGGGTCAGAAGTCGAGGTTTTTTTTAAAGTAGCGGATTCACATTTATCCAACTTTACTATAGGCCCATCATGACAAGTGGCAAGCTCGTCGATGTCTCTAGCGTACCAAAGTTGAGAAATATCACAAATAAATTAAATAAATTATTGTGTCTCTCTCATGCCTTCAATCTTAAAGGTCGTGATAATCCTTTATTTATTTATTTATTTAAATACTTTATTGCACAAATACTTAAAATTAGTGTACATAGGCGAGTTTAATGCTAGTTAGGCATTTTCTAACAACTGATCTTTGGGAAAGTGAGAAATCAATCATCAATCAATCAAATATAATACACGATACTTACTTAATTTAGTACATACATATACTACATAAAAAACGAACTACATATAAATAAATAATAAATAATAATAAATATTTCCAGACAGGTCACACAGCGCCATCTAATTTCCGTGGTAAGCTACGAGGCTTGTGTTACGGAAACTAGATGGTTGATAAACTACATATTATACTTTTTTTTTGTAAATATATACATATTATACATATAAACACCCAGACCGAGACAAATTATACAATGTACAACTTGCCCCCGGTGGGAATCGAACCCACGACCTCCCGAGTTCACGGCAACGTTTGTTACCACTAGACCACGGAGGCGGTCTATACTACACACTTTAAATATATAACTTATTATATACTACATACACAAATATAATTATGCCAAAATTATTGCTATCGGTGGCAACTTGTCAATAGCCATACAATACCCATATGTACTGTATATATATTTTATGTATTTAGCTGTAAGTTGTCCTTAAACAATAAATTTAAAAAAAATTAAAAAAATGTATCTATATTATCATCTTGATGAGGTTATTTCCTATTTATTTAAAAATAATGTCGTTACTAGACTGTATGCTTTATATGACAGTGAAAAAGTCACTAATCTGTATATTTTTTTCCAGGAGCGTCTTTCACGCCTGCTGGACTGCAAGGTATCCCTTCTAAAGTTGACAGTGTCAGTCAGACGAGCTCTCGGAGATGTGGAGATAGATGACAGTGGATTGTCCATTGATGTATCGGCTCTGCTTACTGCCTGGGACTCTGCTCATCAATGGTGAGTGTACAGGTTACGGTCATTATTGGCAGACTATTTGGAGAAAGAAGTATCTAGTGAAAAGAGTACTACAGTATTATCACGACCCGGGTCAGAAATCAGGTTTTTTTTTAAGTCGCGGATTCAAATTTAGCCAATACTAAAGACCCATGAGAAGTGGCAAGCTCGTCGATGTCTCCAGTGTACCAAAGTCGAGAAATATCACTAATAAATTAAATAAACTATTGTGTCCCGACCAGGAATCGAACCCGGCACCTCCGCATCTAAATCAACGGACTTAACCGATAGACCACTTACATACATAGTGATAGAATAATAACACAGTAAGTGATCACATTTTAAGATCAATAGCTGATTTAATGATAAAACTTTTGTCACAAAATACTTAAAACATTTACAGAAGAGTTAATATTCTGTTTTAATACCCTAAGCCGGATCCACACACCCACCACATCGCTCACTGTCTCTTAGTAGATAATTTTTAAAAGTTAATTTACAAAACAACTGCCTCCGTGGTCTAGCGGTTAAGTCCGTGGATTTAGACTTGGAAGTACCGGGTTCGATTCCTGGTCGGGACACAAAAATATTTATTAATGTAATACAATACATTTAATTAATATTTAATTTATTTGTGATATTTCTCGAGTTTTGTACGCTGGAGACATCGACGAGCTTGCCACTTGTCATGATTGGCCTATAGTAAAGTTGGCTAAATGTGAATCCGCTTATTCATAAGTGTGGTTTCTGACCATCCCGAAAGGGAAACGGTCGTGATGATACTTTACTTTACAAAACAAGAAGGCTGGGCAATATTTAGGGCAAAGGATCAGCATCGCCATTCAACGTGGCAATGCTGCCAGTATCCTTGGCGCTTTGCCCAATTTGCAGCGATTTGGAGCATTTTTTTATGGTCGAACTTAATGCTTTTCGGCATTTTATAACAGCTAACCTTGTGCATTATTATAAATATACAATTACATACAATCCATAATAATCGTTACATACTACTACTTAAATACATAAATATATATATATATACATATACGAAACTAGGTAAGTATATAGTACTGTTTACACACAATAAAAATAGTATGATAGATATAGGTACTAAGAGATATAGGTTCATCGACTTATTTTTTTTTGTTTTCCACAATATTGCGTCTGGTTGTCTTAATGATTTTTGACTAGCGTCAGGTCTCCTGATACACCATCTCTTAAAATATTTAAAGATAAATTATACAAATACTTACTTCACAAACAGAATAAGTCGCCATAACTTACTTATTATATATATACGAGTATATATGTATTTTGTATTTAGGTATATATTTATTTGTTTATTTAGGATGGTTATCTATGTATATTGTATTGCATATAATAAGTACTATATCTATGTAATTACGGCTGCCTCCGTGGTCTAGCGGTTAAGTCCGTGGATTTAGACTCGGAGGTACCGGGTTCGATTCCTGGTCGGGACACAAAAATATTTATTAATGTAAATTACAATACATTTAATTAATATTTAATTTATTTGTGATATTTCTCGAGTTTTGTACGCTGGGGACATCGACGAGCTTGCCACTTGTCATGATTGGCCTATAGTAAAGTTGGCTAAATGTGAATCCGCTTATTTATAAGCGTGGTTTCTGACCACCCCGAAAGGGAAACGGTCGTGATGATACTTTACTATTTATGTAATTAATTTGTGTTTTATATAGTAATAAATAATTTCAACTATCTATTTTCTTTGTAACCTTCTGCACCCGCTTATTACAGCTCTCAGTCACAAAGGTTAGTTGGTAGAAAATGCATTTACGGCATTAAGCTCGCCTATGTTCCTGCACTTGTTTTGGTTTTGTACAATAAAGAATTTATTATTATTACATAGGCTGACCTGCCAATGTGACGTTGCGTCAAAATAGGGGGGGCCTATTATGACCTAACGTCATCAAAAAAAAAGGAATGTAAATAAAAAAAACAATTTATTAAACTCTAGACAATTTATTATTAAGAAATAATAATAAAAAATAATAATGGAAAAAAAATATTTATTTATTTAAAACTTTATTGCACTATGTACAAAGGGCGGGCTTAATGCCGCTAGGCATTCTCTAGCAGCCAACCTTTGGGACAATACAGAACATTACAGTCATGAGGCTAGGTGCAAACGATTGTAAGAAACGTTGCCAAATAAATTCATTTAATCTTACATACACTAGATATTAAAATAAATACACATACATACAAATTAAACACTAGGATGAAAATAACTAATAAGTTCTCAAGGTATGGGTTCGATATTAAGCCTAGCGAGGATAGTTCACATTCCCTCTCTTGAGCCTATAGGCTACTGCCCTGATTATGGTGGCCCGGGAACTAGCTCCTGTGGCCGCAGGTCAAGTGTTCCGCGGGGCCGGCATAGCGGGAAGCTGCACCGCAGCCGCCGGACTCGCTCACGAGCGGCTCCTGGACTCGTTCGCACGGGGTCTTCAGCCCCCAATTCCGTTCTTCATCATATCCTCTCCTTGACTATGGTGACGTGTGTAGCGTCGATCTATCAGAGGTGTTGCTACACAAGATGGACCGGTTACTAAATACCTGTATCCGGTTTATCTTTTGTTTACGCAAGTACGATCACATCTCTGAGTATCGCGCTAAGTTAAAGTGGCTACCAATTCGTAGTCGCAGGAACCTCAGAATCCTCTGTTTGCTCTTCTCTATTCTTAATGAGCCTGCGACACCGAAATACCTCAAGGACAAGCCTATCTCTCGTCACTTCATAACAGGTCACTTCGCTCGGCCCACAATTCTGTTTTGTCTATCCCATCTCATCACTCTAGCTTCAAGTCAAACTCTTTCGCAGTGGTGGCCGCGAATCTGTGGAACAATTTGCCGGTAGAAATTCGCCAAGCGCCCAATAGATCACTCTTTAAAAAGATGGTATATACTTAAACAGCTCCCAACAGTGTATGTAAGATATATTGTATGTAGTATATATATATAGTGTGTAGTATATGTATTATTGCGTACATATTTGTATGTATTGGTGTGTATATTAATATGTATTGTTTTATTTTAGATTAAGTTTATTTAATATTTTTAATAAGTTTCTTTTTTAAGCCCTTTGCACCTACCTCATAATCAAAATTCTCTGCATTGTCCCAAAGGTTGGCTGCTAGAGAATGCCTAGCGGCATTAAGCCCGCCCCTTGTACATAGTGCAATAAAGTTTTAAATAAATAAATAAATAGCACTGATCACAATTATAATTTACTTTTAATTTTATGATAAGCGTGTCTTCACTCTGTTGGTTATTACGGACTCTTTCTTTGCGTCGCGCAGTGGGGTAACTAATTAAATTTGATTACAGCACATCAAACGAGTTGATATCGTTGGAAAAAGCTCTCAGTGCCTGGGCTGAATGGGAGAATGCTTTACGTGAGCTCCAAGATGCGTTGCGTGGAGACAATGCGACCTTAAACGACTTGCGCGACCGCGGGGCTACAGACTGCGACCAAACTGAATTGGCTGCACAAATCAAACAACTAGCTCTCTCTTTAGTAGAAAAGAAGAAGGTAAGATATTTTATATATGTATAAAAATAAATGATGACATTAACCTCTCATTCCGAATCGCTCTCAGAGCGCTTAGAACGAATATGACACTGACCGTCGTCGTTCCAAATCAAATATCGCGATTTGGATGCTCAGAGCGTGATATTTTTTTAAATGCATGGAAGATAAATTGCGGATTCCACATCTTTGAGTATGAATACTAACAAATATACATCTCTCGGTTTATTCATCTTTATATGTGTAAAGTTTAATATTATCAATTTATTTTGATCTTTTAAAATAAATTGCCGTGTTACAGACATTTTTTTTCCACTTCCTACTTTAATATTAATTATAGATTTGTTATAGAAGTAACATACAAACAGTATAAACGAATTATAATATTCAATAATTAAAAAGAAAACCTAATATTAAATTAACTTGAAAATGGCGCGCGACATAATGACAAAAAACTGACAGCGCTCAGAGCGATCTACCTCGATATCGTGAGCAGTCTAAGCGCGAGAAATGATGTCGTTTGTGACGTCACACAGCTTTGGCAAAACAGTTTAAGCGCGTATCGGAACACCTTTAAGCGTTCTTAGGTTACTATTATCTCGTATCGGAACGATAGGTAAGTTACTACCTATACAACGATTTAAAAAAACACTAACGAAAATGCTAATTGACAAATGCTACTACTCTGTGCAAGATTTTCTAGAAGATTGAATGAACAACATTAATTTCTTACCTTGACATTAATTAATTAATCCTATTTGTCATTTCAATTCAATTAAATTATTCTTTATTCTTTAGTTTACATGTCTACTATACTATACTTAATTGTTTAATCTTTATACGCCCATGGGCTAAACATAGTGTACCCAATTTATAACCATTATACCATCCTATAAAATACCCATTGTTACAAAGAAAAATATGAATTATGAATTTTATGTATCATCTTCGTTCATCTATACAAGGCGCTGGTCAGGTCTCAACTTGAGTATGGTGATACTATATGGAACCCACATTACCAAAAATATAGTCATCAGAACGAATCAGTGCAGCGTAAATTCTGTAAACACATTAACTACAAGTGTTATCGCAGCAAATATCCTTACAATAAATCACTAGAAAAATATAAATTACCATCACTTCATAAAAGAAGAATACTCTTGGATGCCATGGTCCTCTATAATATCTGTCACAATAAATTTGATTGCTCCTTCCTAACCAACAGTATTATATACCGCATCCACGCATACTCTCATCAGCTGTTTCTACCGAATAAGTCGCGGACAGCAGCTGGTGAGCGTGCGCCTTTACATAGACTCATGTCACCATATAATAGTCATGACTATTATATGGTGCACCTTTATCAAGTAGACATGTTCGCGCTATTTGCAGGTTCCTATAAGAGACACATATCTGATCTCCTTAACACTTTAGATCTGACACACTAAGGGCAATTGTTAAATGCATTGTCAAATATATTTTTTTATATACATATGTTTAATTGTACTTACTTTTTGCTTTTTTTATATATGTTTTTCTTTTTGATAGTTTATAAATGTTGATTGCACAAAAAAATTGTGGATAATGTCGTTGGATTTACTGTATGTATATTTTTTATCCTAATTAAAATAAAAAAATAAAATAAAATGAAGTTTGGAAGCATAAAAAATATTAAGAAAATTACAGACCCCTAGACCTCCATTGTTGGAGATGCGCTAGCCACACTCTGGCTAGACGGGAAAAAATAACGATTCCACAAGTTGGTATTAGTGGAACCGGGACCGATGGCTTAACGTGTTCTAAGAGGCACAGGAACGGTAGTGTTGTAAATCTATGACAAATGTACCTATACGTGAGAAAAATGTATTTCTCATTGGTAGAACCCACAGTTTTAGGATATCAAGGAACGCGTTCTTACAACCGAGCCACCATCGCGTAATTGACATGTAAAGTCGCAAGTATTTTTGTTTAATAATGTGCTACAATGTGAATAAACGACAAATTTCTCTATATATATATGGGGCATAACTTGCAGTTTATTTTTGTGGTGTTCCCGCGCTATGATTCCCTTAAACCCGACGTGTTTGGGCTAAATATTGACGCGAATTAAAAAAATATATTATATATTTTAATTCGCGTAATATTATATATATATATAACTCTATTATGAACAAAATATATAAATTAATTACAGATCTATACAAAATCCGTTAAAAAAAAACTTAAAAAATAATCACTTTAGTTCTTTATTAAATTGCAAACATTAATTGAAAGTCAATTAAAAATGGCATTAAAATTAATGGCATTATATAAATAATTTAAATCTTGCTGTTACAGAATACGACAATATTCTACAAATTACAACAAAGCAAAATGCGATGTCTAAATTACTATTTTCTTAATTGTTGACCTTTGTTGTTATTTGTTTACATTTTGTCTCAGGGCTCGATGCCATAACGTCAAATATATTCCCGTATTTATATCCATGACGATATTTCAGACTTCTCTTCATATTTTTTAATAAAAACATTTTTATTAATCACAACAAACTATTAAAACCAATGACGTCGTGCCTTCAAACTATAATTACTCCTATAAATAAATCTAACGTAAATATTTATTTTCAGTGCGGTTCAACTTGCGATTCTCTGTCGGATTCTGGCATTTCTGATGGAGATAGTGAGGGAGCGAACGGCCGAGCACGGAGACTGGGCGCTCTTAGGGAACTGGCCAGACGACTACAAGCCGTGCTCGCCCCTAACTCTCCCGCACACAGAGCTATAGCCAAGGTAATATCATCATAATTAAATCATTCTCAACCCATACATACATATCATCATGCCAGGTCCCTTACGGAGTAGGCAGAGACAATTAAACGCCATTTGTCATGATCTCGACATACCTCTTTCGCTTCTTCGACATACATCAACCTCTTCTTACATGCCCTTTTTTTTTGATGGCTTTTTAATGCATCTTCAGCTATTGTTTTATTTATTTGATCGTAATAGGTGAGTCTTGGTCTGTGAGAGACTCTTTTACCCATAACTTTCGCATTATATATGCTTTCTTTAGTACCTACCCTTTTGCGTCTTTCGTCATTACGTATGCGGTCTATCATCACGCGTATTCTGATATACCTACATACGTATTCTGATATCCATACATGAGTGTTGGTACCAGTATGGCATTGTGTATGGCGAGCCAAACTTTGTCACTGACATTTCGACTGCCGATCAGTGACCCCAGGCCACCTATTAACACTATTTCTCGCCTACACTCTTCTATCAACATCCCTATAATACTTCCCATCCGCAGTGAAAACACTGCCCAGATATATCATTTCATTAACTTGTTCTAGAGTTTCATCATCAATCTTTATTGTATCTTTAAGTTATAAATAAGCACCAAATACATTCAAACTTAGATAAAACACAATTTTTTCATTCATTCATTCATTACAGCCCATAGAACACAGCGTCCTAGACCTCCACTGCTGGAGATGGGCCTTCCAGAACATATATCTGGAGAATTTGGCCTACAGTCGCCACGCTGGCCAGACCGCTTGGCGACGATATGATGTCAATTTTTAATGACAATTTATTAACGATTCCACAAGTTAGTATTAGTGGAACCGGGACCGCCGACGCCTTAACGTGCTCTCCTAGGCACGGGAACGGTGGTGTTGTAAATCTATGACAAATGTACTTAAGAAAAGTGTATTTCTCATTGGTACATGCCGGGTGGGTTTGAACCGACCTTTGTAGGATTTAAGGTACGCGTTCTTACAACCGAGCCACCACCGCGCCTACGTACACAATTACGTAGTATTTATTTAAAAAAGGCGGACTTAATGCCGCTAGGCATTCTCTGACAGCCAAACCTTTAGGACATTTAGACAGTATAGATGGTGCAATCATTAATATTTGTTGATAATAATAATTGACCGCCTCCGTGGTCTAGTGGTAACAAACGTTGCCGTGAACTCGGGAGGTCGTGGGTTCGATTCCCACCGGGGGCAAGTTGTACATTGTATAATTTGTCTCGGTCTGGGTGTTTATATGTATAATATGTATATATTTAGAAAAAAAAAAGTATAATATGTAGTTTATCAACCATCTAGTTTCCGTAACACAAGCCTCGTAGCTTACCACGGAAATTAGATAGCGCTGTGTGACCTGTCTGGAATTATTATTATGTAATGTGTATTCTTAAAGAATCTCGGTATTTAACCGGTTAATCTAATGATGTTCACGGGCCTCGGCCAAGTGAGCATCATGCTTCTTTAACTCCAAACTTCCTAACTATACGGCAAGTATTGAGGATTGTAGCTTTTTGCAATTGTCTGTATGTGTGCTGGTCTACATTAATAGTTTTGAGGCTGTCATGTAATGTTTTGGGTATTACTCCGGTCGTGGATACTAATATGGGTACAGTTGTTACTTTTTCTAATTTGAGTTGGGATTTAAGCTCTATTGCAAGGTCTCTATATTTAGTATTTTTTTCTGTATGTGTAGTTATTAGATTATGAGTGTTAGGTACGGCTATGTCTATTAAATATGCTGTTTTATTTTCTTTGTTTATCAAAGTAATGTCAGGTCGGTTGTAGTGTACTGTTTTGTCAGTTATAATCGTTCTGTCCCAGTATAGTCGAATATTGTCATTTTGCAGAACGGTACTTGGCTTGTATTTGTAGTATGGAACAATTTGATTGACTAATTTATATTTGCTTGCTAATATTTGGTGTACTATTGCGGCTACTTGGTCGTGTCTATGTTTATAATCTGATTGCACCAAAGATTTGCAAGCTCCCGTTATGTGTTGGATAGTTTCGGAAGCACTATTGCAGAGTCTACATAAGTCTGTGGGTAGGTTAGGTTGTTTAATTATATATTTAAGGTAATTGCGGGTTAAAACTACTTGATCTTGTATTGCAATCATAAAAGCCTCTGTCTCAGGGAACAGGTCATTATTATTAATTAAGTTATTCTTAACAGTATTAATACATACACAACAATATTACATACTAATGCATATACGTCTGTTTGAAATTGGTCGCTTGTGATACGAGTACTATACTATAGATTATAGAAGCTATAAAATCAATCACAAGCATTTGGTCACTGATTGTTGCAGCAATACCAACATTTTAAAATGTTATGTCAATATTACTCATTTTTCTTAACTTATGTATAACGTCTCTTGGATACTTAGAAAATCTTAAATGTAAAATATTTTATTTTCAGCGCATGGAACAGACAGAGAATGAAGTTAAAACCCTGCAAGAATCATGTCGGGCGCTTGTCGAACAAAACATACCTGAACTGGAGAAAACGTAAGTACATATTATAAAAATAAAGTATATCAAGGCACTTCTGAGATGTTCAGAGATCCTGCTTTCTTAAAGAATCGGATTCTCATTTAGCCGACTTTACTATAGGCCCATCATTACATGGAGTGAATTCCCGCCATTTACACGGACATGTTACAACAACGTTTATTAAATTAATTTACTGTGGATATTTTTATGTTAAGTTAAAAGTGGTGTTGTTTTGTTTAATAATGTTCTACAATGTGAATAATTATGGAAAACGATAAATTGTACTTTGAATATGGGGCACAAGTTGCAGTTTATTTTATGCGGTTTTCCCGCGCTGTGAACTCCCATATTTTACCCGACGAGTTTGACCTATAATGCTGCGAGTGACTCCAAGAAAAGCCCATCAAATGTTCTCGTGCCATAATGATTTCTTTCTTATTTGATAGTAAATATAATGTGTTTTCATAATCTGTAATTAATTTTATTTATTTTACCCTAGCATAATTCCAATTGACAAAAACTTTTTTCACGTTAATAATTCAATAGTTTCGATCCCGCCGATATAAATAAGTGAATTATTTTAATTTTCAAATCCTGTGTTTTGTCTATAATAAAGTATCTGATCATAATAAAGTACCTAATCGTAGCGCTCTTATTCAATACATAAATCTTAACCAATTGACTGAGAGTTCTTCGCGCCATTTTGCGTGGACATGTCAAGTGCAAGTTTTTGTTTTGTAAATTAATTTACTGTAATATTGTTGGTCAAAAGTGGTGTTGTTTTGTTTAATAATGTTCTACAATGTGAATAGTTATGGAAAACGATAAATTGTACTTTGAATATGGGGCACAAGTTGCAGTTTATTTTATGCGGTTTTCCCGCGCTGTGGACTCCCATATTTTACCCGACGAGTTTGAGCTATAATGCTGCGAGTGACTCCAAGAAAAGCATAAAATTCTGCAGCATCTGGAGTTTGATGATGACCTCATTAACTCATAAAAATTAAAGATATATTACGTCAGACTTGGCTGTATGGGCTAGACCCTTTGCCTTCCCTATCACCTCATTCATCATCCATCGGGAGAAAAGAAACAAAAAAAAATCTTAACCAATTGACTATTTAATTAAATTATATTTTAATGCTGGGGTAAAACAAATGTTTATATTATGTTAAAAAAAAACACAGAAAATAATTATAATTATTGAATTATATTTAGTTGACGCACGCTGCAAAAAAGTTTGGGCCTGGTTTTGGGCAATTTTTTTTTACTTTATTTATTGGGCAGAAGTTGCAGTTTATTTTTTGCGGTTTTCTCGCTTTGTGAACGAAGATCGTTTTCTATAACATTGTAGTACATTATTAAACAAAGTAACCCTACTTTTGACTAATAATATCCACAGTAAAGTAATTTACAAAACAAACTTAGACTTGACATATTCGCGCAAAAGGCGGGAATTTTATCCGCGGCGCACTACAAAATAAGTTTTTTTTTTTAATTGTCTTTAAAGGACATTGTACAGAATACATCAGTCCTAAACACGTAATTTATTTGCATAATATATGTTCATAACAGAGTTCATAACCGAGTTGGGGATCATCAAATTCCAGATGGTGCAGAATTTGATGCTTTACTTGGAGTCACTCGCGGCATTATAGCCCAAACACGTCGGGTAAAATATGGGAGTCTACAGCGCGGGAAAACCGCAAAAAATAAACTGCAACTTGTGCCCTATATTTAAAGCCCAATTTATCGTTTTTCATAATTATTCACATTGCAGCACATTATTAAACAAAACAACACCACTTTTGACCAATAATATCCACAGCAAATTAATTTACAAAACAAAAACTTGCACTTGACATGTCCACACAAAATGGCGCGAAGAACTCCCGTTTGCCTTAGCCTATAAAGTAAGATCTGCAACAAAAAACAAAAAAAAAACTGTTTATTTTTTTTTTCAGAACAAAGAAGAAAGTGGCTACAGCCGGAAACAAAACTGGGTCTGGCGACCCCGATTATACTCCAAGTAAGGGTTGGGTTTGGCGAGTACTAAGATCTTCATTGCCCATACAATTGTGCCTAGTAGCTCTTTTAGTAGCTGCCTGGCTTGTAGAAAGACCTAGGTGTTGTGACTCACTTAACTCACTCACTCAAACATTTACACCACAACTGCGCTATGTCAGAGGACCGCCTCCAATGTGAGCTAGCTCATTAGTCAGTTTAAGGAATGACAAATTTTCATGTACTTAAACTCGTTGTGAGTAAAATAAATACAACTTTATGTTTTTTTGAGGTTATATATGTACCAAATTTAAAATGTTTGCAGTATATAAAACGCATAAACTTCTTAAAAACCTTAAAGAATACTTCATTGCCCACACATCTGAGCCTAGTAAAGAACCTAGGTGTTCTGATTCACTCAAAACATTCACACCCCAACTGCGCTAAATGAGCTAGCTCATTTCTCAGTTTAAGAAATAATAATTGGAGTTTTATGTTTTAGAGGTTATTAACAACTGTTTTTGAGGTTATAAGGTTGTACGAACGTATGTAAAACAAACTTGAAAAACGTTATGAAGATTATGTATTTACGAGGTTATAACTTTATAAGCAAAAAGAGGTTTTTTAAGGTTATATTAGCATTGTAGCTAATATTTAAAAAGTTATTACCATGTAAACTGTATTTTAAAATTAATGTTTTATCGTCAATTAATAATAGGCAATGAAATTAAACTATATTTAACGGACAGTTGGCCAAACTGGAAAGTTCTAAGGCTAAAATGAGTGTCATAAATGTAACGTCATAATTTCAAAATGGCGGCGTTCGAACTGTATGGAAAATGGCAAGTTATAACTTAACTTTTTAAGAACAATCTTTTGATTGCTTCTTCTTTGTAATGGAATGATTTTCTGGAGTTAATCGAGCTTAGGATTTTAATTATGCCTAGTATATTATTTTAGACCCATTATGTGGTTACTTGTAATAATAAATGTAACGTCATAATTTCAAAATGGCGGCGTTAACTATATGGAAAATGGCAAGTTGATGGTTGATAACTTTTTAAGAACAATCTTTTGATTGCTTCTTCTTTGTAATGGAATGTTTTTTTGGAGTTAATCGAGCTTAGGATTTTAATTATGCCTAGTATATTATTTTAGACCCACTATGTTGACAACTCCCGTCGATGAAGGTCATTGAAAGTCAAGATTACCTTTACAGTTTTTTGACGATTTTGTGGCACGACTTTTAAAGCTATTGGATTTAATTAATAAATTCGATATTGTTTTAAGGTAATTATGTCTCTTTTAGTGTATAACAGTTTATGTTAAAGCGAAAGGGACATCACATAACCTCAAACCTCAAATATGACTTTAGTGGGTTACCATACAAATTTCTGTACGAAGCCACAAGTGAGCGATGAATTAACGGCATATCGAGATTATAATGAAATTTACAATTGTGTGAAACGATAAAGCCAAAAACGCTCGCAAATCACGCAAATTGGTGTTAATATTGATTATCCAGCAAAAAAGAAAACATGTTTTAATAATTTCTCACTCAATAAAAATAACTAAATTATTTATGATAAAATGATCTAAAAAAAAAACCTTAAAATACAATTGAAATATTTTTGTTTAACTTAAAATGAATAAATTCATATTTTTTAAACCACAAATCAATATTTTAATTAAATTATTTAAGTAAAATCAAATTATTCTGTAATCAATTTTTAAAATAATAAAATTTAAACATAATCAATGAAGTATTAGTGCCAAATATTCTCGAGAAACTCCTGTATAAAACTATAAATAACTCTGTAAATTTCTCCGTGCTGAACAAATGAACAAAAATATAAACTGTTATAGCACTAAAAAAAAAACTAACACTAAAATAATAATTAAAATTCATGATCATTTAGACTGGAAGTCGAATTCTTAATAGTCAAAGTCAAAATATCTTTATTCACGTAAACCTATTACAGGCATTTATGAAACGTCATTAATTTAATTCTTTTGAATGATTCTACTCCTGCTAGTAGAAGACTAAGCAGCAAAGTGGTCCAATAAGTAAGCTGTTAGCAGAAGACCAGCAGCTTAGCAGATTCCAGTGGGCTGTTAATGTTTAATCTGTCTGAGAGAGGAATCTGCTATATCAGATTTACAAAATAAAAGTCGGAAATTCGATTGTTGCAAAGTTTTTACTTTAAGTAGAATGTGGGTTAATTATATTTTTACCCTATATAGTAATGTAGTACAACCTAATTTTAGATAGAATTACTTATAAGTAGGGATTTACTAATTATATCGCCAAATTCTCGAAACAATGACGATTGAGTGTTTTCGAAAATATGCCATCGTATTATTATTTTGCGTTGCATTTAAATTGTTATCCCTTTCAGCACGGACAGTAACAGGCGTGCGTTATTACAAAAAAAAAATCGGTCGTCAAATTCTGTTTAGCCGCTCCGAAACAGCCTTGATAGATCGTCACTCATCTAGCTACTTAGCGATTATCTTTATTATTATTTTTATAATAATAATAATAATAAATATTTCCAGACAGGTCACACAGCGCCATCTAGTTTCCGTGGTAAGCCACGAGGCTTGTGTTACGGTAACTAGATGGCGCTGTGTGACCTGTTCACGGCAACGTTTGTTACCACTATACCACGGAGGCGGTCAGAAATTGTTTGGCTAGTCCTTAGTCCTAGTTCTTTTTTTTTAAAAAAACATACAATAGTGATTTTTATTACGAGTACCCAACGCACGAAGGTGCGCGCATATTAGAAAACAACAATGCACTAATATGCGGAGGAGGCTTTGTGGAATTCGCTAATGGAGGATTTTTTTTCACTATTTTTATGATATTATCTTTGAATATCTAAAATATTATTTGTCGTGCTGAAAGGGTTATACTTAATTAGATTTGGTTCTTTTTCGAGAAAACAGTGGTTATGAATGCAAGTGTTAAAGAAATTGAGTTTTTGATAGGTTTATAGTTTCTATTCGGACGTTACTAATTGGGTAATATATTTAAGAAAAAAAAAAATCTTTTGCTTTCCTCTCGGTCGCACTATTTAATAGTATCAAAGATTATTTCTGGCGCTGCGGTGGCTTCGTTGAACACTTTCCTTAAATCCTGTAAAAGTCGGTTCAAACCCCCCCGGCATGTTGAGAGAGAGAGAGAGAGAGTTGCAAAGCTCCTACTAGACTGGAACTACTATGAAACTGAACAATTTATGAGACCTATCCCTTAGTATGCTCACTGAACACTTCACAGAATATTTTTTTTTTTTTTAAATATATTTTTTTAATATTTCCAGACAGCGCCATCTAGTTTCCGTGGTAAGCTGCGAGGCTTGTGTTACGGAAACTAGATGGTTGATAAACTACATATTATATTTTTTTTTTTGTAAATATATACATATTATACATATAAACACCCAGACCGAGACAAATTATACAATGTACAACTTGCCCCCGGTGGGAATCGAACCCACGACCTCCCGAGTTCACGGCAACGTTTGTTACCACTAGACCACGGAGGCGGTTAATTTATTGATCCACAACCCGTTGTTTTAATTATTGTATACTCCTATATATATAATATATATGTATGTAATTATTTATTTCGTATGATTTTTGCAACTTTTCTTTATCTCTAAGTTGGTAATCTTAGATTGGGACCCACATGTCAGGCTTAACTGCCTTGTGTGGGACCATCACCAAAATAATTTTGCAAATCCTGTAATAATGTTCCACGATTGTTTGTTAACATATTGTAAATGTACCAATGAGAAATACACTCTTACGTACATTTGTCATAGATTTACAACAACACCGTTTCCGTGCCTCGGAGAGCACGTTAAGCCGTCGGTCCCGGTTCCACTTATACCAACTTGTGGAATCTTTAATGAATTGTCATAAAAAAAATGATATCAGATCCTCGCTAACTCGTCTGGCCAGCGTGGTGTAGGCCAATATCCAGATATATGTTTTGGGAGGCCCATCTCCAACAGTGGTGGGTCTAGGTTCTGTTCTAAAGGCCTGTAATGATGATGCTGAAAGATTATTTACATCTCGGCGTACTTTTGAAAAATATAGTTTTAGCAATTTTTAGGAAATAAATACAGACAAAATAAAGAACGACAAAAAAAAAATTTTGTTTTAGCAAATAAAAATTAAAATTAAAAATGTCGGCAATTTTATTTCCAACAAAGTTGATAGACTACATTTCTCAAAAGTACATCTAAAAAATATTTCGAAATATTTGATTGTGCAGCGAGAGGAATGCAAAAGCTTTGAGACCCTATTAACAATTTGCTCATAAAAGGAATAGTTCAAATTTTGTGTTCAAATAATTCATCTGTATCAGATGATTTTCTTTACTTGTTAGTATTTGTTAAAGTATTAATTTACTAACAATTATGACGTAGGTGTTTAAGTAGAATTTAATAAACGCATGCCTATTTTTAGTACAAGTTTTGATTTTTCTATTATGCTTTAAATAGGTGAGAATGCGCCGATTATTGAATAGGTACTTAATGTTCCTTTTACTAACTATGCAAGTTAATGATTTCATATCAATCTAATAGTTAAACTTACTGCCAACATATAATAGGTTTTCAGAGAAATAAGTGTTCATCGTTTTAATCCGTGTTTAGGTACTGCTTAAAGCGCGCTTGACAGATGTTTTTGTAACGTTAAGAAAAAAACAGGTGATCCTTCGCGCCATTTTTTTTTGTTTTCCCGCGCTCCCATTTTATACCCGACATGTTTGGGCGATAATGTCTCGAGTGACTATAAGAATAGGATCAAATTTCTGCAGAGTCTGGAATTTGATGATAACGTCATTCATAAAAAATAAAGATATATTACGTCAGACTTGGCTGTATGGGCTAGACCCTTTGCCTTCCCTATCACCTCATTCATCATCCATCGGGAGAAGAGAACAAAAAACAAAAAAGAAAAAAACAGTTAAAGCTAGCTTTGAGCAGTACCTGAAAACGGAGTTAATATGTAATTTTTTCTTCATATCATACTTTGTGATTGGTTATCTTTGGCCATAGACAATTATTTTTTATCTTTTAAACACATCGAAAACTTTTATCCATGTAACAATTTTAAAAAATATGTTACATTGATATAAATTCACAAATTTAAATATTATTTATCCAAATTTACAATAAATGAAACCTCTATTACAATAGTTTAACAAATAAAATATTTCTTAATTTAGTACCTATATAATTGAGAAAGACTGAAGTATTTTGTTCCCACTTAATTAGGTATTGCGTGCATTTTATAAAATCTTTTCTACTTAGTAGACCTAAATAAATAATGTTTTTGTATTATTATATTTATATATTAAGAATTACTTACCTGTATGTTATAATTTCAATTTTCTGGAATAAAACGAGACTAGTCTGGTATAATATTGATTTTAATACTTATTAATATATTTCATATGATGAAAAATATAATTATGTACCTCTTTCAATTTTATTACCACAACAATAAATAATTTTATTGTATGTTATTTGTTTCAACATAATAATATATCGATTTTTCATTCAATATTTTTTCTAGAATTTTAAATTTATATTGACATCATGTCGTATTTGTGCAACTGTTTATTTTAATTTAAATTAATAATTTACGAAATAATTATGCTTGGCGCATTCTAATGTTAAATATTTAATTATTCTGGATATAATGGTTATTAACTAAAAAAACTTTCATGTGGGTCAAAGCTCAGTTTACGGCAGGCGGCAGGAACCAGAGACAAAATCAGGAGACCGCGTCATTAAGGATCATCCTAATTGATCGCGATTACGCTAGTTCGCGCGAATTTTGTTCACGCATAATAATGTCGAAATGGTGTCCTAACATGCGAACTGCAATTACGACATTTCAGTACATTAAATAAAAAACTTCAAATGAACGTGAACAAAATTAGAGCGAACTGGCGATGATCGCGTAGTAGTCGCGTTCAATTAAGACGATCCCTTGTGCTTTGTATGGGTATCAGTTCGCGCCCAAAACGCGAGACCGATGGCAACAAGACGGAGCAATACAAATGAAATGTGACGTGTGCGGACTCCTGTATCTCAGCTCTTGGTCTCCTGGAGAACCGTTATCTTAAGTAAGCGTCGAATCGATCTAAGTAATGATTGAATATCACTGAGCTTATTGACGCAAGAGATGTGGTTGGTAAATAAGATAATAAATCGGAATGGTTTATTCTTTTAAAACACTTGGGCTGTGTTCAACTTGATGCTGAATTTTGCTTTGACAGTCGTTGAAATAGCGTTTTGATTAACTTCAAAGCAATATTTAGTAAAAAAAACGCGCTTTGATCAGTACTTGAACGCTTGTTGGTGTTTAAACCTAAAACGCGCCACAGTGAAAGTTATTTAAAAAAAAAAACATATTATGATAGTGTGTCATATTTTTTATAATTTTAGATTTTTAAATATTTTTTAAACAAAACATTGTTAATAATTTGCATTTGATTTACTTAGTTCACTTCTTGTGAAATATAGGTACTATGAAAATGGTTAGCATAATGGCATGTTGGCTTTTGGAATGGAAATAAAAATATTTGAATGAAATATGTGTTTTATTTTTAATGATCCCTAGATAGCCTTTTTATAGATATAATTATTTGCAGACAAAATATTGCAATTAAATCAAAGCACAGTATGTTATCAGGCCTAAAACTCTTTGAAGTAATTTTGACGAAGAAAAAAATGAGGGATTTCGAGCAAGTAATATCACTGTATATACATCTCTATTGTTAGCGCTCGACTCGACATGTAACGAGTGGTCGTAGACTTGTCATTATTCTGGGCAAATAGTATAGTGATTCTTGCGTTGGATTATCCATAGATAAATGGCCAGTAGAAAGGTGATTAAAATAAATAATCTATGATCAATATTTTGATATACGCTAGCGTGACCGACTAGCTACCCAAAGCGCGCTTTTTTTTTGCTGAATTTTGGTTTGCCAATGTTCGACTTGACGCTGTATGCTCTTTTTTTAAACTAAATTTCGCTTTAACAGGCGTTTGAGTAGCGTTTATTCACTTTAAAGCAAAATTCAGTAAAAAAAGAGGCGTGCTTTGCTTACTACCTACGTATGCCATCTTCGACTAAAAAGCATATAAAGCAAAGCTTACCTTTTTACTAATTTTGTATGAAAACCATAACCAAACGCCAAGTCTAAAATACTTTCAAATCGAAAAAAAAGCGCTTAAAGCGACAAGTCGAACATTCAGTAATCCCATAGTACGTGTGCGTGAACATGGATTTTGACATGAGTTTTAGCGTTTCCGTCTATGGTCATTATGTTGGTTATCCCTCATTTACACAACTGCACTCGCTCTATGTTTGGGCATTCGTAAATTCGATGTATCTTTAGTCTTTAGTTCTAATAACTTTTCATTGTCCATTTTGCTGTTGAGCTGCTCACCACACTAAGATTTGACGTTGACTGCTCTGCCGGGCAACGCCCGGGCCCATATGTTCATGTTACAACGTGTCAGGGCCGGACGGTGCCGGAGCCGAGAAACAATACCCACCGACATATCAGCGCCATGCCCCTGTCGAGTCCCGGCCGGGGCACGACACGTTGTAGCGTGAATCCTCCTTTATTCTGTTATTAAGCGTAATTAGTGGAATCGTTATTTACATCGTAGCTTACGTTATAATTACAAAATATTATTTAATTCTCAACTCTATACGCGCTGGCCGTGCAAATTTTTAATAGCGTGATATATATATAGTTAACGGATTTCATGCTATATTTATATGCGGTAGGTAGGCGGACCGATGGTGGTAATTTGCCCAGTCTGCCGGGGAGGGGAAGTATCCACCGTTGTGCCAATAAACCCAGTAAAGTGTATCAATACGTTTTGGGATCAGGCTCGAATTGTCATATCCAGTTAAGCCGGCATAGTGTTAGGGACTGATGTCAGTCATGAGTGTCTGATTCCAGTTGCTAACATTCATAGACCTTGCGCGCAAAAAAATAATGCTTTTTACCTACCCGATGTCTGGCTTGACGGGTTAGCGACTTCTATCTTTACTAGGTACTGGTACATGCAATTTTTAATCTTTTTATTTTTAACAATACCACTTTGTGTTATGTACAATTAATATTTTACATTTTAGTTTAAAAATAGACGATCAAAGATCTGAATAATAAACCTTAAAGTTTGTAAAGTTAATATGTACAGGCCTAACCTAATGGGGTGTATCACTAACTTTTTATCACGATAGATGGCGCATGATAGACGGTACCCAATAGAACTGTCAGTTGCATATAAAACTTGTGCTTTTATTACGAAATTTATTATTTTCTGGTTATAATGCCGAAGTCAGCAGCTTTTAAGTGTACTAATCGAGATTTCCAAGCGAAATCAAAGATTTGGTCATCTCAAAATTGCCGTTCTATTAATTAAACCTTTTTTCTTTTTAAAGACGGTGTTCGCTTTCCTAATTCGTCTTTAAGGTAGGTAAGTAACGTTAAGTTAATTTTTTTTTTGTTTTAAAAATAAAAAAACTACAAAAATATTGAAAAAAATTATCCATCATAGCTGTAAACAAGGTACCAGTGCCGCTAGCGACATCTACAAAAAGCTTTGCCTGATACACCCCATTAGTTTACCTAACTAATTAGTTCTAGATTCGACTTGAAAGCAAATTAAGTAAAGCTTGCTTTAAAACCATAGAGCAACGCCAAGGCGAACGACTTTTAACGCGAAATAAAGTGAAAAAAAAAAAACGATTAAAGCGACAAGTCAAACATAGGGCGCATTAGTGTAAACCTAAGACCTACTTGATCTTTGGTGTAAGCGCTTTATTTGTCTATGGTTCATATTGCCCAAAGCCAACTGTAGAAACAAAAATAATCATTTCCGGTCTGTTATAGCTGGTGTACGCGCCGCGTGTTGTTGGTGAAGCGTAGATTTATTTGTGTTTTACATGAAGAGGTATAATTGAGCTTAAACATATTTTTTTATTTAACATATCTTATAATTAAGCAAGCAATTGATAAATCTACCTACTCACTTTTCTGGTAAGTTATACCCGGCTCCCGCCATTTTGTTTTTGCCTTGATAATTTTTATATTTATATATTAGCTTTATGTTGTTTTTAAACAGTTATTATCGATTGTAAACCGATATTTATGTTACTTAAAGCAAATATCCATCGAAAGGCAATGTAAAGCCGTTCCGCCATGTTGAATAATTTGTAGCGCGTTTTTTAGTATTTCTGTTTTATTAGTAGTCAGCACGTGTTTTTACATTTATTTATTCATATTCCTTTGGTCTTGTTTGTATTTACACGTGCTATTTATTTAAATTTTAGTATAAAATTATAACCTAAAAGTTTTTATTCGCTTCGTTTCGTTATCACCACGCGTTTGCGATTGGTCGATAAATTATCTATGAAGCCACGACATCGGCTATTTATTCGTGAATCCTTGTTGTAAGTGCGTTATACCAAAATTAAATTAAATAATAGCTAGGTAGACCTAATTAAAAATAAATAAATTCTATAAACAAATTATGGCATCCAGAGATGTCTAGTCAGGTATTGTCCCGCCCAAAGAGTATGGCAAAATTTTCCCTCTGCATAGGAGTGCTAATACGTTGGCAGAAATAAATAATTGCTAGCCTTCCTGTTGCCAAGACTATTCAGCCGCGACAACTCTTTGGTGGTACAAACTTAGAAAGTCACAATAAAAATGATTTTTCTGTGTCTACTAGCTCCATTCCGTTAGACCATAGAGCAATTGTTTAATTATATTATGTTTTTTTTTAGAAAATGGTGGGCTCAAGAGTTTATGTTGGCGGTTTGCCGTTCGGCGTGCGAGACAGGGATTTGGAGAAATTCTTCAAAGGTTTTGGCAGAATTAGAGACATTTTGATCAAGAATGGCTATGGTTTTGTGGTGAGTTTTTGTAACTCTAGGTATTGTTATTAATCTATTTATAAATAAACTTCATGCAGTCATATTCCATTAACCTATATATGCTTTTAATCATAAACAGATATATTAACCTTAAGACACAGAAAAGACCCTGTTAAGTTATTTAGGGAAACAAGGCAAGTGGGGTTTTTGATAGTCGTTAACAACCCGCTGGGAAAATATAGTGTATTTATTAGAATTAAAACAATGTACTTCAAATACAAGAAGAATATAATTTTAAAAAATTAAATACACATTTCTGAACTCTGTATCTGTCTAGCTATTATAGCCGTAGGCCCTGGATGTACTTTAGGTGTACTATACTTCATTAGAAGTGTTCTATAACAAATGTGTTATATAAAAAATCATTTTTGGGTCGTTGGTCGTAGGCATATATAAGATGGGTTGTTATCCTATTAATACTATTTTTTTTTTTTATAAAATTATATTTATATAAATAATATATACTAGTTAGGGGTTTAAAACATTATGGAATCTAATATTCCACAAGACCACAACATGAAGTCATAAATATTTTGATCTCACAAAAGAAATGATCAGGAATGGGTTCAACAGTTCAGCTTTACACAGTGGAATTTAGTGCAAGAGGAGTTCCAGCAAAATATTTGTACAGCTACTAAGCTCTAAGTCTGCTGTCAATACATTTATGGAAAGAGTTTCCAAGATGGCATTAATGGAATCATACAGTTTGCTTGTGTAGGGAGAGGAGTAGAATGGTCGATGGTAAAAATAGAGGCCCCCTTTTCAAACCAGCCTATTGTCGCAAGCCCGAAACACAATTCTTCTTATCACTTACCCACATGATGGAACGGCACAAACTTATATTAATTTAAATAGTGATTTTATAATCGGTGACTAAAAACATAATGTTGACAACTGAAAATTTGTGTGAATATTTTGTCAAACTTCACACTAGTTGTTAAATTCAAATGAAGTTCTGTATAATAATAAAGTTTAAAATAGAGTACTTTCCTATAATAGAGTACTTTCCTATAATATAGTACTTTCCTATAATATAGTACTTTCCTATAATATAGTACTTTCCTATAATAGAGTACTTTCCTATAATTGTAAATAAATATCCTCGGCTTCATAATTCAGACTAATACGCATCCACCACTATCTGGCATTCTCCTTTATCTTGAATCTGTTTATAGGAATTTGAAGATTATCGCGATGCAGATGATGCTGTTTATGAATTAAATGGAAAAGAACTGCTTGGTGAAAGGTAAATTTCTGTTTTATTTAATGAGACGCAGGCGGAGGTCCATCTGATGACCAGCATTGGCAAACTAGGCCACTCTTTTAATGACACAACTCTGCTTTAATAAAAAAAAAAGATGGAAGTAAAAGTGCATGTATAATAAAGCAATATATCATTACGTAAAAATGGTTTGACGCGCAGTTAGCATATACGTATAGACAAATAAAAAGATTGCTGAATAAATTGGCCGAAAATTGCGCAGAAACTAAATTTATTGTTAATCATAAAACATATACTTTTGTCCATGTCTGTACTGATGTTCAGATTTTTTTCCACCATAGTCATTCAAAACTAGGCTTATGTGCTCCACCTATATCAGCATTATAAAATAATAGTTTTAATCATTGCGTGGTCATAACATTATCACAATCCCTAGAAGACACAAGTTTTAGACCTTCACTATTAGAAGAAATTGGCCTTTCAGAAATTTGTGAGGTATTTGGCCTAAACTGGCCAAGCTGTCAAGACAAGTTGTCAAGGATCTTTTAATCTATCAAGGCGCTATGTGACCTGTCTAGACAAGTTGGTATTTGTGAAACCATACCAGCGGTTTAACGTAGTCTCCGAGGCATGGAAACGGTTTATGTTGTAAATTTGTGACCAAAAAAGCAGTGTGCATATCTCATTGGTACATGTCTGTATCACAATATGTCATAGTGTGTATATCTCATTGGTACATGTCTGGGTTCGAACCAACCTTTTTAGGACTTAAAAGCGTTCTACGATCCGGGCCACCACTGCTCTTTTTTATTGTGGTATATCTGCAAAAAAATATGTAATAAACGATCATTTCTCTTTCGGGGTGGTCAGAATTACTACACTTACTCCTACAATTTGATATTTTGACTTCCATCTTTTCTTTATTGATGACTTATTAAACATGCAATGTGAAGCATATTAGGACCTTTTTTTCTTCCTGTATTCTAATTTGTGTAGTCTAGTCATTCGGTAATATGTCTGTAATACTATCAGATCTGCCAGGTACCTATAGGATAAAATTTAAAGCCATTATTCTTATGTTATAAAGAAAAACTTTTGGCCAACTTTACTGTAGCACCATTTTTAATATGACAAGTGACATACTAGCCTCTAAAAGGCATATCGAGTATTTTAAAAATAAAAAAGAGCGAACCTGTTCAGACACTTGCACGGTGAATCCATGGATTGCTAAGAATTTTTATAATAAAGGTCTATAGACAATGAATTTGGTACCCGCACGGCGAATACCTGTCACCTAGTTTAGGAGTGCATTTTCTTTGTACAATCAGTACATATTAACATTGTAAATCGATTTTACAATAAAACATTTATTTATGATTTATTTAATCTTTATGTTTTGTGTAACATTTTTTTTTTTCAAGGTGCCTTAGCATTATTATTTTTATTTTATTTATTTTTTTATTATTTTTTACGTTGCCGGCTCCACTAACCGTGTTAGTGCTGTATGAAAGAGAAAATATGAGTCAGTTTTAGTATTTTAAATTAGAAATTAGGTTTTTAATTATTTGAGTTTTTGTTAAATACTTGTTAGAATGATTATTTTATTGGGTGGTAGCTTTTGTCAATCAATTTTTGGATAAAATAATGTTTTTAGGCTAATTAATGACTGTAATTTCCAAACAACTTTTTTATTGTAAAGATTTTTGACTATAATTAGGATATCTATTATATACCGCGTGGAATTTGTTAAAGAGTAAATATTTTTATATTATAATCTAGATTAAAATTAAGAACCACGTATATATTTTTTAAAATGTCCTAAAAATGTCGCCACTCATGCCGATCCTAATCAAGTAGGTAGCGAGAGTTCGACGATCGCGCTAACGTTGAGTTTCCTAATTGTTTCTTTCTATTTCGTCTTTCGATTATGAGCGAGATCAATTAATAATAATGTTTTGTTTTTCGGACAATGATTTTTACTTTAACTTTTTTATTTCAAAAAGGGGTTCTACCAATGACACCTGAAGCTCTATTCTGTTACTTAGTCGCAAATGTTATTAGTAAATTTCGTTATTTACGTCAGATCTTGAAAAAAATATTTGCTCTTTTGACAATTACAAATTAATTATGTCACGCCTTTGTATATTTATTTGCAATAAAGTTTTTAAATAAATAAAATTACACTACACCAAATATAAAATATTTTATTACACTTTTATTATTATTTTAAAATACTCTGTTAAAAAAGTCTTCAATTTCAAAAGTGTACTTTTAAGAAGAAAAAAAAAACAGCTATCACCTTTGTTTTAGAGTTTTTTATTTGTAATTTTAATTGTTAATAAATAAAGAAAATATCATTAAATTATAGAACGAGGTTGTTCTATTAAACTGTATCAAAATTTTGTTCAATAACAAATTTATATATTGTTTTAAAGAAATAAAACTAACGTGAAAAAAGTTTCTAAGTCATTTATTAGTTTAGATTTAAACATTATTGTCTAAATCAGCGAGAACAAATTAATAGACTGACTTGTCGACAACGCGCTGGACAACGATTCAAAACGGTGGTATTCGCCGAGCTGCGATGACGTCACTGTAATCCCGACTAGTTATTATATATTTAATGTCTTAGAAAATTATTAATAAACTTCGCCCAGTGTTTGCATCTAGTTTGTCGCTTTACACGAAGCTCACAATTTGTAAAGCCTACATCCGCAGTGGGCTCACGTATGCCGCGCCGGCCTGGTACACTCTCACCTTAGCTACTCTGAGAGCACGTTTACAAGCGCCACGCGATACATAGATAGATAAATTCTTTATTGCACAATAAACAAAAACACATTTAAATGTACATAGGCGAACTTAATGTCTAGTGACATTAAGGAGCGACGTAATCCAAAGGGATATGCAGATGGAAACACTGGACGAATTCGTGCGTCGTCTGGCGGCTGGCATGTTCACACGCGCAGAGGCGACAGATTTCCCACTAGTGAGAAACCTGGCCCCTCTGCACGTCCGTCCGCCGGTCACCAGACAATGCTATGCTTGACACCTGCTACCAATCAAGGAATCGTAAGTTCCGTAGTTACGGAAAGCGAATGCAACTTCTGTTAGAGAAGACCGGTTCGTCGTAAAAAGCTTTACCAGAACAAAAGAAATACATAGCGTGTTATGATGATGCAGCGGGGGTTGTGGGAGTTAGTCGGGGCCGGCGCGAGTAACGGTGGTATTGTTCAGGGTGGTGGTGGAGCCGGCGCGGGGCATCGACCGCAGCGTGGACCGGTACCGTCGCGAGCGGTACTCCGAGCGGGACCGCGACCGCGGCCGCTCCCGCTACGAGTGAGTGTCTGTTGTAGGGTGACGGTGGAGCGCGCTCGGGGCACGCCGCGCGGCTCGGACCGCTGGCGGGGCCGCGACCGCCCGCAGCCGCGCCGCGCTGACCCCAGGCCGCCCGCCGCGCCAAGACGAGACGCGTCCGTATTACACACACATTCCCCTCCATCCCATCCTCTCACACACTAGCGATAGCGATTTCTGATAACGACATTATAGGTTGAATGGCAATGGCTCTCTTGATCAGTGAGTATTTGACTTACGAGCCGAAAAAACTGCCACTTTTTTTTAAACGACGTGTCTTCTTATTATTAACATTTAATAATTGTATCATTAAATTGGACTTAAATAAAATTTAGTATAAAAAAAATCTTTTGCATCCCTCTCGCTCGCACGAGAATTGTAGTGCTATCAACTTAGTAGAGAATAAAGTTACGGACATTTTGGAGATAAAACAATCATATATGTATGTGTCTTAGTAAAAAGGAAAAACTGTCTAAAATTTGGTACATATATGAAAGTGAAAATATGTCCAAAATGTCCGTAATTTTAATACCTGGAAAGTTAATTGACTTAATTTCTTAAAAGTACACTCGAATTTGTGAAATCTATAAAAAAAAATGTGCGAGCGAGAGAGATGCTAAATCGTTAAACCCTTAAGATAATAACATCGTTATAAAAAGTAAACAGTTTCTAGATAAAAGAATTGTAAATATCATAGTAGTAGCTTTATCGCATAGTGTAAAATCGTATATCCCTGTATACTTTAGCTTTTCACGAGGTATAAGTACGAGCATTGGCAATTATGCTGTATTTTAAAAGCATAAAGTTCGCATACTAAAATATCAACAAAAAAAGTTGTTTTTTTAGATAAAAACCTATTTACAGTTTTTATAATAGGACGTAGTTACGCAAAAAATATCAATTAGTTTATTCAGATAAAAACCTATTTACAGTTTTTATAATAGGACGTAGTTACGCAAAAAATATCAATTAGTTTATTCAGATAAAAACCTATTTACAGCTTTTCTAATAGGACGTAGTTACGCAAAAATATCAATTAGTTTATTCAGATAAAAACCTATTTACAGTTTTTTTATAATAGGACGTAGTTACGCAAAAAATATCAATTGTTTATTCAGATAAAAACCTATTTACAGTTTTTTTTTATAATAGGACGTAGTTACGCAAAAAATATCAATTAGTTTATTCAGATAAAACCTATTTACAGGTTTTTTATAATAGGACGTAGTTACGCAAAAAGTATCAATTAGTTTATTCAGATAAAAAAATATTTAGCATTTACCTATTTACAGTTTTTCTAATTGGACGTAGTTACGCCAAATTTTATTTTTTTGTTTTCATATTCTTTGTGTTTATTTAGAAAAAGTAACTAAATACTATGCTCTGTTACTATACCTGGTTGAATTGTTCCTAACATCAGTAAATTATCCTATCTAGGGATAGGATATTTTCCATGCATGAGAGTAGTACCCACAATAGAAAATATGAATTGTAATGCATGATATATTTGTGTTTTATGCGCCTGTTTTTGAAGTAAATTAATATTCTATACTTTTTAATTGTCAGTTTCGTTAATATTAAATCGAAAATAATGAATCTAATTATGATGGATGAATAATGGTTTTATTGCATTTTCTTCAAAAAGATCAATTCTTTCCTGCCTCGGTGATCTAGCAGTTAAATCCGTGTATTTAGACTCGGGGGGTACTGAGTCCGATTCCTGATCGGGACATTTATTAATTTAAATCAATTTAATTTGTGATATTTCTCGAGTTTGGTACGCTGAAGACATCTACGAGCTTGCCACTTGTCTTGATTGGCCTGTAGTAAAGTTGGCTAAATGTCAATCCGCTTCTTTATAAGCGTGGTTTCTAACCACCCCGAAAGGGAAACTGTCGTGATGCAATTTTTTATTATTATTAATTGTTATCAAAATTTACTTATTTACCTACTTCCAAAACAGGTTTTTAGTATTAGATGTACAAAGAAAGTCTTGCATGATATCATTACATTTAATGTTTCCTTAAATCCAAAAAAATCCTAATTCATTTAATAATTGTTTGATATTTGACGCTAATTATTCTATAATTTTCCTACCTAAAATGCGGTTATATTATAAAATAAGAAAATAGAGAACTAAATTAGAAACTTTATAGAATAATGAGCTTCGAAGAGGGCCTTATTAAAATGATAAAGTAATAAGTCAGTAACTTTTCTGGTTTGCGTATAATATACTAAGCTAAACTATACTATGAAAATTGGTTTTCACATTTTAATACGGCCAAATTTTTAGATTATAAATGTAGAATTATTTTGACAAACACTGGACAATTTAGTAACATGCTTATACTGCTTAGCAGTAAATAAGAGAGTTAAATGGTTTTGCATCCCTCTCAATTCAACATTTTCGAAGATTTTTTAAGTACCCTCACTTTTGATTGTTTTAACATTGTAGGAAATAAAATTAGAGACTTTATCGATATATTTTCGCTTTCATATACCTATTGTTAGATAGTAAAATATCAAAAACAAATATATGATTAAGATATCTCCAAAAAGTCCATAATTTTATTTCCTAGTAAGTTAGATTACATTTATCAAAAGTACACTTAAAGACTTGAAATGCGTGGGAAGAGGGGTGCAAAAGTTTTTTAGCGATATAATTAAAAATAAAATTGGATTGTTTTTGTCAAATAGAATGTAGTTTAGTTGCTATAATTTTGATTTATTTTCCCTGCTCGACAAAATTCAGTATGTAAAGCCGCATAAAACTAGGCGTACTTAAAAACATAAAAACTGAAATAAGGGGAGGTAACAAAATTATCTTATATTTACAGCAACACCATTTACAGATATGGGCCGCCGACGAGAACAGAATTTCGACTTATTGTTGAAAATCTGTCCAGCCGCATCAGCTGGCAGGTAAGCTAACCCACTGGCAGCAGTTCTTTTTCTCGGGGTTTTGAACCCGGGTTCTGAATTTTCATTGTACATTGCGTGTTACTTACTACCAACCTTCTGTTTAGTTTAACGATATTGTAAAATGAAAATTCAAAACCCAGGGTTGATTAAGAACGCTGAGCTGGCATTACATCCAACACAACACTCACTGGACCATCTCAGGGCGCTTCGCGGGCGATAGGACGGAATACGGAATGGACCCACCAATATATCTTGCCAAACTAGGAATACACGGACTATCAAGGACAGCAACCAATCACAAAAACAACAGAAGGAAGACCACAAGGAAACCTAATCTTCATTCAAATTTACAATGCAATACAATATTTTTTAGCATTTTTTTCTTTAACTTATCATTTGCAATTCAATTTGTATTCATATCGAAGTAAAAATCTCAATTGTACAATAATTATTTTAAAAATAAATAACCTACCTACTTACGAGCTTATAGTAATTTTTAAACAAAACAGAAGGTGTCGTTATCGTGCCCTGTGAGCCCCCGATGTAGCGCTGTGAGATGTGTGGTCTGAGGATTTAGGACGTTAACTGGACCCAAACCTATCTGGAGCCCCCACCTATCTGGACCCCAACCTATCTGGAGCCATACCTATCCGGGGTCAAACCTATCTGGAGCCTCAAAGCCGGATGGACATCGCGCCGGCTTCTAAGGTAAACGACTAATGGGGTCTCAGACACGAAATTTACGTTTATTCTAATCCCTTGATAGTACCTTAGGCGTAGCTCCCAGTTCACAATAGATGCTGTTTTTTTTTTTTGCGACTACCCTCTTTTAGTTGTTTTTTTATTTTTCTACCTTTATTTTTTTATGCTTTGATTATTTTTCTGTCATCTATTGTGAACCGCGTCAAATGTCCTTCCCCAAAACTATCGTGGTGCTCTATGAGTTATTTCGAATATGGTTGATACATGATTGACGAAGAAACGAAAATGATTGATGCCGTATTAAATTGACAGACCAGACGTCGGAGCTTGTCCCAGATTGGATAAAATTGGTGCCAATCAGTCGATGATCAATTGAATGCTGATGTAACATACAGATATAGAACAGTTAAACTAATTTCGTGCTATCATGGACCAAATTGGAGCTACCGTAGACGATTGAGGCGGCCCCATCTTGGAAAAACTTGGTGCCGAAGTTGATGGTGTTTGTGCCAGAGCGGACGAAGTTAATGCCAGAGTGGATGTTTGTGCTAAAATTAATAAATCTGCCATAGTAAATAACGAGACAACAGACGATGTTGGTGCCAGACTGGACGAAGCTGGTGACTGAATCAAAGACAACGTTAATGAGAGACTAGACGACCCTAGTGCCAGATTGGACGAACTTGTCTTCAGTTTTGACGAAAATAGTGCCAGACCGGACGAACTTGTCTCCAGATTTAAACAACATAGTGCCAGACTGGACGAACTTGCCTTCAGATTTGACGACCATAGCCTGATTGAACGAACTTGGTGCCAGACGGACGAACAGCGCCAGACTGGACGAAAATAAACCAAAGATTAGGACGTAGTTTTTGCTGTATTGGATGGATTTAAGAGAAGACTTGAATTGCTGCCAAAATAGATGGAGATGATACCACAATGGTCAGGGATTCTCAAAAGTTAAAGGAAACAATGCTAACAAAGATGCCAGATGAGATTCAATATATTTCCAAGCCAGCTTAAAGCATAGAATTTAGTCTGACAGCATCAATATCATTAATGATGGATTTAAGAGGCCAAACTAATGCTGGACCACGCATAGGAAAACTATAGCCTTAGTATTAATCAGCCATTTTCGAAATATCGGCTTCATGAGCACCATTTGATTGTTGTCTTCCTACCTAATTATCGCGGTAGGTCGACTTTGCAACTTATAATTCATAGTCAATAAAATAAGAACAATAATAATATAAGTCAAGAATAACATTTAGAAAAAGCCATATTATTTAAAGATTAATTAAATTTGATAACAAAGTCGATATTTCGCGAAATTGTCCATTCCTATTGGAACATCTACATTTGCAACAATACAGGGTGGAAAAACTTACAAAAGTCACAAAACACTTTTTAGACCTACCCACACTTTTAAGTTCGAATATTTTTTTCTTTTTGTCCCTTATTTTTTAACAAAAATATTTAGGATTTACACTTTCATCACAGCCCCTAGGGAACACAGTCCTAGTTCCACTGTTGGAGATACGCCTTGGGCTTTTGGCCTACACTCGCCACGCTCTGCAAACAATTGACCTGCCTACAGAAAATCTTAAGATTTTTCCACTCTGTATATTTATAGAATTTGTTTTGATCTAGCCATTGATGCTTTGGGTTTTCGGGTCTGTTTAAAATTATTCGTTATATAAAAAAAACATAATAAGCTATTGCATTAAAATATTAATTCTATACAACTTGATTATATGACTATTAGACGCTGCTAACTTCAGCAAAGATAGATAGATAGAATAGTCTACACATACCACAATGTTTAAAAACAAAATTGTTTAAACAGTACATCCTTCCCGTAATGAGCAAATTGAAGGTCTTTGTATTTCTCTGATGGATAGAGTTCGAAACGTTGATTTTCGTCAGAGAACCAAAGTTACTGACATAGCTTTCAAAATTAGCTAAAGTGGCAATGGGCAGAACCGACGTCCGATTGGGGAAACAGGTTCTAGAGTGGAGACCATGTAGAGGACGAATCAAGAGTGGGATTGCCAGATGGGGTTTGATGAGGGTTGCAAAACTGCGTGCAGTGGCGAGCCTTGGAGAAGTCTTAGATCCAGCAGTGGAGTGACAGGCTGATTATATATTAGCGCTACGGTTAATGGTTACTTTCCACTTTGATTAGAACGAGTGCATTAGGGACCATATTTTATTTAGACGGAGAAGTTTATTCTTATTATTTCTTACATAAGTGGGGATTTAAAAATCTTATTACGTTATTAATGAATGGCTTGTTTTAGTTCTGTGTAGTGTGAGTGGAATTCAATGCTATTTTAATTTAAAATTTAATTGTTTGGCATCGCACAGCAAGCAACGAACAATCTCGCTTGCAATTACAAGAAATATTGAAAGCCTGCCTCCATGGATTTAGACTCGGGAGGTACCGGGTTCGATTCCTGCTCGGAATACAAATATTAATGTAAATAAATACATTTAATTTATTTGTGATATTTCTCGCGTTTCGTACGCTAGACATCGACGAGCTTGCCACTTGTCATGATTGGCCTATAGTAAAGTTGGCTAAATGAAATTTTTTACGCTTTTATAAGCGTGGTTTCTGACCACCCCGAATAGGAAACGGTCGTAATGATATTTCACTGAAAGCAACCTAATAACTCCTGGGGCTTAATTGGGGTACTTTGGACTTATGTGTCGGTTTGATATATTCGTTAAAAAGTGACAGATCTCCATAGAAAACTGTCAGGGTCATATGAACTAATCGTTTCTGCAAAGGGCGAGTGAGGTAGCAAATTACACCCTTATTTCGTTAATTACTGATTAATTGAGTTTTACACTTTATTTCAATCATCAGCACTCGCTCTAATTGAAGTGTTAAGTACTCTGAAACCGATGTTGTAAAGTGCCAGTGTTCTTTGGCTCAGTATTAATATGGTACGTTTTACAGGACCTGAAGGATTACATGCGTCAGGCCGGTGAAGTTACTTATGCTGACGCCCACAAGCAGCATAGAAATGAAGGGTAAGGAATACTTTAATCATAGTTCAAATCAAATAATTTATTCAGTAAATAGGCAACATTTTTAGCACTTATACACGTCATAACAGTTTTGACATTTTCATATAATTTACATAATGTAAAATATTTACTAGTAATTAAAACAGAAACATAATACCAGCTGAACAACTCAATAATAGGTAATGGATTTTTTAAATTACTGGTCAGGTACCGCCTCGTCAAATAAGTACTTTATTTATTGAAATTATAATAAATGACAGCTGTAAATTGGCATTGTCATACTTAATACTAAATTATAATTTTATACCAAATACCTTACAATAGTAATAATAATAATAGCTCATGAACACACCTATGGAAACAATGTCACATGTTATTCTTGACAATAGAAAGTCTCTCTTGAAGCGATTCTCTTAACACATCCTCGAATGGACTCCCCATGTGGTTGGGGAGAGGATGCGTGGGGAAATGGTAAAAAGATAAAATTTATGAGGCACCAAAATTGTTAAATTTATTGGTATCAATTTTTGTTGTAAAAAAATCCAAACTATCCTGCTAGGAGTTCATTTATTATATAAAACAATTTAGGGGGGAAGGAGGTCGACCATGTCCTATTTGTTCTTACAAGGGAAGGAATCTCGATAGATCCTACGTAATATTACAAAAATGTGCAAACTGAGAAAGTCCTTGGTCTTGCGCAAGAGTCCCGCAAATAATTTTATTTTAGTATATCTAAATCCTACCTATACCTAATGCCTCCGAGGTCTAGCGGTTAATTCCGTGGATTCGGACTCGGTGGTACAGGGTTTGATTCCTGGTCGGGACACAATAAATTTAATTTATTTGTGATATTTCTCAAGTTTGGTAACCTATAGACATCACGGAGAGATTTCTTTAGTACAATTGGAAAATAAATTCTATTCAGTCAGAGTAAGAGTCTTGCAGAAGTCTTGCGAGACTTTTGCGCAAGACCAAGATTAGGAGTGCTAAGGCTGGCTAAGCCTTGGCCTTGCTTTGGGCAACACTAGACAACATACAGTCGGCCTATTCTAATTTTTTTCTTAAATAGGAGGGAGGGGGTCAAAAATCGTCTTACTTAATAAATGGCTCCTATTCAGCCCTAAACAACTCTTTAACGGCGACAACATTCCCTTTTTACTATATTTTTTTAAACAAAGGCGAATTGAAAAAATACTTGGCTCTCATAAGTGCAAGAAACTGCATCTCGCTAATTTTTAAGGAGTTTCAAGAATACAGGTTGATTATTTCAATTATATATATTATTATTAAAAAAAAAAACTTTATTGAGAAAAACTATATTTTTACACAACTTATTTTAAAATACAATTCATGGTAACTAAAACAAAAAAAAAATGTTTTACAAATAAAAATTGTCATTTGAACCAGATTCAAAGAACTAAGAATTCAGAACCTTTTTTTATTTACACACTTAGATTATACACACACATTTAGATTGTGTTTCTTTACAATATTTAGAAATGTATTTACCATTTTTGTTTAACTTTAATAATAATAGATATATTTTCTACTATTTAAGAATGCTAAAATTTTTCATGATGATAACCCTTTTAACCATCTTTCGGGGCTGAAAACTCTGATGATAAAACCTAATCTGAAGCGTAATTCGAGGGAAATCTGGCAGAACCGGACAAGTTGACATAAGTCAATCAGACACTCATCACTGACAATAGTTCCTAACACTATGCCGGCTTGACTGAGCATTACGGCAATTCGAGCCTGTATGCCAGTGTGACAGTGAAATTTCGTAAACGCGACTATAGTAGTAGAGTTTTTTTACTGAATTTTCGATGTTCATTGCCTGTTATTATTGCCAAACTTGCAATAACACGCAATGTAAAATAAAAAAACGTAACTACAGCAGTTGCGTTTTCCGAAACTTGCATGTTACACAAAGCACACTGATCCCGAAACGTGTGGATACACTTTACTGGATTTATCGGCACGAACGGTGGATACTGCCCCGGCAGACTGGGCAAATTACCACCATCAATCCGCCTACCACCTATTAAATACACAAATAGAAAAAAACTAAGAAAACTGTAATTGACATACACCAAATAGATAATAATATCATATACACAATAGAATTTTTTTTAAATGTACTTTTTTCGGTTCTGTCAGAGAACACCCTCGAATCTAACTTTATTTATCAATTTACCATTTTCTCTTTTGTCCATTTTACCAAAAATAATATGTATTATTTAAATCTATTTTAGTGTGGTTGAATTTGCGAGTCACTCCGATATGCGGGCCGCTATAGAGAAGTTGGATGGGACCGAGTTGAACGGTCGTCGTGTGCGATTGGTCGAAGATCGGAGGTCCAGTCGACGTCGGAGTCGGTCCTCCTCCAGTCGGTCTCGATCCCGATCGCGTCGTCGGTCACGATCTAGGTAAGAAACTTTTAAAAAATGTAGCCTAAATTTTTTATAGGAAATTCAATTACGGTCATTTTGGATATATATATATATAGCCTCTTTTTCACCATTCTTTTCATCTATTACCCACACACACACACACGATAGACCCGGCACCCGCACGGTGAATCCATGAAATGCTTAGAAATAGAATCTGGTCTGTCTAAACTGTCTCCGTGGTCTAGCGGTTCAGTCTGTGGATTTAAGACTCGGAGGTATCGGATTCGATTCCTGGTCGGGACACACAAATATGTATTAATACATTTAATTAATATTTTTCTGATATTTCTCGAGTTTGGTTCGCTAGACATCGACAAATTGGTCTTTAGTAATGTTGGCTAAATGTGAATCCGCTTATTTATAAACGTGGTTTTTGACCAAACAAAACCCCCTCCACACTAACAATACCCCTACACACTAACAATGCCCACTACACAAAAACGATACCCCCTAAACAATAACAATACTCCCCAAACACAAACCAAACCCCCTCCGCACTAACAATACCCCTACACACTAACAATACCCACTTCACACTAACGATACCCCCTAAACAATAACAATACAACACAAACCAAACCCCCTCCGCACTAACAATACCCCTACACACTAACAATACCCACTTCACACTAACGATACCCCCTAAACAATAACAATACAACACAAACCAAACCCCCTCCGCACTAACAATACCCCTACACACTAACAATACCCACTTCACACTAACGATACCCCCTATACAATAACAATACAACACAAACCAAACCCCCTCCGCACTAACAATACCCCTACACACTAACAATACCCACTTCACACTAACGATACCCCCTAAACAATAACAATACAACACAAACCAAACCCCCTCCGCACTAACAATACCCCTACACACTAACAATACCCCTACACACTAACAATACCCCTACACACTAACAATACCCACTTCACACTAACGATACCCCCTAAACAATTACAATACTCCCCAAACACAAACCAAACCCCCTCCACACTAACAATTTGGCGTATATCGCTATCCCATGCTCGCATTCTACACAAACCAAATTAGACATTTTTGTCATTTTAACCATGATATAAAAGTAATTTTATTTCCTAGAAAGAGTTATTAGACTACAAAACTCACTAAATGCAGTTTATGTAACTCAATTTCTGAGCAATTAACGACCAGCGCTATTTTTATTTGCCAGTCACTTATTTTAACATACAAATATAATAACATACATATAATTGTTTGTCAAAGTCAACTTTATACACGTGAATATTAAAATTATTTTGAATTATTCTACTCCTGCTAGTGGAAGACTTGACCCTTTCAGGACCATAAGAGTATGGAAACTTATTTATTTTAGTCACGTAAAATGAGTCATGGGGTATCAAATAAACAAATTTTATAACTAAAACTCGAAAAAATACAATAGGGTTGAACATGTGTCCCTATATGGTCGTTACAAGTGACTTTTTTGTTTAAGATTTTTAGATATACTGTTTATTAGGTTTGTTTTGTAAAAATAAGCATTTTGTTAAAATCTTGTATAAGAAAATAACATACTATATATAGAGCCAAGTGAATTCCAATGGCTATAGATATAAAATAGCGCCATGGATGTAGTTTTGCCAGCTTAAAAATAACAAAAGGTTTGTTCCGAGACTAGAAAATAATTAATTATTAATTAATTTGTTTTTGTTTTGGCTTGGGACGACCGTTTCCCTGCTGTCGTCAAAGGGTTAACAGCGAAGTAGTCCAAAAAGTAAGCTGTTAGCAGAAGACCAGCAGCTAAGACCTGTTAATGTTTAATCTGACTGAGAAAGAGAATCTCCAAGAAAAACTCAGCTATATAAATAAATATTTCCAGACAGGTCACACAGCGCCATCTAGTTTCCGTGGTAAGCTACGAGGCTTGTGTTACGGAAACTAGATGGTTGATAAACTACATATTATACTTTTTTTTTTTTTTGTAAATATATACATATTATACATATAAACACCCAGACCGAGACAAATTATACAATGTACAAACTTGCCCCCGGTGGGAATCGAACCCACTACCTCCCAAACGCAACGTTTGTTACCACTAGACCACGGAGGCGGTCCGGCATATCACATTTATAACCTTCAAAATTCATCAAAATGTACATGATGATAACCCTTCTAACCATCTTTCGGGGCTGAAAACTCTGATGATAAAACCTAATCTGAAGAACTATAGTTTTAAAATTCTATATATTTAATCTTAACTGTTAATTATAGTTAATCGATTGGTGATTATTTTCAGCCGTTCCCGGTCTAAATCCCGGCCAAAGAGCAAGTCTCCAGCCGGAAAATCCCGGTCTCGGTCCAAGTAAGTCTTAGTCATAACTTTACGTAGATTTTACGATGCTTTTAAAGGCATTTCACTAGAATGTAGATAACGCTCATCAAAATATGAAACAAAACACGAGTAAAAAAACAAAATAAAATATTGTATTCTACGCATGAGAGTAGAGTTAATGCAGTAGAAATGAGGTCGTTGCGTCGGATATGCGGCGTCACCTTGACGGACCGCATACGTAATGACGAAATACGCAAAAGGTAGGTATTACAAAAAGCATAATTCAATTCATTTATTCACCATAAGATACATGACGTACACTTGGTTTTGTCAGTTATACAATTAACAGTTCACATATCATGGAAGGATAGCATAAGATCGACGACCATTAGTGCAAAGAACATCCATCGTCATTACCAAATTAAAAGTATGTAAATTATACACTCCCTAAATGTAGATGCTGCTGTAAAAGAGCGTTGTCAGTTACTTATTAAATAAGATGGAGGGACATAAATAAGAAAATGGTCCGATGGTTCGGACATGTTAAAAGGATGAGTGAAGAGATATTGACGAACCAGATATATAATGCGAAAGTTGTGGGTAAAAGAGTAAATAAATAAAACAATAGCTGAAGGTGCATTAAAAAGCCATCAAAACAATAGGGCATGTATGAAGAGGTTGATGAAACTCGAGGAAGCGAAAAAGGTATGTCATGATCGTGACAAGTGGCACTTAATTGTCTCTGCCTACCCCGCAAGGGATTTGGCGTGAATATATGTATGTATGTACGTAGTCTAAATTAATATTGTTAGGACCAATTTATCTTAAGCCCTGTGGTCATGACTTCTACCTCAAATCACTGGTAGTTTAGTCGCTCACATTTATCACCCATATTCAATAAGACACGAGTTATAAACTAAATAGTAAAAAAGTGATATATATATATATCAACATGTTGTGTGTTACATTTTAACTGTATACAGAAACAGTACTTAATATTTTAATAAAATGCACAGAAATTTAAAATGCATGATTGTTTAGGTGCGTTATGTCTTGCGCCGAACAAAACCTAACTATGTAAGTATTTGACAAACGTGTGAATATTTTATTATATATATAATTTTAAAATAAAAAACCCGACTGCGTAAAATATTAACTTTAATTTAAAAAAAACAAGGCCAAGGTTTCGTCGTCAAAAAGGTTAATAACCGCTTAACTACGACATTTTATTACGTAGCGACTTTAATAACAGTCGGGAAGATTGACTTGGTCTCCATTTTTAATGGGTCCCGACTGATAAAGCACTATGTAAATAAAAATAAAATAATAATACATTTATTGTCATATAACATTATCACATAGTTTTACAATTTCGAACAATATGTGACAATAGGAATCAGGTGTCAGCTGTTGTCGTGCAGCAGTACAAGCACGACGCTGTTTTTCAACCTGTTCCTATTCTCACGTAGTAATATATCTATATTTTTTAATTACAGGGTAGACACTTATAAATTCTTAGATACACAATTATACTAAAAAGCTAGGTATACATGCATGGCAGAGTAGATGAATGAGGCTCGCTTCGTCAGGAATATCAACATTGTTGCAGGCCCTTTAATTGTATATTTTCTAGGGCTAATAATGAAAATTTAATAAAATACAAGCTAAATAATAAAAACTAATGAGACATTGTACGGACTTATTAAAAATTTAAATTCAGAAAGAGAGAAGAACAAGAACACCATTATAGGATCCCAGATGAACTAGCTGTATCAGCCTATAGGCCAGACATCTTAGTGTTTTCTCGGAACTTAAAAAAAGTTATCCTTATTGAACTTACCGTTCCGTGGGAATCAAATTTTCCAAAAGACCCCAACATGAGGAAGAAATGATCAGGAATGGGTTCAAGACTCAGCTTTACGCAGTGGAAGTTGGTGCAAGAGGAGTTCCAGCAAAATCTTTGCATCACTTACTGAAAGAATTGGGCCTAAGCAGGTCTGCAGGAGATACATTTATGGAACGAGCTTCCAAGACGGCATTAACGGAATCATACAGTATTTAGTTGGGTAGGGAGAGGAGTAGAATGGTGGATGGTGAGCGTATTATCGCGCAATAAAAAAAAGGAGGCCTCCTTTTCTTAAACCAGCCTATTGTCGGTCACAAGCCCGAGACACCATTCTTCTCATCTCTTACCCACACACGATGGACCCGGCACCCGCACGGTGAATCCATGGAATGCTTAGAAATTTGTCTTCAATTGTTGCTAACAACCCACTTCAAATTGTTATAGATCAATTTAGTTCAATCAAAATTGTTTATAATTGATTGTTGTGGTGCAGTTCTTTTTATGTTTTATTTTGTAAATCTGATGTAGCTGAGTTTTCCTTGCAGATTCCTTTCTCAGTCAGATTAAACATTAACAGGTCACTGGAATCTGCTAAGCTGCTGGTCTTCTGCTAACAGCTTACTTATTGAATCACTTTGCTGCTTAGTCTTCTAGTCTAGAGTAGAATCATTCAAAATAATTAAATTAATGACGTTTCATTAATGCCTGTAATAGGTTTACGTGAATAAAGATATTTTGACTTTGAAAATGATAAGAAACCTCAACGTGATTTTGAAATACCTATTCGACGATACCCTTTTTTTACAATATGGCGTCTGATTGTCGCATTGGAACATACATACACATAACCCTTCTTTGCTTCGCGCAGTCGGGTATTAAATGCACGAAACGTCATTATTTATTTTTTTTTTGCTTGTAGTAAGAAATTATTTTTTTCAGTATTTATTTGCTAGTTTAGTTGTATTAATTTTTATTTATTGTGTTATTTTTTTTTTATCATTTTCATTACCGCCCCTACAACACAGTCCAACCTTCTCGACTGTTGGAGAGTCTTGGAGAATTTGGCCTACACTCGCCACACTGGCCTTGGCTGGGTTGGCGAGGGTCTAATGTTAATTATAAAGATAATTTATTAACGATTCCATAAGTTGGTATAAGTGGAACCGGGACCGACAGCTAAACGTGCTCTCCTAGGTGAAAAATGTACGTCAGAATTTCTCATTGGTAAATGCCGGGATTAGACCCGCTTTCCTTTTTTTTGTTCTTAGTTGCGTTTGATAAAAATCAACCGTTTTTCCATCCCTCTCGTTCGCACAATATTTCGTCTTCTAATTTTTTTTTATTTTTTTTTTATAGCGCAACAAAACGTTCATTCTATTCCACCATTCTGCTACACTATAAGAAATACTGGAAGATTCCGCTAATGCCGTCTTGGAAGCTCGTTCCATAAATGTATTGACGGCAGACTTGCTTAGGTTCAATTCTTTTAGTAAGATAAAATATAAAATATTGGATTGTGCGAGCGAGAAAGTTCAACCCTCTTAACGCAAATGGACTATAGGCCCAAAATCTTCAGAAATATCCTAGGACTATAGGGGGCTCGAGAAATGTGCATTGTGTAACTTATTTCAGCTTATAGTTAATGGGGTGTATCAGGCAAAGCTTTTTGTAGATGTCGCTAGCGGCACTGGTACCTTGTTTACACATATGACGGACCATTTTTTAAATGTTTTTGTAGTTTTTTATTTTTATAACAGTTAAATGAATTTTAACTTAACGTTACCTACTTTAAAAGACTAACTAGGAAAGCGAAAACCGTCTTTAAAAACAAAAAAGGTTTAATTAATAGAACGGCAATTTTGAGATCACCATATCTTTGATTTCGCTTGGAAATCTCGATTTGTACACTTAAAAGCTGCTCACTTCCGCAATATATACACAAAATAATAAAATACAAGTTTTCTATGCAACTAACAGTTCTATTAGGTACCATCTATCATGCGCCATCTACCGTGATAAAAAGTTAGTGATACACCCCATTGGTAATAGTGTATAATTGATTGCAATATATATGTATAGACCGTAGTGTAGAGTAGTGGGTACTATAGTTGTATTGTCTTAGGGTCCGCAGTCGGTCCCGCTCAGTCTCCAAGAAGTCTGACCGCCACTCCGCTTCCAGGAGCAAGTCCCGAGAACCCAAACGAGATTCCAAGTAAGTAATTTAGGGTCCTACTATTATTATTATTTTTCTCGATGGAATTGTTTGTTGTTGTATATATTGTATTGGTGGTGGCTTTGTTGAATTGTATTGTTTTAACACGTTTTGTCTGCTGTGTTTACTACTAACTCAATGCTATCGTATAGATTGCTTATTCTAATTACAGTTGTATGTACATGTCATGATGATGCAATCTGCCCATATTAGGGGCATACAATATGCTTATGTCAATAGATATTTATTTGTTTATATTTAATTGTTCTTGTCAATTTATTGGAATACAATGTTAATGTCAAAATTGTGAGGGATCAGCTGAAAATCAGCGCTGTGACCGAGTGTTGCAGCTTATTGCTGAGCTGATTCCCTATTTGTCACCACACTATCTTGTTTCTTGTATTATTATTATTTTTTACTGCTTGTGTTTTTTTGTGACAAATAAACTTTTTTCTTTCTTTCTTACTTAAGAAAAGTGTATTGCTCATTGGTATATGGGCAGGGTTCGAACCGATCTTTTTAGGATTATTTTATTACACCGCACACAATAAATAGTTGATAATAAATTCATTTGACAACAACATTGTTTGACGTTTCGAAACACGATCCTTCATTCCGAGACGCGATAATAGTAACCTAAGTTTTTTTTTTATTGTCTTTAAAGGACATTGTACAGAATACATCAGTCCTAAACACGTAATTTATTTGCATAATATATGTTCATAACAGAGTTCATAACCGAGTTGGGGATCATCAAATTCCAGATACTGCAGAATTTGATGCTTTACTTGGAGTCCCTCGCGGCATTATAGCCCAAACACGTCGGTAAAATATGGGAGTCCACAGCGCGGGAAAACCGCAAAAAAAAACTGCAAATTGTGCCCTATATTTAAAGTCCAATTTATCGTTTTCCATAATTATTCACATTATTAAACAAAACAACACCACTTTTGACCAATAATATCCACAGCAAATTAATTTACAAAACAAAAACTTGCACTTGACATGTCCACACAAAATGGCGCGAAGAACTTCTAGTAACCTAAGCACGCTTAAGGTGTTCCGATACGCGCTTAAACTGTTTTGCCAAAGCTATGTGACGTCACAAATGACATTACTCCTCGCGCTTAGACTGCTCACGATATCGAGGTAGATCGCTCTGAGCGCTGTCAGTTTTTTGTCATTATGTCGCGCGCCATTTTCAAATTTATTTAATATTAGGTTTTCTTTTAAATTATTTAATATTGTAATTCGTTTATACTGTTTGTATATTACTTCTAAAACAAATCTGTAATTAATATTAAAGTAGGAAGTGGAAAACAAAAAAATGTCTGTAACACGGCAATTTCTTTTAATAGATCAAAATAAGTTAATAATATTAAACTTTACACATATAAAAGATGAACAAACCGAGAGATGTATATTTGTTAGTATTCATACTCAAAGATATGGAATCCGCAATTCATCTTCCATACATTTAAAAAACTAACATTTTATGAATGAAAATGTGATTTTGACCGTTCCGAATTGATATCACGCTCTGAGCATCCAAATCGCGATTTTTGATTCGGAACGACGACGACGGTCAGTGTCATATTCGTTCTGTATGCCTAGTGTGACAGTGAAGTTTCGTAAACGCAACTATAGTAGTAGAGTGTTTTACTGAATTTTCGATGTTCATTGCCTGTTATTATAGCCAAACTTGCAATAACACGCAATGTAAAATAAAATAACGTAACTACAGCAGTTACGTTTTCCGAAACTTGCATCTTACACTAAGCACACTGAGCGCGATTCAGAATGAGGGGATATCGTTGGTAAACGTCAGTTACTCGCATCAAACTTTACGCGGTGTCACAAAAACGAACGCAGCTCAGTAAATTTTTTTTTTAGGTATAACCATTGACCAATGTTCTTTCTTGGATATTATTATATGTTCTTTATTTGTTACCAGGGAGAGGTCTCGCTCTCGCAGTAAGGAAGTGTCTCCCAAACGAGACGATCGGGAAAACCACAGCAAGTCCCGCTCCCGTTCCCGCTCGGGCGACCGTTCCCGTTCCCGCTCCGCCTCGCCCAAACAAAACGGAGACGCAAAGAACAGTGACCGCTCACCTCGCAGCGGAGATTAGAATTCAAACTAGCCTAGCCGCCATTTTTATTTGTCTTAAAAATATATTTATTAGACCAATAAAACAATATTTGATTTATTTTGGACGTTGTTGTTGAAAGATGTAAGTTAAGGTATTTCTGATAAAATGACAAGAAACTATAAAAAAGATGTAGTTAGTAATTAACTTAATTCTATATTTATCAATTAGTACAGAAGCAAAGATTGAATAGATATTTTTAACAAATAAAAGATGGCGGCCAAATTAGACCGTTCCAACGAGTAAAGATTTTTATTGGCTACATTACGTACATCTGTGATACTAAGAAAAAAATTATACTAGAACTATTCGCATTTAAAATCGAGACATGAGACATTTTTTTAAAGCGAAATTTTTACTCATTGGAAATTGTACGTTTTTTTTTTATCTTAAGTTTTGCACTGTATTTGTAATGTCTATGACAAAATTTTGATTAGGCAGTAATTTCTCAAGTTGATTGTTTTTTTTTTTTAATTCTTTGCCGTATTTGTAATTTAAAAAAAAATATATTTAGTAAATCCAAAATAATACATTTTGTATTGTATTTTTGTCGAATCGATTAATATCGATCCACACCGTGAGGGGTTTATACTAAATTGGTAAAACTTTTAAAATAGTATTTAGATCTTTCTCAAGAAACTATGATTTTGAAAGTTTGTTTGTATAATTTAAGATAATAATAATGACAAGCGCCCATCCAGGCTATCCTGTAAATATTACGTTAATAATTTTCAATAAAGTGATGGGCAAATATATTTTTTTGTTTTATTATAACTACACTACTTACTAACCTATATAATATTTATAACATAAAAGGTTACTAAACTATCTACTGAGGTTCACAATAATTTCTACCAAAAGAAAACTATACTTTTGATAACCCCTTTCAGCACGGACCAACCGTGCATTATTACAAAAAAATACTGAAGTGGAATTTCAATCATATTACCCAACGTGTGATGGTGTTGACACAGTAGAAAACGACTACGCACGAATTGAGGAGGGGGTTTTGTGGAATCCGCTAGGGGAGGAATTTTTTCACTAAGATATAGGTCGCAAGGCAACCTCCAAAGTTGTTAATAAAGTGTGTACCTACCCTCGTTAGGGTACCTACCTACTTGAAATGGATTCTATCTCGCGACGGACAACCACGAAGCATTCATTGTGTTGCGTACGAATGAAATGAACAGGTTAGGGCATTGCACATTCGCCTGAGTGCGAGTGAGAAAGTTACGTTTAGTTTAATAAAATCGTTATTCTAATTGTGTTTGACTTGTCGCTTTAGGCAATTTATTTCGCTTTGAAAATTGCTCGACTTGGCGTTCCTCTTTGGTTTTCATACAATTTAGGCCAAATTCAGTAAATACAAGATTTGCTTTCAAGCATTTGATTATCCTTATGTACCTATACAAGATATAATAATTGGATAAACATACCTACGTGGCGTGTTTGAAATATTAGAGAATGACTACCTACTTTACGTGTTCGGGTAGAAAGCAAAGCACACTTCTATACCTAAATTGCAACGAATGAAAATGCAACTCGAACATGGCAGAAGTAATAGTTTCGACGATTAAAAACGGTTCCCCAGAGGGGAAATGTTGCCAGTAGTCTTGGCATTATCTCTTGAGGACATTTTTTACTTATAGTTGTTTTTTATTAGGTTTAGTTTATATTTAATTAGTAATTATAGCCTCGCCAAGCCGTCTGGCCAGCGTGGCGAGTGTAGGACATATTCTCCAGATATATTATGTTCTGGAAGGCCCATCTCCAGCAGTTTTTTAAGTCTGACCTGAGATTTATTAATTAATGCTTGCCGTAGTCGACTTATTTATTTCTAAAACTGCAAAGGCCATTTCAATTCTGGTTCAGATATTAAAGTTATTATATATCATTCTGAATTCAGTCTTTTCTTTATTCTTTAACTATAACTGTAATTTCCAAACCGAAAGTGATAGCTTTAAAGGCCTTGGCGTACATGTTTGGTTTCGGATATTGTTTAGGACTTATTATGTAATGTACCATGACCTTTAATAAATAAAAATAAAAAATGGTTCGTTTAATTGACCGACTGTGCTTGACTTATCGCTTTAAGCGCTTTTTTTCACTTTGAAAGTATTTGCTTTCAAGTCAAACACGACGTGAGGAACTTTAGTATTATTTTCCTTGCTATCAACCTTAGATTAATGACAATGAGGATTTGACAACGTATTGAACAAGCTATGGTCATGAAAATCAAGTTTTTAACCTGATCAGTTGTTGTTGATTTTGAAGAGGGGTTGAAAATTAAAATCCAAGTTAAATCTTTTGTAAACAATTGTTTATTAACATTTTATTTCTTGCTGCATCTCTGCAATTAACATCTCGTACCACACTCTGGCAATTATTAATCACTAGTAATATATATGACTTTTTTATTATTGTTTATATCGGAGAAAAGTTTTTTGATAGCTTTCATTTTTCTTTTGAAACATTAAAAATGCGAATAGTTAAAAAAATATACGTTACACATGCATAAATAAAAATAATGATAAAATAATATAAAAAATGTAACCTACAAGTTATGGAATGGTCAAATCCTTCTCGCATAATTTACAATCACACATATTTTTAATTTTACATCTAATAAAATTAAAACATTCGGCATCAGTCAATTGTATAGCAATTTCAAAATATAATAAAACACATGATTCCATTCTTATTATAAATTTTATAAAAAAGTGCGATAACATTCTCAAAAAGAAAAATGAAAGTTTAAAATGTACCAACTAGTGTCTGCTAAAATTTAAGTACAAAAATTACACATTATTTAATAATAATTCATTACAATTGTTTAGGTAATATATGAATCGACGTTCATATACTTTAAACTAACATTTGTCATCTTATAAGTACCATGAATATTATCAGTGATCAGTCTATAATATTTTTGATATACATTTTACAATTTTGTCCATTGGATCGTTAACCTAACTCAGTCGCCGGGCATCGTAAGAGTCGAGGCTTCCATCTTATATTGTAATATCTACAATTTATACACAACACGAAAATTAGTCATAAGTTCGACCAGGACCCCAATTCTCGCACCTTCGACATGCGTATTCGCTCGATTTGCTCGAATGAAATTGACAGTTTTCTATGAATATTCGAATTCATTCAAATATTTCAAACGGACACGCAAATCGAAAGCGACAGAATTAGGCCTCTGGACCTAGATTCTCGCGCTTTTGACATGCATGTCCGCTCGATTTGCTCGAATGAAATAGACAGTTTTCTATGAATATTCGATTTCATTCGAATATTTCAAACCGACACGCAAATCAAAAGCGCCGGAATTAGGCCTCTGGGCCCCGATTCTCGCGCGTCTGGGCATGTCCGCTCGATTAGCTCGAATGAAATTGAGTTTTTTATGAATATTCGAATTCATTCGAATATTTCAAACCGACACGCAAATCGAAAGCGCCAGAATTAGGCCTCTGGGCCTAGATTCTCGCGCTTTTAACATGCTTGTTCGCTCGATTGAACTGACAGTTTTCTATGGAGATATGTCGGTTTTCATTCGAATATTTCGAACCGACGCGTTAGTCGATAACGCCAGAATTAGGTCCCAGATAAAGGAACATGTGAGCAATTTTGGTTCATCCTAACACTAATTCCAAATATATAATAAATAAATTAATAAAACCCAGTCGGCTGCAATCTTATGCTGCCCGGCAACAATATATTGTCACAATCTTAATAGTAATGGAGAACATATTTATTATAACTTATCTACGTTTTATACACAATGACTTAGGTTTCAACATTTTGCTTCTTACAAATATTCGAGCAGAGATTAAAGACTAATCATATTATGATGTAGCGGAACAAAAGCGGACCGGCGCAGGCGCGGAGGGGCGCTCGGCCGGGCTCAGAAAAGACAGGACAGGAAGAGAGACAAACAGATCCGAATACGGAATTGGAATAAAAAATCTACGCCGATTTTAAGGAAAATCAGATTAAGATTTTTCGATAAAAAAAGATTTCACTAATCATCATAATCATAGGAACAATAATTAGTCAATCACAAATAGTGATGCAGAACTATCGATGATCCACTATCGATATTTTCATCTCACAAATTGTATAATACTATTGGTGAGTTTCAATATTATAGATAGTATTAATAATAGAAAAAGTATAGTATCATCACGACCGTTTCCCTTTCGGGGTGATCAGAAACCACGCTTATAAAAAAGCGAATTTACTTTTAGCCAACTTTACTAAAGGCCAATAAGAAATATCACAAATAATATTAATTAATTAAATTTAAATTAATAAATATTATTGTGTATCCAGGAATCGAACCCGGTACCTCCGAGTCTAAATCCACGGACATATCAATAATTAATTATTAAATAATAAGTAATTATCAATAGTTTACTGGTCAGGAACAACATTAATATCTATAGTATCGATAGTGGACTATCGACCGCATCACTAATCACAAAAATATTATAATTAGGTATATAAACGTAAAACGAATGCGATGTCCATATTTTTTTGTAATTAGTCTACAATATAATACGCACGGTTTGGCTTGGATACTGGTGCTCGTGACGATTGAGAGATCAATGCATATGTACACCTCTACAAAATAAATATATCCGAACTTTTAAAACTAGCCGTCTATTCACAGTGGTCATAATACAACACTACGCTATATATACACGCGGCGCACAGCCAGGTTCGCACAAGCGTCCGTACTCAATAAATTAGATACAAGTCTGTCACTATCACTACACTTGGGTCGCGAACGTCGGCGGCAAGCAGTGGTCGTCCAGCACGTACACCCCTCCGCCTTCCAGCGCGCGCTTCACCAGCGACGTGTCACTGCAACAACCGAGACTACACGTTAATCGAGAACACAACATGAAATAATAAAAAAACAGTTTGGACAAAAAAGATTGTGTGAGTGTGCTGTCGATAAATGGAGAGTGGATAAATACAAAAATTTCAAACTGCATTCATTGTTATTGTTAAGCTTAGCTGTTAAGTTAACCCTCTTGCTCGCACACTCAATCATTTTAAAAGATTTTTTAAGTCGAAGTATACATTTGAAATATAACATTATCTATAAAAGTGTGCCAAAAAAGAAACAAATGAATGTGCACAGGCAAGATTTATGCATTTTCCACCAGCTAAAAAGTTTTAATGGACAGTATCAAGTAAATACTAAAAAAAAATGTCCCTGAAGGGTCGCCTCTAGAGGACATTTTTTATTAGGCTTAGTATATATAAAATTTTCTTTAGAATAAAGTCAGTTATGAAAAGATGATGTTTACCTGTTAGCGCAGTAGGCGGAGTCCGCGGATAAGGATGACAGCCGCGGGTCGAGCGCCGCCAGCAGCCGCGCCGCGCTCTCAGTATTTAGCGTCTTCCGCTTGCATTCTTCTGCCGCCGCGTTGTGAGCGTTCTGGCACTGCGCGTCCGGCTGGTGCTCGCACTTGCCCCACGTGTTGCGGATGACTCGGCCGGCGCCCGCGTTGGCGGCGTTCTGCGCGCGCGCCTCCTCGTCCTGCGCGCGCCTCGCCCGGGCCCGCCGCCGCCGCACGCACGCCACCGCCGCCGCCGCCGCCAGCGCCGCGCCCGGGACCGCCGCCGCCAGCGCCGCGATGAGCGCCGCGTGCCGCCCCGACAGCCGCTCGCCGTCCGCGCGCCGCGCCGCCGGGCCCCGCGCCAGCTCCTCCAGCGAGAACCCGCACGCGCGCCCCCCCCACCCGGCCGCGCACGCGCACTGGAACCCGGCCACTCGGTCCCGACACGTGCCGCCGTTCTTGCAAGGAGCCGACGCGCACTCGTCGACGTCCACGCTGCAGTCTTTACCGGTGAACCCGGCTCGGCATCGACACTCGTAATCGTTATCCAGGACGAAACATTCCCCTCCGTTCGCGCAAGGTTTGGCCAGGCACAGGTCCACTCTGGTCTCGCAGCGCGCTCCCAGGAAGCCGGGCGCGCAATGACACTTCTGTCCGTCGACTAGATCCACGCAGGTTCCTCCGTGTTCGCATACGACTCCGGCGCAGTCGTCGACGTCGACTTCGCATCGAGCGCCTCGGTAGCCTTTTTCGCAGGTGCACTTGTATCCGTCTCCCTGTCTGCTGCAGACGCCTCCGTTCCTGCAGGGTCCGGCGGCGCAGGGGTCGGTCTCCCTGGCGCAGTCGGGTCCGGCGAGTCCGGGCGGGCAGGCGCAGAGGAAGCCGCCGGGCCGCGGATGACAGGTGCCGCCGTTGACGCAGGGTCGGTCGTCGCAGGAGACGCGTCGGGTCTCGCAGCGCGCTCCGTCGTAGCCGGAGGGACAGGCGCACACGTTCTCTCCGCCGTCGGGCACGCAGGCTCCTCCATTGAGACAGGGCCGCGCAAGACAGGAATGTAGCGACTTGCCGCAGTCCTGACCGGTGTACTCCGGAGGACAGACGCAGGTGTAGGAGCCCTGGCCGGTGTTGTGGCACGTGCCACCGTTCCTGCACGGTCCGTGGTTGGTGCAGTAGTTTAGGTCCTGGTTGCAGAAGAGCCCGCCCCAGCCCTCCTGACATATGCAATCCCAGGGCCGGGAGCAGGTGCCGTGCACGCAGCCGGGATGCCGCTCGCACTGATCGCACATCTCGCCAACCCAACCAGATTTACAACTATAAACAAATAAAAATATGGTTAGTCTTTGCCCTAAAAGATGATAAGCGAAATACTAATATTGATGTTGAAAGAAGAGTTAAGATAACTTACTTGCACTCGTTGGGTTTGGAGCAGGAGCCGTGCTCGGGGTGACAGCCGGGCAAACAGTTCGCTGTAACAATAGAGAAGTTGCATTAAAACACATCCGTTAGCGAGACCACCGCCTTCAAGGCCGGCACGTATGGTCCATCCTTTCACACTCGGCAAGAGCGTGCCTTAGGTTAAGGGGAATGAATAAGTAATGCATCCTATAGGAGACACGATCGGGACTCGCAAAGAAAACGCTTCTTAGAACTGAAGCTAAGACAATGGCTATTAGGGAACAAGTAGTATTGAGTTTATTAATATACCCAATATTTAATTGATCCCTTTAGAAATTCTTCCTAAGTAAGCTTTTAATTTAACAAGGTGGATAATTTACTATGAAGTAAATTTAAACCATATTCTGTGTATATAACTAATTACCTACTATTGCAACTTTTTAAACATAGATTTAAAATATGCCAAAACACTAAAACTATGGTAATGGCGGTTACCATTTTATTCTCCGAGAACGGTTACAGGGTCGAGACAGAATGTTAAACGGAAAAGTTGCATCCATAGCTGCATATCTGGCTCGTCGGCCATTCGGTAATGTATGTTAAGATAGCGTAAAAGTTGAAGTTTTGAAATAAGAACGTCGTGTCGGTCGGATGCGCACGCGCAAGTTATCGGAGCGAATACGAAGGGGGCGTGCGGGGACCAACCGTCGTTCGACCGTTACTATAACTACGTCTATTTAAACAAATTACTAGAAAGAAATGTAATTTCTAGTGTTGGACCGAAACACGAATTCTAGCCAAAACCAACTAGTTTCTAAATCCTCCAACCGCCCATCAGTACTATTATTTTTTGTTGTGTTCTCTCGATGGATGACGAATGAGATGATAGGGAAGGCAAAAGGTCTAGCCCATACAGCCAAGTCTGACGTAATGTATCTTTCTTTTTTAGGAGTTAATGAGGTTATCATTATATTCCAGATGTTGCAGAATTTTTCTTGGAGTCACTCGCGGCATTATAGCCCAAAACACCATAGGTACAATAGGGAGTTCACAGCGCGGGAAAACCGCATAAAATAAACTGCGACTTGTGCCCCATATTTAAAGTCCAATTTATCGTTTTCCATAATTATTTACATTGTAGCACATTATTAAACAAAAGAACACCACTTTTGACTAACAATATCCACAGTAAATTAATTTACAAAACAAAAACTTACACTTGACATGTTTCTTAAAATAATTAATAATAAAGCAATAGAGTGAATATAATATATTATCGTTGAAACAACCTGTGTGTCTGAAATTAGGAGTCGTTAAAATATGTATTTTATATATATATATATATTTTTTTAACGACTATATATATAATATATAAGTTAGTTGTGTAGGCCGCACGATCTGTCGCCTACGCCTTACCCTCAACTTAAAAAAAAAATGTATGGCATAAGGCGTGTGCAATTGGACTCGATACCGACTGTACAGAACGACTCTGCTGTAAGACTGCATATATCAGTACTATATGTCAACTAGCTGTCCCTATATGACCGGGGCAACCTTAGTACAGAGGTCTTTTATTGAATTAAGCATATACAATATAGCAAAATATTGTTCAATATGTAAATATTTTTATGTCAATAAATTATTATTATTTTAGCCAGAAACCAACCGAATTTTTTGTCTACCAAATTTGAATTTACATCCAAGCACTTTGTAGCACTTTCAAAGCAAGCTAGATGGCGTATGGAAAATTATATCTCGCAAGCAGTTTGCCGAAACCGCCGTATATATACATATGTATACTCTTGTTTTGTTTTAATATTTGTATTTTCTTAAAAGTGTGTTACATCAATGGTCTTTTTATTCAGTAGTGAACACACTAGATTAAACTCAACAACTATGTAGTCGAATGGAGTGTTGTTTATTGTTGCCTTTGGCAGTGCATAAAGTTAGTTCCAAACATTGAAAATTGGCTCGTTAGATCGCGGCGGAAATCTCAGCTCAGACGGAATTGGTTACTAACGAAAACAGATTAATTCCAACGAGCAGGATTTCGCAGGGATTTCTAGACTGTAAATAGGTTTAGCTTGGTTGGGCGAGCGCAGACAAAAGCCCCCGAAACTGTCAGTTCCCAAACGGCGTCGGAATCTCGCAAAGAGGATTATTCTAATCTAATAAGCTGTCTGTGGATTCGGCTACTGAGCCCGACAAATGATAGAATCCTTATCCGTAGAAGCGACCTTAACCGATCTATTATCCGAATAAAATCCACTATGCCTGTGTAGACAGCGACAGGACATTAATTTCGTTGCGAATTATTTTAATAAAATAATCTTTATGTAATGCTCGTAACCTAACGTATTTAAAATATAAGGATTAATATCGTATTTGTGTGCTTGCTTTCCAATTACCGCTTTAAAATTGCCCATTTTTTTAAGTATTGAAATGGATATAGTATGTTATCCTTAAGAGATAGACATATGCCATCCCGGGCTTTTTTGTAGACCTATATAAGATATACATTTCGACCAAACATTATTTTGTTATAATCTCAAAGGGTTTCGGCAGCGTTATCGTTGAAAGCTTGCGACGACTTTTTTTTTTGCGTCACCTTTTTCAAATATCATTCATGTAATGTATCATCTGGAACAGACAGACAGATGCGGCGGAGGACTTTATTTTATAATATGTAGTGAAGTACGCTAATAAAAGCGGCAGTGATGGGATGGGATTTAAAATTTCGACCTTCTACGTATCTATCTTAACTATTAAAACAATTGGCATTTTGTGACGGGCGCCATAAAAGCGGCAGATCAAAGCTTTATTAATAAATTCGAGTGCTCCGCTTGTAGCTTATTGCTCATTACGACAACACCACTTGAGGCTTCTTATCGTGGACTTAAAACAGTAGGTAAAACGGGAGCCATAAAAATTACACTTCAAAAACAATTTCAGGACATAAGTGGTCTAAGAACCCGGAGTGGTCGCCGCAGGGAGGCTGTTTGTTTTCGATCCCACCATTGGGCTATTAATTGTGGCCACGGACGTTGTCGTATCGATTTCTAATGAAAGGCTATGGAGTACCGCAATGCGCCCCCAAGGCTGTTCGTTAACTAATTGTTGGAGAATCGAGGAATTCGTGATACAGTCACCAAATCAGAGAGATCGTCTTTAAAAAAAAGACAAGTGGCCTTCCCTGAGGAGGTGCGAGTATCGCCCACGTGTGTCAAGGCGCATATATTGAACAGAAACGGTCCCCAAGGAACATCTGTCGATCTATCTGACGAGCGGAAACGTATGGAATCGCATGGTTTTCGCACAATAATATTCGTGAGAACGCAACGATGAAAATAATTAGATGAAATTAAGCGCTCGTAAAGGTTTCGCGTAATAGGACGTTTACCGTATTATTAAGGTAGAGAACGGGAGAGAATATGGTCTCCTCTCTCGTCTGTGTTAATACGTTCGGGACATGCAAATCTGTTTTGGGTTTAAGCGTTCCCAGAAGGGAAGATCCCGTTTGAAGGCAGATGGAGATTCGTGACACGGTCAGGGAAGTTCAGCCGATGCGAGGATTCAAGGTGTTTTGACCCGGTTTGAGGTCTGTGTGTTGACTATTTGTGAGTGTGTGCGTGCCTTTAAGCGTTGTTTTCATTTCATTATAGCTGCTTCTCGCTTTTACATTTTAGTAATCGCCGAACCAACTTTGCAATGCAGGGTTGTACATATTTTCTTAACTCAATTAATTCGAAAAGCATGAATAGAATAATCCATGTCTGATAAGCTTTATAAGCTAAGTAACTGATAGTCAGTAATTAAATAAAAATAAAATAAAAATAAAAAAAAATAATTTTGCGTTTTGTTTATGTTGAAATATAGATTGTCGTTTAACTATATCAACTAATAATAGATGTACAAATAAAAAGATCAGCAAGTACCATTTATGTCAAAGAATGTAATTTGGCTTAGTCAAATCGCACACACAGCCGAGTCGAGAGGATTAATTAAAAAAAAACCTTGACTTATAAAATTTGAAACTTTTAAATTCCTTTACGATCGCGTTGTAAACCCTGTGTTGGAGGGAGATGGTTAGTTGTTTGTTGTCTTTTTCTGGCGTGGTTTTTTGCCTCGGCTGAGTGTGGGAACGTGGTAGCAGGTGTAGTGCTGAGATTGCGAGGCGACATCCGTTCTACCACAATTCACCATCTCGGTAAGCCTCCTTTGTTACACAAACCGAACGCATCTGACCAATAGCGATGCGTTTTTGTTTGATGCACTTAGATTGATTGATACATGTTTATTATTAAATGTTCTTTATTCAATTGGATTTTTAATTCTTTATAATATTTAGAAGATGTTTTAATATTATTATTAGTATATTAAGTTTTAATTATTTTTTTAAAGAAATGTTATTTTGTATAAATTTATATTTTTTAAGTATCATCACGACCGTAACTTATTATTATAGTAATTTGCTCATCATGGCAAGTGGCAAGTTTGTCAATGTCTCTAGCGTACAAGAATGGAGAAATATCAGCAGTAAATTATTGTGTCCCGACCAGAAATACAACCTGGTACCTCCGCGTCTAAATCTACGGTCAAGGTAATCAATATTATTATTTTTATTTACTAAGATACTCGTATATTATAACAAATGTATACTTTAGTACATTAAACCTTAGACAAATAATTCTTAAAAGCAAAACAACTTTCAAGACGTTTTTGTTTTAAAATTAAGCCTAGCTCAAACAACTATAAGCTAGGTGGATTAATTTTTGGTTGATTAATGAAGCAGAATTCTAAAGTATACATGGAACTATTGAAAATCAGCTTTGCTATCTGCTTGTACCTACAGGGCCTTAAGTAGGTAATGGATGTTAATGTTAGATCTCCGGAGTATGTTTACAAATTAACCGCTCAATTGTGTTTGTTAAAAGTAAACAAACTCTCGTAACATCCTTTCTAAATATTACTAATTGAAATGTTACTAGAATTTGTCTCTTACAATATAATTGATTTATAAACTAATGTGAATATACACGGGAAGGATTTTTTGTTAATAATTAAAATTAGGTATTTTTTGGTTAAATAGTTTGGTTACTAAATAAAATGCGAAAACGGTAAGGTATTTTAAGGTGGGTGAAATTGAAATTGAAAAAACAAAAGGTATTTTATTGGTAATACAGCCGTAGAAGTAATAATTTGTTATTTTGTTTATTCATAAAAGACCCTGGCCATATTTTGACAGATTACTTACTAACGAAGGTTACTTGTTACTTAAAAAGTTATACGCTACAATAACTATAAAACAAAGTTTAATGTTAAGTATTTTAACAGTTTACAGTAATAACATATATACTAATAGCTGTGCGCATAGCTATTATTATATTTTAGTTGCATTAAATAAATTATTATTTGTGTAAAGAACTTTATGTGCTACATTTAGGCCAATTTAATTTTGAATTTAATTTAAATACCTAACAACCAAAGATTTTTCGTACAAGGATAACGCGTTCAACAGGGAAATCTATTTACGAAATTTTGCTTCTTCGTAGATCTTGATATATTTGTTTATGCGAGTATTACCTATTAAATACACACACACATACATACACACTTTATTTACAGTCCTTCAACCAATTTATTGTTTATGTTACAGTTTACGATAAATAGCTTTGGTGTCTGTGGCTGATGGGTAGGAATGAATACATATTTTCTTCCGTCTTGTTATTGTTTTCTTTGCGTTTTTGTTGTATTTTGTAAATCTCCTTAATTTTATGCACTATTTGTTTTTGTTGATTTCTCAATCTGTCTTCACAGTGGATTTATATTTTTGTGTATAATTTGTGAACCCATTCATGGCCTTATTTATTGTGTAAAATTTTATAATATTGTATTTTTGGTTATGCTGTTGGAGTTCCAGATAAATAAATAAATAAATTAAGCACTATTATTTTTTATCTTCTCACCTCGCGGTTTTACGCAACATAAATATTTTTATCGAATTAAGCATTTATTGATGGGTCCGTTTTCGACCGCTAATGGTGTATCTACCTAATTTTAAGATCATTGCTTTTTATTTTTTTACCAGTCTATGGCGAAGGTCGCAGGAAACGAAAATGTCCTAATTTAAATTTTACTTATACGTTTAATAACTTCATTAATTTAAAAACATTGCCGGTGCTAGGGCCGTGACGGTAGCCCAAAAAAAACCATAAACTATTTTTAAAAAAAACTGCTTAATAAGTCCTAAGACTCCTGAGTAATGGTGACGTGAAATAAAACGAGAAAGTTATGGCCCGTTAAGGAAAATCATATTATAATTGTGATTGTTCCCATGGACTCAGTCAATATCAATTATACTAAGACATATTATAAGCACTTGTATAGTAATAACTTTATTTTCGTCCATTTACTTGGCCCTAATCTGGCCCCAATCATAATAAATATACAATAGTAGGATTTTGATAATTACAACTAATTAATTGCGTCTTTTTAATTAATTAATGCAATGGACAAGATTTTTTTATTATTTATGTAAAAAGGTAACCTAACCTGACACTAGCTTTTAAGGTCAAACTCCCGCGACAATAGGCATCCTTTGCCACACTCAATGGACCCGGCACCCGCACGGTGAATTCATAGAATGCTAAGAAGATTGTTTTCTTTATACCCCAAAGTCAATTATTAAAAGTGGATTTATTTGAATGAATGAACCTAACACTAGCTTTTAACGTCAAAATCCCGCGACAATAAGTGAATCAAAAAAATTAACGAAAAGTCAATTGTTACAATTTTGAAATTTTCTGTCCTAATTTAATATAATAGCTATATTAACTCTAGTAGTGTTTGACTCTAACGACTAACATCAGTGCCTATCGCTATACCGGCTTGAAGTGCTGAATACATTGTATTATTGGACTTTATATGTCTATGCAATTATGATATTTTATGAAAGGAAGTGTCGTGGCGAGAATGAACTAAAAACCGCCATTCCGTAACCTGTTTTAATGAGGAAGACCAAATTGTCGCTCCATATTTAAATGCGTATGTAGTACACGCGAATTAAATCCCCAAATTTCATCATTTTTGGGAGCATGACGGTATTATAATCACTAAATATCATTATTTAAAAGGGTTAAACGGTTTGCGTTCTCTCTCGCTCGCACAATTTAACTTAAATATTATAATTATTTAATATTGTAATTCTTTTATATTCTTTACTGAAGATACATACTCGTATAGATATAAAAATAAAAAATAAATATATTTATTTCTCAATTCCTAAACACAATAAATTATTTGTTTGTGATATTTATCGAGTTTGGTACGCTAGAGACATCGACGAACTTGCCACTTGTCATGTTGGGCCGATTGTAAAGTTGGCTAAATGTGAAACCGCTTCATTAAAATTAAAATCTTTTTTTTTCTTGTTTTTGTTTACTTTAATTTTTTTATGGAACAAACATTGTAAGTATATACAAAGTTCCAATACAAGGTTTTTTAATAAGTACTAGGCGGACTGATGGTGGTAATTTGCCCAGTCTGCCGGGGCGGGGATGTAAATCCACCGTTCGTGCCGATAAACCCAGTAAAGTGTATCCACACGTTTTGGGATCAGAGTCGAATTGCCGTCATGCCCAGTCAAGTCGGCATAGTGTTAGGGACTGATATCAGTCATGAGTGTTTGATTCCAGTTGCTAACATTCATGTACCTTGAGCCTACCATCAGGTGGGCGCAAGGTCACATATCGTCATTTCAATGAAAAAAATATGCACAAATTAAGACTCATACCTGTGGTACAGTAGTCGCCAGACCACCCCGGCAAGCACACTTTCTTCCCCTCAGGCGAGCAGTTAAAGTGACCGAAGTTGTCATTTCTAGGTCTGCAGAAGGTTTCACAGCCAGCACCGTAGTAATGTGGTGCGCACGTCACCCGGTATGACAGCCGAAGATGGGCGTCTCCAATTCCACCCCAGCGCTGGTCCTCGTCCACCCAGGGTCCTCCCACATCAGCTATGCTCTGCTTCGTCATCCGCGCTATCAAATTGTCTGAAATTGCAACGAAAAACAATAGTTTAAAAGCCGATTCACATGCATTTGTAAATTGTTTATTTATTGTATGAAAATTAATATTTAAAAAAATGTCTGAAATAGCTGTCTGCTAGCAAGGAACAGTCAGCTGAATAGGCATAGTGCCTGAGAATAATAAACTTAATTTCAATAGTGGATAGCAGTTGTAAAGAGGTATTGTCTTGTATACGATTAGGTACCTACTACGTACTAAAATATAGCCAAATATTAAATGTTTAATAATTCAAATGTCACGTATTATAATAATAATAATAATTAAGGAATATGCAACTTTGTCGTAAGGTGTAAATAGATAATAATAATAATCACATCACAGCCCCTAGAACATAAGTCCTAGAAATAGAATTTGGCCTAAACTCGCCATGCTGGCCAGGAACAGTGGTGTTGTAAATCTAGGACTACGTACGTAAGAAAAGTGTATTTCTCATTGGTACATGCCGGGGTTCAAACCCACCGGTTTAGGATATTAATAAGCGTTCTTACAACCGAGCCACCGCCGCTCTATGATATAATTATTAAAATTATTTAACATTAAATATATAACAAGACAGGTAGGCTAATCGTCACATAATCAAATTTAAAAAAAAAACCTTTAATAACACTATTTAACAATAATATTATTTATACCTAAAATTTAGATTGGAAGTCCTGACCCCTGTCATGGATAATTCTGGATGACAGAAATCAGATCAATCCCATTTATTAAAACATAAAAGCTTAACTAAGTACAAAAAAAACAGTACTATAGAACTGTATGTAGGTATTTCGTAATAGAAAAAAAATAGTCTATTGCCGATGGGCACTTTTATTTATTCCAACAGCAAGTAAACACAATATTTTTAAATTTTATACAATACATAAAACCATGAATAGTACACAATTCATATTTAAAAAATCTTGGGCATAGCTTTTCTGAGAGACGTAATCGATCTTAGACGATTCGTCAGGCAGTCTTTTTAATCTTAGTTAATTAATATTCATAAATTGTTTAAAATTAATCGGAAACTACTGATGACACTGGATCTTAAGAGAAAATCGTAAAAGCCAAGCAGCACCAACTTTGTCAATATTTTGTTTATGATCGTGGGAAAGGGTTTTACAAGCAAATTGACCTGTTAATATCGACCGTTTGACGCCCGCATTCGACCGTGAGATTTCATTGTTCGACGCGATTCACTGTTTTGATTCCGTCCTATTGTCTTATTAACAATTTTAACTATGCCTTAATAAGATTTGAGCGGCTGTGGGATCGCGGATTACGTCGAGCACAGGAGTTAGAGTGGTATCGGTCATGAATAGTTATGGCACGTCTAGAAGGAAAAAGTGGTCAGACCAGAGCCGGGAAGTCTCGCTTATCGCATGACATAACTGCCAAGCAAAAACTAGTCCGTGAAAACTACCCGCAACTCGTCGAGATTTATAAAAAAACACATGTCCATTCATCAGAGGAATAAGCGAGTCCGGAGGCATGCTGAGAAACCTCAGCCGCGACCAGTTCCCTTTGCCTTTATTTATTTCTCGTCGTGTATGGTGCCTTTTTATTCGTGTTGCAGCGAGGACGCCGGTACATTCCTAAGCGCCCGTAATCTCAACAGATAAAATTAAACCAGACGCGAAACAAAATTAAAAGGGATATAAAAACGATCGATCCGACTAATTTGGTGGCGTATGGTATTCGATGAGGCCCTTTGTTCTGGCAGTGACGGTTCTGCGTTCGTCAGAGTTACGGAGTCCTGCATCATTTACCGGTTACACACCGATCGTATCTGTTAATAAATCTATAAATTATGGGGCATGGCGGCCGCCGCCTGTCCGTCCAAAATGCTATCAGCCGACAATAAATATCAATTTATTCCAACCTGCAAGTTGTCGACGTATCCATAGAGCGTCGAATGGGGAACTCCCGCGACGTATCGATGGAAGTGAACGTGAATAAACGTAGGACTTCAATAAAGAGTGAGTTAAAACAATAAAAGCTTATCGGATTCCCTTCAAACATAAATAGCAATTTATATGAGAGGCGGGCGTAATCGAATACGGCAGTAAGTTCAAAGAAGCGTTATTAAAGAGAACTGCAACACTCGGTTCGAAGGAAATTAGAAAAATGATGTGTGGGAACGCGGTCCGCTCGCCGATGTGCAATTTACTCGAATGTGCGCCCGAGAATTATGGCAACGTGCACTTGGTGATTCAGCAAGCCGTCAGGGCTGTCCCATCACCACTCAGCAATACCAACCGACAACCCGTGTACACTAGCTTTACACAACTAACTCAAATGACACCATAAATACGTTATACAAAAGTAGTACACCACGACCATAAAGATCAAATTTTGACAACCCTAACGATTCATTTTGCGGATGCAATTTGTAAGAAAATTGCATACGTCTTAAGACGTTTTTGTGTTTGAGTTTCAACGTTCGACAAACATAAACAGAACCGACCGGTTCATTTCGACGCAATCTCCTCAAAAGGATCGGCATAAATTACAGCCATCATCCTAACTCAGATTCCGATTGTAACAATATTAAATGAAGGTGTACCCGGTCGTCTATCGTCCCTATTAATATAATTCCAATTCACAAATAAATAACACATTTAAAAGGAGGCTGGGGCCGGTACGTGCCGCGCCGACCGCCGACGGATAACGTGTAATTACGGACCAAGGGGTCACTACAAATAAAACGGACTCAAGAAATCCGTATAACAAACTCCGATCGACAAAACAAAAGAAAGCGAAACAACCGATAATTTAGGTACGAGTTTCGCTACGAATGCTATCGGTACGCGTCAATTTAGCTGCGATTTTGGTAAACGATCTGAAAGCAGCCTCCGCGCGGGCGTCACGCGAGCATCGCCGCGGGGAGGGGAACTTCCGCCGTAATGATCGATCGATCAATAAATAAGGCCACCGGATGCGCATACGCTGCTCTCCTTCATTACATCTACGACTAGGAACATCTCATTAGCGGAGGAGTAGACGCTGGCAATGAAATCGAAATCGCAAGTCTGAAAGTGGAGTCCGCGAATCGGCGTCTGCGGTCGGTCGAGCTGGTTCGACGGCCCGACGCAGCCGCGCATCATTAACCCAGACGCACCTGCCGGAGGCCGCGTCTATGACGAAAAAGGAATTTGATGAATGGGTTGTGTACACAAACGGTCGCGCACTCGTCTCTGTTTATAAAACTGTCCACTCCGAGCGCTCTCGAGGTGAAGCCGCCCGCTCCGACGCCATTCGTATTCAAATTGGAGTGCCTCGTAAGGGGCTTTGACTCCTCCGAGGAAGCGGACTAGATAAATAACTCTCCACTTCACGGCCAACGAGCGTTATGAATAATGTTTAAAACAAATCTAAGCAAGATTATAGCATCTATGAAATTGTACATTTTGCATAAAAACGACGCAATAGATTTTTTATTTAATAATAATAAATTCTCCATTATTTTATAAGAATATGGGCATTTTCGCTCTGCGCGTAGCAACCGACAATTTAAACATTCATAATTCCACTGTCATAAAAATAATGGGAACTCGAAAATAGCTATTAGGCGCATCAAATGCGCTTTCAATCGCTTATCTATTAGAAGGTACAATCAAATCAATAGTAGGCTATGAACCGGCAACGAGATAAGCATAGCCGTCACAACATAACTGTATCGCTAATCGCATCGTAGTCGTGTAATGTCAAACAAAGCGTCGGAGGCGCGCGGTGCGGTAGCGGGCCCCGCGGCGGACTGGTTCCTCGCCGGCCAGGTTCGCGTAATTACCACACTGGCCGCACAAAATCTCTTATCACCGCTTTTCACACGCTCTTTTTCCCGTTTCTGAATGAGTCTGACGACACGTGAATCGCGCAGGATACTAAACAGACAACGGCGACGGCCGAAGTGTGCTCGCCTATTATCTGGAGAGAATATGCTTAGCATCTGTCGACGGCCGTATCCTGTGGGCCATACTCGCCTGTTATATCATAAATTCAACCTTCCGGAGTACCTTCCGTGATTTTTTATCGAGTTCAAGCCCTACGACGACGAAAGACGAAGTGTAAACAAAAAAAAGTGTTTCCCTCCGAGCTAAGCTTATTTTTTAGCTGCGAGTAAACAAGCCCGGGCCCGTTACCGCGCACCAGGTGCCAGACGACCGCCTCGGGGTCTACTCACAAAAGATTTGGGAGCGCCGCGACGTGAAAATTGCTTACCGGCTGAGAAACCATTGTCAACGGCGATACATTATTTGTTTAGATCGAGAATTCCTTTATGCGTTTTCATGCCGTGAGCCAGCACTATTCATAGCGCTACAATTGAATGTTTATCTATGATATATGAATTCTTTATACTCGGCTTGCCATTATTCTTAAGAACATTCATCTTATTATTTCAGAGAAGATGACATGCGTTAAAATTTTAAGCTGTCCTTTCTGCAGTGCTGATCGTGCAGGGTTTATTTACGTTAGATTTATCGAGCTAGGCGTTAATAATGGTCTTAGCTGCATCTGCTCCCGAACGGACAAAAACGGTTCGTGATTTAATTAAGCATTAGACCAATGCTGGGATAGTGAGCACAGTCGGCGTACCTACGTGCGTGTAACCTGTTATTATCGTTGATTAGATTTCTGTTGAAAACATTTCTCAGTAGTGGAGGCGCCGCCCATAGCTCCCGAGCCACATTAAAAGTATACCCGCATCTCCGTGGAGGCTAATGATTTTCGGTAAACCGGCTCCCAGACACACCTCATCCTATCTTAAATCTCTTTTAGTAAATCACAATCGTATTTTTGTTATTCGGTCAGGAGTTAGTAATTATTTAGGTCAGAGGGCAGCGGATATGAAAATCTAATTAAATGGTAGGCGGGGCAGGGTTACCGTGAATGTTAATCTATATCATATGTAAATGTTTAGAGTTAAAGGAGGCATGTGATCAAGAACGGCTCGCGCAGTTATTGTGATGATGTATTGACGGCCCAGCCGGTACCAGGATTGTTTTTTTCGGTCACGCCATGTCGCATGTGCCGAGGGCCCTCTGCATGATATCGACAAGTCGAAATGAGCCAAACTTATTGATCATATCGCCGATTCGATTGTAAATTTAAATGATAAATATCTTCAAATTATTTGTGCACATGGGTAGGCCGTGTTTTAATTTGTTGGGCGAACCGCGCACGCTATTGGACGTGTTCTGCCATACCCTCGTTACGAAGGTTACGCTTGGGAACGGCGAGGCGGCGTAGTTCGGCGTGTTCGGTCAACGGCCATCAGAATACATTAGAACATTTCTACTAAATTTGAGTCCTACAGAAGGCTGTGTTTATTAGAATATAAGGAGCATTGCGAAGCTGCTCACGCGCGGCGCGGCGTGCTCGGAACGCTAAGCGCCGACGCCATGGGAACATTTTTGTCTTCCACGATATGATAATATGAGCATTCAAATATACATACTGTCCGTTAAATGCACGATAAACACCCAGAATTACAGGAAAACCTGAATGACAGCAAGTCGTGGGCAGACTCCAAACGTGATTAGAATTTTATCATTATTGTGATTTTTCTTATTTTTTTGACATTTAATTGTTCAGTCAACTTAATATTATAATGCAACTCACCATCAGATCTTGACGTAGAGTTGACGTCGTGCCACGCTTCGACAATTAGCGAGAAAGTCACCTGAAACACAACAACATTATTAGTTAAATAAAGACGAAACCTTAAATCTATGTAAACAGGAAGTTTGTAAGTAATTATTATTGTCGAGCTGGCTAGGTGTGACGAGAGGAATGCTAAGGAACAGGATGATCGACAGGTGAACCGACGACCATCTGCCGCGATACTACGCGCCGGCCGCGCAAAAATTGTTTTATACCCGCTAAAAATAAAATATACGAATGTATAATGAGCCTCCGGTAACATTAATACGCTTATCGAGCGCCCAATATGGGATAGTGGAATGGTTTCATAGCTTCATAAAAAATAGGTACGGGTAAATGCATATCAGATAGGCCGAGCTATTGACATTTGTCGCTGTGTACACAAGGAGGCGAAACGGCAGTCGATTATGACGATAACGCCGAGTCAATACGCGGGAGGCACTATCAATGACTGCGAAACCTCCGCCCAGAGGAGAATACACTTTATGAAATTTCTCCCAGCGGCGAGGCAGCCGAGTTCACCGCCGACCGGTTATTTCTGGCCATAAAACACAGATCGAGGTTGCATCGCGACCCGCAGCAACCCGCCGTACCTAAGCACCGTAACGTCGACCGAAACTAATTGCCCAGACCTTTAGTTCAGTAATCCAACTTTAATTATACCCCAAAGTAACAAGTTGCTCATTATTGTAATACAATTACGTGGCTAAAGAGATAAATAATTATTTTTTTCCGTTGGCAGCGCCGTCCGCCGAAAAGGATTAGCCGTCGCGGTGTCGATTAAAATCGACGGGAGATCCGAGCGAGGAATATACTGACGACGATGATAAAACTGTAGGCATGTTTGCTGATGTTTCTTTTTTGGCAAGACCTGCGTTGTAATGGTAATTCCATAGATGTATAGAAAGTGGTAATAGCCCTTTAATAAGACTTGTTTAATCATAATGGTGATTCCGCGAGTGACACGCCGGCAGCTGCGCTCGGCGGATACCAAGGGGTCACAATTTAAATTCTTCCATTTGATAACGTCTGCTCAAGGAGTGATTCAATTTTGCTTACATCTGTCTTTACTAATTAGGTAAAAGTTATAGAGCTCGGAGCTTGAGATAGTCTATTTGCATAATGTATTAAGAAGAACAATCATTATTGTAGAAACTAATGCGAGAAATCTTTCGCGCGATCTATGACAGGAAAAACGTATTGTGATGGAGATATTAATTAAATATTATTGACACACGATGTTTAAACTATTAAATAATTAATAAGCGGCCTACATTTGATGATAAATGTAAAGTGAAACGTGAGTGAACTATAATTAAAATCTATAGATTGTAAACTTTATAAAATTAGGAATCAATTTGTTAAAGACACGATTAGCTGGTTAAGTGAGTTTTGACGAATAATAATGTGATTTGATTCATTATCCATGTATGCACACGGCACAGAAGGGACGTGTTACTGTCGATATGTGAATACAAAGCGGGTAACGACGGTAGATCGAACAGTTTTGATCATTACATCGATTAACATAAAGAAGTTTCACGTTTAGAATTTGATTTTGAATTATCAAATACGGTGGGTCTCGCTATTCGTATTGATTTGTTAATCTGGTATGGAGAACGCATTTCGGTCAGCTGTAGTGCCGTAGTAGTCGTTTCCCACGCCAGTGACTCGACTTCAGCCCATAAAAAGTAAGATACGTAAGCAGTACGTGTGCAGATAGCTTTTATAAACGTTTCAGAGTTGGCAATGTTGCAATCAACTGTCAAATATGACACTTTAATAAATAACAGAGATACGAGTAACTCGATTAGTCTTATGATTTTTATCAATTAACAAGTTAATTAAAGGATAATTGACTAAATATAATTATAAATCTATGCTTTACAAACTTGAATAAAATGCATTAATACTTATAATGTTAAGGTATTATCTTAAACTACGAGAATAATTAAGAATCAATATACAAAAAAAACCTCACAGCCCTCATCATAAACCCTTAAATAACGCGTTAAATTGTATTACGGAGTTAAGTGAAGCAACAGAATGATATCATACGGACAACGGCGCTGGAATTATTTGATAATCGTTTTATGAGGGTTCCCAAAGAAGTTACTTCCATATCGGAGCGCTCGTGATGTTATTTTGTTATTAATTAAAGATTCCGATATAAGGATACGTGGGAACTCTGTGAACTTAGTCACTTTGGTATTCAAAGAAATAGGACAAACAAGGGAGAAAAGAAATTATTAGGTGTCCACAAATATTTTGACACATCTTGAGTACACGTGTTCGGACACTATTGTCAGCTTTGGGGAATTTCTCAAAAAAGTAACGCCAGATGTTACTAGCAAATTATTGTCTAAAATATTAATTGTTTAAGAGCCCACCCAGTTATTGAAGCTTTTCGACTTCCCAACACAAACTTGTAATTATTGGAGTTATAAAATCGGTACTAAAGGTAAATTTAAATAGCGTAAACTAGGTGGGATTCAAATATAGAACAAGGTCAGGTAATTGAACGTTGGAAAACATGAAACTGATTACGCGGTCAATACTATAGAATATCGAAGAGATTCACAACTTACAAAAAACTACGGACCGCTTTCCAGTTTCGAAATATTTGGAACGCAAACACCCGGACAAGTGAAGGAGTCGTGATTTCATATTTCACACTTAGTTAGTGTGGTCTTATTTCCTTTGAACAGGTTAGTTCACTTAGGCATGGCTCTCGGTGTCGACAAGCGGACGAAACGCTCTTTACCAAAGCATACGTCAAATTAAAAGATATGCAAATTCGAATACGTCTGGTGATAAGACGCCCAGCGCGGAACGTGTTTCTCGCTTTATTAAAGCGTTTCCAGAGCGTTTAATTCAGATTATTAATGCGTTTAATTAAATTTATCTTCTATTTTGGAATCTCTGATCGTTGACCCGTGCATGATTCACGACTCGATTGTGGCACTAAATATTCTTTTACAGGCGACACGTTTGATGAATTAACATCGTGCGAACCGAGGACTTCCTGTAGCTACTCTCCCACAAAAAGTATCCAGGCCAAGCGAGGAGGTACGAGCAGACAGAATGCTAAGCAGCCCGGAGCGTGCGCAGCACGTAGCTTCGGTGAGCGGTACTACATGCACTATCCACTCACAAAACGACAAAGTTCAAAGGCACACAATACCAGTTTGTGTAGTATAACTTCGAATACTTTACAAAACGTTCGGTTAAACCGCAGTTGGTACAAACCTGATAAGTAAAGACAAATGAGACGTTCCAAAAGCAAATGTGACCTCGCGAGGCATTCGTCGTAACTGTGTCGCGGTCGTTCCAAATTTGAAATATCTCAGCTTTGAAGACATACCTACATAAGACTGAATGAACAAAAAATATGTGAAAATTGGAATAAAAAACTTTCATGTGCATGACATAATGGTAATTGAAATGTCAAGTAAAACGATTTGAGAAATGAGTGGCTGTGGCGGCGAAGGACCAATTAAATCCCACTAGCGTTTTCGCACGGTGGTCATAAAATGTTTTCATTTCCTACGCGGTGTAATGTCGACTGCAGCCAGTATATCCATGTCTACATCTCCATTATAGAAAAAATAATTGCCGTTTACATTAGTTGGAACAGTTAAAAAAGTTGTTAAACGAGCTGTCGCAGTGAAATATAATATCTGTGCTGACGATAAGTTTAGGAAAGGCAGCGCTAGAACATTAAAACGCGCGTGTAACCACTTTTTACCACTAACGACTCCGCTCACCAGAAACCAGATACGAAATAAGTCGGACATTAACAATTTATTACCCTCAATTACAATCATCGCGAAAAAATGGACTTCACCTCCGGAATTCGGGACTTTTAAATCGTCTCGAAAGCTAAAAACGACGATAATGCGAACCTTGAATTTCACGAGGAAAGGCATTGTAGGCATTCTGCCCCGAACGCCGGACCTGATCCGAGCGGCCAACTTCAGGAATTCCAAAAATTAAAATGTCGGCTATAAACAACGCAACGATTTGAATGAAGCATAGGAATTAAAAAATAAAACGAGCTGTAGATAACAAATTTTGGGTGATGTCCGCGCAGGTCGCCTCCGTAGATCGGAGCTCGGATAAACCTGAGAAGGGTTCAGCGATGAAATCGAAACCGACGAACAAATAAATATTCTAATGATCTGTTCGTCCGGAGATGTTTAATGCGAGAATGAGGCGAACGGATTACCCTGAAGACAGCCTCTTTATACGTGTTTCGACAGGATTCATCCGCGCATACATTCTCTTAATCTGATTTGCATACGCGACCACTAAACTATGTCTCGCAGGTGAGTAATTCTAAATTGCGGCATGTTTATATTCTAATCACGAGATGGTCGCTAGGAATGGAAATAAACTAAAAACATTTTATAGGTTCAACCGGAGCGATAACCTTCTAATCTCTAACATCTACAATGAACGCGTTAGATGCATTGTATTAGTATATACGAGTATGCCACCGTTTGAATCGTCAATAGCTAGATCTAACCTAGCCACATTCAAAAAGTCATCCTTATTTGCAAATTGTCTTTAATCCATACGGAAATTCTCAAACTGTCACAGACATCTGACGCGACAATAAATTCAAAGAAGACCGCACGTACGTAAATAGTACTCCATCCATACTAAATAATGGAGACGATTTATTTGTGCGGTCGCAAATACCAGCAGTGTTCGCAGTGCGAAGATTCCTAGAATCCGTGCGAGCATGATGAATAAAGCCCAAAACGTAAGGAATTTCATCATTGTAGATTTGAGACCCGACCGCGCCTTTGACAATACGTGAGAACGCTCTTGGTCTTGTAAACTAATAAAAATGGAACGCAGACATTTAAATCGGTCGCTCATTCATTTTAGGATCGAAGGGGCTAGCCGAAATAGGTATAGTTTTTTAATTAAACTTGATTGACACGCCCGTCGAATCAAGCAAAGCTTTTAATCCAAGCATTAAAATCCTGCAATGTAAAAAAATTAAAATACCTAGCAAATTACTTTTCGTCTATTATAAATCGGGCTCTTTGAACATTTTTATTAGAAGTCGTAAACGCTAAGAGAGACGCAGTTAAAACGTCAATATCTGATCGTTAAAGTTGGGAATCGAAAACGGAATGTTTTCATAAGACGTCAAGACCACTACACAATAACGAGTGCGGTAAACATATTGTCTATTCACGCTGATGAACTTATTTTCTTTATCTTTTTCGTCTCCCTGTAATCGCTATTTATGATCTTCCAATTTCGTCCAGCTCATTGTTATTTTAGCATGACGGACACCTTACGAAATAATTGGACTGTGATTTTGTACGTTTATTTAGGAGCGTATCGCTAGAAACAACACATTAATTGATAGCTTGCTTCTGGAATTCTTGTGCATTCGTTCGAGAACAATGTAGAAGCAATTATATTTGTTACGATTAAATTTGAAGCTTATGAAATAGAATGGCTGATGTAAGCGCGTCCTTACTTTACGAAGCCTGTTCTTTTTTATTTTGTTTAATTACTGACATGGAAGGCACGATATAAAGACGGTTTGAAGAGGAAATAAGACGCCGAATGAGGCATTCCACAGCTTTGGTAGACTTTATTAAAAGAAGCGGATGTAGGGGTAAGTATTTTAAGATGCCGCGCGCTGGTGGATTGAGATAAAGGAAATTATTAAGAGCTCTTTCCCTTGATAAAAAAACTTCAGAGACAGAAGTGCTGAGGTAACTATTGAACGTGTCTTCCCGAACAATTATATTAAGTTACACTTTTCATATTGGGTTTATACTTGCAAATCTTCTCGTGGTAAGCAAATTGAGGAACAAGTCGGCTTTAGGTTTTCCGTAATTGAAATATACTTACATAATGATCGTGGCATCGACACGCTCTCGGAATAATAATGGGGAAGCGTGCAACCGATTACAATTCGATCGCAATTACAAGCAATTCGGACGAGAGCCCCGCAAGTTTCGTGAGGACAAAATGTGGAATTGTACGGTTTTCTACGTGAAATGTATTGTTAATTACTTTCTAATGGAGAGCCGCTACGTTGGGATTAGCAAGAACAGACGAGTCTTTCACACGCGACTGTGACAATGGGCGTCTGTGTCACTAAGATACTCAGAAACTGTGAGCTTTACCGTAGCTTTAACTATTATTAGTGACGTCACGATGACCACAGATTAGTTGAATTACTATATAGTTATCATCAGATAACACAGTGCCGAAATACTTTAGCCAACTCTGAGAAACTTAATCTGTATTTACATGTTAAGCGAGCGATCCATGTAGAGCGTGAAACAATTTACGAAACATGCAAAATAAGTTACAATCTAGTGAATTAGTTACGCTCTTATACGTTCGTCGAGTTTCTTCATTATTATTAACACTGACTTTTCCAAGGTGTCCAAAATTTTGATAAAGTATTTGTTTTCAGAATAACTACTTAATTTGTATTTAACAAAACTTAAATAAGAAATTATTATTAATTAGATACAAAGCTAGATTATAAACTCATTATTATTGAAACGGATGGAAATTCAATTTGTTAATAAGCAGGTAGGTACTTATAGAATAAAATATAGATAGAACCTAATAGAAATCGGGTTAGTAATTTTGCAAAAGATTACTGTTAAAGTAACAACTTATTAAATTAATTAACTCATTAGTAAAAAAAGAAATAATGTTTTTAAATAAAATCCATTAGTAAATTAATCTGTCTAAGGTTTTTATGAAGTCAAGGATTAAGTGAATTTTAAAGATATTAGTTTGTCTCTTCTGATTTAGTATTGTTAGACAAAGAGAGATAAGTTGGCATCGATTGGACCTTCAGCACCAATGGAATCAACAATGAAATCTTTGTCTATTCATTTGGCCCAGAATTTGCCCCCCGCGTAGATTTGAACTCTAGTTTTTCACTTCACGGTTCGTGGAATAAGTACATAAAAACACAAATATGACCATAACATTAAAACTTAGTGATTAAATTAACCTTAATTAAATGGCGCAAAGTCTCACGGTAAATAAGATTTTAATTTTACAATTGTTTTGGGTTCGAGTCGCCGCGAGAGAAATGCTTTCGTATCTTGCATACACACTACGGTAGGTGTACCGTTAATCTTAAGAAAGCGTGCATTGTAATCGAAATTGTTTAATGGAAACGATGATATTAAAGAAAATAATTGGGTAACTCGATTATCCTTTGTCTGTTATAACAAGATAGTCGGCGAATAGTTAGTAGATGGACAATACATCAAGATAACATACAAACTGATCGATCTACACAGCGTTATTACTAAAGCATTAAGGTGTAATTTGGAAACGAAAATTAGAAGCTTTTTGTTAAGTGAACAATAACATGTCTAGTTAGAAACAGGATTTATTTAAGAAAAAACCTTAAAGTTCATGGTCGATACTTCATAGTTACATTGTGGGTAGGATGCACCACAAGGGTGAAAGGAAAGAACAGTTTTATGCGCGGAAGTACACTTTGACATTTTCGCGCGCTTTGCAGGCAGGTGTAATACCATCTTATTTATTAAAAGCTGACTCAATTACATAAGTGGAATAAAGTTTTTTATAGCAAAAAAGGGCGGGAATAACGGTTCAGGGACCAAGTCTTGAATGGGTATGTTCTTTCACGTAAATACCCAGTTCAAGTGGGCAATTATTAAGTAGTGTTATTAGTATTTAAAGCTAGCTTTCGAGATGTCAGCGACATTTAAACCGTTCATGCGAGCGTCGTAATCCTCTCAGCCTTTTGTGACATCCGTGAGCCATTCATTACAATATTAAACCTGTGATTTACAAACACAAATTGTTTTGAGAGTAGAATAAATGAAACCCGTATACATATTGTGAGATTTCTTTTGGAGTGAGCCATCTTTCTTTAAACGCTGCATGATAAATTGTCTGTTACATCGTTAACGGCGAGCGTCTCTATGGAGCTACATTTTAATAGCTACGGTTACATGTACTTTATTTTAGTGTGGACTTATCGCTTTTAAACACACATAAACACGTTTGTAGATTTGTACAGAGTTCAAATATTGACTTCTATAAATTTGAGATCGGGCGACAGTTTATGGAATTTTCAATAAATTTTCAACACCTATCGAAGCATTATTTATTTATACAATGTTATTTAAATTTTACAACAAAAATAATAATAATAATATTAATTTATTGATGTGTTCGACCGAAATGTTTTACTTGGTAGTAATTGCTTGTCCCAGGCGTGTCTACACAATTCAATGTCATTAGGTGTACACCGTGGTTGTATAGCTGTAATATTCGATGTTGTCAGTAATATTAATATGCTCATGACCTATTATCGTCGGGTTAAATCTGTATGCGTGCCTCGGCTAGCTCCGATTTATTCATGGCTACGGATCAGATAAAAATTCAAAGTTCCAAAATATATCAAAAGGTAATAATGAATACGAGAACCAGTTGTATGCATGTATCTCGGAATCTTTTCACTTAACACTAATGGCCGTCGGGTCACGTGTGGCAAGTAAATAAAAGGATCAATGTTACATTATCGCCGCAGCGGGCCGAGTTGACCGTTACCCGACCGCGAGATGAGTCCGGGAACGATCGTGTTTCAAAATATTGTGATACGCAAATTGAACGCGCTCGCCGTCACGATGGCAGAATTAAATGTCAATTTCGAAAATCGAACGCTCGCTGTTTTTAAACCGACTCGAGTACCGGCCCGGTCACCTGCTCGCGAGTCACGAACGCGCAGCCAATGGAACGCATATCCCGCATATACTTGTTACATTACGCGGTACATATTTATCCGTGCGAGCGATATGCCTCGCGAAACAGGCTCTTCCAGCGAGCTGGCGATGACCTCATTGTGAGAAAAACTCAAAGTCAGCTAATAAGCTAGAGCTATTCGCAGTGCAATTATTGCCCCTTCATTATAGTGCATTATAGCAGATATCTCTAGAGATGGTTCATATGGAACTATTCTTAAACAATTTTAAACCTATATGGATTATTAGCATATGGCGTAAATTCGGGAACAGCATTTGGGAATTGGATTAAGTGTCACTCATGCTCAATCGATCACATGTGTTAGAAAAAAACAATACGGAAGTGTAAATGTGCCAATTCGTTTGGAAAGTTCAGAGATGCCGGACGTCGATATATCCCATATGCTGTGTAAAAAATCTTAAAGTTTCGTTTATCCGATCGCTTGACGTCTCACCCGTTCTACCTGCCCCACCAAATGTCACGTTTTTGTACAGATGGTCCGAGCTATGTTGTGCAAGCTCGGAGTGTTTGCTCAAACATTACAGGACGGCTCGACATTTGAAGCGAGCCGCTAAATAAAACACAAACAGCACTCGAAACCTCGTGTCCACAAGCGAAGGCTCGTGAAAATTACACCTACGATTGTTGAGAGGCAACCCATAGATGCGAAATAGCCGAGCCCAATTAAGATGCTATCCTTGGTAGTGTCGCACATCTAGACTTAGTCAGTCTTGGTCTTCCATTAGAATAGCTGGTATCTATAAATAAATTAAAGTTAAAAAAAAAAACTAAGCACAAGGGTTCCGTCGCCAAAAAGTTGGATAACCGCTTCATATTACCATTGAAATAATTTAAATTTTATTACATAGCGACTTTAACAGTCATTGCCGAATCTAAAAAGCACATAAAATATAATAGCATTAAACAATTGTGGCATTTGAGGTTGAAACAATATGAGTTTATTCTCCTGGATACGCACAAATTCGTAAAAGTACTGGGTAAACGAATTTATCAAGAGTGTGGCGACCCCAAATGCCATAACTACCTACAACAAAATATTTTTATTATTATTCAACGAGGAAATACGGCAAGATTTTAGGTGGTAAGGCCTTAGTTTATTTTGTAGAATAGTTTTAATTTCATAGGTATTTTTAGTTTAGTTTTATTTATAATTAGTATTAATCTATTTATTTTTTTATTATTATTTATGACATTATATATTTTTTAAGATAATTATTTTCAGAAGGCATATAAAGTTCTTTGGTGGATTGATGTGTCTGTTTTGTCTAATTTTCTATTGTCAAAAAAATATTGTTAAAGTACATGGCGTGTAAATGTGCCTAAAGTAGACCTACTAATTGAATAAATTAATTTGAATTGAATTGGAAAAGCTCTTGCTCTGACTCAAAATATAATATATAAAAAAAGTTTATTTGCGAGACTCTTGCGAAAGACGAGACTCTTGCGAAAGACGAGACTCTTGCGAAAGACCAAGACTAGAGTTAATCTTGGTATTGGTCTTGATTAGCAATAAAGCAAGACCAAGATTGTGCAACACTAATCCTTGGCTGCGAGAACTATTCGAAGGCGATCACTAAACAAATAACATGTAATTAGAATATCGAATCACGATCCCGGCCGGCCTCCAACTCTAATCGCCTAAGATGAGAACGAAGGTTGCCCGATCCTAATAATATATTGCCGTCGATGCACTCGGTAACTTCCAAATTAATTAAGAACCGACCATTGAGCGTCGTCGTAATCGTCCCACGCGACCGCTCGTTAAATCATCAAGTGTTCTTATCGTCGTCGCTTCTGTCAAATTTGAATATCGAATCTTTAATTTCTTTCTCTATTATTTACGGCGACCGAGATGCCCCCGCCGGCGACCACGTGGATTATTTGAATTTGAGTGCCAGTTACATAGACAGAAGCGTTGATTTATAGATGTGGGGCAGCTACTTAATGGTTATTTTACGGAGTATTGATTTCGTTATCGCCTAGCTTAGGAACTAAACGAGGTGTTGATAGTGTAAAAGACTTACCGTCCACCTGAAGTCGAAGGGGATGAGTATTGGGTTGGTGAATCCTGGCACGTTGAGATTGGGCACGTCGAGCGAGTTGCCGCCCAGCACCGGGGTGGTGAGGTCGCCGAAAGCACACGGCGACTTGGTATCGATGTTTGCTTGATAGATATTGAGACACACGCGAAGTTTAGTCCTGCACGGCGCTAAACAAGGCGCATCACTACTTGAACCATCACAGCACTGGCCACTACTTAACCTACCCAACGAGTTCGTAAAACTTTTTAACCTAAGTTCGAACGTTCCGGACGTCAGCACCTGCAATAGAAAAATACTTGTTTACACACGGGTCGGTATCGAGGGTTATATAAAAGTGTTGGTTTTAAATAAAAAAACTACGCATTCGTGCATAACGAATGTTAAGTAAGCTGGGGAATTTGTAAATTAATTAACTCCTCCATGTTGATTACAATGTTTACTTTAAATTAAACAATCTTTAGGAGGTTTAAAACAACACGTACTTAAGACTAAATGCAAGGCTCCAGGCGTTTATGTTTTAAATCCAAAACTGTATAGATAGGTGGATGTGTACTGATGTTTGTTGCTCTTTCACACAAAAGCTACTAAACGGATTTTAATGAAATTTTTCAGTAACACATAGACTATATGGCAATACTCATTGACATCATTACACCTCCTCAAAGTCAAAGTCAAAATATCTTTATTCACGGAAACCTATTACAGGCATTTATGAAACGTCATTAATTTAATTATTTTGAATAATTCTACTCCTAAGACGACTAAGCAGCAAAGTAATTCAATAAGTAAGCTGTTAGCAGAAGACCAGCAGCTTAGCAGATTCCAGTGACCTGTTAATGTTAAATCTGACTGAGAAAGGAATCTGCAAGGAAAACTCAGCTATATCAGATTTCTCCTCCTAGCCTCCAACTGCCGGATATGGGCCTACAATATATATATATTTTTTGAGAATTTAGCTTACACTTGCCATGTTGACCAGACGGGTTATGACATTATTAATGATTCCACAAGTTGGTAATAGTGGAACCGGGACCGACACGGCTTAACATGCTCTCCGAGGGACGAAAACAGTGGTGTACGTCAGAAAAATGTATTTATCATTGGTACATGCCGGGGTTAAAATCACTCTTTTTATAAGGAAAGCCGCTCTTGATATGACTAATACTACTGAACCGATTTCAACAAAAAAAAAGAACATAGGCTATTTGATGGCTTTGTTTAAACACGACATGTGCCCTCATTGCCACGTGAAGGTAAGTTTTATAATATTACTTTGTAGGTGTACAAACATTGAGTGTTAATAATAATATCATGTTTCATCCACACTCACTTAAAGACTTATTTTTATATCTAAACATATTTGCGCAACTGTCCAATACTGTACGGGTGATTTATTGTTATTGATTCACTCAAGTAACGGTTTTACTGGACAAACTTATGTAGGTCGGTTTAAAAATGGGGTTGCCAGGTCATGTGGGGTGCCGGGTGACACCCCTGGTTGTCAAACATACCAACTCAAAATTTTCGAATTCGGATCAAAACGTCAAACGTGCACCTCCCACATTGTTTTGAGCGATTTTTATTTACCCAGTCTTTGACAGTTTCTTAGTGAAAAATGAGAGTGATTCTAGCTGCGACTGATGCGATGCGATGATAGATGAGAAGTCGTCAACTAAGCGACTTGGATTCCCTAGGTTTTTTTGTTTCCTTTGAATAATAATAGCGGGTTTTGTGTGCCCTCCAGCCAGTGTTATAACCCTTATTAAATCGAACGTGCAGTTGGTCGATGGCCTAGCATTACGTGGGGTCGCTTGCCTGTCCATACAAAGCAAAGAAATGTGCAAACATTTTTTATAATGCAGTAGAGTATGAATTTATTTATAGATGTGGGGGTTCGGTTGATAAGAACGATGTTCTGTGTCAATGATAAATACACTTTTCTTACGAATACATTGACAGCTCTCGGTTCAACTTATACCAACTTGTAAATAAATTATCAATAAAAGTCTGGCCAGGCGACTATGGACTAGTCGGGGTAGTCAGAATCCACACTTTTTCCACACTATGATCGTATGTAATATTTTAAATTTATTTTCAAGCTTGCATATTTTGTATTGGATGTTGTCGCTGTTATTTATATGGCATCGGAAGGAAGTGGTATGTATGGCGATGGGTGTTAGCAAATCATTACCGGAGGTACAGTTCGCGCAATGAAAGATGAGCACATCAACACATGGACAAATTATTTATGTGTGAAACGTGCATGGAAGCGATAACTAAATACATCTCCCTCCATCTCGCATGGCCTTATCGACAAGAAAGAGATAGCAAAAACGTTGGATTGCTTTTGTTTTTATAAACAGAATCACTTTAATTCTTTAGTAGTGGTAAGGAACCTTTGCCAAACATAACTAAATATGTTATTGTCAACAACTCGTCATCAGTTCTCAAGAGACTTTGTTTATTAGGATTCTAGCTGTCAAAACAAATAAAATATCTACAATTATCTTATATGTTTTTACAAAGAGATAGTGATTACGATAATTATAGTTATTTGTTTTTTTTGACAGCTTAAATCTTAATAAACAATTTTTTTTGACAACTGATGACGAGTCGATTATTTATTCTATGTTTATGACCTCACACACAACCAACAAATTAAAACGAGAACAGCTTGTTTATTAAAACAAAAGCAAACGACCGTTTTTGCTATCTCTTTCTTGTCGATAAAGCCATGCGAAATAGAAGGAGATGTATCTAGTTACTGTGGGGCAGTGGATTTAAAACTCTGTATAAAATCACACGTAAACTACACAGAGCTCATTTTTCCACGCGCGACCTGTACTCTCTCTATGCTGCTTTAATAAAAATGTCATTTCCTGCATCGAATTTGAGTAATTAAATATTTCTTATGATCAATAAATTAGACTGTAAAACTTAATTGTCGTTAAATAATGAACGTGGTTCGGATTTGTAATGAATTAAATGTAATTAATTCTCGACTGTGGCCCTTTTCTGTTTCTACAACCGCAAGCGTTAAATTGTTAAAATAAATTGTAAAAATTACCTTTGACTAGATTGTTAAAAATACACAATTATAAAAATATCGACATTAAGCATTTGCGTCTAAAGAAACGTTGAATGTTTGAAAATGGCCGCCCATGTACAATTTTAGTGCAATAAAGTATTTAAAATTAATTAAATATTTTTTGTTGCTAATTATTTTAACAACGAGGTATACCCGAGAATACCCCGTATCGTAGCCACTATATACATTAAAATATAATAATAATAATAATAAATTTAGAGACTAACATCTGTCGCACGCTAAATATGTGGAATGCTTTTCCAGCCTGTGTGTTCTGCTATTCCTATAACCTGGATTACTTCAAAGCTTCTTAGGCCAGCATAATGTTAGGGATTTATACCACTAGGTGTGCTTGGTGTCACAAGTCGTAAAAAAAAACTTCAAGGAGACAACCAGTCTATCAATTCGTACGACGACGCCCCAACCAAACTATTGTATTGTAAAAAACCCTAACCAGATCTCTTGAACATCCTGTCTTCAATAGTGCAAGGGGACGATACCTTTATGGCAGCAAGTAAACCCGCAAAACTATTTCTCTTCTCGTTCTACCGCAAGTAAAACGAAAGAGACAAGACGACTGTTTGTATTTTTGTATTTACATTCATAGTAACATCAGGTAGGAGAGGATCCGAATTCCAAAAAGACGTACTTTAAACATCCCCTTTTTTGTGGCAAATGAGTTGGGCTATTGTTTATATAATGAGTTATAGTAGCTGGCTGTCAGATTTTAATGTAAATCTCGATTCCAATTCGAACGCAAAATTAAATTAACCCAAACGCAATGGTCTTAACACGCAAGCTTAAAAGCTGGTATCATTCCTTAACTTTATTTATTTATTTTTTATATTTTATTATATTATTTTTTATGTTATTTATAAACTAATATTAACATTCAAACTTAATTTAAAACCGCTTATATACCGGCATTAACATTGCTACAACTAAAATTTATAAGACGCAAAACACTTTTATGAATTGGTCATAGTAAATGCTAACCGGCAAAAATGTGTTGGTGTAGATGTGTTATTATTCGTTGTCTAATTCTGTATTTGTTTTATTTTGTAATGATATACCCGAGTTCTTTTTGTAATTTTTTCTCATTCATATTAAACAATAGGTTACTGGAATCTGCTAACACTTTGCTGCTTACTCTTTCACTAGCAGGAGTAGAATCATTTAAATAATGACGTGCCACAAAGTGTAGATCGGTGATCGACACCACCGTTCCCGTGCCTCAAAGACGTTGAGTCGTTGGTCCCAACTTGTCGCGTTAATATTTCTTTATTGAAAAAACCCTCGCCAACCCGTCTAGTACTTTGTGTTTTAGGAGCTGTAATGAATGAGGTTTAGTTGAATAAAAATCGTACGAGCTATTGGAAATATACAGTATTTTCTTTGTTTCTGTAATCTATACATTACAATAAAGCAGTGTACAAAAGGCACTCGCCAGAATCGGTTATTTCTATAACTAAACTATATAATAACTAACATATTTAATTTGTTGACACAACAGTTTTGATCCTTCGAGCCGGATATGAACAGCGACCTACTCGTATGTATTATGAATATGGATTAAGCTTACTGTAATACTGACTCTTAAGCACTCGAGCATGAATGGATATTTAAAAGGTAAATTATGATATTATTTATAAAATCATCTAAAAATGGCCGGCGGATGGACGCGAGGTGCCTGACCTGGCCTACGGCAAGCTAACCGACAATTAAATAAAGTTTACCAGCTACTGAAAAGTATCTTATTATGACTTTAGGCGGTTTGACGCCAACACTTGATTGATGCTGTGTTTAATGTCATTCGAAAGGGTTCATTTATCGACTTAAAATTTATGACTGGGCATTTTATGACTGGTACAGATGTGTAAAAATACGCAATGATAAATAAGGTGCAAGAGTAATTACAAGCTATTCCTTTTTATGTGTTTATCAGCATATGTATGTATATTTGTTTCTTTGTGGCACACTGGAGACCAAACGCGTTGGCCAATTTTGATGATTATCATGTCAATCGATTCGTTACCATAACGCGAGTGTCATTTAAGATATGACATTAATCAAATTTGCTTAAAGCGACAACCAGACGCCATATTGTGGAAAAGAAAAAAATGAAAGTCGACGAACTATATTGAGTGGGGTATCGTCGAATAGGTATTTTAAAATCACCACCAACCACCAGAATAAGTTGCCATAACTTACTTATTATAGTATATATAAAATATTGTATTGCATATAATAAGTACTATATGTATTTAATTGATTTGTGTTTTATATAGTAGTATATAAATTCAACTATCTATTATATATTTTTTTTCGTATACAGCTTATTACTGATCTCAGTCACAAAGGTTACTTGGTAGAAAATCTATTTACGGCATTAAGCTCGCCTGTACCTGCATTTGTTTTGGTTTTGTATAATAAATAATTTATTATTATTATTTTTGGTTTTATATTTTAACTCGCGGCCCTTAACCAAGGGAGCATTATTTATGAAAGTGAGTGAATAATTTTAATAATGATCTGGTTCTGGCTTTCTGTAATGAGATGTACTCTTATGTGTGTGGGGATAAATCTAGTAATTAAAGTGATTGCTTGCTTTATTTTATTATTATTAACTAGTGAGATTGCTTTTTTACAAGATTGCGTAATTGGTAAGTATTATTATTATGTAATAGGTAGACAATACAGCAATATTTCATATTGAGCTTGGCAAAAAATATAAATATACAAATTCCTATCTATTATTTTAAGTCAATGCATTAATGTTGTGGTTTACAAAACGAATAAAGATTTTATAACATTACTTGTCGATTTACCGGTCCGAGTCGTGCACATCAATATTCTTTTGGTCTTAGTTTTTTTTTTCAACTTGAAGAAAGCAACGAGCGTATAACATATCCAACTACACCGTCCAAATTGATTTGAGTAATTACCAATCTTGCAATATCAGCCCAGTTATATATCGACTACATTAATTCTTTTTTCACTTAATTGCAGCACACTATGGTCACGATCTTTAGACGTATTTTAAAGTAAATTGCCGTGTCAAAATGATTTAATAAACCAATGTGTCAGCGGGGAAGGGAGAGAGGCGATGGGCTTGCATAATGTAAAATAGACATAGATACATAAACGAATATACACGTACCTGCAAAAGCATACAATATCCGAATACATCTTATATATATATAGAAGTAAAGTAAAGTATCATCACGACCGTTTCCCTTTCGGGGTGGTCAGAAACCACGCTTATAAATAAGCGGATTCACATTTAGCCAACTTTACTATAGGCCAATTATGACAAGTGGCAAGCTCGTCGATGTCTCTAGCGTACCAAACTCGAGATATATCACAAATAAATTAAATAATATGTAAATAAATACATTTACATTAATAAATATTTTTGTGTCCCGACCAGGAATCGAACCCGTTACCTCCGAGTCTAATCCACGGAATTAACCGCTAGACCACAGAGGCAGTATATATATATATATATAGATACTTCCCCGCCGCGGCAGACTGGGCAAATTACCACCATACGAATCTTGACGAAGGCTGAGTTGCATCAAATTGAAGCCTTTGTAATTGTTACGAGTTAAGTTAAAAATGGATTCCAATGTAGAAGTTTTATTTTGAAGATCAGCTGTCAGATTTTTGACGACATTTTTAACTTTAGTCGTCCACTGCAATTCATGCTGTACACGAATCACACGAATTTGTTTATTGTTGTATAGTACAATGTACAGCCGACCAAAAAATTGTAAGATTTATTTGCACGTTTGAATGACTTTAATTAAAATTAATAGAAATAATAGACCACTTTCTTGGTCCAATGTACAATGTATATATAGTGCTCGCAAATTTATATACCCTGTTGTAATTTATATACCCTGTAAGAACGCTTTCATAAACATCCTAAAAAGGCGGGTTCGAACCATAATACATTTTTCTTACATACATTTGTCATAGATTTACAACACCACAGTTCCCGTCCATTGGAGAGCACGTTAAGCCGTCGTTCCCGTACCAACTTTTTTGAAGTTAGTTTTCGTGGCGAGTGTAGATTAAATTCTCCAGATATTTCTCTCTCTATCCAACAGTGGAGGTCCAGGACCCTGTGTTCTAGGGGCTGTGATTTTCGACCTTGGCATTTGTAAACAAACCGCCTATCCGGTGTAACACAGAGTCGCGTTTTTAATCAACACTGAATTGCATACATTGCGCTTTATCGTTGAACTAATAACAATATTGGTACAATGTAACACGCAATGAATATTCAAAACCCTCGATTTAGTTAGGAACGATCGAATTATAAGCTAGTCTTCATGAACATACGTCGCTGGGTGTATTGTTTAATAAGCCAGGAGTACACGTTGTTCCAATCGACAGGTTCGGTTCTAAATATAGTTTTTCAATACAGGGGAATGTTTTTCATCTCAAACATTATACACACGCAAAATGTGTTATAATAAACAAGTTACAAAGTCTTTTTATAGCGCGACGTTTGTGGCCGAATTTCGTCCCAATATGATGTTTTTATATTTTTTATTCGCAGCTCCGTATGATTTATTTTGTCGTAAACTTTTTGCGGACAGATGTGTTTTAATTTGTATTTATTTTAAATTAAGAACTCATTTTTTAAGATCTGTTATTGGTTAGTTAGGTTTAAATTTGGAATTACAATAGACTTAAAATAATGACCTGGTATTTTAATGAGTCTAAAATACAAATTTATAGGTTAGGGTTATTTTAGTTAGTTTATCATCTTATCGTACCGTATTTGGTTGGATAGAGGGGTCTAGAATAGTGGATGAGAAATGTTATTGCGCAATATAATGGATCACATAAATCTAACTTACTTAACAAACGTACTATTAATTGTGACCCGGCATCCGTACGGTGAATCCATGGCGTGTTATAAAATTTAGTCTTCTCTTACATTACAAGTGTTCTAGGATTAATTAATAATATCTAGAATATCTAATATCTATAATTAATCTTTAGAATTAGATATCAGAGAAGCTCCCAATCGTGCAATATTTAAAAATTTAATACAAACATATTCTGACTAAATAAATAAACATAAAAGATTCCTTTAATTTTTTTTTTTCTTCTATCAATTTTCTTCATTTGCAGCAGCATCATCTTATTGTTAATTTTATCGCACTCTCCTCATGATGCTAGTAGTTTTATTTTATGTATGTATATTAGTTTATCTATAGTATGAATTATTTATGTATTAATGTGTTAATTTTATGTACATATTGGTATGTATGTTTTTATAAATATATTATATATCTTTGTTTTGTTTCTATTTCACCTAATTGAATGATGATACTTTTCACCTAATTTCTAAATGTTCTAAAGGTTTGGCTGTCAGAGCATGCCTAGCAGCATTAAGTCCGCCTTTGTACATAGTGCAATAATTTAAATAAATCAATATAATTGTAAAAAATGTGTCTGTTCTGTATAAATGTTTCTCGTCTACTGTGATGAAATTTGACAGAATTGTTCCTTGGAACCCCGACACAGACAGAGGCTATATGATATCATAATTTGATCATGACATGTGTCCCCACGGCCAAATATCTGTCTGCACGTTTAGTAAGCCTTCACGCCCTAGCTACTTGACCGATATTCATCAAATTTATGATAAATGTTCATTAAAACCCAGTGTTGGATATCGATATATCACGACATATATTTATTTGCATAAATTTATCAGGCAACGTTTGGTCAAACAGATTGTAATAATTATAATGATGATTTTTTGGTAAATTTAGCTTGTAGACTTGTGACGTTTGTAAAAGCGATTTATTTAGCTGAAAGCGTGGATTGTTACATTGTAAATGAGCTGTAGCGGACAAAGGGCGTCTCATTTCAAAGGACGTCTTTACGCCGACTCAGAAAAATAAAGGAGCTTCCTCGAATGGAACAATTCCAACGTTTCGGCCGAAGCGCGACAAAAGTTGCAATAGTCTTTGTGTTCAAGTTAATTTTACACGAGAGCAGCTGGTAAAAATGTCATTGAATTAATGTGTATTGTGAACCGGGGTATTAATTAATAAAAGAAGTACCAGTGTTGCCAGTGTTAGTTTACTAACATAGTTACATAGTATTTAAGATTGACGTTTGACAAGGCTCATTGACGTTTCTGGTGACAATAGGGCTAGCAGTTTTTTCTCCCAAAAATTAAGTATTCTAATTCAAAGGGGAAACCATGGGCACCATGCCACAAGACAGCGATTTGGAGGAGCTATTTTTTTGTAAGTATGTATTTTCTATGTATTAATATTATTTTTTAGGTTAAATTTAGATTTTGTTTTAATATAGTTTATCTAATATTTTAAGATTCCATTACATCTTTTTCAACCTACTCTAAAAGCTAGTTGTTTTTATAAAATAAATAGTAATAGTCCAATTCGCTACAGACAGTTTAAAACCAACGCATTGAATACCAATAAATTTGCATTGAATGCCCAAGTCTAAAGACATAAGTCATTTTCTATGTTAACGGTGTTTTCTATAGCGTTGCACTAACGTACGAAATTGCCGTGATCTTATATGGAAATCGCATAATAGGGCATTTTGCGGTTATTTAACTGTTGCCTAAGTGAATTGAGATTTCGTGCAGTAATTCGAAGAAAACTTTGCTTATTGCAATCTAGATTTCTATACGTGCACATATTGACTATCATCTAGTTTATAATATCACCGTTATTACGTATTTTCATAGGATAAACTTAATATAATCATAGTATCTCTTTACTGCGATAGATATTCTAAGTATAGGCTTGAAAATATTTTTAACATCTGAGTGTATTTTTAAGATATTCTATCAACTTACTTATATTTAAGACTTTTGAGAGGAGTACAATGGTGGATGGAGAGCGTATTATCGCGCAATAAAATAATAAAGGGAGGCCTCCTTTTCTTAAACCAGCCTATTGACGGTCGCACCCCGAGACACCATTGTTCTCATCTCTTACCCACACACGATGGACCCGGCACCCGCACAGTGAATCCATGGAATGCTTATAAATTTGTCTTGTCTTCTTCCTTTCATAATTATTTGTTAATTGCCTGTAATGTATTGTAGATCATATCCTGTTAACTTTTAAGATACTTTGATGTAACTAGTTATAAGGCAATTATTGTGAAGAAAATAAATGATTATTATTAGATTATTATTATTATATACCTCATTTTAGACAGAGAAAATAGCGAAAAACATTTAAACGATTTTGCTCTATTTTACCTAAACATATCTATGATTAATAAGTATACCTCTAAAATGACTACATATCTCAAAGTACACTCAAACTAGAAATATCTTTAAAATTGTTGGATTGTGCGAGCGAGAGGTATGTTACCTTCATCACATGACTAGTTTTATTTTGTATGTATTATTGTATATATTATATATAATATATAACCTATTTACTTACGTATTTGTATATGTAATAGTAAGTATTATTTTTATGTATTTGTTTTATAAATTGTTATTTTATATCTATCATTGCACCTACTTACCATGAAAACTGTCCTAATGTCCTAAAGGTTTGGCTGTCAAAGAATGCCTAGCGGCATTAAGTCCGCCTTTGTACATAGTGCAATTAAGTTTTTAAATAAATAAAAATATGTAAAGCCGTTAAACTCTCATAAGGATAACACGCAATGTATAATATAATACTATACTACACTGGGTAGTGTTGATTGGGAACGAGCTACGAGATCGGTGAAGTAGTTTTGCAATGCAAAGCGAACACACACACAGACATTCACCTTTAAATATATAGATTAAAATTTAAATTATTAATATTATTGTGTCCAGGAATCGAACCCGGTACCTCCGAGTCTAAATCCACGGACTTAACCGCTAGACCACAGAGGCAGTTAAATAAACTAAATTATGTGAAATGTAGTTATGACTGCATTCTAGATATTTTTTTAAAGTTTGTTCTTAACAACAGATCTTGCCATACTTTCTATTAACAAGACGATTCCCTGGAGCGTCATAATCGAAGGGTGTGCCCATCTGTGATAAACATACCTTCACCCCTGTATGACGATTTGTCATTCAACAAAATAAGTATTAGGGGTAATTCTTCGCGAATTAAACAAGTCAGAAAGAGACAACGATATGTGCGAAAGAGATTTTTTAGTTGGTAGGTGCAACATATTTCCTTGCTTTTATTGTTTAACTGTATTTAAAAAATGTAATAAGTATAGTTCTCTTTCACAGTTTTGATACTCCCAGGTCTAATTATATGTATATTGTTTGTTATATAAATTGAATTGTATCTGTTTGTTACCATAATAAATAAAATGCTATTAAAAATAATATTTTAACTGACTGTACGTACATATAGTTTTTTTTTTTGTTAAAATCAACTTATATGCGTAATAATATTGATCTAATAGTTATATAATGTAAGAAATCGCTCGTAATCGATCGATTATGAATTTCAATGCAATTCATCCAAGCGAAGGAAAACGTAATTTACTGCAATATGTGAAAAATTACACGTTATTATTTTAGTAACTAATAGCATGATGAAAAAAAATTACAGATATGATCATTGAAATTCAGGAATGGATATGGACGTCAAAATCTAAATATCACATATGACCGCTGAAGTTTTTATTCGCTATTTTGGATAGCTAATAAAACGATAACGTCAAATATTGTCATTTTAATCGGATCAAAATGGCCGCCAATTAATTGCATAACATTTCATTTAAAACATTTAATTTGAAAAAAATTTGGTTTCAGTTTTAACAGACACATTTGATAGCTAGCCTCCATCTAACTTCCAATCATAAGTCTATCAGCATAATATATATATATGTTATTGTAACCATTACAACCCAGTCTTAGCCACCGAGACCATTGTTTTTTAAATAAAATATGTACATAGTTTGATTGTATAATTAGTTTGTTTATATTGGAATATATATATATATATACAATTACTAAGACTTAATTTTGGTGCAACTCTTTTAATTACATTATTTATTTCAAATTGTTTCATAACCTTAACTAAATTGTGCAGTTTTTTTTTTAATATGTCTTTCTGTAATAAGTTACGAAATTGATTGTTTTTTGTAGGTATTTATTATTGTTAGGTTTTATTCAGTTGTCTTGTTTTAAAAATAATACGTAGGTAGGTATCACACGAATTGCCGTTATGCCCAGTCAAGCCGGCATAGTGTTAGGGATTTATGTCAGTCATGAGTGTCTGATTCCAGTTGCTAACATTCATAGACCTTGCGCGCCACTTACAATCAGGTGGGCGCAAGTTCACATGACGTGCTAGTAGGAAGAAAAAAAAAACACACAATCACTGTAAATTTAAATCGTAAGTAATATTACCTACCTACTTGTAATTCGCTTACATTGTAAAAATGATAATTTTCATATGACATTTATAAATATGTATATGTACATACATCATAATTTTTATTACGTTTCCTTGTTAGGTTGTTTATAACGAGCATACCTCACATTTCATTTAACTATCTGGTTTCCTTTTTCTTGGGAAATTCATACATAACATTTCAAAAACAAGACAGACCTAAGTATATTAAATTAGACCTGTCTCAATATTTCATCGCGCTGGTTAGCCACTAGAGATGTGCTTAGATCTAGGTGTGCGATATAATATATATATATATATATATAGTGGTGCACATTTGTTAATTAGTCAAACTATAGCCTGTGTCTCAAAGAAACAAATAATATATATATCTGTGGTGTCAAGGAAAAAGGAGATGAGTCGAAAAAATTCTAATTAGATTTTTGCACCTATTGGTTCAAAACATTCATATGCGTCAATGCAATAAGGAGATGAGTCTATAAACTGTACAGTTTATTTTACACCCCTACGTACATAAAGGGGCTAGTCGTAACATTAAAATGTATAAATAAGTAAAAAGAGTTCAATCGAGTTATCTCAGTATCGCGCTTTTACCGCCAATAATTCAGTTATGCATAGTGAGATGAGTCGACTCGTACCTAAAGTTTACGACTAATGAAATTGAACATTACGTAAATTACAACTTACTAATTATAAAAATGAGTTGTTTTCTTAATTTGCCTCTAGTGAAAAGTTCAAGTTATGTACTTATCCCCTTTCTCCTTGACACCACAGATATACACCTAATAATAAAATGGAAATTTAATATTTACAAGGCATTTTTTTTACTATTCGCTTGCCTAGTCTTAAATATAAGATCAACGTACAGTACAAGTGTAGGTGCTATTGTATGACTACCCCGCAATAAGGACTATAGCCGTGAAATTAAAACTAAATGAGATGCAGTGGGTAGATAGCATTTAAACACCTTCTAAAACTACTGATGTCTTTACTTTGTTGTTAGATTGTTTGTTAAAAATCACTGCATTCATAACTGTCATAAATGGCCTTAGAATTCAGCCCACACTGTGTATAGAAAAGTACAGTCACACAACCTACCGCTGGAATATTTAACCCTTAAATGTAAAGTGTTCCATCAATGCATTATCATAGTTTATAATATATGTAAAGTATCATCACGACCGTATCATCGGAGTGGTGAGAAACCACGCTTATAAAGAAGCGGATTCATATTTAGCCAACTTTGCTATAGGCCAATCATGACAAGCAAGCTCGTCGATTATTTAATTTGTTTGTGATATTTCTTGAGTTTGGTACGCTAGAGATATCGACGAGATTGCCACTTGTCATTATTATTATAAATTCTTTATTGCACTAAAAACTTAACAGTTGAGTACAAGGGCGAACTTAATGCCTCTCGGCATTTTATACTAGCCAACCTTTAGGAGTGTGGTAGACGATTGGGGGGGGGTGCATTAGAAATAAAAACAAATACTTAAACATACATAATAATAATTTACATACTAATACACAAATATCTATAACAATATATAATAATAATATATACATTTAACTAAATTTATGTAAGAATACATAACAAAATGAAGAAAAAAATATGTATAATTTAAACAGCAAATAAAAAGAGACAGAAATAGATATCAGATTATTTTGTTTATTTAAGAAATGGGCAATGAGGAGATTTTTAAATATATTTATTGACGCGAAGTTTGTTCCACCCACGAGCAGCGGAGACTGTGAAAGAATCTGAATAGCTGCTTCCAGTGTGAGGAGGGGTCATGATGAGAATATAGTAAAATTGGCTAAATGTGAATCAGCTTCATTAAAAAAACCGTGGTTTCTTACTACCACAAAAGGGATACGGTCGTGATGATACTTTACTAAAATCATTGTGTCCCGATCAGAAATCGAACCCGAACCTCTGACTCTAAATCCACAGACTTTTCAACCGACCACGCAGTATAAAAAAAATATTACCTAAACTAAATACTTAATTAATTTATTCGTTATTATTATTCTAGGATATTCTTTGTCGATATATGTATATTGGATTTATTATTAGTGGTAACAGCTACAGTTGCACGGGACAGCGATTTTAAGGAGCTATTTATTTTTAGGTTAAATTTTGTTGTAAAATAGTTTATTTAATTTAAGGTTTTGTTTAGTAGTACCACTATTGGCTTTAATTAGTTAAAAAGCCAACATATTGGATTTATTCGTTAAGGACTTTATGAGCTAAAGCATTCTCGTATATCTTTGGTCGAAATGTTTGGAACTCAATTAGTACTAATTTAGTAATGGAGAGAACAGATGTAGTGCATAATGGTTTTTCATTAGATTTAATCGGAAAAGTTCGTATTTATCGTGCTCTCTCACTTAGCTTCAGCATTTTTTTTATTTTTATTTTTGACATATGAAAATGTAACAAATTTTTTTTTACCATGTTTTATGATTTTTTAAGTAAAGTATATGAACGCGTTATAGATCTGCGTCTAAGACTCATCTGTCAGCAATTCTCTTCCTACACGCCAGTGTTGCCAACTGACACATTTACCCAATTCGGAATTTAATAATTCCTATTAGCGAACGTTCTAAACAATGGAATCTTAAATTATAAGGCTCTGTACATCGACGCCATCTTTATTTCGAAATTGCAATTGCATTAAATTGTTGACCTATATCTTTGCACTGGGCTTTACAATTTAATATTATCTATAACGAAATATTGGAAGAACCCTCGTTATATGCATAGAATGCATACATCACATTCTAGATTTTAATTTTATTTTGGATTTAATTATAAATCCATGAAGTAATTTATATTTTTTATTAATAGATAAAAATATGTAAAAGTATAGTTCTCTTTCACAGTTTTGGTACTCCAGGTCTAATTATATGTATATTGTTTGTTATCTAAATTGTATTGTGACTGTTTGTTACCATAATAAAAAAATAAAAAATACCATTTTTATTGATTTTATTTAAGTACTAACTAAAAACCTACCTAGTTTTTAGTTTGATTTTTATAAACATACATATGTATGTATATCTAATTAGTTTTAATTATTTATAGTGTGTAAATATTTTTTCTCGAATAAACGTTTTTTATGAAGTTTACAATTTTTGAACGAAAATTTAATTTAATTTAATAGACTTTTAGTTGGTTGTTTTTTTAAATGTTAAGTATATTGTATAATATCTATTGCACGCCGAAATTTATTAATAATATTTTTTATACTATTTTGTAATATTATTAATTTTGTTGCGAGAACAAATAAAATAAATAAATACTTATATAATGTGTTTTTGTCTGTAGGCAAAACATGCCAAAAGATATTTTTGTTGATGATTTGAGGAGTTATTTTGCGCCAAATACTTTGAATAATGAAAATTTAAAGTTAACGATAAGGGATGTGAAAAACGAATCGATCGATTATTAAATTGTGCAGGATTTTTCTCAAAGTTCATTGTCGTGATTTAAAAAGGATGTCCTTATAATAATGTGTGTATCATTAATAATGCATCGACTGCAGAGACATCCAGTTCGGCGACATTGCGTAATCTGATCAATGATCCTGGCCAACGAACGTGTGGCGTTTTTCTGCGTCCGCACATCGGAGGAGAATCAATTAAATCCCGACTACACTGAATCAAAAACAAAAACAAAGTTAAACAAACCTTTAAACAGGTATAAATGAAAGAAATGAGCCTCAACTCTTGCGCAGCCGCGAACAATGGCTCGACAACATCGAACGGAGGCCATAATGAATTCGTCATTTGTCAAACTTGTCACAGATGTTAGTGGCGATAGGGATGCCCGATGCGTGGGCCACAATCGACCATTACTTCGCGGGGGTCGCACACAATGAGACGAAAAACTTCAAATTTTCACATAGTTAAGCAGTTTAAAAACCGACGATTATGTACGACGGATTTTAGCGGAGGCCGCGCTTATAATTGAGTCGGTTCTCATAGAACAAAACCTTCTCGGACAATAGACCAAATTATAACAGGGTTAAAAGACCGTTTTGAGTTTCACATACTTATGCTTATTTTGTACTTGCATGACACACGACGATTAATTGCCGGCGTTTTGAAATGTGTGCGAGTTTTTTGGCAAAACGGTCCATTCATCGACCGTCGCGGTCGCTTAACAAAACGACGTTAATTTTCTAAAATAGCGAAATCTATTTTCTTGCAAGTGCTATTGTGTAAACAAATGTCAAATCTTGGTACACAAGTACCTACTTACTGAAACACGAGTAGAACAGCTGGTCAGTTTTAAATCACCCACTTGTTACTTAACAATTAGAATTGGTAACCATACGAGGTAAATTACGAAAAAGCAGATGTTAAGTTGTTTAAGACTTGGCATTATACCGGCACCTGCTGAGATGCAATGTGGGCTGCCTCACGCACACATACGCGGGCCGACACAAACAAATATTATTCTATCGATTATATCATATCGCAACCGAACACATGGGCCCAGCCCTAGCCAGCCATGCGAACTATGACGGTCTAGCTATGTCCTAGATCTCAGAACACATTCAATAACCAACAATCTCGAATAAATAACAGCAATGTCGCCAGCGAATTCTTTTATATAAATAACATAAAATAACTAATAGCAACATGCATTTATGGCAAAATAACAAGACTGGCGCAGTAATATATTTTTAACTGAAGATATCCTCAATTAAAGTAATTTCTCGAGATAAATACATTATCGGAGGCACAAAAGTGGCCTTCGGCGATTATTTATAGGTTATAAAATTGATATTGGAAATTATTCGATTGCGGTTTGGGGCAGACGTGTTTCCGATACGGCTTCCGACCGAGAATCGATCAGCCGATCACGCAATACCTAACACGAATAACATTTAATGCGATATCATTTATTTAACTTGTTATCAGGCGGTTTTTTTTTTGCTAAAACGCAACATATCGGTTAATCGATTTATCATCTAATATCACCGATCCATCTTCATCGTACACCGAGTCAAAATCTTGTATCAATTTTAACTGAAATTATAAACACAGGGGTCGGTCGGCAGTCCAGATAGTGCGACGATATTATCAATTACCTGCTGCAATAGCCGGCCTACGTAAGTTTATTGATGCGATAATAAAATTTATGTCTATGTTTATTAGATAAGTTAATAGAAAAGTGTCGTTTCAAGTTCGATAAAAGTTTTAAGTATTTGTATTGATATTTAAGAATTAGTGATGCACTTGGCGCAGCAGTACTGCCGTCACGTAGTCACCGGAGGGCAGGACAAACCAGTCCACTGCAAGATACCGTTTTTTTTTATTAAAACAACGAGACTTCATTCATAATGTATAAAGTGCCTTGAAAACATGTACGCACACACGTAAGTCTAACAAACACTCGCACGCAATATGTAATTTAACCTGTATCGCAGGGCTAGTCCGCCAAAACAATTAAAACGAGCCAATTATCGGCAAAAAACGAACACCGAAATCTCTCGGATGCGACTCAGACTGAACACACACACTTTGTAAAACCTAGTGTCGGTGCAATAATAACGGTACTGCATGTAAACACATTAAAAATATATAGTACTGCGCACACGCATGCATTGGGGAATAGTCCCCCTTTTGCAAACCACCAGAGGCCGGTAAACGATGCGGGAGAACAAAAACTCATCAGACCGGTGGTGCCTAGTTTTGTATCGATTTTTATAACATTAGTTTGACATTTCGGTGCAACGTTATGTTGGCTCGGAATGCGAGATAAATGTTAGGAAATGGCAGCGCGCGTTCGAATATTGTTGCTAGAATGAGAAAGTAGGTATTGCCGAGGATCGAGATGGGGTGAATCATGTTTCTCGCGGTTGTGTTTTCAGATTCTGCAAACTTCAGAATGGCAGATAAACATAACATCTATTGGGCTACTCAGTGGTGGTGAAAATAACTTCAGCGACCTTACAGAATTAATTCGGCATGTTAGTGATGATTATTGCGTAAGGTCAAACAATTCAGATAGCGCAACGGAAATGGGAGTTTACATACTTTGTCGGTGATTAACTAATATTTTATTACATGTATCTAGCTAAATATTAATATATTCCTTCGAGTAACTAGTTGCATAGATTATTGTAATAAATTCGACCTATACCTAGATAGAGGATCAGGGTGCAAAACCTTGACCGGTTCGCAGGGCGATGACCGCGATCCTTTTGCCTTAATATCCGATTTTACATCTTTGAATGAACTTCCCTACCTACTAATGAGTTCTCTTTGTTTGTGAGATGAGGCTCGCGATACATGACAGCTACTGAACTAGATCGAACTACTAACCCTGCCAGAAATAGCCTGGCTGGAGCGACCGTCAGCGAACAAGTTATTTATGTGGTGATGTCGCGGACTCTTATAGGGAATTAAGTCTCGCCAGAGCCGGTAAAGGCTTGAGGAATGCATCTAATATTAACCGGAGAGGCTAGCGCGACCCACCTGACCTCGCGCGCCGCACCGAGCGCTATTAAAACTTGAACTTTCTTTATAACTAAGTACGTAACTATGTTTGCTCGGTAAACGTATCGAGGAGGACAGGTTCGCCGGCGTCTTCTGCCGAGTTTACTCGGGGTAAACAGGCGAACCGGTCACGACGCCGATAGAGCTCGGCTCCCGGCCCGGCCAGACGGTGTCGTGGGAAAGTGACGGTCGTGTCATGCAGAACGGACGCCGGCGGCTGCGAGCTGCCGGTCGTCCTCGATCACAGATCCTAGCCTCGGGTCCCTAGCAGTCAGTACCTGGGGTAAAATCCCTAGGAGGGCGAGGAGCACCGCGTGGGCGCGCATGGTGGCGCCGGCTCATATAATCCAAAGGATCCTGCAGCGACCGCGTCGACCGGTGTCCGGCTCGCGGTCGTCAGCACTCGAAGACACACACTTCAAAGGATCCGCAGTAATCCATCACTCGCACATTATTATGTGGATACACTTAGCAGTTTCACACAGCACTTGAAAACGTATCGTCACAGGGAATCATCGGCTAAAAAAACCGGTCGCGATCGTGCACAACTTTACTGTTCGCGTTCGTAACGTGCGCATCGATGCGGGAGCGCGACGTACAATGGTGTTATCGGTTCGGCGCTCGACGGCGGACTGAGGGCGGGAGCGGCGCGACGCACCTGGCGGCTGGCGGGCCCGCGAGATGGCGCCCGCATCTGCCGCTGGTGGCTAGCGGAGCAGAAAACACGGGAAAACAGACGCCGACTGTATGCCCAACACGTGCTCTATCTAAAAACTTACAAGGAAAACTTGTGTCATCTGCTGCCTATCAAAACAAACTTTCTTTCAACTTTTGTATAGGTTTAATTTTTCTTAGCACTATTAGTTATAGGTACCTAATTTTATTAATGTAAAATTAATAGGTATAAATTACCTACCTACTTAAAAAATCTTGTGCTTTAAATAATAGTAAAGTAAAAGTATTAGCACGACCGTTTCCCTTTCGGGGTGTTCAGAAACCACGCTTATAAATAAGCGGATTCACATTTAGCCAACTTTATTATAGGCCAATCATGACAAGTGGCAAGCTCGTCGATGTCTCCAGCCAACCAAACTCGGGAAATATCACAAATAGATTAAATATTAATTAAATGTATTTATTTTCATTAATAAATATTTTTGTGTCCCGACCAGGAATCGAACCCGGTACCTCCGAGTCTAAATCCACGGACTTAACCGTAGACCACGGAGGCAGTCTTTAAATAATAGCTAGACATATTTTTAAGTCCTATAAAAATGTTAATTAGCAATTGGTAAGCAATCAAATGTTTCCTCGTAACCTAAAATAGGTGCTTACGCACCCCCATACCTAGGGATATCACCTTCCACTCCTAATTTTGTAAGAAAATGACGTGTATATATTTTAGTTAATATTTTCTTGTGAGCTTTGTTTGCCCCGTATGTAATTTCCTAATTACGGGTTCCTACATTTTTGTAAGTAGCGCGAAAAACGGGTTAACCCGTAAAATGCTGGGCATCTGGCCAGCTTACCCAAACCACTATCCCTACGCTTACAGCTTACGCTTTATTTTAATTATGATTTAGGTTACTTTGATAACATTCATAAGTTTTTTATATTTTTTATTTAGTTTTTAAGTGATAACGCCCTTTTACAGCTGATTATCTTACATAATGTACTTAATAATTATTAATATATTTTGTGACATTTACTGACATCTAATTTAATAACGTAGGTTTAAGTAGTATAGTAACTGACAACGCTGTTTTACAGCAGCATCTAGATTTGGGGAGTGTATAATTCACATAGTTTTAATTAGGTAATGACGATGGCTGTTCTTTGTTCTTTGCACTAATGGTCGATCTTTTGCTATCCTTCCATGATATGTAAACTGTTAATTGTATAACTGTACCAAGTGTACGTTATATATCTTATGGTGGATAAATGAATTGAATTGAATTACATATACATTTGAAAACTTGTATTTATCAAACGCCAAATAACTATGTAGAATGCTTGTGTGTGAATATCAAATAAATCCATCCCATTCCATAAATCAATTCCATTCCATAGCGCTTACCATACATTACATACCATCAGGTGGGAGCGGGTCGCCGTGTCACATGTGCTCAGTATAAAAGAACAAATCATTGAAACCATTTGATTAGTCATAATAAGGTTTTAAAATTAATTACATGTACAACTAACATGTACATGTGCCTTCGTGGTCTAGCGGTTAAGTCCGTGGATTTAGACTCGGAGGTACCGGATTCGATTCCTGGTCGGGACACAAAAATATTTATTAATATGAATAAATACATTTAATTATTTTTTAATTTATTTGTGATATTTCTTGAGTTTGGTACGCTGGAGACATCGACGAGCTTGCCACTTGTCATGATTGGCCTATAGTAAATTTGGCTAAATGTGAATCCGCTTCTTTAAAAGCGTAGTTTCTGACCACCCCGAAAGGGAAACGGTCGTGATGATACTTTACTTTTTTTTACCTATCCTGCCGGGGGGAACTGAGGGAATGTCCCCCCATCCTCCACTGTTCTGTCTTTTACAGAGACTTCGTTTTGATACAACCCAGCCTTAGTCGGTCGAAGTTTACGCTCAAACAGTAACTCCCTATTCCATATCCATTGCGTCTTAGGCATCAATCACGCATCCCTATAATTCATTCGCAGTACGCAATGGATGACTCACCTATTTACCACATTTATTTACTTTTAATAAGTTTGAATACTGAATTAGATTATGTTGCATGATTGAAAGCGATTTTCGTTGAAAACGTCGACGAGGGATTTCCATAAACATAAAAAATTGCCTATTAATTGAGGTTATTGTTCGATTTGTTCTTTTTAGGCCAACTTTTGTGTTTTGACGTTTGATGTCTATTATTGTTTTGAAAAACGGTTTTTTTTGCAGTACACGTGGATGTTTTTATTTGTGTCCGACTATACTATACTCGTATATGTAGGTAGTAGTCAGATTAATAAAAAAGAGGGTTAACGACTTTGAAAAATGTTGGCAATTATTAAAATATATTTTGTGTTGTAAACATGCCAGGCCAGAAGGGGAATTATTTAAAGAAGATTTACTATAAATAATTTATTTTTTATTTTATTTTATTATGGTAACAAACAGTCACAATACAATTTATATAACAAACAATATACATATAATTAGACCTGGAGTATCAAAACTGTGAAAGAGAACTATACTTATTACATTTTCAAAATACAATTCAACCATAAAAGAAAGTAAAAATCACATTTAAGTCTAGAAAATAATGAATATTATTTAAAATCTTTTTTTTTTTTTTTTTTTTATACTAGCACGACATGTGACCTTGGGCCCACCTGATGGTAAGTGGCGCGCAAGGTCCATGAATGTTAGCAACTGAAGTCAGATACTCGTAACTGCCATCAGTCCCTAACACTATGCCGGCTTGACTAGATGCTTTTTCACACTTCGCTTGAAGGACTCCAAATTATAGGAAAGTGGAAACACAGAGGCTGGAAGAGCATTCCACATCTTTATCGTACGACAGATGTATCAGTCCCCGCCTCGGCTCTGTAGCGTGCAGACGTGTCGTTGTTTTGTTCCTGAGAAATTGTGCGAGATCGGTTCCGGCCCGGGACGCACATAGATGCTAGACCTATTCTGGCTAGGGAAGCACTAACCTCTAGGCACAAGGCAATTAGGGACTAAGGGTGGTAAATCCCTGTCGTCTTTGTGTAGCGTTAGGACGCTTTGGTTATTATTTTAGTTATCAAATGCGCGGCCGCCAACTTGGCGCCATCTTGTCGCCCGCGCATTTTATAGCCGAATACAACCCGAGTTTAGCCGACGCCGCACGAACGGCAGTAAGTTGCACACCTGCGTCATGCTTCTGTTGTTTGCTATCGCGCAGTAATTAAAACTGTTAAATGGTAGCAGCGGACATTAGCGTGTAGGTGTTGGAACTTTACCCTTAAAACTGAGTAAAATAATAATAACAATAATAGATTTTGGTCTTTAAATGTTATGCCGCCCACTATTAAATGAATAGGTGACCATAGCATGCACTGAGATCTGCTCTTCGTAAAGACCGTTCACTCCGGGGCCCTTCTTAGTCCGCTTGGACAAAGGAGGACCCTCGCTCAGTTTAAAATTAAAATTAAAACTATTAATATTAAAATTCAATTTTAATTACAAATATACTTTGAACAAAATGTCCTCCACGTCTGTGTCGGGTAGCCGTCCGATTATTAGACCTAAGGCCATTAAGGTTTCGCAACCTACCTTCGCTCTCACAAATACCGTCGCTGCAAGCGAGATCGAACCGAACGAGGAACTTGCGGCTGCAATTGTTCGTCCGCGGAAGCATTCTCGTGGTGACTCCAGCGAAGATGAACACCCCCCACCCTTGAGGCGAGCGTTAAGTAACGAGTGCGTTTCTCCTAACTTATTCAGCCCGGTACTCTCTGCAGCTGGTAAACCAACCACGTCATCGACAGCCGAAAATATGTCAGGCACTAACAATTGTACTCAAATGGACTACAGCCAGGCATTGCGTTGTACACCGCCACCTAAACCTACACAGCCAGCCCCTCCTGCATGTCCTTCCCAAACCGCAACTGACCAACAAGTGCCCACAAATGGGGAAGGTAAAATTCCACCTATTCAAGTGGATCTACTGCCTCAATGGACGGTCCACTTCAGGGCGCTGCGGGATCGTCTTGGATATCCCCCTAATGCGAGGCCTGCAGGTAAGGGCATGAGATTCATGCCCAAGTCATCCCAGGAGTTCCGCGTTGTCCAAGACTACCTAGAACAACAGCGTCTTGAGAACCCAGAAATTGTAGGTCACACCTACAGTCTACAAGCTGACTTACCACACAAAGTGGCTCTAACCGGTTTGCCGCTAGACACTCCCACGGAGGAGATAGCTGGAGAACTAGCTATGATAGTCGGCAAATCGCCGGCATTTATAAGAACTATCCCTTCGAAGAAGGGCCGTCAAGGGACCGTACACTTTGTCCAGTTTCCCCACCTGGAGCGGGAGGAGCTGGATAGACTGTATAGTGTCACCACAATTTTGTGTATGCCGGGGGTGGTGGTAAAAGAGTGGATGCGTCGTATTGGTCCACCACAGTGTCACCGCTGCCAGGCCTTCGGCCATTCTTCGCAGGGGTGCTTCCGGCCTCCCCGGTGCGTACGTTGCTCTGGGACGCATATAGTGGCCGACTGTGATCGCGAGACTACCTCTCTTAAATGTGCAAACTGTAGCAAAGCTCACGCTGCTAATAGTCGCCAATGTCCTGCATTTAGAAAGGAGGCCCGCAACCGTGGTATTAAACTCCCTCCTCCATTACCTACTAAATCACCAAAAACCTCTCCAGAGATAAAAGTTCCAACACACTCTGAGCCGACACAGGTGGCTAACCTAATGGCACCTGCCAATGGACCGTCTGAGAGGGTTCCTCCAAAAAAGAAAGGGAATAAGAAGAAGAATAAAAAGAAGAAAACCAAAAAGTCTAATGGAACAATTGTTTCTGATAACCTCCTGAGCAAACCAACTGCGGATGGTCTTCCCGGACCATCGGTCCCTACTCAGCCGGCGTTGATGATGAAACCTCAATTGTTGACGCCGGCGATCGCACCAGTCCTAGGGAAGAAACAGAATTCCAAGAGGCAAATAAACTCAGCGAGACAACAACTTCCTATTCCCAGGGAGAGACTACACCAATCGCCCTCACAGGGCCGAGACATGCTCCAAGCAGCAATCCAAGTGCTGCTCGGAGTGTTGGAACGACTAGCACAAGGGTCAGACCCAATGGAGGCTGTTACGTACGGCTTGACCCAACTGTGCACCATGACAGTATCGGCCTTGTGAGAACAGAAAGTTTAAAGATTGTGTATTGGAACCCAGGGGGCATTCGTTCCAATACACAACAGCTTCGTCTCTTAGCCCAGGAACATAATCCACATATTATGCTCCTGGGAGAAACCAAGCTAAAGCCCAAAAATGAACTCCATGTCCCTAACTACTTTGTCTACAGAAGAGACGAAACATCCCCGGAAGGGACTGCTTATAGGGGGACTGCAGTCCTTGTCCGCAGGGATGTCGTCCACGAAGAGTTAACGGACCTGGAGTTCGAGTCCACTCGAACTAAAGGAGTTAGGCTTAATTCTTCCGGAGAAGAACTTAAAATATTTGCGGCTTACCGCCCACCTATCAACAGGTTCCATACAACTGACCTTAACCGAATCCTGGATAAAAGGACTCCTACATTGGTCATCGGTGATATGAATGCGAAACATCCAGCTTGGGGATCCCGTTGCACCAATCCAGCTGGAAGAATTTTATTCCAGGATTCAGAATCCAAGGGTTACGAGGTCCTAGGGCCTGACTCACCCACGCACGTCCCTACAAATGATGCATACGCGGCGGACGTGCTGGACATAGTAGTGGCCCAAGCTCTGCGCGTGCCAATCCACTTGGAAGTACTTTATGATTGCAACACGCAACATTTTCCACTCCTTGTTGTTTTGGGCACGCAGGCAGACCTTGTTTCACCCAGAGGGCGGTACAAAACCAATTGGGAACAGTACCGGGCAACTTTGTCGAACTACACTTTGTCGCCTGGTACACTTTCTTCTCCGGATGACGTCGAGGCGGCAGCCAACCACCTGATGGAGTCCATCCGATTAGCAAAGGCAGATGCTACTACAGAACTGCCTCCTAACCAACTTCAGCATAAAGGTGCACTACCGGATCGTCTTCGAAAGAAGCTCCAAGAGAAGCGCCGACTCCATAAGCGGTGGGCCCATTCTCGATGCCCCAACGCGAAAAGGGCACTGAACCGCTTGGCAGACGAGCTCTCTATGGAGATTGCTGTCTTCCGAGGACGATCCTGGGAGACTCTGATGGACACTATCGGTGAAGAAAAGGGAAACCTAGTTTCTCTCTATCGCCTCACAAAGAGCCTAACGAATGCCCCTCAACCAGTACAGCCATTACTCGACGACTGTGGAGACCGATGTTATTCTGCTCACGATCGGGCCAAAATCCTGGCAAACCACCTGGAGCGACAATTTCAGCCCTTCCCGGTCGTCGACCATGTCCACAACGAAATGGTGGAACGTAGAGTACGGGAGATGCTTACTTCAGAAGTGCCGCCGGCACTACCTGGACACTTTTTCGTGTCGCCGATGGAGGTCTGCAAAGCAGCCCTCCGTCTAAAACCGAAGAAGGCCCCGGGTCCTGACGGCATTTCGAATATTGCACTATCGCAGCTACCACGCAGAGCCATGGTAGCCTATACGAGACTCTGCAATGGGATCCTTCGCACCGGCCACTTCCCCGAGTGCTGGAAATCGGGGAAGGTTATCGTCATCCCTAAACCAGGTAAAGACCGACGCCAAGCCTCAAACTATAGGCCAATAACCTTACTGCCACACCCGGCAAAGTTGTTTGAGCGCTTGTTCCTCCGGAGGCTGAAACAATACGTTAAGCTTCGGGACGAACAATTCGGCTTTCGAGCGGGACATAGCACCACGCTCCAACTGACCCGGGTGCTGCACCACCTGGCGGTCGAGAAGAACGAGGGCCGTCGCTCTGTCGGCGTCTTTCTCGATATCGAGAAGGCGTTTGACAGAGTCTGGCACGACGGCCTCTTGTACAAACTTCTCGATACATCAGTCCCGGCAATGGCAGTAAGGATCCTGGCGTCGTTCCTGGGAAAACGACGATTTCACGTCGCTGTGGAGGATCACATCTCTGTGGAAAAACCCATTTTAGCCGGGGTTCCACAGGGTAGCTGCTTATCTCCCGTACTCTACGCGCTGTATACCAATGATATTCCTACTCTCTCCGAAGTCCTGGAAGAGGGTGAGCAGGATGTCATGCTTGCACTGTTTGCAGATGACAGTGCCTACTTTAGCTCTTCTTCAAGTCAATATGTTGCTGCAGATAAAATGCAAGACCTTCTGGATCTCCTTCCTGCGTGGTTGGACAAGTGGCGCATGTCAATCAATGTCGGCAAAACTGCTGCATTGGTGACGTCTAGATGCCGGCTGCCTCCACCATTACAGCTTCGGGGACATGACATCGAGTGGACTCCCACCGTCAAATACCTGGGCTGCATCATCAACAGGACGTTAACAATGGGTGAGATGGCCTGCCATGCCGTGAATCAGGCGAAGGCGGCCCGAGCCATGTTACGTCCTGTAATGAACTCCAGTTTGCCGCTCAGGTTGAAGGTGCGGATCTACAAGATGTTCATCCGTTCCCGACTTACTTATGCTGCGCCAGCTTGGCATCACCTTCTGGCCAAAACCAACAGGGACAAGATCCAGAGTCAGCAGAACATATCGCTCAGGGTGGTATCCAGAGCGCCGTGGTTCGTGCGAAATTCTGTAATTGCGAGAGATCTGGAGATGCCTACTATCGAGGCATTTGTTGTCGGCCTAGCTAAACGTATGTTTTACCGGGCTGACAACGGATCCTACAAGCATCTTCAGGATATCGCTCCTACTTTCGCACGGCCCCCGGAGGGGAGGCCACTACCTAGGGAGGCGCTCTTGGAGAAGAACTAAAGTAGACAAATCTAGGAGACTAGATTCGTGAGCCACAAGGGCGGTGTTGTAGTAGGAACAGCGCCCAGCACCAAAGGTGCGTTGAATCACCGGTGGGTAGTTAGCCGCCGAGATCCTGCCGGGGAAAACGGGAGTTTATCCCATCCCCAACCCAGGCCCATTGAACATCCGGGCCTGGATGACTCCGCTGTCTGTGTCTGTCTGACAGATGTATGAGTCCCCAAATTTATATGTACGCGAAGGGATGGTGACTACGGTATGTGGGTGCATATTCTGACCTGTGCGTGTGGTTCGGTTGCGGAATGGAGAGGGAGGGATTAGGTTATAGAGTTCTTCGGAGCACTCACCATAGTATAGCCGGTAGAACACGCTCAGAGAAGCCACATCTCGGCGAAGCTGCAGGGATTCGAGAGTTCCAGATGTAGTGGCATCGTCCACAATTCGTACAGCTCGCCTCTGCAGGACATTGAGAGCATCTGTGAGGTATTGTAATTGTGTACCTACTATATTGGTACTATACCTAGTTATATTTTTCTAAAAAATATATATATGACGGCTATTAAATTATTTTCTACGTAAAATACATATATACATACCTATATAAAATTTAATTTAATTATATTTTTTTTAAACACAATATTCCACTTGCCAGTTAAAAATAATAATCTTTTTAAATAAAAAAAATCAGGTACATTCTAGGAAAAATCTAAGTAGGTATATAATAATTATTAATATTTTTTTAAATACTAGCTCGACATGTGACCATGCGTCCCACCTGATGGTAAGTGGCTCGCAAGGTCCATGAATGTTAGCAACTGGAATGAGATACTCATGACTGAGATCAGTCTAACACTATGCCGGCTTGACTGGGCATGACGACTATTCGAGCCTGATCCCGAAACGTGTGGATACACTTTACTCGGTTTATCGAGTATTTTGCCTTGCTGGTTCCTTTCTATATATATATATATATATATTTTGTTTTAACAGTAAGTAATAAGTTTTTAATTTCTTCTTCTTTTTATATTGGTGAATGCTGTGATACCTAATTGGTACATATATTAGATAAGTTATAATTATACTATGTTATGTGTGTGATAATATATGTACTGCTGTGTGTACTAAATAAATAAATATATATATCACGCGAAGAATCAATTATTTATTTATTTTTATAAAAATCACAGCTAAAATTACAGTATAATAGATTATTAGATCTTAAGCCAGAATTTTTTTATATTATTTGTACAGTTCATTTCTACAAAACAGTGTTTAAAAAAAAATATATATATATATTAGAAAAAAAAATACAATATTAACAAATACGAGTAGGTAGCTTATACAAGTATAGGATTATTATTATATTAGTGTTATCAATTAAGTAATCAATGTATTCACCGTACGGGTGCCAGGACTATCGTGTGCGAAGGAGAGAAGAGAATAATAGTGTCTCCATTATGACAAGTGGCAAGCTCGACGATGTCTATTAGCGTAGGTACCAAACTCAAAAAGAAACACAAATACCTATTTTTTTTTTGTTAAGAACCAGAAACTGCTGTACCACCTATTTAACAATTAGACTACCTACCTAATCGACATAAAATTAATCATTCAATCATAAACGAGTATGGCGTGAGTTGATCTTCAGTTAAGTACGGTTGACAGTATCAGCTAGTAATTGGAATACATCAGCCGATCTGACTGATAAGGCTCGCTCTCACGGCTATAGGAATGAAAGATCACTCATCAGTCACACAGCCGGTCGTCCACACGTTTGACAGTAGACACAAATTTGTTTTAAAGAATTAGAAGTTGTCCACAGACTTTATCAAATGCGTTTTTTCACATTAGCAAACTATTTTAATGTTCGCCATCACAACAGCGTGACCTGAAAAAACGCTATAGTTAGGTACCTACTTACTGGACGAATGATAAATTCCGTCTAGTTATCGTAAACAATACCTACATTATAATTTTCATACAAATATATTGGGTGATTCCAGCTAAAACGGAATTAAATCTAGTGGTTATGTCCGTGGATTAAGATGCGGAGGTACCGGGTTCGATTCCTGGTCAAAAATTGTCAATGGCCAGACTGGATGTATCGAACTCTTGCAACACATTTCCTTGATATTCCCTATATTATTCCACGTCGTCGTCCTATAACCAAGATCCTGTGCTGTCCTCTCTCAAGAACTAATGTAGGTTCACATTCGTCAACATCCCGAATGTGCAACACCTACAGTAGTCTCTGCAGTGCCAATAATGATATAGACATATTTCATGACCGTTACAATGTAGGTATTCAGAAAAAATGTTCTCGAACATTTCAAACCATCAATGAGTAGCTTATAATTTATTTAATAAGTTTTTTTTTTGTTTTTTTTTTTACGGTACCAAATTTATGCAATTTTTTATGTTTCCTTTATAGTTCTATTAAAAAAGAAAAAATGTATAATTTTATTTTAGAAGTCATATTTTTATGTTATATTTTGTAAATTTGTTAGTTATTTTTTTTTGTTTTAACAGTAATAAGTTTTTAATTTCTTCTTCTTTTTATATTGGTGAATGCTGTGACACCTAATTGGTACATATATTAGATAAGTTATAATTATGTATTATGTTAACATAATACATACATATGTATAATTATATATATGTATGTATTATGTTATTTAACCGCCTCCGTGGTCTAGTGGTAACAAACGTTGCCGTGAACTCGGGAGGTCGTGGGTTCGATTCCCACCGGGGGCAAGTTGTACATTGTATAATTTGTCTCGGTCTGGGTGTTTATATGTATAATATGTATATATTTCCAAAAAAAAAGTATAATATGTAGTTTATCAACCATCTAGTTTCCGTACCACAAGCCTTGTAGCTTACCACGGGAACTAGATGGCGCTGTGTGACCTGTCTGGAAATATTATTTGTGTTCCTTGCCAAGCCGTCTGGCCAGCGTGGCGAGTGTAGGCCAAATTCTCCAGATATATGTTCTGGAAGGCCCATCTCCATCAGTGGAGGTCTAGGACACTGTGTTCTAGGGGCTGTAATGATGATGATACTGCTGTGTGTACTATATAAATAAATAAATAAGAAGGTATCAAACAAATATTTAACGCAAATAATAGAGTGACGTTAACTATCCTCCAGTATAAGTAAACCCCTGCAATCCGAACGAAGAGTAGGTACCTGTGTTCCAGGAAACAGTAGTAATGTGCGGAATGCGTATGATTCGATATATTTATACACTTAAGAAACTATGATGGAATAAATTTATATTGAATGAACTTGAAGCAATGATAATATATATATATATATATATAATTATGTATATTTGGGTTGTAATGTGCTGCTCCAAATACAAGCTATTTCCCAGAAAATAAGCTTTTCGTTATATTAATTAATTTTTTGGCATGTAAAAGCGCAGAATAAATTATATTTGTTGTCCTATGCCTACTTACAAAATAAATATATATATATATATATATTTTCATGGTAGGACTAAAATAAAGTTGGCTAAATGTGAATCTGCTTCTTTATAACCCACACCGGAAGGGAAACAGAAGTGAAAATTCTTTTTTTTTTTAACATAACATATGTAATGTCCATGCATGCTTCATAAATTTCAGCCAAACTGACGTCTCTTAAGCATATCGAAATTGTAATAAATACTCACAACACGAGTGTACGCGGAATAGTAAGGAATTTCACTCCATTGCATTGTCGGCGGTCGAGTGCCAAACACGTCATGAAATGACGTACACTTCTTTGAAAACGAATCGGATTTGATTTATGCATTGTTTAATAGAATTAACTGGCTTTCCAATCCACTCCACCGACTCTTATTTATAATAATTAATGATGTTTACAACAAAAAGAGCTGTCGCAGTTGAATAGTATGAGTTTTTTTTTACTGAATTGTTACAAAAAAAACACAATATTCATTTTTTTATTTTTTATTTCAAGTATTTTGTAAGTAGGCATAGGACAATAAATATAATGTATTCTGCGCTTTTACATGTCAAAAAAATTAATCAATATAACGAAAAGTTTATTTTCTGGGAAATAGCTTGTATTTGGAGCAGCGCATTACAACCCATAATGTACATAATTATAATCTTAAAATTATAGCTGCTGTAAATAGGCATTGTCATATTATAAACTAAGACATACACAATTATAAAACTCTAAAAAATCATTATTAATACTCGGCCACCACGGCATTTCCTGCATCAAAAGCACAGAAAGCCCTCGGGCCCTCGTGTCTGTGGGTTCGCCAGCCATATTAGAACCCAGAACGATGGCAAGCGGCCCGATGGAATGACGGACACCCTGGCGCCTTCCCACCTTTCCTTGACCTCTAAGGACCCAGGCACTGCTGCATTACAAGCAGAGAACCTCAAACGGCGAAAATACATCCAGCTTATCTCCCAATTTTTGCGCCGTTTGAAACTCTCGGGCTGTGGGGACCAAGTGCACAGGAAATTTTCAAGGCGTTGTCAAAACAGCTTATCAACACATCGGAAGACAAAAGGGATGGGCAATATTTTGGCCACAGGATCATCATTGCCATTCAACGTGGCAATGCTGCCAGTATCCTTGGCACTTTGCCCATTGACAGCGATTTGGAGCACATTTATTATTTCTAATATTTTATTTTTGTTTTTAGTTGTATTTTTAATTATTAAGTAGTTTTTTTTTATTAGTAGTAATTTGTTTTAAAAGTTTAAGTTTTTAGTTAGAAATCAAAATAAAATAAATTAATTATTATTTCTTAATTTACAAACTTAATTTTATATCTATACAAAAGGCGAACGTAATGCCGCAAAAAAAACTTACATAGACAAATATAATATACTGAATCCCCCTTGCCCAAGTGTTCTAAGTTTTTTTAATGAAATGGTAATAATAATAGTACAATAAATACATTACCATTAAATCATCTTTAATATCGAACATTTTAATCTCGCGGACGAGTAATATTATACTACTGTCGTGTTAGATAACACACCCACGCACGTTCTCCTTATTTTATCATACATATTTATTATTATATAAAGACGCTATTCCATTACTGCGCACGCTGTGCACGTGCATACGGTCCGTTGAGCCCCGTGAGCCACTATCCGAACAGCGGGATGACATGTGCACAATCGTCTGAAAACGAATCATCTAAGAAGTAAGAAGATTTTAAACGATTGTACGCTCCACCTCACCCCGCTGGCCACATTATCATTTAGAATTTCAATGTAAGTAATGCCCGTAGACATTTTCTGACAGCCAAACAGCCGGACAAATTTGAACTATTATAGAATGGAATAGAAATTAAAGATCTGGTATTTGCTTGTCGTATGTTTACAGGAAGATTATTTCATAAATTTTGTAGTTAAGCGGTTATCAAACTTTTTGGTGACGGAACTCTTGGGATTGTTTTTTAGAGTGAAAACTTTATTGCGCGCGCTTGGTTGGGGACCTATTTCGTTGAACGTACGTCCGTCCGTCAGAACAGCGCTAAAGGGGAAACAGCGCGGCGGGGAAGGGGAAGAGATACATTAATTTATACAATTTTAAAATCATTTACATTTATCATACCATGCATTCAATTAATCTCCAAATTCCTACCAACTACGCAATTAATAACCTACAAGTTTAGTTCTTAAATTACTTTTGCGGTATATAGTTTTTGTTTATTTCTTTTCAGTTTTTAATTGTTTTGTTAATTAGTTTACTGTGGATATTATAATGTGCTACAATTTGAATAATTTGTGGAAAACGATAAATTTGACTTTGTACGAGTATATAGGTCAGAAGTTGCAGTTTATTTTTACGGTTGTCCCGCGCTGTAAATTACCCGAATATACCCGATGTGTTTACGAACGCAATTTACTCTATTAAAAACAATTTCATGATCCCCAACTCGTTTATAAACACTGTCATGAACAAATATTATAATGTCCTTTAAAGAAATAAAAAAAAAGCTTTAATATCATTTCTAACAGTGGTTGACAATTGTTAAAGTATTCCATTATATAACGTTTACTACAGGAGCAAGAAAATGATCTCCTGTTGGGGGGAGGCCGCAAGACGGAGCGTTAATCCGTTGTAAATGAGAGTCATAGAAAGGCGTTGGATTTCTCCAGTCGACAGGCCTAGGTTGACCTTAAAGCAGATGTAGCCAGGACCACTTTCAACGGCACCCTTCGTCATTAATTACCAGGTGACGCGGCGGATGACAGTGCATAGAAAGCTTTGACCTTAGGTCAGGCTGGGTACAGCAAATAAAGGGTTAACAACGTGTAGAATGGCCAAAACGAAACGTTACTAAAGCTACTAAAATCCGACTGGTTAGAGCTCTTGTTTTCCCTATTTTACTGTATGCTGCAGAGACGTGGACCCTACGCAAAATAGAAAAAAAAACAATTAATGCTCTGGTGATAATTAATGATGTGGTGTTGGCGGAGAATATTGGGCATATCGTAGTCGGAGTTCCGAACCCACAAATTCATACTGGAGGAACTGGGGATTAGACAACGCCTTTCCTCTACTGTACAATCACGCATTCTCACTTTCTTCGGACACGTGTCACGGCGTGGAAAAACACCAACGAGCGCCTGGTAGTCCAGGGGATAGACGAAGGCAAGAGAATCCGTGGTAGGTCTCCGATGAGATGGATCGATCAGGTGAAGTATGCAATGGATCATCCCCTACATGAGTGCACCAGAAAAGTTGCGGTCCGAGAGGAGTCGCGAGGGCATGCTAAGCTTGTGGCAAACTGTACAATTACGCATTCTCAATTTTTTCGGCAAGATTATTAATCACAATTTCTAATAGTGTTTAATTAAATAATGGAATATGTACCTATCATAAAATAATCAATACAAAATACAAATTGTTAGGGCCTTAAATTTCTTATCATACGTGCAAATTTCATACACAGGACCTATATCAGCAGCCGTAGCGCTTTCGTCCCATCCCTAGGCATGTTGCTGTGCCATAATGCGCTATGACCAGACATATTAGCGTGGGCCAATTAGTAGTCAATTAATTAAGCGCAAATGTTAGATTGTCAAAATAGCTTCCCTAATATTGATATTATTATGTTATTTTAAGATAGTTTTATAACAAACATGAATTAATTTAATAAATAGGGTAATAGTCAATTTTTTAAATGCATGCGAGACGTTATTTGCTGTGGTCTTAAGGTTTCCTTTATACGAGAATATCAATTTAAATAGCATTGTATGCTGACAGTTTTTTTAGGTGGTAGGCATACTGATGGTGGTAATTTTCCCAGTCTGCCGGAGCGGGGAAGTATCCACCGTTCGTGCCGATAAACCCAGTATGGTGTATTCACACGTTTCGGGATCAGGCTCGAATTGCCGTCATGACTAGTCAAGCCGGCATAGTCTTAGGAACTGATGTCAGTCGTAAATGTCTAATTTCAGTTGCTAACATTCATGGACCTCGCGCGCCACTTACCATCAGGTGGGCGGAAGGTCACATGTCGTGCTAGTATAATTTAAAAAAAAAGTTTTCGTTATTTAAGGAATTCCATTATATAACGTTTGTCCTTGAATAACAGAATAAGGAATATTGTCGAACTATATGCCTTAAACTGTAAAACAGGAAACAATATTTAATCCGCCTAGAGATTCCTCTCAAACTGAGGATTTATTACGTAACATTTTATCAACATCCTTTATGATAATTATAATTTAGCTCATAACCTAATTTCGCAATATGTATTTATAATTTTAACTGTTGGGAAACTAGCTGAATCCTATCCATTCTCTTTTATTTAATCCAACCAAAACCACGATAACGCTGCATCGCCATCTAACGGTGTCGCCCGGAACTAAAAAGCGACAGTATAAAAATTATGAAAAATTTGCCGCGTCTCTCGTTATTTTATCAATTTAAATCAGTTAAAACAAGAAATCAGTCTAAAAGCTGTTATAGTCCATTCCTTCGTGAATCCCTAAATATCCGTAAGTATCTAGATCATATCCATAGCTAGTGAAATCTACGAACCAGCGATATTAATTTTCATTTTATGTACTATTCTATAAAATAACATTTGTGGAATGAGCTTTCAAGACGATATTTGTGGAGAGGAGCAGAATGATTGATGGTGAGCATCTTACTAGAGCCCCTTTTATTAAAACCATCCTATTTCTTCTCTCTTCCTTACACACGATTGACAGCAACGGCTTTCATTCTGCTGTCAATAAATTAAACCGTGATTTGAAAGCTATACCTGTTCGTTCTTAAGATTTAAGTCTTCTGGGCAATCCGGGAAAATCACAAGCAGTCGGCCGGTTGGACTTGGAGCTTTTCCCCCGGTTCTGTTTGATAACGTCTCGCTACCGTCTACGCTAATATGATTCATTGTCCAAAATATTGAAACTTGAATAATAGGATTGTTAAAAATCTCTTAAACTTTAATAATTGGATTATCTAAAATGTCCGAAACTTTAATAATAGGATGGTCTAAAATCTCTGAAACTTTAATATTAGGATTGTTTAAAATCTCTAAAACTTTAATAGTAGGATAGTCTAAAATCTCTGAAACTTCATTAACAGGATTGTTTAAAATGACTGAAACTTTAATAATAGGATTGTCTAAAATGTCAGAAACTTTAATAATAGTATCATCCTAAATCTCTGAAACTTTATTAATAGGATTGTCTAAAATAATCTTAAGTCTATCAATTAATCTGTCGATTGAGGAGTCGTCGGTGTCTACTTGAACACCGGTTTTAGACATCTTTGAACAACAAACAACTTTGAACACTGTAAATACACTCATAGGCAGTTGTTTTCTTTAGCTAAACACGGCTAATTAAGCCTTATAACTACGATAAAAGCTATTCGAATGTACAGATTGGTGGAAAATAGAAGATACTCATTTGTTCTCATTTCGTTCGTTTATTTATGTAATTTGTTGAAGATGTAAATGTTCTAAAACTATAATAATAATATTATATTTATTATTTACATTTCGTTTTAAATTATTTAATCCATACTTCACTATTAAGGTAAGACAAAAGTCTTATAATTATTATTCATATTTTGTTGTATTGAACTTGTGTAGGTACATCTTGTTGGAGATTGTTGCGGCTTTTCCAACCTCTTTGGACAGATTTGACCTCCTTTCTGATTGTCAACTTTAGACGACATTACTTTATGACGGAATGATTTTAAATTTAGAATACAGACGATGACGACAAAGAGGACTCAATAAATGAAGATTAAAACCAAAAATTGTGGCTGATGGGTAGGAATGAATACATATTTTCTTCAGTCTTATTGTTTTGTTTATGTTTTTGTAATTATTGTCTTGGTTTTGTAATTTTTCTTGGCTTTATGCACTTTTTTTTTTTATTGATTTCTTAATCTGTCTACATAGTAGATTTATATTTTTGTGTATAATTTGTGAACCCATTCATGGCCTTATGTATTGTGTAAAATTTGATAATATTGTATTTTCGGTTATGATGTTGGAGTTCAAGATAAATAAATAAATAGATAATTAAATATCATTCCAGCCTCTTGAACTACATTTCGATGCCCACTGCTGAGGTAAGAAGATAGTCCAATTTTCGTAACAATAAAAGTAAACATTGTATGTAGGTAGGTAGAATGCGACAAAATTGAGTAGTGACCGGCACATAAAAAGAGCGCTGGATAGCTGTGGGCGAAGCAAATTTTTGCATCGGTACCTACAGTTCGACAAAAATGTTGAAATGCATGTTGAAAGGACGACTGAAGAGAGTATAGCGTTTCACTATCCCTACTCAATAAATACCTGGAATTCCTCGTCTTTTGGCTTCATAATACATCATATCTCATTAAAATTCATATTTTTCATAATTCAGCTTCCATTGTTCACAACATTTCTTCCTCATACCTTATTTATATCTTTACACCACTTTTTTATTCATTTCAATTAACTTTATTTTACTCAAATTTGTTCTATTTTACTTTTTGCAATATTTTTATTCTTTGACAACTCTGTTTTTCGTTCGTTGCTAAGGCAACATTGTCAAATATTTATTTAATTCAGATGCAAAATTATTTCTAACGTCCTTCATCCATTCCTTTCGGCAATAATTTTTACTAAAACACACATTTTTATATATTTTTGGAAACATATTTGACTCACAAACTTCATTATTTTAAATTTTCTCCATTCATTTTTTCGAACCCCTCAAACGATATAAAAGTCATGCCACACCCCATTTGATTCATTCATTCGGCTGGAGTAGCCAAAAGAAGAACTCAACCTAAAGGCCTAATCCCGGGGCCACTGCCCCGGGACTCAAGAAAGGCTATCTTCAATTTTGGACTCGAAAGAAGCTCTCTCTACATCTACAACTTCGGAACTCTCTTGATTGAAGAATTCATCACTGCACTCTGCACCGTTCAAGTTTCGGACTCAGAAGACTACTATCGCTTCACCGACTCTTGAACAACTCTTCTCTTCGATTTTCTTCACTCTTCACCGCTCCTTGAAGACGCTCGACCACCGCTGCTTCATCCCTACGTGTTGGTTCTTCACTATCGCTGCTTCATCTCTACGTGCTACTCTTAACTTTGTTTGAAGACGCTCGACCATCGCTGCTTCATCCCTACGTGTTGGTTCTTCACTATCGCTGCTTCATCTCTACGTGCTACTCTTAACTTTGTTCGATTGCTGCTTCGCCTCTACATTCCTTCAACCGCTCAACCCGGGAGTCTACGAAGTCGACAACTCTAAACTCATCACCGACTTCGCCTCCGGAACGCCGTCGACCATCATCAACGACCCGAAGACTTAATCTCCGTGCTCTCCGATCTCACCTCTCCACTTCACTCATCTAATTATTTGTAAATAAACTTATATTGTACATAACTTATACCTTCTTTTAATTTAAATTTCTTAGACAGGCTCCTTCTCTAAAAATCTTTTTCTTCTCAACTATCGCTTCACGATAAGAGATTGACGAACCAGATATAATAATGCGAAAGTTGTAGGTAAAAGAGGCCCTGGCAGACCAAGACTTACCTATTACGATCAAATACATAAAACAATAGCTGACGGTGCATTGAAAATCCATCGAAACAAAAGGGCATGTATGAAGAAGTTGATGAATGTCAAAGAAGCGAAAGAGATATGTCGGGATAGTGACAAATGGCGCTCAATTGTCTCTGCCTAACCCGTAAGCGACCAGGCGTAAAGATATGTATGTATGTATGTTTCCCATGCAGGGATAGAAATAGGGTTGACTAAATTTGAACTGGCTCCTTTTAGAAAATGGTGGTTTCTGGCTACCGTATACTACAAAGTTTTACGACCGTAAAGTATCATCACGACCGTTTCCCTTTCAGGGTGGTCAGAAACCACGCTTATAAATAAGCGGATTTACATTTAGCCAACTTTACTATAGGCCAATCATGACAAGTGGCAAGCTTGTCGATGTCTCCAGCGTACCAAACTCGAGAAATATCACAAATAAATTAAATATTAATTAAATATATTTATTTATATTAATACTTATTTTTATGTGCCGACCAGGAATCGAACCTCTGAGTCTAAATCCACGACCGTGATAAAAAATAATCTTAATGTTGTCTAGTTTTTAATTCAATGCTTACAGACAATAAGAGGTATAATTTCAAAATTCAACACGAAGTCATTCATACATTATGTTCTGCCTCGGGGAAAATTGTAACTTTATAACCCAAATTTGTATAGATTTTAAAACAGTTCCAGCTTTCCCTGAGGCATGAAATAAATAATTGAAGTGCACAGAAGTAAAAGGCTCCGTATCGTGGATTATGTATATGGGTTATGTGGGCTACGTCAATTTCATTTAATTACAAAAGCAGACGAGCCGTTCGACAACTTTTATTGAGCGGGCTAATCATAAGCGATAGCGGAACTGTTCTTACGAGTTCAATAACATAAACAATCTTTTTAATATTGTTTATTAATCGTCACTAGGAATTGCACGGCAACATTTGGGTACTTAGGAAGTAATTGTTATGTTTATGCTTGCGTGTGTCTTGAAAGTCATTGTTAGTGTTCAGGTTCTCATGGTGTGGCGTGTCCGGTGGTCGTTATAGAAGGTCATTGCAGTGGTGGCACATGTGTCGGGTCCCGGTCCGCACCCTAAGGGCCTGGTTGAGCCCGGGGATGGCTGGCACATGCGTTACGTCCGTGATCGGGTGCAGCTGTGGGGGCCTGGGACCTCTGCCGAACACGTTCAATTTATTGTTCTTAAATTAGCAGAGGTTTTTGCGTTTTGTCGACTTTCGGGTTGCACATAGGCATGTAGTCTATCTTAATTCTGACTTGGTATTGTAATCTCATAGGTACTGATAACTAAATTTAAAAGGTTATTAATTGATCGTTGTGGTGCAGTTCTGTATATGTTTTATTTTGTAAATCTGATATAGCTGAGTATTCCTTGCAGATTCCTTTCTCAGTCAAATTTAATATTAACAGGTCACTGAAATCTGCTAAGCTGCTGGTCTTCTGCTAACAGCTTACTTATTGGACCACTTTGCTGTTTAGTCTTCTACTAGCAGGAGTAAAATCATTCAAAATAATGAAATTAATGACGTTTCATAAATACCTGTAATAGGTTTACGTGAATAAAGATATTTTGACTTTGACCTATAGGAACACTTGGATTTGTCTCGGTTACAATTTGTACTTTAATATATATTTATATATATTTTATTATAAATAACGTTTATTAATTTATTCATTCATTGTCTCTAAATACATATATTAACAAAAAAAATATATTTTAATTATAGAAAATTAGACTAAACGGACACATAAATCCACCAGAAAATTTTATAAACTTTTTGAAAACAATACTCTATAAAATATATCATCATTATCATTACAGCCCCAAGAACACAGCGTCCTAGACCTCCACTGCTGGAGATGGGCCTTCGAGAACATATATCTGGAGAATTTGGCCTACACTCGCCACGCTGGCCAGACGGCTTGGCGAGGATACGATGTCAATTTATTATGACGAAACCGGGACCGCCGGCTTCACTAATAACAACGGTGGTGTTGTAAATCTTTGACAAATGTACAAAATGTACTTACAAATGTAAAATATATAATGTCACAAATAATAATTATTATTACTTTGCTTATTAAGTGGTGCTGGCCTTAATGTCTCGCTTAAAACGCTGTATTCGATTAACGCTTGTCGCTTGTGTCTGTGCTTTAAATAGTTGTTTAGTTATTGCAAGTGTACGTTCTCCGTTGCATAACGCTGCATTCTCGCCATATCGGCTGATCTTCATGGAGGAATGTTTGGAAATGCACTCATTTTTAATACTTCGCACACACTTGCTGCAAGTTGCCTGTGTGATGTCTCATTTTTAAGCCATATTACTGTTGTTATTTAAAACATTTGTTTAGCAATAATCGGCGGTGACTCGTTCGAAGAATTTCTTCTTAAGGTGCCATCCCCTATCGATCGTTGGCGATCGGGATCTGTACTCTGGATCTGTGCTATATAAGATAAATAAATTATGATGATAATAATGGAAAAATGCAGACACTTGGGATCACATCTCACTCACTGTTAGGGTACACTTTCCTATAGTTAGGGCAGCCAAGAATTATTTAATTATTTAATTTAGAACTCTTTTTAATTTAATTATTAATTTAATCTTTAGTTTTTTTTCTTTTTTAATTTTTAATTTAATTTAAATCAATATTGGATATCTGTAATTTTATTTGTGTTATTGTTTTTTGTTTAATTGAATTTCTATATCTTTTGGTTGTATTTCTTGTTTTTTCTCCTTTTCTTTGACACCTAAGTATCAGTAATAAAGTATGTTTCCTAATTTGGCAAATGTATAAACTCAATTATATACTAACCTTTATGTTCTGTAATGTGCTGTGGACATGAATAAATAAATAAATAAAAATATCGGATTTCGGCTATCATTAAGACGATTTTAATTTTTTGGTCGCTGTCCGGAACAAGCATCGGGAGCTTGGTTCTTGAACGAGGAAGTGCGTTTTCTTCCCCGGTCTTCTGGAGCCTTGTATCTTGTCTTGCATGACTAGCTGCAGTAAGCTATACTTTTTATTGCGCATGATGTGTCCCAAGTATTCTAACTTCCTTCGCTTTACTTTTTTAAGTATTCAACGCGTTTGTTCATCCTCTGTAAGACGGTTTCGTTTCTTACTCTGTCCTTCCATTATATATTCAACATTCTTCTGTATATCCACTTTTCAAAACTTCTTCGGCATTGTGTTTATTTTGTTTGAAGAACGCTTTCTTTAATCCAAAAGGCCACATTTCAAACCTTGGAGCCCTATTCTGTTACTTAGTCGCAAACGTTATATAATGGAATCCGTTAACTATACTTTATTTATTTATTTATTTTCAGAAAAATCACAGCTTATAACTAGGACATAAAAATTACAATATTATAAATTATTAGATCTTAAGCCAGGAAGATTTTATATTATTTGTACATTTCATTTCTCAAAAACAGTGGGTTAAATACTAAAAAAAAAAAATTACAAATTAAAAATATTAAACATTAGTAAAATAAAAATTAAAATATTTACAAATAGCTATATACAAGTAGCATAGGATTATTATGAAATTAGTTAGTGAAAGTCAGTTAATCATTATATTATATAGAAATAATAGGAAACTAAGGGAAGATATGCATAGCTTTAGATCGATAGATAATTAGGTATACTGTTACTACGCACAGCAAAGGATTTAAAAATGCCTGCGACTAAGATCATTTTGTTTAACTCTCTGGGCCGCAGTATATTGGAATACTGCAGCATTGTGTGGAATCCACACTATGACGTGTACATCAAGAGGATCGAGAGTGTTCAGAAGAGGTTTTTGTGGCATCTGACATTTAGTGTTAATAAAGGAAGAGAACTTTTACATTACAAAGATCGTTTAAAATACTTTAATTTATCCTCATTACAAGATCGAAGGCAATTGCTGGACAGTATGTTTCTATATAAATTAATCAACGGTAAAATCGACGCACCCCACCTACTGTCCCGTGTTCGTGTCTCTGTGCCGACCAGGCTGCCAAGGGTTGGCAAATATGATCTATTCATTCTACGACAATCTAAATCCAATTTGGGTAACCACTCATCACTAAACCGTACATGACGTCAATACAACATATTTTCACGAAAAAATAATGACAGTCTAGACATATTTGCTAATTCTTTGCATGTTTTTAAGCGTATGTATTGTATGATCTGCTGTTTAACCAATTTTGATCCTTGGAATTGTGTTGCTTGATTGTGGTTATATCATGTTCTTTTGTTTTTGTTTTTGCTTAGATTTACTTAGTTGTTGCTGTAATTGTATTGTGTTTTTATTTTGGCTAATCAAAGGCCCAATTAATGGATACTGTAATAGCATGTTGAACCGCCTGTAATTGGTGCAGCATCTGTTTTCTGTCTTAGTTGTAAGTAAAAATCGATGTATGTTTTGTTGCTGTCACTGTTGGCGACCCTAATAAATAAATAAATATATATATATATATCACGCTATTAAAGTTGATATTTGACGGCCGCTGTTAAGGTCGAGCGCTTATAGAGTTGAGAATTGAATAATATGACGCAACATCTGACGTAAATAACGAAATCCACTTTGCGGCTAAGTAACAGAATAGGGCTACAGGAATCGAACCCGGTACCTCCGAGTGTAAATCCACTAGACTACGGAAGCAGTCTTTCTATATGTTGTTTTTTTTTTAAATTTACAAATAATTTGCAAAAAGCTTTACAAGATTGTGAAAATGTTGTGCAAAATGAAAAAAGGATGTGAAGGTTATTTACTTTTGTTTGCATTGAATTCTTTTAAACGAAATTTTAACGTGTAAAGGCGTGTTTATACCACAATGGCACAAAATATTACATAATATCTCTGCCTAAGGGTTAGCACGTACCTATTGTTGTGATATTATTGTTAAATAAAAGAAAACAACTTGAGTTTTTTTTTTTAATTTACAAATATAATAATTTTGTTTGTCATAAGTCCGAAAACGAAAACGCCAATACTGTAATCTACAAAGCATGAATGCGTCCTAAAATTTTGGCAATTCATCGATTTCCTAACATTTCTATGCCAGTTTGTTATTAGTTATAGTTTTGTAATAATTAAAAAAAATTAGACTAGATAACATGTAAAGTGCAAGTTTTTATTTTTTTTGTTTGTAAAATATTTTTCAGTGGATATTGTTAGTCAAAAATGGTGTTGTTTTGTTTAATGTCAAAAAGTCAAATTCTAAATAAGTATCTTTATTCAAGTAAGCCTATTACAGGCATTTATGAAACGTCATAAATATTAGAATATAAATATAACTATCCTATGTAATTGCATATAATCCATTATTTATTCTCTTATTTTTGTATATAATGATGTATTTTTCTATTAATTCTCCATTTTTGTATTTACTCTTTTGATCCTGTTCCAATTTTTTCATGTTCTATTTATTTAACCCGTCTTTCCCTAACTTTGACACTGGCAAATTGTAACAAATGCCATAAAAAAAAAGAAAAAAAAAATCCTTTATGCAACCGACCGTACAAATAATTTAATTTATTTATTTAAATTCATCACTTATTTGAAACTTTAGCTTCAACAACTTTTTTGTTTAGGTATAAGTAAGTAGCTCATAACACGTGCCGCCATAAAGTTTGCGTGATTGCTACAATTTCGTTAACGGATCGGGCACGATCCCGAAATTGTTGTGGAGAATAAAATACATAATTTTATTATTCATAACCAATCGATATGATCAAATCGTTATCACGGTTTCATTTACATTATTACCACGCACGAGAGCTAAAAATAGATCGGCAATTAGAAATTTTGATGTATGTATGTATGTATACAGCGTGATTTTTACTTTTACGTTAGACTAAGGACTTGCCTCTGCCATTATTTAAGTCAAAACTAAAGAAAGCTTTACTGGTAAAATGTTATTATACACCCCTTATTCCAAATCGCGCTCAGAGCGCTTAGAACGAATATGACACAGACCGTCGTTCTGAATCAAATATCGCGATTTGGATGCTCAGAGTGTGATATCAATTCGGAACGGTCTAAATCACATTTTCATTCATAAAATGTTAGTTTTTTTTTAAATGTATGGAAGATAAATGGCGGATTCCACATCTTTGAGTATGAATAATAACAAACATACATCTATCGGTTTATTAATCTTTATATGTGTAAAGTTTAATATTATTAACTTATTTTGGTAATTTAAAATAACTTGCCGTGTTACAGACATTTTTTTTTTCACTTCCTACTTAAATATTAATTATAGATTTGTTTAAGAAGTAATATAGAAACAGTATAAACGAATTACAATATTAAATAATTTAAAAGAAAACCTAATATTAAATTAACTTGAAAATGGCGCGGGACATTATGACAAAAAACTGACAGCGCTCAGAGCGATCTACCTCGATATCGTGAGCCGTCTAAGCGCGAGAAATGATGTCATTTGTGACGTCACATAGCTTTGGTAAAACAGTTTAAGCGCGTCTCGGAACACCTTTAAGCGTGCTCAGGTTACTATTATCGCGTCTCGGAACTAAGGGACAATTGACGATTGTCTGACTGACGATGATCTCAAATTTGACATACATTATAATTATTAAAATAGGACACTAATGATATATTTTTTTGTAAAATTATTTTTCGTTAATACGATTAATGATTTCTTTTATTTTTTATTGTTATATAAATGCATTATTTAAACAAATATTCTGACTTTGGCATTGAAATAAATATATCTGTATGCCCTTAAGGGTAAAGTATAGCTGAACGAACAAACTACTGAATACCAATTGTTATATGTATGTATGTATGTACCTATACTTAAGGATGAATAAAGGATTTGATTTGATTAATATGTTATTCTATCGATAGAAACGATCATTTTTCCTAAGAAACCAGGTGGTAGGCGGACTGATAATCGTAATTTTACCAGTCTACTGGGTCGGGGAAGTATTTACCGTTCGTGCCGATAAACCCAGTAAAGTGTTTCCACACATTTCGGGATCAGGCTCGAATTGCCGTCATGCTCAGTCAAGCCGGCATAGTGTTAGGGACTGATGTCAGTCATGAGTGTCAGATTTCAGTTGCTAACATTTATGGACCTCGCGCGCCACTTACCATCAGGTAGGCGCAAAGTATCATGTCGTGCTAGTATAAAAAAATATATGTCGGAAGTGACAAAATTTGTCATACAAAATAAAACATTAAAAAAGCCTATCTGTATTGCCTATTCCTTTTTCATTGATCTGAAAGAAAAAGTAGGTTAAATTATGTTAATTAGCATTAACATGAATACTAAAATACCAAATAAAGTAAAATGATATAATATTTAGACATAAAAGTTATGAGTTTTGGAGAAATCTTTATTAATTTGAGTTATAAATAAACTGGTTTTTTTATTGCGAAAGTGCTCTATGGCCTAACCGCAGGCTCTGGAGGCCTACAATGGACTTTAAGCAGATAAATTAAAACTATATATATATATTTGTACCTACTGTTTATACATAGGTACTTTTCTTTTGGGCTTAGTTTTTTTTAGATATTAGATAATAAGTTAAACGCCGAATACAATTTACAAAGTGAATAATTGTGATAGATTTGTTAAACTTTAATTCCTTATTTGTAACCCCTCGCCAACCCGTCTGACAAGCGTGGCGAGTGTAGGGCAAATTCTGCCGAAATTTATTCTGAAAGGCCAATCTCCAACAGTGCAGGTCTAGGATTCTGTGTTCTAGGGATTATGATGAAGATATGTAACTTGTAGATGTCGAGAATGAAGATCAAGATAGATTTTTTTTATATATTAGCACGACATGTGATCTTGCCCCCTACTCGATGGTCAGTGGCGCGAGTGGTCCAATGTTAGCAACTTGAATCAGATACTCATGACTGACATCTGGATGACTGGGCATGAAGGCTATTCGAGCCTGATCCTGAAACGTGTGGATACACTTTACTGGGTTTATCGGCACGAACGGTGGATACCTCCACGCTGCGGTAAACTGGAAAAATTACCACCATCAGTCCGCCTATATTTGTTGTTCTAGTTGAAAGTATGTGCCATTTGCAATGATGTCAAATGGAAATTTTTACTTTCAAGGATAACTAATATTCTAAGCTTGCTAAGGTGATATTCATATTAAAATAACACTGCTTAAAACAAGTCTTACCTATTTGATTTATACTGGTATAGTAATAGATTAAACTATTTATTACGACCCCTAGAACACAGCGTCCTAGACCACCACTGCTGGAGATGGGCCTTCTAGAACATTACAGGCTTAACGTGCTCTTTGAGGCACGGGAACGGTGGTGTTGTAACTCTATGACAAGTACTTAAAAAAAGTGTATTTCTCATTGGTACATGCCGGATGGGTTTGAACCGACCTTTGTAGGATTTAAGGAACGCGTTCTTACAACCGAGCCACCACCGCACCTATTTTACCACCCGATAAAACTAACCCAAATCTAATTATAGGTTACTTAACTGAATCGTGTTTAATGTTTAATATGAAGGGCTAAACGAAAGAGTGCTTCCATTTGTGTCTTCATTAATTCTTTAGTATGCATAGAAAATAGAAATAGAACAAGAAAGCAAAGCAATTAGTTATTTATTATTGAAAATAGCTCATTAAATACTCATACTTATGGTGTTTCCTGTTTAGGAACATGTATTTATGAGGATTTTACACATGATTTGTAGGTAAAGCTTTTAATTTCATTTATTACAGCCTCCACTGTTAGAGATGGGCCTTAGAGACGGGTATATAATTTAATAATTTGTCACAATTATTCGCTTTGAAAATTGTATTCGGCTTGTAACTTTAAAAAATCAAAGCCTAGAAGAAAAGTACCTATGTTTTAACAGTAGGTACTCGTACATCAATATATAGACGGGTTGGCGAGGATCTGATGTCAATTTTTTAATTACAATATATTAAAGATTCCACAATTTCATGACAATCACAATAGTATTTCTGCACTTGCTTATAATGGCTCATACATAAAATGCTTCTCATTGCCCTAAAGTTGGCTGTCAGATAATGTCTAGCGGCATTAAGTCCGCAACTTGTATAAAGTGCTATAAAGTTATAATAAAATAATAATAATAAAATTTGTATCCACTATTATTATTATTCTTCTAACAGATATGAAATAAACATTTAATATATCCTATACTATTCGTGATTTATAGTATTCTTGAATAGTTGCTAACAACTGTAAGTAATATTGTATATATTTATTTATGTACGTATGATTTTTTTTTTGTATTTAGTATTATTATATATATTTATGTTTCATATTAGTATTAGATTTAGTTTTGGTAGATTTTTATTTATATCTTTTACTGTTTAAATATTTGCACCTACCTCCCCCCTATTCACAAATATTAGTTGTTAGAAAATTTATTTATAGCATTATTTTCGCCTTTGTACCTACACTCTTTTTGGTTCTGTACAATATGTTTTTTTTTTTTTGTCATTTTTAATACTAATGTTAATTACTTAAATTGCGAATTGATAGAGGGTCCATTGTAGAGTCGCCATAAATCGGTCTCATCTAAGATCGCGGGCGGTTTCAACGTGATTGATTGATGCGTTCGACATTAATTAGTATCTCTTTGTTCTTACCGACTTACTAACTTCCGTACCAAACTAAAAAATAATTAATCTAATACATATTCTATCGATTGTTAGTAGCTATTAGCTAAAATACAATCATTATTCCTTCGTAGTGACATACATACTTAAAGACCGCATATTTGGTTCGTCAATCTCTCTTTGCTCATCCTTTCAACATGCCCGAACCATCGGAGCATGCCTTTCCTTTTTTTTGTCTCTATGCTTTCTTTCATACCTACCTCTTTGCGTAGGTATTTCATTATTACGTATGCGGTCCAATAAAGTTACGCCGCATATCCTACCTACGCAACGACCTCATTTCTACTGCATTAACTCTACTCTCATGCGTATTCTGACATGTCCACGTCTCGCTTCCATACATAAGTGTTGGTACCAACCTGGCATTGTGTATAAGCGAGTCGAGCTTTGCCACTGACATTTCGACTGGCGACCAGTGACTCACCGTTAAAACTATATTAATAATAATAATATTTTTTACAGGATACATAATTCTATGAGTCTATCATGAAATAGACCGTATGTACGCAAGGGCGTAGCCAGGATTTTATATAGAGGCGCGGGGGGGGGGGGGGGGAGTAATTAAAAAATATATATAAAAATCTGAAATAGCTTTATTACTTGACAATAAATCTACGAGACTCTTCACAAGAAGCTCTTCTAAGGGGGGGGCAACCGCCCCTCCCTGCCCGTACCTCGCTACGCCCATGTACGTACGTGTTCCCATATGATTTTTTAAGTAAACAAATTTCACTAATGAAGGATTTATTTACCGGCCCTAACTTAAATTATACAGTTGTTTATGTTATAAATAGATTGCTTTTCGTTTATATTCATTTGTAATTTATACGTTATATTTTTTACAAAATATAATATAAATTATTATTACGTATACATATATAATCCCCGTCTGCGTGGAAAGGTGACAATAACGCTGGCCAGCTGCATTTCCCCGCTGAATTGCAATATTGATTCTTTGGGCGAAGAATGAGATAGCGCTCTTGTCACCGGAGGAGACGACAAGACGCGGTTTGTCGCTTGGACTCCATGGCCCTAGAGCTTCACAGTGTTCTAGACTTCCACAGTTGGAGATGGGCCTTTATTGGATATATATATAAATAAATAAATAAATAAAAACGTTTATTTTCTAAAATACTTAAGCTAAAATACATATACACAGTAAGCAAACACATATTGTTTTGACGTTACTACAGAAACGAGATATGTTTTTATTGACACATTAATTTAGCTCTTGTAATTAAACATTGCAATGCCCTCCGCACTAATAGATTATTTTTATAACCTACTGTACGACGGATAGGCGAGACTCACTGCAAGCGCCCGCGCCGCAGCAAATGAATGAATGACGTTGAATATAAAAAATGGTCAAGCCGTGCCTCGTGGTCTCGGCACACAGTACATGTTGCATGGACAGATAAAATACAGTGGCAGTATTAAAGGTACACAATATTTAGGTAAAACAAAAATAAAACTTAAACTTACATAGAAACAAAACTAGAAATGAAAGCTGCTTATTCTATAAATATTAAATTATATTATTATATATCAAGTAAACATATATTTAAATAGTTAATAATTGTAATGTGTAAGTATAGCGTCCATATAAGGAAGGAATTAATAATTAGGTAAGTATATAATAAATAATGAGAAAAGAAAATAAATAAAAAGTAAAGAAAAGTGTCTAATCTACCTATTATTGCGTCACCGAACATATTTTATTTTATTTTATATAGTGTTACTTTTAAATATATATATTTTTTTTTTGTCGTGACCAGGTGAGTTCCAGTGAAGGAATCAGTACTGTAAGAGTAACTCATATGTACATCCAAGTATGAGTTTAATGTATATGTCATGTTATATTATTTTATTATGACATACATTTATTTATATACATTATACGTATGTACAACCACACACAATATACACATTCAACGGATATTTTATGTTATTGTTAGCTTTTCTGTTTTATTTAATAATGTCAAGAAGAAGTTCAGTTGTTGCATAATCAATATTTAAAAGAAATGTATCAATCATTTTATTACATTGATACTTTGAGAGGTGTTTTATAGTTACCTGTTCACTGATTTTATTATACAAATGGGGCCCTAAAAATAATAATGATGATTGTGCAAAACCAGTTTTAAAATATGGCGTGGAGTATACAATATCCTTTCTTCGCTTGCCAATAGTTTTAGGGAAAGGTATAGAATGTTGTTTTAAAACCGATAATTTAATGAAAAGTTGACGTACTGTAAGGACATTGTTTTCTGCATACAATTTTGTAGTAGGATATTTAATAGGCTTGTGGTTCATCACTTTAAGAATCGCACGCTGTGCCCTTTCAACCTTTAGCATATCAGTTTTGTTTGCTCCCCCCCATACAGTTATTCCATAAGCCAGTATAGATTGACAGAGTGACAAATAAACATTTCTAAGGATTTCATGGTCGCCAACATTTCTCAAGGCTTTGAAAATATGCATTAACTTTCTCGCCTTAGAAGAGAGGTTATCAATTTGATACTTCCAAGACAGATAATTGTCAAGAGTAATTCCCAGGTATTTTATGGAGACATCTGCAGAAAGACGAGGACAATTGCATTCATTTAAATGTGTTTTACATGTATGTACTGCAATGGAGTAATGGTCTGGCGGCTGCGTTTTTGCATTTATACTAAAGCAGATGTACTTAGTTTTAGTAATGTTTAGGGTAAGTAGATTGCTGTCTAACCATGTGGATATTATGCCGATACCTTTTTCTGCGTCTACCTTTACCTCATCCCAAGAATTCCCGCTAAATAAGACCACAGTGTCATCAGCAAAAGTGGTAATCTCTGCATTGTGAAGTCGAAGGTTGCACAGGGAGTTTATGTAAAGTAGGAACAGTGTTGGGCCTAGGATACTTCCCTGTGGGATACCATAAAATACAATCAACTCAGGACCAATGACATCGCCAATTCTTACAGCTTGCAACCTATCACTCAGGTAATCCTCGAACAACAACAATTGAACGCCCCTAATGCCAATTAGTTCCATTTTCCTAAGGAGAATAGGGACAGAGACTGTATCAAAAGCCTTTGCAAGGTCAATAAAGATTCCGAGACATTTCTTCTTCGCTTCCTGTTTCCTGACTATCTGAGAAATTAACCGTTCCATAGCATCGATAGTCGACAATTTATGTCTGAAGCCAAATTGATTGGGTGATATTAAATTAAACTGGTTAAGATAGGCAAGTAAGCTTTTGTTAATAATTTTTTCCAAAATTTTCGAGATAGTTGGTAAGAGCGAAATAGGTCTATAGTTAGTTATACAGCCTCTGTCTCCACTCTTGTAAATAGGTATAACAATGGATTTTTTAAAACTTCTTGGGAATACCCCTTGGGACAGACATAGATTAAAAAGGTGAGACAGCTGGTTGTTAATAGTGGTGGCAGCAAGTTTGATAAATTGTGTAGAAATGCCATCCCAGCCTGGTGAGCAATGTGTTTTTAGTGACTTTATTATTACTAGGATTTCAGAAGGGTCCGTTTGTAAAAGAGCTAAGGAGTTAACAGCAGATTTATTAGAATCTATATTTTTTGCTAACTGCGTTTCTGTTTTGTTTACTCTATTAAGGATGGTTTTAGCCATCTCTGAACCAATATTAGAAAAGTATTTGTTTGTATCAGTTACAGCTTGCATAGGAGATGAAGAAGAAGTTAGGAGTTCCAACGGTACTTTAGATTTTTCGCCATAATTGCATATACGTTTTATTGTTGACCACGTTTGTTTAATATTATTTTTATGTTTTATTAATTCTTGTTTTTCATAGTTATGTTTAAGTTTGTGTAGTATTTTGTTACATGTGTTTCTATATCTTTTATATGTGATGGCCAAAACGTTATTTTCAGGGTAACGTTTTAGCTTTTTGTGTAAATTATCACGATTTCTTATGCACCTGACCAGCCCTGGAGTAATCCAGGGTTTTATGTTTGTTAATTTACGTCGAGATTTTAATTTTGTTGTGTGTTTGTTTAGAAGCTCAATAAGTAGGGATACGAAGAAATCTGTTGCAGAGTTAGCATTTGAAATATTATAAAAGGTCGTCCAATCATATTGTTTCAGATCACTGATAGCATTAGAGTAGTTAATTTTTGTGTTGAATTTTGGTTTCTCAATTTTAACCTTAGTGGGGCCTTGGTATATCGAAGCAATTACACTGGCATGGTCAGTCACAGTCGAGTTACAAACAAAGGTAGTATTTTTGTATCCAGATTTAACAAAGCAATGGTCCAGGCATGTTTTAAATCTAGTTGGAAAGGTATGTGCTGGTAACATGCCGTGGACTGCTAAAATGTTTAAGTACTCGGAACTATCCTTATTTGATTGATTAAGAATATCGATATTTATGTCACCCATTAAAATTACGTTTTTATACCTTTTAACATCTGACAGCACAAAGTCTAAAGAAATTAGAAAGTTATTAATATTGGTGAAAGAAGGAGGTCGATAAATCCCAATTATAACCGTGTCATTGTTAATTTTAGTTACTAGACAATTGGCATCTTTAAAAGGTGGTTCGTATGTAACGAATTTTAGGTTGTCTTTTATCAAGATTACAACTCCATCATTTTGGTTTAGCTTTTTTTCAGTCTGTTGTAAAGTATAATTAGGAATACTGTGAGATACGTCCGATACTGTTAGCCAACACTCAGTTAGAACAATTACATCTATCCGAATCTTTAATCTTTGTAGGTGTACTTGGAAGTCGTTTATGTTACGTTTGTAACTTCTTATGTTCTGGGTTACAATATTTAGGTTGTTTGAATGAAAGTTATATAAGGATTTCAGCTCCTCCGGACTGTCTATCATATATGCTGGGCCGACGTTGACATTACTGTCAATGTCAGCAGAGACCTCATCTATGTTAGCCATAGCCATCATCATCTATAGTATAGATACAATATAGATATAATCTATATGTATTGTATCTTTTTTTGAAATATAAAATAGTGTATGAGAGACAATCCGAGGGAGCAAAAATGGTAAAAATATAAATAAAAATGAATACATAAACTTTGCATAGCATGTACAATATATAATTATAAGTGTTATTAGTGTGTGTAAAGAAGTAACTTACGGTCGAATTAGCAGCTTTCGTAATAAATAGGTTGAGGTAACCAAAAAACATAAAGTTTTGAACAAAATGACTTAGTAATATAAAATAATGAAAAATAGTTTGGATTAAAAATTCTCCGTTGCCATATAGTCATTCCAAGGTAGGAGGGTGTAGCATGGCTTCAGCTTGGGCAATACATTTTAGGTGGATAGTAGGAGATCCTTCTTCTTTTTTAATGAATACCTTGCCCTGTGATGTCCAGCAGAACCTATAATCTTTTGTGCGCTTTATATTACGCGCTAAGTAAAAAATCTTTCTGGAGTTCGGAGTAAGGGCTTCAGAAACGAAGATAGGTGCTTTGTCACATTTCAGTCCCACATTACCTGAATTCAATTTGTCATCACTATTTTTAAGATTATAAGTTTTGACTGCTTTGAGGAATGTATCTCTGCGATATTTTGATTCGAGATCCACAATTATCGGTTTTTGGTGACTTTTAGCTCTAAAAACGTTGAAATTTGGCGATGAGCTAATATCTAGACCAATGGTCTTGTGCAGGTCCTGTATTATTTGGAAAACGTTTTCATTTTCAGTAACTGTCTCCACTCTTGTAAATAGGTATAACAATGGATTTTTTAAAACTTCTTGGGAATACCCCTTGGGACAGACATAGATTAAAAAGGTGAGACAGCTGGTTGTTAATAGTGGTGGCAGCAAGTTTGATAAATTGTGTAGAAATGCCATCCCAGCCTGGTGAGCAATGTGTTTTTAGTGACTTTATTATTACTAGGATTTCAGAAGGGTCCGTTTGTAAAAGAGCTAAGGAGTTAACAGCAGATTTATTAGAATCTATATTTTTTGCTAACTGCGTTTCTGTTTTGTTTACTCTATTAAGGATGGTTTTAGCCATCTCTGAACCAATATTAGAAAAGTATTTGTTTGTATCAGTTACAGCTTGCATAGGAGATGAAGAAGAAGTTAGGAGTTCCAACGGTACTTTAGATTTTTCGCCATAATTGCATATACGTTTTATTGTTGACCACGTTTGTTTAATATTATTTTTATGTTTTATTAATTCTTGTTTTTCATAGTTATGTTTAAGTTTGTGTAGTATTTTGTTACATGTGTTTCTATATCTTTTATATGTGATGGCCAAAACGTTATTTTCAGGGTAACGTTTTAGCTTTTTGTGTAAATTATCACGATTTCTTATGCACCTGACCAGCCCTGGAGTAATCCAGGGTTTTATGTTTGTTAATTTACGTCGAGATTTTAATTTTGTTGTGTGTTTGTTTAGAAGCTCAATAAGTAGGGATACGAAGAAATCTGTTGCAGAGTTAGCATTTGAAATATTATAAAAGGTCGTCCAATCATATTGTTTCAGATCACTGATAGCATTAGAGTAGTTAATTTTTGTGTTGAATTTTGGTTTCTCAATTTTAACCTTAGTGGGGCCTTGGTATATCGAAGCAATTACACTGGCATGGTCAGTCACAGTCGAGTTACAAACAAAGGTAGTATTTTTGTATCCAGATTTAACAAAGCAATGGTCCAGGCATGTTTTAAATCTAGTTGGAAAGGTATGTGCTGGTAACATGCCGTGGACTGCTAAAATGTTTAAGTACTCGGAACTATCCTTATTTGATTGATTAAGAATATCGATATTTATGTCACCCATTAAAATTACGTTTTTATACCTTTTAACATCTGACAGCACAAAGTCTAAAGAAATTAGAAAGTTATTAATATTGGTGAAAGAAGGAGGTCGATAAATCCCAATTATAACCGTGTCATTGTTAATTTTAGTTACTAGACAATTGGCATCTTTAAAAGGTGGTTCGTATGTAACGAATTTTAGGTTGTCTTTTATCAAGATTACAACTCCATCATTTTGGTTTAGCTTTTTTTCAGTCTGTTGTAAAGTATAATTAGGAATACTGTGAGATACGTCCGATACTGTTAGCCAACACTCAGTTAGAACAATTACATCTATCCGAATCTTTAATCTTTGTAGGTGTACTTGGAAGTCGTTTATGTTACGTTTGTAACTTCTTATGTTCTGGGTTACAATATTTAGGTTGTTTGAATGAAAGTTATATAAGGATTTCAGCTCCTCCGGACTGTCTATCATATATGCTGGGCCGACGTTGACATTACTGTCAATGTCAGCAGAGATCTCATCTATGTTAGCCATAGCCATCATCATCTATAGTATAGATACAATATAGATATAATCTATATGTATTGTATCTTTTTTTGAAATATAAAATAGTGTATGAGAGACAATCCGAGGGAGCAAAAATGGTAAAAATATAAATAAAAATGAATACATAAACTTTGCATAGCATGTACAATATATAATTATAAGTGTTATTAGTGTGTGTAAAGAAGTAACTTACGGTCGAATTAGCAGCTTTCGTAATAAATAGGTTGAGGTAACCAAAAAACATAAAGTTTTGAACAAAATGACTTAGTAATATAAAATAATGAAAAATAGTTTGGATTAAAAATTCTCCGTTGCCATATAGTCATTCCAAGGTAGGAGGGTGTAGCATGGCTTCAGCTTGGGCAATACATTTTAGGTGGATAGTAGGAGATCCTTCTTCTTTTTTAATGAATACCTTGCCCTGTGATGTCCAGCAGAACCTATAATCTTTTGTGCGCTTTATATTACGCGCTAAGTAAAAAATCTTTCTGGAGTTCGGAGTAAGGGCTTCAGAAACGAAGATAGGTGCTTTGTCACATTTCAGTCCCACATTACCTGAATTCAATTTGTCATCACTATTTTTAAGATTATAAGTTTTGACTGCTTTGAGGAATGTATCTCTGCGATATTTTGATTCGAGATCCACAATTATCGGTTTTTGGTGACTTTTAGCTCTAAAAACGTTGAAATTTGGCGATGAGCTAATATCTAGACCAATGGTCTTGTGCAGGTCCTGTATTATTTGGAAAACGTTTTCATTTTCAGTAACTGGTACATTTTTTATTTCAATTTTTGTTTGGTTTGAGTTATTTAGAATTTGTTCAACTTGATCTTCAAGGCTTGCGATGCGAATCAATGCTTGAGAATGTTCTTTGGACACAGTTTCTAACTTGAGATTTACTTCTTTATACTGCTTGATTGATATCTCAAGAAGACTTTCAATGTTGGTGTTCATCTTCAAAAGTTTTTCGTTTTGAGCTCTTAAATCTGAGATAGCATTTTTTAGAGTTTCAAATTTGAGTTCAGTATCCTTCATCACTTCCATTGCAGTAATTTGTTTCTCCTGACTGACAACTTTTTTTCGTTTGCGTATACCGCTAAGGGTTGGTTCAGTATCCATATCCATCTGCGTTAGATTGGGTTGAGATGAGTGTCTTGCTTTGTCAGGTGACCTAAGCATTTTGATGTTCAAGTTTATCTGAGAAACTAATGTTTACTATGATCGTGATAGTACTCACAATTAATTTCGCGGACGAAACGAGAGAGCTATACGTTTCTATTTCGTTATGTTCCTTCGCTGCGGAGTAACTTAAAACACGTCCACACAGTCCGAGGCACAGAACGCCGAATATATTTCAAGTATGTATCTATATGTAGTATAGCGGTGGTGGCTCGGTTGTAAGTCCTACAATGGTCGGTTCAAACCCCCACGGCATATACGAATAAGAAAGACACATTTCTTACGTACATTTGTCATAGTTTTTACAACACCACCCTTCCCGTGCCTCGGAGAGCACGTTAAGCCGTCGGTCCTGGTTCATTAATACCAACTTGTATTGTTAATAAATTATTATTAAAAATTGACATCAGACCCTCGCCAACCCGTCTGGCCAGCGTGGCGAGTGTAGGCGAAAATCTCCAGATATATATATATATATATATAACAAAAACACCACCGTTCCCGTGCCTCGGAGAGCACGTTAAGCCGTCGGTCCCGGTTCCGCTAAAACCAACTTGTGAAAACGTTAATAAATTGTCATAAAAAAAAATGACATCATATCCTTGCCAAGCCGTCTGGCCAGCGTGGCGAGTGTAGGCCAAATTCTCCAGATATATGTTCTGGAAGGCCCATCTCCATCAGTGGAGGTCTAGGACACTGTGTTCTAGGGGCTGTAATGATAATACATTATACATATTGTCATGTTATGTGGTCATGTTTTTCTAATTCTTGCGTTGCTTGAGAAGGCGGTTTTCGTATAGCAAGGGAAAGTCCACTGCAAATACTGTAAAATAATCTAAACATCTGTTAGAAGAATGTGTTCTTGGGCACTCGTAGTAATGTAATAAATATCCCCATTTGTACCCATTGGTCCTAGTGGAAACATCAAATATTTTAAAACAAAGAGAAGATGTTAAATTACTTAAATTGGGATTAATGAAAATTTATAAAAAGATGTTGCAAAAACTAATAAATCTTAACGAAATTTCACAGAATATTTCGCCAATGATCATAAATTAATGCATAACAATGTCGAGGATCATTAAAATTTAGTACGTAACACTAATTTGTTAAACGTAGGCATGTCATAATATTCGGCAAGTATTATTTTGTGGGCGTCTAGTCTATGAAAGTGGTTATTGATTATAACGCTTATTAAAACTTAAAAAAAACTTAGTTCTTGGTAAAGTAAAATAAATAAATAAAATCGTTTATTATAAACGATTATTTATCAACGTTTATTTGTACTGCCGTGGCTGAGGGCCAAGTGCTCAGGAAATTTTCAAGGCGTTGTCAAAACAGCTCGTCAACACCATTCAATGTGGCAATGCTGCCAATATCTACGTTATTCAACGTAGCCATTCGGCAATGCTGATCCTTTGGCCAAATTGTGCCCAGCCCTCTTTTCTCCCGAGGCGTTGACGATTTGTTTTGACAAAAAGAAATAAAAAACTGTCATCACGACCGTTTCCCTTTCGGGTTGGTCAGAAACCATGCTTATAAATAAGCGGATTCACATTTAGCCAACTTTACTATAGGCCAATCATGACAAGTGGCAAGCTCGTCGATGTCTCCAGCGTACCAAACTCGAGAAATATTACAAATAAATTAAATATTAATTATATGTATTTATACACATTAATAGATATTTTTGTGTCCCGACCAGGAATCGAACCCGGTACCTCCGAGTCTAAATCCACGGACTTAACCGCTAGACCACGGAGGCAGTTAAAAAAGAAATAAAATAATAATAATGTGTCCCGCCCAGGATTTTAACCCAGTGCTTCCTAATCTAAATCCCCATGGACCTAACCGCTAGACAATTTTTATGATTAATAATTTAATTAATTAATAAGGTAATGTAATTAAATAATCAAATTAAGATAAGGCACCTGCCTTATCTTGTCGTAACTGCTTTAGTTGTCCCAAATGTTTGACCAGTATAGAATGTCTAGAGGCATTAGGTCCGCCTTTGTACTTTGTGCAATAAAGTTTATAATAAATAAATAAAATAATAATAATCTTAAATAAACAAAATAATCCGACTTCCTGATATCTATTGCTGTCTCTTTTTATTTGTTGTGTAAATTATACCTATTTGTTTCTTCATTTTGTTATGTATTCTTAAATAAATATAGTTAAATGTATATATTATTATTTGATTATTTTTATTCGAAGAAAATAAGGTACAATGATTTAAAAAAATAATAAAATATTAATTAAACTAAAAACTTGCATCTTAATTATTATTTTTATATATTTTTATTGCTATTTGTGTAGTAGTGTGTAAATTATTATTATGTTTAAGTATTTGTTTTTATTTCTAATCGTCTACCACACTCCCAAAGGTTAGCTAGTATAAAATGCCGAGAGGCATTAAGGTCGCCCTTGTACTGAACTGGTTTTTAAGTGCAATAAATAAATAAATTACTTCTTGAACTGTAATCTATCCAAATAAATACATATCCCAGATTGTGGGTGCAGAATTGTATTATTTATCTTCGTTTCGTCATTAATGTATTAGGTATTTAATTAATATGAGAACCATATCGATTGGAGCGTTCAGTTTGTGCAACCTGCGTCAATTTGTCTTTTCTCTTTCAACACCCACTTCGTGCTAAATACTTCTATGTGTTCATCATCGTTAGTGGAAATCAAACGATCCATTAGTTTTATTTTATTATTTGGATAACACTTTATTTCTTAACCAGTAATTCTGACGACTTAATCTAAAACACTGTATGTTAGAATAATTCATCTGTCATTTCTTTTTTCCAAAACAATCTTTAATCATTTGGGCGACATTATGTTAACAGTTATTTATGCATTTTTAGATAAATTATTTTAAGAAGATTACCATTTAAGTAGAAAAAAACCTAGAGTGAGCAAAAATTAAAATATCATCATGACAGCGGCGCTAGTACTAAACGTATATGGTATATGTAAAACAAATGGTACAAAATATTACTGTCAGTGTCAAATACTTTCATCAGTCAAGCTATTGCTGACATTTTTTATTTTTATTTTTTGTTCTCTTCTCCCGATGGATGATGGATGAGGTGATAGGGAAGGCAAAGGGTCTAGCCCATACAGCCAAGTCTGACGTAATATATCTTTCTTTTTTATGAGTTAATGAGGTCATCATCAAACTCCAGATGCTGCAGAATTTGATGCTTTTCTTGGAGTCACTCGCGGCACCATAGCTCGAACACGTCGGGTAAAATATGGGAGTTGACAGCGCGGGAAAACCGCAAAAAATAAACTGCAACTTGTGCCCCATATTTAAACTCCAATTTATCGTTTTCCATAATTATTCACATTGTAGCATATTATTAAACAAAACAACACCACTTTTGACCAATAATATCCACAGTAAATTAATATACAAAACAAAAACTTGCACTTGACATGTCCACGCAAAATAGCGCGAAAGACCTCCCATTCTTTATTTTTTTACTAGGACTGGTACGATTTTGGTACGACAACTACATACTTTATTTTTCAAATAACTTAATTGCACTAGTCTTATCAATAACAGTATTAAAGCTACGTTTATTTTATCATTGTACACAGCACAAGTAGTACAATAATAGCCCAAAACAGGTTCTTACATATTTCCTAAAAAACATTGACATAGCAACGTAGTTTATAAATGTTGATGTAAATAATTGAATGTACAATTTAATTTTAACTGTTGAAACTGATAAATCTATATCCTGAAGCTAAACTTCATAAAGGCCAGGCAGTTGCCTGACAGACGTTACGCGACAAGACCTGGTACGCGATGAAATCGTCTGTTATAGGAAGTTTTAAAACAAATAACATTACGGTCTCATTATTTTAGGAATTTATTAAAAGTTCGCAACACTATAACCAAGAAATAGGCGGGCAAAGTGACAGCCATAGTGACGTCTTAATCGATTAGCATTATAGTATTCGATCAATTGAATGAAATTATTAATGCATTCGTAAGTAATATCCACCACTTTTTTTACCGAATTTTGCTTAAAATGTATGAAAAGAAAACCATAGAGCAACGCCAAATCGAACGGTTTTTAAAGCTAAATAAAGTGAAAAAACCGCTTAAAGCGTCAAGTCAAAATCAAAATCAAAAGAATTTTATTGTGGATCATAGGTTTTTGAATAATTACATTATTTATGGTGGTCGCTATCTCCCTTCCATTAGACATACAATAATTATATAAACAACATTAAAAAATAATTTTACAATGTTGGTGATGGATGAGGGCATGCTAACTGTTCCTCTCAAGTTTCGGAAAGAGTCTGCTACGCTGTAATAGTATTTCTTAGATAGAAAGCCATGGAGCTTTGACCTAAAGACTCTCATGTTCTCGACTTCACGGATGGATTTGGGAACTTTATTGTAAAAACACAGGGTAGGCACTCTCTCGAATCTCAAAACCATTTTTCTCTGATACAGTGTATTGATTTAACACATCTTAACTATTGATAGCTTTTGTTTCTAATTTAGATTATTTTTAACTTCATTTATTGTACTGGTAATAAATCATCGATTTGTTAAATTGTTATATCCCAAACGAATTGCGTTGCAATTGTGTTTATTTCGAAATCATAAGCAGTGGACCCAATACACATTTCTTACGTATTGTTATAAATTTACAACACCACCGTTTTTGTGACCCAGGAAAAAAGGGACATAATACAAGAAGAAGCGTAACTCCAAACAACTAAAATTATACCAAATTTCAATAGGGTCGAAACAATGAGCCCATGGGGACACTCAGCCAAGCGTCTGGCCAAGGAGATGTCCAAATGGCCCCATACATTTATATATTTTCCAAGATATGTTTGTGAAAAAAAAATCTGCAAAACCTAGTTATTTTTTACTTGAGAAATAATTAAGTACCAAAAATACGTTCGAGAAACTTGCTACAGTTATACCTAGATGTAACGTTATATCGAATTTAAAAGCCACCCAAACCAGAATAATTTAATTTCTCACATATAAACCATTTGCTATGATTAATTTGCCAAATAATTAACATTACGTTCAAATGTAACTGGACTTTTAATTTAATCTAGAGCACAATCTTAACTATTTATATTAGTTTAGTCGTAAAATATCCAAAATTATCAGACGGCAAATAGTCATTTTAAATTTATCGATCCAGATTTTAAAAGATCGAAAAAAAACCTAAATTATTATTTTGTTAAAAAACTCTGTCGAGTAGGCACATACTCTGAAACTCCGAAACGAAACCATTTATACGTTATTTGGTTTTAGGGCTAATGCGTCAAAACTAGTAACAATATTTTTCACGATATCCATTCTGAATACGTTGATATTAGAAAACAAACATAAGAAACTATGATTTTTTAAATATAATAATAATAATCGTTTATTTCCAATAAAATCCTATGTACATATTTTTCTACTGGAGACCCACACAAGGAAGGCCGGTATTGTGGGGTCTCAATTACACTAAATCTAAAATTTACATAAATTTAAATTAAATTAAAATCGAATTCTAAATACAATAAATCCAAAATAAAAAAATATTAATGAAAGGACATGGGGCACTTTAGTATGGAAACCATACCCACGGCGGACACGAACAAAATATAGCACAATGTGTTGGTATATGACTCTGAGTTACTATGAACTTAGTCGCATTATTGTGGGTTACGGGAATCTTGTAAAAAATAAAGAAATATATTGATATAAAAATCAATAAGATTTCGACATTTTGTAGCATTCTTGTCAGATAACAGTTTCTAAAAGCACTATTATAACACTAAAAAATAATAAAGGGAAAATAAATAAAATAGAATAGAATAAAATAAAAGTAAATTATTATTTATACCATTATATGTATATATGAATTATTCAAATTCATCCAAATCTATAATAACATTATCTAAGAATAAAGCAGGCGTGTCTATAGCTTCTTGATGTCTGGCCCAAGACAGAAAATAAACAATGCTTGCAATGTGTGCACAACTCCCGACAGTGCGGCGGCCGTGTATACATGAGCAGTAGTATGCTTCGATACTTTGTCTCCCGTTTTGTGTTGGGTTTATCATAATATATGTATAATATTGTTTCAGGCGGATATGTCGTGACCGGATTCGTCCTCTGATCAATATATTATTATTAATTAATTGTTGGTGTCGATACATTTCTATAGTGTAGACACCGTTTGGTCGCATGTGCTCGTGACAATATGACCTGGCGAGTTTCAGGTGATATGATCCCAACGTGAAAAGTATTAAATCTTCGAAGGTCAGCTGTGGAAAATCTACACAATCAGGATTGTTTCCATCTAGGGGCTCGAATGCTACTCTTTGTCTGTTTAAATTATTTGTTATAACGTATTCTGCCAACTCATTTTCTCTAATAATATTATAATTAACAATATTTATAAACTGCTCGGCGTACATATTATCTTCGTATTGCTGACGAGTAGCATTAATAATTGCCGCTGTTATTTTAAAATCGGTCATCATATTCGGCAATGCAATGTTAAAATAGGTATTATAATATAAGGTAATATTTTAAAATCTTTCTTAAATCGACCAAAAATGACGTATTGTTGTCGTTATTTAGAGGGTTTGTAATGCTACATACGAGTGTACCTATCATTAACACTATTTATAATAAGGTAAACCAACCCAAGTCAAGTAATTTTGACGTTTTAGGGTATTTGTCGTTAAATCGTGTGCTGTTAAATGAAGTTTACACTGTATATAGAGAAAAACATTCGTTTAGTTGTGTATTTTTTATTTGAATAAAAACATCATAACTTTATTCTCCCATCGATTAAAAAAAAAATGTTTACATATAATGAAAGGCCACATTATTTTCTTTAATTTAAAACCATTTTGGTTAATGTCCGCCACTTTTCGCTAAGCGGGTCATATTTGCCCATTGTCCTTTAAGAAATTTATTAAAGGTTAATAAATACACTATATATATATATATAATATTATGGAATAATAATATTAAGAATTAATATAGTAAATTAATTAACTAATTAGTATATAATATCTAACATCTGTTTAAAAAGTATCGCGAATTTTGTATTTCTTATAAAAGTGTTTATTTATTTATGAATATTTATTTTGTCCCCTTCAAAGTAATTACCCTCAGATAAAATACACTTATACCAGCTTTTTTTCCTATCCTCAAAGCACTTTAAAAACACATTTTTGTGATCTTCTTCAGTTCCTACTTAATGTCCTGAATCGTAGCGTAGCATTGTTCCTTTCATAGGCTTCTTCAGTTATGGGAACAAAAAAAAGACAGACAGGGGGCCAGGTCTGCGGAATACGGTGGCTGCGGCTGCGGCACAGGCAACGATGTGTGAGCAGGGGCGTTATCTTGGTGAAAAAGCTTTGTTCTTCCACAAATAAGGATGTTTCTGGCAAATTGCTTAGCGCAGCGCATTACTCGCAGGTAGTACGAGTAATCATTATTGACCGTACTACCCTGTGGCAAAAACTCATAATGCACGACGCCTCTGAAATCGAAGAAAACTGTGAGCAAAACCTTCTCTGCACAGAGCCCTAGACTACCACCGTTGGAGATGGGCCTTCCAGATTTTTTTTGGGAATGTGGCCGACACTCGCCACACAGACCAGGCAGGTTATTCTTTCACATTTATAATATTAGTATGTATGATTAATGTAATTTTATTTTCTTTATAATAAAAAAAAAATGTTTCTAAGGAATCGTTGTTGGCTGAAAAGTTAATATTATTTCGTACATTCAGAGCAAGCCTTCACTTTTTTGGCAAAACTTTATAAGGCTTGTTTATACCTAAACTATTCACTACAAAATATGCCCCAAGACGTTTGTATTAAGCATTAAAATTGCTTGCAGTAAATTCTTAAATCTGCTATCAAATTTGTATAGGAATTTGGCGGCTATTGCTATTATCGTTTAAGGGCGTAAATTGCGTGCTGAATGAAAGTCGATGTGATTGAAGCGAACAGGTGTCGAATGCAACAGGTGAGTGTTTGTACCTGCTTTTGTTTAATACAAGCTGGAGCCTGCTGCTTCGTACGCCTTTATAGTTTAATAAATATATATTAATCGTGAAAGCGACCATTTTTGAGACCATATACTAAACACCCAGAGTTATTAATATATAGAATATAGTGTAAAAAAAAAAAAAAAAACTGTAAAAAAAGAGTGTACTATTCGCCAACAAACTGTTATGCAGTTTGGCGTATAATTTTAAAAATGTAAATAGTTTAAGTTTTTATCTGAATAAACGAATTTAAAAATATATATATATATATATATATAAGACATGGAAAGAAACCAAACTGTATTTTTCATTGGTCATACATAATGAATAAGTGTATGACAGTCATTGCCGGTTATCGTATTATTTTGTTATTTCACGGATAATACAAGTATGTCGATCTGCGCGCTACGGAAGCAAAAGTTTATCTTCGACAAGAGAACTGAGAAGAGTCCTTCAAGCGAAGTGTGAAAGGCCGGCATAATGGTAGTGGCTGGCGTCAGTTGCTCCCATTCTTGGACCCCGCGTACCACTTACCATTAGGTGGGTAATATAAATTAACGTAAATGCCAAACAGTAAAACCAAAAAGTAAGCCAACGGTCCCAAATAAAATTCCATGCAATCCATCAAATTTGTACTTGCTTAATTAACCTCGTTCGTATGTGGTCTAAATTTAAAACTGCGGAATTTTAGGGTTCTTTATGTCACATAACATATTTTTATTGATTACTTTAATTACAATAATCTTAACTTTACTAATAATTCGAAGTAAATTAATATACATTAAAAGCTACCTAAATAATAAAATTAATAATAAACTAATCTATAATTAAAAATGTCCTCTAGAGACGTCCCATCCGAGATAGTCCCAAGAAGACTGGCAACATTTCCCCTCTGTATAGCGAGGCTAATACGTTGCCAGAAATAATTGCCTTCCTATCTCCAGAACTTTCTGTCAGCCGCTTTGACAACTCCTTGGCCAAGCGCCTCGCTGGCCAAGCTAAACTAGTTTTTTTAGTAATGCACAAAAGAAGTAAAGGCTTTCTGGGTGGTCAGAAACCATGTTTTGTTTGTTAACGAAGCGGGTTCACATTTAGCCAATGGCAAAAGTCGATGGCAAGAGGATGCGTGGTAGGTCTCCGATGAGGTGGACCGACCAGGTTAAAGCAGCAATGGATCACCCCGTACATGAGTCGCCAGGAAGGCTGCAGTTCTAGAGGAGTGAAGTGAAGTGAAATAAAATAAATCCTGTGCATTATTATTTGTCACAGAGGAGGTCTGGCGGTTAAGTCCGTGGATTTAGATTTGGAGGTACCAGGTTCGATGCCTACACAAAAAAAGTATTTACCTTATGTCATAATTCTCGAGTTTGGTAAGCTACATCGACGAGCTTGCCACTTGTCATGATTGGCCTATAGTAAAGTTGGCAAAATGTGTATCCGCTTAACAAGCGTGGTTTCTGACCACCCCGAAATTGGAAACGGTCGTGATGATACTAGCAGAAGTTAGTTAGTTAAACAGTTGTCTGGCTGCATCTTCTCCTTTTTTATCAAAGAATAGCATAACTTTCTTTTGTTATTTTTATTAATCTACAGGACCCAAACCTGTTAATCTTGGTCAGTGCAACTTTAAAAGATTCTCACGTAATAAAAGAGCTACACAACAATTATTGTTTTCGCTAATCCGACTCCATACGAAACCAATTAATAACATTTATTCGCTCAAATGATCGTGTGACTAACACAGACTGTTTACCGTCTAAGAACAAGACGCAATGGCCCCAAAATTTTAATAGCTTCTGCTAACTGCCTACTCTTTGGACCTCTTGCTGCCTTATGGCCAGCTGCCGAACGGCTGATTATCTTTTGACATGTTGAACGTCACGTTAGGCACGTGATTGGGCGAAATGACCAAATTCATATATATTTAATCGAGGGTTTTTTACAATTAAGACTTATAAACCAATCACGTGGCGCCGCTGCTAAGCTGCTGGTCTTGGCTAACTTATTTGCTTATTGTTCTTCTAACACGGCGATATATGATAATAAAATAGGTATTAATTCATCTTCATCATCATCAGCCTGTATCTCTGCTGGATGTAGGCCTCCCCCAAGGCTCGCCACTTAACGCGATCTTTCGCTACCCTCATCCAAACCCCACCAGCGACCTTCTTTAGGTCATCTGTCCATCTGGCGGGGATCGTCCCACTCTGCGTCTTCCGGTACGTGGTCTCCACTCTGGAACCCGGTTGCCCCATCGATAGTCGGTTCTGCGGCAAATGTGTCCGGCTCATTGCCACTTCAGCTTGCTAATTAAAAGCTATATCATAACTTTCGTTCTCTGACTAATATCAACGTTTCGAATTCTATCCATTAGAGATAGCATAGCTCGATGAGCGACCTTGAATTTATGGACCAAACCCACTATTAGTGTCCACGTCTCTGCTCCGTACGACATTACCGGGAGGACGCACTGGTTAAAGACCTTAGTCTTTAAACATTGTGGTATAGACGATGAGAGGATGTGCCGGAGTTTCCCGAATGCCGCCCATCCTAGCTGAATGCGTCTGTCGGCTTCTTTGTTGAAATTGGCTGCGCCTAATTGGATAGTCTGCCCGAGGTAGACGTAATTTTGCATGATTATATTAGTATTAATTATATTCTCCAATTCATTATTACTGGTTCAAAATTACAATTCAACTCTCATTATTTGGTTGAAAAATTGGGGCCACATTGTAACCTCTAAAACGTTGTATGAAGTGGCATGTCCATAGATTAGTTGATCTATGTCGACCAATGGTCGACTGCCCGGCCATGCGCACGCGTCTATGTCAAAGATTAAACAATGTTGAAAGGATAGGCTAAAGCCATTGCGTGCGTAATTTATTTTGTAATTTAATGTAATTATCAAGGATATACTTTTATTAAGAATTTTACATGTTGACAACTAAATATGAAATGTTATTTTATAGGAAATGTTAACGAACTTAAGAACGAAGTTGGTTCTCATTGGCCAACCAAGGAATTAAATTTGAGGGACATTTTGTTCCTTTTCATTGACCGGATTGTTTTTTTTTTCACTTTCTAAAATGTGTACTATGTAAAAGCGAAAAAAAAATGTCATTTCCGATATATTGTTTCTTAGGAAAAACATTCAAAGTATATGTATTATGTAGCTGTAAGTCTCCTAAAATTCAAAATGACCAAATATTTACTTGGAAGTGATTTCTAGCATACAATATTTTACTATTCGCATCGTCTTTTAAGTGCCTAAGTACTATGAGATTTATGATTATTAATAAAAGATATATGATTACAGATACGTCGTTAAACTGTACCACCTTATTCTTTAATTGATATTTTAACCATAGATACCGCATCTAGAACAAAATTAAATAAAAACTCTATTTCTTAGATTATGTTTGTAAAAAAAAATTGGCAGGCGTGGCAAGAGTGGGCAATAATTTCTAGATTTTTTTTTTTAACGGCACATCAGTAGTTGTGGTTTAGGACTCGATGTTGTTTCATTATTTATTTAATTAAAAAAACAGCATGCTACACAATATTTAGTATATTCTCGTGATACCTATAAATTCGAGCTGGGTAAACGAATTTATCAAGAGTGTGGCGACCCCAAATGTCATAACTACCTAAAACAAAATATTTCCATTATTATTCAACGAGGAAATGCGGCAAGATTTTAGGTGGTGAGGTTAGGCCTTAGTTTATTTTGTAGAATAGTTTTAATTTCATAGGTATTTTAGTTTAATTTTATTTATAATTAGTATTTAATCTATTTTTTTTAAATATATTTTTACTTCTAGAATACTCGTACATAAAAAAAAATCCTTCTAATAAACTAACAATGTATACCTAAATAATACTTGTAACTTCTAGATCTTGATTAATAGAGCATGAGCTCGTGCTTTCAAATGTCAAGTTGCAGGGACTATAGTGATAATAATTATATATAGTATATAGGTACAAAAATATTTTAGCTACATTCTGTATTTGTAAGAAACACTATACTGTGTCGTTCTAATTGAACCCAGCCACATTACTACGTTTATACGACGCGACATTAATACTTTTGATCGAGCGAACTTGCGATAATCACGTAGTCGCATCAATTAGGACGATGCCTAAGGCAATGATGTCGATTGAAGCAATTTCGCACGCTGCTACATCTACTTAATTTCAAGATCATTGTATAGATAGAACCTTTGATAGCACTTTGTGGATGTATATGCTACGCTTATATGTGTGTACGTTTGGATGTGTGTGTCGTCGACCTTTGAGGCGCATGGCCTGTGACCTAGAGCTCGCGGGTAGACCTACCTATCATTATACCTATTCACTTAAAAACATCAATGTAGAATCATAAATTCAGATCCTGTTCAATATGGCGTTAGTGATAAAACACAGTGCAAAATATGCAGCACCATACAGTTTATTTATTTCAAAACTTTAATGCACAAAGTACAGAAGGCGGACTTAATGCCGTAGACATTTTCTGACAGCCAAACCTTTGGGACTAATTAGAACAACTGTAGGTGCAATGAAAGTATAAGTGACACATAAATTAGATATAAATACTTATATAAATAAACTTACTTATATATAATCTAGTTATAAATATACTAAATACTAATACATACACAATAATAAACATATATATACAACTTACAAATTTTGGTTGCCACTACGAGTATCCCTACGCATTGGCGGATTTGCAGTCTCGGCCGCCCTAGGCCCCAAGCCATCAGCTGTCTCTTTCTCAGCATCTACCATATATACTATATTATTGCTAATTCTTATCGAAATAGATTTAGAAATGAAATGTTTTATTTCGCGAGAATATGGTTCATAAGTCACAACTAGTTACATACCTTCTGTGTTTTATATAATTACGATATATTATCTAACATTATGCAAACAAAATAAAACTGTTATCATGAGGTTTTGTTTCTGAGCCTCAATATTTAAAAAAAAAAATATCCGGACCTCTTTTATAATTACTTGACATTGCCCTACAGCGCGATTTGTTAATAAAAAACAATAAATACCATATCCATACGTTTAGTACATTATAGATAAGTTGATCATCCCGTGCTATACAGCCGTGTCAAGCTCAGGAATGCCGTACGTAGCTACATGTAACGGAAAGTCGTGTGCCATCTTCATTTGAAAGCGACTCTGTATACAGACTGGCGAATTCAATACCAAACCATAATATTCATTCATTTACGTTATCAGGATGTTTCTCTAACACTTACCTTGGTCTAATCATGACTTACAGGTACATTAGCCTTTTAAAGACAAAGTCATATCTTTATTCACGTAAACCTATTACAGGCATTACTGACACGTCATTATTTTAAATGATTCTACTCCTGCTAGTGTAAGACTAAGCAGCATAAGGCAACGATCCGTGACTCACCCAACATAAGGAATCAGCTGAAAATCAGCGCTGCAGCCTCGGCTGTAGCATATGCTGAGCTGACTACCTATTTATCGCCACACCTGTATGTATGTTTCGGTATATAGAATAGGATTACGTTTAGATTTATCTCTTGCATATATATTTTTTTTGTAACCATTGTAATTGTTGCGATAAATAAAGTATTTTTGTTCTTTCTTCTTTTTTCTTTCTTTCAGCAAAGTGGTCGTACGCTGTTAGCAGAAGACCAGCAGCTTATATTTCGGAGTATTTTTCTAGAGATTTAGCCCTACTCTTGTCTCGGTCAGTGACGGATACGATAAAAAAAAAAAAAATAACGTTAGTCAAAGTCAAAGTCAAAATATCTTTATTCACGTAAACCTATTGCAGGCATTTATGAAACGTCTACTCCTGCTAGTAGAAGACTAAGCAGCAAAGTGGTCCAATAAGTAAGATGTTAGCAGAAGACCAGCAGCTTAGCAGTAACGTTTATTGGATCATAATCAAATAATTTCAGTTAGTGAGCACTGCCTTCTGGAAAAGAAATACTGAGCTCCAGAAGGCAGTTTTCCTATTTTGACACAATAAAATTATACGAATACTTACCTAAATTAACAATACAGTGCATTCCCATCCTCATCAAACATTGTTCCACTGTAACCAGCCTCTCGGCAACTGTGTGCTGTCAATAAATATTATAAAAAATACGCGCAATTAGCCACCAGCTCGATACCTGCTTGTGAAATATACGTGCTGACTGACTAAGGCTTAGTTGCAACAAAATGAAGTCCGATCAAAGATAAACAAAATGAATGCCTATCTCCAACAATGGAGGTTTAGGTCTCTGTGTGATACAAGAGAAATTAAAAAAAAAATATATACTAGCACGACATGTGATCTAGCGCACACCTGATGGTAAGTGGCGAGCAAGGTCCATCAATGTTAGCAATTGTATTCAGACACTCATGACTGACATCAGTACCTAATCCCAAATATGCTGTATATATAATAATAATAATAATAAAAAGCGTTTATTAATTAAATAAGTGGTACATCATATATAAAAAGAACTCTTTTACATTAGGTACACTATCAATTGTGGGTTTGATTCACGGATACCTATACCAGTTAACCCTTTGACGACAGCAGGGAAACGGTCGTCCCAAGCCAAAAAAAAAAAACAAATTAAATAATAATTAATTATTTTCTAGTCTCGGAACAAACATTTTGTTATTTTTAAGCTGGCAAAACTACATCCATGGCGCCATTTTATATCTGTAGTCATTGGAATCCACTCGGCTCTATATATAATATGTTATTTTCTTATACAAGATTTTAACAAAATACTTATTTTTACAAAACAAACCTAATAAACAGTATATCTAAAAATCTTAAAACAAAAAAGTCACTTGTAACGACCATATAGGGACACATGTCCCTAACTCCCATTTCAACCCTATTGTATTTTTTCGAGTTTTAGTTATAAAATTTGTTTATTTGATACCCCATGACTCATTTTACATGACTAAAATAAATAAGTTTCCATACTCTTATGGTCCTGAAAGGGTTAACTGTCATACTAGTATCAGTGCTCTCCCCGTTACAGTAAAGACACATTTTTAATATACGTTTAGAGATTAAGATTAAGCTTTCAATTCCAGAAGAGCAAAAGGTGGTTGTAATTAAAGTATCAAAACGTTAGAGGAACTGGCTCGACTGGGTTGAAAGCAAAGATTCATTACAATACATATAAAAAGATGCACAAGAAAAGTAACGATTATAATAAATTAAGTTGTATCAATGACATCATTCGTCGGGCCCTTGTGTCTGTGGGTTCGCCAGCAATATTAGAACCCAGTGGCATGGCCCGCGACGATGGCAAGCGGCCCGATGGAATGACGTTGGTTCCATGGAGGATAGGTTTGCCTTTAGTGTGGGATGCCACCTGTGTGGACACCCTGGCGCCTTCCCACTTGTCCTTGACCTCTAAGGACCCAGGCGCTGCTGCATTACAAGCAGAGAACCTCAAGCGGCGGAAATACACTCAGCTTATTGGGAGATGTGTTTTTGCGCCGTTTGGAGTTCAAACTCTCGGGCCGTGGGGACCAAGTGCACATGAAACTTTCAAGGCGTTGTCAAAACAGCTCGTCAACACCTCGGGAGACAAAAGGGCTGGGCAATATTTGGGCCAAAGGATCAGTATTGCCATTCAACGTGGCAATGCTACCAGTATCCTTGGCACCTTGCCCATTGGCAACGATTTGGAGCAAATTTTTTATTTATAATAATTTTCATTTTGTTTTTCTTCATTTTAGTTTTTAGTTATATTTTTATTTATTAATTAGGTTAATTTTTATTAATAGTAATTTATGTTTTAAGATGTAATTTTTTAGTTTAATTAATATTTTATTATTTTTTTAAATAAAAAAAATTAATATTAATAAAAACAAAATAAGTTAAGTTAGGTCTATATTTTATTCAAGTATATATATATTGCACGAATCGAATTAATACAAAGAAGATTTTTGAGTAACCTACAATATAAAACTTATGATTTAAGCTATGATCACGATGCCATAATCTACCTGGTTGGCGTTGCGCGTGGAATTGTGGATTCGCCTGAGTTAGTAAGTTTGATAACCTTAAAAACCCTTACTTAAGCTCAGGCAGCGTCCACTCTTACATGTTCCTCGCTGCAATGCCAATTACAGACGTAACGCGTTTTTTAATAGAGCAAGTGAGTTCTTCAACGACATGAGCATTGATGTTGATATGTTTAATGACAGTACCATATCTATTATGACAAATAAGCATTTCAGGTAGGTAAGCGTGTTCAGCATATCCGTATAGAGTACTATTGATTTATTTAACATTGTTAGTTAAATTTTTATTATCTAAATTTTTCTATTTTTATGTATGTAATTTGTGTTTACCTATATGTGAAAACTTGTCATTAGCTTTATTGTGTTTAAATTTTAATTTTATAGCTATATGTATAGTAGCTGTAAGTTTTCCTAAAATAAATAAATAAATAAATATACCTGATCCCGAAATGTGTGTACTTTACTGGTTTTATCGGCACGAACGGTGGATAGTTCCTCGCCCCAGTAGACTGAGCTAATTACCACCATCAGTCCGACTACTACCTATTTGTGGTTCTCATTGAATGTATGTGCCATTTGCAATTATGTGCCGAAATTATTCCGGAAATGCGTTCTACACTGCTGTACGCTATGTACAGCAGACGTCTGATTGTATAAGTTTTTTGAATTTCACCCCGTCCTAATTCTCTTTCAAATGTCATTTATTAGTGATGAGTATGAGTCAGTGGCCAATGTTCCCATGATGTGACGTGAGTCAGCCATGATCTGGGTGAGTCAATAAGTCTTGCGTTCGTGAGTGAAGCAGTCGTGAATCCTGGGTTTTGTAGGCGGAGAGCCTTGTAGGATCTCAATCGTACAGTCAACGATAAAACTATTGTAGATTTAATTATTTAAAAATATTATTGTTTTATTAACCAAAGACTTTTGTAATAAAGGACATATAAGAAAAGTAAAGTATCATCACGACCGTTTTCCTTTCGGGGCGGTTAGAAACCACGCTTATAAATAAGCGAATTCACATTTAGCCAACTTTACTATAGGCCAATCATTACAAGCGCAAGCTCGTCGGTCGATGTCTCCAGCGTACAAAACTCATGAAATATCACAAATAAAATAAATATTAATTATATGTATTTATTTACATTAATAAATATATTTGTGTCCTGACCAGGAATCGAACCCGGTACCTCCGAGTCATAACCCACGGACTTAACCGCTAAACCGCGGAGGCAGTTTGTAGTGTCGGTTGCAATTCTCTTATCTTATGTTTTTTAAACAGACATATTGTAAACCAGCCTATAGTCGGACGCAGGCACGAGACTACATTCTTGTTCTCTCTCTTTCCCACACACGGTTAATCCATGGTGTTGTAAAGTGTGCTTATTGAAAAAATATAATTGTTATCTGTGGCTAACACTTGACAGATGGATTCTGTTGGTTAGCTATACGGACTTAGCTTCTTGTGTTTTATTTCTTATTTTATACGACATACAACATGGTGACAGCGGTAAAAACAACATTATAAAATGTTTATTATGTCGGGCTAAGTTATTTGGAGTTATGTGTCAAAATTTGGATATTGGAAGTTAATTGGAATAATGGCGGAGTGGAACGGTTTGCCGGCATTGATACCGGTGATGGATGGCGATGGCGACATGGGAGTGAAATGGAAGAAATTTAGAAACGGTTTAGAAACCTATTTGGAAGCGTATTTTGACACAGCGTCGGAGAAAAGGAAGATAGCATTGTTGCTACATCATGGCGGACAGGAAGTGAGGGATGTTTACGAAGGACTGGAGGTTAAACTAGAAAGTTTTATTGATGTGATTAAAGTATTGAATGAGTATTTTATTCCCACAATTAACGTGACATATGAGAGATTTTTGTTCTTCTCACGAAAACAACAGGGTGGTGAAAGTTATGAGGATTTTATGAGAGAGATCAAAAGGTTGTCACGCAATTGTGAGTTTGGAGGAATCAAGGAAAGCCTTATTAAGGATGTATTCATATTGGGAATAAGAGATAGCAACTTACAGCAGGCGCTGCTAAGGATGCCGAAGGTGGATGCAGTATCTGCCTTGGAAGTTTGCAGAACACAGGCAGCGGTGAATGCTCAAGTGAAGAATATAAAATCCAATGAGGACAGTTTAATAAAGGAAGAAGCAAATATTGATGTGATTAATAAGAGTAGAGGAAGCCAATGGGTCGATGAGTGCAAGTTTTGTGGCTATAGTCATCGTAAAGGAAAGTGTCCAGCATATGGGAAGGAGTGCAGGCGGTGTAAGGGAAGAAATCATTTTGCTGGTAGGTGTCAAATGAAAGCGCAGAGAAAGGTGAATTTGTTAACAGAAGAGCAAAGAGATATGGATGAAGAAGAATCATTTGAGGTTGCTAGTTTGGAGCTTGCTAAGGAAAGGGAGTGGTACATAGTGAGTGTAAAAATTAATAAAGTAAATGTGCAATTAAAAGTCGACACAGGTGCTCAGTGTAATATAATCGGTTTACAGCAATATTTAGACTTGAATTTGGACTGTAGAAAGGTTAAGAATACTAATGTTTGTGTAACCTCATTCACTAATGATAAGTTAGATGTTTATGGAAAGTGTGTATTAGACTGTATGTATAAAAACAAGGTGTATAAGTTAGACTTTTTGGTAATAAATCAACATTGTAATAATATTTTGGGATTAAAGAGTGCTGAGTTATTAAATTTGATAAATAGAGTTGATACGGTGGTTAGAGATACAGAGATAAATATAAAGTCAATTGTACCAATTAGTTATTTGAATTTATTTGATGGCAATGTTGGTTTGATGCCAGTAGAAGTAAATATAGAGCTTAAAGATAATGTAGTGTCAGTGGTTTCCCCAGTTCGTAGGTTACCATATGCCTTAGAAGATAAAGTTAAACAAGAGTTAGAGAGAATGTGTGAATTAAATATTATTGAACCAATTAATGAACCAACTGACTGGGTAAGCCATATGGTAGTTGTTAAAAAGAAAAATGGATCTTTAAGAATTTGCCTAGATCCAGGCAATTTAAATTTGGTAACCAAGAGGGCACATTATCCATTGCCAACTATTGATGAAGTATCAGCAAAGTTATGTGGAGCAAGGCATTTTTGTAAGTTAGATGCTAAATCAGGGTTTTGGATGCTTCCACTTAATGAAAAAAGTACAAAATTATGTACGTTTCAGACAAAATGGGGTAGATATTGTTTTAAGAGACTTCCTTTTGGACTTAATATAGCACCGGAAATATTTCATAAAGTTATAAATGAGACGTTCAGAGATATAGATAATGTTGAAACTTTTCAAGATGATGTATTCTTATGGGCTAATACAACGGATAAATTACATGAAGTTCTTATAAAAGTGTTGGAGGTTGCGAGAAAAAATGGTATCAAGTTTAATCCTGATAAGTTTGTGTATGATCCAGAGGAAATTACATTTTTAGGTCACTCATTTAGTAAGAAAGGAATTGGAATAGACAAGGATAGGATTAAAGCAATTTGTGAATTAAAAGTACCAGGTGATAAAAAGTCATTACAGAGAATCCTTGGTATATTTAACTTTTTGGGTAGATTTATTCCAAACTATTCGGAGAAGACAGCACCACTTAGGGATTTGTTAAAAGAGGATGTGATGTTTGTCTGGCAATATTGTCATGATAAGGCAATGACCGAATTGTGTAATTTAATTACCAATGCTCCGGTATTGGGTTTTTATGATCCTAAAATAGAAGTGACATTAAGTGTTGATGCTAGTTTAGTGGGTTTAGGAGCAACATTACTTCAAGGAGGACGTCCAATTGCATATGCGTCAAAGGCATTGACCGATACCCAAATTAGGTATTCTCAAATTGAAAAGGAGTTATTGAGTGTGTGCTTTGGAGTAGAAAAGTTTAAGCAGTATTTGTATGGCAGAGATCTGGTAGTAGTTCAAACTGATCATAAACCATTGTTAGGAGTAGTGAAAAAACCATTGTATAAAATTCCAGCTCGACTGCAGAGAATGATGCTGAGGCTGCAGTCATATAGGTTGAGATTGGTTCATGTTCCAGGCAAACACATGTACATAGCTGATTCACTGTCAAGAGATTTTACAAGTAATGGTTGTGATGTAGAGACAGATTTTGATGATGTAGAGTTACAAGTGTCGTTGTTGATAGAAAATTTGCCAGTTACACAGTCTAATTGTACACTGATAAAATCTAAGCAGGACTCAGTGGATAAATTATTAATTGGGTATATTAACAATGGTTGGCCAGTCTATAGGGATTTACAGGAGGAAATTAGACCTTTTTATGATATTAAGGATGAATTAATGGTGGTTGAGGGATTGATATTTAAAAATGATAGGGTGTTAGTACCAAGGTCTCTGAGAAAAGACATGTTGGAAAAACTGCATAAAGGTCATCCTGGAATAGATAGAATGATTAGTAGAGCTATGTTGTCATTATTTTGGATCGGAATAAATCAGGATATCAAGAAGTATGTTCAGGCATGCTTAACATGCCAAAAGTTTCAGAATAACAAAATTAAGACAGAGCTTATGTGTAAAGAAGTTCCTCAATTGCCATGGATTGAAGTAGGTTGTGATGTCTTTGAGTTGAATAATAAATATTATTTAATAGTTATTGATGCATTATCTAAGTTTATTGAAGTAGTTGTGTTGCCTAGTTTGAAAGCTGAAAGAGTGATTGAGAAATTAAAGTCTATCTTTGCGAGACAGGGAATTCCAGTTAAGTTTTATTCGGATGGAGCATTGTATTTCAATTGTGATTTGTTTAGAAAGTTTGCTCAAGAGTGGGATTTTCAACATGTTATGTCAAGCCCTCACTATCCACAGTCAAATGGACTGGCGGAGAGTGGAGTTAAAATAATTAAGAATTTAATTAAAAAATGTATGGACTCTGGTCAGGATCCATACTTAGCTTTGTTACATCAGAGAGCAACACCAAAGGGTACAGTTCATTCACCTGCCTCTATATTGATGGGGAGGAATTTGAGAACTAATATACCTAGTAGTTTTAGTATGCTTGTACCTAGTATTACATATCAGAAGGACAGAAATATAATGAATAATGTAAAGGAAAAAACTAAAGAATATTATAATAGAACAGCTAGAGTTAGGTCAAACTTAGTGGCAAATCAACAAGTATTTTTCAAAAAGATGCCTACTTTGTGTTGGGAGCCTGGTAGTATTGTAAAAGAAATATCTCCTAGATCATATGAGGTATGTGATCAAAGGGGTAGAGTGTACAGAAGGAATGAAATTCACATTTCTCCATCAAATAGTTTTGATAATGTGGCTGCTAATGATACTAATAGGGGAGAAAATAGTAGTAATAGTGTTGAGGAAAGGTTAAATAGTGACACAGGTTATAATGGGAGAACTGGGTATGTTACAAAGAGGGGAAGAGAAATTAGGGAACCAAGTAAATTTAAAGACTATGTAGAGAGTTAGAATATTAGAATAGAATAGTTTAGGAGTCAGGATATAAGACTTTCGTAATTTTGTTTGGAATGTTTATTTTAGTTTATTATAATATTAAGAGTGTTTTGGTGTAATATTTTGTTTATTGATTATATGTGCAAAGTAACTTTAAAGGGAAAGATGTTGTAAAGTGTGCTTATTGAAAAAATATAATTGTTATCTGTGGCTAACACTTGACAGATGGATTCTGTTGGTTAGCTATACGGACTTAGCTTCTTGTGTTTTATTTCTTATTTTATACGACATACAACACATGGGATGCTTAGAAATTTATCGTCTTTATTTACCACCGTTCCCGTGCCTCGAAGAGCACGTTAAGGTTTTGTTCCCGGTAACAATTGACTGATTGATTGAGCGGTGGTGGCTCGGTTGTAAGAACGCTTTCCTTAAAATCCTAAAAAGATCGGTTCAAACCCCGGCACGTGCCAATGTCAAATACACTTTTCTTACGTACATTTGTCACACATTTACAATACCACCGTTCCCGTACCTCAAGAGCACTAGTTTCACTAATAACGACTTGTAGAATCGTAAATAAATTGTCATTAAAAAGTTAGATCAGACCCTTGCCAACCCGTCTGGCCAGCGTGGGAGTATAGGCTGAATTCTTCAGAAAATTCTGGAAGTCCCATCTCTCAGTCGAGGTCTAGGACTCCGGGTTCTAGGGGCTGTGATGAAATAAGTATTCATGCCATAGGCAACTTTAGTAGTAACCATCGATGTAGTAGTAACTGATACAGGAGTTTAAACTAGAGAAATAGTATTCGCTCTAAGTAATATACTAATACCTAAGTATAATTAAAGTTACAACAATAAACTTATAAAAATCCTATTCTTAGATTAGTATGATAAGAAATAGTTTTTGTGGCTGACTGTACCAGTTGGAGTTACAATAATTTTCATCTTATAAAACTGCAGAAGGTTAGCATGATTATTGTGACGTCATATTTTTTTATGGTAATCATCATAAATTGTTGTCAGTATCGTATTTCTCAACCAGAGACAAGGTCAATAAAAAGTACCTTTGTCAAATAGATTACGTATTCTTCGGCAATTTACTCTTAAATATTTCAGCGTACCGCCTGCTAACAACTTGTGTTGTTTGTGTAATTTCTACTAACCATGAATGTTTTCCTTTTCAGTGTTTACATTACATCCTTAAAAATAAAATCATATTGTATTTTTCAAGTAATCCATACAAACATAAAGTTGGCATAAATGCCTTATCGCCGATTGCCTTTTATAAAAAAAAAGAAGTTTTTTCGCGCCATTTTACTGGACAAGTTCAAGTTATTGTTTTGTAATTACTTTACTGTGGATAAAAAAAAAGTGGTGTTATTTTGTTTAATAATAATGTGAATAATTATGGAAAACGATTAAAAATTAATTAGTGAAAACATATTTTATTTATTTTAAATTCTTTATTGCACCAAAACTTAAAATTAGGTACATAGGCGAGTTTAATGCCTGTTAGGCATTCTCTGAGAACTAAACTTTGGGATGGTGAGAGCTTAGGGCAGGGTGCAAAAATCTAATAATATTAGTCTTATTTATAAATACACCACATACAAAGCAATTACATAAACTACATGCAAGTATTATTAGCAGAAGTTGCAGTTTTTTTTTTGCTGCTCGCCCGCGGTGCAAGCTACCATATGCCCGATGTGTTTGGGCTACGCGAATTAATCTATGAAAATCATTAAATTCTGCAACACTTGAAATCTGATGAACCCCAACTCGATTTGAACAAATATTATGTGAATAAATTACGTGTTTAGGACTGATGTATTCAGTACAATGTCCTTCGTAGAAACTTCAAACAAAAAAAAACAAATCCAATTTTTTTGTTTTGTTAATTAGTTTACTGTGGATAATGTTAATTCTTTTACAGTTGTTGCCACAAATTTATGGAACAATCTCCCTGTAAACATAAGGCAAGCGTCTACCAGATCTTCGTTCAAAAACTCGTCTATCTACACTTTCTAAATAGCTCCCAACAATGTTAATAAGTGTATATATGTATATTTTTGTTTATGTACCTATTAGTATTTAGTATATTGATATTATAGTATATATAAAAGTATATTAGGTATGTAAGTATATATAATTATGTTGAATTTATCCTACTATTAATATTTATTTCATTGCACCTATAAATGTTCTAATTTGTCCCCAAGGTTTGGCTGTTAGAAAATGTCTACGGGCATTAAGTCCGCCTTTGTACTTTGTGCAATAAATAAATGTTAGGCAAAATTAAAAGTCAAAGTCAAAGTCAAAATATCTTTATTCACGTAAACCTATTACAGGCATTTATGAAACGTCATTAATTTAATTATTTTGAATGATTCTACTCCTGCTAGTAGAAGACTAAGCAGCAAAGTGGTCCAATAAGTAAGCTGTTAGCAGAAGACCAGCAGCTTAGCAAATTCCAGTGACCTGTTAATGTTTAATCTGACTGAGAAAGGAATCTGCAAGGAAAACTCAGCTATATCAGATTTACAAAATAAAACATATACAGAACTGCACCACAACGATCAATTAATAACCTTTTAATTTTAGTTATCAGTACCTATGAGAATACAATACCTGGTACAGCAGTAACCCACCAGGCAAGTCAGAATTAAGGTAGACTACATGCCTATGTGCAACCCGAAAGTCGACAAAAGTGGTGTTGGTTTGTGCTACAATGTGAAAACAATAATGTAAAACAATAAATTTATATATTATATATGGGGCACAAGTTGCAGTTTATTATTTGCGGTTTTCCCGCGCTGTCAACTCCCATATTATACCCGACGTGTTTGGGTTATAATGAATCCCAGAAAAGCATCTAATTTTGCAACATCTGAAATTAGATGATAACCTCATTAATTTATTCAAAAAAAAATATATTACGTCAGACTTCCCTATTACCACCTTCATCATCCATCGGGAGAAGAGAACACAATTTAATAAAAAGAAGAATAAGAATATTCTGAATCTCATTCTGAGAATATGGTACTGTCGCGCAAGACGCAAAGGATCGCGGAAAAATCAGCCAATTGCCAATCTTCTGTGGCAAATAGTTCTAAAAAATAATAATATATATTTTACGCTCAACTTGGTCTTTGTGGAGTAATAAAATATAAATTAAATCAATAAAAAAAATACTGCCTCCTTGGTCTAGCGGTTAAGTCCGTGGATTTAGACTAGGAGGTAACGGGTTAGATTCCTAGTCGGGACACAAAAAAATATTTATTAATGTAAATAAATACATTTAATTTATTTGTGATATTTCTTGAGTTTGGTACGCTGGAGACAAAGACGAGCTTGCCACTTGTCATGATTGGCCTATAGTAAAGTTGGCTAAATGTGAATCCGCTTATTTTTGACTACCCCAAAAGGGAAACGGTCGTGATGATACTTTACTTAAAAAAAAATAATATAATCAATAAATGGAATTTTAAAAGTACCATTGTGTTTATTTTTACATAAAAGTTAACTTTATAAAAATAATTCATTTTTTCATTGTCTCGAAGTTAGCAATTAACAGTTAGTACGAATTGTAATTTATTTTTATACTATTGTTGTCGCTGGGCATCTTTAATTGTCGACAAACTTACTTCCAGACTAAATATCGATTTAGAACCTACAAAGAGATTTAAATTGTCGATGAATGTAATTTGTTTGTTGCAGCATAATAAATAAATATCTCAGCCACATTTCATAAACGAAAATATTCACTTTCGTCTGTCTTTTTTAACCTGGTCAATTACATTGTTTGTGTTGACAAAGGTAAGTTACAATGGTGAGTCGGTTTCGAGGGGAACAGTTTAGGACTAATCCCTTAAAAAGTGATAAACAAAAGAATAAACAGTGGGAACTCACTGAAGTTGATTGTTGACCATCTGTGTGCTTAGACGATAAAGATGTTTGGTTAAATCTAGTTGAAACAAGCATAAATATTTGGTCAATTTGTACCGGCTTATTTTGACCCTTTTTTTATTCATACTCTATTAAGGTTAATAAGCTATTTTATCCAAATTGACCATAAGCAAAATTAAAAAAAATATATAAGTTTTCTATTTACGCTATTTTGGATACTATTTATATTTAAATTAGGTTTTGTAAGTAGGTTTTTTATGTTTTCGTTTATTTTTTTATTTGTAGATATTAATAGTAATATTAAAGTGAAAATATATTTTTATTGAAACATAATACATAAATGATAATCATACCTTAAAAACATACCTATAAACTGATGTACCTATTTTATTATTAATAAAAACAAATATTTACCTACTCTTAATATTAAATATTTTTTAAATATATACTTACCTTGCCAATTGGGAATTTCGACCCTTTTTCATACTGTCAGTTTTAGCGCGAGTATACGACTCCCATCCCAATTCCTCCTCGATGGCTCCAACGCCTTCAGGTTGGGTCTGCTGCCATCGAGTAGACTGCTTGGCATGTTACTCTTAACGCGACGAAAGAGTGCCTTTACTTATAGCTACGACTCAGATTTAGCTGTAAATGCAAACAGGGCAGGGACATAGTAAAGTGATACGGTTATATAGGGTCTAGTCTGTAGATGCCTTAAGGTCTCCTTATGATGCCCTACGGAAAGTCAAGCATATAGACCAGTAGCGTTGGGACCTTTAGGCCTAAGTCCATATCACTGATGTTTTTCGAATTTAACAAAAAAGAAAGCGCGAGCATAGCCGAGCTTTGTCATAATTCCTAATTATTAAACTAATGTCAAGCATCTGACAGTGTCCATTAGTGAAAGGATTCCTTTATATAATGTGCGCCTAACTCAAGTGACTACGGCTGTAAGCCCGTTTGAAACTGATTAATTTTGAGTTTTTTAGTAATTGATTTATGATTGGTTTGCGACACATCGCACTACATTTATTATTTATTTTCAAATACATTATATACATAACATGACGGGGCCAGAAGCCAAACGGTAAGAAAATTAAATAGAGGAGAATCGTCTTAGAATGAATTAGTCTATGACAGTGTATATTCAAAAGTATACATTGTTGCACTAACAGGAAGTGCCAAGAATGCAAGCTGTCAAAAAGCATTGCCCGTTATGGTCGTGTTCGTCGTGCACTTTCAAATTGATTATGTTGCTTTATTGGCATTACGTAGGGAAGTCTAAAAGATGTTATTCTTTAAAAAGAGAAGAAGTAGAGTAAAAAATAATGTAACAAAAATTATGTATGAAAATAACACCTAACGCCCGCTCTATCTTATTTGATATCTTCGTTTATTTTAAAGTTTCCGCATAACTAAGCTCGATTGGATAATAATAATACACCAATATTTTTCATGATTGTTTTAGATGAATTTAATGTATAGGAATGATATTTATACTATATATAATACTATTTAAAAACGGGTCAAAAATTGCTACCTAATACTTAAGCGGGACCTTTTGTGAAGGTCTAGTTAGCATTATTTTCAAAACATTTGGGGAAAAAAAACTATAATTCCTGACTGGTGGTCTATCTATTACCAGTTTAAAATGCAGGTGTCCAAATCCTTTTGTTCTAGTACACGTGCAAGCAGATTTAAATTGTACCAAATACCGGCGAACGTTTCAGAGAAATTGTTATTATTTTCGACAAACACATGGATTATTTTATGGCTACACGTGTTTTATTGCTGATATTGTTCATTGCACATCTGTGGGGATAGATTTGGCTAATCTTTTAAAGTAACTGTTAAAGAATCAATTATAGTTATGTATTGTTTAAGTAGATAAAGGCGGTAAATGAATCGTTCTAATGACAATTCATCCCTTAAATAAAAAAAAATGTATGTAAACGTGGCTATTTAGGTAGTCATTTAAAACGTTTTACTGATTTGGAGGAGCTATTTTTTTGTAAGTATTTAATTGTTATTTTCTATGTATCATTATTATTTTTTTGGTTAAATTTTGATTTTGAGTAAATTTTTTTTTTTTTTTTAAACTGCCTCCGAGGTCTAGCGGTTAAGTCCGTGGATTTAGACTCGGAGGTACCGGGTTCGATTCCTGGTCGGGACACAAAAATATTTATTTATGTGAATAAATATGTACATTTAATTAATATTTAATTTATTTGTGATATTTCTCGAGTTTGGTACGCTGGAGACATCTACGAGCTTGCCACTTGTCATGATTGGCCTATAGTAAAGTTGGCTAAATGTGAATCGGCTTCTTTATAAGCGTGGTTTCTGGCCACCCCGAAAGGGAAACGATCGTGATGATACTTTACTTTACTTTAAAAAAGAAAAATCATTGTACCTTCCTTTGTATAAAATTTATTAATATTTAATAGACTTTACTTATTGTATAATATTTGTTAATATCTTATTTCTGGTACATTAAATTTGCTAAACGTGCTACCAAATCCAATATTTATGTAGTATAGCGATATGTATTTGGAATAGGATTTATTTTGCAAGAGAATCTTCGCAACGTGACTGTAGGGCCGTAGCCAGGAATAACGGGTTATTTAATCATTATTACCCGACTACACGGTAAGGCCCATTCGAAGGACTTTTGTCACTGCTGGAGTACCCGCGGTCCTAGAACCCTTTGGGATTGCGCGGAGCGATGGCAAAAGACCCGACGGCATGACCGTTGGGCCGTGGAAACTTGGCAGGTCCCTGGTGTGGGATGCGACATGTGTAGACACATTAGCCCCATCACACATCCAGGCGACCTCGTCAAGCGCGGGAAGTGCGGCGGTTTCTGCTGAGAACCTCAAGCTGTGCAAATACGCCAACCTCAGTACAGGTTACGAATTTGCGCCGTTTGGGGTCGAGACAATGTGTCCATGGGGACACTCAGCTAAGCGTCTGGCCAAGGAGTTGTCCAAACGGCTAACGGAAAAGTCTGGAGACAAGAAGGCTGGCAATTATTTCTGCCAACGTATTAGCTTAGCTATACAGAGGGGAAATGTTGCCAGTCTACTTGGGACTATCACTGAAGGGTCGTTTTAGTCTAGAGGACATTTTTTACCTATAGTTTATTTTTTATTAGGTTTAGTTTATATTTATTTTAATTTTTACTTTTAAGTAGCTTTAATTTATATTGTAATTATTTTATACTGTTTGTATATTACTTTACAACACGGGTTATGTCTTTATGAGTCTATGTATGTATGTTTGTTCCTTTGTGGCACACTGGAGACCAAACGCGTAGGCCAATTTTGATGGTTCTTACGTCAATGGATTCGTTTTCATCACGCGAGTGTCACTGAAGATATGACAATAATAAAACTTCGTTTAGGCGACAACCAGACGACATATTGTAGAAAATAAAAAAAATAATGTCGACAAACTATTATGCTATAAAATATATATATAAATAATTTCAATTGTGTTTTGAATTTCAATATCTTCAATTAAAAACTGAAAAGAAATAAATAATAAAAACTAAAAAGAAAAAAATAAGCCTAAGGGTTACGTCATCAAAATATTTGTTAACCTAGGTTATTTGTTAGCCCCTTAGAACACAGCGTCCCAGACCTCCACTGTTGGAGACGGCTTGGTAAGGATGATATGATGATAATGATGTCAATGTTTTAATGACAATTTATTAACGATTCCACAAGTTGGTATTAGTCGAACCGGGACCGACGGCTTAACGTGCTCTCCGAGGAACGGGAACGGTGGTGTTGTAAATCTATGGCAAATGTACGTAAGAAAAGTGTATTTCTCATTGGTACATGCCGGGTGGGTTTGAACCGACCTTTGTAGGATTTAAAGAACGCGTTCTTACAACCGAGCCACCACCGTGCTATATAATATATCTAATACTTACTTATAAATAAAATACATTTTATATTAGTATCAGATATAATTCTTTACTTTCATTAATTGTTGACATACATCAAATATGACAATACGTTTCTCATAGTAAAGGCCAAAGACGTATCAGGTCTCCCCCCTAATTTTGTACATATGCACTCCTTATTAATTGATTGATATGTCTTTTACATATTTCTCCTTCATCTGTTCTAATTGTGTAATGTACTAATCCATGCTTATGCACTATGTTTCCAAACTTCCAAAATCTATTATTATTTTTGTAAAATTGTACTTGAACTCTATCGCCAACGTTAAAACTTCTTGTAGTGTTTATAGGTTCGTTCACAGTAACTGAAGAACGCAATGGGGTGTTATTGTTGTCCTCCTGAATTCGCATCATTGCATCCAACTTTGTTCTTATCTTGCGACTAAACATAGCATTATATGGGCATTCGCCTGAAGAATTTGGTGTTCTACGTAACTGTACGAAAATGGTTTGTAATTTACTGCTTAAATCCCCTTTTTCATATTCCATACATTTGAGAGCATTTTTCAAAGTTTGTACTGTCCTTGCGGCTTGTCCGTTAGTTGCTAGATGGTAGGGAGCTGAATGTTTTTGTACAATATCATAACTTTTTTTTTTAAATTTATTGTTTTCAAGATACACAAAAATACATCAACAATATTATATAGCCGTCCACAAAAACCTTTAAGGTTTATCTGGGTACAGCGAGTCACTCACAATCTGTATGAGAAATAATTCTGCTATTGACTCATGTTAAACTTTTTAAACTTATATTTATATTTGTTATTATCAATGTATGTTCTTTGGAGCTCGGCGGACATATCATTAAGATATGCTGAGGTTACATAATTCAGCATTCTTGTACCATAAACATTATTTGCCCCTGGAAGTTTAAACTGTTTTACGTAATTGAGAATCCTTAAATTACCCGACCGCTTGTATTTCGTTAGTTTTTGTGAGATATTAATTTCAGTGAGAATGGTATATTTAATTTTATCGTGAATACTAAGTACGTTGCAATGTTTAAATAGATCATTATAGTTATTTTTATATTTATTTTTAATGTGTGTTGGTACAATATCTTTAAGGATTCTCAACTGCAGATTGTATATGTCATCTAGGTAGGTCTTATATGTTCTGCCGTAACTGCTAAGTCCATAACTAACGTATCATTTGTCTGCGGCCCTACTTCATTAATATACCCTGATAGTTAAAGTTCTCTTCCTGGATCCATAGTTTACTGCGACCTTTACTCATCATCAGATATTATAGTGCATCGCCATTCCTAACACATTTAGAATTCAACCAATAGAATCGCTTTTATACGTAACTCTTTTTAGAGCCTAAAAAGATCATACTTTACCGATCCATGCGAATGAAATTCACATTTTATACCGCGTGATTTCGTATGCTCTTACTTCAGAGTAGGTAATATGCATCGATGTATATATAGATATATAGGCATATTCAATACAAAACGCATTCTGTAAACGTGCCACTTGCTACGTGTACCTACCAACTTTGGGGGCCAATTCTTAAGCAATGATAATGTCACATGCGATATTAATCGGAAATTCTGTCACAATGCATACAAAACGACTATATTATTATTTATTTATTAAGCGCTCTAAATATCAGTGAGCTTTCTGACAGCCAAACCTCTAAGAGTACATAAATAATTATTCATAGACAGGTCCTAACATATTATTGTATTATCCGATATTTAGATTAGGTTAAGTTTAGGTATATATTAATATTTCAGTGCACCTAGAATTGTTCTAATTTGTCCCCTTTTGTCTAATTTGGCTGTCAGAATATGTTTACGGGCTTTAAGTCCGCCTTTGTACTTAGTGCAATAAAGTTTTTAAATTAATAAATAGGTATGGTATAAAACTACATAAACTAAAACACATTCCAACAACTACGAGTTATAAGACGACAAAACGTAAACCAAACATAAACTACTCAAAACTTTGGTAATTCAATCTTGTTAAACACAATTTAACCTAAACTTAACCTAATCTAAATATCTGGTCATAGACAATAATATATTAGGACCTGTCTATGAATAATTATTTATTGAATCTCGCTGAAGACAAGAAAATACATCCTTCGCCATAGTCGCTACCTCACTGTTAGGCATTCATCTGGCAGAATAAATAATGTCGATTTTGGAACTAGTTTCAAGGATGATTTAAAATAAAACGTGTCACTACGAGGCAACAAAAACTTCGTTATCTTATTCCTTATCCTAAAATTACATTAAATAATTAAAAAATAATAAAAGGAAAAAAAAAGCATAATATATATTCTGGTATTCGTCGATTCTCTATTCTAACAAAAATTATGGCCGACGACAATCAAGTAGGTGATTAAAGTTACCGAATTGGATATGATATCGAGGGAATGTGATGTCAATCTGCCTACACCTTGGCCGGCAGGTGATTTGCCGCGCTTTTTCGAGCTTTTTTTTAATTACGGCCCGTCATGTGTCGCGATGCAATCGGTTGTAATTGTACGCGCGACAAATAAGAGCGAAATTATTAACTTATGTTCTACGCGTATTGATTTTGTGATTTATAGATTCACCGACTGCCTCCGTAGTCTAGCGTTTAAGTCCGTGGATTTAGACTCGGAGGTACCGGGTTCGATTAATGGTCGGGACACAAAAAATATTTTATTATTAATATTTAATTTATTTGTGATATTTCTCGAGTTTGGTACGCTGGAGACATCGACGAGCTTGCCACTTGTCATGATTGGCAAATAGTAAAGTTGGCTAAATGTGAATCTGCTTATTTATAAGCGTGGTTTCTGACCACCCCGAAAGGGAAACGGTCGTGATGATAATTTACTTTTACTTTAACCGCGTGGAAGAAAAGGAGTGGTGCCGGCCTAACAATAAAATTTTAACTCTAAGGGCTCCAGGTTATAGGAACAACACTTGCTGGGAGAGCATTCCGCATCTTTAGCGCGCGACAGATGTAACAATCTCAATTGATGTGACAAGAACAAGTGCATTCATCAAATCTAGAACGCTTTGAAGTAACAATTTTTATTCATTATTTTTAGAATGAGTATTCGCTCGTAACAGACCTTAGTAAAATTTATTTGACTGCGTAAATATTACTTTTTGACTAACGATGCTTTGTAGGTTGAAGAAAGCTCGCACTTGTTTTGGTAGCATGGATTATAATGTCGTCCGACAGCAGATTATTACGGACGATGACATAAAAGTGGCCGACTGTTTTAAACGATTAAAAAACAAATTTTATAGTAAAAATAATTCTACACAGTTGTTACATAACATTATGCAAAGCCGGCACGTGGATCGACAGCTTTACTGCACTTGTTATTTGTGACCTTTTTACCGAATAAGAAAAAATCACATCTTTTAATTTTGCCGGCTGCTCCAAATTTATGTATTTATTATTATTTATTTATTTTCAATTTTGAAAAATCACAGCCTTTTATTATTACACATATTAACAATAGTATTAGTAGAACATAGGCCAAGAAGATTTTATGTTTTTGAAGTGAAATAGGTGACGAATACAAATAATAAAATAAAATTATTTTATTTATAATTTAGAATTATTTATTTATTATAAACAAAACCTTAAATTAAATAAACTATAATACAACAACAAATACATTGAACCTAAAAATATCTTGAAAATAAAAGTAAAGTATCATAACGATCGTTTCCCTTTCGGGGTGGTCAGAAACCACGCTTATAAAGAAGCGGATTCACATTTAGCCAACTTTACTATAGGCCAATCATGACAAGTGGTAAGCTCGTCGATATTTTTGTGTCCCGACCAGGAATCAAATCCGGTACCTCCGAGTCTAAATCCACGGACTAAACAGCTACATCACGGATGCAGTTTTTTTTACTTTTACCATTTTATATACTTATTAAATAAAACACACACTTCTAGACATCCAATGTTGGAGATGGGCCTTCCGAAAAAATCTGGAGAATTTGGCCTACACTCGCCACGCTGGCCAGAGAGGTTGGCGAAAGTCTGATGTAGATTCTTAACGGTTGTTGTAAATCTATGACAAATGTTACGTCCTGTAATGAACTCCAGTTTGCCGCTTAGGTTGAAGGTGCGGATCTACAAGATGTTCATCCGTTGCCGACTTACTTATGCTGCGCCAGCTTCGCATCACCTTCTGGCCAAAACCAACAGGGACAAGATCCAGAGTCAGCAGAACATATCGCTCAGGGTGGTATCCAAAGCGCCGTGGTTCGTGCGAAATTCTGTAATTGCGAGAGATCTGGAGATGCCTACTATCGAGGTATTTGTTGTCGGCCTAGCTAAACGTAAGTTTTACCGGGCTGACAACGGATCCTACAAGCATCTTCAGGATATCGCTCCCACTTTCGCACGACCCCCGGAGGGGAGGCCACTACCTAGGGAGGCGCTTTTGGAGAAGAACTAAAGTAGACAAATCTAGGAGACTAGATTCGTGAGCCACAAGGGCGGTGTTGTAGTAGGAACAGCGCCCAGCACCAAGGGTGCGTTGAATCACCGGCGGGTAGTCAGCCGCCGAGATCCTGCCAGGGAAAAAGGGGGATTATCCCATCCCCAACCCAGGCCCATTGAACATCCGGGCCTGGATGACTCCGCTGTCTGTCTGTATGACAAATGTACGTAAGAAAAGTGTATTTCTCATTGGCACATGCCGGAGGTTTTAAAGGTTACCGTTTAAAGGCACCGAGAACCGAGCCACCGCCTTATGTACAGTAGCTCTTGTTTCAAGCGGTGTTATTTTTATATAAATATCACCATCGCAAGCTTACAATATTAGTTCTCCTTGAAAGTAATAATTGGCATTTAACATCATTGCAAATGGCACATACTTTTAACGAGAACAACAAATAGTTGTGGTAGGCGGACTGATAGTGGTAATTCCAATCCATCGTTCGTGCCGATAAACCGAGTAGAATGTATCCACAGCCCAGTCAAGCCGGCATAGAGTTAGAGACTGATGTCAGTTGGTAACATTTATGGATCTCGCGCGCCACTTACCATCAGGTGGGCGCAAGGTCACATGTCGTGCTAGTATAAAAAATTTAATAACAATAAAATAAAAAAACGTATTATGAAATTGTTAAAACTGACGGTAACACAAATAACGGTATTTTGACAATCTAACGTTTGCGCTTATAGTATTTAGTATTAGACTGCAGCTAGTGTATTTAAACGAATGCTCAGATCTTTAGACGGCACTTTGACTTTGACCTACCTACCTATTCATTAAAATATTACAGTTCAACAACGAAATGTATTCATAGAAAAGTAAAGTGTCATCACAACCGTATCCTTTGCGGGGTAGTAAAAAATCAGGCTTTTAAAATAGCGAATTCACATTTAGCTAACTGTACTGTAAGCCAGACAAAATCGATGCCGTATATATAATAGTTCTACTGTTCTATTATTTCAGCTTTTATTTCATTTAAAGCTTTCCGCTTTCTTAATTCGTCTTTTAAATGCGACTTGTGCTAACGTTATTTGACAATAATATCTCCCCATTTACCCTTTGTTCTTAAATTTTGTTTACCGAAAAGCCAGATTTTTTATTTTCATTTATTACAGCCCCTAGAACACAGCGCCCTCGACTTCCAGTGTTGGAGATGGGCCTTCCAGAACATGTCTGGAGAATTTGGCCTAGACTCGCCACGCTGGCCAGACGGGTTGATAAAAAAAATCCAGATGCTGTTGTCAAATAACGTTGGCGGAAGTCGCTCTAAGGAAGGTATCGTTAAGTTCGATAACATTTTTTAAATAAAAATAATATAAAAAAAGCACAAAAGCGTCAAATAATAGTCGTAAACAAGGTTTTATTGCCGCTAGCGACATCAGCAAAAAGTTTTGCGTAAAACACCCTATGTAATAAAAATAAGAAAGGGATCAGTGTTGCATTATAGCGATTTTGTAGGACCGGTCTATAGATTTGCATGTTGCCTGACTCAGGTAGAATCGGTGTAACCAGATGTTTCGGCGCGTCCATATAAATCTTCATCCAAGCATCTGCTTTGTCTTGGAAGCCTTTTTAACAATTAATGCCAAGACATCTGTTCGGGATGAGGCTCTCATGGCTGTAAAGGCACAGATGACGAGGCGGTACGATTTTATAACAGTATTGCAGTATCGATTCGAAAATGTTTGTTCAAGTCTTCGATGTCTGATCGTGGGATAGAAGGAATGGCTCCCAACAAGATCCAAGTACATATATTATATACATACATAAGGCAACGACAAACTAAAGGCCAGACATCTTAGTGTTTTCTCGGAACTTGAAAAAAGTTATCCTTATTGAACTTACCATTCCGTGGGAATCAAATATTTCAAAAGACCACAACATGAAGTCGAATAAACATTATGATCTCACAGAAGAAATGATCACGAACGGGTTCAAGACTCAGCTTTACGCAGTGGAAGTTGGTGCGAGAGGAGTTCCAGCAAAATCTTTGCATCACTTACTGAAAGAATTGGGCCTAAGCAGGTCTGCCGTCAATACATTTATTGAACGAGCTTCCAAGACGGCATTAACGGAATCATACAGTATTTGGTTAGGTAGGGAGAGAAGTAGAATGGTGGATGGTGAGCGTATTATCGCGCAATAAAATAAAAAAGGGAGGCCTCCTTTTCTTAAACCAGCCTATTGTCGATCGCAAGCCTGAGGCACCATTCTTCTCATCTATTACCCACACACGATGGACCCGGCACCCGCACGGTGAATCCATGGAATGCTTAGAAATTTGTCTTCCTTTATATGTATATATTTATAATCTGCGTTCGTAAATTAACACTGTGTAAGGTTTTAACACCGAGTCGCAACAACGCTCGTTCGTGGTAACCCCATGCCGTTCGGAATTACATTGGGTCGCGACATCGCTGTTAACTCAACTAACATCAACTTCATGCAGGATTTGTGTCAATATCAAAGTGACATATAATAATATAATAATAAAAGAAAAAAATACTTGACATGACAAAAAAAACTTACACTCATGACGTCAGAACAATACACGGTGTCACAAAAACGAGGTAATTATATTAAATAAAAGAAATAATGTTATAGGTATTAAAAAAATTATACATCCTACATCCAGGCGACCTTGTCAAGCGCGGGAGGTGCGGCGTCTTCTGCTGAGAACCTCAAGTTGCGCAAATACGCCAACCTCGGTACTGGTTATGAATTTGCGCTGTTTGGGGTTTAATAATTAAATAAATAATAAGAGACATTATATAAAATCAGCTCAATTTTAAAAATAATAATAAAATAAATAAAAAACACAGTAAAGTACCCGGAAAATAAAAATAGCAATTAGGAATGAAAAGGAAAAATAAATATGTATATTTTTTTTGTAAAAACAAAACAACTAATAAACAATCAGTGACTCCGCTGATATTGGTAGGTGCACAGTTGGGAACGAACAGTTGAATAAAAAGGCATCTAACGGACCAAAAATTTGCGCATCTGCGATTTCCGACCAAAGCAAAGGATTGCCTGTAGAGCACTGTCTTATTTATCCAATTTATTGCGAATATAACTCCTAAGTTAACAGTTTAAGAACTGTTTTTTATTGCAATTTCGTATTCAACCAGTTGTGAGAAGTAAAGCAAGGTGTGGTATATTATCATGTTCCTGTAATTGACTTATATACTAGCTGTTGACCCGGCGTTGCCACTGTTACAGTGATCAGAGAAAATAACCTTTAGATGGATTTCAAATAATAGGTTACGAGTTTGCGCCGTTTGGGGTCGAGACGCTGGGCCCAGGACCCTTAGCCAAGGAGTTGTCCAAACGTCTGACGGAGAAACCTGGACACAGAAAGTCTGGCAATTATTTATGCCAACGTATTAGCCTCGATATACAGAGGGGAAATGTTGCCAGTCTTCTTGGGACTATCTGATGAATTTCTTTGTGATTCGCACGACCGCCCTCTTCGATCTTCTCATAACAATCAACTTAAAATCCCATCCCACACTTCCAGCAGATATTTAGATTTATTTACCGTATCGGTTGGTCGTCCGTGAAACAAGCTTCCACTTACCATCAGACAAGCTTCAAGAACCAGAACCAAGTAGACGAAGACTCCCGCGAGATGGGCTATGTTCATGGTCCTTCGAGCCGGATTGCATACAATTTATTAAAACAATAATTCACACACGTAATTACATGTTGTCGCCAAACCAAGGTACGTTCTTATACGACGCTAGCGCCATCTAGTGGGAAAATACCGACCCTAGCGGTTCGTACTCGAACAGACATCTATAAAAAACTACTTAATACTTTCTTTTTAAACAAGCAGAACAATATATTTCAAATTTCTTCTTTCTAATTATATTACCTTCATATATATCTTGTATATATTAATAAGTTTTTTAATAGTCTACATATACTATTTGTGCAGTTTATAAAATTTAAAATAAGGTTAAAATTGCACGACACACATTATACTGTCTCACTCTTCCAAAGGTTAGCTGGTGGAAAAAGCCGAAATGGCTTTAAGTACGCCTTTGTACATATTTTTAAGTTAAGTGCAAAAAAGTATTTTAATAATAACAATTAATACTTTAAGACGTCTTTAAATTTTTTTTTTTGTTTTTTTTTTTATTAGGCTTAGTTTATAGTTATTTAATTTTATTTAAATAGTTTGTATTTATTATTTTATATATAATACATTTTATTTATTATTAATTAAATTACTTTATAGGGTGTTTTTTGTGCCGATTATGTCGGAAATCCATGATCCAAATAATTACTTGCATATATAGGTTTAAAGTGCAGATCGTATAATGCCCCTTTCCATTACCATAAGTCAATAATTTCGATTCTCAATACTCACAAGGTGTACCTAAGGAAGGAAGTACATTTGATCACACAATAATTTATACACTTTTCTTATTACATTGCTATAAGGTTTAATTTTGAACCAAAAGAACAGAAGTTGTAATTATTATGTGACTGTACTTGTGAAGTACCTACACCTACCCTCAACCTGACATGTGTATTTTAAATTTCATCTCGTAACAGGTGATGATTTTTTATGATTCGTAGGAAAAGGGTGATTTCCGCATTTCTGCATTTGTTGTAGGAATTATAAATGTCAGCCGGGAGACTTGATGCTTCAACCAGCAAGGAAAGCATTTTTTTTAATAATCGCAATACGTGGTGGTGGCTCGGTTGTAAGAACGCGTTTCTTAACATCCTGTACAAGGGTCGGTAAAAGCTAAAATCCCCCCCGGCATGCACGAATGAGAAATACACTGTTCTTACGTACATTTAAACTGCCTCCGTGGCCTAGCGGTCAAGTCCGTGGATTTAGACTCGGAGGTACCGGGTTCGATTCCTGGTCGCGACACAAAAATATCTAATAATGTAAATAAATACATTTAATTAATATTTAATTTATTTGTGATATTTCTGGAGTTTGGTACGCTCGAGACATCGACGAGCTTGCCACTTGTCATGATTGGCCTATAGTAAAGTTGGCTAAATGTGAATCCGCTTATTTATAAGCGTGGTTTCTGACCACCCCGAAAGGGAAACGGCCCTGATGATACTTTACGTATATTTGTCATAGATTTACAATACCACTGTTCCGTACCTCGGAGAGCACGTTAAGCAGTCGGTCCCGGTTCCACTAACACCAACTTGTGATGTTAATAAATTGTCAATAAAATTCCATTAGATGGCGAGTGTAGGCCAAATGTTCCAGATATATGTTCAGGAAGGCCCATCTCCAACAGTGGAAGTCTAGGACGATGTAATGAATGAATGCTGACGCACCTCGTACGGAACATACCTTCTTAACCCATTCACTCGAAGAACATCTCATCTCATCTCTTCATCTCACTCACTGTTAGGGTACACTTTCCTGTAATTAGGGCAGCCAAGAATTATTTAATTATTTAATTTAGAAATCTTTTTAATTTAATTAATAATTTAATCTTAATTTTTTTTTTCTTTTTTAATTTAATTTAATTCAATATTGGATATCTGTAATTTTATTTGTGTTATTGTTTTTTGTTTAATTGAATTTCTATATCCTTTGGTTGTATTTCTTGTTTTTTCTCCTTTTCTTTGACACCTAAGTATCAGTAATAAAGTATGTTTCCTAATTTGGCCAATGTATAAACTCAATTATATACTAACCTTTATGTTCTGTAATGTGCTGTGGAAATGAATAAATAAATAAATAAACACCGTAAATACGCTAAAGCAGTGAAGTTCTCTTTTTTCACGCCGTTGGTCATCTCGTGTATCTCATTAGGCGCTTGTAGAGAGCTTCTGAAAATGGCAGAAGTTATTCTCACAAGTTGCAGGTTCATTCATCTTGTATGGGGATGTAGGCTTAATTGTATTCACAGTTATACGTATGTGCATTTTTAGATAAATTGTTCTAAGAAAATTACAATTTAAGTAGAAAAAAATCCTTTAATTTTATATAGTTTTGGTGTGCAAAATATTTAAATTATGTATAGTATTTATATTTAGTTGCTTTTTAACTAGTTAGTTGAATTTATATTATATTAAGTTGCTATAGACGAAAAATTTTAATTGGCTCATTTTTTATTATATCTATTCATCTATATTGTTATCTTGCTGTAAGTTTTCCTGTAATAAATAAATAAATAATCATGTCAGCTAATTGAACACAGCTCAAGGTAGTTCGAAAATAGCCCAAAATGAAATGGATAGTATGTGGAAATGAAGCAGGTTTTTTTTAAAATACTAGTACGACATGTGCCCATGCACCCATCTGATGATAAGTAAGTGGCCCGCGGTAATGTCCATAAATGTTCGCAACTGGAATCAGACACTCATGACTAACATCAGTCCCTAACACTATGCCGGCTTGACTGGGCAAGACGGCAATTCGAGCCTGATCGCGAAACGTGTGGATACACTTTGCTGGGTTTATCGACACGAACGGTGGATACTTCCCCGCAACGGCAGACTGGGCAATTTACCACCATCAGTCCGCCTACCACGTATTAAAGGTATTTTTAAAGGAACGAATGAACGATTAAATCTTCTTTTCACCGTATCTGCTGCTCGCCAGTGCAACAAGCTCCCACTGACCATCAGACAAGCTCCCTCCGTTCACATCTTTAAACAATTACTCACCACCTTTTTTCTAAATTAGCAGAATAGTGTCTCCTAGTTCAATATATTAATCACTTATGTTATGTATTTTATGCTTATCATTATTATTATTCTAAATCAACTGTTACTTAAACCATGTGTGTACTAATTTAACTTAATTATAATATATATATAGATATGTAGGTATTTATGTATATATTTATTCAGTATATGTAATATTAGTATGTAAGTCTATTATAATAAATTGCACCCTTCGTTGTTACCTCTCCACACTCCCAAAGGTTGTTTGTTAGAAAATGCTTAGTCATTAAGCCCGCCTATGTACAATATTTTTAGTGCAATAAAGAATATTTGAATTAAATTGAATTAAACGATTAAATTCGACTTATAGGCAAGGCCTATTATAAGATAAATGATTTTATTAGTGACAAAAATGCCTGGTAGATGTGCAAATGTATATTATTAATATATTTTGGACACCTTTTACTGTTGGTGTATGTTTATATTTAGGTCAATTCAATTGTATTGTAATAAATTTAATATAATTTATTTAAATAATTATAACAATGTAATGTGACAATACAAAAGAGCCCGAGAAGGCCAAATTGTATCTTTAAAAAAAAAATGTAAATTAATGATAGTTTGGTTATTAATTATAATTGTAACAATTACAGAGACCTCATTTTGGTGCAATTGAGATAAATTTTGGCAGAAATGATCCATGGTGGAACGGTAAATGGCACAAGCATGCACAACCATCTGCCAGCATCATAAAAAATGATTGATAAATCACTAACAAATGACACGTCAAAATAAACTAAAAAAAAACTCACGCACACGGCACTAATCATTCGACGCCGATTTTTAAGAACGGATGTGAAGTCAAACTTCCTACGGAAATTGGCAGCTTTTTACCAAAAACTAAAATAAAAACATAGTCGAGGTGATTTTTTAAACATTTTGTAGGTCAATTTTTTGTTATTAATTTATTATGCAGATGCCAAGTCGAAAACAAGCGTTTCCGAGTCAAGGCAGATGTCTTAGCGTGTTTCGTCTTAAAAAATTGTAGCACCTTTAAGGGCCATCACAAGCTATGTAGATTTTTTAATTCTCATAAAACGCAAGTTTCGAAATCACCTCTTCCTCATCCATATATGTATAATTACTGCAATATGATTAAGAAACCGCCTCCTAACCTTACCATTGGAATGGTTGTAAAAATCGCAAGCTGTATGCTCAAATTTCTGAGATGAAGTCCAGATCTAAGTTAGTTGTTTGTATTTATTTATATTTTGGTATGACTGAATCTTGTTATGAGCATCTAATACATAAATAAATATTTTTTTAAAATCGGGACGGAGACAAATCCAACAAATCAAAAACCATGAAAATCGGTCCAGCCGTTCTCGAGTTATAAGTTCTAACAACCCCGACTTTATTTTATATATTAACATTACTATATCTATTCTTCTTGGCAGAGTGGTCGTCGTCGTCACTTGAGTGTCTGCACTGCACTTGAGAACTGCAGCCTTCCTGGAGCACTAAACTAAATTAGGGGTCAAGTGACGATATAATTAAAATAGGCACTAAAGATTAAAAAAAACTGCAAAAAACGCAAATTCCTGTAATCATAAAACAGAATAATGTATTTAACAAGCGGTTTTCGGTACAATAACCCCGATGACAATAATCTTGTTAAAACTAAAACACACGTTTAAATGAATACGTTAATAAACGACCTCGAATTAAACTTAAGTGACGCCATTTTCCCTTCGGCCAAAATTATATGACATGCGCACGCGCACCACTACGAAGATGTCCGACAGAAGCCGAAGATTGTTGCCAATTTACCTCTTAACTATAGCTTTTTAAATTTGAATCACATGTTTTTGATTATAAGATTTAGTTTACGTTGTACGGTGCTTTAAACCGTGTCAAAAAAGGTTTGGTAAAGAGCAGATGTGTTTGAGTCTGTAAGCTGTTTTGTAGCCACTTTTGTGTTTGTTTTTTTGTAAGAAAGTCCATTGAGGAAGAAAGATGTTCAGGTAAAGAAGATTTGGATCCCAGCAGATGGTTTCTCACGTCACGAAGCGGTGTTATCTCTTCCGGTCAGACTAGTCTAGATTATTTAAAAGTCATTTTTTAATTTGACTGCATCGTCTATTATAGCGATGTCGGTTAACGTCGGCGACGTCCGCTCACTTATCTTGATTTGTTTTTTTAATTTCTCAGAGAATCATTTCAATTTGCGAACAGAGAGATAGGGGATTTTTAATTGCGTGCATTTCTTGATAAACGGTAAAAATGAATTTCGATTAACGTTCTTCAACTATATTACATACTGATTACATTTGGATTTTACATTTATATAAGTGGTTAGGGGAAAGTCCAATAAAACAGAATTAACATACATTGTCTGTAATTATTTAAATTGAAAAATGTTTGAAATTATTCATTAATAAAAAATAATAATTAAATAATATATAATATTTATAACAGCGAAAAATTTCTTTAAAATTTCAACCAACAAATAATATAAATATATAAAAAAAAACAATTTTATCACTTTCTTAAAAAACAAAACATAATCTCCTTACCTTGGTATTATTTAACTTCTATTATTATTGACAAAAAAAATAAAAAAAAGTTAACTTCATTAAATTATAATATAATAAAAATACTTAAAAAGTAAAAAAATAATTAAATATACTAAACCTAACAAACAATAAACTATAAGTAAAAAATGTCCTTCATAGACGACCCTTCAGGCTATCCCAAGAAGACTGGCAATTTCCCCTCTGTATAGCGAGGCTAATACGTTGGCAGAAATAATTGCCAGTTTTCCTGTCTCCAGACTTTTCCGTTAGCCGTTTGGACAACTTCGTGCCCAGACGCTTGACTCTGTCTCCTCACCTTGAAATATATAATATATTATATTTAATTAATTAAAAAGTAAAGTATCATCACGATCGTATCCCTTTCGGTGTGGTCAGACACCACATTTTTCAAGAAGCGGATTTACCACATGTAGCTAACTTTACTATAGGCCAATCATGAGAAGTGGCAAGCTCGTCGATGTCGCTAGCGTACCAAACTCGAGAAATATCACAAATAAATTAAATATATTATTATGTCCCGACCAGGCATCGAACCCGGTACTTCCGAGTCTAAATCCATGGACTTAACCGCTAGACGACGGAGGCAGTTAAAGGCAGTCCATTGCTAAATCGTTAAATTATTAGATAGGATATAAATTCTAAATAATTTATTATAATTTATTTCTCTCTCTCACTCTCTCTCTCTAGAGTCTCTATAAAAACATATAGGTAAATAATGATATTTATTTATTTTCATAAGTTAAACGATTTAAACTAGTCATTTGATATATTTTTTTTTAAATATTACTGTTATTTACATTTTTGATGTATTTTTTATTTTTTTGAAACTTAGGTTAGATGAAATGTATTTGACATTTGTTATTTTTTTATCATTATTACTTTAAGGTATTTGGTGTTATAATACTTGGTAAAATATATAAATTAAAGCTTAAAAATTTTATTGCCCAATATTTCGCCTCTCTTTGGAGCGGCGTCATCAGTGACAGTGACTGTCATAAATTTTGAAAAAATAATTTTAATTTTTTTTAGCAATGGTAAAGGCAATGCACTATACAGTTTTGTATTTATTTTTTAGAAAAATATCATCATCACCTAGCGCATCATGGAAAACATCATCAGCATGTTATGTCCATTGTTGGTTCGATAATAATAAATTTACAAAACAAGTTAGACAAAACCTAATGCATTACATTCAGACCAGCTGCCATATAAAAGAGCTTTCCCATGTTGTTATTTATTGGTGTTATAATAGCATAATTTAGTATTTTAGCTGCTATTTATTATTAATTCAATAAATAGAATACTTATAATTTGACGAGGCGGTTTCTACTGTTCCTGACCAGTAGGTAATTTATAAATCCATTACCTATTATTGAGTTGTCCAGCTGATATTATTATTATTTCTGTTTTGTTATGGTTTGAGATTATATAAATTATACATTTTAAATTGTAATAAAACTGTTATAACGTGTAAAAGTGCTAAAAATATTGCCTATTTAATGAATAAATTATTTGATTTGATTCATAGCTAAAATAAATAATCTATTCCATATTTCATACGAGCTTTTTTTTTTGGCTAAATCTTTTTTCTCCTAGGTTGGGTTGTCTTCGTTTTTTTTACGCTCCTGGCACGTACCAAATGTTACGGGACGGCAGCTGCGGGCGCATCTTGGAAGATCATTTCGCGAATTTTCGTCTTTCTGAATGCCATATGCTCTGAATACAGCACGTGTTGGCCCACCTGACACACAATGATCCTGCGAGTATGTAACATGCTCTCAGAGACAAAATTAGAGGAACATGAAAAAAAAATGCTATTAGTACCTAAACGCATATTCCTGTAATATCTGGTGTGTAGAATGTAAGTATAAATCAATATATTTTTAATAATAATAATTCTTTATTTTGGTACAAAAATCATATCGTGTTAGTAACAATAATAACTATGTTAGTAATTAATCTAAAATGTACATACTAATTTATTTGTCCATAATTTTTGGAGCATGAAGCAGTGTTAATGGATATTTTTTAAAATACTATTTATTCGAAGTTAATAAAATTAAAAGTACATTAAATATAAATTAAAAACTACCTAAATAATAAAATTAAAAATAAACTAACCTATAAATAAAAAATGTCCTCTAGAGACGTCCCATCCGAGATAGTCCCAAGGAGACTGGCAACATTTCCCCTCTGTATAGCGAGGCTAATACGTTGGCAAAAATAATTGCCAGCCTTCCTGTCTCCAGACCTTTCTGTCAGCCGCCTTGACAACTCCTTGGCCAAGCGCCTCGCTGACGGTCCCCATGGGCCCATCGTCTCGACCCCAAACGGCACAAATTCGTAACCGATACCAAGGTTGGCGTATTTGCGCAATTTGAGGTTCTCCGCAGAAAACGCCGCTTTCCCCGCGCCTGACGAGGTCGCCTGGATGTGAGATGGAGCTAATGTGTCTACACACGTCGCATCCCACACCAGAGATTTGCCAATTTTTTAAAATTATATTTTTAGTGTCCATTATGCAGATTCTAAATGAGGCCATACGATGTCGGATCACCGCGTCTAATACCGGCAGACGTGCCTCGGCAACCATGCTGGATGCACTACACCATCTGGGGAGCCGAAACAGAATTCTGAAGGCATCATTGTATTGCACCTTCAGTCTTCTGTACGACTCTTTTGTGTAGTTGCACCACAACTGCGGTGTGTACAGAGACCGACAGTAAGGGTTAAATAGGTATATTTTATCGGCACGCGCATTTTTTTTTATTAATATGTATATTCATTTGTTAATTGGCCTTTAAAGCTCTTGCTTTGAAGTATTTAAAATATTATTTTATACTTTTCAGTTTAAGTTACATATAGGTATAGTTTATAGTCATTTAAAAAATATATATTTTTATATTTTTTGTGCAATTAAATATTTTATTGTTATTATTTTTTTATTCTGAGTTTGATAATGTGATTCTGCGTCCCCTTTGATTACAATGTTCATACAGAAGTGTATACAAATTTTGTTACCGAATTAATGTAAAGAATGGTTCCCGGAAAAGGACATTAGCCTAATTATATCGTTTAAAATATGGTCATGCTAAATTGTTAATGTTTACTTCCAACGAACATCATTTATAAGTAAAAAATAAATTTGAATTAAAAAGTACGATACATACATACTCGTATGTATCTTCACGCCAGATCCCTTGCGGGGTAGGCAGAAACAATTGTGGGCCACTTGACACGATCACGACATACCTCTTTCGCTTCGTCGACATTCATCAACCTCTTCAAGTTAACTTGGCAGGTCCCTGATGTGGGATGCGACATGTGTATAGCCCCATCGTACATCCAGGCGACCTCGTCAAGCGCAGGAAGTTTCTGCTGAGAACCTCAAGCTGCGCAAATACGCCAACCTCAGTACAGGTTACGAATTTGCGCCGTTTCGGGTCGAGACGATGGGCCCATGGGGACTCTGGGCCAAGGAGTTGTCCAAACGGCTAACGGAAAAGTCTGGAGACAGGAAAGCTGGCAATTATTTCTGCCAACGTATTAGCTTAGCTATACAGAGGGAAAATGTTGCCAGTCTTGTTTGGACTATCACTAAAGGGTCGTCTCTAGAGGACATTTTTTACTTATTGTTTATTTTTTATTAGGTTTAGTTTGATGTTATGTTTAGGCATCGTTTTTGTTGAAAGCTTATTTTTTTATAAACTGCCTCCGTGGTCTAGCGGTTAAGTCCGTGGATTTAGACTCGGAGGTACCGGGTTCGATTCCTGGTCGGGACACAAAAACATTTATTAATATAAGTAAATACATTTAATTAATATTTAATTTATTTGTGATATTTCTCGAGTTTGGTACGCTGAAGACATCGACGAGCTTGCCACTTGTCATGATTGGCCTATAGTAAAGTTGGCTAAATGTGAATCCGCTTATTTATAAGCGTGGTTTCTGACCACCCGAAAAGGATACGGTCGTGATGATACTTATTTTTTTCCGACACGTCCAACAAATATATATATAAAAGTTAACAAATTATATACTAAATATACCTTCCTCTAGAATCACTCTATCCATTGGTGAAAACAGCATGAAAATCGATGCAGTAGTTTTTTAGTTTATCGTGAACAGACAGACAGACAGACGCGGTGGAGAACATTTGTTTTATAATATGTAGTAATAGTCATTGTAAAACCTTACATTGCTAATAAATGATTTGAATTATTCAAAGACAATGTAAAGTTGTTAAAAATCCTTGAAAAATATGCAATTTCAAATGCAAATTGCTATCAAATTCAACAGTCATTGTATCATTAACGACCAACAACCGTACAGCATGTCCCATCTCTAATTTTAATTAAATAATAGCAATTAAGAATTACCTAGAGCCGCGTTTACATGATTCCAGTGCAGCTTTCCAGTAGCAACTTGAACTTCAAGTAACTTCTTAAATTGGTCAGTTATATTTGGCTGCTAACTTCACACCGGTAACATATGAATTGTCTTCGTCTGAAGATTTTAACCTGTGCGTTCTTCCAGTATTGTCATATGGAGCAGAGACGTAGACACTGACAGTGGGTTTGATGCACAAGTTCAAGGTCGCATTCGACATTCGTCTAAGAACCAAGTTACAGATATAGCTTTCTGAATTTTCAAGCTAAAGTGACAATGGGCTGGACACGTCTGACGCAAAACCGATGAACGATGTAGTAAACGGACGTGAAAGTGAAGACCACGTACTGGAAGACGAAGAGTGGGACAACCCCTCGCTAGATAAATAGATGACCAGGAGATCGTGTGAAATAGCGAGCCTACCTATGATCCAGCACACAGGCTGATGATTATAATGATGAACTAAGAATTACTTAAATTCGCGCTTAAGATAATGTATTAGTATTATTTTTATTTAAATAAAACAACACTGATTTAATTTTGAATTTATTTTCTATCTCAATTCCCTTTTTCATTGATTAATATAATTTTTATTCCTTCGATTCTATGTAATAGCATGTTTTAAATAAAACAAATATAAATCAATAATCAAGACGATTAACGTCAACAGTCAAACCAAAAACCATGTGTCCGCGATTGTACTTTTTAAGGGAGCGTGGCGGAGAGTCTGAAATAAAAAAATCATTTCTACGTATTTTCCGGCTAGGACTCTTTTTATCTGCCTATACCTATAAGTACAATTAAATCAAAGTTGCACTAATTACTTAAGCCGTGTAAACCGGATCACAAAGTAAGATTGTCGAGCGATGGCGCCCGCATCGGAGGATGTATAAATCACGCCATATAATTGATTTTTATGACTTAGCAATGCCTAAGTTGTTTTTCCCACAGAGATTTCCGCAATAAGACGCAGTCCAAGAATGTTTTATCACTGGATTGGATGACAAAAATATAGTCATTCGGTTAAACAATACCGTTGTATGATGGATTAGTCCTTTGATACGTCAGCAAGTTTTATCTGATCCTTTGACTCTTGTGCAATATTTAGGCATTCTGTAGGCAGAAATGTACCATGGCTGATTAAAAGTACGAAATTGTCCACTGCCAAACTTCGTTTACCGACAGCGCCATGAGGTCAGCTCGGAAGTAAAACTTTAAGGATTTTTTTTTCTGCATGCTAGAGCTACTGACCTAGTATTTAGAGACAAACCTCATTGTCATCTGTCCATATTGCGTGGGCGGGCCCTCCGACTCCCCGTATTCCCGTACGGTCTCCATTGTCGAATAGTCATTATTAAGCCCCTAGAACACATAGTCCTAGACCTCAAACTGAAGATTAGCCTTCCAGAACATATGTTCGCCACGCTGGCCAAGCGGGTTTAATCATCAGTCCATACTTTATTAATTTAGTAAATAAAAAAACAGGAGCCGCTGCTAAAAGTGTAGCTAGCTGCACCTCGTCTGATTGTCTGCTCCGGTGACAAGTGGGCCAGTTCATTCCTCGCTCAGAGAATCAGCATAGATTCAGTACAAAAAATACATTCGTTTTATAGTTGAACAAAAGTTTGGTACAAACACGCAATGTACTTTGAAACTACTGGGTTTTTTATTGATAAGCAATTCCAATCCATAAGGTTACATAGTCCATGTTGCAGTCCGCAGCATCATTGCGCGTAACATTTTTTTTTATTTCATACATATTTGTATCATAGTGTCTACACACGGGCGATCATTTATTTTATTATTAATGCATTCTGTCTACTATACGTACGAAAGAAGAAGCATATTTTGGAATTGATTTAGATTGTTTTTTATTTATAGTCTTGTCGTCATTGCTAACATATTTAAATTCGTCATCATCATCATCATCATCAGCATGTGTCTACTCCTGGATATAGGCCTCCCCCAAAGCTGGTCACTGCACGCGGTCTTTTTTTAATCTTTCCATACAACCTCACCAGCGAACTTCGTCAGGTCATCCACCTGGTGTGAGGTCTTCCCAGTCTGTCATCTGCACTCTAGAACCCATTTGGGGTCATCGGTTCGGCGGCAGATGTGTCCGGCCATTGCCACTTTAGCTTGCTAATTTTGAAAACTATGTCAGTAACTACATTTTATGAAGTCGCATTAAATCTTTACTATTTTCTTTTTTGTTTGTTTTATGGTTATGTGTAGTTCATTTAAAATGTGTTATTGTTTTTACTGTGTAGTAGTTATTAATATATTTATCATATTATGTATGTAATAATGTGTATGTTTATCAGTATATATATATTTATAATATGTATTTCATATATGTATTATATATTAGGTTACGTCAAGTTAACTTATTCTCTTTATGTAATTATTTTTGCACCTACTCCTAGATTATTTTTTGATCTCTCTCTTGTCCCAAAGGTCGACTGTCAGAGAATGCCTAACGGCATTAAGCTTCGCCTTTTGTACTATTGTGCAATAAAGTTTTTAAATAAAATAAATAAATAAAATAACTTTGGTTCTCTAACGATTATCAATATTGTTGAAGACATTGTGGTATGGACGACAAGATTTCATTATTAGAACTACAATTTTAATGTTTATTTCAAACAAAACCTTAAAAAAATGTTAAAATAGAGTTTATATTAAATATAATAAAACTAAATTTAACCTAAAAAAATACATAGAAAATAAAAATTAAATACTTACAAAAAAATAGATCCTCCAAATCGGAGTCTTGTGGCATGGTGCCCAATACACTAGCAGCATTTCCCCTCTAAATTAAGATACTTAATTTTTGTGAGAAAAAACTGCCTGCCCTATTATCACGAGAGACGTCAAAGATTCACATATTACAATTTAAATTTATTCAAAAAATAAAGCACAGATACAGGCATCATAAGAATAATTATATATAATAATAAGCAAGCAAGAGTGGAAGCATCTTTCTTTCTACGTAAATGCTATAATTTTTCTCTTATTTAATATGACTTTAATATTTTAATTTAATATTTAATAATTTTAATGTTTAAAATTTGAAATTTATAATTTTTTATTTAAAGTCACACTTATACTTTATTCCTTAGATATAATAAAACTATATATACGAGTATGCACAATTATCGCTCACTTTAATCTAAAAAGCTAATGTCAAAATAGTTTAAAAAAAACTATTTTTCCTTATGCAATAAAAACTCATTTAGAAGAAGAAGACAATTTTGTTATAGCATTCCAAGGATTTACCGTGCGGGTGCCGGGTCCATCGTGTGTAGAAAAAAGAGAGGAGAAGAATGGTCTTGCGTAGGACTATAGGCTGGTTTACAAAGGCCTCCTGCTTTTATTGCGCGGCAAAGACGGTCACCATCAATTATTCTGCTGCTCTCATTACCCAACCAAATAGTGTATGATTCCACTAAAATAAAATCTTTATGCTCACGTATTTTTTATTCCATCTGATTTTTTTTATTAAAGCTGCAATTCGGTAAGCTAAAAAAAAGTAAGGCTTAGAGGAATTTGTTTTTGCTGTCCCGTGTGTAGCTGTCGCAAAATGTTTTTTTATTGTAGCCGGGTGAGATAAGGCTTCTAGTAAATATTGTCACATTGTATGATATCACATAGAAATACTGTGACAATTTTTCAAATGTCAATCGTTACAATACAAGTTATGTTGCCGAGCGCTAAGATTTATATATAGAAAAGTAATATTTACAGTCTATCTTAGCTTAGGTTTTATTAAATGACAACGCCGCGAACCATTGATAGTATAAAATTATTTTAGCAACTTTTTTGCATAATCCAAAATTTTCATTTTTTTTTTAGTCGAAACGATGGGTCCGTGGTCCGAGGAGGCTCTGGCGTTCTCTCGTGAGCTTGGGGAAAAACTCCGCTTGGCGTCGGGTGACCCTTTAAGTAGAGAATATATTGCTCAAAGGGTCAGCCTTGGCGTTCAACGGGGGAACGTAGCGGGTGTCCTCGGCACACTACGCCCATCGAACGGTTATAATTTTAGTTTTAAAGTTTTAGTTTTATTAGTAGTGTAGTTTATTTTATTTTTTTGTTTATTTTTAAATTATACTGTTTGTACCTATATTACTTCGAATAAATTTATGATTGTTATTTTATAATTAATATAGGTATAATAAATAATCCTTGCCAACCCATCTGGCCAGCGTGTTGAGTGTAGGCCGAATTCTCCAGATATATGTTCTGGAAGGCCCATCTCCAGCTGTGGAGGTCTAGGACGCTGTGTTCTAGGGGCTGTAATGAATGAATGAAATATATTTTTTTATGTCTGAGTGTAGGTACTTGTAAAAAATGTAGTAATATATTTTGGACATATTTTCACTTTCCCTCTTGAGACCTATATATTGAGACCCACGACCGATATGGGTTCAAATGCGGGTTCTAGAGTGGAGACCACGTGCGGGACGACGCAAAGTGGGACGTCCCCACGCCAGATGAACGGATGACCTAAGGAAGGTCGCTTGTGGGGGTTGGATGAGGGTTGTAAAATACCGCGTCAGTGGCTGATGATTATCACCGAAGAGCTACTGAACAAAATCGATCGTCTGCTCAACTTATGCATTCGCTATGTGTTTGGCTTGCGTAAGTATGATCATGTCTCTCAATTTCGCGTTCAGTTAAAGTGGCTCAATATTCGCTTTCGTAGGTCTGTCCATGTTCTCACCTTACTTTATAACATTCTTAATAATCCCAATACTCCCGCATATCTTAAATCCCGCTTCGAATGTCTTTGTAATACGCACAACTGTGCCCTTCGCTCCTCTCACAACAACCAACTTAAGATTCCTTCTCATTCCTCAACCAGATACACTGATTCCTTTGCTGTATCTGCGGCTCGCCAGTGGAATAAGCTGCCCTTGGCTATTAGACGTGCACCGTCTGTCACGGTCTTTAAACGTTTAATAACCACATCGTTCCTGAAGAAACAGAATAAAACACTATTTAAATAACCGTGTATTTATTTAAGTTATAATGTATATGATGTACTTGTATGTATAATTGTATGTATGGTTTATGTATGTTTATGTGTTTAGGTATAATGTGTAGTATATTAGAATTAGTCAAGTAACTTATTAACTGTATCAATAAAATTTCTTATTTTTTCATACTGCCTATCACCTTACTCGATCCCCAAGGTTAGCTGGTAAAGAATGCCTACTGGCATTATAGCTCGCCTCTGTACTATTTTTAAGTGCATTAAAGAATTTAAATAAATAAATAATTTATCCAATAAAGAAGTAGTGTTTACCTAGAGCAACTATTTCCATGCTAGAATTATGAATATGGTATGAATATTGTAGAATTTACACTCTCAGTATGACTAAGTATTTTATTTATTCAAATCAACCGCATAGTATCGTATACAAATATTAAATTATTAGCCATTTATGCTGTAACCTCTTACAATGACCTTACGATTTGAAGTTTTTAAATAGATAATTACACTGGTCAACAAAAAAAACTTATTATTTTTGTTTCTAGCTTAATTCGGTGTGCATTTTTTAAATATGGCAACACTGTTTTTCTAAACAATATTTTCCTATATAATATTTCTAAAGATATCATTACATATTATAAAACAAAATCCTGCGCCGCGTCTGTCTGTCTGTCTGTTCGCGATAAATTTAAAAACCACTGTACCGATTTTCATGCTGTTTTCACCGATGGATACCATTTGAGGAAGGTTTTCCTATATAATTTGGTTAAGTTTTTGTATACAAAACGATATTTTTAAATAAATAATAAATAAATAAATATTTCCAGACAGGTCACACAGCGCCATCTAGTTTCCGTCGTAAGCTACGTTGTGTTACGGAAACTAGATGGCTGATACATATTATACTTTTTTTTTTGTAAGTATATACATATTATACATATAAACACCCAGACCGAGACAAATTATACAATGAACAACTTGCCCCCGGTGGGAATCGAACCCACGACCTCCCGAGTTTACGGCAACGTTTGTTACCACTAGACCACGGAGGCGGTCGAAAAAATACATTAGTTAGTTTTAGCATTTTATGAAGATAATTTTTTCCCTTTACACCATGCAAATTAAATGATCACCTTAGGAGATATAGCTAAATCAAAATAACGACACGATGAAGTGTTGTGATCTTTTAAAAACTTTTGGCTCTCCTCCAACTCTCCTCCAACTGACTCCATGAGCTCAGAGTTTCTACAGCACAAATATAAATCAGAGAATCAGTGTTTCAATTCAGCGGAGAAATGCAGCCAGCGTTCTTGCCACCATTCCACGCGGACGGGACTTATATCCCTATCCTTAATATTAATTTTATTTTATATGTTGTAAATATTTTTTCGAATAAATGTATATTAAATATAAAAATAAATAAAAAAATGTATTTTTTTGATTGTTATAAAAATAAAAAGTTCATATATATATATAAAGCGTTGTAAATTAGTGTTTAATCTTAACTAAACAAGCTGTAGATATTAATAAAATTTCTTGCCGATAAACTTAAGCTTTCCTTGACTAATTTAATTTCCGGCTCTTAGCTGATTGATGAACAAAAAAATGCATAAAGTTCAAGTGTGAGGCTAGAGTATTCTTTGTCTATTTGTTTTTTGTAGGTAATTTGGAGGTCACGTGTGGGTGTTTAAACATGACCAAACTTGGAGGTTACATTTTAAGAGCTGCTATTATGGCTTTATTTTTGTTCAATATTTTCAGTTATATTTTTAGAGCCATTCATACGTGATATAATTTTAGTCGACCATGTTTTTTTTACAATGGAATGATATTCTAGTTCTTACGTAAAATTACAAAAAAATCCAAAAGTTAAGATTATTCCAGTGGCAGATCCTCTTTCCGAGTGAGTTTTTAGCCTCAGAACCATCGATCAAGAATCAACTAGATTATAGGTGATGTCTCTGAATACGTCAGAAGAAATATCAGCACCAAATGATCGTGTGCTGATATTTCCGACAGTACGTTTTAACTACGGCCAACGTGAGGACGTGTTAAAATGCAGAGGGCTGTTATGTATAAATTAATTAGTTTGTTTTTGTGATAAATATTTAATAGCATTGATGTTACTAGTCGTATATCATTAAGAGAAAGAGATAGCATGTACGTCGATGTCCGCTTGCCAGTTTCTTGCAATATTTTTGTATGTTACTATTAATCTAGTAAACAATATAAAAGAATTACAATATCAAATAAACTATATTAAAACAAAATCTAAATTTAACCTAAATAATAATAATAATAATACTTAGAAAATAAAATACATACTTACAAAAAAAATAGCTCCTCCAAATCGCTATCTTGTGGCGTGGTGCCCAATACACTAGCAGCATTTCCCCTTTGAATGATGATACTTAATTTTTGGGAGGAAAAACTGCCAGCCCTATTGTCACCAGAGACGTCAATGAGCCTTGGAACAATATCTTTATAAAAGGCTGAACGGGAAACGACTAGGCGCTGGTGAAAATACTCCGAAAATTGAGCGAAAGAAATGAAATTAGCAGCAACTAACCTTTATTCCGGGTCTCGAACTGGTGACCGAATTCCTTGGTGGTTTTGACAGCCAACGGGTCGCGAAATGGATGATGATGATGAGGATCACAGCCGAAATTACTGCAGGTCCACGGCACAATCACAGCGAATAAATACGAATTAATTTGGGGAGCAACGATATGCTTCGACCGGCGACCGCGCTTCGACTCTGACGACAGAGAGCGTTGTTTTTTGGCGGAAACGTCATTAACCGGAAGTGCACCAAGCATAGTCCGCTAGTTACTGCTAGAGGGCGTCGAGACGATGGAACGTCATCGACGCAAAGTGAGCCGGCGCACAAAGGCGTTACCGCGAATATTCAAATCAAACGACTCAATTAACGAAATATCGAACACCGCCCACCGTTAAAATATGATTTTAACCAGGAGAAAATGGGGAGGGAAAGGGAAACGAATAAAAAGCGAAATATAAATAGAATAATAAACGAAAACAATAAAATAAACGATTTGAATATACGAAAGTCTTCGTAACCAAAGGGCATGTATGAAGAGGTTAATGAATGTCGACGAAGCGAAAGAGGTATGTCGTGATCGTGTCAAATGGCGCTCAATTGTCTCTGCCTACCCCGCAAGGGATCTGGCGTGAAGATATGTATGTATGTATGTATGAATATACGAAATAAATAAATATGGGGTGAAATATGTATCAAAATCAAATAATTTAAAAATAAAACAAAATCTTATGAAATTATGTCGTAGGTAACGAAAATAATTTTAACACAAAGGCTCTGAAGATGTCCTACGTAGATTTTGATTTAAACGAACGAACTGCAACATCATTGGATGAGTACAACATGGAATGCATTCATTAAGCAACCGATTCAAAAATAATTTACTGAAATGGAAAAAAATACATTCCTCTAACAAAGAATACGAGTAGATAAATCAACAACGAACCAATCACAAAATACAACCAACTAACATACATTAAACTTTATTCGATGTCAAGAACTAACTGACTAAAATAACGAATATAAATTAATTTAACAAAACAAAAAAAAAATAGTTCATGCTTATGGAATGGAACAACGAAATTGCATGACTTGATAAAAAATTAAAGTAAAATACTATATTAAGTTGAATACAAATTTAAGTTAAAACCTCAGATAGGTCTTTAAGAGTTAAGGTTGACAAAATAAACTAATATTTTACTAATTATTAACGTAATTAATTATTAGCAAATTACAAAATTATTTGTTGAAAGCAAAACTAACGAAAAGATAAAAACACAAACGCATCGAGAAACACGATCCTTAACTCGAATTGCGTTCCTTGGCAATTATTTTTATTATGAACAAAAATACAAAAACAAAAAAACAGATTACCTTCTAATAAGTTAACTAAGCCCGAGCGAGAACGAAATACATGCTAGTCAATATAGACAGAAGCAAACGAAATGAAGTCTATTCTTGTTCAAAAATAAAAAAGATGAAAATATTGAAACGAAATGATTTCGATATGGTTTTTTTTTTACGAAATACGAATGAATTGAGTTACAATAGATGAATGCAACGCTAGATATACGAACGAAACGAAATATATATATATCAACGCTCATTATCCTCTGATAACTACTCGAATACAACGAAAATTTTAATTGTGTTACGATAAATTCAATGAGTCAACGTACGAAACGAAAAAAAATGTTGACACTCATTCAATTAATCCAACACAAATAAAACAAATAACGAACAAACGAAGAAGAAAAAAAAAAAAAAAAAAACATGAGAACAAAAAAAAATGCTATTGATGAATAAAAGGAAAACTTATTTAAATTTTTAAATTATATTATGCCAAGGGACTCTAATCAAGATCGAAAATTTGTTGTTCCTTTCTTTACGAAATACGAAACTTTACCTAGAATCGAATTAGAATTGTTTGGTTGATGGTGGCCGATTACGAATTCAGAACTGACCTTGCCCATCAAAATCCAACCTAACGAAGTCGAAATGGCTGTTGGAGTACCCGTAGGACCTCGAACAGCTTCTCCTAAGACGATCTCACCGAAAATGTCACTGCCGATTAAAATGTCCACCTGAGAAGGTTCATCGAAATACGGATCGGCGAGAAGCAACGAATTTAAATATGACCACGAATTGGTATTAAGCTCACACGTCGGCTTATTGCTGGTAACCCTAGGTAAGACCAAGGCACGAAACTCGTACGATGGACCACGTCCGTTGTGCGATTTTATTACTGTCGATATTTCTCCCTTGACGCTAGTCCTCAAGTCTCCAATGCCCGAAATTGACATATTTGACTTACGATGAGGTAGCCCCAAGCGACGTGCTAACGACTCTGACACAAACGACACTGCCGAACCCGAATCAACCAAAGCCTTAGCTAAGTGAAAATTTCCACACGAATCACGAATTGAGACGACTGCTGTTGATAACAAGACTGCCGGTTTCGATGCGCTTACTGATGCACAAAGAGAAGCCACAACTTGTTGGTCCTCGTCAGCATCTGGACTGGACGCGGTACTTTCGTTTACGCTAGCTTCCACTTCTCGGGTATTTTTTGCATAATGAAGCAAATCGTTGTGATGACTAGCTTGGCAAATGGAACACGAAATCTTTGCACAAGCCTCGTCCAAATCATGCATCGGTTTCAAGCATTTTAAGCACAATCGTTTTGACTTTGCAAAAAGATACCGATCATACGACTGTTTCCTTTTAAACTGTGGGCACGAACTAATAAAGTGATTGCGATGACAACATGCGCAACCAGACGATGACGACGAAGCTACAAGTGAAGACGAAAACGGTTTATACGAAGACGGCTTAACAAACGAAGTCGGTGTAGTACTTGCACGAGCTGATAGAACAGACTTCGAACTTTCCCATGACACGACTTCGCGATCAACGAATTCTCGCAGTTCCTTTAACTTAGGGATGCGATTAGACGTAATAGTACGTTCAAAATTACGACGAGTGTCTGAATCGATTTTTTTATACAACATATAGTACAACATGAAATCCCATTGGTCGACAGGAAACCCTAACGATTCCAATGCACTTAAATTTTCTGCGAACCCGATTACGATAGTGCGTAAACCAGAAACTGATGGTGCATTTAATGAGGGTAGTCGAAAAAGAGATTCCATGTGGTGCATGGCTATAAGTCTGTCATTATTATAATGATATTCTAAAATGTCCCAAGCCTTTGAATAATTTATATGAGTGAGTGGCAGGCCCTTAAGTAACCTAGCTGGCTCACCACGAACGAACGACAACAAATATTGATACTTGGCGACATCTGACAAATCCGAATTTGAATCAATTAACGAAGTGAATAAATCTCGAAACGATTTCCATTGCATGTAATCACCGGAGAACGTAGGAATTGAAATGGTTGGCAATTTTACGAGACCTTTGTCAACCTTTGAACTAGTCGAACACTCACGATGACTATCTGTGACATGTCTACTCTCGTCTAATTCGAACTTAATTGCCAAAATATCTCTAATGGAATCGCTTAATTCAGCACGAACATTCGAGTGACTACTATCAAGGGTTTTTTTATCAAATAATTCTAAATTCTCAATTTGAGTTTGAAGAGACTCAAATTGATCTTGTAAACGATTTAACCCTGCACAAGAAACCATAAATCTCCGAAACGAATCGACATCATGCCGGGCTCCCGAACCCAATCTCACAATTGTGTCTAATTCATTTTGTATACAAATTCTACGATGCAATAAACCCACCAATTCAACTTCCGAAGTCATATTGAATCGAAATTAAAACGAAATTAAATCGAAATCGGATCGGTTTGTTCTCGAGAATAGGCCACTTTTTTAATGAATTGATTTTAATAATTTACGATCAAAAGTGTAAAAATATAAGATTTTATTTTAGAATACGATATTTACGTTTATACTATTTACGATTATAAATATATTGTAATAGATAAAATAATAAATAATGCGAAAATGAACGAATTAAAAAAAATGTTTTTTTGGGGTAGGAAAATAAAAATGAAAAATATAGGAATTTCGACGGAATTTTAGGATTTTAGCTACTAATTAGTACGAAATATGCGGGTGAAGGACCATTATGAACGGGAAACGACTAGGCGCTGGTGAAAATACTCCGAAAATTGAGCGAAAGAAATGAAATTAGCAGCAACTAACCTTTATTCCGGGTCTCGAACTGGTGACCGAATTCCTTGGTGGTTTTGACAGCCAACGGGTCGCAAAATGGATGATGATGATGAGGATCACAGCCGAAATTACTGCAGGTCCACGGCACAATCACAGCGAATAAATACGAATTAATTTGGGGAGCAACGATATGCTTCGACCGGCGACCGCGCTTCGACTCTGACGACAGAGAGCGTTGTTTTTTGGCGGAAACGTCATTAACCGGAAGTGCACCAAGCATAGTCCGCTAGTTACTGCTAGAGGGCGTCGAGACGATGGAACGTCATCGACGCAAAGTGAGCCGGCGCACAAAGGCGTTACCGCGAATATTCAAATCAAACGACTCAATTAACGAAATATCGAACAAGGCTTTAAGTTCCGATCCCCACGGGCCCATCGTTTCTACAGCAAACGTCGAAAAAAAGTAACTATTGCAAATAGTTTAATATTTTCGACGCTTGCTGATCTGCGCTTGTTCCGCTGCAACACCAGCTCTAACAGAAGTTCCTTGAAGGTGGGAAGGGGCTAGGAATCCCAACAGGAAGAATGTTAATTAATCTAGTTGAATCCTTGATCGTAGTTCTGGACTGACCAAAATCTTTAGACGGGTTTAACGCATTTGCTCGAACAAAACAACATTTTCAAAGATTTCTCAAATATGAATATATTTTGAAAAATGTAGTCTATCAACTTACTAGGGAATAAAATTACCTCGGCCTAGACCTCCACGGTTGGAGATGGGCATTCCAGAACATAATTCTGTAAATTTGGAACAATTTGAACTGAAAATGTGAACTGATTGTGATCTGTTTGTGTACCTATAGTAAATAAATAAATTTATTGACGTTTCCACAAGTTGGTATATTAGTGGAATCGAGACTGAAGACTTACATATTTTTTTGAAAACGATACGCAAAGTTATCCCGCTAACGAAAACTAGTAGCGAAAACGGTTCTCGTCCCAACTAGTTTTAAAACGGCGCGGCGGCGATGTAAGAAAACTAAACTAAAACCTACAAAAAACGGTTATAAAAAATATAAGTTATACCTACGTTTTTTGGTTCTAGGTGATATAGATTAGAATATAAGAGAAAATGAATGTTATGAATTAATATGAATTGTTAGCCTAGTAGTTCATTAAATTTACGAGTATATATAGGTATATAAGTATCATCACGACCGTTTCCCTTTCGGGGTTGTCAGAAACCATGCTTATAATAAGCGGATTCCCATTTAGCCAACTTTACTATAGGCCAATCATGATAAGTGGCAAGCTCGTCGATGTTTCCAGCGTACCAAACTCGAGAAATATCACAAATTAAATTTAGTTAAATGTATTTATTTACATGAATAAATATTTTTGTGTCCCGACCAGGAATCGAACCCGATACCTCCGAGTCTAAATCCCCGAACATAACCGCTAGACCACGGAGGCAGTTTATATATAGGTATATACTTTATAATTTAAAATAAACTAAGTTTATTTCTTTATAATAAATATTTAAAGCGAACGAAACGGAAAAGAATTAGAAGTATGTAAGGGAGATAAGTCTTAACGACTAGTAAAGGTAGATTAGGTAAAAGTTCGCGCAACGAAAACTGTTGTAGTCCAGGCCTACAATCGTCGCAGAACAAAAAACGGTCTTTAAAAACGGTTCGTCTTTTTAACGTTCACAACTAACACGTCACACTACTGGCACAGTTTATACCTCGATTTTGGATTAGACCATATGAGAAGACTCGTAAGGAATCTGTCTGCGAATTTATGAAAACCGCAGGATCGCGAGAGGGCGTTTCATATCACTATAAATCGTAATTAAAACCCGCCCATTGTTAAGACAAATTAATTTTGTATTAGATAAAGACAACCTTTAAAATCTAATTTGAAAACTTTTTTTACTGGTCGGAGTACAAAAAAAATATTTGTGATATTTTTTGAGTACGCATCATAAGTTAGTAAAGTTGGCTAAACGTGAATTATTTAATGATTTTTTTTCAATAATAATATTTAAATAGCTCTTGACTATTATTCAGTATATTATTATATGTAGTGTATGTATTAATGTTATGTAATGTATGTACCTAATGTAATAATAAAACGTTATGTGTATGTATTATTAGTTTTTATTAATGTAGTATATGGTTTAGATAATGTTGCATATTTATTACGTAATCACATTCCTCTAATTGCACCTACCTTACGTCTTTAATGTTCTACAGTGTCCCTAAGGTTGGCTGTCAGAAAATGTCTAGCGACATTATGTCACGCCCCTTGTATATATTGTGCAATAAAGTTTTAAATAAAAAATAAATAATAATAACGAAGTATCCAAAAAAAGTATCATCACGACCGTATCCCTTCCGGGGTAGTCAGAAACCACGCTTTTTTATTTAATGAAGCGGATTCACATTTAACCAACTTAACTATAGGCCTATCATGACAAGTGGCAAGCTCGTCGATGTCTCTAGCATACCAAACTTTAAAAATATTATAAATAAATTAAATATTTTTTGTTTCTCTCTGGTATCTCCAATTCTAAATCCACGGACTTAACCGGTAGACCACGGAGGCAGTATCCAAACCCAAAATAAAATGTTCCAACAATATTCAAGAGATTAGTAATTGCTTAAAAAAACAGTTAAAGTCCGAACTGGGTTCCAAACCTGAGTCCTACAAAATATGACGTCCAAGTCATACTTGTATTTGCACGAAATAATATTCCTATACAAACAGGACATATTCTGTTTTTTTAATCGCAACACAACACACAAGTGGATAACTAAAAATGTGCGGAAATACAAATTATTATATATATTTTGTTCGCGATGACGGCTCGGTTATAAGCATCATCATTATTATTTCAGCCCCTAGAACACAGCGTCCTAGACCTCCACTGCTGGAGATGGGCCTTCCAGAACATATATCTGGAGAATTTGGCCTACACTCGCCACGCTGGCCAGACGGCTTGGCGAGGATATGATGTCAATTTTGAATGACAATTTATTAACGATTCCACAAGTTGGTATTAGTGGAACCGGGACCGACGGCTTAATGTGCTCTCCGGGGCACGGGAACTTTGGTGTTGTAAATCTATGACAAATGTAAGTAAGAAAAGTGTATTTCTTATTGGTACATGCCGGGTGGGTTTGAACCGACCTTTGTAGGATTTAAGGAACGCGTTCTTACAACCGAGCCACCACCTAAGAATTAAGATTAAGAATGCTTTACTTAAAATCCTAAAATGGTCGGTTCAAACCGCCATTGTCATTGATTTACAACACCACCGTTCCCGTGCCTCGAAGAAAAAAATTGACATCAGAACTTCGCCAACCTGTCTGGCCAGCGCGGCGTGGCGAGTGTAGGTCAAATATATGTTCACGAGATATATGTTCTGGAAGGCCCATCTCCAACTCCACTAGTACGCTGTGTTCTAAGCGCAGTAATGAATGAAAAAAAAAAAATAGGAATACAATTTTATTTATTTGTTATAAGTATTTCTTAAGTGTTTCGCTAGAGACACCGACGAGCTTGCCACTTGTCATAATGGGCCTATACTCGTAGTAAAGTTGACTAAATGAGATTCTTTAAAAGCGTGGTTTCTGGCCACCTTGCAAGGGATACGGTCGTGATGATACTTTTATTAACTTTAATAGCGGTTGACATTGATACTGTCTGTTCGTTAAATGATCCTTTAAGTAAAGTATTTGCCAACAGGTGCCTAACTAAGTTTACTGACATCCGACCCTTACTGTTAAACGCTTTGACCCGCTTAATTTATATCACTTTATCGATAAGAAAACAATCCATTGACACTTTTACTTAGCATATCTTTTAACATTCTGTATCAAAACCTTCAATATATTTTTAAGTGATTAGAATTGTTGTGGTTTTAAAGTTTTTGGTCTATGTGTGTGTACTTGCGCAAGCGCATGAGATGAATGAGTCACAGCTTTAAGCTCTAAAGTTTTGTATGAACGGAGTAATCTTTTAGGTATGCATCGATTTTATCTTCACGGTTACTAATTTTAACGGTGGTGGTTCCAGAGAGCAATGTAACTCTAGCGGATAGCAAATCCGGATCGAAGTAGAAAATTTTATGTTTTATTTTATTTATTTATTTATTTAAAAACTTTATTGCACAATAGTACAAAAGGCGAAGCTTAATGCCGTTAGGCATTCTCTGACAGTCGACCTTTGGGACAAGAGAGAGATCAAAAAATAATCTAGGAGTAGGTGCAAAAATAATTACATAAAGAGAATAAGTTAACTTGACGTAACCTAATATATAATACATATATGAAATACATATTATAAATATATATATACTGATAAACATACACATTATTACATACATAATATGATAAATATATAAATAACTACTACACTATAATATTTAAATCAAAGTTCCTTAAAGTGTATGTTTGTCCGTTGTTTACGCCTATATTACTGAACCGATTTTGATAATATTTGGCAGAAACGTTCTTTGGAGTTCAGGGACGGACATCATCCACGACATGTGGCCACACGGCTCATCTGTGTAAGACCGATTTTAATAACATTTGGCGGAGATGATACCAGAAATCCAAGGACGGACATAGTTTGTATATATGACATCATCATGTATTCATTACAGCTTCTAGAACAGAGCGTCCTAGACTTACACTGTTGTAAATATATACGATATATTTTATATAAATATATACAGAATATATACAGAATATATACACTCTCGCCACGCCGCTGGCTAGTCGGGTTGGCGAGGTTCTGATGTCAATTTTAAATACATTTTATTAACGATTCCATAAGCTGGTATTAGTAACTCCAAGTCACGGGAACGGTGGTCATGTAAATCTTTGACAAATGTACGTGAAAAGTATTGAATGCCGGTTGCCGCAATATAAACTGCGAAGGAAATAAAATTAAGGATATTTTGTAGATATATCACCATTCTTCTCATCTCCTACCCACACACAATGGACCCGGCACCCGCACGGTTAATCCATGGAATGCTTAGAAATTTGTTTTCATATACATATACAGTGTAAACTGTATACAACGACACTGAAGGGACTGTGCATTTTATGGCGTTATAGAGAGTTGTCGTTAAATGGAAAGAAGTAAAAACAGTATTGGAAGACAAGCTAAACCAACCAAAACCATTTCGACGCTTTAGGGAGTTTGTCGTTAAACGGAGTGACGTTACATGGAGTATATACTATGTATGTATATCTTTACACTATATATGTATTTGTTTAAGTAAAGATTCTGTATAAATGTTTGTCTAAAATTAGGTACCTATATAAAAGAAGAGGAAGACAAATTTCTAAGCATTTCATGGATTCACCGTGCGGGTGCCGGGTCCATCGTCTGTGGGTAAGAGATGAGAAGAATGGTGTCACTGGTTTGCGACAGACAATAGGCTGATTTAAGAAAAGGAGGCCTCCCTTTTTTATTTTATTGCGCGATAATACGCCATCCACCATTCTACTCCTCTCCCTACCCAACCAAATACTGTATGATTCCGTTAATGCCGTCTTGGAAGCTCGTTCCATAAATGTATTGACTGCAGACCTGCTTAGGCCCAATTCTTTCAGTAAGTGATGCAAAGATTTTGCTGGAACTCCTCTCGAACTTCCACTGCGTAAAGCTGAGTCTTGAACCCGTTCCTGATCATTTCTTCTGTGAGATCATAATGTTTATTCGACTTCATGTTGTGGTCTTTTGGAATAATTGATTCCCACGGAACGGTAAGTTCAATAAGGATAACTTTTTTTAAGTTTCGAAAAAAAATTTTAAAAATGTGCCTAATTTTATTTTCTAGTAAGTTGATAGACTTAATTTTTCAAAAGTCTCACTCAGACTTGATAAATCTTTGTAATTATTTAATTGTGCGTGTTTAATGCAGCAAAAGTATCATCACGACCGTTTCCCTTTCGGGGTGGTCAGAAACCACGCTTATAAATAAGCCGATTCACATTTAGCCAACTTTACTATAGGCCAATCATGACAAGTGGCAAGCTCGTCGATGTTAAATGCAAAAACGTTAAAATTTAATTATTACTGAAGTAAAAATTAAGGTTTTGCATGAAATGCGTTTCACAAACATATCTTAAAAGAAATAATTATGAAGGGAACTGTCATTTACACAAATGTATAAGAAGTTGACAGTTTTGCGTCTCACAAAGCAATAGCAAATAATTAATTAAATTTATTCGTGAAATACGATTTAAATTAAGAAATAGTTGAAATTATTTCTTAGCTTGGAAATAATTAAGTAGGGTTTTGAAAAACCGGCTCTAAGTCACATTATAATTAAATAATTAAAACATTAGTTTTGTTACCACAAAATATATTTAAGTAAATGACTTTATAGTAAAAGCCTGCAAAATTGGACTATTGCAGTCAAGATATGTTCCGACGGACGATTATAGCTCGCATAACCAACATCGTTCCCACGGCTAACACATACAAACAAGCGTCGACGTATATCTACTCAACAAACAGACATGCTCTCAATTTCCTTCTTCTTTTTCTTCTTCTTAAGGTATAATCCCCTATTATTAAGGTGATTTTAAACACAAGAACAAGGTACAAGGATCGGGTGCTCATCCCGAACCACTTCCTGAGTTTCTTAGAGCCAGAACGTGCGTCTTCTCCCCTGCAAAGAAATTCGAATTGTAGACAAATCTCTTCTATGTTATATTATTATTTTATGCAGGTTCTAGTATAATAATACACGTCAATGCGAACAAGTCATCATTAACTCCAATTTTACTCATCAAACAATTATGATCCTTATTTTTATTTAGCTTAGAGCTTGAAATCCTAGCGCTACCTGGATATGTGGATGAAAACCAAATAAGCAACTCTGTATTTTAAAACGTATATCAATAAAATTCAAATTTCGTTAAAGCTAATTTAGATACTGCAGGTCTACCCTGAAAGTATAAACAAAATACATAATGTCGGGTAATAAATAGACATTAGTGAATAATTAATATCATTTATAAGCCTCCGTGGTCTAGCGGTTAAGTCCGTGGACTTAGACTCGGAGGTACCGGGTTCGATTCCTGGTCGGGATACAAAAATATGTATTAATGTAAATAAATACATTTAATTAATATTTAATTTATTTGTGATACATCGTGAGACATCGACGAGCTTGCCACTTGTCATGATTGGCCCATAGTAAAGTTGGCTAAATGTGAATCCGCTTATTTATAAGCGTGGTTTCTGACCACCCCGAAAGGGAAACGGTCGTGATGATACTCTAATATCATTATTCATAATTTTGACGTAAGCTCGGCTATGCTCGGCTAAACTCGAGCTTAAGCTCAAATAGTAGAATCCACTACTTTGAAAATCTAATGTAACTAGAATTCCTTCTGCAAACCTCGGCACACTGATTGACGACGAAAGTATCCGTATCACTGTTGGTCTTCGGTTGAGGGCACCATTATGTGTCTTACATCAGTGTGAAAAGGAGGTCGACTGTCTTGGAATTCATTGGCTCTCCTGTTCGAAAAGTAGGGGCAGATTTTACCGCCACGGCTTCTTAACGATACTATTAAAAGGGCTCTAGCCATCATCGAGGTCCAGATCTTCTGGAGCCTTCTGAAGGTATCCGAGATGATGGCAAGATACCCGATGGTATTATATATAGTACGGTCCCAGTTCCACTACTGCTGTACCAGGTATTGTATTCTCATAGGTACTGATAACTAAAGGTTATTAATTGATCGTTGTGGTGCAGTTCTGTATATGTTTTATTTTGTAAATCTGATATAGCTGAGTTTTCCTTGCAGATTCCTTTCTCAGTCAGATTAAACATTAACAGGTCACTGGAATTTGCTAAGCTGCTGGTCTTCTGCTAACAGCTTACTTATTGGACCACTTTGCTGCTTAGTCTTCTACTAGCAGGAGTAGAATCATTCAAAATAATTAAATTAATGACGTTTCATAAATGCCTGTAATAGATTTACGTGAATAAAGATATTTTGACTTTGACTTTGACTTTTGACTTTGACTATTGCCAACTTATGGAATCGTTACTAAATTGTCATAAAAAAATTACATTATATCCTCACCAAGCGTGGCGAGTGTAGGCTAAATTCTCCAGATATATGTCTGGAAGGCCCACTCCAGCAGTGGAGGTCTAGGACGCTGTGTTCTAGTGGCTGTAATAATGAATGAATTATTGTATCCCGACCGGGATTCGAAACCGGTACCTCCGCGTCTTAATCCACGGACTTAACAGCTAGACCACGGAGGCAGTTTATTATTTAAATAGTGTTTAATATATACAGTAATTATATTGTATTACATCCAAGCTCCCAATTTGTGGCGCTCTGTCTAAAATCCTATACTTCATGTTTTAGATTTGATAACGAAGTTTGGTAGAGCTACTGTGAGTGTGCTGTTTATTTTTAAAACTGTCAATTATTTCGCCGACTCTAATAATTATTTGGCATTACGATAATGATGATAAACAACCGATATAACCTGTTTTTAATTTGGTACCTACTATCTGTTTGACTCGGCTTCGCTTTTAAATTCGTGCACCCGAGCACCATAGTTCGTGCGTAATTCCGTCATAGCTCGAGATCTGGAGATGCCTAGTATTGAGGAGTTTGTCGTTGGCCTGACTAGACGTATCGGGCCGACAATGGACACTTCAAGCATCTCCAGAATATCGCTCCGTCTTGCGCTCGGCCCCCCAACGGGAGACCACTTCCTAGAGAAGTGCTCCTGGAGGAGAACTGAAGTAGCCGAACCCAAGTCCCCTGGGCTCGTGAGCCATACGGGCGCTGTTATACCAGTAACGGTGCCCAGCACTAAAGGTGCATGAATTACCAGCGGGTGATTACTCGCTGAGATCCTGCCGGGGAGAACGGGGGAATGTCCCCATCCCCAACCCAGGCCCATTAGACATCCGGGCCTGGACGACACCACTGTCTGTCTGTCGTGCTCAGATGTTAGCGTCATATAATGGTTTTGAAGAAAAGATATCATTCATTTTGTAATCTTGATTTGGGCTAGATTGTATTTGCAGTTATAATATTTTTATAAAGTATAGTATCATCACGACCGTTTCCCTTTCGGGGTGATCAGAAACCACGCTTATAAATAGGTGGATTCACATTTAGCCAACTTTACTATTGGCCAATCATGACAAGTGGCAAGCTCGTCGATGTCTCCAGCGTACCTCGAGAAATATCACAAATAAATTAAATGTATTTATTTACATTAATCAATATTTTTGTGTCCCGACTACGAATCGAACCCGGTACCTCCGATTTAACCGCTAGACCACGGTGGCAGTTGCAATTATTCTAACAAGATTAAAATTTAAGTAGAAAAAACCTGTATTTTTTACTAGGCCTTAATTGATACGTAAACTACATATTTTATCTTCTAAATATCTTAATTTCACAGTAATATATAGCAAATAATTGAATAAAATAATCGCCAAGCCGTCTGGCCAGCGCACCGAGTGTAGGCCAAATTCAAAGTCAAAGTCAAAATATCTTTATTCACGTAAACCTATTACATGCATTTATGAAACGTCATTAATTTAATTATTTTGAATGATTCTACTCCTGCTAGTAGAAGACTAAGCAGCAAAGTGGTCCAATAAGTAAGCTGTTAGCAGAAGACCAGAAGCTTAGCAAATTCCAGTGAACTGTTAATGTTTAATCTGACTGAGAAAGGAATCTGCAAGGAAAACTCAGCTATATCAGATTTACAAAATAAAACATATACAGAACTGCACCACAACGATCAATTAATAACCTTTTAAATTTAGTTATCAGATAAATCAAATTCTCCAGATATATGTTCTGGAAGGCCCATCTTCAACACTGGAGGTCTAGGACGCTATGCTCTAGGGGCCTTAATAATAATAATAATATAGCAAAAATAACATTAGTCTTATCAGTAAAAATATCGGAGCTACTATTAACCTTTTTTTTAATCATTGTACACGACACAAGTAGTACGAAAATAGCCTAAATGTCTTTTTTACCTATTTTGCTATTCAAATCACTGATATTTTAGGCGAGACTGTGAATCAAACAGACAAGCAGATAAATATCACATCTCTTGGTCAGATGATGATGTCTACATTACAACAAACATATCCGCCAATTTTTTTTTTTATCAAAATCGGTTCAGTAGTTTAAACGTAAAGGCGATCAAACATACATACATAACAACAAAGCTTCACTCACCTTTATAATATTTGTATGGATATTTATTATTGTCGGTTTGTTTCCCATGAATTCGGATTTCACTTTCTTTTTACGAACGACAAAAGTGTTACTTTACTTTAAATGTCGTATTTTATTATACCAAAGTATTATTTCCGACTTATTTATTTTTATTGTTGTTTAATAAACATATATTATATTTAAAAAATAATAATTCGATTGCAAAATGTTCAGCAACCGATTTTTAGTCGCATATACGAGTTTTTTTCCTTAAAGATAAATAAAAAAAAAATAAAAAAAAATATAGAAAAAAAATCCTATTCAGGATATTTTCTGTGCTGCTGTCACTATAAGTAGCGTCCTCCATGATGCCAAAGACAGTCATTATCATCACAGCCCCTAGAACACAGTGTTCTAGACCTCCACTCAGAAATCCACACCATCATTCAGAAATTTCTGGAGTTTTGACCTACACTTGCAACGCTGCTGCCTGGCCAGACGAGTTGGCGAGGGCCTGGTCTCAATTTTGAATGTTTTTTTTTTAACGATTCCACAAGTTAGTATTAGTGTGACGGCTTAACGTGCTCTCCGAGGCACGGAATGGTGGTGTTGAAAATATATGAAAAATGTACGTAAGAAAAGTGTATTTCTCATTGATACATGCCGGGGTGCGAATTGATCTATTAGGGATTTTAATGAAAGCGTTCTTACAACCTAGCCGCCACCACCAAAACAATACTTAAGTTTAATTATGCTCATTTGTTTAGTACTGTACAACGGTCGTGCAAGACAACGGGTGGGATGTTGTTTGACAAACAGTGCCCCACGTTCAAACGTGTTTGTCAAACTCGACGGCAATCCAGTCTTTCATCAAACGCATCAAACAAGCATCAACTCGTAGATTGTATGACAAACACTTAAAACTAGGCCGCACATTAACACATACGAAAAGTACTTGATCATGTGGCAGTGTGCCAAGAACACTTACGAGTACAGCATTTCCTCGCTGCACAGCTATGCTGATTTAAAAACAGTTAGCCCTCTTGTCACATGCAGCATTAACCATAAATTTAAAATAAAACAGCCAATTTTGATTGTTGAGTCCGTGGATTTAGACTCTAGAAATATTTAATAATGTAAATAAATACATTTAATTTAATTGTGAAATTTCTTGAGTTTGGTACGCTGGGAGACATCGACGAGCTTGCCACTTGTCATGATTGGCCTATAGTAAAGTTGGCTAAATGTGAATCCGCTTATTTATAAGCGTGGTTTCTGACCACCCCGAAAGGGAAACGGTCGTGATGATACTTTACTGTTTTATTAAACTCAAGAAGACGTTGCAGTATTTAATTTAAGTGAACCATCTTCTGTAAAACAATAGGTACGCGGTTGGGTTGAAGTTAAAGATGTACTGTACTATAGATCATGATCGAGCAGTTTGCCTTGAATGGACGAGCTTTAAGGCCCCATGTACACTTAACAAAGCAACAAAGGTGTTTGAAATCAAAGTTACTTGCAATTAATATGTTCTGGAAGGCCCATCTCTAACAGTGGAGGACTAGGAAGGGTGGGTTCTAGGGGCTGTAATAAAACGATTTCAAATTTAAAAGTCATTAAATGCTTTTTGATCTTGGGACCAAATTACACGAAAAACGTACCTACTTGTAGTATTGAGACTATTCAAAACAGATTCATAAAACATCTTAAATATAGAGGACTGTGTTGCAACAAACCCCCTTTCATCTCTCTCAAAAATAGATGTATTGTAAGAGACATCCATTTCTTGTATAAGATAATAAATTGTAATATTAGCTCGCCGTATTTATTAGGTAAAATAAACTTGAATTGTAGTAGGAAAAGGAATTGATCCAAACTGTTATTTGCTATCAGATTTGCTGGAACAAAATACTTGAAAAACTCCTTTGTGCTAAGATCATGCCTAAATTACAATGAAAGTTTCAGTGATATTGATTTGTTCAGTGTTAGTGTTGCTAGATTAAAAAAAAAATTAATAATAGATTATGCTTGTAGAACTTTTAATTAATTTCTTTTTGATTACTATTTTTTTTTTCTCATTTTCCATTATTTTACTATATACTTATATGTATATTATTTAGTTGTGTTTGTTCTATAGGTATTGGTTTTAAGTTTATCCCTATTTTTATAATATTTTTTTGCAAAATCTATGTTTGATATTTAAGTGGAAACTTTGCTGGATTGTGTAACTTTTAGAATTGTTGTAATTATGATTTAAGATCTGTATGTTTCCTGAATAAATAAAAAATAAAATAAAAATAAATATTTAGTTGAAGAACAAATTAATAATAATTCCTTAAATGAAATAAATTGGGTACTAAATTTAGCAATGTGTATTGGTGGCCTTAACTGGCTTATTATTACTTGTGATATGAGATACGTGTAATACATAAAAGCTGCATTTATGAATCCAAAACTGTGTCAAGAAATCGCCATGACTACTTTTATGAGGCCAGAAACATAGCCTCATATTTTAATGCATCATAAATAATTATTATTAGTATTTAGTTTATTATAATAATTATTATTGTAGTTTAGATAATATTGCATATTTATTACGTAATCATATTTCTCTAATTGCACCTACCTTACGTGTTTAATGTTCTACAATGTCCCTAAGGTTGGCTGTCAGAGAATGTCTAGCGACATTAAGTCCGCCCCTTGTATATATTGTGCAATAAAGTTTTAATAAATAAATAAATAAATAAATAATTCTATATATACGAGTCAAAAAGATCAAATATATGTATGTATATTAGGGCAGACATTGGTTGTTATTTTTATACAAATATATATTTAAATATAAATATATAAAGTCTAGTTATTTATATATAAGTATATGTGGTAGGCGGACTGATGGTGGTAATTTGCCTAGTCTGCCGGAGCGGGGAAGTATCCACCGTTCGAGCCGATAAACCCAGTAAAGTGTATCCACACGTTTCGGGATCAGGCTCGAATTGCCGTCATGCCCAGTTAAGCCGGCATAGTTTTAGGGACTGATGTCGGTCATGAGTGTCTGTTTCCAGTTGCTAACATTCATGGACCTCGCGCCCCACTTACCATCAGGTGGGAGCAAGGTCACATGTCGTGCATAAAAATAATAATATGATTAACTAGAATACTAAGTCTCTTAGTATGAAAATACTTAAGAAGGTTCTTTTGCTTTGCATCCCTCTCGCCCGTACATACTATATATATATATATATATATATATATATATATATATAGTCAGAATACGAGTACTATTTTAGTATCAATATATTCAAACAATAATGAATTCAATTTAATTCACAGTGGCAACATTCGTAATTCTCAATGCTTTGTGATTGGTTAATGACAAATCCCCACCGTTCGTAATTTTTTTTTTGTTTTCTTCTCCCGATGGATGACGAATGAGGTGATTGGGAAGGCAAAGGGTCTAGCCCATACAGCCAAGTCTGACGTAATATATCTTTGTTTTTCATGAATTAATGAGGTCATCATCAAATTCCAGATGCTGCAGAATTTGATGCTTTTCTTAGAGTCACTCGCGGAACCATCCACTGCTCAAACACGTCGGGTAAAATATGGGAGTTGACAGCGCGGGAAAACCGCAAAAAATAAACTGCAACTTGTGCCCCATATTTAAAGTCCAATTTATCATTTTCCATAATTATTCACATTGTAGCACATTATTAAACAAAACAACACCACTTTTGACCAATAATATCCACAGTAAATTAATTTACAAAACAAAAACTTGCACTTGACATGTCCACGCAAAATGGCGCGAAGAACTCCCCACCGTTCGTAATTGGGCCAATAACAAAGGATTGGGAATTACGAATGTTGCCACTGTGAATAAAATTAAATTCATACAAGTCCGAATACATCGATACTAAAATTGTACTCGTATTCTGACTTTATTATTAGCTTAATCTATTCAATTATTACTTTAAATTATGCTAAATTCTTACAATTTTCATTTGAATGCCAAATAAACCCAATCAATATGCAATTTGAGGTTATCTGTCATTTTAATATAATTAAAATTTATCAATAATAGTGTCACATCGCTGTTGCGCCGATATAATATATAATATCAAATACTTTCAAAGATTTTTTTAAAGATTTAATGTACTTTTTTAATATATTCTATCAATTTATTACAGGCATTTGAAAAATATTAATATAAATTATTTTTAGCAAAAAACCCTAGAAAGTTTTTTTTTGTGACCTTGCGCCCACAGTAAGGTCAGTAAGTGGCGCGCAAAGTCTATGAATCTTAGCAACTGGAATCAGACACTTATGACTGACACAGTCTCTAACACTATGCCGGCTTGACTGGGCATGACGGCAATTCAAGTCTGATCTCGAAACGTGTGGATACACTTTACTGGGTTCATCGGCACGAACGGTGGATACTTCCCCGCCCCGGCAGACTGGGCAATTTACCACCATCAGTCCGCCTACCACCTATTTGACTATACTACACTTATCAAAGATACACCAGCACCCGTATTCTCAACACCTTCCCCATTTAAAATTCATTTCTAGCTGTCAAACGAAAATTAAGTTTATGTAATAGTTACGATTGGCGCGGTGGTGGCTCGGTTGTAAGAACGCGTTCCTTAAATCCTACAAAGGTCGGTTCAAACCCACCCGGCATGTACCAAAGAGAAATGTACTTTTCTTACGTACATTTGTTATAGATTAACAACCTTACCGTTCCCGTGCCTCGGAGAGCACGTTAAGCCGTCGGTCCCGGTTCTACTAATACCAACTTGTCATTAAAAATTGACATCATTTCCTCGCCAAGCCGTCTGGCCAGCGTGGTGAGTGTAGGCCAAATTCTCCAGATATATGTTCTGGAAGGCCCATCTCCAGCAGTCTAGGACGCTGTGTTCTAGGGACTCTAATGAAAAAAAAAATAGTTACGATTAAAGTTAAAAATAGAGCCGAGCCGACAGTTTTATTTTGAAGGTCAGCCTTAACCTGGTACAATAGACGCCATTTTTAATTTTAATCGTCTCAATCACAGAGCCTTTATTTTTCATTTTTTTTTTATTTTTCCTTTATTTTCCAGCTGGAAGGAAATGTTGAGTTGACTTAGATTACGGGTGTAGGACTTGAAAAATATATGAATATATCATTGTGTGAGCGAGATGGATCTAAAGCGTGAAATCCTGTTAAGTAATTTAGGTATTTGTTCGTTTGTTTTTAAAATATACCTATTTATAGAGTAATTTGTGTGATCATCGTGATAACAGCAACCTTCACGGATGGGATGGTGATGTATTGTATCACTGGACGATTAAAGGCAAGGGAACACTGCACCGGTTGCATACATCTAGACGTCCAAGTAATTCTAACCTCCAGTTTGCGAAAGGATGTTTAAAATAATCCATGATTAACATTTTGATTTACGCCACGTGATGGTAGTTATTTGTTTATTTAGAGAAAAAAAAGAAATGATAGATAAAAATTGGTATTAAAGACACGACAATCAACGTTACAGAATAAGTAATATAGGGTCTTTTAAAAAGAGTTTTTTTTTTAATACTAGCACGACATGTGACCTTGGGCCCACCTGATGGTAAGTGGCGCGCAAGGTCAATGAATGTTAGCAACTGAAGTCAGATACTCATAACTGCCATCAGTCCCTAACACTATGCCGGCTTGACTAGATGCTTTTTTACACTTCGCTTAAAGGACTCCAAGTTATAGGAAAGTGGAAACACAGAGGCTGGAAGAGCATTCCACATCTTTATCGTACGACAGATGTATGAGTCCCCAAATTTATACGTACGCGAAGGGATGGTGACTACGGTATGTGGGTGCATATTCTGACCTGTGCGTGTGGTTCGGTTGCGGAATGAAGAGGGAGGGATTAGGTTATAGAGTTCTTCGGAGCACTCACCATAGTATAGTCGGTAGAACACGCTCAGAGAAGTCACATCTCGGCGAAGCTGCAGGGATTCGCGAGTTCCAGATGTAGTGGCATCGTCCACAATTCGAACAGCTCGCCTCTGTAGGACATTGAGAGCATCTGTGAGGTACTTGACGGAACCATCCCAAAGGTGAGTATTCTATACATGATCTGATCTTTGTACAGCAACAGTCTAATTGAAGGCGGAAAAAACCGCTTTACCTTGTTCAGTATTCTGAGGTGCACTTTAGCCCGGTTATGTTTTTTTTATTTATTTAAGGACAACTAAATCGGTTACATTATTACTTTAATTATAATTAAATTCAAAGTTTAAATATACAAAAAGCTTAATAAAAAAAATGAAACACGTCTAAAAAACATAAAATTAAATATTGTACTTAGTCTAATTTAATATTATTATTAATATTATTTTTATTCGTGTTGTTACAACCGTCCCTTGTTTCAACCGTACCCAGTTTACCCTACATCATACACATATCTAGAAAAGCGGTTTGTCCAAGCCTGAAGCCGAGATGTATTGTGTCACTGGTCGATTAAGATGCCTCATTGAAATGGTAATTTTATTCAATAGTTAAGGAAAACTGCAGGATGTATGGAAGCGTTATTATTACCCACATTAATGCCTTTTATTTATAACGTCATTAATATTAATATTGTTAAACAATAAGCTAATTTGAGTGTTGGATAGGTTTTGTATAATATCCTCCTCCTCCTTAGTCGCTACCCAACTGATGGGGATCGTGACTCCGTCGCAGACGCAGCTCATCCACCAGCCGTCTCCAACGGTTTCGGTCCTCGGCGTAGTGGATGGCCTGGTGTACAGGGATGTTCAGGTGGTCAATCACCTGACTGGACCATCGCTTGGGGCTTCTTCCTCTTGTTCTTTTACCGTCTACCTTGCCCGTGATTAGAAGTTTTTCTAGATTAGATTTGTATAATATATAGAAAGATAATATGATAAATTTGTTTAGAATAAAACAAAATTACGTCACGACGAGGCGCGGGCGGCACTTTTTAGTGGCAGCAGTATCCCTGATTTTTTAATTTCATATTGCCAAAAAGTTTCAATGGAGCCTTCTGCCCTAAAAAGGTCACTATTTTATTAATTATTACTATTTATATTATTTGGAACAATTAGGTTTTTTTATATCGACAAGTACCTATAAACAGTAAATGTGGCGTAAGGGCCTACTACGTCAAAATATTATTAAAATATAGAAAAGTGCAACAAATCAACATACGCCTAAGACGTAAATTTAGGCGTCTTTGAGTACAGTTTTATTTGAAATTTCTAGGGATGATGTCGCACGTATAGTATGCCCAGCGGAGTCAGGCGGAGTGCACAATCGTCCAAGATTTTGACATTTATGACAGACGTAATCGATCTTAGAGGACTCGTTTTCGGACGATTGTGCACTCCGCCTCACCCCGCTGAAAGAAAAAAAAAGTATAACAGAGCTTTAAGCCCAAAAAAATGTTCATTATTTTTTTAAAAATACTTTGTATATCAACAGGGGGCGGCAAATGTGGCGTAAAAAGCTACCCCGGGCAGCAAAACCATGTTAGGAAAAAATATTGAAAGCGCAACAACTCAACATACGCCTATATCGTACATTTTGGCGCATTTATTTGAGTCCGTTCTTATTTTAAATTCCTGGATCGTACGTATTAATTAATACTAGTAAATGAAGGATTTTTTTTTAAATTATAAAATTCAATTGCAAGTTATATAGAAGCGCATCACTTTAAACCTCAATAAGAAAATCTTCAAACACGATTCAAGAAACAACATAATCCAAACATTTATCTACGAAATAAGCAGACATAAGTACACATCTTGAAACCAATAAAAAACAAGCCTAGTATAAAATAAACATTTCTTTATGTATCTACTAGCGTTCTGTGTCCCGGCTTCGCCTTATGAGTCAATCTATTGAACTAAGAACCAATAAGAGATGATTTTGAAAATATGTTTGTCATTGTTTCTTTGAGTATTGCCAAGTTAGAAATTATTTTAAAATGAGCGGGAAATTACCTTGTATTAGTTGTAGAAGTTTGTTATGCATCACGTGATTGGTAGTTGGCTTGTCACTTACATATTACTAAAAATATATTATTGCATAATGCCTAAGCATTTTCTAAAAAACAACCTTTGAAAGTATGGAGAGGTAACAACGAAGGGTACACATTATTTAACATAATTACTTACACACTAATATTACATATACAGAAGAATATTATACATAAATACCTACATACCTATAATACCGCGTCAATTTGTATGGTCTTACTAGTACAAGTAAAAAAATACAAGTAGGCTATTTTAAATTTAACAGTTTGTATAGAGAATCCAATAAAAATGACACATCTGACATATGGTTGCGTTTGTTTCTATCAGTAGAATTACATATTAGTCTAGAGTCTAGAGTAATGGCATATAAAGTCACCAAGTATATATATTACAAATAATTACAATTAAGTTAAACACACGCTGTTTAAGTAACAGACGATTTAAGATGCTTTACTGTTAAGCCATGTAATGTTTTATTAATAAAAAAAAGATAAAAAAGATAGGTAACTTATTTTATGTTTTTTGGTCTTAATCAATGAATTTAATTAAGATACACTATTCTGTTTATTTAGAAAAAAGTTGGTGAATAATTGTTTAAAGATGTGAAAGAAGGGATCATATCTAAAAATAACCGTTCGATATATTATTGACCATCTCAGAAACCCAACATATGAGTAAGTCAGTCAGGACTTTGCTTTATAGATAGAGATGATGAGTGAATGGTAGTGTTTGTCAACATGCTATTGTTGTAAACACGGTATTGTTTAGTTTTGTTGGTTCTTTTATTGTATTGTTAAACACAATAACAGTGTGGTAACTCTTAGAGGCTGTAAATGTTTGTATCTTTTTCTACCGAATTGTCTACCGTTTTCTCTCTTGTCATACATGAGTTAGTTGGAGTCGTTACAAATATTTACAAAATATTCAAAATTCAGACATAGATAAATGTTTTGTAACTAAAAACTTATGCTGGGTTGTACCAAAACGGAATCAATGTAATTGTAACGGTTAAAGTAATCAGAAACACCATAAACTGATTAGCTTACCATAATTTCTAGAAAGTAAAGTATCATCACGACAGTTTCCGTTTCGGGGTAGTCAGAAACCACGCTTATAAATAAGCGGATTCACATTTAGCCAACTTTACTATACACCAATCATGACAAGTGGCAAGCTCGTCGATGTCTCCAGCGTACCAAACTCGAGAAATATCACAAATAAATTAAATAATAATTAAATGTATTACTTACATTTACATTAATAAATATTTTTGTGTCCCGACCGGGAATCGAACCCGGTACCTCCGAGTCCAAATCCACGGACTTAATTGCTAGACCACGGAGGCAGCAATACTGTTGTGATCTAAAAAAATTAAAATAATTAAATATAATACAAGTTAATTTACATATCCTACTAATTAAATATGTATATTTCACTTATTTATTATTATTCTTATTCCTTTACTTTTGCTAGTCACAGTTTAATTGCACTATTAATTTGAATCTAATTACTATATTTTACTCTTATTTCTGTTTTAATTGTATTATCTAAATAAAATAAAATCTCTTTGGCTTGTGTTCCACTATTGCTACTTTGTTTATATGTTTAATATAATAAGCTGTGTTTTTTTTTTTAAATAAATAAATAAATAAGAGACGCTATTTAGGTAATGAGAGTAAACCAGCTTTTTAAACAGACGTTTGCTGGTTTACTTAGATGATTAAAGACAATAAATAAAATAAAAGTGTCGTTTGGATATATCAAATTGATTCCCAAACCATTTTCTTGTGCAAGTTACTTCCCGTAGTAGCTTAAGCTTACGCGATTATTTTTATTATTGACGACTCTTTGCCTTGAGTTGTGAGTAACTGTCTATTACATTGTGTCGGCAGGATGCGCTGGCGCAGGCTGCGAGTCCGCGTAAGGATCGTGGGAGCGAATCACGACAACTGTACCTTCATTCTTCAAAAGGATTAACTAAACCTTTATTTGATAAAAAGAGTTGAGACGTCAGATGCAGGTGAAAGTCCATGCGTGGGATATTTTTGGATTTTTAGATGTACTGTTAGGGTGAATTTAATTTCGTTTACCTGCGAGTACAGTTACGGTTGTCCATACACGTACACATTAGAATTTACTATATGTGTCTCGCTGATGTGAAGAAGAATCATCACGACCGTATATCTTGTGAGGAATTCTCATGCTTTTGTTTGTCAAAAAGCAGATTCATATTTAGCCAATTTTACCCTAGGCCCATCATGGCAAGTGGCAAGCTCGTCTAGCGTACCAAACTTGAGAATATCACGCTATTTTACGACTCACGAAATATTAAATTAATGTTTTAATTAAAAAGCGATGTTGCTTCTTTCCTATAATCTATATATATATAAAAGTAAACTAACATCACGACCGTTTTTCGACATTTAATTCACAAGTATAGATACAAAAATAGAAACAGAAAGTCATTTACAAGTTTTCACTAGTAGTGTTAGAATAATACATATTATGAACGATGAAAGCATCTACAAACTATCACTTCATGCAATAAACTAATAACTGTACAATAACAAAAACTATTATCGTTTAAAGAACATTAAGTTAAACGCATTTCTCACTGCCATCACTTTGTCATGAAAGATATCAACATCAGTTTCATCAATGAATGCATTAAGAGTATTACAAGCCCTAATTAAAAATGTATTTTGTCTGTAGTTAGTGTTCGCCATTGGTATGCGAAAAGTGGGCTTGTACCGATTGGCCGCACTGGTGTATTTATGTCCAGCCGGGACAGCAACGAAGGTCTACTGCTCTCCCGATCAGTTTGACCAGGAATACCAAGTCATTATTGACATAGTTCCAACTGGATGTGCTTTATAGAAAGTGCCGCGCACCATCCTGTTCTAAATGAAAGGGTGAGCATGGTTAAACGCGCACGTGTTACGACACGTGGGGTTGGTTTGGTTACGTAGACATTATAATAATAAAAGTATAGAATAGTAAAACGACCGGAATTATTTGGTCAAAAACCACGTTTTGTATTTATATATCCTTCTTGCATCGTTTTCCTTAGTGCTGATGGTCGTGTCTCCCTCCATGGATCACTTTGTCTCGGACGATGCTGCGCCATCTGGGTCTGCACTGGGGTGTTATGTGTGGTGCGGATCTGGTCAGACTAACGGCTGGCTTGGGCCACGGGGTCTCTTGCCTTTAATTTTGTCCGTGTACAAATTGGCAAAACTTTTCCGTGCTATATGACCAAAATACTCAAGGACTCGCTGCAGGCAGATAGAAGAGAGCCTGGTAGTCCCTTTGAGCTCCTTGAGAACATTGGTTCTCCGCGCTGTCCACGGAATGCGCAACACGCTTCCAGCACCACATCTCAAAGGCGTCGACGCGGCTACGATCAGACGATTTGAGCGTTCAGGTTACGGCAGCATATAGGAATATGGAAAATACAAGGCTGCGAACAAGTCTTGTTTTGGTCCCAATATAGTATTTATGTATAGTGGATATTATTTGGCAAACATCTTAGTCGCTACACTCTTGTCAGAGTGGTCGTGATTGAATGTCAGTGGCTTAACAAGCCGACGCAACTCTTCTCTAAAGAGTTTTTACTTACTAATTTAAATTATAATAATGACAAGAAAATTTGCTGAATAATTTGTATGTATGGAACTGAATTTAGGGGCTGTTGTAATAATGTAATGAGTGACTATGATTTTGTTGCCGCGGCATCAAATCATAGCGAAAACATCTGGTTCGTGATGTCGCCGGTTTTAGTAATATCAGTTCATTGATATTCATATTTATTACGGAAGTGAATTCCCGTCTTTTGCACGGATATGTCAAGTCCAAGTTTTTTGTTTTGTATATTAATTTACTGAGGATATTGTTAATCAAAAGTGGTGTTATTTTGTTTAATAATGTGCTACAATGTGAATAGTTATGGCTAATAATAAATTTAACTCTATATATATATATATAGGGCAGAATTTGCAGTTTTTTTTTTTGCGGTTTCCCGCGTTTTGAACCCGAGTGTTTGGACAATATTGACGTAAATTACTCCATGAAAAGCAACAAATTCTGCAATACTTGGAATTTGATCATTCCTAACTCAATGAAGGGTTAAAAATATGCTCAATAAACTCAGTTATGACGTTTAGTTAACCCTCCGACACACTTTTCCCCTCGCCTTCATATCACTAACAAATGATAAAGTATTCCTGACTAATTCCATACCATTGTAGCACGTCGAGTTTTAATTAGAAAATTTAAAAAAGGATGAACTTTGTTTTTTGAAGTAATCCCTTTTCGTTAAAGGGTTGTAAGGCAGATGCTTGATTTCTGATCGGGCTTCATTTGGTAATTGGCTCATTATTTTTTCCTTTATGATTTTGGCAGCTGGTAAAGTTGATAATTATCTGAATGCCTTCCGAGAGACAGTTGCTTAAAAATCTATACTTTCTTTAAAACTTTTACGACCGGAACCCTTTGCAGCCGGATCAAATTAACAAGTTATTAATTAATACTGAAAATTCGAATTAAATTCCTTTTTTTAGATGTAGTTTATAAAACCTCCAATCCTTAAAATGCCTTAATGAAGAAGCAGGCAACATTGCTGTAGATGTCTAAAAATCCTATAGGTATTATCAATTCATTATTGTTTATTCGCTAATGTTGTTATTAATTTATTTATTTAAAAACTTTATTGCACTATGTACGCTAGGCATTCTCTAGTAGCCAACCTTTGGGACAATACAGGACAAAAGGGCTCAAATGTGAAACTTAATTTTAAAGAAAAATAAAATAAACTTATTCTATGATAGGTATCATAATACATATTAATATACATACAAATATCTACAACATAATACATATACTACACACTATACATATTTACACATAAATATACTACATACAATATATCTTACATACGCTGTTGGGACCTGTTTAAGTAATGTGAATTTGCCATTTCCTTAAAGAATTATTATGTAACCTAAATATATATAGCGGTTAAGTCCGTGGATTTAGACTCGGAGGTATCGGGTTCGATTCCTGGGACACTATTAACTATATTAATTGAAATAAATAAATTTGAATAATATTTAATTTATTTGTGATATTTTTCGAGCTAGGTACGCTAGAGACATCGACGAGCTTGCCACTTGTCATGATATGCCTATAGTAAAGTTGGCGTAATGTGAATCCGCTTCTATATATGTAAGCGTGGTTTCTGACCACCCCGCAATGATATTATTTATGATGATATACTTTTTTTTTATACTGTCTCCGTGGTTTAGCGGTTAAGTCCGCGGATTTAGACTTGGAGGTACCGGGTTCAATTCCTGGCCGGGTCACAATAATAATTATTAATTTATTTGTGATATTTCTCGAGTTTAGTACGCTAGAGACATCGACAAGCTTGCCACTTGTCATGATGGGCTAATACTAAATATAAATCCGCTTCGTAAAAGCGTGGTTTCTGACCACCTCGCAAGGGATACGGTTGTGATGATATATTACTTTTTTTTCACCGTATTAACATTCTAGTAAATAGATGCCATTTTAAATTAACGTACTAGCATCTTTTTGTATTAATACCACTATTTGCAAGTACTATTGAACAGTACCTATTAAGTAATTCGACTACGCAAGCGGCCCATGGGGACACTCGGCCAAGCGTCTGGCCAAGGAGTTGTCCAAACGGCTAACGGAAAAGTCTGGAGACAGGAAAGCTGGCAATTATTTCTGCCAACGTATTAGCTTAGCTATACAAAGGGAAAATGATGCCAGTCTTCTTGGGACTATCACTGAAAATGATAAATAAAATTGAAAATAAAAGAGAAAGATTGAAAATATTAGTACAAGAGTAAGTAAATTTGTTTATCCGTTAAGAAGGTTGGTGCTAATTAGTAGCATCGATACTGCCCTCATGGCATATCATGGATATGTTTCATCCGTTCTGCGGTACGGCACCATTTATTGGGGGAATTCGACTAACAAAGAAGCTATCTTTAAAATACAAAAGCGATGCATTCGGGCAATGTGTAGACTAAAATTGACTGACAGTTGTAAACCGTACTTTAAAAAACTAGGGATACTCGTACCTACACTCCCGTGTCTTTATATTTTAGAAGTTGCTAATTTCTAAATCTAATCTAGAACTTTTTCCACTGAGCAAAGATAAACGTAATAGAGTACTAAGATATGGAAATAAATTATGCCCTCCAAGATCACGTACGGCGTTAATGTATAAAAGTATAATCTGTATGGGACCAAAAATATTTAATATTATTAACGACGACATTAAACTTTTACCGCATAGTCTGTTTAAAAAGACGTTGACTAACGCTCTAATTGAGAAATCACATTATACTGTGCAAGAATTTTTAAATGACCCAAATTGACATCTAAATATTAATTTTAATTTGACCACAACCAGAATTCGATACAATTTTTTTTTTTACTGTGAATTAACATTTTATTTTATTTTTTTGTGTTGTGTAATAATGTAGTTATATGTATCTTTACAATATACATATATAAACAATATTTGTACGCCTCATGGCAGAACACAGCTGCACTTTTATAAACTAGGTTAATATATTAACTAGATTACCTGTGTTAAAACAAATAAATGATTTGATTTGATTTGATTTGAAGGGTCGTCTCCAGAGGACATTTTTTACTTATAGTTTATTTTTTATTAGGTTTCAGTACAGCCCATAGAACACAGCGTCCTAGACCTCTACTGCTGGAGATGAGGCAGTTTAAATTAAAATAAATATAAACTAAACTAATAAAGCCGTCTGGCCAGCGTGGCGAGTGTAGGCCAAATTCTCCAGATATAAAAACATATATCTGGAGAATTTGGCCTACACTCGCCACGCTGGCCAGACGGCTTTATTAGGTTTAGTTTATATTTATTTTAATTTAAACTGCCTCCGTGGTCTAGCGGTTAAGTCCATGGATTTAGACTCGGAGGTACCGGGTTCGATTTCTGGTCGGGACACAAAAATATTTATCAATGTATATAAATACATTTAATTATTATTTAATTTATTTGTTATATTTCTCGAGTTTGGTACGCTGGAGACATCGACAAGCTTGCCACTTGTCATGATTGGCCTATAGTAAAGTTGGCTAAATGTGAATCCGCTTATTTATAAGCGTGGTTTCTGACCACCCCGAAAGGGAAACGGTCGTGATGATACTTTACTTTTTAAATTTTTACTTTTAAGTAGTTTTAATTATTTGTACTTTTTAGTCTATTAAATACTACGCAAGCATAGACAAAAGTATATTCAGGTATACATAGAGGTTGTCCAGCAGACCACACGTCGGTATTTAAGGGTTAATAATAATAATAAAACTTTGTTTTAGAATAAATTCCATATGTGTTAGTAAAAATACTTAATTATAATACAAAAATATTTATATTTTTTCCTTTTCTGGGGCCCAGGTCACCTGTTGACATGCAGGCGTATCCAGTGCCCCAAGAACGGAGAGTCCCACCTATCAGCCCACACGGCCAGGATGCTGCTGGGGCTGCCCCTCACGCTTAATAAAAACATAGTGCATGGAAATTACCAATTTGTCCATGCGTTGTTATTTTCAATTGCAATTGCTTATCTTGACACGTACAAGCTTATAATGTATATAGAATTGTAAAAAAGCAGGTGTTCACAACATTGTCGCAAAAACCCTAGCAAATCACATGTCAGAGCCAACACGATCAAGATCCAAATCTCTACAGCTGGCTTCGTGCATTGTTTAAAGCAATAGGCGATTTCCTCCAGCACAAACAACATCGTAACAGATAGATGGAATTGATATGATCTAGTACAAAGTTTTGTAGGTATCCGTGTTTCTATCATTGTTGCTATAGAAAACTAGTGTTTAATATGAGAAAATATGAAATAAGAGAAACTTCCTCTGTGGTCTAGGGGTGAAGTCCGTGGAATTAGACTCGAAGGTACCGGGTTCGATTCCTGATCGGGACACAATAATATTTTTTAAGGTAAATAAATACATTTTATTAATATTTAATTTATTTGTGATATTTCTCGAGTTTGATACGCTGTGAATCCGCTTCTATATATGTAAGCGTGGTTTCTGACCACCCCGCAATGATATTACTTATGACGATATACTTTTGTTTTATACCGTCTCCGTGGTTTAGTGGTTAAGTCCGCGGATTTAGACTAGGAGGTATCGGGTTCAATTCCTGGCCGGGTCACAATAATAATTATTAATTTATTTGTGATATTTATCGAGTTTGGTACGCTGGAGACATCGACGAGCTTGCCACTTGTCATGATTGGCTAAATGTGAATCCGCTTATTTATAAGCGTGGTTTCTGACCACCCCGAAAGGGAAGTCGTGATGATACTTTACTTTACTTTACTATCCATTGATGGAAATTATCTTTTATTATAAAAATCGGTGCAGTAGTTTTTGAGTTTATCGCGGACAGACAGACAGACGCGGCGGATGATTTTGTCTTATAATATGTAGTGATAGAGACTAGGTCAAGTGACCTTACTTTTAATAAACAGTAGATATAATAAAAATAGTACAGGACCAGTAAATTTTGTATAGAAATAAGCTCTTTTGAACCCTCTGCGCGCTAAAGTAGCAATTGACGTCGCGAAAACTCCTAACCTTTTTTTTTGTAATTTTTAGTCTATCGGTACTTGAAAATTTTTGCGACAACCGCACGTGCGACGTGACCACGGATAAAGGGTAGGTATTCGCCGACATTTGGTAGAATTAGGGTGAACGAGGTAATTATGAACCGGAGGGCTGTAATGACAGGAAATGTTAGGCGCACTTATGTTTTAGTCACGTCAGATAATATCTCGTGTTTATAGTGTTTTAGTTTAAAGAGGTGGTGGCCCGGTTGTAAGAACATCATATCAGATCACATCGATATTGACATTTATATTGTCATTTTTTACATATATATATATTTATTTTTAGTTATAGTTTATTGACATATCTAAATTCGAATATAGTTTTTTAAGTACTATTTATTAAAATACCCGACGAGGCACCTTTACAGCCACAAACTAGACCTAAATTATTATATATTATAATAATTATTAGGCTTAGAAGTTGGAAGAGATAGAGATAATAATAATAATGGAAATTGGGGCTGTTCCTTGCCATACTGTATCACCATATATGGCCAGGTATTTTGTTTAGCATTGTTATTTAGAAAAATTTACTTAACCGAGTGTTCTGATAGGATCCTATGGCGATAAATATATAAATAAAATAAAAATAAATCACAACACTTAGTTCTAGACTTCCACTGTCGGAGATTGGGCTTCCAGGATATATGGAGAATTTGGCCTACGCTCGCTTCTGTCAACCCATCTGGCCAGATTCTCAAAAAATATATTCTAGAAGGCCCGTTTCCAGCAGTGTGGGTTTAGGACAATGTGTTCTAGGGGTATTGATAATGATAGGTGTTTACCCTTGCTAACCTACTCTCGTCAACTTCTTCAGAAAAGAGATTGCCCAAAACCAGGCCCCAACTTTGTTGCAGCGTGCCTCAACTAAATATTAAAGTAAAGTATCATCACGACAGTTTCCCTTTCATGGTCGTCAGAAACCACGCTTATAAATAAGCGGATTCACATTTAGCCAACTTTACTATAGGCCAATCATGACAAGTGGCAAGCTCGTAGATGTCTCCAGCGTACCAAAGAAATATCACAAATAAATTGAACCGACCTTTGTAGGATTTTATGGTAAGCGTTCTTACAACCACTGTTCTCCATATCTAAAAATCATCTTATCTTTTAGAAATGTCAGTTAGCCGTTACTTGAGATTATTTTGAGTAATTAATAGATATAATTTATAAAGTTAATTAGCTATAATAAAATATGCATCCGTTAGCATCCCCTTGCGCGAGCTGAAGCAATAATGAATATGCAAATAGTTTTTTAAAAATTATAAATAAGGTTACAGCACCTAATATTACCTCAAATGTATTACCAAGGAATTTTAAAATTATTCATCATTGCAGCCTAGACCTCTACTGGTAGAGATGTGGCTTCCAGAACATAATATGTTATATCTGAAGAATTAAAATCATTTAATAACAATTAATGTCATCGGATCCAAAAACCCGTCTGGCCAGGCGTGGCGAGTGTAGGCGAAATTCTCCAGAAATTTCTGGAAGACCCATCTCCAACAGTAGGGGTCTAGGACTTTGTATTGTAGGAGTTGTGATGATAATGAGATATACTTATTTTAGTAGATAATATATTTTAGGAATTATGGAGTTTTATGTTTTTTTAGCTTAGTTTTATTTATAATTAGTTTTTGATCTATTTTATGTTAATATTTTTGTATCTAATTCGAATAAATATTTTTTTAAATAAAAAAATAATAAATTGTATGTACATATTGGTTAGTAGATATGTATGTATTTAAAAATATATTATATACAAGTTATTGTAGAATAAATACTGAAAGTAAAGACTAAAAAACTGTGGTAAATAAAATATAATGTTAAAAATACAACTTTAGGCTTTTACAAATTTCGATCGAATTATCGACGTCACCATGACAATCAAAGTCTTGAAGACGTCTTAGATGTAAAAATTGTTTAGAATCTATATACTTTTTCCACAACACAAATATTGTTGTTTTGTTTTTATTTCACCTAATTTCTAATTGCACCCACATGGGTACCTAGCGGCATTAAATCCTCTTTCGTATATACTCGTAGTGCAATAAAAAAAAGTGAAGTAAAAATCTGCTTGTTTATAAATAAAGTCATCATTACATTACAGTCCCTGGAACACAGCGTCCTAGACCTCCACTGGTAAAGATGGGCCTTCCAGAACATATATCTGGAGAATTTGGCCTACACTCGCCGCGCTGGCCAGACGGCTTGGCGAGGATATGAAGTCATTTTTTATGACAATTTATTAACGATTCCACAAGTTGGTATTAGTGGAACCGGGACCGACGGCTTAACGAGCTCTCCGAGGCACGGGAACGATGGTGTGGTAATTCTATGACAAATGTACGTAAGAAAAGTGTATTTCTCATTGGTACATGCCGGGGGGGTTTGAACCGACCTTTGTAGGATTTAAGGATCGCGTTCATACAACCGTGCTACCACCGCTATATATATATATATATATATATATATATATATATATATATATATATATATATATAGTATTAAGTAGTTTTTTAAAGATGTGAATTAAAGGAGCTTGTCTGATGGTCAGTGGAAGCTTGTTCCACTGGCGAGCAGACGATACGGTAAATGAATCTGAATATAGCAGCTATTCAAATTGGAATAGAATGACCGCCTCCGTGGTCTAGTGGTAACAAACGTTGCCGTAAACTCGGGAGGTCGTGGGTTCGATTCCCACCGGGGGCAAGTTGTATAATTTGTCTCGGTCTGGGTGTTTATATGTATAATATGTATATATTTACAAAAAAAGTATAATATGTAGTTTATCAACCATCTAGTTTCCGTAACACAAGCCTCGCAGCTTACCACGGAAATTAGATGGCGCTGTGTGATTGTCTGGAAATATTTATTTATTTATTTATTTATTTATTTAATAGATTCAGGTTTAGTGAGTTGAAGGGGCTGTGCTGATGATAATGATTTTAAAGGAGTCGATATTAGGTGCCTTTACTTCAATATTTGGTTCGTTAGTTAACAGGTCACACGGGACGATAACCAGTGGGTTTTTAATTAGATTTGTGTAGATAACAAGGTATATAGCAATAAATGGCGCTCCATAAAGATCTAGAATCTTTATTAATAAGAATTCAGTTATTTCGCCTTATCGTCTCGTAAATGAGGTAAAACCTTGTATTATATAGTATCTTGTACCTACAGAAAAATAACATTACTATCACTATAAAACAAAGTACTCCGTCGGGTCTGTCTGTCTGTTCGCGATAAACTCAAAAACTACTGCACCTATTTTTATGTTATTTTCTTCAATGGATAGTAGTCCTCGAGGAAGGTTTAAGTATAAAATTTGTGAAGTTTTTGTATACATTAACGATATTTGTTGGAGGTAACGGAAAAAAAAAATGTATGGTGGAATGAGGTGTATCACTAACTTTTTATCACGATAGATGGCGCATGATAGATGGTACCTTATATAACTGTCAGTTGCATAGAAAACCTGCATTTTATTACGAAATTTATTATTTTGTGGATATTATGTCGAAGTGAGCAGCTTTTAAGTGTACAAATCGAGATTTCCAAGCGAAATCAAAGATATGGTGATCTCAAAATTGCCGTTCTATGAATTCAACCTTTTTTTCTTTTTAAAGACGGTGTTCGCTTTCTTAATTCGTATTTTAAGGTAGGTAACGTTAATTTAAAATACATTTTTTTGTTATACAAAAAAAAAACTACAAAGACATTTACAAAATGATGCGTCAAAGGTGTAAACAAGGTACCAGTGCCGCTAGCGACATCTACAAAAAGCTTTGCCTGATACACCCCATTGTGTATTTTATATAAGTCCGCGATGGCATATTTTTGGCGATTATGTCTAGTTTCAAGTGTTTATTTTTATATAAATATCACCATGGCAAGCTTGCAATATTAGTTCTCCTTGAAAGTAAAAATTGGCATTTGACATCATTGTCACATACTTTCAACGAGAACAGGCGTAGGCGGACTGATGGTTGTTATTTGCCCAGTCTGCTGGGGCGGGAAGTAACCAATCCAGTAAAGTGTATCCAAACGAAATTAATTATTTCATTTTATTTGTCATTATTTTATTTTGCTATATCTCCTAAGGTATTAATTTAATTTGCATACAAACAAATATTTTTATTCGAAGTAATATACAAACAATATAAAAGAATTACAATAATAAATAAACTATATTAAAACAAAATCTAAATTTAACCTAAAAAATTATAAAAATACATACTTACAAAAAAAAAAATTAGATCCTTCAAATCGCTGTCTTGTGGCATGGTGCCCAATACACTAGCAGCATTTCCCCTTTGAATTAGGATACTTAATTTTTAGGAGAAAAAACTGCCAGCCCTATTGTCATCAAAGACGTCAATGAGCCAAATTAATTTTAATTTGCATACAAACTATTTAAAATTATAAGGAATAATACCGTATTGTGTAAATAGCTTTCCAATTACCGCTTTATAATTGTCGATTTTTGTATTAAAATGGATATAGTAGTAGACACAAGACTTACATCAGTCCCTAACACTATGCCGGCTTGAATGGGAATGACCAGAAACGTATTGATACACTTTACTGGGTTTATAAGCACAAACGGTGGATACTTCCCTGACTGAGAATGGACAATTTACCACAATCAGTCCGCCTATTACCTATTTGTTGTTCTCGTTGAAAGTATGTGACATTTGGAATGATGTCAAATGCCATTTTTTACTTTTAAGAAGAACTAATATTGTAAGCTTGCTATGATGATATTTATCTCAATAACAAGCAAGTTTTTTACGAGTCAGGCTGAAGTCAGTCTTTGGAACGGTCGCTCACGTCACGCTCTCAGTACTTCAGCCACAAATGAAAATATACATTGCTCTTTTTGATTCTAAGACACATTTCGGTGGCATGGCTAACCACTTATGTGGGTACACATGTGCCGGCGCGTGCCCGATGAAAACGATGCACGTGGGCCAGCAGCCACAATACCTATATAAAGTTACTTAGATAGCGGTTCTTTTAAATCAACATGTGTCTGTAATTATTCATCATCATCGTCATCATCTATTGACGTCGTGATGCCTGTAGCAACTGTATTTATTATTACAGCCCCTAGACCTCCACATATATCTGAAGAATTTGGCCTACACTCGCCACGCTGACCAGACGGTTTGGAGAGGATATGATGTCAATTTTTTATGACGATTCCACAAGTTGGTATTAGTAGAACCAGGACCGAAGGCTTATCGTGCTCTCTGAGGCAATTGAAAAATCGTTGAAAATATTGGATTGTGCGAGCGAGAGGGATTCAACGAACATTCTTAATGATAAAGTAAAGTATCATCACGGCCGTTTTCCTTTCGGGGTGGTCAGAAACCACGCTTATAAATAAGCGGATTCACATTTAGCCAACTTTACTATAGGCCAAGCTTGCCACTTGTCGATGTCTCCAGCGTACCAAACTCGAGAAATATCACAAACAAATTAAATGTTAAATAAATTTATTTATTTACATTAATAAATATTTTTGTGTCCCGACCAGGAATCGAACCCGGTACCTCCGAGTCTAAATCCACGGACTTAACCGCTAAACCACGAAGGCAGTTCTTAATGATAATTAATTAAATACCTAATCTAGTTATGAAAAAATATGCAAGTCCTGAATAAATAGAAAGAAAATCCCATTGATTAGTGATAAGTATTCGAATAAAGAAATCTTGTAATAATCGTATTTTTTTAGTAAATAATACAGCACTATTCGTTCGAATCGAGTTGCCCCCAATTGAACAACAATAACTTATAACCCTCATAGACACCAAGCAAGCCTCATTTGAAAGCATCTGCTTACAGTCAACAGTACAAATCAAGTATCGACAATAATAATTACTAACTATAAAATAATAGTATTGTTAGATCTTTTAACTCACGAAGGCAGTCAAGCTATATATGTGGTTGTGTTGCTTAATACGTACATACATGTGGGCGTCACTCTTACGATCGTCAACTACAATATACCAAGCAATCATTATTTATTTAAATACTTTATTGCACTTTAGAACCTAGTACATAGGCGAGCTATAACGCCATAAGGCATTCTTCACAAACTAACCTTGGGGATCATGTAAGGTGATGGGCAGGATGAAGAAAAATATTAAAATAATTTAAATTACTAAAATAAACATAATTACGTATTTATAGTACTCAAAAATACATATACGTACACAAAATAAAAAATACAATACACATACACTAAAAATAAATAGAAATAGATATATAAAACAAATTATGGAGACGTCTTTATTATAATTCTGAATTACAACTCAATAGAATTCAACGGATAATAATAATAACGTTATTTCCGGATTCGAACACACACAGGCGAACTAGCCTGTTACTAGCCTAAACAGGATTGAACAAAACGTTCATCATCTTTTTGCAATTAAGTACAACAGCTTTGTTTTTCCATCTCCAAAACTAGTAAATGTATTGTAAGCATATAGCTACTTGTTAATCTTATAATATTATATTAAGTCTCTCTGCCTCCGTGGTCTAGCGGTTAAATCCGTGGATTTAGACTCGGAGGTACCAGGTTCGATTCCTGGTCGAGACACAAAAAATATTTATTAATGTAAATGTATTTATTTACATAATATTTAATTTATTTGTGATATTTCTCGGTTTGGTACGCTGGAGACATCGACGAGCTTGCCACTTGTCATGATTGGCCTATAGTAAAGTTGGCTAAATGTGAATCCGCTTATTTATAAGCGTGGTTTCTGACCACCCCAGAAGGGAAACGGTCGTGATGATACTTTACTTTACTATACTTCTATTATATTAAGTCTATATAAAATTATGTGGGGCATCACAATGTTTACATGTGCATCTATCCGCCTTCGTAAAATGACCGTATAGTTGTATATGTAAAAAGGGCACATGCGCGTGCGCACGACTGGCACGCTCCGCGAGGGCGCACACCCTCTCCTGCTTACCTATCGTGACCAATTAAATATTGTAATTTTACTAGTGGACGTGCTTATGGCAGCTTTTGTCGCTCGACTGATTTCTTTCGTTGTCATTTCCAAATTGCTTTTCCTTTACTAATGGAAGTCCAGCGGTGTGTTTTATAGACATGGAATTTTTACACACTATATAATGTAATAATGTAATGTATCATCACGACCGTTTCCCTTTCGGGGTGGTCAGAAACCGGATTCACATTTAGCCATCTTTACTATAGGCCAATCATGACAAGTGGCAAGCTAGTCGATGTCTCCAGCGTACCAAACTCGAGAAATATCACAAATAAATTAAATATTAATTAAATATTTTTGTGTCCCGACCAGGAATCGAACCCGGTACCCCCGAGTCTAAATCCACGGACTTAACCGCTAGACCACGGAGGCAGTTAAGTTTTACACACTATCTTCTTTAAAACCACCAACTTCTAAAATAGGTTTAATTGTTAACCTGTCTGTTTACGCCAATATCTTTTAATTTCTAAAGTCAAATGGCATAGCGTGGTAACTAATTACATAGATATACAAGTATATATTTTTATCGTGGTCCAGTGGTTAAAAACATCGATGTAAATATTATGTCTTCTTATTCATACATTTACTATTCGCATGGTGGATTACGGTCTGATATTATTACCAACTTACTCATGGTTCTCTTGCTCTTTATTACTTAACTTTAGATTTCTATGTGAAAACCATTAATAGTTCTTAGTGAATTTACTGTATAATATTTACTATAATATTGTCAACTGTTGGTTTTCCAAAATGAATAATAAATATATACATACAAATATATCGAGAAATATTTACAAATACAGATGAAAGTATAAAACTTGAATTTTGATCTTTACAAATGTACTAAAGAAACCCACGAAGAACTTCTCATAGCCTCTGTAACTTATCCTTTATTCAAGGTATTTCATAGACATATTATTTCATTATCATCCTTTAGTTCGTGTTTGTCTGTCTAGCTACGAAGGTAACGAGCAAGTAGGTCGCATTACGACGGGGTCAAGCTCACTATACCTTACCTGTCATACTGTAAGACCTATCTTGCACTCGTGTTCAACAGCGGAACGAGCCGCGGTCACCGCACCTAGCTTACTTTACTTTTTATGTTTATTCTGATATACATATGTTAAAGAAAATACTTGATTTTACACTGTTACCATACGATCATTGATTACAAATTAATGCTCTGCATCTTAGGCTATATGTTTATCTATTAACGGCATTCCACTCTGCAGCATATTACACGTGGATTCCTCTTTAGAACTCATCTACTTTACTAATGGATTAGATTACCTGCCAGCTTTAGGTCATCTGCCCATCTGGCGGGGAGTCGTCCTACTCTGGGTCGTCTTCTACGTGGTCTCCACTGTATAACCTGCCATATTGGTCGTCATTCCTGCCGCAGATGTCTGGCCTATTGCTACTTTAGCTTGCTGTTAGTAACTTTGGTTCTCTGACAATTAAGTATCAACGTTTCGATTTCTATCCATCAGAGAAATACCAAGTATAACACTCTTCATACCTCACTGAGACCTTGAATTTGTGGACCAGATCAATTGTTAGTATCCACGTCTCTGCTCCGTGCTACATTACGGAGAGGACTGGCTAAAAACAAAACCATTGTGGTATGGACGATGAGAGGATGTGCCGAAGTTTTCCAAATGCCACCAATGCTAGCTAAATGCGTTTGCTGAAGGTGACAACGCCTAGCTAAATACTCTGTCCAAAAACAAGTTTAAAGTCTGACGTATTCCTATACAAATTCGAGAGTGGCATATCCCACGATGATTGGCCACGGCTTGACATGATCATTGACGAGACAAAAGTCATGTCGTCTTGTCCAAGTTCATTCCGAGACTCGCCACGTTTAAGCCGTTCAACATTTCGCTTAGATCCTTGAGCGAGCTGGCCATAATGGCTTTGTAAATATATTATCTAAAATAATTTCCAACACGTTTGTGAACAGCTTCGGGAATATGACATGCATTAAACTACCCATGTATTATGTAAAGTTAAAGGCCTTAGTTAGTTTTATCGTTAGTATCGTACTTAAAATTTTGGGAACAAGGAAATCTGATGTAATAATTTCTAAATCCTTCATAAACGGAATGTCTGTAACATTGATTTGTTGCCTAACATCCGTTTATAGCATCTGAATCATCGGTTACCCAACAGATATGGTATGTATCTAAATAACAAATACTCACGCTTGCCTCTGTATAATTTGTTTGTAAATACTCTTTCTTGTAGGATCTTTGGTATGTTAGAACAATAAGAAAACAACAATACACTATATGTCAGAATTTAAAAATAAATGTTGGCCATGTATGTATAAAGAAAAAACTTATGGAATCATAGAGAATTAAAAAAAAACGGAGTTCTTCGCGCCATTTTTCCCGGACATGTCAAGTGCTAGTTTTTGTTTCGTAAATTACTTTTCTGTGGATATTGTTAGTCAAAAGTGGTGTTGTTTTGTTTAATAATGTGCTACAACAGGAATAATTGTGGAAAACGATAAATTAGACTTTATTTTTTTGCAGTTAATTTTTTGCAGTTATCCCGCGTTATGAACTCCCATCGACGTATACCGCGAGTAACTCCAAGAAAAGCATCAAGCTCTGCTACATCTGGAATTTGATGATAACCTCATTAACTCATAAAAAAATTATATATATTACGTAAGACTTGGCTGTATGGGCTAGACACTTTGCCTTCCTTATCACCTTATTGAAACTTGTGGAAAAGTAAATTGTCAATAAAAAATACATCAGAACCTCGCCAACCCATCTGGCCAGCGTTGCGAGTGTAGGCTTAATTCTCCTGATTTTTCTGGAAGGCCCATCTCCAACAGTGGAGTTCTAGGACTTTGCTGACTCTAGGGGCTGTAATAATAATATAATAAAAGATTTCTTGATGTACCGTTTTTGGATGAAATCATCAATAGCAAAATATCAAACCATTTTTTGCATAAAAAACTGTTTTCTTCCGAGGTAAGAAATTATTTTTAACGTATAATTAGTGTGTAATCTGTCTTTAAAAAACATATGTATTATTCCTATTGCTTTTCGCATACTATTGTAAAGGCAAATTGTTGGCAAAATTTCACTGTTATGGAAAGCAGTATTGTAGCAAATTGTGTAGAAAATCATCAGGTTAACAGTAATAACGCTCGTAACGATCTGGTACAACTAGTGTTTCACATTTGTGCTCATCAAACTATGACTGGGTACTAATATACCAGTTTATATGGCTTAAACTATCTAGTTGGTGATTGTGATATGGTATGGATTCTCCGCACTTAGATAGTCATCATTGTACGTTATGTTATTTTCTCCGTGTCCAATCTCCCTCAGGAAGGCTAGCAGACCCGTCACCCAGGAACATAATAACCAAGGAATCAAGGAAGAAGGGTAACTGCATAGAAGAAAAATGTACCAATTTATGCAGCGCTACTGCGGTACCCCAGCTAACTAGAATAGGCAGCAAATTTTAAAATTTACAGCGATCCGTATTTTTTTAGTTTTTCACTTTTTAGAGCATCCCTAATAATTGATTAATTTATTTATTTTGACAGTACTATGAAAACAATCAATAAAAGTACAAGAAGGAACAAAATTAATAGTAGAACAATTATTAAAAATGGCGAAATAGGTATTGTCGCTAAAATCTCGTAACTAAATTCATATTTAAAAAAATAATAATATGTATTTACAAAATATAAAATAATAATTACAAACTACTTCTTAACTGCCTCCGTGGTCTAGCGGTTAAGTCCGTGGATTTAGACTCGGAGGTACCGGGTTCGATTCCTGGTCGGGACACAAAAATAATTATTATTGTAAATAAATACATTTAAATAATATTTAATTTATTTGTAATAGGTATTTCTCGAGTTTGGTACGCTGGAGACATCGACGAGCTTGCCACTTGTCATGATTGGCCTATAGTAAAGTTGGGTAAATGTGAATCAGCTTATTTATAAGCGTGGTTTCTGGCCACCCCGAAAGGGAAACGGTCGTGATGATACTTTACTTTTTTTTACTTTAAAAAAATAAATAACTATAAACTAAGCCTCATAAAAAAATAAAGCGGAGCGATGGCAAGAAACCCGACAGCATGGCCATGGAAACTTTGCAGGTCTCTGGTATGGGATGCGACATGTGTAGACAGACACATTAGCCCCATCACACATCCATACAACCTCGCAAGGGGAGTACGGCGTTTCTACCGAGAACTTCATGCTCATTGGGGTCGAGACGATGGGACCATGGGGACCCTTAGCCAAGCGTCTGGCCAAGAAGTTGTCCAAACGGCTGACGGAGAAATCTGGAGACAGGAATGTTGTCAATTATTTCGGCCAGCGTATTACAGAGGAGAAATGTTGCTAATGTTCTTAGGACTATCTCTGGTGGGACGTCTCTCAAGGAAATTTTTTATTAATATTTTTAATATTCTTTCTAACGACTTTTTAGTACATGCCGTCTCCTCTTTATCATGCATCTTCGACACAGTGGGCTAGATGTAATATTCAGAGCGTTCATTTTGTAGAAAGTATTACTGTTTAGCCTTTACACATTTATCCGAAAAAATAAAATAAAGCATAAAACTGTTTCAGTAATAAAATAAAAAAACTTTAGTACTGTTAATATCTAGTGTGTTCTGTGAGCGGAACGCGAAGGGTTGCATACTATCTCGTCTTACTAATGTTTCTTATCTGTATGTATCAATCTAAGCACGCTCATATAGCCCTTATTTGTAGAGCAATTTCATACTTACATAAAGATAATAATAGCGTGATCACAACATTACTTACGACGTTCTGAAATCCAAATCTCGAAAGCTTAACTTGCATTTTAATGTTCAGTTTAAAATCTTATGCCGAAGAAACAGAGTAGAGATTTCGAATAATTTTGCTGGTTAGGTTTTAGAACCATGGTTATGGTTGAGGGATTAAACGTGGTCTAAGGGATAGACCGCAATTGTTTTGAATTTTATTGTGTCTTGTAAGGGAATATCAGAGGAAGTGTTACATGTCCAGAGGAACGTCAGTTTATGACGACGAATTTTGAATGCACTGTGATAGAGATCTTAATAAAAACAAATAGTTATGTATTAGTTTATTAAACTATAAGATACGAGTATGGATTACAAAACATTGTAATCACAAAAAAAAATTATATATATTATTCATTATAGCCCCTAGAACACAGCGTCCTAGACCTCCACTGTTGGAGATGGGCCTTCCAGAACATATATCTGGAGAATTTGGCCTACACTCGCCATGCTGGCCAGACCGGTTGGCGAGGATATAATGACAATTTTTAAACGTTCCCGTGCCTCGGAGAGCACTTTAAGCCGTCGGCCCGGTTCCACTAATACCAACTTGTGGAATCGTTAATAAATTGTCAATAAAAATTGACATCATATCCTCGCCAAGCCGTCTGGCCAGAGCGTGGCGAATGTAGGACAAATTCTCCAGATATATGTTCTGGAAGGCTCATCTCCAACAGTGGAGGTCTAGGGGCTGTGATTAGGTATATATTTATATATGTAAATCTTTTATGTAATATTATTATGTAAATGTATAATGAAAAATAAAATTGCACCCATATATAACATTCGAAGTTTTAAAATTAATATCTTGAGAAAACGCTTTGATGGACCGTATACGTAATAACGAAATACGCAAAAGGGTAGGTATAAAAGAAAGCATAGGTACAAAAATAAAGAAAGGCATGCTCCGATGGTTCGGGCATGTCGAAAGGATGAGCGAAGAGAGATTGACGAACCAGATATATAATGCGAAAGTTGTGGGTAAAAGAGGCCCTGGCAGACCAAGACTTGCCTATCATGATCAAATAAATAAAACATTAGCTGAAGGTGAATTAAAAAGCCATCGAAACAAGAGGGCATGTATGAAGAGGTTGATGAATGTCAAAGAAGTGAAAGAGGTATGTCGTGATCGTGACAAGTGGCGCTTAATTGTCTCTGCCTACCCCGCAAGGGATTTGGCGTGAAGATATGTATGTATGTATGTATTCCTTATTTTTAGATTATTTTATGTTATTCGTAAGAGGGCTAACACTTTTGCATCCAATATTTTCAAAGATTTTTACGTCGAATTGTAGTTTTGTTAAATGTGTCCATTAACAGTTTGTTTTTATTTTTTTATTACGTTTATTTTGCATAATAATAATTATAAATTAATTATTTCACTATAAACAGGAACGGGTTCAAGAGCTTTACGCAGTGAAAGTTGGTGCGAGAGGAGTTCCAGCAAAATCTTTGCACCACTAACTGAAAGAATTGGGCCTAAGCAGGTCTGCCGTCAATACATTTATGTAAAGATCTTCCAAGACGGCATTAACGGAATCATACAGTATTTGGCTGGGTAGGGGGAGGAGTACAATAGTTGATGGTGAGAGTATTATCACGCAATAAAATAAAATTTTCCATTTTTAAATCAGCCTATTGTCGGTCGCAAGCCTGAGACACCATTCTTCTCATCTCTTACCCAAACTTATCCTTATCCATCGGATCCGGCACCCGCACGGTGAATTCATGGAATGCTTAGAAATTTATCTTTTATATTGGTTTTAGTAAAGATAAATGGTTAAAAAAATGCAATTTTTCATTGTTTATAATTTGTTATATGGGGGTGAAGATATGGCCAAAACATCCGTAATTAAAATTCCTAAAAAGTTGATAGACCATACTTTTCTCAATTTCTCATTTGCTACCATAATAAACAAAACGTCAATTTCATTAAATAACAAACTATTTTTTACTAAACACCATTTAGCAAATTAAAATCTCATAAATTACGTTTTAAATTATCATTGACGCTGAAGGAGTAAAAAATGTCCGCACACGCGTTCTTGTAGCATTCCTTACCAACTTTGTAAGCCAAGTGCTCATATAAACAACCTTAACAATGATCTTATTGTAATTGTAATACAACTTAGTTGCCAAAGTAATTAATGTGCAAAGCCCACAATTGAACAAGCTGATGTATGCCTATATTTAACAAGCACTTTATTTCAAATAGGTCATTCAATTTGAAAAAAAACGAGTCTACGTAAGTAAGGAAACTTAAAGGAAGTAACATCATCATCATCATCATCAGCCTGTGTCTCTCCACTGCTGGATATAGGCCTCCCCCAAGGCTCGCCACTGCACGCGGTCTTTTGCAACCCTCATCCAACCCCCACCAGCGACCCTCCTTAGGTCATCCGTCCATCTGGCGGGGGGTCGTCCCACTCTGCGTCGTCCCGTACGTGGTCTCCACTCCAGAACCCATTTTCCGCATCGGTTGTCGGTTCTGCGACAGATGTGTCCGGCCCATTGCCACTTCAGCTTGCTAATTTTGAATGCTATGTCAGTAACTTTGGTTCTCCGACGAATTTCAACGTTTCGAATTCTATCCATCAGAACTTTGTGGGAATTTATTGTGCTGTAGAAATTCAATTATCCTGATATTGTATATGGTCTTTGCTTGCTGGGTAGAACCGAGAGCCTGATACAGCGTGTTCAAAACGCCTGCACCCGGTTGTGTTATTCCATCCCGCACAGGTGCTACGTCACTCCGTTTCTTAACCAAGCTGGTTATCCAGCTGAAAATAAGTAGTCGTAGAATTATTCACCTAGCAACGCTGCTGTTTGATGTAATTGGGACCTCTATACCAAATTATTTTCATGAAAAACTTAAATGGCTGAGCCAGCCTAAACACTACAACACCATAATTTGCTCTGCATCCCTTGTTTTAGGACATTTGCGATTCGAGGTAGTTAACACGTTGGCAGAAATAATTGCCAGCTTTCCTGTCTAAAGAAGATATAAAAAAAAAATATATATATATATACTTTGATATTTTTTTATTGCACATTAAAAAAGTCACACCTATTTGAAGAAAGTAGCCCTAGTAAAATAATCTAGGTACTAGACACCCCCATGGTCCTTTTGTAATTATAAGTACGTGTAATTCTTATCAAATATCCCAACTGGTTTTGATGAGTGTTGGTTGTAGAAACAGCAAGTCTGAAATACAAAAATAAATAATTAAATTACAATTTGATATAAAAAACTAAATGGACTCATTAAGATATAAAGATAGTTGTATCCAAAGTTATTAGGACAGGTGATATCTAATGTGCTGTGAAATTTATATGACCATCATGTTTCGGACGTGTTTTGAGGGTTTGTCTGTTAGGGGGGTTTTTAACTGACTTCCTTTTAATTAAAGATGAATAATTAAGCCTAGCCAGCCTGTCTGGCCAGAGCATGACGAGAGTCGGCCAAATTTTCGACAAATACGTTCTGGAAGGTATAGGACAGGGGTGGCCAACCGGTCGATCGATATTAGTCTAGTCGATCGTAGCAAGTCATAATATAAGTGCGTAGAACAGACTCACAAAGTAATCACCAACTGCTGTACGCATCATCATGTATCATTTCAAAGGTTAGCCCTGTCTGGAAACAGGAAAGCTGCCAATTAGTTCTGCCAACGTATAATCCTTTGGGAGGGAAAACTTGCCAGCCTCCTTGGGACTATTTCTGAAGGGTCGTCTCTAGACATTTTATAATTATAGTTTTCAGTTTTTATTAGGTTTATTTATTATTTATTACCCACAAATTCATAAAATAAATAATAAATATTTCCAGACAGGTCACACAGCGCCATCTAATTTCCGTGGTAAGCTACCAGGCTTGTGTCACGGAAACTAGATGGTTGATAAACTACATATTATACTTTTTGTTTTTTGTAAATATATACATATTATACATATAAAAACCCAGACCGAGACAAATTATACAATGTACAACTTGCCCCCGGTGGGAATCGAACCAACGACCTCCCGAGTTCACGGCAACGTTTGTTACCACTAATAAAAGCTGGGTAAACGAATTTTTCAAGAGTGTGGCGATCCCAAATGCCAAAACATACCTAAAACAGAATAATTCAACGAGGAAATGCGGCGAGCTAAGGTGGTAAGCCCTTAGTTTATTTTGTAGAATAGTTTTAATTTCATAGGTATTTTTAGTTTAGTTTTATTTATAATTATTTTTTTAATCTATTTTATTTTAGTATTTTTGTATCTACTTCGTCTATATTTAATTATTTCTTTTTAATTTAATACAAACCGAATTAAGCTGATAAAAATATATAAACTAACGTATGTAACATTAGTTGTTTTGATCACAGAGACGTTACATGAATTATCTTCTATTTGAGCTTCAGTTTTGTTATAACAGGATTGGCTTGTTTTAATTTTGACAGCTACTTTTCGTTTTATAATTTTTTCAACCCTCAACTTTTTAGACCCCCAATTTGACCGTTAAGGACAAGCGTGACTTTGTATTTGTTAATTAAACAGTTTCTTGAGAAATTAAAGGCCCAGTTAACTTTTTCCGACCGTCATAAATTTCCAAATTACCTTTTTACGAATATCTGTTTTTTTCTTGCTGTGATGTACTAATTTATATGGATAGGTTCAAATGGATGTGACATTTAGTTTAATGCAGTTTTATTATATAATATTTAACCGAACTACACGCAAAAGCCAGAATATGCACGTAGCCACTATCACACGTACTCACATTTTTGAATCTTACATCTTTGAATCTTACAATAGGCTATTTGACAGGTTTTCAAAATCCATTTTATATTATGCAGTAGAGTTTAAGGAACCCAGTAAAAGTTTTTTTTTTTAATTCTGGTACATATTTGCTGAAAAATATCAAATTGAAAAAACAATATTTAAAAAGCATGCCAAACGCTACTTTGACAATATGGCGCCTCAATCGGGTCTGTGACGTCACTTGCCTGTGTGGCACATGTCATCCGCATACATTTGTCGTAAACAAAAAACAAAAGTGCGATTGGATTTACATTTTATCAGTGATTTATGTAATAAAATGAGTTACAAATGGTGTGTAGTTCCAAAATGTACAAATACGTCGTTGAAAAATCCGGAAAAACTATTTGTAGTGTTCCAAAGAATGTCAAAGTGCGGCGAAAGTGGTTGCAACTTTCTCGGAGGGATCCTAATGACATAGCGAATAGTACAAATATTTTCTTCTGTGAAGACCATTTCAATGTAAGTAAAGATATTAAGAATGTAAATGTTTTCGTTATTGATTTGAGGTTATAATGATACCTCTAATGTTTTTAACAGAATGTCTATTACAACTCGCTTCAAATACTTCCGATGTTTTCCATAATATTAGTTAAAAATTGTAGCTACAGAGTCTTATGATTTCAATAAGCATTATACTAAAAGATCCCCACTAACTTGTTTGTTTGTTACAGATGGAAAATGACGGCAAATTACTTACAGTACAAAATGGGTTTCAGCCAGAAATTAATTTTGAAAGATAAAGTTTGGCCTTCTAAATTTCATTGCCAGCCAGATCGCATTAAAAGAATGTGTGATGCTGGTCCTTTACGATCTACATTTGTCAAACGCCGAAGAATGGAACTTGTTAAACAATGTGAAGACATTCAACAACCTACAACTCTTAAGAAATTTTTATTAATGACAGTGTTGCTTTAACATTTTAAACTCTCTTATACGCCTTATGACTCTTTCCACATGAATCCTTAAACTGGCAATAATTTTTGTTTGCCGTACTTCTTCTTTAGATAACTTTGACCCAGAGGCTACACTAGGAGGCCTTAACAGTTTGATTCCTTTTTTACTTAATGTTTGTTCCACATGCTTGAATCCTTTATCAGCTAATATGACAGTACCTGGATCTAGATAATCTAGAAAGTTGCAATTTTCCACAATAGAGACATCACTTGCTCTTCCCCCAAAACCAGGAGAAATATAATTGATGAGACCATTAGGCGTACATGACATCAAATACTTTACAGTATTACCTTTCTTATAATCTGACCAAGTTAATGCTTGAAAAAGGGCTTTGGAAGGCTTTTGTATGTCAATTTCCAGGCAATCAATAATACAACTTACATTGTGATAGTTGTGTCGAAATGAAATCGGCAAAGTCTTTCTGATAGATTGTTTATTTAAGTTAACAATAAAAAGGCGTAAAAAGCTAGCTATAATTGGAATATTTTTCAAGAATAATTTACTGTTATATGATACTGTCATTATCTTTAAGTTCAGAAAAACTAATTTATTTTTTTTCAAACACATTAATATATGTTCATTTGGTATGTGGGTGTGCTTATGGATTAAATGAATTAAAAAATAGCAGTCAATGCTTCTGAAATGCATTTTTGCCACACCTTTCTGGGATGTCATATATCGTCATGATCGTAGAACAGTGACGGATCTGTTATATTTAAAATTTTCATGGCGGCCATTCAACTGTCATTTCGACTGTTTTTTTGTCATTTTTTAAGTCTCATATATATTATATAAACCTTCTAGATTTCATTTTGGAACCCTTTCTAATATTTACACTATAAATTACAGACCACAAACAATATAAAACTATATATAAATATATATGCAAAATTATGGGTATTTTTTTAAATCCGACACTGTTCTACGATCATGACGATATGTATCCAATCACTTAGTTACGCATTCTGTTTATATTGGAATTTTTATAATTTATTAAATAAAACATTTGAAAACCTTTAGTATAAATTTTATTTTTCCTTCGTTATTAGTTTTGACAATAAAATATATTTTATTAATGTAGCTACAATTAATAGAATAAAATATATTTTATTGTCAAAACTGTGTATATTATTCAATGTCCACAGTTTTTGGTTACATTGTGGTAGTAGTAAACCTTACAACAGCTATCCTTTTCGAACATACAATAATTTGAGTAGGTAATCTGCTTTTAAATAGCTTGTAGGTAGACAAGGTTATATTATTATTGGTCTGTTTATGAATAGTTTGTGGGTCTACAAACTATTCAAAAACAGACCAATAACAAAAATACTTTAAAACTATTTAAAAACAGAATAATAAGAATACTTTTTGAACTTTATATAACATGAACACACAATATTACACTAGTAATCACTATAATATTCACTTTAATTATAATATAGCTTAGATAAAAGCCAGGTTTTTAATGTGTACTTACTCGTAAATGTATTACCATTTAGGGTTTTTAACCTTAATGACAAATGATTAAACATTTTTATTGCAATTATATATGTACTTTTTTGGTACATTGTATTATTTATTTGAGGTATACAGAGATCATATTTATATTTATTACTAATTCATGTTTTTTGATGTAACATTTAACACTGCAGTTCAATCCCCTGCCTTCCAACCAGTACGGTGAAGCCATAGCTAAGAACATTGTCCCTCTCTATAAAATTATCTTTGTTTCATTACAAACAGATAACATTCTAATATGTATATACAAATTACAGTGAGAAACTTTTCATCTCTGAATGTATTACGGAGGGACATAGTAGTGTATTTATTATAACTTGTTCTTATACATTTTTTCTGTAACATAAAGGTAGTTTGAATATTTACACTATTACCCCTGAATATTATACTATATGGTAATTGAGGATAAACATAGCCATAATAAGCACTTATTGATATTTTAAAGTTTTTAATAACATAAGAATAAATTTATTTATTATGAACTTATATTACTACCTAAAATATTTTTAATTAGGTACTGTAACACTACGAATTAACAGTGGAAAAATATTTGCTTTCCAAAAAGATGCAACATTTATTAACAAATTACTCACATATTCATTGTCATAGTCAACTACAATCACATCCACTTTTTTTGAATCTTCAGTCAGGGTGAGCCACACAAAAGTAACCTTTCCTCATTTTGGTAACAAACATTTGCAGTTGAATTTGAGCTTGGTACTTTTCTGAAATGTTGCCATACAAATGTAATTATTTTTGGTACTTTCACTTCCGCAGGGCTTCACTCTCTTTTTCAGTATATTTTGCACGGTTTTTATCACTGAGGATTCTAATCTTCGGCCTCTTTTCATGGCAGGCATCTCTGGGGCTTTTGCTCCCATGATCTCTACTAAAGATCCTAGAGGCTATTATTGGTTTCACATTGAGGAGCTTGCTTACACAACTGTTCCACAGTCACATATTTCAAGGTTGTACCTACTCTTGAGAGCCTTGGTTTTTTCCAGAAACATTCCACCTCAGTGCAAGAAGGTTCCTCTGTGCGACGATGGGTCCACATGAGGAATGCCACTGCATGTTTACAGCCACCAGCTGAAGCTGCACAGTCCAAGCACTGACAGCTAACAATTTCACCCTTATTCTCGTCTATCACCATAGTGACATTGTAAGAGCTGCTCCTCACCTTGTGCTTAGGACAAATCTTACAGTTTAATGTGCAAAGATCTGGCTCGCGACGCAGCTGCACATTTCCAATGGCATCATCTCCATATGTTTCCCTTGCAGACCTGCAAAAGTAAACAAATTATCGTTTATGTTCACGAAACTGCGCCAAACTAACTTAACATTTATAACCTATAAAAGTCCTTGCTTGTTGTGGAAGTTCATCATTATTTCACTTTCTTATGATATAATTTAAGTTACCACTAAAGTGTTACTATACTTACTTTGCTGTCTTCACATTTTTTAGCTCCGAGGCATAAAAGTCGGAATCATTTTTGAAAAATAATCCGACTATGATTGCGTCGACTTGGGGCAGGTTTCTGCTGTCTACTTTTACAAAATCTTTGTCCATGGTAAAAGTACTTGACAGAATTTGTAAAATATTGAAAATAAATCACACAAAGTATTATTTATGCGTGTAATAGTGTATTATCTATGCGGTTTACAAGGCGTGGAATCTGTGTTTACAAGCAGGTGACGTCATCATAAACTCGACCAACCAAGAGCGTTTTGTGTCACGTGACAAACATTTAAAAAATGCATTTTTAATTACGGATTTTTAAATAAATTAATCATTAATTTCAACTATAATTAATAAATACCCATTTTTAAACTCTTAATGTATACTGATAACAGTAATTGACACTTTATTTTTCGCATTGTCAAATAGCCCATAGCAGTAATTATTTATTTAAATGTGACATATTATAATAATAAAATTTATATATATTCTTGACAAAGCTTATTTGCAGCTGCTTTAATTATTTTAGTAATTAGCTTTATATATATATATATATATATATATATTTGACATACCTATGTAATTATATATATATTTCTGACAAGGCCATTTTACAGCTGTATAATTTAGTTTTATTGCAAATATTAATGTTTTTTTTTGTTTTTAGTTCCCTTTTGTTTAATTTCCTTTGCCACTGCTTTAACCTGCAGTTCTGTTCCTTGCCTTATATATAGCACTCTCCAGGCAGGACAAATGTATTGTAACTAACTTGTGTTTATAACCTTAGACTTAGCCAAATTCCGGTGGAAATGTATGGCGGTAAGTAAAGAATAAAGAATTTTGCACGCTGAAGATGTGGAATGCTCTCCCAGACACTGTGTTTCCCGTTCCTAACCTAAAGCGAAATATGAAAAAGCATCTTGATTGGCAGTATTAGGCTTCGTTCCCAGTAGGAAAACTGTTCGGCGGCGACTGAGTGAGCCGCAAATTTGTGGTAAATTAGAACCATTTCGCCGCCCGACTGGAACCGATTTTCCTGTGAGTGGGTAGCCCACTGAGACGTCTAAGACAGTCGGCATGAGCAAAGCAGCAATCTGTGTAAAGTGACCGAAACTAGCAAACTGTGAACACTCCTTTTCAAATATATGGAAGGACGCACTAAACCGATACAGTCGGCGGCGAACAGTTTGCCTACTGGGAATGCAGCCTTATGGTAAGGACATCAGGTGGGCAGACATCGCCGTCAGAATTAAAAAAAAATAGATATTTAGGTTCCAAGTTTGTTTCTTATTCTCTGATTTTTTTTTAAAGATATTTTTTTGTATACAGTTTTTTTATATTTTTTTATACTTTTTATTTGTTATTTTGACAGTGAGCACAGTATGTTTCTATAATCCTTGACAGGACGATATGAAGAGACGAGCTTCCTGTATTACTGACACGCGTGAGCAGCCAAACTCGAGAAATATTCAAATTCAGACTTCCCGCGTTTTGTTTAACATCTCATTAAGGCTTGCTGTTCATTGAGAGATTGTTACCTATGCGTTGAGCTATATTTTTTTATTTTCCGTGAGCACTATAAGATCCTTGCTAGGAAGATATGAGGAGCCTAGCTTTCGTGTGACTGTCCCGATGTGTGAAGCCAAACTCGAGAAACATTCAAATTTAAATTGCCGTCGTTGTTTGACATCTCATTGAGGGATTGTTAGCTAAGTGCATTTAAAAAAAAAAAATCAGGGTTTGACACGAATTTTGTTGTGCCAGTAGAATATCTCCTGTTTCAATAATATTTATTTGATTTTTTAACACTCATTTTATTATTCACTTACACATAATTAAAACTACCTACTTAAACGTTAAATTTTTAATAAATATAAACTAAACCTAATAAAAAATAAACAATAAGTAAAAAATGTCCTATCAAGAAAATTGATGACAACATTTCACCTCTGTATAGTGGGGCTAATACGTTGGCATAAATAATTGCCAATAATTGTCTCCATACTTTTCCGTTAGCCGTTTGGACAACCCTGGCAGACGCTTGGCATATTGTCCCCATGGGTCCATCGTCTCGACCCCTAACTTAAAAATTCATTCTTGAAAATTAAGCTTAATATAGCTTCAATAGTTCTGATAATGGATGCAATTAATTCATTCTAAATCTCCCAATAATAATGAATTATTAGATTATTACTTGTAATAGCTAAAAGGGACTACAATTATTAGGGTAAAATGTAAGATGACTCTTTAGCTATTTAAGAATTTTTAAGGTTTAGATATTTAAGTTTTAACTCATTGATTTTCGTAGTCCAAGATTTATTTTAAGACGGTCAAGCTACTAAAACAAGTTGAGAAGATGCATCTACGAATTTCATGACACATTGGGGGTGTTACTAACTAAAATAGTAACTATATATTTGTAGCTTCCATTGGATTGCATTCCTTACTTAAGTTAAGTCTCGGGTCATTATTAATCGAATTGATGTTGCGTGAATAATGGGTTCGATTCTCGGCAATAATTCTTACGAATAACTTTAAGTGGGTCAATTAAACTATTTTTTTTTATGTTTCCTTTATTTCTGATAGTTATGTTACTTATATAACTTTATATTTATTATTAAATGCGTAATCTTTAATTCTAGCTTTTACAAGTTTAATATTTTAGGGTATGTTTTAGAGGGTTGAATCCCTCTCGCTCGCACAATCCAATATTTCAAAGATTTTTCAAATCTGAGTGTAGAGGGTAGGTACTGTTAACCTGCCTTAGCAGTCACAAGATTATCCAACGCCTGCTGTTGGATGTAGATGCTTTTGTTTATTACGGAGAGGATTCTAAGGAACTCCTTTTTATTAAAAATGCATAAAACTTTTTATACTTTATATTTTCGACATAATTACAAATTTACAAAAATAAAAAAAAATAAAAAAAAATGTTTATTGCACAGAATACAGGTAGATATAGGATAATACAATTTTACAGTTCAGCTGTATCCTACCATAATGGTATGCAAATAATAGTACATGTCAATTACAACTAAAATTATATTTGTCAACACTTATAATGTAAAAATTCTTGGATACTATAAAAACATTGTTCTTTTAACCATTTATTTAACAGCTTCTTAAATTTAATTATTGATGTCAATTGTTTTAATTCTATAGGCAAACCGAACCGTTTTAGAAACAATGGTAAGTTTTGTAGCAGGTTTGCATAAATTGTATCCATATTGAGTCCGAACATTTGTTCGCCCGTCCTCGTTAACAGACCGAAAAAGACTCGGGTAGTTTTTAATAAACATACATGCGTCTAAAATATACAGACACGGTAATGTTAGAATATTATAGTCACGAAAGTATGGTCTACAGGAGTCGCGCTGTCCGAGATTAAAAATTGCACGGATGCATTTTTTTTGGATTATAAACAGCGTATCTATATCTACAGAGTTCCCCCAAACACTTTTCTACGTTGGACACTAAGTATAACGCGATTGACTTTAACCGGAATTATTATTTTAATCCTAATATTTTAAAAAATACTCTCTCCGTCAACCTCTCGGTCCGAGCCCCCGATCTTCTCTTTTTTCACAAAACAAAATCCATCAACTATGTCATTGTCGTATTAATGACAATACTATTCTTTATTAAAATTCAAATAAAACTCCGTAACCTACATGTACCCTACTACAGTACTTTTAAGAAATGTAGTCTATTAATTTACTAGGAAATAAACATTACGGTAATTTTTGAAATATATTTAAAGTTATTCTTGTTCAACTTATACCGTTCCGTGGGAATCAAATATTCCAAAAGACCACAACATGAAGTCGAACAAATATTATGATCTCACAAAAGAAGTGATCAGGAACGGATTTAATACTCAGCTCTACGCAGAGGAAGTTGGTGCGAGAGGAGTTCTAGCAAAATCTTTGCGCCACTTACTGAAATAATTGGGTAGGGAGAGGAGTCGAAGGGTGGATGGTGAGCCTCTTATTGCGCAATAAATAAAAGAGGAGGCCTCCTTTGTAAACCAGCCTATTGTCGGTTGCAAGTCCGAGACACGATTCTTTTCATTTCTTACCCACACACGATGGATCCGGTTGCCGGTAAATCCATGGAATGCTTCGAAATTTGTCCTCTTATATATTTTTTTCATTCATTCATTACAGCCCCTAGAACACAGTGTCCTAGACCTCCACTGCTGGAAATGGGCCTTCCAGAACTGGAGAGTTTGGCCTACACTCGCCACGCTGGCCAGACGGCTTGGCGACGAATCTCAATTACATCACTCTATGATCTGCGTTAAATATTTGTTTTAGACCTACTTGCTTATAAAATGTAAACTTGAACTTTTTGACTTCGAATAAAGTTATTTTATTTATTTCATATATTACTTTTAGTACAATATAGGAAAATCGTTGTAATTAATTTTGCTATTCAAAAAACAAATACCCAAAGGTACATAACCTCTATATGCCTTCGTCTTGTTTTATTAACCCGCCATGCAAGGCTAAAGAAGAAATCAGTGAATGAGCGATGCTTGGTTGAGCGAGCAATCGAGTCGGGTAGATTCTTTGATAACACACGGTGCCGAAGATAATAGCTGGCATAGACGTATTAAAAGGACCGTTTAATTAATAAAAATAATAATAATAATAATTAATTTGAATAAATCTTAAAATACAATTTGGATCTGAATCTGTATGATAAGTAACAATTTATTCCGTATTACAAACATAAAGATACTTCTGTGCCTGAACAAAGTGGTCTTGTGTTTCAGGCAGCAGTGCTCAAACCAAGGTGTAAAAACACCCGATTTCTGGAATAAACGAGTGATTCTGTAATAATAATTATAAGTGGTATTTAATTTAAACAAAACCTTAATAAATAAACTGTATTATAACAAAAACTAAATTTAACGTAAAAAAAAAATATGCCTCCAAATCGCTGTCCTGTGGCATATGTGGGTGCCTAATACACTAGCAGCATTTCCCCTCTAAATTAAGATGATTATTTTTTGAGAGAAAAACTGCCAGCCCTGAGTCGTCTATGAGCGTTGGAACAATTTCTTTATAAAAAGCTTTTAGCTCTGATCCCCACGGGCCCATCGTTTCTACAGCAAATGTCGAAATTTTGCAGCACCAGCTCTAACATAAGTTTGAAGATGGGAATAATTGCAACGTAATATTACGAAGTACCTATGCCAGTAGAAAGACAAAAATTCAGAAACCGAGTGAGGTGCATTGGTTTCGGCTTAACATAACAATGTTTATTAAATAAAATTTAAACCCAAAAAACTAAATCAAATTCAAATTAATTTATTATTATTAATTTCTGGTGTGGGATGCGACGTGTGTAGATACATTAGCTCCATCTCACATCCAGGCGACCTCGTCAGGCGCGGGAAGTGCGGCTTTTTCTGCGGAGAACCTCAAATTGCGCAAATACGCTAACCTTGGTATCGGTTACGAATTTGCGCCGTTTGGGGTCGAGACGATGGGCCCATGGGGACCGTCAGCGAGGCGCTTGGCCAAGGAGTTGTCAAAGAGGCTGACAGAAAGGTCTGGAGACAGGAAGGCTGGCAATTATTTCTGCCAACGTATTAGCCTCGCTATACAGAGGGGAAATGTTGCCAGTCTCCTTGGGACTATCTCGGATGGGACGACTCTAGAGGACATTTTTTATTTATAGTTTAGTTTATTTTTAATTTTATTATTTAGGTAGCTTTTAATTTATATTTAATGTACTATAATTAACTTCGAATAAAATATTTCAGTTCTTAACAATAATATATTTAAAATTAATTTATTCATCAAAAGGGTTAGTAAGTACAAAATAAAAAATTTACATAATAAAAAAGATAAGGAAAGCTGTTAGTTACAACACTAAATCTCTAGTCTGCACACTAGGACATCCAATCATCACGACCACTAACGGGGTAGTCAGAAACCACGCTTTTTCATTTATTTAGCAGATTCACATTTAGCCAACTTTACTATTGGCCCATCACGACAAGTGGCAAGCTCGTCGATGTCTCTAGCGTACCAAACTCGAGAAATATCGCAAATAAATTTCACAAAACTCGGTACCCCCAGTCTAAATCCGCCGACTTAACCGCTAGACCACGGAGGCATTGTATAGAAAACAGAAACTACAACAAACTAAAGTAATTTAAAACTAAGAGTTATTTGAACTAAAAGTGTCAGTGATAACTAAATCTAAAACTATTATTATATAGCATATCAAATATTAGGTTATATATAATATAGGTGTAAAGGCGAAATAAATGGATAGACATCGTCCGATTTTTTTTCCTGGATAGTTGATAGTTCTTTTTTTTTTCAAGTACACTCAGAATTGAAAAATCTTTAGTAATATTGGATTGTGCCAGCGAGAGGGGTGCAAAAATGTTAAATCTTCTTAATTTTTTAGTTGGGCTCGTCCCAATATATTACGTGTTTGGTTGTCCGTGATGGTATGGTAATGTGTCTAGCCAGTAAATTTGCAGGCATTTTGTTGCAAAACTATTTTTTTGAAATCAATGTCTTGTGCTACTGGTTTACTTTACAATTTATTTAAATGATTATTTTTTATTAGACATGCCTTCTTTGCCTTATTATTTTATTTATTTATTTTGTGTAGTAAAGAGTTAAGAAACGTGCCGTCTGCGTCGTCTTTTTTGTATTATTTATTGCTTTGTTATAAATAACTTATTTATGTACTTGTATATGATAAGAAGTATAGAAGAGGCAAGTTTTTTTTTTCAAAACAATTAATATGATATAATTCGGTTACATGGATAGTAAAGGCAATGTTAGTTTTCTTGCTGTATGTGTTCGAATCAGAATCTAATTTTTGATTTGCGTTTTGACCTGGGTATTTAGAGCTGATTTGATCAAAGTATCATCACGACCATGTATCTTTTTCGAGGTGGTTAGAAATCACGCTTTTTAAAGACGCGGATTCACATTTAGCCAGGTTTAGTACGGTATAGGTACGCTATACGAAACTCGAGAAATATTTGACTAAACCGCATAAATGGTCTCATCTATGATGCAAAGGGGCTGGTCTTTTGCAACTCTCATCCCTACAACTGACGAGGGGTCAGTCTGTCTTTACGCCGGGTTTGAGCACCAAATAGTTCTGGAATGGAATCCCACTGGATCTCTGGTAGTTGATGTTTTAGCCTAACACAGACTAGATGTAAAACTACCTACGTCGTCCAGCGTAGTGTTGCCCAATCTTCCAACCAAAAAGAAGACTCTTGCACAGACTTTTTTTCCAAATTTATAAATTTTAATTGCCTGCAACAAATAAAATGTGTTAGATGTGTTTCTTACTTGGTAAAATATATAAATTGAAGCTTAAAAATTTTATTGCCAAATATTTCGCCTCTCTTTGGAGCGGCGTCATCAGTGACAGTGACTGAAGGTCTTTGTCATAAATTTTGAAAAAAGTAATTTTATTTCTTTTAGCAATGGTAAAGGCAATGCACTATATAGTTTTGTATTTATTTTTTAGAAAAAATAAAAAAAATAAAATTTAATTGCGTCGTGTGCGTAATTTTGAATTTTATTTGTTCCTAAGGAAAAATAACGTTTAGGTATTTGGAACTTGGGAGAGCTCGTTTGCAAATAATTTTATTTTAGTATACCTAAATCTTACCTATACCTACTGCCTCGGAGGTCTAGCGGTTAATTCCGTGGATTTAAACTTGGAGGTACAGGGTCGGGACACAATAAATGATTTAATTTATTTGTGATATTTCTCAAGTTTGGTACACTAAAGACATCGCGGAGAGAGATATCCTTAGTACAATTGGAAAATAAAATATATATTGAGTCAGAGTAAGAGTCTTGCAGAAGTCTTGCGCGAGATCAAGACCAAGATTAGGAGTGCAAGACCAAGACTAGATAAGTCTTGGTCTTGCTTTGGTCAACACTAGTCCAGAGGTTAATACTTAGACACCAAGGTTTATCGTTTAATCTTTATGTGATATTTCTCGAATTTCGTACGCTAGAAACATTGATAAGTTTGCTATTTTTCATGATAAGCTTAAAGTTAAGTTGGCTAAATTGGAATTCGCTTCTTTAAAAAACGTGGTTTCTGACTTAAATTTTACAGGTAGAAAAGGAAGGTCTCACAAAAAAATACTGAGTTTAAGAATTAGACTTGCTGATTGACTTGGTTCTGTGCTTTGGGTTGGAGAGGAATGCTCATAACTGGTGCCGGGTTTTGTACGTTAGGTACATGTTCTATGTATGTTACATCGCAGTTGCATAAACTATTGCACTCGAAGCTATGAAATAGTAAAAATAGATGATTGATAACGCGGTAGTGGAACCAACCTCGTCGCGTGCTTATGAGGACGAACTTGATATAAACATATGGATATTGCTTTTGAGGAGACTGACAACATTTACAATACGTTTATACAAAACTTACCTTATTACAAAACTTGTTCCACAAATGTATTGACAGCAGACCTGATTGGGCCCAATTCTTTTAGTAAGAACAAATATTGAACTGGAAGTCCTCTCGCATCAACTTCCACTGCGTAAAGCCGAGTATATGATATGATATGTATTTATTGTTATTGTATATAAAACAAGAAATTTTAACGTCCTATTAATAGATCTGTCAAAAGTGTAAGAAATTATCTATGTTACAAAATCAAAAGTAAAATTGATCTAATCGGAATTTCGCGGCAAATAAGGAAAACTAATTTGTAATTTGTTTATTTCATCAGATAATATCCAAATAGTTATCAACTTCCTTATTAATTTTTGGTCATAAATTGGCGTTTTCTTACAGGTTACTCACTATACAAATACTGTCCACTATAACCCGAAATTGTGTATATGTTATTTATTTATAGACCCTAAGTATTAGCGTAAAAACATATTATAAAATTTTTAAATGCAAAAATGTACACACATCTAATATTTCGTATAAGTTAGATCATAGGTGTGTCCATATGTTTCTAACGTGGTTAAGCAAGATGCGCCGAACAGGTCGCACATCGCTGGTCAACCAATTATCATATCCACTTTCACATCGCCTATCTCACTCCTTGGTCTATCCTTACTTTTAGTATTTTTCCTATGTAACTAATGCTGTCATAGTTATAAATCTAGCACGGAACCTTTAAGATGAACAAGCTCGCAGTAATATCCAATCGTAAGTTCTAAATATCGACGAAATGGGAATTGACAAGACAATGTTTTGTAGACATAAATAATAATAATCAATAAATTAATAGTATAGTATCATCACGACCGTTTCACTTCTGGGGTGGTCAGAAACCACGCTTATGAATAAGGGGATTCACATTTAGCAAACTTTACTATGCCAACCATGACAAGTGGCGAGCTCGTCGATGTCTCCAGCGCACCAAACTCGAGAAATGTCACAAATAAATTAAATATTAATTCAATTTATTTATTTAAATTAAGAAATATTATTGTGTCCCGACCAAGAATAGAACCCGGTACCTCCGAGTCTAAAACCACGCACTTAACCGCTAGACCACGGAGGCAGTTAATAATAAATTAATACTAGCACAAATATATTTTTTTGTTATCACAGCCCGCCCTTAGAACATAGAGTCCCAAACCACCGTCCTTTGACCTACACTCGCCACGCTGGCCAGACGATTCGGCGAGGATATAATGTCAATTATTAATGACAATTTATTAACGATTCTACAAGTTGGTGTTAGTGGAACCGGGACGGCTTAACGTGCTCTCCGAGGCACGGGAACGGTGTTGTTGTAAATCTATGACAAATGTACGTAAGAAAAGTGTATTTCTCATTGGTACATTTACAGGTAGGTACAGGATTCTAAGGAAAGCGATCTTACAACCGAGCCACCATCTTTTTTTTTTGAGAATTGGGTTCATACATTCGATGGAAAATCTAAATAATTAACTCGACGACCTGTTGTCAACAACGCATCAGCTACAGGTCGTGCGGGTAAAGATAAGCAATGCACGCAGTACATATTTTTTATACGCTAAAGAGTGTAATATCCACTACTAACGATTTAAAGTGAGAACAGCCTGTTTGTAAAGACAAAGGCAAATCAAATGCTATCTCTTTCTTGTCAAAAAGGCCAGGCAAGCTAGAGGGAGACGAATCTAGTTATCGCGACGACTTCATTAGAACAACCAATGTACATAATTGTTTTCCATTGTATTTTATCGGCCTCACTGCCTCTGTAGTCTAGCGGTTAAGTCCGCAGATTTTGACTCGGAGGTACCGGGGTCGATTGCTGGTCAGGACATAATAACTTATTTGTGATATTTCCCAAATTTGGTACGCTAAAGGTTAGCTAAATGTGAATCTGACTTTCAATCTTCATCAAAAAAGCGTGGTTTCTGACTACACCGGAAGGGATACGGTCGTGATGATACTTTGTTTATTTTTACTTGATTTTATCGGCCAATATCGTATTTATTTCAATTATCTTCAGAACTATTTAATACTAAATAATAAACTTCCATATTAATGGATATGAAAATGTCACACATTTAATATTATACTTCATTATCACTTTGGGTGCCGTCGTGTTCCTATTGAGACCCGAGTTTTCCTGATATTATGCACTATATCCATCGATGTATATAGATAGGCCCTCACTGATATAAAAACGTTCCCGTAAAACCAATCGAAGTCATGTAGCTGCACCAACTGCGAGATAGCAAGCGTCGAGAGCGCCTAATATTAATATTTATATCGAGCAAAACTAGTCTTTTTGTATGCATTGAGATATAATTTCCGAATAATAAAGCATGTGGCATTATCCTTGCTTTAGAATTGCCCCCCAAAGTTGGTAGGTACACAAAGCAAGCGGCACGTTTTTAAGAGTGCGTTTTGTATTGAATAGGCTTATACATCGATGACTATATCTGTATGCTAGATTCACTCATAAAAAAAATGTTAGTGTGTTGTGTTCATCTTTCATTGCGCGACCTGTACTCCGGCGTCTTATCAGCTACTACCCGTTGTCTATCTGTCTGCATTTCTTTCCTAAACTTTATTGTGAATAATAATTACCATAGGAAACGAGTACTTCCGCATTACTATGGAATTCTAAATGTACATAAAGTAGGTACACAGTGATGAGCAACAATCAGTTAACACTTACAGCTATTAGTGTGTACATAGATACACATATACCATTGAGTTTTAAGAATCCGTTCTGATATTTACAATTTTATATGAAATAGATGTTTACATGGTCAACTTCTCGTGGCTGTAGGGTCAAATCTCGCACTCATATACCCTTATGTCATTGAGTGCCGATCAAGTAGTAAAGGGCAGTTAATCACATAAATGGCATTGGGGTCGCATGTAGTCTATCTTAATTCTGACTTGCCTGGTGGGTTACTGCTGTACCAGGTATTGTAATCTCATAGGTACTGATAACTAAATTTAAAAGGTTATTAATTGATCGTTGTGGTGCAGTTCTGTATATGTTTTATTTTGTAAATCTGATTTAGCTAAGTTTTCCTTGCAGATTCCTTTCTCAGTCAGATTAAACATTAACAGGTCACTGGAATCTGCTAAGCTGCTGGTCTTCTGCTAACAGCTTACTTATTGGACCACTTTGCTGCTTAGTCTTCTACTAGCAGGAGTAGAATCATTCAAAATAATTAAATTAATGACGTTTCATAAATGGCTGTAATAGGTTTACGTGAATAAAGATATTTTGACTTTGACTTTACTGTAAGATGTAATATTTTCTGTGCAATAAAGAATTTATCTATCTATAAAGGTGAATGTCTGTGTGTGTGTTCCCTAAACATTGCAAAACTACTTGACCGATCGGGATGAAACTTTGGGAATATGTTGTGTGAACATCGGGAAATCATTTCTGACACGTTAGATTGCATAATAAGTAAATCTTAATATATAAAACAAAGTCGGGTTTGTTAGAAACTTATAACTCGAGAACGGCTGGACAGATTTAAACGGTTTTTGATTTGTTGGATTTGTCTCCGTCCCGAATAGCAGAATATCTATAAATAAAATTGAAAAATTGAAGAAAAAAATAAAATAAAAGAAAATCATTATCCCATAAAAAAAAATTCATACATACATATCTTCACGCCAAATCCCTTGCGGGGTAGGCAGAGACAATTAAGCGCCACTTGTCACGATCACGACATACCTCTTTCGCTTCTTCAACATTCATCAACCTCTTCATACATGCCCTTTTGTTTCGATGGCTCTTTAATGCACCTTCAGCTATTGTTTTACTTATTTGATCGTGATAGGTGAGTCTTGGGCTGCCAGGGCCTCTTTTACCCACAACTTTCGCATTATATATCTGGTTCGTCAATCTCTCTTCAGTCATCCTTTCAACATGCCCGAACCATCGGAGCATGACTTTCCTTATTTTTGTCCCTATGCTTTCTTTCATACCTACCTTTTTACGTATTCATTACGTATGCGTAAAAAAATTCGTGGGTTAAAAATTGCTAACTAAGGTTTACAAACATTCAATGACTGTTTAGGCTGTACGAAGTTCGCCGGGTCAGCTAGTAAAGTTATAAGTATAGATTAAATCATATTTCTGGACTAGTAGGTGTTGTTGTAAATGAGAAGGCGTGGATAAATGCAGAATAATATAATAAACATAAAACAGAAAATTGGTATAAACAAAGTGACAGCGATAGATGAACGACAGATAACCACAGACTAGGGTATCCTTATAAGTTGTCGAAGCTACCAGCCAATACTGAACTTCAACAGTAGGCTCAAAGGCCTACGCTCTCCACGCTGCTGGCTAAACAAGTTGGTTGAATAGGGTATATACCTAGTTAATGATAAGAATGATATTTTTAACGTGTCAATACTCAAGGAGCTCAAAATCTCTACTAGGCTGTCTTCCATCTGCCTAAAACGAGTCCTTGAGTATTTCGGCCATATAGTCAGTAAAACACCTGGTAACCTGGAAAGGCTTGTAATCACAGGGAAAGTCGAAGGCAAAAGACCGCGTAGCCGAAGCCCCCAACGCTGGTCTGACCAGATCCGCACCTCACTAAATACCCAGATGCACAATGCTCTACATGCAGCCGTGAACAGACCCGGTTGGCGCAGCATAGTCCGGTCCCGTCCCTCGGTCACGACCCTTAGCAGTGAGGAGAACGACTCAAGGAGGAGGATGATATTTTTTAAGTATTTAAAAATAAAACATTAAATAACAAAAAAATTAAATAAACTACACTACAAATAAAACTAAAAAAAATTTGCGTTCCCCCGTTGAACTGGCTGGCTGACCCTTTAAGAAAAATATTATCTTATTAATTATTTCTAAGTCGTTAAAAATAAAATAGATAGATAGATAGATAAATTCTTTATTGCACAAAAAAATAAAAAAAAACATTCCAATGTACATAGGCGAGCTTAATGTCTACGCATTTTCTAACAGCTAACCTTTGGGAGAGTGAGAAGAGAGTTAGGGTGCATGTGTATAAAAATATTTAGAAACTATTATTTAAAATTACTAACTAAAATACTTATCAACTAAATAAACAATAAATTACATATGGAAATAATAATATATTTTATACTTATATAATATACTTACACAATATATATATATATATATAAGATACATCATACATATTGTCATGTTATGCGGTCTTGTTTTGCTTTTCATGTAAGTGCTTGGTGGTAAAATATTCATACATAAAAAAATGTTTATGGTTTTCAAAGTTCTTTCTTTTATTCTTTCATCTATGAACAAAGAAAGGTATTTTATTGTAGTGTTTAACCAATATCGTTGGCTAATTAACGTGAACATTCCGTACTTACGCCGTTTGTTCAATAAATTATAACCTTTCTGTTACTTTGCTACAATTGTTCAATGTTCTTTGCTAATTTGCTTTGTAAAGATTAGATTAATTAACGATGGTAATTTGAAGATGCTTTACAGCTTTTTAGAGATTTTCCAGGGGTTTTATTAAAAAGTAGTTGCTAGGACCGGCTTCGACCATATTAATTAGTGGTTAGTTATTTTTTAAATTTTTTTTTTTTTGGATATACTGGCAAGACATGTTACCTTAAGCCCACCTGATGGTAAGTTTGCAACTGGATCAGAAACTGTAGCTAAATATGAATCTCATTCTTTATAAGCGTGGTTTCTGACAACCCCGAAAGGGAAACGATCTTGATGATATTTTACTTTGTAAAAAAATATTATTTTTTCCCGACCAGGATTCGAAGCCGGTACCTCTGAGTCTAAATCCTCGCATAACCCAAAAAAGTCGCATAACTTCGGTGTAATTTTACATTATGAATGACATACCATCACAGCCGCGGCGTGGGAGTGCTTGCAAAGTGTAAACAACCATGTTGTCACGTGTCTCATCCAACGTTTATCATGGTGATAGATGAGGAAGGCCACTGACCCCACAAGCACACCGAAAAAGCTCATTTTGTTTGATAGATTACCGACTTTCGATTTGATTTTTAAGCGAAGGATTTTGCTAATTGTAATTAATAGGTAATTTTATATATGTTTCTTACTTGGTAAAATATATAAATTGAAGCTTAAAAAATTTATTGCCAAATATTTCGCCTCTCTTTGGTGATGATGATATTTTTCTAAAAAATAAATACAAAACTGTATAATGCATTGCCTTTACCATTGCTAAAAATAAAATTATTTTTTCAAAATTTATGACAAAGACCTTCAGTCACTGTCACTGATGACGCCGCTCAAAAAAGAGGCGAAATATTTGGCAATAAAATTTTTAAGCTTCAATTTATATATTTTACCAAGTAAGAAACACACCTAACACACTTTATTTGTTGCAGATAATTCTATATATGGTGTGTAATTTTAAAATGTATACACCATATACATATTTATAATATAGTAATACAGTATTTTAAATACATTTATAGTTTTGATGTTTAGATTTTAGTAATTGAAATATTATATAATATAATATATATTGTAGGAGGTAACAAATAAATTTAACCACATTGGCGACTAGTTCAAAATATTGATGTAATTAACTGCGTCCGTGGATTAAGACTCGGAGGTACCGGGTTCGATTCCTGGTCGGGACACAAACATATTTATTAATGTAAATAAATACATTAATATTTAATTTATTTGTGATATTTCTCGAGTTTGGTACGCTGGAGACATCGACGAGCTTGCCACTTGTCATGATTGGCGTAAAGTTGGCTAAATGTGAATCCGCTTATAAGCGTGGTTTCTGACCACCCCGAAAGGGAAACGGTCGTGATGATACTTTACTAACCCTGGCAGCGGCCTCGGCCTATCGGGGTTGTTTCCGCTCACCGTCACTCTTATGGAACATCGTCTTGTTTGGGTCGCAAGTGGGTGATTTTTTGTAAATATGTACTTTATAAACTAAAAAATAAATAAAAAATATGTAGAATCTATTGAGAAAATATTTTGTAAATATATTAATTTAATATTTTGTATTTTGTAAGCATTTTTTTTTTTATAAGGTCAAAATAAAAGAAGAAAGGACACATTTCTAAGTATTCCATGGATTCACCGTGCGGGTGCCGGGTCCATCGTGTGTGAGAAAGAAAGATTACTAAAACAGTGTTTCGGGCTTGCGACCATAGGCTGGTTTACTTCTTTATTTTATTGCTCAATAAGACACTCACCATCTACCATTCTGCTATTTTTTCAAATCTCGTTTCCAAAAAAGCTCGTTCCATAAATGTATGTAGGTGTTTTCAAATTAAATGTTTGCCCTAATGAAAGAACACACCGTAACGAAATTCCCACGCCAATCGGCGTTATCCAACAACCTAAGCGTAATCAACATTTTTAATTATTCCAAGACCATTTTGTTTTTTGTAGACTAAGATTAAACTAGCAGTCCTGTATTTTGTTACTTAAGCGCAAAAGTTTTTTTTTTTTTTTATTATTTATTCAGGAAACATACAGATCTTAAATCATAATTACAACAATTCTAAAAGTTACACAATCCAGCAAAGTTTCCACTTAAATATCAAATATAAATTTTGCAAAAAAATATTATAATAATAGGGATAAGCTTAAAAACAATACCTATAGAACAAACACAACTAAATAATATACATATAAGTATATAGTAAAATAATGGAAAATGAGAAAAAAAAAAAAAAAATACTGCAGCTCTATTCTGTTACCTAAGCGCAAACGTTATCTAATATAATCTGTTAACTATATATATATATACCGCCTCGGTGGTCTAGTGGTAACAAACGTCATTAACTCGGGAGGTCGTGGGTTCGATTCCCACCGGGGGCAAGTTGTATATTGTATAATTTGTCTCGGTCTGGGTGTTTATATGTATAATATGTATATATTTACAAAAAAATGTATAATATGTAGTTTATCAACCATCTAGTTTCCGTAACACAAGCCTCGTAGCTTACTACGGAAACTAGATGGCGCTGTGTGACCTGTCTGGAAATATATATATATATATATATATATATATATATATCTATATATTTATTATATATATATATATTGATATTTGCACGGCCGCTGTCAAGGTCGAGCGCTTATAGAGTTGAGAATTGAATAATATTTTGTAATTATGACGCAACTTAAATAACGAAATCCATTAATAACCTTTGCGACTAAGTAACATGGTTAAATTTTAAACTCTAATGCAAAAAAATATGCTTAAATACTGTTCAGAATAGCGATTCTATCAGGATGGGTCTAGAGGTCATAATAAGATAAAATCATGAGTTTTTTTTTCGTTTTTTTTCTCTTTTAATGAAATAAACACTGTAACGCAATTCCCACGCCAATCAACGTGCTTGATTATTAATACCATTTATTTTTCAAGTTTTTTGGAGAGATGAATAAATCTAGCAGCCTAGCCTTTATAACATTAAGCTCAAAGGTGAAATTTTAAATTAAAGAAGGAATGATAAAAAAATCCGAAACCAAATATACGAATACCCTAATCAAATATCGTCGGTAACCCTACACTGCGAACCTTAACAGGAGGTTCCCACTATGATACATCTCCACCCACTCAGCAGGTAAGGTCTCAGAGACCCAATTGTCCAAATATTCGCACCGGATATCCGACCTTGAGGTCAGGTTACATTTGTAACTTAAAACGAAGATGCTAGTCCGTGAAATGTAGTTTTTTTTTGACATGTGACAACGCGCCACCTGATGGTACGCGAGGTCCAAATTAGGCAGAGATTTAGTTTCGTTTAACATTGATTTTAACGCTAGAATCATCTATGTACATACATCTATGTATATCATGTATGTACTAACATGTTTTAAATTAATTAGGTTTTTCATTAGAATTATTATCACAGACCCTATATAGAACAGAGAGTCATTAAAATCCACCGGTGACGATCAGCATTAATGAACATATGTTAAAAAAAAACAAACAATAGTTTAAAGACAGCCTCCGTGGTCTAGTGGTAACAAACGTTGCCGTGAACTCGGGAGGCCGTGGGTTCGATTCCCACCGGGGGCAAGTTGTACATTGTATAATTTGTCTCGGTCTGGGTGTTTAGATGTATAATATGTATATATTTACAAAAAAAAGTATAATATGTAGTTTATCAACCATCTAGTTTCCGTAACACAAGCCTCGTAGCTTACCACGGAAACTAGATGGCGCTGTGTGACCTGTCTGGAAATATTTATTATTTATTATTATTATTTATGGAACGAGCTTCCAAGATGGCATCAACAATTTTATTGTTGCGCAATAAAAAGAGTAGGCCTGCGTCGGTCGCAAGCCCGAGACACCATTCTTCTCCTCTCTCTTTCCCTTACACTATGGACTCGACAACTACACGGTAAATCCATGGATTATTTTCTAGAATATTAAATATAGTTATTTTTATATGTATGTAAGTTATAAGCTATTTATCGATGAGTCATTGGTTGCCTGATAATAATAGTTTTAATATTATAACCTGTTAATTTCTAAAAAACTATGTTTAATTAGGTAGACAAAACAAAGCACCATATGACTGTCTGTTGCGGCCTTAAACGTTTTTACTAAAGCAGGTGGCAGACATCCAAGACAATCTGTGCCTGCGAATACTCGTATTATAAAAACTTAGGAAGTAGAGTGGGCGAGACAGGGAGAGGATTAGAAAGAGAGAACTTCATGTCTTTCCGTTTCCGTTTTGCTGTAAAAAAGATTTAGGACCATCTGTCATGATTTCGGTGGGAAATTTTCTGGTTATTATTTTTTGATGCGTAGGGAAAATAATGTCTTTGTCCTATCTTTACGGCCAGTTGCAGAAAGGCTGATTATCTCTTCACATGCTTAAAGTATGCTTATGAGGCACGCTATTGGCCTAAATAACCAAAATGACAAGCTAACTACCAATCACGTTGCTTATATCGAAATATTGATCAGAGATTATTTAAATTATCCTTTTTGTTATATGTTGTATCCGTTAGATATATATTCGGTGTTTATTGTTATAAAATAATAGTGCATTAAATAATTTAAATATATATTTTAAAATAACTGTTATTTGAGCAAAGCTTATGTGCGTTTCATCGAGAACTTTTTTTTCTATTTTTAGACTCGGAAGAGCATTCTTTAATTATAAATCATTTTCGGATGTTCCATCTTCTTGAAAATAGGTCATAAAAAACATATACCCCTATCCTGGGTTACAAAAAATTAGTACGCGTATTTTAATTCAAATCAGTTTTTTTTTCATTCTTTCATTACAGCCTCTAGAACACAGCGTCCTAGACCTGCACTGTTGGAGATGGGCCTTCCAGAACATATATCTCGAGAATTTGGCCTACACTTGCCACGCTGCGAGCTGGTCAGACGGGTTGGCGAGGATCTCATGACATTTTTTTATGACAATTATTTAACGATTCCATAAGTTGGTATTAGTGGAACCGGGACCGACAGCTTAACGTGCTCTCCGAGGCACGGGTACGTTGGTGTTGTAAATCTATTACAAATGTACGTAAGAAAAGTGTATTTATCATTGGTACATGCCGGAGGGGGTTTGAACCGCCCTTTGTAGGATTTTTAAGGAAAGCGTTCCTAAAACCGAGCTACCACCACGCCTTTATTATACTACCTTACCTTACATCTATTTATTTGTTTATTATTAAATTATTTATTGCAAAAATAACTTTAAAAGTAATGTACAAGGACGACTTTTTTTTTTAAGACGGAGATCGCAAAATCATCAATGATACGAAGGGCCACTGCGGGAGGTGCATGCCCGACTTACCGTGAGGCCTCATAAGACCCCAAGACGCCAACGGACTAAAACCTTATAAACCGTCACACTTTCGTTTCTCTTTTTGAAGGCACTCGTTCGCCGCGTTCATGCTTGCATGCGAAGCAAAAAGTCCACTCAACCAGACCCAACCTGAGGGGTAGCGGTCTGCGATGAAGCCATCGAGGGGGAAATGGGGGACGAAGACAGCGGCTGCTGGATCGGCAACTGGAACGGTAGGATGGTCGAGGGTTCCTAAGGTTGGCGGACAGAGGACTTGGTTTATACCAGCTAACCTTTGGAAGTGTGGCAGAGAATTGAGGGCGCATTAGCATAAATACAGCTACTTAAAAATAATTAAATATTATTATGGATTGGTGATTACATACAATAATTTACCAAATAATATTAATAAAAATTATAATGCATAGGTACTCGTAGTTATCATGACAAATTATTTTGTTTATTTAAAGAGTGAGCAATAAGTAAATTCTTTTCTTTTACATTTTGACCCCCACCCTTATTCTCCGATTCCGTCCATTTTGGGTTTATGAGGTACTATACAAAAGAGTTTTCGAATTGCCTCAGAAAATCAAATATGTATAATGTTGCTTTTTCTAGACTGAAATTAAGCACCATTGCGAAACGATAAGCGATCGAACCTAAATATGTATGATACATTCAACGCCATCTTCCTAATAAGTAAATACCTAATATATAAATAGAAAGGTTGTTTATAAAATATATTAAACTTTTTAAACTTTCGTCCACATTCATAATAGTTTTTATAGTTTTAACGCGTCTTTACGCGATTTACCTTAAAGACGTTTCTTCCGACGTTTCAGCCAAGTTGCATTGGCCGTGGTCACGGGTCGGCTGGAGCTATGCGGTGTAATCTCGTACATACTGGGCGGTAAATGTAAACCTACCCACTTATATAAAACTACTTATATAAAATTAATGTTTTTAATTTCCAAATAATAAAGTGCCTACCTAAATATTAAAATTAACTAATTTTAATTCAAACAAACAATTAGACTCATAGTACTTCCACACAGTTTATTTTAAGTAACCCTTTTTATACCAGAATTATGTTCATTATGTTGTTTTTTATTATGTTGGTATCTATTTTTATGAAGTTTCCAACATGTGGCGTGGGTTCATCCCTTATATTGTTAAATAAGATTTGTGGCCATTTTACACCTTTTAAGATCCCGATAGCTAAAGATATTTTAATGTACCTTAAGATTGATTACTTACTAATAATTTGCGATAATGTTTTATTGAATTTTTACCTTACCAGTTTAACTAACTACATTGTATAATATTTTCTACTATCAGCCGGCTGCAGCAGTTATCTTATATTGTTGTTTGTGTTTTATTCTGCGGATAGATGATGAATTAGGTGATAGGGAAGGCAAAGGGTCTAGCCCATACAGCCAAGTCTGACGTAATATATCTTTTTTTATCTTTTGAGTTAATGAATTTCATGAAGAGAAATTTGATGATAACAAATTCCCGATGTTGGAGAATTTGATGCTTTTCTAGAAGTCACTCGTGACATTATAACCCAAACACGTCAGGTATAATATGGGAGTTCACATCCAATATTTAAACTTATTTTTATCGTTTTTTTATAATTATTAAAATTGTAGCACATTATTAAACAAAACAACACCACTTTTGACTAACAATACCTACAGTAAATTAATTGACAAAACAAAAACTTGCTCTGACATGTCCGCGCAAAATGGCACGATGGACTCCTTTTTGTTTGTGTTCTCTTCTCCTGATGGATGATGAATGAGGTGATAGGGAAGGCAAAGGGTCTAGCACACCCATGTCTGTCGTATTATATTATTACATTTTCATGACCTAATAAGGTTACCATGAAATTCCAGATGTTGCAGAATGTGATATTTTTCTTGGAATCACTCGCGGCATTATCGCCCAAACACGTCGGGCATAATATGGGAGTTCACAGCACGGGAAAACCCCCATCGTATACAGACCAAGTTATCGTTTTGCATAATTATTCACATTGTAGCTCAGTATTAAAGAACAACAACACGACACACAACAATATCCACAGAAAAGTAATTTACAAAACAACAACTTGCACTTGACATATGTCCGTGAAAAGTGGTATTCTGAAGATTATTTTCGTTTAGCAAAGAATATCGCGTAAGTCAATTTGACACTTAATAGTAAATTAAAATAATTATTTAAAAAAATAATTTAGGTATCTAACGTATTATCACGACCGTTTTCCTTTCGGGGTGGTCAGAAACCACGCTTATAAATAAGCGGATTCACATTTAGCCAACTTTACTATAGGCCAATCATGACAAGTGGCAAGCTCGTCGATGTCTCCAGCGTACCAAACTCGAGAAATATCACAAATAAATTAAATAATTATTAAATGCATTTATTTACATTAATAAATATTTTTGTGTCCCGACCAGGAATCGAACCCGGTACCTCCATGTCTAAATCCACGGATTTAACCGCTAGACCACGGAGGCAGTTTTTATATATTTATATTATATATTATTATTATATACAACACCTATTATTAATTTGATCATAAGAATTGTTAAATTCAAACAACTCTTTGTAAAATTTAATTTAACTGCCTCCGTGGTCTAGCGGTTAAGTCCGTGGATTTAGACTCGGGGGTACCGGGTTCGATTCCTGGTCGGGACACAAAAATATTTATTAATGTAAATAAATATGTACATTTAATTAATTAATTAATATTTAATTTATTTGTGATATTTCTCGAGTTTGGTACGCTGGAGACATCGACGAGCTTGCCACTTGTCATGATTGGCCTATAGTAAAGTTGGCTAAATGTGAATCCGCTTATTTATAAGCGTGGTTTCTGACCACCCCGAAAGGGAAACGGTCGTGATGATACTTTACTTTACTTTTTTTCTTTGTAAAATCATACAAATTATTTGTACGGTAGGTATTGTTTGCTAAGCGGCGATATACATACATATGTACCTATTCCTCCCGGCGACGCCAGGTATAACTTTTAGTGTATCATCATAATACAGTCAATGACAGCAAAGGGTTGGTTAGCTTATGATTAATGACAGTTCTTAACTAATTGTAAAATAAACTATGGTGAACGTGACCAAAATAGAAGTTTTAGAGTAGACGAGAGAAGACATTTTTTTTAGCATTCCATGGATTGAACGTGCGGGTGCTGAGTCCATCGTGTGGAAACTTTAAATTAAATAAACTATATTATATTAAAAATTAAATAAAAAGTTATTTTTGAAATTTTATTTTCACACCAAATTTTCAAGGCGTTGTCATAACAGATCGTCAACACCTCGGGGGACAAAACGGCTGGGCAATATTTGGGCCAAAGGATCAGCATTGCCATTCAACGTGGCAATGCCAGTATCCTTGGCACTTTGCACATTGGCAGCGATTTGGAGCAAATTTTTCATTTATAATAATTTTTATTTAGATTTTTCTTCATTTTAGTTTTTAGTTGTATTTTTATTTATTAATTAGGTTTATTTTTATTAATAGTCATTTATGTTTTAAAATGTAAGTTTTTAGTTTAAAAAGTTATTTATTTATTTATTGAAATAAAAACCGTAACCCTTGGTGTGGTCAGAAACCACGCTTTTTAAAGAATTCACGTTTAGACAACTTTACTATACATCATGACAAGTGATACGCCCGTCGATGTCTCTAGCGTAACACACTCAAGAAATATCACAAATAAATAAAATAAAAATGTGTACCGACTAGGAATCGAACCCGGTACCTCATTGTCTAAATTTAGTGTCTTAAGCGCTAGAACACGAAAGCAGTCAAAGTCGAAAACTAAATTGAACCTAAAAAAACTTGGAATATAAAATTTGAATATGTACTTACAGATGCATGGCATGGTGCCCAATACACTGGCAGCATTAAACCTCTGAATTAAGTTACTTAATTTCTGAGAGAAAAAAACTGACAGACCTATATTGTCACCAGAGGCGTCAATGACCCTTGGAACAATTTCTTTATAGACCGCTTTTAATTCATCCCCACGATTCCGTAATTTATATTAATATACTTAAAAACTCTCATATACTCGTAAATCTATGACTCCCTCAAAGGTTAGCTGGTAGAGAATACCTAAATAGTGTTATGCGCGATTATGTACATCATTTTATTTTGTTTATTTTACAATAAATATTATTATTATCTAAAAGCTGTTATGAATACAATATAAATACTAATTCCTAAATTACCTAAATAATAATTGCAAGTTTAATAATTTTATTAGTTGTATCAAATCAAATTTAAAAAAAAACTTTTAGTTTTACCAAAAATCAAAGTGGTAGTGTAGGTACATTCAACAGGTGGTAAACAAAATATGGGGTTGCTAAATCGAAGGGTCCAGCGTACAAGCAAACAAGTACAGTCAACAACAGGCTATGGAATATTACAATGTTGACTTGCATATAATGACGGGCCTTAAAATTGGACGCAGTTACGCAAAAAATATCCAATCCACTATTTTTACAAAATTTATTATTAATGCCAATCATACCCTTACGATGATATCTTTAATATCAAGCACGATCCAGATAAAAATACCGTTTATGACATAATCTAAATGTAGGACTAATTAAATTGTACTGTAAATTATAGATTTAGTGTAATTGAGACCCCACAATACCGGCCTTCCTAGTGTGGGTCTCCAATAGAAAAACATGTACATAGGATTTTATTGAAAATAAACGACTATTATTATTATTAATCTAAATAAATGATAAAGATTGATGATGAAACTCTAGAACAGTATGTAGGGATATTGAAAGAAGAGAGAAAGAAAAAAAAAAGAGTGAACGCAGGAAATAGTGTTAACGGTGCCCTGGGGTCACTGATCGCCAATCGAAATGTCAGTGACACAGTGTCGACTTGCCATACACAGTGCCATGCTGGTGCCAACACTTATGTATGGAAGACAGACGTGGATATGTCAGAATACGCTAGAGAGTAGACTTAATGCAGTGGAAATAAGGTCAGATAAATTCATGCCGGCATAGTTTTAGGGACCATCAGTCATGAGTGTCTGATTTCAGTTGCTAAATTTCATGGACCTTGCACGCCACTTACCATCAGGTGGGCGCAAGGTCATGTCGTGCTATTATAAATAAAATGCCCGATCCTGGCAATATTAATCAATGTTCATGTAATTTACAATCAAGCAACACGTCCGACCTATCAATTTTAACCTTTATGATCCTTGTGATAAAGCTTCATTGTGACTTTAATGACAATGTAATAATTTTTTTTTTGTCTGTAATGTTTATTTACAATAATTTGTCACGTATAATAACATACATTATGTTTTACTTTACTCCGATAAGTTATATAATATTCTAATTTGCAATATTTCGCGCTGAAAATAGGTTTTCATCATCACATCGCCGTCCCCGGATAATAAAATAATAACCATCATCATCAAGACCGCATTGGGTTGATCAGAAATCACGCTTTTTAAAGAAACGGATTCAAATTTAGCCACTTTACTATAGGCCTATCATGACAAGTGACAAGCTCGTCGATGTATCTAGCGTACGAAACTCGAGAAATATCACAAATAAATTATTGGGTCTAGACCAGAAATCGATCCCGGTACCTCCGCTCTAAATCCACGGACTTAACCGCGAGACCACGGAGGCAGTCAGGTTAGGTATTCCAGGTCAAAAGTATAAAAATATGGTAAATGGTAAGTACATCAATAGATTAGACAAAGTTGTCGTTTACCGAAAAAAATTGAAAATCCATTATTTTGAAATTTAACCTTCAAAATCAACATCGTCAAACTTAAATAACTTGTTTTGCAGATTTGGGATCTATAGGGAATTTTTAGTATATTTACCGGAATACTTTTACGAGTACAAGAACTTATATGCTACATTCTACGCTTGTTTTTGTTATATTAAATATAAATCCATCAAATAATATATACCTATTATTACCTTGCCTATTACGGTTGTAAGAACGCGTTCCTTAAATCCTACAAAGGTCGGTTCAAACCCACCCGGGATGTACCAATGAGAAATACACTTTTCTTACGTACATTTATCATAGATTTACAACACCACCGTTCCCGTGTCTCGGAGAGAACGTTTAGCCGTCGGTCCTGGTTCCACTAATACCAACTTGTGGAATCGTTAATAAATTATAATAAAAAATTGACATCATATCCTCGCCGTCTGGCCAGCGTGGCGAGTGTAGGCCAAATTATCCAGATTTATGTTCTGGAAGGCCCATCTCCAGCAGTGGAGGTCTAGAACGCTGTGTTCTAGGGGGCTGTAATGATAATGATGACTACCTTGCTTTTAAAGAAGAAAAAGTGCAAACATGCATACAGACAAAGTTTCTTTTAGATTTAGATTATTACTAAATTAATAGGATATGTATCTATATGTATTATCTTATAATTTACAACTTTAGATAATGACTCGTCATATCTCAGGGGTTACAATTTAAAATAAGAATGCTTGAATAAAGAGTACAAGGGATGCGCGGCCGCTGTTTCCGCCACGAACGGGTTGCCAGCTCACATGCGCCACAGATTTCCGGTACCCAAGACGCTCCTAACACCTGGCCAAGACTAACCTTTTTTAATAAAAACCCCTTCAATTTTAAGGGGACTTATACCCCTTTCGTTCGATTTTTTACGTAACGCAGCCGCCATTTTAATTATGTCTTGTCTACGCTCTGATGGTCTCCAATCCTATACTCGGGGTCTTTTATTGTACATTGCGTTTTATTATGTACCAAGCTTGTGTTTAATTTAACGAGAAAACGCAATGTACTATGATTCTATTGAACGCTGGAATGCATGTTTCGCGAGGATTCGATACAATTGTACCTACAGCTTGGCGTTCTATTTTTAAAATTTGGTTTGTTTTTTAAAGAAGGTATTTTTTGCATAACCCATTTTTAGATAGTATCGCCTTGTGAATTAGGTTTTTAAAGGGTTAATAGTGTTTTTTGGTGTATTTTTTATTATGCAGATGGCGGAATTTGCTATTTTTACGTTAGCATGTGCCTGATCGCGACAGACGGTGATGTCACTTCGTTATTTGGTTAACTTTAACTAGAAAAGCTATTCTGTGTTTTTGTCACACATAAAGAACTTCGCGTCTGGATAGGTCTATATTTGGAAGTTGCAGACGATGATTTCAACAATTTGCTTTGTTGTGATTTAAATAAGTTTATGAACTCGCTACAAGCTTAAAATAAAGCGTAAACGATGACTATTTAGTTAGTTAATGTACGTAATTAAGCGTATATTACATATTATTAATATTTATATAAACTTTGACAAAATAGGTATAAACTCGTATGGTAAACTTCTACGAGTACATCACGACTGTAATCCCCTGCGGGGTAAACATTAATTAAGCATTTCCAGAACATGAGATAGAGATAGAGCTGAGCTGAAGTGGATCCTAGCTTTGTGAAGCGCTATTATTCCAGTAACAGCGTATAAGATAGTCACTACAATATTGTAGTCGAAACTAATTCAATAATAAAAAATAAATCATAAAGATTTAAAAGATCGCCATGTCAAACAAATGTAAAAACTCTAAATAATTAATAGATTCTCAAAGATAAATCATGAATTCAACCTTTGTACGGTTTTTGACGCGAACTATTACGCGGGCTTGTTTTTAAAAAGTAAATACAAATATTTGCGTCCAGTTCGAAGACATACAAGTCTTATTTTAAACTGTTTTTTTTTATCGACTTTTTTATATATTCTTCTATTTTATTTTCTCATTAAAACCTCGCTAACCCGTCTGGCCAGCGAGACGTGTATAGGCAAAAATCTCCAGAAATTCCTAGAAGGCCCATGTCCTACAGTGGGAGTGTAGAACTCTGTGTTCTATAGGCTGTAATGATGATGATGATGATCTTTACGCGTTTAAACGTTAGGCCATAAGGTAATACAGCCTATGTACCTACTGTTTGTATGATAAGACAATAACAGACAAAACATTATCCAAATTTACTACAGGCCCATCATGACAAGTAGCAAGCTTTGAGAAATATCACAAATAAATAATAGAGGAAAATAAATGTTTTTGCTATTTTAATCTGTCTAAAATTAGGTAGGTATATGAGTTAAAAATATTTACACAATATAAAATTAAACATTAAATTATAAATAAAATAAAATACACAAATATACCAAAAAAAAATTAAAAAAATATAAATGTAGATAGGCATAGTGTGCCGAGGCTGACCCTTTGAACAAAATATTCTCAACTCAAAGGGTGACCCGCCGCCAAGCGGAGTTTTTTTCCAAGCTCATAAGAGCACACCAGAGCCTCCTCGGACCACAGACCGATCGTTTCGACTGAAAAAGGGTTGAAGTGGTGATTTATGATGATCTCCGCGTACCTACTTGTTGCGTTTCAGGCGCGCGGATGACTCTCTTAAAAATTAATTATTGTGTCACGACCAGCAATCGAAGCCGATACCTCCGAGTCTAAATCCACGAGTTTAACCGCTAGACTACGGAGGCAGTTCAAAGTACCTACCTTATTTCTGTTTTTTTTTTAAATCAATTTTTTTGGACCTGTATTCTTTTTGTCTGGACACCCAGAAATAATAGTACGTAGACATAATTTGACTGAGACAGATGCCCGTTGTCTGGCTAATGGTTGGGAGAAAGTGATTGGACCGAGAATTTTTGCATTCACTACTCACACTATGACCTGACCTTTAGTGCATTAACTCTGATTGGTGTGAATACGCTTTTATATTTTCAGAGGGATTTTTGGTTAGGTTTTTTTTTATTAAACGTATGAACCGAAAAAAAGTATCATCACGACCGTTTCTCTTTCGGGGTGGTCAGAAACCACGCTTATAAATAAGCGGATTCACATTTAGCCAACTTTACTATAGGTCAATCATGACAAGTGGCAAGCTCGTCGATGTCTCCAGCATTCCAAACTCGAGAAATATCAAAATAAATTAAATGTATTTATTTACATTAAAAAATATTTTTGTGTCCCGACCAGGTATCGAACCCGGTACCTCCGAGTCTTAATCCACGGTGTTCACCGCTAGACTACAGAGGCAAAAATAAAATAGTTTCTAATTATTATTTCAATAAGATATGCCTATTTGAAGAAATGTTATTTGTCCTATCCTTGAACCTAATACATGCTCACGCTAATCCAGCTAGATGGACACACGATATTTAACATCTGTCTATGAAAAATTATCATACATTCATTGAATTATGCTTTGAATTTGACTGAATAATTTCCAAACAGGTGATTCAACTGGGCTTGGGTTACCGTTACAATTAATCGCTTGGGTATTTCTTGCACATACCTAGATGCTATGCTGACGCAGTATAAATATATTCGTCATTTGTTGACACATCCTTTAACTCAGTCAAATGGGCTTGTATAATACATTTATTTTTTTAACTAGCACGACATGTGACTTTGCACCCACCTGATGGTAAGTGGCGTGCAAGGTCCATAAATGTTAGCAACTGAAATCAGACACTCATGACTGATATCAGTCCCTAACACTAAGCCGGCTTGACTAGATGCTTTTTCACACTTCGCTTGAAGGACTTCAAGTTACAGGACAGTGGAAACACATAGGCAGGAAGAGCTTTCCACATCTTGATTGTGCGACAAATGATTTAACTTTGCCTTTGAACATGGGTATATTATTGGACCCATAAAGCTAATAGAAAATAATAATAATTAGTTATTTGTGTGGTCCCGTCTCGTATAGCACGTGCCTTGCCGTTGCAGCTGCATTTACAAAAACAAGGAAGCGCTGGTTTTGATGTAAGTTCGACTTGGCATCACTGACTTAAACGGCTAAAACTATTACCTGACGAAAATGGCTTGTTTCATTAATTCCATTTCATTACAGCCCCTAGAACACAGAGTCCTAGGCCTCCACTGTTGAAGATGGGCCTTCCAGAACATGTATCTGGAGAATTTGGCCTACACTTGCCACTCTGGCAATTGGTTGGCGAGGATCTGATGTCAATTTATTAACAATTCCACAACTTGGTATTAGTGGAATCGGGACTGAGGGGCTTAACGTGCTCTCCGAGGCAAGGGAACGGTGGTGTTGTAAATCCGAGACGTACGTAAGAAAAGTCTCATTGGTACATGCCGAGGGGGTTTGAACCGCGTTCTTACAACCGAGCCACCACCGCAGTTTATTGTGATCTCTTTATAATAATAATAATAATAAAATTTTATTTCAGAATAAATTTCATATGTGTTAGTAACAATTTTTAAAGAAATCTTATAATATCTAGTGTTAGTAAAAATACAAAATTATAATACAAAAAATATTTTTTTTTCCTTTTCTGGGCACCAGGTCACCTGCTGACATGCAGGCGTATCCAGTGCCCCGAGAACGGAGAGTCCCACCTATCAGCCCACACGGCCAGGATGCTGCTGCTTTTTATTTTTTTTGGTTCTCTTCTCCCGATGGATGATGAATGAGATGATAGGGAAGGCAAAGGGTCTAGCCCATACAGCCAAGTCTGACGTAATATATCTTTCTTTTTAATGAGTTAATGAGGTCATCATCAAATTCCAGATGCTGCAGAATTTGATGCTTTTTTTGGAGTCACTCGCGGCACTATGGTGCTCAAACACGTCGGGTAAAATATGGGAGTTGACAGCGCGGGAAAATCGCAAAAAATAAACTGCAACTTGTGCCCCATATTTAAAGTCCAATTTATCGTTTTCCATAATTATTCACATTACACGTACACATCTTCATCATCTTCATCATCATCTTGCGGGGTAGGCAGAGACAATTGAGCGCCACTTGACACGATCACGACATAACTCTTTCGCTTCATCGACGTTCATCAACCTCTTCATACATGCCCTTTTGTTACGAAGGCTTTTTAATGCACCTTCAGTCAGTGTTTTATTTATTTGATCGTGATATGTGAGTCTCGGTCTGCCAGGGCCTCTTTCACCCACAACTTTCGCATTATATATCTGGTTCGTCAATCTTTCTTTGCTCATTCTTTCAACATGCCCGAACCATCGTAGCATGCCTTTTCTTATTTTTGTCCCTATGCTTTCTTTTATACCAACCCTTTTCCGTATTTCGACGTTACGTATGCGGTCCGCCAATGTGACGCCGCATATCCGGCGCAGCGACCTCATTTCTACGGCATTAACCCTACTGTCATGCGTATTCTGACGTATCCACGACTCGCTTCCATACATCAGTGTTGGTACCAACATGGCATTGTGTATGGCGAGCCGAGCTTTGTCACTGACATTTCGACTGCCGATCAGTGACCCCAGGGCACCGTTAACACTATTTCCCGCGTTCACTCTTCTTTCAACGTCCCTATCGTACTTCCCATCCGCAGTGAAAACACTGCCCAGATATATAATTTCATTTACTTGTTCTAGAGTTTCATCATCAATCTTTATCGTCAAGGTTGTCATCCTTCTTCTTTCAAATACTAGTACCTTAGTTTTTCTCGCATTCAAACGGAGTCCTTTTTCTGCACATCCCTCCTTCATTCTTGTGATTAGTGATTGCAGTTGTTGTTCGGACGATGCCATAAGAACAGCATCATCTGCATAAAGCAGATTATTCACATTGTAGCACATTATTAAACAAAACAACACCACTTTTGACCAATAATATCCACAGTAAATTAATTTACAAAACAAAAACTTGCACTTGACATGTCCACGCAAAATGGCGCGAAGAACTCCCGGATGCTGCTGTTTTAGACTTTATTGGTTTTATTAATTTTGTCAATACAAAACGAGGTTTGGAAATTTTATATCTAAGTATATCGATTTACGGGATCCCTTGGGAACCCGTTTGACAGCTGGAAGGAATGGTTGAGTGGAGGAGCCGCTAAGTTAACGTACAATATGTTTTTATATATGTTTCCTCGTACGATCTACTTCTACCACTTTTAGTTTTTCTTCTTTACAGAATCAGTTATTGGTTTTAAAAATAAAATGAAAATAAACATGATAGCTGCATGCCTGAATCCACCTTGCTCACCTATGCAAGGCTGGGATGTTATTTATTATTATGTGTATGTAATTATGCAATATGTGTGTATGTGTTAAATAGGTTGTATTTAGTACATCTGTGACCGTGACGTGCTTTCCATCCGTAAGGCGGCGCTGAAAATCGGCGCTATGACCTATCTATAGGTTGTAGCGGACGCCGAGCTGATCGCCTATTTGTCGCTATACACTACCAGACCTTCGTTTAAAAAACTCGATCTACACTACCTGAAAAGCTCCTCACAATATTAGTAAGTGTATATATGTATTTTTATGTATAGTATTATGTATGTATTAGTATTTAGTATATTATTTCAATGTTATTATTTTTGAAATTTAATTTGATTATTTATTTTGACATACACAATTTTGTAGTTTTTATTTTTATTTTATTTTATTAAAATAATAATTATTATTTTATTATATAATTTTAATATAGTTTATTTTCTAGATTTTAAGTGACAACGCCCTTGTACAGCAGCATCTACGTAGGTATTGATTGTTTGTAGTGTTAAGTGTAAATGACGATGGCTGTTCTTTGCTATTAATGGCATACTTCTGTTATCCTGCCATGATTGGTAAACAAGAATATGTATAAGTGACAAAACCGAGTGTACTTAATGTATCTTATGGTTAATAAATAAATAAATTAAACAAATTAAAAATTAAAATTAAAATTGATATTATAGTATATATAACAATATAATATGTAAGTGTATAATTAAGCTGTTAATTTTTCTTCCTATTTTTTTAATATTTCTTTCATTGCACCTATAATAGTTCAAATTTGTCCCCAAGATGTCCCAAATCTGTCAGAAAATGTCTACGGGCATTAAGTCCGCCTTTGTACTTCGTGCAATAAAGTTTTAAATAAATAAATAAATAAACATGTGCTGGTAGGCTAAGTATTTTGCGCATAATCTTTTTACTATTTTTTTTTTATGAATAGTTTTTTTTTTAATTTTGTATTATGCTATGTGTATGGTTTGGCGACAAATAAATATATTTCTTTCTTTCTTTCTTTCTTTTTCTTTTTCGGCCTAAACCTATTCCTTATATCACCCATATTCACAAATAGTCACACTCCCTCCGCGGTCTAGCGATTAAGTCCGTGGATTTAGAGTCGGAGATACCGCGTTCGATTCCTGATCGGGACACAAAAATATTTATTAATGTAAATAAACACATTTAAATAATATTTAAATTTATTTGTGATATTTTTCGAGTTTGGTACGCTAGAGACATCGACGAGTTGCCACTATGATGGCCTATAGTAAATTTAGCTAAATGTGAATCCGCTTATTTATAAGCGTGGTTTCTGACCACCCCGAAAGGCAAACGGTCGTGATGATTTTTTTTTACTTAACTAATTAAATTAAAATTACATTTTGGATAATCAATAAACAGTAAATTCCAGTGTAAAAAGTCTTTGTCAAATGTATAAAATCATTTATTACATACGAGTATGTCAGTATCAGCTGTAAATAAGACATATGTTTGAATAAAACGATCAACAGAATATTAAATCTATCCTGAATAGAACGAACCGGCATTAGAAGAAAGTTATAGTGTATGTAATCTACAAAATCACGGGTTAAAAAATATAATAAAAAAACAAAGAACATCAGCACGTGTTCGACGACACATGTGCGTGCAATAAAAAGTAGTTCCATTTTCAAATTTCAATAGGACGAATCGGAAGTACCATATCCGAATGCGTTCCTTTTTCAAACACATGCCATAACCACGCAAAGTTGTTTTAAAGGGCAAGGCAAAGATTTCAATGAGGTTTTTCAACAGGTAAACATTATGAATGAGGTTTTTTAAACCTGTAACCACATTTAGTTGAAGCAAAAAGTAGTAATAAAAAGCCATTTCCGCTCACGAGATGAAATTAAAGGGTGTGGTATTACTGGTACTAACAATTGAATAAATTGTGTACCTATTTTAGGGCTGGCAACACCGGATGCGTGACGTAAGGCGGCCCACTGACTTGTAATACAATTCAATCTTCAAAAATTGGCCTTCTATCGCTTTAATGTAATAAATTTGTCACAGCACCAAATTGTCGATGGGCTTATGTTGAGAAAAACCCTATCAATGACCGAGATGTAAACTTGACATCACTTCTATGCAATAAACAAAAAAAAAGTGGGAGCAAGGTCCATGAATGTTAGTAACTGGAATCAGACATTCATGACTGGCATCAGTCCCTAATACTATGCCGGCTTGACTAAGCATGATTAATACCTACTTGCACTATAAGGAACTGTTTAAATAATGTGAGTATACCATGTTTTTGAAAAGTGATCTGCTAGACACTTGACGAATTTCTACCGGCAAATTGTTCCACAGATTTGCGGCCACTACTGCAAAAGAGTTAGACTGAAAGCCAGAGTGTAAACAACGGATGGATAGAACAGAATTATGGGACGAACGGAGAGATCTGTTATTTGTATTTGTCACAAAAATAGTTCAGGAAATGATCGTGAATCATAATGTTACTCAGAACTAAACGTAAGATAGAACAAGCTTTATATTTTTAGAATTTTCTTACTATTAATAGATATAATTTTATTGAATCATTCAAGTGTAGGGTTAATTTATTTATAAGCGGCGCCGGCGCATCCTTGATCATTAAAATTCAGTAGCATTGATATGGCTAAGAACTTTTGAACTTATTTCATTACCACTTAATTGCCGGACACATCTGCGATGGAGTGGAATACTCTGACCTAAAGGTTGAGGGTTGAATGATGTGACAAGAGCCTTATATCCAGCAGTTGAGATTATGAGACGTAAAGAAAACATTATAAATTCTTAGCGTATCTTAGAAGTATCTCGGGCATATGACCGAGTAGCTGTTTATGCGATTTCCATTTATATACATTCCATTCAGCATTCCATTTAACCTTTAATATTTAATCAGTCCGGTGGTGGTAATTTGCCAAGTCTGCCGGGGCGGGGAATCCACCGTTCGTGCCGATAAACCCAGTAAAGTGTATCCACACGTTTCGGGGTCAGGCTCGAAATGCCGTCATTTCCAATTAAACAGGCATATTGTTAGGGACTGATGTCAGTCAGGAGTGTCTATTTTCAGTTGCTTATATTCATGGACTTTGCGCACCACTTACTATCAGGTGGGCACAAGGTCATATGTCGTTTTCAAAAAAAAGGAATTTTACTCTATAAAACAACAATTTAAATTAAATTATTTATTGGTAAAGTATATTTATTCGAAGGAACAAAACATTACCTAAAAAAACAGAAAAAATATTAGACATACTCGTATATATAAAAAATTTTGAAGCCGCTTTAAAAACTAAATTGAATTTAAAAAAAACTCAACACGTAAATAAATAAAATTAAAAATATAACTTACTTACTTTAACTATGTACGTAATTTAACTTAATCATGTAGGTATTTATGTAAATATTTATTCAGTATATGTAAGTCTATTATATATAATAAATTTCACCCTTCGTTGTTATCTCTCCACACGCCCAAAGGTTGTTTGTTAGAAAATGCTTAGACATTAAACCTGCCTATGTACAATTTTCTTAGTGCAATAAATATTTTTTGATTTTTTTTTATTGATGCAGCCTTGGGTTACGAATATATTATATAAATTTAATTATATCTAAGGATATGTTAAAACAAAAATAAACGAAAGGTATAATATAGGAGTCCACTATTATGTACTTAATATACTTCACGTCACTATCTTTCTCCCCCTCTCTTAATTAACCAAATACTATATAATTACGATTATGCCATCTTGGGCCAAATTCTATTAGAAAGTGGTGCAAATATTTAATGTAATTCTTCTCGCACCAACTTATTGAGCATAGAATCCGAGCCTTTCTTCTCATAAAACAAATAATCATTGTATACGACTCGTAGAAAACCTTGCAATACCTACGAGTGTACAAGAACCTAATACGAACGAATCGATAAATAAAACAGCCATAACCAATAAAACAAGATTTAATCGATGTCAATAATTAATATATCGAATGCCTTGTAACTCCAATCACACTGTTTCGCGTGTATCGATAAAAAAACATCGCCTTGCAGATGTCGACAGATATTCGTGTCAATTAAAAAAGTATATTTAAAAAATGTCATTACGAAGTGAAGCCAGTAAAAAGTAGGTCAGTCCGCGTTCCCATTGTTTCACGAGAGAAAAATAAAAAAATCAAAACACAAGCTACTCGTCCTCGTACAAGTTTTTTAAAATATTTTTTTTAATTTAAATTTTGGTCTAAAAACGTCGTTAACTCTTGCAAGTACGGCTACAATTTACTGACAAAAATATGCAACAAATATATACAGTTATGTGCATGTATACATGAGAAGTGAAAATTAAAAGGAATTTTAGAAGTACGAGTAAATATTGAATAGATACTTCTTTTAGATAATCTTGTTTTTTGTATATTTGCGTAATTCTGTAAAAAATACATATTTTGACAGTTTGAAAGATGAAACTGACTTTTAAATATTAAAAGTGTATTTTATAGAAGCTATTTGCCATCAAAATATAATTATTTTTTTTTGTACCTACGAGTATATACATACGTGTCGTATAGAGCAATGGAAACGCAGACAACAAATAAATCGCATTGTTTTTCCATATTTGCGCACGCACATGTCTGAAAACAATTATTGTAGGTGAAAACCTATCGCTTACTTTTAAAAAACAAAACAGATGTTCGACAGAGATGCTGGCTTCACGATTTATAGAGGGAATATTGTGTTTAGATCCTTGGAACTTTTTAGACAAATTAGATGTTTATTAAGTTCTGAGATTAATTTTTAATTTATTTATTTATTTATTCATTCGTTTCCACAGCACATTACAGAACATAAAGGTTAGTATATAATTGAGTTTATACATTGGCCAAATTAGGAAACATACTTTATTACTGATACTTAGGTGTCAAATAAAAGGAGAAAAAACAAGAAATACAACCAAAAGATATAGAAATTTAATTAAACAAAAAACAATAACACAAATAAAATTACAGATATCCAATATTGAATTAAATTAAATTAATAATTAAATTAAAAAGATTTCTAAATTAAATAATTCTTGGCTGCCCTAACTACAGGAAAGTAGTGACACAGTGAGTGAGATGTGATGTAGCCCTGTAGAATTGACAGCAGCACCGCGGACAGCATTAACAACCGGGATCTGCATCCGAAATTTAAAAAAATATTATTTAAAATAACTAATTTCACCTACTTGTATATTTTGTTATTATTTTTAACCGACTACGCGACACAAAGATGATGTTTATCAGCCTATGTATGTATGTATGTTTGTTCCTTTGTCTGGAGACCAAACGCGTTGGCCGATTTTGATGATTCTGAAGTCAATCAATTCGTCTTCATCACGCGAGTGTCACTGAAGATATGACTTAATTAAATTTCTTTAAGGCGACAACCAGACGCAATATTGTGGAAAATACAAAAAGAAAGTCGAATATTGAGTGGGGGATCATCAAATAGGTATGTGAAAATCATGTTGAGGTTTCTCTTATCATTATTCTCTATTAAATTATTTGTGTTCAATGTTCAACACTAAGTTTAATTTTTATACTTGAAACGAAATCTCTCCCTTATATTTTATTGATTTTTCGTAATCAAGTGGATGTGTGTTAGATTAGTATGCCTGATTCGCAGTCTCGTTATTGGTCATGTCTATGTGTCAGCTCAATTAAATTTGTATTTATGGTTTATTTTATACTTAATTTTATTTTTATCTAAATAAGTAGCTTTTAATTTATATTTATTGTATATTAATTTACTTCGAATAAAATAATTTGTATAACACTAATGTACTTTGGTGTTTGCGCGTTATTTAAAACAACTTTAAGTTTGTCTATTGTTTATTAATTTTATATATCGCCATACCCATTCTTTATCCCTCTCATACGCACTAGCGGAAGGGGTGCTCTAAAACCTGCGAGATCTTTCCGAACGCACCTTGCGCATAGGAAGAAAACGTAAACAAATGAACGCAACTCAGCTGTCAGAAGCGTCAGAGAAATGTGCCAGGGTCATTGCAGAGAGTTTGAAGAATAAACATCAACCGCTCGCAATTTCGAAATTGCGAGAAAAGAAGCCTGCCCGCAGCCAGCAGCAACCTGGCGACCCAAGAAAAGTCCAAGACCACCTGCAGTGAATACATGTAAGTGCATGTGAGCATCCAGCCCCTTTATACAGCCCACCTTCATATTTTATAAATTTTGCTCTTTTTTCACGCCCGTCCAGTAAGTAAAACACAATTTTGGGATTTTGGGTTTGGCCGTAAGCCCTTGGGACCCTTCGTAAATAGGAGGGGGTTCACATTTAGCCGACTTTAATATATATGTACGAGTATGTATGTCATGAAAAATAGCAAGCTCGTCAGAAATGTAACAAATTATTGTTTTTTTATTTGTTTTCTTGTGTCCTTGGCTAGAAATCAAACCCGGCATCTAAATCTAGGTTTTTAACCGCCAGAGGAGCAAGTTTTCTTTTTTTAATGAAGTTGTAATAAAATGGTGATTTTCAAGTATCAAAATTCTCGCTCGATCTATAAAACATAGTTCTCACTTTGACACAGCGACATTCCCACATGTTTTGATTTTTTTGCCCAAAAAATATCGGAAATATTTTTTGGAAATCCATTAAAAAGTGTTCTATGTTCTATAAATCATGTCGCATCTGCCGGTGCCGCTAGCGCTGCCCGCTATTATTCACTTTTTACGTTGCTTATCCACCAGAGATTTGCTAGGGAAATTTATTTATTTATTCATTCATTCATTTCCACAGAACATAAAGGTCAATAACTGGTCATCATCTTCATCAGCTTGTGCCTGCTTGAGAGCTCTTCCAGCTTTAGGCTCGCCATTTCACACGATCTCCTGCCACCCTCATCCATCCTCCACCTGGGACCTACCTCAGGTCATCCGTCCATCTGGCGGGGGACGTCCCACTCAGTGTCTTTGAGTACGATGTTTCTACTCCAGAACCAGTCTACTCTATCGTTCATTGGTTCAACGGCAGATGTGTCCGGTAATTGACACTTTAGCTTGCTAGAAAGTAAAAGTAAAGTATCATCACGACCTTTTCGCGTTCGGTGTAGTTAGAAACCACGCTTATAAATAAGCGGATTCACATTTAGCCAACTTTACTATAGGCCAATCATGACAAGTGGCAAGCTCGTCGATGTCTCCAGCGTACCAAACTCGAGAAATATCACAAATAAATTAAATACCTATTAATTAAATGTATTTATTTACATTAATAAATATTTTTGTGTCCCGACCAGGAATTGAACCCGGTACCTCCGAGTCTAAATCCACGGACGTAACCGCTAGACCACGGAGGCAGCTTTTGGGCAAGGTTTGGTTGTCAGTGAATGTCTTACGAAATTAATTAATTAATCTAGTTCAATTAAGTTTTTAATAAATAAATCAGGACTTCCCGCACAAATCGGAGGTAATCTTCGGATCTTCTTCAGGATCACTGTTCGTTTGAAAGTGGTCTTCCGAAGGGGCTCTGGTGAACAAACTGCAGCAACTTTTTATCTCAGCTAGATAAAAGTTTCATTTGTCCCTTTTGGCTATTACCTGATTGATTCATATGCCCCTAATAGCTTTTTAGCAAATTATTGAAATACAATGTTTTTGTTTATAAGTAAATTGCGTTGCGATTAAAACTCATCAGCCTCTAAAACACAGAGTCCTAGACTGTTAGAGATAGGCCATCTAGAAAACAATCTGGAGATTTAGCCTACACTCTCCACGCTCCTGGCCAGATTGGCCAAGATCTGATGTCAATTCTTAATATCAATGTATTAACGATTCCACCATATTTTCAATAAAATCACAGCTTATAATCAGGACATAAAGTTACATTATTATAGATTACTAGCAGTTTGACCCGGCGTTGCCCGTGTAATGTTGTGTCGTCGACAAAAAAACCTTCAGGCATATCATATTTAGATTTTAACGTCTTATATTTCTTATTATTAAATTATTATTTTTTCTATTTCTATGACTTTTTAAATTGATCTACATGAATTGAAACATACTTGAAAACAATATGATTTTATTTGGATAACGATTTAAACAAAAGTATGAGTCTCTCTGGTCTAATTTTTGGTCGGTATTTCTATCAACTTTTAAAATATAAAAAGTGGTAATTGTGACATAACGATAATAGTTGGACATATGGTATAGAGATTTTTTTTGTAGATATTGATATGTTCTTTCTTTAATATTGTAAAACATACTTTGGTTTTATCATTAATAGTTTCCGCAGCGCATGCGACGAAAGACGTTTTATGGAATTTTTTTACACCTTGGGTTACGTTACTAAAGTATTAGTAAGGATCTCTAATCTTTTCTAGCAATAAATATAGCCTATGTTACTCAGGGTGAATGTAGCTTTCTAATGGTGAAATAATTTTTGAAATCGGCACAGTAGTTTTTGAGTTTATTCATTACAAACATACACACACGCTCAAATATACTAAATATTAAAACGATTGTTATGGGTAAACTATAAAAGGTAGACATATGCTCTCGCGGACTTTTTTAAAAATAATGTTAAGATGAACAATTCATCCATAGAGCATTTTTGTATAACTTTAACTATATGCTCAGCGCACGCCACGGAAGGCCTCAGAAACGATACTTTTCCCCCGTTTTTAAAACATTTTTGGTTACTGCTCCACAACTATAGGACCTAGCGTGATATTATATAGCCTATGTTACTTCTGAATAATGCAGCTTTCTAATGGTGAAAAAATTATTGCAATCGGTCCAGTAGTTTTTGAGTTTATTCATTACAAACATACAAAAATACAAATCTTTCCTCTTTATAATATTAGTATAGATAGATTACATCTCAAGCCAAAAGGATTTTATATTATACAATTCATTTTTTAAAAAATTATATTAAATATTACAAATTTAGTAAAGAAAAATAACAATACTTATATATATAAATACCTATGTAGGATAAATTTATAATACTCGTTTTAGTGTGAAAATTGGTTGTAAGAACGCGTTCCTTAAATCCTACATAGGTCGGTTCAAACCCCCCCGGCATGTACCAATTAGAAATACACTTTTCTTACGTGCATTTGTCATAGATTTACAAAACCACCGTTCCCGTTCCCGTGCCTCGGTCCCGGTTCCACTAATACTAACTTGTGGAATCGTTAATAAATTGTCATTAAAAATTGACATCATATCTTCGCCAAGCCGTCTGGCCAGCGTGGCGAGTGTAGGCCAAATTCTCCATTATATGTTCTGGAAGGCCCATCTCCAGCAGTCTGTTCGCGATAAACTCAAAAACTACTGCACCGATTTTCATGCGGTTTTCACCAACTTGTTATACCTCAAAGGGTTTAGGCAGCGTTTGCGTTGAAAGTTCCCAGACGGCTTATTTTTTTCCGACACCTCCAACAAATTCGAGTATCGTTAATGTATACAAAAACTTAAAAAATTATATACTTAAAGCTTCCTCGAGAACCACTCTATCCATTGGTGAAAACAGCATGCAAATTGGTGCAGTGGTTTTTAGGTTTATCGCGAACAGACAGAGATACAGACGCGGCGAATGACTTTATTTTATATTATATAGTGATAGTAATTTAAAATTACTCGAATTTGCTGGATTATATTGGCGTGAAAATTCTCCGAAACGTTTAAGCTCACATGCTGAGTAGATTGTAGATTTGGCTTCAATTTCCTTATTTTTATTTTTTAACGACCTTGACCCATGACGGGAGTAAAAGTTGGTTTGTTGGCCCGATTGCTTGATTTTTAACTTATTTTTTTAAACACTGACTTGGATGTCACTTGTTAATAGGCAATCCACGACATATTAATTAGGAAGATTTAACAAACTGGCTTCGTGGTTCGGCAGTTATTTATCTGGATTTGAATCCCAGGCAGACAAAGTAATACAGAAAAAAAAACAGTCTTTGTCGGTTGAAGATTCAAACTTTAAACAGAAAATACTATTAAGTTAGTGAACAATTTTGTGAAATTTTTTTTTTGTTTAAATTTACCCATATGGGAAGGCAAACAATTTTAAAGTAAAAATTTTTTTTTTAGTTTGAGTTTGACAGCAAGGGCTGCAATGATGGCCAAGCTGGAAGGCTTAGAGCGTAGCTAGGCTAGCTCGAGACAATCATAGCGTGACCAGCGAAGCAGTCATAGTGGGCCAAGGCTTGTATAGTGCTTTACTCAAAAATGCAAGTACCTAATATAAATAAAACCAGCAAGTGATTTAAATAAAATCTTTTTGTACCTATCAGCAAAACTTTGCCGGCCGCTCCTTGAACAGAACGGCAAGGTCGACTTTGCTCAAATAAGGTTGTCAAAATAATGACAACAATACATGCATTTTTGAGTAAAGTTACTTTCCACCAACATTTCCTTATAAACGACACTATCAGCTGGTGGCAATAGTACAGATTTTTTTTTCCAGGCTTGGTGATTTATTTTTTTGAATCAGCCACAAAATTACAGAAATGTGCAGCAGTCTGTTACTTTTCTTTCAGCGTCAATATTAGATGTCATAATAATCAATGCTAATTTTAGCGGCTGTAAAAAGGCTTTGTATAATAAATTTAAAATATAGGTACTATTGAAATAATAAATCGTAATATAATGTGCTACCACTATCCTATTATCCTCCAAGGCTTTATCAACAGTATAGTATGCTTTTATTATTAACACAGATTTTATAAACTGTCTCCGTGGTCTAGCGTTTAAGTCCGTGGATTTAGACTCGGAGGTAACGGGTTCGATTCCTGGACAATAATATTTAATAATTTATTTATTTTATTTTATTTACATAATTACCATTAACAAGACCTTGAGTGTCGAGAATTTACACAAAATACAATAAACGAAAACATAAACAAGCACAGCAGATTTTGATAATTTATAATTTAAGCAAAAAATAAAATTATTAACATCAAAATTCAATTGAAATAGTACGTTATATCATAGCAGAAACAATATTACTAATACTTCATACATATATAAACAGCTACACATTAGAAATGTTATATTATTTTCATTTCTTCTTCTTCTTACGGTGCCATCTCCTATCGGAGGTCGGCTATCATTAAGGCGATTTTGATTTTGTTGGCCGCTGTCCGGAACAAGGATCTGGTGCTCATCCCGAACCACTCCCTGAGGTTCTTGAGCCAGGAAGTGCGTCTTCTGGAGCCTTGTATCTTGCCTTGCATGACGAGCTGCAGCAAGCTATACTTTTTATTGCGCATGATGTGTCCCAAATACTCCAACTTCCTTCGCTTTACCATTTTCAATAGTTCAACGCCTTTGTTCATTCTCTGCAAGACAGTTTCGTTTCTTACTCTGTCCTTCCATGATATCTTCAACATTCTCCTGTATATCCACATTTCAAAAGCTTCTAACTTCTTCGACATTGTGTTTGTCAGGGTCCATGATTCGACACCATACAGGAGAATGGAAAATATGTAGCATCGGACGAGTCGGCATCTTGTAGGAAGTTTAAGATTGCGATTGCAGAGAAGGTGGCTCATTTTAACAAAGGCGTTTCTAGCTTGTTCTATGCGGCATTTTATTTCGGTACTGTGATCTGCTTCTTCATTCACAATGGAGCCTAGATATTTGTATGATTTAACTCTATCGAGCGGTTGGTCTTTAATGTAAAGCGCAGCAGTATTGTCGACATTTGTCCGTCCGACGACCATGAACTTAGTTTTCTTCATGTTCATGTTTAAACCATAGTTGGCGCTTACATTATCCACTCTATTTAGCAGAATCTGTAAATCGCTTAAGGTATCTGCCAGAAGAATTGTGTCATCATTTTCATTTAGAGAACATAATTATGTTTGACCGCCTCCGTGGTCTAGTGGTAACAAACGTTGCCGTGAATTCGGGAGGTCGTGGGTTCAATTCCCAAAGGGGGCAAGTTGTACATTGTATAATTTGTCTCGGTCTGGGTGTTTATATGTACAATATGTATATATTTACGAAAAAAAAAGTATAATATGTAGTTTATCAACCATCTAGTTTCCGTAACACAAGCCTCGTAGCATACCACGGAAATTAGATGGCGCTGTGTGACCTGTCTGGAAATATTTATATTTATTTATGTAATTTAAGATCGCTTTTAAATTTATTAACACTAGAGTTAATAAGAAGAATAAATAAATTTGATTAATATTTATACGTGATACTTCTCGAGTTTGGTACGCTAGAGACATCGACGAGCTTGCCACTTGTCATGATTGGCCTATAGTAAATTTGGCTAAATGTGAATCCGCTTCTATATAAGCGAGGTTTCTGACCACCCCGCAGGGGATATGGTCGTGATGATACTTTACTTTTACAGATTTTAATTTTATTTTAATTCGTTAAGGTCTTAACCCTTTGAGCACGATAAAAATTATTTTGGATATTAAAAGGCGGAAGGGGCTTTGTGGAATTTGGTAGTGGAGGATTTTAAAAACTATTTTTATGAGATATTTTAGTAGGTACTTAGGTATTTTAAAGTTATCTATGCTAAGTTTTTTTCTCAAAAAACGACTAGGACTTAAGACTTCTAACAATTTAATAAAGATAATCACTAAGGTCTCCTGCTATCTTGCCGGGCGGTGTTTAGGAGCTAACTGAGGCTTAGGATTGATAGTTGTCGCTTAGTGATGCGGTTTTGGCTGAGAGCTTGCACGAAAGGTGATTTTGGGTCGCCGACTCTCGGTCTAAGTTTTTTTTTTGTTGTTATTATGCACTGCTGGTGACTGTGTTTTTTTTTTATTTGTACATATAATTCAATTATTTTTGTTTAGGTTATACTGTTTCCATTTGTAAGTACTTGCGATATTCATTTTTGTTGTTTTCTGTAGTTTACTGTTTTTGTCATGCCTATATTTTTAAATTGTACTACTTAGTTTTTGTGTTTAAGTAAACGATGTTACCTACATTTTGAATGCAATGCTGGTCTGTAAGTAACATGTTTACTAAACTATTAAGATACCTTCTAGATTGTATATTGTATAAGATTTTGTAAACATGTTGTTGACTTGCTTAATTAAATAAATAAATAAATAAATAAACTAAGTACCTAGATGAGTGCACGATCTATCGAGGCTGTTTCTGAGCGGCAAAACAGTATTTGGCGACCGCTAGTTTTTTTTTGTAATAACGCACGCTTGTTATTGTCCGTGCTGAAAGAACTTGTAATGCTGTGAAGCAATTTAAAGCAAATAAAACATGGAAGAACATCGAACGAATATTATTGCCATTGCTAGTTAGACGGTTACAAATGAGAAATATCAATTTGGCCGTAATATGAGTCTAATAAGATAATTTAATAATTCGAATACAAAATCGATTTAACAAATTACCATCCTATATTATCGATTTCCTGTCGATTGTCGATTGAGTCTACACTGTAATATTGTCACGATTTATTGCACAATTTCGGCTCGGCGACGTCAAATTGACCAATTACACCGAGTTTTGTGTCAAAATTGGGCAAGTCTGAAAGATATTGGTCTAAACAAGAGAGCTCTTAATGTTTAACATAGTTTTGTCAAATTATGTCGTATGCTATAATTTGTAATTTCCGTTGCCAATTTTTTTTTTCTAATTTGTACCTAAAGTCGATCCTTTTTTTTACAACGAAAGTTTTTTTTTTCAAACATAACCTTTTATCTCATCATTACAGCCCCTAGAACACAGCGTCCCAGGCCTCCACTGCTGGAGATGGGCCTTCCAGAACATATATCTGGAGAACCTGGCCTACACTCGCCACGCTGACCAGACGGCTTGGCGAGAACTTTTTATCTACTTGTTAGATAAATAAGATCGACTTTATATCGTTTTTTATTGTTTAATTTGAGTATAAAAACTATGGTTATTATTTATTACCCTGAGTTTATTTTATTCTTCTTTCTTTTATTCTTATTTTTTCTTCTGGGGTAGTCAAAAATAACTCTATATTATTATGAAACGGACTCAACTAGCCAACTTGAATCATGACCAAACTCGAGAAATATCCCAAATAAATTAAATAATTGATTGTGTCCCGACCAGGAATCGAAACCGGTATCTCTGATTCTATATCCACGCACTTAACCTCTAGACCACGGAGGCAGTTTTTACTACTTATAATAGACATATAAATAACGTTTTTTTTTTTTTTTTTAGATTAAATTATATATTAATATATATATATATATATATTATTAACTTAACAACTCACATAATCCTATAATACATCTATACTAATTTTAAACATACATGATTATCTTCACGCCAAATCTCTTGCGGGGTAGGCAGAGTCAATTGAGCGCCACCTGTCACGGTCACATACCTCTTTTGCTTCTTCGACATCCATCAACCTCTTCATACATGTTTCCATGGCTTTTTTATGCACCTTCAGCTATTGTTTTATTTATTTGATCGTAATACGTGATTCTGGGCCTCTTTTACCCTCAACTTTCTCTTTATATATCTGGTTCGTCAATCTCTCTTCATTCATCCTTTCAACATGCCCGAACCATCGGAGCATGCCTTTCCTTATTTTTGTCCCTATGCTTTCTTTCATACCTACCCTTTGGGTATTTTCTTATTACGTATGTGGTCCGTCAAAGTGACGCATATCCGACGCATCGACCTAATTTCTACTGCATTAACCCTACTCTCATGCGTATTCTGACATATCCAAGTCTTGTTTCCATACTTTTTCATAAATGTAAAAAACGCATTGTATATACATATGTCCGTATTTTACATATAACTTTTCCTTTTCATCATCTGACTAAAAAGATATCAATCCTAAGCTACTTATCCGATTTTAATAAAATTTGAGAGAGATGTTCTCTAGAACCAAAAGCTCATAACGTGAGCTAAATATGACATTCAGTGAAGATTTTTTTTCGCTGACCATTACATTACACGATCAACAGCTTCACTAGCTTTAAGCTACATAATTGTAGATGACAAATGAAAACATTATTTTTTTTGGAGATAAACTCTTAGCGATGGATGATCCTTTGAGTAGAGAATATTTTGCTAGAAGGGTCAGCTTCGCCGTTCAACTGGGGAACGCAGCGAGTGTCCTCGGCACACTACGCCCATCAGACGGTTATTTTTTTAGTTTTATTTGTAGTGTAGTTTAGTTTATTTTTTTGTTTATATAATGTAATGTTTTCTTTTTAATTATTTAATATTGTAATTATTTTAATTGTGGCAATTGGGGTTTAAACATATTCTCTTGATATCTACAAATTCGTAAAAGCGAACGAATTTTTCAAGAGTGTGGCAACCTCAAATGCCATAACTACCTGTTATTTCAATATTTCCCTGATAATTGAACGAGGAAATGCAGCGAGCGTTTTAGGTACCCTCCCAGGTGGCAAGCCCTTAGTTTATTTTGTAGAATAGTTTTAATTTCTTAGGTAGTTTTAGTTTAGTTTTATTTATAATTGGTTTTTTAATCTATTTTATTTTAATATTTTCGTATCGACTTCAAATTTTATTATTTATGTAGCTTTTAATTTATATTTAATGTACATTAATTTAATTCAAATAAAAATATTGTAATATTGTTTGTATATTACTACATGAATACCAGGATGAACAAAATAATCTGAAATACTTCATTCTGGTTCGTCGACTTTAAAATACCTTTGTCGGGGAAAAATCTAAATTTTCCATGTTCTATGTCTGAGCAAAGTTTAATCATGGAACTCAGCCTTCAGTTCTAATCGTGGGAAGCTCAATACTAAATACAATCCACTCTTACACTGCAGAACAAAATTACTATTATTACGATGGTGGTCATCAGCAGATTTAATTAGAAGAATTCAGACAACACCTTTCCGTGACCTAATAGCTTCTAGAACACATCACATAAAAAAATATACATAAAATCCAACATAGATGTGCAATACAAATACATTTTAATTCAAAAAATCTATTTCTCTTATTCATCATTCATTTTCATCATTACAGCCCCTAGAACACAGCGTCCTAGACCTCCACTGCTGGAGATGGGCCTTCCAGAACATATATCTGGAGAATTTGGCCTACACTCGCCACGCTGGCCAGACGGCTTGGCGAGGATATGATGTATTTTTTTTATGACAATTTATTAACGATTCCACAAGTTGGTATTAGTGGAACCGGGACCGACGGCTTAACGTGCTTTCCGAGGCACGGGAACGGTGGTGTTGTAAATCTATGACGAATGTACGTAAGAAAAGTGTATTTCTCATTGGTACATGCCGGGGGGGTTTGAACCGACCTTTGTAGGATTTAAGGAACGCGTTCTTACAACCGAGCCACCACCGCTTTCTCTTATTATTATTATTAAATTGTCATAAAAAATCAATTTTCATATAAAATTTATTGAGTACGTACTAAAATTTGTTGTAGGTATATAATATATAAATAATATTTATTTTATTTCTTTAATTCAATTCAGTAATTCTTTATTGCACTAAAAAAATGTACATAGGCTTAATGACTAAGCATTTTCTAACAACCAACCTTCACTTATGGGGCCTTTATGTATAAGAAACAATAATGGGGCAAGTAGGAACTAAATTAAAGACAATATTTATTTATTTATTTATGGTGCAACAAACAAATTACAATCATTTACATTTTACATTTCTATGACTGAATTAAAGAACCAGACTGTAATTCTTGAGTAGTGCACACAACATTGAAAAATTTTAATATATAGGTACGCGAGCAAGCTACTTAAGTAGGTACTACACACAAAATGAGGAAAAAAAAACAAAAAAAGTGCAAAAAGTTAAAAACAAATCAATTAATCTAAATTTATTTATTAATCTAAATTTACCCAAAAATAAAAACATGCAAACAAATTTTAATAAATAATATAAAAAAAATATTAAATTAAAAATATCATTAATTTAATATCTAACCTAATTAATAAATGTTAATAGTAAAAAAAAAAAAAAAGTAAAATATTAAAACGGGAATAAAATTTATAAAATAAAAATAATACTGACTTAAATAATTGCGAACCACTGAATTAAATAATTATGTTATGGATAAGTCAATTCAAGGACATTCGCTGTGATACACCTTTTGTATGCCGAAAACCTGGAATTGAACACATCAATCAGAGACCGCTCAGCGAGCCATAGAAAGAGCTATGCTTGGTATATCTCTAATGGATAGAATTCGAAACGTTGATATTCGTCAGAGAACGAAAGTTACTGACATAGCTTTTAAAATTAGCAAGCTGAAGTGGCAATGGGCCGGACACATCGGCCGCAGAACTGACGATCGATGGGTCAAACGGGTTCTAGAGTGGAGACCACGTACGGGAAGACGCAGAGTGGGACGACCCCTCGCCAAATGGACAGATGACCTAAAGAAGGTCGCTGGTGGGGGTTGGATGAGGGTAGCGAAAGATCGCGTTAAGTGGCGAGCCTTGGGGGAGGCCTACATCCAGCAGTGGAGAGATACAGGCTGATGATGATAATGATGATGACGCACTATAGGGTTATAGTATGAGGTGTTGTTCTTATATGTTTGCATGGCGAATGTGTTGGGATTCCGTAGTTTATACCGCGTGTTGATGTTAATGCTTGAGAGCAAGCTAGTCGAATCAATAGCAGAATGCAATATCTTATGTAGGCATACCAAGTCATATCTCTTTCTTCGAGCTTGTATTGACAATAATTTAAATTTAGATAGACTATCATTATATTTAATTATGTTACATTAAATTAAATTATCTTTTAATGTAACATAGTTATTATTACATTATTATCCTAGTGTTTAGACATAAGTTAAGAATGATTAGCAATATGGTTTTGTAAAGTAGGTGGCGTTGTGTACGAACGTAGTCGCGTGCTGATTTCTGATTGGTTCAATAACGACTATTTACGAGTCGCTTCAATAAATGGCGCGAATCATATCGCGGCAGATTACAAGAAAACAGCAGACGAGTCGTTGCGCGCCTTTATAATAGTGAAGGTTGTAAATAATTATTGGCAATGAAAATAAATCATACAACATAGAAGACTGGTTTAATTTGACAAATTAGTCCCAACAATAGTCTCTGAGTGACCGGCGAAGATTACATCGGTATGAAGCAACTTTAAGACACCTCCTCTGAACTCTCTCAGTTCGGTTAATATGGACATTGTAAAAGGGTGACCATACTGGGCGGCAGTACTCCAAAACACGTCTCACTATATGTTATTGAGGCGAGTAAGGAGTATAAAACGAGGCGGGTGCAAAAAATTTAATTGGTGGCGAGCATTTGTAGGGCAAAAACAGAATCACTCCATAATTTTACTGTTTATGGGTGTTTATGGATATTCACAATTATTAGTGTACATTGCGTATTATCTTGTACAAAACTTTAGGTTGATTAAGAACGCGGGACAGCCTTCAGTTCATATCGTGGGAAGGTAAATACCCTTTACACTGCAGAACAAAATTATAGTGGCATCTCGATCGAAGAATGCGCGTGACTAGTGATGACCATCAACAGATTTAATATAGAACGCGGTCATTATCGATGCGATACGCGCTAATTTACTTGTCGACTAATCGACAATTACCGAGCGATTGTCTAAGGCCGCACGTAAGATGCCTAGTGAAGGTAAATGGTATATCGATTAAAGTTCTTCTCGTATACAAATAAAATAATAATAATTGTATAGATTTAATATTGCCCCTGCTTTTCAGTGGTTAAGTCCGTGGATTTGGACGCAGAGGTACCGGTTACTATTCCTTTTGGGGACACAATAATATTAATAATAAAATAATTTATATGTGATATATATATTGTGATATAAATATGATTGTACCTTTTGTTGACTGTTCCTTGAATAAATAAATAAATTGTCATTTCCGATATACAGTTTCTTAGGAAAAGTTGTTGGTTTCTATCAATATTAGTCTAACGTAAGACCATATAAAGTCACCCCGTATATACATATATCTACCTATCCTCTATCAGCCAAGCGTCGGGCCACCTAGTTGTCTAAACGGCTGACGGAATAGTCTGGAGACAGAAAGGCAAATAATTAAGCCTCGCTATACAAAGCAAAAATGTTTCTCCTTGGGAATATCACTGATTGAGTTTAAGGTTTAGTTTATATTTTTTTTTTTTTACTATTTAAGTAGTTTTTAATTATACAATTTAACGTTTTCTGTTTACTCGTATATAATGGATGTAATATTTTTGATTAAATAGTACATTCGGAGCTTGAACAAACAGTTCTTCTTCTTAGTCGCTACACTCTTGGCAGAGTGGTCGTGGTCGCCATTGGAGTGCCAGTGGCACGCTTAATAAGCCGTCGCCTCTCCTTTCGGACCTCGCCTTTCCTAGTGCACTCATGTAGGGGATGATCCATTGCAACTTTCACCTGATCGATCCATCTCATCTTAGACCTACCACGAATCCTCTTGCCATCGACTTTCCCCTGGACTACCAATCGCTCGATGGATGGAAAAAACAGTAATTAAGTTATATATATATATATATAAATTTGTGTGCCAGAAATGGCTAACTATGCAGTACTATCTACATTATGTCTTGAAACATTTATAAAAACTAAAATCAAAGATTTTTTAAAGACATAATATATTTAAGGACATCTACTATTATGTGTCATCTTCGTGTGTTAAACATGTACTTAAGGTGTGTATGTGTTTAAATAGGTATCTATTAATCTAAAGTTAAGATCACCAATCCCAATGAGGGCTATTATTTTTAAGTGTTATTGTTACATCGATAAAGTAGTATCACAACACTACAAGAATGACAAATGTTCAAACACACAAGTCACATTAGTGACACCTCGCAATCCTGTGTTACCACAAGCTCAGATTCCCAAACTTTTTTCTGACAACCACGTTTTATCTTATTATCGGCTCGGTTGTAAGAACGCGTTCTTTAAATCCTACAAAGGTCGGTTCAAACCCACCCGGCATGTACCAATGAGAAAAACACTTTTCTTACGTACATTTGTCATAGATTTACAACACCACCGTTTCCGTGCCTCTAAGCCGTCGGTCCCGGTTCCACTAATACCAACTTGTGGAATCGTTAATAAATTGTCAATAAAAATGGACATCATATCCTCGCCAAGCTGTCTGGCCAGCGTGGCGAGTGTAGGCCAAATTCTCTATATATATGTTCTGGAATGCCCATCTCCAACATTGGAGGTCTAGGACGCTGTTTTCTAGGGGCTGTAATAAAAAAAAAATAACGAAAAATGAAAAACCAACCAGAAAATCAAATTAAAATCGATTCGAGTTACGATGGTAAAGTGTTGTGTGTTTGAGCGCGTTAGTGTTAGTCCTTGTTTTGCTGAAAGTTGAATGTAAAAGTTGTAGGTAATAAAAAGGTCTATAACTTTTGTATAAAAAGCCAGTATTTATTAATTATTTACTTGCACTTATTCTAAATAATATAGAAACAGTTGTTTACATTTGTTTTGTTACTTACTGTTTTTATTATTACTATTTATTATTATTACTTTGATCATGATGTGTTCCTTCTTCTGTCTATCTGTTATATTTTATTTATTTAAATAGTAGACAACTATATTGCCTGCTCTCATTTTTTTGACAATTATTAATTCTTATCTGTTGTGATTTATTAGTAGGTATAGTATTGTGTATATATTAGGTATAATAAATAAAATAAATAAATATTTCCAGACAGGTCACACAACGCCATCTAATTTTCGTGGTAAGCCATGAGGCTTGTGTTACGGAAACTAGATGGTTGATAAACTACATATTATACTTTTTTTTTTGTAAATATATACATATTATACATATAAACACCCAGACCGAGACAAATTATACAATGTACAACTTGCCCCCGGTGGGAATCGAACCCACGACCTCCCGAGTTCACGGCAACGTTTGTTACCACTAGACCACGGAGGCGGTCAAAGGTATATTGTATTATTCATATTTTATTTATGTAGGTTATATTTATGTATTAGTATGTAATTAATAATAAATATGTATATGTTATCCGCATTAAAACTCTTTAAGTTTATTTAGTATTGCACCTACCTTATGTACTTACTGCTCTCGTTGTCCCAAAGATTTGACCGTCATAGAATATCTAGCGGCATTCCGCCTTTGTACTTTGTGCAATTAAGTTTAAATAAATAAATAAATAATTCTTAGTAAAATTGGAATTGAAAACTAATTTGAGTTTAGATACGTGTCAGATTAAAGTTTGAGAGCCGCTGGTAGTTTTCATAATGATTGCAAGACATGGTGGTCGGCTCTTCATTGCCACAGCGATAAACAACATTGTTTTAAATGTGTAAATTAAGTTATTTATTTAGGCATATGACCGACATTGTTTTGACTATTTTTGTATGTGGTAATTTTTGTGTGTGACAAAAGTTTACATATTAAGTATTTGTTACGGTTCCTATTAAAATAACCTGTTTTTTTTTTAAAACTGCCTTTTTGTTTTAGCAGCTTAGTCCATGGATGTAGGTATCGGGTTCGATTCTAATTAAAAAAGTATCATCACGACCGTTTCCCTTTCGGGGTGGTCAATCATGACAAGTGGCAAGCTCGTCGCTGTCTCCAGCGTACCAAACTCGAGAAATATCACAAATAAATTAAATATTAATTAAATGTATACATTAAATATTAATTAAATAAATATTTTTGTGTCCCGACCAGGAATCGAACCCGAATCGATTCTAATTAAAATAATAATATTTCAATTTATTTGTGATTTCTCGATTTTCGTACGCTAGAGACATCGACGAGCTTGTCTTGATGGGCCTATAGTAAAGTTGTGTTGTGTTATTTCATCACAAAGTTTTTATTAATGTCAACAATATCAAGATTAGTTTAGCTTACGGTGTGAGGTCTTTAGAGGCTTATTACTTGTTTTTTTTCCACATCCCCTAGAACGCAGCATCCTAGACTTTCACTGCTGAGCGTTCCAGAACATATTTCTGGAGAATTTCGCCTACAGTCGCCACACTGGAAGACTCGTTGGCGAGTGTCTTATGTCAATTTATTAATGATTACATAAGTTGGTATTAGTGGAAAGCACGGAAACTGTCGCGGTGGTGTTGTACGAGTTAATTTCTCTTGGTATATGCCGGTATAGGCTTGTTATCACAGGGAAAGTCGAAGGCAAAAGACCGCCGAAGCCCCATACGCTGGTCTGACCAGATCCGCACCTCACTAAATACCCAGATGCACGATGCCCTACATGCAGCCGTAAACAGACTCGGATGGCGCAGCATCGTCCGGGACAAAGTGATCCGTGGAGGGAGTCACGACCCTCAGCAGTGAGGAGAACGATGCAATGCCGGTATTCAAAACGCGATCTTTTGGATTCACCATTACTTTGACTGCCTCCGTAGTGTAGCGGTTAAGTCCGTGGATTAACTCCTGGTTTTGATCTACGTAAAAAATGTCGAGGTGACAGTAATTTAGAACTATGAAAGTATAAAAGAGTAGCTTGGCTCTTAGCAATAAACGAGACTCCATGTAGTGTGGCCGCAGCCCAAAGGCCCTTTATTACAGAATTTATGTCAATTTGAATATAATTATGATTTCATTGTAATTTTTGACATTTATCAAACACGCCAATGTCAATAAAATTACCTAAATTGAGAACCTAATAAAGGTCATTTGTAATCATTGTTGTTAAATCCTGCAAATTCAAGAGGAGGATGTCATGCTCGCACTGTTTGCGGACGACAGTGCCTACTTCAGCTCTTCTCCAAGCCAATATGAGGCTGCTGACAAAATGCAGAACCTTCTGGATCTACTCCCTGCGTGGTTGGATAAATGGCGTATGTCTATCAATGTCGGCAAAACTGCCGCATTGATAACATCCAGATGCCGACTGCCTCCACCACTGCAGCTTCGGGGACAGAACATCGAGTGGACGCCGACCGTCAAATACCTGGGCTGCATCATTAACAGGACGTTAACAATAGGTGAAATGGCCTGCCACGCCGTCAATCAGGCAAAGGCGGCCCGAGCCATGTTACGTCCTGTTATGAATTCCAGATTGCCGCTCAGGTTGAAGGTCCGGATCTACAAGATGTTCATCCGTTCCCGTCTTACCTACGCTGCGCCAGCCTGGCACCACCTTCTGGCCAAAACTAATAGGGACAAGATCCAAAGCCAGCAGAACATATCGCTCAGAGTGGTCTCCCGAGCACCATGGTTCGTGCGTAATTCCGTCATAGCTCGAGATCTGGAGATGCCTAGTATTGAGGAGTTTGTCGTTGGCCTGACTAGACGTATGTTCTATCGGGCCGACAACGGACACTTCAAGCATCTCCAGAATATCGCTCCGTCTTGCGCTCGGCCCCCCAACGGGAGACCACTTCCTAGAGAAGTGCTCCTGGAGGAGAACTGAAGTAGCCGAACCCAGATCCCCTGGGCTCGTGAGCCATACGGGCGCTGTTATACCAGTAACGGTGCCCAGCACTAAAGGTGCATGAATTACCAGCGGGTGATTACTCGCTGAGATCCTGCCGGGGAGAACGGGGGAATGTCCCCATCCCCAACCCAGGCCCATTAGACATCCGGGCCTGGACGACCCCACTGTCTGTCTGTCTGCAAATTCAAGTCTCTCTGTTGAGAGTGGTAAAAAAGTAAAGTATCATTACGACTGTATCCCTTCCAGGGTAATCAAAAGCGGATTCACATTAGTCAACTTTATTTAGGCCCATCATGACAAACGACAAGCTCGTCGATGTCTAGCGTACCAAACTCGAAAAATATCACAAATAAATTATTGTGTCCCGACCAGGAATCGAACCCGGTACCTTCGATGTAAATCCACGATTTTTTATTATTGTATTTTATAATTTGAAACCTTGCACCGGACCGTGTTATAATAATGTGAGTATCTAAACTTGGCAAACATTGGCAGTATTATGTTACGGTTATGTAGTTTGTGCAACGAAAACAATCGAAATATCATCGATATCGTCGTAAAAAGCAGTAGACGAGGACAATGACCTGATGGAAGACGATGTAGTGTGATTGCTACACGCAACTATATTTTAACATAATTAATCTGAAGTACGTAAGAGCAGTGGTGGCTCGGTTGTAAGAACGCTTTTCTTAAAATCTGACAAAGGTCGGTTCAAACCCCCCATGTACCAATGAGTACACTTTTCTTACGTGCATTTGTCATGGATTTACAAGAACACCATTCCCGTGTCTCGGAGAGCACGTTAAGCCGTTGGTGCCGGTTCCACTACTACCAACTTGTAGTTGTGATTATTAATAAATTTCAATAAAAATTGACATCAAATCCTCGCCAGCCACTACGGCAAGTAGGTCAAATTATCCAGAAATTTGTGGAAGGCCCATCTCCAACAGTGGAAGTCTAGAACTCTATGTTCCAGGGGATGTGATGACTGCAGTAAGGGCGGTGGAGGCTCAGTTGTAAGACCGCTTTAATCCAAATCTGTTTGACCAAGCGTTGATGGTGATGATGATGGGCTTAGGGTCACATGTCATGTATAAATGTGGATGTCATGTTATCAATCGGTCAAGAAGTTTTGGCATGAAGACGAGTTAAACAGGCAGTTAGATATCGTATATCAACTGGCAATTTGTTTTAATTGGCAATTGCTAACTCTTCAAGACAGAAAAACCTAATTATTTTTATTGAATATTTATCATCAGTTCCATCAATGAACTTTTCTTTTATTTGTACTTGATGATTAAAGATATGTACCTACTTCATACTGATTCCTAAACTAATTACAATTAAATATTTGATTGTGTTGAACTAGACGGACTACACACAATAGTATTGGCAGTCATAAATGTGTATTTTATAGATTCCTCCCGTTTCCACCATGCAAAGCCATTTTTCAGGACTCAAGAATAATATGGATAGTTCATAGTCCACTATTACTCGATCATTATCAATCCACAAACATCGCACTGCGAAGACCGAGAATCGGATTCAGTACACTTTAACCGTGCCTTTGTCCCTTTAACGGGGCAGATGAGAAAAAAATGTATCAGAGACTCCGGTACCCCAGCACGGCAGCGTTAGCGTTTAACGAGGTGGATGGCATAGATCGAGTCTCATTTACCCCAGTATTAGTGGCAATATTCTCTCAACGAAAACCAAATTCCTATAAATGGAAAAAATTGTATTTACAATTCAGTTATTATTTAGGTATAATGTACCCTTTTGATTTCAAAATATCAGCGTATCGAATACCTGTGTGTTTATCCCTATATATAAATAATAATAATAAATATTTCCAGACAGGTCACACAGCGCCATCTAGTTTCCGTGGTAAGCTACGAGGCTTGTGTTACGGAAACTAGATGGTAAATATATACATATTTATTTATTATTTACTTATTCCACAGCTGTATTTTACAAATAAATATTTACATTCAAATGATTACCGAACACCTAGCCAATTACGGAATAACATTATTTTCACTAAACATATAGCATGAACGGATTATTAACAATTTAAACTATTAAAAATAAACATAAGAATAAAAATAAAGAGACAATATTTAAAAAATCCATCTACGCATCATTATGTAAGTGTATGTATATGTGAATGTGTAGGTGTGTGGTATTATACATATAAACACCCAGACCGAGACAAATTATAGTATGTACAACTTGCCCTCGGTGCGAATCGAACCCACGACCTCCCGAGTTCACGGCAACGTTTGTTACCACTAGACCACGGAGGCGATCACATACACCGTTCGTAACGTTAAACCCAGCAAAGTGTATACACGTTTCGGGATCAGGCCCAGTCAAGCCGGCATAATGTTAGGGACTGATGTCAGATGATCTTTGATTACAGTTGCTAACATTCATGGACCTTGCGCGCCACTTACTATCAGGTCACATGTCGTGCTAGGTAATATAAAAAATAATAGTCATTGACAAACTACAAGATTAATTTAAATGCTATAATTTAATACCGAAGAATTTTTAATAGGGATATTATTTATTTGAAAATAAAACTTTATTTTAAAGATCTTAATACGAAAAAATACATTATCCACCCTATTCTTACGTAGCCATCAACGTTTGAACTTCGGCCGAGCACCGCAGCATCCCGACCGCGATAAATCATCCATTGTCGTATATTATTATTGTTTATTTATTTGCACGACTCTTTGTAAGTACGCTAAAGTTGAAAATATTATTATTAACTTGTAATGTTATTGCTTTATCATGTCTAGAAGGCTTTATTATAAAATTATTAGCTGTTTGATTTGGCGTTGCCATGTCATGTCCAACCAAAGGATTATAAGGAACGTGTATCACAAACATAAAAATCGGTGAATATTACATAGTTTCACTTTCATATACTTTTTTTCAGGCAGAGAAAAATAGTAAAAACATAACTATTTTTCTCTATTTTACTATAACAAATACTATATTATGATTAATATACAAGTATCGTGATCTAAACATTAATTAAGCATGAGCAATAATTTCTTGCTATTTTTTCTCGTTAGTATTAAAATAAAGACTGACACACTTATTTTGGCTATAGCTCTTGTTAGACACGGTCTAAACCGACCTTAACCCTGAAAAGACATTGTGCTGTTCATCCGTTCCCGACTTACTTATGCTGCGCCAGCTTGGCATACCTTCTGGCCAAAACCAACAGGGACAAGATCCAGAGTCAGCAGAACATATCGCTCAGGGTGGTATCCAGAGCGCCGTGGTTCGAGCGAAATTCTGTAATTGCGAGAGATCTGGAGATGCCTACTATCGAGGCATTTGTTGTCGGCCTAGCTAAACGTATGTTGATATCGCTCCTACTTTCACACGGCCCCCGGATGGAAGGCCACTACCTAGGGAGGCGCTCTTGGAGAAGAACTAAAGTAGACAAATCTAGGAGACCAGATTCGTGAGCCACAAGAGCGGTGTTGTAGTAGGAACAGCGCCCAGCACCAAAGGTGCGTTGAATCACCGGTGGGTAGTTAGCCGCCGAGATCCTGCCGGGGAAAACGGGAGTTTATCCCATCCCCAACCCAGGCCCATTGAACATCCGGGTCTGGATGACTCCGCTGTCTGTCTGTCTGACCTCGGCGGCGCCCGCAAAACCGATATATCGATGCCATTTTTAATCGACGCCCGTAAAATATTGTTTTTATTTATTTTATTTTAATACTTTATTGTAAAAATACAAAAGGCGAACGTAATTCTGCTAGGCATTCTCTGCCTGTTACCCTTTGGGACATTGGGATCATTTAATATTGAGTACGGTGCAAATAAATAGAATAATCAATCGTAATAATATTTAAAAACGAAAAAAAAATGGCAATACACATACATATAAATATAGGTAAATACACATACATACTAATATTACATAAATAATAATAACACATACATAATTTTATGTAATGTAGCAACTGGAATCAAAAACTTATGATTGATATTAGTCCCTAACACTATGACGGCTTGACTGGGCATGACGGCAATTCAAGCCCGAAACGTGTGGATACACTTTACTGGGTTTATCGGCACGAACGGTGGATACTTCCCCGCCCCGGCAGACTGTGCAAGCCTGCCCACTTTCAAAGAGTGGCCATCATGGTGATATTTATATACAAAAAAAAAACCAAACCAACTCAGTCATCAATTCTGATAGAAGACCGCTTTTGTTCATAATAATCATTACAGCCCCTAGAACACAGCGTCCTAGACACTCCACTATTGGAAACGGGCCTTACAAAACATACATATATCTGGAGAATTTGGCCTACACTCGCCACGCTGGCCAGACGGCTTGGCGAGGTCTTTTGTTCAGTTACTGCTAAAGTTTCGTTGTTATGACGGCGTTTTGCGGTTAAGACGAGCAACATGATGCAAGAATTTTCTTTAAGTATTTTTGGCATTTGAGGGTGATAATACTGTTATTCATTAGTTAATAAGACAATTTACGAGTACTATAAATGTTAATTATTAAATTACTAAATACAAAATATTTAAAAATAAATAACGTTTTATAAAATCCTACATATTTTTTTATTATAAAATATAATATAATACTAGGAACATTTGTGTTTTGTTTACATAATAATATAATGTAACACTTTATTTAAGTTAAAAAAAAAAACTATTATATAAATATGTAAAATTAATCGCTTTTACTATAAGCGCTTCTCAAGCGCCTGTTTGTCTTTTTAGTACCATAAAATAAGTTTTCCCTTCTACGGTTAAACTTACACTACGAACCTGTTGTAAAACATCTATCCTGGGGTCCGTTTACGGATAGCTGTTGCGTCATTTTAAACTCCATTGTGTTAATTTAACTTTATATTAGTATTTAATTTAATTATTGCTATTTAAAAGTGTTGTAATTTCTGTTAAAACACAAAAATTTAAAACATAAGAAAATGTAATCTGGTTGAACTACGTCACTCGTGTGATACCAGCACAATAAAAAAAAAAACTTTTTTTTTTTTTAATACACAAGTCTAATTTTATTTGCCTACTATATTTGTGTTATTATGGTTATTAATGCAAATGCATTTTTTTTTATAAGATTAGTAGAATTGGGTAGCATGAGGTGTTTTCAGAAGTACTAAAATTGTGATAATGTGTTCATATGGATATTGTAGGTTCACTTAATACCTTTTATTTGAACTGAATTTTAGTTGACGGTAACATATATTATACTCGTACATAATTTATTTAATAATTACGTCAAAATAAATTCCTATTTAAAGTGTATTTTTTTAATAGCAACATTTCTGTCTACGGCTATGATATGAAAACAATTATCTGGTATCGCTGTATTTAAGTTAAGTACGACGACGTCGAATAACACCTCCGACCTTAGCTTTTATTCCCACTTAAAATCATCTTGGACTTAAGTACGCCAACAGTTACCGGCCCTAAGACGCTACGATTACGCAAATCGTAACTCACCCCCAGATTATAACCGAATCAATTTAGCAAAAGCGCACAAAAGAAAATATCCTGTATGTGTCCTTACTAAAGAAGATTAATTCGCTCTAATCCGAATCGACCCCTAAATTTAATATTATAGTCGTACGGTGACAATCGCAATTCATTCAGAAATATTGTACAAAGGAAATTTAAGACGATTACTTAGCGAGGGGATCTTCTAACGTAACCTAAGCACAATTGCATTGATACAGCTGGTTTTTTTAACAGTACAAATACAAATTACCATATAGTACATGATACTTAGAAAAGCGACCGCTGACAAAAGCAATGATAAAAATATATATATGCTATTTTAGGAGCACAGTTTTTAAATGGTTAATATACATATATAAATCTCGTACACACCCTCTCACACACACTCACACATATATCACGAACACATATAGAGAGGACATACATCATTTATTGTTGTACCATTATAACACGGAAGAGCACCGATATCCCGCACTACAGGGCAACCTCGTGTAGGTATCACAAACACATCACCCTATGTTGTTTACCTATTGTACATCTGTATACTTTTTGTGACAATAAATGATTTTATTATTTTTATTATTATTATTATTATTATAAAAAAGATGCGCGGGCGCGAACCACTCTCCCCCCGCGGACAACCCGTCCGCCTACAGGTACCATTAATTTAGGTCTATGGGTTGCTTAACGAAGTATGTTCAAGGCTATAGGCCGAGGTATTCTGTTATAGCTGAGATTTCCTTGCAGATTCCTTTCTCAGTCAGATTAAACATTAACAGGTCACTGGAATCTGCTAAGCTGCTGGTCTTCTGCTAACAGCTTACTCTTTGGACCACTTTGCTGCTTTGTGTCATAAATGCCTCTAACCTGCAACAAATAAAGTGTGTTAGATGTGTTTCTTACTTGGTAAAATATATAAATTGAAGCTATAAAATTTTATTGCCAAATATTTCGCCTCTCTTTGGAGCGGCGTCATCAGTGACAGTGACTGAAGGTCTTTGTCATAAATTTTGAAAAAGTAATTTTATTTCTTTTAGCAATGGTAAAGGTAATGCACTATACAGTTTTGTATTTATTTTTTTAGAAAAATATAATCATCACCTAGCGCATCATGGAAAACATCATCAGCATGTTATGTCCATTGTTGGTTCGATTGGTTGGTTCTAATAGATTTACGTGAATAAAGATATTTTGACTTTGACTTTAAACTATGAGGAATATCAGGGAGAAATACTTTTCTTACGTACATTAGTCATAGATTTACAACACCATCGTTCCGGTTCCTCGGAGAGCACGTTAATCCGTCGGTCCCGGTTCCACTAATACCAACTTGTGGAATATTAAAAATTTACTTTTTTTTTTTGCAAACAGTGCAGGTCTAGGATTCTGAGTTCTAGGGGTTGTAATGATCAAGCTCTTTTAACCTATAAATAAATTCATTCATCTATCATTTATAGAGGTGGTAGGCGGACTGATGGTGATAATTTACCCAGTCTGCCGGGGCGGGGAAGTATCCACCGTTCGTGTCCATAAACCCAGTGAAGTGTATACACACGTTTCCGAATCAAGCTCGAATTGCCGTCATGCCCAAGCCGGCATAGTGTTATGAACTGATGTCAGTCATGAGTGTCTAATTCCAGTTGCTAACATTCATGGACCTCGCGTGCCACTTAACATCAGGTGGGCGCAAGGTCACATGTCGTGTCAAAAGTCCATTCGCGATGAGACCGATGATTTGCGCCCAGTAATGGCCCAATCATTGTGTTTAGTACCAACCTAGAAAGGTCTCAAAACCCGCAACTGTTTTTCACAGCCGGTGTATGCAAAAATAAAATCAAAATACAAAATCCTTCGACAGGTGGCTGTTGAGAAGGGGTCCGAATCGTTGGGGTGACCTGGTCTACTCTGAACGTATTCAATATTGTAATAAAATTATGAAATTGTTTACTCGAAGGTTTAATTTAAATTAAAAAAAACTACTTAATAATTAAAAATACAACTAAAAATAAAATTAAAAAAAATGTTCCAAATCGCTACCAATGGTCAAATTGCCCTTGGCATCTTGAACACCTCGGGGACAAGAGTGCTGGGTAATATTTGGGCCAAATTGCCATTCAACGTGGCAATGCTGCCAATATCTTTCACCGATCGGGCGGCATTCGGGAAACTCCGGCACATCCACGCATCGTCCAGACCACAATAATGTCGAACGAGACGTGGACACTGACAGTGGGTTTGGTCCATAAATTTATGCGAGCTATAGAAAGAGCTATGCTTGGTACTTCTCTAATGGATAGAATTCCAAACGTTAATATTCGTCAGAGAACGAGAGTTACTGACATAGTTTTTAAAAATGTCCAGCTGAAGTAGCAATGGGCTTGGCACATCTGACGCAGAACCGACGAACGATGGGGCAAACGGGTTCTAGAGTGGAAACCACATACGGGGAGACTCAGAGTATGATGACTCCCCGCCAGATGGACGGATGACTTGAAGAAGGTCGCTGGTGGGGGTTGGATGAGGGTGGCGAGCCTTGGCGGAGGCCTACATCCAGCAGTGGAGAGATACAGAGATGATGATGATGAATTTTGGAGCAAGTTTTTTATTTATAATGTTTTTTTTTTTGTTACTTTCATAATTAATTGTATTTTTTAAGTAGTTTATAGTGTAATAGTAATTTATATTAGTAATTTCCGAATAAATTATTGAAAAAAAGAAAATACTTTATTTATCGCAACAATTACAATGGTTACAAAATAAATATATATGCTAGGAATAAATCTAAATGTATAAATGTAAGCCTATTCTATATACCGAAACATACATACAGGTGTGGTGATAAATAGGTGGTCAGCTCAGCATATGCTACAGCCGAGGCTGCAGCGCTGATTTTCAGCTGATTCCTTATGTTGGGTGAGTCACGGGTCTCAGAGATGTACAGTACCATTTACTAAATCGGAAGGAACACTAAATGTACAGTTTACATATATGTTTAACAAATGATAATAAAATAAATAAATAATATTATGATAAATAAACTAATACTATAAGTGATAGTCAAGAAAAAAAAAATTTGAATGAGTTTAAAATAAATGGAAAATAGCCTTTTTTCCATTTCAGAGTAGACCTCGAGATTGATTCGAACCTCGGACCATGCAACAGATGTCAGAGTATCTGCTTGTATGTATGTTTTTAACAAAGCAATAAATAATGTTGTATGAGGTGTTAGAACAGCTTTTTTAAACGCATGCTAAAGATATGGACTGCTCAGTCACCCTAATCACATCATCATGACAGTCCCTAGAACACAGAGTCCCAGACTTTTACTGCTGAAGAAGTTTTACTGCTGAAGAAGGGCCTTACGGAACATATTTCGGGAAAATTTTCCTACACTCGCCACTCTGACCAGACAGACAGAAAGGGAAACGGTCGTGATGATACTTTATTATTAACTTTTTAGGAAATATAATTACAAACATTTCTTTCAAACAAAGTAAAATATCAAACACATAACGATATTACTCATTTTTACATATAGACCACAGATTCGCCGTGCGGGTGCCGGGTCGGTCGTGTGTGGGTAAAGGATGAGAAAAATGGTGTCTCGGGTTTGCGACCGACAATAGAGAGAAAACAAATTTCTAAGCACTCCATGGATTCACCGTGCGGGTGCCAGATCCATCGTGTGTGGGTAAGAGATGAGAATAATGGTGCTCGGGCTTGCAACCGACAATAGGCAGGTTTAAAAAAGAAGGCCTCCTTTTTTATTTTATTGCGCGATAATACGCTCACCATCCACCATTCTACTTCTCTCCCTACCCAACCAAATACTGTATGAAGGAAATGCCGTCTTGGAAGCTCATTCCATAAATGTATTGACGGCAGACCTGCTTGGGTCCAATTCTTTCAGAAAGTGATGCAAAGATTTTGCTGGAACTCCTCTCGCACCAACTTCCACTGTGTAAAGCTGAGACTTGAACCCGTTCCTGATCATTTCTTCCCGTTATTTTATTTTACCCCCGTTTACGTAATTATGTAGGTATTACAAGACGGCATTAAATCGGCGGTGGTGGCTCGGTTGTAACACACACGATGAACCCGGCACCCGCACGGTGAATCCATGGAATTCTTAGATATTTGTCTTCACTCGTAAACGTATTATTAAAGTCCCTTCTTATTTTGTCACCTAATAAAACCATCTTCGAGCTGTAATGTTAGTAAGCGCCGGGCCTTACACGTTGCATTAAAACCTTCCTTATAAGTTATAGGTAACTGATATGCAGGTTAAAGGCTTGGGCGCACTGCTGGGTCCGACTGAGATATAATCTACATAGAAGGCTGCTGTAGTCTATAATGCAAATACGTGTGTGAAAACTATGCATTGCACCCATCGATCAAGAATCAACTAGATTATAGGTGACGGCTCTAAAAACGCGGGAAATAATATCAGCACAAAAAATCGTTGCTTATATATATTTTTATAAATAGACCTTGCGCCCATCTGGTGGTAAGTAGCGTGCGAGGTCCATGAATGTTAGCAACTGGAAAAAGAGACTCATGACTGACATCAGTCCCTAACACTATGTCGGCTTGACTGGGCATGACGGCAATTCGAGCCTGATCCCGAAACTTGTGGATACACTTTACTGGGTTTATAGGCAAGAACGGTGGATTCTTCCCCGCCCCGGCAGACTGGGCAAGTTGCCACCATCAGTCCGCCTACCACCTATTAAACAGTACAGGAATTACAATTTTCGACAGTACAGGAAAAATGTTTTAGGTTTTAGGTTCCAAATCATGATAACTCTCACTTTCTGTCGAGGCAATTTATAACTTATGTTTAAATGAATTTGGTTGATTTTGTAATAAATATTTAATAGCATTATATTTCTGACCAATCGTTTTGTTTGTCATTTATTATTGAGAAAAAGAGATAGCATGTAAATAGAGGTACGCTTGTCTGCTTCTCGCAGTAATTTTGTATGTGACTATTTATCTAGTTGAATCTTTGATCGTAGATTGCACCGGAAGATTAAGACGCGGTGTCTGGTCGGGAAAACAAAAAAAAAAAAAACTGCAAATCAACATCGCTGTGCAGCGGGGAAATGCTGCGAGTATTCTTGGCACACTGCTACATGATCAATCATGGGTGAATATTTTTATATTTTATTTATTTATTTATTTTCATTTCAAAACTTTATTGTAAATCTGTACAAAAGGCGAACGTAATGCCGCAAGACATTCTCTTCCCGTTAACCTTTGGGACATTTAAATATGAGTACGGTGCAAATAGAGAAATAAAATATTAAACATAAATAATATTAAAAATTAACATACATAGACACATTTATATAGTTTAGTTTTTAGTTTATTTTTAATTTAGTTTATATATTTTTATTTTAACTGCCTCCGTGGTCTAGCGGTTAAGTCCGTGGATTTAGACTCGGAGGTACCGGGTTCGATTCCTGGTCGGGACACAATAATATTTAATAATTTAAATAAATACATTTCATTATTATTTAATTTATTTGTGATATTTCTCGAGTTTGGTACGCTGGAGACATCGAGGAGCTTGCCACTTGTCATGACTGGCCTATAGTAAAGTTGGCTAAATGTGAATCCGCTTATTTATAAGCGTGGTTTCTGACCACCCCGAAAGGGAAACGGTCGTGATGATACTTTTTATATTTTTATTAACTTATTTTTTATTTTTAAAATTAAATTAAATAGTAATTTAATTTATTTATATAAGTTAATAAATATTATTGTGTGATTACCGACCAGGAATCGAACGCGGTACCTCTGAGTGTAAATCCACAATTGCATGCAATTCTGAGACGATTGTCCTTGCTTTAATTATCATACTGCTTTTTGTTCCATTTTAAATACATAAAGATGTCAAAATAAACACAAAAAAAATATTCAATGCAAATCAGACAAAACAAGATATCGTCTATATCTACATGTAAGCATTTGGTATGGAGTGGCCTTAAAGCGTGCGAGCAAGGCAGATGTCGCTGTTACAGTTTTTGCAAGCATAAACATAGGAACCGACGCGGTAGACTTCTAATTAGCAAATTTAGATTCAGCACACAACTTTATAATGCATTTCTAGAACTCGATAAAAGTGAAAATGTTTTATTGTCTAGGGTTCCGTATGTGTATATAATGTCGGCCCGTTCCGCTGTTTGCAATGCCGTTCTGCGGCACGGTAGGTCGTGCTCAATCTCCTCTGTGTCGTATGATAGCCTCCCTGAACGTATATTGATGTAATCAACCAACAGGGACAGAATCCACAGTCAGCAGAACATATCGCTTAATTATGTAATTGCAAGAGATCTGGTGGTGGCTCGGTTGTAAGAACGCTTTCCTTAACATCGTAAATAAAAAATACACTTTTCTTACGTACATTTGTCATAGATTTAGTACATCACCGTTCCCGTGCCTCGGAGAGGACGTTGAGCCGTCGACCCTGGTTTCACTAATACCAACTTGTGAAATCGTTTATATAATGTCATTAAAAATTGATATCAGACCTTCGCCAACCCGACTGGTCAGCGTGGCGAGTTAGGCCAAATTCTCCAGAACTTTCTGGAAGGCCTATCTCCAACAGTGGAGATCTAGAACTCTGTGTTCTAGGGGCTGTGATAATGTTAAAGAGATCTGGAGATGCCTACTTTCGAGGCAATAAACCGGGCTGACAACGGCTCCTCCCTCCTCCGGAGGTCACTCCCTAGCGAGACGCTTTTGCGAGCTAAGGTAGATGAATCAAGGAGACTAGCTTTGTGTTGTACTGGGAACAGCTCGCAGCACCAAATATACCAAACCATAGTAGTAACTCGCCTAGATCTTGTCGGTTATCCCATTCCCAATCCAGGCCTATTGAACATCCGGGCTTGGATGACTCGGTGTTTATCCCATTCTTGTAGTCCCATTTTAGGTTAGAGCGAGAGAAAATAAGTTTTTGTTAAAATAATAAACAAACATATTTAAATGGTTCAATTTTCAATACCTAAGCAACCCTAAAGACTATTTATACATGTCAACAATTGCAATTAAAAGTCACATTGCAAAGGTTAGATATCTTTAGGTTTTGTTTATTTGCCTGCTCCACATTTTGATTAGTGCACGCGATTACTACTAGGTATAAAAAATAAAAACAATGAGTTCTGTTAGCATTTTGTTAGTTAGACAACGCAACTTTACAGCTGCATCCAACCTTTGTTTATATAACCTCAATAATAATAATTTTAAAATAATAGTATCATCACGACCGTTTCCCTTTAGTGGTGGTCAGAAACCACGCTTATAAATAAGCGGATTCACATTTAGCCAACTTTACTAAAGGCCAATCATGACAAGTGGCAAGCTCGTTGATGTGTCCAGCGTACCAAACTCGAGAAATATAACAAATAAATTAAATATTAATTAAATGTATTTATTTACATTAATAAATATTTTCGTGTCCCAACTAGGAATCGAACCCGGTACCTCCGAGTCTAAATCCACGGACTTAACCGCTAGACCACGAAGGCAGTCTATAATAATAATACACATATTCACGCCAGATCCCTGACGGGGTATGCAGAGACAATTGAGCGCCACTTGACACGATCACGACATACCTCTTTCGCTTCATCGACATTCATCAACCTCTTCATACATGCCCTTTTGTTACGAAGGATTTTTAATTGTCCTTCAGCTAGTGTTTTATTTATTTGATCGTTATACGTATCTTGGTCTGCCAGGGCCTCTTTTACCCACAACTTTCGCAATATATACCTGGTTCGTCAATCTTTCTTCGCTCATCCTTTCAACATGCCCGAACCATCGTAGCATTCTTTTCCTTATTTATAATAATAATAATCATTTATTTACTTTACAAAAATGCCTTATAACTAGTTACATAAAAGTATTGTTAATAATAAATAATTATGTATTTCTGCACAATACCATAACGTGTTAGTAACTACTTAAATAAAATAGATATAAATGGCTACATGTTCTGAGCCAATTCTTATTGTCATATGTATATAGTACCACATTTAATGCAAATAAAGATTTTAATTTAATAATATAATAAACTACGTTTTTAGCTAAACCAACATAAAACAATATTCATATCAAGTCAAACTGTAAAATCTAATATTGTATCACATAATATCCTGTTAATGGCGTCCGTGACCTACAAAAGACTTTGGCCTGACTTAACTCTTTGTACAAGCATGCAGACGCTCAACTCTATAATTAACGAATCAAGTGACAGATTAAACGCTAATCCCGGCAAAAAAAGATCATTCGAGCCTGATTTAATCATGATAGGAACGTTTTTGTGCGTTATCCTTCCAATGGTCATCTATTCGCTAGTTATCTAACGATATTTAAAAAAAGTTTTTGCACCAACATTGTCACAGCCTATTGAACACACAGTGCTAGATCTTATCGGTCTGTAGTATTCAAATCTGTAAAATTCTGACTTTTCTTGTCATCCTGGCCAAGTTAAGGCTGTTGTCAATATTATTTCGTCAATTTTAACGATTCCACAAGTTTGTATTAGTAGAATCGAGACTGAAAGCTTACGTATTCTATGAAACATAATTTTAAAAACAATCTTCTTCTTCTTCTTAAGGTGCCATCTGCTATCGGAGTTCGGCTATCATTAAAGGGATTTTGATTTTGTTGGCCGCTGCGCTGTCCGGAACAAGGATCTGGTGCTCATCCCGAACCACTACCTGAGGTTCTTGAGCCAGGAAGTGCGTCATCTCCCCGGTCTTCTGGAGCCTTGTATCTTGCCTTGCATAACGAGTTGCAGCAAGCTATACATTTTATTGCGCATGATGTGTCCCAAGTACTCCAATAAAAATAATAAACAATACGTACATACGAGTACGTAATTATTATGCTAAAGTAAATTTTACAATTGAGTATGATTACGGACAACTCGTTTTGTCTCTCGCTATATTAATGCCAACTTCTACTACTTAATTAAAATTAAGAGCTTTCTTTTGCTAAAATAGAAGCAATCAAAACGTATAGGAATATATAAGTTTTGTTGTGCCAAAAGTATTAATTTAGTTAAAGTTAGTTATATTACAGCTATACAATTTTCCGCATTGAGTCTCTTTGAGACCATTATGCGTGACCTAGGTGCCATTAATGGAGTCATCCTATCTCCTCCAGGAGGACAGGAGACTCGTAACGTTCCTGTAGACTTCCTGAAGAGTCCTTGCAGTCTGTAGGAACCTAGGTGTAGCCACACTGGAGCTCTACATGAGTGCATCTGTCTCCTCCTTTGCCAATCTCTGCACAGTGGGCTATCTGTAATATTCAGAGCGTATAAGTGTTTAAGGCTCCCACCATAATGCAGAGCTTGGCTCTATTTAGGCTTAAGAGACGCTGTGTAAGGTGCTGTATAAGGGTTTGATTTATTAATACAATATGTTGCCACACTGGTTTACACATTACTTATTATTGAACCCCTAACATGCTTGCATAACTGCGGTATTTTTAGACATTATTTTTTTTATAATAAGAAAACGAGTGCTATAATTATTATTATTAAAATAAATATGGTAATAAAAAAAAAACATAAATATATTTCTGTAATACAATTTTCAGGAGGTCATAAATACGTTAGTTAATTTTTTAAATGTCGTTAAAGTGATAGGATGCATGTGTCAGTCTGTCTGTGTTAGGTTTAGAATTTTTGATTGTTATCTCTCAAGGATTGATGATTTATGTTTTTTTTTTATAAATACCTAACTTGTTAATATAATAAAGAACAGGGTAATGATAATATCATTGTGGGTGGTACAGAAAAAATATATTATAGATATAATGTATCATCACGACCCTTACGGGGTAGGTAAACCACGCTTTTGTAAGGAATGAGTTCACTTTTAGCCAACTTTACTTAGTTCTATAATGACAAATGGCAACGATGTCTCAGAGTACCAAACTCGAGAAATTTCACAAATAAATTAAATATTAATAAAAAATCACGCAGCCATATCCTAAGGAGGAGGAAGTTGGAAATCATTCGTTTACACCAGAAAACAGTTTGTTTTGATAGTTTTTGTTAATTCTTTTTTTGTTGTAACAGTAATAAATTTTTAATTTCTTCTTCTTTTTGTATTGGTGAATGCTGTGACACCTAATTGGTACATATATTAGATAAGTTATAATTATACTATGTTATGTGTGTGATAATATATGTACTGCTGTGTGTACTAAATAAATAAATAAATAAAACAGTTATCGCTAAGGTAATTCCGCTAAGTTATATATTTTTAAACATACAGTGTAAGCTTTATATAACGACACTGAATGGACTGTGCATTTTATGGCAGTATAGAGAGTTGTCGTTAAATGGAGAGAAAAAAAAATCAGAATTGGAAGACAAACTAAACCAACCAAAGATTTCGACGCTTTAGGGAGTTTGTCGTTAAATCGAGTGACTTTACATGGAGTTTACACTGTATTATATTTGCAAAAAGAATGTGAAGACATTTAGCAGCCATTATTCATTAATTTATTATTATTACAGACAACACTTACAGCTAGTGCCAAACATGTAGGCTCTTAGTCAATTTATACAATTATATATACATCAAATTTACACATAGGTAGCACTTATACAATTGGCTAATAATTACAAAATTACACATTATACAAATAAAATTATGTTATTAATAATTGATATTTACATCAATCACGCTGCTTTTTGTAGAAATTAATTCTAAATAGCGTCCAGCTGATGTCAGAAATCTCGGCTCGGAGTACGAAAATATGTCAATACAGAGGTCATACGCCAAGATATTGTTAATTAAGAGTCAGTGCGTGATACAAGGGTGTCGTTTCGATTGCTTTCGTTCGCAATTTAGGTATTGCAAATAATGGCTGCTGACGAGCTCTTAAAAAGTACTATTGTACGTAACACTTCTAAACACCATTGTTCAGATGTTCCCATCCGATAGTGACAGCGGCGGAGTTTACTTGTCATTATTACTAACTATACTTATTAATTATCTTATCTTAAAATAGCTTACTAGATTTAGACTGTTAGGCTGAGATAAAGCGTTCAAACTCCTTTATACACCGCATCTTCTGTTTACGTAAATACCGGGTACAATTTATTTATTTTAAAACTTTATTTACTATGTACAAAAGGCGGGCTTAATGCCGCTAGGCATTCTTAAGCAACCAACCTTTGGGACAATGAAACGATATGTGTTGTGGGGTAGGTGCAACCATTAAATAGATTAATAAGTAATTTATTTATTTATTTAATTAGGATCACCAACAGAGTACACATTGAATCCAATTCTATCAATAGAAGCAAACAGTAAAAAAAACATTAGTGAATGGTACCCCAGTAACAGGTGACCACAACATGGCAAACTACATTCAATTATGATACATTATATGTTTAAGAAATTTAAATAATAATATTAACAATACTTAAAAACTAAAAATAATGAGAACTATGACTAAAAGTAATACTTACAGTTACACAGTTAAATGATAAAAGTATCTTGTATACAAACTTCATTGAAAAGCAAAATAAACAACTGAGAAGAAGAATACGTAAAATATCCGAATAGAAAGGTATAAGTTATTTAAATCAAATATATTATTATATTACGATTCCTGGTCGGGACACAATCATTTATTCATCATCATCATCAGCCTGTGTCTCTCCACTGCTGGATGTAGGCCTCCCCCAAGGCTCGCCACTGCACTTGGTGTTTCATCCAACCCCCACCAGCGATGTGAATTTTATTGCATCTTTATTATAGGTAGGGTAAGTCTAAGGAAGAACCTAAATTGAAAATTTATATGACTGTAGTTGCTAACCAACTTTCAATCATTATCAATCGAAAATAAAAGAAACCTTAACATGATTTTTAAATATCGACGATATCCCACTAAATATAGTTCGTCGACTTTCATTTATTTCTTTTCCACAATATGGCGTCTGATTGTCGCCTTACTGAAATTTGATTAATGTCATATCTCCAGTGACACTCGCGTGATTAAGGCGAATCGATTGACGTGAGAATCATCTAAATCTGCCTACGCGTTTGGACTCCAGTGTGCCACAAAGGAACAAAGATACATACATACAAGGGTGATAAACACAACCCTTTGCGTCGCACAGTTGAGTAAAAAAGGCTCGGAAAAATATTTTTTAATTATTTTAAAAGAAAGCTGAGAAACTAAAGATATTTTCAATTAGTTTAACAAACAACCTAAGCATTGCATCAGTATTTACAAAACATTTCATTCCACTAGAATACACACACTATGACGTCACGATGACGTCACGTTCTTGTTACATTGCGTGCAGATGTTGATCGTGGACGCGTGCGCTGAAATAATAGGTCTTTTGATAGAATTGTCGGAAAATCGCTTTATCTAATAAACACACAAGCTGGAGCATTCCATATAGACTATTAAGCGTGTGTTCGATATTGGGTTATAATGATGTCTAAAACATTGTTATAACCTGTCATTGTTATTGATTGTTTATACAGCCAATACTTTAGTTTATTCATATATTTTAATGAGAATAATTCGATTACTAATTAACACAATTGTAAAATTGTCAATTTCTACATTCCGAAACAACCAATAACAATGACAGGTTATAACAATGTTTTTTAACATCATCATTAACGACTTGCCAGTTGAAATTCGCCTAGCGCCCAACAAAACACTATTTAAAAATATGGTTTACTCTCATTTCTTAAAGAGCTCCTTATAGCGTATGTAAGTAATTGTTGTATGTAGTGTATATCTATGTATGTATATAGTGTGTAGTGTATAGTGAACGTATGTGTATTTGTGGTTATATATATATATATATTGTATATATAAGAACGATTTAATTTATTATGTAAATGTTTCATATAGCCAGTTGCACCTACCTTTCAACGTTAATGCTCTGTATTGTCCCAAAGGTTGGCTGCTAAAGAATGCCTAGCGGCATTAAGCCCGCCTCTTGTACATAGTTGAATAAAGTTTTAAATAAATAAATAATATAACCCAATATCTAACACGGCAATACTGATTATTACTTCGTTCTCGAAGTATGTAGTTACCAACATTAAAGCTATATGACAATTACCATCTAACACGTGCGAATCATTTGATGCAATTTTTAAGTAAAGGTGTAATAGTACATCTATTTCTTATATAATAAAATACCTTTTTAAGACCAGCAGTAAAACTATTATATACTTAGGTAAGTCTTGTTTCAAGCGGTGTTATAATTATATAAATAACACCATGGCAAGCTTACAATATTAGTTCTACTTAAAAGTAAAATTGGCATTTGACATCATTGCAAATGGCACACACATACTTTCAACGAGAACGACAAATAAGTGGTAGACGGACTGATGGTGATAATTTGCCCAGTCTGCCTGGGCGGGGAAGTATCCACCATTCGTGCCGATAAAACCAGTAAAGTGTATCCACACGTTTCGGGATCAGGCTCGAATTGCCGTCATGTCTAGTCAAGCCGGCATAGTGTCAGTCAGTCATGATTGTCTGATTCCAGTTGCTAACATTCATGGACTTAGGTTTTTAAAAAATATATTATTTAATAGTTGACAGCACAATTAAAACGTGTAAAAACTGCGGGGTGCTATGAATTGAGCGATCAATAAAAATCTGATCCAATTGTCGAAATAAAAAATAGGTGTTGAAAATTGGAGCCACAATCGACTACAATCAATATCTATAGATAAAACAGCTGTCCGTTTGTCTGTCCGTCACAACACCATCGACCTATTAAAAGTAACTACTATGAGTCATAAGCCTTATAAAATTCATATAAAATAACTAATTTCGTATCAATTTTTTTACGGCTGTTCCTTTTGTCTTTTCCTATAATTAATAAAACTCCAGTACAGGTTGGATTTGGCAGCAAAGGAGGCTGTGAAGCAGCAGTACACTCCGCGCGCACTTTTATTGCATCAGATGAGGTGGAAGTGCTACTCAAAGCCGACGTGAAGAATTCTTTTAATTCCCTAGATAGGACCACCCTGCTCAACGAAGCTGCCTCACACATTCCGGATATCTTCCCATATATCTGGCAATGCTACAGTTCTCCTTCCAAATTACTTTACGATAAACATTGTATTGATTCAGCTGTAGGCGTTCAGCAGGGTGATCCACTTGGTCCAGCTCTATTTAGGCTCGCTATTCATCATTGTACATCATCCCTAAATTCAAAATTCAACGTTTGGTACCTAGACGATGGAACCAAAGGAGGTAAAGCGAATACGGTAATCAATGACCTTATCCACATTAAACAAGCCTTTCAGGAAATAGGTCTCAGAGAATTAGTATTGCATTTCAGTGGGGATATGCAGCCAGCGTTCTTGCCACCATTCCACGCGGACGGGACTTCTCCCTATACTTAATATTATTTTTATTTTATACGTTGTAAATATTTTTTTCGAATAAATGTTATTTATCTTAAAAATATATTAATATAATATATCAATTAAAAATAAACTAAAAGATAAACCTAATTAATATAAAAACTAAATACTTACAAATATCTTGATTATAATCTACATGTCATCGAATCCAGGAGAAGATGAACCCAATGTTCCGAGGACTCCGGCGACGTTGCCTATTTGGATGGCAACAATGATCCTCTGAATAAGATATTCCCTACTCAGAGGATCACCTGTTGACGCTCGGATGGCAACGCTTATGTCGCATATTAATATATTATATTATAATAATATATTAACTACAAATCATGTGGCGTATATCAAAATACTGATCAGAGATTATTTTAATCAACCTTTTTGCAACTGACCGGTCTGTTACTCGTAATAAAGGAATATTCGAACAGAAACATTAAATTCTCGTTGGCTTCAACATAACTTAATTTGCCATAATTATGATACATAGTACTGCGTGATAAATGTAAAATAAAAGGTGTTTAAAACAACAATAGCTGTTTGCTGGATAATTCAGGATCTGACACTATCTAATTGTTCCATCTTTTTATCCATTTTGCCCTAATCCCGACTGATCGAATTAAATTTGGGCTATTGTAAAGTACAGTCGCGAGGATATTACTTTTAAAAAATATTAATTTGTCTGATACAGCTGCACCGTAGCATTTAATTATTTATTTATTTATAAAAAAAAAACATTACATGTCTTAACAGTAAAGCTCAATTTACCATGTATTCAATATTTTAATATATTAAGAGCAAAATCGGTATACATTTTGTATCAAAGCCCATTTTTGAGTATTATTAAATAGTTTGTTACATAAATTAAGTTATGTAATATAAAAATCGGTATACATTTCTTTTAAAAGTACATACAAATAATTCAACTCATACCTTAATTATGGCAAAAATCCACAGCATCACAGTACAGGTACTAGACAAAGTAAAAAAAAAGTAATATACACTTTAATGGGGCCAATATTGGATTTAAATAATATTTAAATTATACATTACAATATAAAATATTTTATTGTTCTTAAAGTACAATTCATATTCATTCAAACTAAGTTAAGACCTGCCAATTAGGATCTCAGTTAATAACAAAACAATTAATTAATAAACGTACATATGTTATTCAAAAGTACAGTACTTGCAATGAACTTTAGCCCAATGCTGGATAGATTTAAATAAGCTAAGTAGTTTAAAATGTGTGTATGTATTAGTGGATATACGAGTACAAGGGCCATACCATAAAGATCAAATAATACCGATATTAGAATGATTAAAATTAGAAAATGGATTATATTATTAAAGTAAATTATACGAAAAAAATCTATAATAAACTAATAACTAAAATTTTAAAACATAATTATATATATATTAATAAAAATAATTAAAAATACAACTAATATTTAAACAAAAATAAAATAAAGGAAATAATAAAATGTAATTAAAAATCAAATAACTTTTGCTGTTGAGTATCCAACATGACAGTTATTTATTTCAGTCCGATCTCTTAATTTTATCAACAGCTTAATACGAGTGTCGATTTTACTATTAAACACCTTTTATATTAAAGCTGATCACGGAGGATTTAGACGCAGTTGTATCGGGTTCGATTCTATATCTCATCGACAATCGGCCGAGACAGTTTTTCCAAAATATTTGTGTTCACACATTTGAGCATTTTGAAGACAGTAATACACTACTTTCTTAGTGGCTTTGTCCATTATCATCATTACAGCCCCTTGAACAGAGAGTCCTAAAACTCTACTACTGGATATCAGCCCACCATAATATTAATCACAGCCCAGATTCCTAGACTTCCACTGTTAGAGATTGTCCCTCCAGTAATTTCTGGAGAATTTGGCCAACACACGCCACGCTGGCCAGACGGGTATGCGAAGGTCTGATGTCAATTTTTAATGTCAATTTATTGAGTATTTAACAAGTTGGTATTAGTGACACCGGGAGCAACGCCTTAAGTTTTCCCCGAGGCACGGGAATGGTGGTGTTGTAAATCTATGAACGTAAGAAAAGTGCATTTCTCATTGGTACATGCCGGGGTTCGAATCACCTTGCACAACACATATCTGAGAATTTATCCTACACTTGCCACGCTCTGGTCAGACGGGTTGAAGTTTTAAGTTGGTATTAGCGGAATCAGGACCGAAAAACGTGCTCTTCAAAGCACGGGAACGGTGGTGTTGTAAAGATATGACAAATATAAATAAATAAATAAATATTTCCAGACAGGTCACACAGCGCCATCTAATTTCCGTGGTAAACTACGAGGCTTGTGTTACGGAAACTAGATGGTTATATTATACTTTTTTTTTTTGTAAATATATACATATTATACATATAAACACCCAGACCGAGACAATTATACAATGTACAACTTGCCCCCGGTGGGAATCGAACCCACGACCTCTCGAGTTCCCGGCAACGTTTGTTACCACTAGACCACGGAGGCGGTCCATATATACATAGAAAAGTGAAGAAACACTCTCCCAAAGGTTAGCTGTTAGAAAATGCCTAGACATTAAGTTTGCCTATGTACATTTGAATGTTTTTATTTTTTATACATTAAATAATTTATCTTTCTATCGATCTATGTCTCATTGGTACTCGAATATGGCGGGTTTCGAACCGCGACCTTATTGGATTTTGAAGAAACTGACAGCGGGTATGGTTCACAAGTTTAACGTCGCTCAGCGCGCTATGGAGAGAGCTATGCTCGGTATTTCTCTGATGGATAGAGTCCGAAATGTTAACCAAAGTTACCGACATAGCCTTCAAATTAGTGGCCAATGCCACTGAACACATAGAGTTGGACGACCCGTTGAAGATTGTCGGATGACCTAGAGAAGATCGCTTGTGGGGGCTGGATACGCGTGGCAGAAGATCTTGTGAATTGGCGAGCCTTGGAGGAGGCATAGATTCAAGTGTAGAGAGACATGATGTTATTATTAATACGAGTAAACATAACGTACGGAAGTAGTGATATATTGGTGGTGGGGGGAAGTGTGGTGTGAGCAGCCAAGCGATGTTACTCCGACTGGCAAGCTTTCTTAACTGCTCTGTGCATCAACTTGTGCGGAGCCCGGAACGAGCTTACTTACGAGTAACGCCGACAGTTAACAATTAAGTTTTTTTTTTATTATTATACCCCCTTTATTATTATACACAGCGTCCTAGACCTCCATTGCTGGAGATGTCCCTTCCAGAACTAGAGAATTTGCTCCACACTCGCCACGCCGCGCTGGCCAGACGGCTTGGCGAGGATATGATGTCAATTTTTTTTTATGACAATTTATTAACGATTCCACAAGTTGGTATTAGTGGAACCAGGACAAGTGTATTAAAGAAAAGTGTATTACTCATTGGTAGATGTCGGGTGGGTTTGAACCGACCTTTGTAGGATTTAAGTTCATACAACCGAGCCACCACCGCGCCACAACTAAGATAAATGAAGTTAAATATAAGATAGACCCGTCTGGCCAGCGTGGCGAGTGTAGGCCAAGTTCTCCAGATATATGTTCTGGAAGGCCCATCTCCAACAGTGGAGTTCTAGGACGGTGTGTCCTAGGTGCTGTAATGATGATAAGATAGAGCATCGAGTGCATTACACATTTTTTTTACGCTATCTAATGTCCACTAGCAAAACTTCTAACTCAGTTTTTAAAATAAAATATGTTTGAAAGTAAATTGTTTTCATAAGGGCTTAACGTTTTTGCATCCCTTTCACTCGCACAATCCAATATTTTCAAAGAATTTTTAAGTTTTAGTGTTATTTAAAGATATGTAGTACATCTTTCTATAAATTAAATTACAGCCAGAGACGAGGCAACCAGATGAAAATGCTTTGATTTTTAGTTAGGATTTTTTTTCTCCCTCAGTTACATGCGAGCCGCTTTTAAATACAAAAATAAAATCCTAAATTAAAATTGAGCGTATTTATAGGTATACCAAATTATTTAAAAGAAAATATTGGTCGGTATTGGGGGTTCTCGCTATCCGTTTGCCTCTCCAATCCAAATTTACTTTGATACATTGATATTGATAAATTGAATACTAGCAATGATTGTCCAAGTTACTCGTAAGCACTTTGTAAGACATAAGCGTCGACTTCCTACGCCATCGTTCTGGCCGGTGGACAAGGTAACGACGTGCCTTATGGGAACGGCCCCCTTGTCCTATGCTTACACTTGCTCCTTAAGATACAGACCAATTTAGTACACCTAAAAACATAGCGAAATACAGATGTAGTGCATAATGGTTTTCTATCGTATTTTATCAGCAAAGTTCGTATTTATCAAGCTCTCTCAATTTGCTTCAGTACCATTAGATATGAAAATGCCACTCATTTAATACAATAAATCTGAGTGAGACCCAAATTTCCCGATGGAAAACACATTATGCACTATATCTGTACTTACGTCAACCTACAGGATACGAGTTTGCGCCGTTTAAGGCCGAGACGATGTAAGGACCGCTTTGTTGGGTTGGCTGGCACTAAAACAAAGTCTCTGTTATTGTAACGATTAAAGTTAAAAATGGCGTCGATTGTACCAGCAGTTGACCTTCAAAATAAAACAATCGACGCCATTATTAACTTATCGTTACAATTACAGAGACTTGATTTTGGTGCAACTCGGATGGGCCTATAGTTAAGTTAGCTAAAAGTGAGCCAGCTTCTTTGAAAAAAAAATGTGTGTCTTCTGACCACCCCGGAAGTATCCCTTCGTCGTGATGATACTATACTTACAAATCTCTACGAGTAAGTTGGCTAAATGTGATGCAACGGTTTGTGCATTGCGTTCCATCTCGCTCGCCCAATCCAGATTTTTTTAAAATCAGAGTGAACTTTTTATAAAACAATTTAATGTAATTTTAAACATATATTCACCTTCATATACCTAATTTTAACAGAAAAAAAATAATATAATTATTTCATATCCTCATTCTGTAATATAATATGAGTATACCTATGTAAAAAACGATATATAAACTTTAAAAAAATACAAGAATTATGTTATATTATTATAAGAAAAATAATACAAAAACTAATATAAATATAAGTTAGAACAAAAAAACATTACTTTGGTATATACTATATAAATAAACTATATAACAAAACACTTGTCAAATAAAAATCTAATAAAATAAACCTACCTTATATATTGATGGTTTGCAATAAGTAAGAACAATTTATTATTTGGCCTGAAAGTAATATTCTTTATGCAGATACTAAAGCTAAGAGCATATAGTGGCACATTTTTCCATACAAAAATATAAATAACATCCTTACATCATCTGCAAATAGCACAATAAAGTATACAACAATTACTTTATTATACGTTTTTTAATCGTTATCAACAAATAAGAAAAAAAACAGCTTTATCAGTCGCTCATGATAGGGGCTGTGGTGCGAGAGAGATAGAAGTAGGGTCGACGCCACAGTTATGGACACTTTAAAAAAAACTAGATCGATATTCAATCAAGAATGATTTGTCTTTTTTACTCATTCCAAATGTTAAATCAAGAAAGAATAACTTAATAAATTGTTTGGGCGATTGTTTTTAGGTTTTGCACAGCCTTGATTTATAATACACTAGTTGACCCGGCGAACTTCGAACCGCCTGTCAGTCAATGAATGCCATTATTATTAATAAAAATACTCACACAAAACAATTTGCAAAACAAATAACATACAATTTCGCGACGTAAGAGTGAGACCAATCGATTATGGTCAATACATTTATGGAAAAAGCTTACAACAGCATTAAAGTAAAGAAGGCCTCATTACATCATTTTTCTCATCTCTTACCCACACACGATGGACCCGGCACCGGCACGGTGAATCCATGGAATGCTTAGAAATTTGTCTTCTTATTAAAAAAAAGCGAAGGTACGGTACGATAACATTACGCTTGGCATTAGCTAACTATATCTAACAGATGCACTTAAAACAGTAGCAAGTTAGTAGTAATCTAGCCATCAAGTCGTAAGGACACACATGCGCGTTTCTATCGTCTTGCCTTACACGGCACAGACATGTATACTTACTTTTTTTCTCCCGATGGATGATGAATGAGGTGATAGGGAAGGCAAAGGCTCTAGCCCAAACAGCCAAGTCTGACGTAATATATCTTTCTTTTTTATGAGTTAATGAGGTCATCATCAAATTCCAGATGCTGCAAAATTTGATGCTTTTCTTGGAGTTTCTCGCGGCACCATAGCTCAAACACGTCGGGTAAAATATGGGAGTTGACAGCGCGGGAAAACCGCAATAAATAAGTTCTTGACATGTCCACGCAAAATGGCGCGAAGGACTCTTCGATTACTTTTTTTTTAATGTCTTAATCTCGTCAAGAAACGACAACAGATTTTTTTTTTGTCACAAATAGTAAATTTTGATTGCCTTTTAACCCTCGTACATAGAGTATTTATAATTAACCCCAATATTTTATTAGCTAAATAATAATAAATAAATAGTAATTAATAAGCAATTCGATCTCTTGCCAACCCGTTTTGCCAGAGTGGCGATTGTAGGCCAAGTTCTCCAGATTCAGTTCTGGAAGGCCTATCTCCAACAGTGAAGGTCTAGGTCGCTGTGTTCTATGGGCTGTAATGATGATTGATCTTTGTACAATAAAATAAGGTATTCCATTGAAAAGAACATAAAAATATATCAAATTCCAGTTAATAGAGTCAATATGCCAATAAGAACAAAAAAGTTATTAGACAGACTGTTTTTTAAATTTTGATTTTTGTTAGTCCTGTAAAGTTGGGTTTGTGACTTTTACGACCTTTGTACCCCAAGGTAGCAAATTATGTATATCCCAATGCGTGAGTAAAGTTCCTAAGTTTAATATTTCAGACTTTGATGGATCAACAACTGGCTTTATTACCCTAAATATCGCAGAGAGAAGGCAACCTTGGCGCGCGGTTGTCGCAGCTGCGCGCGCGTCGATCACCTGCCTGCACCGCCATCTTCGTTTCCGACAAGTTCCGTCATACACTTGAAACCAATTTCGGCAAAACAAGATCTCTTAATTGTGTCACTTTTTAAGCTTACTTCGTTCTTTCGTATAATAAATAGGCATGTTTTGCTGCATTTAAGGTAGGATTTTACTGCTACCGTGGTCTAGATAGAAAGATAATAAAATCTATGTTGCACAAAAAATAAAAACATTTAAATGTACATAGGCGAGCTCATTATCTAGGTATTTTCTAACAGCTTTGGGAGAGTGAGAAGAGAGTGTGGGTACATGTGTATAAGAATATTTAGAAACTATGATTTATAAATTACTAAAATAACCTACTTATCTACTAAATAACCAATAAATATATATCGTAGAACAATAACATACATATACAAATAATAATATATATTATTTAATAATATTATTTTATATTATTAAATAAATCTTATAAAATCATTAAATTATAGCCATGTTTTGATTAGCTCCCTTGCCTATATAAAAATAAAGTGCTAAGCACTGTAGATAGAAGAAATTATCAGGAACGGATTCGAAACTGATACGCAGTGGAAGTTGGTAAGCGATGGATGAGAGTGGAAAAGACTGGGCTTAAGCAGATCTAATATATTTCGACCGCTTCCGTGGTCTAGTGATAACAAACGTTGCCGTGAACTCGGGAGGTCGTGGGTTCGATTTCCACCGGGGGCAAGTTGTACATTGTATAATTTGTCTCGGTCTGGGTGTTTATATGTATATATTTACAAAAAAAAATAAAAAAATATGTAGTTTATCAACCATCTAATTTCCGTAACACAAGCCTCGTAGCTTACCACGGAAACTAGATGGCACTGTGTGATTTGTCTGGAAATATTTATTTATTTATTCATGAAACGAGCTTCCAAGACTCCGTCCGTTCCAAACACTGCCTAGTTTGGCGTAAAAAAAAGAATCATCATCACGACCGTTTCCCTTTCGGGGTGGTCAGAAACCACGCTTATAAATAAACGGATTTACATTTAGCCAACTTTACTATAGGCCAATCATGACAAGTGGCAAGCTCGTCGATGTCTCCAGCGTACCAAACACGAGAAATATCACAAATAAATTAAATATCAATTAAATGTATTTATTTACATATGTTTGTGTTCCGACCAGGAATCGATCCCGGTACCTCCACGGACTTAACCGCTAGACCACGGAGGCAGTTAAAAAAAAATGCGTAAAATGACAGTTTCTAAAGAATTTCATCATCATCACGCAAAGTATTAGAACTCCACTGTTGATTTCACTCGACCCTGGCCGGACGGGTTGGCGAGCTAAAGAATTAATTGAAATAGTTAATTTAAAAAATCTGAAACTTACTGATAGATTTGGGCCTAAGCTGGTCTGCCGATTATAGAAAAGAGCTTCCAAGATTAAATAACGAAGTCACACATTATTTGGTTGGGTAGGGTTTAGGAGTGGAATGGTGGATGGTGAGCGTATTAGCCCGAGACACCATTCTTCTCATCTCTTACCCATACATGGTGGACCTGGAACCTTGACGATGAATCCATGGTTAAAATTAATGCTTAGTTTGTCTTATCCCTCATACTTAAGTGTCAAGAATTTAGCTAACTGGATCATAACATGAGTTAGTTCGTAATATTTAGCAAAACAATTGAACTATAATGAATTTCAATCGAGAAATGACAAACTTAATTAATAACGCTGTGTTTAACACTATAGGAGCTATTAGTTTCTGTCATATGAACAGATGAGAGTTGAAGAAAGAAACTATTTTATATATTAATATACAATTAAGAAGAAAGTTGTAATAAATTGTATAAAAAATAGTATCATAATGTGTCCCTTTCGGGTGGTCAAAGTCCGTTTTTTTTGGTAAAGAAGCGGGTTTACATTAAGCCAACAGGCCCATTATGACAAGTGGCAAGCTCGTCGATCTAGCATACCAAACTCGAGTAATAACAAATAAATTTTATATGTGCTGACCAGGAATCGAATCCGGTACCTCCTAATATAAATCCACAGACTTAACCGCTAGACCACGGAGACATTATTCTTACTTTTTAAAAAAATTGTCTTTATTTGAAAACCATAATTTGGGAAGAAGAAATAATAAGACCACACGAAGTGGTCTGAAAACACACTTATAAAGAAGCAGATTCACATTTAGACAACTTTACTATAAGCCTATCATGACAAGTGGCAAGCTAGAGATAGCGAACCAAACTCGAAAAATAACTCAAATATATTAAATAATTCATTGTTTTCCGACCGGGAATCGAAACCAGTGCCTCTAACTCTACGGTTTTAACCGCTAGACCACGGAGGCAGTCTCGTAATGTTGGTGCATTATTGTTTTCTCATCTAGATGATAGGTGTTTAACTGCTTACGTATTGGGGCTAGATTTTTCCTAAAAAAGAAAAAACTTTTTTTTTAACTGCCTTACGTAGTCTAGAGGTTAAGTCCGTGGATGTAGACGCAGAGGTACCGGGATCGATTCCTGGACAAAATTTCTCGAGTTTGGTACGAGACATCGACGAGCTTGCTACCTGTCATGCTGGGCCTATAGTAAAGATAGCTAAATTTGAATCAGATTCTCTAAAAAGCGCGGTTTCTAAACACCCCGAAAGGGATACGGCCGTAATGATACATTTTTTTTATTTATTAATTATAAGCATAAAATCTAACGTTTGTTAATTTAGAAAAGTAAAGGCCCATCAGCTTGTGTGGACAAAAAACAGTAAATGCGAAAGGCAGGTGGAACCCTGACCGAGTAATCTCAAGATGGAGATCTTTTCCCACTCTTACCGTATTACTTTGATCCGTTGACGTGTTATGGACTGGGCCATTTTATTAACTTTTTGTTCAATTCAAATTTAAATATTTATTTATCCTTAAAAGAATAAATCATCTCAAATATTTTTCTACTTTTTGCTTCCATTATGGCGTGTCTGACACGTATTCTTTTTGTAGTTTTTGTATGATATGATAGTTTCATGTCGTTTTTAGTGTAATCGCGTTTTATACGTATTGAAGCCGCGCGAGCATCGATTCTACACAAAGACCACGTGTCAACCAAACCTCAATTTCACAATGTACTTATATATCATCGTACAGGCCAACATAATGGTAGCAATTAACGGATCCCGACTGTGCGACGCAAATAAGGGTTATGTGTTTATCAGCCTATGTATATATGTATATGTATATACCCCAAACCTTCCCTACGCCCCTCGAGGCTCTGTATCCATCCCTTTCCCATCCCGAAAACCAAAACTTACTCCAGTGGGCGTCATGCCAGAGTTATAGGTCCTCTACTCTGTAATAGAAGCAATTCCGTAATACCTATTGCTAGGTTAACTCGCAATGGAGTCAAGCGAGCTGTGAGGCCGTGGTTGGTGAGGATGACGTAGGATATACTATATACTAATCAATATACGCCACAGTACTTATTTATTTATATTAATATACTAATTAGAAAATATTATTTATATATATATATATATATATATATGTATTTATAGTCGACCCCAATTAAGAGCACCTACAACGCCACAACCCGGCCTCTGTGACACTGGCTCGCCTACAGCGGAGGTCGGGACGTCACCGTCTACAGCCTCTTCATCATTTTTAAACAACACATTGTATAATGTGAAATTGTCAACCTCGGCTGCTTGTATAAACATAAATAAATATTTTATCATTTCATTTTCATAAACACATAAACTGCACCATTGAAATAATACTATGATTGATACACACATAATAATAATAATAAATATTTAATATAATGCGGACAATAGCTACTTTAACAGTCGGGACATATTGTTGGGAAGCTTTAAGCCGAATATTTCTGAAAAGCCCGTCTTCAACAGTGGAGGTCTAGGACAGCTTAGGTGTTCAGCTTCTACAACTTTTTGACGTAGTACTTGCCTTATCTGACAGGCTAAAATAATGGTATCAAATAAAGTATTTTTTATTTATGTTGTTATTTTGCTATCCTGACATGTGAGTTTGACACGAGGTGACGTAAGCATTATAATGTTGGCAATGCCCGGTTGCGTATAATTCAATGTTTAGGTCAGTTTAGGTAGAATGCAGATGTTTTTTTTTTGCAAAGACCATCAACTCGCCGGCCAGTTATTGTGGTTTTAACAATGGGGAGACAAATTACTTCTTTACAATAACATTCAAACTTAAAAGTCAATCCGGTATAGTGGAGGGTCTGAAGTCAGTTACTTCTATTATGTGAATACAAAAAATTATTAAACTTATATATTTTGTCTATGTCGATTAATTAATAGGTAATAATAATATACTGCCTCTGTGGTCTAGCTATTAAGTCCGTGGATACGGACTCGGAGATAACGGGTTCGATTCCTGTTCGGGACACAAAAATATGTAATAATATAAATAAATACATTTAAAAAATATATAAATAAATATGTTTAATTAATTAAGTTGTGGGTAAAAGAGGCCCTGGCAGACCGAGACTCACATATCACGATCAAATAAATAAAACACTGACTGAAGGTGCATTAAAAAGCCTTCGTAACAAAAGGGCATGTATGAAGAGGTTAATGAGTGTTGACGAAGCGAAAGAGGTATGTCGTGATCGTGTCAAGTGGCGCTCAATTGTCTCTGCCTACCCCGCAAGGGACCTGGCGTGAAAATGTGTGTGTGTGTGTGTGTTTAATTAATATTTAATGTATTTGTGATAATCTCGAGTTTGGTAAGCTGGAGACATAGACGAGTGATGATACTCTACTTTTTTACTTCGATGTCTGATTGAAAACACAAAAAAAAAATGCCATTGACAAGTAGTATATCTGTATAGCAAGGCCATTTATTGCCAACATTCCTCATTTCAGCCGTTTGGAATACTCCTTGGCCCTGCACTTTGCTAAAGGTGCCCATTGTCCCATGTCTCAAATCCAAGCGTCACAAACTTGTAACCTGTTCTGAGATTGGCATGTTCGCGCAGCTTAAGGTTCTCAGCAGAAATCGCCGCACTCCGCGCGCTGGACAAGGTAGTCTGAATGTTGGGGCTAATGTGTCTACACATGACACTAGAGACGGCCAAGAGCCCTTTGAAGTTGAGAGCCGCGTGATGAGGAATGCGGCCGGCACTTCGAGATGTTCCACTGGCTCCCAACACCGACATTTGTGTGTATCCGAGAAAAAGACACACCGACATTTTTTATTTAATTAATTAGTTAATAGCTTTTAATTAAAGCATAAAATATAATTAGTTTAAAAGTTATCGGTCGCGGCCATTTGTCATTTTTATATTCATTTCAATGTCGTAATTTCCATAATTATACCATTTAAACTAAAACGAATTTAAATAATCAGACGATGATTTCCGCCATTTTTAACAACTCTTAATAAATGCTTTTTCTACGCGAAGTTCTAGTTAGTACGCCAAACGGCGTTGAGATAATTCCTACGCGTTCATGTAAAAGTGGAGACTACATCTGTCGCACGCTAAAGATGAGGAATTAAAATATATGTTACAAAATACCGGTCGTTTTTGGACCATCAGGTCTATCACGCAGTGATGGTAAAAGGCCGGATGGTATGTCCAAGTCCATGGAGTGAGGGAAGATGTCTGGGATTTTTGGCAGGCAGGTCTTTCCACATTTCTGCTACCTCAAAAAAGGCCTGAATTATGATTGTGTGCGAACGATTAAAAAGTTAAATTATATTTTTATTATTTTTTATTTTAGTTTATTTTTTATTTAAAAAATATTATATTAATAGAAATTGTGTTGACTATATATTATTATAAATTAATTAAGGAATAAATAGCTTTATTATTATTATTAGTAAACAGTATTTGGAGAAACGAAGACAGCTGAAATATAATATTTTACCGACCCCGAATCGCCACAGGCCGCGCAATTGCAAAGCTGCCATAAACTAAATGATCTTGCGATGCTGAATTATATACGCATTAAGAAATGTGCTCTACAAGAGCCTACATAATTAGGAGTCAAGGAGAAATGTCTGCGGGTAGTAGATATTTGTTGATATCTACCGAAACTGCACCTGTCGTAGTAACGGGACCGCTTACACTATATAAAGAAATGCTTATGCCAATATGAACCAGCATTATTAGTATTTAATAAAATTTTAAAAAAATATTTAAAAAATAGTATCATCACGACCGTATCCCTTTTATTGTGATCAGAAAAAAGAATTAAATAAATTATTGTGTCTCGATCAGGAATCGAAGTCAAGGTACCTCAGCGTCAAAATCCACGGACTTAAACGCTAGACCACCAAGGCAGTTATATCTATTTAATAATCATCAATTTATCGTGCTAAAGTTAAGTAACTACACAACCCTAATTTATTGCAGGGTAGTTAGAAACCACGTTCTATTTAACACTCACACTTTACTATAGGCCCATCATGACAAGTGGTATGTAACAAATAAATATTCTAAAAAAGTTAATTCTAAAAATTTAAAAATATAATTATGTCCACGAGTTTACGCAGTTTGGGGTCGAGACGATGGGCTTCAGCGAGGCGCTTGTCCAAGGAGTTGTCAAACGGCTGACAGAAAGGTCTGGAGACAGGAAGGCTGACAATTATTTCTGCCAACGTATTAGCCTCGCTATACAGAAGGGAAATGTTGACAGTCCTTGGGACTATATCGGATGGGACGTCTCTAGAAGACATTTTTAATTTATAGTTTAGTTTATTTTTAACTTTATTATTTAGGTAGGTTTAATTTATTTTTAATGTATATTAATTTACTTCGAATAAAACTTATTACAGTCTACGGATATACGAGTATAAATCCGTCGTGCAATGGTGGGAAGAACGCTGCATACATTTCTCCGCTAAATTGCAATACTGATCCTTTGGTCGAAGAAAGAGATATGATGGTGAAAGGATGAGTAAAGACCAATTGACGAACCAGCTATATAATGCGAAAGTTGTGGGTAAAAGATGCCCTGGCAGACCAAAACTCACATATTACGATCAAATAAATAAAACAATAGCTAAAGGTGCATTAAGCCATCGAAACAAAAGGGCAAGTATGAAGAGGTTGATAAATGTCGAAGGAGCAGAGGTATGTCGCGACCGTGACAAGTGGCGTTCAATTCTCACTGCCTATCTGCAGTACCTATATTAATAAAAAGATGATTCGATTAAACTTTATACAAAATCTTTTGCATAACACCGTCCGTCGTTCACCATCTTGTCACCTCGGGTCATAAAGTTTCAGAAGAAATTATGTACAACAAGACAGGCACAATCATACCTATTATTGGATGCTGAACCTACCTATTACCATTTAGTCCTTCAACGTACGCACCTAAAAACATCTGCCTTTTTACTAATTAATAACCAAAGATAACTTACTTATCTAGATAGAGTCATTTCGTGGGATAAACAATACCGTCCAATTAATTTATAAACAATTAAAATAAACGGTAATTTACAGGAACTGTAACTGCCTCCGTGGTTTAGCGGTTAAGTATGTGGATTTGGAAGCAGAGGTATCGGGGTCGATTCCTGGACGAAACACAATAATTTATTTATGATATTTCTCGAGTTTGGTATTGGTGATGGGCCTATAGTAAATTTGGCTAAATGTGAATCCGCTTCATTAAAAAGCGTGGTTTCTGACCACCCCGAAAGGGATATGGTTGTGATGATACTTTACTTAAGGACAAAAAAAAGTTTAAAGTGGGTTACAAAAAACATGAAAGTAATTTGTCGATTATACATTTTAATAAGTATCTAAAATTAGAGGTAACCTAAAAGTTGATAAGTATTAAAAAGAAATAGAACATACGTTTCGTGGCGATACTTGGTTGTTGATGAGAGTCTAAACCAGTCTTTCTTAAAATGACGATAAAGCCTTCTTGTAGGCGCTTGACGCCTGGTGGGAGATGGTAAGGGGTCCAGAATTTAATTATATTCGGTCAAACGGATGGTAGACGAAATAAGTTTGAGAATCTCTGGTCTAGACAGTCCTTTAGTGGACTCTATTGTAATATTAAAATGGACGAGTACGCCTAGGTATCTTTACTCTATCTAGAAGTAAAGCTTCTAAGTCAAATAACGTTATTTTAGTTATATTAAATATTATGTGGCTAGTATCTCTCCAAGTGTTTAAAATGACCTATTTTAAAGTAACTGCCGATAGTTTGCACTTTTATATGTCCTGGTTAGGGGGAATTTATTCTATGCCTTTTGATAATAATGCTTCTTGGCTATCGCGTTTTTATGGATAGTAGACTTGTATTTTTTTATAGTGGTTATATTAACTCGCTTTCTTGTATGTGTGACCGGATGGAATTTTGTAATTGATTTTAAACCAACTTCCCGATGAGCTAGAGACTTGAAACCATAGCTCAGAAGTGTATGACAATGCATACAAATTTTAAAAATGCATATATTTTTTATAATGAACCACGTTTTTATAAATAAATAATGCTGAACTTCTTAATCAGTTTCATTTACTTAACCCTAAAAATATAATAATAATAATAAATGTACCAAATAAATAGTAAAAGTACAAAATTATATCATCATTACAGCTCCTAGTCCTAAATCTCCACTGTTGGAGATATGCCTTCCAGAACATATATCTGGAGAATATGGCCTACACTCGCCATGTTGGCCAGACGGATTGGTAAGGGTCTGATGTCAACTTTTAATGAAAATTTATTAACGTTTCCACAAATTGGTACCGGGACCCGACGGCTTAACGTGCTCTCCGAGGCACGGGAAACTAAAACCACATACAAATTTATAACTTTTTCTAAATTAGAAAAAAAAAGTATCATCACGACCGTTTCCCTTTCGGGGTTGTCAGAAACCACGCTTATAAAAAAGCGGATTCACATTTAGCCAACTTTACTATAGGCCAATCATGACAAGTGGCAAGCTCGTGGATGTCTCCAGCGTACCAAACTCGAGAAATATCACAAAATAAATTAAATTCTGTTTTAATTATTTTGTCTAAATAATATAAAATCTCTTTGGCTTATGTTCCACTATTGCTACTTTGTTTATATGTTTAATATAATAAGCTGTGATTTTTTTTTAAATAAATAAATAATAATTAAATGTATTTATATACATTAATAAATATTTTTGTGTTCCGACCATCTATCGAACCCGGTACCTCCGAGTCCAAATCCACGGACTTAACCGCTAGACAACGGAGGCAGTTTCTTTTTCTTTTCTAAATTATCGCGTGTATACCATTTTCCTAAACTGTACCCTGTATAAGAAATATAAATAAAACTTCTCTGCATCGTAACTTAAGATTTAATTACTAAATTATTAAAATTTAAAATACGTAATTCTCTATTTTTATTCTAGATAAAAATAATATTAATACTAAGGATAGGGATATAAGTCCCGTCCGCGAGGAATGGATTCATGCGATTCCGCGCTGAATTGCAATACTGATTCTTTGGGCGAAGAAAGAGCCAGCCCTCTTGTCACCGGAGGAGACGACAAGACGCGGTGTTATGTCTTTTAAAAACTTTTTTGCACTTGGACTCCAGAGTTTCTACAGCAAACGGCATAAATATGTAATCTTTTAATATACTCACATATTTGCGCCGCTTATATCTAGATTATAATATAAAGATATTTGCTTTTTAATAAATTACTTGCAGTATATTAAATAGGGATAAAAACGCTATGTCGTATATACTCGTATAGGCCGTAGTATTTAGAAATCCATAGTTGAGGAATGGTGTCGACTTGCTCGGAGGGTTGTTCTGGGTGGTCTCCCCATATCCTCCCCTATCAATCGACACGTGCGGATGAACAGATAATCACTTTATTATCAAGTGAGTGCTATCATTTGCATTGTGATAAACACTTCCGTTGTTTCCTTGAAATGCAGTTGCTACTTTATGTACAAAGCTAACGTTAAGTACTGTTCTTACAATAGTTTATTATAGAGGATTGGGACTTTCAACCTTATAAGAAAATTATGCTTTTACATAAAAAAGGGGTTTTTAATAAGCTTATAGAAGTATCATCACGACCGCCAATCATGACAAGTGGCAAGCTCATCGATGTCTCCAGCGTACCAAACTCGAGAAATAACACAAATAAATTTTTAAATGTATTTATTTACACTAATAAATATTTTTGTGTCCCGACCAGGAATCGAACCCGGTACCTCCGAGTCTAAATCCATGGACTTAGCCGCTAGACCACGGAGGCAGTTAAGTTTATAAATAAGCGGATTCACATTTAGTAAACTTTACTATATCCCCATCATGACAAGTGACAAGTTCGTCGATGTCTCTGGCGTTCAGCCTCGAGATGCAATTTTTTTTTCGTTTTCTCGAACAGGAATCGAACTTTAGCCGTTAGACCCCGGATGCAGTCAACATATTAAAATATCATGAACATTATCAGCCACTGCTGGATATAGGCCTCCCCCAAGGCTCACCACTGCGCGCGGTCTAGCGGGGGGTCGTCCCACTCTGCGTCGTCCCGTACGTGGCCTCCACTCCAGAACCCATTTGCCCCATCGGTCGTCGGTTCTGCGGCAGATGTGTCCGGCCCATTGCCACTTCAGCTTGCTAATTTTGAATGCTATGTCAGTAACTTTGGTTCTCCGACGAATTTCAACGTTTCGAATTCTAACCAAATTATATATAATACCAAGCATAGCTCTCTCCATAGCTCGCTGAGTAAACTTGAATTTGTGAACCAGACCCACGTGTCGACAGTCTCTGCTCCGTACGACATTACGGGGAGGACGCACTGGTTGAAGACTTTTGTCGTCAAACACTGTGGTATGGACGATGAGAGGATATGTCGAAGTTTCCCGAATGCCGCCCATCCTAGCTATTGCGTCTGTCGGCTTCTTTGCTGAAGTTTGCAGCGCCTAGCTGAATAGTCTGTCCAAGGTAGACGTATTCCTGCATAACTTCGAGAGTGGCATTTCCCACACAGATTTGCCTCGGCTTATTAAAATGTACTGTTTATTTGACATCGACTAGCATGCCACTTGCTATGGTGGGCAGTTATGGGTTACAAAAGCCTGGTTTCTGATCACCCTGGAAGAGATATGGTTGTGATGATACTTTTGTCGTTTTTTTTTTTTTTTTCCTGGGGTTGTACCAAAACGAAGTCTTTGTAAATGTAATGATTCAAGTTAAATGGCGTCGATTGTTTTAGTTTCGGCTGACCTTCAAAATAAATTTAATACATTTGACACTATTTTTAACTTTAATCGTACGGATACTTAATTTTGGTGCAACCCTGCCTTAGAGATATTATTTAAGTAGTTTTTTAACATTGAATATAAAATCTAAGATTTCCACAAAAGTATGGTGTTACATCCAGTAATCTTCCAAACGTGATTTCAACAAAACATAACCAGGAACAACTGCAGGCATTTTTTTTTTAGAATCAAGGTGCAATATGTCTACCAACTTGTCCCGTATGCCATTTTTTTTCTTTCCCGCACGTGCTGGTTTTTTTAAACATTTCGTATGCCGGTGCCTTAACATCTGTCTTTGACAAGCTGTGGTTTTGGGATTAACCGACTAATTTTAGTAGGTTTGCATGGTAGAACAAGAAATATAAGGAATTCAGATTTTTAAGTAAATCATATTTCATCAACCATCATCATCAGTTTAAAAAAATATTAACATTAAACAATATTTTATTAATTCATTCATTACAGCCGCTAGAACACCTACTAAACCTTTCACTGCTCTAGAATTCGACGAGGTTCGCCATGCTGCTGGCTAAACGGATCGGCGAGGGTCTATAAATCATTTTAATGTCAATTTATTACCATTTCACAAACTGGTAGCGAATGCTTTACGTGATCTCCGAGCCACGGGAATGGTGGTATTGTAAATCTATGACAAATGTGCCGTCACAAATATATTTCACATTGGTACATGCTGGGGTTCGAACCACGACCTTGTTGGATGTTAAGGCAAGCGCTCTTACTATACTAGTCTTTACAAGAAAATAATATATTATGTAATAACGTTACATAACAACGTATTATCCCAAAAATATATTGTTATTTATTATCTTATAGTTTTATTTCTGGTATATCTAATTTGGTCGGTTAACCACGATCGCAATGTGATAGCGCACTGGCTTGCTCTCGCTACCTGCTTGCTTGCATCTGCTCTTAATTCGTGCTTTTTCCAAAAATAGTCAAGGTTAGTAAGTATAAATAATGAGAAATTCTTGAAACGTGCGAAGTAATTGGTCCATACAACGTAATGACTTTATAGTGCAAAAGTTTTTCGTTATAAATATTTGTGCGATTTGTGATACTGCAGGTCGACGCGACTCATGCCGACCACTCTTTAAAAAACTAAATATTTTTATTTTATAAAGTATCACGTCCGTTTCCCTTTCGGGTTGGTCAGAAACCACGCTTATAAATAAGCGGATTCACATTTAGCCAACTTTACTATAGGCCAATCATGACAAGTGGCAAGCTCGTCGATGTCTTCAGCCTACCAAACTCGAGAAATGTCACAAATAAATTAAATATTAAATTAATGCATTTATTTACATTAATAAATATTTTTGTGTCCCGACCAGGAATCGAACCCGGTACCTTCGAGTCTAAATCCACGGACTTAACCGCTACACCACGGAGGCAGTTTTATTTTATTTTATTTATTTAAAAAAAATTATTGCACAAAGTACAAAGGCGGACTTAATGCCCGTAGACATTCTCTGACAGTTAAACCTTAGCGATAAATTTGAACAAACATAGGTGCAATGAAAGTAATGGTAAAAATATTGCCTTATTATTGACAGGTAAACAACTTACTAGGATACACGACAGATATGCGTGACGTTAATACAAAATTTTCTATAATATCAACATCTCCCCTAAATTTTTAATCTCCTAAAAATAAATTAAAAACTCAAAAGAGACATTTAAACAAAGCATGTTACACTCCAACCCTGATTAAAAACTTAAACAATACATTTTTATTCACATAAGACATGTTTTTTTACTTTTGCTTTTAATGGTAGAATGTTCAAATTAATATCCTCAGTAAAATTTACATCTTCGAGAGTACAAAATTTAGTGCTGTATCTTTTAGGATTTTTAATACTGCTTCTTGTCTTCAAATTGTATTTTCTATGACAAACATCATTTATAAAATTCAGGTCTTCTATATTATTATTTTCAATTATATCAAAGGTGACTAATGTTGACTCAATATCTAACTTTATATGTATCCGTTGTCTTCTATTTCTTTTTGAATCAGTTTCATTTTTTGCTTTATTCGTCTCATTATTTACATATTTTCCATCAATAATTATCTTGTTATTTACATTATCAATTCCACTATCTAATTCTTTATTAACATGTCCTTTATCATTATTTATGTTACAATTATAACCATTTAAAGTATTTAATTCATTATATACACTTTACTGACTATACTTTTAAGATATGTCGGCCAGTTGCAGGAAGGATATTTAAAATAATCTATGATCAATATTCTATATACGCCATTTAGTTATTTCAGCCAATAACGTACCACATAGGTATACCATTACCATTTGTAAGTAAACAGTCCCTAATAGTTTAGCAATCCAAATTTGTTCAAATATTAAATGAATTTATTATTATCTCAAAAGGGATACCAAATTTAAATAATAAAGGAATGCATCTCATAATAGACTCCTATTTGCGAACAAAGAATGCAATCTCAAACTTAAACCACAACCGTTATTCCAAATTCAAAAACTTTTTTTTTATTTTAACCCCCGACTACTAGTCAAGATTAGTGAAAATCCATAATTTATTTAAAAAAACTAACAACAAAATGGCTTTACTTATGCTACATTATCTTTTTTATACTGAGAAAAACGTGTGACATCGCTCCCACCTGATAGTAAGCATTACGCAAGGTCCAACAATGGGAGTAACTAACCAGCTACTGACTGCTGACATCATCTATCCATCACATATCAATTGCTTGAGAATTTCTTCTCCCTGAACCCTATAAATTGGTTACAAAACCAAAACACCTCTATCGTACACGACTGACCTACACCCGCACGATCTATGGATTGCTAACCCTCCTTGCGTCGTGTTTCCTCATTGCTGAGGTTCGTGACGTCCCGAAGAATTGGTGTGTGTCTTGATGGTAGTTCTTCGGTGGCATGCACAGCATCATAGACGCTAGTGTTGGTGGTGGAGTGAATTTGGTCGGACCAGCGTACCGGGCTACGGCCTGTCGGTCTCTTTCCTTCCACCTTGCCAGTAACAAGTTATCTCCTCCTTATCTACTAACTACGTTGCTAAAAGAAAAAGTCTTACCATCTAGCCTATAACCCTTTCATGAATAAAGCCATCCAAAAATAAAAACCGTACAATATATTTTAAAAAAAATTTTTTTTTAGCAAGTCATTCGCGCAATTTTGCACACACTTGTTAAATTATTGCCAAATGGTTTTGTATAATAAATTTCTTTTTTTTTTTAATTGTTTTTATTTTTTATTTAATTAATAGTAATGTAAATTCTGTATCTTTACAGATATTATCTTTAGGCAAACTGCGACGCGCGAGCTAGTGCCTTCAACCCTTTAGCCACGACTCAGATTTTAAGTTGAGGTAAGGCACGCAGGGCCAACAGTAAAAGAGAGTCGGTTTATAGGGTTCTGTTCCGTAGGCGGCTTGGGGTCTCCTTATGAGGCCTCACGGTGAGCATGCGACTTCCCGCGATGGCCCTTCAGGTTGGGGTCGCATCATTGATGATTTTGTGATCACCGTCTTTTAAAAAAAAAACCTTTATATATTATTATTTATTTTATGTATTGTCAGTTTTATAGTAAGAAATACTAGCTAATATAACCAAGCTTACATTACAATTACAAAATGTTTATATTCAACTTTAATATACTTTGACATTGTATTTCGTCAAAATTTTGTGAAAAACAATTAAACAAAAAATGGTTTTAAAATTCGTTCGGGGGTTTTTTTGAAATTTTATACTTATCTTCAGTAAACCGGCTGACAGGGATCCATCCTAGTGATGCCACTGTCCCGTACAATAGTTCATAAAGAGCTCGATAGGATCTTGGGTCAATAAAATCGAATGTTGTGGGTCAAAAGAGGCATTGTGCGCAGCCGCAAGATATGATCGATAGTGATTTGAAATACATTTCGGCTGTACAATTTAAAAACCTAGCAAAACAGTGTCAAGAAATCTCGGAATATTGAACAATGTAAATCGGATTTTGCAACCTTTAATCAGGCTCTAACAAAACACAGATCGAATCATGCATGGAATACTGCACTCACTTCAGCAGAGGCGCTATCCGCATTGTAGACGAATCAAAATCTCTAGAACTCCAGAATTGTGATTCGTCCCCGAGATGTGGAAACTATAATGATTACTCAGTAGAAATCCATAACCTTTATCCCATCCTCTCCATTCCGCATTTAATACCACATGCATATGTCAGAATATGCACCCACATGCACGCTTAAGATTTACCTAGAGTATAGTATGTATTATCATCACGACCGTTTCCCTTTCGGGGTGGTCAGAAACCACGCTTAAAAAAGAAGCGGAATCACATTTAGCCAACTTTACCATAGGCCAATCATGACAAGTGGTAAGCTCGTCGATGTCTTTAGCGTACCAAACTCAAGTAATATCACAAATAAATTAAATGCTACTCGTAATTAAATTTACCTATTTAAATTATTAAATATTATTGTGTCCCGACCAGGAATCGAAACCGGTACCTCCGAGTCTAAACCCACGGACTTAACGGCTAGACCACGGAGTCAGTAACTCTACTTATACATAAAATAACAGTTTTTGTACGGTTAGAAAAAATACTTACCTACTTATTTGTAAATAGTAGATTTTTGTATTGGACAGCCGATTTCATTTAATGTATGTATGAGTGGTTATTCTTTCATAGATTGTAAAGGAATTGGGCAATGCTTGTACATTTCTTAGCTATTGTCCGCTTAACATTTTGATGTTTGAATTGAAGGTTAGGTACCTAAGCTTATCGTTATTGAATTAGGAGCAATTTCCATTATTAAAATAGAAAAATAATCATTTTTCATATTTTTAATTAGTAGTTAGGTAATAGATTTAAGAGCGGTTATGATAAAACCCCTTTTCTTAAAATCCAACCCCGGCATGTAGGTACATTTAGTTTTACAACACCACCGTTTCCGTGCTTTGGAATGCACGTCAAGCCATGCGTCACGGTTCTACCAACACCAACTTGTGGAATTAACGATAAATTGACATCAGACCCTCGCCAACCCGTCTGGCCAGCGTGTTAAGTGTAAGCCAAATATATAATCAATATATAAATTTATTTTTTTGTACTAAATTATACTTAGAGCTATTTAGATCAAATTATCTGCCTATACACCAGAGATAGGTCAACAATATACAACTTACGTGGTGCTAAGGCAGGACGGCAGGACCGGATGTGTCAAAAAAAATCACCGTTATGTCTATGTATTCTACAGGCTGAATTGATGATGTTATATTAAAATGATATACTATTTATATAAAAAATATACAATATAAATTAATTTATATAATAATTTGAATGTCATGAAATTAGTTTACAGATGTCAAATTTTACTATTAGATTAAGTATGTGCTACATTTTAGTTTTTTATTTTTATATATCGGATTCTTTTTATTATTATTAAAAAGTATATTAAAATTCTTTATCATTTATTCGAAGGTAGTAAGGTACAATGATTTAAAATTAAAAAAAAAAAAACTAAAATGTTAAACATAAATTACTATTATTATTATTCTCGGATGTGACGTCTCTAGAGGACATTTTTTATTTATAGGTTAGTTTATTTTTAATTTTATTATTTAGGTAGTTTTTAATTTATATTTAATGTACTTTTATCTACTTCGAATAAATTTATTAATGTTGATTGTATAAAAATTACTATTATTTAAAAATAAAATTAAAACCATTTAATAATTAAAAATACAACTAAAAACTAAAATAAAGATAAAACAAAATAAAATTATTATAAATAAAAAAATTGCCCCAAATCGCTGCCAATGGCCAGTGCCAAGAATACTGGCACCATTGCCACGTTGATCATTTATATCGGATTCTTTCTATTTAATGTAGGAATAAAATTTAGAAGTAATGGTAAGTACACATATCTGTTTTAGTCATCGTATTATTTCTTACAGTTGTGTTTTTTTTATAGTAGCACGACATTTGACGTTGCGCCCACTTGATGGTAAGTGGCGTGCGAGGTCCATGAATGTTAGCAATTGGAATCAGACTGCCATCAGTCCCTAACACAATGCCGGCTTGACTGGGCATGACGGCAATTTTAGCCTGATCCCGAAACGTGTGGATACACTTTACTGGGTTTATCGGTACAAACGGTGGAACCGGCCCCAGCAGACTGGGCAAAGTACCACCATCAGTCAAAGTCAAAGTCAAAATATCTTTATTCACGTAAACCTATTATAGGCATTTATGAAACGTCATTAATTTAAATTTTGAATGATTGTACTCCTGCTAGTAGAAGACTAAGCAGCAAAGTGGTCCAATAAGTAAGCTGTTAGCAGAAGACCAGCAGCTTAGCAGATTCCAGTGACCTGTTAATGTTTAATCTGACTGAGAAAGGAATCTGCAAGGAAAACTCAGCTATATCAGATTTACAAAATAAAACATATACAGAACTGCACCACAACGATCCGTCCGCCTACCACCTATCTGTTGTTCTCGTTGAAAGTATGTACCATTTGCAATTATGTCAATTTTTTTCTTTTAAAGAGAACTAATATTGTAAGCTTAGCATGGTGATATTTATACAAAAATCACACAGCTTGATACAAGACTTATTGAATGCAATTATTAATCGTTAATTTTGGATGTATCAGGTTTTGCCTTTGTACCACAGACAACACCATACCATAAACTGCCTCCGTAGTCTAGCGGTTAAGTCCGTGGATTAAGACTCGGAGGTACCGGGTTCGATTCCTGGTCGGGACACAAAAATATTTATATATGTCAATAAATACATTTGATTAATATTTAATTTATTTGTGATATTTCTCGAGTTTGGTACGCTGGAGACATCGAGGAGCTTGCCATTTGTCATGATTGGCGTATAGTAAAGTTGGCTAAATGTTAATCCGCTTATAAGCGTGGTTTCTGACCACCCCGAAAGGGAAACGGTCGTGATGATACTTTACTTTTTACTTTACTTTTACCACAGACATTAAGATACTTCTACTTTTGTCCCGCTTCCTTCATCACATGAGTAGTTTTATTTTATATGTATTATTGTATATATTATATAACCTATTTACGTATTTATATATGTAATAGTAAGTATTATTTTTATGTATTTGTTTTATAAAATGTTATTTTACATCTATTATTGCACCTACTTACCATGAAAACTGTCCTAATGTCCTAAAGGTTTGGCTGTCAGAGAATGCCTAGCGGCATTAAGTCCGCCTTTGTACATAGTGCAATTAAGTTTTTAAATAAATAAATAAGATACGTTCTATTTACGTATATTCCTAATTTTGCCAGCAAATATCTGGTGATACCTATATTAGATTTAAAAGTTTTTTTGTACAGTAAAATAATGACATCACACAGTACTGAGAAAGAAAAGTGCAGTTCGCACAAATATCAAAACAGTTACATCGCGTTCGTCAAATTACTAAGATTTTATCTAAAGAAATAACGTACATTTTGGAGAAATGACCCCATTTTAACTTGCAGAATATAGTGGAAAACTTTCGGTTAACCACGGTAATTTATTCTCTGCCATATCGAATGTACTACAATAGAGCGATTCCGCATTTCACATCGGTACATGGCAAAACGTACTTGCAGCTAATGTATAAAACGTGAGACATGTGAGAGACATTTCTTTAATATGAAGTTGGTCTAAACCAGAAAACAAATCATTTATTTCCAAATATTTTTTTTATTTTATATAGCAACAGAATTAGGTATTATATTTCAAAGATGTTGTTTTAGTTTTTAGCTATATTTTATTATTATTACGTAGTTTATAATAATGGTAATTTATATTATTTAATAATAAATAATATCTAAGATATTTATAAGGAATATTGTCTTGCGGTCCCCACACTAGGTCAGTAGCCCTGCCAGGCCTGTGGGGCCAGGTGTGTGGTAGTGACCACATATGCTTCCATTATTAAACAAATGATAGATTTAGCAAAATATGTCTGAATAGAGCAAAAAAGTGCGGCCGAGTAGTTTTATTCAAAAACTTATCCCTTATCTACCGCTATTACATTGATATAGAATAAAAGTTACAAAATACATTTGATTCAAGCATTTTCTAAATCATGCCTTTTCTACAAGTAGGCATTTTAAAAAGTGTTTTGCATAAGTTAGCCATCCTTATAATGTAATTGTTAAACGTTATGTATTGATGAAATGAGAGTTGTCATAACTTATAAAAGTAAAATAACGTAAATGTAAATTTTATCTTAGTAATTATTTTATTTATACTAATTATTTTTGCTTTTGCTTTTGCATACATTAACAATAAGTTTCTATTATGCTTTACCAATAAAATTGTACTACTTTAATTGTGTAATACTAGGGTAGCGCCCAAGACACAAGACGAAAATTCTTGGGTTGGGCTTCAACGTGCTATACAATTGGAAATATGTAGGTTCAATTCTGTACGCACCTCAATATTAATTTCTAAGTATTTCTCTGTTGTATTTAATATAGTAGGTATTAATAATGTCTTCAAGTTTATTTTATTAATTACTATTAATATAAAGTACTTAATATTTAAAAATACAACTAAAAACTAAAACAGAAAATAATTTAAAGAAATTTTTATTTTAGATTTAAAATGTTTTATAATTACAAACAAAAATAAATAAAATTATATATGTGCCTACCTATAAACTAAACCTAAAAAAACTGTCTATATTTACAAAATCCCTCTCTCTTGTGGCGCCCCATCATAGTTTATTCTTTATTTACTGCCATACATTCCCACTGGAATTCGGCTAAGTCTAAGTTTATAAACACAGGTACAAAAACAATATTATAACTATAATGGTGAAATATATAAAGAACATTTGTCCTGCCTGAGTATTAAAGAAAAATTAAACACTAACAAAAGAGATTTTTATAAAAAAATAATACTAAATTATTTATTATGCAGATATTATAGAGATCTAGCATACTACATTTTGCCATAGCAGGGCTGATGTATGATCAGAATAGGTTTTTAATAGAGTGTACAAAATTCATCCTTGCTTTGTGCTATTGTTGGAGATCGCGAGAAAAAAATATCTTTTTGTCTGATGAATTCATTCTTAGATTTGTTTAGATTGAAAATAAGAAATTGCCTTTTAATAGAAATGCGAGTACCTTTTGGTCACCTGGAGCTTGGAGACAAAAAAACTGGTTCAAGTATGTACTGATTTATAGCTTTGTGATTTTTTTAACATCTGTTTTACCCGCCTTTGCGCGTGTTATTGGCCTTCGGCACACGTAAGATTGTCTTATAAGGTAAGATATATAAATACCTGCATATTATTATTTATTATTAGGCAAACAGATGTAATTTAATTACTTTGGTATTTACATACTTAAAATATCTGTCGTCGTTCATATTTATGCACGTACCTATTTATATATTCATTCATTTCCACAGCACATTACAAAACATAAAGGTTAGTATATAATTGAGTTTATACATGGGCCAAATTAGGAAACATACTTTATTGCTGATACTGAGGTGTCAAAGAAAAGGAGAGAAAACAGAAGAAATACAACCAAAATTCAATTTAACAAAAAACAATAACACAAATAAAATTAAAGATTTACAATATTAAATTAAAAATTAAAGAATTCTAAATTAAATAATTCTTGGCTGCCCTACCTACAGAAAAGTGTGTCCTAACAGTGAGTGAGATGTGATGTAGCTCTGTAAAATTGACAGCAGCTTTGCGGACAGCACCAGCAACCGGGATCGGTTGAATCTCAATCGGGGAATACTAATACTTTTATATATATTTGTCTATTTTCTTTATTCTATAATGTGTATTTTCAGTCAGTGACAAAGCTCGGCTCGCCATACACAATGCCATGTTAGTACCAACACTGATGTATGGAAGCGAGACGTGGATACGTCAGAATACGCATGAGAGTAGGGTTAATGCAGTAGAAATGCGGTCGTTGCGACGGATATGTGGCGTCACTTTGGCGGACCGCATACGTAACGTCGAAATACGGAAAAGGGTTGGTATGAAGGAAAGCATAGAGACAAAAATAAGGAAAGGCATGCTACGATGGTTCGGGCATGTTGAAAGGATGAGCGATGAAAGATTGACGAATCAGATATATAATGCGAAAGTTGTGGGTGAAAGAGGCCCTGGCAGACCGAGACTCACATATCACGATCAAATAAATAAAACACTGACCAAAGGTGCATTAAAAAGTCTTCGTAACCAAAGGGCATGTATGAAGAGGTTAATGAATGTCGACGAAGCGAAAGAGGTATGTCGTGATCGTGTCAAATGTCGCTCAATTGTCTCTGCCTACCCCGCAAGGGATCTGGCGTGAAGATATGTATGTATGTATGTATTTTACATATTTTTTATTGTTGATTTATTTAGTAATTCTTTCAGGTAAAAAGGTAACAAGTATACAAATTTCTAAGCATTCCATGGATTTACCTTGCGGGTGCCGGGTCCATCGTGTGTGGCTAAGAGATGAGAAGAATGGAGTCTCGGGCTTGCGACCGACAATAGTCTAGTTTAAAACCGAAAACAAGATTTCACAAGTAGTAATTTTAATTAAGTAAATCATATTAGGCCGCAGTATTCTATTTATTTAATTACTTTTTTATACTAGTACGAAATGTGAATTTACGCCCACGTGATGGTAAGTGAATGTTAGCAACTGGAATCAGACAATCATGATTGACATTAGGCCCTAACACTATGCCGGCTTGACTGGGCATAACAGCAATTCGAGCCTGATCCCGATACGCGTGGATGCAAAATTATCACCATCAGTCCGCCTACCACCTATTTGTTGTTCTCGTTGAAAGTATGTGCCATTTGCAATGATGTCAAATGCCACTTTTTACTTTCAAGGAGAACTAATATTGTAAGTTTGCCATGGTGATATTTAAATTAGAATAACACCACTTGAAATAAGACTAAAATGTTTTAAAGTTATTGACTAAAACACCTCCACGTCCACCCACCATAATGATATCATTAACATTCTTAAAAAACAACTAATTAGCCACACTTAGTTATAATTACTTCAAACTACAAATTTCAATTTATATTGGTAATAAAAAAGGCTAATAAAATTGGGTTTAGAGCCAAATTCTTAAAGAGGCATGTCAATGTACCATCGCGTGTTAGTTGCCACTTTTTCACGCTTAACTATATAATAAAGATTTTACAATAAACTTTTAAGGTAATAACTATGTCATAAATATATTGATATCAAAGACCTGTGGTAAGAACCGGACATTAATACTTTTTTTTAACATGCCTCATGAGATATTTATCACATTACTATCACCACATATTATAAAACGTCCTCCGCCGCGTCTGTCTGTCTGTTCGCGATAAACTTAAAAACTACTGCACCGATTTTCATCATGTTTTCACTAAAGTATAGAGTGGTTCTCGAGGAATGTTTTATTATAATATTTGTATACATTAACGATAATTATTATTATTAAATTCTTTATTGCACAAAATAAATGTACTATTACGGGCCAGGAACGTGGAGACTTTTTTAAAATAACGTGTTCTTCCTTTGTAGATTGTTGTTTCTTAGATGTGCCCGTGACGAAGCCTGATTCTGAACTAACTTGAAAACACATGGAAACTCATAATTATAGAAATTATTGCATCATCCACTGTACTTTAGCTGACGCCTTGTTTACGCGAAACGTAGCAACAATGCATTGCTAGCTACTTACTGTACAATGGATTAGCGTAGGGTGCATATTATAACAGTACAGAGGCGAAGATTAATGCCTACAAGGCATTTTCTAACATCTAACCTTTGGGAGAGTGTGAGATTAAGGGTTGTTGGAGGTATCGGAAAAAAATGAGCCGTCTTTGAGATATAACAAAATAATGTATGGTGGAATTGTGTATCTGATATAGGTCTACAGAAAAGTCCGCGATGGCATATGTCTATCTCTAATCTACATACTATATCCATTTTAATACTTAAAAAAATTGGCAATTATAAAGGGGTAATTGCAAAGCTATTTACATAAATACGGTATTGATCCTTATCATTTTAAATTGTTAGTTGGCTTGAGCATTTCATAAAGATTAGTTATCCCTTTAGTCCATGCAAATTAAATAAATATCTTAGAAGATATAGCAAAATAAACAATGCACAACGTAATTAATTTCGTGTCTCTCTTTACACGAGCAAAGCTGGGTAAAATAGCTAGTTAATTAATATATTATTATATATATATAATTATATTGACCGCCTCCGTGGTCTAGTGGTAACAAACGTTGCCGTGAACTCGGGAGGTCGTGGGTACGATTCCCACCGGGGGCAAGTTTTACTTTGTATAATTTGTCTTGGTCTGGGTGTTTATATGTATAATATGTATATATTTACAAAAAAAAAGTATTATATGTAGTTTATCAACCATCTAGTTTCCGTAACACAAGCCTCGTAGCTTACCACGGAAACTAGATGGCGCTGTATGACCTAAAATACAATACAAAATACAAAAACGTTTATTTGTTCCTAAAAATTGTTTACATATTTTTTTGGAGGAACTCCTGTCTGGAAATGTTTATTTTTATTTTATAATTAAAACCCACTTAATTAGTAACAATTTATTAAGATTTTATGTATTATTTTATATTTGCAGTTGCATTTGTTTGATAGTTATACGTACTATTGGTTTTAATTATTAAGTTTGTTTATAGATATTTCAATGTTCACAAATTGTAGGGAATCAACTGGTCTCTATGACGCAAGTTAACTTTTCATGAAGGCCAGGGAACCTCATATTACAGTATATTTATTTGTACTTAGATTCAAGGCTTTATTATATTGTACTTTTTATTTTGGTTAATAAAATTATTATTATTACCATCCTTTCCTCTACAACAAGCTTTTTGGTATGTGTAGTCTCAAGGACGCCAGTGTCCGCGAAGCTAGGTTCAGACTCTCGGGACTGTTGCTAACATGGGACTATCAAGATACAGAACAATTTTTAAGAACCATCCGTTGATTTAAAGAACACAACAATTTGTTTATATTACTTATGCTTTTTTACTTAGATTTTAATTTTTAATTTGTATTTTCCTTTTTGTAAACTATTATTGGTAATTCGACTGCATGGTCCCATAGTTGGTCAGGCATGAAAGTGCCTTGTGTGGGTCCACTACTAATCACATTGATAATTTGTTGCAGTATACTTACTATTTGATAAATATTTGTTTGGAATAAGTGTAGATTGTATTTTGTAGGTATATTGGTAATTAAACATATTATTATTATTATATTATCCCCGTGAGGGAGTTGTAAATCTACCCCATATTACAACCAATCTTAGGACCAAAAACTGACATTTAGTTTTGCCAAGTCCATTTACATAAGTCAAAGAATGTAACAGTCGGCACGCGACACTATTCAATATCTTTGTAATTGAAGCGACAATTAGTCACACCGATTTCTTGCTTAATTTTGTTTTTAATTAGGGTCAGAAACCCAGTTACTGGTACTTAGTAGATATTTCGACTTGCTACTCTTTTCAGTAATGTCTCTTCCAGTAATAGAGCAGAGACGTGGACACTGACAGTGGGTCTGATCCACAAGTTCAAAGTCGCTTAGCGAGCTATGGAGAGAGCTATGCTCGGGATTTCTCTGAAGGATTCGACGTTCGACGTTTCGATTCATTCAATTAAAGAAATTTCAAGCATAGCTCTTTCCATAGTAAAATTTATATCCATAGCATAATTTATGTAACAGTGTAAGTATCTATTAGTATGTAGTGTGTGTAGTATATTCTATATTGTAAAACTTGATATCGGCACTACCCTTAATCTCACACTCTCCCAAAGGTTAGATGTTAGAAAATGATGTAGGCATTAATCTTCCGCCTTTGTACACTTATTTTGTGCAATAAAGAATTTAATAATAATAATAATAGCTCGCTGAGCGACCTTGAATTTATGGACCAAACCCACTGTCAGTGTCCACATCTTTAAACATTCTGGTATGGACGATGAGAAGATTTGCCGGAGACGGCAGACCTGCTTAGGCCCATTTTTTTCAGTAAGCGGTGCAAAGATTTTATATAGAATCTAGCGTCCGAATCAATAATTTAACCATATTTAAGTATTAAAGAGTTGTGATATCTCACTGCCTCGTAGTATCGTGATGGTTATGACAATAGTAAGTTTATTTGTAGTATATTATATATTTGTTGCATTGTATTTGTTAAGACGTCAATATTGATAATTTTGATAATTAAAATACATAATATTTCTTATTGCGTCTGTTTATTTAATTGACATTTATTGCCTACGTCAATAAATGTCAATAAAATAAATGACAATGTAATTGTCAAGTCGGACAATTACATTTTTTATAAAAAAAGGAGGCCTCCTTTTCTTAAACCAGCCTATTGTCGGTCGCAAGCCCGAGACACCATTCTTCTCATCTCCTACCCACACACGATGGACCCGGCACCCGCACGGTGAATCCATGGAATGTTTGGAAATTTGTCTTCTTCTCTCTTGTCTTCTTCTAGGACATCTCCCCTTTTTACTATTATGTACAATAAATAATTAAATTATTATATACCTAATTTATATATAATAATATGGCCTAAATTTATTACCACAATAATAATAAAACCATACAAAAATCTTTAAAACATCACATACGCAAATAGACCTCGAAGTGGGGGCACTAAGACAAAATTCGCACAAAGATTTTTTTCAATTTCTAGCCCCCAAGATCTATGATCACATTCCAGAATACATTACTAAATACAGACTTAGAAAATTTAAAAAACATGTAATAAAATGGTTGCTCGATATCGTTATTGAAATATCAGAGCAAAAAATACTACACATTCTAGAATAAAGACACAGGTAGGCATATATATTTATTTTATTTATATATTTCATATCCTCACCTAATTAATTAGTTTGTTATTTTATTTATCTATGTATTTTGTAAACTTATATATATATATATATGTCTTATTTTATGCTTTAATATTATATTTACTGACATTATTCACTTATATATCTTATAGTAACCGTAATGAGCCTCAACGGAGTCAACCAATGCGCGGGCCCTGGCCCTTATTGGTCACTCAACCATACACCACCCAGCAGAGATGTAACTCTGTAAAGAATATATCTCTCATATTTTGTACCACTAAAATTCTCTGCAATTCATGTAAACTTTAGTTAATAAATGATTCTTACTTGGTAAAATATATAAATTGAAGCTTAAAAATTTTATTGCCAAATATTTCGCCTCTCTTTGGAGCGGCGTCATCAGTGACAGTTAATAAATGATTTGTATTTACTTTAAATAATATTTTTAATATAAACAAAACTCAAGCATAAAAACCTGTGCCATGTATTGATTAACCAACGATTTTCAATTACTACAAATGTCCATTTTTCTCAGTTTAGACTAATTGTTATTTCGATTCTTCATATTTTGTAAGAATAAATTCTGTCAAAATTATTTATTCCTTATTTTAGATTGTCAAAAGAACTTTGTCTAAAGCCATTATTATAGCGATAGTCGTTGCATTATAAAAATAAGTAGAAAAGATTAGGCTGTATCTACCTACCTTCAAAAACGAATGTACAATCTTGGTTCATATTTCTTTGCACATAAGGCGTATTCTGGTCTGAATAGAAACTGGATATTTTTGTGTGTGGCAAATGATATTGTAAAGTACTCCAGCTGTTTACACATACAAAAATCAACTAGAGCCTCAATTTTTACTAGCTGTGTGACCCAGCTTCGCTTGTGTAATATTGGTCGTAGGGTAACAGACAGTGGGCGTGCTCAGATAGTAATGTTACTTGTATATATTTATTATATAGTATTTGTATGTAGGTATATGTATGTTCATTATACTTATATAGGTATATTACGTAGGTCTATATTATTTCTTAGAATTAAGATTGTAAATAATGTACATTATTCAATAATTTTTATTTTTTATATTTTGTGCACCTACTCCTGTCACGAAAAACTCTCTTATTGTGCTTAAGGTTAACAGGCAGAAAATGTCTAACGACATTATGTTAGCCCTTTGTACTTATGTGCAATAAAGTTTTTAAATAAATAAATATATATAGTTTATAACACCCTTAGATCCCAAGGAACTTCTCTGTCAAATTTCATCAAAATTGATTCTGTACTAAAGTACTGTAAACAGTCATATAGATCCGGGGTCACAAGTCGCGTCCTGATCATGACGTCATATAGCTTATGTCCGTCCGTAGGTAGAATTAAGGTTGTAAATAATGTACATTATTCAATAATTTTTATTTTTTATATTTTGTGCACCTACTCCTGTCACTAAAAACTCTCTTATTGTCCTTAAGGTTAACAGGCAGAGAATGTCTAACGACATTATGTTAGCCCTTTGTACTTATGTGCAATAAAGTTTTTAAATAAATAAATATATATAGTTTATAACACCCTTAGATCCCAAGGAACTTCTCTGTCAAATTTCATCAAAATTGATTCTGTACTTTACAGTCAAATAGATCCGGGGTCACAAGTCGCGTCCTGTCCGTCCTTAGGTCCCAAGGTACATCTTTGGTAAATTATATCTAAATCGGTTTATTAGATTAGACATAGAGGCCAACTTACATATGTCGTGGTCAGATAATGACGGGCCTTGTCTGCCTTACGTTTCAAGTATGCTAAATATTGTGAAAATCGGTTCGACAGACGAGAAGGGAAAACAAACAGACAGGCAGACTTAAGCCATAAGGTCATATGTCGGTCATCTAATGACGTCATAAAGCCTATGTCCTTGTCCCAAGGAACATCTCTACCAAATTTTATCAAAATCGGTGCAGTATCGACTAAACAGTCGTGGTAAATAGACAGACAGAGAGTCATAGAAACAATGCGTCTTTCGCATTTATAATATTAGTAGATATGTTATAAATATGTACGTGCAGGTAAGACATTAAAACCTTTTTTCGCACGTGCACATTTTTATTGTAGAACCTTCCGATCGTTCCCACGTCCTTTGCGCAAAAAGAACTTTAAGAAGTAAGTTTTTGCAATCTTTGGAAACAAAAAACTCAATTCAGCCTGAACATGTGTGATTTAAAGTGTGGGAATCAGCTGATTTTGACAGAGCTTTCGAATACATCAGCTGATCTATTCTTGTACTGACTGAAAAGTTCGTGGGAATCAGCTGATTTTGAAGTTGTATGTACGTTGCATGTGATTGACATGTAAGTTGATTTTAGTTTTAAAAAAAAAGAATAAATTGTCCTTTTATTTAGGCTTACAAATAGCTAGTCGCAGAAATAAACTTGTGATTATATTATAATACGAGAGGATTTAATTATTTTTTAAATATCATATTGTTATAATTGAGTTTGTCAATATGAATGGTTACTCTATAGAAAAAAAACTATCACCACAACAGTTGGTCCAAAACCATGGATGATGAATGAGGTGATAGGGAAGGCAAAGAGTCTAACCAATACAGTGTAATGAGTGAGTTAATGAGGTTATCATCAAATTTGAGAATTTAATGCTTTTCTTGGAGTCACTTGCGGCATTATCGCCCAATCACGTCGGGTAAAATATGGAAGTTCACAGCGCGAGAAAACCGAAAATAAATAACTGTAAAATAACTTGTGCCCCATATATAAAGCAGTTCGCTAGGTTTTATATGCTGACCCTGTAACTGGATGGTCATAGTCGCAGAGCTGTAGAGGTATCCATATAGTAGAATAAAATACATTCATCATCTCGCTAACCCCTCTGGCCATCGTGACGAGTGCAGACCAAATTCTCCAGATATATGTTCTAGAAGGTCCAGAAGTGTAGGTCTACGACTTCCTAAAAATACTAAATCATGCTTATTTTTACATCCCCATGATTCCCCATTAAATAAAATAGGTATTTCTATATTAGAAGGAATAAAACATGTATTTTTTTAATCCTTTAATGACACAAATAATGACGATTCTCTTGAATATCACGACAGCATGAGGTCCCAGAAGAGACATCTTCTAGAAAGAGAAAAACATCTATTAGTATATATATAAGAAAGAGAAAGCTATAGGTATCGGTTTAAATGATGCAGCTGCCGTATTCAGCCAGGTAGTCTTTCTTCAGTGAGACACGTCTTTGTACTCGCTAATATCTTTCGTTTAAGGTTGAAGAAACATATTGTACGTAACTACGGAAGGCTAGGTTAGTTTACCTGTTATTCATTTTATTTGGGATAAACTCAGACAATAAATGTCGATTTAAAAAAATCGAATTGCATTAAAAATATACATAATTAAAATCGGCTTATGAAATACAAAAAATTTTGCAACTTAATAATTTACCTACCTTTCATTTAAATTGATCCACATTGAACCTTAAAGTGGCTGTCAGATAATATCTAGCGGCATTAAGTCCGTGCAAATACAACAAATAACGTGCAATAAGGTTTTAAAATAAATTAATTTAAATTGATTGGATTTGGTTAGTAATAATTATGTCATAATTGTCATAATTACTCGTCAATGTACGTTTTAATTTTATTTAATTTATAGCTTCTGGTGGCGAATCATAATAATAATAAAATTCTTTATTGCGCATTAAAATATACATAGGCGAGCAGCATCACCATCATCTTCATCAGCATGCATCGCTTCACTGCTAGAAATAGGCCTCCCCCAAGGCTCGCCACTGCACGCGGTCTTTTTCAACTCTCATCCAACCCCCACCAGCGACCTTCCTTGGGTCATCCGTCCATCTGGCGGGGGTCGTCCCACTCTGCGTCGTCTTGTACGTGGTCTCCACTCTTGAACCCGTTTGCCCCATCGGTCGTCGGTTCTGCGGCAGATGTGTCCGGCCCATTGCCACTTCAGTTTGCAAATTTTTAATGCTATGTAACTTTGATTCTCTGAAGGATATCAACGTTTCGAATTCTATCGATTAGAGTAATACCAAGCGACCTTGAATTTGTGAACCAGACCTACTGTCAGTGTCCCTGCTTCGTATGACATTACGGTGAGGACGCACTGGTTGAAGACTTTTGTCTTCAAACACTGTGGTATGGACGATGAGATGGTACTTCGAAGTTTCCCGAATGCCGCCCATTCTAGCTGAATACGTCTGTCGGCTTCGAATCGGCGAATACCTACTTACATCAGAAAATCAAATATTTATTTCATCTTTAAAGAGTGGGAGTTATTTAAAAAATAAAAACAAAAACTCCTAGCATTTTGTCTAGTTAGCAATCATTATTTCTTAAGTACAGCATAATACTGCAAGTACCTATACGATATATTATTCACCAGCTGGACTTTCTCAACATGACCCTTATTAACAATCCGATACAAAGAAAGCATCATTAAGGAAGCCAATTGTCGCCATACAAGTCTAACCAAGCAGGATTATTTCAGGTGGCCTTGATGGTCTTACTCCACAGCACTACAAGGATCTGATCGGCGGTACAGCAGGCGACGCTGCTGAACCCCTCCTTGTCGCCTTAACCTCACTTGTGAATATTATGTTGTCCGGCCAAGTACCTATTAGCATCACTGACATACTATACGGCGCAAACATATGCGCACTTAAAAAAAAAGACGGTGGTATCAGACCGATTGCCGTCGGCTGCACTTTGCGCCGTATAGTATCCAAAATTTGTAGTAAAATCATATTACCTACTCTTACCTCGAAATTTCAACCTTTACAAGTGGGGTTTGGCTCCAAGGGTGGCTGCGAAGCTGCTGTACATGCTGCTCGGAGCTTTGTAGTGCATCACGGGGGAGATGTGATGTTAAAGGTGGACGTCAAAAACGCGTTTAATTCGGTTGATAGAGGTGTCATGTTGGACCAAGTTAAACAACAGACCCCGGAAATTTTTAGTTACCTTTGGCAGTGCTATAGCACCTCTTCAAAATTAATTTATAAAAACAACACTATACTCTCGGCAGTTGGTTGTCAACAGGGCGATCCGCTCGGTCCTGCCATCTTTAGTTTGGCAATACATAATATCATAAGCAGCCTAAATTCAAAATTTAATATATGGTATCTCGATGATGGCACGATCGGAGGAAATGCAGATACAGTTCTCGATGACCTTCAAAAACTTATATATGATTTTGGCACCATAGGTTTAGAATTAAATTTTTCAAAATGTGAACTTTATTTATCAAATTTATTAACTCATGACAAACAAATTGAAATTATTTCCAAATTTAATAGTCTAGCGCCCAATATCAAAATTTTAAATAATGAAACCCTTCGGCTCCTAGGATCACCAATCCTAGATGAATCCATCCAAATTTATGTTCAGGAACAATTAACTAAATTTAACTTAACTTCAGAACGCTTATTCAAAATTCAACCCCACATGGCACTTTTTATCATACGATATTGTTTGTTCGCTCCCAAATTTATGTATGTACTCCGTTGCTCTCAACTTTGGAAATTTTCAGAAGAACTAGTTTTATTAGACAAACAATTGCAAAATTCACTAACCGAAATTCTAAATTGCCCCATGAATGACCGTACTTGGGCCCAGGCTTCACTACCAATTCGGTTCGGAGGCCTGGGAACCCGCAAAATTTCTAGTGTAGCACTGCCAGCTTTTCTGTCGTCTGTACATAGTACTGTCGAGCTCTACGGGAGAATCACTAACCCATCTCTGGGTTCCGTTGAGCCGTCGTACTTGTCAGATGCCAGAGATGCCTGGTCAGTAGCATGTCCAAATGTTTCGGTTCCAATTTCACCAAAAATCCAACGACTATGGGACGAGCCGCTCTGCAAACTGGTACAGGAAGATATTTTATCTGCTAGTAATATAAAAGAGCGGGCTCGCCTCATGGCCGTTTCCACTAGGGAGTCAGGTCTTTGGTTGCAGGCTTTTCCCTCAGCATCGGTTGGCACACTCCTTGACCGACATACACTGACCATGGCGGTGTGCCTTCGTCTCGGAGCCCGGACTGTCCACCCGCACCAGTGTCGATGCGGAGAACCAGTCGATCATCTCGGACACCACGGGCTTTCTTGTGCTAGAAGTGCTGGCCGCATTCCTCGTCACGCGGCTCTCAACGACATCATCCGAAGGGCTCTTGTCACTGCTGGTGTACCCGCAATCTTAGAACCATCTGGGATTGTGCGGAGCGATGGCAAGAGACCCGACGGAATGACTGTTGGGCCGTGGAAACTTGGCAGATCTCTGGTGTGGGATGCGACGTGTGTAGACACATTAGCTCCATCTCACATCCAGGCGACCTCGTCAGGTGCGGGGAGAGCGGCTTTTTCTGCGGAGAACCTCAAATTGCGCAAATATGCCAACCTTAGTTCCGGTTACGAGTTTGCGCCGTTTGGGGTCGAGACGATGGGCCCATGGGGACCGTCAGCGAAGCGCTTGGCCAAGGAGTTGTCAAAGCGGCTGACAGAAAGGTCTGGAGACAGGAAGGCTGGCAATTATTTCTGCCAACGTATTAGCCTCGCTATACAGAGGGGAAATGTTGCCAGTCTCCTTGGGACTATCTCGGATGGGACGTCTCTAGAGGACATTTTTTATTTATAGTTTAGTTTATTTTTAATTTTATTATTTAGGTAGCTTTTATATTGTAATTCTTTTATACTGATTGTATTTTACTTCGAATAAAATATTTTATTATTATAGTCCTACCAAGCAGGATGGAATGGAATAAATCAAATTCCGTCTTCGGTTTTGATCACAATCTACAGAAAACTTTCGGTCCATGGAATGAGTTGCTTCCCACTGATTCGACCAGATTAACAATATTATATAATTTATTGAATTTTAAAAATTTCTAATTTAATTTTTGCCAGTGTTAAATCGCTCTTCAAAAACCCATATTTTATGTGCTATTGATGGTGGATGGTGTCTTGTTGCGCAATAAAAATGAGAGGCCTTTTTGTAAGCAAGCCTATAGTTTTTTTCCTTTCTCTCCCACATACGATGGACCTGGCACCCACACGGTGAATCCATGGAATGTTAAGAAATTTGTCTACTCCTTTACTAGACCGTTCTAAGAGTTCTATATTAATAATAGCCATAAGGACTTATAAATCTCTAAAACTAAAATATTAATTTTGAAGAAGCCAGCAGCGAGCCAGAAAAGTCCAAAACCAACTAAAATTGCAAAAAAAAATTAAACACGCAATCTTGTCGACAAATTACCGAAGACAATTTTTTTATAAATTAAAAACAAAACACAAATAATTACTGACGTTGGTTTTTATTTTAAAAACTATTCGCGTCGCCAACAAATCTATAGGTGAAATTATGACTTAAAACTGGTATATTTATATCTAGGTATATTTATAACACGTTTGCCCTATCGGTCGTCGGTTCTGCTGCAGATGTGTCCTGCCCACTGCCACTTCAGCTTGCAAATTTTGAAAGCTATGTCAGTTACTTCTGACCAATATCAACGTTTCGGCTTCCGTTCATCAGAGAATACCAAGCATAGCTCTCTCCATAGTTCGCTGAGTGACCTTGAATTTATGGACTAGACCCACTGTCAGCGTCTTCTGTAATTTTTGCTTTAATTTGGTTACATGATTTTTTTTTTAAATTAAAAATTGTTATTCCTCGAAGATGTTAAAGAATGAATTTACGTTTTGTAAATTAAATATTATAATAGTATTATGCTTCAAAACCAGATCAAGTGATTCGCATTTGTTAAATAGTGTTAAACAGTATAACTAGTGTCTCAAACAATAGGGAATTTTGAATTTATTAAATTTGCCCCAAAATGGGTCCAAAATTAAAAGAGCAAAGGCAGTTAAATTCTTTAAGAGTCCACCAACTGCCAATAAGTCATATTCTTCCTTATCTGGCTATTGTGCGGAAGTTCGATATTCAAACATATTCGACCAATCACATCGAACCATCTGCCGTCGCGCGTGCGTCGATCGTCTTTGATCGATCATTCCTCAAATTTGTGTGCGTTTTTTTGTTCACATACAACAACTTGTGTGCATGTGTGCGTTTCCTTGAGAGATTTGGCAGATGGCACGTGCCCTTCTATGTTTCTTTTCGTACATCTGTCGATGCTAGATCCTTTTTTGTGCATGTTTTTCTGGCTTTCTTGGGATTTTTTTGAGATTTCTGCTCTAAGACGACATGTGTCACTACGATGCAAATATGACGTTTGAGAAAAAATGATTTAATTTTCGGTGTTTGATGCAGATGGTGTTAGAAAAAAGATCTTAATACAAGTGTATTGTTGTTTTGTTTGGCAGCTGCTTCTAAATTCACTTTGTTGTTTGTTTGAGATAATTCTTAATCTCCGAAAGCTTCCAGAATGTTGCTCAGTGTTTGCTAAGTCGTAGTATCAACATGACAATGTTCATTATTGTTCTCTTCTATTTGACAACGGATGTTAGTACATACCTAGTGAAGATTTCAGACTGGCCGTACAGTACCTAAAAACCATTCGCAGAGGGCTGTACTTAAAAATACCTTTTAGATTTACAACAACTTTCTATATTTTCTAACAGCAAAGTACTCTCTATAAGAGAGTTCTTTGTGCTGCGCATCATCCTTTGCAATTGACCTATTTTTTGAAACAAACAAAAGACGCAGTGACTTTGCTCGGTTATTCTTTTTTTTATACTAGTACGACGATATGTGATAGTAAGCGCGCGAGGTGAATAAAAACTGACTTCTTTGACTGGACATGACGGCAATCCGAGCCTGATTCCGAAACTCGTAAATACTTTTTTCTGGGTTTATCGGCACGTACGGTAGATTCTTCCCCGCCCCGGCAGTCTAGGCAAATTACCACGATCAGACTCTGCCTACCACCTATTGACAGCTACAAAATGACATTATCCATTTTGGATTTTTATACTACTTGTGCTGTGTATGATATAATATATAAGCTAATTGTAAATAGTAGTTATTACTATGCAATTAAGATATTTAAAAATATGTAGTTATCGTATCAATCAAGTCCTGTCCATCATTTTAGTAGTCATGAAATGAGCGGACTATGGAGAGAGCTATGCTCGGTATTTCAATGATGGAAGTCTCAAACCTGGAAATCCGTCGGAAAACAGTTTCCATCCATCAAAATTTATAGGCAGTTCATTGCTGCCAAATTTGTAATTTTAATAATGAACTGATGAACGATGGAATAGACGGGTTCTAGAGCGGAGACCACGAACGGGAAGACGCAGAGTGGGACGACCCCCCGCTAGATGAACGGACGACTTGAAGCTGGTGAGGGTTGGATGAGGGTGGCAGGGGATCGTCAGAAGTGACGAGCCTAGGGAGAGGCCTCTAGCAGTGGAGAGACACAGGCTGATGATGATGATGATGATGACATTTTAGCTGATAAAACTAAATATTTTTTAACACAATTTTAAAGTCATTCCTAATCATTAGAGTTAAGCAAATCTTTACTGTGGTAAATTTAAAATTTATAGGTAAGAGGTGCAAGGTCAAAATGCACCAGCCTTCCACCTGAGAATTGCACAGGAAATTGTACAAAAGCCCGGGTATTGCGCAAAAACTTTCCAAATCTCATCTGTCGACATCCGCCGGAACAGGGGGTCTACTCTCATATTACTTGTACATACACAAGTCAATGTTGATCATAAATTATTATTTTGCTAACATTGAAGTTATGCTTGATGAATTATTTCTTTTCAAAATTCACAATTCGTCCCAGAACTGGCAATTCGTGTTAACTGTTATTTGTTGTACTGGATTCGATTCCTTGTCGAGGACAAAAAATATATATAATTTGTAAAATTGCTCAAGTCTAGTAAGCTTGAGACATCGACGAGCTTACTACTTGACATGATAGGCCTAAAGTAAAGTTGGCTAAACGTTCTTGCTCCATACAAAAGGCGTGGTTTCTAAACAACCTGCAAAGGATACAGTCGTGATGATACTTTGCTTTTCTAACTATTTAAGACAAAAACTAATTATTTTTATAGAGATAATTTTATTTAAGAATAAATAACAAGTAGGTACGTTTTAAATTCTTTGACTTATTATTTTATTGGGTATACTATTTTTACCAAATAAAACGAATAAGGTTCTGAGAATCGAGACGAAAAAATAATGTTTAGATATATTCGCAAGTCCCGATAAAAATAACAGTTACAAGCATATATAACGGGTGCGATAGACTGTCTCAGTGAGGTTGTAGGTAAGGAAACCTTTAAATATTTATTTATTTATTTATATAGTACACACAGCAGTACATATATTATCACACACATAACATAGTATAATTACAACTTATCTGATATATGTACCAATTAGGTGTCACAGCATTCACCAATATAGAAAGAAGAAGAAATTAGAAACATATTACTGTTAAAACAAAAAAATAAATTTAACAAAAACTAACAAATTTCCAAAATAAAAATATGACTTTTAAAATAAAATTATACATTTCAAACAAATTTGTATATTGGAGATTCAGAGTAGGCATCCAGGAACCGCTTGCGACGGTCTAACAAAAACTTTGCGAATCCGCCTGCGCAGGTATCGAGGGGTGGAGTAGTGAAGATTTAGGCCTCATAGTGCATTTCTTGGGATCGAAATTTGATAGGAAGGTCAATGCTTAAATCTATAATTTACTGACACATATCAAAACATTCTTTTCTACCTTCTTTTAAAATAAAAGCATAAAATAAATATAGAAAATGAATTAAAAGTCTATAAAATCCAAACTTGAGGTCTTTTTGTGGTCCTCGTATTAGTTGCAACATCATCAGCAAAGTCTACTTCAAGGTATTTTAGAATAACACTACCATTTCGTTTCCCTTATAAATCATTACAGTCGACAGTCCCTAGAAGTGTCCTAGACCTTCACTATTGAAGATGGGCTTTTCAGAACATTGTATCAATCAAAAATGTATTTATTTCTTTTAAAATAGTTTTTTTACAAAATTAACACCGAGGCTCCGGGTACCTACAGGCAGCTTCGGTACTACTTCCTACTTCCAGACTTTATATAACGAAAAGAAAATAAATTATATATACTATTAATATAATAATATATTATTAATACATAAGTAGAGAAATAACATATACATAACACAAATATATAATTATTAATAAAGTAATAAAATATAATAATAACAATAATATAATAATTTGTGCTCGTATTTATAAATAGTTTATATTATATCTATTTTCATGTAAGCACATTAAGTAGCTGTTCTGTAGCTTTTTAGTCGAATGCCTTAAACCAATCTGTTATTTAAACTTTTGCTTCTGAGTGCACAGTAGGTATTGTATATCTGAAGAATTTGTAGCCACGCTGGACCAAAGCTTTCAAGCATTAAATTCCAAAGAATTAATAAAAACTACATTAAAAAAATAACATTATCAGAGGTTAATCAATCAAATCAATGGCTAACCATCAATTAAGCAACAAAAAGGTGTGTTTTATATTACGTTTCTGTTGGATTTTATTTAGTATTTAAGTTTAGTTAAGTTAGTTCTTAATTATTATTGTTTTTTTTATACATATAACTGTTATATTTGAAATTTTAATATTTAATTTTATGTTATGTTAGTTCTTATAGGAATGTACTTATTCATACATATTATTTCAGATAAAAATATATATATAACTCGTAATCTGTATTTGAACCTTAATTTAGTTTTAATTTGGTATATGCTTAAGACTTTTGTTTCCTTAAATATTTTTTAATAAAAACATTTTTTTTCTGTATGTGTTATTAAGTTATGATTGTTAGGTACTGCTATGTCTATTAAATATTGTGTTTTGTTTTCTTTAATTATTAAAGTAATGTCAGCAGAGTGAGGCGGAGTACACAATCGTCCGAAAAGTTATCGTCTAAGGTCGATTACGTCTGTCAAAAATGACAAAAGCTACAGCGTTCCGCCTAACTGTTGACATTTCTAGCAGATCTTAAACGATACATTTTAATACGATTGTGGATCCGCCTCACCTGCTGGTCGGTTGTAGTGTACTGTTTTGTCAGTTATAATCGTTCTGTCCCAAATTTGATCCTTGGAATTGTGTTGCTTGATTGTGGTTGCATCATATTGTTTTGTGTTGTAATTTTTGCTTAGATTTACTTAGTTATTGCTGTAATTGAATTGTGTTTTTATTTCGGCTACTCAAAGGCCCAATTAATGGATACTGTAATAGCATGTGGAGGTTGCCTGTAATTGGTGCAGCATCTGTTTTCTGTCTTAGTTGTAAGTAAAAATCCATGTATGTCTTGTTGCTGTCATTGTTGGCGACCCTAATAAATAAATAAATAAATTTTGCAGACTGTTCTGCTTCGTTTCCGCTTCATTTGTATTTGTAGTATGAAATAGTTTGGTTTACTAATTTATATTTGCTTGCTAATATTAGGTTTGCAGCGTCGTGTCTATGTTCAGATTGCGCCAATGATTTGCAAGCTTAAGGTATTATAATTTTTAATACCTCAAATAGGTGCCCATTTCGAACGGATCAATAAATAGGTACATTGTCGTAAATGCCTTATTGATCCGACATTTAAGAACAACGAGGGATATTATTTAAAATGTGTAATATTTTTATAAAAACAAAACCAGTACATGAATATATTAGGTATGTATAATATATATTATAACGGGAGTCATACTTAAAATGCAACTATAGTTCATATTACAATGTAGTAAGGTTTAATTTATTACTCAAATTATTGTACAGTCAGCTTCAATGTAGCTTATAATTTTTTTAAATACATTTTTATTTTTATCATCATCTAGTTGTTTGAAAGCGCGTTGACCGTGTTAGGTACGAGTATACAGCGGGGTGAGGCGGAGTGCACAATCGTCCGAAAACGTATCGTCTAAGATCGATTACGTCTCTCAGAAATGCCAAAATCTTAAGCATTTCTCCTAGCTTTTGACATTTCTGACAGACGTAATCGATCTAAGACGATACCTTTTCAGACGATAAATACACTTCGCCTTACCCCGCCGCCGGGTGTATTTTAGAGACGGGACAGTAAGGGCCGTTATTTCATAACTTCTTGAGATATTCTGAACTGCCTTCACAGATTTTGGACTGTACATACAGTACAAAATGGTAAATTTACATATTTTTAAGCAAACCTATCCTTTTTCATATAAGGATCAATAGACTCTACTGGACCGACTGAGTTTTGAGTGCTAGAAATGTCAGAAATCCAAAAAATAATAATATTATACTCAAAATTATCAACTCCAATGATTCTTTGTTTGGCAAACGATGGCACTTTTACTGTAAAGACTCTTTCAAGCCATCTGAATTGTTGCTTCAATAATCCAGCCAAAGAAAAATAATCTAAATAGTATCTACTTAATTAATATATGAATGCGAAATCGAAGGAAAGCTGATAATTGTAAAAGAAGATTTTTTTATGCAGACTACCATTAACGTTGTTTACCATCACGCGTAGTTCGTCCGGGTTCGGGTAGTTCACGCAAGCACATCACCCCGCTAACGCCTTACTCTAGCCACCCACAGGATTAAAATATCCTTCTTGGCTGGCACCGACTTTAAAAATAATAGATATTAAATAGATACAGTTCCAATAAGTTTGTTGAATATGATTTTTACTTTTTATGGTTTAGTTTAAGTCTGTACATATAGATAAAGTTTTGAAGTCGGTTTTTGTTTTTTACTTTTATATAATTTAATTTTTATTTATTTAATGTATTTTTAAGTTTATAATCCTTATTTAAAATAGGTAGTTTTTTCTTTAAGAATATTTTTGTTTAATAATTATCAAGACGTGCTTTATTACAAATACATACAATCAACTTTGTTTTTGGGTAATGTCTTTGTGATTACAGTTAAAAAAGAAAAAAAGTATAATCACGTAGGTAAGTACAATAAAAAAACATAGAGTCGAATTGAAAATGTTCTCCATTTTTAAAGTATATAAAAAAATAAAAATGACAAGAAGTTTTGTAACCGAGTGTACAGGCTGACGCTACACGCGCCAATGTGTGTGCACTTACCATTTATGGCAATATCGATTGTAATAAATTTTCGACACCTAATTTTCTTATTGCAATATTAATTTATTCGAGGGACGACGCCAAAGATATGCGATGGCTCCTCGCTAAAGTATGGTCGATCGATTAAGTTTTTTTTCCGTCGATTAATAAATATTTAATATAGAAACGCTTAAATTTTATGACTTTTTGTCTTTAATGTTACACTGTGTAAGATAAATATCTTTGTGTGTTTCATTTAATTTTATTGTTGAAAAGAAGTTTCTTAGCGCTCTATGGATTCACCGTGTGGGTGCTGAGTTCATCATGTGTGGGAAAGAGAGGCGAATTAAATAATTGAAATAAATTTATTTTACATACATACATATCTTCACGCCAAATCCCTTGCGGGGTAGGCAGAGACAATTGAGCGCCACTTGTCACGGTCACGACATACCTCTTTCGCTTCATATATGCCCTTTTGTTTCGATGGCTTTTCAACGCACCTTCAGCTATTGTTTTATTAATTTGGTCGTAATATGTGAGTCTAGGTCTGCCAGGGCCTCTTTTACCCAATGTATTTTATTGTTTCCTAATATAGTTTGTGGCTTTTTCTTTAATTTTTATGAATGTTTGTAAATAATATTAAATGTTTCGGACTCCTGTTATATTATGTTATTTATTCATTCACCTGTTTAGATTACTGTAAATGAAGTACTTGTCTATATTAACGTTTTAGACACATTCTACTCTGATACATCTAACTAATCACCGGAGGCAGTATCAAGACAACTCTTATCCCGGACTGACTTTGCAAATCCACTTCGCTTGCTAATATACGAATACTGCTATACTCGTATATATAGTATAATTTTGCTCTTGCCTCTGATTAATTTATTTTATTTTAAATAAATAATCATTAACCTTTTGGTTTTCACTTATTTATTATTATTATTTTTCTTTTACTTTTGCTAGTCACAGTTCAATTGCACTATTAATTTAAATCTAATTACTATATTTTACTCTTATTTCTGTTTTAATTGTATTGTCTAAATAATATAAAATCTCTTTGGCTTGTGTTCCACTATTGCTACTTTGTTTATATGTTTAATATAATAAGCTGTGGTTTTTTTTAAATAATTGAACAGTGTCTTGGGCTTGAACCGACCGTGACTCAACATCCACTATCACTCTATGATTCTGCTAATGCCGTCTTCAAAGCTCGCTGTTTTTAAATTATTATATTTGGTAGAAAATTTTATTTATTTGATTTGAATCAAAAATATTTACATCGATATTCTAAATTTATGTTTTAGATTAAAATTGTTTAATTATTATCCGTAGGAACCTTATTCTGGAAACACTTGGATGTGTCAAAATTTACATTTTTGTCATATGCAATACAGAAACATAGCCGGATACGAGCAATTCGGATGGTAGACAGATGATAGTGGTAATTTTCCCAGTCTGCCGGGACGGGGAAGTATCCACCGTTCGTGCCGATAAACCCAGTAAAATGTATCCACACGTTTCGGGATCAGGCTCGAATTGCTGTCATGTCCAGTCAAGGCATTGTGTTAGGGACTGATGTCAGTCATGAGTGTCTGATTCCAACACGGTCAAGCAAAGAACAGTCTGCTACTATAACTCGTATAGTATATATAAACTAAGGGCCGATAACTGAATCCTTCCTTTGTGGCATTTGGTCACTTAAATATAAAAACAGTATGGGAACACGGTCATTTAAGTGAACGAATGTTACTGAGGAAGGATTTAGTTACCGGCCTTAAAATTCGATGCAGCTAAAAAATCTTTTTTTAAGTTTCTTATACAACTATTTGGATAAAAGGTTGGGTACTGGATCCGAATTCCATCATTATATACCTATGAGTCGCGTCCGCGTTTAATGAGTAAAATTTATCTTAGAAAAAATGCATTCTAGTTCCGTATAGAGTCCCCACTATCCTACTTAGAACCGAGATTTATCGGATTCGAATCGGACGCAGTGCACAAACTCTAAAAGCACGCATCCGATGTGCCCAAACCTTTAGTGAAATCGCAACAATAAAGTATGTTAGAGAAGAAAACAACAAAACGTGAAAGGAATACAAACTCCGATCTAGATTTAAGATGTTATCCAAAACAGACTTTATTTAATGTCAAAGTTTCTGCTTGATATTAGGAAATGTGCATATTTATTCACAACGCCGCCGAGTCCACCTACCGCATGCAAACAACCGTGCATAAGTAGATAAAACGCAAAAAAGTTCCAAGACTCACACGAAGTGATTCACTTAAATTAACCATTTCAACCAAAGATCTTGAAATTAAATAGATCAGTTATTTTTCATTCATTCATTACAGCCCCTAGAACAGGGTCCTAAACCTCCACTGCTGGAGATGGGCCTACCAGAACTGGAGAATTTGGCCTACACTCGCCACGCTGGCCAGACGGCTTGGCGAGAATATGATGTCATTTTTTATGACAATTTATTAATGATTCCACAAGTTGTCATTAGTGGAAGCGGGACTGACGGCTTAACGTGCTCTCCGGGGCACGGGAGGAACATTATTATATTACAAGTGTTGTAAATCTACGACAAATGTATGTAAGAAAAGTGTATTTCTCATTGGAACATGCCGGGTGCGTTTGAAGCGACCTTTGTATCCTACAGGTACGCGTTCTTACAACCGAGCCACCACCGCGCCATCGATCAGTTATAACGACACCAAAAATATTTACCTATATTTTTGTATCTACCATCAATTCACCGTATAGCCGTAAGCTTGGCGGGAAAGTCAATCGATGTAATTATACCTAAACCAAGCTAACGTATTATATTATTTGCGATACTAGCTGTTTGACCCGTGCACTGGGCCATGTAATAAAGTGATCAGCGAATTAAACCCTCCAGTGGCTGTATGATTACATGTCAAATATAGATATTGATGTCATGTCCAACACTGAGTTGCACAGAACATCCAAATTCCATTAAAATAGCTTCAGTAATATAGTCGTAAAGGCGAAATAAATAGACAGTTATATGCCCGTGGAGTCACGTGTTATCTATTTTTATTTTCGTAAGACCCATCTACTGCCGTCTGGCCAGCGTGGCGAGTGTAGGCCAAATTCTCCAGATATATGATCTAGAAGGCCTATCTCCAGCAGTGGAGGTCTAGGACGCTGTGTTCTAGGGGCTGTAATGAAGACCCTTCTACAAAGCATTAGAATGCATAAGAAAAAACCTTAAATCGGTCATGAAATTTTTATACATTATTATAATTTAATAAATAATTTTGTTATACGTAAAACACATTTTTCTACATCTATTTTATATTTTATAAAATAAAAACTTTCAAATGTACATAAGCGAGATTAATGTCTACGCATTTTCTTCAAGAGAGTGTGGGTGCATGTGTATGAATGAGTATAAGCAAATTTAGAAACTATGAATTGAAAATTAACGAACAGACTGGATATAGCTGAACTAACTGATATAGATGTAATAACAAATAATTGACCTAATATTTAAAACCTGTTGAATAAATAAAAATTAAATTATACTCTGACCGGGATAATACTATTAAACGCTGACCTAACATTCCATTATATGACCAATGGTGTCTATGTTACTTACAACCATACTAATATTATTACCTAGTCAACTGTCTTACAAATTGCATATCTTTGCTTCTAATTAGTTAATAATTTTGGACATCATGTAAACATACCTTTTGAGAAAACTATAATATTAAAAAAAACAGCTCAAAAAAAAATTTCAATTCTAATTAACCAAATTACTGAATATTTATCAACTAGATTTTAATCTATAAATCTTATAAAATAAGAAGATAAGTAATATAGGAAAAAAAAAAAAAAACATTTCTATTAGGCATTGACAATTAATATCCTATTAAAAAAAAAAAACTATTATAACTTTAACAAAAAGAAAAACTAATTGAACACCAGCTCTTAACTTGATTGGCTAGCTCTAAGATGGATAGTAATATGGAACAAATCTCTCCTCAATTTGTAACATTGAGAAAACACAGAATGTTGTCTGACATGTCGGAAGGCTTATGTAACCAAAGCCATAGTCTGTCTAGTATAGACTCGTCTAACCACAGCTTACCAGATTTATCAACTAGATGTAACAGAAATGAATTAGATGAATATAAATTGGAAATGCTTTCCTTGAGCGAAAAATTGAATAATGCAAATAATGAAATAATTAAATTATTAACAGAAAATAACAACTTGAAAACTACATTATTAAAATTGGAAAATAATAATATGTTAAAAAAATATAATTTAGATAGAACTCTAATAAGTAATCAAAACGCTACTAAAAATACAATAAGACTTAGAAGTGGTATAAATTCTACTTCATGTACTGATAACATAGAAACATTACAAACTAAAAACAAAGATATTCAAGTAGGCCAAATAAAAAACCCTATACTTAATGTTCACCAGGGTACGAAAACTAATAAAAAACCTATGACTAAACAAGACGAAGCTACTAATGGGGAAATTATATTATTATCAGATGACCAAGGTGAAAACATGATAAAGTACCTAAACCAAAATAAAACCAATCTTTCAAACAAAAACTATAAAATATCAGCAATAAGAAAACCAGGAGCATCGACTGAGCAAGTGCTTAATTACTTTTCTAACAATATAGCCAGTAAACTTTGTGAGAACGATAATATTATACTTATGATAGGCTGCAATGACGCGAAACCATATAAATTATTAGCAGACCTTAGTGGGACCCTTAAACTACTGAATAAATGTAATGTTTACATAGTGAATGTTCTTTACAACTCCCATCTAAACCATAATTTCCTAAATCAACATATAAAATTAATTATCCAACATCTTGAAAATTGTGTTTTTATCGAAAATAAGAGCTATTATAAGCCAAATATATATTTAAATAGTTTAGCGAAGCAAATTATACATGAAATAAACAAAACAGACTACCAGCGAATTTTTTTAAATACCAAACATCTAAAATCAATAATAATTAATAACAAAAACAAAATACAAGAAAAAATATATAGGAAAGGTACTATACCGTTCTTATTTAATAAAAACAAAGGTAATAAGGACAACAAAGACCACATTACACCTAATAAATCTATAAAGGGTACTATACCGTTCTACTTTAATAAAAAAACATGTAACAAGGTCAATAAAGATCACCCTACACCCAATAAACCTTCAAAGGGTACTATTCCTTATTACTTTATTAGACAGATAAATAAAAACAAAGTATTTTTTCGTTCCTCAACACCATAAGCATATCATATTTCACCAAAATATAGCAGGAGCCCTATGCAAAGCAAATGAACTTGAAATTACGCTACAAAATCTACAATTTGGTATAGATGTTATCTGTCTAAGCGAAACATTCATTATGGAAGGTGAAGAACATTACCTAAAAATTAATAACTATAAACTTGTAACTAGCTTTTCAAGAAAATTAAAAAAAAGAGGAGGTACTTGCATAATGTGTAAAAACAACTTAAATTGTGAGGAACTTCATTCTGTAAAAAATCTAGCAATGGAAAAGCATTTTGAAGTTTGTGGAATAGAAATAAAATCTATGAAATCATTGATTGTATGTCTTTATCGCACGCCTGATGCATGCATAAAAACGTTTTTTGACAGTTTCGAGCATTTATTGTCCCTTCTGGACCATAAGAAAAAACATATCATTATTTGTGGAGATTTTAATATTAACTTTATTGATAAAAATAACAAACACACTAAAATAATAAACGACATTATTTTAAATTATAATATTCAAGTGCATATAAAAGAACCGACGAGAAATCAAAGATGTATTGACAATATCCTTAGCAACGTAACAAACGTTATTGGTAAAACACATAATTTAGGACTATCCGATCATAACACAGCGCAAACTATTGAACTCAAATTATTTTCACCTAATAAAAGAACACCTAATACATTTTTCAAATGGCGATATGATCTTAGCAAAGACAACACTAGAAAGTTTATAAACTGCCTCGAAAACATAACCTATTTTGACATACTACAATTGGAAAATACCAATGAAGCGTTTAATTCATTTCATGATATCATTACGTTGTTTTTTAACTTATGCTTTCCATTTATTAAAATTAAACATAATTATTTTAATAATAATAAGGTAAAATGGATAACAAAGGGGTTAAAAAAATCTTGCAAAACAAAAAGAAAGTTACGATTTATCTACTATCGACATAAAACCGAAATCGGTAAAAACAAATTTAAAAAATATTCCAATACATTAAAACGATGTATAAATGAAGCACAAAAACATTGTAACAGGGACTATATAATAAACGCAAACAATAAGGGCAAGGCCTCTTGGAACATAGTTAAAAATAAGTTAGGAGTACCAAATAGAGTAAAAAAAAATGACATTACAAATATAATTGATAAAAACGGATTGATATTAACAAACGGACAAGACATAGCTAATTCATTTAATCAGTATTTTATTGACATTATAAATAATAATATTTCTAGCACTAAATCAACTCATAACATATCTCCTAACATTAATCGTAATCTTAAAAGCATATTTTTAAATCCAACGTCACCTGATGAAGTATTTAAAACAATTAAGTCTCTTCGGAACACTAGGTCTTCTGGATTTGATAATATTAATACCAACCTTTTAAAACTAACGGCGCTGCATATTGCCAGGCCTTTGTCGCACATAATTAATTTATCTATTATTCAAGGAATCTTTCCAGAAAGACTTAAACTGTCTATAATAAAACCTATTTTCAAAAAAGATAACAAGTCTGATAGGAACAATTATAGACCAATAACATTAATACCCATAATATCAAAAGTTTTGGAAAAAATTATGTACTCCCGGCTACTAGATTTTATAGATAAAGAAAATATCCTATCAAAGGAACAATTCGGGTTTAGAAAGCATAAATCTACAACAATGGCCAGTTACCATTTGATAGCGAATATTCTGAAAAGCATACAAAATAAAACTCTAGCTGTAGCGTTATTTCTAGACCTGAGTAAGGCATTTGACTACGTAGATCATTCTATTCTTTTGGCCAAATTAGACCGAATAGGCATACGTGGGCCAGCTCATGACTGGCTTAGAAGTTATATAAAAGGTCGTAAACACATGACACGAATTACTAAGCTGTCTGTAAAGTCGAATACAGTCGAAAATTTTGACTCTGACACTGTTATAAGTTTACACGGAGTACCACAAGGTAGTATCCTGGGTCCTTTGCTATTCCTCATCTATGTAAACGACTTGCCACAGTCTACAGTTCATGACAGCGTACTTTTTGCAGATGATACGACTATAATCGTTAAAAATAAAGACCATGATTCATTGGAAAGCCATATGAATGTAGCACTGGAAAACATTATAGAGTGGTTAACTAAAAATAATTTAAAAATAAACTTATCAAAAACTAAAATAATGCAATTTGTTACCTATGGTGCAAATAAAAGGAAATTTCAGATAAGACATTTAAATGAAGATATAGAACAAGTCAGTAAAATTAAATTCTTAGGATTAATTATAGATGAACATTGCAACTGGAAAGACCAAGTTGAGACGGTTCGGAAGAGAATAAATAGCTGTGTATATGCTCTTAAAACTATAAAATCGGTGACATCTACAGACACAGCCATCATGGTCTATCACAGCTATGTCTGCTCACTGTTACGTTACGGCATTATAATCTGGGGTAATTCAGTAGATATAATGAGCTTGTTCATAGCACAGAAAAAGTGTATTCGTGCTATTGGAGGTCTAAAGTGGACTGACTCTTGTCGTCCTTTATTTAAAAAATATATGATACTCACCTTACCATGTGTATACATCTTTGAGGTATGCAAATTTGTTAAGTCAAATTTTGAGCTGTATCAACAAAGTAATAATAATGGCAAACGTTCCATCACACACACATCCTTAGTAATGCCTATACCTAAATTAGAAATCTTTAGACGAAACGCCTCCTATATGAGCGCTAAAATATATAATTGTTTGCCAAAGGTATGGACAGAGATGCCTTATAAAAGATTCTGTACAGTACTGCATGCGTGGCTAGTTCAGGAATGTTTCTATACTTTGGAGGAATACTATGTGTATTTTAAGCAACACAAAGGTTTTTGTGAAGTAAAGTTACTAAAGAAGCAACGCTGAGTTTTTTAGTAACTTTACTTCTATAACAGTTGTTGTAAATTTTTGCATGCTTATGGCGAAATATGTGACCCATTTAATATTAATAAGACCTAATATTGTTTGTTACCATGTTTCCTGCAAATAAATATTTCATTTCATTTCATTTCATTTCATTTCATTTCATTTCATTACCTACTTATCACTTAAACTTTCGCGCATACTCATATTAGTTTTCGAGTCGCCACGTGACCACAGCCAATGCAACTTGACCGAAACGTCAGGAGAAATATGTCTCCAAGGTAAATCGCGTAAGTTAAATTATTAATACTTATCACTCTCTACTCTTATTTAAATATTTTGAATCGAAATTGTACCAAACCTGTAAATTGTACGAACTGCGATTCGTTGGTTTTTACAATGCAAAAGGAATGAACGCTTAAATATTTTAGGTATAACTGTATAAAGCTTTATTTGTACTTGATGCGGTATCTGTGTTTACAAAATCTTTGGCGTAAATGAACCATTTCACTATCACGTACCAAAGACGTGACGAAAAAGAAACATACTAACTAAATAAAAAAGTTACTACATAAAACCTCAGTCGTATTAAAATCATGGTCTATTAAAAGTGGTAAGATAATAGAGTTCAGTGTGGTCTATTAAAGCTTAGCAGATTTCGTGTGACTTTTAAATTTGGAATTCATGCTTCCGCTTCCTGTTATTCGGGGCGCTTAATCAAGTTAGAGACATGTAACTCCTATCAGAATAAACTATTCCAATAAGAATCCATATTAGATTAATAATTCAATACGTATATAAATATGACTAACAAATGTTTGTTTTAATGTTAAAGAAATAGGTTGACGTTAAGCCTATTATGACAGTTGATTTTGTTTGTGTTTGTGATTTTGAAGGCAAAGGGTCTGGCTCATACAGCCAAGTACGTAATTTATTAATTCTTTGAATGAGTTAGAGTGGTTATCATCAAATTCCAGATGTTGCAGAATTTGATGCTTTTCTTGGAGTCACTCGCTGCATTATAGCCCAAACACGTCGGGTATAATATGGTAGTACGCGCGAGAAAATCGCAAAAAATAAACTGCAACTTGTGCCCCATATTTAAAGTCCAATTTATCGTTTTCTACAATTATTTACATTGTAGCACATTATGAAACCAAACAAATATAAACAGTAAAGTAATGTACAAAACAAAAACTTGCACTTGACATGTCCGTACAAAATGGCGCGAATAACTCTTGTTTTGTCGTGTTCATTTATTCAGGCATTGGATTTAAGTCCTTCAGCCTAACTTTTAAATACACTGCAATATTGAACTTGCCTTTATAATAAGCTAGCTTATAATAGGCAAATTGGTTGGCGCTAATGTTGCTTTTTAAACATAACATAGTTTTATAGACAACAGCGAGTGTGAAGTCGCGAGTTATGTATAAAAAAAATATCTCGTATATTTTTTTAACGAGTTCTTTATTATTTGATTTTTGTATATCTGAGATCAAAGTAAATTAATCATAAGCAGCACAACTAGCATTACTTATATGGTAATTTAGTTGGTAGTTAAACAAAATTTGAACAATCATATTTCAATATCTGACGAGCTCCGGTTCGTATTCTCATCAATAACCCGTCATCGGACGTGGGATTTAAAAAAAGAACGATTCCATCACTTAATAATCATAGCCAGTATCTCACGACTACTTAAAAAAAATATTTTGGTAACCTTCCGAACAATATAGTCTAGGAGGTGTGGTTTTAAATTAGGTATATTAAGTCTGACAGCGCTTTTTTATTCTCTATAATGGTCAGTATCAATGCAGGATGCATAAACCATGGGAAATTAAATTATATATATTTTTAAAGGATTAATGTAATATTAAAAAAATATAATATTATTAAAAAAAAAAAGCCAAAAACACTAATAATAATAATAATGTACCATGTTTTTATAATGGACTAAAATAATTTATCATTTCCTTATGAAGGATACAACCACATACAGATTTATATTTTTTTCCAATTGTCCTGAAAATTCATACTTGATTTTATACCTCCTTGGTACAAACATGGCATAGTGTATGGCGAGCCGAGCTTTGATGTGGTTTCATCCTTTATAAAGAAGTTATAAAATAATGGTATTTAAAAAAAAAATTTTATTATTTTGAAACTGATCAAGACGTTTAAGATTAGTAGCTAGTAGAGGTAGAGCTATTAAAATGTAACACCCGAACGTAAGATATTAAAAATCTACCACCAACTCCCAGGCTAATAGGTTTTGGTTTTAAAAAAAGAACTAACCGTATTTTTTCATCGAAAGCTGCATGCCCAACAGGTGGAACTCACAATGGTGATTTGAAAAAAGAACGTGAAACAGCGGGCTCTTTTCCCACGCCCGTGTTCCATTTTCAAGATGTTTGCATTCGAAAATTACAAAAAGAAGTGCTGTATAATTCTTAATTTGTTCGCAAAATATAGGTTAAGCAATATTATATATACAGATGTAGCGCATAATGGCTTTCCGTCGCATTTTATAGGTATAATTCGTATTAATCCTGCTGTCTCAATAACTGCCTCCGTGATCTAGCGGTTAAGTCCGTGGATTTAGACTCGGAGGTACCGGGTTCGATTCCTGGTCGGGACACAAAAATATTTATTAATGTAAGTAAATACATTTAATTAATATTTAATTTATTTGTGATATTTCTCGAGTTTGGTACGCTGGAAACATCGACAAGCTTGCCACTTGTCATGATTGGCCTATAGTAAAGTTGGGTAAATGTGAATCCGCTTATTTATAAGCGTGGTTTCTGATCACCCCGAAAGTGAAACGGTCGTGATGATACTTTACTTTACTATTAATAAAAAAAGAGTCATCAACAAATAAGTAGGGAGAAATGGGTTGTAGGCCTTGACATTTCCTTAGAGTAAAAATGTTCAATATGCCAAGTTGTTGCGACAAGATGCCGTACGCATTTTGTGCAAATAAACAGCTAATTCATTGTATTAAAAGATCAAGTGCACGTGGACATACATATATTTTTATTTATACTACACGAGCTATTTCTTATCCTTATCCTAAATTATTTAAGACTGCCTTTATGAGCATGTTTTACCCCTGTATTGCAGTTTGTCCTAGAACCCTCTGGGATTTCGCGGAGCGATGGCAAAAGAACTTCGGCATGTCCCTGGTGTGGGATGCGGCATGTGTCTACATTATCCCCATCACATATCCAGGCGACCTCGTGAAGCGCGGGAAGTGGGGCAGTTTCTGCTGTTCTCATGTTCTGATATTCTGGAAAGCCCATTTCCAGCAGTGGACGTCTGAGACTCTGTGTTCTAGGGGGCAATAGTAATAAATCGCGGTGGTGGCTCGGTTGTATGAACGCTTACATTAAATCCTACAAGGTCGGTTCAAACCAATAAGAAATACACTTTTTATACGTACATTTGACATACATTTACAACACCGTTCTCGTGCCTCGGAGAGCACGTTAAGCCCTCGGTTCCGGTTCCACTAATACCAACTTGTGGAATCGTTAATAAATTTTCATTAAAAATTGACAACAGATCCTCGCCAAACCGTCTGGCCAGCGCAGCGTGGCGGTGTAAGCCAAATTCTCCAGATATATTTTCTGGAAGGCCCATATCCAACAGTGGAGGTCTAGGACGCTGTGTGCCCCTAGAGGGCTGTATTTTTTTATTTAAAAACTTTATTGCACTATGTACAAAGGCGGACTTAATGCCGCTAGGCATTCTTTGATAGCCAAACCTTTAGGACATTTAGACAGTATAGATGGTAGGTGCAATCATTAATTAAGTTATTCAGTTAACAGTATTAATACATACATAACAATATTACATACTAATATATACGCAATATATAAATATATATAAACATAAATTACATCATAAATAAACAATAATATAAAATAAAACTACTTACATGATGAGGGATGTTGCTGCAATTGAGGATAGTGAGGAAATGAAAAAGAGACATAAATGTAGGACAGTCTAGTTAGAAAGATGTAATGAATAGAAATAAATAAAAACCTCGAGTCCGGTATGTTGGAGACATCAACGAACTCGCCAGGGGCAGCAGTCTCGACATTTCACAACGATCGATAACTTCGCGATTTAAGGTGGCCATTGACGAGCTATCCAACAGACCAAATCGCGTAGTCACTTTCCAAAATTTTTTTACGATTGTCGAATACGTTTTTTTTTAAAACGACGTCACAGCCTTGGTTTACGTCTACGTCCATTCAGTTTATTGTGCGTTGCCAGTGATGACGGCAACTTCATAATCTTGTTCATAATGGCATCCTTTAGTAAAAAAAATGTCGGAATCTTATCGAATTTATCTGTAAAATTAGCGATTTTCGCAAAATATTTAACGACGAAATTTGACAGCTCGCAGAGTTAATGATATAGTTATATGGTGTGACAGCATCCAGCTGACATTTTCGCATTTGCTTTTAGTATTGCAAAGGAATAAATATTATGGTCCATTGAAATAATACAAATAAAATAAAATAAATGAGTTCCTATATTAGAGCTCTATATTAGAGCTGCCTAAGCTTTTAATGACATAAGTTCACATATAAAATTATTGACCAAATTAACTTTTTGATTTTGTAAGTGGCAACATTTTTTCATAACTTACCGATCGAAATCGCTATGATAGCGATATAAATGCGCCTAAAGTAAAGTTGGCTTAATATGTGACGTGAACCCGCTAAGTGAAACAAAGCTCGGCTCGCCATACACAATGCAATGTTAGTACCAACACTGATGTATGGAAGCGAGACGTGGATATGTCAGAATACGCATATAGTTAATGCAGTAGAAATGAGGTCGTTGCGTCGGATATGCGGCGTCACTCTGGCGGACCGCATACGTAACGTCGAAATACGGAATATGGTGGGTATAAAAGAAAGCATAGGGACAAAAATAAGGAAAGGCGTGCTACGATGGTTCGGGCATGTCGAGAGGAAGAGCGAAGAAAGATTGACGAACCAGATATATAATGCGAAAGTTGTGGGTGAAAGAGGCCCTGGCAGACCGAGACTCACATATCACGAAAATAAATAAAACACTGGCTGAAGGCACATTAAAAGCTTTCGTAACAAAAGGGCATGTATGAAGAGGTTGATGAATGTCGACGAAGCGAAAGAAGTATGTCGTGATCGTGTCAAATGGCGCGCAATTGTCTCTGCCTACCCCGCAAGGGATCTGGCGTGAAGATATGTGAACCCGCTTCTTCAAAAGCGTTTTCATGATCATCATCATCATCACGACCGTTTCCCTTCCGGGGTGGTCAGAAACCATGCTTATAAATAAGCGGATTCACATTTAGCCAACTTTACTGCCGGCCAATCATGACAAGTGGCAAGCTCGTCGATGTCTCCAGCGTACCAAACTCGAGAAATATCACAAATAAATTAAATATTAAATGTATTTATTGACATTCATAAATATTTTTTGTGTCCCGACCAGGAATCGAACCCGGTACCTCCGAGTCTAAATCCACGGAGTTAAGTAACCGCTAGACCACGGAGGCAGTTAAAAGCGTTATCTTTAGTTTTATACAGGAAACGCCGGGTCAAACAGCTAGTTTAATATAAACTGTTATTTATATAATTTTTCGGAGTGTTTTATTACTATACAGGACATTTTGCGACATAAATACATGGCTAGAACACCATCTGCCTTCATCCCGTTACCTCTCAGGGCCGACCGCTCGGCGCGTGCGCCAGTCCTTTCACGTACAAACAAACATTTGGCCCTTCGAAAATTAATAAACGGCTTCGCATTTAAGACCTTACACGCACTATATGAACATTTATGCGAATTTAACAGCAGCGGTGGTAGTAGTGGGTTCCGTTATATTCTGTAAGTTTTAGCGAAGTATCATTGCAGTGCCTTTACTCCGTAGCCACGACTCAGACTTAGCTGTGAAGGCACGCATGGCCAACAGTGAAAGAAAGACGGTTTATACGGTTTTAGTCCGTAGGCGCCTTGGGGTCTCATTATGAGGTCTTTTTTGAGGATTTCTTTGAGGATTCGGGCATGTGACCTCCCGCGGTGGCCCTTTAGACTGGGGTCGTATCATCGACATTGCGGTCTCCGTCTATAAAAAAAAGTGCATACGAATTTTAACTCTAAATTAGTGTTGCCCAAAGCAAGACTGGCCAAATCCTTGGTCTTGCATGAGAACATCTGGTCTCAATCTTGGTTCTTGCACTCCCAATCTTGGTCTTAGTATTGGTCATTAATCTTCGCCTTTATACTCATAACACTTATTTTGTGCAATAAAGAATAGTTTTTGCATCCCTCTCACTCGTACAATCCAATATTTTCTATTTCATGTCTGAGTTTGAGAAAAGTAGTCTGAAACTGTACATGAAATTGAAAACTGTACAAGTGATAATTTATTTAAATTTAGAACGAAGTGCAGCAATATAGTTTTCCAAATTCAAAAATATCACTATTAAATAAATATGATTTTAAATGAAGATAATAAATCAACTTGTTAAATTTTAATTATTAAGAATAAATAAATAAATATTTCCGGACAGGTCACACAGCGCCATCTAGTTTCCGTGGTAAGCTACAAGGCTTGTGTTACGGAAACTAGATAGTTGATAAACTACATATTATACTTTTTTTTTTGTAAATATATACATATTATACATATAAACACCCAGACCGAGACAAATTATACAATGTACAACTTGCCCCCGGTGGGAATCGAACCCACGACCTCCCGAGTTCACGGCAACGTTTGCTACCACTAGACCACGGAGGCGGTCGTATAAATAACATATAAATTACATATATATATGTAATAAATAACAGTAGAATGATTTAAACAAAAATTAACCGTGGTCTAGCAGTTAAGTCCGTGGATTTACACTCGGAGATACCGGGTTTGATTCCTGGTCGGGTCACAAAAAGATTTATTAATGTAAATAAATACATTTAATTTATTTGTGATATTTCTCACACTCTCTCACAGGTACGCTGGAGACATCGACGCTTGCCACGTGTCATGATTGGCCTATAGTAAAGTTGGCTAAATGTGAATCCGCTTATTTATACGCGTGGCTTCTGACTACCCCGAAAGGGAAACGGTCGTGATGATACTTTTTCTTTACTAAAAAAAATTAGGTACGTTTAGCGTTTTAGGTCCCTCCCTGGTGGTAAGCCCTTAGTTTATTTTGTAGAATAGTTTTAATTTCATAGATATTTTTAGTTTAGTTATAGTTTTTTAATCTATTTTATTTTAATATTTTTGACCTACTTCGAATAAATATATCCCCAAAAAATATACATTATTTGGATATTTATGTATTTCAAATTACCAATAAGTATTCGACTTTATTAGAGAGAGGCAAGCAATGACTTTATTGATGGTTAACTTGGAATTGAATAGAATGACTTAGGTTTGTTTACTCTGTGAAACTGGAGCTCTACCAATATGTTGTGTAATTTTGAAAGTTGCAAATGTTTAGATTTAGTTTAGGCCGAAAACGACGACACTGTCTTTAAAAGGACCTAAACGATGGCGTAATTTATTACCATCGTTATCAATTTTCGAAAGTATGAATACGCCTAGGAATAACGACAATAACTGTCAACGTAAAGGATAACAATAAAATATTTGCCACTCTCTACTACTATTATTAGGGTAAATCATACAATGATAATTCATATTTGTAGTAGCTGCCACAAAATTATGGAATGATCTTCCAGTAAACATAAGGCAGGCAAGTAACAGATTGTCGTTTAAAAAACTGGTCTATTCACACTTCATGAATAGCTCTAAACCACGTTAGTAAGTTGTATTTGTGTATGTTTATGTACAATTCTGTGTATGTATTAGTATTTAGTATATTGATATTATAATACATATATAAGTAGGTATATAATATTTGTTGAATTATCCTATAATTGTATATTACTGTTACTTTCATTGCACCTATATTTGTTCAAATTTGTCCCTAAAGTTTGGCTGTCAGAGAATGTCTACGGGCATTAAGTCCGCCTTTGTGCAAAGTTTTAAAATAAATAAATAATTGGCACCATGAGTTAGGTATAATCATTGGCAGTACTATTGACAGGACTAAAATTTGAAATGTATTTTTACGCCAGAACCCTTGTGGGTTAGGCAAGCTATAGAAAAGTGGAAACACAGAGGCTGGAAGAGCATTCCACATCTTTATCGTACGACAGATGTATGATACCCCAAATTTATACGAACGCGAAGGGATGGTGATTACGGTATGTGGGTGCATATTCTGACCTGTGGGTGTGGTTCGGTTGCGGAATGAAGAGGGAGGGATTAGGTTATAGAGTTCTTTTCATACATTCATCAACCTTTTCATACATTTATTTTTTAATTTATTTTAAATTCTTTATTGCACCAAAACTTAAAATTAGGTCTGTTAACTGTTAGGCATTCTCTGTTAACTAACCTTTGGGATGGTGAGAGATTATGGGCAGGGTGCAACAACCTAATAATAATAGTCTAATTTATAAATACACTACATACCAAGGAATTACGTGCCCTTTTGTTTCGAAGGCTTTTTAATGCAGCTTCAGCAGTATTTTGACATATTATTACCTTTGACATCCATAATTGTATGTGTCACAAAAATTATTTATTATTTAGAAACAAAATCTGAATTTGAGTGAGTTGGGCAATTTGTTTCGTTTAAAACGTAAACACGCTTCAAGGTGGTTTCAAGGTACGTCGCAATATACCATGATTTTTGTTGTTGTGTTCTTCTCCCGATGGATAATGAATGAGGTGATAGGAAGGTAAAGGGTCTAGCCCATACAGCCAAGTCTGACATAATGTAACTCTCTTTTATGTGTTAATAAGGTTATCATGAAGTTCCAGATGTTGCAGAATTTTATGCTTTTCTTGGAGTCACTCGCGGCATTAAAGCCCAAACACGCTTGACCAAATATCCGTAAAAATATCCACAGTAAATTAATTTACAAAACAAAAACTTGCACTTGACATGTCTGCGCAAAATGGAGCGAAGGACTCCGATGTAGGTACCATAAGTTTAACATTCTATTTTTTTATGTGTCTTTAAAGGACATCGTACAGAATACATTAACCCTAAACACGTAATTTATTCACATAATAAATGTTCATAACCGAGTTGGGGATCATCAAATTCCAAGTGTCGCAAAATTTGGTGCTTTTCATGGAGTAATTGACGTCAATATCGCCCAAACATAAAGAGTATACGGGAGTTCACAGGGCGGGAAAACCGCAAAAAATCAAGTGTATAATCTGCCCCATATACTCGTATAGTCAAATTTATTGTTTTTTATAATTATTCACAACGTCGAACAATATTAAACAAAATAACACACGTTTGACTAACAATATCCACAGCAAACTAATTTACGAAACGAAAAACTTGGACTTGACATGTCCGTGTAAAATGGCGCGAAGAACTCATTGACAGTTCTATTCCTCGAGCGTAGTGACGTGCCTAGGTGGCCGTTTAACCTCCTGACAGCTGGAATAAATAATTAAATGGAGGAGCCATTGATGAAGTGTCTATGAACACGTGTGTTGGTCTACCAGGGCCTCTGGATAAACCACAACTTTCGCATTATATATTTGATTCGTCAAATTTCATTTAACTTATTAAAGCATTGTGAGAAATCGTATATAATTATTCCGTTATTCCCTAATGTCATTTAATTTGACCTTAAAATTATTATTATTTTATATTTAGAGATAATTCTTGGAATGGATGTTATGGATACGATAGTTATTACTATCTACAATTCCATAAAATTTTATACACGCAAGAATGTATTAAACAATGGAATAAAAAACGCCATAAGACGTCTTTATGCTAACAATAAATAATTTCTTAAAGTGGATGATATTTTAATTACAAAGATGCAAGACTGAATTTCTTTGCCGGGCGGGGTTGTCAAACCCAGTTTTTTTTTTTTAAACTTGTGGTTTTTTATTGATATTTTTATAATTGTTTCTCTTCCCAAATAATGATTATCATGTACTGCACCAGATACACCAATATGTACTATAAAATGATATTGTATTATATCAATATTGTCAAAAATTTACGTGTAAAAGTGCAGAATACATCTCATTTTGTCCTATGCCTACTTGCAAAATAAACGAATTGAATTAAATTGTAGATCATGCTCAGGGTGGCAACGTCTCGGCGAAGCTGCAGGGATTCGCAAGGTTTAGACACTATGTATCTACTATCCGAATCGCCCGCCTCTTAAGAGCACTTACCGGAGGTGAGAATAGTATTCCACGCATGACCTTATTTGTGCTTCATAAAGCATAAATGAGAGATAAAAACCGTTTTACCTAGTTCAGTGTGCCCAATTTTTGGACGCTCGCACTGTTTTGATGATGCTCCAAATGTATTTACGATGGTTTACAAGGTATTACGGTTGAGATAATAGATATTTTTTTAAAAAATGCCCAGGCTCCTGACGTGCGTTTTTCCTCACATTATTTTATTATTTCTTGGAGCAAATTTATAAGTCAAGATATTTATTCCACGTGCTAGTCAAACATAAGTGGCTAGTGGCTAGAATGATCTATAGAGCAGGATTTTTCCAAGGAAGCTGATGCGTACACACATAAAGGCTGGTATTTATAGACCGTACTATAGGTCAAATTAGAGCAAATATAACAATTTCTAGTAGTGTATTTATCTAGCGGTTAACTTAGACGCGGTGGTACCAGGTTTAATTCGTGGTCGAGACGCAATAATTTATTTGTGATATTTTTCGAGTCTAGTACGCTAGAGACATCGACAAGCTTGCCACTTGTCATGGGTCTATAGTAAAGTTGGCTAAATGTGAATCCGCGAAAATGCGAAAAAAGGTGACTTTTATTTATAGTAAAAATCATTATCCGAAAAACTAAACATTATTAATTAATCTCACTCACAGCCGTAAGACTAAATAGAGAGAGAAACAATTATGTTAGTCAACGATCGCGCGATATTCCACCTCTTGCTAACTACTTGATTAGGGTCGGTATGAGGGGTAATATTTTTAGGAAAACTTCTCTGCTCCATAACTTAACATTTTATTACTGAGTAGTTAAAATAAAAAATACGTAGTTCTTTATTTTTATTCTAGATTATAATATAAAAATATTTGCTCTTTAACAAATTCAACGCAGTATGAAAATGAGTGTGGTTTCTGACCACCCTGCAAGATCACGGTCATGATAAATAATGATAAATAGGAAAATTATAAGTTATTATTATATTTATTTATTACGTTATATATGAATATTACGGATTTGTGTGCGCTAACAATAATAAACCTTCCAGAATATATTTCTAGAGAATTTGGCCTCCACTCGCCAAAGCGATTTTGGCGAGGGTCTGAGGTTAATTTTAATAACGATACCACTTGATATTAGTGGTGATAAAGGTGGTGTTGTAAATTACATAATCAATTTTTGTACTACTTGTGCTTGAGATGCGACCAGCTAAGAGTATAACAGTACTCCTATAGATTGGGGCAGGTAGCTTCAGTGAGTAGATGCGTGGGTAAGCCGAGTATGGCCAATCACCTGCGGCTGAGACACCTGCCGCACATCTGACACAGATGCTCCTTCTAGTGACGTTTAACACTACAAGAAATCAAGTTATCGATATTCTCAACCCATACTACTCTTGTCGTACTGATGAGCGCGGTCGCGTAGCCACGACTTAGTCTTAGCTGTAAAGGCACATAGGGCCAACAGTGAAAGAGAGACGGTTATAGGATTTTAGTACATAGGCGCCTTGAGGTCCTTATGATGATTCAGGCATGCGGTCGTTAGAGGATTTTGCGATTCCGTCTTTAAAAAAAAAAGCTGAAGTCGGTCTCTCTTTAGTATCTCGAGGTGTCAGGTAATAAGTTACGCCTAGTGCGGGTTGATGCATATTATAAAATCATAGTTGTGATATTTTTATTTATATTCCTTGAGTTATCGAATTAATAAAAACGTAATCGTAATACAGTTTAAATTATAATAAAAGGGACAAAACAATATATAAACAAGTAGGTCTAATATAAGTTTTATTTTAAGTTTACGCAAACTTCGTACCGCCTGACAATCAATGAATGTCATTGTTAATAATACTCACACAAAACAATTTCCAAAACAAATCACAGACAGTTTCGCGACGTAAAAGTGAGGCCAATCGATTCGACAGTTGTTGTTTTTTTTTAATCAATTTATTTGGTTATATATCATTCATTCTATTTTATATAAATAAGCTAAATAAAAATTTCTGAACGCACGCATTAATCATTAACCAACATTGTTTGACAGTAAGAAACCCATTAAAACATTTTGTATGGGGAAATGTTTTTTCTTTTATTAAATTTCTTCGTAAATTTTCCAATATTATTTATAGTTATTTTGTTATTCGGGTCGGAGACAAATTTAACAAATCAAAAACCATGAAAATCGGTTTAGCCGTTCTCGAGTTATAAATGTTCTAACAAACCTGACTTTGTTTTATATATATTTGGATTTTTTAAATAAAGAATCTTTCGTTTTAATTAAGGATGCGCTTTAATCCAACAAATTCCAACAGACATTTAACGTTAATTTCAATATGCAATAAGTCGATAATAAACGTAAAAACACATACGATTCTTTACATACGTCTAGGATTATGGCTCAAAAAGGAAAAAGAAGAATGAATCGACTTATTGTCGAAGTTTGCGAAAGCATCGATATTCAGCGCATCACTACAAAATTCACACATCTCACGGTAAATGATAAATACGCTTTACGCTAAATTGTAGCTGCTCTAATTATGCAGTACTTTCGACCACTTACTGCATAAAGCGATGTTGTCGCTAACTTATTGAATAATAGCGAAGAGGATTGATTAATTGCAATGACATGGGCGATAATAATTGTTTTTAAGGCATAGGTAACATTATAATTCCTATGCATTATATATGTTAAAAACTAACGTTCAAGTTTAATTTTTACATGTTTAGGTATGTGGGTCTAACATAATTAAAATGTACTTGCTAAGCAAACATAGTAATGAATCAATGGTACCGCTGCTATAGAGACTACACATTGTAATACAGGCTGTTATTTATTTTAAAGACATTTATAAAAATTGAGAACAAATTATTCGCTAACAAACTGCTAAATGTTACGTTTACATATAATTAATTTACTAAATTTTAATTTAAAGAGGAGATACTAAAGATTTGGTGTGGCATTTTTTTATAACTCAAGATTTTATTGCACCATTTATTGACTCATACATCTGTCGCACAATAAAGATGTGGAATGCTCTTCCAGCCTCTGTGTTTCCACTTTCCTATAACCTGGAGTCCTTCAAGCGAAGTGTGAAAAGGCATCTAGTCAAGCCGGCATAGTGTTAGGGACTAATGTCGGACATAAGGGTCTGATTCCAGTTGCTAACATTCATGGACCCTGCGCGCCACTTACCATCAGGTGGGCGCAGGGTCACATGACCTGCTGGTATTAAAAAAAAAAAAAAAAAAAAAACATTTTTTTTGTTGTTTTACATACTGGAAAGCTATAATATTATTGGCTATTTTAAATGAACAGTTTGTATGAAAAAGCCATATTTTGTTATTTCCGTCATATAGTTATACTTAATACTAATATATACATAATACTATACATATAGGTATATATATTGTAAGTATATATTTAATTTTTATTTTATATATTCACGCAATAAGTTTTTTTGGTAAACCAAAACCCGGTGGATGACATTGTTGACAGAACCGTGATAAAACGACTACCGGCACTTTCTGTGTGATAGTATTTTAGGTACCTATATGGGCCCGTTTAAATACTCGTACTAAATATCCACTATTTCATTTTTTTATTTCATTTCATATAATTATCATCGTAGTGACCGTCTGGTTAAGTCAATTTACACAAACAAATATATGTATATTATAATCTGTAACTAAAATTAGTTACCTACAGTTAACGAGATAACACAATCATGGTCAGACAGCTTAATACGAAACAACACAATCAAAACCAGAAACAGCCCAAACTATCAATATAATTATTGAAGAGCTATATTGAATGTACCTAATTAATCAAAGAAAGAAAATCATTTTTAAATCACTAATACCTAATGTTAAACTATGTTAAAATAAAATTGTACAGTAAAAAGTCAATAAAAGTGTATTTAATATTAAACATCATGTATAAAGAAAACAAATAATGTCCACGCAAAAGGGAAGTGATTACACCTGCCCAAATAACCTATTATATATTTTCTTTGTCGGGTATTTCTTCATAACAAGACAACTTCATTAACGTGTTTGATATAACATAACGTCGCGTCGTTATTACTGCAATAGGTCGCTTGTCAGAAATAGCATTTTTTTGGGAAACAGCATTTGTAAGTTTTGTAGAACTAAATCCTGAAGTACCGGATTCCAATCCTGGTCGGGGCACAATATTTGATTTAATTTATTTGTGATATTCTCGAGTCTGGTACGCTAGAGACATCAACGAGCTTACCACTTGTCATGATTGGCCTATAGTAAAATTGGCTAAATGTGAATTCGCTTCTTTATAAGCGTGGTTACTAACCACCCGAAAGGGAATCGGTCGTGATGATACTTTTTTTCTTTTTATACTCTTGGTTAGGTCTTATTTACAATATTGTATACGTATTTGCATTCTTCCAGTAATGTCGTATGGTGCAGAAACGTGCACATGGTAGGTCTGGTCCACAAGTTCAAGGTTGCTCAGCAAGCTATAGAGAGAGCTGTACTCGGGATTTCTCTAAAAGATAAAGTCAGAAACGTTGACATCCGTCAGAGAACCAAAGTTGTGGCAATGGGCTGGACACATACGTCGCAGAACCCATAAACGATAGAGTAGACGGGTTCTGGAGTGGAGACCACGTACTGGAAGACGTAGAGTGGGAAGACCCTCCGCCAGATGGACAGATGACTTGAGGAAGGTCGTTGGTAGGGAATGAATGGGCTTCCCCAATGCCTATATTCAGCAGTGGAGAGACATAGGCTGATAATGATGATTTATTTAAAATAAAACATGAAATTATTACTAGCCAGATAATGACATAGGTACTCCAACTTAATATGGCTGGAATTTGTAGCTAAATTTATTGTATAGAGTAAATATCTGAAACAATGTTTATAAACAAATGTTTCTTAGTGAATACGTGGCTTAAGCATTTAATTGGATTACAAAAAACAAAGAAATTAAACTTAATCTTTCCAAACCATCACCCATAACGCCTCACACCCCTAAACCTGGTGTAATTTAATTTAATATGACCTTAAGGTATATTTAAGCTTCACTTTCATTGCACCTCTGGAACATAATTAGTAAAACGTTTTAATTTACCAAGGCGGGAATAACTTTTTATGCCTTTATACCTATAAGCCTGCCTGCATGGGCTCTCAAATCTAGTTTTTAACACAAACATCTGTCAAAATCGCGATAGGCCATAGACAAGTTTTTTTTGTTGTTGTGTTCTCTTCTCCCGATGGATGATGAATAAGGTGATAGGAAAGGCAAAGAGTCTAACCCATACAGCCCAGTCTGACGTAATATATCTTTCTTTTCTATGAGTTAATAATATAATTCTAGATGCTGCAGAATTTGATGCTTTTCTTAGTGTCACTCGCAGCATTATAGCCCAAACGCGTAAGGTAAAATATGGGAGTCCACAGTGCCGGAAAACCGCATAAAATAAACTGCAACTTGTGCCCCATATTTAAAGTCCAATTTATAGTTTTCCATAATTATTCACATTGTAGCACATTATTAAACAAAACAACACCACTTTTGGCCAATAATTTACTGTCGATAAATTAATTTACAAAACAAAAACTTGCACTTGACATGTCCACGCAAAATGGCGCGAAGAACTCCTTTTCGGCAAATCCGATTAGAATATAGGCCATAGACAAGTTTTTTTTGTTGTGTTCTCTTCTCCCGATGGATGATGAATAAGGTGATAGGGAAGGCAAAGGGTCTAACCCATACAGCCTAGTCTGACGTAATGTATCTTTCTTTTCTATGAGTTACTAAGGTCATCATCAAATTCCAGATGCTGCAGAATTTGATACTTTTCTTAGTGTCACTCGCAGCATTATAGCCCAAACTCGTAAGGTAAAATATGGGAGTCCATAGTGCCGGAAAACCGCAAAAAATAAACTGTAACTTATGCCCCATATTTAACGTCCAATTTATCGTTTTCCATTATTATTCACATTGTAGCACACTATTAAACAAAACAACACCACTTTTGACCAATCATATCCACAGTAAATGAATTTACAAAACATAAACTTGCACTTGATATGTCCACGCAAAATGGCGCGAATAACTCGTATATTTTTTCGTTGTGTTCTCTTCTCCCGATGGATGATGAATAAGGTGATAGAGAAGGCAAAGGGTCTAGCCCATACAGCCAAGTCTGACGTAATATACCTTTCTTTTTTATGAGTTAATGAGGTTACCATCAAGCACCAGATGCTGCAGAATTTGATGCTTTTCTTGGAGTCACTCGCGGCATTATTGCTCAAACACGTCAGGTGTAATATGGGAGTTCACAGCACGGGAAAACCGGAAAAAAAATACAGTACAATTTATCGTTGTCCATAACTTATCACTACAAGCACATTATTAAACAAAACAACACAACATTTGACCAACAATATCCACAGTAAATTAATTAACACAACAAAAACGAATGAATGAGACGATTCGGAAGGCAAAAAGGCTAGCCCATATAGCCAAGTCTGACGTAATGCTGGTAATAATACTTGTATTTGATATGGTTATAGATAGTATTATATGTATGTATATTATTAATTGTTTATTTTTATTATTATTAGCTAGTTTGTAATTTTATTTAATTCATTCGAATACACCTATATAATATGTTTAATAAACTAGACTAAGCATAATCCGTCTTCGTGAGATAAAACGTGTGCAATAACTTTATGTGAAAGACGTTGTTCCCAGTAGATATTGCGATAATCGCCACGACAGATCGCGTGCGCTCGCGCATCCAGAAATATTATTACAAATACATGCACGTCCATCCATTTAAATCTGATTGCAAACGATATATCGAGTTACTCGCCATCTGGACACATGGGTCCACTTGACGAGAGACTATTTTCTTATTAGGTGACAAATGGACCCCCACACACACCCATGGGTCCAGTTTCGCAAGATACGACTATTCTCAAGATTTTATTTGTTTTTTTTTTAATAAAATTATACTTTATTAAATTAATTTATTTTGTAACGTTTCTTACGATCGTTTGCATTTAGCCTCATGACTATAATGTTCTGTATTGTTCCAAAGGTTGGCTGCTAGAGAATGCCTAGCGGCATTAAGCTCGCACTTTGAACATTGTGGTTTTAAATTAATAATTTAAATCAAAATTATTTTATTTACACGTCATATAAATATATGCTAGGAGAGCTTTCACATCTTTAGCGTGAGACAGATGTAAGTGTCTCCAAATTTAAAAGTTCGGCAAAAATAAAGATAATAATGGTTATCTGTATTTATTACTGATTAGAAATTTATCTATCACGACATATCCTGTACTCAAATCAGTGCTACAAATGTCAGTCATGTATAAATTTTAAGCTACTGTAATACTCTTAATAAGCTACAATTTTGATTTGATTATATTTTTATATTATATTTTTTTAGAATGATAAAATTTGGTTCCTTTACTTTTACTATTTACACGAATATATAATATATTAATTTGTTAATATACCTATACTCGTATATAGGTATATTTGTATTGAGTTATTCGCCCATAAATATACTATCTGGCAAATTTTCACGTCATGGCTCCCTAAATGAGCATTGAGGTTCCAGCTAATATGGAACCCACTGGATAACTCCGTGGTAGCGATAGTTAGTGTGGTATGCCACTTTGGTTGGTCACACCTCAGCGGAACAGCGCAAAAAGCGAGAGCCGCAGCTGAATGCTGAAATAAAATCAATGACTACGTGTTTGTGCCGCTTGCTGTAGAAACTCTAGGTCCGTGAAGATGACGTTTCACTAAAAAAATAAATGTCGCTTACCATGAATTATTCATGGTAACACGCAATATTTACGCGAATAGTTAAAAATTCTAGTAATTTGTTTAACAATTTTTAGGCGTAATGTGACGTAATATAGTTATTTATTATTATACGAAACTAGTGATTATCTGTGTATTTAGTTGAGGGGCAATTGTGTAACTCGTCGGAAACATTTTTATGACAGCGCAAACAGATCCATTGCCTTTTGCAAATAAATTCAAAGACTAACTAACTGCGTGCTTATGTCGGAATTTGTGTTGCTTTTTTGCAAGACCAAGACCACAGATATGTTAGCAAGACCAATACCGAGACTAACCTTAGTCTTGGTAAAGTCTTGCGCAAGAGTCTCGCGGTGGTGGTTCGGTTGTAAGAACGCGTACCTTAAATCCTACAAAGGTCGGTTTAAACCCACCCGGCATTTACCAATGAGAAATACAGTTTTCTTACGTACATTTCATTTCAAGATTTACAACATCACCATTCCCGTGCCTCGTAGAGCACGTTAAGCCATCGGTCCCGGTTCCACTAATGCCAACTTGTGGAATACAAATACTAATCGTTTATTAACGCAATAAGAATATTGATTCGTTATGGTGAACCCTGTCTCCTGCATGAGCTGAGCTGTATAGCAGAAGACAGTGTCTATCTATAAAAAGTTATAAATTTAGTATGTGAGTGTGGGTGCGATGTCTGTATATGTATTTTTATGTATTGTGTGTGTGTATGTATAGGGAGGGAGTGGGGAAGGGAGGAGAGGGAGGGTAAGCTTGTGTTTGGGATTTATAATTTTGCCTAGTGAGTTGATAATTGTGTATTTTTTTTATTTATAAGTGAATTTACATAATGTCATGTCATTGGAATGGTTAATAAGTTGTCATAAAAAAAATTACATTATATCCTCGCCAAGCCGTCTGGCCAGCGTGGCGAGTGTAGGCCAAATTCTCCAGTTCTGGAAGGCCCATCTTCAGCAGTGTAGGTCTAGAACTCCGTGTTCTAGGAACTGAGATGATGATGATCTTATCGGCACCGTGAAACTTAAAAAATATTGACTTATATCAAATACCTACCCATTTTTTTTCTCAGTGTTGGAGTTACGTAATTGCCCCCCAGAAGTACATGTGGCGTGTCTTTTTATACGTGTTTCTTATCACAAACCTATAAAAATGTTTCCTCTAATTGTTTACATACACCACAGTTTATCTACAATCGATGTTGATAATCAAATCATTACAAGTTCATATGACCACGGCCTCAGTGCATGAAAAATATTACCATTATATGTTGATATATGTATAAAAAATACAGTTATTAGGTATGTCCCATCATCTTGCACTAGGCTACCGTGATGGATTATCGCCTGACCTGGTTTTATTATTCAGGAGAAGAATGCTCGCCAGTGGAATAAGCTGCCCTTGGCCATTAGACGTGCACCGTCTGTCAGCGTCTTTAAACGTTTGATAACCACATCGTTGCTGGAGAAACAGAAGAAGAAGACAAATTTCTAAGCATTCCATGGATTCACCGTGCGGGTGCCGGGTCCATCGTGTGCGACCGACAATAGGCTGGTTTAAGAAAAGGAGGCCTCCTTTTTTATTTTATTGCGCGATAATACGCTCACCATCCACCATTCTACTCCTCTCCGTACTCAACCAAATACTGTATGATTCCGTTAATGCCGTCTTGGAAGCTCGGTCCATAAATGTATTGACGGCAGATCTGCTTAGGCCCAATTCTGTCAGTAAGTGATGCAAGGATTTTGCTGGAACTCCTCTCGCACCAACTTCCACTGCGTAAAGCTGAGTCAATTTAAATAACTGTGTATTTATTTAAGTTATAATGTATATAATGTACTTGTATGTATAGTTTATGTGTGTACTCGTAGGTATAATGTGTAGTATATTATATATTACAAGGTTCCTACGGATAATTAATAAACAATAAACAACAATTAAAATTAGTTAAGTAACTTATTAACTGTATCATTAAATTTCTTATTTTTTTCGCAGTGCCTAACACTCGATTCCCAAGGTTAGCTGGTAAAGAATGCCTACTGGCATTATAGCTCGCCTCTGTACTATTTTTAAATGCATTAAAGAATTTAAATAAAAAATAAATAACGTTCAGCAGTGGGATATTGTAGGTTAACTTAACGATGATAACATTTTCATTAATCTTATTTTAAAGTCTTGAATAACTGCAGCGTCGTGCTCCCAAAGCGTGTTCTACAAGCTATTCAACGAGTATTGTCAAGATCTCCACAACCTTATCCCTTCTTCTCTATTCCGAAACCTAACCACACGCATAGCCAAAATATGCACCACCATACTGAAGTCTATCCCTACATCATCATCAACCTGTGTCTCTCACCAGTGCACGCGTTAATTAATAATAATAATAATACTATTTCCAAAAATATTTAATAACATAATGACAAGCGACCATCCTCAGGCCATCTGACGGGGGCTCGTCCCATTGCTTCTTCCAGTACGTGGTCTCCACTCTAGAACCCGTTTACTCCATCTCTCCGTACGCGTGCGCGTACATATAAATTTGGAGACTTACATATGTCGCACGCTAAAGATGTGGAATGCTCTCCCAGCCAATATGTTTCCCCATATATAACCTTGAGTCTTCAGAAAACGCCGTAGTATAGGTTGTTCTGAAATTAAATAAATTGTACGACAAGTTTTGATAGTTAACTATGAGTTTGGTAACTTGTTCAGCAATTTAGGAGGCGCCATAATTTGAGTACCTACTATCTTATAAAATACTTTATTTCGGCTACTGCTCCACTTGGCCAGTAAACATCCTAATCACAGGTTAAATCAACATATAGGCACCTTATCGCCGGCTTAGATCATAGAAAAACTATTTATTTCTAAATATTTGTTGACATTCAGTTTTTTGCGACGTCGCACGATAAATGAGGAGCGGTTCCGTTTTGGCTAGATAAAGCTTTTGTCTCATTTGTATGGACTGACGTCCAGTCCACGTCAAAAGTAGGTAGGTGCTGAGATATGAAATATAAAATTTTTAATATATTAAATAATATTACAATTAACTAAATTAACTAACCAAATACCTGCCTCCGTGGTCTAGCGGTTAAGTCCGTGGATTTAGACTCGGAGGTACCGGGATCGATTCCTGGTCGGGACACAAAAATATTTATTAATGTAAATGAATACATTTAATTAAAATTTAATTTATTTGTGATATTTCTCGAGTTTGGTACGCTGGAGACATCGACGAGCTTGCCACTTGTCATGATTGCCCCAAGGTAATTTTGGTTAAATGTGAATCCGCTTCTTCATAAGCGTGGTTTCTGACCACCCCGAAAGGGAAACGGTCGTGTGGATACTTTACTCTTCTTTTTTTTATATGTGCTGCAATCAATATTTAATTTCATCATCTCTTTTACCCATAGAAGTAGGAATATAGCGCGTCATTTATTACTACTCTATGCTCTTACCCCAGCATTAAAATATAATTTAATTAAATAGTCAATTGGTTAAGATTTATGTATAAAATAGTTAGAAAGCACCATTAGGTTATTTATTATGATTAGGTTCTTTATATAGATAAAACTTTCATTTCAAATCGGCGAATCGTAAAAAAAAGTTTTTGTAAATTGTCGTTTAGGCTAGAGTAAAATGAATAAAATTAATTACAGATTATAAAAACGCAACTTAAAAAAATATATATATATTATGGCACGAGAACATTTTTTGGGCCCATTTCTGGTTCAAGTGGTAGTAGTCTAGCGGTTAAGTCCGTGGATTTAGACCCGGAGGTACCGGGTTCGATTCGTGGTCGGGACACAAAAATATGTATTAATGTAAATTAATACATTTAATTAATATTTAATTTATTTGAGATATTTCTCGAGTTTGGTACGCTGGAGACATCGACGAGCTTGCCACTTGTCATGATTAGCCTATAGTAAAGTTGGCTAAATGTGAATCTGCTTATTTATAAGCGTGGTGTCTGACCACCCTGGAAGGAAAACGGTCGTGATGATACTTTACTATACTTTACTATTTCTCTAAGGCAAATGGGATCAAAAAATGTTCTTGTACCATTATGATTTATTCTCATTAATGTATTTAAATTAATAAATATAACAATGCACGGACTTAACCGCTAGACCACGCTGGCAGTTGTTATACTGTATACTTAAATAAAATATAAATATGCATTTGTAGTCATATAAAATACCCACAAGTATTCGTACCTACTGTGATACTCGGTATTAACAAAAAAATGCGCGGCTCAATTTTGACATATCAATGCCATACAAACATTAGTTTTGGTTGCAAATCCCTAACACATGGCGCGCAAGGACATTGAAAATTGGACAGACTAAAGTACATTTCTCCGGTATTAAGTTGTTAGAATCATGGCGTGGTAATCAGCAATTGACAGGTATTTTAACCAAACATTCTTATCGAAATTGGTAACAATGATAAAAATATCAATTTGCAAACAGACGCGTATTTGCGCGCCTTTTTTTCGTTTTCTTCCGTTCACCCGCTCCGCTCCGCTCATATATCGTCCGAAATTATTACGTGTTTAGATAGCATTTATAACTTAATCCGAAAAAAGTAACCGGCACAAGTTTTATCTACAAACGCTCATTGATAAAGTTTTAATCCAAAGTCAAAATCAAAGGAGTCTAAAATGGCGCCAAAACTTGTAGTGAATTGAATTTTGTTTCAAATAACCACTTGAATAATGTATCATCCCGACCGTTTCCCATCCGGGGTGGTCAGAAACCACGCTTATAAATAAACGGATTCACATTTAGCCAACTTTACTATAGACCAATCAGGACAAGTGGCAAGCTCGTCGATGTCTCCAGCGTACCAAACTCGAGAAATATCACAAATAAATTAAATATTAATTTATATATATATACCTATATATATTTTTTATTAATATATTAAATATTTTTATGTCCCGACCAGGAATCGAACCCGGTACCTCCGAGTCTAAATCCACGGACTTAACCACTAGACCACGGAGGCACTTGAATAATAAAAATACTATTAACCAAAAATATTAATTTGAAGGAAATAAGAAAATTTTATAAAAAAAAGTAAAGTATCATCACGACCGTTTCCCTTTCGGGGTGGTCAGAAACCACGCTTATAAAGAAGCGGATTCACATTTAGCTAACTTTACTGAAGGGTTATTTATTATTACTTTTTGCAAGCCAAGCTTTTCCAACTTTACTAAGCTCCAGCGTATCTGACTTGAGAAATTTCACAAATAAATTTAAATACCTTTGTGTTCTCGACTAGGAATCGAACCTCCGCGTCTTATTATACGGTCTTAACCGCTAGTTGAGGCAGCTGCACTACTTGCAAATAAATTCTGAAAACGTAGAGGATCAGATAAAATACGCTCAGCCAATTGATGAGATTCAAAATTGCTCCCATGATGTGTGACTGTACTCACAGAAAGTTCATTAAAACGAAATTACGAAGTTTTTAGCATTGCAAAAACTGGTTAAGCTGTAAGTTCCAGTGTAACAACTAAACAATCCATCAAACAAAATGATTATGACCTTTATAAAAGGCGTAGCTACTTCACGTCGGACGCTGTTATTTGTCGATTAAACATGTCTGCCTCCGTGATTTTGCGTTTTTTGTCCACGACTACAATTACTTTAATATTGACCCATTTGCTGAGCTCATAAGGGTCCGAGTTGAGGGTTTTAAATATGAACCCAGATTATAATGTTCAGTACGAGTAGCATTTATTGCTTTTAACTTTGCGTGTATGACTGAGACAACACATTCCTTTATAATTCTATTACATACATATCATCACGCCGGATCCCTTGCGGAGTAGGCAGAAACAATTGTGCGCCACTTGACACGATTACGACATACCTCTTTCGCTTCGTCGACATTCATCAACCTTTTCATACATGCCCTTTTGTTACGAAGGCTTTTTAGTGCACCTTCAGCCAGTGTTTTATTTATTTGATCGTGATATGTGAGTCTCGGCCAGGGCCTCTTTCACCCACAACTTTCGCATTATATATCTGGTTCGTCAATATTTCTTCGCTCATTCTTTCAACATGCCCGAACCATCGTAGCATGCCTTTCCTAATTTTTGTCCCTATACTTTCTTTTATACCTACTCTTTTCCGTATTTCGACGTTACGTATGCGGTCCAACAAAATGACGCCGCATATCCGACGTAACGATCTCATATCTACTGCATTAACCCACTCTCATGCTTATTCTGAAATATCCACGTCTCGCTTCCATACATCAGTGTTGGTACCAACATGGCATTGTGTATGGCGAGCCAAGCTTTGTCACTGACATTTCGACTACCAATCAGTGACCCCAGGGCACTGTTAACACTATTTCCCGCATTCGCTCTTCTTTCAACATCCCTATCGTACTTCCCATCTGCAGTGAAAACACTGCCCAGATATATAATTTTATTTACTTGTTCTTTATAATTCTATTAGAAAAGAAAAAATGTATTATTATATTTTAGAAGTCATATTTTTATGTTATATTTTGTAAATGTGATAGTTTTTGTTATTTTTTTTGTTTTAACAGTATTATTACTTCTAATTTCTTCTTCTTTTTATATTGGTAAATGCTGTGACACCTATTTGGCACACATATTAGATAAGTTATAATTATACTATGTTATGTGTGTGATAATATATGTACCACTGTGTGTACTATATAAATAAATAAATATAAATAAATGCCACCGTACTGGGTTTTATTGAAGACTGGGAGTCAAAATATTATTTCAGTGCGAGTGTAGGCCAAATTCTCCTGAAATTTCTGGAAGGCCAATCTTCAACAGTGGAGGTCTAGGACGCTGTGTTCTAGGGGCTGTGATCATGTGAAAATGTATCTATTTAATATTTATTTATTAATTAAAACTTATTAATTAAAACTAAAGTAGATGCAATTAGAGAAAAATGATTACGTAACAAATATGAAATATTATCAAAACCATTATGCGTTTGCGGCAACAACAGCATAAGATTGAGAATAGGAAAAAGTAAGCAGAGGATTCTGAGTTTCCTGCGACAGCGAATTAGTAGCCACTTTAACTTCGTTCGATACTCCGAGATGTGATCATATTTGCGAAGGGAAAAGATTAATTTATTAACAGTTATTTTTGGATTCAGTGCTAGCCAAGTAAGACATATTAATCCTGTGGGTGGCTGGAGTAAGGCAATAGCGGGGTGATGTGCCTGAGTGAACTATCAGAATCTGGATTTAAAAGATATTCTTTTACAATTATCAGCTTTCGTTCGATTTTGTATTCATATATTAATTGAATAGATATCTATTAAGGTTATTTTTCTTTGGCTAACACCGACTCTAACTGTTTATAAATATAAAATAGATTTATAAGTATCAATGATTTTGTTGATTGGCGTTTTATGGCTTTTGCTTTGAAATAATTAAAATATTATTATTCCTTTTTAGTTTAGATTTGCACATATAGGTAAAGTTTTGAAGTCAGTTTTTATTTCTTTTTAAAACACAACCTAGTATTAGCTTGCCATATGTTGGTTAGGAGATTGTTTCAAAGATTTGTGGCAGCTACTACATAGGAGTTAGAAACAATTGCTGTATGATGTATGAGGGGATAGAAAGAAGCGACGGGATTGGCTTCATATAAGTCAGTGCACACCGGAGATCACTTTCAACATGTAGTTTCATTGTTTTGTATTTACTGCGCCTCCCTTTGGATCACTCTACGCTCGCCAAGTAGAATACCTGATCTAGCGTAACTTGTCCCACTCTGCGTGGTCTCGGAAGTGGCCTTCACCAGGGGTGAAACTTAAACGAGTAATTTATTATAAATTTCGGTTCAAGTCAAAGTCAAAATATCTTTATTCACGTAAACCTATTACAGGCATTTATGAAACGTCATTAATTTAATCCTTTTGAATTATTCTACTCCTGCTAGTAGAAGACTAAGCAGCAAAGTGGTCCAATAAGTAAGATGTTAGCAGAAGCTTAGCAGATTCCAGTGACCTGTTAATGTTTAATCTGACTAAGAAAGGAATTTGCAAGGAAAACTCAGCTATATCAGATTTACAAAATAAAACATATACAGAACTGCACCACAACGATCAAATAATAACCTTTTAAATTTAGTTATCAGTACCTATAAGAATACAATACCTGATACAGCAGTAACCCACCTGGCAAGTCAGAATTAAGATAGACTACGGTTGCACCCCAAAGTCGACAAAACGCAAAAACCTCTGCTAATTTAAGAACAATAAATTCGGTTCTTGTAGAAAGTGGCGCGCCTAGTAGAAGGTAGAGGTGCTGAATTTAATGTTCATTCGTTTAATCCATTCGTGCATTCATTTAACATGTCGGTTGTTGTCAAAAAGCGAACTATACAACCTTAGTAAAAAATGAAATTTAAATGTATTGTTAACTTTTAGTAACTGGGGCCTAATTCTGGTGCTTTCGACTTGCGTGTCGGTTCGAAATATTCGAATGAAAAATGACAGATCTCCATAGAAATCTGTTAGTTTAAGCGAGTAAATCGAGCGGACGTGCATGTCGCACGAGAATCGGGACCTATGTATCGTATGGTAAAGTAGTAAAAAATATATAATATTTTTAAATTTTCGCGCGCAATTTAATAGTTATGTGCTCAATACTCGAATTTCGGATATAATACAGAAGCTATACCTATTATAGGTTAACTTAAGTATAAGCACTTAAGTACCTATCCTACTATCCACTTGCCTACGCTAATGTTCGGGTGAGCAAATGTTATTTGCGTGAGATTCCACTCTTTTCCGAATTAGTTACTATACTCTTTGGAATTCACTACACACTACAAAGTAACGATATAAATCATATAAATATGCAGTTATTAATTTCGAGCGCTTATAAAGTAGTTTTTAAGTAAACGTCCAATAAATAAAATTGGATGAACAATTATCTGGACATTAAGTCCTTGATTGGGTTCATAAAAATGATCTGTTTTTATTTTTAAAAGAGCGATTATTTTAAGTTCCAATCTCCGCAATAAAACTTGCTCGATCAATTTGTTGAGCGTGTGATCTTATAAAATGTTAATACTTAATTACAGTTTTTTATTAATATTTTATAATCTGACCATGATGCTGGTCTATTCTATGGGTCAAGCAAGCAAATTAGTATCTCGAGCATTACATAAACAGTACTAATGATTGCCTATTTTCTTATGTATACATAATACATAGTAATAGTATTTAACGATTATTGTGTATTGTATATAATAATGCACCCCGCAATCCTCTACCACATCACACTCTCAAAGGTTAGCTGATATAAAATGCCGAAAGTCATTAAGTTCACCTTTGTACTTACATACATACGCCAAATCCCCTGCGGGGTAGGCAGAGACAATTGAGCGCCACTTGTCATGGTCACGACATACCTTTTTCGCTTCTTCGACATTCATCAACCTCTTCATACATACCCTTTTGTTTTGATGGGTTTTTTCACAACTTTCGCTTGTGAGTAAAAATACTTTTAATGTAATTATTAAGTTTTTTGTGCAATAAAAAGTTTATAAAATAAAATATACTTACTTAATAAAAGTACTTAATCGGGTGTTCAAAATTCTTAAACCTATTAACTGTTTTGTTACAGCTATCCTGTCAGTGTGCTATGGTTAAGAAACGCATTCTTTTGGCGGCCGGACTATAGAAAGTACTACATCCAGGTGTAAATCAAGCGTGTGAGAATTATGAATAAGATCCACATCAAATTTACAAAAATAAACATTATATCTGTCAGCTACATAAACACCCTCAAGTAGGGGATGTAACTTCCTGCCCGCTATCACTTCCGCTTAAATCTGATTGTATAATTACTTATTCCTGTGATAAAATTCTTACTTGTCACTCAGGTGATACGTAAGAATTTTTTTATCAAAGATTTTGTGTACTTTTTAAACAAGCAAAACAATGTTTTTTTAAATTATTATTACATTTTATTTTAGTGTTAATTTTTATTTTTAAGATTTCTCATTTACTGTTTATTAGTGTGTAGGCGTATTTTTAATATTTTATAGTTATATGTGTGTATTCATGTATTTATTTATTCTTATATGTATTATTAGTATGTAGTTTATAATAATAAATTTGCACACATACATAGTTTTTCCACACTCCCAAAGGTTGGTTGTTAGAAAATGCCTGGCCATTAAAGTATTTAAAATAAAATTAAAATAATCTCGAGAAATGTGGTCTATCAACTTACGAGTACTATGGAATAAAACTACAGACATTTTCAAGATATGTTATTGAAGTTATTCTTATATATGAGTATGTTCCGTGGGAATCAAATACTCCCAAAGACCACAACATGAACTCGAACAAATATTATGATCTTACAGAAAAAATGATCAGGAACGGGTTTGAGACTCAGCTTTAGGCCGTGGAAGTTGGTGCAAGAGGGATTCCAGCAAAAACTTCGAACCACTTGCTGATAGAATTGTCGCCAATACATTTATGGAACGAGTTTTTGATTGGGTAGGGAGAGGAGCAGAATGATGAATCTTGTTGCGTTAAAAATGAACCCTCCTTCGTAAACCAGCCTTTTGTCGGTCGCAAGCCCGAGACACCATTCTTCTCATCTCTCTTGTCTTACGATCAATCCATGGATTGATGGACGCTTAGATACGAGTAGTACTATATAAATAAATAAAATAAATGTGTAAATATTATATGTATAACTGCATCCGTAGCCTAGCGGTTAAGTCCGTGGACTAAGACTCGGAGGTACTACAGATTTCTGGTCGGGACACAAAAATATTTATTAATGTAAGCAATAAATTTAAATAATATTTAATTTATTTGTGATATTTCTCGAGTTTGGTACGGCTGGAGACATCGACGGGCTTGCCACTTGTCATGATTGGCCTATAGTAAAGTTGGCTAAATGTGAATCCGCTTATTTATAAGCGTGGTGTCTCACCATCCCGAAAGGGAAACGGTTGTAATGATACTTTTGTAAATATTGAGACGTACGGATAGTTTGTGTGGAACGATCAACCACAGCTATCACTTAAAACAACCTATCTGAACGACCTTGATGTTTTTAATTCCTCATCTATTGTTGACGTAACACCATAAATAGTTTAATATAATAAACAACATATTAACAAAAAATGTACGAGTATGTACAAGTTATAAAATTAAGATCACATAAAATGTAAAGTTCAAGGCGAAATTGCGCAAGCCCAACGAGTAATGTCTTTTTTTCTTCAAGTGATTTATACATCTTAACGCTCTTATCTAAGCTGGAATCTAAAAGACGAGCTTATTAGGAAGACAATGATTTAATATTTATTTGTTCACGCAAACCGAGGGTTGAACTGCGAGGATTAAAATTCAGAAACAAATCAAGTTGTACATTGTATAATTTGTCTCGGTCTGGGTGTTTATGTGTATAATATGTATATATTTACAAAATAAAAAAAGTATAATATGTAGTTTATCAACCATCTAGTTTCCGTAACACAAGCCTCGTAGCTTACCACGGAAACTAGATGGCGCTGTGTGACCTGTCTGGAAATATTTATTTATTTATTAAATCTACCAAATTTTGTCATAATCAATCCAGTAGAAAATATGTGATACCCTGTCTATATGTCCAACTTTTTTACCAACAGACTCTAGAAATGGCACAAATGAATAAAATACTTTGTGTTCTCGACCAGCAGCACTGTTCTGTTACTTAAACGCAATTTTTATATCACGTTATTAAACTTGATATTTGCACGGCCGCTGTCAAGGTCGGGCGCTTATAGAGTTGAGAATTAAATAATAATTTCTAATTATGACGCAAACTCTGTCGTATATAACGAAATCCACTAACAACGTTTGCGACTAAGTAACAGAATAGAACTACAGGAATCAAACCTTGGACCTATGTTTTTATATAAATCGTTTATTAACACAAAATAATGTTGTTTCGTTATGGTGAACCCTGTCTCCTGCATGAGCTGTGCTGTATAACAAGATACAGTGTCTTCCAATAATGATCATACAAAAAAAGAAAGGAAAAAGAGGTTACACAAATAGCAAGTAAAGTATTGTATGTGTGTGTTTGTGTGTGTGTTTGTGTGTGTGTGTGTGTGTGTGTTTAAAAAGGTGGGGAAGGGTGGAGAAGCAAGAGGGAGTGTAAGATTGTTGATTATACTCTAAAATATTTTTTTTTCTCTATGTTATATTTGATGGTCATCCTACTAACGACGAATCCGCAAAATAGCATATTTATTACGTCACCTAGTAGACAAGCGATGAAGTTTGTCTATTTAATTAAAGAAACCATTATATATAGGTACACAAATAAAAAAAAATATTAATGTGGGATCATACAAATATGACGTTCAATTGTTTTTGCTTCTCTAAGCGTTTCCAAACGACCGGGAAAACATTCGCAAGTTTAATTCGTATTTTGAACTTTGTTTTTTTTATTATCCTTGTTGTGTTATGTTTAATTGCCAGTAACTTGTAAGATTGTACATGTAAAATTTACATTTAAATGTTTAAAAAAAATTGTATTCTGTTTTCTAAAGTTTTATCACATTTTTCACATTAAGCCAACTTTACTATAGGCCAATCATACAAGTCGGAACAAAAAACGGTATGATAATTAAAGCAATCGTCTTAGAATTGCATTCAATTGTGGATTTACACTCGGAGGTACCGCGTTCGATTCCTGGTCGGTAATCACACAATAATATATATTATTTTATATAAATAAGTTATATTTAATTTTATTTTAAAAATAAAAATTAAGCTAATTAAAATATAAAAAGTATCATCACGACCGTCGGTCAGAAACCACGCTTATAAATAAGCGGATTCACATTTAGCCAACTTTACTATAGACCAATCATGACAAGTGGCAAGCTCGTCGATGTCTCCAGCGTACCAAACTCGAGAAATATTACAAAGAAATTAAATATTAATTAAATGTATTTGTTTACATTAATACATATTATTGTGTCCCGACCAGGAATCGAACCTCTGAGTCTAAATTCACGGACTTAACCGCTAGACCACGGAGACAGCATTCTAACAACTCGACCAAATACGATTTAAGTTACGGGAAAAAGTTTTTTTTGATAATAATTAAGATAAAGCAGAAATGTACAAGTATGTCCGTTAGCCTGAGCTTCAATTAAAAAAGGACATTAAAATATTTCACCTGTGAGCTTCGAGAAAATGGCTTTATTTAACGCTATTGCATTATTAAGGCGGATATTTTGGAAATTAAATTTTAAAATAACATTAATGTATGTAACAAGTACACTGGCCTCTGTGGAATAGTGGTTACGACCACTGATTAAGACGCGGATGTACCGAGATCTATTCCTTTTTGAATCCCTTTACTTTTTTAAATAAAATAAATATTTGGGACATTATGGTGGTGTTGTCAGTTACGGGTGTAAGAACGCTTACCTTAAAAATCCTACAAAGGTCGGTTCAAACCCCCCCTGCATGTACCAATGAGAAATACACTTTTATTACGTACATTTGCCATAAATTTACAACACCACCGTTCCAGTGCCGGAGAACACGTTAGCCGTCGGTCCCAGTTCCACAAATACAAACTTGTTGAACCGTTAATAAATTGTCATTAAAAATTACACCAGATCCTTGTTAACCCATCTGGCCACTGTGGCGAGTGTAGGCCAAAAAGTTCTGGAAGGCCCATCTCCAATAGTGGAGGTCCGGCGGGCGGTGGTCGTGTCCACAGTTGGTACCCGCCGTCCACCATCCACTACGGGGCGTCAAGAGGAACACCATCAGGTTTTAGTCGGTGCGAGCCCGACATAACCTCCCCCCTGTCCCCTGACTCGGGGAGTGGTATCCGTATTATGTATATTAATAATAATAAAAGTCTTTATTGCACACAAAATATACAAAATAAAAACATGTACATAGGCGAGCATAATACCATGAAGGTATTCTCTACCAGCTAACCTTTGGGAGAGTGATAGATTTATATGATGGGTGCAGAGTCTGAGGTTTTTTAAGTAAATGTAAATATATTAGAATTAAATAATTTATTACATAAAAATATAAATACTTTATTTAATACATATTAAAAAAAGTAAGTATATTAAAACATTCAAATGTGGATAGGTGAGGTTAATGTCTAGGCATTTTCTAACAGCTTACCTTTTTAATAAATGTTTCTATTCGACAAAAGAATACCTAGACACTAAGCTCGACAAAGTCATGTGACTAAATAAATATTTGTATGCTAGAAATAGCGAAGCATGTGATATAATTACATATAATGATTTACATCCCTGTACCTACCATGTTTCTGACAAATAAATTATTTCATTTCATTTCAGAAATGGCGTTTAGCTGAAACATCACTGGCGCCTTAACCGGTCGGCAATGAATTTGCAGATGGATTGTTGTAGATTACAGAAGCATTATAACACGACTCCTGCGCATCAGACCGATCACAGCCCTTCCCTTAAAATTATAACCAAAATTGATGAACATTAGGATAAACGGTAAAATTGTCTGTGTTTAATTTGACGTGAAAGATTCGCTTTTGTTTTATGTTTTAATTTCGCGAATGCTATCAAATATTTTGCAGAAAGTGTGGGAAAGTGTCCATTGACTCTTATCCGTGACGATACAGTTTAGTTTCAGTTATTTCAAGTCAATATTTAGTTTAAACGTTTCGACCGTGAACTGGCAATAAAGTAAAGTATAAAAATCTTTATTGCACAATATCTAAAATAAAAAAATTGTAAATTGGTGAGCTTAATACTTTAAAGGTATTCTCTAACAGCTTACCTTTGGGAGAATGACAAAGAACTTGGGATGCAGAGTTAAGAAATAATAACTATAGCTAATAGCAATAAATAACTATGTCACTGGATATTTTAATTTAAGTAATATTATGATGAAATCAAGCGTCGAATGGCAGTTACAAGATCTGCTATGGACAAGCTGAAGAAGATATGGAGGAACCGAAACTTTACCAAAGCCACTAAAATCCGGCTGGTTAGAGCTCTTGTGTTCCCTATTTTTCTGTATGCTGCGGAGACGTGGACCCTACGCGAAACAGAAAAAAAACGAATTAATGCTCTAGAGATGTGGTGTTGGCGGAGAATGCTGGGCATATCATGGACGGAGTTCCGAACAAACAAATCCATACTGGAGAAATTGGGGATCAGACAGCGCCTTTCCTCGACTGTACAATTACGCATTCTCACTTTCTTCGGACACGTGTCACGGCGTGGAGAAACATCAATCGAGCGCTTGGTAGTCCAGGGGAAAGTCGATGGCAAGAGGATGCGTGGTAGGTCTCCGATGAGATGGACCGATCAGGTGAAGGTTGCAATGGATCATCCCCTACATGAGTGCACTAGGAAAGCCGAGGTCCGAGAGGAGTGGCGACGGCTTGTTAAGCGTGCCACTAGCACTCCAATGGCGACCACGACCACTCTGCCAAGAGTGTAGCGACTAAGAAGAAGAAGAATATTATGAAGTTCCTAAAAAATATTATACTTAAATAAGCATACATAAATACTGTAATAATTGTAACGACAAGTCTTCTAGGGTTAACAGGGCGCAAAAACTTAATTGATGATAGATATAATAAGCTTCCTGACGAAATAAAATTATTGCAGGGCCCTAAATTCAAATTACAACTGACGAAATGGCTACTGGGACCATAGATTTTATAGTGTAAAAGAGTATATTGAGTGCAAAACAGGTTAATAATATTGTTTTTTGTTTTAATGTAGTTGTGATTATGATATTAGTATGTAAGTAAAGATTTGCACGCCTGCTTGCAGGTAGAATATATGTGAGTAGACCTGACTAAAGTTTTGTGACCACTGTACTGTATTTATTGCAAATAAACGATATTTCATTTCATTTCATTGACAATTTAGGCGTGTCGTTGCCACAATTTGTTCAGATATATTTTCTTTTAATATTTAACGACTCTCGACAAAGATGTGCTGTGTTTATATATAAAAGTAACAATTTAATTATATGCATAGTTTTAATAACGAGATATACAAACGAACAGTGTTAATAGTTGCAACTGCAGCACACAGTTGCCGAGAGGCTGGTTACAGTAAAACATTATTTAATGAGGAGTTTAACTGCCTCCTGGAGCTCAGAATTTCTTTTCCAGAAGGCAGTGCTCACTAACTGAAATTTCATTTTAATATATATATACAAATATATATAGGTATATAAATAACTTATTGTTACTTACTCTAGGAAGCTATATTAAGCGATATTCTGGAGATCCTTGAAGTGTCTGTTTTCGGCCCAACGACAAACTCCTCAATAGTAGACATTTCCAGATCTCACGGAGCTCGGGAGACCACTCTGAGCGATATGTTCTGCTACTTTGGATCTTGTCCCTATTGGTCTTCGCCAGAAGGTGATGCCAGGCTGGCGCAGCGTAAGTAAGACGGGAACGTATGAACATCTTGGAGATCCTGATCTTCTACCTGAGCGGCAAGCTGGAATTCATAACGCTACGTAACATGGCTTGGACCACGATATACAGACAGACAGTGGGGTCGTCCAGGCCCGGATGCCTATTGGGCCTGGGTTGGGGATGGGGACATTCCCCGCTTTTCCCGGCAAGATCTCAGCGGGTAACCAGCCCGTGATAATTCATGCACGTTTAGTGCTGGGCGCCGTTACTAGTATAACAGCTATATTCTTGACGAATAAACCTACTAGCGCCATCTAGCGAAATACAGCAGAAGTTGCTTTGAGCTAAAGATTTATTTACTACTTCCTTGGTGGATACCTTTATCTAAAAGCTGCGTTATTTTTTTTGCTTTTAAGGTTTAATTGAATTACCTTACCGTAAAAAAACAAAATAAAATAAACAATGTTTAAAATATAGTAAAAAGGATATATGTGTATTTAGGGTTTTTGACGACATGTGACCTTGCACACACCGATGTACCCAAGGTTCATGAATGTTAGCAACTGGAACATCAGTCCCTAACACTATGCCGGATTGACTGGGCATGACGGCAATTCGAACCAGTGTGCTTAGTGTAAAATGCAAGTTTCGGAAAACGTAACTGCTGTAGTAACGTTTTTTTATTTTACATCGCGTGTTATTGCAAGTTTGGCTATAATAACAGGCAATGAACATCGAAAATTCAGTACAAAACTCTACTACTATAGTTGCGTTTACAAAACTTCACTGTCACACTAGGCATACTGATCCCGAAACGTGTGGATACACTTTATGGGTTAATCAGCACGAACGGTGGATACCTCCCCGCCCCGGCAGACTGGGCAAATTACCTACCACCTATTTATTTACACTTTCAAGGTGAACTTTGAAGCTTGCCATGGTGATATTCATATAAAAATAACATATAAAATAATAATATATAAAAGGTAAATTTGGTTTGTATTTTTTTGTTATATGTTATTTTATAGGTCGCCTATAATAGGTCATCAGACTTTTAGCTTAGGTGCAAATACATGCGAGCTAAGCTAGCACTGTTGGCGAGCCTATTATTAATAAACAGAAATGTGAATAATAGGCGTGGTTTTTGACCACCAATGCATTACGATCCGAATTTCCTTTTATTGTTTATTTAATTGTCATATTTAATTAGCATGGTGTAAACCAAAATGTCAGCTACATACATGTATGAGAATCATTGATGCTATAAAAGTGTATAAACGATTGTTAATTAGTGTATACAGGGCTCTACTGTCGCTACTTGTTAATTGAATAGGTATTTTGTCTATTCAAAACTTTATAATACTGTAGGGCTATTACGTATCCCTTCTAACAGATTTAATCAGTGAATTTGTACGACGACGCGCAAGCCTCACTATATGTGATCGCGACGAAAAAGTGCCTTCACTCCGTAGCCACGAATCAGACTTAGCTGTTAAGGCACGCAGGGCTAACAGTGAGAGAGAGACGGTTTATAGGGTTTTAGTCCGTAGGCACCATGGGGTCTCCTTAGGAGGCCTCACGGTGATTCGGGCATGCAACCTCCCGCGGTGGCCCTTCAGGCTGGGGTCGTTTAGTCAGGCGATTTTGCGATCTCCGATTAAAAAAAAAAATCTATATGGGGCCTAGAACAAATAAACGTGTGACTTACTTACGCACACAAATACACTGTTACAACACATAGAAATCAGTTTAATATAGACACATGGAAGAACACAACGTCCTAGACCTCCAATGTTGGAGATAAGCTATCCAGAACATATATCTGGTGAATTTGGCCTACACTCGCCACGCTGGCCAGACGGGTTGGCGAGGATCTGATGTAATTTTTTTGTGACAATTAATTAACGATTCCACAGGTTGATATTAGTGGAATCGGGACCGACGGCTTAACGTGGTCCCCAAGTTGCGTACATTTGTCATAGATTTACCACACCACCGTTTACGCCGTGCCTCAGAGAGCACGTTAAGCCATCGGTTTCGGTGCCACTAATACCAACTAGTGGAATCGTTAATAAATTGACATCAAATCCTTGCCAACCCATCTGGCCAGAGCGTGGCGGGTGTAGGCCAAATTCTCTAGCAATTTCTGGAAGGCCCATCTCCAGCAATGGAGGTCTGGGACTCTGTGTTCTATGGGATGTGATGATAAATAAAAATATGTCTTTTATACTTGAGCATTTTCTTGTAAAACAGTTACATAATAACCTTACAGATCCGGTGTCTTTAAATTGTTATAAAACGAGATAACAGATTGAATTAGTGTTTTTATTTTTTCTTAAAACTTATATAAAACGTTGGTCTTTTGTCTTATTTGTCGTAGGTACAAGAACGTATGTTTGATGTGTTGGGTGGTCGCCATAACATGTGAAAGCGAGAAGAGAACTTTAATATAGTATCATCACGACTGTATCCCTTTCAGGGTGGTCAGAAACCACACTTTTTTTAAGAAGCGGTATCATATTTAGCCAACTTTACTATAGGCTCATTTATTTATTTATTTATATCTTTATTGCACTATGTACAAGGGGCGGGCTTAATGCCGCTAGACATTCTCTGACAGCCAACCTTTAGGATAATGTACTAAGTTCAAGGTGTGAGGTAGGTGCAACATGTAATATAGATATGATAAATATGGAAATAATTAGGCTCTAGATAAAAGGATATACTTACATACTAAACTACATCCAAGAATACATATACTACATACAATATATATATATGTATTATATGTAGTGTGTATATATATATATATATACACTACATATAATAAGTACTTATATACTTTGTAGGGAGCTGTTGTAGTAATGCAAGTAGACCATTCTTTTAAAAAGTTTTCTATTAGGCGCTTGTCGAATTTCAACGGGCAGATTGTTCCATAGATTACCAGCAACTACAGCGAATGAATTAGAAATAAAGCCAAAGTGGTAAGAAGGGATAGAGAGAACGGAATTGTGAGACGAACGAAGAGATCTGTCATGAAGTGAGGATAGATATACGAATTTGTCCTTGAGGTATTTCGTGGTATTTCGCTCATCATGGTGGGAATATCTTCGATGTCTCTAGCGTACCAAACTAGAGAAATATCTTATATAAATTTGATAACGGAGCGATGGCCAGAGATCCGACGGCATGACCGTTGGTGTGGGATGCAACATGTTTGGACACATTAGCCCCATCTCACATCCAGGCAACCTCATCCAGCGCGGGGATTCCGGCAGTTTCTACTGAGAACCTCAAGCTGCGCAAATTCGCCAACCTTGGTAAAGGGTACAAATTTGCGCCGTTTGGGGTCGAGACCATGGGACCATAGGGACCCTCAGCCAAGCGTCTGGCCAAGAAGTTGTCCAAGCGGCTGACAGAGAAATCTGGAGACAGAAAGGCTGAAAATTATTTCTGCAAACGTATTAGCTGCGCTATACATAGGAGAAATGTTGCCAGTCTTTTTGGAAATGAAATGAAATGAAAAATTATTTTTTATTACGTTTAGTTTTAGTTATTTTATTTAATTATTTTTATTTAGGTAGTTAGTAATTATTATTTTATGTTTGGTAAATATTATTTTTATTTAAAATAAAGTAAATTTTGACAATATTGGTTGTAATAGTTTTTGACCAACCAAAGAGTCGTGAAGATACTTATATACTTTTAAAAAGATGGATGTATCTTGGCAACGACTTCGTATAAAAACTATGAAAAAACAGGGTCTAACGGTCACTGATGCGTTTAGGGGTAGCTTAAGAACTACATTTGTTATGGAAGGGTTGTTCCGAATGATGACCATAGGGGCCACCGAATTACGACACGGTATTATGCAATGTATAACTATTAAATTAATTTTAAATTAGGCATATATTTAATTATATGCAATAAAAAATATCTTCACTGCTGGATATAGGCCTCACCCTCATCTATCCCCTACTGATCTTCCTCAAGTCATCTATCCATCAGGCGGGTGTTCGTCCCACTCTAGGTCTACCCCATCGTTCATCGGTTCTGCGACAGACATTGCCACTTCAGCTTGTTAATTTTGAAAGCAATGTCGGTATATTTTATTCTTTGACGGATGTCAACCGGATTCGCTCGTTTAGAATACTTTGAAAAATCGTCAGGTTGCTGTGGGTAAGTGTGGTGGGTGATCTGTTTTCTGTGGTCACATATCGTGATTAGATGAAGACGTCATTTACTCTTAGGGCCGTATTTATAGCCGGATACATAAGATCGTGCTTCCAAATGTTTAAGGCGTATTTTTTATAATTATAACGAATGTCACTTCCGACAGCTTAGATCTGACTATTAATGCGTCCCTTGGTTAATCCCTAAGTACCAGCTAACATCTCTACAAGGAACATGACAAACTGACAGACAGATAGACTTATTTCGCATTTAAAATATCTCGTCCCTTTTTAGTCATTAGTCAATATTATGATATTGTACTTTGACCTTAACAATGTTATGATAGGTTAGAGTTGCCTAGTTTTTCATCTACATTACCATTGCATCAACCGGTGATAGTCCCTAACCTAACCTACCTATTTGACGCAATGAAATAACTTCTAGTTATAAATAATGAACTTATATACCTACTCATAAAATATTATTTTAAAAAAAAATCGATGGTTCTGTTTGGCATTATATCGTCCGCACTATTATGAAGACAAGGGGCGGATTTAGTCTGTCGATTGGAATATATCTTGTTTTTGTTTTGCTGCCCCTCATTAAAACTTAACTATCTTAGAACCCTCTAATTCTTTTACAGAGTGTTTCATTAAAAATAAGATTTTAAATATTGTTGGCTTTTCTTTTTTTAATATATGTTATAAAATTCAGATCTGGGTACATGTATATACACTAAATAACCTACTAGATTATCTACTACTTTTTAAATATGTAGACATACTGGAAATATCATTATATTCTTTAAAATTACTATATTTTTATTTTAAATAAATGTCAGTAGTCGCAACGTCTTGAGTTACGTTACGCTGTCTTACGCCAAGCTTGAAACATTATTCTGCTCCTGTATTTACCGATACTTCTTCATTACTGTATCTATATAGGTACTATAGCTTTTCTTTATAATTATTATTTATTTATTTTATTCAGGAAACAAACAGTAGTTTTATAATAATAATATAAAATAATATTAATACTAAGGATAGGGATGTAAGTCCCGTCCGCGTGTAATGGTGACAAGAACGCTGGCTGCATTTCCCCGCTGAATTGCAATACTGATTCTCTGGGCGAAGAAAGAGCGAGCCCTCTTGTCACCGTAGGAGACGACAAGACGTGGTGTTATGGCTTTTAAAAACTGTTTTGCGTTTGGACCCCATGGGCCTAGAGTTTCTACAGCAAATGGCACAAATATGTAATAATTTCATTATGTACTTACATACTTGCGCCGCTCGCTCAATTTAATTATTATTTAATTTATTTGTGATATTTCTCGAGTTTGGTCCGCTAGAGACATCGACGATTGTTGTTGACTGTCGTGATTGGCCCATAGTAAAGTTGGCTAAATGTGAATCCGCTTCTTTATAAGCATGGTTTCTGACCTCCCGGTCGTGATGATACTTTACTTTTTTTTACAATTTTATTTAAATATAGTATTTTGAGATAGATTTATTAATACGGCCGTAGAGGCATCAACGAGTTTGATTGGCCGTCATGATTGGTGTGTGTACTCGGTCTTTCAAAAACAATTATTAAGCCAATACGGTCGTGATAATACTTTTTAAATATATATTTTAATAAAAAACAGCATGATATTAATTATCTAAAATTGCGTATTAATAAGCGTTACGTTTCTTTTTGTTTGCCTATTGTTAGAGAAACATCCTGTAGATGGGTTTAGAATGATATTGTTAAAGTGTTACGCACAGCCGCACGGATCTAACAACCCTTTGCCTCCTGTCGCGACGACTATGAACTGCCCTATCACAGGGGTGGATTTAAAAATAAAGTTATTTTCTTGGAAAAAAGTAGGTATTGTTTTATTATTTTTTTAACACAATAATGCGTAATTTAATTAATATTATAAATTATACTTATATATTGAGAACAAGGAGGAGAGAGAGGGAGCGATGGGGATAAAAGAGAGAGATATCAATGTCAGGATATCATGAATTAGTTCCTACATTCCCAGGTTATTCTTTTATATATTTTATTCTTTTTTTTTCTGACAGAAAGTGTTGTTTTACGAGTATGGCAAATCTGAGTGAGTAATTATGTTATTAAGTTAGGTTGTATTGTAGAAGTAAAAGACTGGAACTAATGTCAAATATAGGTACCTATACCACACTTTGTAAAGGGGGTGTAATTGTAGTTTTCAGGATTTCGAATATACTTTTCATTTTGCCTTATTTCAGCCTGCATGGTTCTTTCCTCCACCGAGTGTGATGTAGGATATATTAAATACTACTAAACGCACTGAATTTGTAGAACGAGTATCAACTTAAATGTAACGAAGACTGTTCCCTAAGATACAACATAATGGTTTGGGAAGCAAACTCTGTATCTGTTGCTTGCTTACATGTTTTGATTTTTTACTGTGAATTTTGTAACTTAATTTACTTCTTTTGCTTCAATAAACGATTAACTTTTACTTTAACTTCCTTCGTAATAATGCACAGAGATTTATCTTGCGGGTGTTCTATAGGTCGTGCTGGATATGAGGTAACTAGAATAGTGTCTCGGACAGTGTATAGGCTAGTTTACAGCGGGGCCCCCATCTTTTTATTACAATAAGACGCTCACCATCCACAATATCGAGCACCTCTCTTCACTCTACTCAATTGAATGACGCGGTTTTTTGCCTACCTCATCCAACCTTGCAGATTCTCAGTCAGATTAAACATTAACAGGTCACTGGGATTTGCTAAGCTGCTAGTCTTCTGCTAACAGCTTACTCTTTGGACCACTTCGCTGCTTAGTCTTCCACTAACAGGAGTAGAATTATTCAAAATAATTTAAATTAATACGTGTCAATTCATGTGACGTCGCGCCAACCTGATGGTAAGCGATACGCGACGCAAAGAATGAGAGCAACTGACACTAGCCTCAGACGACCGACATCAGTCCCTATCACTATGCCGGCCTATAAAGATGCTTTTTCACACTTCGTTTGAAGGAAGAACACACTGGCTGGGAGAGCATTCCACATTTATATGTACGCATAGGGATAGTGCGACGGTATGCTGACATTTTTTAATCTTTTATTAATATTTTTTACGAAAAGAAATGTTTTAGATATTCATATTATACTTATTGTATTTATAATAAACAGGATTAAAACACAAATATTTAAAATAAATCCGTCCCTGTCCTGGACTAAGAATGATGCAACGGTCCGAGGCGGTGGCGGGTGCTACATTTTTTGTCCAAAATTTCAACAATAAATGGTCATAGGTGTCAATTGTATCAGAATTTACCTTAACCCTTTGCCGACATATGCCGTTTTGACTTCCGGTCCCATTGCGATTGAAATAACACTAATGTTACATAAATCGGCAAACGTTTAAATGCTTCTTTTAAAATAATTATTACACTCAGGTTGAAGGTCCGAAGGTCTACAAGATGTTCATTCGTTCTCGTCTTACTCTATGCGCCAGCCTGGCATCACCTTCTGGCGAAGACCAATAGGGACAAGATCCAAAGTCAGCAGAACATATCGCTCAGAGTTGTCTCCCGAGCGCCGTGGTTCGTGCGTAATTCCGTCATAGCTCGAGATCTGGAAATGCCTACTATTGAGGAGTTTGTTGTCGGCCTGACTAGACGTATGTTCTATCGGGCCGACAACGGACACTTCAAGCATCTCCAGAATATCGCTCCATCTCGCGCTCGGCCCCCCAACGGGAGACCGCTTCCTAGAGAAGTGCTTCTGGAAGAGAGCTGAAGTAGTCGAACCTAGACCCCCTGGGTTCGTGAGCCACACGGGCGCTGTTACACTAGTAGTAGTACACCGAAAGTGCATGAATTACCAGCGGGTGGTTACCCGCTGAGATCCTGTCGGGGAAAACGGGGGAATTTCCCCATCCCCAACCCAAGCCCATTAGCCATCAGGGCCTGGACGACTCCACTGACTGACTGACTCGTATACTCATATTGTAGATTAAACGTCCCATATAAAATTAAAGCGATAACTCTGTTTTTTATTTTTTTAATAAGTTTTTTTTATGATGGAATGTCTCTTGAAGTTTTTTTTATATTTTTTTAATAGGTTTAGTTTATTTATATTTTGTAAATATTATTTTTCGAATTGTTCATTAACAAACGAATATTTAAAAATCTTGTTAGTTTTTATTTGAATATTTTTTTAGAACCAGAATCTTTTTTGGAATGTAATGTATGTTATGTTATTTTAATCACTTACTTTCGTCTATTATTATTTTGTATTACTTCATATTTCCATTTATTTTATTTTTACTATTACTATCAGTGGAATACTTTACCTAACGTTCTAAATCTAATACACGTTATTTAATGTATGTGTTGTTGGTCTTCCCAAAAGTTTATATCGTTGCTTTGTAAACCGTACTATTTTTTTTTATTGAATTTAGGAAAGATCATGATCGTGATAGGAACTGTATCTAAGATTAAGGTATTATATCTTGTTAATATATACTGCACCTATTACTAATTCCTCGCCAACCCGTCTGGCCAGCGTGCCGAGTGTAGGCCAAATTAATTATTCTGTAAGAAATAACAGAAGTGAAATTAATGACCAAATTGGCCTTACAATGTTAGTTTCACTTTACGAACAATAATGTGAACATAAGTTGTATTTCGTGCACAACAAACGTAAGTGTCACTCAAAAACATAATTAACAAAAGTTTTGTGCAAATGTGCAATTCTTTTGTCCCACTGTGCATGTCGCTGGCAGCTGAATGGTCAATAGCTGAAGAAAAGGTGTCCTTCCGCAATTGTAACTTTGTATTGTTAGGGTACATGCTCTAGTTATGGATAACTTCTACGTAACTTTGTAGGTACCATGAGCCTATAGGCCAGACATCTTGGTATTTTCTCGGAACTTGAAAAAAGTTATCCTTATTGAACTTACCGTTCCGTGGGAATCAATTATTCCAAAAGACCACAACATGAAGTCGAATAAATATTATAATCTCACAGAAGAAATGATCAGGAACGGGTTCAAGACTCAGCTTTACGCAATGGAAGAAGGAAGAGGAGTTCCAGCAAAATCTTTGCATCACTTACTGAAAGAATTGGGCCTAAGCAGGTCTGCCGTCAATACATTTATGGAACGAGCTTCCAAGACGGCATTAACGGAATCATACAGTATTTGGTTGGGAGGGAAAGAAGTAGAATGGTGGATGGTGAGCGTATTATCGCGCAATAAAAAAGAAAAAAGGAGGCCTCCTTTTCTTAAACCAGCCTATTGTCGGTCGCAAGCCCGAAACACCATTCTTCTCATCTCTTACCCACACACGATGGACCCGGCACCCGCACGGTGAATCTATGGAATGCTTAGAAATTTGTCTTCATATATTGAGACTTTACATTACAGCCCCTAGAACACAGGGTCCTAGACCTCCACTGTTAGAGATGAGACTTATTTTTTCTGGAAAATTTAGCCTACATTCGCCGCGCAGCTTCGGCTATGGACGATTTTATTAATTGTAATAGCGAAACGAATGCTAGCTTAATTGTATTCATCATCATAATCACAGCCCGTAGTACAACTTATTATAACAGAGTCCTAGACCTCCACTATCGGAGATGGGCCGTCCAGATATTTGTAGAGATTTCGGGCTTTGAGGGTCTGATATCATTCTTTAATAAGATTTTATTAACGATTCCACAAATTGGTATTATTGGAACTGGGACGGCTTAATGTGCGCTCCAAGGCACGGGAATGGTGGCCCATCCGATAGTGGTCTAGCACTCTGTGTTCTACGGGCTGTGATTATGATGATATAAAAAACAATTTATCTAGCATTCGTTTCGCTATTACAATTTCACAAATCGTCCATACCTAAAGCCTTTACCTTAAAAATCATAACGTCATATGCAAGTTAGTATAATAGATTTCTCATTTGCAACAGGCTGTCCCATACATTTGCAAATTGCTATCATTATATCGAAAAATACAAAATATGTGCAATAGATAATAAAAAAAGAACGTTTATGGATCATAATCAAATAATTTTGGTTAAAGTTGCTATGTAATAAAATATACATATACATATATTAAATTATTCCCATGGTGTAGTTAAAAGCGGTTATCAAACTTTTTGGCGACGGAACCCTTGTGCTTGTTTTTTTTCTTTTCATTTTTTAATTTACGATATTGTTTTACGCAGACGGGTTGTTTATTTTTTAAATATCCTTTTTCATGTTTATTATAGGTAGGACTTTCGTTGAATATTTCAGTAAGTGGTTGCTAACCAACATTAACGCGTTTTTTTTTAAAATTAAATTTATAATTACGCCGATAACATCAATCTTTATCTTTGTTTATTTTTTTATTTAGTAGTACCTATTTATTTAATGAAGTAATATACAAACAGTATAAAATAATTACAATATAAATTAAAACTACTTAAAAGTAAAATGTATATATATATACACTAAACCTAATAAAAAATAATAAATAATAAACTTTTTTATTTAGGTTTACAAACAGTAAATATATAAATATATATATAATTACATTTAAATAGACAAATTGTTAAGTTACACAACAATTAGTAAAAAAAGAAAAATATGAGTAAAGAATTTTACGAATACAATAATTAAACTATCACGATATTATCAAAATAAAAAAGGCTTAATTTTTAAGAAACTGTTTTCATCAATTAACTTAATTGGGTTAGTGGGCATTGTTAACCAACTTGTATGATGTAACCTGAGTTTTGCCTACAAGGCAAATATTTTGTAAGTTCAGAGTAGGCATCCTTATACGGAACATTACCTACGTATTAAGCCGGTAACACACTGACTAATGACAGAAATCGTTACCCACAGCTACCAAAACCTAATTATAGGACCAAAGACTAGGAGTAACGAGCCTAGTGATGTTAAGTTATAACATCGATAACTTTTATTGACTTAAATTGGCATTAAAAAAACTCAGGATACTGAACAAGGTATAACGATAGTCGATGAAAACTGTCGAATCGCTGCAGCTTCGCTGAGACGTTGCCTCTCTGAGCGTGTTCTACAAGCTATACGATGCTAAATATTCTGAAGAGCCCATATCTCCCTTCTTCTCTATGCATAACTGCCTCCGTGGTCTAGTGGTTAAGTCCGTGGATTTAGACTTGGAGGTACCGGGTTCGATTCCTGGTCGGGACACAAAAATATTTACTAATATAAATAAAAATAAATTTAAAAAATATTTAATTTATTTGTGATATTTCTCGAGTTTGGTACGCTGGAGACATCGACGGGCTTGCCACTTGTCATGATTGGCCTATAGTAAAGTTGGCTAAATGTGAATCCGCTTATTCATAAGCGTGGTTTCTGACCACCCCGAAAGGGAAACGGTCGTAATGATACTTTACTTTACTTTTTCTCTATGCAGGTCAAAATATGCAACCACATACCGTAGCCACTATCCCTAATATAAATTTGGAGACACTAACATCTGTCGCACAGATATAAAGATTATTTCATACTTAAGCAAATTGCCACATTTACCGCAAGTGTCTAAAGGATGATTAAACCAACACACAATAATTAATAACATAATTCAATGTCTATGACTGAAATAAAAAAAATGCCAAGGAGTATACGTTAACAATCAGACAGTGGGGTCGTCCAGGCCAGGATGTCTAATGGTATGGGGTCATTCCCCCGTTCTCCCCAGCTCAGCAGTAATCACCCGCTAGTAATTCATGCACTGAATGGTATGCACATCACGTTACTGGTATAACAGCGCCCGTCTGGGTTTGACTACTTTAGCCCTCTAGCTTTTGGGGGCGGAGCAAAAGACGCAGCGATATTCTGGAGATGCTTGAAGTGTCCGTTGTAGGCCCGATAGAACATACGTCTGGTCAGGCCAATGGCAAACTCCTCAATAGTAGGCATCTCCAGATTTCGAGCTATGACGGAATTACGCACAAACCATGGCGCTCGGGAGACCACTCTGAGCGATATGTTCGGCTGACTTATGATCTTGTCTTGAAGGTGGTGCCAGGCTGGCGCAGCATAGGTGAGACAGGAACGGATAAAACAAAAAACATCTTGTAGATTCGGACCTTCAACCTCAGCGGCTACCTGGAATTTATAACAGGACGTAACATGGCTCGTTAACATCCTGTAATTGATGCAACCCAGGTTTTGACAGTCGGAGTCGTCTCGATGTTCTGTATAAAGTATAAGTTACAACACAATACAACAAAACCCACGTAAAGATGAGTTACTCCTAATAAATCTATCGATAATGTAGTACATCACTTTTACTTGAACGGTGCAAGAGTTACCGAAGTGAGGGCGTGTGAATTTTCAGTGGTTGTGTTATAATTCACTTTGTTTTATGCCCATTCACTCACGCTCTGCTGCCATTTGCCCTTATTTTTAAGTTAAGGGGTATATACACATGACAAAGTTCTTCAATAGTTAAAAAAGCGTCCAAAAGCTACCTTCACGGTTATCCGAATGAAATCCACTTTTTATATAAACAAAATACGCTAACAAAATGATGGTTTGTTTAACGAAATCTGTTATAGGCTATATATATACGAGGGGCGTTCAAAATATTCTCGGTATGTGGATAAAAACAAACAAGTACGAAAAGTTTGATATTTTTATTTTTCAATATACTCCCCCCCTATGTTCATACACTTATAAGATCGATCAATTATTTTTTTTAATCCCTCATAAAAATATTTTTTATCTTTGGTGTAAAAATGCTCCTCCACGGCCGTCTTCAACGCTTCATCGTCAGAAAATTTATTTCCACGCAGATCCTTTTTAAGATTGGGAAACAAAAAGAAGTCGCTTGGGGCTAAGTCCGGACTATAGGGTGGATGAGTAACAGTTTCAAACCCACATTCAACAATAGCTGCCTTGGCAATATGAGCAGTATGGACAGGGGCGTTGTCATGCAGAAGCAGAACACCTTTGGTTAACTTTCCTCGCCTCTTTTCTTTGATCGCATCTCTTAATTGACGTATAACGTTAGCGTAGTACTGCCCTGTGATATTTACACCTTTTTCTTTATAATCGATAAGCAAAACTCCTTCACAATCCCAAAATATTGTGGCCATGACCTTGCCAGCTGACGGGATTACCTTGAACTTCTTGGGATGAGCTGAACCCTTAATGTGCCACTGCATGGACTCCTGTTTGCTCTCTGGGTCATAATGATGAACCCAGGTTTCATCTCCAGTAACTATTTTTTGCAGCACCTCATCGGGATTTTCACCACACAGGTCGATAAAATCTGAACAGCAAGCCACACGCATATCCTTTTGAAGAAGCGTCAGCATTCGCGGAACCCATCTTGCACTTACTTTTGACATATTAAGATGGTCATGTATAATGTCATGTACGGTACCAATAGAGAGATTGGTTACTTGAGCTATAGATTTTACCTTCACTCGGCCGTCTTCCAATATAAGTTTTTCCACTTTATCAATATTTTCTTGTGAGGTAGCCACTACAGGCCGGCCAGGTCTAGGGTCATCTTCAATACTCTCCCTTCCACGCTTAAATTCGCTTGACCATTTTTGAATAGTAGATAAAGAAGGAGCAGACTCACGGTAAACACAATCCATTTCCTCTTTTATGGTTTTTTGATTTTTACCCTGTTTTGTCAAGAATTTTATGACGGATCGGTGCTCTAATTTCGTTAAAATTGTTAATTCGCTCATGGTGTTCATGTTTGTTCGGCAATTGCAGAAAAACAAAAGAACATCTCGGTTCCAATTTTACTTTTTTTTAATGTCAATGGATGAATCTTAGCGGCCAGTAACAAATATATATATAAAAGAGGTTGTAACGTATCAATACCGAGAATATTTTGAACGCCCCTCGTATTTTTTTAATTTTGATCAATTTAAAACACATTGTATTACAGATAATTCTTGCTGGTAGTGTAGCTTATAAGGATCAAATTTTAGGAAGTATTGTCAAACGTCAAACTAAAGGTAACTGCAATAATCGAACCCTTATGTAAAAAAAATCGAGTCCGATTCCCGGCTAGAAAATGATATCTTTTTTGATGGATATTTATGAGTATTCTTACCATAATCGGCGTGAAGCCACGTTGACCAAACGGTTGCAATGTACATTTTTAATGACATTTTATTAACTATTCCACATGTTCCTATTAGTGGAACCGGGAATGCGATGGCGGCTTAACGTGCTCTCCGAGTGTTGTAAATCTAGATGAAGACAAATTTCTAAGCATTCCATGAATTCACCGTGCGGGTGCCGGGTCCATCGTGTGTGGGTAAGAGATGAGAAGAATGGTGTCTCGGGCTTTCGACCGACAATAGGCTGGTTTAAGAAAAGGAGGCCTCCCTTTTTTATTTTACAAATGTACGTAAGAAAAGTGTATTTCTCATTGGTACAAGCCGGGGTTTCAGATTTTAAGGAAGGCGTTCTTACAACCGAGCCTTGATATCTCTTATACTTTTTATATTTCACAATTGTAGAACCAATCTAAACTGCATTACCTTCGCCCTCATTTTGGCGGGAAAATTCAAATTCACTTCGCCAGAGGAAATTGCATTGGAAGATTTACAACCGTATTAGCATACGTGTGGTGTTTAATAACACTGTTGAGATGATGAACGATCTTTCGACCGCTTTCTGTCATAAATTTGCTACACTTAAAATGAAAATATCTTGGGATAAAGTTATATCTCACGCGACTTGCCAGCAGCGGGATTTTGTTTCTACGCAAACGTTATTTTTATGAAGAAATCCTTTAAGAGGGTTCAACCTCTCGCTCGCAAAACTAAGACCAAGACTGGCCAATTCTTGGTCTTGGTTTTGCTATGAGCAACATTAATGACAATTTAAAACAGCGCTAAAAGCGCAGAGTCTGGCAAGCGGCGCTAATAAGTATCTGTAATCAAAGACTACGTGTTTGTGCCGTTTGCTGTAGAGACTTCAGGCGTGGGGTCCAAGTGCTAAAATATTTTAAAAAACATCACCGATTCTTTCCTCGCCCAGAGAATCAGCGTAGAGATTCAGCGAGGAAATGCGGCCAGCGTTCTTGCCACCATGCCACGCGGATACAATTTATATTTAAATTAGGTTTTGTAAGTAGGTTTTTTTTTGTTTTAGTTTTTTTCTTAACGGGTTAAACTGCCTCCGTGGTCTAGCGGTTAAGTCCGGGAATTTAGATTCGGAGGTACCGGGGTCGATTCCTGGTCGGGACACAAAAATATTTATCAATGTAAATGTATTTATTTACATTATATTTAATTTATTTGTGATATTTCTCGAGTTTGGTACGCTGGAGACATCGACGAGCTTGCCACTTGTCATGATTGGCTTATAGTAAAGTTGGCTAAATGTGAATCCGCTTATTTATAAGCGTGGTTTCTGACCACCTCGAAAGGGAAACGGTCGTGATGATACTTTACTCTTAAGAGGTGATTTATTTATTATTATTTAAAACTGTGTAAGAATAAAGTTGTCTGTTTCTTACTAAAAATGAGTGAGTAATTGAAGCGGCTATTTGTAATTTAATCGCCTAAAGCAATGCAGCAAGGCAGTTTTTTATCTGACACGAAAGAAAGAAAACAATTTTATTATCATCAGAAAATAAGATTTTACAGTGTAGTGTTAGTATTAGCATATAATATAATAAAAATAAATAAGATATAAAATAGAATAATAGTAAATACTTTTATATATCCTAATAATATATATATATATATTATTAGGAGTAAACAGAAATTCCTATTTAGGTATGCGGCTGGGGTGCTTTTTGAATTTAGAGTATGTTTTTTTAAAACTAAATTTGCTAGGTGATACTTCTCCGAGACCACGTTCCATCGTAAGGTAAACAGACAAGCACGATTATTCTGTTAAATAGTTATTGAAAATAATTCTCAATCATTAGTAGGTAAGGACAATAGTGTCTAAGACGGCGTGTGCGCAGGCGATGGGCGGCGCGTCACGACTCATTGAACGGCTTACATGAAATAATGACCACCTGTCCGTAAGCTTTAAAAAAAATAATTACTTAATATTAAATTCGGATTATTTCAATGATAGTTTTTTAAACTACCTCCAAGTCCTGAATTAAAAAAAGAGAACCGACGTTTTTTTTAAAAATCGGGTTTACATTTAGCCAACTTTACTATAGGCATATCATGGCAAGGTAATCGAGTAATATCACGAATAAATTATTGTCTTAATAAAATCGAACCCAATACCTAGGCGACTAAATCTACAGTCTTAACCGCTAGACGACAGATGCAGTCTGTTTTATAAACTATGTTTCATTTTTAAATTGCATTTTTTATATAATTAATTATATATTATAGTTAAGTAAAGTATCATCACGACCGTTTCCCTTTCGGTGTGGTCAGAAACCACGCTTATAAATAATCGGATTCACATTTAGCCAACTTTTCTATAGGCCAATCATGACAAGTGGCAAGCTGTCTGATCCCCAGTTCCTCCAGTATTTTCATATAAATATTGCAAAAACACTTATGGGAACAAAAGCAATTACACTGATATGGTTTCACAATTAAAGACACCCTTCGATTAGTTACAACAAAGGTTTCTGATCAAAAGCTGACCTATAATTTTATTTTATTATTTCCACTTAATTATCTGTTATAGCTGTTTGAGCCGGAGCGCGGCTTTACCCGTATATGGTGGTATAATAACCATCAGGTGGTTGAAGAGTTACATGTTATACTTAGTCGTTATGTCCAACCCTGGGTTCCACGGACCATCCCTGCTAAATTTCATTAATATAGCTCCAGGCGTGAAGGCGAAATAAATAGACCGACAGCTATATGGCCGTGGGGTCACATGTCGTGGTCATATAAGCTATGTTCGTCCCTGGGTTCCTAGGAAAATTTTATCAAAATCAGACCAGTAATATATGCGTGAAATCTGGACAAACATACATACAGAATTCATAATATAGTCCGAGTCTAAATCCACGGACTTAACCGCTAGACTACGGAGGTACCGAGTTCAATTCCTGGTCGGGACACAAAAATATTTAGTAATGTAAATAAATACATTTAATTAATATTTAATTATTTGTGATATTTCTCGAGTTTGGAACGCTGGAGACATCGACGAGCTTGCCACTTGTCATGATTGGCCTATTGGCGTATATTAGTTTAAAGTAAGAGCATACAAAATCATGCGGTATGTATATATATGTGTGTGTATGTATGCATATATTGTTAATATCTATGTTTATTGGGTTCATTATTACATCTGTGTGCGGGGGCGTATTCTTCTATTTGTAAGGCGGGCGGTTGAAAATCTGCGCTATGGCCTATCCCTAGGTTGTAGCAGATTGCCTAGACGTGGTATACGAATGTCGGAAGATCACCCGTTGACCGTTTTGGATGGAAGCCATATTGGCGATTACAGAGTGATCCTATAGATACCTAATAAGTTGGGCGTAGAGACTGATGTCGGTCGTCAGTGGGGTAAGTTGCTCCCATTCTTGGAGGTGTGCGCAGTGTCACATGTCATGATCAGCATGAAAAAGCGCATAAACAAACGGTCATGATCAATAAGAAGACAATAGAAATAAACAATCACGTTTTTTCGACGTCACGATTGTCAGCCGGTGTCGTCACGTTACGTCGGCGTGACGTTGTCGCGTGCCTCGTCCACACGCGCGATCATACACTGTTGCGTCACGTTGTCATTATTATGAATATTTTATTGGCTATGTTAATTATTAGTAACTTTGACGGTGGTCGGTGATTAGTAAAGGTAGAGTTTCATGCCTACTTACTTTTTAAATTAAAAAGTAAAAAAAAAGTAAAGTATCATCACGACCGTTTCCCTTTCGGGGTGGTCAGAAACTACGCTTATAAATAAGCTGATTCACATTTAGCCAACTTTACTATAGGCCAATCATGACAAGTGGCAAGCTCGTCGATGTCTCCAGCGTACCAAACGCGAGAAATATCACAAATAAATTAAATAATAATTAAATGTATTTATTTATATTAATAAATATTTTTCTGTCCCGACCGGGAATCGAATACGGTACCTCCGAGTCTAAATCCACGGACTTAACTGCTAGACTACGGAGGCACTTTTTAATTGAATTGATATATTTTTTATATTTCTTTACTGACTGCCTTCGTGGTGGCTAAATCTACAGTCTTAACCGCCAGAATGCGGAGGATTCGATTTCTGGTGCCCCATTATTTTATTTTATTACTTTGTGTTTTTTTCGAGTCTGGTATCCTAGAGACATCGTACCAAACTCGAAAAATGTCGCAAATAAATTAAATATTATTTGCTTAAATTATTAAATATTATTATGTCCCGACCAGGAATCGAACCCTGTACCTCCGAGACTAAATCCACGGACTTAACCGCTAGACCACGGAAGCAGTTTGTCATAAGAGACAATTATTGTATTCAAAGTAAATTAATATACATAAATATAAATTAAATGCTACCTAAATAATAAACTTAAAAATAAATAAATACCTTCTAGTTGTCGTTAGGTAGTCTGGCCTCTTCACCGATCCACGCTGATATAGACACACATACACACACAACTACATATGTATCATGGAGTGAGGGAAGATGTCTTGTTTGGGATGCCACCTGTGTGGATACCTTTGCCGCTTGCCACATTTCCTCTACATCAAAAAAGGCCGGTTCGGCTGCTCAAACAGCCGAATTTAGAAAGCACATCAAATACAATAGCATTAAACAAAATTATAACTTTGTGGCATTTGGGGTTGAAACAATGGGGGTATATTCTCTTGATACCCACAAATTCATGAAAGAGCTGGGTAAACGAATTTTCCAAGAGTGTGGCGATCCCAAATGCCATAACTACCTATAACAGAATATTTCAATTATAATTCAACGAGGAAATGCGGCGAGCGTTTTAGGTACCCTCCCTGGTGGTAAGCCATTAGTTTATTTTGTAGAATAGTTTTAATTTCATAGGTATTTTTAGTTTAGTATTATTTATAATTAGTTTTTTAATCTATTTTATTTTAATATTTTTGTATCTACTTCGAATAAATATATTCTATGTTAAAAAAACTACATATACACTCACACCTACATACCCACACAGAACAATTTTGGTGGGTATTTGTTTGTGCTGTTGTTTAATATTAAAATAAATTGTATTTTCTGTCGACCGGATGAAACAAAATGGTATGCTATAAGCATATAAAAATGTAATATTAAGTTAATTGGATCAATAAACGATTTTTATTTTTTAATTTTTATTATTAATTAAATATGTCCTCAAGAGACGTCCCATCCGAGATAGTCCCAAGAAGACTGGCAACATTTCCCTTCTGTTCAGCGAGGCTAATAAAATAATTGCCAGCCTCCCTGTCTCCAGACCTTGTCGTCAGCCGCTTTGAGAACTACATATTTTTGATAATATTTTTTTCTTGATTTAGTGTAAATTCACCAAAAATTGCCCCCTTTAACAAAATCCTGCCTTAATTAGCTATAATGAGGAAATAAAGGAAGCGGGGTTAGCTGCACCCCATTCGCACATTCCCAAGTCATGTCACCGGCAAAAAGTTAAAATTTCAAACATCATTAGCTGTCGCATTCATCAATTTGAAGCGAGAAACACATGTAGCTTGTCGACACATTATTTAGATGCTCAGCAGAAGAACGCAATTTTCTTCCTGCTAATTAGTGTTCTCCAAAGCAAGACGAAATGACGAGATAAGCATCAGCCGTTTAATAAAACCAACTTAATGTAATAATTAGTGGCCATTCTTACAAAATTGTAATTGACAGTAAAATGTCACTATTAACATTTTCTAATGTTTTAATGGCGCTGTGGTGGCTCGGTTGTAAGAACGCGTTCATGCCTACAAAAATCGGTTCAATTCCACCCGACATGTACCAATGAGAAATACACTTTTCTTACGTACATTTGTCATAGATTTACAACACCACCGTTCCCGTGTCTCGGAGAGCACGTTAAGCCATCGGTCCCGGTTCCATTAAAACCAACTTGTGGAATCGTTAATAAATTGTCATTAAACATTGACATCATATCCTCGCCAAGCCGTCTTGCCAGCGTGGCGAGTGTAGGCCAAATTCTCCAGACATATGTTCTGGAAGGCCCATCTCCAGCAGTGGAGGTCTAGGACGCTGTGTTCTAGGGGCTGTAATGATGAAAAAATGTTAATTGTTTTGTATTAAGAAGCAAATTATAAAGGAATAAAAAATAACATAAACCTATAGATATAATTCCAACACGAAGACTTGGCCATGATAAACCTTACAGCTATATTCCCAGATAATTATAAAAAACGGCCTTCGAGTTATACCCTTAGAATAATGACAATAGTAGGTAATACCTAACAAGTATGAAACCTAATTATTGTGCTCGTGTGCTGGCAATTATTTATATCAATAATTAGCCTCGCTATACAGAGGAGAAATGTTGCCAGTCTCCTTGAGACTATCTCTGAAGCATCGTCTTTAGAAGACATTTTATACTTATAGTTAATTTTTTATTAGGTTTAGTTTATATTTAATTTAATATTTACTTTTTAAGTAGTTTTAATTAAAACAATAATTATTTATGTACTTTAAGTATTATTATTTTTATGATGTTTATAAAATATATATTTAATTTAACTAGATATTAGTACTTCAAATTTATTTATTTGTGCTTTTTTATTTTGCCATGCCTAAACTTCGATTTCTTTTCCCGAAGGTTGATGGTAAGAAAATGCCAAGCAAAATACATACGCCTTTTGTATTAAACAACAAAATTACATAAATAAATAAAGTATACACAACCATTTTACACTTTCTCGAAGCTTCAATATTGACAACCTTGTGTCATAGAGACTTCTGAGATCTAAACATAAACACACAAGTCACCTAATTGTTCCACAACAAAAAAACAATATCTCTTTAAAACTTAAATATGTAATTCCCATGCTAACACAAAAAAAACCATGAAAAAAAAAACTGTCCGTACTAAAATAGAAATAAAGCTAAAAAAAATCTGTTTAAAATCAGATCGTTGTAAATATAAACCAATTAGGTGCTTTTGAGTAACGTTCGAATTTCAAAAAGGTGGACGATTCACCGCTGTGATGCGCGGGCGCACCAAACAGTATTGCGTTACATAGACAATGTATTATTAGACAATATTTTTTTTTAAGTCTGAAGGTATACCCTCTATAAATAAAAAATAAAAAATAAGCAAAGTATCATCACGACTGTATTCCTTTCTGGGTTTGTAGGACGCTAGAGACATCAACGAGCTCGAGACAGTAACCAGGCTTTTTTTTAAAGAAGCTGGATCACATTTAGCCAACTTTACCCATCATGACAAGTGGCAAGCTCGTTGGTGTCTAGCGTACCAAACTCTAGAAATACCACAAATAAATTAAATTAATTATTATGTCCCGATTAGGATTCGAATCCGTTACTTCCGAGTCTAAATCCACGGACTTAACAGCTAAATCACGAAGACTGTCTGACTAAATAGTTTTTATAATTTTAACGCGATTTACCACTATTCACTATTACCCTAGAATAGTACGTGAAGCGATCGAAATAATGAAACACAAAAATTTCAATCGAGAGGAGGGTTATAAGCTATCTTCATCGTGGAATCCAGTAATCAATAGGTTTCGACGCCGGGAAAAATCGCCCGGTGTCGCCAAGGATATTGTAAGTGTCGTGATTTCTAAAAACTTATTAAAAGTGATAAGTGGCTAGGTTTATAATCTACCGCCCAGTATTTAATAATCTACACCGCATAGCTTCAGTCGACCCGTGACCACGGCCAATGCAACTTGGCTGAAACGTCGGGAGAAATATGTCTCTAAGGTAAATCGCGTAAAGACCCGTTAAAATTATAAAAACTATTATGAAGATGAAAGAAAGAAAGAAAGAAAAATATTATATTTGCCACATATCAATAAACACAACTTAAACAAATAAAGACACAAGATGTGTGGTGACAAATAGGGAATCAGCTCAGCATGGAGCTGCGACTCTGGGCCACAGCGCTGATTTTCGGCTAATCCCTTGTTAGGAGAGGTGCTAATGGGTAATATATACAAATATATAGTGTGGTGTATGTATGTACGCATAAAAAAGATAACTAATACATTAAATAAAAATAAAATATGTATAACAAAATTATCTTAAAAACAAACTATAAAATATAAAGAAGGTATGCTGCTACAGTAGATGTTGGTATGTCAAAAGAGAATTTTAATATTTATTTTTAAAAGCAACCGCCGACATATGCGCGAAAGTTTAAAAAGTTTGTCTGACTGAAGGCTGAAGAAGACAATATTTTGGCTGTAAATTTAACGATTAAAGAAAAAAATGCATTGTTGTACCAGCATACGGCTGACCTTCAAAATAAAATAAATGCACTCGACACTATTTAATATTTAATAGTAACAGAGATTTAAGTTTGGTGCAACCCAGGCTTAGTATCTAATAGATCTGTTATTCCACGTGGCTACATTGTACGTACTTTGGGACACAAAAAAAGCAAAACACATTTACCGCGCTCCACATATTTATATTTTTGACTGTGAAAAATCTTCTTTTTAACGGTTTGCGGCCAATGTTAAGTTATACGAATTTGTTCGCATTAAGGTTGACAAATTTTGGGTAATTTCGTTAGAACTGAGGTCGCAGCTGCGGTACATGTGTTTTTACTTACGGATCTATTTGTTTTTTAAATGAGTCTATTTGCTAAAAATAGTTATTATTAATAATGAGCTTAATAACTAATTTGACTTGTTCACATTTAGCCAACCGAGATCAATTCCTGGTTTGTGATTGTGATATTTTTTGATTTCGGTACGTTAGAGACATCGACAAGCTTGTCATTATCGGCCTATTAAATTATCTAAATCTGAATCCACTTCTTTAAAGACCGTTAGGGAATAAAATATAAATGGAATAGGTACTCCCAAAGGAACCAATATTTTCCGATTTTTCGGCTGTTCGTTCCTTCTTGAACAATCTCTGATTCAAGGGAAATAAAAATAATACACTTAGCCAAGCGTCTGGCCAAGGAGTTGTCCAAACGGCTAACGGAAAAGTCTGGAGACAGAAAACCTGGCAATTATTTTTGCCAACGTATTAACTTAGCTATACAGAGGGGAAATGTTGCCAGTCTTCTTGGGACTATCACTGAAGGGTCGTCTCTAGAGGATTTTTTTTACTTATAGTTTATTTTTTATTAGGTTTAGTTTATATTTCTTTTAATTTTTACTTTTAAGTAGTTTTAATTATTTATACTGTTTGGAAATTAAAGACAGATAATGGATCAAAAAAAAAAGCAAAGGAAATAAAATAAAACAATTTTTATTGCAATCAGTCGAGTTTTTTTTATATCGCAATGTTTGAACAAAACCAACTACCTTGAACTTACTACATTATCCTAAAGGTTGGCTGTCAGAGAATGTCTAGCGGCATTAATCCCGCCCCTTGTACATAGTGCAATAAAGATTTAAATAAATAAATAAATAAATAAATAAATAAATATTTCCAGACAGGTCACACAGCGCCATCTAGTTTCCGTGGTAAGCTGCGAAGCTTGTGTTACGGAAACTAGATGGTTGATAAACTACATATTATACTTTTTTTTTTTGTAAATATATACATATTATACATATAAACACCCAGACCGAGACAATTTATACAATGTACAACTTGCCCCCGGTGGGAATCGAACCCACGACCTCCCGAGTTCACGGCAACGTTTGTTACCACTAGACCACGGAGGCAAAATAAATAAATAAATAAGTTCGCCAATGCACATTTGATTACTTTATAACTATATATAATATATATATAACAGTTTGTTTGATTGTTTTTAAGACCCACTATCATTGAAAGTAAGCGTCACATATACGCCAACCTCTAGACAATGGGACCATGGTGACCCTCAGCCAAGCGCCTGGCCAGGGAGTTGCCCAAACGGGTAACGGTGAAATCTGCAGCCAGGAAGGCTAATAATTATTTCTGCGAACGTATTAGCCTCGCTATACAGAGGGCGAATGTTGCCAGTCTTCTTGGGACTATCTCTGATGGAAGGTCTATAGAGGACATTTTTTTTTTATAAAAGTATCATCACGATCGTAACCCTTCTGGTGTGGTCAGAAACCACGCTTATAAAGAAGCGGATTCACATTGAGCTAACTTTACTATAGGCCAATCATGACAAGTCAAAGCCCTGGCTTAGTCGATTTTATAACTAGAAAAAGCAGAAGTTTTTTAAACGCATGGTATAAATAAGTGAATTTAGTAAGAGATATTATAATATTTATTCCATATATATTGTAAGTAAGAATATATTAATTTGCTGTTAATTTAAATAGTTATTTATTTCTCGTATTATCTTTAAGATTTTTTTAAAAATTATTTATTAGGTACACACAACAGAAATGGGTACAAAACTTTTTTTAATTTCAAATCTTTACAATACAGTTCCAGTACCATCTCCAAAAGAGATACATGCAATTATGAAACATTTACATATATTTATAAATTAAAATAACAATACAATGAGTATAGTTCATAAATATTAATTTGGTTTTAGTTTGCTCGCCGTCCACAGCAAATTACTCCTTCCCAAAGGCCAGAAATAATCCACTATATATATATATATATATATTATATAGCCAAACCTTGGGGACAAATTTGATCAAATATATATATATATTTGCACCTACATTTGATCAAATTTGTCCCCAAGGTTTGGCTGTCAGAGAATGTCTTCGGGCATTAAGTCCGCCTTTGTACTTTGTGCAATAAAGTTTATAAATAAATAAAAATAAATAAATTTACTAAAAAAAAATGTTATCGCTCTCACTCGGCGATATATGTATGAAGATCTGTTTTTTGTATTATTGATCAGGAACCCTCTGCGTGTATTTGAATAACTGCGGTCTTAACCAAGCATCCGTAGTCCATGAGAAATAGTTAGATTTGCGAGAATTAATAGTAAATCTTAATACCGTATGTTCAGAAGGCAGGATAATAACCATAAAATGTAATGTATGTAACAGTGACTGTTATTGCACATAAACACTGTCACAACATTAATTACTACCAAACTCGATATCGTGTTAACTTATTGCATTCATATGTGCCTTCTTGGCGTGGTGTTCAAGAAAAAAAAATGGGAAGTATGTAAAATTCTACAAAGCACTTTTCAAACCCCCGGAATATAACCAATAAGAAATACACTTTTCTTGCGCACATATATTTACAATACCACAGTTCCCGTGCCTCGGAGAGCACGTTAATTGACATCGGACACTCACTAACCAAGCGTGGCGAGTGTAGACCAACTTCTTCAGATAATTATGGAAGGTCCATCTTTAATAGTGGAGATCTAGGACTCTGTGTTCTCTCTGTGTTATTAAACAAATTATTATCCTTTATAACCCAAAAGCGCCGTCTTACCTGAAATTTACCCTTGATGATGACTTCATTAACTCATAAAAAAGAAATATATATTACGTCAGACTTGGCTGTATGGGCTAGACTCTTTGCCTTCCCTATCACCTCATTCATCATCCACCGGAAGAAGAGAACACAAACAAACAAGAAAAAAATCGCGAGTCCTTCGCGCCTTTTTGCGCGGAGATGTCAAGTGCAAGTTTTTGTAATCTAAATTAATTTACTGTGGATATTGATGGTCAAAAGTGGTGTTGTTTTGTTTAATAATGTGCTACAACAATGTTAAGTTATGGAAAACGATAAATTTACTTAAAATACTAAATACTTTAAATATGGGGCACAAGTTGCAGTTTTTTGCGGTTTTCCCGCACTGTGAACTCCCATATTTTACCCACGTGTTTATTAATAATATATGCTATAATGCCATCCAAGAAAATTCTGCAACTTCTGGAATTTAATGAATACCTCATTAACTCATAAAAAAGAAAGATATACTCGTATTAAGTCAGACATTCACCTCATCCATCATCAAGAGAACACAAGCAAACAAGAAAAAATATCGCATAAAAACAAATTGATTAACAAAATAATATCTAAATACACTTGTATAAATAATTTTAATAAATCAAACTTGATAATCGTAAATCGGTTTTTTGTCACCGACATTTTTCATAAATACTCAAAATTCCTACAATTCTACGTTAACCACTTATCAATATTCTGTGAGCAAAGTTTTTAATTTCAATAAATATTTCTCATATCAATTGAAGATCAACTGATGCATTCATAGACAAACATCTAAAAACATAACATCAGACCTACAAGATTTTAGTTGCTAAAGAAAGACGATAAAACTAAATAAATATTACTAATAAAAACAAAAATATTTATTATTTAATTAGACTTACATTTGTTTTCATTATTTTTGTAGTAGACGATTTGATTTTTATATTGAAAATAAAAATAATAATTAATTCACAACGCAAGATTAAAACCATTAGTTTAAATCGGCCAAAACCTTATTTAATTCCAAACTATGCGAGTTATAAGGCCCTTAGGGTGCGGACCGGGACCCGACACACGTGCCAAGTTTAGTTTTTATTTATTTCTTATCAGTTTTAAAATCAATTTTTTTTTTATGCAGTTGGGTTTTTTTATTTTTTATTATTTAAAAATAAAAAATAATAAAGCTCCTGGTTTAGCCAGAATAGTAGTAGGAACTGATGTTAGTCGTCTATGTCTATGTAATGTCTATGCTTGCATTATATTTTAATCACATACTCGAGTGGGCGGCATTAGAATATTTAAAAAATATTCTAAGACTCTAAACTACTTTGTTTGTAAAAACTTAATTTATTAACTGCCTTACAACAATGTAAATTTCATAAATATTCATACAATAATATTGTTAGAATACCTTTAAAATATTTGTAAACTTAGAATTATTATTGTATGAAATGTTATATTATCTGCATCATCTTCCCCTAAAACGGAATTCTAGGCTTCATTGCTGGAGAGATGGGCCTTCTAGAACAAGGTTGTCTTACTACAATTAGAAAAAAATCTATATTTTCAGCTATCTGTTAGTCTTGCTAACATATCGATAGTCTTGCTCTTGGTCTTGCGGAAAAGCAAGACGGCAAGGACCAAGTTTGGGCAACACTATCTACCAAGTATTTTTGTCACTAATAAAGTCATTGACCGCCTCCGTGGTCTAGTGGTTCGATTCCCACCGGGGGCAAGTTGTACATTGTATAATTTGTCTCGGTCTGGGTGTTTATATGTATAATATGTATATATTTACAAAAAAAAAAGTATAATATTTAGTTTATCAACCATCTAGTTTCCGTAACACAAACCTCGTAGCTTACCACGGAAACTAGATGGCGCTGTGTGACCTGTCTGGAAATATTTATTTATTTAAAAACCTACCTATAAGTACACAACAAGCACAGTTGTTCTCTTTGATCATCCTCCAATAACCAACTTAAAATTCCGCCACATTCTTCCAGCAGATGTTCAGATTCTTATACAGTATCAACAGCTCGCCAGTGGAACCGACTACCTCTTTACATTCGTAAAGCACCATCTATCATTAGTTTTAAAAATTTGCTTACCAAACACTTTCACAAAAAGCAAGACGAAGAGAGAAGACAAATTTCTAAGCATTCCATGGATTCACCGTGCGGGTGCCGGGTCCATCGTGTGTGGGTAAGAGATGAGAAGAATGGTGTCTCGGGCTTGCGACCGACAATTGGCTGGTTTAAGAAAAGGAGGCCTCCTTTTTTTTCTATTGCGCGATAATACGCTCACCATCCACCATTCTACTTCTCTCCCTACCCAACCAAATACTGTATGATTCCGTTAATGCCGTCTTGGAAGCTCGTTCCATAAATGTATTGACGGCAGACCTGCTTAGGCCCAATTCTTTCAGTAAGTGATGCAAAGATTTTGCTGGAACTCCTCTTGCACCAACTTCCACTGCGTAAAGCTGAGTCTTGAACCCGTTCCTGATCATTTCTTCTGTGAGATCATAATATTTATTCGACTTCATGTTGTGGTCTTTTGGAATATTTGATTCCCACGGAACGGTAAGTTCAATAAGGATAACTTTTTTCAAGTTCCGAGAAAACACTAAGATGTCTGGCCTATAGGCTGATACAGCTAGTTCATCTGGGATCCTATAATGGTGTTCAAATGTATCCATGAGAATTTTCCAGTCTGATGCGGCGCCAAGGATCGAGGTGGGCTTGCATTTAGTTTTCGTGCTTTGCCCTTCCTTTACAAATGTGGTCAAAGTTTTATTTGTAGTCAGTCCCTTTCTGGCTCTTGCAATAGAAAGACTTACTGCTTCACGGATAACACCTAGGACTTTGTCATGTCGGCGTGAGTAATAGCCCTTTTCTAGGAGAGTAACGCACCCTACAAGTGTGTGTCTAGCAGTTCCTATGGCAGCACCACACAATGTACAGTTCTTTTCCGTAGCTTTTCCCCACCTTACCAGATTACTCTGGTCCGGGAGGGACATTTGAAAAGCGTTTAGGTAGATCTTTAGCAACGCCGGAGACCAATCGTACATTAGTGTGCGCCACTTTAGGGCTGGAGGGATGCAAAAATCGCCCAAAGTTAGCCAGTCATTTTGAACTTCTAGAGTCATCGCGTGCACTCTGTATTCATGCTCTTCATCTTTCCTGAGGAAGGATTTTATAACCTCTTTGTCACTTTCTTTTTTCTTCCAGCCAATGCCTCTTTTGTCAGTCTGGGCACCTGTCATGAATTTCTTGAAGAATAGTAGTCTCGGTTCCATATCTGAGACCAGAGGGTCTCTTGGAAGGGATGAAATTGTATTATCCTGGGAGCTGGTTAGAATTTGATATTTGCTTATACGTAGATGTTTGTATAATTCAGATGGTCTTTTCAGATCCATTCCGAAGTTTCTCCGTCCTCTAAAGAATGTTGAGGAGTCAGCACCCTGGGCTAATCCAAGCCAAGACTTCAATGTTCTTATGACGTCCGCGTCCAGACTTGATAGTAGGCTTTTGTTGAAATCATATACTAGGAAAGGCCAAGTGAGGCGAGATGCTAAGTAGTTGTCATATATCCAAGCTTTTTTGACATTGCTTATAGGCTGTTGAGTAACCCTATTCATGTCGTCAGTGAATTGTTTTACAACTACTTCTAGGGATGGTGTTTTTCCCTGAAAATTTATCCTTCTGCCAAGAAATTTAAAGGGCATGGTTTCATTTACCGGAGCTATTCTCTGCCCTGCTATACTCAGTCCAGGATCATAAGACGTAAATGTAGTGTTTCGCCTAGCCAGACATAGGCTGAAGCATTTTGATGGTTTCGTTCTCATTCCCTTTGTCCATGAGCAGAAATCATCCACTATTTTCAGCAAGCCCTGGCATTGCTTGGGATTTCTTGTTATCACCGCCAAGTCGTCTGCAAAAGCTAAGACGGATTCCGTATAGATGTTGTTTTGTTTGAATCTATATCCCCACTTCTTCTCACGAGATTTAAGTTTGTCGATTAGGATATTGATAATTATATTAAAAGCTACAGGTATAACTTTACAGAGTCCGTATATTATTGTATGTATTATTTGTACATTTATATATCCATATATATATATATATATGTATATATTATTTATTTATTATATAGTAGGTATAATTATGTGTTATTCATGTATATATCGGTAGATAAGTACCATAGCTTTATTATTTATATATATATATATATATATTATAAGTTGTTTTCTCAATAAAACTCTTTGTCAAACATTAGTGGTCATGCACCCACAATCCCTACTCACAACTCCCAAAGGTTAGCTGTTAGATAATGTTTTTAGACATTAAGCTCGCCTATGTACTGTAAAATGTTTTATTTTCTGTGCAATAAAGAATTTATCTATCTATCTATCTATCTATAAGTAGAGGTTTAACATGAATTTGTATTTTATCTACACATTCATATTCGTTCATTTGCTAGTGTGTTATAAAAAATAAATCCAAGTCACAAAAACTACTTACCTACTAGTTTTACTGAGACTAAGTTGAAACAAAGCTAAGCTGTATGTATGTATGTATGTAGTGTTGCCCAATCTTGGTCTTGGGCTTGCGAGACTCTTGCGCAAAGATTTTTTGCCAAATTTTGCTAAAGTATTTCCTTTTTTTTTGGGGTTAGGTTTTTGTTTTCAATAAATGCGTCGTGTCCGTAATTTTTAATATTTTTTTGTTTCTAAAGAAAACAAATAACGTTTAGGTATTTGGAACTTGGAGAGCTCGTTTGTAAATAATTTTATTCTAGTATACCTAAATCCTAACTATACCTAATGCCTCCGTGGTCTAGCGGTTAATTTCGTTTATTTGGACCCTGCCGGGTTTGATTCCTGATCGATTTAATTTATTTGTGATATTTCTCAATTTTAGTACCCTAATGACATCGCGAAGAGAGATATCCCTAGTACAATACAAAACCTTAAATTAAATAAACTAAAAGATAAACCTAATTATTATGAAAACTAAATACTTACAAATATCTTGGACGCTAAATCTTTAATACGCGACATAAGCGTTGCCATCCGAGCGTCAACAGGTGATCCTCTGAGTAGGGAATATCTTATTCAGAGGATCAGTGTTGCCATCCAACGAGGCAACGTCGCCGGAGTCCTCGGAACATTGGGTTCATATTCTCCTGGATTCGATGACATGTAGATTATAATCTAGTACAATTGAAAAATAAAATATCTTATATTGAGTCAGAGTAAGAGTCTTGCAGAAGTCTTTCGCAAGATTAAGACCAAGACCACCTATTCTGATGCAAGACCAAGTATGTATGTAGATATTATGTGGTAAAGTATTACAGCATAAGGAACGAGTTCACATTTAGCCAACTTTACTATAGGCCCAACATGACAAGTGGCAAGCTCGTCTATGTCTCTAGCGTACTAAACTCGAGAAATATTACAATAAAATTAAAAAAACATTGTGTCCCGACCAGGAATCGAACCCGGTTCCTCCAAGTCTAAACCCATAGACTTAACCGCCAGAACACGAAGGCAGTATTGTGTTATGTTACTCGGATATGTTAATTTGTTGTGTTGTCTTCAATCAAAGTAGCATTTTTATTACAATGTCAGTTGCTAGGTTTTTGAATCGGACAGCTGACTGTTGTCTGCAGTACAAGGAACTTGTATGAACAATGTAACTTCTCACGCTAAGAGCGACAATTTAGTAAGTTTATGTGTTTAGAAAAGTTCATCAAAAGTCTTAAAGTCGTTGCATTTGGTAATTAGTAGCTGTATTTACATATTTCATCATAAACTCAGCCATTATTGTGGGTAATAAGTGGCCATGCCACAAGCTTAATGCGCGCGAGCTTGTTGGGATACGATTGTATGGAGAACATTATGGCTAATACTTTTATATTCATCATCATCACGACCGTTTCGTTTATCGTTAAATAAGCGGATTTACATTTAGCCAACTTTACTATAGGCCAATCATGACAAGTGGCAAGCTCGTCGATGTCTCCATCGTACCAAACTCGATAAATATCACAATTAATTTAATAATAATTAATTAAATATAAATTAAAAACTACCTAAATAATAAAATTTTAATTAATCTAAACAATTAATAAAAAATGTCCTCTAGAGATGTCCCATCCGAGATAGTCCCAAGGAGACTGGCAACATTTCCCTTCTTATATTTATTTAGGGAGTTCTTCGCGCCATTTTGCGTGGACATGTCAAGTGCAAGTTTTTGTTTTGTAAATTAATTTACTGTGGATATTATTGGCCAAAAGTGGTGTTATTTTGTTTAATAATGTGCTGCAATGTGAATAATTATGGAAAACAATAAATTGGACTTTAAATATGGGGCACAAGTTGCAGTTTATTTTTTGCGGTTTTCCCGCGCTGTCAACTACCATATTTTACCCGACGTGTTTGGGCTATAATGCCGCGAGTGACTCCAAGTAAAGCATCAAATTCTGCAACATCTGGAATTTGATGATCCCCAACTCGGTTATGAACTCTGTTATATATAACATATATTATGCAAATAAATTACGTGTTTAGGACTGATGTATTCTGTACAATGTCCTTTAAAGACAATTTAAAAAATATATATATATTTATTTAAAATAATAAATATTATTATGTCCCGACCAGGAATCAAACCCAGTACCTCAACTTACAGTTGTTGGGATCTATTTAAGAAGTGTGTGAAAACCATCTTTTTAAACAATGTTCCATTTTGTAGTTGATAATACAAGTTTGCAAAATGATAAAATAATAAAAAGAATACTCCATGCACTCTTAGCTACGTCTTGTAGAACTAATTACAAAAAACCAGGGAAAATATCTAGTTCTCTACAACTGTGAATATTAATGTTCCCAAATATGTTTTTATAACATTTTTATTGCCAAATTAGGAAATTATAATGATTAAGAAATCAGTTTGTTAATGAAGGCAGGAACTTATAATTTTAAAGAAAATGGAATAATTAATAAATCGATTAATTGCAACAAAATCTCAAACCAATGTTTTGACAGAGTATTCCTAAAAGTTTATATTATTTTATTCGCATTTTTTTCTTACAAAATATTATATAAAATTAATAATAATACTAAGGATATGGATATAAGTCCCGTCCGCGTGTAAGTGGTGGCAAGATATCTGGCTACTTTTCCCCGCTGAATTGCAATACTGCAGATTCTTTGAACGAAGAAAGAGATAGCCCTCTTGTCACCGGAGAAGATGACAAGACGCGGTGTTATGACTTTTCTTTATTATTACGACCGTTTCCCTCCCAGGGTGGTCAGAAACCACGCTTATAAAGAAGCGTATTTATATTTAGCCAACTTTACTATAGGCCAATCATGACAAGTGGCAAGATCGTCGATGTCTCTAGTGCAGCGTACCAAAATCGAGAAATATCACAAATAAATTTAATATTAATTAAATGTATTTATATTATATTGTTTTAGATTTTTTTTTTTTTTTTTTTTTTTTTTTTTCGTCAGGAAATCCCTACGGATACCAATCCCCGCTGTGGAGGCAGCAGGGAAAGGTTATGTCGGACTCGCACCGACTAAAACCTGACGGCGTTCCTCCACGGCGCCTTAGTGGCGGCTTCGCGGGAGTCCGTTAGGAAACGTCCGCTAACCGCCGGCGCTGTCCGCCTAGGCAGACCCTCCATCCCAGTGACTGTGCGCCCCCCGACTCCTAGAACTTCCCACTGGACGTCGGGGATCTGCGGTTCTTGGCTTTTCCACCGTGTACACCGGCGGCCTGTAGCTGGGGCCAGGCGGGCGGTGCTCCTCCGTTCCCTGTAGCCAACTCCCAGTGGTCTACAGGGCTCCCGACCTTGAATCAAGGCCGGGGCGCTCCTCCGCCTTTAACGCTAGGCATCGGAGCGAGCCTCTACGCACAACGCGAGCTGCCTGGGTGCAAGACTCGTGGTGCTCCTACCTGCCCTGCAGCCAAATCCCAGTGGCTATCAGGGCTCCCGACCGTCCCTCTGGCACGTGGCCTAGGACCCCGGGTCTCCTCTCGCACACCGCGAGTTGCCTGGGTGCAACTTAGTTGGCGGTGTGATCCTCCTCGTGTGCCGACGGCCCTTATTTTGTAAAATAATCGGGCGGTCGGCACTCCTCGCTCTTCGGCAGCCAGACTGGGACTAGGCCGCCGAAGACTCCCGACGCCCCTTGGACTAGAGTCCACCAAGCAGACGCCGGGGAGCTCATTCGCCCGAACTATCAACGGCATCGGAGCTGGCCCACTGCCACTGGCAGAATCCATTTCCTGACTCTTACAGTATCCCTGGATTTTGGGCCTACGGGAGTGGTGGTATTCTCCAGCCGCCACCACACGGCGCAGATTATATTATATTATGTTGTATTATATTATATTATATTATGTTATGTTATGTTATATTATGTTATGTATTATATTGTATTGTATTATATTATATTATGTTATACTGTATTATATATATTACACACACATTAGTTTTAAGATTAGTTGTAGTTTACCTTTACTTTTATAATAAACCTACTAACTTTGTCTAGTGGTAGAAACTATCTGGAATTACCTTCAGGGCCCCTGCAGGACAAAACACTAGTGTGGGGGCCAACAAATGTCATTATTGTTAATTGTTTTTTATCTGCCTAAATAAATGCTGCCACGGAGGCAGTATACAGGAATGTTACCAATATAATTATTTAAGGATTATTGATAAGACTAATGTTATTTTTACTATATTTTAAATATTTTGCACAATTAACGATATAAAATAAAGGGTTTTTTCTATCTAAATTGTAATGTTATAATAAAATGTTAGAATACTGTGGTGTCGCTGTGTAGATTTGTACATATAATTCAATTATTTTTGTTTAGGTTATACTGTTTCCATTTGTAAGTACTTGCGATATTCATTTTTGTCGTTTTCTGTAGCTTACTGTTTTTGTCATGCCTATATTTTTAAATTGTACTACTTAGTTTTTGTGTTTTAGTAAACGATGTTACCTACATTTTGAATGCAATGCTGGTCTGTAAGTAACATGTTTACTAAACTATTAAGATACCTTCTAGATTGTATATTGTATAAGATTTTGTAAACATGTTGTTGACTTGCTTAATTAAATAAATAAATAATTTATCTAAAAATGCATATATAGGTAACTGTGAATGCAATTTAACCCAAAGATACAAGATGACTGTCCTTAACCATTGGGAAACTGTGAGCGAAGTGTATGCAAAGCAGAAACACATTTATCGATTTAAACCTAAATATTTTGAGCAAAACAGCATCTGCCAGTTATATTCTGGGATCACGAGTTGTCAGCTGTTAAGCCTACACGAAGCCGTTGGGTCACAGGTCACACAGAGGCTCATAAAATCTGCCAGCTAAATCTTACTTTAAGAGATATTTTGCATACTTCGTTTATGCTAATAATAAATAACTAAATTAACTTCCTAATTGTTGGATTATTGTTTGCGAAGCAAGTTATTTAATGCCGTTTAGAATTATATGATCCTACAACACTTTACTCGTATATTATATCCTATAGGTTTTATCATGAGATACTGTCGCTCACAATTCTCGAGCATCTAAATAATAATTATTTATTTAAACAATAGAAATTAGCAACAATAATAAATAATTTATTTTTATATCAATTTTATGAAATGAAATGAAAATGCAAATATTTATTTGTATGAAATATGGTATCAAAATACAGGTGGTTGGTAAGTTTTGGATCGACACATTTCGCCATACAAAATTTTATTTTAAAAACTAAACCTATATCTAACCTATATATTATATAACCTTATAAGCGTGGTTTCTGACCACCCCGCAAGGGAAACGGTCGTGATGATACTTTACCTGTATAGTACCTACGTACTTATAGAATTAATTATAATGGAAGCTAGTCATGTCGCAATGCACGGAGGCGTCACCGGTATTAATAATTAAATACAATATAAATTATTAGGCAACAAGCAATCTCTTGTTGTTTATTATTTATTAACAAGTCTCTCGGTATTTATTATATTATAGAAAAGCACCATCGAGCGCGATGACAAATGATTTTATAAAAAGTTACAATTTTTATTTTATTTATTCTGTTTAGTTGGCGTGGACATACAACTTTAGAACATGTCCTATTTAACTATACTTTATATCGCGCATTGAATTTCTCTCTTACACGCACAACTGTTTCTTCCGCTCCTCTTACAACAATCAGCTAAAATTTCATTCCTCAAGCAGATATTCAGATGCCGCTCGTCAGTGGAACTCTAAATAGTGAAAAATACGGAGGAGCTACGCACAGATTCGCACCGTAGAAAAAACTTTGTAACAGTACATACTCGTACCTATCTGTGCAATAAAAATACTACATACAATTAGGAAAACGATTTTGTTTGTTTTTCACATTCGCCATATTGACAAACCACGAACTAGGCAATAGTTATCGGTGTTGCCATACAATAAATAAAAATAACAATTAATTATTTAAAGAAACATTTGTTATAATAATAATAAAAATCCTTTATTTACTTTAAAAGCTAGTACATTTTTTTAGGAATTGGCCACTGGTGCCCAAACAAAGTTAATCTGAATCTCAGGCACTATTTACAATTACAAATTGAATTATGTACCTACTATTTTAATATTTGTAACAATTCTTCTCTTTCATCATAGTTTAATTTATTTAACCAAGAACTGTTATAATTATAATAATAAGAATCACAAAAATTGTTTGCAAAGTAGAGAGAGAATTATTAAATTAAAAATTAATTTAAAACCAATCAAATCAAAACTTAACAAAAAACCGTAAATATTTTAATTTGATTGTACCACAAGTTGGCGTAATAGAAAAAATAAGAATTAAACGTAACTCTTTCCTCGCTCAGAGAATCAGTACCTATAGCGAATCAGGGGCCTAATTCTGGCGCTTACGACTTGCGTGTCGGTTCGAAATATTTGAATGAAAAGCGACAGATCTGCATAGAAAACTGTAAGTTTTATTCGAGAAAATCGAGCGGGCATGTCCATGTTGAAGGCGCGAGAATCGGGGCCCAGATCGTGGATTTTTAAAAGAAGAAGTTTTTGTTTTATTGTTTTAATTTACTAGTAGTAATAATTTAGTTATTAACTTTAATTTTTAATTTGAATTAGTCGAAATTCGTAAAATTAAAATTAGGAAACAATATCTTTTGGTATATACTTCCACGATAAGATTATAGACTTTATTGGTTTATGGTTTTTGAAGCTGTTGGCTGGAATGGAAATGTAAATAGTGTGATCAATCAAACTAAAAGAGCAAATGGTTTGTTTAAATTCAAAACTAAATTGAATTTTAGTTTTGTTGTTTACATTAATGTTTGTCGACATGATATTCAATTATTTTTTCAATTCAAACCTAGCAGCTGGTTTCTGGCAATTACAGTGGGAGTGATATATTTATTTCTCGTTTAAATAAATTGTAATGAGCAATGCAATTATAATAAAGTTGGTTTCAATATACAATACTGTTTTATAGGGTGTTTTTTGTGTATAGTCAGCGAAGAATACTTCAATCGGCCGTAGGGTCACATATCCTGTTCGTAACGTCAAATATCTGGATTGAAATGATAATTCATTACATTCATTCATTACAGCCCCTAGAGATGGACTGGAGATGGGCCTTCCAGAACATATATCTGGATAATTTAGCCTACACTCGCCACGCTGGCCAAACAGCTTGGCGAGGATATGATGTCAATTTTTTTTATGACAATTTATTAACGATTTCACAAGTTGGTATTAGTGAAACCGGGACCGACGGCTTAACGTGCTCTCCGAGGCACGGGAATGGTGGTGTTGTAAATCTATGACAAATGTACGTAAGAAAAGTGTATTTCTCATTGGTACATGTCGGGTGGGTTTGAACCGACCTTTGTAGGATTTAATACGCGTTCTTACAACCGAGCCACCACCGCGCCTAATAAGATGTTAATAAAACTACTTAAATAAAATTTAATACTTATAAACTAATCCTAATAATAAATAACTATCTATAAATATAAAATGTCCTCTATAGATGTCCTATCAGAGATACGAGTAGTACCTAGAAGACTGGCAATATTTGCTTGCTGCTTAGTCTTCTACTAGCAGGAGTAGAATCATTCAAAATAATTAAATTAATGACGTTTTATAAATGCCTGTAATAGGTTTACGTGAATAAAGATATTTTGACTTTGACTTATTTTCCCTCTGTATGGCGAGGCTAATACGCTGGCAGAAGTATTGCCAGCCTTCCTATCTCCAGATTTCTCCGTCAGCTGTTTGGACACTACTGGCCAGGCGCTTGGTTTAGGGTCCCCGTGCTCCCATCGTCTCGACTCCAAACGACTCAAACTCGTAAGACGACCTGGTATTAGCTTGCCTTATGTTGGTCGGGAGATTGTTCCATAGGTTTGTTGCAGCGACTACGAAGGAACTGGAAACGAATCCAGTATGGTCTGAGGAAAGAAGCAAAAATATCGTTGAGCCAGTACTTCTAGCAGAAGAAATCCCGTGGAGTCCGAGATGTTTCACTGGTTCCCCATCCCGACACTTGTGCGGTTTCCGAGACGAAGACACACTGCCATGGTCAATGTATTTCGGTCAAGGAGTGTTCCAACTGATGCTGAAGAAAAAGCCTGCAACTAGAGACCCGACTTCGTAGTGTAGACAACCATGAGGATTATGACGACCCGGCATCTCTGGCATCTGACAAGTACGACGGTTTCACGGAACCCAAAGATTGGTTTGTGATATTCCCGTAAAGCAGAGACAGTACTATGTCCAGACGACAGAAACGCTGGCAGTGCTAAACATTACATTAACAATAATTTATCACTTTATAATATTAATATTGAATACGTTATTGCACTTAAAAGTATGTACAAAGGCGAACTTAAAGCCATTTCGGCTTTTTCTACCAGCTAACCTTTGAGAGTGTGAGACAGTTTAACTATGTGGGGTGCAATTCTAACCGATAATCTACATAAATAGTATGTATATATAGACTACAAAAATAGTCATCAATATACACTTATTATAGTAGATATACATATATAAGGATAATATATTATTAGGAAATAAAATTTGTAGAGTTAAAATATATTGTTCTGCTTGTTTAAAAATAAAAGTATTAAGTAGTGTTTTAAAGATACGGATTAAGAACTGAATATATGCTTGAAGTGTGAGTTAGGATTTTAAGTTGGTTGTTCAGAGAAGAGCGAAGGGGTCGGTCGTGCGAATCAGAAAAAAAATTAAAGTGTGTTTAAAGATAAGAGAGAGTTACAGGGTTGTAAATAATATTGTATTAAAAAAGAAGATGTGCTGACCTGCGAAAGCTCAGTACCCAATTAAATGGGATTGAAATATAAAATATTAGCAATATCGTCAAAGACATTATACTAGTTGATATAACAAGACGGGGCAAGAAGCCAAACGGTATGAGAATTGAAGGTAGCACAATGGTCTCAGAAATAATTAGTCTATGACAGTGCATTACACATAAAAGCCGCGGATAAAGCAAGAATAAGTGCGTTTTAAATATGGTGCTGGCGTCGTTTGCTCAGAATTGCATTTCTGTGCTCGAAGAGCTTAAGCTTACTGACCGCCTCCGTGGTCTAGTGGTAATAAACGTTGCCGTGAACTCGGGAGGTATTGGGTTCGATTCCCACCGGGGGCAAGTTGTACATTGTATAATTTGTCTCGGTCTGGGTGTTTATATGTATAATATGTATATATTCACAAAAAAAAAAAAGTATTATATGTAGTTTATCAACTATCTAGTTTCCGTAACACAAGCCTTGTAGCTTACCACGGAAACTAGATGGCGCTGTTTGACCTGTCTGGAAATATTTATTTATTTATTTATTTACTAGGGAGCAAAGACTCTTTTGCCTTTTTGCCTGCTTTGTCAAAATTCTGCAATACTTTGGCCACATTGCAAGAAGAGGTGATGATAATCTTGAAAAACTTCTAATTACGGCAAGGTAGACGGTAAAAGAACAAGAGGAAGAAGCCCCAAGCGATGGTCCAGTCAGATGACTGACCACCTGAACATCCCTGTGGACCCGGCCATCCACTACGCCTGGACCGAGACTATTGGAGACGGCTACGACTGCGACGATCCCCATCAGTGCGGTACTGACTAAGAAGGAGAATAGCGCATTGCCGGTTACGGTCGTAGACGTGCACTTTCAAATTAATATTGTGGTTTCACTGGTAATATGCAGCAAGCTACAGAAGTTTAGTACGAAAATTTAACAATTATTTTGTATGTAAATAACCACCAATGACTGCTCTATCTCACACTCGTATTTGATATATTTGAATATCATGTAAATAAATTGAGAGATATAAATGGGAAAATTCAAATATATAATTCTACAGAAAAAAATGAGTTTTAGTAGCAACTTTTAACGAGTCTTAGTTATTAGGTATATTATTATTACGAGTACTTATCACGCACGTAGTAACTATTAAACATAAAAAGAGACGCAAGGCGATTTTAGTATCAATATATTGTTAATTTTAGTAATGGAAGAGGGTGCGGAGTGACATACGTGACGCGAACCTTATGACTAGGATTAAAGAGTGCCAGTAAAGATGTCAACGACAGGCCGTAGACTTCACAAACTGTTAGAATTGACATCTTTGTCAAGCATTAGCGATCATGCACCCACAATCTTTTGCTCTCGTCTCCTAAAGGTTAGCTTAGGTTAGTTTGGTTAGGTAATGTTTTTTGACATTAGCTCGCTTATGTACCACTATATTTTTTTAAATCTATGTAATAATCAATCTAGCTTTCTAACTGTCTGTCCGTATATCTGTATTTCTGTCTGTCTATCTATCTATCTTGCAAGGCTGTCACTAAATTTACTTTGCCGTTCACATAAATGATACTAGCTACCTGGCACAGTAGTAAGGACTAATATCAGTTGCCCTACATTTTTTACAAATACCTATAGGTTTTTCGTGAAAGGATTTAATATTTAAAAATTATAAGCTTAGGAGGATTCATGGTTAATTAACCTGTAAAGTAACTAGTGTTTCCTTCCAAGATCAGACTAAAATTGCTATACTCATTAATACCGTCAAGCCGGCAAAGTAATTGCTTTCTTCCTTTTTGTTATTTAATATTGATTGCGCTCGCCTAAATGTAAGCTCTTTGTAAGATAATGACATTTTATGAGATTTATATAACCAGGAAGAGAAACTCATCAGTAACAGTCTTCACTACATAACTACAATTAATTAAATTAAAAATAAAAAAATTAAATTAGGCAACTCTGAGAGTTGTCAGCTCTATATATCTCGATTTTGCGTCATCACCATCGTGACAATTTACTAATTTGCTAATAATCAAACGTGTTTGACAATGGCTCGAGACGCCTTAACGTTGTACAAGGGAGCCTTAACAATAAAACTGTTGAGTACTATTTATACATTGATTAAAAGATAATTATTTTTTAGGTTTGTTTGCATTTCAGCTGCTTTTAAGCTTAATCTGACAATAGATTAATATCAATCGAAAGTTGAGCCGTACTTAATACTGAACCTACCTATAAACTGTGTAACATACTGCATTGATGACTGCATATTACATAAAGCACCAAAAAATTATTACATGCTCCAAGTTGCATAAAGGAACTAGGGACAATATTTGCGGCGAACGAGTGCCTTCACTTGTAGCCACGACTCAGACTTAGGTGTAGAGAGACTGTTATAGGATTTTTTATTTTTTTTTATTTATATTAAGAAAAGTTATTTTTTGTTCTGTTTATTGTTTTATAACATTTTTGAAAATGTGTTTCTATAGTGTAGACTTTAAAAAAAAAGAAAAAAACTTTAGTGCCGTGTCTGTTGTTTCTATCTGTGGAAACTTTTTAGTGGTTTAAGTGTTTATATTTATGTCTAATTAAAATTCTGTAACCATAAGTTTTCCTAATAAAATAAAATAAAATAAAAGTCACAGCTTATAACAGTATTATAGATTAGTCGATCCTAAGCCAAAAATATTTTATAGCAAAGTAAAGTATCATCACGACCGCTTCCTTTTCCGGGTGGTCAGAAACCACGCTTATAAATACATAGTGCAAAAAGTTTTAATAAATAAATAGTATATAGTATATCATACAAATCCATTTTGGCCTATTTTTGTACTACAATAATAAAAAAAATGTAAATGGTAGTTTCGATTCTTTATATTATTTTATGTTAATGCTATTTTTACTAAATATTACTGTGCAATTAAGTTATTTGAATAATAAAATATATAGTTCAGTATTAACCAAGTCCTTTAGTACTTGAGCTGTCATAAATAAATAAAATAAAATAAATAAATATTTCCAGATAGGTCACACAGCGCCGTCTAGTTTCCGTGGTAAGCTTGTAAGGCTTGTGTTACGGAAACTAGATGGTTGATAAACTACATATTATACTTTTTTTTTGTAAATATATACATATTATACATATAAACACCCAGACCGAGACAAATTATACAATGTACAACTTGCCCCCGGTGGGAATCAAACCCACGACCTCCCGAGTTCACGGCAACGTTTGTTACCACTAGACCACGGAGGCGATTAAATATTTTGCACACTGTATAAAACAAAGGCCTTTTTCTACTTAATTATTATTAACGTAAAGTATCATCACGACCGTTTCCCTTTCGGGGTGGTCAGAATCACGCTTATAAATAAACTTTACTATACACCAATCATGACAAGTGGCAAGCTCGTCGATGTCTCCAGCGTACCAAACTCGAGAAATATCACAAATAAATTAAATAATAATTAAATGAATTTATTTACATTATTAAATATTTTTGTGTGTCCCGACCAGGAATCGAACCCGGTACCTCCGAGTCTTAATCCACGGACTTAACTGCTAGACCACGGAGGCAGTTAAAAATAATACTAATATTTTATACAGTTCATTTCTCCGAAACAGTGGGTTAAATACAAAAAAAATATTAAATACTAGCTGACCCGGGGAACTTCGTAACGCCTAACTGTCAATGAATGTCGTGTTACGTATTAGCTGAACAAAATTTATGATTCTATGGAAGTAATACAATGAATACAAAATATTAGTAAAATAGGCAGTTAGATACAAAAATATTAAAATAAAATAGATAAAAAAACTAATTATAAATATACGCGACATAAGCGTGCCATCCGAGCGTCAACAGGTGATCCTTTGAGTAGGGAATATCTTCTTCAAAGGATCAGTGTTGCCATCCAACGAGGCAACGTCGCCGGAGTCCTCGGAACATTGGGTTCATCTTCTCCTGGATTCGATGACATGTAGATTATAATCAAGATATTTGTAAGTATTTAGTTTTTATATTAATTAGGTTTATCTTTTAGTTTATTTAATTTAAGGTTTTGTTTAGTTTATTTTTAACTTTATTGTTTAGGTAGCTTTAATTTATTATAAATACACTAAAACAAATTATAAATAAAACTAAACCGAAAAAAATATTTACAACATATAAAATAAAATTATTATTAATATTAAGCATAGGGATATAAGTCCCGTCCGCGTGGAATGGTGGCAAGAACGCTGGCTGCATTTCCCCGCTGAATTGCAATACTGATTCTCGGGGCGAAGAAAGAGCCAGCCCTCTTGTCGCCGGAGGAGACAAGACGCGGTGTTATGTCTTTTAAAAAGTTATTTGCGCTTTGACTCCATAAGCCCAGAGTTTCTACAGCAAACGGCACAAATATGTAATCTTTTAATATACTTACATACTTGAGCCGCTTGCTGGACTCCGCATTTTCCGCCGCGGCTCCTGCTTTATGCGCTGTCCTCCTGAGATGCGATGCGGCCAGGGTGTCGACTTACGTGCTGACAGCTGACGTCCCACACCAGAGCACGTCCCGTTCCCAGGGGACCAACGTCATACCATCGGGTCTCTTGCCATCATCTCGGATAACTCCAACAGGCTCAAGAAGAGCTGGAACCTCGATGGTGGCTAGAGCCCTTTTAATAGTATCGTTATGGGAGCCGTGGCGGGAAACAGGAGAGCCCATGAACTCCAAGACAGTCGACCTCCTAAACTAAAACCACCTATGAAATTAAAACTATTCTACAAAATAAACTAATGGATTACCACCAGGGAAGGTATACCTAAAACGCTCGCCGCATTTCCTCGTTGAATTATAATTCGATATTATAAATAGAAATTAATCTCCCAATTGGCCAATTATAAAAGTTCAAAGCTTTAAATATCGGAGTTCTACGTAGCAAAGTAAAACAGCACAATAATAAATATGTTAGACAAAAAATCCGCACATTTATCAAAGCACTTGACACAGTCCATTGAATCCTTAAAACGACAGAACACATGTGACGGTAAAGCTCGTTTACATTGCTGCGTTATCGAACGCTTTTATACGAGTAAAGGTAATTGTTAACTACTACAGAATCAAAAGGGCGCAGTGTACAAATTTATTTCAAGAACCTTATATCTATAATCATTTAAATAAAATATTGGACATAAACTTAACTACAAATATAACCCTATACAGTTTAGATACACACTTAACAACTACACTCTTCAAAGGGTTCAGAGCACCCGTGATCTTGGGATAATAACGGATGACAAGTTGTCTTTTAATATGCACATTGACAAAATAATACAACGCGGTTTTAAAAGCCTTGGTTTCATAAACAGAGTCACCAAACCGTTTAAAAATACCTGAACTTTAAAAATATTATATTTTTCATTTATTCGGTCTGTATTAGATTTTGCTTGTATTATTTGGAATCCCTTCTACCAGTGTCATATGGATAGAATTGAAAATATACAAGCCAAATTCTTAAAGATTTTAAATTACCGTAAAGGTGAAACTAAGTCCAAGTATGATGATTTGTTGGGGACCTATGGGTTGACATCTCTTCGTCATCGACGAATTCAATTTGACATGTGTTTTTTTACATAAAATACTTAATAACAAAATTAATTGCCCTGATATCCTAAAAAGAATTCCTCCATTCGTAGCCCGTTCACGTTTGCTTATTCGTACACCACGAAATAAGAAACTTCAACATAGTTATTCTAATATTTTTGTTCCACCGCGAGCCCTAAATAACTACACTAGAAATAGGTTTATAATTCGCTCTCTTACATTGTATAATAACCATTTTTCTGAAATAGATATATTTAATACCTCACCAGCCACCTTTAAGAGACTTATCCAAAATAAAATTAAAACTGTAACTGTTTAACTTACTTACTTGTTACTACTATATCATACCTTGTTGTTTCTTTCTTTTAAATTTTTAAATATTGTCTTAATTTCAATATTCAATATTCATAATTAACTGCTTACAATTTGTTTAACTATTGGCCCTAAAGGTCTTCTTTTATGTATTCTTTTTAAATTATATAACTTCATTTGTTATGACTGTTTGTGCCATAATAAAAAAAAAATAAAAAAAAAAAACTTAAAAATATTCTTTAATATTACCTAATGACTCTGACATATTTAAACACTAAATCTAATACTTATATAATCTTTCATCAAGTCCTACCGTCTTTCATAATTTACATTATTGTGATTTAATTTATAGGACTAATTATTTATTTATTTACTATAGTTATTCTTTATATTATATATTTATATTATATATATAGTGTATTTATTAATCTTTGATTAATTTCTTAAATTTCATCAATGTTTTTTATTTTGGATTTATTGTATTTAGAATTTGATTTTAATTTAATTTGAAACTTGAAAAAAAAAATTCAGACTGACGCATTATAGTTCTCAAACGGCAATATAATCGAACGCTTTGCGATAATATCGCACTCGTATGGAAAGTCTTTAAGGTGGCGAATCGTAAAAAACATGTACGTGTCTAACCATATGTGAGGGAGGTCTGTGACCCCGCTCCTGAAATAGGTAACCTTGACCACGACGTCCTGTTTACCAAATACCCGCACGCTCCCTTGGGACTACTGAGAAAGGGCGAGTTTTCATAGAAACAATACAGTGTTTTTTTATTATTATTTACAATACAGATGCAGAGTCTTTTACGTCTTCTAGTGGCACCATCAAACTCTGTTATCGAATCGAATAAAAGAATAACGCTGTCAATTTGTAACTCCAGTACGTCGCACCTCGTGTCTTTGTCTGAAATCCCATACTGTTCTAACATAATTTCAGATAAATTGGCCTACTCTCGCCACGGAAACTAGACGGGTTGAAGAGATTGGAGGAGGGGAAAGTTCAAGAATCTAAAATATACTGGATTTTAACACTTATTACAAATACCTATAGAACATTTGAGATACTCGTAGTGACAAAGAAAAATATTTCAGAAAAAGTAATTCTTTTCGCTCTTAAGTTTATAGGAAACAATGATAAATAACTGCTTTAATCAGATTAGAAAAACTGTAGTAAAACGTTTTTTAGTTGCCTATATGGTTTTTCTAGGCAAAAAAGCTTTTTATTCATATGTTGAAGTGCCAGAACGCCCTCGATAAATAAGTATCAGAGTCTGACAAGTGGCGCAAATACGTGTCTATAATCAAATTAGATTATTTAATAACAGCCCTTCATCTAATTGTCTGCTCCGGTGACAAGAGGGCTGGTTCATTCCTTGCTCAGAGAAGCAGCACCGTTCTTGCCACCATACCGCGCGGACACGATTTATATTTAAAATAGGTTTTGTAAGTAGGCACCTAATGTATTTTTATATTATTTACTTTATTTTTATTATTAAATTAATATCTGGCTAAGTATCAAAAAAAGACAACTTTTTCGCTTTAAATAGATTAAAAAAAAACTAAATTATTAATTAAACTAAAAACTAATTTTAAAACATAAATTACTAATATTAAAAATAATAATAAAACTACTTAATAATTAAAAATACAACTAAAATAAAGAAAGAACTAAATAAAATTATTATAAATAAAGCTGCCAATGGGCAAAATGCCAAGGATACTGGCAGCATTGCCACGTTGAATGGCAATGCTGTTCCTTTGGCACAAATATTACCCGTCTAAAATATTGTCGCTCGGTGTTGACGAGCTGTTTTGACAACCCCTTGGAAATTTCATGAGCACTTGGTCCCCACGGCCCGAGAGTTTCAACTCCAAACTGCGACAAATACATCTCCCAATAAGCTGAGTATATTTGAGTGGAAAGTAAGTTTAAATGAAAGAAATTTCCACATCTTTAGCGTGCAACAGATGTAAGGCTCCAAATTTGTATATACTAAGACGTAGAAAAAATGGCTACAGAGTGCACTTTATTTATAAACTGTGTTCGCGAACATGTTCGCAATGTATACGACAGTGTAAATCCGCCTAAATTGAAATTTCTGGATCATGTTGGTACAGGCTCGCTTGCCGGAGGTCTTTGCACGTGCGCCGAGTTCCCACGGCACGCAGGAGACCACGCGGGTGAGTGACGTGTCAACTGATCTCATTTACTGTATTCTGTTTTGATAATTGTTCTAATCAGCAAACTATTATCTGTTTATCCAAAAATATGGAGCAGACAGGTTCTAGAGTGGAGACCACCTACAGGACGATACGCAGCGTAAGACGACCCAAGAAGGTCGCTGGGGTAAGGTTAGGATAAGATTGGCAAAATCTCCTAAACATTCAGCAGATATAGCAGCTAAGCAATCCATTAATTGATATATATATTATATAGTAGTATATATATATATAATAGATTTTATATAGTTATATTTTATTATTATTCTTCTTCTTATGGTGCTATTTCCTATTGGAGGTCGGCTATCAAAAAGGCGAATTCAATTTTGTTGGTCGTTGTTCGGAACAGGGATCGAGACGGTTTCGTTTCTCACTCTGTCCGTCCATTCAACATTCTCCTGTATATCCATTATCATTTGTCTGGGTCTCTTTATTTTTGTTATTTATTTTTATTTATTTCATACATTAATGGTCATGCACCTTACACTCCCTGCTTACTTCAATAATTCATTCATTCATTCACTAATATAGTATAATATAATAATAGTATAATGCATGGCATGATAAATTAATTAAATAAATAATAAAACAAAAATAATATTGAGGCATATCATTTATACTCGTAAATAATAAAATGTAACCAAGGAAGAAACTGATCTGAGGATCTTAACCCAGAGAATTCTAGTATGGGCATCAGAGTTCCTTCAAAAGAATTATGTAAACAATATTTGTGAACAAATAAACGTTTTTGTATTTTTTGTATTTTGTATTCTCCCAAAGGTTAAGTATCTGTTAGATTTTAGACATAAATCTCACTTATGAACTGTAAATATTATTTTCTGTGCAATAAAGAATTTATTATGTATATAGGACTCCAAAACTCGTTCTGTATGTTGCCGGCCTTATAGTTACAGGTAAAGTTTCAGTAGTAACTTTCTGCTAGCAGATAGACGTGATATTTTCCAAGTAAGCGGCCCCTACCGGAGATGTGAGAAACTTGTAGACGTTGGCGCCTGTCTTCCTGTTTTGCTGTAACTTCTTATCTAAAGTCTAGACTTTAGACTCATGCCAAACCGAAAGCACAACAACATCATTTCTTTTGTTTGGGTTGTTAAGCATTGCATTCCCATTTTTAAAGACTGAGAGACTTTTGAGAAATCTAGTCAATCACGTTTTTAGGAAATAAAATTACGGAAATTTTTGACATTATTTTCACAATTACGTTGCGAAAACGAGTCGCATTATTGCATAGAGTACGAGGGAGTGTCAAGATCATTTTGAAGGCAGTTAGTGAGAAGCCCGACTGCCCTATCATGAGGCACGGGTACATACTCAGATGTACGAGTATGTGTCCAGTGCATTAGAAAGGCAAGGCAAATAAAGAAAATAAATGTCCTCTTTTTACTAATATAGAATAAGCAGACACTATGTTCGTAATGGATAATATTTCAGAATAAAAGCATTTTATTATTTTTACATATTATTTTAGACAAAGAAACGGCAAATTCACTTAAAACTGTAGTCGTAATTTATAATCCTCTCCCTATTTTAACTGCCCCCGTTGTCTAGCGGTTAAGTCCGTGGATTTAGACTCGGAGGTACCGGATTCGATTCCTGGTCGGGACACAAAAATATTTATTAATGTAAATAAATACATTTAATTATTATTTAATTTATTTGTTATATTTCTCGAGTTTGGTACGCTGGAGACATCGACAAGCTTGCCACTTGTGGTGATTGGCCTATAGTAAAGTTGGCTAATTGTGAATCCGCTTATTTATAAGCGTGGTTTCTGACCACCCCGAATGGGAAACGGTCGTGATGATACTTTACTTTTTTAACCGCTTTCTTGATTCTAAAAGTTCGTGATCAAACGCCTAATTAATAATATATAACTCGGAGATTGCTAATGTATATGTTATCATTATGTATTATTTATACATCTCTTCCAATTCCAATTCAGGTTTATTTATTTAGACAAAACTTCATTCACACTTAATAGTATATATTTTAATTCATTATTAAGTTATTTAAAAGATTTTGTACATAATACACACGTCAACACGATGTTATTCATAGCTGCGTTATTAAGTTTTAAACTGAGTTGGGAAACATCAATATTCAAGTGTCACAAATATTGATGCTTTTTTGGATACATTCGCGGCAATATCGCCGAAATATGTCAGAAATATGGAAGTTAGCGTCTCATATAGTGTCAACTTAATTGTTGTCCATAATTATTCACATTGTAGCATTTTATTAAACAAAATAAAACCACTTTTTACTAGTAACCAATATTTTATTCGAAGTAAATTAATATATATTAAATATAAATTAAAAGCTACCTAAATAATTAAATTAAAAATAAACTAAACTTTAAATAAAAAAATGTCCTCTAGAGATGTCCCATCCGAGATAGTCCCAACTGACAACATTTCCCCTCTGTATAGCGAGGCTAATACGTTGGCAGAAACAATTGCCAGCCTTCCTGTCTCCGGACCTTTCTGTCAGCCGCTTTATTAACTCCTTAGCCAGGCGCCTTGCTGAATCTCCCCATCGTCTCGACCCCAAACGGCGCAAAATCGTAACCGGCACCACAAAAAATCTGACATGTCCGTGCAAAAGCGCGGGAACGACATCAAGGATATTTTATTCAAAATTGTGTTTTAAAAGGTATTTTTAGCTATTGCAGTATTTTATTAATATCGTTAACATGGTATGTTTGTACTTGAATATTACGTTAGAGTTAACAAGGCGCACTGGCGGCATACAAAATGGCTGCTTATATCGCAATAGTCATTTTGCAATTCTATGATTCCACTTTCCATTATAATTTTTATGAAGAATGCACGTCCCAAGTCTGTATTGCGTGTTTCCGTTATTGATCGTAAATATTTGTATCGTATACAAATGATTGTGATAATCGTCACGTCACAGACTCATAAGAGATATGTCAACTATAATACCTATACGCTTAACAACACCGTCAACAAGTCTAAAATTTAGAGATCTTTCTTTTACATGGCACCATATAAAATATAGGCGCGGTGGTGGCTCGGTTGTATGAACGCTTTCCTTTAAAAAAAAAAAAAAAAAAAAAAAAAAAAAAAAAAGAAATACACTTTTCTTTTTTGTCATAGATTTACAACATTACAAGTATTTCAACGAAGACGTCATGATTTACCAGTCCGATTTTTTTTTTTAATGTTCGCATTTTTTCCAATTTTTCGCAATCGCACCCTTAGATCTAAGATTTTTAAGATAACCTCTTTATTCATGTTGTATCTATAATATTGTTATTTCCAATCACAATCAACCTATTACCTCACTTTTTAATATCACAGAGGTTAACTGGTAGAGAATGCCTTCGGCATTAAGTTCGCCCATACTACGTTTGTAAATTATGTGCAATAAAGATTTTTATTATTATTATAGGATTTATGATGCAAACACCCATCATTATCATCAGTCTATGTCTCTCCGCTGCTGGATTATAGGCTTTCCCCAAGGCTCTTTACAGTATCTCCTGCCACCCTTATCCAGCCACCACCAGGACCTTCTTCAAGTCATCCGTCCAAAAAAAAATGTTTATAACGATATTTTTATTCGAAGTAATATACAAAAATATTAAAATAAAATAGATTAAAAACTAATTATAGAAAAACTAGTTTTTAGTTTAGTTTTTCTATGAAATATAAACTATTCTACAAAATAAAAACTGTTAAAAAAATAACTGTATGTTCGATAGATGTCGTGAGGCGTCAGTTTACCCGAATAACTGTGTAACCGAATATTATCAGATTCGTTATTCTTGATTTGTGAGGATTGCTTTTATTTGAGCTGTAACTGTTTTGATATAGGTATGCGAATCAAATTATTTTGTTGATGACATTTTTCCTTTTGTTATCTAGGTAATATTATAAACTTTTACTATAGGTTTCGATTCCTGATCGGGACACGATAATTTATTTGTGATATTTCTCGTGTTTGGTACGCTAGAGACATCGACGAGCGTGCCACTTGTAATGATGGGCCTATAGTAAAGTTTACTAAATGTGAATCCGCTTCTTATAAAAAGCGTGCTTTCTGACCACACCGAAAGGGATACGGTCGTAATGATACTTTACTTTTGCTATAGTTTACACCCGTCTCGACTATATGTTACTTTTACATCTTGGCTCCATATCGCACGATATCGTGACGTGAGACAGCGCGAACTAACGCAATAAAAGTGCATTAGTATGCCAAAGTCGGATGCTGTCGCAGCACGACCGCTCGGATTTACTGTTATGGACTCCGTGCATCTCAGGCCGAGGAATGCTCTGCTGAAAACTACAGACAATGTATGGTGGCCATTAAACTTAAAACTAGAGACTCCACTATTATCCTAAAAGTACAATCAAAATACATAGAAACGTACCGAAACTTAGAGAATTAAATTGCTTGTTAATCTTTATGCCGGTTAAATGTTTTACAGCTAAATTGACTATGTGACTATAAAAGTAAAGTTTAATCACTACCGTATCCCTTTCGGGATATTTCGGGGAGAACCCACGCTTTTTTAAAGTAGCAGATTCACATTTAGCCAACTTTACTATACTATACCTCAAAGTGGCAAAGCTCGTCGATGTCTCTAGCGTACTAAACGCAAGAACAAATTAAATCACCACCAGAAATCGGACCCCATACATCCGTGTCTATATCCACGGAATAGGGTGTATCAGGCAAAGCTTTTTGTAGATGTCGCTAGCGGCAATGGTACCTGGTTTTACACCTGTATCGCATCATTTTTTTAATGTTTTTGTAGTTTTTTTTTATTTTTATAACAGAATAATGTATTTTAAATTAACGTAACCTACCTTAAACGACTAATTAGGAAAGCGTACGTCTTTAAAAAGAAATAAGATTTTATTAATAACGGCAATTTTAAGATCACCATATGTTTGATTTCGCTTAGAAATCTCGATTTGTACCTTTAAAAGCTGCTCACTTCGGCATAATATCCAGAAAATAATAAATTTCGTAATAAAAATACAATTTTTCTATGCAATTGACAGTTATATTAGGTACCATCTATCATGCGCCATCTATCGTGATAAAAAGTTAGTGATTAAGCGCTAGACCACGAAGGCATTATGAGAGTATAAGAAATGTTATTTAACTTATTTATTCAAAACACAATATTACTTTTAAAAACATTTATTGAGGGCAGAATTTTTTTTTAGATTCTGTGAACTTAGATCTAAGTCTAGTCTATTCGTAAGTCATAGAACATCAAATATTTATCAGATAGAGTTGGTTATTATTTTATGGATAAAAAGAGAGATTGTCGAACCAGATATATAAAACAAAAGTTGTGGGTAAAAAAAGCCCTGGCAGACCAAGACTCACATATTACCACCAAATAAATAAAACAATAGCTGAAGGTGCCTTAAAAAGCCATCGAAACAAAAGGGCATGTATGAAGAGGTTAATGAATGTCGAAGAGGCGAAAGAGGTATGTTGTGACATATATTGTGTGCCAATTGTTACATTGTTTTTACGCCATATACCTTGTTTATTTAATTACGTATTTTCAAAAAAAAACACAGTATTTATTATTACACATATTGACAGTATAGTATTAGTAGAACATAGGCCAAGAAGAGTGAAATAGGTGACAAATACAAATATAAAATAAAAAAATATAAACAGGGCAAAAAAAAAACGAAAAAATAGAAAAAAGAAAGCAATAATTGACTTTATAAATTACAATTAATTTTATCTTTTCTTGTCGAGATAGAACATCTTTTACACATCCGTCGCATGCAGCTCGGCATGTTGTCAGTAAAATAACAAAACTCTAACGTACCAAACTCGAGAAATATCACAAATATTTAATTTTGTCTTTGCCAGGAATCGAACCCACTACTTCTGCGTCTAAATTGCACGGACTTAACCGCCAGACCGCGGAGAACGGATCTTGTACTATTAAGCTCATTTTATATTATTAAATTGATTGTCTATGTATGTTACAATGTTGGTCTCATATGAATCTTCCTAATGCATTTCCGGCGTAAGTGCTAAAGTTTATAGTTTGGAAATTATGACGTCTGCGCTCGAAATGTTTGCTTCATTTCATATGACTATTACAGCTAAGTTACTGTATATGCTGAAGTTATTACTGCATACGAGAATAATAATCATATTTAACATTAAACTGTAGTAGTTACATAAAGTTTAGGCTAAATAATGTTTAACTTATTTTTATCTAGTTTTTTTTCTTGTGTTCTCTTCTCCCGATGGATGATGAATGAGATGATAGGGAAGGCAAAGGGTCTAGCCCATACAGCCAAGTCTGACGTAATATATCTTTCTTTTCAATGAGTTAATGAGGTCATCATCAAATTCCAGATGCTGCAGAATTTATTGCTTTCTTGGAGTCACTCGCGGCACCATAGCTCAAACACGTCGGGTAAAATATGGGAGTTGACAGCGCGGGAAAACCGCAAAATTTAAACTGCAACTTGTGCCCCATATTTAAAGTCCAATTTATCGTTTTCCATAATTATTCACATTGTAGCACATTATTAAACAAAACAACACCACTTTTGACCAATAATATCCACAGCAAATTAATTTACAAAACAAAAACTTGCACTTGACATATCTACGCAAAATGGCGCGAAGAACTCTTTTTTTTGTGTTCTCTTCTCCTGATGGATGATGAATGAGGTGATAGGGAAGGCAAATGGTCTAGCTCATACAACCAAGTCTGACGTAAGACATCTTTCTTTTTTATGAGTTAATGAGGTTATCATCAAATTCCAGATGTTGCATTTTATGCTTTTCTTGGAGTAAATCGCGGCATTATAGCCCAAACACGTCGGGTAAAATATGGGAGTTCACATACGGGTAAAACGGCAAAAAAAAACCCTAGCACTATATTTTTTGCAGTTGTCACAAAACTTGAGTCCTAGACCCTCACTGTTGAAAATGTTCATGTACAGCCCCTAGAGCACCGAGACCTAGACCCTCACTGTTAAAAATGTTCATGTACAGCCCCTAGAGCACCGAGACCTAGACCCTCACTGTTAAAAATGTTCATGTACAGCCCCTAGAGCACCGAGTCCTAGACCCTCACTGTTAAAAATGTTCATGTACAGCCCCTAGAGCACCGAGTCCTAGACTCTCACTGTTGAAAATGTTCATTTACAGCCCCTAGAGCACCGAGTCCTAGACCCTCACTGTTAAAAATGTTCATGTACAGCCCCTAGAGCACCGAGTCCTAGACCCCTCACTGTTGAAAATGGGCGTTCCAGAAACTTCTGGAGAATTTAATCTACATATACTGCCTCCGTGGTCTAGCTTAACCGCTATTTTCCGCCCGTGGATTTAGGCTATCTCGATCCCGAGTTTGGTACGCTGGAGATGTCAACGAGCTTGCCACTTGTCATGATTGGCCTATATAGTAAAGTTGGCTAAATGTGAATCCGCTTCTTTATACGCGTGGTTTTAGACCACCCCCGAAGGGAAACGGTCGTGATGATATTTTACTTTACTTTTATAAGCGACGCCGCGCTGCCTGGCTAGACGTTCATTTAAATAAAATAAAAATAAGAAGCGCCTGAAGTTATAGTTATACCATCTCTTTTGGCCTTTAGTGTCTGTAGTTCTTGCTGGTATAGTAGGGATGGCTTTTTTTTGTTCCGTTCAACTATTTTGTTTTTTCTTGCCTGTATTTTTTAATATAATTACAAAAACTACTTATAAAGTAAAAATTAAAATAAATATAAATAAACCTAATAAAAAAATAAAAAAGTCCTCTAGAGACGATCCTTCGGGGATAGTCCCAAGAAGACTGGCAATATTTCTCATCTGTATAGCGAAGCTAATACGTTGGCAGAAATAATTGCCCGCTTTCCTGTCTCCTGACTTTTTCATTAGCCGTTTAGATAGGTCCTCGGCCAGACTCTTGGCTGAGGGTCAACATGGGCCCACCGTTGGCTTTGAAATAAATATATACTAAAAAGAGATAACACCGCGTCTTGTCGTCTCCTCCGGTGACAAGAGGACTGGCTCTTTCTTCGTCCAAGGAATCAGTATTGCAATTCAGCGGGGAAATGCAGCCAGCGTTCTTGCCACCATTCCGCGCGGACGGGACTTATATCCCTATCCTTATTTTTCGTCAAACAAGGAGGCTATCACCTTCGTGAACAAATTTGCAGAGAAGAATGCCGAGTACTATTCGGACGGGTTAAAGAGATGGGAGCATCGTTGGGAGAAGTGTGTAGAGTTACAAGGAGAAAAAATTACTTGTAAATATTTATCTTTGTTAGGTCGGAAACTTTTCAGACCACCCTCGTATTAATATTTATTTTAAGTATTTTATATTTTGTAAATATATACTTATGTTGTATGAATGGTTTCATATTAATTCTTCCATATTAGGATGGAAACTGGAAGCTGTTCCTTGCCATACTTTATATTACACTGTATATTATGTACACCACCACCCCCAACAGGGCCGCCGGCACCGTCCACTGAAGCTTCTCGTACTCCTCAGAAGGTGGTCACAGTACCTGATGGATACTTCTATGACCATAAGAAGATGAAGATACGGAAGCTTTAGATTAATTAATTTTATTATTCTTAAGTTAATGATATTTTTTTATGTATTTTAGTTGTAAGGTATTTATCTATGGGCCATCTGTTGCCTGATAATAATCATTTTATTATTATTATATTTATTATTATTATTATATATGTCATCACCATTTGGCCAGGTATTTGAGTATTATATTGTTTACTTTTATATTGTTTTTGCATTACATCCAAATTCGGACGTAACGTGGACGTGGTGACAAATGAGAAATATACAAAAATAAAGATAGTAGGTCTTTACGTATACTCTTGCCATCGACTACCAGGACCCCTGGACTACCAGGCGCTCGTTGGATGTTTCGCCACGACGAATCCGAAAAAAGTAAAAATGCGTGATTGTACAGTCGAGAAAAGACGTTGTCTGATAGTTCCTTAAGTATGGATTTGTTGGTTCTGAACTCCGTCCATGATATGCCCAACATTATTCCCCAACGCCACATCTCTAAAGCATTCATTCTTTTTTTTCTGTTCCACGTCTCTGGAGCATACAGAAAAATGGGAAACACAAGAACAGACGGATTTTAGCAACGTTAACGTTTCGGTTCCTCCATATCTTCTTCAGCTTGTCTATATCCATTGTTTAACTATGATCCCAGATAAAAGTAAGATTGAAAACACATTATTATTAATAGTAATATTCCTAGGTTTGCTAAAATCGTGGCCACTATAACATAAACGGATGTCGTGTTCATCTCTCGTAGCAAGTTAAGCAATAAACAATAGCGTACGTCTTCACTCGTGGAAATTGGAACGAGGCCTGATGCCATATGTCACTGGAATTTCACTTCCATCGTTAGACAATAAATCATGAGGATTTCATTTGCCAACATTGTAGAATCATGATTTTACGTACTGTAAACAGGAACTAGATGTAATAAAATTGAATTGGTAGATTCTCTATACACCAAACGTCTAGTTACTACGACCGTTTCCCTTTCGGGGTGGTCAGAAACCACGCTTACGAATAAGCGGATTCAGCCAACTTTACTATAGGCCAATCATGACAAGTGGCAAGCTCGTCGATGTCTCCAGCGTACCAAACCCGAGAAATATCACAAATAAATTAAATATTAATTACATGTATATATTTACATTAATAAATATTTTTGTGTTTTTTAGGAATCGAACCCGGTACCTCCGAGTCTAAATCCACGGACTTAACCGCTAGACCACGGAGGCAGTGTGTATAGTATAGTTTAGTTTTATTTATAATTAGTTCCTATTTTATTTTTATTTTTTATACTTCGATTAAATGAAATTAAATGATTAATGAAGGGAGTGAGAGTCACATTTATGACTGTTAATCAAAGTCAAAAAGTCAAAGTCAAAATATATTTATTTACGTAAACCTATTACAGGCATTTGTGACACGTCATTATTTAAATTATTTAGAATTTGCTTAGCTGTTAGCAGACGACTAACAGCTAAGCAAATTCCAGTGACCTGTTAGTGTTTAATCTGACCGAGAAAGGAATCTGCAAGGAAAACTCAGCTATAGCAGATTTACAAATGAAACAAATACAGAATTACACAACAACAATAAATAAATATCTTTCAAATTCACCCATGAGATTATAAAACCTGGTACAGTGGTACCCCACCAGGTATGTTAGAATTAGGACTTGCCTGTGTGCAACCCGAAAGCTGACAAATAATATACAAATAATCATTGTACCTCTCTTTACATTTTTAGTATTTTACCAATCATTGTCGGTCTACTGGACTTCAACAAAGCTACAGCCATACACAATCCCTCCTAATTTACCAACGCTGGGTAATTGTGAGTAACATACAAAACTCTCTCTTTGTTATTGGTGGGAACTTGGGAATACTCGACGTACGTAGCTGTACGAAACTTTTGTATATATCGGACCGTCAACTGTCTATAACTGACCAATGTAAATTACTATCAAATGTATTATCAAAATCAAAAAAAAAAACACAAATAATTTATTCAGTAAATAGGCAATATTTTTAGCACTTTTACACGTCATAACAGTTTTATTACATTTTATATTTATAATTTACATAATATATACATTCAAAATATTTACTACTGATTAAAACAGAAACATAATATTAGCTGAACAACTCAATAATAGGTAATGGATTTATAAATTACTGGTCAGGAACATTAGATACCACCTCGTCAAATTATAAGTATTCTATTTATTGAAATTATAATAAATAGCAGCTGTAAATTTGCATTGTCATACTTAATACTAAATTATACTTTTCTAATACCAAATACCTTACAGTAGTAATGATAAAAAATAAACAAATGTCAAAAACATTTCAACTGACTTAAGTCTCAAAAAAAAATGTTATACATACATTAAAAATATAAATAACAGTGATAATTAAATAACAAATAAAAAAACTATAATAATAATAATAATGTCATAATTACTTAGGATAAAATTATAATGTCAATGGTACAATAAATTAAAAATAACATATTTTGCTGCTGTAAATAGACGTTGTCAATCTACATACAAATTTATAAGAGTTATAATTAATTATTAATGTCTTAACATTTTATAATGTTATTTAATTATATTATTTCTCAAATAGTACCTATATTCATTCTAGATTATGGGCAAAACGACAAATTACCAATAATTAATTTACAAAATATAAAATAAATTTAATATTAATACTAAGGATAGGGATATAAGTCCCGTCCGCTTGGAATGATGGCAAGAACGCTGGCGGCATTTTCCCGCTAAATTGCAATACTGATTCTTTGGGAGCGGAGAAAACCGGAGGAGACGACAAGACGCGTCGTTACGTTTTTTTAAAACTTTCTTTTCTATAGCAAACGGCACAAAAATGTAATCTTTTAATATACTTACATACTTGCGCCGCTTGCTGGACTCCGCATTTTCTGCCGCAGCTCCCGCTTATGCGCTGTCCCCCTGAGATACGACGCGGCGAGGGTTTAGTGACAGACCACTTTATTATTGATATTAACTTGACCAATTTAAGTGACCTGTGATCCAAATAATTTGCCCTGTCAGTTCACGTATAGATTCCATTATTAACAGAATGCAAAACGCATCATGAATGGTTGTACACAATGATATAATTTGCGTAATGGACCGGAAAACTACTTTCTCACGCCTCACAATGTCATTGTTGTACTTATTATTTGTATTTAGGATTTGATCCCATTGGTTATTATTTATTCTAAGCACTAAAATTATGTAGTTAATAAATATATTAATATTTATGACATTACGATCTTGCCACTTATCATGGTGGGAAATAGTAAGATTGGTCAAATTTAAATCCGTTCTTCAAATCCCGCAACTTCGTGATCTGATATGGTCGTAATGAATTCAGAATTTGATCCCATTGGTTATTATTTGTTGTACGACATGTGACCTTGCGCCCACCTGATGGTAAGTGGCGCGCATGGTCCATGAATGTTAGCAACTGGAATCAGACACTCATGTCTGACATCAGTCTCTAACACTATGCCGGCTTGACTAGATGCCTTTTCACACTTCGCTTAGAGGACTCCAGGTTATAGGAAAGTGGAAACACAGAGGCTGGAAGAGCATTCCATATCTTTATTGTCCCCAAACTTATACGTACGCGAAGGGATGGTGACTACAGTATGTGGGTGCATATTCTGACCTGTGCGTGTGGTTCGGTTGCGGAATTAGGTTATAGAACTCTTCAGAGCACTCACCGGTACTATAGCCGTTAGAACACGCTCAAAGAAGCTACATCTCGGCGAAGCAGCAGGGATTCGAGCTTGCCACTTATCATGATGCAAGGTTGGCTAAATTTAAATCCCGCAACTTCGAGATCGGATACGGTCGTAATGAAATGATTATTGGTTTGGAAGTCTAATTGTTTTTAAGACAAACAATAAACGCTGGCGGGCGCTATATTCATATCAATATATATATATATATATACCTAAACTATTTTTGTGCTATGTAGTAAGTTTATGACTTAATCAAACCGGGTACAAACAAACTTGTAATATCTTAGAAAATATTGGATTGTTTGAACGTAAAGGTTGGTTGTTAGAAAATGCCTGGCCATTCAGCCCGCCTATGTACAATTTTAGTGCAATAAAGTATTTAAAATAAATAAATAAAAGAGTGATGCAAAACACTTTTTTTTCTTTTTTTTATACTTTATGAGCCCACCTGATAGTAAGTAGCGCGCAAGCTCTATGAATGTTAGCAACTGGAATCAGACACTCATGACTGACATCAGTCATCAACACTATGCCGGCTTGACTAGGCATGACGGCAATTTGAGCCTGATCCCGAAACGTGTGGATATACTTTACTGGGTTTATCGGCACGAACAGTGAATACTTTCACGCGCCGGCAGACTGTGCAAATGGGGTGTATCAGGCAAAGCTTTTTTATAGATGTCGCTAGCGGCACTGGTACCTTGTTTACACCTATGTCGGCTCATTTTTTTAATATTTTCGTATTTTTTTATTTTTATAACAGAAATCAAATTTTAACTTAACGTTACCTAACTTAAAATACGAATTAGGAAAGCAAACACCGTCTTTAAAAAGAAAAAAAAGGTTTAACTAATAGAACGGCAATTTTGAGATCACCATATCTTTGACTTCGCTTGGAAATCTCGATTTGTACGCTTAAAAGCTGCTCACTTCGGTAATATATCTAGAAAATAATAAATTTCGTAATAAAAATACAAGTTTTCTATGCAACTGACAGTTCTATTAAGTACCATCTATCATGCGCCATCTATCGTGATAAAAAGTTAGTGATACACCCCATTACCACCACCTATTTAATATTAATTAATACCCAGAGTATATGTTTATTAGTGTAGAGACATCTTTACAATGTCCATTCAAAAAAGATACCTACATATATTACGTGTATTACTGTGTTATGTAGTAAGTTAATGACTCAATCAAACCGGGTCATAGCACATGGTCAATTCAGTCCGTTGACACTACCTTATTTGCATTAAGTCTTGTTTATCTCCAAACCTGTCTAGAATATTTATACTAATAAAATGGTTTTAGAAGTCCATAACACACTTAAATACTCGTACATATGATACTAGTTTATGACCACTTTATTATATTAGTCAGCTAAAAAAACTCTTTGATTGATTACATATCGTTCTCAGATGATATCGTCATCATCACAACCCTAGTTTTTATTTTTATACACTAGCACGACGTGTAAACTTGCGCCTACCTCATGGTTAGCGGCGCGCAAGGTCCATTAATGTTATCAACTGGAATCAGACACTTATAGCTCACATCAGTCCATAACACTGCTGGCGTAACTAGATGCTTTTTTACACTTCCCTTGAAGAACTCCAGATTTATTTATTTATTTGGAACAACAGAAAATACAATATTATCAAATTTTACACAATACATAAGACCATGAATGGATTCACAAGTTATACATACATATATATCTTCAATCCAGGTTCCTTGCGGAGTAGGCAGGGACAATTGAGCGCCATTTGTCACGATCTCGACATACCTCTTTCGCTTCTGCGACATTCATCAACCTCTTCATACATGCCCTTTTGTTTCGATGGCGTTTTATTGCACCTTTAGCTATTGTTTTATTTATTTGGTCGTGATAAGTGAGTCTTGGTCTGCCAGGGCCTCTTTTACCCACAACTTTCGCATTATATATCTGGTTCGTCAATCTCTCTTTAGTCATCCTTTCAACATGCCCGAACAATCTTTTTGTCCCTATGGTTTCTTTCATATCCACCTTTTGGCGTATTTATTCATTACGTATGCGGTCCGTCAAAGTGACACAGCTAATCCGACGCAACGACCTCGTTTCCACTGCATTAACTCTACTCTCATGCGTATTCTAATATATTCACGTCTCGCTTACATACATCCAGTGTACATAAAAAGAGAAATCTACTTTGAAGACTATCAATCAAAAAAGTGAATAAATCTATGAAAATTGACAAAACCAAGACAATAATTACACAAACATAAACAAAAAAATTATTTGTGTTATTCTTTTTTGTTTAATTGAATTTCTATATCTTTTGGTTGTATTTCTTGTTTTTTCTGCTTTTCTTTGACACCTTAGTATCAGTAATAAAGTATGTTTCATAATTTGGCCAATGTATAAACTCAATTATATACTAACCTTTATGTTGTGTAATGTGCTGTGGAATTGAATGAATAAATAAATAAATAAAACAATAACACACAATTATATTTAATTCACCAATAGATAAGAAAATACAGACGGAAGAAAATATGTATTCATTCCTACCCAACAGCCACAGACATCAAAGCAACAAAGCGAATTTAATGTGAAAAAAGCTAAAAAAATAGGCTACAATAAGTTGAAAAAAAATACGTCGAAGTCATTAACTTTCTTTTTACTTTTATTTCCACCGAAATGTGTTTTTCCACCGAATGGGATGTGCGAGGAGAACATCACTCTCTAGCCAGCAGCGTGGCGAGTAAAGTATCATCACGACCGTATCCCTTTCGGGCCAGAAACCACGCTTATAAATAAGCGGATTCACATTTAGCCAACTTTACTATAGGCCAATCATGACAAGTGGCAAGCTCGTCGATGTCTCGAGCGTACCAAACTCGAGAAATATCACAAATAAATTAAATATTAATTAAATGTATTAATCGTGCTACTGCATTAAAAACAAAATTAATAGGAATAAATAAAAAATACTAATAAGCAGAAGTAAATTGGTTGAAGGACTGTAAATTATGTGTGTACTCTGTATGTGAATGCGCATGTGTGTGCGCGTGGGTGTGTTTACCTATGTGTGATCTATGCGTATACCATCATTGGCCAAGTCTTGGTCTTGCATGAAAACAGCTGGTCTCGGTCTTGGCTTTGTTCTTGCACTCCGAATCTTGGTCTTGCGTAAGACTCTTGCTCTGACTAAAATTATATATTTGTTTCTTATAATAGCAGTAAGTAAGACTTTAATGTCTGCTCGCCAACTAGTATCTCGTGAACTATACTATTTCCATTTCTTTATTATCTCGATGACAGTCCCTGTAGAATGTAACTGCGCATATCACACAAAAATAAACTTTTAAATGCGAGGTATAAAAAATACGACAACTGCCTAATTTTGTTCCTTTATCCCATATAATATTCATCCAAGACAAATTGAGTCCATATATGCAGTATTTTTTTAAAAAAGTACGATAAATAACCAACATTTTAATAAAGTTACATTCTATGGCAATATGAATAGTGATGTTATGATTGAAATATCTATATTGTATCGATATTGTATATAAATTTGTGACGTCACAGTTGTAACTGAAGGTTTAGACTGCATATTTTAAACTTAAAAATATTATTAATTTCAACATTTTTATACAATAATGATCCTTTTTTATCATATTTTATGTATAGCGATATTTTAATGAATTGATTCTTTACCACTGTCACCATGCCTATTGTAATAAGTATAGCTGTTGTAAAATAAGTAGGTATAGGTAGGTACTCGACAATGAAACGAAATAATTATAACAACAGGTAATTTTTATTTATTTTAATCAAAATCTGATAAATCATCATTGTCACTCGATGAGTTCTCCCCAACATTTATTATAAGTTCCTGTTCTTCTAAATTATCGAATGCCGCATGAATTTCCCAATCCGGCATTATAGTATTTTGGGTTCTTCTCACAATATTTTCCCAGTTTTCGGCAGTTACTTCTGCACATGCATTTTTTAATAAATCTAACATCTTGTTTGTCGAAAAAGGGGGATGGGTATTGTTTCTAGCGGCGTGTTCTTTGATTTGTGCCCATATTAGTTCTATAGCATTGTACTGGCAATGATACGGCGGAAGTCGAAGAACCCAATGACCACATTCGGTAGTCGTCGATAACATATCTTTTAGGGAGGCTTTTTATCGATTTTAAAATATTTACTTGTAATAAAGTATATATATATTGTACTTTTAATAAAGTATATATATATATAATCGATTTCATTACTTATTTGGCCACAACACTACAACTATCAAATTAGATCTGTCATCGAGAAAATAAAGAAATGGAAATAGTATAGTGGTCTGATTTACTTAAAATTTGAAATGGTTATGAATCTTGTTGACGAAAATGTATACAGAGGTTGTAACCAAAACTCTGTAGGTAGCAAAAAAAATCGTCAGTGCCACATCGGAAAACTAGTTAATTTTAAAGATATTTCAATTCATCTACTGTAAGGGTTCGATATTTTTAACTCTACCCTAAAGAGACAGACACGAATAGTTACTAAAATAAATATGTATAACAAGTAAAAAATATATATATTTTTAACAAAAATAGGAAAATAATGACTCTTGCGAGAATAGGGTTAGTCTTGGTATTGGTCTAGCTAACATATTTGTGGTCATGTCTTGAAGACTGCAAGACCAAGATTAGGAAACACTAATTATTTGACAAAAGATTGTCATTTAAAAAAATGCTCTATTCACACCTTATGAATAGCTCTAGCTACGTTAGTAAGTTGTATTTATGTATAATATTGTGTATATATTAGTATTTAGTATATTGATAATATATTACATATATGTACTATAATTAACTTCAAATAAATATTTTTGTTAGCTGTAAAAAAAATAAAAAAAAAAAACATATAATCCGCCTTTGTACTTTGTGCAATAAAGTTTTTAAATAAATAAATAAATAAAAATTATAGTGAACTTACCTAAATATGAACCCGTTTGAGTTCCTAAACAAAAACGTGGGTTCTGACTACCCTGAAGGGATTACGGATGATGATGTTGAATGATAATTGCATTTTAGCCACAAAAAGATATCCGTCGATTACGCGTTAAAAAGGTAGCGAGTACCGATTAAAAAATATGCATAAATAGTAATTATATCAAAGAAGTTGCGGTAAGTTACGTTTTTGCTGACCTTCCTCCGTTTAATGTTTCGTTTCGTTACTCAAGAATATGTGTGTTTATTTCACAAAAACTTGATCACCTCAAGATTTCTTAACAACGCGCGTTCAATCAAACCAATTGAGTTTTTATTTTGAGAAAAATATAAAAAGGACAATTTTTTTTTTCATTACATCCCCTAGAACACAGAGTTCTAGACCTCCACTGCTGGAGATGGGCCTTCCAGAACATATATTTGGAGAATTTGGCCTACACTCGCCACGCTAGCCAGACGGCTTGGCAAGGAAATGATGTCAATTTTTAATGACAATTTATTAACGATTCCACAATTTGGTATTAGTGGAACCGTGACCGACGGCTTAACGAGCTCCGAGGCACGTGGTGTTGTTAATCTATAACAAATGTACGTAAGAAAAGTGCATTTCTCATTGGTACATGCCGGGTGGGTTTGAACCGACCTTTGAAGGATTCAAGGAACGCGTTTTTACAACCGAGCCACCACCACGTTTAAGAGGACAATATATATCGGTTAAGTCAGTTGATTTTCTGTCGGGATACATATACATATGCCTTTATACAGCCACGATTTTTTTTTTTTAAATTTGATATTAAATTATAATTATTTAGATTGTAAGTTGACACGGCCTTTATACAGCCACGAAATTAATTTAAATTTATTATAATTATACATTATGTTATAATTATTTAGATTATAAGTTGACACGGCTATAATGCCTCGAATTTAGGTTAAGCTGCATTGCTTATGGTCGGTCTATCCATAATTTAATTTAATCTTTTTATTTATTATTTTAATAATATTGTAAAAATTTGACAATATCCGAGTGTTACATGTGAACCATATGGAAATAAATATTTTGAATTAATTGATTTTATTTACTTGTGATATTTCTAGAGTTTTTGGTAATCTAGAGACATCGACGAGCTTGCCACTTGTCATGTGACTAAAATTAATTGTTAATCCGGTATTTTAAAGCGTGGTTTTTAACCACCCATGAAGGAATACGGTCGTGGTGATACGCTACTTTTTATGTAGTTATAAATAAGAATAATTAATATTAATCCCTTCCCACCTTCAAGGAACTTCTATTAGAGCTGGTTTTGGAACAAGCGCAGATGAGCAAGCGTCGAAAATATGAAACGATTTGCAATAGTTACTTTTTTTCGGCGTTTGCTGTAGAAACGATGGGCCCGTGGGGATCGGAACTGAAAGCATTTTTATAAAGAAATTGTCCCAAGGCTCATTGACGTCCCTGGTGACAATAGGGCTGGCAGTTTTTCCCCCAAAAATTAGGTATCATAATTCAAAGAGCAAATGCTAGTGTATTGGGCTCCATGCCACAAGACAGCGATTTGGAGGAGCTATTTTTTTGTAAGTATTTAATTTTTATTTTCTATGCATTATTATTATTGTATTTTTTTTAAGTTAATTTTTGATTTTTTTGTAATATAGTTTATTTAATTTAAGGTTTTGTATGAAATAAATAAATTTATAATTAAAAAAAAAAAAAACTTTACAATATATTTATTATTATATAATTAATAAATCTAAATTATTAGAAACGTCTCTCTTTTCTTAAGTTAAAATCAATAAATAAAATCTATTTAAAAAACACTCATTTTTTTACTTTTTTGACCAAGAAACCTTTAGTATAGAAGAGCAGTGATGGCTCGGCTCCTTCACTGTTTAGTTTGTAAAGAACCTTTAAATCCAATAAGTACACTTTATTGCGTACATTTGTACAATTCAACTCCTTGGCCTTGCGCAGCTTGAGGTTGTCAGCAGAAACCCCCCCCCGTGCTGGACGGAAAATGGGGCTAAAAAAAATAAAATACATACAACAAATACAAAAGCTAAAATACATCTCGCATCCCACACCTGCCAAGTTTTCAAGGCTCAACAGTCATGCCGTCGGGTCTCTTGTCATCGCTTTGCGCAATCCTAGAGCGTTCTAGAATCGCAGGTACTTTAGCAATGACTAAGCCCTTCAAATAATGGTTGAGAGCCGCGTGACGAGGAATGCGGCTGGCATTTCCAGCACAAGAAATCCCGTGGTGTTCGAGATGTTCCACTGGTTCCCCACATCGTCACTTTCCTAGTAGGTAGATACCAAATATTATTACAATGTATACATAACTTTATACTGCCTCCGTGGTCTAGCGGTTAAGTCCGTGAATTTAGACCCGGAGGTACCGGGTTCGATTCCTGGTCTGGACACAAAAATATTAATTAATGTATATAAATACATTTAATTAATATCTAATTTATTTGTGATATTTCTCGAGTTTGGTACGCTGAGACATCGACGAGCTTGCCACTTGTCATGATTGGCCTATAGTAAAGTGGTTTCTGACCACCCCGAAAGGGAAACGGTCGTGATGATACTTTTTACATAACTTTATGAGCCTTTAGAAATATTCGATCTGGTGCATATCTAGGTTGCAAGAGCTACATGCATCGATACCTTACTGTTACACTATATTTCAACGACATTCTGCTATCGAACTCTGCTAACAACTCCGACCGATTCATTGCGCTTTGCGAATGAATTCTGATAATTATATTCTGTTGCGCGAGACGCAATGGATTTGGTAAAAATGCAATTGCCGATGAGATATGTACAAACAGAATTAAATAAAAAGAAACATTACCTCATCATCACATTGGTAATATTAAAAAAAAACAAAGTCGAAGGCTAGGTTTTACGAAAAACAAAGTCTCTGTAAATCTAACGATTAAAGTTAAAAATGGCGTCGTTCGACACAATAATTTATTTAATTTATTTGTGATATTTCTCGAGTTGGTACGCTAGAGACATCGACGAGCTTGCCACTTGTCACGATATGGGCCTATAGTAAAGTTGGCTAAATGTGGCTCCACTTCTTTAAAAGCGTGGTTTCTGACCACTTCGTAAGGTTTTAATACAAATAATAATTATTAGAATAAATTAGTAAATTAATATATTCAAATTAATATAAATTACTATTAATATAAACTACCCAATAATAAAAGCTAAAACAAAAAAATATATATGAAAAAGTTGCTCCAAATAACTATAATACCAATAGGTAGGCATAGTGCCAAGGATACTGGCAGGTTTGCCACGTTGAATGGCAATGCTGACTATTTATAGACCTTTTAAAATGTAATACTTTCTTTTGCTAAATATATGTCAACATTTCACACGATAATTTAAATAAAATAATGTTGATTTAAAACCGGTCTTCTTGGTCTGACATGACACCTTCAAGGTTGAAACAAATCATGAAATCCTTATCATTCGCGCAACCAACATCGGTCGGCCCAGTACTCTTTAGCACATTTTTTCTTTATTTATTTGGTTATTTTTTCGTAACAATGGTTAATTATTATTTTACACTGGCAGCGCTGTTCTGTGTATTCCAATCGGCGTTATTGGAAAATCCTTTGCGTAAGTATTTTTTAAATTTAATAAAACCTATATGTGTATAAATAGTACTAGTAGTAAAGTAGACTGAATTGATTGTATTATTAAAAAAAAAAACATCACAACCGTTTCTCTTCCGGGGTGGTCAGAAACCACGCTTTTAAAGAAGCGGATTCACATTTAGCCAACTTTACTATAGGCCCATCATAAGAAGTGGCAAGCTTGTCGATGTCTCTAGCGTACCAAACTCGAGAAATATCACAAATAAATTAAAGTGGGCTGGTTCTTTTCTCGCCCAGAGAATTAGCATAGCGATTCAGCAAAGAAATGCGGCCAGCATTCTAGCCACCATGCCGCGCGGATACGATTTATATTTAAATTTGGTTTTTTAAGTATATATATTTAATTAATATATAGTTTAATAAATTAAATAATTTATTGTGACCCGACCAAGAACCCAACCTGTTCCACGTCTAAATCCACGGCCTTAACTCCTAGACCACGGAGGCAGTAAGTATTTTGTGTATTATACAACACATAACTGTAACTGTTCCAATCTTATTTATAAACAATAGAGAGGGCTGATGATGGCGATGATGAACGTTAGTATTAGTGGAACCGGGACCGATCGGCTTAACGTACTCTTCGTAGCACGGGAACGATGGTGAAGGAGTCACATTTCTAAAAATTTCATGGATAAATCTCTAACAAATGTACGAAAGAAAAATGTTTTATCTCATTGGTACATGTCGGGATTTGAACCGCTATCTTTATTTAGAGGATTTGGCCAACACTCGCCACACTGGCCAGACGGGTTGGCGAGGATCTAATGTCATTTTTAATGCCAGTTTATTAACGATTCCACAAAATTGTATAAGTGGAACTGGGACCGACGACTTAATGTGCTCTTCGAGACACGGGAACGGTGGTGTTGCAAATGTACGTAAAAAAAGTGTATTTCTCATAAGTACATGCCGGGCAATTACAAATCAATTACCTTTTTTATCTTTTCAGCAAGTTACATACATCCGTGTGAGATTTTAACGGACGAATGCTTGACCAAAGCCACAATAGATGCCATTCCTGGGTTGGTAAAAGGGATCCCAGAGGTTGGCATCCCAGTCTTAGACCCCTTACATATGGCAGAAAATATCAACATGACCTTGCCAGGGAATTTGAAGATGACATTCAAAAAAGGAAAGATTATAGGACTCGGAAGCTGTTTGCCAACTAAAGTTTCGTAAGTTTGTAGTTTCATAGTCCTTTACTAAAGTAAAATTATCACCACGACCTTCGGGGTGGTCAGAAACCATTCTTAAAGAGGCGGATTTACATTTAGGCAACTTTACTATAGGCCATCATCGGCATGTACCAATGAGAAATACACTTTTCTTAGGTACATTTGTCATAGATTTACAACACCACCGTTTCCGTGCCTCGGAGAGCACGTAAAGCCGTCGGTCCCGGTTCCACTAATACCAACTTGTGGAATAAAAAATAAATTGTCATAATAAATTGACATCATATCCTCGCCAAGCCGTCTGGCCAGCGTGGCGAGTGTAGGCGAAATTCTCCAGATATATGTTCTGGAAGGCCCATCTCCAGCAGTGGAGGTCTAGTACGCTGTGTTCTAGGGGCTGTAATGAATAATGCTATAGGCCTATCATGACAAGTTTAAAAATGAATTATTGTGTCCCAACTAGGACCCGGTACCTCAACGTCTATATTCACGATCTTTACCGCTAGACCACGCAGGCACTCATTGTCTGACTGTTGAACTCAGTGACAGCAGGGGGTGGAAACTTTTTTTTTTACATACTAACACGACATGTGACCTTGCGCTCTCCTAATGGTAAATGGCGCGCATGTTAGCAACTGGATTCAGACATCAGTCCCTAACACTATGCCGGCTTGACTGGGCATGACGGCAATTCGAGCCTGATCCGAAACCTGTACCACTTTACAGCACTGTGAATACTTTATAGGGTTGAACGGCACGAACTGGGGATACTTCCCCGCCCCGGCAGACTGGGTAAATTACCACCATCAGTCCGCCTACCATGTATTAAGAAATTAAAACAAGCTTTTTTTAAAATTTGACCGGCGCCGCCTAGTAGTTAGCAGGGAGAACTAAAATCTTGTCTGTGGTTGTTATATAGAGTTGTCATTCATTCATTTATTCAATCAATTGGTTCAATACATTCAACATGTTAGCCATTGTTGTCAACAAGCGCACTAAACAACCTTAGTAAAAAAAATATTACAATATTATATCTACAATATTTACGACTATATATCCCATGGGGACCGTCAGCGAGGCGCTTGGCCAAGGAGTTGTCAAAGCGTCTGACAGAAAGGTTTGGAGACTGGAATGCTGGCAATTATTTATGCCAACGTATTAGGCTCGCCATACAGAGGGGAAATGTTGCCAGTCTCCTTGGGACGTCTCTAGAGGACATTTTTATTTATAGTTTAGTTAATTTTTTAATTTTATTATTTAGGTAGCTTTTAATTTATATTTAATGAATATAACTTACTTCTTTAATTTATTTTATTAGTTTACAATATCTTATATACATACTGTGTATGTTTTTAATACCTGCCCATGTATCGTATGGTAAAATAGTAACAAAATAGTAAATACACAATAATTTGAAATTTCCGCACGCTGTTTATTTGTTGCGGGAACAAACATCGATTTTCGATTATAAATAAATAAAATGCGTTTATTTCGGAATAGTATCCATAGGGGTTAGTAACATAGTCTTTGCTTATTCTATATTAGTAAAAAAGAGGACATTTACTTTTTATATTTGCCTTGCCCTCCTGAGGCACTGGGCACATACATTTGAGTACCCAGTGCCCCATGATAGGGCAATCTGGCTTCTCACTAACTGCCCTCAAGATGATGTTGCCGCTCCCTCGTACTCTGTGCATCAACGACGCTATGCTATTATAAGATACTATTTGTATATTGAAGCTATACCTATAATAGAGAAAATTTACTCGATTTCTCAGTTATAAATTTAAATTACCTGGTCTTACTTATGAACAGCGTTGTATAAAATATCACGTCCTCCCTCTTTCGATCAGACGCGATGTAGCTGACCTGACTTTTCTCATTAAGATTGCCAGAGGTATCATTGACTGTCCAGAATTATTAGATATGATTGGTCTTAGAACATCAGTCCGTTGCTTGCGTGCTTCAGACCTACTATGTGTACCTCATGCTCATAGCAAATAGGCAAAATAGTTATATACCTAGAGCAGTATTTTTTACTGGCAGTTTTTATTACTTTTGGTTTTCTTTTTTGCTTGTATTTTTGTTATGTGTGGTAACTCTTAATTAGCTTGTAGTCATTATCATAGTATTTAATCTATTGTATTAGCTGTGAGTTACCCAAATAAAATAAAATAATAGTTATGCCATCAAAAACATAACTTGTAAAAAAACAAAGTCTTACAACTCAGTTCTTCTACCGTAAAAAGTTGTGAGATCAATGTTATACCAGCAGACCTATTCTGTTACTCAGTCGCAAACGTTAGATTGTCAAAATAGTGAATTCTGTTATTTACTACCGCTTTTAGCCCGAGTTTCTCCGATCATAGCCGACCTTACGTCAAAATAGCGTTTTCCACTATTTCAAAGGTCACCCATGGGGTTGCAACTTCAAATTCATTGGAAAAACGCGAATTAAATACTTAAATTGCCCGCCGCGAATTTTTTTTTTAACAATATTTATAATAATTAACTAAGATTATATATTTACAATAAACATAGTTTTATAACGCGCGATATAAGGCGCGGTGGTGGCTCGGTTGTAAGAACGCGTTCCTTAAATCCTACAAAGGTCGGTTCAAACCCACCCGACATGTACCAATGAGAAATACACTTTTCTCACGTACATTTGTCATAGATTTACAACACCACCGTTCCCGTGCCTCGGAGAGCACGTTAAGCCATCGCGGTCGGTTCCGGTTCCACTAACACCAACTTGTGGAATCGTTAATAAATTATCAATAAAAATTGACATCATATCCTCGCCAAGCCGTCTGGCCAGCGTGGCGAGTGTAGGCCAAATTCTCCAGATATAATTTCTGGAAGGCCCATCTCCAACAGTGGAGGTATAGGACGCTGTGTTCTAGGGGCTGTAATGAATGAAATAAATAGTTTTATAACACACATTAGGTAATAAATAAAAAATATGGCAAATACTAAAAGAAATATATAATAGTTTTTTTTTTAAATGAACGCATCGTAACGTCTTTTGCTGTCATTTAATAGCGTTTTACACCGACAGTTCCGTTATTTAAGGGATTCCACTATACTCGTATAACGTTGGCGCTTAGTAACATAATGAATACAGGTTGGTTAAATTATTTAGTCCCTACTTATTTAGGTACACAGGCTAACTTATTGCCGCTAGGCATTGTTACTAGTCAACCTTAGTGACAAATAAGAGCATTTGTTGTCTGAGGCAGATGCAAAATATGTATAACAGGAGCATTTATGTCTGTGAAAACAACAAAATAAATAAAACTAAATCTAATATACTATATATGTACAAATCAGTAGGTATACACTAAATAGACTACATACTATCATTATGTATAAATATACATAGGTACATATAAATATAATGTAGTATCATATATTTATATACTACTTACAGTTTCTGGGAGCTATTTAGAGACTGACTGTATGACTTAAGGGACCTTATGTCTTAAGTTACTAAGTATTTGGCAAACCTCACATCTTATAGTGACCATATCAATATTAATCTTAAATGGATAGATTGACTTGGCCATCGCATGAAAACACAATGTATCTTACAAGTAATTATATTAAATTAGATTGTTTAGTGCGATTGCCAAGCCAATCTATAACATACACGAGTATTAAGTTGTCCTTATGAGGCCCCACAGTGAGTCGGACATGCGAATGACAACTCTGGTTGGTTCCTTTAGACCGTGGTTCGTATCATTGATGATTTCGCGAATTTTCGAGTTTAAAAAAAAAACAAGACAGACTCTTTCGCTTCGTCGACATTCATCAACCTTTTTATATATGCCCTTTTGCAAATGCTCTTTACTGCACCTTCAGGCAGTGTTTTATTTATTTGGTCGTGATAAGTGAGTCTAGGCCTGCTCACAACTTTCGTATGTGAACCATCGGAGCATGCCTTTCCTTATTTTTGTCCCTACGCTTTCTTTCATACCTACCCTTTTCGGGGATGCGTATTAGGTTTGCCAAAGTGACGCAGCATGTCCGACGCAACGACCTCAATTCTACTCTCATTCGTATTCTGACATATCCACGCTTCTAATCATCAGTGTTGGTACCAACGTGGCATTTAATCCTAGAATTCAGCAGTCAGCTTCTTTCTTTCCTATATTACGTATGCGTATGTCGTCTGTCATAGTATTGCTTGTACACATCTACATGGGCAGACCTTTAGAATGCACACAAAAATGTTAATCAGCTCTCGTGAAATATTTGTATAATTACAAAGCCTACGTTATTTCGGTCAGGGACTGTGCAATAGACTTATGTTAAAAAGCCCCGTCACTCCTGCCAACATGTATGGACAAACGCGTTATTCTCCAGATTCGCGGTTCGAACTACACTTTTCTTACGTACCTTTGTTAGATTTACAACAACACCGTGCTCTGTCGCTATCAGTCTCGGTTCCACTAAAACCAACTTGTGTAATGTATTATGTAAAACAATATCTTTCGGACTACACTTTTATCATTTTACAAAAAATGAGGAATTAATATTTAAACAATTTAAATCAAATGTTTGACAACAGCCATATCGTGTTGCCATTTGAAAGTTTCCAAATAATTCGATTAACTTTCCTTAGATTCTATCAGGTCCTTGCCAACGAAATACATGTCTGGTGTTTCGCTGCGTTTTAGATTTAGTAATACAACTCTGACTTATTGTTTTTTTTTTTTTAATACCTACTGACAAAACAATATTATTACAGATAATATTTTTTTTTTAACTTAAACAAATAAGACGACATTTTCATGACAGACATTGACACACTTTTTATTATTAATACATGACAATATGTTTAACAGTGGAGGTAATAGGCGCCATGCGTGTTTCGCACATTTTATGACGAGCGTGTTGGGGTCCAATAAATTGTACGATAGACCAGTGCTTTATATAGATATCTGTGAAATAACTACACTTAGGTATTGGTTAAAAATCAAAGATATTTAAACCATAGATGCCGCTTCAGGTAGAAAATAAAATAGTAACTCGGTCCTTTGGCGCTTTACAGCCAAAACTTAGTGTCAAAAGTTCGTCACCTTCCTTTTAGGTTATCATGAAGAACAACGAGTTAAAAGAACCCGTAACTGGGAAAGCTTATTCCAAACCCTTTTACACGAGAAAACTGTAAATACGACAGGGCAGCTGAAGATCTCAGAGCTACTTTAAGCCGTTCGTATGATGGCTCATTAGGTGCAACGCAACTTTTGTTAAAAATACATTATTATTTATAGTAGTAAGTGTGTGCGAGAGGTCCATGAATGTTACATCAGTCCCTAACACTATGCCAGCTTGACTGAGCATGACGGCAATTCAAGCCTGATCCCGAAACGTGTGGATACACTTTATTGGGTTTATCGGCACGAAAGGTGGATACTACCCCGGCCTGGCAGACTAGGCAAATTACCACTATCCGCCTACCATCTGTTTGTTGTTCTCGTTGAGAGTATGTGCCATTTGCAATTATGTCAAATGCCAAGTTTTACTTTCAAGAAAAACTAATATTGTGCCATGCTGATATAAATAAAAAACACACCAAGAAAATAAATGTGAATCCGCTTATTTATAAGCGTGGTTTCTGACCACCCCGAAAGGGAAACGGTCGTGATGATTCTATACCAAAAAAATTACACCACTTGAAACAAGACATAGATACTAAAATAAAATCCATGTCACAAGTTACGGGCTGGCTTCGTTCTTTTATTTGATCTATTTATTGCTGGCCAATGCTACACCTTACTAAATTCTAGATCACTATTACGGTAGATACTGCAGCTCTAGTCGCAATATTGTTTTTTGTCTTCTTGTTAAAGTTATTTTCGTCTCTTATGGATTTTCCAATGAAAACATGACGTAGGTTCACTGTAATTTTTTTTTGTCAAACCGTAAGCCAACCGCGAACAAAAACGTTTAATCTTACATGACCCCAGGTTTGGGAAAAAACAACTTTTTATATAATCTTCAAAAACAAACGACAAATAAATGCTAATTAATAATAAGGACGACATCTCGGTTATTTTTTGCCTAATTTTTTACTTTCGTTCGTCGGGAACAAAAAGTTTTACAAATTAAAATCGTAAATAAAATATAACCATGTATTGACATAATGCAAAGACCGGTCACAAAATACCGTTTAATAAATCTAAACTTTCTCATTTCGATCGCAATCATTTGATGACAATAAAGAATGACAGCGAAGTAGAACTATGTCTTTATCCACAGTCCTAGATTTTCTGAAGGATTTGGCCTGCAATCGCCATGCTGGTCAGACGGGTTGGGGAGGCTCTGATGTCAATTTTAATGACAATTTATTATTCGATTTGGTATTATTCAAACCGGGTCACGGGATTTACAACGGTAGTGTTGTAAAGATACGAAACATATATGTAAGAAATATTTCTCATTGGCCTATGCTAGGGTTCCAACCGACTTTTAAAAAGGATTATAAGAAACAACTGAGCCAACACCTCTCTCAGAACTTATGTGCAGAACGTCAAAACACACACATCTAGGTATATATGTATGTAATGTATGGTATATATGTGTATTACGTTTGTATTGTGTATGTATATGTATTTTTGTATGCTAAGAAATTATGTTTATTTTAGTAATTAAAATATATTTTTTCACCTGCCCATCAACTTTCATGATTTCTAGAGTTAGCTGGTGAAGAATACCTTTTGGCGTTTTAGCTAGCTATGTTCTAGGTGTTTACGTAGAAAAAGTATTTACATAAATAAATAAAAGAACAGCTATCTACCCATCTATTATATTTAAGGACCGGTAGATTTTGTACAAATAAATATCAATGCCAATGGCCCGGTCATAATATATCTAGGTCTATTGTACCATCACCAAGTCAAAGTCAAGGTCAAAACAACTATTATTATTATATAATAGCAAGTGTGGCGAAACATTAATTAACACAACGAAATTTAAATATTTAATAAGGAAGGATACATAAATATTAGAGAGCATAAACAAATGTTAAATAAATGGTGTATTCCGTTTCGTATTAGTATTTATTTTTATTTTTTATTTTCATGGGTGTCTGATTCCAGTTGCTACCATTAATAGACCTTGCACACCACTTACCATCAGGTAGGCGCAAGGTTACATGTCGTGCTAGTATAAAAAAATACACCTCTCAATAAAGAGCTTTTTGTCTTTTGAGTTTTTTTTTTTAATTATATTTTTGTCGGGTAGTTAATTTTCAATGTTAAGTGGTGGTTTCTGTTGAGAGCCTCAAGTTGCTCAAATACGCCAACCTGTGCACATGGGAAACCTCAGCCAAGGGACTGGCCAGGAGTTATCAAAGCAGCTGACAGAAAGGTCTGGAGGCCGAAAGTTGCTATTTTTCTGTATAAAATTAGGTACTGCCTCCGTGGTCTAGCGGTTAATTCTGTGGATTTAGACTCGGAGGTACCGGGTTCGATTCCTGGTCGGGACGCAAAAATATTTATTAATGTAAATAAAAACATTTTATTAATATTTAATGTATTTGTGATAGTTCTCGTGTTTAGGTACGCTGGAGACATCGACGTGCTTGCCACTTGTCATGATTGGCCTATAGTAAAGTTTGACTAAATGTGTATCCGCTTTATACGCGGGGTTTCTGACCACCCCGAAAGAGAAACGGTCATGATATACTTTACTTCAAAAGTCTCAGACTTGAACAATCATTGAAAATATTGGATTGTGCTTCTTAAACCATGCTCTAAAGGACCTCATTGCAGAACCAATCGTTTAATATTCACGTTTACTATTAAAATTAAACACTGAGAGACTAAACTAAATATTTGTCGAAAACCAGGTCACGGCGAGAAAAGCGAACGTTTACGATGGACATGCACTGCAACCTTACCATCAAGGGGCAATACAGCCTTAAAGGAAGGCTCTTACTCTTCAACCTCGACACAGATGGAAACGCCAAAATAAAAATCAGTAAGTATCTACTTCATTTTAGAAATAATCAATCAAAAAAAAAATCAACCGAAAAATTCGATTTTTTGTTTGTAAAAAACTAATTTAAAATTATCGGTTTATAAAAATATATAAAAAATCGCTCTAAATCAGCCTTAACTTAGAATACTTTAAATTAACTCATTTCATACTCTCTCTTCATTACCAAGAAAGAAACACGGATGAATTATTAATTCGTACACCTTTAAAGGCTAATATGAAGGAATATTTTTTGGAAGTAAATGATCATCACATTGTTTCCCTTTCGAGGTGGTCAGAAAACACGCGTTTTAAAAGAATTACCACAAATAAATTAATATTATTTTTTAATAATTCATTTTGTTTTTTTCTTTATTTTAGTTGTATTTTTTTTATTTTCAAATAATTACTATTCATATTTTAGTTTTTTTTTTTAAATCATTGTACCTAACTTCCTTCGAATAAATCCTAAATATAAATTTGTTCAAAAAAAAAATTGTCCTTGTCAGGAATCGAACTCCACCTCCGCATCTAAATCGGAAAATACGGACTTAACCGCTATACCACAGAGGCAGGAGGAATAATTGTACTGCAACTAAACATATTTTTCTACTTAACACTCTGTGGTTTAGCAGTTAAAGGCCGTGGATTTAAACTCGAAGGGTTCGATGCCTGGTAGAGAACACATTTTTTTAAAATATATTAGGACAGAGTCTGGTACGTCATGATGGTATTGTAAAGTTGGCTAAATAGGTATCCTCAAGACGTCATAACTATCTGTATTATAAAACCAAAACAAACCATCATGCATTGTCATGTTGGCTAATTATTGGGTAGGTACAATGATTACATCCAATTATGTCACCGTGTTTCTCAGATCTTTAACTGTTTTATCATTAGACGCCATAATTATGCACCTTTAATGTGCATTGGGAAATTACCAAACATGTCAATTTACCACTTGTTTTAAATTAAACAAATATACGGTGTATTGATAAATATGTAAAGACAATTAATGCATCGATTTTACACAATTTTCATTACACGAAGTCGAATAAATATTATGATCTCACAGAAGAAATGATCAGGAACGGGTTCAAGACTCAGCTTTACGCAGTGGAAGTTGGTGCGAGAGGAGTTCCAGCAAAATTTTTGCATCACTTACTGAAAGAATTGGGCCTAAGCAGGTCTGCCGTCAATACATTTTTGGAACGAGCTTCCAAGACGGCATTAACGGAATCATACAGTATTTGGTTGGGTAGGGAGTAGTATGGTAGATGATGAGCGTATTATCGAGCAATAAAATAAAAAAGGGAGGCCTCCTTTTCTTAAACCAGCCTATTGTAGGTCGCAAGCCCGAGACACCATTCTTCTCGTCTCTTACCCACACACGCTGGACCCGGCACCCGCACGGTGAATAAAGAAAGGCGGTTGAATAAAAAAAATTGTCAAACTATTTTTTTTATATGTATTTTCTTATACTGAGCAAGATATGTGACTTCACGGCCACCTGATTGTAAGCAGTACGCGAGGTCCAAGAATTGAAGCAACACCAGCCTCAGAAGACAGACATCAGTCCCTACCACTATGCCGGCCTATTAAGATGCTTATTTAAACTTCGCTTAAAGGACTCTCAGGTTATAGGAATGGGGAAACACACTGGCTGAGAGCAGTCGACATCTTCAGCGTGCGACACATGTAAGAGATTCCAAATTTATATGTACGCTTAGAGATAGTGGCTTCGGTACGTATCGGTGTGCATATTTTGGTCTGTGCGTGTGGTTCGGTTGCGGAATAAAGAAGAAGAGATAAGGTTGTGGAGCTCTTCAAAACACTGACCGTAGTATAGCTAGTAGAACACGCTCAGGGAGGCCACATCTCGGCGAAGCAGCAGCGATTCAAGAGTTTTAGACACTGTAGTATCGTCCACTATTCTGTAGGACATTGAGAGTATCTGTAAGGTACTTAGCGGAACCATCCCAGAGGTATAGACAATATTCCAAACTTTTTTTTTTATACTGAGCACGTCATGTGACACCGTGCCCACCTGTTGGTAAGCGGTACGCGAGGTCCAAGAATGGTAGCAACTGACGCCAGACTCAGACGACCGACATCAGTCCCTACCACTATGCCGGCCTATAAAGATGCTTTTTCACACTTCGTTTGAAGGACTCAAGGTTATAGGAGTGGGGAAACACACTGGCTGGGAGAGCATTCCACATCTTCAGCGTGCGACAGATGTAAGAGTCTCCAAATTTGTATGTACGCGTAGGGATAGTGGCTGTTTTGGTGATGCTCTCAATATAGTTTCGGTGGTTGAGATCTGAGTATGAAATGATCCTGCATTAAAGAATGAGTCCTGCGAGCGTCTTGTTAGGACGGCATAGCGGTAGAGACTGATGACGGTCGTTTGTGGCCGGCGACAGTTGTGGACACGATGTCACATGTCGTGTTCAGAATAAATAAATAAAATTTAAAAAATCCGTTTATTATAAACTTCTTTTAAATATTGAATAATTTTGTTATTTAAGCCATTGAACATTGCAATCAATTTTAATTAATTAGCATTAATTTTAAAAGCAAAACTATATTTTATGGTAATGACGATGACCCAGTTTTAGTACTCGTGCTAGCTATGCCTTTTCTAATACACGCGATGATCTACGTTCAATAGATGCAATTACCATAAACCTTTAATAAAATCAATATTTTTATGTATTATCTTGGTAGCGTGCCGAATGAAGGCCAAATTATCAAAATATTTTCGGAAGGCCCATCTCCAAGAGTGGAAATATAAATCGACATAGGATATGGTCGTGATGATACCTTACATTTAAAAATTTTAATGTATGGTATCATCACGACCATATCCCTTCGAAGCGGAGTCACATTTATCCTACTTTACTATAGGCCCATCATGACAAGTGACAATCTCTTCGATGTCTCTAGCGTACCAAACTCGAGAATTAACACAAATAAATTAAATAAATTATTGTGTACCGACCAGAAATCCACGGATATGACCGCTAGACCACATTCACATGCATACATTATAAACACGTACATACATTCTTATGAAGATTTTAGGGCAAAGTGGATTTAGGCTCGCTTAGAAGCAAAGGGAGAGGCAGAATTGGCAGAGGCAAAAATTCAAACCTTTCTGGAAAAACAAACAATATGGAAACATGTACGCAAACTGATGGCATCTTTGTTGTTCCAGTAAACCAGCACATTCGGCTCGACGTGTTTCAGAAGGTAGTAAAGAACCCTGACGGAGAAGTTCACTACAAGATAGATAACTACAAGTACAAGGCCGATTACGGAGAAGATCTGAAACTTAATCTCACCAATCTATTCAGACATAGCCCGGAAATAAGTAAGTTTATTTTTATTGACTTGGCACTCTGATGAGCCGCATCTTCACTCTGGGACCTCTGCCGAACACGTTCAATTTATTGTTCTTAAATTAGCAGAGTTTTGTCGGCTTTCGGATTGCGCGCGGGCAAGTAGCCTGTCTTAATTCTGACATACCTGGTAGGGTATGTATACTGTACCAGGTATTGTAATCTCATAGGTACACATAGGTGAATTTGAAAGATATTTATTTATTTATTGTTGTTGTGTAATTCTGTATTTGTTTCATTTGTAAATCTGCTATAGCTAAGTTTTCCTTGCAGATTCCTTTCTCAGTCAGATTAAACATCTTCTGTCTTCTGCTAACAGTTTAGTCAAAAATGCCTGTAATAGGTTTATGTGTATAAAGATATTTTGACTTTGATTTTGACTTTAACAGTGGAGGTCTAGCACTCTGTATTCTAGGTGCTGTGAATATAATGATGATTGTAGCCATTGTTCTTTGCTGACAGAAAACCACGTTTTATTTTCAGGTGCAAATATTCTAGATGTAATCAACAGTAATTCGAAACTGGTGGCCGGCGAGTTTGGCGGACCTATCCTGGACTACGCCATAGATTATGCCATGAACGTCACCAAACGATTCTTCGACGCCTATTCTTATAATCAAATTGTCAAAGTACCACTTCCTGACCATTTTTTCGATGACAATCCACAAGGATTTTAGAAATTTAATCATAAAGTTAATTATATTTTTTTACTTTTATATTTAGTTTTATTTACCTAATTGTTTTTTACTTTATTATTCATCAGCCTGTGTGTCTCTTCACTGCTGGATATAGGCCTCTTCCAAGGCTCGCCATTTCACACGATCTCCAGCCGCCCTTATCTATCCTCCATCAGCGACCTTCCTAAGGTCATCAGTCCATCATCTGGCGGTGGGTCGTCGCAGTCTGCGTCTTTCAGTGCATAATCTCCATTCCAAAATCCGTCTACTTCATGGTTTATCTGTTTTGCGACAGACGTGTCCGGTCCATTGCCACTTCAGCTTGCTATTTTTTTAACCTATATTGGTAACTTTGGTTTAATGTATGATGTCTACATTTCGGACCTTATCCTTTAGGTGAATACCGAGCATATCTATCCAGTAAGTGGTGGTGGCTCGGACGTAAGAACGTTTTACTCCTATTTAACGTCCCAAAGAGGCGGGCCAATGGGAAAAATATGCATCCACATACAAATTTGGAGACTTACATCTGTCGCACGCTGAAGATGTGGAATGCTCTCCATTCCTATAACCTAGACTCCTTCAAATGAAGTGTGAAAAAGTATCTTTATAGGCCGGCATAGTGGTAGGGACTGATGTCGGTCGTCTGAGGCTGGCGTCAGTTGCTCCTATTCTTGGACCTCGCGTACCGCTTACTATCAGGTGTGCGCGATGTCACATGTCGTGCTCAGTATAAAAAAAAATCTTACGTACATGTCATACATTTACAATAGTATCTCAGTGCCACTAATACCAACTAATAATTAATAAATCATCAATAAAAATTGATATCAGACCCTCGCCAACCCGTCTGGCCAGCGTGGCGAGTGTAGGCCGAATTATCCAGCAAACTCTGGACGGCTCATCCCCAACAGTGGAGGTCTAGTACTCTGTGTTCTTGGGGCTAAAATGAATGAATATCTCTCCCCATAAAACATTGAACTTGTGGTCCATACCTACTGTCAGTGTCCAGGTTTCTGCTCCATACGACATTACTGGAAGACTGAAAACTTAAATTTTTAACTACTCTTCAAATCTATTATTAAGGTTTGAAGGCAACTCTTGAAATCTATTATTAAAATTGGAGGCAAGCAGTATGTTGAAAGGATGAGTGACGAAAGATTGACGAACCAAATACATAATGCGAAAATTGTGGGTAAAAGAGGCCCTGGCAAACCAAAATTCACCTATCACGAAAAAAAAAACAATGGCTGAAGGTACATTAAAAATCTTCGAAACGAAAGGAAATGTATGAAGAGGTTGATGAATGTCGACGAAGCGAAAGATGTATGTCGTGATCGTGTCAAGTGGCGCTCAATTATATCTGCCTACTCCGCAAGGGAACTGGCATGAATATATTATATAACGATGCCAACAAAATATAATAAAATCATTAAAACTAACGCAATTAACAACACTATGTAATTTAGATGATGCATTTGATCTCTCTTGCAAGAAACAATTTAATTTATAACTATAACAACAATTATTTTGTAATATTACTCGAGATCGTTAAAATTCAATTTGAGCGAAAACTATACATAGACCTTTATAATAATACTATAACCAAGTCATTATTAAGTTTAATCGTCTTTTTGGCCCCAATTACAAAAAAAGTAATAAGTCTCATTATTACTTGTATAACAAACAATATTTTATTAATTTGGTTCAACATGTTTGCATCCCTCTCGCTCGCACAATCCAATTTCATTATCATCACAGCCCCTAGAACACAGAGTCCTAGACCTCCACTGTTGGTAGGTAGATAGGCCTTCCAGAAATTTCTGGAAAATTTCGCCTACACTCGCCAAGCTGGCCAGAAGAGTTTGGCGAGAAAGGGATATAAGACTCGTGTATAAGTCTATAAGTCTAGTCCACAAGTTTAGGGTCGATAAGCAAGGTATAGCTCCAAGAGAGCCGACCGACAGAGCTTTCAAAATTAGTAAGCTGACTGAAGTGGTAATGAGCCGGGCACGTCTGTCACAGAACTGATGACCGTTGGAGTAAACGGGTTCTGGGGTGGAGACCACGTACGGGAAGACGCAGAGTGGGACGACTCCGGCCAGATGGGCGGCTGACCTGAAAAAGGTCGCTGGTGGATGAGGGTGGCGGAAGTTCGTATGAAATGAAGAGCCTTGGGGAAGGCCTATATCCAGCAGTAGAGCCTGTGTCTCTCCACTGCTGGATATAGGAATAATAAGTAATTATTTCTACTTTGTCTGAAATTTCACTTTGGCCCTAAACCAGCTTTGAGACTTTGAAAATAGTATATATTTATTGTAGGGCTAAAATTAATATATTCACATTCATATGACTTTGTATAGGGCATTATACAGTATGTTACGAAACACATTCCCTGGCCGTCAGTTAGACGTTTACATCAGTTTCAACAATTACCTAACAAGCTGGGAACACGCTGTACTTGCACTCAAAGATGGAAGACAATTCGCAAAGAGATAGGTCTCACATCTTGTTCACTAATATCATCGAAAGTTGAACATATTATGAATGAATGACATTACATTATAATTGGTATAAATCGCACCCTTATTTATTTATTTCAAAACTTTAATGCACAAAGTACAAACGACAGACTTAATGTCCGTAGACATTTTCTGACAGCCAAACCTTTGGGACTAATTAGAACAACTGTAGGTGCAATGAAAGTATAAGTGACATATCAATTAGATAGATATAAATAGTTATATAATAAACTTACGTATATATAATCTACTTATAAATATAAATATACGAAATACTAATACTTACACAATAATAAACATACATTTACAACTTACAAATTTTGATTGCTATTGGAGCTTATTCCATGAAGAAAGCCTAAATTGTGCAGGAGAAGCATTCAAATATAAATTTAATATTACCTAGAAACATTAGTAATTTTGTATGAGACTATTAATCCTTGATCGTAGCGTCTGAACGTTTGACACACTCGGGATTGACTATATAAAAAAAACTAGTGTATGCTCATTACATGCAAGAATGAATTACTAAATTTTCTCAGTTTCTCCTTTTGTTTTAGATCTTCAGTTAATTCATAATAGTGCTCTTTGGTTAATTCGCTGTGATTTATCATAACTAGTTATAGTTATTGTGTACATTTTATATTGTATTTAATTATGTAATTTTTAATAATTATAAATATATATACGAGTAATTAATTAATTAATTTTTAATAATTATAATTATGCTTTCCTACATTTTCTTTAAAGGTCGGTTCAATCCTTCCGGCATGTACCAATTCTTTTTTTTTATGTACATTTGTATTAGATTTACAACACCACCGTTCCCGTGCCCCGGAGAGCACGTTAAGCTGTCGGTCCCGGATCCAATAATACCAACTTGTGGAATTGTTTATTGTCATTAAACATTGACATCAGATCCTCGCCAACCCGTCTGGTCGCGTGGCAAGTGTAGGCCAAGCTCTCCAGATATATGTTCTCGAAGGCCAATCTTCAACAGTGGAGGTCTAGGAAGCTTTATACTAAAGGATGTAATGAAAAGAAAAATGTAATGATGTATATGTTATCTGCATTAAAAGTATTTAAACGTCAATTTTGGTTTGGAAAATACATTACGAGTATGTGCTTACTGCTGTCGTTGTCCAGAAGAATTGACCGTCATATACTGTAGCGGCATCACGCATTTGTACTTTTACAATTAAGTTTAAATAAATTTTGTTTTATTCATGATAAAGAGCAGATTGACTTTAATTTACATGCTTTTTAATGTGTCGTTTAAACTTGGAATGAAATAAAAACGATTTACTCGTGTGAACTATCTAATATCAATAAGAATTGCATTTATTTTATGCCACGAATATTAATTAACATTAATGCTATTAGAACATAAGATGACACGGCCCTTGTACAGCTATGAATTTATGTTTAATTAAATAAATAAATAAATATTTCCAGACAAGTGACACAGCGCCATCTAATTTTCATGCTAAGCTACAAGGCTTGTGTTACGGAAACTAGATGGTTGATAAACTACATATTATACTTTTTTTTTCTGTAAATATATACATATTATACATATAAACACCCAGACCGAGACAAATTATACAATGTACAACTTGCCCCCGGTGGGAATCGAACCCACGACCTCCCGAGTTCACGGCAACGTTTGTTGCCACTAGACCACGGAGGCGGTCGTTGATATATCATTATTATTATTGAGATTATAAGAAGACACGTAATTTTTTTGTTTTATAAATTTATTAATTATCTGATATCTGAATATAATTTTTGTACATCATAACTATTAAGTATTTAGAATGTAATCTGACACGGCCTCTTTACAGCCACGATCTTATTTAAGTAGTTTCTAAGTTAGTTAGTTTTACTTGCTTGTAGCAGTAATTAATGTTGTGCCTAACATTCATAAATATGGATTATTGCCTGTTTACGGTCCAATCATCATTACTATTTTGTTTAGTACATATGTTTTAATAATTGTATTGATTTTATTAGTTTTGACTGTATCCAAGTTTTTTTTAGGCGAACCAATGGAAATAAACTATTATGATTTGATTTTCGGAGCAAGATAATCTAAAAACCTAAGTTGGTAGTCTTTGGCGCTCTACCCACGGTCCCGTAAGCTTTCACTTGCCCGTGCGCATCGGTATTGCACTGATTATGAAAGTTTGAAGCGATACACCCACGCCTATCACAACATCGCATCAATTACCGACAATCAACTAACATACTTCGTTACAAATATGAACGAATAAAATTCGCCTTACTATTAGCTATAGGTAATTTTAATAGGAAATTGTTATGTAATGATCAAAATGAGTACTCGCTCTAGCTCTTTTGACAGCCAAAAGCAAAACGTGTGCTAATTGGAAAAAGGTGACAACTAACACTAGTGGCTGTTGGATAGTAGGAATAGTACTTATTATATTTTTTTTTTATTTAAAAACTTTATTGTTTTGATAACAAAAGGCCGATTGGCATTCTCGTACCATCAACCTTCGGGACATTGTATCAAGGTAGGTTTATAAAACAAACATAAAATAAAGAATATTTTGAATAATTTTAATAATAATTTAAATTACGTACTTATAACTACATAATAATAATACATACACTACATAAATAAGTAATACATATAAACTACTTAAACAGAAATCTAATATTTTTATTTATATTATACAACTACATTACAATAACAATGAGAATAGAAATTAATTGTGAATATTATTGCATCTTTAAAAAGTGTGAATGTACTTGTCTTTTAAATACACTTCTGTTGGTTGCCTGACAGATAATATTTTTTTAATATTTATAAGATATAAAAGTAAAGTATCATCACGACCGTTTTTCCCTTTCGGGATGCTCAGAAACCACGCTTATAAATAAGCGGATTCACATTTAGCCAACTTTACAAGTGCCAATCCAATCATGAAAAGCGGAAAACTCGTCGGTGTATCCGGCGTACCAAACTCGAGCAATATCACAAATAAATTAAATGTATTTATTTACATTAATTAATATTTGTGTCCCGACCAGGAATCGAACCCGGAACCTCCGCGTCTAAATCCACGGACTTAACCACGGAGGCAGTTATAAGATATACTTGTATAAAAATTGAGTTTTTTTTTAATTAGTTTTTTTTATTTAAAAAATATATATATATTAGTTTGAGAACCATTAAAAAGTGTAAGCGATAACATATCGCTCTGCGAAAGATAAGTGATCGTTCTCACCCCTCACAGTTTTTTGCTGCCAAAATTAAGAGATACAGTAAAAAACACGCGTATCCAATGACACCCCACGTGCCACAAACATTCTGATGAGTAAAAACCCGACAAAAACAACTAAAAATAAATTGACGGAAATCTGGATTTCATTTACGTGACATTTTTGTTATGACTTTTTTGGATAAATTTATTTAATACTAGCTGTTTAATACGTCGTTGCCTGTGTAATATAGTGGTCAGACCTTCAGGTGGTAAAGACCTTGATAAAAAGTATCATATCTTCCGGGGTTGTCCGAAACCACGTGGCAAGCTCGTCGATATCTCTAACGTACCAAACTCGAGAAATACGGAATCCGGAAGGGATACGGTCGTGATAATACTTTTTTATCAAGGTCTTTACCGCCTGAAGGTTTCACTACAATATAACACGGGTAACGACGGGTCAAAAAGCTAATATTAAATACATCTATTCAAAATCCTTTTCTGTAAAAAAGCGTGGTTTCTGTCCATCCCATAAGGGATACGGTCGTAACAATACTGTGCTTTTAGTAACCAAGTGTGCAAAAAGCATTTGTATTATATTATTATTTATATGATAAAAATAATTAAATATAAACTAAACCTAATTATAATAAACTATAAGTAAACCCTTTAGGGATAGTCCGAAGGAGACTGGCAACATTTCCCCTCTGTATAGCGAGGCTAATAAATGGCAGAAATTATTGCCAGCTTTCCTGTTTTCAGACTATTCCATTAGCCGTTTGGACTACAATTTGGTCAGACGCTTGGCTGAGTGTCCCCATGGGGCTATCTCGACCCGAAACAGCGCAAATTCATAACCTGTACCGAGGATGACGTATTTGCGCAGCTTGAGGTTCCCAGCAGAAACCGTCGTACTCCCCGCGCTGGACGAAGCCAGGATGTGTGATGGAACTAACATTTGTATTAGAAAACCTAATATTAAGAGATGGCGATTATTATTTTGACTATTCTATAAAAAACTTGCACAGAACATTTTTTCTATCAATTTGTCAGCAAAGTTTCTTTCGCACGTCATTAGTACCTATTACACTTTTTACCGGATATGACTAAAATATCCTATACGCCAGGAAATCACATCTTTCAACAACTTTTGTACCAAGTAAGTAAGAACTAAGCAAGTAAAATTCTAACAGCCATGTTGTCAATTTGCAGTCGGCGCGGCGACGTCTATAATCCCATACTTCATGTTCTCGATTCGTTAAAAAAATGTATAGTATATCCGCATCCCTTACGAGTCGGATACCAATTTAAAAAAAATTAAGTTTAACCCATCAAAAACAAAATTGTGAACGAAGAAGCAGATCACAGTACTGAAATAAAATGCCGCATAGAACAAGCTATAAACGCCTTTGTTAAAATGAGCCACCTTCTCTGCAATCGCAATCTTAAACTTCCTACAAGATGCCGACTCGTCCGATGCTACATATTTTCCATTCTCCTGTATGGTGTCGAATCATGGACCCTGACAAACACAATGTCGAAGAAGTTAGAAGCTTTTGAAATGTGGATATACAGGAGAATGTTGAAGATATCATGGAAGGACAGAGTAAGAAACGAAACTGTCTTGCAGAGAATGAACAAAGGCGTTGAACTATTGAAAATGGTAAAGCGAAGGAAGTTGGAGTATTTGGGACACATCATGCGCAATAAAAAGTATAGCTTGCTGCAGCTCGTCATGCAAGGCAAGATACAAGGCTCCAGAAGACCGGGGAGAAGACGCACTTCCTGGCTCAAGAACCTCAGGGAGTGGTTTGGGATGAGCACCAGATCTTTGTTCCGGACAGCGGCCAACAAAATCAAAATCGCCTTAATGATAGCCGACCTCCGATAGGAGATGGCACCGTAAGAAGAAGAAGAAAAACAAAAGAAGCGGATTCATATTACGCTCACTTTACTATAGACCCATCATGACCAATACCAAAATGGCAAGCTCGTCGAGTACGCTATAGAGACTATAGCGTACTCGAGAAGTATCACAAATAAATTATTGTGTCCCGACCAGGAATCGAACGAAATCCACAGACTTAACCACGAAGCCAGTTAAAGAAGAAACGAATTAACTTTAATAAGGACCCATCATGACAAGTGGCAAAGTCAATATCTCCAGCATACCAGACTCGAAAAATATCACAAATAAATCATGGACAACTGACCATTAATTGAGGCCAATGTCAACCTTATGATTAGTATATAAGGCTATAATTATGTGCAACTATAATAGCGTCATCTATAATCGAAGAACTCTTATTGAATATGACAAACTGTTTTTTTAATAACCAGCCTAACTATTAAAGATAAGTAAAAATTGAGCTAACATTAATTAGCTTACGGTCTCTGATCCTATACACTGACTTAGAGCAAGCAAATATGTCCACGTCAATCAAGCAATCGTTATATAGTTTTACTGCTCGTCTTGGTCTGCCAGGGCCTCTTTGACCCACAACTTTCGCATCTGGTTCGTCAATCTCTCTTCGCTCATTCTTTGAACATGCCTTAACCATCGGAGCATGCCTTTCTTTCTTTTGGCCCTATGTCTTTCATACCTACCTTTTTGCGTATTTCATCATAAAGTACGTTTAAGTTACGCCGCATTAACATAAATAAAACAATAGCTGAAGGTGCATTAAAAAGCCATCGAAACAAAAGTACAATAAAGTGATGAATGATGAAGAAGCTAAAGAGGTGTCGTGATCGTGACAAGTGGCGCTCAATTGTCTCTGCCTACCCCGCAAGATTTGGCGTGAATATATGTATGTATGTATTCTCGTCTTAAAAAGGTATTTTTGCATAATTTGTTTTGCTAAAGGAGAAAATAAACAAGTCTTTAGAACGTGAGGTAAGTATATTTCATATGTCTGTCTAAAACAGATGCGGTACACTGGAAAATTACCCGTAAATGTTTCATTGGTTTTTTTGTCGACTGTACATGGTAATAATGATTTGTTTCAGAGCGTGGAATGGGAAAGCCATTATCCTGCAGCCAGACTAATTAATATAGACGCAAGTGCAATAATTGATCCGTTAGCGCCGACTAATGGAAAATCTATATCCAAATGACAATGCCATGGGGCTTATGCAAGACTAATGGTTCTAGCTTTGTTGTGGATAGGTATTTTATATCAGTATCATCACGACCGCAAGCCGTAATAGGTACCTTGAAATTACACTTTTGTAAAGTGTGATATATATTATCGCATTACATTTACAAGAAAACTCGTTGATGTCTAAAAGGAATTGTATGTTTAGTATATACATATATATATTTTTAAATTGTTTCAGCTTTAGTTTTTCGAATAATATTTAGTTTTTGTATACTTATTGAAAATTTTATAATAATGTTATTTTTTATAGGCAATAAAGGCTTCTGTGGTAATGTGGTGGTCGCCTACTCGTATAATAGGTGCAACATCTAACTTCTGGTTTAGTGTTAAGTACAAATAAGTGTGTGATGTTAGCACTGTTGGCTACCCTATTATAAATAAATAAATAAATAAAATAAATGTCTATGAAGTTAGTTCATGTAAGTTTTATTTCAAGCAGTGTTATTTTTATATACCTAAATATCACCATGGCAAGCTTACATTATTAGTTCTAATTGAAATAAAAAAATGGCATTTGACATTATTGCAAATGGCACATTCTTTCACCGAGAACAAAGTAATTCATCCAGTCTGCCGGGCCGGGGAAGTATTCACCGTTTGAGCCGATCTAAAGTGTATCCACACGCTTCGGAATCAGGCTCGAATTGCCGTCATGCTCAGACAAGCCGGCATAGTGTTAGGGACTGATGTCAGTCATGAGTGTGATTCCAGTTGCCAACATTCAAGGACATTGCGCGCCACTTACCATTAGGTAGCCCGCAAGGTCGCATGTCGTGCTAGTATAAAAAAAAATCATGTTCTTAAACCAGCGCTCAAAATTCGTGCCGATATAATGAATTTTGGTTGAAATGATATCGTGACCGCGGTTTCGTGTTGTTGACTGGAACAAATTGGTTTTTGAATAAAAATAAATCATCTCTACAAAACTGGATATTACTTCGATAAAGAAATTATTCCACCCCTCTTTGTTTACTAGATTTAAAATTATTTACAGACAATTTAATCAGTAAATTTTGATTTGGACGTCTTACATTATTATCACAGCCAGGACACAAAATCCGAGACCTCCACTGTTGGATAACTTCTGTAGAATTTGGCCTACACTCGCCGTGCCAGCCAGACTGGCTATCTCATTTTTTTTAATGACTATTTATGACTGCCTCCATATCTAGCGGTTAAGTCCGTGGATACACTCGGAGGTACCGGGGGTATCCTGGTCCCGACACAATAAACTATTTAATTTGTAACACTTGTCATCAGGGCCTATAGTAAAGGCTCCAAACAGAGCTACATTTAAAAGATTAGTTTATAGACACTTTCTGTCTTTATAATTTTCATATTTATTTTTATTTTGCTTATTGTTATCATAGTATGTAGTACGTAGTACCTAAATTTATATTTATGTAGTATAACTTATTTATGTAGCCCATATATGTTTGTATGTAATTTTATTAATAAATACTTATTATAATTAATAAGCTATAATATTCTATAGTTTCAATCTAATTATATTTTAATTGATTAATGAAGCAAGCAAGCAATTGACCGCCTCCGTGGTCTAGTGGTAACAAACGTTGCCGTGAACTCGGGAGGTTGTGGGTTAGATTCCCACCGGGGGCAAGTTGTACATTATATAATTTGTCTCGGTCTGGGTGTTTATATGTATAATATGTATATATTTATAAAAACAAAAAAAGTATAATATGTAGTTTATCAACCATCTAGTTTCCGTAACACAAGCCTCGTTGCTTACCACGGAAACTAGATGGCGCTGTGTGACCTGTCTGGAAATATTTATTATAAAAAAAAAGTCAACAACATGTTTACAAAATCTTATACAATATACAATCTACAAGGTACCTTATTAGTTTAGTTAATTAGTGTTACTTACAGACCAGCATTGCATTCAACAGGTAGATAACATTGTTATAATTACATTGTTGACAGAACCGTGGCAGAAGCGACAGTCGGCACTTTTCTGTATTTCTCAGACAAAAATAATTAAATAAACTAGACATAAATGTTGAGAAGCTCAGTAGTATAAGATACATGTCTCGTAATGACACAAAGAGTCCTTAGCTAAGACATTCGTCAACCCACACCCAATAATAGACACTTAACTTCCCCTAAACCACCCCCGACTATGATGCTTTGTTTCCGATCGAAAATCGGCAAGCGTTTAATGGATTATCGCTATTTTGTCTAAAAGTATCTTCACGACCGTGTTTCATCTAGAATAGTGTTAGAAATATGTAAGCCTTCAACTGGACACACTTGTGTCCAAATGACAAAATCTTGTTTATTTTTTTAAATCATGACTCTAATTTATTATTTAATATTTTTGACCCGGATTTGGTATATCCGTACAAGAGAAACCGTCACTGATCAAGTATTCGAATGATATCCACTTGCTATGAAAGGAATATGCTAAAATCGGCAGTGATAAATAAAAAAATAAAATTTATTTGTTCTAAGGATTTTGCTCTATAGGTATTTCTTCGTCGACTTAAAGTGAAATAGTTTAAGAATGTGTCAGTAAGGGCGGTATGTGATGATGTATGATTGCGAAAAAACTTACAAATCATCTGTCATCGTCGATGATCTATGGCTAATGGGGTCGCGTGTGGAAAATCACTTCATTCTTCCCTTTCCTAACGAGGGGGTAGTTTTAATTAGACATTGCATCGCATTTATGTATATAAACATATTTAGGTACGGAGTAGAGAGAGAACACACTACGGAGAGAGAGAGAACACAGTGTCCCAGACCTCCACTGCTGAACATATATCTGGAGAATTAGGCCTACACTCGCCACGCTGGCCAGACGGCTTGGCGAGGATATGATGTCAATTTTAATTGACAATTTATTAACGATTCCACAAGTTGGTATTAGTGGAACCGGGACCAACGGCTTAACGTGCTCTCCGAGGCACGGGAACGGTGGTATTGTTAATCTATGACAAATGTACGTAAGAAAAGTGCATTTCTTATCTCATTGGTACATGCCGGGTGGGTTTGAACCGACCTTTGTAGGATTCAAGGAACGCGTTCTTACAACCGAGCCACCAATGCGCCAGTAATTGTATAGCTTGTCTTTAAATAATTTTCAGAGATGGTGCCTGTCTGAAAATACAAATTTCTATTTCTTAACGAAATTTCGGATTTGAATCCGTTTCAGATTTGGTTTCGGATAAGTTTTTTTGTCGGATTATCCGGTTTAGTATAGTTTCGGTTACGTATATTAGATATGTGTGAATTGTGAACTGTTCGGGATGAGCGCGGCTAGTGTGTAGGTTCGGCCAGGAAAAAACAAAAAAACTGACACACTATCCGAAATTATTATTTATATTTTATTTCATCATCATAGCTGCTAGAACACAGAGTCCTTGACCTCCACTGCTGGAGATGGGTTTTCCAGAAATTTCCCAAGAATTTAGCCCACACGCGCTGGCCAGACGTTATTTACCATACGCCTGATTTTATTTATTAACGATTTCACAAGTTGGTATTAGTGGAACCAACTGCTTAATGTGGTTTTCGAGGCTCGGCAACGGTGGTGTTGTAAATCTATGTATAATCTACGTACGTACGTACGTAAGAAAAGTGTATTTCTCATTGGTTCTCGTACATACCGGGGTTCGAACTCATCTTTTTAGGATGTTAAGAATAGTGTTCATACAACTGAGCCATCAACGCTCATGTTGTATTTATTTATTTATTCAAGGTACAACAAACAGATTACAACCATTGCACGATATATACACACTATTTGACAGCAGTTCTGGATTGCAATCCACAGCAGTGTACACTACAAGACAATACAATAATAATATAATTCAAATGTTCTTACATAACATGATCAATTTCAAATTTCCAACTTATATATAAACTTATTATAAAAGACAACTTAAATATACAAGTCATAAAGACAGCACAATCTAACTAATAATAACCTACCTAACTAAATTAAAACAAATTACAACATCAAAAATTAAAATTATCCTAGATTAAACCATCTATGTACAGTTCTCCCAAAGTGATAATGCGCATAGAAATCTTCGTCACTGTTCGGCAACGGTCGTATTCCCCGAGCGTTGGAAGACGATATGTATATAGAGTGGTAAGTGCATTTTCTTCATGCATAATTTAGCAGAATTATGTGTTTTGTGCTAAAAGAGATAAATATTGATTTATCAGTAACAAAATTTGATTCGATAATTCCATGTAAGTAAATAGCGAGGAAAACCACACGATTGAGAATATGCTACAATCTTTGTTGGATTGATTTACTTCGAAAATTTTATAGTACTGTAGTGACCTCCTTTAAATATAAAATCTCTGCCTGTGTCAGACAGACAAGCAATTGTCAAATAAACTATTTAAATAAGATAATTAAAGTTGAAATTAAATTCACCTTTGAAAACAAAACCAAGAAGGGTGTGTGTGTAATAGCAGCTCTATATAATTCCACACAGAGAGAAGACGTGCAGTCACCGCCAAAAAAACAAAAACAAAAAAACGACTGCCTGAATTGTTTTCGATTGTGTACTCATGATATTGACTTCTATTTCTTTGGAACAAGGTGCAAAATGCAAGTGCATTGTTTAGGGCTCTTACGATTCAATGATTCGGGTGTTTCCGGGAATACGACAATTAGCGAAGATCTGTATGTGCATTATTAATTTGGGAATACTGTACATATTTATTTAAAATAATTGTTAGATTAATAATAATAAATTAAATATTAATAAAAATCAATACTGCAATAAATAATAATAAAGATAAATATAGTTAAAATAATATCCGTGGTAAAATTAGTGTCAAACTATAACGCTTCTAGGTTTGTTATATTTTTTTATTTTTCTTATATTTATGTCCTCTGTTATTAAATATGTCAACGTCAGGATTGTTTTTGGAAATGTCATTATACAGGCGACACATTCGCACGAGTGGGTTATAGTATGATGTGTTATTTCGGTAAGTGTTCAATACAAAAGTGCCGGTATGATGTCTTAGATTTCTTCTGGTGTTCAACTTAATAAGTGATAACAAATTTGTTTAAACTTAATTATCGGATTCGGTTAAGGTTATCGGATTTAAATTTTGGATATCCGATAGGTTCGGTTAGGGTTACGGAGCTCTATAACATCTCTAATCTTTTCTATACTAGCACGACATGTGACCTTGGCTTCACCTGATGGTAAGTAGCGCGCAAGGTCTATGAACATTAGCAACTGGTATCAGACACTCATAACTGACATCAGTCTCTAACACTATGCTTATTTGACTAGGCATGACGGCAATTCGAGCCTGATCCCTAAACGTGTGAATACACTTTACTGGGTTTATCGGCACGAACGGTGGATACTTCCCCGCCCCAGCAGACTGGGCAAATTACTACCATCAGTCCGCCTACCACCTATTAAAATCTAGACCCAATACAATAACATTGCGAAATGGCTGTTCGATTCCTTTAGTTTCCTTGAGTTATCGTTTGACATTACTTCCCACTATGACACTATGAGTTTGACTAAGTATAACCTAAGAAACAAGAATGAAATCTATATAAGGCAAACCAGGTTGAGAAAAACGTTTAAACAAGGTTTGCCGTTAAAAATTACATTATACAATAAACTACCTGAGATTATAACTAGACTACAACCAAATGAATTTAAAACAAAATTAAAACTCTTTTTTCAAAATAATGCTTTTTATAACCTGTCAGAATTTATTGACATGCCTTTGACGGAAAATTCTTTTAAATAGTTGTATAGTTTTGTGGTCTTATGCCTTCTACTGTATTGTGTTCCTATGCTCCTTTGTCTACGATGCATGGTGTTAATAGAACTGTTGTTATTATTTAAAATTTGTTAACTGACATACCAAAATATAACGATTGTTATATAGGTGAAATATACAAATAATAATATACACTATCAACTACAGCTAGTGTCATGCAGGTTTTTTTTTATTTTAATCTTCCACTTATTTTGTAAATGTATTGTATTTAGTCAAAAGTGAATTTCATTCGGATTTCACTCGTTCGGTATACCTCTTATACTATAAGCAAAGATTCTTGTTATATAGTTTATAGACCAATTTGTATGTAAGAAAGATATGTATGTGAGTGATAAAGACATAGTTCCATGTGGAATAGAGTAAACATCACTAAAGGTACGTTAACATGGAGATGGATTGTTTTACTTATTTATTTTAGGTGTAATATTATATAACTAACATAATATATTAATATGCGAGTATATTGTCAAATTTAGAAAAGCTGAATATTTCTAATAGGTTTAATTCCAAGATAAAGATACCTACTTTATATTGGACTGCACATGCGAAAACTTCTATACTATACTATAGTTTGTGTCGTTATCTATATATATTTTTTTTCAATTTAATAAATTTATATTGTTATTAAAATAAATGAAATTATTTACACATTACCTCTAGCCTGTAGCTGTGTATAAGAAGAAACCTAAGCATGAGCCCAGAGATATGCTAGAAAAGTTTGTAGTTCGCGAGGAAACTATCCACTAAAAGACACACACTTCATTATGAAGTGATACTTATTTTCGTCGCAGATTTCTAATGGTTAAGCATTCCAATCTCATGAAGTTTTATTAAATATACCCTCTTTTACTCGTATTTATTTTCTAAGGATTTTTTTTAGGTTTATATTACTTTTTATTGTAATATAGTTTATTTAATATAAGGTTTTCTTACTTATTAAATATTTTATTGTATTGTAAAAAAATTGCGACTAAATTGATATATAAACAAGTTTAAATATCCTCTAAATAAAAGTAATTGCAAATAAGGCGGTGATCAGCCAGTTACTAACACTAAACTATAATGATCTAGCAAGTCTGTTCTGTATAGCTGAATAAAATAAATAAAAAATATTTGGGAAATCACTAAACCGTGGAAAAAAAGGTTTAATGCAATAATATATATATTAACAAATTTATAAAGTCAAAATGAAAGCATTTTTTATACAAATTGAAACACACAAATAGTTCGGCTGTTAGAGCATGCTCAAATTGTATACAAAGCATTTTAAACTGTTCCAAATGTATGTATAGTTTTTTAAGACATTTTTTTTATATTAAGTATGTACATGGATGTGAAAACTTGCTTGGCCCAACATGTCTGTCCCAACTCTTACCACCTTACAGCGCCGGAAGGACGACCTGCTATGTCGGTTTATACGAGATCAACTTTAAAAATAAGCCAACCAAAATGGCGAGCGTGCTAGACTTCTGGCGGTGTAGACCTTTCCATCTGTCCTTGACGACTAAGAACCCAGGCGCTGCTGCATTACAAGAACGGCAGAAATACACCCAGTTGATTGGAAGATATATTTCTGCGCCGTTTGGAGTTCAAACTCTCGGGCTGTGTAAACAACAGCTCGGCAACACCACAAGAGGGCTGTGTAATATTTGGGCTTAAAGATCAGCATTGCAATTCAACGTGGCACTGTTGCCACTTTGCCCATTGGTAGTAATATGTAGCATTTTTTAAATATATATATTAAGTAGTTTATATTAATATAAGTATGTAAATTATTAAAGCTTTTTCCACATAAGATATCGCTCGTGCTGAAGCAGAGCGGGTTAACCGAGCATTAGCAGTTCCATCTCATTAAACCGCTCATTCGTATGCCGCCCGCTCCGCTCCACTCTTGTGCCATTATTCAGGTCATTAACTTGACCTAAGGTCCTACTAATAAAAAAACTAATTTACCAGAATAACATACGTACACATTACAACACCAACTTTCCTGTGTTTCTAGTCTAAGAGACCGACGGCTAACAAAAGCGGCGGTGATGGGTTTCCTAACGAATTATGGTTAAGACTATTTTTTAAAATTATTATTTCAAACAAATAAAAACATTCTATATCATTATACTAGCTGACAGTGTCGCTTATAAGCGTCTAACTTGGTTGGCGAATGTTTTTTTTTTTAAATAATATTTTATTAATTATTTTACAAGCTGTCATCAGTAGAACGGGACCGAGACGCGACGGCTTAAATTGCGCTTCGAGGCACGGTAGCACTGGTGAAGACAAATTTCTAAGCATTCCATGGACTCACTGTGCGGGTGCCGGGTCCATCGTGTGTGGGTAAGAGATGAGAAGAATGGTGTCTCGGGCTTGCGACCGACAATAGGCTGGTTTAAGAAAAGGAGGCCTCCCTTTTTTATTTTATTGCAAAATAATACGCTCACCATCCACCATTCTACTCCTCTCCCTACCCAACCAAATACTCCGATTCCATTCGAAACATTCCGATGATGATGTAAATCTATGACAAATGTACGTAAGAAAAGTATATTTCTCCTTGATACTTTTTAAAGATTTTAAAGAAAGAAATAAGATGATTATATTCTGTTACATAAATACAATATGTAGGTAATTGTGTGCAAATTAATTAAATACCTTCATAGATGTGAAATTTAAATGACTTACTAAATTTATTAAAATAATAATAAAAGCACTAAGGGCCGGTATCTAAATCCTTACTTAGTGGAGTAAGAATTGCTACTAAGGAAGGATTCAATTACCGGTCCTAAGCAAGTATACAATAGCTGCACAGAAATTAAAAAAAAATATACATTAAAATAAAATAACAAATTAAAACTAAATAAAGCAGATTAGATCAGATCGGTCACGTGTCGCGGCGTGGAGAAACATCCATCGAGCGCTTGGTAGTCCGGGGGAAAGTCGATGGCAAGAGGATGCTTGGTCTCCCATGAGACTTGTTAAGCATGCCACCAGCACTCAAATGGCGACCACGACCACCCTGCCAAGAGTGTAGCGACTAAGAAAAAGATCAGATAGAGCGGTGGTGGCTCGCTATAACAACGCTATACTTGAAAATAAGTAAAAAAAAAACCGAAAAAGGTCTGTTCCAACCCTGACATGTACCAATGAGAAATACATTTTTCTTAAGTACATTTATTTACAACACCACTGTTTCCCGTGCCTCGGACTGCACGTTAAGCCGTCGGTCCCGGTTCTACTAATACCAATGTGGAAATGTTAACGAATTGTCATTATTGTTAGAAATAAAAAAAGACATCAGAACCTCGCCAACCCGTCTGGTCAGCGTGGCGAGTGTAGGTCAAATTCTCCTGAATTTTCTGGAAGGCCCATCTCCGACAGTGGAGGTCTAGGACTTTGTGTGATGGTGATGATGAAAGCAGATTAAAAATAAATAATAAAAATAATAAAATGAAAAAGGGTGTAGGCCGAATTCTCCAGATATATGTTCTGGAAGGCCCATCTCCAGCAGTGGAGGTTTAGGAAGCTGTTAGGGGCTGTAATGATGATGAATAAAAAGAAAGACAAATGTACGAGTATGTCAAGTTCAGTCATAATTAATCATTCATTCATTCAAATTCATTCATTCAGTCATACATTCTCTCCAAAAACATTTTTAACGTAAAAAGTCTTTGCAAAAGATTTGTAAAAAGTAAAAGAAAAATATCAACACGACCGTTTTGCTTTGGGGGTGGTCAGAAACCACACTTATAAAGAAGCGGATTCACATTTAGCCAACTTTACTATAGGCCAATCATGACAAGTGGCAAGCTCTTCGATGTCTCCAGCATAATTAATATCAGAAATATTTTTTTAAAATTAAATTAATAAATATTATTGTGTACCGACCAGAAATCCATAGCTGGGCACCGTTAATCAAATAGTTAACTTCGTTAATCGTTAATCCGCTACAAAAAAAGTTAGCTTCGTTAAACGTTAAAGCGTTACATTTCGGTAGAATTAACGGAAGTTATTGTTTATCGTTAATCCGTTAATATGTGTAAAATTGCAATTTTATATCGATGCGTTAGTGAACTTATAAAACCTGTTGGTTTAGGTTCTGGAATTTAACAGGTTAATATATAATATAGTCAGAATGAGTTCTTTTTTTTGTCTTGCCTCGGTTAGAGCCCGCCTTAACAATCTCTTCAAACTGTACGTATTGTGACTCATGTACCCTTCTTACATGTTGTTTCAAATTATTCAGGCTTGATACATGAACTTTTATTTTGGTGTCTTTCGGCAAGCAACGCTTACAAGCAAAAAGTATTTGCTGGCCCGATCTGGATACAAATTCCACATACTCAGTCGAATGTGGCCAAGGATTCTCATCAGGACCGCTGAAATCCGATTCCATGTCTTCCATGATATAGTTTTAATTACTACACTGCACAGTACACTTTTCTATCTAACTAATTACACTGCACTCTTCTTTATTAACACGCAAATTATTACTGACAGTAATTTATAATAACAACAAACACAACACTCGTCACTCTAAGCACTGGCGCTAGTACTTCGCAGTTTTCTTACTCGCACGCGCCGGCAAAATATATCTAGTTTTGTTTTTGTCTTACGCGCCGCCGTGCCAGGCACTTGTCGTTTCATACTTGTCTGAACCTGTTTTTCGCGCCACACCGCGGTGCCGTGCGGTAAATAGTGGCATTGGATTAACGATTAACGGACTTCTGCATATTACCTAACGGAAGTTAACGTGTCCGTTAACATTTTTAAAAGTTAACTTAAAAGTTAACTCGTTAATCAACATGTTAACTTCGTTAATTAACGATTAACGGATTAACGAGTTAATGCCCAGCTATGCAGAAATCGAACCCGGCACCTCCGAGTCTAAATCCACGGACTTAACCGCTAGACCACGGAGGCAGTTTAAAGATACATATATTAAGAATTTAGCTATATTTCACTTCATTACCCAAATCAAAATGCCACCATCGCTTAAATAATTTATTAGAAGATGTAAGTAAATTAATTTATATACGAGTATAAAACCAGCAAGAAAAAACAGTCAGGAAAAATAAAATGCAACCATGATAAGATTTACAAATCGGAACGAATGGCAGCTCTATCGTGTACCTTACAACTTAGGTAACAATGAGGTCCACGTACGTTAGGTACAACAAAGTTTCTAGGTGTGGAGCCAGGAAATCGAATGTTGATCCATGAGATACGTCACGATCGAGGCTGCGCTGACTGACGGTTGGCGCCTCGAAGGACGCTAACAGAATTACAATTTCTAGATCTTTAAAACAAATAATACGAAAAAGGAAACTAATGCAATAAATAATAAATATATATCTATCTAGTAATAGTCACGTGGTCTAGCGGTTAAGTCCGTGGATTTAGACTCGGAGGTACCGGGTTCGATTCCTGGTCGGGACACATTAATATTTATTAATTAAAATTTTATTAATATTGAATTCATTTGTGATATTTCTCGAGTTTGGTACGCTACAGACATCGACGAGCTTGCCACTTGTCATGATTGGCCTATAGTGAAGTTGGCTAAATGTGAATCCGCTTATTTAGAAGCGTGGTTTCTGACCACCCCGAAAGGGAAACGGTCGTGATGATACTTTACTTTTAATAGTATTATAATGCAATAGTGGTTTTACCCGGCTTTGTCCGTATAAACAGCGATACCTTAATACCCAAGTTATTTTTAAATAACATGGGGTAGATGGTTTCGTAAGCATAAAATCAGTGTCTCAAATGGCATGCACTTTCCGCTGCTCACAATATCTTGTTAATTGCATTCTTTAGCATTCGGCTGTGAACAGGACCTCCCTAGTAGTTTACTAAAGAAGCAAATGACATTAGGTAGGTAGGTAACTACTTTATTATCTTTTTTTTTTATACTAGCACGACATGTGACCTTGGGCCCATCTGATGGTAAGTGGCACGCAAGGTCCATGAATGTTAGCAACTGATGTCAGACACTCATAACTGCCATCAGTCCCTAACACTATGCCGGCTTGACTAGATGCTGTTTTACACTTCGCTTGAAGGACTCCAAGTTATAGGAAAGTGGAAACACAGAGGCTGGAAGAGCATTCCACATCTTTATCGTACGACAGATGTATGAGTCGCCAAATTTATACGACGCGAAGGGATGGTGACTACGGTATGTGGGTGTGGTTCGGTTGCGGAATGGAGAGGGAGGGATTAGGTTATAGAGTTTTTCGGAGCACTCACCATAGTATAGCCGGTAGAACACGCTCAGAGAAGCCACATCTCGGCGAAGCTGCAGGGATTCGAGAGTTCCAGATATAGTGGCATCGTCCACAATTCGAACAGCTCGCCTCTGTAGGACATTGAGAGCATCTGTGAGGTACTTGACGGAACCATCCCAAAGGTGAGAACAGTATTCTATACATGATCTGATCTGTGCTTTGTACAGCAACAGTCTAATTGAAGGTGGAAAAAACCGCTTCACCTTGTTTCTTTCTTCATCTTGTTTTATCTTGGATTTAAGGAATGTTTAGGAACAATTAAGAGGGTTGTTAGGCATTCTATCCATCTCCAACATTTTCAAAGTTTTTAAAAGATTCTAGGCAATAAATATAAGCACATTATAGACGATGTGTTTGTAAATAATTAGATTTAAACATGTGCAATGGGGTGTATCACTAACTTTTTATCACGATAGATGGCGCATGTTAGATGGAACCTAATAGAACTGTCACTTGCATAGAAAGCTTGTATTTTTATTACGAAATTTATTATTCTTTGGATATTATGCCGAAGTGAGCAGCTTTTAAGTGTACAAATCGAGATTTCCAAGCGAAATCAAAGATACGGTGATCTCAAAATTGCCGTTCTATTAATTAAACCTTTTTTTCTTTTTAAAGACGGTATGCCCTTTCTTAATTTTCGTCATTTAAGGTAGGTAACGTTAATTTAAGATACATTTTTCTGTTATAAAAATAATAAAAAAACTAAAACATTTAAAAAATGATGCTACATATAGGTGTAAAACAAGGTACCATTGCTGCTAGCGACATCTACAAAAAGCTATGCCTAATACACCCCATTACTATAGATAGATGTTCAGGCATCATAAGTGATGAATTATTTTATCTTGTATTATATTCATTAGATTTTATATCGTATCTCACGCTTTGTATAATGTTTGTGATATCTCTATCACAAAATCTATGCCAAAATAACCAACGAGCAAGAGTGATCGAAGCATCACTCTAAAGGTGTCATTAATATTTATCCCAATGCGTGTTCGTCCAACAATGTGTTTTCAAAGTGCGAATGCATAATGCAGAAAGAAGAACCATTAAGTTTTTATGCAACTTTGGGACACGAATTGTGATTTAGTGACACATAGTCGTATTAAAATAAATCGAATGCAAAGAGAGACGTGAAGCAGACATCAAATGTGCTGATTTTCCTCATAAATTTTTACAAAACATGTCCAAAACGTCCTAAAATGCGTTAAGTGCGCTCTTAAATAGCATTATTGTAGGTGACAACTTGGCATTACTCTTGTAGGTATTGTGTTATAACGACCTAGAAGAGTTTATGTAGATAGATATTGCCCAGACAGTCAGCCCGATAAGCCTGTCGAAAGGAATAGGACCTTTCAGTTTATTTTATTTAGTAATTATTATTTATCAATGTTATTATTAAATTGTTCGTCAGTGGAACAGGCTCGTTACCATTGTTTCTCAGACAGGCACTGTTTTTAAATATATTTAACAAACATCTTTTCTCTCACTTCCTTAGAAGACAAAACCAATCCTAATCACCTAATTATTAGTATGTATGTATATATAATTATTATATATTTATCCTAATATTACTTGTTTACTGTATGCGACCGACAATAGGCTGGTTAAGAAAAGGAGGCCTCCCTTTTTTTTTATTGCGCGATAATACGCTCACCATCCACCATTCTACTCCTCTCCCTACCCAACCAAATATTGTATGATTCCGTTAATGCCGTCTTGGAAGCTCGTTCCTTAAATGTATTGACGGCAGACCTGCTTAGGCCCAATTCTTTCAGTAAGTATGTTCGATATTTTGTTAATTGAGTCGTTTGATTTGAATATTCGCGGTAACGCCTTTGTGCGCCGGCGCGTTTCGCGTCGATGACGTTCCATCGTCTCGACGCCCTCTAGCAGTAACTAGCGGACTATGCTTGGTGCACTTCCGGTTAATGACGTTTCCGCCAAAAAACAACGCTCTCTGTCGTGAGAGTCGAAGCGCGGTCGCCGGTCGAAGCATATCGTTGCTCCCCAAATTAATTCGTATTTATTCGCTGTGATTGTGCCGTGGACCTGCAGTAATTTCGGCTGTGATCCTCATCATCATCATCCATTTCGCGACCCGTCGGCTATCAAAACCACCAAGGAATTCGGTCACCAGTTCGAGACCCGGAATAAAGGTTAGTTGCTGCTAATTTCATTTCTTTCGCTCAATTTCGGAGTATTTTCACCAGCGCCTAGTCGTTTCCCGTTCAAAGTATATATTGTATTTATTTACGTAGGTACTGTAACTCAGGTTTATCCATATGTTATTATTATTTTTACTATATTATTTCTATTTTCACCCATAATATTAATTTCTCACTCTCCCAAAGTCCCAAAGGTTAGCTGGTTGAAAATTATTGTTACAGTAATTAATAGTTATAAAATACTTTGAATACGACGTTTCATAAATGCCTGTAATAGGTTTACGTAAATAAAGATATTTTGACTTATGACTTTGATACTCGTACATTTTAATAAGTTAACGATCACCCACTTAGATTATGCAACAAACATCCTAAAATTATAAAATTACGTTGTTTAGCACAATACGAATAATCTGGTAAAATGGGGAAAAGTTAAAGAAAAGAACTGTACATTGTGTGGTGCTGCCATAGGAACTGCTAGACACAACAACAGACAATTCATTAACGATTCCACAAGTTGGTATTAGTGGAACCGGGTCTGACGCACGCTCCGAGGCACGAGAACGGTGGTATTGTAAATCTATGACAAATGTACGCAAGACAAGTGTATTTTTCATTGGTACATGCCGGGGGGGGGGGTTTAACCGACCTTTGTAGGATTTTAAGGAAAGCGACCCACCACCAAGCCATATTAGTTTTAGTACAATTTTCTGTCTAAAATTAGGTATATAAAAGTGAAAATATGTCCAAAATGTTTGTAATTTTATTTCCTAGAAAAACTACATTTCACAAAAATACACTCAAGACCTGAAAAATCTTTGTAATTGATTGTGCGAGCGAGAGGGATGCAAAAGCGTCAAACCCTCTTTAACACTCAGATACTTATCCAATATAGTAAAAAAAAGTTGTATATGCTATAACTGCCATCTCGAGCTGTGTCTGCTAACACTTGCACCATGCAGGACTGCATCACGCGCGCTCATCACGACGTCGACATTCGTATGCGGCACATGCCAACTAATTGCTCACACATTGCACACTAAACCTACTATGACTCATGCCTATTTAATTAACTTAGGCTGATCGATAAAGTTTAGAATTACGGTAAAGGACAATGAGTAAAATTGTATTGATCCTGGTCCAAAATTTTCAAGTGTTTCCTCCAGCATGAAAATTACGTCTAAGGCCGCGTTCGTTTTAAGAAATGTTAGCATGAAAATACCACTTTTTTTAGCACAAGTCGTTCTCTAACATTTGATGCTAATTTCGTATGTCAGTACCGTGTTGAAAGGAGGGTTATTGATGTTACTTTTTGACAGATGTCATTAAAATATAAAATGGTTTGTTTACCATTTTTATAAACTTTATAGTTTTCTATTATATTTGTTAAAAGGGTATTTTAAACGATTTTATGTAATAAATTTAAAGACAATAATAATATCATGTGTGTTGGATGCCATGGTATAATAAAACATGAACGAAAACACTTGTCAAAAAGTAGCCTCACCGCTCGTTTTATTAAATGTTAGCATTGTTAAAAGTGGTATTTCTTAAACAAAAACGACATGTCGCGCTGGTTTATGAAGTTGCTACGAAATGTTGGAAATGCTATAAAACGAACGCGGCCTAACATGACAGTAATTTTATTATATAGAAGTGTCTAAAGTATTATCACGACCATTTCCCTTCCGAGGTGGTCAGAAACAATCACATTAAAGTAAAGTTGGCTAAATGTGAATTCGTGGTTTCTGACCACCCCGGAAGGGAAACGGTCGTGATGATACTTTACTTTTTATTGTACACAGAACTAGTACAAACAATAGCCAAAATGGATGATGTCATTTCTGCATTAAAGGCTGGTATATCAATGTTGGCCAGCATGGCAACTGGAGGCCAAATTTCCAACAGGCTGTGATGATGACGATGATATCAATGGCATCTTAAGTTTTAAGGACCCGTAATTAAATCCTTCTCTAAAGAATTCATTAAATTACTGGAGCTTGAATCTAAAGGGTGTGGTATACATGGGCCCAAAGTTTTCGGGACAAAAATAAAACACATATGAAGTATGCAATGTTTAATTTCTTATTGAAAAAAAAATATTTTATTTATTGTATACGTCTATTTCAAAATAATAAACCACCTATCTCTTATATACAAAAACAATTATACAAAGATTCTGGTTTCATTTCGTTCAAACTGACTTCATAATCTATAAACTACATACATACATATCTTCCCGCCAAATCCCTTGCGGGGTAGGCAGAGACAATTAAGCGCCATTTGGCACGATCACGACGTACCTCTTTCGCTTCTTCGACATTCATCAACCTCTTCATACATAAACTAAAAATAATATTGCCAATAAAACAAACTAACACCCGTATTCTAAGACATCTCCTCAACGCCACCTCCACTCAACATTTCATTCTAGCTGTCAAATTAAAATTAAGTATCTGTAATTAGGGCGAATAAAATAAAAAATGGTGTCTAATGTACCAGCTTAGCGGATGACATAGTCATCATGGCCAGCTCGCTCAAGGATCAGCAGAATGGTAAACGGCTTAAACGTGGCTTCTCAGCAGGTTGATCTCGGAATGAACCTGAATAAGACTAAGGTTATGTTCAATGACCATGTCAAGCCGAGGCCAATCTGTGTGGGAAATGCCATTCTCGAAGTTGTGCAGGAATACGTATACCTTGGACAGACTATTCAGCTAGGCGCTGCAAACGTCAGCAAACAAGCTGACAGACGCATTCAGCTAGGATGGGCGGCATTCAAGAAACTTCGACATATCCTCTCATCGTACCACAGTGTTTGAAGACAAAAGTCTTCAACCAGTGCGTCCTCCCCGTAATGTGGGTCTGGTTCACAAATCCAAGGTCGCTCAGCGAGCTATGGAGAGAGCTATGCTTGGTATTTCTCTGTCAGATAGAATTCGAAACGTTAAAATTCGTCGGTGAACCAAAGTTACTGACATATCATTCAAAATTAGCAAGCTGAAGTGGCAATGGGCCGGACACATCTGCCGCAGAACCGACGACCGATGGGGTAAACGGGTTCTGGAGTGGACCACGTACGGGACGACGCAGAGTGGGACGACCCCCCGCCAGATGGACGGATGACCTAAGGAGGGTCGCTGGTGGGGGTTGGATGAGGGTTGCAAAAGACCGCGTGCAGTGGCGAGCCTTGGGGGAGGCGTATATCCAGCAGTGGAGAGACATAGGCTGATGATGATGATGAATGTTACGGCTGAACTTCAAAATAAAACCGTCAGCTCGGCTCGGTTTTTAACTTTGATAGTAACTATTACAGAAACTTAATTTTCATTTGACAGCTTGAAGGTAATGTTGAGTGGTGGTTAAGGCAACGTCTTACAATACGGTTGGTAACACCCTAAAATTATAGCATTTAATAGTTTTAAAATTGTAAAATATAAATTATGTCATTTGATAAAATATAACAATAAATCATTTTGTTGATCTTCATTGCATTGTTTTTATTAAAATTATATAATTATTCATATTTGTTGGTGGTTTGTGATGACAGAAATGGTCCGGAGACTACCTGAAATTAAAAACATAAAATTAGTTAGCACAGATTATAAGTATATATGACAGTGTACATAGGTAGATTTTGATGCGTAGTGTCAGTTCAAAATTAGGAACAGACGTGATAATTTTTTTTTATGCAATTTTTCCGTTATTACAAGTCAAAATGCCGAGCCCATACAGTCATTTTTTTTTAATAGGCATCGTTACAGTTCAGCCATTGTCTTGGGTGTACCCAAAACGAAAAGAGCATAAGATATTCAAACTTCTTATTGGTTTTTTATTTTTATTTTTTATGTTCGGTTATCTACAATAAATGTTCTATTTATATCCATGCAAGTAATAAACAGTAACTCAATATATAGCTACTCTAAGACAATATATAGATACTCTAAGACGTTTCAGCAACAGTTCCTTCACTTACTTGCAGCTATCAAACGGGTCCCCCAACAGATCCTTAATAAACATTCTAATCTCTTTAAAAAATATAATACTTGTAACAAATTTGTACCTAGAGATTATACCCGACTAATATAGATACTCTAAGACAATATATAGATACTCTAAGACGTTTGAGCAACGGTTCCTCCACTCAACCATTACTTGCAGCTGTCAAACGGGTCCCCCAACAGATCCTTAATAAACATTCTAATCTCTTTAAAAAATATAATACTTGTAACAAATTTGTACCTAGAGATTATACCCGACTAATATAGATACTCTAAGACAATATATAGATACTCTAAGACGTTTCAGCAACGGTTCCTCCACTCAACCATTACTTGCAGCTGTCAAACGGATCCCCCAACAGATCCTTAATAAACATTCTAATCTCTTGGCCTACACTCGCCACGCTGGCCAGACGGGTTGGCGAGGTTGTCAGACTACTACACGCTCATAAACACGCTTCAAGGATGTTTAACCTAGACAGGTTCAAATCTTCCCAACAATGGGTCCCGACTGTTAAAGTTGCTATGTAATAAAATATATAAAATTATTTCAATGGTATAGTTAAGCGTTATCAAACTTACTCAGTACTATGGCGGGGGAGCTAGAGGTACAAGGAGCGGCTCCCTGGGTCTTCTGGGCCTTCTGGTGGGCCCTCGTGTCGCAGTCCGCAGTCTAGGCCTGCCAGGCCCACGTCGCATCCTACAGTCACCAGGACTAGGACTAGTGATTATCTCCAACGGTGCGTCGGATTCTAGTAACGCTGCGCCTGTTGAAGGAAAGTAAGGAATTTTAAATATTGATTTTTTTGACAAAATACATATTGGCAACGGTTCTAAGCTTTGAATGCATTTTAATACAGGAGGGTTATTTATACGTGTCATCTTACTTAAAACTAAACTAAACTGCCTCCGTGGTCTAGCGGTTAAGTCCGTGGATTAAGACTCGGAGGTACCGAGTTTTTTACCGAGGCTACTTACTTACTTTTTTCCAGCAAAATCTTTGCATCACTTACTGAAAGAATTGGGCCTAAGCAGGTCTGCCGTCAATACATTTATGGAACGAGCTTCCAAGACGGCATTAACGGAATCATACAGTATTTGGTTGGGTAGGGAGAGAAGTAGAATGGTGGATGGTGAGCGTATTATCGCGCAATAGAAAAAAAAGGAGGCCTCCTTTTCTTAAACCAGCCAATTGTCGGTCGCAAGCCCGAGACACTATTCTTCTCATCTCTTACCCACACACGATGGACCCGGCACCCGCACGGTCAATCCATGGAATGCTTAGAAATTTGTCTTCTCTCATTTACTAACATTCCTGGAACAATACTTAAGATTTTTTATGGGGTCTATCTACCTTTAAATATCAAGAAATATAACAAACAAATTATTGTGTTCCGACCAGGAATCGAACCCGGTATCTCCGCTACGTCTTAACCGCCATACCAAGGATGCAGTCGTCATATATATAATTTATAGGACTAATTATTATAGTGTATTTATTAACCTTTCATTAATTTCTTCAATGTTTTTTATTTTTGAAATTATTGTATTTAGAACTTAATTTAATTTTTTAATTTTCATTTAATTTTAAATTTAATTTGAAGTTATGAAAATTATAGGTTTAGTGTAATTGAGACCCCACAATACCGGCCTTCCTAGTGTGGGTGTGTCTCCAATAGAAAAACATGTTCATAGGATTTTATTGGAAATAAACGATTATTATTATTATATTACCGTGTTCGAGTGCGTGTTGTGCCATGGCGGGCGTGACGTGTGCGGGGCGGGACCTGTGTCGGGAGCCGCGCGGCCTACCGCGACGGGACGACCGACCGCCGCGACGGGGGACCCACGACCGAGGACGGTCCACGGGAGAAAATGCTGGAAAAACGAAAATCAAAATATTTATTTCCTTAGGTTATCTTGTAACAACTTGGATATTGTCAGCACTAAAAAAATATATAAACAAACATCATCACCATCAGCCTGTGTCTCTCCACTGCTGGATATAGGCCTCCCCCAAGGCTCGCCACTGCACGCGGTCTTTAGCGACCCTCCTTAGGTCATCCGTCCATCTAGCGGGGGGTCGTCCCACTCTGCGTCGTCCCGTACGTGGTCTCCACTCCAGAACCTGTTTGCCCCATCGGTCATCGGTTCTGCGGCAGATGTGTCCGGCCCATTGCCACTTCAGCTTGCTAATTTTGAATGCTATGTCAGTAACTTTGGTTCTCTGACGGATTTCAACGTTTCGAATTCTATCCATCAGAGAAATACCAAGCATAGCTCTCTCCATAGCTCGCTGAGCGACCCTGAATTTGTGAACCAGACCCACTGTCAGTGTCCACGTCTCTGCTCCGTACGACATTACGGGGAGGACGCACTGGTTGAAGACTTTTTCCTTCAAACACTGTGGTATGGACGATGAGAAGATATGTCGAAGAAGAAGAAGTTAGGTAATCATGGTTGGACCGTAACAGGTAACAATCCAGATTTATGTGTGTTATAATAGCATTATTGTCATAAGCAAGGTAATTATTCGTGGCTGTAAAAGGGCCGAGTCAGCTTACAATCTAACAATAATAATAAATATCAAATCTTAATACTAGTTCGTGGCTGTATACGGGCCGTGTCACCTTACAATGTAAATAATATTAATATGTCAATTAAACATATATTCGTAGCTGTAAAAGTGCCGTGTCAATATATTCATCTATGCGATCCAACTAGAATAGTGACAAGATTCAAGGTAAATTGATAAATTCGGTCCAAAAGGACCAATTCTATTCTGAACGCTAAATTATTTAATTCAAGAATTAATTCCATAATTGTTAGTAACATTTTAACTTAGAACTATGTTAGTAGGTATACACATTAATTAAAAAGTTTATAACAAACAGCAAAAATAATAATAATAATACGTACTTAATTTAATTTATATAAATTAAATTCACCACACACTAGGACCTCAAAAATCATGGCCGCTGGCAACGCCATAAATATTTGTAGCGATTTATACTACGCAAATGCTGTTCATATTTGATTTACACATTCCCAGTTACAACTCCAATCCAGCGCTTAACAAAAACGCTGTCAAAACGGTGTTATTTTTATATAAATATCACCATGTCCAGCTTACAATATTAGTTCTCTTTAAAAAAAAGTGGCATTTGACATCATTGACATCATTGCAAATGGCACATGATTTCAAAGAGAACAACAAATAGGTGGCAGGCGGACTGATGGTGGTCTGCCGGGTCCACCTTTCGTGCTGATAAACCCAGTAAAGTGTATCCACACGTTTCGGGAGCCGACATAGTTTTTATTTATTTTTTATTTATTTATTGGTTTTACAAAATCACAGCATTAAATTAATACATATTTGACGATAGGAATTTTGTTATACAAACTAATCATAAAATTTATTAATAAATAGATATTGAGTAAAAACTTATTTTGGGCGCTATTATCGCATCTACATTTAAGAAAGCTTAATTAGGTTAGCTTATTTATATTTTATTTTTGAACACAAATCATATTTTTATTTTAAAATTATCTACTTACGATTATTTGATGAATCATGTGTTGGCTCGTCGACAATGAGCTGTTCAGTGTCATCGTCTACCTGAAGCGGACTGCCGGGCTCTGAAACTGACTCCTTGGGACGTTTGATCTCAACCACAGGAGATTGCTAAAAACAATATTTTAGTTATTTATTCATTTAGGCTTAATAATAAGAATAATAATGACTTATTTATTTCCATGAAAATGTACATAACAGATTATACGTCTAAACAATACATATTTCATAACAACATTAAAACACGAGTGACTAGATGTGAGAATTAATATGGTATCCGTTGATGCGAACACATCAAAATTCTCATCGGACTGCACGATTTTGTTCAATAAAACGATAAAATTCTTCATTGCACATAATTTACAAACGTAGTGTACATTGTCGAACTTAGTGCCTAAGGGATTCTCTACCAGTTAACCTTCAAAAAGAAGAACAGCGTCGCGGATACAACTATGTAATTCGCGACACATGCTGAGCTTAGGGCCCGTTCATCGCTGCAGGAATTACGGTGTGAATTGTAGTGCAGCGCTCCTCGATGGTTGCCTGGTGGTGCTCGGGATGTGGCAGTGGATGTGGGGGCGGCCAATTCCATATTTTAATATTAAGTCATGGTCCGTGCCACCCCATATCCTATGCGCGGCTATATCCTGGAGTACTGTTGGGTGCCTGTCGGGGCGCGTTGTGCTGCATATCCTAATCTTGTGTAAATTGTATCTGTATTGCGATGAATAAACGTATTTCTTTCTTTCAATAAATGTGTTTAAAAATCTGCAGTGAGCAACACACTTTTTAAATAAACAATAAAATTTGTCATGATAACTACAAGTACCTATGCATTATAATATTTATTAATTTTCTTATTTTTTATCGTAAATGATTGTACCTATGTAATATAATATGAGTACGCGTTATCCTAGTAGAATAATTATTCCAGCTCATAAAAGTACTCAATATAGCCGAAATTGTTATGCAATGGCAACAAAGATATTTAATAAGCTTCCAGTTACTATAAGGGAGCTGCCACTAAAACTGTTCAAATTAAGAGTCAAACAAATGCTGGTTAATAAATGTTTTTATTCGACAAAAGAATACCTAGACACTAAGCTCGACAAAGTCATGTGACTAAATAAATATTTGTATGCTAGAAATAGCGAATCATGTGATATAATTACATATAATAATTTACATCCCTGTACCTACTGTTTCGGCCGACAAATCGGTCGAATGCATCTTGTATCTAGGTAGACACGCATGGTGACGGGACGGGGGGTTAGGGGGGCTCAATTCGCCACTCCGGCGCTTCTTCGTTCCAAACCAAAGAGAGTGAAAACTAACAGCGCCTGTTGCGGTCGCCTCGCAACAAAATCGCTCGCTCGCCCGCTCGCTACGTCGCGTGTTTAACAAGTGCTCAGTGAGGGTAAATCTGGGGTAAGTCACCAATCAGCCTACTCTAGAATACCAGGTGCATCGCTGCAGAACCCGCCTCGCCATACAAACGGCTAAAAACGCCAAAAAATGTGGCGCCTCTCTTTGGTTTGGAACGAAGAAGCGCCGGAGTGGCGAATTGAGCCCCCCTAACCCCCCGTCCCGTCACCATGCGTGTCTACCTAGATACAAGATGCATTCGACCGATTTGTCGGCCGAAACACCTACCATGTTTCTGACAAATAAATTATTTCATTTCATTTCATTACCTATCTATTAGTGTGTTTATATATTCATACATAATATATAATGTTTATTGTATATATATTTGAATTATATATCATGTAAGTATTTATGTAATAGTATTTAATTATTCTTAAGTAATTATATTTATCTTAATGCACCCTCTGCCACACTCCCAAAGTTGTTATAAAATGCCGGAAGGCATTAAGTTTGCCCTTGTACACTACTTTTTAAGTTGTTTTGTGCAATAAAGAGTTTATAAATAAATAAATGGTAAAAAGTGTGGAGGGATATATGTTATTTATAATTCTAAGCACATGTGACCTTTTCAGCTTAGTAAGCTGTACAAGAGATCCAACAATGGGAGACACCACAGATGGCCGACATCAGTCCCTACCATTATGCCGGCCTTCAGTCTTATAGTGTTATAGTCCCTAAATGTATATGTACGCGTAAGGTTAGTGACTACGGTATAGGGGTGCATATTTAGGCCTCGTGTTCGGTTGCGAGATAGAGAGGAAGGGAGAAGGTTGTGGAGCTCTTCAGAACACTCATTATTTATTATTTTACGTGTTATTAGTATGTTTATTTATTTTATTATTATTTGTAAACACTTAATATTTTTAATTGTAATTTATAACCTAGAATAATTCCATAACACAAGTAGCTTGGTGTGGAGTTAGAAAGTCTACTTTAATACACCCTTTGTACAACCAACAAATAGCCTTAAGTACTGTATTAACAAAGTGTATCATTATGAAACTGTTGTACTTATGCAATAAAAATATTATTATTATTATTATGTATTTATCATAATAAATTAGTACCCATACATAGTTTTTCCACACGCCCAAAGATTGGTTGTCAGAAAATGCCAGTTCATTAAGCCTGCCTAAAATATACACTTTTAGTGCAAAAAAGTATTTAAAATTAAAATAAACCATCTTTTAGGAAATAATTTTTTAAGTTTTTAATTATTTTTAAAATATATAATTATTTTTATGTATGTTTAAGTATTTGTATTTATTTCTAATGCACCCGCAATCGTCTACGACACTCCCAAAGGTTAGCTAGTATAAAATGCCAAGAGGCATTAAGTTCGCCCTTGTACTCAACTGTTAAGTTTTTAAGTGCAACAAAGAATTTATAAAATATATATCCAAAATATGCATCCACATACCTTACCCACTATCCCTACGTGTACTCATAAATTTTGAGACTCTTACATCTGTCGCACGCTGAAGATGTGGAATGCTCTCCCAGCCAGTGTGTTTCCCCACTCTTATAACCTGGAGTCCTTCAAGCGAAGTGTGAAAAAGCATCTTGTTAGGCCGGCATAGTGGTAGAGACTGATGTCGGTCGTGGTGACCGGCGTCAGTTGCTCCCATTCTTGGACCTCGCGTACTGCTTACCATCAGGTGGGCGCGATGTCACATGTCGTATTCAGTATCAAAATATATATATATAAAACAACATATGTTGGGATCATAAATAAGTAGTCAGAAATAACTTACAACAGGTAATAAACCAAGTTTTCGCTTCCTTTCTCTTTCTTCAGATTTCTTCTCCTCGGATTTCTGACGATCTGTTTAAACAAGGATCATTATAACGACACTAATTAAATAAATAAATTAAATACAGTGTAAACTCTATATCCCTTTCAGCACGACAAAAAATATTATAGATATTGAAAGGATTATTGATAACTTTGAGGTCCTTGTGGTGAATGAAAATGTGAAATCATTCCCCCCCTAGCGAATTCTACGAAGCCAGTGTATAGGATCACAGACCGTAAGCTAATTATTGTTAGCTAAATTTTTACTTATCTTTAATAGTTAGGCTGGTTATTAAAAAAACAAGTTGTCATATTCAAAAAGAGTTCTTCGATTATAGATAACGCTATTATAGTTGCCCATAATTATAGCCTTATATACTAATCATAAGGTAGACATTGGCCTCAATTAATGATCAGTTGCCCATGATTTATTTGTGATATTTTTCGAGTCTGGTATGCTGGAGATATTGACTTTGCCACTTGTCATGATGGGTCCTTATTAAAGTTAATTCGTTTCTTCTTTAACTTTATGAATAATAATAATAATAATAATAAATATTTCCAGACAGGTCACACAGCGCCATCTAGTTTCCGTGGTAAGCTACGAGGCTTGTGTTACGGAAACTAGATGGTTGATAAACTACATATTATACTTTTTTTTTTGTAAATATATACATATTATACATATAAACACCCAGACCGAGATAAATTATACAATGTACAACTTGCCCCCGGTGGGAATCGAAACCACGACCTCCCGAGTTCACGGCAACGTTTGTTACCACTAGACCACGGAGGCGGCATACGTGGGTAGTTTACTACTGTGCTAGCATTATTATTACCATCGTGCGTTGGGTAATATAATGTAAATAAAATCTACTTATGCATATTTTTTTCCTTACTAGTCCTTACAATTTAATAAAATATAATTACTAAGTAGCTAGACTATCGAGGTCGTTTCGAAGCGACAAAACAGAATTTGGATACCGCTAGTTTTCTTTTTGTAATTTATTTATTTATTTATCTGGTACTCCAACAGCATAACCAAAAATACAATATTATCAAATTTTACACAATAAATAAGGCCATGAAAGGGTTCACAAATTATACACAAAAATATAAATCCACTGTGAAGACAGATTAAGAAATCAACAAAATCAAATAGTGCATAAAATTAAGGAAATTTACAAAATACAACAAAAACGCAAAGAAAACAGTAACATACAATAATAACATATAATAACGCACGCTTGGTATTTAACGTGCTGAAAGGGTTATAACTGAAGGGACTGTGCATTTTATGGCGTTATAGAGAGTTGTGGTTAGATGGAGAGAAGAAAAATCAGAATTGGAAGACAAGCTAAACCAAACAAAGCCAATTGATTTCGACGCTTTAGGGAGTTTGTCGTTAAATCGAGTAACGTTACATGGAGTTTACACTAAATAGACTTATACATACATTTGAGTTCAATTTCTTCATCGTCCAAAAGCAGCGATACTACTTCTTTAGGTTTAAGCGTGTCTGGCTTAAAATTACCACCGCTTATCACCATCCTTTGTATCTAAAATATAAAAGATCTACTATAAAGTTTAAAAATGACGGTGATCCGGTTCGAAGGACCAAAAATACGTACCTCACTCTTTTCCCTAGCCCGTTGCATGATTCTTTCTTCGATAGTACCTTTACAGATAAGCCTGTACACGGTGACCTGTTTAGTTTGTCCGAGCCGATGTGCCCGGTCCATAGCTTGCTGGTCTACCGTTGGATTCCAGTCAGAGTCGTAGAATATCACCTGAAAAATTATGGCTTGTACTAATGCAAAATACCCGTTCTTCGGAGCACGCTAAACCGTCGGTTCCGGTTCCACTAATACCAACTTTTTTTCAATTTCTTTGTGACTCGCACGGTCTTTCACTTCGTTCTTCCCATAACAATTTACTTAAAATCCCTCCCCACTCTTCCAGCAGATATTCAGACTCCTTTTCGGTATCTGCAGCTCGCCAGTGGAACAGACTACCTTTTGGTAATCAGACAAGCTCCATCTCTCAAAATATTTAAAGACAAGTTATACAATTTTTTACACCATAAACAGAAAAACTTACCATAACTTTCTACAATGTACTTAGATATGTATTTATTATTTATGTATATATTTATTTAATATGTAGGATATGTATATTTAATTAGTATGTATTTATATTTCATAATTGTTGATCACAATATTATTTCTGCACCCGCTTATAATGGCTGCCCATTCACAAAGGTTAATTGGTAGAAAATGCATTTATAGCATTAAGCTCGCCTTTGTACCCACACTATTTTTGGTTCTGTACAATAAATAATTTATTATTATTATTACCAACTTGAGAAATCGTTAAGACTTCTATACGAGTATTACACGGGCGTTTTTTTTTAATTCTAACAGTTACTTAATAATTATTTATTTAGTAAGGTGTTGGTCTTCTGCTAACAGTTACTAGTAGAATTATTCAAAATAATTTAAATAAAAACATGTCACAAATGTCTGTTATAGCTTAACATGAATAAAGATATTTGACTTTGAGTATAGTTACAGTGTCAGCTGCAGTGAGGTTGATGCCCAGTCCTCCAGCCCGAGTGGAAAGGAGAAACACGAAGATATCGGATCGGGCCTGGAAGTCTGCTACCATATCTCGACGAGCAGATATCTTGCTCGAACCATCCAACCGCATGTACTTGTGTTTGCGATGCCACATGTATTCCTGGTAACATCAAATTGATATTAGAATAGTGAAGCAACATCACTACCGTTTCCCTTCCAGGGTGGTCAGAAACCACGCGTATATAGAAGCGGATTCACATTTAGCGAAATTTACTATAGGCCAATCATGACAAGTGGCAAGCTCGATGATGTCTCTAGCGTACCAAAGTCAGGAAATATTACAAAAAAATAAATTATATTTTATTTAATATCATTGTGTCCCGCTAGACCACGGAGGCACTTTAAATTATTGTAACAACATCAGACAACAAATGAGAAATACACCTAAAAAACTTATTTTTAAATCAGTCAGATATTTTATAATAGTAATATTATCTAAAAGGGCAGTAAGAAGAATTGATTATATTATTAGAAGTTCAATCGAAAATTCCGAATATTCGCCGCATGAACCTGTCACATTCATTCGAAACGAAAACTGTAGTGTTGCCACTGTATTAAATAAATCTGAATTCAGAGTAAGTTCACACATAAAATAATAATGCTTTGCAACACTAGAAGCAAATGCCAAAATGTCATCTGGCAACTGCTGTCACACGTTAAAACTGTATCGATAATCCTCTTGTTCCGAATCATGCTCAGAGCGCTTAGAATGATACTGACAGTCGTTCCGAATCAAATATCACGATTTGTATGCTCAGAGCGTTACATCATTTCGGAACGTCTAAATTACATCTTTATTCATATCATAATAGTTTTTTTTTAATGTATAGAAGATAAATTGCGGATTCCACATCTTTGAGTATGAATACTAACAAACACACCTCTTATATATTAATATTATTAACTTACTTTGTACTTCTAAAATAACTTGCCGTGTTACAGACATTTTTAATTTACTTCCTACTTAAATATTAGATATATATTTGTTTTAGAAGTAATATACAATAAGTATAAACGAATTAAATACCTAATATTAAATAAACTTCAAAATGGCGTGCGACATAATGACAAACAACTGACAGCGCTCAGAGCGATATCGTGAGCAGTCTGAGCGCGAGGAATGATGTCATTTGTGACGTCACAATGCTTTGGCAAAACAGTTTATACACGTCTCGGAACGAGGCGGTTATCCAAACTTTGCGATAATCGCTTGACAGATATATTCGATACGATTCCCACATTTTTATGACTAAATAGGATCATTATGATATGTCGAGACTGCTGCCCCAGGTAAGTTGATGGTTATGGGCGCTCGACATTGTTCTTTGTAAAAGCCGACATTAATGGAATCATACAGTATTTGGTTAGGTGGGGAGAGGAGTAGAATGGTGGATAGTGAGGATAGTTAATGTAAACTTACCTCTAGAAGATCGATCATTTTGGTCATTTGACTGTAGATCAGAACCCGATGACCTCTTTCCTTTAGTCTTCGTAATAGCGAGTCTAATACTGTCAATTTTCCTGCGTCACTAACTAGTTGATTTTTATCTGTTAACAAAAACGATTTATATAAGATTGTATAGAAGCAGACGGCTTGGCGAGGATATGAAGTAATTTTTTATGACAATTTATTAACGATTCCACAAGTTGGTATTAGTGGAACCGGGACCGACGGCTTAACGTGGTCTCCGAGGCACGGAAATGGTGTTGTAAATCTATGAGAAATGTACGTAAGAAAAGCGTATTTCTCATTGGTACATGCCGGGTGGGTTTGAACCGATCCTTGTAGGATTTAAGAACGCGTTCTTACAACCCAGCCACCACCGCGCCTTGAAAGTAAGAATAGAACGTAAGTTTTGCCTTAGCTTTATTTTTTTTTTATACTAGCACGACATGTGACCTTGGGCCCACCTGATGGTAAGTGGCGCGCAAGGTCCATGAATGTTAGCAACTGAAGTCACACACTCATAACTGCCATCAGTCCCCAACACTATGCCGGCTTCACTAGATGCTAATTCACACTTCGCTTGAAGGACTTCAGGTTATAGGAAAGTGGAAACACAGAGCCTGGAAATGAAATGAAATGAAATATTTATTCGTGTAAAGAATTTGGGTAGACAAAAAGAGCGTTTACTTACTTTCACGAGTGATCAGGAAGTCAATAAAGACCATGACGTTACATGACTGAAAGCTAAATGAGTAATTTACCTGGCACTTGTAATGTGGGCCATCCGTGTGGCGGTCGTGTGTTGGCCAGCAATCTGGACAACATGTTACACCCTTGTGCGTTTTCAGCGTGCTCGTGACGTTTCCGATGATACGCGTGATTTCGTGAAATTGCATACATTCCGCGTGTTGTTGTGCATACCTGTAAAATGTATTTACAATATCGATGACGGACACTTCAACTGACGTCAAAATAATTATGTGTCCTCAATTAAATAAAATAAATATTTCCAGACAGGTCACACAGCGCCATCTAGTTTCCGTGGTAAGCTACGAGGCTTGTGTTACGGAAACTAGATGGTTTATAAACTACATATTATACTTTTTTTTTATAAATATATACATATAAACACCCAGACCGAGACAAATTATACAATGTACAACTTGCCCGCGGTGGCAATCGAACCCACGACCTCCCGAGTTCACGGCAACATTTGTTACCACTAGACCACGGAGGCGGTATATAGTTGCAAGACCAAGACTCTTGCACAGATTTTTTTTCCAAATTTTGCTAAAGTGTTTACTTTTTTGGGATTAGGTTTTTGTTTTCAAAAAAATTTAATAGCGTCGTGTCCGTTAGTAATATTTTTTTGTTCCTAAAGAAAAAAATACGCTTAGGTATTTGGAACTTGGGAGAGCTCGTTTGCAAATAATTTTATTTTAGTCTACCTAAATCCTACCTATAATTCCTTCGAGGTCTTGCGGTTAATTTCGTGGATTCGGACTTGGAGGTACAGAGTTTGATTCCTGGTCGGGACACAATAAATTATTTAATTTATTTGTGATATTTCTCAAGTTTGGTACCCTATACAATTGAAAAATAAAATTTATATTGCGTCAGAGTAAGAGTCTTGAGAGACTCTTGCGCAAGACCAAGACCGAGACCAAGACCACCTATTCCGATGAAAATTTCTCTCTATGTACCTATGTAAACAACACATCTTTCTTTAACCCGTTGGTGAGAATGTGTCACACCTACAATAGAGTGGTTAGCTTGCGGCCTAATATTGATGTTTTTGACAGTGGTTTTGCAGCGTAAAAAGTCCATTACCACAGACCTCCTCTGCCTTATTTGACTCATATTGACTTTAATCTTTTGTTAAATTATTATTATGTTACCTGTATTGTTGTGCATGTATATTTTGTTGTAAATTGTATTTGTGTAAGGAATTATTTAATGGATATTATTGAATTGTAATTATGATTGAATTTAATTTGTGTAATTTATTTTCTAATTTTGATAATAATTATTATAATTTGCATGTTGTGTGTGCTGCTTGGATTCCAGTCTAGTCCATGTATAAATTAAATGAACTCAAATTTGCAACTGACTGGAATCTGTTTGCACACCTAATAATAAATAAAATAAATAAAGACCAAAACTGGCTCAGTCTTGGTCTTGCTTTGGGTAACACTAATTGTGGACGGTAGGTCTGAAAGGGTTAAGGAGGTTTCAAGGGACGTTGCGATGTAGCCTAGTGCCGTGTCGAGGCGTCTCTCCGTTTGACGGCTGGGTGAAATATATGGGTGGAGGAGGTGGAGAGGAAAAAATACGTCTAACACCCGTATTCTAAGACGTTTTCTCAACGGCTCCTCCACTGAATTATTCCTTCCAGCTGTCAAATTCACATTATAAGGATATAGATATATTTATCCGACAGGCACCGTCTCTAAATATATTTAAAAAACTCAATTTCTCACCTTCTTAAAAAACAAAATGCATCTTTGACATATATGTATTATTATTTATTTATTTTAAATATGCACGTATTTTATTTATTATTTATACACAGTATATATTTATAATTATCTTAGATGTTTAAACCATATACTTACCTACGTACCCATATATTTATTGATTTTACTTATTATAATATTTTGATCTTTTTGGTTAATTTTTCCTTCTCTGCACCCATAATATTCTTCTCTCACTCTCCCTAAGGTTAGCTGGTAGAGAATACCTTTATGGTATTATGCTCGCCTATGTACATGTTTTTATATTTTATATTTTGTGTGCAATAAAGAATTTTATTATTATTATTATTATAGATGATAGTGTTCATAGCTAAGATCCTTGAGTGAACTGGCCATAATGACTATGTCATCCGCAAAACATCTCACACCTCCGATTTGCGGATGACATAGTCATTATGGCCAGTTCACTCAAGGATCTTAGCGGAATGCTGAACGGCTTAAACGTAGCATCCCAGCGGGTTGGTCTCGAAATGAACTTAGACAAGACGAAAGTCATGTTCAATGATCATGTCAAGCCGAGGCCAATCTGCATAGGAAACGACACTCTCGAAGTTGTGCAAAATTACGTATACCTCGGGCAGACTATCCAATTAGGAGCAGCCAACTTCAGCAAAGAAGCCGACAGACGCATTCAGCTAGGATGGGCGGCATTCGGGAAACTCCGGCACATCCTCTCATCGTCTATACCACAATGTTTAAAGACTAAGGTCTTTAACCAGTGCGTCCTCCCGGTAATGTCGTACGGAGCAGAGACGTGGACACTAACAGTGGGTCTGGTCCATAAATTCAAGGTCGCTCAGCGAGCCATGGAGAGAGCTATGCTTGGTGTATCTCTGGTGGATAGAATTCGAAACGTTGATATTCGTCAGAGAACGAAAGTTACAGACATAGCTTTTAAAATTAGCAAGCTGAAGTGGCAATGGGCCGGACACATCTGCCGCAGAACCGACGATCGATGGGGCAAACGGGTTCTAGAGTGGAGACCACGTACGGGAAGACGCAGAGTGGGACGACCCCCCGCCAGATGGACAGATGACCTAAAGAAGGTCGCTGGTGGGGGTTGGATGAGGGTAGCGAAAGATCGCGTTAAGTGGCGAGCCTTAGGGGAGGCCTACATCCAGCAGTGGAGAGATACAGGCTGATGATGATGATGATGTGTTCATAGGTAGATTTTTTAAAAGTAGTGTCAGTGAAACAGACGTTTGAATATTTTTCCGTTATTGGAAGGCCGAGCCCATACAGTCTGTTTTTGTCTTTTTAAAGAAAAAAAAAATAGGCAAAGAATTGTTACAGTCCAGCCATTGTTTTGGGTGTACCCAAAAGTAAAACAGCATAAGAAATTTAAACTTCCTAATGGCTTTTTTTAACTTATTTTCATTTTTAGTTCGGTAAATCTACATAAAATATTACATTAAATAATTTTATATATACATATTACACAATTTAAATTAAAGCTGACAAATGACAGAACTCAAGCAATATTTTATGATTATCTATAAGCTACTTTTATTTATACAAAATTGACTCCAAAAAACTTACCTTCCAAGTAGGACAATATAGGAACGATGGTAGTGGAGTAGCTTGGCATCTTCTTATAACTGGAGCGTACTCTATGTGTTCGTAATTTATGGCAGTAATGGAAACTGGCACAACTCCGCCATCTTCTGTCTTTATCTCACTTAGCATACCGCTCTGAGGAGGGTAAGAGATAGATATAAGATTCATTTGGCTCAAAGAAAAATGAGGAATGTTGCAAAATATACAATGATTATCTAAATTATAGATATACGAGAAAAAAAAAAAAAAAAAAAAATGCTGGTTAATAAATGTTTTTATTCGACAAAAGAATACCTAGACACTAAGCTCGACAAAGTCATGTGACTAAATAAATATTTGTATGCTAGAAATAGCGAAGCATGTGATATAATAATTTACATCCCCGTACCTACCATGTTTCTGACAAATAAATTATTTCATTTCATCCTAATAAAAAGTTAAAAAGTGTTTATAACACAAGCTTATATATATATATATTGTTTATAAACAAAAAAATCCATCAGAGATAATCCCAAAGAAACTGGCAACATTTATTTGTTTGGTAAATTTGAAAAAGTCTTTGGATAATAAAATATCTGAAACTGGTAGCTATTGAGAATTTTTAAGAGTCGTGGTAATTTGATAATCATACCTTATTGTCAACTGCCTGTAGATTCCTATTTCTCATTGCCTTGTGTTCTATTGTTTCTGGCATATAGTTTATTATGTGATCCGTATGCACGAAGAACGGTCCCCCTGGCAACAAAAGAAGGAATTATTATAGGATCCCAGATGAACTAGCTGTATCAGCCTATAGGTCAGACATCTTAGTGTGTTGCATCACTTACTGAAAGAATTGGGCCTAAGCAGGTCTGCCGTCAATACATTTATGGAACGAGCTTCCAAGACGGCATTAACAGAATCATACAGTATTTGGTTGGGTAGGAAGAGAAGTAGAATGGTGGATGGTGAGCGTATTATCGCGCAATAATATAAAAAAAGGGAGGCCTCCTTTTCTTAAACCAGCCTATTGTCGGTCGCAAGCCCGAGACACCGTTCTTCTCATCTCTTACCCACACACGATGGACCCGACACCCGCACGGTGAATCCATGGAATGCTTAGAAATTTGTCTTCTAATTATAGACAACAACTGTGTGCCTTGTACCACGACACTCAGTACGCGCAGCGATAAGCGATGCTCGTCATACATTTTGTGATAATTAAGCGACAGTCGCTATTTGAGAAGTTATCATAATGTATTTTTGTACTTCGTCATTTGTTACAAAGTGTAAATAGGCCAATATTATTACCAAATAAAAGTAAAGTATCATCACGACCGTATCCCTTTCCGGGGTGGTCCGAAACAACGCTTATAAAGAAGCGAAATTCACATTTAGCTAACCACCCCGAAAGGGAAACGGTCGTGATTATACTTCTTTTTTTTATTCACCAATTTTAACTTACCAGTAATCCATAAAGGATCAGTAAAGAGCAGTCCTCCCCAGACCAAACTATCTTCTTTCCTTTGCTTTAACACATCTCCATCGGGACATATTAACAGGCTATATTTACTATTTACACTGTTATAATATTGTGTGACATCTTGTGGTTCTACTTCTTCGACCTTTACTTCAGTGTTTGAAGGCAGGTTTTGCCACCAAAAGTGCCGAAATCTAAGTTTATTGTACAATTCTTGACATGTTTCTATGTGTTCCATTCTGAAAATTAATGCAATCATTTAATTACATACCTACAGTAGTTTTTACTTAGATAAAATAATAATAATAAAAAAGTAAAGTATCATTTCGACAGAAACCACGCTTATAAGTAAGCGGATTCACATTTAGCCAACTTTACTATAGGCCAATCATGACAAGTGGCAAGCTCGTCGATGTCTCCAGTGAACCAAACTCGAGAAATATTACAAATAAATTAATTAAATGTATTTATTTACATTAATAAATAATTTTGTGTCCCGACCAGGAATCTAACCCGGTACCTCCGAGTCTAAATCCACAGACTTAACCGCTAGACCACGGAGGCAGTTTAATAAAATAATAATAATAATAAAATTCTTTATTGCAAACAAAATATAAAATATAAAAACATGTACATAGGCGAGCATAATACCATGAAGGTATTCTCTACCAGCTAACCTTTGGGAGAGTGAGAGAAGAATATAATAGTAGAGTAAGAAAAATTAACACAAAAAGATCAAAATATTATAATAAGTAAAATCAATAAATATATGGGTACGTGGGTAAGTATATGGTTTAAACATTTAAAATGATAATAAATATATACTGTGTATAAATAATAAATAAAATAAATATACATTTTTATAATGTAAAATAAATAATAATAACTATATGCCAAAGAAAGGAGATTAAGATACATTTTGGTTTTTTTGGATTTACTTTTTTAAGATTAAGATATACCTACAGACAGGGTAAAGCATATTGTTTAAAACTTTTATTACTTTAGACATAAAAGTGGATTTCGTTATTTACGTCAGTGTATATCGAAATTATAAATTATTATACAAATCTCAACTCTATTAGCGCTTGACCTTGACAGTATCCGCGCAAATATACACTCTAATCGTATGATATATATAGATAACAGATTCCTTTATTTAGTTTTTTTTTTAATTTTCTTAATTTTTTCCTTGAAGAAAAATAAATAAATATATATGTTAAATGTGTAAAAACACTTTACCAAGACTTCGCCTATGGATGATTAAAATTATGGCTTTTAATTTAATTTAATTCATTTAATATATTATAAAGGGTGAATTATTGGGTGGGTGAAAGTGTCACGCACTAAATCTAAGGCTAAATTCTACTTTTACTTAAAAGAGTTTCAGGAACCAAAACTATAAAGAAACAACCTGTATATATATATATTTTTTTTAAATACTGTATTATATGTTATATGTGTTTCTTACTTGGTAAAATATATAAATTGATGCTTAAAAATTTTATTTAACTTGTTTTGTAAATTTATTAATATCGAACCAACAATGGACATAACATGCTGATGATGTTTTCCATGATGCGCTAGGTGATGATATTTTTCTAAAAAATAAATACAAAACTGTATAGTGCATTGCCTTTACCATTGCTAAAAGAAATAAAATTACTTTTTCAAAATTTATGACAAAGACCTTCAGTGACTGTCACTGATGACGCCGCTTCAAAAAGAGGCGAAATATTTGACAATAAAATTTTTAAGCTTCAATTTATATATTTTACCAAGTAAGAAACACATCTAACACACTTTATTTGTTGCAGATAAGTATTATATGTTATGTTATTTATAAAAAAATATTTAATATGAATACTTACGCATCTAACCACCCACAAATCATGACCCTGTACAACTCTATAGGAGACAAATCCATAAATCGCGCGAAAGAGAAACACCCTCTAGTCTCCTTGCACAAATATACAGGATTTAGTATAGAAAACTTATTATATAATAAATGCCTTTTGGACGGTATTATTCGGAGTAGTATGAGATTTTCTGCTAATATTTTTGGCACGTGATAATCGTCGCAAATCATTGCAAAAGGTGACTTAACGTCTCGTCTCTCAAACAGTTCGGGATGGTTGCAAACCTAAAAAAAAAAAAAAAACAATATAATTTCTTGAAGTTTTTTTATTTATTTATTCTTTATAAATTAATAATAAATAATGGATAAATACTTGACAACCCTGTACAATAATATACAATAAGGTCAAAACCAATTATTTATAAGAACGACAATGAATGGAAATAGATTACTAATTTAACTTACCACTAGCCCTCTGTTACTTAGCTATTAGTGGATTTCGTTATTTATGTCAGAGATTGCGTCATAATTACAAAATATTATTCAATTCTCAACTCTATAAGCACTCGACCTTGACAGCGGCCGTGCAAATATCAACTTTAATAGCGTCATATCTAGGCCGCGTTTGTTTTAAGAAATGTTACCATGAAAATACCACTTTTTTCAGCACAAGTCGTATGTTTAATGAAAATTCTAACATTTGATGCTAATTTCGTATGTCAGTACCGTGTTGAAAGGAGGGTTATTGATGTTACTTTTTGATAGATATCATTTAACATAAATGGATTGTTTACATTGTTATATACTTTAAGGTTTATATTATATTTGTTTAAAATGAATTTTAAACGATTTTATGTAATAATTTCATTGTCAAGTGATTTGTTATTATTTGTTAATTGTCATACTTGTCAAAAAGTAGCCTCACCGCTCGTTTTTTTTAAGAAATGTTAGCATTGTTAAAAAAAAGTGGAATTCCACGCTGGTTTATGAAGTTGCTACGAAATGTTGGAAATACTATAAAACGAACGCGGCCCTAGATAGTTAACGGATTCCATTATATAACGTTTGCATTTAAGTAACTTAATAGGGCTACAGTAATCCATAGAATAAAAATTAATTAGTGTAATAGTCCACTTATAAAGGGACGCAGTTATGCAAAAAGGATCCAATCCACATTTTTTCAGTAATTTAACTATTAATTTTAATCAGGTCCTTAAGGTGATATGCGAGTATCTTATATCAAAAGCGATTTTGTCATATTCTAAATATATTAAATGTTGGACTAATCTAAATTCCAATTTTAAAGGCTATTTATTAACTATAGGTACACAATCAGTTCACATTTTCCAGCAATTTCTTAAGTTCTAGATTGCAATCCAAAAGCAGTGTACACAGCATGCTTATTGTGATTTAGGCATTACATTGTCATTTCAATTAAATTATTTCATTTCAGTGAAATATGTCAAAAGGAAAATAATAATAATAATAAAAATGGTATGTCAAAGATATATAACTTAACTATAATTTATAATTAACTTAATGTGGATTGGATCCGTTTTGGGTAACTACGTCAAAATGTTATATGTATCTTCTTCCAATATTACCTTTCTAAATTGCATGACAAGATTCATTAAGTTGGAGGTGAAGTTCTTATCTACACTATGTCCAGTCTCGGCGCCAACAGAGTAATGCAACAATTCTTCTATTTTTATTTTCTTTTTTAAAGCTGTCGAAAATACATTAGGAATTATAAAAATGGTAAACGGTGCCATTTATAACCAAAAAAAAAACAAGTAAAAATTAATTTAAAAAAAAAAGTGTAAAAAATGAAGTTTAATTAAAAACTGAAAGGAAATAAATAAAAACTAAAAAGAAAAAACAAGCCCAAGGATTCCGTAGTCAAAAAGTTTAATAACCGCTTAATTTTATATATTTTATTACATAGCGACTTAAACCTGACTGACCGCCTCCGTGGTCTAGTGGTAACAAACGTTGCCGTGAACTCGGGAGGTCGTGGGTTCGATTCCCACCGGGGGCAAGTTGTACATTGTATAATTTGTCTCGGTCTGGGTGTTTATATGTATATATGTACAAAAAAAAAAGTATAATATGTAGTTTATCAACCATCTAGTTTCCGTAACACAAGCCTCGTAGCTTACCATGGGAACTAGATGGCGCTGTGTGACCTGTCTGGAAATATTTATTAGTATTATTAAAAAAAAAAAAAAATATTATAAATAAAAAAATTGAAAAAAAATGGTTTTGTCACCAAAATATTCAACTAAGTTCTAATATAGTAAAAGGTAACTCTTTTAAACTGTCAGGTAACTTATACGATATTGGAAAACATGGTCATACTCAAGCCGAACACAAAACCGAACATATGTATATCTGGAGAATTTGGCCTACACTCGCCACGCTGGCCAGACGGGTTGGCGAGGATGAATAATTTCTAATATGTAAAGTATCATCACGGCCGTTTCCCTTTCGTGGTGGTCAGAAACCATATATAAATAAGCGGATTCACACTTAGCCAACTTTACTGCCGGCCAATCATGACAAGTGGCAAGCTCGTCGATGTCTCCAGCGTACCAAACTCGAGAAATATCACAAATAAATTAAATATTATTTAAATGTATTTATTTACATTAATAAATATTTTTGTGTCCCGACCAGGAATCGAACCCGGTTCCTCCGAGTCTAAATCCAGACTTAACCGCTAGACCACGGAGGCAGACCAATTTCTAATATGATTAGATAATCTAATATGGTTACTGCTATACCAGGTATTGTAATCTCATAGGTACTGATAACTAAATTTAAAAGGTTATTAATTGTGTGTTGTGGTGCAGTTCTGTATATGTTTTATTTTGTAAATCTGATATAGCTGAGTTTTCCTTGCAGATTCCTTTCTCAGTCAGACTAAACATTAACAGGTCACTGGAATCTGCTAAGCTGCTGGTCTTCTGCTAACAGCTTACTTATTGGACCACTTTGCTGCTTAGTCTTCTACTAGCAGGAGTAGAATCATTCAAAATAATTAAATTAATGACATTTCATAAATGCCTGTAATAGGTTTACGTGAATAAAGATATTTTGACTTTGACTTTTGACTTTGATTAGTATGGATATCTGTTATACATACCTATGTAGAGTAACTTTTGTCTAATTGTAAGTGGACAGTGAACCATAATTTCTATTTTATCTGACAACTCGTTCTCTACGTCCTTCTTTATTCTTCTTAACATAAATGGCTTCAAAATCATATGCAAGCGAGATAGATGTTCTGAAAACAAGGTTTTGTTATTTACACAAAAATTCAATTGTCATTTATCCCCAGTAATTACAGGCAGACAAAAAAGTGACAAATAAAGAATAATAAGTTCCTTGGGATTATATTTTTTAATATCAAAAATGATTCAGATTAAAAATACCTTTTGTGGCATATTCTAAATATCTTAAATGTTTGACTAATCTAAAAAAAATCAAAAATCAAAATAATTTATTTCCCTTGGTTCTCTCAAAACAACTTGGATACAGTCAGAACTAATTAAACCAATACAATTATCAAAACATATGTACTAATCAAAGTGGTTATAATAGTTGGACCGTAAACAGGCAATAATCCATATTTATGTATGTTATGCACAACATTATTGCTACAAGCAAGTAAAACTAACTAACTTAGAAACTACTTAAATAAGATCGTGGCTGTAAGGAGGTCGTGTCAGTTTACATTCTAAATACTTAATAATTATGATGTATAGAAATTATATATATGAAAGTTAATTTATAAATGTATAAAACAAAAAATAAAAATAATAATAATAAAATAAAATAAAAAAGACATTAAACATAAATTCATAGCTGTAAATGGGCCGTTCCAAGTTCAATGGCCTATAACTTAAAATTAACTGAATGAGGATTGGATAATTTTTGCGTAACTACGTCAAATGAGAAGGCCAATTTTTCTTAAAAAAAATAAGCCCAATAAAATGTTTTCGTGCCATAATGATTTCTTTTTTATATAATAGTTAATATATTGTGTTTTCATAATCTGTAATTCATTTTATTTATTTTACCCTAGCATAACGACAATAGACAAAAACTTTTTTTTACGTTATTAATTTTCATAGTTTCGATCCAGCCGATTTGAAATCCAGTGTTTTATCTATAATAAAGTACCTGATCATAATAAAGAACCCAATCGTATAAATAGGGCTTTGTAACTATATTTCATACATAAATTTTAACCAATTGACTATTTATTTAAATTATATTTTAATGCTGGGGTAAAAGAAATGTAATTAAATTAAAAAAAAACACAATTAATTGTTATGACTATTGAATTGTATTTAGTTGAGGCACACTGAATAAAAGTTGGGGCCTGGTTTCGGGGAATCTCTTTTCCCACCTAACCTATATAGTAGCAGATAATCAGATTCATTCATTCAAACTTCCACTGACCATCAGACAAGCTCCTTCCATTCACATCTTTAAAAAACTACTTAATACTTTCTTTTTAAACAAGCAGAACAATATACTTTAACTCCACAAATTTCTACTTCCTAATAATATATTATCTTCATATATGTATATCTACTATAATACGTATTTATTGATGCGTATTTATGTTGCGTATCTATTTATGTATTTTATTGGTTAGAATTTTATCCCTAAAGTTTATACTGTGTCACTTTGCCAAAGGTTAGCTGGTAGAAAAAGTCGAAATGGCTTTAAGTTCGCCTTTGAACATAAAAAAAGGAGTCCTTCGCGCCATTTTGCGCGGACATGTCAAGTGCAAGTTTTTGTTTTGTAAATTAATTTACTGTGGATATTATTCGTCAAAAGTGGTTTGGTTTTGTTTAATAATGTGCTACAATGTGAATAATTATGGAAAACGATAAATTGGACTTTAAATATGGGGAACAAGTTGCAGTTTATTTTTTGCGGTTTTCCCGCGCTGTCAACTCTCATATTTTACCCGAGGTGTTTGAGCTATGGTGCCGCGAGTGACTCCAAGAAAAGCATCAAATTCTGCAGCATCTGGTATTTGATGATGACCTCATTAACTGATGAAAAAGAAAGATATATTACGTCAGACTTGGCTGTATGGTAAAAAAAAAAAAAGTGATATAAAGTATTTAATAATAATAATAGTAAGCTAAAAGTACCTACTTTCGTCAATAGTGCTTTTATTTTCAGCGTGACTTTCGATATCTTTAGAAAACCATTCATTAAATTCTTCGTGCGAGTCAAACAGAGTCGGCATTATAAAATGCAATAACGCCCATAATTCTGCCATACTATTTTGAATTGGTGTACCTAAAAGAAATAAAATAACAATAAATATAAAGGATACTGCCTCCGTGGTCTAGCGGTTAAGTCCGTGGATTTTAGACTAGGAGGTACGTACCGGGTTCGATTCCTGGTCGGGACACAAAAGTATTTAATAATGTAAATAAATACATTTAATTAATATTTAATTTATTTGTGATATTTCTCGGGTTTAGTACGCTAAAAACATTGACGAGCTTGCCACTTGTCATGATTGGCCTATAGTAAAGTTGGCTAAATGTGGAGGTACCGGGTCTAAATCCACGGACTTAACCGCTAGACCACGGAGGCAGTTTTTATTAAGTTAGTTAAAATCAGCTCTTTTTACATGCCGATAACTATAAAAAAAAAATTTTTTTTCCTTATCATTGCAGCCCCTAGAATACAGCGTCCTAGACCTCCACTGCTGGAGATGGACCTTCGAGAACTTATATCTGGAGAATTTGGCCTACACTCGCCACGCTGGCCAGATGGGTTGGCGAGGATCTGATGTCAATTTTTAATGACAATTTATTGACGATTCCACAAGTTGGTTTTAGTGGAATCGGGACCGACACTTAACGTGCTCTTATGGGTAAGAAAAGTGTATTTCTCATTGGTACATGCCGGGAGGGTTTGAACCGACCTTTGTAGGATTAAGACGGCATTAACGGAATCATACAGTATTTGGTTGGGTACGGAGAGAAGTAGATAGTGGAGGGTGAGCGTATTATCGCGCAATAATAAAAAAAAAATGAGGCCTCCTTTTCTTAAATCGTCGGTCGCAAGCCCGAGACACCATTCTTCTCATCTCTTACCCACACACGATGGACCCGGCACCCGCACGGAGAATCCATGGAATGCTTAGAAATTTGCCTTCAAGGTTCTTGCAACCGAGAAACCACCAAAATAAACCAAAAAAATCAAACTTACCAGATAATAGTAGTCTATTTCTACAACTGAATCCAAGCAACAGCTTCCATCGCATACTGGCTGAAGACTTAATAGCTTGTGCCTCGTCCAAAATCATATATTGCCACGAAACGCGGTTTAAGTACTTTAAATCCGAGACTACAATTTGGTATGACGTCACGACCACGTGAAAAGCGGCCTGTTGTGTATGCAAGTCTTTACGTTCCCAAAATTGACGCAATATTTTTCGTTCGCTAGGACTTCCCCAATATGGTACCTAAAAAGTTTATCTTGTTTATAGTAATGCTTATATTTATTTGTATGGGGTGACTTTGTAAAAAGTTAAGTAAAGTATCATCACAACCGTTTCCCTTTTGGGGTGGTCAGAAACCACGCTTATAAAGAAGCGGATTCACATTCAGCCAACTTTACTATAGGCCAATCATTACAAGTGGCAAGCTGAAAGAAACAACTTTTCTTTAGAAATAGTCAGAAATGACTGAAGATTGAAGAGTTTCTGAAGAGATACAGTCGTGATGACACATTACTTAGTAATGAAGTCATGCTTATTGAACTTACCGTTCCGTGGGAATCAAATATTCCAAAAGACCACAACATGAAGTCGAATAAATATTATGATCTCACAGAAGAAATGATCAGGAACGGGTTCAGTGCTTTACGCAGTGGAAGTTGGTGCGAGAGGAGTTCCAGCAAAATCTTTGCATCACTTATTGAAAGAATTGGGCCTAAGCAGGTATGCCGTCAATACATTTATGGAACGAGCTTCCAAGACGGCATTAACGGAATCATATAGTATTTGGTTGGGTAGGGAGAGGAGTAGAATGGTGGATAGTGAGCGTATTATCGCGCAATAAAAAAAAAGGGAGGTCTCCTTTTCTTAAACCAGCCTATTGTCAGTCGCAAGTCCGAGACACCATTCTTCTCATCTTTTACCCACACACTATGGACCCGGCACCCGCACGGTGAATCCATGGAATGTTTAGAAATTTGTTTTCTCTTCCTCATGGTTTAAAAACTAATGTAAACCTATTACACGTATTTGTGACAAGTCATAACTTAAATTATTTTAAATGATTCTAATCCTGTTAGTGGAAGACTAAGCAGTGAAGTGGTCCAAGGAGTAAGCTGTTAGCAGAAGACTAGCAGCCTGGCAAATTCCAGTGACCTGTTAATGTTTAATCTCACTGAGAAAGGAATCTGCAAGGACAACTCAGCTATAGCAGATTTGCAAATGGAACAAATACAGAATTACACAACAAATCTTTCAAATTCACCTATGAGATTACAAATACCTGGTACAGTAACTAAAATGAAATGAAATATTTATTTAGGCAGATAAAAAACAATTAACAATAATGACATTTGTTGGCCCCCTAGTGTTTTGTCCTGCAGGGGCCCTGAAGGTAATTCCAGATAGTTTCTACCACTAGACAAAGTTAGTAGGTTTATTATAAAAGTAAAGGTAAAGTACAACTAATCTTAAAACTACTGTGTGTGTAATATATATAATATATAATAATATAATAATAAATAATTATTTCCAGACAGTGCAATTAAAGTATAATAATTAGATAAAGTAGTATAAAAAAAGTAAAATAAACTTACCACTTTAAATGAAGGCACAAATCTCTCCATTTCTTGCTGCCAGTTATGTAAGGTTGATGCGGGGGAAACTACCAAAAATGGTCCCCAAACTCCAAGCCGTTCAGCCACATGACACATAAATGCTATACATTGAACTGTTTTACCTAAACCCATTTCATCTGCTAAAATTCCGCTTATACCCTAAAAATGAATCCAAATTAGTACGTCATCAGACCGTATCATTCGCTATCAGTCACCAACATTGACTACTGGGCTTTATCTGTCGCAATTAGTCACTAAACGACCCGCCACGAAAAGCTTTAATTTATATTCAACCAACTTCTACTGAGTTGAAATTTCTTTGTAGTGACAATTATGAGTTGACCTATTTTTTTTTTGTGTGGGCATGAATGGAATCACACACATGACTAACATCAGCCCCTAACACTATGACTGGGCATGACGGAAATTCGAGCCTGATCACGAAACGTCTGGATACACTTTATTGGGTTTATCGACACGACGAGTGTTTTTTTGTGTGTGCAAGTGGGCATGAATGGAATCACACACATAACTAACATCAGTCCCTAACACTATGACTGGGCATGCGGCAAATCGAGCCTGATCACGAAACGTGTGGATACACTTTACTGGGTTTATCGACACGACGAGTGTTTTTTTGTGTGTGCAAGTGGCGCGCAAGGTCAATGAATGTTTTCAAATGGAATCAGACACACATAACTAACATCAGTCCCTAACACTATGACTGGGCATGCGGCAATTCAAGTCTGATCCCGAAACGTGTGGATACACTTTACTGAGTTTATCGACACGACGAGTGTTTTTTTATGTGTGCAAGTGGCGCACAAGGTCAATGAATGTTATCAAATGGAATCAGACACACATGACTAACATCAGTCCCTAACACTATGACTGGGCATGCGGCAATTCAAGTCTGATCCCGAAACGTGTGGATACACTTTACTGAGTTTATCGACACGACGAGTGTTTTTTTATGTGTGCAAGTGGCGCACAAGGTCAATGAATGTTATCAAATGGAATCAGACACACATGACTAACATCAGTCCCTAACACTATGACTGGGCATGCGGCAATTCAAGTCTGATCCCGAAACGTGTGGACACATTACTGAGTTTATCGACACAACGAGTGTTTTTTTATGTGTGCAAGTGGCGCACAAGGTCAATGAATGTTATCAAATGGAATCAGACACACATGACTAACATCAGTCCCTAACAATATGACTGGGCATGCGGCAATTCAAGCCTGATGCCGAAACGTGTGGATACAATTTACAAGGTTTATCGACACGAAGAGTGTGTTTTTTTATTTAATCCAAATGCTGCATTTCCATTAAATTTTTTACATAGTTGTCTAGATACAATACCCAGAACGTCCAAAGATTCTTTGAGTAACATTATCTGATAGTTCTTAGGCTATGCTAAACATTTAAAAACTATATCTAACGCATAGCAACTGCATGCATAGATATTGGAAAAAAACAGATAAACATTGTGGACCATAATAATATATTCGAAAATTTTGAACTACAGAAAACTATATAACGACACTGAAGGGACTGTGCATTTTATGGCGTTATTTTTGTCGTTAAATGGAGAGAAGAAAAATCAGAATTGATAGACAAGCCAAAGCCAATTGATTTGCTTTAGGGAGTTTGTCGTTAAATTGAGTGACGTTACATGGAGTTTACACTGTAATTTAAAAATTAGTCAAGTTATTCTTTTAAAAATTGAGGTAAGTAGCAGTTAGAAAATAATAGAATCATAAAATTATAAAACAAATCGTTAAACAAATTTTTAAAACATTCGGGCCTTAATCTAGTGACCACTAACCTGATCATAAAGTGTTGCCAGCCAATTCATGCCTTTCAGTTGGTATCCCTTTAGAGTGCCTTGGAATATTGACGGTTGGTCATATTCTTCTATATTTTGTTCTACATCTGACGTGAGAGGACTGACTCCGGCCGCTGCATCAAACTGCATAGTCCGAGCTCTTTCAGCATGAAATGCCTCGCGAGCATTACGACATGCTTTTGCCTTCATTGCCTCACTAAAATATTATTTTTCTTCATGATAAACGAAATAAGATATTAACTAATAATTACTATTAGGGCGGTGGTAGCTCTGTTTCAAAAATGCTTTACTAAAAATTATGTTTTAACCCCGGCATGTACTAATGAGAAATACACTTTTGTTATGTACGTTTGTCATTAATTTAGAACACCACCGGAGAGCCTTGAAAAGCATGTTAAGCCGTCGGTCCCGGTTCCACTAATGCCAACTTATGGAATCGTTAACAAATTGTCATTAAAAATAATTGGCATCAGACCCTCTAACTGCCAACGTTTTAGTAAAATTTAGGAAAATCCTAATTACTGCTTTTGCTATCTTTCTCTGTCTAAATTTAGGTATATCAATGTATAAATATATTTAAAATGTACATAGTTTTATTTCCTAGTAAGTTGATAGACTGGTGGTGGCTCGGTTGTAAGAATATGTTCCTTAAATCCTACAAAGGTCGGTTCAAACCCCCCCGGCATGTACCAATGAGAAATACACTTTTCTTACGTACATTTGTAGATTTACACCGTTCCCGTGCCTCGGAGAGCACGTTAAGCCGTCGGTCCCGGTTTTACTAATACCAACTTGTGGAATCATTAAAAAATTGCCATCATATCCTCGCCAAGCCGTCTGGCCAGCGTGGCGAGTGTAGGCCAAATTATCCAGATATATGTTCTGGAAGGCCCATCTCCAGCAGTGGAGGTCTAGGATGCTGTGTTCTAGGCGCTGTAATGATGATAGACTGAATTTCTTGAAAGTACCCTCAGAATAGATTTTTTTTTAAATGTTGGATTGAAAACATTAGGAATTTTTATAAGCTTGGTTTAATAGTAAATAATCATACCAGTCATAATTATCGCTAGCTCTAAGCCTGGGTTCTCTGTCTTCGTCCAAATGTCTTAAAATATGATCAGCACTTCCGTCACCATCTTCTGGATTTTTCTTTTTTTGCATAAAATGTGCATAAAGCTCAGTCTGTGTGATTAGGAAATTGAGCTTGCGACGTTGTCGTTTTGCTTCCATTAATTCTACGTCCATCTGGAAATGTTTTTACCAATTTAGGAATAAAATTTTAATTAAAAAAATAAAATTCTTTATTGCATAAAACATTTTAACCTAATATGTTACAACAATAAGTGGTAAGTCTTGTTTCAAGCGGTGTTATTTTTATATAAATATCACCATGGCAAGCTTACAATATTAGTTCTCCTTAAAAGAAAAAATTGGCATTTGACATTAATGCAAATGACACATACTTTTAACGAGAACAATAAATAGGTGGTAGGCAGACAGATGGTGGTAATTTTCCCAGTCTGCCGGGGCGGGGAAGTATCTACCGTTTGTGCTGATAAACCTAGTAAAATGCTGTCATTTCCAGTAAAGCCGACATAGTGTTAGGGACTGATGTCATGAGTGTCTAATTACAGTTGCTATCATTCATGGACCTTGCGCGTCACTTACCACCAGGAGCAAGGTCACATGTCGTTTAAATGAAAATAATTCTTCATAAAAAAGCGTGGTTTCTGAAGTCTCACGACTGATACTTTACTATTACTTTTTTACTCAACCGACTGCTATTTATATACCTTTCTCTGTTCCTCTGCTTCTCTCTCCATCCGTCTCCTAGTTTCTCTCTCCGCCCTGTCGTATCGTCGCCAATAAGCTTGCATTTCCCGACTTAACCTTTTACACCGCCATACAGTTTCTTTCATGTTTTTCTGTGACTGTAAATTACAAATGGCTTAAAAAAAATGATATTTTTTTTTATCATTAATATATTTATTTTTAAAAAAATCATAATCATCTTGCTCGCTCGCACAATCAAATATTTTTAAAGTATTTTCAAGTCCGAATATAATTTTGAGAAATAGTCTTATAACGTACTGGGGAATAAAATTTTTGAGATATATTTTATATTTTTTTATTTTAAACTTTATTGCACTATGTACAAAGGCGGACTTAATGCCGCTAGGCATTCTCTGACAGCCAAACCTTTAGGACATTTAGACAGGATAGGTGGTATTATATCTTTATTCCAAAAGACCACAACATGAAGTCCAATAAATATTAAGATCTTACAGAAGAAATGATCACGAACGGGTTTACGAAGTGGAAGTTGGTGCGAGAGGAGTTCCAGCAAAATCTTTGCACATCTTACTGAAAGAATTGGGCCTAAGCAGGTCTGCCGTCAATACACTTATGGAAAGAGCTTCCAAGACAGCATTAACGGAATCATACAGTATTTGGTTGGGTAGGGAGAGGAGTAGAATAGTGGACATTTGACATTAATGCAAATGACACATACTTTTAACGAGAACAACAAATAGGTGGTAGGCAGACTGATGGTGGTAATTTATATATTTAAAACTGAACGGGTTTACGAAGTGAAAGTTGGTGCGAGAGGAGTTCCAGCAAAATCTTTGCACATCTTACTGAAAGAATTGGGCCTAAGCAGGTCTGCCGTCAATACATTTATGGAAAGAGCTTCCAAGACAGCATTAACGGAATCATACAGTATTTGGTTGGGTAGGGAGAGGTGTAGAATAGTGGACGGTGAGCGTATTATTGCGCAATAAAATAAAAAAGGAGGCCTCCTTTTCAAACCAGCCTATTTTCGACCACAAGCCCGAGACACGATTCTTCTCATTACCCACACACTAGAGAAATTGTTATAAATGTTTTTGCTATCTTTCTCTGTCTAAAATAAGGTACAGTGTAAACTCCATGTAACGTCACTCGATTTAACGACAAGCTCCCTAAAGCGTCGAAATCAATTGGCTTTTGTTGGTTTAGCTTGTCTTCCAATTCTGATTTTTCTTCTCTCCATCCAACGACAACTCTCTATAACGCCATAAAATGCACAGTCCCTTCAGTGTCGTTATATAGAGTTTACACTGTATATGAAGAAGAAGACAAATTTCTAAGCATTCCATGGATTCACTGTGCGGGTGCCGGGTCCATCGTGTGTGGGTAACAGATGAGAAGAATGGTGTTTTGGGCTTGCGACCGACAATAGGCTGGTTTAAGAAAAGGAGGCCTCCCTTTTTTTATTTTATTGCGCGATAATATGTTCACCATCCACCATTCTACTCCTCTCCCTACCCAACCAAATACTGTATGATTCCGTTAATGCCGTCTTGGAAGCTCTTTCCATAAATGTATTGACGGCAGACCTGCTTAGGCCCAATTCTTTCAGTAAGTGGTGCAAAGATTTTGAAAGTATGTCCAAAATGTCCGATATTTTATTTTCTAAAAAGTTAAGACTCATTTCTCAAAAGTACACAAAAGGAGGACTGCAACAGCGTTAAACCCTCTTTTTAAGAGGAAAAAAACAATGTAAATTTTAAACCACCACATTAATTTTGCGTGTAGACTGATGGTGGTAATTTTCCCCAGTCCAGCGGGGCTGGTTCCACCGTTCATGCCTGTAAACCCATTAGTGTATCCACACGTTTCGGATCAGGCTCGAATTGCCGCCATGCCCAGCCAAGCCGGCATAGTGTTAGGGACTGATGTCAGTCATGAGTGTCTGATTCCAGTTGCTAACATTCGTGGACATTGCGCGCCACTTACGAAACACTTATTCAAACCTACCTGCATAGCAACTTGTCTCCAATGTTTGCAGCATAAAGTGGCCAGCCTTTTCTTCTGCAAGGTAACTTCTTTATGTGCGGCCGCTCTTGCCCGTTGGATTTTGCCCAATTCTTTCTTAGTCAATAACTGCCAATGACGACGTCTTCGGGCGGTTAGGGCTTCCGGGCTTTTCAATGTTAACAGCTTTTTGCGACCTCTAAATTAATGAATGGTTTAAAAAGATTCTCTGGGACACCTGAATGTCAGGACCAAGGGGTGGAAACTTAAAACAAGTAATTCTGATTTATATACAAAGTGGTGCAGTAGTTGGTAGGTTAAAACTTTATTGCACTATGAACAAGGGGCTGGCTTAATGCCGCTAGTCATTCCCCAGCAGCCAACCTTTGGGACAATGCAGAGAATTTTGATTATGAGATAGGATATGAAGTAGGTGCAAAGGGCTTAAATATGAAACTTATTAAAAATATAAAAAGATAAAACAATACATATTAATATACACACCAATACATACAAATATGTACGGAATAACACATATACTACACACTATATATATATATATATATATATATATACTACATACATCTTACACTGTTGGGAGCTGCTTAAGTAATGTGAATATACCATTTTCTTAAAGAGTGATCTATTGGGCGCTTGACAAATTTCTACCGGCAAATTGTTCCATAGATTCGCGGCCGCTACTGCGAAAGGGTTTGACTTGAAGCTAGAGTGATGAGATGGGATAGAAAAAACAGAATTGTGGGCCGAGCGAAGTGACCTGTTATGAAGTTAAGAGATATAGGCAAACTGTGGTTTGAACACAATAGAGTTGTCATTCCATGATTTATTAAATCAATTCAGCAGGTCAGCCATTGTTATTGTCAACAAGCGAACTATAAAACCAAAAAAATAGGTTTATATATTTACGTTGTGTTTGACTTGCAAGCAAAGTTTTATACCGATTTTTGTCTAAATAGTATAAAAACCATAAAGCAACGCCAAGTCGAACTACGCAAAATAAAGTGAAAAAAACGCTTAAAGGTACAAGTCACACACAAGGTGGGTTTGATAGGTAGTGAAGATAAGGTACAATCCACTAGGTCTGTAGTACTGCCAGCTCTGTAGGGATCAGTATTATATATATATATATATATATATATATTTATTGATTTGTATTGCAATCTGCCTAATCAAGACATTCGGCAGTATGTATGTAATACTTATACAATAATGCATAAGTCAATTTTATTGGAAATTAAATAATTAATTCATATGGAGCTGTCATCTTCAGTCTTCTGAATCCGAATGTTCTATCCATAGAGTAGAACATTCAGATTCATATATCAAACTAATAAGTTAGAAAAAAAGTTCCATTTTAAGACATCAATTATAGTAGTATTTTCATCTATAAAGGCTGTGTTTGACTTGGAAAAAAATACTTCAAATCACTGACACTTTAAGCCAATCCAAACCGTTGTTCGACTTGCATAAAGCCAAGCGAGAAATGATGTCATTTGTGACGTCACATAGCTTTGGCAAAACAGTTTAAGCGCGTCTCGGAACACCGTTAAGCGTGCTTATATAGGTTACTATTTCGTGTCTCGGAACAAAGGGAATGGCAACGCCTCCCATTTCTTTTGAGGCCCCTTACTGCCCCACCTACAGGCGTCCAGCACCTACAGGGGGCGTTATCGCCCACTTTAAAAATGACTGGACTATGTATGGGCTGGTTTACAAAAGGGGGTTAGTTTTTATTGCACAATAACAACCTAAACAAAAAGATTTTCCATTACTCATAAACTTTAGTTTTTAAATGCAATTAAAAACTAAAAACAAAAAAATATGTTTTTATATAATAGTCAAGATACATACCTAGCTCCAGGTTTTTCAATAAAATCTATATCTTCAGGCTCTTCCTTCATGTGACTTAGTTGTTCTTCCCAGTCTAGTCCATCAGGCTGAAACACATTGTTTTAAAACAGATAATACTTTGCAGATTTTCGAAGTGTCTGAATTGTGGTATATAAGCAACATCATCATCACAGCTCCAAAGACACATGGTCAAAAACTGCCTCCGTGGTCTAGTGGTTAAGTCCGTTGATTTAGACTCGGAAGTACCAGGTTCAATTTCTGGTCGGGACACAAAAATATTTATTAATTTAAATAAATATATTTAACTAATACTTAATTTATTTGTGATATTTCTCGAGTTTGGTAGGCTAGAGATATCGACGAGCTTGTCACTTGTCGATGATTGGCCTATAGTTAAGTTGGCTAAATGTGAATTCGCTTATTTATAAGCATAGTTTCTGACCATCCTGTAAGGGAAACGGTTGTGATGATACTTTACTTAGACCTCCACTGTTGAAGATGGGCCAGCCCGAAAATTCTGGAAAATTTGGCCTCACTCGCCACACTCATTCCAAAAATGTATTGACAGCAGACCTGCATGCAATTTTTTCAATAAGTGGTGCAAAGAATTCCTCTCGCACCGACTTTCACTATGTAAAGCAGTATTGAATCAGTTCCTGATACTTATTTCAGTGATACGTCTAAAATATCCATAAAGTTATTTCCTAAAAAACTGATTGACTAAAATTTAAATAAAACCATGTTGAAGTGTGCGAGCGAGAGATGCAAACAGAAACAACACTTTTTAAAATATGATTATGTATAAAAAATTGGACTAATATTTTTTACTTACAGCATCAATTTCAGGTTGAACTTTTCCATCTCGGACTTTTCCGCGTCTTTTAGCCCCCCCTCGTGCCCCCCTTTCTGTGTTCCTCCCCCTCCGTCCGCGCGTGGTTGGGGGGGTTAGTTTAACACAACGCTCAGGGTAGCGATCTATGGTGGATAGTAACCCAGCCCCATAGTACATGTAGCGGGAATTCTGTTGGGTTTATTATTATTATTTTAATAATGCTTAGCTAATTTAATGGTATGGCATACATAAGTTCCATTTATTTAAGCTCAAGCATGGAATTATTATTAAAATAGTTGATTACTTCATTCTGTTAGTTTTAGCATGAGTTTAGCCAAGCATAGCTGAGCTAACAGAATAATATCAAATCTGTTTGACATCAATATTTCTCGAGTTTGGTATGCTAAAGACATCAACGAGCTTGCCATTTGTCATGATAGGCCTATAGTAAAGTTAGCTAAATGTAAATCTGCTTCTTTAAAAATCATTGTTTCTGACAAAAGAACTATTATAATCCTGGCTCTTGTGGAGCATGGCTTCGGTAACGGGGCCCATGTGAAAAACAATGATCTCTCAGAGACTAACACCCGTATTCTAAGACATTTCGTCAACCCCTCCTCCTCCACTTAAAATTTCCTTCCAGATGTCAAACGAAAATTAAGTATCTGCAATGTCTGTTCTATTCAAGTTCCAGTCTCATTTTATGAAGACCTTTAGTCAAATAATGCACTTTTATTCAATGCAAAATATTGGTTTACAGAGCTACTAGAATTTTGACGATGACAATTACAAACTGCAGGCAGCCACATCTTTTACAATCTTCTAAAGAGCTGCAGCTTTATTCTGTTACTGAGTTGCAAACGTTATTAGTGGATTTCGTTATTGACGTCAGAGATTGTGTCATAATTACAAAATAGTATTTAATTCTCAACTCTATAAGTGCCTTGACAGCGGCCATGCAAGTATCAACTTTAATATCATGAAATATATATAGTTAGCATTTTCCATTATATAACATTTGCGCTTAAGTAACAGAATAGGGCTGCTGGTCTCCTTGTATACTACACAAAGTTCTGACTACATCCCAAACTTCGGAGTTCACTATGTATCTGCATGGTTTTTTGTCCAGTTTTAAACAATGAAATTACAGTTATACAATTATTATTTTTTCTTTGATCTTTGGTTTTTTGTCCAGTTTTAACCAATGAAATTACAGTTATACAATTATTATTTTTTCTTTGATCTTTGGTTTTTTGTCCAGTTTTAAACAATGAAATTACAGTTATACAATTATTATTTTTTCTTTGATCTTTGGTTTTTTGTCCAGTTTTAAACAATGAAATTACAGTTATACAATTATTATTTTTTCTTTGATCATGTCATTGTGATTACAGTAGCTTTTCTCCAGAAAAGGAGATCAGATAGCTTTAATTTTTTACTTAATATTTAAAATATATAAAGTAAAAAATAGATTGGCAGTATGTAATTACGTTTTTAAATTCTTTATAGAAATTTGTCTTAAGACTTTTGAACACACAATTTAGTTAAAACAAAAAAAAACATTGCATAAACTCTTAGCCAATTTTATAATTTGTTTTATGCTGCATACACACCAGCCCAACAAACTGAATGTATGGGTTACACTTTGTTGGTCATGTTTGGATGGCATCACCAAACACCAATGATCATTCCTGGTAGACAACTCCGACTTTCATTCCTTCTAAATTAGACTTCATTGGGCCGGTACATGTATGCAGCATTACTTAATCCATATACAATTTAAGTTATAATTATCATTCTTTTCAATACACACTTACCCCTGGATCTTTATAGTACTTCCTAGCATATTTATTATGGTAAGCCCGTTCTTTCAGCAGTTGTTTAATCCTTCTTTCATTTCCTTCTGCAGTATCATCTTCACTGCTAGATTCAGACCCAGAAGACAGCAAAATGTTTCTAATCCATTCTCTTTCTTCTCCCACTGATGTTAAATTGTACAAACGAAGGCGGTCACTTTGACGCTCTAAAAATATTGTCAAATTGCAAAAAAACAACTTTTTGGGTCACAGGCCAAATAGGTTACTTTTCGCCCCCACATACAATAAGGCCCAGCACCCGCATAGTAAAATCTTTGTATCATCACAACCAACTTTACTATAGGCCAATCATGACAAGTGGCCAGCTCGTCGATGTCTCCAGCGTACCAAACTTGAGAAATATCACAAATAAATTTAATATTAATTAAATTATTTTTAATATTAATTAATAAATATAATAAAATCATTGATAGCTAAGAGATTATTTCTTATATTATATTTTATCAGATATTTATATTACTGCTCTAGCACTTTTTACAGCCATTACTTTATCTCTTTATTTATCTGACTGGACATTTTTTTTAAATATTGGAATCCAAGTTAGTGTAAGAGAATTAAATTAAGAAATGACACAACATTATTACCTTTCATTGGAAACCATCTGTAAAATAAATATAATTCTAGTATGATTTGACCATTTCTATGAAACAGCTGTTTATTATTTTTATATATTATATTCTAATTTATTATTTTTTTCAAATGACATGTTTTGATTTTTTAACTATTCATTCTTATGGCTAAGCTTTTCATTCAGTTTCCAAGAATTATAAGTTGATATAAAAATTGTATTCTTATTAGTCTTACCTTGTTTAGTAGTTCCTATGCCAAAAATATCCAATTTTCTCTGAGCTACATCATTCACCAAGTCATTGACATCCGAGTCCTCGCTGTCAGTGCCATCATCAGAGTTCAATACCTTTTCCACCTCGCTGACGAAATGTCGCACGTCCAGGGCAGCCTCCAGCCGCTGGATATGCAGGGGCTTAGCCACTTCATGCTTCTTCAGCACTGTCTTCCCAACCATCTGTTTATCAGTCATAACCACCTAAAACCATTCAAAACTATAACTCAAACTGAGGCAATATATCCTTGCATACAACCCAAAGAAACGAAACGTTATACCGCGAGAAATATTACACAAGTCAAGAATAAACTATAGCCTGACTCACACCGTACCTATCATACAGTATCCGTGAGCATTTACATATTAAAGAAGCCGTAACGAGCTGTTTACTAAAAGTTGAACTTACGTCGAAACTGATTTCCTCCAGGGTAGGTTTACATGGGTTACTTAACACCAAATTCCATAGTTCTTACAAAATGGCGAACGAAAATAACTGAGAAAACGCTGTCAATGTCGCCGCGTGAACAACGGCGCACATAGCTACTCATTTCGTATTTGTGCTCGAAAAAACATGATACCGCCATAATTGAGGAATATCTTCAACAAATTCGACATAACGTTAGGGGCGCTATTGGCTGGGAAAACGTACATACAAAATGTAACCAATAAAAATAAAAATGATACGGTATCCTCCAATCACAATGGTTTGCTGTGAATTGTAATTGAAAACACAAATAATGACAGCAAATTATTACGTTCAGAAATCATAAAGTTATGAAATTAAATACATATACAAATTATAAAATATTAGGAGCTAATTTCCGCCTTTTGCACGGACAAGAGCATCATATTTTGTAACACTTTTAATTTCCCAACTCAGTTATAAATAAATTAGTTAATAACGTGTTTAGGACTCGTGTATTTTTTTACCATGTCCTTATTAAACATTAAAAAAAAATTCTGTGACGTTAAAACACATTAAACAAGAACGTGGTTATTGGTTCTATTGGTTTGTTTTGTGTTAGGAATTATTTTTGTGACTATCAAGTAAATATGCATTTTGGAATTTAATATTACTAAACGAAATATTATTAAAACAGAAATATGGCTAACTATAAATATTGTTTGGTTCCAATGTGCAAAAATACGTTGATAAAAACGCCAAACAAAAAGTTTTTCTACATACCAAATAAAACAGAACTAAGGGACAAATGGTGTAAAATGATGAGGCTTAACTTCAAGCCATCTATAAAATCAAATTTGTATTGTTGTGAGGATCATTTCAATGTAAGTCTAGCTAAAATTATATTTTACCTAATTTTCGTTTCTATATTAAAAAAAAACATGGCACAGAAGCAGATAACATATTAATTAGCAAAATTTCTTGGAAAAGAGGTATTGTCTAAACCATAGATTTAGAATATCTATGGTCTAAACTGATTTAGTTTGCTCTTTTCCAAAATAAGAGAAATAGGAAAAGATGACATTTAGAAATCCTATGCCGAAATTTTTAAAAATATTTTTTTAACGGCTGCTTGCTTTGACATGTTTAAGTATGCCTGATGACGCTGACACTTCATTGGCTGAAATAACCAAAGTGAAAGGCTAACCACCAATCACGCGGGTCGAACGATTTACAAAGCGAAATAAATTTAAAAAATACGCTTACAGCGACACAATATAAACATGGGGGTAAAAATTTATAGGTATACTCTGATTTTTAATTAAAGAGAACTATTTGACAGCCAGTGGGTTGCCAGGTTTTGGTAAAAAAATAATGGTGTTGTGATTATGAGATCGAACGATTAATTGAATATCAATTGAACCATGTGATTCATCAACAAAATCCTATACATCCTTCCTACTTGATCTTATATTACCATAAACTACTATAAAATGTTATTTATTGTTATATTATGTTAAAAAGAAAGAAAAACATAACAGAAAATCGATTTTCGTAAATATGTTCGCAAACGAAAAAAGACAGTTAATGTCAAATACAAAATAAATTCGATAACGCTAGAGCGATAACATGAAAGGTATCGGAAAAAGAATCGATACTCAATACTTTACTTTCGATACTATTCATTCTCTGTTTCAATATAATGTCTTGTTGTCTTGTAACCAAATACCAATCTCTATGGTGTTACCATAAGTAGGTGGGTGCACAGTGTTTAACCGTTTTGGTTAAGATAAAATAAAGTTATCTACACGCAAGTTGTAATCCTTAAATGCATGATTTTTTGTTTTTAATTAAACCAATATATGAATATACTGATAATATGTAAAAATCCAAAATATCGACTAAGAATATTCTATTAAATAATATTAATGCATTTTTTGGACACTATGCATTTAATAATGGTTAAATTCAATTATTAATGAATAAATTTAATAAAATAAATAAAACACCAAGCTTTTTTATTATTCATTCTATTTCGGAACAATCTGATTCTGAATCTCCTACGTCGATTATTAGGCTATCTACAACTTCGTCAATAAGTTGGTCGAGCTGCATCATCTTGTCTTCTTCTTTTATTACATGATTTATACAATCTTTCCATCTTTGTGGTGTCACCAAATTTAAAGCGTTTTTAAACAAATCTTTTACGTCAGCCATCTTAAAGCTCTTATTATTTCGGGCTACATGCCCCTTTACCTGTGCCCAGACCAATTCGATTGGGTTTAATTCACAGTGGTAAGGGGGCAATCGTAGGATGGTGACACCATATACGGCAGCAATCTCGTCCACAACATTTTTTTTATAATTGTCTTTCACCTTATTAACTATATTCAGTAATAGTGCTTTTACCATCGTCGTTTCATATGTAATATTTTTAGAATCTAACCACTCTTGTATTTGAGCTTTACGCCACGCCGTAGTTGGGGTCTTTTCGACCTTCCGGGAGTGGTAAGGAGCATTGTCAATAACTAATACTGATTTTTTTTTTTATTTCGGCAAAATCTCCTTTATCCACTCTTCGAAATGCTCTGCATTCATTTCATCATGATAATTTGACAAATTTGATTTTGATTCAAACATCAATAAGCCTCCGTCTATGAAGCCTTCCTCGCTACCCACATGACTTATAATGAGGCGTCTTCCTTTTCCCGTAGGAGCTTTAAGCCCTGTGGTAAGACCTTCCAGGAAGGCTTGTCTCGACGTGTTAATTTTTGTGTCGATTCATGTCTTTTGCAGTGCATGACCTGTAAATTAATAAAATAAAATATGATACTATAAACAAATTCCTAATTTAGTAAGGTAGTGAAATGTAGTAATTTACCTTCATTTATCCAAGTCTCATCTTGATAATAAATATAAACTCCTTCCCTGCGATATTGCTTAATTGCTAATAAGTATCTTTGGCGCCAAAGGACTATGTCTTGTCGGCCGATCAGGCAGCTGCGTCGTTTGCGGCTAGCATATTTAAAGTTTATTTTTTTTAGTACCAGTCTCATTGTAGACTTTGACAAGTTGGGCAGGTCAGAATCTTCATTCACTGCATCTGTGATCTAGAAGATAAAAGTACCTATTTTTAGTCAACTAATTAAATATACAACATAACATATATTTATTTGGCATAAAAACATCTTACGAATTCTATACAGTTTTTTTATTCATTTATTTAGACCAAAAAATCACTAACCTTTGCGATTGTAGGAGATTCGTTGTTATAAAAAAAAATGCACTTTTCGCCGGATGGCAGAAAGAGTGAATTCGTCAAATTTATCCATAAATGATCGTTTTGGGCCAGGTTTCAGTGGCGAAGTGGGTGTATTGTTTTCAGTAAAGTCTCTTAAGACTCTAAAAACAGTACAAGTACTAATTCCCAATAGGTCGGCAGTTTTTTTTTGCACACAGCTGTTTATTAGGAGTTTCCAATAATTCACTATCACCCTGGTTCATTTGCCCGTTATATAAATTTTTAAATGCGTTTCGCACCATTAACTTTTCCGTATCACTCAGAGCAACGCGGCGTCTTTTCTTTGTTGGACTGAAAACTTCACCTTTTGAGGTGCTCGGCTGAGCATCCATGTCAAAATAATAAAAGTCAACAAAACAACGTAACAAGAAAAAACAAACAAAAACAAAACAGTAAAAACAAACAAAAACGTAACAAGAGCGCAATTTCTATTCGTACATGTAATCGCGAGCGAAGAAAGACGAATGACGCCTAAACCAAATGGCGGAGCGGAGAGACGCTTGTAGGGATGCCTTAAGGCATCGAGTACAAATCGTTATTAATTCGAGTACAAAACTATCAAAACCATCGATACTTTACAATGGAACATCTTGTCCTCTTTCTTTCTTATTCAATAGTAATTATTGCGATCATACATATTTAAATCAAGCAATAAATCGTAAATTCATTTTACGATTATTCAATTATTCAATTCGTGTCACAACCCTTCGTTCAAAACCTGGCAACACATTTTTCATTTGATCTGTCAAATTGCTCTCAAGAATTAAAAATCAGACTATAGGTAAAAAAATATATATATTTTATTTAAAGGAAGTAAGGTATTATTATTATTATAAATTCTTTATTGCACTTAAAAACTTAACAGTTGAGTACAAGGGCGAACTTAATGCCTCTCGGCATTTTATACTAGCTAACCTTTGGGAGTGTGGTAGACGATTGCGGGTGCATTAGAAATAAAAACAAATACTTAAACATACATAACAATAATTTACATACTAATACACAAATACCTATAAAAAAAAAATATAATAATAATATATACATTTAACTAAATTTATGTAAGAAAATACATAAGAAAATGAAGGAAAAAATACGTATTATTTACACAACAAATAAAAAGAGACAGAAATAGATATCAGGTAGTCGGATTATTTTGTTTATTTAGGAAATGGGCAATGAGGAGATTTTTAAATATATTTATCGACGGCGCCCGTCTGATGACCAGAGGAAGTTTGTTCCACTTACGAGCAGCGGAGACCGTAAAAGAATCTGAATATCTGCTGGAAGTGTGAGGAGGGATCTTGAGTTGATTGTTTTCAGTAGACCGAAGAGGAAGATTGTGACTGTCTCCAAGGAACTGGAAACGAGTCTTAAGGTATAGGGGAGTTTTAGGGTTGTGGAGAATGCCATAAAGAGAAGTAAGAAGATGTGCAGATCTGCGGAAACGGATATTGAGCCACTTTAATTGAATACGGTATTGGGATACATGGTCACACTTACGCAAGCCGAACACAAAACGGATGCATAAGTTGAGCAGACGATCGAGTTTATTCAATAGCTCTTCAGTGACGTCAGGATAACACATATCTGCATAATCTATAATGGGTAAAAGCAGCGAACTGACAAACATAAGCTTTGCTTTGAAAGGAATAAAACTCTGAGACCGCTTTAGCGAATGCAAACTGGCGAACATTTTTCTGCTGATTTAAGACACATGTAGGCTCCAGGATAAATCACAGGTCATGTGGAGCCCAAGATTTTTGACAGTTTCACAGAAAGGAAGTGGAATATTATGAAAAGTTAGTAGTGGTAACGAATTCAAGTCCAACCTGCTAAGTAAATGTCTCGAGCCAATTATGATGACTTGGGTCTTGCTGGGATTTACTAATAGTCCAAGACTTATAGATTGTAGGCGTATGGCTTCTAGATCTTTGTTCATTTTTCCTAAAGCGTCAATAATATCACCTACATTGAAATGCAACGAAAGCTGAAGGTCGTCGGCGTACAGATGGTAGGAACTAAATTGTATTACTTAAGATATGGTATTTATAAATACCGAGAAAAGTAAGGGAGATAATACGCCGCCTTGCGGGACACCAGCTGTCACCTGACACCAGTCAGAGTAGGTATCGTCTACAGTCTACATGAACACGTTGCTGGCGCCCACGAAGATAAGAGTCAAACCAATGTGCGACAGGTTGTGAAACATTCATGGAACGTAGATAGCTAAAAGAATGTCATGATCGACGCAATTAAACGCGTTACTAAAATCTAAGAGAGTGAGAAGTGTGAGCTTGTGGCTGTCCATAGCAAACCGGATATCATCTGTAACTTTGACGAGAGCGGTGGTGGTGCTATGGAATGGCCGAAAACCAGACTGATAGAAGTTCATGAGATTTTGGGAATTTAAAAAATCGGCTAATTGCCTGTGTACTACACGTTCCAGAATTTTTGACAAAAAGGGAAGAATTGAAATAGGACGGAGGTCTGAAAAATTGGATGGGACGGATTTTTTCGGAATCGGCATTATATGTGCATTTTTCCACAAACTGGGAAAAAGACCAGAGAAAAGTGAGAAGTTAATTATATGAGTAATAGATGGAAGAATGATTTTAAAGATTGGGGCGAGAAGTGCACGGCCAATATTGTCGTAACCGACCGCCTTACTTGTTACTGATTGGAAAATCTTATTTATTTCACAGCTGTCCACCGGTGAAAAGGTAAAAGGAGTGTAGTTGGGAAGGGGTATGGAAGTGATCTGTGAGATAGTAACGGCCTTCATCGCCGGGTCTATAGAAATAGGTTGAGCAGAGAAATGTTGATTAAGGCCGTTAGTATCTACAGACAGCGATAATTCAGGTTTGGGTTTACCAAAACCCATAGTACGCAGAAATTTCCACACGTTTTGTGATGAACACGATTCAAAGGAGTTTTGGAAATATTGGCGTTTAGCGTTCCTACACATCTGATTTACGCGATTTCTGGCATGCTTAAAAGCGCACCAGCTTAAATCATCGCGTTTCTTTTTAAATTTTCTTTTCATCGAATCCCTCCACCTCATGGCTCTCCGGATTGAATCATCCAGCCATGGGGCGGGGGGTCTTTTCATACGGACTGGTCGTATAGGTGCATGTTGATCATAAATATCGATAAGCAGTTTGTTAAAAAGCGAGACCTTAAGGTACAATATTTTTTAAAAATAAACGAAATTAATAATTAAACTAAAAACTTAAATTTTAAAATATAATACTACTAATAATAATTAAAATACAACTAAAAACTAAAATAAAGAAAAAACAAAATATAATTATTATAAATATATTTATTAATCAACTGAGTTTTTTATGAAAACCATAGACGAACGCCAAGTAGAACGACTTTCAAAGCGAAATAAAGTAAAAAGAAGCGCCTAAAGCGACAAGTCGAACAAAGAGCAAAACGTAGTCTCTGTTATTGTAACAATTAAATTTAAAAATGGCATTGTAACAGCTTTGACCTTTGATTTAAAACTAGTATGTTCGACTACATTTTTAACTTATAATTACAGATAGTTTTTGGTGCAACTAAGTGTCGTCATCTTACGTCCCTTGTTCTGTACGAATTTCGTACAAAATTCTACAATTATATTATCGGGCCCCAAAAAGGATGATTAAAATAATCTATGATCAACATTTATATAACGCCACATGATTGGTAGTTAGCTTGTAACTTTGGCCTGTGCCTCGCACATCGAGTTCACGTACTTCAAAATTTAGTAAAAAAAGCGCGCTTGAAGCACCAAGTTGAACACGGCTATAGGCATATTAAAAATGTCAAAAGATAATAAGCCTTTCTGCAACCGGACATAAGTATAGTTTATTATATTATAGTTATTACAAGTTGTGTTTTTATTCTTTTTAGTTGGTGGAAGATACTGAAAATTATATGGAGCACAAAATAATGCACAAAAATCCAGGATACAATGTTAGATTACGCCTAAAAAATCATGTGGTGCCACATATTTTTGAATGTCAAAATAGGGAAGTTTTTAAGTTGTATGCGTTCTATCCACAATCCACTATGATAGTTAATCGTGTTATTGTCTATATTCGACACAGTCATTGTGCGAGCATCTATATAATCGTCCGTAACCGTTTGTTGAACAGCAAGCATACAAGATTACTTTGTCAAGAAACCAACAATTTACCGATTGCGTCAATCATCGCTGATTGTGAAGAGCATCCATTAAGTTTTTGATATTTCTTGTATACTATTAGCAGACGGTTGCAGAAATAATCCATTATTAAAATTTTAATATACGCCACATGATTGGTAGTTAGCTTGTTACTTTACTTATTTTAGTCAAATACGTTAAACGTGTCAAAAGATAATCAGCTTTTCTGTAACCGGCCGATAGTGTTTATGCTATGTTTGCCTTAAAAGCATGTAAAGCAAAGCTTGCTTTTTTACCGAATTTTGTATGAAAACCATAGATAAACGCTAAGTCGAACGACTTTCAAAGCGATGTAAAGTGAAAAAAAAACCGCTTAAACCGACAAGTCGAACATAGGTTTAATGGATCTGTCAATCGATCCATTGTTGTCGTGTTCGACTTGGCGCTGTAAGTGTTTTTTTTTACTTAATTTCGCATTAACAGTCATTCAAGCACCTTTTCTAAACGCTTTGAGATTTTGATGACGTCGAATAACCAAAGACAAGCAACTCGTTCCGAATCAAGCTCAGCGCTTAGAATGAATATGGTATTAATAGTCGTTCCGAATCAAATATCACGATTAGGATGCTGTGATATCAATTCGGAACGGTCTAAATCACATTTTCAATCATAACATGATAGTTTTTTTTTAATGTATGGAAGATAAATTGCGGATTCCACATCTTTGAGTATGAATACTAACAAACATAACATCTTTCGGTTTATTCATCTTAATATGTGTAAAGTTTAATATTATTAACTTATTTTGGTCTTTCAAAATAATTTGCCGTGTTACAGATATTTTCTCCCTTCCTACTTAAATATTAATTAGAGATTTGTTTTAGAAGTGATACACAAACAATATAAACGAATTACAATATTAAATAATTTAAAAGAAAACCTAATATTAAATAAACTTGAAAATGGCGCGCAACATAATGACAAAAAACTGACAGCGCTCAGAGCGATCTACCTCGATATCGTAAAACAGTTTATAAACGTCTCGGAACACCTTAAGCGTGCTTAGGTTACTATTATCGTGACTCGGAACGAGGGAGCGAGTTTCACAGCGAATGACGTCACCGATTTTACTGCGAATGCTTTTTTTTTTTCAGGTAGTGCAATCAAAGCATATTGAAAATGTAATCAAATTTTGCTGCCTTTCTTTTATTTCATTTTTATAGTACCATCGTCGTGCTTTGTTTTATTTTTCCATTGTAAATATTTCTTACATCATTTTTTTAAATTATTATAAATAGAGTACCATAAATAAATGCCAGAGATGACTGGTCAGTAGCATGCCCCAATAATTCGTTTCCAGATTTAACAAAATTTCAACGACTATGGGACGAGCCGCTCTGCAAACTGGTACTGAAAGATATGCTATCTTCCAGTACAGTTTCTACTAGGGAGTCGGGTCTCTAGTTGCAGGCTTTTCCCTCAGCATAGGTTGGTACACTCCTTGATCAAAATACACTGACCATGGCGGTGTGCCTTCGTCTCGGAGCCCGGACTCCCACGTTGTGGAGAGCCCGTGGAACATCTCGGACAACATGGGCTTTCCTGCGTTAGCCGCATTCCTCGTCACGCTGCTTTGAACGACATCATACGAAGGACTATTGTCACTGCTGGAGTACCCGCGATCCTAGAACCCTCTGGAATTGCACGGAGCGATGGCAAAATACCCGACGGCATGACCGTTGGGCCGTGGAAACTTGACAGGCCGAGTCGGTCTTTAGGGTCGAGACTATGGGGACACTCATCCATGCGTCTGGCCAAGGAGTTGTCCAAACGGCTAACTGAAAAGTCTGGAGACAGGAAAGCTGGCAATTATTTCTGCCAACGTATTAGCTTAGCTATATAGAGGGGAAATGTTGCCAGTCTTCTTGGGACTATCACTAACGGATCGTCTCTAGGGGACATTTTTTACTTATAGTTTATTTTTATTAAGTTTACTTTAAATTTATTTTAATTTTTACTTTTAAATATTCTGTCGAGTAATGTTTATTTCAGGATATTACAGAGTAAAAATCTTACAATTTGTACATTTTTATGACAATCGTAGAGTGAAACAATCCTTTTTTTAAGATAAGCTATAACAGCAAATTGATCACAAATAGTAAACATAATAATAGTCATTACCTCGAAAAAAATAAAGAATCGTCCATTAATTTGATGATTGCTCCAGTTTTAGTAATTGCTTTTTCGCTTTTGCTATATGTTAAAAACATTTTATAATACTCAAATTGGTACACATTCTAGCTAAGTTTGTTAAATTATTTCATTCGGAAGAAAATGAAATTACGGTATGTAAATACCGGCTAAACAAGCCCGACTTTACGTTATCCGGCCATCGATTGTATCAATCGAATCCTTGTTCGTAGTTCCAGCAATACAACTATTCGGTGATCTCCCGAGCGCCGTGGTTCGTGCGGTATTCTGTCATAGCGATATGGCTTGCTATTGATTAAAGAGTTTATCGTCGGCCTGACTAGACGTATGTTCTATCGGCCGACAACGGACGCTTCAACCATCTCCAGAATATCGCTCCGTGTTGCGCACGGTCTCCAATTCAATTTATATTTATTTATAACAAGGATTCTCTTGTTTCCCCAAAACTTGTTTTGCTGTCATAAGTACATTTTGATAGAATATCCGCACATTCGCGTCCTCTTGCACTGTGCTTTTTCTTGTCTATTTATACAATCGATTTTTAATACGTTGCGCATCACTATCGAGCGTCAGCTTTGTACCAACATAAAAATATAAAGTTAGCGGTAGTGAAAAGGATTTAATAAAAATTTGTTGTATTTTGGGTTTACTTATAATATAAACAATACTTTTATTTAATAAATGTAATTATAAATATATTTTTGCAATTTTTTATACTCTAATTAGTTATTAAAATGGTGAAGATAATAGTAAAAAAGTAGCTGTATTGACACTTTGAAACAATTTGTCGCAGGCTGGTTTCCAAAATGGTGGCAATTTGTTGTGCTTTTATGAGTGATTATTAAAAAAATTGTGAATATGTGAGTAATTTTTATATTGTTTATTCAAAAATACATTTTATAATTGTCAAAGGCAAATTTTGTTTTATATGCTTACACTTTTATTTGGTATTTGTAAAAAAAATCCTGGTTACGCTTACAAAGAAAGTCATGGTTTCATTCCGCTTTATTGGTGTAAAATAATTTGATAGGTGTAAGGTAAAATGATGTGTTGCTTTATGTTTTTACACTTCGTGAGGAAAATTCATCTAAATCTAAAAGATTGATGATATTTTGGCTCAAAAAATAAGCGCGGGATAAAGTGTACCAGACATGATTTGGCGTCTAATACTTTTTGCGGTGTCCAAGCGGGCCAGTCTATGCTGACCTTGATGTTAGAGCTTAATAAATCCAGTTTAGTATTTATAAAAGAGATGCTATTGATACGATATACTCCGTAAAGTGTACATTGATTCCTATAACTTTTCTAACCTCTAAAACGGTCACCGGCGGGAAGAGCGTCGCATACAAACGCCGGTGTGTTTTGTTTAATTACATTCTCAAATAAATTATTTGTTATTTGCAGATGTATTTCTAAGTTAGATTTGTCAACAATGGATGATAGTGAGGCAACATTGAATTCTGAGAAGGATTCTGGTAGCAGTAAGAATGACCCAGGGGCGGGTCTAGAAGGTGAATCTTCAAAAATGAACTTACGCGGTAGTAAGCAGAATGACATAGGCAATTTACAGAATCATGTTGACAAAGATAGCAAAGAAGTAAAATTGGAAAACAGTCAAGGTAAAAATACGGAAATCAGAATTAGAGAATGCATCCTATGTATATATGTATGTGAAATGTATTTTTCTACATTATTAATATTTTTTTTGGCTTTAAATTATGTTCCAAATCTATGTATATTTTAGAAACACATTCTCTCAGCAGTATTCTGTAGTAGGAATATGTATGTAGTAGGTTGGGTAAAGGCGAAATTGGTAACTTGTCTTATTAGTTTAGATTCAATTGGAAAATATAACAATTATTTAGGCTATGAAATAATTATTTTATTTTGCGTAAACTCCCCATCAAGTTAAGAGTGAGGAGAAGAAAGAAGAGTGGTGTCTCAGGATTGCAACCAACTATAGGCTAGTTTACAAAGGAGGCCTCTTTATTGCTCAACAAGACGCTCATAATCCACCACTCTGCCCAATACTGTATGATTCCATTAATTAATGTCTTGGAAGCTCATTTCTTTTAGTAAGTGGTGCAAAGATTTTGCTTGAATTCCTCCTGCACAAACTTCCACTGCATAGTCTTGAATCTATCCTGATTATTTCTTCTGTGACATATATGTATGTTGTTTGGTTGTTAAAGGATTAATCCAAGAATTGCTAAGAAATTTGCCTTCTGATAACTATAACTATCTCTACTAATAATTAATGAGACTAATAAGATTAAGATTGCTTTACTTATCTTAGGGCTACCCATTACAAAACGATGGACCCGGGACCTGCATCCATGTTGAATCCTTCCAGGTCAATCCATGGAATGCTAAGATTTGTCTTCTTTAAAAAACTTGTGTATGCTTCATGAAGTCATGATGTACTTAATTTATTTCTTGCATTGTTGATGATAATATTTTATCTGATATGGTAATTGATTATATATGTAGTTAATATATACATATGTAGTATTAGTGTGTAAATATGTAAATACTGATTAATAAATTATATATTTTATAAGTCACTATATTATTATATTTGAAGCCTGTAATTGCACCTTACATTGCTAGGCATTAAGACTTCCTTTGTACTTTGTGCAATAAAGATTTAAATTAAATCACAATTACCATTAAAATCTGTTTTAGGCAACAAAAAAATGGATTCTAGTAAAGATCCTATTGAAAACTCAGATGACGAAAGTCAGACAGACAATAAAGACGATGTTCAGAAAGAACATGACAATACAGATGATGACAGTCAAATGTCGAAAACTGTAGATGATGAGACAAATAAATCAACCGCTGATGGTGATGACTCCAAAACTGATGATATAGAAAATCCACAATTTGAAAATGCTCCTAATCTACCAGATGAACCACAAGATGATCATACTCAGGTAAATTTATTATCTTTATTTTAGTTATTGCTGCCATATAAACATAGTGTAATGATCATTATTACAATATCTTCACTACTAAAGACAATCCTTACAGAACATATATCTGAAGAATTTAGCTTATGTTTCAAATGTTGGTATTGTGTATTGCATTTTATTTTATTATATATTATGATCTGCTTATCATTTTCATCATTACAGCCCCTAGAACACGGCATCCTAGACCTCCACTGCTGGAGATGAGCCTTCCAGAACATATATCTGGAAAATTTGGCCTATACTCGCCACGCTGGCCAGACGGCTTGGCTAGGATATGATGACAATTTTTAATAACAATTTATTAACAATATAATTAATGACCGACAGCTTAACATGCTGTCCGAGGCACGGGAACAGTGGTATTGTTGCTTTATCATTCATTCCTAATTTGTGGGTTATGTAGTTTGGTAACACACACACAATTTGTTTATTTAAATGTACATACATAATTGTGTGTTACTGTTTGTTAATCTGAATTAAGAAATTTAAATTAAATTATCTTTATCACAGCCCTAGATCTCCACCGCTGGAGAAAAGCCTTCCAGAACATGTTACTGGAGAATTTGTCCTACACTCACTACACTGGCCAGACGGGTTGGTGAGGATATGATGTAAAATTATTGTTATTAACAATTCACAAAGTTGATATTAGTGGTCTAGCGGTTAAGTCCGTGGATTTGGACTCGGAGGTACCGGGTTCGATTCCTGGTCGGGTCACAAAAATATTTATTAATGTAAATAAATACATTTAAATAATATTTAATTTATTTGTGATATTTCTCGAGTTTGGTACGCTGGAGACATCGACGAGCTTGCCACTTGTCATGATTGGCTGGCAGTAAAGTTGGCTAAATGTGAATCCGTTTATTTATAAGCGTGGTTTCTGACCACCCCAAAAGGGAAACGGTCGTGATGATACTTTACTTCTGATATTAGTGGAACCAGGATTGATGGCTTAACATGCTCTGCAAGGGGACGATGGTGTTGTAATTAAGTGTATTTCTTAATGTGAACAACAACTTACCAGCATAAATAAATTGAATATGTATAAACTTTGTTATAATTTTAGGCTTTGGATCCATTTGATGTACTGCTGAAAGGACCAGAAACAGCAGATGCATCGACTAGCAGTTCTCGAGCTAACATTAATGATGATGAAGATGAAGATGATCACAACACTGAAGAGGCTTCTACTGGTAAATAATTATTGAAAATAAATATAATATTTTAAGATTGTATAAAAATAAATTTAATCATAATGCTGTTGAATGAAACAACAGAATCAGCAACATAATTGTATCTGCATTTGAAAGTCTTAAAATCTCACATAAAAAAATATAGAAGATAGCTGTGATTATTTACTATGAGAACCACATTAGTTTGCGAGTGTAGTTGTAGACACTCTTAAAATATCTTAGAAAATGCTGGATTGTGCAAGGGATGTGAAGTGGTATAACCCTCTCAATGCAGTTATCATTGCAGCCCCTACAACTCCTAGGTCTTTACCGGCATCAATTATTTTGGTTTTATTAGCGTCAATTTGTGTACCTAAAATTGAAATTGACAATGTTTCATAACAAATTATTCATAACATAGATAAAAAATATATTATAAATCTGTAGCTATAGTGTAATTTAAATGTAAATGTATTTTTGTCAGAAGAAGCGAATTTGGATGATAGCGGGAGCACGGACCTGGTTGAGGAGCCCGGAGCTGATGAGGAGGTCTGTCTGCTCCCCGATACTGAGAGAGAACTCTCTGAAGCAGACAAGGCGGAGGCAGAAAAAGCTTTGGCACTCAAGAGACAACAGGCAGAAGGTAATTCTAAGGAAAATATCATCAACTATGTATACCATGTGACTTTTCTTACTTACTTCTCTTTTCTGAATAATATGTTATTCTATAACCATTAAGAAACCTATTGTCAGAAATGACAAAAAAAATGTCTTCGTACAAACTGTAAATTTTAAAGTAGGCAATTTGTGTGGAGAACCCAACAACAAATGACATTTCCGACATAAGCTTTGTAGAAAGAAAAGTATCATCACGAACGTTTCCCTTTCGGGGTCGTCAGAAACCACGCTTATGAATAAGCGGATTTACATTTACCCAACTTTACCTATAGCTCCAGCATACCAAACTCGAGAAGATTTTTAGATGAATTATTGCAACAAGATTACAATTTAAGTAGAATTTTTATTTTATATAGTGCAAAATATTTACTCTAGTACTAGACGACTTGATTGATACGAAAACTATATATTTTATTTTCCAAATAATATTAGTTTTATCCGTAAAAGTATTCTTTTTTTTTATCATTGTAGCCCAAAATGGATGATGTCATTTGATTAAAATTGTACAAGTAGTACATTAAGTGTCAAGGCGAATCTAACAGGCAGACATAGGTGTGTCTGTGTTTGAACCTTTGAATGGACGGCAGCATTCTAATCACTAAAATATGTAAAGAAACAATAAATTTAAATAATAATAATAACCAACATACTGTAGTGACTGTAACTTTTTTTTTTTCTATCACTAGGCTTTGAAATATAAGTTTTAGACATGTGCTTCCAATAAGTTAATGTTTAATTTATCTTTTATTATAGACTCGCTGGTTGCTAAAAAAGAAGAGCCAGAAACAAAGGAAGAGGACACTAAAGAGACTAGCACTGATGATGTTGAAGAGGGGACATCTCAAGAAAATGGAGCAGGTAAATCACCTCGGAGTGTAAAATTAAAAACCTAGCAACTGACATGGTCAAAAATATAATGCTGTTTACTTTAAGAGGCGCGGTGGTGGCTCGGTTATAAGAACGCGTTCCTTAAATCCTACAAAGGTCGGTTCGAACCCCCCCGGCATGTACCAATGAGAAATACACTTTTCTTACGTACATTTGTCATAGATTTACAACACCAGCATGGCGAGTGTAGGCCAAATTCTCCAGATATACATATGCAGTGGAGGTCTAGGACGCTGTGTTCTAGGGGCTGTAATGAATTAATAAATGAAACTTTAAGAGGGTATAACTCTTTTGCTTCCCTCTCGCTTGCACAATCCAATATTTTCTAAGATATTCCAACATTTAAGACATATTTTCACATTCATATACCTAATAGTAGACAGAGAAAAATAGCAAAAGCATTTATAACGATTTTACTAAAGAAATATCAATGATTAATATATCTCTAGAATGTTCTTGAATGTTGTTTTATTCTCTATAGGTAGTCTATCAATTTCTCAAAATGACACTAAAACTTAAATACTCTTTAAAAATGTTGTATTGTGCGAGCGAGGGGAATGCGAAAGAGATAAACGCTCTTAAAGGCATCAAAAATCTATTTACTATTTGGTGTAAACTTGTCAGGAAAATACATATGACTCGTGTGTGTAAGTTATTTTATTTATTTAAATTCTTTAATGCACTTAAAAAATTGTACAGAGGCGGGCTATAATGCCAGTAGGCATTCTTTACCAGTTAACCTTGGGGATCGAGGAAGGTAAAAAAAAAGAAATATTAATGATACAGTTAATAAGTTACTTAACTAATTATAATATACTACACATTATACCTACACACCTAAACTACAATTATAATATACATTATCTCTGATTAACATCCTACAAACAATGTATATAATAATAAAGTATCATCACGTCACCATATTCATTGTGGGTGGTCAGAAACCACGCTTTTGTAAGAAGCAAGTTACATTTAGCCAACTTTACTATAGTCCTATCGTGGCAAGTGGCAAACTCGTCAATGTCTAGCGTATCAGACCCGATTTTTTTTATTGTGTCCAGGAAATCGAACCCAGCACTCCCGTGTTTAAATATACGGCCTTAACTGCTAGACCACAAATGCTTAAAAGGATGTAAAACCAACTTGTAACATACTAAAGTCTAGTTCCTAGGTTTTCAACAGTGTTGATAACGCCGATTGGCGTGGAGAAGACACCTACTTTTGAGTTTAGATTTTTCAAAATGTCTTAAGTATAATTGAAATATTTCAGAAAAAGAAGTAGCAGGCGAAGTGACAGTAGAAGTAGGCGATACTCTGGAGGAAAAAATTAAAATCAATCAGATCGATCCAATCACAGGCACCTGCATACATTGTAACACTAAAACTTCTTGCTCCTTTCTCTTCACTAAGGACAATGAGGCATCATTGATATGCACACAGGCCTGTCTTAATGTCTTCATATCTATTTGTGGCGAAAATTACAAATTGGAAACTAATAAATACACAATTGAAGAAATTAGGCCCGCTTACTTGACATGCTCGGAATGCGAAGAAAAGAAAACATGCTATTTCTACTACAAATACGACGGAGAAGACACAAACTACTGCTCTTTAGAATGTCTAGAAAGTATGATGGCAGACGAAAAGGATAAATATGTCTTCAAGAGACGGGTTATTACTATTAATGAAATAGCTGGAAGAGAAGAAACTTGCTTCAGATGTGAGCTAATTAAACCGTGCACCATGATATTTGAAAGATATGGTAAAAAACATCATGTGTGCAGCATCGCGTGCGTCAAACTAATGCAGGAAAAAGAGAAACATAGATATCAATTGAAGTTTAAGAGAAATAAGCCAGTAGCAGAAAATCCACCCTTACTTAAATTAAAAGTTATGAGCAATGCTACTGACAAATATCTAGGGGAGGCATATAAAATACAAACTAAAACGCCGGGTATGATTAAGGCTGCGAGAGAAGATAGGGAGAAGAGTTTCGTCCGCAGCTGCATGCAATGTTCAAAGGAAACCATTCTCGATGATAAGCATTTAATTTGGGAAACAATGGACTTTTGTAATGAAATTTGTCTGGCTTCGTACCAGAACAAGATTGGATCTAAATGTGCCAAATGCAAGAAAGTGGTCTCTTCTCCTAGTTTAGGGAAGTATTGTGTAAGGTTTGGGTATGACATTCGTCAGTTTTGTAATTCAAGTTGCTTGGATGAGTTTAAGAAGGGTTTGAAGATTTGTTGTTTTTGTCAGAAGGATATATCTTCGGGGCAAGGTTTTTTGGCTCCTGTAGGGGATAAGAGGCAGTTTAAAGATTTTTGTTCTCCGAGTTGTATGGAACGGTTTGATCAGATCCAGAAGAATTCCTCTACCCTTCAGCCGCAGTGGGCCAAGTGCGCTGTGTGCTCTCTCGAAAAGATGACCACCATTGAGATTGAGGTTGGACAGGGAATTAATCAAAGGTTATGTTCGGAACCTTGCTTCGCTGCTTTTAAATTCGTCAACACTATTAACCCAGGTATGTCTTTCTCTTATCTTATGTTTATTGTTTTTTTTAATAACTTCTAAACTACAGAAAAAATCTTTAAATATTTTAATCACGTAATTTTTATATACCTATTATTATAGCCATTTTTAATTTGTTATTATAACAAATGCTGGCTTATTTTCATTTACCACAGCCCTAGAACACAGGGTCCTACACTGTGATGGGTATATGAGATGGGTTGGCGAGTGACTGATGGCAATTTATTAATGATTCACAAGTGGAACCGTTACTGATGGCTTAATAGGCACAAGAACGGTGGTGAAGACAAATTTCTAGTTATTCCATGGATTGCGTGTGCTGGGGCCATTGTGTGTGGGTAAGAGATGAGAAGACTTTTGTCTCGAGCTTACGACCGACAATAGGCTGGTTTCAAATGCTTTTTATTTTAATGCGCAACTAGACGTCACCATTCACAATTTTACTCTTTTCCCTACCCAACTAAATACTGTATGATTCCATTAGTGACGTCTTGGAAGCTCTTTCCTTAAATGTATTGACCTGCTTAGGCCCAATTCTTTCAGTAAGTGGTGCAATGATTTTGCTGGAACTTTTTATCATTGGTACTAGCCGGGGTTCGAACCAGCCTTTTAGGAAAGCATTCTTACAACTGAGCCACCATCCACTGGCTTATATTTGTTGACAAATTACGATATTATTAAAAGGTATTATTATAAATAAATAAAATACTGATGGATGTAACAAGGTGACCGTGACAAATAGACCTTAATTGTTTCTATCTACCTACTCCCAAGTAACTGGCGTGAAGTTACGTTTGTATTGTATAAACTCGCAAATTAATGGCAAATTATGCTTTCAGATCAATGTAAATGGTGTAAAAAGTATTTCGAGCGAAAAACTTCGAACTGTCATACAATATACGATGGAACAGCTCCATATTGCTTTTGTTCTAAATCTTGCATTAATATATACATTAGTACTTCTCGCCATATAGTACCATGCAATTGGTGCAAAGTTAAAAAATACAATTACGACATGGTGAACAAGAAAACAACCAACGGACAGAATATTATGATGTGCTCTCTCAACTGTCTCAATTTGTACCAAGTTTCTGTAAATGTATTTTCTTCTAGAAGGTAAGTGCATAAATCCCCTATTATACCGCGTGGAATTTATTAAAGAGCAAATATTTTTATATTATAATCTAGAATAAAAATTAAGAACTACGTAATTTTTATTTTTATTATTTAGTAATAAAATCTAAAGTTACGGCGCAGAGAAGTTTTCCTAAAAATATCGCCACTCATACCGACCCTAATCAAGATCAACAACAAAACGGAGGTCGACGATCGTGCGAACGTTGACTTATGTAATACTTTCTTTCTATTTCGTCTCTCAACTATGGGCAAAATCAATTAATAATAACACTACCCAACCCAGACGCGGCCTTATTCACCATGCCGTAGTGTTTTGTTTTTAGGATAATGATTATTATCTTTAAAAAAAGTGTCATTTTTATTTTAAATATAGGTTCTACCAATGACAACTGAAGCCTAAAAAAATATTAGTTCTTTTGACAATTACACGCGGTATACACAATTTATAGTAAATCGTTGGAGATGTGACACCACATACATACATGTGCATGTAACAAACCAATCAACTTTCTTGGAGACAAAAAACTGCTTAGACAACTAAATATGACTTTTTTGGACATTACTTATACTTAAAAAAAAATATAGTTCTATATTAGAATTAAACAGATAAACCTAAATCACCACAAACACTTTAGAAATTTTTATTATAAAGAAAAAAACAATTTAAAAATGAGAGTTAATGGTGTCACATCTAGACCGACGATATATATTAATTTCAAAAAGGCTGATTTTAATTTTTAACATGTTTAACGTATGCCTGTGACTCATTGTCTGAAATAACCTAAGTGACAATTGAAAATTTTTATTATCCTTTCTGCAACCTGCCGTAAAATTACTTATTACAAATGGGTTTTCATATAACCAAGGTTTTGCAATATTATTGCTATGAGATATAGATTAGTGAGAATTACTAATGGTTTATTAAAAATATTCAATGTTATTGAAATTGACACTCAGTGCGTAATTTAGACACAATAAATTAAATTAAGCTCACTCAGTTTGTTCTGTGACCTGCTTTATTCGAAGTTAATTAGTACGTTAAATATAAATTAAAAGCTACCTAAATAATAAAATTAAAAATAAATATTTTATTTATTTATTCATAAATAGTTTGTTCTGTTGAATTATGACTTTTGCAAACTTGTCCTCGTTGGGAAAATCAAGTTTTCAGATTTTTTCCGGTGATTCGTCAAAGTCTTCTCAAACAAGGTGTCATAATGTTTTATTACAGCTAAATCTAAAATTCGTTTTTATTACAATCCTACACTTTAATACACCTTATCACAATTTTAATAATTCTACAGATCTTAGTTAAACTGCCTCCGTGGTCTAGCAGTTAAGTCCGTGGATTTAGACTCGGAGGTACCGGGATTGATTCCTGGTCGGGAAACAAAAATATTTATTTATGTAAATGTATTTATTTACATAATATTTAATTTATTTGTGATATTTCTCGAGTTTGGTACGCTGGAGACATCGACGAGCTTGCCACTTGTCATGATTGGCCTATAGTAAAGTTGGCTAAATGTGAATCCGCTTATTTATAAGCGTGGTTTCGTGACCACCCCGAAAGGGAAACAGTCGTGATAATACTTTACTTTTACTTTTTAGTTAAATATGTACCCAAATCTATTTAGATATTTGACTAATTTATTAATATTTTTTTAGGATAAAATGTGACTTGTGCAGTCGATCGTCATCCGCACAGTACCACCTCACGATGTCAGACGCAACCGTCCGAAATTTTTGTACTTATCAATGCGTCATGAAATTCCAGGTTTGTAACCATTATTTATATTTCCCATTTAAGTTGTAAATAAATATCAAAAACTTGTTTATGGCAACAGTGTTTTTAGTCTAAAAATATAGTATAGCTGATATTATGGGTCCACCCATAGCAGCTGCTGATGTTTTTGAGTTATTTTGTCTAAATAATTGTACAATATGATAAATGTATTGACAGTATCCAAGTGTTTCTGACCTCCTTGGAAGGTATACAGCCTTAATGATACTTTACTTATCCAAGTGTTGTGCTAACACTTGGATAAGGAAATTATTTAAGCTTAAGCTTCTATACCTAAAGACAGAGGCTGAGATTGGTAATGCATTTTTAGTCTTCATATATCCTTAGAAAAAACACAGCATATTATATTAAACATATAAACAAAGTGTTGATAGTGGAACACAGGCGAAACACATATTACATTTGGTACAGCGGTTAGCGGTTTTTGAAAATAGGATGCTGGTTTGCGGCCTTCGATTGCTCCAGCAGTGGGAAAACCTGGACGCGTCACAAGAAGACAAAGCCACTCCTAACTCAGAATTATTAGTAGAAAATCCACTTGAGCTAGCCAAGATGTGGAACTCTAAATACCGTTCATGTGCCTTCTGGTCACCTGTGACGATTCAGTTGCGCGGTTGTGGACGCGGTTGATGATGATAAAGATGTGGATTTCTTCCATTAAGCGGTTGCGGGTGATTATGCGCGGCGCGGACACACGTGGTGGACACAGGCTAGGCGTTCGCGAACGGTCGTCCGACACACAATACATACATACATATCTTCACGCCAAATCCCTTGCGGGGTAGGCAGAGACAATTGAGCGCCACTTGTCACGATATACCTCTTTCGCTTCTTCGACATTCATCAACCTCTTCATACATGCCCTCTTGTTTCGAAGGCTTTTTAATTCACCTTCAGCTAATGTTTTATTTATTTGATCATGATAGGCAAGTCTTGGTCTGCCAGGGCGGGCCTCTTTTACCCACAACTTTCGCATTATATATCTGGTTCGTCAATCTCTCTTCGCTCATCCTTTCGACATGCCCGAACCATCGGAGCATGCCTTTCTTTATTTTTGTACCTATGCTTTCTTTTATACCTACCCTTTTGCGTATTTCGTTATTACGTATACGGTCCATCAAAGTTACGCCGCATATCCGACGTAAAGACCTCATTTTTACTGCATTAACTCTACTCTCATGCGTATTCTGACATATCCACATCTCGCTTCCATACATAAGTGTTGGTATTTGCATGGTATTGTGTATGGCGAGTCGAGCTTTATCACTGACATTTCGACTGGCGATCAGTGACCCCAGGGCCCCATTAACACTATTTCCCGCGTTCACTCTTCTTTCAACAAGCCGTCTGGCCAGCGTGGCGAGTGTAGGCCAAATTCTCCAGATATGTTCTGGAAGGCCCATCTCCAGCAGTGGAGGTCTGGGACGCTGTGTTCTAGGGGCTGTAAGGAAAGAAGGACATGATATTTATAAATACACAAAATATTTATTTGCACACAATAGCTAATATAATATATAAAACCTTAAATAATTTGGTAGGCTTATCTTCAGCAGAGGAGTTCTAGGACTTTGGTGTAGGGCCTATAATTAAATGTGTTTTTTTTTTTTGACAGAGTCAGTACTCCCATTCAACATTGGTGCAAGGGAAGGAACAATCGGCTGCACCAAAACCAACAGGGGCACCACGAAGAACTTACATGGGTAAAAACAATGGTGAATACACCTTAACATATATACATTAATACTATATGAAGTAATCAAAAAACACTATCTTTATTTAAATTTGTAATTAGTTGCTGTTACTTAAAAGCTACTTCTTTTAGCCAAAATCTATAATTTTATTCTAATTTAGATATCTCTAATTTTGTTTTACAGCAACACTGAATAAACCCACTAAAGGCATGCAGCGTGCCAGCTTGCCAGTCATATCTAACGTGCAATCTCTCGCCTCCACCCCTCCTCCCCTAATGCAATCCCCCAGAGTCCGAACCAAAACAAAAATCCACTCCATCCCTGTCCCTGAGCCAGAAATTCCACCCGCTCCGAAAACCCCACCCCCACCCCCAAAGCCTGTGACTCCACCCCCGCCTCCTCCTCCCAAGATTTTCAACCATGTTTTGGTGAAAACTTTGCCTCCCGTACAGGTCAGCAATAAAGCTACATTGACCAAGCCTATGATGGTTTCTCGAGGGGTTTCTTGTCGACCACATCCTTGTACCAAGGAGTGTCAGACTGATTCTAGTTTGGAAAGACGCATTCTTATACCCGTACCTGTTCCGATTTACGTCCCAGTTCCATGTGCGATGTATTCTCTACCATTCCCGGTGCCAGTACCTATTCCTATTCCCATTCCGACTCCAGTGTTTATACCTACGACGAGGAACTCTGCAAAGGGTATCATGAAAGAGATTAACAAGATCCACGATAAGATGCCGACGGATCCGTTCGAAGCTGAACTCTTGATGATGGCCGAGCTTGTAGCTGGGGACAAGAAGAAGGATCAGAGCGATTCGGATACTGATGAGGACAATGGTTAGTATATTGGTACAAACCAATTGATTGACATTAACCATAAAAATAAAATTCGTAGTATTTGTGGTTTACATAAACCCATATTGGACGTTTCCTTAATGGCTCTTCACTCAATTATTCCTTCCAGTTACGGGGGGACGCCTTAGCACGTCTTCTTTTTTATAACTAGTAAAGGCAATCACCACTAAGGCATTTGTGCCAACATCACGTTTGTATTGATTAATAAATTGCGTACTGGTTAAAGGTTTGATTGGACACAATGAATTACAAACACTAAAACAGAAAAATGAAGTGGTTAGTATGATACATCACAACACAATACATTGATTTGTTAGTACTTGGGACAATATATAGACAACACATACATTTAGGGTGTGATTACATTGTAAGTACGCAGATTCCGGTAACCAGGGCCACAGCCCTGCCACCCGAGCCGAATCCCCCACCCTAGCCGAATCCCCCACCCTAGCCGAATCCCCCACCCTAGCATCAATATACGTCTAGCTGACCTCAACCGCTTCACCTTTCCTCATGCAAAATGAAAAAAAAAATCATAAGTCACTACGCTAATAGAACTGTCAAACTCAAAGAAGTTCCTTGAAGCGTGTTGAAAATCATATTCGACTAATATTTATATTTTGTAAACTATATTTAATATACCCTAACATTAAATAAACAAAAAAAAAAATACACTACAAATAAAACATAAAATTAAAAACTTATAACTCACTTTTTTAAACTTATATTTTTTATTTTCTTATTATTGTTAAGTTAAAGAACAAACATATTGTCAAATTTATTCAAATTAGATTTCGTTCCAAAATAATAAATAAAAATGTGACATGAATATTCATAATATGAAAGAGAGCCTCGCCAACTCGTCTGGCCAGCGTGGCGAGTGTAGGCCAAATTCTCCAGATATATGTTTAGGAAGGCCCATCTCCAATAGTGGAGGTCTAGGACGCTGTGTTCTAGCGGCTGTAATGATGATAATAAAATGATGAAAGAGATAGACTTATTTTAACATTTATGCCTTTTGAGGTTTGGATAGTTACCTGAAGGAAAAAATTAGTGGAGCCGTTAAGGAAATGTCAGAGAATACAAGTGTAAAAACAGATTAGTTTTTTTAATAATTAGCCATAAATTATTTCTTACAAATTTCGTACTTATATTTATATTTAAGATAGTTTATTTATTTAATTTCATCCAGGCCCTTTTGCATAAAGGGTGATTAGAATAATCCATGATCAATATTTTGATATACGCTACGTTATTGGTAATTAAGTTGGTTGTCACTGTGGTTGTCACTTCCAGCGTCTGTGTTTCCACTTTCCTATAACCTGGACTTCAAGCGAAGTGTGAAAAGGCATCTAGTCAAGCCGGCATAGTGTTAGGGACTGATGTCGGACATAAGTGTCTGATTCCAGTTGGGCGCAGGGTGACATGTCCTGCCAGCCCTAATTATCATTAATGTTTGTTTTTTAGGGCCAGATGATGGATTTAGTCCAGTGGCTATGGATGGTAACAATACCTTTGGTGAGGATATGTTACAAATGGCACTTAAAATGGCCACCGAATATGAGGAACCGGCAGTGGACTTGGAATCTGCAATGACGGCTAGCACCATCACTCCCAGTTCACATCCAGGAATGCCAGGTTAGTAAATTATAAATCTAAGATTAAGCGTGGATGTATTTAATAAAAAAAATATTTTGGAGTTGGATGTGCAAAAGGCGGGAATTTACTGTTGTTTTTTTTACATTTAGTATTGCCGCTCGATTGTCCACCATCAATAGGTTACCAATAGTAGGAATATTGATACCACAAAAGAGGTAATATGATTAAGCGTGGATTTATTAATGAAATTTACAAATTTTGATCAGTTAAAATTTCAGATTTATCAACTTAGAGATGTTTGTAGAAATAAATAATTATTATTTACACTTCAATACCTTTCTTAGGCGCGGTGGTGGCTCGGTTGTAAGAACGCGTACCTTAAATCCTACAAAGGTCGGTTCAAACCCACCCGGCATGTACCAATAAGAAATACACTTTTCTTACGCACATTTGTCATAGATTTACAACACCACCGTTCCCGTGCCTCGGAGAGCACGTTAAGCTGTCGGTCCCGGTTCCACCAATGCCAACTTGGGGAATGGTTAATAAATTGGCATAAAAAAACTGACATCATATCCTCGCCAAGCCGTCTGGTCAGCGTGGCCAGTGTAGGCGAAATTCTCCAGTTCTGGAAGACCCATCTCCAGCCGTGGAGATCTAGGACGCTGTGTTCTAGGGGCTGTAATGAAATATTATATATACTACCATGAAGGGCCTGTCAAAAGTCCAAGAAATAAGGTATTTATGTGAAAATACTGTTTATTTATTTCTACAAAAATCTCTAAACTTATTATACTGCTTGGAATTAATAGCAAATATTGTTATATTATAATCTAGAATAAAAATAAAGAACTACGTATTTTTGATTTTAATTATTCAGTAATAAAATCTTAAGTTACGGTGCAGACAAGTTATCCTAAAAATATCGCCACTCATACAGAACCTAATCAAGTAGGTAGCGAGTGGTCGACGATCGCGCGCACTTTGACTTACGTAATTCCTTCTCTCTCTATTTCGGCTGTGGGCGAGATCAATTAATAATAGCACTCCTAGCCTTTAGGTATTTATTAGAGATGAAACGGATATTCGGTAACTATCCGATATCCGGCCGTATTTTTACTATCCGGCCGGATACCGGATAGTTATATTCAAAACATTCTCATTATTTTATACGAGGAAAATGATACCACACTACGTTATGGACACAGTTTATTTTAATAATCACTCGATAAAAATGTTTATTTTATTAATTAGCTTAATACTCAAAATTAACAAGTGTCAAATTATGGTGAATGAATACCAAATTTTCTGCATTTGTTGGTAATAATAAACTGGTCGCGTCATGTAACGCGATAAGAGTCGAATATTCGGTTGCCGGATATCCGGCACTTCGGGCTCGTAGCTTGCCGAATATTCGGTAACCGGTGTCCGTCAAAACCAATATCCGTTCCATCTCTAGTATTTATCACGATGGATATCGCGATTTTCAGACGCGGCCTTATTTACCATGCAGTAGTGTTTTTTTTTTTTCGGTTAATATTTTTTATATTAAATATAGATTCTACTAAAGACACCTGAAGCCTAAAAATATATTTGCTCTCTTTGACTATTACGCGCTGTATATTTGTTTTTTTATTTTTGCTAACATCACCTCTTATGTTTCAATGTCCGAAGGTTGATTGGAAGAGCGTGCCTATATAGGCATTACGTCCTCCCAATAAAGTTTTTATATAAGATAAATTAATTTGAAAAAAAAATAAAAAGTAGCCTGTAAATTGTAGGTTTAGAGGGAGAAGCAATGCACCACCACCATCACATGATGGTACTAGAGCAGCAGCGAGCCGTGGCCGCTCTGAGAGCCTCCACCGCGCCCCGGAAGAGGACGCCCGCGCCGCCCGCCCGCCCCGCCCGGGGGAAGAGACGGCGGCCGGAGTCCACGCCCGCCCCGCCCGAGCCGCCCAGGGAACCCGCAGAGAAACCGGACGCCAACATGTGTCTCAAGGTAATATGGTAGCTCACTATTGTAACAAACTATGTGTTATTTGTTTTATTATTATCTTTTGTAAATTTATTTATTTATTAAAACTCAAACATTAGATTAATATTACATATACTTAACATTAGATTATTATACAATTCTGAAAAACTTATCTAGGACAGAAACTTTTCACAGTTGAGCACAGCATTTGTCAACTTGTATTGTTCGGCTTAAAATAAATAAATAAATATTTAGGTAAGCTACGAGGCTTGTGTTACGGAAACTAAATGGTTGATAAACTACATATTATACTTTTTTTTTGTAAATATATACATATTATACATATAAACACCCAGACCGAGACAAATTATACAATGTACAACTTGCCCCCGGTGGGAATCGAACCCACGACCTCCCGAGTTCACGGCAACGTTTGTTACCACTAGACCACGGAGGCGGTCAAAAATGCTAATAAGAAAGCAAATAATAATAAAAAAGAAGCGAACTTTAAGCTAATAAACTTATAACTATATATATACAATTTTATAAAATAAAAAAGAATCTCAAACTTAAAAACCAAGTGCAAGTGTTGGATCTAATGCAAAATTCTATATTTGCAGTACACATTTGGCGTGAACGCGTGGAAACAATGGGTGATGACGAAAAACGCTGAAATCGAGAAAAGTTCCCTTAAAAAGAGACCATTCAAGTCTGAAATACTACAGCTTACTGCTGACGAGCTAAATTATTCCCTATGTTTATTTGTCAAAGAAGTACGGAAACCCAATGGAAGCGAATATGCACCAGATACTATATATTATCTTGTTTTAGGTAAGATCTATTTATATTATTATTTTAAACGGTTTATTATATCAAAAACTGCCTCCGTGGTCTAGCGGTTAAATCCGTGGATTTAGACTCGGAGGTACCGGGTTTGATTCCTGGTCGGGACACAAAAATATTTATTAATGGAAATAAATACATTTAAATAATATTTAATTTATTTGTGATATTTCTCGAGTTTGGTACGCTGGAGACATCGACGAGCTTGCCACTTGTCATGATTGGCCTATAGTAAAGTTGGCTAAATGTGAATCCGCTTATTTATAAGCGTGGTTTCTGACCACCCCGAAAGGGAAACGGTTGTGATGATACTTTACTTTTTATTATATCAGAAGTCTATTACGGCATTAATTTCAAATTTTTTTTCCTACCTGTAACTTGATTTTTTTATTTATTAACTTAATTGCACTAAGTACAAAGGCAGACTTAATACCATATACTTAATACCCATAGACGTTTTCTGAGAGCAAAACATTGGGGACAAATAAGAACAATTCTGGGTGCAATGAAAGAATAATTAAAACACCTATTAACCCCGTTGGGAGCTATTTATTAATTGGACGTAGTTACGCAAAGAGATATACTTTTGAATAAGAAATGTAAGTTTAGTTTGGCAATAAATGCAAGGTTTCTGATCGGAACAATAAGTTCCATTAAAATATGTTTGAGCTAATTTTTTACAACAATAATAATAAACAAATTAATTTTAATAATGAGTTTAACAGGTTTCAACAAATATTTTCTGTCTTCATCATCATAGCCCCTAGAACATGTAGTCCTAGACCTCCACTGTTGGAAAAAGGCCTACCATAAATTGCTGGAGAATTTGGCCTACACTCGGCACGGTGTGGCCAGATTTAATGACAATTTATTAACAATTCCATAAGTTGGTATTACTGGAACCGGGACCAAGGCATGTGAAGGCTGGTGAGAGAAAAGACAAATTCCTAAGCATTCCATGGATTCACTGTTCAGATGCCGAGTCCATCATGTGAGGGTAAGAGATGACAAGAATGGTGTTTTTTTATTTTATTCCGCTACAAGTCGCTCACCATTCTACTCCTCTCTCTACCCAACCAAATACTGTATGATTTCGTCTTAATGTCAGTTAATGCCGTCTTAGAAGCTCTTTCCATAAATGTTTTGACAGCAGACCTGCTTAGGCTCAATTCTTTCAGTGAGTGGTGCAAATATTTTCCTGGAACTCCTCTTTGCACCAACTTCTACTGCGTAAAACTGAGTCTTGAACCCGTTTCTGATCATTTCTTCTGTGAGATCATAATACTGATTCGACTTTATGTTGTGATCTTTTGGGAAATTTGATAGGAATGGTAAGTTCAATAAGAATATCTTTTTTCAAGTTCCGAGAAAACACTAAGATGTGTCTGAGCTTGATACAGCTAGTACATCTGGGATGCTATAACAGAATGACAAATGTCCATAGAATAAGTGTATTTCTCATTGCTATATGCCGGGGTTTGACCCCATCTTTTTAGTATGTTATGGTGGTGTTATGTAACTTTATAATTAACAATTCTAATTGTATGAATTTCTTTTTTAGGTATACAGCAATATCTATTTGAAAATTCTAGGATAGACAATATATTTACGGACCCTTATTATGAGAAATTTACGGATTGTTTGGACGAAGTTGCCAAGAAATTCTCTATTTTATATAATGACTCTCGTAAGTATTTAAATTTTACTGCTCCTTACGAAATTGTCTTTATGATCAACAGACATACTAATAGCCATTTTTGTCACAACGTTTTCCTTCATAATAACAACTATTTACTAAATAAAATGTCATGGTCATTTAATTAATATTTAATTTATTTGTGATATTTCTCGAGTTTGGTACGCTGGAGACATCGACGAGCTTGCCACTTGTCATGATTGGCCTATAGTAAAGTTGGCTAAATGTGGTTTCTGACCACCCCGAAAGGGAAACGGTCGTGATGATACTTTACTTTTACTATTTCCTTGTTAAACTAGTTGTTTTTTTTTTGTTTTAATTTTTTACTGTTTGTATGTTGTTCTCTCTTTCTAGTCTTTGATATTTATCTTATAAAAAATTTGAACAAAGGTTATCAAAAGTGTTAACCTGAACCAAGCAGTGCCTGTGTATCTTCTTAGTTTGTTAATGTTGAGAAACCATTGGTTTTCCATGTTAACATTGTGTCTCAGAGCCATATATAGTAACACAAGCTTACCGCTTACCACGGAAATTAGATAGCGCTGTGTGACTTGTCTGAAAAAAAAAAATATATTAGTGCATACACATATTTGTTTTCTCTTAAGAGGGTGTTAAGCTTTTAAGCTACGCTTTTAAAGAAGCGGATTCATATTTAGCCAACTTTATTGATGACAAGTGTAAAGCTTCTCGGGTCTCAGCATACCAGAGGTGTTAACCGCTAGACCATGGAGGACGTATGTGATTAATATAAATAAATAAATATTTCCAGACAGGTCACACAGCGCCATCTAGTTTCCGTGGTAAGCTACGAGGCTTGTGTTACGGAAACTAGATGGTTGATAAACTACATATTATACTTTTTTTTTTGTAAATATATACATATAAACACCCAGACCGAGACAAATTATACAATGTTCAACTTGCCCCCGGTGGGAATCGAACCCACGACCTCCCGAGTTCACGGCGACGTTTGTTACCACTAGACCACGGAGGCGGTCAAAATATATATTTCCGTAATTGGATTTTATTTCCTACAAAGTTGATTGACTATATTTCTTTTGAAATACTTTGTTAATGTTGGAGTGTCTGAACGAGAAAGATACAAACCTCATGATTATTTTTTAAATGTTGTATTTCAGAATACATAGTGACGCGAGTGGAAGAGGAACATCTTTGGGAGAGCAAGCAACTCGGAGCACATTCTCCGCACGTCCTGCTCTCCACTCTCATGTTCTTCAACACCAAGCACTTCAACCTTGTGGTATGTGTATCTTAGCAGAGAGGAATTCATGTTCTAGAGTTAGTCACCCAACAAGTGTATACTGGAATAATTGGGAGCATCTGTCGGCCTTTCCCATGGCTCATCATCTCAAACCATCTTTTAAATCAAATCAACTCAATTTGCAAGTAGGCATAAAACAGAAAGATATATATTCTGCACTTTTATTTATGAACAATATTGCACAATAAACTTAAAAGTAATGTACAAGGTCGAAATTAATGCCTTCATTTTATTACAACCAACCTTTGGGGAGCAAGTTAGTTAAATATTTTTTACTATGGCTGTAACAAATAATTAATGTTGTTAAATAGTGTTGCATATAAATTTTAGCTTCTTATGATTTTTGTATTGATTTAGACTGTGGAGGAGCATATGCAGCTATCATTCTCCCACATCATGAAGCATTGGAAGAGGAACCCCAACCAGCCCGGACAGGCCAAGTTGCCCGGCTCTAGAAATGTGCTGCTAAGATTTTATCCTCCACAATCTGCACTAGGTAAGTCAACAATGAAAGCTGTGATTTTTATGAATTACTGTGTTTCGGACTGAATTAATTTTAACATAAACAATTGTTTTATTAAACTTATTATTCTTTTATTATATTATATTTAATTCCTCGCCAGGCCGTCTGGCCAGCGTGGTGAGTGTAGGCCAAATTCTCCAGATATATGTTCTGGAAGGCCCATCTCCAACAGTGGAAGTTTAGAACGCTGTGTTCTAGGGGCTGTAATGTAATGATATTTTAATTGGAGGATGTGTGGTAGGTCTCCAATAAGATGGACCGATCAGATAAAAGCTGCAATGGACCATCCCCTACATAAGTGCACTAGGAAAGGAGTGGCGACGGCTTCTTAAGCGTGCCACTAGCACTCAAATGGTCGACCACGACAACTCTGCCGAGAGTGTAGCGACTCTGAAGACATAGTATTATATACAGTATTATGTAAATGGAACTATAGGAACCCTCAGCTAAGTGCCTGGCCAAGGATTTGTCCAAACAACTGACGGAGAAGTCTGGTGACAGGAACGCTGGCAATTATTTCTGCCAGTGTATTAGCCTTGCTGTACAGAAGGGAAATGTTGCCAGTCTTCTTGAGACTCTGATAGGACATCTGTAGAGGACATTTTTTATCTATAGATAGTTAAATTTTTTAGTCAATACATTTATGGATAGAGTTTTCAAAACGGCATTAACGGAATCATACAGTATTTGGTTGGGTAGGGAGAGGAGTAGAATGGTGGATGGTGAGCGTATTATCGCGCAATAAAATTAAAAAGGAGGATTTTTTCTTAAACCAGCCTTTTTTTTGTCGGTCGCAAGCCTGAGACACCATTCTTCTCATCTCTTACCCACAAACGATGGACCCGGCACCCGCACGGTGAATCCATGGAATGCTTAGAAATTTGTCTTCTACTTTATTTTTTTAAATTTGATTTATTATTTGATTGTAACTTTTATATACGAATAATTGAGTGTTTACTGTGTCTATATTTATTTGCTTTTGATTATTGCTATGATTTTCTTGTTGATCGTGACTATCTGTATATATTTATTATTAAATTACTTTTTGGTACTGACTCGGTGGTCTAGCTAGTGGATTAAGACTCGAAGGTTTGTCACTGATTGGCTTGAAGTAAAGTTGGCTAAATGTGAATCCGCTTCTTTATAAGCGTGGTTTCTGGCCACCCCGGAAGGGAAACGGTCGTGATGATACTTTACTTTTTTTTTGGAAATTACTTTTCATTTTATAAACTAAAATTATTGTTCTGTTTACAGAAGCGAACTCCAGAAAAAAGAAAGTATATGAACAACAAGAAAATGAAGAAAACCCATTACGGTGTCCTGTGAAATTATATGAATTTTATATATCTAAATGGTAAGAAGTTTATTATATATTTTTTTTCTTTGAAATTGTTCTGTCTTGCTTTGGAACAGCTGGTCTTGGTCTTGCGCAAGTCTCGCAAGATTCTTGCTCTGACTGATTTTTTTTTAAAACTTTATTGCACATAAGTACAAAGGGCTAACGTAATGTCGTTAGATATTCTCTGCCTGTTAGCCTTAAGGACAATAAGAGAGTTTTTAGTGACAGGAGTAGCTGCACAAAATATAAAAAATTAAAATGATTGAATAATGTACATTATTTACAATCTTAATTCTAAGAAATAATATAGACCTACGTAATATACCTATATAAGTATAATAAACATACATATATCTACATACAAATACTATATAATAAATACATACTAATACTATATAATAAATACATACTAATACAACTAAACAATGTAATAAATTCGATACAATAAATATAAACAGCTACACAATACTGACAAAAAGCAACTTTTAACATTTTATAAAATAAAACAACGTGTTTAATTTTATAAAATAAAACAACGTGTTTAATTTTATAAAATAAAACAACGTGTTTAATTTTATAAAATAAAACAACGTGTTTAATTTTAAATAAAACAACGTGTTTAATTTTATGTGGAGGTCTTATTTTGGCTCCATAAAATACTTATAAACTTGACTCTTAAAAGTTAGTCTAGTTGTGGCATGTCGGATGGAGACCGGAAGATCGTTCCAAAGAAAAGATATATATATAATAAGAAGAAAATATATAGGTAATAAAATTTGTTTCATGTTAGTCTGTCCGCAAACTAGTAACTCGACAACTACTAGTTTGATTTACCAAAAATTTGGAATAGTTCTAGATCTTGTTGGGCAACATGTATACAGAGACATTTTTGGGGATATTTCAAGTCATCTACTATAAGGGTTCGATTGTTGAACCCTTAAAAAGTTACCCTACCAAACAGGTATCGATTGAAAAATTAAAAGACAATAGAAGAAGTAACATAATTATGACCTACTTTAGCGAAACTAGGAAAAAAAATACGTGTGGCACTCGGGGACTGCCGCAGTAAAGCTATTGCATAGCATTTTTTATCAACTTATGCAATTATAATTATTTATTTTATTTAGGAATTATTATTTTTTTCGTTTTATATTAATTCAAGTTTTTACATATATGTTAATGTTCAACTAGTCGCGGGCTCGGAACTCACTCGTGGACGCGGCCAAAAAGCACGCTGTCACCTAGCATTGTGTCTAAAAGAGATAGAATCAGTTATGAGCAGTTAGCAGCTAGTCTACACGCATACGTCTAGTCTCACGCACACAAACCGAAGTCTGCCGAACTGAAACGACGTTAGACGATGCACGGCTTTCAACGCCGCACTGCTGTGCCGGTCGGAGTGGGGGGTGTTAGGTTTATTTTCGTTACGGAATTTCTTGATTCGGTCGCCGCGATAAAAGCTATGCAATAGCTTAAAAACTGAGCAAAAGCCTTGCAAGAATCAGTTTCATCAGGTATTGGTCTTGCTAATCAAGATTGGGCAACGAATAAAGTCATATTAACGTCAACTTACGAATACCTAGGTTTAATCTTCGATGTCCCCCACTCTTGTTCGTACCATATGCTAGTACCAGGTATAGACAGAACAGATATTTATTAAGAACATGTAACAACTATAATATTCTTGCGGAAGATTTGGACATAGACATGTTTAACTCCAAAGTAACATATATTAGACGTCTAATGACGCTTCATTACGTTGAATCGATCATCGGCAGCAATCCCTAATGAGTGATTCGTTTTTTCATTATCAACTTACTTATGGTTCTCTTGCTCTTTATTACTTAACTTCAAATTTATATGTGAAAACCTTTAATAGTTCTTAGTGAATTTACTGTATATTATTTACTATAATATTGTCAAATGTTGGTTTTCCAAAATGAATAAAAAAAAAAAACACTACTAGTAACTATTGTTTGTATTTCAGTCCAGAATCAGTCCGCACTCGCAATGATGTATTCTACTTACAACCCGAGCGGTCCTGTGTCCCCGACTCCCCCGTGTGGTACTCCACCCAGCCGCTCAGTCGAGACGCGCTCTCCAAGATGTTGCACAGAGTCAAGATGGTCAAGGAGATCAACATTGCCCTCCTCACCAGCTAAGGTAAAGTTTATAATAATAAGTAAGTTGACTAGTAAGTACTAGTAGTTTCGGGGTGGTCAGAAACCACGCTTATAAATAAGCTGATTCACTTTTAGCCAACTTTACTATAGGCCAATCATGACAAGTGGCAAGCTCGTGGAAGTCTCCAGCGTACAAAAACTCGAGAAATATCACAAAAAAAATAAATTAAATAATAATAATAATTAATATTTCCAGACAGGTCACACAGCGCCATCTAATTTCCGTGGTAAGCTACGAGGCTTGTGTTACGGAAACTAGATGGTTGATAAACTACATATTATATATTTATTTTTTTGTAATTGTATTCATATTATACATATAAACACTCAGACCGAGACAAATTATACAATGTACAACTTGCTCCCGGTGGGAATCGAACCCACGACCTCCCGAGTTCACGGCAACGTTTGTTACCACTAGACCACGGAGGCGGTCATTTATTTACATTAATAAATATTTTTGTGTCCCGACCAGGAATCGAACCCGGTACCTCTGAGTCTAATTCCACGGGCTTAACCGCTAGACCACGGAGGCGGTGAATTTTTAAATATCTCTAATAATGATTATATCTTTACAGATTATGTTTTTGCAGAGCGCGGGTTTTCCTCAACGAAAACAGTTGATAAGACAAAACGGACATTAATGAGTTTTTATACATCTCTCCTAATTTAAATTTTGTAAGAATAATAGCTATATAACAGATATTTTATTATTTACAATCAAATTGTATTGATATTTAACCAGTTAAGGTTTCTGTGTATTTCTGTGGTCATGTCTTTTTTAAGATTGATCACGGACAGATTAAATTGTTTATTTTGATTTAAATTGTTTATTTAATTGACTAATGTAAGTGTAGGTATTGCGGCCATGTTGGCAGATATTTTTATAGTAATAAATTTACTTTTTAGCGCGATGTTTCTTACTTTTTTACTTGAAATTACTGTGAAAATACTTATTAATTAGCTGGTAATAGTTTTTAGCCAAACACAAAAATAGTATTAAATTTAATTATTAAAATTGACTTAGTCTTCACCATTAACAATACTTGAAAGATTGCGTTCCAATAATATCTATATCTCTTTTCTATATACCGCGTGGAATTTATTAAAGAGCAAATATTTTTATATTATAATCTAGAATAAAAATAAAGAACTAGGTATTTTTATTTTAATTATTCAGTAATAAAATCTTAAGTTACGGTGCAGAGAAGTTATCCTAAAAATATCGCCACTCATACTGAGCCTAATCAAGTCTGTAGCGAGAGGTCGGCGATCGCGCTAACCTTGACTGACGTAATTCTTTCTCTCTCTATTTCGTCTCTCGGTTGTAGGCGTAATCAATTAATAATAACACTCCCCAGTCAGTATTTATCGCGATTTTTAGACGCGGCCTTATTTACCATAAAGTAGTGTTTTGTTTTACGGATATTTTTTACTTTAAAAAAAGATACCTTTTTTATTATAAATAACCTAACCTAACCTAACCTGAAGCCTAAAAAAAATATTTGCTCTTTCGACAATTACACGTGGTGTATATCAGGTGATTATTAATTCTAGGACAGAGATATTTAACCAGTCTTGACAGTTCGCTATCTTAGCGATTTCGGTTGGTAAGTCATAAATGTTGCCTTTTACAAAATCAAACAGCTGATTTTTAAGACGGACGGTTTTTAAGAGACTTATGTCATTAAAAACTCATGCAGCTCATATTAACTTATTTTATTCCATAACGTGTATATTATATATCAATGGACAATAATATTTATTCCTTTGCAATACTAGAAGCAAATGGCAAAATGTCAGCTGGTAGCTGTCACACTGTAAATCTGTATCGATAAATTTTCGGGCTGTATACAATTGTATGGCTAAACTCATACATCCAAACGGACGCCTTATTAATCAAACTATTCGAATAGACATCCGTCCAATTATTTAGCAACAAGATTATGAAGCTGACGTCGTCACTGGCAGCAACACAAGGCTGTGACGTCGTCATTGGCAGCAACACTAGGCTGTGACGTCACTGGCAGCAACACTAGGCTGTGACGTCGTCATTGGCAGCAACACTAGGCTGTGACGTCGTCATTGGCAGCAACACAAGGCTGTGACGTCGTCATTGGCAGCAACACAAGGCTGTGACGTCGTCATTGGCAGCAACACTAGGCTGTGACGTCGTCATTGGCAGCAACACTAGGCTGTGACGTCGCTCGTTTAAAAAACTATACGTTTTCAACAATCGTGAACAAATTTTATAATGTGACCACGCCATTTGTTCTGTTAGACGGCTCGTTAAAGGCCACATTAAACCGATAAAACTTAGAACATGCGATTGACAAGACAGCGCCGCCTAGTAGACGGTGGGGATACTAAATTTAATGTCTATGGTTTGAACACAAAAGAGTTGTCATACATATTAGTAATTCTTATAAGAAGAAATCCTGGAACGCAATCTATAATACATATTACATTGGATGAATATGGTAAATCTAAAAAATTCCGAAAAGTGATTTATGTTTTATTATTATTCTTTTGACAATATTTTATCACATTTTATATGAGTTGATACATTATTCACTTTCGATAGTGCCCTGTGTTTAGTAAAATTTCAGAAGTTTTATATTTATTATTCTGCGGGGTGAGGCGGAGTGCACAAGAGTCTGTCAGAAATGTCAAAATCTTGGTAATTCCGCCTAGCTTTTGAAATTTTTGACAGACGTAATCGGTCGAACACCAGCCAGTCGTCAACACCCTGCTCATCCAAGCAAACTCGAAACTGAGAAAAGACATTGTAACTTAATTTATGTTATTTTATTTTTATGTATATATAATTGGACATTATTTTAGGAACATATATGGTAACAAAGTTTGTATGTATATCTCATTTATAGCACAATTTGCACCAATTAAATATATTCTTATAGATAATCCGGACATTGAAAATGGCGCTTTTTAGCGATTAAGGTTTCGTTTATAAATAACCATAAATGATTTTTATTGAAGTTTTATTATTTAATTAATTAATTAATATTGTAAATACGCCTAGTTACTTCCACGCAAACTTGACTATATTATCGTGTGTGGATTAATTCCATGATTGGATATTATTCATTTAATTAGCTAATAAGTATGAAATTCCAATGGTTTAGTGAACTCTTCTCGAGGGTAGCATATTTTTGTAATACATAGATTTTAATAATGCAAAATGTTAGAATTGTTTATTGAATATAGGAAAGAGTCAGAATCGTATTATATTTTAAGTATATTGGCAACAGCCAAGTTGGTCTAGGTTATGCTGTGTAAAAAAGAATACAAATCTCTTAATAAATTTTGTCGTTTTATTTTTACCATAACCCAATTTAACAGTGAGATAAGTCACCCCTCATTCCGAATCGCGTTCAGAGCGCTTCGAACGAATATGACACTGACCGTCGTTCCGAATCAAATATCGCGATTTGGATGCTCAGAGCGTGATATCAATTCGGAACGGTCGAAATCACATTTTCATTCATAAAATGTTAGTTATTTTTAAATGTATGAAAGATAAATTGCGGATTCCATATCTTTGAGTATGAATACTAACAAACATACATCTCTCGGTTTATTCATCTTTATATGTGTAAAGTTTAATATTATTAACTTATTTTGATCTTTTAAAATAAATTGCCGTGTTACAGACATTTTTTTTTCCACTTCTTACTTTAATATTAATTATAGATTTGTTTTAGAAGTAATATACAAACAGTATAAACGAATTACAATGTTCAATAATTTAAAAGAAAACCTAATATTAAATAAACTTGAAAATGGCGCGCGACATAATGACAAATACTGACAGCGCTCAGAGCGATCTACCTCGATATCGTGAGTAGTCTAAGCGCGAGAAATGATGTCGTTTGTGAGCTTTGGCAAAACAGTTTAAGCGCGTATCGGAACACCTTTAAGCGTGCTTAGGTTACTATTATCGCGTATCGGAAATCTGTGTGTAAAAGAGAAGAATGGTTTCTCGGGCTTGCAACCGACAGGCTGGTTGACAAAGGAGGCCTTCTTTTTTAGTTTATTGCGCTATAAAACGCTCACCATCCACAATTCTACTTCTCTCCCTACCCAAACAAATACTGTATGATTACGTTAATGCCGTCTTGGAAGCTCTTTCCATAAATGTATTGACGGCAAACCTGCTTAGGCCTCTGTAGTCTAGCGGTTAAATCCGTGGATTTAGATGGTTTCGATTCCCTGAAATAATTTGTTTGTGATGTTTCTCGAGTTTGGTACGCTAGACATTGACGAGCTTACCACTTATGATAGGCCTATAGTAGTTGGCTTAATGTGAATCCACTTCTTAAAAAAAAAAAATGTGGTTTCTGACCAGCCTACCTGCTTAGGCCAAATTCTTTCAGTACCTACCTAAGTGATTTTGCCTGTCGCAATTTTGCAGTCCCATTTCTGTGAGATATTTATTCGACTTCATATTGTGGTCTTTTGGAATATTTGATTCCCACGGAACGGCAAGTTCAATAAGAATAACTTTTTTCAAGTAATTTTGAATAAAACACGTTTTGGCTTATTGTATTTAGATTTATTAACATATTTTTGATATAAATATAATGTAGGTAATGGTTAGTAAGTGAGTACATCTGTGGCGGTGGACTCGAGCATGTCGGCGGCAGTGTTGACAAGCGCGCACCAGTCGGCGAGGCGCGACGCCAGGGAGCAGATCTGGGCGCGGGTGAGGGCGCGAGGCTTCACCCAGGTGATTGTAACGTTAGAACTCACCTGAAAACAAAAAAGATTGAGCCGTGATATATCTATGTCCGTAATAACATTCAAAAATCTGTTTGACTACATTTCCCATAAGTACAATCACATACGGTTGTATTTTAAGTAGTTTCCATAACAGCTCCTCCACAAACAGGTTGCCAACTTTCCATACCACGCAATTACCATTTTAAATATTTCCGGTAAGATATTTTTTTTCTGGCAACATTGAAGTTTGCGTTATTATTTGAATGAGTTAGACAATGGGGTGTGTCAGGCAAAGCTTTTTGTAGATGTCGCTAGCGGCAATGGTACCTTGTTTTACACCTATATCGCATTATTTTTTAAGTGTTTTTGTAGTTTTATATTTTTATAACAAAAAAAAATATTTTAAATTAACGTTACCTACCTTAAAAGACGAATTAAGAAAGCCACACCGTATTTAAAAATAAAATAGGTTCTATTAATAGAACGGCAATTTTGAGATCTCCATATCTATGATTTCGCTCAGAAATCTCGATTTGTACCCTTAAAAGCTGCTCATTCGGCAAAATATCCAAAAAATAATAAATTTCGTAATAAAAATGCAACTGACAGTTCTATTAGGTACCATCTATCGTGATAAAAAGTTAGTGATACAACCCATTACATATTTAAATTTACTAATTATTACCAAGAAATAATAAACAAAAGTTTAAGTAATATATTAGCCTAAAATAACAAAGATTAACAAAATTTACAAACTCATCCAATCTGATTTCGTTTCAAAAATATAAATAATTTTCGTAACACATTAATAATATGAAAGAGACAGACTTATGAATATCAAAGGTGCTAGAGCGTGTTACTATTCCATACTTAGTATATGGGGAACAACTTTTATGCGTTACGAGGTTTGGACAACTAAGAATATTGATTTGAAGGATTCCTAGAGAGAACTCGTTTTTAGAATACGAATGCAGACTGGAAAACTTAAAAAAAAAACCCTTTTAAATAAAAGTTGTCTTAAGGCTGGATTACCAGCAGACGACGACCTTCAAAATTCATGCGACGCCATTTTCCAACATTAATCTTTACAATTACAGTATGAAAGCCTAAGTATATGTTATACCTGGTCGATTGATCCCCGGATAAGTTTCTCCGCCATGGCTTTCATTATGAGCAGTTCCACCTCTCCCGCCTCCACACGAGACTCTGCTGAGATCTCCGCAAACGATATGGTGCGCTGCGACGGGGAACGGTTGTACGCCATCTGTGTTAAATAAAAATTACATCCATTTTGGGATATTTTTTACCTGACTGAGAAGGGTTATGTGTTTATCAGTCTATGTATATTTGTGTGATGTTATTACGGACATTTTAAAGACATTTACTAACGTATCGATTTTAAACCAACTAGCCATATCGACTAGGCTATCCACCATATGCCTTCGTCGGATAGGAGGGGATAACCTGGAGAAACTTTTTGTTACTGGCAAGGTGGAAGGAAAGAGACCGAGAGGCCGTAGTCCGATACGCTGGTCCGACCAAATCCGCTCCACCACCAACACTAGCGTCCATGATGCTGTGCATGCCGCCGAAGACAGGAACCACCCGCTATCATCAAGACGCACACCAATTCATCGGGAGGTCACGACCCTCATCACGCAAGGAGGAGGTATATTTGTCCCTTTGTGGCACTCTGGAAATCAAACATGTGGGCCGGCTTTAATGATTCTTGATTCGTTTTTATCATTGTGGAAAAAAAAATGTGTAGTTAGGCGGTTATCGAACTTTTTGGCGACGGAACATTTACTTTTAGTTATTAATTAATGGTTTTTTTTCGCAGTCGAGTTAATTACTTAAGTAATGGAATAAAAGTGTTAATTATATATATTTATAATTTGACCGCTCGCACTTCGCTAAGAGATAAGTTTAAGGAGTATGATATTCTTACAGTGGCATCTCAGTATATTCTAGAGAATATTATGTATGTCCACAAGAATATATATTGTGATATACACGGCGAGTGTTCTGAGGAGCTCCATAACCAGGGATAACGCTTCTCTATTCCGCAACCGAACTACACGCACAGGCCAAAATATGCATCCACATACCTTACCCACTATCCCTACGCGTACTCATAAATTTGGAGACTCTTACATCTGTCGCACGCTGAAGATGTGGAATGCTCTCCCAGCCAGTGTGTTTCCCCACTCTTATAACCTGGAGTCCTTCAAGCGAAGTGTGAAAAAGCATCTTGTTAGGCCGGCATAGTGGTAGAGACTGATGTCGGTCGTGGTGACCGGCGTCAGTTGCTCCCATTCTTGGACCTCGCGTACTGCTTACCATCAGGTGGGCGCGATGTCACATGTCGTGTCCAGTATAAAAAAAATTAAAAGGAATTGTGACTTGCATTCTCGCAACACACGCAATAATCACAAATTAGCTTTGCCTCACCTACGCCTCAGTAAAACTAGTAAGTCTTTTTTGGGACTTGGTGTTCGTTTTTATAACACACTCCCAAAGGAACTAACTAGCTTGTGTTTAGATAAACTAAAAATTCATGTCAAACGTCGACTTATAGGCAAGGCCTATTATAAGATAAATGATTTTATTAGTGACAAAAATGCCTGGTAGATGTGCAAATGTATATTATTAATATATTTTGGACACCTTTTACTGTTTTTGTATGTTTATATTTAGGTCAATTCAATTGTATTGTAATAAATTTAATATAATTTCTTTAAATAATTATAACAATGTAATGTGACAATACAAAAGAGCCCGAGAAGGCCAAATTGTAATAAATGATTTGACTTTGACTACACTCAGGACCGTATTTCAAGTTGTCCGAAACCCATAAAAATCTTTATTGAAAATTTATTACAATTTAGTTGTTACATAGGTTAGGGCATATAATAAATCGTACATAGTGACAAATATAGTTTAGCTATGGCATCTGAAATAGTCGGTGGACGGTGTTTCAGATGTCATTGTAGGCATTAGTCCTCACTCTAGAAAATATTTATTCATATTTGCTGAAGGCTAGACTTAAATAATTGTTGGTGTATATGCATGTATGTTTGTCTATGTGAGTTCTTATAATTTTAAACCGTGATTTAAAGGAGCAGATTAACATTTAGCCAACTTTTCTATGGGCCCATCATGACAATTGGCCAGCTCGTCCACTTCTCTAGAGAACCAAACTCGAATGTCACAAATAAATTATGTACCGAATAGGTATTGAACACGGTAGCTCCACTTTTAAATCCATGAATTAAACTGCTAGACCACAGAAGTGTTCTTTAAAACCGATATTGTTAAGGTAGCAGTGTTAAAAGAGAAAGAAGGACTGCATGCTTTTTGCCGTGGCTTACCTCCATGAGACAGAGTATTGCTATCTTCCTCTTGAGCTTGTCCTCTCCCTCCAACATGTTGACGGGAGTGATGGAAGCCCGGAGCTTGAGGTATCCCTCCAGGTCTCCTCTAGCTACGACCTTCACCAGTAACATGGCCCACTCGTCCTTAGTAGACTCCAATGTGTCCAGGATTGGATGAGCTAGCTGAATACAAAACGAAAATATTAATAAAATATTAAAATGAAAGGAAATTTCATCATCAGCATCTGAACCATTTCATTCATTTTGTATTGGTATTTGAGCTAAATCGTATGCAATTATATATGCATTTTTAGATAAATTATAAAAAAAGAAATATTTATTACAGCCCCTAAACTCCACTGATGGAGATGGGCATTCGAGAACATATATCTGGAGAATTGAGCCTACATTCACTACGCTGGCCAGATGAGTTGGTGAGGATCTAATGTCTATTTTTAATGACATTTTATAAACAATTCCACAATTGGTATTAGTGAAGACAGGATCAACGGCTTAACCTGCTCTCCGAGGCACGGGAACAGTGGTGTTGTAAATTTATGACAAATGTACGCAAGAAATATGTATTAGTCATTGGTACATGGTGTGGGGGTTTGAACCAACCTTTGTAGGATTTTAAGGAAAGCGTTCTTACAACCGAGCCGTCAAGGCAACTTACTTATTAATTATTTAAGTAAGTAGAAAAAAACCTTAATTTTATATAGTTTAGGTGTGCAAAACATTTAAAATATCATAATGACGTACTAAAGGACTTAATTGATACGAAAACTACATATTTTATAATAAAGGCATGATGGATTGTTCCTTGGAGACAGTCATAATCTTCATCTTCGCTCTGCTAATAACAATCAGCTCAAAATCCCTACCCATTCTTCCAGCAGATATTCAGATTCTTTTACAGTTTCCGCTGCTCGAAAGTGGAACAAACTTCCTCTGGTTATCAGACGGGCGCCATTTATTAATATATTTAAAAATCTACTTATCGCTCACTTTCTAAACAAACAACATAGATTGTCTTAGTACCTATATCTATCATACTATTTTTATTGTGTGAAAACAGTACTATATACTTGCCTAGTTTTGTATTTGTGTATATATATATTTAAGTAGTAGTATGTAACAATTATTATGTATTGTATGTAAATTGTATATTTATAATGCACCCCGCAAATCCTCTACCACACTCCCAAAGGTTAGCTGTTATAAAATGCCGAAAGGCTTAAGTTCGCCCTTGTACATTACTTTTAAGTTTTTTGTGCAATAAAGAGTTTATAAATAAATAAATGGAAGGCCAAACCGACAAACAAAATGGAATACCTACCAGTTCATTTAAGTCATAGACATCCTCTGCAAAAACAGCCGCCAGCGCCAGAGACTTTGCCATGGACATCCTGACGATGGTGGGCAGCTCCAGGCCACCCCCACAACATCCCACATACCGCAGCCCGGCGCGATAGTACCGGGATAATGGGCCACGAAGACTAGAACAAAACAAAACAATACTTTAGTCAATTTCATCCATCTAGGATATCATAAAAGCCCCGCCAATAACTTCGGGTTATTCGTCTATCTAGCGGAGGTAGTCACACTCTGTGTCCTGTATGGTCTCCGCCCTGAAAACTGTTTGCATATGTGTCCTGCGTGGCCTCCCCGTTAAATTGGAATTTTTAAACATTATGTCAGTTAATTTTGGATCTCTGTTGAATGTTAACATTTCAAATTCTATCCATCAGAGAAATAGCTATTCTAGTTCTCTTCAGACCTCGCTGAGTGACCATAAACTTGTGGACAAGACCCACTGTCAGTTACTAGTGACCAGTGACGAAATTTAATTCAATTATTTCTAAACGCATAAATACAATAAGAAGACAAAATTATAATATAATTCCATGGATTGACCCTGCAGGTGCCAGGTCCTTTGTGTGGGTAAGAGATGAGAAGAATGCATGAACTAAAGCTCAGTTTGCTGCAATGCTTTTAATAATGCAGCAGAATTGATGATGATACATCAAAAATTCTACTCGCTTATTAAATAAAATATATCACCATATAAAACCACTTTTACTCACCGATAATAGTCTGAAGCTAGTTTGTAGAACTTTCCATGTACAGGAGTGACTCCATCAACATCCTCAAGGGTGTTCTCCACCTCACTAATAATCCTGGCCGTGTTCTCCATGTCTTCATAAGTGTCCAAGTAAATCTGACCTTGAAGTACCTATAAGAAGACAAATTTCTTAGCAATTTAATAAAATTATTTATTGCACCTATCCTAGTGAGAGCTGCCACCCCTCCTGGTTTGAACTGGAGTCTATGTGTTTAAATACTGCATATTCATCATTTAATCTGGATGAGATATCTATGGAAATACAAGCTGCTAAATAAACACACTATTTTAAAAGACGTTGAATGATAAGGTGTGGAACGAATTAATTAAGGTAATTATTTCTACCAACGTATTAGCCTCACTATACAGAGGGGAAATATTGCCAGTCACTTTGGGACTATCCCTGAAATGACCCTTCAGTATAATTTTTTACTTATAGTTTAATATTCAAAATATCTTTATTCACCTTTTTAACCTATTACATTTATGAAATGTCAATAATTAAATTATTTTAAATGATTCTACCCCTGCTAGTAGAAGACTCAAGCAGCAAAGTAGTCAAAAAAGTAAGCTGTTAGCAGTATACCAACAGCTTAGCAGAATCCATTGACCTGTTAATGTTTAATCTCACTGAGCAAGGAAAACTCAGCTTTACAAAATTAAACATATACGGAACTACATCACAATGATCAATTAATATTTTTTAGGTATAATAATAGTAAAATAATAAAAGTTTAGTAATATGTACATAATTTGTTACCAAATAGTATAGTTTATATTCATTTAATTTTTACTCTTAAGTAGTCTTAATTATATAAACTATAATAATAACAGTCAATTATATAGTAAGAGGAAAAAAAAGTTATCTAGCTGTAAATAAAGTTCTAGCTGTTTTAAAAACTAACTGGGCAATAGAAATAGACTATGGTGATAACCAACAATTTTATGAACTTAGGACCAGTGTTTGATATAGGCATATCAGCAATGAGCTGCTCACCTAGTAATCAATAGTAATAAAGTTTTGTCTGTTTACTGACCTTGCAGAGTGTCCAGGCCTGGTCGTTAGCCTTCACCTTGGGCTCCATGGTCTCCAGGAAAGCCACGGCCTGCTTCTTGTCCTTGTACTGGTGGGTCACATGGGAAACTATCTCAATCAATGTCAGGGGATTAATTCTGTCAACAAATTCAAGGAAAAAATAATATCTTAGCATTCCGTGGATTCACTTTGCGTGTGAGATTCACACCTCATCATGTATTTTGAGAGAGAAGAATGGGTCTTGGGCTAAAAACTGACTATACATTGGATCTGTTTTATATTGCCATTGTTGTGCATTGTAAATATTTATTATATAGTTTAAATTTAAATTGTAATAATTAGTACAACTTCAGGGTTTTCTAATTTTTATAACCACAGCAATGGTAATCAAAATTCATTTTGTTTTTAAATTATACAGATATCTTATAAAATGCCTAAAAAACTTCAATAATCATGACTAAGCAGTTTGATATTGTTAAGAGTTTGTGAAAGTTTTATAATTTATTAGTGTGATTGTATGTTGCAGACAGAAATCTATGACAATAGGAATACCGTATAAGACAAAACACTTATTTTCACTTACTTATTCTCGAATGTGGTTATGAAGTTTTCGTACAAGTCTATAAGATTGTCCCCTTTCTGCATATCGGGATTCTTCACAAATTCCGCCAATTTCAGTGTCAGTTGGTGCCATAATCTGGGAAAACAAAGATTTGTGCCTTGTTGAGAAAGAGAGTTGTTGCGCAAATATTACTTATAATACAGAGGATAACACTTAATTACTTACTTCTTATTGTAAAGTTGTTCTACCTGTGCCCAATCTGCAGATAAATCTGTATCTGGTTTCTGTTTTTTAGTTAAATATTCTCCAACATCAATGCCCGGAACTCTTAACGCGGCTGCCATTTTCGTAAATTTATTAAATGCTGTTTAATGCCCGTCATTCGACATGCAGCTGTCAAGCAATATTTTTTTTAATTTTCCCTGTGTTCTTTATCATTACTACCAAGAAATGTTTTGTATACATTGCGTGTTATTGTTCAACTAACTACAAACTAGTGCAAAATAACACATAATGTATAAAGCTAATGTAAAAAACAATGTTGTAATTGTTTGCCAGAATCACACACGAAGAATACTGTCAGGAAAATATTCGTATTACTATTCACTCTAGCATTTTTGATACCTATAAGTCTGTCTCTTTCTTATGAAGAATTATTATACTTATAACAGAATTCATTGAAAGGCGATAAAAGTTAAACCAAATGTATTTATTTTTAACGTCTCATTCTTACGTTAAATTGAAAATCATCGTCAACCCGACTGTGTAAAAAATAACTTTCATTTATTACTGAAAATAAATAAATAAAAATTGAATAAACCAAACTCACTCACTCAGCCAAGCATCTAGCCAAGGAGTTGTCCAAACGGCTAACGGAAAAGTCTGGAGACGTAGTACATGTCTATATATATCTGTGGTCTGGAGACAGGAAAGCTGGCAATTATTTCTGCCAACGTATTAGATTAGCTATACAGAGGGGAAACGATGCAAGTCTTCTTGCGACTATAACTAAAGGGCCGTCTCTAGAGGATTTTTTTTACTTATAGTTTATTTTTTAGTAGGTTTAGTTTATATTTATTTTAATTTTTACTTTTAAGTAGTTTTAATTTTTATTGTAATTCTTTTATACTGTTTGTATATTACTTAAGGGTTGGTATGAAGGAAAGCATAGGGACAAAAATAAGGAAAAGCATGCTACGATGGTTCGGGCATGTTGAAAGGATGAGCGAAGAAAGATTGACGAACCAGGTATATAATGCGAAAGTTGTGGGTAAAAGAGGCCCTGGCAGACCAAGACACACGTATCACGATCAAATAAATAAAACACTAGCTGAAGGAGAATTAAAAAGCCTTCGTAACAAAAGGGCATGTATGAAGAGGTTGATGAATGTCGATGAAGCGAAAGAGGTATGTCGTGATCGTGTCAAGTGGCGCTCAATTGTCTCTGCCTACCCCGTAAGGGATCTGGCGTGAAGATATGTATGTATGTATGTATGTATATTACTTAAATAAATTTTCTTTTGACATCCAAAAAAAAAAAACCAAACAGAAAAAATAAACTAGAATAAAAACTAAAAAGAAAAAATCAGATTAGGTATATAGTAATCAAAACGTTTAAGTTGAGTTACTATACCAGGCTATACCTACTCTTTGCGCTTGAGAAACGGTACCTAAACTACACCATTTGAAATAAAACAAATAAATAAATATTATCAAATTCTAATGCGGATCCTATCGAAATTTATTTGTGTTATCTAGATGGCACTGAAGAGTGATGACCCACATTTGTACATCTCAAAATACTTTAATAGGCATCCAGTCTTATTCAATATTGCGTAATCAGACAAACTGCATCAAAAGCAATGAAAAATAATAATAATAATAACTTCGCAGCGTGACGATAATAATATTATTTGGGTAAATTATAATTCTGACAGTTATATGGGTCACAGTTAAACAGCGCCATTCAGGCTAAATTAATCAACACATTTGTTTTGAAATGTACACGCCTGTGGAATTAAAAATACCCTTTAATGTTTGCTATCTCTTTTACTAACGTTGGTTTTTGTATTTTTACTTATTTCTAATGTTACTTGTTACTAACATTCTTTATTTTGTAGCATACCGAAAAAAATTAAAGTGAAGTGAACCCTCAATTCCTGAATTTTTATATTTTGAATTTATCTTTTATCTATTATTCTTTTATATTCCTTGATAAAACGTTAATAAAGTTCTTATTGTTGTATTTACATTACAATAATTCAGTAGCAATATGTATTGATTTGTATACCCTGAATATTATAATTTTTAATATGTTATTTTCGATTTTACATTCATCACCTGTGTCTCGTCCGTATTCTCTTATTCATCATTTTGATCGCCATTGTAGTAAGAGTGCGTTATGCTATAATTTTTAATTTGTCTGCATTGATAACTGCAATATGTATTTATAAACTAATTTATAATATTAATTTATTTAAGGAGATAAATGTTTTGTTTTTGGCGGGATCTCGCACGTTTCCGCATTGGAATAGCGAACTGTCACCTGCTGTTGCGGATTATGGTAATTGGTAGATTTTAGCATGTTTTATTTTTAGTGGATTTGCAGTGTTAATGAGTTAGGGAATAATGTTATTGGGGGGGTAAGATGCGTTGCGGTTGATATGGATAGATTATGTCCAAGTTACGACGCTGGGTTCGATATATGTGATCCGTTTGGGCCAGCATTGGACAAGCAGAGCGTGGCCGCGCGTGTTCTCCGGAGAAGATGCAGAAGCGAGGGAGTAGAGAGATCTCCGTTTGAAGATACTACACAACGTGGCTTGAACCTACACAGCCAAAAAACCCGTCCAGTGCCCAATAAGGGCCACATGAACCATAAGGCAGAGTGGCACAGAGAGTGCAACGGACCACAGATGGAAGAAGCACCAAGAAATGGAGAACACTTGTCAGACTTTAATAGAAAAATGAGGTGAGTACAATCAGTATTCTTAGTGTGTTTTAATATTCTAAATATCCTGTAAGAATTGCAAGGGTAGCACTTTTAACTACTATTTACAATGTTTGTCTCTCAGGAAGAGTATTTTAATTTTAGAATGCACTCCTAAAAATAGTTAAGGGCTGGTATTTCACCACTTTCTTAAGAATTAAGTCTCTTAAACAAAGGAGTTTGGACATAGCAGCTGCTTAAATAGACGAGCATTGTAATTAATATATTACAATTGGATGTAGTTACGCAAAAAGGATCCAATTAAGTTATTGGCCATTAAAGTTGGAATTTAGATTAGTCCGTCAATACATAAATGGTTTAGTTCGACATTTAATACATTTAGAATATCTCAAAAAAGGCTATTTTTATATGGATTGTTTTTGATATAAGATATATCATCCTAAGGACCTAATTAAAATTCATAATAAAAAAAAAAATGCATAATTGTGGATTGGATTGGACTGTGTCTCATTACAATTATTATTCTTATATTGGGCATCTTATGTTTCACTTATAGTCACACTATTGGGACATTTGACTCCAGAATTAATTTACATTGTTACTATGTCATTGAAACTCAAACAGGAATATGTAGTAAGTATCTTGTTCAACATAGTTGAAAGTCCATTTTATTATACTGTTTCCAAAACAGCCAATGGCTTTATATGTATCATATAGATATATATTTACTAACATATTGCCTCCCTGGTCTAGCAGTTAAATTGATATGCTAAAGATATTGACGAGCTTGCCCCTTGTTACAATTGTCCTATAGTAAAGTTGGCTAAATGTGAATATGCGTCTTCAAAAAGAGTGGTGTCTGAACGAGGGATATGGTTGTAATGATACAAAACTTTTAAATATAAATCAATTCTGAAGTCATATATCCCAATAGTAGGACTGGAATGTCCCATTTGATATTAATTCTATCTACTCTAAATAAAGATCACATTCAAGTTATTTTTAGTATTTAGCCTTGAATGAGACATAACTATTTATTTGTGACTTATATCATATACACCTTAGAAATCAATTTTTTTTTAGTTATATCCATACTGAGTGGCTTTGTATGGTCTTATTAATATGTTATTCTATTCACAGAAACAAACAACTTTTCCCAAGAAACAATATGTCGAAAGTGAGCAAAAAAAAAATGGCTTCTTTAGTCACATATTAGTCTAACGTTAGACCATACAAAGTCACCCCGTATATATGATTTTGTTATTAATAATGGTTTTATGTAGTGTATTTATGAATGTATGTATGTAATTTTATTAATAAATATTTATTATAATTATTAAGGAATATCTTATACACTTGTATTATCAATCTATTTAATTTTTAATTGACATATTGCACCTACCTCATATAAATGTTCTCGTTGTCCCGAAGGTCTGACAGGCAGAGAATGTCAAGCGACATTATGTCACACCTTTGTATGTTTTGTGCAATAAAATTATAATTAAATAAATAAAAGGTTCTATTAATTTTAGAGCAACTATATTATTTCTACATTACCTATTATTTGAGGTTATAAAATGTGGATTATGAAAATACATCAGAAAACTATTGCACAATTAAACTAAACTAAAATAGAATTCAATAAGTATTTGCAGTAAAATAAATGTATTAATAAACAAAATTTATTAATTAGATAATTAAATTTGTTTTTTTTTTCTTGCATTATTTTCAATAGTTTTTGCAATAACTAGTAAGCCATGCTATTTACTGACGTATCGCATTATTATTAAAATTTCAAATGATTTTTCATGGTAAACTTAAATAAACTATTAAGGAGTTTTTAAATAATAATCTTTAGGCTCATTATTGTGAAAAAAACGTTGAAACAATAAGTGGACCTGACACCCGTGCTAGTATATGGGGTGACTTTACTTTACATTAGACCGATATGTTATTCTATTGATAGAGTCAAACAACTTCTGACTCCTTTATACAAACTATTAGGAAGACAAATTTCTAAGCATTCCATGGATTCACCGTGCGGGTGCCGGGTCCATCGTGTGTGGGTAGGAGATGAGAAGAATGGTGTCTCGGGCTTGCGACCGACAATAGGCTGGTTTAAGTAAAGGAGGCCCCCTTTTTTTTATTGCGCGATAATACGCTCACCATCCACCATTCTACTTCTCTCCATCCACCATTCTACTTCTCTCCCTACCCAACCAAATACTGTATGATTCCGTTAATGCCGTCTTGGAAGCTCATTAGCCATTTTGTACGAAGAAGCCATAAAAAAACATTTCCAACATATGGTTTCTTAGCAAAAGTTGGTTTTTCAATATTAGCCTAACGTAAGACCATACAAAGTCACCCAGTATATCGCCATGTCTTAATAAATTGAATTATAGTGGTGATGCAGTAGTTGTGAATTTTTACTTGGTCTTATTTAATACTATGACAGAGGTATTTAATGTCAACTATGTTACTATGAAAACTTCTTGATGTTTGAACAAAAATGTGAGATTGTAGGAACAGTATTGTTAGATATTTTTTTTTAATAATTTAATTTCTTACGGCCAGTAGAAGTTTAATTTAAATACAGATGACATTGAAACACAAACATTTAAGTAAATAAATACCGCTAAGGAAGGATTAGTTACCAGCCCTAATAAGTTTAAAGTTATTTGTTGTATTTTTGTACAATAATATTATTTACGACATTAAAGAATTGACTAAAAAGTTTATTGACCCATATACAAACACACAAAGCTAAGTAGTACTAAATAACAAAAACCCTAAATGTGAAGTCTAATTTTACAGTATGATTTTAGCCGTTCACCAGGAAGAGCTAGAGCAAGCAGAAGCAGTCCATCGAGACCTTTAGTCCTGTCAAAAGATGACAACCGCCTGTCAAAAGTTGAGGAGCTATTTGAAAAAGATCACGAATACATGGAAGTGATTACTAAGCAACCGCTAAAGTCTATATTAAATAATCCCATACAAGCTCCTCTACAGGGGATTCTAAAAAAGCCCAAGAGTAGGAATAGTGTTGATTCAAAGTTAGAAGGGCGTAGAAGAACTCGTGCTGCTAGTGAATCTGATCATCTATTCCCTAATGGAACATTACATAATGGATATGACTGGTAAGTATCTTCATATGAATGTAATGTGAGTCAGTAGAGTGTACACTAGGTTACTACTGTGAGTATTTGTAATTTATTAGGACATTGGAAATCCAGAATCACCCAGAAATTCCAAGAATAATTCGGCATATCAATACAACAGTGGCACTAATCAATAGGTCCATGCACACTAATTCACCTTATTATTGCTTATTTTCATACTGTTCAGTGAAAATCTACACTTTCGGTCCATATATTTGAATATTATTAATTATTACACTGTTCAGTCAGAATGTACACTAGTTCACCTTTGGTCATTTTCATACAGTTGAATATTATTTAATGATTTTTATACTGTTCAGTCAGAATGTACACTAGTTAACCTTTGGTCATTTTCATACAGTTGAATATTATTTAATGATTTTTATACTGTTCAGTCAGAATGTACACTAGTTCACCTTTGGTCATTTTCATACAGTTGAATATTATTTAATGGTTTTTATACTGTTCAGTCAGAATGTACACTAGTTCACCTTTGGTCATTTTCATACAGTTGAATATTATTTAATGATTTTGGGCATAGGTAACTAATAGGTGAAAACCAATAGGTTAATGATTATTTACTTAAAATAAAATGAATGAATGAGAGGCAGGAGCACAATTATACTATATATACGAGTATAGCAGTATTCATATATTAGCCGCTTTGCAAAGTCAGTCCGGGATAAGAGTTGTCTTGATACTGCCTCCGGTGATTAGTTAGATTTATTTTATTTAAAAACTTTATTGTAAATCTATACAAAAGGCGAACATAATGCCGCAAGACATTCTCTTCCCGTTAACCTTTGGGACATTGGGACATAGATGTATCAGAGTAGAACATGGCTAAAACGTTAATATAGACAACACTTCATTTATTTATTGTCCTTTCTCTCTCTGTCAGCGCTTTTATTCATTCATTACAGCCCCCAGAACACAGCGTCCTAAACCTTCACGGTTGGGGATTGACATTTAATGACAATTTTTTAACGATTCCACCAGTTAGTATTAGTGGAACCGTTACCAACTTAACGAGCTCTCCGAGGCACGAGAACAGTGGTGTTGTAAATTTATGACAAATTTACTGTAAGAAAAATGTATTTCTCATTGGTACATGCCGGGGTTTGAACCGACCTTTGTAGGCTTTTAAGGAAAGCGTTCTCACAACCGAGCCACCATCGTTCTAACTGGTAGATAAATAAAAATAAAGATGACCGCCTCCGTGGTCTATATAGTGGTAACAAACGTTGCCGTGAATTAGGGAGGTCGTGGGTTCGATTCCCACCGGTGGCAAGTTGTACATTGTATAATTTGTCTCGGTCTGGGTGTTTATATGTATAATATGTATATATTTACAAAAAAAAAAGTATAATATGTAGTTTATCAACCATCTAGTGTCCCTAACACAAGCCTCGTAGCTTACCACAGAAATTAGATGGCACTGTGTGACCTGTCTGGAAATATTTATTTATTTATTATTATTTATAATTCCATTATTTATGTATTTGATTCTCTTATGTTATAAAGAGTTATGATATTTCAGTAGTGTTTCATGATAAAACATTGTTTACATTCTTAAAATAAATCTTCTAGAGATAAAAAAATATGTAATTACCGTGATTACAACTGATAAACAATTTACTTATTGTATTAAGATTGCTTAGAATTTTAATCTTTTTATCGGTTTTGCTTGTATTCACTCAAACTTTGTTTTAATCTAAATTTGTACAGTGATGGACACAGATTTCGTGAACATTTTCGTAAGAAAATTAGAAAAAATATGACATTTAAAAATCTTTTCACTTGTTGCACTGGGTAGGTTCATTTATTTATTTATTTTAAAACTTTGCACACAGGCGGACTTAATGTCCGTAGACATTCTCTGACAGCCAAACCTTAGGGACAGATTTGAACAAATATAGGTGCAATGAAAGTAACAGTATTATACAATTATAGGATAATTCAACAAATATTATATACCTACTTATATATTCTTATATATGTATTATAATATCAATATACTAAATACTAATACATACACAAAATTGTACATAAACATACACAAATACAACTTACTAACGTGGTTTAGAGCTATTCATGAAGTGTGAATAGACCAGTTTTTTAAACGACAATCTGTTACTTGCCTGCCTTATGTTTATTGGAAGATCATTCCATAATTTTGTGGTAGCTACTACGAAGGAGTTGGAGACAAATCCAGAATGATGTGAGGGAACAGAAAGAAGAGAGTTGTGAGAAGAACGTAAAGATTTATCGTGGAAAGAAGAGAGAATTGTCCTTAAAGTATTTCGGAGTCGCAGGCTCGTTTAAAACAGAGAAACGGAAACAGAGAACTCTAATATTTAATAGAGATATTTTCTTGTAATACTCTAAATTTAATTTTCTTGTTTATTTAAAAAATATAACTTATATTATACAGGACAAAAAGTATAGTAAAGTATCATCATCAACCAATACAGGTAATCGAAGAGTCCCACGAGCCAGGCTCATTACCTAGTGTGGGCTCACTATTAATTCACAATTTAATTTAAACTCCTGCAGTGTACTAGAGTATAAATTGTTTATTAGGTTGACCGCCTTCGTGGTCTAGTGGTAACAAACGTTGCTGTGAACTCAGGAGCTCGTGGGTTCAATTCCCACCGGGGGAATGTTGTACATTGTATAATTTGTCTCGGTCTGGGTGTTTATATGTAGGTATAATATGTATATATTTACAAAAAAAAAGTATAATATGTAGTTTATCAACCATCTAGTTTCCGTAACACAAGCCTCGTAGTTTACCACGGAAACTAGATGGCGCTGTGTGACCTGTCTGGAAATATTTATTTATTATTTATTTATTTATTATATGTTATATAAGTTTTGTAGAACACTGAAAATATAATTATTATTATATTATTATCACGACCGTTTCCCTTACGGAGTGGTCAGAAACCACGCTTATAAATAAACTTTACTATAGGCCAATCATGACAACTGGCAAGCTCGTCGATGTATCCAGCGTACTAAACTCAAGAAATATCACAAATAAATTAAATATTAATGAAATGTATTTATTTATTTTGTTGTATTTATATTTGTTGTGTCCCGACCAGGAATCGAACCCGTTACCTCCGAGTCTAAATCCACGGACTTAACCGCTAGACCTCGGAGGCAGTCAATCAAGACAGTTATTATAATTTAAAAAAAAGAACCTCACGTAAGATTGTTTAACGCTATGCATGCCTCTTGCTTGCACAGTCCAATATTTTTATAAGTTTTTTACATGCCTGACTTTACTTTTGAGAAATCTAGCATCAACTTACTAGGGTATAAAATTGCGGACATTTTGGAGATATTAAAATATATATAACGACACTGAAGGGACTGCGCATTTTATGGCGTTATAGAAAGTTGTCGTCAAATGGAGAGAAGAAAAATCAGAATTGAAAGACAAGCTAAACCAACCAAAGCCAATTGATTTCGACGCTTTAGGGAGTTTGTCGGTAAATCGAGTGACGTTACATGGAGTTTACACTGTAGTTATAAATCATCATCATCATCATCAGCCTGTGTCTCTCCACTGCTGGATATAGGCGAAGGCCTATAATGACCCTTGGGGAAGCCCATAAATGTTTTTTTTAAAATAATTTTAACGGGTCTTTACGCGATTTACCTAAGAGACATATTTCTCCCGACGTTTCAGCCAAGTTGCATTGGCCGTGGTCACGGGTCGACTGAAGCTATGCTATATAAATGTATTTGCCTTAATGCTGTATTTGGTATATTAATGTAAAATTATGTTCAAAATGTCAGTAATTTATTTCCTAGAAAGTAAAATCTTTAAAATATTGGATTGTGCATGCGAAACCCTTCTAACAAATATTATATTATTTGAACACCTTTATAGTTTTTTTTAAATTTACTGTTGTGTTCAATTAAGTTGCCGGTAATTATAAGGGCCGGTAACTGAATCCTTTCCATTTTGGCATTTGTTCACTTAAATACAGAAATTTATATGTGAACGCAGCCATTTAGAGTGAGCCAGTGCCACCAATGAAAGGTTTAGTTACCGGCCCAATACCTGATAAATTATTATTTAATTTACTCCTAACACTTAAGGACATCTGACACTTTTGAAATATTTATCTGATGTTTTTTTTTTATTTTATATAATTGTTTGTTCTAGCTTATAGTATGACAATGCCTCTTTACAGCAGCTATTATCTTGACTGACATTTATATTTTTATTTTTATAATTAGCTTATAGTATGACAATGCCTATATACAGCAGCTATTATCTTAACTGACATTGACATTTATATTCTTATAATTGTGTCTGTCTTAGCTTATAGTGTGACAATACCTATCTACAGCAGCTATAATGTTAAGCGTTATTCTGTATTTATAATTTTGTTATTTTATTGAAATGATGGTTATCATATACTGCTCCAGATTTTTTTTATCGTTTTATATCAATATTGTAAAAAATTACGTGTAAAAGTGCAGAATACATATCTTTTTGTCCTATGCCTACTTGCAAAAAAAAAAAAGCTTTATTCCAAATTTTACTTCTCTTTTTTTGCAGTCGAGTTCCGTATTCTACTAGTAATATGAAACGGGCGAAAGATAACTCTGGAAGTGGTTATAGCTATGGTACAACAATATCAACGTTTAGCCCTCAGAAACCGTCCTATAAAAGTCCGAGCAAATCGCCAAAATCTGCTCCGTGCAAAGAAACCAACCAAATAGTGCTTAGAACAACCGCCATTAACAATATTGTAACTGAAGTAGATGTGCCTGTGGTAAGTTTATTTTATTTATTATTCATTTTAAGGATTCACCGTGTGGGTGCCGGGTCCATCGTGTGTGGTCAAGAGATGAGAAGAATGGTGTCTCGGGCTTGCGACCGACAATAGGCTGGTTTAAAAAGATGGCCTTTTTTATTTTATTGCGCGATAATACGCTCATCATCCACAATTCTACTCCTCTCCCTACTCAACCAAATACTGTGTGATTCCGTTAATGCCGTCTTGGAAGCTCTTTCCATAAATGTATTGACGGCAGACCTGCTTAGTAGTCCCAATTATTTCAGTAAGTGGTGTTAAGATTTAGCTGGAACTCCTCTCGCACCAATATCTCGCCAGCCTTAGGCTGAGTTGCACTTTTATACGACGTTTTTTTAAAGTTTAATCAATACAATTCGTTATATTACAACCCAGCCTAAGTAGACCCCACCTAATGCTTGATTGACGTCAGAAATGTCTGTCTAATATTACGCGTAAGATTAGATGCACTGTGACTGATTAACAATTGCAGAATATTGCAGCTCCAACTTGTTTAAGCTGGAAATAATATCTGTCGTAAATTGTGTCATTTGATAAAAATGTTATACTTATATTTAATACCAATATGACATATACAATACAAATAATAACAATAAATTATTATTTTAGATTTAATTAATATCTTAACTGCCTCCGTGGTCTAGCGGTTAAATCTGTGGATTTGGACTCGGAGGTACCGGTTTCGATTCCTGGTCGGGACACAAAAATATTTATTAATGTATATAAATACATTTCATTTATTTGTGTTAATTCTCGAGTTTGGTACTTGTCATCATGACAACTGGCAATCTCGTCGATGCCTCGAACCCGGTACCTCTGCGTCTAAGTCCACGGACTTAACCGCTAGACCATGGAGGCAATATAAATATAATGAGTAATGGAGTGGAGACAGTAATAGTAATAGCAACTGTCTGTGCACGGACGCGGCAGCTGATTAGCCGGTCAGCTGTGGCATTCGTTCACTTCAACTTTTACCCCTCGTTCCGAGACACGTTAAAAGTAACCTAAGCACGCTTAAAAGTGTTCCGAGACGTGCGTAAACTGTTTTTCCAAAGCTATGTGACGTCACAAATGACATCATTCCTCGCGGTTAAACGGCTCATGATATCGAGGTAGATCGCTCTGAGCGCTGTTAGTTGTTTGTCATAATGTCGCGCGCCATTTTCAAGTTTATTTAATAGGTTTTCCTTTAAATTGTTTAATATTGTAATTAGTTTAAACTGTTTGTATATTACTTCTGAAATAAATCTATAATTAATATTTAAGTAAAAAAATACTGAAACACGGCAAGTTATTTTAGAAGGCCAAAATCGGTCAATAATAGTAAACGTTACACATTTAAAGATGAAGATTGTCCGAATTAATATCACGCTCTGAGCATACAAATCGTGATATTTGATTCGGAACGACTGGCACACGAGCAATACTTGTATTTTATTCACTGGATCAATATTATTACCCAATTTCTAGTTTAGTATTTAATTTTTATTGGAATTTTTATGTTTAAGTTATAGTTTATTTTTATTATTATTATTTTCTTAATATTTGTTTAAATTCATCTTATATATTTTTTTAGTAAATAGTGGAATCTATGTTGGCTGATGTTTTTTTTTTTTTTAAATCTGGCAATAAAGCTATAAGGTTTATCATATAATAAATAAATTTGTAAAAATTGACGAAAAAAATAGACCAAAGCTGTTGCTTTGTGTTATATTTTCATGATACGATTTTGAAACATATTTAATCTTGATGCGATTAATTCTCTAAAACAACACAACCTTGGCAGATTATTTTAAATACATCGTGTGTAATGGTTGATGATTTTTAATTTAAGATTCGATGAAGTATTCTTTATATTGTGTACTACACAAATTTACCGCTTTGATTTTAGTTACCGCTTACCATCAGGTGGGCGCGATGTCACATGTGGTACTCGGTATATAAAAAAGTTTCCCTGTCCTACTCTCTTTTTAATTCAATTAATTTATTTTGAGAAATATAATTATAGACATTTTGGACATATTTTCACTTTCATATAGGTAATTTTTGACAAAGAAAAATAGGTAAAATATATATAACTATTTTACTAAAACAATTTATGATTAATATATCTCGTAATTTTATTCACTAGAAATTTCATTGACTATATTTCTTAAAAATTAAAAATATTGGGTTGTGCGTGTGAGGGAAGCAAAAGCGTTAATAATAATAACATATATTAAGTATGATGTATATTAAGTAGTATATGTATTTGATATTAGGTTAAGTATTAGTTATAGCAAAAACTGTCTCTTTTAACTCTTATTTTTGCTCCGTCTCATATTTCTATTTGATATCTCCTTTGTCCCCAAGGTCGACTGTCAGAGAATGCCGTTCGGCATTAAGCTTCGCCTTTTGTACATTGTGCAATAAAGTTTTTAAATAATAAAAAAAAAATAAAAAATAACGGGAGCTTGCAAATCATTGGTCCAATCAGATTATAAACATAGACACGACCAAGTAGCAGCAATAGTACACCAAATATTAGCAAGCAAATATAAATTAGTAAATCAAATCTATACTACAAATACCAAGCACCGTTCTGAAAAATAACAATATTTGTCTCTATTGGGACAAAATGATTATAACAGTACACTAAAACCGACCTGAAATTACTTTGATAAACAAAGAAAACAAAACAGCATATTTAATAGACATAGCCGTACCTAACACTCATAACTTAATAACAACACATACAGAAAAAAATACTAAATATAGAGACCTTGCAATAGAGCTTAAATCCCAACTCAAATTAGAAAAAGTAACAACTGTTCCCATATTAGTATCTACGACTGGAGTAATAACCAAAACATTACATGACAGCTTCAAAACTATTAACGTAGACCAGACTTGTCGTATAGTCAAAAAAATTGGAGTAAAGAATCATGATGCTCACTTGGCCGAGGCCCGTGAACATCATTAGGTTAACCGGTTAAATACCGAGATTCTTTAAAAATACACATTACATAATAATAATAATAAACCTCGATCTATTGGCTGAACCTGTTTTGAAACCACACCCATTTTGTAGACATTGGGTTTCTATGCGATGATTGATGATTCATTTGATAACCAAAACCGTTTATTATTATTACCTAAATGTTTACTCATACTTGTCTTAGCATTCAGGAAGCGTGGAATTTTCACAGTTTAAAAATAGTAGAAGAGTTTTTAGTGTGACGATAGACGCGATGATTCGTGGACATAACGTTAGTTATATAGAGGTGTGGACGGTGTTATGCCAAACCTCGCCATGAAGTTTAAATTGTTTTGCTGCTGTGATGGTTTATTTGTAAGTTTGACGCTTTCTACTCAAAACTTATTTGTTATAATTTTGCTATATCTGACAAAGATATATGTTATTTAGCGTATAATAAATACGAGTAATACGGCTGACTTTCAAAATAAACCTCATTCGTCGCCATTTGTAACTTTAATCGTTTCATTTAAGGATTCTTGATTTTGGTGCAACTCAGTATTGGTATTAGCTATATATACAAGCTTTCATTGTTCACCGCGTGGGTCCATTGTGTGCTAAAACTTATTATGATCACGTATCAGATTTAAAAATATATTTCACAAAATATGTACATTCGTTAGGATGGGCACAGTACAATATTTTTAATCCTGAGTATTCCTTTAAAAATTGTAGTCGAATAAACTCAAGAATTCTTTTAAAATCCTAAGGCCAAGTTGTATAAAAAATAAATGAACTTTTACATAGTTGTTCGTTTTTCTATAATAAAAATAATTAACTTTTTATTATTATTATTAAATACTTTATTGCACTTTACATGTACAAAGGCAAGCTAACCTTTGGGAGAGTGAGACAATATGTGGGGTGCAATTCTAACCAATAAACTACATTAATAGTATGTATACATAGACTACATAAAGACTCATCAATATATACTTAATATATAAAGATAATATATTATTACGAATAAAAAAAATGTGGAGTTAAAATATATTGTTCTGCTTGTTTAGAAAGACAGTATTAAGTGTTTTTTAAAGATATAATTTAAGGAGCTTGTCTGATGGTCAGTGGAAGTTTGTTCCACTGGCGTGCAGACGATACGGTAAATGAATCTGAATATCTGCTCGAAATGTGGGATGAGATTTTGAGTTTTTATTTCAGAATAAAATATAATTCTATTTGTGTCAGTAACAATATTTAAAGAAACTTATAAAAAAAATTACAACCAATTTAAAGATAAAACCTGTACGGTTATTTAATGTGTGAATTTAATTCCAGTTATGTTTGACGTCACCTACGCTTGTTAACATACCGTAAAACTCAGGTGCTATCTTTGCCGATTATCCTTTAATAAATAATCCTCTATAAACATTGAGAATACTAATATAGCGCCATAAATGTTATCTTATGATAAAAATGCTATTGAAAAATGTTGTTTTGGGACATTTCATTCTCTTTATGAATATGGAACAAGTCCTTTTCCGAGTTATCCTATGTCGTGTTTGACTTGAAAGCGCGCTTTTTTTTTGTGAATTTTGACTTGCGCATTAAGCAAACCGGGTTCGATTCCTGGTCGGGACACAAAAACATTGATTAATGTAAATAAATACATTTAATTAATATTTAATTTATTTGTTACGCTGGAGACATTGACGAGCTTGCCACTTATCATGATTGGCCTATAGTAAAGTTGGCTAAATGTGAATCCGCTTCTTTATAAGCGTGGTTTCTGACCACCCCGAAAGGGAATCTAAGTCTAAATCCACGGACTTAACCGCTAGACATGATGTTTATTGTAAATGTATAATCTTATTTTAATGAATATAAATTATTATAAATACGCAGCGAAATATATTTATTTTACGTTTTCCAATGATTTTAAAGTTAACCTCATGGATACCATTTGAAATCGTTGAACGTTATTTTGACGTAAGCTCGGCTATGATCGGAAAAACTCGGATAAACAGTAAATAACAAAATCTATTATTTTGACGTTTTAAACGTTTGTGTTTAAGTAATGGAATACAGTTGCTGCATTGGTTGCATATTGCATAATATAATTATATTGTTGATTTAAATTGGTCGTCACGATTACATTGCGGCTACAGTTGAGGAGTGTGGGCACTGGGCCAATAACTGATGAAATGTCAAACATACATTATCATTGTTTCTCTACGCTTTCATACTACCCTGCAGACGAGTACGTACTGTCATGTACAGAGAATAATCATTAAATATGTTAAAAAATAAATAAAAAATATTTTTGATGCAAAAAAAAAAATAAAAAAAAATGTTTTTATTAAATAATAATCTTTTGTATTTTTTTTTTTGAAAATGTACAAAATACAATAAATAAAAACCACTTTAGTTATTAATAAAATATAAGTATATACATAAAAAATAATGTAATGTGTTATTTTGTTAGGATATTATTGTGATTGTTACCTATATGTTTAAAAATGTGTTCTCGCCCTTGACCTGTTTAGTTGATCTATAAATAGTTTGTGAGTATTCCCGCCTTTTCGTTTAAGTTTACGATACACATTATTTTTATAACAGGTGTTGACATTTTCAGAAATCCTTCACAATCTAACTATAGGTTCTACTATTTCATCTACATTTTTTAATAAAAGAGTAATGTAAAGTATCATCACAACCGTTTCCCTTTCGGGGTGGTCAGAAACCGCGCTTATAAATAAGCGGATTCACATTTAGACAACTTTACTATAGGCCAATCATGACAAGTGGCAAGCTCGTCGATGTCTCCAGCGTACCAAACTCGAGAAATATCATAAATAAATTAAATGTATTTATTTACATTAATAAATGTTTAATAATAACCAGGAATCGAATCTACTTATTGTATCTAAATCCATGGACTTAAGCAATACTTGTAAGATTGGAAACGAAAAACTTTGGGTATATGATAATTAATTGTATGTAATGTAATTGAATTTCAGTGATATTTAAAATATTAAGTACATTTTAAAATCAGTTATTGCCCCCATAAACCACTTCAACACCCCCCAATAGCACTGTATTACTTTTATATTTATTAATATTTTTATTTATATGATGTATTTAATGTCTTATTGTGAGATTATCAGCTAAAAATCAGGTTAGTTGCAGCTTGTTGCTGTGCTGATTCCCAACTTGTCACCACCCTATCTTGTTGTATTTTGAAGTTACTGCTTGTGTTTTTGGATGTGTTTTTGTGCACTTTTTTCTACCTTTCTTTCATTGCATCGAATCCCTGCAGCTTCGCCGAGATGTAGCTTCTCTGAGCGTGTTCTACCGGCTATACTATGGTGAGTGCTCTGAAGAGCTCTATAACCTAATTCCTTCCTCCCCATTCCGCAACCGAACCACACGCACAGGTCAGAATATGCACCCACATACCGTAGTCACTATCCCTTCGCGTACCTATAAATTTGGTGACTCATACATCTGTCGCACAATAAAGATGTGGAATGCTCTTCCAGCCTCTGTGTTTCCACTTTCCTATAACCTGGAGTCCTTCAAGCGAAGTGTGAAAAGGCATCTAGTTAAGCCGGCATAGTGTTAGGGACTGATGTCGGATATAAGGGTCTGATTCCAGTTGCTAACATTCATGGACCCTGCGCGCCACTTACCATCAGGTGGGCGTAGGGTCACATGTCGTGCTAGTATAAAAAAAAAAAAAAAAAAAATTGCTTTCTGGGCCCCTTACCGTTTTCTAGGCGTTATCGCCCACTTTGAGGACTGTCCTAGCTGATGTATGTAGTATGATTGTACCTACATGTGCGTTTTTACAGCAGCTATAATTTTAAGTGTATTTATTATTATTTTCATATTTGTTTTGCATTAGCTTCTGGAATGACAACGCCTCTTTACAGCAGCTATAATATTAAGTAACATTTATATTTTTTTTAGTTTTTTTATTATTTGATAAGATGACAATGCCTATTTACAGCAGCTATAATTATAGGTGTAGATTTGTGTGTTTAAATAAATATGTGTATAAATAAAGTAGGTTTTAAAAAAAAAATATTTTGATGTTTGTATTGCACTGCTCTGCAGTTAAGTAGAGTTGTGTGGTTTCATGGCGTTCTACCTGGTAGAATCCTGTGAAATTATATTGCCCAATATTATACCTACTTATTGTAAATTTGATATGTAAAAGTGCAAAATACATATTTTTTGTACTATGCCTAATTACAGAAATAAACGAATTGAATTGACCTCTAATTGTCCCTTCACCAGGCCTTACAAATTAAACCATATAATCTAACAAAATGTCCACGAGCTTAATTATTATTTGTCCCTGACAAATATCAACGTATCGAATTCTGTCCATCAGAGAAATACCTATGGTTGAATTTACGATTCTTAAAATTGATACAAAAGTGAACAGTTTTTTTTACAATGTCAGTTACCAGTTTTTTTTTTTGTTAAACGAGTTAATTTCATATTTTTGTATATTTTTAGTCTGGTACGAATTCTCCGATACCCATATGTCCGCCCGTGAGTCCGGCATTACCTGTCAGCTCGGTAACAGTTCCCGCCAAAACTGCACGACTGTCTAGAAAAAAGAAAAAAAGCATGAAAAATAACACCAAACTGGAGTCAACGACTGTTGATGATGATGAGTAAGTTATAAGTAAAATAGTGAAAATGAAATAAGAAAATGTTATAAGAAAATGACGAATGTGAAATGAATTTGTTGGCTAAATGCGCATCGTGAGTGGTTTCAAATATAATGCGGTCGTGATGAAACGTTTTTATAAACTTCATTTATTTATTTATTATAAACTAGATATTTTTATTAAAGAAAACCTTAAATTAAATAATACAACATAAACTAATATTATCCTAAAATGAAAACTTAAATAATAAAAAAAAAGGTCCTCAAAATCGCTGTCCTGCGGCATGGTACCCAATACACTAGCAGCATTTCCCCTCTGAATTAAGATACTTAATTTTTGAGAGAAAAAACTGTCAGCCCTATTGTCACCAGAGACTTCCATGTAACTATGCAACAATTTCTATATAGAAATTTATTTAACCAAGGACAAGTATTGACAATATCTAACAACAACACAACTAAATTTAGCAACAGAGGCCGCGTTCGTTTTAAGAAATGTTAGCATGAAAATACCACTTTTTAGCACAAGTCGTTCGTTTAATGAAAATTCTAACATTTGATGCTTATTTCGTATGTCAGTACCGTGGTGTTGAAAGGAGGGTTATTGATGTTACTTTTTGACAGATGTCATTAACATATAAAATGGTTTGTTTACCATTTTTATATACTTTATAGTTTTCTGCTCTGTGTCTCCTCCGTGGTCTAGCGGTTAAGTCCGTGGATTTAGACTCGGAGGTACCGGGTTCGATTCCTGGTCGGGACACAAAAATATTTATTGATGTAAATAAATACATTTAATTAATATTTAATTTATTTGTGATATTTCTCGAGTTTGGTACGCTGGAGACATCGACGAGCTTGCCACTTGTCATGATTGGCCTATAGTAAAGTTGGCTAAATGTGAATCCGCTTATTTATAAGCGTGGTTTCTGACCACCCCGAAAGGGAAACGGTCGTGATGATACTTTTTATAGTTTTCTATTACATTTGTTAAAAAGGTATTTTTAACGATTTTATGTAATACATTCAAAGACCATAATAATATCATGTGTGTTGGATGCCATGGTATGATAAAACATGAACGAAAATACTTGTCAAAAAGTAGCCTCACCGCTCGTTTTATTTAAGAAATGTTAGCATTGTTAAAAAAAGTGGTATTTCTTAACAGAAACGACATTTCGCGCTGGTTTATGAAGTTGCTACGAGATGTTGGAAATGCTATAAAACGAACGCGGGGACAGTGTGATAAGTTTTTACAAATAGAACTCGAATATCAGTATGAAAAACGGGTCGTGCTGTAGCTTGCCAATCTTAAAAACTATGACATGAACTTTGGCTTTGTTTTTTATTACGACATAAGTGGTGTCTTGGTTGTAAGAACGCTTTAACGCCTAAGAAGGTGGGTTCGAACCCTAGATCTGTGCCTAGCATGCACCAATGAGAAAAACACTTTTCTTAACCCTTTCAGCACGACAAAAAATATTTTGGATATTGAAAGGTTTATTGAGATCTTTGAGGTCTAAAAAATGTCATATAAATAGTGAAAAAATTCCTCTCCTAGCGAATTCCACAAACCCCCTCGCACATTCGTGCGTCTTCTAATGTGCATATAGCGCACCATCGTGCGTTTGGTAACATAGTGGAAATAAAAACATATATGTTTTTATTTACTTTACTATTTTAAATTTAATAGAGATAAGAATAATAATTTTTGACTAAGTAGGGTACGAACTAGTCGTATTGAGGCCGTTTTACAGCGGCAAAACAGAATTTGGTGACAGCTAGATTTTTTTTGTATTAACGCACGCTTTGTATTGTCCGTGCTGAAAGGGTTAAGTAAGTCCGGCAGCACGTTAAGCCATCGGTCCCGGTTCTAATATCAACTGGTGTATTCATTACAGCCCCTAGAATACAGAGTCCTAGACCTGCACTGCTGGAGATGGGCCTTCCAGAACTGGAGAATTTGGCCTACACTCGCCACGCTGGCCAGACATTTTTTACATATATATATATATATATATACATTTATTTTTAGTTATAGTTTATTGACATATCTAAATTAGAATATAGTATTTTAACTACTATTTATTAAAATACCCGACGAGGCATCTTTACAGCCACAAACTAGACCTAAATTATTATATATTATAATAATTATTAGGCTTAGAAGTGGAAGAGATATAGATAATAATAATAAAATAATAATAATGGAAATTGGGGCTGTTCCTTGCCATACTGTATCACTATATCTGGCCAGGTATTTTGTTTAGCGTTGTTATTAAGAAAAATTGACTTAACCGAGTGTTCCGATAGGATCCTATGGCGATAAATATATAAAAATAAAAAATAAATAAATAAATAAAAGATGGCTTGGAGAGGATACAATGACAATTTTTTATGACAATTTATTAACGATTCCACAAGTTGGCATTAGTGCAACCGGGACCGACGGCTTAACGTGCTCTCCGAGGCACGGGAACGGTGGTGTTGTAAATCTATGACAAATGTGCGTAAGAAAAGTGTATTTCTCATTGGTACATGCCGGGTGGGTTTGAACCGACCTTTGTAGGATTTAAGGTACGCGTTCTTACAACCGAGCCACCACCGCGTATACTACTTGTGTATACGTTAATAGATAGATAGATAGATAGATAAATTCTTTATTGCACAGAAAATAATACATTTTACAGTACATAGGCGAGCTTAATGTCTAAAAACATTTTCTAACAGCTAACCTTTGGGAGATGTGAGCAGGGATTGTAAGATGCATGACCGCTAATATTTGAAATAAAGAGATTTATTGAGTTAAAAACTTATAACTAAAAAAAGAACGATATTAAATCTATAATATAAATACATACAATACATAGATAACACATACATATATTAGTTACATACTATATTTATATATATATACATACAATAATATACCGATTTAGTCAAGTTATGTAGACTCGTCTTGCTTTTTGTGAAAGTGTTTAGTGAGCAAATTTTTATAACATATCAGTGATGGTGCTTTACGAATATGAAGAGGGAGTCGGTTCCACTGGCGAGCTGCTGATACTGTATAAGAATCTGAACATCTGCTGGACGAATGTGGCGGGATTTTTAATTGATTATTAGAGTTAATAAATTATCATTAAAAATATATACATATATATATCAGACCATCGCCAACCCGTCTGGCCAGCGTTCTGGAAAGCCCATCTCCACAGTGGAGGTCTAGGACGCTATGTTCGACGATTAACATAATACTTTATTTTTTCCAGTGTTGTCAGTCGATCACCATCACCAGATGAAGATTCAGAATACAAAATGGAGACTGATCCCATACTCCGTGATTCCGATAGATCTGACTTGCTCCAAGACAAAGAAATCAACTGCGTCAATAAACTATCAGCTAAACTTACTAACGGAGCTTTTGTGACTAAGAAAAATAACTCAAAAGGTATCATTTACATTTTATTACTATACTATTCAACTGCCTCCGTGGTCTAGCGGCTAAGTCCGTGGATTTAGACTCAGAGGTACCGGGTTCGATTCCTGGTCGAGACACAAAAATATTTAATAATGTAAATAAATACATTTAATTAATATCTAATTTATTTGTGATATTTCTTGAGTTTGGTATGCTGGAGACATCGACGAGCTTGCCACTTGTCATGATTGGCCTATAGTAAAGTTGGCTAAATGTGAATCCGCTTATTTATAAGCGTGGTTTCTGACCAAAAAAAAAGGAAACGATCGTGATGATACTTTACTTTTACTATTCAACACAATTAAAGTCAAATAACATCCAAAGTTCATAAAATATAGCTTGAACTATAAAAAAATACCTCTATCAAGTTTTATAATCTTTCTTTTTACCCCTTTGGTGTCAAGATTCAATGATACATTCAATAAATTCGCTATGACCTGATTCTCAAAAAAAATAATGGCTTGGCTCGACTTTGACACATGTCTCTTACGGTCAGTGTTAATGTATTTATAATATCTGTTTTCCACACGTGTCTTTACATCCTGTCTGTGGGCCATACAAAGTTATACCTGTGTTTTTTGTCAACAGAAAAAACCAGCACGTTTTTAGCTACATTGCATACCACAAATCCATTCAGAACACCAATCTTAAGAGGTTACTGACACAATATTTTTTTAAATTAATTGTTTCGTGTAGGAAAGCATCTTTATACAATTCACTTAGTTTTGTTTGAGGCACAAGTAGTTTTTTAGTAGAAACCATATATTTGTAGATTTTTTGTGTTGTAATTTTCCGCATATAACTTATACGCCTTTAAAATGTTACTTTTGAAGCATTCTATCTTGTCTTTTGGGTCATTCAACTCCAAATTATACTAAAGTTAAACTTAAAGTTTATCTGAAACTAGCTGTTTGACCCAGCGTAAAGTTTATCTGAAACTTTCTGTTTGACCTGACGTAAAGTTTATCTGAAACTAGCTGTTTAATCCGGCGTATAGTTTATCTGGAACCAGCTGTTTGACCCAGCGTAAAGTTTATCTGAAACTTTCTGTTTGACCTGACGTAAAGTTTATCTGAAACTAGCTGTTTGACCCAGCGTAAAGTTTATCTGGAATTAGCTGTTTAATCCGGCGTATAGTTTATCTGGAACCAGCTCTTTGATCCGGCGTAAAGTTTATCTGAAACTATCTGTTTGACCTGACGTAAAGTTTATCTGAAACTAGCTGTTTGACCCAGCGTAAAGTTTATCTGGAATTAGCTGTTTAATCCGGCGTATAGTTTATCTGGAACCAGCTGTTTGACCTGACGTAAAGTTTATCTGGAATTAGCTGTTTAATCCGGCGTATAGTTTATCTGGATCCAGCTGTTTGATCCGGCGTAAAGTTTATCTGAAACTGTCTGTTTGACCTGACGTAAAGTTTATCTGAAACTAGCTGTTAAAGCTGGCGTCGCCCGTGTATTATCAAAAAAAAAAACCTTCAGGTGGCTGTATGGTCTTAAATGTCATATATTGACGTCAGGCCAAACCATGGTTTGCAAGGAAAATCCCATCATGCCAAATTACATCAAAATCACTTTAGTACTAGAAAACGTTTGTATTTGTCTCATAGTTACAATGGAATGCCGCTTCTCATATGTATATTTAGATTTTTTAAAGGTTCGATAATTACGTTAATATTCATTTTTCAGAATCTAATTGCATAGTACCAGAAACCTTAGCACATATTCTTCGCCCATCGTTGTTCCCGCAAGTACCACCGTACATCAAATTTGTGGGCCACGAGGAAATCTCCACCCTCAAAATACCGACTGCTGTGCAAAAACATATGATTTGGAAGTTAACTACCATCACGCCTATAGTTGTGAAGAAAACTTTGACTAATTCCGGCTTCCGATTGGTCAAAAGCGAATGTGATACGTCGGAATGTCCCCAAGAAGGTAAATCATTTGTAATAGAATATCTACAAAAACTTCAAATATCTTTTATAATCCTCCTAGAATCTAGGAGCTGTAATGATCTAGATAATCATACACATAGGTTTAGACCGCTAATGTTAAAGATGGGCCTTCTAAAAAATTGTGGAGAATTTAGCCTACACTGGACACGCTGGCCTGCGTTTGGGGGAGTTCTGATGTAAATTTTAATGACAATTTATTAACCATTTCACAAGTTAATATTAGCCAAAGAGATTAAATAGAGCGGGCATTGATTTTTATTTTCATATAAAATGTTCGATTCATAATTTATAATGACCGCCTCCGTGGTCTAGTGGTAACAAACGTTGCCGTGAACTCGGGAGGTCGTGGGTTCGATTCCCACCGGGGGCAAGTTGTACATTGTATAATTTGTCTCGGTCTGGGTGTTTATATGTATAATATGTATATATTTACAAAAGAAAAAAAAAGTATAATATGTAGTTTATCAACCATCTAGTTTTCGTAACACAAGCCTCGTAGCTTACCACAGAAACTAGATGGCGCTGTGTAGGTCTAGAAATATTTATTATTATTATTATAATTAAATATAAAGAAATATGTTATCCAGCAGTGGAGGTGTAGGACTCTGTTCTACTGTTCTTATAATCTTTTATGACTTTCAGAAACAATAGACTGGGTTGGTATTTGGGGAAAACATATGAAATCTCTAATGTTTCGAGCTATAAAGGACGGTCAGAAAATAAACCATTATCCGGGAACATTTCAAATAGGAAGAAAAGACAGATTATGGCGAAATCTACAAAAATTGTCGTGCAAATATGGACATAAAGAATTTGGTATCATGCCGAAGTCGTACATTCTACCACAAGATATGAAATTTTTAAAACAAGACTGGGAAAGTCATGCGGCTTTCAACGAGAAATGGATTATTAAACCGGTAAGCAAAATATGTTTAATTATTTTATATTTTTTTTATTTTATACGATATTTCTCACCCTGTACTCTCACTTAATCTAACATTTATTTATTTATTGAGAATCCAGCAGCGTTTCAACTTTAATAAATTAAGGACTTACAAATTAACAATTTTAGGCCACTAACAGGATTCCACATATAATATTAAAAACTGTGACAAGTGATACAAAATAAAAGAAGTAAAATTCATTAGTTATTTTTATGTATTTTTACATATTTATAAATGTAAAATTGATTGCATAAAATTTGAAAAAAAAATATTAAAAACTAAATCCTAATTTCAGTTAAACAGATATAATATATAATGTTATAATTACTCCTACACTTATTATTATTATTATTTTTAATTACATACATGTTCTACAAATGGGAATAAATCGATGAAAAATTTAGATGGTTAAAAGTTCTAAAATAATGATGTTAGTGTCTTGGGCAATTGCCGCTATGGAATTAGTTTAAAATGTAAATTACATTTTAATCAATAAAAAAAAACATTGTATATACCATCATATCAGCAAGGGGTTATCCATTTTTTTTGTTTGTATGCTAAATCATTTAAAAGTTTGTAAGTGTTTTATTTACAAATACCAGGTAATGATTTAGATTGACATTTGTGACAAATTTCCAAAAATATTGAGTCCCGCTAGCAGAACGCACCGCTCACTCTCATTTAGCGAGCGTTGTAATATGACGTCACAAATCCCGCTACGCACTTTATTTTATCACTCATTAAACTTTTTTTTTTATTATTATTATTATTACAGCCCCTAGAACACAGCGTCCTAGACCTCCACTGCTGGAGATGGGCCTTCCAGAACATACAAGTATATCTGGAGAATTTGGCCTACACTCGCCACGCTGGCCAGACGGCTTGGCAAGGATGTCAATTTTTAATGACAATTTAATAACGATTCCACAAGTTGGTATTAGTGGAACCGGGACCGACGGCTTATCGTGCTCTTCGATGCACGGGAACGGTGGTGTTGTAAATCTATGACAAATGTACGTAAGAAAAGTGTGTTTCTCATTGGTACATGCCGGGTGGGTTTGAACCGACCTTTGTAGGATTGAAGGTACGCGTTCTTACAACCGAGCCACCACCGCGCCATATAAACAAAAATTATTTATATCTTATTTCCAGCCTGCATCAGCCCGTGGAACTGGTATAAAGGTGGTATCGCGATGGACCCAAATACCCAAAAAACGTCGTGTTGTAGTACAAAAATATGTGTCAAAACCTTATCTAATCAATGGTAGCAAGTTTGACATGCGCCTGTATGTGTTAGTTACCTCTATCCACCCCTTGAGGATATATCTCCATAATGATGGATTAGCTAGATTCGCTTCTGGTAAGTTTTTGAACTGAATTTCGTTTCAAAATTCATAATGGTGGGCTTCAACATTTTTTACACAAATAAAAACATACCTAGTAATTCACAGTAGTAGCTAAACAAAGCTATCAACTGAATTGAGTTAGTATTTTAACACATAGAATGCTTTAAGACCGGTGGGCATGCTTTTCTGTTCGGGCCAAGCCAAAATCAGGAAATCAATTAATTTTATTAGCAAAGCAACTGCCTCCGTAGTCTAGCGGTTAAGTCCGTGGATTTAGACTCAGAGGTACCGGGTTCGATTCCTGGTCGAGACACAAAAATATTTATTAATGTAAATAAATACATTTAAAATATTAATTTATTTGTGATATATCTCGAGTTTGGTACGCTGGAGACATCGATGAGCTTGCCACTTGTCATGATTGGCCTATAGTAAAGTTGGCTAAATGTGAATCCGCTTATTTATAAGCGTGGTTTCTGACCACCCCGAAAGGGAAACGGTCGTGATGATACTATACTATATTTATTAGCAAAGTAAAAACTTTTACTATATGCCCATCACGACAAATGAAAGCTCGTCGATATCTAGCGTACTAAACTCGAGAAATGTTGAAAATAAATTATTCTGTCCCGACCAGGAATCTAACCCGATACTAACAAAGTTTAAAATTGGGTAATATGTATTATACTTAAAAATGTGTTACTTCCGTGGTGGTCAGAAAATACACTTTTAATGAAGCGGATTCATATTTAGCCAACTTTGCTATAGGCTCATAATGACAAGTGGCAAGCTCGTTGATGTCTCTAGCGTACCAAACGCAAGAAATATCACAAATAAATTAAATAGTTTATTGTGTCCCGACCAGGAATCGAACCATTTCTATCCGAAAAATCTTACTTAACTGCTAGACCTTGAGCGTATTATCGCGCAATAAAATAAAAAAGGAGGCCTCCTTTTCACGCCAGTCGGTCGCAAGCCCGAGACACTTCTTCTTATCTCTTACCCACACACGATGGACCCGGCATGTGTCCATGGAATGCTTAGAAATATATCTTCTCATGTTTTTTTCATTGCTAGTAATATGTACTTGTATATCTAATCATCTATTTTTCATACACTATTATAATAATATTAATAAAATCACTACAGTTTTTGTAAGTACATACATACATACATATCTTCACGCCTAATCCCTTGCGGGGTAGGCAGAGACAATTGAGCGCCACTTATCACGGTCACGACATAGCTCTTTTGCTTCTTCGACATTCATCAACCTCTTCATACAAGCCCTTTTGTTACGAAGGCTTTTTAATGCACCTTCGGCCAGTGTTTTATTTATTTGATCGTGATATGTGAGTCTAGGTCGGCCAGGGCCTCTTTTACCCACAACTTTCGCATTATATATCTGGTTCGTTTTGTTCCTTTAAGTTTATCAAACGCATTGTATATATGTGTATTTTTTGTTTCAGTTAAATATAATGACGAGCTTGGCTCATTAAACGATAGGTATATGCATTTAACAAATTACTCAATTAATAGATTATCTAAAAATTATACGCCGAATGAAGATTTTGCGGCTTGCGAGGGACATAAATGGTAACTATATTTCTTCTACAATACTCAAGTTGGCACAATCACACTAATTTTTGCGTTCCATTTACCACACTTTTTTATATAAGACATGATAAAAATCTTCGCAATAGTTAGACAACATTTAGTTTCATTCCTTTTTCATCTAGACTTTATTCAGGTTTAATGTAAAAAAAAGTATTTAATTCTGATATTATCATTTATCATTTAAACTTATGATTCAATCTTAGCTTATTTAGGTGTTATTAGCTGCATTCCTGTTACCTGTTATCCAACAATAAGCATGTATAGCTCTCCCAAAGTGATAATGCGCATAGAAATCTTCGTCACTGTTCGGCAACGGTCGTATTCCCCGAGCGTCGGAAGACGATATGTATATAGAGTGGTTAAGTGCATTTTCTTTATGCATAATTTAGTTGAATTATGTGTTTTGTGCTAAAAGAGATAACTATTGATTTATCAGTAACGAAATTTGATTCAAAGTAAATAGCGAGGAAAACCATACGATTGAGAATATGCTACAATCTTTGTTGGATTGATTTACTTCGAAAATTTTATAGTACTGTAGTGGCCTCCTTTAAATATAAAATCTCTGCCTGTGTCAGACAGACAAGCAATTGTCAAATAAACTATTTAAATAAGATAATTAAAGTTGAAATTAAATTCACCTTTGAAAACAAAACCAAGAAGGTTGTGTAATAGCAGCTCTATATAATTCCACACAGAGAGAACACGTGCAGTCACCGCCAAAAAAACAAAAACAAAAAAACACTGCCCGAATTGTTTTCGATTGTGTACTCATGATATTGACTTCTATTTCTTTGGAACAAGGTGCAAAATGCAAGTGCATTGTTTAGTGCTCTTACGATTCAATGATTCGGGTGTTTCCGGGAATACGACAATTAGCGAAGATCTGCATGCGCATTATTAATTTGGGAGTACTGTACACAATTTGACACCAAAGTCAAAGTCAAATCATTTATTACAATTTGGCCTTCTCGGGCTCTTTTGTATTGTCACATCACATTGTTATAATTATTTAAATAAATTATATTAAATTTATTACAATACAATTGAATTGACCTAAATATAAACATACACCAACAGTAACAGGTGTCCAAAATATATTAATAATATACATTTGCACATCTACCAGGCACCAGTGGCAATGACATAATATTGTGTTGGTTATTATCGGAATTGTTATTTTTTTCACGGGACTTATCAGGGTTTAATGATTTAGCATCCCTCTCGCTCGCACAATACTGATCGGGAAAAAATATTTAAATCACAAAAAAAGTGTATACGAGCAATCTGCAAAGTACCTAGTACGGACAGTTGCAAGCCATATTTCAAATCATTAAAATTATTGACGTTCCCTAGTCTGTACATCTATAAATCAGTTTTATTTGTAAAAACGAATCCTGGACTATACCAAAACCGCCTCAGAAGTAAACGTCATCAAAATATAATATACCCATTAGTTAGCAAGAAAGCTTTGTTACATAAAAGTGCTTTAATCATGACGGCAAAAATATATCATAAAATACCGTTGATACTACAGGAGCTAGATTTAAGAGAAATGAAGAGAAGACTTAAATGTATACTAATTGACAAGACATACTACACAATCAATGACTTTTTTACAGACAAAAATATAATTACATGACATTTTGTTTCACTTATAATTTATTAATATTAAATTTTAGATACGAATAATATTGCCATTTATATTTTTTATTGTATCTCAATTTTGTTTATGTGTATGTATTAAAATTAAATGCTATCCACAATTACTAATATTTGTACGCCCCATGGGCAGAGCACTGGTGCACCTTTATAAACTAAATCTGTTGTTTATAATATTAACCTGTGTCTAAACAAATAAATTATTTGAATTTGAATTTGTGCTTTTGAGAAATGAAGTCAATCAGCTTTCTAGGAAATAATATTACAGGTGTTTTGTACATATATGACTTTCATATACCTAATTTTAGAGAGAGTAAAATAGCAAAAACATAACGTTTTTCCTCAATTTTACTAAAACAAATATATGATTTATATATCGACACTGCGCCTGACAAGAAACAGCAATAAACGTGTTATTCAATAATAATAATAATATATGTTTAATTACAAATATACCTACAAAATATACATATATGAAAATATGGAATTTGGCAAGCGCAACGAACTATATCTCCAAAATTTCCGATTTTTTTTTCTTAGAAAGTTAATAGATTACATATCTCAAAAGTACGTTAAACGCTTCTTATTTATTTATTTTTAAAACTTTAATGCACTAAGTACAAAAGGCGGACATACCCGTAGACGTTTTCTGACAGCCAAACCTTTGGGACTAATCAGAACTACACACAAAATAACTTTTTTTAGGACCTTGCAAACGCTATTCCATTACCTGAAGACTGAGAAGCAAGTGGACACGGAGTCTCTCTGGGCCTCCATGAAGGATCTGGTCATCAAGACCATCCTGAGCGGAGAGGCCAGCGTCAGCTCCCTCACCAAGGCCAACATCACCTCCAGGTACAACTGCTACGAGCTCTTCGGAGTCGACGTGCTGCTGGACGAGGATCTCAAGCCTTGGCTATTGGAGGTAAACAAAGATTTTACGTGCAAGCTAAACAAAAGTATGCAGGACATCCTAATTAGATTCTATTTTTGTCAATAAAGCATTAACAAGTCGCTTAATAAAACATTAATAGGTCACTCGGGTGAAACATTAACAGGTCACTGGATAAAATATTAATACATCACTGGATAAGACATTAATATGTCACTGTATACTAGGTGAAGCATTAACAGGTCATTGGATTAAGCATTAACAGGTCACTGGATAAAATATTAAAAGGTCACTTGACAAATAACAGGTTACTGTTTTAAAATATGCTTCTGCACTCATTTAGAAATTATCCCCATATGCAGCTGTTTGGATAATTACTGAAATCTAGCCTAAATCCTACAGCTCTTAACAAACATAAATTTTGTTGGTTTACTTATAATAAAAAGGTACCACATAAACCCAGCATTTCGGCTACAAGATTACTTTAGTCAATAAATATAAATTTTCGTATATTTCCTATGTTCGTAGGTGAATATATCTCCGAGTCTGCACAGCGCATCCCCTCTAGATATCCACGTGAAGGCTCCGCTAGTCACCTCCGTACTAAACTTGGCCCAGTACCACGTGCCCAGTAAAATTAACCTAGACATGCTCTCTAAAGATTTACCTCAAAAAATAGTAAGTAATATGTATAATTCTATTTTTAAACTGAAATATAACATTATTTTGTTAGAGAAAAAGTGTTATAATATGATTCTATTTTTAAATTTCAGCAGAATGTTTCTAAAGTATGTCAATATAAATTCGTTTTGAAGTTTGTAATTCGCATTATACGATATGAGAGTAGATTTATTATTACATACATACATATTTTCACACCAAATCCCTTGCGGGGTAGGCAGAGACAATTGAGCTCCACTTGTCACGATCACGACATACCTCTTTCGCTTCTTCGACATTCATCAACCTACTCATATATGCCCGTTTGTTTCGATTGCCTTTTTAATGCATCTTCAGCTATTGTTTTATTTATTTGATCGTGATAGGTAAGTCTTCGTCTGCCAGGGCCTCTTTTACCCACGACTTTCGCATTATATATCTGGTTCGTCAATCTCTTCACTCATCCTTTCAACATGTCCGAATCATCGGAGCATGCCTTTCCTTATTTTTGTCACTATGCTTTCTTCAATACCTACTCTTTTGCGTTTTTCGTCATTATGTATGCGGTCCGTCAAGGTGACGCAACGACCTCATCTCTACTGCATTAACTCTACTCTCATGCGTATTCTGACATATCCACGTTTCGCTTCCATACATTAGTGTTGGTACTAGCATTGCATTGTGTATGGCGAGTCGAGCTTTGTCACTGACATTCCTACTGGCGATCAGGGATCCCAGGGCACCGTTAACACTATTTCCCGCATTCACAATTTCGCAATTTTATTATTATTATTACATTTAATTTGCTTTATTTATTTATAGGCTAATCAAAATAATAAAGGGAAGGATAAGTAAGGACAGTATGTCAAGTAGATATAACATGCTAACCGCCTCCGTGGTCTAGTGGTAACAAACGTTGCCGTGAACTCGGGAGGTCGTGGGTTCGATTCCCACCGGGGGCAAGTTGTACATTGTATAATTTGTCTCGGTCTTGGTGTTTATATGTATATATTTACAAAAAAAAAAAGTATAATATGTAGTTTATCAACCATCTAGTTTCCGTAACACAAGCCTCGTAGCTTACCACGGAAATTAGATGGCGCTGTGTGACCTGTCTGGAAATATTTATTATTATTATTATTTATACATATGTTACAATGCATAGGAAGGTTAACTGAATAACATACATGATTACAATAAACGAACCATTTTTTTTAACTGTAACATTTTTTTCAGACTGGTCTCCAGTATGACAGTAGATTATACACCGTATACTTATCTAAAGAAGAAAGGGACAAACATATTATTTACAATAACATGGAAGACAGAGATATGGTAAGAATTATTAAGTTTGTCAACAATATAATGTAGTTTTTTTTTTATAAAATGAGAACTATATTTTATAGATCTTACAATTAAGAGGGCTGTTTCACTCCGCATACCTTTTGCTTGCACATTTGAAAGATATATTAAAAAAAAAAGTTAAGTTTTCTAAGAAAAAAATAGGCTAATTTTAGAGATATTAATGTTTGTTTTTTTTTAAATAGAGAAAATCCGTTATAAATATTCTTGATACATTTCTGTCTTAAATTAGGTATCCGTGGTCTGGCGGTTAAGTCAGTGGATTTCGATTCCTGGTCGGGACACAATAATATTTATTAATTTAAATAAAAAAAAATGATTAATATTTAATTTATTTGTGATATTTCCCGAGTTTGGTACGCTAGAGACATCGACGAGCTTGCCACTTGTCATGATTGGCCTATTGGGTCAATTGACACAATTATATTATTATTACTAATAAATAATTTAATATACGATTGCAGTATTTACGCGATATTCTATCGACTTTAACGCCCGATGACGTCAGACATTTGGTCCAATCTGAGGACGAGCTGACTCAAGTCCGAAGTATGGAGAGAATATTCCCCACTCACAAGACTCACAAGTACCTAAACTACATGGCTGGGCCCCGATACTATAACCGACTGTTCGACGCCTGGGAAACTAGATATGGACTCAACAGGGATGCTGGTAAGACTTAAAATTAATAATTCCTCTTGTTCAGTACAGAGGTACATAAGTAGGTAGATAGAACATTATTATTTTAGTCATTCACCTATCGTTCCGGTACGCGATAATAGTAACCTAAGCACGCTTAAAAGTGTTCCGATACGCGCTTAAACTGGTTTGCCAAGCTGTGTGACGTCACAATCGACATCATTTCTCGCGCTTAGACTGCTCACGATATCGAGGTAGATCGCTCTGAGCGCTGTCAGTTTTTTGTCATTATTTCGCGCGCCATTTTCAAGTTTATTTAAATTAAGTTTTCTTTTAAATTATTTAATATTGTAATTCGTTTATACTGTTAGTATATTACTTCTAAAACAAATCTATAAATGATATAATATATTTTAAAAGACAAGTTAATAATATTAAACTTTACACATATAAAGATGAATAAACCGAGAGATGTATATTTGTTATATTGTAATTCGTTTATACTGTTTCTATATTACTTCTTAAACAAATCTATAATTAATATTTAAGTAGGAAGTGAAAAAAAATGTCTGTAACACGGCAAGTTATTTTAAATTACCAAAATAAGTTAATAATATTTAACTTTACACATATAAAGATGAATAAACCGAGAGATGTATATTTGTTAGTATTCATACTCAAAGATGTGGAATCCGCAATTTATCTTCCATGCATTTAAAAAAAAAAAACTATCATTTTATGAATGAAAATGTGATTGAATGTTCCGAATTGATATCACGCTCTGAGCATCCAATCGCGATATTTGATTCGGAACGAACGGTCAGTGTCCTATTCGTTCTAAACGCGATTCGGAATGAGGGGTCAATAAACAGCAAAACAGAAGCACGTTATTTTCATTGCAAATCGCACCAGTAGAAAGACACTCTTATTACAACTACATATGGTTGATTTCGAGCCGGATCAAGCGAGCCATAGCAATCGCAGGTGTCCAAGCAAGAACAAAAGAAATCGAGTGAAGATTTATGGCCGTCTTTTGTTTATCGTCGCGCGTAAGCTAATTCAATAGAAACAAATTTAAAAAATCATTTTAAACACACGGCAAAAACGCCACCTTAATTTGTTAGTTCATAAATTAGCAAAACTAGTTTTTTTGATCTCCAAATGTATGACTACTCAATAACTAGATCGCTTTCACGCCTGGAAGACTCTTTACGTCTAAAAGACTATTTTACGCCTGGAAGATTCTGACGCCTGAAAGACTTCCTTTACGCCTGAAGTACTATTTGACGCCTGGAATTCTCTGAAGCCTGGAAACCATTTACGCCTAAATTACTGTTTGACTGACGCCTGGAAGACTCTTTACGCCTGAAAAACTATTATACGCTTGGATAACTGACGGCTGGAAGACTTTACGCCTAAAAAACCATTTGACGCCTGGGAGATTCTTTACGCCTTGTTTACATATAAAATACTTGGAACTCCTTGATTTTCATGCGTCTTAAAAACAGATTTGATTTTAAACTTATTTCGTAAGTAGCTCATATAGATTTATAATAATATTAATGTTAATTAAAGCTTTAGAAAAGAAAATAAATAAATAAATATAATTATTAATTTAAAAATAATTATTTTTTCTCGTTTATCATTAAATTCCAGATGTTTTAGAATTTGATGCTTTTCTCGCGGTCATTGTATTAAATAATAAATAAATAACACGTCTGGTATATTATGGGAGTATACAGCGCGGGAAAACCGCTAAAAGTAAACTGCAACTTGTGCTCCATATTTAAAGTCCAACTTATCGTTTTCCATAATTATTCACATTGTAGCACATTATTAAACAAAACAACGTTGCAAATTTAGTTCAGGTAAATTCATATATTTATTTAAGTTATAATTTGACCGCCTCCGTGGTCTAGTAGTAACAAACGTTGCCGTGAACTCGGGAGGTCGTGGGTTCGATTCCCACCGGGGGCAAGTTGTACATTGTATAATTTGTCTCGGTCTGGGTGTTTATATGTATAATATGTATATATTTACAAAAAAAAATAAGTATAATATGTAGTTTATCAACCATCTAGTTTCCGTAACACAAGCCTCGTAGCTTACCACGGAAATTAGATGGCGATGTGTGACCTGTCTGGAAATATTTATTATTTATTATTATTATTAATGTATATGATGTACTTGTATGTGTAGGTATAATTCGTAGTATATTATAATTAGTTAAGTAACTTATTAACTGTATCATTAAAATTTCTAATTTTTTTCATCCTGCCTGTCACCTTACTCGATCCCCAAGGTTAGCTGGTAAAGAATGCCTACTGGCATAATAGCCTCTGTACTATTTTTAAGTGCATTAAACAATTTAAATAAATAAATATATGGATGCTTGCTATTCTTTATGTGTACGCGTAGTTTTCCACTGGTAACATTTTCTATATAAAATTTTCAGGTATCGATCTGCTCGGCAAGCTGTGTGAGATAGGTTATCACTTGGAGGTGCCGCCCGTCCCCCTTAAGGTAACCCTCATCTCCTCTCTCTTGTCTCTCTCTAATCACGTCAAAAACCATTGGCTTCGACTGTTGTTTGCTTTCATATCGTTATTCATCTCCTTATTTGGGTTATGGTGATATTTATTTATACTACTTTATGTTTATTTATTTATTATGTTATGAATTGTTACTTGGGTTTAACACTTGTATTCGTCTCGCTTGCACAATAGAATATTTATAAAGATTTCTCAAGTATTCTAAGACGTTTTCGCAACGGCTCCTCCACTCAATTATTCCTTCCAGTTTTTTTTTTTTAGTTTTAAAGACGGGAATCGCAAAATCGCTTAACGATAGGACCCCAGCCTGAAGGGCCACCGCTGGAGGTCGCATGCCCGAATCACCGTAAGGCCTAAAGAGACCCCAAGGCGCCTACGGACTAAAACCCTATAAACCGTTTCTCTTTCACTGTTGGCCCTGCATGCCTTAACAGCCAAGTCTTGAGTTGTGGCTAAGCATGCAAAGGCAAGCAGCAGACCCAACCTGAGGGGTAGGGGTCTGCGGCTGAGCCATTGAGGGGGTAATGGGGGACGGCGGCTGGATCGGCGACTGGAACGGTGGGAGGGTCAGGGGGTCCTTAGGTTGGCGGCCAGGGGACTTGGCGGAGGCCCCAATCCTTCCAGCTGTCAAACGCACAGATTATATAGGATATAGATGATGCCTATGTACAACACTTTATATTGTATATTTTGTGTGCAATAAATAATTTGATTATTATTATATAGATGATGATGATATAGGTGTTCACACACAAGGTGACAATGGCTGAACTGTAACAATTCTTTGCCTATTCATTAAAAAAAAAGATAAAAACTGGCTGTATAGGCTCGGCCTTTTGACTTCTAATAAAGGAAAAATTTTATTTTTTTAAAAACGTCTTAGAATACCGGTGTAAAATTTGAAAAATCTTTATAAATATTCTATTGTACGAGCGAGAGGAATGCCAAAGCGTTAATTAATTTTGGTTAATAAATCTTAATATGTTTTAAAAATAACAAAAAAACTAGTCTGATCTAGTTAATGCGATTAAATGAAAATGTAAACAAATTAGATACAATGATTAGGTTTTCTATTTAATTATAATATAATTACTAAATATATAGTTTTGTATCACTTTAATATACAAAAGACAACCATATTGAATACGGTGGTAGTCTCATTGTAAGAACGCTTTCCGTTAAATTTTTTTTTTGCTATATCCCTTCGAACCTGTACTAATGAGAAATACATTTGTCATAGAGTTACGACACCACCGTTTGTTCACCACCAAACTTTTAAGTAAGTCATGTTTCAAGCGATGTTTCCAAGACGGCATTAACGGAATCATACAGTATTTGGTTGGGTAGGGAGAGGAGTAGAATGGTGGATGGTGAGCGTATTATCGCGCAATAAAAAAGAAAGGAGGCCTCCTTTTCTTAAACCAGCCTATTGTCGGTCGCAAGCCCGAGACACCATTCTTCTCATCTCCTACCCACACACAATGGACCCGGCACCCGTACGGTGAATCCATGGAATGCTTAGAAATTTGTCTTCTTCTCATATAAATATCACCATCGCAAGCTTACGATATTAGTTACAATAAAGTAATAATTGGCATTTGACATCATTGCAAATGGCACATACTTTCATCGAGAACAATAGATAGGTGGTAGGCTGACTGATGGTGGTAATTTGCCCAGTCCGTCCACCGTTCGTGCCGATAAACCCAGTAAAGTGTTTCCACACCTTTCGGGATATGGCTCGAATTGCCGTCATGTGAATCAAGCCGGTGTTGTGTTAGAGACTGATGTCAGTCATGATTGCCTGATTCCAGTTGCTAACATTTATGGACCTCGCGTGCCAATTACTATTATGACAGAAAAAAAAAACTTATGATCACGGTTCCACTAATACTATCTTGTGGAATCGTTAATAAATGCCTGGCAGTAGAGTGCTAAATTTTTCACTATTCAGCAGTGAAGGTGAATTTTCATGGGTGAATTTGAAAGATTTTTATTTATTGTTGTTGTGTAATTCTGTATTTGTTTCATTTGTAAATCTGCTATAGCTGAGTTTTCCTTGCAGATTCCTTTCTCAGTCAGATTAAACATTAACAGGTCACTGGAATTTGCTAAGCTGTTAGTCTTCTGCTAACAGCTTACTCCTTGGACCACTTCCCTGCTTATTCTTCTGCTAGGAGTAGAATCATTCTAAATAATTTAAATAATGACGTGTCACAAATGCCTGTAATAGGTTTACGTGAATAAATATATTTTGACTTTGACTAGATCCAAGACTATGATGAATTGTTTACGTTTTCATTTAATATTAAAAGTAGACTCATGATATCATGAAATATATTGTAAAAGTTTATAGGGTTTTAAATAATTTATAACAGTTCCTATAATTTATAAGGTTTTTTCCCCGGAGTATAAAATGATAACCGCCTTTACCATAGAAGCTGGAGCCGCGTATGTGAGACAAGAGCGGATGTAAGCTTTGTAAATGCACAAATTGGTGCTTAGAAATGTGGATGTAAACACTGGACAAAGTTTGGCTCGGGCCAAACGTGCGTTCACGGTGGCATTCACGTAGTCTGAGCTGAGGCGTCTGTAGTCGTCTTAAAAGGAAATCGCTTTCAATTGAGTCCAATCTCTTTTATCTGCGTCTGATAAACAGAAAAAAAAGTTTATTAATCTGAAAAAAAAAAAAAAAAAAAAAAAACCGGGGACGTCAAAGTAGTTATACATATTTATTATTAAGTTTTAAATTTTACAACTTTTTAATACCAAAGATTGTTAAGGTTACACACAAATATTTGTCTTTAGATATTTAAGCTGTAATGTAAATTCACAAATAAATGGTGAATTTCAGGGCCGTGGATATAGCGTGGTGAGATTATTTGTTATACAGCATGTTTTCACTATATTAGTTTGTCTATACTATAGTTTTGTTATATTATTTATACCTATATCGCCGGGTTAGAGCGAAAACCAAATACAGTGTAAACTCTATACAACGACACTGAAGGGACTGTGCATTTTATAGCGTTATAGAGAGTTGTCGTTAAATGGAGAGAAAAGAAATCAGAATTGGAAGACAAGCTAAACCAACCAAAACCAATTGATTTCGACGCTTTAGGGAGTTTGTCGTTAAATCGAGTGACGTTACATGAGAGTTTACATTGTAACTATTTTTTTTAGTAAATTCACTTTTTTACACCAGTCGTTTAAAAAACTCTTAAATTTATATAAATACACTTAGAGTTCATAAAATTTGCTACACAACTACCTGCTCTTACATCTCTAAATGTGAGAAAAGACCACAAACTTTAAAAACTCATTTGAGCAAAATATTATTTATTTATTTAAAAACTTTATTGCACAAAGTACAAAGGCGGACATAATGCCCGTAGACATTTTCTGACAGCTAAAATAGAACATTTATAGGTAATGAAAGAAATAATAATAGTAGGATAAATTCAACAACATAATTATATATACTTACATAATATACTTTTACAATTACAATAAGCCCTTGTCTGTATGTTGTAATATAGTGTAGTATATGTATGTATGTTGTATATGTAGTTTATATAATAATTTATATATATATATGTATATACGTCGTTTATGTAATGTATATTTACTTGACCGCCTCCGTGGTCTAGTTGTAACAAACGTTGCCGTGAACTTGGAAGGTCGTGGGTTCGATTCCCACCGGAGGCAAGTTGGTCTGGGTGTTTATATGTATAATATGGTCCGTACTGGGTAACACGGGTCCAGCATCGGTCAGGCGGTCTACTCTGCTACTTTGTCTAGAAAATGAGTCACTAAAGCAAATGGCAAGGATCTGCTAGAACCAACAAGTGGACAAGAAAAAAGGACATACCACGGGAAAATAGCCAGGTTTTCACTGCGGGCACGCTTTCTTCTCGCACTTCACTTTCTCGGAACTGTTTTAGGCACGATTTAGAGTCCAACCCGGCTTGGGAGCTTTCACACTAAAATCGCGGTGATTTTCGAACCGCACGGGCCGAGCGTAGATTTTGTACTGGCGCCAACTTGGGCGCCTCTAGTGGTAGATCACGAAACTACTCGCGATCCATAGACGATACTACCAGGCTTGGTGGTAGGAATTTTGGAATGAATGTGGATGGGATAAATTGGTGTAGGATCCTGTTGGATGTCTTAACATTTCCCCCCACTTGAAATCATCTAAGATTTCAAAACAAATATTAAACTAAACCATAATTTGGTGCTCGAAATCTTAACTATTTACTTAACTTAAATTAAATGCTAGGTTAACTAAGAAAAAAGTAGAAACAGAAAACTAATTTAAAGGTAAAGGACAGATCTTAACGACTGGTCGTCGGAAGAAGTGCCCTTTGGGCGTGCGAACAGTAACGACACGCACCGTACCATCGGCACCTGTATGTAGTTCAGTTACAACAGCTAAAGTCCACTGCAAGGGTGGTAGATTTGGATCCACCATCATAACTACATCGTGTAATTTGACATTAGGTGTGGAAACAAACCATTTGTTTCTTTGCTGCAACGTGTGTAAATAGTCTCGCTGCCAGACGCGCCAGAAAGACTGAGTAAGCTTCTGTAGCATCTGCCAACGAGACCGCGGATGATAAGTCTCGTCGTGTACAAGCTCGGGTACAGCGACGAGCGGCGCGCCTACTAGGAAGTGACCAGGCGTGAGCACGTCGGACTCACGTGGTTCTGTAGACAATACGCACATAGGTCTCGAATTTAGCATAGCCTCGATTTTCGTGAAGACGGTAAATAGCTCTTCTAACGTGAGAACTTGACAACCCACGACGCGTTTCAAGTGGTATTTGGTGGATTTAATACCACTCTCGAAAATACCACCGAAGTGTGGAGCACCGGGAGGGTTGAAATCCCACTGGATACGACGATGTGACAAGTTGTCCGCGATGTCTGTCTTTTCACGGGCAATGAAGTCGTAAATTTCATTGAGACAGCGATTAGCACCGACGAAATTTGTGCCACAGTCGGAAACTATTTTAGAGCATAGTCCTCGACGAGAAACGAAACGGTCTAGCGCGGCGAGAAACGCTTCAGTTGACAGTTCTGTCACCGCCTCGAGGTGCACGGCCTTAGTCGAGAGGCAGATGAAGAGACACAGATATGCCTTATACGTACGAGCGTTGCGACGCCTGCTTTCCTTTACAACGAACGGACCGCCGAAGTCGACCCCTACGTTAAGAAAGGGACGTCCCGGGAGAAGCCTGGCTTCCGGGAGGTCGCCCATCTTCGGTTGGCATGGAACCGGTTTGGATTTAAAACAGGTGACGCACTTAGATAAACGTGAACGTATTAAAAGACGAATACCTAATATCCAAAACTGTCTTTGGATAATAGATTGTAGCTGGCGAGGGCCACAATGTAAATAACGGATGCTCGCGCCTATTTAATTTAAATGGGTTATTTGTCATTTTTTTAGTTGGCACACTTTTAATATTCCCTCCGTTTCCGCTTCCCGTTAGCAGTGCACACTGCACGTCACTCTGCGTTTTGGTGTCTCCGCCGACGCGTGTCACCGCACCGCTGTTATATTTAAATTTCGTTATAAAACCGCAAAATACTTTGAGTGTGTACTTTTACCATCAGGACTATAATTCCTCGTGAAATTTGTGTTAGTGTTTTTATGGATCCACATCAGCCGAGAAGACGCCTGAAGGTTAGTGCATGCTTTCTTTTCCTGGAGACAGATCATTTCTCTAATTTCTCCGCACTGTCTCCACTCTCTCATTTCCTACACCTTATTATTAGTGTGTCCCGCAGGTCCTTCGAGTTTTTATATATTTAAAAATTACCGCTAAATTTAATTCGCATCAACCCAAATAGTTGCCGCACGCCACATGGGCTTGGCCATTTTGGCCACCCCACAGTTTGGTTCTTCGAACCGGATAAATTACCAGTATTTGTTATGTTAAAATCATTAGTTTATACATAATTATTAGTATAATCTATAGTGTTTGTCGGAATTGCTAAGAGACACGTTTTTTTTTATTTTCGTTTTTTAAACCCGCACCGCTTCTCTAAATAGGTTCTTAGTAATTTATAATCATCTTTAGATCATACAGTACACGTAAATATCCTTACATTCATTTAATTCCATAATCTCAACAAGTTATCGAAGAAATAACGCGAGTAGGTAGGACTAAATTCGCCGCGACTACGCGACCCGCGCGCCGCGCCTTATTGTAGGTATTTATTTCGTCTCAGGTCATTGACTTATGTTTTTGTTCCGGTCATTTTTATAGTAGTAGATTTTGGTTACTTTTTTTATTTATTATTTCGCACTTAAAATCATTTTTCAATATTTACATTTTATTTAATATTTATCTTAATCAATTTCTTTCTTATTTTCATCACGTTTTTTATTTATTATTAATTAAAAATGTCTTCGGAAGAATCTAAACTAGAAAATAAGTTAGTTCTTTTGCAGACCAAACGCAACGCAATATTTGCTAGATTAAATTCGATTTTCGATTTATCTAAACTAGCTCATACAAGTGATGAGAATGAGGAGAATTTTCTTGCTACAACCGAGACTTTGGATGAGTTGAGAGCAGACTTCCAAAGTCTTATGGATTCGTATTCTTCTGTTTCTTTGTCATTAAAACCTAACAAGATAGTTGATTATCAACCGTGGACGGTCTTTGAAGACCTTTATTGTCGTATTAAACGCGTTATTAATAAGCTAAATAGTTCTCATGCGCCCGCGCCGTCTACCCCGCGAGACTTGGATACCGTAATGAATAACAATGACTTATGTATATCTAGGTCCCGGCCTCGGTTACCGCCGATCGAGTTAATGTCTTTCGACGGTGATATACGTAAATGGCCATTATTTTATAGACAATTTTTAGACGTCATACATAATAATAATTCTTTATCTGACAGTGAAAAGGTGCACTATTTAATAGGCAAGCTGTCAAATAGGGCTTTGTCTGTATGTGCCGGTATTCCTCCAACTGCCGAGAATTATTCTATTATGTGGTCAACGCTTATTGAGAAGTATGAGGATACCCGCTCGCTTGCCACGTCTTATCTAAATCAGCTGTTCGATTTCAAACCGCTCGCCTCTTCTAGTTCGTCTGGTCTTGATCTGTTTATTGAGAGATTCGCGTCAGCTGTGCGCGCTCTCAAACAATTGAACCTTAACGACTTGTTGGATTTTGTTTTGTTATATCTCGCGACAAAGAAAGTAGATCCAGAAACTACAAAATTGTTTGATATGTCTGTTCGTAAAGAAAACATACCAACATATGATAGTTTTATTTCCTTCATTAAGGAACAGTCAAAAATATTATGCCGTATAAATTGTGAATATTCCCCGCTCAATAAACCTACTACAAAACCGCATAGATCTATCCCTACTCCTAAAACTAATTCTTTTGTCTCATCGTCTAGTAGTAATAGCGATGTGTGTGTAGCTTGTAAAGGGCCTACACACGAGCACATGTATGTGTGTCCGTCATTCATTAAGATGACTCCGCGTGAACGATATGATTTTGTGAAAAAACATTATTTTTGTAATAATTGTTTAAGTACAAAACATAAGTTTTCTTTTTGTAAATCTAAACGCTTTTGTTCTCATTGTTCTCAACCGCACCATTCTTTACTTCATTTTAATAATAAAACTAATCGTGTTAATATAACGCACGGTAGTAATATTATTACACCCGCACCGCAATCCCATAACGAGTCAGTTATGGCTTCCAGTTCTTCTTCTAGTCCCGCACTCGAACCCGCTACCGCCGCCGTCCAGTGTGACTCTGTTGCTATGTGCAATATGTCTCGTGGTGACGTCAGCGCAACTGTAACGACTACACTGCTGGGTACAGCCAGAGTAGTTGTGCGCGACCGCTATGGTCAGCAGCATTACGTTCGCTGCTTGATTGATCCCGGCTCACAGTGTGACTATATTTCTATATCGTGTTGTAATAAACTTTCTCTTCCTATTTGTTTACAAAACCGTTATTCCGAAGTCCAGGGTATCGGTGGTACGTCACAGAAATTATTAGGCATTACATCGCTCAATTTCTCGTCCACCTATAACAGTAACGTTTATTCTATTCGCCCGCTTATTGTACCTCGCGTTACTGGTTTGTTACCCGACTCACAAGTAGATGTTTCGCTTCTCGATAAAATTAAAAACCTACCGCTGGCCGATAATCATTTTGACAAGCCCGGTGAGATTGACATTTTATTGGGAGTGAATATTTTTAGTGAGATATTATTGTCGAATAAAATTACTGGTTCTATAAACTCACCATCCGCGCTTGAAACTACGTTAGGCTATATTGTATTAGGTGATGCGCCCAGTGTTTTATCTACGACACGTATAAGTACTACACAAAATAATCTTGCTGTAGTACAGGAACCGCTCAATAAACTTCTGGAAGAATTTTGGAAACTAGAGGAAATTCCCGCCAAAACTTTTCTCAGCCCTTTAGAACAGGACTGTGAAGACATATTTGTTACAACAACCACCCGCTCGTCTGATGGTCGTTACTCGGTTGATTTACCTATTTGTCAATCTCCTAGCAAACTCGGTACTTCTTTTCAGCTCGCGAAAAAGCGTTTTCTTTCGCTTGAACGCAAGTTTGAGAAGTCGCCCGAGTTACGTAGGCTTTATAGTGACGTCATCCAAGAATATCTCGATAAGAAATATTTATCATTAGTCCCGCATGAACTTGCACTTTTACCCGGTTTTTACATACCGCATCACCCTGTCATTCGTAACGACAAGTCAACCACCAAGCTGCGCATTGTTCTGGACGCCAGCGCCAAGACTGATACAGGTTTGTCGTTAAATGATACTCTTTTAACCGGACAGAATTTGCAAGCGAATATATTTAAAATATTACTTGATGTACGAGTCTTTCGTATCGCATTCTTTGCCGACGTTCGGCAGATGTACTTATGTATAGGAGTACATGAACCGCACCGCAAGTACCAGCGTGTATTATTTAGATTTTCAGCTTCCGACCCGCTCCAGACTTACGAGTTCAACCGCGTCGCCTTCGGCCTTCGTTCGTCACCGTTTCTTGCTCTTCGTACTTTGCGACAATTAGCAAAGGACGAAAGAGACAAGTTTCCATTAGCTGCCGCAGTGTTAGAGAGAGATGTCTATATGGACGATCTTGCGTCCTCAGCGTCTGATTTGTCAGATGCTGTTAGGATTTACAATCAGCTGATAGGATTGTTTAAGGCCGGTGGGTTCGACTTAGTGAAGTGGTCGAGTAACTCACTCGAGTTACTCGAACACATTCCCTCTTCTCATCGTCAGTCTGAGAACATTTCTTTTGATAGTGACAATGAGTTTAAAATTTTGGGTCTGAATTGGATTCCCACTTCCGACAATTTTAAATTTAGTGTTACCCCCCCGCAACGCTCTTGTACGAAACGAAATATTTTGTCTGCTACCGCTAGTTTGTACGATGTGTTAGGATTGGTCGGTCCAGTTATTTTGTTCGCTAAGCTCCTGATTAAGGAGTTATGGTTGCTCAAGGTGGACTGGGACGAAGAGCCGCCTTCACATATTATACGTCTATGGCAATCTTATGTCACAGAGTTACCGCTTATTTCTAATCTCTCATTCCCGCGCCATTTCGGTATCGAAAAGATGTCCGAGGTGTCTCTGATAGCATTTGCCGACGCTAGTGAAAAGGCGTATGGCTGTGTTATTTATATTCATGTTGTCAATGGCAACAACCCGCCTATTGTTAAGTTAGTTTGTGCTAAATCCCGCGTCGCTCCTGTTAAGGTGGTAACACTCGCTCGTTTAGAGTTGTGTGCGATCGTCTTAATGTCTAAATTAACCCGCCTTGTTATAGATTGTTTATCGTATCATCACGAAATCAGAAATGTATTCGCATTTTCTGATTCGACCGTCGCACTGTGTTGGGTACATTCTCACCCACACAGATTCAGTACTTTTGTCGCCAATAGGATTGCCGAGTGTCAGTCTAATCTCGAGACAGAATGTTTTTACCACGTTTCTGGAATCGAGAACCCGGCTGATTGTCTCTCGCGAGGTCTGACACCCGCACGGTTTGTCGAACACGAGTTGTGGCAGCACGGCCCATCGTGGGCTTCGTTGCCGATTAATGAGTGGCCGATTAAACCTTTTACCTTAAGTAAATCAGACCTACCTGAAACTAAAACCGTTTCTCATGTCGTCACTCAGCCTGACGAACATCCTTTACTCGCGTTAAGCAGTAGATTTTCCAATTGGCATAAGTACTTACGCTGTATTGTATATTGTTTAAGGTTTATGAAAAAACTTCCCCGCAACAATGTTATAACTATTTTAGATTTAGATGTCGCCGAGACTACCGTCTTGCGACATTTACAAAACTTTTCCTTTTATTTAGATATAAACAATCTTAACAATAATAAATTATGTTCCCCCGCTATCCGGAAATTATTTCCGTTTATTAAAAACGATATGCTAAGAGTTGGTGGGCGATTACGTAACGCCGACATTAGTTATTCGCATAAGTATCCAATACTTTTACCTAAATCCGGTCATGTTGTCGATTTGATAATAGATTATTATCATCGTACTAACCACCATGCCGGCCCGCAACTTCTTTTGTCAATTATCCGCCAACGGTATTGGATCTTATCAGCTCGACGTATCGTTAGAAGTCGCATTCATAAATGTAATATTTGTTTCAAGCTTAGTCCGCGAGCAACGTTCCCGCCAATGGGCGACTTGCCTGCTTGCCGGCTGCAAGAGTGTAAAGCGTTTATGCATACTGGCGTCGACTACGCTGGGCCGCTTCACATAACACTCACACGCAAGCGAGGTGTACGCACACAAAAGGCGTACATATGTTTATTTGTTTGTCTCGTTACGCACGCAGTTCACATAGAACTTGCGTCGGACTTAAGTACCGCAACATTTTTGGATGCTTTCAAGCGATTCGTATCGAGACGTGGTCCGTGTAAGTTTGTCTATAGCGACAACGGAACCAATTTTGTTGGTGCTAAGTCTTATTTAGACGAACTTTACACGTTTGTTAGGTCTTCGGAGTATTATCGTACGTTTTCCGATGCTCTCGCTAGTCACAGGATAGTTTGGAGATTTAACCCTCCCAATGCACCTCATTTTGGGGGCATTTGGGAATCAAATGTTAAAAGTGTAAAAACACATTTGTTTCGCGTCATCGGTAAACAGATCTTGACTTACGAAGAGATGCTAACGGTTCTTAATCAAATAGAATCACTCCTTAATTCGCGACCACTTTATTTATTAAGTTCTGATCCATCAGAACCTTCCGCTTTAACACCTTCTCATTTTCTTACCACCGCACCGCTCGATTGTTTTCCAGCTGCTGACGTCAGCGCTGAAAACTCGAACTTACTTACTAGGTTTACTCTTTTAGATTCCCTCGTCCAGTCGTACTGGAAGAGATGGAAGTGCGAATACTTACATAACTTACAAGTTAGAGCTAAGTGGAACACGCCTAGTAATCCTATCGCTATAGGCACTGTAGTTATTATTTCTTCAGACAACGTCCCGCCCCTACAGTGGCCTTTAGGTATCGTTACGCGTCTTTTTCCCGGTAAGGATGGTATCGTGCGTGTAGCTCAAGTTAAGACTAAAACTAGTACGTACGAACGTCCGGTTGTCCGTCTGTGTCCTCTGCCGACACAGTGATCAAGTCTCTTAGCAATACCTACAATTTAGCTATAGGATAGTAGTATTAAGTTAGTTTATTTATTTTTTCTTTATCCGCATCTTTGGTTTATATTTTTTATTTTTTTTGCTTAGAAGGGGTTCCTTCTAGGCCGGGGGGATGCTCGCGCCTATTTAATTTAAATGGGTTATTTGTCATTTTTTTAGTTGGCACACTTTTAATATTCCCTCCGTTTCCGCTTCCCGTTAGCAGTGCACACTGCACGTCACTCTGCGTTTTGGTGTCTCCGCCGACGCGTGTCACCGCACCGCTGTTATATTTAAATTTCGTTATAAAACCGCAAAATACTTTGAGTGTGTACTTTTACCATCAGGACTATAATTCCTCGTGAAATTTGTGTTAGTGTTTTTATGGATCCACATCAGCCGAGAAGACGCCTGAAGGTTAGTGCATGCTTTCTTTTCCTGGAGACAGATCATTTCTCTAATTTCTCCGCACTGTCTCCACTCTCTCATTTCCTACACCTTATTATTAGTGTGTCCCGCAGGTCCTTCGAGTTTTTATATATTTAAAAATTACCGCTAAATTTAATTCGCATCAACCCAAATAGTTGCCGCACGCCACATGGGCTTGGCCATTTTGGCCACCCCAACGGATATGTAAAGAATCTATTATTAATTTAGATAAATAACAAGATTTAGGTAATAAATACGGATGTACGTTAAGGTCGGATAGACTAGAATTGGCGATCCTTCCCCCCACTCGCAGGATACCATCTGTATCTAGAAAAGGTGATAATTTTTGAATTGACTTTACGCAAGGCAGACCGGAAGTGATAAAATTTATTTCAGTTTGAAAATGATTAAACTGAGTTAATTTAATAATAACACGCACGGAATTATTTATTTCGACTACAGACAGCGGTGTGAATATTCGAGCGTTCATGGTAGACCCAGCATTTCTACGAAAACGCAGGCACCACGCGACTACCCTTTGTAGCTTGTAGAAACACGAAAATCTTTCAATTACTTGCGTAAATGAAGGTGCAGCGACAATAAGCAAGCTACTAGAAATTACGTCTGATTTTAGTTCTGGAATTTGTTCCGGCGGCAAAGTATTTAATGAATTATTTGGCCAAAATGTAGGATGTTTAGCCAACCATGGCGGACCGGTCCACCACAGGGGGTGGGCAGCTAGCTCGGTGCACGTCAATCCACGGCTGCAACAGTCTGCGGGATTGTCGTGAGTCGACACGTGACGCCACGACGACTTGTCGATCAAGTCGGTGATGTTTACTACACGGTTAGCAACGAAAGTTTTGAGATTGCACGGGGGTGTGCCTAACCAAGACAAAACAGTGGTACTGTCGGTGAAGGCCGTCACGGAATTAATTTTAATTTTAGTTTTTAACAGATCAAACACGTGACGTAACAAGCCGGCGAGTAACACCGCTGAGCACAGCTCGAGCCGATTTACCGTTAAAGTTTTAAGCGGCGCAACCCTAGACTTGCCTACCAATAGATTTACCGTGAAGCGGTCACGGTGACCTGTACACAGGTACACACAACAGCCATATCCTTTGGATGAGCCATCACAGAAACCCACCAAATACACAGAAGGTGAATTTGGCGGTAAAATTAGGCGAGGTAATTTTATTTCTGTTAATTTTGTTAAATAATTAGAAATGTCATGCCATTGCTTTGCAATATGAGATGGAACGGTGTCATCCCAACCTAAATTTAATCGCCACAAGTTTTGTAATAGCACCTTGGCGGAGAAAACAACAGGTGAGATCCAGCCTAGTGGATCAAAGATTTTAGATACAGATGAGAGAATAGAACGTTTCGTATCCTCTGTATTTATTTCAGAAACTGAATAAGAAAAGCAATCTTTTATTGGATCGAACTTGATGCCGAGAATTTTAAGATTAATTTCGGTGTCATCAAATGATTTAGAATATTGACAATGCTCAGCAGGTATGTCGATGAGTAGTTGTGAGTTATTGGAACTCCACTTACGTAACTCGAAACAACCTAGGCCTAAAAGAGTGACAAGATCATTTTTGAGTTGGATCGCTTCCGTTAGTGACGAGCATCCAGTCGTGACGCCATCCATGAACGTTTCCTCGCGCAACACTTGTGCTGCCCGGGGAAACTGTTCACAGTGCTCAGCCGCGAGCTGGTGCAGCGTCCGTATAGCTAGGTACGGCGAGCTGCTAACCCCGTACGTGACCGTGGTGAGCTCGTACTCTTGGAGCGGGGCGGAGGGATCCTCACGCCACAACACATGCTGGTAGGATCTATCTTCCTGCCTGATGAGCATCTGCCGGTACATTTTGGTAATGTCGGCAGTAAATACGACGTTATGAAGTCGAAATTTTATAATTAAATCGACGATATCAGTTTGTAGCTTAGGGCCGGTGTAAACAATATCGTTTAATGATTTTTTATTAGAACTTTGACAGCTAGCGTCAAATACTACACGCACTGGGGTCGTAGCACTGCTCGGGCGCACGATACAGTGGTGCGGTATGATATACGATGCGCGGGCGGAGGGCTCGCTCGTGGGCTGCATGTGTCCCAGCTCTTCGTATTCGCGCATGAAGTTAATATATTTGGTTTTTAATTCTGGATCACGAGCAAGGCGTTTTTCCAAATTAAGAAACCGGTTTAGGCCTTGACGGTACGAGTCACCTAAACCTGCACCAGCTTTGAGCAAAAGCGGCACAATAAAACGACCATCCTGTTGACGGTACATGTACTCGTTGTACATTTGCTCACAAGCTAAGTCATCAGCTGTGAGCGTAGGCGGAGCGAGCGGGGGCTCCTCGACTTCCCAGAACCGCTTCAGCGTTTCGTCGACAGTTCGAGTCGACGTCACTAAGGAGAGGATCCTCTGATCGGTTGAAGGTAAGTCACATTGATATTGACCAGTAATAACCCAGCCGAAGACACTAGACAGCGCACACGGTAAGCCAGGACCGGGCGCGAAGCGCTCGCCGTTATATAACTGGTCGAACAATTCGACACCGAGAAGCATATCGATATGCGACGGTATGTCAAAACCATCATCTGCTAACTTTAAATGTTGAAAATGTTGACGGACAGATGACGGGAGTTTAGCAGAAGGCATAAACGAGGTAACTTTAGGTATAATTAAACAAGAAATATTAAATTTTGGCGTTACATTCTCTCGGGACATAATTGTACAGTTTGCAATTCCTTTGACATCGCATACTGCGTTTTGCCCTATACCGGCAACGGAATAGTGACAACGACGGGTAAAGAGCCCTAATCTACGAGCACATTTACTAGTAACGAACGAATCCTGTGAGCAGCTATCAATAAGAACGCGTGCTGTATATAGGGTACCGTTATAACCACGCACGTGTACTAAGGCAGTACCTAATATTTTGATAGTACGTTCAATAATAGGAAGTTGCATAATTTGTTTTCGCGCGCATGTTAAACCAACTGAAGTACTTGTACTAGCAGAAACAGGCGTTACTATGTTTTGATCGTCTTGAATGGCACACGATACATTACTGCTTTGAGCAGACGAAACCGCGGGAGATTGATCGCCGTGCAGCAATGTATTATGTCTCGCGCCGCATACCAAACAACCCGTTTTAGACGGACATACCTTTGCACCGTGTCCTACACGTAAACAGTTATGACAAAGATTATGTTTAGTTATAAGCTGTAACCGAGATGCAGTAGTCAAATTTAATAATTTAGAGCACCGATAAACGCTATGTGATAAATTGCAGCAAGGGCAATTATAGCTTATTTGTTTATTAGTTTTAGTGGAAGTAACAAAAGAGTTTTTAGACGGTTGTTTATTTAAATTGTTTTGATTTAAATTACGTTTATTAAATGAAGGTTTTAAACAAGTGTCTTTACTAACTTCGAGTGCTTTAACGTAGTTCTGTAAAAACAATTGCAATTCCCTGAAAGTGGGAATATCACTTATGTTTTGTAACTCGAAACGTTTCCTTGTATCTGAGTCTAGTGTACGTGCAGATAGATAGAACAACAAAAACTCACTTAGGTTGTCTATATTTAGGGCTTTAAGAGCATTTACGCACTCATAAAGAACATTGTATATTTTGTTGATGTTTTCATGAGTAGGTGCCGTTATCTGCTGCATGTTAAACACTTTGTCGAGGTAAGTAGTGGCAAGTATACGTTTATTTTGATAACGCTCAATGAGAGATGAGTAGATTATTTGATAGTTTTGTTCAGTGAGCGGTAAACACTTGGCAATACCTAGTGCTGGACCTGACAGACATGATACTAGGTAATGAAACCTTTCTACATCAGTAAGAGATGAATTTTGGTGTATTAACGGAATGTAACTGTCTATAAAGGTAGGCCAGTTCTCAATTTGACCGTCAAACTTAGGTATTTCTATTTTTGGTAACCTAATCTGAGGAATCTTATTGTCTAAGCTTATAGATTTATTTGACGTGGTACTTGTACTTGGTTCTAAGGAATCTATGACGTTTTCTATGCGATAATATAAATCATCAAACGCAGACAACTTATTTGTATTGATTTCCGTTTCTGGTTTTAATTCTAATGATTTGATATATATTTCATCATTTATTTGGTAATACTCGTCACGAATACGACCTAAACCCTTGTACCTAGAACGAAATTGCGATTCCGCCGATTTATCTTTGTGTGCGTTTTTCGATAAATCGTACAATATTTGTACCGAACGAAATAAATGTTCACAACGTGATATAAGCACTTTAACATGTGCTTCTACTTGTTTAGACATAATTACTTAGTTATTAATTACCTACGTAACAGCAAAAAACAATGACCGAAAAATAAAATTTTACGAAAAATATTTTTGAACTTTAAGGCCTAAAAGGTAACAAAATAGGTAGAAAAATAGTGTAAAATTAATTAAAAACTATAGAATTCGAGCACAAAATTACTTAGCACGTGAAACTTAGCAGCAAAGTAGATTTGACCAAAAACTGAGCACCACGTGTTATAGTAGGATTTTTTGAATGGACTGTATTTTTATGATTTGAATGGTTTTACCCGGTTCGAATGGAACAATTAATGGTCCGTACTGGGTAACACGGGTCCAGCATCGGTCAGGCGGTCTACTCTGCTACTTTGTCTAGAAAATGAGTCACTAAAGCAAATGGCAAGGATCTGCTAGAACCAACAAGTGGACAAGAAAAAAGGACATACCACGGGAAAATAGCCAGGTTTTCACTGCGGGCACGCTTTCTTCTCGCACTTCACTTTCTCGGAACTGTTTTAGGCACGATTTAGAGTCCAACCCGGCTTGGGAGCTTTCACACTAAAATCGCGGTGATTTTCGAACCGCACGGGCCGAGCGTAGATTTTGTACTGGCGCCAACTTGGGCGCCTCTAGTGGTAGATCACGAAACTACTCGCGATCCATAGACGATACTACCAGGCTTGGTGGTAGGAATTTTGGAATGAATGTGGATGGGATAAATTGGTGTAGGATCCTGTTGGATGTCTTAACATAATATGTATATATTTACAAAAAAAAAAAGTATAATATGTAGTTTATCAACCATCTAGTTTTCGAAACACAAGCCTCGTAGCTTACCACGGAAATTAGATGGCGCTGTGTGACCTGTCTGGAAATATTATTATTATTATTATATACCCATTTATATTGTAGTTGTAAGTAAATATTGTATTTTTATATTTCTTTCATATTTATTGTTTATTTGCTAACCTTACCATTATGTCCGCCTTTTGTTTGTATAACAATAAAATTGTTAAATAAAAATAAATACTTTTATATACTCTAATATCAATATACTAAATATGCATACACAAAAATATACATAAATATACACATATACACTTTTAACATTGTTGGGAGCTAGTGTAGATAGTTGAGTTTTTTGAACGAAGATCTGGTAGACTTTTGCCTTATGTATATTATTTGTGCAATAATGGCTAACTTATTTGGTTTTTATTCCAACACGGCGATATTGTTATTGTAAAACGACAGTTTTAAAGTATTGCGTCAATATTAATTGAAATCTACAATATTTTGCAGAAGGCGAAATATTTCTTACAATGTTTTTATTTATTAGTTAACTATTTATAAATTTCATCGAAGAGAATAGTTAAAACTATCGGAACCTTAAATAAAATATTGTTGACAATGAATGTTAAACATAGAAACTGATCCGATTCTATCCATTTTACTGTACTTGTAGCTAAGAGGTGTAAGTACAGTGTAAACTTTATATAACGACACTGAAGGGACTGTGCATTTTATGGCTGTTAAGACCAAATGTCCTAACATCAGTTAACCGACCACGGAGAGGAGCCTCTCCGCGGTCGGGTAATAGCTTTAAGTTTAAGTATATTGTTGGTACCGCGGAGTCATTGTCGGGCATTCGCGGTTCATAGTCGCATCTACAGAAATAAACGCATCAAACAAAATACAGTCCATCTTTCACATAATTCACCAGCCAGGGTACCCCGAGTCATCCTACAAAGGGCCTTGGCCCCAACAATGGCGTTATAGAGAGTTGTCGTTAAATGGAGAGAAGAAAAGCTAAACCAACCAAATCCAATTGATTTCGACGCTTTAGGGAGTTTGTCGTTAAATCGAGTGACGTTACATGGAGTTTACACTGTATATTTTTTTACATATACTTTTTTTTTTCTATCATGATTCTTGATGATATATTTTTGGGTTGGAAAGGTTTTTTTTTATAATAATGTTTTTTACTCCTGCAATTAAGTTACCAAAGTGAATTCTAAATAATTAAATTTTAAATTTTTACTTCTTAACTACATAAATATAAGGTGCATTTCTATTACCAATTTTTATTAGCACTATTCCATTTATTAAAAATATATACTACGTGTAATTGCAAAAAGATCAAATATTTTTTTAGGCTTCAAATGTCATTAGTCTTTTTGAGATAAAAAAACAATCTTATTTTTAAAGATTTAAATTATTATCCGAAAAACAAAACCATACTGTATGGTGAATAAAGTCGCGTCTGAAAATCACAATATCTATCGTGATAAATACCTTAAGGCCCAACTTACTCCCAAGTGTTATTATTAATTGATCTCGCATACAGCCGAGAGACGAAATAGAGAGAGAAAGAATTACGTAAGTCATCGTTCGCGCGATTGTCGACTTTTTGCTAACTACTTGATTAGGGTCGGTATGAGTTGCGACATTTTTAGGAAAACTCCTCTGCTCCGTAACCTAAGATTTTATTACTAAATATTTAAAAAAAATACGTACGTTTAATAATAATTAATATTTAATTTATTTGTGATGTTTCTCGAGTTTGGTACGCTGGAGACATTGACGAGCTTGCCAATTGTCATGATTGCCCTATAGTAAAGTTGGCTAAATGTGAATCCGCTTCTTTATAAGCGTGGTTTCTGACCACCCCGAAAGGGTCGTGATGATGATACTGATGTTCTTTATTTTTTTCTAGACTATACCTAATGTTAAAATATTTGATCTTTATTAAATTCCACGTGGAAAATACAATACTATAATATATATAAATACATACTAGTAAAACTGTCTTTTTAACTTTATAAACGTTGTTACCTTATTTTATCTAATTTTAAAGAAATGTTAAATTAAATTTATATAATATTTTTTTTAAGTTTATTTTTAATATTATTAGGGCAAAGTGACGGTGGCCCTAAGACGCGCATACTTGAGTTGTAAGAAGGTGGCACACAGTAAGTTCGTAGTGTTGTCGAAAAAAAAAAAGCGTATGTGAACGTCCTGTGAAATCGAAAAGCGAAGCGATACAAATAGTGGCAGTGAATGTGATCGTCTAGGATTATTGTAACTACCCGCCTTTTAGTAGACGATTTTAAAAACCTCTGGATTTTTAATTCTTTATTTCTACTGAAATTCTCTAGGAATTCATATGGAATGTCTGGTCCATCGTGATAATAGGGGATAATTAGTGTTGTAAAAATTAATGTTTTTTGTTCTTTATAATATCAGAGTACCTAAAATCACACTGATTTTCGTTTTACATACATACATACATATCTTCACGCCAGATCCCTTGCGGGGTAGGCAGAGACAATTGAGCGCCATTTGACACGATCACGACATACCTCTTTCGCTTCGTCGACATTCATTAACCTCTTCATACATGCCCTTTGGTTACGAAGACTTTTTAATGCACCTTCAGTCAGTGTTTTATTTATTTGATCGTGATATGTGAGTCTCGGTCTGCCAGGGCCTCTTTTACCCACAACTTTCGCATTATATATCTGGTTCGTCAATCTTTCATCGCTCATCCTTTCAACATGCCCGAACCATCGTAGCATGCTTTTCCTTATTTTTGTTCCTATGCTTTCCTTCATACCAACCCTTTTCCGTATTTCGACGTTACGTATGCGGTCCGCCAAAGTGACGCCACATATCCGCCGCAACGACCGCATTTCTACTGCATTAACCCTACTCTCATGCGTAGTCTGACATATCCACGTTTCGCTTCCATACATCAGTGTTGGTACCAACATGGCATTGTGTATGGCGAGCCGAGCTTTGTCACTGACATTTCGACTGCCGATCAGTGACCCCAGGGCACCGTTAACACTATTTCCCGCGTTCACTCTTCTTTCAACGTCCCTATCGTACTTCCCATCCGCAGTGAAAACACTGCCCAGATATATAATTTCATTTACTTGTTCTAGAGTTTCATCATCAATCTTTATCGTCACGGTTGTCATCCTTCTTCTTTCAAACACTAGTACCTTGGTTTTTCTCGCATTCAAACGGAGTCCTTTTTTTTTTTTAATTACCTTTTTTTAATTTTCGTTTTAATTACCTAATTAAGTTATATTCTACACATTTACATTATTTTGAATTTGAGAATGTTACCTTAAAAACACTAGTCAGCGATGTAACATTAGTGACGGTTCTTATGGCATGTTCGACTTAAAGCAAATCGCGCTTTTTCTTTCTGAATTTCGCTTAAAGCGAATGAAAACGCTATTCGAACAACATGACTGCCTTCGTGGTCTAGCGGTTAAGTCCGTGGATTTAAACTCGGAGGTACCGTGTTCTATTCCTGGTCGGGACACAATAATATTTATTAATATAAATTCAAATTAATATTTAATTTATTTGTGATATTTCTCGAATTTGGCACGCTGCCTGGAGACGAGCTGGAGACCAGTGGGGTCATGATTGGCCTATAGTAAAGTTAGCTAAATGTGAATCCGCTTCTTTATAAGCCTGGTTTCTAACCACCCCGGATGGGAAACGGGCTTGATTATACTTAACAATATGTATATATATTACGATGTCAAAGTATTTTTTTTTTTATCAATTACAAATTTACACCCAGAGTGTCGCAGCCCAATACTAAGCTGATTTTCACAATTTTTTTTTTAAATCTATTACTTTAAGATTCAAGATTATTTTACAAATAAATATTTTTTCTTGCTCTCTTTAATTATAATTAGGTATGTAAAATAAAGCGTTACCTATCCATGTAAGGTTTTTATTACGTTTGCAAAAAGGTGATAGATAAATATGGTTTTAGAAACTATAAAGCTAATATGTAAGTGTATGTGCAAATAATGTGGCTAGAAAACCTCGATGTCAATTCAGTTATTGTATTAAAGCTAAATTAATTAATTGGATGTTTAACTCATAGAAATAGCTGTCAAAACCTCAATTAGCTATACTGTTTAGCAGATATAATTGGTTATTAGTTTTTTTATTGTATTAAAAATGTGTAGGTATAGAATACTATCCAAAAAAAAATTAGTACCGTCGCGTTGGCAGCAAAAAGGCCGGCATAGTGTTAGGGACTGATGTCAGTCGTCATCTGATTCCAGTTGCTAATATTTTTGGACCGCGCGCGCTATATAGTCGCAAGGTCACTTGTCGTGTTCCGTATAAAAAATACATACATACATATCTTCACGCCAAATCCCTTGCGGGATAGGCAGAGACAATTGAGCTCCACTTGTCACGATCACGACATACCTCTTTCGCTTCTTTGATACTTATTATACATGCCCTTTTGTTTCGATGGCTTTTTAATGCACCTTCAGCTATTACCCTCTTTTACCCACAACTCTTGCATTATATATCTGGTTCGTTATCCTCTCTTCACTAATACTTTCGGCATGCCCGAACCATCGGAACATGCCTTTTCTTATTTTCGTCCCTATGCTTTCTTTCATACCTATCCTTTTGCGTATTTCGTTATTACGTATTTCGTTATTACGTATGTCCGTCCAAGTGACGCCGCATATCCGACGCAATTACCTCATTTCTACTGCATTGACTCTAGTCTCTTGCGTATTCTGACATATCGACGTCTCTCTTCCATACATAAGTGTTGGTACCAGCATGGCATTGTGTATAGAGAGTCAAGCTTTGTCACTGACATTCCGTTCACTCTTCTTTTAACATCCCTATCATACTTCCCATCCGCAGTGAAAACACTGCCCAAATATATAATTTCATTTACTTGTTCTAGAGTTTCATCATCAATATTTATCGTTACGGTTGTCAACCTTCTTTCAAAAACTAGTACCTTGGTTTTTCTCGCATTTAAACGGAGTCCTTTTTCTGCACATCCCTCTTTCATTTCTATGACCAGTGATTGCAGTTGTTGTTCTGACGATGCCATAAACATCATCTGCATAAAGCAGGCAGTTGAATACCATAAAAAATATATATACAAGAAATGGAGTAAATCATATTTTGAATTAGTAAATACGCTTAATGTAATTAGTTTTTTTTCCATACGTACTTAATATACTTAAATAGATTAATTATTATATGTAAATATCAATCAGAAATTAAATACAATAGATTTTATATATTATTATGAGTAGAGAAATATGTATGTTTCTGATATTAAATAAATTCACAAAATGTCTAGTTTAGATGTAATTAAAAATATATTTCACTATTATTGCTATATGTAATTTATATGCTAATTTAAGGGCCATCCATTAATTACTAATTACATGAATTTCGTTTTTTTTTATCTTTCCTTATTTGTCCACTGGTGTCACATATTTTGTAGCAGCAGCTCCAAAATTATAATTAATTATTATTACTATTAAAATAGTTTATTGCATACTTCAAAGTATGTAAAAACCGAATTTGAAGCTTTTCCTACTAGCTAATCTTTAAGAGAATGAAACAGTATATGGAGGGGGGGGGGATATATAAATAATTTATTTATTTACAAAGATGCTCACTACAAGTTGCAGTCGACGCCTGCTAATATTATAAATTAATCTGCTAGGTACTAATCTGGACCACAGCTCAAACAATAATGCGCTTATACTAGACTAACTTAAAACTATGATTAAAATAATAATAATAATAATATTATCATAGTATATAGACAGGGGAGGAGACAATTAAATCTAGGCTATGCTTAGTTTCTTTGATTATTTAAATAATAACACATAGTGATGAGAAAAAGCTATTAACTTTGAGGCTGATAACTATGGGTTTGCAGACTGACCCTCCGACCTGAGAGACGACTTGGGCCGTTACTTAAAATAGAACCAGTGCACAGTAACCAACTACAGACAAACATATTTTATTATTAGATCTAGTTGTTGTATCAATGAGATGATTTGACCGCCTCCGTAGTCTAGTGCTAACAAACGTTGCCGTGAACTCGGGAGGTCGTGGGTTCGATTCCCACCGGGGGCAAGTTTTACATTGTATAATTTGTCTCGGTCTGCGTGTTTATATGTATAATATGTATATATTTACAAAAAAATATATATAATATGTAGTTTATCAACCATCTAGTTTCCGTAACACAAGCCTCGTAGCTTACCACGGAAACTAGATGGCGCTGTGTGACCTGTCTGGAAATATTTATTTATTTATTTGTGATGACAATATTGACATTAATATTTTTGCTATCAAGCCTTGCGTAATAAGGCGTCTACATTCCTCTCAATTCACTAACCTTCTGTATATTTTTAGGATTTGTTATTTTTGTCAGTGTTTTATCATATTTTGTTTTTATAAACGATAAGTCTTTTTAATTGGCTCATTTTTTATTTGCTGTGAGAAATGAATAAATACTCGTCGCGACGAAGCGAATTTGAGTTCTTGGCCTGGCTTTTGACATTTTTGACAGGCGTAATCGTTCTTGGTAGATTGTGCACTTCGCCTCACCCCGCTGGTCTCACTTATCGTTCGCGTACTTATTTCTATCTGTTATTATTTAATGCATTGAGCGTAGCTTAAATTCTATTGGTTAATATTGACACAACTACTTTCCTCTCTTCTCCGCTCCAGTGGACAGGCAAACTTATGAATGGCCCTTTATACACAATTGTAATTAGAAGAACAAGCCAATAGTTTTTTAGGATATATTTATATTGTAGATTTTTATATATTTATTATTTTCTAACTAATATCGCTATTAATAAGCTAGTATATAATTAATATTTTCTTTTTTAACACTGGGTGAGTGAGTCTGTTACTAATTTTTGTTTGGTTGTTTTCATCAATCATTGCATGTTGGGATCATTTTATGTAAAAAAAATCTGTCACAATAATATCAATTTTATTTCAGTATTACTAATAAAAACATGGCGGCCATATTCGCTTCTCTTCTTTTCTAATGTTGTTGGAGCTAGAGACGAATAAAACCATCATGTTTTTTGTCGTTCTATTTAATTGTTAGTTTTTTTTTTAAATTTCCATAACTATTATATACTTGTGTACATAACTATTAACTTGTACTTGCAATTATTGTTTTCATCATTAGCCATCTACCAGTTTATGACAATAATTACCATTTATTAATAATATTATTTTGAAATATTGTCATATTTTGCATGCAATTTATTTACGACGGGTTAACCTACGCACCAGTCATCGCTCGCGCATCTTAAAAAGTGCTGAATGAATCATCAATCTCCATAAAATAACACAGAATAAAATCATACGTCCCATTTGTTTTTTTTTCACCTTGGCTGTCTTGAGAATGGTGCATTTCAACGCCACTTTCTATTGCTTGCACTTGATTGGTGAATTTACCAATCATAGATAGCAGTTATAACAAAGTGCTATGTTATGTGGTCAAGTTATTAAGAGTTTCCTAATTGACGAAACAATACAAGAGTAAGTTAAAAAAAAGCTATTTTACGGAATTTATAATGTTGGTATTACTGTTTGCAGTGCTCGATGGCCATTCATCTATTACGTAAGATAATTTAGGGGGGGTGTCGACAATTCTTACTTTTTTACAAGGAGGTTAGAGGAGGGTTTTGGATAGTTCTTACGTAAGATTAATGCGCAAAAATACGATTTTTCCAGATCCAATTTCAGAGTGGGTTTTAAGATTATACACATTACATAATTTGTAAAGATGATTTTAAGAAAAACTTTAAAACTAAACTTAATTGATTATATGTATTATTTTATTCGTATTGATTCTTACGTTATTAAGGGGTTACATAATTGTCAAAATTCATCTTACATAATAAATATTAGATCGGGAGAAGGGCGTGGGCCTAATTTATTTTTTCTTACATAGGGAAGGGAAGGGGGTGAAAAGTTACAAAAAAACATCTTACGTAATAAATGATGGAATGACACGTAAAGATAATAATTAATTCATAACTTCAAGTATTGTGTACGTTAAAATAATTATTATTTTTTCTAATAGCTTATTTGTGCTAAATTTATAAATCGATGACGTCATGACACACGACTCAATGCTTTAGAAAAATATAAATCCTTATTTGTTCGCCTAATAAAAGGTTTTTCTTTTCTTTTGTAATACTTATTACCTTAAAAATATCTTTGCGTTGGGAAAAGTATACCTTCACAAAGAACATAAGGCATTAACCTTGGCCTTTCTTTCTTAGAAGCTACTAACCCCCACCTCTTGAGTATGGCTCGAACGGCGGCTTTGCTCGTTTTGTGTTGCATATCGCACACTAATTCTCAAAATTCTAAATCTTTCTGTAGCAACAAAACATTGTCTTCTATATTTTTATGTAAATCTCCTGTCTTGTTTGTTTTCTTTGGGAATATTATATGTTTTTGTTTTAAAACCTTTGAGTTTTCATGTTTCTTACCATCTACATCATCAGCACATATTTTAGGATGTGAAATGCTGTTTTACGATTTCGGTTTATTGTCTCAAGTACGAAGTTCATTAAATTCTAGAGAATTTGTCGAAATATCAATAATTTATATTTTCATTACATTTAATTAGTTATTGAATTGTAATTACAAAAAAACCCAGTAATAAATAAATTGTTAAAATCCCTAATAAGTTTACGTAGTCTAACCCCTTATGTTATTACGTAAAGAAGACACGTAGAGCCTAGCATGTTTCCTTTAAAATACCAAGATAAAACTGTGGTTTAGTTCCATTTATTTTGAGACTTTATTCTGAATAGTATGATAGCATGGAGCGAAGCGATTGAGTAACGGTGCCTTTCCTTACCCCTCCCGTCCCGTCCGGGCTGTTGTAGCGCGCGCCAGCTCAGCTCAGCGCGTTGGATCGTTGCAGAATGACGTGGACGCGCCGACGCCGGCAGCTTCCGAACGCGCCAGCAGCGACGCGCTGGTCGAGTCCTAGCACGCGCCGCCCGCTCCACACCGCAGCGGGCACAATAACCCTACACAAACAGATCGCCCGAAGAAAACTCATACGCAGACGCCTGGCTACAAAGGAAGCGGAGCGGCTCGATCGGCAAAACAGTACGCTCATTCCCGAACACCATGCTACAGATTTGAATGCGGATGCGGAAAGTCTCTGTCGGCTAAACAGTACGCAAGCGACTCTGATGTCGACTACAGTCGGATCGGGTACGCGCCCGCACCTCAGCGGAGAAGTGGCAGGGTGTTCCTAGTATACATGGTACAATCTCTTTTTAGATAAATTATGTCCAATAGAATTTTTGAATTACAGTTCTTTTATGCCGCCATTTTGTTTTTTATTTTTTTACATTACCGTATATATAATAATACCGACGGCTGCCATTAGTGGTTGCTTCTATTCTTGGACCAGTCGCACCGCATACCATCAGATGATACATTTGAAATAAAAAGAAGATGGCGGCAATAGAGAACAATTAAATACGACTTTTTGAAAATTTATATGTATTAATTAATATTAATCTCTTGAATACAATATTGTTTTGAATACTTTTTTTTATATCGGTTCTAATTATTATAAATTAAATGTTTGTTTCAATTATTTATTATTAATTAAATTGGCATGCATTACTTTTGTGTATTTAATTGTGGAAGTAAGTTCAAATCAAATGATTATGGAGTGTTACGGCAATTTAAAGTTCACATTCCGTCATTATTATCATGAAATATTTATATATATTTTCAGCTTTCATTATTTAGATTGTAAATTCATTGTTTAATTTATGTTTGCAGAAAAGTGTATTTTAAATTACTCAGTTTTTTAAATTATTTACTGAAATACATGCTAAAATTATTTTAATTGACGTATCTATTGTCATTTCAAATTAATTTTGACAACAAGAAAAAATAATCTACCAAATATATAATAAAATATAAATGGAATTTGGGTATTTTTACAAATTTGAGTGGATTGTTTTTTTTTTTTTTTTTAATTTACTACCTACAGTACCGGCATTAATTTTGAGCGTTGAATGGGCAGAATATTTGTATAATTTAATATTAAAAACAATCATATAAAAAAGAACATCTGTGCTCAGCGTTAAAGACTATGAGGGTAAAGAAAGCGACAAGATTTCTGAGCATTGATGTCAAAATAGTTTTTTTTTTTTAATATCAACTCTCAAAATTCATGCCCGTAACTGTAGGTAGTAAATTAAAAAAAAAAAACAATAAATATACGTATAGTATTTTTTAAATAAATTCATACAAACATATAGCCTGAAATATTTTAATAAACATATATATGTGGTCCTTATACGCTGTTTATTATTTAGAAGCATAACACATGACTTTATTTCGTACTTATTATGTAATTATAAATTCGCTTTAGTTTCCGATAGAATAATATTTGTTATACGCCACGTTGTTAGCTTGCCACTTTGTTATTTGTCATAAAACTGGCGGTTAGTATATGTAGGTACAGAATTAATTTTTCAAGTGGATCTTCAAGGCCAAATCCTAAACCACAAGGAATAACAAAAAAAGCTCAAATTGTTTAAAAAAAAAAAAGTTAATGCACCTAAACTCAAAATTAGGTACGGTACATAGGCGAGTTTAATGACTTTTAAGGATTTTCTGACAACTAACCTTTAACTAAACTGTTTAGGGGCCGATTTTGATAAAAAAACTAAATGTTATAATTTAAAATTTTTGAGAAAAAAAAAATCTTCTTGTCTGGTATCGAACAATTTAGTAGTTATGGCTTTAAATATAAAACACATTTTCTTAAAATTTGGCACTTTCCTTTAGTTTCGGTTCGGTTAGTTACTTTCCACCATTTGATCCTTATAAGAGACACTATCAGCTGGTGCAACAAAAATCGTTTGTTTTTTCAAAATCAACTGGTACGCATAGTTTAGGATTTGGCATTGAAGGCTTCCATAAAAATAAACCTGTATAAGGTCCTAACAAGATATCCGGAAATATTTTCTAATAATAAAAACGAAAAATAATAATAAAGTATTTCGTCATGGTTCACTTTTATAATGAGTCGTCCGCATCGAGTTGAATAATCGAGGAGTTATTTGCGCCATTTTGCACGGACATGTCAAGTCCAAGTTTTTCGTTTTGTAAATTAGATTACTGTGGATATTGTTAGTCAAAAGTGGTGTTATTTTGTTTAATAATGTGCTACGTTGTGAATAATTATGGAAAACGATAAATTTGACTCTACGAGTATATGGGGCAGAAGTTGCACTTTAATTTTTGCGGTTTTCCCGCGCTGTGAACTCCAGTATACCCTTCGTGTTTGGGCGATATTGACGTGAATTACTCCATGAAAATCATCAAATTCTGCAACACTTCGAATTTGATGATCTCCAACTCGGTTATGAACATATGTAAATAAATTACGTGTTTAGGGCTGATGTATTCTGTACAATGTCTTTTAGACATTTAAAAAAATAAAAATGAATAATCGAACTGTGTTTTTCGTTTACGCTTTAAATACTGATAAATAAACCGTGTTTTGGTCGATTTTATGCCAAACAGAAACAAATATTTATATTTTTTAATAATACTGCGAAAATAAATGTTAACTTTATTTTTAGCTGATAATATTTACGGGTACTTTGTTAGGACCATATCTTTTAAGTTTTAATTTAACCGTTGTATGGGAAAGTTCGAGCAAACTTTAAGCAAAGCGTAAGCACACTTTTATCGATCTCAGCTTTACAGTTTTATGATTCTTATATAGTTCATAAAAATAGCTTGAGCACTGTAAAATAACTAAAAAACTAAACTATAGCAAGAAATAATTACAATAATAATAATTATTATTATTTAGTTATTTATATAACTTTTAGGTACGAGTTTATATAAAACTATAGGTACGTTTAAATTCCGTTTGTTTTTATATATTGTTTTTTTAATTTATTGAGTAATTATACTATTTTAATTTTTGGTTCATTACGCTATAAAGAACATTTTTATAATATTTTTTCTAAAAGTTGAGATACGAGTTTTCTAGTTTACATGCGATATGTCTGAATCATAGCGGCTTCCTGGACCAGCTTCCATACACAAATAGTAGGCGAATTGCCGTCATGCCCAGTCAAGCCGGCATAGTTTTAGGGACTGTTGTCAGTCATGAGTGTTTTATTCCAGTTGCTAACATTCATGGACCTCGCCACGTATCAACAGGTGGGTGTAAGGTCACATGTCGTGCTAAAAAAATATATTTGTCCACCATTTCAGTTGTCCCAGAGCTCAAGCTTATGAACTATATATAATATTAAATATTGACGTGCGTGTGTATTTGTAGAGATATAAATATGTTATGTCGAATTTAAGCTTTTGAAATTCTAAATTATGGATTATATTGTTGTTTAAATAGGTTTAATGTGAACTTAAAATGTGTTCATTGTGTAACTAGATTTGCTAGAATTTAGCGTCCAAAACCAATGTCCGTTAAAATGGAGCGGCTATTTTCTAATCGTTGTATCTTTATAGCCTGAATCTGTCAGAATATAAATAAAAACATAAAAAATATCTATAACCAAGCATTATTATTTGACATTGTAACAATTTGTAATTTATTAAACATGCTAATTTTATTTTGACTTCATTACAAAACAAATTATTAATGGAAATATCGAGCGTTAAAATATCTAACCTCTGTATAGTACTATTTCTAACTATTCTCTAAAAGATGTTATGAATCCTTGAAACTGAAATGACGCTGGTCTTATTACCTATTTATAAATAACAAGGTGGCCTCAAGGTATGAAAGACTTGAGGAGAATGTCACTAGGCTAAAATGAATTATGAATGCCAATTACGTCATTAGATATCTTTAATATGAAAAACGAACCAGATAAAATTTCCTGTTTTTGACGTATTCTAAATAACTAGTAACTACGTCCAATTATAATAAATATTTCCAGATGACCTCTCTGCGCCATCTAGTTTCTGTGGTAAGCTACGAGGCTTGTGTTACGGAAACTAGATGGTTGATAAACTACATATTATACTTTTTGTTTGTAAATATATACATATAAACATCAAGACCGATACAAATTATACAATGTACAACTTGCCCCCGGTGGGAATCGAACCCACGACCTCACGAGTTCACGGCAACGTTTGTTACCACTAGACCACGGAGGCGGTCAGGTTTGGTCCATGCAGATAAAGGTTAGCTGTTAGATAATGTTTTTAGACATTAAGCCCGCCTATGTACTGTAAAATGTTTCATTTTCTGTGCAATAAAGAATTTTTCTATCTATCTATCTATCTATCAGATTAGCATTGGCCGTTCTATCATAACGGACATTAAACTTGTAGGGTGTTGATAGGTTGTGTATGTAGTGTCTTAGCCAGAGTTTCGCCATTTATCTTAATTTAATATTTACCCCCAAAAATAAGATATTAAGCAAATTGACTAGTTATTGAATCTGTTTGTTGACTCATCATAGTACAAGATCCGTAGAAGAAAATGTCATTTATAAGAGTCAAATTTTGGGAAGTAATGTCGAACGTCAATCTTAACCCTCTGCAGCTGATGTGGTAGTCTCTCAGACACTGTGTTGTGTCCCGACTAGGAATCGAAACCGTATTGGCCTTTACAATATTTCGTTTGGCAACCCATTGCCACCGCTTTTGTCAGCGTATTATTATGTAAAAAGTGGATTTAATTCAGATAAACTAAACGGTGAATATTACTCTTCTAAGGATCTTGTAAGTACTATAAAGGTTACAGATAAACTGAGTAACTGATATAAGACGAAATGGCGATAGTATGACGAAATTCTTGAAGTTGAATTTTTGGTTAAAATTAAATGGTTGCACGTTTAGAAATTATTATGTAATAATAAATTACTTGTATTTTAAAATGGCTTTGTTTTCTAATCCTATGGTAAGTAACCCATTTATTCTAAAAACTTTTAAAAAAATCTTAGTATCAATATGGAATTTATCAATTTATTTGACATTAATATTATACTTGTGTAGTAGTAAGCTGAAATGGCCTTTTTACAGCCACGAATTTATATTTATTGACATAATTATTATTAAATTGTAAGCTGACATGGCCTTTTTACAACCACGAATATATATTTATGGACATAATTATTATTAAATTGTAAGCTGACATGGCCTTTTTACAGCCACGAATTTATATTTGTGGACATAATTATTGTTAAATTGTAAGCTGACATGGCCTTTTAACAGCCACAAATTTCATATTATATAAGTATCTGGCTGTAAGTAAAAACAAATTCCTCGTTTATGGCAACAATGTTTTAGTTATAATTATTGTATTGATGTTGGGTTCGGTCCAGCCATGGCAATGGTAATATTTTTTATTTGTTTTTTTTTTTATTTCTTAGCATGTATGTATTGACAATATCCAAGTGTTACGTACTAACCATACGGAAATAAATTATTTTGATTTAATTTGATTACGATTGTAATCCTTTGGTCAGAATCCACGCTTCCATCATGACGAGCTTGTTTCTAGAGAATTGAAAAAAAAAGAGAAAATAAAGGATTAACACGACTGCACCCCTACCTGGGTGGTCAGAGCCAATGTTTGGTGAAATATGAGAAACTATGTAAAAGATTTTAAAATTTAATTGTATTTCTTGCACTTTTTTAATCATTCAATAAATTAAGCGGATTCATATTTAGCCAACTTTACTAAGCCCGTCAAAACCTTGTCTAATACAAAAACAAAAAAAAAAATTGGAGATGCCGGGGATTGAACCCGGGGCCTTTCACATGCAAAGCGAACGCTCTACCACTGAGCTACATCCCCGTGGTAAAAGCCTTCGTAATTTTGCACTACTTTCTTAAAATTACGTAATTACTATGCGTTAAATGTCGTTTGGTCATGGTAACTAGTATTGTATACATAATCAATCCGCAGTATATTTTTATAGAGCAAATGTTAATGTCTGTCGAGTTTAATGATCATCTAGAATTTTCTGGCAAATTTGGCCTACACTCGCCACGCTGCCTGGCCAGACGGGTTGGCGAGGGAGTAGACGAGCGTACAACTTCAAAATTACAAATTATAGGAATATTAACTCTAATCCATCGCTAAGTCGCGGTCCAGCGTGGCGAGTGTAGTGTAGTGTTTTCAAGGTTATTATTATCTTAAGAGGTGGTAGGCGGACTGATGGTGGTAATTTGACTAGTCAAGCCGGCATAATGTTAGGAACTGATGTCAGTCATGAGTGTCTAATTCCAGTTGCTAACATTCATGGACCTCGCGCGCCACTTAACACCAGGTGGGCGCAAGGTCACATGTCGTGCTAGTATATATATAAAAAAAAAACTATGTTCTGGAAGTCCTATCTTCAACAGTGGAGGTGTAGGGGCTGTAATAATTATGATTAATTCGATGGTTCATTTATTGGAATTTTGTTATACATACACATAACATGTATATATGCATAGCTGGGCACCGTTAATCAAATAGTTAACTTCGTTAATCGTTAATCCGCTACAAAAAAAGTTAGCTTCGTTAAACGTTAAAGCGTTACGTTTCGGAAGAATTAACGGGAGTTAATGTTAATCGTTAATCCGTTAATATGTGTAAAATTCTTCTTTATTAACACGCAAATTATCACTGACAATTTATAATAACAAAAAACACTCGTCACTCTAAGCACTGGCGCTAGTACTTCGCAGTTTTCTTTTCGCAAAATATATTCAGTTTTGTTTTCGTCTCACGCGCCGCCGCGCCCGGCACTTGTCGTTTCATACTTGTAGAAACTGTTTTTCGCGCCACACCGCGGTGCCGTGCGGTCAATAGTGGCATTGGATTAACGATTAACGGACTTCTGCATATTAACGGAAGTTAACGTGTCCGTTAACATTTTTAAAAGTTAACTTAAAAGTTTACCCGTTAATCAAAATGTTAACTTCGTTAATTAACGATTAACGGATTAACGAGTTAATGCCCAGCTTTGTATATATGTCATATATATAATATAATTACACCGTTGAATGTAATGCAATTTTGCACCTACCTTTCAATTAAGTGCTAATGTTGGCCCAATGGCCTAGCTATGCTAGAATGGAACCTAGGATAGATTTAGATAGGTACCTCCATAGAGTAATAAAGACTCACTCTGGTTACCTCTAAATATTCAAATTAACCTTTTAATAGGTGGTAGGCGGACTGATAGAGGTAATTTGCCCAGTCTGTAAAGTGTACACGTTTCGGGATCAGGCTCGAATTACCGTCATGCCCAGTCAAGCCGGCATAGTATTAGAAACCTGATGTCAGTCATGAATTTCTGTTTCCAGTTGCTAAATCTCATGTACCTCGCGAGCCGCTTACCATCAGGTGAGCGGAAGGTTGCATGTCTTGCTAGTATAAAATAAAATAAAAACAATGTCGAACGGTCTTTGTGCATTAAAGATTTAAATAAAAAACAAAATCTGGTTGCTGGGGGCAATCGCGTACCTATTTGGTAATCAGCTATCAAACATTTCTGACAGCAATGTCTGAGAACCGCCTATATTTAGCTTTACCGATTACTGAGGATCCTTGATTCCATCTGGCGTGAAGTTTAAGAAAAACATAAGTACCTACCTAACTGTTTATTCCATAGACAGATATTGATCCTATTTCTATTTATTCCTTGGTTTATTTTACATTGCATTTTATTACAAGCTTGATCATAATAACGTGCAATGTAAATCAAAAATTCGTTCAGAAATGTTAGTCAAATTAGCTCGCTCGCTTTTTTTTTACTAAATTTTGCTCAAGATGGATGAAAACCATAGAGGAAAGCCAAGTCGAACGACTTTCAAAGCCAAAAAAGCGCTTAATATGACAAGTCAAACACAGGGTAGGTAGGCATAAAGGACACATACCGGCTTAGGGTAAAGAAAAATGTGTGTTAAGACAATGTGTTACCAGCTCAAAAAGAAAAGGGTAAAAAATAAAAATATATTGTTAAGTTATAGTTGTATAATTTACAAATTCGATTATTTTTTTTAGGTAATCTAATACCTACATTGTTACTTAAAAGATAGATAACTTAGGGCCGGTAATTTACCAATATCTTAAATTTACTCAAACAAATTTCCGATTTTTAATCTTAAGAGGGATTAATTTACCTGCCCTTAATTAGTATGTTGGGTTAACAAACAACGATTTGGTTATACTTAAGACTAAATTAATTATTTTCGTAGTAGCCAGTTAAAGCTATAGGTACTACGTAGTCTATTTGAGTAGTTGATTGTTCGTAGAAGACGACCGAATGTTGGTTAATCGTCATTTTTGTTGACTGTACTTGGATTTAAGATCATCCGCAAGCTTGTCACTGCAGACGCGTTCCTAACGAGTTGTTATTTTATTATTCTCTGCATGTTATCGTTAAACAGTTAAACTTAATACACAAGCGTGTTACAAAATAAACGTAATTTAACTACGAAATCCAGATTTTAAACCCCGAATAAAAACTGCTGTAGTTTTACCCGAGCCCATCTTAGAACGCATCTTTTTTATTGATTTTATTTCGCGCGCCTCCTTAATTGGCAATTCTCTAGGATAATACTATTATATCGTATGTTAGCGCAACGAATTGCCTCCATCTATAACATAACAACAGCCCGTTATACTTTTAGCCTTGTCGCTGGCTAAAAACGCGATCAGACCTGCCACCTCTTCGCTATCTATAGCTTTCTTCAAAGGAGTGTTACCGACTATATTTTTTATGAGCATGTCCAACTGCTCATCTGTCAAACCCACACCCTTTAGAAGATTTGTTTTCACAAAGCTTGGGTTGATACTGTTTACTCGAACGCCTTTTGGCGCCAATTCCAGCGCAGTACATTTTGTAAAATGGTCAAGAGCACATTTGGAAAGATTGTATGCCAACGACATCGTGTTAGGTTTCATGCTGTTCACACTGGACACGTTTACTATGCATCCTTTGCTCTCGATTAAATGTGGTAATGCTACCATTGTTAATTTAAAAACAGAACGCATATTTGTGGACATTACTTTGTCGTAATCTTCCATATTTGTATTCATGATGCCGCCCATGGCGATCACTCCGGCGTTGTTTACTAAAACGTCTATTTTTCCAAAATATTCAACAGTTTTCTTCACAACTTCTTCGACGTCGTTGTCGCATGTCAAATCGGCAGTGATGGTATAAGGTTTGATTCCTTTCGACTTCTCGCAGTAGAGAGCGATTCTGCGTAGATTGTTTTCATTTCTTGCGACCATGCAGAGTTTGGCCGATTCCTTGGCGAAGTATATAGAAGTAGCTGCTCCGATTCCCGAGCTGGCACCGGTTATAAGGATAACTTTTTGATTGAATTCCATGTTAAAATCGTGTTTGTTTATCAAGGCCGCTGCGATCAGCTGTGTGCCGCGTAACCGGTGCGTCAGCCGAGCACGCAAGCGCCCTGCCCACTGAGCGGTGTTACCAGAATGTTAATTCCATTAAATATTTTTTGATGACAATATAACTTCAATTTGGAATCTTTATTAATTACAAACGTTTGATAGGAACGTTATACTTGGAACAGTTTAATAAATAACCTTGAGATTAGTAGAAAGTAAAAAAAAACTACAACACCTATTAAGTTGGCCACACCGGATATGGCGCATGCGCAGCGCGTGACAGCTGATATTATTTATCGCCATAACAAGACAACGTCATGTCATTACTATACTGTTTGTTAAATACAAACAATCAGACACTGATTCATAGATATAGTTTTATACCTATCAAAATAAGAATAGTTTTATTGGATTTATTAGTTTAGTAATTTAATTGATGGTAATTTAAAAAAACAAATACTTAATACCTACGTAACTATCTATCTCTAGGTAATTTATACACAACATTTTTGTTATAATCATATATCGCCGGGTTAGAGAGAAAACCAACTAACATTTTTTTTAACTGCCTCCGTGGTCTAGCGGTTAAGTCCGTGGATTTAGACTTGGAGTTACCGGGTTGGATTCCTGGTCGGGACACAAAAATATTTATTAATGTAAATAAATGCATTTAATTAATAATTAAATTAATTGTGATATTTCTTGAGTTTGGTACGCTGGAGACATCGACGAGTTTGCCACTTGTCATTTTGGCCTATAGTAAAGTTGGCTAAATGGGATTTCGCTTAATTATAAGAGTGGTTTATGATCACCCCGAAAGGGAAACGGCCGTGATGATACTCCTATATTTTTTTAGTAAATTCACTTTTTTACACCAGTCGTTTAAAAAACTTCTGGGTTTTCATGTGATAAAATCTACTAAGAACTGACGCTTGAAGATAGTGGGCTTTAAAAGCAATTAAACGAACGGTTTTAGCCGAAAACGCAAATTATAAAGTAATTAAATGTGCATAATATTTTTGTGCAAAAATGGCTAACTTGTTCAACGCTTTTTTATTTACCGAATTTTGCTTACAATTTATGATTCAAGTCGAACGATTTTCAAAGCGTAATAAAGTAAAAAAAGCGATTTAAGCGTCAAGTCAAACACAGGGATAGTGTCAATTGTCTTCTTCTTCTTTTTTTAAAACTAGTCTAATAGACTAGTAATGGCAATCGCCACTAAGGCATTTGTGCCAACATCACGTTTGTATGAATTATTGATGTGAATTGATTTCTATATAGGTATTATTATAATTATTTTATCTACTGGTCGCGGTGAATCACAAACACTAAAACAAAAGAAAAGGGGGGATTGGTTAGTAGTTTAGTGGGAATGATACGTCACAACACATCACAAGAGACATATTACACAACACAGTGAGTTATTAATAGTGTGGACATTACACACACAACAGTAACGCTATAACTTAATCAATTATACACATTTCAGCACACGGGGCCAGCTTGCATACTGTCACATCGCGATCGTTTAGAAATATCGTATAAATCACACATATAAACCTAGGTACCACTATTTTTTATATGTATTAAAATAAAACAGTGCATACTTTCTCTATTAAATAAATGCGTCCACTAAACCAGGTTGGATTTGTTGGATACATGGCGGAAACTTGCGAGCTATAAATAATATTTTCTACCATTTCTATTGACCTCCACCGATCGTCGGCCGATGTCTTAATAAATTTAATATCCTTGGAGCGCTTAACATTGCCGACCTCCCGTACACGGCGTGGTATAGTTACTACTTGTACGGCTAATATTTGACCTTTGTGTTTAAATATCTACTCATATCTACTACATGTGACCTCGCTTTCGTGTAGAAAAATCGACGAGTAGGAACAACTGACGTTACCTATAGTCGCTAAATGACTGACTGGTCTTTAGAACCACCAGTATACTCGTTGGCCGATTAACTAATTTAATATCTTTGGAGCGCCGACCTCCCAAAATCGTTAAAGTTAAGTTCGATCCCTAGTCGAGACATAAATTATTATGAGTCCGGTACTCTAGCTTGCCACTTGTCACGATGGGCCTAACTAACTAAATATGAATCCGCTTCTTTAAGAAGCGTGGTTTTTGACCACCCCGGAAGGAATATGGTCGTGATGACACTTTAACTTTTTTTTGGTGATCAGTGCCATGTCAACGTCTACATACACATTCGGAGTGGCCAGGCCATGATTTTATAGCCATACTCAATATCTATCAATATCTTGGTTTGCTTTTGGCGATTAAATTTAAGTTGTATATCGATATTTAGCAGATTACGACATTAACATTATTTATTCTTTATTTATTTATTTAACATTTGGAATACAAACGTAGATCATGGCTAAAGTAAGCATTTAACAATAGATATTAACAATATGTGAGCCAGATTCCATTAAATTCTATCAGAACTATATCGATTACTACGCGCTTTATCACTGTGATAGCCAGTAAGTAAAAGCCTGTCTTTTTTACGAGATTATTTATCTGACAGGACAAATAAAAGTAAAAATGGAACGCAACCTTATTAATAAAGTATCATCACGACCATATCTCTTGCGGGGTGATCAGAAATTACACTATTTTAGAATCAAGTTAACATTTATAACTTAACTATAGGCTTATTATGACAAGGGGTAAGCTCGTCGATGTCTCTAGCGTACCAGACTAAAAAAATATCACAAATAAATTATTGTGTCCCGACCAGGAATCGAACTTAACCGCTAGACCACAAAGGCAAACAACCCTAATACCTCATTGATTCTTAATCTAGTGTTGCCATTGCCATCGTTCGCTTAAACTCAGCTATAATTCTTGCGGGTCAAACTATAAAGATCCAAGAGGTACCATCTTCAAGGAACGACCTGCAAAGACGCACGACATAAGTAGGATGATTTACATTCACCGGTGACAATCGAGTTTATGAAATAAATGTCCGTTACATCATACAACTTATTGTAGGTACCTATCGAATATCGTATCGAATGTTACAGAATTATAGTGTAAATATAACAGATAAGTAAGTTCGTACAAATGCAAAAAACTTAAAAATTATGATTGAATGAATTGAATTTATTTAATCATGAACACATTAGGTACCTACTTTATTTGATGTTAAAATGCATTAATTAAATTGGCAAAAACTTACAACTTTGATTAGTCTATAATAAAAAAAAAATAGCGCAAAGTTCTCAGCCTTAAACTATTTTTGTTTCTTATTTTCAATCATATGACATGAAAGGATTTTTTTTATTGTTTAGGAGAAAAATAAGCCGTTTCAAAAAGCGATTGATTGAGGTCCAGATTTACATATAAAACATAGTAATATATCAATACTCGGTCACGAAAGTAATTTGTGAATAGTGGTCATAAATAACAATTTCCGATTTGACAGCGACCCTTGCAACACTGGGCTTGGCGGCCTATTCGAAACTAACAATCGAGACTGATTTAAACCTAAAAATTAAATAACAAAAAAGTTAGTGTTAATTATAACTACACCAGAGACATTTATAACAAGACAGGGCATTAAGCCCCTTATATACATGCACCCACACTCTCTTCTCACTCTTCCAAAGGTTAGCTGTTAGAAAATGCCTAGACATTAAGCTCGCCTATGTTTTTTTAATTTTTTTGTGCAATAAAGAATTTATCTATCTATCTATCTATCTAAGCCAAACAGTATGAAAATTAAAACTAGGACAATCATCTCAGAATAAATTAGTCTATCATCATCATCATCGTGTCGACACACAGTTATTGTTGTATTCGCCGTGCACTTTTAAATCCATTTTGTTGTTTCACTGACAATACACCGACCTGCTACGGAAGTGTAAAATACGTTCTATCTACTATAATACTGTTCTTGGACAATAATAGATGGCGTAAAAATTGAAACAATAATTTGGATTGAAAATGACAACCAATGTCTATCAATGCTGTGTTCTTGAAAGCTCTTTTTATTTCTGCTTATAGTGTATGAAAACCATAAATCAAAGCCAAGTCGAATGACTAACAGACCAAAAAAGTGATAAGTCAAAAACAGGGTAAGCAAGCATATTCAACCCCGAAAAATAAAGTATGTTCGCTTACCTCACCTGTTTACCATTCCATTACCCACTTAAACGCAAACGTTAGATTGACAATAGTGGATTATGTTAGTCTCTGCCACTTTTAGTACGAGAGTTTTGCCGATCATAGCCAAACATACGTCAAAATAACGTTTTCCTTCGTTTTAAACTTACCAAGTTTAAAATCATTGGTAAAACGTAAGTAAATTGTCCGCGGCGCATTTATAATCACATTTATACGAGTATTCATTAAAATAATATTATATATTTACGTTAATCATTGTTTTATAACATAGTGCATTAATTAATAAGGCATAATTATGATAAACATAAAATAATATAGACAATTAATAAAAAAAGCGTGCGAAATTTGTAGTGGAAACCTCAATTTTAATAGCGTTTTATACTGACAGCATCCGGCATTTAAGAAATTTCATTGTACTATAACGTTTCCTCAGCGCAAACCTTACTAAAATCTTATTCAATTACAAAATAATAATTAGTAAATTCAGAGCTATTTGTTAATATTTCATTTATTCAAAGAGAAAGAACAGACTGGCAGTATAAGAATGATAAGAAGTCATTAGAATTATACCCGCCACCAAAATATTTCCCACTGTTAACAAAATTGAATGTACTCATTCATAGATGTTACCCTATAGATAGTTATTCATTTAGGTCTAAAGTGCGATTAAAATGTACCAGGTATCTGTCACTTTTGTATCAGATTTAACTAGCTCTTATTCTTTACTTAAGCACAAACGTTATATATAGTGGAATCCGTTAACTATATATATATATATGCCGTTATGCATTAAAGTTGATATTTGCACGGCCGCTGTCAAGGTCGAGCGCTTATAGAGTTGAGAATTGAATAATATTTTGTAATTATGACGCAATTTCTGACATAGGTAAATCTTGTAGGTAAATAAATAATAATAATAATCCACTAATAACGTTTGCGACTAAGTAACAGAATAGGGCTGGTTATAACTATTTTTATCTTGATATCAAATCGCATTACAAGAATAGGGTCGCTGTTGCCCTGGTACAAAATAAGCTAGCTTGACAGATGTATTTCGAATTTGGAAACCGGAAGGATTTTTCAACCGGATCCAACTCAAATCAACCGTGAAATTCAATTGAGCGTCAATAAATTTTGCCGCGTGAAATATGTAGACATTTTCTGTGAAGTTGAGGCGAAGTGGTGGCGTGTTTTCTTGCATATTTTTTTAGTTTGCAATTTTACTGAGAAATAATACTTTGCGTTCTTTTAAAGTTAAGCTTGCTAAGAAGTACTTTAATCGGGTTAACTATCACTTAAAAATAGGAGAGAAATATAAAATAAATAATTGACAATTAAGATGCGGAGGTACTGATTCATTACAGCACCTAGGACACAGCCTTCTAAACCTCCACTGTTGGGGATCGGCCAGAACATATATCTGGAGAATTTGGCCTACCTCGCCACGCTGGCCAGACAGGTTAAAGAGGATCTGATGTAATTTTTTAATGACAATGTTATTAACGATTCCACAAATTGATATTAGTGGAACCGGGATGCACGGCTTAACGTGCTATCCGAGGCACGGGAACGGTAAATCTATGACAAATGTAGGTACGTAAGAAATGTGTATTTCCAATTGGTACATGCCGGGGCGGTTTGAACTGACCTTTGTATCATTTAAAGGAAAGCGTTCTTACCGACGAGACACCACCTGATTACTGATTTGAAAATAAAATCAAAAATGCCTAACATAAGCTATTTTAAAAATGCCTAGCTTTTACCGCTTAGGTACTATCAAGTGGACGCAGTGTGACATGGCGTGCTCGGTATTAAAAAAAAACCCATTCTATAACGTTCATTTTCGATGAGGCTCGATAACTTGTCGAATATACAAAAAAAAGTGACATTTATAGAGTATGGTAATGTTTCTGACTACATAACAAGGAATTACAGTCGAGTATAAACTTTATAAACATCTATCGAGCGCCTGATAGTTTAGTTAAGCGCTTTATACACCATACATCTTGCCGTACAGTCTACCAAGGTCATGCGCGATGCAAAATGTCGACGTACGTCGATAATTACCTATATTATCTACGCCCTATAGTGTGTATGCTAAGTCCAGCACAGCGGCCTTGGCGGGCTGTACAGCAAAATGGATGGTGAAGTTAAACTTTAATATACTTTATAATGTACAAAAAGTTGGCAACCCAACTGAGGTGGTTCTTCTTAGTCGCTACACTCTTGGCAGAGTGGTCGTGGACGCCATTTGAGTGCTAGTGAGAAGCTTAACAAGGCGTCGCCACTCCTCGCGAATCGCAGCTTTCCTGGTCCATTCATGTAATCCATTGCAACCTTAAACTAATCGGTCCATCTCATCAGAGACCTACCACGCATCCTCTTGCCATCGACTTTCCTCTGGATTACCAGGCGCTTGATGGCTGTTTCTCCACGCCGCGCCGTGACACGTGTTCGAAGAAAGTAAGAATGCGTGATTGTACAGTCGAGGACAGGTCTAATCCCGAGTTTCTCCAGTATGGATTTGTTGGTACGGAACTCCGTCCATGATATGCCCAACATTCTCCGCCAACATCACATCTTTAGAGCATTACCTAATTCGTTTTATTTCTGGTTTGCGTAGGGTCCACGTCTCCGCAGCATACAGAAAAATAGGAAACACAAGACCCCTAACCAGCTGGATTTTAGTGGCTTCGGTAGCGATTCAGTTCCTCCATATCTTCTTTAGATTGTCCATAGAAGATCTTGTTACTGCCATTCGACGCTTAAAATTTTATCCTCGCATCCACAGCATCAGACCACTGAGGTGGTACTACCAGGTTAAAGCTGCAATTGACCACATCTACATAAGAGTAGGAAGGCTGCAGTCCGCGAGTAATTATTAGGCCTGCTATTAATTCTGAAATCCACGACCAAGATGGTTTTTTTTAAAACGTATCACAGATCGATATTCCACGTTGGTCCCATTCGTCTCGTGTGTTGGAATTAAAAATTAATATTTATCGCAGTTGTAAAGCAATGGCACTATTAGGAGAATATAGAGGCGGTGTTGCTGATCTATTGAGCTATAACTGTGACGGGTACTACTATACTATCGGCTCTCGGCTTCATACATTGACTTTATACTAACCAGGCATTTGTTGCAACTTTTCGGTCAAAACCAGAAAAATGGATAAAATTATTAGCTTTAGAATTTGAGTAACGAAATATTTTCACCACAAACTCTACCATGGCATTTTTTTTTAATACTAGCACGACATGTGACTTTGCGCCCACCTGATGGTTAGTGGTGCGCGAGATCCATGATTACATGACACAATCAATGTTAGAAATTGGAATAAAACACTTATAAAGAAAGAAAGAAAGAAAAATATTTTATTTGCCATATATCAATAAACACAACTTAAACAAATAAAGACTGGTAGTATACACAATATGTGTGGTGACAAATAGGGAATCAGCTCAGCATGGAGCTGCGACTCTGGGCCACAGCGCTGATTTTCGGCTAATCCCTTGTTAGAAGAGGTGCTAATGGGTAATATATACAAATATATAGTGTGGTGTATGTATGTACGCATAAAAAGATAAAATTAAATAAATATAAAATATGTATAACAAAATTATCTTAAAAACAAACTATAAAATATAAAGAAGGTATGCTGCTACAGTAGCTGTTGGTATGTCAAAAGAGAGTTTTTATATTTATTTTTAAAAGCAACCGCCGACTGCATGTCGTGCTTATGACTAACACTATGCCGGCTTGATTAAAATATATAAAATGACTTGTATAAAAGACATGACGGCAATCTGAGCCTGATCACGAAACGTGTAGATACACTTTACTGGGTGCTGATACCGCACCAAAGGAGGATACTTCCCCGCCCTGGCACACAAGGCAAATTACCATCATCACTCCGCCTACCACCTATTTCTTGTTCTCGTTGAAAGTATGTGCCATTTGCAATGATGTCAAATGCCAATTTTTACTTTCAATTCTAGTTCATCAGGTAACTTGTTATAAACTATACGCTTGTTTTGTACATTATTACTAATGACCATTAAATTGGATCTGGGTAGGTGAAGCTGTTTATTATATCGTACAATTTACATAAGGTTGCCATGTTCCCAAACAAATATTTTGTGGCATATAACATTATCCATTTTCCGCTATTTTTGTACTACTTCTTTTGTGTAAAATAAAAGATAAATAAATAGTGGTTTTAATACTTTTATTGATAAGACTAATATTTATTTTGACTATATGAGGTAAGTCTCGTTTTAATAGGTTTTAATATAAATATCACCATGACAAGCTTACAATATTAGTTCTCCTTGAAAGTAAAAATTGGTATTTAACATCATTGTAAATGGCACATTATTTTAACCAGAATAACAAATAGGTGTTAGGCGGACTGATAGTGTTAAATTGCCCAGTCTACCGGGGCGGGGAGTATCCACCTTTCGTCCTACTGAAGTGTATCCACACGTTTCGGGATCAGGCTCGAATTGCCGCCATGCTCAGTCAAGCCGGCATAGTGTTAGGGACTGAAGTCAGTCATGAGTATCTTATTCCAGTTGCTAACATTCATGGACCTTGCGCGCTATTTACCATCAGGTGGGCGCAAAGTCACATGTCGTGCTAGTATTAAAAAAAAATGCCATGGTAGAATTTGTGGTGAAAATATTTCGTTACTCAAATTCTAAAGCTAATATTTTTATCCATTTTACTGGTTTTCACCGAAAAGTTGCAACAAATGCCTGGTTAGTATAAAGTCAATGTATGAAGCCAAGAGCCGATAGTATAGTAGTACCCGTCACAGTTATAGCTCAATAGATCAGCAACACCGCCTCTATATTCTCCTAATAGTGCAAGTCCAAGGTCACATATAGTGCTAGTTGCATTAAAAATATGTAGGTTTCGTATCAATCAAGTCCTTTAGTACTGGAGCTGTCATGATGATGTCTTAAACGTTTTGCACACCTAAACTATATAAAATAAATGTTTTTTTTCTACTCAAATTGTAATCTTGTTAGAATAATTTATCTATAAATGTATATTTACCTGTGAATATAATTTAGCCCAAAACCGCATACAAGATGAACGATGTCCTTTGGCGTATATCGCAATTTTGTCGCAAACCAATTTCGATACATTTGAAATTTCAACTTTGGTATAACGGCCTTTTTAAACGTATATCGCAGCCTAAAGGCCCGAAAAACTTATTCAAATTACCGGTCAATAAACATAAGTCAATGAATTAATCTCACCAATGGAAGTAATTCTCTCAAGGTTCCTAGATTTAGACATATTACACCTAAGAATTCAAGGTAAAATATATTTTCTTGGGCTATAACCTGCCACAGATAAGTTTAAATACGAAAAAATGCCCAGTAGAGATAATAAATTAGTTTTTTTAAATATAAAGTTTTTTTAATTTTCTTCCTTAAAACCCAATGCCTGAATAAATCCAAAAAAACAATCTATTGGATTTATTAATCGTAATAAACCCTGTGTTTGACTTGGCGCTTTTAAGCATTTTTTTTACTTTATTTTGCTTTGGAAGTTGTTCGACTAGGCGTTTGTTTAGGGTTTTCATACAAAATTCGGTAAAAAAAAGCAAGCTTGAAGTCAAACAGCAAAACTAACGAATAATAATTTAAAAAATATATATATATATAAATGTTATAATTTTACTGACGAAGGTTCTTTATTAAAAATCTAAATATTTTTAAAAATAAATTTTCTCGACGAGTGAATTTCACTTTTGAACAATAACTCCATCCGAACATTTAATATTTATTTGATCATACTCATTAAAAAGTCATTTAAATAAATTAATAAAATACCCATTTGCAATATAACTGTGAATTATGCAGTGGTATGAAAGTAAATCATGTGTTTAGGAGGGGGGATAGACAGCAGACTGGTTGATGGCATTCCGGGAGACTATAAAAATATTTTCACGTTCTTAGTACAGTCTGCTTATAAATCGTATTTATACCTACCTATAATACTACTTAAATGTAAAAAAATAAAAAAATATAAACTAAACCTAAGTAATTAAAAATAAACTATAAGTAAAAAATGTCCTCTAGAGACGACCCTTCGAAATTAGGTATACTCAAACTTGTATGAAAGTAAAACCAGTCCAAATTGTCTGTAATTTTATTTCCTAGTAAGTTAATAGACTACATTTCTCAAAAATACATAATATTGTAAGATCGATTAAGCGTTTGCCTAAATTTCGCATTATAAATTTTATTAATATTTTGCACACACATATGTGTATCAAAAATATCTATTAAAAATGTATTTTGATTTTTATTAAACTTAGAATGGGAATGGGTTGTTATTTTCATACACCAAAGAAGAACGTGTGTTATATTTCTGTAGCATACAGTTTTGCCAGTAAAACAACAAAATCAATTTGACGTCAAACACGCCATAACATAGTCTGTGACCATAACCGGCAATGCACATTATGTTCCTTGCTTAGAATAATCACAATAGTTCTTGTAATGCATTATCATAGACTTTTTTTTTAGTTGGTAGGACTGATGATGGTAAATTGACCAGACTGCCGGGGCGATGAAGTATCCAACGTGTCGATAAACCCAGTAGAGTGTATGCAGCTGTTTCGGGATCGAATTGCCGTCATGCCCAGTCAAGCCGGCATAGTGTTAGGGACTGATGTCAGTCATGAGTGTCTGATTCTAGTTGCTAACATTCATGGACCTCGCGCGCCACTTACAATCAGGTGGGCGCAAGATCACATGTGCTAGTATATATATATATACTATATATATTAAATTAGACGGTTTAAATCTCATACCGTTTGGCTTCTTGCCCCGTCTTGAAATATATTTAATGTCTCTGAATTAAAAGAATAAAAACAAATAAAAACATTTGATAAAACAAAGTAAAGCCGATCAAGGGTTTTGTAATTAAGAGTGACTGGATGAAATTTTTCTCAATTTCGGCGCCATCCAATAAAGAAATGCAAATGAAGTGCGGCCAAGAAATATTGCCTTTTAGAGCGTAGGGATGTACTATTATTTTATCGATACATTAATAACATATATTAAAACAATAATATTCAAATAACTGTGTATTTATTTAAGTTATAATGCATAACATACTTATATGTATAGTTCATGTATGTTTATGTGTGTAAGTATAATGTGTAGTATATTAAAATTAGTTAAGTACTTAACTTATATTAATGTATCATTAAAATTTCTTGTATTTTTTCATCCTGCCTATCACCCTACTCGATCCCAAAGCTCGCCTCTGTACTTTTTTTAAGTGCATTAAAGAATTTAAATAAATAAATATGAGAAAATCTTAAAATAAATGTAAAACCTACCTACGAAATAGTATACATAGAGCTAAGGGATAGAATAATATGTATAATATGTAGGTATTAAATTTAAAACTAATTTGTATTAACAGCAGTAATAATAATATAATATAATTTTGTTTAGTTAAAATATTAAATATTGTATGCCTAATGTGGGCAGATTGTTTCAACATTAATGTATATGAAGATAATGTTTCTGAAATTTTACATGTAAACAATTCTGACGATAAATTATTTTGAATTTGAATTTGAAAAAAGGGCCGGTACTGACAAAAGTCCTGGACCTCCACTGTTGGGGATGGGCCTTCCAGACATTTCTGGAAAATTCGGCCTACACTCGCCACAGTGCCTGGCCAGACGGGTTAGTAAGGAATTTAGCAACGATTCCACAAGTTTGTATTAGTGGATCCGTCGGCTTAACGTGCTCTTCGAGCCACGGGAACGGTGATGAAGATGAAATTTCTTACCATTCCATGTATTAACTGTTGCGGAACAAGTAGATTCGTAAAGTCTCTATGACATAAGGTTGTCATAGGGACAAGATTGTCAATAGGTAGCTTTCGAAAAACATGTCCTAATTTGTATTGTGTTTTTTGATTATATTTATTTACCAGAGTCATAGTGTTTATTTCGGCCTTATTTCTCCACAAGAGGGAGTTGGTTAGTAGATAATTATTTTAATTTTAATGTATTGTGTTTGTTAATTTTAATTTTTTACGAATCTACTTGTTATTTTTTTCCCTACCGACCTATAATCAAAGATTTTAATATTATAATAATTATTGTTGCAAATGTTTATATAATTGGGATTTGCAAGGTGGGGAATATGTTGCGGAACAAGTAGATTCGTAAAGTCTCTATGACATAAGGTTGTCATAGGGACAAGATTGTCAATAGGTAGCTTTCGAAAAACAAGTCCTAATTGGTATTGTGTTTTTTGATTATATTTATTTACCACAGTCATAGTGTTTATTTCGGCCTTTATTTCTCCACATTAACAGTGCGGGTGCCGTGTCCATCGTTTGTGAGAAAGAGACATGAGAAGAATAGGCTTGCGACCGATTATATGCTGGCTTACAAATACTGTCAAACAAGACGCTCACCATTCACCATTCTGCTCCTCTTTCTACACAACCACTACTACCAATACTATACAAACATGATTCAGTTAATGCCGTCTTAGATGCTCGTTCTATAAATGTAAATCTATGAGATATGTACGTAAAAAGTGTATTTGTCATTGGTACATGCCGGGGTTCGAACCAATCTTTTTAAGAATTTAAAGACAGCGTTCTTACAACCGAGCTACTACTAATACTAATATTTGATGACAAATACTTGGTAAAGTAAAGTATCATCACGACCGTCTCCCTTTCGGGGTGGTCAGAAACCACGCTTGTAAAGAAGCGGATTCACATTTAGCCAACTTTACTATAGGCCAATCATGACAAGTGGCAAGCTCGTCGATGTCTCTAGCGTACTAAACTAGGGAAATATCACAAATAAATTAAATATTAAATTTATTTAAACTAATAAGTATTATTGTGCCCCGATCAGGAATTGAACCCGATACCTCCAGGTCCAAATCCACGGACTTAACCGCTAGACCACGGAAGCAATCATGACAAATACTTTTTCGTTAATAACAGTCAAAATTACAGAACCCTATATATGAATAGGGGTCTGCGAAACTTAATTCCGCTTATCGATATAAACAATTCGCATCCCTAAATTCCCCACGGATCGCCGACCACTACCACCTATTGTCAGTCGATTGTAAAAAACTTTTTATTACTAATTCCGGCCCAGCGCTAGATGTACGTAATTTGGCATTTGTTTTACGACTACGTACAATGTCAATCTGAGTGTAAATGAACTTTTTTGTTTGTGCAGTCTATCACTGATTATTCTACTCAACTAAAACCTTAACATTATAGTAATAAGGGCTAATTTACTAGTAAAGTTTTGGCTAGTGGTCCATTGTAACAATAAATTGTGATTTTTACGAGAACACGTAAAATGCTCTTTTGATTACAAAGACTGGTTTATTTGACTTTTTGTTGGTCTTGATAGTAGGTAAGTGCGATTTGAGTTGTAATCAGCTATTTGACAATGTTAGAACGAAATATATTAGCATTATTCTTAGTAAAGTGTGGAACAATCTACCTATTAAGGCAGGCATCTAACAGATCATCATTTAAAAAACTGGTCTTCTCACATTTTCTGAAAAGCTCCAAACAATTTTTTTAAGTTGTATATGTATGTTTATTATTGTGTATGTATTATTAGTATTTAGTATATTTATAAGTAGATTATATATAAGTAAGTTTATATCTAATTGATGTGTCACTTATACTTTCATTATAAATAAAATAAAATAAATATTTCCAGACAGATCACACAGCGCCATCTAGTTTCCGTGGTAAGCTACGAGGCTTGTGTTACGGAAACTAGATGGTTGATAAACTACATATTATACTTTTTGTTGTTGTAAATATATACATATTATACATATAAACACCCAGACCGAGACAAATTATACAATGTACAACCTGCCCCCGGTGGGAATCGAACCCACGACCTCCCGAGTTCACGGCAACGTTTGTTACCACTAGACCACGGAGGCGGTCTTATTGCACCTACAGTTGTTCTAATTAGTCCCAAAGGTTTGGCTGTCAGAAAATGTCTACGGGCATTAAGTCCGCCTTTTGTACTTTGTGCATTAAAGTTTTGAAATAAATAAATAAATAAAATAAAGTAGGTGTGATTTTTAGGTGCAAATTATACAGAAACGGCGCGGCGGCGTAAGGTGAAGGCGCAGAGCAGGCGTGAAACATCAAATATTTAATACCAACTTATGGTAAATATTATAATATTAATTAATAAGTCTATATACATATAAATACAATTATACACTGTAGAGACATATTTCTCCTGACAACGTTTCGGTCAAGTTACATCTTCTTAGCGTCACGAAAGTTAAATAACTTTGCAACTACCCAGTTGTAAAGTAGTCCCTGCACCTCCATATTATGTGTGTTTCGGGAGAACAAAATGTGTTTTACAATGATTTGATATTCGACATCGGTTTCTCCCACAAACAATCGGAACGTACCTATTTCCTATACGCAGATGTGACACGCACCATCTTGTTCGGGGTAAGAAAAAGTGGAAATAGACTTTGCACATTTTTGTAATCGTACGGAAGTAATATCGTGACCCCTCTCACTCCTTTGTAATATTTATTTTATATAATTATATAATTTTATTTTATACTAGCACGACATGTGACCCTGCGCCCACCTGATGGTAAGTGGCGCGCAGGGCCCATTAATGTTAGCAACTGGAATCAGACCCTTATGTCCGACATCAGTCCCTAACACTATGCCGGCTTGACTAGATGCCTTTTCACACTTCGCTTGAAGGACTCTAGGTTATAGGAAAGTGGAAACACAGAGATTGGAAGATAGAGACATCTTTATTGTGCGACAGATATATGAGTCACCAAATTTATAGGTACGCGAAGGGATAGTGACTACGGTATGTGGGTGCATATTCTGACCTGTGCGTGTGGTTCGGTTGCGGAATGGAGAGGAAGGATTTAGGTTATAGAGCTCTTCAGAGCACTCATCATAGTATAGCCGGTAAAACACGCTCAGAGAAGCTACATCTCGGCAATGGAAATAGGTATATTATAGATTCTACAACACCGTTTATAAAGGAAGCTAAAATTAAAGAATTTTATCCCAACCGTATTCCTTTCGGGGTGGTCAGAAACCACGCTTTTAAAGAAACAGATTCACATTTAGCCAACTTTACTATAGGACAAGTGGCAAGCTCGTCGGTATATCTCTATTCGGGAGATTCCACAAATAAATAAAATAAATTATTGTGTCACAACCCCGGCACCTCCGCGTCTAAATCGACGGACTTAACCGCTAGAGCAGCAGTTGCAAAAATTAAAGGAGCTAAAAATGCCATCTCCACATAATGTTATCCACCCCAAAACATGACAATACTTATGCTATGAGTATGACTTCAGCCCCAAACCACAATAAACAGCCATCCCATTGATTTATATCTCTTTCCCCGTCACATATGAATTTTTCATTTCCCTTACATTTCACTATACATTGCTGTTTTAGTTTCAACACGACGCTTATCGCCATTAATGAAACCGTCATTGTAATCAAAATAACATTCTATTAAATTGACTAATCTCATTTGTGGCTTGTTGTACTTTAGAAGGCGAAAATTCAATTTTTATTTAGAACACTAAATCCATGGAATAGAATTGATTATACAACAAAAAAACATGAAATATGTAAACGCAAAAGTTGCGAAAAGCTATCAGTCAATATGTCTTAAGAAAAGTTTTCGAGGTTTTACGAGAGAATAAAGCATAGCGTAAGCGAATAAACTGTTTTGAGTTATTGAATAACTTTAGTCGATTGTCGTAATATTGTTTTACAGCAAAATTATTGTTTTCGGATGACATTTTTTTTAAACAATAGTTAATACGCGCACAATAAATATTTGAAATTAAAAGTATTCCCTAACAGCTAACCTTTGGGAGAATGACAAAAGAGCTTGTGGGGTGTAGAGTTAAAGGGTTTTTTTTTTTATTATTTATTTATTTAAAACTTTATTGCACGAAGTACAAGGCTCGTAGACATTTTCTGACAGCCAAACCTTGGGGATAAATTTGAACTATTATAGGTGCAATGAAAGAAATATAAAAAAAATAGGAAGAAAAATTAACAGCCTAATTATACACTTACATAATATACTGTTATATATACTATAATAATTAACTATGACTAAAAGCAATAACTAACCATGTCAGTGGGTATTTTAATTTAAGTAATATTATTAAGTTCCTAATAAACAAAAAGTAAAGTATCATCACGACCGTTTCCCTTTCGAGGTAGTCAGAAACCACACTTATAAATAAGCGGATTCACATTTAGCCAATCATTGATTCACAAATCTATGATTCATTTCATCATCATTACAGCCCCTAGAACACAGTGTCCTAGACCTCCACTGCTGGAGATGGGCCTTCCAGAACATATATCTGGAGAATTTGGCCTACACTCGCCACGCTGGCCGAGAATATGATGTCAGTGTTTAATGACAATTTATTAACGATTCCACAAGTTGGTATTAGTGGAACCGGGACCGACGACGGCTTTATGCGCTCTCCGAGGCACGAGAACGGTGTTGTAAGTCTATGACAATGTACGTAAGAAAAGTGTATTTCTCATTGGTACATGCCGGGTGGGTTTGAACCGACCTTTGTAGGATTTAAGGAACGCGTTCTTACAACCGAGCTATGATTATAATGTCCGAAATTTTATTTCCTATTTACGCTAATTAATTTCGTTTCTCAAGCTTATATTTTTTTTACCAATACTATTTAGTTGATAATAGTATTGGTAAAAAAAAAGTGTCCAAACGTTAATCCTTTACGCGTTTAAAGAAACATAATTTGGCTACAGTTGGCTGGTTTTAATATGTGATGCCGTGATGATACGTTGCTATAACTACGGTGCTCGTGTACAATTTCTTTGTTCCTGAAAGCTACCTAATACATTGCCGGTTAGCTATTAATGACAATGTTTTAGGCTTAGTATAAGTCAGTAATGGACCCGCACCGCGCCGCAGTGTTATAGCTGAGGAAAGACGTGCCAGGAATCTTTAATAGGTGGAAATGAAGAGTGCGGGGCTCACACAAGTCTCCCTGAAAAACTATAGTCCGTTTCAATACAATACACAATACATGCAAACATACAGGTTTAATAGTTTATAGATAAAGAGGTCCCTGGTTACAAACTACAAATACCATCAGCATCATTAACAATATTCTGACGCATGACCGCTGTATGGACATATTTTAGCCGAGATTTCTGACATCAGCTGGACATTATTTGGAATTAATTTCTACCCAAAGCAAAGTAATATAAATATAAATTACTTATGACATAAAAAAAATATTTGTATAAGGTGTAATAATTTAAATATTAGCCAATTGTATAAGTGCTATAGTAATAGGCATGTAGTCTACCTTAATTCTGACTTGCCTGGTGGGTTACTGCTGTACCAGGTATTGTATTCTCATAGGTACTGATAACTAAATTTAAAAGGTTATTAATTGATCGTTGTGGTGCAGTTCTGTATATGTTTTATTTTGTAAATCTGATATAGCTGAGTTTTCCTTGCAGATTCCTTTCTCAGTCAGATTAAACATTAACAGGTCACTGGAATTTGCTAAGCTACTGGTCTTCTGCTAACAGCTTACTTATTCGACCACTTTGCTGCTTAGTCTTCTACTAGCAGGAGTAGAATCATTCAAAATAATCAAATTAATGACGTTTCATAAATGCCTGTAATAGGTTTACGTGAATAAAGATATTTTGACTTTGACTATATATAATGTATAATTAAATTGTATAAATTGACTAAGAGAACTTGACATTAGCTAGAAGTGTTGGCTTGTAATAATAATATTAAATATCTCTATAAATAGTATATAAATAATCTATGGGCCTTATAGTTGCCCGTAATAAATAATGTATTATTTTTAAAATATTTTTTCTTAATAATTCTTGGTGGCTGTTTATTGTGTGTATGGAAGAAAGAAGAAAAAATGAGGTCTCGGGTTTGCAGCCGACATAGGCTGAGATTAAAAGTTACCCCTATATTTGCGAAATTTCTCTGCCCCATAAAATACTGCCTAATTTGAGATAACGCTCCATCAGATGGACGGATGACCTGAAGAAGGTCGCTGGGGTCTGTCAAGAAATCTTTATTCACGTACTCGTGAACAAATTACGGGCATTTGCACACATAATTATTTTAAATAACTTTAAATGTGTTTACTTCTGCTAGTAGAAGACGAATCAACAAAGTGGGTCAAAGAGTACCTAAGCTGTTAGCATAAGAGCAGCAGTTTCCAGTGACCTGTTGATGTTTAATCTAAGAAAGTAATCTGCAAGGAAAACTCATTATATTATTTCAAATTAAAACTAATACGGAATTAACAACACAAAATAATTAAATAGCTTATACTTAATTATTATGAAATGAGTACCTAGTACAGAGATATCCCACCATGTCAGAATTTAAATAGATATTTGAATAAGTGTAGAAAAAAATATATATTCAACAGTGGAGAGACACAGGCTGATGATCATAATGATGAAACATGAAATTATATAATGGTTTTTTAAATATATTATAAAAAAATATATACGAGTATATATTATAAACTGATTTTTTAATTAGATATAAATTAGCGGGTAATTATAAATTTTGTTGCTTCAAAACTTTGGAGATGCTGGGGATTGAACCCAGGGCCTTTCACATGCAAAGCGAACGCTCTACCACTGAGCTACATCCCCGGTTATAAAGTTGTATAAAAAATATCATTACATAGTTAGTTAACACTAAATAAGGTATTAATTAGAAATAAATTAACTGTTAATTATATATATATTATTTCATAAAAAATTTGGAGATGCTGGGGATTGAACCCAGGGCCTTTCACATGCTAAGCGAACGCTCTACCACTGAGCTACATCCCCGGTTATAAAGATGTATGAAAATTATCATTACATAGTTACTTAACACTAAATAAGGTATTAATTAGAAAGAAATTAACGGTTAATTATAAATATTATTTTATTAAAATTTTGGAGATGCTGGGGATTGAACCCAGGGCCTTTCACATGCAAAGCGAACGCTCTACCACTGAGCTACATCCCCGGTTATAAAGTTGTATGAAAATTGTCATTACATAGTTAAAACTAAATAAGGTTTTAATTAGAAAGAAATTAACTGTTAATTATAAATAATATTTTATTAAAATTTTGGAGATGTTGGGGATTGAACCCAGGGCCTTTCACATGCAAAGCGAACGATCTACCACTGAGCTACATCCCCGGTTATAAAGTTGTATGAAAATTGTCATTATATAGTTAACACTAAATAAGGTATTAATTAGAAATAAATTAACTGTTAATTATAAATATTATTTCATTAAAATTTTGGAGATGCTGGGGATTGAACCCAGGGCCTTTCACATGCAAAGCGAACGCTCTACCACTGAGCTACATCCCCGGTTATAAAGTTGTATGAAAATTGTCATTACATAGTTAAAACTAAATAAGGTATTAATTAGAAAGAAATTAACTGTTAATTATAAATAATATTTTATTAAAATTTTGGAGATGTTGGGGATTGAACCCAGGGCCTTTCACATGCAAAGCGAACGATCTACCACTGAGCTACATCCCCGGTTATAAAGTTGTATGAAAATTGTCATTATATAGTTAACACTAAATAAGGTATTAATTAGAAAGAAATTAACTGTTAATTATAAATATTATTTCATTAAAATTTTGGAGATGCTGGGGATTGAACCCAGGGCCTTTCACATGCAAAGCGAACGCTCTACCACTGAGCTACATCCCCGGTTAAAAAGTAATATGAAAACTGACATCACATACTTTGTTTAAACTAAATAAGGTATTAATTAGAAATAAATTAACTGTTAATTATAAATATTATTTTTTAAAATTTTGGAGATGCTGGGGATTGAACCCAGGGCCTTTCACATGCTAAGCGAACGCTCTACCACTGAGCTACATCCCCGGTTATATAGCTGTATGAAAATGTACATTATATAGTGTGTTAATACTAAATAATAATAGATATACATTAGCAGTTAATTATAAAGCAGTCAGCCTTAATCAGAATGTGGTAGCCAGACCCAATGGGAACTACCTTGACCACAATAAGATGAAGATGCGGAAGCTGTAGTGCCGTGTATATTTATATTATATATATTTTAGTTTTTAAGGTATATATCTATGGGCCTTTTGTAGATTAATTTTATTGCCTGAAAATAAAGATTATTATTATTTACAACTTTGGAGATGCTGGGGATTGTACCCTGATACAAAAGTTATTGAAAAATCCATTCATATTTTTTTATTTATTTTAAATACTTTATTGCACCATAATTGTAGGTACATAGGCGGGCTTAATGGACATGTATTTTCAAAAGCAACAATTTGCTCGTTAAGAACTATTGTTTCAATATAAACATTGTCTTGTTAATATTTATGTAGCTGAATTCTATATTATTATAGTTTAGCTCTATTCAGAAGCGTTTATCTAAACCGGCATCGGGATTCTCTTTCTTTAGCCGTAGATGTTATATAACATTATTTTTATTAGAAAACACTATTAATCACTATCAGAGTAGCCAAATTCCATATTTGAATATTTTTGTTTTTATGCACTAAACATAATCTCCGTTTTATTCTCTATGTATTGATAAAGACCTTTTTGTAACATTCGAATAATCTTAACAAATTTCATGTATTTTGGCCTTTAAGAAAAACTATAAGTTTATTTTACAAAACGTTTTTTGTTGTTTCCCAAAACCATATACAATTTACATATCGTCACTTAGCAAACAATACCGCGTAAGTGAATTTTTCTCTTTAGTGGCTCTTTTTTCAGGGGAGTAAAAAACTATTTTCTAATTAGCGATATTTATGCATATATTGAACATACAGCACCTATTACTAATTATACATATAGACCAAAAGGTTTCTTAAATTCAATAAAAAACTGTTTTTCACAACTCTGCAAATTTAGACAAATAAAAGTTTATTTGCAAGTGCGCGGTATTGTTTTCGAAGCGATAATATAGAACTGAAGAGCTGAATTCGTAAACTAACACTGTGTAAGGTTTTTAACACCGAGTAGCGACACTGGCCTTTCGAAAAGGTTCCGGGTTCCAGTCAATGTCAAAGTGACTAATACCATTAGTAAATAAATATAGGTAGCTAATAATCTGTGAAATACGCAACAAAACTCAAAATAATATTGTCATTTGGTTGAGATACTAATAATATACCAAATATGCATTCAGTGGTGATAATATTTCAAGAGACAATTTTGACAGTGCCATTTACCTTGTAAATCGTTTGTGAATGTTGGTGTCGTGTAACTACACTGATAGCGTCAGAACTCTACGCGGGGTTTCGAAAACGGATGCGGCTCGGGCGCAGCGACGATATGCTCGGCTAAACTCTAAAACTGACAGTAAATAAAGCAATCCACAATCTTGACAATCTAACATTAGCGCTTAAAAAAATAGACTATCGCCGCAGAACTGTTTAAATATCTGTTTAAATGTCACAATCACATTGACATGGAACTAAAGTGACAAAACACAAAATAAACTAGGGATTCGTTTAGTAAAGACTGACATCAAACCGCTTCTGTAAGGAAATTAATTACATTAATCTTATCCTATATATGGTAAGGTCAATTTACGCTCTGCCTCCGTGGTCTAGCGGTTAAGTCCGTGGATTTAGACTCGGGAGGTACCAGGTTCGATTCCTGGTCGGGACACAAAATATGTATTTATGTAAATAAATACATATAATTAATATTTAATTTATTTGTGATATTTCTCGAGTTTGGTACGCTGGAGACATCGACGAGCTTGCCACATTTCATGATTGGCCTATAGTAAAGTTGGCTAAATGTGAATCCGCTTATTTATAAGCGTGGTTTCTGACCACCCCGAAAGGGAAACGGTCGTGATGATACTTTTTTTCAATTTACGCCAAAATGTTGACAAAATTATGTTGTTGTAATAACGCGGACTATAGGTGGGGGTGGGCAGGCGGCACGTCCCAAGCACGTGACCGGCATCAGCAGCCTCACTGTACCGGCTGTATCGATTTCAGGAACCACCTGAAAATTACAAAATACTCGGCTTTAAGAAAACACGAAATACAGCTTGAAAAATAATAATTGTATTCAGTCAAACCCACGCGGCCAAAATATGCATCTCCCATATCCTATACACTATCCCTACGCTTACATATAAATCTGTCGCACGCTAAAGATGAAGAGGTGGATATCAAAATCAAATTATTTATTTCCTTAGGTTATTTTGTAACAAGTTGGATATTGTCACCACTAAAATAATATAAAACAAAAACATAAAAAAAAAATAAACAAACATAAGTTAGGTAATCATGGTTGGACCGTAACAGGTAATAATCCAGATTTATGTGTGTTATAATAGCATTAATGTCATAAGCAAGGTAATGGTAACTTAATAACTACTTAATATAAGATTGTGGCTGTAAATAGGCCGTGTCAACTAAATATAAATTCGTGGCTGTAAAAAGGCCGAGTCAGCTTACAATCTAACAATAATAATAAATATCAAATCTTAATACTAGTTCGTGGCTGTATACAGGCTGTGTCATCTTACAATGTAAATAATAATAATATGTCAATTAAACATTATATTAAACTTTCGTATGCTTAACCCGAGTAGTAAATCCAGTCGTGTACTAACAAACTCATTACGCAGTAGTGGCCGCAAATCTCTGGAACAGCTTACCAATTGAAATTCACCCAACGAACCAATGTTCAAAAAGATGGTGTAAAGTTAAAGAGTTCCTCACAACTTATACCAACACCCGGATTCTCTGACGTATCCTCAATCCCACCTTTACTCAAGCATTCCTTCCAGCTGTCAAACGGCTTCCCTCAAGTGATCCTCTAAATCTTAGGTGTAAACTATCCAAACCCCGAAAGGCATAAATGTTAACATTTTAAATATTTACATGTACCAATGAGAAATACACTTTTCTTAAGTACATAAAAAAAAAACATTTTTCATTGATTTACAACGCCACAGTTCCCGTGCCTCGGAGAACACGTTGAGCCGTCGGTCCCGTTTCCACTAATACCAGCTTGAGGAATCGTTAAAAAATATCATTAAAAAATGACATCATATCCTCGCCAACCCGTTTGGTCAGCGTAGTAAAGTATCATCACAACCGTTTCCCTTTAGGGGTGGTCTTTTAATAAGCGGATTCATATTTAGCCAACTATCAATTAAATATTAATTAAATATATTTATTTACATTAATAAACATTTTTGTGTCCCGACCACGAATTGAACCCGGTACCTCCGAGTCTAAATCCACGGACTTAATTGCTAGACCACGGAGGCAGTTTCAGCGTAGTGTAGCCCAAATTCTCCAAATATATGTTCTGGAAGGCCCATTCAGTTGAGGTTTGATAGCGGAGTGTGCATAGTAGAGCCTACAATACAACACTTACAGGTACATTACCGAAAGGAAACTAATAGTTATAAAATATATTCTTTAAAGATAGAAAACTGTAGTCACGTCGACTTATTGATCTGCCGACGACGTGACCAACGCCCTTTTGCCCTTTGCTACGAAAGCCCATACAACACGTACGAAATGTTTTAACAGCTCCAAACCATCGATTACTGAATGAATTTGATGATCCCGACTTGTGACGCCATTACACCTTTAAGTGCTGCCTCCGTGGTCTAGCGGAAAGTCCGTGGATTTAGACTTCGGGTTCGATTCCTGGTCGGGACACAAAAATATTTATTAATATAAATAAATACATTTAATTAATATTTAATTTATGTGTGATATTTCTCAAGTTTGGTACGCTGGAGACATCGACGACCTTGCCACTTGTCATGATTGGCCTATAGTATTTTATTTTATTTTATACATAATTGCACAAAGACCAAGGCGGGCTTTAATGCCGCAAGACATTTTATCATAGCCAACCATTAGGATAACTTTAAACACTTTAAGCGTGGTTTCTGACTACCCCGAAAGGGAAATGTTCGTGATGATACTATATTACCTTTAAGTTACAAATTAATATTAACAATTACACCCGTATTCTTGGACGTAGTAATGAGGACGTGCTTTGGTGTGGGACGCTACGTGCGTCGACACCCTCGCCGCGTCGCATCTCAGGGGGACAGCGCATAAAGCGAGGGCCGCGGCGGAAAATGTCCAGCAAGTATGTAAGTATATTAAAAAAATACTTTCAGCGGGGAAATGCAGCCAGCGTTCTTGCCACCATTCCACGCGGACGGGACTTATATCCCTAGCCTTAGTATTAATATTACTTTATATTTTGTAAAAAAAATAATTGAATAAATAACTTATATTTTATAAGTTACAAATATTTAGACAAGTGTTTTTATTACTAAACTAAGTGATTGCAGATTTTGTTTAACTATATAACCGGGGATGTAGCTCAGTGGTAGAGCGTTCGCTTTGCATGTGAAAGGCCCTGGGTTCAATCCCCAGCATCTCCAAAATTTCAATTAAATAATATTTATAATTAACAGTTAATTTATTTATAATTAATACCTTATTTAGTGTTAACTAACTATGCAATGATAATTTTCATACAGCTTTATAACCGGGGATGTAGCTCAGTGGTAGAGCGTTCGCTTTCATGTGAAAGGCCCTGGGTTCAATCCCCAGCATCTCCAAAATTTTAACGAAACAATATTTATAATTAACTGTTAATTTATTTCTAATTAATACCTTATTTAGTGTTATCAAACTATGTAATATAATTTTTCATATAACTTTATAAGCGGGGATGTAGCTCAGTGGTAGAGCGTTCGCTTTGCATGTGAAAGGCCCTGGGTTCAATCCCCAGCATCTCCAAAATTTTAACGAAACAATATTTATAATTAACTGTTAATTTATTTCTAATTAATACCTTATTTAGTGTTATCAAACTATGTAATATAATTTTTCATATAACTTTATAAGCGGGGATGTAGCTCAGTGGTAGAGCGTTCGCTTTGCATGTGAAAGGCCCTGGGTTCAATCCCCAGCATCTCCAAAATTTCAATTAAATAATATTTATAATTAACAGTTAATTTATTTATAATTAATACCTTATTTAGTGTTAACTAACTATGCAATGATAATTTTCATACAGCTTTATAACCGGGGATGTAGCTCAGTGGTAGAGCGTTCGCTTTGCATGTGAAAGGCCCTGGGTTCAATCCCCAGCATCTCCAAAATTTTAACGTAACAATATTTATAATTAACTGTTAATTTATTTTTAATTAATAACTTATTTAGTGTTATCAAACTATGTAATATAATTTTTCATATATCTTTATAAGCGGGGATGTAGCTCAGTGGTAGAGCGTTCGCTTTGCATGTGAAAGGCCCTGGGTTCAATCCCCAGCATCTCCAAAATTTTAACGTAACAATATTTATAATTAACTGTTAATTTATTTTTAATTAATAACTTATTTAGTGTTATCAAACTATGTAATATAATTTTTCATATAACTTTATAAGCGGGGATGTAGCTCAGTGGTAGAGCGTTCGCTTTGCATGTGAAAGGCCCTGGGTTCAATCCCCAGCATCTCCAAAATTTTAACGAAACAATGTGTATAATTAACTGTTAATTTATTTCTAATTAATACCTTATTTAGTGTTATCAAACTATGTAATATAATTTTTCATATAAATTTATAAGCGGGGATGTAGCTCAGTGGTAGAGCGTTCGCTTTGCATGTGAAAGGCCCTGGGGTCAAAATCCAATTTTTGTATGTTTTGTATAAGATATATTTGAAAATGATATATGTTATAAGGTAATTCGCAGTTAGTGTGGTGCTGCCCCGGTTTTAAAAACGCTTTCTTTAAAACAAAAAAAGGCACGCGGTTCGAAACCCGGCATGTACCAAAGATAAACACACTTTTCTTACGTACATTTGTCATAGATTTACAACCACCGTTCCCGTGTCTCAGTGCTTTTGGAAAGCACGTTAAGTCCATGTTCTACTAATACCAGCTTGTGGAATCGTTAATAAATTGTCATTAAAATTGACATTAAACCCTCGCCAAGCCGCCTGGCCAGCGTGGCGAGTGTAGGCCAAACTATCCAACAAATTTATTTTCGAATGCCCATCTCGAACAGTGGAGGTCTTGGACTCTGTGTCCTAAGGGCTGTGATGAAAAATTATATAGCTTCGTTTATTTTAGTCTTTAATATCCAAGTTTTCTTTGATTACACAAGTTATTAAAAAGCAGATTTTCTAACAACAATATTCCATAAAACACGTAACATGCTGTCTCAAACTATTTGATGTCCAAATGCATCAAAAAGAGATTTAAGATTTGACTAACATGCAATTGATCGGGCATTCAAATTGAAAAAAATAAATATTTATGGACCTGCTTAGGCCAGCGTGGTAGATTATGACTGACCTATGGGTGAAGTCATAAGTATATACCTTACAGCAGTAAGGTATTATTGATTTATATTTTTATATATATTTTAATCTTTATTACACTATATACAGGGTGCGCCAGAGAAATTTACTTATTTGAAAGGTCATTAAAAACAAGGGACGGACTAAATGCCGCTAGCCAACCTTAGATTATCATATCAATACCAGATCATGTAATATAATAGTAAATTATAATATCATATCATATGATATTGACTACTCCGTGGTCTAGTGGTAACAAACATTGCCGTGAACTCGGGAGGTCGTGGGTTCGATTCCCACCGGGGGCAAGTTGTACATTGTATAATTTGTCTCGGTCTGGGTGTTTATATGTATAATATGTATATATTTACAAAAAAAAAAAAGTATAATATGTAGTTTATCAACCATCTAGTTTCCGTAACACAAGCTTACCGCTTACCACGGAAATTAGATGGCGCTGTGTGACCTGTCTGGAAATATTTATTTATTTATATACACTAATATTACTCGTATAGCATGGACTCGGAGGTACTGGGTTCGATTCCTGGTCGGAATACAACAATTTATTTAATTTATTTCTCGAGATTGGTATTCTGGAGACTTCGACGAACTTGCCACTTGTCATGATGGGCCTATAGTAAAGTTGGCTAAATGTGAATCCGCTTCTTTAAAAGCTGACCCCTCCGGAAGAAATACATTTGTGATGATACTTTACTTTTTGTAAAGTATTTTAATATACTTAAAGTGGATTTCATTCGTATAATGCTCTTGGACATATGTTATACTATTACATAAGATTTATGTAATAGTAATAATAATGTTTTCGATTTACCTAAAGTCTCCCAGGCAGAAAATGTCAAGCGACATTAAGTCACGCCTTGGTATATTTTGTGAAATAAAGATTTAATAATTTCGTTCTAAAAGCCCGATCCTTGCAATAGTCAATGCATTTTCATTTTAAGTAATACAATACAATTTTCTTGGACATATGTGGACACTGGACACCATTAGATGGGCAAAAAACTTGAGGGAACAACCTAATGATGTTGTGTCGCAGTTTTTTCTGACACTCGCTCATAAATCATAGATTAGCTTCATAACTGAGAAATACTCATTCGAGATTGTGACGTGTTATTTTTTAAAAATCCTACTATAAACCTAGCTGTAACGATTATATTAGATGCGGCTAAGGAATAGATATTGTTGGCTGCAATCGACATCCTTTGCCTTGCACATATATAAGATGTCAGTGTAGATTTTGACATTCTTCACTTTTCAAGGAGTCCTTCGCGCCATTTTGCGCTGACATGTTAAGTGCAAATTTTTGTTTTGTAAATTTATTTACTGTGAACATTGTTGGTCAAAAGTGGTGTTGTTTTGTTTAATAATGTTCTACAATGTGAATAGTTATAGAAAACGATAAATTGGACTTTGAATATGGGGCAGTTACAGTTTATTTTTTGCGGTTTTCCCGCGCTGTCAACTCCCATATTTTACCCGACGTGTTTAAGCTAATAATACCGCGAGTGACTCCAAGAAAAGCATCAAATTCTGCAGCATCTGGAATTTGATGATGACCTTATTAACTCATGAAAAAGAAAGATATATTACGTCAGACTTGGCTGTATGGGCTAGACCCTTTGCCTTCCCTATCATCTCATTCATCATTCATCGGGAGAAGAGAATAAAAAAAAAAACACTTCAAAATCAGACTGTGAGCAATGCGCTGCTAAATTAACTAATTAAATAGTATAAATTGGCTTACGACCCTCCCTTATATAATTGTAAAGTCTTTCTCTTTGTGTTAACTTCATTTTACTTCATATAATTAACTTCTATTTTTTTATGGCAACCTAACCTAACTCCAGTCAAGCCTTGCCACTTATCATGATTGGCCTAGTAAAGTTGACTAAATGTGAATCCGCTTCTTTATAAGCGTGGCTTCGTTCGTGGTCGTTGATGATACTTTTTTATAATTTTATATTAAGTACCTTTTGTTTTGTTGTAAAATAGCAAAACTACTCGCATCTAAAGGTATAATCATCATCACAGCTAGGACACATAGTCCTAGACCTCGACTATTGGAGATGGGCCCTACAGAAATTTCTGGAGAATTTGGCCTACACTCGCCACTCTGGCCAGACGGGTTGGCGAGAGTCTGAGATGTCATTTTTTTATGGCAATTTATTAACAATTCCACAAGACTGCCTTAACGTGCTCTGCGAAACACGGGAACGGTGGTTTTGTAAATTTATGACAAATGTATGTAAGAAAAGTGCATTTCTTATTTGGTACATGCTAGGGTTTAAGCGCTCTTTGCGATGTTAAGGGAGGCGTTCTTACAACCAAGCCAAAGCTCCATAATGTATAATAGTAACGCTTTTAAACAGTACGGTATGGAATGATTGCCTTGTGATTTAAGGTAAAGATGCTTCGCGCAGTTTTTCTGAGACGATTAAGTCGAATCCTATTAAGTATTGGGTTATTCAACAAAAGGGTATTGAAGAATTTAACTCCAAAACCACATAAATAAAACTGCATTTTCCCGACACAAGAATGTCCGAAACAAATCAAATCCGAAGCCAAAAATTCTTGAACAGAAATTCAAAAGGCGGGCCGCTATCCATCGACAATTGGCATCTTTGTCAAAGGTTTTAATAAGTTTCTTCGTACTGTTCGATCATCGTCCACTAGTTTTTACAGCAGTGTTATCGGCCCAATTAGGGTTGCCAGATTAAATATCATTTTATACGAGCATAGCTGTTTAGAGACTTTGTTTTGAAGTTATCCTGTTCCAAGCAGGATTTAAATGTGTTTAAAATAAAGACAGTAATGTTTCTCCGTCTTTTACGCCCATATTACTAGTCTGATTTAGATGAAAGGATAATTTATTAATCTTAAATTAGCAAAGGTTTTGCGTATTGTCGGCATTAGGGTTGTATGCAGGCAAGTAGTGTTTCTTAATTTTGATGTGCTTGGTAGTGTACCGGTGTACCACGTATTGTAATCTTATAGGTACCTACTCATATCTTAATTTAAAAGGTTATTTATTTATCGTTGTTGTGTAATTATGTACCTATATATTTTATTTTGTAAATCAGATATACCTTTTTCTTGCAGATTCCTTTTTCAGTCTTATTAGTAATTATTAATAACAATGATTCTAATTTTACTATAATCTAAAAACAAAAATATTTCACAAGGTCAAACGACCTTATGTCAAAAATAGCTTTAATTATGTCATTGTCTCAGTCGGTCGAAATGAAAATACTTTATTTATCGCAATAATTATAATGGTTAAAAAATATATGAAACATACATGCGAGTATATACAGGTGTGGCGATAAATAGGTGGTTAGCTCAGCATACGCCATATGTTGAGTGAGTCACGGGTGGAAGGAACCCTAAAATGTACAGTTTATATATATGTTTAACAAATGAGAATAAAATATATAACAAATAAAAAAACGTTCATTGACCCAGTTAACTTAAATCTATTACATTTTCATATGCTCAATGACCTGCTGGTAGCAACCGTGCCGCAGGTCGAAGCATACGATTTTGTTCGTCTGGTCGACAGCAAATACAATTTGTTTTATTTTCAAACAACAGCACAAACTTACAAACAAAATAATTGTGAATTAAACATTAACAGGTCTCTGGAATCTGCTAAGCTGCTAGTTATTTGGACCACTTTGCTGCTTAGTCTTCCACTAGCAGTAGTAGAATCTTTCAAAATAATTTAACGTGTCACGAATGCCTCAAAAAAACGATTTTTTTTAAAATAAAGTATTAATTACCGTTCGTGCTATACTCGTAGGTATATTGAGTATGTTTAGTCATAATATAGTTATTCTGTAATTGGCAAGGTTTTAAATATTAATTTTGTAGTTCTGGAAAAAGTCGATGGCAAGAGGATGCGTGGTAGGTCTTTGATGAGATGGGCTGACCAGGTTATAGCAGCAATGGATCACCCCCTACATGAGTGCTCCAGGAAGGCTGCAGTTCGAGACGAGTGCCGACGGCTGTTAAGCGTGCCACTGACACTCAAGTGACGACCACAACCACTCTGCCAAGAGTGTAGCGACTAAGAAGAAGAAGAAGTATTATGTTTAAATGTTAATAATAATTAGTAAATTTAAAAATAATATATTCTGTGATGATGAATAAATAAAGCTATGTATCATTACAGCCCTTAGAAAACAGAGTTCTAGCCCTTCACTGCTGAAGATGGGCCTTCCAGAATATATTTTTAAAGAATTGGACTACACTCAATCGTAATTTACAGCAAATGCAATTCGCAGCCTCGTATTTTCTATATTCCTATATGCTGCCGAAACCTGGCCCCTTAAAGCATCTGATCAAAGCCGCGTCGACGCCTTTGAGATGTGGTGCTGGAGGCGTATATTGCGCATTCTGTAGTCTTTAGTCCTTGAGTATTTTGGTCATATAGCTCGAAAAAGGTCTGCCAATCTGGAAAAGCTGGTGATCACGAGCAAAATTGAAGGAAAGAGGCGCCGTGGTCGAAGCCCTATACGTTGGTCTGACTAGATCCGCACCACATTTAACACCCCAGTTCACAATGCGCTGCATGTCGTCGTGTATAGACCTGGCATCGTCCGAGACAAAGTGATCCGTGGAAGTGATCACGACCCTCAGCATTGAGGAAAACGACGCAAGGAGGAGGAGAGACTACACTCGCAGAGAGAAAAAATAAATATTTTCTGGCAATACATTAACTTTACCTGGCATCCCTAATTTCATTGCTCGAAACTTTACGACCATAGCTTTATCTGCACAGAGTTGAAAATTCATAAGCACTTTTATTAGCTTATGAAAGCAGTTGGGTATTTGATGTAATGGAAAACCACCGCCCGGTTAACTGATAAATCTTAGGATTTACGCGCCAATATAATCAGTTTTTACGAATACAATGCTATGTCACTACGTCTCTACTACGAGTTGGTGGAAGTGTGCTAGGATGGGTAATGGTTCATCATTACAGCCCCTAGAACACAGTCCTAGACCTCCACAGCTGGAGATGTGTCTTCCACAAATTTCTGCAGATATTTTATAGAGAGAATATTTTTTTAATGACAATTTAAAAAGTATTACACACGTTAGTATTAGTGGAACCGAAACCGACCGCTTAACGTGCTCTCCGAGCCACGGAAATGGTGGTGTCGTAAATCTCATCGATTTAATTTTTTCATTACCCTAGAACACAGCATCCTAGACCTCCACTGTTGGAGATGGACCTTCCAGAACATATATTTGGAGAATTTGGCCTACACTCACCAAGCTGGCCAGATGGGTTGGCGAGGATACTATGTCATTTTTTTATGATAATATTTTAACATTCTACGAGTTGGGATCAGTGGAACCGGGACCGATGGCTTAATGTGCTCTACGAGGCACGGACAGTGTAAAAAGTGAGAAAGGCGTTCTTACAACCGAGCCACCACTGTTCGTATAGATTTACTTAATAACAATTAGTTATGGTAAATAAAACCTTTATTGGGTTTTAAGGAAATCATTCATACAACAAGCCACCACCGCTCAATGGTAATGATTATTGGTAAGAAATACGGATAAATAACTAATTCGTTTTTTATGAAGTTACGATAGTATAGTGCAGACGGTTACAAAGGAAGTTGTTAAAATAAAATAATTCACTTAACATAAGAACTAAAAGCTTTCTATAAAGAAATTATTCCAAGGTTCATAGACGTCTCTGGTTACAATACTGATTTTTTATTTTTCTAAGTTTTTTTTATTTAGGTTGAATTTAGATTTTGTTTTATTGCATTGCATCAAATTGCATTGCGTTGTATTGCATCAAAGCACAACTACAAATAAATCTCACTTGCCTTCGTGTTTAAAAACGCATGTAAGATTTTTCAACTTTCCTTTTCACACGATTTTGTCCCGTAGTATAGTAGGTATTAGGGGATAGAATAGCATGTGGTTGTAATAGGGGTTTCAAAGAAAAGTGACAACTGGCGAGACCACTTCTTGCAAGTTGATCCACTTATTTTGTCCATACTAAGACAATGTATTCGACGAATTTGCGATGATCTGTAAAAACATCCAGTCTCTGAGAACACAATTATACATTTTATTTTGCACTAATAAGCGTAAAGTGTAAGGGGGATTTATGTACTTGTCGTCTTTATAGACGATACAAGTAAGTATTCCTTAACGCTTATTTAAAATCTAGTTTTGCATTTCGTTCACGTAAATCTGGTTGGTATAAGATTTTAAATAGGTAGGTCCGAGTATACAGGATTAAATGAAAAAAAAACAAAAAACATTTAAATAAACTATTAAGCTTTTGAGCAATGATTTTAATTGTATTGGACGCACTATAGTAGCACTATAATAAAATATGTAAAATGGGTAAATATAATTTATTTTCTCTCGTAAAAAAGGGGTAATGTATAATTATTAAGAAATAATAATAATAAAGAAATAAATAATAATATTGAGGAATTGATAAAAAAAATAAAGCAACTTCGCGCCATTTCAAGGACATGTCAAGTTCAAGTTAATGTTTTGTAAATTACTTTACTATGGGTACTGTTAGTCAAAAGTGGTGTTTTTTTAATTAATAATGTGAATAGTTACGAAATACTATAAATTTGACTTTATATATACTTATGGGACACAAATTGTAGTTTATTTTTTTCGGTGAAGTGTGTGGACGATAATGTCGTGAGAGTTAATAAATAATAAAATATATTTTAATATTTTAAAACCATTTTCATCAGTATATGTTTAGTTTGATAACCTATTTACATATATCATTTTCTTGCGGCTGCGGTCGAGGACCGTTTTCGCATCTAGTTTTTTTTCTCCGAAAATCGGTTGCGTTTCGTTTTCACCAAATTAATAAAGGCTAAACTATTACTAATAAACTAAATACATAGTTGAATATGTCGCATCGATCAATTTGGACATCTTCGCGATGTCATAATTCAGAGATTGCGACTAACAAATATCGTTTTGTCGTGCGATAATGTAATCAACCGATTTCGTAGTATTCTGACAGCTTAATTTGTACATAGGGTTAGAGTTGTCCATGTAGACAAATGTATACATCAAATATGTACAACAGATATAATTTAAGCCTTGGATTTAGGTGCGCATAGCTCTCGGACGAAAACCGAAAACCTCTCATTACACACAACAAAGCTCGAATCTTTTATAAAAACCGCTCGACTCCAATCGAGTATTCGATTTATCCGAGAGATTTCCGATCGACCGTATCGATCTAAAGGAATCCAATTCGTATTGTCACAATGCCTATATACATGGGTAATTGTATATAATTGGGGTTTCTCGAGAACAATGAGGCAAAATTACTCTGCCAGTGAAATAATTACGGGTGTTTTTGCACTTGGAACGGGGTGCTTCGACCAGACGGCTTTTGTCTTTGACATTAGGCGCGATACACACTCGACAGACGAACACTCGGCGAACATATTTTTTTTATCATCATATTAAATTATCATTATCTTTACGCCATTTCCCCTGCGTGTCACGTACATTGCTGTAACCTTGGTGAGCCTCAGTCATAAAATTATATTTTAAAATAGTAATTATTATAAAACATTTTTACTATTTCATATTTCTTTCTTTTAATTGTTGTTTTTTTTAAACTGTGTTTTACAATTTTTATTTTGTTATTCTTTTATTATTGAGCTGATATTTGTAAATAAAAAAAAAATACGAGTATCATCACGACCGTTTCCCTTTCGTGGTGATCAGAAACCACGCTTATAAATAAGCGGATTCACATTTAGCCAACTTTAGTATAGGCCAATCATGACAAGTGGCAAGTGGCAAATGTCTCCAGCGTACCAAACTCGAGAAATATCACAAATAAATTAAATACTAATTAAATGTATTTATATACATTAATAATAATTTTTGTGTCCCGACCAGGAATCGAACCCGGTACCTCCGAGTCTAAATCCACGGACTTAACCGCTAGACCACAGAGGCAGTTAAAAAAAAAAAGACGTGTCATCTTATAATCTAAATAATAATAAAGATATGTCAATTAAACATAAATTCATAGCTGTAAAAGGCCGTGTCATCTTATATTCTAATAGAATTAATGTTATTTATATTCGTAGCTGTAAACCCTCCTATGGCGTTTATAATATTATGGATTTACGAAGATCAACGGGAGTTTGGTTGTACTGGTTAGGAGTTCTAAGATGAATTTATTCCCCTAATACCTATACCCTAAGGTGGGACTTTCAAAGTACTTCTGCTGGTGCTGCGGTGGAACAAGCGCAGATCAGCAAGCGTCAGAAATACAAAACGAATTGCAATAGTCACTTATTTTACATTATTCATTTACATTATTATCATATTTACATTTGTTTACGTTATTATTTGTAGTATTATTTAAATATACGTATATAAATATTTATATATAATCATCGACGAGCTTGCCACTTGTCATGATTAGCCTATAGTAAAGTTGGCTAAATGTGAATCCGCTTATTTATAAGCGTGGTTTCTGACCACCCCGAAAGGGAAACGGTCGTGATGATACTTTACTTTTTTACTTTTATTTAAATATATTTGTTTGTTAACCTCAATGAGCTGACATGGCCTTTTTACAGCCACGAATTTAATATTAAGTATCTAGCTGTAAGTAAAAACAAATTCCTCGTTTATGGCAACAATGTTTTAGTTATAATTATTGTATTGATGTTAGGTTCGGTCCAGCCATGGTCAATGGTAATATTTTTTATTTGTTTTTATTATTATTTTTTATTTATTGGCTTGTATGTATTGACAATATCCAAGTGTTACGTGCTAACCATACGGAAATAAATTATTTTGATTTTGATTGAAGAAAATTAAAACATAAAAACCAAATATTTATGAGCATTCGTGTTGTATAAATAATACTCCGTTTTATTTTAATTCTATAATTATAGTGGTGTTATCACCATTTTTTTTTTCAGAAAGTACATACTCGTACAGCCTACTGTAAAGTCGGTAACAATGTGTAAAAACCGTAGGATTTGTGACGTGTTATTTTTATTTATTGCTACAATAGCAGCTAAGCGATGCAAAAAGGTAGCTGCAGCTAGTAAGCTGCAAGCTTATTAATCAATATACAACTTTATTTCTTATTACAATTTTAAAACTGAAGTTCGCAGCTTACGTTCTCGCACACTCGTTTTTCACGCAATGTATTCGCATCTTTATTCGAAGTATCGATTAGCAATCGTATAGGAACGAATATAATCGAGTGCAAGATAATTGTGGTAGATAACGAGTTGCGGGATTATGATTGTCGTCGTTGTTACTTAGTATTTCCTCTTCTTAGGTGTGTTTTTTAAATATTTAGCAACAATCTTGCAAAACTGATTGTTTTTTAGTCCGCATACTCGTAGTACCTATTATAATAAGCAAAATATACAAATCTTTTTGAAATAAATATTATTATTACGTAGTAAAATACAACCAACGTAAATAATTAGAAAAAATACCTAAAATATGCAAAGTAAAATTTATTAAGCAATGCACAAAACTTCGTATTCCTAGGTAACAATATTTTTTATCAAGCAATGATATTCAATATACTGCGAAAACATTAATAAAGAGCAAATATTTAATTAAAAAAAAAACTACATATTAAAAAAAAACACTTAACTTACGATGCAGAGAAGTTTTCCTAAAAATATCGCCACTCATGCTGAGCCTAATCAAGTAGGTAACGAAAGGTCGACGATCACGCGAACGTTTACTAACGTAATTCTTTCCCTCTCTATTTCGTCGCTCAACTATGAGTAAGATCAATTAATAATAACACTTACGGCCTGTTGCAGAAAGCGTGATTAACATATTCTATGAACAACATTTTGATATATTCCACGTGGTTGGTAGTTAGTTTGTCAGTTTGGGTATTTAAGGCAATGGACATGCTTCATAGACATACGTTAAACATGTCAAAAGATAATCATTCTTTCGGCAACCGGCCGTATAACACGCAGTCTTTAGGTATTTATCATCATAGATATCGTGATTTTCATATGCGGCCTTATTCACCATACAGTAGTGTTTTGTTTTTCGGATAATGATTTATATTTTAAAAAAAAAGTTTTTTATTACAAAAAGGGTTTCTATCAATGATACCCGAGACCAAAAGAATATTTGCTCTTTTGAGAATTACGCGCAGTATAACAACACTGGGTAAGAAGCCAAACGGAATGAGAATCAAAGCTAGGCCAATCGTCTAAAAAATTACAGTCTTTAACAGAACATTGCGGTTACGGTTGTTTTTGAAAGAAACAAAGATAAAAAAGTTAAGATAAAACACAAAAAACATACCAAAACACAAACAGTAATTTTAACAAGATAGTATGGTGACAAATAGTAAATCACCTCAGCAATAAGTTGCAACAATGGGTCACAGACCTGATTTTCAGTTGATCTTTCACAATAAAACATTAAATACATAACAAATATACTTAAACATAAAATATTTTTTTTTACAATAATGTACATAAAAATAAATATAACAATGTTTATTGTGTCACTTATTTGAGGGAATAAAAAATAATTACAAACTAATAACATGAAAGAAAAAAAAAAGAATTACATAGAAAACTAACTATAAATAAAAAAAGATTCCTTCGCGCCATTTTATTGTGGACATTGTTAGTCAAAAGTGGCGTTGTTTTGTTTATTAATGTGGTACAATGTAAATAATTATGGAAAACGATAAATTGGAAATTTAAATATGGGGCACAAGTCGCAGTTTTCCCGCGCTGTGATCTCCCATATCAAACCCCACGTATTTGGGCTATAATGTCATTAAAAAAGTATATTATAAAAATTATATTAAAAATTGACAACCTTGCCAACCCGTCTGGCCAGCGTGGCGAGTGTAGGCCAAATTCTCCAGATATACGTTCTGGAAGACCCATCTCCAACAGTGGACGTTTAGGACGCTGTGTTCTCTAGGGGCTGTAATAAATGAACTATATATGCCCCCAACCCAACCATTATGCTTATTGACCAGGAATCAAACCCTTTAACCTTCAGAATAAATAACCGCAGACTTTATCGCTAGACCACAATTAATAAAGAATAATCTTATTAATACCATTCCAAAACGAAAGATATACGACTCATACGTTTTGTGAACCAGTTGCCGCCAATACAAGTCAAGTAATGCACGTTTTTGTCGTCGCACAGTTTATGTCAACCCCCCACCTCCGGCAGACGTTTTTCACTTTTATTTAAAGTATTAATGAATAACAATAACGTAGGAAAAAGCGCCGTCCTTTGATTTAATACGTCCTTATCGCATAGGGTATATCGGTGGCATCTCGTGATAAAATACCCCGTTGTATTCGTATGGCAAAATGGGGTAGAATTTCATCATCATTACAGCCCCTAGAACACAGTGTCCTAGACCTCCACTATTGGAGATTGGCCTTCCAGAACATATATCTGGAGAATTTGGCCTACAATCGCCACGCTTGGAGTAAAATATTATAATAAAAAGGTGGCTAGTTTTTTTTATTTTTTTAATAATAATAATTATAATTTATTGATTTTCATAAATGTCATATTTACAAATTTACAGGTCTTAAAGTAAACTTAAGAGTAGGTACATTTGCCAAGTTTTTTTGGCAAATGTTTTGGTTGTAAGAACACTTTCCTTAAAATCCTACAAAGGTCAGTTCAAACCCCCCCCGGCATGTACCAATGAGAAATACACTTTTCTTATGTACATTTGTAATAGATGCTCCGTGCTGTGAGAGCACGTTAAGCCGTCGGTCCCGGTTCCACTAATACCAACTTGTGGAATCGTTAACAAATTGTCATTAAAAATTTACATCAGATACTCGCCAACCCATCTGGCCAGCGTGGCGAGTGTACGCCAAATACTCCAGATATATGTTCTGAAAGGTTCCATCTCTAACAGTAGAGGTCTAGAACGCTGTGTTATAAGGGCTGTTATGAATGAATGAAATAAAGCCATACTTAATCACGCGGTATTAGAAATATATCGAGTGAAAACACGTTTTCTGTTTGTCAATTTTGCCATTAATCAACAAACCGAAAAGAGTACAGCGTAACTTTTATGTGATTCTCTTCTTATAAAGGCTGACGATTTGAAGTTATTTTCTGTTTAATTTATAACCGTGTTCATCGATGGTTAGTGAAGATCGCAGATGTGATAAGACTGAATTATTATTCTAGTAGCCCGCAATGGGAACTGTTCAGGTTTATTCTACTGTTTTTTAAATAAACTAGTTCCGAGTAAGCCTTGTTTTTTATTAAATTAGATACAATTCAATAGTCCATTAGCCATTAAGTATTTATAAATAGTTTTACTTTGTAGAAGTCAAATTTATACATTTTCTAATTTCACCACAATCTTTTACGTTTAACTGCCTCCGTGGTCTAGCGGTTAAGTCCGTGGATTTCTACGCGGAAATACCGGGTTCGATCCCTGGTCGGAACACAATAATTTATTTAAATAATTTGTGATATTTCTCGACTTTGGTACGCTAGACACATCGACGAGCTTGCCACTTGACATGATGGGATAAAAGAGTAACAATAATATTAATTTGAAAAATAAGATTAAGTACAGTTGTAATTAAATACATTTTAGAAGCATCATTACGACCGTATCCATTACGGGGTGGTCAGAAACGAAGCTTTTTTATAAGGAGCGAGTTCACATTTAGCCAACTATATATACTATCGGCCAATCATGACAAATGGCAAGCTCGTCAATGTCTCCAGCGTACCAAACTCGAGAAATATCACAAATACATTAAATATTAATTAAAAGTAATTATTTACATTATTAAATATTATTGGAATCAAACCTGGTATCTCCGAGTCTAAATCCACGGACTTAACCGCTAGACCACGGAAGCAGTTAGAGAATACACAAAAAATAGGTTTTACAAACAATTTTAATATCTGCTTCTGTAATCCAAATGTCAAAAGAAATAAATGTAACCCATGAGTTGTTTTAAAACAATAATTTAAATTTCCTTATCACGCTGCTCTGAAAGACATCATTCGAAGGGCTTTTGTCACTGCTGGAGTACCCGCGATCCTAAAACCCTCTGGGATTGCACGAAGCGATGAAAAGAGACCCGACGGCATGACCGTGGAAACTTGGCAGGTCCCTGGTGTGGAATGTGTAGATACATTAGCCCCATCACACATCCAGGTGACCTCGTCAAGCGCGGGAAGTGCGGCGGTTTCTGCTGAGAACCTCAAGCTGAGAACATTTGCCAACCTCAGTACAGGTTACGAGTTTGCGCTGTTTGGGGTCGAGACGATGGGCCCATGGGGACATATAGCCATGCGTCTGGCCAAGGAGTTCTCAAAGCGGCTGACAGAAAGGTCTGGAGACAGGGAAGCTGGCAATTATTTCTGCCAACGTATTAGCCTCGCTATACAGAGGGGAAATGTTATACTTATCGCTTATTTTTAACTTTTAAGTAGTTTTAATCATTTCATTTAAAACAAAAAATAAAGATTCAATAATAATTTAAAAAAAAAAACGATTGGTACAGTAATATGTACCAATAATTTCAGCACAACAACTAGATACGAGTATACCATTTTAATCGTCAAAGTAGTAGATTCCAGATGTTCACTCATATTTCTTGTTTATATTTTTGTTTTGCTTTTATAATTTTTTATATAGTAGTATAATACGTACTTAGTATAAAATTTAATAATTTATGTCTTCATTTTAATTTTTTTTTTTTTTTTTTTTTTTTTTTTAATTGTCTTTAAAGAACATTGTACAGAATACATCAGTCCTAAACACGTAATTTATTTGCATAATATATGTTCATAACAGAGTTCATAACCGAGTTGGGGATCTTCAAATTCCAGATGTTGCAGAATTTGATGCTTTACTTGGAGTCACTCGCGGCATTATAGCCCAAACACGTCGGGTAAAATATGGGAGTTGACAGCGCGGGAAAACCGCAAAAAATAAACTGCAACTACAACAAAGTCCAATTTATCGTTTTCCATAATTATTCACATTGTAGCACATTATTAAACAAAACAACACCACTTTTGACCAATAATATCTACAGCAAATTAATTTACAAAACAAAAACTTGCACTTGACATGTCCACGCAAAATGGCGCGAAGAACTCAAAAAAAAAAATGTGATGATTTTTTGTTGTTTTTTTTTTTTTTTTTGGTTTATTTAATGTTTAATTCAATCATTAATTTTATTGTCTTTATGAATTTAAATTGAATATCAGTCTTAGGTTTACTATTATTAGGTTGCATTCATTTCATGCTTATGTATAATGTTATTTGTTAATTTTAAGAATGTAACCAGTATGTAACCTAATAAAAAAAAAGTAGTGTATAAAACACCCGTATTAACAAAAAAAAAGAGTTCTTCGCGCCATTTTGCGTGAACATGTCAAGTGCAAGTTTTTGTTTTGTAAATTAATTTACTGTGGATATTATTGGTCAAAAGTGGTATTGTTTTGTTTAATAATGTGCTACAATGTAACTAATTATGGAAAACGATAAATTGTACTTTAAATATGGGGCACAAGTTGCAGTTTATTTTTTGCGGTTTTCCCGCGCTGTCAACTCCCATATTTTACCCGACGTGTTTGAGCTATGGTGCCGCGAGTGACTCCAAGAAAAGCATCAAATTCTGCAGCATCTGGAATTTGATGATGACCTCATTAACTCATAAATAAGAAGATATATTACGTCAGACTTGGCTGTATGGGCCTTTGCCTTCCCTATCACCTCATTCATCATCCATCGAGAGAAGAGAACTAAACACAAAAAAAAAATGATCTTACGTAATACATTTCAAGTATGTTGAATACAAAAATGGTGGCAACTCCTATTGACATAAAAATAATCGTTTCGTTTCTTTGTAAGGACTAAGCGTTGTAAGTTTAATCGTTGCTGGATCATTTATATCGGAATAATAATAAATCTGTCGGTGAGGACATGTGTTTTTTACGTTTCGGCACGCCATTGTGGAGCGTAAAAGGCGATCGTTTTTTCTTTTCTTTTTTAAAACAGGGTAATTATATTTCACGTCCGATTTGCTGAAGTACAAGTAAGTTGGGAAATATTAGCACGGTGGCGTTTGTAGATACTATGTTGAGTTCAATATAAAGAGAAATTATTGCTGTTTCATACTGCCTCCGTGGTCTAGCGGTTAAGTCCGTGGATTTAGACTCCGAGGTACCGGGTTTGATTCCTGGTCGGGACACAATAATATTTATTAATTTAAATAAATAAATGAATTAAAAAAAATAAAAAAAATAATTAAACTAAAAGCTTACATTTTAAAACAAATAAATGACTATTAATAAAAATAAACCAAATTAATAAATAAAAATACAACTAAAAACTAAAATGAAGAAAAAACAAAATAAAAATTATTATAAATAAAAAAATGCTCCAAATCGCTGGCAATCAGTATGCACTTTTGCCAAGGATACTGGCAGCATACTGATCCTTTGGCCCAAATATTGCCCAGCCCTTTTGTCTCCCGAGGTGTTGACGAGCTGTTTTGACAACGCCTAGAAAATAAATAAATAAATTATTATTTAATTTATTTGTGAGATTTCTCGAGTTTGGTACGCTAGACACATCGATGAGCTTGCCACTTGTCATGATTGGCCAGTCAAGTTGGCTAAATGTGAATCAGCTTATTCATAAGCGTGGTTTTTACGCTGCGAACGCATGCCTTCACTCCGTAGCCACGACTCAGACTTAGCTGTTAAAGCACGCAGGGCCAACAGTAAGAGAGAGACGGTTTATAGGGTTTTAGTCCGTATAGTCCGTAGGCGCCTTGGGGTCTCCTAGGAGGCCTCACGGTGAGTCGGGCATGCGACCCCCACCCGCGTTGGCCCTTCAGGGGATTTCTGACCACCCGGCAGGAAAACGGTCGTAATGATACTTTACTTTTATACTTTTAAAATCGTGAAATCAAATTGTAAAATAATCGCACAAACATACCAACGACTTGACTATATAGAATTATATGTAACTGTATCATATTCTGTCAGGCTGGAAGATGGAAAGAAAAAAATATAATTAATTATATTCCCACTATCCAACCCGAGGCAGGTTGGAAGACCGCACTATGAGGTTTCAATATCCAACCTGCGTTGGATAGCTAGTGTGGAGGAAGGAAACTCGACATGACTTTGTTTGCTTGGAGTTCATTGATAGTTCATATTTTTTTATTTTTTTGGTTTTCTTCTCCCGATGGATGATGAATGAGGTGATAGGAAAGACAAAGGGTCTAGCCCATACAGCCAAGTCTGACGTATTATATCTTTCTTATTTATGAGTTAATGAGGTCATCATCAAATTCCAGATGCTGTAGAATTTGATGCTTTTCTTGGAGTCACTCGCGACACCATAGCTCAAACACGTCGGGTAAAATATAGGAGTTAACAGCGCGGGAAATCCGCAAAAAATAAACTAGTTACTTGTGGCCCATATTTAAAGTCCAATTTATCGTTTTCCATAATTATTCACATTGTAGCACAACAAAACAAAACAACAACACTTTTGACCAATAATATCCACAGTAAATTAATTTACAAAACAAAAACTTGCACTTGACATGTCCACGCAAAATGGCGCAAAGAACTCTTGGAACTATCAGTTCCATAAATTTGAACACTGCAATTGTATTATCCATTATACCTAACCATGGTATACATATGTAGTACTAACGTATTTATAAATATAAATGGTGCACTATTGTCCACAGTGGGAAATATTTTGGTGGCGGGTATAATTCTAATGACTCCTACTGTATCGTTTCTTAATTGTTCTTATACTGCCTGTCTCTGTTCTTTCTCTTAGAATAAATAAATGACGGCGCCAAAGTTTACTGAGCACCGTCATTCGTCCGAAATAATCTTGTGAATGTCCTGGAGACGGTGGCGGTGAACAAACGAGCTAAGGAGTTGTCCAATCAGCTGTCGGAAAAGTCCTCATAAGTCTCAACCAGGAATCGAACGCAATACCTTCACGGCCGTAGCAGCTAGGCCACAGAGGCAGTAATAAGCAGAAGGTTAAATTGAAATGGCACATTAATTAACTTCTATAAAATTTAATTGCACAACCATCATAAAACTCGCATTATACAAGATTAAACATTTTTGATTAAAATTAAGATGAAGAAAAATTGCCGTTAATCGATTTCAAAGGTCTCGCCACACCGGATGTTAATATGAATATAATAATTTGACACACGTCACAACAACGTGAATAGTAAAAAAAATATTAAACAGAATGTCTCAGAACGATCCAACTATTTCAAACGATAATTAACAATAATAAAATCACTATTTTTAAGACAAAAAAAAGCTACTTATAAAACCTAATTTAAATATAAATCGTATCCGCGCGGCATGGTGGCAAGAACGCTGGCCGCATTTCCTCGCTGAATCGCTATGAAAAAACATGTAAGATTATGTAGGTACTTACTGATCTTAATATTATGTATGTATTAGATATTTTCGTGAATACAAATTTCAAAGCATTCCATGGATTCACCGTGCCGAGTACATAGTGTGTGGGTAAAAGATGAGAAGAATGTTGTCTCGGGCTTGCGACCGACAATATGCTGGTTTAAAAAAGGAGGCCTACCTTTTTATTTTATTGCGCGATAATATTACTCTCCATTCACCATTGTACTCCGTCCTCTACCCAACAAAATACTGTATGATAACGTTTATGCCGTCTTGGAAGCTCTTTTTAAATTAACTAAAAAAATAGGTTTAGCCATATTTAATTATATTTTTCTTACAATGAGAACTCTCCCAAAGTTTAGCTGGTAGAGAATACCGTCATGGAAACATGCTCGCCTATGTACAACATTTTATATTTTTTGTACAGTAAATTTTGTAATCTAATCCGTCTGGGCATGGTGACGAGTGTAGGCCAAATTCTCCCAAAAATTATGAAAGGCCCAACAGTGGAGGTTCGGTGTTCTTGGGGCACTACTCTGGGACCAATGCACTACACTCCCCCTACCTCTATCACCTTCGTTCACTATTAAAATAGTCGGACCGTTCTAAAACAACATACAGAATCAAAATGTGTTCTTTCTTCCTGCCTTTAAAAAACTACTGAGCCGGAAGTTAAAAGGAGTGAAGGCTGTCATTGATATGGAGATTGCAACTGTTCGGTGTGGCCAGACTTTATTTAAGTTACCTCAAAAAATAATTGTACCGATGGAAACTAAAGTAGACGTGATGGTATGTTTTTTAATCGTTAATTACCTGTTCTAAATACTTTTGCGTACTTTTTGCCAATTTTACTCAGTTTTGTTGTGGGGCTCGTGCCGACTCCGCCTTAAAAGGTAATTTCTTGACTTTGACCTACATGTTAGGCCCAGTCCTGTACTGTACTGTACTCTTTATAGATAAGTATTCTCACACATTTATTATTCATTCATTACAGCCCCTAGAACACAGCGTCCTAAAACTCCACTGTTGGAGATGGGCCTTCCACAAGATATATATGGAGAATTTGGCGTACACTCGCCACGCTGGCCAGACGGCTTGGCGAGGATATGATGTCAATTTTTGAAAGAAGATTTATTAACGATTCTACATGTTGGTATTAGTGGAACCGGGACCGACGGCTTAACGTACTCTCCGAGGCACGGGAACGGTGGTGTTGTAAATCTTTGAGAAGAAAGGTGTATTTCTCATTGGTACATGCCGGGTGTGTTTGAACCGACCTTTGTAGGATTTAAGGAACGCGTTCTTACAACTGAGCCACCACCGCGCCTTATTCTCACACGTCCAACTAAAATGGGATGGAACCTTAAAACAGTTGAATTGTAATGAAAATTCCCATTCCATTCTGAACTAGTGTTGCCCAAATCATGACCAAGACCAAGATTCGCCACGTCTTGGTCTTGGTCTTGCATGAGAACTGCTGGTCTCGGTATTGATCTATTTATTAGTTTTGCGTAAGAGTCATTGTCAGAACACTCGTATTGTCTATATTCTTGTACGGTTCGGAGACGTGGACTATAAAAGCCGCAGATAGGGCAAGAATTGATGCGTTTGAGATGTGTTGCTGGCGACGTTTGCTCAAAATTCATTAGACCGCACGACGCACTAACGTTTGGTGCTCGAAGACCTCAAACTTGCCAAGGGATAGACAGAGACTTGCGAGACTCTTGCGCAAGACCAAGACCAAGACCACGATTGGGAAATAATTCTCTAAAATATATGTAAGTTTAGTATGCGAGCGAAATGGTTGCTTTATAACCTTCTTAATTATGTATAACTATGCAAAACATTACTGTAATTTGCGGTTGAGATTGAGAGGGCTTATGAAAAAGTGGAATGGGTCATGATTAAAAAGTAAAGTATCATCACGACCTTTTCCCTTCCGGGGTGGTCAGGAACCACGCTTATGAATAAGCGGATTCACATTTAGTCAACTTTACTATAAGCCAATCATGACAATCAGCGTACCAATCTCGAGAAATATCACAAATAAATTAAATATTAATTAAATTAAAAAATATTATTGTGTCCCGACCAGGAATCGAACCTGGTACCTCCGAGTCTAAATCCACGGACTTAACCGCTAGACCACAGAGGATAATTTTTTTTATTATTTATTCGGAGAAAAAAACATAAATGATACATACAATTAGGCAAAAAATACAAAAACAAAGAGTCATAAGTTACATTCGAATCACTTCCTTTGATATCTCACTAAGAACATATATATGTAGTTTGGTGATTAAACTGTGAGTTTTTAAACATTACCAGTGCCTCTGTATCTTAACGCTCTTTAAGACCAACGAGTAAACGATAAATACATTGTTAATGCCCCGCCATTATATTAGGTCAATCATTTTCGCAGTTCAAAAAATTCGCATTCAATTAAAATATTTATCATTTTCGCACCTGAGGTGTCGAAGTTTTTTCAGCTTCTTGAGCAATTTACGAGACTGAAGGAAAAATGCGGAGTTACCTGAAGATTTTCGGCTTTTAAATTGTTATTCCAGCAGTAAATAACATAGCATTTAAAAGGAAACTACTAGCAACTTAAACTGGCTGTTATTTTTTTTTTACTGTTAATCCCAATTTATATTTTATTATTCTATTATTTTTATTGTTATTTGTGTAGTAGTATTTAAATTATTATTATGTATGTTTAAGTGTTTGTGTATATAATTTTTCAAATTCAAAATTAAATAGTCTTTATGTATAGATTGCTTAATTATGGTTTAATGCACCCGAAATCTCCTACCACACTTCCAAAGGTTAGTTAGTATTTAATGCCGAGAGGCATTAAGTTCGCACTCAAATATTAAATTTTTAAGTGCAATAAAGAATTTATAAGTAAATAAATCAATATTTATAATAAATGTTATAATAATTCCTAATCAAAAAAGTTTACGGAAACTACAGTGAACTCGCGTGGTGAAAGTAGTTCAGAAATATGTTATTCTATCTTTCATATTTATTATGCAAAAATAATCATAAGTTTTGATATACAACGGTCAAATGTGCCTATTTTAAGGTAATCGATAATAGGTGCTCTTACGTTATATCCTTGAAACACAGGCTGATGATGAATGATGAAATACAAGTTTTTAAGGGTCGAGCGTTTGTAATTTGTAATTGAGCCGAAAATAAGGTGACCACGCTTTGTAGACTATTTATTTCTGTCACAGTACCCATCTGGTATAAACGATTTATTATTATTATTACATATTATAATTTAGCTTAGTTTCTAAGTAGGTAATCGGCACTATTCGATTTGATCAAATCAGCACCAGAAACATATAAAAAAATATATTTATCAAAATTTTGAGGCATCGTGGTAAGTCTTGTTTCAAGCGGTGTTTCTTTTATATAAATATTACCCTGGCAACCTTACAATATTAGTTCTCCTTAAAAGTAAAAATTGGCATTTGACATCATTGCAAATGGCACATACTTTCAACAAGAACAACAAATAGGTGGTAGGCAGAATTATTGTGGTTCGTGCCGATAAACCCAGTTGGATACTACAGTGTATCCACACGTTTCGGGAATTGCCGTCATGCCCATAGTGCTAGGGACTGATGTCAGTTATGACTGTCTGATTCTAGTTGCTAACATTTATGGACCTTGCTCGCCACTTACCATCAGGTAGGTGAAAGGTTACATGTCGTGCTAGTGATTGGGAACCCTAGACTTATGTCTAAAACTGTTGTCACAGTCTTGGTGCCTGTTCAATTTGATAACGCTTCTATACCATTTAGCAGTGATGTTAAGAATTTAGGTGTGCATATCGATTCTAATCTTGCATGGACTACACAGCTCACAAACACTAAGCGTAAGGTTTTTGCCTCACTTCATTCTCTAAACAAACTTAAACATCTTTTGCCAGTGAAGGCAGAAATGGCGCTTGCTCAGAGTCTACTTTTGCCAATCATTTACTACGGGGATGTGTGCTGTGTAAACATGACAGAGGATCAACGGAATAGAATGGATCGTCACTTGAATACGTGTATTAGGTTCATTTTCTTTTTACGCAAGTTTGACCATATTTCCGAAAATCATAATACACCTAAATATTTAAAGGATTTATTTTTCTACCTCAGCACCTTTTACAATAAAATTCTTCGCTCCTCACATAATTCCCTCCTATCTATCCCTTCCCATCACACAAACATTTTTCAAATCTTTTATTGTGTCATCTGAAACAACCTTCCTGTTGAAGTCAGACAAGCACCCAGAAGACCAATATCCCTAAGTAAGTCCCTAGCTTAACTTTTTACTGACTTTAATCTATTGTAGGTAGTTATTATTAATATTAAGGTATTTATGTATTATTATAAAAAAAAAAAAATATTGTATTATATTTATGTAATTAGTATGCATGTGTTATATGTACGTTTAACTTTAATATTTTATTTCTCTATTTATATTACGTTCGCCTTTTGTATAGATTTACAATAAAGATTTAAAATAAATAAATAAAATATTAACAGAATATCACTGATTTATCGAAGACAAAATCTTTATTAGGACTTTTGAAATATCGGGAATTGTATTCACCCTACAAGAGATCAATAATATGGACGGATTGTCAGTAGCGCGGGTGACGGCGACAGGTGGCGCTGTCTGAGCAACCATTGTCGTTGTACCGCCAATAATTATAATGTAATTAATGTAAGGTTTAATTAAAGTCATCAGATAAGTCGCCATGTTGGCTTATTGATGCACCAATTAGCGTAATTAAAAGGATCCTTGTTCGGTTGATAAGTTTAAAAAGTTTGCTATTCGGTAAATTATTTTGTGTTCGATTAAAGTAATGGCTTTTATTAAAATATTAAATTGTGAGGTTGCGTGCTTGACGACATTACGCACGGGTTTGAGCTCAAAACAAGGATTCTAGTGTTGCCCAATCTGGGTATGGTCTTGCTTTTTTTCAAGACCAAGAGCTAGACAACCTATATGTTACCAAGTCTAACCGTGTGTTTAATAATGTTTTTTTTTTCTGAAAAGTAGTTTTGATCGAATATTGCAAAGCATTAGTCGTTTGCTAATGCTATGTTCGATCTGAAAGCAAATAAGGCAAAGCTTGCTTTTGTACCGAATTTTGTATGAAAACCGAACGCCTTTCAAAGCGAAATAAAGTAAAAAGCGCTTAAAGCGACAAATCGAATATAGGGTAATAAGTAGATTGTTATTTACTATTTAAATGATTTTTTATTCGTACAAGAAGACATAGCATGTTACCTAACACTTTTTACATAGTTCACCGACAAAAGCATTTCAAAGCGTCTACTGTCCAGCATTATAACATGACATAAAACATAACATTTCATAATTCCATTACGTTCAAGTACCGAACATACTTCGAGTAGTTGATTTATCTTCTATCGCTGGGCACAATAGGTTGGGAGCGCGCGCGGGCTGCGTCTGTCATGATCGGGCGCTACGAAAAAATCACGCGCCTCGGTTTATCGATACGACATTGACGGATTCGGAAGCTTCGGTCGTAGGGTTGACAAAATTTACAATATTAGTTCTCCTTGAAAGTAAAAAATGGCATTTAACATCATTTAATGGCATATACTTTCAACGAGAACAACAAATAGTTGGTAGGCGGACTGATGATGGTAATTTGCACAGTAAATAAATAAATATTTCCAGACAGGTCACACAGCGCCATTTAATTTCCGTGGTAAGCTACGAGGCTTGTCTTACGAAAACTATGAAACTGATAAACTACATATTATACTTTTTTTTTTGTAAATATATACATATTATACATATAAACACCCAGACCGAGACAAATTATACAATGTACAACTTGCCCCCGGTGGGAATCGAATGCGGCAACGTTTGTTACCACCGGCCTCGGAGGCAGTCTGCTGCCAAACTCGAGAAATGTCACAAATAACTTAAATGAATTATTGTGTCCCAACTAGGAATCGAACCCGGTACCTTCTAAGTTTAACGACTTAAATACTAGACCAAGGAGGCACGGGTAATAACTAAATAAATATTTCCAATTTCGAGTAAATCAGACCAGTAGTTGTCGAGATAGTAGTTTGCGGACAGATACTCACAAGATTTCCTTAGTACAATTGGAAATATATATATATTGAGTCAGAGCAAGAGTCTTGCGAGATTCTTTCGCAAGACCAAGACCAAGATAAGGAGTCCAAGACCAAGACCAAAACTGGTCTTTATTTATTTATTTAATTAGGATCACCAACAGAGTACACATTGAATCCAATTCTATCAATAGAAGCAAACAGTAAAAAAAAAACATTAGTGAATGGTACCCCAGTAACAGGTGACCACAACATGTCAAACTACATTCAATTATGATACATTATATGTTTAAGAAATTTAAATAATAATAGTAACAATATTTAAAAACTAAAAAATAGTGAGAACTATGACTAAAAGTAATACTTACAGTTACAGGAGTTAAATGATAAAAGTATCTTATATACAAACTTCATTGAAAGCAAAATAAACAACTGAGAAGAAGAATACGTCTTGGTCTTGCTTTGGGCAACACAACTATACATACATTTGTCATCACTACAGCCCCTAGAACACAGCGTCCTAGACCTCCACTGCTGGAGATGGGCCTTCCAGAACATATATCTGGAGAATTTGGTCTACACTCGCCACGCGGGCAGGACGGCTTGGCGCGGATATGATGTAATTTTTTATGACAATTTATTAACGATTCCACAAGTTGGTATTAGTCAAACCGGGACCGACGGCTTAACGTACTCTCCGTGGCACGGGAACTGTGGTGTTCTAAATCTATGACAAATGTACGCAAGAAAAGTGTATTTCTCATGGGTACATGCCGGGTGGGATTGAACCGACCTTTGTAGGATTTAAGGAACGCGTTCTTACAACCGAGCCACCACCGCGCCAACAGTTTGTCAACCCTAAGATAATATACATGGCACAGACGCCGCCTTGACATGTTTACGGGCCAATTATTTGTATGGATTCTTGGCAATAATGATTTCTTGCGCTCGCGCAGCCGACAGTCCATCCTGCTGCTCGTCCCTTCTGAGCTCGTCTTATAATATTTTAACAGTTTTTCTAAATACTAAACTCAAATCTTTTGATTAGCTAGGTTTGTCATTTGTCATGGTGTGCTTATAATAAAGCCAGCTTTTAAAAACTATCAAAAAAAACAATCACGGTTTTATTAAAAGCTCAACAATATTTAATAAGTATAACACTAGGTACGCTAACAGTCTAATCTCTGAAATCATACCGAAGAGCAGAGTTTTTGACAACATCTCGTACAATATGGCAATAAAATTGTACAATAAAATACCTACTACATTTCAAGAATTGCCTACAATTAAATTTAAAAAAGTAATTTACATCTGGTTGTGCGAGATTTGTTTATATTCTACAAATGAATTCTTAAATAAAAAACTAAAATTAAATATTGACATTGTATAGCTATTTAGATTTAAGTTTTGACATTACATAAATTCTCTGACACAAGTAACCTTTTAATGTACTTATATATTATGGTGCTGACATCAATCAAACATACCTACATTGCATGCTGAGGCTCAGTAAGACATTATCACAAGGCCTATATATAATATGTAAAAATGGTAATATTAATTTATGATGTTTTTATGCAATAAAGAATTTGAATTAAAAATATATATATATATACTTTACAAGGATTGCGGTTGTAATGATCCTTTAATTTTATTGCAGTTCATTCCAGAATTCTCAATTTACTGTTTTAATTAAAACATTATTTAGGCCAGATATAAAAAGATAAAAAAAAAGATGACCGGAAATCGATCTGGGTATTTTGCGCGTAGCCTGGCATCTATAGCTGCCTAACCACAAATGCAAAAATGGGAAAAGTCATCAATTGACTATTTTATTTTTATCATTAAAGTTACTCAGATGATAATTATGTAATATTATAGCAGTCTTGTTTGATCAGTTGTTTTTCAAATTAAAGTAATAATTACTATAGTTTTTGGACATCGTTATACAACCGGGGATGTAGCTCAGTGGTAGAGCGTTCGCTTTGCATGTGAAAGGCCCTGGGTTCGAACCCCAGCATTTCCAAAATTTTAACCAAATAATATTTATAATTAACTGTTAACTTATTTCAAATTAATACATTATTTAGTGTTTACCAACTATGTAATTTCAATTTTCAAATAACTCTATAACCGGGGATGTAGCTCAGTGGTAGAGCGTTCGCTTTGCATGTGAAAGGCCCTGGGTTCGATCCCCAGCATCTCCAAAATTTTAACTAAATAATATTTATAATTAACTGTTAATTTATTTCTAATTAATACCTTATTTAGTGTTAACTATGTAATTTCAATTTTCATAGAACTCTATAACCGGGGATGTAGCTCAGTGGTAGAGCGTTCGCTTTGCATGTGAAAGGCCCTGGGTTCGATCCCCAGCATCTCCAAAATTTTAACTAAATAATATTTATAATTAACTGTTAATTTATTTCTAATTAATACCTTATTTAGTGTTAACTATGTAATTTCAATTTTCATACAACTTTATATCCGGGGATGTAGCTCAGTGGTAGAGCGTTCGCTTTGCATGTGAAAGGCCCTGGGTTCAATCCCCAGCATCTCCAAAATTTTAACTTAATAATATTTATAATTAACTGTTAATTTATTTCGAATTAATACCTTATTTAGTGTTAACCAACTATGTAATTTCAATTTTCATACAACTTTATATCCGGGGATGTAGCTCAGTGGTAGAGCGTTCGCTTTGCATGTGAAAGGCCCTGGGTTCAATCCCCAGCATCTCCAAAATTTTAACTTAATAATATTTATAATTAACTGTTAATTTATTTCTAATTAATACCTGATTTAACATAGTATTAACGGCCCTTAAATAAAATCCCCAGCATCACGAAAGTTTAAAAACAAATTAATTTGTAATTTTTAGCTTTTGTACTAAAAACCAACCTTTTTTTTCGAGCGTTTGTATTTCTTCAGAAATATGTTATAGTGAATAGGGGGGAAGTCTTATTGCGCTTAAAAGAGGCATTTAAGCCCAGCTTGTTTGATCACAAGCCACACAAGATGGATGCATCACCCTCTTTGAGTATAAGTTTACTTATTTTTATTTAAAACTTTCTGCACGTTATACAAGGGGCGGACTTAATGCCACTAGACATTATCTGACAGCCAACCTTAGGGACAATGTGAACCATTTCAAATGTAAGGTAGGTGCAAATATTTATATATAAAAGTAAAAAAGTAAAGTATCATCACGACAGTTTCCCTTTCGCGATGGTCAGAAACCACGCTTATCAATAAGCGGATTCACATTTAGCCAACTTTACTATAGGCCAATCATGACAAGTGGCAAGCTCGTCGATGTCTCTAGCGTACCAAACTCGAGAAATATCACAAATAAATTAAATAATATGTAAATAAATACATTTACATTAATCAATATTTTTGTGTCCCGACCAGGAATCGAACCCGGTACCTCCCGGTCTTAACCGCTAGACCACGGAGGCAGCTATTTAATATTATAATAATAAATAAATCTATATACATATAAATACAATTATATTACTAAATACATACTAACAACTATATATGATATATTTTATGAACCATTTAAATAATGCGATGACACAATTTTTTAAAACATTTTTCGGTTGGATGCTTGTCGGATTTCTACCGGTAGTTCAATCCACAGATTTGCGGCGACAACAGATGAGAGAACTTATTCTATCATCAGTAGCTCTAGCACGTACCTATGAGTTGTGAGGTAACGGAACCACAAATTGGCAGTCAGATGAAAGAGCATTTAAATTTAATTAGTACTCAGACACATTGAATATATAACACACAGGGCAAGAAACCAAACCGTATAAGAATCAAAGCTAGGCCAATCGATACAGAATTAATTGGTATATGTTCACGTGCACTTTCAAATTGATATTTTTTTGTTTTACGGTCTTTATCCCTTTCAGCACGACAAAATATATTATAGATAATGAAAGGTTTATTGATTACTTTGTGATCCTTGAGGTCTAAAATATCTCATATAAAGGGTAAAAAAAATCACTTTTGTATGTTTTTTCTTAACTAGTCCTAATAATTACGAAGTAGCTAGATGAGAGCAGGAACTACTAGTATCGTGGCCGGTAAAACAGAATTTGGCGACACGTCTAAACTATTTTTGCAATAACGCACGCTTGGTATGATTTGTGCTGAAAGGGTTATATCGACCTGCGTGCTTGATCAGTATATTTTTGTAAGTAAATGTTGATTAAACTAATAAATTTAATATAAATAGTTCTGCTACTCTATCATAGCTGGCACTAATATAGTACTAATATTTTTTAAATAAAAAAATAACTAAAACAAAAACAAAAAAACCTACTTACAAAATCTAATTTAAATATAAATCGTATCCGCGCTGCATGGTGGCTAGAATGCTGGCCGCATTTCCTACGAACGCTACGAGTAGGCCGCCTCCGTGGTCTAGTGGTAACAAACGTTGCCGTGAACTCGGGAGGTCGTGGGTTCGATTCCCACCGGGGGCAAGTTGTACATTGTATAATTTGTCTCGGTCTGGGTGTTTATATGTATATATTTACAAAAAAAAAGTATAATATGTAGTTTATCAACCATCTAGTTTCCGTAACACAAGCCTCGAGCTTACCACGGAAATTAGATGGCGCTGTGTGACCTGTCTGGATATATATATATATATATATATATATGCTGATTCTCAGGGAGGAAAGAACCAGCCCTATTTTTATTTTTATTTATTTATATATTTATCGCCATAGGATCCTATCGGAACACTCGGTTAAGTCAATTTTTGTTAATAACAACGCTAAACAAAATACCTGGCCAGATATGGTGATACAGTATGGCAAGGAACAGCCCCAATTTCCATTATTATTATTTTATTATTATTATCTCTATCTCTTCCACTTCTAAGCCTAATAATTATTATAATATATAATAATTTAGGTCTAGTTTGTGGCTGTAAAGGTGCCTCGTCGGGTATTTTAATAAATAGTACTTAAAATATTACTATTGTCACCAGAGCAGACAATTTTATCATAACATCTTTGTTTTATTTTTTAACTATATTTTTAATTTTTACTCTTATTTTTGTGACAAGTAAAACTATTTATTTTTAATTAGACTAGGGGTGATGTTTTTTTAAAAGGTTTTTGTGCTTGTACCCCACGGGCCTAAATAGTTTCACACAATTATAGCTAGACAAAACATAAGGTTGATATTGGATCCAATTAATGCTCAGTTGACCATTAGACAAAATAGTTCGCTACTCCATCATAGATGGCGCTATTATAGTTGCACACAATTATAATAATAATAATAAATAAATATTTCCAGACAGGTCACACAGCGCCATCTAGTTTCCGTGGTAAGCTACGAGGCTTGTGTTACGGAAACTAAATGGTTGATAAACTACATATTAAACTTTTTTTTTGTAAATATATACATATTATACATATAAACACCCAGACCGAGACAAATTATACAATGTACAATTGAACCCACAACCTCCCGAGTTTACGGCAACGTTTGTTACCACTAGACCACGGAGGCGGTCTATAATTATAATCTTAAAAACAGTCACACGAGCGCTGTTATACCAGTAACAACGCCCAGCACTAAAAGTGCATGAATTACTAACGGGTGGTTAATCACTGAGATCCTGCCGGGGAAAACGGGGGAATTTCCCTATCCCCAACCCAGGGCCTGGACGACCCTACTGTCTGTCTCAATTTTAAAAACACATGCTGTGTTCGAATTTAAAGCAAAGCAAAGAGCGCTTTTACAGAATTGTAATTTAAATCGAATAAAAATCTGTACTCAAACGCATTTCAAAGTAAAATTCAGTTGTTATTTTTCTAAAACGCTAAAAGTAAATACTACTTATATTTTATGTGGACAATGACAAGTGCATGTTTTTGTTTCATAAACTAATTTACTGTAGATATAGTCAAGTGGTGTTGTTTTGTTTAATAATGTAAATAATTCTCTAAAATCTCCCATATTACGAGTACAAGCGACGTGTTTGGGCTACAATGCCGTGAATGACCAAGTTCAAGAAAATTTTGCAATATTTGGAATTTAATGATAAACTCATAAAAATAAAGATACTTGTATATTACGTCAGACTTGACTGTATGGACTAGACCCTTTGCCTTCCCTATCACCTCATTCACCATCCATCAGGAAAAGAGAACAATAAAAAAAAGATAAAATATAAGTGTTTAAAACAACATTTCTCCAAGAGATTTGGGCTAAAACCTGGCAGCTTGGAGGCCGAAATATCGATTTAGACGGCGCGTGACAAGAGTTCCAAGCGTTTTGGGAACTTATACCACCTACTCTTGCGGAATTTCAAAGAGAATATGCAAAATATGTTGTGTATAATTTAGCACTAAGACTAGGATAAAAACGTTAATCCTATACAGCTTAGTCGGAAAACACAGTTTTAAAGAATACTTATTCATCATTTAGTGAAGAATGAAAGAATAATTGTTATTTCAGACATTTTTTCTTGGTTTCTTGGCAAAAAGTTGTTTGTTGTTTCTATCAATAGATTTACTTATTCGTCTAACGTAAGACCATACAAAATCACCCAGTACTTATAACTGTCATGTGAATACAATTTAGCCCAAGTCCTATACAAGAGAAATTATGTCCTTTAGCTCTATGAATTATGTTAATTTCTTAAAAAAAATATAACACACACGACATGTTGAACTAAAATTAACACATCATACAAAATAATAACATCCAACGCAACTTCATACATCGACGCTCATTGACACAACTGTATGAAGCATTTCTATAAAAACCAGCATTGTATTTCACAGTACTGTCGCGAGCGGTATCGATTGGGCGCGGACGTGATCGGCGTGTTAACGGCCCACCCGTGCGAAAAGATCCCAATTCGAGTTTTTGTGTATGACTTCTAGGTGTAATAGAAAATGAAGGTTTTTACCTATTATTTCCCATTGCTTGATTGTTAAGATCGATCAAAACTTGATTAAGATTGCGGGTCTGCGATCCACAATGTCAATACATGTGCTCACATCATGCACACGCTCTTAAATCGGCTCGTTCGCTGTTTATAAACTACAAAACCCTCAAAATATAAACAAGTGTAATAAGTTTTACTATGCACGTTAGCGCTTGTATTCGCGTTTTGAACCGCAGCATTTGATTCGAATTTTGAAAATGTCAGTTATTATAAAGTCTGATAGACATAGGGAAGGCTTCTTATTGGCAAAGATATTCCGGAACTTTATAAAGGCTGATAGACATGGGCTTATTTTCATCTTCCGGATTATCCTAAAGCTCGCGAAGTTTAAATCCATAAAAAAGTTTTATTTAAGGTATTAAACAACTTTTAGACGATTTATTTATATATGCTGAGCACTTGAGCTTATGTTAAGCTTGCCTAGCATATGCTAGCAGCCTAGTAGCTACTCGCATATACAATCTATAACATTTTTTGAGCAATACACATCGTCGTACCTGCTTTTATGTCATTGCACAAAAGATAGACTAATTAAATTTATCGTTGTATGGCATTCTGTCAAGTCTCTACGTTGGGTAGGTTAAAACCCTGGTGTGGGGGCCAATTTAATTATCGATGTTACGTTTTCATTGCCAATGAATAAGTATTTCTTTAATTTCTTCAGGTATCACCTTGACACGTAACAAAAGTGACAAAATATATTTCGGCGTAACGGTTATACGAGTAGGTATATACCTAGTTCTTTACGATGTGATATTATTTTAAGTATCTATTACTTTTATTTATATTGTCCTTACAAAGTAACGCGTCGAGTCTGTTGTTATTATCAATGACCTAGAAATTTTTCACCTTATCACGTGACCACGCCCAGCCAGCCAATAGCAAACGCCCCACGCCTTTCTGACGGCCTTCATAGCCAATCGCGATCACGTATTCAATTTCCGAACACGCGTCTACTAACTACGACTCTCTCGTTCACACGTATGAAGGCAAAAAGAGAACTAAGAGTTTCGAATTAGCGAGTGCGTTCGATTTTAATAGTAAGGTTCTATTTTTATTTTATTTTTATTCAACTAGCTATAATCATAGATCTTTTAATTATGGATACCGCATAAAGTACTAAAAAAAAGGGGGGTTCGAACCGACTTTTGTAGGATTTTGTAGAAAGCGTTCTATTTAGAGAATCTAATTGAGAAATCGGAAGATGTAATCGAAGTTAGCATAGTTAGAAGGTCCCGAAATGCATTATCACTAGCTTTCAAATTAGTTTACTAATTAAATTCTCGTAAAATAGGATAGTGTAATAAGGGGTTTCCGTGGTCTAGCGGTTAAGACCGCAGATTTAGGCTTGGAGGTACCGGGTTCGATTTCTGGTCAGGACACAATATTTTTTATTAATTTAAATTAATAAATTTAATTTATTTATGATATTTCTCGAGTTTGGTACGCTAGAGACATCCCCCTGAAATAACTATTGACATCAGTTATCTACATACCTTTGCCGGTACTAATTTTTGGAAACCCTTTTCACCTGTTATTGCTACATCTACTTTATTTTAAGATCATTGACTGTAGTGGTAAAGGCAAAGCTATACTATAGCCTGCAGCCTTGCGTTTTGCCGGGAAATATTTTTTTTAAACGATGCAAGGCAGGTGTTTTTTTCAAATAATTTTATGGAACACTTAGATATGACTAAACGGTCACTAATTATGTATCTGGATGTGTAATTTAATTAGTAATTTGTAATTAGACGACACCGAATAAATGGTCGCTGTAATTTTTTTAATACCCCCTTTCTAAATACCAGCAATGGTAGGCTGTATAACCTGTGTTTGATTTTTTTACTGGTCACATTAATTGGTCAGGATCAATAAATTGATTGCAAAAGTAATGCGATTAAATAAAAATTGTCGGCTAAACCTTATTTAATTTTATGCGCCAGTAATTATATCTTAGGGGATCGTTTTTTTCTGTTCTCTTCTCCCAAAGGATGATGAATGAGGTGATGGGAAGGCAAAGGGTCAAGCCCATAGAGCAAAGTTGACGTAATATATCTTTTTTTTTTATCAGGTGATGAGATTACCATCAAATTTCACATGTTGCAGAATTTAATGCTTTTATAACACGTCGAGTATAATATGGCAGTTCACAGCGCGGGAAAACCGCAAAAATAAACTGCAACTTGTGCCCCATATTTAAAGTCCAATTTATCGTTTTCCATAATTATTCACATTGTAGCACATTATTAAACAAAACAACACCACTTTTGACTAACAATATCCACAGTAAATTACAAAACAATAACTTGTGCTTGATATGTCCGCTCAAAATGACGCGAAAACATTCGTTTTTTTTAAAACATGTTAGTCTTTTCGAAGCACAATATTTGACAAAAGTTTATAAATAGACTAAAAGTATTTACCTATTTAAAAAAAAAATAGAATAATTATAGTACCAGTATAACTAATGCTTATTTTATATCTTAATAAACTAATGGCCATGTTTAGAACAAGTTTTTTTTTATTTGCTACTGTTGTTTTTTTTTTTAAATAATCTAGCACAATGCCCATCTGATGGTAAGTGGCGCGCGGGGTCCATGAATGTTAGCAACTGAAATCTGACGTCAGTCCCTAACACTATGCCGGCTTGACTGGGTATTACGGCAATTCGAGCCTGTTTCAGAAACGTGTGTATACACTTTACTGGGTTTATCGACACGACCGCAAACTGGGCAAATTACCACCATCAGTCCGACTACCACGACTCTATATATTTTTGTAGAAAAAATAAAAGAGAAAAATAAAAATTATTCATCTAAAATATAATATTATGTTAACCTGCTTCTAGACTTATTACTCCTATAGTTGTCTACTTCTAAAAATCTGTATCACAAAATTTCATATGAAAAAAATCTCCTAAGCTTACGAAGGGTAGCCCTTTCATCTGTCAGTAAATCAAGCTTAATCTGACGCAAAAACTCCGTTAGAGAGGTGACCACCCCCTTAATAGCCGCACTTGCTTATATTAAAAGTGTTTTTTATGAAAAAATACTATAATCTGCACAATATATGACAAGTCACGTGACTAAATATACCTCTACTAAAGTATAAAATGTATCATCCGGATATATTTTTTAAAACTACGACATGTAAAAATTGGTGTGACTAATTGGCTATTTCTTCTGGACTATGATAGTATTGAAAACTTGCTATTAAGATGAACGATAAAAAATAATAATACACACATTAAAACCCACACACAAAAGACAAACATACACATACACACACAACACGAAACACATTTTAAACTATTGTAAAAGTAAAAAAAAAGTAAAGTATCAGTAGCTTACCTATAAATTAAGCGGATTCACATTTAGCCAACTTTACTATAGGCCAATCATGACAAGTGGCAAGCTCGTCGATGTCTCCAGCGTACCAAACTCGAGAAATATCACAAATAAATTAACCTATTATGTAACCTTTAAGTATTTAAATAATTAGTTAATTTGCAAAGAACTGCCTCCGTGGCCTAAAAGTTAAGTCCGTGCATTTGGACTCGGAGGTACCAGATTCAATTCCTGGTCGGCACACAATAATATTTTTAATTTAAATAAATAAATAAAATTTATATTTAATTTATTTGTGATATTTCTCGAGTTTGGGACGCTGGAGACATCGACGAGCTTGCCACTTATCATGATCGGCCTATAGTAAAGTTGGCTAAATGTGAATCCGCTTCTTTATAAGCGTGGTTTCTAAACGCCCCGGAAGCAAGCGCCTAATGTTTTGCAATATTGTTTGTGACCGGAAGTGCAGGGTGTCCAGAGACACTTTTTCAGGCCCCTAATTGAAATTTATGGATAACTTTTGGAAAATAAAGATTATTTGATTTGATTTGAAAGTCAAAATCAAAATATCTTTATTCACGTAAACCTATTACAGTCACTTGTGAAACGTCATAACTTAAATTATGTTTAATGATCTACTCTTTTAATATAATTTTATTATTTCTTTTTGTAATTTGTTCTATATTTTTGTATATTAGATCTTAGTAAGAAATGTAAATGGAATTAGGTTAAGCTTATTAGTTTAATCATATTTATTCTATGTACTATCAACCTTAATGTCTGTAATTTCTTCTAAATAAATAAATAAATACTCCTGCTAATGGAAGACTAAGCAGTGAAGCGGTCCAAATAGTAAGCTGTTAGTAGAAGAGCCGCAGCTTAGCCGATTCCAATGACCTGTTAATAATTAATCTGACTGAGAAAGGAATCTGCAAAGAAAATTTAGACAAATCAGACTTACAAAATCTGTTAAAGAATTATACATACAACAACGATAAATAAGATCCTGTGATCCAGTAAGATCTGCCACAATATTTGAAGAGTGAAGTATGTCATATGGAACAGAGATGTGGGCACTAACAGTGGGTATGGTGGTTCGTCGGAGCAAAGTTAACCAGAGGTTTAGTGCAACCAGAAGTGGCAGTGGCCGGACACATATACTGCAGATCCGACAACCGATGGAGCAAACGGGTTCTAGAGTAGACACCAGTGTGAGACCAAAGTTGCGTTCCACTTGCCAGATTGTCTATGATTCAATTTAAAGAAGGTCGCTGGCGTGGGTTGGATGAGGGTTGCAAAAGACCCTTGAGTGTCGAGCCTTGGAAGACGCCTACTTCCAGCAGTGGAGAGACACAGGCCGATGATGATGTACTGCTCCAAAAACTGCCTAATTACAGAATAAATAAATTCAATCGGTCAACAAGCCAGTGCTCAAATCTAATGCCGTGTTGAAAGTACAGTAGATGTGAAGACAAAACGGTTATGCATTAGTCATTGGCATTAGGATTACTGTAAGTGTGTGACAATTACGTGACATTCGGCCCCATGTGAATGTATACGCGGTGATACAGTTACCTACGGGTCACAGGTTAGTCGCCGACTGTACCGCTGTGGGAATCAAGCGTAGAATTTTATTATTTTAATAATTGTTTTTATTAGGCCAATTATATTATTCTGAGGTTGACTGTACTTTGTATTATAACGATAGGCGATTTAAATTCTGTTTTTTATAATTGGTTTTATAATTTAAAATATAATAAAACTACGTATAAATAAAACAATGTCCTCTAGATACGTCCTATTAGAAATTGTATCAAGAAGGCTGGCAACATTTACCCTCTATATTGCAATACTAGTTAAATGGAAAAAATAATAACCAAAAATTTGTTTTTAGTCGGTATTAATTTGTCATTTAATATTTAAGAAAATATTATAAATTTATATTTATTGGAAAAAAAAAAAAATAACACAATTAATAAAAATAAATAAAATAAATCAAAAATCTAAATTATATATAAAAATATTCACCCATGACTTGATCATGTGGCAGTATGCCAAGAACACTCGCAGCATTCCCCCGCTGCACAGCGATGCTGATTTGCTGCGCGAAAAAACTGCCAGCCCTCTTGTCACATACAGCGTTAACCAGCCGCTTAGACAGTTCTTTAAATAACTTCTTAGCGCTTGGCCCCCACGGTTCCATTGTCTTAGGGCCAAATATGTAGTCATTAGCAATAGATTCGTATTTGCGACATTTGACCTTTTCAGCCGAGTCCGCAGCCGCCCCAGCCCTGACAAATGTGCCCTGGACATGAGACCCAGCAAGGGTGTCGGCACAAGTAGCGTCCCACACCAATGCTCGAACCATGGACCACGGCACCAAAGTCAATTCATCGGGTCTTTTACCATCACTGCAAGAGATCCCAGACGGTTTAAGAACCGAAGAGATCCCGGCAGTAACCAAAGCCCGGTGGATTACATTATTGATACACATTGGTGGAAACGACGACCAGCAGTCTTCTGACAAACAGGCCTTAAATTAATCAAATTAAATAATCATGGTTTTAGTTCCATTCCTCGGACTTTGCTCCAGTAATATGTAAACCTCAAATTCAGGTAGACCAAATTGTTTTTTTTTTTTGTAAATTTCACAACGTAAAAGCTTACTGTTAGGAGTAGTGGCTACTCAATACTGACCCAGAAACTCAAAAAAACTGGTTAAAGAGGCGCAAAAATGCAAAAGTTTAGGGAAAGTGATTATCATAATTAGGGAACACCCCCAGAAATATCGGAGAAGACGTGACACACAGCGGCGTCACGTAAATGTAACCCAATTACTCGGCCCGGTCTCAGACGTGACGCTCAGAATTCGACAGCAAAGGCCTGGCGGGTCTACTCTGGAACTGCTTAGAACCAAACTTCAATATACATATGTTCAAGGACGACTTTGCCAAGTTTAGGTAATTTTAACATCATCAGCTTGTGTCTCTCCACAGCTGGAAAGAGGCCTCCCCCAAGGCTCGCCACTTCACACGGCCTTTTACAACCCTCATTCATCCCCCACCAGCGACCTTCTTTAGGTCGCCCGTTCATCTGGGGGGGGGGGGGGGAAGGTTCGTCTGGCTCTGTGTCTTACGTGGTCTCCAATCTAGAACCCGTTTGCCCCAACTGTTGCTGGTTCCGTGGTAGATGTGTCCGGCCCATTACCACTTCAGCTTGCTATTTTTGAATGTAAAGTAGGCACAGGACAAAAAGTGATGTCATCATTACAGCCCCTAGAACCCAGCATCCTATACCTCCACTGTTGGAGATGGGCGTTCCAAAACATATATCTGGAGAATTTGGACTACACTCGCGACTCTGGCCAGACGGGTTGGCGAGGATCTGATGTAAATTTTTAATGACAGTTTTTTTATAACGATTCCACAAGTTAGTATTAATGGAACCGGGACCGAAGGCTTAACTTTCCGAGGCACGGGAACGGTGTGGTGTTGTAAATCAATGATAAATGTATGTAAGAAAAGTGCATTTCACCATTGTACATGCCGGGGGGGAAAGCGTTCTTACATACGAGCTACCACCGCGCCATTATAATGATAAATTCTGCACTAATATAAGTAAAATTATTAAAATATTGATATATAATATCATTTTATAGCATATATTGGTGTTTCTAGAGCAGTACTTTGATAACCATAATTTGGGAAGAAATTTAAAATTATAGCTGCTGTAAATAGGTTCAGAAAGACACAATTATAAAGTTTGTGTTCTTTGACGAATATCAACATTTTTATTTATCAGAGAAATACCAAGCATAGCTCTATCCATAGCTCGCTTACCGATCTTATCTTGTGGGTTTAAGTATTTATTTATTTATTTATTAGATCTCCAACAAGATGTACACCAATTCATTACAACATAATAAGAATAATATCGCGCTAAGTGCCACCTTAATTATAGGAGATTACAGCATTCAAATTAGAGTATATATACAATTTTAATATACATTAGATTAAGTTCAATTGTTAAAAAATCTATGTAAGTAAATTTTATAAAGTAATAATTTATATAAACATAATAATACTTAAAAATATAATTAAAAATAAAATTTTAAATAAAAATACAATTAATAATTACACATTAAAATACCCTAACAATTAATAATTGCACAATAAAATACCCTAATAATTAATAATTACACAATAAAATACCCTAACAATTAATAATTAGAATAATAATTATTGACCAAAACTGCTGACTTCTCTCTTGATGAAAAAACGTCGAAATGCAGACGTGCGTAAAGGTTGGAAACATTTTTTAAATTTAATATTTTTTACTTATTACTAGACTGCCTCCATGGTATAGCGGTTAAGTCCGGACTTAGGTAAGGTAATGTTCGATTCCTGGTCGGATTTTTTAATTTATCTGTTAGGTTTATCAGTTTGGTAGAGCGACATCGACGAGGTCGCCACTTGGTTAAATTTAAATTAACTTCTTTAAACGCGTGTTTTCTGACCATCTCGGGAGAAAGGAGGAAGGGATACGGTCGTAATGAAACTTATTATTTATTATTTATCGTTAACATTTTCTTACGTTCTAAACAAACTAATAGAAAATGGATTATTTTTGAATGAAGATATAATTTATTCGGACATTCTATGGATTCACCGTGCGTGTGCCGGGTCCATTATGTGTGGGTAAGAGATGAGAAGAATGGTGTCTCGGGTTTGCGACTGACAATAGGCTGGTTTACAGAGGAGGACTCCTTCTTAACATACATCTTTCTCTTCGTCGACATTCATACATGCACTTTTCTTTCGAAGGCTCTTTATTGCTAGTGTTATATTTATTTGGTCGTTTTAAGTAATTTAGTTCTTTTTATTTGTATAGTATTAGTTTAGTATTCCGTGCGTTGCGAGCAGACCACCTCGCTCGCATGTACGAGTAGAGTACGTAGGTATAGCCTGGCTTGTTTTGTATGCCAGGCCGGTTCGGGCGCTCGCATCCACCTCGCGTAGTTTTGATAGCTGGCTCGTCTCAATGACCGCTGGACCGACAGCCTAGGCACACGTGTTTCGAACAAAATCGCCAAAATGTGCTGCGACGAACGCGAAACGATCGCGCGCGCGGTTTTTTTGGTTTTAGTCAGAGATTGAGCGAGCTTTTCGTTACGTAACTCGAAGTGATTGACAGTGCTTGGTTATTTGGTTTAGGAGTGATTGCAACAAATGTTTAAAACAAAAACAGTGTTTGTATTTACGTAAATAGAAAAATAAAAGAATAATAATAAAAGAATAAGAAAAAGCTTGTGTGTTTTGCTAATAAATTCAAAAAGGAATTTATAATAGTGTTTTTTTTTTTATTATTATTTGTGTGAGTAGTTAAATATTTATAAATTTCTTATTTCGTAGGTAAGTAAAAATTAATGTGATGCGTTTGATAAATAATTAAGACAGAGTTATAAAATATAAAATTCAACAAAACTCAACTATCGTATATATTCCCTCTCACTCGCACAATCAAATATTATCAAGTCTTAGTGTACTTTGACAATTGTAGTCAATTAGCTCCGTGATCAAACGGTTAAGTCTGTGGATTTAGGCACTCGGAGATACCGGGTTCGATTCCTGGTCGGTACACAATAATATTTATTAATTTAAATAAATCAATTTATTTAATATAAGTGATATTTCTCGAGTTTGGTTCGCTAGAGACATCGACGAGATTGCCACTTGTCATGATTGGCCTATCGTAAAGTTGGCTAAATGTTAATCCGCTTCTTAAGTGTGGTTTCACACCAACACAACCACCCTGAAAGGCTAACGGTCGTGATGATACTTTATTTTATAACTTTCTAGGAAATAAAACATTTTATATTAATCATATATTTGTTTAAGTAAAATATTATTTTTATTATTATATTATTTATGTTATATTATTTTGCTATTTTTCTCTGTCTAAAATTATCTATATGAAAGTGAAAACTAGTCAAAAAGGTTCGTCATTTTATTTCCTAGAAAGACTACATTGACAACATTCCTCAAAAGAGTATTCAGACTTCTTAAAAAAAATAGCTTCGTTTAAGTATAGTTCACTTTTTCATCTATTATTATAATAATGATTAAATTAGACTGCAAGAGAAATGTAGGTGAAAAATAAAGAATGCCGTTGTTAAAATAGTACGGAGAAATTTGAACATAAAAAAGCTATCACGTCGGTCAGTCACATACATCAAAGTACGGCGAGAAAATCGACTCCCGCGCAACCTAAGCCAACGCAAACAATCGAACGCAAACATTTCTTAATACAAATTCCCTTAAGGTTAACAAAATATGAGTTTTGGTCGCAATAACTATGCTGTGTTTTAAAATAATTCAAAGTAAATATCGCTTTAGATTCGTCACAACTTAAATTACCTAATCCATCCTTTACTGCCTCCGTGGCCTAGAGGTTAAGACAGTTGGTATGAACGCTGAGTGCCGTGATACCTAGTCAAGACACAATATTAGATAAGTCTTGTTTTAGGCGTTGTATTTTTTATATAAATATCATCATGGCAAGCTTACAATTGAAAGTAAAAATTGACATTTGACAATTGCAAATGGCACATACTTTTAAAGAAAACAACAAATAGGTAAATAAAATAAAAGAAAATCAGTTTTTATTTGTCACAAAAATAAGAGTTAATAAAAATGTAAAATATAGTTTTAAAATAAAACAAAGATATTATGACAGAAAATGGTGTTGGAAGCAGGTTCCAACAACCTCTGTCATTATACCATAGCCGACATTTAAATTTAGTGGAACAGTAATATAAATAAAATTTATAAAAAAAATATGAAAGAAAATTCATTAAAAAAATAAAAAACAAATTAAAAAACCTAGAAAATAATAATAATTAAAAAACAAAAAAAGAGACGGGAGCTGCCCCAGCCTCCCGCGGTAGTAGGCGGACTGATGGTGGTAATTTGCCCAGTCTGCTGGGGCGGGGAAGTATCCACCGTTCGTGCCGATAAAGCCAGTCTCAGTCAAGCTATGCCAGTGTTAGGGACTGAAGTCAGTCATGAGTGTCTGATTCTAGTTGCTAACATTCATGCACCTTGCGCGCCACTTCCCATCAGGTGGGCGCAAAGTCACATGTTGTGCTAGTATAATATATATATATAAATTTAATAATTCTTCCGGCGATTCGTCCGATTTGGCTTAGATAAGTGTCATATTTTCTAATAATTTTCATATCGAATTCCAGTATTCTATTCTTCAGTTCTTTCTGCTCGTTCTACATGTGCAAGTCGTCAGTCTTTTCACGAATAGACGAAACAAGTATTAGTTTACTTTAGTAAAGCAAATTAATAGGAATATATTGGACTGTCGTACTTAATTATGTATAGGCATACATAATTAACGACAGTCCAATATATTCCTATTAATTTGCTTATGCACTTGCCTTAAAGAAGACAAATTTATAAGCATTTCATGGATTCACCATGAGGGTCCATCGTGTATGGCTAAGAGACGAGGAGAATGGTGTCACGGGCTTTTATTGCGCGATAATACGCTCACCATCCACCATTCTACTCCTCTGTCTACCCAACCAAACCCTGTATGATTCCATTAATGCCGTATAAAAACGTTTCATCCCGACCGTATTTTGTCAGACCACGCTTTTAAAGTGAAGTGGGTTCACATTTAGCCATCTTTATTATAGGTAGTCCCATCATGACAAGTGAGAAGCTTATGGATATCTAGCGTACCAAATTCAAGAAATATCACAAATAATTAAATGTCCTTAACCAAGCGTCTGGCCAAACGGCTAACGAAAAAGTCTGGAGACAGTATGCCTGGCAATTACTTCTGCCAACGTATTAGCGTCGCTATACATAGGGGAAATATTGCCAGCCTCCTTGGGACAATCCCAAAAGGTCGTATCTAAAGGTTACAATTACAGACACATCGTTTTGGTACAACCCAGCCTTATAATTTAGTTCAGTCTCACGACCGACGAGTGACAATGTCGATATAATGACTTACTAATACGTAGGGTAGAACATGTAGACAACTCTAAAATAAATAAACTAACACTATTTAATGAAAGAAAGCAATTACACAACTCATTGGCTGATAAATTCCTAGTTTTATTGCTTCACGCTTGGCTCTACATTGTGGTTCTTACTTAGGAAAGATTAGTGTTTAAAAACGCTAGGAGACGGTATATCAAGTCACTGTAGCGGGAGTTTAAGCTATTAAAACTCTTACATTTAGCGTTCTATATAATTTTAAATGCGCTGTATGGACATATGTATGTGTAAAAACAAGGTATAACGGTATATGTTTTATGTGTTTTACCGCCTCCGTGGTCTAGTGGTAACAAACGTTGCCGTGAACTCGGGAGGTCGTGGGTTCGATTCCCACCGGGGGCAAGTTGTACATTGTATAATTTGTCTCGGTCTGGGTGTTTATATGTATAATATGTATATATTTACAAACAAAAAAAAAAAGTATAATATGTAGTTTATCAACCATCTAGTTTCCGTAACACAAGCTACGCTTACCACGAAAACTAGATGGCGCTGTGTAACCTGTCTGGAAATATTTATATTTATTTATATTTATATTATATTTATGTAAAAAAATATTTACAGAATATAAAATGAAACGAATATAAGTTCTGCCCGCGCGGTATGGTGGCAAGAACGCTGGCTACATTTCCACGCTGAATTGATTATTCCTTTCTCTATTTGAAATAATATAGTTATTATTTATAGAAAGTAAAGTTTAAGTTTTTTAAACGTTTATTACTATAACAGGCAATTGAGACAATGCGTTTTTTTTTAAATACAACTTTGTGAAAATTAACAACTACGTTGCTAGTTAATAATAAAATAAAAATGTTAATAATAAAAAAATAAAAAAACTCTCTAAACCTAATAGACTATAAATAAAAACGTCTTCTTAAAACGTGTCATCAGAGATAGACTTAAAGAAGTAATAGCAACATATCTTCTTCTGTATAGCGTAACAGAAATAATTGCCAGCCTTACTGTCTCCAGACTTTTCCGTCAGCCGTTTGGACAACTCCTTGGTCAGGCACTTAACTGAGGTCCTCATCTTTATTTAAATTAATTCGAAGGCTGCGTGGTTTATACTTAATTTTATAGCTGAAAGAAGTAAGCTGCTACAGTAAGAAGATCTAGACTCAATTAAAGAGAAATAAATAATAGTTTATTTACAAACAATATTTGACACTTACGCCATAGTCAATGTCAGATAAAAAAGTATAAAATAATTGTTTACTCGTTATAAAACTTAACCAAAACGAAAGTTAAATATAACATGTTGAATAACATGCTTTATAATAATCTTGGTTTAATTTAACGATAGCTAAGTTATGTTGACGAAACGGCTCCGATGTTTTTAATTGTGTAAAAAATCCACACGGGTAAAAACACTTGTAGTTTATACATAGAAAAATATAGGCCTATAGGATTTAGTTATTAGAAAACATAAAATGGCAGCTGCTTTCGTTATTGTAGTGAAAATAAAATTAATATTTAATTTATTTGTGATTTATCTCGAGTTTGGTACGCTAGAGGAATCGACGAGACATCACTTGTCATGATTGGCCTATAGTAAAGTTGGCTAAATGTGAATCCGCTTCTTTATAAGCGTGGTTTCTGACCATCCCGAAAGGGAAACGGTCGTGATGATACTTCCGATTTATACTTAGATTACTTATTAGAAAACATAGAATGGCAGCTGCTTCGTTGTTGTAGTAAATATTATAGCTTAAAACGTTATACGTTTAAACGTATAACCAACTTCGAAATCGTGTTATGTATAGTGTCTCATGGATGCCGGTTGGTGAATAAAATATATTATCACACAATCAAAATAATATTTAAAAAAAACATACTAATTGTGAAACACACAAGCTTAATATTATTTGTTTAGCAGAAATTCGTTAATATTTTTTTATAACTTTGATTGGTTTAAATAAAATCATATTACCTATGGGTGTTTTTTTAGAGATTAAGAACTTTAAATTATAATACAAGACAGAAATATTGTTGAAATGTTTTTTTTTTATTTTTTTTGCGAGAGACATATATATACATTTATTAGAAAAAAATATTTACAACATATAAAATAAAATTATTATTAAGGATAGGGATATAAATTCCGTCCGCGTGGAATGGTAGCAAGAACGCTGGCTGCATTTCCCCGCTGAATTGCAATACTGATTCTCTGGGCGAAGAAAGAGTCAGCCCTCTTGTCATATAATATCTAATATCTTATAGTATAATATATTATTTAAAAAAATATAAATATTCTCGTTGTCCCGAAGGTATGACAGGCAGAGAATGTCAAGCGGCATTATGTCACGCTTTTGTATGTTTTGTGCAATTAAGTTTTAAATGAATAAAAAAAAGAAATAAAAAAATAGATTTAATAAAGTATAATTATAAATAAAAAATGTCCTTTAGAGACAACCCTTTAGGGTAGTCTCAAAGAGAATAGCAACATTTTACCTCTCTGTTAAGTTATTATAAATATTAACAATAATTAAGTTTTTTATTAGGAAAGATTAAACAAAAAAATAAATAAATAACAAAACAGTGTAAATATCTAAACTTAATAAAAAAAATGACTTAATTAAAAACAAGTGGACATTAGTGCATCATGGATCACCCGGCGGGGTTCGCAGCATCGCCCTGGGCCGCCATGCTCGGGCACGGCATGCACGGCATGATGCAACATGAGTACTCGCATGCTCACCACCATGCTCATGCTTCGATGCCAATGGACCTGCACGTCCCGCAACCGTTTCCTTATTACCGGTAAGTAACTATTAATTTTGTGATAAATGTAAATCGAATGAAACAAAAATACAATATAGGTACCTAACCGCAAGCGGCTAAACCCAATTCAATCCCGATATTCGTTTTGGTTATCCGGTGGTGGCTCGGTTGTAAGACCGCGTTCCTTAAATCCTACAGTCCGGTTCAAACCCACCCGGCATGTACCAATGAGAAATACAAAGTGCTTACGTACATTTATCATAGATTTACAACACCACCACCGTTCCGGTGCCTCGGAGAGCACGTTAAGCCGTCGGTCCCGGTTCCACTAATACCAACTTGTGGAATCGTTAATAAATTGTCATAAAAATTGACATCACATCCTCGCCAAGCCGTCTGGCCAGCGAGGCGAGTGTAGGCCAGATTCTTCAGATATATGTTTTTGAAGATGATGAAGTAAAAAAAATAATTGAGTATTTAGGTATACTGCTACAGTTTTATTTTGTAATTTAATTTATTTAATAATAAAATCTATTCGCCGAGATAACAATAATAAAGTTCCTTTATAGGTATGTTTGTACCTATCGTCCGTGGTTTAGAAGTGGAGGTGTGTGCGTTTTGTCGACTTTCGGGTTGCACATAGGCAGTAGTCTATCTTAATTATGACTTGCCTGGTGGGTTACTGCTGTACCAGGTATTGTAATCTCATAGGTACTGATAACTACATTTAAAAGGTTATTAATTGATCGTTGTGGTGCAGTTCTGTATATGTTTTATTTTGTAAATCTGATATAGGTGAGTTTTCCTTGCAGATTCCTTTCTCAGTCAGATTAAACATTAACAGGTCACGGGAATCTGCTAAGCTGCTGGTCTTCTGCTAACAGCTTACTTATTGGACCACTTTGCTGCTTAGTCTTCTACTAGCAGGAGTCGAATCATTAAAAATAGTTATTTTAATGACGTTTCATAAAAGCCTGTAATAGGTTTACGTGAATAAAGATATTTTGACATTGACTTTGACTTTGAGGTGCCGGGTTCGATTACAGGTCGGGAAACAATAATTTATTTAATATATTTGTGATTTTTCTCGAGTTTCTTGTCATGATGGGCCTATAGTAAAGTTGGCTAAATGTAAATTCCGCTTTAAAAGCGTGGTTTCTGACCACCCCGAAAGGGATACGGTCGTGATTATACTTTACTTTTTTTTACCTGCGATTCTATAACAACAAGTAATTAAGAGGCAATCATAGAATTATATCTTCAACAACTCGACGACAAAGTTCGTCGGACATCTATCTCTAGAAAAACCCGGCATGACTTTAATCGGATAGTTATTAGAAGTCAGATTCTTGGGGCATGGCGGTCTAACTTTTTCTCATCAACACAAACGACTGATTAACAACACGCCCTATATCCATAGCTTAGAACACGCAACTATAGGCTCTAAATACAATAGGTTTAACGGCCATAATTCTGTAATGTTTATGTAATGTAAGCTAGTGCATTTTCGTCATAACCCACTCACGCGTCCACTAACATAGCTCGGACTCACTTCTCCATATATAAACGTCATAAGTAGGTAGGAACGATTTACGCCGATTGTTTCCAAGATTCGGTATTTTTATTCGATAGAATTGCTGTTTTTAGTTCCATTTGATGCTATTTTATGTAGTTGGTGTCGTTTATGGCAGGTTGGATTGGAATCTTCTTGCGGCAAAAAAGTCTATTTTATTTTATATAAGTATAATTTTGAGGCTGAGAAACTGCCTCCGTGGTCTAGCGGTTAATTCCGTGTATTAAGACTCGGGGGTACTGGGTTCGAATCCGTGTCGGGACCCAAAAATATTTATTTTTTAAAAGAATAAAACTTATAAATTTAATTATTATTTAATTTATTTGTGATAATTCTCGAGTTTGGAACGCTGGAGACATCGACGAGCTTGCCACTTGTCATGATTGTAAGGTTGCCTAAATGTGAATTCGATTCTTTATAAGCGTGGTTTCTGATCACCACGGAAGGAAAACGGTTGTGATGATACTTTACTTTACTTTTGAGGCTTACGAGAAAATAACTTGACTGCAATTTTTATACCTTAAAAGGTATAAAAGTTTAAAAACTTCGAAATTTTTGTTAAGAAAGTACCTTTTTATATACTATATGTATATATATTTTAATACTAGCACGACATGTGACCTTGCAACGACCTGATGGTAAGTGGCGCGCAAGGTCCATGAATATTAGCAACTAGAATCAGACACTCATGACATCAGTCCCTAACACTATGCCGTCTTGACTGGACATGACGGCAATTCAAGCCTGATCCCGAAACGTGTGACTTTACTGTGTTTATAGGCACGAACGGTGGATACTTCTCCGCCTCGGCAGACTGGGAAAATTACAACCATCAGTCCGCCTACCGCCTATACCGTCGTTGAAAAATGAACTATTTGTAAGTCACATGCCAAATTTTACTTTCAAGGAGAAATAATATTCTAAGCTTGCCATATTTATATGAAAATAACACCGATTGAAACAAGACTTACAGAAAATTAAAAGTACCTACGTAAAAGTGAGCTTAGGTATTCAAAAATATATGTATGACTTCAAAATTATATCTAATATACATGGTGTGGCATATATGTGCAGATGAAACCTTAAACTACAATACATCCTGTATGTAATGTATTTTTAATTTAAATAGTTATTTACTATCTCCGTGATCTAGCGTTTAAGATTTATTTATTTATTTATTTAGTACACACAGCAGTACATATATTATCACACACATAACATAGTATAATTATAGCTTATCTAATATATGTACCAATTAGGTGTCACAGCATTCGCCAATATAAAAAGAAGAAGAAATTAAAAACTTATTACTGTTAAAACAATTAAAAACTTACTACTGTTAAAACAAAAAAAAAAAAAACTAAAACTATCAAATTTACAAAATAAAAATATGACTTCTAAAATAAAATGATACATTTTTCTCTTTTTTAATAGAATTAATTAGGAAACATAAAAATTGCACAAATTTGGTACCTTAAAAAAAAAAAAAAAAAACGTAAACAAAACACTTGTTAAATAAATTATAAGCTACTCAAATATTGATGGTTTGAAATGTTCGAGAACATTTTTTCTGAATACATTGTAACGGTCATGAAATATGTCTATATCATTATTGGCACTGCAGAGACTACTGTAGGTGTTGCACATTCGGGATGTTGACGAATGTCGTAAAGAAAGATCGTAGATTTACATGCGGAGATACTGTGTTCGATTTCAGGTCGGGACACAATCATTTATTTGTGCCTTTTTTGTGCCACTTGTGCCTGTAGTTAAGTTGTCTAAATATGAGTCCGCTTCTTTAAAAAGCGTGTCGCACTACCCTTTACTGCCTTTAAACATTCTGACAACCGAGCCACCACCGCTCGGTTTGTAAGTTTATCTACTTACAAATAAATTAAAATTGCTATCTCACAACTCAACAATCTCACTTAGAGGTTTTTTATCTTCATCCGTGCAATCGGGTCTGTCATTGATTGTCGTCACTAATGTGGCTCGAGGGCCATAATTTGCGCAGTATCCAGCCGCAATGGCTTCGTATGGCCAAAATTATATTGAAGACTAACCCGCAACATGTCATTTGGCACTACAACTCCAGGCAACGTTGGTCATTCAGACCATTTCGATTCGTGATTGCATGTAATTATACAGCTTTTGTTTTTTCTCTCCGTTTCCGTCTTGCTGATTAAATTTTTACCGATATGTGCTGAATTAAATGTACGGTTTGTTGCGCCGGCGCACGGTTTATTGGCTCTACAAATTAACGGTTTACGCAATGCTAAACTAAAGATATAAAGTATAAAACCACGGTGGTGGCTCGGTTGTAAGAACGCGTTCCTTAAATCCTACAAAGGTCAGTTTAAACCTCCCCGGCATGTACCAATGAGAAATACATTTTTCTTACGTACATTTGTCATAGATTTACAACACGTCGGTCCCGGTTTCACTAATACCAACGTGTGGACTCGTTAATAAATTGTCATAAAAAAAATGACATCATATACTCGCCAAGCCGCCTGGCCAGAGCAGCGTGGCGAGTGTAGTCTAAAATCTCCAGATATAGTATGTTCTGGAAGGCCCATCTTCAACAGTGGAGGTCTAGGACGCTGTGTTCTAGGGGTTGTAATAATGATGAAATGATGAAATACTAGATGCTTACTATAAATTATGCGTGCCTGCTGAGTATAAACAATAATAAAAATTGGCAGACGCAATGGATCAGTGAAGTTGTCAAAAAATTCAGAGACAACAACAACAAAATCTAATGGCCTAGGTTGGGGATAGGGACATTCTCCCGTTTTCCCCGGCAAGTTCTCAGCGGCAACCACCCGCACCACTAGAGTAACAGTGGCCGTGTGGCTCAAGAACCTAGGGGGTTTAGGTTCGACAACTTTAGCTCTTCTCCAAGAACACTTCTCTAGGAAGTTCTGGAGCTGCTTGAAGTGTCCTTTGTCAGCCATGCGTCTAGTCAGGCCGTCAATAAATTCCTCAATTCAATTCAAATTCAAAAATTTTTTATTGCACTAAAAAATATTGTACATAGGCGAGCTTAATGACTAAGCATTTTTTAACAACCAACCTTAGGGAGTGTGGAGAGGTAACAACGAAGGGTGCAATTTATTATAATAGACTTACATACTAATATTACATATACTGTATAAATATATACATAAATACCTAAATATCTATATATATTATAATTAAGTTAAATTAGTACACATATGGTTAAAGTAACAGTTGATTTAGAATAATAATAATGATAAGCATAAAATATATAAGATAAGTGATTAATATATTGAACTAGGAGACACTATTCTGCTTATTTAGAAAAAAGGTGGTGAGAAAATTGTTTAAACATGTGAACGGAGGGAGCTTGTCTGATGATCAGTGGGAGCTTGTTTCACTGGCGAGCAGCAGATACGGTGAAAGAATCCAAATACCTGCTAAAAGTGTGCGGTGGGATTTTAACAAATTCCTCAATAGTAGATCTCGAACTATGACGGAATTACGCTCTAACCACGGCGCTCGGGAGACCAATCTAAACTATATTCTGCTGTTAGAGATAACGCGGGTCTAATACTGTGTTATCTGGAATCTAACCCTGTAAATCCGCGTAACCTTAAGATGAAGGTGTTGAAGCAATAGGTACTCGTTATTTTTGTAACTACACGCCACATGAAAGCAATATTGACATATTTTTGTGTATTCCAAGAAACATAAAAATGGGTACATATTTGTCTAGTTTATGATTGTCACAAAAATGTTTTAAAACTATAAAAAAATAACTTGTAGCTACATTTCACACATGCTTATGAGTTTAAGAAAATTTGTAATAACGGTTTTTTTTTACTTATAATTAAAAATCAGCATGTCGGATATATCGGATGGTCTATCAGTCCATTAAATTGAAATAAATTATTAAATAGATAAACACGTCAGTATTTATGTTACGGAGTACACTTACAACGGGCCTTGGCACCAAAATGGTCCTTCGAATGGTCATAATGAATCATTCGCGCCTCTGGAAGTAACATCGAGATCCGGTTGCACCTACAGAAAAGAGATCTAGTTGTCTTCGCGCTTCAACATTCAAGATGGTTTCATCGTAGCATCAAGATTCACGAATAATCTTCGTTTGAGACGAATGAAATCGAAAACATGAACATTTCAGAACAAAAAAAACTTCGTTACATATTTTCTACCGTCTTATTGTATGTAATTGTTTTGTTTATGTTTTTGTAATTATTGTTTTGGTTTTGTAAATTTTCTTGGCTTTATGCACTTTTTTTTTTGATAGATAAGAAATCAATCAAAAAAAAAAGTGTTCACAGTGTATTTATATTTATATCTTTTTAATAACACGACATGTGAAATCGCGCCCCTCGATGGTAGCGGTACGCGAGGTCCAAGAATGGGAACAACTTCGTCATTATCGAAATGGTATGTTTTCTTTAAAAACTGTTCGTTTTCTTTGACTTGTTTCTTAAAAATATTGGGGAACCTGAATCAAGTTGTACATTTTTTCGTTTCTTTTGTCTCAGGGCCCAATAAATGCAGTATAGGTCGATTAAATAACACAAAAACCTAATTGACAAGTTTAAAGGACACATTATTCAGTCCAGTAGGTTACTTTTTCAGGTAAACCCTTCACTAATTGTGGTGTACTTTACTACCGACATGGGTAGGAAAAAAGGATACTGATTTGACATAGTTATGCAAAGCAGAACCAAATTAAATATGTATTTATCAAAATTATTGCCTTTATGGTCTTAGACCATTAATTTAAGTGCAAGGTACTGGGTTGGATTCCTAGTTCGAAAGACAACCTATTATTAAATTTATTTGGACAATTCTTGAGTCTGATGCTAGAGACATCGACAAGCTTGCCGCTTGTCATGATGAGCCTATAGTAAAGTTGCCTAAATGTGGATCCACTTTTCTAAAAGCATGGTTTCTGACTTCTCCACAAGGGAAACGGTTTAGATGATACTTTTATTTAAATAAAAACTGCTCTAAGTCCATTTTTTTTGACATATAATATATTTATAGTCCTTTGCCTTATGCAGAATAAATAACACAATAAACAAAAAAATAATTGAACTGTAATGTTTGATCACAAAACTGAATATTAACTTTTTTTATTTAAACATAATTCACAAACAACGAACTTTACTATTACAAGCAATTTAATGGCTCTGGCGTACCAGACTAAAATAATCTCAAAAATAAATCTTTTTTATATTCTCAACCGTAGGTTATTATATCCTTTCTAATGATTATATAAATATAAATAACTAAGAAAGTAGTGAATATGTGGGCTATGAATATTTGACGTGAAAAATACTATAAAAAGTAAAAGTAATTATTACGACCGTTTCCCTTTCGGGGTAGTCAAACACTACGCTTGTAAAGAAGCAGGATTCACATTTATCCAACTTCACTATAGGACAATAATGAGAAGTGGCAAGCTTGTCGACGTCTCTAGCGTACCAAACTCGGGGTATAACACAATTAAATTTATTTACTTAAATTTTTAAATATTATTGTGTCCCAACGGCCTCCGTGGTCTAGCAGTTAAGTCCGTGGATTTAGACTCGGAGGTACTGGGTTCGGTTCCTGGTCGGGAAATAAAAATATTAATGTAAATAAATACATTTAATTAGTATTTAATTTATTTGTGATATTTCTCGAGTTTGGTACGCTGGAGACATCGACGAGCTTGCCATTTGTCATGCCTATAGTAAAGTTGGCTAAATGAGAAGCCGCTTATTTATAAGCATGGTTTCTGACCACCCCGAAAGAGAAACGATCGTGATGATACTTTACTTTTATTGTGTCCCAGAAATCGAACCCGGTACCTCCGAGCCTAAATGCACGCACTTAACCGCTAGACTACGCAGTTACTACCTTCTCAGAAATACGAGTAAATTGTTTACATTTCAAATTGTTTTTTCCAATATTACATTCTGAGAGTTGGTTCTGTTTTGCGTAACCATTTCCAATTAACGATAGGCTATCAAGAGTTTTTTGAAGAGTTGGCGGATGTTTATGATGATTCCGAACAATTTTACCTTTTAAGTCAGTATCGGGCTGGTAATTAATCTTACTGCTCTGGTTTGAGACTTTTTACATCTCTCAAAGACTTATAAGTGTGATAGTTTTATAGTCCTATCCCTACAAAGTTAGTAAGTTTTTTTTTTATTTTTTTTTATTTTTTATTGATGTATAAAATTGTTTATGTATTAGTATGTAGTTAATGTTAAACGGAGGTTAAAGATGCTCCAAACAGAGCTATATTTAAAAGATTAGTTTACAGGCACTTTCTGAGTTCATAATTTTTATTCAATTATCATTGGTAAATTTATGTTCATGTAGTATATCTTATTTATGTAGTCCATATATATATGCATACATTCGTATGTATTTTTTTATTAAAATATAATAGCATTAAACAAAGTTATAACTTTGTGGCATTTGGGGTTGAAACAATATGGGGTATATTCTCTTGATACCCACAAATTCCTAAAAGAGCTGGGTAAACGAATTTATCAAGAGTGTGGCGACCCCAAATGCCATAACTACCTAAAACAGAATATTTCCCTTATAATTCAACGAGAAAATGCGTTTTAAGACATTAGTTTATTTTGTAGAATAGTTTTAATTTCATAGGTATTTTTTAGTTTAGTTTTATTTATAATTAGTTTTTTAATCTATTTTATTTTAATATTTTTGTATCTACTTCGATTTTTTTATTTAGGTAGCTTTTAATTTGTATTTAATGTATATTAATTTACTTCGAATATATTTTTTATTTCGAGTTATATTTTTTTTAAATATTTTATTAAATTTAGCAATATTGTCATTTTATTGAGAGAGATACGCCCGAGTTAATAAAGAGACAATGTCATACTACTGAGCGTATAATACTTACTTCGATGTAGTGGTGGCCGGCGGCGATCGCGCGTTTTTTTTTTTTATAGTTTTTTATTAAAGATATTTTTTTACGTATTCTGTTTTTTTTTAAATAACCTTTTTTTAGGAAGTGGTTTACGAAATTACCTTTATGTTATTATTTAATAAATTATAATGTTAAACTAAGGTTATATATATTTTTTATTAATATAGAAATACAGTAATAGAGTCTAGTGAAATCTCTCTTCTGTCAAAGCGACAAAACACATTTTGATCCGGGTAGACCAAGGTAATGACTTTGAATAGCTGTTTGTTCCGTCCAAATAAGAATAAGATATATATGAGACTGCTGTAATAGCCATATAAGGCGGGAACCGAACCCTGTACCATGTAGATGTAATTCCACAATGGAGTCATAAACACGTCTCCCACTTTGAAGCTCATCGGTGATTGTGATGTAAATTTCACTTAGATACAGGTTTTGGTTGATTTAAACATGAATACAGGGTGAAAACGTTTTAAGTGAACTTGTATAGTATATTTTACGAAATCATAAATAAACCTGTTCTAATATTTATAGTTAATAGTTAGTTCATTGATATTTTTAGTTAACTTTAAACATTGTATAGTTATAGATATATATTTATGTGAGTTTATGGTATATGTAGATTTATATGTATAGTCTAATATATAAAGTAAAAGTAAAGTCTTATCACGACAGTTTCCCTTCGGGGTAGTCAGCAACCACGCTTATAAATAAGGTGATGCACATTTAGCCATCTTTATTATAGATAGGTCAATCATGGCAAGTGGCAAGCTCGTCGATGTCTCCGCGTACCAAACTCAAGAAATATCAAAATTAATTTAAATATTAAATAAATGTATTTAGTTACATTAATAATTATTTTTGCGTACCCGGTTTATATAAAGTACCTATTTAATATTATGTAATTAGCATTTAAAGATTAACAAAGTTAATTTATACGAAAAATGTATTTATTAAATATAAAACAATAATTACAAACTACTTAACTAAAATTAAATAACTATAAACCAAATTAAAAAAAAAACTATAAATAAAAAAGGTTATTAAGAGTCTCATCAGAGATAGTTCCAAGAAGACTGGCAACATTTCCCCTCAGTATAGCGGGGCTAATACGTTGTCAGAATTAATTGCCAGCCTTCCTGTCTCCAGACTTTTCCGTTAGCCGTTTGGGCAACTCCTTGGCCAGACGCTTGGCTGAGTGTCCCCATGGGCCCATCGTCTCGACCCCAAACGGCGCAAATTCGTAACCTGTACTGAGGTTGGCGTATTTGCGCAGCTTGAGGTTCTCAGCCGAAACCGACGCACTCCCCGCGCTTGACGAGGTCGCCTGAATATGTGATGGGGCTAAAGTGTCTACACGTGTCGCATCCCACACAAGGGACCTGCCATGTTTCCACGGCCCAACGGTCATGCTGTAAGCCCTTCGAATGATGTCGTTGAGAGCAGCGTAACGAGGAATGCGGCCAGCACTTTTAGAGCAAAAAAAGCCGTGATGTCCGAGATGTTCCACGAGTTCCCCAAACCGACATCGGTGTGGGTGGACAGTCAGGGCTCCGAGATGAAGGCACACTGCATTGGAAATGTTGCCAGTCTCCTTGAGACCATACCTAAAGGGTCGTCTTTAGAGTTTTTTTTTATTTATTTATTTAAAACTTTATTGCACATAAATTACAAAGGCGTGACATAATGTCGCTTGACATTCTCTGCCTGTCAGACCTTCGGGACAACGAGAACATTTATGTGAGGTAGGTGCAATATATCAATTAAAATTAAATATATTAAAAATATACGTCTATAGAATATTATTTATTGCTTATAATAAATATTTATTAATAAAATTACATACGAATTCATACACACATACATATATAAACTACATAAATAAGTTATACTATTTATATACTACATTACCACTCTCAATAGTGCAATAGCTTGGCTAAACTCCGATCTCAGTAGTATATATTCTTCGTCTGAGCGGTATGGTGTCGTTGTCAATCCTAGCAAGTGTCAGTCAATAATTGTTGGAAGTTCCCGACTATTATCCAAAGTCGACATGAATTTAATCGACTCTGTTCGGTTTGACAACGTGCCTATTCCGTTCTCCGGTGAAGTTAAGAATCTCGGTATTTACCTGGATTCGCATCTCTCCTGGGGACCGCAGATCAGTAATATCAGCCGTAAAATATTTTCTTCTTTGCACTCTCTCAATAAATTAAAAAACTTTTTGCCATTAAAAGCTAAAATTACGCTCGTACAATCCCTTCTTCTGCCGATATTAGACTACGGTGACGTATGTTGTGTGGATCTTTCACAAGATTATCTTAATAAAATGGAAAGATTACACAATGCATGTATTAGGTTCGTCTTTGGATTGCGGAAATATGACCATATTTCTTCTTCACGGAATCAACTTAAATGGCTGCCTATTCGTAAACGGCGGAATCGTAGGGTTCTGTGCTTGTTATACAGTATTCTCAACGAACCCGATACACCTAACTATCTTAAAGATTTATTTAGTTTTTTGAGCTCACATCACGTAAGAACCCTTCGTTCCTCTTCCAACTCCACTCTTTCCATTCCCTCTCATCACACCTCTTTCGTCTCTAAATCGTTTGCTGTCGTCGCCGCAAATCTATGGAATGAATTACCTCAGGATATTAGACAAGCTTCTAGTCGTGCTATATTCAAGAATGGGGTGTACAAATATTATCTTTAACTTAAACTATTTTTTTTACTTCTATTGTATTGCCACTCTCTTCACACTTTCACAACGAGCGACGTCTACTTTTGTCCCGCTTCCTTCATCACATGAGTAGTTTTATTTTATATGTATTAGTGTATATATTATATATATAATATAACCTATTTATGTATTTGTATATGTAATAGTAAGTATTATTTTTATGTATTTGTTTTATAAATTGTTATTTTATATCTATTATTGCACCTACTTACCATGCAAACTGTCCTAGTGTCCTAAAGGTTTGGCTGTCAGAAAATGCCTAGCGGCATTAAGTCCGCCTTTGTACATAGTGCAATTAAGTTTTTAAATAAATAAATAAACATAAATTTGGTACTTTATTTTTTATTAAATTAGTTTATATTTAATTAAATGTTTACATTTATAAGTATATGTGATTATTAAAAGATTTTCAACTATGTTACATAAAAATAAAAAAATACCGAATTTTTGTTTAGTCGGTCTGACAGACCACGCGAGTGTTTAGGAAGGTTAAATGAAAACTTATAGTTTTTGTGTATTATCTAATAAAGATCAGCCGGTAATTTAGCTAAGATCTAGGCCCATTGAATAGCTGGGAACCTAGGTTATTAGGTTCGATAACCGGCCGAGGCTACTTCCTTCCATTCATAAACGAGACCTAATTGAGTTTAATAACCAGAGATTATCTCTTTATTAATATTATGATTAAATCTAAACTAAATTATTAATTATAAAAAGCTTCGTTTAACTTCCCTTCGGTCTAAACCAGGAAACAAATCGCATTTTTAATAGAAAAAATATGCAAGTCAAATATATATAATGAGTATAATACTATATTCGGTGTGACCTTGTATGGTCTTACGTTAGACTAATATGTGGTTCTATTGATAGAAACAAGCTTCTCCATACAAAGTGTCAGTTACAAAATAGCTAATTTGTATGGAGAAGCCAAAAAAATATGTCATTTCCGACATATGGTTTGTTAGGAAAAGTTGTTTGTTTCTATCAATAGAATCACATATTAGTCTAACATAAGGCCATACAAAGTCAGCCAGTATACCGCGTGTAACTCGTTAAAACTTAATACAAAAGGACGTCATCAGATCTTTATTGTTATATAATTAATATCGTTAAATAATAATAATAATAATATACGTTTATTTAAAGCAACTAGGCTCACTTGTTAGTTACAAAATCCTTACAACTAATGTTAATATAAAAATGAAAATAAAAGTAAAAGAAAATAAAATATGGCAATATTAACAATATGACCGTGCAGTAACCACTCCGCCCCCAACAGTCTGACAGGATGCACCTCACTCCCGCCAGACCAGCAGCCGCACGAAGCAGCCAATGCACGGCGAACCATATCTTTCAGATATCATCTTCAGGATACTGTTAGTGCTTGTCCTCACTCTGTTAAGCAATGATGCAGTGGTTTTGCGTCTTATAGCAAAAAAGTCATCTGTATGAGCCTGCGCAAACATTGCGGACGCACTACAGTAGCGTGGCAGCCCCAACAATATCCTGAAGCTATTATTGTACTGTACACGTAGGGCGCTGATCGATGCCTGCGTAAAGTTGGTCCACAGACTGCTAGTATAGAACGTTTGGCAGTAGGCTTTAAATAGCGTTATCTTGACTTGCTCACTACTGCGTGCAAACCTACGTGCCAACATATTAGATCTAATCGCCAGCGCCCTACGTTCTCGTTCGATGTCTACCTGATCCTTGAGGTCCTCTGTTACATAATGTCCCAAATATTTAAACTGGGCTACTCTCTTAAGCTTCACACCATTTAGGTAAATATCTGACATAACAGTTTTGGATCTACCCGTGACCTCAAAGATCAGATATTCACTCTTCTTTACATTATACACCAGCCCATGAGCAAGTGCATACTGTTCACAGGTCTGTAACAATTCTCTTATTGACCCCACCGTTGGCCCCAGCAGCACCATGTCGTCCGCGTAGCTGATGTTGTTGACACACACATCATCCACCCAACACCCAACACGCTTGCTGCTAAGGGAAACGATGAGCTCATTTACATACAGGCTAAACAGCTTTGCTGAACTCAGACCCCCTTGTCTTACGCCGCATTCTAACCTGTAGTCGTCAGAGAATGTGTCTCCCCATCGTACACAATTTACTTGGTTCGTGTACCAAAACTGAAACATTCTTATCACTTCAGCAGGCATACCAGTGGCCTCCATTTTTTGCCATAACACATCATAAGCTACAAGATCAAAAGCCCTGGAAAGGTCAAGGAAACAAGCAATTACAGGAGTGCGTCTCGATGTATAATACTGTGCAGTGTGCTTAGTATTGCACTCTCAGTAGATAGTCCTGCTCTAAACCCGAATTGACCATCATGCAACTGCAAGTACCCATCCAACTGCTCACCCAACAGTCCATCCAGAACTTTCGCTATTATGGTGGCGAGAGAAATTGGCCTATAGTTCGCACTGTTAGATATATCTTATCTTAAGTTAAGGCGACTGTCTTACATAAACATAACTATTCCCTACGTGTACAATCTTAATATTAAGGGACATCATAATATCTTTATTATTGAATTATAAACAACTTATATAAACAGCCTATTCTATGTATATCTTAAGTAGATACTAAAGCTCGTCGGTCCGCAACAGTCTCCCCCCGGCGATCCCTCGGAGTCGTCACGTCGATCGTCAGGACGGCGATAGGTGTCATTAGTGGAACCTCTGTTTGAAATAAAAATGGACACTTTGTTTTAAAGATAAAAATCATTATCCGAAAAACAAAACACTACTGCATGGTGAATAAGGCTTCGTCTAAAAATCGCGATATCTATCGTGATAAATACTTAAAGGCTGGAGAGTGTTATTATTAATTGATCTCGCCCACAGCCAAAATAGAGAGAGAAAGAATTATGTAAGTCAATGTTAGCACGATCGTTGTCCTCTCGGTACCTACTTGATTAGGGTCAGTATGAGTGGCGATATTTTTAGGATAACTTTTTTCTTTCTTTCTTTCTATATATTTACAAAAAAAAAGTATAATATGTAGTTTATCAACCATCTAGTTTCCGTAACACAAGCCTCGTAGCTTACCACAGAAACTAGATGGCGCTGTATGACCTGTCTGGAAATTTTTATTTATTTATAATATTTATTTATTTATTACTCGTATAATAAATTGAACGCTTCATTTTAATAATCCCAAATATTAGTTGTTCGAAAAAGCTTATATAGTCATTAAGCCCGCCAGTGTATATTTTTAGTGCAATAAAGAATTTTTACATTATATAAAATCATTTATCGGTTCGTACAATGAATTAGGTAGTACTAGAACTAATCCACATACCAAGAGTGATTGCATAATGCATGACGACTACGAAATTAGTGTGTCGTCCATTGGACGTCTAGATCAAGTTACCAAGTCCATCAAAGTCCAGATCAAAGTCAAAGTCAAAATATCTTTATTCCCGTAAACCTATTACAGGCATTTATGAAACGTCATTAATTTAATTATTTTGAATGATTCTACTCCTGCTAGTAGAAGACTAAGCAGCAAAGTGGTCCAATAAGTAAGCTGTTAGCAGAAGACCAGCAGCTTAGCAAATTCCAGTGACCTATTAATGTTTAATCTGACTGAGAAAGGAATCTGCAAGGAAAACTCAGCTATATCAGATTTACAAAATAAAACATATACAGAACTGCACCACAACGATCAATTAATAACCTTTACATCACAACTAAATGCTCATAGCTTTCGACCTAGAGGTGCCTAGCCTTTCTTTTGATGACTGTACCTAGTTATACAGTTAATGACGTTTTGCCATTAGCTAAACAAACCAAGAATACAAATTATGTGGTTAGGACATCGTAGCTAATTACAGCGTATAGTTAGGTTTAAAAAAAAAACAACTACCACCACTTCCTATTTACTACCGTAATACAAATGTACTTAAATATTAACGGCCAGTTGCAGAATGGCTAATCTTTTGACATCTTTAACGTATGTTTTTCTTTTTTTTTTTTATTTGGTTCTCTTCTCCCAATGGATGATGAATGAGATGATAGGGAAGGCAAAGGGTCTAGCCCATACAGCCAAGTCTGACGTAATATATCTTTCTTTTTAATAAGTTAATGAGGTCATCATCAAATTCCAGATGCTGCAGAATTTGATGCTTTTCTTGGAGTCACTCTCGGCACCATAGCTCAAACACGTCGGGTAAAATATGGGAGTTGACAGACCGCTGACAAACCGCAAAAAAATAAACTGCAACTTGTGACCCATATTTAAAGTCCAATTTATCGTTTTCCATAATTATTCACATTGTAGCACAGTATTAAACAAAACAACACCACTTTTGATCAATAATATCCACAGAAAATTAATTTCCAAAACAAAAACTTGCACTTGACATGTCCACGCAAAATGGCGCGAAGAACTCCTATTTATTTGTTTAATATTTTTTGTATTAGAACTGACAAGGCCCATTTACAGCCAATTCAGCCAAACCTTAATTTAACTTTATGATGTCATCACTATCTGGTCAGGTTTTCGACTATTATATTGTTTTCTAGTATTGTTTTTTTTTTTTTTTTTTTTTCTGTAATTAATGTAAATTAGGACGTAACCAAGTGTTCCGATAGGTCCCTATGGTGATAAATAATAATAATAATATGCCTATGAGGCACGTCATTGCCCGAAATAACCAAAGTGACAAGCTACAAGTTCGTATGGGTAATTTGTCATTTTTTAGCTTGCACACTTTTAATATTCCCCCCATATCCTTTAGCAGCGCTGAGAAGACGCCTGAATGTTAGTGCATGCTTTCTTTTCCTGCAGACAGATCATTTCTCTAATTTCTCCCCATTGTCTCTCCTTTTCTCATTTCCCACACCTTATTATTATTATGCCCCGTAGGTCCTGTGAGTTTTTTTTATAAAGAAATTATCCGCAAATTTAATTCGCATCAAACTCAAATAGTTACCGCACGTCAAATGGGCTTGGCCATTTTGGCCACCCCCTGTATCGCATAAGAAAATATTCATTATAGATTATTTTAATCATCCTGATTGCAACTGACTGTATATCCTACATAAAACAATAAAAAAGTCGCGACAATGTTATGCAATTACTAATTACATCACGCTATAATTCTCGAGACATTCTTTATTCGTAAAAGAAATGAAAGGGGCTAAAAAGAAATGTGCGAAAGGGCCCGTCTGCTGCCCGTCTCCAGGCAATTGGGCACTAATGAAAGGGCATCGGCCAACACGAAGAATTATAGAAAAATATTCTGAACAGAGACATGCGTGGAGTAAACTAACTGTAATTTCTACATACGTAATAACATTTCTACAATATAACATCGTTTGCAAAAATGTTATTACTTACAAAATCATCACTTTTTTGTATGTTTAGACGACCTATGCTGCGAAAATGGCAATTCGAGTTTGATGTTTTATGTTCAATGTTTTTACACATACAAAAACGAAAAAAAAAAAATTGCTACAGAGCCATATTTCTATACTTGTAAAGGTATATACAAGTACCTTGTTCGCGACGAATCGTAACAAATAAATATATATATATATATATATTTATTGACATTATTTAACAAATAGGTTCTTTCCACTTTAAATTTAGATTGGATGTCCTGACCCCTGTCGTAGATAATTCTCAATGACAGGAGTCAACTCACTTCCAGGTGACACAAAAACAAGCTTATACATTTATTTAAACATTGTAAAGCTTTACCAAGAACAAACAAATAAATAAATTTTAAAAAAGTAATATAGAGTTGTTGGTGGGTGTTTTAGGAATTTCGTGTAACCTCTCTGTGTGTTATGTGAATTTGTATGAGTGGGAAACTAAAAACAAGTACCGACAATTATTTCTATATCTAATAATATTTATCTCTACTGGTCTGATTGTTTTGTCAGTTTCCCTCGTTTTGAAATGAAATGAAATGAAATATGAAATGAAATATTTATTTAGGCAGATAAAAAACAATTAACAATAATGACATTTGTTGGCCCCCACACTAGTGTTTTGTCCTGCAGGGGCCCTGAAGGTAATTCCAGATAGTTTCTACCACTAGACAAAGTTAGTAGGTTTATTATAAAAGTAAAGTTTTAATTCATCATCACAGCCTCTAGATGACAGTTAGAGATCAGCTTCCCAGAACATATTATTTCTGGAGAATTTGGCCTACACTCTCATGCAATTTGTTAACGATTCCAGAAGTTGGTATTAGTGAAACAGACGGCTTAACGTGCACTCTGAGAACTGTGTCGGCCCTTTAAATATTTATTTAAAATTTGGAAATCTATGTCAAATGTACGAAAGAAAAGAGTTTTTCTCTTTAGTACATGCCGAAGCTCAATCCGCGATCTTTTTTGGATTTTAAGGAAAGCTTTCTTACAACCCAGCCACCACTCTTTTTCAGTTTCTAACAGTCAATGTGTATAACGGGCACAAAAGAATAAAACAATTTAAATATTAAGAGAAGTCTCTTATGCTATCTTTTGTTCTGATAGCGAAGACTGCAGGTCGAGTCAAATGGGGTGAAAGAATTAAAAGGTGCTCAAGCCCCGACATCGAGTGCTAATGTAAGGCACACTTCCCCTCGACATTTTTACAAAGCGTTTACCCGAGAAATAGGGTATAAAACTTAGTATGGAAATTTGTCGCTACTGTTACGACTGTTTTGGGCAATTCAGACGCCAGACTTCATCGTTCATTTGCATGTTGCATTTTTTTATCGTTGATTTTAACTTTTTTTTTTGTTTGTTTATGTTATTGGATTTATTGGACAGGTTATGTTATTGGACTATTTAACAAATGCCCAATAAATCTTCATTTAAAGCTTACAAATATTACAATATTCAATCACAAATAATTTAATAATATTTTTAGGGAAAATAATAACTATTTAACCAAAAAAAGTATAATTATATAATTCATTAAACAGCTGAAAATTATACCAACATAAATGAAACCAACATCACCATTTACGACTGACGTCGCATGTTCTTACTGAAGTCAGCATTATTGACAGACGTTTATATTGCTTATTGACATCACTATTTGTGGCTGACGTCACATTTAATGACTGACGTAACTATTTTACGATTAATGTCATCATTTAATAATGACAATTTATAATAAATTACAATTTTAGAGTAACGTCAATATTTATGACTTTAGTCATATTTTGTGTCGGGTGACGTTACATTTTCTGACGGACGACTAATTTTATGACAGACATCAACATTTATGAATGACTTTGACTTTACAATTTAATTTCTGACGTACATATTGACATCGTCATTTATAATTGACTCCAATATGACGGAGGTGTCAGTTTAAATCTATAGGACTCCGTAATGACAATCCGATCAAAAGACCCAATCACCCCTTTCCCACATATCAATTCAATTCAATTCGTTTATTTTCTGTAATTAGGCATAGGACAACAAAAAAAATTCTTGTACCTAAAAGCTCGTTTTCAATTTCTTTGTGAATCGCACGGTCTTTCCTTCGTTCTTCTCATAACAACCTACTTAAAATCCCTCCTCACTCTTCCAGCAGATATTCAGACTCCTTTTTTGCAGCTCGCCAGTGGAACAGACTATCTTTGCTAATCAGACAAGCTGCATCTATCAAAATATTTAAAGACAAGTTATATAATTTTTTTACACCATAAACAGAATAATTTACCATAACTTTCTACTATGTACTTAGATATGTATTTATTTATTTAATATGTAGGATATGTAAATTTAATTAGTATGTATTTATATTTCATTATTCTTGATCACAATAGTATTTCTGCACCCGCTTATAATGGATCCCCATTCACAAAGGTTAGTTGGTAGAAAATGCATTTATAGCATTAGGCTCGCCTTTGTACCCACACTATTTTGGGTTCTGTACAATTAATAATTTATTATTATTATTCGAAAGAAATGTTAAGTGGAGTAGCCGTTGAGTTTAGAATAAGGGTGTTATTTGTTCAATAGCGTATAGAAAATATCTAATCTCGAACAAATCGAATAAAATGCCACTTAGCGCTTAGCCGAGGGATATATTAGCATAACAATCAGAATGCATAAGTTAAGATTGTTCTAATTAAGAATAACCCGGCCCCTTAGTAAAGTTACATGTATCTTATCTTAGAGATAAACTGAGGATATAAAATAAAGGCAAATCTGATACATATGCAATTAGCTGCTTACTGTTAGTTTGGGTAGTGAGTTTGTTTTGGTTATTATTAGTTCTTGGCAAAGGGGTTTTTTCTTTCAGCATCCCAGCATCAGCAGCCCAATTCTACTAATAGTTTTATTTCCATTCTATTTTATTAGTTTTTAGTTCTTTCCTTAGTAAGTCTTGTTTAAAGCGGTGTTATTTTTATATAAATTTTACCATTGCAAGCTTACAATATTAGTTCTCCTTGAAAGTAAAATTTGGCATTAGACATTATTGGTGGTAGGCGGGCTGATGGTGGTAATTTGCCCAGTCTGCCGGGGCGGAGAAGTATCCTATTCGTGCCGAAATATTAAAATGTATAGCGAGACTAATACGTTAACAGAAATGATTGCCAGCCTTCCTATCTCCACATTACTCCATCAGACGTTTGGACAACTCCTTGGCCAGACACTTGGCCCCATGGTCTATTATAGTCTATCATCTCGACCTCGGCGCAAACTCGTAACCTGTACCGAGGTTGGCGCATTTGCGCAGCTTGAGGTTCTCGGCAGAAACCGCCGAACTCCCCGCGCTTGAGATGGGGCTAATGTGACTACACATGTCGCATCCCACACCAGAGACCTGCCAAGTTTCCACGGCTCAACGGTCATCCCATCGCTCCGCGCGATCCCAGAGGGTTCTAGCAGTGACAAGAGCCCTTCGGATGATGTCATTTAGAGCCGCGTGACGACGAATGCGGCCAAAACTTATTATTTGTATTTATCTATTATTATTTATATATTTAAGTAGAATATTTATTAGATAGGTACTTCATAATATTACTTAAATTAAAATATCCAGTGACATAGTTATTTACTACAACCCATAAGTTCTTTTGTCGTTCTCCCAAAGGTTAATTGTTAGAGAATAAGGTATTAATCTCACCTATGTTATTTCTTAAAATTTATTTATATATTGTGAAATAAATATTTTTTTACTTTACTTTACTTTTTACTTTTAAAATATAATTTAAGACGGGCACGAGCTGACATAACATTAAAAATGCATAGCACAAATATGTTTTTCGGATCTTTGTAATCTGCGTCAAAAAAAATGTTGCTACAAAATAAACAAATTGTAAATTAATATCAACCGATTTCAATGCGATCAGGAAGGAACGGCGTGAAATAAAACAAAAGAATGCGACGCGATATAAACAAATAAAGAACACGCTATCTCGCGACATTCACAGCATGCGGCAGAAGTATGACGTATCTCACTCATTTTATTCCCGCCAGGCGGCGCGGCGAGTAAATAACTCAAACTTTTTGACATATAACCTCAAACACAACTAATAAAACCTTAAGTCCTTCACTTAAGCTTCAAAATATAACGCAATAGTTATTTAAGTTCAGTCATTTTGCGTGTATATCTTTATTTCACACTTACAAGGAGTCTGTGAAGCAATCGATGCGATTTATCAAGTATTTCGTTTTGTTTTTGAAGTAATTTTGAATAATTTGTGAATGGGGGCGCTATCGTAAGAGATACGGCGCGATGTTATTTATAAGTGATGTTTTCACTTAATTAATGGTTGGGATTTGTTTTATTTCGGATATTTAGTAAGAATTTTATTGAATTTAATGAGTAAATTGGACGTTTTAAAAGCTGTGATCTCTCGATTCTCGGATTTGAAGTATTTATGAAGTTTTAATGGTAATTTAATTGCTATGTAGATGCAGTAACATGAATTAGTTTGTTTTTGGTTGGGCAAAGAATACTTAAAATAAAGTAAAAAAAAAATGTATCATCACGACCATTTATTTCCCTTTGTTAGAAACCATGCGTTTAGAGAAGTGGATTCTCATTTAGCCAACTTTACTACAGACATCATGACATTGCCACTCGTCGATGTCTCTAGCGTACCAAACCCGCGCAATATCACAAATAAATTAAATAAATTATCGGACCAGGAATCGAACCTCCGCGTCTAATTCCTCACACTTACTAGACCACGGTAGCAGTCCTTTCGTCTCTTTGGGAAATATCATTATTGTTTATAGTTTTTTTTTCTTTCTATCATCATTACAGCCCCTAGAACACAGCGTCCTAGACCTCCACTGTTGGAGATGGCCCTTCCAGGACATATATCTGGAGAATTTGGCCTACACTCGCCACGCTGGCCAGAAGGGTTGGCGAGGATCTGATGTCAATTTTTAATCATAATTTATTAACGATTCCACAAGTTGGTATTAGTGGAACCGGGACCGACGACGGCTTAACGTGCTCTGCGAGGCACGGGAACAGTGGTGTTGTAAATCTATGACAAATGTACGTAAGAAAAGTGTATTTCTCATTGGTATATGCCGGGTGGGTTTGAAACGACCTATGTAGGATTTAAGGAACGCGTTCTTACAACCGAGCCACCACCGCGATTAGTCATATCACATTTAAATAGTTAATACACTTCTCTTTGAATACATATTATTTTAATTTTAATTTTGAATATTTTTAAACTCAACCGCTGGCTGACAAAATTTCATTAACTTACAACATTGATAAGCTTGTACTTTGTGCATTATTCTCTTAAGGGACTAATAGACAGTCAAGTTACTCTTACTCGTAATAATTTATTTGCATAAATGACATATTTATTAATTTAAAGGTCCCAAAGTAAACTTACCTAAAGTAAAATACATTTACACATTTGCTAAGTTTTCCCGAGCAAATATTATATACATGATACACGTAAGTTACTACATTAAATTAATAAATAAGGTCACAAATAATAAACCATGTATTTTGTTTGTAATAGTAAAGACAAATAAAGATAGAAAGGATTTTTTTGGTAATCACAAAATAAGATTTCACAGTGTAGGTACTACTAGCAGGTGTTAATTAATTAAGTGCTATACGGCGGAGTTTATAAAGCTACGTTTAACAATATTACTGGTGTGGCGACAAATAAGAAATCAGATCAGTATAAGCTGATTTTCAGGTGATGCCTTTCTTAAATAGTTACGGTTGCTGAGGTAATAATATGTTAAAAAAAATAATAGATAACAGCAGAAACTATTCTATATATCTACGTGAACGACAAATCCCTGCAGTCCTAAATATTGTCGCATCGTGCACACGCTTTTAAATCGGACGTGTATTCGCTGTTTTTGAAGCACACAAATATATAAAAAAAGATTATTACATATATAGAATACTGTTCTCACCTTTGGGATGGTTCCGCCAAATACCTCACAGATGCTCTCAATGTCCTACAGAGGCGAGCTGTTAGAATTGTGGACGATGCCACTATATCTGGAACTCTCGAATCCCTGCAGCTTGTGGCTTCTCTGAGCGTGTTCTACCGGCTATACTATGGTGAGTGATCCGAAGAACTCTATAACCTAATCGCTCCCTCTCCATTCCGCAACCGAACCACACGCACAGGTCAGAATATGCACCCACTTACCGTAGTCACCATCCCTACGCGTACGTATAAATTCGAGGATTCTACATTTGTGGAATGCTCTTCCAGCCTCTGTGTTTCCACTTCTTCTTGTCCTTCAAGCAAAGTGTGAAAAAGCATTTAGTCAAGCCGGCATAGTGTTAGGGACTGATGGCAGTTATAAGTGTCTGACTTCAGTTGCTAACATTCATGGACCTTTCGCGCCACTTACCATCACGTGTGCCCATAAATAAAGTCCGAAACGTTGAAATTCGCCGGAGAATTAAAGTTTTCGATATAGCCTTCAAAATTTACGTCTTTCCAGGCACCAAGAGCTATGGCAGTAACTTTGGTTCTCTGACGAATATCAACGTTTAGAATTCTGTTCATTAGCAATCTTGAATTTATGACTATTGATATTACGGGTACGACGGCTTGATGACTCTCGTCTTCTAACTCTGAGGTAAGGATGAGAGGATGTGTAGAAGTTTTCCGAATGCCGCCCATCGTACCTGAATGCGTTGGTCGGCTTCCTTGCTGAAGTTGGCAGCTCCTAGCTGAATAGTCTATCGAAAATATTAATGTTCCCTAGTAGGTATATAAAAATCTCATAAAACTTTGACCTACAATTATGCTTAAAATACCAGTTAATGTTGTGTGGAGTTAAATAAAAGTATCTACTTATTTTTTGTGCATAATTTTGAGATGATGTACGTTATTCTATCATGTAGATCTTAAGTTTGAAGCTGCTTGCATATTAGCTAACATTGCATACCTAAAATTCATAATTAGTGTCTAGAAAAAACGTACAGGTACAAAAATAAAGAAAGGCATGCTCCGATGGTTCGGGCATGTCGAAAGGATGAGCGAAGAGAGATTGACGAACCAGATATATAATGCGAAAGTTGTGGGTAAAAGAGGCCCTGGCAGACCAAGACTTGCCTATCATGATCAAATAAATAAAACATTAGCTGAAGGTGAATTAAAAAGCCATCGAAACAAGAGGGCATGTATGAAGAGGTTGATGAATGTCGAAGAGGCGAAAGAGGTATGTCGTGATCGTGAGAAGTGGCGCTCAATTGTCTCTGCCTACCCCGCAAGGGATTTGGCGTGAAGATATGTATGTATGTAGAAAAAACGTCCTAAGAATTTACGTACGCCTCTTTTTCGTTTATAATAAATCACATAATCTTTTTTAGGCTAAAATTTGTATAAATTTGGCAAAGATGATCCTCGGCAGTCAAGAAAGGATATGTATGTATACGGTATAAATTTTATTGTATGGGAAAGTTGCAAAGTAAAGCTTTTTATATTGGTCTTAGGCTGAGTCTGGTACGTCTATCACCGCTTTAAATCATCAATCTATCACATAAACTCTCGCACGCTTTATTTTTAGACGTTCGGAGCATCCATAACGCTCGCTACAACCCATCACCATAAAATAATATTCCTTAATACATTATAATAGTCGCCATCCGAGGTAATGTACGTAAGTATTGGAATTACAGGGCGGCGAGATGGAGCCTTTCAAATCTGACGCCGCGCTCTGATTGGCTGCGGGTGGCGATGATGTCGACGATCGAACGATGACAGCTGAATCCATTGACATGTATGCAATGACCAGCGGCAGTTTGAGCGCAAGCGTTAAGTCAAGCTAGCCATTCACGGCGTGATCCAATGCAGCGGCGCCACGACAAACACGCCAATTGACCTCCTCCGTCTTCCTAGTCGATACCCCACTGATGGGGATCGTTACTCCGTCGCAATCGCAGCTCATCCACGTCGTATTTCGATTTATAGGTATTGCTAAACCTAAGTTAAATGACTCTTCTGTCCTTAGTATTCTATTCTAGTCTATATATATTATATTATTATTTATTATAAACTATTTTAGTTCGAGCGCTAAAACATTTTTAAATCCCTCGTCTTACGTCTGCTCTGGTGACAAGAGGGCTGGTTCTTTCCTCGCTTAGACAATCAGAATAGCGATTCAGCGAGCAAATGCGGTAAAAATACGATTTATATTTAAATTAGGTTTTGTAAGTAGGTTTTTTTTTTTTCTTAATTGTAGTAATAATTTAGTTTTTAAAGTCAAATACGTTTTTATTTGCAAAATAAATATTTTAGTTTTTTTTTTAAACTTGGTTTGGGCCAATATTTTGGAGAATCGTCTTGGAATTGCTTTGTCCAGTCTTGACATAGGTCAAAGACAGAATCGAATGATTTTATTTTATGCGCGACTGCTGATGGGTTTCTGTAATTTGTCCAACTTATCTTCTCAAATAGGTTTTGGAATTTGTTTATCAATTTTTTTTTATTCCAATTTTTATGCATTTGCAAAAGTAAAATATTTTATTTGTCACATAAACATAACAGTAGACTTAAAAAGTGACAAAGAGTATCAGCTCAGCATTGAGCTGCAAGCACTAAGACTGAGTTGTATCAAAACGAAGTCTCTGTGATTGAAAGGATTAAAGTTAAAAATGGGGTCAAATGTTATAACATCATTATCACAGCCCCTAGAACACATAGTTCTAACCTTCACTGTTGCGCCTCCGTGGTCTAGTGGTAACAAACGTTGCCGTGAACTCGGAAGGTCGTGGGTTCGATTCTCACCGGGGTCAAGTTGTACATTGTATAATTTGTCTCGGTCTGGGTGTTTATATGTATAAAATGTATATGTAAAAAAAAAAAAAAAAGTATAATATGTAGTTTATCAACCATCTAGTTTCCGTAACACAAGCCTCGTAGCTTACCACGGAAATTAGATGGCGCTGTGTGACCTGTCTGGAAATATTTATTTATTAGATTGGTTGAGAGGGTCTGATGTAAATTTTTAATGACAATTTATTAACGATTCCACAAGTTGGCATTAGTGTAACCGGGACTGACAGCTTAACGTGCTCTCTGAGGCACGGGAACGGTGGTGTTTTGTATAATAATAATAAAATTATTTATTGCACACAAAATATAAACTTTGGGAGATGTGAGCAGGGATTGTAAGGTGCATGACCGATAATATTTGAGATAAAGAGATTTATTGAGTTAAAAACTTATAACTAAAAATTTCCTCTTCAATATTTTTTTCCATTATTTTAATTTTCTTAATTAGCATCAGCATCATCACATTGTTAATTTTATCGCATTCTCCTCATCATGAAAGTAGTTTTATTTATGTTCTATTAATATAACATATTATCGAATGTATTAATGTGTAATTTGTATGTACATATTGGTATATATATATTTATATTATTATTATTTCACATAATTTATAATTGCACCTACCACCTATTATGTGACATTTTGTGAAAAATGTACCTATTGCTTACACACATAACTGTAATGCACATTTTCATGATAAATATATATACGAGTAGTAGTAGTAGTAGTATCATCACGACCGTTTTCCCTTTCGGGGTGGTCAGAAACCACGCTTATCAATAAGCGGATTCACATTTAGCCAACTTTACTATAGGCCAATCATGACAAGTGGCAAGCGAGTATATATAAATAAATATAATTGCTACTCGCTATGTAGCAATGTCCGTCTCTTTGTTAAGATGTAGATGTGAGAACACCAGTGTTGCCATATTAAAAAAAAATATATATTTTTATTGTTAACCAGCGGGGTGAGGCGGAGTGCACAATCGTCCGAAAACGTATCGTCTAAGATCGGTTGCGTCTGTCAGTAATGTCAAATTTTCAGGCATTCCGCCTGGCTTTTATCTATTTACAAAGAAAAAGAGGTAAAATTTTGAAACGCAATCTTTATAACTCATGACGTCAGAACCTCAGATATATTTAACAATTAGCGGTATAACAAATTGTTACAAGCAGCCGTTAGAATAATAGTAGAGATCTTTATCTCTATCTCTCGGTGTGAGTCAGCAGTGAGCTCAGAACAGAAATAATTAGTAGAAATTGTAGGAGACCGCGTAGCTTCCAGTAATGCACGCACTCTTTTATTCGTGCGTCAATATAGCTTTATCTAAATGTCACTGTCAAATGCATTCATCACATACAGACACTAAAAAGCAGTTATTAATTTTAAGTCCATATTTTGATAATTTAAATAAACGAATTCTTATTATTATAAAAAAATACTTTTATTATTAGAGAGATTATTTATATTTTTCTTTTTTTTTTCTTTAGAAGCAACTAATACCAGCCACAATGATCAACATACCCCTTACCAAGATGCCCGACTACCGAGATGCTTTTTTACACTTCGATTAAAGGACTCTAAAGAAAGATATAGGAATGGAAAAATAGTGCGACAGATGTAAGGGTTTTTAAATGTACGCGTAGGGATAGTGGCTACGGTATAGGGGTGCATTTTTTGGCCTGTGCATGTGGTTCGTTTGCTATAAGATAATAGAGAGTAAAATAAAGTAAAAATCGTTTATTGAAGCAAAAGTAAATTGAGTTACAAAAATTGGTTCAGTAAAAAATCAAAATTAGTAAGCAAGCAAGAGATACAGAACTTTGCTCCCCAATCGTAGTAGTCTCCGTGAGATAAGAAGGGGTAAGTTATCCTAAATAATATAAATAGTTACGGGGCTCTTTAGATCACTCATGTGCTTTACTTGTAAAATACGCTCAGGAGGCCACATCTCGACGAAGCTGCATAGATTCAAAATTTCAGACACACGTCGTAATGTAATGTCGTTCATCTAAATAGCCCCCTCTGCAAGACATTAAGAGCATTGATTGTTTGTATTTTTAAATGTGTTGGGTTTGACTAAATCTGTTACCTTCATGTTATGTGATTCTACTGTTTTCTACTGCTCTGTGTCTGTCAGAATAATCACTTGTTATTTGGCCGACTACGTGTCATAATTATGTCAATTATTGCGAGAAAATCCACAACGTTACACAATTTTCGTAGATCATACTATTTCTTGAGTTAATGAGTTTAGCACCTTGTTTTCTCGGAAATATTACAGTTTGTATTGATCAAATATCAAACGGCTCAAATAGGTATTTATAGTATAATTAAATACAAATAGGGAAGTAGACCACTGCAGCTTCACCGTGACGTTGCCTCTCTGAGCGTGTTCTATAAGCTATACCACGGCGAGTGTTCTGAGGAGCTCCATAACCTTATCCATTCTTCTCTATTCCGCAACCAAACCACACGGACGGGCCAAAATATGCATTCACGTACCATACCCACTATCCCTGTACGTACTCATAAATTTGGAGACTCATAGATCTGTCGCACGCTGAAGATGTGGAATGCTCTCCCAGCCAGTGTGTTTCCCCACTTCTACAACCTGGAGTCCTTCAAGCGAAATGTGAAAAAGCATCTTGTTAGGCCGGCATAGTGGTAGAGACTAATGGTGGGCGTGATGTCACATGCCATGTTCAGTATGACAAAAAAAAAACCGCTTTGACGTCCACGGGCTTTTATGTGAAAAAAACGCAAGAAGATTTATATAAATGCACCCTAAATAAAACCATAAAACAGACTATTGTCACTATATCCATATCCTCACCTATTCTGGAACCTAGTGGAATAGTCTGCGATGATGACAAGGCATCTGTTGGTATGACGATGATCCCCTGGGAGTGGGGGCAGGCCCCAGTTTGGGATGCTACACATGTGTCGATATTTTGGCCATGTCACACCTAAGGGATCAGAGCAAAAAGCGGAAGCCACAGCCGAAAGCGCAGTCTGGCAAGCAGCCAAATACGTATCTGTGATAATCAGACTACATGTATGTGTACCGTTGCTGTAGAAACTAGGACAGTGAAATTCAAGCGCAAATACATTTTTAAAAAACATTACACCTCGTCTTATTGTCTGCTCCGGTGATATTCATCGGTTCATTCGTCGCTCAGACAATTAGTATGGCGTACATTTGTCATACATTTACATCACCACCGTTCCTGTACCTCGGGGAGCACGTTAAGTCGGTTCCGGTTCCACTAATACCGACTTTTAGTCATGAGTGTCTAACTCCAGTTGCTAACATTCATGGATCTTGCATCAGGTGAGCGCAAAGCCACTTGTCGTGCTAGTAGCTAGGGAATTTGGCTGCTAAGATTAGGTGTTATGTTATTATATTGCTTGTTATGCCTAAACCTAATAGAAGCTTGTTACAAAATAACACGCAATGTACAATGAAAATATGTTCAAATCCCGAGTAAAAGAACGGCTATCGTTGTTTTGTATTTTATAGTTCCGACTGTAGTTTAGGTGTGAAAGGTTATGTTTAATGCGCACACCTCGGATTATAAGAATTATTGCCCGCTGTGATTTTACGCCTCAAACGTGAAAACTGTAAGCGCGCGAACGAGCACTGGAAATGTATGGATATAACTTTGTTACAATATTTTATTTTGTTTCAAGGAACTAATAATAGGTATAATAATAATAATTAAAATGTTTTTTTAAACATACAGCGGCCCTATTCTTTTACTTAGTCGCAAACGTTATATAATGGAATTCGTTAACTACTTATATATATACGAGTATATCAAGCTAATAAAGTTGACCGCCTCCGTGGTCTAGTGGTAACAAACGTTGCCGTGAACTCGGAAGGTCGTGGGTTCGATTCCCACCGGGGGCAAGTTGTACATTGTATAATTTGTCTCAGTCTGGGTGTTTAAATGTATAATATGTATATATTTACAAAAAAAAAGTATAATATGGTGTTTATCAACCGTCTAGTTTCCGTAACACAAGCCTCGTAGCTTACCACAGAAACTAGTGGCGCTGTGTGACCTGTCTGGAAATATTTAATTATTTGCACGGCTGCTATTAAGGTCGTGCGCTTATAGAGTTGAGAATTGAATAATATTTTGTAATTATGATGCAATCTCAGTCGTAGACAACGAAATCCACTAATAACATTTGCGACTAAGTAACAGAATAAGTAGCAGGTATCATTACATTTACATAGGCAATAATTTATATGATAATATACACATATTTGTATATGATAGTTTATGCAATAGGTTTGGTACATATTCATTTTAAGTGTACCTACTGTAGTTTTAATTTATATAGTAATTTTAAATAACATTTAATTACATGTATGTCATCATCATCACAGCCCCTTTCTATCACATCACAGTCCTAGACGTCCACTGTTGTAGATGGGCCTTCCAGAAAAATCTGGAGATTTGGCCTACACTCGCCATGCTGGCCGGAAGGGTTGGCGAGGATCTGATGTCAATTTTTAATGACAATTTATTATCGATTTCACAAGATTAACGTGCTCTCCGGGAACGGTGGTATTGTCAAATGATAAATGTGCGTAAGAAAAGTGTATTTCTCATTGGTACATCGAACCGACCTTTTCAGGGTTTTTATTTTTAAGGAAAGCGTTCTTACAAACGAACCACCACTGCTCATAGAGCATGTATATAATAATTGTAAAATATAAACTAAACAAAAAAAAAAATCCATCTAATTTAAATATAAATTGTGTCTTCACGAAATAGCAACAAGAACGCTGGCCGCTTTTCCTTGCTTACTATGCTGATTCTCAGAACAAAAAAAGAAACCTTTATTTTTATCATTGTCTTGACCTCTTGTAACCGAAGTTGACAATCAGACGTTGATAAAAAAAAAAGTAAAACAAAAAATCTAGAGTGTTAATTTTGCACCTAAAATAGGTAGTGTCCATACTATTCTTTCATTAAACCGACTCTATAATCTGGTAGAGTATTATTTTTTTTACTAATAAAAGGCTTGGCCAGCGTTGGTCATTGATAGAAAATTACGGATTGCGGTGCGCCCGAGCTGGGATCGATACGGTCCAATTCTAATTTCAAAATGATTGTTCTAATGTTGATTAAAATTTTGAAATTGGTTTTTGGATTATTAAACTTCACAGTAAGACATCGGCGTAAGTTAAGGCCTGTAGCCATACATACATACATACATATCTTCACGCCAGATCCCTTACGGGGTAGGCAGAGACAATTGAGCGCCACTTGACACGATCACGACATACCTCTTTCGCTTCATCGACATTCATCAACCTCTTCATACATGCCCTTTTGTTACGAAGGCTTTTTGATTCTCCTTCAGCTAGTGTTTTATTTATTTGATCGTGATACGTGTGTCTTGGTCTGCCAGGGCCTCTTTTACCCACAACTTTCGCATTATATACCTGGTTCGTCAATCTTTCTTCGCTCATCCTTTCAACATGCCCGAACCATCGTAGCATGCTTTTTCTTATTTTTGTGCCTATGCTTTCTTTTATACCTACCATTTTTCGTATTTCGACGTTACGTATGTGGTCCGCCAAAGTGACGCCGCATAACCGACGCAGCGACCTCATTTCTACTGCATTAACCCTACTCTCATGCATATTCTGACATATCCACGTCTCGCTTCCATACATAAGGCAGCAGGTTCGTATCAATGAGACAATGTCAGACTGGTACAATTTGAGTACAGGCGTTCCACAAGGTGGTATTCTCTCTCCTTTACTTTTCTCGTTATTCATTAATGGTATCACATCATCTCTTCACTGTCACTACCACCTCTACGCTGACGACTTGCAGCTTTATGTGCAGACGGATATCAACACGCTTAATAGTGCTATAGCTTGGCTAAATTCCGATCTTAATAATGTATATACCTGGGCATCACGGTACGGTGTCGTTGTTAATCCGAGCAAGTGTCAGTCAATTGTCATTGGAAGTTCCAGACTTTTGTCTAAAGTCGACATGAGCAAAGTTGACCTTGTTCGGTATGACGGCGCACCAATTGCCTTCTCCAGCGAGGTAAAGAATCTGGGTTTGTATCTTGATTCTCATCTAAACTGGAGACCGCAAATCACCAAAACCAGCCGTAAAATTTTCTCTTCACTGCACTCTCTCAACAAATTAAAGATTTTTTTGCCATTAAAAGCTAAAATAACCCTTGTACAGTCTCTGCTACTTCCGTTGCTAGATTATGGTGATGTGTATTGTGTAGACCTATCGGAAGAATTATTAAACAAAATGGAACGTCTGCACAACGCATGTATTCGATTTATTTTTTGTCTTAGGAAATACGACCATATCACACCTTCTCGAAACGAATTAAAATGGTTGCCTATTCGTTACCGAAGGAACCGCCGAGTTCTGTGCATGCTGTATTCCATACTTAACGAGCCGTCTACACCCAATTATTTGAAAGATTATTTTACGTATCTTGGTGCCACACATGAGAGGACTCTTCGATCTTCTTCTAATGATACGCTCTCAATACCCCCTCACCATACTACCTTTGTGTCCAAATCGTTCGCAGTTGTGGCTACTAACCTCTGGAATCAGCTGCCAGTTAAAATTCGCCAAGCTCCGAATAGATGTATTTTTAAAAAACTAGTGTATGCTCACTACATGCAAGACCGAGGTTCGTAATTTTCCATGTTCCTCCTTTTGTTTTAGCTTAGTCTTAATCAGACTGTGATTTATCATTAGTAGGTATAGTATTGTGTATATATTATATTGTATTGTTAATATTTTATTTATGTAGGTTATATGTATGTATTAGTATGTAATTATTAATAAGTATGTATATGTTATCTGCAACTAAACTACTCAAGTTTATTCAGTATTGCACCTACCTTATGTACTTACTGCTCTCGTTGTCCCGAAGGTTTGACCGTCATAGAATGTCTAGCGGCATTAGGTCCGCCTTTGTACTTTGTGCAATTAAGTTTAAATAAATAAAATAAATAAATAAATAAGTGTTGGTACCAACATGGCATTGTGTATGGCGAGCCGAGCTTTGTCACTTACATTAGCCTGTAGCCTTATTCTGTTACTTAGTCGCAAACGTTATTAGTGGATTTCGATAGTTAACGGATTCCATTATATAACGTTTGCGACTAAGTAACAGATTAGGACTACTGGCAACACTAAATACATAAATAAATAAAGGAACAAAGTTAATTAAACACTTATTAATGGTCAAAAACACAAGCGGACACACAAGCAAGAAGCGGAATAACATTTAGTCAACCTTACACAGGCCCATAATGGCAAGTGGCAAGCTCGTTAATGTCTCTAGCGTACCAAACTCGAGAAATATCACAAATAAATTAAATAAATTATCGTGTCCCAACAGGAATCGATCCCGGCATTTCTGCATCTAAATCCAGGGGATTATCCACTAGACCATTTCCAATTTCTATGCGACACACACAGTTGTGCGCTTCGTTCCTCTTCCAACAATCAATTAATAATTCCGACACATTCTTCCAGCAGATGTTCAGATTCTTTTACAGTATCAGCAGCCTGCCAGTGAACTGCCACCCTCACTTAGGTGTTTTAAAAATTTACTTACCTTACACCTTCACAAAAAGCAAGACGAGTCGACATAACCTCTCTAAATTTGTATAATATTGTATGTATATATTTATTATGTATTTATATGTACTTGTGTTATTATATATTTATATATTAGTGTATAAGTATTTTAGCTTTAGTTGCTAGTAATAGTTTAAGATTTATATTTTTTATTATTAATCTCGATTTTAAATTAGTGATTTAATGCACCCACAATCATTGCTCACTATCTCAAAGGTTAGCTGGTAGAAAATGTCACTAGACATGAGACTCGTAAGAGACCCGCCTATGTACATTTAAAAGTTGTTTTTGTTTTTTTATTATTATTACAGCCCCTAGACTACAGCGTCCTAGACCTCCACTGTTGGAGATGGGCCTTCCAGAACATACATATGTATATCTGGAGAATTTGGCCTACACTGGCCACGCTGGCCAGACGGCTTGGCGAGGATTGTTTTTGTTTATTGTGCAATAAATAATTTATCTATCTATCTATCTAGACCACCGAGGCAGTTCTATCTATCATTTGTCGGCTTAAGCTTCACAAACAGGGAGGTGTCAATAATGCTCAGTAGCTACCTGTGAATAAATAAATAAAAATGCGACTTTTGTCTATACTTTAGCTGCAACACATATTGACTCTACGAGCATTTCTCCAGGCTCTGCCGTCGAAAAAGCAGTTAAATTAAAACACAATAAATATTCAAGTCGCATAGAAATATTAGGTCCTTGGCGTTTAGAATTTTATTATTAAAAAACTGAAAAAAAAAATATCTAGAAGTTTCTAGAGATAGTCGGACTAAAATATATTTAATACAAAAAAATATGTAGCAGTGCAAAGTGGGAATGCAGCCAGTGTACTTGTTACTTCCAATCATGAAATTATCTTAGCTAGAGATTTCAAAGATTTTTTTGTCTGTTATAAATATTTTGTACAATTTTTTATTAATTAGTTTTATAAAATAAAAAAAATAAGTAGTTACATTGATAAAAAGCAAACATCATTGCAAAGTAAATGGCCATTTAATTGCTTTTCTGCGTAATTAAACACCGACTCACACTTAGCCACATCTCAGTAATCACTTAACCATAACTTAGGCATTTTGTACGAGTCTGTATTCGCCTGATTTTCTTACCCGTTCATCCGTAAAATTGGTCCGCTCATTTTCATAATTCATTAGCTTTTTGCGATGACGTGAATCCATGTAAAAAAAAAACAAATGAATATGCTAACACCTTGTGTTATCGATTATTATAAATTATTCCAAATACAATAATCGGATCATTTACATACTTATGAATTTTATTATTGAATAAATGCTTATTAAAAAAAACTCAGAGTTAAATAAGTATACAATAATCTACAAGTTTTTCTTTCGTCCTTTCCTATAATGTTTTAATGACTCATAATAATGTCTGAGTAGACAGAAACTTCGTTTTGTTCGAAATCATTATCATCATCAGCCTGTATCTTTTAAATACTGGATGTAGGCCTCTCTCAAGGCCCATCACTTAATGCGATCTCTTGTAATCTGAACTAACCCCCTCCTCCTCTTTTGGGTCATCCATCCATCGTTTAGTTAACTATACTGGGTCAATTATGATAAGTGCGTAAAGATTAAAATAAGTATAATAAATATTATCTGCAAACACAATCTGGATACTCCAATACTTCCGACACATTGCCAGGAGGGACGTGATAACTTGGAAAAACTCCTTGTTAGAAGCAAGGTAACGTGGAAGGAAAGAGACCAAGAGGCCGAAGCCTTTGCGGTGGTCCGACCAAATCAGATCCACCACCAACACTAGCTGTACATGCTACCGAAGATAGGAACGGGTGGCGCAAAATCATCAAAACACACACCAAATCATGGAGGTCACGACCCTCAGTAATGAGGAATTACGACGCAAGGAAGGAAACATAATTTAATCAGTAATTAAACCATACCAATGCCTTTAAATACAGATACTGTAAACAAGAGGTCTCGGACTCCTAGGGGCTGTAACGATGAAACAATAAGTCAGTATAGAGTATTAGTAGAATGTATGAATTTAAAAACTTTATTGCAAATATTCTGATAGCCAAGCCTTGGGGACATATTAGAATAACTCTAGGTGCAATGAAATAAATATTAATAGTGGGGGATTAAAAAACATAATTGTTAATACTTACATAATATACTGTAATATCTATATACTAAATACTAATATATACACTTATTAATATTGTTGGGAGCTATTTAGAAGGTGTAGATAGACGAGTTTATATTATAAGTGTTGACATATAAACATAATTTTAGCTGTAATTTTGACATATGTATAATTGTTTGGATATATCTACACTACCTGAAAAGCTCCTAACAATATTAGTAAGTGTATATATGTATGTTTATGTATAGTATTATGTATGTATTAGTATTTAGTATATTGATATCATAGTATATATAACAATATAATATGTAAGTGTATAATTAAGCTGTTAATTTTTCTTCCTAATTTTTTAATATTTCTTTCATTGCACCTATAATAGTTCAAATTTGTCCCTAAGGTTTGGCTGTCAGAAAATGTCTACGGGCATTAAGTCCGCCTTTGTACTTCGTGCAATAAAGTTTTAAATAAATAAATAAATAAATAATACCATTATTGTAGGACACAGCTGGACTGTACAATTGTACCATCCTATACCTGTAATCCGTGAAATAAACAATTTTGAATTTTTGAAGAGATTCATACAGTAATTTGGTCGGGTAGAGAAAGGACCCACAAATAGTGGATGGACAGTGTTATAAACGAAGCTTGGTCGGTTACAAGCTCGGGACAATCCACGGGCTGCTAAGAAAGTCTTCTTCATCATCAATTGATCCCGTGTGGCGAATTTGTAGGGTCAATTAAGGAATGAACCAGTTAAGAATGGGGTCTAATACGTGGGCTATTCTCAGCGCATTACGGAATGCATAGAATGAAACATTTGCACAAGCTCTGTTCAATGCATGTCACTTTACACTAATGTGTTAACTTAGAACATGGTAAGGATAATTGAACTTGTAAATTATACAATGAAGATAATATTGTATTTTATACCTTTGTATAAGTACTTATACCTTTTCATACTTTATTTCATTGACAGTTTCCGTTATTTAAGGGATTCCACTATACAACGTTTGCTCTAAGTAACAGAATGCCGCATGTTATAGGAATAGGGAAACAAATTGACTAGGAGAGCATTCCACATCTTCAGCGTGCGACAGATGCGGTACACGAGGACCAGGAATGGGAGCAACTGACGCCGGCCACATACGACTGATATCAGTCCCTACCATTATCCTGGAATATCAAGATGCCTTATAGACATTGCTTGAAGGACACACCTGGAGTCCTTAGTTGAAATGGGAAAACACGCTGGTTGAGACAGCATTAGGATTGTATATTTACATTAAATATGCAAAAATTCAAAAAAAAAACAAAATTCAAACGATTTAGTAGCAATGTAAGGTTTTACCATATATGTTAACAAACAATCGTGGAACATTGTTCCAGGATTTGCAAAAGTATTTTGGTAATGGTCCCACACAAGGCAGTTAAGCCTGACATGTAGGTCCCAATCTAAGGTTAGGTTAAGGGTTGTGGTCCGTTTATATTCCCTGATGATATATAGGCGTGATGTCACATGTCAGTGGTCAGTATAATAAAATATAAAAATGTCCTCGTTGGTTAAGATATTTATTTATTTAATTCAATTCAATATACAAAGACCAAGGCGGGCTTTAATGCCGCAATACATTCTATCCCGTTGGGACAACTTTAAACACTTAACACAGGTGTAGACATATTAAAATAAAAATTAAGAGTAATATTTTATAACTATTTTTCATTCATTCGTTCATTACAGCCCCTAGAACACAGCGTCCTAGCCTCCACTGCTGGAGATGGGCCTTCCAGAACTGGAGAATTAGGCATACACTCGCCACGCTGGCCAGACGGCTTGGCGAGGATATGATGTCATTTTTTTATGACAATTTATTAACGATTTCACAAATTGGCATTAGTGGAACCGAGACCGACGGCTTAACGTGCTCTCCGAGGCACGGAACAGTGGTGTTGTAAATCTATGACAAATGTACGTAAGAAAAGTGTATTTCTCATTGGTACATGCCGGGTGGGTTTGAACCGGCCTTTGTAGGATTTAAGGTACGCGTTCTTACAACCGAGCCATCACGGCGCCTTATAACTATACTATAAATATATATATAAAGTATAACTATACTAAATAATTATACATATATAATAATAATATATATTAATAATATACTCACAACCTACTCGTATTAGGTAGGTAATCATAAAACAATAATTATGCTCTGCCTAAAATCTGAGGCAATCTTTCGAATATTTTGTAAAAAACGTCTGTGTGTGCCTACCTAGTTTTTAAGTAAGTAAAACTGCAAATTGCCATGGTTATGTCAACATATTAAGTTTGTGTGTTTGTCTGCTTCACGACCAGTTTGGTAAGCTATCGGCTTACTCGACATCACAAATATTATCACAGAAATTGTATATAAGTACCTAAGTATGCATAAAAGTATGTGTGTGTTTGTAAAACTGATCATATTGCATTCGTCGAATACCTAATCAATCTATCGAAATTTCTGTTACTATGCGAATAATTTATGTTTAATTGTTTTTATTCTCGCGTTGGATGATGAATCAGATGATAGGGAAGGCAAAGGTTATAGCCAAGTCTGACATAATATATCTATCATTTTTATGTGTTAATAAGGTTATCATGAAGTTCCAGATGCTGCAGAATTTGATCCTTTCCGCAATTTCAAGTTTCCGCCTTTTGCACGGACATGTCAATTCCAAGTTTTTTATTTTGTTAGTGTTGAATATTATTAGTCAAAAGTGGTGTTATATTGTTTAATAAAGTAAATAATTATGGATATCAATAAATTTTACTTTATATATAGTATAGGGCAGAAGTTGAAGTTTATTTTTTGCGCTGTGAACTCCCATATACCCCGACTTTAAATACTCTCCGTGAATTACTCCATGAAAAGCATCAACTTCTGCAACACTTGGATTTTAAGGATCCCCAACTCGGTTATAAACAATAATTATTATGATTTTTTGTTGTTGTTCTCTTCTCCCGATGGATGATGAATAAGGTGATAGGGAAGGCAAAGGTTATAGCCAAGTCTGACATAATATATCTTTCATTTTTATGCGTTAATAAGGTCATCATCAAATTCCAGATGCTGCAGAATTTTATGCTTTTCTTTGAGTCACTTGCGGCACTATAGCTTAAACACGTCGGGTAAAATATGGGAGTTCACAGCGCGGGAAAACCGCACAAAATAAACTGCAACTTGTGCCCCATATTCAAAGTATAATTTATCGTTTTCCATAACTATTCACATTTTAGAACATTATTAAACAAAACAACACCACTTTTGACCAACAATATTCACAGTAAATTAATTTACAAAACAAAAACTTGCACTTGACATGTCCGCGCAAAATGGCGTGAAGGACCTATATAATTATTATGACTTAATTACGTGTTTAGGAATGTTGTCTTCAGTACAAATTCCTTTAAAAAGAAATTATAAGAACGATAGAAAAGGCAAAAGGATCTAGCCCATACAGCCATGTCTATCGTAATATATTCTTTCTTTTCTATGAGATTAACTCATAAATCGAGGTTATCATCAAATTGCAGATGTAGCAGAATTTGATGCTTTCTTTGGACTCACTTGCATCATTATCGCCCAAACACGTCTGGCAGATGGGAGTTTGCAGTTTGAGAAAATAAACTGCACCTTGTGCCCCATATATAAAGTCTAATTTATCGTTTTCCATAATTAACCACATTGTAGCAAATTATTAAACAAATCAACACAACTTTTGACTAACAATATCCACAGTAAATAAATTTACAACAAAAACTTCCACTTGACATGTGCGTGCAAAATGGCACGAGGATTCTCCAAAGTTTAATTGTTTTTTCAAGTCATAAAAGTGACGTCAGGGCTATCAAAACAGTGCTCACTGTAAAAAAAATACCAGTCAAGGTTAATTATAATTAAAGTTTTTTAAAATAATTAACCTTGTAAATGATCTACTTTAATGTTCACGTGCTATAATATCACGTGTCTAAGGCTGAGTTGTACCAAAACGTAGTCTCTGTAAATGTAACTATAACATTTAATTTTAATTTAATATTAATTTTATTTTATATTTTGTAAATATTTTTTCGAATTTATGCGAGTAAAATTAAAAAAAAAAAAAAAAAAACTTAAATACCTTTGTCCCTGTCATCGTTTTAGAGACGGTGATCGAGCTAATAGAGTATAGGAACGTGTAGGTCATGCATGCGATGGGTTAACTGCGTTTTAGATTTTTATAATTTTAACGGGTCTTTACGCGATTTACCTAGAGACATATTTCTCCCGACGTTTCAGCCAAGTTGCATTGGCCGTGGTCACGGGTCGTACATACTGGGCGGTAGATGTAAACCTACCCACTTATCACTTTAAAAGTTTTTAGAAATCACGACACACGACACTTACAATATCCTTGGCGACACCGGGCGATTTTTCCCGGCGTCGAAACCTATTGATTACTGGATTCCACGATGAAGATAGCTTATAACCTCGATATACTGGGCGGTAGATGTATATTGTAAATTAAAAACAAAAATTAAAAAATCTAATAATTTTTCATTAAAAGTGTTCATTTAGAATCTATAACGATTTAAGTTGGTAAGAAACCATTATCATTTATAATTTCAATGTAAGTCCCATCTTCACCTACCTACCTATAATAAAAATGTAATGAAGTTCATATAAAAAGTATCATCACGGCTGTATCCCTCAATCAGAAACAATATATAAATTATATTATAATACAGCGCTAAAAAAATTTTTTTTTTTTAAGTAATTTTTAAAATGAAAATCCGCCTGCGTAAATATGATCTTGAATTAAAAACTGAAAATAAATAAATAAAAACTAATAAGAATAACACAAGCCTTGCGTTGTTGTAAGCTAAGGCCGCGTTCGTTTTAAGAAATGTTATCATAATAATACCACTTTTTTTAGCACAAGTCGTTCGTAACATTTGATGCGAATTTCGTATGTCAGTACCGTGTTAAAAGGAGGGTTATTGATGTTACTTTTTGACAGATGTCATTAACATATGAAATGGTTTTTTTTACATTGTTATATACTTTATAGTTTTCTATTATATTTGTTAAAAAGGTATTTTAAACAATTTTATGTAATAAATTCAAAGACCATAATAATATCATGTGTGTTGGATGCCATGGTATGATAGAACATGAACGAAAATACTTGTCAAAAAGTAGCCTTACCGCTCGTTTTATTTAAGAAATGTTAGCATTGTTACAAAAGTGGTATTTCTTAACAGAAACGACATTTCGCGCTGGTTTATGAAGTTGCTACGAGATGTTGGAAATGCTATAAAACGAACGCGGGGTAAATAGACCTAAAATTCTATCAAAAAACACATACCCGGTCTTTACGCAGGCCAACAACAATCACTATTAAAAAAAGTTTGTTTCATTCAATCAATATGCTTTGAAAATAAAAAACTTAAAATTCGCAACACGTATCAGCAATTTGGCGCTTTTACAAAATGTCATCACACGATTTCGCAGCGACACAACGCAACGTGTCGAAAATGGCGAGCATAAAATTACAATAACGCACACTTGGTAGACGCGTGGCACCAAACAATAGCCATTAGAGGGTTAAATTGGAACACATCGTTAACTAATTAATCGTTACGTGGTACAGAATACACGGTTAGTGGTTTCAATTATACGAGGAACTACTGTTATACTTACCTAATTTTATTGTTGTGGTTTTAGGTGTAGGCCGGACTACCTACGTTGTTATTTCTAGCGAGCGGTTAATATATGCCATCTACTGTAGATACAAATATGTATAATATTCTAATATTTTAATTGAAGTAATATACAAACAGTATAAAATAATTACAATATACCTAAATTAAATCTACTTAAAAGTAAAAATTTAAATAAATATAAACTAAACCTAATAAAAAATAAACTACAAGTAAAAAATGTCCTCTAGAGACGACCCTTCAGTGATAGTCCCAAGAAGACTGGCAACATTTCCCCTCTGTATAGCTAAGCTAATACGTTGACAGAAATAATTGCCAGCCTTCCTGTCTCCAGACATCTCCGTTAGCCGTTTGGACAACTCCTTGGCCAGACGCTTGGCTGAGTGTCCCCATGGGCCCATCGTCTCGACCCCAAACGGCGCAAATTCGTAACCTGTACTGAGGTTGGCGTATTTGCACAGCTTGAGGTTCTCAGCAGAAACCGCCGCACTTCCCGCGCTTGTGTGATGGGGCTAATGTGTCTACACATGTCGCATCCCACACCAGGGACCTGCCAAGTTTCCACGGCCCAACGGTCATGCCGTTGGGTCTTTTGCCATCGCTCCGCGCAATCCCAGAGGGTTCTAGGATCGCGGGTACTCCAGCAGTGACAAAAGCCCTTCGAATGATATCGTTCAAAGCAGCGTGACGAGGAATGCGGCCAGCACTTCTAGCGCAAGAAGAATATGTATTAGATATTATAAAACTTATTAAAAATTCTGGACATATTTTTATTAAGTTTTAGATAAGCTATTTTACATAATTTTTTTTTTTTATTTTTTTTATATACTTGGGTCCACCTGATGGTAAGTGGCGCGCAAGGTCCATGAATGTTAGCAACTGAAGTTAGACACTCATAACTGCCATCAATCTCTAACACTATGCCGGCTTGACTAGATGCTTTTTCACCTTTCGCTTGAAGGACTCCAGGTTATAGAAAAGTGGAAACACAGAGGCTGGAAGAGCATTCCACATCTTTATCGTACGACAGATGTATGAGTCCCAAATTTATACGTACGCGAAGGGATGGCGTGGCGACTACGGTATGTGGGTGCATATTCTGACCTGTGTGTGTGGTACATATACCTACCTATTTAAATTTATTTCAAGTAAGATACAAAAATATTACAATAAAATAGATTAAAATCTTGGCGCAGTGGTGGCTCCTTAAATCCTACAAAGGTCAGTCCAAAACTTCCCGGCATGTACCAATAATAAATCCACTTTATTACGTACATTTGTCATAGATTTATAAAGTAAAGTAAAGTCTCATCACGACCCGGAAACCCTTTCGGGGTGGTTGGAAACCACGCTTATAAATAAGCGGATTCACAATTAGCCAACTTTACTATAGGCCAATCATGACAAGTGGCAAGCTCGTCGATGTCTCCAGCGTACCAAACTCGAGAAATATCACAAATAAATTAAATGTATTTATTTACATTAATATTTTTTTTGTGTCCCGACCAGGAATCGAACCCGGTACCTCCGATTCTAAATCCACGGACTTAACTGCTAGACCACGGAGGCAGTTTACGGCAGATATAGATTTATAACACCACTGTTTCTGTGCCTCAGAGAGCACGTTAAGCCGTCGGTCCCGGTTCAACTACGAAATCACACTATTAATAAATTGTCAGATCCTTGTTAACTTGTAGCGAGTAGAGGCCTAATTCTCCCGAAAATTCTGAAAGACCTATCTTCAACAGTAGAGGTCTAGGACTCCGTGTTCTAGGGGCTGTAATGATTATTATTATTCTTATTGATTGTTTAGTTAAGGAAAGGCGTTGTCTGATTCCTAGTTCCTTCAACATGGGTTTGTTGGTTCGGAACTCCATTCATGATTTTATCGATGTTTACATGTCTTCTTTTAATCCGTTTTCGCAAACGTGGAAAACAATTAACGTGCACCGCGTGTTTAGAATTGCGAGAAGTTGCTTTCTGTTTGGGCCCGGCGGATCAGAGGTTGACTGTCGTTACGGCTTCGAAGGGTTACATTTGTTGTTCGGATGTAATTTGATATAAATTATGGAGAACTTCTACTAAGGAGAAAAGGGTACAACTCATACAAGTCCAGTGACCGCTTGTTACTCTGAGAAAAATATTAGATTTTGATGTTATTAAATTCTTCAGTTAGTTCATTTTTTAGTTTTATACATATCTTCACGCCAGATCCCTTGCGGGGTAGGCAGAGACAATTGAGCGCCATTTGACACGATCACGACATACTTATTTCGCTTCGTCGACATTCATTAACCTCTTCATACATGCCCTTTGGTTACGAAGACTTTTTCATGCACCTTCAGTCAGTGTTTTATTTATTTGATCGTGATATGTGAGTCTCGGTCTGCCAGGGCCTCTTTTACCCACAACTTTCGCATTATATATCTGGTTTGTCAATCTTTCATCGCTCATCCTTTCAACATGCCGAACCATCGTAGCATGCCTTTCCTTATTTTTGTCCCTATGCTTTCCTTCATACCAAACCTTTTCCGTATTTCGACGTTACGTATGCGGTCCGCCAAAGTGACGCCACATATCCGCCGCAACGACCGCATTTCTACTGCATTAACCCTACTCTCATGCGTATTCTGACGTATCCACGTCTCGCTTCCATACGTCAGTGTTGGTACCACATGGCATTGTGTATGGCGAGCCGAGCTTTGTCACTGACATTTCGACTGCCGATCAGTGACCCCTGGGCACCGTTAACACTATTTCCCGCGTTCACTCTTCTTTCAACGTCCCTATCGTACTTCCCATCCGTGTGAAAACACTGCCCAGATATATAATTTCATTTACTTGTTCTAGAGTTTCATTATCAATCTTTATCGTCACAGTTGTCATCCTTCTTCTTTCAAACACTAATACCTTGGTTTTTCTCGCATTCAAACGGAGTCCTTTTTCTGCACAGTTTAAGTTTTATGTACGAAGATTAGCCTATCGAATACAATGCTGTTAAGCTAACTCATGTCATCTATACTACGAGGTGCTGGCAGTGAGAAAATATTGAAATTTTTATTACCAGAAAGAATATAAATTAATTATTGGTACTGATATAAAGATTGACACCTTAAGCATAGTAATATTCATTGTGTAGTAATAGTACTATTGACATGGCTAACGTTTAAAATGTAATTCGAAGTTAAATAAATAAATATTTCCAGACAGGTCACACAGCGCCATCTAGTTTCCGTGGTAAGCAACGAGGCTTGTGTTACGGAAACTAGATGGTTGATAAACTACATATTATACATTATTTTTTTGTAAATATATACATATTATACATATAAACACCCAGACCGAGACAAATTATACAATGTACAACTTGCCCCCGGTGGGAATCGAACCCACGACCTCCCGAGTTTACGGCAACGTTTGTTACCACTAGACCACGGAGGCGCCATTGGAATGATTAGAAAAAAATATTCTATCATAAACAGTTAAAAAAAACAAAGGAATCTCCAATATCATCAATAAAATGCCAATCATCGGGGGGGGGGGCTTCACAATGCTGTATTTTTTATATTTTTATTATTATTCTAGCACGACATGTGACCTTGCACTCATCTGATGTTAAGTGGCGGCAAAGTCCATGAATGTTAGCATTTGGAATCAGACACTCATATCTGATATCAGTCTATGTCGGCTTGACTGGGCATGACGGCAATTCAAGCCTGATCCCGAAACGTGTGGTTACACTTTACTGGGTTTATTGGCACGGACGGTGGATACTTCCCCGCCCCAGCAGACTGGGCAAATTACCACCATCAGTCCGCCTACCACCTATAAAGCAAAGTTAATATAGCATTCGGCGCTTATAAGTGTTTTAAGCATAAAATGCATAAACAGGCTGTGACATTTCAAAACTGACATCTCACTTGCGTTTGTTGCGATCGTTTTTTTGTGGTTTTGATTTGATGGTTGTGATTATTTTTCTATTATTTTTATACTTTAATGTAATTACAATAACCCGTTATAGCTATTCCCAGACACAATATTATTAATTTCAAAATGTTTAGCCTTGCTGTTTTTATTACTGAGCCTGACATGTGACATCGCACCCACCTGATGCTTTGCGGTACGGGAAGTCCAAGAATAGGAGCAACTTATACCAGCTACAGATGGCAGACATCAGTCCGTATGCGGTGCGGTAAAGTTGTTTAAATGTGTTCTTAAAAAATCAAAGCATGTGTTCTGACCACCCCGCAAGGTCGACAACGACCGTAATAATATACTCTCATAATAAGAAAGCTTCTAAGAAGACTGCGTCCGTGGTTTAGCGGTTAAGTCCGTTGATATAGACTCGGAGGTACCGGGTTCGATTAATATTTATTAATTTAAATTATTAAAAGGTAATTAATATTTAATTAATTTGTAATATTTCTCGAGTTTGGTACGCTGGAGACATCGACGAGCTTGCCACTTGTCATGATTGGCCTAAAAATATTAATGTAAATAAATACATTTAATTTATTTGTGATATTTCTCGAGTTTGGTACGCTGGAGACATCGACGAGCTTGCCACTTGTCATGATTGGCCTATAGTAAAGTTGGCTAAATGTGAATCCGCTTCTATATAAGCGTGGTTTCTGACCACCCCGAAAGGGAAACGGTCGTGATGATACTTTACTTTACCTTACTTCTAAGAATTCAGCCCTGAAACAACAGAAGATCCTGTGAAACAAAATATCCTAAAGTAGGACATTGACGGTCAGTTTAGGCGTCAACCCAGACGTAAAAGTGTGGATTACATCCAAAATTTGATCGTGAGTGTCGAAATCCAACTCCAGAGTTTTAACTGACGAATTTTTCCGTGACTACCGTAATCCCCACCCACATCCAACCAAACCTACATCCTAACTGACCGTGAGTGTGTGATCTGCAATCCAATCGCGTCAGTTCGCTCGCAGCGCCGGTATAATGGTTTGTTTTCATAGTTACTATCGAAATCAATAAATTGATCAATTATTAAAAATCGTCTAATTAGTAAAAAGTAAAAAATATATATAAATGTCCCGCCAATAAGAAGTTGAAACCACCCGCTTATTTTTTTTCTCGACACAAATCTCGACAGTACACGTCCTTCAAACAGTCGGCCGGTCGAAAACTGAAGAGCCGGTTTGACGCCAGTGAGTGGGGAAATATAGTTGGCATAAAACTGTGGATGTAAGCCACAGTTTTACGTCTGGTTTCACGCGAAAAACTGACCGTCAATGCCGAGCTTAAAAAGTTTTTCGAAATAAGTAATAACTTTAATAAGTAGCTCGATTATTTGCTGAATACAAAAAGATCGTTTTTTCTTATTAGCAATAACAACGCTTTTTGACGTCATTTCTACCCCTCTTAGTTGAATTCACAATCATCTTGTTCTAAAAGCGATATCATTAAGTGTAAAATGCAAAGTAACGATATGTCGCGGATGTTCAGAATTGCACCTTCGTACGTTACTTCAACTTACGGCTGCCATTGGTACGGTATTGAAAAATAAAAACATATAAAAAACAAGAATGCTCGTAAGTGTCCTAATTATTTTAGGTAACACCACGCGAGGTAAGGTTGATGCTATTTTTGTCTTTTATGCTAATTTATTTATTTAAAACTTTATTGCACATAAATATACAAAGGTGTGACTTAATGTCGCTTGACATTCTCTGCCTGTCAGACCTTCGGGATAACGAGAACATTTATGTGCAATATATCAATTAAAATTAAATATATTAAAAATATAAGTCTGTAGAATATTATTTATTGATTATAATAAATATTTATTATTAAAAATTGATTAATGAAAAATACCTACTATAGTATATATTATATATAGTATAATAGTGTGTGTGTGTGTGTGTAGAGGATGATGAGGAGACTGCAGAGAGGAGAAGAAGGAAAAGATGTAGTGTAAGCTATACAATATATACTCGTATATATTGTATAAGTAAAAATTATAAAATCCTTAACATTTTATAGCTTACACTCCCTCTTCTCTCTCCTCCCCTCCCCAGTCTCTTCACCCTCCTCTACACACACTCATCAACGAATCAACATTATTTTGTGTTACTAAATGTAACACAAAATAATATTAATATTGGTAGGAAAGTAAAGACATGCGTATGTCAGTTTATTAATCAACCTTTTACAACACGTAACCTCAAATAATTAAGGTAATTACTTATTATATTCATTATCGGTTATTTATGTTTATATTTGACTAAGACAAAACATAAAACAAGTTACACAACTAGTCGCTGTCGTTGCACACTCGTACGCATACGTTGGTACTTGGTGTCTCTTATTTATTGACAAACAATTGTCGAAAAGGTATATCAAGGTAAACCTTGAGGTGCTTGTATACCTACGCTTTATTTTATTAGCCTATAGTTTACGAATGGCAGCTTTAAGCTAACGTCGAGTCGTTCCTAAACGTGATTCGATTACCTTTTATGCGTTAAGTTTTGTGCGCCGCGCGTCGATCAGAATAGCATACTACCCCCATTTCAAGTCGTCAGGTTGAAAATCGAATTTATTGAAAACGTGTGTGTCCGATTTATCGTTTCACATTTACCATTGCCAAGACAGCAGTAGGTACCGGATCTACATACCTAAGTTTTTTATTATTTGTATATTTCACCTATATAATCGTTATATTTTGGTAGTTATGTCAGTGTTACAAATGTAAAAATAATAACAATAATTTTAATTATTACACATCGTAGATAAAGACGCAAAGTCTGTAGAGACCAACTTCTGTCGCTCCTCATTGCCACCTCTACGATATCCGGATGGATCATTAGCCCACACCGCTAAGGAGAAAGCCGATTATCTGGGCAAACTCTTTGCGGCTAACTCCCGACTCGACGACGGGAATGCGCAGCCCCCCACACTGCCTGATTGCGGCACTTCAATGCGTGATCTACGCATTCGGCAGTGTGATGTGCGGGCAGTGCTCCGATCGCTCGATGTTCGCAAGGCTAATGGTCCTGATGGTATCCCAGCCATAGTTCTAAAGAGGTGTGCACCTGAGTTGACTCCAGTCCTCACGCGCCTATTCCGTCAGTCATACTCCTCTGGTGTTGTGCCGGAAACCTGGAAGGTGGCCAATGTGCAGCCCGTCCCGAAGAAGGGAGATCGTTCAGACCCTTCCAACTACCGCCCCATTGCCGTAACCTCAGTACTGTGTAAAGCAATGGAACGAATTATTAACGCCCAACTCGTTAAATATCTAGAAGATCACTCCGTAATCCATGACCGCCAATATGGATTCCGTCCAAAGCGCTCAACGGGTGATCTTCTGGCATTCGTATACCATGTCTGGGGTGAGGCAATGGACAAATTTGGTGAATCATTGGCGGTCAGTCTGGACATCTCCAAGGCCTTCGATAGGGTTTGGCACAAGGCTTTGCTTTCCAAGTTGCCGGCATATGGTCTGCCCCCACGGCTGGTGGACTGGATAGCTGGCTTCCTGCATGAGCGCAGCATTCGTGTCCTTGTGGACGGGAATGCGTCTGATCTCATGTCAGTGAACGCTGGCGTACCGCAGGGCTCTGTGTTATCACCAACACTCTTTCTTCTGCATATCAATGATATGTTGTCTCTGGGCAACATTCATTGTTATGCAGACGACAGCACGGCCCACGGGAGGTATCTAAGTCCCCGAGCTTTGGGAGGTAGCCAACTAGAGGAATCACGGCGTATTATGACGGCAGAACTGGACGACACCCTTCACAAAATATATTTGTGGGGTGTCCAAAATCTTGTCCAGTTCAATGCCAACAAGACCCAGGCATGCGCGCTGACGGCCAAGAAGTCCCCCTTCTCTCCTCCCCCCACTCTTCAGGGCACCACGCTGGATCTACAGCCCAGCTTCAGCATCCTCGGGGTGGAAATACGCTCAGACCTTAACCACCGGAACTACATTGAGAGCATCACCAAAACAGCGTCAAAAAAGCTCGGTATACTGAACAAGGTGAAGCGGTTTTTCCCGCCATCAATCAGACTGTTGCTGTACAAAGCACAGATCAGATCATGCGTGGAATACTGTTCACACCTTTGGGATGGTTCAGCCAAGTACCTCACAGATGCTCTCAATGTCCTACAAAGGCGAGCTGTTCGAATTGTGGACGATGCCACTATATCTGGAACTCTCGAATCCCTGCAGCTTCGCCGAGATGTAGCTTCTCTGAGCGTGTTCTACCGGCTATACTATGGTGAGTGCTCTGAAGAGCTCTATAACCTAATTCCTTCCTCCCCATTCCGCAACCGAACCACACGCACAGGTCAGAATATGCACCCACATACCGTAGTCACTATCCCTTCGCGTACCTATAAATTTGGTGACTCATACATCTGTCGCACAATAAAGATGTGGAATGCTCTTCCAGCCTCTGTGTTTCCACTTTCCTATAACCTGGAGTCCTTCAAGCGAAGTGTGAAAAGGCATCTAGTCAAGCCGGCATAGTGTTAGGGACTGATGTCGGATATAAGGGTCTGATTTCAGTTGCTAACACTCATGGACCCTGCGCGCCACTTACCATCAGGTGGGCGCAGGGTCACATGTCGTGCTAGTATAAAAAAAAAAAAAAAAAAAAAAAAAAATCATTAGAAATACAATATAGCATAAGGCTTAAGACCACAAAATAATACAACTATTTTGAATAGTTGTCAATAAATTCCGACAAGTTATAAAAACATTATTTTGGAAAAGGAGATTTATTTTTCATTTGATATTACTTGCTAAATTTAAAGCTTACTTTTTAAAAATATAGTGTTTTTATTTCAGCTATAGAAAGTTCACATTTAGCATTTACTGTCTATCATACCATCCGGTGGTGGCTCGGTTGTTAGAACGCTTTCCTCATATTCCTAAAAAGATACATTACGGCCTTAAATATTGACTTGTGAAATCGTTAAAAATACCAGCCGTCCGTAGGGTGTATGATATAGGTGATATATTTCTGGAAGGCCCATCTCCAAAGTGGAGGACTGTGATGACTACCCATCATAATAAGTGGCAAACTCGTCGCGACCACCAGACTCGGGAAGTGTAAACATTGAAAAAAAAAAGTATTAAATTTATTGGCACGGTTGTAATAACGAACGTTTCCGTGCCTCGTAAAGTTAAGTTACATTAAGCCGTCGGTCCCTATTCCACTAATCTTGTGGAATCGATAATAAATAGTCATTAAAAAAATACTTCAGAACCTCGTCAACCCGTCACAGCGTGGCGAGTGTAGGCCAAATTCTCCAGATATATATTCTGCTGTTTTTGTTCCATTTTCCAACAGTGGAGGTCTAGGACGCTGTGTTTCGGGGGATGTAACAAGGTGCATTAGTGAAGCGCCTGGCCAAGGAGTTGTCCACAGCTGACGAAGAAATCTTAAGACTGGAAGGCTGGCAATTATTTCTGCCTACGTATTAGCCCGACTATACAGAGGGGAAATGCCAGCCTCCTTGGGACTACATCTGATGTGACGTATCTAGAGCACATTTTTATTTATAGGTCGTTTATTTATTTATACTGCCTCCATGGTCTAGTGGTTAAGACCGTAGATATAGATGCGGAGGTACCGGGTTCGATTTCTGGTCGTAACACAATCATTTATTTAATTTGATATTTCTTGATTTTGGTATTCTAGAGACATCGACGAGCTTGCCACTTGTTATGATAGGCCTATAGTGAAGTTGGCTGAATTTGAATCCGCATAGTTAAAAAGCGTGATTTCTTACCACCATGCAAGAGATAAGGTCGTGATGATACTTTGCTTTTACCATTTTAAATTAATATTTGAATGTATTTTTAATTTTCTAAGAACTTTTTAGTAATATATAAATACACTTACACGTGTACTGTAAAATCATAGAAACGAAAGAATAAACGACAGGTATAAGTATATACACGTATAAAAATATACAGTAGGTAAGTATTTATTAGATTTTATTAAAAAGTTTTATAGGAGGGAGAAATATTGCTAATATTTGGCGGAATTTATGAAAACATCAGTGAGATACGTGATGTGTATTTGCATTGAGGTGGGTGGAAATATGAGTTTTGGTTTAATAAAGTCGTAATAAAATAACACGAAGAAAGAAAATGGCATTTTACGGCCAATCATTTATTTATTTATTTATTTACTATAGTACCACAAACAGATCACAATCAGTTCACATTTTCCATCAATTTCTTAAGTTCTAGATTGCAATCCAAAAGCAGTGTACACAGCATGCTTATTGTGATTTAGCCATGACATTGTCATTTCAATTAAATTATTTCATTTCAGTGAAATATGTCAAAAGGAAAATAATAATAATAAAAAAAAAAAAAAATGGCATGTCAAAGAATAAGGTATCAATAATAAATTTAAAAAAAAAGCAATGAAAATTTAAAATAGAAATAATAATGTCATTTAATTAAAGAAATAATAATAAAATAATATAACAATCATCAATATATAAAAATCATTGATCGTATACAGTTTTATTAGCATTCTAGATTATCAATATAGAATCCTAATTAAATTAAAAATTAAATATATTTTATTTCAGGCATTTAAAAACCCATAATTAATTTAAACAATAATTCTAATTCTAATTTTAATCTAAACTATAATCTAAATAAACTTATAATTAATTAAAGTTCACAAAAGAGGCGTGCCGCTTGCGGAGTATTGCAAAAAAGTCGTCGACTCTGTTCTCAGCAAACATACCAGACGCACTACACCTCCAGGGCAACTTTAGAATACATCTAAATGCATTATTATATTGTACACGAAGCGTGTTAAAGGCACGCCTCGTGTACAATTTCCAGAGATGACTGGTGTAGAACGCCTGGCAGTACGCAACAAACAGAGTGATTTTAACTTGTCTCGAGCAACGCGCAAACCTTCGAGCCAACATATTGCTCTTGGTAGCGAGAGTCCTCCTCTGTCTTTCCAGGTCCTCATCATCCCTCAGACGATCAACTATTATAATAATAAATAAAAATCTTTATTGCAAAATAAAAATATACATCACAATTTAGTTGTAACATAGGTTAGGGCATAAAATAAATCGTACATAGTAACAAAAGCAGTTTAGCTGTGACATCTGAAATAGTCGGTGGACGGTGTTTCAGATGTCATTGTAGGAATTAGTACTTGCAACATTTTATATTACTCTAGACAATATTTATTTATATTTGCTGAGTTCTTCGCGCCATTTTGCGTGGACATGTCAAGTGCAAGTTTTTAATTTGCTGTGGATATTGTTGGTCAAAAGTGGTGTTGTTTTGTTTAATAATGTGCTACAATGTGAATAATTATGGAAAACGATAAATTGGACTTTAAATATGGGGCACAAGTTGCAGTTTATTTTATGCGGTTTTCCCGCGCTGTGGACTCCCATATTTTACCCGATGTGTTTGGGCTATAATGCCGCGAGTGACTCCAAGAAAAGCATCAAATTCTGCAGCATCTGGAATTTGATGATCCCTAACTCGGTTATGAACTCTGTTATGAACATATATTATGCAAATAAATTACGTGTTTAGGGCTGATGTATTCTGTACAATGTAAATCCTTTAAAGAAAATTAAAAAAATGTGTGTGTTGGTGTATGTAGGTTTGAGTGAATGTTCTTAAGTAAGTATGCATGTATTAGCAATAACCTATTTCCTACAAAAATCGTACTGTGGTTCTGGCTAGATTAAAAGATATTCTAATTGATCTCTTTTGTTGTATGAAAGCTTTTAGAATATCTGCTGCGCTACCCCATATGGTTATAACGTAGGCAGTTATAGAACGAAGTAAGAAAATTGTATTTGTCATTCGTGTACTGGGGTTCGAATCGCGATCTTTTTGAATTTGCAAAGCGATTTAACAACCGGACCATTGCTTGCATCCACTGTTATAACTTATATTTGTTACTTTAGCCCCACTGCTAAACATGGTTAGGACTGTCGGACTGCTTTTGTATTCGTGATAGAAAGTTAATTTGTTTTATATGATTTTCAGGTATAGAGACGAAGCGCTCTGCTGGTCTGACAGGTGAATAAATATACTTATTTTACTAATAACATTGGTGAAGGGTAACGGGTTTGCAGCCGTATACGTAACCAGATAAATTGCAGTTGCTTACACTGAGTTGTAATGGAGAGATCTCGATTAATAAAATATTTTATATTTTTACCTTTCTTCCTTTCTTCCTTTCTTCCTTTCTTCCTTTCTTCCTTTCTTCCTTTCTTCCTTTCTTCCTTTCTTCCTTTCTTCCTTTCTTCCTTTCTTCCTTTCTTCCTTTCTTCCTTTCTTCTTTTCGTTCTTTCATGCTTGCTTTTTTTTTCTTTTTTCCCTTATTTGTTTCATTCTTTGTTCCTCTTTATTTTTCATTATTTTGCTGTCTGTGGTTGTATTAAAATATAAGAAATAAACTAATAGTAATTATTCAAATGGCAAACATGATCTACCTATATTGTAAACTAATGTAAACCAACCTCCATGATCCTATAATCCGTGGTCAAAATGTCAATATTTACAATTGGTTACAGTAGGGACAACCCTACTTAATGTCCAGATAGGGTTGGCACAAACTTATATTTACATATTATTTTAGGTTTTAACAATAGTAAAGTATTATCACGACCCGTTTTCCTTCCGATGTAGTCAGAGACCATGTTTATAAAGAAACTGATTGGATTCACAAACAGGTTTTAACAATATTAATTAAATTTAATGATGTTTATGTTTCTGTCTCCGTGGTCTAGCGGTCCGTGGATTTAGATGAATAGATGAATTAACCGGATTTGATTCCAAGTCGGGATACAAAATTTATTTAATTTATTGTGATATTTCTCGAGTTTGATACGCTAGAGACATCGACAAATTTGCCACTTATGATGATGTGCAAAGGCACATACGTTTTAAAAGCGTGGGTTCTGACCTTTCTCTAGACTCTTACGGTCGTAATGATACATGTTGCTACGATATTATTATGTTAAAGCTTTAGAATTTATAAGATTTACAATTTACGTGAATCATCATTACAGCCCCTAGAATACAGAGTTCTTGACGTAGGCCTTTCAGAAATATCTGGAGAATGTGGCCTACACTCTCCATGCTCTGGGTTGGCGAGGGTCTGATGTAAATTTTAAAACTCATGTCGTGTTAAAATACAAATAAAACTACCCTCTAATCGATCTGTCTTGATGTCAGTTACTTTGCTAGTGATGGTCAAGTTATTTTTAACTTTGCGTTATCAATAAAAATGTGTATAAACCAAACGTGTGACAACCCTAAGTATAACAATGGTGTCGGTCGAGCGGCTTATTCAGTTTTAGTTTAGGGGTTGAAGTTAATTTGAATAGATGCGGACATAGTGAAATGATAATATAAATATGCCGTCAGACACTTTCACTAGGAACTACGAGTACCTACAGGAAAGTCTATGTGGGCTTCGGACAATAGTTCTAAGTTAGTGTTGCTAACTGTGTTTTTTTAAAGCGTGGTTTCTGACCACCCCAGAAGGGATACGGTCGTGATGATATAGCTGTAGAGACGATGGGCCCTTGGTCTGAGGACGCTAAATCTTTAATACGCGACATTAGCGTTGCCATCCAAGCGTCAACAGGTGATCCTCTGAGTAGGGAATATCTTATTCAGAGGATCAGTGTTGCCATCCAACGAGGCAACGTCGCCGGAGTCCTCGGAACATTGGGTTCATCTTCTCCTGGATTCGATGACATGTAGATTATAATCAAGATATTTGTAAGTATTTAGTTTTTATATTAATTATGTTTATCTTTTAGTTTATTTAATTTAAGGTTTTGTTTAGTTTATTTTTAATTTTATTAAATAAATTCATTAGATTATTAATATTAAATTTATTAGATTTTAACTCGATTAATTGTAATTTTTTAAAAGTAATTATATTATTTATTGGACAAAAATATGCTAATTTTTGTGAAAGTTTTTGGTAAGCAAATTCTTAAAACTAATAATTGATGATTCATTACGAATATGAAGAAGTATTTGGTTGCACTGGCGAGCTGCTGATACTGTATAAGAATTTGAACATCTGTTGGATGAATGTGGAGGAATTTAGAGTTGATTATTGGAGGAGGAGTAAAGAGAACAACTGTGTGGCGCACAATTTTTTTTTAACTAGTAGTGAGTCGGGCATGTTGTCAGAATCATTGATAATTTTGTGATATAAAAACACCGCTAATGCTCGTACAAGTACAGTTTTGGGTAAAATACCAGGACAAAAACCTGCTGGACAGATTCGGATTTTCAGGTGTGATTTTGGCAAATTCTTGCTTGGGACAGCAACGCGCATGCGTAAGTTATACTTAAGTTAAACGTCTCAAACAGCCTCGCAATTTACTACGACCTGAGTAAGCTATAAATCATGCTAAATTATTTTTTCATTATAAACCTTTTTTTCGTATGCGTCGCTTTGGAAGTAGAATTAATAATGTTTTAGATACGACATTATTCAATTTAGAAGTTATTTATAGTAAAATTTAAATATTAAAAGTAAGATTAACGATAAAAGATAAACTAATGATAATATTTTACTATTTGAAATCTAATGTTTATAAATCAAATCATAAATCATTTATTATTCATCCTAAGTATACATATATAGTACATACATATCACAATTGGTATTCAGTAGTTTGTTCGTTCAGCTATATGTTACCCTTAAGAGCATACAGATATTATTATATTTATTAATTTAAATGCCAAAGTCAGAATTTTTGTTTAAATAATGCTTTTAAATTAATACGATTTACGAAAAATAAGAAGGTCCTTCGCGCCATTTTGCGTGGACATGTCAAGTGCAAGTTTTTGTTTTGTAAATTAATTTACTGTGGATATTATTGGTCAAAAGTAGTGTTGCTTGGTTTAATAATGTGCTACAATTTGAATAATTATGGAAAACGATAAATTGGATATGGGGCACAAGTTGCAGTTTATTTTTTGCGGTTTTCCCGCACTGTCAACTCCCATATTTTACCCGACGTGTTTGAGCTATGGTGCCGCGAGTGACTCCAAGGAAAGCATCAAATTCTGCAGTGCAATAACCTCATTAACTCATTAATAAGAAAGATATATTACGTCAGACTTGGCTGTATGGGCTAGACCTTTTGCCTTCCCTATCATCTCATTGATCATCCATCGGGAGAAGAGAACCAAAAAAAAAACTAAAAATAATTTATTATACAAACACAAAAAATATATATAAAATTAGTGCCTATTTTAAATATTATAATTTATGTCAAATGTAAGATCATCGTCAGTTAGAAAATCGTCAATTATGTAATAACATTTTCCCAGTAAAGCTTTGTTTAGTTTTGACCTAAATAATGGCAGAGGCAAGTCCTTGAAACCGTCTAGCAGAGTATTGCACAATTTGGCGCCTATACCAAAAATACTTTTATTCAAGAGAGTCTTATGTTTAAATGAGTATATTTGGTTTTGTGGAAATAAAAAGATTTATAAGATGAGGATTTTATAATATTGAAATACAATACTGTTTAATTATTCTAATATTTCTAATAGCTTTGTTAAATAAATAAATAAAAATCCATTTATTGTCACATAATAATATCACATAATCATAAAATTTAGAACAATATGTTACAAAAGGAATCACGTGTCGTTCTATAATATAAATAAAATGTACAATCCTAAAAGCCTGTCACATTTACAGAGACTTTATTTTGGAGCAGCTCAAACTAAATCTACGATCTTAATCGCGGAGGCAGTCGCGTATTATAGGTTGATGTTGAACCCTAAAATGCCAATTCTATATTGTTGTTAGCTCTGTGTTACTCCTTATTACGTGGAGATCTGGCTGTGTTATCAGATGGTATGAAATTAGCCCGCGATCGGCCATTACCTCCACTACCGTATACGACCGACCGACTCTCCTCTCATTTACTTGCAATTTAACTAAGCAATCGTATTATAAAACTGGACTCTTTTATAATTAGTTTTTTCTCTTCTATCTCTTTAGAAATGCTGTGACTATAATCTAAATTGAACTTGAATTATTTTGATTTGATTTGATTTTGATTTGAACTATTTGAACTTTCGCGCGTATCGGTCAAGCTACATTGCCCAATTTCAATCGAAAGGAGGTTATAAGCTATCGTGGAATTCAGTAATTAATAGGTTGCCATAAATCGCCCGATATATCCGAGGATATTGTGAGTGTTGTGTGTTGCCATTTAAAGTGACAAGTGGGTAGGTTTCCATTTACCGCCCATTATAAAAGAAGGCTATACTGCGCAGTTCTTGTCGACCCCTGACAAGAGTTAGCAATGACTACGTGTTTGTGCCTTTTGGTCTTGAGACCATGGGATCGTGGGGGCCAAGTTCTTGTTGTTTGCTTTCTCTTCTCCCGATGTATGATGAATGAAGTGATAGGGAAGGCAAAGGGTCTAGCCCATACAGCCAAGTCTGACGTAATATATCCTTCTTTTTTTATGAGTTTATGTGGTTATCATCAAATTCCAGATGTTGTAGAATTTAATGCTTTTCTTGGAGTCACTCGCGGCATTATAGCCCAAACACGTGTCGGGTAGAATAGGAAAAACCAAGTAAAATGTAAGACAGGATGGAAAAAAGTAAACGATAAAGAAAAATACTCGTAAATGTTTAAATATTTATATTTAGGTATAGTTTAGTTTTTGATAATATTTATAAAATATTTAATTTTCCAAAACAAAATTTATACTAAACAAACCACTAAATAGGTATTTTAACGTATCTTAATTAAGGAAACAGCAAAAAAAAAAAATGCTAATATAAAGTAATATAAAAAACCATAAACTTTATCGTATACCTACCGTAAAAGCAAGTATCGAATTATTCATATAATATGTACTTTTAATTTAATTCATGTTGCAAATTTTATTTAAATTGATTTTTATTTATTGTTGGCAACTAAAAAATCACCTAAAATTTCATTTTAATACTGACAAATAAAGATGTACAGTGATGTAACCATTTTACGTATAAATATAATGTTTTGTATTTAGCAGGGTTATCTTTACATACACTCGATCCCGTCGACGCGAGATTGATCACCAAAGAGTTCTTCTGGGTACATTTTTTCTTAGTCCTAATTGCCTTCTTAAAGTTGCTTGTTTTCTTTTTATTATTTCTAAACTATTACTTATAAAATCATTATTTTGACGATAACTTTTTAGCTTTTGTGTTGTCTGATAATACTTCCATTTTACGAAAAAGAGGCCCCTTAAAGCTATAGCGCCTTAACACTTTATCATTTTCACAGTAATAATGATTGATAAGGCTTCTTGCAATTAATAATCGATGTATCGATCTTCATCGCGCAGCCTTTTATATCGATTGCGTTTAATCGATACTAAATAATACGATCATTCGAATTCTTTTGTTGTGTTTTTAATTAATAACTGTGGTTAGCATGACAGGTGTTGTTCGTAATTACTGGATTATTTCTTTCATAATTTTATGTTACTTTTCATACATAGCTACCTACGCTAACATTTAGCCTTCACATATTATTATATATGCTGATTAAGACTAAACCCAACTAAGCTAGTTCATTTCTCTTTTAAAATCACAATATTGTGTATTGTTGGTTCTTCTTTTGTTGATTTATATTGCAGTATTGTAGTGCCTAGTGAACATTTCTGTGCTCGAAGAGCTTAAGCTGACCAGGGAGCAAAGACTCTCTACCGTCTGCTTTGCCCGAATTCTGCAATACTTTGGCCACATTGCAAGAAGAGAAGACGATAATCTAGAAAAACTTCATATCACGGGCAAGGTAGACGGTTAAAGAACAAGAGGAAGAAGCCCCAAGCGATGGTCCAGTCAGGTGACTGACCACCTGAACATCCCTGTACACCAGGCCATCCACTACGCCGAGGACCGAAACCGTTGGAGAGCGGGGTAGCGACTAAGGAGGAGGAGGAGGATTGTAGTGCCTATTTTATTCGTATAAGAGCGGTGTTGGCTTGGTTGAATAAACGCCATTGTGCGTGGACATGTCAAGCGCAAGTTTTTGTTTTGTTAATTAATTTATTGTGGATATTGTTAGTCAAAAGTGGTATTGTTTTGTTCAATAATGTGCTACATTAAATATAGGGCACAAGTTGCAGTTTATTTTTTGCGGATTTCCCGTGAGCTCCTATTTTGACACGTGTTTGGGCTATAATGCCGCGAGTGACTCCAAGAAAAGTAACAAATTCTGCTACATCTAGAATTTCATGATAACCTTTTAAACTCAAGATATATTAATTCATACTTAGCTGTATGGGCTTTGCCACCTCATCTTCACCTCATTCATCATCCATCAGAAGAAGAGAAAACGAACAAAAAAGTTGTGAATATGAACCAATGAGAATCTTTTTTTTTACGTACATTACCTGGTTCCACTAATACCAAATTATGAAATCATTAAATAATTGTCTTTAAAATTTACATCAGACCCTCGCCAATGTTATGGAAGGCTCATCTCTAACAGTGGAGGTCTAGGACTCTTGTTCCAGGGGCTGTAATTAAGATAACTATAAAAATAAAATTGTTATTTATTTATTTATTTAAAACTTTATTGCACGAAGTACAAAGGCGGACTTAATGCCCGTAGACATTTTCTGACAGCCAAACCTTGGGGACCAATTTGAACTATTATAGGTGCAATGAAAGAAATATTAAAAATTTAGGAAGAAAAATTAACAGCTTAATTATACACTTACATATTATTTAATTAGTTAGACAAGAGATTTTTTTAGCTACCGTATACATGTCAAAATCATATACGCTATAAAATTGATACCATTTGAAGACAAACAAATTATGTTTCGACATTAAAAGTCAAACCACGCGTCGCAAAGTGATTTAGCAAAGAACGGAGTATCTTAATAAAAATACAGAACCTACTATTATATTCTTTTGCTTTATGCGACTAACTAAATAATAAATCAAACTTTAAAAGAGCCGGTATTTGTGCTTAATTTTTAACCAACTTTTGCGAAGGGTACATACAAGTCGACGTGTCATGTCGTATAGTAGTATGTATACAGTAGATAAACCGATTGAAAGAATAAATAAAAAAATACATACATACATACATATCTTCACGCCAAATCCGTTGCGGGATAGGCAGAGACAATTGAGCGCCACTTGTCACTGTCACGACATACCTCTTTCGCTTCTTCGACATTCATTAACCTCTTCATACTTGCCCTTTTGTTTCGATGGCTTTTTAATGTACCTTCAGCTATTGTTTTATTTATTTGATCGTAATATGTGAGTCTTGGTCTGCCAGGGCTTCTTTTACCCACAACTTTCGCATTATAAAAAATGTTAGATAGAGTAATATTGACCTGCAGCCCCCATTACTTAAGGCGCAAACGTTATTAGTGGACTTCGTTATTTAGGCCAGAGCTTGCGTCATAATTACAAAATGTTATTCAATTCTCAACTCTATAAGCGCTCGACTTTGACAGCGTGCAAATATCAACTATAATTGCGTTATATATATATATATCTATATCTTTCTTCGCTCATCCTTTCAACATACCCAAACGAACCATCGTAGCACGCCTTTTCTTATTTTTGTCTCTATGCTTTCTTTTATACCTACCGTTTTCCGTATTTCGACGTTACATATGCGGTCCGCAAAAACGCCGTAAACAACGACCTTATTTGTACTGCGTTAATCCTACTCTCATGCGTATTCTGACATATCCACGCTTTGTTCCCATACATCGGTGTTGGTACCAACATGGCATTGTGTATGGCGAGTCGTGCTTTGTTACTGACATTTCGGCTGGCGATCAGTGACCCCAGAGCACTGTTAACACTATTTCCCGCTTTTACTATTCTTTCAACATCCCTATCATACTTCCCATCCGCAGTGAAAACACTCCCCAGATATATAATTTCATTTACTTGTTCTAGAGATTTGTTTCTCGTAGAAATAATATCTTGACATCGGCTCTTAATACGTATCACTTATAAACTTGGCGAAAACGAGACAGGTGTATAGGTGAATTGACAAGTGGGAGTAGGATGGAACATTCTCCATTTTGATTTAGTACAGCCAACTTTATACTGGACTCCATCTGTCATCTGTAGGCGGCATTTTTGACAGAAGTGCGCCCGCGCAACGGAACAGGCATTTTCTTTTTGTTTCGCAAATTGAGTGTATTTTTATGCATTAAAAATTTTATATGGTTTTGATGTATTGCTGAGTAACTTGTTGGTAAAATGAATGTTTTAAATGTACTCAAATAATCCGGTAGTGGAGCCTTGAGAGAGTTTTTGCACATAAAAACGCATATAATAAGAACATTAAATAATAATATATAATAAATTTAATTTGTTTCAAATTCTTTTGTCGTTGTCGCCACAAATTTATGGAATGATCTTCCTGTAAACATAAGACAAGCAACTACCAGATCTTTGTTTAAAAAACTCGTATATCTACACTACCTGAAAAGCTCCTCACAATATTAGTAAGTGTATATATGGTAAAATATATAAATTGAAGCTTGATGACGCCGCTCCAAAGAGAGGCGAAATATTTGGCAATAAAATTTTTAAGCTTCAATTTATATATTTTACCAAGTAAGAAACACATCTAACACATTTTATTTGTTGCAGATAAGTGTATATATGTATGTTTATGTATAGCATTATGTATGTATTAGTATTTAGTATATTGATATTATAGTATATATAACAATATAATATGTAAGTGTATAATTAAGCTGTTAATTTTTCTTCCTAATATTTATTTCATTGCACCTATAATAGTTCAAATTTGTCCCCAAGGTTTGGCTGTCAGAAAATGTCTACAAGCTTTTGTACTTCGTGCAATAAAGTTTTAGATAAATAAAATAAATAAATAATGGCATATGAGACAAATATAATTTTAAGGGTATGCTATCTGCCGAGATACAAAAAAATTAAGGACAATGAAAACTTGGCATTATATTTTATTTAGTTTTAATTTGGACTTATATTTAATTAATTTATTAAATAAGTTAGTTATTTTAAGATAATAATTTTTGTTTTTTTTAATATTTAATATGATGACAATGTTTAATGGTGTGCTAAAATGTAAGTCCAAATTTAGTAAAATTGTTAATACGTAGGTACCAAATTATTAAATAGTACAATTAATATGCTCTGGGGTAAATTGTAAGAACTATTTTCTACTTTTAAGTAAGTTCATAATATGTTTATCAGCGACTACGCAAATTATATGTTTATCAGCCTATGAATGTATATTTGTTCCTTTGTGGCACACTGGAGACCAAACGCCGGGCCGTTTTTGATAATTCTCACGTCAATCGATTCGTCTCAATGATGCGAGTGTCACTGAAGATAATTATTAATATATTAATCAAATATCTGTAAGGCGACAACTAAAAGCCATATTGTGGGAAAAAAATAAAGTACATTTATATATTTTTTAAAATAATTTCAAACTTTTAACTAAGTGCATAATATTTTATTCTATCTATCAGATCTATTCATAAACAATAATTATTTAAACATTCGCTTCCGTGGTCTAGCGGTGAATTCTGTGGATTTAGACGCTGAGGTTCGATTTCCGGTCGGGAAGCAATCATTTATTTAATTACCATATTAAGGTTTGTATTCAAAGTATTGTAAGTAAATAAAAAATAAAAATAAACTAATAAAAATATATGAATAAAAAAATAAAACTATAAACTAAACTATATACAAAAACATATTCACGCATGACTTGATCATGTGACAATGTGACAAGAACACTTACAGCATTCCCCCGCTGCACAGCGAAGCTGATTTGCTGCGCGAAAAATCTGCCAGCTCTCTTGTCACATACAGCAGTAACCAGCCGCTTTTAAATAACTTCTTAGCACTTGGCACCCACGGTCCCATTGTCTCAAGACCAAAAGGCACAGACACGTAGCATTACCAACAGACTCGTATTTGCGACATTTGGCCTTTCAAGACGAGTCCGCAGCCGGCTCAGGCCTGACAGATGTGCCCTGGACATAACACCAAACTTAATCCATCGGGTCTTTTACCATTTAATTTAATTGTGATTTGTCGGTAGACATCGACGGACTTACCACTTATTTATTTATTTAAATACTTTATTGCACTTAAAAACCTAGTACATAGGCGAGCTATAACGCCATAAGGCATTCTTCACCAGCTAACCTGTAAGGCAGGATGAAGAAAATTATTAAAATAGCTTAAATTTGTAAATAAAAATAATTACGCATTAATGGCACTTAAAAATACATATACGTACACAATATAAAAAAAAACAATACACATACATACTCTATATTATATACATACATAAACATACAATATATATATATATATATATATAAAATGTCAAACAACTTCGTTAATTCGAGAGACATACATTATGTCAAATAACGTGGTTAGAAGGTTTTTAAATACGTTGACGGACGGTGCACGCCTTATAGCTTGATAGCGGGGTAGCTTGTTCCACTGACGAGCGGCTTATCATGATGGGCCTATAGTAAAGTTAGCTAAATGTGAATCCACTTCTTTAAAAACCCGTGAATCTGACCTCCCCGAGTGATACGGTCGTGATAATACTTTACTTTTTTTGATATTATAATCATACGAAATACGAGACTTAAAAATAATTGAAAGGTATATTAAATTAAATTTTTACATGCGGTATCAACCTACATAGGTTATCATTATAAATTGTTATAATTTAAAATTTAAAACGATTATTCTAAGCTAAATCAACTTAATCACCATCACAATTTCATGTGACATAAAACATAATGTTACGCTACAGAACAAAATGAAAAAACAAAACAAAGTTGTATATCGCAAAAGTGTACTGGAGAAAACTTTACATAAATGCCGCCAATTTTCTGTTCAATAATAACACGTTTATACACCCATCTCTGTCAGACATTCCTAGGACATGTCGCTATCTCTTTCGCACTGGTCCATTGATCGAGATCGATATGTGCCGACCGGATCCATAAGGACCAATAATTATATTAATTTGTTGCAATATATTATGAGAAGATGAGAGATATCTATGGGTTATTGTTTCAAAATTATTCGCTTTAAAATTGGCTATATTTAAGATTTTTGCTATAGATTTATAATCATCATCAGCCTGTGTCACTCGACTTCTTGATGGTAGGCCTCCCCCAAGGATATTTTCTTTCAGATTTACAGTTTCGTAGGACCTATACGAGAAAAAGAAACAAAAGGATGTAATTCGCACTATTTAGCGCGGACATGTCAAGTGCAAGTTTTGTTGTTTTGTTTAATAATGTGCTACAATGAGAATAATTATGGAAAACGATAAATTCGACTTGACACAAGTTGCAGTTTTTTTTGTGGTTTTTTTTGCGCGCTGTGAACTCCCATTATATTACGTGTTCGGGCTATAATGCCGCGAGTGACTCCAAGAAAAGTATCAAATTCTGCAACATCTGGGTTTTGATAACCTAATTAACTCATAAAAAAGGAAGATATATTACGTCAGACTTGGCTGTATGGGCTAGACCCTTTGCCTTACCTATCACCTCATTTATTATCCATCGGGAGAAGAGAACACAAAAAAAAAACAAATTTGAAACATTGTACAATATAAAAATAAAAGCAATCATGTTGAAAGTTTTCAATCTATTTTTAGTTAGAAGATAAGTTTTTCAATAATTTTTCTGTTTTCTCATTGATACATTGTCCACGTACTAAACAGCTGTTGCGTGCCTTCTTTTGAAATATCATTTAAAGTACATTACGTTTTTATCCGGCGAAATAGGTTTTAGTGAGTTGTTAGCGGCGCGGTGGTGGCTCGGTTGTAAAAACGCTTTCTTTAAAATCCTACAAAGGTCGGTTCAACCCCCCTCGGCATGTACCCGTGTCGGTCCCGCTTCCACTTATACCAACTTGTGGAATCGTCAATAAATTGTCATTAAAATTTATATCTGACCAGATATGTGTTCTGGAAATCCTATCGCCAACAGTGAAGGTATAGAACGCTAAGTTCTAGAAGCTGTAATAAAAATAATAATGATAAAGGCTTATGGCTATAAAAAGTATTAGAGCAAGATAAAAGAAAAATATAAATGGAACTAAAAAAACAATGCACGAGTCCTCTGCGCTATTTTTCACGGACATGTCAAGTGCAAGTTTTGGTTTTGTAAATTACTTTACTGTAGATATTGTTGATCAAAAGTGGTGTTGTTTTGTTTAATAATGTGCTACAATGAGAATAATTATGGAACACGATAAATTGGACTTTAACAAGTTGCAGTTTATTTTTCGTGTGTTTTTCCGCGTTGTGAACTCCGTGAAAGCCGTGTTTGGGCTATAATGCCGCGAGTGACTCCAAGAAAAGCATCAAATTCTGCAGCATCTGGAATTTGATGGTAACCTCATTAACCCATAAAAATACAGATTACGTCAGACTTGGCTGTATGGGCTAGACCATTTGCCTTACCTCATTCATCATCCATCGGGAGAAGAGAACTCAAACAAAAAAACAACAAAAGTTTGAATTCGTCATAATTATGTTAAAATGCCTGCCACATTTCAATAGTAGCGCGTCAACTTGAAAATTCCTATTATTTTATCAATCCGCCATTAATTAGCAGTAAGATACAAGAACTTAAAAGTCATATAGTATCGATATAGTTACTTTAGAGTACATCTCTAATGTCGATAATAGTGGTCCATTGTTAAATTCCTTGTTTTTCCTTCAGCCAAAGATTCCGCAAATTGTTCGCTCATCTCAACTTAGTTCAGAAGCTTATTGTTTTTTGACGCATTTTCAAAACTGCTCAATGCTTTGACTTATATTGGATTGGGCATTTAATACACGTTAGTTTAGTTAGTAGTCTTTTGGGCTATTAAAAACTGAATTGAAAATTACCGACTATACACTATGATTATTGACCGTGGTCTAGTGGTAACAAACGTTGCCGTGAACTCGGGAGGTCGTGGGTTCGATTCCCACCGGGGGCAAGTTGTACATTGTATAATTTGTCTCGGTCTGGGTGTTTATATGTATAATATGTAGTTTATTAACCATCTAGTTTCCGTAACACAAGCCTCGTAGCTTACCACGGAAACTAGATGGCGCTGTGTGACCTGTCTGGAAATATTTATTATTATTATTATTATTTGATAATTATATTAGCTATATAAAATTAATTAACTAGCTTAACTACGCAAAAAGAATAAGTAGCTACACAACTGTATTAGTTTTTTTTTTAGGTAAAATAAAGTATCCTCACGACCATATCACTTGCTAACCACTTTTGTAAGGAGCGAGTTATTATTTAGCCAACTTTACTATAGATCCATCATGATAAGTGGCAAGCTCGTCGATTTCTCTAGCGTTCCTGAATCGAGATATGTCACAAATAAATTAAATATATATTTTTGTGTTCTCGGCCAGGAATCGAACTTAGCACCTCCGTGTTTCAATCTATGGCCTTAACCGATGCAGTAGATTTGTTACAGAAAATAAAACGACATTACTGATTGCAAATATTTTAATAAAGACGTAGTTAAAAATCAAGTAAAGATGATTTATTATTTTTTGTAAAAAATCTACCACTCTTGTGTACCTTACATTATTTCTATCAATTATTCGTTTAAACCACAGTTCAAAGTCAAAGGCATTTGTGACACGTCATTATTAAAATTATTTTGAATGATTCTACTCTTGCTAGTGAAAAACTAAACAGCAAAGCGATCCAAAGAGTGAGCTGTTAGCAAAAGACCAGCAGCTTATCAGAGTCCATTGACCTGTTAATGTTTGTCTGACGGAGAAAGGAATCTGTAAAGAAAACACTGCTATATCAGATTTATTTTTATTTATCTGCTATTATCAGATAGTTATGTATATATGTAAGTACTATTAGTATGTAGTATATATATTATTAATAAATATAGTTATTATTTAATAATGATCAGTCTTAAATACGAGGTGCGAACCTACACCTCGATCTAAGTTATACTTATTATTGTCCCAAAGGTTGGCTGTCAGAGAATGTCTAGCGGCATTGTGCCCTTGTACATAGTGCAATAAAGTTTAAAATAAATAAATACATTTACAATATAAATTAAATACAGAATTACACAACAAAACTATACTATATATATATCTTTAGCGCGATTTGAGATTTGGGTACCTACTCAGTTTTTTTATAATAATATTTAAGTGAAATAAATTTCAACCTCGATTGGAGACACACGTACATTGCCAATAATCCCCAACTAGTTAGTAGCGGGTTGCCAAATAAAGACGAATTGCATAGAATCTCCTTTATGTATTCTATAAAACAAAAGATAATTGGTTTAAGCCCGTTGGCGACCAATAATTTGTATCAGAAATCCCAGTTCAAGTTTAATTCAATGTTCAATCCTCTTACAATGTTTGTTTATTTTCGTTCAACAACCTTGTCAACTTTGTTTCGAATTGCGCATCATTTTCTTCTGATGTACTTTATAATTTCGTTAAATTATTTTATTCGGTAAACAAAGCAGAGAAAGATGCCAAAGACCACGGTAATTGTCCTGCGAAGCTCCATAACGTTAATTATCCATTCTTCTCTCTTTATTTATTTATTATAGTGCAACAAACAAATTGCATCATCGACAATTTATATTAATTTGAATAAATTAAAGAACCAGACTGTAATTCTTGAGCAGTGCACACAACATTAAAAAATATATAGGTACGCGAGAAAGCTACTTAAGTACCTACATATACACAAAATAAGGAAAAAAACATGCAAATGAGTAATAAAAAAATGGCATTTTATTTAATTGCAAATATCACATACTTTTAACGATAACAACAAATAGGTGGATTCGAATTGCCGTCATGCCCAGTCAAGCCGGCATAGTATTAATAAATATTTTTATAAATATAATAAATATTTCCAGACAGATCACACAGCGCCATCTAGTTTCCGTGGTAAGCTACGAGGCTTGTGTTACGGAAACTAGATGGTTGATAAACTACACATTATCCTTTTTTTTTTGTAAATAGATACATATTATACATATAAACACCCAGACCGAGACAAATTATACAATGTACAACTTGCCCCCGGTGGGAATCGAACTCCCGAGTTCACGGCAACGTTTGTTACCACTAGACCACGGAGGCGGTGGAAGTTAGGGGCTGATGTCAGTCATAAGTGCCTGATTCCAGTTGCTAACAGTTGCGCGCCACTTACCATTGTGCTAGTATAAAAAAAATAGTATGAAAATTATTCCTTCTAAATATAGCTAACATTTAAAAAAAAAACCTGTATCACCAAATGGCCTTATAGCAAGTCGTTAATGTCACCTTTGGTTTTCACCCTGTATTTATTTCATTATAGCATAATGGCAAATACCGTTGTATTGTTGATTATAAGTTACGTATTTTACCATTAATGTAAATAATAGAGGTACTCATCGAACCTTACTAATTATGTCGCCGCCAATGTTGTCTCATACAAAACACAAAATAAGTTATAAATTAAATTACGCACTAAATGTTAGCTTTTACCATAGACTTATACTACTAGACTAGCTTGTTTATATGTATGTTTAAATATGCGAAAGGGTAGGAATAAAGAAAGAAAATAAATATGGTTTATAAACACTTTCTTTCTAACTAGATTGTCCCAAATTTATGTCTCTTTTTCATGTCCTCACTATCCTCAATTGCAGCAACATCATATTTCACTTCCATCATCATGTAGGTAAGTTGTTTTATTTTATATTATTGTTAATTTATGATGTAATTTATGTTTATATATATGTATTTGTATATGTACTAGTATGTAATATTGTTATGTATGTATTAATACAGTTAAGAATAACTTTATTAATGATTACACCTACCATCTATACTGTCTAAATGTCCTAAAGGTTTGTCTGTCAGAGAATGCCTAGCGGCATTAAGTCCGCCTTTGTACATAGTGCAATGTTGAAAGGATGAGCGAAGAGAGATTGACGAACCAGATATATAATGCGAAAGTTAAAATAAAATTAATATATTATATAAAATAAAATTGCACCCATACATAACTTCCCACACTTCCAAAGGTTGGTTGTCAGAAAATGGAGTGCAGAAAATTATATGTCTAACTGTTTAATTCTTTAACTGCCTCCACACAGTCCCTCTGAAGATGCGCCTTCCAGAACATACGAGTATATCTGGAGAATTTGACCTACACTCGCCACGCAGGCCAGACGTTTATGACAATTTATTAACGATTCCACAAGTTGGTATTAGTGGAAGCGGTGTTGTAAATCTATGACAAATGTACGTAAGAAAAGTGCATTTCTCATTGGTATCTTTGTAGGATTTAAGGAACGCGTTCTAACAACCAAGTCAACACCGCTTATACAAATACATATATACAATAATGTATTTAATTTATTTGTAATATTTCTCGAGTTTAGTAAGCTAGAGGTCATGGTGGCCTAAATGTGAATCCGCTTCTTTAATAAATATATTAAACGGGCAACACCGCAGTATAATAAAATAACATGAAATAGAAAGTCAGAAAAGGAAACGCAACGTTCTTAAAATTAGGGCCAAAGCATAAACGAGAATAATTTGTACTATAAGGCCAGCTCATATTATGCCGTAGGTGTAGGTTAAAACTTTTATGTCCTCTGTCGTTCAAGTAGATTATTATCCTAACAAATTACAAAACGACTACTAATTATTTCCCACAGTTTATTCAAATAGCTATTATAAATTGCGCGGCTATCATATTCATAGATTTGACTCTAAACCTTATTTTCTTTAATTTTGTGGTTAAAATTGCTTGATGACTTTTTAATAGTGTCATTTTAGTCGTGATGGATTCCGTTAAGACAGCTATTAAATTTAGAATACGACATTATGACACTCTGTTATTAATTATTTTTAGTTTGTATCAAATAGGTATTTTTTTTTTTGTATATTTATATCAACCCATGGATAATAATTATAAGGTGGAATAGAAAATTACATAAAAAAGTAATAATACTACTTACGTATGCTCCGCTACAATTAAAAAAGGATTACAAAAACTGCCTTCGTGGTCTAGCGGTTAAGTCCGTGGATTTAGACTCGGATGTATCGGGTTCGATTTCGGTCGGGACACAAAAATATTTATTAATGTAAATAAATTCGTGTAATGAATATTTAATTTATTTGGGATATTTCTCGAGTTTGGTACGCTGGAGACATCGACAAGCTGCCACTTGTCATGATTGGCCTATAATAAAGTTGGCTAAATGTGAATCCGCTTATTTATAAGCGTGGTTTCTGACCACCCTGAAAGGGAAACTGTCATGATAGTAAGTAATAGATAGTAAGTACGAACCACGGAAATTAGATGGCGCTGTGTGACCTGTCTGGAAATATTTATTTATTTATTTGTTACCAACTTTTGATTTTATACGCCTCAATTAACTACGGCAAACCTTGCTTAAACGTTTTTCTTAATCTGGTTACCCTTATATAGATTCAATTTTTCTTTCTTAGGTTATTTCTTAATCAAAATCTAATATATAGGTTTTTATTATGATTGTATGATGACGAGTATTATATAGGCACATGTTAGTAGATCGTCGTTAGCGTTTCATTCGTAACAATGGAGAGACAACATTTGCATCATGTCCACTATTGAAAGGTTCAACTAACAGGTAGATCTCTATAGAGCGAATAAAAAAAAAAAAATTTTCGAAGTTAATTAATATACATTAAATATTAATTAAAAGCTACCTAAATAATAATTAAAAATAAACTATACTATAAATAAAAAATGTCCTCTATATCCGAGATAGATAAGGAGACTTGCAACATTTCTCCTCTGTATAGCGAGGCTAATACGTTGGCAGAAATAATTGCCAGCCTTCCTGTCTCTAGACCTTTCTGTCAGTTGACAACTCCTTGACCAAGCGATTTTCGATTACAAATTTTCACACCTAAGAAGGGATATAATAAGACCAATTGTCTAAAAGGCATTATTTAACGAACTTTGTGAACTGATAGATAAAACAAGTTAACGATATTATAAAAAAATAATAGAAGACTTGTGTTTATATGTATATAGACTTATTTATTATTATAATAATATTTACCATAAGTTGGTATTCAATATTTGCAAACTCGACAAAACACTGAAACAGGATTAATAACAATTAATGATTGGCTCAACAATAATCTCATGTCACTAAATGTACAGAAAACAAAATATATAAACTTTTCTATAACAAATCGTACGGTTCCGGATCCAAATAACTTTCTCATAAAAATTCATACATGTCAATATCATACTAATAAACTATCTTGTGACTGCCCATTCTTAGAAAACACAAATATGATAAAATACTTGGGAATATTTATTGATAACCACCTGAAATGGAATACGCAACTTAATCATGTCGCCACAAGGCTAAGGAAACTTATATACCTATTTAAAAACCTAAGGCATATCGCAGATCTTCAGCTTATTAAGTACCTGTATACTGCAATTGCACAATCAATTATTATCTATTGCATTCCAATTTGGGGCGGTGCTTACAAAACAGCTTTAATGCAGCTCGAAAGAGCTCAGAGATCGCTCATTAAAGTAATGCTATTTAAAAAATATAGGCACCCAACTTTTGAGTTGTATAGTGTAAATAAGTTGTTGACAGTGAGACAACTATTTATACTTTATATTACCCTAAATAAACATAACAATATTGATTATAGTAACGCTAAACTAAAGATTCAGAATAAAAGAAGGGCAGACATCGTCTGCAATTGTCCACCTATAAAAACAAACTTTGCAACACACCAAAGTTTGTTTTTATCAACATACTTATATAACAATTTAAACCGGATATTAAATTTCTTTCACCTTAATAAATATAAGACTAAAACTACTATTACTAATTGGTTACTTACCCAAAGTTATGAAGATACAGAAAAACTACTTTACATCATAAAATAAAATACAAAACACAAATTAAAAAAATAGCTTACATATAATTCATATTTACGAACGTATCTGCACTTTTTCTGTTTACTGTGAAATTTCTGTACAAATTTATTACAAGTGGGTAGCAGTACATAAGTATAATACAATAACAAATACACTTTAGGGAAACAAGTTACTTTTGGTTAAGTAAAAAGTTTTAAATAATAATAAATTAACAAGTAAAACCTATAATAAATACATTTAGCGAGACTTACGTTGTTACTTGTGACAGTGTTTAAACGTGTTGTGGATGGCGTAAATTAGTGAATCAGACATAAATTAAATATGGTATGTATTATTTATTATTAAGTATCTGTTTATTTATAATAAGTAAAAATATAGTTGTTTATTATTATTTCAGTTTAAGTATACATATATATAAGTATTTAAGTAACTGATCGACTGGTAATCATACTTTCATAGTTCATAAGTAAACATTTTAATTAACTTTAAAAGAAACTATTGCTTGTTTTTATTTATCATTTTTCCTGGTGGTGGGTAAAGTATTTAATAAATTATAAATGGGTTTCCTACAACAACAGAAAGGCTTTAAGATGACAATAGTAATAATATATAATAACAAAATATCTATGCTGGTGTCGCTTTACAGGTGTGTTGTGTTGGAACCTCTTTTGTACTTTGATTTACGTTGTTTATTTTATTTTATGATACCTTTAGAGCTGGCTATCTGAGGCTATAAGTCAATATGGAACTGACTGACATCCTAGGACACAAGTTATCTTGGTTAGGAGTCAGGGACCATCTTAAAATTGCCTATCCTTGTGGTTTGCATTCAATCAAAAATGTATGTAAATTCAGGGAATATTTTATATATTGTTTACTCAACTTTGTATATAGGTACCAATAAGAAAGCTCAATAAACGTTATTATTATTATTATTATTATACCTTACATTTGAAATGGTCCACATTGTCTTAGGGACAATGTGGACTACTGGCTGGCTGTCGGATAATGTCTAGCGGCATTAAGTCCGTCCTTTACGTGCAATAAAGTTTTAAATAAATAATAAAGGCCTTAACAGTATCAATTTTAATGGAACATTTGTAGGTTTACATTTTAACGAGTGTCTAATGTCAAAAAATAATATTAAATTATTTAATAATAAAAAATATTTTTTATTTATTTATTTAAAAACTTTATTGCACAAAGTACAAAGGCGGACTTAATGCCCGTAGACATTCTCTGACAGCCAAACCTTAGGGACAAATTTGAACAAATATAGGTGCAATGAAAGTGAAAGTTACAATAAAATATTATATAACATACTTATATACCTTTATATATATTACAATAAATAAATAAATACAAATATTTACACAATTTTATACATAAACATACATATATAAAACTTACTACCGTGGTTTGGAGCTATCTATAAAATGCGAATATACAAGTTTTTATAAAGACTTTTTTTACAAGACAAAAGTTAATCTAAGTAGCCGAGACTTAGCGCTAATGTGCCTTTGACATTTCAAACAAATTGATTTCTTTTTATTATAAGATATTTATATCTATCTATATTTAAAATATATTAATCTTCTTATCTATCTTATTCATATAACTCTAAAGTAGGTTTAAAAAATTGGTGGCATTAACTACTCTAGATATTTCTTTACCCACTACACATTTGGTTCAGGAATATAATTTAAAGAATGCTTAGTTTGTTAAAATATCGTACGTCGTCGCGTGGATAGACGACGTTGTCGGTTGGACAGACATCTGTACATCAACTTTCAGTTAAAACGTAATTTATTCATACTAATAATAACAAATAAATGTCAAAGCTTTGTCTGTTTGTTTGTCTCTACCCGTTCACTAAACCGATTATTTATGGTTTTAGCACGAACTCATCATTACAATTGCAATTAATTGCAAATATTTCAAGACAAAAGAATAATAATATTTTTTGTAGATATAGTTCCCGAGGCACTGGAACGGTGGTGGTGAAGGGAAAAGACACATTTCTAAGCAATCCATGGATTCACCGCGCGGATGTCGGGTCTTTATAGGTAAAATATGAAGAATGGTGTCTCGGGCTTGCGATCGACAATAGGCTGGTTTGGAAAGGAGGCCTTCCTTTTTATTTAATTGTTCAACTATACTCTCACCATCCACCGTTCTACTCCTCTCCCTATCGAATCGAATATTGTAGGATTCCGCTAATGCCGTCTTGGAAGCTCTTTTTATAAATGTATTGACGAGAGACCTGCTTAGGCCTAATTCTTTTAGTAAGTGGTGCAAAGATTTAGCTGGAACTTCTCTCGCACCATCTTCCACTGCGTAGAGCTGAGTCTTGAACCCATTGCTGATCATTTCTTCTGTGAGATCATAATATTTATTAGACTTCATGCTATGGTCTTTTGCAATATTCGATTGGGAAACGGTAAGTTAATGAACTTACCGTAAGGAAAACTTTTTTCAAGTTCCGAGAAAACACCAAGATGTGTATAGTGATGTTTAAATGTATCCATGAGTAATTTCCAGTCTGATGCGGCGCTAATGTTGAAGGTGGGCTTGCATATAGTTTTTGTAATGTGCCCTTGCTTTATAAATGTGATCAAAATTTTATTTGTAGTCAGTCCCATTCTGGCTCTTGCAATAGAAAGACTTTGTCGGACCGCATACGTAACGTCAAAATACGTAAAAGACGTGTAGATATGTACGAGTATGTATGTTTAATTTGGTACAACATATAATGTACTCCACGAGCAAAGCCGGAGTACAGAATGCTAGTAGTGAATAAATCTTCACTTCTACTGGCAGGTGTTGAATAAAATTGGCGGGCATTGTGTACGAAGGCTGGACAAATGAATTGATGTCAGATAGTTTAATTTAAGACTGAGATAACACAATGAATGTATTTGCTATTTTTTATATGCTTAAGGTCATATCGGATAAAGTGGACTGTCCAATACAGTGGCACTTTATTAAGATTCACTATAACCGACAAATTGACACGTGTAATAAGGCACTAACATAAAATTTTAGTTTACTAACTTTAATGTAAGCCATTGTTACTAACATAGTGATAGGTATACTAACAAAAATAGATTGTAATTATCTATTAAATTGAATATAACATATAAATACAAATACAAATCGTTTATTAGCACAATAAGAATATTGATTCGTTATGGTGAACCCTGTGTCCTGCATGAGTTGAGCTGTATAACAGGAGCCAGTGTCTTCCAATAATGAACATACAATTTAGAAGAAAATAGAATAAAAAAGTTTCAAATTTAGTTTGTGAGTGTGGGTGCCATGTCTGTATATGTATGTGTGTGTTTGAGTGCGTGTGTATGTATAGGGGAGGGAGTGGGGAAGGGAGGAGAGGGAGGGCAAGCTTGTGTGTATATTATTATTCTATGATCATCATAAGTAAGTAACTTTAAGTTTTTTGCTACTGTACACTTAATGATGCGACATCAATTTGTTGATTAATGTCCAGATGCACAAACTAACGTCTCATAGTTTAAATTCTAAATACTATAAATGATTTCTAAAACTGTGTACTATGGGATTCGTGAACATAAGATTTTGGAAAACAGTTAATCACACACTCCGTCATAATGTTACTAGACGAAGCGGATCTTCGACTACGACAAAAATATTTATTCGACATTGGAGAGTTTTGGGTTCCGTATATTTAAAAAAAAATACAAAATCTAAAATAAAATTAATTAAAAAGTGTTAATGATAATTTCGCATATTAATGCCGACGCAATCTTGTACGGAACCCGTACTTGTACCTGGGGAAGCATCACTTAAACCCATTCCCAACTGAAACTGGAACTGGCGTGAAGATATGTATGTGTACAGGTCGCGCGGAGAAAGATGAGCGCTACACACACTAGTGAAAAGTTATTATACAGATTTATCTAGCCATCGCGGTAACTATATTCGTCTCCCTCTGCTTCGCATGGCTTTATTGACAAGAAAGAGATAGCAAAAGCGGTTGTTTGATTTTGTAATTATAAAGAGACTGATCTCATTTTCATTCATTTATAAATTTCAAACTCACCTCCGTATAACTCTGTGTATAATAACTTGTCACTAGTGTGTGTACCGCTCATGTTTCCCAGCGCGACCTGTACACATACATATTATCGTGAAGCGATAGTTGAAAAGAAAATAATTTAGAGAAGGAGCCTATCTAAGAAATAAGAATTAAACGAAGATATAAGTTATATACAATATAGGTTTATTTACAAATAATTAAGAGATGAGTGAAGTGGAGATGTGAGTTCGGAGTTTATGAAGGTCGACGGGGTTCCAGAGGCGAAGTCGGTAATGAATTTTAGCGTTGCCGACTTCGTAGACTCCCGGGTTGAGCAGTTGTTGGAGCGTAGAGGTGAGGCAGCGTTAATTGAGAGTAGCACGTAGAGATGAACAGCGATGGACAAGTATCTTCAAAGGAGCGGTGAAGAGTGAAGAAAATCTTCGGTAAAGAGAAGAGTGAGATATGATGAATTATGAAGCCAAAAGACGAGGAATTCAAGGTATTTATAAAGTAGGGATAGTGAAACGCTGTAATATCTTCACGCCAGTTCTAGTTTCAGTTGTGAATGGGTTTGGGAGATGCTTCCCCAGGAGTACGGGTTCCGTATAGATTTACAATCTTCTATACTTTTTAAAGGTTTTGCCCAATGTGGTCATAATGATCTCTAAAAAGATATCAGTTTAGTTCCGCACTAGTGTAGGCCGATGACCGGTCGGTTTTACACCACTGACTCAACGAGAGCCGAGCACAAAGAGGGTTTTGTGAAAATGTAAATTTTTCTTTGTAACTCTTTTAAAAATGCATATAGGAGGCGACTGGACGATTGAGAGTGTTCGAAAAACAATAAGACGTGTTTCAAAAAGGGTTATTGATGTTGATGATTCTTATTTTTTATTTAACCTTTTTTTTTGCTTTAATACCTCTCCTTGTTTGGGCAAGTGACAAAGACGTGAGAGAGTGACAGCTGGTAAAACATTTTTTTAAGTCAGCCTTGACTGAGGAAATATTTTGGTTACTACTATCGTATCGTTTCTTAATTGTTATTAAACTGCCTCCGTGATCTAGCGGTTAGGTCCGTGGATTTAGACTCGGAGGTACCGGGTTCGATTCCTGGTCGGGACACAAAAATATTTATTAATGTAAATAAATACATTTAATTTATTTAACACTATCCCGGGACACTTTACTGGGTTCGTCGGCTCGAACGGTGGATACCATCCGCCGCCTACCACCTATTTATTGTTGTCGTTGAAAGCATGTGCCATTTGCAATGATCTTAAATTACAATTTTAAATTTCAAGGAAAACTAATATTGTGAGAGCCACGTTGATATTTATAGAAAAATAACACCGCTTGTAATAAGACTTATCTCGTCGTCACACATGTGCTCAGTATAAAAAAAAATGGTCAAGAATAGTGTGTTCTAGCTGTGATGATTAAGTAACCAAAATAAGCCATTATTTAATACGTGTAATAGGCAGGCGCTATTTCCCTGGACATTTAATGGGCCCGGAGAGGGTCCGACGGACTGACGACGACCTCGGCATGCATTTTGCATTTCAAATGCAAGGCATTGTATGCACATTTTTACAGACTTATTACTTTCTAGTACTGTACCGTCTGCAAATAAGTTATCAGATTTTGAAAATAGATTTATTTATTTCTAGAGTCGGCAGAAGTGCGAGCAACTACGAGTATACAAAAGCCCAAAGATTACAGTAACTAATTGGGAAAAGAGACTTACGCAATAAAGTATAAAATTTTACGCAAAATTCATGGGACAATGTGTACCAATCTATAATAAAATTCCTGAAGAAATATTAACAAAGCCAGCACACATCGTTAAAAATTACAAAAAAAAAATCCTAATACAAAAATCATATTATACAGTTGATGAATATCATCAGGACAAAAAGGCTTGGTCATTTTAGTTGTATTACTATAATTTTATATACAATTAAATATATTTTATATTGACAATTATTTATATTAATTTTTTTAGCTTATAAGTTTAGTTGTTTGGTGGATTAATGTGTCTGTTTTGAAATGAAATGAAATGAAATATTTATTTGCAGGAAACATGGTAACAAACAATATTAGGTCTTATTAATATTAAATGGGTCACATATTTCGCCATAAGCATGCAAAAATTTACAACAACTGTTATAGAAGTAAAGTTACTAAAAAACTCAGCGTTGCTTCTTTAGTAACTTTACTTCACAAAAACCTTTGTGTTGCTTAAAATACACATAGTATTCCTCCAAAGTATAGAAACATTCCTGAACTAGCCACGCATGCAGTACTGTACAGAATCTTTTATAAGGCATCTCTGTCCATACTTTTGGCAAACAATTATATATTTTAGCGCTCATATAGGAGGCGTTTCGTCTAAAGATTTCTAATTTAGGTATAGGCATTACTAAGGATGTGTGTGTGATGGAACGTTTGCCATTATTATTACTTTGTTGATACAGCTCAAAATTTGACTTAACAAATTTGCATACCTCAAAGATGTATACACATGGTAAGGTGAGTATCATATATTTTTTAAATAAAGGACGACAAGAGTCAGTCCACTTTAGACCTCCAATAGCACGAATACACTTTTTCTGTGCTATGAACAAGCTCATTATATCTACTGAATTACCCCAGATTATAATGCCGTAACGTAACAGTGAGCAGACATAGCTGTGATAGACCATGATGGCTGTGTCTGTAGATGTCACCGATTTTATAGTTTTAAGAGCATATACACAGCTATTTATTCTCTTCCGAACCGTCTCAACTTGGTCTTTCCAGTTGCAATGTTCATCTATAATTAATCCTAAGAATTTAATTTTACTGACTTGTTCTATATCTTCATTTAAATGTCTTATCTGAAATTTCCTTTTATTTGCACCATAGGTAACAAATTGCATTATTTTAGTTTTTGATAAGTTTATTTTTAAATTATTTTTAGTTAACCACTCTATAATGTTTTCCAGTGCTACATTCATATGGCTTTCCAATGAATCATGGTCTTTATTTTTAACGATTATAGTCGTATCATCTGCAAAAAGTACTTAATTTCTATTGTTAAAATAAATAATTGTTATTGTATTGATGTATTTCACGTGTAAAAGTGCCTAAAGTAGGCCTACTTACTGAATAAATTAATTTGAATTTGAAAAACTCTCGTTAATTCGAACATTAGCGTACATACCTATTGTAGGTATATCTTCTTTTAAGGAATAGTATTACATACGAAATTAGATTTTTGAGCCCACAACCAATTAACTGAGCGCAAAACTTAAAAAAATATTTTGTACTTTGTTACTAGTTTACTATACAATACATAATAAGGTACTAAAAGCTACACAATATATTTAAATTTATTTTTTACTAAGGATGTATGGTTTTCTTGTTGACAACAATAGCCGACATGTTGAATGACTTGATTGAATTAATAAAAGAATCACAACTCATTATGTTCAAACAACAGACATTAAATTGGCGCCTCCGTGGTCTAGTGGTAACAAACGTTGCCGTAAACTCGGGAGGTCGTGGGTTCGATTCCCACCGGGGGCAAGTTGTACATTGTATAATTTGTCTCGGTCTGGGTGTTTATATGTATAATATGTATATTTTTACAAAAAAAAAAATTATAATATGTAGTTTATCAACCATCTAGTTTCCGTAACACAAGCCTCGTAGCTTACCACGGAAACTAGATGGCGCTGTGTGACCTGTCTGGAAATATTTATTTATTTATTATTTATTTATTTATATAGTACCCCCACCGTCTACTAGGCGGCGCCACTGTACTAAGAACCGAAGTATTGCTTGTTCGAAGTTTACACCCCTTGCAAAAGCCATTTTAATATTAGTTGGATTTGACTGCTTGAATAGTGATATATTATATTCATTTACATTGATAAGATCGATACCAAATCAATTTAAAACATGTAATCATCATCATCAGCCTGTGTCTGCTAAATATAGGCCTCCCCCGAGACTCCAACCACGACTTTCTTCAGGCCATCCGTCCATCTAGCTTGTGGTCCCACTCTGCGTCTTCCCGTACGTGGTCTCCACTCTAGAACCCGTCTACTCCATCGTTCATCGGTTCTACGACAGACATGTCCAGCCCATTGCCACTTAAGCTTACAAACTTTGAAGGCTATATAGGTAACTTTAATAATATTAATAAAAAATATTTATTTATCTCATTATAGTCATCATATAGTAGGTATATTATATTTATGTATATTCATAGAACGTATGTATGTAGTTTTATTTGTATGTATTAGTATGTAAATAAGTATTTATTCACTAGTATATATTAAGTCTAATATTTTCTTTAGTTTTGATAGCAACTGCCTTATCTTGTCGTAACTGCTTTAGTTGTCTCAAAGGTTTGACCAGTATGGAATGTCTAGCGGCATTAGGACCGCCTTTGTACATTGTGCAATAAAGTTTATAATAAATAAATAAATATAAAGAGACCATAATTTTGTTTCCTAAAAAGTTGTTTGAGTACATTTCTTTAAAGTACAGTCAGACTTTAAAAAAATATCTAAATGGTAAAATACTTTATTTTATTTTATTATTATTATTTATTCAGGAAACATACAGATCTTAAAACATAATTACAACAATTCTAAAAGTTACACAATCCAGCAAAGTTTCCACTAAAATAAATATTAAACATAGATTTTGCAATAAAATAATAATAATAGGGTTAAGCTTAAAAACAATACCTATATAACAAATACAACTAAATAATATACATATAAGTATATAGTAATATAATGGAAAATAAAAAAATATTAAAATTATTATTCAAAAAATAAATTAATAAAAAGTTCTCCAACCATTCCAATTATTTTCGTGATTAAATATTTGTTATAAGTTGTATTTTTATGCTCACGGTACCTCAGTGAGTGAGTAAGAATAACGAAGCGAGAGAGGAGTCAGCATCAAATCACCTTGATGTGCAGTTTGCTTTAAATTGCGACTGATAGGTCCGTTAGCCAAGCGCAGGCCACTTTAAATAAAGGATTGGAACAACCAGACATTTTTAACATAAACAATTCTTTTTTGTACAATAAATATTGCAAACTTCTGCGCTGGATACTAGCATAGATGCAAAGTCATCGGGCTCAGTTCATTGCTTTCTAAGTTTATAAAGAATAAATTAAAAATACAATTTTAATTCTGTCATAATTTTTTTATAATTTACATTTTTAAAAAAAACCTAGAACGTTAATAGACTACATGTCTCAAAAGTACACTCAGAATCTTTAAAAATGCTGCATTGTGCGAGCGAGATGGAAGAATTTAATTTTACTTGAAGTAGATATTTTAGTTATTTTCGTTACTTATTTTTATTTCTAAAAGGAATTGTATGTTTATTATATATATATATATATATTAAATTGTTTCAGCTTTAGTTTTTCAAATAATATTTAGTTTTTGTATACTTATTGAAAATTTTATAATATTGTTATTTTTTATAGGCAATAAAGGCTACTGTGGTAATAGGTTCAACATATAATTTCTGATTTAGTTTTAAGTACAAAATAAGTGTGTGATGTTAGCACTGTTGGCTACCCTATTATAAAAAAATATTAAATATAATTTTAAAAATAGTCTTGTACAGAAAAACTAATAAAAGTAAATGGCATATTACCTACGCCCTAAAGTTCTACAACTTTAATTTTAATATTACTATTTGTAATAGTAGGAGGCTCCCAACAATGATAATAAGTGTATATATGTATATTTTTGTGTATGTATTAGTATTTAATATATTACAGTATATTATATTACAGTATATATATTACAGTATATTACAGTATATATTACAGTATAATTGTCTGCTCTGGGGGTGGTTCTTAATATATAATCTAAATATATGTACATTGTTTTAATCGCTTGATATAGTATTAATAGTATGTGGGAAAAAAAACCTTCTGCTTAAAAAAAGATGCATGAAGAAAAAACCTTTTGTTCCTTTGTGGCAGACTGGAGACCAAACGCGTAGACCTATTTTGATGATGACCCATTAAAAACTGAGACAGGCTCAACTCTTTAATCAATAATAATAATAATAACAATAACAATACATTTATTCGAAGTAAAAAGAACATAACAAGCATTTTATGGCGCTCTGAATCCCGAGTAAGATGTTTTATAAAAACAGGGTCTTCCCGAGGTACAATATAACAAAATTTATTAAACAAATAATATACATAGAATTTAGGCATGCAAATTAACACAATTAAGAATCAATGGGTTCCGGCTATTAATACGCTTTTTAATAAATAATATAAAATTATTTTAATGGTGTAGTTAAGCAAACTTTTGGTGGCGAAACCCTGTTTTTTTTTTTATATTGACAAAAAATTGCAGTAATATACATCCATTCATACATCTGTCAGTTTCACTCGCCTTCCACGTATATACTACTTTTTTGCTCTATATTACACAGGCAAAGCCGGGTTAACAGCTACAAATAATGATAATTAACTAACTGTGGTAGGTATGTGTAATGAAATGGACATGCTATTAAATATTTGTTTTCAAACTTAACATAATTTAATGCAAACTTAGTCATAATGGTAAGTTCTAAGATAATCGACGCCCGTAAGAAGTAAGTTAACAACTGGGCCCACACGTTTGGTCACACATTTGTCGATAATTAAAATTAAGGGTGTTCCTTTGGGAAAATAGAAATAACTCGGTTAAGTTCGTGGATTCGTGGACCAGGTTAGAACCACAATAATTTATTTGTAATATTTCTCGAGTTTGGTACGCAAGATACATCGACGAGCTTGCCACTTGTCATGATGGGCCAATTTAAAAAAAATATTTTTTTTTTAAAGATTTACATCACGGAGATCAATGATTTATAAAAGTACATACTCGTACATACATACCTAGATACATTAGTACTTGTTTGTTAGACAGGTTAATATTATAAAGCCAGTAGGTAACGACAATCGTTTGGCCATTGTTTATATCATATGAGTTTTACTTTTATTTGAAAAAAAAAAAGTACGTGTTGACGATAATATAAAAATAAAATTTAGACCTTCCCAACAAAATTCAACACGAGTGTGCCAAAATAAATCGATTGTCCCAACTGGACACACGTATGTCCTAATGTCAGTGTCCAGTTGTAGACTTACCCTTAGTAAGAAGAAAGTACCTAAGTTAAAGAGTTTTTAATGGCTGCCAAGTCGCCCGGGGCTCCTCAACTTAGCACTTACTTAACTTGTGCTTAGTTTTGCATAACTTAGGCAAACCTTTCATTTTGTACCGCAACATTTAAAGCCTACTCTGAAATTCCGGAGATTGATAAAATTAGATTTTGGGATAAAAATAATAAAATTAAATAATCTATACTACTTTAATAACTAAATTGAACATAAAAATACTTACGTAAATAAATAAAATAGAAATATCATAGATGACTGCCTCCGTGGTCTAGCGGTACCGGGTTCGATTCCTGGTCGGGACACGAAAATGTTTATTAATATAAATAAATATATTTATTTAATATTTAATTTATTTGTGATATTTCTCGAGTTTGGTACGCTGGAGACATCGACGAGCTTGCCACTTGTCATGATTGGCCTATAGTAAAGTTGACTAAATGTGAATCCGCTTATTTATGCGAGGTTTCTGACCACTCCGAAAGGGAAAGAAACGGTCGTAATGATTACTTTAACTTTTTTAGAAATATGATTTTAAAAAACATAGCTCCTTCAAAACGCTGTCCTGTGGCATGGTGCCCAATACACTGGCAGCATTTCCCCTTTGAATTAAAATACTTAATTTTTGAGAGAAAAAATTGCTAGACACTTTGGAGCAATTTCTTCAAAAAAAAACTTCCATTGTTTAATCTGATGATTTGTTGGAGCTTTTTTTTAAACTCTATTTATTTACGTATAAGTAGTTATTATTTAGTAGTTAATTTGAGTTTTCAATTAAGTTGCGTTCTAGTCAAGTCTAGTCAAGTCAAAAATCAAGTCAAAATATCTTTATTCACGTAAACCTATTACAGGCATTTATGAAACGTCATTAATTTAATTATTTTGAATGATTTTGATCCTGCTAGTAGAAGACTAAGCAGCAAAGTGGTCCAATAAGTAAGCTGTTAGCAGAAGACCAGGAGCTTAGCAGATTCCAGTGACCTGTTAATGTTTAATCTGACTGAGAAAGGAATCTGCAAGGAAAACTCAGCTATATCAGATTTACAAAATAAAACATATACAGAACTGCACCACAACGATCAATTAATAACCTTTTAAATTTAGTTATCTGTACCTATGAGAATACAATACCTGTTACAGCAGTAACCCACCTGGCAAGTCAGAATTAAGATAGACTACATGCCTATGTGCAACCCAAAAGTCGACAAAACGCAAAAACCTCTGTTAATTTAAGAGCAATAAATTGAACGTGTTCGGCAGAGGTCCCAGGCCCCCACAGCAGCACCCGATCACGGACGTAACGCATGTGCCAGCCATCCCCCCCCGCTCAACCAGGCCCTTAGGGTGCGGACCGCGACCCGACACACGTGCCACCACTGCAATGACCTTCTAAGGAAGGGGCGACCACCGGACACGCCACACCATGAGAACCTGAACACTAATAATGACTTTCAAGACACTGGACTCTTGAATTTATGGACTAGAACAACTGTCAGAGTGAACGATTAAAGTTAATAGTGTCGATTGTACCAACTGACAGCTAATCTTTAAAATTAATCATTATATTTACAAATACCTAATTTTGATGTAACTTAGCCTAAATCACTACGTAAAGTATTTTTTGTAAACTTGTTTATGCTCGGCTAAACTCGCGCATTATTTATTTATTTATTTATATAGTACACACAGCAGTACATATATTATCACACACATAACATAGTATATATTATAACTTATCTAATATATGTTACCAATTAGGTGTCACAGCATTCGCCAATATAAAAAGAAGAAGAAATTAGAAACTTATTACTGTTAAAACAAAAAAAAACAAATATAACAAAAACTAACAAATTTACAAAATATAACATAAAAATATGACTTCTAAACATAAAAATTGCATAAATTGGTACCATAAAAAAACGAAAAAAAACACTTGTTAGATAAATTATAAGTTACTCATATATTGATGGTTTGAAATGTTCGACAACATTTTTACTGAATACATTGTAACGGTGATGAAATATGTCTATATCATTATTGGCACTGCAGAGACTACTGTAGGTGTTGCACATTCGGGATGTTGACGAATGTGAACCTACATTAGTTCTTGAGGGAGGGAGCACAGGATCTTGGTTATAGGATGACGTGGAATATTATAGGGTACTGTCAAGGAAATGTGTTGCAAAAGTTCGATACATCCCCTACATCTACGTTATCATCATTACAGCCAGAATTTAGCCTTCACTCGCAACGCCAGACAGGTTGGCGAGGGGCAAATATCGCGGAAATCTAACTGGTAATTAAATGAATATACTATTTAGACAATTTGTGATTGCCGTGAAAGGAACAGATCCACATCAGCGTACGACAAATTTAGCTGGCATTGAATAAATGGTTTCAGTGAAAAACCTCAAAACATCGCATTAAATATTACAATCATTACATGAATTAGCTTTAACATCACTTTTGGGAGTTTAAGACTCGTATAGGAATTACTTTCAGTCGAGTAAAACCGCAGTAAATCGCGAGTCTTGTCGCATCATGTAACCCTTATTAAATTGGTTTTAGGCCAGGTGTCCACTGAGGACACGAAGGATTTCCCCACATGACATATCATACTATTATTTATTATCACAGCCGAACGCAGCGTCCTAGACCTCCACTGCTGGATGGGCCTTCCAGAACATATATCTGGAGAACTTGGCCTACACTCGCCACGCTGGCCAGACGGCTTGGCGAGAAAGACGGTTGGCGAGAAATATCATATTATATATTATATAGAATATATCATAGGTTTATTTATATTTAAGCGTAAAGTTTGTTCTTAGACGAAAGGTTCACGCAATTTTCTTTATTCCGGATTAGTCTAATCGCCGATATGTTGCAAAGGGGTTACTAATAATTTGGTTAAAAGAAAAGATGTTTTATAATTTAAAATAATATTTTGACAATTGTAATACCTAAAGTTTAAGCTGACAATATTGTATGAATACCTGTAAGTTTTTGAACATATTTTATTTAAAATTTACAATAATGTTTGATATATTTGCTCGCCAATTTACTTGGCAAATGTTGTTACGTTAAGTTAGTTTACTATAAGACCTGTAAATTAGACTAACATTTATGCAAATAAGGAATTTTTATCTTATCTTTTTATCTAAAGTCATAATACTACCATGTGACTTTGTATGCACTTACTTTATACTATTATGTGGTTCTATAGATAGAAACAAACAATTATTCCTGAGAAACAATTATGTCGGAAGTGACAAATTAATTGGCTTCTCTTAACAAACTGTTGATTTCAAAATAGCCAATTTGAATTGAGAAATCGTTTAATTTTATTTACTATGTTTCTCTTATTATTACGTGGGTAAGAGAGAGTTTAAAAAATAATTTAAATAAAATTGTTTAATTTTATTTACTATGTTTCTCTTATTATTACGTGGGTAAGAGAGAGTTTAAAAAATTATTTAAATAAAATTGTTTAATTTTATTTACTATGTTTTTCTTATTATTACGTGGGTAAGAGAGAGTTTAAAAAGTAATTTAAATAAAATTGTTTAATTTTATTTACTATGTTTCTCTTATTATTACGTGGGTAAGAGAGAGTTTAAAAAATAATTTAAATAAAATTGTTTAATTTTATTTACTATGTTTCTCTTATTATTACGTGGGTAAGAGAGAGTTTAAAAAATAATTTCAATAAAATTGTTTAATTTTATTTACTATGTTTCTCTTATTATTACGTGGGTAAGAGAGAGTTTAAAAAATAATTCAAATAAAATTGTTTAATTGTATTTACTATGTTTCTCTTATTATTACGTGGGTAAGAGAGAGTTTAAAAAATAATTCAAATAAAATTGTTTAATTTTATTTACTATGTTTCTCTTATTATTACGTGGGTAAGAGAGAGTTAAAAAAATAATTCATAAAAAATTGTTTAATTTTCTTTACTATGTTTCTCTTATTATTGTTAAGAGTTGGTGCATTACTGACAATTGCACAAAATTGTACAATATTTATAGGTATAAAAAAAAACATTGACTACAACCATGGTTAGAATTTCTTGCTGAACTATAGCGTCTCATGAACGCTGGCCTTATGCGAAGTTTTTGATAAACTCCGCTTCGTGCAATTGAGTTTACGATGCAATTTGGATATTACCTGCATATTTTGGTCAAAACCCGGGCTTTAGGAACCGCAATTATAAGGCAGAATGATCCGAGTTTTATCCTTAATTCTTTGGGAAATTTATCGAGCTTGCTTGAGAAATTTTGTTTTAGATATATACGAGAATATTCATAATTTGGTATTCCTCTCTTATAAGCGTTTTATAGAAGTAAAGTAAAGTATCATCACGACCGTTTCCCTGTCGGGGTGGTCAGAAACCACGCTTATAAAGAAGCAGATTCACATTTAGCCAACTTTACTATAGGCCAATGGCAAGCGTACCAAACTCGAGAAATATCATAAATATTAAAATTAAATGTATTTATTTACATTAATAAATATGTTTGTGTCCCGACCAGGAATCGAACCCGGTACCTCCGAGTCTAAATCCATGGACTTAACCGCTAGACCACGGAGGCAGTTATATATAAGCGTTTTATACAATACATTTATTACAGTAAATCTTGTTTCAAGTGTCAATCTTGTCTTATGTTATTTTATGTAAATATCACTATGGAAATCTTACAATAGTTCTTCTTGAAAGTAATAATTGGCATTTGACATTATTATTATTATTATTAAATTCTTTATTGCACGAAAAAAATGTACAAAGGCGAAGATTAATGCCTACAAGGTATTTTCTAACATCTAACCTTTGGGAGAGTATGAGATGAAGGGTAGTGCTGATATAAAAAAATAAAAAATATTATGATAACAAACAATATACTACATACTAAGACATACATACACTACATACTAATAAATACATACACTAAATCCTAATAAATACATAGTATAAAAGTATATATTTGCCAAATATTTATTGTGACATCATTGCAAATGGCACATACTTTTAACGAGAAAAGTGCTGATAAATCCAGTAAACTGTATCCACACGTTTCGGGATCAGGCTTGAATTGCCGTCATGCCCAGTGCCTGATTCCAGTTGCTTATCATCAGTCATCAGTTGGGCGCAAGGTCACATTACGTGTTCGTATAAAAAGAAAACATCCTAGTCCTCCACTGCTGGATATAGGCCTTTCAGAACATATTTCTGGATAATTTGGCCTTCACTCTGGCCACGCTAGCCAGACGGGTGGGCGAGGGTCTTATGATAATGACAATTAATTAACGATTCCACAAGTTGAAATTATTGGAACCGGGACCGACGGCTTAACGTGATCTTCAATTAAGGCACGGGAACGGTGGTATCGTAAATCTATGAGAAATGTAGGTACGTAAGACAAGTATATTTTTCATTAGTGCCAGTAGTTTTTACAGACCTGTGTATTTATTTATTGACACACACTTGTAGGGTGCGTTACTCTTCTAGAAAAGGGCTATTACTCACGCCGACATGACAAAGTCCTAGGTGTTATCCGTGAAGCAGTAAGTCTTTCTATTGCAAGAGCCAGAAAGGGACTGACTACAAATAAAACTTTGACCACATTTGTAAAGGAAGGGCAAAGCACGAAAACTAAATGCAAGCCCACCTCGATCCTTGGCGCCGCATCAGACTGGAAAATTCTCATGGATACATTTGAACACCATTATAGGATCCCAGATGAACTAGCTGTATCAGCCTATAGGCCAGACATCTTAGTGTTTTCTCGAAACTTGAAAAAAGTTATCCTTATTGAACTTACCGTTCCGTGGGAATCAAATATTCCAAAAGACCACAACATGAAGTCGAATAAATATTATGATCTCACAGAAGAAATGATCAGGAACGGGTTCAAGACTCAGCTTTACGCAGTGGAAGTTGGTGCAAGAGGAGTTCCAGCAAAATCTTTGCATCACTTACTGAAAGAATTGGGCCTAAGCAGGTCTGCCGTCAATACATTTATGGAACGTGCTTCCAAGACGGCATTAACGGAATCATACAGTATTTGGTTGGGTAGGGAGAGAAGTAGAATGGTGGATGGTGAGCGTATTATCGCGCAATAGAAAAAAAGGAGGCCTCCTTTTTCTTAAACCAGCCTATTGTCGGTCGCAAGACCGAGACACCATCCTTCTCATCTCTTACCCACACACGATGGACCCGGCACCCGCACGGTGAATCCATGGAATGCTTAGAAATTTGTCTTCTTCTTCTGTTGTCAAAACTTACAGCTACTATACTCGTATAATATATGGTATAGTAATATATGGCGCGGTGGTGGCTCGGTTGAAAGAACGCGTTCCTTAAATCCTACAAAGGTCGGTTCAAACCCACCCGGCATGTACCAATGAGAAATACACTTCTTTGAAGTACATTTGTCATAGATTTACACCACCACCGTTCCCGTGCCTCGGAGAGCACGTTAAGCCGTCGCTCTCGGTTCCACTAATGCCAATTTGTGAAATCGTTAATAAATTGTCATAAAAAAATGACATCATCCTCGCCAAGCCGTCTGGCCAGCGTGGCGAGTGTATGCCTAATTCTCCAGTTCTGGAAGGCCCATCTCCAGCAGTGGAGGTTAGGACGCTGTGTTCTAGGGGCTGTTCTTCTTCTTAGTCGCTACACTCTTGGCAGAGTGGTCGTGGTCGTCACTTGAGTGTCAGTGGCACGCTTAACAAGTCGTCGCCACTCGTCTCGAACTGCAGCCTTCCTGGAGCACTCATGTAGGGGGTGATCCATTGCTGCTTTAACCTGGTCAGTCCATCTCATCGGAGACCTACCACGCATTCTCTTGCCATCGACTTTTCCCTGAACTACAAGGCGCTCAATGGATGTATCTCCACGCCGTGATACGTGTCCAAAGAAAGTGAGAATGCGTGATTGCACGATTGAGGAAAGGCGTTGTCCTATCTCCAGTTCGTCCAGGATGGATTTGTTGGTTCGGAACTCCGTCCACGATATGCCCAACATTCTCCGCCAACACCACATTTCTAGAATTTTCACATTTTCAGCTAGGGGCTGTAATGATGATGATATATATAAAATAAAATATAAACTGTAATTCCAAATATATTAAATTATTAAATAGCTAGACTCTATACGGATAAGCTGAACCCACTTCCCTACCTCCTTTGGCCTAGTGCTCGTTTGTCATCGCGCTGGTATATGCTACTGTCATTAAACATATCAACATCTATCAGGTCATTGAAGAACTCACTTGCTCTATAGAAGAACGCGTTACGTTAGTAATTGATTTATACGCGGCGAACGACTAGACTTTTTTTTCTTCTAAATTTAGCTAAATGTTCTTAATTTCAAAGTCATCATGTTAAGCGTTATGGTATACCTACAGAGTTTTGTTAGTTATATGTTGGTCAACAAGATGTATAACCTTTCCAAATTCAAGCAGTTCAGACCAGTAGTTTGCGGACAGACACTAAAATCTCTTTACTACAATTATAAACAATAATATATATGTATTCAGAGCAAATGTCTTGCTAGAGTCTTGCGAAGACCAAGACCAGCTGTTCTAATTGAAGACCAAGTCTTGGTCTTTCTTTGGGCAACACTAGTTGCCAAAAAAAAATGTAAAATCAAGACAAAAGACAATGCAAAGGTCAAATGTCATTATGACTCGAGATTACGAATACCTATAGTACTTAACAAGTACAGTGTATACTTTTTAAAATGGTAAACATATTTGGTAAGCTATCACAATAAAAGGGTGTAGCATTGTTATGCTAATAAATGTTTTTTTTTAATTAAGTTATTTCTCACAGATGCTCTCAATGTCCTACAGAGGTGAGCTGTTCGAATTATTGCCACTATATCTGGAACTCTTGAATCCCTGCAGCTTCGCCATAATTAACTTAATGATTTTAATGGGCGATTTTTTAAATACTGGAAGTTTTTTTTTTTACTTTAAAACTCGTGCTAAAGTAACAGTCTTAATAATGACGAGTAACAGCTAGTATCTCGAACGTATTTTTGATACTTAATTATTTCTTAAGTTAAAATTAACTAGGTTTTGCAAGAAATGGGTTTCACAAACATATCTTAGGAAATACTTAAGAAATAATTAAGATGTACACGAATGTATGGGGAGTTGTTAATTTTGCGTTTTACAACGTAATAAGAAATAATTAAGTAGAGTTTTAAAAACTGATTTCTGTACCATAAAAAGAAACATACTATAATTTCAAACACACACATGTGTATTTTATACGAAATACACTTAAGTATTGTGAAGTTTGTTCGTTAAACCCGATTTGACTTAAGAAAAACTTAAAATTAGCTAGGAAATAATTAAGTACAGTTTCGAGAAACCAACTGTAATAAGCAACGGTAGGTATTTACCTCCGGATCCACTATTTTGACAATCTAATGTTTACGCTTAAGTAATGGAATTCACAAATGAATCTCTAAAGGTAGGTATATAAGTATAGGGTGTTTCGTAGACGAAATCACGTAGGTATCGGTGTTACGGAGCAGTGGATCTCGCGCGTATGTTTTACCTTCTATATAAATCCTCATTAAGCGACCCCGTCGCCCTGCATACCCCGTCGAGAGGGGTTTATGAGACCGAGCTCCCACGACGGTAGTAAAACGGGCCACCAAAATTACTGTTGCATTACCTTTGACTTTTGTCTGAAGGAATACTAAAGTGATTGGAGAAAAACGAGTGTTTTATTATGACCGGATTTTTTGTTTTTTTTTTGTTTTATAAAACAAAGAAAAAAACTTCAATTCTTTTATTTATGTTTCTCATTATTTTATGTTTAAAAACAATTATTATTTTTTAACTGTAGTAGAAGTACTATCATCACGACCTTTTTCCTTGCGGAATGATCAGAACCCACGCTTATAAAGAAATTGATTCATATTTAGCCAACTTTACTATAGGCCTATCATGACAAGTGGCAATCGCGTCGATGTATCTAGCTTAGAAAAATCACAATCAAATTTATTAATTAATACATATTATTGTGTCTCCGACCAGATCTTCGAAATCCACGGACTTAACAGCTAGGCCACGGAGACAGTTTTTATAATTACCAAATTAAAAAAAAAACTATTTTTATTTGCACGAAAAAGTCAATTGTTCCAGCTGACGGCTAACCTTTAACCGATGCTAAAAACGCCAGTTTAAATTTTTATCGTTAAAATATAGATACTTAATTTTAGTGGAACTGAATCCTTCCTGAAGTGGCATTTGGAGACTCTTACATCTGTCGCAGCCCTCTTTCCCTATTAGGAGTCCTTTACATCTGAAGATGTGAAATGCTCTCCCTGTGTTAGTGTAAAAGAGAATCTTGATAGGCCGGCATAGTGGTAAGGGCTGATGTCGGGCGTCTGTTGCTGGCGTCAGTTGCTCCTATGTTTAAAACTTATGTAGCGCTTACCACCAGGTATCATGCTCACATATCGTGCTCAACATAAAATACAAAAAAAAAACTTATTTACAGATATTGATGACACTGAAAAGTAAACAAATGTCACTAAAAAGAATTCATTTACCGGCCCTTAAAATGTCTGTTTAACACATCATTGGTTTTAACCGATTTATATTTATCAGTTTGAATTTTAGGAATATTCGTATTGAATAGATCGTTTAACCCTTTCAGCACGACAAAAGATATTTTAGATATTAAAAGGTATATATCTCATAAAAATTGAGAAAAAAATCCTTCACTAGCCAAATCCACGAAGCCCCCTCCGCATATTAGTGCGTTGTTGTTTTCTAATGTGCGTTGGATACTCTTAATAAAATGGCAATAAAATCACTATTGTATATTTTTTTTCTTAAAAAGTATTAGGACTTTGCACTAGCCTAACAATTTAATAAAAATAATCGCTGGTAGCTAGATGAGTGACGATCTATCGAGGCTGTTTCGGAGCGGCTAAACAGAATTTGGCGACCGATAGTTTTTTTTTTGTAACAACGCACGCTTGGTAGTTGTCGTTTTGAGTTACAAGATTCCCCTTCTTAAGCCTGAGGTGTGGTAGATAATTTCGTCAGATACCAACCATGCGGACTATCTATATCTTACTTTACCTTATTTTATTGCATATAAATCAATTTGCATAATATAAAGCAAGTCTCCACTGATTACTTTGACAAAGAATAAAAATCATTTAAGAGGCTGTTGGTGTACCCGCAATCTTAGAACCATCTGGGATTGTGCGGAGCGTTGGCAAGAGACCCGACGGAATGACTATTGGGCTGTGGAAATTTGGCAGGTCTCTGGTGTGGGATGCGACGTGTGTAGACACATTAGCTCCATCTCACATCCAGGCGACTTTGTCAGGCGCGGGGAGAGCGGCGTTTTCTGCGGAGAACCTCAAATTGCGCAAATACGCCTTGGTATCGGTTACGAATTTGCGTTGTTTGGGGTCGAGACGATGGGCCCATGGGAACTGTCAGCGAGGCGCTTGGCCAAGTAGTTGTGCAAGCGGCTGACAGAAAGGTCTGGAGACAGGAAGGCTGGCAATTATTTCTGCCCACGTATTAGCCTCGCTATACAGAGGGGAAATGTTGCCAGTCTCCTTGGGACTATCTCGGATGGGACGTCTCTAGAGAACATTTTTTATTTATATGTTAGTTTATTTTTAATTTTATTCTTTAGGTAGCTTTTAATTTATATTTAATGTACTTGTAATGTAATTAACTTCGAATAAATTTTATTATTGGATCTTAATCTTGCTTCCCTCTCGCTCGCACAATATATTTTTTGCAAAGTTGATAAAAGTACGCTCATATACACAACAATTTGTATTAATTATTTATGCTTTTTAACTTAGATTTTTTTTTCCTTTTAGTAAACTATTTTTGGTAATTCGACTGCATGGTCCCATAGTTGGTCAGGCATGAAAGTGCCTTGTGTGGGTCCCATTTGAATTTTGTTGCATATACTTACTATTCGATTAATATTTGTTTGAAATAAGTGTATATTGTATTTTGTAGGTATATTGGTAATATTATTATTATTATATGTACTTTTGAGAAATTTAGTCTATGGACTTTCTAGGAAATATACTTACGGACATTTTGTATGCCTCCGTGGTCTAGCGGTTAAGTCCGTGGATTTAGACTTACATTTATTTTTTACATTCATTTATTTAGAATACAATTAATTAATTTGTTAAAGTGTGGTACGCTGTAGACATCGACGAGCTTGCCACTTGTCAAGATATAGTAAAGTTGGCTAAATGTGAATCCCCTTATTTATAAGCGTGGTTTCTGAGCACCCTGAAAGGGAAATGGTCGTGATGATACTTTTGAATTAAATAATAGTTACAAAATTATTTTCGTTATTAAATATATTTTTTTATCAGTAGAGAGGAAGGCTGGCAATTATTTTTGCCAACGTATTAGCCTCGCTATATAGAGGGGAAATGTTGTCAGTCTTCTTGGGACTATATCTGATGGGTGGTCTCTTAAGGACATTTTTATTTATAGGGTTTTTTTATTATTGTTTATTAGGTTTAATTTATAGGTGTTTGTATTTATTATTATCATTATTTTTACTCTATAACCTAATCCCTCCCTCTCCATTCCGCAACCGAACCACACGCACAGGTCAGAATATGCACCCACATACCGTAGTCACCATCTCTTCGCGTACGTATAAATTTAGGGACTCATACATCTGTCGTACAATAAAGATGTGGAAAGCTCTTCTAGCCTCTGTGTTTCCACTTTCCTATAACTTGGAGTTCTTTAAGCGAAGTGTGTTAAAGCATCTAATCAAGCCGGCATATTGTTAGGGACACAGTCATGAGTGTCTGACTTTAGTTGCTAACATTCACGGACCTTGCGCGCCACTTACCATCGGGTGGGCGTAGGGTAACATGTCTTGCTAGTATAAAAAAAAATAAAAAATAATAATAAGTTTTTTTAATTTATGGTTTTTTTTTTTATTAGGTTTAGTTTTTATTTAATTTATATTTGAAAAACAAGGGAATTTTACTAGTTTTTGTTCAATCAATTACAATTTAGCTTTCAAATGACTATCATTTCCTTCCACAAAAGCTAACCCTTAAATGACGAATGCGTGAATAAATAACGTTATGGCCCACGCAGACCCCAATATTACTTATTCAAGTGATGTTGCCATTGCCCTGTCACATTTTGTCGAATATTGGCAAAATATACACAAAGAGTATTTTGTTTTCTTGTGGGGAATGTTTTTTGTAAGACAATGTATTGTGTAATATGATTAATGCTTATTTTTTTGTTATTGTTTGAGGCCTTCCTGTTATTTGTATGTTAATATCATTTATTTACGTGTTACATGTTAAATTATAAAGTTTAAAAATAACAAAACAAATTTTCACGACCGGATACATTTCATATTTTTTTTTCAAATAAGCGTAATCGCATTTAGGCAACTTTACTATAGGCCCATCATGACAAGGAGCAAGCTCGTAGATGTCTCAAGAAAAATCACAAATAAACTATTGTGTCCTCACCGGGAATCGAACCAGGACTTAACCGCTAGACTATAGTTTTTTTTTAAATAAAACACAATAAACATTTATTTAAAATTTGTGTAGTTTTTAGTTTTCTGTGACACTTTACCATCTACTCATATTTAGAAAAATGTGCGTTCCTTGCATAATAATAATCATCATCCCAGCTCCTACAACACAGAGTCCTAGACCCTCACTGTTGGTGATGGGTTTTCCAGAAATTTCTGCAGAATTTGGTTTCTGATGACAATTTTATTTTAATGACAATTTATTAACGATTCCACAAGATGTTATTAGTGGAACCGGGACCGACAGCTTAAGGTGCTATTCGAGGCACAGGAATGGTAGTGTTGTAAATCAATGAATAATATATAGTAAAGTATCATCACGACCGTTTCCCTTTCGGGGTAGTCAGAAACCACGTTTATAAGCGGATTCACATTTAGCTAACTTTACTATAGGCCAATCATGACAACTGGCAAGCTCGTCGATGTTTCCAGCGTACCAAACTCGAGATATATCACAAATAAATTAAATATCAATTAGATTATATTTATCTATGTATTTAGTAAACTTATATATTATTTTATGCTTTAATATTATATTTACTGACGTTATTGACTTATATATCTTATAATAACCGTAATGAGCCTCAACGGAGTCAACCAATGCGCGGGCCCAGGCCCTTATTGGTGTCCCAACCATACACCACCCAGCAGAGATGTACCTCTGTAAACAATATATCTCTCATATTTTGTACCACTAAAATTCTCTGCAATTCATGTAAACTTTGGCCAATAAATGATTTGTATTTGTATGTATTTATTTACATTAATAAATATTATTGTGTCCCGACCAGGAATCGAACCCGGTACCTCCGACTCTAAATCTACGGCCGTAACCGCTAGACCACGGAGGACAAATATATGTACGTAAGAAAACTGTATTTCTCATTGTTATAAGCGTTACAAGGAAAGCGTTCTTACAACCGAGACCGCTCTCAATAACAATAATTACTTATAATTCTTTATAAAAAAAAACAATAAAAGTACAATCGTATAATATCCTAATTATCTAATGAGAGGGTGAATCATTGGCGAGCAGGCGAGTTAATGGTATAAACTGTTAGGTTATCGGCAGTCTATTTACGTTTAAAAAACTTGGCAGTCAGGATCACTATGTTATTGTTTATAATATGATTCCGAATTCGCTTCTTTATAAGCAAAATACAAAAAGCGCGGTTTCTGACTACCCCGCAAGGGATACGGTCGTGATGATGATACTTATAATATAATATATAAATACGAAATATAACTAAGCTAGTATAGATAAATATATAAAACGTTGGTAAGATAGAAGAGCACGTTAAGCCGTCGGTCCCGGCTTCACTAATAATAACTTGCGTGGCGGGTATAGGCCAAATTCTTAAGAAATAACTCCTGGAAGGATCTTTAGTAGTAAATTCAGGACTCTCTATGTACTAGGAGGTGTGATGACACCACTTATTCACAAAATATAATTAAATTGCTAATCGAATACAAAATAATTGAAAACAAATCGTTCTAAGCAAGTCGTCTGACATTCTAATCATTATTCGATTACACACGTACATAAGCAAAATCTTCATGCGTACGAATATTTCCACACCTATATTAGGGTGCAAGGGGAGTTTCTGTTTTTCCGAGGGCTGCATCCTGTGTCGCCACTATCACGTGGCGCGTCGCGGCGAGCACAAGCCTACGCGCTCCAAAATCTGACTAACTTTATCGAATATTGCGATTTACAGGCGAGTGTGTCCGCGCGTAAAATTTGACGGGTTAATTGAATTTATCGTTTTTGCAATTAATTATTGTATGCAGTGTCATTTTGTTTATTTTTGTTGAAATTTGTAAGTTTTTGTGTTTTGGTAAATTTATAAAGTGCGTCGCATATAATTCTATTTTTTCTTTAAATCTTTTGTCATAGGTTGAAAATTTGAGGGAAAAGGGCGTATGCTATAATAGCTTGCTTAATTAATTCAATGTGTAATTCCTAAAACTTAATTTTCTGAGTAACAATGTGCCTGATGTGCAAAACACAAGTTTCTTAAATAAATCGTCTCCATTGAAAGCCAGAGAACACCATCTTTGTACAAATCGTTGCATTTAATTCGGTCGGTTTTGTGTAGTTTTCCGAGAAAATGCCTCCATGGGGAGTCTTGAAGTTTTTACACACATTCTCCGTTCGTTAATTAAGACATTTGTATTGCTTTTAATGAATGTGTGAATACATTAATTTTTATGAAGAATGTGTGGATAAAGTTATGCGAAATTAAACTGTTAATTGATACCAAAACTCGTTGTAATTAGTTCAAAAATGTATTGTAGAGTTTTTGTTGGGGTCCAGCTAAATAAAAAGTTAAAATTTTGCGAACCACATGCTCTGAGACAGCAACGAGTTTGAATATATAATACCACTGATCATATTGAACGCGTAAGTTTAAGATAAAACGTCTTTATAAAAAACACTTGTAGGTAAATTAATTATTGACTTATTTTAGTCTATAAGCTGACACGGCCTTTTTACAGCCACGAATTAATATTAACTACCTAGTTTTAAGCAAAAACTTATTTATGGCAACAGTGTTTTAGTCAAAGATGATGGTATAGCTGATATGATGGGTCCACCCATAGTAGCTGCTGGTTATTTTATATTCTACATGATAATAAACTATGGTGAAAAAATGTATTGACAATATCCAAGTGTTGTTTGGGACAACCAAAGGAAATAAATGATTTGATTTGATTTGAAACTTTTAATTAATTTACGTTAAGAAAACAATTATTTGAACTTTAGTTTTATTTAGTTTGTATTTACGTTTATAACAATTTTAATATAATATAGCAACAAAAAGTATCATCACGACCGTTTCCCTTTCGGGGTGGTTACCACGGTTATAAATAAGCAGATTAGATTTAGTCAACTTTACTATAGGCCAATCATGACAAGTGGCAAGCTCGTCGATGTCTCCAGCGTACCAAACTCGAGAAATATCACAAATAAATTAAATGTATTTATTTACATTAATAAATATTTTTGTGTCCCGACCAAGAATCGAACCCGGTACCTCCGAGTTAGCCAGTTATCTATAATATAGCAATAATAATCTAATATACTACCATTATTATTACATTTAATGTACTCATTATTTAAATAGTTAAATTCAGCCAGAGCGTTCTTGCCACCATTTCACGCGGACGGGACTTATATCAGCTACATTATTTATTTTATATTTTTTCTAATAATAAAAAATCTTTAAATACTTATATAGGTATATATATATATATATTGTATTTATTAACATTTAATATATATTAATATTATTTATATTTAAAAGTGGTGTTGTTTTGTTTAATAATGTACTACAATGTAAATAATTATGGAAAACGATAAATTGGACTTTAAATATGGGCACGAGTTGCAGTTTATTTTTTGCGGTTTTCCCGCGCTGTCAACTCCCATATTTGAGCTATGGTGCCGCGAGTGACTCCAAGAAAAGCATCAAATTCTGCAGCATCTGGAATTTGATGATGACCTCATTAACTCATTAAAAAGAAAGATATATTACGTCAGACTTGGCTGTATGGGCTAGACCCTTTGCCTTCCCTATCATTGCATTCATCATCCATCGGGAGAGAAGAACCAAAAAAAAAAAGTAAATAAATACATGTACTTATTTGTTTGGTATACTGGAGACATCGACGAGCTTGCCACTTGTCATGATTGGCCTATAGTAAAGTTGGCTAAATGTGAATCCGCTTATTTATAAGCGTGGTTTCTGACCACCCCGAAAGGGAAACGGTCGTGATGATACTTCTTCTTCATTTATATTTAAATTAAGTTTTGTAAGTAGGTTTATTATTTCTTCATTTTGTTTTAGTTTATTTAATTTTAATATAATATAGTATGTAACTCTGCCTCTGTGGTCTAGCGGTTAAGTCTGTGGATTTAGACTTGGAGGTACCGGGTTCGATTTATTAATGTAAATAAAAATACATTTAATTAATATTTAATTTAATTGTGATATTTCTCGATTTTGGTTCGCTGGAGACATCGACGAGCTTGCCACTTGTCATGATTGGACTATAGTAAAGTTGGCTAAATGTGAATCCGCTTATTCATAAGCGTGGTTTCTGACCATCCCTAAAGGGAGACGGTCTTGAAGATACTTTACTTGTAATATAGTATGTAGTAGGTACTTAGATACAAAAATAATAAAATAAAATAGATTAAAAAACTAATTATAAATAATACTAACCTAAAAATACCTATGAAATTAAAACTATTCTACAAAATAAACTAAGGGCTTACCACCAGGGAGGGTACCTAAAACGCTCGCCGCATTTCCTCGTTGAGTTATTATGGACATATTCTGTTTTAGGTAGTTATGGCATTTGGGATCGCCACACTCTTGGAAAATATGTATGGTATAAAATATTATACATTAGTATTTTGCTATATTATATAATAATAATTTAATTGCACCTACGTTTATGTAAAATACTCCACATTGTTGGCTGTTAGATATTTTCTAACGACATTAAAGTATAAAGTGAAATAAATATTTTTATTTCCTCAAACACTCATACATAGAAGCAAACAGTTAACAAATAAGAAAAAGCATTGTAACTTATTCGTTTGTTAAATAAAACATGTTAAATGTAGCGGTTAACAAAAAATACGGTAGTAGCCGTGTCCATTTCCACCTGTGACTAATGTTTTGACAGAAGTACCGGTACCGCTTTGATCTCGCCGCCCGCCGGCAATCGGATTCGGAATCAAATCATCATGATTGTAGGATCGATCTGTGATCGGTGTGTGATAGATTGGAGGTAGAATAAAACATCTTGATAGTTGATGTATTTTTAAATCGGTTTCTTACAAAAACAAAATAAATGCGCCTTTTGTTAATAAAAAATGCATGTAAAATTATTTATTAAATAACAGACGTTTTAACAAAGACCCTAAAAAGTGCCTTAGTGATAAATATGTAGTAAGTCTTATTTATATAAATATCACCATGGCAAACTTACAATATTAGTTTCCTTGATAGTAAAATTGGCATTTGACATAATTGCAAATGGCACATACTTTCAACGAGAACAACAAATAGGTGGTAGGCGGACTGATGGTGGTAATTTGCCCAGTCTGCCGGGGCAATGTAATATGCAATCTAATATGTCAGACCTTTCCTGATGTTCACACAACATATTCCCAAAGTTTCATCCCGACCGGTCAAGTAGTTTTGCAATGCATAGGGAACACACACACAGACATTCACCTATATATATATATATATATATATATATTAGAATATTATTTTTTATTATTAAATAAACATGAAAATGGTTGTATATATTTAAAATATATAGTTATAAAATCTCAATTGACATTATATTATTAAAATCCGTCTTTTTCGGACTCGTATAGTGGGAAAGCTTATCAATTAAGCCTCATTTTGTAATTTTATAATTCTCTTCAATAAACTGATATTATATTAAATCAATATTGTAAAAAAAATACGGGGAAAAGGACAGAAAAAACTCTTTTTGATCTTACAAAAAAAAAAAGTTTTTTTTATATCCAACGATATAAAATGTATTAAAAACGTGGAATCGAACTACACCTTGCAATCGATAACACTTAAATAACCAGCCTGAAATTATACAAAGCGTAAATAATCAAGTTAAACAGCCTAAAAAGAGGAATCTCGTTCATTTCCTGAGACTACAATTGTATTGTGAGATAGATGTGTTTTTTATAGGTCTTGTAATTGGGTGCCATTTGGACCCGACGCGGTCAGTTGCGACGGCGTGCAGACCGCTGTCATTACAGGGTTAACTGGGACATGATTTGGGCACCAAGATTTCTTATTTTGATTCTTTTAGGTAGAGTGTTGATTGTATTTATTTATTTATTTATTAGAAGCTCATAACAAGATGTAGTCATACCAAAATATAAACAGATACATACAACTAACTAAGATCTGGACTTCATCTCAAAAATTTGAGCATACAGCTTGCTATTTTTACAACCATTCCAATGGTAAGGTTAGGAGGTGGTTTCTTAATCATATTGCAGTATGAGAAAAGGAGGTGATTTTGAAACCGATTTATCAGTGCAATGCATTGAATATACACTTAAACATACATTTGTTTCGTTGTGAGAATTTATTATATAAAAAAAAAAAAAAAAGTAATTATCAGTAGCTAATTAATGTCAAAAATCAAAATAATATAAAGGTCAAAATTAAATTAAATATTAGTTATAGTTATTACGATACCTTATAATAAAATGGAATTTGTTAGAAAGCAAATATTTTTATATTATAACCTAGAATAAAATTAAAGAACTAGGTATTTTTTATTTTAATTACTTTGTAATTAAATCTTAAGTTAGGGTGCAGAGAAGTTTTCCTAAAAATATCGCCACTCATACAGAGCCTAATCAAGTAGGTTGCGAGAGCTCGACGATCGCGAAAACGTTGACTTACCTAATTATTTCTCTCTCTATTTCATCTTTCGGATATGAGGGACATCAATTAATAATGTTTTGTTTTTCGGACAATGATTTTTATTTTTAAAACCAAAGTTCTACCAAATGACACCTGAAACCTAAAAAAATATTTAATCTTTTGACAATTACACGCAGCATTCATTTATAATTGACGATTTTGATCCCAAATTTAATTAGAATATTTGTTATGAGGGCTTAGAAGCAAACATTTTATTTTTAACATTTCTATTTTAGATTCCTAATAAATTTGAATAAAATATATTATAGAAATTTTGCTAAGGATTTTGATCCCAATTTTAATAGGGTTTTTTTTTACAAGTACAATCTACACAAAGCAGACCACGCTCAAGACAAACCCCACGGTGCACCCGTGGGCCGTGCAGTACGAAACAACTAGTATATATATTTTACTATTATTATTTATTTAAGGTCGCTATTAACCCATGGACCCCCTAATAACACATGCATATTTTTAAACATATTAACCGCAATTAAAGTGTCTCACCATGTTCATCACTAAGGCATTGAGAGTATTTTGAATTGAGAGTAACCTTATATTTTGTTATTTTTTTACTCGTTCCGAAACGCCGCGAATTCGTAACCTGTACGGAGGTTGGCATATTTTCGCAGCTTAAGGTTTTTTCTAATTTGATTTATAAAGTAAACTATCATCACGACCGTATACCTTACAAAGTAGTCAGAAACCACGCTATTAAACAAGCAGAATCTCACATTTAGCCAACTTTACTATAGGTATCCATCATGACGAGTGGCAAGTTCGTCTATGTTACTAGCGTACCAAACTTGTTAAATATCACTATTAATTAGGTAAGTACTTTATTGTGTCCGGACCGGGAATCGAAACTGTCCCCCGCGTCTAAACCCACGGACCTAACAGCTAGACCAAGGAGGTAGTTTTTATTTCATTACAGCCCCTAGAACACAGCGTCCTAGACCTCCACTGCTGGAGATGGGCCTTCCAGATCATATATCTGGAGAATTTGGCCTACACTCGCCACGTGGCCAAACGGCTTGGCGAGGATTTGATGTCATTTTTTTTTTTATGACAATTTATTAACGATTCCACAAGTTGGTATTAGTGGAACCGGGAGCAACGGCTTAACGTGCTCTCCGAGGCACGTGAACGGTTTATGACAAATGTACGTAAGAAAAGTGCATTTCTCATTGGTACATGCCGGGTGGGTTTGAACCGACCTATGTAGGATTTAAGGAACGCGTTCTTACAACCAAGCCACCACCGCACCTTTATTTATGACATGATATTTGGATGATATCATGTTATTTTATGTGTTGTTAGTCTTGGAGTCAGGGTTTTAACTATTTGTTACAAAACTGTTCCCTAAGTTAAGTCCATATTTATAAGGATGAAAAAAAATTAATTGTTTCAATAAACTTTATCATTATTATTATTAAGTGAAAATATTTCTTAAAAAGTAAAAAAAAAAAAAGTCAAATCATTTTTATTATAGGTAACTTGTCCAAGTGTGTACTCGTTAAAACATGAAAAAAATGTCCAAATCGAATTATTTTACGAATTTATTAGAAAATCATTCCAATTTAATAACGCCGCATGTTAAAAATGTAACTCAACAGGACTTAACAACATTTTGGTCGTTATTGTGTTTAAATTTGTCATGGGTGGCGGTGCTTCTGTCAACCAGGGGTCAAGCCGACTGTCATGGTTATTTGAAAAAAAGGAATGCAGCTTTTTGTTAATTTTGAAAATAACAGTATACCTAATTATCTCATCGATCGAAAGCTATGCATATCTTTCCTTTGTTTCCTATTATTTCTATATAATGATTAACTGACTTTCACTAACTAATTTCATAATAATCCTATGCTACTTGTATATAGCTATTTGTAAATATTTTAATTTTATTATAATTTTTATTTTACTAATGTTATATATTTTTAATTTGTATTATTTTTTTTTGTATTTAACCCACTGTTTTTGAGGAATGAAATGTATAAATAATATAAAATCTTTCTGGCTTAAGATCTAATAATTTATAATATTGTAATTTTTATGTCCTAGTTATAAGCTGTGATTTTTTTGAAAATAAATAAATAAAAATAAATTGTAAAAACAGTGGAAAACTTTTTACGTTGGTAAGTTTATAAAAATGTAGGAACTTACTCGTTTTACGATTGTAGAATTTTGACCCAGCAAACCGCTGTTTAAAAAGCTGGTTTACTTTCATTACCCAAAGAGCTCCTCAAAGTATATAAGTATGTATTGTATGTAGTATATAGTAGCCAATATAGTATGTAGTATATGTATTATTGTATACATATTGTATGTATGTGTATTTATTTTAATATCTATTGTATGTATGATTAAATGAAGTTATTTGGCAATCGTTTGCACCTAGCCTCATGACTGTAATGTTCTGTATTGTCCCAAAGGTTGGCTGCTAGAGAATTTGAATAGTCAACTACCCCATTGGCATCATGGCTTTAAAAAAAAGAATAATACATTAATGATGAAGGCAGAAATTTATAATATTATCAGCCTAAGTTGGATATATGCCTTCCCCAAGTCTCGCCATTTCACATGATCTTCTGCCACCCTCATCCATTTCCCACCCACATATATGCATCTCCATACCGTAGCCATCTTGGAGACATGACCGCCTCCGTGGTCTAGTGGTAACAAACGTTGCCGTGAACTCGGGAGGTATGGGTTCGATTCCCACCGGGGGCAAGTTCTACATTGTATAATTTGTCTCGGTCTGGGTGTTTATATGTATATATTTACAAAAAAATAATATGTAGTTTATCAACCATCTAGTTTTCGTAAGACAAGCCTCGTAGCTTACCACGGAAATTAGATGGCGCTGTGTGACCTGTCTGGAAATATTTATTTATCTGTTGCATGAAGATGTGGAATGCAACAACACAGTGCTACAACATGTACAACCTGGAGTCCTTCAAGCGAAGTGTGAAAAAGCATATTGTTAGGAGATATTTTCATGGTAAATAAGCTCGATGTCACATGTCGTGTTTCGTATACAAAAAAAACCAGCGACTTTCTGGTCCATCTGTGGTGTGTGGTATGTCCAGTGTCCACTCTAGAATCCATCTACTCTATCGTTCATCGGTTCTGCGACAGACGTGTCTGGCCCTTTGCATTACCACTTAAGCTTTTTAACTTTTTTTCTAACCTTGATTCTTTGATGGATATCAACGTTTCGAACTTTATCCTTCAGAACTAAAACATTGTTACCATTTTGTTTTTACTTCCAACTACGTACTTAATTTAAATTCATATCAAACTCTATCTTAAATTAAACTACTCTATTAACCTTTATACGATTTTATTATTTTTATAATTCATCTAGATATATGAATAAATAAATATAAAATGTACGCGTTACCAATGGTGAATTATGTTAACCCTTACCACCTGACGCCGGGCAACTTTGGCCCCCACGGCCTTCCTGATTCCTACTGGATGTAAGTATTATTAGGTATTACTTAGACAACATATATATTTTATATCGTGGCTTAGCAAACAATACCGCGCAAGTCATTTTGACTCATTTAAAATAGGAGTGAAAAAATGTTTTTTTTTTAAATTGAATTTAGGAAACTTCATTCACCAATTTAGTGAGTGTATCTAATATTTTATTTTTTTATTTTTTTATGTAAAAAGTAAAGTATCATCACGATCGTTTCCCTTTCGGGGTGGTCAGAAACCACGTTTATAAATAAGCGGATTCACATTTAGCTAACTTTACTATAGGCCAATCACAAGCTCGTCGATGTCTCCAGCGTACCAAATATTAATTAAATGTATTTATTTACATTCGAACCCGGTACCTCCGAGTCTAAATCCACGGACTTAACCGCTAGACCACGAAGGCAGTATAATATATAAGTATTTCTAAAAAAAGTTTTAATAGTCACATTGACTTGCTCGGTATTGTGTGACGATATTAGGTTTTATTGGGCCAAATATCGGAAGGTCTTCCACAGACATCAACAAGTTTACCAATTTATGAGCCTAGGAAAATGCTATAATAATTTGAATTATCTGTATTGTTAGGGATTTATATTAGTTTTTAAAAACTAATTTCCTTTTCAATAATTTAACCAAACGCAGTATAATCTAGAACCTATTTTTTTATTGTTACAGGAAACCACCAGTAGATGGCGTTGCTAACGCAGCCTCCGTCAATAGCCGGTAAGTTTTATATTAAAATGATAATTATTATTTTTTGTATTTTAGTAAGGAAGGAAGTAATAATTGTTTTTCTACATAGATTAAAAGTGAATTGGCTGTGGTGACAAATTGGAATCCAGTTAAGCATAAGCTAAAGCTGCAGGACTTTTTTTTGGCTGACGTCTTTGCGCGAGAGCACAAATAAAAATGATTATGTCTGACATAGGAATATATTTAAAGTACATAGATCCTAATTTAGGGCAAAACCAATTTTAGTCACCAACATATATTTTTATTGTTACACTATAAATATATTTTAAAATCCCATTATTACAATTATTAATGAAAAAAATTAAAAAGTATTTAATTGATAGGTTTTTGTCGAAAAATAAACTTTGAAGTAATTACGTCACACAAGCACGTGTATTTGCTTTTGGCCAAACCATGATCAAAATAACAATACAGTTAACAAATTTAAAATTAAATTAAAACAATTTAAATAAGATTACGACTGTCCGCGAAGTGTAGTATACCAAGGACATTCGCTGTTTCTCCTTTGAACAAAATATTCTCTACTCAAAGGGTGATCCGTCGCCAAACGGAGTTTTTCTTCAAGCTTGCGGGAGAACGCCAGAGTCCCCTCAGACCACAGGCGCATCGTTTCAACTGCAAATAAAATGAAATAGTGATTAATTAATCGATAGGTGTTGTAATATATTAAACTACAATAAGTTCAAATGAGGTCGTTACGTCGGATATGCAGAGTCGCTTTGACGGACCGTATATGTAAAGACGAAATACGCAAAAATATGAAAGAAATCATATGGATGAAACTAAGAAATGACATGCTCCGATATTTGGGCATGTTGTAAGGATGAACGACAAAAGATTGGTTAACAAAAGTTGCGGGTGAAAGACGCCTTGGTGGTTCACAGAATTTGCAGTAAAGAATCTACGAAAGAAAAGGGCAAGTATGAAAAGGTTAATGAATGTCGTCGAAGCAAAAAAGGTATGTGTTGACCGTGACGAATGGCTCTCAATCGTCCCTGCTTACTCCACGTAGGGAGCTGGCGTGAAGATAGATTATAAAGCAAAGTCCTTCGCCGTGTCTGTCTGTCTGTTCGCGAAAAACTTAAAAACTACTGTACCGATTTTCATGCTGTTTTCACCAATGAATAGAGTGGTACTCGAAAAATGTTTTAGTATATAATTTGTTAAGTTTTGTATACATTAACGATATTTGTTGGAGGTAATACGTTTACACGGGCAAAGCCGGGTGAAACAGGTAGTACTAAATAAAAAAGACGCTTATATAGCGTACACTTTGAAAAGTGTTCCTTTAGTTGTATTTTGAGTAGGTCTATGAATATTATGTCTATGACATAACAACATCAGTGTATCGAAGTTACGAATCTGTGTAGCAATTTGGCAGCGCCTAAAGCATGTTATTTCATAGCTAATCTCAACACAGGTTGCTCCCAAAGCGATTTTGTTGGAATTAAAATAACAAAAATCGTGTTGTTTTGATAATCCAATCTCGGTTAAAATGGTAATTTTGGATCGGATGTTCTCACGGATCAAATGTAGGGTTAAGCGAGTGGCCAGGATTATATTGAAAAATAAAAACAACTGAATTTAGTTACAATGATTTAGGTGTGATTACTGATGCAAATAAAACTTAAATTACGGCAATGGTGAAATATGCGGCTTTTATAGTCCATGTCTCCGAACCGTACTCTATTAATAAACAATCCAAAACAATATGTTATTGGCTTCGCAAAACGGAATCTGTTAAAGCTGTCAAAAACACGATTTTAGAGAATCACTATATCACTGCGATAACTGACTATATTGTGTACCCAAGTCATTTCATAGTTTACGTGGAACACAGAATGTGTAAATACTTTTTAATAATTATTATCTAAAATCATGTTTGTTAGTATAAAAGTGTCTGCTTACTATTCCGGTCCAGCCGTCACTAAGCCCGGGCTTGAGGACGCTGCACAAAAATAATGGAAAACCTACACTCCTTGCTAATCCACCGCAAATTAGAACGCCGAGCGGCCCCGGTCACAAGCGGAGCGATTAGCGATTGGTTTAAAAAACATTTTAAAACCAGACATACTCGTACCTACTAGGTGAAATACAAAGCGAATAAACTTTGCTTAAAATCCTGTCAGTTGAAGGTCAGTTCAAAACAGTACCAATGGGAAATAAACTTTTCTTACGTACATTTGTACTTCGACTTCGATTCCCGGTCAGGACACAATAATTTATATATTTCTCAAGAAAAAAGCGTGATTTCTCATCACCCCGAAAGGGATACGATCGTGATGATACTTCTAGGTCACTGGAATCTGCTAAGCTGCTGGTCATCTGCTACCAGAACCCTTTGAACCACTTTGCTGCTTAATCTTCCACTAGCAGGAGTAGAATCATTCAAAATAATTTAATTTATGTGCCTCAACAAATGCCTGTAATAGCTTTACTTTAAATATATTTTGTCTTTGACTTTTGTCTCTAGTCTAAACCCACCGTTTTACCACCCAGATGAGATCCTTGTGGTACACCGGAAGGAATGAATTTAACCTCTAATTTAAAACTTTTTAAAGTCACAAGCTTAGATCTCCTACTCAGATATGACTCACATCATCGCAACAACGACCCGTGAATACCAAGGTACTTAAGTTTCAGCATCAATATGTCGTGAACAACTAAATCAAATGCCTTTCTAAAGTCAGTATAGACCACGTGTACTTCAGTTTGCATCCAGTGCATTGGCAACATCCGAGATGTAACTAAGTTTTCATCGTATATTGCTTATTTATTATCCTTGAGAGCCTATAGGAACACTTGGATTCGTCAAATTTTCATTTTTCTTATTTGATACCTATTAATATTAAATCAATATAAATAAAGCAAGGAACAGTCTGCTAATAAGGGCATAGTGCCTGAGAATAACAAACTTAATTCTAATAATGGATAACAGCTGTAAAGGGGCATTGTCTTATTTACCTACACTAAAATAAAGCTAAATATTAAATGTCTAATTATTAAAATTATTATGTCGATCCTATAATATACTTAAATATAACAAGACTAATATGAAAAGTATTTAATTATTGCAACTGTATAGAGGCATTGTCAGAATTAATATTAAGCCTCGTAATAATGTCCTAACTAATAACTAAAAATAATAATGTCATAACTAATAACTAAGACAATTATTAATGTCATTACAATTGAAGAATATGGTCGTTCTTTAGAGCTTCATCCACAGTATAATAAAGCTTTAACAATTAGTTGTTTTTTTTTTTCATTACTCGCATAACAAAAGCTTGCTAATATATGGTTAAGTTTTAAATTGGTCGCTATCATAATTGGAGTTGTGGAAACCCTTTTCATATTTGTGTGAGAATGACGAAAGACTGAATAACGCTCAGATTTTTTTACGATGTCACCAATCTAAAATGTATTATTTCGCGCCGGCCGCCACAAAGAAATGAACATACGAACGAAATAAGATCATGAATAATCAATTTTAATTGTATAAACAAACTTGTATCGAGAGCGAGTGGGCTTTATTATTTACAATCTGCTAGTGGATATATGATAGCCAAGTATGGTTGTTATAAAATTACTCCCATATTTTGATAGCCATATAAAAAGAGCTCGCGGGCGCATACGCAAACAATCCCGCGCGACCAACATGTTCGATTTAATTTAATTAAAGTATGAAACCCCTAATAAACTATGGATGACGTTAAACGGTTTTGTGACTCGTTTTGATTGGGCTCTGTTTGAATTTAGAATGGGCCAGTATTTCTAGAGAAATACCTATCTTATGTCTATTTTAATGGCAATTTATTAATAGTGGAAGCGACCTTCATCGACCTCTCAACCGAGTTTTCAACCTACATAAAAGTCAAAGTCAAAATATCTATTACAGGCATTTATGAAACGTCATTAATTTAATTATTTTGAATGATTCTACTCCTGCTAGTAGAAGACTAAGCAGCAAAGTGGTCCAATAAGTAAGCTGTTAGCAGAAGACCAGCAGCTTAGCAGATTCCAGTGACCTGTTAATGTTTAATCTGACTGAGAAAGGAATCTGCAAGGAAAACTCAGCTATATCAGATTTACAAAATAAAACATATACAGAACTGCACCACAACGATCAATTAATAACCTTTTAAATTTAGTTATCAGTACCTATGAGATTATTAGATATGACATAGGCGTTTAATGATTTTTCTGATGCTTGGGGTATGGTTAATTTTAATTTATAAATACACTACATACTAAGCAATTACATAAACTACATGCAAGTTATATAAAATATATATTTATATAAATAAATCGCGTGCCAAATATTTAATGTGTACTATATGCTTATCAAGAAACAAGTTGGTGACTAATTGTTTAGTGTGGTAGCTTGTTCCACTGGCGGGCTGGAGACACAGTAAAATAATCTGAATATCTGCTAGAGGAGTAGAAGGAGGAGAAATCCACATTTTATATAATAAAATACACTAACAAAAGCAATAGTAATGGGTTGCCTAACGAAATATGGTTGGTTATTATATATTTTCCCATTAATTGCGTGAAAGTTTAGGTACCTACCATTTAGACAATAATGAAATAAATTTAGCGGCCGTAATTCGAATACAATACTTCGGGCAATTATCTATGTCCGAGTTCGGGAGAATCGATGTATCGATTGTGTCGATTCTAAACCGAGATAGGGTTACCAACATTAACAAGTTTTCTTGTGAGATGAGCAGATATTGTTTATTTTAAATGTATTAATAGATAGGTAGGTACAGACAAATCAGCTTGAAGACGTATTTGCGTTTTATAGTAGTGTGCGACTAAGACGTGGTTTTCGCGCAAACTGGTTCACATACACTGTTTGTTTTAATGCAGCCGTCGCAATAAACAGATACGTCTCCTTCTAGCTCGCATGGCCTTATTAACAAGAAAGAGATAGCAAAAACAGTGTTATGTCCACGAAAATTAACAACTGGAATCAGACACTGACATTAGTCCCTAACACTAACTACCGGCTTGACTGGGCATGACGGCAATTCGAGCCTGATACCGAAACGTGTGGATACAATTTACTGGGTTTATGGGCAAGGATGGTAGATACATCCCTGCCCTGGCAGACTGGGTATTTTACTACCTATGTATGTCGGAAATTTAATAGTCTTCAAGATATTGAAATTATAAGGGTTTTTCGATATTAACCATTAAACAATGAAATATCGTTTATTTGCTATAAATACAGTACAGTGGTTACAAAACTTTAGTCAGGTCTACTCACATATATTCTACCTGCAAGCAGGCGCGCAAATCTTTACTTACATACTAATATCATAATCACAACTACACTAAAACAAAAAACAATATTAATTAACCTGTTTTGCACTCAAGATACTCTTTTACACTATAAAATCTATGGTCCAGTAGCCATTTCGTCAGTTGTCATTTTAGTTTAGGGCCCTGCAATAATTTTATTTCGTCATGAAGCTTATTATATATTATTATACACATATTAAATACATTTTTCATACTTATGTCTTTATAGCAGGGGGGCTGGTATAATAGATTAAAAAACTTGGCTCTTTTTTGTCTGGGTTCTGGAAAAGAATATTTATTTCTAATTTATTTCTAATTCAAGTTTATACAAGGGTTGCTGTTGATGGTTGGTAGTTTGTTGTATCCGTAATTAGTATTATAAGTATGTATTTATAAATTACTATTACAGCATCTGTTAATTTAAGTATCTTTTATATCATGTTTGCGTTATTACTCTAACCTTGTTTTTATTTTTATATCCAGTTTTTTTTTTCCTTTCCATAGTATTTGTGTTTAACTTCTATTATGTATAAAATATTTTTGGCTCTCAATGTCTTCTTATTGTTATTAATTTATTACACAGATGTTCAAACTTGTCACGTGCTGGCAAAGCCTTTAAAGGGGGCCCTTAGTGGTTCATATTATTTATTAGTTTTCAATTTTAGTATCTTACAGAGTGACAATTTTGTTTATCTGTGATATTGTTTGCGTATGTTGACTGTTTGTTGCCTAAATAAATGAAAATAAAAATAAAATAAAAGGTATAAACGTTAATTTAATGATACTTAAATTGGGGCAATGCATGTGTTTGAATGGGCGTGGTGGGAGGTATCATCTGTATTTTAGTTTAGGGTAGGTATTTAATATAAATAACTAAGATATAGTAGGTATACTAAATTTGCATTACTTAGAAGTTAAAAGCTACTCTTAGGAAAGTAATTTATCCGGGCGGAGGCGTCTACAGGTGATTTTTCAAGGAAAAACTGCCATAAAATTGGGAAACTTTGCCCAACTAGTATCCCGATCACGTCCAAAGAGCGAGAGAAAGAATCGTCCATTTTCCTATGTTAAAGCGAGATACACGGCGTAGTTATGAAATATGCTTTCATATTTCATATCTTAGCTCACTTTTTCTTGGTAATGGCTAATTTTGAATACTTTTATCTTGCTATTTTGGTATGAAATATAATCATCGTCAAGCTATACGTTCCATTGCTGGTATTTCCTGATTAACATAATCGGTCAGTCATCGAACGGTGGATGTTCGTGCCGATAAACCCAGTAAAATGTATCCACACGTTTCGGTATCAGGCTCGAATTGCCGTCATGCCCAGTCAAGCCGGCATAGTGTTAGGGACTGATGTCAGTCATGAGTGTCTGATTCCAGTTGCTAACATGCATGGACCTCGCGCGCCACTCACATGTCGTGCTTTTATTAAAAAAATAAAAAATGTCATTAAAATTCAAATCAATTAAATAAATAGTTCTTAAATAATATATATAAGTTAGTTGTGTAAACCGCACGATTTGTCAATTCCGCCTTGCCCTCAACTTTTTAAAAAAGTTGAGTATGACTTAAGGTGAAATTAGACATGTATCAGATATTGAACGACTCTGCTGCAAGACCGCTTTTATTATATAGTGCCAACTAGCTGTCCCCTATAAGACCAGGGCAACCTTAGTATAGGGGACAGAAGTCCTCTACTAAATTAAACATGTACAGTTCTCCCAAAGTGATAATGCGCATAGAAATCTTCGTCACTGTTCGGCAACGGTCGTATTCCCCGAGCGTCGGAAGACGATATGTATATAGAGTGGTTAAGTGCATTTTCTTCATGCATAATTTAGTAGAATTATGTGTAATAAACTAATAAAAACTAATAAATAAACTAATAAATTAATAAACTATTTAAAGTTGAATAAGATAATTAAAGTTGAAATTAAATTCACCTTTGAAAACAAAACCAAGAACGGTGTGTAATATCAGCTCTATATAATTCCACTCAGAGAGAACACATGCAGTCACCGACCGCCCGAATTGTTTTCGATTGTGTACACATGATATTGACTTCTATTTCTTTCGAACAAGGTGCAAAATGCAAGTGCAATGTTTAGGCTCTTACGATTCAATGATTCGGGTGTTTCCGGGAATACGACAATTGGCGAAGATCTGTATGTGCATTATTAATTTGGGAATACTGTACAACAATGTAATTTTTACTTTTTGTTCAATATGTATATTTTATTTTGTGTCAATAAACTATTATTATTATTATACATACTCGTATATACTACTTACTAACGGAGCTATTTAAGAAGTGTCAATACACCAGTTTTTTGACAAAAAAATTACGTACTTTAGATTCTTACGTAATAAATATTAGTATTATGTATAGCGCGGTGGTGGCTCGGTTGTAAGAACGCCTTCCTTAAATCCTACAAAGGTCGGTTCAAACCCATCCGGCATGTACCAATGAGAAATACACATTTCTTACGTACATTTGTCATAGATTTACAAAACCACCGTTCCCGTGCCTCGGAGAGCACGTTAAGCCGTCGGTCCCGGTTCCACTAATACTAACTTGTGGAATCGTTAATAAATTGTCATTAAAAATTTACATCATATCCTCGCCAAGCCGTCTGGCCAGCGTGGCGAGTGTATATATGTGTTCTGGAAGGCCCATCTCCAGCAGTGGAGGTCTGGGACGCTGTGTTCTAGGGGCTGTAATGATGATTATGTATGTGTTAGTATTTAGTATATTGATATTATAGTATGTATAACAGTATAATATGTAAGATGATTAAGCCGTTAAATCAGACCCTCACTCACCCGTCTGGCCAGCGTGAACGTGGCAAGTGCAGGCCAAATTCTCCACAAAATTCTGAAAAGCCCATCTCCAACAGTAGAAGTGTTCTAGAGGCTGTGGTGTGATAATGAAAACTATTTTAAAAAATAAACCATTGTAATAAAAATAAGAATTCATTTAAATTAGAGATTAGATTTTTTTTTTTCAAAATATAAAATAAAATAGACATTAATATTTAATTATTTTGGAAGTATATAAGAACTGCCGCCGTAGTCTAGCGGTAAAGTTTGTGGATTTAGACTTCAGAGGTACTTGGTTAGATTCCTGGTTGGGACACAGAAATATTTATTAATGTAAATATAAACATTTAAATAATAATTATTTGTGATATTTCTCGAGTTTGGTACGCAGGAGACATCGACGAGCTTGCCACTTGTCATGATTGGCCTATAGTAAAGTGAATCCGCTTATTTATAAGCGTGGTTTCTGACTACCCCGAAAGGGAAACGGTCTTGATGATACTTTACTTTTACTTTTATATAAGAAGTGATTCGATTGTAATTTGTGTATTTTCTATATTTTTCTATTATTATTTATTTCAGAACACATAAATAACAACAATTGCAAAATTCACTAACCGAAATTCTAAATTGCCCCATGAATGACCGTACTTGGGCCCAGGCTTCACTACCAATTCGGTTCGGAGGCCTGGGAACCCGCAAAATTTCTAGTGTAGCACTGCCAGCTTTTCTGTCGTCTGTACATAGTACTGTCGAGCTCTACGGGAGAATCACTAACCCATCTCTGGGTTCCGTTGAGCCGTCGTACTTGTCAGATGCCAGAGATGCCTGGTCAGTAGCATGTCCAAATGTTTCGGTTCCAATTTCACGAAAAATCCAACGACTATGGGACGAGCCGCTCTGCAAACTGGTACAGGAAGATATTTTATCTGCTAGTAATATAAAAGAGCGGGCTCGCCTCATGGCCGTTTCCACTAGGGAGTCAGGTCTTTGGTTGCAGGCTTTTCCCTCAGCATCGGTTGGCACACTCCTTGACCGACATACACTGACCATGGCGGTGTGCCTTCGTCTCGGAGCCCGGACTGTCCACCCGCACCAGTGTCGATGCGGAGAACCAGTCGATCATCTCGGACACCACGGGCTTTCTTGTGCTAGAAGTGCTGGCCGCATTCCTCGTCACGCGGCTCTCAATGACATCATCCGAAGGGCTCTTGTCACTGCTGGTGTACCCGCAATCTTAGAACCATCTGGGATTGTGCGGAGCGATGGCAAGAGACCCGACGGAATGACTGTTGGGCCGTGGAAACTTGGCAGATCTCTGGTGTGGGATGCGACGTGTGTAGACACATTAGCTCCATCTCACATCCAGGCGACCTCGTCAGGTGCGGGGAGAGCGGCTTTTTCTGCGGAGAACCTCAAATTGCGCAAATATGCCAACCTTAGTTCCGGTTACGAGTTTGCGCCGTTTGGGGTCGAGACGATGGGCCCATGGGGACCGTCAGCGAGGCGCTTGGCCAAGGAGTTGTCAAAGCGGCTGACAGAAAGGTCTGGAGACAGGAAGGCTGGCAATTATTTCTGCCAACGTATTAGCCTCGCTATACAGAGGGGAAATGTTGCCAGTCTCCTTGGGACTATCTCGGATGGGACGTCTCTAGAGGACATTTTTTATTTATAGTTTAGTTTATTTTTAATTTTATTATTTAGGTAGCTTTTATATTGTAATTCTTTTATACTGGTTGTATTTTACTTCGAATAAAATAATTGAAATAAAAATAACAACAATTGGATATTTTTTGTTATATACAAGTATTAAAACATAGCTTTTTTTGTAGCAATGGGAAATCTTAGCTAGTAATAAGTGCCTAAACAATAACCTTTAATGTAACTACAATTTGTGTAAATCTAAAAACAATGGTGAAAATACAACTGAATTTATTGCCGAAGAGCCTAACATTTAACTATTAGGCATTAGGCACACCAGATGCATGATTTGGATTTTTACGGCAACACCGTTCACATACAAACTTGTGAAATGAAAGTTGATAATAGATTTTAACCAGCGCGGTGGTGGCTCGGTTCTAAAAACACTTTTCTATTAATACTAAAAAGGTTCGTTGAATAAGAAAAACTTGTTTAATTATAATTTAATAATGATTCTACAAGTTTGTATTAGTGGAATCGGGACCGATGGCTTAACGTGAGTTACGAGCCACGGGAACGGTAATGTTGTAAATTTATAACAAATGCACCTACGTAAGAATAGTAGATATAAGTATTTTTCTTTTGTACATTCCGGGGTCGAACCCACTTTTAGGAATTTTATGAAGGTGTTCTTAGAACCGAGCCACCACCGCTCTGATTGTAACTTATTTACTATCAATAAATACCTGTTATATATTAATATTAAGGCTTTTAGGAGGTTTCAATGTAGGTACGTTGCGATGTACCTTGAGTTTGACAGTTCTATTTCTCGAAGTTTATGGTTTTTTTTTAGTTTATTTAAAGGACATTGTAAAGAATACATCAGTTCCAAACACGTTACCTATTTACATGATTTGGTTATAACGGAATTGGGGATCATCTAATTCCAAGTGTTGCAATAATTTGATGTTTTTGCAAAATGCGTCAATATCTCCCAAACACGTTGTGTATATTGGAGTTCACAGCGCGGGAAAACCGCAAAAAAATAACTGCAAAGAGTGAAATTTATTGTTTTCCCTAATTATTTACACTACATTATTAAACAATATCACACAAATTTTGATTAACAATATCGGCAGTAGACTAATTAACAAAACAAAAAACATGGACTTGGACAACATGTTTTTGCAAAATGGCGCGAAGAACCTCGAGGGTAGTGACGTACGTCCCTCAGTTTGACAGCTGCAAGACATAATTGAGTGGAGAAGGCGTTGAGAACAAGAATACAGGTGCAAGTTGACGTCCGAAGTGGATCTGTTTCCTTTACGTATAGTGTGGCCAGGTCTTTCAGTCCCACGTAAAACCCGACCAATTAAAAAGGCAATACATATGTTTATAATAAGAAACAAATCACCGACATCTAGATATCATTGTTATAATGCGTTTTATTACGATATACATCGGGGTCCAATTTATTGTTATCTGATTACAAATTGTTTTGTTCTTAATTGTTTTTCTCCCTTATAGTAATGAATGTATTGTTTGTTGTTATATTAACTAAGCCCTAGTTAAAATTTGATATATTTTTAAATAATCTATAATTAGTGATATTATATACGCGATGGATGTCTTTGTTTATCTACCTTCCACGCCACCTTAACTCATGAAACAATAAAAAATAGTACAATTAAAGATAACTGTCTCCGTGGTCTAGCGGTTAAGTCCATGGATTTAAACTCGGAGGTACCGGGTTCGATCCCTGGGACACAAAATTATTTATTAGTTTAATTTAATTAATATATAGTAAAGTTCGCTAAATGTGAATGCGCTTATTTATAAGCGTGGTTTTTGACCACCCCGGAAGGGAAACGGTCGTGATGATACATTATTTTTCAATAAATTTGATTAATATTTAATTTAATTGTGATATTTCTCGAGTTTGGTGCGCTAGAGACATCGACAAGCTTGCCACTTGTCATGATTGGCCATAGTAAAGTTCGACTAAAAGTGAATCCGCTTCTTTATAAGCGCGGTTTCTGACCACCCCACAACGTATTATGGTCGTGTTGTTACTTATTTTTGACGAAAGAAGGCGAGAGGGTTCTATTCGTATGCAAATGTGATTTTACAAAGAGATGTTTTTTTTTCTGCATTCCGTGTGCCTCTTTATTTCATTTTTTGGGGGTTTTACTCGTAAACAGTACTGTAGGCTTCATCTATGTTTGAACAAAATATTGATAGTTGATGGCACAATGCCATATGACAGTCATGGTCATTTAGTTTTTAGTTTTATTTTTAATTTAGTTTAGTTTTAATAACCTAATATTATTTTTATTTGAAATCTTTGTACATTATTTATTGCATAAAAATTACCAAAATAGGTACTTAATAATAAAAAATATAATTAAAAAGACATAACACCGCGTCTTGTCGTCTCCTCCGGTGACAAGAGGGCTGACTCTTTCTTCGCCCAGTGAATCAGTATTGCAATTCAGCGGGGAAATGCAGCCAGCGTTCTTGCCACCATTCCACGCGGACGAGACTTATATCCCTATCCTTAATATTAATTTTATTTTATATGTTGTAAATATTTTTTTCGAATAAATGTATATTTTTATTAAAAAGAAACTAAAACCTAAAATAAAATAAAAACTAAATAAAAATATTGCTATGACAGTTTTTAATTATTATTTGCAAAAAAAATATATAAAAATTATCCATTATTATAGCTAGATATATAACCTCGCGTTTATTTAAAAGATAGTTCGAAGAATGGGAGCAACTCATCAGTCCCTACCACAATGACGGCATCTTATAAAAGCGAGAGAGTGAATGAATCTTAAGTGGAGGGGTGTAAATGACGAGCGATTATCTGTGACAAGGTAAAAGACAACTGTTATTAATTCTTGCCACCATCTGTCATGTTTGTCTAATTAATTTTATTAGACTTGCCAAAGATTAAATATATAAAAAGATGTGACAAGAAGCTAAACGGTATGAGAATTAAAGCAAAGATCGATTATCTTTCCTTCTTTCGTCGAGAATAAGTAACATCACGACCATAATACGTTGTGGGGTGGTCAGAAACCGCGCTTATAAAGAAGCGGATTAAATTTTAGTCAATTTTTACTACCAATCATGACAAGTGGCAAGCTTGTCGATGTCTGTAGCACATCAAACTCGAGAAATATCACAATTAAATTAAATATTAATTAAATTTAATAAAAAGTAAAGTATCATCACGACCGTTTCCCTTCCGGGGTGGTCAAAAACCACGCTTATAAGTAAGCGCATTCACATTTAGCCAACTTTACTCTCAGAATTAAGACAGTATTTTATTTTATTTTTTAATCTGAACACGTCATTTGGCATCGCGACCATCTGATGGTAAGCGGTACGCGAGGTCCAAGCATGGTAGCAAACTGACGCCAGCCAGCCATCAGTGACTACTATGTTGAACTATTGAGATGCTTTTTTATACTTCGCTTGAAGGACTCCGGGTTATAGGAATGGGCAAACACACTGGCTGGGAGAGCATTGCACATCTTTAGCATGCAACAGAAGTAAGTCTCCAAATTTATATGTACGCGTCGGGATAGTGCCTACGGTATGTGGGTGCTTATTATGGCTCGTGCGTGTGGTTATGGTCGGGTTCAATGTGCCCTTTTAAATTAATTGAAGTTTAATTGAAAGCATGCTGTTTAAGTATAAATACTTTCTTCTTCGAATAAGAAGAACAAAGTAGATGTCGTAAAAAATAATATAACAAACATTTTGTATGAAAACAATAACCAATGCCCGATCTATCTTATATTGGATCTAAAAGTATCATCACGACCGTATCCCTTCCGGGATGGAGATAATTTTTTTAAAGAAGCGGATTTTCATTTAGCTAACTTTACTCTAGGCCTCTCGTGACAAGCTATTATAAGCAGCATTAAGTTTTTTTACTCCGTAGCCACGACTCAGACTTAGCTGTAAAGGCACACAGGGCCAACAGTGAGATAGAGACGGTTTATAGGGTTTTAGTTCGTAGGCGCCCTGGGGCCTCCTTATGAGGCCTCACGGTGATTCGGGAATACGACCCCCGCGGTTGCCCTTTAGGCTGGCGTCATATCATTTACGTCTTTAAAAAAAACACACACCGGATGATACACTATATTTATGCATGGTCAGAAACCACGCAGATAGAAACTTAGCCAACTTTATTGATAAGACCAAGGCGCCTACTGAATAAAATCCTATAAACCATTTTTCTTTGACTGTTGACCCTGTGCGCCTTTACAGCTAAATCTGAGTCGTGGCTACAGAGTGGAGGCACTCGTTCGCCGCGTAAAAACTAACGTGCAGCATGCATGCAAAGTATAGTCTTCTCGATGACAGCAGACTCAAACTGAGGGGTAGACCCAACGGAGAGAAATGGGTGACGAAGACAGCGGAGGCTGAATCGATCACTGGAACGGCGGGAGGGTCTGGGGGTCCTTAGGTTGGCGGCCAGAGAACTTGGAGGCCTCAATCTGAAGATTGAGCCTCGTCGGTTTTTTAAAGGATACTTCTGGGGCTACGCCTCTTCCAAAAGGATTCATGGACGTAAGAGTACGCGCCTGCTATAAGAAGGTTTGAGTGAGTAGATCCGGTGTGGCCAGCCCTAAACGCATAAAAAAGTTGAGTTGACATCAAAAGTTGCCGCGATCTGTCACCGCTATTAATCAGTAGCAACCCTTGAAGAAAGGGGACACTTAATCAAAGTATCACGATATGACGACAATTGTCTGCTGCATGAATATTTATAACAGAATTAGACGCGTTCCTTAGAGACTTCGGCAAGAATGGGAACATCGAGACGAGTAGATAAATTAGAAAATGCGTTATATCTTTAAGTTAACTTTAAGTGTGAAGAAAGTTAGAGGGTTTTTATGCTATTGCATCCTTCTTCTAACAATACAATATTTTCAAAAAAATCTTTAAATCTGAATGTACTTTTAAGAAATCTAGTCTATCAATTTTTTAATTAATAATATAATGTATCATCACGACCATCAACGTGGTCAGACACCACGCTTATTAAGAAGCGGATTCACATTTAGCCAACTTTACTATAGGCCAATCATGACAAGTGGCAAGATCCTCGATGTCTCCAGCGTACCAAACTCGAGAAATATCACAAATGAATAAATGTATTTTTATTTATTAATTAAGTTTATTTTTAATCATAGTCATTTATGTTTTAAAATGTAAGTTATTAGTTTTTTTTTTCAATCATTGCACCTTATTTCCTTTCAATAAAAAAATTTATGTTTTTATTTATATTAATAAATATTATTGTGTCCCGACCAGGAATCGAACCCGGTACCTCCGAGTCTAAATCCACGGAGGCAGCAGGCATAATATAATTACGAACATTTTGGATATACAATAAATTATAAATAAAACCTGAAAACAGTAAGTATTTGTAGTATTTACAATTATATCAAAACAAGCAAATATTATCAAAATATCTCGGCGAGAAATATGATTTAGATGAACAATACAATCCAATTCTAATGTGACGCTGGTCATCTGATCCCAGGATCTGCACTAATCCCGGAACTAATAGCCCACAGACCCCGGTCATCCCGGGATGTAGCTCAAAACGCTATAACAACCCTTATTGTCTGTACCATTAGGATCACAATTACATGAATTATCGCTATAAAATAATATTTCAAGGGGAAGTAAAATATAGTTTTTGCTGGAAACGTTGAGAGCATTTCTGTGTAAGATTAATTTATTATGAAATCTTAGTGTTTTGGAGTGTTATTTTTCATAAATAATCTGCCTTTCTGGTCTAGGGCGCAGATTTAATAGAGGTACTTTCGATTCCTGTTGACATATTATTTTCCCAAAATCAAAATATATTTATTCACGTAAATTTAGTCTGTGGACGAAATATACTCGCCGGGTAGCGTTGCGCGTGCAGTATAACGTGTTCAGGATGCTGCTTCGGCTGCCACGATTCTGCAGTGCGTCTGGAATGTTCGCTGAAGCCCGTACCGACGGCTTTCCTGAGATTATTTGCAAGACAGTCGCTTCTTTTTTCCAACGCGTGCGAAACAGTAGCAACAGTATCCTGGGCATGATTGCATCTAGCCATGACTGCCCGATCCAAGATCATTGGGTTAAAATTATGTTGGGTGCGTCAGTATAGGTGTTGAGGTTGCGTTTTTTTATTTTATTTTATTTCTGTATTTCATAAAAACGCAATGTCATTTTTTAAATAATAAAATATATTAGTCACTTTTACGTCAAATCTTGCATAAGCAATACGGTATTTTCATTTGTAATTCAATAAAGTTAATAATTTTCCTGTGAAATAGGTTAAGTAGTTTTAGGCTTAAAATGTAAATAAATATTATTGTAAATTGTATTTTATTACTGGCATTTGTGACATGCCATTATTTAAAATATTTTAAATGATTCTACTCCTATTAGTGGAAGACTATGCATCGAAGTGGTCCAAAGCGTAAGCTGTTAGCAGAAGATTAGCAGCTTAGCAAATTTCAGTGACCTGTTAATGTTTAATCTGACTGAGAAAGGAATCTGCAAGGAAAACTCAGCTATAGCATATTTACAAATGATTAAAATACAGAATCACATAACAACAATAAATAAATATCTTTCAAATTCTAGTTATATGTCCCAGCTTTGCCCATGTAGTAATAGCTAGATCGAATTAGTATAAATATAAATATAAATATTTCCAGACAGGTTACACAGCGCCATCTAGTTTCCGTGGTAAGCGTAGCTTGTGTTACGGAAACTAGATGGTAGACTAGTATGTAACTACGTTAGGTGGCCGAGCAATCGCATGTCGTGCGCTTAGATAATGACATATAGACACTCCATTCCACAAGTTGGTATTTGTAGAACCGGGACCGATGCAACGGCTTAACTTGCTCTCCGAGGCACGGTGACGGTAGTTTTGTAATTCGATGACAAATGTACGTAAGAAAAGTGTACAAGTCCTATGTGCACGTACAAGCATCATTGGTACATGCCGGCGTTCGAACAGACTCTTTTAAGATCTTTAAAATAAAAAAAATAAGAAAATACTCTTAGGCTGTGTTGTACCAATGTGAAGTCTGTGTTAATGTAACGATAAACATTTATTTTACGAGTACTTGTGTGGCAGTTTACAATATTTACTATTAAGTGACGTCATTCGCCCTGACTAATGTTTTGAGGTAACGTTTCAATATCTCTAAAATAATGTATTTATTTTAATTAAATATAAATATATAACAAATATGAAAAACAGTGTGATTTTAGGTACTCTGATAAAATATATAACACATATTAGTCACATACATAATAGTCATCTACCCTCTTGTATTATTATTTAAAGTTGTCAAGCTCTTAAGAAGCACCCTATATATACTCTATATTTATATTTTGACATATTATTATTAAGTTTAACAGCCTCTAGAATTTATATAGAATCTATTTTATTATTATTTAACATTTGCTGTATTATTATTCAGATAGTAAGTTGTTGACATGGCCTCTTTACAGCCAGTATTTAAATTTAATTTAATGTTATTTGACATTGTTATTTAGAGTATAAGTTGAGACGGCCCCTTTACAGCCACGAATTTATTTATTTATACATTCCAAGGTTAAGATTAACGATTCCACAAGTTGGTATTAGTTGAACTGGCTATTATTAACTTATCGTGCTTTTCGGGGCTCGGGGAACGGTGGTGTTGTCTATACAAAAATGTACGTACGAAAAAGTGCATTTGTTATTGGTACATGCCGGGGGTTTGAACCGACCTTTGTAGGATTTTAAGGAAGTGTTCTTACAACCGAGCCACCACCTTATTGTTCTTAATTTAGTGTATTTATTTATATATTTATATGATATGAACCATATGGAAATAAATAATTTGAATTTAGTACAACCCAACTTTAGTTTAGCCAAAAAAATGGGAATTTCCATAGCAATTATTTGGTACCAAACACAATTAAACAGATGCGGATTGGGTGCATTAATTATAGACTTTTTTCTCGCCCCGACTTTTAATTTGTCTCACTTCTTTTATTTCCTCCAAGAAAATTTGTTTAAACGCGCCAATTAGGACGAAAATGTTATTTATTAACTCTTAATAAGAATTTGGGGGAAGTCGCCCTTTTTCGTTTTTTTTTTTTGTGTAAAGAAATTTCTTTAAAAACCTTGAACTTTTTAGTGAAAATTAAGGCCTAAGTTGACAATTGGTAAGTTTTTGTATTCTTAGGCTGAAGTCTATGGAAACTTGGGACTTTACCTACCGATAAATTAATTATTTTAGACAAGAAAACATCTTATGTTTATTCCAGGTCCTTAATTAAAGTAGTGTCAAAGAAAAAAAAATCTTTAAATTTATTAGTACACTAAACTTAATTAAAAATAAACTGTAACTAAAAAATGTCCTCTAGAGTCTACCCTTCAGCGATAGTCCCAAGAAGACTGGCAACATTTCCCCTCTGTATAGCTAAGCTAATACGTTGGCAGAATTAATTGCCAGATTTCCTATCTCCAGACTTTTCCGTAAGCCGTTTGGACAACTCCTTGGCCAGACGCTTGGCTGAGTCTTCCCATGGACCCATCGTCTTGACCCCAAACGGCGCAAATTCGTAACCTGTACTGAGGTTGGCGTAGTTGCGCAGCTTGAGGTTCTCAGCAGAAACCGCCGCACTTCCCGCGCTTGACGAGTTCGCCTGGATGTGTGATGGGCCTAATGTGTCTGCTAACATGTCGCATCACACACCAGGGACCTGCCAAGTTTCCACGGCTCAACGGTCATGCCGTCGGGTCTTTTGCCATCGTAAACCACTCCACGCAATCCCAGAGGGTTCTAGGAAAATAATTATTTAACGTATTATTTTGATGGAGATTTGTGGAACCGGGACCGACGGCTTAACGAGCTCTGCGAGGCACGGGATCGATGGTGTTATAAATCTATGACAAATGTACGTAAGAAAAGTGTATTTCTCATTGGTACATGTCAGGTGGGTTATAACCGACCGTTGTAGGATTTAAGGAACGCGTTCTTACAACAGAGCCACCACCGCGCCCAATGGGGTGTATCACTAACTTTTTATCACGATAGATGGCGCATAATATGATGGTACCTAATAGAACTGTCAGTTGCATAGAAAACTTGTATTTTCATTAGGAAATTTATTGTTTTCAGATATATGGCCGAAGTGAGCAGCTTTTAAGTGTACAAATCGAAATTTCCAAAATATTGCGATCTCAAAATTGCCGTTCTATTAACTAAACCTTTTTACATTTTAAATACAGTGTTAAGTTAAAATTCAATTTTTTGCTATAACAATAAAAAAAACTACAAAAACCTTTAAAAAAATATCCGTCATAGGTCTAAACAAGGTACCATTGCCGCTAGCGACATCTACAAAAAGCTTTGCCTGATACACCCCATTACCGCTTTATAATTGCCCATTTATTAAAGTATTAAAATATATATATATATAATAATTTAACCTTATTTTAAATTTGAATAAACTACATAAATAGTATGTATACATAGACTACTTAAATACTTATTAATATATAGTAGATATATATGAAGATAATATAATATTATTAAAAAGAAATATTAAAATTTAAAATATACTGTTCTGCTTGTTTAAAAAGAAAGTATTAAGTTGTTTTTTAAAGATATGAATTGAAGGAGCTTGTCTGATGGTCAGTGGAAGCTTGTTCCGAGCAGCCGATACAGTAAATGAATCTGAATATCTGCTGGAAGTGTGGGGTGGGATTTAAGTTGGTTGTTATGAGAAGAACGAATAGGGCGGTCGTGCGAATCACAAAGAAATTCAAAGTGTGTTTTAAGATATGATGGAGCTATTGGGTTATTAATAATATTGTATAAAAAGTGAAGAAGATGAGCTGTCAATGTTACTGATGTGCAAGAAACAATATAACGCTTACGGCTGGGTTGTACTAAAACATTCGACGCCATTTTTAACTTTAATTATTACAACTCAGGCTAAGACTCATTCGACAAAAAAAAACTGTGTATTTATATCTTGAAATTCATATTTGAAATATTAGCTCATACATTTGAAATCAGATTGGTTAACATATGTACCAGTCGAGAGGGGTGGTGGACTATAAATAATAATTCGAAAACCCACCCCCACTCTAGGGCAGACTCGAGATAAATTGACGTATGCTAATATGTTCCCAAATTATTTATTGGGGTAGTCTTATCGACGCGGTCGGAGTGCAAAAGAAACTAACTACTTTATATTTAGTTTATTATACCGAGTGTAATGGTCAAAAGACGTTTTTTTTTTTATAGACGGTGAATCGATAAATCATCAATGAAGGGCCAACGCGGGTGGGGGTCGCATGCCCGACTCATCCGTGAAGCTTCCTAAGGAAGCCCCAGGGCGCCTACGGACTAAAACCCTATAAACCGTCTATATCTCACTGTTGGCCCTGTGTGCCTTTACAGCTAAGTCTGAGTCGTGGCTACGGAGTGAAGGCACTCGTTCGCCGCGTCATGCAAGCATCGAAGCAAAAGTCTACTCGACGACAGCAGACCCAACCTGAGGGGTAGGGGTCTGCGGGGGAGCCATCGAGGGGGAGATGGAGGAGGTCGAAGACAGCGGCGGCTGGTTCGGCAGCAACTGGAACGGAGGAGGTGGTGGTGGTAGGGTCAGGGGGTCCTTAGGTTGGCGACCAGAGGACTTGGCGGAGGCCTCAATCAGTAGATAGAGCCTCGTCGTGAGAGGTACATGGTCAAAAGAGGTTTCAGGTGTCATTGGTAATAATAATAAAAAGGTCACTTTTTTATAGATAAAAATCACTATCCGAAAATCTAAACTACTCCTTGGTGATTATAGCCGCGTCTGAAAATCGCGATATCCATCGTGATAAATACCTAAAAGCTGGGAAGTATTATTATTAATTGATCTTGCCCGAGATACGAAATAGAGAGAGAAAGAATTACATAAGTCAACGTTCACTTGATTAAGCTCAGTATGAGTGGCGATATTTTTAGGAAAACTTCTCTTCATCGAAACCTAAATAAAAAAAAATATTACTGAATATTAAAAATAAAATATTCTTTATTTTTATTCTGGATTATAATATAAAAATATATGTTCTTTAATAAATTCCACGCAGTATAACTGCCTGGTCTAGCGCTCAAGTCCGCGCAGGTACAGGGTTCGTTTCCTGGTCGGGTCACAATAATATATATTAATTTATATGTGATATTCTCGAGTTTGGTACGCTAGAGACATCGACGAGCTTGCCAATTGTCATGATTATCCTATAGCAAAGTTGGCTAAATGTGAATCCGCTTCTTTATAAGTCTGGTTTCTGACCACCCCACAAGGGATGCGGTCGTTATGATATTTTATTTACACATTTTTATGCATACATACATATCTTCACGCCAAATCCCTTGCGGGGTAGGCAGAGACAATTGAGCGCCACTTGTCACGGCCACGACATACCTCTTTCGCTTCTTCGACATTCATCAACCTCTTCATACATGCCCTTTTGTTTCGATGGCTTTTCAACGCACCTTTAGCTATTGTTTTATTAATTTGGTCGTAATATATGAGTCTAGGTCTGCCAGGGCCTCTTTTACCCACAACTTTCGCATTATATATCTGGTTCGTCAATCTCTCTTCAATCATCCTTTCAACATGCCCGAACCATCGAAGCATGCCTTTCCTTATTTTTGTCCCTATGCTTTCTTTCATACCTACCCTTTTGCGTATTTCGTCATTACGTGACATTTTAATGATACTAAAAAAACAGTTTTTTTTGTTGTTTAATCCAGTTACGTTGTTTTGAGAAATGAGCGTGAGAAGCAACACATAGCGAACCAACCCCGCTGGCTGATAAAGTGACTTTTTCTTAATACTGTCTCATTTTATTAGACTTATTTGTCAGAACTTCTCTTATTTAAGCAATAGGGATGTATTTTTCCAATTCGTGAGTTCTCCTTTTAACATAAATCAATCGTGATGTGGATTTGATAATATGTATATTTGTTTTCTTTTTCTTGTTAATCATTGTATGAAAATTAATAATCTGATATCACAAAGTGAGCTTAAGTTTTGCCTTTATTTATTACCTATGTGTTTATCAGTTTATGAATGTATGTTTGTTCGTTTGTGGCACACTGGAGATCAAACGCGTAAGCCGGTTTTGATGATGCCATATAAAAAAAATAAGTCGACGAACTATATTGAGTGGGTTGTCATCGAATCATCATCATCATCAGCCATGTCTCTCCACTGCTAGATGTAGGCCTCTATTTATTAGGCTCGCCATTTCACACGATCTTTTGCCACCCTCATCCAGCCCCCACCAGCGACCTTTTTCAGGTCATACGTCCATCTGGCGGGGGGTCTTCCCACTTTACGTTTTCCTGTACGTGGTCTCCACCCCAGAACTCATCTACTCCATCGGTCATCGGTTCTGCGACAGACGTGTCCGGTACATTGCCACTTCAACTTACTAATTTTGAAGGCTATGTCGGTAACTTTGGTTTTCTGACGGATGTCTACGTTTCGGACTCTATCCATCAGAGAAATACGGAGCATAGCTTTCTCCATAGCTCGCTGAGCGACCTTAAACTTGTGGACCAGACCCACTGTCAGTGTCCACGTTTCTGCTCCGTACGACAATACTGGAAGAACGTCATCGAATAGGTATTTGAAAATCATGTTAGGTTTCTCTTAAAACTTTTCATTTCAAGTGATTTAAAGTTGGTTAGCAATCATTCTTAATTAAATGTTCATTGTAGGTCCTACCTACACCTATAATAAATTTACCATCTTATAACAAACAGCGACTTTATCTATATATATATATATATATAAAGGTGAATGTCTGTGTACCCTATACATTGCAAAACAACTTGACCGATCGGGATGAAACTTTAGGAACATGTTGTGTAAACATCGGCGAAGGTTTCTGACATAGTGTTGTCCGATAGGTGGCGCGCATAAGCGCTGATTTGTGGGTACCGAGCGGGAGCCTAAAAGTCCCTAGCGCTCTTATTATAGTATATATAAATAGTTACTCAGTCGTTGCTCTTGAGACTCCTGCGCTTGACTGTCGTCGAATACAGAAATAAAGCTAAGCAACCATTTAACTGCCTCAGTGGACTAGCGGTTAAGTCCGTGGATTTAGACTCGGAGGTACCGGGTTCGATTCCTGGTCGGGACACAAAAATATTTATTAATGTAAATAAATACATTTAATTAATATTTAATTTATTTGTCATATTTCTCGAGTTTGGTCCGGTTTGACCCGGCGAACTTCGTACCGCCTGACAGCCAATGAATGTCATTATTAATAATAATAGGTACTACTCACACTCACTGGGAGAGGTCGATTAACCGTTGAGCGGTAAATAATTTCATGATAAATCAATCCACGCTTATAAATAGGCGGATTCACATTTAGCCCACTTTACTATAGACCAATCATGACAAGTGGCAAGCTCGTCGATGTCTCCAGCGTACCAAACTCGAGAAATATCACAAATAAATTAAATGTTTTTATTTACATTAATAAATATTATTGTGTCCCCAAACAGGAATCGAACCCGGTACCTCCGAGTCTAAATCCACGGACTTAACCGCTAGACCACGGAGGCAGTCAAATCCTTGTAATGTCCTTTTACGAAATTCATAAAAAGAAGCAAAGAAAATCCGGGGAACTATTAACATTAGCAACGAGGAGGGCTCTAAGTTAAACGGGGCAAAAGTTTACAATCCATTGCAGCTAAGTGATGTTAATCAAGATTGCACTATTTGCATACATTGTACTCAAACAATTTGGGGCGTTTTATGATTATGAAAATGGTGTTTTTCTTGTTTATGTAAAATATTTATGCTTATTCACTGGGAAAAATATTTAATTTATTTTATTGGAAAGCCCCTTTGAAACACATCGTCCCAGATCTCTACTGTTGGAGAGAATTTGGTCTACACTCGACAGGCTGGCCAGACGTGATGAAAGGATCTGATGTAAATTTTTAATGACAATTTATTAACGATTCCACAAGTTAGTGGAACCAGGAACAACGGCCTAACGTGCTCTCCGAGGCACGGGCACTTGGAGTTGTAAATCTACAAATGTACGTAATAAAAGTGTATTTCTCATTGGTACATGCCGGGGAGTACATGGAATATTGTAGGGTAGTACTACGAAATGTGTTGTAATGCAAACACTCGCGTTTCACTGACGTCACGCTAAATATGATTGTGTATGAAAGCAACAGTAATTTATAATGTAAGGTGGCAGTGTATTTGCATAAAGGAAATGAGATTCAACAGAAAAGGGGTTAAACTCACTTGCTATTGCTAATACCATCACTTTGTTTTAAGAATATATTAAGTTACCAATAAATTAAATTTAGATAATAGATTGTCTTGGACAAACCATTATAATTATTAAAAGTAAAGTAGGATCATCACGACCGTTTCCCTTTCGGGGTGGTCAGAAACCACGCCTATAAATAAGCGGATTCACGTTTAGCCAACTTAACTATAGGCCAATCATGACAAGTGGCAAGCTCGTCGATGTCTCCAGCGTACCAAACTCGAGAAATATCACAAATAAATTAAACATACATTAATAAATATTTGTTTTGTGTCCTGACCAGGAATCGAAGCCGGTACCTCCTAGTCTAAATCCACGGACTTAACCGCTAGACCACGGAGGCAGTGATGATTCTAATATCTATTAATAATCAGCCTGTATCTCATCATTGCTGAATATAGGCAGGCCCAAGGCACGCCATTTCACACGATCTACTGCCACTCTTTAAAACGTTTTAAAGTGTTTTTTCTGTTCTAACAGTCATGAACAAATATTATAAATGAATTACGTGTTTAGGACTGATGTATGCTGTACAATGCCCTTTAGAGAAACTTAAAAAAAATATGTATTAGTTGTTTGTAAGTAATAAAATATCGCATAAGTATTATGTCCAGAATACCAATAATATATCAGTCGTTAGTTTCTAGCAATTAAATGTAATGTTTATTAGAAAACATAGATGTTATCAATGTGTTGCCGTTAGACGTTCGGAATTAATTGCTCGGGTTTAGTTAGGGTCGTATGGATTCGCGTATTTGAGATTATGTATGATACATGTGTTAAGGCGACTGTAGTAGAAATATTTTTTAAATAAAATCCTCTATATAGGTATATACGTGTAGGTATATTATACCTACACGTTATTTCACTAGGTGCAAAGATAACAACTAAATGCATTTATAGCATTAAGCTTGCCTTTGTACCCACACTATTTTTGGTTCTGAACAATAAATTATTTATTATTATTATTATTAAAAACAAAAGCAGTTACGACAAGATTAGGTAGATGCGATTCCAAACTAAAAGATAGAGTTGGACGTGTTCAAATTACATTTTGAGCAATATTTGTACTAATTGTCTGTGTTTAATGATAAAAAAATAATAGTTGTTTGGATCCTTTTATTGATAAAACTAATGTTATTTTTACTATAAATTACTGTGCAATTACATAATTTGGAAAAATTATGCAGTTTTTGTATCAATCAGTCTTTAGTACTAGAGCTGTCATTAATATATTTTTAACATTTTGCACACCTATATATACCTATATAATGATTTTTTTCTAGTTTAATTGTAATCTTGTTAGAATAATTTATCTAAAAATGCATAAATAACTGTGTATGATGTCTTTTAAATTATGTTTACTAGAAAATCAAATAATAAATAAAAGTAAATGATGATGAAATATTTAGACTAGTAAAGTTGACTTGAGTATCTAAACTCGTGCAGGTAATATTAAAAATATATATATATATACTTAATTGTAGAAAAAGCGTTTTTTCTGACTAATCTGCAAGGAATTATGGCCGTGATAAAACTTCAATTATACTTTTTAATGACAAACCTATGCTGAAGATTTCTCTGAAGCATAAAGTTCGAAACGTTAACATCCGTGAACAAAGTTATCGACAAAGCTTTCATAATTGGTAAACTGAAATGGCAATGGGCTGGATAAGTCTGCTGCAGAACCGACGACCGATGGGTCAAACGGGTTCTAGAGTGGAAACCACCTATGGGACGACCCAGAGTGAGACGAGCCTCCGACAGATGCCACAGCTGGCAGGGGTAGCATGCGGGTTGCAAAAGACCGCAGTGAAGAGACACAGGCTGTTAATGGTGATGAAAAAAAAAATAAGACATAAAAATGTCTTTAGGTTCGCCTTAACTTAAGTTCAATAATGATGCACACTTCAATGCAAAGTGTAAGTCAAAGTTCACACCGATTCATATGTTGGAACCGATTGCAATAGTAAAGCCAATTCATACTGTCACAATAGAGTTTTTAATGTCATTAAATCCTAAATTATAAAAGAGAAAAAAAAGTAAAGTATCATCACTACCGTTTTCCTTTCGAGGTGGTCAGAAACCACGCTTATAAATAAGCGGATTCACATTCAGCCAACTTTACTATAGGCATGACAAGTGGCAAGCTCGCCGATGTCTCCAGCGTACCAAACTCGAGAAATATCACAAATAAATTAAATAATAATTAAATGTATTTATTTACATCGATCAATATTTTTGTGCCCGACCAGGAATCGAACCCGGTACCTTGGAGTCTAAATCCACGGATTTAACCGCTAGACCACGGAGGCAGTAAAACTAAAATAATGAAAATACACGCAACAACCGTACCAAAATAAATAAAATGTGATATAAGAATGATACACTCAACATATGTATGTACAATTGTACATCCATATCTTCACGTTAGTTACCCTGCCTCCGTGGTCTAGCGGTTAAATTCGTGGATTTAGACTCGGTGGTACCGGGTTCGATTTCTAGTCGGGACACAATAATATTTATCAATTTAAATAAAATAAAATGTAATTAATATTTAATTTATTTGTGATATTTCTCGAGTTTGGTACGCTAGACACATCGACGAGCTTGCCACTTGTCATGATTGGCCTATAGTAATGTTGGCTAAATGTGAACCCGCTTCTTTATAAGCGTGGTTTCTGATCACCCCTATAGGGAAACGGTCGTGATGATGATGATACTAGTTACCCTGCGTGGTAGTTGAGCGCCATTTGACATGATCACGACTTAACTCTTTCTAATGGTGTTTTTGACCAAATTTTGGATTAGTGAGAAATATTGGCGCGGTGGTAGCTCGGTTGTAGGAACGCTTACCTTAAATCCTACAAAGGGCGGTCTGTAAACAAACCCCTCCGGCATGTACCAATGAGAAATAATAATTATTAAGATTTTCTTACAACACCACCGTTCCCGTGCCTCGGTGAGCATGTTAAGCCGTCGGTACCGATTCCACTAATACCAACTTGTGGAATCGTTAAGTAATTGTCATTAAAATTGACATCAGATCCACGCCAACCCGTCTGACTAGCGTGGCGAGTGTAGGCCGAATTCTCCAGACATATGTTTTGGAAGGGCCATCTCCAATAGTAGAGGTCTAGGCTGTGTTCTAGAGGCTGTAATCAATCAATGAATGAATGAGAAATATTCTGGAAATATTATTCATTTTTGCATATTGTCTATCGCTGTTCTTTCTCGTAGAATAAATAAATAAATAAACTAAAAGAGATTTTCTATCGCATCACTGCAGTATGAACTAGCTTTAACATACAATTTATACACCAGAGTTGCATCAAGTACCTACCTTTTTGCTTTAAATTTTCCTAATATGTTGGGAGAAAATATATGCGTATACGATTACTTTATTATGTATTGTAATATATTCGTAGATTTATTTAAATATGAATAATAATTTTGGTACTGTGGAATATCAAATATCAAATAAATCAAATCAAATAATCTTTATTTACAAACAGTTATACATGAATTTCAATCAGGGGCCTGAACAAGGGTCTCTGGGACGCCTGGATCTCTGGACACCCTGCACTTCCGGTCGCACACAATATTGCAAAACAAGGCGCTTGCAGATAGAAATAATTTTAACTAATATTTATTTGAATACCTACTTAATATTACAAATTATATAAAAAGAGAAGGTTTAAATGAGTTAGTGTGGGTGTGTGTATGAGTGTGGTAGTGTTTTAGTGTGGGTGTGTGTATGAGTGTGGTAGTGTTTTGTGTATGTATGCATGAGTGCGTGTTTTGTGTAAGTGTGAATTAACGTGTGTATTTTTTTTTTTTTTTTTTGTATTATTATTATTTTTTATTTTTATTACCTTAGAAGCAGTTTTTCAGTACTATCGTAGTCAAGAAGAAACAGCCAATTAGTCACTGCATTTTTTACATCTCGTAGCATCATTGTATAAATCTCGAGATTTGAGTTAATTTTGTTATACAAGTACGCCGAAAGATATGTCCGTATCTTTCAAAAATCACCTTCACTCTGACTTTCTATCCGTGCAAAATAATCTCAGTTGACTAAATCGTATGTATGTATGTATTATATATGTATTGGATGTACTGTTTATGTAAAGCATTATCACGACCGGTTCCCTTTCGAGGTGGTCAGAAGCCACGCTTATAAATAAGCGGATTCACATTCAGCCAACTTTACTATAAGCCAATCATGACAAGTGGCAAGCTCGTCGATGTCTCCAGCGTACCAAACTCGAGAAATATCACAAATAAATTAAATATTATGTAAATAAATACATTTTACATAAATGAATATTTTTGTGTCCTGACCAGGAATCGAACCCGGTACCTCCGAGTCTAAATCCACGGATTTAACCGCTAGACCACGGAAGCAGAAAACATGATTTTTAAGAAGCGTATTCACATTTAGCCAACTTTACCCATCATGACAAGTGGCAAGCCTGTTGATGTCTCAAGCGTACCAAACTCGAGATGTATCACAAATAAATTAAATATTGTTTTGTGTCCCGACCTGGAATCAAACCCGTTACCTCCGTGTATAAACAGTCGGGAACCAGTGTTGGAAGGATTTGAGCTGGACTTGGCTTTTAATGGGTTCTGACTGTTAAAGTCACTATGTTACGCATTAGAATTTATTATTTGTTTTCTCTGGTGACAATAGTAATTGTCGCATAAATCTTAGAGTCCATTGTCTCTATTTCTCTGTTTTAAACGAACCTGCGACTCCAAAATACCTCAAGGACAATTTTCCCTATCTCTCTTCTTTCTACGATAAATCTTTACGTTCTACAACTCTCTTCTTTCTGTCCCTTCACATCATTCTGGTTTTGTCTCCAACTCCTTTGTAGTCACTGCCACAAATTTATGGAATGATCTTCCAGTGAACATAGGGCAGGCAACTAAAAGGTTGTCATTTAAAAAAATGGTCTATTCACGCTTTATGAATAGCTCTAAACCACGTTAATAAGTTTATTTATGTATGTTTATGTATAATATTGTGTATATATTAGTATTTAGTATATTGATATTATAATACATATATAAAGGTATATAATTACGTATAAAATAAAATCAGTTTTTATGTGTCACAAAAATAAAAGTTAATAAAAATATAAAATGGGGCTGCCCCAGCCTGCTTCAAAAGCAGCCATGTTGCACACATTTTACGGAAATTGGGTGTATATAATGTTTGTTGAGCAACGGGTTGGCAAGGATCTGATGTCAACTTATAATGACAATTTATTAAAGATTCCAGAAAATAGTATTAGTCTATCCGGGACCGACGGCTTAACCTGCTCTCCGGGGCACGGGGACGGTGGTGTTGTAAATCTATGATAAATGTACGTAAGAAATGACTATTTTTCTTATTGGTACACGCCGAGGGGTTTAAACCGACCTTTGTGGATATTAAGGAAAGCATTCTGACTACTGTATCCATAAAAAACTACAACACCTTTCCTCAAAGCGTAATTCTGACTAATGTGCGAAGAACTACGGTCGTAATGATGTCTTAAAAGTATCTATAAATCATCACACATTAGCAAATTAACACCAAAGTTAAGGCAAAGAATCCAATCTCCCTTTACGGCAATCCCTTGCAAATTCTTAAGAGGAACTTGTTAAATCTATGATAAATGTACGTAAGAAATGTCTATTTTTCTTATTGGTACACGCCGGGGGGTTTAAAGCGACCTTTGTGGATATTAAGGAAAGCATTCTGACTGACTGTATCCATAAAAAACTACAACACCTTTCCTCAAAGCGTAATTGTGACTAATGTGCGAAGAACTACGGTCGTAATGATGTCTTAAAAGTATCTATAAATCATCACACATTAGCAAATTAACACCAAAGTTAAGGCAAAGAATCCAATCTCCCTTTACGGCAATCCCTTGCAAATTCTTAAGAGGAACTTGTTAAACCAAGCGTCGGGGGTCGTTAATAGTCATATGGTACCATTAAAGTAGTGTTGCCATAATTACCCAAGTACCAAGGATAACCCGATAACGTGTCAATTTTAGTATATATTTATACTAGGCTATCGACCATATCTTCGTCGGATACTTAAGTACTTCGGACACATTGCCAGAAAAGGAGGAGATAACATGGAGAAAGTTTTATTACTGGCTTGACTGGGCATGACGGCAATTTTTTATTTTTTTTTATTAAATAAATATTTCCAGACAGGTCACTAATTTCCGTGGTAAGCTGCGAGGCTTGTGTTACGGAAACTAGATGGTTGATAAACTACATATTATACTTTTTTTTTGTAAATATATACATATTATACATATAAACACCCAGACCGAGACAAATTATACAATGTACAACTTGCCCCCGGTGGGAATCGAACCCACGACCTCCCGAGTTCACGGCAACGTTTGTTACCACTTCAAGCCTGATCCAGTAATGTGTGGATATACTTTACTGGGTTTATCAGCACGAACGTGGATGCTTTCCCGCCCCGGCAGACTGGGCAAATTACCACCATCAGTCCGCCTGCCACCTATTTGTTGTTCTCGTTAAAAGTTTTTTTTTTTTATAATAACACGACATATGACCTTGCGCCCTCCTGATGTTAGGTGGCTCGCGAGGTCCATGAATGTTAGAACTGGAATTAGACATTCATGACTGACATCAGTTACTAACACTGCGCCGGCTTGACTGGGCATGAAGGCAATTCGAGCCTGATCCCGAAACGTGTGGATACACTTTACTGGGTTTATCGGCACGAACGGTGGATACTTCCCCGCTCCGGCAGACTGGGCAAATTACCATTTGAAATGATGTCAAATGCCAATTATTTTTACTTTTAAGGAAAACTAATATTGTAAGCTTGCCATAGTGATATTTTTATAGAAATAAAAATGCTTGAAACATTACTTACTCAGAGAATTTGGCTTACACTCTTCAGCTCTGGCCAGATGGGTTGGCGAGGGCTACCTACATCCAGTGAAAATGAAACGAAAAAAACAAGGAACCGGTACAAAGTATTCAAAACAATGATATATCCCTGTATACCGGACCAGATGGCCACCTTACATTTACGTGGTCCAGAAATGTCATTAACTCGCCTCGTTGGTACTAATATACCGTAAATGGTGTCGCAAAGTCGGTAGCACCCGCTTGGGATTTTTGTGACATCTTAAGACTTACTTAAGTTGGAACGTAAAAAGTTAAAGGATTTTATGAATTTATGACTATGTCTGTACCGGGATTCGTGAAGCGGGATTCTTCAGCCGCAAACGTTATATTTATGAATCTTTTAAAAGTTTTTAAAATACTTAATATCTTGTCTTGTCGTCTCCTTTAACTAGAGAGTTGGCTCTTTCTTGGTCCAAAAAATCAGTATTGCAATTCAGCGGGGAAATGCAGCTAGCGTTCTTGCCGCCATTCCACGCGAACGGGGCTTATATCCGTAATATTAATATAGAAAAGTAAAAGTATCATCACGACATCCCTCTCGGGGTGGTCAGAAACCACGATCATAAATAAGCGGATTCACATTTAGCCAACTTTACTATAGGCCAATCATGACAAGTGGCAAGCCCTTCGATGTCTCCAGCGTACCAAACTCGAGAAATATTACAAATAAATTAAATAATAATTAAATGTATTTAATTACATTAATAAATATTTTTGTGTCCCGACCAGGAATCGAAGTATTAATATAAATTTTATTTTATATTTTGTAGATATAAAAAAATAAATGCAATCATCAGGCTAGGTTGTATCATAACGAAGTCTTTGTAATTTTTACGATTAAAGTTAAACATGGCGTATATTGTAATAGATGAAGGCTGACATTCCCCAGAGCTATAATGATGATGAAATAAATCATAACAAAGAGATCTCTATTTTAAAAAATGGTCTATTCACACTTCCTATCACAACACAACAAAAGTAAGTATGGGTATATGTGTGTGTGTATTAGTGCATAATAATATAGTTAAACCGTAGAATTTAATACAATTTTGCACCTACCTTTCAACAAAGTGCTCAAGTTGTCCCAATGGTTAGCTAGGATAGAATGTCTAGCGGCATTATAAGCTTTTGTCTTTGTGCAATAAATATTTAAATAAATACTCAAAGGCATATTATATCAATAATCATCAACTCATAATATCTGCTGCCTATTTTGGATAACACTATATATCTAATATATACAATTCAATTCAATTCGTTTATTTTGCAAGTAGGCATAAGACAAAAAGAGATGTATTTTGCACTTTGACACGTCGATTTTTACAATATTGATATAAAACGATATCATTTTATAGTACATATTGGTGAATCTGGAGCAGTACATGATAACCATCATTTAGAAAGATAAATAATAAAATAACAAAATTATAAATACAGAATAACGCTTAACATAATAGCTGCTGTAGATAGGCATTGTCACACTATAAGCTAAGACAGACACAATTATAAAAATATAAATGTCAATGTCAGTTAAGATAATAACTGCTGTATATAGGCATTGTCATACTATAAGCTAAGCCAGACACAATAATAAAAATATAAATGTACATATATATTATATAAAAATACTTGTCTTAAGTTTGAATAAAATCAAATAACAAACCTGTGCACTCAATAAAGACATACCACGCATTGAACGAAAAGCGATTGAGAAAAATCTAAAGCATTTTTCCTAAAAGGCATTCAAAGAGCAGTCGCTAGATAAAGGCTCTGCAACAATACCATTCCATACATAGACCTTAATACGAGTACCGGGCAACATTTTTTTGTTACTTAACATTTAACTTTTGGAACTTTTAATCATAATAGTTTTCAAAATTTAACGGGTCTTTACGTGATTTACCTTAAAGACATACTCTTAAGTTTCATTGGCCGTGGTCACGGGTTGACTGGAGCTGCGCGGTGTAGCCTTCGTACATAATCCAATCGAATGTAAGCCTACCCTCTTATCACAACGTTTTTGGAAGTTGCGACACACAATACTCACAATATCCTTGGCGACATCGGGCTATTACTTACCTGTTTATGGTCGTGCAGGCTTGCAATTGTGCATTTTAATTTTCGTTAAAAACTCTAAGTTATATAGTGTTTTATAATTAATAAATATTAAATAAATTAGAATTTATAACTCTTCCGATTTATAAGGCTGAATTTACATGGGAAAATTGACCGTAATTTTATTTAGAAGTAAGACTATTTTTCTCAAAAATACAGTCAAACTTGAATAATGTTTAAAAATTTGTATGTGCGAGCGACAGGGATATAAAGCGTTAAATCCTCTTAATAAACATGAGATATATAATATAATTTTCAAACAACAAACATGTAAGAAGGAATAAAATAATATATAACTATAAACTAAACCTAATAAAAAAAAACTATAAATAGAAAATATCCTCAAGAGAGGTTTCATCAGAGATAGTCCCAAGAAGACTGGCAATATTTTCCCTCTGTATAGCAAGACTAATACGTAATACGTAATAATACGTTGGCAGAAATAATTGCCTCCAGATTTCTCCGTCAGCCAAGACCAAGAGACCAAGGAATTGTCCAGGTCCATTTTGCCGGTCTTCTTAGGACTATCTTTGATGGGACCTCTCTTAAGGACATTTTTTATTTATTATTATTTTTTTTAATTGGGTTTATTTTATAGTTATTTAAATATAAATTGTATATACATCTTTTTAAAAAAACATCATCCATTTTGGGCTATTTCTTACTAAACAAATATGCTGTGTACAACGATAAAAATAATAATAATAGTAGTTTTTATAATTTTATTGATAAGACTTAATTATTTGACTATATATATATTACTGTGATATATATAAAATATATAGTTTTCGGATCAATCAAGTCGTTTAGCTGTCATGATGATATTTTTATTATTTTGTACTTATAGATATATATTTTTTAAAATGCATATATAATTGTGAATTTTTAGCCCAATTCCTCCTTTTGTTTTTCACTGCCACGGCGTGAAATATCAAAAATGCCTCAGTCTTTGACATAAGTCAATTGCATTTATAAAGAACCTGCCTCCACCTTATAAGGAAGACGTCTTTGAGAATGTATCTACCTATTTCATTTATGACCCATCGAGACGTGTCAAAAGGAATTTACTTTGCATCAAACTCGATTCAGAGATCAAATCGATTATTGTATTAAGGGGAGCACCTTCCGCTATTTTGTTTTGTGTAATATATATATATATATATATATATATTACACAAAACAAAAAAAATATATAAATATATATATATATATATATATATATATATATTTTAATACCTACTAGCACGAAATGTGACCTCCCGCCCACCTGATGGTAGGTGGCGCTCAAGATCCATCCAAGAGAATGTTAGCAACTGGAATCAGACACTCATGACTGACATCAGTTCCTAACACTATGCCGGCTTGACTATGCATGACGTCGATTCGAGCCTGATCCTGAAACGTGTGGATACACTCTACAGGGTTTATTGGCACGAACGGTGGATACTTCTCCCCCTCGGCATTCTGGGCAAATTACCACTATCAGTCCGCCTCCCAGGTGTGTATGACATAGGTATGTAACATTTTCATTACGACCGTAATTCCTAGTGTCAAAAACGTTAAGACTGTAGGTCTGGTCCATAAGTTTAGGGTCGCTTAGTGAGCTATGGAAAGAGTTATGCTCAGGATTTCTCTAAAGGATAAAGTCATAAACGTTGACATCCATTAGAGAATCAAAGTTACTGACATAGCTTTTAAAATTAGTGTCGTAAAACCGATAAACGATGGAGTAGACAGGTTCTAGAGTGGAGACCACGTACTGGAAGACACAGAGTGGGACTACCGCCGCTAGATGGACAGATGACCTGAGGAAGGTCGCTGGTGGGGAATGGATGAAGGTGGCAGAAGATCGTATGAAGTGGCTAGCCTTGGGGGAGGCCTACATCCAGCACTGGAGAGACACAGGCTCATTATGATGATGAATATTTTTTGAGGCAAGATGGTCATCGAGTGTTATTGTTAAGAAGCTTGGATCTTCTTTCCAATTGCAATTTAATAATAATAATAATAATAAAATTTTGTATTGCACACAAAATATAAAATATAAAAACATATACATAGGCGAGCATAATACCATAAAGGTATTCTCTACCAGCTAACCTTAGGGAGAGTGAGAGAAGAATATTATGGGTGCAGAGTCAGAAAAATTAACACAAAAAGATCAAAATATTATAATAAGTAAAAAGCACGTTGGGTGTTGTAAAAAAAAAAGGAAAGGGCAAGGAATGCTATCGGAATGGCGCGCTGTTTAGAGAAAATGCAATCATATAGAATAGGGATTTTGTCGCAGCCGGGAGCGCGGTTAGACAAAAACTTGTATTATCATTATTATCATTGACTTAATATAATACGGCTTTCAGTTCAATTTAAAAAAAAAATAATTTCAACGAAACTGTTAGTCAGTACCTACAATATAAAAATACAAAAGTAACAACAATATAAATCTCTTGTCTGTACACTAGTTCATCCTGTGATATGAGGACTAGATTTAATAAAGATGATATTTAATTATTTTTTTAAACAATAAAATATGTTAGAAGACAAACCGGTTAACAATAATAAAATATTAAATAATATATCGCCGGGTTAGAACAAAAACCAATTAAGTTTGACATTTTTGCACAAAAATATTATTATTATTATTTAGACTCGGAGGTACCGGGTTCGATTCCTGATCGGTACACAATACATTATTTAATTTATTTGTGATATTTCTCGAGTTTGGTACGATGGAGCTATCGTCGAGCTTGCCACTTGCTAAAATTGAACCAGATTCGTTACGAAAAAATAGGACGTAGTTTTTGACCCCATACGGTAGTGAAATAACTATATTTTTTTTTGTTGATTTTTGTGTTCTCTTCTCCGGATGGATAATGAATGAGGTGATAGGGAAGGCAAAAGGTCTAGCCCATACAGACAAGTCTGACGTAATATATCTTTTTTTCTTATGAGTTAATGAGGTTATCATCAATTTCCAGATCCTATATTTCCAGTCACTATAGTCCATATAGTCATTATAGTCGAAACACGTCGGATATGGGAGTTCACAGCGCGGGAAATCCGCAAAAAATAAACTGCAACTTGTGCCCCATATTTAAAATTCCAATTTAACGTTTTCCATAATTATTCACATTGCAGCATATTATTAAACAAAACAACTCCACTTTTGACTAACAATATCCACAGTAAATGAATTTTAAAAACAAAAACTTGCCTTGACATGTCCGCGCTAAATGGCGCGAAGCATCTCATCTATATAGGTATATTTTGTATTTGTATTTGTATTAATTACCTTTTAGACAAATGTCTTTGCATCCTTATATTATTTTTATTTAATCTATTTTTCCGGGTCATTGAATGTTATTCAATGACTTATTATTCAGGGAACGATTGTTGGTGCGAACTGTCAACAAAAAAATTCGCGAGGCGTTAGGTTTATACATAGACTTATATTTAGACAGGCACTTTTAAGAAAATTCCGATTTTTATGGTCCGGTTTCGATTCCTGAATATTTTTTTTTTTTTTCGAATTTGGTACGCTAGTCATCGACGATCTTGCCACTTGACATGATGGGCCTATAGTAAAGTTGGTTAAACGCTAACCTGCTGTAAAAGCGTGGTTTCTGTCCACCTCGGAAGGGATATAGTCATGATATTACTTTTTTTTAAACAATTGCTAAATAATCATTTTGTTATAAAAGGAATAAAATAAAACTACAAACTACATAATAATAAAAATGCAATTAAATATAAAACTAAAAACTAAAACCAAACTAAAAATATATATAAAGGAATAATATAATAAAATAACAATATTAAAAATTGCAAAATGGGCGAAGTCTCACGGATATTGGCAGCATTGCCGCGTTGAATGGCAATTACTTATTTTTAAACTGGCAATTTTAAAACATTTTTTTTATTTTTTTTATAATTAAAAGGGTCACGTAAAAAAGTATATTTAACAGCTCCAATAGGAATGTTCTTAGAAAAAATCAAACTTTAAACACAACTAGGTTGACTTTACCTTTTTATGATTGTTGTTTTTATTATTTTAAGATTGAAAATTTTTTTTTCTTTAAGTACCTACGTAAGTGTAGATAAGAACATCATTGTTGTGATACGCAATAAATTTTGGACCAGCGATTGTCCAAATCAATTATTATCGATGGGCTGGTATTTTTATAATATTATATGTCAATGGTTTAAAGGAATGGCTGTCATTTATTTACTTGTTCAAATTCTTTATCCCGAATACGGATTATTAATTGATCGAGATCCTGATTCGTCCGGGCGAGTCGGTTCACAGGACTTTAATAATTATTATTATTTAATCATGTAATTATTTTGCATTCAACACGTTCATTTATTAATTAGAATAGTTTATAAATTATTAATTTTGAACATATTTATTACTATTATTTGTTCCTAATAATACATACAAGTTTACCTAAATTACATTTGCAACATCTTTGCATAAAAAATATTAAAGGGGATCGGACCAAATGCGGAACATGTTTCTTTTAAAATTATTGTAATGGAAAGCCAAAAAATAAAGAGATCTTCATTTAAATAGTCATTTAGTTTTCAGGCGATTTATTTCTTTGAGAATAGTCTTTTTTTTATATATATTTTTTTTTTCTTTCTACGCGTAATATACCTATGTAATTGTTTAATCTTCGAAGCATTCTTAGTTTACTGAGAATTCCGATTTATTTAATACAGTGGCAACACTACAGTTTCCTTTTATTTTGTTTGTGTTCTCTTGAAGGAAAAGGGTCTAGCCCATACATCTAAGTCTGACGTAACATCTTTCTTTCTTATGAGTTAATGAGGTTATCATCAAATTCCAGATGATGCATAATTTATTGTTTTTCTTGGAGTTATTCGCGGCATTATAGCCCAAACACATCGGGTATATTATGGGAGTTCATAGCGCGGAAAAACCGCAAAAAATAAACTGCAACTTGTGTGCCATATATAAAGTCCAATTTATCGTTTTCCATAATTATTCACATTGTAGCACATTATTAAACAAAACAACACCACTTTTGACTAATTTACAAAACAAAAACTTGCACTTGACATGTCCATGCGACATGTGACAGGTTCATGCGTCAAATATTCGGAATTCTAATAATATAATAAAATTCTTTAGTTCGTTTTTGATAATATTATGAAAAATCTAACCGATTTACTAAATAATTTTTTTTAATTCTCCTTTTAGACGTTTTAAATTTTATCAGGTAATCGCTCGCCATTGTTCTTAGTGCGTGATGAGGTGATTCATTTTGTCTGGTTAAATTGGGACGAACCCGATTTGCTTTGTATGGTAACTTTTTAATTTTTACCGCCAAATTCTATTGATTGGCATTATAAAGTGTTGATTGATTATTTTTATACACATTTTTATATAAATTTATATTCATGGCGCGTCGTGTGAATGGAATTTAAACAATTATTGTTTTAATTAGTTTTTGGCATCGTACACATTTACATACAAACTATCTTTATACCTATTTCTGTGGTGTCAAGGAAAAAGGGGATAAGTCAAAACTTGAACTTTTCACTAGAGGCAAATTAAGAAAACAACTCATTTTTATAATTAGAATAATGTAATTTACGTTATGTTAAATTTCATTAGTGGCATACTTTAGGTACGAGTCGACTCATCTCACTATGCATAACTGAATTATTGGCGGTAAAAGCGCGATACTGAGATAACTCGATTGAACTCTTTTTACTTATTTATACATTTTAATGTTACGACTAGCCCCTTTATATACGTAGGGGTGTAAAATAAACTGTACAGTTTATAGACTTATCTCCTTATTGCATTGACGCATATGAATGTTTTGAACCGACAGGTGCAGAAAACTAATTTTAAAATTTTTCGACTCATCTCCTTTTTCCTTGACACCACAGATTTATCTAAACTTAGAGCTAAATAATATCTACATATGTTATATAGAAAAAAGATAAATTAAGATAGGGCTAATAATAACTTTTCACAGAAATAGATATTGAATCATAGATAAATACTAAAAATTGAGTTGTCAAAGTGGCTGACGTAAAAGGTCTGGAGACAGGATTTTTTTTTTTTTTTTTTTTTTTTTTTTTTTTTTTTTTTTTTTTTTTTTACATCAGGAAATCCCTACCGGATACCCCCCCCCCCGAGTCGGGGGACAGGGGGGAGGTTATGTCGGTGTTCTTAGGGCGATAACTTAGTTTATTTTTAAATAGGTTTAGTTTATAATATAATTTTATTTAAGTAGTTTGTAATTATTATTTTAATTTTTTCAAACATTGAGTGGACTATAACAAAAATTATGGTGAGATAGTGAAAGAACATCATCACCATCACGATCGTATCCCTTGCGGGGTGGTCAGAAACCACGCTTATAAAGAAGCGGATTTAGCCAGCTTTACTATAGGCCAATCATGACAAGTGGCAAGCTCGTCCAAGTCTCTAGCGTACCAAACTCGAGAAATATCACAAATAAATTTGATATTAATCAAATTTATTTATTTAAATTATTAAATATTATTTTGTCCCGACCAAGAATCGAACCCGGTACCTCTGAGTATAATTCCACGGACTTAACCGCTAGACCACGGAGGCTGCTTAATTAAGTAGTTTATATATATATTTTTTTATTTTGTAAACATTGAACTATAACAAAAAGTATGGTGAGATAGTGAAAAGGCAAATTAACAATAACAATAGAACATTTAGATAGATCGATTTAAAGCTTTGAAAAGTAGGAGCTGGGGTAGTACATGATAATATATCAATATATGAGCAATTTCTATTAAAATGTTCTCCAGATGAAAACAGTTAACTATTAGATATAAACGGGATGTTAAACTTCTCGTCTTCTGCTAACAGCTTACAATTTGAACCTTATTCTTCCACTAGCAGAAATAGAATCATTCAAAATAATTAAAATAATGACGTGTCACAAATGCCTTTACAAAGTACAAACTGCCAAAGTCCGTGGAATTAGACTCGGAGGTACCAGGTTCAATTCCTGGTCGGGACACAAACACATTTATTATTATAAATAAATACATTTAATTAATAATTAATTTATTTGTGATATCTGGTGGTAATTTGCCCAGTCTGCCGGGGCAGGGAAGTATCCACCGTTTATGTCTATAAACCATTGTAGAGTGTATCCACACGTATCATGCCCAGTCAAGCCGGCATAGTGTTAGGGACTGATGTCAGTCATGAGTGTCTGATTCCAGTTGCTAACGTACATGGACCTTGCGCGCCACTTACAATCAGGTGGGCGCAAGGTACATGTCCTGCTAATAAAAAGTAAAAAAAAAATATAATTATTTTGATGCCTGAATATTTATTGTTATTATTAAGGAAAGCTATTCCTAATAAAATAACTTGCATCACCATCAAAAATTCAAACTGTAGGCATATTAATCAAATGTAGATGTGGCAATAATTTCGAATACAAGGTTGAGGGCAATCCTAATAAAAAGGGGATAGATAATATAAAATATCTCAAACTGACGGACCCAAGTCTATTTATTATTTACCAATTGTATAAATTATTGAATAGAATACCCTCGACTGTATAAAAATGCACTCTTCTTGACCCCTCAAATGTTCTTCGGGGGTCATTTTACGATCTCGGCCGAAACATCTCGATTCTAGTTTTTTCACCAAATCGATCCCGCTGGCTACAGGTTTTGACCGCATGTATACTCATAGGGTTGGCACTTATAAATAATAATAAAAAGTATCATTACGACCGTATCCCTTGTAGTCAGATTTCAAGCTTTTTTTTTTTTAAAGATTCACATTCAGCCAACTCTAATATATATACTATAGGCCCATCATGTCAAGTGGCAAGCTCGTCGATGTCTTTAGCGTACCAAACTCGAGAAATATCACAAATAAATTAAATATTAATCAAATTTATTTATTTAAAATTATAAATATTATTGTATCCCGACAAGAAATCGAACCCGTACCTAAGAGTCTAAACCCACGGACTTTACGTTTAAACTTAAATTTATTTCGTGAGTATGTATGTATGTATGTGTATGTATGTATGTAGGTACATTAGATGTATAATTGTTTTAAGTTTAAGTGTGCATATGCTTTTCTTTTGTAGTTCATATTTTTGTAATGTGTGGTAACTTTTAATTGCTTGTTGTCATTAACGTATTTAATTTATTGTATTAGATGTAAGTTACCCAAACAAAATAAAACAAATTAAATTAATAAAACATAAATGGGACCATAATGGGGGTCAAGCGCTAAGTAGTTCTTTAAAGAACTGTCTAAGCGGCTGGTTAACGCTGTATGTGACAAGAGTGCTGGCAGTTTTTTCGCTCAGCAAATCAGCATCGCTGTGCAGCGGGGGAACGCTGCGAATGTTCTTGGCACACTGCCACATCATCAAGTCAAGGGTGAAGATTTTTATATATAGCTTAGATTTCAGTTTTATTTTTAATTTAGTTTATATATTTTTATTGGCTTAATTTTTATTTTTATTTAAATCATTGTACTGTTTTGTATTTTTAATAAATACAAATTGAAATGATATGTGTACATAAAAAATATGCAGAAGTTACGCAAGCGATCCGAGACAGTATTTGTCTGCCAACCCTAGTGATGGCTAATTTATTGCAGAAGTTAGTTTGATCCCTTAGACCCGAATGTTTGTAATAAGACTGGAGTTTGGGCATCAGAAGCATCTGCCGGATTGTTTCTCAATAATCTTCAGATGGTTTCAAATTCGATTCAATATTTTATGATGTACATATATTTTGTATATTCACCTATGTAACACACGTAATATTTTTCTATGTCAGTATTATTAATCGCTACACTGTCTCGTCTTGGTATATCGTCGGAGGCCCTGGCGTAGTTTTCTCAATATCTACACGGTCGGCAGCAGCAGGTTCGAGTTGATCAGGTGTCATCAGAGTGGGGGGACTTGGACACGGGCGTCCCACAAGGTGGCATTCTCTCCCCTTTGTTGTTTTCAGTTTTCATTAATGCCATCACCTCTCAACTTCATTGTGACTACCACCTGTATGCGGATGATTTGCAGCTCTATGTGCGGTCAGATATCAACACTGTCAATAGTGCAATAGCTTGGCTAAACTCGGATCTTTGTAATATATACTCTTGGTCAAGACGCTTTGGGGTTGTTGTCAATCCGAGCAAATGTCAGTCGATCATAATAGGAAGCTCGCGGCTGTTGAGCAAAGTTGATACTAGCAGTATTGACCTTGTTCGGTTTGACAACGTCCCAATTGCGTATTGCAGTGAGGTGAAGAATCTAGGTGTTTACCTAGATTCTAATCTAAGCTGGACAAACCAAGTCACCAGAACCAGTGGTAAAATATTTTCTTCTTTGCACTCTCTAAATAAACTTAAAAACTTTCTGCCGTTAAAAGCTAAAATAACCCTTGTCCAAAGCCTTCTTCTTCCTCTCCTCGACTATGGTGACGTGTGCAGCATTGATATGTCGGAGATGTTGCTCAACAAAATGGACCGTTTACTAAATGCATGTATCCGGTTCATCTATTGCTTACGTAAATATGATCACATCTCCGAGTATCGTGCTAGGTTGAAGTGGCTGCCAATTCGCTGTCGCAGGAATCTTAGAGTCCTCTGTCTCCTTTACTCTGTTTTAAATGAGCCTGCGACACCGAAATACCTCAAGGACAAATTCGCCTATCTCTCTTCTTTTCATGATAAATCTCTCCGATCTTCTCACAACTCACTTCTTTCCGTTCCATCTCATCATTCCGGATTTGTTTCGAATTCCTTTGCGGTTGTTGCTACAAATCTGTGGAACAATCTACCTATTACCATAAGGCAGGCATCTACCAGATCATCATTTAAAAAGCTGGTCTACTCAAATTTTCTAAATAGCTCCCAACAAAATTTGTAAGTTTTATATGTATGTTTATTATTGTGTATGTATTAGTATTTAGTATATTTATAAGTAGATTATATATAAGTAAGTTTATTATCTAAGTATTTATATCTAATTGATGTGTCACTTATACTTTCCTTGCACCTACAGTTGTTCTAATTAGTCCCAAAGGTTTGGCTGTCAGAGAATGTCTACGGGCATTAAGTTCGCCTTTTGTACTTTGTGCATTAAAGTTTTGAAATAAATAAATGTTATTTATTACTCGTATAATGTTATATTTTTAATTATTCGTTGTAGTAAGTGTATTGTAGTTCGCATATTATTGTGTACATAAGTATATATTTCCCGTTTACGTAGTGTATGTATATAATTAGTTATCTAGTCTATGTAGACTTTTATGTAGTTTTTTTTTATTTATGTAGTTTAAGTATTATTTTTTTATGATGTTTATCGTATATTTAATTTAACTAGTACCTACTAATAGTGATTTAATTTTTTTTTTAATTTTTTATTTTGCCTTGCCTAAACTCGTACATACGCCTTTTGTATTAAACAATAAAGTTTTTAATATTGTAAAAGTTATAATATTAACAACAATTAATAGATGGTAGGCAGACTGATTTGCCCAGTGTGCCGGGGCGGGGAAGTATCCACCATTAGTGCTGATAAACCCAGTAAAGTGTATCCACACGTTTCGGGATCAGGCTCAAATTCACAATAGTCCACGTTAACAAAAAAAACAAACAAACAATAAACTAAACGGCTATCGGAATGGAATTGTAATCCGATATCCGGCCATCCGGAAGTCGGGCCAAAGCTTATCGTTCCGACAATTGTCTGATATAGCCATTGTCTTAACCCGAATGTCTTCTAAAAATGCATCTGATATGACCCGACTCCGAAGGTTATGTCTCATAAAATGTCTACAGGCCTTATTCTTGAAAGCTATTAGGTACGATTTAAATTACACGTCGAATCGAGATTGAATCGAGAACAAATTCGATTTTAGATAGCGCCACGATGTGCGACGTAACGGAACTACAAGTACCTACAAGAAGTTTTATAAAAATTTAAAACTAGGTATATATTTATTACCCACTTTTTTTTTTTTTTAAATACTTCATTGCACTAAAATTGTACATAGGCGGGCTTAATGGCCAGGCATTTTCTAACAACCAACCTTTGGGAGTTGAACTTGCAATTTTACAGTTTTATTTTCGATCAATAAAAGTCAGTCCTTTGCCTATATTTACATTGCTCGGTTTATTGCCACTTCCCTTTATATTTTGGATGTTTGCTTATTTGTCAGAAAACACACCGATATGCTTAAAAAGATTGGAGATGTCAGCGCTAGAAGTAGGAGAAACCCCTATGATCTTATTGTAGATATAAATTCTAAAAAAAAATAATGTAAATATATAAATTGCTTTATATGTGTACCTATATGAACTAATGATAAATAAAAAATAAATTAAATTATAAAAATAGATAGTTAACAATGTTTTTTTTAAATCAATTATTAATTTGGTTAAAAGAGAAGATATTTTATAATTTAAAATAATATTTTGAAAATTGTAATACCTAAAGTTTAAGCTGACAATATTTATATAGCTGTCTTTGGATATTTTTTTTTTTTTATTTTAATATTTTCTTACCAATGAACTTGGCAAATGTTGTTACGTGAAGTTAGTTTACTATAAGACCTGTAAATTAAGACTAACATTTATGCAAAAAAAAAATCTTTATCTCATCTAAATCTACAGTCTTGACCACTATACCACGATGTCAAGAATAGGTGTTCGTATACTTATCCCTAAACCACTCGAGAGAGTTCGGGTATGTTTTGGGGGGCATTAAGGATCATTCCCGGTCGTTTGATGGCACGTAATAGGTTGATCCCAGTTTATTCGTTTTCGAACCTGTGTGACGTCATTGATGGCCATTTTGTGGTCATTACGTGCATGTACCAATGAGAAAATATTTTCTTAAGTATTTCATAGTACTACTCGTATTATTTGACCGCCTCCGTGGTCTAGTGGTAACAAACGTTGCCGTGAACTCGGGAGGTCGTGGTTCGATTCCCACCGGGGGCAAATTGTACATTGTATAATTTGTCTCGGTCTGGGTGTTTATATGTATAATATGTATATATTTACAAAAAAAAGTATAATATGTAGTTTATCAGCCATCTAGTTTCCGTAACACAAGCCTCGTAGCTTACCACGGAAATTAGAAGGCGCTGTGTGACCTGTCTAGAAATATTTATTATTATTATTATTATTTGCAAGAAGCTTTGTCTCTCTGTCAATTTGTCTCGTTTAGGCCTAAATTGACACGATTTGCACGATGTTCAGACGATGTAATCCCATCCCACTCCTCTAACAGATATTCAGATTCGTATACTGTGTCTGCAGCCCGCCAGTGGAACAAGCTACCACTCGCTATTAGACACGCGCCGTCTGTCCACGTTTTTAAGCGCTTGGTCACTGCTTTATTTCTAGACAAACAGCAGTCGTTATCAGGCTAAAAATATACATATATTTGATATAATATCTATGTATATATATGTTTATTTATAAGTATATGTGTAATTTATGTAACAGTGTAAGTATCTATTAGTAGGTATGTAGTGTGTAGTATATTCTATATTGTTAAGCTTGATATCGGCACTACCCTTAATCTCACACTCTCCCAAAGGTTAGATGTTAGAAAATGCCTTGTAGGCATTAATCTTCGCCTTTGTACTCTTTATTGCACAAAATATTTTTTAATAATAATAATGTAATAAATACGCTTTTACGCACTAGTAGGCTGTGGGTGAGATACTCTAGTCGGGCCTACAAGGCTCTGCGTGTCCAATCCAATAATACCTTCAGAATGCTGATGGGACTGCCTCGACGCAGCAGTGCGGTATATGGACGGATTCCGGCTGTAAAAAGTGACAACGGCATTCTAAGGATGTTATCATCGCTGGATAGGAGTTGTAACAATGAATGTGTAAATCTGTAGATTGCTTAGGATAAATCATTACACAGTGTGTCGCCAGCGGCCAATGTTATTGAGGTCGTATCGCAGGGCTGTGTTGTGAAAGATTTTTATTTAATTTAAATTACTATTATTAACGATATATATATAATATGATATTTATTTATTTAAGAACTTTATTGCACAAAGCACAAAGACTTAATGCCCGTAGACATTCTTTGACAGCCAAACCTTAGGGACAAATTTGAACAAATATAGGTGCAATGAAAGTAACAGTAATTTACTATTATAGGATAATTCAACAAATATTATATACCTACTATATATGTATTATAATATCAATATACTAAATACTAATACATATACAAAATTGTACATAAACATGCACAAATACAACTTACTAACGTGGTTTAGAGCTATTCATATAGTGTGAATAGACCAGTTTTTTCAACGACAATCTGTTAGTTGCCTGCCTTATGTTTACTGGAAGATCATTCCATAATTTTGTGGCGGCTACTACGAAGGAGTTGGAAACAAATCCAGACAGACAGAAGGGAATCGTTTGCGGCAAACTGTACTTACTACGCCGGCAAACATAAACCATTTCTCCGCGCTAAAACTAGCAAACTGTGAACACTCCACTTCAAATATACGGAAGGGCGTACTAAAGTGATTCGCCTACTCAACTCAGTCGGCAGCAAACAGTTTGTCTAAAGGGAACACACAATTTCTTGACCCCATGATTCCATCATATATATATATATATATACGTTGTAGCGATAGCTATCAGAAGAAAATTAAACAGCAAAATTTTAAATATGTGAGCACGACACGTGAGCCTACTGCCTTCATAATATGGCTTTAATAATGCATAAAAAAGGCGGTGTAGCAATACTACGCCCAATTTCCAATAAGTATATTTCGGAAGGCTTAAATTTAGCCACGGTGATCGGATTCTGTATTCTAGGGCTTATTTTCCCCGTATCCAGTAAACGCACACTCGTTGGCCCTAAATCTACTGCCGCAACCGCTAGACCTGTGAGTGAATATTATTTAATATTGATTAAAAATTATCTTAATCAATCCAGTAAAGTATGGCAAACATCATCTGCTTAATATTTAAAAAAATACCGTACACAGGAGAGCCACTCTGAACGTACGAATAATGAAACTGCGCGAAAAAATGTGAGACGTGAAGACTGTCGTTTGAAGTAACTTTCCACCATTTGATTCTTATAAGCGACAATATCAGCTAGTGTAATAATACAACAAGAGGTTTTTTTTTCGCAAACAAGTGGTTCGTTTTCCGACTACGAAAGTATATTTTTTAAAATCTAATTAAGCAGTTTGTAATAAAATTAGCCCTGAGAATCCTTTGAGCATTTATCGCTATTCCTTGTAGTTTAGGATCTGGCCTTTGAAAGGCTATCTTGAAAAAAATAATCTGAATAGCCTATATAAATTAAACTAAAATCGGTTCACTAATATACGCTTGAAGATAACAAACAAAGACAAAATAAAAAACACGCGACAAAATAGACTATCTACACACCATTCATCTTGCTGGAACCACGCCAAGGTTATGCACGATGCCAAACGACCATAAATAGGCTCGACGCAAGTTCATAATTATTATTATTTATTTGTTAATTCGCGGTGCGGTGGTGGCTCGGTTGTAAGAACGCGTTCCTTATATCCTACAAAGGTCGGTTCAAACCCACCCGACCTGTACCAATGAGAAATTCACTTTTCTTACGTACATTTGTTATAGATTTACAACACCACCGTTCCCGTGCCCCGGAGAGCAGAGCCGTCGGTGCCGGTTCTACTAATACCAACTTGTGGAATCGTTAATGAGTTGTCATTAAAAATTGACATCATGTCCTCGCCAGCGTGGCGAGTGTAGGCCAAATTCTCCAGATATATGTTCTGGAAGACCCATCTCCAACAGTGAAGGTCTAGGACGCTGTGTTCTAGGGGTTGTAATGAAAAAAAAATAAAAAATACATTTAACAAAAACAATAAAATATTGAAGACATATACGAGATATTAGTACATGTCTATAAGTAAGTACATGTTGTCGGTCGCAAGCCCGAGACACCATTCTTCTCATCTCTTACCCTCACACGATGGACCCGGCACCCGCACGGTGAATCCATGGAATGCTTAGAAATTTGTCTTCAATAAACCTATGTATTAAAAAAAAAGAGACGAAATCGGATTGGTTCCGAACTTCCGACAAGTTCAAATATTTGTAATACCAGGGTAGGCATTCAGTAAAGATCTCGTGTAGCATAATTTTTTATCGCTTTACGGATCGTGTATGCCATATTTTTAATGCGTAAAACTGACTCTGAGCGCAAAACCGTCCAGTTTTCTGACAGAAATGATTGACAGATACCACCCATGCTCCACATTTTATCTTTAATTTTAGTTCCAGAAACCAAAAAAGCTATAATAATGCAATTTATAGATTTCCTAATATGGTTAATTGTTTTCTTTGCAATTAAAACCTAAATATTTATTCTTCAAGTCGATTGTTTTGTTCAGTTTTTCATGTGTCTTTCAGTCCCATTTATTAGTCATATTGATCATACTAAAAGGTTTTGTAATATGACAGTTAGAGACGTAAAACTTACTGTGACTAATTGGCTATTTCACCTTGACTATAATAGTTCGGTTTTCTGCTACTATAATTACTATAAACGGTAAAAAAACTTAAAATATTATTAAATTATTCGAAAAAATGCCCTACCTACAGAAAGTAAACAAAAATACGATAATTAATAAAAAAAATTGCAATAAAATAAATATTAAAATTAAAAACATGAAATATTATGAGCGTTATGTGTGTATGTGTGTGTATAGAAGTGTGTGTGTTAGTAAGTGTGTTTACTTTGTGAGTGTATGTATGTATTCTATTGTAATGTCTGCCTCCGTGGTCTAGCGGTTAAGTCCGTGGATTTAGACTCGGAGGTACCGGGTTCGATTCCTGGACGGGACACAAAATATTTATTAATGTACATTTAATAAATATTTATTTTATTTGTAATATTTCTCGAGTTTGGTACGCTGCAGACATCGACGAGACTGCCACTTGTCATGATTGGCCTATAGTAGGTTTCTGACTACCCCGAAAGGGAAACGGTCGTGATGATACTTTACTTCTGTAATGTCTGATTGACTATTGTGCAATTAAGATTTAAGGTTTGGTTTAGTTAGTTTAGTTTAGTTTAGTTAGTTTAGTTTAGTTTAGTTTAGTTAGTTTAGTTTAGTTTAGTTAGTTCGTTAGTTAGTTTAGTTTAGTTAGTTAGTTAGTTAGTTAGTTAGTTAGTTTAGTTAGTTATATTAGTTAGTTTAGTTTAGTTAGTTTAGTTAGTTTAGTTAGTTTAGTTAGTTTAGTTAGTTTAGTTAGTTTAGTTAGTTTAGTTAGTTTAGTTAGTTTAGTTAGTTTAATTAGTTTAGTTAGTTTAGTTAGTTTAGTTAGTTTAATTAGTTTAGTTAGTTTAGTTAGTTTAGTTAGTTTAGTTAGTTTAGTTAGTTTAGTTAGTTTAGTTAGTTTAGTTAGTTTAGTTAGTTTAGTTAGTTTAGTTAGTTAGTTTAGTTTAGTTTAGTTTAGTTTAGTTTAGTTTAGTTTAGTTTAGTTTAGTTTAGTTTAGTTAGTTAGTTAGTTTTAGTTCCAGAAACCAAAAAAGCTATAATAATGCAATTTATAGATTTCCTAATATGGTTAATTGTTTTCTTTGCAATTAAAACCTAAATATTTATTCTTCAAGTCGATTGTTTTGTTCAGTTTTTCATGTGTCTTTCAGTCCCATTTATTAGTCATATTGATCATACTAAAAGGTTTTGTAATATGACAGTTAGAGACGTAAAACTTACTGTGACTAATTGGCTATTTCACCTTGACTATAATAGTTCGGTTTTCTGCTACTATAATTACTATAAACGGTAAAAAAAACTTAAAATATTATTAAATCATTCGAAAAAATGCCCTACCTACAGAAAGTAAACAAAAATACGATAATTAATAAAAAAAAATTGCAATAAAATAAATATTAAAATTAAAAACATGAAATATTATGAGCGTTATGTGTGTATGTGTGTGTATAGAAGTGTGTGTGTTAGTAAGTGTGTTTACTTTGTGAGTGTATGTATGTATTCTATTGTAATGTCTGCCTCCGTGGTCTAGCGGTTAAGTCCGTGGATATAGACTCGGAGGTACCGGGTTCGATTCCTGGACGGGACACAAAATATTTATTAATGTACATTTAATAAATATTTAATTTATTTGTAATATTTCTCGAGTTTGGTACGCTGCAGACATCGACGAGACTGCCACTTGTCATGATTGGCCTATAGTAGGTTTCTGACTACCCCGAAAGGGAAACGGTCGTGATGATACTTTACTTCTGTAATGTCTGATTGACTATTGTGCAATTAAGATTTAAGATTTAAGGTTTGGTTTAGTTAGTTTAGTTTAGTTAGTTTAGTTTAGTTTAGTTTAGTTTAGTTTAGTTAAGTTTAGTTTAGTTTAGTTTAGTTTAGTTTAGTTTAGTTTAGTTTAGTTTAGTTTAGTTTAGTTTAGTTTAGTTTAGTTTAGTTTAGTTTAGTTTAGTTTAGTTTAGTTTAGTTTAGTTTAGTTTAGTTTAGTTTAGTTTAGTTTAGTTTAGTTTAGTTTAGTTTAGTTTAGTTTAGTTTAGTTTAGTTTAGTTTAGTTTAGTTTAGTTTAGCTTAGCTTAGCTTAGTTTAGTTTAGTTTAGTTTAGTTTAGTTTCGTTTCGTTTCGTTTCGTTTCGTTTCGTTTCGTTTCGTTTCGTTTCGTTTTGCTTTGTTTTGTTTTGTTTTGTTTTGTTTGGTTTTGTTTGGTTTGGTTTGGTTTGGTTTGGTTTGGTTTGGTTTAGTTTAGTTTAGTTTAAAACATTTATAAAAAACCCTTAAATAAATAGATTTATTGCGGCTGTAAAGAGGCTTTGTCAATAACTTATAAGTACTGTAACCTGCCCTTTGCAGTTACTTGATTTATCCAACGCCTGCGGTTGTATGTAGTTGCTTTTAATTATAACGGAGAGGATTCTACGGAACTCATTTTTCTTTATTGAAAATGCATAAAACTTTTTTTATACTTTATATTTTAGAAATAATTACATATCTATATAAAACTATTTGATGCAAGAGCAAAAAACCACACTAAAACCACTTAGTTTAGTTAGTTTAGTTTAGTTAGTTAGTTTAGTTTAGTTTAGTTAGTTAGTTAGTTTAGTTAGTTAGTTAATTAGTTAGTTAGTTTAGTTAGTTAGTTAGTTAGTTAGTTTAGTTAGTTTAGTTAGTTAGTTTAGTTAGTTTAGTTAGTTTAGTTAGTTAGTTAGTTAAGTTTAGTTTAGTTAGTTTTTTTAGTTAGTTAGTTTAGTTAGTTTAGTTAGTTTAGTTAGTTTAGTTAGTTTAGTTAGTTTAGTTATTTTAGTTAGTTTAGTTAGTTAGTTAGTTTAGTTAGTTAGTTTAGTTTAGTTTAGTTTAGTTTAGTTTAGTTTAGTTTAGTTTAGTTTAGTTAGTTTAGTTTAGTTTAGTTTAGTTTAGTTTAGTTTAGTTTAGTTTAGTTTAGTTTAGTTTAGTTTAGTTTAGTTTAGTTTAGTTTAGTTTAGTTTAGTTTAGTTTAGTTTAGTTAGTTTAGTTAGTTTAGTTAGTTTAGTTAGTTTAGTTAGTTTAGTTAGTTTAGTTAGTTTAGTTAGTTTAGTTAGTTTAGTTAGTTAGTTAGTTAGTTTAGTTAGTTCGTTAGTTTAGTTAGTTTAGTTAGTTGTTCAGTTTGGTTCAGTTTTGTTCAGTTTTGTTCAGTTTGGTTCAGTTTGGTTCAGTTTGGTTCAGTTTGGTTCAGTTTGGTTCAGTTTGGTTCAGTTTGGTTCAGTTTGGTTCAGTTTGGTTCAGTTTGGTTCAGCTTTGTTCAGTTTTGTTCAGTTTTGTTCAGTTTGGTTCAGTTTGGTTCAGTTTAGTTCAGTTTAGTTCAGTTTAGTTCAGTTTAGTTCAGTTTAGTTCGGTTCGGTTCGTTTCGTTTCGTTTCGTTTCGTTTCGTTTCGTTTCGTTTCGTTTCGTTTCGTTTCGTTTCGTTTCGTTTCGTTTCGTTTTGCTTTGTTTTGTTTTGTTTTGTTTTGTTTGGTTTTGTTTGGTTTGGTTTGGTTTGGTTTGGTTTGGTTTGGTTTAGTTTAGTTTAGTTTAAAACATTTATAAAAAACCCTTAAATAAATAGATTTATTGCGGCTGTAAAGAGGCTTTGTCAATAACTTATAAGTACTGTAACCTGCCCTTTGCAGTTACTTAATTTATCCAACGCCTGCGGTTGGATGTAGTTGCTTTTAATTATAACGGAGAGGATTCTACGGAACTCCTTTTTCTTTATTGAAAATGCATAAAACTTTTTTTATACTTTTTATTTTAGAAATAATTACATATCTATAAAAACTATTTGATGCAAGAGCAAAAAACCACACTAAAATTACCTTGCACAAACACTATTATGCGGTAGACTTTAACTAATTATTATTTTAATCCTAATCTTTATAAAAATACTCGCTCTGTCGACCTCTCGGTCCGAGCTCCCCCGATCTTCTTTTCTTTTTTTCTTTTTCTTCTTTAAAACAAAAACCCATCAACCCTGTCATTGTCGTATATTGACAATACTATTCTTTCTTAAAATGCCAATAAAACTCTGTAACCTACATGTACCCGTTACAGTACCTAATAAATAAATGATTAAAAATATGTCATATAACTTAACTAAATAATACAAATTATTACTAATTATTGTAGCAGCTGTAAAGAGGCCTTGTCAATAATTTGAAAGTACCTAATAAATAATTTATTAAAAATATGTCAATGTACTTAACTAAAGGTACATCGCGACGTCAACGGATCCTAGAAGCATCTTCAGGATATTGCTTCCACTTTCGCACGGCCCCCGGAGGGAAGTCTACTATCTTGGACAAGAACTAAAGTAGACAAATCTAGGAGACTAGATTCGTAAGCCACAAGGGTGGTGTTGCACTAGGAAGAGCGCCCAGCAAAGCTGCGTTGAATCATCGGCGGGTTGTTTCCCGCTGAGATCCTGCCAGGGACATCCGCGCCTGGATGATTTCGCTGTCTGTCTGTATGTGACCTTGAAACCTCATTTAAGCCCGTTTATGTTATATTAGGTTAATATTTATATTATTTTAACTAGTGTAATCATAATATAATTTAATATATATACTTCACACATCCACACTAAACACACACTCTACAGAAAACACTTCTAAGTATTTGTCTATAGTTTTTTTTACTGAAACTGCAAAAGTTGTCTAGCGAAGGTCCGAGTAAGTCAATGGTTAAGGGTCTGATTGTGTCCAGTTATAAATTGGGCGAGGGTCACCGGCCGATTGCCGAATTATGTAAAGTGTCCACCCATTATGGTGCACTTATACAGATAGATTTTGTAGCAAGACCAAGGAGTTTAGATACTAGAAGGGAAAAATGTAATATTTATATTTTTTAAGGAAGTTTTTTTATTTTATTGCACTTTTTACAATATGTCGGAAGTACAAAAGCAAAGAGCCTTTAAATGTATTCTGAAATGATTATTTTATTATACGCATTTAATTTTAAAACCATTCCTTGCTCTTTAATGCCGAATCGGTTGAGCAGTTTTCGAGTTTTGCGCTTAGGAACATTCATTTTTATTTATATAGATTATCCCATCCTTGAATAACCAATAATGTTTTTTGCTATTTCAATAAATATAGAAATTACTATAATAACCTACTTTATGGAGTCGTGTACTTATACTCGCACATCTATTTCTTAGATTGCATATAATAGTTTTTCTTGTCTTTAAGTACAGATTGATCAATTCTTTATTGCGCAGTAGGTTAATAAAACAAATGTAGCCAAAGAGATGAAATATAAGATATTGATGGACATTGGTTGTTTTCATACAAAAAAAATATTATTTTTTTGCCATCTAATTCGTTGTTTTACACTTTCGTAGCAGTTTGTCATATTATCAGTAAAACAACAAAAAAAAAAAGTTTTTTTTTTATCTTTTTTAGTGCACGTCGAACACGACCATAACCAGAAAATGCACTGTCATATATTAATTAATTTCGTCAGACACTCCACACTTCTGACACTGCCAGAAAACGAGAAGATAACGAGAAAAAACATTTTGCTGTCGAAGGAACCGAAGCCAGTTACGCTAGTCCGACCAAATTCGTTCCACCACCAACAATAGCGTCCATGGTGTGCATGCCGCTGATGGAACGGGTGGCGTGCCATCAAGACGCACACTAATTCTTTGGGAGGTCACATCCCTTAGCAATGAGGAAACACGACGCAAAGAGGAGGATATGAATCAATTCTGTGAACAAACTCGCTTTAATTAGTGGTCTAGTGGTAACAAACGTTGCCGTGAACTCGGGAGGTCGTGGGTTCGATTCCCACCGGGGGCAAGTTGTACATTGTATAATTTACCTCGGTCTGGGTGTTTATATGTATAATATGTATATATTTACAAAAAAAAAAAAGTATAATATGTAGTTTATCAACCATCTAGTTTCCGTAACACAAGCCTCTTAGCTTACCACGGAAACTAGATGGCGCTGTGTGACCTGTCTGGAAATATTTATTTATTTAATTATCATACCATTTGGCATCTAATCCCGTCTTGTTATATATGTGCATTTACCATACACACTTTTACAGTTACACATTTAGAGTCAGCCGCGAGCCTTAAACGAAACAAATAGGTGGGGATCAAATATTAATCACTATTTCATCGCATTTGCAGTCGAAACGATGGGTCCTGAGGAGGCTCTGGCGTTCTCTCGTGGGCTTGGGGAAAAACTTCGCTTGGCGACGGGTGACTCTTTAAGTAGAGAATATTTTGCTCAAAGGGTCAGCCTCGCCGTTCAACGAGGGAATGCAGAGTGTCCTCGGCACACTACGCCAATCGGACGGTTATAATTTTAATTTTTAATTTTTTAATGTAGTTTTAATTATTGTGTTTTAAGAATGTTATTATTTATATTATGTTAGGTTTTCTTTTTAATTATTTAATATTGTAATTCTTTTATATTACTTTGAATAAAATAATATAGAATATAAATAGGTACTATTTTTTTAAGAATCAATATCTTTTGGTGGCAGTATATATAGATATAGTTTGTGCCACGTGCGCGTTACTGCGGTCGAAATATTGAGGGCACTTTTATTATTATTACAATTACCTATACACTGGATATTTATATTAATATGATTAGGTATACCTACTACACAACCCGTTTGGCCAGGGAGGCCAGAGGACAAATTATTTATTAATTTTCAAAGTTTTTTTTTTTAATGAAGCGAATTCACATTTAGCTAAGTTATCTATAACTATAGCCCATTATGACAAGTGGCAAGCTCGTCGATGTCGCTAGCGTACTAAACTCGAGAAACCAGGAATTAACCGCTAGACCACGGAGGCAGAACAAGCTTATACATACATTAAATTACCAACCTAACTCTCAAAAGATGTAAAGAAAGACAAAATTAAATAAAAACTCCACACCCCAGAAAAATAAGTCAGAAAATATTAAAAGGCAACTTTGGACGGAAAATTCAAATGAGAACATAATCTTATTAGAATATAATAAGGTACAGATGTTTTTCCAATAAGATTTGTTAAGAAAATGTTATCATTCTATCGTCTACCCTCGATTTTTTTCTCCAAAATTACCTAATCAAAATTTGCATAGCCTGTAGCGCCATCGACGCGTATTAGCTTTCTAAGATTAGGGGGTTTTCCCGCCCTTTGGAAAAACATTATGAATAATAATTATAGTAACAAAATCCAGATTACCTTGACGCAGGTTTTATTTTATTTATTTTAAAAATCTTAATACTGCTGGATATGGGCCTTCCAGAAGGCTGGCCAGACGGCTTGGCGAGGATATGATATCAATGTTTTAATGACAATTTATTAACGATTCCACAAGTTGGTATTAGTGGAACCGGGACCAACGGCTTAACGTGCTCTCCGAGGCACGGGAACGGTGATGTTGTAAATCTATGACAAATGTACGTAAGAAAAGTGTATTACCAATTAATACCAACATGTGGAATCGTTAATAAATTGTCATTTAAAATTGAGATTATTCCAGCCAAATTCACCAGATATATGTTCTGGAAGGCCCATCTCCAACAATGATGAATTATGAATGATTACGAGACAGTAGAAGAATATTATGTTTTATTATATGTTGGATGTGGGGAAAAATACATTCAATTATTGCCTCCGTGGTCTAGCGGTTAAGTCCGTGGATTTAGACTCGGAGGTACCAGGTTCGATTCCTGGTCGGGACACAATAATATTTATAACTGTAAATAAATACATTTAATTAATATTTAATTTATTTGTGATATTTCTCGAGTTTGGGACGCTGGAGACATCGACGAGCTTGCCACTTGTCATGATTGGCCTATAGTAAAGTTGGCTAAATGTGAATCCGCTTATTTATAAGCGTGGTTTCTGACGACCCTGAAAGGGACACGACCGTGATGATACTTTTTTACTTTAATTAGTATTATTTTAAAATGCTAAACAACGGCTATCGAACTTGAGTGTTCCCTATCGAATATTTGACGTCGTTGGTAGGTACCTGCGAATCTAATGTGGCTATTTAGAAGTTCCCACGGCCCGCTGACCCGATGTGTTCAATCTAAACTTTATATTGCCTACGCAAAGCTACATGCCAGTGATGCTAGATATATTTTATGCGTGCATGTCTGTTCAACGACTTGCTTTCATCGAGAAAATTGCCTGGACACATCAGACGCGTAGGTACAATCGCTAAAAAGTCCTCTGGACCACGTTAATAGTGAGTGTAAGGACTATTAGACCGCCTCCGTGGTCTAGTGGTAACAAACGTTGCCGTGAACTCGGGAGGTCGTGGGTTCGATTCCCACCGGGGGCAAGTTGTACATTGTATAATTTGTCTCGGTCTTGGTGTTTATATGTATAATATGTATATATTTACAAAAAAAAAAAGTATAATATGTAGTTTATCAACCATCTAGTTTCCGTAACACAAGCCTCGTAGCTTACCACGGAAATTAGATGGCGCTGTGTGACCTGTCTGGAAATATTTATTATAATATATTTATATTTATTATTTCCTTAAAATCCTACAAAGGTCGGTTCATGAACCAATGAGATATTACAGTACATTCATAATAGATTTACAACGCCTCGGAGAGCACGTTAAGCCGGCGGTCCGGGTTCTATTAATACCAACTTGTGGAATTGTTAATCGTCATTAATAAATTACATCGGATTCTCGCTGACCCGTCTGTCCAGCGTGGCGGGGGTAGGCCAAATTTTTCAGATATATGTTTTGGAAGGCCCATCTCTAACAGTGGAGGTCCAGGTCGCTGTGTTCCAGGGGCTGTACTAAATAACATAATAAATGAGAAGGCCCATTTTTCTTAGAGAAATGGGCCCAATAAAATGTTCTCGTGCCAAAATGATTTCTTTTTTATTTGATTTTTTTTTTGTATATATTGTGTTTTCATTATCTGTAATTAATTTTATTTATTTTACCTTAGCATAACGACAATTGACAAAAACTTTTTTTTACGTTAATAATTACATAGTTTCGATCGCGCCGATTTGAAATCCAATGTTTTATCTATAATAAAGTACCTGGTCATAAAAAAGAACCCAATCGTATAAATAGTGCTTTGTAACTATTTCATACACAAATTTTAACCAATTGACTATTTAATTAAATTATATTTTAATGCTGGGGTAAAAGAGATGTTCTAATCAAATTTAATAAAAACACAATTAATTGTTATGATTATTGAATTGTATTTAGTTGAGGCACGCTGTAAAAAAGTTGGGGCCTGGTTTTGGGCTATCTCTTTTAGCCTATCGAAATGTATCTATTAACTTACTAGGAAATAAATTTACGGTCATTTTAGCGATATATTAATCGTAGATTAGTTTTAGTAAAATAGACCAATCTTTAAAAAACTAGTTTCCAATCACCATTTACAATTACAATAAGCCCTTGTCTGTTTTCTTTAAAGATGTTGTAATGTAGTGTAGTATATGTATGTATGTACGTCGTTTTTGTAATATGTATACCCATTTATATATGTAATTTTATATTGTAGTTGTAAGTAAATATTGTAAGTATTTTTTTATTTTTTTCATATTTGTTGTTTATTTGCTAACCTTACCTCTTAGGTGTGATTGTCCCGTAGGTTGATTGGAAGAGAGTGCCTATAGGCATTATGTCCGCCTTCTATTTGATAACAATAAATTAAAAAAAAAATAGAAAAAAATCGGTTTAAATGTTTTAGCTATTATTATCGGTCTGAAATTTGGTATATGGAAGTGTAAATATGCCTCCACAGTCTAGCTAAGTCCGTGGGTTTAGACGCAGAGGTACCAGATTCGATTCTTTGTCGGGACACAATAATTTGTTTAATTTATTTGTGATAGTTCTAGAGTTTGGTACGCTAGAGACATCGACTGGCTTGCCACATAGTCATTATTATTATTAAATATTTATTGCACAAAATAAGTGTATAAAGGGCCAATAGGCTAAATGTTAATCGCGCTTCTCTAAAAAGGGATGTGGTTTAAGAATCACATGTCATATTAGATTTTATTTATTGAAAATCAAGATAAACATCCTCGCCAACCCGTCTGGCCAGGCGTGGCCAGTGAGACTCCAGATTTCAACTATTAATATTACATCTAAAAACTAAAACAAAACCAAATAAAATAAAGGAAAAAAAACTTATAAATAAACATTTAATAAATAAATAACAAATTTAATTTAGTATGACCCTCCCAAAAGGAATACTGTCGTGATAATACTTTATTCTGATAGACTTCACTTCTCAAAAGTCAAAGTCTCAGACTTAAATAATCTTTAAAAATGTTGTATTGTGCGAGCGAGAGGTATGCATAAGCGTTAAATCACTTTAACTCTTATACAAAGAGATCAATATCTAAAAGATAGAACGGACGTTTCGTTGTTATTTTCATAAAAATACTTTGTAACATTTGGTCTTCTCTTGTCGAAGAATAACGTTTATCACACTTCCAGCATGCCGATGGCATATTGTCCGTGAAACAACAAAATTAATTGGAAAGTGCAGTTCGAAAACTGCATGTTATGCTCGCCCTTCAAGCTCAAATCACAAGTCACGTCTAGCCTGATGTCATTGGAAATTTAAAAAATAAAAGAAACTGTTAAATTTGAGAAACAAGCAATGTATGATAGTTTTACGTTTCAACATTGTAAAATACTTATTAAAATTTTGGAAAACGTGTGGCGCCATCTAGTGTAGATTTTTAAAACTAAACATGTAGTCCGTATGTTGAGCAAATAGTTCCACGGCTGTCTAATAGATGGCGTATGGTGTTTCCTATTATGATTTTCGGAAACTTTTATCTACGATTCTTTTATGAAGGTCATTTCATTATTTGTAAATATGTTTGATAAAATAATTAATAAAAATCAATTAATTGTTTCAGATACTACGTGCAAGAAAATGGGTTTGTGATTTTAATTATTTTTATACTAAAAAAAAGGATTTTATACTTTGTTTACTTGGTATCTCTAATGACGTCACTGGACGACATTTTTTTTTTAAGTATTTAACAGGACAATATTTATCTCTACTTGGCAACTGCACGGTAAATTCATACACTATTAATTTTGACTTCTTGTGGGAATGGGAATGCTTGGTTTACTATGATACCCAACTTTTTTATATTAAAATAGTTACACCCGTATGTTGTGGTCGGAAAAATAAATAAATAGTAGTAGAGTCGCGTGTCATGCTAAGATAGCATTTGCACACAAGAACTCTGTTTATTCCGACCTTTACCAATATTCATATTTCCAATTTTGGCAATTTGTGGTGTGTTCTCTTAAAACCCACTAATTCTGCTGTCAGAGAATGTCTAGCATTAGGCTCGCCCCTTGTACATGTGCAATAAAGTTTTAAATAAATAAAAAAATGTAAAATAGTTGGGTAAACGACTTTATCAAGTGTGGCGACCTTAATGCCATAAATACCTAAAACATATTAATTCCATTATAATTCGACGAGGAAATGCGGCGAGTGATTTAAGCCCGGGTGGTAAGCCCTTAGTTTAGTTTATTTTGTAGAATAGTTTAAATTTTATAGGTTTTTTTTTAGTTTAGGTTTATTTATAATTAGTTTTTAATCTATTTTAGAATTGTTTTTCACATTATACCGTTAGTATTTTATTATTTAAATAATATTTTTAGTGTCTTATGGATGTAAAAACAACTCAAACATACATACATATCTTCACGCCAGCTCAATTGCGGGGTAGGCAGAGACATTTAAGCTATTTTAGCGAAATTCATCAACCTTTTTATATATGCCCTATTTTGTGTATTTAGTAGTAGCGTAAAGGCAGGATAAACAAACTTGCAAACAAATTGCCGTGGGGTCACATGTTGTGCTCCGATCATGACGTCATATCGTCTATGTCTATCCCTGGTTTCCAAAGAACATCTCTGCAAAATTTGTTGATAATCGGTTCAGTAGTTTAGACGTGAAGGCGAGACAAACAAATAGCTTCTTATATAACTTTGGATTATTTTAGCGCTTTTTTAGTCAAATTTTATTGTGTTTGTGTAATAAAACAATGCATTTCAAGCATCGTTGATTGTTAACCCTTCTGATTCTAATTAAACGGAGCTTCTTGAAGAAATTAGAAAGATAATTGGACATTGAAGATTAGGGTTAAAAAGTTTATTACGTCTTCAGAGAATAATTGACCGTGTAATCGCTGTTTAGTTAATTGCTGCAAGCTTTGATTTTCGTTTATTCCTAAATAAAAAAATATAACCCACTTACCTACACCTACCACACACCTAGTTTTTTTTTATTTAACGTGTCTTTAGGCGATTTATCTTAGTGTAAAAATAAGTCGGTGGTGGCTCGGTTGTAAAAATGCGTACCTTAAATGCTACAAAGGTCGGTTCAAACCCACTGGCATGTACCAATGAGAAATACACGTACATTTGTCATAGATTTACAACACCACCGATCCCATGCCTCGGAGAGCACGTTAAGCCGTCGGTCCGGTTCCATTAATGCCAACTTGTGGAATCTTTAATAAATTGTCATGAAATATTGACATCATATCCTCGTTAAGCCGCCTGGCCAGCGTGGCGAGTGTAGGCCAAATTCTCCAGTTCTGGAAGGCCCATCTCCAGCAGTGGAGGTCTAGGACGCTGTGTTCTAGGGGCTGTAATGAATGAATGAATGAAAAAAAATGGGATTTAAAAAGTAGGAACGTACGTTTTTTTTTATTTTTTACCAAAAAAATATCTCTATAAAATAATTAGCATATTCTTTATCTTCAAAATAGTAAAGCATCATCACGATATTATACCTTTCAGGGATAATCAGAATGCAAACTTTTTTTTAAGGACGATCACATCTAACCAACTTTAGTTTAAGCCTATCATAACAAGTGGCAAGACCGTCGATGTCTCTAGCGTAACAAACTCGAGAAATATCACAAATAAATTATTTTTTCCGGAACCTTGTACCTTCGCTTCTAAACCCACGGTTTCAATCGCTAAACCACAATAGGAGTTAGCTGTTAGTTAGTTGAAAAGTTAGTAATTAATAATTAGGTTGAATTGCCAGTTCACAAACGATACGCAGTGTGCTCAGGCCTTTCGTCTACATATAAGTGGCAGAAAGAAGAAGAAGTGTGACATTGGTAAAACACGGTCTTTATGAAGAACAATTTAGAAGACAAACATCTAAGCAAATGAGAGCCCTGAGTACAACAACCGTATCCCGACTGGTCTATAAACGACTCGCACGATTATAACTACAGCATCAACTGTGCGAGATATTTTGTTTTATAAAAAAACTGGTTTGTTAACTAACAATTTCCTACATTGTGTTCCCTAATTACTGAGGGTTGTGACCTCTCCAAGAATTGAGGTGCCTTGATGCCCGCCACCCGTTTCTGTTTTCGGCGGCATGCACTAGTGTCGTAGTGGAGCGGATTTAGTCAGACCGGGATTCGGCCTATCGATCTTTTCGCTTCTACCTTGGCAGTAACTTACAGATTTTTGAGTTTATCTATATTATATATATATATATTATAGTTTATCCTTTTCTAAAATGTGAATATATTGCAGTATCCAACGAAGACATATGGTGAATATGTGTAAAGCATAAATCTATATTTTATAAAATCGACACTTTTAGTAAGAACGAGTATATATATTTTCATATATTACATTTATTTTTAAGAGTAATTTGTGGAGCAAGTCATCGATTTGTCCTTGGTGTATCAGTTTTTTCATCCCACGAACGTCTTTAGAAATTTACGTTGTAACATAACAATTATTAAAAATTACAACTTACTACGTAAATCAATATAGTATATATAATAGTTGTGGTGGCTTAGTTTTCGCTTTCCTTAAAATCCTAAAAGAAACTCCGGCAAGTACCAATGAGAAATACACTTAGATTACGTACATTTGTCATAGATTTACAACACCACCGTTCCCGTGCTTTTGGAGAGTACGTAAAGGGTCGGTTCCGGTTCCACTAATACTAACTTGTGAAATCGTTAATGAATAGTCATTAAAAAATTATTGACATAAGGCCCTCGCCAACCCCTCCGACAAGCGTGGTGAGTGTAGGCGAAATAAAAAAAAAACGGGTGCGCCAATCTTTAACAGTGGAGGTCTAGAAATATTTGTTCTAGGGGCTGTGATGATAATGATGACGTAAACCAAAAATAAACAAATGACGTCGACAATTTATAGTGGACTAGAGTGAATGCAGGTTGTCATTAATTTACATTGAAATTACATTTTTGGATAAGACTTAGGGCTGGCCATTCATCACTTCTTTTAGATGTAGTCTTGTATGTGTATGGATATGGCGATTACTTAAGTAGATAAGTATCGTCGCAACTGTTGTCCTTCCGGGGTGGTCAGAAAACACGTTTTTAAAGAAGCGGGTTCACATTTAGCCAACTTTACTATATATAGACCCATCATGATAAGTTGAAAGGTCATCGATGTATCTAGCGTACCAAACTCGAGAAATATCAAAAATAAATTATTGTGATCAGGAATCGGACCAGTATCAGACCTTCGCGTCGAATCAATGGAAATAACCGCTAGACCACAGAGGCAGTTAAATAGATGAAGTGGTGATTTGACGGGACTCAACATATAGTAAAATAATTTTTACCATTTATTTTAAACCAGCGAAAACTCGCACGTTTTGTACGAGTTGCTCGGAGTGATTGGTACTCGGACGAAGTTTGCGAGACGTTCTCTTTGAGATGATACAATTTATATGTAAATTGAGATCCCGAGTCTCATACTAAATCTACCTGTCGCCTCTTAAGACGGATTACCCTCGGATTTGCTTTACCACGTTGTTTTGAAGTTTATATTGCTAAAGCCTCCTTTTTCAGTGCCCTGGGATATGCCAAGATTGTATAATTAGCTTGGTACACCTATACGTGTACATACATATACATCTGTCGCTCACTGAAGATGTGGAATTAATGCTCTCCCGGCCTGCTTCAAACGAAATGTTAAAAGTACATCAAATAAAGATGTGAAATGCTCTGCCAGCCAGTGTGTTTTCCCACCTGGAGTCCTTCAGTTCTTGTTAGGATGGCATAGTGGTAGAGACTAACATCAGTCCCTACTACTATTTCGGTCGAACAAGATGCTTTTACACTTCGCTTAGAGGACTCCAGGTTATAGAAGTGGAGAAACATACTCACTGGGAGAGCATTCCACATCTTTAGCGTGTGACAGATGTAAGAGTCTCCAAATTTATGAGTACGCGCAGGGATCGTGTTTTTTTTTAGTAGCACGACATGTGACCTTGCCCCTACCTGATGGTAAGTGGCGTGCGAGGTCCATGAATGTTAGCAACTGGAATCAGAAGCTCATGACTGACATCAGTACCTAACATTATGCCGGCTTGACTGGGCATGACGGCAATTCGAGCCTGATTCCGAAACGTGTGGATGCACTTTAATGAGTTTGTCAGCACGAACGGTGAATATTTCTCCGCCTCGCCAGACTGGGCAAATTACCACCATCAGTCCGCCTACCATCTATTTGTTGTTCTCGTTGAAAGTATGTGCCATTTGCAATTATGTCAATGCCAATTTTCACTTTCAAGGAGAACTAATATTGTAAGCTTGCCATGGTGATATTTACATAAAAATAACAGCGCTTGAAAGTCAGAAGCTTGTAGACTACGCTCAGAGAAACAACGCTAAGGCGAAGCTGCAGTGATTCAAATTTTGACACTGTGGTAGTCCACTATCCGAATCGCCCGCCTCTGCATGACATTGAGATCATCTGTGAGATACTTAGCGAAACCATCCCAGAGGTGAGAACAGAATTCCACGCATGACCTCTGACCTTTCCTAGATTCAGTGGTTTAGGTCTGAGCATATTTCGACCCCAAGTATGTTAAAGCACGGTGTTCTGAAGAGTAGAAGGAGGAGAATAAATAAGTTAAATATTATGTCAAATAAAGTACTTTCCCTAAGCTTTCGCGCCCTACTTGGTATCTCTAGGTACTTTATAAAGTACATAACTTCATTTAAACGGCCTCAAAGTTGCCATAAAAAGGATTTTCTCGTAAACCAAAACAAATCGCAACTTAATAAGTCTATTTTTACACGAAATTTAGTCAATGTTTTTTTTATAAGAATGAGGGTCGTGTGGCCATTATTTTAAATTTTGAGATGACAAGCTGGAACGAGGGATTTTTTAAAATGATTTAGGCACCCCTTGTACAATTTAAAGAACAATATTTTGAAAATAATCGCAGGTTAAACGATGATCTTTTAATTACGTGCATTATAGTAAAAAAAATTTTTTCACCTTTATATTTAAAAAAAAATACACTAGCTTATTTTTAAATATAGGTATTTTGTTTGATTTATTTATTTACGTAATTTTATTTTTTGTTTTTTATTAAATTAATGTTATTTGTTTTAACTGTATAAAATTGAAAACTAACGGCCGGTTGCAGAAAGGCTGATTATCTTTTGACTGCCTATGAGCCACGTCATTGGCTGAAATAGGCAAAGTCACAAGCATAACTACTACTCACATAGCGTATGTCAAAATGTTTTATTATTATATATTATTGTTTTTTTTTTGTAAGCGTTTGTTCATATTTTTATAATTAAATAATCATCATAGCCCTTAGAGCGCGGAGTCCTAGACAACCACTGTTGGAGATTTTGCCTTCCAGAAATTCCTGAAGAATTTGGCATTCAATCGCCACGCTGGCAGGACAATTTATTAACTATTCCACAAGTTGCTATTAGTTGAACCGGGTACGACGGCTTAACGTGCTAAATCTATCACAAATATGCGTAAAAAAAACTCATTGGTAAATGCGTGGGTTCGAAAATAAACTTTTAGTATTTTAAGGACAATTTAAATTAATATAGGTATATATGTATAAATATATATATATATAGAAAACCAAATAAAAATAAAAAGAAATAAAAAATAATCATTACAACTTTAACAAAACTAACGTTTAAATATAAAATAATAATTACAAACTAACTACTTAAATAAAACAAAAAGAACATTTAAATAAAATAAGAGAAACATTTAAATTAATTTAGTAAATTATAGCTTCAAAATAAAACAAACTAATAGTCAATTTTGGTCCATTGAAGCGCGGTAATAGGCTACGATAAATAAAGGCAAGTACACGCAGGTGCAATTGTGCCGCACTCCTGGGACTCGTCAATGTGAACCAGCCCTAACTCCTCGTCGCCAAAAAGGATTACGTTCTTTATTATTTTTATTACACTTACTATGTCTTGGAGATTTTAAATTTATACAGCATGTTGATATTAAATTTATAAAAAAAATACGTGTGCCACTCGGGGACTGCCGCGGTAAAGCTATTGCATAGCATTTTTTATCAACTTATGCAATTATAATTACTTATTTATTTTATTTATGCAGCATTTTTTTTTCTTTGATATAAATTCAAGTTTTTTATATTACTCGTGGACGCGGCCAAAAAGCACGCTGTCTCACCTAGCATTGTGTCTAAAAGAAATAGAACCAGTTATGAGCAGTTAGCAGATAGTCTACATGCATACATCTAGTCGCAGGCGCACAAACACTGTGCCGAATTCTGCCGAACTAAAACGACGTTAGGCGATGCACGGCTTTCAACGCCGCACCGCTGTGACGGTCGGAGTGGGGAGTGTAGTTGCCAGAGGGTTATGTCCGAAGCCGATCTAGTAAAATATAAGATACCTGGAAAAATGCAGGATAAAGGGACTCGGCAATATTAGGTCGTCCAATCGACTGGACTGCCGATGTCTTCGATAGTTCTGGAGCAGGCCTGATCCAGATACAATTCACTTCTTTATTCTTTCTCTTGCTCGTATGGCTGCGCAATTTAACTGAACGAACTTTATGTGGATTTGACCAATGATGTTAATACACTAGATTCGCAGCGATGCGTTGAAAGCGTGTCGCTTTAAATATGTCCACAGACATAATTCGCGCCAGTGTACATCTTGGTTCCGACGGTGCAACACGCGACACAAAAGTTATAAATATGGTGAAATGCACAGTGAAATCCTGTCATTCTCGTTCACAAACGCATCACAAAAAAAGTGGCATTACATTTCATAGGCAAGTTTTAATTTAGCTTGTTTAATTACAGTAATAAGACTTTAAAAATAAAAATGTTTTATCACGCCATATTTTATGGCCTGTGATACCAATAAATGATTTTTTATTTTCCCTAAAAGTGGGGAATATTAAAAAATTATCATGTGATTTAAAGAATGAAAAAAAAATTACTTTTAATTACATGTGGCAGTTCTTGTATTCAATATTTTCGTGTCGTGTCGAATATACCTTTAACATGAGTACTCCGGCATATATTTAAGTTGGCGCTGGTATATTTTGGTGGTTTTCGATTAAGTAATAACATACAAGTATAATAGTGATAACAAAAAAGACCTTAGTACAATGCTTGGTAACAGTTATTATAGTTTTTAAATTTTGTATTTGCGCCAACTTGAAAAAAGATGCTATTTAACACATACATGAGGCATTCTAGAAATCAGTATATTGATATTTTACTTACATGAGCCTCATCAAGACCTTTCATACGAGTACCATCACTACAAGTACATTTAGAGTTATACAACGGTATAATTTTGACATGTAAAAAGTCAATTTTGTTATTCACTAACCTTTACCACAAACAAAGGAAGTTAAATTAAAAATTATTTAAATTTCAGTTTTGTGACCGTAGATGTTAGTAACAATGTGTACAAGACTATGTAATGAAGTTAAAAAAAGTTCGTAAAAAAACGAAAATGTTAGTTCAAATTCATTTAATTATTCATTCAAAGGGTAATTTGAATTAATTTCTGGTATCACACGTCACGTGATAACGCGCAACATTGCTGTCTCTTTCTTTTTAACAACTTATTCGTAAGATTATGTAAAGTGTAAGTGAGACAAATATATTAACATTGTCAACGCTTTTATTTTCGAAGCTACGACTCAATTAGTGGCAACTGACACGCTTTTGGTGGTACGGAAATGTTCGATTTGCGTCTCTATATATAAATCTCATTGGATTTGACACTAGTTGTTTCGTCGAACCGGTCGAAGCGAAGATTTTGCGTCCATCCATCCTCACTAAGACTTCCAAATATGGCAAGGAAAATGATTAGGGATAAGGACGCAGGAATTTTACCTAATCGGCTCGAACAGGGGGTGTTAGGTTTATTTTCGTTACGGAATTTCTTGATTCGGTCGCCGCGCTCATAGCCCGCGATAAAAACTATGCAATAGCTTAAAAACACTTTTTAAGCCTGGGAAGTGTTATTATTAATTAATCTCGCCCACAGCCGAGAGACGATATAGAGAGAAAAAGAATTACGAAGTCAACGTTTGCGCGATCGTCGACCTCTCGATTAAGCTCAGTATGAGTGGCGATATTTTTAGGAAAACTTCTCTGCACCGTAACTTAAGATTTTATTACTGAATAATTACAATTTAAAAAAGGTAGTTCTTTATTTTTATTTTAGATTACAATATAAATATATTTGTTCTTTAATAAATTCCACGCAGTGTATTATTTAATACGAGCGCAGTAGTGACTCGGTTGTAAGAAAGCATTCCTTAAATCCTACAAAGGTCGGTTCAAACCCACCCAGCATGTACCAATGAGTAATACACTTTTCTTACGTACATTTGTCATAAATTTACAACACAATCGTTCCCGTGCCTTGGAGAGCACGTTAAGCCGTCTCGGTCCCGGTTCCACTAATGCGAACTTGTGGAATCGTTAATAAATTGACATAAAAAGTTGACATCATATCCTCGCCAAGCCGTCTGGCCAGCGTGGCGAGTGTAGGCCAAATTCTCCAGATATATGTTCAGCAGGCCCATCTCCAACAGGTCTAGGGGCTGTAATGAAGTAGAATTTGTGTTATGTTGGCAAGAAAAGTAAATGGTACTGTATCAAGGCATTAATAAAACAAGGCAAGGAAATCATACAGTGTTATGAGGGTACAGTACAATGATGCGTTCCGTATCCTCATGCGCCGGCCGAGGTACTGCAGTGCATCGGGCATGTTTGCTGAGGCGAGGGTACCAGACTACTTCGCGGTGCTCCGAAACCGTGTCATGTCTTTTTGGGAGCGGCTACACTCTTCAACAAACCACAATTGGCTGTCTGTTCAGCAGAGCCCAAACCGTAAATGAACTTGAGTCGATGTTTGGCAAATATTTTATTTTTGTTTTTTTATGTATTTTTATATTTTATAATTGTAATATAGTTTCATTGTAAATTTTATTTGATATGGGTGCATACCTCAAATAAAACTTCATTTATTTATTTATTTTATTTTTATTTAATGCTAATCGTCATTGAAGCCCGATTCTGAGAACTTTTTGATTTTTAGTCCTCATTCCATAAACTAGGCTGAGATGGTTTTATTATTGAAAAAAAAAGAACATTCCATTTCTAGATTGTTGCACCCTCGAGCAAATGGAAATATGTTAAGCTAAGCACCTTGCTCGCGAAATATAAAAACGTTGTAACCCGTGTAATGACAATTTTAAACTCCCTGTTCCGTGCCATTTGCTACGCGGCCAATATTGTCTATGGTGCTGCAAGTCTTTTAGGGTTGCCTGAAGATTTAGCGAGTAAAAAAACATTATTTTTTTAAATTACGTTTAGTTACTATATTTATTAAAATAATAATTACATTTAAAATATAAGTTACTATTACTATAAACTTAAAAATACAACTAAAACAAAAAAATAATGAAAAATAATAAAATTAAAATAAAAAAACTTGCTTTAAATCTCTACCAAGTGGCAAGACTGCCTCCGTGGTCTAGCGGTCAAGTTCGTGGATTTAGACTTGGAGGTACCGGTTCGATTCCTGGTCGGGACACAAAAATATTTATTAATCTAAATAAAAATACATTTAATTAATATTTAATTTATTTGTGATATTTCTCGAGTTTGGTACGCTGGAGATATCGACGAGCTTGCCACTTGTCATGATTGGCCTATACTAAAGTTGGCTAAATGTGAATCCGCTTATTTATAAGCGTGGTTTCTGACCACCCCGAAAGGGAAACGGTCGTGCTTAGCCTTTGTCCTGTCTCAACGATAAGGCAATTTAATTAAATAAATGTTTTGTATCAAAGTCCATTTAGCATTAGCCATCCGGGCCTGGACGACTCCACTGACTGAGGAACTGATGTCATATTTATTAATTGAAATTAGTTCGTCCCATTTTTACCTTTCGCTTATTAATTTGTATTTATTAAGAACTTTATTGCACTATGTACAAATGTATTAAGCCACGGCTTAATACCGCTAGGCATTTTATAGCAGCCAACCTTTGGGACAATGCAGAACACTACAGACATGAGGTAGATGGAAAATATTGTAAGAAACTAATATAATAAAAACTAATCTTACAAACAATACATACATACATATATGTACATAATATAATAATATAATTCTTCATTTTATAATAATATAAATAGGTTTATAATTCGCTCTCTTACATTGTATAATAACCATTTTTCTGAAATAGATATATTTAATACCTCACCAGCCACCTTTAAGAGACTTATCCAAAATAAAATTAAAACTGTAACTGTTTAACTTACTTACTTGTTATTACTATATCATACCTTGTTGTTTCTTTCTTTTAAATTTTTAAATATTGTCTTAATTTCAATATTCATAATTAACTGCTTACAATTTGTTAAACTATTGGCCCTAAAGGTCTTCTTTTATGTATTCTTTTTAAATTATATAACTTCATTTGTAATGACTGTTTGTGCCATAATAAAATAAAATAAAATAAAAATAAAAATAATACATACGAGTTAACTACACACTACAAACTATACACTACACACTACTAACTTACAATCACAATACCAAATTTATTAAAAAGTAACTAAAAAATATGTCACAACCCTAATTATAAGACAGTCCTTGATACTCTTTCCGCCGCGCGGTAGACAACAGTTTTATGGTTTGGGGAGAAAGCGTGTTTTAAAACGCGACCTCCCCTTTACTGTCACTTTGATGGCATGTTACCTTTTTAGAACGGTTTTACAATGATGGGGTTGGAATTTTTTATTGTCTGAAAAACCAGGTACTTTATATTGTTTGAATAATGTACAAATTGGAGTATTTTTTGTAATATAAAAATAAAAAAAAACACACTTTTAATCTTAGAACCATCTGGGATTGTGCGGAGCGATGGCAAGAGACCCGACGGAATGACTGTTGGGCCGTGGAAATTTGGCAGGTCTCTGTGCGACGTGTGTTAGACACATTATCTCCATCTCACATCCAGGCGACCTCGTCAGGCGCGGGGAGAGTGGCGTTTTCTGCGGAGAATCTCAAATTGCGCAAATATGCCAACCTTGGTGCCGGTTACGAATTTGCGCAGTTTGGGGTCGAGACGTTGGGCCCATAGGGACCGTCAGCGAAGCGCTTGGCCAAGGGTTGTCAAAGCGGCTGACAGAAAGGTCTGGAGAAAAGAAAGCTGGCAATTATCCCTGCCAACGTATTAGCCTCGCTATACAGAGGAGAAATGTTGCCAGTCTCCTTGGGACTATCTCGGATGGGACGTCTCTAGAGGACATTTTTTATTTATAGTTTAGTTTATTTTTAATTTTATTATTTAGGTAGCTTTTAATTTATATTAATTAACTTCGAATAAACTTTTACATACAATGGTAAAATCAACATCACCAGAAACATTATTTTTAAATACTAGCACTACAATGGACCCTGCGCCCACCTGATGGTAAGTGTCGCGTGAGGTCCATGAAATTTTAGCAACTGGAATCAGACACTTATTTATTTCTAATAATTGCACGGGTAGACCCAACTTATTACAGTAATTATGCATCATCATTATCAGCCTGTGTCTCTCCACTTCTGGATATAGGCCTCCCCCAAGGCTCGTCACTGCACGCGGTCTTTTGCAACCCTCATCCAAGCCCCACGAGTGACCGTCCTTAGGTCATCCGTCTATCTGGCAGGGGGTCGTCTCACTCTGCGTCGTACCGTGTGCGTGGTCTCCGCTCTAGAACCCGTTTGCCCCATCGGTCGTCGGTTCTGCGGCAGATGTGTCCGGCCCATTGCCACTTTAGCTTGCAAATTTTCAATGTTATGTCAGTAACTTTTCGAATTCTATCTATTAGAGAAATATCAAGCATAGCTCTCCGTAGCTCGCTAAACGACCCTGAATTTCTGGACCCGACTCACTGCCCGTATCACGACTCTGCTCCTTACGACGTTACGAGAAGGACGCACTGGTTTATTTATAAACTCTTTATTGCACAAAAAACTTCAAAGTAATATATATTATTATAACATATTATAACAGCTAACCTTTGGGAGTGTGGTAGAGAATTTGCGGGGTGCATTATTATAAATATACAATTTATTTATTTATTTATTTATTTAAAACTTTTTGCACTATGTACAAAGGCGGACCTAATGCCGCTAGACATTCTTACTCGGTCAACCTTAGGGACATTACGAACATTGTATGTGGAAGGTTCGCGCAAATTATAGAACATAATATAGGGGAGAAATTAAAATACTACTAAAACTAAACTACTTACTTGTAAATAATATTAATATACTAAACATTAATATACCTATAATACTTAATATATACATAAATACAATATATACATACTTACAGTTGTTGGGATCTATTTAAGAAGTGTGTGAAAACCATCCTTTTAAACAATGTTCTATTTGGCGCCTGTCGGATATCTAAGGGTAGGTTGTTCCACAGATTTGCGGCAACAACTGCGAAGGAGTCGGACATAAAACTAGTGTGATGAGAGGGAATAGCAAGGGTAGAGTTATGCGATGATCGCAACGACCTGTCATGAAGAGAAAAGAGAAAAGCAAATTTGCTCTTGAGGTATTTCGGTGTCGCAGGCTCATACAGTATAGAGAAAAGCAGACAAAGAATTCGTAGGTTTCTACGACAACGAATTGGCAGCCACTTCAACTTAGCTCGATACTCAGAGATGTGATCGTATTTGCGTAAACAGAAGATAAAGCGTATGCACGAGTTAAGCAAGCGATCCATTTTATTAAGCAACACCTCTGAGAGATCGACGCTACATACGTCACCATAGTCGAGAAGAGGAAGGAGAAGGCTTTGGGCAAGGGTTATTTTAGCTTTTAATGGCAAAAAGTTCTTAAATTTATTGAGAGAGTGCAGAGAAGCAAAAAGTTTACGACTTGTATTGGTAACCTGAGTAGTCCAGCTCAGATTGGAATCCAGATGTACACCCAGATTCTTTACTTCGCTGCAGTATGCAATCGGAACGTTGTCAAACCGAACAGGGTCAATATTGTCAAGGTCAACCTTGCATAACAAACGCGAACTACCAATTATGATTGATTGACACTTGTTCGGGTTGACAACGACCCCGAAGCGTGTGGACCATGAGTAGATGTTACGAAGATCTGAGTTTAGCCAAGCTATTGCACTGCTTAGTGTGCTGATATCCGTCTGCACATAGAGCTGCAAGTCATCGGCATACAGGTGGTAGGAACAATGAAGAGAGGAAGTGATGGCGTTAATAAATATAGAAAATAGTAATGGGGAAAGTATACCACCTTGTGGGACGCCTGTAACCAAATCACACCACTCCGACGACACCTGATCAACTCGTACCTGTTGCTGACGACCATGGAGATATTGAGAGAACCATTGCAGGGCCTCCGAGGAGATTTTTAGACGAGACAACATAGCGATTAGCAAATCAGGATCCACTGTGTTAAAGGCATTTGTGAAATCAATAAGTACTAGAACTGTTACTTTTGTTTCATCCATGCCACATCTGATGTCTTCAGTTACTTTAAGTAAAGCTGAAGCTGTGCTATGACCGGGTACATAATAATCGTTACATACTACTACTTAAAAACATATAGGTATATACAAATACGAAACTAGGTAAGTATATAGTACTGTTTACACACAAAAAAATAGTATGATAGATATAGGTACTATGAAGATCTATGTTGTTTGTTTAGAAAGTGAGCGATAAGTAGATTTGTTGATGACTTTTGTCTTACAACACTGTGGTATGGAGGACGAGAGGATGTGCCGATGTATCCCGAATGCCGCCCATCTTAGCTGAATGCGTTTATCGGCTCCTTTGTTGTAGTTTGCCTATCTGAATAGTCTTTCCAAGGTAGACGTATTCCTGCACAACTTCGAGAGTGGCATTTCGGAGGTTAATAAGCACTATAAACATATCCAGTGGCCCCCAATAGCTCGATTGCAATAAAATAACGGCCATAGAAATGCTGATTATTTTTTGACATATTTAGGCGCAAAAATTATGTAATGAAAGGAAACTGCCAGTGGAAAACGCTAATAAAATTAGTATTCTAGTATAAAGAATTCCACTACAAGCAAAAAAAAACTTTCGCAGTAAAATCGGTTACGTCATTAGCTGTAAAATCCGAGTTCTTGTCTTTGGTTATTCGATGTCATCAAAAACTCAGCGTCATCGAAAAGCTACGAGTTCGTCTGTCAAATAAATTCAGTACAAAAGCGCTTACAGCACCAAGTCAAACACGGCCTTCACAATAGCCAATCCTGTATCAAGGAGTCCCAGATTAAGTAATGTTATTAATCATATTCAAAAATATTGTTTTATTAAAGTTTTAGTTTCCCTGCTCCACAGCTAGATGGCGCTTATAACATTTAACGCCAAATGAATCACATATCACCAAAATTTAATGCGTTTTAAACTTAAATGTTAACCTAAACCACGCTACAGTGTTTAATAAAGCAACTGGTAATACATGTATACACAGAATGGTTACAAAAATAATAACAAATAGTTTAAAATTGCAAAAATTCAATATCTCGCAAGCTTTTTTTCGAAACGTTGGTATATATACCGCGAGCGCGCAGTCAAATTTAACTTTGCGCAGAGGCAATATCGTAACCAATGAGGTTTATCCGAGGTGCGATTATTGCTAGTTGAAAACTTTACCAATACCCCGCCGTGTGGTCGTGAAATACCGACCGCAATGGCAATTTTTGAACGGCTGTAATGGCCTTATTAACCCCCTATAATAATTATATAATTTTTAATATTATTTGTTATTAGAGGGAATTATTTATTTAGGTGAAGAATAGAACAAAAATAAAGAGAGAGAAAATACAATCCTTGTTTAACGGCAGGTAAAAAGTATCCTTCTTTAGGCTGAGTTGCACCAAAATAAAGTCTTACGTTTTGGTATAACCCAGGTTAAGTTTAAGGTTTTTAAAATTTTAAAATTTGTTGTTACCAAAGCTATGACACCTCGAAACTTACCTGAGCCGAATCGGAAAAAAGCCGGAAGAATTTGTAAAATTCGATACTGTTCACGGATACATATGTTCAGAAGACAGAGAGTAGGCAGAGACAATTGAGCGACATTTGTCACGATCACAACATACCTCTTTCGCTTCTTCAACATTCATCAACTTCTTCATACATGCCCTTTTGTTTCGAACCTTGCACTTGCAATGCACCTTCAGCTATTGTTTTATTTATTTGATCGTGATAGGGTGAGTCTTGGTCTGCCAGGGCCCACACTTTCGCATTATATATCTGGTTCGTCAATCTCTCTTCGCTCATCCTTTCAACATGCCCGAACCATCGGAGCATGCCTTTCCTTATTTTTGTCCCTATGATTTCCTTCATACCTACCTTTTTGCGTATTTCATATCATTCAAGTTACGCCGCATATCCTACGCAATAACCTCATTTCTACTGCATTAGCTCTACTCTCATGCGTATTCTGACACACCCAAGTTTCGATTCTATACATAAGTGTTGTTACCAGCATGTGAACGGCTTTTTTAAATATTTTTTATGAGAGCAAGACATGTGACCTTACGCCCACCTGATGGTAAGTGGCGTGCGAGGTCCATGAATGTTAGCAACTAGAATCAGACACTCATGACTGACATCAGTCCCTAACACTATGTCGGCTTGACTAGGTATGACGGCAATTCGAGCCTGATCCCGAAACGTGTGGATACACTTTACTGGGTTTATCGGCAAGAACGGTGGATACTTCCCCGCCCCGACAGACTAGGCAAATTACCACCATCAGTCCGCCTACCTATTATTGGTATGTTTACCAATTATCATTATAATTGCCTGCAGAACACCACTCAAAAGACCTCCACTGCTGAAGATGGGCCTTTCAGAACATACTAAATGTATTATTCATAATAATATGAATTTCTGGAGAATATGGTTTACGCTTGCCAGACAAGATGACGAGGGTTTGATGTCAATTTAATGACAATTAATTAACAATTCCAAAAGTTGGTATTTTATTAGATGGTAAACTCACGCTGCTAGTGAGTGGAATAAACTTCCTCTGGTCATCAGACAGGCTCTGGCAATAAATATATTTAAAAATCTCCTCACACCCATTTCCTAAATAAACAAAATAATCCAAATTCCTCTATCTCTGTCTCTTTTTTTTTTGTGTAAATTGTATTGATTTATTCCTTTTTTTTTTAAATAATTTTATTCGTATTTGTGTTATAGTATGTAAATTATTATTATGTATGTTTAAGTATTTGTTTTTATTTTATGCACTCGCAATTGTCTACTACACTCCCAAAGGTTAGCTAGTATGTAGTATAAAATGCCGGCATTAAGTTCGCCCTTCTATTAAGTTGTTTGTTATTTCACTGTTAAGTTTTTAAGTGCAATAAAGAATTTATAAATAAAAATAAATAATCCCTTAGTTTATTTTTAGAATACTTTAAATTATTTAGGGATTTTTTTTGACTTGACTATTGAATGAAATGAAAGGTAACCATTGACTGACGTAGCCAACTTATTAATAATTCCTGTCAGATAGTCTGCGGCTTCCTGTCAGACAGCTGCTTATTTAGCGGTGAAGAAAACCTATAAACTATACATTTAATATGACCGTGAGTCTATTTATATGAAAATATTATGTTTTAGTTGGATCTTGTACGTAGCTACTGCCTAACGATTATATAGGCATTATACATTATACGTTGCAAAATCGTATGTGATTTGCTTAGACAATTGTTTTGTGTGAGTACCTATTATTATTATTAATAATGACATTCATTGACTGTCAGGTAGTACGAAGTTCGCCGGGTCTGCTAGTTAATTAATAAAAAAATTACAACATATTTTTTTTTTTTTTTTAAATCTCTACCAACAAAAAAAATTTGATTCAAGGTACCAAATATACTGGCGGCATTCCCACGTTGCACTGCTATATTTTTTATGTTTTAAATAATTTTTGGACCGACTATCTCCAGAAACATTTACCAATTTTATTCCCAGTTTATCAATAAAAATGAAAAAAAAAAATGCAATTAAAGCTGTTGTATTAACTTATTCATAAGAAAATGAAATGAGAAATAAAATAAAATTTTAACATTAAAATCCACAAATCCCGAAGGAATGGTATCGCAAAATTTCCATACTTGTAATCTTCAAACAGGATGAAATAAATTTAAGAATGAAATATGTAAATTTGTAAAAAATCTGAACGGGGACGACCCTGTTAAGTGCGCGGTGAAGGTGCGAATATAAAAGGGATGGATCTTCACTAATTAAAAAATGGGTTCCGTACTCAAATAGCTGATCTAAATAATACTAAGATAGATGGTAAAATATACAGATATATACTAAAAGTTAATAAATATATAACTAAGAGAAAATATGCATGTAAAAGAGAATTTAAAAGTAATAGCTATTCATAAAATTTTTATAATCGTAAACCTTTTATCTTACAAGTCATTGTTTTATTTTTTTCTACACATAATATCCTAGTAGAAGACGTTAATACAATACAGACAACAATACAGACTAGTAAAATGAGTACCTATGCTTCTAGCAGTCTACTTGAGCTTAGCTGATCCCTGAGATTGTTAATGTTTTATCTGGCTGATAAATAAATCAGCAAGAAGAACTTAGCCATTTCTGATTTACAAATTCTCTTGGCAGAGTACTCGTGGTCGCCACTTGAGTGTCAGTGGCATGTTTAATCAGCCGTCGTCATTCCTCTCGAACTGCAGCCTTCTTGGCGCACTCATGTAGGGCATGTATCCATTGCTGCTTTGATCTGGTCAGTCCACCTCATCGGAGTACACGCATCCTCTTGTCATCGACTTAAACTACCAGGCGCTCAATGGATGTATGTCCACGCCGCGTCACGTGTCTAACGTAAGTGAGAATACATGATTGCCACGATGTAACAAGTACTTAAGACCAGGACCTAAAGAAATATTTAATACATAAAGTGTTGAAAATAAATAGAATTATAGAATGGCGAGACCTCCCAAAGACTCTTCATTTTAGACGATTTCCTGCCATCCTCTTCCATCCCAGCAAGACACCTTCCTCAGGTCATCCGTCTATCTGGATTCCAGTACGTGGTGGCCACAATCCACGGTTACAATTACACTCCATCGTTATTTGGTTGTGGGACATATGTGTCCGGTCCATTGCTAATTCAGCTCGCTAATTTTAAAAGCCATATACGGATACATTGGTTCTCCAACAGATGTCAACGTTTCGGACCTTATCCATCAGAAAAATACCAACCATATCTCTATCCATAGTTCGCTGAGCGACCTTAAATTTGTGGACCAGGCTTGTCAGTATCCACATTTCTGCTCCGTACGACATTACTGAAATAAAGTATTAGTCTTTAAACACAGTGGTATTACATTAATCAATGACGATAAAGTCAATTCCTACTACTAAATTATGAAAGCAAATAAAAAACCATAGACAAAGCTAGGCCAAATTTAGTAACACACCACACGCATTTGTACCCAATTGGAAATTTCCCGCAGAACCCTAAAAAGTTCAAGATGCAATAAATATTTTAGAAAAAGAATTTTCGATGCGGTTTTCTTTTGTATAAATATTTATACTTTTTCGTGCTTTGAAAAGTTAAGCACTTTTCCATACCTATACCTCCTTTATTTTTTATAATAAAGAGCAGTGGTGGCCTGGTTGAAGAACTTAATTTAATCAAAATTCAATTCCTATGAGAAACCCAAATAAAGTGAGAATGCGTGATTGTATCGAGGAAAGGCGTTGTCTGATTTTAGGTCTTCCAGTATGGATTTGTTGGTTCGGATATGCCCAACTTTGACCGCCAACAACACATCTTCAGATCATTAATTTGTTTTATTTTCTGTATCGCATAGGGTTTACCAACCAGCATACAGAAAAATAGGGAGCAAATGAGCTCTAACCAGTCGGATGTTAGTGTCTTTGGTAACCATATCTTCTTCAGCTTGTCCATAGAAGATCTTGTCACTGCCATTCGACGCTTGAATTCATCCTCGCATTTAATATTAGTGTCAGATAATTGTAAGATTGGACTACATCGAACTTTGCCATCCTTTTAATTTCTGGCCAGTTATTGATGGCTCAATCTCGTATATACCCAATCAATCACTGTATGATTCTGATAATGCCATGATAAAGCTCGTTCTATAAGTCTACTGACGCAGACCTGTTTATGCCAAATGCATTCAGTGTGAAGATTTTGCTGGAATTTCTCTCGCACCGTATTCAAAAATAACTCCGAAAAAGAGAAAAGCTAGCAAAATCACATCTTTATGATGCCTTTTAAAGCAAATCTCTGTCCATCTCAAGATTTATCTTGACAAATGATATAATGCCACTTGATGTGAGGGACGGCTGACAATCTTCGAGGATCACAATTCTGAATGTAGATTTTAAGGGCGGGTGAAAAAGGGTTTTGAAATTATTTGTTTTCGATTTTTTAAATTTAAACAATAAATATAATTAGGTACCTATGTAAAGAAATTTTGTAGGTACCATAACACATAAAACTGCCTCCGTAGTCTAGCGGTAAAGTTCGTGGATTTAGACTCGGAGGTACCGGGTTCGAATCCTGTTCGGGACACAAAAATATTTATTAATGTAAATAAATACATTTAAATTATTTGTGATATTTCTCGAGTTTGGTACGCTGGAGACATCGACGAGCACATGTCATTGGCCTATAGTAAAGTTGGCTAAACGTGAATCCGTTTATTTATAAACGTGGTTTCTGACCACCCCGAAAGGGAAACGGTCGTGATGATACTGTACTGTACCATAACACTTGCATAATCCAGAACCAGTAATGGAACTGGCTCCGTAGACTAGCCTGTCTAGTCCGCGGATTTAGACGCGAAGGTAGGTAAATTTTAATTCTTTTATTTTTTATTTTTTTTATTCATTTTAGAAAACCAACAGTTGACAATATTATACTAAATATTATACAGTAAATTCACTAAGAACTATTACTTTTCACATATAAATTCATATTTGTTGTCTGGTACGCTAGAGACATCGACGAGCTTGGTCATGATGTATAGTGAAGTTGGCTAAATGTGTATCAGCTTTTTATTTTATATTTTTTTGTATTACAGTAAATACAAGTTTAAAATAAATCGTACTTAAATATTCTAAAAGAGAAAACATTTAAAACAGTAGCTGAATTTCACCGTTTGTAATTTGGCAAGGATCTTTCAATCACGGATACCGCATTACTACTACTAAATTAAATTCAATCTCGGTTCCTCGGAAGTTCAACGTCATCACTTTTTTACAATCCTACACGCTCGTAGTGAAACGCAAAACTTTTTATACAATTAAAAGATTGCAATTTTATTTTCAGACATGACTAATATCATCATCCAAAGGAAACAGAGGTACTAGTATAGTCCACCGGCTGAAATAATACGTTCTTGATATGTATAAATAGTACTGAAAATGTGCTTTTCGATATTTGTATAACATTAATTACACGTTACAATTAACTAAATTAAGCTGCAAGTGTTCTTCGCACACTGCCACATGATCAAGTCATGGATGAATATTTTTATATATGGTTTAGGTTTTAGTTTAATTTTGAATTTAGTTTATTATTTTTATCAGCCTAATTTTTATTTAAATCATTGTACTGTTTTTTATTATTAAAATTATTGACTTTATTTAAAAAACTAAAGGAAATAACTGATTTGTTCTACTGATCCACATTTACATGCCATTGCTGCCCTCAGATGTCAGGATCGTATTCTTATCGGTAAGTCTGTAAGACACTTTTCCTCCGCTGATGCTATATCTACTTAATTTTACGATCATTGCAATTGAAACAGTAGCTAAATTTCACCGATTGTGATTCGCGGACTTAATATATAATATCTCTATCACGCGCGCGCGCACCGTTAGGTACTGCCATTTCAAAAATGGAACACCTCGGCCATACCAAACGGATACCTGCCTAGCAATTTAATTAGTTATATAAACTTTACTACACAATACATCAGTGGCCTAGCGGTCACAACAGTACATAGATTTGGGCCTGTAATAATAAATAGATCTCAAGATCGATGTCAAACTTGAGATTAAGTTGTCTTTTTCATTCTTTCTTCATTTGACATTTGGTAAAGAGTTATTTATTAATATAGGCTTTAAGCGCGAGGTGGTAAGTAATTTCTGATATTTTATTAAAATATTTTATCTTTGATTTGGGTCTTTCGCCACGTTGCTTGGCCAAACGGGTTGGGGGATATAAAAGAAGAAAAAAAAGGTCTGGTTTGCCATTAACAAGCTTGCTGATTACATCGGAGGATATTTGTTTTTGAACCCGTCGTGAAGATGGGTTTTTAATATTTTTATAACGAACTATATCATTTAACAAATTATGATAAACAGACCAGATAATTAGTTCGACATATTATAACGCTACCAAAATAAATATTAGTTACCTTTAATATACCTTTAAAAAAAATCCTGTCTGTCTGGTATCGTGGCAAGAACGTGGAAGTGGCCGCATTTCCTCTCTGTATCGCTATGCTGATTCTCTGAGCAAGGAAAGAACCAGCCCTCTTGTCACCGGAGCAGAGAATTAGATGAGGGGTGATGTATTTTAAAAATGGTTTAACCACGAACTCCACAGGCCTAGAGTCTACAGCAAACGGCACAAACAACGTAGTCTTTGTGTCACTCTGCGCTTTCAGCTGCAAGGCATCGACACATGTCGCATCCCACACAAAGGCATGTCCCGTATTAACCCCCAGCAATATGTCGCAGTAATTCCAGGAAAACTAATACACCAGTGGGCGCTGCTGCCTATTTGTATTGTACTATAAAATTGTAGGTGGACATTACTATTAGTGTCATGATGTTTTCTTTGTCAGAGCAAAAAAAAACATCAGGCCCACATCGGAGTTTTGGAGATGTTTCAAGTCATCTACTGGGTTCCATATTTTTACCTCTGAACTATAAAAAAGAAGAGAGAGGAAGACAAACTAAGTATTCCATGGATTCACCGTGCGGGTGCCGGGTCCATCGTGTGTGGGTAAGAGATGAGAATAATGGTGTCTCGGGCTAGCGACCGACAATAGGCTGGTTTAAGAAAAGGTGGCCTCCCTTTTTTATTTTATTGCGCGATAATACGCTCACCATCCACCATTCTACTTCTCACCCTACCCGACCAATTACTGTATGATTCCGTTAATGCCGTCTACTTCTACGTCTCTAGTATTCTTCCTAAAAAACTATGTACACTTTTAGCAAAATTTAGGAAATGATTAAGCAAGAGTCTTACGAGACTTGATAACGATATGGGAAGACCAAGACTGTAAGACCAAGACCAAGATTAGAATACACTATTAAAACTAAGCAAGCAAGTTTTTAGCTAAACAAAAATAGTAAAAACAACAAATTCCTAAGCTAGAGCTTGCTATAAATCTCCCGTCACATATGGAAGACGGAAGGGTCGAAGGCATTACATCATATTATACCGATAATATTGCAAGACAAGGAACATCACGTATATGTTTAAAATTCCGATAAATATACCTTTTTTTTTAATTTTTACACATGCACGACATGTGAACTTGCGCCCACCTGATGGTAAGTGGAACTGGAATCAGACACTCGTGTCTGACATCAGTCCCTAACACTATGCCGGCTTGACTCGATGCACACTTCGCTTGAAGGACTCCAGGTTATAGGAAAGTGGAAACACAGAGGCTGGAAGAGCATTCCACATCTTTATTGTACGACAGATGTATGAGTCATCAGTATGATACATCATGTATGCCTCCGTGGTCCAGGGGTTAAGACAGTATATTTAGACGCAGCGGTACTGAGTTCGTTTCCTGTTTGTTGGTGCGTTAACACAAAAAAAAACTCGAGTCTGGTATGCTAGATGGTCCTAAAGATGGCCAATTGAATTGACTTCTTAAAAATGTGTGGTTTCTGCCCACCCCGCATGGCGTTATAGTCGTGATGTAAAGTAAAATACTCAACATTAAGTACACTAACTCATTCAGCAATAATTGAAATTTAAATGTGGCTTATCCAAAGTAAACCTTTCGGCGAACGGCGACGGTCAAAGTCAAATGAAGTCATTTATTACAATTTGGCCTTTTCGGGCTCTTGTGTATTGCCACATTTTTGTAATTTTTAATTAATTTATTACAATAGGTACATTATGAATTGACCTTAATAAAAATACAATTTGAATGTCCAAAATATTTATCACTTTACTACATTTTTATCACTAATAAAAAAAAAATATCTTGCCTATAATCGACAAGCGTCAACTTATGCCAGGACATAAGATCGTAACAAACAAAATGTTTGTAAACGCAGACAGACGCGCCGTCTGTCCACGTTTTTAAGTACTGGCAGTTTTAAGTTCGTGCAGCATGAACAAATATGTTGAATATATATATAAATATTTTCTCCTAATTGAAGGGATATGGTGATTCTAATACAATTAAACTTTTAAATCTTTTACGCACATTCATAATATAAATAAATTATTAGTTATACTAAACATAGATTAAGTAAAATTGTTACTAATAATTTATGGATGTAAAGTTCGAAATAAAAGTTTATTATTATTATTATAATAGTTTTTCTCCCGACTACGTCGACCCGTGACCATGGCCAATGCAACTTGGCTGAAACGTCGGGAGAAATATGTCTCTAAGGTAAGTCGCTTAAAGAACCGTTAAAATTATAAAAAAATCCAACACAATTGTTGTCCAACAATTTTGGTGGGGATGGCATGTAGCCAGTGACCCGAATCGATATCCGAAACTGCAAGATGCCAGCTCGGTCGATGTTACTGGCGGAATTTTTAATCAAAAGAATATGCACCTGCACCAATGGAAAATCCCACTGTTTTTGATACTGAGGTCCCAGGGGAATGTTTACATTGGTGCAAAGAGATTTCCAAACAATAACTGCATCAGATGTATAATTAATTGTTGTGATCGACTTTAGAATTTCAGAAACTAAATTTTGGGTGCAATAATAACAATGTTAAAATGTCGTTTGGAGCAGGACATGTTCTCTAAAGCGGAGTCAGTCTTATAAAAGAAGTTTTCGAAGTTTATTTAATGATTTCCCATATACTGTAAGTTGGCGACACCCTTGCATTTTTGTTGACGCCTGGGGCGAAAGAATCGCGGGGCGTGAGCCTTTACAAATGAACAGCATTCAGTTATTTATGGACATACGAACAGAAAACATGTGGAATATACTTTATTTATTTTTTATTCTAAAATACAAGTATTTCTAAAATAATTTTCGATTTGTACTCTTTCTTATTAAATTATTCAGATTGATTTATTATAAATAGGTAGTAATTAAATGAGTTAAGTAATTAATTAAATAAATTATTAAAATATTTCTAAGAAATAAACATAAATTCTAAGTCTCTAACAACATAAAAATCTTACTACGTACCAAGCACACGTTGCATATCTCTATATTTTATTTATTTAAATTTCTAAGATCGACTATCTCCAGAAACTTCTATCAGTTTTTACTGTTTCCATTATTTTTGCATGCATGCCATTGCTGCAATTTTTTTATTAATTACAAAATAGTACTAATTTATTAGATGTACACCAATTTATAGCAACAAACATAAATAAATGTTTATGGTAAGTGGCGTGCAATTAATGTTAGCAACTGGAATCAGACAGTTATGACTGACACACTGCCGGCTTGACTGGGCATGACGGCAATTCAAGCCTGATCCCGAAACGTATACTTGACAGGGTTTATCGGACCGTGGATACTTCCCCGCCCCGGCAGACTGGGCAAATTACCACTATCAGTCCGCCTACCACTTATTATTCTCGTTGAAAGTATGTGCTATTTGCAATGATGTCAAATGTAAATTTTTACTTCAAGGAGAACTAATATTATAAGCTTGCCATGATGATATTTATATAAAAATATCATCGCTTAAAACAAGACTTACCTACTATAAAAAATTGGGCGAATCATAGGAGATTACAGCTATTTAGCGAATTGTTATTAAGTAATTAGGCAAAAGTAAAATTCTATTTAATACAACAATAATATTATAAAATAGTAACAATTATAAGTAAATGTAAGTCATAATCCTTAAAACTAAACTAAAATTTGGATTTTATTACAAAAATTACAATTAGGCAATGAAAATAAATAGTTGGATTAAAGCTTCTATATATAAATGTAAATAAAATGTTCCGTTTTCCACATACCAACATTGTAGTCACATTATACTGATACCAATCAGTTGCAACTAAACTAATAGACTTATGCAATTTCGATTAGTTTCGTGGAAACGTTTTTGTATCAAGTAATCTTTAAGGTAATTTTATATTATTTTACATGTCAAGAAATATCTACATTTAAAATGAAAGACTGCAAAATAAAACGATAAAAAGAAGTAAAACGTTTCAAACCGAACTTATAATAAAACTTTAAGAAATATAATATAAAATTGCTCCGAAGTTTCCAAGCAACTTTTGTGCTCTGGCAAAAAGCCAAATACATGTATTTTGGATGTAAATGAGTGCCGGTGAAAATTTCGCCAATTGCCTTCTGATCGACTATAATCGACAAATATGCTTTCATTTATGCTTGTTGTCATTTTTATGCTTTTAAAATGGGGTTTAAAACTTTATTTCATTTTATACAAGAGGCGGACTTAATGCTGCTAGATATTTATAATTCATTTATCCGGAGCAACGTTCTTCTTAGTTGCTACAGTCTTAGCTGAGTGGTCGCCATTTGAGTGCTAGTGGCACGCTTAACAAGCCGTCGCCACTCTTCCCGGACCGCAGCTGTCCTAGTGCACTCATGTAGGGGATTATCCATTACAACCTTCACCTCGGCGCTCGATGGATGTTTCTCCACGCCGTAACACAATGCCGATGAAAGTGAGAATGCGAAATTGTACAGTCGAGAAAAGGCGTTGTCTGGAATCAGATTCAAATTCCTCCAGTATGGATTTGTTGGTTTGGAACTCAATGATATGCTATATATGATATGCCCAACATTCTCTGCCAACACCACATCTCTAGAGTATTAGTTCGTTTTATTTCTGTTTCGCGCAAGATACTAATATAATTTTTCGATTTGATTATTAAATAAGTAGAAAAAAAACTTTTATTTTATTTACATAGTTTAGGTGTGTAAAAATAAAAACTGACTGTTGAATTTTGAAGTTTATTATAAGTATTATCAACTCAACTTCAAACTCAAGAAAAGTCACAAATAAATTAATTATTGTATACGGTACTATGAATCATACCCTCCACCGTCACGTCTAACTAAACGTAGTTTTATAGTCCTGTTTTGACTAATAAATAACGTTTTTTAAAATAAACATTATTTCATTTCCAAATCTAATAAATCTATTATTCTGTTACAACAATAATATTAAATCTTCTTTAGACAATAGACACAACAAATTGTCACCAAAATGTAACGGCACCGGCCATTATTAGATGATTTATAAAATTACTATCTGTAAGAATTAAGTCATATATTATTGCAAATTGTTTTTGAGATTCCAATCGGAGGTATTCTATGGAAAGGTTCGCTGGGATTTTACGATCGTTTTTTTTTTTGAAGGAATCAAAACCATTATGTGATACTGCCTCCGTGGTCTAGTGAATTTAGACTCGGAGGTACCGGGTTCTATTGCTGGTCGGAACACAACAGTTTAATTTGTGAAATTTCTCGAGTTTGGTACGCTTGAATGCTTACCACTTGTCATGATATAGTAAAGTTGGCTAAATGTAAATCCGCTTCAAAGCTATTAAAGCATGGTTTCGGACTACGCCGGAAGGATAAAAAAATAAAATAAAAAATGTATTTATTTTCTCCCACAAAGCTTAAAATTAGTAACAATATTTTTAAAACATTTGTGTAGGAGACTGGAGGCAAAACTAAACTAAGCGAAAGGTTCCTCTGACTCAAACTTAATAATAAATACATCTATAATGTATATATTATTTTATTTAATATAAAATATATATTTTTTTACTTTTTTTTTATTATCTAATTTTATAATATTTATATATTTATTTTATAAGTATTTATAGATTGGTCTATACATATATATTCTTACATAACTCTAATTCCATATTAAAGTTAAAATCTATAGTTATAATATTTAAGGATGTTACTTTCTAGTTAACTTTTGTAACGACAAGAATTAATTTAATAAACTGTTTGTATTTATTTAGTTAAAAACTTTATTGTTAAATAAACAAAAGGCGGATGTAATGCCTATAGGCACTCTCTTCCAATCAACCTTCGGGACATTGAAACATAAGAGGTAAGGTTATGATAAATAAACAACAAATATTAAGGAAAAAATAAATACAATATACTTACAACTAAAGTATTAAATTACATATATAATACGTACATACAATACATATACGACGTACATATATATACATATATAAATTATACATACATATAAGTACTACACTACAATACAACATCTTTGGACAATACAGACAAGGTCTTTATTGGGATTTCAAAAGGTGAGTGATTGAGCTTTTTGAAGATTTTTTATTTATTAAGGTACAAAAAACAGTTACCAGACAAACGTTTAACAAAATACAGTGATATAAATAAGTAGTAAGTTTGCCAACCTAATATTTGTACACAGCAAGCAGTAAACAATATTTAGAATGAAATACAGAAATACATTAAGATCTAAATTTAAACATATAAATAACAATTTGGCATACATATCTTATATATTATTATAATATATCGACATTGGTATCTTAAGGAAAGTTATTTATTTCTATCAATAGAATCAAAGAGGGTATATCCGCAGCACTATCATAATGTAGGTAAAATAAACAATAACAACGTATCCCAAAGGCATATAAGTCAGGACTTTGTCCGATCGAAGGACGATCATTTTTCACCCCGTGCGGAACTTAATTTCGGGGATGTCGTTTTTCATCCCCTCCGACGTCGAGGCCGCGGGTTCGTGTCCAGAATCTTATGCAATGTAAACATATTAAGGTATAGAAATATACAGGGTGAAAACGAAAAGGCATTTTTAGCTTTTTGGGATACTTTTCTACAATATAATAAAAGTGCCTCCGTGGTCTAGCGGTTAAGTCCGTGGATTTAGACTCGGAGGTACCGGGTTCGATTCCTGGTCGGGACACAAAAAATATTTATTAATGTTAATAAATACATTTAATTTATTTGTTATATTTCTCGAGTTTGGTACGCTGGAGACATCGACGAGCTTGCCACTTGTCATGATTGGCCTATGGCCTATAGTAAAGTTGGCTAAATGTGAATCCGCTTAGTTATAAGCGTGGTTTCTGACCACCCCGAAAGGGAAAACGGTCTTAATGATACTTTATACTATAATAAATATAGTAAACAAATACACAATCATATGGAATATCAATATTCATGGTCGATCAGCGAGTTATGGAGAGAGCTATGCTTGGTATTTCTCTGATGGATAGAATTCAAAATATTGATATTCGTCAGAGAAATTGAAATAGGTGGACTGATGGTGGAAATTTGCCCAGTCTGTCGGGGCGGGGAAGTATCCACCGTTCGTACCGATAAACCCAGTGAACCCACTCATTTCGGGATCAGGCTTGAATTGCCGTCATGCTCAGTCAAGCCGGCATAGTGTTAGGGACTGATGTCGGTCATGAGTGTCTGATTCCAGTTGCAAGATCACATGTCGTGCTAGAATAATATTAAAGTTACTGACATAGCATTCAAAATTTGTAAGCTGAAGTGGTAATGGTCGGACACATGGCCGCTGAACCGACAACCGATGGGGCAAACGGAAACAAACAGAATGGACAACCTCCAAAAGCACAAACATAAAAGGCTACTAAATATCGTGGTGGCACGGTTGTAAAAACGCGTACCTTAAATCCTACAAAGGTCGATATGTACCAATGAAAAAAAAAAATAATTATTATTATTATTATTTCCAGACAGGTCACACAGCGCCATCTAGTTTCCGTGGTAAGCTACGAGGCTTGTGTTACGGAAACTAGATGGTTGATAAACATAAAATAAAATACATATTATACATATTAACACCCAGACCGAGACAAATTATACAATGTACAACTTGCCCCTGGTGGGAATCGAACCCACGACCTCCCGAGTTCACGGCAACGTTTGTTACCACTAATACTAAATACATTTTTCTTACGTACATTTGTCATCGATTTACAACACCACTGTTCCCGTGCCTCGGAGAGCACGTTAAGCCGTCGGTCCCGGTTCCCCGGTTGTCATAAAAAAATGACATCATATCCTCGCCAAGCCGTCTGGCCAGCGCTGCAGCGTGGCGAGTGTTGGCCAAATTCTCCAGTTCTGGAAGGCCCATCTCCAGCAGTGGAGGTCTAGGACGCTGTGTTCTAGGGGCTGTAATGAAATATCTATAGCTAAAAAACTAAATTTAAAATAATTATAAACAGTAAATAAAATCATAAAACACACGCAATACAATAAAATAAACAAGAAAAAAATAATTAAGCTATTAAGAAGGCTACTGTTTTTTAACACATTCAACTTTCTAAGAAATAAACATCATAAAACGTTACGCAACGATTTGTTTATCCCAACATTAACAAGAAGGTCCTTTAATAAAGTAATAAAAACTAAAAAATTACAAACCCAAAGGTATAATTTTGCTATTAATATTCAATTTTGCCCCCAAAATTTTACCCTTCAAAGAAAAATCTTAGATCGCATCTTAGAAAAGTATCTGCTTTCGTGAAATTCTAAGTAGCTCTGATTTTATGGATGTACTCATTAGACCGCTGTGTTTCGACCTTCCTCGTTATGTTTTATGATTAAATTATCAATTATATTTTTTTGTATTTAATTTTTAAGCACAACTTATTACTAGATAGATAAGATATAGATAGACATTTTGCACCGTATACCAGCGACTTTGAACATCTAATAACCACATAATTTCTGGAGAAATTGAATTAAACACTATTTAAATAACTGTGTATTTAAAATTATTATGTACTCGTATGTATATTTATGTATGTTTATTTGTGTGACCAATGAGAAATACACTTTTCTTACGTACATTTATCTTAGATTTACAACACCACAGCTCCCGTACCTCGAAGCGCCGTCAGTCCCAGTTCCACTAATACCAAAAATATGACATAAAAAATGACTTCATAACCCCGACAACCGGTGTGGGTGTAGGACAAATTCTCCGGAAAATTCTGGAAAGCCCATCTTTAACAGTGGAGGTCCGCGACTCTAGCACCGTTATTCTGTTACTTAAGCGCAAACGTTATATAATGGAATCCGGTAACTATATATATAGGGTTTTCCAAAAACGACTTGTTTAAAAAATAAAATATAACCAATTTGAAATATTTTAAAAACTTTATTATCGGGCTGAAGTACTATCAAAACATTTATGAATGGAACTCGACTTCGTTCATATGGCCAACGCGGGCACGTTTGCAGCGGTCGATTCGTTGGACCCAATTTTCGATGACTCAGCCACACATTTCAGCCGAAACGGCTGCTATTTCGCGTTCAATGTTGACTCTAAGCTCATCACGCTATTAAAGTTGATATTTACACGGTCGCTGTCAAAGACGAGCGCTTATAGAGTTGAGAATTGAATATTTTGTAATTAAGACGCAATCTCTGACATAATTAACGAAATCCACTAATAACGTTTGCGACTAAGTAACATATAAGGGCCGGACTGTTATATGATAAAGGGGGTATGATGATGTGTGTAGGTATAACGTGTAGTAATTTATAATTATTTAAGTAACTAATTTATATTATTATTTAAATTTTAGATTCTTTCTTCCTATCACCTTACTTGATCGCGAATGTTAGCTGGTAAGGAATGGCTACTGGCATTATAGCTTTCCTTTGTACTATTATTTTAGTGCATTAAATAATTTAAATAAATATAATATTATTAATAATGAAAACATACTAGCCTTGTATTTGCACAAGCAAAAATATCCAACAAGTATTATTTGCGGGTCAAACAAAACCTAGTCTTAAAAAGGGTCAAACATTAGGTTTTATCGGTACAATACCAATTTTGTCACAAAAATACGTTTGTGTGTTTGTTTGCTATTCATGTGTGTGTGTTGTTGTAAACAGGTAATAATGTTGTACGTGTGGGTTTTTTTTAAAAAGGTAATCATCATAAGTGACACCGTAAAAGGAAAGTGTGTGTAGGTTTTTTTTTTAAATGATGATTTTGTTAGATATTTTATGGTTACTGTAAAAAAAACCTATACATCAAAAACTTGGCATTTAGGACCGGTAACTGAAGACTTTCTTACGCTGAGTTGCACCAAAATAAGTCGCTGTTAAACTGTGTGAAAAGTATAGCATCATCACGACTGTTACGCTTTCAGGGTGGTCAGAAACCGCACATATAAAGAAGCGGATTCACATTTAGCCAACTTTACTATAGACCAATCATAACAAGTGGCAAGCTCGCCGATGTTTCTAGAAAGAGAAATATGACAAAGAACTCAAATATTAATTAAATTTATTTGTTTAAATTAATTAAAATTATTGTGGCCGACCAGAAATCGATCCCGGTACCTCCGAGTCTAAATATTAAAGTATATGAGCGGTGGTGGCTCAGTTGTAGGAATGCTTTTTTTAAATCCTACAAAAGTCGGTTCAAAACTCCCGCAATGTACGAGTACCAATGAGAAATACACTTGTATTATGTACATAGATTTACAACATTACCATTCCCGTGCCTCGGAGAGCACGTTAAGCCGTCGGTCCCGGTTCCACTAATACCAACTTGTGAAATCATTTGAATTCTCATAAAAAAATAACATCGTCGCCGACTTGTCTGGCCAGCGTGACGAGTGTAGGGCCAATTCTCCAGATATTTTCTGAACGGCCCATCTCCAAGGCGAGGGAAAATTTTGCCAGTATTCTGGAAACTATCTCTAACTAGTTTTTTTCTTCTTTAATTTTGTAACACATTTTTAATAATGTTTAGCTTGTTTTAATTTTATGTACATTATACTTCCTCCGTAGATTAATACGCAGATGTACTGAGTTCGATTCCTGGTCACAATAATTGAACACAATAATTTATTATTATTTTTTTCTGTTATTTTTTTTACTTTAAAGCTTGCCACTTATTATGGTATAGTAAAGTTGGCTAAATGTAAATTCGCTTCTTTAACGGCGTGTTTCTAACCATTCCAAAAGGAAGTTATTATAAAACATATCGTAATGGTTTTGTCATTTCTTTTATCCTATAAATGATTTTCTAGTATAAGGATTTCACACACAAACCTCGGTCGTCAGGTAAGCGCACCTGAGTTTGACAGATGATTATCATTTCGGTAGAAGATGAGCGAGAATTTATGTCATCATAAAACAGTATGGCGCAAACACCACAATGCCCTGTTGACAAAATGGGCGTCCGTGGGTTGTGTGCTATGGGCCCTTAATAAGGTGCGGAATAGAATAGTATGGATACTCTTTTTTTTTTTTTTATATAACAAAAAAGGTGATAGTGATATATAATATAAATATTTTTAAAAGTTTGTTGGAAATTATACGCTCATAAAAATACGATTAATCATTTACCAATGAATTTAATATACAGCAGTCAAAGAAATCAAATCTAAGATCAAGAGACAGTATTAATTTATTCGATTTTTTTTTAAATATAAAATAAAAATAATATTACTAAGAATAGGGATATAGAATGGTGGCAAAAACGCTGGCTGCATTTCCCCGCTGAATTGCAATACTGATTCTCTGGGCGAAGAAAGAGCCGTCACCGGAGGAGACGACAAGATGCGGTGTTATGTCTTTTAAAAACTTTTTTGCGCTTGGACTCCATGGGCCCAGAGATTCTACAGCTAAATATGTAAACTTTTAATGCGCTGTCCCCCTGAGTTTAAATAATTTAGTCAACTAGTAATCCGGAACTGGGGTTTGAAAAGTCGCTAACGGAATAAAACCACGCTTTTAATGTAGCGCATTCATATTTAACCAACTTTACTATATGCCCATCATGACAAATGGAAATATATATCGCAAATAAATTGTTCTGTACTTGTTCGAAGCCGGCACTTCCCGCAAATTGACCTCACTGTTGGAGAGCGGCCTCCTAGATCATAGCTTTAGCTTTAGGGTTGGCGAGGATCTGATGACAATTTATTAACAATTCCACAAGTTGGCATAAGTGGAACCGAGACCGAGGAACAGCAGTGTTTTAAATCTATGACTACCTACATAAAAAATGTGTATTTCTAATTGGTACAATGCGATTGCAGGGGTTTGAACCATGTCCTTTTGAGTTCTAAGAAAGCGATCTTACAACCGAGCCATCACCGCTCACACATATACACAACGTTTTTGCAATATCCATGCTATTCTAGCGTCAGTAGTAGCCAAACATAAAGTTATAATAAACTAGACGCGGTGGCCCGGCTTTGTTTGTAGCCGAGAGAAATGTAGATCTGATATTATAATGTTTGTTCGTTCATTGAAACGTAGTCATAATTTTAGACATTTTACGACCACAACCTCTGTGAGTAACGAGAAACGGTAGCTAGTTTTTGTATGAATTAACATAGAGAGAGAAAAAAAATTGTGTTCGTAAATTAACAGATTTGGTTTTTTGTGTGTTATAGATAATAATTTTATTTATTACTAAGTAAATATACCTACTAGGTGAAATATAGATTTATAAAAATAAAAAAAATCTTTAATCAATATTTAACGAGCTATGGAATCAGTAACGTACAATAGTATAGAAATCAAATTAAAAATACTTCTCAACCGTTTAACATGTATATTTTAGACAATATATATATATATATTGTATCGTCCACTATCCGAATTGCCCGCCTCTGCATGACATTGAGAGCATTTGTAAGAAACTTAGCGGAGCCAACCCAGGGAGAACAGTATTCCTGGCATGACCTTATCTCAGCTTTATACAGCATGAGTCTTAGTGCAGGCGGGGAAAACCGTTAACCTTGTTCAGTATCCCGAGTTTTTTGGACACTGTTTTGGTGATGCTCTCAATGTAGTTTCTGAGGTTAATAAAAAGACGATAAATAATGTAATATTTTAATAACCTATTGTTTGAACTGCCTCCATGGTCTAGCGGTTAAGTCCGTGGATTTAGACTCGGAGGTACCGGGTTCGATTCCTGGTCGGGACACAAAAATTTTTATTAATGTAAATAAATACATTTAATTATTATTTAATTTATTTGTGATATTTCCCGAGTTTGGTACGCTGGAGACATCTACGAGCTTGCCACTTGTCATGATTGGCCTATAGTAAAGTTGGCTAAATGTGAATCCGCTTATTTATAAGCGTGGTTTCTGACCACCCCGAAAGGGAAACGGTCGTGATGATACTTTACTTTACTTTTACTTTCTAGCCTGTTTCTTAAGTAAAAATGAAGTACCAAAAATACGTTCGAGTAACTGTTAGTCAATTAAAAAGAAAACGTTTAGGAATGTAAAACAGGAGTAAAATAAAATGCAAACAGGGTGTATGATAAATTGTATCTTCGCGACACTTGAGAGAGGGGTGGTTAGGGGGTGAAGTGGGTAGATGATTAATGCTTGGAGAAATTAAAATAATTCTGATAATGTAATTTTTATCTCGTTCTTTTATTTACGACTGGCGAGCCCTCTTGGTGTTGATTACTTGATTCCATTTTATAAAATATTATAAAAATGTTTTAATTCCTAAAATAATTAGTAAGAAGAAGTAAAGTATCATCACGACCGTTTCCCTTTCGGGGTGGTCAGAAACCACGCTTATAAATAAGCGGATTCACATTTAGCCAACTTTACTATAGGCCAATCATGACAAGTGGCAAGCTCGTCGATGTCTCCAGCGTACCAAACTCGAGAAATATCACAAATAAATTAAATATTAATTAAATGTACATATTTATTTACATTAATAAATATTTTTGTGTCCCGACTAGGAATCGAACCCGGTACCTCCGAGTCTAAATCCACGGACTTATCCACTAGACCACGGAGGCAGAGTAGCCACTATTTAATTTTAAAATTTTATCAGCTATAATAAATAGCCTTCTCTGTGGTCTAGCGGTTAAGTCCGTGGATTTCGACGCAGAAATACCGGGTTCTTACACAATAATTAATTTAATTTATACATATGTACACAATAATATAACGGGTCTTTACGAGATTTACCTTAGAGACATATTTCTCCCGACGACGTTTCAGCCAAGTTCCATTGGCCAGTAACAGTGACCCGTCGCAGTCGACGACCGAGTGACCACGGGCACTGTAACTTGGCTGAGACGTCGCGCGTCGGGAGAAATAATTATGTCTATTAGGTAAATCGCGTAAAGACCCGTTAAAATTATAAAAAAACTTTAAAATTTACTTTTAAATATAGACGCTATACAGCCACGAAATTAATTTAAATTTATTATAATTATACATTATGTTATAATTATTTAGATTATAAGTTGACACGGCTATAATGCCTCGAATTTAGGTTAAGCTACAGTACTTGTTTATGGCAGCAATGGCATTTACTTATTTCGGTCCATCTATAATTCAATTGTATCTTTTAACTTATTATTTAATATTTTTGTATCTACTTCGAATTTTATTATTTAGGTAGTTTTTAATTTATATTTATTTAATTAATAATATTGTAAATTATTTTTCAAAATTGACAATATCCGAGGTATCCATGTGAACCATATGGAAATAAATATTTTGAACTTAAACTTGAACTATGGGGAGCTCTTTAAGAAATGAGAGTAATAAATAAGTGGTAGGCGGACTGATGATGGTAATTTTCCCAGTCTGCCGGAGCGGGGAAGTATTTACCGTTCGTGCCGATAAACCCAGTAAAGTGTATCGACACATTTTGGGATCAGGCTTGAATTGCCGTCATGCTCAATCAAGCCGGCGGCATAGTGTTAGGGACTGATGTCACTCATGAGTGTCTGATTCCAGTTGCTCATTCATAGAACTTGCTCGCCACTTACCATCAAGTGGCCGTAAGGTCACATGTCGTCCTAGTAATAATAATAATTAGGATTTTTTTGTCATGTATGATGTCATTTATATACCTATTTAATAATTTATTTCTACAGACATAATTCACAAAGGCATTTGTCACATCAAAAATGGTACGTTATTGCAATTTTCATTAAAATTGCGACAAAAAATATTCGCTGCAGTTAAAAGAAAGGAAAAATTACGCCCCAGGGTGTCTTCCGACGACTTGCTGCCGGAATACTGCGAGATTTATTTGAATAAATTATTTCTACTTTTTATTACCCACCTGCAATGGAAGGGTTGTTAAAGGACTTGATATTTTACGCTGAAATAAAAAGCACAAGGTATTTTAAGTAATGTTAAAACTTTATAATATTCGTATTATATTTTTTTTTTTTTATACTAGCACGACATGTGACCTTGGGCCCACCTGATGGTAAGTGGCACGCAAGGTCCATGAATGTTAACAACTGATGTCAGACACTCATAACTGCCATCAGTCCCTAACACTATGCCGGCTTGACTAGATGCTTTTTCAGACTTCGCTTGAACGACTCCAAGTTATAGGAAAGTGGAAACACAGAGGCTGGAAGAGCATTCCACATCTTTATCGTACGACAGATGTATGAGTAGCCAAATTTATACGTACGCGAAGGGATGGTGACTACGGTATGTGGGTGCATATTCTGACCTGTGCGTGTGGTTCGGATTCGATTGGAGAGGGAGGGATTAGGTTATAGAGTTCTTCGGAGCACTCACCATAGTATAGCCGGTAGAACACGCTCAGAGAAGCCACATCTCGGCGAAGCTGCAGGGATTCGAGAGTTCCAGATATAGTGGCATCGTCCACAATTCGAACAGCTCGCCTCTGTAGGACATTGAGAGCATCTGTGAGGTACTTGGCGCAACCATCCCAAAGGTGAGAACAGTATTCTTATACATGATCTGATCTGTTTTATTATGTATATGTATTATGTATAATATAATATGTATATATGTATATAGTATTTAAGTATATGTATGTTTATATAGGAATTGCTTACTTTTATGGTATTTATTGGAATAAAAATAATTTCTAAATATCATTTTCACTATCCTCGATCTAATGAAGAAATCTCATTTGTCCCAACGGTCAACGTTCAGAGAATGCCTTACGGCATTATGTTCGCCGATTGTAAATTACAATAAAGTTTTTTTTTTTTTTTTTTTAATAAATATGAATAGGTATATAAATAAATAAACAAATAAATTATGGTCGGAGTCAAAAACCACGTTATGAGAAACGAGCTCACGTTTAGTCAGTTCTTCCACCAAAAATATAACTGCCTTCGTGATCCAGCGGTTAAGTCCGTGGATTTAGACTCAGACGATTCCTGGTCGAGACACAATATATTTCTTAATTTAAATAAATAAATTTAAAAATAAATATATTTTTTCTCGAGTTTTTTCACGCTGGAGACATCGACGAGCTTGCCACTTGTCATGATTGGCCTAAAGTAAAGTTAGCTAAATGTGAATACGTTTCTTAATAAGCGTGGTTTCTGACCACCCCGAAAGAAAGAAGAAAAAAGTAGTAAATTTCTACTACTCAAACATGATACTATTGTAAAGTATTACCACGACCTTATCCCTTCCGGGGTGGTCAGAAACCACGCCTCTTAAAAAAGCGTATTTACATTTAGCTAACTTTACTATAGGCATATCATGACAAGTGCCAAGCACCTAACCAAACTAGAGGTATATCACAAATCACTTATCAAAGTCAAAATATCTTTATTCACGTAAATCTATTAGAGGCATTTGTGACACATAATAAATTAAATTATTTTGAATGATAGTGGACGAGTAAGCAGCGAAGTGGTCCAAGGAGTAAGCTGTTAGCAGAAGACTAGTAGCTTAGCAAACTCATGTGACCTGTTAATGTTTAATCTGACTGAGAAAGGTATCTGCAAGGAAAACTAAGCTATAGCAGATTTACAAATGAAATGTAATAACAAGCCTTTCCAGGTAACCAGGTTGTTTTACACTAAGACTTAAAAAATCTTTTAAAAAAATTGGATTGTGTTAGCTAGCAATCCCTCTTAAGCTTATAAACAGGTTAAATAGCCACGTGCCAATTCTATTCTTCAATTCATTAACTCTCATGAAATGAATGCAGCTAAGCTGACCGTTGGGTCTAGCGTACCCGTTCATTTTCGCGGTCACGGACGCGAGCGTCGCACCGTGGAATGCGTCAATGCTTACAAACGCCTACCAATTTTCAACTTGGAATAATAGATTTTGATACTTAATTAATTACAACAAATTAAAATAAAATTGATTGCCTGCGTAAACGCGGAGGTTTTTTTTTTATATACTAGCACGACTGATTGATTGATGTTCGGTGGTGGCTCGGTTGTAAGACCGCTTTCCTTAATGATCAGTTTAAAGGATCAGTTCAAATCCCACCGGCATTTACCAATGAGAAAAACACTTTTCGTACGTACATTTATTTACACTTACTAACGAATTGGCTTAGGCTGTTATGTTAGGTTTACGTGTTTGTAAATAAATAAATAAATAAATTATACATACACAATAATACATACAAAATAAAACTACTCGTGTGATGACGGAACTGGGACAAATAGTAGACCTCGCGTCGTCGTGTCTGTGAAAGTGTGAATAATGAATAATAATATTAAAAAATCTGAATAAGAATGTTTGTACACCCCATTCTTGAATATAGCACGACTAGAAGGTTAATAATAATAATAAAATTCTTTATTGCACAACAATTTACAACACCACCATTCCCGTGCCTCGGAGAGCACTTTAAGCCGTCGGTCCCGGATCCACTAATACCAACTTGTTGAATCGTTAATAAATTGTTATTTAAAATTGACATCGGATCCTCGCCAATCCAACAACGCCAGCGTAGCAATATGAGGTACACCAAATTTTCCAGATATAGGTATGTTCTGGAAGGCCCATCGCCAACACTGCTGTGTTCTAGGGGCTGTAATGATTAAATAATGAATAACAAGTGGCAAGCTCCCCGATGTCTCTAGCGTACCAAACTCGATAAATATCACAATAAAATAAAATAAATGATTGTGTCCCGACCAGGAATAGAACCTTTTACCTTCAAGTCGAAATCTACGGACTTAACTGCTAGACCACAGAGGTAGTTACATTTTTAAATAGATAGTTTTACATAGTTTCGAAAAAGATCAAAACAGTTTATGCATACTACAAAGACAAACTTGAAGAAGTCACGTAGAGGCGCGGTCGTCTCTGCACGGATACCAATCATCTGAATCGCGCCCGTGACCATACCACTATCTCTTTCACCCATCGCACTTTCCCCTATCTCCCCTCTCTTTCCTACCAATCTTTTCCACCGGGAAATCTGTTTTGGTATGAAGGCATCATCGTCAAAATTAGGTGCTTTGACATTTCTTTATAAGGTGTTGATGGATTTCTTTTCGAGTCTATGTTTTGAATATTTGTCGAAATTGTTTTTCACTTTTATGGTTACTCTCGAGAGATTTCATTTATGAAGGTAACGCTTTTTCATTCCTCTCGCTTGCACAATCCAACATTTTCAAAGATTTTTCAAGTTTGAGAAATTTAGCCATTTTGGTAAAAAACAAGTTTTATAGATTGGAATACATCGATTCTATTCGAATGCATGGATGGAACTTGTAAGAATCAAGGCCTTCAAAAATAAAAAAAAAGGGAATGGACTTGTCATTGTTGAAGCATCGGCAGATAATGAGAAAAAAAGGTGGAAAAAGTGGTTAGTGTTTTAAAGAAAAGGGAAATGGTTACGTGCTTTTGTCGGTGTTGTCGGAGACATTTAACATTAGGGAATAAAATTAGGCACATAGTAAAATAGAGGATTATCGTTATAAAGATTAAAAAAAAAAAAAACAAATTAGGTACCTATATATGAAACTTATAGATCTGAATCTTAAAATTAAACTCAGTCTTAAATAAAAAGTATCATTACATTACATTACCGTTTCCCATCCGGTGTGGTCAGAAACCACGTTTATAAAGCGAATTCAAATTTAGACAACTTTACTATAGGTCAATCATGACAATTGGTCGATGTCTTTTGCGTACCAAACTCGAGCACAAATAAATTAAATATTAATTCAATTTATTTATTTAAATTAATAAATATAATGGTGACCTGTTTTTGTTACTAAAGCGCAATTATATAATGGTAAATAAAATATTTTTCTAATAACATTAGTCTATTGGAGTCGAAAGTCTTAATAAAAGAAATTGCGAGATTGAAATAGAAGGAAAGATTGACTGCTTTGAACCGTTCGTGCATGATACGAGTACATTCAATGACTCCGAGAGGCGCAAGACATTCCAAAGAGGGTCGAGTCTATGTCAAAAACAATTCATTGTCAGAATCAATTCGCTCATTTTTCACAACGATTCACCTTCAATTGTTGGGAACTAAAATGATATCCAGTAACCAAATTCTGTTTGGACGGACTTTGACTAAGTCATTTAATTAGTTATTAAAACTTTATCGCATGATTTATACATACAAAAGGTCGATTAAATGTCGCCAGACATTCTTTGACAGCCAACCTTACGGACATATCAACTTCAATTGCACAAATTAAAATAATTGATAAATTTCCGCTTCGATGAGTGTCTATAGCGTAAAGTCAATTACTGTACCGGCAGATACAGATAAAACTGCCAGAAATTAATGTAGGTAAGCGAGCCTTTCATCTAGTAAAGCCACCATGGCCATACAGAGCTAATGATTTACTAAAAACAAAATAACTAACTAAAAAAACATCTAATCTATATTCGAATACAAAGCTCGATTTTCGATTTTGGAGACGAATGACCCGCCGCCATCACGGACAGCCATCACCGATCTATCTGCGTTCGCGGCTGGAATTCCAAATTCAAAACTACCAAGGACATAGTTTGCGAAACTAGAACCAACCCACAAAATATAAGTAATTTAATTTGGACCGCCGTCAATTTAGACTAACTTAATAAATACATTGTTTAATTGAACTAAAACCTGTTAAATAATAAAATTAAATATTTACTAATACAAATTAAAACAATAAATAGGTATATAAAAAAAATGTAGGACATGGCTAAATATTACTGAAATGTCATAATAGTAATGGATTTCTAAAGTTCATATTTTTCGAGCTCATCGGATGAGTAAAATGTTGTAGTTACCAATGATTTCAATACGAATGCCGTAAATAAAGTCACCGATTTCTTATTAACGCGCAGTTTTTCTAATTTTATTTTATATTTTAAAGATAAAGTCTAGAGGAATAAATTCTCATAAATATTATTTCTTCAGAAAGCGATGATGAAACTGTTGAAGACATTGGTGCAGCTGCAGATGAATGCCAGCGTAGTCGGAGTCCAATGTCCATAGTTGAGCGACATCTTTATGTCGGCGTTTCTCTATGAGAAATTATTTGTAAGTTGGTTAATCGTGATTTCCCAGTCACCGGTAATATCAAACTCATCGGTGGCATTAAAAAATCGCACCCTAGGGGCCTAATTCTGGCGCTTTCGACTTGCGTTCGAGATATTCGAATGAAAAGCGACAGATTGGAGATCTGAAACTGTCAGTTTTATTCGAGAAAATCGAGCGGAAATGCATGTCGAAGGCGCGAGAATCGGGGCCCTGGCCGAAAGTACAAAAATATATTTATATTATCTGAGACATTTTTCAAGTGAGTCTATAGTAACTTGATCGAACCACCAACCGATTTCGTAAATGATATTTTACTTTTGGTTCTTGTTTGCATAACTATATCGCAATCATATCACCAGTTCTATTCGCCCTAAGTCAATACACTACATATGCGAATATAACCCTAACACTAGTCGGAATAAAGGCTATTGTATTGTGAATAAGAAAATTAATATAATAATAAGGATATAAAGCTTTATTGTTAAAGTGTAAAATGCATTTTTATATGAACAAGCTTCGTATGAAAGTTAACTGCAATTCTTTAAAACTATTTCCTGCTAGTTGCTTAGTATTAGTACCAACTTAAGCGAGATCTTAAATCAATACTAACAATAAAATGAAGCCTTTACCCTCATACCACTAACTACTACTTTACAAATAATTAATATTTTTGTATATATATTTTATCTGCTTAAAATACATATTAATAAATATCAAAATACTAGAGTAAATTTAATGCAGTAGAAATGAGGTCTTTGTGTCGATACGGCATAACTTTGACGGTATGCGGTATACGTAATGACGAAATACGCAAAAGCATAGGAACAGAAATAAGGAAAGGCATGTGATGGTTCGGGGATGAGTGAAGAGAGATAGACGAACCATACATATAATTGGAAGTTGTGGGTAAATGCAGACCTGGCAGACCAAGAATTTCACTGACACAATAGTATCACGATCAAATAAATAAAACAACAGCTGAAGGTGCATCCAAAAGCCATTGAAACAAAATGTCATGTATAAAGAAGTTGATGAATGTCGAAGAAGCGAAATAGATATTCGTGATCGTGACAAGTGGCGCTCAATTGTCTCTGCCTACCCCGCAAGGGATTTAGCGTAATGACATGTATGCGCAGATAAATTACTATCGGTTTAGTGTTAAATTATAATTTTTAACTGTTTTATAAGTTACTAGCTGACCCGACGAACTTCGTACCGCCTGACAGTTAATGAATGTTAATTAACAATAATATTATTTCATATCTTTCATTTTTTTATTTTAAAAATAAACAAAAGTCGGATATAATGCCTATAGGCACTCTTTTCCAATCAACCTTCGGGACATTGAAACATAAGAAGTGAGGTTATGATAAATAAACAAATATTAAGAAAAATAAAATACAATATACTTACAACTAAAGTATTAAAATACATATATAAGTGGGTATATACAATACATATACAACGTATATTTACATACATATATAAATTATTATATAAACTACATATACAACATACATACATATAAGTACTACACTACAATACAACATCTTTGGACGATACAGACAAGGACTTTATTGGGATTTCAAAAGGTGAGTGTAAATTAGCTTTTTGAAGATGGCCCTGCTTGGGGCTTGGCGGATATTAAGGGGCAAGCTGTTCCAAAGCAATACTATTCACACTCACTGGGAGAGGTCGATTAACCGTTGAGCGGTAAATGGTTTGACTTGACAGAGTGGGCTCGCGCAGGAGTCTCAAGAGCAACGACTGAGTAACTATATATATAATAAGCTAGGGAGTTTTAGGCTCCCGCTCGGTACCCTCGATCGGTATGCCCCACAAATCAGCGCTGATGCGCTATCGGACTACAGTAGTAACTATGTCAGAAACCTTCGCCGATGTTCACACAACATATTCCCAAAGTTTCATCCCGATCGGTCAAGTAGTTTTGAAATGCATAGGGAACATACATACACAGAGACATTCATTTAAATTTTTATAGATCAATTAGCCTCCGCGGTCTAGCGGTTAAGTCCGTGGATTTAGACTCGGAGGTACCAGGTTCGATTCCTGGACGAGATACAAAAAATATTTATTAATGTAAATAAATACATTTAATTAATATTCAATTTATTTGTGATATTTCTCGAGTTTGGTAAGCGGGGTTTCTGACCACCCCGAAAGGGAAACGGTCGTGATGATACTATACTTACTATTTTACTGTATAGTAACTCGGTAGGTCGTGGGTTCGATTCCCACCGGGGGCAAGTTGTACATTGTATAATTTGTCTCGGTCTGGGTGTTTATATGTATAATATGTATATATTTACAAAAAAAAAGTATAATATGTAGTTTATCAACCATCTAGTTTCCGTAACACAAGCCTCGTAGCTTACCACGGAAACTAGATGGCGCTGTGTGACATGTCTGGGAAAAAAAAAAAAAAAAAAAAAAAACTTGAAATAATGTGGACTCCGATACATTTGGGTTAAAAACCGAAAAATTGCCGTGTATAAATTTTTGGGACCGTGGCTCATGGCACGTACACTTTCTACGTTTAATTTTAATTTAACTTAATTATTGAACGCATTAAATAGCTCTTTTCTCAATTATCTAATGACATAGTAATTAAGTATAGCTACGTGATAGCGAACTTGTAGGTAGTTAGAAATTCCACTATAATTGTGTCAAATGTAATTATTTATCAAATTAAGGTTATGTCTGGGTGAAGTCTACGAATTTTGTTTCAGATTTTTTACGTATTCACTTTCATTACAAAGTCCTCCGCTCTGTTCGCGATAAAGTCAAAAACTACTGCACCGAATTTCATGCTGTTTTGCTTGCCACTTGTTACCCATCATGACATATAGTAAAGTTGGCTAGATGTAAAACAGCTTTATTAAAATAAAAAGCGTGGTTTCTGATTACCCCGGTACGGAGACGGACGTGATGATACTTTACTTTTTTCTTTTAAACTCGCGCTAGCTCTGACAGTTAATACACTATTTTTGATAATCTAAAACTAAAAATTATTTTTTGCTTTCAAGAAAAAACTACGACTGTCAATAATATTTGATAAAATATTTTTTGTTTAGCTTGCTTGCAGGAAGAAGTAAAAGTGAAGTATCATCACGACCGTTTCCCTTTCGGGGTGGTCAGAAACCACGCTTATAAAGAAGCAGATTCACATTTAGTCAACTTTACTATTGGACAGTGGCACAAGTGGCAAGCTCGTCGATGTCTCCAGCGTACCAAACTCGAGAAATATCACAAATAAATTAAATGTATATATTTACATTAATCAATATTTTTGTGTCCCGACCAGGAATCGAACCCGGTACCTCCGAGTCTAAATCTACGGACTTAACCGCTAGACCACGGAGGTAAGTTCTTGCTTGTTCTCCCTAAAATATTAATAACAATAATTTCTATTATTGTGTCCCTCTATAAGTTGATGTTTTTTTGGTTATGACGTCTGGCATAATGCACAAGTCGTGTACACATTTCTACAGCTTTTTCTTTAAAGCACCCACAATTCCACGGTAAGTGAGCAGGGATGGGGTGGGAGTTTTTTAAAATTCCATAGAGTTATCAAACTTACAGATATGGCTAGAATTAATTGTTAGGACTCCTCGTTTTAGGGTTGTGGTGAATAAAAGAGGCCCTTTGTAGAGTTATATATTTTTTACATAAGTCTTTTTTATGTTAACATGAGTGACAGCAAGTCCTAGCTACCCCATAATGCTGTTATTAGTTAAAGTAAGCGAGGGGTACTTTTCACACGTCAATAAGGTTACAGAATAAAAAACTACATTACGTACAAGAAAAATGTATGCTAATTTTTACTTAGGGATGGTGTTATGCAAGCTTACTGTTTAAAATGTAAAAATTACACAGATCGCAGATTATATTTTTCGTAGTATTTTCGTTTCGAGCTAGTGATGTGAAATGCCATTTCCTTGGCCTTGTGAATACCTTATCATATGTAAATTAGGCTAGCATATTAGAAATTTACGTCAGTTACTCCGATGGAGTCACATGATTGAATAATAATTTCAAAATGTGAAATGTCCAAAGTTTTTTTTTAACTGGAATTTTATTTCATATTTTTTTACACAGTAGTTTTATTTAAATAATTTCAAGTGTGGCAATTACCATTGTATTTCAGTACAGGCGCCTTACGCCTATTGAGCCTTAACAGAGCTAATCCTCGGTAGGGGTGATAACGGGACACTGTGCCTGTGCACACATCTGATCATTACAGATAGCTCACTGTGTATAGAACGCATGACAACGTGGAGGACATAGCCGTGCATGTGCCTGCAGTTCCCCAGACTGCGAGGTCTCTTCCAGAGGTCTGCACAAAAGTGACTGGTCTTTTGGGTTTCCTACAGAGGATGGCTAGACGAACGAAGATCACGCAGATGTCTTTCAGAGACAAAAATCTATGGACATCACAAGATAATTTATGAAATAAATAATAGTATTTATTTTTCCTAACTTTGGAATAACACCGTCCGTGTCCGTTCACTCCACCTTGAAGTTGCCACTTTTTTTCTAAAAGTTGCCAATTGAAAAATTACCCTACGTTATTGCATTTCGAAGCGGAAAATTCCATTCAAGCTCTAACCATCTACTTATTTCATTCAAATGGAAAAAAGTCCAATTATTAAATTAGGGGTTAGAAAAAATAACAATTTATCACTGAGTTTCTTTAAACGGGTACTTCTATCTAATAATACTATCAGCGTTTAGCGCGAGTTTATTATAAAGTTACAATATATTATACAAATAAACAAGTCAACATTTAATAAATTTATAGTTTTGTTAACTGGCCCAATCAATGTACAAAAAATATGTGTATTATAAAAAATAATGAAGTTTTTCGTGTGAATTGTTTAGGACTTATGTATTCTGTACCATGTTTTAAATAAAATAAAAAAACTAACGAAACACAAGCCGTCGGGTAATTTAAGGATTCTCAATTACGTAAAACAGTTTAAACTTCCATGGGCAAATAATGTTTATGTTACAAGAATGCTGAATTATGTAACCTTAGCATATCTTAATGATATGCCCGCCGAGCTCCAAAGAACATACATTGATAATAACAAATATAAGTTAAAAAAGTTTTACATGAGTCAATAGCAGAATTATTTCTCATACAGATTGTGAGTGACTCGCCGTACCCAGATAAACCTTAAAGGTTTTTGAGGACGGCTATATAATATTGTTGATGTATTTTTGTGTATCTTGAAAACAATAAATAATAAAAAAAAATATATATAAAATAAAGACCCGACGAGTGAAAGTTTTCGTTTTGTGAATTACTTTACTGTGGATTTTATTAATCAAAAGTGGTGTTGTTTAATAATGCGCTACAATGTTGGTAATTACGGAAAACAAAACATCGGACATTATATATGGGACACAAGTTACTCCCGTATTATACCCGACGTATTTGAGCTATAATGCCGCGAATGACTGCATAACCTAACCTCATTAACTCATAAAAAAATAAATATATTACGTCATACTTGGCAGTATGGTCTAGACTCTTTGCCTTCCCTATCACCCCATTCATAATCCATCGAGAGAAGAAAACACAACGAGAAACAAAAAATATATATATATTAAATATGGAAGACTTCATCTAATTCGACATCGAAAAAGAACAAACTCACCATTAATAGAAGACGGTATTGATATCATTTCTGCACAATTATTATCAAATATTGTGTAGGTATATTGTGTGAATAAGGTATGTACAAAAGTTCTAAATTCAAACCAAACTATTATAAAAAAACATATATCATGTATACCTACATATACTGAGGTATATATTATGTCTATATTAAATAGACGAAGGGCCCCGTACAGTCGTGCTCAGAATATGCAATGAGGTTGTTACTTTTCCTTGACTCATATCCGGCAGTTTGGAGAATTCTCGCCTCGACTGTACTTTTAAAATTATTTTATTTAACATTTCGACGAATTGAATTTTTCAAAGTTCACTTTAATCGGATTTAATAAAACATGTTTTTTGACTATAGGTTTTTATTTTTATAAATCGCAACTTTTCACGTTTCTTTTGTATATTTATTTTGTTTGTATTCTCTTCTCCCGATGGATGATGAATGAAGGGTCTACCCAAGTCTGACATAATATATCTTTCTTTCTTATGAGTTAAAGAGGTTAATAAAAAAAATCAAGGTGTTGCAGAATGCTTTTCTTGAAGTTACTCGCGGCATTATAGCTCAAACACGTCAGGCTTAATTTGAGAGTTCACAGCGCGGGAAAACCTGCAAACTGCAACTTGTGCCCCATATATTTTAAAGGAATAAATAAATAAATATTTCCAGACAGGCCACACAGCGCCATCTAATTTCCGTGGTAAGCCACGGGGCTTGTGTTACGGAAACTAGATGGTTGATAAACTACATATTATACTTTTTTTTTTGTAAATATATACATATAAACACCCAGACCGAGACAAATTATACAATGTACAACTTGCCCCCGGTGGGAATCGAACCCACGACCTCCCGAGTTCTCGGCAACGTTTGTTACCACTAGACCACGGAGGCGGGTAAAAGTCAATATAAAGTCCAATTTATCTAATGAAAAATATATCTAATGCTTTTATAAGCATTAGAAATATTACTATAGACTCCACGACGTGTCTGCAACGCTAGATACGTTAGATGTTGCTTGAGCACTTGATTGGCTTAGCAAAGGAACGAGATCTGTCTATCTGTGCGAAGTGATTGCTCGGATAAGCGTTGTCAAGGTAATACTTTTGTAAGCACGACTTGAGCCAGTGCTAAGCCATGACTATTAATCCAGACTCGGCTTTTATCGACTAAATACATAATAAGAGATGCTGCTTAACAAGATGGACCGGTTACTAAACGCATGTATCCGGTTCATCTTCTGTTTGCGCAAATACGATCACATCTCTGAGTATCGCGCCAAGCTAAAGTGGCTACCAATTCGTTGTCGTAGGAACCTCAGAATACTCTGCCTGCTCTTTTTGATACTCAATGAGCCTGCGACGCCGAAATACCTCAAGGACAAATTCGTATATCTACCCTCACTTCATGACAGATCTCTTCGTTCGTCTCACAATTCCGTTCTCTCTATCCCTTCTCACCACTCTGGCCTTATTTCTAATTCAAAGTCAAAGTCAAAGTCAAAATATCTTTATTCACGTAAACCTATTACAGGCATTTATGAAACGTCATTAATTTAATTATTTTGAATGATTCTACTCCTGCTAGTAGAAGACTAAGCAGCAAAGTGGTCCAATAAGTAAGCTGTTAGCAGAAGACCAGCAGCTTAGCAAATTCCAGTGACCTGTTAATGTTTAATCTGACTGAGAAAGGAATCTGCAAGGAAAACTCAGCTATATCAGATTTACAAAATAAAACATATACAGAACTGCACCACAACGATCAATTAATAACCTTTTAAATTTAGTTATCAGTACCTATGAGAAAACAATACCTGGTACAGCAGTAACCCACCAGGCAAGTCAGAATTAAGGTAGACTACATGCCTATGTGCAACCCGAAAGTCGACAAAACGCAAAAACCTCTGTTAATTTAAGAACAATAAATTGAACGTGTTCGGCAGAGGTCCCAGGCCCCCACAGCAGCACCCGATCACGGACATAACGCATGTGCCAGCCATCCCCCCGCTCAACCAGGCCCTTAGGGTGCGGACCGGGACCCGACATACGTGCCACCACTGCAATGACCTTCTAAGGAAGGGGCGACCACCGGACACGCCACACCATGAGAACCTGAACACTAAGAATGACCTTCGAGACACACACAAGCTAAACATAACAATTACTTCCTAAGTACCCAAATGTTGCCGTGCAATTCCGTTAACAAACTTATATATTAGTTAATAAAATAATAAATACATAATAGTAACTAAATGTTACATAAAAAAAAATATATTATAATAATAAGGTAATAAAAAATATTACTGTATCACAATAAACAGTATTTACTAATTAGTCAATAATGTATTAGTAACTAATTGTTACATTCAAAATATTTCTACATAACTATAAAATAAATCAAAAATAAAAACAGATTATTAAAAAAGAACCTAATGTGCTATTAACTAATTCTCTAATCTTTGCAGAGCGGCAATATTCCACACATCTTTGTCATTAATAAAATCATTAATTTTATAATATGCTTTTGCAATTAGAATTTTCTTAATACTACTCTTAAATTTTGTTTCCCCTAATTCTGTTACAGGTTTTGGTCATTTATTATATAGTCTAATACTATTAATCACAAAACTTTTATTTGTTTTTTGAAGCCTAAATTTAGGAATATAAAGCTTGTCAGCATTTCTTAATTTGCGAGACTGCATGTCTCCATTTTTTTTAAATAACTTTAAATTATTCCTTACATATAGAATATTTTCAAATATATATTGTGAAGGCAATGTCATTATATCAATGTCAGGAAATATGCTTCTGAGCGAGTCTCGATATTTCAGGCCATAAATTCACACAAATTCATTCGCTGTAGTTGCTGCTAATCTATGGAACTATCTGCCCGTTGAAATTCGACAAGCGCCTAACAGAAAACTTTTTAAAAGAATGGTCTACTTGCATTACTACAACAGCTCCCTACAAAGTATATAAGTACTTATTATATGTAGTATGTGTATGTATTATATGTAGTGTGTATATATATATGTATATTGTATGTAGTATATGTATTCTTGGATGTAGTTTAGTATGTAAGTATATCCTTTTATCTAGAGCCTAATTATTTCCATATTTATCATATCTATATTACATGTTGCACCTACCTCACACCTTGAACTTACTACATTATCCTAAAGGTTGGCTGTCAGAGAATGTCTAGCGGCATTAAGCCCGCCCCTTGTACATAGTGCAATAAAGATTTAAATAAATAAATAAATAAATAAAGTTATCTTATAGTTTCAAGCGCTTACTTATGACTGACATCCTCCAAGCTATGTGCAAATGCATCTTGTTAGCCAATTAAAGATACATACATTCAGACACACATACAAAGTTTCTTTCGCATTTATAACGATTATTTTTTTTATAAAATGTTTAAAGTTACTTTTTGCCAGTATTGTGTAGGTAGTTATTTTTTAGCAATTAGCAAGGTAGCAATTATAACATTGTGTAGTTTTATTTCAATGAAACATTTATTCGAAAAACATATTTACAAAATATAAAATAAAATTAATATTATGTGGTGTAAGCCTTATTTATAATTAGAGGAGTAAAGTTTGTTTAGTCAATGTCACTGTCTTTCTTGTTTAATAAAACCTTTAATACGGGTAAATCTTTGTTTAATTATGCTAATGCATGTATCATATTAACACTAAGTATGTAAGTATATTAAAAGATTACATATTTATGCCGTTTGCTGTAGAAACTCTGGACCCATGGAGTCAAAGTGCAAAAAATAAATAAAAGACAACACCGCGTCCTGTCGTCTCCTCCGGTGACAAGAGGGCTGGCTCTTTCTTCGCCCAAAGAATTAGTATTGCAATTCAGCGAGGAAATGCAGCCAGCGTTCTTGCCACCATTCCACGCAGACGGGACTTATTATTAGTATGTATTTATTATATAATATTTATATGTAGGTATATGTATATTGTATATTTAATATAGGACTACATAGTATAAATAATTAAAACTACTAAAAAGTCTGCCTTCGTGGTCTAGCGGCGAAGTCCGTGGATTTTAGACTCGGAGGTACCGGCTTCGATTCCTGGTCGGGACACAAAAATATTTATTAATGTAAATAAAAACATATAATTAATATTTAATTTATTTGTGATATTTCTCGAGGTCGTGATGATACTTTACTTTTAACTTAAAGTAAAAATTAAAATAAATATAAACTAAAGCTATTAAAAAATAAACTATAAGTAAAAAATGTCCTCTAGAGCGACCCTTCAGTGATAGGTATACTACATATGTAGGTCTATATTAGTTTTTAGAATTAAATAGTGTTGCGGCTTTTTGCAACCTCTTTGGACGGACTTCGACCTCCTTTCTGACTGACAACTTTAGACGACATTATTTTATGACAAAATGACTTTGAATTAAGAACACAGACGATGACAACGAAATGAAGACGCAATAAATGAAAATTAAAAACAAAATTTATAATTTTTATTTAAAATCAAGACAAAAAGTTATCATTTCAAGATTAACGTGTTCCTTTCTATAATAGATAGCAAATAATTTACATATTTCAATCATTTCTTTATTTATATTTTGTGCACCTACTCCTGTCACTTAAAACTTTAAGGTTAACAGGCAGATAATATCTTTGTATTTCTGTATCAAGTTTTAAATAAAAAATTAAAATAATTATATTATTGTGGGAGAGACAGATTGCGGAAGCCATTCAGCCTTCAGCATTTTAGTTAACCCGATTTTGTCATGTCCAGTTTGTAAGTCTATGAACGGTGGTACCCTTTAAAATAGCTACCCCAAATATTAATTCATAAAGCCATATCTCTCCGGGGTTCGCAAGAAGGGTTAATTTGTATCCATATGCAAAATTTAATGTTTTGCTTCGATGTTTATCAGTTTGATTTACGATTTCTTTGATTGAAAAGTTCATGTTGCGTTTTTAGTATAGTGTTGTATTTATTAAAATTTTGGACTCCATTTTGGACTATTTTTGTACTACAATAATAAAAAAATGCAAATAGTAGTTTTGATAGTTTATAATTAAATTATAGTTAATAAGACTAATGTTATTTTAAGAAAATTTATTTATTTATGGTGCAACAAACAAATTACAATCATTTACATTTTACATTTCTATGACTGAATTAAAGAACCAGACTGTAATTCTTGAGTAGTGCACACAACATTGGATAATATATATATAGTACGCGAGAAAGCTACTTAAGTACTACACACAAAATAAGGGGAAAATAGACAAAAAACATGCAAAAAGTTAATAACAAATCAACTTAATCTAAATTTACACAATAAAATAAAAATAAAAAAAACCTATAAAACATGCAAACAATTAATAATATTTTTTATAAATAAATTAAAAATATAATTAATTTAATACCTAACCTAAAATTATAACCTAACCTAATTAATAAATGTTAAAAATAAATAAAATTTAAAATGTTAAATATTTAAACTGGAATAAAAGTAATAAAATTAAAATTAAAACTGAATTAAATAATTGCGAACAACTGAATTAAAAACTACGAAATAAAATGATCGTTAAAATTATTTATTACTATATAAAACACACATTAATTACTAACATATAGTAGGTACTAATACATAAATAAATGTCCTACATAAACAAATAAATATATAACTAAATATAAAATCATACATACGCATATATAATATGGCGACTTATTCTGCTTGTGAAATAATTATAAATAAATATAAATATTTCCAGACAGGTCACACAGCGCCATCTAATTTCCGTGATAGCTTACCACGAAGGCTGTGTTACGGAAACTAGATGGTTGATAAACTTCATATTATACTTTTTTTTTTTGTAAATATATACATATTATACATATAAACACCCAGACCGAGACAAATTATACAATGGACAACTTGCCCCCGATGGGAATCAAACCCACGACCTCCCGAGTTCACGGCAACGTTTGTTACCACTAGACCACGGAGGCGGTCAAAGTATGTGTATAGCTTATCTTTAAATATTTAATTAGATGGTGCCTGTCTGATAATTAAAGGAAGTCTGTTCCACTGGCGAGCTGCAGATACTCTAAAGGAATCTGAATATGCTGGAAGAGTGGGGAGGGATTTTTATTCCGTTTATTAAAAACATTATAGTATTTCCTTTTTTTTTATAGACGGTGAATCGATAAATCATCAATGATACTCCCCCTGCCTGAAGGGCCAACGCGGGTGGGGGTCGCATGCCCGACTCATCTGTGAAGCTTCCTAAGGAAGCCCCATCGTGCCTTCGGACTAAAACCCTATAAACCGTCTCTCTCTTACTGTTGGCCCTGTGTGCCTTTACAGCTAAGTCTGAGTCGTGGCTACGGAGTGAAGGCACTCGTTCGCCGCGTCATGCAAGCATGCGAAGCAAAAGTGTACTCGACGACAGCAGACCCAACCTGAGGGGTAGGGGTCTGCGGGGGAGCCATTGAGGGGGTAATGGAGGAGGATGAAGACAGCGGCGGCTGGATCAGCGGCAACTAGAACGGAGAGGAGGTGGTGGTGGTAGGGTCGGGGGTCTTTAGGTTGGCGGCAATTACTAATGGCAAGGAATTGGGGTCAGCTTACAACCAACAACACCACAAATTACGGCTAATTAAAACAGTTAATCAAATTAATTACATACGGTAGAACATACACAAAAAAAACCAGCACACTCCACACGAGTATAATCCGACCAATTAAAATTAGAATATCTTAATTCATATCGCCATATCTTAGGGTGCGATCTTAATTTGGTAGGGTATCTTGTTGCCTAATTTCGAAACAAACTAGATAAAGAGATGTGAACTGAAACACTCTTATAGCTATACATTTTTAGCCGAAATCAAGATCTTTTGTCTCAGGAAATAATGGTTAAAATGCTTTGACAAGTTTTTGAGTTTGTTTAGGAAAAAGCGCATAGACGTATATTTAAGTATTTGCAATATTCTTGTGCCACTTTTTATAGTCTTAAGTTTTGCTCTTTCTTATGATAAATATATAATTATACATTTGAAAAAAAAAAATTGGAACGCAATGTTAGATATTTCCTTGGATTGGTAAAGCTTCTCTAGCGCATCTTGTATAGAGTAGAAATTTAAAAATAAATAAATGGAATACATTAATAGGTAACTCAAATTAAATCTAAATATTATATCTATATAGACAAATACATACTAATATGTACACAATACTACATACTATATATATATTATATACACTACATATAATACCTACTTACACTTTGAGGAACTGTTTAATAATGTGAGTATACCATCTTTTTGAAAAGAGATCTGTTGGGCACTTCACGAATATCTACCGGAAAATTGTTCCACAGATTTGCGGCCACTACAAAAGAGTTAGACTAAAAGCCGCACATAAATAATAATAGAATATCTAATTATATTAAAATTTAATTAATTTCATGGTTAATAACTAAAGTAGGTACATTTCATATTAAGTATTCGTTTTTTTTATTTCAGGTTTAAATGTAATAAGGCCAGTCCTTATATTATTGTAACATATAGGTATATGGTCGTGTGTGTAGGCATAGTAGTTTATCTGGCCTTAAGTGAATATTTAGATGAGATTTAGTTAATTTAGTCTCTGTTTCAGTTAATGGCGGTCGTAAAGTTGCTGTCTTCATGACATTTGGTTAAACTTTGACTATTTACTTGCTCTTTATGTTACTTTGTATGCACATTGTTAATACATGTTATTAATAGATGGGGGGCGGACTGATGGTGGTAATTTGCACAGTCTGGGCGGGAAAGTATCCACCGTTCGTGCCGATAAACCCAGTAAGTGTATCCACATGTTTCGGGATCAGGCTCGAATTGCCTTCATCCCTAGTCAAGCCGGCATAGTGTTAGGGGTTGATGTCAGTCATGAGTGTATAATTTCAGTTGCAAACATTCATGGACCTAGCGCGTCACTTACCATCAGGTGGGCGCAAGGTATCGTACTAGTATAAACGTACTCAAATTTAAATGTCCCAAAGGTTAACGAGAAGAGAATGTCTTGCGGCAACTGATCGATCGTCTTTTGTATAGATTTACAATAAAGTTTTTAAATAAAATAAATATATGAAAAATATTTACATTATTGTAAATATAATAAATATTGTATGCATGGTAATCAATGCAAAGGTTTTGTAATTTTCATGGTATCCAAATGCACAATCCGTCTGGCCAGCGTAGCGAGTAAAAGTTTTTAGCCTTGGCGACACCGGGAGATTTTTCCCGGCGTCGAAACCTATTGATTACTGGATTCCACGATGAAGATAGCTTATAACCCCCCCTCGAGATTGAAATTTTTGTGTTTATTTATTTCGATCGCTTCACGTACTATTCTAGGGTAATAGTGACGATCGGTGGAAACTTGGCTGAAACTTGGACAAATATGTCTCTAAGGTAAATCGCGTAAAGACCCGTTAAAATTATAAAAAAACTGTCATCATCATCATTATCACACTAGATATCAACAACACTAGAACACAAGCTCCTAGACCTTCACTGTAGTAGATGGGCCTTCCAGAATTTTCTGAAGAATTTGCCCTGCACTCGCCACGCTGGCTTAGTACGCACGTACGTAAGCAATGTCTAATTAGTACTGCCAGGGTTCGACCCAACCTTTTTAGGTTTTAAAGCGTTGTTACAACCGACCAACAGTCTAAAAATCTGAACTTATTAAAACCTCAAATTTATCCATTAACCGATAATGTGCAATTACACATAAATCTTTTTTTGAGAATAAAACATGGTTAGTTTAAGCCCGGGTCAAGTATAAATCAAGTAACTATTCTCTCATTCACCCTCTGGATGTGATCGTGAATATTAAGCAGAATCGATCGCACTTGCCCTATATTTGTGTTAAGGCCACCTCGAACAATGACCCTTACATATTAACCCATGTTATAACGCAATTCATCGGTTTATTTAAGTATTGTAGGTCAGTCAAGCAAATAAAATTAAAAAAATAAAATCAATATTTTTAAATAACTTAAAACTCACTTCAGTTAGACTTGTTGTTTTTTGTATAAATATCACCATGGCAAGCTTACAATATTAGTTCTCCTTGTAAGTAAAAATTCAAATTTGACATCATTGCAAATGGCACATGCTTTCAACGAGAAAAACAAATAGATGGTGGCAATTTGCCCAGTCTGCCGGGGCGGGGAAGTATCCATCGTTCGTGCCGATAAACTCAGTAAAGTCTATCCACACGTTTCAGGATCAGGCTCGAATTGCCGTCATGCCCCGTTAAGCCGGCATAGTGTTAGGGACTGATGTCACTCATGAGCGCCTGATTCCAGTTGCTAATATTCACGCAACTTACCATCAGGTGGTACCATTTTTTATTAATTGTTTAATATTTTACTAGGTTTAGTTTATAAGTATTTATATTTAATAAAAAAAAAAGTGAAGTATCATCACGACCGGGGGTGGTCAGAAACCACGCTTATAAATAAGCTGATTTACATTTAGCCAACTTTACTATAGGCCAATCATGACAAGCTGGCAAGCTCGTCGATGTCTCCAGCGTACCAAACTCGAGAAATATCACAAATAAATCAAATATTAATTAAATGTATTTATTTACATCAATAAATATTTTTATGTCCCGACCAGGAATCGAACCCGGTACCTCCGAGTCTAAATCCACGGACGTAAACGCTAGACCACGGAGGCAGTATATTTATTTAAATGTTTATTAATTTACTTCATATATAATATGAGTAATTGTGAATTAAAATGGGAAATATACGATTAGACATTGTATGAAAAGTATTTATTTTATCGATTGATATATCGTACTAGAGTTAATAGATATTTTTTTAACAGAACTGTCATAATATATAATGTATATGATGTACTTGTATGTATAGTTTATGTCTGTAGATATAATGTGTAGTATATTATAATTTGTTTTGTTTGCCTTTAGTGTGGTAAAGCACCTGTGTGGACACCCTGGCGCCTTCCCACCTGTCCTTGAACTCTAAGGACCCAGGCGCTGCTGCATTACAAGCAGAGAACCTCAAACGACGGAAATACACCCAGCTTATTGGCAGATGTGTTTTTGCCCCGTTTAGAGTTGAATCTTTCGGGCCGTGGGGACCAAGTGCACAGGAAATGTTCAAGGCGTTGTCAAAACAGCTCATCAACACCTCGGAAGACAGGGCTGGGCAATATTTGGGCCAAAGGATCAGCATTGTCATTTAACGTGGCAATTCTGCCAGTATTCTTGGCACTTTGCCATTGGCAGCGATTTGGAGCAAATTTTGTATTTATAATATTTTCATTTTATTTTCTTCTTCTTTTAGTTTTTAGATGTAAAAAAAAAGTAAAGTATCATCACGACCGTTTCCCTTTCGGGGTGGTCAGAAACCACGCTTAAAAATAAGCTGATTCACATTTGTTGTTGATCACAATAGTATTTGTGCACCCGCTTATCCCATTCACAAAGGTTGGTTGGTAGAAAATGCATTTATAGCATTAAGCTCGCCTTTGTACCGACACTATTTTTAATTCTATACAATAAATAATTTATTATTATTATTTAGCCAACTTTACTATAGGCCAATCGTAACAAGTGGCAAGCTCGTCGATGTCTCCAGCGTACCAAACTCAAAAAATATTACAAATAAATTAAATATTAATTTATTTGTAATATTAATTTGTTTGTGATTCGAACCGAGTCTAAATCCACGGTTTTAACCGCTAGACCACGGAGGCAGTCTTTAGATGTATTTTTAATTATTAAGTAAGTCGTTTTTTTTATTGGTAGTAATTTATGTTTTAAAAGTTCAAGTTATAAAGTAACTTATTAACTGTATGAAAAAAAAATCCAATTTTTTATCCAGCCTATCACCTTACTCGATCCCCAAGGTTAGCTGGTAAAGAATGCCTACTGGCATCGCCTCTGCACTATTTTTAGGTGCATAAAATAATTTAAATAAACTACTGTAAAGATTTTTGTACTGCGGTCATGCACTTTTAACTGTAAACCTTAGATTAATTTATTAAACCGCATTCTAATGCCCATTGACCGCATCGCATGTAAGGGATAGCCACCGGATATCACCGCGTTGTGGCTTCCGCTGTGGCTGGACTAAACAACTAGATTATGTACCTATTTGTCCTGTTTCAATAGAATTATCGGTTACGTTATACTCGTATGAACATACTCGTATACCAAAATACATATTTTGTTACTTATCAAAAGTATTATCACGACCGTTTCCCTTTCGGGGTGGTCAGAAACCAGGCCAATCATGACAAGTGGCAAGCTCGTCGATGTCTCCAGCGTAGCAAACTCGAGAAATATCACAAATAAATTAAGTATTAATTAAATGTATTTATTTACATTAATAAATATTTTTGTGTCCCGACCAGGAATCGAACCCGGTACCTCCGAGTCTAAATCCACGGACTTAACCGCTAGACCACGAAGGCAGTTACTTATCAATTAACTTTATTATAAACAGCCTCCGTGGCAGTTAAGTCCGTGAATAAAAAAATAAAAAAATATCCTCTGGAGACGTCCCATCCGAGATAGTCCCAAGGAGACTGGCAACATTTCCCCTCTGTATAGCGAGGCTAATACGTTGGCACAAATAATTGCCAGCCTTTCTGTCTCCGGACCTTTCTTACTATAACTTGAGTACTAAATGCAAGGAAAATTAATTCCAAAGACTAAATGCATCGCGAATCACAATTCAGCAAATCGATTTCTTTGACAATTTCACAAAAAAAAAAAAAGGCGCCATAATAGTTTTCAATATCATCGAGTCGTGAATTCCTAAATTGATTACCAGAACTACCTGTCGGAACTAGAGTTCATTGAACTTTTGTCGATTTTTTTTTTCTCCGAAATATTTGGTACAATGTCAAGATCGTGATCGGCGGGTTTAACCACCTGTTTAGAGTAAAAAATACAACACGAGTTAACCAATAGAAGGTTCGATTCTAAATATTGCGTTTAAAAAAAAGTTCGTTCACTTACAATCGATTTTTACTTAGGTACTTAGTATAGACATAGGTATTATGACGTTCGTCTCCTCCGGTGACAAGAGGGCTGGCTCTTTCTTCGCCCAAAGAATCTGTATTGCAATTCAGCGGGGAAATGCAGCCAGCGTTCTTGCCGCCATTTCTCGCGGATGGGACGTTATTCGTATCCGTTTTTCGTATTATTTTTCTATCTTGTAAATATTTTATCGAATAAATGATTTATTAACGAAATTGTAACAATTTTCTTAAGAATTGATCGTCTTTAATTTCTTTTTTCATTAAAATAATGCAACCTCTCACACACTCAAACATTTTGGAAGATTTTTCAAGTCTAATAAAATCAAATTCGTCTTCTTCTTAGTCGCTGCACTCTTGGCAGAGTGGTCGTGGTTGCCATTTGAGTGCTAGTGGCAAGCTTAACAAGCCGTCGCCACTCCTCTCGGACCCCGGCTTTCCTAGTACACTCATGTAGGGGATGATCGATTGCAACCTTCACCTGATCGGTCCATCTCATCGGAGACCTACCACGCATTCTCTTGCTATCGACTGTCGAGGAAAGGCGTTGTCTGATCCCCAGTTCCTCCAGTATGGATTTGTTGGTTTCGAACTCCATCCATGATATGCACAGCATTCACCGCCAACACCACATATCTAAATAATAATAATAGATAAAATCAAATACAAACTATTTAATTACTGCCTCTGTGGTCTAGCAGTTAAGTCCGTGGATTTAGACGCGGTGGTACGGAGTTCGAAGCTTGGTCTTTATTGGTGGTATTTCTCGAGTTTAGTACCTATGCTAGATACATCGACGAGGTTTCCACTTGTCATGATGGGCATATAGTAAAGTTGGCCAAACGTAATTTGGCTTCTTTATAAAGCGTTGTTTCTCACCACACCGAAAGGGATACGATCGTGATGATACTTTACTTTTTTATTTAATAATATAATATATACGAATTTGTGCCGTTTTGGGTCGAGAGGATATAGGCCCATGGGGACACTCAGCCAAGCGTCTGGCCAAGGAGTTGTCCAAACGGCTAACGGAAAAGTCTTGAGTCAGGAAGGCTGGCAATTATTTCTTCCAATGTATTAGCCTCGCTATATAGAGGGGAAATGTTGCCAGTCTTCTTGGGACTATCACTGAAGGGTCGTCTCTAGAGGACATTTTTTACTTATAGTTTATTTTTATTAGGTTTAGTTTATAATTATTTAATTTTTTACTTTAAGTAGTTTTAATCTTTTTAAAAGTAAAAAAAACTTCATAATCACTACCAATATGCGAAGTGCCAAGGATACTGCCGCTTTGAATGGCAAATATTGCCCAGCCCTCTTGTCTCATTGCTATCAAATACCCATTTTTCTGTATACGTGCACTTTCTAATAGTTGCTTCGGTCAACTATCCTTATCGCCCACTGTGTTACGCAATACGCCCACTGGTTTGTCCAAATCTGGCCACAATCCAACGCGTACTGACTCCGTGACCGTATCGATGATGCCCGGATTATAACCATTAAACCATTACATTTCTACTTTACCGTAATATTTTAAAACAACAAACACAATAAATAGTTTTCTTTAAATAGACTGGTCCTTGGAATGAAAATCAATGCGATATTTAATATATTATGTTTAATATGTATATGCAGCTGTTTCTGATGATAACCTGAAGCTGCACAATATTTTTTTTTCCTTTTTTTTATATACTGAGCTCGACATGTGATACCGCCCCCACCTGATGGTAAGCGGTACGGGAGGTCCAAGAATGGGAGCAACTGACGCCAGCCTCAGATGACCGACATCAGTCCCTACCACTATGCCGGCCTATAAAGCCTTTTTCACACTTCGTTTGAAGGACTCCAGGTTATAGGAGTGGGGAAACATACTGGCTGGGAGAGCATTCCACATCTTGCGTGCGACAGATGTAAGAGTCTCCAAATTTGTATATACGCGTAGGGATAGTGGCTACGGTATGTGGATGCATATTTTGGCCTGTGCGAGTGGTTCGGTTCCGGAATAGAGAAGAAGGGATAAGGTTGTGGAGCTCTTCAGAACATTCACCGTAGTATAGCTTGTAGAACACGCTCAGGGAGGCCATCTCGGCGAAGCTGCAGCGATTAGTTTTAGACACTGTAGACAAATACGCCAATCTCGGTACAGGTTACGAATTTGCGTCGTTTGGGGTCGAGACGATGGACATATGGTGGCACTCAGTCAACTCTGGCGAAGGAGTTGTCACCAGAGGAGACGACAAGACACGGTATTATGTCTTTTAAAAACTTTTTGGCAGACGGACTCTATGGGCCCATTTAAATAATAAAAAAATATAAAAAAAACAGTCACAAAAGTTGGTACTACAGAAAAACAATCGATTATTACAAAATTTGAACAAACTGATTTAAAGTATTTTGGGCACCGTTGAAATCATGTCATAGCCATTATTCTGGGCGGAAACGACGCGTTTTGTTGGGCGGCGTACTAACGGCCGGTGGTACGTGCCGCCCAGCGCTAGGGCGGGCGAGATGTGTCCAATGAACTTGAACTCTTATCGATTTGACCGCTATTTCCTATTGTCATGCTTAGTTTGAATTATTGTAATAGCAAAGACAAATACGACCGCAGTGCTCAGAGATGCTGGTAAGAATGACACACTTGACTATAATAGCAGCACCATCTTTCGCGGACTGCAGCAGCCTGTCTATAAAATAAAAATAATTTTGGCTAATGTATAAAAAAAATCCTATCGTCAAATATGTACTAACTTAATGCAGTAATTTTGTAAAACCAAAAAAAAAAAAAAAGAAAAAAAAAAAAGCTTCTTTGCGCACTTTTGTAAGAGGCCGTGCAATGCAACATTGACCTGATTCAGTAAACCTCGTTGCAGACCTGTCCTACTATGGGCACATTGTGCTGCCTCAAAATGTTCATTCATTCATTACAGCCCCTAGAACACAGCGTCCTAGACCTATACTGCTGGAGATGGGCCTTCCAGAACATAGATCTGGAGAATTTGGCCTACACTCGCCACGCTGGCCAGACGGGTTGGCGCGGATCTGATATCAATTTTTAATGACAATTCATTAACGATTCCACAAGTTGGTATTAGTGGAACCAAGACCGACCGCTTAACGTGCTTTCCGAGGCACAGGAACGGTGGTAGAAGAAGAAGACAAATTTCTAAGCATTCCATGCATTTACCGTCCGGGTGCCGGGTCCATCGTGTGTGGGTAAGAGATGAGAAGAATGGTGTCTCGGGCTTGCGACCGACAATAGGCTGGTTTAAGAAAAGGAGGCCTTCTTTTTTTATTGCGCGATAATACGCTCAGCATCCACCATTCTACTTCTCTCCCTACCCAACCAAATACTGTATAATAATAATTAATTAATTTACATTAATTCATGTAAATCTATGACAAATGTACGTAAGAAAAGTGTATTTCTCCATACATGCCGGAAGGGTTTTCAACCGATCTTTTTGAAATTTTAAGGAAAGCCGTTCTTACAACCGAGCAACCACACCGCGCCATAAAATGTAGGTAGGTATTTAAAAAATCAGAATCTAAAAAAAAAGTAATGTAAGCAGCATTTATCCCAATGTGCCACCACAAAAATAGAAACGATGGTAACAAAATAACTTTTTATTCTCATTTTTTCAAACAAAATAACTTTTACTGCGACCTAAGAATCTTGATACTCCAATGAAGCGATAGTAATGCACGACTGACCACGATGAATGAAATAAAAACGGTAAACTGACTATTGTTAATTTTAGCCAATTAACGATGATTATAATTATTTTTTCATATAAGTATTTCCGTTTTTTTTTTTTTTTTTTTTTTCATGATTAAGCAATCTAAACAACTGCTATGTTGGCTTGTGAGTAGGTACAAGAGTAGAAAGCACTTTTTAGTATCTCTACAAAGCAAGGTAAATTTTAGTAACACCTCCTCGTTAAGGCGAGTTCCCACCATGTTGTGACGACAGGTTATCGTGTCGTTTGAAGCGTCGCGGCTTGAAGGTATATTTGTAGGTGTACCTATATTTAGTTATTTGTATTCGACGACTAAAATGATAAACTGTCATGTAGTCATACCTCAAATTCGCCTAAAAAAATAATAAATGGGCGTCGTTTTCTACCTTTTAAAATAAAACTTTAAAACCGCCTCCGTGGTCTAGTAGTAACAAACGTTGCCGTGAACTCGGGAGGTCGTGGGTTCGATTCCCACCGGAGGCAAGTTGTACATTGTATAATTTGTCTCGGTCTGGGTGTTTATATGTATAATATGTAGGTATATATTTTTTTAAAAAGTAAGTATAATATATGTAGTTTATCAACCATAACACAAGCCTCGTAGCTTACCACGGAAATTAGAGTGACCCGTCTGGAAATATTTATTATTATTATTATTATATATTTAAAAAATTGCATTGGGCAATAATTTCTACGTAAGTTAAAATAAATAAATAATAATATTCGACGACAAGGAAAATGGTAGTGACGATAATAGTTGGTGATAGTGGTAATTTGTCCAGTCTGCTGGGTCTGGGAAGTATCCACCCAGTAAAGTGTATCCACACATTTCCGGATCAGGCTAGAATTGCCGTCATGTCCAGTCAAACCGACTGATGTCAGTCATGAGTGTCTGATTCCAGTTGCCATGTCTGATTTCAGTTGCTACCATTCATGGATCTCGCTAAAAAAAAATAATGTTAAAGGCACAGATTATTACTGTTTGTATTTAAATAATAACTTAACTAACAAACGTCTAGTGTTCTGAGATCCAGGTGTCCCAGAGACCCTTGTTCAGACCCGTGATAGATTAAAAAAACAACTTTATTTATAATGGAAACAGTACGCCACGACACGTTTATACGACACGATAATCTCTCGTCTCAACCTAGTGGAATCACACATAAATAAAAAAAACTACGTTCAACCTTCTACTTAGATTAGATAGGTTCATATAAGAATCAATAGGGATTGTTTTATTTATATGTATTTATTTAGTCAAAAAGCCAAAAGTTAAAGTCATTAAATATCTTTTTTCACGGCGAAAAGGCATTTAATAAATATCATTAATTTAATTATTTTGAATGATTCTACTTCTGCTAGTAGAAGACTAAGCAGCAAAGTGGTCCAATAAGTAAGCTGTTAACAGAAGACCAGCAGCTTAGCAGATTCCAGTGACCAGTTAATATTTAATCTGACTAAGAAACGAATCTGCAAGGAAAACTCAGCTATATCAGATTTACAAAATAAAACATATAGGTACAGGACTGCACCACAATGATCAATTTACTAAATTATTTAGCGTGGTACAGTTAATAAGTAAGTACCATCATCACATCTCCAGAACATAGAGTCCAAGAACTTCACTGTTGGAGATAGGCCTTCCAGATTTTTTTTGGAGAAGTTTGGCTTACACTAGTCAGACGGGTTGGCGAGGGTCTGATGCATTTTCTCTTAATGCCAATTTATTAACGATTCCACAAGTTAGTATTAGTTGAACCAGGACCAACAGGTTAACGTGATCTCCAAGGCACGGTGGTGTTGTAAATCTATGACAAATGTACATAAGAAAAGTGTATTTCTTTTTGGCACATGCCAGGGTTCGAACCCACCTCTTTATGATGTTAAGGAAGGCGTTGTTAAAACCGTGCCACCGCGCAGTATACCTCAAGTAGGTATACCTACCTCACTTTTATTAGTGTTGGCAATATATTTGTGGCTAATTTTTGAAATGGTATCATTACGAGGCTATAACTGCCTCCGTGGTCTAGAGGTTAAGTCTGAGGATTTAGACATGGAGGTACTGGGTTCAATTCCTGGTCGGGACACAAAAATATTTATTTATGTAAATAAATACATTTAATGAATATTTACCTAATTTATTTGTGATATTTCTCGAGTTTAGTACGCTGGAGACATCGACGAGCTTGCCACTTGTCATGATTGGCCTATAGTAAAGTTGGCTAAATGTGAATCAGCTTATTTATAAGCGTGGTTTCTGACCACCCCGAAAGGGAAACGGTCGTGATGATACTTTACTTTACTTTTTACGAATAGCTATCATATTATGGCTTCTTTAGCTATAAATTTATTGTCATGGAACTCGTGACTAATCAATATTTGATGCTACTTGGGATCAAATAGCTTTATTATTGCTATGGAATGTTAAATTATTAATTAATGAAATCCAAACAATTCATAAAAGTCATCGAGGCGTCAAACCGTGCGCATTCATTCCGCCTCTTCCACGTACGTTCATTCAACGGAAACGTCTCTCTATAAACATACAATAACACGTCCTAAACGGCCTGTACTATCCCCACACCTAATAATTAAAAACCATTACTACAATCCAAACTAAAACCACAAAACACGGTATCATCTCTACTGGCGCGAATCCAAAATACACCTTCTTCTTATTATATTCTATGAACGCGAGCTATAAACGTATTCACGAACATATCACGTAGGCGACTACTACCAATTTTAACCAATCAGAATGCGACAATTCAACTTAATAGTTCAGACCACGCCCTATCACGTAACCGCCTATTACGGGCCTTGTAACAACGAAGCCTTTTAACTTAACGGAGATGTCCGATTGTTTTCCGTCCCGTGTTTTTGTAGAGCGACATCCCTCTCGCGGGCCCCGAGCGCCCGCTGCAGAAGGGTGTACTAGGCTGCTCGAGATAGAGTCTCGTTTTGCGCGCGTGCCTCGTTTCAGTCGCACGTCCGAATTCGTAGGAGGGGGACGTATGCAGCTGTTTTCGATAATCGGTCGCGCGTTCCGTACGTGGAAAGCGGACAGTTTCCCGGGAGTCACGTCCGCGTAAAAACGGATATATGCCCAGAATATTTATTAAGTGGGTGGCTGTGCGTGACTTTTCCCTTGCGAATAGCTACGTAAATGATTGCCCTCCAAAATAGAACAGTTGTTTGATAACTAAAGCTGTAAGTTCTTGAGATATTGTTTCGGGCCTGTTGCGCAACTTTAAATTAACACTTAGACGTTCGTTTCTGTGAAAAGACTTTGCTAGTGCAGTGGATTTGGATATGGAACTCAAATAACCATACAAAATACAATATGGAATACACTAGTGTTTAAATAGTTAAATCGAGAGACTTTTCTATTTGTTAAACTTGATAATGTTTGAAAAATAGTGACTTTTAGTGAAAATGTTACCATACCAAGCGGTGGCTATGGACTACGCGGTGGCTTCTGCCGGGTTCCACCACCACCAGCGACCAGGCCTGCCCGGAGTGATGGGCCTGCCAGGCCCGGGCTCAGGCCTGAACCCAGGCCTCAACCCCGCCTTCACCCATTCCTGGTTCGTACAGACAAGCCCGGATATCTGTCGGCAGCAACAAGCATCCAACCAATCGCATCTCGAACCTGGGCACGTTTCATTTTTTCTTTATATTTTTTAGTTTTAGTTTTTTTCTTCTATAAATAATTTGAACTTTTTTGGATGGAAAATATCTTGATTTATTTTTTCAAACTGTAATAAAATTTTACATTTCTGAACTTCAACTTTTGCAAAATAAACTCTTATTAGAACTTAGCCAAGACTGTGACACGAACTAAATTAAATTATATTGTCTAGACATTTTCCAGAAATTTTAATTTAATTTGCTTTAATTTCATTTGCAGTTTTATTTTTATATTGTGCTTATTTAGATGTTGCTTACGATACCTACTTCTGTAGAAGCTACTATTAAAAAAATAAGGGTAAAAAAAAAAAAAAAAAATGTTCAGATTTAATCACAATCATAGACAATATTATCAAACTTAAAACATACCTCTTTGCAGTATTAAGTATGTCCAGCAATTCTTGGCCTGATCTTATAATATTGTCTAGCGGTTTATTATAGATGATTTCATGCCACTTATTCTAAGATTTTACTTAAAAATAGCCATTACATCTAAGTTTTTAATTATTGACTATATCCTGGTTTGTATGAGGTTGCTAAACAGGTTCCTAAGCAGAGGAAGATTTTGTAATGAAGTTTATCTTTAATCTTAAACAATGTAGCTAACTGGGTTTTCTTAATGCTTTAAGTTGTAATTTTATTTGTGTCTTTATTATGTGTATTATTGTCCTTCTTTTTGCGCTAATACACATGATGGTAAACAATTTGCAGAAAAAACCTTGTTTTTATCTTATCAGAATCTACAGCCACTAAAATAATATTCTATTCGAAATTTTGGATCATGCTAAACTAGCACCAAAAACTTTTTTTTTTGTGTTCCTATGACACTTTGCTACCTTCCAGTTATGTTCCTTGCCTTTACTCTCCAGGCAAGATAGATATTTCAAGGTCACGTTATTTATAACATAAATATTTAATGTTGTAATTTATACTGTATACAATTGTGATTAAATTATTGTCTTAACCAAATTCCGGTGGGCATGTAAATAATATAATAACTCAATAATTCTACAGCTGTAAATAAATCTTAACTAAAACAAAGAATAATTCTAGTTTACAAATAATAATATATTTATTTTAAGTTTTTGTTTTTAAAAATCATATTTTAAACCAAATTAATAAATAATAAATAAACATCGTTTATTGACACTATTTAACAAATATGTTTTTTACACTTAAAATTTAGATTGGATGTCCTGACCCCTGTCGTAGAAATTTCTGAATGACAGGAGTCAGTTCACTCCCAGGTGACACAAAAACAAGCTTATACAATTTATATAAACATTGTAAAGCTTTACCAAGTACAAACAAATAAATAATAATAATAAAAAAAATATAGTCCATTACCAACATTAATAAATTAAGGATGAGATATATAAGCCCACACTAGACTAGACAATATGTCGTTACAAACAAGAAAACGCGATTGACTCGTTTTACAAAATTAAGATATTATCAAAACGTGACACATTACGAAACTGCTCCACATAGCAATGTTGTAATAATGACAAAATGAGGATTGTGTAAAAAAAGTTGAAATGATATCAAGATTTAAGTTACACGTTAATAATATAGTATGAAATATTAAACTAAAAAGTAAAGAAACAATTATTCGAAAAAAATATTTACAAAATATAAAATAAAATTAATATTAATACTAAGGATAGGGATATAAGTCCCGTCCGCGTGGAATGGTGGCAAGAACGCTGGCTGCATTTCCCCGCTGAATTGCAATACTGATTCTTTGGGCGAAGAAAGAGAGAGAAAGAGCGTCTTGTCACCGGAGGAGACGACAAGACGCGGTGTTATGTCTTTTAAAAACATTTTTGCACTTGCAGAGTTTTTACAGCAAACGGCATAAATATGTAATCTTTTAATATACTTACATATTTGCGCCGCTTGCTGGACTCCGCATTTTACTCCGCTCCCGCTTTATGCGCTGTCCGTCTGAGATGCGCCCCGGTCCCAGGGGACCAACGTCAAACCATCGGGTCTCTTCCCATCGTCTCGGATAACTCCAACAGGCTCTAGAAGAGCTAGAGCCCTTTTAATAATATCGTTAAGGAGCCGTGGCGGGAAAATCTGCCCGCACTTTTGGAATAGGAGAGCCCATGAACTCCAAGACAGTCGACATATTAAGAACACATAATGGTGCCCCTAAAAGTAAAGTACTTATATATTTTTTATTATATACAACATATACACATAAATATGATATGATAACGCAACACGAAGAAGAAAAAAAACATTGCTCAAGCAGTAAGTTGTAAAGCCAAATAAACTAACACATACAATAATCAATATAAAATCTGGTACTTACAAGCAAACAGTAACAAAATATATTATATAAATACGTATAAAAGAAGAAAGTGTTGTAGCTCTAGTAAATAATGATGGAAAAAATAATGTTTATATCAAGTAATCATAATTAGGTAAAATAAAACAACAGCAAGCAAACACAAATGAATAAGCTCTAGATAGTAATAGTATAGCAAACAAGTCAGCCAAAGATGATTATAAAGCTTAGTTACTAGCAGAAATAAATAAGGCTGGTGGCATAGCTACACACTATAATCACAAGAACAATCTTACGAACCACAACACATTTCTACAGACTTTATTTCTCAAACAATTACCGAGACGAGAAATGATTTGAATCTTTGCATCTCGGGGATATAAAAAATATCAGGTTCACTTTACTAATTCGTATTTTTCCCAGACGTACAGACGACCGTCATAATGAGGCCTAAGGTTTTTAAGCATGGACTGTAATCCAAGGACCAACCAAAGCATTTTAGTTCAATACATAATTTATTTTCTTAAAATCTTAAATTTCAAATTATACCAATATTTAAACCTAAAGGTACTATGTATTAATTTCTATATTATCATCATTTTTAATGGGGTGTATCACTAACTTTTTATCACGATAGATGGCGCATAATAGATGGTACCTAATATAACTGTCAGTTGCATAGAAAACTTGTATTTTTAGTACGAAATGTATTATTTTGTGGATATTATGCCGAAGTAAGCAGCTTTTAAGTGTACAAATCGAGATTTCTAAGCGAAATCAAAGATCGTTATATTAATAAAACCTTTTTTCTTTTTAAATACGGTGTGCGCTTTCTTAATTCGTCTTTTAAGGTTTTAACCACGTTAATTTAAAATAGATTTTTCTGTTATAAAAATAATAAACTACAAAATCATTAAAAAATGATGCGATATAGGTGTAAAACAAGGTACCATTGCCGCTAGCGACATCTACAAAAAGCTTTGACTGATACACCCCATTACACTTTATCAATAAAAAAAAGTTTTTTAATATACAATAAAATATATTTTTTATACGAATCAAATCATTTGCTTATTCTACTACACTGTAATTTTTATTGACTAACATCATAAATGGTCGGTTTATAAAATTTTGGGGCCAACTTTATTTAACTAAAGCATTGTATAGAGACCCATTTAGATGCGAGTCAATGGGTTTAAGTAAATTGTAGTAAGCATCCTAGTGGTAATCTTTAGTTGCAATAAGGTAATTGGGCTCAATAGTACCACTAAAGAATTATTTGTGGTGTTTGTACGAATAATAATAATAATAATAAATTCTTTATTGTACATAACCAAAAATAGTGTGGGTACAAAGGCGAGCTTAATGCTATAAATGCATTTTCTACCAACTAACCTTTGTGAATGGGGAGCCATTATAAGCGGGTGCAGAAATAATATTGTGATCAACAATTATGAAATATAAATACATACTAATTAAATATACATATCCTACATATTAAATAAATATATACATAAATAATAAATACATATCTAAGTACATTGTAGAAAGTTATGGTAAGTTTTTCTGTTTATGATGTAAAAAATTGTATAACTTGTCTTTAAATATTTTGAGAGATGGAGCTTGTCTGATTACCAAAGGTAGTCTGTTCCACTGGCGAGCTGCAGATACCGAAAAGGAGTCTGAATATCTGCTGGAAGAGTGGGGAGGGATTTTAAGTAAATTGTTATGGGAAGAACGAAGTGAAAGACCGTGCGAGTCACAAAGAAATTGAAAACGAGCTTTTACGAATGTGGTACGATAGTGTGTTATTACAAGTCGTTAGTTAAGATGTAGCTGGTTCTGATATTATTGTTTCCAATTGCAATACCTAATTTGCAGATGGTCAGTATTGACTATTATTTAACTGACCAACCTTATTATTCTCTATGTAAAAAATACGAATTCTATTTCTGTAAAGCCATTTTATTTTATTGATTGTCAGTTTTTTGCCAACTAACGTTAGTTGGTATGGAGCTGTTTGTAGCCTTCCTCCTAAAAAAAGTTATTAGTTAGCTGAATCGTTTAAGTGTTACTTTTGTTATTAAAAATAATGTTTAGCTGGCAATTATTTCTGCCAACTTATTAGCCTCGCTATACAGAGGGGAAATTTTGCCAGTCTTCTTGGGACTATCTCTGAAGGGTCGCCTCTAAAGGACTTATAGTTTATTTTAAATTAGGTTTAATTTTTATATTTATGTTATTTTTTTCTTTTTATTTAAAATAAATGTAATAATTAAAAAAAAAAATACACTTTTTTCTGTAAGTTTTTGTTATTATAAAATACCTTGCTGTTTTTTTTTAAATTATGTGTTATAAAAATATATTTTTATACAAATCAGCCATAAAAAAACAGGTCTCATCATATTTTTTACTATGTCCTCGTAATAGTGTAGTGAATACTGGAACTATAAGACTGGATTCTGGTTTCATTGAGATACTTTACGCATGTCATAATGACAATATGGCAACTACTACAGCCTTGAATCGGTTTAAAGTATCTTAACTGTTTACTCGCAGTATAGTAAACTCGCTTCATTATTAGTATTGTTTTTATTCTTAATATGTAGGCTGACTGATGGTGGTAATTTGCCCAGTTTGCCGGTAGCATCCACCGTTCGTGCCGATGAACCCAGTAAAGTGTATCCACTCATTTCGGGATCAGGCTTGAATTGCCGTCATGCCTAGTCAAGCCGGCGTAGAGTTAGGGACCGATGTCAGTCATAAGTGTCACGACGCGCCACTTACCATCAGGTGGACGCAAGGTTACATGTCGTGCTAGTATAAAATAATAATGTGTGATTTTAATGTTGCTGTCCGGAACAAGGATTCATCCCAAACTACTCCCTGAGGTTTTTAAGCCAGGATGTACGTCTTCTCCTCGGTCTTCTGGAGCCGACCTTTCCTTGCATAACAAGCTGCAGCAAGCTATAATTTTTATTGCGCACGATGTGTCCTAAATACTCTAACTTAGCATTGTTATGAAGTTTTTTTATTCATAAACCGTTCATCTTTTCTTGGCCTTGTAAACAAATGTGTTTTGTCACTTTTGTTTCATGTAAAATGTATTATTTGACTGCCTCCGTGGTCTAGCGGTTAAGTCCGTGGATTTGGACTCGGAGGTACCGGGTTCGATTCCTGGTCGGGACACAAAAATATTTATTAATGTAAATAAATACATTTAATTAATATTTAATTTAATTGTGATATTTCGCGTGTTTGGTACGCTGGAGACATCGACGAGCTTGCCACTTGTCGTGATTGGCCTATAGTAAAGTTGGCTAAATGTGAATCCGCTTATTTATAGGCGTGGTTTCTGACCACCTCGAAAGGGGAACGGTCGTAATGCTACTTTACTTTTAAAATGTATTTATAAATAAAATAAAAAGATAAGGTTTTTTTTATAAGGTAAGATCAGGTCTGCCGCCAATACATTTATTGAACGAGCTTCAAAGACTGCATTAACAGAATCATACAGTATTTAGTTGGGTAGAGAGAGGAGGAGAAAGGTAGATGGTGGCGTCTTATTGCGCAATAAAAAAGGAAGCCTATAGTCTGTCGCAAGCACGAGACATCGTGCACAAACATAAACCCGGGCACTAGCATGGTCAATTTGTCTTGTCTTTAAATACAGTTACAAAACACTATAATATTGGCACCTGTGAATGCGCATGGCTATCCCAGTCAATTTCATACATACACAGCTTTTTTCAGATTTATAATATAAGTAACTTTACTTTTATTATTATTAAAATAAAACATTAAATTGTATAGTATAGGCGAGCCTAATGCATTTTCTAACAGCTATTTTTTTTGGAGAATGAGAGAAAGCTAATTGACAAGTATTTACCTCAGACTCAGGGAATAGGTATAGTTTTTTTTTTTTTTTAATTAAAATTCTTTTACACGCTCTTCAAACATGCTATCGTTTATACTTCGTCACAAGTGATTTTCCACACAAAAAATCTCCTTTTGACTCAATCAAAGAACCCTTTCATAGTTGCTCTTAAATATTTTAAACAAAAAACACGTCCTTTTAGAAAATTTTGATTGAAAAGTAGTTGTAAAAAGCGCACCGAATCAAGAACGTTGAGCTATAAAGGACGAACAATTTTTAGCCCATTGTCTATGAAAATACAAAAAAATATTTATTTAAATTGTTAAATTTTGATCAATAAACTAAATAGACATTTGTAATACATGTGATTGCAGAATAATGGAAGGTGAACGTGTTACTGTTATTGCGCAATAACTTAGGTGTCCGTCTGTTAAATCGGTCGCAAACCTGAGACGCTGTTCTTGTCAAAGTCAAAGTCAAAATATCTTTATTCACGTAAACCTATTACAGACATTTATGGAACGTCATTAATTTAATTATTTTGAATGATTCTACTCCTGCTAGTAGAAGACTAAGCAGCAAAGTCGTCCAATAAGTAAGCTGTTAACAGAAGACCAGCACCTTAGCTGTCCTGTCTAGAATACAAAATCCATGGAATACAAAAATAAGCTTATATAAAAAGTATAATCACGACCGTTTTCCCTTTCGGGGTAGTCAAAAAAACCCTACTTATAAAACAGCTGATTCACATTAAGCCCAGCTTTACTATAGGCCAATCATGACAAGTGACAAGCTCGTCGATGTCTCCAGCGTACCAAACTCGAGAATATCACAAATAAATTAAATAATAATTAAATTTATTTATTTAAATCAATAAATATTATTGTGTCCCGACTAGGAATCGAACCCGGTACCTCTGAGTCTAAATCCAGGGACTTAACCGCTAGACCACGAAGGCAGCGGTAGTGGCTCGTTTATTGGCTCGGTTGTAAGAACGCAAATCAAAAAAGTCGCGGTTCGAACCCCGGCATGTACTAATAAGAAATACAATTGTTACGTACATTTGTAATAGATTTATTACCGTTACCGTGACTGCTGTCTTCGGTTCTGTTTTCACAGTTGATATTTTTGGAATTATTAATAAATTGTCATTAAAATTATTAATTAGAACCTCGCCAACCCGTCTGGCCAGCGTGGCGAGTGTAGGCCAAAAAAATATGTTTTGGAAGGCCCATCTCCAGGTTTGGTCTAAAAGACCAGATGGAGATGGGCTTGCTCTGTGTGGATGATTATACAATTTGCTAGTTAGTTGCAGTGGCTTTTAAGTCTAAGGTTGTGTAGCATCAAAATTGCATTTGTAAATGTAACGATGAAAGTTAAAAATGACGTCGTATGTATAAAATTTATTTTGAAGTTCAGTCGTTAGCTGGTAAGTATTTATTTATTTATTTATTAATTCATTTCCACAGCACATTACAGAACATAAAGGTTAGTATATAATTGAGTTTATACATTGGCCAAATTAGGAAAAACACTTTATTACTGATACTTAGGTGTCAAAGAAAAGGAGAAAAAACAAGAAATACAACCAAAAGATACAGAAATTCAATTAAACAAAAAACAATAACACAAATAAAATTACAGATATCCAATATTGAATTAAATTAAATAAGAAAAAAAAAATTAAGGATTAAATTAATAATTAAATTAAAAAAGATTTCTAAATTAAATAATTAAATAATTCTTGGCTGCCCTAACTAAAGGAAAGTGTACCCTAACAGTTTATTTATTTCAAACTCTATTGCACGAAGTACAAAGGCGGACTTAATGCCCGTAGACATTTTCTGATAGCCAAACCTTGGGGACAAATTTGAACTATTATACGAGTGACAAACTAAAGTGGTTGTCTATACGCCATCGCAGGAACCGAAGGATTCTTTGCATGTTGTACTCAGTATTATATGAGCCTAATACACCGGAATATTTAAAAGAGAAATTTAATTTCCTTGGTGCCACTCATGACAGAACTTTACGTTCTTCTTCTAACTCCACGCTCTCCTCCCCACACATCACACCGCATTCGTTTCCAAGTCGTTTGCGGTGGTGGCTGTGCATCTTTGGAACCAGTTACCGGTGGACATCCGTCAAGCTCTAAATAGAACACTATTTAAGAAACTGGTCTATGCGCACTATTTAAATTTACCATAAGCTTAATACACTCTCTGCTATATTTATTTCTCTCATTATAGTCATCATATAGTAGGTGTATTATATTTATGTATATTCATAGAACGTATGTATGTAGTTTTATTTGTATGTATTTGTGTATGTATTAGTATGTAAATAAGTATTTATTCACTAGTATATATTGAAGTCTAATATTTTTCTATTAGTTTTGATAGCACCTGCCTTATCTTGTCGTAACTGCTTTAGTTGTCCCAAAGGTTTGACCAGTATAGAATGTCTAGCGGCATTAGGTCCGCGTACTTTGTGCAATAAAGTTTATAATAAATAAATACCTACCTATTCAATGAAAGAAATATTTTTAAAAAATAGGGAGAAAAATTAACAGCTTAATTATACACTTACACATATTATACTGTTATATATACTATACTTAATATTATTATATTAACGGCAGATTTTTTAAAGTATATTGAGATTGAGAGAGTGCAGGGAAGCTAAAACTTTACCACTAGTTTTAGTAACGTGCGTTGTCAAACTCAGATTAGAATCTAGTTATACACCTAGATTCTTCACCTCAACGGAATACGCAATAGGGACATTGTCAAACCGAACAGGATCAATGCTGTTTACGTCTATTTTGCTTAACAGCCGTGAGCTTCCTATTATGATTGACTGTATGTTTTTAAGTACCGTCGAAGTCATTTTTAACTTTAATCTTTTCATTACGATTTAGAATTCGAGTCCTATTTACTTCGGTACAAAATTCGGATAAAAGTTAATTATAATTTAAAACTTTTCTAAACGACTTGATTAATTTCACCAAAACTTCCAAAACAAAACATTTAACATGAAAAAGTGGTATCAAAAGAAAGCTACTAAAAAGGCCCTAATGTTACATTTCGGATCAATCCAGCCACCTGGGCGGACAAAAAATCACTATCAATTGACTTAATATAGGGACTGGTACATTTATTACAAATTATTATGTTTGCCAAATAGTGAGGGGTATTTTTTTACCGAAAATTAGTTTACTAAAATTTAAAATATTTATAAAATAATAATAACATATAATAGAAAAAAGATTTACAAAAAATAAATTATTTTTACGGATATAAATGCCGTTTACGTGGAATGTTGGCTAGAACGCTGTATTTCCGCGGTAAATTGTAATACTGATTCTCATTATGAAATAATAAATAACAATTTTAAAAAAAAAGGATTTTTTTTGCGCTTTGCTGTGAAGCGGAGGAATGCTGGATGTGTTCTGTGTGACTCTGCCACATGATCAAATCATTTTTATTTATAGTTTTAACTGATAATAATAAATAATTTTCGTCGTGAGACATCGACGAGCTTGCTAGCTATATAGTAAAGTTCGCTAAATGTGAATCCGCTTATTTATAAGCATGGTTTCTGACCACCCCGAAAGGGAAACGGTCGTGATGATACTTTACTTTACTTTTTATAATTTTCAAATAATAATTGGTAATAGTAGTCAACTAGCCCTAGAAAAAATATATCATTAAAGGGCCTGCAGCAATTTTAATATTTTTTACGAAACGAGCCTCATTCATCTACTCTTTTATGCACTATAATGCACCTATTACCTAATGCTTTTAATTTTGAATATTTTTTATTTATAAGTATAATAACTTAAAAATTATAACCAACTACGTGAAAACAGAAACATTATGAAAAACAGCGTTGTCCAAGTACTTGTACGACAAAGCTGACACCTGATTCCTTTTGACACATTGTGCAAAATTAAAAAAGTTCAAGATGTTATTTAATATAAATATTTACTTTATTTATTTTAATATTATTGCCTTTAATTTATGAATAAAAGATTTATGATTCATTGAGTTTGGCATTTTATTAAAACAGATTTAGAAGGTAAATAAATATCAGAACCCCTGAAAATAAGAAAAATAATTCCTTTCTTGGTAATCATTACCCATCCCGCCACACTGTCAGCACCGTCGTAGTACTGTGATAGTAACGACATAGTATTCGAAAATATTTGTCACATTTATTTTATACCATTTACTTTATTCTTCTTCTCTTGACGAAGAATAAAGTAAATGTTTTTCGCTTCCGTCGGCACATTGTCATTGTTAACTTTCATTCTTATACCGTTTTGCTTCTTGCCCTGTCTTATTTATTTAATGTCTTTGATTCGTAAAGTTTAACAATTAATCGACAATATTAAATTGCAACATTTTTTTTCTCAGTTCAATATATAAGTCAATAATGCTACCACAATGCCAAGATGTATAAAAACACGCCTGGACCAAAATGTGACCGTAATTAGGATGTGTCTATAAAAATATTTCTGCGACCTTTCGATTTAAGATTTTTATTAACTTTTTGATAAATTATGGTTTAAGCTACTTAAAATTTCTAACACTGGGTCTGGTCCACAAATTCAGCGCTCAGCAAGCTATGGATAGAATTCGTTAATATTCGTCAGAGAGCCAAACTTACTGACATAGCATTCAAAAATAGAAAGCAGAAGTTGCAATAAGTTAATAATAATTATTAAATAATAAAATTATAATAAATAAATTAGATTATTTTTTAATTAGTGTATTTCAGTAAATTTGGAACAAGACTACGTCAAAAAACATAAGCTATCGAAAGGTAAACGAAATATAATTCTATAAATATTCAAATTAAATACGTTTCTATATATATTTAAATCTAATCTATGATGCTAAATACGTTTCTATATATATTTAAATCTAATCTATGATGCTAAATACGTTTCTATATATATTTAAATCTAATCTATGATGCTAAATACGTTTCTATATATATTTAAATCTAATCTATGATGCTAAATACGTTTCTATATATATTTAAATATAATCTATGATGCTAAATACGTTTCTATATATATTTAAATCTAATCTATGATGCTAAATACGTTTCTATATATATTTAAATATAATCTATGATGCTAAATACGTTTCTATATATATTTAAATATAATCTATGATGCTAAATACGTTTCTATATATATTTAAATATAATCTATGATGCTAAATACGTTTCTATATATATTTAAATCTAATCTATGATGCTAAATACGTTTCTATATATATTTAAATCTAATCTATGATGCTAAATACGTTTCTATATATATTTAAATCTAATCTATGATGCTAAATACGTTTCTATATATATTTAAATCTAATCTATGATGCTAAATACGTTTCTATATATATTTAAATCTAATCTATGATGCTAAATACGTTTCTATATATATTTAAATCTAATCTATGATGCTAAATACGTTTCTATATATATTTAAATATAATCTATGATGCTAAATACGTTTCTATATATATTTAAATCTAATCTATGATGCTAAATACGTTTCTATATATATTTAAATATAATCTATGATGCTAAATACGTTTCTATATATATTTAAATATAATCTATGATGCTAAATACGTTTCTATATATATTTAAATATAATCTATGATGCTAAATACGTTTCTATATATATTTAAATCTAATCTATGATGCTAAATACGTTTCTATATATATTTAAATATAATCTATGATGCTAAATACGTTTCTATATATATTTAAATATAATCTATGATGCTAAATACGTTTCTATATATATTTAAATATAATCTATGATGCTAAATACGTTTCTATATATATTTAAATCTAATCTATGATGCTAAATACGTTTCTATATATATTTAAATCTAATCTATGATGCTAAATACGTTTCTATATATATTTAAATATAATCTATGATGCTAAATACGTTTCTATATATATTTAAATCTAATCTATGATGCTAAATACGTTTCTATATATATTTAAATATAATCTATGATGCTAAATACGTTTCTATATATATTTAAATATAATCTATGATGCTAAATACGTTTCTATATATATTTAAATATAATCTATGATGCTAAATACGTTTCTATATATATTTAAATCTAATCTATGATGCTAAATACGTTTCTATATATATTTAAATATAATCTATGATGCTAAATACGTTTCTATATATATTTAAATGATGCTAAATAAAATTAAAATGACGCTTATTTCAAAGTTGCAGGATTTTGCGGGACTGTAAAACTTCCCTAATATGGAACTAATGAAAGTCAAAATTTCGTTCAGCTTAACTATTGTTTATACTCAACTTTAAAGGAGGTTAAAGATGCTCCAAACAGAGCTATATTTAAAAGATTAGTTTACAGACACTTTTGGGGTTCATAATTTTCATAAAATTTTCATTGATTGTTGCTTATTATTACCCTACATCATCGGTTATCATTAAGTACGTAGTACCTAATTTATGTTTATGTAGTATATAAATAGTATAACTTATTTATGTAGTTTATATATGTATGTGTGTATGTAATTTTATTAATAAATATTTATTATAAGCAATAAATAATATTTTATAGACGTATATTTTTAATATATTTTATTTTAATTGATATATTGCACCTACCTCACATAAATGTTCTCGTTGTCCCGAAAGTCTGACAAGCAGAGAATGTCAAGCAACAATATGTCACTCCTTTGTAATTTCAATTCAATTCAATTCATTTATTCACCATAAGATACATGACGTACACTTGGTTTTGTCAGTTATACAATCAACAGTTTACATATCATGGAATGATAGCAAAAGATCGACCATTAGTGCAAAGAACAGCCATCGTCATACCAAATTAAGACTATGTAAATTATACACTCCCTAAATGTAGATGCTGCTGTAAAAGAGCGTTGTCAGTTACTATACTACTTAAACCTACGTTATTAAATTAGATGTCAGTAAATGTCACAAAATATATTAATAAATATTACACTATGTAAGATAAGCAGCTGTAAAAGGGCGTTGTCACTTAAAAACTAAAAATAAAAAAAATAAATATAAAAAACTTATGTTTGTTATCAAAGTAACCTAAATGTCATAATTAAAATAATAATAAATAAAAAATATGAAAGAATGTCACCTAATATATTCCTCTTTTAAAGCATCCTCTATGGTGTAATATGATTTGTTGATTAGATTAGTTTTAATTCTGTCTTTGTACATATTATAATCTAAGTTTTTTGTGTCTACAGAGAGTTTATTATACTCGTACAATTTGACACATTGACACAAGAAGCCCTTTGATATTTTATTTAATCTGTGCTTTGGTACTTGGATAAGAGATGACATGTGATGGTAACGTGAGTTTTCTCTAAATTGCATTTTGGGAAACTCCTTAATATATAGCAAACACAGCATTATATAATTACTGTACAAAGTAAGAATACCTAGTTCTTTAAAAATAAGTCTACACGAGTCTCTGGGCTTTAAACCTACAATGGATCTAATAGCACGTTTTTGCAAAATAAAAATTCTTTGGGCTTCTGCATTTATGTGCAATAAAGTTTTAAATAAATAAATAAACTTTTTCACTGTATACGATTATTGGTAAAATGTTCCTTATAAGTATAGGTTACGATATCATTACATGTTTATAGTTGTTTAGTTTTGGTCTTGTCAGTCGGTGTGTCAAAAAAAACTCCAATACAGGGCGCGACGAATTATCGTGACTCAGCCGACCAGTAGCTGATTGAAGCTGGAAATACTTCATATACAGGCTGTTGTTAAATGTTTTTTTTTTAAATATATTTTTTAATAGCCTTGGTCGAAGAGATCATATATAAGATAAGGCGAGCACTAGTTTGTTATTTTCATACAAAATGTTTGTATCTTTTTAACTGCATTTTCTTATTATTTTTTTTTGTGGAAAGAGCACGTCAAACATTGAGATTTTTAGTCTAAAACAATCATGCAGCTCTTCAAAACATATATCTGGAGAATTTGGCCTACACTCGCTACGCTGGCCAGATGGGTTGGCGAGGATCTGATGTCAAGTTTTCATGATAATATCGTTAATAAATAGTTATTAACGAATCCACAAGTTGGTATTAGTGGAACCGGGACCGCCGGCTTAACGTGCTCTCCGGGGCAAGGGAACAGTGGTATTGTAAATTTATAACAAATGTACGTAAGAAAGTGTATTTACCGCGCCTTAGTCGTCTTAAAAGTAAAATGCATTAAACTCGCCTATGAACCTTATTTTAGGTTTTGGTGTATAAAATAATTTAAAATAAAATAAAAAATGTATAGTTTGATTTTAGTTTATAGAAAACGTTATGGAGCAACCTGTATCTAATGAAAAAACATTGGTAGACAAAACGTAATAGATCCATACATTAAAAAAAGGGTCGACGCAATAAGAAGCCTCTCCAACGGTGAATCAGTATTAGGCAATATCAAATATTCTAATTATATCGATCGATATTGATATTATCTATTATTTATTTACAATACCAGAATAATTACTCCCATGTGGGAGTAATATTAATTGTAAATTTTTTAATTATTTATTTATTAAAAATTTCATTGAAAAGTCGGCGAACATAATGCCATAAGGCATTCTCTGACCGTTGGGACAAATGAGATTTCTTCATTAGATCGAGAATAGTGAAATTAAATTAAGAAATAATTTTTATTCCAATAAATACCATAAAAGTAATAACTCTTATATAAACACACATATACTTAAATACTATATACATATATACATAACATTAATACATAAACATATCTATATTATAAACCAGATTTTTCCTCATCATCAGCCTGTGCCTCTACACTGTTGGATATAGGCCTCCCCCAAGGCTCGCCACTTTACACGATCTTCTGCCACTCTCATCCATCCCCCACTCTGCGTCTTCCAGTATATGGTCTCCACTGCAGGACCCGTTTACTCCATCGTTCATCGGTTCTGCGACAGACGTGTCCAGCCCATTGCCACTTCAACTTGCTAATTTTGAAAGCTAATTCTAACTTTGGTTCTTTGACGAATGTTGTCAACGTTTCTGACTTTATCTTTCAAAATTTCCGAGTATAGCTCTCTTCATAGCTCGCCAAGCGACCTTAAACTTATGCATCAGATCCACTGTCAGTGTCTACGTCTCTGCTCCATACGACATAACTGGAAGAAGACAAAGACAAAGACAAAAAAAAAATTGTTCATGTGGTAAAAAAATATAACATTTTCAGGACTTAGTTCGAGCATTACAATATTGTTTCTTAAAATCTAGGTGTTTTACATATAATGTTTCTTACTAGGAGATCAATTTACTAAAATTAGTTCTTATATTAATAATGAAATTAAAACAATTAAAATCTTACAAACTAAATAAGATAGAAATTCTATAATATTTTTATTTTTTTTTACAATAGAAGTGTTTATACACACAGATACTCCTCTACGGAGTAGAAGCAGCTTTGCACCAGATATTGTCTTAGGGCCTTAATAAATTGTTTTTGGGTAGGTTTATTTTTTATGGATTTTGGAAATTTATTGTATATTTTTATTGCCATGTAATATGGGCTTTGGTTTAGCATCTTTATTCTCGACTGTGGCAGGGTTAACTTATCTTTATTTCTGGTATCTATTGGGTGTGTGTCTTGTATCTTTGGGAACAGATTTATATTTTTATATACAAATATGCATATGTCGTATATGTATATTCCAGATAAACTTTTGTCTTCAAACATTGTGGTATGTTCGATAGGAAGATGTGTCCCAACTTCCCGAATTCTGCCCATCCTAGCTGAATGCGTCTGTCGGCTTTGCTGAAGTTCCTAATTACATGTTCTGTCCAAGGTATTTTTGTACAACTTCGATAGTGGCATTTCCCATGTAGTTCGTAATTCATAAGTTCAAAGACTCAGACATATTTTAGTCAATTTTTATTATGAGAATAATACAGTTTTTGTTCTGTATATTGTTTTAAACCATTGTCATTTCCAATCATAAAACAAAAATACAAAATTGTAACATTCATTTAATGATATTACATCTTGAAATTACTAACCATAACTATTTAAATAATCCCAAAATCGATGCACAGTGGTTTCAAATTCGATTATCTGGAAAAAAAACACTAACCAACTTTGACTTATATTTAAAAAACCAGACATTTAAACCATTTTTTTAAATTTAAAACTTTTAATAATGTGCCTGTCAAAAGAATTAAAATAAATAAAAGTAGGTAAACACAATTTCGGTGCTAATCTAAAAAAATATAATATTAGCAATGCTTACAATTAATTAAAACAATACAAACAGTATGATAAATGTTTTGTTTGCTTTTGTTGGCCATGACTCAGTGACAAATGTATACATATATGATAAATATTTATTTAAACTACAGTTTAAATTATAAGAATAAAATTATACAGAAATATATCTTTTATCAGATTTTTTATTCTCTTTATTAGGTATCGCAAATAGCATTGAATAGAATAAATAAATAAATAAATATCTGCGTGATCTTTACAGCGAAGTAAACAAAGCAATAATTAAAATAAAATAACAACACGAAACAAAGGACAAACAAAGCAATACATTTGATTTAAAAGGTTCCAGTTGAGGCGATGGTGCAGTTTAGAGTGGATTTGTATTACTTGATTTAAGATAGGATTTATATTTATTTTTTAATAACTATGTGGTCTGGCGGTTAAGTCCGTGGATGTACCGTGTTCAATTCCTGGTCGGGACACAATAATATTTATTAATTTTAATAAATTGTGATATTTCCAAAGTACGCTAGATACATTGACGAGCTTGCCACTTGTATAGTAAAGAATAGTAAAGTTGGCTAAATGTCAATCCGCTTCTTTATAAGGGTGTGGTTTCTGACCACCCTGGAAGGAAAACGGTCATGGTGATACCATACTTTTATTACTATTATTTTAAAATATTATCTTAAAAGGAAGCTAAGACAACATATATATTTTTTTTGTTGAGGATTGTTTTTGTCTCTTTCTGTGTCATCTGATAAATGCCCGGTTTTTATAATAAGTCATCGATAGTGCCCCTTTTATTACACATTATTATCGATGAATCGAATAAAAGCAAAAAAGACTGTTTTTTTCGAAATCTTATAGCTGTCTGTGGTTGCGGTCTGGTATTCTGCGTTTGGTTTTTGCAGCTGGATTTATTCAGAAGTTTATAGTTAACAATGTTTTGGTACCAATAAAATTATCATATCCACCAAAACTTTGACTAAATAATGAAAGCTTCATTACATCATTAATGGTAAATTCAATGGTAAATCTTGTTTTTATATAAATATCACCATGGCAAGCTTACAATATTAGTTCTCCATGAAAGTAAATATTGGCATTTGACATCATTGCAAATGGCACATACTTTTAACGAGAACAACAAATAGGTGGTAGGCGGACTGATGGTGGTAATTTGCCCAGTCTGCCGAGGCGGGGAAGTATCCACCGTTTGTATTGATAAACCCAGTATGTTTTGATTTGCCGTCATGCCCAGTTAAGCCGGCATGTTAGGGACTGATGTCAGTCATGAGTGTTGGATTACAGTTGCTAACATTTTTAGCATGAACAGTTTACCAACAAAAAAAATGACATTTGATGAAAACAACAAGCGTTCCAATTACAAAAAAAAATATGTTGACATTAATAAAAATACATTTTTAACAGTGCTACGGAAGGTGGTTTTCTTTTTGACAGATGGTCAAATCTAAAATGGTCAATTTGGTTGCTTTTCATTTTTACTTGTCAATGTCAAATAACAATACAAAAACCGTTCCATTTATCGAAGCTAACGGAGTTAAAAAAATACAGCTTAGAAGCTTAGAAACGGTTGGTGGCGCTGGCTTATGACGTTAGTACGTGATGCTAACCGTGTTATAAGTTAGTGCGTTCCAGCGCACCGAATTTTTTACCGAATTTCGCTTAAAACCATAGAGCGTGTAAGCAAAAAAAAAGCGCTTAAAGCGACAAGTCAGACACAGGGTACCTAAGTACCAACTTAAAATTTGTTAAAAAATTGACGGCATTTTTTTAGTTCACAGACAGACTTGGTCTAAGGATCATCTAATACATACCTTCATGCCAGGTCCCTTGCGGAGTAGGTAGAGACAATTAAGCACCATTTGTCACGATCTCGACATACCTCTTTCGCTTCTTCGACATTCATCAACCTCTTCATACATGCCCTTTTGTTTCGATGTCTTTTTGTTTTATTTATTTGATCGTTATAGATGAGTCTTAGTCTGCCAGGGCCTCTTTTCCCGACATTTTTCGCATGATACATCTTGTTCGTCAATCTCTTTTTACTCATCCTTTCAACAGGCCCGAACCATCGGAGCATGCCTTTCCTTATTTTTGTCCCTATGCTTTCTTTCATACCTACCCTTTTCCGTATTTCGTCATTACGTATGCGGTCCATATAGGTTTAGATGTTATAATTGAAACCAAAATAAGACAATCACTAAAAATAAAAGGTTCAACTATTGTAAAAGCTTGACATTTGACATTTTTGTTTGTAACATAGTTTGACATTATTAGTATTAAAATTGTATTATTTAGATACATTCAATATGGCTTTTCCATAATTGTATTGATAGTTTGGGCTGTTTCTGGTTGTTGTTTCGTATTAAGCTGTCTGACCATGATTGTGTTATCTCGTTTACTGTGGGTAACTAATATTAGTTATAAAGTGTTATATAATTGACTTAACCAAGTGTTCCAGACGGACCCTACGGTGATAATTTTATAAAATAAAAAAATAAAAAAACACGCGCTAGCCTCGAATTGGGCTTCAATGTTCTGGTCACCTTTCTTGTAAAAACTACATTATTATTATTAAACTATATTATTATATATACATTTAAAATGGTTAATGGCGATCAATCACTCGTGCACAGTGAGCCAAGAATTACATTTGAGTGGACAACTGTTCCGAAAATGATCTATTATTTCCCCTTTACCTCATCAATGGATTTCCTCACCCTTCGAGACTTGGTTTAATTCCTTCTTTTAGGGTTCACTGGTCAATAATGAAGGGCGAATACAAAAGATTAACCAGCTAAAAGTTTCCGAGGAAATTGCTTATATTAGAAGAATAGTATTCGGTTTTGTCTTAAGAACTTATACATGGATTATATCGGCTCTATTTATTACTAAAAAAATATATAAAAGCATATATCTTAATATGTTTAAATTTCTAAAAGGTTAACAACTTATCTTTTATCAGTTTATTTTACCGCAAATCATTCTAGCCAACCTTCCTCGCCAACCCGTCTAGTAGCGTGGCGAGTGTAGGCCAAATTCTCTGGAAGGCCAATCTCCAACAGTGAAGGTCTAGGACTCTGTACTTAAAGGGGCTGTGATGATGATGATCTAGAAATATTTTCTGTACTTTGATAGAACCTAACTTTTTAAGTGTCCTTCCTATATTATATACGAGAAGACAAATTTCTAAGCATTCCATGGATTCACCGTGCGGGTGCCGGGTCCATCGTGTGTGGGTAAGAGATGAGAAGAATGGTGTCTCGGGCTTGCGACCGACAATTGGCTGGTTTAAGAAAAGGAGGCCTCCTTTTTTTTCTATTGCGCGATAATACGCTCACCATCCACCATTCTACTTCTCTCCCTACCCAACCAAATACTGTATGATTCCGTTAATGCCGTCTTGGAAGCTCGTTCCATAAATGTATTGACGGCAGACCTGCTCAGGCCCAATTCTTTCAGTTCAATAGGTATATTTAAAAGGCGTAAGTTTCGCAGTATTCAAAATAGTAATGTTATTTCATTTAAGGTTATAAAGATATATTACCGTTAAGAAAAAATACAAAAAGGAAGATCTTTACTGATTTTGCTATAATTTTCGCCCCCTTATAGCTTCTATAAATACAATTGTAGGTAAAAGCACGAGTGGCCGATGCAGACGAAGTTAACATAAGTAATGGGCACTGCTCAAGATGGAAGTGAAAGCTAGACAAAATTCTACGTAAAAATGCGCTCGCAACTCCGCCGGGGGCTGCAATCAGCCGTCCCTTCAGCTGATTATTGCAAATAACTATTATTTAGTTCCTCCATTCAATTGGCGCACACGTCCCGACTCTTTGTATTGCTAATTTTATGAAGCAAATAGTTTTCCTTCGTTGAGCCAAAAACGGTTTTTTGTTACGCTAAATGTTGCTATTTCTTGCACTAAGAATGGCTAAACATATAAACGTTTCTAACCCCTTTATTAATAATATAATCAGCGGTTTAACTTGTCTATAGTTCTCTTCTTATTTCATAAACATTAAATGCCATTGAATAAAATAGAACAAAACATTGAATTAATAATAATTATTAGTGAGTAGATAGGATTAATAGTTTTTAACACGTTAGTATTTCAAGAAAATGGTATATTCACATTACCTCAACTGCTCCCAACAGTGTAAGTTATATAGTATAGGTATATTAATATGTATTGTTTTATCTTAGATTAAGTTTATTTAATATTTTAAATTAAGTTTCATATTTAAGTCCTTTGCCTACCAACCTACCTTATAATGATTTTTTTCTGCATTGTCCCAAAGATTGTCTACAAGAAAATACCTAGCGGCATTAGGCCTGCCACTTGTACATAGTGCAATAAAGTTATAAATTATATAAATAAAAAATATATACTTTTCGTGGTAAATAGAAAAATTCAAAGCATGTATTTTAATAAATTATCGTGTATTTATGTATAATAGGGTAGCCAACAGTTCTAACATCACACACTTATATTGGTACTTAACACTAAATCAGAAGTTAGATGTTGCACCTATTATAGGCGACCACCACATTATCACAGTAGCCTTTACGGCCTGTAAAAGATAACAATATTATAAAATTTTAAAAAAAGTATACAAATAATATATTCAATATTATTTGGTATATATATTGGTGTCCCTATAATAATAACAACCACAGTAATAATAGCGTGACTATAAGTTTGTATCTTAAATATTATTCATAAAATCTCAATCCCTGGTAAATCCGGGCTATCGTGTTTGCAATGAAACAATTTTCCACCATCGCCCCGGTATCGTGCGGCAATTTGCTAAATGGACAGCTACCATTAGTCATTTTTGTATCAAACGGGCCGTCTCGACAAGATTGGTCATTTTTTCCAGAAAATAGGGATCATCTGTCCACTGGGGCATGTGTTAAGGATACTGTTATTTATTGAGATAATATGATTTTGGAACGCATCTGTCATCTTTTATTCGTAATAAGAAAAAGAGAAGAATTGACACAATTAGGCTGATTTTTGTATTAAACACATTTGTTGTGCACAAAATAATTGTTGTCCAAAAGCTGGTGCACGCTATTTATTTATTTATTATAAACTTTATTGCACAAAGTACAAAGGCGTAACTAATGCTAAGTCTATACTGGTCAAACCTTTGGGACAACTAAAGCAGTTACGACAAGATAAGGCAGGTGCTATCAAAACTAATTGAAAATATTAGACTTTAATATATACTAGTGAATAAATACTTATTTACATACTAATACATACACACATACATACAAATAATAAATACATACGTATGAATATACATAAATATAATATACCCACTATATGATGACTATAATAAGAGAAATAAATATAGCACTATTGTTTAAATGCTAGGTATAATAATTCCATTCAAATCGGTTTACAAGTTTATAAATAATATATATAGTACTCAGATTAAACACATTTCTCTCATATTAGAGATTTATGAATTAAAAATAATAATAATATTTTAAAAAATGGTTAGCATTTCTTTCCAATAATGGCATTGAAAACAATATCTATTGGTATTCCATTGGCGAGCTGAACGAAAATTGGATATGACGTGATTATTAGCGTTCACAATGGACCATGCATCAAATACCTATGAACCGTATTAGGACTTTATAAGGGTGAAATTAGATAGGATACTGTGTGTGACTATAAAGACGAGGCAATTTGGCCTGGACAGAAATCGCATTCGCTCCACTGTGCCCTTGGGACCACTACTACAACGCTCTGAGATACTATTGTTTATTGCTGTTCATTAATATTCTGGGTATTAAATAAAAAAAATATAAAAATACTTTATTGAGAAAAACATTACACAACTTATTTAAAAATACAGTACAATGTAAAAAAATATGTTTTACAAATAATGTGGTTTAGAGCTATTCATAAATTGTGAATACACCAGATTTTTAAATGACACTGTTAGTTGCCTGCTATGTTCACCGGAAGATCATTCCATAAATTCCATGGACTAGTAATTCCCTAGTAGACGGTTTTAAACCATTTTCATGTCAAAGGACATCCAAAAATCGTGAATTACATCACCGTGACTGGAGTATCACGATCTCGCCGACCCCTGCACAGTGGGGCTTTTGACGAAACTGCAGAGTCATATAGTACTCATCTCATTCGCTTCCGAATAAGAATTTAGAAGTACCGGTTTAAAGCCCAGTGTGAACTTTCGAGACACTATTTAGGGTTGATTGTATATTTTTTGTTAGAAATAAAATAGTATAAATAATAGTAGACCCGTGACCACGGCCAATGCAACGTGACCGAAACGTCGGAGGAAATATGTCTCTAAGGTAATTCGCGTAAAGACTCATTAAATTACAACAAAATATTATAATTAATTAACATCTAATAATAAATAAATAAATAATATTTTAAGTAAAGTATCATCACGAGCATATTCCTTTCGAGGTGGTCAGAAACCACGTCATTTTTTTGTTAAAGAATCGCTTTCACATTAAGCCTGGCCCATAATGACAAGTGACAAGCTCGTCGATGTCTTTAATGTCTTTAAACACGAGAGATATCACAAAAAAAAAAATTGTGTCCCGACCAGGAATCGAACCCGGTAACTCCAAGTTTAAATCCACGGACTTAACCGTAGGCCATAATTATTATATTTTCTTCTCGATATCTAAAAGACTGAAAACATTAAATCTAATTTGGGTTGTAATAATGAATTGTAAATTTAAATACATTGATAATTTTTAATTTTATTATTTAGGTAGCTTTTATATTGTAATTCTTTTATACTGGTTGTATATTACTTCGAATAAAAAATACATTGAAGAAGGAGATTATTGCAAATTATCTATAACTAAACAAACTAAAAACACACACACGCACACACATACAAACTCTCATACATATACACACACTTTTTATACTTAACAAACATGCAAGCAACATACTCATAGTGTAATAGTATTTTTTTTTTCTCTATTTTTATTTTTTTATAATTATATTAACAAACTTTATTAGAATAGAGAAATACAACTACAATACTTAAAACTAAATTATTACTACAAATAAAAATAAAAAAAATAACAAAAACGTTTTTTTTTTGTTAGAAATAGATAATTTTATACAAAAAAAAAACCTTTTACATTATTTTTACATTTTTAATTAAACTACTGTTTATTTTGAATTAGATATTTTTTAACAAAAATAATATCAGTTGTCATAGTTTATAATGTTATATACTCCTGTTATAGCCTAAAATAGTTAATTTGTAAGTACTATTATTCGAAAGAAGTAATGTACATTGACTTAAAAATAAAAAAAAACTACTTAATAATTCTAAATACAACTAAAAACTAAATAAAGTACTTTTTATTTTTATTTATTTAAGTTAAAACGCTGTGGGATTCGCAATAAATAAATAACCTTTACACAACCAAATATAAAAATCGAAATTTATACACCCATTTGCATGGGTCTCTTTTTTATTCTAGAGGTTTTTTTCTCATGTGTTTTAGAGTTTATGTCGAAGGGTTGAATGTCAGTGAAGGTGCGAACAGTTTAAATAAAGATCTGGACCCGTGGGGACGGTCAGCGGCCCTTTGATTATTTCCGACCCGTCCAGTCGACCAAATACACGCACTGTGCAATTTTACTATGAAACCTAGTGTAAGAGAGCGATGGTGATCCAGATTATAGAACATTTTTCTTACGTACATTTCTCATAGACCAGACGGGCAGCATGTATTAATATATTTAGGTCTAGTCTTGTTACAAGTGGTGTTATTTTTATATAAATATTATCATGGCTAGCTTACAATTTAGTTCTCCTTGAAAGTAAAAATAGGCATTTGACATTATTGCAAATAAATAATAAATAAATAAATATTTCCAGACAGGTCACACAGCGCCATCTAGTTTCCGTGGTAAGCAACGAGGCTTGTGTTACGGAAACTATATGGTTGATAAACTACATATTATACTTTTTTTTTTTGTAAATATATACATATTATACATATAAACACCCAGACCGAGACAAATTATACAATGTACAACTTGCCCCCGGTGGGAATCGAACCCACGACCTCCCGAGTTCACGGCAACGTTTGTTACCACTAGACCACGGAGGCGGTCAATATGGTACATACTTATATTTTTTATTTAACACTTTAATGTACAAAGGCGGGCTTTGGGACAACTTTAAACACTTAAATGAAAAATGGGTGTACACATATTCAAATAGAAATTATGAGTTATATTTTATAACTATATATAAATATACACATAAATAATAAATATATATACATAGATATATATTAATAATATACTTACAACCGTTGAGATAAGAAATAAGAATAAACCATTCTTTTGAATGCAAATCTAGTAGATGCTTGTCTTATATTTTGTGGTAGATTATTCTACAGATTTGTGGCAACAACTACGAATGAATTTGAAACAAAACTAGAATTATGGGAAGGGACGGCAAAAAGAGAGTTGTGGAAGGAAACGAGAACAACAAATAGGTAGTAGACGGTGTTTTCCCAGTCTGCCGAGGCGCGCAAGTATTCACCGTTCGTACCGATAAACCCAGTAAAGAGTGTATCCACACGTTTCGGGTTATCGAATTACCGGTATACCCAGTCAAGCCGGCATAGTGTTAGAGGCTGATGTCAGTCATGAGTGTCTTTTTCCAGTTGCTAACTTTCAAGGACCTTTGGGCCACTTAAAATCAGGTGGGCGCAAGGTCACATGTCTTGCTAGTATAAATATATATACAGTGACGACGTTAGCTTCATAATCTTGTTTAAAATGGCACCGCGAAAGCTGAATGAAATAACTGAATAGACGTAATCTATACGTTTCCGACAATCGTGAACAAATTTTGGAAGAAGTGACCACGTGATTTTGTCTGTTGGAAAGCTCGTCAATGGCAATGGAAGTATATGTTATAAAAAAGTAAAAATCATTTGTTTATGAAAATAACAACCAATGCCTGCTCTATCTTACATTCGATCTCTTGATTCCAGACTAATATTACGGGTATAATCCTAATTCTTTAAATTAAAACAATAAGCAGTAGGCAATGGTCGTCAAGTCATAATCCAAGCGACGTTACACCAGATGAATACTGATTATCTTAATCGTCTGACAAATCTAACATGGCGCCTTCAAGATGGCCGCCGGTAATAAATGCAATAATAGTAAGGAATTTGTGAAATACCCGTTTGACTTTAAATTTTTGACCCTATTTGGACCATTTTGACCTCTGTAATACATGTGTTTTAAAAAAATAAGGAACATTCATGTAATTTTATTTTATCCTATGTTCTCTAATTCTCTGACGTTAAAATTTAATTTTAGCATAGGTAATTAGTAAGTTTTGTTTCAAGCAAATCTATTAATAAAGTTATTTGTTTCACGAGTCGTATGGCTATGAAGAGGCGTGACTGTGCCTATCGTAAATACCGTAGAAAACGAAGTGAGGAATCCTGGGCTGCATATAGGGTTGCAAGAAATCGTTGCATTCAGGTGTGTAGAACGGCTAAACGCCGCCATTTTTGTGATAATATCTTAAACAAATCTCAATCCGATACATGGAAATTTCTTAAATCTCTGGGATTGGGTCGTTCACAGTGCTCGGCTAGTCTTGGTACTGTAACACCTGATCAGCTCAATGCTCATTTCTCATCAGCACCGACGCTGGACGTTGTAGTTAAATCAAAAACTTTAGTTGAAATAGCGGAAATGTCGACCCTTAATAATACACAATTTGCTCTTACCGAGGTTTCTGGCGATTTTATTTTTAAGACGATTAAATCCATAACTTCTAAAGCAATAGGATGTGATAAAATCAGTCGTGTTATGATCGTTACAATTATTGATATTCTCCTACCCACAATAACTCGCATCATAAATGTATCCCTCACAACAGGCCAATTTCCAACTTTATGGCGCAATGCCTTCATTATTCCAATTCCTAAAATATCCTCCCCTACGTTACCAAGCCATTTCCGTCCAATCTCCATATTACCATTTCTTTCAAAAGTATTAGAGTCTGCCGTACATACACAAATATCGGACTTTCTGAATATTAACCAACTCCTCAATCCCTTTCAGTCAGGATTCCGCCCCGGTCATAGCACAACTTCAGCTTTACTAAAAGTAACTGAAGATATCAGAAACGGCATGGATGAAACCAAAGTCACAGTACTTGTACTGATCGATTTCACCAACGCCTTTAACACAGTTGATCCTGATTTGCTCATCGCCATTTTGTCTCGTCTAAAGATGTCGGCAGAAGCCTTGTCATGGTTTTCTGAGTATCTGCATGGTCGTCAACAGCGGGTCCGCATTGATCAAACGTTTTCGGACTGGTGTGATTTGAGTACGGGCGTACCACAAGGTGGCATTTTATCTCCTTTACTTTTCTCGCTATTTATTAGTAAAATCACCTCCTCTCTTCACTGCCACTACCACCTGTACGCCGATGACTTGCAGCTCTATGTGCAGACGGATGTCAACACTCTCAATAGTGCAATAGCTTGGCTAAATTCCGATCTTAGTAGTATATATTCTTGGTCTGCGCGGTACGGTGTCGTTGTCAACCCGAACAAGTGTCAGTCTATAATCATCGGGAGTTCCCGACTCTTATCAAAAGTAAACATGAATGAAATCGACCCTGTTAGGTTTGACAACGTGCCTATACCATTCTCCGGGGAGGTTAGGAATCTCGGTATTTACCTGGATTCTCATCTCTCATGGGGAGCGCAAATCACTAATATCAGTCGTAAAATATTTTCTTCACTGCACTCTCTCAACAAATTAAAAAACTTTTTGCCGATAAAAGCTAAAATTACACTGGTACAGTCCCTTCTTCTGCCGATACTCGACTACGGCGACGTATGTTGTGTCGACCTTTCACAGGAGTATCTTAATAAATTAGAAAGATTACACAACGCATGTATTAGGTTCATCTTTAGTTTGCGGAAATATGACCACATTACGTCTTCACGAGATCAGCTTAAATGGCTGCCTATTCGCAAACGGAGAAATAGCAGGGTTTTGTGCTTGTTATACAGTCTTCTTAACGAACCAGATACTCCTGAGTATCTTAAAAAAATATTTAATTATCTGAGCTCGCATCATGTAAAAACCCTTCGTTCCTCTTCTAACTCTGTTCTTTCCATTCCCTCTCACCACACCTCTTTCGTCTCTAAATCGTTTGCTGTCGTCGCTGCAAATTTGTGGAATGAATTACCCCAAGATATTAGACAAGCTCCTAATCGTGCAATATTCAAGAGTAAGGTGTACAAATACTATCTTTTAACTTAAAACTTATCTTTACATTTTTTTTTTCTTCTTTTATTTACCTCTTCCGTTTATTCCACACCTTTGCAGCTGCGGTGTCTTCTTCCTTTGTAACCTTTTTCTTTAGCCACTTCTTCACATGACTGGTTTTATTCTGTGTACTGTTATTATATTATATATATATATATAATTCATAATGAATAATTTATATATGTACTTGTTTATGTATTAGAATGTAATTATTAAGTATTATTAGTATGTATTTGTTGTTATGTCTACATATACCTACATATATCTTACAAATTGTCATTTAATAATATTGCACCTACTTACCATTGATACTGTCTAAATGTCCTAAAGGTTTGGCTGTCAGAGAATGTCTAACGGCATTAAGTCCGCCTTTGTACATAGTGCAATTAAGTTTTTAAATAAATAAAAAATAAATAAAACTTTCAAAACTTAAATAATACAATTTATTTTAGACCAATAAAGAATTATATATTTTTTGCATCTTCATATTGTCGGAAGCGAAGATCTTATTTAAATATGTAATTTTAAAATATTTAATGGTAATTATAAAAGTGTTTCGTTAAATGTTATTGATCATCTTGTTCCCAAACTTCGCCATATTTAACTCTTTATCGATTTGCATTCTCACCGGAATTCGGCTAAGTCTAAATTTACAAGCACAGGTACAAAAACAATATCATGATTATAAATTCAAAAAATGAAAAATGAATTTGACCTGCATGGGGAGTGGTGCAAGGAACAGAACTGTGGGTTATCGTAGTGTCGAAGAAAATTTAATCAAATTTCAACATTCATATTTGAAATATAACTAAATTTTAATGCTTTATTATAAAATGGCCTTGTCAGAAATATATATATAAATGAATGAATAAATAAAATGAATAAAAAAAATAATAATTTGAATTTGAAAATAGGCAAGATTAAAGTTAAAGGTCAAACTTTGAAGGTCAAATAGATACAATTCTTAATAATCCTAGTAATATCAATAATCTTCCGCCCTTAATAAGCTGATGACAATTTCATTTCCGACGTCATGTTAGCGTCACCCCTCCTCATAATTTTGGCAGAATAAATAAATCGTCATTTACTCGCAGATCTTAATAGGTGATATTTACGTACGACTGGTACAAACGTGTGTTACTGATGTACAGTCAGCAAAAAGTTCATAGTTTATACAAGAGACAGCGTTCCTTTAGCTGACTACAAGTAATTTAAATTTGGGTCATATCTTTTAACCAAATAGGAAAAAAAAAAAAAATGCATGAAAAATCTCTGATGTACTTGTGTTATTATATATTTATATATTAGTGTATAAGTTTTTTAGCTTTAGTTGCTAGTAATAGTTTAAGAATATTTTTTTAAAATCCCGATCTTAAATTTGTGATTTAATGCACCCACAATCATTGCTCACTACCTCAAAGGTTAGCTGGTAGAAAATGTCACTAGACATTAAGTTTGCATATGTATATTTAAATGTGTTTTTGTTTAGTGTGCAATAAAGAATATATATATATATTATTTATTTAATAGTTAGTAATTTCCTCGCTTAGGATTGAAGAATAGTTTTCAACTTTCCAAGAATCGAAAGGCCATTTTTGTCCAGTCATTCGTCTATTCCCCACGGACTACGGGACAAGACGGTTCACTGAATTCCTAGGGAACATTTCACTATCTTTAAAATTTCCCTTCAACCCTAGACGAGAGGGTGTGAAGTTTCCTACACTCAGTTAAAGTTACAAGGTTCAAAGAGGTGTTTTCTTTGACTATTAATGCACACCGACAAGTTTGTTTTGTGGCACGAAAACATGATAATGCATCTGTTTTTTTATTTACTACTTTTTTTTATTTATTAATACCACAATATGTATTTGTAGTCAAAACTACATCAGAGGTTAGATGTATAATCGTTATCTGTGGAAAAGTAAGAACAAGAATAAATAACTAAAATATTACCCACTTCAAGATAAAAAAAAATGTATTAATAAAATATAGTAGGTAAAAAATATTTTTAACAGATAAATAAAAACTCAATCAACGAAATTTTTATGGTTAAAAATACGAAGTACACTAGTTGCATTCCCAAGTTGCAACAATTTTATTTTTTATAAATAATAATAAATTTAACACACATAAAAATGTTTTATAAATTTTGTGTGTAAATTGTGTTGGGAGTCTTCGAAGATATTTATTTATTTATTATATGATGAACCTTACACGTAATAATAAATAATAAAAAAAACACCCAGATAATAAATAATAAAAAATGCCTCAGCCATATACATTCCACTATTTACTAAAAAGTTACATAAAAAATTAACTATAACTTAAACATAAAAATTACAACATTTTTTTTATTTATAGTTTAGTTTATTTTTAATTTTATTATTTAGGTAGCTTTTAATTTATATTTAATGTACTATAATTAACTTCGAATAAAATTTATTAAACATTGAAAAAATTACAACAAAAATAAAATACTTCACTAAAATATGACACAATACAAAAAAATGCCACACAAAATAAATAGTTTATTTTTATTGAGGAGCCGTTTTTCATCTGTAATTAGTATTACACATTTATAAACATCCAATTACGTCATGTTGAATCAAAATATCTTAATAATTAGTAAACATTTGCCTTTTATATGTAATATTAATCGCATACGTGCCTTGCTTAACCGTTTCTCATCCGATCCACATCCGCATCGAATCCAAAACTTACAATAAACAAAACATTAAAATATTTTGTCTAAAAAAAATCAATAAAAAATTCTTTAAGATATTTTTTCTATAAGCAAAAAAAAAATGAACGATATTCCCATACGGATTATTGTTGGTATGATCGCAAATAATAATAATGTAGACGTCTTTATAATACTCCTATATCAAAGAAATTCAAGTGGGTACTTATTCGTATATTTTAAAGACATGATTATCGTTTTGGGCACTTGAGTATGACAATGCGACTTGTCATAATTCGCGTCATGCAAGCCCCTATTTTATTGAAAGGAAATATTACTTCAATATAAATATGTTTGATATTTTTTATTAACAAATTTATTATTATATATTTTTAGGTTTATTCAGATGTTCGGAGGCTGTCAAAAATGAGATTATTTTGATAACCTGAGGAGAGTGCACGTACATACTTACTTCAGCCAGACCGTGTAATTGTTTTAATGAACAAAATCAGCACTCTGATGAGAATTTCTATGTGTTCGCATCAACCTTGTGTTTAAATTATGTTATGAAATATATATTGCTTAGACGTAGAATAAATAAATAAACCGTAAAATAAAAATAAAACATGATAAAACTTAACTTTACAAATACACCTTGCTTGCTAATATACGAATACTACTATACACGTATATATAGTATAATTTTGCTTCTGCCTCTCGTTCATTCATTTTGTCTTAGGTAAATAATCATTAACCTATTGGTTTTCACTTATTTATTATTATTATTCTTCTTTTACTTCTGCTAGTCACAGTTCAATTGCACTATTAATTTAAATCTAATTACTATATTTTACTCTTATTTCTGTTTTAATTGTATTGTCTAAATAATATAAAATCTCTTTGGCTTGTGTTCCACTATTGCTACTTTGTTTATATGTTTAATATAATAAGCTGTGATTTAAAAAAAAAAAAAAAAATGGTGCTTTTACAAAACTTGACCAAAAATTTTAAGAGAATTGAGTTCATTTATATTTAAATACATATATATTATATAATATACGTACCTAACCATGGCTCTTAAGGTAGCAAAATGACCCCCAACGGTAGATATACAAGAAATGTATATTTCACTTTAAAATAAATTAACTTAAACGAGTCTACATAACTTGACTAAATCGGTATATTATTGTATGTATATATATATATATATATAAATATAGTATGTAACCAATATATGTATGTGTTATCTATGTATTGTATGTATTTATATTTTAGATTTATTATCGTTCTTTTTTTAGTTATAAGTTTTCAACTCAATAAATCTCTTTATTTAAAATATTAGCGGTCATGCACCTTACAATCCCTGCTCACATCTCCCAAAGGTTAGCTGTTAGAAAATGTTTTTAGACATTAAGCTTGCCTATGTACTGTAAAATTTATTATTTTCTGTGCAATAAAGAATTTATCTATCTATCTATCTTAAATAAATTTTATAGCTGTTATAGCATTCGCTAATTTGTTTTATTAATTACAATAAATACACTCTGATAAAAATGGATCTGTTAATTATTAAATAAAATGCCTATAAGGCACGTCATTGGCTAAAATAACCAAAATGACAAGCTAACCAATCACGTGGCTTATATTAACATACATACATACATACACATCTTCACGCCAGATCCCTTGCGGGGTAGGCAGAGACAATTGAGCGCCACTTGACACGATCACGACATACCTCTTTCGCTTCATCGACGTTCATCAACCTCTTCATACATACCCTTTTGTTACGAAGGCTTTTTAATGCAATTTTTAACATGTTGATCATATTCGTAGATTATTTTAACCATACTTTCTGCAACCGACCGCCATCATCACATATAGGAAATGCGATATAAATAATTTAAAATCGCTACCTTTATTAGGATGAACCGAAACTTCCGAATCTATAATACCCGCTAATCCTCACTTAAACTGTCAAACAAGCCCATATTAACACTAAAATGAATAAGAAAGACGTAGCATAGAATGAAATACTTTAAAATTCCCAGAGGGTCAAACACAATGATGTTTACAACAAAAACACACTGCGTTTTAAGGGTTACCACCAAAGGACACCGACCTATCGAATTAGTCAACCCTTAAATGGCGACGGTTGACAATTTGACAAATGAGGCGTTATTTGCCACCGCAAAACCATTGATACTTGCTTTTTTATAACCTTTTATAGCTTTTTAATCTTATTCTATATTGTACTGCCGCCGCGTTCAACCGATTAATCCATGATTCTTTTTTATTTACGTCTTGATTTTTGATCATAGTTTGTAAGAGAGATCACATTTAATTTTAAACATTCCTTTAACTATTTGGTATTTGCTAGATTAGGGTTTCTATGCAACAAATGACTTGGCGTTTGAATGCAAGAAAAACCAAGGTTTTCATTCATTACAGCCCCTAGAACACAGCGTCCTAGACCTCCACTGCTGATGGGCCTTCCAGATCATATATCTGGAGAATTTGGCTTACACTCGCCACGCTGGCCAGACGGCTTGGCGAGGATAAGATGTCAATTTTTTATGACAATTTATTAACGATCCCACAAGTTGGTATAAGTGGAACCGGGACCGACGGCTTAACGTGCTCTCCGAGGCACGGGAACGGTGGTGTTGTTAATCTATGACAAATGTACGTAAGAAAAGTGCATTTCTCATTGGTACATGCCGGGTGGGTTTGAACCGACCTTTGTAGGATTTAAGGAACGCGTTCTTACAACCGAGCCACCACCGCGCATGGTACTAGTGTTTGAAAGAAAAAGAAAAACGATAAAGATTGATGATGAACTTATGCATTCGCTATGTATTTGGCCTGCGTAAGTATGATCATGTCTCTCAATTTCGTATTCAATTAAAGTGGCTAAATATCCGTTTTCGTAGATCAGTACATATTCTTATCTTCTTATACGGCATTCTTCATAATCCTAATACACCCCGCTACTTGAGAGAGCGTTTCGAACATCTGTGCGACTCACACACCCGTTCTCTTCGTTCTTCACAGAACAACCAACTTTCTATCCCTCTTCACTCTTCTAGCAGATATTCAGATTCTCTCACCGTGTCAGCAGCTCGTCAATGGAACAGGCTACCATTGTTTATCAGACAGGCACCGTCTTTAAATATATTCAAAAAACTTCTTCTCTCTTATTTCCTTAAAAAGCAAAACGAATCCTAATCACCTGACATATTATTAGTACCTATATATGTATATATAATTATTTATCTTAATTATGTATTATTATTTTTCTGTTAGGTATTATAGTATTATAAATGTATATATTGTATTAATTTACATATTTTAATTCTGGTTTTTACTATATTATTTCCATTTTTACACTCTGCAACCATAATATTAATCTCTCACTCTCCCAAAGGTTAGCTGGTAGAGGATACCTTCATGGTATTATACTCGCCTATGTACAACACTTTATATTGTATATTTTGTGTGCAATAAATAATTTTATTATTATTATTATGAAACTCTAGAACAAGTAAATTAAATTAGTAAGTTTATTTGGTGTTGCTCCTAACTTATGTACTTACTGCTTTTTTTGTCCCAAAGGTTTGACCATGATAGAATGTGTAGCGGCATTAATTTGTGCAATTAAGTTTAAATAAATAAATAAATTCCGTCGGGCACTGTTCTATTTGTTTTACTATGCCTGAGTCATTCCTGCGTACCCATAATGTTAGTGTCCCAAAGGATCTCTAATTTTTCTCCCGAAGAAAACCCAATTTGGCCCTGACACATTAGCAGTAACAGCGGCGACACGCTTGCCTAGTGGTCGCAATTTTACGACTTTAACAGCCGGTACCATGAGTCAAAAAATCAAAGTAAAAAACTAATACTTTAGTTTACATAAAAAAAGTTATGCGTTGAGCGGGAAACAACTAGGCGCTGGTAAAAATACTCCGAAATAGAGCGAAAGAAATTAAATTAGCAGCAACTAACCTTTTGTTCCGTGTCTTGAATGTCGATAGAATTCTTGTAGTTTAAATAGCTGACGCGTCGTGAAATGCTCGGTGCCGACGAGGATCACAGCATAAATCCCATAAAACGACCGGCGTGATAGTTCCACTACTGTCCATCAGAAGGCGTTTCGTCCGGCAGAAACGTCAGCGACAGGAAGTTCGCCGAGCACAGTCGCTATTGCCCACCAGGAGGCGTCGTGACGGCGGAATGTCGCGCAAAGGTGTTGCCGCCAATATTCAAATCAATCGACTCAAATAATGAAATATCCAACATGCGTGTTATTTTACCTTATTTATGAACCATTTAGATAATTATAGAAGGTCAAGTAATCATAACGATCGTGTTGCAGGGTCAGACATTAATTATAATTTGGTGATCTAATAAATAAATAAAAATAGATTCTAACTATTTGTCGTAAACAACTATTCCCAAAGTTCAGTCCATATTTAAAAGAATAAAATGTGTAATTGTTTCATTAAACTTTATTATTATTAACGAAACGTTTTTTTTAGTTATAATACGAGCCTATGAAAAAAACCAACCGCTTAACTAAATACTACGAAATCGTAGCTACAGTAATATAGTAAATACATTAGAATTTATAAAGTATAGTAAAGTATCATCTACTACTACATAGTACTATAGGCCAATCATGACAAGTGGCAAGCTCGTCGATGTCTCCAGCGTTCCAAACTCAAGAAAAATTACAAAAAAAAATATGAATTAAATGTAGGTATTTGTTTAAATTAATAAATATTATTGTGTCCCGACCAGGGCCTGATTTCCGCGCCTTCGACATACATGTCCGCTCAATTCGCTTGAGTTAAACTGACAGTTTTCTATAGAGTCTGTCGCTTTTCATTCAAATATTTCGAACCGAAACGCAAGTCTACAGCGCCAGAATTAGGCCCCAGGAATCGAACCCGGTACCGCCGAATCTAAATCCACGGATTTAACCGCTAGAACCACGTGGAGGCAGAATTAGAATTCTTGCTTATAAAAAAATAAGTAACATTTTTTTTATTATTCTGTCGTGTATGAAAACCCATGGTACTGCCACTTTCTACTAAGTCTCGGCTTCTATTCCACACTTTTTCTACATTTCTCTTATTTCAATTTGCAACGAAAATTCCCATTGTCATTCTTTTTTAGCACAGGAATTTCTCTCTTAAAACCTCTAACACTAAAGCTTGAAATTCGATATATTTACCTCGACATATGACGTTTTGTAATTCGAAGCCTTCAATAAACACTGACCAATCCAACTTCGCTATGCTACGCGATAGTGTCCTTATTGCTAGTGCGTTTAATGGTTATAGTTGCGTGGAGATTTCTGGGGTAAGTTGCTTAGGATCAGGTTGTGGGTTCGATTCCCAGGTGAGCGCCGAGGCACGTACGGATACACTTAAAGACAGCCACTTTCAAGATGAAGGGAGGTCCGTCATAAAAATTGGACACGAACAAAAATGCTTAGAGACTCCAGTAGATAATTTTTATGATTATATGCTCTATTTTACGACAAAACTCTTTCTATATCTACTCTATGCATTTTAAATTTAAATTCTAACAGAGCTCTCTCTTAAATAGCAATAATATATGTACTTATGTTTTTTATTTTTTTATTTAGCATGTCCTAAGATTTTGCGCCCATTTGATGGTAAGTGACGCGCAAGGTCCATGAATATTAGCAACTGAAATCAGACACTCATGACTGATACATCAGTCCCTAACACTATGTCGCCTTGACTGGGCATGACGGCAATTCTAGCCTGATCCCGAAACGTGTGGATACACGCCACGCTGGCCAGACTGGTTGCGAGAATCTGATGTTTATGACAATTCATTAACGATTCCACAAGTTGATATTAGTGGAACTGGGGCCAATGGCTTAACGTGCTCTCCAAGGCACGGGAACGGTGGTGTTGTAAATTTATAACAAATGTACGTAAGAAAAGTGTATTTCTCATTGGTACATGCCGGGGTTTGAACCGACCTTGTAGGATTTAAGATAAGTGTGAGCCACCATCGCGCTTTTTATTTTGTTATGCAATATGTATATTATATGTATATAAAAGTAAAATATCATCACGACCGTTTCCCTTTCGGGGTGGTCAGAAACCACGCTTATAAATAAGCGGATTCACATTTAGCCAACTTTACTATAGGCCAATCGTCATGATTGAAGTGGCAAGCTCGTCGATGTCTCCAGGCAGCGTACCAAACTCGAGAAATATCACAAATAAATTAAATATTAATTGAATGTATTGCATTACATTAATAAATATTTTTGTGTCCCGACCTTGCCACTTGTCATGATTGGCCTATAGTAAAGTTGGCTAAATGTGAATCCGCTTATTTATAAGCGTGGTTTCTGACTACCCCGAAAAGGGAAACGGTCGTGATGATACTTTTACTTTTTTACCAGGAATCGAACCCGTTACCTCCGAGTCTAAATCCACGGACTTAACCGCTGGACTACGGAGGCAGTTTAGTAGTAGTATTATATATATTTTCATATTAACAAAACATTACTTATTTCATATAATATTATACTTACTATAAGAATAAAATGCAATTCTTTAAATAAACTTATAATATAGCAAAATTAAAAATATAAATTAAAACTCAATAAAGTAAAAAATTAAAGTAAAATCTTTTCATTCGAACAAAGCTTGAGTTGAAATTCCCAAATCAAATTCAATATTCGAACGAATTTAACTTTTAAGATGCGTTCCGAAGTCACGTCATCACATTCAGGACCGGGTAGAAGCGCAGTAAACGACTCCTTAGATTGGGGGACTACTTTACCATTTAGCTGCAAAAGTCCGGAACGTCTCGTAAAAACTATTTCAGACTTGGTTTCTGAACGAAGCTTGCTATTTTAAAATTTAAAAATGGAACACTGTCATACTATGGACCTGGCGGGATTGAATTCTCGACTTTAGCACAAACATATCTTGTGCAAGATTTAGTTTTGTAAATTACTTTTCTGTGGATATTGTTAGTTAAAAGTGATGTTTTTTTATTTAACAACGTGAATAATTCATCATTCATCATCATTACAGCACCTAGAACACAGCGTCCCAAACGTTTACGTAAGAAAAGTTTATTTCTAATTGGTACATGCCGGGGGTTTGAACCGACCTTTGTAGGATGTTCCTACAACCGAGCCACCACTATGCATATGAATAATTACTAAAATCAATTTTGACACAAGTAAATGGGCCACAACTTGCATTTAATGTTTTTAGTTTTTCCCGCGCTTTTAACTCCCAATATCCGACGACAAAACACGAAAAACATTAAATTCTGTAATAGGTACCTACTTGAAATTTTATGCAACCCAACTCCGTTATCAACAAATTAATATTTAAATAAAAAAACGTATTTAAGACTTAAGAATTCTGTACAAAGTTATTTAAATATTAAAAAAAAAAACTTTGGACTATGGATTTAAGACAATATGAATAGTGCTGAGTTTCTAATGAGACCCATAAGATATCTGATTGGTAGATGGCTTGTCTCTTTGATAGCGAGCCAATCAAATATCTTAAAATTAGTTATTTTTAAACTGAAGGATAGTTTAGCTGACCACTATATTACACTGGCAACACTGTGTCAAAAAGATAGTAATAAAATAAATAGCAAGTTTAACTTACGGTCCGACACAATAATTTCATAAGATAAATTGACATTGTACTATTAGTAGAGGATATTAGCACGACAACTTCCCTCGGTGTTGGGGGACTTACTATAAATATTGCTCGTTATCATAATATGGACACATTTTTATTTAAATCTTTTTTATATTTTGATTCTTAAAATTTACACAATATCAGCATCTGTGTATTGTATGTATTATTATTATTTATTTATTTTTTAGTATGTGTAAACTAAATTTATGTATACTGCGTGTGATTTATTACAGAGCAAATATTTTTATATTATGATCTAGAATTAACATTATAACCTACGTATTTTTTTATTTAATTAGTAAAATATTATATTATTTCTTAGAATTAAGATTGTAAATAATGTACATTATTCAATCATTTTTATTTTTTATATTTTGTGCACCTACTCCTGTCACTAAAAACTCTCTTATTGTCCTTAAGGTTAACAGGCAGAGAATGTCTAACGACATTATGTTAGCCCTTTGTACTTATGTGCAATAAAGTTTTTAAATAAAATAAAAATAAATAAAATAAATCTTAAGTTACGGTACAGAAAAGTTTTCCCAAACATATTGCTACTCATACAAAGCCTATTCACGTAGATAGCGAGAGGTCGACTATCGCGCAAACGTTGATTTCCGTAATTCTTTCTCTCTTTATTTCGTCTTTCGGCTGTGAGCTTAATCAATTAACAATAACACTTCCCAGGTACTTTATCGTATCGCGATTTGCAGACGCGGTGAATAACCATGCAGTAGTATTTTTGTTTTTCGGATAGTGATTTATATCTATAAAAAAGTGTACTTTTTCGAGCTTTTAAATTAAAATTCTATAAAGCATTTAAAAATCATTTTTTTAAAGATAACAAGTCATATCTATACTATTATAACGTCAAATATTATGAAAGTCATTACGTACGAAGGGGAGGACTGGCTGGATCTTAACTTATTGCTCATCTTGTCGTGAACATCCAAGGGCAAACCGATTTAGGTTGAATTTTAATAACTGATTATGTTCGTGAAACTTTTTTGACTTCTACCCTCGAAACATGTTCAAATCGTTCTGCTTGGGTACCAGACGATATGAAATTTTTTCTTATTTTTTTTGTAGAAATAACTAAAGAATTAAATATGAATAAAGGATACTTGTAATATTTAAAATTTATTATTATTAATTAAAAAAGCTTTGTTGCATGTGTGTATGTAAGTCTGTATGTTTCGCACTTAAAAGACTAAAATGAATTATGAAATTGATCGACATTGGCAAAAATGATCTTTGAAACCCTGAGATAGATTTCCAATCTATTTATTGATATTGTGTGTTTATGTATGTATGTATTGTATGTATGTGTATTGTATATTTGTGTCTATTTTAATGATTGATCTGGAGACAGGAAGGCTGGCAATTATTTCTGATAACGTATTAACCTCGCTATACAAAGAGAGATGTTGCCAGTCTCCTTGGGACTATCTCAGATGGGACGTCTCCAGGGGTCATTTTTTATTTATAGTTTAGTTTATTTTTAATTTTATTATTTTGATTTATAATTAATGTATATTAATTTTAATAATTTAAGCAGTTTTTCTTCATCCTTCCCATTACGTTTCATTATCGCCAAGGTTAGGTGGTAAAGAATGCCTTATGACGTTATGACTCGCCTATGTACTAGGGTTTTAAGTGCAATAAGGTATTTGAATATGCACGATATGTGACTGGTATTACACGAGCGAAGCCAGGTAAAACAACTAGTATTTTTGATTGAATGTTTATTTTATTTAAACTATGTTTTGTAATCGATTTAAGAATGCGATTTTAAATTGAGTTTTTCTAAAATGTAGTGATTTAAAATCCCCCGAAGAGCGGTCAAGATACGTTTAAATATACCTCTAGTGTAGGGGTTCCAACCCCTGGCCGGTCACTATAAACTTATTTTAAACAATCAAATTCTTGATCTCATAGCAACTCCTCTAAAACTGTACACCAAACCTTTTTGGAGTGAGGGCGCGTATGAATTTGTAAGATTTTCGGGATAAAACTTTTCATTGTCATTTATAAAAGTAAAGTATCATCACAATATCGACCGCCTCCGTGGTCTAGTGGTAACAAACGTTGCCGTGAACTCGGGAGGTCGTGGGTTCGATTCCCACCGGGGGCAAGTTGTACATTGTATAATTTGTCTCGGTCTGGGTGTTTATATGTATAATATGTATATATTTACAAAAAAAAAAGTATAATATGTAGTTTATCAACCATCTAGTTTCCGTAACACAAGCCTCGTTGCTTACCACGGAAACTAGATGGCGCTGTGTGACCTGTCTGGAAATATTTATTTATTATTTAAAAAAAAAAAAAAAAAAAAAAAAAACAACCGTTACGCTTATAAATAAGCGGATTCACATTTAGCCAACTTTACTATAGGCCAATCATGACAAGTGGCAAGCTCGTCGATGTCTCCAGCGAACCAAACTCGAGATATATCACAAATAAATTAATATATTTTTGTGTCCCGACCATGAATCGAACGCGGTACTTCCGAGTCTAAATCAACGGATTTAACCGCTAGACCACGGAGGCAGTAATTTATAAAACTGCTGTTTACTTGTAAAAAGCCACTGGAACTTTTTAAAACTAGGGATAATTGCAAATTTAAAACGCGTTAAAATGTTTTTTTTTATGCAATGGCAACAAAGATATTTAATGATATTTAACAAGCTGTCAGTTACTATAAAGGAGCTGCCACTAAAACCGTTTAAATTAAGTGTCAAATAAATGCTGGTTAATAAATGTGTTTATTCGACAAAAGAGTTCTAAGCTTGATAAAGTCATGTGACCAAATCAATTATTTCATTTCTTGTTTGGTAATTGTAACTTTAACGTAATTAATACTAATTTATTTTGTACAAACACAGAATGTGAATAAATAAAGTCTGAATCAATACTAGGAGAACTGTGGTAAGTGAATAATTATATTTAAATATTCATAATATAAAAAACTAAATAAAAACAGTCACAAATCTAATTGTTCAGCAACACATACAGACATACCTTCTTATTTTATTATTATTTTATAATCAGCTTTACTCAACTTGCTTTACGTAAATCACTTTACGTAGAAGTTGCTGCGAGAGGAGTTCCAGCAAAATCTTTGCACCACTTGCTGAAAGAATTGTGCCTAAGCAGGTCAGGTAAAGAGTTTCCAAGAATCATACAGTATTTGGTTGGGTAGGGAGAGGAGTGGAAAAACGGATGGTGAGCGTATAGTTGCGTAATTAAATAAAATGGGAGGCCTTTGAAAAAAAACCAAGGTCGCAAGCCCGAGACACCATTCTTCTCATTTCTTACCCACACACGATGGACTTGGCACCCACAGGGTAAATCCATGGAATGCTTAGAAATTTGACTTCTTAAGCAAGTATAAACACTGCTTTACACATCATAGATTCTTTTACTGTTTTCGCTGCTCGAGAGTGGAACAAGCTTTCATTAGTCATTAGACGGGCGCCTTCAATAAATGTGTCTACTTGTTGCTCACTTTTTAAATAAACAAAATAATTTGCATTATAACTACAAGTACCTATGCATTTATTTATTTCCTTATTTTTATCGTGAATGATTGTACCTATCAAATCAAAATCAAATCAAAATAATTTATTTCCGTATGGTTGGCACGTAACACTTGGATATTGTCAACACATACAAGCCAATAAATAAAAAAAAAAACAAAAACAAATAAAAAATATTACCATTGACCATGGCTGGACCGAACCCAACATCAATACAATAATTATAACTAAAACATTGTTGCCATAAGCGAGGAATTTGTTTTTACTTACAGCTAGATACTTAATATTAAATTCGTGGCTGTAAAAGCCGTGTCAGCTTACAACTACACAAGTATAATAGTATAATATGTAATATGGTACTAGTACCTTCTATTAGTAATTATTCTTAAGTAATTATATTTATCTTAATCCACCCGCAATGCTCTGCCACACTCGCAAAGGATAGCTGTTTTAAAATGCCAGAATGCATTAAGTTCGCCATTGTACACTACTTTTTAAGTTATTTTCTGTCATAAAGAGTTTATAAATAAATAGACTGCCAGTTGGTCCAGATAAGGCGAGCTGCTTTTATGGTCGCCCTATACAATACGTCAAGTGCAACAGTTTTCCACAATAATGGATGGGAGGTTATCGGGGAATGCCAATCTTATCGCACGAAAGGGTTTGTTACGATTTTCTTTATTTTTCAGAGTTATTAGTCCCTCAACTGCAGTTATTTTGCGATAAGAAATTTAGTGTTCTTTAATACACGAATTTTAGATAGGGGTCGAAAAACGAGTTTCTTGTTTTGAATTTAATTTAATTTTATTATTATAATTGTAAAGTTATAAATAGATAAGGGTAGTATTTTGATTAATAGTTATTGTTTTATTAGTCATATAAAGTTTTAAACTTTTTATAACTGACATTTTGACTCCAGAATTCATTTAAATTTGATTTGTAAATATAGTATAATATAATAATAATATGATAAACATACATACATATCATTACGCCAGATCCCTTGTGGGGTAGGCAGAGACAATTGAGCGCACACGATTACGACATACCTCTTTAGCTTTGTCGACATTTATCAACCTCTTCATACATGCACTTTTTTACAAAAGGAATGTCGCTGGTGAGGGATGGATGAGAGTGGCAGAAGATCGTGTGAAATGACGAACCTTGGAGGAGGCCTATATCCAGCAGTGGACAGACACAGACTGCAGAAGTCTAAAAAAGAGATAGACTTAAATTAATAGTATCTATAGGCGGACGGAGGGAGAGTGGTTCGCGCCCGCATCTTTTTTATGTACCTACTTAAACTTTGAGAATAATTATTTCCGCCAACAAACTGTGATTACTGTTTGGCGGGCTATTTAATAAGTTAGTATTGGAAAGTAAATAAATGATTGATAATTGTTTTATTTTGTTAAGGACAAACATTTTATTAATATTCTTTAAAAATATTGAAATATCTGAAATGAAAAACCTAGCTCCTCTAGCTATCTTTTGTCTGAGAATTTTACGACCGCCTTGAGATTCGTGATGTGTTAAGAAAAACAAACATGTCAGTTTTTGGCACTCAGGTGACGATAAAGCATCCCATTCGGAGATGCTCGTAATCGCGTCCGATCGTAAAGGTGACCCATCAGTGGATCGCTTACCCTGCACTTTTAAGCTTCGGGTTAATATACACTTTTCTAATCGTTCGTAGCGAACACATTTAAGATATTTGGTCAAAGGAAACTATTCAGCTATTGAAGGACTTTATTATTAGCCACAGCAGGCGGTCTTTTGCAACCCTCATCCAACCTCTGCCAGCGATTTTCTTTAGGGTATCTGTACATCTGGCGTACGTGGTCTTTACTTCGGAACCCGTTTGCCCCATCGTGGTTCTGCGGCAGATCTGTCCGGCTTATTGCCACTTCAGCTTGAAAATTTTAGATATCAGTAACTTTTACGAATATCTACGTTTCGAATGCTATTCATTAGAGAAATATCAAAGAATAGCTCTCTCCATAGCTCAAAGGAATTACAGTATCATAAATAGATTTATGAGAAGAAAAAAAAATCGTCACCATCTGACGTCTGCGAAAATTTAAAATGTATCTAATATAAACATCATTATTTATATCGTGAACCTATATTTTTGACAATAAAAATACTTTCAGCAATTTGTATCTTTATTGCTATTGCGAACGATTCAGTAGATCAGAGCTAGTTTAATCTGTCTTTTGACAATATTACATTTACACAAAACAAAAGTGACCAAGCTTATTTTGATCTTTATTTTTTTATTTGTAGTAATAATTTAGTTTTTAAATTTTACATTAATTCTTTATACAATGTATTCAAATAAAATGAATAAAGTTTATTATTTGTTCTTTAAATTGTTCTTCTGCAATAAACAAATACAGTCCGCTAAAAAAAAATATATTATATGAATTTTAGTTTCCAAATATTTCTGGCAACATGTTATTTATCTATACTTAGGTCACTACTAATAAATAAAACAGGCTTATGAATATAATAAGTAGATATATTTAAGAAAAAAATTTACAACTTAAATCAAAGCGCAAAACGGACATAAAGTGACAGCCGTCGTAGTGACGTTCCCGAACCTCAACGAGTAGCGTTGTAGTCTCAAATCAATTGAATGACCATTATCGATGATTTCGCAAATAATATTCTAACACTACCAACTTTTGAATTAAAAATAGAAGTACGTTTTAAATCCTCTAACCATCGGGGATAGTAAGAAATGATGGTAGGCGTCCAGACGGGATGTCATTAATTCCATATACTAGAGGCCGCGCATTGGTTGCAGAATCAGCCGCACTCCTTAAGCGCAACAAGTACGCGGAGATCATCATCAATCACCATTTCATTCCATTTGCAGTTGAAACGATGTGCCCGTGGTCCGAGGAGGCTCTTGTGTTCTCCCGTAAGCTTCTTGAGAAACTCCACTTGGCGAAGGGTGACCCTTTGAGTAGAGAATATCTTGTTCAAAGGGTCAGCCTCGCTGTTCAACGGGGGAACGCAGCGAGTGTCCTCGGCACACTACGCCCATCGAATAGTCGTAATTTTATTTATTAATTTTTAGTTTTTATAATATAGTTCTTAATTTATTTTATTTTTTAATCTTTGTACTTTACTCCGAATGAATAATTCGTTTAAATACAAAAGGTATAAATGTGAAAGCACCTTTAGTATCTCCGGTTGAAAACCCCCGGCAGCTGTAAACTAAATGAGACTACGCCTTATTTGCCTTTAGTTTAATGTTTCCAAACTCTGCTATTCTTTTATTAGTTTCTTTATGGTGTGAATACACTCATCAAGTTACTGTCTTATTTTAAGTGACATGTTTCTGCTGTTAAGTTTTTAATACTTTACTCCTGAAATGAAATAATTTATTTGTCAGAAACAGACAGGTAGATACAGCAATGTAAATTGTTATATGTAACTATATCACATGCTTCGCTATTTCTAGCATTGAAATATGTATTTAAACACACGACTTTGTCGAGCTTAGTGTCTAGGCATTTTTTGTAGAATAAAAACATTTATTAACCAGCAATTTGTTTGACTCTTAATTTAAACTATTTTAGTGGCAACTCCCTTATAGTAAGTGGAAGCTTATTAAATATATTTGTTGCCATTGCATAACAATTTTGGCAATATAACGCGCAAGTACCCTGATCTATAAAGCTTGCAAAGTTAATACAGTTTAATAATAATTTTTAGGTAATGGAACGACTGATGTGATAATTTCTATAAACGGAAGGCGGGAGAACATTGTCAAGTAAACAAAAGAGAGAAAAAAGCAAAAAATGTGTAGCCTAATTTGTCTAAATGGATAGCAGTCATTAGCGCAGGAACGTTGGGCGGTACAAGGGAGGAGCGAGGGAACGCCCAAGAAACTAAATACAAAAAAATATACATCTATGAAAATTACCTACAGATTTTAATTGTCTCTCTTTTAAGCTTAATTTAATGTAACAAATAATTACTATAGTTATTAAAACACAGTACACTATCTCGCTTACTCTCCAAAACCAAATGAATTTAACAGACAGACAGCGGAGTCATCCAGGCCCGGATGTTCAATGGGCCTGGGTTGGGGATGGGATAAACTCCCGTTTTCCCTGGCAGGATTTTGGCGGCTAACTACCCGCCAGTGATTCAACGCACCTTTGGTGCTGGGCGCTGTTCCTACTACAACACCGCCCTTGTGGCTCACGAATCTAGTCTCCTAGATTTGTCTACTTTAGTTCTTCTCCAAGAGCGCCTCCCTAGGTAGTGCCCTTCCCTCCGGGGGCCGTGCGAAAGTAGGAGCGAAAGTGTATGTATGTAAATAAATAAATAATCCTGAAGATGCTTGTAGGATCCGTTGTCAGCCCGGTAAAACATACGTTTAGCTAGGCCGACAACAAATGCCTCGATAGTAGACATCTCCAGATCTCTCGCAATTACAGAATTTCGCACGAACCACGGCGCTCTGGATACCACCCTGAGCGATATGTTCTGCTGACTCTGGAACTTGTCCCTGTTGGTTTTGGCCAGAAGGTGATGCCAAGCTGGCGCAGCATAAGTAAGTCGGGAACGGATGAACATCTTGTAGATCCGCACCTTCAACTAAAAATTAATTTAAGCAAAGTATAATCTCGACAGACTGTTTCTTCCTAATCTATCCAGAAAATAGTAGTAAAGGTGTAACAGATAAATAATAATAAATAGATTACAATACATGCGTTTATTTTGGAATAGTATCCATAGGGGATAGTAACATAGTGTTTGCTTATTCTATATTAGTAAAAATAATTTAATTTTTCGTATTTGCCCTGCACTGGATACATACGTGACAGTATGTACCCAGTGCCCCATGATACGGCAGTCGGGCTTCTCACTAACTGCATTTAAGATGATGTTGCCGCTCCCTTGTATATACTCTGTGCATCAACGATGTATAATACAATTAAATTTACTATATTTAACTTGCGCGCGGGAGGGGTAAGACGTGTAGGCATGGCTCCAGTAAAACATTTTAAAATTGTAATGCGTGGTAGGAAGTAATATGAGCCGGAGCGGCGATGGGATCCGCAACCCATCACGCATGGCCAAGAAGCGCGGATCGAGGATGGCTGAGTGCCGACTTGGCACTTGGAATGTCCGGGGAGGGATGAAAGATAAAAGAACTCCTAGATAACAAAAAGGCATGTATGAAGAGATTGATGAACGTAGAAGAAGCGAAAAAGGTATGTCGTGATCGTGACAAGTAGCGCTCAATTGTTGCCTACCCCGCAAGGTATTTGGCGTAAAGATATGTATGAATGTATGATTGTGTTTCGTTTGTTTTGTTGTCTTCTTGTTTTTGCTTCTTCAAAAATTATGCAATCATAGATTACTATTTTTTTTTTCTTAATCGAATTATTATTGTTTAATAGTTGTAGTAGCTTGTTTTCTTATTTGTATTGGTAGTGCCTTTATGTTGGTATTGTTCTTCTGCTGTGCTGTTTTTTTTTTATACTAGCACGACATGTGACCTTGCGCCCTCCTAATGTTAAGTGGCGCGCGAGGTCCAAAAATGTTAGCAACTGGAATTAGACACTCATGACTGACATCAGTCCCTAACACTATGCCGGCTTGACTGGGCATGACGGAAATTCTAGCCTGAACCCGAAACGTGAGGATACACTTTACTGGGTTTATCGGCATGAACGGTAAATACTTCCCCGCCCCGGCAGGCTGTGATTACCACCATCAGTCTGCCTACCACCTCTAAACTCTACTACTAACTCAATACTATCAGTGAAAATTTGTAGCTTCCCTCCCACATACAATATTGTTACTAACAATTTATGGATGTAAAGTCCGAAATAAAAGTTTATTATTATTAATATCAAAAACGGCAAACCAATAATTTAATTGCAATCGTACAAAAAAAAATGTCTCTCTAACAAATTCCTTTCTTCAACAGCATCCTCGAGCTCCGGAAAGAGAAAAGCAGAGACGCCGCTCGTTCGAGACGCGGGAAAGAAAACTACGAATTCTACGAGCTGGCCAAGATGCTGCCCCTGCCTGCAGCCATTACCAGCCAGCTCGACAAGGCCTCCATCATCAGGCTAACCATCAGCTACCTCAAGCTCAGGGACTTCTCAGGACACGGAGACCCCCCGTGGAGCCGAGACCTACCCGCCACTAGTAAAGCTTTAAAAGGTAATTTACATTACTATTTATATACATATATATATATATATATATATCAACCTACATTTTTAAATGATTGTTTAGAGACTGACACTTGTGTTCTTAGACGTTACCTCAACGACCCCTCCACTCAATCACTTTTTTCGGTTGTCAAACAGAGGGACACCTCGACACGTCACTACGATCGAGGAATAGACCTGTCAAACTTCCTTAAAGCGCGTTTGTGTTATTTTCAGTTAATATTTATTTATACATACATACATATCATCACGCCAGTTCCCTTGCGGGGTAGGCAGAGACAATTGAGCGCCACTTGACACGATCACGACATACCTCTTTCGCTTCGTCGACATTCATTAATCTCTTCATACATGCCCTTTTGTTACAAAGTTTAGTGCACCTTCAGCCAGTGTTTTATTTATTCGATCGTGATATGTGAGTCTCGGTCTGCGGCCTCTTTCACCCACAACTTTCGCATTATACATCTGATTCTCGTTTCGTCTCGTTCTGGTTTCGCATTATATATTTAATAATAATTTGTATTTCTTATTACTAATTAGTTAAATTAATTAAACTCATTCAAATCAGATTCCGTTCCAAAATTATAAATAAATTTAGTTAGACAGGAATATTCATTATATGAAAGAGACAAACTCTAGAACAAGTAAATGAAATTATATATCTGGGCAGTGTTTTCACTGCGGATGGGAAGTACGATAGGGACGTTGAAAGAAGAGTGAACGCGGGAAATAGTGTTAACGGTGCCCTGGGGTCACTGATCGGCAGTCGAAATGTCAGTGACAAAGCTCGGCTCGCCATACACAATGCCATGTTGGTACCAACACTGATGTATGGAAGCGAAACGTGGATATGTCAGAATACGCATGAGAGTAGGGTTAATGCAGTAGAAATGCGGTCGTTGCGGCGGATATGTGGCGTCACTTTGGCGGACCGCATACGTAACGTCGAAATACGGAAAAGGGTTGGTATGAAGGAAAGCATAGGGACAAAAATAAGGAAAAGCATGCTACGATGGTTTGGGCATGTTGAAAGGATGAGCGATGAAAGATTGACGAGCCAGATATATAATGCGAAAGTTGTGGGTAAAAGAGGCCCTGGCAGACCGAGACTCACATATCACGATCAAATAAATAAAACACTGACTGAAGGTGCATTAAAAAGTCTTCGTAACCAAAGGGCATGTATGAAGAGGTTAATGAATGTCGACGAAGCGAAAGAGGTATGTCGTGATCGTGTCAAATGGCGCTCAATTGTCTCTGCCTACCCCGCAAGGGATCTGGCGTGAAGATATGTATGTATGTTATGGATGTCGAAAGTACTAGAGCGTTTAGAAATTCTGTCAAAATTATTATTATTATTTGGGAACGCATTTTTAAGCCTAATTTAATGTAACAAATACAAATACCTACTATAGTTATTAAAACACAGAACACTATCTCAAATCATTATCTTTATGGCAACCGATCAGATGAATTTAGGTAACTAAAGTATATACCCGACCGACTGTTCTTGCTAACAGCTATTACCGGCAACATTTATGCTTTTCCAGGTTAGGAGAGTTTGAAACTAAATATAACAATTTCGAGCATCTACGTTTGGCAACTGGAAGGAATAGTTAAGTAAAGAATACTGATTCTTTGGGTGAAGAAAGAGCCAGTCCTCTTGTCACCGGAGGAGACGACAAGACGAGGTGTTATGTCTTTTTTTTAACTTTTTGGCACTTGGACTCCATGGGCCTAAAGTATTATTTGTATTACCCAGATTTCATCAAAATACGTGGATTGCAAGAAGTTGGTCTTCATATTTGCCGCACAGTGGGCAAAAGCGCGAACAATCTAGAACAAAAACTTCAAACCTAAATCCATTTTTTATAACAACACTTGTCAAATTTATTTAATACGTCACAAAATTGTAGGCGTAACTTGTATATTATAAAGTTATATTTAAAGGCACTTGTTGCCAGTGTACAAAATTAATAGCAATATAATGCCCTTTCATGTCGCCCTTACGAACCGCAACCCTCGAATGCTATAGGGTGCTTCAATTCTAAATTAAATGACGGTCTTTCGATGAAGTTAGAGAATTGAGTAAAACGTTTTATTTTATTGAAAGACGCTAGAATTTCTAATCATATCATCATCATCATTACAGCCCCTAGAACCTCCACTGTTGGAGATTGGCTTTTCAGAAGATATATCTGGAGAATTTGGTCAACACTCGCCACGTTGGCCAGATTGATTTGTGATCAATTTATTAACCATTGCACAAGTTGGTATTAGTGGAATCGGGACCGACGGCTTAACGTATTTTTCGAGGCACGGAATGCCATGTTTATGTACGTAAGAAAAGTATTTATCATTGGTACATGCCGGCGTTCAAATGCAAGTTTTTTGGATTTAAAGAAAAGCGTTCTTACAACCAAGCCAATACCACAAAATTTATAATAATCTACCCTAACTCATTTTCTTTTATGTGCCTACCATATAATCAACAACGCAAATTAAAAGTATACTTAAACATTTTTTATTATTATTTATTTAAGGTCGCTATTAACAACATGGTCATAAGCGACCGTAAAATATATTTATTGAACAATCCATCCACTTAGGACGTATAATACTCGTATACTTGAAACTTTTACGGTAAACGTAAATCGGAAATCTATTAAAAGTAAACATATATTGTTTTAAATAAATTTATGTTTTTTTAGTATTTATGTTTAAATAACGTATTAATTACTTCGGTAATAGAATAGGTGCTTATTTTGAGTACTGTGCAAGTCGTTATTTTTAATAAATATATCTATGACTTTTTGATCAATTTTAAATTTTCATATAAAATATTGTTTCCAAATTTTGAATCACTCTCTATGTAGAGTTATGCAATGGCGACAGAAATGTTATTGACAAATTAATGTAATCAAGTGACACTCTCGTCAAAACTGTCTGTTCATAAAGTCAGGGGCTAGCAACAGTTTAGGTTATTGTGCACATTCCATAAACGGAATTATCTAATATTCTTTGAAATTGCTTGCTAAAAGTCATCACAAAAAACATGTTTCCCTCTACTTTTTGTTACTTAGATCCTTTTTTTATTTTTATATATATTTATTTTGATCATAATCCATACAATGTTAGTAACTTAAACTAGAAATCTCATTAATAAAATTAATGATAATAACAATAGATTAATATTTAATTAAAAATTCACATCTTTTACTAAACTACGGTAGCGCCACATGACCTGGCCGCTTAAGAAACAACTGTGTAGAGATTTACACACTTCCAGTTACAACTTCAATTCAGCTCTTAACAAAAACACTATCTAAGCGCGGTGATATTGCCTTCCGAATACTGGTGTTATTGCCTCTCACTCTCTGTAGTAGTGTGTAGTATACATGCACCTCCGCAATAATGCCCGATGCCCTTCTGCGATAAGGCAGTCTCATCAGCATTCTGCAAATTAAACACGAAAGTTATTGATTGAATAAGTTTGTTAGAAAAAGTTTAATACAAAATTATTTTAAAAATCTTTAACTTTCATTTTTTAATATAACCTTTTGGAATACTTATTCTGATAGTTAAATAATTATTAAAACATAATAAGTTTTAATCCCACCTGCCTTATCTTGTCGTAACTGCTTTAGTTGTTCCAAAGGTTTCACCTAGTCTAGCGACATTAGGTCCGCATTTGTAATTTGTACAATAAAGTTTATAATAAATAAACTTATTAATTAAACAACTATAGAAACTATTCTGTATACATATGTCGCTATTAATGGCATATAATTTTTGGTTGAATTTTACAAATAACCTAGGACATACGAGTATATCTAATATATTTTACACATAAATATTGAAAATATAAAACGTCTAACAATAAAATATCTAACTCAATTTCTATCTAAATACCAGCAATAATAACTTACAACCAATGGTTGAGTACCTATCCCACGTAGAACTATGTAGATTTGGTTTAAAATAACAGAGGAGGGTCGCTAAATCAGATTTGCGTTCATCAATTCATTGTCACACGTAACTAACTGCGTTACAGAACCCGTTTCGTAAAGCCGACGTATATATAAGAGTACGTAACTATGCATGCAGTACTGTATTACCATACAGTATTTATTTGTAGGTACTTGTTATAAATTTAACACCTATAGAACACTATAGGTATATACCACTATATCTATAAAGATAGATCACCATAGTGTCTAAAATTTTTGAATCGCTGCAGTTTCGCCGAGACGTTGCCTTTTTGAGCGTGTTCTACAAGCTCCATAACCCTATCCCTTCTTTACTATTCCGCAATCGTACCACACGTAAATATGTACACTCCATACCGTACATATAAATTTGGAGATTCTTACATCTGTCACACGCTGAAAATGAACATCTAGTATGTCATACTTACATAGTAAAAACCATATTTGACGCAAAAAATAATTACCTCTAAATGTCGTAAAAAAATATTAAAGTCATACTTACGTTTTTAGTTTTTATGTCATAAAAAGCTAAATTTCATTTAATAAATACCTATCATTTAATTGCTAAAAATTGTTGGTATTCTATGCGAATACAATTTTAAATACTAACCCATAAAATTCAAGATTCACTAAAAAGAGTCTGTTTTGATAATAAAACTGCAAAAACCCTACTTTGTCTTGACAATACAGTAAAACACGCAGTAGGGTAAATCACACAAATATTGCCAGCCGAAGCGTGTGTGTAAATAAATAGACCTCTGGGATTTTGATTTGCCGCAATATTTCAACTGAATCTTATTTGTTTTGTGGGAAAAAACTTTTATTTATTGTTTAAGAGGGTATTCTGTGCATGGAAAATTTATTTAACTATGGCGAGGAGGTCTTATGTTTTAAAAAAATATATATTAATTTGTGCATGAACCACGGGCTGTCGTGTTCAAAAAATGCGGGTCGTTTTTTTCGTCATAGTGCCATTAATGATTTCATTTGTAGGACGCTTGCTGTAGTCTCGACATCAACTATTGTATAACCAACTTGTCTGAGTCGAGATAACGGCAAGACGGAATGACATTAGTACCTTGGAAATTGGTCTAATCCCTTGTGTAGGATTTTACCATTTTACCTGTTAGAGTTGGTGCTGCAGCGGATCAAGCGCAGATCAGCAAGCGTCGAAAATATGAAACGATTTGCAATGGTTACTTATTTTCGATATTTGCTGTAGAAACGATGGGGGCCCGTGGAGATCAGGGGCCTAATTCTGGCGTTTTTTACTTGCTTGTCGGTTCGAAATATTTGAATGAAAAGCGACAAATCTTCATAGAAAACTGACAGTTTTATTTGTGCCATTTTAGCCAATCAAAACCTTTAGCTATTCAGCTATGATAAAATGAAAAGGTTAACTTTGCTGAGACATTATTTAGTAAAAGAATATTCCCCTAAGTTTATAACTCGTACGAAAAGAAAATACAAGACTTGCGACTTCTGCTTAACAAAATACATAAACAGAAGGATTCTCACCACGAATTGACAATAACTCTAACCGCATATGCGCATACGAATGACAAAGAAAAGGGCTTTTTTAAGTCGCCCTCGCACAGTGAGTCTAAATTCGTAACAAGTGTACCAATAAAACACCCCAAAATAAATCCAATTTGGTGCCCTAATGCGGTTAATGCGAACCACGGGGCGAATCACTACGCAAGCTACTGTCATTTTAACTCAATTTTCCAACGGGCTTTTCCAAAACTCGAAAATTGGCAAATAAAAATATTCGAACATATAAAATGCAGCGTGTGCACAGTGGGGATAGAAAATTTGAAGACAAACATTGTGTTTTACATTGTTTATTTGGCATTTGCATTTAAATGCTTGCACATAAACAGTGATTTAGTTATTGAATGAACTCTCGAATCCCTGCAGCTTCGCCGAGATGTAGCTCTGAAGAGCTCTATAACCTAATTCCTTCTTCTCCTTTCCGCAACCAAACCACACGCACAAGTGAAAATATGCACCCACATACCAGTAGTCACCATCCCTTCACGTACGTATAAATTTGGGGACTCATACATCTGTCGCACGATAAAGATGTGCAATGCTCTTCCAGCCTCTGTGTTTCCACTTTCCTATAACCTGGAGTCCTTCAAGCGAAGTGTGAAAATGCATCTAGTCAAGCCGGCATATTATTATTATTATTAAATTCTTTATTGCACGAAAACAAAATGTACAAAGGCGAAGTTTAATGCCAACAAGGCATTTTCTAACATCTAACCTTTGGAAGAGTATGAGATAAAGGGTAGTGCTGAAATAAAATAATAAGATAACAAACAATATACTACATACTAAGAAATACATACACTATATACTAAGACATACATACACTAAATCCTAAGAAATACATACATATTATAAAAGTATATACTTGTCAAATATTTATTGTCAGCCCGATGCTTGTTTGTCTAAAAATAATGCAGTTACCAAGCTTTTGAAGATGTAGACTGGCATAGTGTTAGGGACTGATGTCAGTCATGAGTGTCTGATTTCAGTTGCTAACATTCATGGACATTCAGGAGGGCGCAAGGTCATATGTCGTTCTAGTCTAAATATATATATATAAAATCAAATATTTATTTATTTGACAAATTACCTTCGTCTCAACAAAACGAGTATGTCTTTTTTGGGACTTGGTGTTTCTTGTTTGTAACACACTGCCAAATGAACTAATTAGCTTATTTGTAGATAAACTAAACATTCAAGTTTAACGTCGACTTATAGGCAAGGACTATTATAAAATAAGTTATTTTATTATTCACCAAAATGCCTGGTAGATGCGCAAATCTTTTTTGGCATATTTTGGACATAATTTTTAATTATAATTGAAAAAAAAAGATAAGACAATACAAAAGAGTCCGATAAGGCCAAAATGTAATACATTATTTGACTGTTGACTTTATTTAGAAGAAATTAAAATTGATAGTTTTTAAGCTTACTTAAATCCTTTTACATGTCTTACAACATAATACATAAAAAAAAACACTTTTAGCCAACTTTACTACATGCCCATCATTACAAGTGGCAAGGCCGTCGATGTCTCTAGCGTACTAAACTTGAGAAATCTCGTATCACACATATATCAAATACATTATTCTGTCCTGACCAGGAATCGTACCCGGTACCTCCGCGTCAAAATCTACGGACGTAACCGCTAGAATACTGAGGCTGTAAACAATAAATAACTTATCAAACCCCCGCCAGCGACCTTCTATGGGTCATTTGTCTGTCAGGCCACCCGTTCCACTCTGCGGTATAAATAGTTTCATTCATTACAGCCCCTAGAACACAACGTCCTTGACATCCACTTTTGGAGATATGCCTTTCACAATATTATGAAGAATTTGGCCTACACACGCCACGCTGGCGCTGGTCAGACGGGGTGGCGAGGATCTGATGTAATTTTTAATGACAATTTATTAACGATTCCACAAGTTGCTATTAGGCACGGAAATGTAAATCTATGACAAATGTACGTAAGAAAAGTGTATTCTCATTGGTACATGCCGGGGGGGTTCGAACCGACCTTAGTAGGATTTTTAAAGAAAGCGTTCTTATCACCGAACCACCACCGCGGCATATTCGTATATTTTGTGTTGATTTAATAATAATAAATAATAATAATAAATAATAATAATAAATAATAATAATAATAAATATTCACACAGCGCCATCTAGTTTCCGTGGTAAGCTACGAGGCTTGTGTTACGGAAACTAGATGGTTGATAAACTACATATTGTACGTACCTTTTTTTTTTTTTTTTGTAAATATATACATATTATACATATAAACACCCAGGCCGAGACAAATTATACAATGTACAACTTGCCCCCGGTGGGAATCGAACCGACGACCTCCCGAGTTCACGGCAACGTTTGTTACCACTAGACCACGGAGGCGGTCATTTTGTTAATTATTTTCATTATGACCAACTTAATAATTTGTTTAACCCAGCATAGTGCTAAGTAATGACTAATGATTAGGTATCAGTTGCTGCCATTCTAGTTTCGTTAACAAAATAAAAGAATAGGGTTCTTTATCAAATAAGCTAGAAGTAACCGAACCTGATTGTTAAAAAACCTTAATTAATCCTCAAAAAGGGCGTCCCCTATAACAATAAGCTTTAAATTTGTACAAATTTTTAATCTAATCAATTAACAATCAGTGCAAGCGATACACCGCTTGTTGGTACAGCTTATTTGGTGAACGTGACTTGGTTAGGTATTCAAATTAAATAGGGTTGGTACAAGAGATTTTGTCTTCTTGTTAATTGAAGTTGCACCACTGTGTGACATCTTGTAGTTTCGCCAAATTCAGACTTTTTAAATTTACTGTTGCGGATATTTTAAAAGTTAACTTGCATCTAAATTTCTTCTCAATTTTGTGTGGGTGATTTAGAAAAAACAACTTATACATTTTAAAGTTTGTACAAAACCGAAGTAACTGTAATTGTAACGATTAAAGTTTAAAATGTAAAAGTGGGTAGTTCTAAATCTGCCGCCCAATATTGTTATTATTAATGGAATTTAAATAAAGGAATAAAAGTTGTTTTTTTTTGCCACCAATGTGGTCTAGCGGTTAAGTCCGTGAATTTAGACCTGGAGGTACCGGGTTTGATTTCTGGTCGAGACACAAAAATATTTATTAATGTAAATAAAATACATTTAATTAATATTTAATTTATTTGTGATATTTCTCGAGTTTGGTACGGCTGGAGACATCGACGAGCTTGCCACTTGTTATGATTGGCCTATAGTAAAGTTGGCTAAATGTGAATCCGCTTATTTATAAGCGTGGTTTCTAAACACTACGGAAGGGAAACGGTCGTGATTTCATTATTTCTAAATCTAAGAAGCAAATAATTAACTGCGTTTTGCTAAAATATATTGATATATAACTAGAATTAACTATGTATGTACGAGTAATTATGTAGCATTATGTAGATTACTTCGACAAAATAATATAATAACATGTTTTATTATGCAAATATTTGAAAATTTATAAACTAACTACTTACTACTTTGGATAGGTTTATGCAAGATGTACGAAGGAAAGGTTTTTTTATAATAGACTTTATAAAAATATTTACAAAATATAAAATTAATATTAATACTAATACTAAGGATAGGGATATAGGTTCCGTCCGCGTGGAATGGTGGCAAGAACGCTGGCTGCATTTCCCCGCTGAATTGCAATACTGATTATTTGGGCAAAGAAAGAGCCAACCCTCTTGTCAAGGTGGAGACAACAAGACGCGGTGTTATGTCTTTTAAAATCATTTTTGCGCTTGGTCTCCATGGGCCTGGAGTTTCTACAGCAAACAGCACAAATATGTAATCTTTTGCGCCGCATGGACTCCGCATTTTCCGCCGCGGCCCCCGCTTTATGCGCGTCCCCCACACCACAGCACGTCCTCGTTTCCAGGGGATCAACGTCATACCATCGGGTCTCTTGCCATCATCTCGGATAACTCTAGCAGGCTCTAGAAGAGCTGGAACCGCGATGGTGGCTAGTGCTCTTTTAATAATATCGTTAAGGAATCCGTGGTGGCAAAATCTGGAACAGGAGAGCCCATGAACACCAAAATAAGTATTTTTGTGTTTTTTTTTATAACAAAACTAGAACACAAAGTCCTAGACGTCCATTGTTGGAGATAGGCCTTCCAGAACATATTTCTGGAGTACTTGGGTTATACTCGCCACGTCGCGTTGACGAAAATCTAATGTCAATAGACAATTTATTAATGATTTAACACACTTAAGGTGCCCTCCGAGGCACGGGAGTAGTGTTATAACATAGGTCTCATTGGTACGCGCCGGGGTTCATACCGCGACCATTTTGGATTTTAATAAAAGCGTTCTAATGATCGGGCCACCGCCAGCTCACAATTTTATTACTCACCTGCGCGACGCTCAGAAACCTACAAGTTTGTATGTATGTACCTATTAGGGACCCATTAAAATCTGGCACCGCCTCAAATCTTTACAATAATCGGTCCAGACTGTTAAAGTCGCTATGTTTTGCAATAGAATATCAGCGGTTCTCGAACTTATTTGCCGACGGGCTTGTTTTTGATCAGTATTTATTTAAAAAGAAGGAAAAAAAGTATCATCACGACGTTCCGAGGTAGTCAGAAACCACGCTTACAAAGAAGCGGATTCACATTTATCCAACTTTACTATAGGCCAATCATGACAAGTGGCAAGCTCGTCGATGTCTCTAGCGTACCAAACTTTATTAATTAAATTTATTTATTTAAATCAATAAATATGATTGTGTCCCTAAACCCACGAAGGCAGTTTTTATTTAAAGTTAATTTTAATTCAGATTGTTTTTTTTTTTTATTTTTATTTTTTTTTCAGTTTTTAAATAAAATTGTTTTTGTACGCAGACGAGTTTATTTAATAATTATTATTTGGTTTTATCTTGCAAGAACCTTTTTAATTGCAACCTAATTGAAACATAACCAGCGGGGCTATAACCATGTTATCTACCTCGCCGATCATCAACCATAGAACATTTGCATCGTGGACTGTATTTTAAGAATGATTAAAAGGCGCAATGGATCAGTTGGAGCTATCAAATACATATAGATTACGTTCAGTGACCCGTGTCAAAAAGTGTCATTACGACCGTCATGCTTTGCGGAGGTATAATAATAATAATTCTGATGAGATTGGCATGATGGGCCTATAATAAAGTTGGCTAAATGTGAATCCGCTTCCTAAAAAAGCGTGGTTTCAGACCACCCTGAAAGGGATACGGTCTTGATGATGATACATTTGTCTTCTTTTTCTGAATCTGCAATTAGCATCACGAAACCATCCCTTTTTTTAAGATCCAAACTTAACTATATGTAGGACTAAATGTAATTTCTACCAGGAATCGAATGCGAAAAAAAAAGTTTTTTTTTTCTTTTAATATTTTTTTATACTAGCACGACATGTGACCTTGAATGTTAGCAACAGATACTCGTGACTAACATCAGTCCCTAACACTATGTCGGCTCGACTGGGCATGACGGCAATTCGAGTCGGATACTAAAACGTGTGGATACACTTCACTGGGTTTATCATGCCAGAATCATGCCAAAATCATGGCCGAATCATGCCAGCTGAAAGATCTCGTGTCGCGGCTTTGTAAAAGTTCAACACACCAGGATGTCCTTGACCACATACGTGGATGAGGAGATTACGAATCTGTTATAGAAATCACCAAGCTGGTCTCGGAATGGCGAGACAGAAATTTTAAGGCCTATCGCATTCTTGTGCGGTCGGAAAAAGTAAAAAAATCCTAAAGAAAGATTTCTGGCCGCAGGACGTTGTGTTTTGGCGATACATAGGTTCATTTGGGCCTACGAAATGCACCACGGAAGATGCGACAAAGCCTACCGCAGCACCGAACCCTCGTGAACCACCTGCAGCAGTCAGCCTTCGTCAGAAGGTGGGTACGGCCAATGGGTACTACTTTGCCCACAATAAGATGAAGATGTGAAAGCTGTAGTGCAGTGTATATTTAGTTTATAAGGTAATAATAATAAAGATTATTATTATTATTATTACGAACGGTGTCTATCGACTTTATTTTATAATATGTAGTTATGATGATGAAAATACCGCTTGTACGAAAATATCTTCTCTATAGCCAAGATTTTACGTACAATTTCTCACATGTTCGTGTAGAAGTATTACACCCTTAGCTATAAATCAGTTCTCTCGCAACACGGCAATATGGGGAACAAAACATGTGTTTACCCAAAAGTTAATTTGTTGAATTTATCTCCCCGCGTTATTGGATTGAGAAATATCGCTTTTTACTTGCCACTAGTACACAGGACAATACAATATTGATATTATTTATTTATTTATAAATTCTTTATTGCACAAAAAAAACTTAAAAGTAATGTATAACACTTGGGAGTGTGATAGAGGATTGCGGGGTTTATCATTATAAATATACAATTACATACACTACATTTTTTAAGTTCTTATTGTTTTTTTTTTTTGTTGTTTTTCACCTTTGTTTTTACTTGTTTAATTTAGTTTTTTGTTTGTTTTTTTTTCCTTTCATTTATCAACATTTATTTATTATTATTAGCTGTAAAGTTTATGCAATTATAAATATGTGGTTAACGTAGTGGGTATTGCATGATCTAATGTATCTTATTATTGTTAAATGTTAAAACCTGTGCAATTCTGTTTGTTGACCCTAATAAAGATAAATAAAAAATAAATAAAATAAAATACATAATATTCGTTACATATTATTACTTAAATAATATATATGCGGGCGGTGGTGGCTCGGTTGTAAGAACGCGTTCCTTAAATCCTACCAAGGTCGGATCAAACCCACCCGGAATGTACCAATGGGAAATACACTTTTCTTACGTACATTTGTCATAGATTTACAACACCATCGCTCCCGTGCCTCGGAGAGCACGTTAAACCGTCGTTCCACTAATACCAACTTGTGGAATCGTTAATAAATTGTCATTAAAAATTGACATCATATCCTCGCCAAGCCGTCTGGCCAGTGTGGCGAGTGTAGACTAAATTCACCAGATATATGTTTTGGAAGGCCAATCTCCAACAGTGGAGGTCTAGGACGCTGTGTTCTAGGGGCTGTAATGATAAATGATGAATATATATATATATATATATATATATATATATATATATATATATATATGCATGGATGTATCTCTGGGTAAAATTTTTATTTGATCTAAACCAAATGTTAAAAATCTTATAACTAATAGAAAGCTACACTATTTCTGCTTTATTGGCATGCATGGTTGGATGCACATGAAAATATTGTATTGCTAAATAATTTGTAACCAATATGATGGATGCGTGGGTGGATGGATGCATGGGTGGATAGATGCGTGGGTTTTTAAAGGTATTTGTAGGTATATATTTTTTTAAAACAATGAAGCCGAAGCCTAATTTGGTATACTAAAGAATTGCATCATGCAGAGATATATATATATATATATATATATATACATACAAAAATAATAAGTATAGAATTATTTTATACACATTAAAAACTACTAGGAAGATAATTTACAAACAACTCTTATTTATATTTCTTTAAAATCTCTAACAACATTTTTTTTCAGGATTATAAGTACCACTATAACTGCCTCCGTGGTTTATCGGTTAAGTCCCTGGATTTAGACTCGGAGGTACCGGATTAGATTCCTGGCACAAAAATATTTATTAATGTAAATAAATACATTTAATTAATATTGAATTTATTTGTGATATTTCTCAAGTTTGGTACGCTGGAGACATCGACGAGCTTGCCACTTGTCATGATTGGCCTATAGTAAAGTTGGCTAAATGTGGATCCGCTTATTTATAAGCGTGGTTTCTGACCACCCCGAAATAAAACGGTCGTGATGATACTTTACTTTTTTTTAATAAGACACCAAGTGCACTGGATGCATTCCCAAGTTGCACTGCTATAGTTTTTTTTTGTATTAATTTTTTTTTAGGATAACTATATTTTGAGTCTTCTTCCATAATTATCTTAGTTCGTAATGAAGATTTTTTTTTTCTTTTTATCGAAAATAAAGTACTTCCCTATAGTACAAAATTCGTAGAAGACTACACAGGTGATTTTTTCAAGTGAGCGTTGTTGGCTAATCTCACTACGAGAACAGCAAAGTCTTCGGGATGATTTAAAGAATAAACATACATACATATCTTCACGCCAAATCCCTTGCGGGGTAGGCAGAGACAATTGAGCACCATTTGTCACGATCTCGACATACCTCTTTCGCTTCTTTGACATTCATCAACCTCTTTATACATGCCCTTTTGTTTTGATGGCTTTTTAATGCACTTTCAGCTATTGTTTTATTTATTTGATCGTGATAGGTAAGTCTTGGTCTGACAGGGTTTCTTTTACCCACAACTTTCGCATTATATATCTGGTTCGTCAATCTCTCTTCACTCATTCATTCAACATGTCCGAAGCATCGGAGCATGCCTTTCCTTATTTTTGTCCCTATGCTTTCTTTTGCGTATTTCGTCATAAATTAAAGAATAAAATTACATATTATTAAAAAAAAAAACTTTTATTCTAGCCGTAGCGGTTATCAAACTTTTTGACAACGGTACTCATTGGCTTGTTTTTTTCTTTTCGTTTTTAATTCAAGATCATTTTTTTATCAGGTGGATTTTTCATTTTTTTAAATAAATTTAAAATTATTTTTTTTAATAAATTATTAAAGTAATAAAATCTGTATTATAAATAATAATATAGGTTGTATTTCTCCCTTGTCCAAGTAAGCGATAACAGTAACTATTAATGTAACGGATATTTTTTGTTTTGTTGTGATATTTTGTTAAGCGATAACTCATGGTCGTGCCTTAATACGGGCGTTCGTAAATCACAACGGGCACATCTGCCGGTCCGAGACAAATAGAAAAATAACAATAAATAAAGGAAATAGCCGCCATTGTTCTACAGACACACAAACAGTAGTGTGAAAGTTATTAAAATATCTAAAAGATTTTATTAAAAACATTTTTTTTACATTAAAAATAAAACTTATTATTTCGTCAAAACATAATAATAAATACCAATAATTACAATAATTTAATTCGATAAATATAATGTATGTCAATCAATAATTAATCCACAATTTGTTTACGATTGTCGAAAACATAGGTATCCGTGTGACAGCAGCCAGCTGACATTTTGACATTGACTTCTAGTGTTGCAAAGGAATAAATATTATTGTCGATTGATATAATACACATATTAGTGCATAAATTGAGTTAGTATGGAGCTGATTGAGTTTTTAATGAAATAAGTTATCATATTAAAATATTGGTGCGGTGGTGGTTTGGTTGTAAGAACGCGTACCTTAAATAGTACAAAAGTCGGTTCAATCCCACCCGGCATGTACCAATGAGAAATACACTTTTCTTACGTACATTTGTCACCACCGTTCCTGTGCCGTTAAGCCGTCGTTCCCGGTTCCACTAATGCCAACTTGTGGAATCGTTAATAAATTGTTAATAATTTTAATAATTTTAGGGGCTGTAATGAATGAATTATGAATATTACTGTCCTTTGGAACTAATGACATTGACCAAATTTTAATCAGCTTTTTGATTTTGTAAGTGGCAACATTTTGCGATAAACTCTCTTAATACGCAATTGGCGTCATGATGATATAAGTAAAAGTAATAAGAAATATTCCATGACTTGCCCAGACAGGTATAATACATGAACAAACCAATAAAGCTATTTGTTATGCCGAACAGCGTGACAGCGTCAGCGAGTAATACAGCGCCGGGTCACGCGCGGGCCTCATTATCGCCAGGATTACGCGAAGAAGGGTTAACTACTAAGAAGGAAACTTGTGAAGATGATATTAAGAGATAAAAGATTTTGTGCTGCGTAGCGAGACGTGATAATGAAATCATAAGAATAGGTTCTACTTGGAAGGTTAATTTATTAAATCAAAACATACATTAAGATCTAAATAATAATACTGGTAAAAAAGCAGATGCAAGGATTATAACTTTTTACATTTTTGTAACTAATTGGGGAAAATAATTTGTCAATTTTTTATCTGAAACAACTTTAGTTTATAAATAAATATAGCAGTTCTAGAACTACAAATAGAACACATATTTATAAATAAAGAAATAAATAAAACGGCTTACGGAGAAATATGAAGACAAGGCTGCAAGAAAGGCTGGCAATTATTTCTGCCAACTTATTAGCCTCGCTATACAGAAGGGTATAATGTTGCCAGTCTTCTTGGGACTATCTCTGATGAGACATCTCTTGACATTTTTTTATTTATTTGTTTTACTTTATGGATATATCATTTTCTTTTATTCAAGTAATTAATATTTAAATGTTAACTATAATAAATATAGTTTAAGGCTAAGTTGCACATTCAGCCATTTCTGGCACACAAATTTTGTTAAACATTATATTATTCGAATCTTGAATAGTGTTATAAAATTATGTCAGTCAAGATTCACCAGTTGCTAATATTCATGGATCTTGCGCGTTACTTACCATCAGGTGGGAGCATGATCACATGTCGTGCTAGAATAAAAAAAAAATAAAAAAAAATAGAGGCTTCATTTTGGTACAACCCAGCTAAGTAAGTTTGTAAGATTTATCTCAACGGCGATTTATTTTTGAATAACAAATTGTCGTAATAATATTCTCTTTGCATATTTCCCTATAACAGACAATTGAGACCACAATTACGGAAAATGGCTATGTAAAATTCATTCGGACATCCCCATAAAATATTCTTTCAATCAATACGCATTGGAAAAGGCATTTTTATCGTACGATTTCCCTTATTTTCGGTGCATCACAATCATCGCCCTGTATTGACAGAACGTGTCTGGAATTACGGATCATAGGAGTGTGGATATTTTTATTTGGTATCGATCGAATGGTCAGCGGGGTTGTAAAGGGTTGTTCGACCGTATAATTGCCCAGTTACAATTCATTACAGGCTATCTTGTGATTTTCTGCACGAATATTTTATCTTATAGTCAATTTTATGTTTTTTTTTTATGAAAATAATTTTAATTTTATTTATTTTACTTTATTACTTGAAGTAGGTAATATTTTAGTTATTTTCGTTCTTCTTACGGTACCATCTCCTATCGGAGGTCGGCTATCATTATGGCGATTTTGATTTTGTTGGCCGCTGTCCGGAACAAGGATCTGGTGCTCATCCCGAACCACTCCCTGAGGTATTTGAGCCAGGAAGTGCGTCTTCTCCCCTCAAGCCTTATTTTCGTTATATATATATTAAATTGTTTCAGCTTTAGTTTTTTGAATAATCTTTAGTTTTTGTATCCTTATTGTAAATTTTATAATATTGTTATTTTTTAAAAGCTACTGTGGTTATGTGGTGGTCGCCTATAATAGGTGCAACATCTAACTTCTGATTTAGTGTTAAGTACAAATATGCGTGATGTTAGCACTGTTGGCTACCCTATTATAAATAAATAAATAGTCTTGGAATCCGGATTTCGGGAAAAGTATCATTACGGTGGTGGCTAGGTTGTAAGAACGCTTCCTTAAAATCCTACAAAGATCGGTTCAAACCCCCGGCATGTACCAATGAGAAATACACTTTTCTTACGTTATATTTATCATAGATTTACAAAACCACTGCTCCCGTGCCTCGGAGAGCACGTTAAGTCATCGGTCCTGGTTCCACTAATATCAACTTCGTTAATAAATTGTACAAGAATGTGTTTTAGGAATTGCATTGACTTACATTTATCTTATTTATGTTTTATTCTATCTTATCTAATGAATAGAAGCCGAAAAAGGTAAATCTGAACCAAAAAATCCCCGCACAAACCAAACAAGAGCCAATCAAATCGATATTGGCATTCCGTTCAGAGTGAATCGCACAAAAGGCAGTAATTCCTCATTAGACGTTCAAAGTAAACCCGCACACTTCCGGTCAAGTGATCGAACCCGGGACCTCGAGACGTCAACCCTCTGGGGGCCGGCCAATCAACACGGGGCGTTTTTCCATACTTAGTGTTATTTTAAGGGTACAGTTGGTGGTACTGTCTGCAAAACTATTTGGATATACAATAATAATAAAAAAATAACTTCTCTTTTATATTAGACCGCCTCCGTGGTCTAGTGGTAACAAACGTTGCCGTGAACTCGGGAGATCGTGGGTTCGATTCCCACCGGGGGCAAGTTGTACATTGTATAATTTGTCTCGGTCTGGGTGTTTATATGTATAATATGTATATATTTACAAAAAAAATATATAATATGTAGTTTATCAACCATCTAGTTTCCGTAACACAAACCTCGTAGCTTACCACGGAAACTAGATGGCGCTGTGTGACCTGTCTGGAAATATTTATTATTATTTATTTATGATCCTTAGGAGCCTATAGGTACACTTGAATTCGTCAAATTTTCATTTTTCTTATTTGATACCAATTAATATTAAATAAATATAAAATAAAAATTACAGTCTGCTAATAAGGGCACAGTGCCTGAGAATAACAAACTTCATTCTAATAGTGGATAGCAGCTGTAAAAGGGCATTGTCTTATTTACCTGCACTAAAATAAAGCTAAATATAATATGGTATTAGGGTGGTTAGCACAACAATTGGATATTATTATTATTGTTTTTTACTATTATTACATTAATTTAACAAAAAAAGTGATACAACAATATTTCTTTACATGTACTACAATATCAGCACTACTATGGGTGGACCATCATATCAGGAATATTATTTATTTTATTATATTATGGTAACAAACAGTCACAATACAATTTATATAACAAACAATATACATATTATTGGACCTGGAGTACCGAAACTGTGAACTATATTTATTAATTAAAAATTTAAATAAACTTTTTTTTTTACTTCCAACTAATACTTGTGGCTGTAAAGAGATCGTGTCAGCTTATAGGCTTAAATATCTATAATAATGTATCTAAAAATGGTAGATAAAAGGTTCTCAAATGATAACTTAATTTTACGCACCCCATTTTAACAATACCACAAATTGTCTGACTGCCGACTGATTTTGCTGACCCTACTCTATTAGGCGTGAGTTTTATTTAATTTTGGCCAGTGAAAATAGTCGACCCTCTGGTCAAATGTTTATGTTAGCCCGTGGCCACAAGAGCGAGCTATGTGGACAAATTATTAGCTATTTCTTATAAAGATTTGGCGAAAATAAAAGTATTTTAGCACTATTAAATAAATATTTCCGAGGATCATTTAAAAATGGTATTTTTCGTTAAAATGCAATAATATTTAGGTTTAGTCTTTGATTAAAATGAAAGAAGAAGATACGGCACGCGCTATATCCTTCACTACAAAACGTGGAACACATAGACAACAGCATTACCGATGTCGTTATCGATTGAGATGTCACGTGTGTGGCGTATTTGCGGATCGATAGCTAACTTACTGTTTTTACTCCGTAAAATATTTTTAGCATGAAAATTTAGACAATAATATGTATTGTATTATAATGGATTTCAATAAATTGTCAATAAAGTTGTTTAGTGTTGTATATAGATTTATACCATAAAATACGGGTAGTTTGCATGATTATGACATGTACGTACAACTGTTATTAGAATAATCAATAAATAAATAAAATTGAATTTAAATTGTTACTTCAATTCAAGACTGTTTTTAAGATGTAATATACTTAATTCATAAATATAATTGTGGTAGTAAACACTAAATATATTTTTTTTAATTAACGAGCGATCTTTCTCGCCAACAGACATTAATAATTTGGCGAGATATAATGATGTAAACATAAATAAAAACAAAAGGGCGTCAGTTAGACGTAGTTGTTAGTTCCACGCGTAATGTCTTCGTACCGCATCTTTACCTTTTGTATAAATAAAGGGTTCGGTATTTTCAATTTCCCTTCAGTGTCGTGAATGATATTCCTTTTCCTTCCCTCTGATGGTAGCCCAGTGGAGAGATCTCGGTGTCTGCATACTGCATAGCCAGGTTCGATTCCCGCCGGAACAAGACGGCAAGTACCAATAAATTTATTTATTAAAAAGCTTCGTTAGATATTGTTTTTATATTTATTTTCAAGAAAGAGGCTTTATAGGTACTCATTGTTGATAATATGTGTTATAGTTTGTTTTTGCGTTCAGAAAATATGAGCCTTGCGATGGCAAATATAAAAAAAAAAACAAAATCATAATTTAAACTGTTTATTATATAGTTTAAAATTTAAAAATAATATTAATACTACGGATTTTTTTATTTAAAAACATTCTTTATTTTTAAATAAAAATATTCATCAACATCATCAGCCTGTGTCTGTCTACTGCTGGATATAGATGTGTCCCAAGGATCGCCATATCACACGATATTCCTCCACTCCCATCCAGCCCACACCAAGCTTACAAATTTTGAAGACTATGTGGGTAACTTTGGTTCTCTGACGGATGTCCACGTTTCGGACTTTATTCATCAAAGAAATACCGACCAATTAATATATTAAAAAATATCTATTTTTACTCTTAATTTTGTTACTTTAATCTTAGAATTCATTTATGTATAATTTATAATACAGATAGAAAAATATTTTTATTTTATTATTTATATATTTTTATTGGGAGTGTAATGTTAATTGGTTATTTTAGCCTTTATTGGAACGTATATTTTTTAGTTTTATTCAAATTCATAGGTAATTTTATTATATAGATATCACTATGGCAAGCTTACAATATTAGTTCTCCTTCAAACATAAAAATGGCATTTGACAAATGGCACATACTTTCAACGAGAACAACAAATTGTGTTAATTTGCCCAGTCCGTCGGGGCGGGGAAGTATGCACCGTACGTGCCGATAAACCCAGTAAAGTGCATCCACACGTTGATGTCAGTCATAAGTCATCTGACTCCAGTTGCTAGCATTCATGGACATACAAACAGGTGGGCGCAAGGTCACATGTCGAAAAACTAGTATAAAACATATCGTCAATGTCCTAATATAGTACTGTAAATACAAGTTCAGTTATAAACATTATTCATAGGATAAAAATTAATGTCTTTCATAATGCGAGAAATAGTAGATGCTAAGGCGCCCCCCCCGCCATAGAAGGAGCAAATGAGAAAATTATACGACGACTTAGACCGACGATTTAACACCCTTAATAAAAATTTGTACCTACCCCCATAACTGGCGCTGATGGACAAAATAATTGCACCTATTAATACTCATAATGACTTTATTTTTCACGTTATAAGATTGTTATATAACTAGACTGCCTCCGTGGATTTAGACTCGGAGGTACCGGGTTCAATTCATGGTCAGGACACAATAATATTTATTTATTTAAACAATTTATTTTTCTTTATTCGAAGGAAATAAGGTACAATGATTTAAAAAAATAATAAAATATTAATTAAACTAAAAACTTACATCTTAAAACATAAATTACTATTAATAAAAATAAACCTAATTAATAAATAAAAATATAACTAAATAAAAAATATTATACGAGTAAATAAAAAAATTGCTTCAAATCGCTGCCAATGGGCAAGGTGCCAAGGATACTGGCAGCATTGCCACGTTGAATGGCAATACTGATCCTTTGGCCCAAATATTGCCCAGCCCTTTTGTCTCCCGAGGTGTTGACGAGCTGTTTTGACAACGCCTTGAAACAATTAAATTAAATTAATAATTTATTTAGTTGTGATATTTCCTAAGATTGGTACGCTAGAGACATCGACGAGCTTGCCACTTGTCATGATTGGCCTATAGTAAAGATGGCTAAATGAGAAACCGCTTCTTTGTAAGCGTGGTTTCTGACCACTCCGGAAGGGAAACGGTCGTGATGATACTTAGCTTTCTTTTATATATATAACTAGCGTATTGTTTACAATACAAAATATTTTATTGTTCATAAAAGTACAATTAACAAATTAATTTTGAAGTTATACCTGTCATTTAGGATCCCAGTTACACTGTCAATAGTGCAATAGCTTGGCTAAACTCGGATCTTTGTAATATATAGTAGGTCAAGACGCTTTGGGGTTGTTGTCAATCCGAGCAAATGTCAGTCGATCATAATAGGAAGCTCGCGGCTGTTGAGCAAAGTTGATACTAGCAGTATTGACCTTGTTCGGTTTGACGGCGTCCCAATTGCGTATTGCAGTGAGGTGAAGAATCTAGGTGTTTACCTAGATTCTAATCTAAGCTGGACAAACCAAGTCACCAGAACCAGTGGTAAAATATTTTCTTCTTTGCACTCTCTAAATAAACTTAAAAACTTTCTGCGTTTAAAAGCTAAAATAACCCTTGTCCAAAGCCTTCTTCTTCCTCTCCTCGACTATGGTGACGTGTGCAGCATTGATATGTCGGAGATGTTGCTCAACAAAATGGACCGTTTACTAAATGCATGTATCCGGTTCATCTATTGCTTACGTAAATATGATCACATCTCCGAGTATCGTGCTAGGTTGAAGTGGCTGCCAATTCGCTGTCGCAGGAATCTTAGAGTCCTCTGTCTCCTTTACTCTGTTTTAAATAAGCCTGCGACACCGAAATACCTCAAGGACAAATTCGCCTATCTCTCTTCTTTGCATGATAAATCTCTCCGATCTTCTCACAACTCACTTCTTTCCGTTCCATCTCATCATTCCGGATTTGTTTCGAATTCTTTTGCGGTTGTTGCTACAAACCTGTGGAACAATCTACCTATTACCATAAGGCAGGCATCTACCAGATCATCATTTAAAAAGCTGGTCTACTCAAATTTTCTAAATAACTCCCAACAAAATTTGTAAGTTTTATATGTATGTTTATTATTGTGTATGTATTAGTATTTAGTATATTTATAAGTAGATTATATATAAGTAAGTTTATTATCTAAGTATTTATATCTAATTGATGTGTCACTTATACTTTCCTTGCACCTACAGTTGTTCTAATTAGTCCCAAAGGTTTGGCTGTCAGAGAATGTCTACGGGCATTAAGTCCGCCTTTTGTACTTTGTGCATTAAAGTTTTCAAATAAATAAAATACTTCCATTAGTTATACAAAAAAGATACAATACGTAGTGAAAACTGTTAACAATAAAAATATTTACTATAAATAAAGGTATTTTAATTAAAACATCAGGTGGGTAATATAATAAATAAATAATATTAATTCTTTAATAAATTAATATAAATACTATAAGTGCTTAAAAAAAAAAAAAAAAAAAAATATATACATATTGTGTTTGTACAATATATAATGTTAGGGAAAATGCAGTTAGTTAGTTGTATATTGAGTTTACTAATCAGTATTTAAGTTTACATATTTCATTCTTAGATACCTACATAAGTATTTAAATGTTTCAGTTTATTATCATTATGGTTTCTTTACATTATTTTATCTATTTAATACATAAGAATAAATTTTCTGTTTCAGCATAACTCAGTTCTTGCAAGTATTTCTTGACTTTAATTTTACATGTTTTAAAATTAAGGGGATATATATTTAGGGCTTTGTTTGGCCCGGCTTGGTCCGTGGTTGTAAATTTATATAAAATTTAACGGTGTGTAAAAGATGAACGCTTTTTCCTTTTGAACTTTATTTTTATTCATTATTCATTACAGCCCTTAGAGCATAGCGTAGTAGACCTCCACTGTCGAAAATGGACCTTCCAGAATACGAGTATATATCTGGAGAATTTACTGATACTAGCCACACAAGCCAAGCCAAGGATCTGATGTAATTTTTTAATGATTTAATGACAAGTTGTTATTAGTGGAACCGGGAACTGAGGTGTTGTTTAAACCGACCTTTGTAGGATTTTAAGGATAACGTTCTTACAACCGAACCACCACCGCTTGCTTCGACTCTTAGGTATCTATTTTACATCAATAGATTTCAGCCCACGACAAATAACAAATTTTATAGCCAATTTTTTTGGCATACTACGAGTATGTGAAAGTAAGTATAATTTTAGCAATGACACCGACGCACTGCCGCACTGTGCAGTCACTGTAATGTGTATATAGACCTATACCATACTTGAAATGTCGTACAAGAGTCGGCGGTAGATCAAAGGAAAGTCTGCAGTTGGAATTAAAACACTATAAAACACGCGCTTTGTCTTATCTGTCATCTTCACAAATGATACCGAACCTAAATCTGCACGCATTGTGCGGTACAGTCGACGTCAGAACAAGGCAGAGTATTAACTTTTACATTACATAATACTACGGTTTTATTTTGAATAGGATATGAAATAAAGCGATGGTAACCTTATAAATAATAAATATTTCCAGACAGGTCACACAGCGCCATCTAATTTCCGTGGTAAGCTACGAGGGTTGTGTTACGGAAACTAGATGGTTGATAAGCTACATATTATTATTATTTTTTGTAAATATATACATATTATACATATAAACACCCGCAGATCGAGACAAATTATACAATGTACAACTTGCCCCCGGTGGGAATCGAACCCACGACCTCCCGAGTTCACGGCAACGTTTGTTACCACTAGACCCGGAGGCGATCGGTTATGTTAGAATGGTGATCCAAGGATAATGAGAATAACCCGTATGGTATTCAGATGCATCTACACTAGCGGTCGACAACCTGGCTCGCGAGCCACATGCGGCCCTTTGGATGTGAAGTTGTGGCTCTTTAGTTCCATACGCAAATATTATTTATTTTATATAAAAGAATAACGTCTTAATCTGCCTGTTAGATTTGTCTTTATGCACTCATCGTACCTCCTAGAACACAGAGTCCTAGATTTTACTGTTAGAGTTGAGGATTTCAGAGGCCTTCACTCGCCACGCCAGCTACGATTGGTTAAACAGGTCGTATGCCAATTTTAATGACTATTTATTAACGATTCCACAAGTTGGTATTAGTGGAACTGGGACCGACGGCTTATATATATATATTGGTGTATCCGGTGCAGTACGTTTTCATCATTTGGAAAGAGAAAAAATACTCTAACAAGATTATTGTGTGAATGAGTGTACTTGACTAAGTTTAGTTCTCACGATTATTTTTAAGACAATGTTTTTCTTAAAAAAAAAATAACAATAACTTAATACAAATAAAATAAAATAACACAAAAACCCACGATCCTAGAACCCTCTGGTATTGCGCAGAGTGATGGCAAGAGACCTGACGGCATGACCGTTGGGCCTTGGAAACTTGGCAGGTGTGGCCTTGGCAGGTGTGGGATGTGACATGTTGGCACATTAGCCCCATCTCACATCCAGGCGACCTCGTCAAGCGCGGTGGTTTCTGCTGAGCACTTTAAGCAAAACTACGCCAACCTCGGTACAGGTTACGAGTTTACGCCGTTTGGGGTCGAGACAATGCGACCATGGGGACCCTCAGCCAAGCGTCTCCGTATACAGATGGGAAATATTTCTAGTCTTCTTGGGACTATCTCTAACGGGACGTCATTTGGGGTATTTTTTTATTTATTGAATACTTCATTGCACAAAGACAAAGGCGGGCTTTAATGCCGCAAGACATTTTATCATAGCCAACCATTGGGATAACTTTAAACACTTTACTGAAAAGTAGGTGCAAAAATAAAGGATAATAAAAAAATATATTTAATAACTAAATGTGATGTATAAATATATAATATACTACGTACTAATACATACTTATATACCCGTATAAACCTACATACATACATAATAATATACTAGCTTTATTGCGATAGGAAATGCGAATAGACCATTTTTTTAAATAGCGATCTGGTGGTTACCTGCCTGATGCTAAGAGGCAAATTGTTCCACAAATTAGTGGCGACAACGACAAACGAGTTTGAAATGAAACTAGAATTATGCGAAGGGATAGAAAGAAGAGAGTTATGAGAGGAGCGTAAAGATCTATCGTGGAACGAAGAAAGATAGGCAAAATCATACTTGAGGTATTTCGGCGTCGCAGGTTCATTAAGAACAGAAAAAAGTAAGCAGAGTACTCTAAGATTTCTGCGACACCGAATCGGTAGCCACTTTAACTTAGCTCGATATTCAGAGATATGATCATATTTACGTAAACAATAGATGAATTTTATTTGTAGTTACTTTTTTTATTACTTAGGTTTAGTTTATAGATAATTTTATTTTATTTAAGTTATTTTTTTACTATTGATAGGTCTGGTCTGGGATATTTATTTATTTATAAACTTTATTGCACAAAGAACAAAGGCGGACTTAATGTCCGAAGACATTCTCTGACAGCCAAACCTTGGGGATCAAATGTAGGTGCAATCATAAAGATAATAAGAGAAATAAATAACTATTTAAATTAACATCAAATTATGATATTCTTACTTACAATATATATGGAATAAATATTATAATATCGATACACTAAATACTAATACATACATATACATAAACATACATATATACCTACTACTTACTAATGCTGTGTGGAGCAATTTAGAAAGTGTGAAAACACCAGTTTTTTGAATAATGTTCTGGTAGTTGCTTGCCGTATGTTAACAGGTAGATTATTCCATGTATGACATGTGTAGAGATATTAGCCCCATCTCACATCCAGGCGACCTTGTCAAGCGCGGCGGATTCTGCTGAGAACCTCAAGCTCCGCAAATACGCCAATTTGGGTACATGTTACGAGTTTGCGCCGTTTGTGGTCGAGGCGATGGCCCCATGGAGGCACTAAGCCAAGTGTCTGACCAAGGAGTTATCGAAAAGCCTGACAAGCAATCTGGCAATTATTTCTGCCAATGTATTAGCCTCGCTACACAGAGGGGAAATGTTGTTGTTTACTTGGCAAATCATGTAAAATTATTGTTGCCAATGTGATGAAGTCTTTATTCAATTATTATCCTATTTAATACCGCAACACTGATTCCTACATAAGTATACCACACGTTCTTATTCGACAAGAGAAAAACAAATTAAATGCCAAAAAAATACAAAAAAAAATGTATCAAAATAACAAAAAATATGTGAAGAAACCAGTTGCCTAAAATCATAACTGAATTATTCGTCTCTTATCACCCAAAAAGATTCAAAGAAAACAGTCGCTCTATTTTCACTTTCACTCTGTCGTAGTTAATTTTGTCCGAAATTGGACTTTGACTGGAACATGGCTACATCACGATCCTTTGTCACGATTATGGAGTTACATCGTGTCCTTGCAATGTTAGGACTTATATTACTAGTGTATTTTTTTCGTCGGTTTATATACATAAAGCTGGGTTCACATAGGTACTCCATAAATTGTTTAAAATGATTAAGATGGTTGTTACGCTTTGGGTCTTTTCGCTCGCATGCTATATATATATCACGCTATTAAAGTTCATATTTTCACGAACGACGTCGAGGTCGAGCGCTTATAGAGTTGAAAATTTAATAATATTTTGTAATTATGACGCAATCTCTGGCGTAAATAACGAAATCCACTAATAAGGTTTGCGACTAAGTAACAGAATGGGGCCGCTGGATTCACAGTACGGGTGCTGGGCCCATCGTGTGTTAGAAAGAGAGAGGAGAAGAATGGTGTGTTATACTAGCACGACATGTGACCTTGCGCCCACCTGATCGTAAGTGGCGCGCATGGTCCATGAATGTTAGCAACTGGAATCAGACACTATGTCCGACATCAGTCCCTAACACTATGCCGGCTTGACTAGATGCCTTTTCATACTTCGCTTGAAGGCTTTCCAAGTTATAGGAAAGTGGAAACACAGAGGCTGGATGAGCATTCCACATTATTGTGCGACAGATGTATGAGTTACCAAGTCTTGGAAGCACGTTCCATAAATGTATTGACGGCTGACCTGCTTAGTCCCAATTATTTTAGTAAGTGCAAAGATTAATAAAATGCAATAATACATTTCTTTTAACTTAATAAAACCGATGTTTTTGTATGTATAGGTACTCGTAGTGGAAGGTCTAATAAAGTTGTCGCGTTGCTCGGCGCAGGCGCATAGTAAGACGACACCAAGTAGATAATATCACGGCCGCAAATCCAAGTGTCAAGACTCAAAGCGGTAGATTCAGTAGCCTTTATACTTTTACACTTAAGGTTATAAATATGTCCGTACGTTTGAAGTTATGACTTTTAGTAATAAGTAATGGGTGACAACAAACACTCAACTTTAAATCAACAACATCTTTTTTTTGTTGACAATAATTGTTTTCCGAAAAAAAATATTTACAAAATATAAAACAATAATTACAAACTACTTAAATAAAATTAAATAACTATAAACTAAGACTAATAAAAAAATAAACTATAAATAAAAAATGTCCTCAAAAGACGTACCATCAGTGATGGCGTACTGTCAGCCTTTTAGATAACTCCTTGGTCCCATCGTCTCGACCTCAAACGGCGCAAACTGTACCGACGTTGGCGTATTTGCGCAGCTTGAGATTGCCTGGATGTAAGATGGGACTAAATAGACAGCTCCCTAAACTGGCATGAGCACATTAATTATATGATAGGTTGTCTTAGACCTTAGAGTCTTATGGTCTACAAAACACTGGCTTAGTCAATACTAACATACTGCATTACAGTCTGGGGTGGTGCGTATATATGTATCTCAGATTGGAGAGAGCGCAGAGAGCCTATTATAGTAAAGTTCGCTATATGTCTACTCGCTCCTTAAAACGCGTGGTTTTTGGTCATATCGGTAGACGAATTATAGTCGTTATTACAAATAGATATACGGGAACATAAATGACTTGTCTTTATAGTTTCTTACTTGGTAAAATATATAAATTGAAGCTTAAAAATTTTATAAAATTAATTTTATTTTTATTTTATAAAATTTTTAAGCTTCAATTTATATATTTTACCAAGTAAGAAACACATCTAACACATTTTATTTGTTGCAGATTTGTCTTTATAGTTGTTTTTTTATTGTTTCAGGTGCCCAAAATAGACGAACGTCAGCGGGATTAGCAATGGAATTATTTGAACAACATCAAGGAACTCATATATTACAGGTAATTTATTTAACGACCATCATCACAATGCCTCCGTCTTCTAGAGTAAAGACCGAAGCTTTAGACACCTCTACGTATGATTCCAGGTCGAGAACACAAAAAAATATTAAGTGGAGTCTTGTTCGCTCGACATCGACGAGCTTGCCACATCCACGTCATGATAGCCCTTATATATGTGGTGTCAAAATGTGGTGGAAAAAGGAGACAAGTTGAAAAATTAATAAAATAGATTTTTACACCTATTGTTTAAAACATTCATATGCGTCAATGCAATAAGGAGATGAGTCTATAAACTGTACAGTTTATTATACACCCCTACATACATAAAGGTACTACATACATACAGTCGTAACATTAAAATGTATAAATAAGTAAAAAGAGTTCAATCGAGTTCTTTCAGTATCGCGCTTTTACCGCCAATAATTCAGTTATGCATAGTGAGATACGAGTAAGTCCACTCGTACCTAAAGTATACGACTAATGAAATTGAATCTTACGTAAATTACAACTTTCTAATTATAAAAATGAGTTGTTTTCTTAATTTGCCTCTAGTGAAAAGTTCAAGTTATGTACTTATCCCCTTTTTCCTTGACACCACAGATGTAATCATAGTTTTTTTTTTTCATTAAAAAAATATACAGTTGTATAGATGTGAATCTGCTCCGTAAAAACCGTGGTTTTTGTCGTACGCATCTAGTGTGCCCAAACTTTTAGATAAAGCTAAAATTAACCAAAAAATCTATCTACATATATCTATAATGCGTTGTATAAAAAAACATGCAATAAGATACAAATGATACAGTTGGAATTTGTACGTATTGAAAAAATGCTTATAATTTTACGCTTAGTGCACAGGCGCTAGACGCTGTAGATTGAAAAGTAAGGTCAGCACATTAAACCTAAAAAAAATAATTAATTGAAATTAAAAAAAAAAAAACAATAATTTCAGCAAAAAGCTAGGCAGAATTAGAACGATATTTTTGGGTGGTTGGATATTATTACGCTTTGCTAGCACATTTAAAAAAAATAGAGAGGATTCCTTCGCGCCATTTTGCGCAGACATGTCAAGTGCAAGTTTTTGTTATGTAAATTGATTTACTGTGAATATTGTTGGTCAAAAGTGGTGTTGTTTTGTTTAGTAATGTTCTATAATGTAAATAGTTATGGAAAACGATAAATTGGACGTTAAATATGGGGCACAAGTTGCAGTTTATTTTTTGCGGTTTTCCCGCGCTGTGGACTCCCATATTTTACACGACGTTTAACATCTGCATCTATTCTGTTGACATTACAGCAAATAAATACCTAGTAATTAACAAATTCTAGAGTGAGAGTGAGAGTATAGAGTGATTCTCAGGTTCTAGAGTGGAGACCACGTACGGAAAGACGCAGAGTAGGACGACCCCCCGCCAGATGGACAGATGACCTAAAGAAGGTCGCTGCTGGGGGTTGGATGAGGGTAGCGAAAGATCGCATTAAGTGGTGAGCCTTAGGGGAGGCCTACATCCAGCAGTGGAGAGATACAGGCTGATGATGATGATGATGATGAATTAACAAATAATAAAAATAAAATTTATTTGAAGTTAATTGTAGTTAATGTACATTACAAGTACATTAAATATAAATTAAAAGCTACATAAAGAATAAAAAATAAAAATAAACTAACCTATAAATAAAAACTGTCCTCTAGAGACGTCCCATCCGAGATAGTCCCAAGGAGACTGGCAACATTTCCCCTCTGTATAGCGAGGCTAATATGTTGGAAGAAATAATTGCCAGCCTTCCTGTCTCCAGACCTTTCTTGACCGCCTCCGTGGTCTAGTGGTAACAAACGTTGCCGTGAACTCGGGAGGTCTGGGTTCGATTCCCACCGGGGGCAAGTTGTACATTGTATAATTTGTCTCGGTCTGGGTGTTTATATGTATAATATGTATATATTTACAAAAAAAAAAAGTATAATATGTAGTTTATCAACCATCTAGTTTCCGTAACACAAGCCTCGTTGCTTACCACGGAAATTAGATGGCGCTGTGTGACCTGTCTGGAAATATTTATTTATCAGCCGCTTTGACAACAAATAATAATAAGAGTCGTATTTTTTTATTATTATAGAAAAGAAAGAAAGAAAGAAAGAAAACATTTATTTATCAAAAACAGCTTGGTCATAACAATCACAAAAGGAAAAAAAAAGTAATAGTAAAAAAATAATAATAATAATATAAACTTGGTAAAAAGAGAAAAGAAAATGAGCTGCTATGACAAATAGGTGTTCAGGTCAGCATAGGCTGCAACAGTAGATGCTGCAGCGCTGATTTTCACTGAACCCTTTAACAAAACCAAAAAAATAAAATAAAAATTCAATAAGTGTAACTCTGAGTATTATAATAAAGAAACATGTAACCAAAATAAAATAAATTTAAATATATAATGGATAAATAATAAATATATGTATATGTGTGAGTAAAGTAAAAAAAAAGTTATAAAAATGTGATTACTTTTGCTAACGTTAATTTGAAAGTAAAACAGCATGTTTAATTTTAAAGCGACGCGGTCGACACATAAAGCGGACTGGCCTGTATATCAGTGACAATACGAGTACCATCAGCAAAAAAAAATGGACAATACATTTTTTAAATAGGTTTTTTACACGAGCCAAATGACTGGTCCATTGCAAGACGTAATGAGATGCACGGATGACAAAACGATTTTTTTTATTTTTAATAAAATCCAAATTTAATCGCTCAAAGATGAGGTGCAATAAAAAGTTCACTTTCTTGGCTTAAGGCGTATTGATAGAGCGGTCATTTTTTAGATTTAACGGTAGACTTAAATAGATCATTTTACGACAAAAAAGCAACTGTACGATACACAATTATTGACACTTTACGTTACCACTTTTAGCCCGAGTTGCACCAAAATGACGTCTCAGAGCCGCGTTCGTTTTTGTAACCCCGCTTAGGGTTCTAAAGTTACAGTGTAGTTACTCGATACCGACATTTACGAGCAAGATGTCATTGTCATAATTGTCTCTTGAAATATACCCCACTAAAGACTATTTCGTATTTTTTTCAATTTTTTTTTAAACGGAAAATTGCCTAACGATACGACCCCAGCCTGAAGGGCCACCGCGGGAGGTCGCATGACCGAATCATCGTGAGGCCTCCTACGGACTAAAACCCTATAAACCGTTCTTACTGTTGGCCCTGCGTGCCTTTACAGCTAAGTCTGAGTCGTGGCTACGGAGTGAAAGCACTCGTTCGCCGCGTAATTTCGTATATTATTAGTATCCACCGTCGCGTTTGTGCCAATATACCCAGTAAAGTGTATCCACACGTTTAGGGATTAGACTTGAATTGCCCAGTCAACTCAGTCTTAGGGGTCCAGTTGCTGACATTCATGGAACTTGCGCGCCACTTAACATCGGCAAATGTTTCTGACATAGTAATACTGTTGTCCGATAGGTGGCGCGCATCAGCGCTGATTTGTGGGGCATACCGACCGAAGTTACCGAGCTGTAGCCTAAAACTCCCTAGCGCTCTTGTTCCTTTTTCTTCACTCCTGCGCGAGCTTGACTGTCGTCGAATACAGAAATAAAGCCAAGTCAAACCATTTACCGCTCAACGGTTAATCGACATCTCCCAGAAAGTATTATTATGAATAATGACATTCATTGACTGTCAGGCGGTACGAAGTTCGCCGGGTCAGCTAGTTATCTATAAAGCTGACAATCCGAAATTGGTCTTATCAATGCCAAGAAAATTATAAGGGTCAATAATGCCTACTTAACCTATTTTTAGGTGACAAAAAATACGTTTTGTTTTTCTATACGACGACGTAACCTTGTCGCGACGTGCTCAACGAGTCCCTCTTTACAAGCTTTATTATACAAACAGTTGCATTAAACCAAAAAAACCTACAAGGGATCACGTAGTCCAATTCCAGTTTAGCTACCAACTTAACCACAAGAACACCCACAACATTATAATGACACGAATAGAATTGCACAAATCGATCATTTACGTGATCGATATACAATAATCGTTTTTTTTTTATTCGAGAGACCCTTTCAAATATCGAGACCACGAGGTACGTGTGACTAGATCTTATTAATTTGCTTTAACTTATGAAATAATTTTGTGAAATCGGTGAAATATTAAATTAGAATTGTGGGTAGATACTTGTATGTTGCGACGGCCTATTGTACGTGTATTGGATGTAGATTGGTTTGCAAAAAGCGTGAAGTTTCATTGAGTAATGACACAAGTCGACACAATATGAACGGGTCACGAATTTTACACTTTTACTTATCTATTACAAAAACTACCTATATTATTTATTTATTTAAAACTTTATTGCACGTTATACAAGGGGCGAACTTAATGCCGCTAGACATTATCTGACAGCCAACCTTAGGGACAATGGGGACCATTTCAAATGTAAGGTAGGTGCAAATATTTATATATATTAATAATACATAAATCTATATACATAAAAATACAATGATATTACTAAATACATACTAATAACTATGATATATTAAATACTAATAATACATATACTACATATGATACCATTACATAACTTATGAACCATTTAAATAATACGATGACACCATTTTTTAAAACATTTTTCGGTTGGATGCTTGTCGGATTTCTACCGGTAGTTCATTCCACAGATTATACATGTTTGGTTTAATTTTTCTTTTACAAGAGAAGTAGAGCTAACCTGTACCGAGGTGGGCTTCCTTAACTAGGTCGCCTGGATGTGAGATGAGGCTAATATGGCTACACATGTCGCCACACCAGAGACCTGCCAAGTTTCCACGGCCCAACGGTAATGCCGTCGAGTCTCAATCTCAATCTCAATCGCTCCGCGCAATCCCAGAGGATCTATAATCGCGGGTACTCCAGCAGTGACAAAAGCCCGCGTGTCGAAGAATGCATAAAGCCCTTCTAGCGCAAGAAATCCCACGGTGTCCGAGATGTCAGACATTACAATTCCTAGTTTGAGGTAAAGATGATGGGCCCATGGGGACCCTCAGCCAAGCGTCTAGGCAACGGAAAGATATGGCAACAAAAATGCTGGCAGTTCTACCAAGTATTAGCGTCGCTATATAGAGGGGAAATGTTGCCAGCCTCCTTGGGACTATCCCTCAAGAGTCGTCTCTGTCTCTGGACGACATTTTTTATTTATTGTGTATTATTAATTTATTACTTTTTAAGTAGTTTTTTTATCATTATTATCAAAGACATAATAATAAATAAATAATAATAATAAATAAATATTTCTAGACAGGTCACACAGCGCCATCTAGTTTCCGTGGTAAGCTACGAGGCTTGTGTTACGGAAACTAGATGGTTGATAAACTACATATTATACTTTTTTTTTTGTAAATATATACATATTACACATATAAACACCCAGACCGAGACAAATTATACAATGTACAACTTGCCCCTGGTGGGAATCGAACCCACGACCTCCCGAGTTCACGGCAACGTTTGTTACCACTAGACCACGGAGGCGGTCAAAAAACATAGAACATAGTCTTGACCTGCACTGTTGTAGATGGGCCTTTCAAAAAAATCTGGAGAATTTGGACTACGCTAGCCACGCTGGCCAGACGTGTTGGCAAAGATTTGATGTCAAGTTATAATAACAATTTATTAACGATTCTGCAAGTTGGTACCAGTGAAACCGGGACCTACGGCTTATTGGTACATGCCGGGGGGTTGAACCGACCTTTGTAGGATGTTTGGGAAAGTGTTTATACAACCAAGTTACCACCGCTCTTATTTCCTTTTATTAATTTTGTGTGTTTATCTTTGCAGTCACTTGATGGATTCGCATTGTCGGTCGCCGCTGACGGAAGGTTCCTGTACATATCTGAGACTGTATCTATATATTTAGGATTATCACAAGTAAGTACAGTACATATTTATTATTGTTCTTATTTAGCATAGACAGAAGCACAAATAAGGTCATGCGTGGAATACTGTTCTCACCTCTGGGATGGTTACGCTAAGTACCTTACAGATGCTCTTAATGTCCTACAGAGGCGGGCTATTCGAATAGTCGACGATACTACAGTGTCTAAAACTCTCGAATCGCTATACTACGGTGAATGTTCTGAAGAGCTTCACAACCGTATCCCTTCTTCTCTATTCCGCAACCGAACCAGATGTGGAATGCTCTCCTAGCCATGTATTTCCCCATTCCTATAACCTGGAGTCCTTGAAACGAAGTGTGAAAAAGCATCTTTATAGGCCGGCATAGTGGTAGGGACTGATGTCGGTCTTCTGAGGCTGGCGTCAGTTGCTCCCATTCTTGGACCTCGCGTACGTGTCAAATTTACCGCTTACCATCAGGTGGGCGCGGTGTCACATGTCGTGCCCAGTAAAAAAAAAAAAAAAAAAAAAAAAAAAACACGCCAAATACACGCACCTAGGTTTATAGTTGACATAAAGAAACTGATATGCAAAGTTCAAATTCCATGATAATTGTGGCGAAGGATCGAGGTGGGCTTGCATCGAGTTTTCTTAATTTGTCCTTCCTTTACAAATGCATTAATATTTGTATATCTCTAAAATATACGTAATTTTATTTCCTAGAAAAAAAATACGACATTTCTCAAAACTGCCTCCGTGGTCTAGCGCTTAAGTCCGTGGATTAAGACTGGAGGTTCGATTTCTGGTCGGAACACAAAAATATTTAGTAATGTAAATAAATACATTTAATTAACATTTAATTTATTTGTGATATTTCTCGAGTTTGGTACGCTGGAGACATCGACGAGCTTGCTACTTGTCATGATTGGCCTATAGTAAAGTTGGCTAAATGTGAATCCGCTTATTTATAAGCGTGGTTTCTGACCACGCCGAAAGGGAAACGGTCGTGATGATACTACTGTACTTTACTTTTTCTCAAAAGTGCACTCATGACTTAAAAAAAAGACTCGAGCCTATTAGAAGTCTAAAAAAATAATTTCTCAAGCCGACACAAGTGAAAATAAAGTACGTTCAAAACACAACTGTATCAAACGCCTACGAATAAACTACTAAGGGCGGTACAGTCTGCAGATTAAATCTCTAAACTTTCGGCCCCATAATCTGAAGACGCATCCGGTATTCACTGTACTAGATTCTAGATAAAGCCTTCACACGTGTCGAGCGCGTGTTATGTGTTTCACTGTACGTGGGTTGGAGAATTTTTGGAAGGTAAAAAGTATCATAACGACCCGAACCCACGCTTTTAATAGAGCTAGTTCACAAAAAACGAGATATTAATTTATTTATTTAATTTTTTATTGCACTATGTATTTACAAGAGGCGGGCTTAATGCCCTGCTTAATTTGTGTTGTGATGTAGGTGCAACCATTACATAGATTAATAGGTAAGTCAAAATCAAAATATTATATCTATATAGACAATTACAAATCAAATCAAATTAGTTTATTTCCATTGGTTCGCTAAGACAACTTGGATACAGTCAGAACTAATAAAATCAATACAATTATTAAAACATATGTACTAATCAAAGTGGTAATAATGGTTGGACCGTAAACAGGCAATAATCCATATTTATGTATGTTATGCACAACATTATTGCTACAAGCAAGTAAAACTAACTTGGAAACTACTTAAATAAGATCGTGGCTGTAAAGAGGCCGTGTAAGTTTACATTCTAAATACTTAATAATTATGATGTACAGAAATTATATACACATGTCTGTTAATTTATGTCAGATAATTAATAAAACAAATAATAATAATAATAATAATAAATAAAAAGACCTGTCATCTTATATTCTAATAGCATTAATGTTAATTAATATTCGTGGCTGTAAAATGGCCGTGTCACCTTACAATCTAAATAAAATAGTATTGTGTACATACTAATATGTACCTAAATATACTACATACTATATATATATATATTATATACACTACATATAATACCTACTTACACTGTGAGGAACTGTTTAAATAATATGTGTATACCATCTGTTTGAAAAGTGATCTGTTTCTACCGGCAAATTGCCCATTTGCGTCTACTACTGCTAAAGAGTTAGACTGAAAACCAGAGTGATGAGAAGAAGAATCGATAGAACAGAATTATGGGGCAAAAGGAGAGATCTGTTATGAAATGAGGAAAGATAGTTAAATTTGTCCTTGAGGTTGCTAACATTAACATGGTGAACTTAACTACTAGACATCTGCATCCGTGGTCTAGCAGTCAAGTTCCCGGGTTTAATTTCCAGTTTTTCGAAATTTCCTTCTATAAAATGCGTGGTTTCTGACCACCCCAGAAGGGATAAGCTCGTGATGATACCTTACTATAGTTCACATTTAGCCAATTTCACTATATCGCGTATTTTTTTGCCCTTATACCTATATACATATATTATAAATTGTCTTTTTTTTTAATTAATATGTAGGTAGTTTGTATGGAGAAGCCAACTTTACTATAGGCCAATCATGACAAATGACAAGCTCGTCGATGTCTCTAGCGTACCAAACTCAAGAAATATCACAAATGAATTAAATAATAATTAAATTATAATAATTTAAATTAATAAATATTATTGTGTCCCGACCAGGAATCGAACCCGGTACCTCCGAGTCTAAATCCACGAACTTAACCGCTAGACCATGGAGGCAGTCTATCAATAAAATCACATATTAGTCGAACGTAAGACCATTCAAAGTCAACCCGTATTAGTGGCAATCTCGTCGATGTCTTTAATATACCAGATTCGCTAAATATAAAAATAAATCCGACAAGGAATCGAATCTGAAAAAATTACGGACTACTCATTTTTGGAAGGTTCTTAAAGAAGTGTAAAAAAGACTCGTCGTTACTACATAAGTTACTTAAATTATTATTAAAATGAAATTATTCTAAAATATAGATAGATTGCAGGCGTCATGATATTCCCTGTATTATTTTTTTTTTTTTTTCAATATGTATGTTGACAAAGAATGTGGTCTATCAGTTTTGCAAAACCTTCCTTTGAAATTTAAATATTGCTAAGGTCGAGTAATACTTTAGTTATACGGATTTAAGCAAATATTAACCTTATTGTTAGATGACATGCAAATAAATCTTAACCGTAATCACGTTTTTGGTCGCTGTAGTTATATAGATGTTGTAAGGATTTATTAAGAAATATTTAAAGGAAGTATAAAACCCATATTAAATCAACTAAGTGCTTTCCAGATAGTAAATTTTGTTCAGCCAAAAAATCCAAATAAAATGGCTGGGTTCGTGGAAAATATTTAATTAGGTTACAAAATTAAAAGCTTTGCTGAAACATCCGAAAACTGGGAAAATTTTAGGGGGCCAACATGGCCGCTTCAGGGGAGGGGGAGTGGGAGAGAGAGACAGATGATAGGGGAAAGAGAAGCTCGGAGATGCCGGTCACGTCTCGGGCGAGGCGCGCGCGTGCCCAACATTCTAATGCCTTCAACCGAACACTCACACACGCACACCCATACAACCAAACTAATACACGTCTAAGATCCAAAACACCTCAACCCTGTATGTCTCTTTAACGAATGTATACCATACACACATATGTGTGTGTGTCAGACGCATATAAATACATAAACTTCCTGGTAAATAAGGACCATCCAACACGGCACCATATCTCTCAGGATCTGACGTTCCCGTACGCTTCTACGAGGGGCGTTCAAAATATTCTCGGTATTGATACGTTACAACCTCTTTTATATATATATTTGTTACTGGCCGCTAAGATTCATCCATTGACATTAAAAAAAAGTAAAATTGGAACCGAGATGTTCTTTTGTTTTTCTGCAATTGCCGAACAAACATGAACACCATGAGCGAATTAACAATTTTAACGAAATTAGAGCACCGATCCGTCATAAAATTCTTGACAAAACAGGGTAAAAATCAAAAAACCATAAAAGAGGAAATGGATTGTGTTTACCGTGAGTCTGCTCCTTCTTTATCTACTATTCAAAAATGGTCAAGCGAATTTAAGCGTGGAAGGGAGAGTATTGAAGATGACCCTAGACCTGGCCGGCCTGTAGTGGCTACCTCACAAGAAAATATTGATAAAGTGGAAAAACTTATATTGGAAGACGGCCGAGTGAAGGTAAAATCTATAGCTCAAGTAACCAATCTCTCTATTGGTACCGTACATGACATTATACATGACCATCTTAATATGTCAAAAGTAAGTGCAAGATGGGTTCCGCGAATGCTGACGCTTCTTCAAAAGGATATGCGTGTGGCTTGCTGTTCAGATTTTATCGACCTGTGTGGTGAAAATCCCGATGAGGTGCTGCAAAAAATAGTTACTGGAGATGAAACCTGGGTTCATCATTATGACCCAGAGAGCAAACAGGAGTCCATGCAGTGGCACATTAAGGGTTCAGCTCATCCCAAGAAGTTCAAGGTAATCCCGTCAGCTGGCAAGGTCATGGCCACAATATTTTGGGATTGTGAAGGAGTTTTGCTTATCGATTATAAAGAAAAAGGTGTAAATATCACAGGGCAGTACTACGCTAACGTTATACGTCAATTAAGAGATGCGATCAAAGAAAAGAGGCGAGGAAAGTTAACCAAAGGTGTTCTGCTTCTGCATGACAACGCCCCTGTCCATACTGCTCATATTGCCAAGGCAGCTATTGTTGAATGTGGGTTTGAAACTGTTACTCATCCACCCTATAGTCCGGACTTAGCCCCAAGCGACTTCTTTTTGTTTCCCAATCTTAAAAAGGATCTGCGTGGAAATAAATTTTCTGACGATGAAGCGTTGAAGACGGCCGTGGAGGAGCATTTTTACACCAAAGATAAAAAATATTTTTATGAGGGATTAAAAAAAATAATTGATCGATCTTATAAGTGTATGAACATAGGGGGGGAGTATATTGAAAAATAAAAATATCAAACTTTTCGTACTTGTTTGTTTTTATCCACATACCGAGAATATTTTGAACGCCCCTCGTATATTAAATTCTGAGGGCTATTTTTTCAGTTGCTCCGAGCCGTAAAGACCGCTAGCACAGATAATAACACCGACAATGGGAAATCATATTTTCTTTTATAGATAAGGAAGAAAATGGATTCTTTATTTTTTGTTTTGACGTGCCCTCCCAACTCTGGTCCGGGAAATTATTTACGTGACGCTTTTTGTGGCATATTTTGTTGGAAAACTTATTTGGGACTATGTGATTAGGGATTCGAATTGAAGAAAAAACGATTGAGGCTTCTTGTCATTTACTTTTTGTGCTCGACGTTGGTAGTTTGATCACGAACGCATCGTTCCTAAATATCCTCGAATTTGTTTAAGCTGTCAAATTTAACGATTGAATCGGCGAATAGGTAAAGACCATAAAGTACGTCTTCAGTAGAGTTCCCAGAATCGACCACCGTAATGTCACCATTGTTCTTCACATTCACATGCGTTTGACGAGCACGGATACGCGCCATCGGAATCCGTAATAGGATCCCACAATTATATTTGATAAATTTATTTAAACAGCCATTTGCATATAGGAAAGGGTCATCGTGAAAGTTTGGACATTGGCTGTACAATCAAATTCCATCTGCGGACATTAATGCAATATTGCAGTATTAAATTATGATTCTATTTGCATATTCTATTAGTCCAATTATCCAAGTGTTGAAGGGTTCTATTATAGGATAGTTATTTAGCATAATTTATATTTTTATATCTTGTTTCAACCGTTTGATTATATTGTTCTTCTCTACAATGTCATTACTAATAGCTTTATTCAGAAATGTTTCGCTATACTAGACCTTTAATCTTTCTTCTATTATTATTCAAATTCAAATTATTTATTTCCATTACAGGTAACACTCGGATATTGTCAATTTTTACAAATAAAATACAATATTATTAAAATTAATTAAAATTAAATTTTGGATGGACCAAAATAAGTAAGTGACATTGGTGCCGTGTCAACTTATAATCTAAATAATGATAATTTTATGTCAAATTATAAAAAATAACAATTTCGTGGCTGTATAAAGGCCGTGTCAACTTATAATCTAAAATAATTATAATATAATCTCTAATTATAATAAAATCAAATTAACTTAAATATATTTCGTGGCTGTACAGTGGCCGAGTCAAAATTTAAATTAAAATCATAATAATATCAATGTGATAATATTATTTATATTAACAAAAACTTAATTCGTGGCTGTAAGGAAGCTGTGTCAATTTACATACTAAATAATAATATTAATAATGAAAAATAAAATTGAAATAAGTTAAAATCGTGGCTGTAAAAAGGTCGTGTCAGCTTATGATCTAATTTTATTACATTGATATGAAACTATTTAGATGCTGAAATGTAACTTGTATAGTTACATTTCTGAAAAGCTCTGTAATAATAATAATCACAGCCCCTAGAATACGAGAGTCCTAGACCTCCATTGTTGGAGAACAATTTTCTGGAGAAATTGGACTTCTCGCCATGCTGGGTTGTCGGAGGTCTGATGTCAATTATAGTGCCAAATTCTTAACAATTCAATAGGTTAGTATTAGTTTAACCGGGACTGACGGTTTACCGTGCTCTGATGCATGCGAACGGTGGTGCTGTTGTAAATTTATGACAAATGAGCGTAAGATAAGTATATGTCTTATTGATACTAGTGTTGGTCTGAACCGCAACCCTTTGATTCAATGAAAATCGTTCATACAACCGGGTCACTATTAGATTTTCTATACTATTATTTCTATTTAGTTTTGATTTCACCATATGGCGCTGTTGCATCTTTACAATATACACAGACTTTCTTGCAAAGGCTCTTGTTAGCTCTTGTTAGTTTATTAGGCTTTCTTCTTAGAAGTCGCCACCTGCTAAGTGATGGGACGATAAGGCTCGTCCGTTCATTCATAACTACGATGACAACAGCGTACGTGATCGCAGCTCCCATTCAGACTCAAATGGTCGACAGCACGTACGAGTACTACTTCTAACTCCTTGGCTTGGCTTTGACCTATTTTTATAAATCTAGTATTGGTTTTTTCAGTTTCATATTTTTTTTCAGCTTTATATTTGTCAATCTTTAGAATCGCAGCTTAAAAATATTTTTTTTTGTGAATTAAGTTGTGACGCTATTGCAGATTTACGATAAGTCGATGAACTATTTATCAGCAAAAAAGACGTTTTTTATATTACATGATAAAGAAGTATCACATCGTCATTTCTTGCGTAGTCAGAACTAGGTTTTTTTGTGTCACTCACGTCTAGCCAATTTTACAATTACAAAAAGTCTACAATTGTCGTTATTGACACACTTTTGCTATAAATTTAAGATCGTATTTTAACTTTATGTTCAAACTTCTTAATTTTTTAAAACCCTGTTGCCTCCTTTAAGCCCAATACTGTTAAAGGCATCAAGCTATATTGACCACTATAATTCTTATTTATATCCAAATTTTGTAGCTGTATGTACACCAACAACGAACACAGCATGTACTGTTTTTTGTCATAGATTGACAGCACGTTAAACCGTCGGTTCTGGTTCCACTAATACCAACTTATAAAATCGTTAATAAATTGTCATTAAAACTGCCATTAGATCCTTGCCAACAGCTAAACAGCGTGGCGAGAAGAGGCTAAATTCTCCATAAATATGTTTTGTTGTTGTAGCCTTCAAAATTAGTAAGCTGAAGTGGCAATGGGCTGGACATGTCTGTCGTAGAACCGATGAACGATGGAGTAGACGGGTTCTAGAGTGGAGAGCTGGATGGACGGATGACCTGAGCAAGGTCGCTGGTGGGGGTTGGGTGAGGGTGGCAGGAGATCGTGTGAAGTGGCGAGCCTTGGGGGAGGTCTATATCCAGCAGTGGAGAGACACAGGCTGATGATGATGTTTTGTAAGGCCCATCTCCAGCAGTAAAGTTCTAGGACTATGTGTTCTAGGGGCTGCAATAAAAATAATAAATAAATAAATTATCCATTGCCGATGTTGAACAAGGACTTAACCATACTGAACTAAACGACACTTCAATCAGCAGAACCACATTAATGTAGTCTTATAGTTGATTTAGAATAAAAAATAAGTAGTAAAATTAATGTTTCTTTTTGTTTCCAGGTAGAGATGACGGGTAGTAGTATATTCGACTACGTCCACCAAGCTGATCACGGCGAAGTGGCAGAACAACTTGGACTGTCCCTCGCTGGAAGAGGAGGAACTGGTCTTAACAGTCCTGCATCCGGTAGTGAAGAAGGTAGTCAACATGGAACTAATAATCCTGATGGTATGTGTTTAAAATTTAAAGCATTATGACAATGACAATATCTTCGTGAGATACAAATTATATTTTGTTTATTGAGAAAGAAATTTCGGCGCTGAAATATATGTAAATAGAAATGCAGCTTATAAAAAGTAAAGATTTAACATACCCAACCATATTTATCTGTTAAGTAATTCAAAGTTAAATAAGTTTGTCAAATAGCAAATATTAAATAATAATAAATTTTATTGTACGTTGAAAAGACATGGTTTGATTATCTAAAATTTTATTATTTGAACCATAATTATGCCTGTAAATGGCTTCCCAACAATATGCAATCCTTGAAACTAGAATGGAAACATTTTAGGTATCTGATGAATCATTAGTTATGGCACTAAATCAAAATGACGCGATAGATGACACATTGCTTTTAACACAATGCAGCACCACTTTGGATGGTCTACAGAATAGAACACCATACAATACAAGGTTTAATCCAATTCCAATACTTTTTTTAGTAAAACCAAAAATAAAAGGAATTAACGAATCGAAACAGACGGCATTCTTCAAATCCATTAGGGCAATGCCGTTAACTATTTTAACTCCACTCTATTTCCTTACTTGTGAGAAAAACTTGTAAATTAAAAGAGATGGCAACGGGATCAAAATTCAATTACAGATTCCTAATCCCAAAGGCCAATGCACCTAAAATGGTGACAATACTGAAATTTTTCACCCACGATATCGAATCGTCCATTCACAGCATAATAGAAGAAGCCGAAACTAAAATTAAATTATACATCTTCTTCACGGCGTATTTGGAACTTATGAAATTGTCAATGGGGTGTCAGTATCATATCCCATTCATTCCTTGATTATTATTTTCGTTTCATGACTTTGGGAAAGTATTTCTTTTTTAAATTATCATCGGTCTTGATTTTAATTTGTTAGATCGTTATTTGATTTGTGAATATAATCCAATCTAATTTGTTTTTGTGATTTAACAACTTTTAAGAATGTTTTTTTTTGCAATCTATGTGTAAGGAACAGATTTTATCTGTTAACATGGGCCCTCTTTTTATCATTGCGCAATAACACGCTGATTATCCATTGTTCTACTTCTTTCTTTACTCAAACAAAAATGATTTTGCTAATTCCAGTTTAATAATAGCAAATAATTCACAAACGTAATCGATAAAATATGTTGTATTATCTCTTTATATAAAAACTTTAACTTGAATAAAAACTTCAATATTACGCTTCACTGACATTAAGGTATTTCTTGGATTAGATTATATTGTGGTCATTATTTTTCCGAGCAATAATAATGTAGTTACTTAAATAATTATATGTAACGCCTAATAGTATTATTAACAAAATGGTTGCAGTTCGAATGCATGTACCTCTCAATTAAATTAAATACACTTTTCTTATGTACTAAGTACATTTATTTGTCATAGGAGCCGCCCGCCCCGGTTCCACTAATACTTGTGTAAATGTAAAGATTCTCTCGAAAATGTATATTTCAAGACATATACTCCATATGTGGAGGTCTAGGACTCGCTGTGATACAAACGTACTCGCATTACAGGATAAATTTTATTAGGCCTGTCGAGCTCATATACGCTCTATTTTTTCGATTTCCTATAACACAGGGTTTTAATTTACCAAGTTGAATGGCTGCTTCGTATAAGGGCTCAGACAGAATTGATTTCAATTTACTCTGCAATGTGTTAAAAAACTATCGATTGGTGGTTGGAAAAAATCAATCAGGATCGTCTGGTGTGACAAGTGGGCATTGTCGTTTGACGGGCGTAGTGAAATAACGTCAGAGAACACTGACTATAGGAAAAAACGAGACATTGTCACCCTGATACCCATAGCATAGTGAACCAATCTGGGTGATGATCAAGCATTGATCTTAGGTTTCTCAACTTTCATAATAAAATTGATCAACAAAATATTACTAATTAAGCAATATACTGTACTGCTAAAGAACATAACAAATTTATGGATTTGGTAGACTTAAATCATTTTGTAAAATAGGTTTGTACTAATTAAATTAAAAATAAAAATCCATAAAATAATTGCAGTTTTATTAAAGCTTTCGAGTAAGTCAAATAATGAATTATAAGGGCAATGAATGCAATGATTGGAGGGGATATAATCGACATTGAATTACATTCTAAAGTTTGTACTACTTTGATTTGCAATATCTAATTCGTGTATTTGATTATTTACATCGACATAACCGCACAGTAGCAAGTATTAAACAATCGGAATTTTGTTGTGTCAAGGCTCACTTTCACCGTGTCGTGACTAATCATATATCAACAATGATTCGTTTGTTTCTTTATCTTTTATAGGATCAGCTGATAATATTACAATTAATACGTTTTACCTATTTTGATTTCATAATTTGCAATTATTATTATTATTAAAACACGTGTAAGAGTAGGACAAATTCTCTAGAAATATGTTCTTTGGTAGTGAGGGTCTAGGGGTTGTGTTGATGATAATCCATAAACTATTAATCAACTACAAGTGAACTGCATTCATTTAAATGCTACTTTAGAATTATCAACATTGTGTATGTATAATCCTAATGTTTTTGATAATAAATTGACTGCAAATATATTCAGGAAAATCCTCATCGGTCACCTATACTTTTAAATCACTTAAATTCGTTAGATTTCAAGGTCTTATGAAATACTTTTTGGTTGAGTCAGCTTTACTATTATGTGCTTGATTAAATACAAAGGAATGATTCAACAATACGCGTTTTATTTCATGCATTGTTAGTTGCATTAATTGTTTTAAGTTGGGTTAGGTTAGGTAGCCTAGGCTTCTCAGGTCTATATGGTTAGAATATACGAGACTAGTATTCGAATGAATAGCGGATCAGAAAGTAGCTATAGAGCATGTAAAAATTGCATCACTTGAATAAGTACCGGCTAAATCCTTATTTGAAATACTAAAGTATAATAAATAATTTGACCGTCAGGGTCGAATAGATTTAGTAAACTTGCCTGAATTGAACAGTGAAAAAAATAAATATTCTTAAAAGTACAACACTACAACAATAAACATTTCTAGTGGTAGGTTTTATCTTAGAAGAAATGCCAAAATTCATAACCTAGCTCTAGTTCGGGCTGTGCGTTTATTAGTTAGTCAGAAAGGGCACAAATATATAAACAACAACAAATATATTAAAGTGATTAATTATTATTGACTTATTAATATTTAAAAAATGTAGTTACACAATATTTGTAGTATTAGGAGTATATAAGCCAATTACAAATTTCAACCAGTAAATTCCAAGCAAACTTGATTTGGTTGATTAGTTAGTCAGGTCACAACTATATAAATTATGTGATTAATTATTATTGGTTTAATAATATTTAAAAAAATATATAGTATTGTAATAAGTTACACAATATTTGTAGTATTAGGAGTATATAAGCCAATTACAAATTTCAACCAGTAAATTCCAAGCAAACTTGATTTGGTTGATTAGTTAGTCAGAACACAACTATATAGATTATGTGATAAATTATTATTTACTTATTAATATTAAAAAAATATATAGTATTGTAATAAGTTACACAATATTTGTAGTATTAGGAGTATATAAGCCAATTACAAATTTCAACCAGTAAATTCCAAGCAAACTTGATTTGGTTGATTAGTTAGTCAGGACACAACTATATAGATTATGTGATAAATTATTATTTACCTATTAATATTTTAAAAAATATATAGTATTGTAATAAATTACACAATATTTGTAGTATTAGAAGTTTATAAGCCAATTACAAATTTTAACCAGTAAATTCCAAGCAAACTTGTGGAAGTTTGGAGATCTCAGAATTTCCAAAAGGTACGGGAGCAGAGAAATCAATTAGGGCGTGTCACAAATTTGACTCAGCGGAGTTTACCAGCAAACCTTTTCATTAACTGTGACTCCCCAAATTAACAGATTGGTGTCTTCTTTAAATGCTTTCACATAGATTTTATGGGTTATTCTACTTTTTAAATTGGGTTTGAGATATTGAAACTTTACGCTCCTAAATTTATCCTAATAATTTACTAACTTAGATTGAGAACCATTAAATTCTATACCATCCATTCATTATACATTTTGAAAACTTTTAGTTTATCCAATGTATTTTTTTATCGGCAATTATCTTATGGTATAATCATTTATTTATAAATGTTTATACATCAGCTATTTTACACTTATGAACTTAAATTTTTAAGCCTATTTACAGTTTTCACTTTTAGTTAAGCGCCACAAAAAACAAGATTCTAAATTCAATAAATAAAAAGTGCGACTTACAAAAATCAAAAATAATAATATAGATAGACTACCTCAACGCAGTAGTGGAGTTAAAAAAAACAGTATCAATGTTAAGATCGTTAAAAGACTCATCTGTGATAGGTTCATAGGAATTAAGATATATTGACTTAAATGAATTACTTACGAGTAGTTGAATTAATGGTTGGGAAAAAATGATTTTTAAAATCAATTATTAATTTGGTTAAAAGAAAAGATTAAGCTGACAATATTGTATGAATACCCATACATGTAAGTTTTTGGACATAAATAATATATATATATATATATATATATATAAATAAAGTATTATTATCTTTATCTTATGTTAGTGTGAACCCATCTGTAGTTTACAATATATCTGGGTTTAGCAGACAGATATTATGACATTACATTAATAATATTACAGACCCTAGAACACAGCTAGATCTCCACTGCCAAAGACAAGCTTTAAGAACCTGCTTCTTTAAAATTTGACCTACTCTTAAATGTTGCTTAGTAAAAAATCTTCTGTTTACTGTATAATTAAATAAATAGTTATGGCGGAATCGTTCCTAAAATATTAATTACTGATTTTATTTTCAGTGTCAGCATCTATGACGTTAGCAGCAAGCGGCTCGTTATTTAAGGGAATGGATAGAGCTTTTTGTATTCGAATGAAAAGTACTCTAACTAAGCGGGGATGTCATTTCAAATCATCTGGATATAGGGTAAGTCACATTTCAACTATAATATTGCTAGTAACACCACAGTTAGGTATACTACAAACATTGACTGTGGGTAAATTATTAATTACATTAATAGTAAAAAAAATATGTATTTCCAAATTGATGTTATAAACTTAAAAATATATACATTAAGGGTGATAAATAAAATGTTTTAATACTTACCAACCTAAAAAAACAACTTAAATAAAAATTATAGTTACCAGTGTTTTATGCCAAAAACAAGGTAAATCGTAGACTAAAAATCGTTGGCAAAAATTACGGCGTCAAGTCAAAAGGCATTCATTTATGCTAGGCAAAGTTTAACCACGCTCAAAGATTTTTAATTAAAGGTATAAACTACCCTGAAAGTTTCAGCCGTATAGCTAATTGAAAATGCACAAAATTTAAGATTCAAAATACCACCCAAATGAAATACAGACGAACAAGAAAGTGACTATTAAGTCACTTTTTTATTAAAAAACGTGTTAATAAAAATTACTTAAACATACAAAATAAACCTAATACAAAATAAACTATAAGCAAAAAATGTCCTCTAGAGACGACCCTTCAGTGATAGTCCCAAGAAGACTGGCAACATTTCCCCTCTGTATAGCGAGGCTATATTGGCAGAAATAATTGCCAGCTTTCCTGTCTCCAGACTTTTTCGTTAGCCGTTTGGACAACTCCTTGGACAGACGCTTGGCTGAGTGCCCCCATGGGCCCATCGTCTCGACCTCAAACGGCGCAAACTCGTAACCTGTGCCGAGGTTGGCATATTTGCGCAGAATGAGGCTCTCAGCAGAAACCGCCGCACTTCCCGCGCTTGACGAGGTCGCCTGGATGTGTGATGGGGCTAATGTGTCTACACATGTCGCATCCCACACCAGGGACTTGCCAAGTTTCCACGGCCCAACGGCCATGCCGTCGGGTCTCTTTCCATCGCTGCGCGCAATCTCAGAGGGTTCTAGGATCGCAACATCTAATTGAAATATTAAGGCATTATGAATTGTATTTATAAAAGGAAGAACGCTTATCTGTGCGCGTCAAAAGATGTTATTTATTTACTCCCAAGCCATTAATAACCTAAACGACTATGAAAATTCGTGAACATTTTTCTTATCTTGAAATGAAAATACGATAGAATAAAATGGTCACTTAATTTCATTTTCAATATAGGTGGGAGGAATGTTCGATTCCGGATGGAGTTACGGAGCTAATTGTAACTGGACGGTAGGTTACTTAGAGCATTTCTAAATTTAAAATGACGATTTAGTCTCATTTATCTTTTATTGATATGTTTTGACATAATTATTATGGTTATGTATCATCTAATTGATTTTTATGTATAGGTAACTATATAAATATAAAAATAATAGCACGTATAAAATTAAAATAAATTCAATTGAATAATTAATTACCGAAAATTTACAAAAAAAAAAACACTTATTTTGTGCCAGAATAACACTTGACTCGTAGATTTTCGACACGGTTAAGTTTTATAGACAACGTAATATAAAATAACTAATAAAACAAAGCAGAAAACCAATTAGTGTAGAATGTATTTCAGTATATATCAATTTATAGATACAATACTTAAATAAGTAGCTGGTATAAAGATGATTACTTTTATAGAGGGGTGCCTCAGGGAGCTCTGTATGGCCCATAATTTTTGCCCCTAGCTCGGGCGTTAGGACATAAACCGTGATTAAATCTACTAGTGACTTGCGAATATCACGGGAGTTCGTAAAATGTTCATAATAGATTGTTTTCAGATAATAAAATTTGTTTTACAATGTTTTTAGGATATCGTTTTGAGTAAGTGTTGTTTTCTTTATTATAAATCGTTTAAACAGTTAAGGGTCAATAAATCAATGCTTCCTTAAGAATTAAATCTTGCGCGTAAAGCACAACACTTTAAGATATTTCATCATAGTATTTTCTATGTATTATTATTATTATTATTTTTTAGGTTAAATTTAGATTTTGTTCTAATATAGTTTATTTAATATTGTAATTCGTTTATATATTACTTCAAATAAAAAAAAACCCAGTGTTAATAAATTAATTTAAAATAGATATACATATACGCGTATATATATATATATATATATATATAATAAGAAAGTTATGGCGACTTTTTCTGTTTGTGAAGTAAATCTACTACTATTAAGTACACGGACGGACGCAGTGGCAAGTGGCAAGCTCGTCGATGTCTTCAGCGTACCAAACTCGAGAAATATCACAAATAAATTAAATATTAATTAAATGTATTAATTTACATTAATAAATATTTTTTGTCCCGACCAGGAATCGAACCCTCCGAGTCTAAATCCACGGACTTAGCCGCTAGACCACGGAGGCAGTTATAAATGTATTATTTTAAATACATTTTTTAATTGTTGTGATACAAATTATATCTACCCAGTTATCATTTATTTATACTTGTAACATAATAAATTAGCATGAGAACTATTAAGGACGCTAATTGGTGAAGGAATCCAAGTAAAAGTAATAATTTGTATTATCTCTATCTAAATGGTTATTACACCGTGTTATATCTAGTAGAGTAATTAACGCCAGTCGTTTGTCATATTAAAGGATCGAAGTATGAAAATTACGCCAGAAGGCATTATTTTATTGGTTTAATTGCAAATTAGTTCAGTTTTCAAACATATGAGGCGATTTTTGGTAGGATTAGATTAGCTTCCTAATTGGCTTAAATACGTGTTATTGAGTTAAATTGTTTGGGTATAATTTTAGGTTCTATCGTTTTTGTTACTTCGAATTATTATTTATTAAATATTGTTTTGTTCTCTGTGTTTATTACATCATTAAGATACATGTTATTTGAATTGCTTTTCAAAAATCGGGTACCTATGGATACCAGATATTCATTAGCGTTCTTGCCACTTAATTATATCATATTGTTTATTGACTGCGAATAAAATAAGTTACTGTTAGCTTTTTCATTATCTATGAATCTATTAGATTTTCTTGAACATTAATTAAGATTAAGTGTAGTACGTTTGATACATCTACGAGCTTTTTAGATAAAAGTTAAATCCCCTTCTTTATTTCTTTTTTTTTCAGTCTCTTTTAAGATACACCATTTTGTAAGTGTTTTATTCGAAGGAATATAATTAAAACTACTTAAAGAGTAATAATTAAATATAAACTAAACCTAATAAAAATAAACTACAAGTAAAATATGACCCCTAGATACCCTTCATGGATAGTCCCAAGGAGGCTGGCAACATTTCCCCTCTGTATAGCGAGGTTAATACGTTGGCAGAAATTGCCAGCCTTCCTGTCTCCAGACTTTTCCGTTAGCCGTTTGGACAACTCCTTGTCCAGACGTTTGGCTGAGTCTTTCTCTTATTTCTTTAATGTTATACAAACCAAATTAATGAATCACCTTTATTGGATTGAGTCCTTGTACCAATCAACCACTATGAATTAATTAGTATTTTTTTTTCTTATTTAATTTTTACTAAATAATTCTTTAATTTCAGGTTGTCCTGATGCTCTGCCGTCTTCGACCACAATACAGTTTCTCCCATAGTAGAAAATCTCCACCAGCCTTACTCGGAATGGTGGCACTAGCCATTGCGTTACCTCCACCTTCAGTCCACGAAATAAGATTGGAGTCAGATATGTTCGTCACTAGGATCAACTTCGACTTCCGGATAGCACATTGCGAACCCAGGTAATGGAAATTTTATACATTCAGAAGAACGAATTCGATCGAGTACGAGTTATACACAACCTAAACCTACCTAACTACCAACCGAAACTAGCACAAGTTGATAATTTATGGAAGTCTATATTTTTCCCATTTAATTTATATTTCAAAATAAAAAATAATAAAAATCATTTTAAGAATTTTTTTTGCTAGCTACACACATCAAAAGTGTCTAGGGATCAACATATATTTTTGCAATAACTTTTCTCCTGATTGATATTCATTAAAATTTTCTTTAAGGATTGATCAAATAAAATGTTTTCGTTTGTCTACAGTAACGATAAACCAAGTCACCTTTGCATTAGTAAAAAAAATTGCCATTTTCCTAATAAAGGGATTTTTGACATTTGAACCACTAACATTAAAGTTCGAAAAAAAGACTGAAATAACAGTTTTTTTTTAAATTTTATTGGGTAACTTAAACAATTAATAATCCATGTTTCTACCGCGAACACTAACAACACAAGAACATCGGTTTGGCATACTCAAAATGAGTTCATCCAAATCACGCTGTGGAATGGCCGCCCATGTTCGTTGCAACAACAAAAAAAGGTCTTCTTGCGACTGGATACCCTCCATATTCGGCAGAGCTCTTCTCTGAAGAATATCCCATGCATGCTCAATCGGGTTCAAGTCTGGCGACTGAGCAGGCCAGGGCAGGACATTGATGTTAGCTGCGGCGAGAGTCTGTCTTACAACTCTTGCGGTGTGCGGTCATACATTATCATGCATTAACTGAAATAAGGGACCGATATGCACTTGTAGAGGAACGATGACGTCTGATACAACCGTCTCAGCATAAATTTGAGCGTTGAGGTTGCCTCTGATCCAAATCAACTCAGTTCTTCCGCCGATCGAAATACCCGCCCATACCATGATGGTTCCACCACTATAAGGATGGACTTCCTGGCAGGATTTTAATCGCTGTTGGCGTCCAGGGGTTCTCCAGTGTCGTATACGTCTTGTATCCGGCCTCATACCAAAACGAGACTCATCAGAAAAGCACACGAAACGCCATTGTTCTTCTGTCCAATTTCTGTGTTCAAGAGCCCATTGATATCGAGTCCTACGATTGTGCATTGCTATAGGTGGTACCCGTAGCGGTCTTCGGGAATGAAGGTTCACTTCATGCAAGCGGTTTCTGACTGTTTGGTCGCTAATTAAGTTCCCTGAAGAGCGATGAAGGCTCACGGCTAACATCATGGCGGTTATTGTTGGAGTTCTTCGAGCTGTGATTTGAATGTATCGGTCTTGTCTCCGTGTGGTGCAGCGATACCGTCCTCCATGGCGCTCAGCCACGGTACCAGTGGTTCGGTAACGTGTCCAAAGTCGACTGATAACACTCTGACTTGTATTCAGAGCTAAAGCCACAGTACGTTGCCGGGAACCAGCTTCTATCATTCCCACGGCTCTGATCATTTCTTCCCTGCTTAAATGACGTCGCCGCTCCATAATAACGTTGGTTTTAATCAGTAGTAGGGAAACAGTAGCACTAATAATGTCTTCAATGCGTCTTATGTTTTTATAGGGAAAATATTGACAGCTGATTTTCATCTTTTACTCGAATTTGATTGACAGTTCCTGTTTTAAATTATGAAATGCACCAAAAAGGATCCATATAAATTTATAAAATCATAAATTTATTACAAAGCCACATCTCAATCACAAGAAATCCGCATAAACATGCTTGATCCCTAGACTTTTTTGATGTGTGTATATTTAACAATAGATATGGCTATAAATTTAGCTAGCAGGGGCACATTTATGTTTGATAGTACTAATTTTCTATTTTGATTAATAAACAATTGGATTATTACACGCATTGTTTTGGTTGTTTTCAGTAGGGTGTCAGAACTCCTCGGGTACACGGCTGAAGAGCTGACTGGGAAGAACCTATACGCTCTATGTCACGGTGAAGACGCCAATAAACTTAGAAAATGTCATGTAGATTGTAAGTATAGATTTTTTATTACTTTCGATTGAGACGTATTCATTTACAACTGTAACATACATAATATAGAGGTTCCATATTACGAAAAATCAAAATCATAAATTTATCCAACGGTATGGTTCTAAGTGACGTAAATTTCAAGAAGATTGTATAAGTGATGAGTCTGATCCCTCTTCTGTAATGTAGTATACATACCCGTATGTTGAAAAAAGATGATAATGGTCTACCTATTTCCTTCAAGTACTAAGCTCATAACTATATATTCGTAACATATATTAATAATGTCTATTAGACTATAGATACTTGTATTAACAGCAGTAACAATACTAAAATTTAAGTATTTTTAATACACTTTCTAATTGTGATACAAATTATATCTACTAATTTATCATGTATTTATAGCTACTTGTAATATAATCAATTTGCATGAGAATTATTCTGAACATTTATTGGTACAGGAATCCAAGTAGAATTAATATTTGTATGATTTGTGTGATTTTTTGGTTTCGATTTCGACGACGGAAAGCTTCATAATCTGGAGTCTGTAAAAAACAAAAATTAAGAATCATTAGTCCTAAGTGACTTAACTTTACCTGACGGTAAAGTCCTGAAAAATAGTAAAATGTGATAATGAGTCTAAATTCTCTTCTGTTATTTAAGTGATGACCGTGCTCAAAAGTGGGTTGACAAAGATGATACCTTCAAGTACTCAGGAACTATCATCAGATAATAATAGAATTAAGTTACTTAGGACTGACTATACCGGTAAATATTATTTTTTATTCACGCCATCCTTTACGAAAAGAAAAGTGCTCATATCAAAGCCAAAAAGACGTCAGAATTTAATATTATATATTTAGCAGATGATTTCACTTAATTGAAAATATCAAAACACAAATGGATTTACATACATTTAGTCATGACTTCCACAAAAGTCTTGTTTACTTTAACAATTTGCCCTTGTCATTACTATGTCATCGATCCATTGTTGGAAGACAGGTCACGATGGACCAATAAAGTGGTGAAATCCTCAGGTTGATAGCGTAACACCTGATTTGTATTCCGATAGGTTCGTCTGTCGAACCATGTCAAGACAACAGCTCAAGGCGGCTAACGCGGGGTGTTACAGGGAAAATTTATCGCCGTTTGTTTTCTTGGCAAGTTTTGTTTTGCGATCTAATTTGATTTCACTATTTGGATCTTTCTTTATAACTGCCTCCGTGGCTATAGAAATGTTTTTATTAAAACCAATTAACTTAGAAGCTATTATAAATATATATTCTTAGCTACCTGCGCTGGTGGTAACCGAGCATGCCATTTATTTGTTCAGCAAATACGTATGTAGGTATGAATCGTATCTTGTATTATGTTCCTTGTTTTAGATCGTCACAAAATAACTATAAATCAAACTATTCAAAAAGTTTTTTTAACTCACTTAGCTCCTCGGTGTAAAGCAGTATCAGAATGCGTTAAATCACCTTTGTTCCATATCTATGTAATAGGGACAGCTCAGGGATTAGTTTAACGTAATCTAATTACCTATCAATAAGAATTGGTAGAATTGAATCTTTATACTACTTATTATACGAATGTTCATGTCAATTACAAATTTAATACAAAAACGAGATAAAATTAAATTTCCAAAAAGTCTATAAACCAAAAACATTATTTGAATCTACTAAATTTGCCAAAGCTAGATGCACCTGTAAGACATCGACTTTTAGGTCTATTTTGGTGTATGTTTTTAGATTGTACTATTGTTGAGTATAATATTCCTCTATGACATGCATCAAAGGTATTTGAGCCCCTGACGCCGTGTGTCGGTGATTCTTCAGCTTGTGATGTGAATAGTAATTTTATTCGTTATTTTGGTTTCCTTTGCCGCGACGTGGGAAATGTCATCTCTTAATGTAATCGTAAAGGCAGTTTCACAGTCCGCACTGTTTGTTTACAAGATTACTTATCTTGGTTCTAAACTAAATTCATTGTAAGGATAAACTCAAATATTCAAACTTGTTGTTTTGATTTGAACGGTATTTAACTTGTCCGTCTTAAAATATTGTTTATATTTATTTTAAAAGTTGCAATGTTATTCTTTATTTTATCTGACTCACTTTTTTTTATTGCTAGAATCTTAAATCTTGCGTCCCACTTTTAGGTACAAGACTTATTATTGGGCTTATTTTTCCCAAAAAAGTTTATAAGCTACATCAAGATAATTTAGTGTTCATTTTTTAAATTGTTGTTACTAAATTGTTAAATACCGCGTTAACTTGATATTTCTTCATGGATCAGCAGAATATATGTATTTAATTATTAAAACATCAACTATTCATCGTCATATCGTAGGCAAATTGGATAATAATCATGACTTATTCGTCTTTCGGGTAGATAATTTTGGTCGAAACAGTAGCAAGCTGACAACGAACAAATGGTAGGATGCCGGTCAAATGTGGACAAATGAATGATCAGAATAACAATTGTTTTATTACCATATGCCTAGAGCCCGATGGCTAGAAAGTGGGCGATTTAACTCCGTAGCACATATACATAGAGGGAATTTTGATGGATAAATTAATAGTAAGGACGTAGCTAATGGTAATTTTATTGATATTGTATAATTTGTAGTTTTATTCTATTTTATTAGGACTAATAAATATTATGGCCGTCATCCTGTTTCTATTTAAAGATTAAAGTGTTCTGTTAAGTACGCAATAATGTTTTAGAATATAGCTGTGGAAATACTGATGGAATACAACTGATCAAGATTCAACAGCATAAGAACATGTTTTAGGTATTTGTATTTATTTAATTTTATTAAGGATGAAATTAGTATTTTGACAAGATTATTCTATATGTAAGTAGGTATTGAGTTTGTATTTGTAAATAATAATAATATACGACATGAAATGAAATGAGGAACTTATACTACAAACCATAAAAGGCATAACATTTTTGTTACATGAGACACTGATGGTTAGCGCAACAGCGTTTGAGGGAACATTTGGATTCACTTTTTGGATTACAGCCAAAACCTCTACTCCCAACAGGATAAGCTGTTAAAATAATCTGTAGAATAAAGTTTTATTAGGTGATAGTCTTCCAAACGAAAGTACGTACAATGATTTAAGTAATCTTGTTTGGGGGTGTTACATATTTATTGAATATACCTAGAGGCTATTAAAAACAGAATAAATTCTTAAAGCAATTCTTGTGGTAGACTACGCAAATATGTTTATTCCTAGATTGCACCTACGCTTACAAAAATAGGCAATACAGGTAAAATGACAAATACAGTTTCACACTTAGAATGCTGATGATTTGATAGAAACGATAAAAAATTTGAAACAACAGTAAGCAGAAAAGTGTTTAGCACATGAAGAGTACAAACCCAACGCCATAAATCTATACATTGGCATATTGTTAAACTGCATACAATGCGAAAACATATCCAAAAACTGTTTATCCTAATGAATCACGTAATACAATACACGTGTTCAATTGTACTCATCATGCATTATATTAAAGCGTGTGTTGGTTTGTTGGGGTACGCCAAGGTTGAGCTTTGTCTGAAACTGAATTGGCTAGAAACACAATGTTATAAATGATGAGGATATAAGATATTGTCATTGTTCTTATGACATGGAACTCTTGGGTGTAACCAACTATCGCATTAATATAAAATAAAAATAAACAAACGTTAATTTATATTACTTATATTTATTTATTTATATAGTCACACAGCAGTACATATATTATCACACACATAACATAGTATAATTATAACTTATCTAATATATGTATCAATTAGGTGTCACAGCATTCACCAATATAAAAGGAAGAAGAAATTAGAAACTTATTACTTTTAAAACAAAAAAATAAATTTACAAAATATAACATAAAAATATGACTTCTAAAATAAACTATTGCCGCTGACGTACACGACCCGTATAACGAAAAATAATATGTTTTAGCCTACACAGGATTTTCGAGACGGGTTAGTGAGGCAGGAATAATTAACTCGACACTATAGTACACGATCCGTATAACGAAAAATAATATGTTTAAGGCTATACATAATGGATTTTAGTGGCAAAAATTACAAAGTGACAAGCAAATACCAATCACGTGATGTATTAAAAAAATGTTTAACAGTATTGTTAGTCTCAGTTATAGTACAAGTGATGTTCTATCCGTCATTTATACCACAGATCATAAGTTGCCTGACGTTGTAAATTAATATACATCCTTTCTTTCTTTATAGTAATGAACAAAGGACAAGTGCTGACTCATTACTACAGAATAATGAATAAGCTGGGAGGGTACACGTGGATGCAAACCTGTGCGACCGTTGTCTGCTCGTCCAAGAATGCTGAAGAACAGAATATTATCTGCGTCAATTATGTGATTAGGTAAAAAATTCAACTTGCACCATTCTATAATCTGGAAAATTCTTGCAAAACAATATTTAGATAAGAAATATAATTATATAGAAAAGGGTTTTAATAATGTGTTATTTTCTTATTGCAGTGGTCGAGAATATCCAAACACTGTAATGGATTGTTGTCAACTGGAAGAAAGCGTGCAAGGTGTCAAAAGGGAAGAGATTGTAGGCGATCCTGAAAATGGTCCTCCCGATGCAGATAATTCAGGAGGACCTCCTCCACCTTCAAGACGTTCTACAGACAGACCTGAAGCACCAAACAGCGCCGACAACGCATCTACAGCGCCAGTACCAACAACTGATGTCACGCATTTAACTCGCCTTAGTGATTCCCAACCACTACCTCCTCATACAAGCACGGAAAGAACCTCGCCAATGCCAACTCGAAGACTTAAGAAACGTAAACTCGCAACCGATTGCGAGCAAGAATCAACTGAACGGGATGAAGAAAATAGACGGAAATCTACATCAAATCCAGGAGCAAATATATCTCCAACCGAACGTGAAATGACCAAAAACTCTTTAAATATGCCAGAAGGTGCTCCTGATGCTACCTCCGTAAGAGATTTAGAAAACGCTATGTCCAAACACTTACCTTCTGCAGCTTTAGATGTCAAAGAAATATCACATCGACCGACTGACTTCTCAACAGATGCGCTATTAAAACAGCAACAGCAAAAGTCAACCATCCAATGGATCGGGACTCAAAATCATCACCTAAATCATTTGAATAGACAAATACCTGGAAACCATACTCCAACTCCCGCCTCCGCATTGCTTAGGCAACTGTATGCTAACCGAGAAAGTGTTATTAGAAGTAACTTCCTGGGTGATGGCAGGACTGGGGGATATTACTCCGGTGATGGTCAGACTGGGCCCTTACCCACACCTCCAGGAAGCGAAGGTTCAGGTTACGGAGAACAATTAGGTCATAAAGGAGCAGAGTTAGGTCCTTTAGCATATGGAGGTTACGCCGACTACCACTCGGCTATGACACCACCTGGCTCAGTTTCTCCTAGAGATAAGCAACAGTATGCCCTGTCTTATGATAATTCAGCGTATTCTGAAGCTTTAAGGCATTCTTACTTAGGCGAAGCACCTTTACCTTTGAAACCTCAAGCGTATTCAGCGGTTCCGGGAGCTTTGGACTATGCTTCTCCATTAGATCAATCTCAGTTTTTCCATCCGCCATCCTCTTTTCATTTATATCACCCACAAGCTCACCCAGCTCACCATTCTGCTCATCAACCTGTAGATAAGTCGGCCGGACCGAATGCTAACTGGTACTCGGCTGGCTCATAGCCATATTATCAATAATCCAATGGTCTAAGAAATAAACAATGTAGTTTTTGTAGTCATTGTGTCAGGGGGATGATGTGTTCAATTGTTTGTAAATGCCGAGATGTTTCCGCTGATTGTTTTAATTTGGAATTATTTTCGTAAATAAAAACCTCGACGGGTTTATTTATTATTGGTTGTTAAGTTTTGATTTTTGTTAACATTATTGTTAATTTGGAAAATGACAATTTAGAACCAACCATGACCTTTGTTGACTCATTACTGTTAGTTACATTACTATACATTGTTATTATTATGGAAGGTTTTGCTTTCAAAATTAACATTCCAATCGAGTAGATAAGTTCTATGTATACGGAAAATTTACACGACAACTGAAATACTCAAAATATTTTGAAATTAAGGAAACTATTTTATGGTAAAGACATTAGATTTAACTTCATTCAAGCATCGGTTAAAGCATATATCAATGTTTATAGTTTTCTCTAATTTTAAGTATTAAATCTTTTGCATCCCTCACAATCCAATATTCTTAAAGATTCTGAGTGTACTTTTTAGAATTATAGTCTATCAACTTTTTTAAAATATCTAGGTAAGTCCTAAATGTCAGTAATTTTACACTCTGCAACATTGATAAACCTTTGAAAATATTTGATTGTTCGAGAGAGACGGATGCAAAAAAAAACCCTCTTAAGACGTGTAATAAAAAGGCAATATTTGTTAATACACAAGTAATACACGTAGTTGCAGATAATTTGATTGTAATTTTGAAATTTGCTTTTCTGATGTTTATTTGAAGTTGTCTAATGCGTTTATACCTTTGTATAATATACATTTAGTATTAATTTCTGTGCCAAAAATAGGTGCTTTATGGCACTCATCGGATGCATTTGCATTGTAGCTTAATATTTATATCAGATGAGTACAGATAGGTACAGCGAAATTTTAACTTGATGACATACCTAGGCTAGCTTGTTGCATATCATTTAGTAATTTGTAAGTGTAGTTATTCAGATTTACAATTGAAGATGATCTATTACTAGTTAGTTATACGCATTTATCTAAATTTTGGAATTTCGCAATTTTTGTTTTCGTAAAAATTTTAGTCGCTTTTTCAACAATGCCAACTTAATCGTAGATAAAAAATACAAAAATCAATAATTTATAATTAAATAGTGTTGATCTTTATTTAAAATTAAAATTATTATTTGTAATGTATTTAACAAAATTTTAGTTTTAGTCTAAAAGCTGTTTTTTTTAAATGTCTTTAATTGTAAATCTGATGAGTTTATGGTTGAAGTTTATTTGTCAGTATTAGAAAGTAGATATTTTTAGGTTTTGAAAAATAAACAAGTTACCTTCCGTTTTTCGCAATTAGTTCACTTAACAAAAACAAATTCATTTTCATTATTTCAAAAATAAAAATATACATGTGGGTAGGTAAGTATTTTCTAATACAGACAATTAAACTTTACCATATACCTAGTGAAAGGCTTTTGTAAATGTTGTAAAATAGGTAGGTAATAAAACATTGACTGTACTGCGGAATAACTCAGTGACTTGTACATTCCATAGGTTAGGAATTATTTTTATTATTTTGAAATAAGATTTCATTGTAAATAATTACCCAATTATTTTGTATCTCACAAATAAAGGTCTTACCACACAGCTGTGATATGTCGCTTGTTTTAAAGCTGCTTTACCACGAGGAGAAAACGGGCGATGATGGCATGATAGTGTGATGTGACATGTGAAGAAAATATTTATTACTTCACGATGATATAAAGTGATGTGACCATGAAGCGAATACTATTGGTATGATTCTTGTTCCAAGTGGAAAGGCATAGCAATTTTTTACTCATTTTTGATCGATATATCGCAAGTGTGTGGAACAGCCCTTAAGGCTCAAATTTTAATGATCAATCGACGAAACGTATTTTGCTCAATGTTTAGCCAAATCTTACGGCTGTTTCGTTTGAAGCTTTAAATTAATTAAATTATTATTCATGGATTTATGATTGGTTATTGCTGCGCTTTTAGTAGATGGCGCCTGTCACGTTTTAGATCAAAGGTTTTAACGGCACCCAGCACCAAGTTTCACCGGGGAAAACGGGGGAATGTCCCCATCACAAACCCAGGCTCTGAACGATCCTACTGACTGTCTGTGTTTTTTTTATGAGGGGCATTATTTTATTTACTTTATTGTAGTTCATACTGTGCAAAATAGATGGCGTTAGTTACTTAAAGTATGTCAAAATCTTTCAGCCCAACTTACATCTGCTGCACCAGCTTGGCATCAACTTTTGGCCAAGACCAATAGGGGCAAGATCCAAAGTCAGCAGAACATATCTGAGTGGTCTCTCGAGCGCCATGGTTCATGCGTAATTCCGTCATAGTTCGAGATCTGGAGATGCCTACTATTGAGGTGTTTTTTGTCGGCCTGACTAGACGAATGTTCTGTCGGACGCTCGACCCCCTAACGAGAGACAACTTTCTAGAGAAGTGCTCCTGTGATCCACACAGGCGCTGGTGTTCCAGTAAAACTGCCCAGCATGATTTACCCGCTGTGATCCTGCCAGAGAAAATGGGGGAATGCCCACATCTCTAACCCAGACTCATTAGTCATCCGGGCCTGGACGACCCCACTGTCTGTCTGTCTGAATTTTTCATTATTTCTTTCGAGACTGTAAACTGTCTGTTATTTTACCAGACAGATATCATCATTACAGCCCCTAGAACACAGAGATAGACCTCCAATGTTGGTGTCCGAGCCTTCGAGAAAATTTGAGAAACAGCCACATCTATGATTTTCGGTAGCCTCCATCTAGTGAAGCGACGCAGACCAATGATAAATCTGTCACTATTATACCTACTGTTCTAGATTTTTTTGTTATACCTATTTATTTACTGTATGAATAAAATACTCATCACTTTCTGTAGTTACAGCTCTTAAATAAATTAAATTGTGTTTATAGTTTGTTTTTACTAAAATTAATTTTATTGTTAATTTTTATTCGGTCATAGAATTTGTGAATGTTTAGTAGGAAATGATATTTATTATCGATAAGTATTTGTGCAATACGATTAAAGAATACACGTTTATTTTTAAAATTGCTTTGTTAAATTAAATATTACCTATTATAGTTGTTACTGTCAAAGCCCGATCCTAAGATTTTCCAGTATAACCTAAGATTTACTAACGTCAAGTGGTTAAAGTCCGAAATGTTATGTTTTTTGAAGAGTTCTTCCCGCCATTTTGCACGCACATGTCAAGTCCAAGTTTTTCGTTTTGTAAATTAGTTTACTGTGGATATTGTTAGTCAAAAGTGGTGTTATTTTGTTTAATAATGTGCTACGTTGTGAACAATTATGGAAAGCGATAAATTTGACTCTATACGAATATAGGGAGCAGAAGTTGCACTTTGTTTTTTGCGGTTTTCCCGCGCTGTGAACTCCCGTATACCCTTCGTGTTTGGGCGATATTGACGTGATTTACTCCATGAAAAGCATCAAATTCTGCAATACTTGGAATTTGATGATCCCCAACTCGGTTATGAACATATATTATGTAAATAAATTACGTGTTTAGGGCTGATGTATTCTGTACAATGTCCTTTAAAGACACTTAATAAAAAAACTAAAATTAAGTTAGTTTGGTTTAAACAACAATGCCAGAAATTTCTTGTTAGGCTAATAATAGTTCGAAAACTGCATTCATAAGATTTTGGATTCTGCCACACTTTTGCTATGTTCGACTTAAAAGCAAAGCACTGCTTGCTTTTTTTGCCCAATTTTCCTTAAAGTGTATAGTAAAACCATAGAGCAACCCTTAGTAGAATGACTTTCAAAGCAAAATAAAATGAAAAAAAAAGCGCTTTAAGCGACATGTCAAACACAGGGTTAGGGAGTGTTTTGTACTGAATGAGCTATTCTACGAGTATTTACATATACTTCGTGCCATCCCGGTAATGTATGGCTCTGAAACAAACTATACTAAATATAGATTATACGAACGAAATATCATCGAAAATCCTAAAAAGGTATAATGCAAATTGCATGTAATTGAATTGTTTTGTGTCCATATAAAACCTAAGCATCTCGGCTCCTTCAACCATCCACAGAAACCAGGCACGTATCCAGAGGGGGGGATAGTTATGGTAACATTTATGCCCCTCGATGTTTGAAGAGTTTACCCGTTTGACAGCTAAGGTTGGAGCCGTTAAGAAAATGATAATGGCGTCCTATGTAGGTACCAGAATTGTTTTAAAGGTTGACGCCAATTTTAACTTTAATAGTTACAATAACAAAGATCCAATCTTTAATTAGGATCAATCAGGGATTTATATTAATCTATGAATTTATTTATGATAGAATGTATTTCTGTGCCCCAGTGCATTTCGGGCCGCCCCATGGCAAGTTTAGGTATATAATTATGACTGTATCCAGTTTTTTACGTGTCTAAGGTATGGATAGAAGTTTTTTTATTTTATTTTAGACTTTAACCACCAGTTAATAAAACTTAGGTTAAACTGGAAAAACTTGAGATCAACCAAGTTCGAGCTTTCACAGTAACATAGTATTAAGTCATTATATCAAAGAAAAATTGTAATTTTGTAATTATTATCGTACTAATTGAACGTAGATGTTTTAATACGACTGTATGTTATATTTTTGTTTAATTTCTTTATACTTCTTTTTCATTCCAAAAAAATAAGTTTATTTGTCCAAATAAATGATTAAGAATTTTATTTTGTTTTATTTTTGCATCCCTAAACTAAAAATTACATAATACAAATCGTTTATTAGCACAATAAGAATATTGATTCGTTATGGTGAACCCTGTCTCCTGCATGAGCTGAGCTGTATAACAGGAGCCAGTGTCTTCCAATAATGAACATACAATTTAAAAGAAAATAGAATTTAAATAAAGTTACAAATTTAGTATGTGAGTGTGGGTGCAATGTCTGTATATGTATGTGTGTGTGTGACTGTGTTTGTGTATGTATAAGGGAGGGAGTGAGGAAGGGAGGAGAGGGAGGGTAAGCTTGTGTGTTTGGGATTTATAATTTTGCCTAGTAAAAGTAGAAAGTAGAAAATTGTGTATCTTTTTATTTATAAGTGAATTTACAAATGTCATGTCATCATCTCTTCTGTACTGTCATAGTCATCAAGAAACCACGCTTATAAATAAGCGGATTCACATTTAGCCAACTTTACTATAGGCCAATCATGACAAGTGGCAAGCTCGTCGATGTCTCCAGATAAATTAAATATTAGTTAGATGTATTTATTTACATTAATAAATATGTTTGTGTCCCGACCAGGAATCGAACCCGGTACCTCCGAGTCTAACTTTTTTTTTTTTTTTAATTCGTTTATTCAGATAAAAACTTAAACTATTTATATTTTTAAAATTATACGCCAAACTGCATAACAGTTTGTTGGCGAATAGTACACTCTTTTTTACAGTTTTTTTATTTTTTATTTTACACTATATTTTTAAAACACAAAGTTATTTACGATTAAATCACATTACTGTTGTATTTACCTAGCAAAAGCAACTTTAATTTTCCTTTAAATTCTTTTTTTGTCATTTTTACACAGTCATCAATGGGCATAATATTATTAAATATAATGGGAGTTAAAAACTTTCTAGTTCTTTTACCATAATAGTTGTTATATCGGTATTCATTGTATCTTGTCTTTTGTGAGAATCTAGTATTATAACCACATCCAGTATATACAACTCCACGGACTCAACCGCTAGACCACGGAGGCAGTTATAATATTCTATCTATCTTTGAAAAATCTTGTTCAGTTCAATGCCAAAAAGACCCAGGCATGCGCACAGACGAATACGAACCCCCTACTATTGAGAGCGCCACGCAGGATCTACAGCATTCTCACTCAAGATTTTCGGGGTGGAAATACTCTCAGACCTTAACCACATTGAGAGCATGACCGAAACAACAATATAGACGAGTATTATGCGGTGGTTGTTCGGTTGTAAGATCGCTATGTAATCGAACAACAATAGCTTAGCGGTTCAAGCCCCGGCATGTACCAATGAGAAACACTTATGTACATTTGTCTAGTGTTGCCCAATCTTAGTCAAGAACAAGAACAAGACTACTGATATGCTAAATACAAAATGCTAAAAATACATCACGTGATTAATGGACGGCCCCAAATATATATTATATTAGGTATATTATATTATATTATATTATATTATATTATATTATATTATATTATATTATATTATATTATATTATATTATATTATATTATATTATATTATATTATATTATATTATATTATATTATATTATATTATATTATATTATATTATATTATATGGAAGGGTGTACTAAACCGATACGCCTCAGTCGGCAGCGAACAGTTTGACAACTAAGAACGCAGGCTAAAGTAAAAATAGATGCGATCCAGTTGTTAGTCAAAATCGTTACTCAAATAAAACTACATTTATGTATATAAAATAGTAATATTTAATTTAAAAAAATGGACGGAAAAATCTTTGTATAATGTGCTTAATAACTAACTATACTAATACCTACATAAAAATATATATAAAGCGTGTTTGAAGGTACAAGTTCGAAGACCACTGCACTGATTTCCATGTATTCTATTAAGTGTCGCCCGACCGCAGACGATGGAACGATCAGGGATGGAGACATAAATAATGACAATGTGTAAATTTGGAACAAGCAGACTAAATGGGGGGGATTAAGTCGAAAAAAAAAATGTCACCTGAGATTTCTTAAAACAAAAGTTTGTTTCTATCAATAGAATAAAATATTAGTCTACAGTAAGAGCATACAAATAGCGGTATATATGTATATATATCTAGATCTAAAGGGAGTTAACTCAAAAAAAACAACATTTTTGAGTTATGCCCACCATCAAATTCCTTATCTCACTACCTACCGACCAATAAAGAGATTTAAATAGTAGTTTATGAAACTGTTGCATAATAAGGGGTATTATACACGAGTGTGTGTTTAAAAACCGAGCTGTAGTAGGCGAGGTTTTTAATAGTATCACACGAGTGTTTTAATACCTAGTTATGTGCAGTTTCATACACTAATTTATCTACTCTCATACAATGCGATTGAAACTACGAAATAAAAGAGTAAGAAAAAAAAATCACACGAAATGCTATACAACAAAACTTATAGAAAGGCGAATTTGTATATTTTTAAATGACCATGGTACAGAATACATAAGTCCCAAACAATGAAATGGCGCCAAAAACTAGCTTATGACCGCGCACGCGCTATGGCGGGCGCATAGACAAGTAAAAATTGGAATCAAAACTTTTTTGTAATGGAACCTTTGCCTAAAAAAAAATAAGTGTTTTATAATATGTATGATTTTATTTTTAAAATGAAATATAACATTATTTTGAGAAAAAGTGTAACAATGTGATTCTATTTTTAAATTTATGCAGTATGTTTATAAAGTATGTCAATATAAATTCGTTTTGAAGTTTGTAATTCGCATTTTACGATATGAGAGTAGATGAAATATTTTAAGCGCGCGTGACCGCAGCAAATACATTGAAGATACAATAAAAGCATAGATGTACCTATACATAAAACTTTTGCAGTACACAGTAAACACTTTCGTCTTAACCGAAAAACATGATTTTTTCGAGTTAGTGCTGTTTAGATCTAGGTGTGCGATACAATAATGTATAACACCAAAGTCAAAAAAACTATCCAAGCAACAATTAAGTTTTATAATATCTTATAAAAGATAAAACATTAAAAAAAAAAAAAAAAAAACTTCTAAAAAAGTCTCAAAATCTACGAAGGCAAATAAAAAAAATACTATACGGCATTCATCGGGCCCTGAGACAAAAAGTAAACAAAGGAAACACTGCTACACAAACGAAATAACGTACAAATGCTTGGTCAAGGGGGCTAATTCTGGCGCTTTCGACTTATGTGTCGGTTAGAAAAATATTCGTGTGAAAAGTGACAGATCTCCATAGAAAACTGTCATATGAATTATTCGAATCGTCATGCATGTCGAAAGCGCGAGAATCGGGCTCCTGTGGGGTGATATCGTCTATTTTTTTTGTTTGTTGTGTTTCCTTCTCCCTGTGGATGATAATAAGGTGATAGGGAAGGCAAAGGGTCTAGCCCATACAGCTAAGTCTGACGTAATATATCTTTCTTTTTTATGAGTTAATGAGGTCATCATCAAATTCCCGATGCTGCAGAATTTGATGCTTTTCTTGGAGTCAATCGCAGCATTATAGCTCAAACATGTCTTGTAAAATATGGGAGTTCACAGCGCGGGAAAACCGAAAACGATATCATCTAAGATCGATTACGTCTGTCAGAAATGTCAAAATCTTGGGCATTCGCCTAGCATTTGACATTTCTGACATACGTAATCCATCTTAGACGATTCGTTTGCGGATGATTGTGCACTCAACCTCGCACCGCTGGTTCATTTTTTTTTCTATAATTACGAAGTCAAAGATAACAGAACAAAAATAAGAATATTGTCAAAATTGATTTTCGATAGAATCGCACTCGCGCTAACAAGATTAAGAGTAATGAGTCAGATATAACCCTGCTAAATACAAAACAATTATACGTAAAATGGTTACACAGCAGTACATCTTTTGTTGTCAGTAATAAAATGCATTTAAAAGTTTAAAACCATTGTCATTTTGAGTATTTTTTTAGTAGCAAACATTAATTGAAATAAATAAAATTAAAGACATTAAAAAAAATTTTAACTTTCTTTTTACAGTATAGTGTAATATTTGTGTTTTTTGTATACAAAAAACTATTTGGATTTCTTTTGTGATGACTATATTAATATTTCCATAATTGTTCAAAAACACTATTCCTATGATAACAGTTAAATATTTTATGACAAAAAAATATATATGTGAGACATATTACAGTTATCCCCACACTGCCAGACATGTGGTGATTCTTCATAACCATTTTAATTATAAAAAATGAACTTGTTAAAAATTCGTTGAAAATTTTAATATTCAGCAATTTAAAATATATTTTTGGGTTGTTAACATTTTGTCTCAGGGCATGATAAATTATACATAAAAAAAATTTTAAATGCATTCGGTGGGTCTAACAAAACACTATTACTATGATAACAGTTAAATATTTTATGACAAAAAAAAATATATATGTGAGACATATTACAGTTATCCCCACACTGCCAGACATGTGGTGATTCTTCATAATTTTAATTATAAAAAAATTAACTTGTTAAAAATTCGTATAAAATTTTAATATTCAGCAATTTAAAAGATTTGTCAAGTCACGTGTTTACTTTTCAGAAATGTCTACTAACTCTCTAAGGAATAAAATTTATGGACATTCTAGAGATATACTAATCTTAGATTGTATTTTTTCTCTGTCTAAATATAGTTATATGAAAGTAGAAATATAATGTCCGTAATTTTACTACATGCTGTACATTAAAAAATCAGAAAATACGGAATGTTATAAATTAATTTAATGCAAAATACATTTAATGCTTTGTTTTTCGTCATAAAAAGTTAAGACTGCAAGAAGAACATAAAATGTGAAATATAAATAAAAAAAGTATGGAATTTGAGATAATATTTAAAACATATTATCTATACAGATATACTATATAGCTGTTCTAAAAAAGTTTTGCTAAAATCAACATAAAAAAATTACTATTATATCTTACCAAAAAAATTCACTGTCTCTAATTAAAAAAAAAATAGAAAACCGCTTTTTTTTATTTGTAAACAGGTTAAGATTAGTTCTTTATAATTTTAACGGGTCTTTACGCGATTTACCTTAGAGACATATTTCTCCCGACGTTTCACGTGGTCACGGGTCGACTGGAGCTAAGGTAAATCGCGTAGACTCGTTATAATTATAAAAAAAAACTATTATGAATGTGTGCGAAAGTTTAAAAAGGTTAAGATTAGTATCTAAAATAACATAAATGTCCAAAAAACATAATTTAGCTTCAGGGTTGGTTTAAGAACGTTTAACGCTGGTGCTTCCCTCTCGCTTGCACAATACAGCATTTTAAAAGATTATTCAAGTCTGACTGTACTTTTGAGAAATGCAGTCTATTAACTTTTTAGGACCAAACTTTGATATTGGCAAATTGTTACTAATGTTACCATATACAAAAAAAAAAAAAACTTTTTAAGAAACAAAATTACGGACATTTTGGACATATTTCCACTTTCATATACCTAATTCTAGACAGATAAAAATAAGAAATACATTTATAACCATTTTACTAACTAAAACAAATCTAGAAAGAAGACAAATTTCTAAGCATTCCATGGATGCTGGTGCCAGGTCCATCGTGTGTGGGTGAGAAGATGTCCAGAGATGAGAAGATTGGTGTATCGGGCTTGCGACCGAGATTAGGCTGGGTTGAAAAGGAGGCCTTCTTTACTTTATTGCAACAAGACGCTCACCATCCACCATTCCACTCCTCTCCCTACCCAACCAAATACTGTATGATTCTGTTAATGCCGTCTTGGAGGCTCTATAAATGTATATCCCGCAGACCTGCTTAGGCCCAATACTTTCAGTAAGTGCAAAGATTTTGCTGGAATTCCTCTCGCACCCACTCCCACTGTGTAATTGTTATTGTGTTAATGTTCCTATGACACTACCAGTTCTGTTCCTTGTCTTCACATTGCACTCTCCAGGCAAGACAGATATTTTAACGTTAAATATATATTGTGTACAATTTTATTTAAATTATATTGACAGTGGGAATGTATGGTAATACACTAAGAAAAAAGAAAAAAAAAGAAATATAATGATCTCACAGAAGAAATGATCAGGAACGGGTTCAAGACTCAGCTTTACGCAGTGGAAGTTGGTGCGAGAGGAGTTCCAGCAAAATGTTTGCATCACTTACTGAAAGAATTGGGCCTAAGCAGGTCTGCAGGAGATACATTTATGGAACGAGCTTCCAAGACGGCATTAACGGAATCATATAGTATTTGGTTGAATGGTGGATGGTGAGCGTATTATCACTCAATAAAATAAAAAAAAGGAGGCCTCCCTTTCTTAAACCAGCCTATTGTCGGTCGCACGCCCGAGACACCATTCTTCTTATCTCTTACCCACACACGATGGACCCGGCACCCGCACGGTGAATCCATGGAATGCTTAGAAATTTGTCTTCTCTTTTTTTAAATAAAGATTACATTGTTTAAAAGTACACTCTCAGACTTGAAATCTTTGAAAATGAGATGAAAAAGCGTTCAATGCTCTTAAATTAATTAAAAAATGTAATATTGACAAAATCTATTTATGAATAGCTATATATGTACACAGGTCATAAATTATACCAGCACGTGTATACTATTAATAATCAACCAATATTTCAATATTAGGTGACTGCATGTCGTAAATTATTTGATATTGGGAGAAGACGCATAACCAGCAGTAAATCTGAAAAATAAATAATGTAATTATATATTAATTTATTAATTACTGTAATAATAATATAAGTCTTGTTTTAAGCGATGTTATTTTTATATAAATTGCAAGCTTACAATAGAAAGTAAAAATTGGCATTTGACATCATTGCAAATGGCACATACTGTCAATGAGAACAACAAATAGGTGGTAGGCGGATTGATGGTTGTAATATGCCCAGTCTGCCGGAACGGGGAAGTATCCACCGTTTGGGCCGATATACACAGTAGTGTATCCAGACTTTTCGGGATCAGGGGGGAGGTTATGTCGGGCTTGCACCATCTATTTGTTGTTCTCGTTAAAAGTATGTATTATTTGTATATGACCTAAAGGGGTGTCCTTACGGCTTGATAGCTAGCATACTACTGACTGGCTACCATTTTTTTATGTTTATAGATCATCATGAGAAAACATCAATGATATGGACCAAAGTATGAGTATATATTAAAATTTAAATCTCAGCATTCAGTATCAGTACAGCCCCTAGAACACAGCATCCTAGACCTCCACTGCTGGAGATGGGCCTTCCAGAACATATATCTGGAGAATTTGGCCTACACTCGCCATGCTGGCCAGACGGCTTTATAATAGACAATATTATGTAGGTGCAGCAGTATCATCACGTTTCTCTTTCGGGGTGGTCAGAAACCTCGCTTCATAAGACAGGATGCATAGGAGGCGTGGCGTTCTTACGGCTTGATAGCTAGCATACTACGGACTGGCTACCATTGTTTTTTTGTTTATAGAAGGAATCGTGAAAACATCAATGATATGGACCAAAGTACGAGTATACTAGAATCTAAATCTCAGCATACTAGACAATATTATGTAGGTCCACAAGAATATAAAACAATTTAAATTGTGACTTGCATTCTAGTAACATCTTTGCCTCACCTTCGTCTTACTGAGTAAGTTGTTTTCTAAAAAAATATGTTAAACGACGACGAACACGTTAGTTTAAATAGACTTTGGTTGCTCAGCAGTGAATGATTAATTCTAATGTTCAAATGGGTTGATGATAAAATAATGTATAAATAATACTTACGTTATACGCCATCCATAGCCAATTAATTAGAGCAGCAAAGACAGAATCCAACTAAAAAAGAAAAACAAATAAATAAGCATTTTTTATTCGTTAGTTAGGAACCTATAAATTAACCATGCATGTGCCAGGTACAGAACAAAAATAGGGGGAAGGATAGTGTCTCGGATCGACTATGAGCTCCAAGCTCCAAGACGGAATTAATTATACAGTATTTGGTTGGGTTACTAGCGAGAGGTTGAGCGTCTTGTACAAATAAATAAAGGCATCCTCTGTAAAAATCCAATATATAAATACTGCAAAGATTTCAATCAAAAACTATTCTAATGATTGCAAATGCACCCTGGTATGTCACAAATGATATAATTCACCACAACCTTGGCATTCCAACAGTCAAAGAAGAAATTAAAACTCAAGCTACCAATTATGGCAAACGCATTCAAAATCATTAAAACAAGTTGGCAAGCAACCTTATGGATAGAACATTCAGATTCAGAAGACTAAAGAGAACAGCTCCACATGAATTGATTATTTAATTTACAATAACACAATGACTTGCAATGCATTAATGTATCAATACGGTTGCATCAATGGAAGCAAACCGTTCAAGACCTATTGTACGAGACATATTGCCGAATGTCTTGACTATACAGATTGCAATACAAATGAAATTATAAAAAATCTTTTGTAAACCAGCCATATAGTCCGTTGCAACAACCTACACACACTGGTCCCTGTTGAGTACATTGATACATGGAATGCAAAAAAATATATCTTCTCTTCGTCTATTTATTTATTTAAGGAGTAGAAAACAATATTAGGCCTAAAACATATTATTACAGTGATCAATCTTTATAAAATACAACCTAATACCTTAAGGATCACCCACTCAGATTTAATTTAAATTATTAATTCTAAATTCATTTCACATTCCTATAACCTAGGCTCAACTGGGCATTGACTTCAAAAAGTTCACCCTATGTATAAAAGTTGGTTAATTTGATTATGTTACGTTTACAGGAAACAAATTACAAGGGTAGCTGTTGTGCTTATTTATTTATTTATTTTTGCTAGTTTAAGTACTGCATTTATGTCAGTATTGGAGGAGAACCCATTGGTTCCTTCCTCAGTCTCTGCTGAACCTGACCAGCTGCTGATCTTTTGTTTGAGCCTGCGGTGTGTGACACTGCCAGATCCTATCAGGTCTGAGGCGAACACGTTTTGATGCGAGTCTCAATTAATACCCGCGGCTGTATGAGGTTATTTCCTCTTTTATTGTTTTCATCTGTAGGTCCTCGTGAATATAGTTGATTCTAATGTAGAAAGGAATGTTAATCATAAGCCTGGGGGCTTTGTTCTGATATCTCTCCAGGATGTCAACGTTACTTTAATAATATTAACTTGGTTACTTACATAAATATAATATCCCCCAAGCAGCCATAATCCGAAGACTAGCTGGAAAGCAATGATCACACCAACAGTAATCAACCATGGGAGTATCATTCCACGGTTCCATATATTAATGCCAATTACCTAAAAAACAACAACTATTAAAAAGGTCTAAGGTCCATGTCCTTAAAATTGTATTAAATTATTTTCTAATTAGACTAATGGTCAATTGCAGAAAGGACAATTTGAATAATCCATGATCAATCAACATTTTGATATAGACTAAAAAATCCCACCCTCACTCAGACTTATGCTTTATAAAGTACAAATAAGGTCATGCATGGAATACTGTCCTCACCTCTGGGATGGTTCCACTAAGTACTTTATAGCTCTCAATGTCCTGCAGAGGAGGACGATTCAAATAGTGGACTAGTTTCTAAAATTCTTGGATCACTGAGATGTAGCTTCCCGAGCTATTCTACAAGCTATACTATGGTGAGTGTACAAGAGCTCCACAACCTTATTCCTTCTTCTCTATTCCACAACCAAACACATGCACAGGTCAAAATATGCACCCCATACCAAAGCCACTATCGCTTTGCATACATATAAATTCCTAGACTCTTAGATCTTTCACTGAAGATTGCATTGAATTCCACTGCTCTCCCAGCTATGTATGTATCTCCATTCCTATAACCTGGAGTCCTTTAAGTAAAGTGTGATATGATGAGTTGATGATATGTGAGTCCGCATAATGGTAGGGACTAATATTGTCTTTAGCGACTGGCGTCAGATGCTCCCATTCTTGGACCTCGCACCCACTGGATGGTAAGCGGTTGTAAATCTTATGTGTCAGAATAAAACCTTTTCTTAAATGCCCTTTTTGTTTTGTAGTCTTTGAGATTTACTTACCATAAGAATTGAAGAAACAATCAGCAGCAATAATATAATGATGAAGATAGTTCCAAATAGAATAAGCGCTGAAAATTATATTAAAAACATTTTACACCTTTCAGGAACATAAGGTTTTCAGAACTGATATACATATTTCACAAAAAAGTAAGAAAGAGAGAGTAGCAACTGTATCCCTTGCGAGGTAGTCAGCAACTATGCTTATAAAGAAGCAGATTTATATTTAGCCAACTATAGGCCCATTATGAGAAGTGACGATTTCATAATTGTCTTCTTTTTCTTCTATTTTTAAAAAGAAGTTAAACTATCGCCACTAAGGCATTTATGCCAACATCACATTTGTATAGAATAAATTTTAAAATAACATAATGTTAATTTTATATAAAAAAATAGCTTTAAATTGGATGCTAAGAATCAAACACTAAAACAGAAAATGGTTTGGTTGTTATGATAATCATCATTGTCTCTAGCATAAAATATGACAAATAAATTATAATTTCTCAACCAGGAATCAACCTCGTTAACTCCTCGTCTAAATCTATGGTCATAAAGGTAGAGACAGTTTGTCGACAGGTAATTACTTAATATACTCGTACTTACATCCTCTCACATCAGCTTCAAATAATGGATTCCATAGCTGTGATGAGTCTCCACCATCCATTTGGTATGCTATAAATATTATTAATACTACACTCATCGCAGCAGTATACACTGCCACTGCCCGACTGCCATTCTTCACATTGGAAGACCAAATACATGGCGAATAACAAGTCTGCAACACCACCATGTTTAACTTATTTTATAAATGAAAATTTTGTTATAACGTATAAATAGACGTCTTCTTTATCCTCACACGATCATCTGAAAATAAACAACAGAAAATACAGCGCAAAGAATCAAAATTCATCAATATGCCACACCTAAAACCGTTGGACTATTTTTAAGAGGTTATGTCGATTTAAATAACTATTAAACCTTACCGGCTCAACCGATGGAATTAAACAAACACTATTAATGCTCCCATATGCGTACAAAGTAAATACGGGGCTAATAATATACGCTCTCATAAGATTTACTAAAAATAAATAGTTTGTTGACATGTCAAAACAAAGCCAAGCCCAAACGTTCTGAGGGAGTTCTTCGCGCCATTTTGCGTGGACATGCCAAGTGCAAGTTTTTGTTTTGTAAATTAATTTGCTGTGGATATTATTGGTCAAAAGTGGTGTTGTTTTGTTTAATAATGTGCTACAATGTGAATATTTATGGAAAACGATAAATTGGACTTTAAATATGGGGCACAAGTTGCAGTTTATTTTTTGCGGTTTTCCCGCGCTGTCAACTCCCATATTTTACCCGACGTGTTTGAGCAGTGGATGGTTCCGCGAGTGACTCCAAGAAAAGCATCAAATTCTGCAGCATCTGGAATTTGATGATGACCTCATTAACTCATAAAAAAGAAAGATATATTACGTCAGACTTGGCTGTATGGGCTAGACCCTTTGCCTTCCCTATCATCTCATTCATCATCCATCGGGAGAAGAGAACCAAACGTTCTGAAACAACTATTCAAAAAGTAGTTACAACTATTTCAAATTTTCAATCAAAATTCCAAAATGTATGCAGCATTTCCATTTATTCTTACCTTTTTAGAACTATTTTATATTAATAAATGTAATATTATGTATAAATAAATTATTCAAACATTCAAGCAGTACTTGCTCTTGGATTTTTATATCTACTATCCATTTTGTTTTATAACTTAGGCTATATAAGAATTTAGCTCCAGAGCCTTAAATAATGAATTTAGCGGGAAGATTAAAAGTTTTGAGAGGCATGCAATGATGCAACATTAAGACTTCGTTTATTTCGCCTTTTATTCACTCCAAAGAGTACTATTGTCCGCTTTTATCCTATTGTTATGAAAAATCTTAAAATAATTATATTTTAAAATAAGTTTACCACTTTAAATTTGTAAATTGGGCTCTTTAATTACACTTTCGGAAAACGATGGCCAATTTGTTTTTTTTTAATGATATGCTACCACGACGTGTGGCCCGGCACCAAAGGTTCAGAAATGTTAGCAACTGGAATCAGATACTGCTTTTTCACACTTACCTTGAAAGGACCAGAACCAAAATTCCGGCGCTTTCGACTTACGTGTCGGTTAGAAATCAAAAGACATTACATCACAGCCCCTGAACAAACTAGAACCAGTAATTTCTGGAGAATTTGGCCTACACTCGCCACGCTGCTGGCCAGACTAGTGGGATCCTAACACGGTACTTAAGTGTATGTATTATTGTGTATAATGTACTCGTATAATACGTGTGTACCTATAAAATTTAAAAAATTGGTTATTGCGTATAATGTATTCGTTAAGTTATATTATATTTAATTTTTATTTGCACCTACTCCTACCGTACCTACACTTTAAATGCTTTATTTGACCCTAAGTTTGGCTGTCAGAGAATGTCTAGCGGCATTAAGCCCCATACAGTACATAGTGAAAAAAAGTTTTTCATGTATACCTACTATATTAATTGACTGTGTTATATTATGGTTGCTCATTTCCAGTATGCCTACTCTTAAGATACTTTAATGTAACTAGATATAAGGCAATTTCGTAAAGTAAATAATTAAATGATTTTAATAATTATTATTCCAATCCAAAAATAAACACCACACCATTTCTGTTGAGCAATTATTTTTGTAAATGAATCAACGCCGATTTTATCTAACTGTACCTAGGTACTTGTTAGGTTTTCCTACAAAACAAGGCAAGCATATTGAATAGCTCTCTCCTCCCAGTTAACCCATGAGGTCAGCCATGGGATGCGAGCAGCATTCAATGCGTTCCCAAGTGGTTTAAATGAAAACATTAGAAAGTTTAATAAACTCAGCGTCGAGAGACTAATTTCTCAGCAATCCTAGTTTGTTTACATTATGTATATAGATTAGATTTTTGTTTCTTGGTTTATACTTTAGTTAAAACTAGTTATTTTAGGAAGCTCATTAGCTTTTGCATGAACATCCCGTAAAGGAACTATATACATACAAAGAAATGACTGTCATAATCCTGGCAGCAACAAAACTTTTGTACTATTCTGGCCTTTAAATTAAACAATATTAAACGAATAACGGAGTTCTTCGTGCCATTTTGCGTGGACATGTCAAGTGCAAGTTTTTGTTTTGTAAATTTATTTATATATTATAGGTCAAAAGTGGTGTTGTTTTGTTTAATAATGTGCTACAATGTGAATAATTATGGAAAACGATAAATTGGACTTCAAATATGGGGCACAAGTTGCAGTTTATTTTTTGCGGTTTTCTCGCGCTGTCAACTCCCATATTTTACCCGACGTGTTTGAGCTATGGTGCCGCGAGTGACTCCAAGAAAAGCATCAAATTCTGCAGCATCTGGAATTTGATGATGACCTCATTAACGTACGTATTAAAAAGAAAGATATATTACGTCAGACTTGGCTGTATGGGCTGGACCCTTTGCCTTCCCTATCATCTCATTTATCATCCATTGGGAGAAAAGAACCAAAAAAAAAGAGTAATATTAACGTTAATTTAATTAATTCATTAGTTTTAAGATTAGTTGTACCAAACACAAGTCTGGGTGTTGACATTCTTTGTTAACCGTTTTTTATCAGCTTTATTTAATTTCATTTCAAATGTATGTTTAACAATATTATTTAAATTATATCTATTTGTAGTAAGTAGATATTGATTGTTATTTATAACTAACAGACACACAAACCAACCAACCAAATTTCTAACGCAAAAGGAAAAAGTATTTTGACGATATAATGTTTGAGAAATATACTATAGCCGCTGTACAATTAAAAACATTCGTAAAGCGTATCTTTGACTTCAAAGGTGTTCCAATTTCAAAATTAAGCAATAACCGCACGTTCAAAGGACATGTTACGAGAATCGACGCGTCTTCAAAGCTTTGTCTATCATTATTGGATAATAAGAATAATAACTAACTTTAAAATTGGAACAAATCACCCAAGGGCCGTAACATCAATATTTTATATGGGGCACAAGTTGCAGTTTATTTTTTGCGGTTTTCCCGCGCTGTCAACTCCCATATTTTACCCGACGTGTTTGAGCAGTGGATGGTTCCGCGAGTGACTCCATGAAAAGCATCAAATTCTGCAGCATCTGGAATTTGATGATGACCTCATTAATTCATGAAAAAGAAAGATATATTACGTCAGACTTGGCTGTATGGGCTAGACCCTTTGCCTTCCCTATCATCTCATTCATCATCCATCGGGAGAACCAAAAAAAAAAAAAAAAACATCAATATTTTAGTGACGAACGTTCAAGCTCAGCTCCAATCAATCTATTGCGTCTTACGTTAGTTAGGCATTGTGAAATTTAATTCACAAGGCGCAATGGTTTAGAAATACGGATGATCGCCGATGATGGTTTCGAATTTACCCTAGATGTGTGTAACTTCACATACCATTAGTGCTGTGTTTGACTTTAAGCAAAACAAAGCAAAGCTCGCTCTTTTTTACTGCATTTCGCCATGTCGAACGACTTTTAAAGCTAAATAAAGTAAAAAAAGCGCTTTAAGCTATAAGTCAAACACAGCAGTCATCTACTATAAAAGCCAATTAATGAGGGTGATTTTTCCATGCACTACATGTTCGTTCTCGGCCGTAATGACTTAAGATTATTAGATATAGATACTTAGGCTGAGTTGTACCAAAACGAAGTCTCTGTAAATGTTACGATTAAAGTTTAAAATTCGATTACATTTACAGACACGTAAACCTAAATATCATACTACTGGCAAAGTTTTAGGGCCCCTAAAACCTCTTATGTCGACATTCAATCGTTGATTTGTAAGAAAAACAGACAGACAATCAAACAAACAAGGAAATGTACTCCCCAAAAACAATGACTTGCAATGTTCGCTCTCACTCGATTCTCGGAAATGTGAACGATGACCAATGAGGGCAAAAGCGCTGCTTTGGTAACTCGAATAATTTTCTTATTCGAATAAACGATCGCAAGTTAGAAACCATTTATGTGTTGCTGTTGATAGTTTCCTGTATCATAGCAGAACTTGGTTGAATAGAGAAAGGACCCAAGAATATTGGATGGGTGTCATTGCGCAATAAAAAGGAGCATCTTGACCCTGGTCGGTCGTAAGCTTGAGACACTATTATTCTTCCCAAAGACATTGTGCATACTTTTAAATTGATTTTGTTGTTTTACGGACAACGACCTGCGTGCTACAAAAGTCAAAGAACATCTTCATCGACACGAGAAGAAGGACAAATTAGATGTTGTAAAAATATTGCATCAAACATTTTTTATGAAAATAACAACCAATGACTTACATTAAATATCTATGATTCTTCCTTTTCCCTGGTACGCATGATGGAGCCGGCTCGGTGAATTGCTGGTAATTTATCTTCCTTATAACGTCGCCTGGATGTGAGATAGGGCTAATGTACATTTGCCGCATCCCACACCAGTGACCAGCCAAGTTTCCACGGCCCAATAGTCATGCCGTAGGGTCTCTTGCCATCGCTCCGCGCAATCCCAGAGGGTTCTAAGATCGCGGGTACTCCAGTAGTGACAAGAGCCTTTCGGATGATGTCGTTGAGAGCCGCGCTTGTATTGTTCCTTGGAGCCGCGTGTCGAGGAATGCGGCCAGCAGCCCTATTCTCTTACTTAGTCGCAACCGTTATTAGTGGATTTCGTTATTTACTTAAAATATTATTCAATTCTCAACTCTATAAGCGCTCAACCTTGATAGTGGCCGTGCAAATATCAACCTTAATAACGTGATATATATAGTTAACGGATTCCATTATATAACGTTTGCGCTTAAGAAACAGACTAGGGCTGCAGAAGAAAAGCAACTTCTTCTCTTCTAGTCTATTTGCGGCCGCAAAAACCAGGTGCATTTTCCGGACTAGGTACGTAATTGTAATAATAATTCATTATTTCGGGCAACTATTCTCGTGCCCACAGAGAATTATATTTCTAGCTTATTCTAAAAATGCGTGGTGTTATGCCTTTTAAAAATTTTTTGGCGCATGGTCTCCATCGGCCCTGAGTTTCTACAGCAAACGCCACAAGTATATCTTTTAATATGAATATATACTTGCGCATACATACTAAATTTAGCCACTATATGTTCCGCATCTTCATCTTGTTGTAGCCAAACTTATGATAGGGACTACCTTCCGTTGAAGATCGGCTGCTGTAGTAGGGGTTGACGCCGGAGCCCTCTCTGCTAGTCCAGTAGGCGCTGCCGACTTATATCCTGGATGGTGCAGTTTACAGATTTGGGAAAGCCTTTTTATATATAAAACCTATACAGGGCTGTCATTTGTCTGCGTGCTGAGTACACTAAAAATCACTCCTAAAATAAAATATTAAGATATCTTCAGAGTGGACTCTTGAACCAAATTGATCTTCATTCGATTAAATTCCACAACCGTTGTTTTTTTTATGAATATTTAAATTATTGTAATCATCAACATGTACGAGTTATTAATAAATTCTTTCGGGTATTTCATACCAGACTAGAAAAATATTATTATTATTATTTTGCTCTTGACCAGGGATTGAACCCTCCGTGTCAACTACGGACATAGGACATGAAGCCAGTCTAGTACCTACAATATTTATGGTTGACTTTCATCAAGACCTCCACTGCAGAAGATTAGCTTTGCAAAACATATTTTGGAGAATTTTGCCTACTGCCGCCACGCGCTGGTTGACAAAGTTTGTTGGCAATATTGATTGTGAAAAGTAAATTGGTTAGTATAGGAAAAACAATATTGATTGTAAAAAGTAAATAGTTTGGTATAGGAAAAACAATAATGATTGTGAAAAGTAAATTGTTTGGTATAGGAAAAACAATAATGATTGTGAAAAGTAAATTGTTTGGTATAGGAAAAACAATAATGATTGTCAAAAGTAAATTGGTTAGTATACCAAAAACAATAATGATTATGATCATAATGCAATATTATTTTACACGTTCACTGACTGATAATGCCGGCTTATCAAACAATCGAAACGAGGGGTACGTAAAGATAAACCCAAAATAACCTTGATGGATTATTGCAATATTGATAATAATAAAGGGCTTAGTACATAATGAGTAAAAATTATAATAGTTCTGTAGATAAATTGTTTATTTTTCGTTTTTACATTTTAAAAATTAATTCAAAAATTTAAATAAAATTGTTATTATGTATATAAGCCCCGTCCGCGTGGAATCGTGGCAAGAACGCTGACTGCATTTCAGAATTGCAATACTGATTCTTTGGACAAAGAAACAGCCAGCCCTCTTGCAACGAGGTCAGTCTCTGCCCTCTTGTCACCGAAAAATACATTTAAATGTAAATAGATCTTATGAATTCGACAGCTTTCTTGACCAAACTATTTTATCTGGCAAATAAATAGAAAGAGACAAAAGACCCGGAAGAAGGCGCACATCCTAAATAAGCGTAGGGTTCTAAATAAGATCCTCCATCTGAACAGATGTCAATATCGGCATGATGATAGTTACCTTTCATCATCATCATCAGCCTGTGTCTCTCCACTGCTGGATATAGGCCTCCCCCAAGGCTCGCCACTTCACACGATCTCCTGCCACCCTCATCCAACCCCCACCAGCGACCTTCCTCAGGTCATCCGTCCATCTAGCGGGGGGTCGACCCACTCTGCGTCCTCCCGTACGTGGTCTCCACTCTAGAACTCGTCTACTCCATCGTTCATCGGTTCTACGACAGACATATTCAGCCCATTGCCACTTCAGCTTACTAATTTTGAAGGCTATATCAGTAACTTTGGTTCTCCGACGGATTTCCTCGTTACGGACTTTATCCATCAGAGAAATACCGAGCATAGCTCTCTCCATAGCCCGCTGAGCGACCTTTAATGGCACCTTATAGAAAGAAGAAGATGAAGAAGTTTTGGTTGTAAGACACAATGGATGGATTAACTGACTACCTCATTAGATAAAGACGCAGGTCACATAGAAAAGATAAATATAAGAAGAATGAACTTACACCACCCACAAGTGCTGGCTCGGTTGTAACAACGATTTCCTTTAATCCAAAAGGTCCCGGTTCGAACCCTAGCAATCGGAATACCAATGAGAAATACTTACGTAAATGAGAAGGCCCATTTTTCTTAGAGAAATGGGCCCAAAAAAATATTCTCGTGCCATAATGATTTCTTTTTAACTACATAGTTAATACATTGTGATTTCATAATTTGTAAATAATTTTATTTATTTTAGCCTAGCATAACGACAATTGACAAAAACTTCTTTTTACCTTAACAAATAAATAGTTTCTATCAATTTGAAATTCAGTGTTTTATCTGTAATAAAGTACCTTTTTTATTATGATAATAAAGAACCTAATCGTATAAATATTGTTTTGTAACTATTTCATACATAAATCTTAACCAATTGACTATTGTTGTCAAAACAGCTCGTCAACACCTCGGGAGACAAGAGGGCTGGGCAATATTTGGGCCAAAGGATCAGCATTGACATTCAACGTGGCAATGCTGCCAGTATCCTTGTCACTTTGCCCATTGGCAGCGATTTGGAGCAATTTTTTTATTTATAATTATTTTGTTTAGTTTTTTTTTTATTTTAGTTTATTTTTATTTATTAAGTAGGTTTATTTTTAATAATAGTAATTAATGTTTTATAATGTAAGTTTTTAGTTTAATTAATAATTTAGTTTTTTTTTTTAAATCTCAAAGTTCATTTTATTTAGTTATTTGATTATGTAAAGTATTGTTTTCTTAAATGTTTGCTTTCCGACAAACTTCAAGAACAGTGAGTGTTAAGTGTTCATAGGCCTATAAAGTTATATAGCTACTTACTATCGCTACCTACACGATTTATAAAAGCATTGTTATGTTTTATTCCAAGAAAGATAGTAAATGCATGAAGGTAAATCAAAAAGATTATTTCGATATCACGCATCTCCCTCTCGCGTGCGATAAATTTCTTATACATTATCAATATAAGTTTTTGTGGCATTCTCTTTAATTTAATCGTGTCTTACGTTGGTTGTAGAGTGTTTTCGCATCATCGGTGCTCGGTCGGTCACGATTTTACTCCGGTACAAACTTCAGACCGGTTGGATCAGTTTTAGATCGGCCTGCGCCCGCGCAGCCGCAGCGTCGATTTTTGTTGCCGGCGCCGAATACGATCGTTCTTTTTTTTATTCAAAACGGTCCCAATTCTACTATTACAAACGCTTCGAAATAACAGTCCAGTGCAGTGACACATAGATTCCGAGCTAAATATGTGATGTGATTTGTGCGAGTTCCGAAAAAAACTTTTTATAAGAAAGTTTTATGTGCTTTTTGCAGTGCGTGTGCAGCTTTTGCATGCGTCTGCTACTTTTTTTTCCTTTCTTAAACATATCGCGCAAGAGGTTCAAAAAACGGTGTTACTGTTGAAAGAGATAATATATTTCTTATGGTTATATCGGTGAAATCGAACTGGTGAAGGCGATATCTTGTGTATTGTAGGTACTTGTGGCGTACACCGGTCAGTACATCGGACCAATTAGTTTCTTGCAAGACTTTCAAGTTCATTGTCAAAGGATTATCTGATTAAGAACTGGTAAGTAAATAATGTTATGATGATGGCGAGCCTGGGGCACTTTCTTTATTGTCTTCTTTGTGCTGTGGATTAGCTTTAAAGAGGTTTATTTGATCCAAGCTTGTAGTAGGTTGCAGCGTATTACCTAGATATAAATGAAGTAGCTATAGTTGGACTTATTTGTTGCTTTGTAACATTAGTTACCTAAGCAGTGAATTAGTTTCTCGAGTTTCATACAATAGCTTTAGATTATATTCGCTATTAGATTGTTTTGATGAAATAAGCTCACAATGGCTATTGTTTCATGTAATACTTTTGTCTTTTAATAAACCTATATCTAGGTTCAAATTTAACACATATTTAGATATCTCTAGCTTAACCAGAGCTAGTTTATTTAGACTGCCTCCGTGGTCTAGCGGTTAAGTCCGTGGATTTAGACTCGGAAGTACCGGGTTCGATTCCTGGTCGGGACACAAAAATATTTATTAATATAAATAAATGTAAAGTATCATCACGACCGTTTCCCTTTCGGGGTGGTCAGAAAGCACGCTTATAAGTAAACGGATTCCCATTTAGCCAACTTTACTATAGGCTAATCATGACAAGTGGCAAGCTCGTCGATGTCTCCAGCGTACCAAACTCGAGAAATATCACAAATAAATTAAACATTAATTAAATGTATTTATTTACATTAATAAAAATTTTTGTATCCCGACCAAGAATTGAACCCGGTACCTCCGAGTCTAAATCCACGGACTTAACCGCTAGACCACGGAGGCAATATAAATAAATACATTTAATTAATATTTAATTTATTTGTGATATTCTCGAGTTTGGTAAGCTGGAGATATCGACGAGCTGTATGTTTTCTGACCACCCCGAACGGGAAACAGTCGTGATGATATATTTTTTTATAAGTATATTCTGTCATTATGACGTGAGACAAAAGTGACATAAAGTCAAATTTTTATTCAGCTATACTTTGTGGCATGTAATTATTTTATTTATTTTATACATACATACATACATATCTTCACGCCAGATCCCTTGCGGGGTAGGCAGAGACAATTGAGCGCCACTTGACACGATCACGACATACCTCTTTCGCTTCATCGACATTCATCAACCTCTTCATACATGCCCTTTTGTTACGAAGGCTTTTTAATTCTCCTTCAGCTAGTGTTTTATTTATTTGATCGTGATACGTGTGTCTTGGTCTGCCAGGGCCTCTTTTACCCACAACTTTCGCATTATATACCTGGTTCGTCAATCTTTCTTCGCTCATCCTTTCAACATGCCCGAACCATCGTAGCATGCTTTTCCTTATTTTTGTGCCTATGCTTTCTTTTATACCTACCATTTTTCGTATTTCGACGTTACGTATGTGGTCCGCCAAAGTGACGCCACATAACCGACGCAGCGACCTCATTTCTACTGCATTAACCCTACTCTCATGCATATTCTGACATATCCACGTCTCGCTTCCATACATAAGTGTTTTTTATACTAGCTGTTTGTTGCTATAGGTGGCCGTAGGGTCACAGTTTATCTTAAAATGTTGACTCATATCGAAGCCTGGGTTCCCCGAAACATCTCTGCAAATTTTTAGTAAAATCGATTAAGTAGTTTAGGCGTAAAGGCAAATCTAACAGGCAGACAGATATTTGGCCATGTGTTCAAATGTCGTGAACATATGATAATACCAATAGCATATGCCCGTCTTTGGATTCTGAATAATATATCTGCCAAAATTCATCAAAATCGATCTATTAACCGGATGAAACGACAGTATAATTACTTGCACAAGTTTCACGATTTTGACGCATTTTTCAAATCGGTAAATTTTGTTAATTTTAGCTTTTAGATTGTAATTTTGTTTGTATTTTTTTCATAAAACTGTTTCTTTTATTCAGTATTATAATATTTGTAACATTTATTTAGATAATTAGGTAGGTATTAGTTTTATTAATTATAATTTAATTTAAGAGATTTAACTGTTAGGTAGGTAAATAATTTGTTTATGTAATGTATAATATCTATTGCATGCCTAGTTTGAAATTTATACTCAATGGTAATTGATTTTTGACATGGCCTTTTTACAGCCACGAATTTAATATTAAGTATCTAGCTGTAAGTAAAAACAAATTCCTCGTTTATGGCAACAATGTTTTAGTTATAATTATTGTATTGATTTTAGGTTCGGTCCAGCCATGGTCAATGGTAATATTTTTTATTTGTTTTTATTATTATTTATTATTTATTGGCTTGTATGTATTGACAATATCCAAGTGTTACGTGCTAACCATACGGAAATAAATTATTTTGATTTGATTTTGAATTATGAGCAGGCCGTCTTCTCCTTTAATTAAAATCACATTTACTATGTTAATTATGTATGCATGTACTCAGAAATTGAAATATTGTTAATTTTGTTGGAGAACTTATAAATAAATAAATAGTAATATAAGACATATAAACATACACATATACATACAGGCAGAGCTTCTTCATTCATTTTCATTCATTACAGCCCCTAGAACACAGCGTCCTCGACCTCCACTGCTGGAGATGGACCTTCCATAAACATAATATATCTGGAGAATTTCGCCTACACTCGCCACGCTAGCCAGACGGCTTGGCGAGGATATGATGTCAATTTTTAATGACAATTTATTATCGATTCCACAAGTTGGTATTAGTCGAACCGGGACCGACGGCTTAACGTGCTCTCCGAGGCACGGGAACGGTGGTGTTGTAAATCTAAGACAAATGTACTTAATTGGTATTGGTACATGCCGAGGGATTTGAACCGACCTCTGTAGGATTTAAGGAACGCGTTTTTTTAACCGAGCCACCACCACGCCTTCACAATAAGCTTCTTTACATTTATACACTACACTAGTTTTTAATCTATATATGCACATATAGGTACAACGTAATTTAATTTTTAATGGAAACTGAACCCAAATGGAAAAGGAAAATATGACATGAATAAACTAGAACATTAAACACTCACAAATAAAAAAACATAATTCATATAAAATAAAATAAAACATTTGTTCATTCAACTGTTTAGATTACTGTAAATGACTTTATTCTTCTGTATTAACGTTTTAGCCATATTCTACTGTCTAATACATCTAACTAATCATCGGAGGCAGTACCAAGACAACTCTTATCCCGGACTGACTTTGCAAATCCACTTCGCTTGCTAATATACGAATACTGCTATACTCGTGTATATAGTATAATTTGGCTCTTGCCTCTCATTCATTTATTTTGTTTTAGGTAAATAATCATTAACCTATTGGTTTTCACTTATTTATTATTATTGTTATTTTTCTTTTATTTTTGCTAGTCACAGTTCAATTGCACTATTAATTTAAATCTAATTACTATATTTTACTCTTATTTCTGTTTTAATTGTATTGTCTAAATAATATAAAATCTCTTTGGCTTGTGTTCCACTTTTGCTACTTTGTTTATATGTTTCATATAATAATCTGTGATTTTTTTAAAATAAATAAATAATATTAGTAAAAATAATTCTGACCCTACTAAGACTAAGCAGCAAAAAGATCCAAAGAGTCAGCTGCAAACAGAAGAGTAGTAGAAAGTTTTAAGAACATCTGTGCGTGCCTGAGTATTAGTATAAATAAACTACTAGATAAACTTGGTATACTATCTAAAATTGATTTCATTGTAACTCTTTATAAGCGATTATCAATCCTTATCAACGTTCCATAACCTTAATTTAAAACGTGATGCGTCAGGGATGGGACCACTGGAGTTTGTGGCGCCTGGAGGCAGGGTTATTTTGGGTACGTGTCGTCGGCGACTACTCGGCCACATGAATCTCTCGTGGCAACTACTCGGCCACATGAATCTCTCGTGGCAAGCGACGGTCGTGTGGTAGCTGTGTGTGAAGTGGTGCGATTCCCCGAAGCTGGCCATAGCGACTGTGTTAGTCATGGACTTCGAGAGCCTGTCCACGAACCGCTCAATTGTCTTCATCTTCAAGTTATCATTGTCAGGACGGTGTTGGGGACGTACCACGGATCTCTGATACTATGGTTGCGACGGCAGATGTTCTGCTAGGCCTGGATTGCAGCAACGTCTTACAGATGTTGAGTTTCGCCCGGGATAGTAACCACCCACTTCCTTTCTACGGAATAGCAGTGGTTTATGTAGGCACTCTGTGTTCTTGGATCCGTGATTATGTAGTTTACCATTGTGTATTGGGCCCAAACTTTTTTCGTATCATCGTATAATTATTTGGTATTGTTGTGAACAATAGTGGTCAATAACTTGATCTATCACAATAAGATTTAATTAGTATCCGACCATACACAATTTTTAGCCAATACCGTAATTGGAGATTCGGCTGTGGTCTTAGTTTCGGCCTAAACCGCATATAACTTATCAATAAAAAAAACTTACATTGAAACCAGAAGTAGAATTTTGGAATCCCATTTTTCTTCGTGTAATTATCTACCACAATGTTGAAAATTAAATTTTATTATCAAAATAGTGGTTTCCTTTATTTACTGTTGGTTTTAGCGAAGTCGATTAGTATCATATAAATATCTACTCTAATTAATGTAAGAAGTAATAATCAAGTTTGACATATATATGTATATTCATTAATACGGGCCTTAGATACATCTAAAACTGAGTTGCACCAAAATAAATTCTTACAAATATGTAATTGTAACGATTGAAGTTAAAAATGGCTTAGAATGTATCAGTTTTAATTTGAAAGTCAGCCAGCTGGTACAAACAAACAGATCTGCGAAAGCGGATATTATAATAATAATAGTAATAAAAACGTTTATTTCAAAGTAAACTTATTTCATAATTTATTAAAAGTTTGTTAGTAACAATGCATCCATAAAACTACGAGTATATTTGTATTGTTAACTCTATTATATATATTCATTATTTATTTCATATAAAACCTTAAATTAAATAAACTATATTACAACAAAATCTAAATTTAACCTAATAATAATAATAATACATAGAAAATAAATACTAACAAAAAAAATAGCTCCTCCAAATCGCTGTCTTGTGGCATGGTGCCCAATACACTAGCAGCATTTCCCATTCTATTATTATTTTATTTTATTATTCCACTGTTTTTGGATGGGACAGTCAAACCTTGCAGCAACAGTTTTCAGAATACTGCTGTAACTACTTCTAAGGCGCTGTAGCAGTTTGCGACGGATCGCGTAGAAGTCATCTGTCCGCGCCTCCGCAAACATACCCGACGAACTGCAGCGTCTCGGCAGTCCCAGCATTCTGAAGGCATTGTTGTACTGCATGCGCATGAGATTGTAGGCTCGGCGCGTATACGACAGTCCGCTCGAGTAGAATGATTGGCAGAAGGCTTTAAAAAGTGTTACCTTGACTGGTTCTGTACATCGAGCCAACCTGCGAGCGTGCATATTGCTCCTAACCGCCAACGCCCTGCGCTCCCTCTCAATGTCCTTATCACATAAGTCACTCGTCATGACGTTCCCTAAATACCTAAACCTGTCAACCAGCTGTAATGGAACGCCACCGAGAAATACTAAATGCACATGGCGTGGCTTAGTCTACCTGCTTTAAATATCATTATTTGATATTGAGTCATTTTAACTGAGTACATTTACTTAATTAATATTTAATTTATTTGTGATATTTCTCGAGTTTGGTACGCTGGAGACATCGACGAGCTTGCCACTTGTCATGATTGGCCTATAGTAATGTTGGCTAAATGTGAATCTGCTTATTTATAAGCGTGGTTTCTGATGGTCGTGATGATACTTTACTTTATCTGGGTACGAAAATTAGAGATATGATCATATACATATGTCAAAATATATAGTCAAAGGATTCCTTTATATAACTGACTGCAGTGTGTTCTTCCTGGAATATCGCAGGTACGGAGCCAGAAACTTTTCTATAAATTTAAGATCACCTAATAAGTAAAACTTTTGCTTACAGTTTCGGCCACTTTATTACGGTTATTAGGCCAAAATTGAACCCGAATTTTCTGTCAGACACTATAAGTCCTAATAAACACAGATCAATATGTAGTGATATTAAAAAGTTGTATACATGCTTCGTATAATAGCGCCCGTTGTTTCTCCGACGCAACACTTTCAACTTTGAACTCTGATTTTACTAGCAATATATTTTAACTTACTTCAAAAGTATGGTAAACTAGTAACAAAATACACAATATTTTTAAATTTACACGAGCAATTGGTTCATCATCATCATCATCAGCCTGTATCTCTCCACTGCTGGATGTAGGCCTCCCCCAAGGCTCGCCACTTAACGCGATCTTTCGCTTCCCTCATCCAACCCCCACCAGCGACCTTCTTTAGGTCATCTGTCCATCTGGCGGGGGGTCGTCCCACTCTGCGTCTTCCCGTACTTGGTCTCCACTCTAGAACCCGTTTGCCCCATCGATCGTCGGTTCTGCGGCAGATGTGTCCGGCTCATTGCCACTTCAGCTTGCTAATTTTAAATAGAGCAATTGGTTGCGAGCTCAAAAATCGATTTTCGGATGTAAATTCTGAATTCTGGGTTGGATTAGGGTAGCAGTATACATAGATCGTGTGAAATGGCGAGCCTTTGAAAAGGCCTATGTGCAGCAGTGGAGAGACACAGGCTAATGATGATGATTATATCTCAAGTTCTAATATATTCTAACTATAGTTTGGCTTAATAAAAAATAAAGAAAATATCACAATTGATCCTAATCTAATCGTAGGTTAATATCTTATCTGTGACTATCAAAGGATACAATTCATCTTGTATTTCGATTTAAGGTAAAATATTTTTCAGCCGTCCCTAGTATGTTCCTTGGATCCTAGGGTTGGACGCCAGGTTAACATCTAAAGATTACATGTAACTCTACGGCCATCTAAAGGTTTTTTCGCTGACCACTATAATACACGGACAACGCCGGGTCAAACAGCTTGTTATGTATATATTTTTCACACTGGTAACTAATTTCTAATGTATAGCCTCAGCCGGCATGGCGGTCCTGTCAAATTAAATTAATCAATAACACATTGACAAGTGATTTTAATAAAAACTAGCATGCACTGTCGTAATTTTACGGTTAGACTAATAAACGTTTTAGAACGGCCATTTTTATTACCATGTTCAGCAGATTAAGAAATTAACACAAGTGTTTTTTTTTCTACTTAAATAAATCAATAATTAAATTTAACAAACTAAAAAATCGAAATAAAATAAATTGCAATTAATAAACCTAAAATAAAATAAACTATACTACTAAAACTACATAAATTAAACCATATTTATCAAAATAATTGGTTCTCCAAATCGCTTTTCTGTGGCATGATGTTACAATACACTGGCAGCATTTCTCCTCTGAATTAAAATTATTTTTTGAAAGAAAAACTGCCAGCCCAGAGACGTCAATGAACTTTGGAACAATTCCATTATAAAAAGCTCTCAGTTTGACTATTGCAAATCGTTTCATATTTTCGAAGTTTGTTGATGTTGAATTGAATTGAATTTTGTCTTCATTTTCTAATTGAACTTCAGCTGTTTTTAAATTGTTTTATGTTACACTAGTCGTTAATTTTTAAATACGATATATTTTGACTATTATGATATATCTTATCCTCTTTATTATATCATTAAAAAAATGATATTTACAAGTTTGCTTAGTTGTTAGCTTATTTTTAGTTTTACATTTCTTTCTTTCTTTAACTATTGTCGACAAAAAATATTTTTAACTACGAGTAAGTGTGTCAATTATTTATAGTTTTGAGGTGTTGAGTACAAACCAATCTATGTCATTGTCATTTAACTCAAAACATACCAGAATCTAAAAAGTACTAGTGTTGCCAAACCCTTACCACTTTTGACAAATTTATATGAACTATCTTTATAATAATAACAATAATAATTCTTTATTTCGGTACAAAAACCATATCGTGTTAGTAACAATAATCACTTAAAGAAAACTATGTTAGTTATTAATCTAAAATGTACATACTAATTTATTTGTCCATAATTTTTGGAGCATAAAGCAATGCTCATGGATATTCTTTAAAATTATATTTTTAGTGTCCATTATGCATTTTCTAAATGAAAATTTCTACCACCCTAGTTATTTTTTATTTTATTTTATTTTATTTTATTATGGCACAAACAGTCATTACAAATGAAGTTATATAATTTAAAAAGAATACATAAAAGAAGACCTTTAGGGCCAATAGTTAAACAAATTGTAAGCAGTTAATTATGAATATTGAATATTAAATTAAGACAATATTTAAAAATTTAAAAGAAAGAAACAACAAGGTATGATATAGTAATAACAAGTAAGTAAGTTAAACAGTTACAGTTTTAATTTTATTTTGGATAAGTCTCTTAAAGGTGGCTGGTGAGGTATTAAATATATCTATTTCAGAAAAATGGTTATTATACAATGTAAGAGAGAGAATTATAAACCTATTTCTAGTGTAGTTATTTAGGGCTCGCGGTGGAACAAAAATATTAGCATAACTATGTTGAAGTTTCTTATTTCGTGGTATACGAATAAGCAAACGTGAACGGGCTACGAATGGAATTCTTTGTAGGATATCAGGGCAATTAATTTTGTTATTAAGTATTTTATGTAAGAAACACATGTCAAATTGAATTCGTCGATGACGAAGAGATGTCAACCCATAGGTCCCCAACAAATCATCATACTTGGACTTAGTTTCACCTTTACGGTAATTTAAAATCTTTAAGAATTTGGCTTGTATATTTTCAATTCTATCCATATGACACTGGTAGAAGGGATTCCAAATAATACAAGCAAAATCCAATACAGACCGAATAAATGCAAAATATAATATTTTTAAAGTTAAGGTATTTTTAAACGGTTGGGTGACTCTGTTTATGAAACCAAGGCTTTTAAAACCGCGTTGTATTATTTTGTCAATGTGCATATTAAAAGACAACTTGTCATCCATTATTATTCCAAGATCACGGGTGCTCTGAACCCTTTGAAGAGTGTAGTTGTTAAGTGTGTATCTAAACTGTATAGGGTTTTTTTTGCGAGTATAACTTACAATATGACATTTATCAGCATTCAAATATAATTGATTAAGTGAACAATAGTTGGCAAAAGCTGATAAAGCAGACTGCAAGCTAGAACAGTCATTTACATCAGTAACCGTCCTATAAATTTTTGTGTCATCTGCATACAGCAGATGACAGGTATCCCCAAGACAGTCACCAATGTCATTAACATAAATTGCAAATAATAATGGTCCAAAATGGGATCCCTGTGGAATTCCGGAGGGAATAGGCAGGAACTCTGAGCAGTAGCCCTTAACACAAACGGCTTGGCTCCTATTCCGTATGTAGGAGTCGATCCACCTGAGAAGGCTGCCGTGTATACCAATTCCGAGCAGCTTTGCAATCAGAATGTCATGGTTAATTTTATCAAACGCCTTCGAGAAATCAGTATACACGACATCCACCTGTTTGGTATCCATTGCTTCTAATAAATAGTCAGCAAAGCATACCATATTGGTTTCGACGCAACGACCACTAATAAAACCATGCTGACTCAAAGAGATTTGGTTGCGAAGCAAGCTGGACAATGTGGATGTTATTAGCTTCTCCAATATTTTACCAAAAACACACAATTTAGATATTGGTCTATATTCAGTAATAATATCTTTTTTTGAATTTTTAGGAATCGGTGTTATAAATGTTTTCTTCCAATAATTTGGAAATGTTCCATATGCAAGAGAGGCTCTATAGATTCGCATGACTGGTACCATTAAATTATTTGCACATTGAGATATGAAGTAAGGGTGTACACCATCCCAGCCAGCACCCTTATGTATGTTCACATAACGCAACTCCCTGAGAACCGCATCCTCATCGAGGCTAACATTGCTAATGTCACAAAAAATTGATCCATTGTGATAGTTAAGTTGTGGCTGAGGGGCAGCATGCACAAAGACCGAGCTGAAATATTGATTAAAAGAGTTACAAATATCCTGACCTGTATTAACAGCCTTTCCTTGATAGTACATGGTTTCCGGCATATCATTTGAGTTACCTCTTTTAGATTTTACATAGGTCCAGAAAAAATTGGGGTTTTTTTTGATCATTGTCTCTGAAAGGCTGATATAATTTCTATGACACTCCAATTCCATTTTTTTAAATCGTTTTCTAAGTAAAGAAAATGTAAGATAATCTCCCAGACACCGATAACGTTTCCACTTTGAATGATACTTTTGTTTTTCTTTGCTTATTTTTACAAGTGGTCTATTAAACCATGGCGGGTATTTATTTTTATTATTTGTTATTTTAGTAGGTACATGTTCATTAATTATATTATTCAAAATATCATAAAAAATATTGGTAAGTAGGTTTACATCTGTACTATTAGGTAACACACTATCCCAATCAATGTTTGCCAAGCCTAAGTTTATTGCTTCATAATCGGCCTGAAAGAACATTTTTCTCCTGATGTTATTATTATGAAGGATAGCCGGTAAGCAGACAGACAGTTCGATTTCCAAAGCCTTATGATGCAGATCAATAGGTATCAGAGGATTATCACAAGATGTTACTTCACACTGGTTAGTACAAAAAACTAAGTCTAGCAACCGGTTATTTATATTAAATTCAGAATTATATTGTGACATCATTGATATGTTCATAAAGTCAGCCAGCGCTATACACATTTTATTGTTGTTGGTGTTGATGTTCATACAGTTCTGTTCATCATCAAAATACCAGTCCGCATGGGTCACGTTAAAGTCACCCAAAACAAGAAAAATGTCCTGTCGACATAAGCTAGCCTCCGACACCCTCTCAAAGAATCTACTCAGTACTTGTTGATGCCTACAGCCATGAGGAATGTAAGTACATACTACATACAAAGCTGAGGGAGCTGCGCCGCGGGAACCACCTGTCTTTAGGGGTATCTTAACCCAAAGCTCCTCCTCTGGCGGCTGGTCCATCCACTCACCACACTCCTCCGCACACAGCTCACTCCGTATCGCCACCAACACCCCTCCACCCCGTTCGCAACCAGTGAGCTCGGCATTTCGATCGCGTCGAAAGACCCGATATCCACTGTGGAAGTACTCATTATCATAGAATGATTCGTTAAGCCAAGTTTCTGTAATGCAAACAATATCATAATCACAGTTCAGAGTCGCTAAAAACAATTCATTCGATTTAGTTCGTAACCCTCTAACGTTTTGATAGTAAATTGATAGTTTATTAGTTGTATCTATTTCGGTAAACTATGAATGATCAAAACTAATAGTTTATTTGCTATAATTGCCCTATTATTGCGTTTAAATTCACTCTCCCTTATAAACAACACTTTAAATCCTGTATAATAATAATGAAATTTATAAATGTTACATATTTCACACCTCATAATAACAAAACAGAAACAAAATAACCAATAAGAGACATAACCTTCAATATCAAACCACAGATTACATGGGAAATCACACCAACATCCACAGACTGAAATGTCAATATAATTTAACGTTTTGCCTATACATAATTGTGTATTATAAATAAAAAATAAATAGTGGCTTTCCAACCAACAAACAAACATAAGTAAATGTAATACATTGTTACACTCCCTTGACCCACAGTCCATATACGAGTACAATATTATATTCCAACAAAGATGTGTATCAGAAGTAATATAGATTGCCAAAAAAATACTACTTATTTGTATAGGTCTTGAAATTAACAATTGATAGACAACAAAATGGAATCCCACAATACCATTATGTGAAAGTAATAAATGTGGTAGTCATTTTATTCTATTTAAATCGGACTCGCACCCTATAAACAATGCTTTAGATGTATCGTTCTTACGTAAGAATATTTTACAGTCACTTATCCAAATATACTTATAATCGCACTGTTTGCCGAGTTGACGCGCTTGTCGATAAAGGTTCTTATTATATGGAGTAAGGTGGTCGTTAGCAAAAATGGTTCTGGCTGGCCCGTCGATGCCGGCGTCGGCCGTCGTCAGGCCCCGGCGAGCGCGTACAGCCGCTATCATGTCTCGCTTACGTTGTCTTTGTGTGAATCTCACGATGATATTCGGAGGTAGTTCAAATCGTTGCTCGCCCTCCAATGTAGTTTTAGACGAGTTATTATTTGTAGGAAATTTACGCACCCGATGAACATAATCAATATCTGAGGGGTTGATTGTTATTCCCACCTTAGCTGCAATATTATTTACCAAGCTAAATAGATTTTCGTTTTTTGAGGTCGGTACCCCAGATATTTCAATATTATTTAAACGACCCTGTTGATCATTTAATAGCATTTGTTTTGACAAGGAATTAATAGTATTTTTTGCTTCACAAAGGTCTTTCTCCAGAGTCTTCTCCCTAGTCTCGCATTCGTCTAAGCGAGTTTTCAGACTTTCATTTAGAGAATTGTAAAAAGACAAAGAGTTTTCGAATGATGTTATTCTTTCAGTAATATCTGCAAATTTCTGAGATATTAACTTATTGAACGTGGAAGACAATGCTTCTCGTTCTATACGTAATTCCTCCCTTATAATAGCACGTAAATCTTCATGGGGGGTTTGTAAATCCTGTTCTGGACTATCATCTGATGACTTGCGACGAAGCCTGCCTTTACTTTTACCACGCAGAATGACTTTGCTACTATTTGACATTACAAAAAATTACAAATCGCACACCAACAAGCTTGAACGGGTTAGAAGATATATATTGCAACTCTTCCTTTGTGAGACTGCTCGCTTCTCGTAGAGGTGAGGGGCGCCGCAAATAGCTTCGCCGTCAGCGACGCACGCGCATACAATAATAATGGCGTAAGTCACAGATAACGTTCCCATACAATTTAATGCACTACTGTATGAGGTTAAGATACACTTCACTTTATTAAAGTACACTGTTCACGAAATAAATTTTAGTAAATTCAGTAACACGTCTGCTCCAACTGCTGCCCAACGACGACTCATTCTATATTATGTCCTCGTTTGATTAAATTGCGTAAACTAAAAACCTTGTGTTTTAGTATTATTAAAGAACCTTTTCACAACAACTACATAGTGTACCTATTAAATATTTTACGATTTATTAAGTTGTTAAGTTTCCGTTTTACGGAATAATAAATGTTATTTTTAATAATATGTTTAAATATAGTCTTTATTGTTACATCTAAAATAAAATAATATATACAAAAAAGAACTCTGATGGTATGAAAATGCGAGAGCTATTTTTCTAAATATAATTATTATAATCGTATAATATTATTAAATTCGTGATACTCGTATATAAGAGAACTGATTTTCTAAATAGTACAATGTAACGTGAAACATGCGAGAATTATTTTTCTAAGTACAAAGTAACATGAAATATGCGAGAATTATTTTTCTAAGTACAAAGTAACATGAAATATGCGAGAATTATTTTTCTAAGTACAAAGTAACATGAAATATGCGAGAATTATTTTTCTAAGTACAATGTAACGTGAAATATGCGAGAATTATTTTTCTAAGTACAAAGTAACATGAAATATGCGAGAATTATTTTTCTAAGTACAAAGTAACATGAAATATGCGAGAATTATTTTTCTAAGTACAAAGTAACATGAAATATGCGAGAATATTTTTTCTGAATAAAACGTAACGTGAAATATGCGAGAATATTTTTTGTAAATACAATGTAACGTGAAATATGCGTGAATCATTTTTCTTAATACAAAATAATATGAAATATGCGAGAATTATTTTTTTAATACAAAGTAACGTGAAATATGCGAGAATATTTTTTGTAAATACAATGTAACGTGAAATATGCGTGAATCATTTTTCTTAATACAAAGTAATATGAAATATGCGAGAATATTTTTTGTAAATACAATGTAACGTGAAATATGCGTGAATCATTTTTCTTAATACAAAGTAACGTGAAATATGCGAGAATTACTTTTCTTAATACAAAGTAATATGAAATATGCGAGAATCATTTTTCTTAATACAAAATAATATGAAATATGCGAGAATTATTTTTCTAAATACAATGTAACGTGAAATATGCGAGAATTACTTTTCTTAATACAAACTAATATGAAATATGCGAGAATTATTTTTCTAAATACAATGTAACGTGAAATATGCGAGAATTACTTTTCTTAATACAAAGTAATATGAAATTTGCGAGAACTATTTTTCGAAATACAATGTAACGGTTATAAAATATATCTATATACTTATTGGCAATGCATATCGTTACCTACTGGCTTAAAACGTGATGAGTTGAAACATTTGTTTTTGCTTCATAGAAATAAATGCTACAATGTTCTTTATACATTTAATCTAGCGTCAGTAACTAAAGACCTTGAGCCATTATAAGACTATCAGATTTCAAATGTAATAGATATCTTAACCCGTGATCGCGTCAATCCAGCCATGGATCAGAGTGTGGTCGGGAAAACGGATTAGACGATCAATTACTTTAGTTTAAAGGACAATAAAGTTGAAGAAAGGCAACATAATTTAATTAACATTTATTCCTATGGGTTAGCTACACGCAATAGCCCTACAACACTCTGCGCGTGCTATATATTAACGCTTTTAGGATGCTGTTGGGACTTCCTAGATTATGTGGTGCGTCTGGGATGTTTGCTGAGATGCGCAAAGATGGCTTTTCCAAAGTATCATATTTACGGGCGGATGTCCTAATAGCATCCTGAGGACACTGAACTGCTGTACTGGTGGAAAGTTAGGCTGATAATAATAATAAAATGTATAATAATTATTATTTTATATGTAATAATATTATATATAGTACGAGTACACTGTAATTATGTGAATTAAAAATATTTGTGTTGAATTTTAATTACACGACCAAGCCAACTAGACACCTGCAGATGTGACGTCACCCGCACATGTTTCAAGTAGGAATAGAAAAACAACACATTACTAAATTTAAATCAAGGAGTGCTTCATTATCTATTTTTTCAATTTATTACATTGTCAGAATCGAGTTGCTGTTTAAAGCAACTGACAAAAACGTAACAAAATAAGTACAAAAATGATTAGTAGTGTAGACTTCTTTCATGGCACGGATTAAACACGTAATGCCTTGATGTTGAGAACCGTCCAAAACGCAGTTACTGAGGCGGTATGCGGAGAGACTGCTATTCACCCAAGCGTCTAGTTGGCTTGGTCATTCAATAACTATAGGGGAACAACGCAAAAAAAATACGCCACATTATACCAGCTTGGTGGATGGTAGATTATATTATACTTCCAAAGTGACATTTAAGTGTGGGTAATAAAATTTCAAGAAGATCGAGTGGGATATATTTTTATCATGACAGCCGCCATATTTGTCACAAATTTTAGCAAGAGTGGCAAAATTGTGCGTTAAAAAAAATCAGAGCTCAATAAGAAGACTGCTACACGCTGCTACAGCTGTTATTCAAGAGAAACCCGTGCTAAGCAATGGGATGCTCAGGATTTATCACAACCCCTAGAGCACTGAGTCCCAGACCTCCACTTACAATTGCCACGAGACGCGATGGCTAGACGGATTGGTGAGGATCTGATGTAAAATTTATTGACAATTTATTATTTTACATAGAATAGTTTGTAAATTTATAAAAATGCAATATGGATAACAGCTATTATCTGAATTAAAAATATTTGAATTACACGACCATGCCAACTAGATGCCTGTAAAACGATTTCACAAGTTGGTATTACACCTCCGCGACGCACGGCTTAACGACACGGTTGTAAATCTTTGACAAATGTATGTAAGAAAAGTGTATTTCTCATTGGTACATGCAGGAATTAAAACCGGGATTTTATTTTTTGGATTTTAACGTAAGCGTTCTTATAACCTATAAGTAATTTTACCAATTCTAAACATTACTAAACTCTGCAATTTTTGCAAGCCTTCAAAAACTGTTCTGTTTACATACAACATACGAATAGACAAACAAAAACTCTCATTAGGTGCTTGTACCGACAACCACACATCCAGTTATCCATTGCCTATCTAATGTGTACGAAATTACGAGCTTGAATTTTGCGGAGTAGAGTTCAAAATGCGGATTGGTTTTTTGTTGTGAGTGCGAATGAAAGTGCTGCCACGTGTACCGAGAAGCAACTTGGCCGGTTTTTTCTTCTATCTTTACAGAATAAATTATAGTCTATTACAAGTATTTAAGATAAAGATCGTACCCGATAAGGTATTCCGAAAAAATATCAGCGGCCGTAGTCTTTTTTTATGAACACAAACGTTAGATGGTCAAAATAGTGGATTTCATTATTCAGCCGAGCATAGCCGAGCATAGCCGAGCATAGCCGAGAATAGCCGAGCATGGCCGAGCATAGCCGAGAATAGCCGAGCATGGCCGAGCATAGCCGAGCATGGCCGAGCATAACCGAGCATGGCCGAGCATAGCCGAGCATGGCCGAGCATAGCCGAGCATGGCCGAGCATGGCCGCCGAATGTTCTTACATAAATTTAGTTAAATGTATATATATAATTTTTTTATATTTTTATAGGTATTTGTGTATTAGTGTGTACATTATTGTTATGTACTTATGTTTAAGTATTTGTTTTTATTTCTACCACACTCACAAAGGTTAGGCCGAGAGGCATTAAGTTCGCCCTTGTACTCAACTGTTAAGTTTTTAAGTGCAATAAAGAATTTATAAATAAATACAATTAAAAGTGAATTAAGTAAAGCAATTTATTACCTATGAATAATAACTGTAGCGAATTACATTGCCATTGTCGGTTAGTTTAATGATTCCTTTATGAGATTAGCGCTTAAATAAACAGAATACGGCTGCAGCAAGACTTATGGCTGCTCATTTGGTTATCTCTCACTGATGCTGCTTCTGAATCATTTATTTTCTTTTGTTCTCAATTTCTGCTATTGCGTATCTATACGACAATCAGCGATAGCATATTGCGTCTTGCAAATGAATGCTGAGATGCCTAAACGATGGGCAAGCTGCAATGGATGAGATAAAACATACTAGATCGATCGGACGAGATTGGTGATGCCCAAAACAAGACCAAGACGTGGCCAGACCATCTAATCTTAATCTTGCGCAAAAGTCTCGCAATATTCTTGATCTGACTGAAAATATATCACACATCCTAGACTGTTGGAGATGGACCTTCCAGAATACATTTCTGGAGAATTTAGCCTACATTTTGCCACGCTGGCCAGACGGGTTGGCAAGAGTCTGATGATGTCAATTTTAATGACAAATTAAAACAATTTCACTTGTTGGTATTAGCGGAACCGAGACAGACGGCTTAATGTATTCTCCGAGGCACGGGGGCGGTGGTGTAATAAATCTATGACAAATAATATAAATATAAAAAAAAACGTTTATTTCTGTACATTTTTACATTTTACTAATGCCCCTTAAACTTAGCGTGATGCCTGTGTCTCAGGGTGCCCCGCTCTTTTTATACAATTTACATAATTTTAGTTTATACATATTTAGGAAATGAATTTATTACAATTTATATTGTATTGTTTTAGAAAATAATTATAATAACAATACTATAGTAATTAGAAATAAAGAATTGTGTACATGAAATGAAATAATTTATTTGTCAGAAACATGGTAGGTACAGGGATGTAAATTATTATATGTAATTATATCACATGCTTCGCTCTTTCTAGCATACAAATATTTATTTAGTCACATGACTTTGTCGAGCTTAGTGTCTAGGTATTCTTTTGTCGAATAAAAACATTTATTAACCAGCATTTGTTTGACTCTTAATTTGAACAGTTTTAGTGGCAGCTCCCTTATAGTAACTGGAAGCTTATTAAATATCTTTGTTGCCATTGCATAACGCGTTTTAAAATTGCAATTATCTCCAAGAGTTTTAAAACGTTCCGGGTGGCTTTTTACAAATAAACAGCATTCAAGTATATAGATAGAAATGTGTGAAATGTACGTAAGATTATTTTTCCCATGGGTACGTACCAGGTTTCGAAGCGCGTACCTTTTGGATTTTAAGGAAAGCGTCATTACAAGCACATTTATTATATAATAAATATATATTACTCGTAGTTTCCAATTGTTGTAAAGAAACCTTGTGAAATTTTAGTGTCTGCAACTAGTATCTCGAGAAAATCTCCTCTAATTTACTTGAAACTTTAGGTTTATCAATCTAGTATAGCGAGCAATGTTTAATTGTTTACCTACCTGAACTAATATTCTTGTAGTAAGATAAAACGCAAATAATCTGGAATTGTCAACGCAAACTCCTTAAACATATTTTTCTATCACATCTAGTGTTTCCCAATCTTGCTCTTGGTCTTGCTGTCTTGGTCCTGTTCTTACTTTTTTGCAAGACCAAAGCCTACCAAGCGCCAGATGTCACGTTTAGCGGGACATTAAAATAAAACAAAGGAATTTAAACAATGGAAGTTAATATACATATTAAGTAAAGTGAAGTTAACAGAAAGAGAGCAATGAGAATCTACAATTATATAAGGGAGGGTCGTAAGCCAAAACTTAGCCCTATCACTCTTTATGCATCCGTTGACCGTACGTAGGGGTACCTTCCCTCGGAGAGCCTGAAGATGGGGACCCAAAAAGCGCTGCCGATCCCAAGTGAACAACGAGGCGTCACGGGGATCCTGGGCAACGGGGATGTCTTCTCAAGCTGGGTCCCAGCTCTATAGTCCTACTGGAAAAACCCTGGAACGCACAGGGAGCACACGTTACGTTCCATCTCTATCCACCACCACTCCAGTCCACACCAAGACAACATACCATGTAGTTGGTGGTACACAAATAAAAATGAATCTACTGCACGTGGTCATGAAGTGACCCTTACTATTTTTAATTCAATACTTACCCAAGACTACCGATATATTAGCAAGACTAACTCTGGATTGCATAAAAGTGTAATTATAATGATGCCGACGGCTGACCAGCCACACTTCCAGATTATTTGCGTTTTATCTTACTACAAGAATATTAGTTCAGGTAGGTAAACAATTAAACATAGCTCGCTAAAATTGATTGTTAAACCTAAAAATACTTAGATTTCCAAACTGTTTTTAATTATTAACGAGGGTTCCGCAATTATAAAAAAAAACTCATTTACGCGTATCCATGTTCGTATCTTAAACAATATAATCACGTGTAACTGGGTATGAATTACAAGTATTTATTTATTCAAATAATTGATAAACTCGCTCCGCTCGGTTAGCTTCTGTGGGTCCACTAAAATTTTAAAAAAGTTATAAATAAAAATTAAGTTTATTCACCTTGTCTCCTAGTGTCCTCTACATTACTTTTTGCACCCCCACTCATCTCTTATAGTTTCACGAGAACCCGTCAGCGTTACATCAGTATGACTACTAAAATTTCATCGATGACTTTATTGCGGGTTCTTAATAAATGTCCTACACCAGAGCGCGTCGTCGTTCCCAGGGGCCAACGTCATACCATCGGGTCTCTTGCCATCATCTCGGATAACTCCAGCAGGCTCCTATGCGTTTATTAAAAGCAACTAGGTTAGTTATAAAATCCTTACAGCTAATGTTAATAGAAAATAATGTTGAAAATTAAAATAGGTAATAAACGAATATCACAGTCCAACCTTTCCGTCCCAAGTTAATCTGATAGTACGTACCAATTGTATTTATTTATTTATTATTTACGTAGGGCGCTGATCAATCTAAAGTTTGTCTAATATAGTACCTGTAAAATAGTGTTTTATTGAACAAGATCGCGCAGTCTAATGAGAGCATTGACGTTTCCGCTGAATCAGATTCAGAAAGCAAACAGTTTGTCTTTAAGTACTTGGAGTTATTATAGTTGATCCATAACTTCAGGCGGTGGTGGCTCTGGAATAAAATAAAATAAAAGGTCAGCGGTTCAAGCCCCGGTATGTACCAATAAGGAATACTTTTCTTACGTACATTTGTCATAGGTCTACAACACCACCGTTCCTCAAAGATCACGTCAAGCCGTTGGTCCCGGTTCAACCTTTGTCGTTTGTTCTAGGGGCTGTGATGTGATAAGTTCAAAAACTGTCATGTCAAATATGTATTTGGACTTAATCTGTTATATGCCTACATAGGATTCTGTAAATAAATAAATAACGAATTCAAATAATAAATATAGTAAGTTTGAGAACCGCGATGCTATACAATGGTATTTTTTTTTAGGAATTCGCGAAATTTCACAGCGACATGTTTTAAACATGAATTGAATATTTGCTTTAAACGTCATGTTTTTATCTCAAACAAATGCGGCTAAATAAACAAAATACTTCGACAACAATGCAGAAAATATGCATAAATATTTAGTTAGGTTTAATATTTACTATATGATGTATTCGAATTAATGTAAAAAGATTTAAAATAAAATATACCTATATTAAGCTTATAAAAATATATTAACTAAATTAAAAATAAAACTAAACTGCATACCTACCGTCTTTCATAATTTACATTCTTGAGATTTCATTTATATGACTAATTATTTATTTATTTACTATATTTATTCTTTATATTATAAATAGTGTATTTATTAACCTTTCATGAATATCTTCAATGTTATATATATATATATATATATATATATATATATATATATATATATATATTTAATTATTGTATTTAGAATTTAATTTAATTTGAAGTTATATAAATTATAGATTTAGTGCAATTGAGACCCCACAATACCGGCCTTCCTAGTGTGGGTCTCCAATAGAAAACATGTACATAGGATTTTATTGGAAATAAACGATTTATTATTATTATTATTATATAAATATTCACATATGAATCTGATGACAGTGTGTCAAGAATACTTGCAGCATTCCCCCGACGCACAGCGATGCTGATTTGTTGTGCGAAAAAACTACCAGTACTCTTGTCACAAGCAGCATTCCCACAGTTCTTTTAAGTTCTTATTGTTCTATATGAATTGATATCCAAATATATTATCTTACATTTTATTGCTTAAAAAACTAATTATAAATAAAACTAAACTAAAAATACCTATGAAATTAAAACTATTCTACAAAATAAACTAAGGGCTTACCACCAGGGAGGGTACTTAAAACGCTCGCCGCATTTCCTCTTGGAATTATAATGGAAATATATTTATATATATTTTATTGCTTAATTATCATTACACCATCTAGTACACAGAGTCCCAGATCTCCACTATAAGAGATGGGGCCTTTCAGAACATGTATCTTAAAAATTTGGCTTACTCTCACCACGCTGGCCAGACGTGTTGACGAGGATCATATATCGATCATAGATCGTATATTTTAATGACAATTTCGAAAGTGTACTTATTTCCCATATGGTACCTTTATGCCGGAGTTCGAATCGTAACCTTTGTAGAAAAATCTCACGCACGTACGAGAGAAATTCCTAGTTCTTATCAAGGTTAAAATCTGATAATATTTTGATGCGTAATTTACCATTTACGAATTGAATTGACTTTAATTTATAGACTATAGTCTAGTCTACAAAATAGTGGTCTAGCTGTTAAAAAGATCGCAAGTTAATTTCGGGTTAAAAACGGGTTCAATCATATAAGGTACCTATATGACGTCATGATTGGAGCATGCCATGTGACCTCACGGTCATTTGAAACAAGTTCGTTTGTTCGATGATACCCAGGGATCACATGACGTCGCTGGGCCTGCTAAATTCTATAGGGCATAGATATTTATTTTATTTTTATTTAAAAACTTTATTGCACTATGTACAAAGGCGGACCTAATGACGTTAGGCATTCTCTGACAGCCAAACCCTTCGGACATTTAGACAGTATAGATAGTAGGTGCAATCATACTAATACATATACAAATACATAAATACGCAATATATAAACGTAAAGTATATTAAAAATAAACAATAATATAAAATAAAACTACTTACATGATGAGGGAAGTAAAATATGACGTTGGTGCAATTGAGGATAGTGAGGAAATGGAAAAGAGACATATTTATATAAAGTACTTTTTGTAATACTAGAACTAGAAACACCTTTAAAATTAAGTAAAGTATCATTACGACTACGGAGTTGTCAGAAACCATGCAGATTTTTTTTTTTTTATAGGACACTCAAGACAAGTGGCAAGCTCGTCTTTATGACCTCACGATGTCTCAAGCGTAGTAAACTCGAGAAATATCACAAATAAATTAAATATTAATTAAATTATGTTAGTTTATTTAATAATACGTCTTATTGTTGTTTCACAAAACCTTACAAGAATTACTAATGGACCTAGTCAGGCGCATCGACGCAATAACGTTACGAATATTATCTGACAACGAATCTATATTACACGGGCGAAGCCGGGTAACACTATTTGTATGTCGTATGTAAATTATTATTAAATCTCGCATGTCATTAATAAAATGTAAGAATTATTGTAATGCACATCTCCAACTCTTGGCAACAACCCAGTTCCCGCATTCTCAGTCAACTTTTGGCGGGAAATTAAACGCTTTTGTGGCATTTCTTTTAATAACTTTATAATGCTTTAAAATAAAATTCTTACACGTTAAATTTAAATACAAATGTGGTAGCCGTGTTGCTAACGCTGACGGGCAGCAGGTTCGAGTCCCGGCATTTAGGGGTTGTGAAAATAATGACATAAATAATAACCGAGATAATATAATTAATAATAAAAAAATATGACAAACTATCCGTATTCGTATATTTCTTATTGGTAGAACCCAGGGACTTGAACCGACCTTAGTAGTATTTGTAAGGAGTCTTTATTTATTTAATTAGGATCACCAACAGAGTACACATTGAATCCAATCCTATCAATAGAAGCAAACAGTGAAAAAACATAAGTGAATGGTACCCCAGTAACAGGTGACCACAACATGTCAAACTACATTCAATTATGATATATTATATGTTTAAGAAATTTAATTAATAATAGTAACAATTTAAAAAAAAAAAATAATGATAACTATGACTAAAAGTATGACTTACAGTTACAGAGTTAAATGATAAAAGTATCTTTTCTTACTACTAAGCCACCACCGCTCCTAATTATTATTATTATTATTATTTTTTTTTATTAATTTCATTCATCATCATTACAGCCCCTAGAACACAGCGTGCTAGACCTCCACTGTTGGAGATGGGCCTTCCAGAATATATATCTGGAGAATTTGGCCTACACTCGCCACGCTGGCCAGACGGCTTGATTAATTTAATTTATCTTAATTATTATTATCGTATTATATCATTTTATTATACACACCTAGACACCAAGCCCTAAATTATTTTATAAAGAGAAGTTTATGGTCCGCTAAAGTCCCGTCCGTCCTTGAACCATCAGGTCTATCACGTAGTGATGGTAAAAGGCCGGATGGTTTGTCTCTTGTACCATCGAGTGAGGGAAGATGTCTTGTTTGGGATGCCACCTGTGTGGATACCTTTACCGCTTGCCACATTTCCTCTACATCAAAAAAGGCCGGTTCGGCTGCTCATACAACCGAATTCAAAAATCACATAAAATATAATGACATTAAAAACAAAGTTATAACTTTGTGGCATTTGGGGTTAAAAAAATGGGGGTATGTTCTCTTGATACCCAGAAATTCGTAAAAGAGTTGGGTAAACGAATTTTTCAAGAGTGTGGCGACCCTAAATGCCATAACTATGTTTATAATATAATCGTCAAAAACCATCAATCCCAATGCCGAAACATCGTCTACAGAAGGTAGCAAAAAGCTACATGTGTATATGTGTTCCTTTACTAAATAAAATGCCTGATTCGTTGAGGGAATTGGATGATGACGAATTTAAAAAACAAATTAAATCAATATTAATAGGTAAAGTATATTATACTATAAATGAAGCACTGGACGATGATAATATATTTGGTATATGAGAATATATATGTTTATTTTAGTTATAGATTGACGACGCCTCTATACAGCCAAATTAATAAAATTATAATTACTTATTACTATTAGTTTTTAATATGACATGTTATTAATAAATTTATTTATATTTTATTTTTCTTATCTAGTTTTAATGACGATGCCCTTGTGGCAGATTTCAATGTTTAATAATATTATTTGACATATTTTAGTGTTGTATACAATATATATATATATATTTATATTAGATTATAGTAGTACCTTGTAGTACTTGACATTTTTATTTTAATATAGTTTGACATTATTAGTTGATTATTTAGCATTCAATATGGCTCTTCCATAATTGTATTGATAGTTTGGGCTGTTTCTGGTCTTCGTCGTGTTGTTTCGTATTAAGCTGTCTGACCATGATTCTGTTATCGTTTACTGTAGGTAACTAATATTAGTTACAGAGTATTATAAATTGACTTAACCAAGTGTTCCAGACGGTCCCTACGGTGATAAATAAATGAAATGAAATGAAATGAAAATAATATAATAATATTTCCCTTATAATTCCAAGAGGAAATGCGGCGAGCATTTTAGGTACCCTTCCTGGTGGTAAGCCCTTAGTTTATTTTGTAGAATAGTTTTAATTTGATTGGTATTTCTAGTTTAGTTTTATTTATAATTAGTTTTTTAATCTATTTTTTTAGTCTATTTTATTTAATATTTAATGTATATCAATTTACTTTCAATAAAATCATGTACTATTAAAATGATACATCGACCACTTTAAACCTCCGTGAAGTAAGCCATAACATACTCAAGATTAATCTTAAGATAAAATCCGAATATAAAATTAAAATACTGCGTAGAATATTACTAAAGTTGTCAGCGTGCTAATAGGATTACCAAGTGATTGATCATTTCAATTGATTTTACATGTGTTTTTAGTATAGGGCTGACAATTCAAGATTTTCTCTTAGTCTCAGGGTAGGGCAGTCTCAGAGTTAAGAAAAAATACTGGCCATTAACAAACAAAGGCCTAGACTTCAAATCGCTCTCTGCGAAGTCGAGGCAGGCCGCGCGCTACAACGCCGCCTCGACCGCGCCTGGACTGATGCGCATTGCCATGTAGGAGCGGTGGTGGTCCAGTTGTTAGAACACTTGTCTTCAACCTGGGGTGTGGACATGTAACATTGAAAAATACACTTTTCACACGTACATTTTTCATTGGTAAATCTATAGTGACTGAGACACGTTAAGCCGTCGGGTTCAACTAATACCGACTGAAAAATATACTTTGAACCCTCGCCATCGTGCCATCATGGCGAACGCAAGCCAAATTCTCTGAAAATATGTTCTAGAACGAACATTTACATCAGTGAAGGTCTAGGACTCTGTATTGGGTTATGATGATGATCTGATAACTGCAATGCAATAAGAATAATAATAATAAATTATTTATTGTATACATTATGACCGCCTCCGTGGTCTAGTGGTAACAAACGTTGCCGTGAACTCGCGAGGTAGTGGGTTCGATTCCCACCGGGGGCAAGTTGTACATTGTATAATTTGTCTCGGTCTGGTCGTTTATTTGTATAATATATATATATATATATTTACAAAAAAATATATAATATGTAGTTTATCAACCATCTAGTTTCCGTAACACAAGCCTCGTAGCTTACCACGGAAACTAGATGGCGCTCTGTGACCTGTCTGGAAATATTTATTTATTTATTTATTATTTAGGTAAATAATGATAATACATAGGCGAGATTATTACCGTTAATGCTTTATCTACCAATTAATATTTGTGACTTAAGAACTGCAATAATTAATATTATTAAAAATAAGTGCAGAAAGTTATAGGAAAATATGTTTTATTGTTATAAATTTATTACCATAAAATACACACTATATACATTTTTATTTATTTATTTAGGTAATTTATACATATATAGGAGAAAATAGTAATACGACAAAGCCAATAATAAGAGTTCGCTGACAGATACAATAAAAGTAAGCAAAGAAATCAATAAAAATAAATTTAAAAATAATAAATACAATAGTACAAGAATTACGAAGCTTATTGCATTACATCAATACAACAGAATAACTACAACAGAAATAAACATACATATATACACACACTCATACACATAGGCATACATAAACTTGAAAATATAAAACTATTCTAATGCCTCAAAGTACTCACCTGCCATCACCCGCCTAATAAGTTGAAGAATATACTAATAATATTTACATATATAAACATAGTATATACTTAGTACTAAAATAAATATTATGACAAACTTGTGTTAAGAGGCGTCACTCGTAAATTTAAGAGTCGAGGCGGCCGGAGTGGCTTGAATCGAGGCGCGCCGCGTAGGTTGCCAGTGAGACCTTTGTTGCACCCAGCACTGTCTTCATTCAATGATTTTGCTTTAAAGGAATAGATTAATCCATCATATTCGTAGTTCTATGTTTAAAGTATTCCTTTATTTACGTTTGTGGCTGAAGAACGAGAAACGGACTGCAGCTATAAATAACTCAAATAAATCAATATCTGCGATTAAAAATGAATGACTTAAATTGAAGACAAAAAACATTTTAACGCGTTGACATTAAAATATAAAATGTCAAATATAAATAATGTTGTCAATTAAATCGATGACGACGAATTGATTTGAGCGTTTAAGTTTTCTAATTTATACAGTGTGTTTTTTATTAACAGCCAGTAGCATGGGCTAAGTTTACAAATGTCAAATAATTAATTTATAAGAAGAATAATAAATACATGGTGTAGGGAAAAAATACCAACATACAGGCAGACATCTGCATGTATTCATGGTATAGCGATTAACTTCGTGTAATTAGATTTAAAGGTGCAGGGTTCGATTCCTGATTGGGACACAATAATTAATTTAATTTATTTGTGATATTTCTCGAGTTTGGTACGCTAGAGACATCGACGAGCTTGCTATTTGTGCCTATAGTAAAGTTGGCTAAATGTGAACTGGATCTTTACAAATGCGTGGTTTCTGATTACCCCGTAATGGATACAATCGTGATGATACTTTACTTTACTTTTCACTGGCTGACGGAATCTTTTTAGGGAAGGAAATGAAACGATACTCACGTGGGCCCAGCTAGCTTTATCTTTCCACTTTTCCTGTCTTTTTATACCTCAATACAGAAATTTGTGTAGAAGTTTTAGATTTTCCAGCCCTTACGCGACAGTCTTAGGGTGAGCTGCACCAAAATAATAATAATATAATAATAATATTTCCAGACAGGTCACAGTGGTAAGCTACGAGGCTTGTATTACGGAAACTAGATGGTTGATAAACTTAATATTATACTTTTTTTTTTATAAATATATACATATTATACATATAAACACCCAGACCGAGACAAATTATACTATGTACAACTTGCCCCCGGTGGGAATCGAACCCACGACCTCCCGAGTTCTTGTCAAAAAATTAAGTTATTGTAATTGTAACGGTTAAAGTTAAAAATGGCGTTTAATGTATCACTTGAATTTTTATGTAATATATTCAAAGACCATAATACATTGTCAATTGATTTGTTATACGAAATGTTGAAAATGCTATAAAACGAACGCGGCTAAAAATACATTGTGAATAGCATGTGTAAAAAAAAAACAAAAAAAAAAAAACACCATGTTGATAATTGAAATAAAAACAGTGAGTGGGGTTATCTATCTACCATAGATTTGTTTGCTTCAACTTAAAAGGAAATATGGAGGCGATATGTTTTATATAAAAAATATGGAAATAATTTTATGTTAAGACATCTATTAAACTTATTTAAGCCGTTTTTCTTTTGATAGAATTTATAAACGGTAGATAAGTAACCGGTTTTAAGCATTAACCAAAAAACTGTGTTCTTTTTAAAGTATCATTTTGACATAAATAATTGAAAGAAGACAAACGTTTTTAAGCAGTGCATCCAGTAATGTCGTATGGTGTAGAATCGTGGACGCCGACGGTGGGTCTGGTCCACAAGTTCAAAGTCGCTCAGCGAGCTATAAGGATTTATTTAAAGGATAAAGTCAGAAACGTTGACATCCGTAAGAGAACCAAAGTTCTCGACATAGCATTCAAAGTTAGCAAGCTGAAGTGCCAACGGGCTGGATACGTCTGTCGCATAGTAGACGGCTTCGCGAGTGGAGATCACGTACTGGAAGATGCAGAGTGCGACAATCCCACGCCAGATAATAATAATAATAATAAAATCCTTTATTGCATACAAAATATCAAATATAAAAAGATGTACATAGGCGAGCGTATTCTCTACCAGCTAACCTTTGGGAGAGTGAGAGAATGGATATTATGGGTGCAGAGTAGGAAAAACAAAATGATATATATATAAAAAATAAAAATAAGAGAAAAATTTTAATAATTAATAAACTATGGGATAAATAGGATCATAATATACTTACTAATAAATACAATAAAATGCATATTATATAATACTAATAAAATAATATATGCCAAGGTGAGGAGATTAAGTTAAATTTTGTTTTCCAAGACAGTGAGAAAATATAAGTTTTTTGAATATATTTAGATATTGCGCCTGTCCATCGATGTATATAGATAGGCCCTCACTGATATAAAAACGTTCCCGTAAAACCAATCGAAGTCATGTAGCTGCACCAACAGTCGCGAGATAGCAAGCGTCGAGAGCGCCTAATATTAATATTTATATCGAGTAAAACTAGTCTTTTTGTATGCATTGTGATATAATTTCCGATGAATAAAAATAAAGCATGTGGCATTATCCTTGCTTGAGAATTGCCCCTCAAAGTTGGTAGGTACACAAAGCAAGCGGCACGTTTTTAAGAGTGCGTTTTGTATTGAATAGGCTTATCTATATACATCGATGTGCCTGTCGAATAGTTAATGGCAGCCTGTTCCATTGACGAGCTGCAGACACGGTGAGAGAATCTGAATATCTGCTAGAGGAGTGACGAGGGATTGAAAGTTGGTTGTTGTGCGAAGAACGAAGAGGACAAGTATGAGAGTCGCACAGATATTCGAAACGATGGGCATACGACATGAAGAAGGTCGCTTGTGAGGGATGGATGAGGGTGGCAGAAGATCGTGTGAAGTCGTGCCTCCGTGCTCTAGCGGTTAAGGCTAGGTTTAAATTTAGAGTCTAGGACTTTGTGTTCTTTGGGATCTAATGATGATGATAAAATATAAAAGGGTTATAAAACTCGTAGTGTTTGTGGGCGCGATGGTGGCTCGGATGTAAGAACGCGTTCCTTAAATCCTACAAAGGTCGGTTCAAACCCACCCGGCTTAAGTTTTTTAAGTTTATTTAAATTTACAACAACATTGTTTCCGTGCCTCGGAGAGCACGTTAAGCCGTCGGTCCCGGTTCCACTAATACCAACGTGGAATCGTTAATAAATTGTCAATAAAAATTAACATCATATCCTCGCCAAGCCGTCTGGACAGCGTGGCGAATGTAGGCCAAATTCTCCAAGTATATATGAACAGTGGAGGTCTAGGACGCTGTGTTCTGGGGGTTGTAATGATAAAACTCGTAGTTGACGACAAGTCATGATTTGGTCCTGTTCGATTTATCTACTACTACCTACTAATGTATTCGAATCCGAATAGATCGATTGAAACCAGTTTAATTTGTTACGTGCATAGACAAAACCATAGTGACTTGTGCAACAATAAAACAATCTGATTATAATATGTCAAAACGGTAGCGATTAGGCCGTGAATTCCTTTCTTTAAAAGTATAAATTTATTAATTAATTTAATTCATAACTAGGTTTATAAAATAGAAAATTAAATTAAATATAAACTAAACCATAAATAAAAAAATATAAACTATAAATACAAAATATCCTCTAGAGACGACTCTTTAGGGACAATCCCAAGGAGACTGGCAACATCCCCCTCTGTGGTGTAGTGAGGTTAATAATAATACGTTGGCAGAAATAATTTCTAGCTTTCCCGTCTCCAGACATTTCCGTTAGCCGTTTGGACAATTCCTGGGCCAGACGCTTGGCTGAGGGCCCCATAGGCCTATCGTCTCGACCCCAAACGGCGCAATTTCGTAACCTGTACCGAGGTGGTCGTATTTTTGAAGCTTGAGATTCTCAGCAGAAACTGCCGCCAAATGTGAGATGTGTCTACACAGTCGCATCCCAAACCATTGTTATTCACGAGTATAGATAGTCCTTAAACATTTCCCTCGAAACTAATCTAAATCAAAAAAGGTCTATTAGTTCGTAGTCGCACCTGATTAGTCGATTCGTATGTACATTATATGCCTCCAACGTTACCTATAGCTCGTTTTTAGACTACGTTTTGTATTGAATATACCTCTTTATTCCGACCTATGCAGTAAAATGTTACCTTTGTAACTGCTGCTATTTTCAAGGTATCCATGACAACATATACGAGTACGTTGGTACGATATCAATAAGTAAGTAGTACTTGTATTGAACGTGCGTGAACGATGCCCTCTAATAAAGGATACACATTAATAAATATTTGTATTAATTGTATGTAATTTTTTCAGTAATACTGTTATTTTTTAATCAAAGTCTTAAGAAAAAAAGCTAAACAAACTAAAATCTAAGACCAGAGCTCAGTTGAGACATGACCACGATAGCTTAATTTATGTAAACTTTAATAGTTATTGTTAAGCAGATTGTAGCACATTGGGGACGACCAAAAAAAAGTAACTTTTGGTCGAGCTGAATCTCTGCCAGGGAGGCTGGGGCGTACCTCAACAAATAACTTGTGTTTTTTTTCGAAAGAATCAGTATACAAATGCGAGAAAACTGGGTTTAATTATGTAAAAAAAATAACTTTAATAGTTTACGGGGGGGGAGGTGGTCGAGCCAAATCTCATAAAGTCACAAAGGGGGAAAAAGGAAGAAAGAAGGGAAGAGCGCAAAATCACCACACTTAAAAAAATTACAAACATGTTGTAAAGAAATAAAAGAATACATTTGGGGGGTCCTTGAAAATATACGTATTTGGTTAGGTGTCTTTTACAATGCCGACGACTTGTGATATGTTTTTTTTTATAAACTCTATATTTTATTATCGGATTACAATCGATTAGCTATTTTGTAATTTAAATTAATATTACATTCCGATTTACATCTTAAACAGTTTAGGTTTTTTGTACTCAATAAAAGAAATACAATAATGGCAGAGACATTTAATATTCAAAATTCAATTTAAAAAATGTGTGAAATGTGTAGATTGCTTATTCTAATTACAGTTGTAATTAGAATTGTATGGGCATACAATATGCTTATTCAATTAAATTCAAATATTTTAATTATCTTCCTAACTATCTATAAATAAACATTACCTAACTTTCCACCAGTACTGCAGTCCAGTGTTGCGCAATAGGCCCCTCTAGACTGCCTGTGACCACCCTCAGGATGCTATTGGGACTCCTCCACACCCGCGCCATCAGGGATGATACTCTCTTACGCATGACGATGGGGAAGCCATCCGTTCGCATCTCAGCGAACATCCCGGAGGCACTACAGAATCTCGGTCTGTCTGTCTGTAAACACTAGCCATAAGCTAAGTTCCATGCAATGCTAAGTAGACACGTTGGTTTCTGACCCGCAACGAATATGATCGTGATGATACTTTACTTTTTTTTTCACTTTTGTCACCTGTAGGCCAAAAACAGATTTATATACATATAGTATGAAAATGTTATTATTGTCTCTCTTACTGCTCTATCTTACTCGTTGAATAATACCTAAAATTTTGATTTACCTCCAGTTTCCCAAATCTTTCAGACTTACCCTTAGTATCTTAACTTGAATGCACGTGATTGTCTTCTAAAAAGTGACAGGTACGTACATAACGTAACGAACCTAGCTATTCTTAGTTGCTACACCCTGGCGAAGTCCGAAATATTGACATTTGTCATAAATAAAAATAAAATAAAATAAATCCATAGCCTAAAAATTAGTAAGTTGGACCGATGGACAAGACGGGTTGTGGAATGAAGACCGTGTACAGGAAGCCGCAGAGTGGGACCTTGTTGGATGAGGGTGGCAGAAGATCGTGTGAAATGGCGAGCCTTGGCCTCAATGTAGGCCTCCCACATCCAGCAGTAGAGAGACACAGGCCTAGGATGATGATGATTCTCTTGGTAGAGTGGTCGACCAATAATTAAGTATCAGTGGCACGCTTAATAACCCGTCGCCACCCTTAAAGTAGTAGGGAATAATCCACCGCAGCCTTAACCTAGTCAGTCACTCCTCTCGACATTTATTTATTTAAAATTTGGAATACAAACAGAGATCATGGCTAAAATTTGTATAGAAACATTTAAAATAAACAATATGTGAGCCAGACTCCATAAACAGTACTCACTAAGTACAGAAAGTTGCCCTTAAAATTATTTCTTTACCTTACTACGGTACTTCAGGCCCCATAACTTTTCTTCTCCACAATTTTTCTGGTGTAAAATATTTTTTTGCAGGACCCTAAGATTCTAACGATTAAAACAAGACCATTAGCAGACCGGTCCCATGGATAGATTTTGAGCTACCGGTAGTTTTAGTAAAACATTCACAAAAAGTCAAATAAAAAATAAAAATAAATTAAAAAAAAACCTTGAGGCCAAGGTCAATATATTGGGCGGGGATAGGTAGCAGACTATCCCTAGTTTCTACCCTAGGCGTATGTACAGCTCCCTTCCAAACACCCTGTATATAAGATATTTAAGGCGATTAAAAAAATAAAATAACTTACACAATTAATTAAACTTACACTAGTGAAAAAAAAAGCTAAAGTTTAAATAAAATTAAATAACTAACTAAAAATAATAATAGATCATATAGGTTATATAAAAACTAAAAAGTGGCCTGGATCAAATAACAGAAAGCAAGAAGAAAATAGTTAAAAATAGTTAAACTGCAATGATATATATAAAAGAAAAACATTAGAGTGTTTGCAATATGGAACATATGCTTGATTTGAAGGCTTTTCTTGAGCCAAAGAATAGATCGGCATCACACAATAAATCATTAAATGTATTTAAACAACAGGTAAAATGGTCGTCGCCGTAGTCTTAAGGCCCGTTTTGGTGTAAAATAGGATTTTTTTTCGATAATTTTGGGGCAGTTATAATATCCTCGACAAAGATTTCGTAATTTCTCTAGACTACCAGGCTTAATGGATGTTTCTCCACGCCGAAGTGTCCGAAGAAAGTGAGAGTGCGTTATTAATAGTCAAGGAAGGGTAGAAAATTCTCAACACCAGATCGCTAAAGCATTCGTTTTTTTAGCGTAGCTTATAGCTAATGTAGTAAGCAAGTATGTTTTGCCATCAGATGGGCGCCAAGTTACATTCAACATTGTTAAAATTTATAGCTTTATAAAAGTTTAATTGTCATTGAATTATATGCAAAGTACTGGTCATATGCCTACAACGAATTCAACGAGTTGCAATTAACTTTAGCTTCCGATTTTTTCCCACATATTAAACAAGTTTGTTGAGCAAGCTTATTCACTTTTACACGTTCGGTTTGATCAGTGTTAGGTATTACACGTTTACAAATATTTATACCTACTCGTATGTACATAAACTTTAGTGGTCTTCGTCCTATTTTCATTCTTCCTTCATCATCACAGCTTATAGAATACAGAGTCCTAAACCACCACTGGTGAAAATAAGCCTTCCAGAACTGTGAGGGTATATTGTCAACATTACTGACAATGACAATATTAACGTTTCTAGAAGTTGGTATTTGTCGAACCGGAGACGACGCCTTAACGTGCACTTCGAGGCACGGCAACGGTAGTGTTGTAAATTAAATGCTCATAAGAAAAGTGTATTTCTCATTGGTATACTCGTATGCCTGTTCGATTGCTTCCTTATATGTCTTAAATTCTAGAACGTAAATAGTCAGAATCGGTTTCCTAAATTCACATGACTTTTCAGTCTGGTTTTTCTATTTTATATGACCCACCATTTCATAATAACAGTGAAAATAGACTGGTCTCGGGTATAATTTTAATTGCTTCTACTATTGCTTTCTTGATTCTGTCCGAAAAAAAAAATCTTTGATTAAATAAATTAAATAATAATTCACAGGAAATATTCGGTTTAGCAAATTATAATCAAAGTACAAGAACGATCTCATCCTTAAAGTTAATTAAAAATGGCCTAGGCCCGGTTCTAAATATTAATTCAATGGTAACAGTACCTATTATGTCACCCAAATGGATTTATCTCATTCGCTAACGGAACAATAAAACTAGTCCACATTTTTTGCAACTACAAAAATACAATTTTATTGCCACAATAAATATTTGATATCCGGTTAAAAAACGTCAAATTTATCATTATTAAAGCCGTCATTATGTTGTGCATAATAATGATTAATTATCGCATATTTGGTTTTTTTTTTTCGATTAAATTATTGATCATTTAAAATCGGTTGTATTTTAATAACTTCATTAAACCGTAAGACCGGTAGCTATTTTTTATATAAATTAATCGGTTTCGCATTCTTATGCGGTTAAATTATGACGTTATTTAGAGCTGTAAAGTTTTATAAAAACTTAATACTTACCTATAATACCTACCTTAATTTTTGTTGACAACAACGATAAAAGTAAAGTATCATCACGACCGTTTCCTTTTCGGGGTATTTAGAAACCACGCTTATCAAGAAGCGGATTCACATTTAGCCAACTTTACTATAGGCCAATCATGACAAGTGGCAAGCTCGTCGATGTCTCTAGCGTACCTACCAAACTGGGGAAATATTATATAAAAAAATCGTTTATTTATTTATTTAAAGATAAAAATATTATTGTGTTCCGACCAGAAATCGAACCCTACAAGTCTAAATCCACGGACTTTACCGCTAGACCACGAAGTCAGACAACATCGTATAAATGTTTTTTTTTGGTAGTTGCACATAATCAATTATTAATTGAAATGATTAAACCTACTTAAAAGTATAAAAATACAATAAATATAACTAAACCTAATAAAAAATAAACTATAAGTAAAAAATGTCTTTTAGAGACGACCCTTTAGGGGTAAACCCAAGAAGACTGGCAACATTTCCCCTCTGTTTAGCGAGGCTAATACGTTGACAAAAATAATTGCCAGCTTTCCTGTCTCCACTTTTCCGTTAGCCGTTTAGACAACTCCTTGGCCAGACGCTTGGCTAAGTGTCCCCATGGGCCCATCGCTTATTTATTGTCTTATACAAAATCACAGCATTAGTTTAAGACATATTTGGCGATAAGAACTTTGTTGGGATTTTAATTATGTAGGAGTATTATGTATTTTGGAGCAGTGCAGTGGTGGCTCGGTTGTAAGAACGCCTTTCTTAACATTGTAAAGAGGTAGGTTCGAATCCCGGCATAAGAAAAATACTTTTATTAAGTACATTTGTCATAGATTTACAGCACCACCGTGCAACTAATACCAACTTGTGGAATTAAAAAAAAAAGGCATCAGACCCGCCAACACGTCTGCCCAGCGTGGGGAGTGTAGGCTAAATTCTCCGGAAAATTCCAAAGGCCCATCTCCAACAGTGAAGGTCTAGGACTCTATGTTTTAGGAGTTGTGATGATGATATGTAATTTGATTTCCTAGAAAGTAAAAGACTATATTACTCCAAAAAAAAAAATAATAATATTTCTATAACCCTCTCTATAAAATAAACCCTCTTAACTTTTTTCACTGTATATCATTAAATAAAATTACGGTCTAGATATTTTGTATAAGTCAATTGCACAACCCTACCAATATTTATTACAAGTTAAATGAACTTTAGCGAGTTGACCTTTTGCTATAGAAATCACAGCTCGACCGACAAGCAACAATGATGTTACACTATTTTAGTCTTTAACCCTTTGCAATAAGGATGATATTATTTCTTATTTTTAAAAATTTGACATTGACAAGTCAGCTATAAAAGTCCTACGTGACATTTTTTTCCAACATGTTTGATTGATTTAGTCTGAGCGTGTTCTACAGGCTATACTATGGGTGAGTACTCTGAAGAGCTCTAAACTAAAGGAATTAGTCCTTCCTCTCCTTTCCGCAACCGAACTACACGCACAGGTCAGAATATCACCTGCATACCGTAGTCACCATCCCTTCGCGTACGTATAAATTTGGGGACTCATACATCTGTCGCAAAAAACTCATACGTCTGTTTTTCCACTTTCCTATAACCTGAAATCCTTTAAGCGAAGTTTGAAAAGGCATCTAGTCAAGCCGGCATAGTGTTACGGACTGATGTCTGTCATGAGTGTCGGATTCCAGTTGCTAACATTCATGGACCTTGCGCGCCACTTACCATCAGGTAGCCGCATACAAATATAATATATATATATATATATATAAATAAATAAATAAAATAAATAAATATTTCCAGACAGATCACACAGCGCCATCTAGTTTCCGTGGTAAGCTACAAGGCTTGTGTTACGGAAACTAGATGGTTGATAAACTACATATTATACTTTTTTTTTGTAAATATGTTTTCGTATATTAGTGTATTTGTTTGTGGATACAAATATTCATTAGTAGTTTGTTGTGTAGTGTTTATATGTTACTCTGTATGTTGTTTTAATCTTTATCATCGCATAGGTTATTTGTTTTTTGTGTTTTCTATTTGTTGTTGGATATTGTAAATAGTTTTCCTTAAATAAATAAATACATCTGCTGCGCTCGTGTCCATATAAAACTTCTTCACCTCTCCGCTTATACCGTATCATCCGATGCGTGAAAATAACGTAATATTATTGGCTGTTAATGAGACATTTTTTGTATCTTCTTCTATTTGGTGGATTCAAGCCCAATCACAGCTCAGCTGCGATAGTAAAAAAATTTTTTTTTACTTCTTATTTAACTAGTAATCAAATACGTTGCCTGATATCTAGTTCCTACAGTATGCAATCGTTTTGGAACTCCGTCCAGGTTGTTCCTCTATATTAGGTATGTACCTATGTTCAAGCAAATCACAATCACGTTTCATGGATAGGTTTCTAAAGCACAATTATCCAGTACTTTTCTTTGTATCGATATCTGTGTATGATCTTTTTTCCCCCAGTTACTAAAATAGAAACGAGTCCAGAAATAATCCATCAATAACACTACTTCATGTAGCGATAATGTGTTCAAAGAGATTCCTATTTATACAGCGTGTCAAAAATACTTTAAATATATGCATAGGCATAAACTTCACCAAACACGCATACAAAATTTTAAATCCATATAAAAAAATATTCGCAGTGTATGCGTCACGCTTCTACTCAAAAATTGCTCGACTGATTAAAATAATATTCGTTTTCTTCGCCTTGGTATAGCATAAAAAATTTGGATAAACCCAATGGAACGGTCGATAAATTGAAAAAAAAAGAAAAAATTGTGTTTTTTTATGGGAATTGCGACTATGACAATTTAACCAGATATTTTGGCGATAGCCTGTTACAATCAAATAGATTTTAGATGGTGTTCACAGAGTCATATAGTTACATAAACAAACATTATGAAAATGATAAATTATAGTGACATATGTATGTATCATCATTACAACCGACCGTAGGTTCTTGCGAACTGACCAACTAAAAGGCCAAATTTATTTATTTATTTATTTAAAATCTTTATTGTAATTTACAATCGGCGAACATAATGCCGTAAGGCATTCTCTGACCGTTGACCGTTGGTACAAATGAGATTTCTTCATTAGATCGAGGACAGTGACATGATATTAAGAAATTATTATAAATTCAAATTCAATTTTTTTTTTTCAAATTCAAAATCGTTTATTGCACAGAATACAGGTAGATATTCATAATACAATTTTACAGTTCAGTTTTACAGTTTGGTAGGCATAATGGTATGCAAATAATAGTACATGTCAATTACAAATACATTTTTATTCGAAGAAAATAAGGTACAATGATTTAAAAAAATAATTACATATTAATTAAACTAAAAACTTACATCTTAAAACATAAATTACTATTAATAAAAATAAACCTAATTAATAAATAAAAATATAACTAAAAACTAAAATGAAGAAAAAACTAAATAAAAAATATTATAAATAATAAATTTGCTCCAAATCGCAAAATAAATTATATTTGTCAACACTTATAATGTAAAAATTCTTGGATACTATAAAAACATTGTTCTTTTAACCATTTATTTAACAGCTTCTTAAATTTAATTATTGATGTCAATTGTTTTAATTCTATAGGCAAACCGTTAAATATTTTGATACACATTTGGTGACTATTTTTAGAAACAATGGTAAGTTTTGTAGGTTTCCATAAATTGTATCTATATTGAGTCCGAACATTTGTTCGCCCGTCCTCGTTAACAGACCGAAAAAGACTCGGGTAGTTTTTAATAAACATACATGCGTCTAAAATAATTAAACTATAAGCATAATAAGCCCGTCATAGTGATAAGCTCGTCGAATAGAAACATTTGGAGCATTCAGCAAGCTTCCACAACGTCTTGTCGATTTTCGCGATTTTATAAAAAAAAAAAAAGAATCGCTACAATTTTACAAAAAATAACAGATATAAATAGGTATGTATATAAGCTTTTATTATACAATATAAGAAAGTATTACGTACTTGGTGTGGCCATAAATAGGTGGCCAGCTCAGCATATACCAAGCCAAGGCTCCAGCACTGATGTACAGCTTTATATTGGGTGACGTACAATACCATTTACTACCGAGTATTAGAAAGAAAAACAATCCTAACAACTCATGGTTATCGAACAGACACATTTTTTTTACAATTAAAACATAAAAGAAAAATATATAAACTATTTTAGTAAAATAAAAATAATAATAATAAAATATAAATAGGTATATGTATACATGTATGTTTCTGTTTTAACAACATCAATTATTTTATGTTGGTGATTTATAGATATTAAAAATGCGGAATGGATGTCAGAAAGCTCATAAAACGATGATTTTGCATGTAAATTTTTAGAGCGTATAAATAATGAGTTCTTTGATTTATTTACGTAAAAAAATAGTTTGTAAAACTAGCACGAAAACTAAATGCAAGCCCACCTCGATCCTTGGCGCCACATCAGACTGGAAAATTCTCATGGATACATTTGAACACCATTATAGGATCCCAGATGAACTAGCTGTATCAGCCTATAGGCCAGACATCTTAGTGTTTTCTCGGAACTTGAAAAAAGTTATCCTTATTGAACTTACCGTTCCGTGGGAATCAAATATTCCAAAAGACCACAACAAGAAGTCGAATAAATATTACGATCTCACAGAAGAAATGATCAGGAACGGGTTCAAGACTCAGCTTTACGCAGTGGAAGTTGGTGCAAGAGGAGTTCCAGCCAAATCTTTGCATCACTTACTGAAAGAATTGGGCCTAAGCAGGTCTGCCGTCAATACATTTATGGAACGAGCTTCCAAGACGGCATTAACAGAATCATACAGTATTTGGTTGGGTAGGGAGAGAAGTAGAATGGTGGATGGTAAGCGTATTATCTCGCAATAAAGTAAAAAAGGGAGGCCTCCTTTTCTTAAACCAGCCTATTGTCGGTCGCAAGCCCAAAACACCATTCTTCTCATCTCTTACCCACACACGATGGACCCGGCACCCGCACGGTGAATCCATGGAATGCTTAGAAATTTGTCTTCTCTCTTTATTGTAGAACAGAAAATAAAGAAATATCCCTAACTTTAAACCATGCTCATATAAGTTCATAAGTAAAGTATCATCACGACCGTTTTCCTTTTGGAGTGGTCAGAAACCACGCTTTTAAATAAGCGGATTCACATTTAGCCAACTTTACTATAGGCCAAAAATGACAAGTGGCAAGCTCGTCGATGTCTCCAGCGTACCAAACTCGAGAAATATTACAAACAAATTAAATATTAATTAAATTTATTTATTTACATTTTTGTGTCTCGACCGGGAATCGAACCCGGTACCTCAGAGTCTAAATCCACGGACTTAACCGCTAGACCACGGAGACAGTTATATATATAAGATCATAATGACTTATATCCGTTGCTTGTGCTCCTTATTTAAAAAAGTTAAAAAGTTCCGGCTCGTCTAGTATCAGGTGGATGCGAGGTCACAAGTCGTCATAATCATCTTCTTCTTTGTGCCTTTTCAACTCTGGGTATCGTTTTAAGTGATCTTCTGCTATCATCCAACCCTTATGGAGGTCATCCGTTTGCTCCATCGCTCATCGGTTCTGCGACAGACGTGTCCGGCTCTTCCCACTTCTGCTTGCTAATGTCGCATGACTATAACATTAGTTTCATATCGTTCTTCTTAGTCGTTACACTCTTGGAAGAGTGCTCGTCATTACAGGCTTAGTCCACTCCTCGTGGACTGCAGCCTTTCTGGCGCACCTCATAGGAGATCGCTAAGCTGCTAATTTCTGCTAACAGCTTACTCCTTGGACCACTTCGCTGCTTAGTCTTCCACCAACAGGAGTAGAATCATTCAAAATAATTTAAATTATGACGTGTCACTAATGTCTGTAATATATTTACGTCAATAAAGATGTTTTGACTTTGACTTTGATCTATTACGCATCCTCTTGCCATTGACTTTCGCCTCTGAACTACCAGGCGCTGGATGGCTGCTTTTCCATGCCGCGACATATTTCCGAAGAAATTCAAAGTCAAAAAAATATCTTTATTCACGTAAATCTATTACAGGCATTTGTGATACGTCATTTTATTTATTTATTTATTTACTATATGTACACAAACAGATCACAATCTAATATACAGTTCACATTTTACAGCAATTTCTTAAGTTCTAGATTGCAATCCAAAAGCAGTGTACACAGCATGCTAATTGAAATTTATCCATGACATTGTCATTTCAATTAAATGATTTCATTTCAGTGAAATATGGCAAAAGGAAAATAATAATAAAAAAATGGTATGTCAAATAAAAATAATAAAGTAGTAAATCAATGATAAAATAAAAAAAAGCAATAAAAATTTAAAATAGAAATAATTAAAATAATATATCAATATATAAAATAAAATCCAGAACAGACAGAACAAATATTAAGAAACAATCAAAACATCAGCATCAACATCATTAATTAAATTATTTTGATGACGTGTCACAAATGCTAGTGGAAGATAGGTGGTCCAATTAAGCTGTTAGCAGAAGACCAGCAGCTTAGCAGATTTGAGTGACCTGTTAATGTTAAAACTAAACGGACAATGCGTTAAGGAAAGGCATTGGCTTATTCCCAGTTCTTCCGAGATGGTTCCAAAATTCAAGTCCACAAAACGACATTCTCCGCCAACACCACGTTTCAAGAACCATTATAGAAATGATTAACTATAAAAATAGTAGAGTTTTAAGTAACCTTAAGTAAATAATTTATTTGCCAGAAACATGGTAGTCCCTGTAGGATATAAATTGTTATTTATTTATATCACATTCTTCGCTATTTCTAACATACAAAAACCTACATATTTAATAACATTACTTTGGCGAGCTTAGTGTCTAGATCAGAGGTTCCCAAATTTTCTTTGCCACCCAACCCTAATTGATTATACTTTTCCTAAAGGAACCCTAGCAGCTAGGGCCTAGCTAATTCGATGACAAAAAAATATTACCTTGTTATTTGTATATTTTCATGATTGATTTGAAAATAAAGAACAAATATACATGAAAAACAATTATATGTATTATAAAACATTTGTGAAATAATAAAATACAATGTAACTAGGCAAGTGACGAGTACCTAGATGATTTTATGAATTTAATGAGTAGAATGAAATGTTTCCATGTATTTTCTTAAAATAGTACTAAAATTGGGCTTAATGTCTGACAGTTGAATGCGAAATTCTGGAGCTGCTTTTTTCGACGAATGTTTTGTTAATTTTTGGACGGAACGCGGAACCCTTGTGGCTCTTCCACGGAACCCCAGGGTTCCGCGGACCACCTTTCGGGAATCATTGGTCTAGATATTCATTTGTCGAATAAGAACATTTAACAACCAGCATTTGTTTGACTCTTAATTTAAACAGTATTAGTGGCAGCTCCCTTATAGTAACAGCAAGCTTATTAAATATTTATGTTGCCATTGCTTAACAATTGCCAAAGTGACAAGCTTACTAACAATGACGTAGCGTGTATCAAAATGTTGATTATGAATTACTTTAATCATCTATCTGCCGTAAGTTAGTTGACTTCTTCCAAACTTTTAAAAGCTTGTTTTTAAATTAACAGAGATTTTTTGTATTTTTGGCAATTTGTCAGTAAGGTGTGACTTGACGTACTGCGCCTACGCATTTTAACCACCGTCTAACAATGAATGAAATTAAATATACTTCTAATTAGTACTGTCAAAACATGCGTCATGCACAGCGTTGTTAGGCATATTTTAAGCAGGCACTAGGCATAGTTACCGGCAGATAATAAGAGCGCTGGCAAGAAATTGCGCAGAAATTGAATTTTGGTTCCTGAACCTTCTACTTAAAGAATACATTCGTGGACACATGTATTGTGGCTTTTGTAACATTAGGGACCCTTAGACAAGCGTCTGGATAAGAAAGAAAATCTGGAGACAAGAAAAATGCCTCCGTGATCTAGGGATTAAATCCGTAGATTCAGACGATTGGATTTCCGGTCGGGACACTTTTTTTTTTTTCTGAAGTTTTGTAGGATAAAGACATCGACGAGCTTGCCAGTTGTCATGATGGGCCTGTAGTAATGTTGGCTAAATGTAAACCCGCTTCTTTAATAAAAAAAACACTTGGTTTCTGACCACCCCAAAATGAATACGTTCGGCTTTAACATATGCTGAGCTGACCACCTATTTATAGTTTTGGTATACAGAATAGGCTTATTTATACATTAAGATTTATTACTTATATATTTTTGTAACTATTTTATTTTTTTATTTACCACTTCAATGTACAATGATATAGCCAACCATTGGTACAACTTTAAACACTTAACTGAAAAGTAGGTGTACACATATTAAAATAGAAATTATGAGTAATATTTTATAACTATATATAAATATATAACATACATAAATGATAATTAAATAAACATTGATATATATTAATAATATACTTACAACCGTTGAGATAAGAAATAAGAATAAACCATTCTTTTGAATGCTAATATAGTAATTGCTTGTCTGACTTCATACTTTTAAATATATTGAAGTAATATACAAACAGTATAAAATAATTACAATATAAATTAAAACTACTTAAAAGTAAAAATTAAAATAAATATAAACTAAAACTAAATTTAAAAAAAATGTCCTCTAGAGACGACCCTTCAGTGATAGTCCCAACATCAACATTTCCCCTCTGTATTGCTAAGCTAATACGTTGGCAGAAATAATTGCCAGCTTTCCTGTCTCCAGACTTTTCCGTTAGTCGTTTGGCCAGACGCTTGGCTGAGTGTCCCCATGGGCCCATCGTCTCGACCCCAAACGGCGCAAATTCGTAACCTGTACTGAGGTTGGCGTATTTGCGCAGCTTGAGGTTCTCAGCAGAAACCGCCGCACATCTTATATTATGTCTATTTTAATTGTTGCAATAAAAAAAAACTAATACAGCTTGGTCTATCTACAAAATAAATTTGTTTCAAATCACACAACATATACACACTACATTCTTATGTACACTACTTGCCCCAACACACATGACTATATATACTATTACACATATACTATTTACATTATATATATATAAACTAAAACAAATTGTCAGTAGCGAGTGCATCGTAAATAATCAAGTAAAAAAAAAAACAATAATAATCATCTAACTAATAACTTTATAGACAGCAAGAGTTTGTGGATACAAATAGGCATGCAAGTACAAATCGAATTTTCTTTAGTAGAAATATTGGTCAAATTTTTTAAATTTAATTTGATGTTAGGTTCGGCTCAATTTTAATTTAAGTGCTGTCTATAAAATAAAAATCATTTTGGCTAATGTATAACAAAATTCCTATCTCGTCAAATATGTATTAATTTAATGCTGTGATTTTGTAAAACCAATAAATAAAAAATAATAAAAAAAAGTATATTCTTTCTTTTTTTCTTTCTTTCTTTTAGATCCAGTATTAACAAAAATGAAATCTAAAGTCTTGTTGCACCAACATAGAATTAATAAGGTTAAACGAAACATAAAATGTTTACAAACATTTTGTAAAAGTTCTTTTACGATGCAATCAAACGAAAAGTGCTAACAAAAAAATTCTTCGCGCGTATTTTTAAAACATAAGGAAGGGAAATAAAATTTAGCCACTTTTAAGTAATGGTAGCTATTATCGACCCACACAAAATAATCATCGCGTGAAAGCATCTATTATCGCGGTATTGAAAATAAAGTATTTTTATTTATATTATATATTTATTTATACTAGCACGGCATGTGATCCAGCGCCCACTTGATGGTAAGTGACGCGAAAAGTCCATGAATGACTGACGGCATGACGGCAATTCGAGCCTGATCCCTAAACGTGTGGATAAACTTTACTGGGTTTATCGGCACGAACAATGGATACTTCCCCGCCCCGGCAAACTGGGTTAAATACCAACAGTCTGCCTACCACCCATTTGTTGTTCTCGTTAAAAATATGTGCCATTTGCAATGATGTCAAATGCCAATTCAATTTCATATATTCAATTCACACCGCTTGAAACAAAATATACTTTTGACTTAGACTATATTATTTAAGTGTAATCACAACCGTATCCTTTTCAGGGTGGTCTCTGCCACGCTGTTTAAATAAGTGGATTCACATTCTGCCAATTTTACATTTTTTTTATTACAATTACAATTTTACATCATGACAAATGGCAAGCTAGCGTACCAGACTCGAGAAATATCAAAGTAAATAAATTATTGTGTCCCAACTCGGTTCGAACCTGGTGGTTAGGCCTACGGCTTTAACCGATAGACCACAAATACTAATATATTATAATATATATAATACACCATTCTTCTCATCTCCTACCCACACACGATGGACCCGGCACCCGCACGGTGAATCCATGGAATGCTTAGAAATTTGTCTCCGTCCTCTCTATTATTTTTTATGATTAACAAAAATTTTATTTAAATATACCACGGTATTAGGTACCCTTACATTTTTGAGTGGGTCGATAATAGCTGCTAAGAATTTTATGCGCTGATTGAGTAAGTGGGCTCATCACTTTCAGTCAGTTAGTCAAAGGTATCTGATTCCAGTTGTTAAGATTCATGGACCTCGCGCACCACTTACCATCAGGTAGGCACAAGCTCACATGCTAGACAAATTGCTAATATCTCCATAGTCAATAAAAATAGTATTTTTAATATACCTCGGTATTAGGTGCATTTATACATTTTTAATGGGTCGATAATAGGTACGTTACTATAACTTTTTTAAATTACAACAATGAGTGCTAAGAATTTTATGCGCTGATTGAGTAAGTGGGTTCATCACTTTCTTCTTGGCAGTCGTCCAGAACAATTCGATACTTGATATTTTTTTTATAATTCCTTACTTGTAACATTGTAATATTTCGACTAGATGTTTGACCTGGTGTTGCCAATCTAATATATTGGTACTATAGTACATATATATATATATATATATATATATTACGCTGATTATGCTGCTTCCTGTCGTCACTTCCACCTATTACCTTTAAACCATCGTCGCTATATAGCAGATATAACATTACTATTTAAAATACTAAATAATCAAATTGATTGTCCTGAATTACAGGCCAAAATAAGGCTTGCAGTCCCTGCGCGCATCTCTAGGTTTAAACCCACGTTCCGTATTCCAGCGTCCAGCACCCTATACAGACGTAATTCATACCTAATCAGAGCATGCAACACATTCAATGAGATTATAATTAAGTATGACACCGATATTTTCTTTTCAAGTATTAAGATGGTGAGGCATGTGCTAAGCAATCGTTTTTTTACTGAAAATGATTTTGATTAATTCTCAACTACTTATTGTTGTTTAATTGTATTTTTTGTGGATGCAAGTATTCATTAGTAGTACGTTGTGTAGTGTTTATATGTTAATTTGTATGTTTCAGTATGTTTTTTAATCTTTGTCATCTCATAGGCTTTTTTTGTTTTTTGTGTTTTTTACATTGTTAATATATTTCTATTTATGAAAACTTATAAATGACACTCTGTTGCTAACGTTTAGTTCTATTTGTTGTTGGATATTGTCAATAGTTTTCCTTAATTAAATAAATATATATATATAAAAAATAAATAATAATATAAAAATATTTAAATAATGATATATCATTATCTCACAAGTCGTTTATAAAATCTCCTAATTTGTCTAGTCTAATCATAAAGCTTAAAGTATGGGGACGTGTCTGTGTGCAGAACCGCATTCGCAACACGATTTAACAATTTTGCTTTTCCTTTTATCTACAATAAGCTACTAGATGTTTTAAACAAGGACCTAGCTAATGCTGCTGCCCGTAAGGCCAAACGTATGGTATCATCACGACCGTTTCAATAACGGGACCAACCACGCTTATAAAGAAGCGGATTCACATTTAGAAAACTTTACTATAGGCAAGCTCGTCGATGTCTCTAGCTTACCAAATTTGGGAAATATTACAAGTAAAGAAATATTAATTCTTCCCAATATAATAAATAAATAAATAATAATAAATGTTGCCAGACAGGTCACACAGCGCCATCTAATTTCCGTGGTAAGCTACGAGGCTTGTGTTACGGAAACTAGATGGATGATAAACTACATATTATACTTTTTTTTTGTAAATATATACATATTATACACATAAACACCCAGACCGAGACAAATTATACAATGTACAACTTGCCCCCGGTGGGAATCGAACTCACGACCTCCCGAGTTCACGGCAACGTTTGTTACCACTAGACCACGGAGGCGGTCAATATAATATAATATAATATAATATAATATAATATAATATAATATAATATAATATAATATAATATAATATAATATAATATAATATAATATAATATAATATAATATAATATAATATAATATAATATAATATAATATAATATAATATAATATAATATAATATAATATAATATAGACAAGGTTTTTGCCTATTGTGACCTGAACTTGTTTCACAAGCGGTGGTGGCTCGGTGTAGAACGCTTTCCTTGAAATAAAAAAAAAACCTAAAAAGGTCGGTTCGAACACCGGCGTGTACCATTGTACCATGTACATTACACATTGACGTAATACACTTTTCTTAAGTACATTTGTTATTTATTTACGACACCGCCATTTTCCTTGCCTCGAAAAGCACGTTAACCCTTCTGCAACAGTGTTGGTCTAGGGGCTGTGATAATATAATATAATTGTTTCATGCAAAAAATAGTATAATTTATTACTGAACCATAAAACTATTAAGACAAATATATTTTTTCAAAGTTCTATCATTTTTTAATCTAAAGGTAACGATATAAACATTAAAGTGACAGCAGTATATAAATAAAACTACAAAGATATTAGTGTAGGCAGGAATATCCCAATAAAAATGGCGGCCAATTTTTTCGCTCGATTTACCGGATAATTTTGGTGACATTATAAATTCTATGAGTCGCACCGGTTAATTTGAGGCCAGGTTTTTGGCTAACATCCAATACTTACACTACAGGATACGCTGGTGTTGATATTTATATAGTATTTTTTTTTTAAATAGGCATCACTGTTATCAAAAGTACTCAGGACAAAGTTTTTTTTATTATTTTTTTATTATTTTATATTTATACTAGTACGAAATGTGACTTTGTCCTCACCATAGCATTAGCAACTGGAATCAGACACTCATGACTAACATCAGTCTCTAACACTGCCGGCTTGACTGGGCATGACGGCAATTAATCTAGATAAGCCGTTGACCAATGGAGCTGACGAGTGGTGGGGGTTGTATGAGTGTTGCAAAAGACGGCGGATGACGATGAAAAAACATACAAACTAGAAAGTAAAGTATAATCACGACCCTTTTTTTGCAATTGCTTGCAGGATTATAAACCACATTTAAAAAATGGGTTAAGATATACCTAAATTTAACCATCCTGATATTTATGTGGTAAACGGTTATCTCTGACGGACTAAGGTTGAGACATTAAAAAAAATATATCAGAGAACCAAGAATCGCATCTGGTACCTTCACATCTAAATCTATATCTAAAAAAATACTTATGGAGAAAAACATATTTTATTTCAAGTACTATACAAACAGTATAATAGAATTACAATATTAAATAATTAAAAAGAAAACCTAACATTAAACAAAAAAACAAAACTACACTACAAAAAAAAAGAACTAATTTTACAACCGTCCAATGGGCGTAGTGTGCCGAGGAACGGAGGCTGACCCTTTGAGCAAAATATTCTCTACTTAAAGGGTCACCCGTCGCCAAGCGGAGTCTTTCCCCAAGGTCACGAGAGAACGCCAGAGCCTTCTCGGACCTCGGACCCATCGATTCGACTGCAAATAGGATGAAGTAGTGATTAATGATGATCTCTGCGTATTTGTTGCGTTTAAGGCGCGCGGCTGACTCTGCAGCGGCCCCGGTTTTCTTACGGCTGGATGTCACATGGTTCATGATTAAAATATGTAGTTTTCGTATCAATCAAGACCTAGTACTAGAGATATTATTTTAAACATTTTGCACACTAAACTATGTTATTTAAAGGGTATTTTTTACTTACATTTTACGAGTAATCTTGTTAGAATAAATTATCTAAATTGCACATATAACTGTGCAATTTTATATTTAGACGGCCTCTAAGTAATCACAAACAATAAGTGTTTAGTATAAAACTTCGAGAGGCATTATGTTCGTCTTTGTTGTTGAAACTATTAAGTCTAATAAAGAATGTATTATTGAATATTGAATGAATTAATAAATATGGCTATTACCACAAGACCGCGAACATTTTTTTTTATTTTTTTATTCTATTCTCCTGATGGATGATGAATGAGATGATAGGGAAGGCAAAGGGTCTAGCCCATACAGTCTGACGTAATATATCTTTCTTATCCATGAGTTAATGAGGTCATCATCAAATTACAGATGCTGCAGAATTTGATGTCTTTCTCGCGGCACCATAGCTCAAACACGTCGGGTAAAATATAGGAGTTAGCAGCGCGGGAAAACCACAAAAAATAAACTGCAACTTGTGCCCGATATTTGAAGTCTAATTTATTGTTTTCCATATTTATTTATATTGTAGAACATTATTAAACATAACAACACCACTTTTGACCAACAATATTCACAGTAAATTAATTTACAAAACAAAAACTTGCACTTGACATGTCCGCGCAAAATGGCGCGAAGGGCTTCCCATTTTTTTTCTTTTTGTATGACCTAATTAAATAACTGTTCAGGATTTTTTTACTTTAATTCTGTAAGTCGCTAAATGTACGTGTCAGTACGTTTTATGCGCTCGTTAACTATTTTCGTTAAAGGTGTTAAGTCTGCCCATAGAATAATTAAAGATTTAGAACTGACAGAATTTTAAAAAAAAAATTGTGAGTATATACAATATTAAAATATATTTGGTTTTTCATTCGTTTTATCCAGTATTTTTTTTATATTGTGGGTGGCGTTTTGTTAGCATTATGAACCTAAGTAATTCTTGTTTTAAGCGGTGTTATTTTATATAAATATCACTATGGCAAGCTTACAAATACAAAAACGTTTATTTGTTCACAACAAATATTTACATAATTCTTTCGGAGGAACTCTTATCCCCAGACTAGAATATTACATATTACAATAATAGTTATCCTTGAAAGTAAAGCTTGGCATTTGACATCATTGCAAATGGCACATAATTTCGACGAGAATAACAAATAGGTGATAGATGGACTGATGGTGGTAATTTGCCCAGCCTGCTGTGGCGGGGAAGTATCCACAGTTCGTGTTTACTGGGTTTAGTAAAGTGTATCCATACGTGACGGGATCAGGCTTCAATTGCCGTCTTGGCCAGTCGAGCCAGCATAGTGATAGAGACTACTGTCAGTCATAAGTGTCTGATACCAGTTGCTAACATTCATGGACCTTGTGCACCAGTTGCCATCAGGTGGGTACAAGGTCACGTGTCGTGCTAATATAAAAAAAAAACCTTACGTTCTATCCAAGTAATAATAATAATAATATAGTCATAAAATATAATTTTAGAATTTATTCGAAGTAGATATTAAAATAAAATAGATTAAAAAACTAATTATAAATAATACTAAACTAAAAATACCTATGAAATTAAAACTATTCTACAAAATAAACTAAGGGCTTACCACCAGGGAGGGTACTCGTACCTAAAACGCTCGCCGCATTTCCTCGTTGAATTATAATTGAAATATTCTGTTTTAGGTAGTTATGGCATTTGGGATCTAACATATCATTTTAGAATTTAACATACCCTTTCAATTTCTTTGAGCATTTTTGATACTCCATCTAGTTTCGGATTTATCTTATAGCACATACTGGAAAAATCATAAAAGGAGACCAACAAGACATTAAAATTAATTGAGATATTAGTGTTTTTTTGTCTTATTTCTTAAGGTCAAGCAGTAGCTATATTTTTTACATCCATTGTAATTCATGAGAATGCATCTTATATGATAATGACTTAATAAAGTGAAGAAGTGCCGGCCGCATTTCTCGTCACGCGACTCTGATCGACATCATCCAAAGGTTACTACTTGTCACTGCTGGTGTCCCGCAATCTTAGAACCATCTGGGATTGTTGGCCGTGGAAACCATCCCACACCAGAGATCTGCTAGTCTCTAGTGTGAGATGCGACGTATGTAGACACATTCGCTCCATCTCACAACCAGGCAACCTGCAAGTGCTGCGTTTTCTACTGAGAACCTTAAATTGCGAAGATACGCCAACCTTGGTACCGGTTACGAATTTGTTCCGTTTGTGATCGAGACGATGGGCCCATGGGGATCAGAGAGACAGGAAGGCTGGCAGTTATTTCTGCCAACGTATTAGCCTCGCTATACAGAGGGGAAATGTTGGAACTATCTCGAATAGGACGTCTCTAGAGGACATTTTTTATTTATAGTTTAGCTTTTAATTTATATTAATTTACTTTGAATAAAATTATGTTACAACTTAATAAATTAAATAAATGTCGTGGCGAGAGTAGGTATTAAAACGTATTTGGGAAGCCCATCTTCAACAGTGGAGGTCTAGAACTGTTTTCTATGGGCTGTGATGAAATAATATGATATTTATTGAAAGATCTATTTAATTTCAAATCTATGGCAAAGCAACTATTAAAAGCTTTGATTGTCAAACTGGGAACATGTGGTTTAGCTAACGAGACAAAAATGGTCCCATAAATCTTGGAGCTCTGGTTCTTTTCAATCGGTGTTAAATCTTAATTCAGTGCCTTTTTTTTTCGTTCTAGAAATGTATTTTTTGCTATTGTCATCATGATCATGATCAGAAACATGATAGTACGTAAGAAAAGTGTATTTTTCATTGGTACATGCCGGGATCTAATCAGGTTTTTTTTTTTTTTAAAGGAAAGCGTTCTTACGACCTAGGTGCCACCGCTCTTTGCATAATAGTAATCAATTAAGTTTGTATAGTAGTAATCAATTATGAATGTAAAATGGTAATTTTTATGGAGCGATTTGTAGCAGTTTAGATTTTATCTTACTCTAATGGGTGCGTTTTAAATAAATTAATCTCTATTAGTGTTAAATAAACATTCTACTTGATTTATTTTGTGAATATCCGTTGATTGTTTAGATATTCAATTATTATTATTATTTTGGAGCCCGGACTGTCCACCCGCACCAGTGTTGATGAGGAGAACCAGTCGATCATCTCGGACACCACGGGCTTTTTTGCTGGCCGTATCATCCGAAGGGCTCTTGTCATTGCTGAAGTACCCGCAATCTTAGAGCTCTCTGGAATTGTGCAGAGCGGGCAAGAGACCCGACGCGACGGAATGATTGTTGGGCCGTAGAAACTATAGCCTTTAGGATTGGGGACCCGTGCACAAGACAGAGCGATATTCTGCTGATGCTTGAAGTGTCCATTGTCGGCCCGATAGAACATACATCTAGTCAGGCCGACGACAAATTCCTCAATAGTAGGCATCTCCAGATCTCGAGCTATGATGGAATTACGCACGAATCTAAGCGATATGTTCTGCTGACTTTGGATCTTGTCCAAATTAGACTTGGCCAGAAGGTGGAGCCAGGATAAACATCTTGTAGATCCAGACCATCAATTTGAGTACACATTTTAAACCAGCGCCATCTGTCTGATTTCATAAGAAGTATTACGTAAACAACCGCCCGCCCTATTAACTTTTAGAGCAACGCGCCGCCCGCCTAAGAAAGTGTTTCTGTATAGTTCCGATAGATGGCATTACAGGATTTTCTGCAGTTTTTTTTAAAGTTTATTGAACCTGGATTTTTACCATGACTTTGCTTGCAATTAGTACCTATCTTTCTAATTTTACTTTTTATTACCTACATATTTTTGTTTTTATTAGTTCATTTACGCGCAGCTTCTGGCTAATTAGGTATTCTGTTTCCAACACTGGAACACTAAGTATATTCTTCTTAGTTATTTATTTAAATCTTTATTGCACACAGTACAAAGGCGGACTTAATGCCATGCCAACAAATGCGCTTAGGCCCAATTATTTTAGTAAGTGTGAAGATTTGGTATAATTCCTCTCGCACCAACATTAACTGCGTAAAGCTGAGTCTTGAACCCGTTCTTGTAGGTAATCTATGACAAATGTACGTAACAAAGTTATTTATCATTGGTACATGACAGGGTTCTGAAAGCGTTCAGAGTCAACATTGCTCTCTTAAAAAGTATAAGATCGTAAATTTGTATGAACAAGGTACTCGGGATGTATCCACCGACGCGTTCAAGGCCCACACACCTATTAAATCTAAATCTATCAAATCATCACGCCAAGCAACTGAGCGTGACAAATTTTTAATCATTTATCTTCATATATTAAGTATTATAAAAAGTATCAGTATAATCACGACCGTTTCCCTTTCGGGGTGGTCAGAAACCACGCTTATAAATAAACGAATTCACATTTAGCCAACTTTACTATAGGCCAATCATGACAAGTGGCAAGCTCGTCGATGTCTCCAGCCAGCGTACCAAACTCGAGAAATATCACAATTAAATTAAATATTAATTAAATGTATTTATTAACATTAATAAATATTTTTGTGTCCCGACCAGGAATCGAACCCGGTAACTCTGAGTCTAAATCCACGGACTTAACCGCTAGACCACGGAGGCAGTCGTATTATACCTTTCAAAATAATAATTAAATATTATACTGTATACAATTTTCACGTTATAATGTGTAAACTGCCTTCGTGGTTTATCGGTTAAGGTAAAAAAGTACATTAAGCCAACTTTACTATAGGCCTATTATGACAAGTGGCAAGCTCGTCGATGTCTCTAGCGTACCAAGCTTGATAAATATCACAAAATATTAAATAATTTATTGTGTCCCGACCAGGAATCGACCGGTACTAATGACATATCCGCTAGACCACGGAGGCAGTCTATCGGTTAATCCTTGGATTTAGAGGTGAAGGTACCGGCTACGATTCATGGTCGGAATAAAATCAATACCACACCAATTCTCTTCTTTTCTTGTTAGGCCGACATAGTTGTAGAGACTGATGTAGATTCATTCATTATGTAGGCTTAGTGTAGTCCGCGAATGAACTAGCTCCATAGAGGAACTACCAGAACTACGGATGCTTCTAACTTTACTAGATTTCCCGCTCCTTGTTCCGTTCCATTTCATCTAGACCGTCTTGTAACAGCGAGAGAGCGGGAGCTGCAAACGGGAGCGTCGAACGGAAGTGGCAAACGGAAGCGGTGAGCAGCTTGTGACTCCACAGTACTCGGCGCATGCGCGGATGCATCTAGTTCATTTCATAGTCGGCATTTAAAAATAAAAATATTGTAAAACAGGTTCACTAGTTGATTATTTGTCCTAATTGGACCAAAATATGCGTAACTATTTGCAATACAGTGAATAGTACGTATTAAAACCCATTCATATAGGTTTCGATTCCTGGTCAGCACACAATTATTTATTTGATTTATGTGTGATATCTCTCCAGTTTGGTACATCGACGAGCTTGCGACTTTTGAAAATTGCTAAATATGAATTAACTTTTGTAAAAAGCGTGATTCTGACAACCTCGAATAGGATACAGTCGTGATACATTACATAGTTTATTAGTAAAGCGACCGATGGACTGCCTTTAACCACAGAACCCTAGAACTAAGCGCTCCCTTTTTCTGGTTCTCGGGGGCTCGGATCTGAGGAGTTAAAAGAGCGAGCTAATTCACTAAAGAGCGGCGAACTAAAGTGAGTCAGGAACTACTTTGCACAACTCTATATGTTATGTATCCCATCACAGATTATAATATGTACTACGTATCTCCCATTCTTGGACCGCGTGTACTGCTTACCATCAAGTGGGAGCGGCGTCACATGTGTGTTTTCTGAACAACATGTCTACCTGAAAATGGACATCTAGCTGTGGATAATAGCTTCACCCATTTTTTTTTTATTGTTTATTTACAATTTAATTACATTTTATATAATTTTAATTTGTTTTTTCTATTTTCAGATGTGGGAGACAGTGTGACAGCATGCGAGGTGTGACGTGATTGCCGATGGCGTCGGAAGCGCGCTCCAGATCGCCACAGGATGCCGCGCGGAGGAGACGCGACTTTCCCAGGTTCGAATACAAGTCGTGACATTTTTATTAAGCAAGTTAACTTACAAAACTTTCACGCACAACCAAGTTTTTGTAACTAAACGAGTTATTACGGATTTAAACTGAGAAAAACATTCTCCTTGCGTCGTCTTCCTCAATGCTGAGGAAGGTTGATAAGGATGGTTTTTAAAATCGTGTGAAAAAAAAAATCATCATAATTTTTAATAATAGTTTATTACCGTTTCCACAAATTGGTAAGAGTGGAACCGGAACCGACGGCTTAACGTGCTCTCCGAGGCACGGGAACGGCAGTGTTGTAAATCTATGAAAAATGTATAAAATAAGAAAAGTATATTTCTCATAACCAGGGTTCAAACCTTTTTTTTTTGTTTTTTAAGAAAATCGTTCTTTCAAATCTCCAAATACTGAAAGAAAAGTAGGTATGATCACGACCGTTTTCCTTTCCCTTTGGTCAGAATCCACGCTTATAAATAGGTAAGCTGGTTCACATTTAGCCAACTTTACTATAGTCCAATCATGACAAGTGGCAAGCTCGTCGATGTCTCCAGCGTACCAAACTCGAGAAATATCATAAATAAATTAAATATTAATTAAATGTATTTATTTACATTAATAAATATTTTGGAATCAGACCAGGAATCGAACCCGGTATCTCCGAGTCTAAATTCACGGACTTAACCGCTAGACCACGGAGGCAGATCAAACCTCCAAATCTCTGTCAAAAAAGGTTCAATCAAAAACAATTACTTAATTAAATTTTGTTTTAATAAAAATTTAAGTATCAAACCGAAACCAGTATGGACTTGACTAAAGTATTAAAAATATCACTTTTTCAGTGAAAAAAAAACGCAAGGATTTTTGTAGTATTATTAATTTTTAAATAAAAAAAATATGACAAAAGCAAAAAGCTGTAGATACGTTGTTCATAATTAATACTTATATTTTTGTTCTCTGAAACGTGTTTAATCAGAGAGTAAAATATCGGTTGTCTCCAATCCAATTAAAATCGTCATTTGAAATCCTAATCAATGTTCTTTATAACCAGCTGACACGTGGATTGGTTGTTCACATCTATAGTCTGCACTTATGTTGATATAAGGTTCAACCTGTAAAATAAATATATGTAGGTATCGTAATATCACTGTAATACATTTAAAATTTAGATCAGAAGCCCAATTTTACTAATTTGTGTCGATTAAAAAAAATTACAAATTACAATATTCTACTTACCTACAAAATTTTACTATCTAAAGTCACGTTTAGAGTGCCTCGACTTACCTCACGTTCTAAAGACTTGTTCATTTCCTTCTTTAGCAGAACTAATTATGCAAAAAACACCTTTTTAGGACGTGCAGTAAAACTATATAATGATTGCTTGGTTGACGAGGACATATTTGCTTGCTCTAAGTCAGTGTATAAGAGCAGGGTCCGTGAGATAATTAGAGTTAAGTATTCGATAGAATAGACTTAAATGTAATTTTAACTTTCTTTTATGGTTTAATTGTATTTTGAAAATGTAATAAGTATAGTTCTCTTTTACAGTTTTGGTACTCCAGGTCTAATTATATGTATATTGTTTGTTATATAAATTGTATTATGTTTGTTACCATAATAAAATAAAATAAAAAATAAAATAAAATGGAACCAAAGTTGCATCGTAAAATAAATTGAATAGTATAGTTGTTTTTTTTTTATTAGGCTCAAACAATCTCACATATGTTACAAAATATTTTAAGGACATAACTTATTGAACCATTTTAAAACAGCAAACATACTTATTGTTTATCTATTAAGTAATCTTATAAAAATATCTAATTAAAATAACGAGTGAAAGTTTGTGGTTAATTATTATTGTTTAGGAGAGTAATTTAAAAGAATAAGTGTTGTCACATTGAATTGACATTGTGTCATATTGACAGAAGTCCGTGGACTTGGACGCAAAGGTACCGGTTTCGATTACGGTCGTGACATTGTTTTTTTTTTTTTTTTAATTTTCTCGACATCGACAAGCTTGCCCGAGTCGTGATAATGCTTTTTTACTTTTTAAAATATTGTTATTTCTTTAGATCTTTATTTTAGAATTGTTTCTTTAAAGCTGTTAGATTCTTCCGATGGCATAATGGATAGCAAACGTTATATAAAAGTATAGACGGTTTAAACCACCGTGTTAGCAGTAATAACTCTTTACGTGTAGTCTATAGATGTCAACCTGAAGCTATAGAAGGGAAATTGTAAACATTGCCACAAGCGACGCTCTGTCGCCAAATCACCAGTCAATGTTTATTATTAGAAGTCGCGCCTTCCGTCTATCTGTATCAAATGCAACTAACATCAATCGTAAAAAAAGATGTCCTTGGCGACAGAAATTCGTACAGACCAATGTAATATATTTATCTACAATATCAAGACTGGAAATAAAAGTTTTAAGTAAAGCTTAAATAAATATTATCGCTGTTCGCACAACTGCTGAAGCTATTGTATATTTTCCAAGAAAGAGTCCATAGTAAGTTGACGTAATTGATTTTGAGAAATTATATTATTATTGCCACTGGCTTTAAATATTCAATACGACGAAAATAGAATGTGAGGTTTACTTTATTTTATATTGCTTTGACTAAATTTAGAATACTATATTCATCGGCAGCCGAACTGTATTATTTTCTTTGGATTAAGAAGAAGCAATCTAGGGAATCCTCCCGGAATTCTTTAAAGTAATCGCGGGGGACGCTCGTCGCTATTGCTCTAAATCTGTCGCACTCACTCGCCGCCGAGCCGTTCGGCGCGCCGCGCGTGCGCACGTGCTAAATATACTTCGTGTGCAGGTCGCCGTACGTGACGCTGGGCGCGGTGCGGTACGCCGTCCGTCGAGCGCCGCCGCCGCGCGCCTGCCCGTGCCGCTGCTGCTCCGAGGAGGCGGTGGCCGCGTGCCTTGGTCGCGCCAAGCCCGACCGCCGCACCCTGGAGCGCTTGCAGCGACGCCTGGGGCGCGGCGCCCGTGACGAGCGCCCCTCGCGCCACCAGCGCCTGCAGGCGCTTACGGAACGTCTTCTGCCGCGCGCTACTCCGCCGCCTCCTCCGCTCCCGCCGCCGCACACAGCTCCCGTGCTGCCGCCCGTGCCGCCGCCGCGCAGCCGACACCGACACAGCCCCACCCGCGACTCTCCGTCCCTTTGCTGTGTCAGTCCGCGTCTGGACCGCGGCATCTCCGTCGACAGGGCGTCTACCACTGACGTACCGGACTTCGACGCCGATAACATCACCTTAGTTAGAGTGGAACCTAAATCCATCATAGGTTCTTACGCTCAGAAAACTATTCCATACCGGAGCGCATCGTTTTCGCAAGGAGATTTTGCCCCTGACAAATACTATCGTGGTACTTTTCGGCAACCATCAATTTTTGACTTTGGTAAAAAAACCACTGCAAAGATCGAAAGTCCGATTGTTGGCACCTCAAATTCAGGAAGAGACGCCGAGTCGTCGAGTCTCGCTACTGAAGAGGCTGTAACGGAAGGTGGATCAGTGGCCTCGGTTGACTCTGCGGTGGGATCGGACGAAGGTCTGTTGGCTCATGTTTCCCCGGCTCCTCGGTCACCACCACCAGACACTCCTCACAAACAACTCGGGGCTAGATCTCTGACACATCCGTTACCGAGACGTGGGAACGTTAGAGACGATGAGTCGTCAGGTCCGGGTGGAAGTTTACCAATGCTAATGACTCCCAGAGTGTTACATGAACTTAGAGAAGAAAGTGATGGTTCTCAGGCTGACAGTGCTCAAGCACACAGTGAGGGTACCTCTCCTATTGAACCGGCGCAACCGTTTGCGTTCCCTCCTCTTCCCGACCCACCTTCAAACTCGTGTGCCAATGTGGACTGTGATTGTGCGTCTTTTTCTATACAAAATAATGACTCTGCAAGTGTTATAGCGAGTGCAATTCCTGTCCCTGTGTATGAGTGTATAGTGAAACAGTGGTCACAAGAACTACCAATCGAGGAGCATCCTAGGTTAGACGCCGCGTCTGACGGCTCGCTGGATCGAGACAAAGAAGACGAAACAATTACGAGTGAACAAGTGGCTAGTTTACTAGCAGCAGTACAAAATCCGTGTACACCAGCTCCGTTGGGTGCAAGAGAAAAACGGCGACCTCTCGATAAAACAAAACGAAGAAAAGGTATTTATATCACAACAGCTAGCGATGACGGAGGCGAAGATGAACCCTCACATTCTATAAATGGATGCAAAAGAGACAGTAGTGAAGCATCTCTACAAGATATGCGGTTATCTGCTGAAGGGCGGACGTCTTCTATATTAGGAGACAAGTCCGACGATTCTTGTGGTGCAAATGGTCCCCCAAGTCCTGGTGAAGTAATTTCTGTTGTTTGGCCTAGATCTGAGTTAGAACTTCGTGCGAGGAGAGCACGATTTTCACAGCAAAGTTCAGATGAAAGAGATGAAGATGCCTATAAAACGCGACGAAAATTTGGTGTTATATCGAGAGGCGATTCACCATCAGAAGCAGAAAGCGAAGGCTCTAGGGATAGAACTGCATCACCTTCTCCCTTTTGTAATCAAGATACATTAGAATATGAACTTCGTAGGCCACACCTTACGCGAGGATCTTTCGGTAGAACTTTGGAAGCACCTTCAACTCGCTCAGTAGAAGTTGGTAGACGGAGTCTCTCTGATGCAACCGTACCAATTACGCGTAAAACAAGTGCTGGGTCCACCGTAGGTAGAAGTAAAGGTCCCACGCACGTTAGAGCAACGTCATCACCATCAAAGCTAGCTGGAGTAAAACCTGGAGTCGATTTGCTGGCAGAACTGCTACGTGGAAGCTCAGAGGCTCTTTCGAATTCAACTAACTTCGACAACGTCGTCCTCACCCTTCACCAGCACAACGTGAGTATACCTTTGATTATTTTTATTTCAATATAGACTCAACATAAACATTGTGTGTGACCCCGTTTCTAAGAGAAACAAAGTTCAGTAACAATGGAGTACTTATTGTGTTTATATTTACAAGAGCATAGAAAACAAACAATTTTGTACCATTGCCAAATCTTTAGCAATTTCAGAGAAACAATGTTGTTAATTTATAAATCCGTTATGATAAAAGTTAAATAAAATGAAACTCATTCCTTTAAGCCATCAAACGTTCATGGTCAAATTTTTCACGATCGTATCCCGAGTTGCTCAGGCCAATGTCGAATGATTCAGCGCCGAAGCAGCTGTTCCAGGAGCATTAAAAATCTCGTAAGGGCACGAGATTATATTAATACCCCCGTTGACACTGAACTTAACGCAAACTCAACCATATGCTAGACGTATTCAATACCGTGTAACAGAGTGTATTCGGACTGCCACGTAATTTTAAGATATTTTTAAATCTGTCTACGTCGTCGCAGGGTCACAGTGTTCATTATGTTTAAGAAGTTTTGTTTTTGCATTTCATGCCAAATGCCAACTGGCATGTTTAAATTCGTACGGCATTCCGACATCGTTTCATAACTGCTCGGTATCGGCATCGAGGTAAATAATTTTCGAATTACAAATGCCTTCGTAAACGAATTTACACGTGTTTATACGGTTAGTGGAGGATTTATTATCTTGACTCAACAAACAAAGTAGGGGCAGTCTTGCTAAACCATTCAGGAATTTGCTGTTACAAATATACTTCACTACATGTTTATAATATACGAGATGTTCTATGAGTTGTGGAATTTCATATAAATGAAATATTATGTAAGCATATTCGTATCATAGCCTAATAATAAATTCCATAATATATATGGTTAAATCCACAAAGAACACTGAAAGCACAGTTGAAACTAACAAAAAACGCGTTTTTAATTGCTCAGGGTTTTGACACTTCCGTTTACATTTAGATGTAAAATGATCGTCAAACTCGCATTTAAAACCATTTGACACTACACTATTATGTCGTTATAAACTTTGTTGTTTTAATCACCTGGTACTTTCGTCTATTGTAATATATTTCCAAGTAATATAAATAAGAGTCGCGCCTTATATCAATCATATCTTCTAATATATTTTGTTAAAAAAAAAAATATGTTATAAAGTTCTTTACGGGCATTGATTTTAGTCGATGTTAATGAGAAATCAAAATTTGCTAGTCTTCTGCTAACAGCTTATGGATTGTCAGTGTTATTGATTAGCAGGAGTATAATAATTTAAAATATTAAATTCATAACGTGCCACATTGCCTGGAATAGGTTTATGTGTGTTAGTTTAGTTAAGCTTAGTTTTCATGTTGTGGAGGGGCATTTACTATTAAATTTATTTAAGGGATTCTTCAGTCATCTTTTTTTTATACTAGCATGATTAGTAAGTGGCGCGCAAGGTTAACGAATGTTAGCAACTGGAATCAGACACTCATGTCTGCTTGCTGGCTTGACTGGACATGACGGCAATTCAAGCCTGAACTCGAAATGTGTGGATACACTTTAACGGATTTATCACCACGAACGGTGTATACTTCCCCGTCCCAGCAGACTGAGCAATTCACCAGCATCAGTCCGCCTACCACCTCTTTCTTTTTCTCGTTAAAAGAATGTGCTATTTGCAGAGTTGTCTTACCTAAACTTATCTTTTTTGTCGTTTAATTTTATGCAAGTTTCTTGTGATAAATACAGAGGCTGTTCACTAAATTTTTAACCTTAGTATTCATTACTACTGTACTGATGGAAAATTTACTCTTAGTTGAATATCAGGGATCAAAGTCTCAATTTTAAAACAACAGACTGTCAGACAGATTGGTTTGCGATGGGAATGATTCACCTCTGAATTGGGTCAGTGGAATCTGTTTGAGAACGGAATGGGCTTCGATTGGCCGAATAATTGGGGTTGAATTGTGTATACAGTTTTGATCATCGTAAAGTATCGATGTTATATTGTGAGAATTGTTTCTGAACCACAATAATATTATTTTGGAACGTTATACCAATTTGTGCAATATTTTCAAATTGATAAATTTGGCAACATCCATTGAAATAATAATATCGCTTATCTGTTTTTTTGTACGCAGTAATTTTGTCTCCGCTTTTGCTTTTAAAATCATAAGTTGTCATCTTAAAACCTTGTTTGTTATAGCGTTTCAAACCTTCATTATAAGAAAATCTACTTACCATTTAGAATTATCCGTAATTAATTATTTGTATATTTGTGGCGTGTTTGGTAAAGCATATAGGGGCATACATAAAATTATTAATGCATCATAATTAATTCAGTAGGTCCCTAATAAAGGAGTGTTCTTTTGATATTTCACATTAAGTCAGTAGAGGCTTGGCGCCGCAATAATTATGTCAGTCAGTAGGAAATGTCAGTGGAAATCACCCTATTCGTATCATGGGTGACGGTCGATAGATTTAAACATGGGCTCAGAGCATGGAAATTTTCCAGTGATATTTTTAACTCACACGTGTTTCTACATGTCAAAATGAGATAAGTTTTTGACTAGTGTTGCAAGTAAGATTGGCCAAGTCTTGATCTTGGTGTTGTTCTTGCACTCCTAATCTTGGTCTTGTGTTTGAAAATATATATTTGTTTCTAATTGTAGACTACTGGTCTGATTTACATGAAATTGAAATGGTTATAGATCTTGTTATCAAAAAATTATCCAAAAATGTATACAGAGGTTGTAACCAAAACTCTGTTGGTAGCAAAAAAAATCGTCAGAACCACGTAGGAACACGCACACAACACGTAGTTTTGTAAATACCTCTAAACCCTAAAAAAGACTGACACGAAACAGTTACCACATAAATATATACGATTAATAGGTAAAAATATGGCCTGTTTTAGCAAAATTAGAAAAAAAAAACACTGAACAAGAGGCTTGTGAGATTTGTGAAAAAGCAAGAATCAGACCAAGATTGGGCAACACTATTTTTGACAAATACACCAACTATAATTTGCAGATTTTACGCCAGTAAACGTTTGTAATTTCATTTTAAAGCTCTGAAATATTTTAATCATAAAAATATTTTTATTCTATTTTTATAGATACGAGTATTTTTTGCTTTGTGAATTCTTGAGACATTAGGATGCATTTAGAGTTTTTTAAATGTAAAAGTAGTATTTATTTATTTTTCTGCTATTTACCTCGCTATAAAGAAATTACAAAATATGAGAATAAAATATATTTCCAGTCTTCTTAAGACCACTTTGAAGGGACGTCACTAAACATCTTTTATTTATACTTAGATCGTTTATATTTTTATAATTATATAACCTTCTAATATTATTATTACATTAATTTTAAAGTTTTTAGAATTTAACATATGCTGCGTGGAATTTATTACAGAGGAAATATGTTTAATAAATAATAATAATAAATATTTCCAGACATGTCACACAGCGCCATCTAGTTTCCGTGGTAAGCTACGAGGCTTGTGTTACGGAAACTAGATGGTTGATAAACTACATATTATACTTTTTTTTTTGTAAATATATACATATTATATATATAAACATCCAAAACGAGACAAATTATACAATGTACAACTTGCCCCCGGTGGGAATAGTACCAACGACCTCCCGAGTTCACGGCAACGTTTGTTACCACTAGACCACGGAGGCGGTCTTAATTTATATTATAATATAGAATAAAAATAAATAAATATGTTTTTTCTTTTTTAATTAAAAAAATATCTTAAGTCACGGTGCAGAAAAGTTTTCCTAAAAATATCGCCACTCATACAGATACTAATCAAGTAACTAACTACTCAAGTAGGTAGCGAGAGGTCGACGATCGCGCAAACGTTGACTTACGTAATTCTTTCTCTCTCTATTTCGTCACTCGGCTGTGGACGAGATCGATTAACAATAACACTTTCCAGCCTTTAGGTATTTATTACGATGGATATCGCGATTTGCAGAGGCCTTATTCACCATGCAGTAGTGTTTTGTTTTTCAAATAATTATTTTTATCTTTAAAATAAAGTGACCTTTTTATTTCAAACTAGCTAACCCGGCGAACTTCGTACCGCCTGACAGTCAATGAATGTACCCTCGGTCGGTATGCTCCACAAATCAGCGCTGATGCGCGCCACCTATCGGACAACAGTAGTACTATGTCAGAAACCTTCGCCGATGTTTACACAACATATTCCCAAAGTTTCATCCCGATCGGTCAAATAGTTTTGAAATGCATAGTCAACATACATACACACATACATTCATTTAAATATATATATAGATGTTCTACAAATGATACCTGAAGCCTTAAAAAATATTTGCTCTTATGACAATTTAAACATTTGTTAAAATTATTTTTTACATCTCATGCGTCAGAGGTAAGTTCCATGCTTCACCAGCATTGCATATTAAAGATTACTGGCGACAGATTTAGTTGAAATAAATTGAGTTTGTGTTGATCTTTTTATAAAAAAACTTGTAGAATATATTGATGTTTTGCTTGTCCTAGATTCTTTTAATTCAGTAGGTATGTTATTAATCGGATGACAGATTTAGATTTAGTTTCTAATTATAGGAATAGATAGTTACTACATATTGAGTAAAGAAAAAATGGGTATATGATAAATATTTATTTATTTAAAAACTTAATTGCACTATAAACAATGGTGGACTTAATGCCGCTGGGCATTAACTGATAGCCAAGCCTTTAGGACATTTAGACAGTTGGTGCAATTTTTGAGACAGGTCAGAAATTCCGGAAAAAAAAAAGATTATATAGGTATGTAAGATTGGAAACGAATTATTATTTATAAATTAGACTAATATTATTGTTATTAGATAGTTGTACTCTGCCCATAATCTCTCACCATCCCAAAGGTTAGTTGTCAGAGAATGCCTAACAGGCATTAAACTCGCCTATGTACCTAATTTTAAGTTTTGGTGAAAAAAAAAAAGAAAAAAACTAAAAACATTAAAACATAACATAAAAAAGATATCCTTAGTATATATATATTAGTATTAATTTTATTTTATATATTATAATTTTTTTTTTCGTATAAGTAACTTTTTTTTGCTATTATATAGGTAGTTATATGATAATAAGATAAAAATTTAAACTAATTATATAATCTATATGGAGCGTTGATTAGTTTAGCGGAAGCTTTGTAAACATTCACGACCTAAACGAACGGAAAAGAACAGCTACGGCTAGGCGTCATTTCTATGTTGAAATACGCTCAGATCTCAACCAGCGAAACTACAGTGAGAGTATCACCAAAACAGCATCCAAAAAACTGGGGAACTAAACAAGGTAAAACGGTTTTTTTTACCCTCACTCAGACTCAGAGACTTATGATTTATAAAATAAGAATAAGGTCATGCGTGGAATATTGGAATACGTGGAATACTGGAATACGTGAAAGTTGGAGTACTTAGAACACATCATGTGCAATAAAAAGTATAGCTTGCTGCAGCTCGTCATGCAAGGCAAGATACAAGGCTCCGGAAGACCGGGGAGAAGACGCACTTCCTGGCTCAAGAACCTCAGGGAGTGGTTCGGGATGAGCACCAGATCCTTGTTCCGGACAGCGGCCAACAAAATCAAAATCGCCCTAATGATAGCCGACCTCCGATAGGAGATGGCACCGTAAGAAGAAGAATTGGAATACTGTCCTCACCTCTGGGATGGTTCCGCTAAGTACCTTACATATGCTCTCAACGTCCTATAGAGGCAGGCGAATAGTGGACGACAGACACTACAGTGTCCAAAACTCTCGAATCGCTGCAGCTTCGCTGAGATGTGGCCTCCCTGAGCTTGTTCTACAAGCTTAACTTCATGCCCAGTTAAGCCGACATTGTGTTAAAGACGGATGTCAGTCATGAGTGTCTGATTGAGTTTCAGTTGCTAACATGCATAGGCCTCGCGCGCCACTTACCATAAGGTGGGCGCAATTTTACCCACACGAACAGCTGATTGGAATCGAAATATACAACGTACTGCTTTAGAGAGCTTTTGGAACGCACTGCATGTTGTGTGAGCACGCGAATTCAATTTGGAACCATATAGAGTGGTCCAACTCGTCTCGACAGGGTGTTTAAAAGTAAATTAGCACATAAGTGCAACTACGAGTAAATTGCTGTAAGGTAAATTGTACAGGGTGACCATTTTGGGTAATGTTGCCCGCCTTTTAACCATATACGGCGGTGATGGCAACACCTTGGCTGTGTTGACGTGGAATTTATTGGGTAATTAATCTTTAGTCTGGCAACTCTCGCGAGTGAGCGGTAATTAAGTAGAAATTTTTGACGCTCAATTATTCATTTGTAGGCGTCACCTTGTTGCCAGTGTTATTTTAAAATTTGTTATTTTAGACAAAACGAATCATCGATTTGCATGTCCCAGAATTTTATTGTAATATTTCAAAACTAGAAATCATGACCGGTACTGCCTCTGTGGTCTTGCAGTTAAGTCCGTAGATTAAGACTCGGAGGTACCGGGTTCGATTCCTGGTCGGGACCCAAAAATATTTATTAATGTAAATAAATACATTTATTTAATATTTAATTTATATGTGATATTTCTTGAGTTTGGTACGCTGGAAACATCGACGAGCTTGCCACTTGTCATGATTGGCTTATAGTAAAGTTGGCTGAATGTGAATCCGCTTATTTATAACCTATTGGTTTTCACTTATTTGTTATTATTATTATTTTTCTTTTACTTTTGCTAGTCACAATTCAATTGCACTATTAATTTAAATCTAATTACTATATTTTACTCTTATTTCTGTTTTAATTGTATTGTCTAAATAATATGAAATCTCTTTGGCTTGTGTTTCACTATTGCTACTTTGTTTATATGTTTAATATCTGTGAATAAAAAAAAAAAAAAAAGTAGTTTTATTGATAAGGTTAAGTTTTTTTTTTAAATTTGTGCAGTTACGTTATTCGGTAAATAAAACACGTAGTGATCATAGTTTTTTAGAGTTGTCATTTTTAAATTGTAAATGCATTTTAAACATTTGCACACCTAAACTATGTAAAATTAAGGGTTATTCTAGTTAAAATGTAATCTTTATTTTTTTTATTTATTTACTTATATTAGGATAGCCAACAGTGCTAACATCACACACTTATTTGTACTTAACACTAAATCAGAAGTTAGATGTTGCACCTATAATAGGCGACCACTACATTACCACAGTAGCCTTTATTGCCTATAAACAATAACAAAATTATAAAATTTTCAATAAGTATACAAAAACTAAATATTATTCAAAAAACTATAGCTGAAACAATTAAAAAAAAATATATATATAAAACATAAAATTCCTATTAGAAATAAACATAACTAAAATATTACCTACTTCAAGTAATAAATTAAAATAAATAAAATTTAAATTATTTTTATAATCTTGTTAGAATAATTTATCTAATAATGCTACTAGTATATAACTATAAATACAATTTAGTCCAGAATAATGTCATTTTTTAAATAAATTATTTTTAATTGCAGTCGTATTCCATTACTTATCGTCACTTCGTTTTTTTATATTTTTATTCACGACTATCATGACTACATATTATAAAACTCAAAAATTACTGCACCGATTTTCATGCTGTTTACACCAAATGATAGAGTGGTTCTCGAGGAAGGTTAAAGTATATAATTTGTCAAGTTTTACATTAACAATATTTGTTGAATATGTCGAAAAACAATAAGTCGTCTCGGAGCTTTAAACGAAAACGCGGCCCTTTGAGATATAAGAAATAATGTATTGTGAAATTCTGTATCTTATATAGATCTACAGAAATGTCTGCAATGGCATATGTCTATCTGTTAAGAATAACATACATACATATCTTCACGCCAGATCCCTTACGGGGTAGGCAGAGCCAATTGAGCGCCACTTGACACGATCACGACATACATCTTTCGCTTCATCGACATTCATCAACCTCTTCATACATGCCCTTTTGTTACGAAGGCTTTTTAATTCTCCTTCAGCTAGTGTTTTATTCATTTGATCGTGATACATGTGTCTTGGTCTGCCAGGGCCTCTTTTACCCACAACTTTCGCACCATATATCTGGTTCGTCAATCTTTCTTCGCTCATCCTTTCAACATGCCTGAAACATCGTAGCATGCTTTTCCTTATTTTTGTGCCTATGCTTTCTTTTATACCTACCATTTATCGTATTTCGACGTTACGTATGTGACATTATTTCGTAAGAATAACATACTAAATCTATTTTAATACTTAAAAAAATAGGCAATTTTAAAGCGATAATTGGAAAGCCAGATACCTTGCGGGGTAGGCAGAGACAATTGAGCGCCACTTGACACGATCACGACATACTTTTTCGCTTCGTCGACATTCATCAGCCTCTTCATACATGCCCTTTGTTACGAAAGCTTTTAAATGTGCCTTCAGCCAGTGTTTTATTTATTTGATCGTGATATGTAAGCCTCTTACACCCACAACTTTCGCATTATATATCTGGTTCGTCAATCTTTCTTCGCTCATCCTTTCAACATGCCCGAACCATCGTATCATGCCTTAACTTATTTTCGTCCCTATGCTTTCTTTTATACCTACCATTTTCCATATTTCGACGTTACGTCTGCGGTCGCCAAAGTGACGCCGCATATCCGACGCAACGATCATTTCAACTGCATTAACCCTACTACTCTCATGCGTATTCTGACATATCCACGTCTCGCTTCCATACATCAGTGTTGGTATGAAATGTTGTGTATGGAAAGCTATTTACTCAAATACGTTATTAATCCCTATCATTTAAATACGTTAGTTGGCTCGAGAATATCATGAAGATTATTTCTTCCCTTTATCATGCAAATTTTCGCATTTATTTATTTAATGAAGTAATATACAAACAGTATAAAATAATTACAATATAAATTAAAACTACTTAAAGGTAAAAATTAAAATAAATATAAACTAAACCTAATAAAAAATAAACTATAAGTAAAAAATGTCCTCTAGAGACGACCCTTCAGTGATAGTCGCAAGAAGACTGGCAACATTTCCCCTCTGTATAGCTAAGCTAATAAGTTGGCAGAAATAATTGCCAGCCTTCCTGTCTCCAGACTTCTCCGTCAGCCGTTTGGACAACTCCTTGGCCAGACGCTTGGCTGAGTGTCCTGTACTGAGGTTGCCGTATTTGCGCAGCTTGAGGTTCTCAGCAGAAACCGCCGCACTTCCCGCTCTTGACGAGGTCGCCTGGATGTGTGACGGGGCTAATGTGTCACATGTCGCATCCCACACCAGGGACCTGTAATGCAAATTAAATGAATACCTTAGGAGATATATAGCAAAATCAAAATAACGCAACGAAATTAATGTGTCGCCGTTTACACGGGCAAAGCCGGGTAAAACATCTAGTATAATATATAACAGGGGAGCGTAATAATGATCTTTAAATTCAATTTAATTGTTATATAATATACGCTGTCAAATTAACCGAAAGCAAAGATATATCGTTCTCATATTTATATAAATTAAAAATAGTAAACTAATTTACTTATCATATTAATTGCTTTATTTAATTACTTACGGAGTTCTAATGTTGATGTGAGTTGTGAAAAAGTGGTTTGGAGTGCCTCGCAACAGGTATTAATTATACACTTATAAACACTGAAAAGTGATGCTAATATTTGAACACTAACACCTTAATAAACTGTGGAAAGCACTGAGCTAAACAACTACACGTTAATTGGGATTTTTGGCCGTAAGCACGTCTGGTGTGTTACATAATCACTGAAAGACTGAAGTCAGTTTGGAGGTAGCTGCAGCCGCGTGCGCCGAGTACAGTCAACCACTGCAGCCAGCTAACATTGTCTTTTATTCCACATACCACAATCCTATTAGACGACATTAAGAGCAAAAAGATATAATAATTACTGTCAAACAAATTATTGACCATGTTGTTATTTTATTGTATTTGAATTAATTTATCCAACATTGCGGTTAAATGATGTTTAATACAAGACAACAATTATAAATTGGAAAACTAGCACACTGTACACTGTTTTAGTCTTGGCTCAATACTTGCAACGAGTTATTAAGTAAATACAAATCTGTGATTATTACTTATTTACGACTGGCCTGATACAATGCCATCCCTTTGCTCAGCCTGCAATAGTTCGCTGACTGTTACGCAAAAACGGATTAAATGTACGTTATGCCCCAGGTCATACCACACGGAGTGCGTTAACTTTGGCCCTGATGGTGCCCCTTCTGCTGCTCGATCCAGCTGGAAATGCCCTGTTTGCGTTGTAGCAACGCCACGCCGTGGAGATAGAAATAATTTACCCGTTGCCGATACCGGCATTCCTGGTACACCTGAATCAAGAATTGAAGGTTTGGATGCTGACTTGGCAACATTTATTAAATCGGAAATATCTGAAATGTTAACTACTTTACTACCAGGGTTACTAAGAACACAACTTAACGCTGCTTTCGCCCCAATGACTACTCAGTTGGCAGAATTAAGATCATCACTGGACTTCCTTAGTTCCAAATATGATGAATTCTCTGTTGAATTAAAGAGCCTCAGAACGGAGTGCGCCGAAGTGAAGAGTGAAAATGCTGTGATTAATTCTGATGTTAGAGCACTTCAAGACAAAATAAACTTCTTAGAACAACATCTTCGTGAATCAAATATTGAGGTCCATGGCATTGTGGAACATAATGGGGAGAACCTTTGCGAATTGGTTAAGAAAATTGGAGACACGGTTTCTGTTAAACTTACTGAAAACGACATATTGAGCTGTTCTAGAGTGGCCAAACTTAATAAGAATAGCAACAGACCACGTACAATTGTCGCTAAGCTCCGTAGCAGGACCTGTCGGGACGAGATTCTTTCTGGAGTTAGTCGCTATAATAAATCTAATAGAAACGATAAACTTAACTCTGTTGCTCTCGGACTAACAAACGATAGGATGCCTGTTTATGTCACCGAGCATCTTTCTCCACATTTTAAATCTCTTCACGCAGCCGCAAGACTTAAAGCTAAAGAACTGTCATATAAATTCGTATGGATCCGCAATGGGACAATACATGTTCGTAAGGACGAAAATTCAAGATACATCATAATTAAAAATAAAAATTCTTTAAATTTAATAAATTAATCATAATCTATTTCTTTATATATAGATAAACCTACTTATTAATATTTCTATTTTACCTTATTCATTTGTATTATTATTATAATTTTTTGTTTCTTTATCGAAATAAGCATATTTTATGGAACTCACTTTTTATTACCAAAATATACGTGGCATGAGAACAAAAACTATAGACATTTATAATTCTATTCTTAATTGTAACTATGACGTCATATGTTTGTGCGAGACGTGGCTGGACGATTCTATCTTCTCCTCTGAGCTGTTTGATTCCAGGTATAGGGTTTTACGGCGTGATCGCGGTAGTGAATTTAAAGCCACATATGGTAAAAAATATGGTGGCGGTGTACTTATTGCTGTCTCCACCAAACTTAAAATTCATGTCCATGATGATTGGCATACTTCATTGGAGGACGTGTGGATGTCTATTCAATTTAACGATATGTGTTTAAATATATGTGTGGTATACATTCCATCCTACATTTCTGATGAGCATTATGCTGCCTTTATAAATAGATGCGAGGAGTTAACATTATCCAACAGTAGCAATAGAACACTTATTTTAGGTGACTTTAACCTGCCTCACATTGACTGGAATATAGGTTCAAATATAGTTTGTACTTCAACCAATTTTAAGACTTCGTCCCTGGCTGATCTTCTTAGTGTCTCTGGCATCCAACAATACAACCATATTCAGAACCACAATGGTAGGACATTAGATCTAGTTCTTACCAACCATCCAGGAATCACTTCAGTCACACCCGCTGTTCCCTTAAGTCGCGTAGACTCCCATCACATCCCTCTAGAATTCAACATAAGTCTCAAATCAGTCCCGTCATTGAGAACAAATAAATATCAGACCAGTTACTGCTTTTTTAAGACTGACTATAATATGTGTACTCAAGATTTAATTAATATTGATTGGGATAGCCATAGCATTGATATGACAAATGATAATTTTATTTTACTCTTCTATAACAAATTATGGACCGCTATTGAAAAATGCACTCCAAAGAAACCGCACAAATCGTCAACTTATCCAATATGGTACTCACAATCTCTGCTTAAAGTTTTAAAAGAAAAAAATAAATACCATCGCAAATATAAAAAATATAAAAATCCTAGAGATTATGACACCTTTTCAATGCTGAGGTCACGTTCGAAGAAACTAATTAATCGATGCTTTAAGGATTACATTTCTGCGGTCGAGTCCGATCTGATATCCAACATTAAATGTTTCTGGAGATACACTAAAAATAAAAAACTGACCAACACTATTCCCAACAGCGTTCACTACGGTAACGCAACTGCTGACGAGGGTCCGAATGTAGCAAATCTATTCGCCGACTTTTTCTCGTCTGTCTACAGTACCAATGCCTCAAATAACACCTCATCACCATTAATTAAGGACCTCACAAGTGCTTACATTTTAAGTAATATCGTGATTAGTGAAGATGAGGTGCTTACCTCTCTTAAACAGCTGGATATCACCAAGGGATCCGGACCTGATGGCATTCCACCCGTATTTGCTCATCTCTGTAGGTCAGCTTTAGCTAAACCACTTTGTATAATTTTTAACAAGTCCATTACAGAAGGGGTTTTTCCTGACCTATGGAAGATCACTAAAATTACACCAATCCATAAATCAGGTAACAGGAGTGACGTAACGAATTATCGCCCCATAGCCATTCTTTCCTGTTTTCCCAAACTGTTTGAGCGTCTTATGTACCCTCATTTATCATTTCACTTTGATAAATTTGTAAGCACACGCCAGCATGGATTCATCCACGGCCGGTCAACCAATTCAAATCTTCTAAGCTATACCCAATTCATATGTAACGCATTTGAAAGAAGAACGCAAGTGGATTCTATCTACACTGATTTTTCCAAGGCCTTCGATCGAGTTGATCATGACTTGCTGTTGAGGAAAGCGGCGATGATGGGCATACATGGCAACCTTCACCGCTGGATTCGCTCCTATCTTGAAAATAGATCTCAACTGGTTTCCGTGTATGGTTACGATTCCACCCCTTTTGTTGCTGCCTCTGGTGTCCCTCAAGGGTCGATTCTCGGTCCTCTGTTATTTCTGCTATTTATCAATGACCTCCTAGCTCAGTTAGACTCCGAATGTCTTGCCTATGCAGACGATCTGAAGATATATCGCACGATCTCGAGTGAACATGATTGCTCCTTGCTTCAACGCGACCTAAACACAGTAAGCAAATGGTGCAAAGAGAATGCTATGTCGTTAAATACTAGCAAATGTCAATACATAAGTTTTACGAAGAACAAGCTCATGATTAGGTATCCTTACTCCTTGGGTGGGGTCCTATTAGAGCGCGTATCTTATATAAGAGATTTAGGTGTGACACTTGATTCATCACTGTCTTTTCGGTCTCATTATGAAAGAGTAGTATTAAAGGCAAACAAAATGCTAGGGTTTATATTCCGCACATGTCAGCCTTTCAAAAATCCGAATACACTAATCATACTATATGGCTCTCTCGTGCGATCAATTCTGGAATATTGCCCCACGGTGTGGTCTCCAATTTACCAACTACATATTAACCGACTGGAATCCGTTCAAAAACGCTTTCTAAGACTGTTGTGTGGCAAATTTGGTTTAAAGCGAAAACTAAAATCATACGAGGATAGGCTTCTGCATTATAAAATGAAAACCCTAAATGATCGTCGAAAGGTGACTGACCTATGCACGCTACACCGGATCGCTAATGGTTCCTTCGGAGAGGAATTGACCATGAGCCTGAGCTATCGTGTACCTAACCGACCTGTCCGCATACCCAGTCTTTTCCTCTTACCACGGGCTACCAACAATGTCTCGTTTAACAGCCCACTACTACGTATGTGTCGTCGTTACAATGATTTATGTTTAACCCAGAGTGAAATAGATATCTTTAACTGTACATATTCAATGTTTAAACACCACGTACATAAACTGAACCAATAAGTATGCTGATTTTATTGTTTGATTTAATGTTATTAAGAATACTTATTATTACTACTATATTATTATTGTTTTTGTGTTTATATAAATATATTTAATTTTAGTTATATATAAGATATGTATGCCAAATTGTTTACTTATATGTTTAAATTTAGATATTAATGTCTTTCTGTATTTTATTCTTAATATTGTTTACTGCATGCTGTGTACAAATATTAGGTTGGCAAACTTACTACTTATTTATATCACTGTATTTTGTCAAATGTTTTGTCTGTTAACTGTTTTTTGTACCTTAATAAATAAATAAATAAATAAATAAATACATCGCTTGCCGCATTTCCTTTAGCTCAAAGCTGCTTATATAGCTGAATCTAAAAAGCACTATGCACTAAAAAAAATATCAAGATAAGCCCTTATTTTTTTTTATAAAATAGTATTTTTTTTTACTTATTACTAGGTATTACTATTTAGTTTCATTTATATATTTTATTTCATTTATAGTTTATAATTAAATAATCTTTGTACCCAACTTCGATTAAACACGTTGTATATTTTATTGAAGTATGTTTTACAGGGCCAAATGACCAAATAAGTTAAAAAATAAGTTTAGGCACAAACTGGCCTTAGCATTTAAATTTACCATATTTAGCATTTTAATACGTTTCAAGGTGAATTAAAAGTTGTTTTGGAGAATAAATTCTATTCTTAAAGTATGAATAAGACTGTAATGCCATACGGTGAGGGCAGGAATTACAGTATGCATGTCGTAGAACTGATGAGTTGAATAATAATAATAATAAAACTTTATTTCAGAATAAATTCCATATGTGTTAGTAACAATTTTTAAAGAAATCTTATCTTAATCGTTCTTAACTTATAATAATCACAATCATATATACCTACCATTAATTATATATACCATAATAATATATGCATTTACTAATACTAATAATAATAATACTAAGCATAAGGGTAGGGATGTCGGTCGGTTAATTACCTACAAGGCATTTTCTAACATCTAACCTTTGGGAGAGTATGAGATAAACTTACTACGGAATAAAAGTTCTATACTAAAGTATAGAATGCAAGGTATTTTTTTCTTCTCTACTGAGCCTGACACGTGGCTGATACGCGAGGTCCAAGAATGGGAGCAACTGACGCCGGCCACAGCCGACCGACATTAGTCCCTACCCTTATGCTGGCCTATCTAATATTTTATACTCGTAGAATTTAGTAGTAAATGTTTATATTATTATGGTATAATAATAATATATAATTAATGGTAGGTTTACATGATTGTCGATATGTATCATCGATGCATTTATAATTTTTTATTATTTCTTCTTACACACCCTCTCACAGACACTCATACACATTCATATAACACACAGAGAGGTTACACGAAATTCCTAAAATACCCACCAACAGCTCTATTGTATTCTTTTTATTATTATTATTTTTTTAATGTTAAATATTTTTTTTATTCGAAGTAATATACAAACAATATAAAATAATTACAATATTAAATAAACTATATTAAAACAAAATCTAAATTTAACCTAAAAAATAATAACAATATAAATACATAGAAAATAAAAATACATACTTACAAAAAAATCGCTGTCTTGTGGCATGGTGCCCAATACACTAGCAGCATTTCCCCTTGTCACCAGAGACGTCAATGATCCTTGGAACAATTTCTTTATAAAAGGCATTTCTTATTTATTTGTTTGTACTTGGTTAAGCTTTAATGTTTAAATAAATTGTATAAGTTTGTTTTTGTGTCACCTGGGAGTGAACTGACTCCTGTCATTCAGAATTTTCTACGACAGGGGTCAGGACATCCAATCTCAATTTAAAGTATAAAAAACATATTTATTAAATAGTGTCATAAAACGTTTTTTATTTATTTATTTATTTATCAAGATGCTTTGTACACTTCGCTTGAAGTACTTATAGGATTGGGGAAACACTGGCTGGGAAAGATCTAAGAGTCTAATTTATATGTACGCGTAGGGATAGTGGCTCCAGTATGGGGGAATATTTTGGTTCGATTGCAAAAAATGACAAAATCGACCGCCTCCGTGGTCTAGTGGTAACAAACGTTGCCGTGAACTCGGGAGGTCGTGGGTTCGATTCCCACCGGGGGCAAGTTGTACATTGTATAATTTGTCTCGGTCTGGGTGTTTATATGTATAATATGTATATATTTACAAAAAAAAGTATAATATGTAGTTTATCAATCATTTAGTTTCCGTAACACAAGCCTCGTAGCTTACCACGGAAACTAGATGGCGCTGTGTGACCTGTCTGGAAATATTTATTTATTTATTTATTATTTATTTATCTTTATTCACATAAACCTATTACAGGAATTTGTGCCACGTCATAATTTAGATTATTTAGAATGATTCTATACCTGTTAGTGGAAGACTAAGCAGCGAAGTGGTCCAAGGAGTAAGCTGTTAGCAGAAGACTAACAGCTTAGCAATATAGAAGAAAGGATAAGGTTGTGGAGCTCTTCAGAACACTTACCATATAGGTATTGTAGAACACGTTCACATCTCGGTGAAGCGCTGCGATTCGATAGCTATTATATTCATTCATGATAATGACTACTTTACAAAGTCTACTAAAGAAATCAGAGTGCATTTCGAGTGCGATTTTTCAAGAGTCTTGTATGTTTTGAAATAGTTGAGGCGAGCGGAAGCGTTTGGCTTGTCGCCAGTGCGCGCGTCGCGGACCGCGTGTCTCTTTTTATCTTAAATTTTATACAACAATTTGTTATGGCTATTAATACTTATATTATGTCCAGTAGTCACTATAAACTTAGTTTACACTGTACACATATATATATATATATATATATATATATTTAATTAATAGTATGCAACGATGATTATGTATTCTAAGGTTAGCTGTAACAAAATGCCTTTAAGGCATTAAATTCGCCCTTGTATATTTATTTTAAATATTTTGTGCAATAAAGAGGTTATAAATAAATCAAACACAAAAAAATAAAAGATTTGATTTTTTTATTGTTTTTTTTTTACACACTTTAACAATAATAAAAATTGCCGAGACAGCTAGTATAAAATAAAGGGTTATTTCTACTTAAATTGTAATCTTGTTACGATCAAAAGTAAAAAAAAGTAAAGTTTCATAACGACCGTATCCCTTTCGGGATGGTCTGAAGCTAATTCACATTTAGCCAACTTTACTATAGTCTGTCTCTAGCGTACCAAACTCCACCCCGGGTCGTGATGATACTTTAGTTTTATTTTTACTGGTTAAAACCGGTCATCACTACCATATTAGGTAGATTATACCAAGGGAACTTTAAAAGAAAGATTTTGTAGTTTCGTATATATTATTATTGTTTAATTGACCGCCTCCGTGGTCTAGTGGTAACAAACGTTGCCGTGAACTCGGGAGGTCGTGGGTTTGATTTGATTCCCAGCGAGGGCAAGTTGTACATTGTATAATTTGTCTCGGTCTGGGTGTTTATATGTATAATATGTATATATTTACAAAAAAAAAGTATAATATGTAGTTTATCAACCATCTAGTTTCCGTAACATAAGCCTCGTAGCTTACCACGGAAATTAGATGGCGCTGTGTGACCTGTCTGGAAATATTTATTTATTTATATTTAATTTTATTTCATGATGGATATATGATAAACTTAGCTAAATGTAAACTAACTTCGTAAAAAAATAGTTGCGTTATCGCTGAATAACCACCGATGAATTTTAATGTCGATTGATCTGTGTAGTGAAACAGATTCGGCCTGCATTGATCCAGTGACCTAATTTTAAAACTCAAATGATAAAAACCCGCGCATGGCTGATTGCACTTAATAATTGATTGCACACGGAGTTTGTGTTTAAAAGCAAATAAAAGAGATTGACAAAAAAAAATTGAGAATCTCAACCTGCGCAAATACGCCAACCTCGGTACAGGTTACGAGTTTGCGCCGCTTGGGGCGAGACGATGGGACCATGGGGACCCTCAGCCAAGCGTCTGGCCAAGGAGTTGTCTGAACGGCTGACGGAGAAAGCTGGCAATTATTTCTGCCAACGTATTAGCTTCGCTATACAGAGTCTCTAGAGGACATTTTTTTTCATTTATAGCTTAGTTTATTATTTGTTTAATTATTTAGGTAGCTAAAAAGTATCGTCACGAGCGTTTCCCTTTCGGGGTGGTCATAAACCACGCTTATATAGAAGCGGATTTACATTTAGCCAACTTTACTATAGGCCAATCATGACAAGTGGCAAGCTCGTCGATGTCTAGCGTACCAAACTCGAGAAATATCACAAATAAATTCAATAATTAAATGTATTTATTTACAATAATAAATATTTTTGCGTCCCGACCAGGAGTCGAACGAGTCTAAATCCACGGACTTAACCGCTAGACCACGAAGGTTGTTTTATTTTTATTTAAAAAACTAAAAATATATAGGAAATAACAACCAAAGTACGCTGGAGACATCGACGAGCTTGTCAATTATCATGGTTGCCCTATAGTAAAGTTGGCTAAATGTGAATCCGCTCATACATAAGCGTGATTTCTGACCACCCCGAAAGGGAAACGGTCGTGATGATACTCTTTACTTTTATTAAAAATCTTAATTTATGGATTGTTCAGCAACACTAGACCAAACCTTGAAAGGTTATCCATATTTAAATAAGTATTTAGGTATGAATGAATTCCTATTATTAGTTTACAGGTTATGACTCTTGTTACGCTTGACGTTCTTTATGACAGTTTAAAACGTAGAGGTGAAATAGTTTTTTGAAGCGTCTCCAAAGATTAAAAAAATCTGGATGCGTGGATGCGCATTAAGTAGGTTCTAAATAAATAAAAACTCTGTTCTTTACCGTTATAGGATGTATCACTTTTTACCCTACTGCTATCACGCATGATGTACCTACTACCCGTACCCAATACTTTTCATTCATTACTTTTATTTTAGAAGTCATATTTTTATTTTGTAAATTTGGTAGTTTTTTTTTTTTTTTTTTTTCTGTTTTAACAATAATAAGTTTTTAATTTCTTCTTCTTTTTATATTGGTTAATGCTGTGACACCTAATTGGTGCATATATTTGATAAGTTATAATTATACTATGTTATGTGTGTGATAATATATGTACTGCTGTGTGTACTAAATAAATAAATTACAGCCCCAAGAACAGAGCGTCCTAGACCTCTACTGCTGGAGATGTGCCTTCCAGAACATATATCTGGAGAATTTGGCCTACACGCGCCACGTTGGACAGACGGGTTGTAATGTAATTTTTTATTGACAATTTATTAATGATTCCACAAGTTGGTATTAGTGGAACCGGGATCGGCTAAGCGTCCTCTCCGAGTCACGGAAACGGTGTTATTATAAATCTATGACAAATGTACGTAAAAAAGAATTGATTTCTCATTGGTACATGCCGGGGGGGTTAAACCGACCTTTGTAGGATTTCAAGGAACGCTTTCTTACAACCGAGCCACCACCGCACCAAAGAATACCACCACATACACCTAATATAGGTACTTAATTGTCAGCTGCATAGATGTAAAAATTGGTCTAGTTTTGATCATCATACCGTTTGGATATCTGTCCCATCTTACGTTAAGGGATACAAAATTACATATCGGATGTATGATTTTATTTTATTCGATTCGATCTTGATTCGATAACGGAGTTTGATTGTGCTCAAAGAGATCAAATAAATATAAGAGTGGGTATTGGTTGTTATTTTATTATATCTACTTTGTTCTTCTTGTCTTGTCGAAGAAGAACGTGTTTTATACTTCCGTAGCATGCAGGTTAGGTCAGCAAAACCACAAAATCAATTTAAAAGTGCCATAGACCAATTGATTATGAGACAATTGTCATAGCTTTAATTCTTTAAGCTATGGATTCTTGCCCCGTCTTGATAAGGGAATTATAAAATTATATTTCGGATGTAAGATTTTTTTTATTTAAGTTGATCTTGATTCAATAACGGAGTTTGATAACACAATCAATTTAAAAATGCACGTCGAAAACTTATGGTCGTGTTCACAATTAACAATGCACTGTCATGGACTAAATAATTCTGAGACAATTGTCATAGTTTTAATTCTATACCGTTTGACTTCTGTCCCCGATTTGTTATATATTTAATGTCTTCGAAACTACTGAATATATTTTTTATACAATACACGACCTACTCCGCCCGGGCTATAGAGCTACTATCGTATCCATATGTAGGCACCTACGAGTATATGGTAGACACTTAAATTCGTGTATGCATGTTGCATCAGAAGTTATTTCCAACCTTCACCCACTGGCCCACTTCTAAACGGAATTTTATGAAATTACTTTTTAACCCATATAATTGTATATTTAAAATTTATACATTTAAACATTATTGCATACAGGCCAGACATTTTATATCTGTATTCTAGGACATTTCTTCAATCAACCATTCTTTCCAGTTGTCAAACGAAAACGAACAGGTTACTCGAAATCGATATTCCTACATCCGTATAATAATAATGACAATATGAGTATTTAGAATACGGGAATGAAATCTTTAATGTTGCCAGAAAAAAAATACTTACTGGATTTTTTTTATGCCTTTCGAGTTTTGGAGAGTTTACAACTAACACTCAATGATTCTTTCCAACTGTCAAACGCTCGGATTATAAGGATACTATCATCTATATCCTATATAATATGTGCGTTTGACAGCTAGAAGGAATAATACAGTAAAGGAGCCGTTGCGAAAACATCTACTCTTCAAAACTCAAAAGACATTTAAAGATTTATTTATTTCCGGTAAGACAAGATTTTTTTTCTGGCAACATTGAAGATTTCATTCCCGTATTCTAAATACTAATTTTGTCATTATTACTACACGCTCTAGCACTTTCGACATCCGTAACTCTGTCTCTTTCATAAATATTAATATTAAGTAATTAAACTATCATTATCATCATTACAGCACCAAGAACACAGCATCCTAGACCCCTACTGTTGGAGATGGGCCTTCCAGAACATATATCTGGAGAATTTGGCCTACACTCGCCTCGCTGCGCGCTAGCCAGAGGGCTTGGCGAGGATCTGATGTCATTTTATTTAATGACAATTCAACAACGATTCCACAAGTTGGTATTAGTGGAACCGGGACCGACGGCTTAACGTGCTCTCCGAGGTGGTGTTGTGAATCTATGACAAATGTACGTAAAAAAAGTGTATTTATTATTGGTACATGCAACCGTCAAGTAAAACGTTCTTAAAACCGAGCCACCACCGCGTAATTTAAAAAAAATAATAAGAAATAGAAGTTTGGATAATATAAATATTAGTAAAAAACTACGCTACAAATAAAACTAAAATTATAACGGATGGCGTAGTGTATTATTATTATAATTTTATTTATAATTAAGTGTGCAATTTCAAATTATGTAAAAAAAATATAATTAGGAACGGATGAAGATTCAGCTTTACGCAATGGAAGTTGATTCTAGAGTAATTCCAACAAAACTTTGCACCACTTACTGATAGAATTGGGCTTGAGCAGATCTGCCGTCAATACATTTATAAAACGAGCTTTCAAGACGACATTAGTGGAATCATACAGTATTTAGTTGGGTAGGGAGATGCTGGGAGATACTATAGATAAATGTGAAAACTCCGACCGCGCTCAGCAGTAACATGGACCTACCTATTATAATGAAAATTTCCTCTGCGTGGTTAGATTGTTTTTCTGCTAAAAATATCGACTTGTCCGCACAGAGGCCGTTGCCTAGCAACCGGAAGTACGTTGACCCGCGACCTTACATTATTTTATCTCTCCTCATTATAATTTGCCAATCGCTGATAGGTATTTTAATAAATACCTAAAACCTACATTAACTATAATAACATCTGTATATTAACTTTTAATTATATGAAAAAATAAAAGGAAAAAATTACATAGCAGACGCTCGACAACCCAGATGGGTTATGCGAAAATAAGCCAAAATCACCAGAAAAAATGTTCTGCAAGGCCCATGCCTAGCAGTGGACGTCTCGAAAGTTGTGTTCTAGGAACTGTAGATAACGACAAGGGCGTATCCAGGTAGGGGCAGTCACGTCAATTTTCCCGGCTAGTGGGAATTAAAAACGTGTTACCTACTCTGCGCAAAATGAAGTGTTGGAAACAAAACATCTTTTCATTCAGATATTTTGATTTAATATTTTTTATTTATAATTAAATATTCTACATTCTACAACATTCGATATAGTATACTGTTAGCGACGCAATATAATTTAAATCTCACGCGAAACCGTCGCATCTCGTAGTTTCCGCTCCCGAGTTCCCGACGAGATAATCAGAGCCATCTAGGATTAAAGCCGAATATAATTTGAAGAAAACAACATCTAGCGCTAGCGCTATCTAGTTACGGACGACACTCGACAGCACTTTTTCCAGTCAATTTTCATGATTTTTTGTTTTAATATACCCGACCGACCATCTTCTCGAAACAGTTATGAGCTCATACATAATACGATGAGATTAAAAAGCTACATAGCTATTAAACTATGGACGATTTTCCACTGTCAGTAATAAGGGAAGCTGCAAAGGTGAAATTCGTTGACGTATTGCAATGTCCAAAACTGCGACGACCGTATAATAATGTGTGACAGCAACATATCCAGTACGACAAAAATTCACATCATCAGAACACTTGTTTTCTCCATTTTTCTGTACGGTTCGTAGACAAGAACCATAAAAGCCTCAGATAGAGCGAGCAATCCAATGCGTTTCAGATGTGGTGCTGGCGTCGTTTGCTCAGAACCCCTTGGACCGCACGGTATGTATTATACATACATATCTTCACGCCCTTGCGGGGTAGGCAGAGACAAGTGAGCGCCATTTGACACGATCACGACATACTTCTTTCGCTTCGTCGACATTCATTAACCTCTTCATACATGCCCTTTGGTTACGAAGACTTTTTAATGCACCTTCAGTCAGTGTTTTATTTATTTGATCGTGATATGTGAGTCTCGGTCTGCCAGGGCCTCTTTTACCCACAACTTTCGCATTATATATCTGGTTCGTCAATCTTTCATAGCTCATCCTTTCAACATGCCCGAACCATCGTAGCATGCCTTTCCTTATTTTTTATTATGTATTATACGGTATGTATTATATATTATAAGCAAAGCAGATGGTAGAAAGTTGTTGGTAGAGCACAGAAATGTTAGTACGTTAACATTTATGTGCTCTACCAAAAACTTTCTACCATCTGCTTTGCTTTAAGATGGATGTTAAGCTATGCATCCTTATCGGTCGAATATTTTAACATTTTTAAATATGTTTCAAATCTGAGTTTTTTTCATCACTGGACAGACGTGATTTTAAGGAAAGCGATCTTACAACCGAGCCCCACCGCGTGTTTTATTTATTTTGTCGTAATAGTAGAGTCTTGGTCTTGTCAGTTATTCTAATGTTGCGTCTAATCGGAGCTTAATGTGTCTTGTTTAAAAATAACTTAACCTAAACATTTTATTCTGGCTCTCTCTAGAAATAGCAACTACGATTTTTGACGTCACTTAGAAAATAAATAAACACCCTGTATGCGATCGAACTTCCATAACGATAGAGGTAACTCCAATACTGTTAAAGTTAGACTTCCAGGACATATTTCTGAAGAGAAAATTGTTTAGGTATATATTAATATATATTAATCTATTGTAAAAATATAAATGCAAACATTTAATAATAAGTCACATACTTAATAAAAAAATAGAAAAAAATTATAATTGTTTTAGATATAATTTAAAAGTTAAATATAATAAAACCACGTATTTAAGTGCGTATTTAATAAATTCTGTTTATTGTCATTTTTTTTTATTGAGTATTCCATTTTCATTTCTAGTTTGTTAACGGTAAAGGTTAAAGAACAATTGATTATATACATTATCGTGACGATTGCAAGGGTTGGGCGGATATTGCTTGGGGAACTGGAACAATTGAGCCAGTTATGCGAGATGCAACTTTTAGTCAGCCCGCACTTGTGGGAGACTTAATGCTTCACGGAGTATGGGAACCAGCGAGGAAAGCGTTTTTTGATGTTCGCATTGTTAATGCTGACGCAACCTCATACGGAACCCGTACCTGGGGAAGCATCTCCCAAACCCATTCACACGAGAAACACCGTAAATACGACAGGGAAGCAGAAGATCTCAGAGCTTCATTTACGCCGTTGGTTATCTCGTGTGATGGCTCATTAGGTGCTGAGTACGCGGCTTTTGTCAAAAAGACCGCTTCACGGCTTTCTGAAAAATGGCAGAAGCCATTCTCACAAGTTGCAGGCTGGCTAAAAACAAAAATACAAATTTCTGTAATAAGGGCTATAAGCTTAAGGATCAGAGGAACCAGAAAGCGAGTGAGATGGATAGGATGTGAGGATGGAGCAGGTATGTTTGAAGGAACGAATGAATGAATGTGAATGAATGTTAGATGATTTTATATATTTAGTTTTATGTTTTTTTTAGTTATTATTGTTATTTTGTTGAAATAAATTATAAATTGATTATATACTCAAATATACACATAGGTACTTACTAAGTGTCTGTGCCGTTTATTGTAGAGACTTTAGGGCCGTGGAGTTCAAGCACTAATCCATTTGTAAAAAACATCACCCTTCGTCTAATTATCTGCTCTGGTGACAAGAGGGCTGGTTCTTTCCTCGCTCAGAGAATCAGCATAGCGATTCAGCGAAGAAATAAGCTCAGATTTTTTGCCACCAAGCTTTATATTTAAATTAGGTTTTGTAGTAATAATTTAGTTTTTAGCTTTATTTCTCTAATTACAAATTAAAATAAATAAATAAAATAAAAGGATTATGTTAAATTAAGACTACATAATTATTATATAATTAATCACTTAGTAATAACAATTATAAAAGTCGTTAAAAATTAAATCCAAAATATCGTTACTCATACCGCTAAGTAGAGAATATACCGTTTGCTTCTGTTCGTACGTAATGCGTTGGCGGACGTCTCGGTTAGTGACGTCACAGTCTTCGATGATAGATCCCATTCCACGACGTTCGCAAAATTCTATTCACAAGAGCCTTATGAGTTTCCATTTCGGCTTTGTAACTATTCGTCCGAAATGCATCGATTTTGACAGACTTTGTGTAACAAATGTAATCAATTAATATCTATGCTGGCGTTTAAAATTGTGTGCGTTATAAATAGCGTACATCTGTGTTAATAAACTAATAAATAATTTCTAAACAATATCTAAATAAAAAAATTAAATCATTCAAATTAATAATAATTAATCATAAGGGAGAGTGACAGAATAATATTATGAGTGCAGAGTAAAAAAAATAATACAATAACATTAAATGTTAATATGCTTTTTTATTATTATAATATGGTAGATAGTTTTCTCGCGCAGCAAATCAGCATCGCTGTGCAGCAGGGGAATGCTGCGAGTGTTCTTGGTACACTGCCACATGATCAACTCATGGGTAAATAGTTTAGATTTTAGTTTTATTTTTAATTTAGTTTATATATTTTTATTTAAACCATTGTACTGTTTTTTATTCTTAATAAAATCTGGTAGATAATTTTATGGCATTTATTTTTGAAATAAATTACCGGCATGTGTCCAACGCAGCTAAGAGTTACATAGTCGATTCAATCATTCCAATTTTTCACTATTTTGCGACGTATCGACATTTCGGCGTCTTCTTGAACACTTTGCGCTACAGTAGCAAAATTCTCTTCGGTACGCACATTTCTTTATCTTGTTGATGGTTTTGAATCGAGAAGAGTAAAATTAGTGCGAAAAAGATAAATAACTGTACGAATTGCATGCTGACTAGGCCGATTATGTTGACGGAGAGATATTATTTGTTCTGGCGTTAAACGATTCATGATGATGTGCCAAACCTTACTAAACAGAAATGTCAACACAGTTTGACATTCTCAACTATCACACCATAGACAACTATCAAAACTTCTCATATAGCTAAAACAACAGCCATTATAATAAGTAAATAATATGATTCGAACATCTGAATTTGGATAATTATTTGCGAATTGCCAGATAATTATATTAAAGTGATAGTTAATTTAATAGGTGCTACGAAAGTGTAAAACTCGTTCTTCTTCGAAAACAGAAGAAGAACAAAGTAGATGACGTAGGAAATAATGTAACAAATAATTTTAGAGATAATAACAACCAATGCCCGCTCTATATTTTATTTTATCTCTTTTGATTTAACTGAATAAATATTAAACTTTTTAAACTTTCGCGCACATTCATAATAGATTTTTATAATTTTAACGGGTCTTTACGCGATTTACCTTAGAGACATATTTCTCCCGACGTTACAGCCAAGTTGCATTGGCCGTGGTCACGGGTCGACTGAAGCTATGCGGTGTAGTCTCGTACATACTGGGCGGTAGATGTAAACCTACCCACTTATCACTTTAAAAGTTTTTAGAAATCACGACACTTACAATATCCTTGGCGACACCGGGCGATTTTTCCCGGCGTCGAAACCTATTGATTACTGGATTGCACGATGAAGATAGCTAATAACCCCTCGATCGAAATTTTTGTGTTTCTTTATTTTGATCGCTTCACGTACTATTCTAGGGTAATAGTGACGATCGGTGGAAAGTATCTTTGGGTTATGCAGCTCAATCCAATGGTTTGTGCCACTATCCATTAGGTGTTCTGCTATTGCTGACTTGTTTAATTGGCAGTTTTTTACAGCTGCTTTATGTTCCTTGACCCTCTCGGCTATTGTGCGCTTAGTTTAAATAAATATTACTAAGAAAGGATTCAATTACCGTTCCTATGTATAACCTCTAATTAGTATTGGGCGGACGAACTGAAAAAATAACAGACGAATTGGGAAAGGTCCAAAGTGTTTACGTTTGTTAGTTCTTGCCAATCTATGAATGAATCCTACGTGCTTGTTATAAATTGGATGCTGGGGGGATACTCTGAAATTTGGATATCTGAACATACGAATTGTAACTTGATATTTACGAGTGAGAATTATTCATTGGCAATACGCTATGAAACTGGGACCGACAGCTTAACGTATTCTCCGAGGCGCGGGAACGGTGGTGTTGTAAATCTATGACAAATGTACGTAACAAAAAGTGTATTTCTCATTGATACATGCCGGGTTTCGAACAGACCTTTTTAGCATTTTAAGGAAAGCGTTCTTACAACCGAGCCACCACAGCTCAAAACAAATAAGTTGTGACAAATTTAGCTTAAGTATATCGCTATATATACATATATATATACCTTCTAGCTGTCGTAGTAGTCTGGCCTCTTTGCGGAATATATAAGATATAGACACACATACACACACAACTACATATACACTCATACCTACATACCCACACAGAACAATTTTGGTGGATATTTGTTTGTGCTGTTGTTTAATCATCATCATCATTACAGCCCCTAGAACACAGCGTCCTAGACCTCCATTGCTGGAGAAGGGCCTTCCAGAACATACTCGTATATCTGGAGAATTTGGCCTACACTCGCCACGCTGGCCAGACGGCTTGGCGAGGAAAATGATGTCAATTTTTATTGACAATTTATTAACGATTCCACAAGTTGGTATTAGTGGAACCGGGACCGACGGCTTAACGTGCTCTCCGAGGCACGGGAACGGTGGTGTTGTTAATCTATGACAAATGTACGTAAGAAAAGTGCATTTCTCATTGGTACATGCCGGGTGGGTTTGAACCTTTGTAGGATTCAAGGAACGCGTTCTTACAACCGAGCCACCACCGCGCCTTTGTTTAATAATAAAATAGATTGTATTTGTTGTCGACCAGACAAAACAAAATGGTATGCTACGACCTGTGGCACGGTTGCCACCAGAGTGCAGGTCATTGAGCATATAAAAATGTTTTATAATATAAATATAATTATAATATAAATAAAATATAAAATTAAGATAATTATTATTTATTATGTGCTCGCAGTTTTGTGGCTCAAACCAACAATGACATCGTGACACATCCTTTACGTATAGCACAGTTTATGCTAAGGGAGCTGGTTTGTCAGTCTTTAGTGTCCAAAAACATTTGCTTATCTTTGTAATTTAATCTCCGAAATGACCGTGGCCTAGTGCTTGCAGCCTGACCACATAATCCTGAAGTCCTTGAATATACTCAGTTATTAATTAGTTATTCTTTAAAACAGCACAAAAATAACCACTGCATCTTCACGGTTGTTTTCTTGTAGGGTCGGCAGAGGCAATAGCGCCATTTGTCGACATATTCAAAACAGTTTTTATTTTTAACCATTTGTTGCGAGACTCAAGACTCTCCACATGTTCGACTTGACGCTGTGAGCAGTTTTTTTACTTTATTTCGTTTTGAAAATCGTTCGACTTGCGTGGCTGTGCTTTGCTTTCAAGTCGAACACAGCATCTAACATGAACTTTCAGCCAGATAAAAAAAAACCTTTTTAAATATAATAGGTTTTATCTACCTTCGTGGCTTTCGTGGATTTCTGGTCGGGAAATAATAAATTATATAATTTATTTGTGATATGTCCCGAGTTTGATACGCTAGAGACTGACGAGCTTGTCACAAAGCGGGGTTTCTGACAACCCCGACGGTCGTGATGATACTTAAGTTTTTTACTTTTTATTACGAGTAACACCTCAACATAAACGCCTAGGCTATATAAAGAACAACATTAAATAATCAATAATTTATTCAACAGTTTTTTACCTCCGACCTATCGTCTGGTACGAAAACAAATAACCTACAGGATTGTATTTACAAAAACAAATGACCTACAGGATTGTATTTATCAAACGAGATTTAATTTTTTTAGCTTCCATGTTTAAACTCAATTGTTTATACAAAAGAATCTGCACAATTGATATTTATTATTTTTTTGTTCCATTTTCCCGAATGATGGTGAATGAGATGATTTTTTATTATTAATTAATATAATAACTATAAACTAAAACTAATTAAAAAATAACTTAACTATAAATAAAAAATGTGCTCATGAGATGTCTCAGAGATAGTCTCAAGATGACTGGCAATATTTGTATAGCAAGGCTATATAAATGCTACAAGTACGTTGGCAGAAATAATTGCCAGCCTACCTGCCTCCAGATTTCTCCGTCAGTCGTATGGACAACTCTTGGCCCTCATAGTCCCATATCACATTGGCGTATTTGAGCAGCTTGAGGTTCTCAGTAGAAAACACCGCATTTCCCGCGCCTAGGTTGCCTAGATATGAGATGAGGCTAATGTATCTACACATGTCGAGAACCTCAACAGAGACCTGCCAAGTTTCCATAGCTTAACAGGAATGCTATGCTTTAGGTTCTAGGATAACGGGTATTCCAGCAGTGACAAGAGCTCCTCGGATGATGTTGTTGAGAGCCGCGTCACGAGAAATGCGACGGGTACTTCTAGCACAAGAAAGCCTGAGGCGTCCAAGATGTTCCACTGGTTCCCCACATCGACACTTCTGTGGGTAAACAGTCCGGGATCCGAGACGAAGCCACACTGCTATGGTCAATGTATTTCAGTGTAAAAGCCTAAAAACTACTTTTCTTAAGTCCTTTTGTCATAGATTTGCAACATCAATGTTCCCGTTCCTCGAAGAGTACGTTAAGCCATCGGTCTCGGTTCCTCTAATACCAACCTGTGAAATCGATAATTAACTGTTATTAAATATTGATATCGATGCGGTCGTGGATTAGTTGTAAGAACGCTTGTCTTAAAATCCTACAAAAGTCAGTTAAATCCCGTCACGTTTACAGCGGATTCACATTTAGCCAACTTTACTATAGGCCAATCATGACAAGTGGCAAGCTCGTCGATGTCTCCAGCGTACCAAACTCGAGAAATATCACAAATAAATTAAATATTAATTAAGTGTATTATTTATTTACATTAATAAATATTTTTCTAAAGTCTAAATCCACGGACTTAACCGCTAGACGACGGAGGCATGTACCAATGAGAAATACACTTTTCTTACGTACATCTGTCATAGATTGAAGACACCACCGTTCTCGTGCCTCGGAGAGTACGTTAAGCCATCGGTACCGGCTCCACTAATACCAACTTGTGGAATCGTTAATAAATTGTCATAAAAAATCATCTACTCATTACATCAGATCCTCACCAACTCTTTTAATTAATAAAATTTCTGGAATTCCTGTCTCCAACAGCAGAGATCTAGGACTGTTCTTCTGGCTGTGATGACGATAATGAAAATACTCGTACTTTATATTCTAATCCTGCTATAGTAATTAACATGAAAATACTACTTTAACTGCAAATAGCTAGTAAATATGACATTTAAGTTGATAAAACGTCTGTTAACCCTCTTCAGACGAGTCAGTTCAATTTCCGTGAAAGCCTCCTTGTCCGCTGCGACGGAAGCTGTCTCCTCGAGTAAGAGGTTGTTAAAATGACGCGGCATCGCATTAAAAATGTTTAAAGTACCAGACGTTAAATCAAATCAAATCAAAAAATATTTATATTATATAATTAATGTAGAAATAATATTGCTGACGCATTATACCCTAGCGGCATGAAAGTATTATAAACTTAATAACTGCCTCCGAGGTCTAGCGGTTAAGTCCGTGGATTTAAACTCCGAGGTACCGGGTTCGATTCCTGATCGGGACACAAAAATATTTATTAATGTAAATAAATAAATTTAATTAATATTTAATTTATATGTGATATTTCTCGAGTTTGGTACGCTGAAGACATCGACGAGCTTGCCACTTGTCATGATTGGCCTATAGTAAAGTTGGCTAAATGTGAATACGCTTATTTATAAGCGTGGTTTCTGACCACCCCGAAACGGAAACGGTCGTGATGATACTTTAATTTTGTCTCGACCAGCTACCGATACCTTCGAGTCTAAATCCACGGACTTAACTGCTAGACCACGGAGGCAGTTATTGACATTATAATTCATTTTTTAAAAGAGGATTTATAAAATATAAATAAATAAAAAATAAATTTAATTTATTTGTTAACTGCCTCATTGGTCTAGCGGTTAAGTCCGTGAATCGAATGGACCTATAGTAAAGATAGTACAATGTGAATTCGTTTCTTTAATAGCGTGGTTTCTGACCACACCAGAAGGAAAACGCTCGTAATTATACCCTAAATCTAGCTAGACCACATAGTCTGTGACCCAGAGACTAACGGCCAGTTGCAGAAAGAAAGATTAAAAATAATGTATAATCAATATTTTGGTGGTTAGTCGTGATTGGTAGTTAGTTTGTCAATTTGGTTATTCCAACCAATGACATGCCTCTTAGGCATAAGTTAAACATGTCAAAAGTTAATCAGCCTTTCCGTAACCGTCTGTTCCGTATGTAGGTATGGAAAACTCCTGGACATCACGATCTAGGATCTATGTTCAGGGGCTGTGTAATTGACGTTCTTATGTGGGCTATTCAACCGTTGTCGAGTCAAAAGAAATGGTATAAAGTTCTGAGGAGCTCCATAACCTTATCCCTTCTTCTCTATTCCGCAACCGAACCACACGCACAGGCCAAAATATGCATCCACATAACATACCCACTATTCCTACGCGTACTCTCCCAATCAGTGTGTTTCCCCACTCTTATAACCTGGAGTCCTTCAAGCGAAGTGTAAAAAAGCATCTTGTTAGGCCGTCATAGTGGTAGAGACTGATGTCGGTCGTGGTGACCGGCGTCAGTTGCTCCCATTCTTGGACCTCGCGTACTGCTTACCATCAGGTGGACGCGATGTCACATGTCGTGTTCAGTATTAAAAAAAAAAAAAAAAAAAAAAAAACAATCCATAATCTATATACTTAAGGTAAGACTTGTTTTAAGCGGTGTTATTTCTTAAGATAAGACTTATTTCAAGCAGTGTTATTCTATATAAATATCACCATGGCAAGCTTACAATATTAGTTCTCCTTGAAAATAAAATTTTACATTATTGCAAATGTCCCATTCAACGAGAACAACAAATAGGTGGTAGGCTGCCCAGTGGTAAAGTGCCCAGTCCGCCGAGGTGGGGAAGTATCCACCGTACGTGCCAATAAACCCAGTTAAGCTTATCCACACGTTTCGCGATCAGGCTTGAATTTCCGTCATACCAAGTCAGTCTGGTATAGCGTTAGAGACATGATTTTCTCATTCCAGTTACTAACAAGATATTAAACAAAAATAATATTTAAAAAAACTCTACAGTTACACAAGCTCAGCTTCTAAGCTAGTATAAATCACCTGAAAATGTTAAAAAGGAACGTGGAACGACCGTCGAATAAGGAACAAAAGCGTAGACCTATAGCTAGGTGTGTGGATCGTTCCTGTAATTTCGCAGCTTGTACTAAACTTCAGTCAGTACAGCGCGGGGCGCCACGTCGACGGCGGGCGCAGTCGCTCCACGGGAAAACCCCTACGCGATTTTTCACAAAAAAATGCCACAAATACACAAAAATAATACAAATAAAACTTAAATTAACAACACAACAGTGATATAATTCGTGGTGGTCAGTTTTGAGTCAATTTTAACTTATAGCGTGGTTTAGTTTGACGGGTTTTGGTCTGTGCGTTCCATACATTTACAAATACGATGCTCTGTCGATACTAAAATAGTTCTTTATATGATGTTCCGAACGTATTAGTACGTTAGGATGAAAATACTGTTGTTTGTTGGTCATTAAAACATACGCTGCAAGTACGACTAGAAGCTAATATTTTTTGCAATTTTTGGCAAATAATCTATTGAATTGTATTTTGCTATAATAATCCTATATTGTTGTTTACGTATCTATAGATAAGTTATTATATTTCAAAATTGACTTATTTAATTATTTTATTACTTTTTAAAGTTTTAGGCTATAATACTATTTTCGAAACATAGATGGCGCTCTAATTTTTAAGAGTTGTCTTATTTATTAATTTATTTATTTATTTATTTATTAGATCTCCAACAAGATGTACACCAATTCATTACAACACAATAAGAATAATATGGCGCTAAGTGCCACCTTAATTATAGGAGATTACAGCATTCAAATTAGAGTATATATACAATTTTAATATAAATTAGATTAAGTTCAATTGTTAAAAAATCTATGTAAGGCAATAAAATTTTATAAAGTAATAATTTATATAAACATAATAATACTTAAAAATAAAATTTTAAATTAAAATACAATTAATAATTACACATTAAAATACCCTAATAATTAATTGCTGACTTCTATTTGTTTTAAGCACCTTTTATAGTTATGTTCTCTTGATGAAAAAACGTCGAAATCATGAAACCTGTGTAGGAAGTTGTACTGCCTGATCATTCGATTCAACGGGATTTATAATAGGGTAGCCAACAATGCTAATATCACACACTTATTTGTACTTAACACTAAATCAGAAGTTAGATGTTGCACCTATTATAGGCGACCACCACATTACCCTTTATAGCCTATAAAAAATATCAATATTATCAAATTTTCAATAAGTATACAAAAACTAAATATTATTCGAAAAACTAAAGCTGAAACAATTTTAAAAATCCATATATAAAATAACGAAAATAACTAAAATATTACCTACTTCAAATATAAAAGTAAAATAAATAATATAAAAATTATTTTTATAAAAAAAACACATAAAATTTACTTATAAATTTATAAATTGTGGGCAAGTTGTTTCAGCAGTTTATGTTTTAATTCAATGAAGTATTTAAACATAGTTTTAGATTATAATTAAAATTTAATAATATCCAGATTTATTTTTAATTTTTTTTATTTTTTATTATGACATAAACCTTTAGGGTCAACACTTAAATAAATTGTAATTTTATTGAATTAATAGACAGAAGATGGAAGAGTGTTAATATTTGAATTACGATATATTATAAAAATATTAAATTAATAGTTTTTTTTTTTTCACAATAAATAATATATAAAAAAATAATTGCCGTGCACTGTTAAAACTGGAATTGGCTTGAACTACAAGTATTATGAAAATGAAATAGCCATGTAAATCATAAAATAATATACTACTAGACCGATATAGAAAAAAAATGTAGATAAGTTACTTAGAACGCAGGGATTCACATAGTCTATATGACGTCATCATTTGAGCACATGTGACTCTATGGCTACCTGAATATATTTTTGCTAGGTATTTATTAAGTATACTACACGGGCGTAGCCGGGTCAAACAGATAGTGAAAAAAATGTAATAAAATCTTTTACTGTGAAAAGATTATTATAATTTTAAAATAAAATAATAAAAATTAAAAAATCGAAAATCGTTATAATAGGTTCTCTTCTAAATGGAATAGTGATATATATTTTTTTACGGTCTAAAGGAAATTGATTATTTCCCTGTAATAAAATTTTCGTGTAGGCGGACGTTATATAATGTAGATTTTCACAAGAAAGTGGGTAGGTTGCGCTTAATTTCAAAGGTCAAATAAATACCTACCAAGAATAATATTTAAACCTATACTATCTTTGAAGCGTGCTAAAAATTTGCTGACAGAACAGAACTTGCTGACGTGGGACCAGCGCTTTATCAGGGGTAATTTAAAAACACTGCTCCCGATCCTTTCAAATCAAAATTTAAATTTGCGTGAGACAATCCCCCTGTAGATATACGGATAAATTTAAGAAGTTTTTTTTATATATTATTTAATACTAGCACGACATTTGGTAAGTTACGCGCAAGGTGAATGTTAGGAACTGGAATCAGACACATATTACTGGTATTAATCCCCAACACTATGCCGCCTTGACTAGATGCTTTTTCACACTGAAGAACTACTACTGTCTACGGGCATTAAGTCCGCTTTTTGTACTTTGTGATTTAAGTTTTGAATTAAATATAATTAGAAGAAGTTCGGTAGTAGAAGTTAGGTACGGTTGGATCATCACAAGTCAAAGTCAAGTCAAGTCAAAGTCAAAGTCAAAAAATCTTTATTCACGTAAACCTATTACAGGCATTTATAAATCGTCATTAATTTAATTTAAATGATTCTACTCCTGCTAGTAGAAGACTAAGCAGCAAAGTGGTCCAATCAGTAAGCTGTTAGCAGAAGACCACAAGCTAAGCAAATTTCAGTGACCTGTTAATGTTTATCATCATTATCATTATTAGCCTGTATCTCTCCACTGCTGGATATAGGCCTCCCCTAAAGCTCGCTACTTCACACGATCTCCGTCACTTCGGAATTCGGGGGCGTTCGGACTGCCGGGTACTAGGGGATATTTTATGTTCGTGCTTTCCATTAGGGGTTTTTTGCTCTATTCACAACGCTTGGCAGGCGGGTTGGTGATCGCAGTAAAGAAGGGTCAGTGACAATTTCCAGTAGTATGAGGAAAGGAGTTAGGTATAATGGGAAAGGGAAATAGATAATAGGGAATGAGACCCATTGTGACCAGACAGACATGACACTAAGGGGTATACTCTAGCTCGTCACCAAGGCCCACGAAAGAAGGTGAAGGTATTACCATGGGCATTAACTAGCATTACCCATAGCATATTTTAATAGTCCTATTTGACAACTTATTGACAAAGAGGTCTGCTCTGGCTATTCACAACCAGCCAACTCGCTTAGTTGCACCGGAAGTTGCCTCCTCGTGGCAGAAGTCAGCTTAACAAGTTATATGACCCTCACCACAGGCTGAGTTGGATGAGGGTTCAAAATTCAATTATTTATTGTATAAATAAATAAAATTAAATAAATAACAATATATAAGTGGAATTTGTTAAAGAGCAAATATTTTTATATTATAATCTAGAATAAAAATAAAGAACAATCTATTTTTTATTTTAATTATTCAGTAATAAAATCTTAAGTTACGGCGCAGAGAAGTTTTCCTAAAAATATCGCCACTCATACAGAGCCTAATCAAGTAGGTAGCGAGAGGTCGACAATCGCAGTTGACTTACATAATTCTTTCTCTCTCTATTTCGTCTTTCGGCTGTGGACGATCAATTAATAATAACACTCCCCAGCCTTGAGGTATTTATTACGATGGATATCGCGATTTGCAGACGCGGCCTTATTCAGATAATGATTTTTGTAAAGTGACCATTTTATTTTAAATATAGGTTCTACCAATGACACCTGACGCCTAAAAAAATATTTAATCCTTTGACAAATACACATCTAATATTTAATATTTTTTTTGTCAATTTATTGGAATCTATTATAATATATTAATGTCAAATTTGCATGATAAAAAATATCATAGTGAGTAAAAACAGTTGTCAATAAGTATTTTCAATAGTAAAACGTTCTATTGGCAACTCTCGTGTCTCACTTTTATTATATACTCTAATGCACATTATGTGGCAGTTTCTCCTGTAATATTCACTTAGACATCTTGTGTAAATTAGTCGGGTATAATCCCTAGGTACAAATTTGTTACAAGTATTATATTTTTAAAGAGATCAGGATGTTTATTGATATTAATTTCAAGGATATAAATTAAGGTCAATAATAATTGCAAATAGCATGTGCAGTGGTGAGCCCTTACATCTAGCAGTAAAGCACAGGCTGATGATTACGATGTACATATCCTGTGTGGACATGCCTTAAAACTTCAGCACAAACCTCTCTGTTTACACTCCTTTCAAGCAATCTATCATGCGCGATCACGATTGATTTATTGTTTGTGTGCGTTGCTAATTGAAGCTATGTAATTGATACGCGATTCTCACTATCGACCCTCAACGACTTGCCAGCGTGCCTATGCTATAAAATCGTATAGTTCTAAGGTGTTACTTTACTTCATAATCAGTTTCTCTCTATTTCTGAAGCTCTATACGCCATATCATGCAATGTTTAAAAAAAAATATACCCAAATATTTAAATTTCCTACCCGTATCTGAAATCTGTAATTAGAGTTGAAAATATTGGAATTTGCGAGGGAGAGGATGCGATAAAACTTAATAAATATTAATTCGTTTTTTTTAAAATGTTATTTATATTTAGTTACGTGCACGTCTACGTCTACGCTATCGGTATGCCCAGGCCTTTACGATAAATTCGTAACATTAATTTGGTTGAACGCGTATCATTATCTTAAAAGGGATTATAAATCGCTTTTTGATGTGCAAATCAATCGTTAAACGCGGGTCCTGGCATTTAGAATCTGCAAAGCTATTACATATATATCTATAATTGGCTATGTATCAACTGGTCTCTACTCATCAGCCTATGGCCAATTATTCTCCAATAGATGACCTAGATCTATAGCCTATGCCTTCGCCAAGGCTAGCCACTGTTTTCTGATCTTTTGCCATCTTCGTCCAACTACCAGCTTGGTATTTCTCTGATGGATAAAATTCGAAACGTTGATATTCGTCAGAGAATCAAATTCACTGAAATGGCAGTGGGACGGACACAGGTTCAGTTTATTTATTGCGTTTTCCTCACTTTGGAAACTCCCATATTATATTCGACGTGTTTGGGCGATAATACTGAGAGTGACATCAAGAAAATTTTACAAAATCTGGTTTTGATAATCTAATTAGCTCTAATCATATTTACTTGAAAACGAAAGCTTTCAACCAATGCGTTCTTCCAGTATTGTCGTACGGAGCAGAAACGTGGACACTGACAGCTATGCTCGGTATTTCTCTGATGGATAGAGTCCGAAACGTGGACATCCGTCAGAAAACTAAAGTTACCGATATAGCCTTCAAAACTAGTAAGTTGAAGTGGCAATGGGCCGTACACGTCTGTCGCAGAACCGATGACCGATGGAGTAAACGAGTTCTGGAGTGGAGACCACGTACAGGAAAACGCAGAGTGGGAAGACCCCGCGCCAGATGGACGGATGACCTGAAAAAGGTCGCTGGTTGGGGCTGTATGAGGGTGGCAAAAGATCGTGTGAAATGGCGATCCTTCGTCAGACTTTTCCAATCATCTCATTCATCATCCATCAAGGGAGAATTGAACAAAAAAAATAATCCTTTATGTCAATGTACGCCCTATTTTCAATGAAATTTACACATCTGACATACTATTATGTCAGATGTGTAAATTTCATTGAAAATAGGGCACCTATGTGCTGAAAATTTTGTTGGACCCTTTATTGAACTTTCCATAACAAAATTAATACATGTAAGGCGCAGTTTAGCTACGATTTTACGATAAAATTTTATTGATGTGTTTCTGTTTCTCTTATTTGTTTAAGAAATCGTAAATTTTGCTATTAATCGGCATTGGGGTGATCTAATGCGTATTATGACTTGTTCATGTTTACGCTAAAACTTCCACAAATGTATTGATCAGGGTTAGGTAAGTCCGGACAAGACAGACTTTAATATAAATAATTTGCCTACCTTCGTTGCACGACAAATCCTTTCGTTCTTCTAACAACTCACTTATTTTTGTCCCCTTGCATCATACGGATTTGTTTCAAATTCATTTTCAGTCGTCACCACAAATTTATGTAACAATCTCCCTGTTAACATAAGACAAGCGTCTACCAGATCTTCGTTCAAAACACTCGACTATCTACACCTTTTAAATAGCTCCCAACAATGTTAATGTATATATGTATTAATTATTATTTTGTATTAATATTAGTATTTAGTATATCGATATTTCAGTATATTATGTAAGTATTTATAATTATGTTGATTTTTTTCATTTTTTCATTACAGCCCCTAGAACACAGCGTCCTAAACGTCCACTGCTGGAGATGGGCCTTCGAGATATGTCTGAAGAATTTGGCCTACACTCGCCACGCTGGCCAGACGGCTTGGCGAGGATATGATGTCATTTTTTTTTAATGACAACTTATTAACGATTTCACAAGTTGGTATTAGTGGAACCGTGACCGACGGCTTAACGTGCTCTCCGAGGCACGGGAACAGTGGTATTGTGTACAAATGTACGTAAGAAAAGTGCATTTCTCATTGGTACATTTTTTTTTTTTTTTTTAAATTTATTATTTTCAAGATACACAAAAATACATCAACAATATTATATAGCCGTCCACAAAAACCTTTAAGGTTTATCTGGGTACGGCGAGTCACTCACAATCTGTATGAGAAATAATTCTGCTATTGACTCATGTAAAACTTTTTAAACTTATATTTATATTTGTTATTATCAATGTATGTTCTTTGGAGCTCGGCGGGCATATCATTAAGATATGCTGAAGTTACATAATTCAGCATTCTTGTACCATAAACATTATTTGCCCCTGGAAGTTTAAACTGTTTTACGTAATTGAGAATCCTTAAATTACCCGACCGCTTGTATTTCGTTAGTTTTTGTGAGATATTAATTTCAGTGAGAATGGTATATTTAATTTTATCGTGGATACTAAGTACGTTGCAATGTTTAAATAGATCATTATAGTTATTTTTATATTTATTTTGAATGTGTGTTGGTACAATATCTTTAAGGATTCTCAACTGCAGATTGTATATGTCATCTAGGTAGGTCTTATATGTTCTGCCGTAACTGCTAAGTCCATAACTAACAACAGAGTCAGCCAGAGCCAAGTAAATCATTCCTAGAACTTTAAAGGGCAATTTATATTTTAGTAATGAAAGTTTGCTTTTAACTGATCGCAGTTTGGCACAGACATAATCTTTATGAGGACCCCAGCTGAATCTGCTGTCAATCATGAGACCAATATACATATGTTTATCGACTAGGTCCAGCTTAGGGCAATTACAATTTAGCACAGGTTTATGTTGACACTGGTGTGTGTGAGCCACAATACGAGTACTGGGAACTATGTTGGTTGTGTTGTGAGATGAATGAATGTGGATGACTTTTGTCTTACTGGTATTTATAACTAGGCCCACATCGTGTGCCCACTCACACAGTGTGTTGTAGTTTGATTGCATGCCAGATTGAGCCAGGCTTATGTCTTTATTAGCTGTTATAAGGCAAGTGTCGTCAGCGAATTGATATACTGAGCCCTCCTTTATGATGTTACACATATCGTTTACATATAGCAGGTACTCTGTGGGTCCGATTATTGATCCCTGGGCCGTACCTTGATCTGTCCTTATTTTATCACTGTACGAAGTCCCGATTTTTACCATTGTATGTCGATTCTTATGATAATTTTTTAGTAATTTTAATAGAGGGCCTCCTATTCCAGCACGGTACAATTTGTCATAATAAGCATGTCGAAGGCTTTGCTGAAGTCAACCATCAAAATAAGAACGTGCAATTTATCATTAAGATAACTATTTATTTCCTCAGTGAAATTACGTAGAAGTTGTGTAGTATTTTTTTTCTTTTGAAAGCCATACTGTTTGTGGTTTATAATATTATTATTTTGAAGGTACTTATTTATTTCATTTCCCAAATATCGTTCTATTATTTTGTCCAAGCAAGACAAAATGGTGATTGGTCGGTAATTGTTAAAGTCATTATGTTTACCTTTTTTATATATTGGTCTTATAATACCAATTTTTAGTAGGTCTGGATATATTGAAGTTTCCATACATTTGTTTATGAGGTGTGTTATTACAGGAATTAATTTTTGTGAAGCATATTTAATATCTTTAGCACGTATAGCATCGTAACCTGGACTCTTCTTTACATTAATTTGCTTAATAATGACTTCAACATCGTCCTCTCGCGCCCTGCCTACTCTTATTGATCTATCTGGCTCAATTTCGTACGAAGACGGATTTAAAATTCGATTGGCACAAAAGTTGTTAATATTTTTTACATTATTTTCAAATTCCATGGCAAATATGTTTGATAATTTGGCAGGATCCAAATTAAAAGTTTTTAAAAGAATGGTGTCTATACTTTTTACTATTTTACCGCTTATATTGTTTATGATTTCCCATATTTTTTTGGGATTTTTAAAATTTTCACACACTTCAGACATAATTTGTTTATTTTTAAGATGAAGGGAATACTTATTGGTTTTATTTCTATATGTATTATATAATAATCTATTTTTATTGTTATTTTTATCTTTTTGCCAAATCTTATATAATTTATCGCGAGTATGACACATATTTTTAAATCTATTGTTTACCCATATACATGATTTCCGTTTACTGGATTGGCTGCATGTCACGAAGTATGTACATTTTTGATATATATTGTTAAAAGCACCATGTATGTATTTTACAATATTATTTGGATCATTCAACATTAAGGCACTACTCCAGTTAAAGTTATTTAATTCGCTATTTATTTTTTTGTTATCTAGTTTCGTTATTAATTGTTTAGTTGAGGACGCGTGCGATCCGCCGCTGAACGCGCCTGAGATCGCACAGCCTGTTATGCAATGGTCGGCCGGAGCAATGTTTATAACGGCTGTGTACACACTGTGATTTTTTATATTACGTAGGAAAATATGATCAATACACGACTTAGAAATTTTGTTACCATACTTCTCCATGCGTGTGTACTGGGTGACCCCACATTCTAGGTTATGGTCACATAATGAGTTTAGATAATTTGTAATAATTGGGTTTGATTGTTTTAGATCCAGATTCATATCGCCCATGATTATATAATTAGAATTACTAGGGTATTTTGACACCACTCGCTTTAATTCGTTAATGAAATTATTTTTGTTAGTATCTGGTGGCCTATATACAGCGCAAAGGTTTATACGGTAATTATTTTCTAGTGATAGCTCGCCTGTTATGCATTCAAACTCACATACCTGAATATTTAGTCTTATGAATTTAACACATTTATGTACATACAATAACACTCCACCACCTCTTCTCCTAATTCTTAGTTCACTGTATAATTCATAGTCCTTTAGTTCATACATGTTAACGTTATCACTTTTTATATTGGCTTCGGTCACAATCAGCAGGTGTATAATATGTGTACTGTTAAACACAATGTATTCTAATTGAGCAAAATTTTTAATAATTGATCGTATATTTACATGAAATAATAATAATGATTTCTTTTTGGTCGGAATTTCAGAAGAAAAGTCGTTCCATGTATTATAATTCAGTTCTGTTATATTGTTGTTTTGGAAATTATCCATTTATAGTTTTGTGCATACAAAATACAGCTCCAAATATATAAATAAAATATATTAGGCTAATATTTAAACAGAAGGTGTTTATTTAATAATTATTCGGGTTTTCCTTAACCTTTTCTAGGTCCTGCAGAGATCTAATATTAATAATCTTACCCTTTTCATGCCGGGTGAGTTTGAACCGACCTTTATAAGATTTAAGGAACGCGTTTTACAACCGAGCCACCACCGCGCAGAACATATATCTGTAGAATTTGACCTACACTCGCCACGTTGGCCGGACGCGTTGGCGAGGATCTGATGTCAATTTTTAATGACAATTTATTAACTATTCTACAAGTTGGTATTAGTGAAATCTGGACCGACGCGGCGACGGCTTAACCTGCTCGCCAAGGGACGAGAACGGTGGTGTTGTAAATATGACAAATGTAATAATAATTATTATAAAACTCCTTATAATTTACAAATGTAGTGTACACGGGCGAACTTAATGCCGAAGGCATTCTCTACCAGTTACCCATTGTGATGGTAAAAAGTGAGGTAATAGGGGGATTGAGATTGGAAATAATAAGAGTATAGATACAACATGAATAAAGATATAAAATGAGATTAATTATTAAATTATATTTGAAATTTATTTATAATAATAATGCAAACAAATACTTATATAAAATAGTAATAATAATAATATATCGTTTTTCGTTTTATTTAAATAAATAATAATAAAGAAATAAATATTTCCAAACAGGTCACACAGCGACATCTAGTTTCCGTGGTAAGCTACGAGGCTTGTGTTGCGGAAGGTTATATAATACAATAAGTACATAAATAAACAATTAAATAAACTTGTACTTAAATTAATTGTTTTTCTCATTCGTACATGCCGGGGGGGGGGGGGTATGAACCGACCTTTGTAGGATGTTAGGGAAAGCGTTCTTACAACTGGGCCACCACCGCAATACGTGTTTTTAAATCCATTTTTTTTTTATTTGTAAGTTTTTTTATATTTATTATTACAAAAAAAATCTTTGAAAAAAAATGTACCTACTTACAATATTCAGCATTTTATGACGTGATTGCCTCTGCGGTCTATCGGTTAAGTCGTTGGACTTAGGTTGAGTTGCACCACAATAACCAAAATGAAGTCTCTGTACCTAATAGTAACGATTAAAGAAAAAAAATACGTCGAATGTATCAGGTTTATTTTGAAAATCAGCAGTCAGCTGGTACCTACAATCGACGCCATTTTAAATTATAATCGTTTCAGAGTCTTTGGTGCAACTCAGCCTAAGAAGGAAAACTGTCTATTTAGGCAAGATTAGTGCATATAGTTAGAAATGTGATACTATAAGTAAGGATGCCTTATACAACCTGTCTGTAGGACCCGACGTCCTTAGCCATTGTTAGAAGGAGACCGGCTCGGGTTTCTCATAGACATACATATTATTATATCAATAGGAAATATGCATCTAACGTAAAAAAAAACTACTTTTGCTATATATATGCGTAACATTTTGTTTTTTACAAATTTATCTTTTTTATTTAAAATAGATATGATTATTTAATTTCGAAAATTAAAATCTTTTTATTTGCAGAAACTTAACGCTTTACGTTGGTTGGAAATATTGTGACGTCACATAAAACAAACAAATCTCTTACACAGAGGTTACTGAGCGAGATTTGCTTGGTTGTTAAAAAAATAATTTTAAACGACATTTAATAGGATATTATAGGATAGAGGTCCGTAATACATGACCGCCAATATGGCTTCCGTCCAAAACGGTCAACGGGTGATCTTCTAGCATTCGTATACCACGTCTGGGGTGAGGCAATGGACAAATATGGTGAATCATTGGCGGTCAGTCTGGACATCTCCAAGGCCTTCGATAGGGTTTGGCACAAGGCTTTACTGTCCAAGTTGCCGGCATATGGTCTGCCCCCACGGCTGGTGGACTGGATAGCTGGCTTCCTACATGAGCGCAGCATTCGTGTCCTTGTAGATGGGAATGCGTCTGATCTCATGTCAGTGAACGCCGGCGTACCGCAGGGCTCTGTGTTGTCACCAACACTCTTCCTTCTGCATATCAATGATATGTTGTCTCTGGGCAACATTCATTGTTATGCAGATGACAGCACGGCTCACGGGCGGTATCTGAGTCCTCGAGCTTTGGTGGGCAACCAACTAGAGGAGTCACGGCGCATCATGACGGCAGAACTGGACGACACCCTCCACAAAATCTATTTGTGGGGTGTTCAAAATCTTGTCCAGTTCAATGCCAACAAGACCCAGGCTTGCGCGTTGACGGCCAAGAAGTCCCCCTTCTCTCCTCCCCCTACTCTTTAGAGCACCACGCTGGACCTACAACCCAGCTTCAACATTCTCGGGGTGGAAATACGCTCAGACCTTAGCCACCGGAACTACATTGAGAGCATCACCAAAACAGCGTCAAGAAAGCTCGGAATACTGAACAAGGTGAAGCGGTTTTTTCCGCCTTCAATTAGACTGTTGCTGTACAAAGCACAGATCAGATCATGTATAGAATACTGTTCTCACCTTTGGGATGGTTCCGCCAAGTACCTCACAGATGCTCTCGATGTCCTGCAGAGGCGAGCTGTACGAATTGTGGACGATGCCACTACATCTGGAACTCTCGAATCCCTGCAGCTTCGCCGAGATGTGGCTTCTCTGAGCGTGTTCTACCGGCTATACTATGGTGAGTGCTCCGAAGAACTCTATAACCTAATCCCTCCCTCTCCATTCCGCAACCGAACCACACGCACAGGTCAGAATATGCACCCACATACCGTAGTCACCATCCCTTCGCGTACATATAAATTTGGGGACTTATACATCTGTCGTACGATAAAGATGTGGAATGCTCTTCCAGCCTCTGTGTTTCCACTTTCCTATAATTTGGAGTCCTTCAAGCGAAGTGTGAAATAGCATCTAGTCAAGCCGGCATAGTGTTAGGGACTGATGGCAGTTACGAGTATCTGACTTCAGTTGCTAACATTCATGGACCTTGCGCGCCACTTACCATCAGGTGGGCCCAAGGTCACATGTCGTGCTAGTATAAAAAAAAAAAAAAAAAAAAAAAAAAAACCATCCTTGTTCAATGTGTTGTGACGTCATAGATATAGCGTGATAGTGGTGTACCGTTTCTTGATGTCATCATCAATCACTTAGTTTCCTTATTTCTTTTGGTTAGCACAACACTTGGATATTGTCAATACATTTTATAGTTTATCATTATTTAGACAAGACTACTATAAAATAACCAGCAACTACTATGGTTGGCTACTATAATTTTTAACTAAACCACTGTTGCCATAAACAAGTTTTTGCTTAAACTAGGTACTTGAAATTAATTCGTGGCTGTAAAGAGGCCGTGTCAGCTTATAGACTAAAATAAATTACCCATGTTAAGTTAATAATTATTTCGTGACCCTGAAGAGGCTATGTCAGCTTACAATATAAAATATATAAACATAGTATTATAACTACAATATTTATGTCAATAAATATAAATTCGTGGCTGTAAGGGGGCTGTGTCAGCTTACGATCTAAATAATAATATTTTTTTATAATTGGTATTGCAACTTAATACATATTCGTGGCTGTAAAAGGGCCGTGTCAGCTTACTAAAATATTCTTATTGCTTATCTAAAATAATATAAGAATGTTAAACTAAATAAAATTCGTGGCTGTATTATAGAAAATAATAATTGATTTTCTGTATGGAAAACAGTTTTCTTTCATTTTTACTTCTTTCAATACTAAATGAGCCTGCTATACCGAAATACCTCAAGGACAAATTTACCTATTCATGACAGATCTCTTCGTTCGTCACACAATTCTGTTCTATATATGTCTTCTCATCACGCTAACTTTCATTTAACTCATTCGCAGTAATGGCCGCAAATCTCTGGAACAGTTTACCTGTTGAAATCCGCCAAGGACCCAGCAAACCGTTGTTTAAAAATTTGGTTTACTTTCATTACCTAAAGAGCTCCTCACAACGTATATAAATATGTATTGTATGTAGTATATAGTAGCCAATATAGTGTTTAGTATATGTATTATTGTGTACATATTTGTATGTATTTATTTTAATATATATTGTATGTAAGATTAAATAAATTTATTTGGCAACGTTTCTTACAATCGTTAATAATTACGCATACCACTTAAAAATACATATACCATATGATGCCAAACAACTTTGTTACGTCGAGAGACATATATTCTGTTTCTCAAGAAATAATGTTTTGTGTCTGGCTTACATTTTATTAAAACCGGTTCAGTAATTCAAGCAGAGCTCACTTTTCTAACAGAATGAAAGTTTTCACATTTATGATTGATTTGAAGGAGGAAAAAGGAAACAGTATATTGTTGTAAATTGACCAGCACTTTATATATACGTCACTGGGTTTGGCTTGTCAACCTCTACAGTCTACAACAGACCCACTTTCAGAACAAACACTGGGTTTTTATATTGTCATTGTACATTGCGTGATATTTTAAGTTTATAGTCAGTATGATCATGTTTTCGAATTTCGAAAAGAGGTAAAGCGACTCAACATACACAATCGCAGGTCTGCACATAATCTTTTATTTCTTTACAACATTCTTTATAATTCCAATGCACCCCCTTACCTAAAAGATCGTTTCCAATTCCTATGTGACTCTCACAGCCTTTCACTTCGTTCTTCCCATAATAACCTAATTAAATCCCTCCCCATTCTTCCACGAGATATTCAGATTACTTTAATCAGACTTTTAATTCTTATAATCTGTGTATTTTTTCAAATATATGTATATAAATGCAATTAGGAATATTTCAAAAAGTTATGGATACCTGGTATTGGTACCCTGCCCTTACTGTCCCTTATACTCCGTGGAATTTATCAAAGAGCAAATATTTTTATACTATAATCTAGAATTAAAAGAAAGAACTATGTGTTTTTTATTTTAATTAATTAGTATTAAAATCGTAAGTTACGATGCAGAGAAGTATTCCTCAAAATATCGTCACTCATACAGAGCCTAATCAAGTAGGTAGCGAGAGGTCCACGATCGTGCGAACGTTGACTTACGTAATTCTATCTCTCTCTATGTCGTGTCTCGGCTGTGGGCGAGATCAATAAATAATAACACTCCCCCCAGCCTTAAGATAATTATCACGATGGATATCGCGACTTGCAGACGCTACAGATTCACCATGCAGTAGTGCTTGTTTTCCGGATAATGATTTTTATCTTTAAAAAAAGGGACCTCTTTTATTTCAAATGGAGATTCTATCAATGATACATGAAGCTAAAAAAAAACTTATGACAATTATACGTGGTATAATATAATAAATAAATAGCATTTAAAAAAAAATAATCTCATGAAAAATTATCTCTATACACTGTGTGGCCAGTTATCGATTTATACACGCACTTTGTCCATGGTAAAATTCGTCACTGCGAATCTTGACCGCCTCCGTGGTCTAGTGGTAACAAACGTTGCCGTGAAATCGGGAGGTCGTGGGTTCGATTTCCACCGGGGGCAAGTTGTACATTGTATAATTTGTCTCGGTCTGGGTGTTTATATGTATATATTTACAAAAAAAAAAAGTATAATATGTATTTTATCAACCATCTAGTTTCCGTAACCCAAGCCTCGTAGCTTACCACGAAAACTAGATGGCGCTGTGTGACCTGTTTGGAAATATTATGTTTTAGAGACTACAAATTATCAAGGCGTTTTTAGTATTGCATACTCTCTAAAAGAGACTATAATTCATAATTAAGATAAGGATTAAGATCGGGACTAGACGACCGACGCGACGGCCAGTCTTTAGCTCTGATGTAGTCAGAAACGTTTCTTTTAAGCCACGCGTGTGTGATTCGAGCTTTATGACCCGGCGCTGAGTCTTGATAAAAGGACAATTATTGGTTAAGGAACATAGTGTTATTAAGAAGCTTAACTACATTCTCAAGAATCGTATCTTGGTATAGCTGTGCCAATGTTTTGATACTCTTGTCACAAAGATATGGCTCAGACACTCCTTCATAGCTATCACCCCACCAAACCATCACTGAGGCTGGGTGATGCCCACGCTGTACCCTACTTTACTTTACATTTTATCATTCTGCTTATTAAATGTTGCTTAAATTATTTTCTCGTCGGTAAATAAAATGAAACAGAGACGTGGACACTGACAGTGGGTCTGATGCATAAGCTCAGCGAGCTATGGCGAGAGCTATGCTCGGGATTTATCTGAAGGATAAAGTCAGAAACGTTGGCGCTGTGCCTTAATCCTCGCCCGCGTGAGGGGCAGCCCCAGCAGCATCCTGGCCGTGTGGGCTGATAGGTGCGACTCAGGTGATCTGGGCCCCAGAAAAGGAAATATATATATATATATATATTGTATTATAATTTTGTATTTTTACTAACACTAGATATTGTAAGATTCTTTAAAAATTGTTACTAACACATATGGAATTTATTCTGAAATAATGTTTTATTATTATTATAAAGTATATAATTATATATCTGGGCAGTGTTTTCACTGCGGATGGGAAGTACGATAGGGACGTTGAAAGACGAGTGAACGCGGGAAATAGTGTTAACGGTGCCCTGGGGTCACTGATCGGCAGTCGAAATGTCAGTGACAAAGCTCGGCTCGCCATACACAATGCCATGTTGGTACCAACACTGATGTATGGAAGCGAGACGTGGATACGTCAGAATACGCATGAGAGTAGGGTTAATGCAGTAGAAATGCGGTCGTTGCGGCGGATATGTGGCGTCACTTTGGCGGACCGCATACGTAACGTCGAAATACGGAAAAGGGTTGGTATGAAGGAAAGCATAGGGACAAAAATAAGGAAAGGCATGCTACGATGGTTCGGGCATGTTGAAAGGATGAGCGATGAAAGATTGACGAACCAGATATATAATGCGAAAGTTGTAGGTAAAAGAGGCCCTGGCAGACCGAGACTCACATATCACGATCAAATAAATAAAACACTGACTGAAGGTGCATTAAAAAGTCTTCGTAACCAAAGGGCATGTATGAAGAGGTTAATGAATGTCGACGAAGCGAAAGAAGTTTGTCGTGATCGTGTCAAATGGCGCTCAATTGTCTCTGCCTACCCCGCAAGGGATCTGGCGTGAAGATATGTATGTATAAAGTATATAATATAAATTGTATAAATAAATAAATACCGGGCTGGACACGTCTATCGCAGAACCGATAAACAATGGAATAAACGCGTTCTGGATTGGAGACCACGTACTGGAAAAATAAAAATATACAAAGAAATTAAAACACTTATCAGAAGTACTTATAACTAGTTAAATTAAATATATAAAAAACATCATAAAAATAATAATACTTAAAACTACATAAATTATTATATACTTACACTACTTAAACGGGTATACGTATATATTTGTATATATTATAATTTTTTTTTTTTTTTTTTTTTTTTTATACTAGTACGACATGTGACCTTGCGCCCACCTGATGGTAAGTGGCGCGCGAGATCCATGAATGTTAGCAACTGAAATCAGACACTTATGACTGACATCAGTCCCTAACACTATGCCGGCTTGACTGGACATGACGGATTAGGTATATATTTCACAATAATATGCGAATTATAATACACCAAAGATGTATGTATATGACCTGCCTCCGTGGTCTAGCGGTTAAGTCCGTTCGATTCCTGACCGGGACACAATAATTTATTTGTGGTACCTCGAGTTTGGTAGTTTGCTATGTTGCAATGTATTGATTCTAGAGCAACCCATCGCAGGGCGCATGACAAACCCCTACCTCAAACTAGGTAGCGACCCACTAGCAATTCATTACATAATAAAATTCATGTAATAGTCGGACGCTTTGCGGAAATTTATAATCGCTTAAGAAAAGCTACCAAAATTCATCTTTTTGTTTCGGTTGAATAAAACGAAATAATTAAGCTTAAAGTTTGTTCTTTTTTATAAAATAAAAAATGTTTTATAAATGCAGTAGTTAAATTTACTTTGAAATTTTCAGCTATTTCCTTTTTTAAATACTATTGCAATTTTTGAAAAAAAAATCGTTTTTATTTATACTCTTTTTTAAAACGAAATAATAAAGCTAAATTTTTTACTTATATTTGTTTATAGGTATATGAATAAAAAACTTCAAATTTTAAAAATATCAATTTTTAACAAAAAAGTTAGCCAAGCTTTTAGTTTATCTTCGATTATAGAAAAAGCTTATTTCTGGTTTTAACAGTGCAAAATAATTAGGTTTTTTTTTATTAACAAAATAAGAAATAAAGTGTTATAATATTATTATTTTTTAAGGTTTTATTTTGAACAAAATCCGTAAAATTAACCGCATAAAAAAACTAAAAATTGATCTATTGTAAATGTTTTTATTCAAATTGACAAAACAACTGGTCTTTAGATCAAAATCAGTTGAGATAACCATCTCTGTATAGCATTGTTAATTAAACTAGGTAGTAACCAGAGCAAGTATGCCAAAAATGTTGTGGAACAGTGTAAATCGTAAGTGATGATGCGACGTGATTGCTTGAAGCTTCGGCTTAGCGATCCTAGTCCAGGGTCCATCAGCTCGTCATTTCATGCGTCGGATTCTGATGACGAAAGCTCAGACCGAGGCTCCAGGAGTTCCAGATGTGGAATTGACGAGGCTACAGGACTACCAGTGGCACTCAGCTCGGCACAGGTAAAAATGAATGTATGAAGTTTGTATTGGATTTTTTGTAGATTGCGAATTTATTTGTTTTTTTAACAATAATAACGCATAGAACGATAGTGTCATTAAAAATAAACATAGAGATTGTAAGCAAAAAAATATTACCGAGCCGTTATGGCTCAGTAAGACTTGCCTCATTTATCGTACACGTACTTCGTTTTTAGGCGTTATTATTCTAAGGTTTATTTGATCTGCTGGCTATTTCCTCAATGTGAAACCTTATATTGAATACTGGAGTGCCTGCGATTCTGGGATTGCACGAGATGCCGACGACATGACCGTTGGTCCATGGAAACTTAGCCATTAGCATCATAAATTAGCCTTATCTAATTGGCTGAGGTTTCCCGTGGGCTCATCGTTTCGACCCCAAACGGTGCAAAATCGATATACAAAATGACCTCGATTAATTGCTTAAAATAGAAAACAATGTCTCCTACGACATTATTCGATTATTTAGGCTTTTTAAAATCGGATAATAAAAAATGATCGACCGATAGCTTCGCGAGCTTTACAAAAGCTGATGAATTTTCTAGGTGATTTAGCACATGACAAACGTTATTTCCACCTTATCGATCTTAGTAGAAAGCGTGCTATAAAATAATCATCATCATCATCATCAGCCTGTGTCTCTCCACTGCTGGATGTAGGCCTTCCCCAAGGCTCGCCACTCCACACGATCTTCTGCCACCCTCACCCATCCCTCACCAGCGACCTTCCTCAGGTCATCTGTCCATCTGGCGGGAGGTCGTCCCACTCTGCGTCTTCCAGTACGTGGCCTCCACTCCAGAACCCGTCTACTCCATCGTTCATCGGTTCTGCGGCATATGTGTCCAGCCCATTGCCACTTTGGTTCTTTGGCGGATGTCAACGTTTCTGACTTTATCTTTTAGTGAAATCCCGAGCATAGCTCTCTCCATAGCTCGCTAAGCGACCTTGAACTTGTGGACCAGACCTACCGTCAGTGTCCACGTTTCTGCACCATACGACATTACTGGAAGAACGCACTGGTTGAAAACTTTTGTCTTCAAACACTGTGGTATGTTCGATAGGAAGATGTGACGTAGCTTCCCGAATGCTGCCCATCCTTCTTGCGTCTATCGGCTTCTTTGCTGAAGTTAGCTACTCCTAATTGGATGGTCTGTCCAAGGTAGACGTATTTTTGCACAACCTCGAGAGTGGCGTTTCCCACGCAGATTGGTCTCGTTATAACATGCTTGTTGAACATGTCTTTTGTCTTGTCCAAGTTCATACCGAGACCAACTGCAACCTGCCACATTTAAACCGTTCAGCATTCTGCTAAGATCCTCCAACGAGCTAACCATTATGACTATGTCATCTGCGAATCGGAAAGCGTGCTATAACATACTACATATTATTTAAAACTTTTTTGATTTGAACTAAGTTCCTAGTAAGTAAATGCTTTGCTATTAAACGTATTTTTGGTCAAAAAAACGTTAAATTTTCCAGCGTAGTTAGTTCATTAATTATTACTACATTAGCCTTAGATTTAAACAAAAGGAGAAGGTACGGCACGCGCTGTATTGTTCATTACCTAATGCGGAACCGACACACAACTACACGCATTGTCATACCCTCAGTTGCATCACTGATTTCGTTAGCAAATGTGATATAATTTGTCACAATAGGACGCGAGCGACACAGAATGCAAAGAAGTACGCGTGTGGCGTCCTTATGGCTTGATAGTTAACTTAATACTAATAAGACAATATATTAAATAATAAAATAAATTCAAGTGATTCAGTTAGGCGTAGTTTGCCAGTTCCACGCATAATGTCTTCGTACCGTATCTTCCTCTTTTGTAGTTAATCTAGCATTAAGGTTAATTTTTTAATGAACTTAATTTCACCCATTATAAATATTCTTAAAAATGGGCAAATGACAAGTGGCATTACCAAGGAATTTAAAATGCATAAAGCGAAAACATATTTTTTTTATTCAACATTTATAATGTAATTGTGATATTTCTCAAGTCTGGCACGCCAGAGACATCAATGAGCTTGCCATTATATAGAAGATTTAAATTATTTTAGTGAAATTGCGACTGAGCTTAAATTAAAACAAAAGGGGAAGATACGGTACGAAGACATTACGCGTGGCATTAGCAAACTTAGACGTAGACTGACACACTTGAATAAGTAGTAATTTATTTATTCTTGAGAAAAATTACAGCGTTTACAATACTGATTTTGTTGTTGATGTACATACAAATATGTATGCCATCTTAAATTTAAGCCTTACAAATTTTCATAGCCATTATGAGAAAAAAACAACAAAATCAAAACAATAACAATGCGATATGAAATTATAATTGCATTTGTGTACTGCTGCCGTTGTACAACTTAAGAATTATACAACATGAGACAAGCACTCCTAATAATAATAAAAGTAATTAAGTGAGTAAAACCAGTCATAATAATTGGTAACAATAAGTACTCAAATATTGATAACTTTACAAATTTTGACAAGAAATAAAAATGAAACATTAAGTAATAGTAAAACATATAAAATAAAATACTGTAAAAACAATTAGTAAAATTAATAAAAACCTAAACATGAAGTCGAATAAATATTATGATCTCGCAGAAGAAATGATCATGAACGAGTTCAAGACTCAGCTTTACGCAGTGGAAGTTGGTGCGAGAGGAGTTCCAGCAAAATCTTTGCATCACTTACTGAAAGAATTGAGCCTAAGCAGGTCTGCTGTCAATACATTTATGGAACGTGCTTCCAAGACGGCATTAACGGAATCATACACTATTTCGTTGGGCACGGAGAGGAGTAGAATGGTGGATGGTGAGCGTATTATCGCGCAATAAAATAAAAATGGGAGGCCTCCTTTTCTTAAACCAGCCTATTGTCGGTCGCAAGCCTGAGACACCATTCTTCTCATCTTTTACACGATAGACCGGCACCCGCACGGTGAATCCATGGAATGCTTAAAACTTTGTCTTCTTCTCTTTCTCTCTCTAGAATGTCAAAAAAATAAAGTAAGCTAGCTATTGAGCCTGTATGGTCCTTGAGGTATTTCGGTGTCGCAGGCTTGTTTAAAACTATAAGATATTTCGTATAGGGAATAGGGTCACAGAAATGTTAAAAATATGGTGGCTTCTAGGATACTAAGTGACTTTTTCCAGTCACGCAGATTTGTGCCCGACGACTTTTCATTCAGAGTGAGAGAACATTCTATGAAATTGGTTGTGTTTGATTCATCCCTCGCGACTCGTACAAAGGGTTGCGCGGCCGTTTCAGATTGATGTTGTATTTTATGTAGTACAGTCAGTCTTAAAATAAACCATTGCTTTGCCACTGTAGCTTCTATTCCATTGGCTTAAAGTTCGATAAAGCAAACGTAAAATTTGCTTAAACCTTCTTATGTAAATAACTAACCGTAAAATATATAACTGCACTTACTTCGTATTAAATACATTCACCAGCATTCCATCATATGTAGGGAAGAAACTGTTCGTGTTTCAGGCTCGAGACCAATTAGTTACTACTCTTTATCGCTGTAAGGACGTCACACTCGCTTCTATGCATTCTGTCTCGCTCACAACCTCACTGTGTCAGGTTCTAGCTCATTCGTTAACTACATAGGTGATGCAACGGTGGGTGCGATCAAAGAGCGAAGTGTTGTCAGGTGGATGATAGGATACTTAAAGTGCCATACATACCCATTATAGGTATAGCTTATATGGATATCCGAAATTCGTTTTTTAAGCTCGCAACCAATAAACTGCCCGCGTAAACTTAAAAATATTGTGTATTTTGTTACTAGTTTACCATACGATACATAAGATGAACTTGCACAATACATTTTTAAAGTGAGAACTTTATTGCGCGCGCTTGCTTGGGGACCTATTTCGTTGAACGTATGTCCGTACGTCAGAATAGCGTGGCGGGGAATGGGAAGAGAGGCGTGAGCGTATAGCCGCTGCCTCTCTCGCTCTCTCCCGCTCCTTCTTTCTCTTTCTTTCTTCCTCTCGAAACAGCGCGGCGGGAAAGGGGAAGAGGGACGGAGAGGCGCGCGCCGCGCGTATAGCCGATGCCTCTCTCGCTCTCTCCCTCTCCCTCTCCTTCTTTCAATTTCTTTCTTTACGCGTTTGCAACTATCGCACTATGCGCACGCAGCCACGCGCATTCATTTAATCTCTATATTCCTACCAACTACAAAATCAATAACCTGCAAGTTTAGTTCTCACTTTTGCGGTATTTTTTTACTAAGGTTGTATAGTTTGCTCGTTGACAACAATGGCAGATGCGACGTGTTGAATGAATTGAACGAACTAATTGAATTAATGAATGAATGACAACTCTATTATGTTCAAACCACAGACATTAAATTAGACTTTAAGGTATTTTGAAGCATTAACAAGCCTCAGTGGTCTAGCGGTTAAGTCCATGGATTTAGACTTGGAGGTACCGGGTTCGTTACCTGGTCGGTACACAATAATATTTATTATTATAAATAAAATTTATTAATATTTAATTTATTTGTGATATTTCTCTAGTTTGGTACGCTAGAGACATCGACGAGCTTGCCACTTGTCATGATTAGCCTATAGTAAAGTTGGCTAAATGTTAATCCGCTTATTTATAACCGTGGTTTCTTACCACCCCGGAAGGGAAACGTTCGTGATGATACTATTTTGTTTTACTTTTTTACCCCCTACCGTCTACTAGGTGGCGCCACATTCTATAAAAACCGAAGTATGTCAATTGCTTGTTCTTAAGTTTCCACCACCTGAGTGAAACTTAGCGTATAGTTGTCTATCGGTTCCGCATTCTGTAGTGAAAAATAAAGCGCGTGCCGTTTTTTTTTTCTTTTCGTTTCAATCAAAGTACGAAACCAGCCTTAAGAGGCTTTGTCATAGAGTCTACAATAGATACTACTATACAATATACAGCATGTTAAGCGAATTTAATTATTTGAAAAATTTTTTTTTACGAAGCATCCATTTTGTAGGTAAGCGGTGGTGGCTCGGTTATAAGAACGCTTTCCTTAAAATCCTACAAAAATTCAAAACCCCCCCGGCATGTACCATTGAGAAATACACTCCTCTTACGTATATTTGTCATAGATTTACAATACCACTGTTCCCGTGCATTGGAGAGCACGTTGAACCGTTGGTCCCGGTTCCACTTATACCAACTTGTGAAATAATTTATATATTAATAAATTATCATTAAAAGGTAATATGGATTTAGATTCGGAGGTAACGGGGTCGATTCCTGGTCGGTATACAAAAATATTTATTAATGTAAATAAATACATTTAATTAATATTTAATTTATTTGTGAGATTTCTCGAGTTTGGTACGCTGGAGACATCGACGAGCTTGCCACTTGTCATGATTGACCTATAGTAAAGTTGGCTAAATGTGAATCCGCTAATTTATAAGCGTGGTTTATGACCACCCCCAAAGGGAAACGGTCGTGATGATACTTTACTTTTACTTTACTAAAAGGTGATAGCAGATCGTCGCCAACCCGTCTGGCTAGCGTGGCGAGTGTAGGCCGAATTCTCCAGATATATGTTCTGGAAGGCCCATTTCCAACAGTGGAGGTCTAGGACGCTTTGTTTTAGGGGCTGTAATGATAATGATGATCCACTTTAAAACCTTAATTCAAATGCATTTTATAACATTAACGTTTGCATAACTGTTGTAAATGAATAGATATAAATATATATAACCTATCTTATATATATACATTTTTCAAACATTTATTCATTCACCTGTTTAGATTACTGTAAATGACTTATCTATATTAACGTTTTAGCCATGTTCTACTCTGATACATCTAACTAATCACCGGAGGCAGTATCAAGACAACTCTTATCCCGGACTAACTTTACAAATACACTTCGCTTGCTAATATACGAATACTACTATACACGTATATATAGTATAATTTTGCTTCTGCCTCTCATTCATTCATTTTGCCTTAGGTAAATAATCATTAACCTAATGGTTTTCACTTATTTATTATTATTATTCTTCTTTTACTTCTGCTAGTTACAGTTCAATTGCACTATTAATTTAAATCTAATAACTATATTTTACTCTTATTTCTGTTTTAATTGTATTGTCTAAATAATATAAAATCTCTATGGCTTGTGTTCCACTATTGCTACTTTGTTTATATGTTTAATATAATAAGCTGTGATTTTTAAAAAAAATAAATAAATAAACCACCCGCCCTCACAAAAATGTCGGATGACAGTCTTGAGTTAAGATGTACTTTATCTGTTCCAAGAGTGAATAAAATATTTATTTGGCTTTAACATTTGCATGTCTATTTTATTTTCCCGTCGACTGTTTTTTCTAATGGTACAAGGTTAGTACCTCTTTTATTTACTTATCATTTTGACAGAGAGTAGTTTTGGCGCTCGATTGACGTTTCCTCGCGTTGTGACACGTGCACGAATAAAATGGAAATGCCTGAATTTACAGTCGAGAAAAGGCGTTGTCTGATCCGCAGTTCCTCAAGTTTTTTTTTATCTATTTTTTATTTATTTATTTTTTTATTAACCTAAATAAAGAGTACAATATAAAAAAACCTTAAATCTAAGTACAAATAAATATACTATAAATAAGGGGTTCCCTGGCCTTCATGAAAAGTTAACTTGCGTCATGGAGACCAGTTGATTCCCTACAATTTGTGATAATAGTTACATCAAAATATCTATAAACAAACTTAATAATTAAAACCAATAGTACGTATAACTATCAAACAAGTGCAACTGCAAATATAAAATAATACACAAAATGCAGGTAGTTTGAAAAAAAAAAGATAAAGCTATTCAATAACACTCGCCAAACGAAGTAACTTCTCCATCCATTGTATGCCCGTCTCCACCGACACGACATCTCTAGAGCATTAATTCGTTTTATTTCGGTTTCGCGTAGTCTACGGTCCACGTCTCTGCAGCATACAGAAAACTACACAAGGTACACAAGAGCTCTAATCAACCGGATTTTTGTGGCTTTGGTAACAAATATTTAGTTAAAGGTATAATATAACGAAAAATGGCTTCAAATACTGACTTTAAAGCTCATAACATTTGCCTAAGTCTAACTTTAGACTTGAGATCATTTTACTCGTACCCTCCAATTGAATTATTAATAACTTGTAGTGAGGTTCCTCTTAAGTACATATAGGTCAGAGGCGAGAAGTGGGTCGTAATTGTACACCCATGCAAACTGAGGTCATGTGGACTGATTGTACCGTCAGCACAAAAAACTAAACTCAGTAAAAAAACCTTAGAATAATAACGCATAAAAAGTACGTACTAAGTTTTACTGAGCTAAAAGACTCCGAACTCGTCCGAAAATGAATCATCTAACATCGATCACGTCTGTCAGAAATGCCAAAATCTTGGGCATTCCGCCTAGCAATCGGACGATTGTACGCTCTCACTCACCGCCTCACCCCGCTGAACAACCCGTATAAGTCTCAATGTCAGGTCAAATCATTGTGCTAACAGCTATAGTTCGTTTTTTTTATTATGACGGTTTTGTTGCACCCAGCTGCAGCAGCAGAGAAGAAGGAAGAAACTATAAATAAAAAATATCCTCAAGAGACGTCCCATCAGAGATAGACTGGCAATATTTCCCCTCTATAAAGTGAGGCTAATATGTTAGCAGAAAAAAATGCCAGCCTATCTCCAGATTTCTCCGTCAGCCGTTTGGATATCTACTCGGCCAGACGCTTGACTGAGGGTCCCCATTGTCTCCACCCCAAACGGAAAACTCGTAACCTGTTCCGAGGTTTGCATATTTGCGCAGCTTGGGGTTCTCAGCAGAAACCGCCGCACTCTCCGCGCTGGACAAGGTCACCTGTAGCCCTATTATGTTACTTAGTAGCAAACGTTATTAGTGGATTACATTATGTACGTCAGAGATTGCATCATAATTACAAAATATTATTCAATTCTCAACTCTATTAGCACTCGACCTTTACAGCGGCCGTGCAAATATCAACTTTAATAGCGTGATGCGCTTAGGTAACAAAATAGGGCTGCTGGAAGTTAGTTTAATAATATTTGAATAGAAGTATAAATACATTGTTAAATTTTTCGTGCGTTTAAAAGTCCACGCTTTTAGGTAAAAAGCTCGCAATATAAAAGCAGAAGGCTTTTAAAATTAAACGAACGCTTTTGCCGACGCTACATTATTTACTAAGTGCATTGGGGTTGCGGGCATGTTCCATATTAATTAAATGTGACAGTATGACGTCACGAGAAGCACAGTCGGTCAGATAACTATTTGTATAATTTTATATATAACATAAAGCTGCATTGTACAGACTTATTTTTTCTTAAGCAAACTAGTAATTTGATTTTGTCAACCAGAAATGTTCGCTCTGGAAAAGCTGGTGATGATGGGCAAAATTTAGGACCTCGTGGCGGAAGTCCGATAAGTGTCTGACCGAGTTGACAATATGCCGCCGTGTGCAGATCGGATTCCGCAGCATCGTCCGATACAAAATGATCCGTGAAGGTGGTCACGATCCTCAGAATTTCACACCAAATTTAATATATAATTATTTTATTTTAAATATGTGGTAAGCGGACTGATGGTGGTAACTTGCGTACTCTGCCGAGTAAAGTGTATCCTCACGTTTGGGATTAGGCTCGAATTGCAGTCATGGCCAGTCAAGCTAGCATAGTGTTAGGGATTGATGTCAGTCATAAGTTTCTGATTCCACTTGATAACATGCATGGACCTTTCACGCCACTTACCATGGCGCAAGGTAACATATCAAACTAGATTTAAAAAAAAAACTATACAATATTATTAGGTAGTACAAACAACTTCGAGAGTGGCGATTCCTACTCAGATTAGTCTCGTCTTAACATGGTCGTTGAACATGACTTTCGTCTTGTCCAAGTTACTGTTAACTGACTATTAACAACATAAAATAACAAACTAAAAACATATTAAAAACTACTTAAATATTAATCGTATTAAATATACATAAACTATTTAAAAAAAAAAAAAAAACCTACTTACTAAATCTAATACTGTAAACTATTAATCGTTACAATTACAGAGACTAGATTTCGGTGCAACTCAGCCTTAGTGTTAAACACTATAAATAATTATTATTTGTATAATATTTCACTAAAACCGCCCATTAGTAACGGAATCAGCTATTTTGACAATGTAATGTTTGCGCCTAAACTACACTGCCGCCGCTAGGTTAATTAAGAACGCTACCCTAATGTCAAACGACATCGCCTAATTCAAATCCGCTTGCGTGTTCGGAGTGCCTCAATTCTCAGAACTTGTGGAAAGCAAATTGTAAAATTGTTCCAACACATGGAAAATTACATTTCACGTTGACGTCAAAGTTGGGGAATAATAAATTATGAAGAATAAAGAGCGATGGTGGCACGGTTCAAAAAACGGTTTGCAATGGGGTGTATCACTAACTTTTTATCACGATAGATGGCGCATGATAGATGGTACCTAATATAACTGTCAGTTGCATAGAAAACTTGTATTATTATGACGAAATTTATTATTTTCTGGATATTATGCCGAAGTGAGCAGCAGTGCAAATAGAGATTTCTAAGCGAAATCAAAGATATAGTGATCTCTGATGCCGTTCTATTAAAAAATTTTTTTTTCTTATAAAAAGGCGCATTCCTAATTTGTCTTTTAAGGTAGGTAACGTTAATTTGAAACACATTTTTCTGTTATAAAAAATAAAAACTACAAAAACAATTTAAAATGATGCGATATAGGTGTAAAACAAGGTACCATTGCCGCTAGCGACATCTACAAAAAGCTTTGCCTGATACACCCCATTCAAAAAACGTCCAATGACCATTGAGAACTACTTTTCTTACGTTGATTTGTAATATTACCCATTCCATGGTTTCTACAACTACCTCCGTTGTCCAGCGGTTATGTCCGTGGATTTAGACTGGGGGTTACCGGGTTTGATTCCTGGTCTCCCGTCTCAGTAATTTATTTGTAGTATTTCTCGTGTTTGGTACGCTAGAGACATCGATGATCTTGCCACTTGTTATGATAGGCCTATAGTAAAGTTGGTTAAATATGAACTCGTATCACACCATGTAAGGGATACGGTCGTGAAAATACTTTTGGTTGTGCTTTGTAGAGCACGTTAAGCCGTCGGTCGTTCCACTAATACAAACTTGTGGAATCGTTAATAAATTGTTATACAGCTATCTTCTCGAACGTATTTTTGGTAATTAATTATTACTTAAGTAAAAATAAACCTGTTAATTTTTACTTAAGTAATAATTAAGTATTAAAAATACGTTCGAGGAACTGGCTGATAGACTCTCGAGAATCACACTGGCCATCGCGGCAGCGTGACAAAAACAATATAGATAGATAACAAATAAGGATTTTCTACTATATTACCAAAACAAAGTATGGAAGACAAATTTCTAAGCATTCCATGGATTCACCGTGCCGGTGCCGGGTCCAACGTGTGTGGGTAAGAGATGAGAAGAATGGTGTCTCGGGCTGCGACCGACAATAGGCTGGTTTATGAAAAGGAGGTCTCCCTTTTTTCTTTTATTGCGCGATAATACGCTCACCATCCACCATTCTACACTACTAACCCAACCAAATACTGTATGATTCCGTTAATGCCGTCTTGGAAGCTCGTTCCATAAATGTATTGACGGCAGACCTGCTTAGGTCCAATTCTCCACTGCGTAAAGCTGAGTCTTGAACCCGTTCCTGATCATTTCTTCTGTGAGATCATAATATTTATTCGACTTCATGTTGTAGTCTTTTGGAATATTTGATAGTAAGTTCAATAAGGAGTTATATATTTCTAAAATGTCCGTAATTTTATTCCCTAGTAAGTTTACTACTCTCAAAAGACCACTAGACTGTCTTGGTTCCACTAATACCAACTTATGGAAGCGTATCGGACCGCCGCCGTGGTCTAGTGGTAACAAACGTTGCCGTGAACTCGGGAGGTCGTGGGTTCGATTCCCACCGGGGGCAAGTTGTACATTGTATAATTTATCTCGGTCTGGGTGTTTATATGTATAATATGTATATATTAAAAAAAAAGTATAATATGTAGTTTATCAACCATCTAGTTTCCGTTACACAAGCCTCGTAGCTTACCACGGAAATTAGATGGCGCTGTGTGACCTGTCTGGAAATATTTATTTATTTATTTAAACAAAAATAAAAAAAAAACAGTTTTAAGAAATTTACATCTTACCCTCGCCTATATATATTTATACATTCTTTAATAATATCACTCCTAAACATATAATTTTTCATATATTAAAATAAAATAGATTACAAACTAATTATAAATATAACTGAACTTAAAATACCTATGAAATTAAAACTATTCTACAAAATAAACTAAGGGCTTACCACAAGGGAGGGTACCTAAAACTCTCTTCTCGCCGCATTTCCTCATTGAATTATAAGGGAAATATTCTGTTAATAATTAATAATACACTCTTGAAAAAATCATTTACCCAGCTCTTTTATACATATATTGAATGTTATGTAACCTAATTTCACGACCTCGCAATAATGTTTCCGTAAATAATGAACGATCGATGTGTCACTAATGTTGTTCAAATAATCACATCTGCACAGGGATTATGGACACGTATGATATTAATACCGTCGCCAACACGTCTGGCCAGCAGCCCAATTCTATTAAATTTGTGTCGATTAAACTTAAGTTACGTTCTTTTCCGACCCCACATTAGTTATTGTCCTGTACGGTATTCTAGTTACATAAAAAATGGAACTTAAGTTGCATCGAAAACAAATTGAATGGAATAATTGTGATAAAAAAAATTTTTGAGGCACAGACAATCTCTCATAAAATAAATATAATAGAAATAAAACTATTAGCATTATTTGGATTATTTTCTTCTAGGCCCATCCTAAGCTTCACTGCGTAGGATTCTGTGTTAGGGGCTGTGATAATCTTTCTTTTTACGTCTTGTTTCCTTGTTACTAAGGGTCGTGGTTTCTAATAGAATTGGTGTGCGTCTTGATGATAGCACGTCACGTTTTCGTCTTTGGCAATACAAGACCGTCTTTAACCGATATTTGGGGCACCTATGAGTCTGACAAACGTACCATGTTATTACTATACCTAAAAATATCTTCTCTATTCTCAATGAGCCTGCAACACCAAAGTACCTCAAGGACAAGTTTGCCTATCTCTCATCACTTCATAACAGGTCACTTCGCTCGGCCCACAATTCTGTTTTATCTATCCCATCTCATCACTCCAGCTTTCAGTCAAACTCCTTCGCAGTAGTGGCCGCCAATTTGTGGAACAATTTGCCAGTAGAAATTCGCCAGGCACCCAATAGATCACTCTTTAAGAAAATGGTATATTCACATTACTTAAACAGCTCCCAACAGCGTATGTAAGATATATAGTATGTAGTATATTTATGTGGAAATATGTATAGTGTGTGGTATATGTATTATTGTGTACATATTTGTATGTATATTAATATGTATTATGATATCATAGAATAAGTTTATTTTATTTTTCCTTTAAATTAAGTTTCATATTTGAACCCTTTGCACCTACCTCTTAATCAAAATTCTCTGTATCGTCCCAAAGGTTGGCTGCTAGAGAATGCCTAGCGGCATTAAGCCCGCCCTTTGTACATAGTGCAATAAAGTTTTTAAATAAATAAATAAAAATATTGTTTATAATTTTTATTTGTTTATTTATAAAGTAAAGTAAATTATAATCACAACCGTACCAAGGGTGGTCAGAAACCACGCTTTTAAACCGGGTTCGCGTTTAACCAACTTTAATATAGGCCCATCATGACAAGTGGCAAGTACGTCGATGTTTCTAGCGTACAAAACTGGAGAAATAACGCAAATAAATTATTGTGTCCCGACCAGGAATCGGACCCGGTACCTACGCCTCTCATTCCACGGACTATATATATATCTATGTGATTGTTACGCTAAAATCCTCTTCTTTAAAAAAGCTTGGTTTCTGACCACTCCGGAAGGGATACGGTCGTGATGATACTATACTTTACTTAAGACGCCTACCGGGTTCTGAATTCATATTAAAATTAGGTATATTTTTTATCAGTAGCCTTAAATGGTTATCTTTGTTTTGTGTTTGTAAACAATGATTTTTATGTAATTAAAAAAGGTAAAAAAGTAAAGTATCATCACGACCGTTTCCCTTTCGTTTTGGTCAGAAACCACGCTCATAAATAAGCGGATTCACATTTAGCCAACTTTAATATAGGCCAATCATGACAAGTGATAAGCTCGTCGATGTCTCCAGCGTACCAAACTCGAGAAATAACCCAAATAAATTAAATATTTATCATCACTGCCCCTAGAACACAGCGTCCTAGACCTCCACTGTTGGAGATGGACCTTCCAGAATATATATCTGAAGAATTTGGCCTACACTCGCCACGCTGGCCAGACGGCTTGGCGAGAATATGATGTCAATTTTTATGGACAATTTATTAACGATTCCACAAGTTGTTATTAGTGAAACCGGGACCGACGGCTTAACGTGCTCTCCGAGGCACGGGAACGGTAGTGTTGTAAATCTATGACAAATGTACGTAAAAAAAATGCATTTCTCATTAGTACATACCGGGTGGGTTTGAACAGACCTCTATAGGATTTAAGGAACGCGTTCTTACAACCGAGCCATCACCGCAGTAATTAAATATTGATTAAATGTATTTATTTACATTAATAAATATTTTTGTGTATTGACCAGGAATCGAACCCGATACCTCCGAGTCTAAATCCACGGCCTTAACCGCTAGACCACGGAGATAATTACTTTATGTTATTCTTACATAAAATACGTTCACAATTAAGTAAAATTTACAGTGATTTTAATTCCGTACAAAATTAATGGTATATATTTTTTGTTGCAGGATACAAGAACGCACGTGGTGGTAGAGCTGTATGAAACTGAGAAATCTTACGTCGACTCCTTGGAAATTTTGGTTAAGGTAATGAAACATATAATGTTTAATTGACGTATCATTATTATTATTTAGATTATAAGATGACACGTCTTTTTTATTATTATTATTTATTTATTTTTTGTTTTATAAATTTATAAATTATCTGACATATTATGTATATATATAATTTTTGTACATCATAATTATTAAGTATTTAGAATGTAAACTGACACGGCCTCTTTACAGCCACCATCTTATTTAAGTAGTGTACGCTGGAGACATCGACGAGCTTGCCAATCGTCATGATTGGCCTATAGTAAAGTTGGCTAAATGTGAATCCGCTTATTTATAAGCGTGGTGTCTGACAACCCCGAAAGGGAAACGGTCGTGATGATACTTTACTTTTTCTAAGTTAGTTTTACTTGCTTGTAGCAGTAATGTTGTGCCTAACATACATAAATATGGATTATTGCCTGTTTACGGTCCAACCATTGTTACCACTTTGATTATTACATATGTTTTGATAATTGTATTGATTTAATTAGTTCTGACTGTATCCAAATTGTTTTAAGAGAACCAATGGAAATAAATTATTTTGATTTATTATTTACATTATATTACTCCATTAAATAGAACAAATATAGTGACAGAACGTAACAATTTTTTTAAGCCATCTACTTACTTATTTTATACTTAAACTTTTTAAACTTTCGCGCACAATTATAATAGTTTTTAAACAAAATAAAATCATTATAAATAATAAAATTGCACCAAATCTCAGTAGTCAAAGTGTCAAGGATACTGGTAGCATTGCTTGCCACGTTAAATGGCAATGCTGATCCTTTGGCACACACACACATAAATACAAAATCTCCCATTTTCCTGGGCAGGATCTCGGCAGGTAACCCAAAATTAAAATCCCACGAATCTGTGAACCAATACATCAATCCGAGCACAGCGGAAAAAAATCGTACGAAATATTTTAATTGTCGTTTGCGGTTTCATTTCGCAGATCGCCACGGTTCGCGCTAAGTGAAATTAGTTATTTAACGAGGAAATGTTTTCAATATAATAATATAACTGAAAATTGTAGAATTAAGTTATAAATTAAATAATAAATCAGAAAGGTCGGCTGTTGTCGCATCCTTTGGAAATAAGCTGTTTGTACACCAGAGGAGTGCTGGAAAAAGTTGCGGTGAGCGAGAAACATATCGACCAATAGTATCACTTCATTTATTTATTTATTATTAAAAAATCACAGCTTATTATATTAAACATATAAACAAAGTAGCAATAGTGGAACACAAGCCAAAGAGATATTATATTATTTAGACAATACAATTAAAACAGAAATAAGAGTAAAATATAGTAATTAGATTTAAATTATTAGTGCAATTGAACTGTTACTAGCAAAAGTAAAAGAAAAATAACAATAATAACAAATTAGTGAAAACCAATAGGTTAATGATAATTTACGTCTTACGCCTACGCCACGTCATCATTAAGGAATACTATTGGTCGATATTATCCTCGCTCGGAGCTTTGCACAGTATGGTTTCCGACCTAAAAACCGGACATCTTGATTTTATGCGCCTTTTCGGTAGGTAAAAATAATTTTATTACCAAGTCTAGAAATTCAAAACGGAAATAATTATAGAATTGAATAACAAAAACAACTTTTATCCTGGGGGTTTTGAATCATCATCATTGCAGCCCCTAGAACACAGAGTCCTAGATCTCTACTGTTGAAGATGGACCTGCCAAAAAATTCTGGAGAATTTGGCCTACACTACACTACACAGGCGGGTTGGCGAGGGCAATATCAAAGTTAAAGTCAAAATATCTTTATTCACGTAAATACAGGCATTTATGAAACGTCATTAATTTAATTATTTTGAATGATTCTACTCCTGCTAGTAGAAGACTAAGCAGCAAAGTGGTCCAATAAGTAAGCTGTTAGCAGAAGACCAGCAGCTTAGCAGATTCCAGTGACCTGTTAATGTTTAATCTGACTTAGAAAGGAATCTGCAAGGAAAACTCAGCTATATTAGATTTACATAATAAAACATATACAGAACTGCACCACAACGATCAATTAATAACCTTTTAAATTTAGTTATCAGTACCTATGAGAATAAAATTCCTGGTACAGCAGTAACGCACCAGGCAAGTCAGAATTAAGATAGATTACATGCCTATGTGCAACCCGAAAGTCGACAAAACGCAAAAACCTCTGCTAATTTAAGAACAATAAATTGAACGTGTTCGGCAGAGGTCCCAGGCCCCCACAGCAGCACCCGATCACGGACATAACGCATGTGCCAGCCATCCCCCCGCTCAACCAGGCCCTTATATTTAAAGACAATTTGTTTACGATTCGACAAGATTACTGGAACCGGGACCGACGGCTTAACGTGCTCTCCGAGGCACGGAAACGGTGGTGTTGGTAATCTATGACAAATATACTTAAGAAAAGTATTTCTCATTTGTACATGCCAGTGTTTGAATCGCGATCATTTTTGGATTGGGAAGCGATCTTGCAACCGAGCTCATTAGGGAATATGGATCTTCTGGTGGATAAACAGCCTCAATCGAAAAGGTTGGCTGTCGTCGCATCTTTTGGAATTACCCGCCAACTGACAAATTCATTGTGTTTATGGCGGCAAAGGCATTAGGTTGCCAACTTTTCAGGGTTGCCAGCAATTACAAAATAAACACAACAGCGTTCATTTGCAAAGTTCATTGACATTGACCTAACAATAAGAATACCGGGCCTTTTTTCCTTTCTGAATACAAATATAAAAAATAATTGGAGAAAAAACTTAATAACTATAAAAATTGTGGTGCAATATTTTCTTATTAAATAGGTAAAGTAATGTATCATCACGACCGTATCCCTTTTAGGGTGGTCAGAAACGGAATAGGTGCAGAGACATCTAGACACATTGAATTTAAAAAATGTACCTATTAAAGAAAATCAGAGCTTAATAAAATAGAGTCCATTATTTTAAATGTTATTGGATGGTTTTTTAAAGCATTATATGTAGCAAGTACTATTTAATATTCCTTACCTATCAACTGTTATCAGCACATCTGGACATTCCCAGGATATCTGATTCATTCACCCAAACTATTACCAACGTTACCCATATATTGTTTTAGGTAAGTCTTGTATCAAGCGGTGTTACTTTTATAAAATAAATTTAACCATGGCAAGCTTACAATATTAGTTCTTCTTGGCATTTGACATCATTGCATATACATGTATGTACTTTCAACGAGAACAACAAATAGGCGGTAGGCGGACTGATACTGGTAATTTGCCCAGTCTGCCGGGGCGGGAAGTATCCACCGTTCGTGTCGATAAACTCGGTAAAGTTTACTCACAAGCTTCGGTATTTGCTCGAATTCCCGTCAAGCCCAGTCAAGCCGTCATAGTGTTAAGGACTGTGTCAGTAATGACTGTCTGATTCCAGTTACTAACATTCATCAACCTCGCGCCCCACTTATCATCAGGTGAGAGCAAGGTCACATGTTGTGCTAGTATAAAAAAAAAAAAACATAAGCTAAACTAGGCTAGAAATAAGCTGGAAAGTTGCGTGCATACCAACAACTAAGCCAAAACTGAGTCAGTTTAATTTAGCAATGCATATCATATTCTGCTCGTGTGTGGAACAAACTTCATCCATGGTTTTAATTTTTAGATATATATATTTTTTTGTATAAATTACTTAAATCCATTTACGGTTTTATGTATTGTTCAAAAGTTGATGTTATTGTGCTTTATTGTAATGCTGTTGGAGTTATAAATGTAAAATCAATAAAACAGACATTTATTTTACACATCGTCGTCTTCTTCGGTGACAAGAGGGCTGGGCCCCGATTCTCGCCCCTTCGACATGCATCTCCGCTCGGTTTGCTCAAATGTTGACAGTTTTCTATGGTGATCTGTCGCTTTTCATTCAATATTTTCGAACCAACATGCAAGTCCAAACCGCCAGAATATGGCCACTGGCTCTTTCTTAGCTCACACTTTTAGTATTGCAATTCCTATATTTATATCCGTAGAATTAATTTAATTTAATATATACTCGTACATACATATATAGCTAGATACAGTATTTAAGTATGTATTCGAAAAATAATATTTACAAAATATAAAATAATAATTACAAAAGTAAAGTAAAGTATCATCACGACGGTTTCCCTTCCGGGGTGGTCACAAACCACGCTTTTAAATAAGCAGATTCACATTTAGCCAACTTTACTATAGGCCAATCATGAAAAGTGGCAAACTCGAGAAGTATCACAAATAAATTAAATATTAATTGATGTATTTATGTATATAAATATATACATATATAGTGTCCCGACCATGAATCGAACCCGGTACCTCCGAGTCTAAATCCACGGACTTAACCGCTAGACCACGGAGGCAGTTACAAACTACTAAAATAAGGTTAACTATAAACTAAACCTAATAAAAAATGAAACTTTAATACAGTAGATGATTTTTACGTTAGCGTGGGGTCATATATCGGGTTAGATGATAACGTCATATGGCCTATGTGCTCTGATGTCTAGGCTATATAATGTAAAGTTTCGTCAAAATCTGTTCTAGACAAAACGTTAATTTCATATTTTAATTTATTTATTTATTTTAAACTTTTTGCACTACATACAAAGGCAGACCTAATGCCGCTAGACATTCTTACTCGGTCAACCTTAGGGACATTACGACCATTGTATGTGGAAGGTTCGCGCAAATTATAGAACATAATATAAGGGAGAAATTAAAATACTACTAAAACTAAACTACTTACTAGTAAATAATATCAATATACTAAACACTAATATACTTATAATACTTAATATATACATAAATACAATATTTACACTTTATCACTATCAGCCTTTACAGATGAATGTCCTAAAATGTCCATTACTTACTGGATATTTTTAGCTAGCAACACAATTACTATTATGAAGGTCAAAAAACCTATAAAATATGGGATTTGGGTAGATTTTGTAATTCTAAACGAGATATCGCATTATTGTTAAATTGCTTCAGCCCACGTCAAATTTTAAGTACGTACTTTGGTCTGAAATAATAACGCTCCTTGTTTGAAATTATATTGTCGGAGTCACATTTCGCTATTTAATTCTAAATAACTTCGCATATCTATATACAAATACAGTAAATCGTGTTATTCCATTCATAAGACAGCGCGCTGAAGACGCTATGGCATATCCCCAAGTTGTAGCGAACGTCGAGCTGATCAAAAACAAGATGTATAAGTGGATTTTATTTCCATTATAATAACCAAGATAATACAATAGAAAATGACAACGGACTAATATGCGGAGGGGGTTTTGTGGAATTCGCTAGGAGAAGATTTTTTCATAATTTTTCACAAGTTATTTTGGGCTACAAGAACCTTATAGTTAATAGTAATATTGTTTATATAACCATATATATATAATTACCTATAAATAAAACCTGTGTCCGATCTTAGCACGTTAATAATTGCAACCCTAACTCATGTTTAAAGTCCTTAATATGACCAATTATAACAAACTTTTGTATAATAATCTCCGCAAGATCATAAAAAAATACCACTCAACAAAATTCCTGGTCCGACCAAATTAAGAATCCTGGCACTTTCAGAAGTACACTTAATTTAGTCGGGTAATATTTACCACCCCCCTCTCCATACTGTAAAACCTCCCCCTACAGCGGAGCCTTCACATCTACACCCTAACGCTGCCTGAAAGATTTATAGGGTGACCAGATTGTTTTATATTTATAGAAGAATTAAGGAATTTAATAAATTGTATTAAGATCGGGTTCAATTCCTGTTCGGGCCACAATTATTTATTTAATAATATATTTATGTAGTTAATCTCGAATTTGGTACACGAGCTTGCCACTTGCTAACTTTGCTATAGACCCGTCGGCCCATCGGGCTATAGTAAAGTTGGCTAAATGTGAATGTGAATCTTTGAAATCGTAATTTATGACCACTCCGTAAGTCGCAAACGGTCGTAATGATACTTTACTTTATTTACTTGCAAGTTACGTTATATTAATTATGTACATACAATAGCAAACCAATTGAGAAACATTTCTCTGAACTTCCTTGGCATAAAAAGGACAGAAGAAAAATGATATAACTAGCCCTGATTTAGTGAAAGATATTGAAATTATTAATTAATGTAAACAGTCCCTAAAAGCGAATTAAAATTTTAAATTCACTCTATAATTTCTTAAAGTATGAATAAAATATCAAAAGCTTAAATTATTGTTTAAACTTTTAATTGTCTCAACTAAAAAAAGTGACAATCCAACTACCAATTACCTGACGTATAACTAAATTAAATAATTGATTGTTATTTTATCCCTCCTTTAACAAACCGGTTTCCTCTTTTAGTCAGTTGATCAGAACTGGTATAATGTAGACAATAATAGGCTAGCAGTCTATTGTTTTATTAGTGTCCGTCTCATATTTCTATTTAATATCTCCTTTGTCCCCAAGGTCGACTGTCAGATAATGCCTAACGGCATTAAGCTTCGCCTTTTGTACATTGTGCAATAAAGTTTTTAAATAAATAAAATAAAATAAATATTAAGTCCAAGTTATAAGGAAGCCGTCGTGATAACTAGGTTTGTCTTCCTCTAGCTTGCTTGGTTTTTTTGACAAGAAAGAGATAGCAAAAGTGGTTTTCTTTTGTTATCATAAACAGACTATTCTTATTTTAATTCGAGACTTTAACTCTATGTATTATATAAAATATTACTTTGTAGAATAGCTTTGCACTATTGAACCCCATGCGACTTGTACTTACGAGTACATGTCGCTAGTTCTTGATGTAATTTGACACTTTTATCTATAGATGAGACATCACTTTTAGCCTTATTTGTCTCGGATTTGACTCTGTTTTACCCAACCAACCTTTTCAAAAGTCCTGATTTTATTTGTTAAATATATACACCCGCTGAAAGTTGTCGGATGTTGTAACAACTCTATAAGCATTTCCAAACTGCCAGTCACGGTACATGCTGTTATTGTGTTCTAACTTCGGCAACTTCAAAGCATAAGTTATAGTTTAGTTTAGATGTTTTATTACGGATTCGCGCTGAGAAGTTTTGAACATCTTCCAATATTAAAGTTTAGTTTTATTGGATAGTGCAGCTGCATTTGCAAATTGTTAAAATCAAACTTGTTTCAATCACGGTTTTAGCTATACATGAAAATATTACACTCCAATACGGAATCGTGATTTGTGTTACATATATATGTAATACTTAACAAATAAATTAAACTGATTGTATAGTAATTTAGCTTTTGTTTTTATTCGGATCCTTAACTTTATACAAACTAGTAAATATAAATCTGCTCTTTTACGAATTGGGCTTACTGGCACAAAATTAAATTATATGGCATCATAATCACAACTAATATTTCTACAGTTAAACAACAACAGTATTTAAATATCAGTAAACAAAACACAAGCTGAAGGTGTAATTAAGCCAAAGAGCATCCATGAAATTAATAAATGGTACATTTTATTAAGGTGAATGGTTACCATTATACAACTGGCGATGAAAATGATGATGATAATAATTATACAAAATGTATTTATAAATTCTTTATTGCACTTTAAAACTTAACAGTTGAGTACAAGGGCGAACCTAATGCCTCTCGGCATTTTATACTAGCTAACCTTTGGGAGTGTGGTAGACGATTGCGGCTGCATTAGAAATAAAAACAAACACTTAAACATACATAATAATAATTTACATACTAATACACAAATATCAATAAAATATATAATAATAATATTTACATTTAACTAAATTTATGTAAGAATACATAACAAAATACGTATAATTTACACAAAAAATAAAAGACAGAAATAGATATCAGGTAGTCGGATTATTTTGTTTATTTAAGAAATGGGCAATGAGGAGATTTTTAAATATATTTATTGACGGCGCCCGTGTGATGACCAGAGGAAGTTTGTTCCATTCACGAGCAGCGAAGAGTGTGAAAGAATCTGAATATCTGCTGAAAGTGTGAGGAGGGATCTTGAGTTGATTGTTTTCAGTAGACCGTATAGGAAGATTGTGACTGTCTCCAAGGAACTGGAAACGAGTCTTAGGATATAGGGGAGTTTTAGGGTTGTGGAGAATGCTATAAAGAGAAGTAAGAAGATGTGCAGATCTGCGGAAACGAATATTGAGCCACTTTAATTAAATACGGTATTGGGATACATGGTCATACTTACGCAAGCCAAACGAAAATTGAATCTTATATTGAACAAAATCCCTTACATAATTAAAACACTATCACGGCTAAGTAAACAAAACAAATGCTGAAGTTGTAGTTAGGACTCTAATCCAAAGGGAATGCATGAAAATAATAGTAAATTTTATTGAAGTGAAAGATGACTGTGATAACACTGGCGATGAACAAGATAAATATATAAAATTGAATCTTGTATGGAACAACATCCCTTACATAATTCATAAGTTACAAAAACACTATCATCACTTAGTAACCAAAACACAAGCTGAAGGTGTAGTTAAGAGTCCAAGCCAATACAAAAAGGGCATCTATTAAAAGAAGAATAATTGTTATTGAAGTTATAGGTAACCCTGATAAAACTGGCGTTAAATATGATAATATTGTATCAAAATTTAACAAAAATGTCCTAATATATTTTTCCAAACGTGTAGTCTTAGCAGTTTGTTAAATTGGCAACGTAGTAATTACATTTGTTGTTATTCGCGCAACACAAGATTTTAAGGCTTAATAATTTCGTTTATAACAAGGCACGTTGGGGGAATGGCTTGTAAAATATATATAAAACATGTTGTTCTTGTTATTAGGGCAATATAAGCCGCCAGTGGCATATAATAATAATGTTCAGCTGTGATTTTATACACCCTTATTGTACCTACATTACGTTTTATTGTTAGGTACGAGTATATGGTCGCCTATATTTACACGAATCACGGTGAAAAAATTTGGCTGCGTCCAATGTAATAAGAAAAAAACGTATTTCCAAAACAAAGTATCATTATGATCATTTTTTAATATTATTATTTTTTCTTTATTTTTCAAACTAGCACGACATGTGACTTTAAGCCCATCTGATGGTAAGTGGCAGGCGACGTCTAGAATGTTAGCAACTGGAATCAGATACTCATAACTGACATTAATCCCTAACAGTATGCCGTCTGGACTGGACATGACGGCAAATCAACCCTGATCCCGAAATCTGTGGATAGACTTTACTGGGTTTATCGTCACGAACGGTGAATGCTTCCCCGCCCACTTTACCAGCTTTACCACCATCAGTCACCTAATAACAATAAAGTCTACCACCTATTTGTTGTTCTCGTTAAAAGTATGTGTTATTTGCAATGATGTCAAATGCCATTTTTTAATTTTAAGGAGAACTAATTATTTAAAAAAAGTAACACCGCTTGAAGCAAGACTTATTTATAGAATTTATTTATTATTAAGGGCCCGCTAGGCGTAAGGCTCTTAAAAAGCGACTAGGCTCCGGAACCAATAATTCATTCGTATTCCTTTCTCGGCATCATAATTATCACTACCCATCCTGCTACACTATCAGCAGCTCATAGTATCGTGATAGAAACAACATGAGTGTAACAAAATACAGATACAACCAAAATATAGGCTTTAGTCGACTTAGAATTTTACATAACGGTACGACATTGACAAATTATTTTGACAGTCATATTATGCCATATCATCCTACTTCATAGTCTTGGAGGTATGCTGGAGGAATACGAGTCCTAGAAGAACGGCGCAATGGCTCTTGTAAAGAAACTGACTCCTTAACCTCTTCTTGTTGTTCCATATCTTAGACGTCTCGACTTGTATTATCTTCATCTTGTGTCTCAACTTCATCTTGTGCTTCATCAATGATGTCGTTGCGACCTCTCGGAGCGAGATGTCTGTTAGAGACCGTAGTTTCCCTTCCATGAGAAAAGAATCTGGATTTGCCAAATCCACTTCTACAACCAGTGGATCAAATTTAGATTTTCGCACATATAACTTTAAAAGAACAGTTCCAGGAGATGTTAGCCAAGTAGGTAGGATTTGTTCAATATATTACGACATTGGTAGATTATTTTGACAATCATATTATGACAATCAGTATTCGTAAAACTGATTTAACCGCTAAGACCTTTAAAAAAATCCGTTCGATGATTTTTCATTACAGCAATATATATTTTTCTGCGTGCAGTGAAAGTTAGCTCATGCTCGTATATTTTTATACAAAGCGAAGCACGTTTAACGAAGAACCCTTTAACGATCTTGGCCTAAGGATAGTTTGATCTATACTAAATAAAAATAATTATCAACCATTCCAGAAATATCTCCAGCCCTTAAAGAGTCCTGAAGCCAATCTCCTCGACGCGTTTCTGGTAGATGAGATCTTTTACCAAGTGCCATCGATCCTGAGCGTGCATCAGGAGTTTCTAGAACAACTGCGTCGAAGACTTGAACAATGGGATCTCCAACAGAAAGTCGGGGATGTATTTCTCGATGTGGTTAGTACAAATACAAATATATTTATTAATTTATAGTTTAAAACAGCAAATACATAAGAACTCATAGGGAGATATGTAACGAAAACCGACAAAGGTTCTGTGAATAATCTTAATGATAACGGTGTGAGAAATATAAATATAATGTATTAAAATTCTAAATTATTTGTTGTATAAGATAATATTATAGTTTTATTTACTACCTAGATGTACCAACCAAAGCGGTGGACGCCACACAATATTTTCAATATATTGTATGTAACAAAATAAATACATTACCATTCATAGCTCTATAGCTTCCAAAAGTACAGTGTGTCCACATTAATTAATGTACCTATGTACATTATCATAATATTATATCACTGAACTTTTGGCTTTGTCAAGACTTTATTTATTATTATTGATGTTCACAACATCTTTCTCCAAACAGAATCTAGAATCTTAGTCATTTATCACCTTTCAATAATGCATATTTTGACAACGGACAATGGTCACCGAAAGATATTACTTTCATTTTCATCAACCTATATATAATGTTCCATTTCAAATGAAGTGATCACCAGAGACAAGAAAGCAATAGTGTCAAACCATATTTATTATAAAATTTCAGTTCTCGAAACCTGCAGTAATGGACACATACATATCCTTCATCAACAACTTAAAGAAAGCGAAGGAAACCGTAAAGACAGCTGCAGCATCACGACCACCATTTGCCAGATTTCTGGAGGCCATGGCCCGGGACCATAAGGGCAAGCTATCTTTGGATAATCTCCTCATCAAACCCGTGCAGAAGTTTCCAAGCTACAAACTGCTCGTGCAAAGGCTCCTAAAACATACTGGTAAGGCTTTTATAGACTGCTAAACCGTACAACCACATATGTTTTTGTATTGATTTTAATTTCATACAGAGGTTTAATGTCTAACGAAAAAAATAGAATATATTAGTAATAGTAGGTTATTTAATTTATGTGGACATAGAAAAGTCATCAGGATAATCATCACGAACGTATATCTTACGAGATGTTCAGGACTACGCTTTCAATGAAGCGGATTCATGTCTAGCCAACTTTACTATAGGCCTATCAAGTAGCAAGCTCGTGGATGTCTCTAGCATACCAGTCTTGAGAAATATTACAAATTAACTACAATAATTGAGTCTCGACCAGGAATTAAACACGGTTCTTATAATCCACGGACTTAACAACTAGACTATGAAAAAGGCTTTTAAAAGGTCTTAAGAAAGAACTCCTAAGAAGTCATAAGAAAGAAGAAAATGGTCATAGAAATCAGGATGTTTTACCATTATATAAAAAGCAGTTCTGTGCAAACAAATATTTTTTTGAAATATGGCATGGTTCTGGTTTACAAAGTCATGCCAATTTAATCTCCATTATGATACTAAAGACTTGTTAAAAATCTATCTTTAGCTTAATAGATAAACTATGGAAATAACACAATTAACGAGACCTAAAATACCTAATAACAATAAAGAATTTAAACCCGAGAAACGAAATAGCTTTATTTGATCAGTGTGATATAACTTTGATCTGTGTCAATGGATGACACAGATCAAAGTTAAATTAACTTGCACCTAGACTCAAAACAAACCTATTGTTTTAAACATGATACCTAATAGTAATTGCATCAAAATATAAAAACGTAGAATTAAATCTATAAAAACATAGAATTTAAAAATATTTTTATTAAAATATTAGTTATTCTTTTAGTTATAACCTTAACTGCAACAAAGAAATCAAAGGTATATGAAAAGATGCAAGTTAGGAAAGATAACTGCTATATCTAAAGAATTAATAAAAAAATATTAACAATACAAATGAATACTAAGCAAGTGATCAACTCAAAGAAACAACAAATAAATCAACTTTAGGTTGCCCTAATTGTAAATTATTTTGATTTAGTCTGGACGCACCTACATAGGACATCGATTATAGTTAATTTCCTAAATGGGAAATAAGTAATTGAGGGCAAGCTTGTAACCTTTATCCATTATTTATATTTCGACCTAATACAGTTTTCCTGGTATTTCAATTTCTTACATTCTCATTAGGAACTACTAGGTTTTACAAATTGATGTGAATCATTAATCTTTTTGGATCACTAAGTTTTTGTAGTTTTACGTTAATATATCCATCTAATTTGCTATTAAAAAAATAATTTATTATCTATGTAGGCATATCGTAATTATTATTAGCTTTCATTTTTTTATAATCAAATAGATTATTATCCATATAGATTATACTACCTCTTACTATCTACTCCTATAGTTCTAAAACATATTTATTGTTTTCCCAAAAGCTAGCTCTTGAAGTATATAGTGTGTTATTATTTTATCTTATAGTTTTTTTTACTATCATATTAGCTATTAATCAAGTGAGATTATTTTAGGTATATAAAATATATTTTTTTAAATTACAGAGCACAGTCACCCAGACTACAAGGTGCTATTAGAAGCACAGAAGCAGATTCATGAGCTTCTAGAAATGATTAACTGCACTGAACGAGAGAGCCTTGAACTTGAACAACAGCAGCAAACTCTTCGAGAGCTGGAACAAACTATTGAAGGACTATCGAACCTAGTGACTCCAGATAGGACGTTTCTTCGCCATGAAACTGTATCAATGCCATCAGCTCAAGGAACTATCAAAGATAGAGCTCTATTTCTGTTCAATGATCTGTTGCTAATAACCAGCGTGAAGAGGCGAACTGGAACAATTAAAAAACCCATTCCGTTAGTATTTTTATTATTAAAATCAATTATTAGATAGTGGTAGCCCAGTTGTTTGAACTCTTTCCTTCAATCCAAAAAGGTCACTTTTCGAACCCAATAAGAAATACACTTTGTCATAGATTTGCAATACCACTGATTTCGAAATAGCACGTTAAGCCGTCGTTTTCAACAATGATACCAACTTAAAAGAAAATACTAATATTAACTCGAAAATGCCAAATCAGTGCGTGTTCTAGAAGCTTGTGATGATTAGACATATTATAAATTTAGAAAAGAAATGGCCTCAAAACCCCATGTTAAAAATATTCTTGCATAATAAATATTGTATCGAAGACTCTACCTACCTACTATATTCTCCTGAATTGTTATTGGTACATGGCTTACTCTATATGGTTATTACCCTTATACAGATAACTGTATATAGACTGGCTAGCGTCCAATTTGGAAAACTAGTAAACATCATTGTATAAACACTTTCAAGAAGTGATTATAGTTCCTACAAATAATGTTTAAATGAATTCTATCAATGTTTATTTTCAGAACATACCAAACTAGTATTGTAAGTCAGATGGAAGGAAATAAGTATAAGCTGCTGATGAGAATATCGTTGGCTGATCTCGAAATAGTCAAAGGTAATATACTCGTATAATTTACTATTTTATCCATCGTATGAGTTAATATTTCAAATAAGTGGCTTTTTCAAAATGTCTTAAGATAAAGTAAATAATTAAGAGCCAATTTTAATTAAGTCATAACTACAAGTTTTTTTTTTTAATAGACTCGTAGAGTAACAATAAAAAAAAACTATATCTTTAATCTAGATAATGAGTTATTAGCCCTTAGTTACTAGTACCGGAGCACTCAATCAAGTGCATCCTCAAATTAATTGTTTTATGATAAATCATACTTCAATTATTATTTTCTAAGATTTTAATTATTGTTTATTTATTTTCAAACAAAATAATCAAATATAGCATAAAGTAAGATTTAAATGAACAGATGCCACTAAAAAGGATTCAGTTACCAGACCGTAATGCCCATAGATATTTTACTTATAGCCAAAGTATGGAAGCAAATGAGAACAAAATAAGTGCAATTATTTATATTGTTTTTATTTTATGTATTCGAAGAGAAAGGACAGAGACAGGCAGTATAAGAACAATTAAGAAACGATACAGTAGGAGCCATTAGAATTATACCCGCCACCAAAATATTTCCCACTGTGGACAATAGTGCACCATTTATATTTTTAGATACGTTAGTACTACATATGTATACCTTGGCCAGGTATAATGGATAATACAATTGCAGTGTTTGAATTTTTGGAACTATCAATGAACTCCGAAGCAAACCCCACCCAGCAAGCTAAACCGACAACAACAGCTTCTTTATTTTGTATTTGTTAACATTGGATGATTTAAAGCAATCTAAACGTAAGTAATAATCTAATTGTGAAAACGTTATTACAGCAAAAGACGAGAATCTAAGACGTATAATGCATGAAGTGGAGACATTGACGGAAGACGTGAACACAATGACCCAGATATCTGAACATGTAGCGGCACTACACACGCACCATAATCAGCTAGAAGAAATAGTCAGGGAAATGCTGCATAGCCTGAATAAGCAGTTATCTGAAAGGCAGAATAGTGATTCGCAACTCTGTTTCATGGAAGTCAGCTTAAATACTACGTAAGTTACAAGGTTACTCTTAAATCCAAACAATTTAGTATACGAGTATCTGTGATTACATATTCATGCCAGTTTTCTTGTCACTATCACCACACACCTCTTTCGCTTCTTTGACATTTATCGGCCTTTTCATACATGCCTTTTTGTTTCATAGACTCTTTATTTATTATTATTAGTCGTAATAGGTGAGCCTTGGTCTGCCAGAGCCTCTTTCACTCACGACTTCCGCATTATATATCTGGTTCGTCAATCTTTCTTCACCCGTCCTTTTGAAATGCCCAAACCATCGGAGCATGACTTTTCTTATTTTTGTCCCTTTACATTAATTCAGAACCTCTTGTGAGTAAGTCAGCAACCACGCTTTTAAAAAACAAAGGACAAACTCTCAGGTATATAACTTATTAGGTTGGTTCTCAATAAAAAAACATCTTGGTACCTACTACATTGCCTCTGTAGTCTGGCGATAAAGACCATAGCTTAGACGCGTAGGTACCGGGTTCTATTCCTGTTCAGGCCACAATAATCTATTTGTGATATATAACGAGTCTGGTACCTGTACTGCTACTTCCCATGATGGGCCTATAGTAAAGTTAGCTAAATGAATCAGCTTGTTTAAAAGCGTGGTTTCTGATCACCCAGCAAGGGATCCGGTCGTGAGAGTACATTTCTCTTTAAATACTACTGCATACAATATTAAATACTGCCGTAGCGACTTAGCTTGGAGTAAGTTATTTATTTGTATAAGATGAAGCGATGGTCTTATTTTAAACATGATTCTTTAAGATCTGTAATCTAGGTCGAAGGTTATGATTTTAATAGTAAATTGTGTACTAACAACACTAAATTTTACAGTAATGGTCCAGAAAATTTGACTATCATATTCTCGAAGACGGAGAAAAGAACCAAATGGGAGGAAATCATCAACGAAACAAAACAGAAACTATGTGAGTATTTTTAGAATCTCTACATTGAAAGAACATTATAATAATGGATTGAAGGAACAGAACACCAATTAAGTCTACGCAAAGATAAATTATACCGAATCGTCTATTTTAATTTTAAATAGTTTTTTTTTGTAAGAAACGAACATTGTTCGGCACCAAGGTTTAGTTTTTATTTATAACGTTTTTAGATAGAGAATTAGAAATTATCTACTGGCTGATTAAATCCTAGTTTTCTATCTTTTCATTGATTTCCTAACGTGGCGCCATCTATTGGCCTACTACAGAACAATAGCTAAGGTTTCAACCCTCTAGAGGCAGTTAGTCGATCAGCCCTCGTGTATGGTCATGATTTCTCAATAAAAAAAGAAGCAGTTCATCGCACTGCTATCAGACCGCGTCGTGTCCACGTCTTCCGTCGATGATCATCATCAGGACATCCACGCTGGTTTCCTAGTGTGCTCTAGCTAGCCGGCTCAAACCCAAAACTAACTAAACTTTCGTGAAAGTGCTGTGCTTCCAGGAGGAAGACAGGTGACAGCCGGACCCACGTGAGTAACCTTTCTTTTCCTTTCCCTAAACTGTCTCCGTCAGCCAGTAGGTATTTTCTCCTACAAACATTATTCATACATAATAGTATAAATGTGAAACAAGCTTTGTATGTGTGTTTGTCTTGCCTTCATAGACATAAAAGTAATTTAGGAATAAACCGATTATGATAATATTTGGCTGAATTGTTTGTTGGAACTTTGAGACGGGCTTAAGCTATAAAATGATGTCTTCATCTGAACACGACATGTGATTTCACCGATATATATCTATCTTCATGTTTAATTCGCCATATATTCGCCATAACTGTGCCAGGTCTATCGTGTGTGGGGAGAGGGAGGAGAAGAATGGTGTCTTCTGCTTACGACCGAGTACAGCCTAGTTTGAAGAGGAGAACTCCTATTTTTATTGCCCAACAAGACGCTCACTCTCCATACCCAACTAAATACTGTATGATTCCAATATCCCCTTCACATTATTTAACTTTTTACCACTCCATGTGCATCAAAATATTTAGGCCTAACAGCTACTTCTTAGTCATACAGCAATTCTTAGTTTTAATAAAATTACCAATGATGTTTTTTTTTTAGGTCTATATGGTCACGAGAGGCCAGCACCGGAGTTTTTATCTCCAGTACCCATCAGGAAGACCAGAGCTGGTCTCCAGTTTACATGCGCAGCCCCAACTTTACCACCTAAGGGACAGTCGCCGGATGTCTGGGTAAGCTTAGTTCCAATTTGATTTTAAAACAACAAACTTAAGTGTTTTGTAATTATACTTGTAAATAGGAATTCAATATTTGGAATATGGTCTGGATCGCTCATCTGAAGGTCTAAGGTCGTAATTAAAGGATGAAATTTAGACTCAATGATAATTTCAGGTATGCAACAGCGATGGCTACGTGGGTCAGGTGTGCGTTTTGACATTAACGCCGAAGCCTCAAGTGACGTCATGCAACGGAGTGTGTAACGCCAGAATATTTTGCGTGGCGTGTGTCCCTCCTGCACCGGCGCTCACTCGACAGCAAACTGTTGATATTCCGTAAGTACTTTTATTACTATGGATATTGTCGTTTGTGTATAAATCCCCATACACTTAGGTACCTACTCACATATATACATACAGATTCTCCACAAACATATACTGCGTGGAATTTGTTAAAGAGAATAATATTTTTATATTATAATCTAGAATAAAATTAACGAACAACGTATTTTTTATTTTAATTATTCAGTAATAAAATCTTAAGTTACGGTGCAGAGAAGTTATCCTAATAAAATCGCCACTAATACCGACTCTAATCAAGTAGGTGGCGAGAGGTTGACGATCGCGCGAACGTTGACTTGCGTAATTGTTTCTCTTTCTATTTGTCTTTCGGTTGTGAGCGAGATCAAATAACTTAAAAATGATTTGTTTTTCGGACAACAATTTTTACTTTTAGAAAAGTTCATTTTTTCATTTCATTGGGGGACTAGCACTTACATACCTACACACCACACATAAACATACTTTACCTAATAAACATAAAAAAGCACAATACTTATGTGGCTTTGCCCTAGTTTATTTAATTTTTAATTATATAATTCTTTATTATCTATTACCCGTTATTATATTAGTCCGTAGGCTGCCTCCGTGGTCTAGCGGTTAAGTCCGTGGATTTAGAATCGGAGGTACCGGGTTCGATTCCTGGTCGGGACACAAAAATATTTATTAATGTAAATAAATATGTACATTTAATTAATATTTAATTTATTTGTGATATTTCTAGAGTTTGGTACCCTGGAGACATCGACGAGCTTGCCACTTGTAATGATTGGCCTATAGTAAAGTTGGCTAAATGTGAATCCGCTTATTTATAAGCGTGATTTCTGACCACCCCGAAAGGGAAACGGTCGTGATGATACTTTACTTTTTTTACTTTAGTCCGTAGGCGCCTTGGAGTCTCCTTAGGAGGCCTCACGGTGATTCAGGCATGCGACCTCCCGCGGTGGCCCTTTAGGCTGGGGTCGTATCGTTAGAAGATTTTGCGATTTAGTCTTTAAAAAAAATATTAAAAATATTTTCTCCTGAGCTGCGTTTGTTTTTGAGACACCGAGTAAAGTTCTGATGTCATGATTGTAAGTTTCCATTTTCATTTTCCAAAATTATTGAATGTCACTATGACATTGACACGAATCCAGCTTGGACTTGATGTTAGTTGAGTTAACACCCAATGTAGGTCGCGACCTAATTCCGAATGGCTTGGGGTTGCCACAGCAAGCATTTACGAACGACCGGTATTGCGACTGGGTGTTAAAACCTTACACGGTGTTAATTTACGGACGCAGCTCTAGAAGGCAACGATTATTGTCACACAGTGTCATATAGACATTGGTACAGTTACGTTATACCTATAAGTTATATAAAAGATTTGATTGAATAAATAATTCGAATTTGAATTGTCATAATATAGTGACTTAACATTGATTGAAAACAATGGTAGTGTAAAATAAAGACGCAATAATTTTAAAAATAGGTCTATAGCAATTTTTGTCCAAATCAAATGTCTAGGTTAATACTAGTCGCGTTTAGATTCTACGTACGTTGGGAATGTACGCTTGGATAATTAACACAGTCAGCAATAGTAACTAGTCCAGTATATTTTCTGCAAACAATTTCGGCGTCATTATTATAAAAAAAAAATATTTATTTATTAGGTACAAACAACAGAAATGGATACAAAACATTTTTTAAATTTCAAATCTTTACAATACAGTTCCAGTACCATCTCCAAAAGCATGTGCACACAGCATGCAATTATGAAACATTTACATATATTTAAAAATTAAAATAACAATACAATACCCGCAGTGAGTATAGTTCATAAATATTAATTTTGTTTCAGTCTGCTCGCCGTCCACAGCAAATTACTCCTTCCCAAAGGCCAGAAATAATCCACTGTAGAAAGCGAACACCTAGTTAGGATAATTATTATTATTTTTTTAATTCCTAATATCTTGCACAAGTTAATTTTATAAATATTGGCGAGTTGAAATAAATCAGGAGCGTCTCCCTGTAAACATAAATCATTGTATTGCCTACACATTCGAGTGAGGGGGTTGTTGCCTGCTATGTTGTTTGCAAAGGACGATATAGCAAACAACATTGGATTTCTTTTCGTTCGAATTGGTATACCAAAGTTTAAGTCCCTAATAGCCTCGGTCCTCAAATTTCCACCAACGATTCTATGCAAAACAACGAAGTCTCCGAATGTGCGTCTAGTTTTCAGTGAGTCCATATTAAGATATTCTAGTCTATTATCATATGTTAGATGTTTTCGCTGCATACCCATACGTCTAATAACCAATCTCGTGAAGCGCCTCTGAACAGATTCGACGTGCGCAACATACGTCTTATAATGACGAATTAGAAAATGCACGAATAATGCGTAATATTGTTTTTTTCTAAATGTTTTCCTAACTATACGTGAGCAGTCCCAACCCTTGCGTTCTTACCTTGTATATTATCAATATATGAACCGCTCCGTATGTAGTACGTAAAGTCCAAGCAAAGTGAAAATAAATGGCACTAGCTCACTGATGACTGACTTGCCACTATGCCAGCTCATTAACGTACATTTTCACAATTTAATTAAAATAATCCAGGTTATAAAAATGGGAAATATCAAGGCTGAAAGAGCATTGCATAAACTTTGTTTTGTTGTTAAATGAATTATCATTGGACTCATATTTAGTTTAGGTGTTGATCGTTCAATAGCCACGTATGTATGTTCAAAATCCAACTTATCATCATGACTTATTGTCATGCTATAGTCGATGTTATAGTAGAGGTGCATACTCAGAAAAGTCACTAATAAATAAATATGTTTATTTTCAGACCCGCTAATACATTGATCAGCACAAGCTCTGTGAAGCCGAACATCAGCATTTCTGATCCTGACGACAGTTGCAAGAACATACGGCTCGATAGGTTAGTATTAAAAAAACATATTTAATTAATTACTGACAACTACATTTTTTTTTAAATCTAGTTCGACGCCCACTATCAGCCCGCCTAACACCTATTTGTTGTTTTCGTTAAAAGTATGTGCCATTTGCAATGATGTCAAATCGCTTGAAACCAGTATATATATATATATTCTCGGCTGTATAAAAAAAAATCTGCAAGGAAACAAAAATATACAATCCTTCAAATTGGTATAGGTCTAGTTGTAATCAGCATTATCATAGACTTATGTTTTGTGTGTTGTTATTACTCTTAAGTACTAATGTGGTAGATTGCCTTACCCATAATGGACCTAGTTCAGGGGAGACGCATACTCAAACTAAATATCTTCAATTTTTTTTATTTAAAATCAAATTATATTTTATTATTGTCGTGATGTGTCTATATAAAAATTGGCTAATTTTGAATCCACTTCTCTAAAAAAATTTTAAATGTTAGCGACATTAGGTCCTTTGTAAGTATTTAGTTTTTATATTAATTAGGTTTATCTTTTAGTTTATTTAAAACTTAATTACACAAAGTATTTTATTATATATTATAAATTATATTGTGGTCTTATACATAATTTCCGACGCATTCTACCATTTATAAACATTTATTTTATAAACTTTATATATGTATGTATATACTATATATATATATCAATAACACAACTATGTAAAATTACCATAATCCTTTTTATTATACTTTATTAAAATGTCAATGTTTTAAATTAAATTAATACAATATCTATTTTTTTACATATTTTAATTAACTAGCTAGCTTCCTTACGGGGTAGATAGAACCAATTGAACGCCATTTGTCACGATCAATAGGTACATGTCTCTTTCGCTTCGTCTGGTTTGTAAGGCTCTTTACTGCACCTTCAGTCTGTGTTTTCTTTATTTGATCGTCATAGGTGAGAGTCCTGATATGCCAAGGCCTATTTTACCCAAAAACTGTCACATTATATATCTGGTTCGTCAATATTTCTTCACTTTCAATATGCCCGAACCATCGGAGCATGACTTACCATATTTTTGTCCCTATACTTTTTTCATACAGGGTAGGTATTTTGCGTATTTCATCGTTACGTGCGAGTATGCTGTCCATCAAAGTCACGCCCCTTATACACATATTTCTGTGAGGCTTGCTTATTATTGGGATATTATGGCTTGACGAGTTTATAATGATTGAAAAATACGTGATTAACTTCATGTTTTCAAAATTTCAGTTCATCATCGAGTGAAGACGACGACGATGGCTCTTCTACAAGCGAGAACCAGGACGCTCAGTCCGACACCAAGAGCCAAGACTCGACTCGTCTCCAAGGGTCACTGACCTCCAATTTGGGGAACCACCGACCGAGTCCCACCCTCACCCCGAGCCATAGCAAGAGCCTCAGCACTCCACACACTGGACAGAACATCACAGTACATCCCGTAATGAAGTCCAATTCCAACCCGGCAGTCGATAAGCAAGCTATGGGAATCACTTCAGGTAATGTCCAATCTATTCGTTTTTTTATTATTTGGTACACATTCGTTCATGTATTTTCACACGTCAATATAAAATTAGCAAAACATAACCTAAAGACTACTATTTTTTTTTAATTACTTACTTGATTGAACATTAAATGTATCTTAAAAACAAAAAATAAGCTCACAACTTTTAAATAAAAAAAGAATATTCCGAAGCTTTGAAATATGCGGGAACTAATTGATTTACTACTACTAGCTGGTAGAAAAAGCCGGAATGGCTTTAATTTCACCTTTGTACATACTTTTAAGTAAAGTACAATAAAGTATTTAATAATAATAAATACATAACTGTCATAATAATGTTGATATCGTTATTGGGACTGCAGATACTACTGGGGGTGTTGCACACCTAGAATTTGAGATTTTGGAATTTGTTGAATGTGAACCCAAATTAGTTCTTGAGGGCGACAACACGGGATCTTGGTTATAGGGCAAAGTAAAATTTTGTAGGGTACTGACATTAGTAACTTATAATGAAAAGTCATATAATGATGCTACTGAGACAATAAGCGCGGTGGTGGCTCGGTTGTAAGAACGCGTACCTTAAATCCTACAAAGGTCGGTTCAAACCCACCCTCATGTGCCTCGGAGAGCACGTTAAGCCGTCACTAATACCAACTTGTGAAATCGTTAATAAATTGTCATGATAAATAGACATCATATGCCAGCGTGGCAAGTGTAGGCCAAATTCTCCAGATATATGTTTTGGAAGGCCCATCTCCAATAGTGGAGGTCTAGGACACTGTGTTCTAGGGGCTGTAATAAAGACAATAGCTAAAATGGGTATCATAAGGGTGTATGAGTTTTCATAAAGTCGAATTGCAATCAGGATTCGATAGGCAAATAATGGGAATCACTTCTTAGATTATATTTTTGATTTACAAACGCTATACAAAATTGTATGAGGCCCTAACAAATGCAGTATTAGATAAGAGAAAGTAATTCCTAAGCAATTTCTTATATTACTTGCTATTTGAATGATCTATGTATATAATGTTATGTAGTATTTGATTGTTTTTGTCTTTGTTCTGTATTTAGTTTAAAGCTATGTTCGATCAAACTTAATATATCTATTAATCCATAAAAATATATCGTGGATTCATTCCTCTTTTATTATTATAATATAGCTTGGTCGTATTTGCCTTGAAAGTAGTAATTATATCTTCTATTCCGATTGTTTATCTGTCTTTTTCTTTTACTATCTGTAGCTACGTCTGGACGATCTATGTTGGGTAATTTAGATTTGCAATTACATTTTCTATAGTCTGTTCGCCGAGAGTTGACAACTATTTCGTGCTACCACGATACTCAGTACGCTCGGTGATAAGCGATGGCCGTCTTGCAGTTTGCGATAATTTGGCGACAATGGCTATTCCGAGACTTTATCATAATATTTATCAACTCTCGGCGAACAGACTTTAGAAGCAATTTACTTATTGGCTTTAGCTTATTATATTTTTTCTTATTTATTTTTAATAAATACATTATTAACTTAGAAATGATATTGTATTTGTTGCAATCTGTCAAATTATACACTTTACTTGCACCTACTTATATTATTATTATTAAAATTTAAACCACAAAATACAACACCAGTCACATTATAACATGTCAGCCTGTTTTTATAAATTACCACAATGCAATAAACATAAATCTATTGCACATAAAAATATATCTTAATATCGCACTCACACAAATAATTTAACAAAATATTTGCCTAAATTGTATTTTCTCACCTGTTATGTCTTACTCGTACTTCAGTATAATGCACATTACTAGTTATTAGTTACTTTTTAAAAACCTATGCTTCTTATAATTAATAGCGATTATGCTTACGTCAATAAAATCAATTATAGTGATTCATATTTTGATTCTAGAATGACAAGCTAAATTAGATGTAATCGTAGATGTATCTGTTACTGTATCACTAAAACCTTAGATCTACTTGTATTGAGTAAATCCCAATATGTTACGATCATCGTTAATTTTATAGTATAACTTCTTCTTCTTTTTTATTATTGAGAATTTCTTAAGATCAGTTTCTTTGAATAAGTTTATTAATTAAATGTTGTGCCCCGGAAAGAGATCTGGTTTTAACAGTAGTTGATAGGCTAGCAATCTTTGCAGGATTATTTTACTGTATAACCCTAGTAGTATAGTGTTTTTGATTAATAAACAATTTAAAATTGGAATTTAGTACTTTTGCTAGCATTTACTCAGTAAATAAATATTGCGTCTTACCTTACAGTACATGCTTTTATATTAAAATATCCTATACATCATTAATTAAAAATTTCCTTTCATTTCAGGTACATTATCATCACCAGCAAGTCGTCAGTCGTCAGAAGACAATGCGACAACGGCGAATCAACCAACCATGTGGCTCGGAACAGAAGATGGTTGCATCCATGTATACAACTGTCTGGATAATATTAGGATAAAGAAGAATAAGATAAAGCTGCAGCATAGTTCAGGAGTGCATTCCATTGTGTAAGTGGAAACAAAGCGTCATTAGGTCATGCGTGGAATACTGTTCTCACCTCAGGGGGATCCGCTAAGAACCTTAGAGATGATCTCAACTGCTACTGTAGCAGCATGCCTACTCAATATTTTATGGTTAATTATTATTTTATGTAATTTGTTGTATTCATTTGTATGTATGTGTGTATATGTATATATGTATGTATATATAAATAAATATTTCCAGACAGGTCACACAGCGCCATCTAATTTCCGTGGTAAGCTACGAGGCTTGTGTTACGGAAACTAGATGGTTGATAAACTACATATTATACTTTTTTTTTATAATACATATTATACATATAAACATCCAGATCGAAACAAATTATACAATGTACAACTTGCCCCCGGTGGGAATCGAACCCACGACCTCCCGAGTTCACGGCAACCTTTGTTACCACTAGACCACGGAGGCGGTCATTTATTATTTGACGGTTCATTTAAAATTTATAATATATGTATATGTATGATATATATATAATACTATAACGTCATTGTCATTCATGAATATGCATGTATTATGCATAATAATATAATATAAATAAATACATTTAATTAATATTTAATTTCTTTGTGATGTTTCTCGAGTTTGGTACGCTGGAGACATCGACGAGCTTGCCACTTGTCATGATTGGCCTATAGTAAAATTGGCTAAATATGAATCCACTTATTTATAAGCGTGGTTTCTGACCACCCCGAAAGGGAAACGTCGTGATGATACTCTAACTTATTGTTTTAAAACGTTCAGTTAATACATAATTTTAACGATTTTTATATATTTTTTTCTGTTTCAGATACGTTGAGGGAAAGGTGTTTGTGGCTTTAAGTAATGGTGATTTAGTGGTTTATGGCAGAGATATAGGTTAGTTTATTACTTCTTTTAATTATAAGTTCATCAATATTTTTATTGCCTAACTAAATAAACTGCCTCCGTGGTCTAGCGGTTAAGTCCGTGGATTTCGACTCGGAGGTACCGGGTTCGATTCCTGGTCGGGACACAAAAATATTTATTAATGTAAACATTTAATTAATATTGAATTTATTTGTGATATTTCCCGAGTTTGGTACGCCTGGAGACATCGACGAGCTTGCCTCTTGTCATGATTGGGCTATAGTAAAGTTGGCTAAATGTGAATCCGCTTATTTATAAGCGTGGTTTCTGACCACCCCGAAAGGGAAACGGTCGTGATGATACACACACACACAATATTTTTATTACAATTATAAATTAAACACACATACTTCAAACATAGTTCGTAATCCTAATTAGAAGGTAAAGTGCAAGAATGAGGGGGAAAAACATGTTTTACTTTACGGTGACGGTGGTGGCTCGGTTGTATAAAATAAAAATAGATCGCATCTTACGTAAAAGAGATTGCCCAAAACCAGGCCCCATTTTTTTTTGCAGCGTGCCTCAACTAAATATAATTCAATAATCATAACAATTTATTGTGTTTTTTTTAAATTTAATTACAATTCTGCATTAAAATATAATTTAATTAAATAGTCAATTGGTTAAGATTTATGTATTGAATAAGAGCGCTATGATTGGGTCAGATAAAACATTTGATTTCACAAGTGTAAACAATTCTCTGATTATATCGGCGGTGTGGAAACTATTGAATTATTAACGTGAAAACGTATTAACGTGGGCCCATTTGTCTAAGAAAAATGGGCATTCTCGTTTGAAGCGGTGACTGCAAAAGAAATTGAAACAAATCCAGAATGATGTCAGGGGACAGAAAGAAGTGAGTTCTTAAAAAAAAGAAGAAATTTGTGAAACGACGAAAGATAGGCAAATTTGTTCTTGAGGTATTTCGGTATCGGCCTGTTAAGAACAAAAAAATGAGATATTCAGAGATGTGATCGTATTTACGTAAACAGAAGATGAACCAGATACAAGCATAAAGTAACCGGTCCATTTTGTTGAGCAACATCTCTGTAAGATAAGATGATGCACATATCACCATAGTCGAGGAGAGAAAGGAGAATCTGTGATCTAAGAGATGATAATACTTTTTGATAGCTTACTCAAAATGCCTTGTTTTTCTTTTAACTCCAATCCGCTCTAAGCCTGACGCTATGACATATGGATTATTGTGGATTGTTTTCTTTTTAGATGGTTCATGGGGTGAACGCAGCACAATTCCAGTGGGCACCGGCTGTAGCCCCGTCAGCGGGATGTTACTCTCCGGAGGAAAACTGTGGTGCTCCACACACGCCAGCATCAGGATTGTAAATCCTAACACTTTACAGGTAATAATATAATCAAATGAAGCCACTAGTCAAGCCAGTAGTCACCGTAGTCTAGCGGTTGAGTCTGTGGATTTAGACGCAGGGTTACCGGATTCGATTTCTGGTCGGGACACAATAACTTATTTATGGTTTTTCTCGAGTTTGGTACGCTAGAGTCATCGACGAGCTTGCCACTTATCATGACGGGCCTACAGTAAAATTGGCTAAATGTGAATCCACCCCGAATCAAGATGATATTTTACTTTTTTCTATGAAGCCACGATAGTCAATATAACAATTGTTACATAAAATAATCACACATAGAAAAAAACTACGCGTACGCTAAGTGGGGGGAGTAAAACTTAGCTAAAACGGCTATGCATGCAGAATCGGATAAACGACAGCACAGTGTCTAAAACTCTCGAATCACTGCAAGCTATACCACGGTGAGTGTTCTGAGGATCTCCGTAACCTTATTCCGTAACCCAACCATACGCACAGGCCAAAATATTCTACATACCATAGCCACTATCCCAACGCGTACTCATAAATTTTGAGACTTACATCTGTCGCACGCTGAAGTTGTGGAATGCTCTCCTAACCAGTGTGTTTCCCCACTCTTATAATCTAGCTTATAAGCTTAGTAAATTAGGCCGGCATAGTGGTGACTGATCGGGTGGGCGCGATGTCATATGTCGTTTTTAGTATTAAAAAAATCTCGGAAAAAACAACTTAATTTAGCCAATTTATTTTGTGACAGTTTACAATATTTACTATTAAGTGACGTCACACATGCTGACTAATGTTTTGAGGTAACATTCAATATTTCTAAAATAATGAATTTATTTATTTAAAATATAAATGATTTCGTTAATTAGATAATAAGTGTGTTAGATAGATAGATAGGTATTCTAATAAAAAAATAAAGTTTATTTTAACTAACTACCCTATTTTGTAAATGCAGATATGTTCATAGAATAAAGTGCGTTGATGAAATAAGATAATATGAAGACATTAGCGTGTTTGCCTTAGCACCACAAAACTATAAAGCTAATATCAAGTTTATTTTTTTTTACAGATCGACGAAACATTCCAAATTAGTACCGAAACGAAGCCGATCAGCCACATGGCGGTTGCCGGCGGCTCCATATGGCTGTCCGTGCACAATGTCGCACAACTGCGATGTTTCAATGCAACCAGTCGGGAGCAACTCGCAGAAATCAACATCACGCCGCAAGTCACTAAAATGTTGCATGGTAAGATTAAATCCAAGATTGCATACCTACTCACATTATTTAATACTTCCTCAGTGTTACATGTACTGTATATAATATATTTTTAGTATATAGTATTGTGTGTGTACCAGTGCGTTCTTCCAGTAATGTCGTATGGTGCAGAAACGTGGACACTGACGGTAGGTCTGGTCCACAAGTTCAAGGTCGCTCAGCGAGCTATGGAGAAAGCTATGCTCGGGATTTCACTAAAAGATAAAGTCAGAAACGTTGACATCCGTCAAAGAACCAAAGTTACCGATATAGCTCTTAAAATTAGCAAGCTGAATTGGCACTGGGCTGGACACATATGCCGCAGAACCGATGAACGATGGAGTAGACGGGTTCTGGAGTGGAGACCACGTACTGGAAGACGCAGAGTGGGACGACCCCCCGCTAGATGGACAGATGACCTGAGGAAGGTCGCTGGTGGGGGATGGATGAGGGTGGCAGAAGATCGTGTGAAGTGGCGAGCCTTGGGGGAGGCCTACATCCAGCAGTGGAGAGACACACGCTGATGATGATGATGATGATGATGATGATGATGATGATATAGTATTGTGTAAATATTACTATATCTTTGTCCACTACTACTAAATACTTTATTTTAAAACAAGTAGAACAATATATTTTAACTGCACAAATATTTCCATTGCAAGATTATAATATTACTTCTCCTTGAAAATCAAAATTGGCATTTGACATAATTGCAACTGGCACATACTTTCAACGAGAACAACAAATAGGTGGTAGGCGGACTGATGGTGGTAATTTGCCCAGACTGCGGGGGCGGGGAAGTATCCACCGTTACAGAATCAGGCTCGAATTACCGTCATGCCCAATCAAGTCGGCATACTGTTAGAGACCGATGTCAGTCATGACTGTCTAATTCCAGTGGTTAACACACACACACATGTCGTGCTAGTATTTAAAAATAAACCTACAATTCATACTTTTTTATTCTACATATATTAACTTGTCGCCCCCTGGGCCATCGGTGATTCTGTGCGATATTTTACGAGCATTCAACATATGGGTAAAATAATTTTAAAATAACCTAAAAACTAACTAAACTGACTACCAGGTTGCGACGACATCATTCGTCAGCACAAAGCGGCGTGTCTTCGAGTGACTGCCCTCCTGGCTCACAAGAACTTGCTATGGGTGGGGACCAGCGCTGGAGTCATCCTCACGGCTCCTCTTCATAACTCTCCTAACACCAGGACTGGAGCCTTTACTGTGCCACAATTTACAGGTTAATGATTATTTTAATTTTGAACCCAATATGTGACATCGCGCCCAAACATAATCGGTACGCGAGGTCCAAGAATTGAGGGATCAACTGCAACTGAAATGTTTTTTTTTTTTTTTAAATAAGTATGTGTGATGCAAGATTGTAGTATTAGGTCGTAGCTAGGCGTGTCGTAGCTCTAAAAATATTAGTAAATATTCAGCTCAAAAAGCTCAGACATTTTGAGCATGCCTGCTATAGTGAAACTTAGTAACTAGAACACTGAATCATAACCTAAACTCCATATAAACATAAAAACTTTTTGACAACAATTTACACTGGTTATTTCTTATATGGAATATGTAAAGGTCATCGATTGCATACTTATCCGAGCCGTTTGAATCGAATTTTATGAATTCCATCAGAACTCTTTCATTCGCATTCATACAACGAATTTAATGTTTTTGGTTCTTACGGCGCCTTCGGCTCGTATACGATAACCATAAAAAGCAAAATCTTATCATCATTCATCATTACAGCCCCTAGAACACAGCGTCCTAGACCTCCACTGCTGGAGATGGGCCTTCCAGAACATACATCCACCATCATACACCAATATATAATTCATTAGTATTCCTTTCTTGGTAATAGTTATTACCCATGCTGCCACACTGGCAGCGTGTTAGTAACGACATAAGTTAGGTTAACGGCATTGCATTCGTAAAGACTTATCTTAAAGGCGTAAATCTTAAAAAAAAACACATAACCGTCACTTTTCCATTATATCAATATACATTTTTCTCAATGCAGTATATTTTTTTTTGTTAAGGTTTCGCTAAATATTTAACAAGCCTTTGTGTATAGTATTTTTAAATTAAATAATGGTATCTTTTCAGGAGTACCTTATGGACACACTGGACATGTAAGGTTTCTGACATACGTGGAGAATCCAGCTCCACCAAAACCAAAACCGACACCAACAACTGTCAAGAACAAAGCCTTAACTCGACGATCTGTAAATGCTGAGAAACTGCAAAAGGAAGCAGAAATCACACAGAACAATAAAGAAACTCTCATTATATCTGGTGGAGATGGGTATGAAGATTTCAGAAGCTCATCTACTACTGAAGATGCTGGGCGAGAAGATTCCACAAATCATCTACTTCTTTGGAGAGTCTGAAGAGATATCACAGTTGATAAGGATCCAGTTGAAGTCGATCGAGTTCTCAAAGAACCGATACGAAAGCATGCTTTTCAAGTAATATGGATGTCACTCGCAGGAAAAGCGTGCAAGATATTTTTGTTGAAACGTTAATATATTCCAAGAGCTTCTATGTGAGCTAATAATAAAACTCTATAAAATATTTTGAAAGTAGCATTTGTGCTTGTATGCAAAGATATTTGTGGTATTTTGAGATTATTAACAATTAGTTAGGACATTAAATGTCTGGTTTTATCCCGTATTAAGTATTTATATGCCATATTAAACGTGTAATAGCTAAATTTGTAAAAACAAAATTCCTTACAGTATTATTAAAGTTTCTATATAGCATTTCATCATTTTTAAGGTATTGTAGTACCTTATAGGTGTTTACGTCTAAAAGTGTTTTAAAATCGTTTACATGTACCATATCAATATTGTCCTTTTTAATATATAGATGTTATAATGATATATTTAGGACTACTCAATGAAAATTATATTTACAATTATCAATAATTTTAATTAAACATTAGTTTTATGGATTTATAACTAATTATTATAAATTTTAATCGATAGTTTATATCTCTAAGTGGTCCCTAAATTCCTGTAATTCATTGAGTAGTTTAGAGAAATTAATCTGTTGTACTTGAGCAAAACCTGATATGTTTAAGATTTCAATTTAAGTTGCTCCAGCTAATGTCTTCATACAACCTTTACTAATTTACTATGTATTGCTCCTTTGATTCCTGTGCTCTCAATGAAATGGGTTTCTTCAATTAAATAGTAATTTACATCAAATTTAAATTTTGTAATAGACCTCTATACCTTATACAAAAAATCAATATATTTATTAGAATTCTATTTAGAGCAGAGCAGCCATAAAATGATAAATTTTAAAAAATGTGCTTTTGTTATTTATTTGGATGTTAATGGGTAAATTTAATATATTAGGTTCTGCTTCAGTGCGACAAATATATAGATAATTATAAGAGCCTAAATCAATGTACCTTTAGTGTCATCGAATGTGAATTTAAAATTCCCTAAAATTTTATTTATTCAAGTTTTATGGAGTCAAATGTTATTTATGATTGCTCAAAAATGTCATCAATTGTTACCTATTATAAACACTGAATGTATTGTCCAAATTTATCATTACTATTATGCTGTTTTAGAATAAAATCGCAGAAAGTATTAAAATGAAAGTGCACTAATTTATTTGTGTTTTATTGTAGTTTGATTACCTACCTGTCACAATTAAATTCAATCAGCGGGGTGAGGTGGAGTGAACTATCGTCCGAAAACGAATCGTCTAAGATCTATTACGTAATCGATCTTAGACGATTCGTTTTCGGTGTTTTAAAATAAAATTGCAGAAAGTATTAAAATGAAATTGCACTAATTTATTTGTGTTTTATTGTAATTTGATTACCTAACTGTCACAATTAAACTAAATCAGCGGGGTGAGGTGGAGTGTTTTAAAATAAAATCGCGGAAAGTATTAAAATGAAATTGCACTAATTTATTAAATTCACAATTAAATTCAATCAGCGGGGTGACGTGGAGTGAACTATCGTCCGAAAACGAATCGTCTAAGATCTATTACGTAATGGATCTTAGACGATTCGTTTTCGGACGATAGTGCACTCCGCCTCACACCGCTGGTTTTATCTGTCATTGATTACATTGACATGAAACAAAATGACAAGACATTTTTATTCTCAGCGGCTTACTAGTAGCACAAACTTCTTTATCAAATCGAGAAATGACGCATTTAAAAAAAAAAAGGATAAGAGAACGAACGCGTTAGTTCACTGCAAAATGCGGAACCGATAGACAACCACATGCAGAGTCACACCTAGTTTATGAATGTTATAGAATTTATCACAGTGTGAATCGAGCGAGACCCGAATGCATAGAAGGTGCACGTATAGCGACATACGTCAGCTGATTTCACGCGTAATGTCTTCGTACCGTCATGTTCCTCATTTGATCAAAAACATACACAGTTTGACAGCTCGAAACTAAAACTTATAACTAGGTAAATAATATTGAATAAATTATTTATTTAATAAAGTAATATACAAACATTATAAAATAATTACAATATAAATTAAAACTACTTAAAAGTAAAAATTAAAATAAATATAAACTAAACCTAATAAAAAATAAACTATAAATAAAAAATGTCCTCTAGAGACGACCCTTCAGTGATAGTCCCAAGAAGACTGGCAACATTTCCCCTCTGTATAGCTAAGCTAATACGTTGGCAGAAATAATTGCCAGCCTTCCTGTCTCCAGACTTTTCCGTTAGCCGTTTGGACAACTCCTTGGCCAAACGCTTGGCTGAGTGTCCCCATGGGCCCATCGTCTCGACACCAAACGGCGCAAATTCGTAACCTGTACTGAGGTTGGCGTATTTGCGCAGCTTGAGGTTCTCAGCAGAAATCGCCGCACTTCCCGCGCTTGACGAGGTCGCCTGGATGTGTGATGGGGCTAATGTGTCTACACATGTCGCATCCCACACCAGGGACCTGCCAAGTTTCCACGGGCCAACGGTCATGCCGTCGGGTCTTTTGCCATCGCTCCGCGCAATCCCAGAGGGTTCTAGGATCGCGGGTACTCCAGCAGTGACAAAAGCCCTTCGAATGATGTCGTTCAAAGCAGCGTGACGAGGAATGCGGCCAGAACTTCTAGCGCAAAATAATTATTTAGGTAGTTTCCTTTTTATTTTTTCCATTTTTTACGAAATATTAAAATAACAATAATTTAAAATAAAATTAAAACTAATTACTCCATCTCACATCCAGGCGACCTCGTCAGACGCGGGGAGGATGGCGTTTTCTGTGGAGAACCTCAAATTGCGCAAATATAGGTACTAACCTTGGTACCGGTTACGCATTTGCGCTGTTGGAATCGAGTATGGCCAAGGAGTTGTCAAAACCGCTGACGGAACAGTCTGGAGACAGGAAGGCTGGCAATTATTTTTGCCCACGTATTAGCCTCGCTATACAGAGGGGAAATGTTGCCAGTCTCCTTGGGACTATCTCAAATGGGACGTCTCTAGAGGATATTTTTTTATTTTATTTATAGTTTAGTTTATTTTTAATTTTATTATTTAGGTAGCTTTAAATTTATATTTAATGTATATTAATTTACTTCCAGAAAACAACAGCAATCGTATAATAAAAAAAACTAAACTATAATAACCTAGGAAATAAAAAATATTCTACAAAATAAAGGCTTGCCACCTGGGAAAGTACTAAGGTACTGTGTGGGTAGGTAACAAATTTGTTATGTTTATCGTTAAAAGGCGACCGTCGTAATCTCGGACTATTGCACGTGTCATCACCGTTAATACAGCCATTTTTTTTATGGTCGCTACTTTTCGTCCGCTAAATGAACTATTGGAGGAAACTAAAGCTTTACTTGGGGTCCAGGGGGCAACTCTTGAAAGCGTTAAAATCTTCTAAAACTAAGAGACCAGTTATTAAAATTCAGTGATAAAAAATATTTTAAGACGATCAGCTCTATCACATTCAAGAATTGACCCGGAGTGTTAGATGGGAGATATTATGAATATATAAATAAATAAAACAAATGACAGATAAATATACAATTGTCAACTTTTTTTTTCACATTTTATTTATTCATTAATGATTTAATTCTTATTTTTTCTAAAAACAACATTTTATTTGCCTGCATTAATAACAATTTTATAGAGTTAATAATATATATATATATATAAGGTTATTAATTAATCGTTGTGGTGTAGTTCTGTATATGTTTTATTTTGTAAATCTGATATAGCTGAGTTTTCCTTGCAAGTTCCCTCAGTCAGATTAAACATTAAGAAGGTCACTGGAATCTGCCAAGCTGCTGGTGTTTTGCTAACAGCTTACTTATTGGACCACTTTGCTGCTTAGTCTTCTACTAGCAGGAGTGGAACTATTCGAAATAATTAAATTATTGACGTTTTATAAATGCCTTTAATAGGTTTACGTGAATAAATATATTATGACTTTGATATCATTTTATAATAATGATGGTGCTCCTAATATATATAGTATTGTAGTTATTAACCCTCAGTTTTAAATTGTATTATACGCCAGGTAGTTTGCTTGTCACTTTCTGTGTGTTTGGATAAACAAATCACATTCCCTTAACCTTATAACATGTTAAATCTGGCTTCAAAAAATCATGTTTGTTAGAAATTTGAATAATATTTTAAGTGGTTTACACTAAATTACAAAAAAGCTACACTCTTATCTAGTTCCTAAGTATTCCTAATAGAGGTATAATTATTATCACTAAAATTAGTTACATATTTCCGACACTTGCATTATAAATTCCTCATAATCATTTTCTGACGTATTTTCATCACTCTTCTTCTTTCCTCTGCTAACCATATATGGATCTACTTGAAGCGCGGCAGCTTCTTTCAATTTCTTCAATATAGTACGTCTATCTCTATCATTGTCGAATTCTCTTTTAACCTTAATGTTTTTATTTTTTGCATTAGTTAATTCAATTGTAGAACAAATCAATTCTTTAGTTTTTAGGAATTTTTCTTGCGTTATCGTTATATTTGCAGAATAGTCATCATTTCCTTTATCTTTCTTACCTCTAGCAATGTAGTATGGATCATCTTTGACTGTTTTTACAATGTCTATAATTCCACGTCGGTCTCTTACAGCTTTAAGGACAGCTTTGGGTTCTTTTTTGCCTCTTGATATGACAAATGGATCATCTTCTGCTGATGCGCTGCGACTGCTTCTGTCAACAAGTATAAAGTGAGGTTGCTCCACAAATATTTTATCATCATATAATGTACTAGGACTTTTCGTGTTTTTGTTTAAATAATTGATGATATCATTTTTTTGATTATCATTAAAAAGATATTGTAACTTACTGTTTCTCCCTCGATTGCCCCAAAATGAAGTTTTCGTACCAATGGTAAAAAGTGGTTCACTCGAGCTGCGTCTTAATCGAGATAGAGCTTTGATATCTTCTTCCACGTTCTTGATAGCGCTCGTAATTGATGCTTTTAAATTTTCGACCTTTCTTCTTCCTCTGTTACCCCAAAATGGAGGCTCTTCTTCCCGACGTCCTCGGTTACCCCAAAACGGCAACTCTTCTTGTCTATCTTGTCTTCTCCCACGAGCTCCCCAGAACGGTGACACCTCTTCTCTTCTTCCTCTAGCTCCCCAGAACGGAGAATCGTCTTGTCTTCTTCCTCTATTTCCCCAAAATGGCAATTCTTCTTCCCTTCTACCCCGATTAGCCCAAAACCGTTCATCGTCTTGTCTCCTTCCACGATCATCCCACGATGGTGGTAAATACTTATCGTCTTCACTTGTTTCGTCTGAATTTCGTCTGCCACGATTTCCCCAAAACGGTGACGATTCTTCTCGTCTTTCTTTGAAATGCTCCTCATTGACAGCATCTTTAGTTTTTAATGGGTTGTCAAAAGGACTAAAGCAAGCGTACCGGCAAATTTTACTATCTTGATAATCAAATGGATAAATCCTTGATTCCGAATATTCATTTAATTTATGTTCAGATGAAGTGCTATCAAACCTTCTTCCTCTATTTCCCCAAAACGGTGAATCTTCGTCTTCCGCTATTTTTAGTTCCTTTGGATTGAAAAGAATGTTTCGGGTGAACCCATGATTAACTTTGTTTTCTTCGCTTTGCTTTTTACCACGATTTGCCCAAAAAGGCTTATCTTCTTCATCATCAATATTTCTTTTTACACGTTCTATTTTTAAACTGTTTTCAATTCCCTTTAGTACGTTTTTTTCTTTAGTTTGTGCTTTTCCGTGTGCCAAATTATTTGTTATTAAAAGAGTTTGTAGCCAAATTAAAGTTAACGTTTTCCTTCTCATTTTTGGTTCCTAAAACGACAAAGTATGTAATAATTATTTAGTTAGGTACTCCAACTTTGATAATGTTATATTGGGATACTTACTGTTTACTTTTGATTTTCCCAATATTATATGCACATATTTAAACCTTAGATACTTGAAGAAGTTGTTGCTTGTACCAGTGTTAAACTACTTTTGAAAATCTTGGAATCATGCTCCTGCTTTTATATAGAAAAGTGGGCGGTGGTCTCCCTTAGGTTGACACATGAAAGAAATCACGCTTAGTATTTTCCAGCTGATCCGCTGGGACACACTGACGGTTATTAAATTAAAACATTGCCTTTAGAGTATTGTATGGGACGTGTATTTTCTGCGGTCTGGTGGAAAACAACTGATTGTTGCGGGTTCAATTCTGATATATTTTCAGTTTTATTTAAATTATTACTTATACTGGTCTACGCGCACTATTTAATTCACCATAAGCCTAATACACTCTCTGCTATATTTATTTGTCTCAATACTCAGATGACTTCTTTGCTATAAGACGCAAAACCACTGCATCATTGCTTAAATGAGTGAGGACAAGCACTAACAGTATCCTGACGATGATATCCGAAAGATATGGTTCGCCGTGCATTGGCTGCTTCGCGTGAGGTGCATCCTGTCAGATTGGTGGGGGGCGGAGTGGTTACTAATTGTTAAATAAGTGGTTAAATATTATCATATATTTTTACTTTTATTTTGATTTTTATACTAACATTAGTTGCAAGGATTTTGTGACTAACAAGTGAGCCTAGTTGCTTTGAATAAACGTATATTATTATTATAGTCATCATATAGAAGTTATATTTATTTATATTATATTTATGTATATTCATAGATCGTATGTATGTAGTTTTATTTCTATGCATTAGTATGTAAATAAGTAATCATTCATTGGTATATATTGACGTCTAATATTATCTATTGGTTTTGATAGTACCTGCCTTATCTTGTCGTATCTACTTTAGTTGTCCCAAAAGTTTGCCCAGGTATAGGTTGTCTAGCGGCATTATGTATTATTTTATGTATTATTATATATTTATGCCAGCCTTTGTACTTTGTTCAATAAAGTTTATAATAAATCAATAAATAATATTTATTCAGATAACTAAATTGATTAATAAAATTTATTTAATACAACTGTACAAGGTTCTTTGATTGAGATTTTAAAGGCTGCTGGCGCTGTAGTAACTCTCGATTACTATTAAGAATATCAAATAAAAATAGAAATAAAAGATATAATTAAATATACCATTCACTACTCAAAAAAAAATGTCTAGCACCAAAGAGATTAAATATAAGATGAGCGGGCATTGGTCCAGTACCAGAAGCATCCTGAATTATTACTGATAACCCCTGCCATGTGCAGAGGTAGTGAATTATGTATATTTGTTTCAGGAATTCATGGCTGTTGCTTGACGGATGTCTGGCAATTAGATTGACACTAACTTGCCCGAAGTGGCACACGCCAGTTATTGGAGCAAGTGGCCATGTATCCAAGCCTAATTATTATTGTATTAGCTTTATTGTTATTATTTTGTATTGTTTCTAACACTATGGACAATTATGGTATGACATAAATTATTATTATTTATTTATTAGTTGTTATTTTCATACAAAATGTTTGTCACATATTTTTTACTCTATCAACTTTGATCTCCTCTCACGTGTTTTACACTTGCGTAGCACGGAGGTCAGCATATTGTCATTGAAACCACAAATTCAATTTGGCAGTGTATGTGGAACACGACAATAATCTGTAATGACTTTCATAGACTAATACATTCTAATACGTCTGTACTGCTTCGATTCTCATACCGTTCGGCTTGTCCCATATTATTTTATTATTTTTATTTATCTTGTTGACTAGGCTATGATACTATTGCAAATTTTCATTTTTTTTAAACGTTTATTGATTAAAAAAAATGAAAATTGGTGATTTGCAATAGTATCATAGTAAAATACATCTTGTAGTTCTATCGATAGTTCGGCACCACTTGGCTACTGAACTATAAGTAAAGAAAATATTCGCTAACACTCGTAAAGCTACAATTACGCTCGAGGTCATTCCCAGTGGATATACACTGGACATTTCAGTTACAGGTCTGATTACGCGCTCCTATAGAGCACATATTTTGAGGAACTTGGCCTAAATTGCACCCTGCCTAAATAAAGAAGTAACATCGATTAAAATGTTCTTTTATAACTCAATTTTATTACTATGCGCAAGCGTTAATAATGGATTTCATTATTAATAAAAAAATATTTATAGTAGCGGGGTGGTTTTACCCTAGAAAAAATACCTAAAATTGCACATCTAAATTACGAAAAATTAAAAACATGGAAATGTATTTACCAAACCATAAACTCGTTTCTTGGAAATCAGCGATGGTTAAATCTATATCAGACAGAAGCACACACGACATAAAACGTGATTTTACTTAAATGAACGAAGTAAAGTTCAATTTAGTGTGCGAGCGGGAACTGATAGGTCAATGATTTTGCAATTTTGCCATACCTTGCTTTACACGTTTATAATTTAATTGTGTAAACCGAAACAAATAATAAAACACAACTTAATTAAAATAAATTTAAATATAAACTAAAACTAATGAAGAAAATGTATATACCTATAAGTACCTAATTAGTATATAATATTTGTACTTAAGTAATGGTATGGGGCTGCTGATACCACAAATATATGAGTAAATCGTTTATTAACAACGAAGAATGGTTCGTTATGGTGAATCTGATCTTCTGTATAAATTGTGTTGAATAAACATACACATAATTCGAAAAGAAGGTCACACACATAGTATCACCGCCTCCGTGGTCTAGTGGTAACAAACGTTGCCGTGAACTCGGGAGGTCGTGGGTTCGATTCCCACCGGGGGCAAGTTGTACATTGTATAATTTGTCTCGGTCTGGGTGTTTATATGTATAATATTATACATATAAACATATGTATATATTTACAAAAAAAAAAAGTATAATATGTAGATTATCAACCATCTAGTTTCCGTAACACAAGCCTCGTAGCTTACCACGGAACTAGATGGCGCTGTCTGGAAATATTTATTTATATTTAATATTTATTTATCATAAAGGTTTGTCTCTGTGAGTCAGGTGTCTGTATGTACCCGTTTAAGGTACCCTCGCAGTTGGTAAACCGTTGGTTTATTTTGTAGAATTATTTTAATTTCATAGATATTTTTAGTTTAGTTTTATTTATAATTAGTTTTTATATATATTTTTTTTTGTATCTTACTACGAATAAAAAGGAAATTATCATCACGACCGTATCCCTTCTGAGATGGTTAGAATCAACGCTTTTTTTTAAAAAAAGAAGCTGGTTCACTTTTACCCAACTTTACTATGTGCCCATAATGACAAGTTGCAAATTCTCTAGTCTCTAGCATACCAAAGTCGAGAAACATAACAAATAATTAAATAAATTAATGTGTCACAACCAGGAATCGAACCCGGTACCTTTTAGTCTAAATCTAAGGACTTAACCGCTACACCACAGAGGCAGCCAGAGTTAGGTTTGTGTAAAAGAATCTTCACGACCATTAAAGAATCAGATTCACATTAGCTAACACTACTATAGTCCCATTATGACAAGTGGCAAGCTAGTCAATGTCTATAGCGTACCAAACTTTAAAAAAAAACTCTAAGCAGAATAGCACTTGTAGAGCAATTTAGGTAGGTTCATTTATTTATATTTTTTCTAGCGCAAAGCTTACTTAATTTAGTCCCATTTCCTCATACATCACATCTAATTTCGCGTTGTTTGTCGAGTAATAAGATTGTGTGTGTTCTGTTACTTGCACTAAATAATGTAGGTACTCACTGTTGGAGTATAAAAAAGAGAATTTTTATTTTATACGTTTCACAATTTATTTAACCGTCGACCCAATAACAATCTCCTGTTAATATTATTATTAAACGCAATTATATAACTATTCGGCTTTACACGCGTTGAATTTTGCAATATTACGGTTTTGTTCATACCTAACAGACGTGACGGGAAAGTTTTTTTTTTTTAATCTAGCACGACATGTTGCCCACCTGATGGTAAGTGGCGCGCATGGTCCATGAATGTTAGCAACTGGAATCAGACACTTATGTCCGACATCAGTCCCTAACACTATGCCGGCTTGAATAGATGCCTTTTCACACTTCGCTTGAAGGACTCCAGGTTATAGGAAAGTGGAAACACAGAGGCTGGAAGAGCATTCGACATCTTTATTGTGCAACAAATGTATGAGTCACCAAATTTATGGGTACGCGAGGGGATGGTGACTAAGGTATGTGGGTGCATATTCTGACCAAAGCATCTTTATAGGCCGGCATAGTGGTAGGGACTGATGTCGGTCGTGTGAGGCTGGCGTCAGTTGCTCCCATAAAAAAAAAAAAAAAAAAAAAAAAAGGACCTGCCAAGTTTCCACGGCCCAACGGTCGTGCCGTCGGGTCTCTTGCCATCGCTCCGCCCAATCCCAGAGGGTTCTAGGATCGCGGGTACTCCAGCAGTGACGAAAGCCCTTCGGATGATGTCGTTTTTTTTTATTTAAATTAGATGCTGAGGCGAGTCTGGCTGGCGTGGCAATGTGGTCTGGAAGGCCTATCTTCAACAAGTCTAGAATCCTGTGTTCTGGGGGCTGTGATGATGAGATGCTGAGCTTAGACGCTTCGGTAGGTAAGAAATACACTTTGTATGTACGTAACATTTACAACACACAAATACAAACTTGTGGAATCGTTAATAAATTGTCATCAGATACTTGCCATCCCATCTGGCCAGCGTGGTGAGTGTAGGTCAAATTTTACAGTTTTGTTCTAAATCAATTATTTAGATTGTATATGTACAGCCAACAAACTAAACTATTTTTATAAATGACCCATCATTTGCTGACTCTATTATTATCATGTTACATGAAGCTTCATCCTAACACTGTATGTATTTAGATTTAAAATGTAGCGACAGCACAAGAGTTAAGTAAACCAAACTATTTTCACTCGAATGCCAATGAGAAATAATTCAAAATGTGTTTTGAAATGTTATACTTTTTAACCTTTAAGTATCGACGCGTGGTCTAACTGACTTCTAAGGCTAAAATATATGTAGCGAACTTCAAAGTAGAAATTAAAAAAAAAACTTTTTTTATTGTTGAACAGTATTATATGAATATTACTCTCAAAGCCCGAGATTTTAAATTTAAATAATGTAGACCAATCATAACATTTCCTTAGTCTTTAAACCCGTCCTTCATCCACCAATTTGTTCAATGTTTATAAAAGCCTGTATTTTCACTTACAAGTAGTTCGTTGTTTAGCTATCATTAAGATCCAGATCGAAGGAACAATAGCTCTGCTGTAAAAAAAGTAAAGTATCATCACGACCGTTTCCCTTTCAGGGTGGTCAGAAACCACACTTATAAATAGCGGATTCACATTTAGCCAACTTACTATAGCCCAATTACGACAAGTTGCAAGCTTATATAATGTTGTTACCCTTCTATTGATTTCTGGTCTATGAAACCATGTATCAGAAATTATGTTACGAAGATAGCACGTCAGTACTATAAGGTTAAAACTTTATAAACAGTAAGAGCGACGCGCGACGAAGCCTTCTTGGTAAGTTAAGATACTGTAAGATTGCGCGCGAGTGGTCTGTGAGACCATGTATCAGTAATTATGTTACAAAGATAGCACGTCAGTACTATAAGGTTAAAACTTTATAAACAGTAAGAGCGACGCGCGACGAAGCCTTCTTGGTAAGTTAAGATACTGTAAGATTGCGCGCAAGTGGTCTGTGAGACCATGTATCAGTAATTATGTTACGAAGATAGCACGTCGGTACTAGAAGGTTAAAACTACTTGAATTTATTATTTATTTATCTGTTCGCTGTCTGCTGTTGAAACGCAAGTATCTCTATGATTTATGGTTTGTATTAATAAATGTTATTACGTGTTTAAATTTTTCTCAACCCAACTAGATGACCTAACCTGAATTATTATCAAGAAAAATGGATATTTGATTACGCAATCTACTTTGTTCTTCTTCCCTTGTAGATGAACTTGTTTTAAACTATTGAAGCATGCAATCGTCCATGAAACAACGAAATCAATTTGAAAGAACAAGTCTCGGATTGACTGTTAAATATATAACAATATAAGGCCATTCTGGCCAGCGCAACGTGTGGCGAGTTCTTCTTTCTCTCTCTTGGCAGAGTGGTCGTGGTCGCCATTGGAATGCTAGTGGCACGCTTAACAAGCCGTCACCACTCCTCTCGGACCCCGGCTTTCCTAATACACTCATGTAGGGGATGATTCATTGCAACCTTCACCTGATCGGTTCATCTTATCGTAGACCTACCACGCATCCTCTTGCCATCGACTACCAGGCGCTCGATGGATGTTTCTCCACGCCGTGACACGTGTCCGAAGAAAGTCAGAATGCGTAATTGTACAGTCCAGGAAAGGCGATGTCTGATCCCCAGTTCCTCCAGTATGTATTTGTTTGTTCGGAACTCCGTCCATAATATGCCCAGCATTGGCGAGTGTAAGTCAATTTATTCAAAAATGTCTAGCCCATACTCAGTGCAGTGCTATGAGAATCAAAGCTGAATAAATTAATAAATGAATAAATTAGTCTATAACAATAGACTGATTTAGAATCTATTGTTATAGACTAATTTATTCAGAGACAATTTTCTTAGCTTTGATTCTCATACCGTCTCTCTCACAGCACTACACTATGGGCTAGAAATTTTTGAATAATTTGACCTACACTCGCCACACGTCGCGCTGGCCAGAATGGCCTTATTTTGTTATATATTTAAAGTCTTTGGTTTTAGTGCAATCTAGCTTTAGCTTTTGACATTTCTGACAGATGTAAACGATCATAGACGATACGTTTGTGCACTCCGCCTTACCCCGCTATGCACTTGATCCCCACGGCTCGAAAGTTTCAACTCTTAACGGCGCAAAAACACAACTTCCAATAAACTGGGTGTATTTCCGCCGTTTCTTTTTTCTATTTTATATTCTCTATCTTATATTTATAAATTATATATTTGATCTTGTGGAATCGTAAATAAACTGACATCAAACTCCACACTCATACTACTACTTACTTTCTAGGGGCTGTGACGAAATAAAAAACTGCACCTTCTGTTAAAGGTCAAATTGTAATAATAAAAGTCAATCCAGAATTCGCCAGAAATAAAAGTCTTAATCCGTGGAAATCTATGGTAGCTAAAACCATAAAACTTATCAACATGCAAATAAAAGACGGCTGAAAATAGATGAACTTCGTAAATATTCTTTTGATTGCCAAACGAAAGCATTTCGTAAAAAGTCTATAGCTCTGGGAAGTGATTCTCAAACTATTCGACATTTTGTCCAATTCAACGAAAAACACGAATAACTATTTTAGCGTTTTTTAGTTACCTATAAAACACTATTATATATTGATTATTATAAGGTCGTGCCCGTGTTTTTTCACGGACATGTCGTTTGCAAGTTGTTTGTATTGTAAATTATTTTACTGCGGATATTCTTCGTCGGAAGTGGTTATATTTAGTTTAATAATGTGAATTAAATTTATTTATTTCCATGAAAATGTACATAACAGATTATACGTCTAAAAACAATACATATTTCATAACAAAATTCAAACACAAGTGACTAGATGTGCGAATTAATATGGCTCCAAGTACTTTAGGACAATGTTTTTACTTTCCACATCCGTTGATGCGAACACATCAAAATTCTCATAGGACTGCACGATTTTGTTCAATAAAACGATTGCACGGGGAACGGGGGCACTTTGGAGTAGGTGTGTACGAGCACTCTTCTCAGCAAATAGTCGATGACCGCGCGCGCGCAGGTACTTGTTAGGTACAAACAATGAAATAATTTTTAATATAGCACGTAGATATATTTTACGTCTAAGAATATTTAATATATATAAGACTAATGCTTTATTGCGTCTAACTTCTAAGGAGTTATAACGCAGCATACCTACTCGTTACATAAATAGTATAACTTATTTATGTAGTTTATATATGTATGTGTGTATGTATTCGTATGTAATTTTATTAATAAATATTTATTATAATCTATAAATAATAACCATTTATACGCCTATATCTCAAAATTAAAATATCGCCTTCGTTTTGGCATAATATGGTCGATATGATGTAGTTATAATAATCGATAGAGAGCAAAATTACGAAAACCCTGTCGGCTTAACTATTAGGAAAAAGTTCCCCGACCGCCGAAGTTAAGCCGAAGTTGATCATAATTATTGGGGATAACTTTACCATTTCGCAAGACCCAAATACATTAACCAGCAACCCTGAGCCTTTAACGAGATATTAATATTGTTACTGTCACTCTATGGATTCTCAGTGTCAAGATAACTTAACTTAACCACCACTTTACATAAATACAATCTTGCTCTAAATATCTTTATTATGCAAATGTTGAATAATTATTCGTCACTATCATCAGACTAGGGCTGTGACCATTCAAAAAGCCTTGTCTTGTCTTAAATCTATCCGAATTTTTCACATCCGGATCGCGGAAAATTCTGCATCCGCAACATCCTTGGTTCAGACGGGCTTATCATTTTTTTTTTAACTAAAACGTCCTTACAGCCGAGGTACCACCAACGTTATTGTATATTATGTTCACAATTTAGGAATAGCTATCCAAGATCTAGCCTCCTGCATAAAATGCACCAGTATTTGTGCTCGTACAACAAATACGTGATTAAATTTGTAAATCTTTTAGTAACATGGATTACTCACTACCCCAATCAAGTATATTCTAAAGCTATATTGAAAAGTAGTTTCAAACCAAATTGAACACTAAACCAGTTCAAAATAACGACATAAGGACTACAATCGTATAAAAAAACCACGTAGCTCACAGTAAAATCAAAACCAATTAGTACGAAGCTGTACTCGGTAGTGGCGTAGACATAATAAATAATAATATTGGCCAAATAATACTTTTTGCTGGAAGGTTTTGGTAGCCAAAAAAGTTTCAGAAACGCTGAACTCACTAACAAATCCTATCGGCAAAGGTGGTTGGTACTGATGGTTGAAATTTTCCTAGTCTGGCGGGGCGGGGAAGTGGATACTTTATGCCGTTTGTTCCCGATAAACCCAGTAATGTGTATCCACACGTTTAAGGATCAGGCTCAATTTGCCGTCATGCCCAGTCAAACCGGCATAGAGTTGGGGACTGAGGGCAGTCATGAGTTTCAGTTGCTAACAATCTATAGGTCAGTTGTTAGAAAATGCCTTAAACTCGCCTATGTACACTAATTTTAAGTTTTTGTGCAACAAGTTTTTGTATGTAAATAAATAAATGGACCTTGCGCGACATTTACCATTAGGTCGTCACATGACGTACTAGTATAAAAAATAAATAAAAACTGCCTCCGTGGTCTAGCGGTTAAGTCCGTGGATTTAGACTCGGAGGTACCGGTTCGATTTATTAATGTAAATAAATACATTTAATCAGTATTTAATTTATTTGTGATATTTCTCGAGTTCGGTACGCTGGAGACATCGACGAGCTTGCCACTTGTCATGTTTGGCCTATAGTAAAGTTGGCTAAATGTGAATCCGCTTATTTATAAGCGTGGTTTCTGACCACCTCGAAAGGGAAACAGTCGTGATGATACTTTACTTTTTTTTATAAAAAATAACTAAACTATTGACATAATTTTATGATTGATAGACACATAAAACAAATAATAAATTTTAATTGGGTAGATAGTGACTTTAACAATCAGGACCCATTGTTATTATCATTTGAGCTGGTCTCGGTTTAAATAATAATAATATTTAAATTTAAAAAAATACATAGGCTGATAAACTCATAACCCTTTTTGCGTCACGCAGTCGGGTAAAAATGTAGGCCGTGTACGTACCTATTTAACAAACATATGTCTTTGGGTGAGGGGTAAGTATATTCTTCCTTGCTCATCGTAACGAGCAATGTCACGTTACAAACCTAATTTAAATATAAATTAACTTCTAAAGCTGTAAAATCTTTTTTTATTACTAGACACGAATTCTGTACTACAACAAAGTACCTACACGTCTATTAAAATCATTTACAGACAACAGTTGACTATAAGAGGGCTGGGCAATAAGGCTCTTAGGGTGCGAGACCCGACACACGTGTCACTACTGCAGTGACCTTCTAAGACGTTAGTTAACAACCTTTGAGACACACACAAACATCATCATCATTCAGCATCAGGTAACGAACCGGACACACCGCAATACCTGAAAGACAGCTTTACTTTTCCAGGCTCACTCCATGATGGGCAGTGTTTTCACTGCGAATGGGAAGTATGATAGGGATGTTGAAAGAAGAGTGAACGCGGGAAATAGTCTTAACGGTGCCCTGGGGTCACTGATCGCCAGTCAAAATGTCAGTGATAAAGCTCGGCTCGCCATACACAATGCCATGTTAGTACCAACACTGATGTATGGAAGCGAGACTTGGATATGTCAGAATACGCATGAGAGTAGGGTTATGCAGTAGAAATAATAATAAAATAGTGTACAAAGGCGAACTTCTCTTATAGAGTCACTTTTACGGACCGCATACGTAACGTCAAAATACGGAAAATAGTGGGTATAATCAAGCATAGGGACAAAAATAAGGAAAGGCATGCTACGATGGCTCGGGCATGTTGAAAGGATGAGCGAAGAAAGATTGAGGAGCCAGATATATAATGCGAAAGTTGTGGATGAAAGAGGCCCTGGCAGACCGAGACTCGCATACCACGATCAAATAAATAAAACACTGGCTGTAGGCACATTAAAAAGCTTACGTAACAAAAGGGCACGTATGAAGAAGTTGATGAATGTCGACGAAGCGAAAGAAGTATGTCGTGATTGTGTCAAGTGGCGCTCAATTGTCTCTGCCTACCCCGCAAGGGATCTGGCATGTAGATATGTATGTATGTATGTACTCCATGATCGAACTCTTCTGTCTTCTTCTAACTCCACCCTTTCCATCTATTCCCATCACACCTCTTTTATCTCTAATTCGTTTGCTGGTGTAAATCTTTGGAAAGGCCTACCTTTAGCTATAAGGCAAGCTCCAGATCGATTCATCTTCAAAAATATGGTTTACAAACACTCTCTTTCTAACTAGACTGTCCTACATTTACGTCTCTTTTCCATGTTCTCACTATCCTTAATTGCAGCAACATCATATTTCACTTCCTTCATCATGTAAGTGGTTTTATTTTATATTATTGTTTATTTATGATGTACTTTATGTTTATATATATGTATATATATTGCGTATTCATGTATTTGTATATGTATTAGTATTTAACATTGTTACGTATGTATTAATACTGTTAAGGATAACTTAATAGATGATTGTACCGTACCTACCATCTATACTGTCTAAATGTTTTAGCTGTCAGATAATGTCTAGCGACATTAAGTCTGCCTTTGTTTGCAATTAGGTTTTTCAACTAAATAAATAAACATAAGCACAACGTAATTCTGTTAAGATGGAGATAGTTACGTTCGGGATTTCTCTGAAAGCTAAAGTCAGAAACGTTGACATGCATTAGAAATCAAAATTCCCGACATAGCTTTAAAAATTTGCAAGCTGCTGTGGCAATGGGATAGATACGTATGTCGCTGAACTGATGAGCGATGGAGTAGATGGATTTTGAAGTGAAGAACACGTAAGGGAAGCCAGATTAACATAACGCTGGTGAGGTTGATGATAATAAATTCTGTTAACAAACGAATAATGTTCCTTGATCTGAAATATACTAAGGGATTTATTTAATTATTTTAGGAATAGAAAACAATATTAGGCTTAAAACATATTATTACAGTGATCAATAGTTATAAAATACAACCTATTACATTAAGAATCACTCACTTATGATGATGTTTAAATTATATTTATTACATGAAATAGCATTACATACATATGCTTCGAAGGTTGTAAATACCTACAAGTACCTTTCAGTTTATTCATGCAAACACGAGAGTATGTAAAACCTTATTAAAGGAGAAAACGTTGTATATCCGTCAAGCCACCCCAATTTCACGCACCCTGTCTAAATAACACAATTACTGACGTCACTTATCATCAAACACGTCAATCTAGTTGTCCACGATAAAATAATAGCTTCATATAAACTACTACCTGGTATTGCCAGTATAATTATCAGCTTGGTTTTCATGTGTTATAAAAATGGCTACCTATTACCTAATAAATAAAACCCACTAACGCGAAATGTTTAAGGTATTTTTTGGTAAATTTAAATTAGAAAAAAATAAATAAATTCCGCTATGAATAATGTAAAAAAAAATGGATTTATAGTTTTCATCAAGATCGTCCGTCCTTTTAACATTTTTCGATATTTGTCGTAATTTAGAAAATAGCTAAATATTTGTAAAATTTACACCAGCCAAGAACATATTTCGTTAAAAAATCTTCTTCTATCATCCCCGCTTTTTTAGTGTATTTCCTTTCATAGAGTGGATTTAATTCAGATACTCGATGGTGAAGGACTCGGTGAAGGTCGCTCTTAGTATCTTGTGCTAACTATAACTAAAGAAATGATTCTGAAAGTCGCGCGAGATCAGCTTTGAACGTGACATTGTAGGAAAAAAATCGCGCCAATAGTCTTCTAAAATTCCAAGCAAATAGAATTAATCTTTGAATTTAATTGCGTTTGGTCGACAGTTCGTGTGAACAAAAGAAGCGAGACGTTTTGTCTGATGATATGGCCATAACTCATTCATTACAGCCCCCTAAACCTCCGCTGATATATATAAGATCCACCTTTCAGATCATATATATATTTGAACGCCTCCGTGGTCTAGTGGTAACAAACGTTGCCGTGAACTCGAGAGGTCGTGGGTTCGATTCCCATAATATATAATTTAATGTATAATTTACAAATTTACAAAAAAAAAAAGTATAATATGTAGTTTATCAACCATCTAGTTTCCGTAACACAAGCCTCGTAGCTTACCACGGAAACTAGATGGCGCTGTGTGACCTGTCTGGAAATATTTATATTTTATTTATTATTAATAGTATTTGGCCTACACTCGCCACGCTGGCCAGACATTTTAGCGAGGGTCTGTTGTCAAATTTGATTGACAATTTAATGATTATACAAGTTGTTTTTTAGTGAAACTGGGACCAATGGTTTAACGTGCTCTCCAAGAATCTATGACAAATGTATGAAAGAAAAGTGTAGTTCTCATTGGTACAAGCTCGAACCGATTTTTTAAGTAAAGGATTATAAGGAAAGTGTTTTTACAACTGGCTGTGACTCACATGTGCTTCAATCAGTGTTTGTACTTTAAAAAAGGGGGTTTTGGGGTGGTCAGAAACCACGCTTATAAATAAGCGGATTTACATTTAGCCAACTTTAGTATAGGCCAATCATGACAAGTGGCAAGCTCGTCGATGTCTCCAGCGTACCAAACTCGAGAAATATCACAAATAAATTAAATATTAATTAAATGTATTTGTGACCGATATCTACAGTTGGGTTAGACAATAGGGTAATCTTCAATGAAAATGCACAATCACGACTTTTTCTTGCTTGTATTTTTAGACCAATTTCAAAATGTAAATATATCAAATATATGTCATATAAAAGTCAAAATAATATCATAATTAAAAAGTACAAAAACGTGTGGCAAAGGATGCCAAATCGTCGGCCACAATCTCCTCCTCGCTTCGCTCTTATAGTGGTGGAGGCCGACATCCATCAGTATTCTTAGGCACACGTTAGTCTTGGATGCCGGACGGCGTAGGCCTTCGTCTTTGGTGTTGACATCAACAATGCACACTTGTACTTTGCACCATGTGTCGTGGCAACGTTTTTCCAGGATCCCAAATAGTCCGAGCTCGTATTAAATCCCAGTTGTTATCCGTTGTCGTCTCGTCAGGGACTCCTCCTCGTTGAAACCATGTGTACCCTTCATTGGGATCTGGTGTTATAATTGTCATAGTATAGGACTCCTCTTCGTTGGGATCATATGTCGCATGTGTCTGTGTACTAATTTTCTGTCGGCATTTATCAATAAATAATACACGTCGTCGCCAGGTAAAACATTGTGGTGCGTCAGTCATTTTAGTAGGATGTCCAGTGAAAGATTGTAAAGGTAAGTCCTTAAGGTGTAAATAGTTTAATAGAGTGTCTTCATCGAGTGTATGAACTGGAAGAGAGAGTTTATCAATCGTACGGACTTTGTCGAGTTTATAAGTTTCAGCAGATGACCGCAAGGTAAGGGATGCGTCGCGGCTCTGCATAATATTACTATCGCCAATTGCTCCTTGTAGTACGAGGTCAGATGCAGGACCTTCAGCACCAATTTCTTTAGCAATCTGTCGTTCTAGAGGGGTAATAGTAGAGCCCTCATCCAACAATGCGTATCCGTCGATAGTAACTGGAGGAACCTTTAAATAACCTTTTTTGTCTCTCGTAATGATGTTAGCCGTAGTCTCTGTCTTATCTCTATTTTCATCTTGACTAATCATGTTCGAATGTTCCATATGCAATAGTGAATTATGTCTTTTCTTACACTTATTACAAAGATCAGGGCGGCCAAACCTTAATTCCAACGTTTTAATTATTTGATTAGCTGAGGTGACCGTCATGAGTTGAGCAGCAACCGCCTCCCACGCTTCACCTTGAAGGCATTTCTGCAAGCGCGCGATATTTTCGGTGTCGGTGTACTGTCCAATCTCGGTGGTCGTCGTGAATGAATTCTTAAATCTCAGCCAATCCAGTGGATCTCCTGAAAACGTTGGTAAATCTCTGGCAGAAAGGCGTCCTATGAGCTTGTCATTGCTAATGGCTGGTGAATCTGTCGTTTTCAAGGCGTCCGTAATGGCTTTAGCTAGTTGAGAAATATCAGTCGTTGCAGAGTTGACATTGGATGTCACTGGAGGTTGTACTTCGGTAATCGGTTCGCAGGCTATATCCGCGTGAGTCGTTCCGTCCACCCACCGAAGTACACTCGCCTGGGTCGAGGTTGCCCCACAATCAAGTTCTGCCTCCTGCTCCTGTAACTGTGCTTCTAAAATAATTCTTTCACCTTCAATTCGAGCCTCTATATGTTTAGCTTCTAACATAGCCCTTTTAATCGCGGCCTGAGCCATAAACATTCGTCGTCTGATGGTACTGGTCATGCTTCGTGTGCTACCTGACCGACTTATCACGGTAGGTCGGCCAGTGTCTGTAGTCAAGTCTAACATTGGTGTGTCTACCCTATTTTCTGTTTTGTCAGCTAAGTCAATTATGGGAGCGTTTACCCTAATATCCGTGTCGGTTACCTCTGGTCTCCGCGTATCGCCCAAAGCTCCTAGTCCGTCACCGCCGCTCATCATTTGTCGGTCGGTGTCTGTCGCTGCTATGGTAGCGGATTTTTCCATAATCCTTCGACTTTTTCGGGTATTCATCATATAATTCTTGCCCTTACGTTGTTGCGCCAATTACTGTGACCGATATCTACAGTTGGGTTAGACAATAGGGTAATCTTCAATGAAAATGCACAATCACGACTTTTTCTTGCTTGTATTTTTAGACCAATTTCAAAATGTAAATATATCAAATATATGTCATATAAAAGTCAAAATAATATCATAATTAAAAAGTACAAAAACGTGTGGCAAAGGATGCCAAATCGTCGGCCACAGTATTTATTTACATTAATAAATAATTTTGTGTCCCGAGTCTAAATCCAGGAATCGAACCCGGTACCTCCGAATCTAAATCCATGAACTTTACCGCTAGACTACGGAGGCAGTTTACCTATACTTTCTTTTGTTGAAACTCCCCTGATTATATTTAAAAAAAAAACACGTCTAAGTAATCAGACGATATTTTGTGTTATATTGTTGTTTAGTTTACCCGTAATTTTTTTTTTTTTTTTTTAAATCCTCTCATGACGGCCTTGTCGGAAACTTCTGGTTTAGATGATACTGTGATAAGCCTAAATATACACCTATAAAATTTTGTTGATATCAATCCAGTAGAAAAATAATTTTATAATAAAAATAATAATATTTTATGTGTATGCATGTATATAGAATTATATGTAATATTAGATTTATAATATACATGTTTAATATTTTCATGCCGCTAGCGGTAGAATGCTTCGGAAATTATGCATAAGACCACATTATTACTTTGTACAGTATTCTGGAAAATAAAGATATTTTGATTTTGATTTTGATTTTGAATAATTTTTTTTCGTATTAATAGTATAAATGTGCTCGTATATGCGTAAAACATTAAGGTATGACATTTGAAAGTAGACATACACTTTGAATTCACACTCGCGTATTTACATAGAACTTTTTCATACGCTGAAATCGCAAACATTGTTGTCTCTTTCCGGCGTATAGCAAAAGCTATACTCTGTCTCTTTTTGTTGTTCCTGAAGCGGGTTTTGTGTAGCATTGCGGTTCAGACCTGTGGATTCGTTGCGTGAGACAGACGCTTTCGTTTCAGGATATTTTGGCGCGCTTTGCGAACTTTACACAGACGATAAAGTGATTTGTTTGAATTAAAAAGTGCATATAGGGACTATGTGAAAGTGATAATAAAATTATGATTTAGTGCGATAAATAGTATAATTATTTATTTATTATTTAGTTAATTTGGAAAGATTTTGTTTAGGATAAGGTATGTTAATTTGTATTATTTGTAAAGTATCATCACGACTGTAATTCCCTGCGGAGTATATAGGATAGTCTTTAATGACTATTTGCGACTAATTCTATGACTATTTGTAAAGCTTAAATTAAGTATGTTTGTTTGGTTTAAAAAAAGGATAACATTGTCATTTTACATTGATGCAATGTAAAAAAAACTTATTAATTATTCGTTTTAGACAAAACGATAATGTGTAGAGATTTAACTAATATTGCAGCCAAATTCTCCTTTATTAGCTGCAAATGTTTTATATAAAGAAATTTTTAAATTAACGGAAAATGTCTAAATATATAAATAAATAAATAATAAATATTTCCAGACAGGTCACACAGCGCCATCTAGTTTCCGTGGTAAGCTACGAGGCTTGTGTTACGGAAACTAGATGGTTGATAAACTACATATTATACTTTTTTTTTTTGTAAATATATACATATTATACATATAAACACCCAGACCGAGACAAATTATACAATGTACAACTTGCCCGCGGTAGGAATCGAACCCACGACCTCCCGAGTTCACGGCAACGTTTGTTACCACTAGACCACGGAGGCGGTATATATATATATTTTTTATAAGCTCGGCTATTAAGGCTAAACTCACGCTAAAACTGACAGTAAATAACGCAATCCACTAAAGTGATTTTTTAACGTTTGCGTTTTAAATAATAGACTGCCGCCGCAATTTTTTATTTTAATCTTGATAGTTCAAATATTTTCGTATAATATCCAGGTCGTTTCAATCTAGTTCGGTGTGATTTAGGTAGTAGATTCAATTTTAAACAAATAGCCGGATTCTATTCATTTTAAAGTAGGTTAGTGGCTTGTAAACATCAGCGTCCTTGAGTCGATTGCCATTCAGATTTCAGTAAAACATTTTTTTGGTTTTCATTTACTATAGTCATTTTTAAAGTTAATAAGATTGGGTTTATGCAGGACTGCTGTCAATACATTTATGGAACGAGCATCTAAGACGGCATTAACGGAATCATACATTATTTGTTTGGATAGGGAGAGGAGAAGAATGGTGGATGGAGAGTGACTTGTTGCGCAAAAAAACAGCTTATAGTCGGTCGCAAGCCCGAGACAAAAAAAGTATAGCCGCAATAAAAAGTACAGCTTGCTGCAGCTCGTCATGCAAGGCAAGATACAAGGCTCCAGAAGACCGGGGAGAAGACGCACTTTCTGGCTCAAGAACCTTAGGGAGTGGTTCGGGATGAGCACCAGATCCTTGTTCCGGACAGCGGCCAACAAAATTAAAATCGCCTTAATGATAGCCGACCTCCGATAGGAGATGGCACCGTAAGAAGAAGAAGAAGCCCAAGACATCATTCTTCTCTTCTCTCTTTCCCACACATGATAGACCCGAACGAGCACGGTGAATACATGGAATACTTAGAGATTTGTCTTGTCTCTTAGCTCGAAATGTGACTTCGTGTCCAACTGATGTTAGGCAGCGGACAATGTCCAGCAGTCCGGATTCTCGTTCTATAATTTTTCTTACTCTGCACCCATAATATTCTTCTCTCACTCTCCCAAAGGTTAGCTGGTAGAGAATACCTTCATGGTATTATGCTACATGTTTTTATATTTTATATTCTGTGTGCAATAAAGAATTTTATTATTATTATTATTATTTATTATAAGAACTAAGTAGCGGATGACTCATTATGGTTTTTTTTCCCCGCTTGCGGTAAACCGCTATAACTGCGAAGGTCCAATATTATATTATTAACGGGCGCGGGAAAAAACCGCTTGTATTAGTGTCGATTAATCTCTATTCACAAAATCACGCGGGTTCAAGTGCGGTATAACACTAAAGCTGGGTAATACCAAAACGAAGTCTCTGTAATTGAAAGATTAATGCTAAAAATGACGTCGATTTTACCAGCCGCTGACTTCTAAAATAAAACTAGATAGATAATATTAATTCGTAAATAAGATATTTACGAATTAATATTAATTTAATTAAGTACTACGTATTGTTATTATTATTATTATTTTTGCTGTTTGTTTTTGACTTTTTAATGAATGTGTATACCTACTAACATAGTTCTAAGTTGGAATGTTACTAATAATTATGGAATTATTTCTGAAATAAATAATTTATTATTATATTATTATTATTAAAACGGATTCATTGATTTACGCCATTTTAAACTTAAATCGTAACAATTGTAAATTGGTTGAAGAACTGTAAATTAAGTGTGTTTTTGTGCGTGTATGTGTTTGTGTGTGTGTGTGTACACATGTGAGTCCTATGCGTATAAATAATAAGTTTTTCTACTACTACTAGGTATTTTATGCGTTAATTAAATTATTCTAAGCCAACACATCATATATTTTTAAACTATCCTTTGAGACATTAAACAAATTTATATCAGAGTAGTCCTTATTGTAGATGTGAACTGTTCTATGAAGGAAATATTTTTTTGTATTTTTTTTTTAAGTGGAACTGAGGTCCATGAATTTTATTAGCAATTAAAATCAGACACTCATGACTGACATCAGTCCCTAACACTATGCCTACTGCTACTACTACTATGCTTGACTGGGAACGTGTGAATACACTTTACTAGGTTCGGCACGAATGAACAGTGGATTCTTCCCCGCCCCGGCAGACTGGGCAAATTACCACCATCAGTCCGCCTACTACCTATTTGTTGTTCCTGTTGAAACTATGTACCATTTAAAATTACTTAATAATAATAATAACAACGTTTATTATCCAGATCGATTTTACAAAGTTAAATACAATCGAATTATTAAAACTACAGTTAAACTAAGAACTAAGTATATAAAATTAAATAATAAACACGAAAATTAAATATCTATGCTGGGACGCTGATAGTGTCGCCATAGTTGGTGCAGTGGACTACCTGGCCAGTCACTCATAGCTGATATTCTTTTGTTGCTTGAGTTAAATACGTTAGTGCGGCCCAGCCCGGAGCGCGGCCTGTCATCCTGATTTAACATCCAATTTTTACCTTCAAGGAGACCTAATATTCCCTCGTTCCGAGATACGATAATAGTAACCTAAGCACGCTTAAAGGTGTTCCGAGACGTGTATAAACTGTTTTGCCAAAGCTGTGTGATGTCACAAATAACATCATTCCTCGCACTTAGACTGCTCACGATATCGAGGTAGATCGCTCTGAGCGCTGTCAGTTTTATGTCATTATGTTCTCGCCATTTTCAAGTTTACTTAATATTAGGTTTTCTTTTAAATTATTTATTATTGTAATTCGTTTATACTGTCTGTATATTAGTTCTAAAACAAATCTATAATTAATATTTAAGTAGAAAGTGAAAAAAAATTGTCTGTAACACGGGAAGTTATTTTAAAAGACCAAAATAAGTTAACAATATTAATCTTTACACATATAAAGATGAATAAACCGAGAGATGTATGTTTGTATTTATGCTCAAAGATGTGGAATCAGCAATGTGTCTTCCCATACATTTAAAAAAAAAACTATCATATTATAAATGAAAATGTGATTTAGACCGTTCCGAATTGTTATCACGCTCTTAGCATCCAAATCGTGAATCCAAATATTTCATTCGAAGCGATACTAACAGTATCATATTCATTCTAAGCGCTCTGAGCTTGATTCGGAACGAGAGAATTGTAATCTTGCCATCAAATAACATCGCTTGAAACAGTTATATCTAGTATGCGTTGAAGGCACATTAAACAGTTAGGGCTGTCTAGATGTATGTGATGATTGTATAAAGTACCGGATTACAAATTAGATTTGTAATTTTGGACATAAATCAGTGACAATTTGACAGATTTCAATATCAATACAGTTGGTATTGACGTTCAAAATAAACATCAATCAGGACCACGCATCGGAAAACGAGGGCTTGAAAAGAATCTGAGTCGGGTTTTATTTATAAAGGAACGTTTGTGTACAGTAAAAGCCATGTTCGACTACTGCGATTTAGTATATATTTTTAAAATTTAAAATTTATTGGAAGTTAATTTATATACATTAAAAGCTACCTAAATAATAAAATTAAAAATTAACTAAATTATAAATAAAAAAAATCCTCTAGAGACGTCCCATCCGAGATAGTCCCAAGGAGAATGGCAACATTACCCCTCTGTATAGCGAGGCTAATACGTTGGCAAAAATAATTGCCAGCCTTCCTGTCTCCAGACCTTGCTGTCAGCCGCTTTGATAACTTTTTGGCCAAGCGCCGACCTGACGGTCCCCATGGGCCCATCATCTCGACCCCATAAGGCGCAAATTCGTAACCGGTACCAAGGTTGGCGTATTTGCGCAATTTGAGGTTCTCCGCAGAAAACGCTGCTCTCCCCGCGCCTGACAAGGTCACCTGGATGTGAGATGGAGCTAATGTGTCTACACACGTCGCATCTCACACCAGAGACGTGCCAAGTTACCACGGCCCAACAGTCATTCCGTCGGGTCTTTTGCCATCGTTCCGCAAAATCCCAGATGGTTCTAAGATTGCGGGTATACAGTAGTGACAAGAGCCCTTCGGATGATATATATAATGGAAAGTTGTCAACCGATAGTTTTAAGATTTCCTCATTACTGATGGTGACCTTCCGATGAATTGGTGTGCGTCTTAATGATACTGCGCCACCCGTTCCTATCTTCGGCAGCACAGCATCATGGACGCTAGTTGTTGCTGGTGATTTGTTTTCCATTATCCAGCACTTTTCGATATTTTTCGTAGTTTAGGCAGTAGCCATTAGTGTTGCCCAATCTCGTTCTTGTTGTGGTTTTGGAAGAGCAAGACTAGCGATATGTTAGCAAGACTAGCGATATGTTAGCAAGACTAGCGATATGTTAGCAAGACTAGCGATATGTTAGCAAGACTAGCGATATGTTAGCAAGACTAGCTATATGTTACCAAGACTAGCGGTATGTTAGCAAGACTAGCGATATGTTAGCAAGACTAGCGATATGTTAGCAAGACTAGCGATATGTTAGCAAGACTAGCTATATGTTAGCAAGACTAGCGATATGTTAGCAAGACTAGCGATATGTTAGCAAGACTAGCGATATGTTAGCAAGACTAGCGATATGTTAGCAAGACTGGCTATATGTTAGCAAGACTAGCGATATGTTAGCAAGAGTAGCGATATGTTAGCAAGACTAGCGATATGTTAGCAAGGTTAGCGGTATGTTATCAAGACTAGCGATATGTTAGCAAGGCCTAGACCAAGTCTAAACTTAGTATTGTCTTGCGCAAGTCATTTTTGCCACTTTTCTTGGTCTTTCAGTTTCTTATTTATTTGGTTTTACAGTTTCTTGAGGCCAACACTAGTAGCAATCCACGTCTACTTGAAAAATTAGCTGTCGTTTTTTTTTTCATTTGTTTCGGTTGCTCTTTTACTGATCTTTTACTATAAGTGTAAATGTGCGCTTAAACCAAACAAGCTCATTTTATTTTTCATTTGATACTTATTGAGTATACAAACTTATTTTTTTTGACGGTCGTGGTGATATTTTATGTTACTGTAGGTACGTCAAATGATTTAAATTTTACAATAGTCTTTGTTACAGGTATTTTAAGTGAAGAAAGAAAAAAAAATCTACTACTAAATAAATAAAAGAGGCCGTTACAATATAATTAATTGCAAAAATTAAAATTTAATATTTAAAAAATTTCCTAAAAAAATATTATCCCTTGTTGATAAAATATAAAGAGAAAACTTTAATTAAAAAAGTGCACGTTATTAAAATTTTAATTAGGTACTTAAAATTGGTGAAATATAATCTTATTATATATAATAATAATAATAACGTTTATTGAGCTTTATTATTGTTACCTTTATACAAAGTTGAGATTTATTAACATTTTTGATTGAATGTAAATCATAAGGATAGACATTTTTAAGATGGCCCCTGACTCCTAACCAAGATAACTTATGTACTAAGATGTCAGTTCTATATTGACTAATAGTAATGGCCTCAGATAGCCATATATAATAATTTATATTTTTTATTTGGGAGAGACTACGACACCCCTTCGTACTCGCATGAATGGACACAGACATTCAGTAGATTCTCAAATTAATAATATTTTACCTGTGCCCACCCATGCGCGTATACATAACACTACCTTTAACAATTGTTTCACAGTAAGAGTATTAAAGAGTTTTCCTAAAACTATTCGGTCTATTGATTTAAAAACATGGGAAAGCTCTTTTATATGGCAGCTTGGTGCATACTATAGCCCTGGTCTGAATGTAATGCATTAGGTTTTGTCTAACTTGTTTTGTAAATTTATTAATATCGAACCAACAATGGACATAACATACTGATGATGTTTTCCATGATGCGCGAGGTGATGATGATATTTTTCTAAAAAATAAATACAAAACTATATAGTGCATTGCCTTTACCATTGCTAAAAGAAATAAAATTACTTTTTTCAAAATTTATGACAAAGACCTTCAGTCACTGTCACTGATGACGCCGCTCCAAAGAGAGGCGAAATATTTGGCAAAAAATATTTTAAGCTTCAATTTATATATTTTACCAAGTAATAATATATATATTAATTTATTACTTGTGTGAACCTTATAAAGGCAAAAGTCTGGTTTATGGAATATATATATATATATATATTTAAATTTAATAAATAAATGTTTATCTATTGTACCTACGGGGTGACTATGTACGAGTATGGTCTTACATTAGACTAATATTTGATTCTATTGATAGAAATGATATAACATTACAGCATATAGAACATATATCTGGAGAATTTGGCCCACACTAAAAAAAAATAAAAAATAATAAAAATCTTTATTGAGAAAAACATTATTTTTACACAACTGCTCTCCAAGTTACAACATAATGGTTTGGGGAGCAGAGTTCTGTATCTCTTTCTTGCTTACTTGTTTTGACAATTTTTTTTCCTGTACCAAATTTTGTAACTCAATTTCTTTTGCTTCAATAAACGATTTTTACATTTTTACTTTTTTTTAACTTATTTTAAAATACAATTCATGGTAACTTAAACAAAAAAAAAAAATGTTTTACAAATAAAAATTTACATTTGTTTGAAACCTTATCTCCCGAAAAAGTAGTCTGTGTATCAGGAGATATACACTCGCTACGCTGCAGCAGACAGGTTAGCGAGGATTAATGTTAATTTTGAATGACAATTTATTAACTATTCCACAAGTTGGTACTATGACAAATGTACGTAAAAGAAGTGCATTTCTCAGTGGTACATGCCAGGGGGGGAGAGGGTATGAACCGACCTTTGTGAAATTTTAAGGAAGCGTACAACCCACCACCGCGTCTTATTCTCCATATGTGAAGAAATAAAGGCCGAAAAAAACACTAAACTGTGGTAAATAAATATAATAAGACACACAACACAAATTAGGACATATTTGCCGAAAGTTACATATTGACCATCTTCTCTATGACAACCTTATGTCATAGAGACTTCAAGATTTAAATATAAAATATAGTAATTCATCTACTTGTTCCACAACACCATACAAAATATAAAAAATTTAATAGCTATTTTGTATGGAGCAGCCAAAAACAATGTCATTTCCGACATATGGTTCCTAAGGTTTTTGTCTACTTTCGGGTTGCGCATAGGCATGTAGTCTATCTTAATTCTGACTTGCCTGGTGGGTTACTGCTGTACCAGGTATTGTAATCTCATAGGTACTGATAACTAAATTTAAAAGGTTATTAATTAACCGTTGTGGTGCAGTTCTGTATATGTTTTATTTTGTAAATCTGATATAGCTGAGTTTTCCTTGCAGTTTCCTTTCTCAGTCAGATTAAACATGAACAGGTCACTGAAATCTGCTAAGCTGCTGGTCTTCTGCTAACAGCTTACTTATTGGACCACTTTGCTGCTTAGTCTTCTACTAGCAGGAGTAGAATCATTCAAAATAATTAAATTAATGACGTTTCATAAATGCCTGTAATAGGTTTACGTGAATAAAGATATTTTGACTTTGACTTTGAAGTTGATTGTTTCTATCAATAGAATCACATATTAGTCCAACGTAAGACCATATAAAGTCACCGCGTAGTTAAGTTATGAAAGTATTAGTTAGTGAATAATTTTCAGGCGTTTTGAAAGGCTATAATTAATATTATAAAATAGTAGGTTAACTAAGATTAAAACATTAAATACACTAGTTGTATATTTGCCATCAAAATTATTATACCTGTCTTGCCATAAATATTGTTACTAGGAAAATATAGTTTTTTTTCTATTACTTAAAACTTTTATTACTGCAGTGTGCGTTAGTATTTACATTAATATATTGGCATTTAAAATTATCTTCATTGGCCTCAATGCACTCCTTTAAACGTTGTGGCCAGTTATAGATTGAAATACCCACTTTCTCCTTTTTCACGGACATGTCAAGTCCAAATTTTTATTTTGTTTATTAATTTACTGGGAATATCGTTAGTCAAAAGTGGTGTTGTTTTGTTTGATAATGTTCTACAATGTGAATAATTATTATAATAATTATGGGGCACAAGTTGCAGTTTATAGTCGACGTGTTTGGGCTATATTGTCGTGAGTGACTTCAAGAAAAACATCAAATTCTGCTACATCTAGAATTTGATGATATAAATAAATAAATATAAATATTTCCAGACAATCACACAGCGCCATCTAATTTCCGTGGTAAGCTGCGAGGCTTGTGTTACGGAAACTAAATGGTTGATAAACTACATATTATACTTTTTTTTTTTGTAAATATATACATATTATACATATAAACACCCAGACCGAGACAAATTATGCCCCCTCATTAACTCGTAAGAAAGAAAGATATTACGTCAGATTTGGCTGTATAGGCTAGATCATTTGCCTTCCCTATTGTAGCGATTGAGATCGATAGTGGCCAAGGATGTACACTGACATCCTTTGCCTTACACCATTTTTTAAGAAAACGACTATGGATGCATAAAGAGCGATAGGGCTAAGTTTTCGCTTACGACCCTTCCTTGTATAATTGTAAACTCATTATCTTTGTGTTAACTTCATTTTACTTAATATAATTAACTTCCATTGCTTAAATTCTCTTGTTTTATTTCAATGTCACGCCTAACGTGACCCTATCACCTCATTTATCATCCATCGGGAGAAGAGAACAATGACCAGTGCGTCTCTTATAAGCTTCAAGTCCTAAGTCATCATTTAAAATACGCGACATGGTTTTGGGTGCTATATTTACTTCCCTAGATGAAATATTAACTGCCTCCGTGGTCTAGCTGTTAAGTACGTGGATTTAGACTCGGAGGAACCGGGTTCAATTCCTGGTCGGGATACAAAAATATGTATTAATGTGAATAAATACATTTAAATAATATTTAATTTATTTGTGATATTTCTCGAGTTTGGTGCGCTGGAGACATCGACGAGCTTGCCACTTGTCATGATTGGCCTATAGTAAAGTTGGCTAAATGTGAATCCGCTTAGATAGATAAACTATTTTATTGAGTAAAGACAGTTGTCAATAAGGATTTTCTTTGATTCAATAGTAAAACGTTTTCAGGCAACTCTCGTACCTCTCCAGGAATCTTCTCTAATGCACATTAAGTGGTAGTTTCTGCTGTAATATTCACTTACACATCTTGGGTATAATTCCTGTGTAAAAAATTGTTACAAGTGTTATAGAAGAGAGATCAAGATGTGTATTGACAAATATTCCTATTTTATGGAATAGACATTAAAGTTAATGTTAATAATTTTATCTTTTTAAATAAGGGTCTACAAGAGTCCACAGACACAAAAATACAAGAGACACAAAAAAGTCCTCAGATTCCACTTCTTTCACACTTTTTTTTACTGAACCAACATTGCCATGATATGCCGAAAGAGCTGTACTTTTATTACCTACTTTTTTAGTTTCTTTGACGCAGATATGAATGTATTCAGTTTTGCACAGACTTCATTTATATGCGATTTCCAATTAGTATTCATCTATACTACCTTTTGACCGCCTCCGTGGTCTAGTGGTAACAAACGTTGCCGTGAACTCGGGAGGTCGTGGGTTCGATTCCCACCGGGGGCAAGTTGTACATTGTATAATTTGTCTCGGTCTGGGTGTATATATGTATAATATGTATATAGAAAAGTAAAGTAAAGTATCATCACGACCGTTTCCCTTTCGGGGTGGTCAGAAACCACGCTTATAAAAAAGCGGATTCATATTTAGCCAACTTTACTATAGGCCAATCATGACAAGTGGCAAGCTCGTCGATGTCTCCAGCGTACCAAACTCGAGAAATATCACAAATAAATTAAACATTAATTAAATGTATTTATTTACATTAGTAAATATTTTTGTGTCCCGACCAGGAATCGAACCCGGTACCTCCGAGTCTTAATCAACGGACTTAACCGCTAAACCACGGAGGCAGTATAATATGTATATATTTACAAAAAAGAAAGTATACTATGTAGTTTACAAACCGTCTAGTTTCCGTACCACAAGCCTCGTAGCTTACCACGGAAATTGGATGGCGCTGTGTGACCTGTCTGGAAATATTTATTATTATTTATTTTTTTTCCAAAAACATCGGATTCTTTCCTTCACTGCTTTGAGTACAGATACTACGTCGCCGGCCAAATCATTTTATGTCACAAATAAAGGGCGTTTTGTTATACGTATGTATATATCCCGCTACATTAGGCTAATAACAATTGGTTGGAGATTATCAAAAATTGCATTTGGCTTCATACCTACTTTCACAGCAATTCAGTTCTCTTCATCACCCCACTTCATTTTAAAATCACATGTATATTTTACAAAGATTGGCGTGATAATGAGATAATGAGAGAAACACAAAGAATTATCATATAAAAATGACAAGTTCCAAATTCAAATATAATATTTATGTAACAATATTTATGGCCAGACTATGTATGTATATTTAATCTCTTTGCGTTACGTACATTTATTTGAGCTTCCATCGTGTACAATTCCGTCAAATAAATAATTTATATGAAATCTATTTTTGATTAAAATTTATATAACTTAATTAACATTTAAAGCCTACACACATCGCACCCAATTACAAAATTCCGTGATTCAAATGACAACGTGTATTTTGGTACAATGATTTGACTTAACTCCCAAATAACACGTGATGTAATTGCTAATTAATGGGGTGTATCAGGCAAAGCTTTTTATAGATGTCGCTAGCGGCAATGGTAACCTATGACGCATTATTTTTTAAATGTTTTTGTAGTTTTTATAACAGAAAAATTAATTATTAACTTAACGTTACCTACTTTAAAAGACGAATTAGGAAAACGAACACCGTCTTGAAAAAGAAAAAAGATTTAAAGAATAGAACGGCAATTTTGAGATTAGCATATCTTTGATTTTGCTTGGAAATTTCGATTTGTACACTTAAAAGCTGCTCAAAAAATTATAAATTTCGTAATAAAAATACAATTTTTTTATGCAACTGACAGTCCTATTAGGTACCTATCATGCGCCATCTATCGTGATAAAAAGTTAGTGATACACCCCATTGTTTAATTAACTTAATACCTACCAATTTTAGCCTTGATTAAAGCCTATTTAAGTTAACTTGTTTGTCTGTATTTAATATTCAGGGTGAAAGTTTAGATAAGGCACAAAGCAAATAAAATACATTAAATAGGTATCTACTCTACTATACCTACATTTATTTTAATAAAATTAAACATTATGAAAACATTTAACGATTGTATAGGTATTTAAAAACAATAATTTATCTGTGAACTGGCAATAGGCTACTTGATATTTTTTAAAAATGTGTTTTAAATTATTACGAATTCATGGATAAATACTTGAGTTTTTTTAAGGGGTATGTTATGTGATTAGTTGTCAATAAGAACAAGTTAATATTATAATATTATTGTTTAATTACATTAACACTTCTAATCTCAACCTACCCTTATATTAGTTTAATATTTAATTACCGTATCAAAACAATATGTGGGTAGGTTGGCATTAGAAGTGTTCATGTAAATAAACAATAATATTATAATATTAATGTGTTCTTATTTACAACTAATCACATAACAGGGTCTAAATAGCCTTAAAACTTACTTTTATTTATCGTATTTGAATGTGCGCTCGGAAACGCTGCCGACAAATGGCTGCCGGATGACGTTACGTACCTCATGTTCGACTAGGCGGTTTTTCGTGAAAGTCGTTCGAGTAGCGTTTTCATTCGCTTTAAGCAAAATTCAGTAAAAAAGCGCTTTGCTTTACTGTCAAGTCAAACACTGTCTTCGTATTATTAAGTGACGTCACTCCCGCTGACTAATGTTTTTAAGGTAACGTTCTAAAATCTAAAATAATGTATTTATTTCATTAAAATATAAGTGATTTTGTTAATATAAACAAAAATCAGTGTTATTTAACGTACTCTGATAAAATAAAGATTTGAATATTATAATTAAACAAAATATATATTTCTTTGCAATAGTCAACTATTCGTCGTAACTGTTAATTGCCAACTTTGAAAAATAAAGACTAAGTTTATTATTTTCATAGATATAAATAAATAAGTAAAAATAACAAAAACAAATAAAAATATAAAAAATACCATTATTGACTTTTTTTTAGAATATTACATAGGACTTATTTTTGGTCCATTCACAAAGTATATATATATTTACTAAATTTGAGGTAGGACTTTTTGCCAGTTCATAGACGAAATAGGTAGGTAATCTTTTAATAAGAATAAATTTTAAATTCTACAAGCGTTCGTCTAATTCTTTATTTAGGCGCTTAAGGGAAGTTTTTTTATTCTTTTTTACGCTACCCTAAAAGAAAAACAAAACTAATTATAGTCTAAAATACGTCTCAGAGCGACCTTCACCGATCGAGTATCCGTAAGAAACATAATTTTTATATAATAAAATATGCTAACAAAAATAACATGTCTGACGAATTATAGTCTACATTTTCGGATAGGATAATAATATTTCATTTTTATTTTATACTGCTGTTTTGATATTTTATCAAAATCGGTCCTGAGACTCCGTTCGATAATTTTTTCGGTATGTTCGATATGTCTTGAAGTTTACAAAGTAGACATCCATCCATGTCTACCTAAAAAATCAACCTATACAACCTTAAACATAATATCTATTCGTAGCTTTAGTGGGCGCTCTTCGCATGAATAGTGGATTTAATTCGGTTACTTGATCGGTGAAGGTCTTTCTTAGTACTACATATTTTTTAACTTACGAGTATAGAATCGAGTATCGCCAAGCCGTCTGGCACGCGTGGCGAGTGTAGGCCAAATTCTCCAGATATATGTTCTGGAAGGCCCACCTCCAGCAGTGGAGGTCTAGGACGCTGTGTTGTGTTCTAGGGGCTGTAATAAATAAAATAGAATCTACTCCTAACCAATCAAATACATCTACGGTCCCTACGTAAAGTATTAAAACAGAAAATTTGCATTTTTTTATTACGTTATATTTTCATATAAAAAAATAAAAAATATATATTTGTCACTATTTTTGGTAGATTAGGATCGTAAATAATCGATTGTTGAAAGCGCCTCCTACGCGGAAAAGAATGATGTACGAGTAACACAACACAACCTAACTTACTATATATATAATTTAGATGTTTATTTAACCAAAATCAAATAAAAACCATGATTCAATGAAACTATAAAGTGACAAAAAAAATGTCTTCACCATCCCACACACCGAAGGCCCCATCACCCCCTCCATCAGGACAACACGGGCCAAGCAAGATGGAGAGAAGAATGTCGCACTTCAAAGAATACAAGTTCTTCAGAAGCTTCAGCGCCAAGGTCGAGAACTGGCCGATGAGAAAGGCTGAACAGCTATGGCGGAAAATGCGGGAGAGAAAAATTGCAGGTAGGTACATATTTTTAGTTATTAATTGTAAAATTTTATCAATATGACCGAACAAACACTGAACGAAGTTTTTCTGCCAGCAACCTCAGCATTACCATTATAGTCTACTCCAATAACGAATTCCTATATCTATTTACATAAAAATGAATGTCTGTGTGTATGTATGCATTTCAAAACTACTTGACCGATCGGGATGAAACTGACATAGTACTACTGTTGTCCGATAGGTGGCGCGCTTAGAACACTTGTAACGCCGCAGAACTGTGGCGCTACATGAAATAAATTTATGTAAAAAATTAAGAAAGATATAAGGCCGCAGGACTTTGGTTCGTTATACCCAACGCCTCAGTTTCTATTAAAAATAAAACGTCAGTCTGACATTTTAGCAGATTAGGCAAGATTTCGCTTCGGGAAGGAATTAGTTTTTTTTTTTTAATTCTTTTAATTTTAACTCGTGGGTAGCTACATAGAAAGTCGACTATAAAAGGTGACACGCGCAATTTTAGGGCTCTTTCCAACTAACTCGAGAACGGCTGGACCGATATTCATGGGTTTTGATTTGTTGGATTTGTCTCCGTCCCGAATAGCACAATAACTATTGATAACATTGGAAAATTTACGAAAAAATAAAAGATAATAAAAAACATTTACCCATACAAAATTTTCGTAGGTACCTGTCAAACAATGTTGTCTAACTTCTGATTTAGTGATGGTAGCACTGTTGGCTACCCTATTATAAATATGAAATCTGAATTTTATAAGTGATTTTTTTCATGAAATCTGTATAATATCTGTAGGCGGAAGGGTTGGGCGCGCGGGGGGAGAGTAGTTCGCGCCAGCAAATTTTTTTTATGTACCTACTATAAATATTTATTGTTTAATATTAAACTTCGACAGTAGTTGTCTCCGCCAACAAACTGTGGTTACAGTTTGGCGGGCTATTTAATAAGTCATATGCATTGGAAAGTAAATTAATGATTGAAATGGATATTTTTTTAAATTCAAAACATCTATTCAAATTTAAAAGCTATATATATAAAGCTATATATATATATATATAAATATTAATTTAAATCTAATAACTATATTTTACTCTTATTTCTGTTTTAATTGTATTGTCTAAATAATATAAAATCTCTTTGGCTTGTGTTCCACTATTGCTACTTTGTTTATATGTTTAATATAATAAGCTGTGTTTTTTTTTAAATAAATAAATAAGCAAGAAAGCAAATATATATAACGCAACAAAGCAAATATCAACATCCTCATATCCAGGACGTTGACCAGTAGAAAAATGTCGTTGACTTATATCAAAAGACCGACTTAACATAGTCTGTTGTTCACGTTAAATTTGTCCTAATAATTTGAACTGTTAATATTCACAATAAAAAAATGGTCAATCGTTTGCTGCCTAACATCAACACATACCCGACAGTCCAATTAACGCCAGGTTTTGCATTTTCATTATATATTAGGTTCTTCATATTTAAAAAAAAAATAATGTGATTTTGTGCAAAAAGTTGGGGAACGAGTTTGGGGCCGGTGGTCGTGAGGGCCATCTCTATGTCCGTCCCTCCCAGAGATTAACAAGATCGTCATGAGCGGTGTTCTTCCCCTATGCCGGCTCGAGCAAATATTCACGCGTCGTCGCGCGTGAGCGTCGAGCGTGCTGTCTGAGCCTCATCGCAAGGACAGTATTAGTGTGATTATAGGTCGAAACTAAAGTGATGTAAATTATCCAAACTTAGGCTTAATTTCGTCGGTTACATCCTTGTAGATTTATCATGTATAGGGTGTAACTTTAAATTAAGAAGTTTTTTTTTCTTAATTTAAAGTTACACCCGATGCGTCGCGGGACGTACTGCAAAAATGAGAAATACACTTGCAGGTTATTGATTTCTTAATTGGTAGGAATATGGAGATTAAATGAATGTATTAGATATTGGGTTATAATGATGTTTACCACTTCTTCTCCTTCGGGGAAAATAATCTTGAAGTGGATTAAAATATCAATTGGAAATAATACAACGACTTTTATTTGCAGTTATCGTTAGTGTCCTTATTAGGTAGTTTAGGTCTAATGTATAAATAGATATCACACTACTATGACTTTCTATCAGGTATCTAGCATGGAACTTAGCACTAGTTTAGCATCTTGACCAATGCTAATGCAATTTAGTTATATATCTATTTCTCTCTGGTCCAAATATCTATCAAATCGTCATGATCGTAGAACAATGTCGGATTTAAAAAAAATACCCATAATTTTGGATTATTTCGATAGCAAATAACAGTAATTATTATAACTTGGTTTAAAAAATCTGATTTTATATATAGTTTTATATTGTTTGTGGTCTGTAATTTAAAGTGCAAATGTTAGAAAGGGTTCCAAAATGAAATCTAGAAGGTTTGCACTTATTATGAGACTAGTATTAACTTAAAAAAGAAGTGACAAAAAAACAGTTGAAATAACTTTGAATGGCCGCCATGAAAATTTTAAATATAGCAGATCCGTCACTGTTCTACGATCATGACGAAATGCATGGTATGATGGCATGGTATGAGTAAATAAATGGTTTTAAAATCGTATAAATGTAATGTATCTCTTCCCCTTCCCCGCCGCGCTGTTTCCCCTTGAGCGCTGATCTGACGTACGGAAGTACGGACGTACGTTCAACGAAATAGGTCCGCAACCAAGCGCGTGCAATATTTTTTTCACTCTAATATTACAATAAATTATTACGTAAAGATTAAAATGTTTTTTTTTTTTAATCTATTTTGTATCTATACTTAGCGGCCAAATATACTGTATATAGAGGTCTGTGAACTGACCTATTTTCTTCTATCACGACTAAGTCCTACTTCAACGGATATTGCATTGCATTCAAGGTATTTGTAATTAAACTCACACTTGTATGTGAGATTTTATACAATTTCAAAGGCAATTTAAAATTGGTATTTTACCAATTTTAATGATATTTTTTTTTGTTTTTTGGATCCGTGGGGTAAAACATTTTTGAAAAACATCACCCCTCGTCTAATCGTCTGCTCTGGTGACAAGAGGGCCGGGTCTTTCCTCTCTCAGAGAATCACTATAGCGATTCAGCGAGGAATTCAGCCAGGGTTCTTGTCACAGGTCTTGCAGAAAATAAATAAATAAATAAATAGGTGATGATGATATTTTTCTAAAAAATAAATACAAAACTGTATAGTGCATTACCTTTACCATTGCTAAAAGAAATAAAATTACCAAAGAGAAGCGAAATATTTGGCAATAAAATTTTATAGCTTCAATTTATATATTTTACCAAGTAAGAAAATAAATAAAGGAAACTAGGAAAAACAAGAAAAGAAAATATAAAAACACGAAATATCAGAATAATAAGAACTAAAACCTTTTAAGAAATTAAGTATCATCACGACCGTTTCCCTCTGGGGGTGGTCAGAAACCACGCTTATAAATAAGCGCATTCACATTTAGCCAACTTTACCGATGTCTCCAGCGTACCAAACTCGAGAAATATCACAAATAAATTAAATATTATTTAAATGTATTTATTTATATTAATAAATATTTTTGTGTCCCGACCAGGAATCGAACCCGGTACCTCCGAGTACCACAGACTTAACCGCTAGACCACGGAGTCAGTTATAAAACCTTTTAAATTATAGAGAATCGTAAAATAGATAAAACAGAAAACTAAAGAAGTAAAAGTAACAATTGTACAAATTTAATTGGGTTTTTTGAATAATTAGGATAAAAACTTTTATTAAATTATTAAATTAAAATCGTAGAATAGATAAAACATGAAACTAAAGAAGTAAATTCATTTCAAAAACTGAAAATCACGAATCAATTATTTCTGCCAACGTATTAGCTTAGCTATACAGAGGGGAAATGTTGCCAGTCTTCGTGGGATTATACCTAGAGGACATTTTTTACTGATAGTTTATTTTTTATTAGGTTTAGTTTATATTTATTTTAATTTTTACTTTTAAGTAGTTTAAATTCTTTATACTTTTTAATCCATAGGTATATTTGTATATACACAAATATGCGATGGCAAGAGACCCGACGGAATGACTGTTGGGCCGTGGAAACTTGGCAGATCTCTGGTGTGGGATGCGACGTGTGTAGACACATTAGCTCCATCTCACATCCAGGCGACCTCGCCAGGCGCGGGGAGAGCGGCTATTTCTGCGGAGAACCTTAAATTGCGCAAATATGCCAACCTTGGTTCCGGGTACGAGTTTGCGCCATTTGGGGTCGAGACGATGGGCCCATGGGGACCGTCAGCGAGGCGCTTGGCCAAGGAGTTGTCAAAGCGGCTGACAGAAAGGTCTGGAGACAGGATGGCTGGCAATTATTTCTGCCAACGTATTAGCCTCGCTATACAGAAGGGAAATGTTGCCAGTCTCCTTGGGACTATCTCGGATGGGACATCTCTAGAGGACATTTTTTATTTATAGTTTAGTTTATTTTTAATTTTATTATTTAGGTAGCTTTTATATTGTAATTCTTTTATACTGGTTGTATAATACTTCTAATAAAAATAAAACTACAATAAATATATATATATATATATATATACAACGAAAATAGGTAAGTATATTTACATACAATAAAAATTGTATGATAGATTGCGGAGAATGTGAGCGATATGGAGATTTTTAAATATATTAATTAACAACGCCCGTCTGATAACCAGAGGAAGTTAGTTCCACTCTCGACAAGCGGAATTGTGAAAGAATCTAAATATCTGATGGAAAAATTATGTAATATATATCGTTTTAAAAATCAAAGCAACTACAACATTCTCCTTATCTTTCTTTGAGTAAGTGAAAGGCAATTTTAATATTCCTAAGTGCAATAAAAAGAGAATATTAATTCAAAGTGCTAATAAAAAGTGAGTATAAAGGCGCTTTACTGCGGAGGGGCTGTAAAAGGAATTCCTTCAGAGGTGTTCTCACTGCATATAAAAGACTTACAGCTCTTTAGGTTTGACCTCTTTATGAACTAAACTTTAACCTTTAAAAGTCAACAACATTTTTACGACTAAATAAATAAATTTGAAAAACTCGTTTAACAATAAGATGCTTTCCTACACTTCGCTCGAAGGACTTCAGTTACTCAATTTTGTAATGGAATTGCTTAATTAGCGAAAAATATCAATGAAAAACGCTATATAATAATAACTAGTTGTTTCGTACTGCACGGCCCACGAGTGGACCGTGGGGATTGTCGTGAGCGTGGTCTGCTTTGTGTCTGTTGTACTTTAAAAAAATCCCTATCGAAATCTCTAGTGAGATTGGTACCAAAATCGTTAGCTAAAACTGTATAAAATATTATATTCAAAGTGATAAATATAGTAAAATTGAAATGTATAAAATAAAATATGTTTGATCCTAAACCTCGTTAACAAATCCTTGTCTAAATCTTAATTACATTTGGGATCAAATTGGTAAATTACAACTTGATAAAATATTTCAATGGAAAACTCATTAAAAATCAAAAACTACAGTGAGGATTGTCGTGAGCGTGGTCTGCTTTGTGTACTCATAGATTGTACTTAAAAAAAAAATCCTATATATATTGTTGTACTTTCTAAAAAATCCCTGTCGAAAATCAATGTATCGATAAAAAATCCCTATTAATATTTCTTATAAGTTGTTACATGGGAACTTGTCAGCGTCATACCAGAATGACTACTTAAATTTTATCATTAACTTTATTGCAGGTCACGCTTTGCTCGGTTAGCTCCTGTAGCTCCATGGCATAATTTTTGTATGAAAAAAAAAAAAATGGAAATAAAAAAAAAAAAGTATACATGACCTCGTCTCCAAGGGTCTTATACAATATTTGTTTTAGCACTTTCTACCCATCTCTTATAGTTTCATGGGAACCCGTGAGCGTTACATCAGGATGACTACTGAAATTTCTCCAATATCTTTTTTGCAGGTTATAATACTCAGTTCTTCATAAATGTCGCCCACTTCTGTAGCTCCAAGGCCTAATTTTTGTATGGAGAATTTTAAAAATGTTGGAAAAAAAAAAAAAAAGTTTACATCACCTCGTCTCCAAGGGTCCTCTAAAACATTAGTTCCGGCACCCACCACCTATCTCTTATAGTTTCATGGGAACCCGTCAGCGTTACATCAGAATGACTACTTAAATTTCTGCAATATCTTTTTTGCAGGTTACTATACTCAGTTCTTCATAAATGTCGCACACTCGCCACTCCTGTAGCTCCATGGCATAATTTTTGTATGAAAAAAAAAAAAAAATGGAAATTAAAAAAAAAAGTATACATGACCTCGTCTCCAAGGGTCTTATACAACATTAGTTTAAGCACTTTCTACCCATCTTTTATAGTTTCATGGGAACCCGTGAGCGTTACATCAGAATGACGACTTAATTTTCTCCAATATCTTTTTTGCAGGTTATAATACTCAGTTCTTCATAAATGTCGCCCACTCGCCAACCTCGCTTCGCTCGGTTGGCTCCTGTAGCTCAAGGCCTAATTTTTGTATAGAGAATTTTAAAAATGTTGGAAATAAAAAAAAAAGTTTACATCACCTCGTCTCCAAGGGTCCTCTAAAACATTAGTTTCGGCACCCACCACCTATCTCTTATAGTTTCATGGGAACCCGTCAGCGTTTTATCAGAATGACTACTTAAATTTCTGCAATATCTTTTTTGCAGGTTACTATACTCAGTTCTTCATAAATTTCGCACACTTGCCAACCTCGCTTCGCTCGGTTAGCTCCTGTAGCTCCATGGCATAATTTTTGTATGAAAAAAAAAAAAAAATTGGAAATTAAAAAAAAAAGTATACATGACCTCGTCTCCAAGGGTCTTATACAACATTAGTTTAAGCACTTTCTACCCATCTCTTATAGTTTCATGGGAACCCGTGAGCGTTACATCAGGATGACTACTAAAATTTATCCAATTAATTTTTTGCAGGTCACTATAATCAGTTCTTCATAAATGTCGCACATTCGCCAACCTCGCTTCGCTCGGTTAGCTCCTGTAGCTCCATGGCATAATTTTTATATGAAAAAAAAAAAAAAATGGAAATTAAAAAAAAAAAGTATACATGACCTCGTCTCCAAGGGTCTTATACAACATTTGTTTTAGCACTTTCTACCCATCTCTTATAGTTTCATGGGAACCCGTGAGCGTTACATCAGGATGACTGCTTAAATTTCTCCAATGACTTTTTTGCAGGTCATTATACACAGTTCTACATAAATGTCGCACACTCGCCAACCTCGCTTCGCTCGGTTAGCTCCTGTGACTCCATAGCATATTTTTTGTATGAAAAAAACGTAAAATTTCGGAATTAAAAAAAAAAAAAAAAAAATTTGCAAATTGCCAAGGGTCCTCTACAAAAAAATGTTCTAGGGATTTTTGATAGCTTTTGTGGTTTCCGAGGAACCCATCACTTTACACCACCACGACGACTCACCGTAAAAAAAAAAAATTTTGGGATACACAAAAGCAAGAATCTTTACTATATTGAAATTTCGCGACTTGCGGTCTTTCCGTTTGGCCACAGCAGTTTAATCAAATTTTTGTTCGAAAAAATGAAAAAAAAAATGGAATTTAAAAAAAAAAAAAAAAAAAATCCTCGTCGCCAAAGATCCTCCATATGATAGTGTTGAAATTTTTTTCCCATCTCTTTTGGTTCCCTGGGAACCCATCGGCGTTTCATCAGATTGACTACTTAAATGTCATCGATGACTCTTTTCGCGGTCAACAGAGCGAAATCTTCGCAATTATCGCAAATCCGCAATCCTCGCTTGGCCAGTTTCGATTTTCGCGAAATTTGTATGAAAAAAAAAAAAAAACGCGGAATTAAAAAAAAAAAATGTGACGTCACCTCCTCTCCCAGGGTCCTTTATGACATTTGCTTGAGCACCCCCCGACTACCTCTTACGGTTCTCCGGGAACCCTTCGACGTTACCTCAAAATGACGCTTCAGCCCCCCTCGATGACCTTCCTCGTAATAAACAGGACGAAATCTATACAAAAATCGCAATTATGCAAGTTGCGCTCCTTTCGTTTGAGCCCCACAGTTTTTCAAAAATTTCCATACAAAAAAACAAAAGAATTTTGGAATTTAAAAAAAAAACCATGACGTCACCTCGTCTCCGAGGGTCCTCTATAAAGTTTGTTTGAGCACCCCCCCTTCAACTATTACCGTTTCCCCGGAACCATCACCGACTTTTTTCCCTGATGGAAAGTACAGAATATCGGATTTTTCCCATAGGTTTGAGCACCATACCTATACGATCCGATACTCACTCGACCCCCAACTATTACAGTTTTGGCCCTACATTTCTGTCAGTGAGTGGTAGCTTAGAGCTTTATATAATATAACTAGTTGTTTCGTACTGCACGGCCCACGAGTGGACCGTGGGGATTGTCGTGAGCGTGGTCTGCTTTGTGTAGATTGTACCTTACTACAATGTCCCTATGTGGCTCCATAGTATAATTTTTGTATGAAAAAATAGAAAAAGGGGTATAAATTTAAAAAAAGTTTACATTACCTCGTCTCCAAGGGTCCTCTACAATATTAGTTTAAGCACCCCCCACCCATCACTTATAGTTTCATGGGAACCCGTCAGCGTTAATTCAGAATGATTACTTAAATTTCACCAATGACTTTATTGCAGGTCACTATATTTAGTTTCTCCTAAATGTCGCACCCATGGCATAATTTTTGTATGTTGAATTTTTAAAAATTTGGAAATAAAAAAAAAGTTTACATCTCCTCGTCTCCAAGGGTCCTCTACAACATTAGTTTAAGCACTTCCTACCCATCTCTTTAAGTTTTATGGGAACCCGTGAGCGTTACATCAGGATGACTACTTAAATTTCTCCAATATCTTTTTTGCAGGTTACTATACTCAGTTTTTCATAAATGTCGCACACTCGCCAACCTCGCTTCGCTCGGTTAGCTCCTGTAGCTCCATGGCCTAATTTTTGTATGGAGAATTTTTGAAAAGTGGAAAATTAAAAAAAAAGTTTACATCACCTCGTCTCCAAGGGTCCTCTAAAACATTAGTTCCGGCACCCACCACCTATCTCTTATAGTTTCAAGGGAACCCGTCAGCGTTACATCAGAATGACTACTTAAATTTCTCCAATATATTTTTTGCAGGTTACTATACTCAGTTCTTCATAAATGTCGCACACTCGCCAACCTCGCTGCGCTCGGTTAGCTCCTGTAGCTCCATGGCCGAATTTTTGTATGAAAAAAAAAAAACTTTGGAATTTAAAAAAAAAAAGTTTACATCACCTCGTCTCCAAGGGTCTTCTACAACATTAGTTCCGGCACCCACCACCTATCTCTTATAGCTTCATGGGAACCCGTCAGTGTTACATCAGAATGACTACTTCAATTTCTCCAATATATTTTTTGCAGGTTACTATACTCAGTTCTTCATAAATGTCGCACACTCGCCAACCTCGCTACGCTCGGTTAGCTCCTGTAGCTCCTTGGCCTAATTTTTGTATGGAGAATTTTTAAAAAGTGGAAAATTAAAAAAAAAAAGTTTACATCACCTCGTCTCCAAGGGTCCTCTACAACATTAGTTTCGGCACCCACCATCTATCTCTTATAGTTTCATGGGAACCCGTCAGCGTTACATCAGAATGACTACCTAAATTTCTCCAATATCTTTTTTGCAGGTTACTATACTCAGTTCTTTATAAATGTCGCACATTCGCCAACCTCGCTGCGCTCGGTTAGCTCCTGTAGCTCCATGGCCGAATTTTTGTATGAAAAAAAAAAAACCTTGGAAATTAAAAAAAAAAAGTTTACATCACCTCGTCTCCAAGGGTCCTCTACAACATTAGTTCCGGCACCCACCACCTATCTCTTACGGTTAACTCGGAACCCGTCAGCGATTCATCAGAATGATGATTCATTACCCCTTAGTGACCTTCCTAGGATAAATAATGTTGAAAACATTACAAATATCGTAATTTTAAAAGTAGCAATTTTTTCGTTTGGCTGCTACAGTTTTTAAAAAAAAATGTATGAAAAAAAAATGAAAAAATCGGAAATTTAAAAAAAAAAAAAAACTTTTACTCGTCTCCGAGGGTTTCCTATATGGGGTTGCAAGGCACCTTATGCACCTCTTCTGGTGACCTGGGAACCCCTCAGCGTTACATCATGACGACTACCCAAAAATCATTGAAGACATTTTCCCACATGGGGTGACCCCCGTGACTACAACCAGCCAAAAATGGGCATTCTGGGTATGCTCCAAGTATGCTCTGCGAGTGCTCAAAGTCGGCCGCGAATGCAAAAAAAAAAAAAAATGGGAATTTAAAAAAAAAAAAGTCACCACACCTCGTCTCCAGAAGCCCTCTCCAAAATTGGGTTCTAGCGTTTTTCGCTATCTTTCATGGTTTCCTGGGAACCCGTCAGCGTCAAATCAGGTTCACTTTTAAAATTTCATTGATGACACTTTTGCTGTTCATCAGCCCCAAGTGTATGCAACCATGCCAAATTTGCAGTTGTCACTTCGCAGGTTTCGCTTCTACGAGCCTCCAAAGTACGTGTTTCGACTTTTCTATGAAAAAAAAAAAAAATCGCAGAATTTCAAAAAAAAAATGTGACCTCACCCCCTCTCCCAGGGTCCTTTATGACATTTGCTTGAGCACCCCCCGACTACCTCTTACGGTTCTCCGGGAACCCCTCGACGTTACATCAAAATGACGCTTCACCCCCCTTTGGTTACCTTCGTCGGATTAATACTCTCGAAGTCTTTACAAAAATCACAATTTAACAAGTTGTGCTCTTTTCGTTTGACCCACAAAGTTTTTCAAAAATTTCCATACAAAAAAAAAAAAGAATTTTGGAATTTAAAAAAAAAACCATGACGTCACCTCGTCTCCGAGGGTCCTCTACAAAGTTTGTTCGAGCACCCCCCCTCCAACTATCACCGTTTCCCCGGAACCCTCACCTACTTTTTTCCCTGATGGAAAGTCCAGAATGTCGGATTTTTCCCATTGGTTTGAGCACCATACCTATACGATCCGATCATCACCCAACCCCCAACTATTACAGTTTTAGCCCTGTATTTCTGTCAGTGAGTGGTAATTAGAGCTTTATATAATATAACTAGTTGTTTCGTACTGCACGGCCCACGAGTGGACCGTGGGGATTGTCGTGAGCGTGGTCTGCTTTGTGTCTGTTGTACTTTAAAAAAATCCCTATCGATATTTATTTTAAATTGGGATCAAAATCGTTGGCTAAAACTCAATAAAAAAATCTAGTCAAAGTTATTAAAATACTAATATTTAAATGTTTAAAATAAAATATATTTGATTCTAAACCTCGATAATAAATCCCTGTCGAAATTTTAATTACATTTGGAATCAAATTCGTAAATTACAACTTGATAAAATATTTCAATGGAAAACTCATTAAAAATCAAAAACTACAGTGAGGATTGTCGTGAGCGTGGTCTGCTATGTGTACTCATAGATTGTACTTAAAAAAAAAAATCCTATATATATTGTTGTACTTTCCAAACAATCCCTGTCGAATATCAATGTATCGATAAAATATCCCAATTAATATTTCTTATAAGTTGTTACATGGGGACCCGTCAGCGTCACACCAGAATGACTACTTAAATTGTATTATTAACTTTATTGCAGGTCACTATACTCAGTTCCTCCTAAATGTAGCTCCATGGCATAATTTTTGTATGTTGAATTTTTTAAAATTTGGAAAAAAAAAAAAAAAAGTTTACATCTCCTCGTCTCCAAGGGTCCTCTACAACATTAGTTTAAGCACTTCCTACCCATCTCTTATAGTTTCATGGGAACCCGTGAGCGTTACATCAGAATGACAACTTAATTTTCTCCAATATCTTTTTTGCAAGTTACTATACTCAGTTCTTCATAAATGTCGCACACTCGCCAACCTCGCTTCGCTCGGTTAGCTCCTGTAGCTCCATGGCATAATTTTTGTATGTTGAATTTTTTAAAATTTGGAAAAAAAAAAAAAGTTTACATCTCCTCGTCTCCAAGGGTCCTCTACAACATTAGTTTAAGCACTTCCTACCCATCTCTTATAGTTTCATGGGAACCCGTGAGCGTTACATCAGGATGACTACTTAAATTTCTCCAATATCTTTTTTGTAGGTTGCTATACTCAGTTTTTCATAAATGTCGCACACTCGCCAACCTCGCTTCGCTCGGTTAGCTCCTGTAGCTCCATGGCCTAATTTTTGTATGGAGAATTTTTAAAAAGTGTAAAATTAAAAAAAAAAGTTTACCTCACCTCGTCTCCAAGGGTCCTCTAAAACATTAGTTCCGGCACCCACCACCTATCTCTTATAGTTTCATGGGAACCCGTGAGCGTTACATCAGAATGACTACTTAAATTTCTCCAATATCTTTTTTGCAGGTTACTATACTCAGTTCTTCATAAATGTCGCACACTCGCCAACCTCGCTTTGCTCGGTTAGCCCCTGTAGCTCCATGGCATAATTTTTATATGGAGAATTTTTAAAACGTTGAAAATTAAAAAAAAAAGTTTACATCTCCTCGTCTCCAAGGGTCCTCTACAACATTAGTTTAAGCACTTCCTACCCATCTCTTATAGTTTAATGGGAACCCGTGAGCGTTACATCAGGATGACTACTTAAATTTCTCCAATATCTTTTTTGTAGGTTGCTATACTCAGTTTTTCATAAATGTCGCACACTCGCCAACCTCGCTTCGCTCGGTTAGCTCCTGTAGCTCCATGGCCTAATTTTTGTATGGAGAATTTTTAAAAAGTGTAAAATTAAAAAAAAAAGTTTACCTCACCTCGTCTCCAAGGGTCCTCTAAAACATTAGTTCCGGCACCCACCACCTATCTCTTATAGTTTCATGGGAACCCGTGAGCGTTACATCAGAATGACTACTTAAATTTCTCCAATATCTTTTTTGCAGGTTACTATACTCAGTTCTTCATAAATGTCGCACACTCGCCAACCTCGCTTTGCTCGGTTAGCCCCTGTAGCTCCATGGCATAATTTTTATATGGAGAATTTTTAAAACGTTGAAAATTAAAAAAAAAAGTTTACATCTCCTCGTCTCCAAGGGTCCTCTACAACATTAGTTTAAGCACTTCCTACCCATCTCTTATAGTTTAATGGGAACCCGTGAGCGTTACATCAGGATGACTACTTAAATTTCTCCAATATATTTTTTGCAGGTTACTATACTCAGTTTTTCATAAATGTCGCACACTCGCCAACCTCGCTACGCTCGGTTAGCTCCTGTAGCTCCATGGCCTAATTTTTGTATGGAGAATTTTTAAAAAGTTGGAAATTAAAAAAAAAAGTTTACATCACCTCGTCTCCAAGGGTCCTCTAAAACATTAGTTTCGGCACCCACCACCTATCTCTTATAGTTTCATGGGAACCCGTCAGCGTTACATCAGAATGACTACTTAAATTTCTCCAATATCTTTTTTGCAGGTTACTATACTCAGTTCTTCATAAATGTCGCACACTCGCCAACCTCGCTGCGCTCGGTTAGCTCCTGTAGCTCCATGGCCGAATTTTTGTATGAAAAAAAAAAAACTTTGGAAATTAAAAAAAAAAAGTTTACATCACCTCGTCTCCAAGGATCCTCTACAACATTAGTTTCGGCACCCACCACCTATCTTTTACGGTTAACTCGGAACCCGTCAGCGATTCATCAGAATGATGATTAATTACCCCTTAGTGACCTTCCTGGGATAAAAAATGATGAAAGCTTTGCAAATATCGTAATTTTGAAAGTAGCAATCTTTTCATTTGGCTGCTACAGTTTTTTTTTTTAAATGTATGAAAAAAAAATGAAAAAATCGGAAATTTAAAAAAAAAAAAAAACTTTTACTCGTCTCCGAGGGTTTCCTATATGGGGTTGCAAGGCACCTTATGCACCTCTTCTGGTGACCTGGGAACCTCTCAGCGTTACATCATGACGACTACCCAAAAATCATTGAAGACATGTTTCCACATGGGGTGACCCCCGTGACTACAACCAGCCAAAAATGGGCATTCTGGGTATGCTCCAAGTATGCTCTACGAGTGCTCAAAGTCGGCCGCGAATGCAAAAAAATAAATAAATGGGAATTTAAAAAAAAAAAAGTCACCACACCTCGTCTCCAGAAGCCCTCTCCAAAATTGGGTTCTAGCGTTTTTCGCCATCTCTTATGGTTTCCTGGGAACCCGTCAGCGTCACATCAGGTTCACTTTTAAAATTTCATTGATGACACTTTTGCTGTTCATCAGCCCCAAGTGTATGCAACCATGCCAAATTTGCAGTTGTCACTTGGCAGGTTTCGCTTCTACGAGCCTCCAAAGTACGTGTTTCGACTTTTGTATGAAAAAAAAAAAAAATCGCAGAATTTAAAAAAAAAAATGTGACGTCACCCCCTCTCCCAGGGTCCTTTATGACATTTGCTTGAGCACCCCCCGACTACCTCTTACGGTTCTCCGGGAACCCCTCGACGTTACATCAAAATGACGCTTCAGCCCCCCTCCATGACCTTCGTCGTAATAAACAGGACGAAGTCTATACAAAAATCGCTATTAAACAAGTTATGCTCTTTTCGCTTGACCCACAAAGTTTTTCAAAAATTTCCATACAAAAAAACAAAAGAATTTTGGAATTTAAAAAAAAAACCAGGTCGTCACCTCGTCTCCGAGGGTCCTCTACAAAGTTTGTTCGAGCACCCCCCCTCCAACTATTACCGTTTCCCCGGAACCGTCACCGACTTTTTTCCCTGATGGAAAGTCTTGGTTTTCGGATTTTTCCCATAGGTTTGAGCACCATACCTATACGATCCGATCATCACCCAACCTTCAACTATTACAGTTTTGGCCCTGTATTTCTGTCAGTGAGTGGTAATTAGAGCTTTATATAATATAACTAGTTGTTTCGTACTGCACGGCCCACGAGTGGACCGTGGGGATTGTCGTGAGCGTGGTCTGCTTTGTGTCTGTTGTACTTAAAAAAAATCCCTATCGATATTTATTTTAAATTGGGATCAAAATCGTTGGCTAAAACTCAATAAAAAAGTCTAGTCAAAGTTATTAAAATACTAATATTTAAATGTTTAAAATAAAATATATTTGATTCTAAACCTCGATAATAAAATATATTTGATTCTAAACCTCGATAATAAATCCCTGTCGAAATTTTAATTACATTTGGAATCAAATTCGTAAATTACAACTTGATAAAATATTTCAATGGAAAACTCATTAAAATCAAAAACTACAGTGAGGATTGTCGTGAGCGTGGTCTGCTTTGTGTACTCATAGATTGTACTTAAAAAAAAATCCTATATATATTGTTGTACTTTCCAAACAATCCCTGTCGAATATCAATGTATCGATAAAATATCCCAATTAATATTTCTTATAAGTTGTTACATGGGGACCCGTCAGCGTCACACCAGAATGACTACTTAAATTGTATTATTAACTTTATTGCAGGTCACTATACTCAGTTCCTCCTAAATGTCGCACACTCGCCAACCTCGCTTCGCTCGGTTAGCTCCTGTAGCTCCATGGCATAATTTTTGTATGTTGAATTTTTTAAAATTTGGAAAAAAAAAAAAAAAGTTTACATCTCCTCGTCTCCAAGGGTCCTCTACAACATTAGTTTAAGCACTTCCTACCCATCTCTTATAGTTTCATGGGAACCCGTGAGCGTTACATCAGAATGACAACTTAATTTTTTCCAATATCTTTTTTGCAGGTTACTATACTCAGTTCTTCATAAATGTCGCACACTCGCCAACCTCGCTTCGCTCGGTTAGCTCCTGTAGCTCCATGGCATAATTTTTATATATAGAATTTTAAAAAAGTTGAAAATTAAAAAAAAAGTTAACATCTCCTCGTCTCCAAGGGTCCTCTACAACATTAGTTTAAGCACTTCCTACCCATCTCTTATAGTTTCATGGGAACCCGTGAGCGTTACATCAGAATGAATACCTTAATTTCTCCAATGACTTTTTTGCAGGTCACTATACTCAGTTCTTCATAAACGTCGCACACTCGCCAACCTCGCGTCGCTCGGTTAGCTCCTGTAGCTCCATGGCATACTTAATTTTTGTATGTAGAATTTTAAAAAAAGTTGGAAATTAAAAAAAAATAATTACATCTTCTTGTCTCCAAGGGTCCTCTACAACATTAGTTTATGCACTTCCTACCCATCTGTTATAGTTTCATGGGAACCCGTGAGCGTTACATCAGAATGACAACTTAATTTTCTTCAATATCTTTTTTACAGGTCACTATACTCAGTTCCTCCTAAATGTCGCACACTCGCCAACCTCGCTTTGCTCGGTTTGCTCCTTTAGCTCCATGGCATAATTTTTATATGGAAAATTTTTAAAAAGTTGAAAATTAAAAAAAAAAGTTTACATCTCCTCGTCTCCAAGGGTCCTCTACAACATTAGTTTAAGCACTTCCTACTTATCTCTTATAGTTTCATGGGAACCCGTGAGCGTTACATCAGGATGACTACTTAAATTTCTCCAATATCTTTTTTGCAGGTTACTATACTCAGTTCTTCATAAATGTCGCACACTCGCCAACCTCGCTGCGCTCGGTTAGCTCCTGTAGCTCCATGGCCTAATTTTTGTATGGAGAATTTTTAAAAAGTTGGAAATTAAAAAAAAAAGTTTACATCACCTCATCTCCAAGGGTCCTCTACAACATTAGTTTCGGCACCCACCACCTATCTCTTATAGTTTAATGGGAACCCGTCAGCGTTACATCAGGATGACTACTAAAATTTCTACAATGAATTTTTCGCAGGTCACTTTACTCAGTTCTTTATAAATGTCGCACACTCGCCAACCTCGCTTCGCTCGGTTAGCTCCTGTAGCTCCATGGCTTAATTTTTGTATGGAGAATTTTAAAAATATTGGAATTAAAAAAAAAAAGTTTACATCAACTCGTCTCCAAGGGTCCTCTACAACATTAGTTTTGGCACCCACCACCCATCTCTTATAGTTTCATAAGAACCCGTCAGCGTTACATCAGAATGACTACTTAAATTTCTCCAATATCTTTTTTGCAGGTTACTATACTTAGTTCTTCATAAATGTCGCACACTCGCCAACCTCGCTGCGCTCGGTTAGCTCCTGTAGCTCCATGGCATAATATTTGTATGAAAAAAAAAATAAAAATGGAAATTAAAAAAAAAAAGTATACATGACCTCGTCTCCAAGGGTCTTATACAACATTTGTTTTAGCACTTTCTACCCATCTCTTATAGTTTCATGGGAACCCGTGAGAGTTACATCAGGATGACTGCTTAAATTTCTCCAATGACTTTTTTGCAGGTCATTATACACAGTTCTTCATAAATGTCGCACACTCGCCAACCTCGCTTCGCTCGGTTAGCTCCTGTGACTCCATAGCATATTTTTTGTATGAAAAAAACGTAAAATTTCGGAATTTAAAAAAAAAAAAAAAATTTTTGCTAATCGCCAAGGGTCCTCTACAACAAAATGTTCTAGAGTTTTTTGATATCTTTTGTGGTTTCCGAGGAACCCATCAACTTTACACCACCACGACTACTCACCGACATAAAAAAAATTTTGGGATACACAAAAGCAAGAATCTTTACTATATTGAAATTTCGCGACTTGCGGTCTTTCCGTTTGGCCACAGCAGTTTATTCAAATTTTTGTTCGAAAAAAAGAAAAAAAAAATGGAATTTAAAAAAAAAAAAAAAAAAATTCCTCGTCGCCAAGGATCCTCCATATGATGGTGTTGAAATTTTTTTCCCATCTCTTTTGGTTCCCTGGGAACCCATCGGCGTTTCATCAGATTGACTACTTAAATGTCATTGATGACTCTTTTGGGGGTCAACAGACCCAAATCTTCACAATTATCGCAAATTCGCAATCCTCGCTTGGCCAGTTTCGATTTTCGCGAAATTTGTATGAAAAAAAAAAAAAAACGCGGAATTTAAAAAAAAAAATATGACGTCACCCCTTCTCCCAGGGTCCTTTATGACATTTGCTTGAGCACCCCCCGACTACCTCTTACGGTTCTCTGGGAACCCCTCGACGTTACATCAAAATGACGCTTCAGCCCCCCTCGATGACCTTTGTCGTATTAACCAAGACGAAGTCTATACAAAATTTGCAATTTGGCAAGTTGTGCTCTTTTCGTTTGACCCACAAAGTTTTTTAAAAATTTCCATACAAAAAAACAAAAGAATTTTGGAATTAAAAAAAAAAAACATGACGTCACCTCGTCTCCGAGGGTCCTCTACAAAGTTTGTTTGAGCACCCCCCCTCCAACTATTACCGTTTCCCTGGAACCGTCACCGACTTTTTTCCCTGATGGAAAGTCCAGAATATCGGATTTTTCCCATAGGTTTGAGCACCATACCTATACGATCCGATACTCACCCTACCCCCAACTATTACAGTTTTGGCCCTACATTTCTGTCAGTCAGTCAGTGGTAGCTTAGAGCTTTATATATATAAACTAGTTGTTTCGTACTGCACGGCCCACGAGTGGACCGTGGGGATTGTCGTGAGCGTGGTCTGCTTTGTGTCTGTTGTACTTTAAAAAAATCCCTATCGATATTTATTTTAAATTGGGATCAAAATCGTTGGCTAAAACTCAATAAAAACATCTAGTCAAAGTTATTAAAATGCTAATATTTAAATGTTTAAAATAATAAATATATTTGATTCTAAACCTCGATAATAAATCCCTGTCGAAATTTTAATTACATTTGGAATCAAATTCGTAAATTACAACTTTATAAAATATTTCAATGGAAAACTCATTAAAAATCAAAAACTACAGTGAGGATTGTCGTGAGCGTGTTCTGCTTTGTGTACTCATAGATTGTACTTAAAAAAAAAAATCCTATATATATTGTTGTACTTTCCAAACAATCCCTGTCGAATATCAATGTATCGATAAAATATCCCAATTAATATTTCTTATAAGTTGTTTCATGGGGACCCGTCAGCGTCACACCAGAATGACTACTTAAATTGTATTATTAACTTTATTGCAGGTCACTATACTCAGTTCCTCCTAAATGTAGCTCCATGGCATAATTTTTGTATGTTGAATTTTTAAAAAATTTGGAAAAAAAAAAAAAAAAAGTTTACATCTCCTCGTCTCCAAGGGTCCTCTACAACATTAGTTTAAGCACTTCCTACCCATCTCTTATATTTTCATGGGAACCCGTGAGCGTTACATCAGGATGACTACTTAAATTTCTCCAATATCTTTTTTGTAGGTTGCTATACTCAGTTTTTCATAAATGTCGCACACTCGCCAACCTCGCTTCGCTCAGTTAGCTCCTGTAGCTCCATGGCCTAATTTTTATATGGAGAATTTTTAAAAAGTGGAAAAAAAAAAAAAAAGTTTACATCACCTCGTCTCCAAGGGTGCTCTAAAACATTAGTTCCGGCACCCACCACCTATCTCTTATAGTTTCATGGGAACCCGTCAGCGTTACATCAGAATGACTACTTAAATTTCTCCGATATCTTTTTTGCAGGTTACTATACTCAGTTCTTCATAAATGTCGCACACTCGCCAACCTCGCTTCGCTCGGTTAGCTCCTGTAGCTCCATGGCTTAATTTTTGTATGGAGAATTTTAAAAATATTGGAATTAAAAAAAAAAAAGTTTACATCAACTCGTCTCCAAGGGTCCTCTACAACATTAGTTTTGGCACTTCATACCCATCTCTTATAGTTTCATAGGAACCCGTGAGCGTTACATCAGGATGACTACTAAAATTTCTGCAATCACTTTTTTGCGGGTCACTATACTCAGTTCTTTATAACTATCGCACACTTGCCAACCTCGCTGCGCTCGGTTAGCTCCAGTAGCTCCATGGCCTAATTTTTGTATGGAGAATTTTTAAAGTGGAAAATTTAAAAAAAAAGTTTACATCACCTCGTCTCCAAGGGTCCTCTACAACATTAGTTTAGACACCCACCACCCATCTCTTATAGTTTCATGGGAACCCGTCAGCGTTACATCAGAATGACTACTTAAATTTCTCCAATATCTTTTTTGCAGGTTACTATACTCAGTTCTTCATAAATGACGCACACTCGCCAACCTCGCTGCGCTCGGTTAGCTCCTGTAGCTCCATGGCCGAATTTTTGTATGAAAAAAAAAAAACTTTGGAAATTAAAAAAAAAAAGTTTACATCACCTCGTCTCCAAGGGTCCTCTACAACATTAGTTTAGACACCCACCACCCATCTCTTATAGTTTCATGGGAACCTGTCAACGTTACATCAGAATGACTACTTAAATTTCTCCAATATCTTTTTTGCAGGTTACTATACTCAGTTCTTCATAAATGTCGCACACTCGCCAACCTCGCTGCGCTCGGTTAGCTTCTGTAGCTCCATGGCCGAATTTTTGTATGAAAAAAAAAAAACCTTGGAAATTAAAAAAAAAAAGTTTACATCACCTCGTCTCCAAGGGTCCTCAACAACATTAGTTCCGGCACCCACCACCTATCTCTTACGGTTAACTCGGAACCCGTCAGCGATTCATCAGAATGATGATTCATTACCCCTTAGTGACCTTCCTAGGATAAAAAATGATGAAAGCTTTACAAATATCGTAATTTTAAAAGTAGCAATCTTTTCGTTTGGCTACAACAGTTTTTTTTTAAAAATGTATGAAAAAAAAAAACAAAAATTGGAAATTAAAAAAAAAAAAAAACTTTTCCTCGTCTCCACACGTTTCCTACACGTAGTTAAAATTAGCACGACTTGCCATTCCTGGTTGCCTCGGAACCCCTCATCGTTACATGAGGATGTCTACCTAAAAATCATTTAAGACATTTTGTGATATGGGGTGACCCACGTGACTACAACCAGCCAAAAATGGGCATTCTGGGTATGCTCGAAGTATGCTCTGTGAGTGCTCAAAGTCGGCCGCGAATGCAAAAAAAAAAAAAAATGGGAATTTAAAAAAAAAAAAGTCACCACACCTCGTCTCCAGAAGCCCTCTCCAAAATTGGGTTCTAGCGTTTTTCGCCATCTCTTATGGTTTCCTGGGAACCCGTCAGCGTCACATCAGGTTTACTTTTAAAATTTCATTGATGACACTTTTGCTGTTCATCAGCCCCCAGTGTATGCAACCATGCCAAATTTGCAGTTGTCACTTGGCAGGTTTCGCTTCTACGAGCCTCCAAAGTACGTGTTTCGACTTTTGTATGAAAAAAAAAAAAAATCGCGGAATTTAAAAAAAAAAAAGTGACGTCACCCCCTCTCCCAGGGTCCTTTATGACATTTGCTTGAGCACCCCCCGACTACCTCTTACGGTTCTCCGGGAACCCCTGGACGTTACATCAAAATGACGCTTCAGCCCCCCTCGATGACCTTTCTCGTAATAAACAGGACGAAATCTATACAAAAATCGTAATTTGGCAAGTTGTGCTCTTTTCGTTTGACCCACAAAGTTTTTCAAAAATTTCCATACAAAAAAACAAAAGAATTTTGGAATTTAAAAAAAAAACCATGACGTCACCTCGTCTCCGAGGGTCCTCTACAAAGTTTGTTCGAGCACCCCCCCTCCAACTATTACCGTTTCCCCGGAACCGTCACCGACTTTTTTCCCTGATGGAAAGTCCAGAATGTCGGATTTTTCCCATAGGTTTGAGCACCATACCTATACGATCCGATCATCACCCAACCCCCAACTATTACAGTTTTGGCCCTGTATTTCTGTCAGTGAGTGGTAATTAGAGCTTTATATAATATAACTAGTTGTTTCGTACTGCACGGCCCACGAGTGGACCGTGGGGATTGTCGTGAGCGTGGTCTGCTTTGTGTCTGTTGTACTTTAAAAAAATCCCTATCGATATTTATTTTAAATTGGGATCAAAATCGTTGGCTAAAACTCAATAAAAAAATCTAGTCAAAGTTATTAAAATACTAATATTTAAATGTTTAAAATAAAATATATTTGATTCTAAACCTCGATAATAAATCCCTGTCGAAATTTTAATTACATTTGGAATCAAATTCGTAAATTACAACTTGATAAAATATTTCAATGGAAAACTCATTAAAATCAAAAACTACAGTGAGGATTGTCGTGAGCGTGGTCTGCTTTGTGTCTGTTGTACTTTAAAAAAATCCCTATCGATATTTATTTTAAATTGGGATCAAAATCGTTGGCTAAAACTCAATAAAAAAATCTAGTCAAAGTTATTAAAGTACTAATATTTAAATGTTTAAAATAAAATATATTTGATTCTAAACCTCGATAATAAATCCCTGTCGAAATTTTAATTACATTTGGAATCATATTCGTAAATTACAACTTGATAAAATATTTCAATGGAAAACTCATTAAAATCAAAAACTACAGTGAGGATTGTCGTGAGCGTGGTCTGCTTTGTGTCTGTTGTACTTTAAAAAAATCCCTATCGATATTTATTTTAAATTGGGATCAAAATCGTTGGCTAAAACTCAATAAAAAAATCTAGTCAAAGTTATTAAAATACTAATATTTAAATGTTTAAAATAAAATATATTTGATTCTAAACCTCGATAATAAATCCCTGTCGAAATTTTAATTACATTTGGAATCAAATTCGTAAATTACAACTTGATAAAATATTTCAATGGAAAACTCATTAAAATCAAAAACTACAGTGAGGATTGTCGTGAGCGTGGTCTGGTTTGTGTACTCATAGATTGTACTTTAAAAAAAAAACCTATATATATTGTTGTCAATGTCAAACAATCCCTGTCGAATATCAATGTATCGATAAAATATCCCAATTAATATTTCTTATAAGTTGTTACATGGGGACCCGTCAGCGTCACACCAGAATGACTACTTAAATTGTATTATTAACTTTATTGCAGGTCACTATACTCAGTTCCTCCTAAATGTCGCACACTCGCCAACCTCGCTTCGCTCGGTTAGCTCCTGTAGCTCCATGGCATAATTTTTTTATGGAGAATTTTTAAAAAGTTGAAAATTAAAAAAAAAAAGTTTACATCTCCTCGTCTCCAAGGGTCCTCTACAACATTAGTTTAAGCACTTCCTACCCATCTCTTATAGTTTAATGGGAACCCGTGAGCGTTACATCAGGATGACTACTTAAATTTCTCCAATATCTTTTTTGCAGGTTACTATACTCAGTTTTTCATAAATGTCGCACACTCGCCAACCTAGCTTCGCTCGGTTAGCTCCTGTACCTCCATGGCATAATTTTTGTATGAAGAATTTAAAAAAAGTTTGAAATTAAAAAAAAAAGTTTTCATCACCTCGTCTCCAAGGGTCCTCTACAACATTAGTTTAAGCACTTCCTATCCATCTCTTATAGTTTCATGGGAACCCGTCAGCGTTACATCAGAATAATTACTTAAATTTCTCGAATGACTTTATTGCAGGTAACTATACTCAGTTCTTCATAAATGTGGCACACTCGCCAACCTCGCTTCGCTCGGTTAGCTCCTGTAGCTCCATGGCATATTTTTTGTATGAAAAAAAAAAAAACATTGGAAATTAAAAAAAAAAGTTTACAACACCTCGTCTCCCAGGGTCCTCTACAACATTAGTTTAAGCACTTCCTACCCATCTCTTATAGTTTCATGGGAACCCGTGAGCGTTACTTCAGGATGACTACTTAAATTTCTCCAATATCTTTTTTGCAGGTTACAATTCTCAGTTCTTCATAAATGTCGCACACTCGCCAACCTCGCTGCGCTCGGTTAGCTCCTGTAGCTCCATGGCCTGATTTTTGTATGGATAATTTTTAAACCGTGGAAAATTTAAAAAAAAAGTTTACATCACCTCGTCTCCAAGGGTCCTCTACAACATTAGTTCCGGCACCCACCACCTATCTCCTATAGTTTCATGGGAACCCGTCAGCGTTACGTCAGAATGATTACTTAAATTTCTCCAATATCTTTTTTGCAGGTTACTATACTCAGTTCTTCATAAATGTCGCACACTCGCCAACCTCGCTTCGCTCGGTTAGCTCCTGTAGCTCCATGGCATATTTTTTGTATGAAAAAAAAAAAAACATTGGAAATTTAAAAAAAAAAGTTTACAACCCCTCGTCTCCCAGGGTCCTCTACAACATTAGTTTAAGCACTTCCTACCCATCTCTTATAGTTTCATGGGAACCCGTCAGCGTTACGTCAGAATGATTACTTAAATTTCTCCAATATCTTTTTTGCAGGTTACTATACTCAGTTCTTCATAAATGTCGCACACTCGCCAACCTCGCTTCGCTCGGTTAGCTCCTGTAGCTCCATGGCCTAACTTTTGTATTAAGAATTTAAAAATAAAATAGAAATTAAAAAAAAAAAGTTTACGTCTCCTCGTCTCCAAGGGTCCTCTACAACATTAGTTTAAGCACTTCCTACCCATCTCTTATAGTTACATGGGAACCCGTGAGCGTTACATCAGGATGACTACTAAAATTTATCCAATGATTTTTTTGCAGGTCACTATACTCAGTTCTTCATAAATGTCGCACACTCGCCAACCTCGCTTCGCTCGGTTAGCTCCTGTAGCTCCATGGCCTAATTTTTGTATGAAAAAAAAAAATCTAGTAAAAAAAAAAAAAAAAGTTTACAAGACCTCATCTCCAAGGGTCTTATACAACATTAGTTTAAGCACTTCCTACCCATCTCTTATAGTTTCATGGGAACCCGTGATCGCTACATCAGGATGACTACTAAAATTTATCCAATTAATTTTTTGCAGGTCACTATTATCAGTTCTTCATAAATATCGCACACTCGCCAACCTCGCTTCGCTCGGTTAGCTCCTGTAGCTCCATGGCATAATTTTTGTATGAAAAAAAAAAAAAAAATGGAAAAGAAAAAAAAAAAGTATACATGACCTCGTCTCCAAGGGTCTTATACAACATTTGTTTTAGCACTTTCTACCCATCTCTTATAGTTTCATGGGAACCCGTGAGCGTTACATCAGGATGACTGCTTAAATTTCTCCAATGACTTTTTTGCAGGTCATTATACACAGTTCTTCATAAATGTCGCACACTCGCCAACCTCGCTTCGCTCGGTTAGCTCCTGTGACTCCATAGCATATTTTTTGTATGAAAAAAACGTAAAATTTCGGAATTAAAAAAAAAAAAAAAAATTTTTGCTAATCGCCAAGGGTCCTCTACAACAAAATGTTCTAGAGTTTTTTGATATCTTTTGTGGTTTCCGAGGAACCCATCAACTTTACACCACCACGACTACTCACCGACATAAAAAAAATTTTGGGATACACAAAAGCAAGAATCTTTACTATATTGAAATTTCGCGACTTGCGGTCTTTCCGTTTGGCCACAGCAGTTTATTCAAATTTTTGTTCGAAAAAAAGAAAAAAAAAATGGAATTTAAAAAAAAAAAAGAAAAATTTCCTCGTCGCCAAGGGTCCTCCATATGATGGTGTTGAAATTTTTTTCCCATCTCTTTTGGTTCCCTGGGAACCCATCGGCGTTTCATGAGATTGACTACTTGAATGTTATTGATGACTCTTTTGGGGGTCAATAGACCCAAATCTTCACAATTATCGCAAATTCGCAATCCTCGCTTGGCCAGTTTCGATTTTCGCGAAATTTGTATGAAAAAAAAAAAAAAACGCGGAATTTAAAAAAAAAAATATGACGTCACCCCTTCTCCCAGGGTCCTTTATGACATTTGCTTGAGCACCCCCCGACTACCTCTTACGGTTTTCTGGGAACCCCTCGACGTTACATCAAAATGACGCTTCAGCCCCCCTCGATGACCTTCGTCGTATTAATCAGGACGAAGTCTATACAAAAATCGCTATTAAGCAAGTTATGCTCTTTTCGTTTGACCCACAAAGTTTTTCAAAAATTTCCATACAAAAAAACAAAAGAATTTTGGAATTTAAAAAAAAAATCATGACGTCACCTCGTCTCCGGGGGTCCTCTACAAAGTTTGTTTGAACACCCCCACTCCAACTATTACCGTTTCCCCGGAACCCTCACCGACTTTTTTCCCTGATGGAAAGTCTTGGTTTTCGGATTTTTCCCATTGGTTTGAGCACCATACCTATACGATCCGACACTCACTCGACCCCCAACTATTACAGTTTTGGCCCTACATTTCTGTCAGTCAGTGAGTGGTAGCTTAGAGCTTTATATATATAAACTAGTTGTTTCGTACTGCACGGCCCACGAGTGGACCGTGGGGATTGTCGTGAGCGTGGTCTGCTTTGTGTCTGTTGTACTTTAAAAAAATCCCTATCGAAATCTCTAGTGAGATTGGTACCAAAATCTTTAGCTAAAACTGTATAAAATATTATATTCAAAGTGATAAATATAGTAAAATTGAAATGTATAAAATAAAATATGTTTGATCCTAAACCTTGATAACAAATCCTTGTCGAAATCTTAATTACATTTGGAATCAAATTGGTAAATTACAACTTGATAAAATATTTCAATGGAAAACTCATTAAAAATCAAAAACTACAGTGAGGATTGTCGTGAGCGTGGTCTGCTTTGTGTACTCGTAGGTTGTACTTAAAAAAACAACCCTATTGATAATTATTTTTTAATTGGGATCAAAATCGTTAGCTAAAACTCAATAAAACAATCTAGTCAAAGTTTTTGAAAGGCTGAAATTTAAATGTTTAAAATAAAATATGTTTGATCCTAACCCTCGATAAGAAATCCCTGTCGAAATCTTAATTGAATTTGGGATCAAAATCGTCAATTACCACTTGATAAAATATTGCAATCGATAAGTCAATAAAAAACTTAAAACGTACAGTTGTGATTGCCGTGAGCGCGGTATGCTTTGTATATATTGTTGTACTTTACAAAAAATCCCTGTCGAAAATCAATGTATCGATAAAATATCCCTATTAATATTTCTTATAAGTTGTTACATGGGAACCCGTCAGCGTCATACCAGAATGACTACTTAAATTTTATCATTAACTTTATTGGAGGTCACTATACTCAGTTCCTCCTAAATGTCGCACACTCGCCAACCTCGCTTCGCTCGGTTAGCTCCTGTGGCTCCATAGTATAATTTTTGTATGAAAAAATAGAAAAAGGGGTAACAATTTAAAATAAAGTTAACATTACCTCGTCTCCAAGAGTCCTCTACAACATTAGTTTAAGCACCCCCCACCTATCTGTTATAGTTTCATTGGAACCCGTTAGCGTTAAATCAGAATGACTACTTAAATTTCTCCAATAACTTTTTTGCAGGTCATACTCAGTTCTTCATAAATGTCGCACACTCGCCAACCTCGCTTCGCTCGGTTAGCTCCTGTAGCTCCATGGCATAACTTTTGTATGAAAAAAAATATCTTGGAAATTAAAAAAAAAGTTTACATGACCTCATCTCCAAGGGTCTTATACAACATTAGTTTAAGCACTTCCTACCCATCTCTTATAGTTTCATGAGAACCCGTGAGCGTTACATCAGGATGACTACTTAAATTTCTCCAATATCTTTTTTGCTGGTTACAATTCTCAGTTCTTCATAAATGTCGCACACTCGCCAACCTCGCTTCGCTCGGTTAGCTCCTGTAGCTCCATGGCCTAATTTTTGTATGAAAAAAAAATAATCTTGAAAATAAAAAAAAAAAAGTTTACAAGACCTCATCTCCAAGGGTCTTATACAACATTAGTTTAAGCACTTTCTACCCATCTCTTATAGTTTCATGGGAACCCGTGATCGTTACATCAGGATGACTACTAAAATTTATCCAATTAATTTTTTGCAGGTCACTATAATCAGTTCTTCATAAATGTCGCACACTCGCTAACCTCGCTTCGCTCGGTTAGCTCCTGTAGCTCCATGGCATAATTTTTATATGAAAAAAAAAAAAAAATGGAAATTAAAAAAAAAAAGTATACATGACCTCGTCTCCAAGGGTCTTATACAACATTTGTTTTAGCACTTTCTACCCATCTCTTATAGTTTCATGGGAACCCGTGAGCGTTACATCAGGATGACTGCTTAAATTTCTCCAATGACTTTTTTGCAGGTCATTATACACAGTTCTTCATAAATGTCGCACACTCGCCAACCTCGCTTCGCTCGGTTAGCTCCTGTGACTCCATAGCATATTTTTTGTATGAAAAAAACGTAAAATTTCGGAATTTAAAAAAAAAAAAAAAAAATTTTGCAAATTGCCAAGGCTCCTCTACAAAAAAATGTTCTAGGGTTTTTTGATAGCTTTTGTGGTTTCCGAGGAACCCATCACTTTACACCACCACGACTACTCAACGACAAAAAAAAAATTTTGGGATACACAAAAGCAAGAATCTTTACTATATTGAAATTTCGCGACTTGCGGTCTTTTCGTTTGGCCACAGCAGTTTATTCAAATTTTTGTTCGAAAAACAGAAAAAAAAAATGGAATTTAAAAAAAAAAATAAAAAATTTCCTCGTCGCCAAGGGTCCTCCATATGATGGTGTTGAAATTTTTTTCCCATCTCTTTTGGTTCCCTGGGAACCCATCGGCGTTTCATGAGATTGACTACTTAAATGACATCGATGACTCTTTTCGCGGTCAACAGAGCGAAATCTTCGCAATTATCGCAAATCCGCAATCCTGGCTTGGCCAGTTTCGATTTTCGCGAAATTTGTATGAAAAAAAAAAAAAAACGCGGAATTAAAAAAAAAAAATGTGACGTCACCTCCTCTCCCAGGGTCCTTTATGACATTTGCTTGAGCACCCCCCGACTACCTCTTACGGTTATCCGGGAACCCTTCGACGTTACCTCAAAATGACGCTTCAGCCCCCCTCGATGACCTTCCTCGTAATAAACAGGACGAAATCTATACAAAAATCGCAATTATGCAAGTTGCGCTCCTTTCGTTTGACCCCCACAGTTTTTCAAAAGTTTCCATACAAAAAAACAAAAGAATTTTGGAATTTAAAAAAAAAACCATGACGTCACCTCGTCTCCGAGGGTCCTCTATAAAGTTTGTTTGAGCACACCCCCTCCAACTATTACCGTTTCCCCGGAACCATCACCGACTTTTTTCCCTGATGGAAAGTCCAGAATATCGGATTTTTCCCATAGGTTTGAGCACCATACCTATACGATCCGACCGTCACCCAACCCCCAACTATTACAGTTTTGGCCCTACATTTCTGTCAGTCAGTGAGTGGTAGCTTAGAGCTTTATATATATAAACTAGTTGTTTCGTACTGCACGGCCCACGAGTGGACCGTGGGGATTGTCGTGAGCGTGGTCTGCTTTGTGTCTGTTGTACTTAAAAAAAATCCCTATCGAAATCTCTAGTGAGATTGGTACCAAAATCGTTTGCTAAAAGTCAATGAAACAATCTAGTCAAAGTTATTAAAATACTAAAATTTAAATGTCTAAAATAAAATATGTTTGATCCTAAACCTCGATAACAAATTCCTGTCGAAACCTTAATTGAATTTGGGATCAAAATCGTCCATTTCCACCTGATAAAATATTGCAATCGATAACTCAATAATATAAGTTCTTCAGAAAAGAAACTCCATGGCATATTTTTTATATGAAGAATTAAAAAAAAGTTAAAAATTAAAAAAAAAAGTTTACATCTCCTCGCCTCCAAGGGTCCTCTAGAACATTAGTTTAAGCACTTCCTACCCATCTCTTATAGTTTCATGGGAACCCGTCAGCGTTACATCAGGATGAATACTTAAATTTCTCCAATTACTTTTTTGCAGGTTACTATACTCAGTTCTTTATAAATGTCGCACACTCGCCAACCTCGCTTCGCTCGGTTAGCTCCTGTAGCTCCATTGCATAATTTTTGTATAAAAAAATTCAAAAAAGTAGGAAATTTAAAAAAAAAAGTTTTCATCACCTCGTCTCCAAGGGTCCTCTACAACATTAGTTAAGACACCCACCACCCATCTCTTATAGTTTCATGGGAACCCGTCAGCGTTACATCAGAATGACTACTTAAATTTCTCCAATATCTTTTTTGCAGGTTACTATACTCAGTTCTTCATAAATGTCGCACACTCGCCAACCTCGCTGCGCTCGGTTAGCTCCTGTAGCTCCATGGCCGAATTTTTGTATAGAGAATTTTTAAAAAGTGGAAAATTAAAAAAAAAAGTTTACATCTCCTCGCCTCCAAGGGTCTTCTAGAACATTAGTTTAAGCACTTCCTACCCATCTCTTATAGTTTCATGGGAACCCGTCAGCGTTACATCAGGATGACTACTTAAATTTCTCCAATTACTTTTTTGCAGGTTACTATACTCAGTTCTTTATAAATGTCGCACACTCGCCAACCTCGCTTCGCTCGGTTAGCTCCTGTAGCTCCATTGCATAATTTTTGTATAAAAAAATTCAAAAAAGTAGGAAATTAAAAAAAAAAAGTTTTCATCACCTCGTCTCCAAGGGTCCTCTACAACATTAGTTAAGACACCCACCACCCATCTCTTATAGTTTCATGGGGACCCGTCAGCGTTACATCAGGATGACAACTTAAATTTCTCCAATATCTTTTTTGCAGGTTACTATACTCAGTTCTTCATAAATGTCGCACACTCGCCAACCTCGCTGCGCTCAGTTAGCTCCTGTAGCTCCATGGCCCAATTATTGTATGGAGAATTTTTAAAAAGTGGAAAATTAAAAAAAAAAGTTTACATCACCTCGTCTCCAAGGGTCCTCTACAACATTAGTTTCGGCTCTTACCACGTATCTCTTATAGTTTAATGGGAACCCGTCAGCGTTACATCAGGATGACTACTAAAATTTCTACAATGAATTTTTTGCAGGTCACTTTACTCAGTTCTTTATAAATGTCGCACACTCGCCAACCTCGCTTCGCTCGGTTAGCTCCTGTAGCTCCATTGCATAATTTTTGTATAAAAAAATTCAAAAAAGTAGAAAATTAAAAAAAAAAAGTTTTCATCACCTCGTCTCCAAGGGTCCTCTACAACATTAGTTAAGACACCCACCACCCATCTCTTATAGTTTCATGGGAACCCGTCAGCGTTACATCAGAATGACTACTTAAATTTCTCCAATATCTTTTTTGCAGGTTACTATACTCAGTTCTTCATAAATGTCGCACACTCGCCAACCTCGCTGCGCTCGGTTAGCTCCTGTAGCTCCATGGCCGAATTTTTGTATAGAGAATTTTTAAAAAGTGGAAAATTAAAAAAAAAAGTTTACATCTCCTCGCCTCCAAGGGTCCTCTAGAACATTAGTTTAAGCACTTCCTACCCATCTCTTATAGTTTCATGGGAACCCGTCAGCGTTACACCAGGATGACTACTTAAATTTCTCCAATTACTTTTTTGCAGGTTACTATACTCAGTTTTTCATAAATTGCGCACACTCGCCAACCTCGCTTCGCTCGGTTAGCTCCTGTAGCTCCAAAGCCTAATTTTTGTATGGAGAATTTTAAAAATGTTGGAAATTAAAAAAAAAAAGTTTACATCACCTCGTCTCCAAAGGTCCTCTAAAACATTAGTTCCGGCACCCACTACCTATCTCTTATAGTTTCATGGGAACCCGTCAGCGTTACATCAAGATGACTACTAAAATTTCTACAATGAATTTTTCGCAGGTCACTTTACTCAGTTCTTTATAAATGTCGCACACTCGCCAACCTCGCTTCGCTCGGTTAGCTCCTGTAGCTCCATGGCTTAATTTTTGTATGGAGAATTTTAAAAATATTGGAATTAAAAAAAAAAAAGTTTACATCAACTCGTCTCCAAGGGTCCTCTACAACATTAGTTTTGGCACCCACCACCCATCTCTTATAGTTTAATGGGAACCCATCAGCGTTACACCAGGATGACTACTTAAATTTCTCCAATATCTTTTTTGCAGGTTACTATACTCAGTTCTTCATAAATGTCGCACACTCGCCAACCTCACTTCGCTCGGTTAGCTCCTGTAGCTCCATGGCCTAATTTTTGTATGGAGAATTTTAAAAATGTTGAAAATTAAAAAAAAAAAGTTTACGTCTCCCCGTCTCCAAGGGTCCTCTACAATATTAGTTTCGGCACTCACCACCTATCTCTTATAGTTTAATGAGAACCCGTCAGCGTTACATCAGGATGACTACTAAAATTTCTACAATTAATTTTTCGCAGGTCACTTTACTCAGTTCTTTATAAATATCGCACACTCGCCAACCTCGCTTTGCTCGGTTAGCTCCTGTAGCTCCATGGCTTAATTTTTGTATGGAGAATTTTAAAAATATTGAAATTAAAAAAAAAAAAGTTTACATCAACTCGTCTCCAAGGGTCCTCTACAACATTAGTTTTGGCACCCACCACTCATCTCTTATAGTTTCATGGGAACCCATCAGCGTTACATCAGAATGACTACTTAAATCTCTGTAATATCTTTTTTGCAGGTTACTATACTCAGTTCTTCATAAATGTCGCACACTCGCCAACCTCGCTGCGCTCGGTTAGCTCCTGTAGCTCCATGGCCGAATTTTTGTATGAAAAAAAAAAACCTTGGAAATTAAAAAAAAAAAGATGACATCACCTCGTCTCCAAAGGTCCTCTACAACATTAGTTCCGGCACCCACCACCTATCTCTTACGGTTAACTCGGAACCCGTCAGCGATTCATCAGAATGATGATTCATTACCCTTTAGTGACCTTCCTAGGATAAAAAATGATGAAAGCTTTGCAAATATCGTAATTTTGAAAGTAGCAATCTTTTCATTTGGCTGCTACAGTTTTTTTTTTTAAATGTATGAAAAAAAAATGAAAAAATCGGAAATTAAAAAAAAAAAAAAACTTTTACTCGTCTCCGAGGGTTTCCTATATGGGGTTGCAAGGCACCTTATGCACCTCTTCTGGTGACCTGGGAACCTCTCAGCGTTACATCATGACGACTACCCAAAAATCATTGAAGACATGTTTCCACATGGGGTGACCCCCGTGACTACAACCAGCCAAAAATGGGCATTCTGGGTATGCTCCAAGTATGCTCTACGAGTGCTCAAAGTCGGCCGCGAATGCAAAAAAAAAAAAAATGGGAATTAAAAAAAAAAAAAGTCACCACACCTCGTCTCCTGAAGCCCTCTCCAAAATTGGGTTCTAGCGTTTTTCACCATCTCTTATGGTTTCCTGGGAACCCGTCAGCGTCACATCAGGTTCACTTTTAAAATTTCATTGATGACACTTTTGGTGTTCATCAGCCCCAAGTGTATGCAACCATGCCAAATTTGCAGTTGTCACTTTGCAGGTTTCGCTTCTACGAGCCTCCAAAGTACGTGTTTCGACTTTTGTATGAAAAAAAAAAAAAATCGCGGAATTTAAAAAAAAAAATGTGACGTCACCCCCTCTCCCAGGGTCCTTTATGACATTTGCTTGAGCACCCCCCGACTACCTCTTACGGTTCTCCGGGAACCCCTCGACGTTACATCAAAATGACGCTTCAGCCCCCCTCGATGACCTTCCTTGTAATAAACAGGACGAAATCTATACAAAAATCACGATTTGGCAAGTTGCGCTCTTTTCGTTTGACCCACAAAGTTTTTCAAAAATTTCCATACAAAAAAACAAAAGAATTTTGGAATTAAAAAAAAAAATCATGACGTCACCTCGTCTCCGAAGGTCCTCTACAAAGTTTGTTCGAGCACGCCCCCTCCAACTATTACCGTTTCCCCGGAACCGTCACCGACTTTTTTCCCTGATGGAAAGTCTAGAATGTCGGATTTTTCCCATAGGTTTGAGCACCATACCTATACGATCCGACCATCACCCAACCCCCAACTATTACAGTTTTGGCCCTGTATTTCTGTCAGTGAGTGGTAGCTACCAGCTTTATATATATAAATAACTAGTTGTTTCGTACTGCACGGCCCACGAGTGGACCGTGGGGATTGTCGCGAGCGTGGTCTGCTTTGTGTCTGTTGTACTTAAAAAAAATCCCTATCGATATTTATTTTAAATTGGGATCAAAATCGTTGGCTAAAACTCGATAAAAAAATCTAGTCAAAGTTGTTAAAATACTAATATTTAAATGTTTAAAATAAAATATGTTTGATCCTAAACCTCGATAATAAATCCTTGTCGAAATCTTAATTACATTTGGAATCAAATTCGTAAATTACAACTTGATAAAATATTTCAATGGAAAATTCATTAAAAATCAAAAACTACAATGAGGATTGTCGTGAGCGAGGTCTGCTTTGTATACTCGTAGGTTGTACTTTAAAAAAAAATCCTATTGATAATTATTTTTTAATTGGGATCAAAATCGTTAGCTAAAACTCAATAAAACAATCAAGTCAAAGTTATTAAAATACTAAAATTTAAATGTCTAAAATAAAATATGTTTGATCCTGAAGCTCGATAACAAATTCCTGTCGAAACCTTAATTGAATTTGGGATCAAAAAGAAAAGAAACTCCATGGCATATTTTTTATATGAAGAATTTAAAAAAAGTTAAAAATTAAAAAAAAAAAGTTTACATCTCCTCGCCTCCAAGGGTCCTCTAGAACATTAGTTTAAGCACTTCCTACCCATCTCTTATAGTTTCATGGGAACCCGTGAGCGTTACATCAGGATGACTACTTAAATTTCTCCAATATCTTTTTTGTAGGTTGCTATACTCAGTTTTTCATAAATGTCGCACACTCGCCAACCTCGCTTCGCTCGGTTAGCTCCTGTAGCTCCATGGCCTAATTTTTGTATGGAGAATTTTTAAAAAGTGTAAAATTAAAAAAAAAAGTTTACCTCACCTCGTCTCCAAGGGTCCTCTAAAACATTAGTTCCGGCACCCACCACCTATCTCTTATAGTTTCATGGGAACCCGTGAGCGTTACATCAGAATGACTACTTAAATTTTTCCAATATCTTTTTTGCAGGTTACTATACTCAGTTCTTCATAAATGTCGCACACTCGCCAACCTCGCTGCGCTCGGTTAGCTCCTGTAGCTCCATGGTCGAATTTTTGTATAGAGAATTTTTAAAAAGTGGAAAATTAAAAAAAAAAGTTTACATCTCCTCGCCTCCAAGGGTCCTCTAGAACATTAGTTTAAGCACTTCCTACCCATCTCTTATAGTTTCATGGGAACCCGTCAGCGTTACATCAGGATGACTACTTAAATTTCTCCAATTACTTTTTTGCAGGTTACTATACTCAGTTCTTTATAAATGTCGCACACTCGCCAACCTCGCTTCGCTCGGTTAGCTCCTGTAGCTCCATTGCATAATTTTTGTATAAAAAAATTCAAAAAAGTAGGAAATAAAAAAAAAAAAGTTTTCATCACCTCGTCTCCAAGGGTCCTCTACAACATTAGTTAAGACACCCACCACCCATCTCTTATAGTTTCATGGGAACCCGTCAGCGTTACATCAGAATGACTACTTAAATTTCTCCAATATCTTTTTTGCAGGTTACTATACTCAGTTCTTCATAAATGTCGCACACTCGCCAACCTCGCTGCGCTCGGTTAGCTCCTGTAGCTCCATGGTCGAATTTTTGTATAGAGAATTTTTAAAAAGTGGAAAATTAAAAAAAAAAGTTTACATCTCCTCGCCTCCAAGGGTCCTCTAGAACATTAGTTTAAGCACTTCCTACCCATCTCTTATAGTTTCATGGGAACCCGTCAGCGTTACATCAGGATGACTACTTAAATTTCTCCAATTACTTTTTGCAGGTTACTATACTCAGTTTTTCATAAATTGCGCACACTCGCCAACCTCGCTTCGCTCGGTTAGCTCCTGAAGCTCCAAGGCCTAATTTTTGTATGGAGAATTTTAAAAATGTTGGAAATTAAAAAAAAAAAGTTTACATCACCTCGTCTCCAAGGGTCCTCTACAACATTAATTCCGGCACCCACCACCTATCTCTTATAGTTTCATGGGAACCCGTCAGTGTTACATCAGAATGACTACTTAAATTTCTCCAATATATTTTTTGCAGGTTACTATACTCAGTTCTTCATAAATGTCGCACACTCGCCAACCTCGCTTCGCTCGGTTAGCTCCTGTAGCTCCATGGCTTAATTTTTGTATGGAGAATTTTAAAAATATTGGAATTAAAAAAAAAAAAGTTTACATCAACTCGTCTCCAAGGGTCCTCTACAACATTAGTTTTGGCACCCACCACCCATCTCTTATAGTTTCATGGGAGCCCATCAGCGTTACATCAGAATGACTACTTAAATTTCTCCAATATCTTTTTTGCAGGTTACTATACTCAGTTCTTCATAAATGTCGCACACTCGCCAACCTCGCTGCGCTCGGTTAGCTCCTGTAGCTCCATGGCCGAATTTTTGTATGAAAAAAAAAAAACCTTGGAAATTAAAAAAAAAAAGTTGACATCACCTCGTCTCCAAAGGTCCTCTACAACATTAGTTCCGGCACCCACCACCTATCTCTTACGGTTAACTCGGAACCCGTCAGCGATTCATCAGAATGATGATTCATTACCCCTTAGTGACCTTTCTAGGATAAAAAATGATGAAAGCTTTACAAATATCGTAATTTTAAAAGTAGCAATTTTTTCGTTTGGCTGCTACAGTTTTTTTAAAAAAATGTATGAAAAAAAAATTAAAAAATCGGAAATTAAAAAAAAAAAAAAAACTTTTACTCGTCTCCGAGGGTTTCCTATACGTGGGTAAAGTTCACCCTATGCACCTCTTCTGGTGACCTGGGAACCCCTCAGCGTTACATCATGATGACTACCCAAAAATCATTGAAGACATTTTGTGATATGGGGTGACCCCCGTGACTACAACCAGCCAAAAATGGCCATTCTGGGTATGCTCGAAGTATGCTCTACGAGTGCTCAAAGTCGGCCGCGAATGCAAAAAAAAAAAAAAATGGGAATTTAAAAAAAAAAAAGTCACCACACCTCGTCTCCAGAAGCCCTCTCCAAAATTGGGTTCTAGCGTTTTTCGCCATCTCTTATGGTTTCCTGGGAACCCGTCAGCGTCACATCAGGTTCACTTTTAAAATTTCATTGATGACACTTTTGCTGTTCATTAGCCCCCAGTGTATGCAACCATGCCAAATTTGCAGTTGTCACTTGGCAGGTTTCGCTTCTACGAGCCTCCAAAGTACGTGTTTCGACTTTTGTATGAAAAAAAAAAAAAATCGCGGAATTTAAAAAAAAAAATGTGACGTCACCCCCTCTCCCAGGGTCCTTTATGACATTTGCTTGAGCACCCCCCGACTACCTCTTACGGTTCTCCGGGAACCCCTCGACGTTACATCAAAATGACGCTTCAGCCCCCCTCGATGACCTTTGTCGTATTAACCAAGACAAAGTCTATACAAAATTTGCAATTTGGCAAGTTGTGCTCTTTTCGTTTGACCCCCACAGTTTTTCAAAAATTTCCATACAAAAAAACAAAAGAATTATGGATTTAAAAAAAAAAAACATGACGTCACCTCGTCTCCGAGGGTCCTCTACAAAGTTTGTTCGAACACCCCCCCCCTAACTATAACCGTTTCGCCGGAACCGTCACCGACTTTTTTCCCTGATGGAAAGTCTTGGTTTTCAGATTTTTCCCATAGGTTTGAGCACCATACCTATACGATCCGATCATCACCCAACCCCCACCTATTACAGTTTTGGCCCTGTATTTCTGTCAGTGAGTGGTAGCTACCAGCTTTATATATATAAATAACTAGTTGTTTCGTACTGCACGGCCCACGAGTGGACCGTGGGGATTGTCGCGAGCGTGGTCTGCTTTGTGTCTGTTGTACTTAAAAAAAATCCCTATCGATATTTATTTTAAATTGGGATCAAAATCGTTGGCTAAAACTCGATAAAAAAATCTAGTCAAAGTTGTTAAAATACTAATATTTAAATGTTTAAAATAAAATATGTTTGATCCTAAACCTCGATAATAAATCCCTGTCGAAATCTTAATTACATTTGGAATCAAATTCGTAAATTACAACTTGATAAAACATTTCAATGGAAAATTCATTAAAAATCAAAAACTACAATGAGGATTGTCGTGAGCGAGGTCTGCTTTGTATACTCGTAGGTTGTACTTTAAAAAAAATCCTATTGATAATTATTTTTTAATTGGGATCAAAATCGTTAGCTAAAACTCAATAAAACAATCAAGTCAAAGTTATTAAAATACTAAAATTTAAATGTCTAAAATAAAATATGTTTGATCCTGAAGCTCGATAACAAATTCCTGTCGAAACCTTAATTGAATTTGGGATCAAAAAGAAAAGAAACTCCATGGCATATTTTTTATATGAAGAATTTAAAAAAAGTTAAAAATTAAAAAAAAAAGTTTACATCTCCTCGCCTCCAAGGGTCCTCTAGAACATTAGTTTAAGCACTTCCTACCCATCTCTTATAGTTTCATGGGAACCCGTCAGCGTTACATCAGGATGACTACTTAAATTTCTCCAATTACTTTTTTGCAGGTTACTATACTCAGTTCTTTATAAATGTCGCACACTCGCCAACCTCGCTTCGCTCGGTTAGCTCCTGTAGCTCCATTGCATAATTTTTGTATAAAAAAATTCAAAAAAGTAGGAAATTTAAAAAAAAAAGTTTTCATCACCTCGTCTCCAAGGGTCCTCTACAACATTAGTTAAGACACCCACCACCCATCTCTTATAGTTTCATGGGAACCCGTCAGCGTTACATCAGAATGACTACTTAAATTTCTCCAATATCTTTTTTGCAGGTTACTATACTCAGTTCTTCATAAATGTCGCACACTCGCCAACCTCGCTGCGCTCGGTTAGCTCCTGTAGCTCCATGGCCAAATTTTTGTATAGAGAATTTTTAAAAAGTGGAAAATTAAAAAAAAAAAGTTTACATCACATCGTCTCCAAGGGTCCTCTAAAACATTAGTTCCGGCACCCACCACCTATCTCTTATAGTTTCATGGGAACCCGTCAGCGTTACATCAGAATAATTACTTAAATTTCTCGAATGACTTTATTGTAGGTAACTATACTCAGTTCTTCATAAATGTCGCACACTCGCCAACCTCGCTTCGCTCGGTTAGCTCCTGTAGCTCCATGGCATATTTTTTGTATGAAAAAAAAAAAACATTGGAAATTAAAAAAAAATAGTTTACAACACCTTGTCTCCCAGGGTCCTCTACAACATTAGTTTAAGCACTTCCTACCCATCTCTTATAGTTTCATGGGAACCCGTGAGCGCTACATCAGGATGACAACTTAAATTTGTCCAATATCTTTTTTGCAGGTTACTATACTCAGTTCTTCATAAATGTCGCACACTCGCCAACCTCACTTCGTTTGGTTAGCTCCTGTAGCTCCATGGCCTAATTTTTGTATGGAGTATTTTAAAAATGTTGAAAATTAAAAAAAAAAAAGTTTACGTCTCCCCGTCTCCAAGGGTCCTCTACAATATTATTTTCGGCACTCACCACCTATCTCTTATAGTTTAATGGGAACCCGTCAGCGTTACATCAGGATGACTACTAAAATTTCTACAATGAATTTTTCGCAGGTCACTTTACTCAGTTCTTTATAAATGTCGCACACTCGCCAACCTCGCTTCGCTCGGTTAGCTCCTGTAGCTCCATGGCTTAATTTTTGTATGGAGAATTTTAAAAATATTGGTATTAAAAAAAAAAAAGTTTACATTAACTCGTCTCCAAGGGTCCTCTACAACATTAGTTTTGGCACCCACCACCCATCTCTTATAGTTTCATGGGAACCCGTCAGCGTTACATCAGAATGACTACTTAAATTTCTCCAATATATTTTTTGCAGGTCACTTTACTCAGTTCTTTATAAATGTCGCACAGTCGCAAACCTCGCTGCGCTCGGTTAGCTCCTGTAGCTCTATGGCCAAATTTTTGTATGGAGAATTTTTAAAAAGTGGAAAAAAAAAAAAAAAAAGTTTACATCACCTCGTCTCCAAGGGTCCTCTAAAACATTAGTTGCGGCACCCACCACCTATCTCTTATAGTTTCATGGGAACCCGTCAGCGTTACATCAGAATGACTACTTAAATTTCTCCAATATCTTTTTTGCAGGTTACTATACTCAGTTCTTAATAAATGTCGCACACTCGCCAACCTCGCTGCGCTCGGTTAGCTCCTGTAGCTCCATCGCCGAATTTTTGTATGAAAAAAAAAAAACTTTGGAATTTAAAAAAAAAAAGTTTACATCACCTCGTCTCCAAGGGTCCTCTACAACATTAGTTCCGGCACCCACCACCTATCTCTTATAGCTTCATGGGAACCCGTCAGTGTTACATCAGAATGACTACTTCAATTTCTCCAATATATTTTTTGCTGGTTACTATACTCAGTTCTTCATAAATGTCGCACACTCGCCAACCTCGCTACGCTCGGTTAGCTCCTGTAGCTCCTTGGCCTAATTTTTGTATGGAGAATTTTTAAAAAGTGGAAAATAAAAAAAAAAAAGTTTACATCACCTCGTCTCCAAGGGTCCTCTACAACATTAGTTTCGGCACCCACCATCTATCTCTTATAGTTTCATGGGAACCCGTCAGCGTTACATCAGAATGACTACCTAAATTTCTCCAATATCTTTTTTGCAGGTTACTATACTCAGTTCTTTATAAATGTCGCACACTCGCTAACCTCGCTGCGCTCGGTTAGCTCCTGTAGCTCCATGGCCGAATTTTTGTATGAAAAAAAAAAAACCTTGGAAATTAAAAAAAAAAAGTTTACATCACCTCGTCTCCAAGGGTCCTCTACAACATTAGTTCCGGCACCCACCACCTATCTCTTACGGTTAACTCGGAACCCGTCAGCGATTCATCAGAATGATGATTCATTACCCCTTAGTGACCTTCCTAGGATAAATAATGATGAAAACATTACAAATATCGTAATTTTAAAAGTAGCAATTCTTTCGTATGGCTGCTACAGTTTTAAAAAAAAAATGTATGAAAAAAAAATGAAAAAATCGGAAATTTAAAAAAAAAAAAAAACTTTTACTCGTCTCCGAGGGTTTCCTATATGGGGTTGCAAGGCACCTTATGCACCTCTTCTGGTGACCTGGGAACCCCTCAGCGTTACATCATGACGACTACCCAAAAATCATTGAAGACATTTTCCCACATGGGGTGACCCCCGTGACTACAACCAGCCAAAAATGGGCATTCTGGGTATGCTCCAAGTATGCTCTGCGAGTGCTCAAAGTCGGCCGCGAATGCCAAAAAAAAAAAAAATGGGAATTTAAAAAAAAAAAAGTCACCACACCTCGTCTCCAGAAGCCCTCTCCAAAATTGGGTTCTAGCGTTTTTCGCCATCTCTTATGGTTTCCTGGGAACCCGTCAGCGTCACATCAGTTTCACTTTTAAAATTTCATTGATGACACTTTTGCTGTTCATCAGCCCCAAGTGTATGCAACCATGCCAAATTCGCAGCTCTCACTTGGCAAGTTTCGCTTCTACACGCCTCCAAAGTACGTGTTTCGACTTTTGTATGAAAAAAAAAAAAAATCGCGGAATTTAAAAAAAAAAATGTGACGTCACCCCCTCTCCCAGGGTCCTTTATGACATTTGCTCGAGCACCCCCCGACTACCTCTTACGGTTCTCCGGGAACCCCTCGACGTTACATCAAAATGACGCTTCAGCCCCCCTCAATGACCTTCCTTGTAATAAACAGGACGAAATCTATACAAAAATCACGATTTGGCAAGTTGCGCTCTTTTCGTTTGACCCACAAAGTTTTTCAAAAATTTCCATACAAAAAAACAAAAGAATTTTGGAATTTAAAAAAAAAACCATGACGTCACCTCGTCTCCGAGAGTCCTCTACAAAGTTTGTTTGAGCACCCCCCCTCTAACTGTAACCGTTTTGCCGGAACCGTCACCGACTTTTTTCCCTGATGGAAAGTCTTGGTTTTCAGATTTTTCCCATAGGTTTGAGCACCATACCTATACGATCCGACCATCACCCAACCCCCAACTATTACAGTTTTGGCCCTGTATTTCTGTCAGTCAGTGGTAGCTACCAGCTTTATATAATATAACTAGTTGTTTCGTACTGCACGGCCCACGAGTGGACCGTGGGGATTGTCGTGAGCGTGGTCTGCTTTGTGTAGATTGTACTTTTTAATAATAATAATAATAATAATCCCTATCGAAATCTCTAGTGAGATTGGTACCAAAATCGTTAGCTTCATTGGGATCAAAATCGTTGGCTAAAACTCGATAAAAAAATCTAGTCAAAGTTGTTAAAATACTAATATTGAAATGTTTAAAATAAAATATGTTTGATCCTAAACCTCGATAATAAATCCCTGTCGAAATCTTAATTACATTTGGAATCAAATTCGTAAATTACAACTTGATAAAATATTTCAATGGAAAATTCATTAAAAATCAAAAACTACAATGAGGATTGTCGTGAGCGAGGTCTGCTTTGTATACTCGTAGGTTGTACTTTAAAAAAAATCCTATTGATAATTATTTTTTAATTGGGATCAAAATCGTTAGCTAAAACTCAATAAAACAATCAAGTCAAAGTTATTAAAATACTAAAATTTAAATGTCTAAAATAAAATATGTTTGATCCTGAAGCTCGATAACAAATTCCTGTCGAAACCTTAATTGAATTTGGGATCAAAAAGAAAAGAAACTCCATGGCATATTTTTTATATGAAGAATTTAAAAAAAGTTAAAAATTAAAAAAAAAAGTTTACATCTCCTCGCCTCCAAGGGTCCTCTAGAACATTAGTTTAAGCACTTCCTACCCATCTCTTATAGTTTCATGGGAACCCGTCAGCGTTACATCAGGATGACTACTTAAATTTCTCCAATTACTTTTTTGCAGGTTACTATACTCAGTTCTTTATAAATGTCGCACACTCGCCAACCTCGCTTCGCTCGGTTAGCTCCTGTAGCTCCATTGCATAATTTTTGTATAAAAAAAATCAAAAAAGTAGGAAATTAAAAAAAAAAAGTTAACATCATTTCGTCTCCAAGGGTCCTCTAAAACATTAGTTCCGGCACCCACCACCTATCTCTTATAGTTTCATGGGAACCTGTCAGCGTTACATCAGAATGACTACTTAAATTTCTCCAATATCTTTTTTGCAGGTTACTATACTGAGTTCTTCATAAATGTCGCACACTCGTCAACCTCGCTTCGCTCGGTTAGCTCCTGTAGCTCCATGGCCGAATTTTTGTATGAAAAAAAAAAAACCTTGGAAATTAAAAAAAAAAAGTTTACATCTCCTCGTCTCCAAGGGTCCTCTACAACATTAGTTTAAGCACTTCCTACCCATCTCTTATAGTTTCATGGGAACCCGTGAGCGTTACATCAGGATGACTACTTAAATTTCTCCAATATCTTTTTTGCAGGTTACTATACTCAGTTTTTCATAAATGTCGCACACTCGCCAACCTCGCTTCGCTCGGTTAGCTCCTGTAGCTCCATGGCCTAATTTTTGTATGGAGAATTTTTAAAAAGTGTAAAATTAAAAAAAAAAGTTTACCTCACCTCGTCTCCAAGGGTCCTCTAAAACATTAGTTCCGGCACCCACCACCTATCTCTTATAGTTTCATGGGATCCCGTGAGCGTTACATCAGAATGACAACTTAATTTTCTCCAATATCTTTTTTGCAGGTTACTATACTCAGTTCTTCATAAATGTCGCACACTCGCCAACCTCGCTTTGCTCGGTTAGCTCCTGTAGCTCCATGGCATAATTTTTATATGGAGAATTTTTAAAACGTTGAAAATTAAAAAAAAAAGTTTACATCTCCTCGTCTCCAAGGGTCCTCTACAACATTAGTTTAAGCACTTCCTACCCATCTCTTATAGTTTAATGGGAACCCGTGAGCGTTATATCAGGATGACTACTTAAATTTCTCCAATATATTTTTTGCAGGTTACTATACTCAGTTCTTCATAAATGTCGCACACTCGCCAACCTCGCTACGCTCGGTTAGCTCCTGTAGCTCCATGGCCTAATTTTTGTATGGAGAATTTTTAAAAAGTTGGAAATTAAAAAAAAAAAGTTTACATCACCTCGTCTCCAAGGGTCCTCTAAAACATTAGTTTCGGCACCCACCACCTATCTCTTATAGTTTCATGGGAACCCGTCAGCGTTACATCAGAATGACTACTTAAATTTCTCCAATATCTTTTTTGCAGGTTACTATACTAAAATTATATATACATTTATTCGAAAAAATATTTACAACATATAAAATAAAAATTAATATTAAGGATAGGGATATAAGTCCCGTCCGCGTGGAATGGTGGCAAGAACGCTGGCTGCATTTCCCCGCTGAATTGCAATACTAATTCTCTGGGCGAAGAAAGAGCCAGCCCTCTTGTCACCGGAGGAGACAACAAGACGCGGTGTTATGTCTTTTAAAAACTTTTTTGCGCTTGGACTCCATGGGCCCAGAGTTTCTACAGCAAACGGCACAAATATGTAATCTTTTAATATACTTACATACTTGCGCCGCTTGCTGGACTCCGCATTTTCCGCCGCGGCTCCCGCTTTATGCGCTGTCCTCCTGAGATGCGACGCGGCAAGGGTGTCAACGCACGTGGCGTCCCACACTAGAGCACGTCCCCGTTCCCAGGGGACCAACGTCATACCATCGGGTCTCTTGCCATCATCTCGGATAACTCCAACAGGCTCTAGAAGAGCTGGAACCTTGAAACCTGGTTACTATACTCAGTTCTTCATAAATGTCGCACACTCGCCAACCTCGCTGCGCTCGGTTAGCTCATGTAGCTCCATGGCCGAATTTTTGTATGAAAAAAAAAAAACTTTGGAAATTAAAAAAAAAAAGTTTACATGACCTCGTCTCCAAGGGTCCTCTACAATATTAGTTTCGGCACCCACCACCTATCTTTTACGGTTAACTCGGAACCCGTCAGCGATTCATCAGAATGATGATTAATTACCCCTTAGTGACCTTCCTGGGATAAAAAATGATGAAAGCTTTGCAAATATCGTAATTTTGAAAATAGCAATCTTTTCGTTTGGCTGCTACAGTTTTTTTAAAAAAATGTATGAAAAAAAAATTAAAAAAACGGAAATTTAAAAAAAAAAAAAAACTTTTACTCGTCTCCGAGGGTTTCCTATATGGGATTGCAAGGCACCTTATGCACCTCTTCTGGTGACCTGGGAACCCCTCAGCGTTACATCATGACGACTACCCAAAAATCATTGAAGACATTTTCCCACATGGGGTGACCCCCGTGACTACAACCAGCCAAAAATGGGCATTCTGGGTATGCTCCAAGTATGCTCTGCAAGTGCTCAAAGTCGGCCGCGAATGCAAAAAAAAAAAAAAATGGGAATTTAAAAAAAAAAATGTCACCACACCTCGTCTCCAGAAGCCCTCTTCAAAATTGGGTTCTAGCGTTTTTCGCCATCTCTTATGGTTTCCTGGGAACCCGTCAGCGTCACATCAGGTTCACTTTCAAAATTTCATTGATGACACTTTTGCTGTTCATCAGCCCCCAGTGTATGCAACCATGCCAAATTTGCAGTTGTCACTTGGCAGGTTTCGCTTCTACGAGCCTCCAAAGTACGTGTTTCGACTTTTGTATGAAAAAAAAAAAAAATCGCGGAATTTAAAAAAAAAAATGTGACGTCACCCCCTCTCCCAGGGTCCTTTATGACATTTGCTTGAGCACCCCCCGACTACCTCTTACGGTTCTCCGGGAACCCCTCGACGTTACATCATAATGACGCTTCACCCCCCTTTGGTTACCTTCGTCGGATTAATACTCTCGAAGTCTTTACAAAAATCACAATTTAACAAGTTGTGCTCTTTTCGTTTGACCCACAAAGTTTTTCAAAAATTTCCATACAAAAAAACAAAAGAATTTTGGAATTTAAAAAAAAAACCATGACGTCACCTCGTCTCCCAGGGTCCTCTACAAAGTTTGTTTGAACACCCCCCCCCTAACTATAACCGTTTCGTCGGAACCGTCACCGACTTTTTTCCCTGATGGAAAGTCTTGGTTTTCAGATTTTTCCCATAGGTTTGAGCACGATACCTATACGATCCGATCATCACCCAACCCCCAACTATTACAGTTTTGGCCCTGTATTTCTGTCAGTGAGTGGTAATTAGAGCTTTATATAATATAACTAGTTGTTTCGTACTGCACGGCCCACGAGTGGACCGTGGGGATTGTCGTGAGCGTGGTCTGCTTTGTGTTAGTTGTAATCGATACACAAATCTACATTGTTTCTTTTCTAATCGATAATTATGATCAAAATCGTTAGCTAAAACTCAATAAAAGAATCTAGTCAAAGTATTTAAAAACAAAGTATTTAACTAAAATTTATATGTCTAAAATAAAATATGTTTGATCCTAAACCTCAATAATAAATTCCTGTCGAAATCTTAATTACATTTGGGATCAAATTGGTAAATTACAACTTGATAAAATATTTCAATGGAAAACTCATTAAAAATCAAAAACTACAGTGAGGATTGTCGTGAGCGTGGTCTGCTTTGTGTACTCGTAGGTTGTACTTTAAAAAAAACCCTATTGATAATTATTTTTTAATTGGGATCAAAATCGTTAGCTAAAACTCAATAAAACAATCAAGTCAAAGTTATTAAAATACTAAAATTTAAATGTCAAAATAAAATATGTTTGATCCTGAAGCTCGATAATAAATTCCTGTCGAAATCTTAATTGAATTTTGGATCAAAATCGTCAATTTCCACCTGATAAAATATTGCAATCGATAAGTCAATAAAAATCAAAAAGTAAAGTGAGGTTTGACGTGAGCGTGGTCTGCTTTGTGTTGATTGTACTTTTAAAAAAATCCCTATCGATATTTATTTTAAATTGGGATCAAAATCGTTGGCTAAATCTCAATAAAAAAATCTAGTCAAAGTTATTAAAATACTAATATTTAAATGTTTAAAATAAAATATGTTTGATCCTAAACCTCGATAATAAATCCCTGTCGAAATCTTTATTACATTTGGAATCAAATTCGTAAATTACAACTTGATAAAATATTTCAATAGAAAACTCATTAAAAATCAAAAACTACAGTGAGGATTGTCGTGAGCGTGGTCTGCTTTGTGTACTCATAGATTGTACTTAAAAAAAAATCTATAGATATTTATTTTTAAATTGGGATCAAAATCGTTAGCTAAAACTCAAGAAAACAATCTAGTCAAAATTATTGAAATACTAAAATTTAAATGCTTAAAATAAAATATGTTTGATCCTAAAGCTCGATAACAAATTCCTGTCGTATTCTTAATTGAATTTGGGATCAAAATCGTTAATTACCACTTGATAAAATATTGCAATCGATAACTCAATAAAAAACAAAAAGTACAGTGGGGATTGCCGTGGGCGCGGTATGCTTTGTATATATTGTTGTACTTTACAAAAAATCCCCTTTGAAAATCAGTATATCGATAAAATATCCCTTTTAATATTTCTTATAAGTTGTTACATGGAAACCCTCTAGCGTCACACCAGAATGACTACCTAAATTTCTCCAATAACTTTATTGCATGTCACTATAGTTCCTCCTAGATGTCGCAAACTCGCCAACCTCGCTTCGCTCGGTTAGCTCCTGTGGCTCCTTAGTGTAATTTTGTATAAAAAATAGAAAAAGGGGGTCAACGTTTACATGACCCCATCTCCAAGGGTCCTCTACAACTTTAGTTTAAGCACCCCCCACCCATCACTTATAGTTTCATGGAAACCCGTCAGCGTTAAATCAGAATGACTACTTAAATTTCTCCAATATCTTTTTTGCAGTTCACTATACTCAGTTCCTCATAAATGTCGCTCACTCCTGTAGCTCCATGCCATAATTGTTGAATGAAAAAAAAATCTTGGAAAATTTGTAAAAAAAGTTTACATCAACTCGTTTCCCAGGGTCCTCTACAACAATAGTTTAAGCACCCTCCACTCATCTCTTATAGTTTCATGGGAACCCGTCAGCGTTCAATCAGAATGAATACCTAAATTTCTCCAATGACTTTTTTGCAGGTCACTATACTCAGTTCTTCATAAATGTCGAACACTCGCCAACCTCGCTTCGCTCGGTTAGCTCCTGTAGCTCCATGGCCTAATTCTTGTATGGAGAATTTTTTATAAGTGGAAAATTAAAAAAAAAAAGTTTACATCATTTCGTCTCCAAGGGTCCTCTAGAACATTAGTTTCGGCACCCACCACCTAATTCTTATAGTTTCATGGGAACCCGTCAGCGTTACATCAGAATGACTACTTAAATTTCTCCAATATCTTTTTTGCAGGTTACTATACTCAGTTCTTCATAAATGTCGAACACTCGCCAACCTCGCTGCGCTCGGTTAGCTCCTGTAGCTCCATGGCCTAATTTTTGTAAGGAGAATTTTTTAAAAGTGGAAAATTAAAAAAAAAAAAGTTTACATCACCTCGTCTCCAAGGGTCCTCTAAAACATTAGTTTCGGCACCCACCACCTATCTCTTATAGTTTCATGGGAACCCGTCAGCGTTACGTCAGAATGACTACTTAAATTTCTCCAATATCTTTTTTGCAGGTTACTATACTCAGTTCTTCATAAATGTCGAACACTCGCCAACCTCGCTGCGCTCGGTTAGCTCCTGTAGCTCCATGGCCTAATTTTTGTAAGGAGAATTTTTTAAAAGTGGAAAATTAAAAAAAAAAAAGTTTACATCACCTCGTCTCCAAGGGTCCTCTAAAACATTAGTTTCGGCACCCACCACCTATCTCTTATAGTTTCATGGGAACCCGTCAGCGTTACGTCAGAATGACTACTTAAATTTCTCCAATATCTTTTTTGCAGGTTACAATTGTCAGTTCTTCGTAAATGTCGCACACTCGCCAACCTCGCTTCGCTCGGTTAGCTCCTGTAGCTCCATGGCCTAATTTTAGTATGGAGAATTAAAAAAATATTGGAAACTAAAAAAAAAAAGTTTACGTCTCCTCGTCTCCAAGGGTCCTCTACAATATTAGTTTCGGCACTCACCACCTATCTCTTATAGTTTAATGGGAACCCGTCAGCGTTACATCAGGATGACTACTAAAATTTCTACAATGAATTTTTCGCAGGTCACTTTACTCAGTTCTTTATAAATGTCGCACACTCGCCAACCTCGCTTCGCTCGGTTAGCTCCTGTAGCTCCATGGCTTAATTTTTGTATGGAGAATTTTAAAAATATTGGAAATAAAAAAAAAAAAGTTTACATCAACTCGTCTCCAAGGGTCCTCTACAACATTAGTTTTGGCACCCACCACCCATCTCTTATAGTTTCATAGGAACCCATCAGCGTTACACCAGGATGACTACTTAAATTTCTCAAATATCTTTTTTGCAGGTTACTATACTCAGTTCTTCATAAATGTCGCACACTCGCCAACCTCGCTGCGCTCGGTTAGCTCCTGTAGCTCCATGGCCGAATTTTTGTATAGAGAATTTTTAAAAAGTGGAAAATTAAAAAAAAAAAGTTTACATCACATCGTCTCCAAGGGTCCTCTAAAACATTAGTTTCGGCACCCACCACCTATCTCTTATAGTTTCATGGGAACCCGTCAGCGTTACATCAGAATGACTACTTAAATTTCTCCAATATATTTTTTGCAGGTGACTATACTCAGTTTTTCATAAATGTCGCACACTCGCCAACCTCGCTTCGCTCGGTTAGCTCCTGTAGGTCCATGGCCTAATTTTTGTAAGGAGATTTTTTTTAAAGTGGAAAATAAAAAAAAAAAGTTTACATCACCTGGTCTCCAAGGGTCCTCTAAAACATTAGTTTCGGCACCCACCACCTATCTCTTATAGTTTCATGGGAACCCGTCAGCGTTACGTCAGAATGACTACTTAAATTTCTCCAATATCTTTTTTGCAGGTTACAATTGTCAGTTCTTCGTAAATGTCGCACACTCGCCAACCTCGCTTCGCTCGGTTAGCTCCTGTAGCTCCATGGCCTAATTTTTGTATGGAGAATTAAAAAAATATTGGAAACTAAAAAAAAAAAGTTTACGTCTCCTCGTCTCCAAGGGTCCTCTACAATATTAGTTTCGGCACTCACCACCTATCTCTTATAGTTTAATGGGAACCCGTCAGCGTTACATCAGGATGACTACTAAAATTTCTACAATGAATTTTTCGCAGGTCACTTTACTCAGTTCTTTATAAATGTCGCACACTCGCCAACCTGGCTTCGCTCGGTTAGCTCCTGTAGCTCCATGGCTTAATTTTTGTATGAAGAATTTTAAAAATATTGGAAATAAAAAAAAAAAAGTTTACATCAACTCGTCTCCAAGGGTCCTCTACAACATTAGTTTTGGCACCTACCACCCATCTCTTATAGTTTCATAGGAACCCATCAGCGTTACACCAGGATGACTACTTAAATTTCTCAAATATCTTTTTTGCAGGTTACTTTACTCAGTTCTTCATAAATGTCGCACACTCGCCAACCTCGCTGCGCTCGGTTAGCTCCTGTAGCTCCATGGCCTAATTTTTGTATGGAGAATTAAAAAAATATTGGAAACTAAAAAAAAAAAGTTTACGTCTCCTCGTCTCCAAGGGTCCTCTACAATATTAGTTTCGGCACTCACCACCTATCTCTTATAGTTTAATGGGAACCCGTCAGCGTTACATCAGGATGACTACTAAAATTTCTACAATGAATTTTTCGCAGGTCACTTTACTCAGTTCTTTATAAATGTCGCACACTCGCCAACCTGGCTTCGCTCGGTTAGCTCCTGTAGCTCCATGGCTTAATTTTTGTATGAAGAATTTTAAAAATATTGGAAATAAAAAAAAAAAAGTTTACATCAACTCGTCTCCAAGGGTCCTCTACAACATTAGTTCCGGCACCCACCACCTATCTCTTATAGTTTCATGGGAACCCGTCAGCGTTACATCAGAATGACTACTTAAATTTCCCCAATATCTTTTTTGCAGGTTACTATACTCAGTTTTTCATAAATGTCGCACACTCGCCAACCTCGCTTCGCTCGGTTAGCTCCTGTAGGTCCATGGCCTAATTTTTGTATAGAGAATTTTTAAAAAGTGGAAAATTAAAAAAAAAAGTTTACATCACCTCGTCTCCAAGGGTCCTCTAAAACATTAGTTTCAGCACCCACTACCTATCTCTTATAGTTTCATGGGAACCCGTCAGCGTTACATTAGAATGACTACTTAAATTTCTCCAATATATTTTTTGCAGGTTACTATACTCAGTTCTTCATAAATGTCGCACACTCGCCAACCTCGCTTCGCTCGGTTAGCTCCTGTAGCTCCATGGCATAATTTTTATTGGAGAATTTTTAAAAAGTTGAAAAAAAAAAAAAAGTTTATATCTCCTCGTCTCCAAGGGTCCTCTACAACATTAGTTTAAGCACATCCTACCCATCTCTTATAGTTTCATGGGAACCCGTGAGCGTTACATCAGGATGACTACTAAAATTTCTGCAATCACTTTTTTGCAGGTCACTATACTTAGTTCTTCATAACTGTCGCACACTCGCCAACCTGGCTTCGCTCGGTTAGCTCCTGTAGCTCCATGGCATAATTTTTGTATGGAGAATTTTTAAAAAGTGGAAAATTAAAAAAAAAAAGTTTACATGACCTCGTCTCCAAGGGTCCTCTACAACATTAGTTTTGGCACCCACCACCCATCTTGTATAGTTTCATGGGAACCCGTCAGCGTTACATCAGGATGACTACCTACATTTCTCCAATATCTTTTTTGCAGGTTACCATACTCAGTTCTTTATAAATGTCGCACACTCGCCAACCTCGCTGCGCTCAGTTAGCTCCTGTAGCTCCATGGCCGAATTTTTGTATGAAAAAAAAAACTTAAGAAATTAAAAAAAAAAAAGTTTACATCACCTCGTCTCCAAGGGTCCTCTACAACATTAGTTCCGGCACCCACTACCTATCTCTTATAGTTTCATGGGAACCCGTCAGCGTTACATCAGAATGACTACTTAAATTTCTCCAATATAGTTTTTGCAGGTTACTATACTCAGTTCTTCATAAATGTCGCACACTTGCCAACCTCGCTGCGCTCGGTTAGCTCCTGTAGCTCCATGGCCTAATTTTTGTATGGAGAATTTTTAAAAAGTGGAAAATTAAAAAAAAAAAGTTTACATGACCTCGTCTCCAAGGGTCCTCTACAACATTAGTTTTGGCACCCACCACCCATCTCGTATAGTTTCATGGGAACCCGTCAGCGTTACATCAGGATGACTACCTAAATTTCTCCAATATATTTTTTGCAGGTTACTATACTCAGTTCTTCATAAATGTCGCACACTTGCCAACCTCGCTGCGCTCGGTTAGCTCCTGTAGCTCCATGGACTAATTTTTGTATGGAGAATTTTTAAAAAGTGGAAAATTAAAAAAAAAAAGTTTACATGACCTCGTCTCCAAGGGTCCTCTACAACATTAGTTTTGGCACCCACCACCCATCTCGTATAGTTTCATGGGAACCCGTCAGCGTTACATCAGGATGACTACCTAAATTTCTCCAATATCTTTTTTGCAGGTTACTATACTCAGTTCTTTATAAATGTCGCACACTCGCCAACCTCGCTGCGCTCGGTTAGCTCCTGTAGCTCCATGGCCGAATTTTTGTATGAAAAAAAAAAAACTTGAGAAATTAAAAAAAAAAGTTTACATCACCTCGTCTCCAAGGGTCCTCTACAACATTAGTTCCGGCACCCACTACCTATCTCTTATAGTTTCATGGGAACCCGTCAGCGTTACATCAGAATGACTACTTAAATTTCTCCAATATATTTTTTGCAGGTTACTATACTCAGTTCTTCATAAATGTCGCACACTTGCCAACCTCGCTGCGCTCGGTTAGCTCCTGTAGCTCCATGGCCTAATTTTTGTATGGAGAATTTTTAAAAAGTGTAAAATTAAAAAAAAAAAGTTTACATGACCTCGTCTCCAAGGGTCCTCTACAACATTAGTTTAAGCACCCCCCACCTATCTGTTATAGTTTCATGGGAACCCTTCAGCGTTACATCAGAATGACTACTTAAATTTCTCCAATATATTTTTTGCAGGTTACTATACTCAGTTCTTCATAAATGTCGCACACTTGCCAACCTCGCTGCGCTCGGTTAGCTCCTGTAGCTCCATGGCCTAATTTTTGTATGGAGAATTTTTAAAAAGTGGAAAATTTAAAAAAAAAAGTTTAAATGACCTCGTCTCCAAGGGTCCTCTACAACATTAGTTTTGGCACCCACCACCCATCTCGTATAGTTTCATGGGAACCCGTCAGCGTTACATCAGGATGACTACCTAAATTTCTCCAATATCTTTTTTGCTGGTTACTATACTCAGTTCTTTATAAATGTCGCACACTCGCCAACCTCGCTGCGCTCGGTTAGCTCCTGTAGCTCCATGGCCGAATTTTTGTATGAAAAAAAAAAAACTTGAGAAATTAAAAAAAAAAAGTTTACATCACCTCGTCTCCAAGGGTCCTCTACAACATTAGTTCCGGCACCCACCACCTATCTCTTATGGTTAACTCGGAACCCGTCAGCGATTCATGAGAATGAAGATTCCATACCCCTTTGTGACCTTCTTTGAATAAAAAATGATAAAATCCTTGCAAATATCGTAATTTTGAAAGTAGCAATCTTTTCGTTTGGCTACTACAGTTTTTTGAAAATTTTGTATGCAAAAAAAAAAAAAAAATGAGAAATTTAAAAAAAAAAAAACATTTTTCCTCGTCTCCAATGGTTTCCTACATGGGGTTAAATTTAGCACGACTTCCCGTTCCTGGTTCCCTACGAACCCCTCAATGTTACATCGAGATAGACTCCTTAAAAAATATTGAAGACCTTTTTAAAATACCATTTTTTCCCGGGCATACAACCAGCGAAAGAACGCCTCCCTACCTACGCTCAGCTGGTGCCGGTGAGTGCTCAAAGTCAACTTTTAATCAGAAAAAAAAAAAAAGTCCGAATTTAAAAAAAAAAAAGTCACGACACCTCGTCTCCCAGGGTCCTTTATGACATTTGCTTGAACACCCCCCGACTATCTCCTATGGTTCCCTGGGAACCCATGGACGTTTCATCAAAATGACAACTCTGCCCCCCTAAAGTCATAGCGCCTCTGCACCAGGCCCATCTGTATACAAATATGAATACACTTCAACTATTGCTCCTTTCGTATGGTCCCCAGAAGAGGGGGAAGATTTTGTATGAAAAAAAAAAAAAAAACGCGAATTTAAAAAAAAAAAAACGTCGTCACCTCGTCTCCCAGGGTCCTCCACAACATTAGTTCCGGGACCTCCTCCCTAACTATAACCGTTTTCCAGGAACCCTCATCTACTTTTTTCCCTGGTGTAAAACTTCGGATATTGGATTTTTCCCATAGGTTTGAGCACCATAGCAATACGATCAGATAGCCGCCTAACCCCCAACTATGACAGTTTTGGCCCTGTATTTCTGTCAGTGAGTGGTAATTAGAGCTTTATATATATAAACTAGTTGTTTCGTACTGCACGGCCCACGAGTGGACCGTGGGGATTGTCGTGAGCGTGGTCTGCTTTGTGTCTGTTGTACTTAAAAAAAATCCCTATCGATATTTATTTTAAATTGGGATCAAAATCGTTGGCTAAAACTCGATAAAAAAATCTAGTCAAAGTTATTAAAATACTAATATTTAAATGTTTAAAATAAAATATGTTTGATCCTAAACCTCGATAACAAATTCCTGTCGAAATCTTAATTGAATTTGGGGTCAAAATCGTCAATTACCACTTGATAAAATATTGCAATCGATAAGTCAATAAAAATCAAAAAGTACAGCGAGGATTGTCGTGAGCGTGGTCTGCATTGTGTACTCAGCTCCATGGCATAATTTTTGTATGAAAAAAAAAAAAAAAACAATAGAAATTAAAAAAAAAAAGTATACATGACCTCGTCTCCAAGGGTCTTATACAACATTAGTTTAAGCACTTCCTACCCATCTCTTATAGTTTCATGGGAACCCGTGAGCGTTACATCAGGATGACTGCTTAAATTTCTCCAATGACTTTTTTGCAGGTCATTATACACAGTTCTTCATAAATGTCGCACACTCGCCAACCTCGCTTCGCTCGGTTAGCTCATGTAGCATGACATAATTTTTGTATGAAGAATTTAAAAAAAGTTTGAAATTAAAAAAAAAAGTTTGAAATTAAAAAAAAAAGTTTTCATCACCTCGTCTCCAAGGGTCCTCTACAACGTTAGTTTAAGCACTTCCTACCCATCTCTTATAGTTTCATGGGAACCCGTGAGCGTTACATCAGGATGACTACTTAAATTTCTCCAATATCTTTTTTGTAGGTTGCTATACTCAATTTTTCATAAATGTCGCACACTCGCCAACCTCGCTTCGCTCGGTTAGCTCCTGTAGCTCCATGGCCTAATTTTTGTATAAAGAATTTTTAAAAAGTGTAAAATTAAAAAAAAAAAGTTTACATCACCTCGTCTCCAAGGGTTTTCTAAAACATTAGTTCCGGCACCCACCACCTATCTCTTATAGTTTCATGGGAACCCGTGAGCGTTACATCAGAATGACAACTTAATTTTCTCCAATATCTTTTTTGCAGGTTACTATACTCAGTTCTTCATAAATGTCGCACACTCGCCAACCTCGCTTTGCTCGGTTAGCTCCTGTAGCTCCATGGCATAATTTTTATATGGAGAATTTTTAAAACGTTGAAAATTAAAAAAAAAAGTTTACATCTCCTCGTCTCCAAGGGTCCTCTACAACATTAGTTTAAGCACTTCCTACCCATCTCTTATAGTTTAATGGGAACCTGTGAGCGTTACATCAGGATGACTACTTAAATTTCTCCAATATCTTTTTTGCAGGTTACTATACTCAGCTCTTTATAAATGTCGCACACTCGCCAACCTCGCTTTGCTCGGTTAGCTCCTGTAGCTCCATGGCCTAATTTTTGTATGGAGAATTTTAAAAAAGTTGGAAATTAAAAAAAAAAAGTTTACATCACCTCGTCTCCAAGGGTCCTCTAAAACATTAATTTCGACACCCACCACCTATCTCTTATAGTTTCATGGGAACCCGTCAGCGTTACATCAGAATAACTACTTAAATTTCTCCAATATCTTTTTTGCAGGTTACTATACTCAGTTCTTCATAAATGTCGCACACTCGCCAACCTCGCTGCGCTCGGTTAGCTCCTGTAGCTCCATGGCCGAATTTTTGTATGAAAAAAAAAAAACTTTGGAAATTAAAAAAAAAAAGTTTACATCACCTCGTCTCCAAGGGTCCTCTACAACATTAGTTCCGGCACCCACCACCTATCTCTTACGGTTAACTCGGAACCCCTCAGCGATTCATCAGAATAATGATTCATTACCCCTTAGTGACTTTACTGGGATAAAAAATGATGAAAGCTTTGCAAATATCGTAATTTTGAAAGTAGCAATCTTTTCGTTTGGCTGCTACAGTTTTTTCAAAAAAATGTATGAAAAAAAAATGAAAAAATCGGAAATTTAAAAAAAAAAAAAAACTTTTACTCGTCTCCGAGGGTTTCCTATACGTGGGTAAAGTTCACCCTATGCACCTCTCCTGGTGACCTGGGAACCCCTCAGCGTTACATCATGATGACTACCCAAAAATCATTGAAGACATTTTGTGATATGGGGTGACCCCCGTGACTACAACCAGCCAAAAATGGCCATTCTGGGTATGCTCGAAGTATGCTCTGCGAGTGCTCAAAGTCGGCCGCGAATGCAAAAAAAAAAAAAAATGGGAATTTAAAAAAAAAAAAGTCACCACACCTCGTCTCCAGAAGTCCTGTCCAAAATTGGGTTCTAGCGTTTTTCGCCATCTCTTATGGTTTCCTGGGAACCCGTCAGCGTCACATCAGGTTCACATTTAAAATTTCATTGATGACACTTTTGCTGTTCATCAGCCCCCAGTGTATGCAACCATGCCAAATTTGCAGTTGTCATTTGGCAGGTTTCGCTTCTACGAGCCTCCAAAGTACGTGTTTCGACTTTTGTATGAAAAAAAAAAAAAATCGCGGAATTTAAAAAAAAAAATATGACGTCACCCCCTCTCCCAGGGTCCTTTATGACATTTGCTTGAGCACACCCCGACTACCTCTTACGGTTCTCCGGGAACCCCTCGACGTTACATCAAAATGACGCTTCACCCCCCTTTGGTTACCTTCGTCGGATTAATACTCTCGAAGTCTTTACAAAAATCACAATTTAACAAGTTGTGCTCTTTTCGTTTGACCCACAAAGTTTTTCAAAAATTTCCATACAAAAAAACAAAAGAATTTTGGAATTAAAAAAAAAAACCATGACGTCACCTCGTCTCCGAGGGTCCTCTACAAAGTTTGTTCGAGCACCCCCCCTCCAACTATCACCGTTTCCCCGGAACCCTCACCTACTTTTTTCCCTGATGGAAAGTCCAGAATGTCGGATTTTTCCCATTGGTTTGAGCACCATACCTATATGATCCGATCATCACCCAACCCCCAACTATTACAGTTTTGGCCCTGTATTTCTGTCAGTGAGTGGTAGCTACCAGCTTTATATATATAAACTAGTTGTTTCGTACTGCACGGCCCACGAGTGGACCGTGGGGATTGTCGTGAGCGTGGTCTGCTTTGTGTCTGTTGTACTTAAAAAAAATCCCTATCGAAATCTCTAGTGAGATTGGTACCAAAATCTTTAGCTAAAACTGTATAAAATATTATATTCAAAGTGATAAATATAGTAAAATTGAAATGTATAAAATAAAATATGTTTGATCCTAAACCTCGATAATAAAACCCTGTCGAAATCTTAATTACATTTGGAATCAAATTAGTAAATTACAACTTGATAAAATATTTCAATGGAAAACTCATTAAAAATCAAAAACTACAGTGAGGATTGTCGTGAGCGTGGTCTGCTTTGTGTACTCATAGATTGTACTTTAAAAATAAGTTCTATATATATTGTTGTACTTTCCAAAAAATCCCTGTCGAAAATCAATGTATCGATAAAATATCCCTATTAATATTTCTTATAAGTTGTTACATGGGAACCCGTCAGCGTCATACCAGAATGACTACTTAAATTTTATCATTAACTTTTTTGCAGGTCACTTTACTCAGTTCCTCCTAAATGTCGCACACTCGCCACACTCATGTGGCTCCATAGTATAATTTTTGTATGAAAAAATAGAAAAAGGGGTAACAATTTAAAATAAAGTTAAAATTACCTCGTCTCCAAGAGTCCTCTACAACCTTAGTTTATGCACCCCCCACCTATCTGTTATAGTTTCATGGGAACCCGTCAGCGTTAAATCAGAATGATTACTTAAATTTCACCAATGACTTTATTGCAGGTCACTATATTCAGTTTCTCCTAAATGTCGCACACTCGCCAACCTCGCTTCGGTCGGTTAGCTCCTGTGGCTCCATAGTATAATTTTGGTATAAAAAAATTTATAATACTTTACAAAAAATCCCAGTCGAAAATCAATGTATCGATAAAATATCCCTATTAATATTTCTTATAAGTTGTTACATGGGAACCCGTCAGCGTCATACCAGAATGACTACTTAAATTTTATCATTAACTTTTTTGCAGGTCACTTTACTCAGTTCCTCCTAAATGTCGCACACTCGCCACACTCATGTGGCTCCATAGTATAATTTTTGTATGAAAAAATAGAAAAAGGGGTAACAATTTAAAATAAAGTTAAAATTACTTCGTCTCCAAGAGTCCTCTACAACCTTAGTTTATGCACCCCCCACCTATCTGTTATAGTTTCATGGGAACCCGTCAGCGTTAAATCAGAATGATTACTTAAATTTCACCAATGACTTTATTGCAGGTCACTATATTCAGTTTCTCCTAAATGTCGCACACTCGCCAACCTCGCTTCGGTCGGTTAGCTCCTGTGGCTCCATAGTATAATTTTGGTATAAAAAAATTTATAATACTTTACAAAAAATCCCAGTCGAAAATCAATGTATCGATAAAATATCCCTATTAATATTTCTTATAAGTTGTTACATGGGGACCCGTCAGCGTCACACCAGAATGACTACTTAAATTTTATCATTAACTTTATTGTTCGCTCTATTAGCTCATGTGGCTCCATAGTATAATTTTTGTATGAAAAAATAGAAAAAGAGTTAAAAATTTAAAATAAAGTTAACATTACCTCGTCTCCAAGAGTCCTCTACAACATTAGTGTAAGCACTTCCTACCCATCTCTTATAGTTTCATGGGAACCCGTGAGCGTTACATCAGAATGACAACTTAATTTTCTCCAATATCTTTTTTGCAGGTTACTATACTCAGTTCTTCATAAATGTCGCACACTCGCCAACCTCGCTTCGCTCGGTTAGCTCCTGTAGCTCCATGGCATAATTTTTATATAAAGAATTTATAAAAAGGTGAAAATTTTTAAAAAAAAGTTAAAATCTCCTCGGCTCCAAGGGTCCTCTACAACATTAGTTCAGCACTTCCTACCCATCTCTTATAGTTTCATGGGAACCCATGAGCGTTTCATCAGGATGACTACTTAAATTTCTCCAATATCTTTTTTGCAGGTTACTATACTCAGTTTTTCATAAATGTCGCACACTCGCCAACCTCGCTTCGCTCGGTTAGCTCCTGTAGCTCAATGGCCTAATTTTTGTATGGAGAATTTTTAAAAAGTTGGAAATTAAAAAAAAAAGTTTATATCACCTCGTCTCCAAGGGTCCTCTAAAACATTAGTTCCGGCACCCACTACCTATCTCTTATAGTTTCATGGGAACCCGTCAGCGTTACATCAGAATGACTACCTAAATTTCTCCAATATCTTTTTTGCAGGTTACTATACTCAGTTTTTCATAAATGTCGCACACTCGCCAACCTCGCTTCGCTCGGTTAGCTCCTGTAGCTCAATGGCCTAATTTTTGTATGGAGAATTTTTAAAAATTGGAAATAAAAAAAAAAAGTTTACATCACCTCGTCTCCAAGGGTCCTCTACAACATTAGTTTTGGCACCCACCACCCATCTCGTATAGTTTCATGGGAACCCGTCAGCGTTACATCAGGATGACTACCTAAATTTCTCCAATATAATTTTTGCAGGTTACTATACTCAGTTCTTTATAAATGTCGCACACTCGCCAACCTCGCTGCGCTCGGTTAGCTCCTGTAGCTCCATGGCCAAATTTTTGTATGAAAAAAAAAAACTTGAGAAATTAAAAAAAAAAAGTTTACATCACCTCGTCTCCAAGGGTCCTCTACAACATTAGTTCCGGCACCCACTACCTATCTCTTATAGTTTCATGGGAACCCGTCAGCGTTACATCAGAATGACTACTTAAATTTCTCCAATATATTTTTTGCAGGTTACTATACTCAGTTCTTCATAAATGTCGCACACTTGCCAACCTCGCTGCGCTCAGTTAGCTCCTGTAGCTCCATGGCCTAATTTTTGTATGGAGAATTTTTAAAAAGTGGAAAAAAAAAAAAAAAAAATTTACATGACCTCGTCTCCAAGGGTCCTCTACAACATTAGTTTTGGCACCCACCACCCATCTCGTATAGTTTCATGGGAACCCGTCAGCGTTACATCAGGATGACTACCTAAATTTCTGCAATATCTTTTTTGCAGGTTACTATACTCAGTTCTTTATAAATGTCGCACACTCGCCAACCTCGCTGCGCTCGGTTAGCTCCTGTAGCTCCATGGCCTAATTTTTGTATGGAGAATTTTAAAAAAGTGGAAAATTAAAAAAAAAAGTTTACATCACCTCGTCTCCAAGGGTCCTCTAAAACATTAGTTCCGGCACCCACTACATATCTCTTATAGTTTCATGGGAACCCGTCAGCGTTACATCAGAATGACTACTTAAATTTCTCCAATATATTTTTTGCAGGTTACTATACTCAGTTTTTCATAAATGTCGCACACTCGCCAACCTCGCTTTGCTCGGTTAGCTCCTGTAGCTCCATGGCCTAATTTTTGTAAGGAGAATTTTTTAAAAGTGGAAAATAAAAAAAAAAAGTTTACATCACCTTGTCTCCAAGGGTCCTATACAACATTAGTTCCGGCACCCACCACCTATCTCTTATAGTTTCTTCCAATTTTTTGCAGGTTACTATACTCAGTTTTTCATAAATGTCGCACACTCGCCAACCTCGCTTTGCTCGGTTAGCTCCTGTAGCTCAATGGCCTAATTTTTGTATGGAGAATTTTTATAAAGTGGAAAATTAAAAAAAAAAAGTTTATATCACCTCGTCTCCAAGGGTCCTCTACAATATTAGTTTCGGCACCCACCACCCATCCCTTATAGTTTCATGGGAACCCGTGAGCGTTACATCAGGATGACTACTTAAATTTCTCCAGTATCTTTTTTGCAGGTTATAATACTCAGTTCTTCATAAATGTCGCACACTCGCCAACCTCGCTTCGCTCGGTTAGCTCCTGTAGCTCCAAGGCCTAATTTATGTATGGAGAATTTTAAAAATATTGGAAATTAAAAAAAAAAAGTTTACATCACCTCGTCTCCAAGGGTCCTCTACAACATTAGTTTCGGCACCCACCACCTATCTCTTATAGTTTCATGGGAACCCGTCAGCGTTACATCAGAATGACTACTTAAATTTCTCCAATGTCTTTTTTGCAGGTTACTATACTCAGTTCTTCATAAATGTCGCACATTTGCCAACCTCGCTTCGCTCGGTTAGCTCCTGTAGCTCCATGGCCTAATTTTTGTATGGAGAATTTTTTAAAAATGGAAAATTAAAAAAAAAAGTTTACATCACCTCGTCTCCAAGGGTCCTCTACAACATTAGTTTTGGCACCCACCACCCATCTCGTATAGTTTCATGGGAACCCGTCAGCGTTACATCAGGATGACTACCTAAATTTCTCCAATATATTTTTTGCAGGTTACTATACTCAGTTCTTTATAAATGTCGCACACTCGCCAACCTCGCTGCGCTCGGTTAGCTCCTGTAGCTCCATGCCCAAATTTTTGTATGAAAAAAAAAAACTTGAGAAATTAAAAAAAAAAAGTTTACATCACCTCGTCTCCAAGGGTCCTCTACAACATTAGTTCCGGCACCCACTACCTATCTCTTATAGTTTCATGGGAACCCGTCAGCGTTACATCAGAATGACTACTTAAATTTCTCCAATATATTTTTTGCAGGTTACTATACTCAGTTCTTCATAAATGTCGCACATTTGCCAACCTCGCTGCGCTCAGTTAGCTCCTGTAGCTCCATGGCCTAATTTTTGTATGGAGAATTTTTAAAAAGTGGAAAAAAAAAAAAAAAGTTTACATCACCTCGTCTCCAAGGGTTCTCTAAAACATTCGTTCCGGCACCCACTACCTATCTCTTATAGTTTCATGGGAACCCGTCAGCGTTACATCAGAATGACTACCTAAATTTCTCCAATATCTTTTTTGCAGGTTACTATACTCAGTTTTTCATAAATGTCGCACACTCGTCAACCTCGCTTCGCTCGGTTAGCTCCTGTAGCTCAATGGCCTAATTTTTGTATGGAGAATTTTTAAAAAGTTGGAAATTAAAAAAAAAAGTTTACATTACCTCGTCTACAAGGGTCCTCTACAACATTAGTTTAGACACCCACCACCCATCTCTTATAGTTTCATGGGAACCCGTCAGCGTTACATCAGAATGACTACTAAAATTTCTCTAATATCTGTTTTGCAGGTTACTATACTCAGTTTTTCATAAATGTCGCACACTCGTCAACCTCGCTTCGCTCGGTTAGCTCCTGTAGCTCCATGGCCTAATTTTTGTATGGAGAATTTAAAAAAAATGGAAAATTAAAAAAAAAGTTTACATCACCTCGTCTCCAAGGGTCCTCTACAACATTAGTTTTGGCACCCACCACCCATCTCGTATAGTTTCATGGGAACCCGTCAGCGTTACATCAGGATGACTACCTAAATTTCTGCAATATCGTTTTTGCAGGTTACTATACTCAGTTCTTTGTAAATGTCGCACACTCGCCAACCTCGCTGCGCTCGGTTAGCTCCTGTAGCTCCATGGCCTAATTTTTGTATGGAGAATTTTTAAAAAATGGAAAATTAAAAAAAAAAGTTTACATCACCTCGTCTCCAAGGGTCCTCTAAATCATTAGTTTCGGCACCCACTACCTATCTCTTATAGTTTCATGGGAACCCGTCTGCGTTACATCAGAATGACTACTTAAATTTCTCCAATATATTTTTTGCAAGTTACTATACTCAGTTCTTCATAAATGTCGCACACTTGCCAACCTCGCTGCGCTCGGTTAGCTCCTGTAGCTCCATGGCCTAATTTTTGTATGGAGAATTTTTAAAAAGTGGAAAATTAAAAAAAAAAAGTTTATATGACCTCGTCTCCAAGGGTCCTCTACAACATTAGTTTTGGCACCCACCACCCATCTCGTATAGTTTCATGGGAACCCGTCAGCGTTACATCAGGATGACTACCTAAATTTCTGCAATATCTTTTTTGCAGGTTACTATACTCAGTTCTTTATAAATGTCGCACACTCGCCAACCTCGCTGCGCTCGGTTAGCTCCTGTAGCTCCATGGCCTAATTTTTGTATGGAGAATTTTTAAAAAGTGGAAAATTAAAAAAAAAAGTTTACATCACCTTGTCTCCAAGGGTCCTCTAAAACATTAGTTCCGGCACCCACTACCTATCTCTTATAGTTTCATGGGAACCCGTCCAGAATGACTACTTAAATTTCTCCAATATATTTTTTGCAGGTTACTATACTCAGTTTTTCATAAATGTCGCACACTCGCCAACCTCGCTTTGCTCGGTTAGCTTCTGTAGCTCCATGGCCTAATTTTTGTATGGAGAATTTTTAAAAAGTGGAAAATTAAAAAAAAAAGTTTACATCACCTCGTCTCCAAGGGTCCTCTAAAACATTAGTTTCGGCACCCACTACCTATCTCTTATAGTTTCATGGGAACCCGTCAGCGTTACATCAGGATGACTACCTAAATTTCTGCAATATCTTTCTTGCAGGTTACTATACTCAGTTCTTTATAAATGTCGCACACTCGCTAACCTCGCTGCGCTCGGTTAGCTCCTGTAGCTCCATGGCCTAATTTTTGTATGGAGAATTTTTAAAAAGTGGAAAATAAAAAAAAAAGTTTACATCACCTCGTCTCCAAGGGTCCTCTAAAACATTCGTTCCGGCACCCACTACCTATCTCTTATAGTTTCATGGGAACCCGTCAGCGTTACATCAGAATGACTACCTAAATTTCTCCAATATCTTTTTTGCAGGTTACTATACTCAGTTTTTCATAAATGTCGCACACTCGCCAACCTCGCTTCGCTCGGTTAGCTCATGTAGCTCAATGGCCTAATTTTTGTATGGAGAATTTTTAAAAAGTTGGAAATTAAAAAAAAAAGTTTACATTACCTCGTCTACAAGGGTCCTCTACAACATTAGTTTAGACACCCACCAGCCATCTCTTATAGTTTCATGGGAACCCGTCAGCGTTACATCAGGATGACTACCTAAATTTCTCCAATATCTTTTTTGCAGGTTACTATACTCAGTTCTTTATAAATGTCGCACACTACCCAACCTCGCTGCGCTCGGTTAGCTCCTGTAGCTCCATGGCCTAATTTTTGTATAGAGAATTTTTAAAAAGTGGAAAATTAAAAAAAAAAGTTTACATCACCTCGTCTCCAAGGGTCCTCTAAAACATTCGTTCCGGCACCCACTACCTATCTCTTATAGTTTCATGGGAACCCGTCAGCGTTACATCAGAATGACTACCTAAATTTCTCCAATATCTTTTTTGCAGGTTACTATACTCAGTTTTTCATAAATGTCGCACACTCGCCAACCTCGCTTCGCTCGGTTAGCTCATGTAGCTCAATGGCCTAATTTTTGTATGGAGAATTTTAAAAAAGTGGAAAATTAAAAAAAAAAGTTTACATCACCTCGTCTCCAAGGGTCCTCTAAAACATTAGTTCCGGCACCCACTACATATCTCTTATAGTTTCATGGGAACCCGTCAGCGTTACATCAGAATGACTACTTAAATTTCTCCAATATATTTTTTGCAGGTTACTATACTCAGTTTTTCATAAATGTCGCACACTCGCCAACCTCGCTTTGCTCGGTTAGCTCCTGTAGCTCCATGGCCTAATTTTTGTAAGGAGAATTTTTTAAAAGTGGAAAATAAAAAAAAAAAGTTTACATCACCTTGTCTCCAAGGGTCCTATACAACATTAGTTCCGGCACCCACCACCTATCTCTTATAGTTTCTTCCAATTTTTTGCAGGTTACTATACTCAGTTTTTCATAAATGTCGCACACTCGCCAACCTCGCTTTGCTCGGTTAGCTCCTGTAGCTCAATGGCCTAATTTTTGTATGGAGAATTTTTATAAAGTGGAAAATTAAAAAAAAAAAGTTTATATCACCTCGTCTCCAAGGGTCCTCTACAATATTAGTTTCGGCACCCACCACCCATCCCTTATAGTTTCATGGGAACCCGTGAGCGTTACATCAGGATGACTACTTAAATTTCTCCAGTATCTTTTTTGCAGGTTATAATACTCAGTTCTTCATAAATGTCGCACACTCGCCAACCTCGCTTCGCTCGGTTAGCTCCTGTAGCTCCAAGGCCTAATTTATGTATGGAGAATTTTAAAAATATTGGAAATTAAAAAAAAAAAGTTTACATCACCTCGTCTCCAAGGGTCCTCTACAACATTAGTTTCGGCACCCACCACCTATCTCTTATAGTTTCATGGGAACCCGTCAGCGTTACATCAGAATGACTACTTAAATTTCTCCAATGTCTTTTTTGCAGGTTACTATACTCAGTTCTTCATAAATGTCGCACATTTGCCAACCTCGCTTCGCTCGGTTAGCTCCTGTAGCTCCATGGCCTAATTTTTGTATGGAGAATTTTTTAAAAATGGAAAATTAAAAAAAAAAGTTTACATCACCTCGTCTCCAAGGGTCCTCTACAACATTAGTTTTGGCACCCACCACCCATCTCGTATAGTTTCATGGGAACCCGTCAGCGTTACATCAGGATGACTACCTAAATTTCTCCAATATATTTTTTGCAGGTTACTATACTCAGTTCTTTATAAATGTCGCACACTCGCCAACCTCGCTGCGCTCGGTTAGCTCCTGTAGCTCCATGCCCAAATTTTTGTATGAAAAAAAAAAACTTGAGAAATTAAAAAAAAAAAGTTTACATCACCTCGTCTCCAAGGGTCCTCTACAACATTAGTTCCGGCACCCACTACCTATCTCTTATAGTTTCATGGGAACCCGTCAGCGTTACATCAGAATGACTACTTAAATTTCTCCAATATATTTTTTGCAGGTTACTATACTCAGTTCTTCATAAATGTCGCACATTTGCCAACCTCGCTGCGCTCAGTTAGCTCCTGTAGCTCCATGGCCTAATTTTTGTATGGAGAATTTTTAAAAAGTGGAAAAAAAAAAAAAAAGTTTACATCACCTCGTCTCCAAGGGTTCTCTAAAACATTCGTTCCGGCACCCACTACCTATCTCTTATAGTTTCATGGGAACCCGTCAGCGTTACATCAGAATGACTACCTAAATTTCTCCAATATCTTTTTTGCAGGTTACTATACTCAGTTTTTCATAAATGTCGCACACTCGTCAACCTCGCTTCGCTCGGTTAGCTCCTGTAGCTCAATGGCCTAATTTTTGTATGGAGAATTTTTAAAAAGTTGGAAATTAAAAAAAAAAGTTTACATTACCTCGTCTACAAGGGTCCTCTACAACATTAGTTTAGACACCCACCACCCATCTCTTATAGTTTCATGGGAACCCGTCAGCGTTACATCAGAATGACTACTAAAATTTCTCTAATATCTGTTTTGCAGGTTACTATACTCAGTTTTTCATAAATGTCGCACACTCGTCAACCTCGCTTCGCTCGGTTAGCTCCTGTAGCTCCATGGCCTAATTTTTGTATGGAGAATTTAAAAAAAATGGAAAATTAAAAAAAAAGTTTACATCACCTCGTCTCCAAGGGTCCTCTACAACATTAGTTTTGGCACCCACCACCCATCTCGTATAGTTTCATGGGAACCCGTCAGCGTTACATCAGGATGACTACCTAAATTTCTGCAATATCGTTTTTGCAGGTTACTATACTCAGTTCTTTGTAAATGTCGCACACTCGCCAACCTCGCTGCGCTCGGTTAGCTCCTGTAGCTCCATGGCCTAATTTTTGTATGGAGAATTTTTAAAAAATGGAAAATTAAAAAAAAAAGTTTACATCACCTCGTCTCCAAGGGTCCTCTAAATCATTAGTTTCGGCACCCACTACCTATCTCTTATAGTTTCATGGGAACCCGTCTGCGTTACATCAGAATGACTACTTAAATTTCTCCAATATATTTTTTGCAAGTTACTATACTCAGTTCTTCATAAATGTCGCACACTTGCCAACCTCGCTGCGCTCGGTTAGCTCCTGTAGCTCCATGGCCTAATTTTTGTATGGAGAATTTTTAAAAAGTGGAAAATTAAAAAAAAAAAGTTTATATGACCTCGTCTCCAAGGGTCCTCTACAACATTAGTTTTGGCACCCACCACCCATCTCGTATAGTTTCATGGGAACCCGTCAGCGTTACATCAGGATGACTACCTAAATTTCTGCAATATCTTTTTTGCAGGTTACTATACTCAGTTCTTTATAAATGTCGCACACTCGCCAACCTCGCTGCGCTCGGTTAGCTCCTGTAGCTCCATGGCCTAATTTTTGTATGGAGAATTTTTAAAAAGTGGAAAATTAAAAAAAAAAGTTTACATCACCTTGTCTCCAAGGGTCCTCTAAAACATTAGTTCCGGCACCCACTACCTATCTCTTATAGTTTCATGGGAACCCGTCCAGAATGACTACTTAAATTTCTCCAATATATTTTTTGCAGGTTACTATACTCAGTTTTTCATAAATGTCGCACACTCGCCAACCTCGCTTTGCTCGGTTAGCTTCTGTAGCTCCATGGCCTAATTTTTGTATGGAGAATTTTTAAAAAGTGGAAAATTAAAAAAAAAAGTTTACATCACCTCGTCTCCAAGGGTCCTCTAAAACATTAGTTTCGGCACCCACTACCTATCTCTTATAGTTTCATGGGAACCCGTCAGCGTTACATCAGGATGACTACCTAAATTTCTGCAATATCTTTCTTGCAGGTTACTATACTCAGTTCTTTATAAATGTCGCACACTCGCTAACCTCGCTGCGCTCGGTTAGCTCCTGTAGCTCCATGGCCTAATTTTTGTATGGAGAATTTTTAAAAAGTGGAAAATAAAAAAAAAAGTTTACATCACCTCGTCTCCAAGGGTCCTCTAAAACATTCGTTCCGGCACCCACTACCTATCTCTTATAGTTTCATGGGAACCCGTCAGCGTTACATACGAATGACTACCTAAATTTCTCCAATATCTTTTTTGCAGGTTACTATACTCAGTTTTTCATAAATGTCGCACACTCGCCAACCTCGCTTCGCTCGGTTAGCTCATGTAGCTCAATGGCCTAATTTTTGTATGGAGAATTTTTAAAAAGTTGGAAATTAAAAAAAAAAGTTTACATTACCTCGTCTACAAGGGTCCTCTACAACATTAGTTTAGACACCCACCAGCCATCTCTTATAGTTTCATGGGAACCCGTCAGCGTTACATCAGGATGACTACCTAAATTTCTCCAATATCTTTTTTGCAGGTTACTATACTCAGTTCTTTATAAATGTCGCACACTACCCAACCTCGCTGCGCTCGGTTAGCTCCTGTAGCTCCATGGCCTAATTTTTGTATAGAGAATTTTTAAAAAGTGGAAAATTAAAAAAAAAAGTTTACATCACCTCGTCTCCAAGGGTCCTCTAAAACATTCGTTCCGGCACCCACTACCTATCTCTTATAGTTTCATGGGAACCCGTCAGCGTTACATCAGAATGACTACCTAAATTTCTCCAATATCTTTTTTGCAGGTTACTATACTCAGTTTTTCATAAATGTCGCACACTCGCCAACCTCGCTTCGCTCGGTTAGCTCATGTAGCTCAATGGCCTAATTTTTGTATGGAGAATTTTTAAAAAGTTGGAAATTAAAAAAAAAAGTTTACATTACCTCGTCTACAAGGGTCCTCTAAAACATTAGTTTCGGCACCCACTACCTATCTCTTATAGTTTCATGGGAACCCGTCAGCGTTACATCAGAATGACTACTTAAATTTCTCCAATATATTTTTTGCAGGTTACTATACTCAGTTCTTCATAAATGTCGCACACTTGCCAACCTCGCTGCGCTCGGTTAGCTCCTGTAGCTCCATGGCCTAATTTTTGTATAGAGAATTTTTAAAAAGAGAAAAATTAAAAAAAAAAAGTTTACATGACCTCGTCTCCAAAGATCCTCTACAACATTAGTTTTGGCACCCACCACCCATCTCGTATAGTTTCATGGGAACCCGTCAGCGTTACATCAGGATGACTACCTAAATTTCTCCAATATCTTTTTTGCAGGTTACTATACTCAGTTCTTTATAAATGTCGCACACTCGCCAACCTCGCTGCGCTCGGTTAGCTCCTGTAGCTCCATGGCCGAATTTTTGTATGAAAAAAAAAAAACTTGAGAAATTAAAAAAAAAAAAGTTTACATCACCTCGTCTCCAAGGGTCCTCTACAACATTAGTTTCGGCACCCACTACCTATCTCTTATAGTTTTATGGGAACCCGTCAGCGTTACATCAGAATGACTACTTAAATTTCTCCAATATATTTTTTGCAGGTTACTATACTCAGTTCTTCATAAATGTCGCACACTTGCCAACCTCGCTGCGCTCGGTTAGCTCCTGTAGCTCCATGGCCTAATTTTTGTATGGAGAATTTTTAAAAAGTGGAAAATTAAAAAAAAAAAGTTTACATGACCTCGTCTCCAAGGGTCCTCTACAACATTAGTTTTGGCACCCACCACCCATCTCGTATAGTTTCATGGGAACCCGTCAGCGTTACATCAGGATGACTACCTAAATTTCTCCAATATATTTTTTGCAGGTTACTATACTCAGTTTTTCATAAATGTCGCACACTCGCCAACCTCGCTTTGCTCGGTTAGCTTCTGTAGCTCCATGGCCTAATTTTTGTATGGAGAATTTTTAAAAAGTGGAAAATTAAAAAAAAAAGTTTACATCACCTCGTCTCCAAGGGTCCTCTAAAACATTAGTTTCGGCACCCACTACCTATCTCTTATAGTTTCATGGGAACCCGTCAGCGTTACATCAGGATGACTACCTAAATTTCTGCAATATCTTTCTTGCAGGTTACTATACTCAGTTCTTTATAAATGTCGCACACTCGCTAACCTCGCTGCGCTCGGTTAGCTCCTGTAGCTCCATGGCCTAATTTTTGTATGGAGAATTTTTAAAAAGTGGAAAATAAAAAAAAAAGTTTACATCACCTCGTCTCCAAGGGTCCTCTAAAACATTCGTTCCGGCACCCACTACCTATCTCTTATAGTTTCATGGGAACCCGTCAGCGTTACATCAGAATGACTACCTAAATTTCTCCAATATCTTTTTTGCAGGTTACTATACTCAGTTTTTCATAAATGTCGCACACTCGCCAACCTCGCTTCGCTCGGTTAGCTCATGTAGCTCAATGGCCTAATTTTTGTATGGAGAATTTTTAAAAAGTTGGAAATTAAAAAAAAAAGTTTACATTACCTCGTCTACAAGGGTCCTCTACAACATTAGTTTAGACACCCACCAGCCATCTCTTATAGTTTCATGGGAACCCGTCAGCGTTACATCAGGATGACTACCTAAATTTCTCCAATATCTTTTTTGCAGGTTACTATACTCAGTTCTTTATAAATGTCGCACACTACCCAACCTCGCTGCGCTCGGTTAGCTCCTGTAGCTCCATGGCCTAATTTTTGTATAGAGAATTTTTAAAAAGTGGAAAATTAAAAAAAAAAGTTTACATCACCTCGTCTCCAAGGGTCCTCTAAAACATTCGTTCCGGCACCCACTACCTATCTCTTATAGTTTCATGGGAACCCGTCAGCGTTACATCAGAATGACTACCTAAATTTCTCCAATATCTTTTTTGCAGGTTACTATACTCAGTTTTTCATAAATGTCGCACACTCGCCAACCTCGCTTCGCTCGGTTAGCTCATGTAGCTCAATGGCCTAATTTTTGTATGGAGAATTTTTAAAAAGTTGGAAATTAAAAAAAAAAGTTTACATTACCTCGTCTACAAGGGTCCTCTAAAACATTAGTTTCGGCACCCACTACCTATCTCTTATAGTTTCATGGGAACCCGTCAGCGTTACATCAGAATGACTACTTAAATTTCTCCAATATATTTTTTGCAGGTTACTATACTCAGTTCTTCATAAATGTCGCACACTTGCCAACCTCGCTGCGCTCGGTTAGCTCCTGTAGCTCCATGGCCTAATTTTTGTATAGAGAATTTTTAAAAAGAGAAAAATTAAAAAAAAAAAGTTTACATGACCTCGTCTCCAAAGATCCTCTACAACATTAGTTTTGGCACCCACCACCCATCTCGTATAGTTTCATGGGAACCCGTCAGCGTTACATCAGGATGACTACCTAAATTTCTCCAATATCTTTTTTGCAGGTTACTATACTCAGTTCTTTATAAATGTCGCACACTCGCCAACCTCGCTGCGCTCGGTTAGCTCCTGTAGCTCCATGGCCGAATTTTTGTATGAAAAAAAAAAAACTTGAGAAATTAAAAAAAAAAAAGTTTACATCACCTCGTCTCCAAGGGTCCTCTACAACATTAGTTTCGGCACCCACTACCTATCTCTTATAGTTTTATGGGAACCCGTCAGCGTTACATCAGAATGACTACTTAAATTTCTCCAATATATTTTTTGCAGGTTACTATACTCAGTTCTTCATAAATGTCGCACACTTGCCAACCTCGCTGCGCTCGGTTAGCTCCTGTAGCTCCATGGCCTAATTTTTGTATGGAGAATTTTTAAAAAGTGGAAAATTAAAAAAAAAAAGTTTACATGACCTCGTCTCCAAGGGTCCTCTACAACATTAGTTTTGGCACCCACCACCCATCTCGTATAGTTTCATGGGAACCCGTCAGCGTTACATCAGGATGACTACCTAAATTTCTCCAATATCTTTTTTGCAGGTTACTATACTCAGTTCTTTATAAATGTCGCACACTCGCCAACCTCGCTGCGCTCGGTTAGCTCCTGTAGCTCCATGGCCGAATTTTTGTATGAAAAAAAAAAAACTTGAGAAATTAAAAAAAAAAATTTTACATCACCTCGTCTCCAAGAGTCCTCTACAACATTAGTTCCGGCACTCACCACCTATCTCTTATGGTTAACTCGGAACCCGTCAGCGATTCATGAGAATGAAGATTCCATACCCCTTTGTGACCTTCTTTGAAAAAAAAATGATAAAATCTTTGCAAATATCGTAATTTTGAAAGTAGCAATCATTTCGTTTGGCTACTACAGTTTTTTGAAAATTTTGTATGCAAAAAAAAAAAAAAAATGGGAAATTAAAAAAAAAAAAAACACTTTTCCTCGTCTCCAATGGTTTCCTACATGGGGTTAAATTTAGCACGACTTCCCGTTCCTGGTTCCCTACGAACCCCTCAATGTTACATCGAGATAGACTTCTTAAAAAATATTGAAGACCTTTTTGAAATACCATTTTTTCCCGGGCATACAACCAGCTAAAGAACGCCTCTCTACCTACGCTCAGCTGGTGCCGGTGAGTGCTCAAAGTCAACTTTTAATCAGAAAAAAAAAAAAAATGCGAATTTAAAAAAAAAAAAGTCACGACACCTCGTCTCCCAGGGTCCTTTATGTCATTTGCTTGAACACCCCCCGACTATCTCTTATGGTTCCCTGGGAACCCATGGACGTTTCATCAAAATGACAACTATGCCCCCCTAAAGTCATAGTGCCTCTTCACCAGGCCCAACTGTATACAAATATCAATACACTTCAACTATTGCTCCTTTCGTATGGTCCCCAGAAGAGGGGGAAGATTTTGTATGAAAAAAAAAAAAAAAACGCGAATTTAAAAAAAAAAAAACGTCGTCACCTCGTCTCCCAGGGTCCTCCACAACATTAGTTCCGGGACCTCCTCCCTAACTATAACTGTTTTCCGGGAACCCTCATCGACTTTTTTCCCTGGTGTAAAACTTCGGATATTGGATTTTTCCCATAGGTTTGAGCACCATAGCAATACGATCAGATAGCCGCCTAACCCCCAACTATGACAGTTTTGGCCCTGTATTTCTGTCAGTGAGTGGTAATTAGAGCTTTATATATATAAACTAGTTGTTTCGTACTGCACGGCCCACGAGTGGACCGTGGGGATTGTCGTGAGCGTGGTCTGCTTTGTGTCTGTTGTACTTAAAAAAAATCCCTATCGAAAATATAAAATCTACATGGTTACTTTCTAATCGATAATTATGATCATAATCGTTAGCTAAAACTCAATAAAAGAATCTAGTCAAAGTATTTAAAAACAAAGTATTTAACTAAAATTTATATGTCTAAAATAAAATATGTTTGATCCTAAACCTCGATAATAAATTCCTGTCGAAATCTTAATTACATTTGGGATCAAATTGGTAAATTACAACTTGATAAAATATTTCAATGGAAAACTCATTAAAAATCAAAAACTACAGTGAGGATTGTCGTGAGCGTGGTCTGCTTTGTGTACTCGTAGGTTGCACTTTAAAAAAAACCCTATTGATAATAATTTTTTAATTGGGATCAAAATCGTTAGCTAAAACTCAATAAAACAATCAAGTCAAAGTTATTAAAATACTAAAATTTAAATGTCAAAATAAAATTATGTTTGATCCTGAAGCTCGATAACAAATTCCTGTCGAAATCTTAATTGAATTTTGGATCAAAATCGTCAATTTCCACCTGATAAAATATTGCAATCGATAACTCAATAATATAAGTTCTTCAGAAAAGTCGCACACTCGCCAACCTCGCTTCGCTCAGTTAGCTCCTGTAGCTCAATGGCATATTTTTTATATGAAGAATTTAAAAAAAAAAAAAAATTAAAAAAAAAAGTTTATATCTCCTCGTCTCCAAGGGTCCTCTAGAACATTAGTTTAAGCACTTCCTACCCATCTCTTATAGTTTCATGGGAACCCGTCAGCGTTACATCAGGATGACTACTTAAATTTCTCCAATTACTTTTTTGCAGGTTACTATACTCAGTTCTTTATAAATGTCTAACACTCGCCAACCTCGCTTCGCTCGGTTAGCTCCTGTAGCTCCATTGCATAATTTTTGTATAAAAAAATTTTAAAAAGTAGGAAATTAAAAAAAAAAAAAGTTTTTATCACCTCGTCTCCAAGGGTCCTCTAGAACATTAGTTTAAGCACTTCCTACCCATCTCGTATAGTTTCATGGGAACCCGTCAGCGTTACATCAGGATGACTACTTAAATTTCTCCAATATCTTTTTTGCAGGTTACTACACTCAGTTCTTTATAAATGTCGCACACTCGCCAACCTCGCTGCGCTCGGTTAGCTCCTGTAGCTCCACGGCCGAATTTTAGTATGAAAAAAAAAACCCTTTGGAAATTTAAAAAAAAAAGTTTACATCACCTCGTCTCCAAGGGTCCTCTACAACATTAGTTTCAGCACCCACTACCTATCTCTTATAGTTTCATGGGAACCCGTCAGCGTTACATCAGAATGACTACTTAAATTTCTCCAATATCTTTTTTGCAGGTTACTACACTCAGTTCTTTATAAATGTCGCACACTCGCCAACCTCGCTGCGCTCGGTTAGCTCCTGTAGCTCCACGGCCGAATTTTTGTATGAAAAAAAAAAACCTTTGGAAATTAAAAAAAAAAAGTTTACATCACCTCGTCTCCAAGGGTCCTCTACAACATTAGTTCCGGCACCCACCACCTATCTCTTATACTTTCATGGGAACCCGTCAGCGTTACATCAGAATGACTACTTAAATTTCTCCAATATCTTTTTTACAGGTTACTACTCTCAGTTCTTCATAAATGTCGCACACTCGCCAACCTCGCTGCGCTCGGTTAGCTCCTGTAGCTCCATGGCCTAATTTTTGTATGGAGAATTTTTAAAAAGTGGAAAAAAAAAAAAAAAAAGTTTACATCACCTCGTCTCCAAGGGTCCTCTAAAACATTAGTTCCGGCACCCACCACCTATCTCTTATAGTTTCATGGGAACCCGTCAGCGTTACATCAGAATGACTACTTAAATTTCTCCAAAATCTTTTTTGCAGGTTACTATACTCATTTCTTCATAAATGTCGCACACTCGCCCACCTCGCTGCGCTCGGTTAGCTCCTGTAGCTCCATGGCCGAATTTTTGTATGAAAAAAAAAAAACTTTGGAAATTAAAAAAAAAAAGTTTACATGACCTCGTCTCCAAGGGTCCTCTACAACATTAGTTTCGGCACCCACCACCTATCTTTTACGGTTACCTCGGAACCCGTCAGCGATTCATCAGAATGATGATTCATTACCCTTTAGTGACCTTCCTAGGATAAAAAATGATGAAAGCTTTGCAAATATCGTAATTTTGAAAGTAGCAATCTTTTCATTTGGCTGCAACAGTTTTTTTTTTTAAATGTATGAAAAAAAAATGAAAAAATCGGAAATTAAAAAAAAAAAAAAACTTTTACTCGTCTCCGAGGGTTTCCTATATGGGGTTGCAAGGCACCTTATGCACCTCTTCTGGTGACCTGGGAACCTCTCAGCGTTACATCATGACGACTACCCAAAAATCATTGAAGACATGTTTCCACATGGGGTGACTCCCGTGACTACAACCAGCCAAAAATGGGCATTCTGGGTATGCTCCAAGTATGCTCTACGAGTGCTCAAAGTCGGCCGCGAATGCAAAAAAAAAAAAAAATGGGAATTTAAAAAAAAAAAAGTCACCACACCTCGTCTCCAGAAGCCCTCTCCAAAATTGGGTTCTAGCGTTTTTCGCCATCTCTTATGGTTTCCTGGGAACCCGTCAGCGTCACATCAGGTTCACTTTTAAAATTTCATTGATGACACTTGTGCTGTTCATCAGCCCCCAGTGTATGCAACCATGCCAAATTTGCAGTTGTCACTTGGCAGGTTTCGCTTCTACGAGCCTCCAAAGTACGTGTTTCGACTTTTGTATGAAAAAAAAAAAAAATCGCGGAATTTAAAAAAAAAAATGTGACGTCACCCCCTCTCCCAGGGTCCTTTATGACATTTGCTTGAGCACCCCCCGACTACCTCTTACGGTTCTCCGGGAACCCCTCGACGTTACATCAAAATGACGCTTCAGCCCCCCTCGATGACCTTTGTCGTATTAATCTAGATGAAGTCTATACAAAATTTGCAATTTGGCAAGTTGTGCTCTTTTCGTTTGACCCACAAAGTTTTTCAAAAATTTCCATACAAAAAAACAAAAGAATTTTGGAATTTAAAAAAAAAACCATGACGTCACCTCGTCTCCGAGGGTCCTCTACAAAGTTTGTTCGAGCACCCCCCCTCCAACTATTACCGTTTCCCCGGAACCGTCACCGACTTTTTTCCCTGATGGAAAGTCTTGGTTTTCGGATTTTTCCCATAGGTTTGAGCACCATACCTATACGATCCGATCATCATCCAACCCCCAACTATTACAGTTTTGGCCCTGTATTTCTGTCAGTCAGTGGTAGCTACCAGCTTTATATAATATAATAACTAGTTGTTTCGTACTGCACGGCCCACGAGTGGACCGTGGGGATTGTCGTGAGCGTGGTCTGCTTTGTGTCTGTTGTACTTTAAAAAAATCCCTATCGATATTTATTTTAAATTGGGATCAAAATCGTTGGCTAAAACTCAATAAAAAAATCTAGTCAAAGTTATTAAAATACTAATATTTAAATGTTTAAAATAAAATATATTTGATTCTAAACCTCGTAAATAAATCCCTGTCGAAATTTTAATTACATTTGGAATCAAATTCGTAAATTACAACTTGATAAAATATTTTAATGGAAAACTCATTAAAAATCAAAAACTACAGTGAGGATTGTCGTGAGCGTGGTCTGCTTTGTGTACTCGTAGGTTGTACTTTAAAAAAAACCCTATTGATAATTATTTTTTAATTGGGATCAAAATCGTTAGCTAAAACTCAATAAAACAATCAAGTCAAAGTTATTAAAATACTAAAATTTAAATGTCAAAATAAAATATGTTTGATCCTGAAGCTCGATAACAAATTCCTGTCGAAATCTTAATTGAATTTTGGATCAAAATCGTCAATTTCCACCTGATAAAATATTGCAATCGATAACTCAATAATATAAGTTCTTCAGAAAAGTCGCACACTCGCCAACCTCGCTTCGCTCAGTTAGCTCCTGTAGCTCAATGGCATATTTTTTATATGAAGAATTTAAAAAAAGTTAAAAATTAAAAAAAAAAGTTTATATCTCCTCGTCACCAAGGGTCCTCTAGAACATTAGTTTAAGCACTTCCTACCCATCTCTTATAGTTTCATGGGAACCCGTCAGCGTTACATCAGGATGACTACTTAAATTTCTCCAATTACTTTTTTGCAGGTTACTATACTCAGTTCTTTATAAATGTCTAACACTCGCCAACCTCGCTTCGCTCGGTTAGCTCCTGTAGCTCCATTGCATAATTTTTGTATAAAAAAATTTAAAAAAGTAGGAAATTAAAAAAAAAAAGTTTTTATCACCTCGTCTCCAAGGGTCCTCTACAACATTGTAACAAACATTTAAGCACTTCCTACCCATCTCTTATAGTTTCATAGGAACCCGTGAGCGTTACATCAGGATGACTACTAAAATTTCTGCAATCACTTTTTTGCAGGTCACTATACTCAGTTCTTCATAACTGTCGCACACTCGCCAACCTCGCTTCGCTCGGTTAGCTCATGTAGCTCCATGGCATATTTTTTGTATAAAGAATTTAAAAAAAGTTTGAAATTAAAAAAAAAAAAATCATCACCTCGTCTCCAAGGGTCCTCTACAACATTAGTTTAAGCACTTCCTACCCATCTCTTATAGTTTCATGGGAACCCGTCAGCGTTACATCAGAATAATTACTTAAATTTCTCGAATGACTTTATTGCAGGTAACTATACTCAGTTCTTCATAAATGTCGCACACTCGCCAACCTCGCTTCGCTCGGTTAGCTCCTGTGGCTCCATGGCATATTTTTTGTATGAAAAAAAAAAACATTGGAAATTAAAAAAAAAAAGTTTACAACACCTCGTCTCCCAGGGTCCTCTACAACATTAGTTTAAGCAATTCCTACCCATCTCTTATAGTTTCATGGGAACCCGTGAGTGTTACATCAGGATGACTACTTAAATTTCTGCAATGAATTTTTTGCAGGTCACTATACGCAGTTCTTCATAGATGTCGCACACTCGCCAATCTCGCTTCGCTCGGTTAGCTCCTGTAGCTCCATAGCATAATTTTTGTATGAAAAAAAAAAAAAAAAATGGAAATTAAAAAAAATATATATACATGACCTCGTCTCCAAGGGTCTTTTACAACATTTGTTTTAGCACTTTCTACCCATCTCTTATAGTTTCATGGGAACCCGTGAGCGTTACATCAGGATGACTGCTTAAATTTCTCCAATGACTTTTTTGCAGGTCATTATACACAGTTCTTCATAAATGTCGCATGCTCGCCAACCTCGCTTCGCTCGGTTAGCTCCTGTGGCTCCATAGCATATTTTTTGTATGAAAAAAACGTAAAATTTCGGAATTAAAAAAAAAAAAAAAAATTTTTGCTAATCGCCAAGGGTCCTCTACAACAAAATGTTCTAGAGTTTTTTGATATCTTTTGTGGTTTCCGAGGAACCCATCAACTTTACACCACCACGACTACTCACCGACATAAAAAAAATTTTGGGATACACAAAAGCAAGAATCTTTACTATATTGAAATTTCGCGACTTGCGGTCTTTCCGTTTGGCCACAGCAGTTTATTCAAATTTTTGTTCGAAAAAAAGAAAAAAAAAATGGAATTTAAAAAAAAAAAAGAAAAATTTCCTCGTCGCCAAGGGTCCTCCATATGATGGTGTTGAAATTTTTTTCCCATCTCTTTTGGTTCCCTGGGAACCCATCGGCGTTTCATCAGATTGACTACTTAAATGTCATCGATGACTCTTTTCGCGGTCAACAGAGCGAAATCTTCGCAATTATCGCAAATCCGCAATCCTCGCTTGGCCAGTTTCGATTTTCGCGAAATTTGTATGAAAAAAAAAAAAAATCGCGGAATTTAAAAAAAAAAATGTGACGTCACCCCCTCTCCCAGGGTCCTTTATGACATTTGCTTGAGCACCCCCCGACTACCTCTTACGGTTCTCTGGGAACCCCTCGACGTTACATCAAAATGACGCTTCAGCCCCCCTCGATGACCTTTGTTGTATTAACCAAGACGAAGTCTATACAAAATTTGCAATTTGGCAAGTTGTGCTCTTTTCGTTTGACCCACAAAGTTTTTTAAAAATTTCCATACAAAAAAACAAAAGAATTTTGGAATTAAAAAAAAAAAACATGACGTCACCTCGTCTCCGAGGGTCCTCTACAAAGTTTGTTCGAGCACCCCTCCTCCAACTATTACCGTTTCCCCGGAACCGTCACCGACTTTTTTCCCTGATGGAAAGTCCAGAATGTCGGATTTTTCCCATAGGTTTGAGCACCATACCTATACGATTCGATACTCACCCGACCCCCAACTATTACAGTTTTGGCCCTACATTTCTGTCAGTCAGTCAGTGGTAGCTTAGAGCTTTATATATATAAACTAGTTGTTTCGTACTGCACGGCCCACGAGTGGACCGTGGGGATTGTCGTGAGCGTGGTCTGCTTTGTGTCTGTTGTACTTAAAAAAAATCCCTATCGAAATCTCTAGTGAGATTGGTACCAAAATCGTTAGCTAAAACTGTATAAAATATTATATTCAAAGTGATAAATATAGTAAAATTGAAATGTATAAAATTAAATATGTTTGATCCTAAACCTCGATAACAAATCCTTGTCTAAATCTTAATTACATTTGGAATCAAATTGGTAAATTACAACTTGACAAAATAATTCAATGGAAAACTAATTAAAAATTAAAAAGTACAGTGAGGATTGTCGTGACCGTGGTCTGCATTGTGTACTCGTAGACTGTACTTTAAAAAAATCCCTATCGATATTTATTTTAAATTGGGATCAAAATCGTTGGCTAAAACTCAATAAAAAAATCTAGTCAAAGTTATTAAAATACTAATATTTAAATGTTCAAAATAAAATATGTTTGATCCTAAACCTCGATAATAAATCCCTGTCGAAATCTTAATTACATTTACAATCAAATTCGTAAATTACAACTTGATAAAATATTTCAATGGAAAACTCATTAAAAATCAAAAACTACAGTGAGGATTGTCGTGAGCGTGGTCTGCTTTGTGTACTCGTAGGTTGTACTTAAAAAAACAACCCTATATATATTGTTGTACTTTCCAAACAATCCCTGTCGAATATCAATGTATCGATAAAATATCCCAATTAATATTTCTTATAAGTTGTTACATGGGGACCCGTCAGCGTCACACCAGAATGACCACTTAAATTGTATTATTAACTTTATTGCAGGTCACTATACTCAGTTCCTCCTAAATGTCGCACAATCGCCAACCTCGCTTCGCTCGGTTAGCTCCTGTAGCTCCATGGCATAATTTTTGTATGTTGAATTTTTTAAAATTTGGAAAAAAAAAAAAAAAAGTTTACATCTCCTCGTCTCCAAGGGTCCTCTACAACATTAGTTTAAGCACTTCCTACCCATCTCTTATAGTTTCATGGGAACCCGTGAGCGTTACATCAGAATGACAACTTAGTTTTCTCCAATATCTTTTTTGCAGGTTACTATACTCAGTTCTTCATAAATGTCGCACACTCGCCAACCTCGCTTCGCTCGGTTAGCTCCTGTAGCTCCATAGCATAATTTTTTTATGGAGAATTTTTAAAAAGTTGAAAATTAAAAAAAAAAAAGTTTACATCTCCTCGTCTCCAAGGGTCCTCTACAATATTAGTTTAAGCACTTCCTACCCATCTCTTATAGTTTCATGGGAACCCGTGAGCGTTACATCAGGATGACTACTTAAATTTCTCCAATATCTTTTTTGTAGGTTGCTATACTCAGTTTTTCATAAATGTCGCACACTCGCCAACCTCGCTTCGCTCGGTTAGCTCCTGTAGCTCCATGGCCTAATTTTTATATGGAAAATTTTTAAAAAGTTGAAAATTAAAAAAAAAAGTTTACATCTCCTCGTCTCCAAGGGTCGTCTACAACATTAGTTTAAGCACTTCCTACCCATCTCTTATAGTTTCATGGGAACCCGTGAGCGCTACATCAGGATGACAACTTAAATTTCTCCAATATCTTTTTTGCAGGTTACTATACTCAGTTCTTCATAAATGTCGAAGACTCGCCAACCTCACTTCGCTCGGTTAGCTCCTGTAGCTCCATGGCCTAATTTTTGTATGGAGAATTTTAAAAATGTTGAAAATTAAAAAAAAAAGTTTACGTCTCCCCGTCTCCAAGGGTCCTCTACAATATTAGTTTCGGCACTCACCACCTATCTCTTATAGTTTAATGGGAACCCGTCAGCGTTACATCAGGATGACTACTAAAATTTCTACAATTAATTTTTCGCAGGTCACTTTACTCAGTTCTTTATAAATGTCGCACACTCGCCAACCTCGCTTCGCTCGGTTAGCTCCTGTAGCTCCATGGCTTAATTTTTGTATGGAGAATTTTAAAAATATTGGAATTAAAAAAAAAAAAGTTTACATCAACTCGTCTCCAAGGGTCCTCTACAACATTAGTTTTGGCACCCACCACCCATCTCTTATAGTTTCATGGGAACCCATCAGCGTTACATCAGAATGACTACTTAAATCTCTGTAATATCTTTTTTGCAGGTTACTATACTCAGTTCTTCATAAATGTCGCACACTCGCCAACCTCGCTGCGCTCGGTTAGCTCCTGTAGCTCCATGGCCGAATTTTTGTATGAAAAAAAAAAAACCTTGGAAATTAAAAAAAAAAAGATGACATCACCTCGTCTCCAAAGGTCCTCTACAACATTAGTTTCGGCTCTCACCACCTATCTCTTACGGTTAACTCGGAACCCGTCAGCGATTCATCAGAATGATGATTCATTACCCCTTAGTGACCTTCCTGGGATAAAAAATGATGAAAGCTTTGCAAATATTGTAATTTTGAAAGTAGCAATTTTTTCGTTTGGCTGCAACAGTTTTTTTAAAAAAATGTATGAAAAAAAAATTAAAAAATCGGAAATAAAAAAAAAAAAAAAAACTTTTACTCGTCTCCGAGGGTTTCCTATACGTGGGTAAAGTTCACCCTATGCACCTCTTCTGGTGACCTGGGAACCCCTCAGCGTTACATCATGATGACTACCCAAAAATCATTGAAGACATTTTGTGATATGGGGTGACCCCCGTGACTACAACCAGCTAAAAATGGCCATTCTGGGTATGCTCGAAGTATGCTCTGCGAGTGCTCAAAGTCGGCCGCGAATGCAAAAAAAAAAAAAAATGGGAATTTAAAAAAAAAAAATTCACCACACCTCGTCTCCAGAAGCCCTCTCCAAAATTGGGTTCTAGCGTTTTTCGCCATCTCTTATGGTTTCCTGGGAACCCGTCAGCGTCACATCAGGTTCAGTTTTAAAATTTCATTGATGACACTTTTGCTGTTCATCAGCCCCAAGTGTATGCAACCATGCCAAATTCGCAGCTCTCACTTGGCAGGTTTCGCTTCTACACGCCTCCAAAGTACGTGTTTCGACTTTTGTATGAAAAAAAAAAAAAATCGCGGAATTAAAAAAAAAAAATGTGACGTCACCCCCTCTCCCAGGGTCCTTTATGACATTTGCTTGAGCACCCCCCGACTACCTCTTACGGTTCTCCGGGAACCCCTCGACGTTACATCAAAATGACGCTTCAGCCCCCCTCGATGACCTTTGTCGTATTAACCGAGACGAAGTCTATACAAAATTTGCAATTTGGCAAGTTGTGCTCTTTTCGTTTGACCCACAAAGTTTTTCAAAAATTTCCATACAAAAAAACAAAAGAATTTTGGAATTTAAAAAAAAAACCATGACGTCACCTCGTCTCCGAGAGTCCTCTACAAAGTTTGTTTGAGCACCCCCCCTCTAACTGTAACCGTTTCGCCGGAACCGTCACCGACTTTTTTCCCTGATGGAAAGTCTTGGTTTTCAGATTTTTCCCATAGGTTTGAGCACCATACCTATACGATCCGATCATCACCCAACCCCCAACTATTACAGTTTTGGCCCTGTATTTCTGTCAGTGAGTGGTAGCTACCAGCTTTATATATATAAACTAGTTGTTTCGTACTGCACGGCCCACGAGTGGACCGTGGGGATTGTCGTGAGCGTGGTCTGCTTTGTGTGTTATTGTATTCGATAAAAAATCTAGATTGTTACTTTTCTAATCGATAATTATGATCAAATCGTTAGCTAAAACTCAATAAAACAATCTAGTCAAAGTTTTTAAAAGACTAAAATTTAAATGTTTAAAATAAAATATGTTTGATCCTAAACCTCGATAACAAATCCCTGTCGAAATCTTAATTGAATTTCGGATCAAAATCGTCAATTACCACTTCATAAAATATTGCAATCGATATGTCAATAAAAATCAAAAAGTAAAGTGAGGTTTGTCGTGAGCGTGGTCTGCTTTGTATACTCGTAGGTTGTACTTAAAAAAAAACCCTATTGATAATTATTTTTTAATTGGGATCAAAATCGTTAGCTAAAACTCAATAAAACAATCAAGTCAAAGTTATTAAATTACTAAAATTTAAATGTCTAAAATAAAATATGTTTGATCCTGAAGCTCGATAACAAATTCCTGTCGAAATCTTAATTGAATTTGGGATCAAAATCGTCAATTTCCACCTGATAAAATATTGCAATCGATAACTCAATAATATAAGTTCTTCAGAAAAGTCGCACACTCGCCAACCTCGCTTCGCTCGGTTAGCACCTGTAGCTCCATGGCATATTTTTTATATGAAGAATTTAAAAAAAGTAAAAAATTAAAAAAAAAAATTTACATCTCCTCGTCTCCAAGGGTCCTCTAGAACATTACTTTAAGCACTTCCTACCCATCTCTTATAGTTTCATGGGAACCCGTCAGCGTTACATCAGGATGACTACTTAAATTTCTCCAATTACTTTTTTGCAGGTTACTATACTCAGTTCTTTATAAATGTCGCACACTCGCCAACCTCGCTTCGCTCGGTTAGCTCCTGTAGCTCCATTGCATAATTTTTGTATGAAGAATTTAAAAAATGTTTGAAATTAAAAAAAAAAGTTTTCATCACCTCGTCTCCAAGGGTCCTCTACAACGTTAGTTTAAGCACTTCCTACCCATCTCTTATAGTTTCATGGGAACCCGTCAGCGTTACATCAGAATAATTACTTAAATTTCTCGAATGACTTTATTGCAGGTAACTATACTCAGTTCTTCATAAATGTCGCACACTCGCCAACCTCGCTTCGCTCGGTTAGCTCCTGTAGCTCCATTGCATAATTTTTGTATAAAAAAATTCAAAAAAGTAGGAAATTAAAAAAAAAAGTTGACATCTCCTCGTCTCCAGGGGTCCTCTACAACATTAGTTTCGGCACCCACCACCTATCTCTTATAGTTTCATGGGAAACCGTCAGCGTTACATCAGAATGACTACTTAAATTTCTCCAATATCTTTTTTGCAGGTTACTATACTCAGTTCTTCATAAATGTCGCACACTCGCCAACCTCGCTGCGCTCGGTTAGCTCCTGTAGCTCCATGGCTCCATGGCGTAATTTTTGTATGGAGATTTTTTAAAAAGTGGAAAATTAAAAAAAAAAAGTTTATATCACCTCGTCTCCAAGGGTCCTCTAAAACATTAGTTCCGGCACCCACAACCTATCTCTTATAGTTTCATAGGAACCCGTCAGCGTTACATCAGAATGACTACTTAAATTTCTTCAATATCTTTTTTGCAGGATACTATACTCAGTTCTTCATAAATGTCGCACACTCGCCAACCTCGCTTCGCTCGGTTAGCTCCTGTAGCTCCAAGGCCTAATTTTTGTATGGAAAATATTAAAAATGTTGAAAATTAAAAAAAAAAGTTTACATCACCTCGTCTCCAAGGGTCCTCTAGAACATTAGTTTAAGCACTTCCTACCCATCTCTTATAGTTTCATGGGAACCCGTGAGCGTTACATCAGGATGACTACTTAAATTTCTCCAATATATTTTTTGCAGTTTACAAAACTCAGTTCTTCATCAATGTCGTACACTCGCCAACCTCGCTGCGCTCGGTTAGCTCCTGTAGCTCCATGGCATATTTTTTGTATGAAGAATTAAAAAAAAATGAAAATTAAAAAAAAAAAAATTGCTTCTCCTCGTCTCCAAGGGTCCTCTACAACATTAGTTTAAGCACTTCCTCCCCATCTCTTATAGTTTCATGGGAACCCGTGAGTGTTACATCACGATGACTACTTAAATTTCTGCAATTAATTTTTTGCAGGTCAATATACGCAGTTCTTCATAGATGTCGCACACTCGCCAACATCGCTGCGCTCGGTTAGCTCCTGTAGCTCCATGGCCTAATTTTTGTATGGAGAATTTTTTAAAAGTGGAAAATAAAAAAAAAAAAGTTTACATCACCTCGTCTCCAAGGGTCCTCTACAACATTAGTTTAAGCACTTCCTACCCATCTCTTATAGTTTCATGGGAACCCGTGAGCGTTACATCAGAATGACAACTTAGTTTTCTCCAATATCTTTTTTGCAGGTTACTATACTCAGTTCTTCATAAATGTCGCACACTCGCCAACCTCGCTTCGCTCGGTTAGCTCCTGTAGCTCCATAGCATAATTTTTTTATGGAGAATTTTTAAAAAGTTGAAAATTAAAAAACAAAAAGTTTACATCTCCTCGTCTCCAAGGGTCCTCTACAATATTAGTTTAAGCACTTCCTACCCATCTCTTATAGTTTCATGGGAACCCGTGAGCGTTACATCAGGATGACTACTTAAATTTCTCCAATATCTTTTTTGTAGGTTGCTATACTCAGTTTTTCATAAATGTCGCACACTCGCCAACCTCGCTTCGCTCGGTTAGCTCCTGTAGCTCCATGGCCTAATTTTTATATGGAAAATTTTTAAAAAGTTGAAAATTAAAAAAAAAAGTTTACATCTCCTCGTCTCCAAGGGTCGTCTACAACATTAGTTTAAGCACTTCCTACCCATCTCTTATAGTTTCATGGGAACCCGTGAGCGCTACATCAGGATGACAACTTAAATTTCTCCAATATCTTTTTTGCAGGTTACTATACTCAGTTCTTCATAAATGTCGAAGACTCGCCAACCTCACTTCGCTCGGTTAGCTCCTGTAGCTCCATGGCCTAATTTTTGTATGGAGAATTTTAAAAATGTTGAAAATTAAAAAAAAAAGTTTACGTCTCCCCGTCTCCAAGGGTCCTCTACAATATTAGTTTCGGCACTCACCACCTATCTCTTATAGTTTAATGGGAACCCGTCAGCGTTACATCAGGATGACTACTAAAATTTCTACAATTAATTTTTCGCAGGTCACTTTACTCAGTTCTTTATAAATGTCGCACACTCGCCAACCTCGCTTCGCTCGGTTAGCTCCTGTAGCTCCATGGCTTAATTTTTGTATGGAGAATTTTAAAAATATTGGAATTAAAAAAAAAAAAGTTTACATCAACTCGTCTCCAAGGGTCCTCTACAACATTAGTTTTGGCACCCACCACCCATCTCTTATAGTTTCATGGGAACCCATCAGCGTTACATCAGAATGACTACTTAAATCTCTGTAATATCTTTTTTGCAGGTTACTATACTCAGTTCTTCATAAATGTCGCACACTCGCCAACCTCGCTGCGCTCGGTTAGCTCCTGTAGCTCCATGGCCGAATTTTTGTATGAAAAAAAAAAAACCTTGGAAATTAAAAAAAAAAAGTTTACATCACCTCGTCTCCAAGGGTCCTCTACAACATTAGTTCCGGCACCCACCACCTATCTCTTACGGTTAACTCGGAACCCGTCAGCGATTCATCAGAATGATGATTCATTACCCCTTAGTGACCTTCCTGGGATAAAAAATGATGAAAGCTTTGCAAATATTGTAATTTTGAAAGTAGCAATTTTTTCGTTTGGCTGCTACAGTTTTTTTAAAAAAACGTATGAAAAAAAAATTAAAAAATCGGAAATTTAAAAAAAAAAAAAAACTTTTACTCGTCTCCGAGGGTTTCCTATACGTGGGTAAAGTTCACCCTATGCACCTCTTCTGGTGACCTGGGAACCCCTCAGCGTTACATCATGATGACTACCCAAAAATCATTGAAGACATTTTGTGATATGGGGTGACCCCCGTGACTACAACCAGCCAAAAATGGCCATTCTGGGTATGCTCGAAGTATGCTCTGCGAGTGCTCAAAGTCGGCCGCGAATGCAAAAAAAAAAAAAAATGGGAATTTAAAAAAAAAAAAGTCACCACACCTCGTCTCCAGAAGTCCTCTTCAAAATTGGGTTCTAGCGTTTTTCGCCATCTCTCATGGTTTCCTGGGAACCCGTCAGCGTCACATCAGGTTCACTTTTAAAATTTCATTGATGACACTTTTGCTGTTCATCAGCCCCCAGTGTATGCAACCATGCCAAATTTGCAGTTGTCACTTGGCAGGTTTCGCTTCTACAAGCCTCCAAAGTACGTGTTTCGACTTTTGTATGAAAAAAAAAAAAAATCGCGGAATTTAAAAAAAAAAATGTGACGTCACCCCCTCTCCCAGGGTCCTTTATGACATTTGCTTGAGCACCCCCCGACTACCTCTTACGGTTCTCCGGGAACCCCTCGACGTTACATCAAAATAACGCTTCAGCCCCCCTCGATGACCTTCGTCGTAATAAACAGGACGAAGTCTATACAAAAATCGCTATTAAACAAGTTATGCTCTTTTCGTTTGACCCACAAAGTTTTTCAAAAATTTCCATACAAAAAAACAAAAGAATTTTGGAATTTAAAAAAAAAACCATGACGTCACCTCGTCTCCGAGGGTCCTCTACAAAGTTTGTTCGAGCACCCCCCCTCCAGCTATTACCGTATCCCCGGAACCGTCACCGACTTTTTTCCCTGATGGAAAGTCTTGGTTTTCGGATTTTTCCCATAGGTTTGAGCACCATACCTATACGATCCGATAGTCACCCGACCCCCAACTATTACAGTTTTGGCCCTGTATTTCTGTCAGTGAGTGGTAGCTACCAGCTTTATATATATAAACTAGTTGTTTCGTACTGCACGGCCCACGAGTGGACCGTGGGGATTGTCGTGAGCGTGGTCTGCTTTGTGTCTGTTGTACTTAAAAAAAATCCCTATCGAAATCTCTAGTGAGATTGGTACCAAAATCGTTTGCTAAAAGTCAATGAAACAATCTAGTCAAAGTTATTAAAATACTAAAATTTAAATGTCTAAAATAAAATATGTTTGATCCTAAACCTCGATAACAAATTCCTGTCGAAACCTTAATTGAATTTGGGATCAAAATCGTCCATTTCCACCTGATAAAATATTGCAATCGATAACTCAATAATATAAGTTCTTCAGAAAAGAAACTCCATGGCATATTTTTTATATGAAGAATTAAAAAAAAGTTAAAAATTAAAAAAAAAAGTTTACATCTCCTCGCCTCCAAGGGTCCTCTAGAACATTAGTTTAAGCACTTCCTACCCATCTCTTATAGTTTCATGGGAACCCGTCAGCGTTACATCAGGATGAATACTTAAATTTCTCCAATTACTTTTTTGCAGGTTACTATACTCAGTTCTTTATAAATGTCGCACACTCGCCAACCTCGCTTCGCTCGGTTAGCTCCTGTAGCTCCATTGCATAATTTTTGTATAAAAAAATTCAAAAAAGTAGGAAATTTAAAAAAAAAAGTTTTCATCACCTCGTCTCCAAGGGTCCTCTACAACATTAGTTAAGACACCCACCACCCATCTCTTATAGTTTCATGGGAACCCGTCAGCGTTACATCAGAATGACTACTTAAATTTCTCCAATATCTTTTTTGCAGGTTACTATACTCAGTTCTTCATAAATGTCGCACACTCGCCAACCTCGCTGCGCTCGGTTAGCTCCTGTAGCTCCATGGCCGAATTTTTGTATAGAGAATTTTTAAAAAGTGGAAAATTAAAAAAAAAAGTTTACATCTCCTCGCCTCCAAGGGTCCTCTAGAACATTAGTTTAAGCACTTCCTACCCATCTCTTATAGTTTCATGGGAACCCGTCAGCGTTACATCAGGATGAATACTTAAATTTCTCCAATTACTTTTTTGCAGGTTACTATACTCAGTTCTTTATAAATGTCGCACACTCGCCAACCTCGCTTCGCTCGGTTAGCTCCTGTAGCTCCATTGCATAATTTTTGTATAAAAAAATTCAAAAAAGTAGGAAATTAAAAAAAAAAAGTTTTCATCACCTCGTCTCCAAGGGTCCTCTACAACATTAGTTAAGACACCCACCACCCATCTCTTATAGTTTCATGGGGACCCGTCAGCGTTACATCAGGATGACAACTTAAATTTCTCCAATATCTTTTTTGCAGGTTACTATACTCAGTTCTTCATAAATGTCGCACACTCGCCAACCTCGCTGCGCTCAGTTAGCTCCTGTAGCTCCATGGCCCAATTATTGTATGGAGAATTTTTAAAAAGTGGAAAATTAAAAAAAAAAGTTTACATCACCTCGTCTCCAAGGGTCCTCTACAACATTAGTTTCGGCTCTTACCACGTATCTCTTATAGTTTAATGGGAACCCGTCAGCGTTACATCAGGATGACTACTAAAATTTCTACAATGAATTTTTTGCAGGTCACTTTACTCAGTTCTTTATAAATGTCGCACACTCGCCAACCTCGCTTCGCTCGGTTAGCTCCTGTAGCTCCATTGCATAATTTTTGTATAAAAAAATTCAAAAAAGTAGAAAATTAAAAAAAAAAAGTTTTCATCACCTCGTCTCCAAGGGTCCTCTACAACATTAGTTAAGACACCCACCACCCATCTCTTATAGTTTCATGGGAACCCGTCAGCGTTACATCAGAATGACTACTTAAATTTCTCCAATATCTTTTTTGCAGGTTACTATACTCAGTTCTTCATAAATGTCGCACACTCGCCAACCTCGCTGCGCTCGGTTAGCTCCTGTAGCTCCATGGCCGAATTTTTGTATAGAGAATTTTTAAAAAGTGGAAAATTAAAAAAAAAAGTTTACATCTCCTCGCCTCCAAGGGTCCTCTAGAACATTAGTTTAAGCACTTCCTACCCATCTCTTATAGTTTCATGGGAACCCGTCAGCGTTACACCAGGATGACTACTTAAATTTCTCCAATTACTTTTTTGCAGGTTACTATACTCAGTTTTTCATAAATTGCGCACACTCGCCAACCTCGCTTCGCTCGGTTAGCTCCTGTAGCTCCAAAGCCTAATTTTTGTATGGAGAATTTTAAAAATGTTGGAAATTAAAAAAAAAAAGTTTACATCACCTCGTCTCCAAAGGTCCTCTAAAACATTAGTTCCGGCACCCACTACCTATCTCTTATAGTTTCATGGGAACCCGTCAGCGTTACATCAAGATGACTACTAAAATTTCTACAATGAATTTTTCGCAGGTCACTTTACTCAGTTCTTTATAAATGTCGCACACTCGCCAACCTCGCTTCGCTCGGTTAGCTCCTGTAGCTCCATGGCTTAATTTTTGTATGGAGAATTTTAAAAATATTGGAATTAAAAAAAAAAAAGTTTACATCAACTCGTCTCCAAGGGTCCTCTACAACATTAGTTTTGGCACCCACCACCCATCTCTTATAGTTTAATGGGAACCCATCAGCGTTACACCAGGATGACTACTTAAATTTCTCCAATATCTTTTTTGCAGGTTACTATACTCAGTTCTTCATAAATGTCGCACACTCGCCAACCTCACTTCGCTCGGTTAGCTCCTGTAGCTCCATGGCCTAATTTTTGTATGGAGAATTTTAAAAATGTTGAAAATTAAAAAAAAAAAGTTTACGTCTCCCCGTCTCCAAGGGTCCTCTACAATATTAGTTTCGGCACTCACCACCTATCTCTTATAGTTTAATGAGAACCCGTCAGCGTTACATCAGGATGACTACTAAAATTTCTACAATTAATTTTTCGCAGGTCACTTTACTCAGTTCTTTATAAATATCGCACACTCGCCAACCTCGCTTTGCTCGGTTAGCTCCTGTAGCTCCATGGCTTAATTTTTGTATGGAGAATTTTAAAAATATTGAAATTAAAAAAAAAAAAGTTTACATCAACTCGTCTCCAAGGGTCCTCTACAACATTAGTTTTGGCACCCACCACTCATCTCTTATAGTTTCATGGGAACCCATCAGCGTTACATCAGAATGACTACTTAAATCTCTGTAATATCTTTTTTGCAGGTTACTATACTCAGTTCTTCATAAATGTCGCACACTCGCCAACCTCGCTGCGCTCGGTTAGCTCCTGTAGCTCCATGGCCGAATTTTTGTATGAAAAAAAAAAAACCTTGGAAATTAAAAAAAAAAAGATGACATCACCTCGTCTCCAAAGGTCCTCTACAACATTAGTTCCGGCACCCACCACCTATCTCTTACGGTTAACTCGGAACCCGTCAGCGATTCATCAGAATGATGATTCATTACCCTTTAGTGACCTTCCTAGGATAAAAAATGATGAAAGCTTTGCAAATATCGTAATTTTGAAAGTAGCAATCTTTTCATTTGGCTGCTACAGTTTTTTTTTTTAAATGTATGAAAAAAAAATGAAAAAATCGGAAATTAAAAAAAAAAAAAAAACTTTTACTCGTCTCCGAGGGTTTCCTATATGGGGTTGCAAGGCACCTTATGCACCTCTTCTGGTGACCTGGGAACCTCTCAGCGTTACATCATGACGACTACCCAAAAATCATTGAAGACATGTTTCCACATGGGGTGACCCCCGTGACTACAACCAGCCAAAAATGGGCATTCTGGGTATGCTCCAAGTATGCTCTACGAGTGCTCAAAGTCGGCCGCGAATGCAAAAAAAAAAAAAAATGGGAATTAAAAAAAAAAAAAGTCACCACACCTCGTCTCCTGAAGCCCTCTCCAAAATTGGGTTCTAGCGTTTTTCACCATCTCTTATGGTTTCCTGGGAACCCGTCAGCGTCACATCAGGTTCACTTTTAAAATTTCATTGATGACACTTTTGGTGTTCATCAGCCCCAAGTGTATGCAACCATGCCAAATTTGCAGTTGTCACTTTGCAGGTTTCGCTTCTACGAGCCTCCAAAGTACGTGTTTCGACTTTTGTATGAAAAAAAAAAAAAATCGCGGAATTTAAAAAAAAAAATGTGACGTCACCCCCTCTCCCAGGGTCCTTTATGACATTTGCTTGAGCACCCCCCGACTACCTCTTTCGGTTCTCCGGGAACCCCTCGACGTTACATCAAAATGACGCTTCAGCCCCCCTCGATGACCTTCCTTGTAATAAACAGGACGAAATCTATACAAAAATCACGATTTGGCAAGTTGCGCTCTTTTCGTTTGACCCACAAAGTTTTTCAAAAATTTCCATACAAAAAAACAAAAGAATTTTGGAATTAAAAAAAAAAATCATGACGTCACCTCGTCTCCGAAGGTCCTCTACAAAGTTTGTTCGAGCACGCCCCCTCCAACTATTACCGTTTCCCCGGAACCGTCACCGACTTTTTTCCCTGATGGAAAGTCTAGAATGTCGGATTTTTCCCATAGGTTTGAGCACCATACCTATACGATCCGACCATCACCCAACCCCCAACTATTACAGTTTTGGCCCTGTATTTCTGTCAGTCAGTGGTAGCTACCAGCTTTATATAATATAACTAGTTGTTTCGTACTGCACGGCCCACGAGTGGACCGTGGGGATTGTCGTGAGCGTGGTCTGCTTTGTGTCTGTTGTACTTTTAAAAAATCCCTATCGATATTTATTTTAAATTGGGATCAAAATCGTTGGCTAAAACTCAATAAAAAAATCTAGTCAAAGTTATTAAAATACTAATATTTAAATGTTTAAAATAAAATATATTTGATTCTAAACCTCGATAATAAATCCCTGTCGAAATTTTAATTACATTTGGAATCAAATTCGTAAATTACAACTTGATAAAATATTTCAATGGAAAACTCATTAAAAATCAAAAACTACAGTGAGGATTGTCGTGAGCGTGGTCTGCTTTGTGTACTCATAGATTGTACTTAAAAAAAAATCCTATATATATTGTTGTACTTTCCAAACAATCCCTGTCGAATATCAATGTATCGATAAAATATCCCAATTAATATTTCTTATAAGTTGTTACATGGGGACCCGTCAGCGTCACACCAGAATGACTACTTAAATTGTATTATTAACTTTATTGCAGGTCACTATACTCAGTTCCTCCTAAATGTAGCTCCATGGCATAATTTTTGAATGTTGAATTTTTTCAAATTTGGAAAAAAAAAAAAAAAGTTTACATCTCCTCGTCTCCAAGGGTCCTCTACAACATTAGTTTAAGCACTTCCTACCTATCTCTTATAGTTTCATGGGAACCCGTGAGCGTTACATCAGAATGACAACTTAATTTTCTCCAATATCTTTTTTGCAGGTTACTATACTCAGTTCTTTATAAATGTCGCACACTCGCCAACCTCGCTTTGCTCGGTTAGCTCCTGTAGCTCCATGGCATATTTTTTGTATGAAAAAAAAAAAACCTTGGAAATTTAAAAAAAAAAGTTTACAACACCTCGTCTCCCAGGGTCCTCTACAACATTATTTTAAGCACTTCCTACCCATCTCTTATAGTTTCATGGGAACCCGTGAGTGTTACATCAGAATGACAACTTAATTTTCTCCAATATCTTTTTTGCAGGTTACTATACTCAGTTCTTCATATATGTCGCACACTCGCCAACCTCGCTTCGTTCGGTTAGCTCCTGTAGCTCCATGGCCTAATTTTTGTATGGAGAATTTTTAAAAAGTGTAAAATTAAAAAAAAAAGTTTACCTCACCTCGTCTCCAAGGGTCCTCTAAAACATTAGTTCCGGCACCCACCACCTATCTCTTATAGTTTCATGGGAACCCGTGAGCGTTACATCAGAATGACAACTTAATTTTCTCCAATATCTTTTTTGCAGGTTACTATACTCAGTTCTTCATAAATGTCGCACACTCGCCAACCTCGCTTTGCTCGGTTAGCTCCTGTAGCTCCATGGCATAATTTTTATATGGAGAATTTTTAAAACGTTGAAAATTAAAAAAAAAAGTTTACATCTCCTCGTCTCCAAGGGTCCTCTACAACATTAGTTTAAGCACTTCCTACCCATCTCTTATAGTTTAATGGGAACCCGTGAGCGTTACATCAGGATGACTACTTAAATTTCTCCAATATATTTTTTTCAGGTTACTATACTCAGTTCTTCATAAATGTCGCACACTCGCCAACCTCGCTACGCTCGGTTAGCTCCTGTAGCTCCATGGCCTAATTTTTGTATGGAGAATTTTTAAAAAGTTGGAAATTAAAAAAAAAAAGTTTACATCACCTCGTCTCCAAGGGTCCTCTAAAACATTAGTTTCGGCACCCACCACCCATCTCTTATAGTTTCATGGGAACCCGTCAGCGTTACATCAGAATGACTACTTAAATTTCTCCAATATCTTTTTTGCAGGTTACTATACTCAGTTCTTCATAAATGTCGCACACTCGCCAACCTCGCTGCGCTCGGTTAGCTCCTGTAGCTCCATGGCCGAATTTTTGTATGAAAAAAAAAAAACTTTGGAAATTAAAAAAAAAAAGTTTACATCACCTCGTCTCCAAGGGTCCTCTACAACATTAGTTCCGGCACCCACCACCTATCTCTTACGGTTAACTCGGAACCCGTCAGCGATTCATCAGAATGATGATTCATTACCCCTTAGTGACCTTTGTGGGATAAAAAATGATGAAAGCTTTGCAAATATTGTAATTTTGAAAGTAGCAATCTTTTCGTTTGGCTGCTACAGTTTTTTTTAAAAAATGTATGAAAAAAAAATGAAAAAATCGGAAATTAAAAAAAAAAAAAAAACTTTTACTCGTCTTCAAGGGTTTCCTATATGGGGTTGCAAGGCACCTTATGCACCTCTTCTGGTGACCTGGGAACCTCTCAGCGTTACATCATGATGACTACTCAAAAATCATTGAAGACATTTTTCCACATGGGGTGACCCCCGTGACTACAACCAGCCAAAAATGGGCATTCTGGGTATGCTCCAAGTATGCTCTGCGAGTGCTCAAAGTCGGCCGCGAATGCAAAAAAAAAAAAAAATGGGAATTTAAAAAAAAAAAAGTTACCACACCTCGTCTCCAGAAGCCCTCTCCAAAATTGGGTTCTAGCGTTTTTCGCCATCGCTTATGGTTTCCTGGGAACCCGTCAGCGTCACATCAGGTTCACTTTTAAAATTTCATTGATGACACTTTTGGTGTTCATCAGCCCCAAGTGTATGCAACCATGCCAAATTTGCAGTTGTCACTTTGCAGGTTTCGCTTCTACGAGCCTCCAAAGTACGTGTTTCGACTTTTGTATGAAAAAAAAAAAAAATCGCGGAATTTAAAAAAAAAAATGTGACGTCACCCCCTCTCCCAGGGTCCTTTATGACATTTGCTTGAGCACCCCCCGACTACCTCTTACGGTTCTCCGGGAACCTCTCGACGTTACATCAAAATGACGCTTCAGCCCCCCTCGATGACCTTTGTCGTATTAACCAAGACAAAGTCTATACAAAATTTGCAATTTGGCAAGTTGTGCTCTTTTCGTTTGACCCACAAAGTTTTTCAAAAATTTCCATACAAAAAAACAAAAGAATTTTGGAATTAAAAAAAAAAATCATGACGTCACCTCGTCTCCGGGGGTCCTCTACAAAGTTTGTTTGAACACCCCCACTCCAACTATTACCGTTTCCCCGGAACCCTCACCGACTTTTTTCCCTGATGGAAAGTCTTGGTTTTCGGATTTTTCCCATAGGTTTGAGCACCATACCTATACGATCCGATACTCACCCTACCCCCAACTATTACAGTTTTGGCCCTGTATTTATGTCAGTCAGTCAGTGGTAGCTTCCAGCTTTATATATATAAACTAGTTGTTTCGTACTGCACGGCCCACGAGTGGACCGTGGGGATTGTCGTGAGCGTGGTCTGCTTTGTGTCTGTTGTACTTAAAAAAAATCCCTATCGAAAATATAAAATCTACATGGTTACTTTTTAATCGATAATTATGATCAAAATCGTTAGCTAAAACTCAATAAAACAATCTAGTCAAAGTTATTAAAATACTAAAATTTTAATGTTTAAAATAAAATATGTTTGATCCTAAACCTCGATAACAAATTCCTGTCGAAATCTTAATTGAATTTGGGGTCAAAATCGTCAATTACCACTTGATAAAATATTGCAATCGATAAGTCAATAAAAATCAAAAAGTACAGCGAGGATTGTCGTGAGCGTGGTCTGCATTGTGTACTCAGCTCCATGGCATAATTTTTGTATGAAAAAAAAAAAAAAAACAATAGAAATTAAAAAAAAAAAGTATACATGACCTCGTCTCCAAGGGTCTTATACAACATTAGTTTAAGCACTTCCTACCCATCTCTTATAGTTTCATGGGAACCCGTGAGCGTTACATCAGGATGACTGCTTAAATTTCTCCAATGACTTTTTTGCAGGTCATTATACACAGTTCTTCATAAATGTCGCACACTCGCCAACCTCGCTTCGCTCGGTTAGCTCATGTAGCATGACATAATTTTTGTATGAAGAATTTAAAAAAAGTTTGAAATTAAAAAAAAAAGTTTGAAATTAAAAAAAAAAGTTTTCATCACCTCGTCTCCAAGGGTCCTCTACAACGTTAGTTTAAGCACTTCCTACCCATCTCTTATAGTTTCATGGGAACCCGTGAGCGTTACATCAGGATGACTACTTAAATTTCTCCAATATCTTTTTTGTAGGTTGCTATACTCAATTTTTCATAAATGTCGCACACTCGCCAACCTCGCGTCGCTCGGTTAGCTCCTGTAGCTCCATGGCCTAATTTTTGTATAAAGAATTTTTAAAAAGTGTAAAATTAAAAAAAAAAAGTTTACATCACCTCGTCTCCAAGGGTTTTCTAAAACATTAGTTCCGGCACCCACCACCTATCTCTTATAGTTTCATGGGAACCCGTGAGCGTTACATCAGAATGACAACTTAATTTTCTCCAATATCTTTTTTGCAGGTTACTATACTCAGTTCTTCATAAATGTCGCACACTCGCCAACCTCGCTTTGCTCGGTTAGCTCCTGTAGCTCCATGGCATAATTTTTATATGGAGAATTTTTAAAACGTTGAAAATTAAAAAAAAAAGTTTACATCTCCTCGTCTCCAAGGGTCCTCTACAACATTAGTTTAAGCACTTCCTACCCATCTCTTATAGTTTAATGGGAACCTGTGAGCGTTACATCAGGATGACTACTTAAATTTCTCCAATATCTTTTTTGCAGGTTACTATACTCAGCTCTTTATAAATGTCGCACACTCGCCAACCTCGCTTTGCTCGGTTAGCTCCTGTAGCTCCATGGCCTAATTTTTGTATGGAGAATTTTAAAAAAGTTGGAAATTAAAAAAAAAAAGTTTACATCACCTCGTCTCCAAGGGTCCTCTAAAACATTAATTTCGACACCCACCACCTATCTCTTATAGTTTCATGGGAACCCGTCAGCGTTACATCAGAATAACTACTTAAATTTCTCCAATATCTTTTTTGCAGGTTACTATACTCAGTTCTTCATAAATGTCGCACACTCGCCAACCTCGCTGCGCTCGGTTAGCTCCTGTAGCTCCATGGCCGAATTTTTGTATGAAAAAAAAAAAACTTTGGAAATTAAAAAAAAAAAGTTTACATCACCTCGTCTCCAAGGGTCCTCTACAACATTAGTTCCGGCACCCACCACCTATCTCTTACGGTTAACTCGGAACCCCTCAGCGATTCATCAGAATAATGATTCATTACCCCTTAGTGACTTTACTGGGATAAAAAATGATGAAAGCTTTGCAAATATCGTAATTTTGAAAGTAGCAATCTTTTCGTTTGGCTGCTACAGTTTTTTCAAAAAAATGTATGAAAAAAAAATGAAAAAATCGGAAATTTAAAAAAAAAAAAAAACTTTTACTCGTCTCCGAGGGTTTCCTATACGTGGGTAAAGTTCACCCTATGCACCTCTCCTGGTGACCTGGGAACCCCTCAGCGTTACATCATGATGACTACCCAAAAATCATTGAAGACATTTTGTGATATGGGGTGACCCCCGTGACTACAACCAGCCAAAAATGGCCATTCTGGGTATGCTCGAAGTATGCTCTGCGAGTGCTCAAAGTCGGCCGCGAATGCAAAAAAAAAAAAAAATGGGAATTTAAAAAAAAAAAAGTCACCACACCTCGTCTCCAGAAGTCCTCTCCAAAATTGGGTTCTAGCGTTTTTCGCCATCTCTTATGGTTTCCTGGGAACCCGTCAGCGTCACATCAGGTTCACATTTAAAATTTCATTGATGACACTTTTGCTGTTCATCAGCCCCCAGTGTATGCAACCATGCCAAATTTGCAGTTGTCACTTGGCAGGTTTCGCTTCTACAAGCCTCCAAAGTACGTGTTTCGACTTTTGTATGAAAAAAAAAAAAAATCGCGGAATTTAAAAAAAAAAATGTGACGTCACCCCCTCTCCCAGGGTCCTTTATGACATTTGCTTGAGCACCCCCCGACTACCTCTTACGGTTCTCCGGGAACCCCTCGACGTTACATCAAAATGACGCTTCAGCCCCCCTCGATGACCTTTGTCGTATTAACCAAGACAAAGTCTATACAAAATTTGCAATTTGGCAAGTTGTGCTCTTTTCGTTTGAAACCCACAGTTTTTCAAAAATTTCCATACAAAAAAACAAAAGAATTATGGATTTAAAAAAAAAAAACATGACGTCACCTCGTCTCCGAGGGTCCTCTACAAAGTTTGTTCGAACACCCCCCCCCTAACTATAACCGTTTCGTCGGAACCGTCACCGACTTTTTTCCCTGATGGAAAGTCTTGGTTTTCAGATTTTTCCCATAGGTTTGAGCACCATACCTATACGATCCGATCATCACCCAACCCCCAACTATTACAGTTTTGGCCCTACATTTCTGTCAGTCAGTGGTAATTAGAGCTTTATATAATATAACTAGTTGTTTCGTACTGCACGGCCCACGAGTGGACCGTGGGGATTGTCGTGAGCGTGGTCTGCTTTGTGTCTGTTGTACTTTAAAAAAATCCCTATCGAAATCGCTAGTGAGATTGGTACCAAAATCGTTAGCTAAAACTGTATAAAATATTACATTCAAAGTGATAAATATAGTAAAATTGAAATGTATAAAATAAAATAGGTTTGATCCTAAACCTCGATAACAAATCCTTGTCGAAATCTTAATTACATTTGGAATCAAATTGGTAAATTACAACTTGATAAAATATTTCAATGGAAAACTCATTAAAAATCAAAAACTACAGTGAGGATTGTCGTGAGCGTGGTCTGCTTTGTGTACTCATAGATTGTACTTAAAAAAAAATCCTATATATGTTGTTGTACTTTCCAAACAATCCCTGTCGAATATCAATGTATCGATAAAATATCCCAATTAATATTTCTTATAAGTTGTTACATGGGGACCCGTCAGCGTCACACCAGAATGACTACTTAAATTGTATTATTAACTTTATTGCAGGTCACTATACTCAGTTCCTCCTAAATGTCGTACACTCGCCAACCTCGCTGCGCTCGGTTAGCTCTTGTGGCTCCATAGTATAATTTTTGTATGAAAAAATAGAAAAAGGGGTAACAATTTACAAATAAAGTTAACATTACCTCGTCTCCAAGAGTCCTCTACAACATTAGTTTAGGCACCCCCCACCTATCTGTTATAGTTTCATGGGAACCCGTCAGCGTTAAATCAGAATGATTACTTAAATTTCTCCAATGACTTTATTGCAGGTCACTATACTCAGTTTCTCCTAAACGTCGCTCCATGGCCTAATTTTTGTATGGAGATTTTTTAAAAAGTATAAATTTAAAAAAAAAAAATTACATCACCTCGTCTCCAAGGGTCCTCTAAAACATTAGTTTTGTCACCCACCACCCATCTCTTATAGTTTCATGGGAACCCATCAGCGTTACACCAGGATGACTACTTAAATTTCTCAAATATCTTTTTTGAAGGTTACTATACTCAGTTCTTCATAAATGTCGCACACTCGCCAACCTCGCTTCGCTCGGTTAGCTCCTGTAGCTCCATGGCATAATTTTTGTATAAAGAATTTAAAAAAAGTTTGAAATAAAAAAAAAAAGTTTTCATCACCTCGTCTCCAAGGGTCCTCTACAACATTAGTTTAAGCACTTCCTACCCATCTCTTATAGTTCCATGGGAACCCGTCAGCGTTACATCAGAATAATTACTTAAATTTCTCGAATGACTTTATTGCAGGTAACTATACTCAGTTCTTCATAAATGTCGCACACTCGCCAACCTCGCTTCGCTCGGTTAGCTCCTGTAGCTCCATGGCATATTTTTTGTATGAAAAAAAAAAAAACATTGGAAATTAAAAAAAAATAGTTTACAACACCTCGTCTCCCAGGGTCCTCTACAACATTAGTTTAAGCACTTCCTACCCATCTCTTATAGTTTCATGGGAACCCGTGAGCGCTACATCAGGATGACAACTTAAATTTCTCCAATATCGTTTTTGCAGGTTACTATACTCAGTTCTTCATAAATATCGCACACTCGCCAACCTCACTTCGCTCGGTTAGCTCCTGTAGCTCCATGGCCTAATTTTTGTATGGAGAATTTTAAAAATGTTGAAAATTAAAAAAAAAAAGTTTACGTCTCCCCGTCTCCAAGGGTCCTCTACAATATTAGTTTCGGCACTCACCACCTATCTCTTATAGTTTAATGGGAACCCGTCAGCGTTACATCAGGATGACTACTAAAATTTCTACAATGAATTTTTCGCAGGTCACTTTACTTAGTTCTTTATAAATGTCGCACACTCGCCAACCTCGCTTCGCTCGGTTAGCTCCTGTAGCTCCATGGCTTAATTTTTGTATGGAGAATTTAAAAAATATTGGAATTAAAAAAAAAAAGTTTACATCAACTCGTCTCCAAGGGTCCTCTACAAAATTAGTTTTGGCACCCACCACCCATCTCTTATAGTTTCATGGGAACCCATCAGCTTTACATCAGAATGACTACTTAAATCTCTCTAATATCTTTTTTGCAGGTTACTATACTCAGTTCTTCATAAATGTCGTACACTCGCCAACCTCGCTGCGCTCGGTTAGCTCCTGTAGCTCCATGGCCGAATTTTTGTATGAAAAAAAAAAAACCTTGGAAATTAAAAAAAAAAAGTTGACATCACCTCGTCTCCAAAGGTCCTCTACAACATTAGTTCCGGCACCCACCACCTATCTCTTACGGTTAACTCGAAACCCGTCAGCGATTCATCAGAATGATGATTCATTACCCCTTAGTGACCTTCCTGGGATAAAAAATGATGAAAGCTTTGCAAATATCGTAATTTTGAAAGTAGCAATCTTTTCGTTTGGCTGCTACAGTTTTTTTAAAAAAATGTATGAAAAAAAAAATAAAAAAACAGAAATTAAAAAAAAAAAAAACTTTTACTCGTCTCCAAGGGTTTCCTATACGTGGGTAAAGTTCACCCTATGCACCTCTTCTGGTGACCTGGGAACCCCTCAGCGTTACATCATGATGACTACCCAAAAATCATTGAAGACATTTTGTGATATGGGGTGACCCCCGTGACTACAACCAGCTAAAAATGGGCATTCTGGGTATGCTCCAAGTATGCTCTGCGAGTGCTCAAAGTCGGCCGCGAATGCAAAAAAAAAAAATAAGAATTTAAAAAAAAAAAAGTCACCACACCTCGTCTCCAGAAGCCCTCTCCAAAATTGGGTTTTAGCGTTTTTCGCCATCTCTTATGGTTTCCTGGGAACCCGTGAGCGTTACATCAGAATGACTACTTAAATTTCTCCAATATCTTTTTTGCAGGTTACTATACTCAGTTCTTCATAAATGTCGCACACTCGCCAACCTCGCTTCGCTCGGTTAGCTCCTGTAGCTCCATGGCTTAATTTTTGTATGGAGAATTTTAAAAATATTGGAATTAAAAAAAAAAAAGTTTACATCACCTCATCTCCAAGGGTCCTCTACAACATTAGTTTCGGCACCCACCACCTATCTCTTATAGTTTCATGGGAACCCGTCAGCGTTACATCAGGATGACTACTAAAATTTCTACAATGAATTTTTCGCAGGTCACTGTACTCAGTTCTTTATAAATGTCGCACACTCGCCAACCTCGCTTCGCTCGGTTAGCTCCTGTAGCTCCATGGCTTAATTTTTGTATGGAGAATTTTAAAAATATTGGAATTAAAAAAAAAAAAGTTTACATCAACTCGTCTCCAAGGGTCCTCTACAACATTAGTTTTGGCACCCACCACCCATCTCTTATAGTTTCATGGGAACCCATCAGCGTTACACCAGGATGACTACTTAAATTTCTCCAATATTTTTTTTGCAGGTTACTATACTCAGTTCTTCATAAATGTCGCACACTCGTCAACCTCGCTTCGCTCGGTTAGCTCCTGTAGCTCCATGGCCGAATTTTTGTATGAAAAAAAAAAACCTTGGAAATTAAAAAAAAAAAGTTGACATCACCTCGTCTCCAAAGGTCCTCTACAACATTAGTTCCGGCACCCACCACCTATCTCTTACGGTTAACTCGGAACCCGTCAGCGATTCATCAGAATGATGATTCATTACCCCTTAGTGACCTTTCTAGGATAAAAAATGATGAATGCTTTGTAAATATCGTAATTTTGAAAGTAGCAATCTTTTCGTTTGGCTGCTACAGTTTTTTTAAAAAAATGTATGAAAAAAAAATGAAAAAATCGGAAATTAAAAAAAAAAAAAAAATTTTTACTCGTCTCCGAGGGTTTCCTATACGTGGGTAAAGTTCACCCTATGCACCTCTTCTGGTGACCTGGGAACCCCTCAGCGTTACATCATGATGACTACCCAAAAATCATTGAAGACATTTAGTGATATGGGGTGACCCACGTGACTACAACCAGCCAAAAATGGGCATTCTGGGTATGCTCGAAGTATGCTCTGCGAGTGCTCAAAGTCGGCCGCGAATGCAAAAAAAAAAAAAAATGGGAATTTAAAAAAAAAAAAGTCACCACACCTCGTCTCCAGAAGCCCTCTTCAAAATTGGGTTCTAGCGTTTTTCGCCATCTCTTATGGTTTCCTGGGAACCCGTCAGCGTAACATCAGAAAGACTTCCTAAATTCCATTAATTTTTCGTTTGCTGTTTATCAGCCCCAAGTGTATGCAACCATGCCAAATTTGCAGTTGTCACTTGGCAGGTTTCGCTTCTACGAGCCTCCAAAGTACGTGTTTCGACTTTTGTATGAAAAAAAAAAAAAATCGCGGAATTTAAAAAAAAAAATATGACGTCACCCCCTCTCCCAGGGTCCTTTATGACATTTGCTTGAGCACACCCCGACTACCTCTTACGGTTCTCCGGGAACCCCTCGACGTTACATCAAAATGACGCTTCAGCCCCCCTCGATGACCTGTGTCGTATTAACCTAAACGAAGTCTATACAAAATTTGCAATTTGGCAAGTTGTGCTCTTTTCGTTTGACCCACAAAGTTTTTCAAAAATTTCCATACAAAAAAACAAAAGAATTTTGGAATTTAAAAAAAAAACCATGACGTCACCTCGTCTCCCAGGGTCCTCTACAAAGTTTGTTCGAACACCCCCCCCCTAACTATAACCGTTTCGTCGGAACCGTCACCGACTTTTTTCCCTGATGGAAAGTCTTGGTTTTCAGATTTTTCCCATAGGTTTGAGCACCATACCTATACGATCCGATCATCACCCAACCCCCAACTATTACAGTTTTGGCCCTACATTTCTGTCAGTCAGTGGTAATTAGAGCTTTATATAATATAACTAGTTGTTTCGTACTGCACGGCCCACGAGTGGACCGTGGGGATTGTCGTGAGCGTGGTCTGCTTTGTGTAGATTGTATTTTTTTTTAAATCCCTATCGATATCTCTAGTGAGGTTGGTAAATGTTTAAAATAAAATATGTTTGATCCTAAACCTCGATAACAAATCCCTGTCGAAATCTTAATTACATTTGGGATCAAATTGGTAAATTACAAGTTGATAAAATATTTCAATGGAAAACTCATTAAAAATCAAAAACTACAGTGAGGATTGTCGTGAGCGTGGTCTGCTTTGTGTACTCATAGATTGTACTTAAAAAAAACTCCTATATATATTGTTGTACTTTCCAAAAAATCCCTGTCGAAAATCAATGTATCGATAAAATATCCCAAATAATATTTCTTAAATATTGTTACATGGGAACCCGTCAGCGTCATACCAGAATGACTACTTAAATTTTATGATTAACTTTATTGCAGGTCACTATACTCAGTGCCTCCTAAATGTCTGTGGCTCCATAGTATATTTTTTGTATGAAAAATAGAAAAAGGGGTAATAATTTAAAATAAAGTTAACATTACCTCGTCTCCAAGAGTCCTCTACAACATTAGTTTAAGCACCCCCCACCTATCTGTTATAGTTTCATGGGAACCCGTCAGCGTTAAATCAGAATGATTACTTAAATTTCTCCAATGACTTTATTGCAGGTCACTATACTCAGTTTCTCCTAAATGTCGCACACTCGCCAACCTCGCTTTGCTCGGTTAGCTCCTGTAGCTCCATGGCATAATTTTTATATAGAGAATTTTTAAAACGTTGAAAATTAAAAAAAAAAGTTTACATCTCCTCGTCTCCAAGGGTCCTCTACAACATTAGTTTAAGCACTTCCTACCCATCTCTTATAGTTTCATGGGAACCCGTGAGCGTTACATCAGAATGACAACTTAATTTTCTCCAATATCTTTTTTGCAGGTTACTACACTCAGTTCTTCATAAATGTCGCACACTCGCCAACCTTGCTTTGCTCGGTTAGCTCCTGTAGCTCCATGGCATAATTTTTGTATGTTGAATTTTTAAAAATTAGAATTAAAAAAAAAAAGTTTACATCTCCTCGTCTCCAAGGGTCCTCTACAACATTAGTGTAAGCACTTCCTACCCATCTCTTATAGTTTCATGGGAACCCGTGAGCGTTACATCAGAATGACAACTTAATTTTCTCCAATATCTTTTTTGCAGGTTACTATACTCAGTTCTTCATAAATGTCGCACACTCGCCAACCTTGCTTCGCTCGGTTAGCTCCTGTAGCTCCATGGCCTAATTTTTGTATGGAGAATTTTTAAAAAGTGGAAAATTAAAAAACAAAATTTACATCACCTCATCTCCAAGGGTCCTCTACAACATTAGTTTCGGCACCCACCACCTATCTCTTATAGTTTCATGGGAACCCGTCAGCGTTACATCAGAATGACTACTAAAATTTCTACAATGAATTTTTCGCAGGTCACTGTACTCAGTTCTTTATAAATGTCGCACACTCGCCAACCTCGCTTCGCTCGGTTAGCTCCTGTAGCTCCATGGCTTAATTTTTGTATGGAGAATTTTAAAAATATTGGAATTAAAAAAAAAAAAGTTTACATCAACTCGTCTCCAAGGGTTCTCTACAACATTAGTTTTGGCACCCACCACCCATCTCTTATAGTTTCATGGGAACCCATCAGCGTTACACCAGGATGACTACTTAAATTTCTCCAATATCTTTTTTGCAGGTTACTATACTCAGTTCTTCATAAATGTCGCACACTCGTCAACCTCGATTCGCTCGGTTAGCTCCTGTAGCTCCATGGCCGAATTTTTGTATGAAAAAAAAAAAACCTTGGAAATTAAAAAAAAAAAGTTTACATCACCTCGTCTCCAAGGGTCCTCTACAACATTAGTTCCGGCACCCACCACCTATCTCTTACGGTTAACTCGGAACCCGTCAGCGATTTATCAGAATAATGATTCATTACCCCTTAGTGACCTTCCTGGGATAAAAAATGATGAAAGCTTTGCAAATATTGTAATTTTGAAAGTAGCAATTTTTTCGTTTGGCTGCTACAGTTTTTTTAAAAAAATGTATGAAAAAAAAATTAAAAAATCGGAAATTTAAAAAAAAAAAAAAACTTTTACTCGTCTCCGAGGGTTTCCTATACGTGGGTAAAGTTCACCCTATGCACCTCTTCTGGTGACCTGGGAACCCCTCAGCGTTACATCATGATGACTACCCAAAAATCATTGAAGACATTTTGTGATATGGGGTGAACCCCGTGACTACAACCAGCCAAAAATGGCCATTCTGGGTATGCTCGAAGTATGCTCTGCGAGTGCTCAAAGTCGGCCGCGAATGCAAAAAAAAAAAAAAATGGGAATTTAAAAAAAAAAAAGTCACCACACCTCGTCTCCAGAAGTCCTCTCCAAAATTGGGTTCTAGCGTTTTTCGCCATCTCTTATGGTTTCCTGGGAACCCGTCAGCGTAACATCAGAAAGACTTCCTAAATTCCATTAATTTTTCTTTTGCTGTTCATCAGCCCCAAGTGTATGCAACCATGCCAAATTTGCAGTTGTCACTTTGCAGGTTTCGCTTCTACGAGCCTCCAAAGTACGTGTTTCGACTTTTGTATGAAAAAAAAAAAAAATCGCGGAATTTAAAAAAAAAAATGTGACGTCACCCCCTCTCCCAGGGTCCTTTATGACATTTGCTTGAGCACCCCCCGACTACCTCTTACGGTTCTTCGGGAACCCCTCGACGTTACATCAAAATGACGCTTCAGCCCCCCTCGATGACCTTTGTCGTATTAATCAAGACGAAGTCTATACAAAATTTACAATTTGGCAAGTTGTGCTCTTTTCGTTTGACCCACAAAGTTTTTCAAAAAATTCCATACAAAAAAACAAAAGAATTTTGGAATTTAAAAAAAAAACCAGGTCATCACCTCGTCTCCGAAGGTCCTCTACAAAGTTTGTTCGAACACCCCCCCTCCAACTATTACCGTTTCCCCGGAACCGTCACCGACTTTTTTCCCTGATGGAAAGTCTTGGTTTTCGGATTTTTCCCATAGATTTGAGCACCATGCCTATACGATCCGATCATCACCCAACCCCCAACTATTACAGTTTTGGCCCTACATTTCTGTCAGTCAGTGGTAATTAGAGCTTTATATAATATAACTAGTTGTTTCGTACTGCACGGCCCACGAGTGGACCGTGGGGATTGTCGTGAGCGTGGTCTGCTTTGTGTGTTATTGTATTAGTTGTAATCGATTAAAAAATCTACATTGTTACTTTTCTAATCGATAATTATGATCAAATCGTAAGCTAAAACTCAATAAAACAATCTAGTCAAAGTTATTAAAATACTAATATTTAAATGTTTAAAATAAAATATGTTTGTTCCTAAACCTCGATAATAAATCCCTGTCGAAATTTTAATTACATTTGGAATCAAATTCGTAAATTACAACTTTATAAAATATTTCAATGGAAAACTCATTAAAAATCAAAAACTACAGTGAGGATTGTCGTGAGCGTGGTCTGCTTTGTGTACTCATAGATTGTACTTAAAAAAAAAAATCCTATATATATTGTTGTACTTTCCAAACAATCCCTGTCAAATATCAATGTATCGATAAAATATCCCAATTAATATTTCTTATAAGTTGTTTCATGGGGACCCGTCAGCGTCACACCAGAATGACTACTTAAATTGTATTATTAACTTTATTGCAGGTCACTATACTCAGTTCCTCCTAAATGTAGCTCCATGGCATAATTTTTGTATGTTGAATTTTTAAAAAATTTGGAAAAAAAAAAAAAAAAAGTTTACATCTCCTCGTCTCCAAGGGTCCTCTACAACATTAGTTTAAGCACTTCCTACCCATCTCTTATATTTTCATGGGAACCCGTGAGCGTTACATCAGGATGACTACTTAAATTTCTCCAATATCTTTTTTGTAGGTTGCTATACTCAGTTTTTCATAAATGTCGCACACTCGCCAACCTCGCTTCGCTCAGTTAGCTCCTGTAGCTCCATGGCCTAATTTTTATATGGAGAATTTTTAAAAAGTGGAAAAAAAAAAAAAAAGTTTACATCACCTCGTCTCCAAGGGTGCTCTAAAACATTAGTTCCGGCACCCACCACCTATCTCTTATAGTTTCATGGGAACCCGTCAGCGTTACATCAGAATGACTACTTAAATTTCTCCGATATCTTTTTTGCAGGTCACTATACTCAGTTCTTCATAAATGTCGCACACTCGCCAACCTAGCTGCGCTCGGTTAGCTCCTGTAGCTCCATGGCCTAATTTTTGTATGGAGAATTTTTAAAAAGTGGAAAATAAAAAAAAAAGTTTACATCACCTCGTCTCCAAGGGTCCTCTACAACATTAGTTCCGGCACCCACCACCTATCTCTTATAGTTTAATGGGAACCCGTCAGCGTTACATCAGGATGACTACTAAAATTTCTACAATGAATTTTTCGCAGGTCACTTTACTCAGTTCTTTATAAATGTCGCACACTCGCCAACCTCGCTTCGCTCGGTTAGCTCCTGTAGCTCCATGGCTTAATTTTTGTATGGAGAATTTTAAAAATATTGGAATTAAAAAAAAAAAAGTTTACATCAACTCGTCTCCAAGGGTCCTCTACAACATTAGTTTTGGCACCCACCACCCATCTCTTATAGTTTCATGGGAACCCATCAGCGTTACATCAGAATGACTACTTAAATCTCTGTAATATCTTTTTTGCAGGTTACTATACTCAGTTCTTCATAAATGTCGCACACTCGCCAACCTCGCTGCGCTGGGTTAGCTCCTGTAGCTCCATGGCCGAATTTTTGTATGAAAAAAAAAAAACCTTGGAAATTAAAAAAAAAAAGATGACATCACCTCGTCTCCAAAGGTCCTCTACAACATTAGTTTCGGCACCCAGCACCTATCTTTTACGGTTAACTCGGAACCCGTCAGCGATTCATTAGAATGATGATTCATTACCCCTTAGTGACCTTTCTAGGATAAAAAATGATGAAAGCTTTACAAATATCGTAATTTTAAAAGTAGCAATCTTTTTGTTTGGCTACAACAGTTTTTTTTTTAAAATGTATGAAAAAAAAAAACAAAAATTGGAAATTAAAAAAAAAAAAAAAACTTTTCCTCGTCTCCACACGTTTCCTACACGTAGTTAAAATTAGCACGACTTGCCATTCCTGGTTGCATCGGAACCCCTCATCGTTACATGAGGATGTCTACCTAAAAATCATTTAAGACTTTTTGTGATATGGGGTGACCCACGTGACTACAACCAGCCAAAAATGGGCATTCTGGGTATGCTCGAAGTATGCTCTGTGAGTGCTCAAAGTCGGCCGCGAATGCAAAAAAAAAAAAAAATGGGAATTTAAAAAAAAAAAAGTCACCACACCTCGTCTCCAGAAGCCCTCTCCAAAATTGGGTTCCAGCGTTTTTCGCCATCTCTTATGGTTTCCTGGGAACCCGTCAGCGTCACATCAGGTTCACTTTTAAAATTTCATTGATGACACTTTTGCTGTTCATCAGCCCCCAGTGTATGCAACCATGCCAAATTTGCAGTTGTCACTTGGCAGGTTTCGCTTCTACGAGCCTCCAAAGTACGTGTTTCGACTTTTGTATGAAAAAAAAAAAAAATCGCGGAATTAAAAAAAAAAAATGTGACGTCACCCCCTCTCCCAGGGTCCTTTATGACATTTGCTTGAGCACCCCCCGACTACCTCTTACGGTTCTCCGGGAACCCGTCGACGTTACATCAAAATGACGCTTCAGCCCCCCTCGATGACCTGTGTCGTATTAACCTAAACGAAGTCTATACAAAATTTGCAATTTGGCAAGTTGTGCTCTTTTCGTTTGACCCACAAAGTTTTTCAAAAATTTCCATACAAAAAAACAAAAGAATTTTGGAATTTAAAAATAAAACCATGACGTCACCTCGTCTCCCAGGGTCCTCTACAAAGTTTGTTCGAACACCCCCCCCCTAACTATAACCGTTTCGTCGGAACCGTCACCGACTTTTTTCCCTGATGGAAAGTCTTGGTTTTCAGATTTTTCCCATAGGTTTGAGCACCATACCTATACGATCCGATCATCACCCAACCCCCAACTATTACAGTTTTGGCCCTACATTTCTGTCAGTGAGTGGTAATTAGAGCTTTATATAATATAACTAGTTGTTTCGTACTGCACGGCCCACGAGTGGACCGTGGGGATTGTCGTGAGCGTGGTCTGCTTTGTGTTAGTTGTAATCGATACACAAATCTACATTGTTTCTTTTCTAATCGATAATTATGATCAAAATCGTTAGCTAAAACTCAATAAAAGAATCTAGTAAAAGTATTTAAAAACAAAGTATTTAACTAAAATTTATATGTCTAAAATAAAATATGTTTGATCCTAAACCTCGATAATAAATTCCTGTCGAAATCTTAATTACATTTGGGATCAAATTGGTAAATTACAACTTGATAAAATAGTTCAATGGAAAACTCATTAAAAATCAAAAACTACAGTGAGGATTGTCGTGAGCGTGGTCTGCTTTGTGTACTCGTAGGTTGTACTTTAAAAAAAAACCCTACTGATAATTATTTTTCAATTGGGATCAAAATCGTTAGCTAAAACTCAATAAAACAATCAAGTCAAAGTTATTAAAATACTAAAATTTAAATGTCTAAAATAAAATATGTTTGATCCTGAAGCTCGATAACAAATTCCTGTCGTCAAAAAATCGTCAATTTCCACCTGATAAAATATTGCAATCGATATATCAATAATATAAGTTCTTCAGAAAAGTCCATGGCATATTTTTTATATGAAGAATTTAAAAAAAGTTAAAAAAAAAGTTTTTATCACCTCGTCTCCAAGGGTCCTCTACAACATTGTAACAAACATTTAAGCACTTCCTGCCCATCTCTTATAGTTTCATAGGAACCCGTGAGCGTTACATCAGGATGACTACTAAAATTTCTGCAATCACTTTTTTGCAGGTCACTATACTCAGTTCTTCATAACTGTCGCACACTCGCCAACCTCGCTTCGCTCGGTTAGCTCATGTAGCTCCATGGCATAATTTTTGTATAAAGAATTTAAAAAAAGTTTGAAATTAAAAAAAAAAGTTTTCATCACCTCGTCTCCAAGGGTCCTCTACAACATTAGTTTAAGCACTTCCTACCCATCTCTTATAGTTTCATGGGAACCCGTCAGCGTTACATCAGAATAATTACTTAAATTTCTCGAATGACTTTATTGCAGGTAACTATACTCAGTTCTTCATAAATGTCGCACACTCGCCAACCTCGCTTCGCTCGGTTAGCTCCTGTAGCTCCATGGCATATTTTTTGTATGAAAAAAAAAAAACATTAGAAATTAAAAAAAAATAGTTTACAACACCTCGTCTCCCAGGGTCCTCTACAACATTAGTTTAAGCACTTCCTACCCATCTCTTATAGTTTCATGGGAACCCGTGAGCGCTACATCAGGATGACAACTTCAATTTCTCCAATATCTTTTTTGCAGGTTACTATACTCAGTTCTTCATAAATGTCGCACACTCGCCAACCTCACTTCGCTCGGTTAGCTCCTGTAGCTCCATGGCCTAATTTTTGTATGGAGAATTTTAAAAATGTTGAAAATTAAAAAAAAAAAGTTTACGTCTCCCCGTCTCCAAGGGTCCTCTACAATATTAGTTTCGGCACTCACCACCTATCTCTTATAGTTTAATGGGAACCCGTCAGCGTTACATCAGGATGACTACTAAAATTTCTACAATGAATTTTTCGCAGGTCACTTTACTTAGTTCTGTATAAATGTCGCACACTCGCCAACCTCGCTTCGCTCGGTTAGCTCCTGTAGCTCCATGGCTTAATTTTTGTATGGAGAATTTAAAAAATATTGGAATTTAAAAAAAAAAAGTTTACATCAACTCGTCTCCAAGGGTCCTCTACAAAATTAGTTTTGGCACCCACCACCCATCTCTTATAGTTTCATGGGAACCCATCAGCTTTACATCAGAATGACTACTTAAATCTCTCTAATATCTTTTTTGCAGGTTACTATACTCAGTTCTTCATAAATGTCGCACACTCGCCAACCTCACTGCGCTTGGTTAGCTCCTGTAGCTCCATGGCCGAATTTTTGTATGAAAAAAAAAAAACCTTGGAAATTAAAAAAAAAAAGTTGACTTCACCTCGTCTCCAAAGGTCCTCTACAACATTAGTTCCGGCACCCACCACCTATCTTTTACGGTTAACTCGGAACCCGTCAGCGATTCATCAGAATGATGATTCATTACCCCTTAGTGACATTTCTAGGATAAAAAATGATGAAAGATTTACAAATATCGTAATTTTAAAAGTAGCAATCTTTTTGTTTGGCTACAACAGTTTTTTAAAAAAAATGTATGAAAAAAAAAAACAAAAATTGGAAATTAAAAAAAAAAAAAAAACTTTTCCTCGTCTCCACACGTTTCCTACACGTAGTTAAAATTAGCACGACTTGCCATTCCTGGTTGCATCGGAACCCCTCATCGTTACATGAGGATGTCTACCTAAAAATCATTTAAGACTTTTTGTGATATGGGGTGACCCACGTGACTACAACCAGCGAAAAATGGGCATTCTGGGTATGCTCGAAGTATGCTCTGTGAGTGCTCAAAGTCGGCCGCGAATGCAAAAAAAAAAAAAAATGGGAATTTAAAAAAAAAAAAGTCACCACACCTCGTCTCCAGAAGCTCTCTCCAAAATTGGGTTCCAGCGTTTTTCGCCATCTCTTATGGTTTCCTGGGAACCCGTCAGCGTCACATCAGGTTCACTTTTAAAATTTCGTTGATGACACTTTTGCTGTTCATCAGCCCCCACTGTATGCAACCATGCCAAATTTGCAGTTGTCACTTATCAGGTTTCGCTTCTACGAGCCTCCAAAGTACGTGTTTCGACTTTTGTATGAAAATAAAAAAAAATCGCGGAATTTAAAAAAAAAAATGTGACGTCACCCCCTCTCCCAGGGTCCTTTATGACATTTGCTTGAGCACCCCCCGACTACCTCTTACGGTTCTCCGGGAACCCCTCGACGTTACATCAAAATGACGCTTCACCCCCCTTTGGTTACCTTCGTCGGATTAATACTCTCGAAATCTTTACAAAAATCACAATTTGGCAAGTTGCGCTCTTTTCGTTTGACCCACAAAGTTTTTCAAAAATTTCCATACAAAAAAACAAAAGAATTTTGGAATTTAAAAAAAAAACCATGACGTCACCTCGTCTCCCAGGGTCCTCTACAAAGTTTGTTCGAACACCCCCCCCCTAACTATAACCGTCTCGTCGGAACCGTCACCGACTTTTTTCCCTGATGGAAAGTCTTGGTTTTCAGATTTTTCCCATAGGTTTGAGCACCATACCTATACGATCCGATCATCACCCAACCCCCAACTATTACAGTTTTGGCCCTGTATTTCTGTCAGTGAGTGGTAATTAGAGCTTTATATAATATAATAACTAGTTGTTTCGTACTGCACGGCCCACGAGTGGACCGTGGGGATTGTCGCGAGCGTGGTCTGCTTTGTGTCTGTTGTACTTAAAAAAAATCCCTATCGATATTTATTTTAAATTGGGATCAAAATCGTTGGCTAAAACTCGATAAAAAAATCTAGTCAAAGTTGTTAAAATACTAATATTTAAATGTTTAAAATAAAATATGTTTGATCCTAAACCTCGATAATAAATCCCTGTCGAAATCTTAATTACATTTGGAATCAAATTCGTAAATTACAACTTGATAAAACATTTCAATGGAAAATTCATTAAAAATCAAAAACTACAATGAGGATTGTCGTGAGCGAGGTCTGCTTTGTATACTCGTAGGTTGTACTTTAAAAAAAATCCTATTGATAATTATTTTTTAATTGGGATCAAAATCGTTAGCTAAAACTCAATAAAACAATCAAGTCAAAGTTATTAAAATACTAAAATTTAAATGTCTAAAATAAAATATGTTTGATCCTGAAGCTCGATAACAAATTCCTGTCGAAACCTTAATTGAATTTGGGATCAAAAAGAAAAGAAACTCCATGGCATATTTTTTATATGAAGAATTTAAAAAAAGTTAAAAATTAAAAAAAAAAGTTTACATCTCCTCGCCTCCAAGGGTCCTCTAGAACATTAGTTTAAGCACTTCCTACCCATCTCTTATAGTTTCATGGGAACCCGTCAGCGTTACATCAGGATGACTACTTAAATTTCTCCAATTACTTTTTTGCAGGTTACTATACTCAGTTCTTTATAAATGTCGCACACTCGCCAACCTCGCTTCGCTCGGTTAGCTCCTGTAGCTCCATTGCATAATTTTTGTATAAAAAAATTCAAAAAAGTAGGAAATTAAAAAAAAAAAGTTTTCATCACCTCGTCTCCAAGGGTCCTCTACAACATTAGTTCCGGCACCCACCACCTATCTCTTACGGTTAACTCGGAACCCGTCAGCGATTCATCAGAATGATGATTCATTACCCCTTAGTGACCTTCCTAGGATAAATAATGATGAAAACATTACAAATATCGTAATTTTAAAAGTAGCAATTCTTTCGTATGGCTGCTACAGTTTTAAAAAAAAAATGTATGAAAAAAAAATGAAAAAATCGGAAATTTAAAAAAAAAAAAAAACTTTTACTCGTCTCCGAGGGTTTCCTATATGGGGTTGCAAGGCACCTTATGCACCTCTTCTGGTGACCTGGGAACCCCTCAGCGTTACATCATGACGACTACCCAAAAATCATTGAAGACATTTTCCCACATGGGGTGACCCCCGTGACTACAACCAGCCAAAAATGGGCATTCTGGGTATGCTCCAAGTATGCTCTGCGAGTGCTCAAAGTCGGCCGCGAATGCCAAAAAAAAAAAAATGGGAATTTAAAAAAAAAAAAGTCACCACACCTCGTCTCCAGAAGCCCTCTCCAAAATTGGGTTCTAGCGTTTTTCGCCATCTCTTATGGTTTCCTGGGAACCCGTCAGCGTCACATCAGTTTCACTTTTAAAATTTCATTGATGACACTTTTGCTGTTCATCAGCCCCAAGTGTATGCAACCATGCCAAATTCGCAGCTCTCACTTGGCAAGTTTCGCTTCTACACGCCTCCAAAGTACGTGTTTCGACTTTTGTATGAAAAAAAAAAAAAATCGCGGAATTTAAAAAAAAAAATGTGACGTCACCCCCTCTCCCAGGGTCCTTTATGACATTTGCTCGAGCACCCCCCGACTACCTCTTACGGTTCTCCGGGAACCCCTCGACGTTACATCAAAATGACGCTTCAGCCCCCCTCAATGACCTTCCTTGTAATAAACAGGACGAAATCTATACAAAAATCACGATTTGGCAAGTTGCGCTCTTTTCGTTTGACCCACAAAGTTTTTCAAAAATTTCCATACAAAAAAACAAAAGAATTTTGGAATTTAAAAAAAAAACCATGACGTCACCTCGTCTCCGAGAGTCCTCTACAAAGTTTGTTTGAGCACCCCCCCTCTAACTGTAACCGTTTTGCCGGAACCGTCACCGACTTTTTTCCCTGATGGAAAGTCTTGGTTTTCAGATTTTTCCCATAGGTTTGAGCACCATACCTATACGATCCGACCATCACCCAACCCCCAACTATTACAGTTTTGGCCCTGTATTTCTGTCAGTCAGTGGTAGCTACCAGCTTTATATAATATAATAATAACAATAATCGTTTATTTCCAATAAAATCCTATGTACAGTTCTCCCAAAGTGATAATGCGCATAGAAATCTTCGTCACTGTTCGGCAACGGTCGTATTCCCCGAGCGTCGGAAGACGATATGTATATAGAGTGGTTAAGTGCATTTTCTTCATGCATAATTTAGTAGAATTATGTGTTTTGTGCTAAAAGAGATAAATATTGATTTATCAGTAACAAAATTTGATTCGATAATTCCATGTAAGTAAATAGCGAGGAAAACCACACGATTGAGAATATGCTACAATCTTTGTTGGATTGATTTACTTCGAAAATTTTATAGTACTGTAGTGACCTCCTTTAAATATAAAATCTCTGCCTGTGTCAGACAGACAAGCAATTGTCAAATAAACTATTTAAATAAGATAATTAAAGTTGAAATTAAATTCACCTTTGAAAACAAAACCAAGAAGGGTGTGTGTGTAATAGCAGCTCTATATAATTTCACACAGAGAGAACACGTGCAGTCACCGCCAAAAAACAAAAACAAAAAAACACTGCCCGAATTGTTTTCGATTGTGTACACATGATATTGACTTCTATTTCTTTCGAACAAGGTGCAAAATGCAAGTGCAATGTTTAGGCTCTTACGATTCAATGATTCGGGTGTTTCCGGGAATACGACAATTAGCGAAGATCTGTATGTGCATTATTAATTTGGGAATACTGTACATGTTTTTCTATTGGAGACCCACACTAGGAATGCCGGTATTGTGGGGTCTCAATAACACTAAATCTATAATTTACATAACTTTAAGTTAAATTAAAAATTTAATCAAAATTAATAATTAAAAAAAATTAAAAAATAAATTAAAATTTAATTCTAAATATAATTCAAGAAATAAAAAACATTGAAGAAATTAATGAAAGGTTAATAAATAAATAAATATAAATATTTCCAGACAGGTTACACAGCGCCATCTAGTTTCCGTGGTAAGCGTAGCTTGTGTTACGGAAACTAGATGGTTGATAAACTACATATTATACTTTTTTTTTTTGTAAATATATACATATTATACATATAAACACCCAGACCGAGACAAATTATACAATGTATAATAATATAATAATTTATTTATTTGCATAAATGTCAACTACAACTTGCCCCCGGTGGGAATCGAACCCACGACCTCCCGAGTTCACGGCAACGTTTGTTACCACTAGACCACGGAGGCGGTCAAAATATATAGTATAATAAATATACTATATATATAATATAAAGAATAACTATAGTAAATAAATAAATAATTAGTCCTAAATCCCAAGAATGTAAATTATGAAAGACGGTAGGTATGTACTTGATGAAAGATTATATAAGTATTAGTATATATATAATTATATATATTATATATATAAGTATATATAATTGGTATTCTAGTATAAAGGCTCACACTACGTTCATTTCAACCCAATTTCTGGAAGGCTCATCTCCAACAGTCTAGGACTCTGTCTAGGGGCTGTGATAATGCGTTCATTTTAAAATTTTATTATATTTGGACGCAGTTATGCAGAAAGGACCCAGTCCACATTTTTCCAGAAATTTAATTTTAATTGCTAATGCAGGCGATTGAGGCGCGGTGCTGGCTCAGTTGTAAGAACGCGTTCCTTACAATTTTACGACTAAATAATAATAATAATAAAATTATTTATTGCACACAAAATATACAAAATAAAAATATGTACATAGGCGAGCATAATACCATGAAGGTATTCTCTACCAGCTAATCTTTGGGAGAGTGATAGATTTATATGATGGGTGTATGAGATTTTTTAAGTAAATGTAAATTAGAATTAAATAATTAAGTATGTAAAAATATAAATACTTTATTTAATACATATTACATAAATTCGACCTACACAAATACTTATATACCTAAATACAATCTATATAATACTTATATAAATAAATATAATAAATACTAACATGTCAAGATGTCGAGATTAGGGTTCATTTTGTTTTTTAAGGAAGTGTGAAAATAATAGTTCTTTAAATATATTTAAAGACGGAGCCTGTCTGATCAATAGAGGTAGTCTGTTCCATAAATAAATTTGAAAAACCCGTTTAACAATAAGATGGTTTTCTACATTTCGCTCGAAGGACTTCACTCAATTTTGTAATGGAATTGCTTAATTAGCGAAAAATAACAATGAAAAACGATATAGGTATAATTGGTATTCTAGTATAAAGATTCACACTCGTTCATTTCAACCTGACTGGCCGGCGTGTGTAGGCCAAATTACCCAGAAATTTCTGTAAGGCCCATCTCCAGCAGTCTAGGACTCTGTGTTCTAGGGGCTGTGATAATGCGTTCATTTTAAAATATGACTATATTTGGACATAGTTACACATAAAGGATCCAGTCCACATTTTTCCAAATAAATAATTACGATTGCTAATGCAGGCGATTGAGGCGCAACAAAGGTCGGTTCAAACCCGCCTGTACCAATGAGAAATACACTTTTCTTACGTACATTTGTCATAGATTTACAACACCACCATTCCAGTGCCTCGGAGAGCACGTTAAGCTGTCGTTCCCGGTTTCACTAATACCAACCTGTGGAATCGTTAATAAATTGTCATAATAATTGACAGCATATCCTCGCCAAGCCGTCTGGCCAGCGTCGCTAGTGTAGGCCAAATTCTCCAGATATACATATGTTATGGAAGGCCCATCTCCAGCAGTGGAGGTCTAGGACGCTGTGTTCTATGGGCTGTAATAAATCAGGCTCTGAGGATGGATAGCTTTAATATACAAAACTATCCAAATAAAATTATAAAATAAAATAGCGAAGCAATAGGTGGTTATTTGCCTGATCTTAAGAGGCAAATTGTTCCAAAAATTTATGACTACAACGACAAACGAGTTTGGAAATGAAATGAAACTGGAATTATCGAATCGGATGGAAAGAAGAGAGTTGTAAGAGGAACGTAGAGATCTATCATGGAACGAAGAATAATAGGCAAAATCATCCTTGAGTTTATTAAGAACAGAAAATAGTAAGCAGAGTACTCAAAGATTCTTTTGTCAAAAATTTGATTCAGACGCAAGTTTATTCTAACTTCTATTAGGATTTTGCCTATCTCCTTTAATTTTTTCTTTTATGTAAAAGCTTTTTTGATCGTGTAATATCCGATCCAGCGGCACTTCATCACCGTAATTCATATTTTTAGCTAAGCAGACAGTAATCTCTGAGCCATTTATAAGTTTAAAATACGCATTCACACAAACCACTTCGCTCATCATGAATCATATTTTGTAGTATGGAAGTCCAAGTATCTAAATTTTCGTCAGGCGATGTTTAGCCTTTTTTTGGTCCTCGGAACATTGGGTTCATCTTCTTCTGAATTCGATGCCATGTAGATTATAATCAAGATATTTGTAAGTATTTAGTTTTTATATTAATTAGGTTTATTTATCTTTTAGTTTATTTAATTTAAAAGGTTATTTTCTGTCTGTGCCTTAACGATTTGGAGATACATATATTTATCATATTATTTAAATAATGTATTAAAATAAAATAAAAATATTGTTAATCGTATTAACGAAAAATCATTTTTAGAAGAAAATATATAAAATAAATATATATAAATACTTTATTGAAGTAATATACAAACAGTATAAAATAATTACAATATAAATTAAAACTACTTAAAAGTAGAAATTAAAATAAATATAAACTAAACCTAATAAAAAATAAACTATAAGTAAAAAATGTCCTCTAGAGACGACCCTTCAGTGATAGTCCCAAGAAGACTGGCAACATTTCCCCTCTGTATAGCTAAGCTAATACGTTGGCAGAAATAATTGCCAGCCTTCCTGTCTCCAGACTTTTCCGTTAGCCGTTTGGACAACTCCTTGGCCAGACGCTTGGCTGAGTGTCCCCATGGGCCCATCGTCTCGACCCCAAACGGCGCAAATTCGTAACCTGTACTGAGGTTGGCGTATTTGCGCAGCTTGAGGTTCTCAGCAGAAACCGCCGCACTTCCCGCGCTTGACGAGGTCGCCTGGATGTGTGATGGGGCTAATGTGTCTACACATGTCGCATCCCACACCAGGGACCTGCCAAGTTTCCACGGCCCAACGGTCATGCCGTCGGGTCATATTAATAATTTAAAAGTAATACTGTCAGTCCCAAATAAAGTAAATTGTTTTATATTTAGCCTTTTTAATTTTAATCGTTAATTTTAAATTAAATACCTTCTAATTGATTTTTTTTATATTTGTACAGCTAATAATAATAATAAAAAAAAATTATTTACTTGAAAAACTAGTACATTTTTTAGGAATTGGCCACTGGTGCCCAAACAAAGTTAATGTGAATTTCAGGCACCAAAAAAAAAAAATCCTTAAGTTGGCGCCAAAAATTCAGACAATCTTTTGCGTCATGCGCCGTCCGCGAGCCTATCACATTATTTATACCTACAATTCATGTTCTAAATTCAAAACTCAATACTATTCGTTTGTATGGTATTTATTGATTACAAACAAATAATTACTAAAGATTTTATTTAGTAGTATTTCCTTTCCTATTTTTGTATGTGTGTATATATATACCTATATATTTATTTAAATTATAGTTTGTAATGATTATTATGTAATTAATATACATTTATTCGAAAAAATATTTACAACATATAAAATAAAATTAATATTAAGGATAGGGATATAAGTCCCGTCCGCGTGGAATGGTGGTAAGAACGCTGGCTGCATTTCCCCGCTGAATTGCAATACTGATTCTCTGGGCGAAGAAAGAGCCAGCCCTCTTGTCACCGGAGGAGACAAAAAGACGCGGTGTTATGTCTTTTAAAAACTTTTTTGCGCTTGGACTCCATGGGCCCAGAGTTTCTACAGCAAACGGCACAAATATGTAATCTTTTAATATACTTACATACTTGCGCCGCTTGCTGGACTCCGCATTTTCCGCCGCGGCTCCCGCTTTATGCGCTGTCCCCCTGAGATGCGACGCGGCGAGGGTGTCGACGCACGTGGCGTCCCACACCAGAGCACGTCCCCGTTTCCAGGGGACCAACGTCATACCATCGGGTCTCTTGCCATCATCTCGGATAACTCCAACAGGCTCTAGTAATTGTATACTTATAATAATACACCCAGACGGGGAAATAGGGAAATTATCCCATCCCCAACCCAGATCTAAGTCTATTGAACACCTAGATGAATTAATATGTACGTATTAGATTGTAGGGATAGTGGCTACGGTATAAGGGGTATATATTTTAGCCAGTACGTGCGCACTCATCGTGGTATAGCTTGTAGAATTCGCTTAGTGAGATAACAATTCTGTTTTATCTATCCCATCTCATCACTCCAGCTTTCAGTCAAACTCCTTCGCAGTAGTGGCCGCCAATTTGTGGAACAATTTGCCAGTAGAAATTCGCCAAGCACCCAATAGATAACTCTTTAAGAAAATGGTATATTCACATTACTTAAATAGCTCTCAACAGCGTATGTAAGATATATAGTATGTAGTATATTAATGTGTAAATATGTATAATGTGTAGTACATGTATTATTGTGTACATATTTGTATGTATATTAATATGTATTATGATATCATAGAATAAGTTTATTTTATTTTACCTTTAAATTAAGTTTCATATTTGAGCCCTTTGCACCTACCTCTTAATCAAAATTCTCTGTATTGTCCCAAAGGTTGGCTGCTAGAGAATGCCTAGCGGCATTAAGCCCGCCCTTTGTACATAGTGCAATAAAGTTTTTTAAATAAAATAAAAAAATAACGTCTCGGCGAAGCTGCAGCGATTCGAGAGTTTTAGACACTGTGGTTTCGTCTACTATCCCAATCGCCTGCTTCTGTAGGATGCGCATGGACGTATTTGTAGCATAAGCTTGTTGACTCACGTAATTTTAGCTTTGCTTTGTGTATACTGAGTGATTTTTTTTAAAGAGCAAATATTATTATTATGTAATCTAAAATAAAAATAAAGAGGTACTTATTTTTTTATTTTAATTATTCAGTAATAAAATCTTAAGTTACGATGCAAAGAAGTTATCCTAAAACTATCGTCACGCATACTGAGCCTAATCAAGGTCAACGAACGCAAAAAAGTTGACTCACGTAATTCTTTCGCTCTCTATTTCGGTCTCTCGGCTGTGAGCTAGATCAATTAATAATAACACTTACGGCCGGTTACAGAATGCATGATTAAAATAATATAGGATCAACATTTTGATATATTCCACGTGATTGGTAGTTAGTTTGTCTCTTTGGGTATTTAAGGCAATGACGTGCTCCATAGGCATACGTTAAACATGTCAAAAGATAATCATCCTTTCTGCAACCGGCCGTATAATTCCCTAGCCTTTAGGTATTTATAACGACAGATATCGTGATTTTCAGACGCAGGCTTAAGCGGAAAGGTAACTTTTTTATTTCAAAAAGGGGTTCTACCAATGACACCTGAAGTCTAAAAGCATATTTGCTCTTGAGACAATTACACGCGCTATAAATAAATGTTAATGTATGCTGCACGCTACACACATCACACGTATTCGTATGTTTTCTTATAAAGCGTGGCTTACTCAACGGACGTAGCTGCTTAAGTTTACTCGCTTCTAACGACAAAACTGACGGTTAATAAATGAACGCATTAGTTTGTCAATTTAACGGTTGCGGTAGAGAAACAGAATAAGGTCGCTTGACACTGAGTGTACGACCTTTTTCGACAAAAATAGAGTTACATTAATTTGGGAATTTTTTTCTACACATTGCGCTACGCATAAAACACCTTGATATTACGATTTGCTTTCATAAGGTTAATTTACGCTTTGAATATGGTATTTTTTCGTTTAACATTTCCTACGCCCATGCACATTTGATTTTTTGTTTTAAGAAATAACGCGTGGGTTTTGACAAAATAACGTATCATCACGACCGTAAGTCAGAAACCATACTTTTTAAAGGATACTATTGGCCAACTTTAATGACAAGTTGGCAAACTTATAGATGGTTTTGGCCTATGTATCGAGCGAGACATCATAAATGTAACAAATGATTGTTTAAACCACCTATTAAAAAAAGCTAAGTAGTTACTTCTATTACAGAGAACCGTATTGAGTTTTGAATTTAGAACATGAATTGTAGGTATAAATAATGTGATAGACGTGCGGACGGCGCATGACGCAAAAGATTGCCTGAAATATTGGCGCCAACGTAAGGATTTTTAATTCAATATAATGTTTACATCAATGCGGATAGTGGACGATATCACAGTGTGTAACAGCCTTTATATCACTGCAGCTTCGTGTCCTACAAGCTAGTTGAGTGTTCGAAGACCTCCATAACCTCATTCCTTCTTCTCTATTCCGCAACGGAACCACACGAACAAGCCAAAATATGCATCCGCATACCATAGTCACTATCTCTCCGCGTACTCTTCGATGACTCTTACATCTGTCGCATGCTGAAGATGTGGAATGCTCTCCCAGTTGGCGTGTTTCCCCACTTCTATAACCTGGATCCCTTCAAGCGAAGTGTGTAAAAGGATAATTTTACGCGGCGGACGAGTGTTACGCGGCGAACGAGTGCCTTCACTCCGTAGCCACGACTCAGAATTAGCTGTTAAGGCACGCAGGGCCAACAGTGAGAGAGAGACGGTTTATAGGGTTTTAGTCCGTAGAGGCCTTCGGGTCTCCTTAGAAGGCCTCACGGTGATTCGGGCATGCGTCCTCCCGCGGTGGCCCTTCAGGCTGGGCTCGTATCATTGTTGATTTATCGATTCACCGGTTTAAAAAAAAAAAATAGGCATAGTCTTAGTGGCTGATGTCGATTGTTAGCCACCACATGTCGTGCGTGTTCAGTGTAAAAAAAAAAACAAAAAAATAATGTTTTATTTTGCGTTTAGTAACTCAATATTAAATAACCTTTTATTAATGTATTATTGTTTAATTTTTTTAATAGTTTAGTTCTCAATATATTTTTTAAATATTATTATTTTCTTATCATTAGTAAATGTAGTATGTCATGTACCTACATGTAGAAATATCATCACGACCGTTTCCATTTCGGGGTGGTCAGAAACCACGCTTATAAATAAGCGGATTTACATTTAGCCAACTTTACTATAGGCCAATTATGACAAGTAGCAAGCTCGTCGATGTCTCCAGCGTACCAAACTCGAGAAATATCACAAATAAATTAAATATTAATTAAATGTATTTATTTACATTATTAAATATTTTTGTGTCCCGACCAGGAATCGAACCCGGTACCTTCGAGTCTTAATTCACGGACTTAACCGCTAGACCACGGAGGCAGTACCTACATAGATTTTATTATATATAAAAAAAATGAAGTTGTCTAAACGATATTATTAAGGCGTGGTGGTGGCTCGGGTGTAAAAAGCGTGGTGGTGGCTCGGTTGTAAGAACGCTTAAAATCCCACAAAGATCGGTTCAAATCCCCTCATGTACTAATGAGAAATATACTTTTCATATGTAAATTTGTCATAGATTCACAATACAAGCGTTCCCGTGCCTCGGAGAGCACGTTAAGCCGCCGGTCCCGGTTACACTACTACCAACTTGCGGAATTATAATAAATTGAAATTATTTCATCGCCAACCCGTCTGCCCAGCGTGATGAGTGTGGGCCAAATTCTCCAGATATATGTTCTGGCACGACCATCTCCAGCAGTGGAGGTCTAGGACGCTGTGTTCTAGGGGCTGTAATGAAACGATATAAATTATAATAAGGCACGTCACTAGCTTAAATATCAACATGACATTTACAAAAAAAAAAGTTAGATAACTTATTAATCCCCTCAGCATGTAAACCATTAGTCGAAATTTACGAGTATAAAATAAAACAGCATCTTAACCATGAAATTGGCGATTACAAAAGCTCGTACATTATTTCATCCTGAAAGCTTGTTTGGTGTAATACAAACAAGCAACGCGCGGTTTATTACGTGTTATGAGATTTTAGTGGATTTCGCCGTTATATTTAATGTTCGTTTTTGTACGCGAAGATACGTCTCTTTATATGTAATAAATATCATTTGGAAGGATACTAAATTGTAACATTGTTTTGGTTGCTTTTATTAGTCGATATTTCGCACCAAAATTTTCGCACTTATTAACTTCTATTATTACTTTTTATTATTATTTTACAGTTGAAATTATTCTAATTATACAATTTTAATTTTATTTTACTCTGTAAATATAAATAACTAATATTTTACGTCTTGCGTAGTAAATAGTTTAGTTATCACTGGAACCATTTTGGTGAAATATGGCAATAATGCTCTTTGGAACCCTTGGACGGACAAATGCTATATATATGCTAAGCGTCGTGAGGTTGCTGACTTGGTATTTCTGGTCAAACTGATCGGGGGAGCAGTAGACTGCCCTTCGTTGCTGTCCCGGCTGGACATAAATACACCAGTACAAGCGGTACAGCGGCAGCAAATCGGTACAAGCCCACTTTTCGCATACCAATGGCGAGCAGTAACTACAGACAAAATACATTTTTAATTAGAGCTTGTAATACTCTTAATGCATTCATTAATGAAACTGATGTTGATATCTTTCATGACAAAGTGATGGCAGTGAGAAATGCGTTTAACTTAATGTTCTTTAAACGATAATAGTTTTTGTTATTGTACAGTTATTAGTTTATTGCATGAAGTGATAGTTTGTAGATGCTTTCATCGTTCATAATATGTATTATTCTAACACTACTAGTGAAAACTTGTAAATGACTTTCTGTTTCTATTTTTGTATCTATACTTGTGAATTAAATGTCAATAGTTTTCCTTAATAAATAAATAAATAATGTAGTAAATCGTATATTGCCGCCAAGAGTTGCGCGTGGTCGACTTCCGGCGCGGTACATCGTCGACTTGTAGATTTACTGCGCATGCGTGTTGTCGCTCTCGCTCTCACCGCCGTAGGCAATGTGAGACGCCAAGAGTAGCTATTTGAGACACACCACGGCTACATCGCCGACGACAGCACGCGCGCGCGCCATTCGTAACGTTTAATATTATTTTTGTTTATTTGTTGTAATTGTGAAGTTGTGAAACTCATTAAAATAGTTTGGTATTGAACTTTATCGTCTATCATTCATCCCTGAGTAAGCTCTACCATAAATTGGCGTCCCAACGTGTTAATGGGGTTTCAAGGACGCTTACAATAAAACGGCGTCCCAAAGTGTTAAGTGTAATTTTAAGGACGTTTACAATAAATAAATCGGTGTACAACGTGTGAGTGTTTGTTTCAAGGACGCTCACAACATTTTCGCGCTTTTTAACTTTTGGTTTTGTGGTTTTTTTCGACTCCGTGCATAATGGCGTCTACTCGGGAGTTCGCGCCATAAAACCGAAAAACGTCGTGTGCAAAAATAAACTCGTACCTAAACTGTTCAGTGATTAACATTAAAATGCCTAATACTAGGAGCACAATTCGTGACGACGACGGGGGTGACCACCTTCCAAACTTTCCCCCCGTTCATCAAGACCGTTACGCAGATGTCGCCTCATCACCGGGTGATAGAACATACACACAGGAGCATGTTGCCTCACTCATGGCTTCCCTGCAGAATTCGCAGACCAGCGCCCTCAAGGAGTTGATGGAGACGCTGATGAGCCAGCGGGAGAGGCCATCACCCCGGTCCTCGACATTTTTAGATCCTGGTCAAGGTACCCTGGCTCGCTGCAAAGCAACATTCAGCGGCCGCTCGACCGAATCGGTCGAAGCTTTCATCGACGCAGTGGAGAGCTACTGCGACTGCGTCGTTGTATCAGACGCAAATATCATTCGCGGTCTAGCAATGCTAGTTACAGATGAAGCAGCCACGTGGTGGCAAGGTCTAAAGCACACCTTCTCTTCCTGGCACCAGGTCAAGGATAATCTAATAAGTGCCTTTGGTGATCGACGACCGCCTCATCGCGTTTACCTCGATATCTTCTCCTCACCCCAGGGTGCAGAAAACACGGACGTATTTTTGGCCCGTTTTCGTGCCATGATGGCAAAAATTCCCCGGGATGATGTATCCGACAGGGCGCAATTAGACATGGCTTATGCCCTTCTCAATATAAGAATCAAGAAACGACTACGCAGAGAAGAGTTCATCACGTTCACAGAATTACTTCGTCGAGCTCGTAACATCGAGGACTCGATCGGTGAAGGCGACAAGGTCACTTTGCCGGAACGTGCACGTCGCGACCAGTTGACGGTAACTCAAGGTCGCGCTTCCACCGTCGCGCAGCCTCGACCGGCGCCTCCGCCGCCGGCCTCTGCGCTCGCACGCCCGATTACCACCACGCTACGGGACTCCGACGCCGCGGCTAGGCCGCCAGCGATGCCGTCGCATCAGCGAGACTTCAGCAAGAAGCAGCGTCCCGTGTGCTCGTACTGCAAGAGTTATGGACATCTCAGAGACCAGTGTCGTAAGTTAGCAAATCGAGGTGAATCCCGTGTTTTTACTAACTCTCCTGCGTACGTGTGTGATAGTGATAACTATAAAGAAAGTTTTTACAGTGTTTTGCCTGCTCAAAAGGACATTGACCTTAATTTAAATCAAAGTTTTTTGTCAAATTATAATTTGAACGATAGTAATAAATGTAAATATATACCTTGTGTTAGTAATAAGATAGTTTGTAGTACAGATACATGCAACATGCCTAACAAAACTGTGTGCTTAAGGCAGTGCTTTCCTCATAAGGACGCATGTTTACGTGATAATATCGATCTTTCTTTTAACACAAAATGTGTAGAGAATGTTAATGCATGTTGCATGAATCATTATTCTTCTTTATCACATAGGTGCTTAGGTACTAATAATAAGTATTACGAGAATTTATATTTTAACGATTATAATTTATGTAATTTAAACTCTTACGATAACTTTGCAAATTATAGTAACCACAATTTTCTGAAAATTCAGCAAAATGAAACTTTTTCAAAATGTAGTAGCTGTAATTTTCCGAAAATTGAGAATATGTATATAAATGATAAAAATGTATTAAATAACTTGTGTATTTGTAGTGGAGACGATGTACCGCGCGTTAGTCATCATGTTAAGCCCGTCATACACATCGACTTACGTCCAATTTTTAAAATTGAGATTTTAGGTGTTAACGGTACCGCGCTTATTGACACGGCAGCTAGGCATTGCATTGCTGGTCATACTCTATATGCTCTCCTTCTACGTAAAGGCCACCCCCTTACTCCGTCAACAAGAGATATCAAACTCGCCGACGGCATCGTCCGGGAGATGGCGGTCCTTACTACTGACTTAAAAGTCAAGCTGATACACAAGGTAATATCTATTCCTTTCTTAATTTTTCCTGATTCTACAAACAATGAAACATTATTGGGCATCGATTTCATTACTAAAGCTGGTGTTGTTATTGATTTTAATAAGAAATCATGGTTCTTTGGTAATGATAATTCTATTACATACGAATTGTGTTTTGAACGTGCCTCGTGTTCTGCTGGATGCGCTACTACAGACGTTCTTCGAGACGACGAGGGCGCGCATTTAAGTCCAGCTCAGCGCCAAGCACTAGCTGCAACCCTCGTTAGGCATGACCGCAGTTTTAAAGCAGGGGGAGGCCCCACACCCTATGCTGAGCATAGGATTGAAACAGGTGAGCACTCTCCTATATCGGTACCTCCTTATCGTCTAAACCCCTCGAAGAAACAGCTGATGAAAAATGAAATTGATAAAATGTTACAAGATGGCGTGATCGAAGAATGCGAATCTGCTTGGAGCTCTCCTGCTCTGCTGGTGCCCAAGGCCAAGGGTGGTATTCGTTTTTGTGTAGACTACAGGCGTCTTAACTCGATCACGAAGTCAGATTCCTATCCGATGCCTCGCATCGATGATCTGCTCCAAGGTACCAAGAAGAACTGTTATATGAGTTCTCTGGACCTTCGTTCTTCTTATTGGCACGTAGGTGTCAAAGATGAGGATAGGGATAAAACCGCCTTCGTTTGTCCTTTGGGAACCTACCGCTTTAAAAGAATGCCGTTCGGATTAAAGAACGCGCCGGCGACCTTTCAACGCCTAATCGACCGTCTCCGTTCATGCTCCGCTTTACAAAATGTAACTATACTTGCTTATCTAGATGATCTCCTGATTATATCTGAGGGATTTCAGCAGCACCTGCAAGACCTAGAAGCAGTATTCTCGCGGCTGGACGAGTACAATCTCCACATAAATAGGGAGAAATGTGTTTTTGCCAGGGACAATGTAAGGTACCTTGGCCACGTCATAACTCAAGACGGTATTTCCACTGACCCTGAAAAGGTAAGTGCTGTGGTAGAAATGAAAAAGCCGAGTAATTTGAAACATCTCAGAACTTTCTTACAAACGTGCTCTTGGTTCAGAAAGTTTATACCAAACTTTTCCAAAATTGCCGAACCATTGACACGTTTGACTAAGAAAAGCCAAGTCTGGATTTGGACATCTGAGCAAAGAAATGCTTTTACGGAGCTAAAACATTTATTAACAACGGCTCCAGTACTGGTTCAGGCTGATTTTGGCCTACCCTTTATTCTGCGTACAGACGCAAGCAACTACGCCCTTGGCGCAGTTTTATTACAGGGGGAGGGCAATCAGGAAAGGCCAATCGAATATGCCAGTCGTCTCCTCAGCGCAGCAGAGCGGAACTATTCCACCACAGAGAGGGAAGCTCTTGCTGTGGTGTGGGCGGTTGAGCGGTTTCGACCCTACCTAGACGGCCAGCCAGTTGTTATCGGCAGTGACCACCAACCCCTCCGCTGGTTGCTATCATTAAAATCACCAGCAGGCAGGTTAGTTCGTTGGGCTCTCAAACTTCAAGAGTTTGACATTCAGTTCCAATACACACCCGGGAAGGCAAATGTTGTAGCAGATACGCTCAGCAGGCCTATATGTTCGAGTGACGACCGCGGCTCCTGCGGCGTTTGCTCAGTCATCTGCGACCTGCCAAGAAAATCACCTACTCAGGTACGTCAGGATCAAATCTCTGACCCGGAAGTGGCCAAAATCATAAAAGAACTTGAATGTCCTGATGAACTCGCTGCTCAAAGATGGTTAGAGCGCGGTTACGTTATGGACCAGGGAGTCATATTCAGGTATAACCCAGATTCTGAAAGTGAATCTCCTCAACTAGTTATACCTGCTGCTCTAGTACCAGAAATTTTAAAGGAACTCCATGACTCTCCTACAGCAGGTCATCCAGGAGTTGATAGAACATACCAAAAGGTTAGTCAGCTATATTATTTCACGGGGATGCGGAGGATAGTCGCTGACTATGTAAAAGCCTGCATCCACTGCCAACGCTACAAGGCCACAAACGCTAAGCCACCAGGTCTTCTCCAAACACCGGTGATGAATCAGCGAAATGAGGTGCTAGCCATAGACCTCTTCGGTCCATTACCAGAGGGAGACCAGGGGGAGCGTTGGATTTTCCTTGTCGAAGACACTGCTACCAGGTGGATAGAGCTATACGCGCTTAAAGAAGCGACTGCAGAAGCTTGTGCCCATATTCTCATTGAGGAATATTTTATGCGTTACGGTTTACCCCGCAGGATTGTATCGGACAATGGGGTACAGTTTGTGTCGGCAGTTATGCGGCAGTGTATGTCCATTTTAAAGGTAAAGCAAAATTTTGTTCCTCTTTACCACCCACAAGCTAACCCTGCGGAGCGAAAGAACCGCGATGTCAAAGCTTTACTCGCACAACTCGTGGAAGAAGATCACACCTCATGGCCAAAGAAGCTTTCGGTGATTCGTTTCGCATTAAATAGTGCAAAATGTCGCACAACAGGTATGTCACCAGCTTACTTAACTTTCGCCAGAGAGATGAGATCTCCCACAGAGGTCACACATGACCTTCGTGCCATACAATTAAAAGAAAATTTTGTACCACAAATAACTCCTTACCTTGGGAAGTTTTAAATTCCTTGTCAGCTGTTCGCGAGCGCGTGGAGCTCCAGCAGGATAAGAACAAGGAGTACGCAGATATTTCGCGCCGTCCGGCAGTATCATTTCAGGTAAATGATTTAGTACTCCTTAAATCCCACGTTCTTAGCAAAAGTTCTAAGGAACTAACCTCTAAGTTTGTGCCACGACGCGATGGTCCTTATCGTGTGGTTAAAAAGGTCAGTCCCACAACTTACGAGATTTCAGACATCGAACAGCCTGGCAATCTTCTCGGTAAGTATCACGTACAAGATCTTACACCCTATATCGGTAGCCATGATACCCCACCTAGACCCGTCATACCCAAGAGAAATCGCGGCCGCCCTACCCGCACTGTTGGAGCTAAGGGGCAGGATCTAGTCCAGGAGCGAGGGCGTTCTCCTGAACTAGAGGGGGAGTATGTAGTAAATCGTATATTGCCGCCAAGAGTTGCGCGTGGTCGACTTCCGGCGCGGTACATCGTCGACTTGTAGATTTACTGCGCATGCGTGTTGTCGCTCTCGCTCTCACCGCCGTAGGCAATGTGAGACGCCAAGAGTAGCTATTTGAGACACACCACGGCTACATCGCCGACGACAGCACGCGCGCGCGCCATTCGTAACGTTTAATATTATTTTTGTTTATTTGTTGTAATTGTGAAGTTGTGAAACTCATTAAAATAGTTTGGTATTGAACTTTATCGTCTATCATTCATCCCTGAGTAAGCTCTACCATAATAACTTTTTTTTTCATCACAGCCCCTTTGTTCTAGGGGCTGTAATGAATGAATGAAATAATTCTCAGAATTAATTTTCAAGACAAAACTATTTGATTGGCCATGAAACATATATATAAAAGTATGTATCGTTTACCTTGAAACAAAGGCTTCGACGAACGACGAGGTTTTAGTTTCGAGTCCATTTCATGTAAACGAATTAACTGATCCCTTTGAACTGTGCCGACCTGAAAGATGAAAACGCTTTGCATATTAGCAGCCAAGCGAATGCACTTTTATCCCTCTCTCTGTCAGCTTCATTTCATTAATAGGTTATAATAATGTAGTATTATAGAAGTTTTTTTTTTGTGAAGTTGAGTCATGTCAAGTGCTAACAGTCAGAGCATTGCTGGTATTCCAAATTGTGTTAAAACAACTTGCAGAAACTAAATATAATAAAAACTTAAAACGTCTTTTTATCTCACATAATTCTTATAATGTTAAAACTTCCTTCTGTAAACGATTCTATAAATTTCTAGGCCCTCTATTGTATAATAAAACCAATAAAATATGTAATATATATCATCTTAATAAAACTGATTGCAGAAGGGTGGTGTTCAGCTGGTTACAAACATTAAGTTATAATGATCTGGATAATCTTTTGTGTGTAGTTGAATAATAATGTGTATTTTGGAATGAGTAAATAGCCAAAGTTTTATTGTAATAATAGTATATTGGCAAATATAAGCTGGATAAAAGCATTTATGTACAAATTTATGAAAGACACTGACTCCTGAAACACACACAAATAGTTCGGGAGTCAGAGGATGCTAAAATTGTATACAAAGCATTGATCAATTTAACTGTTCCAAATGTATATAGTTTTTATTAAAACAATAAAGTTTTTTTTTTTTTTTTTTTAACTAGCACAACATGATGGTAAGTAGCGCGCAAGGTCCATGTTAGCACCTGGAATCAGACACTCATGACTGATATCAGTCCCTAATACTATGCCGGCTTGACTAGATGCCTTTTCACACTTCGCTTGAAGGACTCCAGTTTATAGGAAAGTGGAAACACAAAGGCTGGAAGAGCATTCCACGTCTTTATTGTGCGAAATTATAATTATTAATATAAATTAATTTGCCAATATTGTGTTAGAATAAATGTCTTAAATTATATATAAATATACACATATTATATTTGCAATTCCTCCGTTAAAATTTGTTATTATCCAGTTTAAAAGAACCATCCTTTATTTATTTTTAGCCCCGTCAAAAAAATAGGTCAATGGTCGTGGGTATTATTTTAATAAGTTATACAAGTGACATAAGGACCGACGAAATGTGTGCGAGGAAGTTTTAATTAAATGCCCCAAAACGAGGTCGGACGGAAAAAGTTAATGTGGTTAACTTTTCTCCGGAATAAAGTCGTACAGAACCCCTTCTCTAAATTTAGTTTCAAAATTACAAATATTATTTTTTCACAAATAAGAATGCTTTTATTAAAAAATCCAAAACGCAAACGCATAAAACACCTTGACATTTCGTTTTGCTTTCATAAGGTTAATTTGCTTTTTGAATAAGGTATTTTATGTTTAACATTTTCTACTCTCAAGCATATTTGGGGTTTTGATAAGGGAAATAACGCGTAATATATATGTATATATTGACAAAAAATTCTTTTTTAATCTCATTTTAATCGCAGTTGTAAAAAGCCTATTTTAAAAACCTAAAAAGGTCCATTAGAACCCCTGCATGTTCCAATGATACTAGTATAATGACACTTGTCATAGGAAGGCCATTTCAGTTATTGTTAACATGATGCAGCCTATGTATTTGACAGTCGGAAACACTGTCATTGTACAGACTGACAGTGGGGTCGTCCAGGCCCGGATGCCTAATGGGCCTGGGTTGGGGATGGGGACAGTCCCCCGTTTTCCCCGGCAGGATCTCAGCGGGTAACCACCCACCGGTAATTCATGCACGTTTAGTGCTGGGCGCCGTTACTAGTATAACAGCGCCCGTGTGGCTCACGAACCCAGGGGGCTAAGTTCGACTGCTTCAGCTCTCCTCCAGGAGTTCTTCTCTAGGAAGTGGTCTCCCGTTGGGAGGCCGTGCACAAGACGGAGCGATGTTCTGGAGATACTTGAAGTGTCCGTTGTCGGCCCGAGAGAACATCAACCGTCAGGCCAACTTTATTTTTGCTATTAGTGCTGCCATCTATCAAAAATCTTTTAAAGTTTCTAGCGATCTATTGATCATTGTTAAAAGTAATTAATGTATGCTTTACTAGATGGCGCTGCTCAATATAGTGGGATAGATGGCAGCACAAAACGGCATATTAGTGGATCCCGGAATCGCTTCGGGGACAGAACATTGATTGGACTCCGACCGTCAAATATGATATGCATCTTAAACAAGACGTTAACAATGGGTGAAATAGCCTTCAATGCCGTCAATAAGGCGATGACGGACCAAAGCATGTTACGTCCTGTTATGAATATATTTATCAATTCTCGTCTAACTTATGCTGCGCCAGCCTGGCATCACCTTTTGGCCAAGACCAATAGGGACAAGATACAAAGTCGGTAGAACGTATCGCTGCGAGTGGTTTGCTGAGCGCTATGGTTCGTGCATAATTTCGTCACAGCTCGGGATCTGGAGATGCATATTATTAAGGGGATTGTCGTCGGCCTGCCTAGACATATGTTCTATAGGGGTGACAACGAACACATCAAGCATCTTCAGAATATCGCTCCGTCCTGCGCTCGCCCCCCCAATGCGAGACCACTTCCTACAGAAGTACTCCTGGAGGAGAGCTAAAGTAGTTAAAGCTAGACCTGTCCCCATCACCAAATCAGGCCATCCATAATCTGCAATGGGCCTGGTAGACCCCACTGTCTCTCTATGTGCGCGGAAGTTGATCTGGAGAGGCCTAGGAATTTGTTGACAGCATTACTAGACGTATCATCGAATCGAAAACAGATCTGACATGAAATGCGACGTAATGCGCAGATATAAATTGGCAAATCGGATGTTTAAACATTTACCTACAGTTAATATCAGTAAAACTCAACGTAACCGAGTTAATAGAGCTACTCATCCTGTAAATCGATTTTAGTGGCAATTATTTTGTCTACGAACAGTGGAACCCCTATGGAGTAACTAATAGCCTTCAACCCAAAGGTAGACGACTTATAAATATATTAAGGTATCCATAAAATGAAAAATTTTCACGCTGTATTGACTCTTGAGGCTATTTCCTGTCTCAGTCCTTCAAGCCAAGCGTGAAGTGTTTATACCTATAGCTTTATCTCTCTCTTTTATACTCGCTTTAGTTGATATTAAAACGACAGAGACGAATATACTCCTTTAAACTTCTTAAGTTTCTTTAAACTGACTATGAGGAAGGAAAAGAGAATAATCTGTGTTTATGTCACTTCAAATTAAATACAGATTTTTGTTTGTTTTTTAAACTTATGTACCTACATATATCAACAGGATGTTTTAGTGGCTGTTAATTAAATCTAGCTAGGGGTGATGTAACTATAAGATATTTTTTTAACACTTTTTTTAGTTTATTAGCTATATGGTCTGTGATTTAGTTTAACTTGAGGATGGCTGAATAATGGATGGCGAGCATCTCGATGCGTATTTAAAAATAAGTAAACCTTTTAAAACTAGCTAAATGTCGGTCGCAAGCTCGAGATACTATTAATCACTTTCCCTGGGACGTCACCCGCACGTTGAATCCATAAATTTCTAAGAAACTTCTCTTTTCTTCGGTGATGCTTCTTAAATGCTATCTTACACGCTAGAGAATCCGCCATTTTGATTTCCCATTCTGCATCTGATCGACAACTTCCAGGAATATTGAAGCGTATTTACATACTAAGTAGATATATTCAATTATTATACAATGTATTCATATTATTAAAATTGAAAATTACGTATATCGCTACAAGTTGAACTACCCTTTACGCTACTGTCACATCCGCTTAAAAAAAATATTTAATACTTTTAGAAAAACTTTATTAATAAATAATAATAATTTATTTATTGTACAAAACCAAAAAAAGTGCAGGTACATAGGCGAGCTTAATGCCGTAAATACATTTTCTACCAACTAAACTTTGTGACTGAGATATGTAATAAGCGGGTGCAGCAGAAGAAAAATGATAATTGAAATTATTCATTACTATATAAAACACACATTAATTACAAACGTATAGTACTTATACATAAATAAATGTCTCACATAAACAAATAAATATATAACTAAATATTATATATATTATTCTGCTTGTGAAATAAGTATGTGTATATAGATTTTTATAATTTTAACGGGTCTTTACGCGATTTACCTTAGAGACATATTTCTCCCGACGTTTCAGCCAAGTTGCATTGGCCGTGGTCACGGGTCGACTGAAGCTATGCGGTGTAGTCTCGTACATACTGGGCGGCAGATGTAAACCTACCCAGGAATCCAGTAATCAATAGGTTTCGACGCCGGGAAAAATCGCCCGGTGTCGCCAAGGATATTGTAAGTGTCGTGTGTCGTGATTTCTAAAAACTTTTAAAGTGATAAGTGGGTAGGTTTACATCTGCCGCCCAGTATGTACGAGACTACACCGCATAGCTTCAGTCGACCCGTGACCACGGCCAATGCAACTTGGCTGAAACGTCGGGAGAAATATGTCTCTAAGGTAAATCGCGTAAAGACCCGTTAAAATTATAAAAATCTATTATAAGTGTGCGCGAAAGTTTAAAAAGTTTAAGTATGTGTATAGCTTATCTATATAAAATAGTACAAAATATTTATATCATCTTCACGACCGTTTTTCTTCCGGGGTGGTCAGAAACCACGCTTATAAACAAGCGGGTTCACATATAGCCAACCGTACTTTTACCCAATCATGACAAATGGCAAGCTTCGTCGATGTCTCTGATGTATCAAACTCGGGAAACATCACAAATAACTTTATTATTAATTTTAATTAATAAATATTATTGTGGCCCGACCAGGATTCGAATCCGGTACCTCCGAGTATAAAACCAATGACTTAACCGCTAGACCACGGAGTCAGTATTTCTTCTTCTTAGTCGCTACACTCTCGGCAGAGTGGTCGTGGTCGCCATTGGAGTGCTAGTGGCACGCTTAACAAGCCGTCGCCACTCCTCTCGGACCTCGGCTTTCCAAGTGCACTCATGTAGGAGATGATCCATTGCAACCTTCACCTGATCGGTCCATCTCATCGGAGACCTACCACGCATCCTCTTGCCATCGACTTTCCCCTGGACTACCAAGCGCTCGATTGATGTTTCTCCACGCCGTGACACGTGTCCGAAGAAAGTGAGAATGCGTAATTGTACAGTCGAGGAAAGGCGCTGTCTGATCCCCAGTTCCTCCAGTATGGATTTGTTTGTTCGGAACTCCGTCCATGATATGCCCAGCATTCTCCGCCAACACCACATCTCTAGAGCATTAATTCGTTTTTTTTTCTGTTTCGCGTAGGGTCCACGTCTCCGCAGCATACAGAAAAATAGGGAACACAAGAGCTCTAACCAGCCGGATTTTAGTGGCTTTGGTAACGTTTCGGTTCCTCCATATCTTCTTCAGCTTGTCCATAGCAGATCTTGTAACTGCCATTCGACGCTTGATTTCATCTTCGCATCCACCGTTATTAGATATTAGTGCTCCCAGATAAATGTAAGATTGGACCACATCGCACTTTGCTATCTTTGTAATTTCTGGCCAGTTATTGTTGGCTCGGTCTACGATCATCACTTTCGTTTTGCTGCGGTTGATTTTAAGGACGAACTTATGACTGACGGTCTCCATTTTTTGCAACAGCTCTTCCATATGACTAATACTTGTTGCAAACAATGTGGTGTCGTCCGCATATCGCAAATTCGAGATCTTTAAGCCTCCGATTGTAATTCCGTCTGTCCAGTTTTCAAGGGCAATTCTCATTATAAGTTCCGTGTAGATATTGAATAGAAGCGGAGAAATAATGCATCCTTGTCGAACTCCAGCATCGGGGTGAAAGTGGCTTGATAAAACCTCATCGGTTCTCACCGATGCTGTTCCATCTTCGTAGAGCCGTCTCAGCAAATGCACTAGATGCTTAGGCGTACCCATCTCCAACAGAGTCTTCCAGAGCATTGGCCATTTGACAGAATCAAACGCCTTCGAGAAGTCAACAAAGCAAATATAGGTCGGCTTGTTGAACTCCCTGGCTTTCTCGATTATTTGGCGTATTGAAAGAATTTGCTCGCGGGTACCTTTTCCTTTTACAAAGCCAGCTTGTTCGGGGGCGATCTCTTTTGACAGGTAGTTTTTAAGACGCTCGTTTAAGATGTGTAGTAGGATTTTGCTTGCGTGTGATATTAAAGCAATCAGGCGATAGTTACTACACATCTTCGTAGAACCTTTTTTGTGGAGTGGAACAAAAACAGTGTGAGCCCAGTCCTGCGGCCAAGCACCTGTATGCCATATTTGGTTGCATATGGTTTGAAACATCTGGACGCCATAGTCTCCTGAAGCTTTGATGGTCTCAATAGGGATAGAATCTCTTCCTGTGGCTTTTCCGTTTTTCAGGTGTTTAATTGCAGCCCTCACTTCGTCTTTAAGAATGTCTGGCTCAATGTCTTTGTCCTCTGGTTCAGTAGAATCGAAACAGCGTGATCCTGGATCCTCAAACAGTCAGTATTTATGACAGGTCAAATGTCACAATAAGCGTTTAGGATGAAAAATTTGCTATTCAATTTTTTTTTTTATCTAATATTGACACTAGCCTGATTCAATCGTGGTTCTTGGTTTTGTTGTATTGTAAAATTGTAATAGTTATATACAATTAGTCATTTTTACAGTACTGAACAATTTACACGACGTACAGCTGGTGGCTTTTAAAAATAAATTTTAAATGTCTTTTTGGCATCTCAACTGCTACTGTAGCAGCATACCTACTTAACATTTTATGGTTAATTATTTTTATGTGATATATATTATACTATATCGTCATTGTCATGCATGAGCATTTATTATGATTGTTTATTATTTATTTGTGTAATATATATAATAAATTATATTATTATTGTATTTCTGTATCTGAAACATTTATTATTTATATTTACTCGAATATTAAGGGATTAGCTGAAAATCAGCTCTGTGACTCTTAAAGCGTCGCAGCTTAATGCTGAGCTGATTCCCTATTTGTCACACACTTTTGATTATAAGTCTACTTTTTTTCGTTAATGTGACAAATAAAATATTTTTCTTTCTTTCTAAATTTTCAATACCACAATACGAAATATTTTCGTGTAACTTGGGAAATTCTTATCTATTACGGTATCTAGGGACGTCTTTCTCAATTGGCAAAAATACGCTCATTGTTATAATAATAAATATTTTATTTTCTGTTGTATAGACGGAATCGCAAAATTATTTAATAAGGCGGAATCAAACCACATGCGCGGTGATGGCTAGGTTGAAAGAATGCTTTCCTTAAAATCCTACAAAGATCGATGAGAAATCAAAGTTTCTTACGTACATTTGTCGTAGATTTACGACACCAACCGTTCCCGTGCCACGGAGACGTTAAGCCGTCGGTCCCGGTTTCACTAATACCAATTTGTGGAATCGTTAATAAATTGTCATAAGAATTGTATTAGATCCTTGCCTACCCGTTTGGCCAGCGTGGCGAGTGTAGGCCAAATTCTCCAGATATATATTCCAACAGTGAAGGTCTTGGACGCTACGTTCTAGGGGCTGTAATGATAAAAAAACCACATGAGCTACTCACTATGGGACATCAGTTCACTGTTGGCTCTATGTGCCTTTACAATGAACAGGCGCGGTGGTGGCTCGGTTGTAAGAACGCGTACCTTAAATGCCTACAAAGGTCGGTTCAAACCCCCCCTGCATGTACCATTGAGAAATACACTTTTCTTACGTACATTTGTCATAGATTTACAACACCACCGTTCCCGTGCCTCGGAGAGCACGTTAAGCCGTCCCGGTTCCACTAATGCCAACTTGTGATATCGTTAATAAATTTATCATAAAAAATTGACATCATATCCTCGCCAAACCATCTGGCCAGCGTGGCGTAGGCCAAATTCTCTAATTCTGGAAGGCCAATCTCCAGCAATCTGTTCTCCTTTTAGAGTTTCATCCACAGAGTAGTAGGCTTAAAGTATTAGTCATCATTTTACTGACCTAAGTCTTTTCTAATGAATAAAAAAAGGGGTTGGTAGATTTTAATGTCCGTTTTATTTGTAATACTAAACTTATAGACAGTCTCATAACCCTCTTGATTTTGTCTAGTCTTATTTTGTTGACGGTTCGCAGTGTGACGGCGACCTAAATCGATAAAGTCGACAAAGTTGCATTTTGACGACGTACTCGTAACATTTTACGTGTCTATGCACTTCCAGTGTGCACTTAAGGTAAAGCTAAATTTACATACAAACATTGACTTAGATGTATTTGGAGAGAATATTAATACAATTATTTTCGCTGATTGTGTAAATTCGTCACACAAAATTAACTCTTTCGATTTGCGAATCTATTCTAAGAATAACTAACTATTATAGGATGTGACGGATCGGTTAAAACTTAACCCGGCTAAACCATGTGTGTACTTAAGCTTACTTAATAGCAGAAATTGTTATGCAATGGCAACAAAAACTTTAAGATAGCGAAACTGTTTTAATTAAGAATCAAACTACAAAAAATATATTTTTTACTACTAAGAGTTATCTACTAATTCTAAATAAATAAACAGACTTTGCTTGTGATATTATTGTTAACCGAATGCCAAATGAAGAATGCCGTTGTCGGCGGTTGTAACTATATGTAATAGCCTGTGCTGCCCGTACGCCTAACGCGAACGCTGCGAACAAGTGCCTTCACTGCGTAGCCACGACTCAGCTGTAACACACAGGGCAACAGTGAAAGAGAGACGGTTTATAGGGCTTTAGTCCATAGGCGCCTTGAGGTCTCCTTATGAGGTCCCACGGTGAGTGGTGCGAACCACAACCCGGGTTGGGAGTTGGGCCCTTCAGGCCGTTGTTCGTATTATTCGTATTGACTGCCTCCGTGGTCTAGTGGTAACAAACGTTGCCGTGAACTCGGGAGGTCGTGGGTTCGATTCCCACCGGGGGCAAGTTGTACATTGTATAATTTGTCTCGGTCTAGGTGTTTATATGTATAATATGTATATATTTAGAAAAAAAAAAGTATAATATGTAGTTTATCAACCATCTAGTTTCCGTAACACAAGCCTCGTAGCTTACCACGGAAATTAGATGGCGCTGTGTGACCTGTCTGGAAATATTTATTTATTATTGATGATTTTTCAAATTTCCGTATTTAAAAAAAAATTGTAACTGACGAGTGGGGCAAACGATCGTAAGCACGCATGTCGCTTTGTTATCTCAATAGAAGTAGTCAGCAGAGCGTTCCAATCTTTTCCAGGAAGCCTAGGAGACCTGTCACGTTTCTGCAGACCTTATTTATTTATTTAAATACTTTATTGCACAAAAACTTAAAATTAGTGTACATAGGCGAGTTTAATGCCGGTTAGGCATTTTCTAACAACTGACCTTTGGGAAAGTGAGAAATCATGGGCAATATAATACACGATTCTTACTTAATTTGGTACATACATATACTACATATAAAACGAACTACCTTCCAAAAAGTCCTGAGGGAACTTCAGTCAGCGCAGCTACACTGGAGCACTCCATGAGCACATGTGCGGCTGTCTCCTCTGCCATGCATCCATCCTCTATACAGTAATGCGTAGGGTTTGATAGATGTTTGTTAAAGGTTTAAGAGGCATCGCATAAGGCTTTTTTATGGTCTGCATAGACAATATTATTCCTGTACTGTTGTGGCTTGGTACCTCTGTCCAAAGTCCTAATTGATTCCAAACCCTGTGTTCCATTACTCCGCGCCGCCCGCGCCCTCTGACGAGGATGGCGAGCATAAAACGAGTGACAGTTCGAAAACAAGACTCGGACGCAACGGCCGCGCGCGGTTGCCACAAGCAGCAACTAACCAAATCGTGAATAATCTTTAAAATAAAAAAAATCTCGTTCGCCTAAAACTGTGAATAGTGATAAGTGTGGTGGTGCAATCCTGGTAAGTCCCCTCCTTTGTACTATTTCCATAGCGTTTGTCCACCTAGAGATCCCAGCAGGTGTGGTAGCCTTCTACATCAATTGGAAGTCCATACTTGGCCTGAAATTGTAGGTGGATGGCGTGGCGTCAACAGTATCTAGCATCTAAACATAAAATATCCATCAAATCCTTAACATGTACCATTTCTAGAGTCGGTCCTTAGTTTTAAGTCAATTTACAACTCTGAGTTCGAGGTATCTCCAAACAAACTTCATCCAAGTAAATCCCAATAGGTATAAAGTTTATATTTATGGAATATATTTTATTTATTGTATTTCTTTCTGTCTTTATTATTTATATTAAAATACTTTTACGCACTTAACTTAAAAACATGTACAAAGGCGAACTTAAAACCATTTCTGACCAATAAACTACATAAATAGTATGTATATATATAGACTACACAAATAGTTATCAATATCTACGTATTATTATGTTAAAATATATTATTATTATGTAATGTGTATTCTTAAAGAATCTCGGTATTTAACCGGTAAATCTAATGATGTTCACGGGCCTCGGCCAAGTGAGCATCATGCTTCTTTAACTCCAAACTTCCTAACTATACGGCAAGTATTGAGGATTGTAGCTTTTTGCAATTGTCTGTATGTGTGCTGGTCTACATTAATAGTTTTGAGGCTGTCATGTAATGTTTTGGGTATTACTCCGGTCGTGGATACTAATATGGGTACAGTTGTTACTTTTTCTAATTTGAGTTGGGATTTAAGCTCTATTGCAAGGTCTCTATATTTAGTATTTTTTTCTGTATGTGTAGTTATTAGATTATGAGTGTCAGGTACGGCTATGTCTATTAAATATGCTGTTTTATTTTCTTTGTTTATCAAAGTAATGTCAGGTCGGTTGTAGTGTACTGTTTTGTCATTATTATTATTATTAAATTATTTATTGCACAAAAAAGTGTACAAAGGCAAAGATTAATGTATAGTCTAACTCGTCTGGACAGCGCGAGCGTGGTGAGTGTAGGCTGAATTCTCCAGAAATTTCTAGAAGGCCCATCTCCAACAGTGGAGGTCTCGGAGGTGACTCTGTGTTCTAGGGGCTGTGATTATTATGACGTAATGAATTATTAACAAAATTTCCATTTTTTTTTTGTATTTTGTAATTTCACCTATATAACAATCGTTATATTTTGGTATGTCAGTTAACAAATTTTAACATAATAACAATAATGCTATTAACACCATGCATCGTAGACAAAGGAGCATAGGAACACAATACAGTAGAAGGCATAAGACTACAAAATTATACAACTACTTAAAAGAATTTTCCGTCAAAGGCATGTCAACAAATTCTGACAGGTTATAAAAAGCATTATTTTGGAAAAAGAGTTTCAATTTTGTTTTAAATTCACTTGGTTGTAGTCTAGTTATAATCTCAGGTAGTTTATTGTATAATGTAATTTTCAACGGCAAACCTTGTTTAATCGTTTTTCTCAACCTGGTTTGCCTTATATAGATTTCATTCTTGTTTCTTAGGTTATACTTAGTCAAACTGGATATTTTTGGAGGTTCATTAGCTTTCGCATGAACCTCCTGTAAGCAACTATATACATACAGAGACGTGACTGTCATAATCTTGGCATCAACAAAATAATTTCGTACTGTGGTTCTGGCTTTTAAATTAAACAATATTCTAATTGATCTCTTTTGTTTAGCTCCAATAGATTATTTGTGCCAATGTAGGCATTGGTACTCAGTACATTTTATAGTATCTACATAAAATACATTTTCTATATATAATCGTTTATTAGCACAATAAGAATATTGATTCGTTATGGTGAACCCTGTCTCCTGCATAATTGTATAACAGGAGCCAGTGTCTTCCAATAATGAACATACAATTTAGAAGAAAAATAGAATAAAACAAAATATATGTGAGTGTGGGTGCGATGTCTCTATATGTATATGTGTGTCTGTGTGCGTGTGTATGTATAGGGGAGAAAGTGGGGAAGGGAGGAGATGGAGAGTAAACTTGTGTGTTTGGGATTTATAATTAACTTAAATCTGTTTGTTGTATGTATGTGTATTTTATGTGTGTTGGTGTAAAGTTATATAACTGTGTGAGTGCATGTGAAAGCAAGCTTATAGGAATGATCGAGGTAATTAAACATGTAAAAGTGTAAAAAAATGTATATTTCACAGATTAGAACCTTACTTAACGCAGTCAAATGTTGCGATGAAGAAGATAATTATTATCTTATGCATTTTTATTACTATAATTTAATTAAATCGCCTATTTGGGTCGGGATTAATAAACCTATCTTAGACTGATATCTATAAAGAGTACTCAGTTCTCCTAAATAGTTATTTTTTGCTTTAAAATTACTTAAGCAAGAAATTACTTTTCTGGGAAGCTGGCAACTATTTCTATTAGCCTCACTATTATCACAACCCCTAGAATACAAAGTCCTGGACCTTTTCTGAAGAATTTGACCTACACTCGCCTCGCTGGCCAGACGGGTTGGCGTGGGAGCCTCGCTATACAGAGGGGAAATGTTGCCAGTCTCCGTGAGACTATCCCTCAAGGTTCGCCTCTAATGGATTTTTTTTATTAGGGTTTAGTTTATATAACTATTTCTACTTTTTAATATACTAAATTAATTAATTTTATTTATAAAAGTTATTTTCTGGGCTAAAATAATTATTTTTACGTTTTTTGTATATTTAGTTATTAGGTTGGCTGAGCATATTAGTGACTCTGTATTCTCTTACTTTAGACTAATATTGTGATTCTAGCTTTTCCTAAGAAGCCATATGTCGGAAGTGACAAAATGTTTTGGCTTCTCCATACAAACTGTTCATTTTAAACTAGCCAATTTGTTTGGAGATGCCAAAAAAATTTGTCACTTGATTTTTATAGGAAAAGTTGTTTGTTTCTATTAATAGAATCACATAGTCACATTCAAGTCACCTAATATAACGCACAGATTTATGTCGCACTAAGCAAAGTAAAGCTTGCATGCTTCCTATAGATGCGAAACAGAATAACTATACGGTATTCATCGGGTCCTGAGACAAAATGTAAACATAGAAACAGGTGGTTCAGGTACGTTATTTTTTTTATAAGCAAAGAAGATATTACTTTCAATGTCTCTCCACTCTACTAGATATTCGTATTTTCTCACAGTTTCCGCAGTTCGGCAATGAAACAGACTGCCATTGTTTGTCAGACAGGTTTTTAAGCATATTTCATCTCCTATGTTCTTACTTTCTTAAACAGCAAAATTATATTTAATTTATATACATGACATAGATTATTATTATTAGTGTATGTATTGATATTTATGTATGTTTATAGGTACGTATATTATTTATTCATTTTTCAATACGTAAAATATGAATTTTCTCATTTTAGTTGAAAACATTAAATGATAGTCATAAATAGCATTATTAATAAAATTTAACGCCTTATATAAATATTTCAAAACTTGCTTTTACTGTGGTACATTATTTGTGTTCTTTCTACAAAATACTGATTGCATTTTGTTTACGATGGTTATTTATCTATACCTATATATATTGTTTAGTTCATTATTGAAACTATTTGAAAAACGCGGCTCCCAACGACATCATCCAAAGGGCTCTTGTCACTGCTGGTGTACCCGCAATCTTACAACTATCTGGGATTGTGCGGAGCGATAGCAAGGGACCCGACGGAATAAGTTGAAAACTTGGCAGGTCTCTGGTGTGGGATGCGACGTGTGTAGACAAATTAGCTCCATCTAACATCCAGGCGACCTCGTCAGGCGCGGCGTTTTCTGCGGAGAACCTCAAATTGCGCAAATACGAGTACGCCAACCTTGGTGCCGATTACGACTTTGCGCCGTTTAGGGTCGAGACGATGGGCCCATGGGGACCGTCAGCGAGGCGCTTGGCCAAGGAGTTGTAAAAGCGGCTGATAGAAATGTCTGTATACGGGAGGGCTGGCAATTATATCTGCCAACGTATTAGCCTTGCTATACAGAGGGGAAATGTTGTCAATCTCCTCGGATGGGACGTCTATAGAGGACATTTTTTATTTATAGTTTAGTTTATTTTAAATTTTATTATTTAGGTAGCTTTTAATTTACATTTAATGTACATTAATACTTCATTTTTTTTTTTTTTTTTAATACCTTTTTGGTTATTAGTTTACATTTTGTGTCAAGGCTCGATGAATGCGGTATAGGTATTACGTAATTATGTTTCGAGGAGTCGCTTTAGGAAACTAGCTATCTGATAGTTACCAACAATTTAATATTATTTTGACTTTCAAACTAAGATCAGATTCGATAACGGAGTAAGCAGAAAATCGAAATATCCTCTTGTGAAGGCGTCAATTTCCTGTAATTACGATTTAGTATTTATAAAAATATCATTGCTAAAAGAATACAGGAATTTCAGGTTCCTTTCACCCGTAGCACATTTGCGCAAAAGCAGTACGAGAGATCGCCTAAACTGTACAACCAAATCAACACAAAAACAAAAATTACCCAACTAAATAAAAAAAAACTAAAAATATTACTTAAGAACTACTTGTGTGACCTTGACTATGACAGTACAGAAGAGATGATGACATGACAATATGTATATTCACTTATAAATAAAAAAGATACACAATTATTAACTTACTAGGCAAAATTATAAATCCCAAACACACAAGCTTACTCTTTCTTCCCCATTCTCTCCCCTACATACACACACACATACACGTATGCACACACACACACATTCTATTGTCTATTACTTTATAATATGTAGTGTATGTAAGAATATAATTATTTATGTAGTTTAAGTATTATTATTTTTATCGTATATTTAATTTAACTAGTTTTTTTTTTTTTTTGCCATGCCTAAACTTCGATTTCTTGTCCCGAAGGTTGATGGTAAGAACTCCTTTTGTATTAAACAATAAAGTTTTTAATAAAAAAATAAAATATTTAATGTCTTTGTTTAAATCGTTTTTTTGTGTTAAAGGATTCTAAAAAATATCGATTTACCATAAAACCTACGGTAAACTAAGAACAAAGGTTAATTCTTAGTCATTTAGTAAAGTAATTGTTTAACACGTGACTAACAGAAATCGTCATCAGGATAAACATAGGGCGGGGTGATCGACCGCTCCCTTCACATGTCCCTACGATGCGGGAAAGCGATGCGCGTGCGCATTGTATGGTAATTTTGTGCGTTTTCTGTAGACATATATCTAGAATATAGCTATTTGCTATATTGCTAAAATTTTGGTCCTAAAATGATTTCATTCATCATGTTGATTTGGGCTAAATTATATTCGCAGTTATATATGCATTTTAGATAAATTATTCTAACAGAATAACAATTTAAATAGAATAAACTCTTTATTTTATATAGTTTATAATATCATCATGACAGCTCTATACTAAATGACTTAATTGATACGAACACTACAAATTTTATTTACCAAATAACAGACAGCCAGTTTCTTGAACGTATTTTTGGTACTTAATTATTTCTTAAGTAAAATAAACCTGTAATTTTCTTCTTAAGTATCTAATATTTAAGTACCAACAAATACGTTCGTCAAACTGGCTGTTAGTTGCACAGTAATATATAAGAAACTTAACATTAGTCTTATCAATAGAAGTATCGAAACATTAATGCTTAAGAATTGTTTATGTTGTTGTTTTTGATGTTTTCTTCACAAGTAGTACAAAAATAGCCAACCTACCATGGCAGCCGCCATTTTTTATCCCAAAATTTAGTTGGGAGAGTCAAAGTCAAAGTCAAAATATCTTTATTCACGTAAACCTATTACACGCATTTGTGACATGTCATAATTTAAATTATTTAGAATGATTCCACTCCTATTAGTGGAAGACTAAGCAGCGAAGTAGTCCAAGGAGTAAGCTGTTAGCAGAAGACTAACAGCTTAGCAAATTCCAGTGACCTGTTAATGTTTAATCTGGCTGAGAAAGGACTCTGAAAACTCAGCTATAGCAAACCTACAAAAGAAACAAATAAAGAATCACACAACAACAATAAATAAATAAATATCTTTCAAACTCACCTGAGTACCTATGACATTACAACACCTGGTACAGTGGTATCCCACCAGGTATGTTAGAATTAGGACATGCCTGTGTGCAACCCGAAAGCCGACAAAACGTCTGCTAATGCCAATAAATTGGACGTGTTCGGCAGAGGTCCCAGGCCCCCACAGCAGCACCCGATCACGGACATAACGCATGTGCCAGCGATCCCCCCGCTCAACCAGGAGTGTGAGATTAAGGGTAGTGCCGATATCAAGTTTATCAATATCTATCGTGTGTGGGAAAGAAAGATCAGAATAATGGTGTTTCGGATTTGCGACCAGAGGTTTATTGCGCAACAAGACGCTCACCTACGACCACGAGCTGTCATGGTGATATTTGAAACATTTTGTAAAAATATAGTCTTCTACTTAAATTATACTCTTGTTAGAATGATTTTTTATATACGATATAACTGAACAAATTTCAGCCCAAATCCCCATACAAGATGAATGATGGCCTTTTGGGGCCATTTTCTCGGAACGAAAATGTTGCAAGTTGTGGCATGTCCTTATGTACATATATGTCCAATGTAAAGTCAAGTTGATTCAACAACACAACTGACGACACAAAATACAATTCGAATTTCGAATTTAAACAGATTGTTGTATGTTTCAATTTTAAATTGAAAACTCTAGAAATAGGAAGGTTTTTAAATGAACGCTATTGTTTTTGAAATAAAGTGGTGATTTGATCGTTGTTTAGCTAAAATATTGGTTGTTTAATGCGTGTTTAATGATCTAGGAATTGATTAGTGTTGATTTCGCCTGTTTATACTACAGTGAAAGATTGGGAAGGTAGGTTTTCCACCATGTGTGCTAGGAATGTGTGCGAAGTTGAGTGCGAGGTAGCTTGGATGTGTATATCTAAAAATCATATCTTTGCATCGTTCATCTACACACCGTTTCTTTATTTATTTTATTTATTTATTTAAAAAAAAACACTGCTTGTAAATAAAATTACAGTATAATAGATTATTAGATCTAAGATAAAAATATTTTATTTTATTAGTACAGTTCATTTCTCCAAAACAATTTCATAGCTTTGTTACACATCCTCAGCGGGGTGAGGCGGAGTGCACAATCGTCCAAAAACGATTACGTCTGTCATAAAAGTAAAAAGCTAGACGGAATGGCCAAGAACGCACATTCGCTTCCTCGCGACGAATATTAGGATATACTCGTACTAGAAAGCACTTTTACAAATATTTCCATCATTACTGACTGTTGTACGTAGTGTAGACGAATGTGGCCTTGCTAGCTTTTAAGACGAATCGTCAGCTGTCAACGGACGAACGTTAGTCAATACGATTGTTCTTCGCTTTACCCCGCAGCTCAACTCCACTTCCACGCACAATGACGCCCATATTTTTGGTGTAAAGTCAGTGCAGTTCTGTATATGTTTTATTTTGTAAATCTGATATAGCTGAGTTTTCCTTGCAGATTCCTTTCTCAGTCAGATTAAACATTAACAGGTCACTGGAATTTGCTAAGCTCCTGGTCTTCTGCTAACAGCTTACTTATTGGACCACTTTGCTGCTTAGTCTTCTACTAGCAGGAGTAGATCATTCAAAATAATTAAATTAAAGACGTTTCATAAATGCCTGTAATAGGTTTACGTAAATAAAGATATTTTGACTTGACTTTTGACTTAAAAAAAAATAATCTTTATCACAAAAATAAAATAATAATAATAAAGAATCAAATCACACAAATCCAAATGTCACAAATTGCCCTAAACACATCAAGTACTATGTATGAATAAAAGTGTGTAAATTGTATATGTGTGTGTAAATTATAATAGTATATATATTAAAAATAAATATTTATTAGGTAATAATAATAAATTCCTCGCCAAGCCGTCTGGCCAGCGTGGCGAATGTAGGCCAAATTCTCCAGATATATTCTGGAAGGCCCATCAGCAGTGGAGGTCTAGGATACTGTGTTCTAGGGGCTGTAATGAAAATGATGAAATGAATAATAAATTAGAGAATAAAGTACATTATTATATAATTAAAGTTCCGTTACTGACCCCCGTCCTCAATTTTTTTTTTAATATTTTAATCAGTTATCTGGGAAATAAAATTAGCGGAAAAAAACTATAACAAAAGTTTTTGATATATATTTTTTTTGGTTAAAGTAAAAACTAACTTCGTCCGACAATCGATGGCATAAAATATTGAATTCACCGATGAATAGTCAATCTTATAAGAATCACAGAATTGTAATGGAAAAATCACGTAATATTTGAAAGATGGTTATTTCACTGATGGGTCTGAGCGACCCACATCGATGTTACGTAAAGTATAATGTATAGTAGAAAAAGTGGAAATCACTTTCTATTTTAAAAGGTCTACGTGACCCTTTCGTCTCTAAAATTTATCCAATATTTATCTCTTTCCGTCACGTCTAATAAATGCTAAATATATATATATCATCGATGTATATAGATAGGCCCTCACTGATGTAAAAATGTTCCCGTAAAACCAATCGAAGTCATGCAGCTGCACCAACAGTGCGAGATAGCAAGCGTCGAGAGCGCCTAATATTAATATTTATATCGAGTAAAACTAGTCTTTTCATTTATTTATTTATTTATTTAAAACTTTATTGCACTATGTACAAAGGGCGGGCTTAATGCCGCTAGGCATTCTCTAGCAGCCAACCTTTGGGACAATACAGAACATTACAGTCATGAGGCTAGGTGCAAACGATTGTAGGAAACGTTGCCAAATAAATTCATTTAATCTTACATACACTAGATATTAAAATAAATACACATACATAGAAATATGTACACAATAATACATATACTACACACTATATTGGCTACTATATACTACATACAATACATACTTATATACGTTGTGAGGAGCGCTTTAGGTAATGAAAGTAAACCAGCTTTTTAAACAGCGGTTTGCTGGGTGCTTGGCGAATTTCAACAGGTAAACTGTTCCAGAGATTTGCGGCCACTACTGCGAATGAGTTAGACTGAAAGCTAGAGTGATGAGAAGGGATAGATAGAACAGAATTGTGTGACGAACGAAGAGATCTATCATGAATTGAGGAGAGATAGGTAAATTTGTCCTTGAGGTATTTCGGTGTGGCAGGCTCATTTAGTATAGAATAGAGTAGGCAGAGGATTCTACGATTCCTGCGACAGCTGCTTTTTCTATGCATTGTGATATAATTTCCGATGAATAAAGCATGTGGCATTATCCTTGCTTGAGAATTGCCCCCCAAAGTTGGTAGGTACACAAAGCAAGCGGCACGTTTTTAAGAGTGCGTTTTGTATTGAATAGGCTTATCTATATACATCGATGATATATATATATATATATTGGGGACGTTTTCCCAGCCTGTGTGATATAATACTCGTAAATAAGTCGAACGGTAGTAGGAGCGGTGGTGGCTCGTTCTAAGATAAGTTCAAACCCCTCCCGGCATGTACCAATGAGAAATACACTTTTCTTACGTACATTTGTCATATACTACACCACCGTTCCCGTGCCTCGGAGAGCACGTTAAGCCGTCATTCCCGGTTCCCAACTCCAACTCGTGGAATCGTTAATAAATTGTCATTAAATATTGACATCAGATCCTCGCCAACTCGCCTGGACAGGTTGGCGAATGTAGGCCAAATTTTCCAGATATATGTTCTGAACTCCATCAACTTCGTTTAACTTCGCGAGTGGTGTAGTGGAAGTTCATAGCTGGACACAGCATATTGCCACCTTATGTCATCAATTAATTTGCATTTACGACGTCTTCATTCTCTTCATTTTAGAACCTTTTTAAATAATCGTTCGTCAGTTCTCAGACTCTCGGATGAGTTTAAAGTCGTCTTGAAAGAACGCTCCGGTCGAATCGAGCATAGCTAAATTGGAAGAATCTTAAATGATAAATTGATATTATTATTAGGTTATGGAAATTAATTTGTTTTGATTAGTGCGATTTGTCTGGTGCTGTGGGTGTTAGCAATCAATTAGAAAAAAAAATATGTTATGGTATACCTATCCGAAGTGAATGAAATAATATTTATTTGTATGGAATATGGTAAATAGGTACATAGTTTTCAAATAGCTCATATACTCCGCCATTTCTGGCACACAAATATGATACTAACTAGTATCATCATCACGACCGTTTCCCTTTCGGAGTGGTCAGAAACCACGCTTATAAATAAGTGGATTCACATTTAGCAAATTTTACTATAGGCCAATCATGACAAGTGGCAAGCTCGTCGATGTCTCTAGCGTACCAAACTCGAGAAATATGAATTAAATGTATATACTTACGTATATACGCGCGGTGGTGGCTCGGTTGAAAGAACGCGTTCCTTAAATCCTACAAAGGTCGGTTCAAACCCCCCCGGCATGTACCAATTAGAAATACACTTTTCTTAAGTACATTTGTCATAGATTTACAACACCACCGTTCCCGTGCCTCGGAGAGCACGTTAAGCCGTCGGTCCCGGTTCCACTAATACCAACTTGTGGAATCGTTAATAAATTGTCATAAAAATTGACATCAAATCCTCGCCAAGCCGTCTGGCCAGCGTGGCGAGTGTAGGCCAAGTTCTCCAGATACATATATGGAAGGCCCATCTCCAGCAGTGGAGATCTAGGACGCAGTGTTCTAGGGGCTGTAATGACTAATGACTTACGTATATATGTAATATAATTGATCAATATTTTTGTGTCCCGACCAGGAATCGAATCGAAAATAAATTAATTACTAATTTATACAATGTAAATTGATTTATGTAATAAATAAAAAGTCATGAATTTAGTTGGCATAAGATAATACTCGTATGCGAGATTTTGGTCGGTTGATTATTACAAATTATTACAATTTCTAAATTTGTATGAATTAAATTTGCATGACAAATAAAAGCAACACTCTATCAATAGCTTCTTGATTGTAGTTTTAAACTGATTATTGGGTATTTGTTTGAGAACCTCTGGTAGCTTGTTATAAATACGAATGCACATAATGTAAGGGTTATTATCGAAAAATCTGCTTTTTGGTGTCTTAGTTTAGGCAAATAGTGTTTGGATGTTTTTATAGGTGGTAGGTAGACTGATCGTGGTAATTTGTCCAGTCTGCTGGAACGGGGAAGTATCCACCGTTCGTGCCGATAAACCCAGTAAAGTGTATCCACACATTTCGGGATCAGGCTCGAATCGCTGTCATATCCAGTCAAGCCGGTATAGTGTTAGGGACTGATGTCGGACATAAGTGTCTGATTCCAGTTGCTAACATTCATGGACCCTGCGCGCCACTTACCATCAGGTGGGTGCAGGGTCACATATCGTGCTAATATAAAAAAAAAAAAAAAAAAAAAAAAAAAACATAATTATTTTTTATAAGTTCTTTTAAGTTTTTTATAAGTTCTTCATAAAACTTAACAGGACTATAATTCGAGATGTCTATTAAGGGCAATCAATGCACTTATCATTCACATAATAGGCACGAGTGAAAGTACTAAGATGTACTACGACTTTCAGATGTTCTCAAGATCCTGCAGAGACGGGCGATTCAGTCAGTGGACGACACTATAGTATCTAAAACTCTCCATCCACTGCAGCTTCGCCGAGATGTGGCTTCCCTAAGCGTCTACAACCTTATCCCTTCATATCTATTCCGCAATCGAACTACACGAACAGGCCAAAATTTGCACCCTTATACAGTAGTACCCTCCGCGTACATATAAATTTAGAGATTCTTATATCTGTCGCATGCTAAAGATGTGGAATGATCTCCCAGCCAGTGTGTTTTCCCATTCGGGAGTCCTTCAAGCGAAGTGTGAAAAAGTATCTCGATAAGCCGGCATAATGGTAGGGAATGATGTCGGTCGTCAGTTGCTGTCATTCTTGGACCTCGTATACCGCTTACCACGAAATGGGCGCGATGTCACATATCGTGCTTAATTTTTATAGTAATGCACTGTGCTAAAATACAGCAGCAAATGGTAACAGTAGGAACAGAAAATATGAATGATTCACAGCCCCAATTGGCAACCTAAACTACATTGACGCATTGACTTCTATTCTTTACATTTTCAAAAAGATCAATACGATTTCCAATAATCGACGTTAACACTGAGGACAGAATAGATATAGGTTTTTTTTTTATACTATCACGACATGTGACCTTGGGCCCACCTGATGGTAAGTGGCGCGCAAGGTCTATGAATGTTGCTCAGACACTCATGACTGACATCAGTCCCTAACACTATGCCGGCTTGACTAGATGCTTTTTCACACTTCGCTTGAAGGACTCCAAGTTATAGGAAAGTGGAAACACAGAGGCTGGAAGAGCATTCCAAATCTTTATCATATCATATCGTATATAAATGTATGAGTCCCCAAATTTATATGTACGCGAAGGAATGGTGACTACGGTATGTGGGTGCATATTCTGACCTGTGCGCGTGGTTGGGTTGCGGAATGGAGAGGGAGGGATTAGGTTATAGAGCTCTTCCGATCATTCACCATAGTATAGCCGGTAAAACACGCTCAGAGAAGACTCATCTCGGCGAAACTGCAGGGATTCAAGAGTTCCGGATATAGTGGCATCGTCCACAATTCGAACAGCTCGCCTCTGTAGGACATTAATAGCATCTGTCAGGTACTTGGCGGAACCATCTCAAAGGTGAGAACAGTATTCTACACATGATCTGATCTGTGCTTTGTACAGCAACAGTCTAATTGAAGGCGGAAAAAACCGCTTCACCTTGTTGCATTCCGAGCTTTTTTGATGCTGGTGATACTCTCATTGTAGTTCCAGTGGTTAAGGTTTGAGTGTTTTCTACCCCGAGAATGTTGAAACTGGGTTGTAGATTCAGCGTGGTGCCCTGTAAGAGTAGGGGAAGGAGAGAAGGGGGGCTTCTTGGCCGTCAGCGCGCATGTCATCTTGTTGGCATTGAACTGGACAAGACTTATATAAGGTACTCGCTAATAAATTAAAACCAGGTTTTTTATTGGATCAATCCGCATGTGCAAACGTAGTCGTTAGAAAACTCGTTAGCTATCGAAATTGTCTTAAATACAGAATACCAATCCGGGAATTAAATTTCAGCGAAACAATCGGTGTAGGGTTACTAAAGACAAAAAAAAAATGGACTTCCGAACGCGTGCCGGGTTTTGAACATCCTTTCAATGGATATCCGATAGGCACAATGAAACCGGAAAAAATGGCATAAATTTTAAATTAGTTTACATCAACTATGGTAAATCAATATTTTATATCCAAGTAGAAAGCTTGATGAAAAATAAGTAAAAATATTATTTACCTATTAAAATTTAAAGAATAATAATTATTGATAGTATTTATTATTATTAGTTATTGCAAAATAAATCTACATAATAATAATAATAAACGAATAACAAAGATGTTCAGAAAATTAAAAAATCAATACAATAAAAAATTACAAACACAACATTAAAACAAATTTAAATATCAACCTAGTTTCAAATTATTATTATTTTTTCTTTTTTTTTGTTCTCTTCTCCCGATGGATGATGAATGAGGTGATAGGGAAGGCAAGGGTCTAGCCCATACAGCCAAGTCTTACGTAATATATCTTTCATTTTTATGGGTTAATGAGGTCATCATCAAATTCCAGATGCTGCAGAATTTGATGCTTTTCTTGGAGTCACTCGCGTCATTATAGCTCAAACACGTCGGGTAAAATATGGGAGTTCACAGCGCGGGAAAACCGCATAAAATAAACTGCAACTTGTGCCCCATATTCAAAGTACCATTTATCGTTTTCCATAACTATTCACATTGTAGAACATTATTAAACAAAACAACACCACTTTTGACCAACAATATTCACAGTAAATTAATTTACAAAACAAAAACTTGCACTTGACACGCAAAATGGCGCGAAGAACTACCGTTTTTTTTTTCTTTTTTTTCTTTTTTCTAGTTTGTGTTCTCTTCTCTTCATTGATGATGAATGAGGTGATAGGGAAGGCAAAGGATCTCGCCCATACAGCCAAGTCTGACGTACATATCTTTCTTTTTTATGAGTTAATGAGGTTATCATTAAATTCCAGATATTACAGACAAAAAACTTGCACTTGACATGTCCGTGCAAAATGGCGCGAAAAACTTATATTGTTTTTTGTATTATTAATAAAGTAACAATAATAAGGTCTGATTGGTATCTAATTACAGTCCCTAGGGTCTGGCAAAAAAACTGCGGCCTTCAAGTCCGGTTTTAGACCTTGTCTGACTCATGGACCATAGACCTCACGGAAAATAGAGAGATCAAGGCAAACGTTGTTGGTGATCTCTGTTAGAACAAATAAACAAAAAAATCTTTATTTATCAATACAATAAAAAAAACATACAAAACTGTAAGCTAATATATATATACCTATATTTTTTTTTTTAATAAAAAAAATATATAAAAAGTTTTTTTTTTATTATAGAAAAAAATATGCACTAGGTGTGGCGATAAATAAGTAGTCCTTATCTGTGCCTCGAAGAGCACGTTAAGACATAATATCGGTCCCGGTTCAACCAATACCAACCAACTTGTCAAAAATAAATAGTCATTAAAAAAAGACATTAGACCCGTACCAACCCGCATAGCGGGTGTAGGCCAAATTCTTCCGAAATTTCTGAACTCAACCAACAGTGGATGTTTACGAATCTGGGTTCTTGGGGCTGTGATTATGATGACTAAGATCCATTCTAAACAAGACCACAACAAAACCCAAGCAATAAAACATAATCAAATACAGTTATTTATCACAAACTTTCAAAACGATCTCCAATAATAAACTCGTGTCGGCATTTGCGAATCTTCAATCTCTATAATTCAATTACTTTTGCCAATATTAATCAATTATAATCGATTTTCGATAATATTTAAATGAAGACAGTCGGTAATTTTTTATTGCGAAATTACATGTCGATTCGATAAATTGAATGTGAAAGCTAATAAATGACAATTAATTATTATAGCGATAGTCTGACACATAGGTCTATTGCGTATCCCATATGTTACGCACGCTGATAAAAATCGACCTCTATAGGTAGTGCATAATGTACTTCCATCGGGAAAACTCGGGTCGCAATTAAAATGAGACGGCACCCGAATATAGAACCTAATTATTTAGTGTCAAACGAACGAAACTAAAATACGATGAAAAACCATTATACACTACATCTGTACTTCACTTCACTACATATGACAATTTGGTCGGTGCTCTTAAGGAAACAAGGCGACTCGTAAGCCAATGGCTGTGCGAACACGAATGTTATTGGCTGGCTGACTGATTCGGAGTTGCGCGTGCTGTTTAAATACAGTTGCAACGGCCGACAACGGGCATTCCTTATTCGGGCATTCATAGTCATCATCATTACACCTCCAATGTTGGAAATGGGCTTTCATATCTGAGAATCTCACCTACACTCGCTATTCCACAAGTAAGTGTTAGTGGAACCGGAACCGACGTCTTAACGTGCTCGCCGACGCACAGGCGTAGCGGTGTTGTAAATCTATGACATTTTATGTAATAAAAGTGTATTTCTCATTAGTAGATGCAGATTGCTGAGGTTGAAACAGCAAAGGAAACCATTCTTACAACCGAGTCACCACATTCTACATTATTTATCCGGCAATTCTTTATTAAATAACACTCACAAGCAAAGTCTTTTAAAATATATACCACTATCAGTACTGAATACTCCTCACTCCTCTGCAATCGTCCATTTATTATATCTTTCACCAATCCATTCCTCCCAACTTAATTAGCACTATTACTATAGTTACTCAACCTTTTAAATATCAAATATACTGTTATATACATACTAATACGAAATTTGTGACTGAAAACAATACACAAGCTATAAGGAGTTATTGACATCTCAAACAAAGGCGCGCGCTTCAGCCACGCGAAATGAAAATCATATAGGCGCGGGCGCCGAACGGATCGCTGGAATGCTCGAACATCGGCGCGGTGCGGCTGTCGGTTATTTCCACGCTCCAATAGGATAGACGTTGTGATGCATGTTTGTTCATAAAGCTGCTCGTAAACGACCGACGCATCTATATTAAACAGCAAAGAAATGGAACAAATATCGCCTAGTACGCTAGCGGAGCTCAATACATACGATTTATTTTTAATACACGCTTTTCGTGATTGCACTTTTGCCATAAAGGCAACATCGCGTATAATCGATCCGCACCATTAGATTGTTTTACAATAAGATACGTAATCGCCCCCATGATTTGTCGCTGTCGAATTAAACCATTGGCTTATTACAGGGGACAGGCATTTCAAAAAGGAATATTTGATGCTTCTCTATATTCAACTCCCGGTTTACGAAACGACGAATAAATAAATAAAATTGTAGTATTTTGTTTTTTCTTTATAGCAAACTACGGTTTATTTCTATGTGTGTGTAAATATGGGTTGTACTAAAACGAAGTCTGTAAGTGTAACGATCAAAATTAATAATGTCGTCGATTGTACTAGCTGACGGCTGACCTTCAAAGTAAATCTGATATAATATAATCTGATATATTCTAGAGAATATTATGTATGTCCACAAGAATATAAAACAATTTAAAAGGAATTGTGACTTGCATTCTCGCAACACACGCAATAATCACAAATTAGCTTTGCCTCACTTACGCCTCAGTAAAACTAGTAAGTAAGTCTTTTTTGGGACTTGGTGTTCGTTTTTATAACACACTCCCAAAGGAACTAACTAGCTTGTGTTTCGATAAACTAAAAATTCATGTCAAACGTCGACTTATAGGCAAGGCCTATTATAAGATGATTTTATTAGTGACAAAAATGCCTGGTAGATGTGCAAATGTATATTATTAATATATTTTGGACACCTGTTACTGTTGGTGTATGTTTATATTTAGGTAAATTCAATTGTATTGTAATAAATTTAATATAATTTATTTAAATAATTATAACAATGTGATGTGACAATACAAAAGAGCCCGAGAAGGCCAAATTGTAATAAATGATTTGACTTTGACTTTATAAATCTTCATTATACCTGATATTGCTATGGATTCCTGCTTGTGTGCAAAAAAAAAATTTGATTTGCTTGTTATTTTTAGTGAGTTTGGTACGCTATAGACATCGACGAGCTTGTCACTTGTCATGATCAGCCTATAGTAAATTTGACTAAATATTAATCCGATTATTTCAAAAGCTTTGTTTCGGATACGGTCGTGAAGTGGTGATTGGTGGTTACCAATCACGTGGTGTACAAGTATAACAAAATCTCAAATTTGGATTATTTTAATTCGGAGTAAAATATTTTTTTATCGGTAGTCAAGGTAATATAAATAGAGCTACAAGAGTTGCTTGCTTATTTAGGTGAGCGCAGGAACCCAATTTTAAGTTTTAAAAAAAAAAAGAGTTAAAAGTTATTCGCGCCATTTTGCACGTCCGTGTCAAGTGCAAGTTATTGTTTTGTAAATTACTTTACTGTGGATATTGTTAGTCATTCCCAAATATCGGACATGTTGTTAGGCGATAATTATTTCATAACCTCATTACCACTAAAAAGAAAGATACTCGTAGATTACGTCAGACGTGGCTGTATGGGCTAGACTCTTTGCCTTTCCTATCATCCCATCCATCGGGAGAAGAGAAATAAAAAAAAGTACAAGTAAATACAACACATTATATTGTTTGTTTATTCAACTGTGATATTTCTCGAGTTTGGGACGCTAGAGACATCTACGAGTTGGCTAAATGAAAATCCACTTCTTTTTTTTTTAAAGTGTGGTTTCTGATCACCCCGGAAGGGTATCGTGATGATACTTTTAAATTGTTTTTGTAAGTCATTATATTTTGTTGCTGAACAATTCCATGATGTTTTTTTAGAGATTACCATTGGCTTAAAATTACCATTGATTGCTTGTATTGTTTAGTTTTTTATTTAAGAGTCTAATTTGCATAATAAAGTAGATCCTTTTGATAAATACATCCTCACGACCTAACTATCGTTAAACTATCTATCACTGATAAAACTATATTGACGATAAGCCCATGGGAACCCTCAGCCAAGCGTCTGACCAAATGGCTAACGGAAATGTCTGCATGCAAGATCGCTGGCAATTATTACATGGCATTACAGCCCCTAGAACACAGCATCCTAGACCTCCACTGCTGGAGATAGGCCTTTCAGAACATATATCTGGAGAATTTGACCTACACTCGCCACGCTGGCCAGACGGCTTGGCGAGGATATTATGTCTATTTTTTGACAATTTATTAACGATTCCACAAGTTGGTATTAGTGGAACCGGGACCGACGACGGCTTAACGTGCTCTCCGAGGCACGGTGATGTAAATCTATGACAAATGTACGTAAGAAAAGTGTATGTCTCATTGGTTCATGTCAGGTGGGTTTGAAACGACCTTTGTAGGATTTAAGGAACGCGTTCTTAAGAAGGGGTTTTCCAGATGTTGCCAGTCTCCTTGGAACTAGATGATAATTTTGATCCATAGTTTATTTTTAATACGTTTATATTTTAGAAGTAAAGTATCAGAATCATCAAATAAGGTGGTCAGAAACCACGCTTATAAATAAGCGGATTCACATTTAGCCAACTTCACTATAGGCCAATCATGACAAGTGGCAAGCCCGTTGGTGTCTCCAGCGTACCAAACTCGAGAAATATCACAAATAAATTAAATAATAATTAAATGTATTTATTTACATTAATAAATATTTTTGTGTCCCGAACAGGAATCGAACCCGGTACCTCCGAATCTAAATCCACGGACTTAACCGCTAGACCACGTAGACAGTTCATTTAATTTTATTTTTTACTTTTTAAGTATCATCACGAACGTTTCCCTTCCGGGGTGGTCAGAAACCACGCTTATAAATAAACGGATTCACATTTAGCCAACTTTACTACAGGCCAATTAAGTGGCAAGCTCGTCGATGTCCCTAGCGTACCAAACTCCAGATATATCACAACCAAATTAAATTTAATTAAATTTATTAATTCAAATTAATAAATATTATTTTAATTATATAAAAATAAACGATACAGTATTCATATTGAAAGTGTCTTAAACACTGCAGTCGCTGCAACTTTACAGACTGTCGCCTCTTTACCATGATCGTACCACGGTGAGTGTTCTGAAGACTACCATCCCCATACCGTAGCCACTACACTCACAGTACTCATAAATTTGGACACTCTTTGGACATCTGTCGCATGCTGAAGATGTGGAGTGGTCTTCCAATCAGTGCTTCCGCATTCTTATAACCTGGATTCCTTCAAGAAATGTATGGAAAAATATCTTATTAGGCCGGCATAGTGATAAAGATTAATGTCAGTCGTTATTTTATTATGAATAGTTTGGGTAGATTTCCACTAATATTAAGCCTATCCCGATTTATAATTCACGTATTTTATTTTCACAATATAGCTCGTCAAAGCCTCTACTCGTCATTTAATTAAACCCCGCTGTTTTACGTTAAGCTTTAAGGCGCGTTTAGACTGCTACGATATTTATAGCAAACATTCCGGGAACAATCTAATTTAAATTGTAATGTCAAACTGAGGCCAATCTGCATAGATAATAATAATAAATTATTTATTGTACAAAATCAAAACAAGTGCAGGTACATAGGCGAGCTTAATGCCGTATAAATGCATTATCTACCAACTAACCTTTTGGTAATGGGAAACACATTCAGCTAAGATGGGCGGCATTTGAGAAACTTTGGTACATCCTCTCATTGTCCATATCACAATGTTTGAAGAAGTTTTCAACTAGTGCGTCCTCCTTGTACTGTCGTACGGAGCAGATACGTGGACACTGACAGTGGGTGTGGTCCACAAATTCAAGGTCACTAAGCGAGCAATGGAGAGGGCTATGCTTGGTATATTTTTAATGGATAGAATTCGAAATGTCGATATGCTTCAGAGAACCAATGTTACTGACATAGCATTCCAAATTAGCAAGAACCGACGACTGCCTACATTCATTAATTCCATCAAGCAGTGGAGAGACATAGGCTGATGATGAATTGTGATGTTGCTTTCATTAACAAGCTTCCACGCATGCATGTACTTAATCCTGAAAGATGTCATGGTGTGACGGTAACATAAAAAGCCGCCATTTGCATTTGCGACGATGGGTACAGTCGCTCTTGAAAGTACTAGGCTATTGTTTTATAATACACATACATATATAAAAGTAAGTAAGTATCATCACGACCGTATCCCTTACGGGGTGGTCAAAAACCACGCTTTTGTAAGGAGCGACTTCACATTTAGTCAATGACGACAAATAGGCCCATCATGACAAGTGGTAACCTCGTCGATGTCTCTAGGGTACCAAACTCGAGTAATATCACAAATAAATTGTTGGTTATTAGAATTATTATTATGGATAAAAAAAGTTATATTTATAACGATTTAAATATCGCACTATGACAGTATAAATAAGCCCTTAAGCTGAGGAGATTCGTTGAGCTGTCTACTACTTTTATAATAACAAAACCTATAGGACTCAAAGAGTGGTTAAAACCAAAATCTTTGGGGGCGCTATTGGAGGGGGAAGTCCCCAAGTTTGTTTCTTCCTCTAGTCAGTTGCCATCATGCTCTGCCCTAGAGAACAGCGGGCATACGCCATCGAGAGCTTCTTTTCTAACGGTCGCTCACTTGTTGCTACGCAACGAGCCTTCAGCGCTCGCTTTAAAATTCTTCTTTTTTTCTTCCAAGCCTCGAAGAAATAAACGCTAAGGTTGTGTGTTTTCAGCAAGATGGAGCCAAAGCACACACAGCACGAGGCTCAATGAATTTGTTGCGACAACATTTCCCCGACCGGCTTATCTCTCTCAGAGGCGATCTCACATGGCCGGCTCGCTCTCCAGATTTGGCTCCATGCGATTTCTTTTTATGGGGTTATTTGAAATCGCTGGTTTATGTCGATCGGCCACGGATAATAGCTCAACTCAAAAACAACATTCGCGACGCCATTGCCAACATAGCGATTGATATGCTGCAAAGAGTGGACATTAACTTCAGAAATCGACTTAATCAGTGTATGCGCAATGGGGGTCGTCATTTAACTGATGTCATTTTCAAGTCTGTTTAAAAAAAAAATTGGGATATTGTATTCTAAAATAAAATAAAAATTAAAACAATAACTGAAGTACTTTTGTTTTTAATGACCTTTCAAATAAGTAAGTTTCTCTGGCTCACCCTGTACCATGTGAGGCAGCTGACTGGTGAAATTATCTTCGCATTGATGAGCCTATTTACTACAAACTTTTACAACTGGTCACGTCATTAATTAAAAATAATAATACAAATAGACTTTAAATTGTTGTATGACCTCTAAGAAGTGAGAACCGATGAGGTTTTATCGCGCCACTTCCAACCCGATGCTGGAGTTTGACAAGGATGCATTATTTCTCCGCTTCTGTTCAATATCTACACGGAACTCATAATGAGAATTGCCCTAGAAAACTGGACAGACGGAATTCCAATCAGAGGTGTAAACATATCAAATTTGCGATATGCGAACGACACCACATTGTTTGCAACGTATTAGGCAAGAGGATGCGTGACCTACCACACGATGAGATGGACCGATCAGGTGAAGGATCCATTGGATCATCCCCTACATGAGTGCACTAAAGCTGCGGTCCGGGAGGAGTTGCGACGGCTTGTTAAGCTTGCCACTAGCACTCAAATGGCGACCACGACCACAAGAGTGTAGCGACTAAGAAGATTGACCTCTAATAAAAAAATCTTCAGCAAACGACTTTACAAATACATAGGTAAGTTCTTGACCGTTGCGCGCAACGAACTAAACGCGAAATGGCGTGTTGGATAGGCCACAGACGAGAGGTATCGGCGTGGAGTGACATGAAGGTGAATGCTCGTCTAGGCTCAGCTTTAGGCGGTATGCAAAGGGAAATGACTGAAGAGAAATACAAGTAGAGAGCCTTGGGGGGGCTATATCCACCAGTTGAGAGATTGTTAATGATGATAAAGAACAAAAAAGTTCAATCACCTCAAATGGGTGGATTTTAGACAGTTCGCGTGAGTGGATCTAAATGGTTCCAAATTATAGCACAGCGGTTAGCAACTCATTATAACTTGTAAATATTTTGGGCCAAATGTTCAAATTATTTCTGTTACGAAAAAAAAGAATAAACATTACACAAACATTATTCATGTTTTGAGCGGTGGTAGCTCGATTATAAAACGCTATTCATAAAAAGAAACCTAAAAACGTCGGTTCAAACCTCAGCATATACCAATGAGAAATACATTTTCTTACGTACATTTACAACATCACCGTTCTCGTGCCTCAGATATCGGTATCGTCAATTGTCAGTGTGTAGGCCTAATTCTTCAAAATTGTCTGAAAGGCTCATTTCCAGAAGTGGAGGTCTAGGATTCTAGAGGCTGCGGTGATAATGATGTTTATCTCCCCTTCATATAAATGATAGAACAAAATCTTTAAATAAAATTTGTAAGATATGAACCTCGGTATATCATAAATAATAAATAAATAAATTTTTCCAGACAGGTCACACAGCGCCATCTAGTTTCCGTGGTAAACTACGAGGCTTGTGTTACGGAAACTAGATGGTTGATAAACTACATATTATACTTTTTTTTTGTAAATATATTCATATTATACATATAAACACCCAGACCGAGACAACAATGTACAACTTGCCCCCGGTGGGAATCGAACCCACGACCTCCCGAGTTTACGGCAACGTTTGTTACCACTAGCGGTCTAGTGGTACAAGGAGACTAAGTAAAAAAATAAAAATATTTTTTTAGAAAACATGTCTTGTATCTTTGTTAGGTCGGAAACTTTTCAGACCACCCTCGTATTAAATAAACTATTGTATCCCGACTAAGAATCGAACCCGGTACTTTCGCGTCTAAATCCACGGGCTTAACTACTTAACCACGTTGGCATACTCGCAATTAAAAAACAAATAGATAATAATAAAATTATTTATTGCACACAAAATATACAAAATAAAAATATGAACATAGGCGAGCATAATACCATGAAGGTATTCTCTACCAGCTAAACTTTGGGAGAGATAGATTTATATGATGGGTGTATGAGATTTTTTAAGTAAATGTAAATATATTAGGATTAAATAATTAAGTACGTAAAAATATAAATACTTTATTTAATACATATTACATAAATTCGACCTACACTTAAATTTATTTAAGTGTAGGTCGACTTTATTTGACCTACACTTATATTTATATAGATATTATTGTGACCAACAGGTATCGAACCCGGTACTTACCTCCGAGTCTAAATCCGCGGACTTAACTAACCACGATTTAATTAAATATTTTTAATTAAATAAAAAAATACTCTACTGAAATTAAGTAAGGTATTACGACCGTATCGCTTTTCGGAGTAGTCAGAAACCACGCTTTTTAAAGAAGTTTTACATTACAAGTAATCAATCATATAGTCAACTTTAACAAGTGGCAAGCTCGTCGATGTCTCTAGAACCCTTGAAAATTATCACATAAAAATTATTGTGTACCGACTAGGAATCAAAACCTCCGCGTCTAAAAAAAGAATTAGACCACGGAGGCTGTTATCAGTAAAATAAAAAATAAAAACTAATAAAGATAACTAAAATCAATATACATTAAATATAAATTAAAAGCTACCTAAATAATAAAATTAAAACTAAACTATAAATAAAAAAAATCCTCTAGAGACGTCCCATCCGAGATAGTCCCAAGGAGACTGCCAACATTTCCCCTCTATATAGCGAGGCTAATACGTTGGCAGAAATAATTGCCAGCCTTCCTGCCTTCAGACCTTTCAGTCAGCCGCTTTGACAACTCCTTGTCCAAGCGCCTCGCTGACGGTCCCCATGGCCCTATCGTCTCGACCCCAAACGGGGGTAACTAATAAATAATAATAAATAAACTAATAATAAACTAATAAACAAATAGCATTTTAGTCCAGCTAATTAATCATTATTTAACATTCAATAGGCTTATGACATAGATAACTGTTGATGTTATTAATTATTGAATCTAAAATTAGAATAAATGTTTGATAAACAAATCGTGATATCAGCGGATTCTTAGTATAATTTGTTACCATGAACACAATTTAAATAAACATATAATAAAAAATTACAACTGGTCTGTTTTTATTACACTAATATTTAAAACTGTAAAAGGCATTATTCGTACATCGTAAAACCGATCCCATTCAAAGCTTAGTGTTGTTAACTTGTCGATTTTCGAGTTTAATAACACAACTTATCGATATGACAAGGTTTTGAGGACGGCAATGGCCCCCCGCCTGGCTGCCTCCGGTCTCCTCGAGTCGACAGATTAGTTACTCTTTGGTCGTCAGTTAGGTGCGAGCGCGCGCAGTCTACACGCATCGGTTCATGCCGCGCTCGATGCGCCCGCGCTCGATCTCTTAGTCAGCTGTTAAAATTTTGACGTTTTGAATCCGAAATTCAAACCCTTATCTATACAATAACCATTACGTTCTAAATGTGAATGTGTTCGAATTTCGTGTGGAATTCAAGTGAATATATTTTAAGTGTTTATGGCACCTATATAGCGGGAGTTATTTTTTTGAATGAATAATTCAATCGTTCTCAAATGTTTTGACATTTTGCGGCGTGTCAGTGATGTGAATGATTTGGATATCGATTAATTTTGTGTTGTGTTTTTTAAGTTGTGGCTTGATATAATGCAACGTTAATGTCTTTTGTGGCTGATATGTCTATTATAAGCGAGCTGAGGTGGCTCCAGGACGACGAGTTGTTTGCCATTTCTATACAAAACGGTAAGTCGGCACTTAAACATTACAAAGTAGGTAACTAATAAAGATATAAATATAATAATAATAATAAAACATTATTTCAGAATAAATTCCATATGTGTTAGTAACAATTTTTAAAGAATCTTACAATATCTAGTGTTAGTAAAAATACAAAAATTATAATACAAAAATATTTTTATTTTTTGCCTTTTCTTGGGCCCAGGTCACCTGCTGACATGCAGGGGTATCCTCCAGTGCCCCAAGAACGGAGAGTTAAATATAAGTGAAAAAAAAATACAAATTAAAGGCGCCACAGGAAGTGTTATCGAGTGTAAACAACACGCTTAATGATATTTTAATTACCTATTCATCGATAAAATTATACAATTTATTTACAATTTAATTGTAGTAGGTATTTATAATAAAGAAAAACCTAGTCAACTTATTAATTTAAAAATAGTTTTATTTCTAAGACTAGAATCAGACTGCCTAAAATTGTTTACGTCAAATGCAAGTTTTGTATGTCTCAAAGGTTTGATCAGTATATAATGTCTGGCGGCACTTTGTTTCATACATTGAATCTACACTAATATTATTAACACTAATATTTAAATTGGCATTGTCACACTCTAAGCTAAGATAATATAATAAATTAAAAAATATTTAGATTTTTTAATTATTTTTATTGGTTGATATAAATAGCATATAATAAATAATTAATTATTATCAACCAATAAAAATAATAAAAAACTAAATATTTATTTAGCCACTAAGGAAGTATTCAGTTACCGGCCCATAGTTTTATCTTTAAGAGATTTGAAGATGAAATAAACGAACTTTGCTTACGTAATTGTGACATCATTATGAACAAATGCAAATATTTATTTTTTAACATACTAAGCAGAGACTTGATGTAAACAAATTATCATGATGGCGTTAGTATTAAGAAGCGTGTATAAAAAAATATCACCTTGAAATCACATCAATGACGAGGTGTATTTGCATTTATTGTAAAAACAATCTCCATTATAGTCATAAAGTTTTATACTTACGTTATAAAAAACTAGGTAATAAAGATAGAGACAATTTGCTAAGTCAATTGAATTTATCCATTCAGTAGGTAAATAAGGTATATCGTATATTAGTATCATCACGACCGTTTCCCTTTCGGGGTTAAATAAGTGGATTCACATTTAGCCAACTTTACTATACGGCCAATCATGCCAAGTGGCAAGCTCGTCGATGTCTCAAGCGTACGAAACTCGTGAAATATTACAAATTAATAAAATATTAAATTAATGTATTTATTTACATTAATAAATATCTTTGTGTCCCGACCGACCCGTGCTGGTGCCGAGTCCATCGTCATGGTGTCTCGGGCTTGCGATCGACAATATTCTCTTTTTTATTTTATTGCGCTATAACACGCTCACCATCCACCATTCTACTCCTCTCCCTACCAACCAAATACTGTATGATTCCGTTAATACCGTCTTGGAAGCTCTTTCCATAAATGTATTGAAGCTGTTCTGTATATGGTGTATAGGTTATAGGTTTTTTATTGTGTAAATGTTATATAATACATTTACACAATAAAAAACCTACAATATAAAAGGATATATATATACATAATATTATTTTTTCCTTAAAAGCACATGAATGGAATACTAAATCATGTAGGTACTCGTACATTCATTAAAAATTAAAAATATACTGATTTTTTTTTTTAGATCTCAATGTAAATAAGTAATCCTAATATTTAGTTAAGTAAATAAAGAATAAAATAAATATTAATACTAAGGAAAGGGATATAAGTCCCGTCCGCGTGGAATGGTGGCAAGAACGCTGGCTGCATTTCCCCGCTGAATTGCAATACTTTGGGCGAAGAAAGAGCCAGCCCCCTTGTCACTGGAGGAGTCTTTATGTCTCTTAAAAACTTTTTTGCGCTTGGACTCCATGGGCCCAAAGTTTCTACAGCAAACGGCACAAATATGTAATCTTTTAATATACTTACATACTTGCGCCGCTTGCTGGACTCCGCATTTTCTGCCGCGGCACCACCTGCTTTATACGCCGTCTATCCTAATTATGTTTTCTATATAGTCATATAGAATCAGTATGTTTTTTTTTTAATTAAAAAAAAAACACTTATTCTGTACGTTTGCAGGTTCAGTATTGATAATTGAATTTAAATTTGACTGTACAGGACGGAATTCACAGCACACCTTTAGAATTCTTGAAAAACAACGGAAAAATCAACCGTATTTATTTATGTCTCCTAGTACAATTAGCCACAGATCTTACCTGGTATGTTTGTGCTTATTTAACCTCTATATCTTTGGGCATAGAGTCTAGTAGTATTTGGTTAGGACTGGCTCACCTTACTGAGGATAGGTCCACTAGTAAACCGGTACGCATGTGCATAAAAGCCCGCTTCAGTTAGGCGAAAATCACACTGAGTACAATATTGCTATACTTCACGTTTTTTAAGCTTAAATGGTTACAGAAATTTATTCGAAAAATAATATTTACAAAATATAAAATAATAATTATAAACTACTTAAATAAAATTAAATAACTTAACCCAATAACAAAAAATACTTAAAATAAAAATATCCTCAAGTAGTCAAGAAGAGTGGCAACATTTCCCCTCTGTACAACGAGGCTAATACGTTGGCAGAAATAATTGCCAGCCTTCCTATCTCCAGATATATATTTAACCTGACTGAGAAAGGAAAGGAAGGAAAAAGCAGCTTTGTCAGATTTACAAAATAAAACATATACAGAACTACACCACAACGATCAATTAAGAACCTTTTAAATTTCCAAATCCAAAGATAAAACTGTTTTTTTTTAATCTGAATTATCTTACGTCTTTGGTGTGTTTTCCGCTTTAAACAACAATTTCATCACCCATTGCAAACATTATGAAATTAATTTATAACTCTATTGTTTTGCGTATAAAGTCGGAATTTACACGCTAAGTGGTCAGTGTAAAATAAATTGTGCTCAGCACTGTAATAATAGCTTGGGAGACAACGGTATAAAAAAGTAAGACGTAAGAAATATTTTTTCTTGTGATATATTAGGAATTTCTAAAACGCTTTTGTAGCTATGCAATTTAAATTGTATGTACATATATAGACATAATATTTAATAGGTACTCAGTACCCATACAATAAATATTGTATAGTATATAAAATAAGTGACCGAATACGGTCTAACCGAATAATAAAACGCGCTATGAGACTATCTGAGGGGATAAGGGGGATGATATGGGTAGCGAGGCGCAAAAATTTACTAAATTTGCTAGTTAAAGTTCAAAATGACCTGTGATCAAAGTACATTTCAGACTTTAGGACCACTAGGAGTTGATAATTCCTTGGTTACATTTTAAAATCTTAGGTGTTACCATATACAAGTATAGAGAAATAAATACTGAATAAAATATAATAAAAAAATACAACAACTGTTAGAACATTTACCGAAATAATTTATACTTTATACAACTGTCTGTCAATGATACTAAGATTTTAATGTAAACACGTATATATTTTATTTATTTATTAATTACAAAACTTGTAAATGACTTTCTGTTACTATTTTTGTATCTATACTTGTGAATTAAATGTCAATAGTTTTCCTTAATAAATAAATAAATAACTAAGGACTAGCAAAAACATAAATAACAGTAATATGGAAACATAATGAATAATGATAATAGGTCAATTAAAAGTTGCCACAAATGGAGTACAAAAAATATATAACTAAATTAAAACAAATTATAAAAAAAATATTTTAATTGCTACTGTCTCTCGTAGTTTGTAGGAAATAATGTGGGTACAAGACAAGTTCGTGCTCGCGGCTGGGCTGTTTGTTTATGATCGCCACACGTCGCCAACGGTTATACACTTATTTTCTGACGTTTTCTGTATTATAATATAAATAATTAAAAAAACGTTAATATACTTTGATGTGTAAATAATGGCTTTGTGTTTTTAGCTGCCATCTCTCGGAGTTTGTAGGAAATAATGTAGGTACAAGGTAAACTAGATTCTTGCAAGTTCGTGCTCGCGGCTGGCCGTTTGTTTGAGATCGTCACACGTTGCGATCGGTTATAAATTGAATTTCAAGGTCAAATTTTAGTAGTTTATCTTCCTTATTTAAGGGTACTTTCTTAAGTGCCATTAATTTTGTATTAAACATAAAAAAGGAGCAGTTTTTTTTTTAAATTGTTATATTTACAAATTCACACCATTTATTTATCTATACATTTTTACCCGAAAATATCCTACAATTAAGAGGGGCGGGGTTTTTTTTGTCATCAATTTCCTTTAATTATAGGTATTATTGTACCGGTAGACGGATGACCTTCAAAATATAACTGACAAACACGACGCCATTTTTAACTTTAATCGGTACAATTACACATCCTTGAAATAATGACTACGTATTTGAGCTAAGCGTCTAGTTAGCGCTGTATGTGACAAGAGGGCTGGCAGTTTTATCGCGCAGCAAATCAGCATCGCTGTGCAGCGGGGGAATGCTGCGAGTGTTCTTGACACACTGCCACATGATTATTAGATTTAAGTTTTATTTTTAATTTAGTTTATATAATTTTATTAACTTAAATAATATAGTTCTTAATAAATATAGTTCTGGAAGTTCAGGAATTATTATTATGAAGTATACGACGTATAAAATTATATCCGCCTACCACCTATATATAATATTACTACACAGGCAATGCCGGGTCAAACAGCTAGTTAGTTAATAAAGATAGATATGCTATTTTGCACGTAATTGTTGGTCTGTCGATCATAATAACGCTGTAACTAGACTGGAACAAGATTGACTTTTAAGTACGTTGAACCCAGTTACGACTTTTTGCATATTCACTGTGATATTCAATGATTGATGACATAACAATTTTATTTAATAATACTCGGGTCGATGACCTTAGTGAATCTGCTAGCTTATACAAAATTATACTAGCTGGTTGATCTTAAAACCTATAAATCCAAACCTACTAAATTTATTTAAGCGTGACATAATGTCGCTTGACATTGTCTGCCTGCCAGACCTTCGGGACAACGAGAACATTTATATACGGTAGGTGCAATATGTCAATACTTACAAATATCTTGATTATAATCTACATGTCAACGAATCCAGGAGAAGATGAACCCAATGTTCCGAGGACTCCGGCGACGTTGCCTCGTTGGATGGCAACACTGATCCTTTGAATAAGATATTCCCTACTCAAAGGATCACCTGTTGACGCTCGGATGGCAACGCTTATGTCGCGTATTAACGATTTAGCGTCCTCAGACCAAGGGCCCATCGTCTCTACAGCAAACGGCACAAAATAGTAACGATTTGCCAACTCTATGTACTTATTGCGTTTGCCGTTTGCAGCCAATTCAGCCGCTGCACCTGCTCGTTTTCGTGTCGCGCCAACACGACTAGCACAAAGGGTGTCAGTACACGTCGCATCCCAAACCAAAGACTTACCTTGTTTATAAGGCACGAGGGTTAGCCCATCTGGTCTTTTCCCATCGCTGCGAAATATACCAGTTGGCTCTAATGTTGATGGGTAATTTGCAGAAGATAGTGCCTTTTGAATGATAAAATTTAGGGATCTATGGCGGGTGAAACGGCCTGCACTTTTTGAGCATGATAGCCATGCCATGGTGACCAAACAGATCAGCTAATTTGCCGCAAACGCACTTTATATATGGGCTTCATATAGTTGGCAACCTAGTCTGAGTGAAACAGCGATGCGAATAAATGTCAATATGTTTAATATGTCGATTAAAAATTAAATAGATTTAAAATACAAGTATATAATAATATTTTTTTTAAATAATAAAATTACATACAAATATATAAATACATTATATAAATAAGTTTAAATAGGTGGTAGGCGGACTGATGGTAATTTGCCCAGTCTTCCGTGGCGGGGAAGTATCCACCGTTCTTGCCGATAAACCCAGTAAAGTACGAGTTAATCCACACGTTTCGGGATCAGGCTCGAATTGCCGCAATGCCCAGTTAAGCCGGCATAGTGTTAGGGACTGATGTCAGTCATGAGTCTCTGATTCCAGTTGCTAACATTTATGGACCTCGCACGCCACTTTTTATGAGGTGGGCGCAAGGTCACATGTCGTGCTAGTATAAAAAAAATATACCAGTATACTATATACTACATAAACATAAAAATATGTAGGTACATGACAACCAATGATGTAGGATAACATTAAGCAAAACTTAATGAATTATGAATCATTATAATTCATATAGAAGAATAATGATTTATTTGTATGTATGTCCTTTTTTCACGCTTATATTACTGGACCAATTTTGATGAAATTTATAAAAAACGTTCGTCGGTACATAATAATTTCTGCCAAAATATTAGCCTCGCTATACAAAGGGGAAATGTTGCCAGCCTCTTCGGAACTATCACTGAAGGGTCTTAGGCGACATTTTTTAATTTTAGTTTATTTTTTATTAGGTATAATTTATATTTAATTAACTCTTTAATTATATTATTATTATTAAATAGATACAAGCAAAATGTGAACACATGAATAAGCGGATTCACATTTAGCCAACTTTACTATAGGCCAATCATGACAAGTGGCAAGCTCGTCGATGTCTTCAGCGTACCAAAATTAATAAAATATTATATTGTACCATATTATTTAACTGCCTCCCGTGATGTAGTGTTTAAATCCGCGGATTTAGAAGTGGAGGTACCGTGTTCGATTCCTGACCGGGTCACAATTACAAATTTATTTGTGATATTCTCGAGTTTGGTACGCTAGAGACCTTGACGAGCTTGTCACTTGGCCTTTACTATATAGCTCGCTCTGAATCCCGCTTAGCAATCTGAAATTTGTTGACCAGACCCACTGTCAGTGTCCACGTTTAAGCTCCGTATAGTACTGGAGGAAAGCACTGGTTGAAACAAACATTGTTATTAATGTTAGTACTTGCCTCTGTCTGGCGGTTAAGTCCGTGGATTTAGACTCGGAGGTACCCTGGTATTAATGGTCGGGACACAATACTATTTATAAATTTTAAATAAATATATTTAATTAATTTGTGATATTCTCGAGTTTGGTACGCTAGAGACATCGACGAGCTTGCCACTTGTCAAAAAAGTTTATACTAAAGTTGGCTATGTAAATCCGCTTTTTTATAAGGCGTGGTTTCCTACCACCCCGTAAGGGAAAAGGTCGTGATGATACTTTACTATTGTTTCATATTTAACCAAAAAATTATAACAGATTCAATTTTTGATATCAACTTGTTATTCGAGATAAATCTACGAAAACGCCTCGCCTATTCACACATCTCTTATCTTATCTTATAGGGCACAATATAAACAAGAAAAGGTTTTGTTGCAAGAAAAAAACAACGTCCTAATTAGCAGTCTAAAATTAGTGATAGGCAAATCCCTATACTAACGCGTTATTTAATGACTTAATAAATACTGTCGGATCGTCAATTCCAAAGCCTCATTCACAAATTTAAGAAAACTAATGTCAACGAGGGAGCACGCCCGGCCGGCACGCAATCAAGGGCTATACACTTCCATACATTGCACGGCATTGGGAAATATCGAGGGTTGCAATTATTTCTTTTTTTTTCAAGGTACCAATAATATTTCTGTGTGTTTAATCAGTTTTGTTGTTTATATTTATTATTTCATCGATATTATTTAATATTTAGTATCTCTATTTAAATTATTCATTCACAAATTTAAGAAAACTAGTGTCAACGAGGGAGCACGCCCGGGGCCGGCACGCAATCAAGGGCTATTCACTTCCATACATTGCACGGCATTGGGAAATATCGAGGGTTGCAATTATTTCTTTTTTTTTTCAAGGTACCAATAATATTTCTGTGTGTTTAATCAGTTTTGTTGTTTATATTTATTATTTCATCGATATTATTTAATATTTAGTATCTCTATTTAAATTATTAAGATTGTTATGTAGTTTTATACTTTACGCTTTAATAAAGTGTTTCAATTTTAATAAATCAAAAATTTTTAGAATACCTACGAGTATGTATGTGAAAGTTTTTATAAAAAACTTAAAAAAATTAAAACATCTACAAATTTGTACTTTTAATGGATTTTTTTTTAGTAACTATCGAAATTAATAAATTGATCAATTATTAAGGATGCTTTAATTAACAAAAAGTAAAAAAAAAAAAACGAAGAATTTTAAAATTTGCCGCCAATTCTAGTTCGGTGGGAATCCGTAGTAGCGCTGCTAAAACTGGAACACTTTTCTTGTATGGAGCTACGCTTCTTCTTGTATTATGTTCCTTGCACGCAATCCTAAAACATTTATCTATTTCACTTTATAATAGGTATACTTATTTTTACATTAATCCGGTATTTTTAATAGCCAACAACCAATTGCGTACAAATACTTTTTTCCACCTCCTAAAGTGATATTATATTATGTTAGTTAGTATTAAAGTGATTTTGAAAATTATCCGATCATTTCCCCCTTGGTAAAATTTCGCTCCCCTATCCAATTTCACGTGAGATATTTCTAAATACGAACTTTAGTGTTTAATAGCTTAAACTGTGGTTAATTGTTAAATAACCATTAGAGTTAGCACTTCAATAAGACGGTTTTTTTTGCGTATAAATATAGTTTTTTGAAACAAAATATTTTTGATTTCACGTCTTCTAAGTTACATATTACATGGTAGCTTAGTCTACAAATCAAGTAAAGAGTCTACTAACAATGTTTATAGACGAAAGTTATCAATCAGTGCGGAGCTGAAACGTTGACACAGACAGTGGGTCTGGTCCACAAATTTAAGATCGCTAAACAGAAAGAGCTAAGCTCAGTATTTCTCTGATGGATGAATTCCGAAATGTAGAAATCCGACAGAGAACCAAAGACCGCCTTTAAAATTAGTAAGCTGAAATAGCAATGAGTCGGACACGTCTGTCGTAGAACGATGGAGTAGACGAGTTCTGGAGTGGAGACCTCATACGCGAAGAAGCAGAGAGGGACGACCCTCCGCCAGATGCACTGATAACTTGAAGGAGTCGCTGGTGGGGGGCTGGATGAGGGTGGCAGGATGTCGTGTGAAGTGACAAGCTTAGTGTTGATTGCTCTGATATTAAGATAATATACAAAAAACAAAGCACACATACTTAAATTTCCTACCTAAATTGTATTATCAAAGTCACATACGAATGATACAGGCTTCATAACAGGACAAACTTTAAAATAAAAGTTACCTAAATATTTCTTCAAATACATTTGTACTTCACTTTCTTATTAAACTTATCTCAAGTAAAAAGGTCGTAGACACAAGCCACGATAGAGTATGTCTCGAATCTATGAAATTGTGTAACCCGAAAAGTTCTCTTATGACCCATGAAATGATATAGTGACCCATAAAGTCCCCTTGTAACCCTACATCTAGATACATATTAACATAGTGTAGAACAATTAAACAAATTTAGAATGATATTTCAATTCTTACTTCGTAGCATAATTTAAATTTCAATAAAAATTACGTTTTATCTTCGACATTATTAACTTGAGGAAAACATTGTGATGGTTCTATTTATTTAAGTGCGACAGTTTTGTGCTATATTTTGCTTTTGAGTATTCCGTATTTTGTCTAGTACATACATGTTATTATAAAAGGAAACTGAAGCTGAAATCAAAATAAGACTGCACAACCCTGAAATAACATACATAACCCTATATTATTACTGAACTTGGGGCAATTGTACATAAGGGTAGTTTTGACGTAAGGATGCCAGACAAAGTCATTTTTGAGCAATTACCTTTTATAGTACAGACTAGTATTCTTTATAAAGCAACCTTTAATTTTAAGAAATTCATTACATGTTGATGTAATTAATAATTTATGTTTTACAAAATACAATTACAGACTTTTTATTGTTTTTTCTAGGACCGTTTTAGGTAAATAAAAGACCTAACATATTAGACTTCTTTGAAATTAATAAGTATTTTTTGGCTGGTTTGTAATTGAGTATTTTTTGCAAAACTGCGTCCAATTATGGGTCACAAAACTTGGAACATTTGGGACTTATTTCCGACGAGATGTAACCGAAGCCGGGTGCTTATCACACGCATTCCGTCGACTTGACGACAACCGCTTGATTGATAACGACTCTGGCGTAATACGCCCTCCCACTTTACTGGCACACTAGTTGAATGCAACTTCCGAAAGTTTTTTTATGCTTTCCAGTGTTAACTGTTAAAATTGTTAAAATAGTGAAACGGTCGCGCCTAAAGAAACAGACTAGCGACAAGATTTCTTAATCCTTTAACGTTTGCGAACGATCATTTATTACTCTGGTATTTTCACAAAGTTAGTACTTGATTATTATTTTTTAAAAATTAAAAACTACTTAAATAGTAAATAAATAAAAATATAAACCAAATTCAATAAAGAAACTATGAATAAAAAAATGTCCTCTATCAGAGATAGTCCCAAATAATTGCCAGATACTCGTATATATCACCAGACTTTTCCATTAGCCGTTTGGACAACTCCTTGGCCAGACGCTTGGCTAAGGGTCCCCATGAGTCCATCGTCTCGACCCCAAACAGCGCAAATTCGTAACCTGCACCAAAGTTGGCGTATTTGCGCAGTTTGAGAATCTTAACAGAAGCTAATGTGTCTACACATGTCCCATCACACACCAGGGCCCCAGTGATATAGTATCTTGATCTGGTCGTCTAACTATACATACCTTTACCTACTTTTTATGTTGGTATCATAACTTAGTCTAGAAGTACATATAATATATATTTTTATTTACTTATTTTATTTATTTAATTTTTATTTGTAAACACTAATATTTTTAATTGTAATTTATAACCTAGAATAATTGGCTAACTCCCATAACACAAGTAGCTTGGTGTGGAGTCTACTTTAATACACCCTTTGTACAACTAACAAATAGCCTTAAGTACTGTATTAACAAAGTGTATCATTATGATGCTATACTTATGCAATATAATTATTATTATTATAAAAGACTTCCATCATAAACAAAAATCGCATTTATTAGTTGTGTTCTACGTCGTAATAGGGTTAAATAAACAGAATTGAGCTACAGTTTTAGTTACACCAACATCCGTATTCTATTACTGTAGGCGAAAACGTTTGTAATAATTTGTAACAACGCTTCCCTTCACGTTTTGTGGATTTTGTGTAAATTTTCGAAGGCGGGCAAAGCTAACACTTCTGTTGACATTTTAAATTGACTTGGTTGTTTTCGATAGGAGTCGGGAAGCTTGTGGCTTCGCAAAGAGAAGATTGAGCTTCCTGATGAAATTACATTGAAATAATAAAGCCTTTGTAATTGTAAGATATCAATTAATTTATTCGAAAACGATGTCAGAGTCAGATGAAACGAATATGGAAATATAGTAATATCACTATTGGGACCAACACAAGACTCGTCCGCAGCCTCGTTTTTCCATATTCCTATATGCTACCGAAACCTGGACCCTCAAAGCATCTGATCGTAGCCGCGTCGACGCCTTTGAGATGTGATTCTGGAGGCGTATGTTGCGCATTGACAGCGCGGAGAACCAATGTATCAATACTTAAGGAGCTCAAAGTCACTACCACACTTTCTTCTATCTGCCTGCAGCGAGTCCTTGAGTATTTTAGTCATAAAGCACGAAAAAGTTCGGCCAATCTGGAAAAGCTGGTGATCACGGGTAAAATCTAAGGCAAGAGTCCCCGTGGCCGAAGCCCGATACGTTGGTCTGACCAGATCCGAACCGTACTGGTGTGCAGACCCGGATGGCGCAGCATCGTCCGAGACAAAGTGATCCGTGGACCACATGACAAATGGCTAGCGTACCAAACTCAAGAAAGTACTCAAAATAATTTTAAAATCATGTGTACTCTTCGCCAGGAATCACTAATTGAAACAATTAAAGTTAAAAATGGCGTCGATTGTACCAGCTGACGGATGTAATTTAAAATAAAACTGATACATTCGACTTTATTTTAGTGCAACTCAACCAAAATCTAAAGCCTAACCCTTCGTTAATAGTAACCTAAGCACGCTTAAAGGTGTTCCGAGACGCGCTTAAACTATTTTGCCAAAGCTATGTGACGTCACAAATGACATTACTCCTCGCGCTTAGACTGCTCACGATATCAAGGTAGATCGCTCTGAGCGCTGTCAGTTTTTTGTCATTATGTCGCGCGCCATTTTTAAGTTTATTTAATATTAGGTTTTCTTTTAAATTAGATAATATTGTAATTCGTTTATACTGTTTGTATATTACTTCTAAAACAAATCTATAATTTATATTTAAGTAGGAAGTGAAAAAAAAAATGTCTGTAACACGGCAAGTTATTTTAAAAGACCAAAATAAGTTATTAATATTAAACTTTATATATAAAGATGAATAAACCGAGAGATGTATATTTGTTAGTATTCATACGCAAAGATGTGGAATCCGCAATTTATCTTTCATACATAAAAAAAAAACTAACATGTTATCAATGAAAATGTGATTTAGACCGTTCCGAATTGATATCACGCTCTGAGCATCCAAATCGCGATATTTGATTCGGAACGACGGTCAGTGTCATATTCGTTCTAAGCGCTCTAAGCACGGTTCGGAATGAGGGGTAAACTAAACTACAGAGGCAGTTATTCACATTCTTCCTAGTCACTACAACCTTGGCAGAGTGGTCGTGGTCGCCATTTGAGTGCCAGTAGCACGCTTAACAATCCGTCCCCTACATTAGATAAATATATCAATATACCTACTACCTATCTAATAAATGGGACTTCAAAGGTTTATTAATTTTAAGGCTAAATCAAGGCACGAAATATCCAATTAAAAGTCAACAGCAAAATTGTTTTATTTGAACTCTCATTTATAATTTTTAGGGTTAACGAAGTTACAATTAAATTTTGACGTGGGACTGGCAGGCCTGATTCGCAGAAATATAAGAAATGAAATGTTATGGTCGTTACGTTCGTTTTGTTAGTCACTAAGGCTGGGTTGCACCAAAATCAAGTCAATGTGATCGTAGCCATTGCAGTTGAAAATGGCATCGAATGTACCAGCTGACGGGTGTCCTCCAAAACAATGGTGCAAATCAGGCTAAAATGTTCAACAATACTGTAAATTATATTAATTTATGATCAAATCTTTTAATCATGTCTTTAAGCTTTATCGGTGGTTGTCCATTTCAGACTTTACCGCGTGAGTCTTATTTCAAGCAGTGTTTTATATAAATATTACAATGTCAAGCCTATTCTCGTAATTCTCCTTGAAAGTAAAAATTGGCATTTGACATTATTGCAAATGGCACATACTTTCAACGAGAACAACAAATAGGTGGTAGGCGAACTGATGGTGCTAATTTTCCCAATCTGCCGGGGCAGGGAATCCACCGTTCGTGCCGATAAACCTAGTAAAGTGTATCCACACATTTCGGGATCAGGCACGAATTGCCGTCATGCACAGGAATTGCAGTCAAATTAGGGAGTAATGTCAGTAATGAATGTCTGATTCCAGTTCCTAACATTCATTGAACTCGCGCGCCACTTACCATCAGGATGGAGCAAGATCACATTTCGTACTAGTACATAAAAAAAAAAGTTTTAAAGTTTGTACTAACGAAAATCTGGTGTAAAAATAATTAATTTGATGCACAAAGACAATAATAATAATAAAGTTCCTACACAAATTTTCACACACGAGAACAATGAATATTGTTTTCTCCGTTTGACTTAAAAGAATGTGGCGTTATGCCTTCTTAACACTGTTCCAGTGTTTTAGTCATTAGCACGTTCAAGTTATAATATTTTTTTTATGTACTTTGTATTTATTGAACTAAAAAGTATAAATAATTATAACTACTTAAAAGTAAAAAAATAAAATAAATTTAAACTAAACCTAATAAAAAATAAACTATAAGTAAAAAATGTCCTCTAGTGACTACCCTTCAGTGATAGTCCCAAAAAGACTGGCAACATTTCCCCTCTGTATAGCTAATCTAATACGTTGGCAGATATAATTGGCAGCTTTCCTGTCTCCAGACTTTTCCGTTAGCCGTTTGGACAACTCCTTGGCCAGACGCTTGGGTGAGTGTCCCTATGGGCCCATCGTCTCGACCCCAAACGGTGCAAATTCGTAACCTGTACTGAGGTTGGCGTATTTGCGCAGCTTGAGGTTCTCAGCAGAAACCGCCGCACTTCCCGCGCTTGTTGAGGTCGCCGTTTAACCTTTTAATTATTTGTATAATCTATATATATATATATATATATATTTATGCATTGATTTTACATTAAATTTAATAATTTTATACTAAAATAGTATTTAGCAGCCAGTAGTCAAAATTAATATTTGATAAACAAGTGTACTGAGCAAGCTATATTGAGAGCTATGCTTGGTATTTCTCTGGTGGTTTCTTTTAAACGTTGATATTCTTCATAGAACCAAAGTTACTAACAGCTTTCAAAGCTAAATTTACAATAGGCCGTATCAAAAAAAACTAAACCAATCAAAACTAAAATAAACAAAATGAGACAAACGAAAATATTTATTTGCAAAACAACTATTCATAGCATGCAAAAATGTTGGTTGTATATTACCTTACCTTACAGCCCCTAGAACACAGCGTCCTAGACCTCCACTATTGGAGATGGGCCTTCCAGAACTGAAGAATTTGGCCTACGGCTTGGCGAGGAGAATATATATAATTATATTACAAATATTTATATTTAAGAGAATTTACAAAAAAATCAGCAGACATTCAACAAAAAGCTCCTGTGCTTTGGCGGTTTTGGGAGAGCACTACATCCTGCACTGTTGAGACTCAGGCTGAAGATGATGATAAAGAATATTGTTATATTAAATTATTTACTGAATACTTAATACATGAACAGGAAAAAACAGCATTATACATATTTTTTTTGTTATTTTGTCCATAACCTTTCGGACATTACATAAAATAGCAACATTGTAATCAAACGAGCCTGTCTAATATTCTAAGTGTATAATTAATTTGTTAATTGTGAAAACAACTACAACATTTTATATTACATAAATTTTATTTATTTTGTTTCAGTAAAACATGTAACTAAAAGCCTTTAATTTAATTATAGGTGTTAAATATAATAAATATTAAAAGTTAATTAAAGTATATAAATAAATGGAACAATGTACTAAACTAAACAATGTCTTCGTGTAAGGACGGCTTGACCGAATGGAATGCCATAGAGCTTAAATATCTGAAGACACAGCATTGTTCGTCTCCATTCAAGAATTCTGTGTCACGGACTAATAAAATATCTTGCCGTGAAGGCATATTACTGGAACGATTTTAATGAAGTTTGGCAGATTTGTTCCTTAGAACCCGGAGACATAGGCTATATGACGTCATCATTTGACCACAACATGTGACCTCGGTGTGATATAACGCGGTGATGCCTGGGTTATAAGAACGTGTTGTTTTAAAATCCTACGAAGGTCGGTACAAACCCCCTCGGCATGTACCAATGAGACATTTATCTTACGTATATTTGTCATAGATTTACAACACCACCGTCCCTGTGCCTCGAAGAGCACGTTAAGCCGTCGGTCTTGGTACCACTAAATACCAACTTGTTGAATTTTTAATAAATTGTTATTAAAAATTGACGTCAGATCCTCGCCAACCTGTCTGGCTAGCGTGGCTAGTGTAGGCCAAATTCTCCAGATATATGTTCTGGAAGGCCCATCTCCAACAGTGGAGTTCAAGCCTAAACTACTTGAATGATTTAAATAAAATTTGGCAGAGATGTTTCTCTTTAGGTTTGGACATGACATTAACATCATTTATTTTCGCTGACCACAATACAGGGTCAAATAGTTTTTTTCTTAAAATTGGTCAGAATATTATCTAATACATATACATATTCTGGATGTATTTATAATAAAAGATATGTATATTTTGATAACTACCTATTATTCAGACATTAGCAAAGTATTATTTATGTTTATATAAATAGGTCATTTTAAAATTCATCATTTACTTATATGGGGGATTTGTGCTAAATTGTATTCATATTGTATTGTATATGAATTTTTTGATATATTATTTCAATAAAATTTGTTAAATCCAGTACTAAAGTACTCGATACGAAAACTACATATTTTATTTTCCAAATATTTAATTATTTAATTGCACAGTACCTAATATACTCGTATAGAAAAAATAATAATCGTATCAATAAAAGTATCGAAACCAATTATTTTTTTATTATTGTAAATACAGCATAGTAGTACATATTTGGACTTTAACAAATAGCCTAAAATGGATGTAAATTGTAATTTTCAAGAAATAATAAGTTTCTGGATTCTTTCATATAAATAAATAAATGTTTTAAATAATATTTGTACATAAATTATTTTTAGGGCTGGGTGTCTGTCTTTTGTAACTCTATGGTTATAGATAATTGTATTTGCCCACCAAATGTGCGGACGTACTTGAAGCAAGTAAGTGGCACTTTCTACAACGTGATGTGTGTTTCTTTAATGTTTTCCGACTACTGAAGGGATTCTACAAATGGACATGTACAATTATTTCTTTATTATTAAAATAATTTAAAATAAATAATAAGGCAACGAATGTTATACTCATGGTCGAGGCAAGCCACCAACCACGTTCACCACTAGACGCCACTAACGTCTATGTAGATTGAGCGATCAAGGAAAAGATTTTGTAAGACAACGCGCACGCCTCTACTAGTACAAACAAACGTGACACTTTCTTACCACACTAATAATAATAATACAGAGACCTTGCAATAGAGCTTAAATTCCAACTCAAATTAGAAAAAGTAACAACTGTACCCATATTAGTATCTACGACCGGAGTAATACCCAAAACATTACATGACAGCCTCAAAACTATTAACGTAGACCAGCACAAATACAGACAATTGCAAAAACATACAATCCTTAATACTTGCCGTATAGTCAGAAAGTTTGGAGTTAAGGAAGCATGATGCTCACTTGGCCGAGGCCCGTGAACGTCATTAGGTTAACCGGTTAAATAGCGAGATTCTTTAAGAATACACATTTCATAATAATAATAAATTATTTATTGTACAGAACCAAAAATAGTGTGGGTACAAAGGGTGTCTTCACCACTTGGCGCCATTGAGCGATCAAGCAAAAGATTTTATAAGACAACGCGCGCGCCTCTACTAGATCAAACAAACGTGTTACTTTCTCACCACACTAATAATAATAAATTATTTATTGTACAAAACCAAAAATTGTGTAGGTACAAAGGCGAGCTTCACCACTAGACGCCAATGACGTCTATGTAGATTGAGCGAGCAAGCAAAAGATTTAATAAGACAACGCGCGCGCCTCTACTAGATCAAACAAACGTGTTACTTTCCCACCACACTAATAATTTTTTTTTTATTATTTTTTTCTTTATTACAAACAGCATTGCACAGGTTTTAACATTTAACAATAATAAGATACATTAGATCATGCAATACCCACCACGTTAACCACATATTTATAATTGCATAAACTTTACAGCTAATAAAAATAAACAAATGTTGATAAATAAAAGGAAAAAAAAAAACAAACAAAAAACAAAGGAGAAAAACATAATATAAAATAAAAAATAAAAAAACAATAAGAACTAAAAACTATTCCTTTAAAACCTTCATGACACTTGTTCTGAAGGTCCCAGCAGTGGAGGCGATGATGTTACGATGATAAAACATTATTTATTGTTCAGAACCAAAAATAGTATGAGTACAAAGGCGAGCTTCACCACTTGGCGCCAATAACGTCTATGTAGATTGAGCGATCAAGGAAAATATTTTGTAAGACAACGCGCACGCCTCTACTAGTACAAACAAATGTGACACTAATAATAATATTAATAATTTATTGTTCAAATCCAAAAATAGTGTACAATTGTCTTATAGAGAACCTTACAATGTCCAGCGATCGTAACAGTTTAGGTATGGAAAATACGCCTCCGTGGTCTAGTGGTAACAAACGTTGCCGTGAACTCGGGAGGTCGTGGGTTCGATTCCCACCGGGGGCAAATTGTACATTGTATAATTTGTCTCGGTCTGGGTGTTTATATGTATAATATGTATATATTTACAAAAAAAAGAAAGTATAATATGTAGTTTATCAACCATCTAGTTTCCGTAACACAAGCCTCGTAGCTTACCATGGAAATTAGATGGCGCTGTGTGACCTGACCTGTCTGGAAATATTTATTTATTATTTATTTTATTTAGATGCTATGAAGTACACCGAGTCATTTAATAGATATTTTACATAAAAAACAAATTATAGGTTAGGGCGATCTATTTATATGTATAATTTTCAAACCTGGTGAATCTTAAGCATTAATATTGCACAGAGGAATATTAATTTTTGATGTGACCAAACCAGTTTTGGTGCCGGTGGAATGTGACCTTTGACAAAGTTATTCGTCCAATTACCTTGATATAAGATACCCTCAAATTACTGGTGAGGACAACTTGAGATGAAAAATGGACCAATCAGAAGGCCCGTTTTTAATATGAATTACCTTTTTTTTTGTACCTGCTTGATCATTTTATAACATTTTTTATTAAATAATCTGTATTTATAACTAGCGGGTTTATCGACACGAACGGTAGATACCTCCTTTCCCTGCCAGACTGGGCAAATTTCCACCATCAGTCCGCCTACCACCTACTTGACTCTCGCGCTTCCAACCCTAATACTTATGCCGAGCACTCAAAACGCGCGCGTTTCTTAAACCAGCCTATTGTCGGTCGCAAGCCGGAGACACCATTCTTCTTATCTCTTACCCACACACGATGGACCCGGCACCCGCACGGTGAATCCATAGAATGCTTGGAAATTTGTCTTCTTTACCACTGTTTCCGTTCATAAAGCCGTAGGTTCTATTTCCACTAATACCAACTTGTGGAATTGTTGAAAAAATATCATTAACAATTTACATCATAACCTCGCCAACTTGTCTGCCCATGGCATGTGTAGGCCAAATTCTCCAGATATATGTTCTGGAAGGCTGGAGATGCAGCAGTAGACGTCTAGGATGCTGTATTCTAGAGGCTGCAACGAATGAAAAAAGAAGACGAAGCGAGTAGGTACCTACATTGAACCACAGATATGATTTACTATCGTAATACCCAAAGCAAGATCAAGATCTTGCATCAGAGCAGCTGGTCGTGGTCTTGGTCTTGGTCTTTCAATCTAAATTGTAGTATTGGATTGGTCTTGCGCAAGAGTCTCACTTGTATTGTTTCCCGCGCTGTGAACTCCCATGTACCGGGCTTGTTTCTTCTTCTTCTTCTCAAGGTGCCATCTCAAACGCGCGCGTTTTGAGTGCTCGGCATAAGTATTAGGGTTGGAAGCGCGAGAGTCAAGTAGGTGGTAGGCGGACTGATGGTGGAAATTTGCCCAGTCTGGCAGGGGAAGGAGGTATCTACCGTTCGTGTCGATAAACCCAGAAAAGTGTATCCACACGTTTCGGGATAAGGCTCGAATTGTCAAATTCAAGCCGGCATAGTGTTAGGGACTGATGTCAGTTGCAAACAATCATGGACCTTGCGCGCCACTTACCATCAGATGGGCGCATGGTCACATGTCATGTATAAAAAAAATATGATCCAATCCACTTATCACTTACCGCTCGAAAAACTCGTTTAGCGACCTATAAGCGACCGTCTGTGATTGACAAATAATGTTTTCAGTTAGCCTCAGGGTTGTGACATTGTCATATTTAGTAATTGATGCCAATTCCCTATTTCGATACCGGGGTTCTAAGTTGTATATTTTAATTAGAATCGGTACAGCAGTTTAGGCATAAGTAGATCCTCATCATTACAGCCCCTAGAAAACTGTCCTAGACCTGCATATCGGAGATCGGCGTTCCAGAAATTTCTGGAGACACGCTGGCTAGACGGATTGGCGAGGGTATGATGTTAAATTTTAATGACAAAATACTAACTATGACACAAGTTTTATTCTAATTAACTTTTTATTGTTTTATATTGATTCAACAACCGTTTCCCTTCCGGGGTCGTCAGAAACCACGTTTATAAGAAAACGGATTCACATTTAGCCAACTTTACTATAGGCCAATCATGACAAGTAGCAAGCTCGTCGATGTCTCCAGCGTACCAAACTCGGGAACATCACAAATAAATTAAATATATATATTATTTATTTTAATAAATATTTATTTATTTATTTAAAAACGTTATTGCACAAAGTACAAAGGCGGACTTAATGCCCGTAGACATTCTCTGACAGCCAAACCTTAGAGACAAATTTGAACAAATATAGGTGCAATGAAAGTAATGTTAAAATATACAATTAAAGAATGACTTAACATATATTATATACGTACTTATATAGTTTTATATATGTAATATATTATCAATATACTAAATACTAATACATACACCATATTATACATAGACATACATAAATACAACTTACTAACGTGGTTTTGGCCTATTTATAAAGTGTGCATAGACCAATTTTTTAAATGACAATCTATTAGTTGCCTGCCTTATGTTCACCGGAAGATCATTCCATAAATTTGTGGCAGCGACTACAAAGGAGTTGGAGACAAAACCAGAATTATGTGAAGGGACAGAAAGAAGAGAGTTATGAGAAGAACGTAAAGATTTATCGTGGAAGGAAGAGAGATAGGCAAAATTATCTTTGAGGTATTTCGGTGTCGCAGGCTCGTTTAAAACAGAGAAAAGGAGACAAAGGACTCTAAGATTTCTACGATATAAATATAGTTGTGTACTGACCAGGAATCGAATCCGGTACCTCTGAATCTAAATCCACGGACCTAACCGCTCGGCTACGGAGGCAGGCCAATCAATTTAATACCTGTGATTTTATTTTATTAATTCATATACTCGTTTACACAAATTACTAATAAAAAAATCTATCTAATAATTATTATTAAGTAATATACAAACAGTATAAAATAAATACAATATTAAATAATAAAGAGAAAACCTAACATTAAATAAACAAAAAAATATAAATAACTACACTACAAATAAAACAAAATAAATAAAAACTAAATATATAACTGTCAGATGGGCGTAGTGTGCCGAGGACACTCGCTGCGTTCCCCCGTTGAACAGCGAGGCTGACCCTTTCAGCAAAATATTCTCTACTAAAAGGGTCACCCGTCGCCAAGTCTCGAGGAGATTAATTATTTCTTATTTTTTCTTTTATTAATTTGGAATTGTCTTGCCTTTTTTTGTATTTCATATTTTATAACTAATGTTGTCTGAAGCTATTTATAAAAAAAAAATACAAGATTGACTGCATGGTAAAATAATAAATAAATAAAGTTGGTCCAAGACAAAGTCATGTGACTAAATAAATATTTGTATGCTAGAAATAGCGAAGCATGTGATATAATTACATATAATAATTTACATCCCTGTACCTACCATGTTTCTGACAAATAAATTATTTCATTTCATTTTCATTTCATTTCAAGGCGAGGGAACGGTGGTATTGCAAATTAATGATGAGTACGTAAGAAAAGTGTATTTCTTATTGGCTTATGCCGTAATTCGAACCAACCTTTTTACGAGCCGCCACCGCTCTAAGCTATGTACCTGCAAGTATTTTGAATTCAATACCTGCCCTGATAATCACAAATACAAACTTAATTAAGCCTCAAGTGGTTGCTTAAGTCTCAAGGTATCTCAGCTATTTGTATTGTAGCCACTTAGCAAACTTGGGTCATTTGAATTTTAAATGTCTGTACGCACTTACCGCTTAGCAATTAGCCTTTAAAGATGACAACTCACTTAAGGAAGTTTTCATTTGATATTACGTACAAATTTTATTGCGTTTTAATGGTTCAGATACTCGTATACGGATACAGGTACGCCCGTATCCATCGATAGACGGTTTTTTTGCAAGCACGCTTAGTGGCGCAGTTAGTGGTGGGCGATGCAAACAGAACGTTTTTAAATTTAGAATAAAACCGTCTTCGTTGCGCGAACTATATTAACCTATTCATTCGTACTTGGTTTATTTATTTATGTATTAAAAACTATTGACTAAAATAAAAAAATAAAAAATCTCACAAGATAATACAGCACATAAAATACAAAATAACAGCATAATCAATAAACAAAATATACCTACTAAGAAGATACGATATATTATATAAGAATAATATATTATAAATTAAAGAATAAGTTGTTAAGCACATGTCTCACTTGTCCCTTTTTAAAAACCAGCTGCGCCATGACAACATGGTCATGAAGTGACCCGTACTATTTTTTGTTCAATACTTACCCAAGCTTAGGGGGTAAAAATATCCAGTAGGTTTACTAAGGTATTAGATAATTGAGTTTAAAATTATTTAAACTTGGGAAAAAAACATGAAATAATTTAGCAGCGCATTGCCCGCAGTTGGTTTTAAAAAGGGACTAAAATCAAAATTTACATTGACAGGGTGTGATCTTAAATATTTGCAAGGCAAAGGATATCGATTGCAGCCAACAATATTTATTCCATGGCCGCATCTAATACAATGGTAACATTATAACCTACGTTATTTTCTTCTACTGCCAGCCCATCGCCCTAAAATTAGCTGCAACGAGAACCGTTTCCGAAACTACTTTTCGTTATCCGGAAAACGGTTGCATATTGTTTAAAAAAAAAACGTTAAGGACTCCTTCGCGACATTTTGCGTGGACATGTCAAGTGCAAGTTTTTGTTTTGTAAATTAATTTACTGTGGATATTATTGGTCAAAAGTGGTGTTGTTTTATTTAATAATGTGCTACAATGTGAATGATTATGGAAAACGATAAATTGGACCTTAAATATGGGGCACAAGTTGCAGTTTATTTTTTGCGGTTTTTCCGCGTTGTCAACTCCCATATTTTACCCGACATGTTTGAGCTATGGTGCCGCGAGTGACTCCAAGAAAAGAATCAAATTCTGCAGCATCTGGAATTTGATGATGACCTCATTAAGTCATAGAAAAGAAAGATATATTACGTCAGACTTGGCTGTATGGGCTAGACCCTTTGCCTTCCCTATCATCTCATTCATCATCCATCGGGAGAAGAGAACCAAAAAAAACAAAAAAAACGTTAACTGTCTACCACTAAACATAATATGACGACCATTCTCATCAAATTCATTAATTAGGGTCGAGACACAATAATTGATATATTTTATTTGTTAGTTTTATCGAGTTCAGTACGGTTTACGGTAGAGACATCGACGAGCTTGGGACTACGAAAACAGCGACAGGAATATTATCTACAAGTGTTACTATTTTGACTAGATTTTAAATCCGCGATACTGAACAATGGTTACAGTATAATAAAATAGAAAATCAATTATTATTGAGTTAAGAAAAATCATTATTGTGTTCGTGTTGAAATAATTACTAACGAAAGCGATTGTTTTGTCTGACTTCCAAAGTTTTCATTCAATAACTTTTCCTTTACCAATTCAAGCGCGTTTTCCACGTCACGGATTTCGGCAACCATTTTCACAATTCTTGAGACCTACTATTTATTCGAAGGAACAAAATTAAAATTATATATAAAAATATATATATATTAATTAGTAAAAAAAATATATAAACTAAACCTAATAATATAGCAAGGCATAAATAATAGCCAGCCTTCCTGTCTCCAGACTTTTGACTTTTCCGTCAGCCGTTTGGACAACTCCTTGGCCAGACGCTTGGCTGAGGGTCCTCATGGGCCCATCTTCTCAACCCCAAAGGTTGGCGTATTTGCGCAGCTTGAGGTCTTTAAAAACCGCCGCACTTGACGAGGTCTACAAATTTCGCATCAGGGACCTGCCAAGTTTTCACGGATCAACGGTCATGCCGTCGGTCTCTTGCCATTGCCCAGGAGGTTTTAGGATCGCGGGTCCAGCAGTGGCAAGGGCCCTGGTGACGAGGTTTGCGTACTATCTAGACTTACATAAAAAATGATCTTTGAAGACGTCCTATAAGAGTTAGTTTCAGGGACACTGGCAACATTTCCCTTCTGTACAGCGAGGCTAATATGTTGGCAGAAATGATTGCCACACTTCCTATCTCCAGATTTCTCTGTCAACCGTTCGGACAATAGTTTACTTATTCTATTTTTAGAGTATCCTCCTCCTTACTCCACATAGGGATCGTGAGCGACGGAGTCACGTCGAAGCTTATCCACCATCCGTCTCAAATAATTTTGATGGCCTGGTGCACAGGGATGTTGTGGCTTCTTCCTCTTGTTTTTATTTTTTATTTTACCGTCTGCCTTGCCCCAAGTTTTATGTTTTTCTAGACCATCATCACCTCTTCTTGCAATGTGTAATAGTGGTACCATGTTCGATTCCTAATCGGGAGACAATAATGTCTTTAATTTAATTGTGAAATTTCACTAGTTTGATACGCTAGTCATGGACGAGCTTGCCACTTGTCGTCATGGACCTATAGGTAAGTTAGCTAAATGTGAATCAGATTTTTTAAAAGCGTGGATTTTGACCACCACGGAAGGTGATGAGACTTACTTTTTTTTACTTTTACCGTCAATTACCGCTTTCTACTTAACGGAGGTAAAACACAAATATGCAAATATAATTTTAAATGTTTCATGTTTTATCTGAAAAATTTCGAAGTTATTGAATGAAATATATTTTTATCAAAGGTCTTAATAATTTGCAACGTTTTGTAAAAGTGTTTTTTCAATGAAATAAAAACGCTGAGAGCAGCTCTCTCGAAACAACCTTTTTTATCCTTCTTATCGTCAATGTATTTGTGACGTCAGCAAAATTATATATTATTGTAGATTTATAACAAGCAATTAAGGCCGCGTTCGTTTTAAGAAATGTTAGCATGAAAATGCTAATTCTGCAGCATCTGGAATTTGATGATGACCTCATTAACTCATAAAAAAGAAAGATATATTACGTCAGGCTTAGCTGTATGGGCTGGACCCTTTACCTTCCCTATCACCTCATTCATCATCCATCGGGAGAAGAGAACAAAAAAAAAGGAAGTGGGCATGTTGCTACTAAAAGGTTACTAATAGAATCTCTATGTCGCTTAAAAGAAACAATATTGAATTTAAAACGTTGTGTCGTTATTCCTTAAAAGCGAAGGACAGTTATGGCGCGACCTTCTGACCCTAGTTTGAATATATTTTCTGTAAAGAGATGGCCACGATTCGGATGCCATACGGCGGCTTCAAGTGATCACGATTTTACAATAAAGACGCTGGCCCGCCTTGTTTCACACGGGTCTTATTGTTAATGCTACTCGGATTTAGTAACAAAAGTTATATGGTAAAAATAGTTCAGACCAATGGATTAACTATAAATTTATTTATAAAGAAAAACTTTTTCATCAACACCATACATTAAAAAAATACATCAGACCCTCGCCAACCCGTCTAACCATGGCGAATGTAGGCAGAATTCTCAAGAAATTCAGGTCAATCTCAGTAGAGGTTTAGAACTCTGTTGTTTTTGAGGTTGTGATGTGTTTCTGTTTTAGAACGATATATCTGTACTAATATAAGGATACAAAAAATATGCCAAATAAGTAGAGCCCAATTAGCGGCGTGGTTCTCTGCAAATACAGTGATCACGATCACGACCATAACTTTGCAATCCGCTTAGCTATTGGGAAGCCTGTTGTGTGACTAAAAGCACAGTTTTGTTCCAAACCTAGTTACACACTCGTATAGTCCAACATCCATACTAAGAACGATCAACACCGATCCAGCCCAATTCTACTAATTTTGTGTCGATTAAACTTAAGTTAAGTTCTTTTCCGATCACACATTAGTTACTGTCCCCGTACGGTATTCTACTTACCTACAAAGTCGAACTAAAGATCGAAAACAAATTAAATATGTACTAACAGTCAGGAAGCTTTTGCGTCAAAAGGTACCACAAAACAGGTCAAATTACACCATTATCTAAAACTAAAAGAGAACAGAAATTTCATGTTCCCTTCACCCGCAGTACATATGCGCAGAAACAGTACGAGTACCTATCCCCCAAGCTGTACAACCGTTTTAATTCAAAAAATATAATTACTCACCTAAATCTAAAATAACTAAAAATATCATTTGAGGTAACAACCTCAAAAACAACAGAGTCCTAAACCTCCACTGCTGGAGATTGACCTGAATTTTCTGGTCTTGCGACACTGTGGCTTTAACAAACATCTCTGAACTACAGATAGCCCACTGTGTAGAGGATGCATGGCGAAGGAGGAGACGGCCGCGCATGTGATCTTGGAACGCGACAGTGTGGCTGCGCTTAGACTACAGTTCCATCAAACTCTTCCGGGGGTCTGCAGGAACGTGACGGGTCTCCTGGCCATCCTGGAGGAGATCGGATGGCTCCGCTGAAGGAGTAAAGGTCACGCACAATGGTCCAATAGATGGTAACAAATACAAAATAAAATGCCAAGAAACGAAGTTACGATCATCCAGCAAAGCAAGAATGTAATTGTAGCAGAGATTATAAATACCACGACATTATTAATTCTGTTGATGCTTAATCATAACCAAATTGACATTAATTCTTCCTAGTTGCTTGCGATTTGCATAATCGGGCGATTGATCGGCCGATAGATCGGCCGATAGATCGGCCGATAGATCGAGATCTGGCGACGAGTTTGACAGTTAGTGGTCTGTGACAACATCCTAGTACATTGCATATAAGAATAATAGGTGCCGTATTTTAAATTGTATTATACCTTTTATTTTCGGCTTTACACATATTTTTCTTAGAGAAGAACTAAATATGCATCATCATCACAGGCCATAGAACGCAAAGTTCTAGAACTCCAATGTTGGAGATGGGCCTTCAAGAAAATTCTGAAGGATTTGGCCTATTCTCGCCACGCTGGCTAGACTGGTTAGCGAGGATCTGATATATTTTTAATGACAATTAATTAACGATTTCACAAGTTGGTATTAGTGGACCGGAATCGGGAGCTTAACGTGCTCTCCGTGGCACAGGAACGGTGGTGTATTACATCTATGACGTTAGAAAAGTTCGTACATGCTAGTGAGGGGTTTCAACTGACCTTTGTAGGATTTTGAAACTTTAATCTTTAGAGTGATTTAATTTTGGTTAAACACCTTAAGCCGTCGGTCCCGATTCCTCTAATACCAACTTGTGGAATGGTTAATAAATTGACATTAGATGTAGTCGTAACCAAGACCATTGTTACTAATCCATGTCATGTGATAAATATTTATGACTATGGCGTAAACATGCAATTGGATTTTGAAAGAATATCAGTGTGTGTAGGTAGGTATTTTGCACAGATGTATTTAAAATCCCACGAAATAACTTATACATTTTTAATACATGGAATATATATAATCAATATTTATAATATCACTTCAACACATGGTTCTGAAGGCAATTATCAAGTTAATATATTTGTTATGAGTCACGTAAATAAACTGCTGTTCTCGGAAATCTTAAGGAAAAGAAATCAGCTTAATAAATTGTAAACTATGATCTTAGCGGTCGAGTTTTTATTTTATTTTCTTATTCTAGCACTACGTGTGCCCACCTGATGGTAAGTGGCGCGCAAGGTCCATTAATGTCAGCAACTGGATTCAGACACTAATGACTGACTTGACCGCAATTCGAGCCTGATCCCGAAACGTGTGGATACACATTACTGGGTTTATCGGCACGAACGGTGGATACTCCCCCGCCTCGGCAGACTGGGCAATTTACCACCATCAGTCCGCCTACCATCTACCTATTTGTTGTTTTCGTTGAAAGTATGTGCCATTTGTAATGATGTAAGCGAGATCAATGAAATAATAATGTTTTTTTTTCAGACAATGTTTTTACTTTTTAAAAAGTAAAATTTTATATTTCAAAAAGGTGTTATAACAACTGAGGCCTAAAAATATTTGCTCTTTTGACAATTGCACGCGGTATTTTTGTATTAATAAATTACTTTATTCGATATAGTGTTATATATTGTAAAAAAAAACATGTTATTTTTTAAATTATATTATATACGTTGTTATGTTGATATGATGAGGATGAGCGAAGAAAGATTGACGAACCAGATATATAATGGGAAAGTAGTGGGTGAAAGAGGCCTTGGCAGACCGAGACTCACATATCACGATCAAATAAATAAAACACTGACTGAAGGTGAATTAAAAAGCCTTCGTAACAAAAGGGCATGTATGAAGAGGTTAATGAATGTCGACGAAGCGAAAGAGGTATGTCGTGATCGTGTCAAGTGGCGCTCAATTGTCTCTGCCTACCCCGCAAGGGACCTGGCGTGGAGATATGTATGTATGTATGTATATTATATACGAGTATATGGATATACCTAAATACATGTGTTTCGGATTGTATGTATAGCTTTGGTATTTTATTAATAATACAATACCTACATGTACCTACCTAAGTATTTAATATATATTTTTAATTGTTTCAGGTATGAATACCATCTTCAGTAGTAATTAACGTGTAGCTCAGACGTAACGCACAGGTCAGAATATGCACCCACATACAGTAGTCACCATCCCTTCGCGTACCTATAAATTTGGTGACTCATACATCTGTCGCACAATACAGATGTGGAATGCTCTTCCAGCCTCTGTGTTTCCACTTTTCTATGACCTGGAGTCCTTCAAGCGAAGTGTGAAAAGGCATCTAGTCAAGCAGGCATAGTGATAGGGACTGATGTCGGAGATGTGTCTGATTACAGTTGCTAACATTAAAGGACCATGCGCGCTACTTACCATCAGGTGGACGCAAGGTCACATGTCGTGCTAGTATATATAAAAAATATATATGTATTTTTGGACTTCGCGCACTGCTAACCATCAGGTGGGCGCGGAGTAATATGTAGTGCTAAGTATAAAATAATTATTTTATTTGTCTACATTTTGCTACACTCCAAATCTCTGTCAAATTGTTTATTACGTACAAATAAATGACCTTTTGCATTTTTGCTTTTATTTACTATAAATTGTTTTAAAATATAATTTGCATGAATGAAATCCATGAATGAACTCAAGTATTCGCAGCGTGTAGGCAAATTCTTTAAACACGTGGGAATGGAGTTGTAACATGACCCAGTTTGCCACTTGATCTCATAAATTACATCTTTTCAATGCCGACATAATTCACAACCCATTGCCGTATAATTACCACTAGTCTAAAGTTTCTTTTACTTAAGAATACGACAAGACTGACACCAAAAAACATATACATACTTCATATAGCAGGTAACATAGCTCCAGTATCTCCAACACCGTCTTCTGGAGACAGAAGTTTGCAGAAGAATTGACATGGCTAAAAATGCTATAAGTCAGTTAAAAAAAATATAGAAGGATCAAAAAGAGATAGCCCGAAACCAGGCTCCATTTTTTTTTGCAGCGTGCCTCAACTAAATACAATTCAATAGTCATAATAATTAATTGTGTTTTTTTTTTAAATTTGATTACAACATCTGTTTTACCACAGCATTAAAATATAATTTAATTAAATAAATAAATAAATATTTCCAGACAGGTCACACAGCGCCATCTAATTTCCGTGGTAAGCTACGAGGCTTGTGTTACGGAAACTAGATGGTTGATAAACTGCATATTTTTTGTAAATATATACATATTATACATATAAGCACGAGACCGAGACATATTATACAATGTACAACTTGCCCCCGGTGGGAATCGAACCCACGACCTCCCGAGTTCACGGCAACGTTTGTTACCACTAGACCACGGAGGCGGTCATATGCATTAAAGACGGACAAACAGACATACAAAGCTCCTCTCATTTGTAATATTAGTTTGGATTACACTTATCTTTTAGATTAATTTGCTTTTAAGGTAATTTTACGATTATTTAATAATGTATATCGACTTTACCACACACAGCGACGGATGGGAAGAAAAATAAGATAATGGGAGATTTCTGGGAAACATCCGCTTTCTTATAAGATAAATTACTTTATTAGATTAAAAAGCAATTAATTTAATTGTTATAATTATTTAACCGCTTCTGTGGTCTGGTTACGCTTTTACATAAGACGTGGAGGCATTTGGTTTTATAATTCATTGGGCCCACAAAATTCGCCCCAAAAAAAATAAAATATATATATTTAACTGAACTGGTTTAGTTCGTGGATTTAGACTCGGAGCTACCGGGTTCGATTCCTGGTCGGGACACAAAAATATGTATTAATGTAAATAAATGCATTTAATTAATATTTAATTTATTTGTGATATTTCTCGAGTTTGGTACGCTGGAGACATTGACGAACTTGCAACTTGTCATGATTGGCCTATAGTAAAGTTGGCTAACTGTGAATCCGCTTATTTATAAGCGTGGTTTCTGAACACCCCGAAAGGGAAACGATCGTAATGATGATGATACTATATGGAACTCCAACAGCATTAACAGAAAATACAATATTATCAAATCTTACACAATACATAAGACCATGAATAGATTCACAACTTATACATAAACATATATGAATCAAAAAACTGACGAAACCAAGACAATAATTACACTAACATAAACAAAACAATTACATTTAATTCACAAATAGATAAGACGGAAGAAAATACGAGTATGTATTCATTCCTACCCATCAGCCACAGATACCGAAGCTACCCAATGGTGCTACTGCATTAAAAACAAAAATAATAAATAAAATTACTAGTAAATTGGACGCAGTTAAGCAAAAACATCCAATCCACAATTTTTTAGATATTAATTATGAATTTTAATCAGGTCCTTAGGATGATATCTTATATATTGATATTATATAAAAAACGAAGCATATAAAAATAAAATTTTTCACATATTCCTCCTCCTTAGTCGGTACCCCACTGTTGAGGATCGTGACTCCGTCGCAGTCCATCCACCAGCCGTTTCCAGTGGTTGCGGTCCTCGGCGCAGTGGATGGCTTGGTGTACTGGGATGTTTAGGTGGTCAGTCACCTGATACCATCGTTTGGGGCTTCTTTCTCTTGTTATTTTACTGTCTACTTTTCCCGTTACTAAGAGTTTTTCCAGATTGGTGGCACCTCTTCTAGCAATGTGGCTGAAATATTGTAGATTTCGGGTAAAGCAGACGGCAGAAAACCTCTGTCCCTTGGCAAGTGGTCCGATTGATTCTGAGCAAACGACGCCAGCACCACATCTCAAACGCATTAATTCTTGCCCTATCTGCAGCTTTCATAGTCCATGTCTCCGAACCGTACAAGAATTTGGAGAATAGGAGCGTTCTGACAATGTGGATTTTAGTCTTCCTGGATATATGTTGTTATCTCTCCATATTTTGTTGAGCTGGGTCATTGTTGTTTTAGACGTTCCAATTTTTCAACAAATGTTACCTTCGCAATCTCCCTTATTGCTGACAGTAGAGCTGAGGTAAAGGAAATCTTCCACGGTTTCATAGTAATCAAGGTCACTTGTACGCGTTATCCTGTAAGAGCTGTCTGAAAATGTATTAAATGTTGGACTAACCATCGATGTATAAATGGACTAATCTAAATTCCAATTTTAATGGCCTATTGCTTAAAATTTACTTAATGTGGATTGGATTCTTTTTGAGTAACTACGTCCAATTGGTTGAAGGACTGTAAATATTAATCTATACATTGTTTTGTCGACCTTCGGGTTGCACATAGGCCTGTAGTCTACCTTAATTCTGACTTGCCTGGTGAGTTACTGCTGTACCAGGTATTGTATTCTCATAGGTACTGATAAATAAATTTAAAAGGTTATTAATTGATCGTTGTGGTGCAGTTCTGTATATGTTTTATTTTGTAAATCTGATATAGCTGAGTTTTCTTTGCAGATTCCTTTCTCAGTCAGATTAAACATTAACAGGTCACTGGAATTTGCTAAGCTGCTGGTCTTCTGCTAACAGCTTACTTATTGGACCACTTTGCTGCTTAGTCTTCTACTAGCAGGAGTACAATCATTCAAAATAATTAAATTATGACGTTTCATAAATGCCTGTAATAGGTTTACGTGAATAAAGATATTTTGACTTTGCATTTAATTTTGACTTTCATTGTTAATTTATGAACTATCTAACAATACAACTTGACACAAGTAATGTATTAATAAAAATCTCTCGGGAAAAACCTAACGATGTAAAATAAAAACATTAATAAAAGCAATAATTCAACGCCAAGACGAAAAATGGCTTCGCTAAAACTACAGGGCGGAATCCCAAAAAGTAACCGCAAAAAAACTAAATGTTTTATCATTGTCAGATATACAAATGTGTATGGTTGGTTTATTTGTCGGCAAAAACTAAAGATGAATTTAAATAAAGTTATTTATTTTTAATTTTTTTTTTCATACATTACGGCCTCGGCCTTCCGAAACATATATTTGGAGAATTTGGCCTACACCCGCTACGTTGGCCAGACGGGTTAAGAATTTTTAAATACCTGCGATATTATTTCGTTAAATTAATTTAAAATGGAATTAATTTTAGTGATGAGCAGATTGATATTTATCGATAAAAATATTTAAATTTTGCTTGATTATTTTTAAATCATTTATTATAATTTTCGCGTTCTCGGTTTTTTTTTTGTATTGTCACATTACATTGTATTACTTATATTTATTTAAATCATTATTGTTATTTACAATACAATATGAATTGACATAAATATAAACATACATAAGAAGTTCAGGAACTCGTGAAACCTCAGTTTAGGTGTAGCTACACTGGAGCACTCCATGAGTACATACGCGACTGCTATGCATCCTCTGCACAGTGGGCTATCTGGATTGTTTAAATATTATAGATGTTTGTCAAGTCACAGTTTCGCATCATTTTGGCTCTGTTTAGGCTCAAAAGGCGATGTGTATGAGGTACAAGCGACAATAAACATCATATTTAAACCTTAGCAAAGAATTAAACAAACTTAGCTAAACAAGTCAACTGTTGGCTAAACTATGCAAATATTAGTACAAGTGAAATATTAATTGAACGCTGTGTGTGAAGGTTATTACAAGTACCGACTGCGCAATTCTTGAATCTAATAGAATTAACAAGTTGTTGGTTTTGAGTTCATCTATTTGTAAATTAATAAAGTATAAATTAAAATAAATGTACATACAAGAATTCTTGTCAAATTTCAAGCGACTCACATAGAACACTATTCTTGAAAAAAGAATCAGACTAGAGTAATAAAACCGTAAAGTGTTGTTTTAAGGTGATAAAAAAATCAAGCTAAAAATTTATTATATATATACGTTTTGACTCTACCACATTCGAGAATTGGCTTCTACCTCGCGTGGCGTAAATGGTCTAAATCAACAATGAATGGAATGTACTCGTGCAATGTCACTTTCATGGACAATTACTTAACTGTAAGTTAGAGCGAGTAAGATATAGTTGCTGCTATGTTTTACCTATTCAACATGTTCTTGTCTGTTGCCTTAACTTCTGTAAAATGTCAAAGTCAAGGAACAAATAAGTAGAGCTGTTTTATTTTATATTAATTAATGAGTAACTTAAATACTTAAGTTAAAATTCTCAGGTCTTTTGCAAAAGTCGCGTAGTTAACATATTATCATGTTTGCTGTGGTTCATGATCGCATGGCAACCTATGTTTTGATGTTGACAAATATTCCTCCTGAGTGCTAGTTAAGTTTTTTTTGCTTATTTCTATAATAATATTTTGCTCTATAAAAGACAGTATTTTTGTGACCCAGTTTAAATTAATCTATAGAAATAATAATAAAATCGCATTTACTAGTTTGTTGTTATCATCATTCATCATTACAGCCCCTAGAACACAGCGTCCTAGACCTCCACTGCTGAAGATGGGCCTTTCAGAACATATATCTGGAGAATTTGGCCTACACTCGCCACGCTGGCCAGACGGCTTGGCTAGGATATGATGTCAATTTATTGTGACAATTTATTAACGATTTCACAAGTTGGTATTAGTGAAATCGTGACCGACGGCTTAACGTGCTCTCCGAGGCACGGGAACGGTGGTGTTGTAAATCTATGGCAAATGTACGTAAGAAAAGTGTATTTCTCAGTGGTACATGCCGGGTCGGTTTGAACCGAACTTTGTAGGATTTAAGGAACGTGTTCTTACAACCGAGCCACAACCGCGCCTATTTAAGTATACGTATGTTAAATTAATAAAGAACATTTGTTACATAATTAACTTTAGGATTGATGGTTTAATTTGGATAGTTCGCTATTACATCGCTCTTTTAACCTTATTGAAGGTATTACCCCATCTTGAGACAGGCAGCGTTATTTATTGCTCGTTTTAGCTTCATATAAAGACTATTGAATCTAAGCTTATAAATTGTATCCACAGCCATTAAGAACTGTACTATTCTTTTAAAATAAAACTTTTTCATTAAATATATTTGAGCTTGCCACTAGTCATGATTGGTCTAAAGTAAAGTTGGCTAAATGTGAATCCGCTTTTTTATAAGCGTGGTTTGTGATCACCCCGGATGGAATAAAGTAAAGAATACTTTCCTGTTTTTTAACGTTTTATTTACACCGCTTCCCACAATGAATAGTCTCACCCGTTTTATTTAGTTTTAGTTTTTTTTTTTTTAATTAATTATACGAGTATATTGACGTCGAGTGTCGAAATAACCAAAATATTATTTGCGCTACTACGATAATTATAGTATGCTTACATTGACGAAAATAAGGAAGGGCATGCTCCGATGGTTCGGGCATGTTGAAAGGATGAATGAAGAGACATTGACGAACCAGATATATAATGCGAAAGTTGTGGGTAAAAGAGGCCCTGGCAGACCAAAACTCACATATTACGATCAAATAAATAAAACAATTGCTGAAGGTGCGTTGAGAATCAATCAAAACAAAAGGGCATGTCATGAAGAGGTTGATGAATGTCGGAGAAGCGAAAGAGGTATGTCGTGACTGTGACAAGTGGCGCTCAATTGTCTCTGCCTACTCCACAAGGGATTAGGCGTGAAGATATGTATGTATGTTTGTACTCACATTTGGTCATAAAATAAGATATGCTTGTAACAGCAGTGACGATTTCCCAGTCGTATACTCGTCCCTGGTCGACAAATGCCTAAATTAGACCAGTATTTGTATAATTAGGTTTGCGTCGACGAAACGCAGAACACTGACCCGATTGTGATTCAAGTAGGAAGCGTGAATTTTCGACAAAATGGGTCAGTGTAGTGATGCTGTAGTATCGATAAAAGAAACCACTATTAAAGCAACTACTTGTGTATACGATGTTTGGCTTTTAAACGAATTTGGAACACAACAGTGCATTGTAATTTATTTGAAATTAAATAGCTTTTTGTAAGTATTATTACCACGATGTTGTAATGTTTGGAGCTAAATCAGTTTCTTCGACTAAAAATTGGTCGTCAAGGGTTCTAGTAGCCGTAAAAAGTACTAAAACTAAATTAATAGTTAAACAGGTCTCGGGATTGAGATGCGACATGTAGACACATTAGCCCCATCTCACATCTAGGCGACCTAATCCAGCGTGTGGGAGTGTGGCAGTTTCTGCTGAGAAATACAAGCAGCGCAAATACGTTAATCTTGGTACAGGATACGATTTTGCGCCGTTTAGGGTCAAGACAATGTGACTATGGGGATCCTCAGACAAGCGCCTGGCCAAGGAGTTGTCCAAACGGCTGACGGAGAAATCTGGAGACAGACTGGTTAATATTTCTGCCAACGTATTGGCTTTGCTATACAGAGGGGAAATCCGGCCTCCTCGAGTTCGATTTCTGGTCGGGACACAATAATTATTTAAATAAATAAATTTGATTAATATTTAATTTATTTGTGATATTTGGTACGCTAGAGACATCGACGAGCTTGCCACTTGTCATGATTGGCCTATAGTAAAGTTGGCTAAATGTGAATCCGCTTCTATATAAGCGTGGTTTCTGACCACCCCGCAAGAAATATGGTCGTGATGATACTTTACTTTAGAAGTTTGAAAGCTATATTTTTTTAGATACATTTAGATATTTAGGTTAGTTTATATTTATTTGTATTTTTATTAAGTAAATAAATAAATAAGTAGTTTTAAATTATTAGTTTATTATTAAATTTTAGTTTTGTTCCTACGAATAACTATAATTAATAAAGTTAACTAACACATTGTTATACCCATTCTTGCTTCTTAGGATCCGCTTACCATCAGGTGGACTATCACATAGCATACTAGTATATAAAAAACTCAAAAGTAGTAAGTAGAAAAATGATAATAAACATCGATAATAATTTAGCACAACACTAATTTCAATTGCGTCAACTATACAGTTGTTTTAAATTGCGTCCGATGTTACATAGCTTTACCTTAATTTTTAAGCTATTGTTATCCAAACAATACAAGTAGCAGTAGGAAAATTATTAATTGAGGACATACAGTCATTTCCTTTTGTGACAACTTTAATGATAAAGCTGCTTGCTACAATAGATACTTTATTGTATTTTATATTTTTGTCTTTTTTTAAGATTATCTGTTTTAATGTTATTATTTTCGTGGTGCTATTGTTATTGATGGGGAGTTATTATTAAGTTAACGTAAAATTTTTCAATGAATAATATGCATAATTTTTATAACTTCTTTATTTTTAAGAAAGTTTCAAAAATATCTTTGATGAACAAGGAATTAACCTCATCTTAGCCCCACTAAAAATAAACAAATGTAACATCGCGCCAACCTGATAGTACGCGGGGCCCAATATTGAGGAGCAACTGCGCTAGCCACTAACGGCTGACATCAGTCCCTACCATTATTTCGGACTATCAAGATGCTTTTCCACACTTTGCTTGAAGGACTTCAGTCAGTCACTCTGTCAATGTGTGAAATCTGCAAAACGAAACAGATTTTTCCAAATAATACAATTCGCGCTAACCAAAGAGTTATCAGTGAAAAGGTAACAAAATACAGAACACTAAGTTATGTCCGTCGCTAAGCGTTTAGTGTTGTGCTAATGGGGACATGAATGTGATGGGCTAGAAGTGACGAAATCCACTCTCGACTCGACCTCGAACGTCCTACGTGAACAGTTAACTTATTGTTGAATAGAATTGCATCAATCTATCGATATGTTGATTTATCGATATGGTGTCACGTCATTGTTTTCTTGACATCATATTTTGTAAAGTTACTAGACTAAAGAATTGCATAGAGCGTATAAATTTTATATTATATTATTAAAATCGTTATTATATAAAAAAAAGTATGTATGTAATTGTTTTAATAATATTAAAAATAATCTACCTCTGTAGTCTAGCGGTTACGTCCATGGATTTAGACTCGAGGGTACCGGGTTCGATTCGTGGTCGGGACACAATATTATGTAGTAATTAATACAAATAAATTTAATCCATTTGTAATATTTAAATTTTAGTACGCTAGAGACATCGACGAGCTTGCCACTTGTCATGATTGGCTAAAGTTGGCTAAATTTAAATACGCTTCTTTATAAGCATGGTTTCTGATCACCTCGGAAGGGAAAAGGTCGTGATGATACTTATTTTTATTTAAAATAATCCTTACTTAATTATTTACATATTACATTAAGATGTATCTCTTAACAAAATTGTGATCTTAACTTAACATGTTACGAAATGTTACACCTTTAACACATTTACACCTGTAAATGTCAAGAAACATATTCTTGCATTGGCAAAAAAATAATTAACGTTTTTTTTTCATTAGATTTAAAGATGTTTTTTGTTTGAGAATTTCGTATTTGATTGTTAATAGTTAGCGTCTACCTATCACTAACTTTTTATCACGATAGATGGCGCATGATAGATGGTACCTAATATAACTGTCAGTTGCATAGAAAACTTGTATTTTTATTACGAAATTTATTATTTTCTGGATATTATGCCAAAGTGAGCAGCTTTTAAGTGTACAAATCAAGATTTCCAAGCGAAATCTAAGATATGGTGATCTCAAAATTGCCGTTCTATTAATTCAACCTTTTTTCTTGTTAAAGACGGTGTTCGCTTTCCTAATTCGTCTTTTATGTAGGTAACGTTAAGTTAAAATATATTTTTCTGTTTTTGAAATAAAAAAATACAAAAGCATTCTAAAAATGATGCGTCATAGGTGTAAATAAGGTACCATTGCCGCTAGCGACATCTACAAAAAGCTTTACACCCCATTAAAATATATTACAGGTACCTTGTAATAATTACAGGGCAACAACGAAATAGTTAGAAATTTAGTTTAAGAATGAACGTCTGTACCAACTACTATGCCGCCTTTTATCATGATCATCATTCCACTCTTCTAGCAGATATTCAGATTCCTTCACTGTGTCTGCAGCCCGCCAGTGGAACAAACTACCACTGGCCATTAGACGGGCACCATCTGTCAATGTTAAGTAACCACTAGATCGCTATTTAAAAAAATGGTCTATTCGCATTTCATTTCCCAACAAAATTTGTAAGTATATTATTATGTATGTATGTATGTATGTGTAGGTTTATGTATTAGTATTTAGTTTATTATATGTATATTTGTATGTATGTATATGAAGTTGTATGTATGTGGCTAGTTATTAAATAATACTTTTGAAGTAAAGTGTTTAAAGTTATCCCAATGGTTGGCTATGATAAAATGTCTTGCGGCATTAAAGCCCGCCTTTGTCTTTGTACAATAAAGTATTAAATAAATAAATAAATAAAATGTTTTTAAACAATTAGTCACCAACTTGTTTCTTGATAAGCAGGAGCACACTGCATCCAGTATACATTGAATATATGGCACGCAATATGTTTATTTGTATATATATATATATATCGTATCGGTCTGCCAGGGCCTCTTTCACCCACAACTTTCGCATTATATATCTGGTTCGTTTACTCTTACTTGTTGCTATTATTTTAGTCATAATATTCAAAAGCTAGTTTAGCATTAAAAATAATATAGGTAGCTTAAGTTATGTAGCCCACACACGATCCCTGAATACTAAAATTCCATTCTCAAAATTCCAACCCGAGTTCTTAGACATAACTAAGTTCTTACATATAAAAATGCAAATTTACTAAATGCCGTAAATTTTTTGCTATTTTTAGGTTTTTATTTGTAAAAATAATAATTATGATTTTTTAAAAAAGTGAATCATCACGACCCGTTTCCTTTCGGGGTGGTCAGATACCATGCTTCTTTATGTGTTCTTTTTATTATTTTATAGAATTTTCTAATATTTCTCGAGTTTGGTACGCTGGAGACAAGTTGGCTAAATGTGAATCCGCTTATATAAAGCGTGGTTTCTGACCACCTCGAAAGGAAAACGGTCGTGATGATACTAAAACTTTACTGTCTTTTAACTCTCATTTTTGCACCGTCTCATATTTCTATTTGATATCTCCTTTGTCCCCAAGGTCGACTGTCAGAGAATGCCTGACGGCATTAAATATAAATATAATAAATATTTCCAGACAGGTCACACAGCGCCATCTAATTTCCGTGGTAAGCTACGAGGCTTGTGTTACGGAAACTAGATGGTTGATAAACTACATATTATACATTTTTTTTTGTAAATATATACATATTATACATATAAACACCCAGACCGAGACAAATTATACAATGTACAACTTGCCCCCGGTGGGAATCGAACCCACGACCTCCCGAGTTCACGGCAACGTTTGTTACCACTAGACCACGGAGGCGGTCGAAGCTTCGCCTTTTGTCCATTGTGCAATAAAGTTTTTAAATAAATAAAGTAAAAAATAAAAGCTGACTCCAGTAGTCAATTGTAATAATATAGTGGTTAGCATGTACTCGTAAACGGACGCAAGCCATAAACGCTGCCATACAAAATACTTCTCATAAAAATAACCTTCAATAATTGCGAATAACTTTTTTACATTTCATTCACAAAGGTTGCCGTAAAATCGTTGATTCTTTCTGCTACTTCGCCTTGCTTGCATGCCACTGTTACTGGCCTATTCTAAATGTTCTCTATATTTATAAGTTTTTTTATGAAAAAATCCTCGGCGATATTGTTTTGATAGGATTATTTTGTTTGTGGCTGGCGTCATTTGCTTCTATTCTTGCACTTTGCATACCGCTCAACATCAGGTGCGGGCGATATCACATGTCGTGCTCAGTAGAAATAAATATATCGATTTTGATTATAAAGCACTTTATTGGCTCAACTAATAAAGTGACAAGTCTACTACCAACCACCAAACGTATGAAAATATTTTTTAAATAAATAATTGTTTCAGAACCTGTATTCTGTTACTTAAGTCGCAAATGTTATTAGTGGATTTCATTATTTACTTCAGAGATTGCGTCATAATTACAAAATTTTATTAAATTCTCAACTCTATAAGCGCTCGACCTTGCCAGCGGCTGTGCAAACATAAACTTTAATAGCGTAATATATATATATGTATATATATATTACGTTACCGATATAGCCTTCAAAATTAGTAAGCTGAAGTGGCAATGGGCTGGACATGTCTGTCGTAGAACCGATGAACGATGGAGTAGACGAGTTCTAGAGTGGAGACCACGTACGGGAAGACGCAGAGTGGGTCGACCCCCCGCTAGATGGACGGATTACCTGAGAAAGGTCGCTGGTGGGGCTTGGATGAGGGTGGCAGGACATCGTGTGAAGTGGCGAGCCTTGGGGGAGGCCTATATCCAGCAGTGGAGAGATACAGGCTGATGTTGATGATGATGATATATATATATATATAGTTAACGGAGTCTATTATATAACGTTTGCGAATAGGGCCGCTGGTGTTTAAGCCCAGTTTATCCCTTACGTTGTACAACATACTTTTGCCTGAAATAGTTTAAAGATGTGGCTTAAATCCTGATGTCAATATAAAAACGATTAAAGTGAACTTTTTAATTACAAAAGAACTATAACTCGTGCCAGAGGTCAGGCAAAGTCTTGAATTGCCAATTAGTACAAAAAAAAATATATCGTACATACTCGTAGGTTAATAATTAGTGGTAGCATAAGCATAAATACTATTATTATTATTATTAGGCACATCATTTGCTGAAATAACCAAAGTGATAAGATACCAATTGCGTGGCGTATATAAAAAAAAATATTAATATTGCTAGTTTTTTTTTCTTCTTTTTATTCGAAATCGAACTGTGTTCAAATCGATTTGATTTCTAGAATTGTCCTGCCGGTTCCAAAGCGTCTGAGAATAACCGCCATTATTCAATTATGTTTTATGATAGTGGCAACACTGGTTTTAAAATTGCAACTTGATTTATTGTTTTTCGGATTTAGACCGGAGTTAATTATGTTTATTCTGACGTAGGTTTACGTTTTGGCGATTTGACAGTCGCTGAACTAACCTACCTCTCGCAATAATAAGTTTACCGGTTGTGAAATCTTACGCCTAGATTTATGTACCCGGCCATAGAGCAATTAAGTTTTTAAATAATAAATATATTTTTTTCGCGCGCGGACATTTCAAATACAAGTTCTTAATTAATTACTTACTTTTCTGTGTATATTGTTCGTCAAAAATCGTGTTGTTTTGTTTAATAGTTAATATATTTAATAGTTTATTAGCTACAATGTGAATAATTATGGAAAACGATAAATTGGACTTTAAATATGGGGCACAAGTTGCAGTTTATTTCTTGCTGTTTCCAGCGACAGCGCTCACAGGAACTCCCATATTATACCCGACGTGTTTGGGCTATAATGCCGCGAGTAACTCCAAGAAAAGCATCAAATTCTGCAACATCCGGAATTTGATTATAATCTCATTAATTCATAAAAAAAGAAAGATATATTAAGTCAGACTTGGCTGTATGGGCTAGACTCTTTGCCTTCCCAATTACCTTAGTCATCATCCATCGGGAGAAATGAACACAAAATAAATATATGAGTAGGTATTTTGATTAGGAATAATTACAATTCCTCAGCCATGATCTAAATTAGGATTCTAAATTTAAGTGTAGGTTCTTTGTGAAGTGCTAAAGTCATGTGTGGTACATTTGTAACGCGTGGGTTTATTTTTATGACGTTTGCAGATGTTTGAGACGTGCTATATGGTTTTATGTTAAGTTAAATATAGAGTTCTATATCGGTTTTATAGACTTTATATACCCACACGCGATCTATATATGTATTGCTAATAAAAATATAGATACTAAATTTAGAGGATGGATTTTTGAGACGGTGTGGTAAGGATCAAATATTATCTGACAAATAGTGCAAGGAAAGTTCAGCTTCAGCAAATTAACAGATTAGAACAAGTGCAGTATCATCAACACAACCGTTTCCCTTTCGGGGTGGTCAGAAACCACGCTTATGAATAAGCGGATTCACATTTAGCCAACTATAGGCCAATCATGACAAGTGGCAAGCTCGTCGATGTCTCCAGCGTACCAAACTCGAGAAATATCACAAATAAATTAAATATTAAATAAATGTATTTTTATTTACATTAATAAATATTATTGTGTCCCGACCAGGAATCGAACCCGGTACCTCCAAGTCTAAATCTACGGACTTAACCGCTAGACCACGGAGGCAGTTAAAAAGTGCAGAATTAACATAAACTCAATTCGTCATTGAATTAAATAATTGAAATGTAATTATAATTATGTCGTACTTGTACCGGAGATATCGGGTTCGAGTCCTGGTCAATAATATTTATTAATTTAAATAAATAAATAAAAAAAAAGGTAGTTGGTAGAAAATGCATTTACGGCATGAACCTGCACTTGTTTTGGTTTTGTATTATAAATAATTTATTATTATTATAAATAAATTAGCCTCGCTATACAGAGGCTTTATTAGATCATTCTTAGGGCTGTAATAATAATAAATCGTTTTTTCATACAACATGTAAAATTCTCCAAAATCCATTCTGAATATAGATAATACTTAATAAAATACTAATCGAAAATATCACGAGACTTACATATCACGATCAAATAAATAAAACACTGACTGAAGGTGCATTAGAAAGTCTTCGTAACCAAATGGCATGTATGAAGAGGTTAATGAAGCGAAAGAGGTATGTTGTGATCGTATCAAATGACGCTTAATTGTCTCTGCCTACCCCGCAAGGGACCTGGCGTGAAGATATGTATGTACTAATCGTAAAATATAAAAAAAATCTGCTATATAAAAATAAAACTAAGTTAACAATAATGGGTTTGACGATTTATCCGTTTGTAGGTCACGATGAAACTGTAAACAATCAACTTAAGATCCCTCCTCACACTTCCAGCAGATATTCAGATTCTTTCAGTCTCCGCTGGTCGTGAGTGGATCAAACTTCCTCTGGTCATCAGACGGGCGCCGTCAATAAATATATTTAAAAATCTCCCTATTGCCCATTTCTTAAATAAACATAATAATACGACTTCCTGATATCTATCTCTGTCTCTTTTTATACGTTATGAATTGTTACATAAATATAGTTAATTGTATTTATTATTAATATATTTTTTACTGTTTTTGTGTAGTTGTATGTAAATTATTATTATGTATGTTTGAGTATTAGTTTTTTATTTCTAATGCAGCCGCAATCGTCTACCACACTCCCAAAGGTTAGCTAGTATAAAATTCCGAATTAAGTTCACCCTTGTACTCAAATGTCAAGTTTTTAAGTGCAATAAAGAATTTCATCATTATCATCATCAGGATGTGTCTCTCCAGTGCTGGATATAGGCCTCCCCCAAAGCTCGCCACTTCACACGATCTCCTACCAACCTCATCCAACCCCCACCAGCGACCTTCCTCAGGTCATCCGTCCATCTAGCGGGGGTTGACCCACTCTGCGTCGTCCTGTACGTGGTCTCCACTCTAGAACCCGTCTACTCCATCGTTCATCGGTTCTACAACAGACATGTCCAGCCCATTGCCACTTCATCTTACTAATTTTGAAGGCTATATCGGTAACTTTGGTTGTTCGACGGATTTCCTCGTTTCGGACTTAATCCATCACAGAAATACCGAGCATAGCCTCTCCATAGCCCGCTGAGCGACCTTAAATTAGTAAATAAATAAATAAAATGTTACACATGAGTTTTTATTATTTCATTGTTTTCGTCGCCTTTTGATAACAAACATCTTCCCAAACCATTGTCCTAAGACAACATAAGTAGGTTCCTACATATTACGTAAAGGGTTATTGTAAAAACAATGGATTTCACAACAGAACGGGACCAGATGCCGGGTCTGCCTACGGTTTGACATCACGTTCGAAAGAAAATAAAATTACGCCCAAGCTTTAATGTTCTCGTATAATGCATTAGATGGATATCGCAATAGGTAGGCATAGAATAAGGAGAATCTTAGTTATAGTGATTTTTTTTTTTAGTTTTTAGTTATATTATATTTATGGTAAAGCGCGGTGGTGGCTCGGTTGTAAGAACGCGTTCCTTAAATCCTACAAAGGTCGGTTCAAACCCCCCCGGCATGTACCAATGAGAAATACACTTTTTTTACGCACATTTGTCATAGATTAACAAAACCACCATTCCCGTGCCTCGGAGAGCACGTTAAGCCGTCGGTCCCGGTTCCACTAATACTAACTTGCGGAATTGTTAATAAATTGTCATAAAAAAATGACATCATATCCTCGCCAAGCCGTCTGGCCAGCGTGGCGAGTGTAGGCCAAATTCTCCAAGATATATGTTCTGGAAGGCCCATCTCCAGCAGTGGAGGTCTGGGACGCTGTGTTCCAGGGACTGTAATGATGATATTTTGGTATTAATATATCGCTAAAAACTAAATTATTACTACAAATATAAAAATAAATTAAAAATAAACTAAAACAATCAACCCACTTACAAAACTTAATTTAAATACACACATCAAAAGTGTCTAGGGATCAACATATATTTTTGCAATAACTTTTCTCCTGATTGATATTCATTAAAATTTTCTTTAAGGATTGATCAAATAAAATGTTTTCGTTTGTCTACAGTAACGATAAACAAAGTCACCTTTGCATTAGTAAAAAAAATTGCCATTTTCCTAATAAAGGGATTTTTGACATTTGAACCACTAACATTAAAGTTCGAAAAAACGACTGAAATAACAGTTTTTTTTTTAATTTTATTGGGTAACTTAAACAATTAATAATCCGTGTTTCTACCGCGAACACTAACAACACAAGAACATCGGTTTGGCATACTCAAAATGAGTTCATCCAAATCACGCTGTGGAATGGCCGCCCATGTTCGTTGCAACAACAAAAAAAGGTCTTCTTGCGACTGGATACCCTCCATATTCGGCAGAGCTCTTCTCTGAAGAATATCCCATGCATGCTCAATCGGGTTCAAGTCTGGCGACTGAGCAGGCCAGGGCAGGACATTGATGTTAGCTGCGGCGAGAGTCTGTCTTACAACTCTTGCGGTGTGCGGTCGTGCATTATCATGCATTAACTGAAATAAGGGACCGATATGCACTTGTAGAGGAACGATGACGTCTGATACAACCGTCTCAGCATAAATTTGAGCGTTGAGGTTGCCTCTGATCCAAATCAACTCAGTTCTTACGCCGATCGAAATACCCGCCCATACCATGATGGTTCCACCACTATAAGGATGGACTTCCTGGCAGGATTTTAAACGCTGTTGGCGTCCAGGGGTTCTCCAGTGTCGTATACGTCTTGTATCCGGCCTCATACCAAAAGGAGACTCATCAGAAAAGCACACGAAACGCCATTGTTCTTCTGTCCAATTTCTGTGTTCAAGAGCCCATTGATATCGAGTCCTACGATTGTGCATTGCTATAGGTGGTACCCGTAGCGGTCTTCGGGAATGAAGGTTCACTTCATGCAAGCGGTTTCTGACTGTTTGGTCGCTAATTAAGTTCCCTGAAGAGCGATGAAGGCTCACGGCTAACATCATGGCGGTTATTGTTGGAGTTCTTCAAGCTGTGATTTGAATGTATCGGTCTTGTCTCCGTGTGGTGCAGCGATACCGTCCTCCATGGCGCTCAGCCACGGTACCAGTGGTTCGGTAACGTGTCCAAAGTCGACTGATAACACTCTGACTTGTATTCAGAGCTAAAGCCACAGTACGTTGCCGGGAACCAGCTTCTATCATTCCCACGGCCCTGATCATTTCTTCCCTGCTTAAATGACGTCGCCGCTCCATAATAACGTTGGTTTTAATCAGTAGTAGGGAAACAGTAGCACTAATAATGTCTTCAATGCGTCTTATGTTTTTATAGGGAAAATATTGACAGCTGATTTTCATCTTTTACTCGAATTTGATTGACAGTTCCTGTTTTAAATTATGAAATGCACCAAAAAGGATCCATATAAATTTATAAAATCATAAATTTATTACAAAGCCACATCTCAATCACAAGAAATCCGCATAAACATGCTTGATCCCTAGACTTTTTTGATGTGTGTATATGTAAATACTTGTAGTATCTGCCCGGCATGGTAGCAAGAACGCTGACCGCATTTTCTCGCTGAATCGCTATGCTGATTCTCGGAGCGAGGAAAGAACCAGCCTTCTTGTCACCAGAGCAAACAATTAAACGAGGCAAGATGTTTAAAAAAATATTATAATAATTAATTAAAATAAACAAATATAAAATTTTATCTGCAGCTCCCGCTTTTAGCGCTGTTGTCTACACAAGTGGCATCCCACACTAAGGCCCGTACCTGCTCCCAGGGGATCAGCCTCATACCATCAGTTCTCTTGTCATTATCGCGTACTACTCCAGTATAGCTGGAACCTCAATGGTGGCAAGAGCTCGTTCTATAGTTTTATTAGTTCAATTACAACAAAATGACTTAAATAGGCAATTAACACAAAAACTTTTGAAAATATTCAGCAATACCTTAGTTGTTTGTGTCATCATCATCATCAGCCTGTATCTCTCGACTGCTGGATGTAGGCTCGCAATTTAACGCGATCTTTCGCTACCCTCATCCAACCCCCACCAGCGACCTTTATTAGGTCATCCGTCCATCTGGCAGGGGGTCGTCCCACTCCGCGTCTTCCCGTACGTGCTCTCCATCGCTTGCCCTGTCGTTCATCGGTTCTGCGGCAGATCTGTCCGGGCCACTGCCACTTCAGCCTGCTTATTTTAAAAGATATGTCAGTATCATTCGTTCTCTGACGAATATCAACGTTTCGAATTGTATCCATTAGAGAAATACCAACTATAGCTCGCTGTGCATCCTTGAATTTTAGACCAAACCCACTGTCAGTGTCCACATCTCTGCTCCGTACGACATTACGCCATTGTGGTCGACAAAAAAAACACACACATGGCATATGTGATGCTCAGACAGATGATGTTATATAGCTTAAGATTTAAGGAGCAAATTTTATATAGTACACACAGACTTGAAGTTTAAAAATATTGGATGTGCGAGAGAGAGCTTACAGCAACTATAATCTTAGTGACATCCTCATAATTGTTTCGTTATAGCTTGTAATATGACAATGCCTCATTACAGCAGCTATGATCCTTAGTGTATTCATTTTATAATTGTGTATGTCGTAGTTTGTAATATGACAATGCCTATTTACAGCAGATATAATTTTAAGATTAATAATTATGTATATTTGGGTTGTAATGTGCTGCTTCAAATACAAGCTATTTCCCAAAAAAATAAGCTTTTCGTTATATTAATATTTTTTTTGACATGTAAAAGCGTAGAATACATTATATTTATTGTCCTATGCCTACTTACAGATTTAAAGCCTTTTTATCAAGCGTATTGTGAAAAAGCTTCTTGCAAGGCCGGCATAATGTTAGGGACCAATGTCGGTCGTTTGTGGCTGGCGTCAGTTGCTCCTATTCTTGAACTTTGCTTATTACTTACCACCAGGTGTGCGCGATGTCATATGGCGTGCTCCGTATGTGGCGGCTGATGGTCAGGTAAATGAAAGACTTCTGCAGCTCACCGGTCTATTGCCAAAGACCTAACTGCCTAGACATGGGCTAAGAAATTTATGTTTAAAAATTGGAATGAGTGGCGCGACCTCTATCTTGAAGGCCGTAGGCTGCACTGTCAGCTGTCCACCATTGTATAGCTGCCCCGGACCCCGCGCCCCGCGGTTACATATCGCTCAGGCCGCAACACCGTATACCGCGTGTAATTTATTAGCAAATAGTTTTATATTATAATCTGGAATAAAAATAAAGAGCTACGTAGTTTTTATTTTAATTATTCAGTTATAAAATCTTAAGTTACGATGCAGAGAAGTTTTCCTAAAAATATCGCTACACATGCAGAGCTTAATCAATTTACTTAACGCTGACTTATGTCATTGTTTCTCTTTCTATTTCGTCTCTAGGCTGTGAGCGAGATCAATTATTACTCGTAATATCACTTGTTTTTAGAATAATATTTTTTATCTTTAACAAAAATACTTTTTCTATTTCAAAAAGAGATTCTACCAATGACACTCGAATCCTAAAAAAAAAACAATACACGTGAAATAAAACAAAAAAAAATACATTTATTAAACACTCCTATCATAAAAAACAAACGTTATACGTGATTGTTTATTATACATGGCTGATATAGTGTACACATGCTTTGAGTTTTAGCAATAAATAAATAAATAATAACTAAATATTTCCAGACAGGTCACACAGCGCCATCTAATTTCCGTGGTAATCTACGAGGCTTGTGTTACGGAAACTAGTTGGTTGATAAACTACATATTATACTTTTTTTTTTGTAAATATATACATATTATACATATAAACACCCAGACCGAGACAAATTATACAATGCACAACTTGCCCCCGGTTGGAATCGAACCCACGACCTCCCGAGTTCGCGGCAACGTTTGTTACCACTAGACCACGGAGGCGGTCAAAGTACACTATATGCATTATTTTTAAAAACTGTAATGCTAAAATTTGTTTTGTTGCCTACTTAGTAAATAAATAAATCACAAAGAGTCATTCAGTCACAAGGTGTAAAGTATTTAAAAACCAAATACTCATTTAAACGATTCGGCACGGTGAAATCAAATAACAAGGAACAACGAACATCATACTTGTATAATACGTACAACCTGTGAATATAAATATGTTTGAACTCAAATCCTAAACAAAAACTATAATACAACTGATTGACTTAAATATAAGGATAAGACATTCCACAAAGATGAGTGAAAAAAAGCTCCAAAATTTTATTCCTATCCAAAAAGATCAAACATATGATAGATCGGGAATTAGTTGTTATTTTTATATAAAATTTTATACGACGTAATATACAAAATTAAATAAAAATAATAGATTAACTTAATCAAAAAACATATCATCATCATCATCATCATCAGCCTGTATCTCTCCACTGCTGGATGTAGGCCTCCCCTAAGGCTCGCCACTTAACGCGATCTTTCGCTACCCTCATCCAACCCCCACCAGCGACCTTCTTTAGGTCATCTGTCCATCTGGCGGGGGGTCGTCCCACTCTGCGTCTTCCCGTACGTGGTCTCCACTCTAGAACCCGTTTGCCCCATCGATCGTCGGTTCTGCGGCAGATGTGTCCGGCCCATTGCCACTTCAGCTTGCTAATTTTAAAAGCTATGTCAGTAACTTTCGTTCTCTGACGAATATCAACATATATACAAAAACATATCTATAAAATCTAATTTAAATATAAATCGTGTCCGCACGGCATGGTGGCAAGAACGCTGGCCGCATTTCGTCGCTGAATCGCTATACTATTTTTTTTCATCAAAACTGTTTGCTCTATTTGCCATGTCCATAGTTACTAAACCTAACGCAACTACTTTAAGACGTCAATATAAATTCAGTTCCAGGACTCGACGACTCGGCGACAGTTGTCGGTTAAAGTGACAAAAGAGTCGCATCGGAATGTCTATGTGACTTGAATGTTAAATTAACAATTTAGAATTAGAAGTCTCGTTTGGTCCTTATTTTGTGACCCTTTATTTTATGACACACACGGCCATTTTGCACCCTTTATGCTGTGACCTCTAACAGGTTGGAAAAGCGAACCGTACCCTGTTGGAAAGTATTCTAAATATTTAAAGATAGCAAATTTAAGTAATAAAAACAAGTTTAATCTAATTGATGTATATTGTTCTTTTTTATTTATATTATTAGGTATTTATTTACATTTATATACCTACATAGATTTTATTCTTTCATCTCTATCGAAACAAAAATGAATAGGTATTAATTAATCGTTGTGGTGTAGTTCTGTATATGTTTTATTTTCTAAATCGAATATAGCTGAGTTTTCCTTGCAGATTCCTTTCTCAGTCAGATTAAACATTAACAGGTCACTGGAATCTGCTAAGCTGCTGGTCTTCTGCTAACAGCTTACTCATTGGACCACTTTGCTGCTTAGTGTTCCACTAGCAGAAGTAGAATCATTCAAAATAATTAATGACGTTTCATGCATGTAATTGGTTTACGTGAATAAAGATATTTTGACTTGACTTTGACTTAACATAAATCAATAACGAATACGATTAACAATAACAAATAATAAAAGTTCATAAAAAGACTAAAAAACATGTACGTAACTGTACTTTTTAGGGACGGAGCGTTAGAACCAATAATCGGTCACTGCTCAATTTTTGGCCAGCGCGAGCGTTCTTTTAATCTGCCTGTATCTATACTTGTATTTCAAAATTAATATTACCAATATTAATCCTATTAGTAAACGATTACGGAGTATTTTTTTATTATACTTAACGATTCATTTTTATAAGTTTTACTGTTAGTAACATAATTTGTATATTTAATTTAAAAACAAAATACGTGTGGCACTCGGGGACTGTCGCGGTTAAGCTATTGTATAGCATTTTTTATCAACTTATGCAATTATAATTATTTATTTATTTTATTTATGCAGATTTTTTTTTCTTTAATATTAATTCAAGTTTTTACATACACGTTAAGGTTCAACTAGTCGCGGGCTCGAACTCACTCGTGGACGCGGCCAAAAAGCACGTTGTCTCACCTGGCATTGTGTCCAAAGAAGATATAATCAGTTATGAGCAGTTAGCAGCTAGTCTACACGCAAATGTTTAGTCGCAGGCACACAAACACCGTGCCGAAGTCTGCCGAACTGAAACGACGTTAGACGATGCACGGCTTTCAACGCCGCACCGCTTTGCCGGTCGGAGTGGTGTTAGGTTTAATTTCGTTACGGAATTTCTTGATTCGGGCGCCGCGCTCAAAGCCCGCGATAAAAGCTATGTAATAGCTTAAAAAATATAAAAATCTGTTTTCCGCAAGTGATTGTGTTTTTGCATTCAATAGCTCAATTAAATAAAGTAACACATTTGTCACAGCCCTTAAAGAAGTTAAATCTATCAGAATATACATTTTTAATATATATTATTTTTAGGGTCACAAGTTTTGACTCACACGGGTATTTGCGCTGACAAACATTCTGCGCTTTGCGTTTGGCTTACGGTTGCCTATCCATAAAAAATACATAAATTTTGTCGTAAAATTTCATTCATTTCCTTGTCTTTATTGCAAATGTGTGATTACAATATCAATTTTTAGTTTTGGTGTCAAGAGGTAATCAATTTAGCATTTAAGAAATTGGGTCAAAAATAAATAGTAGGTCAAACTAATGTTATTTTTACTGTTTATTACTGTGTAATTAAGTAATGGTTATAATTTGGAAAATAAAATACATTGTAAACTCTTTATATCGATACTAAAGGGACTGTGAATTTTATGGGGTTATAGAGAGTTGTCGTTAAATGGAGAGAATAAAAATCAGAACTGGAAGACAAGCTAAACCAACCAAAGCCAATTGATTTCGACGCTTTAGGGAGTTTGTCGTTAAATCGAGTGACGTTACATGGAGTTTACACTGTATGTAGTTTTTGTTGAAATAAGGTTCTTAGTAATCCTCAAGTATCCGTCGTAAAAAAGATCGCCAGTGTCATTCTGACAATCGGATCTTGTTGATTTCCAAAAGTCAATATCTCAGGATGTATATTTATTTTAATATAATTTTATTTACATTTTTACGAGTTATTTTGATGTCGAGAAGCCCCCATCCCCAATAGGTTATGGGCCGATGCTATTCTGCATAATATTTCATGATTTCTGTGATTAACTAATCATGGTGGTGCGGTGGTGGTTAGTTGTCAGAACGTTGTCCTCTAATCCAAAGGTCACATGTTCAAATCTGGACACGTACCTATGAGAAATATGTAGATTTGTCATAGATTTATAACATCAATTTTTAGTTTTGGTGTCAAGAGGTAATCAATTTAGCATTTAAGAATTTGGGTCAAAAATAAATAGTAGTTCATAAACTTTTTTTTTGATAAGACTAATGTTATTTTTACTCTATATTACTGTATTATAATTAAGTATTGATTAGTTTGGAAAATTAAATACAGTGTAAACTCTATATAACGACACTGGAGGGACTCGGACGACTGTGCATTTTATGGGGTTATAGAAATTTGGCGTTAAATGGAGAGAAGAAAAAACAGAATTGGAAGACAAACTAAACCAACCAAAGCCAATTGATTTCGACGCTTTAGGGAGTTTGTCGTTAAATAGAGTGACGTTACATGGAGTTTACACTGTATGTAGTTTTCATTTTACTTAAGTCCTTTAGTACTAGAGCTGTCATGATGAAGTATCATTACGACCGTTTCCCTTCCGGGGTGGTCGGAAACCACGCTTCTTTATGTTTTTATTTTATAGAATCCGATTCACAATCAGCCAACTTTACTATAGGCCAATCATGGCAAGTGGCAAGCTCCTCGATCTCTCTAGCGTACGAAACTCGAGATATATCACAAATAAATTATTCCCGACCAGAAATCGAACCCGGCACCTCCAAGTCTAAATCCATGGACTTAACGGGGAGTTATTCTTATTAGAATAATCTAAAGATTTAAATAGGTGGTAGGCGGACTGATGTTGCCGAAGCGGGAGGTATCCACCGTTCATGCCGATAAGCCCAGTAAAGTGTCGTGATATTATATTACATATAGTATATTATAAATGAAAACAAGTTAAAGGACATGATTTATCTTGTATGGAGATTTGAGCTTAATTTGGGCTCACAGATATATAGAGTCTATAATATATATCCGTGAGCCCAAATTAAGCTCAAAAATCCATACAAGATAAATTATGTCCTTTAACTAGTTTTAATTTATATTTAATTTTATGTATTGTTGTAATTCAATTACACTTTATTGTACTTATTCTAAATAAATATGAATTTTCAAGCTCTGACAACCCTACAGTTTTATTACGATCCAGTGCTTCGACTTGTTTACGTTGTGAATGATTTCTGAGTCATTTCCTAGCAAGTTCTTTGTTAGGCATGGTCAGGAGTTTACTGTGACATGAACAACGAACTTTTACATATCTAGATACCTGCTACCTTGTTTTTTAGCCGCAAACGTTATATAAAGGTGGGTTTAAACCAAACGAACAAATTCTTATTCGATCAACTCTTTATCAAATTCATCATCATCACAGCCCTTACAATACTGACTTCTAGACCTCTTCTGTTGGAGATGGGCATTCCAGAACATATATCTGGAGAATTTGGCCTACACTCGCCACGCCAGACGTGTTGGCAAGGATAGTTAGAGGTTAGAAGAGGCGTAGATATTTATTGATACTCTAATACTTAGAAATAAAAAATGACAACGTAAATTTGACGATTTAGCCAAACCCTCAATAAGTCTGCCCTAGATAATACACATAGGTACACAACAATAGATGAATGTCAAACGTGCTCCATGTACACGTATGAAAATGTTGCACAGGACACTGAAAAATAGATACAATATTAATGATTATTTGGTTGTATTTTTTTATTATTTAATAATAATAATAAAAGTGATTAACTAATCATGGCGGTGCGGTTGTGGTTAGTTGTCAGAACGTTGTCCTCTAATCCAAAGGTCACATGTTTAAATCTGTACACGTACCTATGAGAAATATGTAGATTTGTCATAGATTTATAACGCTATATGATCTTGGATCGAGCAGTCATGGCAAGATGCAATCATGCCCAAGATGCGTTGGAAAAAAGAAGCGACATTCTTGCGAATAATCGCTGGAAACATTCCAGACGCGCTGAAGAAGCGTGGAAGCCGCAGCAGCATCCTGAACACGCTGTTATAATGCGGCTACCTGATGTATCTCATCCACAGACTGCTTGAGTACAAACTTTGGTAATATACCTTAAACAGAGGTATTTTGACATCCGTCGAGAAACAATCGTATCTGGGTGCGAGCATTTTCCCTCTGACCTCCAGCGCCCGTATCATCGGACATGTCGTCCGTAATGTGCCCCAGATATTTAAAATTCGTATCACTCGCAGAGGCGCACCAAATGATTATGAATCTCAGAATTTGCGCTATTTTCTCTAAAAATATTAATTACCCTGTACTACTCGAACAACATTACGCGCTGTAACTGAAGGTTGCGACCCGCAGACATCCATTTTTCTCCAATAACTGTGACATCGAGGTCGCATACAGTAACACGACACCTTTTACAGGCACTTTATTTACAAATGACATGCAAAAAGCTACTTTGGCGCCTTAGTACAACCGACGCGTATCTACATAATATACTCGTACCTTGTGCAGATGCCCGATAGAGTCTTCGTCGGGTATAGTTTGTACACTGCTTTCCTAACGTTTCAACTCCAAAATATACCCGAATCGGGGCTCCATCATCAAGTATATTAAGTATCCTGTCATTACTTTACAATTCCTAAGCATACCTGAGTTGGGGGTGTGGTTATAATCGGGTATTTTCAGAATTTAACATGCCCTTATTATTTTCTTGCAAAATATACATCATGATGATGGTTAGGTATAATTTGTACGTGCTGTCATTACTTTACACCTCCTAAGCATACCTTAGTTGGGGGTGTGGTTATAATCGGATATGTTTTGAATTTAACATGCCTTTATTCAACATCATGTACAACAATGTTAATAAGTGTATATATGTATATTTTTGTGTATGTATAAAAGTATATTATGTAAGTATATATAATTATGTTGTTGAATTTATTCTACTATTAATATTTCCTTCACCTATAAATGTTCTAATTTGTCCCCAAGGTTTGGCTGTCAGAAAATGTCTACGGGCATTAAATCCGCCTTTGTACTTTGTGCAATAAAGTTTTTAAATAAATAAATAAACATAAATGAAATGTATATTATATTTCTCAAAAGTATACACAGCCATAAATAATAAATAAAAATGTTAAATTGTGTGAGCGAGAGGGATGTTGTATAGTGTTGCGGTTTCGTGCGGTTTCTATTCACTCCCTAAGAGTGTACGGTCGAGATGATGCGAGTACTTACAAAATTATATTTTCTAAGAATCATTCATACAAGTTTACAAATAATATTGTATGGAGCGGATGTTTCAGATGTCTGGAAAGCCTAGAAATAGCACAAACATATTCACTCGTATATAACATTTCATACCATTTTAGATGAAGTCCTATTCTTGATTGAAAAAATATTGATGACAACTATGACGATAAAGATTGATGATGAAACTCTAGAACAAGTAAATGAAATTATACTCGTATTTATGGACAGAGTTTTCACTGCGGATGGGAAGTATAATAATGATATTGAAAGAAGAGCAAACGCGGGAAATAGTGTTAACGGTGCCCTGGGGTCACTGATCGCCGGTCTGACTCTCAGTGACAAAGCTCGACTTGCCATACACAATGGCATGCTGGTACCAACACTTATTTATAGAAGCAAGACGTGTATATATCAGAATACGCAAGAGAGTAGAGTTAATGCAGTAGAAATAAGGTCTATGCGTCGCATATGCGGCGTAACATTGACGGACCGCATACATAATGACGAACTACGCAAAAGAAGTATAAAAGAAAGCATAGGGGCAAAAAAATGGCATGCTTCGATAGTTCGGGCATGTTGAAAGGATAAGCGAAGAGAGATTGACGAAAAAGATATATAATGCGAAAGTTGTAGGAAAGACAAGACAAATGGCGCTTAATTGTCTATGCCTACCTCGCAAGGGATTTGGCTTGAAGACATGCATGCTATAGTAATAATAAATGCTTCCTGTTGTAAAGTTTTCAAAATATTAATTATATTTAGACGCTGAATTTAAATATTCAATAGGTTACTATTGGTCGTCAGAAACCACACACTTTATTCGTCCAACATGAAAAGAAGCAAGTTCGTCTATGAGATATCTCATAAATAAAATTAATAGTTTTGTATTCTTCACCAGGAATCGAACCCATGTAAAGGTTATACAATTATTTTAAGCCACCAATAAAACTTTAACTCCAAGTTTGCAGGTTTCAAACCCGGAATGTCATCATCATCAGCCTGTATCTCTCCACTGCTGGATGTAGGCCTCCCCCAAGGCTCACCACTTAAATCGATTTTTCGCTACCCTCATCCAACCCCCACCAGCGACCTTCTTTAGGTCAACTGTCCATCTAACGGAGGTTCGTCCCACTCTGCGTCTTCCTGTACGTGGTGTCCACTCTGGAACCCGTTTGCCCCATCGTTCGTCGGTTCTCCGGCAAATGTGTCAAACTTTCGTTCTCTGACGAATATCAATGATTCGAATTCAATCCATAAGAGATAAACCAAGCATAGCACTGTCCGGAATGTACGTGATGGGAAAAACATTTTTATTATGTACACTTATCATAGATTTACAACTTGTCTTGGAGAGCATTTAGTTTTGTGTTCTTAAGCTGGAATCGAACCAAGGTAAAGGTTATAGGATTATTTTACGCTACTAATAAAACTGTAAAGGTTGCAGGTTTCAATTCCGCAATGTACCTACCAATAAGCAATACACTTTTCTTATGTACATTTGTCATAGATTTAATACCCTTCCCGTGTCTCGGAGTTTCTAAGCTGTCAGTCTCAGCATATAATAATACAACTTGTAGAATTATCAGGAAATTAAAAAAACATATATTTTGGTCTAGCGGTTAAGTCCGTGAGATTAGACGTAGACTCGTAGAGGTACCGGGTTATATTCCTAGTCGGGTCACAATAATTTATTTGTGATATTTCTTGAGTTTGGTACGCTAGAGATATCGACGAGATTGCGACTTGTTATAAGGCCTATAGTAAAGTTGGCTAAATGTGAATCCGCTTGTTTTATGTGTGGTTTCTGACCACTCCGGGAGCGATACGGTCGTGATGATACTTTACTATTTAAATACGAGTAAGTACAGAAATATGTTTGTAGAAGAATTGGTGTGCGTCTTGATGATAGCACGCCACCCGTTCCTGTCTTCGGCGGCAGGCACAGCATCATGGACGCTAGTGTTGGTGGTGAAGCGAATTTGGGCGGACAAGCGAACCGGGCTTCGGCCTCTCAGTCTCCTTGCCAGCAACAAAAAGATTTTCCACGTTATCTCCTCCTATTCTGGCAATGTGTCCGAAGTACTGGAGTATCCGACGAATTTAAATTTTAATTATGGTGGATAGTCTAGTCGATATATTTATATGTTTTAAAATTGACACGTTTAGCAGTGGATGACAGATAAAAATATGTTTGTATTCTAGGAGCTATGATCATCATCATTCATCATCCACTGCTGGAGATGGGCCTTCCAGAACATATTTCTGGAGAATTTATCATTCACTCGCCATGCTGTCTAGACGAGTTGGCGTCTCAAGGGTGTGATGTTAATTTGAATGACATTTTTTTAACGATTTCATAAGTTTGTATTAGTGGAACCGGGACCGACGACTTAACCCTTCGAGTCACGGGAACGGCGGTGTTGTGCTATGACAAATGTAAGTAAGAATAACCGAGCCACCACAGCTTGCAGAAATTGCAGTTTTTTACTTCGTTTATTAGTTAGTAGGTAATTCACACTTAGAATTTCGAAGTCAAATGATCCGCGTCGAAAGTGCATTGTACGGCATTGAGCAATAGGCGAAACAGTTCAAGTACGCGCGGCGACGTCAAAAGAAAAACATGCCGACAAGTAACCGTTATTTTAAATTGCGTAACGTTTCTTTTTCGCTACAATTGTAAACGATTCTTTGTCCAGAATTGGGTCATCGGTTAATGAACAACAATGATGTTGTAATTACGTAGATGTGACGTTTTATTTATATTATACTAGTGAGTATAAAGGTTTCTCCTTAACCCGTCTGGACAGTGTGGAGAGTTTTGGCTGAATACTGAATAATAGAGGTTTAAGACTCTGTGTTTTAGGGGATGTGATGATAATGACGAAAGTATTGTAAAAACTACTATGGCAAGATTCTCACGAAACGCTTGCAAGAGAAGACTGAAGGTCTTTTATGGGAGGCACAAGGAGGCTTTAGACCTGGAAGAGGATGCACTGACCAAGTCTTTTCGCTCCGCAATATCACAGAGAAGGTTTTGGCCTTAAACCAGAAGGTTTTCTGTGCTTTTGTGGATTTGGAAAAGGCTTTTGATAGAGTTGTAAGAAATAAGCTTTGGGACATATTGCCGGAGTATGGAGTGAATGACAAACTGCTACAAGCTATACAGTCCCTGTACAAGGGCTGTAAAGCTTGTGTGCGGGTGGAGGGGGGTATGTCGCCTTGCTTTGAATCCCAAATGGACGTCAAACAGGGTTGTGTGCTTTCTCCTAGATTATTCACTCTATATCTCGACAAATGCCTAAAAAGAGTGAGAGAGAGTGACTGTGGGATAAAGATGAGTGATCTAGTGGTGAACTGCCTGCTTTATGCAGATGATGCTGTTCTTTTGGCATCGTCCGAACAACAACTGCAATCACTAGTCACAAGAATGAAGGAGGGATGTGCAGAAAAAGGACTCCGTTTGAATGCGAGAAAAACCAAGGTACTAGTGTTTGAAAGAAGAAGGATGACAACCGTGACGATAAAGATTGATGATGAAACTCTAGAACAAGTAAATGAAATTATATATCTGGGCAGTGTTTTCACTGCGGATGGGAAGTACGATAGGGACGTTGAAAGAAGAGTGAACGCGGGAAATAGTGTTAACGGTGCCCTGGGGTCACTGATCGGCAGTCGAAATGTCAGTGACAAAGCTCGGCTCGCCATACACAATGCCATGTTGGTACCAACACTGATGTATGGAAGCGAAACGTGGATATGTCAGAATACGCATGAGAGTAGGGTTAATGCAGTAGAAATGCGGTCGTTGCGGCGGATATGTGGCGTCACTTTGGCGGACCGCATACGTAACGTCGAAATACGGAAAAGGGTTGGTATGAAGGAAAGCATAGGGTCAAAAATAAGGAAAAGCATGCTACGATGGTTCGGGCATGTTGAAAGGATGAGCGATGAAAGATTGACGAGCCAGATATATAATGCGAAAGTTGTGGGTAAAAGAGGCCCTGGCAGACCGAGACTCACATATCACGATCAAATAAATAAAACACTGACTGAAGGTGCATTAAAAAGTCTTCGTAACCAAAGGGCATGTATGAAGAGGTTAATGAATGTCGACGAAGCGAAAGAGGTATGTCGTGATCGTGTCAAATGGCGCTCAATTGTCTCTGCCTACCCCGCAAGGGATCTGGCGTGAAGATATGTATGTATTGTAAAAACTGAAGTTATTGCACTTAAATAATAAATATAAAATAAATTAACTTAAAACCTACTTATTTTCACTGCCTCCGTGGTCTAATGGTTAAGTCCGTGGATTTATACTCGGAGGTACCGGGTTCGATTCCTGGTCGGAACACAATAATATTTATTAATTTAAATAAAAAAAATATTTAATATTTTATTCATTTGTGAGCATTCTTTAGTTTGGTACGCTAGAGACATCGACGAGCTTGCCACTTGTCATGATTGGCCTATAGTAAAGTTGGCTAAATGTGAATCCGCTCCTTTATAAGCGTGGTTTCTGACTTTTAAAAATAAATAAATATTGAAAATTTAAAAATAAATTAGTAGATATAACAAAATTAAGCTAAACAAGAATTAAAAATAGGAACACCGATTAGCTGCGCGAGAAATCCCCTCTTGTCACACAACTTTATTCTTATACTTGATGATGATTGATTTATCTATGGGCCATCTGTTGCCTGAAAATAAACGAATTATTATTATTATTATTATATTTTTAATTTTGCCATCTAGCAACATATACTCCCCCTATAATCCCATATAAGTTACCATTCGTTCATCTTTAAATTATAATTATTAAGTATTTAGATTATATAATGTTGTGCCTAACATCTGACCGCCTCCGTGGTCTAGTGGTAACAAAAGTTGCCGTGAACTCGGGAGGTCGTGGGTTCGATTCCCACCGGGGGCAAGTTGTACATTGTATAATTTGTCTCGGTCTGGGTGTTTATATGTATAATATGTATATATTTACAAAAAAAAAAGTATAATATGTAGTTTATCAACCATCTAGTTTCCGTAACACAAGCCTAGTAGCTTACCACTGAAACTAGATGGCGCTGTGTGAGCTGTCTGGAAATATTTATTTATTATTTATTTATTATTATTTATACTTAAATATGGATTATTGCCTGTTTACGGTTCAACCATTATTATCGCTTTGGTTAGTACAAATGCTTTAATAATTGTATTGATTTTATTAGTTCTGACTGTATCCAAGTTGTTTCAAGCGAACCAAAGGAAATAAACTATTTTGATTTGATTTTGATTCCATGTTCACGGTTTCTGTATTTGCGGCATATTTACGGAACATACTTGTATACCCCGCAAATAAAGAGCTTAACTGTAGTTTTTTTATTTTTATACTAGCACGACTTGTGACCTTGCGCCTATCTGATGGTAAGTAGCGCGCGAATTCCATGAATGTTAGCAACTGGAATCAGGTACTCATGACTGTCGGCTTGACTGGGCATGACGGCACAAACTGTGGATTTGCCCGCCCCGGCAGACTGGGGAAATTACTACTATCAGTGCACCTACCACCTATTTATTGTTCTCGTTGAAAGTATTTACAATGATGTTGATATTTATATAAAAATAAAACTGCTTAACTGTAAAATAAGACTCACTGTAAGATGCAGTATCCATAGTTATATGTAATATCTTTGGCCACTACGATCAAACTCTATAACTAATCTTTAAATAGGACAAAGAACACCAGTATTTGAATTCGGAACAGCTTTTATCTGTTGTTTGGAATAGACGCTCATTGTTGAAGCCCTTAAAGGTTTGTTTGTGATGTGTCTTTAGAATTATTTAGTTTTATCTTTATTTGATACTAGCTTTTTGACCTGGGCCCCGATTATCGCTCGATTTGCGCGATATAAACTGACAGTTTTCTATGGAGATCTTTCGCTTTTCATTCGAATATTATGAACTGACACGCAAGTCAAAAATGCCAGAATTAGGTCCCTGGCGTTGAACGAAAAAACCTTTAGGTCAATGGCGTATAGTCAGCATTTTCAGGGGCAGATGCCTTCGCTTCAGGTGTTATTTGATGTTTAGATAATAATAAAACAAGATGCCTTGGTGGTCTAGCGGTCAAGTCCGTGAATTTAGACTCGGAGGTACCGGGTTTGATTCCTGGTCGGGACACAGGAATATTTTTATTTTATTTATTCATAATAATATTTATTAATATCAATAAATACATTTATTTCATATTTAATTTATTTTTAAATATATGTAATTTGCGGTTTTCCCGCGCTGCAATGTGAACTCCCATATACCCGACGTGTTTGGGCGATATTGATGCCATGAATTATTACTCCATCAAAAGCATAAAATTTTGCAACACACACACACACAATCCCTAACAACACTGTTATGATTAAATATTATGAATTAATTACGTATTTAGTGACTGATGTATTAACTATTACTGTACTTTAAAGAAACATAAAAAATATAAGAGAAATGAAGACATAGATAGACAGTAAAGTCACTGAAACTCAGATGTGTATAGAGCTAGATTGGGAATGAAGTAATGAACGAAATGTACCTAGTACTTATTTCCCAACTGAGCTTGTCTATGTATTAAATGAGAAATGCTCGATTGTCACAAATACAGACAAGCAATACAAAGTTACAATATTGCTATCGCTAAAGCTGATTTATGAACACAATGAGCTTGTACTCCAAAGGTTAACGGACAGGGCAAATATAATTTTAGATATAATTGTGAAGACTAATATTGTTTTGTTAGACATACTTGTAGTTTGTTACAAAGGTCCCATTTAGAGAGATAGAAAGACAAAACATTTGGTAATTGATATATTTGTACTCCGTATTTACTTATTTATTTATACCGTGTGTAATTATCAAACGAGCAAATATTTTTTTAGGCTTCAGGTGTCATTAGTAGAATCTATATTTGAAATAAAAAAGGTATTTATTATTTGTGAAATAGGGTCACTGCGACCAGTAGTGATCTATCTTCAAGAACCTTAGTATGGGTTTAGGAGCGAGGCGTGGCACCTCCTCGGGGCATAAACTGTGAGCACCCAAGATGGTGCTCGCTTGTGATGCAGGGCATAACAGTCGCAAAGAAGATGGACAGGTGTCTCAGACACCTCGCGACAGAATCTGCACTTATCTGTTTCTACCAAGCCCATGGTAAACATGTGCTTGTTTAATTTACAGTTAGGGCTCTAGTGAGAGTTCTTAATTTAGGTTTGCATAGCTGAAGGGCTTTGATCGTGTACTTACCTGAGTAGCCCACGATTAGCTCCTTCGAGTGCCTCTGCCCTGAAGTTGCCTGCCAGTGTGCGTGTTTCCATTTTTTTAATGCTGCGCGGAAAGTGCTTTTCGATAGTCCACAGAAGGGTTCTGGACCCATCAGTGCAGACTCAGCTCCTTTCCTGGCCAGTTCATCGGCTATTTCATTTCCAATGATGCCACTATGCCCAGGTACCCACCCTAGGACCACACGGTTGTACTGGCCCAAAGAGTTAAGAGCCTTGATGCATTCCCAGGTAATTTTGGAGTTAACTTCCGTCGAGTCAAGTGCTTTTAAAGCAGCTTCAAAGGTAACTTTTTAATAAAGATATTTTTTTATTCCCAAAAACAAAACACTACTGCGTGGTGAATAAGGCCGCGTCTGAAAATCGCGATATCAATCGTGATAAATACCTAAAGGCTTGGGAGTGTTATTATTAAACGATCTCGCTCACAGCCGAGTGACGAAATAGACAGAAAGAATTACGTAAGTCAACGTTCGCGCGATCGTCAACCTCTCGCTACCTACTTGATTAGGCTCACCATGAGTGGCGATATTTTTAGGAAACTTATCTGCACTATATGTCTGGAACGCTTTCCACCTACTGTGCAACCTTTGCTGGCAGGAGGGAAGAGTACCAGAGGACTGGCGGCAATCAGTCATCGTTCCTTTATACAAAGGTAAGGGATCTAGATTGGACTGTGCCAACTACCGAGCGATTAGTTTGATCAGTTTGGCGAGCAAGATGTATGGCAAGATTCTCACGAAACGCTTGCAAGAGAAGACTGAAGGTCTTTTATGGGAGGCACAAGGAGGCTTTAGACCTGGAAGAGGATGCACTGACCAAGTCTTTTCGCTCCGCAATATCACAGAGAAGTTTTTGGCCTTAAACCAGAAGGTTTTCTGTGCTTTTGTGGATTTGGAAAAGGCCTTTGATAGAGTTGTAAGAAAGAAGCTTTGGGACATATTGCCGGAGTATGGAGTAAATGACAAACTGCTACAGGCTATACAGTCCCTGTACAAGGGCTGCAAAGCTTGTGTGCGGGTGGAGGGGGGTATGTCGCCTTGCTTTGAATCCCAAATGGGCGTCAAACAGGGTTGTGTGCTTTCTCCTAGATTATTCACTCTATATCTCGACAAATGCCTAAAAAGAGTGAGAGAGAGTGACTGTGGGATAAAGATGAGTGATCTAGTGGTGAACTGCCTGCTTTATGCAGATGATGCTGTTCTTATGGCATCGTCCGAACAACAACTGCAATCACTAGTCACAAGAATGAAGGAGGGATGTGCAGAAAAAGGACTCCGTTTGAATGCGAGAAAAACCAAGGTACTAGTGTTTGAAAGAAGAAGGATGACAACCGTGACGATAAAGATTGATGATGAAACTCTAGAACAAGTAAATGAAATTATATATCTGGGCAGTGTTTTCACTGCGGATGGGAAGTACGATAGGGACGTTGAAAGAAGAGTGAACGCGGGAAATAGTGTTAACGGTGCCCTGGGGTCACTGATCGGCAGTCGAAATGTCAGTGACAAAGCTCGGCTCGCCATACACAATGCCATGTTGGTACCAACACTGATGTATGGAAGCGAAACGTGGATATGTCAGAATACGCATGAGAGTAGGGTTAATGCAGTAGAAATGCGGTCGTTGCGGCGGATATGTGGCGTCACTTTGGCGGACCGCATACGTAACGTCGAAATACGGAAAAGGGTTGGTATGAAGGAAAGCATAGGGACAAAAATAAGGAAAAGCATGCTACGATGGTTCGGGCATGTTGAAAGGATGAGCGATGAAAGATTGACGAACCAGATATATAATGCGAAAGTTGTGGGTAAAAGAGGCCCTGGCAGACCGAGACTTACATATCACGATCAAATAAATAAAACACTGACTGAAGGTGCATTAAAAAGTCTTCGTAACCAAAGGGCATGTATGAAGAGGTTAATGAATGTCGACGAAGCGAAAGAGGTATGTCGTGATCGTGTCAAATGGCGCTCAATTGTCTCTGCCTACCCCGCAAGGGATCTGGCGTGAAGATATGTATGTATATGTTAAGATTTTATTACTGTATAATTAAAATAAGAAATACGTAGTTATTTATTTTTATTCTAGAATATAATATAAAAATATTTGCTATTTAATACATTCCACGCAGTAAAGTACACGCAGCAGTAGCTACAAATATTATCACATACATAACATAATACAATTATAACTTATCTACTATATGTATCATATGTACCATTTAGGTGTCACAGCATTCATTAAAAAATATAATATTAAAGAACTCATTGTAAAACTAAAAACAGAAAATAACAAATTATTTTCAATATGACTTTATAACAATACAAAAACAATAAAAAATATTTTGATTTTGATTTTGATTTTGACTTTTTTTTAAAACACACCTTAAAAAGTACCTAAATAATAAAATTAAAAATAATCTAAACTATAAATAAAAAATGTCCTCTAGAGACGTCCCATCCGAGATAGTCCCAAGTAGACTGGCAACATATGACTTTTAAAATAAAATAGCATACAATTAAAAAAAAAAAAACTTAAAGAGAACACAAATTTAGTAGCTTAAAAACGGAAACAACACGTCCTGTTGAATAAATTATAAATTATTCGTATACTGAAATTATACAATTATATATAATATTATTATTTTTGTGATTATTATTTGCATTATTAACAGGTCTGGTGGTAAATTAAAAAAAATTGTGTATAATTTATACCATTAATATTAATGCCATAATATTAGGATAATTGTAACTACAAAAAAATATATAATATATAAAAAAACATAATCCGAAAGTTGTTCAAGAAATTCGCATCAAATAAAACAACAAATTCAGTACAAAGAGGATTAGTCCGTCATAGCTGCCACATTGGAATACTGATTATATCCATTCATAACAATTTATGTTCTTGTTATGATCCTAAATTCTGGAATCAGTTAATAAAAATAGCCAATTTTATATCACGAATACTATTTATGGATACCTCTGACCACACACGGAGGACGTTTGCTCTCCAATCGAAGTTATTTTTATAGGACTCCCCTCTTATTCATAAGTTTCAGTTTTGAGTTGGTTTTCTACCAGAGATGTGTGAGAAGACTGAGTGCGAGTATTGGCAACGTAGTTTGGACAAACTAGATAAACTAAATAAGCGGATTTTTTATTAAATGTCGAAATCGATGTATCTATGGACTATATTTAAACTTTAATGGCCTATAATTATGTAGATTGAATCCTATTTTCGTAACTACGCCCAAATGATGCCAATGTCTTTATTTATTCGAAGAGAAAGGACAGAGACAGGCAACATAAGAACATAGAAGATAGCAACAGAGTAGAAGCAATGATGATGATGATAATGATTCTCTACCAGCAAACCTTTGGGAGAGATTATTATTTTTAATATTAATAATAATAAATTTATTTCTTCACAAAAATTGCCTTATAACTAGTTAAATTAATGTTTAGGTGTTAACAGGATATACAATTTATTACAGGCAATTTCCAGATTATTGGAACCGTATAATATACTTCTGGACCACAGAGGTTAGTTTCCATACAAATTTGGACAACATTTTTTTTTTTTTTTTTTAATCAAATATACACATGCAAAAGTGGTTAGTAATAAATAAAAGATAAAATAATAATAATAGTGTTTAGACACAATATGTAGGATTATAGGGTGTATAAGTAGGTGAAAAAGTGTGTGTGAAAAAATAGGTGTAAAAAGTTATGTAGTAGGTATTAACAATGTTTCGGTTTGTTCGTATGTCATACTCGTATATCCGCCACCAGAATATTTCTCACTGTGAACTAGTGCACTCTTTGTGCGATACAAAATTGCATTGAAAACAACTGCATTGTATGTATTTGAATGCATTAAAACTGTTAGGCGAATTCCGAAGCAAACTGCCCACACTTTGCGAGCTAAACCGAAAGTAGCAGCTTCTTGATTTTGTCTTAAAGATTAACGAGCAGAGACTGTCTAACATAACGTTACAAGAGGCATTTCGTTCGCTTTTTGTATTTTATAATAAAATTTAAAATAAATTTATTCCTTCCGCACTGGTTGAGCTTTGGTGGAAAATCAGACTTTAGTTGATGAAATAAACATTTGATTTCAACGTTTATTTGTTATCTTTAGCTATCAACAGGCATTCCGGTTCTGTTGACACAACGACTCCGAAGTTTATAAACATCTTTAAATTCCTACAAAAGAATAACACTCATTTCATGGCAATTAATATGTTAATTTAAATACTTCTCATTCATTTTAAAGTGCACGACATAATGCATTAAAAAAATGGTTAATAGCTTATTCTGTTTAAATAATGTCTATTTTAATTTCATCTTAAAATACCACACACGTTTAGCTATGTTTTTAAATGTAAACTCCACTCAATTGTTTATTAGCTATTAAAGTTTAGGGCACATCATGGGTTTATCTCTCCCACTAAATTGCCTCATGATGGTCATTTTTTGTTGGTATTAAAAAGGTTAGGGTTATTTGTACGAGGAACAGCGTTGACGAATGATTATAAGAATGATTATCACAATAATTTATTCTAGCATGTTCTTTTTTTATGTTACAGATATATTATTAAGATATATGTGAATACACCCTCAAATGACAGTCTGTTTTTTTTTTTTTACTTTGACGATATTTTTTTTTGTTTGACACGACTCTTTGTTTTTGTATCCTTTACCTATATCATTTCTGTTTTTTTTCTCCGAATAAATAAATAGTAACTTTGCGCAAGGACCATGAATTGACATGTATTTTTTTCACGGTGCAACTGGAATCTGACACTCATGGCTGGCATTCCTAACACTAAGCCGACTTGACTGAACATGACAGCAATTCGAGCACGATCCCAAAACGTGTGGATACACTTTACTGGGTTTATCGTCACGAACGGTGGATAATTCTCCGCCCCGGCAAACTGGGTAAATTACCACCATCAGTCCGCCTACCACCAATTTGTTGTTCTCGTTGAAAGTATGTGCCATATGCCAATTTTTACTAATAATATTGTTAGCTTGCCATGGTGATATTTACATAAAAATAACACCGCTTGAAACAAGACTTACCATAGAAACATTATCCATTAATCGTTGCACCACTTAATGAAGGAATTGGGTCCAAGCAGGGCTGCCGTCAATACATTTATGGAAAGAGCTTTCAAGACGGCATTAACGGAATCATACAGTATTTGGTTGGGTAGGGAGAGGAATAAAATGGTGGATGGTGACCATCTTGTTGCGCAATAAAAATAAAAAACGGAGGCCTCCTTTGTACACCAGCCTATTGTCGGTCGCAAGCCCGAGACACAATTCTTCTCATATCTTACCCACACACGATGGACCCGACCCACACGGTGAGTACATGGAACGCTTAGAAATTTGTCTACTTCTTCTGGTATTTATATTTCAGATTTAATCAATTCATCATCCACTGCTGGATATAGGCCTTCCCCAAGCCACTTCACACGATCTCCTGCCATCCTCATCCAACCCCCACCAGCGACCTTCCTCATGTCATCCGTCCATCTAGCCGGGGGTCGACCCACTCTGCGTCTTCCCGTACGTGGTCTCCACTCTAGAACCCGCCTACTCCATCGTTCATCGGTTCTACGACAGACATGTCCAGCCCATTGACACTTCGGCTTACAAATTTTGAAGGTTTTATCGGTAACTTTGGTTCTCCGACAGATTTCCTCGTTTCGGACTTTATCCATCAGAGAAATACCGAGCATAGCTCTCTCCATTGCCCACTCAGCGACCTTAAATTTGTGGACCCACAATTAAATTATTATAAATCTATATATATATATATATATATATATATATAATGTATTGATCAAAGCCTAACATTAGAATAAAACTAAGATAAATAGCGTATACATACATCTAATTGACTAGATCCGTAATAGGAGTTAGTAAGTGCACGAAAACATTGTGTGGCTACTAAATCTTAACAAAACACAACTGAATGTATCTCCCGCAACGAGCCTTTTAAGGGTAACCGCAGGGGCCCTTCTTAGACCCATGTTACTTAGTGTAATTTATATTAAAATTATCTCCCGTTAACAACCTCCGCTAACAAGTATTGTAGTTAGTGACAACGACAAATCGCTAAACCTGTGTGGTTCTCTTTACCCTCAAGCCAGTTAAGATTTATTCAAGAAATTAATTTGAACTGATTAAAAATATAACTTTGCTAGTTAAATTAAACTCAGTTAACTATGGATTACTATTTACAAAGTCACTTATCAGACGATTATTAACGTTTCGAATTTTATCTACTTATCTTATACTCTAAATACATTCATTTATTAAAAAAAAAATTACAATGTATATAATAAAATTAATATTAATTCTAAGGATAGGGATATAAGACCCTTCCTAGTGGAACGCTGGCTGCATTTCCCCGCTGAATTGCAATACTGATTCTTTGGGGCGAAGAAAGAACCAGCCCTCTTGTCACCGGAGGAGACGACAAGACGCGGTGTTATGTCCCTACTATAAATTTAACATGTATAAAAATGATAAACCAAAATGTAACGATAGTTAAAATTATTTAAAAATAGTATATAATTAATATTAATTACACATATACTCGTATAATATTAATTAAAAATAGTACAAAATATTTATTAAAAAAAAAGTATCATCACGACCGTTTCCCTTTAGATAGGCCAATCATGACAAGTGGCAAGCTCGTCGATGTCTCCAGCGTACCAAACTCGAGAAAATTCTCAAATAAATTAAATGTTTATTAAATGTATTTATTTACATTAATAAATATTTTTAAGTCCCGACCAGGAATCGAACCCGGTACCTTCGAGTCTAAATCCACAGGTCTAGCGGTTAACGCTAGACCACGGAGGCAGTAAAATATTTATAACAGCTAGTTTTTATCTTTAAAATCTCTACAAATAATAATTATATTAATAATAATAATTTTGCATTGCTATAGATATTTTTTTGTTTTAAATATGATTTAGGTCGACTATCTTCAAAAACTTCTAATACAAATTGGTCCTTAATGTTTACAACTTTGGTTGTAAAAAAAATTTTTCAATTGCGAAAGGAAGGAATATTTAATCATTTGTTAGACTTAAATATTTATTGCGTTTTAGTTTAGCTGCCTTTTGCGGAAGCAGAGCCTGGACAAATGCTTGTAGGGTCAATATGTGTTGTAGCTAAAGTATAGACACAAGTCGCATCCCAGACCAATGACATGCCATTAGATCAAGGTATTAACGTTACCATCTGGATGTTTCCGTCCTTCCTAGATAGTCTCAGCAGCCCTATTCTGCTTCTTGAGCGCAAACGTTATATAATGGAATCCGCTAACTATATATATATCACGCTATTAAAGTTGATATTTGCTCGGCCGCTGTCAAAGTCGAAGAGTTGAGAATTAAATAATATTTTGTAATTATAACGCAACCTCTGGCGTAAAGAACGAAATCCACTAAGTAATAAAATAGGGCTGCTGACGGTTTTAGGATTGAAGGAATATTAGCAGTTGATAGACAAAACTAATATATGAAAATATAACCATTGTTATATAGTTGAATTGAACAAATATACAACTGCCTTGTTTTGTTTCTGATGCGTTTCCAGTGTAACTGTTAACAATAGCTTTCAACGAACTTGAAATTTTTATCACGCCCACATATCATTTATTTATTTAACACTTTAATGTACAAAGACAAAGGCGGGCTTTAATGCCGCGAGACATTCTATCATAGCCAACCATCCATAGGGACAACTTTAAACACTTAAATAAAAAATAGGTGTACACATATTAAAATAGAAATTATGAATTATATTTTATAACTACAATTAAATTTATACATAAATAATAATACATAAATAATAATTATATATACATAGATAATATACTAATAATATACTTACAACCGTTGAGATAAGAAATAAGAATAAACCATTCTCTTGAATGCAAATCTAGTAGATGCTTGTCTTATATTTTGTAGTAGATTATTCCACAGATTTGTGGCAACAAAACTAGAATTATGGGAAGGGACGGCAAGAAGAGAGTTGTGGGAGGAACGAAGAGATTTGTCGTGAAAAGATGAGAGAAAGGCAAACTTGTCCTTGAGGTATTCCGGTGTCGCAGGCTCGTTTAAAACTGAATAAAGAAGACAAAGCACCCTAAGTTTCCTGCGACAACGAATTGGCAGCCACTTTAACTTAGTGCGATACTTAGAGATGTGATCATATTTGCGTAAACAATATATGATATAAAGCAGAAATGATGTAACTAACTGTCTAACTGTGATGTTATCACCGTCAACTTTTATAACAAAGTTGGTAGCTTTAGAATCTGCGATGCCTTTCTTATATTTATCCATAAAACGGATCCAGCGGACTCGATTGAATAGGCCAAATGTCACAAATACAAGACAAAAACAGACTCGCTGTTAGCAATGACTACTTGTTAGTGCCATTTGGTCTTGAGACAATCGGACCGTGGGGGCCAAGTGCTAGGAGGTTCTTCAAAGAACTGTCTAAGCGGATGGTTAATGCTGTGTGTGACAAGAGGTAAGTTTATTCACTCAGCAAATCAGCATAATTGTTCTTGGCATGATATAGTCATTGTTTTTTTTTTTAATTCATAGTACGTTACTTCCTTCGAATAAATATTAACACGATATATACGTATGTCAACGATGCACTTAACTATTGTAGTTTTATTTGATTATTCTGCGATAGAAATGATATTTTTAGCAATTTCGATTATTATTGCTACAAGAGGAAACATTAGACATACAAGTGATATATGCAATCATGAATATGAGTAGATACACTCTGAAGCGTTAACAACTGTGCTAAAAACATTTAAAAAAAAACATACATTTAGCTAAGTCATAGACCTTGATATCTCAGTCGACAATTTGAATAATATAGTGAGTCGGAAATGTGACCGATATTTCGGCCCTGTTACAAGCTTCGGTTCACGTCATTTGAGAGTGTCGATGTCAAGTTGCAAGAAGAGTCGCAAGAGGTAGGTAGGTCTCCGATGAGATAGACTGACCAGGTGGAGTCTACAATGGATCATCCGCCACAGTGGCGACCACGAGAGTCGTAGTCGCGTGTAGCGACTAAGAAGAAGAATGAAAGTTGATATTTGCACAGACTGTCATGAGCGAGTGCTTATAGAGTTACGAATTAAACAATATTTTGTTCTTCTGACGCAAGCTCTGACTTAAATAACGAAATCCACTAAGTTTGCACCTAATGTAATGGAATAATGGTGTTACTCTAGTTTCGTAAGGATCAGTGACATGAGAAGGGCAAACTCTTCAGAAATATTTTTTGGAAGGCCATCTTCTCTTCTTCTCTCAATGTCCGAATAGTGGACGATACTACAGTGTCCAAAACTCTCGAATCGCTGCAGCTTCGCCGAGATGTGGCCTCCCTGAGCGTGTTCTATAAGCTATACTACGGTGAATGTTCTGAAGAGCTCCACAACCTTATCCCTTCTTCTCTATTCCGCAACCGAACTACTCGCACAGGCCAAAATATGCATCCACATACCGTAGCCACTATCCCTACATACAAATTTGGAGACTCTTACATCTGTCACACGCTGAAGATGTGGAATGCTCTCCCAGCCAGTGTATATCCCCACTCCTATAACCTGGAGTCCTTCAAACGAAGTGTGAAAAAGCATCTTTATAGGCCGGCATAGTGGTAGGGACTGATGTCGGTCGTCTGAGGCTGGCGTCAGTTTCTCCAATTCTTGGACCTCGCGTACCGCTTACCATCAGGTGGGCGCGGTGTCACATGTCGTGCTCCGTATTAATAAAAAAAAAATATAAAAAATCTCTTTAATGAAGATAATATATTTCTTAGATGATGTGAAGAGAGAGTAGATGGTTGGACGAGGGTAGTATAAACCCTGTCTATGGAGACTTATATACAAGCAGAGACTCAGACATATGTAAGTGATCTGTTGTTATTGCGCTCAAGTGTAGAAAGTGTAGATTATTATTCGTTGGAAGGGCAATGTCCGCCTGGGTGACTAATAGCATAACAAGTGAAAAACTCGTCATATATGGGTATCATGTTCTAAGACTAAGGCTGCTAGCAGTCAGTAACACAACACAACACAGTCTTATGGGAGTAATTAACTTTATGCAATTTAACATATCCTACAATACAATAAAAAAAATCAAAGACAAACTATCTCAAACATTTGTTACAATACAGCAATTACAATAATTATTTAATTTACATGTGGACCCACCTCTGGTCAAAGCGACTGACGGAAAGGTCTGGAGACAGGAGGATTGGCAATAATTTCTGCCTACGTATTAGCCTCGCTATACAAAGAAGAAATATTTTATTTTTATTTTATTTTATTTTTCTTTATTAGGGTCAACAAACAGAATTGCACAGGTTTTAACATTTAACAATAATAAGATACATTACATCATGCAATACCCACCACGTTAACCACATGTTTATAATTGCATAAACTTTACAGCTAATAATAATAAATAAATGTTGATAAATGAAAGGAAAAAAAACATTTTGCAAGTCTATTTGAGACTATCTCGGATGAGACGTCTTTATTTTTTATTTATAGTTTAGTTTATATTTAATTTAATATTTATTATTGAAGTAGCTTTTAATTTATATTAATTTAATTATACAAATATATAAAGAAGACAATCCATGGATTCACCGTGCGGTCGCCGGGTCCATCTAGTGTGGGAATGGTCTGGTTTACAAAGCAGGCATTTTCTTTTATTTCCGTAAATGCTGGTTGTATGCTGTCGGCAGTGACGGCAGACCTGTTTAGGCCCAATTCTTTCAATAAGTGGTGCAAAGATTTTGCTGGATTTCCTCTCGCACCAACTTCCACTGCGTAAAGCTGAGTCTTGAACCCTTTCCTGATGATTTCTTCTGTGAGATCATAATATTTGTTCGACTTCATGTTGTGGTTTTTTGGAATATTTGATTCTCACGGAACGGAAAGTTTAATAGGAATAACTTTTCTCAAGTGATGTCTGGCCTATAGGCTGATTCAGCTAGTTCATTAATATATCTTCAAATTAGCTGTAATCTTATGCACTAGTAAGTTAAACTACATTTCTCAAACGTACACTCAGACTTAAGAAATCTTTGAAAATATTTGATTGTGCGAGCGAGAGGGATAAATGGATTCGTAAATGCAATATACGCGAACTCGCAAAGTACCTCGTATACAAGTACAATGGTTTTAAATATAGAAACAAATTGGTTCTATTATAAAGTATTGTTGAAGTACCCAATAAGGCTATATTTCTAATTACAAGTGTAAAATACAACATTACATCGCGCTATCTTGTCAAACGTATTATGGTGCGCCGCAGGGAGCCTTCTAGGTCCCTTGGCCTTTACCCAATAGGAAATATATTATTGCTTATTGAAATATGACCATATTTATTGGGATTCATTATTCTATAACTTCAATTAATTGTCTGGCGAGTGTAACTAATTTGTGGTTATTTATTAATTTACTTTGTACAGTTATAACGAGTATTAGGTATTAAGGAATAGGTATTTTGTTCATTGATTTTTTTAATATTTAAACTTTTATGAAATACGTCATAGACGAAATAAGCTCAGTATCGGCTAAGTATTTTGACTTTGGCATAGGTACTATTGATTTTTGGAAAATGGATGCTCTTACAGTTAAAGGAAATATTTTAAAAACAACATTTTTTTGCACAAGTCCAAAGCGTAACATTTTGAAGTTTTTTTATATATGTAAATATTTTTCTACTTAAGTGGTCTATCGGTTTAGTTCGTAGATTTAGACATAGATTTTCCAATCCTAGTCGGGATTAAAAAAAAAATTTAATTTATTTTTTATATTTGGTTTAGTTTAGTCACTTGTCTTGATAGGCCTAAGTAGAGTTGGTTAAATGTGAATTGGCTTCTTTAACAAAAAAAGCGTGGTTCTCGCTTCCCCACAAGAAATACGATCATATTATATACCAAGATATCATACGTAACGTATAACCAATACAAAAAACAGTTGGAAGCCTCACATGTACCAATGAGAAATACTTTTCTTACGTACATTTGTCATAGATACAAACACCACTATTCCTTTGCCTCTAATAGCACGTTAAGCCGTCGGTCCCGGTTCCACTAACACTAACGTGTGGTATTAAAATGTCATTAAAATTGACAAGACACACTTGCGCCAACCTGTATCAACCCGAATTCTCTATATAAAATATATATGTTCTCTATTTAGAACGGTTGTGTTGCGGTTGTAAGAACGCTTACCTTAAAATCCTACAAAGGTCGGTTCAAAGCTCCCCGGCATGTACCGATAAGAAATCAAATTTTCTAACGTACATTTATCATAGATTTACAACACCACCGTTCCCGTGCCTCAGAGATAGATACATAGATAAATTATTTATTGCACAGAAAATAATACATTTTGCAGTACATAGGCGAGCTTAATGTCTAAAAACATTTTCTTACAGCTAACCTTTGGGAGATGTGATAAAAATATTTGAGATAAAGAGATTTATTAAGTTAAAAACTTATAACTAAACGATATTAAATCTATAATATAAATACATACAATACATAGATAACATATACATATACTGGTTACATACTATATTTATATATATACATACAATAATATACCGATTTAGTCATGTTATGAACGTACATACTAATCTTTTATTTTTGTAATTAACTGGTAGAAAGGGCCTTCTCTCTCATTTTATTGCTTAACTGTTTTTAGTTTAGACAATATAAGTGTTGTCAAAAGATCAAATATCGTTCTATTAACCTAGTACATAACTAGCGTCTTTCAGGACATTAATTTTGTAATATTTTAAATGTTTAGGTTAATGCCTAATTTGTCATTATATTGTTTTACAGTTTATAGTTCAAGTTTAGTCAAAAGATCAAATACGAATATCGTACCATTAACCTGGAACATAACTAGCGTCTTTCAGGATATTTATGTTGTAATATTTTAAATGTTTAAGTTAATGCCTGATTTGTCATTGTATTGTTTTACTGTTTTTGGTTTAGACAATAAAAGTTTTATATCAAAGAGGCCAAATTTTTACTGTTCAACGGATGCTTAGGCCCTAATGAGTATTTGTTGTCGTGCTGTAGAGTTGGTGAGTCAGGCATAAATCTTATCAATTTATTGATTGTTAACGTCTCCGCGACCGTGGTAATGAATTTGTTTAAATTTATGTCTCTCACCGTACTGTTTATCAAACTATCCTGTTTTTGGTAGTATACATTTTGGACGTTTACATAATTATATACTTATGTACGAGTATTAGGTAACCGTAGCATTATATAAGTTAAATTTCTAGCTAAAATTTGTGTTTCTAGCTAAATAGTTTATGTCCTTATTGTTCCATCTTCCTACACTTACATACTTACGTCTCGATCTCAACCACCGAAACTACATTTAAGAGCATTTTTGCTTTATAAAACACAATTTTGGAATACTGTTCTCACCTTTGGGATGGTTCCGCTAAGTACCTTACAGATGCTTTCAATGTCCTGCAGTGACGAGTTATAGGTACTACGCTGAGCTATAGCTCCACAACCTTATCTCTTCTTCTTTATTCCGCAACCGAACCACACAAAAACCGTAGCCACTATCCCTACGTGTATTTTAGAAACTCTTGCATCTGTCTCACGCTAAAGATGTGGAATGCTCTTCCAGCCAGTGTGTTTCCCCATTCCTTATAACCATCAAACTAAATGTGAAAAAGCATCTTGCTTGGCCGGCATAAAGATAGGGACTGATCGTCAGTCGTCAGTGGCTGGCGACTTCTTCGACTTCGCGTACCGCTTACTATCAGGTGGGCGCGATGTCACGTGATATGTATTTTAAAAAAAACTGAAATTTTGAAATTTAAAATTTGAATTCTCTCGAAATTATATCTTCAAAAAATACAGATCACTTGGAGCTGTCAGAAACGTTCGAAACCAGAATGACGATTAAATTTTCTATCTTGTCAAGTTTTGCATTTATTATCATTATTTTCACAACTTATATTTCTTTTTTTTTATTGTTACTATAGGTATCAATAATTGTTATTCAGAACAAATAAATATATCAAACTAATCGTTTAACGGCATTTGTTAAAAACTCGGCCAAAGTTACACAGGTCATTGTGTTAATAGTTACAAATGTATTTGTAAACAAATTAATAGAAATGACACTAGAAATAAATAATTCCAAAATTAACCTTGAGTTCAAGCTGTATTGACACAATTCTCCAATTTTATTTTCATATAGCTGATTAGCCCAGCTTCGTATAGCAATAATAAATTTAAATAATATATTTTATATTAGCCCCATCTCACATCCAGACAACCTCGCCCAGCGCGGGGAGTGCACCGGTTTCAGCTGGCTCAAGCTGCGAAAATACGCCAACCTCGGTAAAGGTTACGAGTTTGCGGTCGAGACGATGGGACCATGGGAACCCTCAGCCAAGCGTCTGACGGAGAAATCTGGAGATAGGAACGCTGGCAATTATTTCTGCCGACGTATTAGCGTCGCTATACAGAGGGGAAAGGTTGCCAGTCTTCTTGGGACTATATCCGATGGGACGTCTCTTGAGGATATTTTTTATTTATAGTATTTTTTTTATTAGGTTTAGTTTATATATATTAAATAAAATAAATATATTTATTATATATATATATAATAAATATATTTATATTTAAATATAATATTTACAAAATATAATATATATATATATATATATATATATATATTATTTAATTTTAGTAGTTTGTGATTATTATTTTATATTTTGTAAATATTATTTAGAATTAAATTAATAGATATATAAAAATAATAAACTGCCTCCGTGGTCTAGCGGTTAAGTCCGTGGATTTAGACTTGGAGGTACCGGGTTCGATTCCTGGTCGGGACACAAAAAATTTTATTAATGTAAATAAAAATACATTTAATTATTATTAAATTTATTTGTGATACTGGAGACATCGACGAGCTTGCCACTTGTCATGCTTGGCCTATAGTAAAGTTGGCTAAATGTGATTCCGCTTATTCATAAGCGTGGTTTCTGACCACCCCGAAAGGGAAGCGGTCGTGATGATACTTTACTTTAAAAATTATAAATACATAGATATTTTATGTGAGCGAAAACTATGAAGATATTGTTCGACATTATTTTACATAATAACAACTTTGCATCAAGAACAAGGCTTTGTTCAAAAGAAAATACTTTATTTTGCATAACTCTATTTGTATTGTGATAAAGTATCTCTTTTACATGTTTTACATTTACACTTCGGTTGGTACTTACAAAATATAAGAATGATATAAGACCAATCTTCAACAGTATAGATCGATGTAGGGCTGTATTGATCATTATCTCTCTGTGTCTCTCCACTGCTGGATATAGGTCTTTGCAAAGGCTCGCCATTTCACATGACCTTTGGCCACCCACATTCAGCCCCCACCAGCGACCTATTTCTCGTACGTGGTATCCACCCGTCTACTCCAACGGCCATCGCTTCTGCGACAGACGTGTCCGGCCCATTGTCATTTCAGCTTACTAATTTGAAGGCTACGTCAGTAATTTTGGTTCTCTGACGGTTGTCCACGTTTCGGACTTTATCCAATAAAAAATACTAAGCATAGCTCTCTCCATAGCTCGCTGAGCGACCTTAAACTTGTGGACCAGAGACCCACTGTGAGTGTCCACTTCTCTGCTCCGTACGACAATACTGGAAGAACGAACTGGTAGAAAACATTCGTCATCAAACACTGTGGTATGTCTTATAAGAAGATGTGACGCAACTGTGTAATGATGTTGATTGAGAACGCAGAAGTAATGGGTTTTAAGGCCTTAATTGTTGTCAAATATTGTGTTCAACCAAGCATTACGAGAATACGTCTCATTTTAAAGAAATGGTAAAGACTGTTCCTTATCAGTGGACTAAAATAGCGTCAATTTGAGAAAACATTTTTTCATATTAGTATTTTTAGGTTTATTCAAAGTAATTTATTATAAATAGTACAAAATATAATTTTCATATACGCAAGATGAAAAATAGAATAAAATCTAGTTATAAATGAAAACAAAACTAAAAAACTTCTCTACAAAAAAAAGTAAGGGTTTAACCACCTGGGAGGGTACCTAAAACGCTCGCCGCTTTTTCTAGTTAAATAATTAGGGAAATATTTTATTTTAGGTAGTTATAGCATTTGGGGTTGCTCTTGATAAATTCGTCATAAATTTGTGAGTATCAAGGGAATATGCCTATAGTTTCAACCCCAAATGCCACAAAGTTATAATTTTGTTTAATGCTATTATATTTTATGTGCTTTTTAGATTCGGTTGTATGAGCAGCCTTGTTTATAAATATATTGGTTATGGCATTTGGGGTCGCCACAATTTCATAAATTCGTTTACCCAGCTCTTTCACGAATTTGTTTTACCCCCATTGTTTTAACCCCAAATGCCACAGAGTTATAATTTTGTTTAATGCTATTTTAGGTTCCAAATGAAAATACTAAAACAATAAATAAAAACAGTAGGTATGGTGGTAAGGCCGTATTTACTTGCTGAAACCACCAGAACCAGCCCTCCTGTCACCAGAGCAGACAATTAGACACAGGTGATATTTTTTTTTTTTTTTTTAAATGTTTTATGGCTTGAACTACAGGTCATACCTATGTACACGAGTATGTCTCAACAGCAAACGGCATATGTTTTATGACGACATTAACGTTAACGTGTTATATAACCTGTCTCAACTGTACAAAACAATTAGTATTCATAATTAATGCATTAATAAATATTTAATTATCTTATAAGGTCAAATATACCTAGTTATTAATTACCTCCATATTTTTGTAAGACTACCCGCTGTGACTTAAAGTGAGGTTAAGTATTTAAGATAGATTAGATTTTTGATAATTAATTCCTTCTAATTAACTTGTATATACCAACTGCCTCCGTGGGTCTAGACGCGTAGGTACCGGGTTCAATTTCTGGTTAGGATATAAAAAATATATATTTATTTGTGATATTTCTTACTAGAGATATCGGCAACCTTGCCACTTGTTATGATGGACAAAGGCCCATACTATAGAGTAATGTTTGCTAATCGTAGTCCCTTTCTTTAAAAAAAGTGTGGTTTCTGACCACCCCGCAAGGTACGGTCGTGGTGATACTTTATTTAGAAAATAGGCAATTTATACACAGACAGGAAGTACAGTACAGTCTGGCAACAGGAAGGCTGGCAATTATTTCTGCCAACGTATTAGCCTCGCTATACAGAGGGGAAATGTTGTCTCCTTGGGACTATCTCGGGACTATTTAGTATTTTTAATTTGATTTTTATTATTTGAGTAGCATTTAATTTATATTAATCTATATTAATAATTTACTACAAATAAAGTAATCACAATCGAACTTAATACAGTAAAAAATATAAAACATTTTTTTTGCTTTAATCATGCTAATCGATTCTGTTGCTTTTGAGGATCTTGCGCTCTATAGACCAGACCAAAAGAGGTTACAGTACTAAGAAAGTAAAAAATTGAAAATCTTGAATATAAAGAAATTTTAAAATTTAAAGAAAAATATGTAAATTATGTCAACAAGCTATTAAAAGCTTTACAGAGTAGAGCTACATTCCACATTCTGCAATCTGAAGCAACACGTTGTTCTTAACGCCGACTCTTCCTATCTCTCTTTCCCATTAGTCATTCCTATTTTTATCTCGCTTACTTGTTGATCCAAGTATGCTTCCTAAACGGATATAGACTTCCTAAAACCATGGATAATGAAGGAAGTTTAGTTTAGCGAAGGTGGCAATTAATTCTACAAAATCGACACATACAAAAATGTAGAAAGAAATACAGCGCTAAAATAAGTTAATAGTAATTTATACGTATAGGAGATATTATGAAATTAAATTATTATTATTTATTTCATCATCACAGCCCCAGAATCAACCACAGAGTCCCTGATCTCCACTGTTGAAGTTGGGCCTTCCAGAAAGTTGAAGAATTTGGCCTACACTCGCCATGCCAGACGGGTTGGCGAGGGTCTGATGTATTTTTTTAAACAATTCTACAAGTTGGTATCAGATAAGTTTAGAACCGGGATGGCTTAACGTATAATTCTAATTTAAATTATTTATTTTAAAACATGGCAATACTAATTGTTTTAAGACATAAAAACGTGTAATGCAGTGTACGTGCACATTCAGCCATTTCTGGAACACAAATTTATTTAACATTATTTAAAATGTTAATATCATTATTATTATATTTATTTATTTTTTATTTATTTAAAAAACTTTATTGCACAAAGTACAAAGGCGGACCGGACGAAGACATTCTCTGACAGTCAAACCTTAGGGACAAATTTAAACAATTTTAGGTGCAATCATACATATTATACTTGTATGAATTTATAATTCTTCCTAATTAAATACAAATATACATAGATTTGTATTATAACCTTTGAAATTTGTGGTCGAAAAATTCACTTAACGAAGAGAATAACATTCCATTAATAATATTCGGATACTGGAATAATAATAAATAAAATAATTGGATATATTTACGCAAAAAATATCCAATCCACGTTAAGTTAATTTTAAGTTATATGCCACTGTAGTTACAACTTAAATTAGTACAACATTTAATACATTTAGAATGAATTAAAAACGGTATTTTTATCTTGATCGTTTTTCATATAAAAGGCCTGATTGGCATTCATAATTGGACGCAGTTTCGCAAAAAGGATCCAATCCTTAAATTTTCAGAAATTTATTTATAAATATAATGAGGTCCTTAGGATAATATATCTAATATCAAAAACGATCCTAATAAAATACCGTATTTGACTGATTTTAAATACAATAAAATGTTGGATAATCCATCTATGTATCGATCTAAATTATGGCCTATAACTTAAAACTATAATGTGGATTGGATCTTTTTTGCGTAACTTCGTCCAATTAAATTTCTTAAAAATTGAGGATTGGATCTTTTTTACTGGAATCATCTTGACTTCCTTGGCATAATCAAATGTAAAACATAACTTTACTAACCAACCTAGAACCACAAATGTATATTCGAGACATTCTTATTTATACAGCTGTTCTTAAAATGACTACACGTATTAACAATAGCTTTTTTCTGTTCTAGGTAAGGATTACAATCTGCAGTTGCGGCTTTTTTTGTAAGTAATTCATCTGTCATGTGGGCGTTAACAATAACTTACGATTGCACCTTTGGTCCAATAACGTGCAAAATAAATATAAAGTGACGCGCAGTTTTAACTTGCAGAAGGCGGACGAATGTCATTTGGTTAAATCAATTTTTGCAACACACAATTATAATGCTATGAGATTTTATTCGGTGTTATTCATTACTATGGGGTGGTTTTCGTCAACTGTGTTACTAAGAAAAATGCTTCTTATTTTAATAAGATATTTTTAACGTACTAAAACAACTTGCCCACAATTTATAAGTCAATTTTAAGTACTTTTGATTTTATTTTATTTTTATATAAAAATAATTTAAATTTTATTTATTTAACTTTATTACTTGAAGTAGGTAACATTTTAGTTATATTTTTATTTCTAAAAGGAATTGTATGTTTATTATATATATTAAATTGTTTCAGCTTTAGTTTATCGAATAATATTTAGTTTTTGTATACTTATTGTAAATTTTATAATATTGTTTTTTTTATAGGCCATAGAGGCTACTGTGGTAATGTGGTGGTCGCCTATAATAGGTGCAACATCTAACTTCTGATTTAGTGTTAAGTACAAATAAGTGTGTGATGTTAGCACCCTATTATAAATAAATATAACTATTTATAAGATCATCATCAGCCTGTATCTCTCCACTGATGGATATAGTCCTTCCCCAAAGCTCGCCATGTCACATGATCTCCCCGACCTTATCGAACATTCACCAGCGATCTTCCTCAGGTCATACGTCCATTTGGCGGTGGGTTGCGTCTTCCAGTACGTGCTCTGCACTTCAGAACGCGTCTACTCTATTGTTCATCAGTTCTGCGATAGATGTGTCTGGTCACATCATTAATTTTGAAAGCTATGTATTACTTTGGTTCTCTGATGGATGTCCAAATTCCGTACCTTATCATTCAGAGAAATGCCAAGCTCTCTCCAGCTCATTGAGCGACCTTAAACTTCTGGTCCAGATCCGCTGTCAGTCTCAACGTTTCTGCTACATACGACATTACAAAAATAACGCACTGGTTTAAAACTTTTGTCTTCAAATACTATGTTGTATAGGAAGATAAGACGTATTTTCCAGAATGCCGCCTATCCGAGCTAAATGCGTCTATCGGCTTCTTTATTTAAATAATAGGAGTGGTTAAAACGTTGATTCACCTATTTGTAAGATTGAGATGTGTTTATCACCATTATCATCATCAGCCTATGCCTCTTCACTATTGAGAGATATATAAAAATTTAGTTTAAGTTCTTCTTAGTCGCTACACTCTTGCCAAAATGGTCGTAGTCGTCATTAAAGCGTTATATAGTGTTACGCGTAACAAGTCGTCGCATTCCTTGTATACTGCAGCTTTCTGGTGACTCATGTGCATGGGGGTGGTCCATTGCAGATTAATCCATAAAAGACCTACAACGCATTCCTTTGTAACTTTTCCCTGGAATGCCAGACGCTTGATAGATGTTTCTCCACGCTCAGCGAGAATAGGCACGCAAAACAGTACATGTGCATATATTAACACTACTAAAGTAAATCCGCCTTTGTGAGATAAAATTTGAACATCATAATTATTATGCCGCATCCATTCCATTCTAAATCCCTTCAAAGAACTTATTGCTTTATTTCGTTCGGCAATAAGGATCGTTATTGCATGTATAATTTTGTGAAGGAAGTCGAAGCGCCAGTTGGCACGTGGATAAAAAAAACATACATCTGCCTTCTCAATTAAGGTTTCTTTTGTAGAAAGGTTTCCTTGTTCTGTTTTTTTTTGTTCGATATTTGTTCTTTAGTCGGGGCGAAGGTCTCAGGTCAAAAGTAGGGTGCTTTTGTATGGAATTTTAATGTAAAAGTACAGATTATGAAGCTTTACAATACGGCAGTAGGATTATAATTCCTTTTAAGTATTTATGTTTTTATTTATTTTACAACTTACTGAATTAATTTTGGACATACTTGTAGTTAATAGTAAATATGTCAAGATATTTGCCAGAATGATATTTAGGTATTATGTAAACAATAATTTTAGACTAATGCCAAAATAAATACTGTAACTAATTTAAGTGAGTTTGTTCATAAAAAATAATTAAAAAAATATATGTATATTAAATACGTTGTCACTTATTTAAAAGAGATAGACAAATAGAATAGTTTCTAAATAAATTTATCACAATTATTAATCCATGAATTATATCACGTTAGTTTGATTCATTGTCAAGTGAGAAATAATTTAGCAATTTTAATTCAATAATTGATTTAAAGCAAATCTACGACGGTAAAATACAAAGAATTTATATACATACATACATATCTTCACGCGAGATCCCTTGCGAGGTAGGCAGAGACAATTGAGCTCCACTTGTCATGATCACGATATTCGCTTCGTCGACATTCATCATCCTCTTCATTTGTTACGAAAGTTTTTTAATGAACCTTCATCGTGTTTTAATTATTTAATCGTGATTTTGAACTTTCGCATTATATACCTGGTTCGTCATCGCTTCAACATGAACGAACCATCAAAGCATTTTTTTTTTCATTACAGCCCCTAGAACACAGCGTCCTAGACCTCCACTGCTGGAGATGGGCCTTCCAGAACATATATCTGTAGAATTTGGCCTACACTCGCCACGCTGGCCAGACGGCTTGGCGAGGATATGATGTCAATTTTTTATGACAATTTATTAACGATTGGTATTAGTGAAACCGGGATCGACGGCTTAACGTGCTCTCCGAGGCACGGGAACGGTGGTGTTGTAAATCTATGACAAATATACGTAAGAAAAGTGTATTTCTCATTGGTACATGCCGTGTGGGTTTAAACCGACCTTTATTACAACCGAGCCACCATCGAAGCATGCCTTTCCTTATTTTTGTCCCTATGCTTTCTTTTATACCTACCCTTTTCCGTATTTCGACGTTTCGTATGCAGTCCGCCAAAGTGACACCGTATATCCCACGCAACGACCTCATTTCTTCTGCATTAACCCTACCCTCATGCGTATTCTGACATATCCACGTCTCGCTTTCATACATCAGTGTTGGTACCAACATGGCAATGTGTATGGCGAGTCGAGCTTTGTCACTTACATTTCGACTGGCGATCAGTGACCCCAGGGCACCGTTAACACTATTTTTCACGTTTAATCTTTTTTCAACATCCCTATGAAAACACTGCCCAGATTTATAATTTCTTTACTATCAATAATAATAATATAAAATAGGTCGTTTGTCCACCGCCACCATCAACGATATATGCATACATTTACTATCGCACACAACCAAGCTCCGCCGCGCCCGTGTCATCCAATCCGCCAAACAAATTTCTGCCCGAAATAATCAGTGAAGTCGGGTGGACAAACGGCCCAATAATCCGAAGTTTCAACAGCTGGATATTTATAGTATCCCAAAGTTCATTGTTTACTTTATAAGCCTGAACCTTAAAATTTTCAAACAATAACCAAACTTGTACTAAATATTAAGGAAATCCCAATGATGGAATGAATAAAGAAGTGAAAAAAAATTAAGAATTATTAATTTATTTTGTTTATAAAATCAATAATCGAAATTAAATTTAAATTAAGGAGAGCTGGATTCGAACATGTACCAATGAGAAATACATTTTTCTTAGGTACGTTTGTAATAGATTCATAATATCACCGCTACCGCCGAAAGATCTTAAGCAGTGTCGGTCCCTGTTCCACTAATGGATGGTAATTTGCCCAGTCTGCCGGAGCGGGAAAGTATCCACCGTTCATGCTGATAAACCCAGTAAAATGTGTCCACACGTTTCGAGATCAGGCTAGAATTGCCGTCCCTATTAGGGACTGATATATGTTAGGGACTGATGTCAGTAAGAAGTGTTCCAGTTGCTAACAGTCATGGACCTCGCATATGTCGTGATAGACTTAAAAAAAAAAAAAAAGAATACCAACTAAGCGTGGTGAGTGAAATATGTTCTGGAAGCAAATATATGTTCCAGCAGTAGAAGTCTAGGACTTTTGTTTTTAGGGGCTGTTATGATGTAATGATATTATACTTGTAGATTGTAAATGTTTCAAAACAATAAAACAATACATTGTTTAACAAATTAAAACATCGCAAAGATGAAGAGCATTGTGCGAGAAACTGAAGGGATGTGGGTGTTAAACAAAGATCGACTTCGATATTAAACTAGTGATGTTTTTGTTAAACTTTACAGCAATTCTATCGATAATTCCAACTAAAATAAATTTAAACAATTTTCAACGAAACTTTACTGCCTTCGTGGTCTAACCTAAAGTCCGTGGATCTAGACGCGGAGGTCCGGATATCGATTCTTTGTCAGGACACAATAATGTATTTAATTTTTGTCTAGTTTGGTACGCTAGAGATATCGACGAGCTTTCCACTTGTCATAATGGGCCTCTATACTAAAGTTGGCTAAATGTGAATACGCTTCTTTATAAACCATGGTTTCTGACCATCCCGAAAGGTATGGTCGTGATGATTATTTACTTTTTTCAACGAAACTTTTAGGATTGTTGTTGCGATAGTCATATAAATAATTGCGACTTTAATTTTGAAAGATAACTGTCAAAGGAGAATGCCAGTTAGTGGGCTATAGTAATAATAATAATAACTTGATTCAGTATAGTTTACAAGATATAAAAACAATGATGATTGTTGATGAAAGTTTATATTAAATTTAACAACATTTATATTAATTAAACTAGGAGTATATGTTTACATTAAACATAATTTTATAACACTTTATAAATCAAATATATTTCAAATACTAAAAGAAATATATAATAGTTTTTTTTTAATAAACGCATTGTAACTTTATTTTGCTGTCATCTGTAGTGGAAACCTTTATTCGAGAATACCAATTTTAATAACGTTTTACACTGACGGTTACGTTATTTAAGGGATTCCACTATATAACGTTGGCGATTAAGTAGGTAACAGAATAGGGCTACTGGTTAATTGATTATTATTGTTTGCAAAGAACTAGCCTTATATAAAATAATAGTTGTACTTAAGTACGATTGCTACTTTCATGCAAGAAAATAACGAAAAGATTATCGATATCATCAAATAAAAGAAACTACAACTCTAGAGGTAGAAAAGAGTAAGTTGCCTGCTCTGCAATTACCGCATTAAAACGCGTAGGAGTTTAAATATCGGTAATAAGCACATCATTTAGAAAATACAAATATGATATGGGATAAACTAACCGTGATATAAACATAACTACTCTTATTACGTGTATTACAGTCCTGTGGAAACAAAACATATTAACAAAATCAGCTTTTTAAATTGTCTTACCGTCCGAATTCGATCAAACGATCGGTATCAAATGTCGACACTGCTGCCCCAGGTCTTTTTACGTGACGTGATCTGTATGCGATCTATACATCTGTATACATAGATTTTAAATAATAAAGTGGACGCCCCTTCAATACTTGAAAGTGTTTACTTTCCGGTACCTGCTAGGACAGCACGTAATAGGGATTTGTTTTCTGTACCTCGCTCTAAAACAAGGTACGCTCAAAATATTTTTCTGCGTCGTGCATCGTGCATTTATAATAGCAAGTTGTTTGATATCGATTTGTTCAGTAATTCATATGCAGTCTTTTAAAAACGACTTCGCAACATGTTGTAGTGATTTCGTCGAGGGACACTTATTGTAACTATTATTACTTGATATTTTAGTTGATGTACTATTACTTATTTACCTATTAAAGGCGCGGTGGTGGCTCGGTTGCAAGAACGCGTTCCTTATATTCTACAAAGGTCGGTTCAAACCCACCCGGTATGTACCAATGAGAAATGCACATTTGTCATAGATTTACAACACCGTTCCCGTGCCTCAGAGAGCACTTTAAGCCGTCGCGTCGGTCTCGGTTTCACTAATACCAACTTGTGGAATCGTTAATAAATTGTCAATAAAAATGGACATCATATCCTCGCCAAGCCCTCTGGCCAGCGTGGCGAGTGTAGGCCAAATTCTCCAGAAGGCCTATCTCTAACAGTGGAGGTCTAGAACGCTGTGTTCTAGGGGCTGTAATGAAGAAAGAAAAAATCTATTAAAACTGTTTTTCTTTTAAATCTATCATTATTATTTATGATATCGCTTTCGTATCATTTCCATCCTTATTATCAATAGTTTTCTTGATTTATATATATATATATATATTATTTTTCTAATGCTTTGGTGGAGACGATGTGTTAGCAAAATTGTTAATTATTGAAACTTTAGGTCTAATTTCGATTTAATTTGTTTCATGTATATTTACTTTATGTGACTGTTTGTTTCCAAAATAAAATGACTTTTAAATCTATACAAACTTTGGGTCTATATTTTGTAAAAACAACAATACAATTGCTAATATCCGTTGCTTTCAACTGGTGATGTAACTTGCAAATATTTCATTGTCTTCGTATCCTAATAATTCTAAAACAACTAAAATACTATAATGTATTTGGTGGTCGAATGCCGCAATAGCCGCAGAATGTCTGTCGTAATCAAAGAGATCAAATACAAGATAGAGTGGGTTATGGTTGTTATTTTCATACAAAATGTTTGTAATATAAATTTATACTCCATTTGTTGAAATTTTTCATTAAAAATTGACGTCTCTGGTGACAATAGGGCTGGCAGTTATTTTTCCCAAAAATTAAGTATCATCATTCAAAGGGGAAATGCTGCTAGTGTATTGGGCACCATGCCACAAGACATCGATTTGGAGGAGCTATTTTTTTGTAAGTATGTATTTTTATTTTTTATGTATTATTATTATTTTTTAGGTTAAACTTAGATTTCGTTTTAATATAATTTATTTAATATTGTAATTCTTTTATGGGCCCATGGGGACCGTCAGCGAGGCGCTTGGCCAATGAGTTGTCAAAGCGGCTGACAGAAAGGTCTGAAGACAGGAAGGCTGGCAATTATTTCTGCCAACGTATTAGCCTCGCTATACAGAGGGGAAATGTTGCCAGTCTCCTTGGGACTATCTCGGATGGCACGTCTCTAGAGGACATTTTTTATTTATAGTTTAGTTTATTTTTAATTTTATTATTTAGGTAGCTTTTAATTTATATTTAATGTACTATAATTAACTTCGAATAAAATTTAATATTATTATTTAATTCTTTTATATTGTTTGTATATTACTTTATTATACTAATCAAAGTGGTAATAATGGTTGGACTGTAAAAAGGGTTTTAATTAACTGCTTCCATGGTCTAGCAGTTAAGTCCGTGGATTAAGACCTCGAGGTACCGGGTTCGATTCCTGGTCGAGACAAAATAAAATTTATTAATTTAAATAAATAAATTAAATTAAAATTTAATTTATTTGTGATATTTCCCGAGTTTGGTACGCAGAGACATCGACGAGCTTACCACTTGTCATGATTGGCATAGGCAAAGTTGGCTAAATGACATATGACCTTGGGCCCACCTGATGGTAAGTGGCTCGCAAGATATTGTTATTTATTATTGGTAATATTGGTAGTGCCAATAATGAAAAAGCAAACCACTGTTTTTGCTATCTGATTCTTTCAATAAGATCATGGGTACGAGTGGGAGACGAATCTATATTGCGATGGCTTCATTAGACAAACAGTGTATGTATGGTTCGCACATAAATAATTTGCCATTGTGTTGTTGTGTTCCTGTTTCATCTCGCAATCTGCACCTACTCTAGACAAAAAAGCGGGTTGCGCTTCTTAAATATTTATTATTATTATTATTTAGGGCATGTTGCCAATCCTTCTACTCCTGCAGTCTGTGGGTCAACTATACGCAGCGAGCATACAGCGCCCTACGAGTCCAGTATAATAATGGTTTCAGGGTATTGTTGGGGCTGCCACATTATTGCAGTGCGTCCGGAATGTTTGCAGAGAATCGTGTTGATAGTTTTTCTGCTATCATGCGTAAACGCACTGCATCTCTAGTCAATAGAATTAGAGGCAGCACCAACAATATGCTTAAGGTCATATCGGATAAAGTGGACTGTCCAATACAGTGTCACTTTATTAAGATTCATTATAACCGACAAATTGACACGTGACAAATACGTATAAATAAGGCACTAACATAAAATTTTAGTTTACTAACTTTAAAGTAAGCCATTGTTACTAACATAGTGATAGGTATACTAACAAAAATGGATTGTAATTATCTATTAAATTGAATATATTATTATTATTATTCAAGAATAAAGTTTAGACAACTTTATTAGAACTGAAAAATCCGTAAAAAAAAATTATATTAATCAACGGTTGTAATCTCTTGTTCAGATATTGATTGAGAGAAAGTCCATTCAATCTTCATTACTCCCATTTTCATTATTACGTCATAACCCTTAAATGACCTGTTTATAGCGTAAACATCAAATTCTAAATCCAATTTCAAACCATCACATATTTTAACCTTAATGACAATAATTGCTATTATAGGATTTATTCCTATAGCTTTAAAGTTTAAAATTGAATTTACAGCTTGTGTGTTTACGACGTTTAGCATTTTATCTTACCCCAATCATCTAAAACCGCTGAGACATTGGAAACTGGATACAGTGTCAATAACAAATTTGATGTTATACAATATTGTTGCTTATTTGTTACTTCGAGTTACTTTACTGATAGTTCCCAATGTTATACAATACCTTAGATGTTGTTTAACATTTCATGTTTTACTTGCTGTGGCTACCAGGTTTTACAGGAACAAATATTAACTTATAGGATTATACTCTAAGAAAGTTACACATCTAAACCAACAAGGTCAAATATAATATAGATTGGGTATCGAATAATAATAGTACAAAACCAAAACAAGTGCAGGTTATGTACCTTAATGCCGTAAATGCATTTTTTACCAACTAACCTTTGTGACTGAGATATGTAATGAGCGGGTGCAGCAGAAGAAAAATGATAATTGAAATTATTTATAACTATATAAAATACACATTAATTACAAACATATAGTACTTATACATAAATAAATGTCCTACATAAACAAATAAATATATAACTATATATAAAATACATAACATATACGCATATATAATAAGTGAGTTATGGCGACTTATTCTGCTTGTGAAATAAGTATATAAATATTTAAATATTTTAAGAGATGTTGCCTGTCTGATAATTAAAGGAAGTCTGTTCCACTGGCGAGCTGCAGATACTGTTAAGGAATCTGAATATCTGCTGGAAGAGTGGGGAGGTGTTTTATGGGAAGAACGAAGTGAAAGGCTGTGAGAGTCACATAGGAATTGGAACACTATAATCATTATAGATAACATTTGAAAAATAGTAATGTCTCCTGAGCAATGCATGGAACTACATTATAAATGTGTACCTCCATAATAGCGCCATCCATGATCGACTAGAGGAACTTTTTTGTTTAATGCTCAACCGACCACTAATAGGAGCCAATGTCAACCTTATCATTGTTGTCTTTGAGACTATAATTGTGTGCATAATTAAGCGCAACGAGATAAAATCTAGATACGAGATAATATCTACAACAAAAAAGAGTAGTGGCGGCTCGATTACCTAAATGTCTGAAATATGTCAGATCTATGTTTACATCAACATGTAAACATGACATGTGACCCTACTATATTACACGGGCATGGTCGGGTCAATCAACTAGTTAAGTATAAACATTCGCTATACATTCTAGTATATCTTAGTATATACTACTGATGATCGATTTGTTTTTCCAACTAAGTAATAAGTTCCCAAAAACTAATTGGCTCGAATTGGAAGCTTGTTGGAATCAAACAAACTTTGATGATCAAGGTTAGTGGTCCACGTCGATCCAACGCCAGGTAAAGGCAAACAGAATGGCGGTTTGACGTGAGTGTGTGTTCTAAGCCAATATTAACATTATGAAGGCAATGTTTCGCATGAAGTACAAAATAATTTAAGCCTTAAGGCGTGTTCCCAGATCGTAACTACTTACGTTTCGTGTCGATTAGCGTCTCGTGGCTTACTTTTACCATTATAACGAATAGGGAACAACTGTCGTGTTTTGATATTCACGCAATTTATTGTTGGACGACTTAATTTAAAAATAAAATGAGAATATCAATATTTAAACATTACAAATAAATGTTTTACAAATATAAATTGTCATTTGTTTTAATAATTATCTTCCGAAAAATCTGAACCTAGTTAAGTTAACATTATTTTGTATGTAATCTACCCATCACCAAGTAATATTGCATTTATATTGTTGACAGAAAATAATATAATAATAAAATAAGATAAAAATATAAACCAATAATTATCCATTTCGTATCGTGAATGTGTATCGCGTTTGTGGTTGTGTGTCATGTATAAGTTTGATGTGTGGATGTGATTTTATTTTATGATACAGTTTTTAACAATTCCTCATTGTTATCATAATCCAATCTCAAAAGCAATCGTTTTAATAATATATAATTTGCTGAGATTTCTTAAATCCCATAATTTCTTATACATTTTATATAAGGCATTTCTAACACAAAAAAATGCATCAGAGCTATCTGTGGGGTTGGACCACTAGAGTCATGTAGACCTTTATTTAAAAAAATTAAACTATTAACCCTCACATCCTTGTATATCCTAGAAATAGTAAATTATGTTGGAAAAAATAATGACCTATTTGTCAAATGTGATACAGGAAGAAAATTTAGTCGCATGGACACTACAAAACTTAAAATTCCCAGTCATAAAAGTAAATTATTTAGTGTGAACTCATATATTATGTGTATCAAGGTTTACAACAACATACCTGAAGAAATTAGACAATTACCAGTTTAATAGAAAAATGTTATTATAATATCAATGAATTATTTACTATTATAAAAAATGACATGGTTTACTATTTGTGATCTTAGTAAAGTATCTTTTTTTAAATGTAATGCATTAGTAGATGTATAAAATCTTTGCTCGCCAAAACTTGGCAAATGTACCTACTCTTAAGTTTCCTTTACGACCTGTAAATTTGTAAATATGACAATTATGCAAATAAATAAATTATTATTATAATTTTTTTTTTGGTTCTTTTCTCCCGATGGATGATGAATGAGATGATAGGGAAGGCAAAGGGTCTAGCCCATACAGCCAAGTCTGACGTAATATATCTTTCCTTTCAATGAGTTAATGAGGTCATCATCAAATTCCAGATGCTGCAGAATTTGACGCTTTTCTTGGAGTCACTCGCGGCACCATAGCTCAAACACGTCGGGTAAAATATGGAAGTTGACAGCGCGGGAAAACCGCAAAAAATAAACTGCAACTTGTGCCCCATATTTAAAGTCCAATTTATCGTTTCATTGTAGCACATTATTAAACAAAACAACACCACTTTTGACCAATAATAACCACAGTAAATTAATTTACAAAACAAAAACTTGCACTTGACATGCCCCGCAAAATGGCGCGAAATATTATTATTATTATCCTTGGTGCTAAATAACCAATGATACAATACATATCAGTAAAAATCAAAGTTTAAATAGTATTTACTCTTTTATGGCAGTGCATTGAGTGTTTCACCCATCTCTCGATTGCAAAGCCAGACTACTGGGGCTGCATAAAGACGAGCTATAAAGCTTCAGGTAACAATAAACACGTAAGTGGCTGTTAGAGTCGCTTCCAGTATCAACATAGGTCACGAATCTATAGAGCTTTGTGTACTTATACAAGTGAAGAACGTTCCTAAACTATTTTGTCAATAAATTATGTATCGGTACATATTTATGTATATATCGGTAGATAGATAAGTACCATAGCTTTATTATTTATATATATATATCTTTTAGTTATAAGTTGTTTTCTCAATAAAACTCTTTGTCAAACATTAGTGGTCATGCACCCACAATCCATGCTCACAACTCCCAAAGGTTAGCTGTTAGATAATGTTTTTAGACATTAATCTCGCCTATGTACTGTAAAATGTTTTATTTTCTGTGCAATAAAGAATTAAATAAATAAAGATATTTGAAAAGAAAAATCTTACTTTGGGCATACATCTAAACTCGGTTAGATACGAAATGACATGACAATAGCGGTGGAGTTACAGCGCGCGTAATCGCCTCGTACCACTATTTCGAATATTCCTTGACGCTGTCTTGATTGTTAACTGTGTGAGCGACACCTCTAACCTCTTTATCGCTGTGTCTCTGTTTTGTTGCTTTATTTGCAATTCAAATTCAAATTCTCTTTATGTGGTCTATAGATGTAATTCTAAGTATAGATTGGCAAACAGTATCTATAGAGCAGATTGCCTTGACACGGTCAATCTGTGAACTGGAATGCGCAGTGGCCGTACGCATACATGTTTACTTATGCTATTGTCATTTGTCCTTCATTAAATTACTGTCTATTAACGCTTTAGAAGAAGGGACATTTCTTATTTCCTAGCAGTGTTGACCAAAGCAAGACGATGCCCAAGACTTGGTGTTGGGATATGTAGTAATATGTAGTTGGATGAAAAAAAAACTCCTTGGAACTTTTGGTATAAATTTTAAGTATATTGAGATACGATACTATCAAACGAACATGGTTGACAACTGACACATGACGAAACGCCTGTTTTCTACAAGCGGCAAAGGCAGTGTTGTATATATTATATAGTATATTAAAAATTAAGGCGTAAACGCGTAAACATGCCCCCGGGCGTTGAAAGCTCGGCTTTCAACAAGCTTTCTCAGGCAGGAAGGCAGTAGTCGACTGATCCTCACGGCTTCCATCAATTAGTGGGCAAATCTTGCTAAAAGCTCGCCTGACAACTCCATTTGTCGTTTTCACGTCCGCCACTCTGTTGATGCCCTCGGATCCAGGATAAACAGCAACTATGCGACCCAATCTCCATTTGAGGGGTGGAAGGTTGTCTTCTTTGAGAAGAACAAGGGAATCAATGTTAAGTGGATGCTGATCCTTGCGCCACTTGACCCGTTGTTGCAGCTCAGACACGTATTCTTTGCTCCACCTCTTCCAAAAATGTTGACGGAGTTGCTCGATCCGTTGGTAGCGTGACAGACGACTATAGTTGTCTTTCTCGAAGTTCGGCGTCGGCAGCGACGTCAGAGGGCGCCCGATGAGAAAATGGCCGGGAGTTAGTGCGAGTAAGTCGTCGGGGTCCGCCGACAGAGGTGTGAGGGGACGAGAGTTGAGGATGGCTTCTATCTGAATTAACACAGTGTTAAGTTCCTCGTACGTTAAATTACAATTCCCCAATACTCGCACTAAATGAAATTTGGTAGATTTCACTCCCGCCTCCCAGAGACCACCAAAATGAGGAGAATAAGCCGGAGAAAAATGAAAATTAATCCCATCATTAGCAATCGACTCAGAAAATGAACCACAATTAGACTTTAAGAACTTACCAATGTCATTGTAGGCTCCGACAAAGGAGGTACCGTTGTCAGAGTATATGTTACTAGGTTTACCACGGCGCGACATGAATCTACGCAATGCTGATAGGAAATTATTACTCGTTAAATCACCCACTAATTCAAGGTGAATAGCCTTGGTCGTAAAACATACAAAAATGGCGATGTATACCTTCACGAGTCTACAACTACGACCTTGACGACTAGCTGAGAGAATAGGACCCGCATAGTCAATCCCAACATTATAAAATGGGTATCCAACAGGCGATAGACGTGGCTGCGGTAAGTTACCCATAAGGGGTGCGACTACCCTACCTCTCATACGAGTACATTTTACACACTGACGATAGCACGACTTTGCCAAGTTTCGGCCTCCGATTGGCCAATAATTTTCCTTAATCGAAGATAACAACAATTGAGGCCCTGCATGCATTAATTTAATATGCTCAAATCTAAATAACAATTTTGTAACGATATGAGTGGACTGTAACAATATAGGGTGTTTTTTATTAAACAAAAAATCTGAATTTTCAAGACGACCGCCAACTCTAATTATTTTGTTGTCGTCAAGAAAAATATTAAATTTGAGCAAAGGGCATTTAGAGGGCAAAGGTTTATTATTTAATAATAAATTATATTCAGGGAACGACTCCTCCTGATGCAAAATAATAATTAGGTTCAATGCAGCGTTCAGTTCGTCAGTGGTGAGATAATTTAAAATAATTTTTGATTTCCTACATAAGTTAATAAAACGTAACATATACGCAACGGCACGAATAAGTCTAGTAAAATTAGAAAAACGGTCAAAATTAATTATCTTAAAGTTATCAATTAATTTAACACTAAGCGCAAGTTCCTTCCTTATTTCCGGAAGTACTTCCGATGTACCTATATTAGAAGGCCAGTTAGACGAATCTAACTTTAAATAGCTCGGACCAGACCACCAAATATCAAGCGATTTAATAACTTCAGCATTTACACCACGCGAAATATAATCAGCTGGGTTTTGGTCAGTCGTAACGTGTCTCCAGGTACAGTTATTAGTAATTTCGTTAATTTCAGCGACACGATTACGAACAAACAGTTGAAGTTTGCTTGGATGCATTTTTAGCCATCCCAAAACAATTGTGGAATCTGTCCAGAAAGTAGCATGCCTAATTTTAAGTCTAAGTGCGCTCTTCACCTTTTCATAAAGGCGTGCTCCCACCAACGCACCACAAAGCTCTAGCCTGGGTATTGTTGTAGGTTTAAGAGGAGCCACCCTACTCTTAGCCATTAATAATCGCACAAGAATGTCACCAGATTGATTGCAGCTGCGAACATAAACACAAGCACCGTATGCGATCTGTGATGCGTCGGTAAAAATATGTAAATCTATATTTTCATTTAACTCGGAGATTACACGACGCGGAATACGGATGCTATTTAAAATCGGCAAACAGGCAACAATATCAGTCCAGAGTTTTAAAATCTCTGGTGGTACAGACTCGTCCCAAGATAACTTGAGTAACCACAATTTTTGTAAAATACATTTCATGGAAATAACACAGGGAGCTACTAGTCCCAAGGGATCGAATATTTGTGCGATAATTGAGAGAATTGAGCGCTTAGAAACAGTTTGATTTGAACAAACAAAATTTTTATTAAATAAAGAAAAATATAACTTATCAGACTCAGTCTGCCAGCCTAAACCTAGTGTTTTACTGGGTTCTAATGTGCCAATATTTAAATCTACAGACGACTGATTGTCAGACTGTAAGTAGAAATTATTAGATTTAAATTTCCTTAAATTCATGCCAGCTGACTTTAAAACAGAGGTGACTTTATTACGAATCTCTAAAATCTCCTCAGTCGTGTTTCCACCAGAGATTAAGTCATCGACGTAAAAATCGTGCATAATAATCTCAGCGATTCTTTTGTCAACACACTCAAGACCTAATTGCTTAAGACATCTCACTGCGAGAAAGGGTGCACTGGCTGTACCATACGTGACAGTATTTAACTGGAATACCTTTAAGGGCTCAAACAAAGCATCACGCCAAACAATCTGCTGCAGGTGGCGGTCATCAGGATGCACAATCACCTGTCGATACATCTTTTCAACGTCAGCTGCAATCACATACTTATGTTGCCTGAAACGGAGAAGTAAAGACACGAGATCATCCTGAATTGTAGGACCCACCATCTGGATTTGATTAAAAGAAACTCCAGAAGTGCTAGGGCTACTAGCATTAAATACTACCCTTAACTTAGTTGTGGTACTACATTCGCGCAGTACACCATGATGAGGAATAAAATACGACAAGGACTGAGGATTAAAGTCACATTCTGACATGTGACTGAGAGATAAATACTCTGACATAAAGTCACAATACATTTTACTAAATGCTGGTTTAGATATACGTCTACGCTCCAATGATATCAAACAATGTTTAGCCCGATTAAAAGAATTACCTAACATGGTTTCGGGTTGTTTGAGCGGAATTCTGACACAAAAACGACCATCTGGAAGACGAGTAGTATTTTTTACAAAGTGTTGCTCACACAATTTCTCCTCTTCAGAATAATACGAAGTCTTAGGGTCAACTTCTTCAAGTTGCCAAAAACGCGATAATTGGTTATGAAGAACTTCGTTGAGCAGATTTGTGTCAGTGGAATCAACAGTTGTAAAATTACATTTTATGTTAAACGATGAAGACGATGCTTGGCCACAATTATTGGGGCCTGAGACCAACCATCCCAGTCTAGTCTCAAAGAGCACCGGCTTACCAATACCTAAGCTAATTTTCTGCGACCCTAATAAGTCCCAAAAGAGATCAGCGCCAATTATCATATCAATTGCAGAAGGCTCAAAAAAGTTAGGGTCCGCTAAATGAATATAGCTAGGTATATTTAGCTTATTTACATCAATGAAATAAGAAGGAACATTATCAGTTATTGAGGGTAAGACAAAACATTTAATTTGTGTCGCGTAATCTTCATTCAATGATTTCATTGATACACGGCACATTTTGCCTACACGGGACATAGAATTGTTTATACCAAACACAGTTGTGTTTACATTATAAATAGGTAGATTTAATTTGCTACTTAGTCGCTCTGTAATAAGGCATGAAGTGCTACCGCTATCCAGCACTGCGCGGGCGACGCACACACGCTCATTGTTATCGTAGACCTTTATTAGCGCAGTCGACAACAACGCACACAACGATGCAGTATTCTTCGGGACGCGCACCGATAAGGACATGTTATTATTATTATTATCGCTCGCAGTATTTTCAGGAGATGAATTACGTACGTCCGGCCGCTGCATTGCGTTCGCAGAATGAATAAGTATATTATGTCTACGTTTACATAGACTACAACCAACTTTCTTGCAGCGATTAGCGTAGTGACCGCGTTGTAAACAATTATAACAAACCTTAAAATCAGGCAGTACCTTTAGTCGTTCTTCAATACTTAGGCCTAAAAACTGAATGCAAGTGCTAAGCTGATGTTCGCCGTTACACCTAGGACATGTTTTTACATATGTGGATCCAGCACGGGGTCCATCACGATGTGGCGTCGATCTAGACATCATAGTTTTGTGCTTAGCTATTACTTTAGGCTGACTTAATTGTTTATTATGCGACATTTCCAAAGTTTCTAGCAAATCTGAACGACATTGCATAAAAGTGAAAAGTGTAGCTAATTTAATCGATATATTCTTGTCTAAATTTATTTTATATTCCTCCCACTCACGAAATGTTTTGCTGTCCAACTTACTACTTATAATATAGATTAGTAGGGTGTCCCAGTACTTAATAGGTTCACCTAATGATTCTAAAGCCCTTAAGTTTTTATTAATACGATCTTTCATACGCTTTATAGCAATTGACGATTCTTTCGATAAAGGTTCTAAATCAAATAATGCTGCTACATGGTTTTGTATGAGTAATCGCTCATTATTAAAACGATCACACAGTAAATTCCACGCCACTATGTAGTTACTGGAGGAAAGATCGATAGACTGAATAACTACTGCAGCTTCCCCTTCTAAAGAGGCCCTTAAATAATGAAATTTATTAACATCGTCAATATCGCTATCAGAATGAATAAGACTCGAGAAGGTATCACGGAACTCCAACCAATTATCATATAAACCACTAAATTTTGGCAGTTGAATAGTAGGTAACTTAACGAGACGTTGATGATTACGAGAAGAACCCTTTTCGCTGAATGGAGGTGATGGAACCTGTACTGACACAAGGTCATTGGCCTTTGCAATGATTTTGTAATATTGTGACTCAAAATCATTCCTCTCGCCTAACTGAGCTTCAACATCTTCCACCGAACATTCTAACTTTAACTGTAGCTCATCAAAGTCCTCAAATACCTTAGTCATCCTAGTGATTCTTAATTGTAGTTCATTTATCTGAGTCCTGCTTAATGGTTCAGTTATAGTGCTTACATAGGAACAAAATGCACTAAGTCGTCCTTTATAACTGACTAGCTTTTTAAGCAACTGATCTTTATTACTGGTCATTCTGGAGGGCGTGAGATCCACCTGGAATATATACAATAAAAAAGTTTAAAACTGTACCTAACTAAAAAGTATAAGTTTTACAAAATAGGCATAAATCTACTAAAATAAGAAATTATATAAGTAAATATGGAAACAGCATTAAATAATATAGCTAATTATTATTTTAAATTTAATGAAGTACCTAATTTAATATCTTTACAATGCAAGTTAACAAAAATGCTATGTACGACCACTTGCTAATTGCTATATGCTAAGGTTAGCTAAACTAACTAATACCTAATATAAAGTAGCAATATTGAAATATAATTTACAATAATAAGGCTATATTTAAATATATAAGGCAATAAGCAAAGTGCAAAATACTTAGCAAGTGAAATGAATGTCGTGACAAAACTACTTGACTGAGGATATTTATACATAAAAAATGGTACAAACCTTATAAAAAGTTCCTAATTCCTAACTTCATATTACCTGAGTACCGAGTATTGGGTAAGAAATAAGTATTTACACTTAACACTGTGCAATTTCATAAATTCCAATCTTCGTAAGTCCGATATCCACGTGCCGACTATGACGAATCTTGCAATTTTACTTTTCTTTCAAATAAAGTCCAATCTTCAGTAAATATCCATTAAATTCCATCAATCCGGTCGATAGGGCCATGTTGGGATATGTAGTAATATGTAGTTGGATGAAAAAAAAACTCCTTGGAACTTTTGGTATAAATTTTAAGTATATTGAGATACGATACTATCAAACGAACATGGTTGACAACTGACACATGACGAAACGCCTGTTTTCTACAAGCGGCAAAGGCAGTGTTGTATATATTATATAGTATATTAAAAATTAAGGCGTAAACGCGTAAACACTTGGACAGTTTAGGTCTTGGTCTTCCATCAGAACGGCTGGTCTCCAAGACTATTGCACTCACTTAAAAAATACATTCTAATTGTACATTGTGAGACCCTAGTGTACTTCGCTAAACTACTATCTCAAGAACTACTGGTCTGATTTATTGCAATTTCGAATAGTTATAGATGTACGAGTATACAAAGGTTGTTGATGTCTCTAGCGTACCAAACACGAGAAATATCACAAAGAAAATTCATTATTATTTAGAAAGTTAAGTATCATCACGACCGTTTCCTTTTCGGGGTGGTCAGAAACCACGCTTATAAATAAGCGGATTCACATTTAGCCAACTTTACTATATGCCAATCATGACAAGTGGCAAGCTCGTCGATGTCCCCAAGCAGCGTACCAAACTCAAGAAATATCACAAATAAATTAAATATTAATTAAATTTATTTAATTACATTAATAAATATTTTTGTGTCCCGACCAGGAATATAACCCGGTAACCCCCGAGTCTATATCCACGGACTTAACCGCGAGACCACGGAAACAGTCGATTAAATATTTCTGCCGTTTGGTGTAGAAACTCCAAAACCAAAAAGTTTTAAAAAGACATAACACCACGTCTTGTTGTCTTCTCCAGTGACAAAAGGGTTGGCATTTTCATTGCTCAAAGAGTCAGTATTGCAATTCAGCAGAGAAGTGCAGCCAGCGTTGTTGCCACCATTCCATGCAAACGGGTATTATATCCGTAATAATATTTTTATTTTATATTTTTTCTAATAATATTTGGACATAAGCTCGGCTATGTTCGGCTTAACTTGCGCTAAAACTGATAGTAAATAACGATATAATGCCTATAAATAGGCGGTTGTAATTTGTCCAGTCTGCTGGGGCGGGGAAGTATACACCGTTCGTGCTGATAAACCCAGTAAAGTGTATAATAAAGTGTTTCGGGATCAGGCTCGAATTGCCGTCATGCCCACTCAAGCTGCCGGCATAGTGTTAGGGACTGGTGTAAGTCATGAGTGTCTGATTCCAGTTGCTAACATTCACGGACCTCGCGCGCCACTTACCATCAAGTGGTCGGAAGGTCACATTTAAAGAAATAAAGAAAGAAAATACTTTATTTATCGCAACAATTACGTGCTAAGTTGAAGTGGCTGCCAATTCGTTGTCGCAGAAATCTAAGAGTTCTCTGTCTCCTTTTTTTTGTTCTAAACGAGCCTGCGACACCGAAATACCTCAAGGATAAATTTGCCTATCTTTCTTCGTTTTACGACAATTCCCTTCGTTCTTCTCACAACTCACTTCTTTCTGTTCCCTTGCGTCATTCTGGATTTGTTTCAAATTCTTTTACAGTTGTTGCCACAAATTTATGGAACAATCTCCCTGTAAACATAAGGCAAGCGTCTACCAGATCTTCGTTCAAAAAACTCGTCTATCTACACTTTCTAAATAGCTCCCAACAATGTTAATATGTGTATATATGTATATTTAGTATTTAGTATATTGATATTACAGTATATGTTAAAGTATATTATGTAAGTATATATAATTATATTGAATTTATCCTACTATTAATATTTATTTCATTGCACCTATAAATGTTCTAATTTGTCCCTAAGGTTTGGCTGTCAGAAAATGTCTACGGGCATTAAGTCCGCCTTTGTACTTTGTGCAATAAAGTTTTTAATAAAAAAAAAATACAATGGTTACAGAAATATATATGCAAGGAATAAATCTAAATGTATAAATATAAGCCTATTCTATATACTGAAACATACATGTGTGGCGATAAATAGATGGTGCATAAAGCAGCAGCATTTAGAGCTAGTATTTTCACTGCGGATGGGAAGTACGATAGGAAAGAAGAGTGAACGCGGGAAATAGTGTTAACGGTGCCCTGGGGTCACTGATCGGCAGTCGAAATGTCAGTGACAAAGTTCGGCTCGCCATACACAATGCCATGTTGGTACCAACACTGATGTATGGAAGCGAGTCGTGGATACGTCAGAATACGCATGACAGTAGGGTTAATGCAGTAGAAATGAGGTCGCTGCGCCGGATATGCGGTGTCACATTGGCGGACCGCATACGTAACGTCGAAATACGGAAAAGGGTTGGTATAAAAGAAAGCATAGGGACAAAAATAAGGAAAGGCATGCTACGATGGTTCGGGCATGTTGAAAGAATGAGCAAAGAAAGATTGACGAACCAGATATATAATGCGAAAGTTGTGGGTGAAAGAGGCCCTGGCAGACCGAGACTCACATATCACGATCAAATAAATAAACCACTGACTGAAGGTGCATTAAAAAGCCTTCGTAACAAAAGGGCATGTATGAAGAGGTTGATGAACGTCGATGAAGCGAAAGAGGCATGTCGTGATCGTCTCAAGTGGCGCTCAATTGTCTCTGCCTACCCCGCAAGGGATCTGGCGTGAAGATGTGTATGTATGTATAAAAAAATAAAAAAAAATACAATCTAACGCTATTCTTCGCCGCAGTGTGCACAGGCCTTAAATCATATCTACATAATGAGATAATGACACTGCTTAATAAATAATTTTTAATTATATTTTTAGACGCACCTCATAAATATTATGAGTGATATTTTATACAAAAAATATATTAAAATAGAAGGAAATTAATTTTCTTTATTGCCTCCAAAATATCTAACGAATTGAGGCTTTAAGAAGTGCGGACGTGATGAAAACGAAATTTCAATATTACATTTATTAATTTATGGACTGAAATCTTGATTGGCAATTAGTTCTATTTTATTATTAAATTTAAAGAAGTAAAAGTATCATCACGACTTATAAAGAGACGGATTCACATTTAACCAACTTTACTATAGACCAATAATGAAAAGAGGCTACCTGTAAATTAGTATGGGAATTAGGCCGACTGTAGGTACTTACCTTACTTCGGATGTATACGAATTCTTCGAGGAAGCGATTTTACATTGACCCACAATTTCAGATCAAGATAATTTAAAATTTTACACTCTGAGCCAAAATTAACCGCCCATCTCAATTCGTATCACAACTATAATATACCTATAAAAAATATTTAACTTTACCAAATAATATTTTAGCTGGATTAATGTTGCACGGCTAGCTACAAATTGGCTATTTAAAATTAACAGTTTTTATGTATACGTGATATGGTTTCTTAGGAAAGTTGTTTCTTTTCATTTGTTTGATAGCAATTTTTTTTTAGCAATAATATGTATAATTGTATTATTATTATTACTACAGCCCTAGAACACAGCGTCCTAGACCTCCACTGTTGGAGATGGGCCTTCCAGAACATATATCTGGAGAATTCGACCTACACTCGCCACGCTGGCCAGACGGCTTGGCGAGGATATGATGTCAATTTTTAATGACAATTTATTAACGATTCAACAAGTTGGTATTAGTGGAACCGGGACCGACGGCTTAACGTGCTCTCCGAGGCACAGGAACAGTAAGTAGCGTTGTAAATCTATGACAAATGTATGTAAGAAAAGTGTATTTCTCATTATATATGTAGGATATTAAGTAAAGCATTCTTACAACCGAGCCACCATCGCACCTTTATTATTATTTTGTATTATTATTTTTATTTAATAATTATTATTATTGAATAAATTAATAGATTCACACCAATTATTTGGTAAACTGTATATTTTTTACTGGCAATTTTAATTTAATACGAGTACCTACTTCTAGAGTATTTATGTTTGCCGCCTTTAAGTAGATATTCATCATCATCATGAGCCTTCTTGATTCTTCATTCTTCTTTATTAAATGGAACAGAAAAAGTGGTGGCAGCTGACTGGTCCAACAGTTTAACATCGCTTAGCGCGCAATAGGGAGATCTCTGAAGGATAAAGTCCGAAACGTTGACATCCGTCAGAGAACCGAAGTTACTAAAAATTAAAACGTCACGAACACACATCGCAGAACCAATGAACGATGAAGTTGACGAGTTCTGGAGTGGAGATCCCGTACTAGGAGACACAGAATCTGCCAGATGGACGGATGACCTAATGAAGGTCGCCGGTGGTGTATGGATGAGGGTGGCAGAAGATCGTAGGAATTAGCGAGCCTTGGGGGGAGGACTATATCTAGCAGTGGAGAGACACAGACTGAAGATGATGAGATGTGATATAGCGTTTTTATATCTTTAAAAAGTTATATAAGTAGCGCTTAGTAAACTTACTTAATATTTACATTTTATCACTAATTTAAATCACGATTTATTTTAATATGTTCAGATTTGTTGTTCATCAAAACATCATTATGGATCTTCTTGACCTATATCTTAAGACCAGAGCCCACACTATTGCAAATAGAAACATTATTTCAAACTTAAGGTAACAACATGCCCCACTGCGAATGGTTTCGAAAATCGGCCTTTTGAAAACTGGAACGAGGAAGGAGCTATTTGCACGTATAAATTACATTGTATTCTATTTTTTTTTTTATAGACGGAATAGAAATTATAAATATTTTTATAAAAATATTCAAATTTCAATGATTTATTTACTTCCCAATCATTATCACAGTTTATTGGCGTAGACGATTACTCTCAAAGTTTAATATCAATATTGTTAAAAATAATAAATTAAAAAAATATATGAACCAGCCCGAGTTTGGTTAATATATACCCGTCTCACTTTACTGTTGAACATATGTGCCTTCACAGCTAAATCTGAGTCGTGGCTACAAGTGAAGGCACTCGTTCGCCGCGAGTAACGTGTGAGCACGCAAATCAAAAAGTCCACTCGATGGCAGCAGACCCAACCCGAAGGTCTGCGATGCAGGGGGAGCTGGGAGACGAAGGCAGCCCTCAGGACCTCAATCATTAATAATAATGAAATAATAAAATTTTATTGACATTAAAATGTACATTACAAAAAAAATGTGGCACTGGCCCCTGAGGTAAGTTTTTGGCCAGTGCGACAGGAGCCAGTTTCCATTCAACCTGATTATAAAATTAAGAGAGTACATTTTTTAAATAAGGTAAATAACTAAATAACAAAACAAAAAAAAAACAAATATTCAAGTTAGTTTAGAAATATACAATATCCAGCAACATAATCAGACAAAATGAATATCAAGAAACTATTTTGTACAATATTAATAATAATAATTATGATTACTAAATTTTTTTTATATTGTCAATTTAAAAAGGTTTTCTGTTTCTTTGTATGTTAGCTTCTGTAGATATTCTTTTAATACATTCTTGTTACTCTTGAACCTGATCGTGTAAGGGTGTATTATATGCCCAGTTGAATTTAAGTCAACGTCGTATCCTTAGCCTAAGGGTCCGCCACATGTTGCGGCCTTACACGGCCATTCACTTTTTATACCTTTATTATTGTTAATCACAGTTATTTTTACCATCGATGTATGCCATCTAGGTATAATCAGTCACTAAGTACATCCTTACTTAATTATTAAACTCCATATTCTTATGGGTTTCTCTATATTATTACTTATACTTTGGCAAAAAAAAATATATTTAGAGTTTTAAAGTACTGAAGGAGACTTAGGAGAAGGACTGAAGTAGATACAAACATATTAAAATAAAATAGATTACAAAACTAATTATAAATAAAACTAAACTAAAAATACCTATGAAATTAAAACTATTCTACAAAATAAAGTAAGGGCTTACCACCAAGGAGGGTACCTAAAACGCTCGCCGCATTTCCTCGTTGAATTATAATCGAAATATTCTGTTTTAGGTACTTATGGCATTTGGGATCGCCACACTCTTGGAAAATTCGTTTACCCAGCTCTTTTATGAATTTGTGGGTATTATCAAGAGGATATATTGTTTCAACCCCAAATGCCACAAAGTTATAATTTTGTTTAATGTTATAATATTTGATGTGCTTTTTAAATTCGTCTGTATGAGCAGCCGAACCGGCCTTTTTTGATGTAGAGAAAATGTGGCAAGCGGCAAAGGTATCCACACAGGTGGCATCCCTACTTATAAATATATTGATATTAAACTTTGAGAGTAATTGTCTTCGTCAACATACTGTCATTACAGTTTGGGGGCTATTTTATTTATAAGTACGAGGGGCGTTCAAAATATTCTCGGTATTAATAATAATAAATAAATAAATAAAAGTAAAATTGGAACCGAGATGTTCTTTTGTTTTTCTGCAATTGCCGAACAAACATGAACACCATGAGCGAATTAACAATTTTAACGAAATTAGAGCACCGATCCGTCATAAAATTCTTGACAAAACAGGGTAAAAATCAAAAAACCATAAAAGAGGAAATGGATTGTGTTTACCGTGAGTTTGCTCCTTCTTTATCTACTATTCAAAAATGGTCAAGCGAATTTAAGCGTGGAAGGGAGAGTATTGAAGATGACCCTAGACCTGGCCGGCCTGTAGTGGCTACCTCACAAGAAAATATTGATAAAGTGGAAAAACTTATATTGGAAGACGGCCGAGTGAAGGTAAAATCTATAGCTCAAGTAACCAATCTCTCTATTGGTACCGTACATGACATTACACATGACCATCTTAATATGTCAAAAGTAAGTGCAAGATGGGTTCCGCGAATGCTGACGCTTCTTCAAAAGGATATGCGTGTGGCTTGCTGTTCAGATTTTATCGACCTGTGTGGTGAAAATCCCGATGAGGTGCTGCAAAAAATAGTTACTGGAGATGAAACCTGGGTTCATCATTATGACCCAGAGAGCAAACAGGAGTCCATGCAGTGGCACATTAAGGGTTCAGCTCATCCCAAGAAGTTCAAGGTAATCCCGTCAGCTGGCAAGGTCATGGCCACAATATTTTGGGATTGTGAAGGAGTTTTGCTTATCGATTATAAAGAAAAAGGTGTAAATATCACAGGGCAGTACTACGCTAACGTTATACGTCAATTAAGAGATGCGATCAAAGAAAAGAGGCGAGGAAAGTTAACAGGAAAGGTGTTCTGCTTCTGCATGACAACGCCCCTGTCCATACTGCTCATATTGCCAAGGCAGCTATTGTTGAATGTGGGTTTGAAACTGTTACTCATCCACCCTATAGTCCGGACTTAGCCCCAAGCGACTTCTTTTTGTTTCCCAATCTTAAAAAGGATCTGCGTGGAAATAAATTTTCTGACGATGAAGCGTTGAAGACGGCCGTGGAGGAGCATTTTTACACCAAAGATAAAAAATATTTTTATGAGGGATTAAAAAAAATAATTGATCGATCTTATAAGTGTATGAACATAGGGGGGGAGTATATTGAAAAATAAAAATATCAAACTTTTCGTACTTGTTTGTTTTTATCCACATACCGAGAATATTTTGAACGCCCCTCGTATATAAACAATTGTTTTTTTTTATATTATTATTTCTCGATGTTTCACAGAGTATGGGAACCAGTCAATGTTAGTCAAGATCAGAAATCAAACCTCATAAACGTAAACAATAGAGAGCTTTTAAAGATATTAATGAACTTTTAAATTAAAATCTAAAAAAAAAACTACTTTTCTACATGTTTTCCCCCCCGGTACCACTTTTCTTACGTACATTTGTCCTGTGCCTCGGAGGGCACGTAAAGTCGTCGGTCCCGGTTCTACTAATACCAACTTGTGGAATCGTTAATACATTGTAAAGCATGTTGAACATTTTGTGAGTAAATGAAATTGATTAAGATTTCGAGTATTATCTTTTGCTACTATTATTATTATTTTTATTTTTTTTCTTAGACTAATTAACTATTATCTAATAAGTTTAAAAATGTGTAATTTTTATATTATTAATAACGTCTGACTCCTCCTTGCATGGTGTATTGGAGTATATTCAATACCATGTATGTATGTAAATAAATAAATTTTCATTCAAATATGACATCAGTTCCTCGCCAACTCGTCTGGCCAGCATGGCGAGTGTAGGCCAAATTCTCAAGTTCTGGAAGACCCATCTTCAACAGTGGGGAGCTGTAATGTCGATGATGATATATTAATAGTAATTTATATTTTTCTTTCGAATTAATATTCGGACCGTAAAATCATTTTAGCATTTTTCGATATTTATTGTAGTAAGGTTATGAATTTATTAAATAAGTTTATAGTACATCTATAATCTAAATAGTTACATAATGACTGACATGACTGCACGCAATATGTTTATGTTTGTTTATTTGTATATATATATATATGTTCATAATACTTGCACGTAGTTTATGTAATTGCTTGTTATGTAGTGCATTTATAAATTAGACTAATATTATTAGATTGTTGCACCCTGCCCATAATCTCTCACCATCCCAAAGGTAAGTTATCAGAGAATGCCTAACAATCATTAAACTAGCCTATGTACCTAATTTAAGGTTTAAATAAATAAATTACTGCCTCCGTGGTCTAGCGGTTAAGTCCGTGGATTTAGACTCTGAGGTTCGATTCCTGGTCGGGACACAATAATATATATTAATTATAATAAATCAATGTGATTATTATTTAATTTATTTGTGATATTTTCGAGTTTAGTACGCTGGAGACATCGACGAGCTTGCCACTTGTCATGATTAGCCTATAGTAAAGTTGGCTAAATGTGAATCCGCCTCTTTAAGCGTGGTTTCTGACTACCCCGAAAGGGAAACGGTCGTGATAATACTTTTTTAGTTACTTAATCAAGGTGGATAATGTAGATTCATGAAAATATATCTTTATTTTATCCGTATCAGACCTTTCGCTTAGAATTATCTAGTATATGAATCACGAAGCTCATTTTTTTGAAGTATATTATGTTATTAAACACGCGATGCTATCTTACCTTTATGTCAAGCGTAATATTTCAACAGTCACATTCTACTATTTTGCAGCCACAAATTTGGGCCCACATTATTATTAATTATAATATTGTTTTAGATTATAAGCTGACACGGTCCTTTTATTTATTTATTTATTTATAAACTTTATTGCACAAAGTACAAAGGCGGACTTAATGCCCGAAGACATTCTCTGACAGCCAAACCTTGGGGACAAATTTGATCAAATGTAGGTGCAATCATAAAGATAATAAGAAAAATAAACAATTACTTACAATATATATGGAATAAATATTATAATATCGATACACTAAATACTATACATACATATTATTATACATAAACATACATATATACTACTTACTAACACTGTGTGGAGCTATTTATTTTTATAGCGACGAATATAATTTGTTCAACTTTTTATTATTTATAAAACGTTTACTCGTAAAAAAATATTTACACGCTATGCAATATTAAATTATACCCCGCCATTGTTCTTCGCTTGTAAGTTTCTCACCAAAATATTTAGTTTTATTACAAATATATCAAAAGCGCGTATAAAATGAAGACATTAAACAAACATTTAGATCTTAAACTATAGACATAAATTACTTAAATATAAAAATAACACGCAAGAGGGTTTCGTTTTCATGCACACCCAATGATATTTTATCCATAGATACCGCAAAGTACAATTTAAACGACAAAAATTGAAATACCAATTCAAACACTTTTGTTTTACCGCTGTTAACTGGTCTAAATATAATAAAATATACTTAAGTTGTAAGTTTTAGGTGTACACAAGTGCGCACATACACAACAGAGTTACCTTAAAAGTTATCCAATAAAAATATATTGTCATGTCATGAACTTTGTAGTATGAGTATAATAGCAAAAGATTGTCACCATACAAGATCACATACATACATACATATCTTCACGCCAAATCCCTTGCGGGGTAGGCAGAGACAATTGAGCGCCACTTGACACGATCACGACATACCTCTTTCGCTTCTTCGACATTCATCAACCTCTTCATACATGCCCTTTTATTTTGGTGGCTTTTTAATGCACCTTCAGCTATTGTTTTATTTATTTGATCGTGATAGGTAAGTCTTGGTCTGCCAGGGCCTCTTTTACCCACAACTTTCGCATTATAAGATCACAACATGATAAATATGTAGAAGTAGTACTGCCATTTTGTTTATATATGTTTTAGGCTAGGAAAATAATCAATCACATTCATTAAAATAAACTTATTAAAAAACTAAAATTCACAAAACTAAATTAAATAATTATAAAAATAGATCTAAAATGGATATTTATTTTACATTTTAAAAACAAAAATAAAAAACACGTCTTAAATAATCTAATAATATTATTATTATTTAAGCACTTGTAAAACCAGTTTCGCTCGCTAATGCTACATCTATTGAATTTTAAGATCATTGTACACGCCTAATTTACAATGGGTGCTGTTCACGCAATCCTCGCCTTTACCACACTAATTTTAAAGAATATAATGGTGTAATTTATTATAACTTTCTTTGTAGTAATTGCATGGTGCATCGCGAAAAAAATTCCTCGGGCTTATACTTTGGTACTCCGACGTAGTACTTTCACTACTTGAGGCGTACCCCAATCACACATTAGCGTGTGTGTATCTTTATTTATATTATAAGTGTATAAGTAGCGCGTTTACCCGATTATTATTGTAATTTAACTTTAAAAGTCCATTGACGACATTTTTTAGCTCACATAACAACTAAAAAAAAAAAAATTTTTATAAATAATTGTTTTATCATTCCTATTATATATTTTTCTTATGAAAAACTGTGCACAAACTAGAGACTGATGTCGCTTACTGACCGAAGACTTGTGATTGACATAACTGTGTTGTATAACATTTTTCAAGGTCTATTTAGTTGCCCAACTTTGATACACTGCCCCCTCGAGGCAGACTCCTTCCAAGGACCTTTTCCGTACCAACTATAAGATAAGATAGAACACAGCGTCCTAGACCTCCACTGTTTGAGATGGGCAGAACATATATCTGGAGAATTTGGCCTACGGGTTGGCGAGCATCTAATGACAATTTTTAACACAAGGGTATTAGTGGAATCGGGACCGACGGCTTAACGTGCTCTCCGAGGTACGGGAACGTTGGTGTTGTAAATCTATGACAAATGTACGTAAGAAAAGTGTATTTATCATTGGTACATGCCGGGGGGGTTTGACCGACCTTTGTAGGATTTCAAGGAAAGCGTTCATACAACCTAGCCAACACTCCATTATATGAAAATATAATTTGATTGGCTGACTAAAGTATTCAAGCTGAAAATATTGCCTTCTAATTATCAACGTTAACAAGCTGTAATTAACATCACTACAGGTTAATTAGACGGTTTTATAACATAGTTGTGTACCTCGCAACTAATTACGTCTCAATTTATTCGTCAAGTTCCTGTCTTTCATCTTGCCGCCTCCAACATCCTGACAACCTTCTAATAACATAAAATAATATGTTATGTTATGGAACGAGCTTCCAAGACGGCAGTAACGGAATCATACAGTATTTGGTTGGGTAGGGAAAATGAAAAATGAAATGAAAAATTTAAAAAAATATTTATGATTATACAAGCAGCCGACAATTTATAATTTATACAATTTATTCACATTACACAATGTGTTGTTTAAAAATGATGATGAGGCTGTAGACGGTGACGTCCCGACCTCCGCTGTAGGCGAGCCAGTGTCACGGAGGCCGGGTTGTGGCGTTTTAGGTGCTCTTAATTGGGGTCGACTATAAATACATATATATCAATAAATAATAATAAATAATACCTATAGGTACCTATATAAAATAAATAAATAATATGGTCTAATTAGTATATTAATATAAATAAATAACTACTGTGGCGTATATTGATTAGTAAGAAGAAATTCGCTTGCCTCAAAGTAGAATGGTGGATGGTGAGTGTATTATCGCGCAATAAAATAAAAAACCTCCTTTTCTTAAACCAGACTATTGTCGGTCGCAAGCCCGAGACACCATTCTTCTTATCTCTTACCCACACACGATGGATCCGGAACCCGCACGGTGAATCCATGGAATGCTTAGAAATTTGTCTACTTCAATAACTTACTAAAACGTATATTAAGCGAGTTTAACGCTTTTGCATTCATCTCGCTCGCACAATCCAATATTTTGAAAAAAAAAAATCAAGTCTGACTGTAATAATAATAATAAATTATTTATTATAATACAAAACCAAAACAAGTGCGAAACATAGGCGAGATTAATGTCGTAATTGCATCCCACATATTACTGTCTCAATCTCCCAAAGGTTAGCTGGTAGAAAAATCCGAAAACGCTTTAAGTTCGCCTTTGTACATACTTTTAAGTTAAGTGCAATAAAATATTTTAATAATAATAATAACACTATGCCGGCCTGACTGGGTATGACGGCAATTCTAGCCTAATCCCGAAGTGCGTGGTTTATCGGCACGAACAGTGTATACAACCCCGCCGCGGCAGACTGGGCAAATACCACCATCAGTCCGTCTATCACCTATTTAAAACTACCGCCTTCTAGAATAAGCGTGGCTTCTGACCACCCCGAAAGGGTCGTTACGATACTTTACTTTTACTTTTTTTGTCATTAAAAGTAGATGTCGAGTTCTCAATGATTATGTTATACGAATCATCATTATCATCAGCCTGTGTCTCTCCGTTGCTGGATATACGCCTCCCCCAAGGCTCGCCACTGCACACGGTCTTTTGCAACCCTCATCCAACCCCCACCAGCGACCCTCCTTAGGTCATCCGTCCATCTGGCGGGGGGTCTTCCCACTCTGCGTCGTCCCGTACGTGGTCTCCACTCCAGATCCCGTTTGCCCTATGGGTCGTCGGTTCTGCGGCAGATGTGTCCGGCCCATTGCCACTTCAGCTTGCTAATTTTGAATGCTATGTCAGTAACTTTGGTTCTCCGACGAATTTCAACGTTTCGAATTCTATCCATCAGAGAAATACCAAGCATAGCTATCTCCATAGCTCGCTGAGCGACCTTGAATTTGTGAACCAGACCCACTGTCAGTGTCCACGTCTCTGCTCCGTACGACATTACGGGGAGGATGCACTTTTGTCTTCAACCAGTGATACGAATTTTGTGATACGAATAAGATTTTGTAAGAAATAAAATTTTCAAGGAAATTTCCATGAAGTGCAAAGTCTGTAAATAGGCTCTTACTTTAAAAAAAATCCTTCAAGTTGTTGTATATCTTTCCCAAACCATTTTTTTTTACATCTTAGCGTATTTTGTATAAGAATTTTTCTCACGAAAACTCGTTAAAGTAATTTATCATGAATTTCTAAGCTTCTTCAGAGTATTTTGAGCATTAACCTTTTTTTCATTCAATCTCGCTATGATAGATGTTTCCGATAATTTTTATTTTCATATTTATTATTGTATATTGCTTCCAAGTATTATACGTATATAATATTTCTTAAAATATCCATTAGGAAGTATACTAAAGACAAATTAAAATGGCAGTTTCCATATAACATGGCTTGTCCCGCGACCATGGCAAGCGGCCCGATGGAATGACGCTGGTTCCATGGAGGATAGGTTTGCCTTTAGTTTTATCTATTTGTTATTTTTTTTATTAACACCATACTCGTAATTTATAATTATATATTTTTACTCATTTATTGTTATAGATAGGTACATGACATTAATTGTCCCGTCTGGAGAGCGTTATCACTGAAATAAATACAGGTTATTAATACATACATACATATCTTCACGCCAGATCCCTTGCGGGGTAGGCAGAGACAATTGAGCGCCATTTGACACGATCACGACATACTTCTTTCGCTTCGTCGACATTCATTAACCTCTTCATACATGCCCTTTGGTTACGAAGACTTTTTAATGCACCTTCAGTCAGTGTTTTATTTATTTGATCGTGATATGTGAGTCTCGGTCTGCCAGGGCCTCTCTTACCCACAACCTTCGCATTATATATCTGGTTCGTCAATCTTTCATCGCTCATCCTTTCAACATGCCCGAACCATCGTAGCATGCCTTTCCTTATTTTTGTCCCTATGCTTTCCTTCATACCAACCCTTTTCCGTATTTCGACGTTACGTATGCGGTCCGCCAAAGTCACATATCCGACGCAACGACCGCATTTCTACTGCATTAACCCTACTCTCATGCGTATTCTGACGTATCCACGTCTCGCTTCCATACAGGTTATTAAGTAATGCGAATATAAAAGGTCTTTGTCAATAATTTTAACTTTTTTATTTATTTTTATTTAAACAATATACCATACTTTTTTCTTTTCAAATTGCCATCATAAGCTGTCGTGACATATAGCATCTTCATTTGCATTGCTTAATAACTTAATTCCATATAACTTAATGTATGAGTAAAAGTTGGACCACACGTGAGGTCGACTTATTAAGGACATGCAGTTTATGATTCGAGTTGCTCAGAGTACGATTGTAAACCTAAAATGTACTCTTAATAAAGTCCTTTTAGTTTTCGCGCCTTATTTGGATAAGTTTTGCACTGATTACTTGAGTAGGTATTTTAAATTATTACATAACTATAGTTGATCAATCCTTTAGTTAGCCGTCACATGTCGTGCTCAGATAGTAACGTCATACTCGTAGACCCCATGTGTCCTTACAAAACAAAACTGACGATTATATATAGGTATATTATTAACAATAGCAATTCACGAGTTTTAAAGATAAAGGTTCAATTATATATATATATATATATATTATTATTTAAGTATTATTGTTTATGTATAAATTTATATGTAGTTATAAAATATAATTCATAATTTCTATTTTAATATGTGTACACCTATTTTTCATTTAAGTGTTTAAAGTTGTCCCAATGGTTGGCTATGATAGAATGTCTCGCGGCATTAAAGCCCGCCTTTGTCTTTGTACATTAAAGTGTTAAATAAAAATAAAATAAATAATTATATATAAACAGATTCACCAAAAATATTATACGTATATGTATATCGTATGTGGAGGCTGCCTCCGTGGATTTAGACTCGGAGGTACCGGGTTCGATTCTGGGCGAGACACAATAATATTTATTAATTTCAATTAAAAAATTGTAGTAATAATAAATTTATTTGTGATATTGTTATTGTACTGATTTTGTTGATTCTTTTTTTTCATTATCGCTAACAGTGAAAACTTGTACCTAAGGCTTTAAGATGACATATATTTTTTGTATACATAATAATTTTAAGTCTGTAAAGTTTCCCACGAATAAATAAATAAATATTTCTCGAGTTTGGTACGCTAGAGACATCGACGAGCTTGCCATTGGTCATGATTAGTCTATAGTAAAGTTGGCTAAATGCGAATCCGCTTCTTTATAAGCGTGATTTCTGACCACCACTAAACGTTACGTTAGTAAAGAAGTAGAGCATCAATATATATATATATATATATATCATCATCATCATCAGCCTGTGTCTCTCCACTGCTGGATATAGGCCTCCCCCAAGGCTCGCCACTTCACACGATCTCCTGCCACCCTCATCCAACCCCCACCAGCGACCTTCCTCAGGTCATCCGTCCATCTAGCGGGGGGTCGACCCACTCTGCGTCCTCCCTGCGTCCTTACTGCTCTTATATAATATAACATTTTGAGATATTCTGAACTACGATCGGAAAATTTGGAGAAAAATCTGACGACGCAGCGTGGGACGACCCCCAGATGGACGGATGACCTGAAGAAAGTTTCAAAAGACCAAAAGCAGCGGAAAGATTCTTCTTCTTCTTAGTCGCTACACTCTTGGCAGAGTGGTCGTGGTCGTCACTTGAGTCGGTCGGCACGCTTAACAAGCCGTCGCCACTCGTCTATAACTGCAGCCTTCCTGGAGCACTCATGTAGGGGGTGATCCATTGCTGCTTTAACCTGGTTAGTCCATCTCAACGGAGACCTACCACGCATCCTCTTGCCATCGACTTTTCCCTGAACTACAAGGCGCTCAATGGATGTATCTCCACGCCGCGACACGTGTCCAAGAAATTGAGAATGCGTGATTGTACGATTGAGGAAAGGCGCTGTCCTATCTCTAGTTCCTCCAGGATGGATTTGTTGGTTCGGAACTCCGTCCACGATATACCCAACATTGGCATTGGCAGAAAAATACAGGCTGATAAAAACAGCCTGAAATACTCGTGAATAAATATTGCAATCGAGCTTTATTTGATGTTGTTATTAATTTTCCTAATTGGGGCACTTTGGCATGGTTAAAAGCCTTCCATTTGCTCAATATTAACGATTAATTATTAAATTGTGACAGCGGAAGCCACTTTTAATCATAGCTTAAATCTTATTTAAAGCCAATTACAGTAAATATTGACCAAAGTTGGTTAAAGCTACTTATCCAACAGACTCGTACAAGAAAAATAAGCAAAGGAATCATCATCGCAGGCCCTAGAACACAGCGACAGACCTCCACCGTTGGATTCGCTGGTCAGACAGGTTGGCAAGGATCTGATGTAAAAGTTTAATGACAATTAATTAACAATTCCATAAGTTGATATTAGTAGAACCGGGACCGATGGCTGAACGTGCTCTCTGAGGCACGGGAACGGTGCGTTCATCGTGTGTGGGTAAGAGATGAGAAGAATGGTGTCTCGGGCTTGCGACCGACAATAGGCTGGTTTAAGAAAGGGAGGCCTCCTTTTTTTATTTTATTGCGCGACAATACGCTCACCATCCACCATTCTACTTCTCTCTCTACCCAACCAAATACTGTATGATTCCGTTAATGCCGTCTTGGACGCTCGTTCCATAAATGTATTGACGGCAGACCTGCTTAGGCCCAATTCTTTCAGTTGATGCAAAGATTTTGCTGGAACTCCTCTCGCACCAACTTCCACTGCGTAAAGCTGAGTCTTGAACCCGTTCCTGATCATTTCTTCTGTGAGATCATAATATTTATTCGACTTATTCGGCATATCTATGACAAATGTACGTAAGAAAAGTGTTTTTCTCATTGTTACATGCCGGGTGGGTTTGAACCGACCTTTGTAGGATTTAAGGAACGCGCTTTTAGAACCAAGCCACCACCGCTTAAATAAAGGGATAATTGAGGTTATGTTTTATTTATTTATAGATAACGATTGAGAGCAATAAAAATACAGAAAAGAATAGAATCAGAGTGTCATTTAAAAGTAAACCTATGCCTTGTGGGGTGGTCAGAAACCACGCTTTTGTATAGGAGCGAATTCACATTTAGCCAACTTTATTAGAGGCTCATCATGATAAGTAGCAAGCTCGTCGATGTCTCCAGCATACCAGGCTCGAGAAAAAAAAAAAAACAAAAAAAAAATTGTTGCTCCAAATAGCTTTTATGTGGCATGGTATCTAATAAATTAGCCGCATTTAGTCCTTTTAAATTTAAATAGTTAATTTTTGAGAGAATAAATTGCCAGCCCTATTGTCACCAGAAACTTTAATGAGCCTTCGAAAGGTTTCTTTATAGAAAGCAGGCCCGTATATATCTACCGCAAACGTCGAAAATAAGTAACTATTGCAAATCGTTTTATATTTTCGACGCTTGCTGCTATGAGCTTATTTCGCTGCAGCTCCAGCTCTAATAGAAGCACCTAGGGCTAGGGTATATCAGCAAACTCCAAGACAGGACTATTGGCATTCCATCCTGACTCACACCGGTTGGTTCCAAAACAGTTGGGATCGAGACTACTGCAAGCGTCCTACGAAATAAATCATTGGTCGTCTATATGAGGTGTTAGGATTCTGGGTTTGTACCTAGAGATTCTTACAGGGGTTGCGAAATTGATCTTTTTTGATTAAGCAGGACTGCCAACTCTGGTGGGTAATCAACTCAAATTTAATGAATAAAACATAATCTACGTTTGCACATGTACAAAAATTTCGTTGCTTATTTGGACAACCATGTCAAGTTTTTTTTTTAGGAGAAACATTCTAGGTTAATTTTAATTACCTACTACGTTCGAAAATTAATTACAAGCTATAGGTAATTAGTTATTTAACGTCAATCAAGACATTAATTTGGCTTAAGCAATAGTCAAGTAAGTGGTCTAGCTGTTAAGTCTGGGTTCGATTCCTCGTCATTCACAACAATTTAACACAATTTAATTTAATTGTTAATCGTTTGAATGCGACAAAAACCAAGTGTTTGAAAGAAGGATGACAACCGTGACGATAAAGATTAAAGATGAAACACTAGAAGATGTAAATTAAATTATATATCTGGGCAGTGTTTTCACTGCGGATGGGATGTACGATAGGGATGTTAAATGAAGAGTGAACGCCGGGAATAGTGTTAACGGTGCCCTCGGCACTCAAAATGTCAGTGACAAAGGTCGGCTCGCCATACACTATGCCATGTTGGTACCAACGAAGCGAAACGTAAAAAAAGTAAAGTATCATCACGTCCGTTTCCATTTCGGGGTGGTCAGAAAACACGCTTATAAATAAGCGGATTCAAGTTTAGCCAACTTTACTATAGGCCAATCATGACAAGTGGCAAGCTCGTCGATGTCTCCAGCGTACCAAACTCGAGAAATATCACAAATAATTTTAAATATTAATTAAATGTATTTATTTACATTAATAAATATTTTTGTGTCCCGACCAGGAATCGAACCCGATACCTCCAAGTCTAAATCCACGGACTTAACCGCTAGACCATGGAGGAAGCGAAACGTGGATATGTCAAAATACGCATGACAGTAGTTGCGTTGGATATCTGGCGTCGCTTTGCCAGATATACGTAACGTCAAAATACGGAAAAGGATAGATATAAAAGAAAGCATAAGGAAAGGCATGCTACGATGGTTCGGGCATGTTGAATGAATGAGCGAAGAAAAATTGTCGAACCAGATATATAATGCGAAAGTTGTTGATAAAAGATGCCCTGGCAGACCGATCACGATCACCATATCACGATCTTAACTTACTTATTTATTTATTTATTTTTTTTCTTTTACTAGTCACAGTTCAATTGAACTATTAATTTAAATCTAATTACTATATTTTACTCTTATTTCTGTTTTAATTGTATCGTCTAAATAATATAAAATCTCTTTGGCTGGTGTTCCACTATTGCTACTTTGTTTATATGTTTAATATAATGAGCTGTGATTTTTTTTAAAATAAATAAATAAAAATCAAATAAATAAAATACTGGCTGAAAAGACTTAAAAAGACTTCGTAACAATAGGGCATGTATGAAGAGGCTGTTGAATGTCGACGAAGCGAAAGAGGTATGTCGTGATCGTGTCAAGTGGCGCTCAATTGTCTTCGCCTTAAGGTATGTATGTATGTTACTCGTCAATCTGGCGTGGCGAGTGTAGGCCATATTCTCCAGATATTTCTGGAAGGCCCATCTTCGACAGTGATGGTCTAGAACTATGTGTTCTAGGGGCTGTGATAGTGATGATAAATTGTCTTGGCCTTGGCCTAGCGGTCAAGTCCGTGGATTTAGACTCGGAGGTACCGGGTTCGATTCCTGGTTGGGACACAAAAATATTATAAATACATTTAATTCATATTTGTAATATTTTCGAAATTGGTATGCTGGAGACATCGGCGAGCTTGCCACTTGTCATGATTGGCCTATAGTAAAGTTGGCTAAATGTGAATCCGCTTATTTTAAAGGAAACGGTCGTGATGATACTTTACTACTTTTTTAATATCTTGCACAAATTATTTTTATAAATCGATGATTAAACTATAATTATTACATCAATATGTAAGCTGGTCGTAAACTAAATCCCAACTTCCTCTTAAAACGCTAATAGCATACAATTTTAAATCAATTTGTCAATATAAGCGGTCCCAAAATAATCTTCTAGAAAGGACATCGGAGTTTGCTATTCAAATTATGTACCAACTGGCCCATTCTTAATGTCTTTAATATTGGATCGATCTAGCTGAAGGCTGATGTCCTTAATGTTCATGATTATACTATTTTATTTAAAAACTTTATAGCACTATGTACAAAGGCGAACTTAATGCCGCTAGGCATTCTCTGACAGCCAAACCTATAGGACATTTAGACAGGATAGATGGTAGGTGCAATATTAAGTAAGTTCATATATATCAATATATAAATAAATATTTCCAGACAGGTCACACAGCGCCATCTATTCCGTGGTAAGCTACGAGGCTTGTGTTACGGAAACTAGATGGTTGATAAACTACATATTATACTTTTTTTTTTTGTAAATATATACATATTATACATATAAACACCCAGACCGAGACAAATTATACAATGTACAACTTGCCCCCGGTGGGAATCGGACCCACGACCTCCCGAGTTCACGGCAACGTTTGTTACCACTAGACCACGGACGCGGTCATACATACCAATATACTATTACATAACACGTACATAAATAAATAATATATATATTTATACTATATACACATAATAAATATACAAATAAACCACTTAAACGATGAGGGAAGTAATATAGAAATAATGATGTTGAAATGAAAAAGGAAAAAAAATATATTTAAAAAATAAAGAAGTTAAAACAGTTAGGTTGATAAGAAGAACCTATATACAATTTTTGAAGATAGCTCGATTTGGAGCTTGTCTTATATTTAATGGTATGTCGTTCCAGAGATTTGCAGCAATAACAGCTAACGAATTGGAGACAAAAGAGGTGTGATGAGAAGGAATGTAGAGTGTGGAGTTGAAACTAAATCGCAGGGTTCGACCGTGAATAGAGCCAAGAAATAGTCATGTGGAAGAAGTGATCCAATGATTTAAAGGGTTGTTAAGTGAGTGTAGACAATGTCCTGTAAACTGTATCCGTAGTCTAACGGTTAATTCCGTGGATTTATACTCGGGGGCACCGGGTTCGATTTCCGGTCGGGACACAGAAAATTGTATTATTTTCTGTGCAATAAATAATTTATATATCTATCCATAGCTAGCTAAGTGACCTTGAATTTAACCCACAACGACCACGGATTTGCTCCGTACGACATTACATATGGACGATGAGAATAAAGTTTTAAATCAATAAATTTATTTTATAATTGTAATAAGAATAGCTTGATGTTCTCAGCAGAAACCGCCGCACTCCCCGCGCTAGATGAGGTTGCCTGGATGTGAGATGGGGCAAATGTGTCTACACATCGCATCCCACAACAGAGACCGTCCCAAGTTTCCTCGGCCCAACGGTCATGCCGTCGGGTCTCTTGCCATCGCTCTGCGCAATCCCAGAGAGTTCTAGGATAGCAGGTACTCCATCAGTGACAAGAGCCCTACGAATGATATCGTTGAAAGATGCGGCCGGCACTTCTTGCACAAGAAGCCAGCGATTTCCGAGATGTTCCACTGGTTCCCCGAACCCTGGATGAACAAATAAAACAATATCAATTTTATTATTAAATCAGTTTCAAGAGTCAGCTCCTGTTTGTTAATTTAAACGTACGAGTATGTCTTCAGAAGGTTTTGTTTACATTAACTATAGATACGTGTATAACGTTTAGACCAAAATATTCATTTACATAGCAAACAGTCTTAATACCCTATCAATGAGGTTATACGATATAGGGTATAGGATTTATGATCCACAATGAATCGATATATTAAATTTGAATGATGTGAGTGAAAAAGAAGTAAAGTAAAAAATTTTAAGTCATTAAACATTTTAAACTTTCGCGCACATTCATAATAGTTTTTATAATTTTAACGGGTCTTGACCACGGCCAATGCAACTTGGCTGAAACGTCGGGAGAAATATGTCTTTAAGGTAAATCGCGTAAAGACCCATTAAAATTATAAAAACTATTGTTATATCATCTTCATCACAGCACCTACAACACAGCGACAGAATACCTATTAGATATATCTTGAGAATTTTGCCTACACTCGCTCCCCAATTCTACCTCTACTTAAGTAGTTACGAGAGAGAGAGACACAATCGACACAAAATTAGTAGAATTGGGCTGCTGGCCAATTATAATAATAATAAACGTTTATTAAAAGCAATATTTATGTAATAAACGGTGAATAAAGGATTTTTCGAAGTGACCGAGTGAGTGAAGTTTGGTACGCTTGCCAGTTGTCATGATTGGCCTATAGTAAAGTTAAAGCTTAAAGAACGTCGCTGGTGGGGGATGGATGAGGGTGGCAGAAGATCGTGTGAAGTAATGAGTCTTGGGGGAGGCCTACATCCAGCAGTAGACAGACACACACGCACAGACACGCTGATGATGATGATGAAATTGGCAAAACGTGAATCCGCTTATTTATAAGCGTGGTTTCTGAGCGCCCCGAAAGGGAAACGGTCGTGATGATACTTTTTTTTTTCAATGTGACCGTGAATAACTTTCTTAGAATACAATGAATTTTGGAGGTGTCAAGAAATTTAACATTGCTTCGGCTGATATCATCTTGTTTAAAATACAATACACTATATCACTTTTATGTCCGAAAAATATATCCTATAAGTTTACAACCTTTACAAATTCATATCTGCATACGTTTGATTGTCCCTTAAGGGTGACTTAAAAAGGTTATACAATCATTTTAGATTCCCTTATATGCTGGAGGTTAATTATTGTACTAGTAACTCGATTGCAAATACAACTTTTTAAACGTTAACAAATTGATATTCTAGTAAGTAAAAACAGTTATAAGGTATTTACGAGTAAAAATATAGTATTCAATTTAACATTCATACATCATTTTTGTATTTTATAATTTATCATTTACGAGTATAACCACATCATTCCTGGAGAAATAGAACAAAACAATTGCGTTGTTACAGAGTTGCATGTTCAAATAATGTAGAATTGTGTATTTATAAGTAATGTATATGGTGTATTGTATGTATAGTTATGTATTTAGCTATAATGTATATTAAAAATATTTAGAGAATGTATTTAAGTTCTTGTATCGCCGTTGATCTCCGGTCGGGGGCACCATTATGTGTCTTGCATCGATGTCGACTGTCTTGAAGTTCATGGGCTCTCCTGTTCTAAAAGTGCGGGCATAGTGCCCGCCATGGCTAGGGAGTTAAGGGTAACAATACTATATAAAGGGCTCTAGCCACCATCGAGGTTCCAGCTCTTTTAGAGCCTGCTGGAGTTTTTTTATTTAAAGACTTTGTTGCACTATAGATTCTCTAGCACCTTTCGGACAATGAAACAATTTGTGTTGTGAGGTCCAACCGATAAGCAGATAAATAAGTAATTCAAATTAAATCTAAATATTATATCGAGATGATGGCAGGGGCCCCGAGGGAATGAGGATGTGGTCTGATGTGGGACGCCACGTGCGTCGAGACCCTCGCCGCGTCGCGTCTCAGTGGGACAGCGCATAAAGCGGGGGCCGCGGCGGAAAACGCGTAGTCCGGCCATCGGCGCAAATATGTAAGTATATTAAAAGATTACATATTTGTGCCGTTTGTTGTAGAAACTCTGCCCATTGGGCTGGCTCTATCTTCGTCCAAAGAATCTGGGCTGAATTGTATTCGAGAGTTATATACGGGGTGAAGTTTGTATGCCCTTACTTACTTACTTACTTAATATGTGATTCTGTTGATAGATATATTATCTATAAAAGTATCTGAACTGCTATTTACATTTTTTTATCCTTATACACAACACAAGTAGTATATAAATAGCCCAAAATTGATGATGTAATTTAATGTATTGGTATCTACGTGTATCGGGGAATTAGGGAATAGCTCTTTCTATAGTTTGCTGAGCGACCTTAAGTCTTTGAACCCCAGAGCACTGGCAGTGTTCAAGTGTGTTCATACATTTTATTTATTTAAAAACTTAATGCACTATGTACAAAGGCGGACTTAATGCCGCTAGGCATTCTCTGACAGCCAAACCTTTAGTACATTAGGACAGTTTTCATGTAAATTTATAAAACAAATACATAAAAATAATACTTATTTTTACATACTATTACATATACAATAATACATATAAAATAAAATAGTGTGGGATGCGACACATTAAGTCCGTCACACATCTAGGCGACCTCGTTAAGGGCGGGAAGTGCGGCGGTTTCTGCTGAGAACCTGAAGCTGCGCAAATACGCCAACCTCAGTACAGGTTACGAATTTGCGCCGTTTGGGGTCGAGACGATGGGCTCATGGGGACACTCAGCCAAGCGTCTGGCCAAGGAGTTGTCCAAACGGCTAACCGAAAAGTCTGGAGACAGGAAAGCTGGCAATTATTTCTGCCAACGTATTAGCTTAGCTATACAGAGGGGAAATGTTGCCAGTCTTCTTGGGACTACCACTGAAGGATCGTCTCTAGAGGACATTTTTTACTTATAGTTTATTTTTTTTTAGGTTTAGTTTATATTTATTTTAATTTTTAATTTTAAGTAGTTTTAATTTTATAATTCTTTTATACTGTTTGTATATTACTTCAATATAAATAAATAAAACTATTGATGTAATGAAGGAAGTGGGACACACAGGACAAAAGTAGACGTTGCGTCTTCGCTCGTTGTGAATAAAGAGAGTGGCAATACAATAATAGTAAAAACAAAACAGTTTAAGTTAAATATAGTGATAGTACACCCCATTCTTGAATATTGCACGACTAGAATTTGTCTAATATCCTAAGGTAATTTATCCCATAGATAGCTTAGATGGGCGACGACAGCAAATGATTTAGAGACAAAAGTGGTGTGGTGAGAGGGATTGTAGTACAGACAATGAGATCCGGTGTAAACTCGTACCAATATCAAATAAGCTGAAACCTTTCGTGAATACGCCAGTCTTTCTGTTGTGGCTGTCCAGCATATCACAACAAAGCACGAGTAGCCTTGGGGTGTAGAATATAATCAACAACATTAAATTATTTACCTATAGCCCAGTAGTGTTGTTTTGGCTTTGTGATTTAACGATTGTGTGTTATTGAAGAATTATTATTGTTCCTACAATCTACATGTAGGCATGGGAGGATATATGTTCATAAACCATAATGCCAGCGCGTCATCGTCCTCAATCGATACTGTGGGGCCTTTGCCCATCACAATTGAAGAAAGATTATTGTCATAATTCATTCAATGTCAAGTTAATTGTTATTTCGGTTGTCAAACAATATAAATATTTACTATTAACTCAAACATTATTTTATTGCATAAATATAGATAATAATTCCCAAATTGGTGACCCCGAGCTGAAAAATGAATACCGCACATCAAGACATACACGCAGTTTCAAAAATCACAATAAATCTGCCAAATTTTTGGAAGTCAGATGCAGAACTTTGGTTTCTACAAATAGAAGCACAATTTCAAATAGCAAATGTAAGCAATCAAAAAACTAAATTCAACTATCTTATCACCAAACTCGACAACGAAACCATGAGAGAAGTAGCAGATCTACTTAAATCAAACGACCAACACGTTAAAAGACGCTCTTATTAAACGTTGTTCACACACAGATGAACAAAAAGTAAGAAGATTATTATCTAGAATTGATCTTGGCGACCGTAAACCATCTCAACTCCTTCGCGAGATGAAGTTATTAGTTTCAAGAGACAGACTTAAACCGGCTTTCACAGATTCAACAAACCAATCCGATCCGAAAGAAAACAAACCAAAAGTTTTAAGATTTTCGACAAAGATTGATTTTATAAATGCGTAGTAATTACCTACTTTGTAAATATGTACATAATATATCTTTTTTTTATATAACTGTTCTACTAGGAGGGGAGCAGTGTGGGGCCTTTGCCCATCACAATTGAAGAAAGATTATTGTCATAATTCATTCAATGTCAAGTTAATTGTTATTTCGGTTGTCAAACAATATAAATATTTACTATTAACTCAAACATTATTTTATTGCATAAATATAGATAATAATTCCCAAAATACCATCGCAAAAAAAAACAAAAGACTGCTCCGGTACACCGGAACGTCCCCATACATGGTTGACCTGCAGCCCTTTTCCATTACTTAAGCTCAAACGTTATATAATAATATTATATATATATATATATATATATATATATATATATAAATAAATATAACCTGGAACAAATTTTGGGCCAATAAAGAAGTAACGAAAAGAAATCTTCCACTAACGTTAAAAAAGAAGGTCATGGACTCCTGCCTACTTCCCTGTTTGATTTATGGCTGCCAAACATGGAAATATAACAATTATACAAAGAATAAAATTACCACTTGCCAACGCGCCATGGAAAGAAGTATTTTAAATATAAAACTCAAAGATAAACAAAGAAACATATATATAAGAAACAAAACAAAAGTCATAGACGCCTTACAACACTCACAAAGATTGAAATGGAAATGGGCTGGTCACGTGGCACGTCTTAAAGATAACAGATGGACTAAAGTAGTTACTCGTACTACATGGAAGGGACCGAAGGGCAAGAGAAATAAAGGAAGACCTAAGGAAAGATGGGAGGACGAGATAGTAAAAGAAGCAGGACAACACTGGATGGACGAGGCACAGGATAGAAAGAAATGGATAGAAAAGGAGGAGAGCTTTACCCGACGAGGGGTCCTTAATTAGAAATAAAAACATTAGATATTATTAGAATTTAGATTTGACATTACCATTTAAAATAAAAAATATTTAATTTATAATTCAGACATAGCTTTAGTATAAATGTAAAATTATTATTATTATTTTAATTTAAAAATATTAATTGTGTCGATTATATAAACAAACTGTAAATGTTAATTAATTAAGGAATAAACGGCTTTATTATTATTATTAAAGTTAATATTTGCACGGCCGCTGTCAAGGTCGAGCGCTTATAGAGTTGAGAATTGAATAATATTTTGTAATTATGACGCAACTTAATTAAATAGACGTAAATAACAAAATCCACAAATAACGTTTGCGACTAAATAACAGAATTGAGTTGCACAGGTAACCTTTGCGGTAGACCGTATCGCGTATGGCTTACATTAGAATTGTTTTCGTTTTATTTATTTTGCTCCTACCCTGTCTTCGAGTACATTTATCATTTAAGCTTATTCTTTTGAACATGTGTACCTTTCACTGTGACATTGTTTACCCTTTGTAAAACCGTTTTATATGTTATTATTACAAATGTATTTTATTATTTTTACACGTTCGCGTACTATTTGTTGTTCTAGCTTGTATTTGATATTTAATAGTGTTTACTCATTTTTTAAAATTAACATTATGATATATCTTAATAGGACAATATATTTTAATGTAAATAAATACATTTAATTAAAATTTAATTTATTTGTGATATTTCTCGAGTTTGGTACGCTGGAGACATCGACGAGCTTGCCACTTGTCATGATTGGCCTATAGTAAAGTTGGCTAAATGTAAATCCGCTTATTTATAAGCGTGGTTTCTGACCACCCCGAAAGGGAAACGGTCGTGATGATAATGATTATATAGCTATATAGAGGTATATATAAATATTTATGTTTTTCTTTGATGTTTTATAGTTTACCGATACTATATTTTGCTTTACTTCGCTGAGCATTATATTACACGGACATCTAGTTATAGATATGCATCACTTTGTGGAATAGGTTGCGCAATCATTAATAACCTTGTAGTACTGTCAACATGCGTGGCTATTGTTTCCTATACTTACCCTTTCACTTTCGAAATCATTTAAATCGTTATAATTCATTCTTTCACAGCCCCTAGAACGCGTCCTAGACCTCCACTGCTGGAGATGGGCCTTCCGGACATATATCTGGAGAATTTGGCCTACACACGCCACGCTGGCCAGACGGCTTGGCGAGGATAAGATGTAATTTTTTTATGTCAATTTATTACCGATTCCACAAGTTGGTATTAGTGAAACCGGGACCGACGGCTTAACATGCTCTCCGACGCACAGGAACGGTGGTGTTGTAAATCTATGACAAATGTACGTAAGAAACGTGTATTTCTCATTGGTACATGCTGGGTGGGTTTGAACCGAACTTTGTAGGATTTAAGGAATGCGTTCTTACAACCGAGCCACCACCGCGCCTACATTATATATTTGCTTACTGGCAATTTTAAACATAATATATTTTAGTAAAATAGGGGGAAAATAATAATATATAAACATACATTTGTATATATTTTTATTTATGTATTTATATATAGTATTATCACGACCGTTTTCCCTTTCGGGGTGATCAGAAACCACGCTTATAAATAAGTGGATTCACATTTAGCCAACTTTACTATAGGCCATGTATAAAGAGGTTGAAGAAGCGAAAGAGGTATGTCGTGATCGTGTCAAGTGGCGCTCAATTGTCTCTGCCTACCCCGCAAGGGATCTGGCGTGAAGATGTGTATGTATGTACTATAGGCTAATCATGACAAGTGGCAAGCTCGTCGATGTCTCCAGCGTACCAAAAACGAGAAATATCACAAATAAATTAAATATTAATTAAATGTACCTTCGAGTCTAAGTCCACGGACTTAACCGCTAGACCATAGAGGCAGTTATACAGGGTGTTTGGAAGGGAGCTGTACATACGCCTAGGGTAGAAACTAGGGATAGTCTGCTACCTACCCCCGCCCAATATATTGACCTTGGCCTCAAGGTTTTTTTTTAATTTATTTTTATTTTTTATTTGACTTTTTTTACTAAAACTACCTGTAGCTCAAAATCTATCCATGGGACCGGTCTGCTAATGGTCTTGTTTTAATCGTTAGAGTCTTAGGGTCCTGCAAAAAAATATTTTACACCAGAAAATTGTGGAGAAGAAAAGTTATGGGGCCTGAAGTACCGTAGTAAGGTAAAGAAATAATTTTAAGGGCAACTTTCTATGGGGTTTAAAAAAAAAACTAACAGGGTTGGAGTTCTTTTGATTTTTTTAAAACATCCTCAGTCCATGCCCTTTCTAACGATATGCTAAAAGTGTAATTATCACTTTTAGTTTTAAAGTTATTAATTAATTTCCGCAACTAGGGCACTTTAAGCAAAAATTTCAACTAATGAAAATTAAATGTGTTCGATCGTAAAAGGATGGCAAATGAAACAAAAAAATTGTTAATGACTAATGTTTTTCATTTGCCATCCTTTTACGATTACGAAGTTCTTTTGTCATTCTCCCAAACGTTAGCTGTTAGAAAATACCTAAGGTATTAAGCTCGCCTATGTACTAAATTTTATCTTAGATATTAATTGTGCAATAAATATTTCTTTACTTTACTTAAACACAGTTTTTAGATAGAGGTAGATTTCATTCTTGATTAATTCTAGCTTTTTGCAATTATTACGAAATCGATTAACATAAGTGTCCTGCAAATAATAAGACAATAATTGACTATGTCAAATAAATATTATTCCAAACAATTATAGCACTTAAATTAATTAGAATTCAATCGCCATTTTCTGAGTAGGTCATTAAGGCTGATTAATAATAGAGATAAGATAATTGTAATGTTGAAATAACAAATATAAATTAAACTTACGTGGCTTAAGAGGGTTTTAAGCTTAGCATGTGTCTCGCTCGCACACTCTAACATATTTAAAGATTTTTCAAATCTGAGTGTCATCACCATCATGGCAGTCCCTAGAATACTAGGACTAGGAGGATATGTCTAGGAACCTCCACTTTTGGCCTTTCAGATCATCATCATCACGACCGTATCCCTTTCGGGGTTTTACGCTTTTAAAGAAGCGGATTCACATTTAGCCAACTTTACTATAGGCCAATCATGACAAGTGGCAAGCTCGTCGATGTCTCTAGCGTACCAAACAAATATGACAAATAAACTGTATATGTCGATGTAGCTGTATCTGTATCCGTAGCTGTATCTGTATCTGTATCTGTAGCTGTAGCTGTATCTGTAGCTGTATCTGTATCTGTATCTGTATCCGTGCTATATCTGTAGCTGTATCTGTAGCTGTATCTGTAGCTGTATCCGCAGCTGTATCTGTAGCTGTATCTGTAGTTGTATCTGCAGCTGTATCTGTATAGTATTTGGAAATATATTATTATTATTATTTAATGACGTGATGCAACATCTTTAGCTAGTTGGATGGCGGTGTGTGGGTGGTGCAGGAGTAGAGCGTATCGACTGGCAAAGGTAAAACCACGGCGCCTCTCTATACTGTCTAGCGGCGCACACTTTGGAAACCACTGCCCTAGCAAATGTTTGCACGCTCGTGCTTCGTCGTTTACACCAAGCGAGCGAGCTTTTTATAATATTCTATAGAATATTAGCTAGCAAAGGTACACAAAAGAATTTAATAAAGAGCAGATAGAAAAAGCATTCGCTTGTTTGGTCTAAACCAACCTTGACACTAAGGAGCTAATATATATTTTCCTATAACATTTCTGTTTTATGTCAATCAAATACGAGTCGGAAATGTTTAATGAGAAATATTTGCCTTTCGCTTTTATTTTATTTGTACCATTTTAATCAAGTGAAATTAAATATACCTACGCGTATATATATACGATATATGGATATATCGAAGAGGAAGAAGAAGAAGGTCTCCTTTGACACTTCATTAGGATGCAAGTCGGCAAATTGTCAGTGAAACAACCAAATTAATTTGAAAACGTAAAACACAACCATAATCGGCAATATGTCATAGACTAATTAATTCTGAGACGATTGTCGTAGCTTTAATTCTCATACCGTTTGGCTTATTGCTTCGTCTTGTTATATATTTGCTTATGATATCTCCAACAAAATTATCAATATTTTAATTTCAGAGTACATGCATACATATTTAATAAGGTAAATGTAATTTTAATTAAAGGAGAAGACGACCTGTTAATAAAATATTAATAAATTATAAATAAAACTAAACTAATAATACGTAAATTAAAACTATTCTGAAAAATAAACTAAGGGCTTACCACCAGGGAGGGTACCTAAAATGCTAGCCGCATTTCCTCGTTGAATTATAAGGGAAAAATTATATTTTAGGTAGTTATGGCATTTGGGGTCGCCGAACCGGCCTTTTTTGATGTAGAGGAAACGTGGCAAGCGGCAAAGGTTCTAGGTATCTACACAGGTGGCATCCCAATCATCTTCCCTCACTCCATGGTACAAGAGACATACCATCCGGCCCTTTACCATCACTAAATTATTATTTAAAATTCCACTAATAATACTTGTGGAATCGTTAATAAATTGTCATAAAAAATTACATCATATCCTCGCCAAGCCGCCTGGCCAGTGAGTGTAGGCCAAATTCTCCAGATATATGTTCTGGAAGGTCCATCTCCAGCAGTGGAGTATATTGTGGATATATATTAACTTAACTATATGTAATATATTGATATAAATAAAATATAGACATATAAAAATAATATTAAATTCATTTATACGAAATATTGTCAAAATATAAAATAAAATTAATATTAATACTATGGATAAGGATATAAGTCCCGTCCGCGTGGAATGATGACAAGAACGCTGGCTGCATTTCCCTGCTGAATTGCAGTATTGATTATTTGGGCGAAGAAAGGGCCAGCCTTCTTGTCACGGGAGTCACAGGAGAGCGGTGTTATTTCTTTAAATAAAAAAAGCATTTGGACTCCATGGGCCCAGAGTTTCTACAGCAAACGGCACAAATATGTAATCTTTTAATATACTTACATACTTGCGCCGGCACGTGGCGTCAAACATCAGAGCACGTCCTCGTTCCCAGGGGACCAACGTCATACATTCGGGTCTCTTGCCATCATCTCAATAATATTAATATTTTATATATATTAATTTACTAAGAATAAAAAAGAGTCTTTACAAATATTTTAGAAATACGTTTAAAATTAGAATCTTTGATCTACGATTATTGTTATTAAAATAAACGCCAAGCTTTGATCTGTCAAGGATGATCTTTAATCAATCATTTATATGGATTTATAATACAAACATAATTATTTTTAAATTCACATTATTGTTAGAGTTAATTGTAAGTCAAAGCTTGGAGATTTTATTTATTAATGGCACTAAAAATGTACATAGGCGGGATTAATGACTAAGATTTTTCTGACAACGAACCTTTTCGAAAGTTATGTATGGGTGAAATTTTATTTTATATTCAAAGTCAATGTCAAAATTATTCACGTAAACCTATTACAGGCATTTATGAAACGTTATTAATTTAATTATTTTGAATGATTCTACTAGTAGAAGACTAAGCAGCAAAGTGGTCCAATAAGTAAGCTGTTACCAGAAGACCAGCAGCTTAGCATATTCCAGTGACCTGTTAATGTTTAATCTGACTGAGAAAGATCTGCAAGGAAAACTCAGCTATACCAGATTTACAAAATAAAACATATACAGAACTGCACCACAACGATCAATTAATAATATACACTTACATAATAATATTACATAAAAAAACATATATACACATATATACCTATATATTTATTTTAAAATAAAATAATAACATACAAATAGAAATGGTACAGAAAGTATAGACTAGATTTAGTTATTACTGTTCTGTTTCTGAAAAAAGTAGAGTAAAAACGCTTTCCTTAAAATTCAATAAGGTCACGGTTCGAACCCCGGCATCTACAAATTAATTATATTAATAATTTAAGCTGTTTCTGTTATTTTTTATGTTGTATGTATAAGTGTCTCACCATGATTGTAAACTTATTAACTGTGTTCTAACGTGGATTAGTTCGTGGATTTAGACTCGGAGGTACCGGGTTCGTTTCTGGGTTATATGATTTATTAGAAATTTGTTATGATGGTATAAAAAGGGTAGGTATGAAAGAAAGCATAGGGACAACAATAAGGAAAGGCCTATTGAAAGAATAAATGAAGAGAGATTGACGAACCAGATATATAATGCGAAAGTTGTGGGTAAAAGAGGCCCTGGCAGACCGAGACTCACATATTAAATTAATAAAACAATAGCTAAAGGTGCGATAAAAAGCAATCGAAGCAAAAGGGCAAGTATGAAGAGGTTGATGAATTCGAAGAAGCGAAAGAGGTATGTCGTGACCGTGACAAGTGGCGCTCAATTGTCTCTGCCTACCCCGCAAGGGATTTGGCATTAAGATATGTATGTATATATGTTGTTATGATGGTCCTATAGTAAAGTTAGCTAAATAAGAATCCGCTTCTTTTGGTTTCTGACCACCCCAGAAGGGATACATGATGATGATGAATGGACTGCCCCCGTGTCTGTTATACGAGTTAATTTTTTTTTTAAATAAATAATTTAACGTTACAGGGCTAGTTTGCGATCACCTGTCACTATCACATTATAGTGGATAAGCATTCCAAATATCTATTATATAGTATATATTATTATTATTTCTTTAATACTTTAAGATTTTTTATTAAATAATTAAATATTTAAAATACCTTTATTTATTGTAAATATTTTTATTGTTAACTGTTTTCACTACGTATTGTATATTTTTTGTATAACTAATAAAAGTAATTAGGACCCTAAATGACAGGTCTAACTTAGTTAGACTTAGTTTAGGAGTCAGTGTGTTAATGAATTTGTTAATTGTACTTTTATGAACAATAAAATATTTTGTTTTTTTTATTTGTAATTTCAACTCTTCAGTTGAAGGTCCGGTATACTAAAAAAAACTGTAATTACGCACACTCTTGACCCCAAAAAGATCAAGCGTCGAAGTCAAGGTTTATCTCAATCGAGTTATCTAAACAACTTGTATAATTAGTTGTATTATTGTAATTTATTGATAAGAATACAAACAAAAAAACATTACATCTTTATTACTTTTACATATTATTTATGTATATTTATTTATTTTATTTAAACACTTTATTGCACAAAGTACAAAGCCCGTAGACATTCTCTGACAAATTTCAATAAAATTGGTTCTTTGATTTTTTTTATACGTGACTCGCAAGTTCCATTAATGTTAGCAATTGAAATCAGACACTCATGACTGACATCAGTCCCTAACACTATGCTGGTTTGACTGGGCATGAATTCGAGCCTGTTCCCAAAACGTGTGGATACACTTTACTGGGTTTATTGGCACGAACGGTGTACTTCGCCGCCCTGGCTGACTGGGCAAATTACTACCTATTAAAGTCCACCACATTGAAGCACAGACAGACAGACAAAGCTTCTTTTAATTTTAAATTATTAGTATTGATTATTTATTAGAACTATAGCACACACACCATGAAATGAAGATTACTAACAATAGTGTTTCTATACAATGTATTTAGGAGGAATGTCTTGTATCTAATTTTAACCATTTCCTGTTTCAGGTAAGCTAGAAGAAAACCCATCAACGCCAGTGATGTCCGCCGGCTAATTAAGTAAAAACATCCATAAACACGTACCCTAGCCAAGTTTGTACATAAAATAATTCAGCGCGAAGATAATCAAGTATCTACGGAAACCATAACCATTAGAGGCTGGTTAAGTATTAACATTTAACGACATAGATTTTAAATCCAGTTCCATCGCTCTATCGGCCAGATTATTACTTGTTATCGAGTGAAAATAACCATCAATGTAACATGTTGTATATGTAAACATAGATATTTTAGTTGTTTAGCCTGAAGGTAGTGAAGTTTAGCCGTCTTGATGAGCAAGTCTGTGAACTGGTTTTAGGTAAGTATTGCGCAGTTTAAGTCCGTAAGTAAACACAACATGCGATGTGTAGATAAAGTTTTTACCGATTCGCTAAACGACTAAACAGATTGTTGAATTATTTTCGTACATGCCACAGCTTCCGTTTTATTTGTATTCACTAGCGTAGACATAAAATCATGCACGTATAGATTTCGCGTAATATGAAGGCCTCAGCAGCCAGATTCTTTAGGTGCTAATGTTAGTAAAGGAAACTGCGGCGGCAGTGTAAATAAATGTACAATTTAGTTATTCCATTGTAATTAGAAATGGACGCTATGTAACATAGACAGTTATTAAACTATCTACTGAGGGTCACAAAGGTTTACCGAATATAACTACTTTTGAAAACACTCCACTTCATAACGCTATGTACTCGTAAATGTACGTTAAAAGAGAGACACTATCTACTGAGTTTTACAACGATTGCTTGTTTTCTAGCGATTAAACTATCTACTTTTCAAAACGCTATACTTGTAATATTCGTAGCGATTGATAGCGAAGCATTGAGTTGCGTACAAATTAAATTAATAGGTTAGGGTGACTTAAGGTAAGATATTTTTGTAGTATGTTTTATTTTTTTATTATACTGGCACGACATTAGACCTTGCGCCCACCTGATGGTAAGTGGCGCGCAAAGTCAGACACTCATGACTGACATCAGTCCCTAACACTATGCTGGCTTGACTAGATGCTTTTTCACACTTCGCTTGAAGGAATCCAAGTTATAGGAAAGTGGAAACACAGAGGCTGGAAGAGGATTCCACATCTTTATTGTGTGACAGATGTATGAGTCCCCAAATTTATACGTACGCGAAGGGATGGTGACAACGGTATGTGGGTGCATATTCTGACCTGTGCGTGTGGTTCGTTTGCGGAATGGAGAGAGAGGGATTAGGTTATAGAGCTCTTGCGAGCATTTACCATAAGAACACGCTCAAAGAAGCCACATCTCCGCGAAGCGGCATAAGTTGGATAACGAAATAAAATAGATAGTTATAAAAAGTAGATAGTTTTCATGACGTTGCTTAAAAACTGATAACTGACGTTTTGTTATTTCAAAAACTCCAAACGACACAAGTCTAATTGCAAAAATCTTGTACTAACAGCAATACTGATATCGATAAGTAGAGCAAATATTTACACGACCTTTTCATACTTGCATCAACTCAGACAGCATGACGCGCCATATCTTAATATATTCTTTTTTTTAAGCAAACATATTTCAGTGATGTAAATAATAACTATCGATATCCGGTCGAATATGTCAGCTATAAAAGTCGATAGAAGGATTTTCAAGTCCACTGCTTAAAACGCAAACCTTTAATGATAAAATAGTTGATTCCTTCATTACGTTTCATAAATATTTTTACCTTAATTTCAAACAAAACTTTAAATTAAATAAACTACATATACGAGTATTACAAATAAACAAAATATAACCTAAAAAAACACATAGAAAATAATAAAATAAATACTTACAAAAAAAATTGCCTCTCCAAATCGCTGGCTTGTGGCATGGTGCTCAATTAATAGCAGCATTTCCCCTTTAAATTACGATACCTAATTTTTGTGAGAAAAAACTGCCAGCCCTATTGTCACCAGAGACGTCAATGAGCCTTGGAACAATTTTTTTATAGAAAGCTTTCAGTTCCGATCCCCACGGGCTCATCGTTTCTACGGCAAACGTCGAAAAAAAGTAACTATTGCAAATCGTTCCATATTTTCGGCGCTTGCTGATCTGCGCGTGCTGAAGTGCTTTAAAGGTGAGAAGGGGCTAGGGAATCCTAACAGGTAAAAAAAAAAAACCCGAGGAATTGGCCCAATCTCCAAGGAACTAATGTCATTCCGTCTGGACGCTTGCCATCGTCCCAACTCAGTTTTATTGTTTGAATCTTACATTAAAAATATTTTTTCCACTACAATACCAATCTTGCACTTAATAAAACAAAATTATTATTATTATTAGATTCATGAGATTAAATACTAATTACCAATAAGATAATTATAAAAATGAGATTTAATTTTAATAAAATCTTTAATTTCTGAAAAAGTAAACTAAAGTATTATCACGACTTTACGGTTTTACCGCACATCGCTGACTTGACGATACAGGCGTCTCTCATAAGTTCACGTCCGGCCATCAAAAGCGCCGGGTGTTATCACTAGAATTAACGACCAAAATTAGGTGTCCTCTTCATCATCATGAAGGTTGCGCCGTGTCCTCAACATCATCATCAATGGTGCTTCGTGTCATCATCATTAGGCATCAAAATGAGTTCACGTAGGACCAGCAAACGCGTCGGGTGTTCTGTTGATAATGGTCAAGAATCAGAATGAGGTGACGCTGGGCCATCAAGGTAGCCCCGTGTCCTCGTCCTCATCATCAAACCACGTTAGGCTATTAAGCAAGCCGCGTGCTCTCATTATAAATATTATAAGCAGTTAGTCTTAATATGAATAAATAAATCAATATTACAACGACCGTATCCCTTTCAGGGTGTTTAAAAAGCATCTTTTGTAAGGAGCGAGTTTACATTAAATTATCTTTAATATAGACCCATCATGACAAGTGTCAAGCTCGTCGATGTCTCTAGCGTTACAAGATTCAAGATTTGTCACATGTTTTATTTTTTATTTGTGTTCTCGACCAAGAATCGACCCAGCAACTCCGCGTTTAAATCTACGGTCTTAACTTCTATGAAGTCAGTATAAATTAAAAATATATATATTTTCTATATCCTAAGATTTCTATTTGGTAAAAAGTATATAAAAAATTAGGTAAACTAACTTTTAAACGTTATTCGAGTATTACTATATTTTAAATACATAAGCAATTGCATTAGCAATGCATTCTTACTTAAATAATGTATTTGGTTTTTTTTGACTTTATTTTCTTTTTTTGTTTTAGTTTTTAGTTGTATTTTTTATTATTTTTAATAGTATATATTATATAGTAATTTATATTTTTACTTCGAATAAACTGTTTATAATTTTTTTTATTATTATTTTAACATTAAGTGGCGCGCAGGGTTCATGCATGTTTGCAACTGGAATCAGATGGTCATAACTGACATTAGTCCCTAACTGGGCATGACAGAAATTCGAGCCTGATCCCAAAACGTGTGGGTACATTTTACTGGGTTTATATAGGATACTTTAACCGGTAGACTGGGCAAATTACCTCCATCAGTCCGCCTACCATTTGCAATGATGTCAAATGAGAATTTTTACTCTCAAGGAAAACTAATATTATAACCTTGCCATGGTAATGTTTATAAAAACTGTGTATGTTTATTACATAATAATTTTCCAAAATAATTACACTTCGTAACTCAAATTATTATTTGGTCTTTCAAGTTGTGGACCCAACTAGAACCTATAAAATAACTTAACAATTTCTAATAATTTTCTACTTATTTCCTTTTACGGTAAAAGGACGAATGCCAATAGCGAAGAACTCACATTGCCGTCTAATAAGACAAACGTAAGGAGACATTTAGTGATGTAACTATTTTTGTTTATCGATATATTAGGTCATTACTTATGAAATTTACGTTATATAAGGAAAAGGTAAAATAAAAAATAATAATAAAAAACGAAGTATGTACAATTATTATATGCACTTTCGACATTTTATAGGCGCTCAATAGAGGTATCTCCACGCCCCGCGACATGTGTCACAAGAATGTGAGAATGTGTGATTGTATTTATTTATTTAAAACTTTATTGAACGCTATACAAGGGGCGGACTTAATGCCGCTAGACATTATCTGTCAGCCAACCTTAGGGACAATGTGGACCATTTTAAATGTAAGGTAGGTGCAAATATATATATATATATATATAATAATAATAAATAAATCTATATACATATAAATACAATTAATAACCATACAAATAACAAGACATACTAATAGCCATGATATATTAAATACTAATAATTCATATACTACATATGATACCACTACATAACTTGTGAACCATTTAAATAATGCGATGACACCATTTTTTAAAAACATTTTTCGGTTGGATGCTTGTCGGCTTTCTACCGGTAGTTCATTCCACAGATTTGCGGCGACAACAGCAAATGAGTTGGCCATAAATCCAGTATGGTGAGAGGGAATGGAGAGAACAGAGTTATGAGAAGAGCCAAGAGACTTATCATGGAATGAAGAGAGATGGGCAAATTTACTCCTAAGGTATTTCGGTGCCATAGGCTCGTTGAGTATAGATAATAGTAAACAGAGAATTCGGAGATTCCTGCGACAGCGAATTACTAAGAGATACTAAGATGATACTAAGAGATGTGATCGTATTTGCGAAGGCCGAAGATAAACCTGATACAGAAGTTGAGTAACCTGTCCATCTTATTGAGCAACACCTCTGATATATCGACACTACACACGTCACGTGTACGGTTGAGGAAAGGCGCTATCTTATTCCCAGTTCCTACAGGTGAACTTATTGATTCGGAACTGCGTCCATGATATTCCCAACATTCTCCGCCCACCACATCTCACTTTAATTAAGATAACCTTAACCCACTGGAATATTTTATTTTATTGTTATTCACAGTCATGTGGTTACAGAAATTTAAAAGTGAAGATTCAAAATGGCTAATAGATCATTAGTATTAAACAAATTGCTTTGAGAACTTTAGAACGTATTTATTTATTTTACATTATTTATTTAATATAATTACACGTACTCAATTACAGTAATTATGTTTCATGATATCACAAATATAATTCTAAGTAATAATTCTTATCGGTACTTATTTAAAAAAGTAGTAACAAATTAAATAAATAAAATTACAATAATTAGATCTAAATATTTATTATATTTAAATTTCGAAATTATTTACTAACAAAATATGTTAATAAATCTTTTTAAAAAAAAACGACTAAGGACTCTGGGGCCTAATTCTGGCGCTTTCGACTTGATAAAAATATAGAAAACTGTCAGTTTTATTAGAGCAATTCGAGCGGACATGTATGTCGAAGGCACGAGAATCGGGGCTCTGGTCTTTGTGAAAACGTTCACTTAAATACCAGTTTTTTTTGTAATACGTGAACAAAAGAATCTAAGGAAGAATTTTGTTACCGGCCCTTAGTTGTACTTTTTAGATTTAAGTACATTTACATAACTGCCTCCGTGGTCTAGCGGATAAGTCCGTGGGTTTAGACTCGGATTCCTGGTAGGGACACAATAACAATAATAAATATTTAATTTATTTGTGATATTTCTCAAGTTTGGTACGCTGGAGACATCGACGAGCTTGCCACTTGTCATGATTGGCCTATAGTAAAGTTGGCTAAATGTGAATTCGCTTCTTTATAAGCGTGGTTTCTGACCACCCGAAAGGGCAACGGTCGTGATGATACTTTTTACATTTTAATATAAATACTTAAGTGTAAATACTACACATTTCATTAGAACAACTTATCGAATACTACAAGCATATCAACTTTAATTTGGTTGTTTTTTTCTGATTGTAGACATCTTGAGTGACAGATTAAAGTGTTAGCGAGGTCAAGTCTTGGCCTCTAATGAGCAATTTCGCAATAATTACTCGGGCATCATTTCATACTTGACTTGACATTGAAATTTACGTTTCTACCACTTACAATGATTAATATTTTTAACATATCATCGGAATAAATTTCTAAATGTATTGTACTTATTGTTATCTACTCTTAACCTTCTACTGACTTATTTATGTTTTTAATGGAAGGCAAAAGCTACTATTAAGAGTTGCTATTTACGATGAACTCTCATTTCACTTTTATCACATTTTAAAATACATTAAAAATAAACAATGGGAATAGCAATGTTTAATTTTACACACATTATACTCGTTGCTGCTGGCTCGGTTGTAAGAATGCGTTCCTTATATCCTACAAAGGTCGGTTCAAACCCACCCGACATGTACCAATGAGAAATGCACTTTTCTTACGTACATTTGTCATAGATATACAACACCACCGTTCCCGTGCCTCGGAGAGCACGTTAAGCCGTCGGTCCCGGTTCCACTAATACCAACTTGTGAAATTGTTAATAAATTGTCAATACAAAATTTACATGAAATCCTCGCCAAGCCGTCTGGCCAGCAGCGTGGCGAGAGTAGGCCAAATTCTCGAGATCTATATTCTGGAAGGCAACAGTGGAGATCTAGGACGCTGTGTTCCAGGGGCTGTAATGATGAAATTAATGATGACTCGTTCGTACAATCACCGTTGTTACGTGAACCTACTACCTTTAGTTCACTATCAGATTTTCTCAAAGTAATTATCTTTTTAACTGATTCAGGACTCTCTCGTTCCGAAGAACCGGGTTCGATTCCTGGTCAGGACAAAAAAAGGCGATATTTCTCGAGTATGGTACGCTAAGGTTCAGTAAGTCTTGTTTCAAGCGGTATTATTTAATTTTTAATTTATTTAGTAGACATACAGATCTTAAAACATAATTACAACAACTCTAAAAGTTACACAATCCAGCAAAGTTTCCACTTAAATATTAAACATAGATTTTGCAAAAAAATTATAATAATAGGGATAAGCTTAAAAACAATACCTATGTAACAAATACAACTAAATAATATACATATGTATAGTAAAATAATGGAAAATTAAAAAAATATAAATATCATCATGGCAAGCTTACAATATTAGTTCTCCTTGAAAGTAAAAATTGCCATTTGATATAATTTCAAATGATACATACTTTTAACGAGAACAACAAAAAGGTGGTAGGCGGACTGATGGTGGTAATTTGCACAGTCTGCCGGGGCGGGGAAGCATCCATCGTTCGCACCGATAAACCCAGTAAAGTGTATTCACAGATTTCGGGATCAGGCTTGAATTTCCGTCATGCCCAGTCATCTGGCATTGTGTTAGGGACTGTTGTCAGTCATGAGTGTCTGATTTCAGTTGGTAACATTCATAGACCTCGCGCGTTGCTTACCATCAGGTGGGCCCAAGATCACATACGTGCTGGTATAAAAAAATATTAAACATATAGATGATAATAAATGTAGATATTAATAAATAATTATATATATTTTTTGATGTGCTTGGCTTGGTTGTAAGAACCCGGCATATACCAATAAGAGGATTTACTACTCTTACGTACATTTTTTATCGTAATTTGTTTAGGAGAGCACATTAAGTCATCGTTCCCGGTTCCACTACTACCAACTTAAAAAAAATGATAATATATTGTTATTGAAAATGTCATCTTTGACCCTCGTCATCCCGTTTGGCTAGTGTTGCGAGTATTGGCTAAGTTCTCCAGAAATATGTTTAGAAAGGACTACCAACAGTGACTAGAACTCTGTGTTCTAGGCTGTAACGATAAATGGTTATTTTTTTATCGATATTATTTTCAAATACCTTACATTCACAACACTAATAATTTCCTAAGAAATGTCAAAGTGGCGGGGCTTCCAGTTGTCATTACTGAGAGCAAATAAAACAGAGTTTTTGCGCGTTTAAAGTTTTCCACGTGTAGTGGGCTCAATATTTATTTACACTTGTGCCTAAGGGCAAGGACACATGCGGCTTAATAATCAACGACGACGTAATATTAAAATTCTACTATCGTTAATGCGTTGCGTTAGTGAAATATTCTCGGTATGGATAAAGTCCGAAATGTGGACATCCAAGAATGGGAACAACTGGCGCCAGCTAGTGACGACCGACATCAGTTCCTACATTATGCAGGCCGGTGCAAGATGCTTTTTCACACTTTGCTTGAAGGACTCCCGGTTATAGGACTGGCTGAGAGAGCATTCCACATCTTCAGCGTGCGACTGGTGTAAGAGTCCTTAATTATGATATGGTATGTTCTTCCAGCTACAACCGACACCAGCTACTGATGGTCAACATCTGTCCCTACCTCTATATCGGCCTTAATATGTAGGTTGAATAGAATAAAAAATAAAAAAATATCACCACAACCGTATTCCTTGTGGGGTCACAATGGACGCTTTTAAAGAAGGGTTCGAATTTAGCTTACTTTAGTATAGGCCCATCATGACAAGTTTCAAGCTCGTCGATGTCTCTAACGTTCCAAACTCGAAAACGAATAAATTAAATAAAGTGTTGCAACCAGATATCCAACCCGGTACCTCTGCGTTTAAATTCACGGACTTAACCGCTAGACCACGGAGGCAGTGTATTTATTTATTTATCATCATTACAGTCCTTAGAACATAGCGTGCTAGTCCTCCACTGTTAGAAATAGGTCTTCCAGAACATACTCGTATATGTGGAGAATTTGGCCAACACTCGCCACGATGGACAAGCGGGTTGGCGAGGGTCTTATGTTTATTTTTTAATGACAATTTATTAACGATTCCACAAGATGGTATTAGTGGAACTGGGAACGGCTTAACGTACTTTCCAAGGCATGGGAACGGTAATGTTGTAAATCTGGCAAATGTATATAAGAATTTCTTATATATATGTATGTCAAACCGATCTCTTCAGGATTTTAAGGAAAGCGTTCTTACAACTTGGCGCAGTAGTGGCTCGGTTGTAAGAACGCGTTCCTTAAATCCTACAAAGGTCGGTTCAAATCCCCCCTGCATGTACCAATATGAAATACACTTTTCTTATGTACATTTGTCATAGATTTACAACACCACCGTTCCCGTGCTTCGGAGAGCACGTTAAGCCGTCGGTCCCGGTTCCACTAATACCAACTTGTGGAATCGTTAATAAATTGTCATAAAAAATTGACATCATATACTCACCAAGCCTTCTGGCCAGCGTGGCGAGTGTAGGCCAAATTCTCCAGATATATGTTCTGGAAGGCCCATCTCCAGCAATGGAAGTCTAGGACACTGTTTAGGGGCTGTAATTAATGAAAATGTTCTTACAACCAAGCTTCGTATTAATTAGTTCACCAAAGTAATATCGTAGTGTTAATAAATAGAAAATCGTTAAAAAAAATACCTAATAAGATGCTTGTCGTGATAATGATAAATGAAAAATCATAGTAATCGAGTTGTGAATAACTGTGTTGTGTTATCGATACACATATCGATTAACTCAGCGTGTCAGTACATAACTAGTGCGGAGAAAACAGATGCCATGATAAAAAAGTAGCTATGCGGATGCTGTTATCAGATCGAATTAAAAACTACACAATAGGAACATCACTAAAGTACTTATATAATATTGACTGTATTATAATTGATATCTCTAATCTTTTATTAGATATTAATAATCATCTCACTGTTTTGTTTTTTTTTTTTAGTAATAAAAATAATTCGTCATGTGTAGACACATTAGCCCCATCTCATATCTGGCGGTTTCTACTGAAAACCTCAAGCTGCGCAAATACGCCAACAGGTTATGAATCTGGAGACAGAGAGAGCCAAGAAAACTGGCAATATTTCCACTCTGTATAGCGAGGCTAATACTTAGCAATAATTTGCAGCCTCAACTTTTCCGTCAGCGGTTTGGACAACTCCAAACTATCTGTTCTAACCCAAATGACGCGAATTCGTAACACGTATCTGGGATTATTAGACAATTCAGCTAGGCGCTGCAGACTTCAGCAAAGAAGCCGAAAGACGCATTCAGCTAGGATGGGCGGCATTCGGGAAACTTCGACATATCCTCTCATCGTCCATACCACCGTGTTTGAAGACAAAAGTCTTCAACCAGTGCGTCCTCCCCATAAGGTCGTACGGAGCAGAGACGTGGACACTGACAGGTCTGGTTCACAAATTCAAGGTCGCTCAGCGAGCTATGGAGAGAGCTATGCTTGGTATTTCTCTGATGAATAGAATTCGAATCGTTAAAATTCGTCGGAGAACCAAAGTTACTGACATAGCATTCAAAATTAGCAAGCTGAAGTGGCAATGTCCCGGACACATCTGCCGCAGAACCGACGACCGATGGGGCAAACGGGTTCTTCTAGTGGAGACCACGTACGGGACGACGCAGAGTGGGACGACACCCCGCCAGATGGACGGATGACCTAAGGAGGGTCGCTGGTGGGGGTTGGATGAGGGTTGCAAGAGACCGCGTGCAGTGGCAGGCCTTGGGGGAGGCCTATATCCAGCAGTGGAGAGACACAGTTGTTGATGATGATGACCTGGGATGTGCGAATGAAAATCAAACACTTAGGTAAGATTTAAAAGTTATTTAAAAAGTTAGTTCAAATTAAAACAGTTATACGGAATACATTCGAATACGAGTAGTTTTGCTTAAATCCTGTTTAATTTAGGAAAGTCAAAGATAATGTTTACCTATTACATGCATTTGTCACATTTCATTATTTTTATTTTTTTAAATTAATTTACTGCCTTCTCCTTGCGTCGTGTTTCCTAATTACTGAGGGTCGTGACTCTCGAAGAATTGATGTGCGTCTTGATGATAACACACCACCCATTCGTGTCTTCGGCGGCATGCACAGCATCATGGACGCTAGTGTTAGTGGTGGAGCGAATTTGGTCGGATTAGACCGGGCTTCGGCCTTTCGGTCACCTTTCTTTCATTTTGCTTCCTCCTTTTCTGGCAATGTGTCCGAAGTACTGGAGTATCCGACATAAGACATATAGTGTATGTCCAGATGTTGTAAAATCGACACGTTAGTCCGATCAGTACTTCTGCTAGTGGAAGATTTAGCAGCAAAGTGATCCACTTATTCTTTACATTTGGGGCTTGGAGTTCGTGCTAACAGTTATTATTAACATTATTATTTTAATTTCAATTCCTTACAATCCACAAAGTTTATCCGCTTACTTGTTGCATATTATAAGACTGTCATCTTTATCCAGTCTCCAGCATTAGATAAGACTGTGTGTATTAAGTGACCAGGAACACGTCCAACAGGTTTGTTACAAAATTGTAGCAAAAATTAAACAGTGCCTCAACTAGTCAAACTTTGTACAGATATAATAATGTCGGTGGTCATCTTGGCACTGCTGAGATTTGAATACGAATTGAAGACTGAATAAAATGTGACAATCCTTTCGAACGATGGATACTTTTCCGCCCCGGCAGACTGGGCAAATTACCACCTCAGTCTGCCTACCATTACCACCTATTTATTTATGAACACAAATCGATAGTGAAAGTACAAAAAAAAATTGACAACGCATCGGGTGCATCGCAAGTAGTTTATCAACTGCTTTAATTTATTTACTGTGTCTAGCGAAGACAAACAATAACTGTAACTCTCTCGTCAATGTCACACCGTGTTTTAAGATAATATCAATTTACACCTTCAGTTAAGCAATAAGGCAGATAGTTTTATTGTTTCAAATACGCTTAGAGAATAAATCAGGTTCAATATATGGTTGGAGCATTAAGCTTATCCCTTCTTCTCTATTCCGCAACCGAACCACACGCACAGGCCAAAATGTACATCCACATACCTTACCCAATCCCTACGCGTACTCATAAATTTGGAGACTCTAACATCTGTCGCACGCTGAAGATGTGAAATGCTCTCCCAGCCAGTGTGTTTCCCCACTCTTATAACCGAGAGTCCTTCAAGCGAAGTGTGAAAAAGCATCTTGTTAGGCCGGCATAGTGGTAGAGACTGATGTCGGCCGTGATGACCGGCGTCAGTTGCTCCCATTCTTGGACCTCGCGTACTGCTTACCATCAGGTGGGCGCGATGTCACATATCGTGTTCAAAATAAAAAAAATAAAAAAAGCTTTCAAAATTGTATTACTTTAAACCAAGTAATATACATATACGAGTATATGTTATATTATATACGTGCCCGGTGGTGGCTCGGTTGTAAGAACGCGTTCCTTAAATCCTACAAAAAGGTCGGTTCAAACCCACCCGGCATGTACCAAAACTTTTCTTACGTACATTTGTCATAGATTTACAACACCGTTCCCGTGCTTCGGAGAGCACGTTAAGCCGTCGGTCCCGGTTCCATTATACCAACTTGTGGAATGGTTTATAAATTGTCATAAAAAAATTACATCATATCCTCGCCAAGCCGTCTGGCCAGAACGTGGCGAGTATAGGCCAAATTCTCCAGATTTATGCTGGAAGGCCCATCTTCCGCAGTGTGTTCTAAGGGCTGTAATGATGATATTATATACTCAGTAAGTCTTGTTTCAAGCGGTCTTTTTTTTATATAAATATCACTATGACACGCTTACAATATTAATTCTCCTTGAAAATCTAAATTGGCATTTGACATCATTGCAAATGGCACATACTTTCAACGCGAACAACACATAGGAGGTAGGCGGACTGATGGTGGTAATTTGCCCAGTCTGCCTGGGCGGAGAAGTATTCACCATTCGTGCCGATAAACTTTGTAGAGTGTATCCATATGTTTCTAGTTCAGGCTCGAATTGTCACTATTTTTTTTATTTTTTTTTTATACTGGACACGACATGTGACATCGCGCCCACCTGATGGTAAGCAGTACGCGAGGTCCAAGAATGGGAGCAACTGACGCTGGTCACCACGACCGACATCAGTCTCTACCACTATGCCGGCCTAACAAGATGCTTTTTCACACTTCGCTTGAAGGACTCCAGGTTATAAGAGTGGGGAAACACACTGGCTGGGAGAGCATTCCACATCTTCAGCGTGTGACAGATGTAAGAGTCTCCAAATTTATGAGTACGCGTAGGGATAGTAGGTAAGGTATGTGGATGCATATTTTGGCCTGTGCGTGTAGTTCGGTTGCGGAATAGAGAAGAAGGGATAAGGTTATGGAGCTCCTCAGAACACTCGCCGTGGTATAGCCCTGACTAGCATAGTGCTGTGACTGATGTCAGTTATGAGTGTCTGATTCCAGTTGATAACATTCATAGACCTTACGCGCTTGCACTTACAGTAAGGCGCAAAGTCACGAAACATAAAAAAACACGTAGGTATATGCAGTATTGAAAATATATAGCATTACTTTTGCTCGATAAATTTTCTGCAAGTCCAAGGGCTAAAAGTTATCTTCAGAATCGCAGCTTCGTTATCGCCCCTGTCAATTGTATAGAATTCCTCTAACAATCGGTAAAGATAAACGAAAGCTTCCGTCAGATCGCGTGCGCAGAGATATGCAACGATTGGCAACGCATATCTTCTCGTTTCTCATGCAACCCTGGGGCCCAATTCTCAAATAATTCGACTTCAAATCGATATCGACTTTGAAACATCTGTAGGTACTAAAAATATCACAAAAAATGCAAACATACTTTATTGCGCGCGTTTGATTGGGGACCTATTTCGTTGATTGTACGTCAGAACAGCGCTCAAGGGGAAACAGCGCGGCGGGGATGGAGAAGAGGGGCGGATAGGCGCGAGCGTATAGCCGATGCCTCTCTCGCTCTCTCCCGCTCCTTCTTTCTTTACGCATCTGCAACTATGAAGCCACGCGCATTTATTTAATCTCAATATCCCTACCAACTACGAAATCAATAACCTGCAAGTTCCCACTTTTGCGGTAAGTCCCGCGACGCACTCGTTTTTTTATAAATGCATCAACGTCAACTCTATTGAGTAAAAAGGACCCTGCCTTGACTGTCTGTTTTACTTTTAAGGTTTATTAAAATTTGGTCTGGTCAGAAACCACGCTTTAAAAGAAGCAGATTTACTTTTATCCAACTTTACTATAGACCCATCATAACAAATGGCAATTTTGTTGATGTCTCTAGCGTACCAAATTCAAGAAATATCATTTTTAAATTAAATAAAATATTGTAGGCCGACCGGGAATCGAAGCCGGTAACTCCGCGTCTAAAGCCATGGACTTAACCGTTATACCAGTAAAGTAATAGAGAAAAGAACACAAATTTCTAAGCATTCCATGGATTCACCGTGCGGGTGCCGGGTCCATAGTGTGTGAATAGAATGGTGTATCGGGCTTGCGACCGACAATAGGCTGGTAGGCCTTTTTTATTTTATTGCGCGATAATACGCTCACCATCCACCATTCTACTCCTCTCCCTACCCAACCAAATACTGTATGAGTCCGTTAATGCCGTCTTGGAAGCTAATTCCATAAATAAATGACAGCAGACCTGCTTAGGCCCAATTCTTTCAGTAAGTGATGCAAAGATTTAGCTGGAACTCCTCTCGCACCAACTTCCACTGCGTAAAGCTGAGTCTTGAACCCGTTCCTGATCATTTCTTCTGTGAGATAATAATATTTATTCGACTTCATGTTGTGGTCTTTTGGAATATTTGATTCCCACGGAACGGTAAGTTCAATAAGGATAACTTTTTTTAAGTTCCAAGAAAACACTAAGATGTCTGGCCTATAGGCTGATACAGCTAGTTCATCTGGGATCCTATAATGATGTTCATATTGATCCCTGCGGTTTAGACATAGCGTCGTTCGGGGACCGCAGTACTCTTTCAATTAAGAATTTTAAGGGTAATTTTTGCAACTGGTCGAAATATTGTTTCTTTATTGATTTTGTGTGTAAAAATTAAAATAAAATTTATTCAATAACATTTAAGCCGTTTTTTTTATATTTTAACATATCGGTTTTGCCTTATCACAACTGAATGTTATTATTAAATCGATTTGTCGACTGTACCTATCTACTGTGAGAGATTACTATCGCAGATGAAAATGTCGAGATTATTTTAGTTGTAAAGTTAAGTTTTATGTCTATTGTGTTTTTAACTCCGATTGTCCCGTTAAAAGGCATTGTCAATTTAAACACTTTACAATTCAATTCAATTCATTTATTAACCATAAGATACATTAAGTACACTCGGTTTTGTCACTTATACATATTATTGTTTACCAATCATGGCAGGATAGCAGAAGTATACCATTAATAGCAAAGAACAGCCATCGTCATTTACCACTTAACACTACAAACAATCAATACCTACATAGATGCTGCTGTATTAGGGCGTGTCACTTAAAATCCTGAAAATAAACTATATTAAAATTAAACTATATTAAAAGCTGCCTCCGTGGTCTAGCGGTTAAGTCCGTGGATTTAGAATCGGAGGTACCGGGTTCGATTCCTGGTCGGGACACAAAAATATTTATTAATTATGTATTTATCTTGTCTATTTTTTGTTGGTAATTTTATATATATTATTTTTTACGTTTTTATTATTGTATAAGCTGTTGTGTGCAAATAAATATTTTTTCTTTCTTTTCTTTCTTTCTAAATACATTAAATTAATAATTAATTTATTTGTGATATTTCCCGAGTTTGGTATGCTGGAGACATCGACGAGCTTGCCACTTGTCATGATTGGCCTATAGTAAAATTGGCTAAATGTGAATCCGCTTATTTATAAGCGTGGTTTCTGACCACCCCGAAAGGGAAACGGTCGTGATGATACTATACTATATATTAAAATAAAATAATAATTATTATAATGAAAGAAAAAAAAACTACAAAATTACAAAATTATGTATGTCAAAATAAATAATCAGACAGACGCTATATAATATCGTAATAAATGAATAAACATTACGATTTAATATATAAATTCATTAATTATTCGATAAATAAAATATTTACATAAATAAATCTAATACTACGGATACGGATGGATATAAGTCCAGTCCGCCTGAAATGGAACCAGGAACCCGCTGAATTACAATACTGATTCTTTGGGAAAAGAGAACCGGCTCTCTTGTAACCGGAGGAGAATACAAGACGCGGTCGGTGTTATGTCTTTTAAAAACTTTTTGGCGCTTGGACTCCATGGGCCTAGAGTTTCTACAGCAAACGGCATAAATAATAAACTTAAAATTCCGCCACATTCTTCCAGCAGATGTTCAGATTCTTATACAGTATCAGCAGCTCGCCAGTGGAACCGACTACCTCTTTACATTCGTAAAGCACCATCTATCATTAGTTTTAAAAATTTGCTTACTAAACACTTTCACAAAAAGCAAGACGAATCTACATAACTTTACAGAGTCTGTATATTATTGTATGTATTATTTGTGCATTTATATATATTAATATATATGTTTATATTATTTATTTATTATATAGTAGGTATAATTATGTGTTATTCATGTATATATCGGTAGATAAGTACCATAGCTTTATTATTTATATATATATATATATATATATATTTATTTTAGTTATAAGTTGTTTTCTCAATAAAACTCTTTGTCAAACATTAGTGGTCATGCACCCACAATCCATGCTCACAACTCCCAAAGGTTAGCTGTTAGATAATGTTTTTAGACATTAAGCTCGCCTATGTACTGTAAAATGTTTTATTTTCTGTGCAATAAAGAATTTATCTATCTATCTATAAATAAAGCTTGCCGGACTCTGCATTATCCGCCACAGCTCCCGCTTTATGCGCTGTCCCCCTGATGATGCGAGGGTGTCGCACACCAGTGCACGTCCTCGTTCCCAGGGGACCAACGTCATACCATCGGGTCTCTTGCCATCATCTCGAAAAACTCCAGTAGGCTCCAGAAGATGAATGATGTCTGTCTATATTCAGCTAGGATGGGCGATATTCGAGAAGCTCCGGCACATTCTCTCATCGTCCATATCACAATGTCGAAAGTCTTCCACCAATGCGTTCTCTTCGTGATGTCGTGGACACTTACAATGGATCTGGTCCATAAGTTTAAGGTCTGTGGAGACAGCTATGTCCTCCGTCTGCCAAGCCGTCTGGCCAGCGTAGGCCAAATTCTCCAGATATATGTTCTGGAAGGCCCATCTCCAGCAGTGGATAACTAGGACACTGTGTTCTAGGGGACTGATCTCGAGTTTTGTACGCTAGAGACATCGACTTGCCATTTGTCATGTTTGGCGTATATAGTAAAGTTGGATAAATGTGGATGGATTCGTTATAAGCATGGTTTCACACCACCCCGGAAAGGAAACGGTCGTAATGATGAAAAAAAAATAACGGTATCTTAAAAAGTATTTTTTTTTATAGCAAATTTTATTTCTTCAATATCAATTGACAGTTAAAGACACGCTGTGTTCAAATAAAAATATTATTAATAGCCATAGTCAATAAAAATAAACATACTAATTATCGATAAAAAATTTGCACATCACTAAAAAAATATTTAAATGTTGATTCGGATGACATAAAATCGATAGCGATCTTTCAAAGTTTGATCCTATCAGCAGTTATTCGATATTGTGAAATTGAATCGAGAGATCGTTTGTTCGATGCTAATCGAGAAATTATTGATGATCGAGTATTGTGACTTGCGGATTAAATGCTTAATTAATTCTAATTTTAATTAGCGTTAAGTTTCTATTGATAAATATTAGTTTTTTAATCAATTCTATTATTATACGACTAAATGTAAAAGTAGCTTAGTGTGTCTGTCCCCTCGTGCTTTTAAAGGTATTTCGAGACGTGTATAAACTGTTTTGCCAAAGCTATGTGACGTCACAAATGAGATTATTCCTCGCGCTTGGACTGCTCACGATATCGCGCGTTGTCAGTTTTATGTCTCGCGCCATTCTTATTCTTATTCTTAGTGTATCACCGCACATTCCCACCGGAATTTGGTTAAGTCAAAATAATTTAAACAAAATTGTACACAACATATATTTAACGTTAAAATATCTGTTTTGCCTGGAGAGTGCAATGTGAAGACAAGGAACAGAACTGGCAGTGACATAGGAACATCAACACAACAACAAAAAATAACCAAAAATATAGGTACCTATATTAAATACAAATATCTACCTACGTTAGGTAAATAAATTAAATTAAGCTGTTGTTGCGGCTGTATATGGGCTTTGTCAGTAAAATTATATATTATTACATACCTACTTAACTAATTAAATTAAAATGTCATTTGAGTAATTATTAATTAACTGCAAATTCTAGTTAAAGCGGCTGAAAAAAGCCTTTGTCAACTATATAAATATATATATATATATATATATACACACATCAAAAAAGTCTAGGGATCAAGCATGTTTATGCGGATTTCTTGTGATTGAGATGTGGCTTTGTAATAAATTTATGATTTTATAAATTTATATGGATCCTTTTTGGTGCATTTCATAATTTAAAACAGGAACTGTCAATCAAATTCGAGTAAAAGATGAAAATCAGCTGTCAATATTTTCCCTATAAAAACATAAGACGCATTGAAGACATTATTAGTGCTACTGTTTCCCTACTACTGATTAAAACCAACGTTATTATGGAGCGGCGACGTCATTTAAGCAGGGAAGAAATGATCAGAGCCGTGGGAATGATAGAAGCTGGTTCCCGGCAACGTACTGTGGCTTTAGCTCTGAATACAAGTCAGAGTGTTATCAGTCGACTTTGGACACGTTACCGAACCACTGGTACCGTGGCTGAGCGCCATGGAGGACGGTATCGCTGCACCACACGGAGACAAGACCGATACATTCAAATCACAGCTCGAAGAACTCCAACAATAACCGCCATGATGTTAGCCGTGAGCCTTCATCGCTCTTCAGGGAACTTAATTAGCGACCAAACAGTCAGAAACCGCTTGCATGAAGTGAACCTTCATTCCCGAAGACCGCTAGGGTACCACCTATAGCAATGCACAATCGTAGGACTCGATATCAATGGGCTCTTGAACACAGAAATTGGACAGAAGAACAATGGCGTTTCGTGTGCTTTTCTGATGAGTCTCGTTTTGGTATGAGGCCGGATACAAGACGTATACGACACTGGAGAACCCCTGGACGCCAACAGCGATTAAAATCCTGCCAGGAAGTCCATCCTTATAGTGGTGGAACCATCATGGTATGGGCGGGTATTTCGATCGGCGGAAGAACTGAGTTGATTTGGATCAGAGGCAACCTCAACGCTCAAATTTATGCTGAGACGGTTGTATCAGACGTCATCGTTCCTCTACAAGTGCATATCGGTCCCTTATTTCAGTTAATGCATGATAATGTACGACCGCACACCGCAAGAGTTGTAAGACAGACTCTCGCCGCAGCTAACATCAATGTCCTGCCCTGGCCTGCTCAGTCGCCAGACTTGAACCCGATTGAGCATGCATGGGATATTCTTCAGAGAAGAGCTCTGCCGAATATGGAGTGTATCCAGTCGCAAGAAGACCTTTTTTTGTTGTTGCAACGAACATGGGCGGCCATTCCACAGCGTGATTTGGATGAACTCATTTTGAGTATGCCAAACCGATGTTCTTGTGTTGTTAGTGTTCGCGGTAGAAACACGGATTATTAATTGTTTAAGTTACCCAATAAAATTAAAAAAAAAACTGTTATTTCAGTCTTTTTTTCGAACTTTAACGTTAGTGGTTCAAATGTCAAAAATCCCTTTATTAGGAAAATGGCAATTTTTTTTACTAATGCAAAGGTGACTTGGTTTATCGTTACTGTAGACAAACGAAAACATTTTATTTGATCAATCCTTAAAGAAAATTTTAATGAATATCAATCAGGAGAAAAGTTATTGCAAAAATATATGTTGATCCCTAGACACTTTTGATGTGTGTATAAATTATTAAATATGTCAGTATTAGCTGTAAATAAGCATTGTCAAAATAATAACATAATGTACTACAGTTTATCGTAACAGTACCTTAAATGTAAATAATATGACTAGCCTATGCTAACATCTTCATCATTCTTCATCAACTGTATAGTAAGATTTTTGTATTAATACTGATTTTATTTTAAACTTTATTTTTAACTTTATTTAATATTAGGTTTTCTTTTAAATTATTTAATATTGTAATTCATTTATACTCTTTGTATATTAGTTCTAAAACAAATCTATAACTAATATTTCAGTAGGAAGTGAAAAAAAGATTGCTGTAACACGGCAAGTTACTTTAAAAGACCAAAATAAGTTAATAATATTAAACATTACACATATAAAGATGAATAAACCGAGAGATGTTTCTTAAGATGTGGAATCCGCAATTTATATACCATACATTTAAAAAAAAAACTATCCTGTTATGAATGAAAATGTGATTTAGACCGTTCCGAATTGATATCACGCTCTGAGCATCCAAATCGTGATATTTGATTCGGAACGACTGTTAGTATCATATTCATTCTAAGCGCTCTGAGTCTGATTCGGCCTCGTGTATGTAATTAAAGACAAAAGGCAAAAAAGTGAGCAATAAATAAAATTAGGCCGTCATAATAATAGGTACTACGCCTCCGTGGTCTAGTGGTAACAAACGTTGGCGTGAACTCGGGAGGTCGTGGGTTCGATTCCCACCGGGGGCAAGTTGTACATTGTATAATTTGTCTCGGTCTGGGTGTTTATATGTATAATATGTATATATTTACAAAAAAAAAGTATAATATGTAGTTTATCAACCATCTAGTTTCCGTAACACAAGCCTAGTAGCTTACCACGGAAATTAGATGGCGCTGTGTGCTGGAAATATTTATTTATTTATTATTATTTATTACTAGTTTTCATCTAATCCTGCTGACCAATAATTATTTTGCATGGTTTGATAAACTATTTTTTACAAGCAAGCATTTTTTTATATATTTTTTATTATTAATACAATCCAAATCTCTGTTGGCTGACTAAATTTAACAGTAGAAAATTTGCTCACCAAGCACTTACATGAAAAGCAAAACAAGACCGCATAACATGACAATATGTATGATGTATCTTATATATATTGTGTAAGTATATTATATAATTATGTATATTATAAAATATATTATTATTTCTATATGTATTTTATTGTTGAATGATATATATTTATTGTTTATTTAGTTGATAAGTATTTTAGTTAGTAATTTTAAATCATAATTTCTAAATATTCTTATACACATGCACCCACACTCTCTTCTCACTCTCCCAAAGGTTAGCTGTTAGAAAATGCCTAGACATTAAGCTCGCCTATGTACATTGGAAAATTTTTGTTTATTTTTTGTGCAATAAAGAATTTATCTATCTATCTAAGTAGAAGTGGCTGCCAATTGATTATTTATTATTGTTTTAGATTTATAAAAATAAAAAAATCGTTTATTGATCCAATTAATTTAAATCTATTACATTTTTATATGCTCAATGACTTGCACTGGTAGCAACCGTGCCGCAGGTCGTAGCATACCATTTTGTTTTATCTGGTCGACAGAAAATACAATTTATTTTATCATTAAACAATCAATTATTATCAAACAAAACAGCACAAACAAATACCCACCAAAATTGTTCTGTGTGGGTATGTAGGTGTGAGTGTATATGTAGTTGTGTGTGTATGTGTCTGTATCAGCGTGGATCGGTGAACAGGCCAGACTACCTAACGACAGCTAGCTTTTGTAAATTAATTTCCTATTACTATTGTAATTAATAATAATATTAACTTAATTGCTTAATGCTGTTCTTATAGCATCATCCGAACAACAACTGCAATCACTAGTCACAGAAATGAAAGAAGGATGTACAGAAAAAGGACTGTTTGAAAGAAGAAGGATGACAAACTTGACGATAAAGATTGATGATGAAACTCTAGAACAAGTAAATGAAATTATATATCTGGGCAGTGTTTTCACTGCGAATGGGAAGTATGATAGGGATGTTGAAAGAAGAGTGAACGCGGGAAATAGCGTTAACGGTGCCCTGGGGTCACTGATCGGCAGTCGAAATGTCAGTGACAAAGTTCGGCTCGCCATACACAATGCAATGTTAGTACCAACACTGATGTATGGAAGCGAGACGTGGATATGTCAGAATACGCATGAGAGTAGGGTTAATGCAGTAGAAATGAGGTCGTTGCGTCGGATATGCGGCGTCACTTTGGCGGACCGCATACGTAACGTCGAAATACGGAAAATGGTGGGTATAAAAGAAAGCATAGGGACAAAAATAAGGAAAGGCATGCTACGATGGTTCGGGTATGTCGAGAGGATGAGCGAAGAAAGATTGACGAACCAGATATATAATGCGAAAGTTGTGGGTGAAAGAGGCCCTGGCAGACCGAGACTCATATCACGATCAAATAAATAAAACACTGGCTGAAGGCACATTAAAAAGCTTTCGTAACAAAAGGGCATGTATGAAGAGGTTGATGAATGTCGACGAAACGAAAGAAGTATGTCGTGATCGTGTCAAATGGCGCTCAATTGTCTCTGCCTACCCCGCAAGGGATCTGGCGTGAAGATATGTATGTATTGAAACAATAACATATATCAGACAATTAAATTAGGTTATTGGTTTTGTGTAGCTGTAGGTATACGAGTATGTAAGTTTATCTTTTTAGTAGCAAGAACCTATAATTTAAATTTCTATTGTTTTGCAAAATATATGTTTTTTGTTTTTCTTTGTTAGAATATGTACTATTTATAATTACCGGGTTCGATTCCTGGTCGGGACACAAAAATATGTAAATAAATACATTTAATTTATTTGTGATGTTTCTCGAGTTTGGTACGCTCTGGAGAAATCGACGAGCTGTCTAAATAGTTGGCTAAATGTAAATTCGCTTATTTCTAAGCGTGGTTTCTGACCACTCCGAAAGGGAAACGGTTGTGATGGTACTTTTTAAAATTTAAATATTATTTATAGACTTGCTAAAGTGAAATAATATAGGTCAATATTTAAGTTGCGGAATTAAGCCAACACTTATAAAGCTAGCCCATCAATAACATTCTAAAACGCATTAAATAAATGTAAATAAAGCACAACAGTAATAACCAGCCCATCTAATACAAATAAAAGATAAACGCCTCGTAGTTTAACATACAATAAAACATAATAAAGTATGATGTTGTAACAGCAGCCCAGAGCTATAACTTTTGTCGATACATCGATAGTCGATTGCAATCAAAATCAATCAGTCGTGCAGACATGTCAATAAGACGTAGTGATGCGAATAACGCCTTTCTATCGATAGTTATCACGGACAGGTTAGGGGTCATTCGTACGAATACAACTCGCCCGGGTGCGAGAATTGTTTTTGTTTTGCTTTTAATGCGGGTTTTATTGTATAAATACAGTGTGAGTAAAGGTTTTTTTATGTTAGTGTAATCTGTGTTTTCGCGCCCATGGTAAGCAGTCTGAGAATCTATTGAACATTACGAACGACTGGAATCAGACCCTTAATTCTAGAATTTTCGACTTATATCTTGGTAATATATTCGAGTTTAAATAGATCTCTATGGAAAACTGTCAGTTTCATTCAAACATGTTGAAATCGCGAGAATCAGGCCTCAGTCGATACCATCAATATCTGAAACCTAAAAAAAATTTTGGTCTTTTGACAATTACACAAGGTACAGGGAACGTCGACCTATATCCGCCAACAGCCTAGGGTGGGGATTACTAGAAAGACGAAAGGACCTAAAATCTCTGTCCAAATGATGTCTACTTGTTCTAATAAACTAATAGACAAACTTGCCCTGCAAAGCATTTTTTAGTAACCACTCGATTTATTTAGGCAGTTTATTGTCTACTAGATGCAAGTCCTTCCTAGCATAGCCATTTATCTCGCCACTCTGACTGGCGTCAATATTAAAGATTAACTCGCACTATTGATGCGAGATGCTAGGATCATAGTCGAAACGCCCCCATGACGTAACAGTAGCATTCGATTAAAGAATCGATTCAACATCGAATTCGCTTTGTTCGATAACATTTTGCAACAATCACTCTCGATTTATAACAACATTATTTATTTTATTAGATTTCTCTCCAACATTTTTTTGCAAAAAAAATAAATCTGTGATTCGTTTCAGTTTTTTTTTTGTAAATATCATAGCTGTGACTATGTGTTGGTTTAAAATGGTGTTATTTTGTTTAAAAATGTGAATTATTAAGGAAAACAATAAATTTGACTCTATATCTCTTCAGTATAAAAAGTCAGGCCGCACACCGAAGACAACGGTGACTCCACAATTGTTGTGATCAAATATCGCTCCCTACATGAAAATGCAACAACGCACGCCATGGACACAATTGTGGCATACACATTTGTGTCCGATACGGCTTTTTCGTTTCAGTCGATTTGTTAGTTTTTTGAGAATCGAGTCAAGACGTATCTTTGGCTGTGTTTATTTTGATGCTTTTGTCATTTAAATAGCTGAGTCTTTAAGCCAATAAAAAAAGCCGTTTATCTTGCACAAAACGAAGCTAAGCGAAGTAAAGTGATTTATATTTCAATGCAACGTGAACGGTATTTTATCTGTCTTCTCCTTTAAAGTATCATCACGACCGTTTCCCTTTCGGGTCGTGGTCAGAAACCACGCTTATAAATAAGCGGGTTCACATTTAGCTAACTTTACTATAGGCCAATCATCACAAGTGGCAAGTTCGTCGATGTCTCCAGCGTACCAAACTTAAGAAATAACACAAATAAATTAATTATTAATTAAATGTATTTATTTACATTAATAAATATTTTTTTTGTGTCCCGACCAGGAATCGAACTCGGTACCTCCTAGTCTAAATCCACGGACTTAACCGCTAGACCACGGAGGCAGTTGAGTCTGTGGTATCATTAACAAAATCCTAAAAAAGTATTAAATATAATAACTAATATTAACGATATAAGATATTTGAACAATGAAAAAACAAAACAAAGAACGATGATGAGAAGACAATATAAGCAATTACATGTGTGTGTCGGAAAGAGAGATGAGAGAATGGAGTTGCGACCGACCGGCTGGTTTGTAAAGCAGGACTCCTTTTTTTATTTTTTATTATTATTGCACAAGTTTAAATCTTAAGAATGGAAAAATAAAACAAAGCACAACGATGGTAAAATAAAATAGTTGAAAACGAAAGAGTGCAAAATTTGACAACATTTTCGACCATGGACATTGGACAATACCTTGATTGCACTACCCGGAAATAAAATATCCGCAGTAAAATCGGCGACGCAATTTGCTGGTAAAGCCGCGTCTCTGTTTTTTGGTTTTTTTCACGTCATCAAAAACTCAAAGCATTCGGAAAAGCTACTAAAACGCCTGTCAAAGCTCAGTTCAGTAAAAAAATAAAAAGCGCTTGGATACTAAGTTGAACACGGTCTTTGCTGTACTAGAGTTAGTTTATAGGTAAGTGGGAGTCCTTCGCGCCATTTTGCGCGGAGATGTCAAGTGCAAGTTGTTGTTTTGTAGATTAATTTACTGTGGATATTGTTGGTCAAAAGTGGTGCTGTTTTGTTTAATAATGTGCTACAGTGTGAATAATTATGGAAAACGATAAATTGTACTTTAAATATGGGGCACAAGTTGCAGTTTATTTTTTGCGGATTTCCCGCGCTGTCAACTCCCATATTTTACCCGACGTGTTTGAGTTATGGTGCCGCGAGTGACTCCAAAAAAGCATCAAATTGTGCAGCATCTGGAATTTGATGATGACCTTATTAACTCATTGAAAAGAAAGATTTACGTCAGACTTGGCTGTATGGGCTAGACCCTTTGCCTTCCCTATCATCTCATTCATCATTCATCGGGAGAATAAAACAAAAAAAATATATATATTCGAGGGGCGTTCAAAATATTCTCGGTATGTGGATAAAAACAAACAAGTACGAAAAGTTTGATATTTTTATTTTTCAATATACTCCCCCCTATGTTCATACACTTATAAGATCGATCAATTATTTTTTTTAATCCCTCATAAAAATATTTTTTATCTTTGGTGTAAAAATGCTCCTCCACGGCCGTCTTCAACGCTTCATCGTCAGAAAATTTATTTCCACGCAGATCCTTTTTAAGATTGGGAAACAAAAAGAAGTCGCTTGGGGCTAAGTCCGGACTATAGGGTGGATGAGTAACAGTTTCAAACCCACATTCAACAATAGCTGCCTTGGCAATATGAGCAGTATGGACAGGGGCGTTGTCATGCAGAAGCAGAACACCTTTGGTTAACTTTCCTCGCCTCTTTTCTTTGATCGCATCTCTTAATTGACGTATAACGTTAGCGTAGTACTGCCCTGTGATATTTACACCTTTTTCTTTATAATCGATAAGCAAAACTCCTTCACAATCCCAAAATATTGTGGCCATGACCTTGCCAGCTGACGGGATTACCTTGAACTTCTTGGGATGAGCTGAACCCTTAATGTGCCACTGCATGGACTCCTGTTTGCTCTCTGGGTCATAATGATGAACCCAGGTTTCATCTCCAGTAACTATTTTTTGCAGCACCTCATCGGGATTTTCACCACACAGGTCGATAAAATCTGAACAGCAAGCCACACGCATATCCTTTTGAAGAAGCGTCAGCATTCGCGGAACCCATCTTGCACTTACTTTTGACATATTAAGATGGTCATGTATAATGTCATGTACGGTACCAATAGAGAGATTGGTTACTTGAGCTATAGATTTTACCTTCACTCGGCCGTCTTCCAATATAAGTTTTTCCACTTTATCAATATTTTCTTGTGAGGTAGCCACTACAGGCCGGCCAGGTCTAGGGTCATCTTCAATACTCTCCCTTCCACGCTTAAGTTCGCTTGACCATTTTTGAATAGTAGATAAAGAAGGAGCAGACTCACGGTAAACACAATCCATTTCCTCTTTTATGGTTTTTTGATTTTTACCCTGTTTTGTCAAGAATTTTATGACGGATCGGTGCTCTAATTTCGTTAAAATTGTTAATTCGCTCATGGTGTTCATGTTTGTTCGGCAATTGCAGAAAAACAAAAGAACATCTCGGTTCCAATTTTACTTTTTTTTAATGTCAATGGATGAATCTTAGCGGCCAGTAACAAATATATATATAAAAGAGGTTGTAACGTATCAATACCGAGAATATTTTGAACGCCCCTCGTAATTCTCTGCTAAGCTGCTCGTCTTCTGCTAACAAATTACTCTTTGGACCACTTTGCTGATTAGTCCTTCGCTAATCAATAATTACTTTTTTCTTCATACTAGCACGATATGTGACCTTGCGCCCACCTAATGATAAATGGCGCGCAAGGTCCATGAATGTTAAGGACCTAACACTACGCGCCGTCTTGACTTGTCACAAACGCCTGTAATAGTTTTACGTGAATAAAGATATTTTGGCTTTGACTTCCATTTAACTTTGACTTAGCCTTTTATTTTGTCTTTTACTTCATTGCATATAAAATAAAAATTAAAAAATGCTTTAGGCAAGCTTAAATTCTAGGCATTTTCTCACAGCTAAGTTTCCATTTTTTTTTTTAACTGAACATTATATTACACGGGCAACGCCGGGACAAACAGCTAGTCATTTTTTTATTGTGTTGCGAGAAATAATTCAAATAATATAAAAAACTTAAGCTTGAATATTGCTCCGATTTGTGTTATATTGTATAGCTGACTATGGGGTAGAATGCCGTTTACTTTCATACCATTGATGGTGTACAGTCGAGTGCCGCTTGTCAATTCTACTTCTCCGGCGAATCGAGAAGAAATGTGGTATTTTATAATCGATCGAGATTAACATTCGAGTACAAGTAGTAATCGCTCGAAACGATTTTCTCAAATCGAATATCTATTGCAACTATTGGCAAGTTCGTCAATGACTTCTCGTAACAGATTCGATATACATATGTCACAAATGCTTGTTTCCATGTTATTAATTAGGAATCAAAACTGGTACCTATGCGTCTTTTTTATACTAGTGCGACATCTGACCTTCCGCCCACTTAATGGTAAGTGGTGCTAGAGGTCCATGAATTCAGTTTAACGTATTAATTAACTGGAATCAGATGTCCCTAACACTATACCGGCTTGACTGGGTATGACTGCAATTTGTCCAATCTGCTGGGGCGAGGAAGTATCCACCGTTCATGCTGATAAACCCAGTAAAGTGTATCCACACATTTCGGGATAAGGCTCGAATTGCCGTCATGCAGAGTCAAGCCGGCATAGTGTTAGGGACTGATGTCAGTCATGAGTGTCTGATTCCAGTTGCTAACATTCATGGATCTCGCTCTCCACTTACCATCAGGTGGGCGCAAGGTCACATGTCGTGCTAGTATTTAAAAATATATAAAAATACTTCCCTGCCCCAGCAGATTGGACAAATTACCACAATCAGTTCGCCTACCACATATTTGTTGTTCTCGTTGAAAGTATATGCCATTTGCAATGATGTCAAATGCCAATTTTTACTTTCAAGGAGAACTAATATTGTAAGCTTGCCATGGTGATATTTATATAAAAATAACACCGCTTGAAACCAGACTTACGTACTCGTAAGAATGTACCTATCTAACTATTACTTCAGGTGGCGGTAGGATCACATCGCATATTTAGATTTTGAAGTCTTATACCTATGGGTATGGGTTATACCATTCCTAAATATCAAGGATAATTTCTGCCAAATTTCATCAAAATCGGATCAGTAATATAGGCGTGAAGGCGAATAACACAGACAGACAGATTTAGGGCTGCGGGGTCACATGTCGTGGTCAGATGATGACGTCGTATAGCATAATAATATGTCCATCTCTTGGTTTCAATGAACGTTACTGCCAAATTTAATTAAAATCGGTTTAGTAATTTAGGCGTAAAAGACAGACAAACAGATATACATACATACCGACAAAGCTTTTATATTTATAATATTAGTTATGGATTTTCGATATTCACTAAAATCTACCTAATTTTGATCGCTTATCGAATTTAATGAAAATGGGGGTGGGGATGTTAAGCCCTCTTAAATGAATAATTAAAAAAATATTATATAAATTAGGTTAGTACAACATAGTTTGTCTGTTACTAACTCATTGTAACTTGTCTCAACAAAAACATTTATTATTATTAATGCGAAGAAATTGTAAGAAATGATAGTATTACCTTTAATACTGAATTGAATAAATCGAATTTACTTTGTAATTCAGGATTTACCGTGCGGGTCCAATATGTGTAAAGAGAACAATGTTACTAAACATAAAATTTAAACAAATAAAGAAGTTGAAAATGGCGTCGAGCTGACAGCTGACCTTTAAAACAAAACTGATAAAATCGAAGCCATTTTTAACTTTAACCGTTACAACAGGCTTCATTTTGGTGAAACCCAGCCTAGGTGAATTACAATGTAAACAATTTAAATATAGCATGGTTAAAAGTCTTACGGTCGGTTGCAGAAAGGATGATAAAAATTATATCATTAATATGTTTATATAACTACACCACGTGATCATTAGTTAGCTTGTCACTTACTATACGTAAAACTTATCAAAGGAAAATAAGCCTTTTTGCAACTTTGCCGATTAAAAGAAGCTCACTAGACAGAAGCTCAGAAAGTGAAAAATATCAATAGTAAATAAGGCACAAAATTGCTTGATCATTTGTGTGTAAATAGAAGTGTGTCGTCAATAACTGTCCCAGGTGAAACATGCGATTTCACGCGGCTCGATTGTGAGAAACGTCGATTATTGTCGGTGCACCGTTCTGCGTTTGATGGCAAAATGCTGTTTTACCAAAACTAATTATTTATTATTAAAAGGTCGTGATGATACTTTAGTATCATCGATTAATTATTTTAATTTTTACAATTGCATTGAATTATTGACAATGCCTTATATACAGCCGCAACTATTAGATTCATTTAATTTATTTACTATTTATTTTCTTTTTACTTAAGGCTTAAGGCTACTTACTCTCTATTGTTAAATATTATTTATTGTATTACTAAGCAAGGTAGGTATTTATAATATAAGTACCTATAATTGTTGTTATTAAGTTGATGTTTCTATGCTACTTTACTACCCTCCAATTCTATTCTATTCCAATTGCATTCTACAGGTGAGACAGATATTCTAAGGTCACGTTATTTATGAACACGAAAAAATAATTAATGTACCTATTTAAATTTATATTGTATATAATTTTGTAAAATAATATTGACTTACTCAAATTCCGGTGGGAATGTACGGTGATATACAAATAATAAAGAATTATGACTTTTTAATTGCACAACTGGACTGACTGATTTAAACATGTGTGTTCAGTTGGGAAACTCAAAAAAGTTGGTGGTGGTTATGGTATGACTATTTGGGGACGGCCAATTCCAAATATCGGTATGGTCCGTGCCATTCCCATTTCCTGTGCGCGGCTATATTCTGGGGTACGGTTGGTTGCCTGTCGGTGTGCGTTGTGCTGCATATTAAAATGTACTTATTAATTCGATGTTCATATATTGCTCATGATGTAAATCCCATTTTCTTTCTTTACAATGCGTTTTATCATCCAACGGTAACTTTACGTAAAAAGCGCGATATAAACAATGTCAAGTTTTTTATTCATTTATGTACCAAGGACTGAAGGCAAAGATTAAAAAGCTTTTTGGCAATTTCAAGTTAAAAAAAAAACAGATTTGATGAATTACTTTCTTTAAGAAGGTACGAGTACCTACTTTCTTAGTCTTCCAGTAAGGTTAAAGTTACTTAAAGTTTAAATTTATCACTACCCCGCCAGTTCGGTACCTAGGTATAGTTTTCATTTATTATATTTTTTGCATTTATCTACTACATACATATCTTCACGCATACCCAACCTACCGAGACAATTGAACACCACTTGACACGATCACGACATACTTTTTAGCTTCGTCGACATTTATCAACCTCTTCATACATGCCCTTTTGTTACGAAAGCTTTTTAATGTGCCTTCAGCCAGTGTTTTATTTATTTGATCGTAATATGTGAGTCTCGGTCTGCCAGGGCCTCTTTCACCCACAACTTTCGCACTATATATCTGGTTCGTCAATCTTTCTTCGCTCATCCTTTTAACATGTCCGAGCCTTTGTAGCATGCCTTTCCTTATTTTTGTCCCTATGTTGTATGACGTTACGTATGCGGTCCGCCAAAGTGATGCCGCACATCCGACGCAACGACCTCATTTCTACTGTATTAACCCTACTCTCATGCGTATTCTGACATATCCACGTCTCGCTTCCATACATCAGTGTTGGTACTAACATGGCATTGTGTATGGCGAGCCGAGCTTTGTCACTGACATTTCGACTGGCGACCGTTATCACTATTTTTCGTGTTCACTCTTCTTTCAACATCATTCCGTCGATGATCATCATCAGGATATCCACGACCGCTGGTTTCCAAGTGTGCGCTAGCTAGCCGGCTTATACCTAAAACTATATGAACTTTTGTGTAAGTGTTGTGTTAATAAAGATAACCAAACAAAGAGAGAATACGTACAAAGTATCTGCTGGATTCGATCTGGAGGCTTCCAGGAGGAAGACAGGTGACAGCCGAACTCACGTGGGTAACCTTTCTTTTCCTTTCCCTAAACTGTCTCCCTACACCGCCTATAACGTCATCATGATTATGTAAAAAAAAAAGTTTCATCACGACCGTATATCTTGCGAGGTGGTCAGAAACCTTTTAAAGAAGCGAATTCACATTCGGCCAACTATAGGTACTATAGGCCCATCATGACAAGTGGCAAGCTTGTCGATATATCTAGCGTACCAAACTCTACAAATAAATTATGTGCAGTATGTTTGTCTACGTGCGTGTATGTTAATGGGTCATGCCAGTATGTCTCTTTTATCTGTTAGAATAATTTGCCATCCTCACCATAATAGTATAAAGCTATAAAATTTAATTGGCCTGAATGAATACGGGCCCCTATTCTGAATAGTGACTTCCTCATTTTAACTGTTGTTTAGTTTTAATTTTGAACAATGGCGCAGTAAATCGTATTAGTACTTCTAAGACTCGCAGTAGAACGTAGAATCCTAGGCGTCCATTGCTAAATATGGAGGAAGACCCCAGAACAGTTGAGAATTTGGCCTGATGATATACTTTTTGTCAATTTCCTAAACTGTTCGCTAATTTGTAATAGTGGAAATAACAGAGGAAGGCTCAAACGTTAGATTATTATTTACTAAACTCAACTTCAACTATAATCATTATTGGTGGCAGTGACAGTTTCCGTTAGTTAAGGGATAAAGTTACTTCGGCCGTAGGACCGACGACGAAACTTAACGTTCTCTCGAAGGCACGGGAATTACGCATATAGCGGTGGTGGTCGCATTGTTCAAACGATTTTCTATCCCAAGGTCGCGGTTTTAAACCCTGGCATAAGGAAATACACTTTTCTTACGTACGTCATTACATAAATTTTGTACGCTGAGAGTTGATAAATATTATGATAACGTCTCGCAATAGAGACTGTCGCTTAATTATATTGTGGGTATATTATACAATTATATTGTGGGTAGTTGGAGAAAACAATAATAAAAATTCCGCGAAATAAAATAATAATAAAGTTTAATAAAATTCAGTGTTTAGAAGCTTAAAGTGTGTGATTTGATACATCTTCATCTTAGTGCATAAGTGATGCTATAAATCCTTAACTTAAAACACTCTACTGTCAGCCTGCAACCACTTCTCTTGTTCGCTACTTCTACATCTTTACCTGCTGAACATGGACCCTATTGCTACATCTAATGCTGAGCCTCTCTCTGCAATCTCAGGCTTAGAAGAAAAACTAGGTGAGTGCATGAGGGGTTTTGAGTGCCGTCTCAATGCCGCTTCATCCACCTCACCTTCCTTGACCATCGAGCAAATACATCTGGATTTCCAGCAATTTAAGGCAGTAATGTATCAAGCGGTGGGCTTAATTCGGTCACAACTGTCTGCTATTTCCAGTGCAACTGATGATCTGGAAAATAGAAGCCGCCGGAAATTTCTACTGTTTCGAGGTATCCCCGAAAATACTGCTGAGGATGTACCTGAGGTGTTGTCCGCCACTATTTCCAAGCACATAGCTGATGTAAAAGTTCGTGCCTCGGACCTGCAGGTTTGCTACAGATTGGGGAAACATGAAAGAAGCAAAACTAGTCATCGGCCCCGTCCTATTCTTGTAAAATTTTGCAACTTAGCGACACGCAGTAAGATATGGCGCTCTAAGTCACAACTCAAGGGGACTGATGTGTCAATTGCTGAGTTTCTGACTGCACCAAGGCGCGAGCTGCTTACTGAGGGCAGGCGCGCATTTGGTATGACACGATGCTGGTCACAGGACAATAACATTTATATAAAGCTGCAGAATGGCACTAAAGAGAAGGTCTCATCTTTGACGTATTTGAAAGAGCTCGTCCATAAATATCCGACCAGCAAACCTGTGCCTGAGCAAGTTGAAGTAAAGCGCCGGCCTGTTAGAAACACTAAAAACAAGGCTTAATATTTTGCTTTCCATTAACCTCAGACTTCATTGATATTGCCTAACCCCGGAGTTACTGACCATAGAATATAGATAGGTAATAGTAAAATAACAAATCATTATATGCAAGTGTTTAATGGTTCAACATAATTTATTTCCAAATTTTATTCACAATACCACTGTACACTATTTTCTTGACGTCAATCCTCCACTGTTTGTTTCTGTATACGCTTAATTTTCTCCTTACAGTAATTACCTAATTATTTAATGTTTATTCTTAATTAATGCAACAAAGAAAAAGTGACTCGTTAGTTTGTCTCACAGATTATATAGTTTGTCTGTCAAACTGACATTTGTTGTGCGTTTACAAAGCTTTCAGGCATTGGATGCACGGTTGTGGGATTGGTAGCAAGTATAGTGCGTTTATAAAGACTAATTAACTTTTATTTTATAAGTTATGTTAACGTCTCATGTATTTTAAATTTTTCATATTTGCTTGTTTACTTTTTATTGAGGAACTGCCACTAATACGATTCAGTTTATTTTATGTTTGCTTATTATTGTGTTTTATTAATTTGTTATGTAAGATGGTCAGGGGGCGTCTCGGTATCGATTGAGACACTGACTTACCGATGGGTTGGGTAATATGTGGTTTGATTCGATTGATGCCGGCGTCGCGTCTCATTCATATAACTATGTCTAGATTTAGAATTAGGTTATAATAGTTTAATTTTGTTTACGGCTTACTGGCAGTAGAGTGTAAATAATTCCCAGTTGCAGATCAATATTATTATATATTTAGGTCTTTTAAAATTGTATTTATAGTTATCTATTATTTTACATATATTTGTATGATATATATATTCTGTTTATATATTAGCTTATAGTTTTTTAGTTTTATTATATTATAAACTCGTATGTCTAACTCTGACACTGATGTATACTTTTCTTGTGATTCGTCTCTTTCAGATGTTTTCGATGACAGTCAAGATGCTGTTTTGCTCGGTGACCTGCTGCACAACAGTTTTTCCACATCACCCAAGAATCTGAATATCTGCCATATTAACGCCCAAAGTATAGCCAGTCATTATTCAGACCTTCTCACAACTTTCGGTAGTCAACACATTCATGCTGTCCTAATTTCCGAAAGTTTCCTTAAACCCTCTCTTCCGTCTGAAAATTTTTCTCTTCCTGGCTTTACCCTTCTCCGAAACGATCGCACGGGTAAGGGCGGTGGGGGCGTGGCTATTTATCTTCGTTCTGACCTAAAATTTAAAATCATTTCCCAATCTCCTTCGCTATACAGTGGTACCTCAGAACACTTATTTGTGGAAGTCAGCCTGAACTCTGTTAAAATTCTTATAGGTGTAGTCTACGCCCCTCCCGCTCTTAATTACTTCAGCGTCTTCGAGGAGCTGCTCGAGACTCATTTCCCAACTTACGATCACCATCTTATTATGGGCGATTTTAACACTTGTCTGTTGAGAGATGATTCTCGCAGCAAAAGATTAAAATTAATCACCTCCTCCGTTAACGCCTCAATCCTTCCTCTCGATCCCACTCACCATGTGAATGATTCTCACAGTCTACTGGACCTTATTATCACTTCCGAGCCCGATAGAATTCATTCACATGGGCAGTTCCTTGCCCCGGGGTTCTCTCACCACGACCTTATATATGCCTCATATAGAATCAAAACCCCAAAATTTAAACCTAAGATCCTTCTTCAGCGATGCTTTGCGCGTATGAACCTGGATTCGCTTCAGGCAGATGCGAATAACACAGACTGGAGTAGCGTTATCGATACGGCGACACTAGACGGGAAGGTCTCGGAGTTCAACCGCTTATTGCTTAATCTTTACGATAAACACGCACCTGTTCGTCCGGTGCGTATGAAACGACCCCCAGCGCCATGGCTGGATGAGAACATTCGAAAAGCCATGAAATGGAGGGACCTACTCAAGCGAAAGCACAAGAAACTACCAAATGATGAAGTTTGGGCCAGGTTTAAGGCTGCAAGGAATCGTGTAAACCAGTTGTGTAGGAACGCCAAACGCCAATTTATCCACAAATCTATAGAATCTTCTTCCCCTCAAAATCTGTGGAAATTTCTTAAAACACTTGGTTTTGGTAAAAATAAAACCGAAACTAACTTCTCTGTAGATATTGACGGCCTCAATCAGCATTTCTCTTCTTCTCCAATCACTGTTGATCCTGTATTGAAGGCCGCCACTATATCACAGATCAACTCCACACCTCTTCCGATAATTAATTCTTTTTCTTTTCAGCCGGTGACAGATGGCGAGATATCTAAGATTATCCTATCCATGTCCAGTAAAGCCGTTGGTCATGACAACATTGGTCGCTCTCTTCTTACCCCTCTGATGCCTATTATTATTCCATTTATCACTCATATCATAAATTTTTCTCTTTCCTCTGGTTCCTTCCCTGAGTTATGGAAGAATAGTTACATAGTACCAATCCCTAAAAAATCTGTTCCAAAGGCCTTCTCTGATCTTCGGCCTATCTCTATCCTTCCCTTTCTTTCCAAGGTCCTTGAACGGGTAGTCCATCGACAGTTTTCTTCTTTCTTACATCTTAATAACCTTCTCAATCCCTTTCAATCTGGCTTTCGTCCGTCCCATAGCACCACCACAGCTCTCGTGAAAATCACTGATGATATCCGATCTGCTATGGACGATCGAAAGCTCACTCTCCTCACTCTCCTTGACTTTAGTAATGCGTTTAATTGTGTAGACCATGAAATCCTTGCGGCAGTGCTCCAATCTCTTAATATCTCGCCAACTGTACAGCTTTGGTTCAATTCTTATCTTCGCGGGCGCCAACAACGCATTCGTCTGGATGATGTTTTCTCTAAATGGAGTCCAGTGACAGCAGGTGTCCCGCAGGGTGGCATATTATCTCCTCTACTCTTCTCAATTTTTATAAACACCTTGACTCTCTCTATTCAATTCTGTTCCTACCATCTGTATGCAGATGACTTGCAGCTTTACTTGAACTTTGATAGCAGCGGCATTCATGATGCTTTTATTAAAATGAACAAGGACTTGGATGCGATACGGGTCCACTCTCAAAACCTCGGCCTTCTTGTTAATCCACTAAAAACGCAGGTACTTATTCTGGGCACAAAACAAGCAGTGGGCAGATTGGATCCTGGGGCTCTCCCGTCATTACATTTTAATAACGTGTCACTCCCTCTGTGCGATAGTGTTAAAAACTTAGGTCTCCACATTACCAGCGACCTGTCTTGGAACGTGCATGTAGCTGAAATTAGCAAAAAGATCTTCGGATCCATGCACTCACTAAAGCGTTTTCAAAACTTTATACCGCGCTCAGCAAAGCTAACGTTAGTTACGTCCCTATTACTCCCTATTATTGACTACGCAGATATCTGTTATCCCGATCTCACCGAGGAGCTACTGAATAAACTCGATCGTCTTCTCAACTTATGCATACGCTATGTATTTGGCCTGCGTAAGTATGATCATGTTTCTCAATTTCGTATTCAATTTAAGTGGCTTAATATCCGTTTTCGCAGATCTTTACACATCCTTACGTTCTTGTTCGGCATTCTAAATAATCCTAATACACCTTCCTACTTGAGCGATCGTTTCAAATATCTGTGCGACTCTCACTCTCGTTCTCTTCGTTCTTCGCACAACAACCAACTCTCAATTCCTCTTCATTCCTCCAGCAGATATTCAGATTCACTAACTGTTTCTGCAGCCCGTCAATGGAACAGGTTGCCTTTATTTATCCGACAGGCACCGTCTCTAAATATATTTAAAAAACTCTTAATTTCTCACCTTCTTAAAAAACAAAATGCATCTTAATCTCCTTTCTTTAACATATAGGTATTATTATTTATTTATTTATTTATTTTAAATATGCACGTATTTTATTTATTATTTATACACAGTATATATTTGTTATCCTCTTAGATGTTTAAACCATATACTTACCTACGTACCCATATATATATTTATTGATTTTACTTGTTATAATATTTTGATCTTTTTGCTTAATTTTTCTTACTCTGCACCCATAATATTCTTCTCTCACTCTCCCAAAGGTTAGCTGGTAGAAAATACCTTTATGGTATTAAGCTCGCCTATGTACATGTTTTTATATTTTATATTTTGTGTGCAATAAAGAATTTTATTATTATTATTATTAATTATCGCAAACTGTATGACGGGCGTCGTTTATTGCCGTGCGTACTGAGTCTCGTAGTACGAGGCACGCAGTTCATTCATGCGTGCCAGGAGAGAGTGCGACATCAGTAAAAAGTAATAAGCCAATGTTTGTAATGAGTAAAAACCCCTGATTCTTTTTATCAACATAGTTCTTGTGACTCGAAGAGCATGTTGCGCCGTCTAAAACGTTTTGTGGGTTAAATATCAATTGAACTGTATTTTTTTGCAAGTCTTTTAGAATATGAAGCATGGGGTTCTGTAGTGGTGGGAGCACGCGATACGCTTATTCTGATGAAAATAGATGATATCGACACGCAAGCCCGCATCCATGTTGCTAATAGTGTTGTTACTAAAAAAAACATATCGATGCTTTTTGTTTCATTCTGTGCGAGTAGGGCTTAAGAGGGTTGAACCTTGTGCTTCCCTCTCGCTCGCACAATACAGCATTTTGAAAGATTAATCAAGTCTGTTTACACTTTCATATACTTAATTTTCTACAGAGAAAAATAGCTAATACATTCATAATGATTTTACTTAAACATATCTATGATTAAAATATCTCAAAATTGTCCGCAATTTTATTCCCTAGAAAGTTAGTAGACTACATTTTTGAAAAGTACACATTTAACATTGTCCTTTAAGAAATTCCCTGTCTGATGAATTAAAATGATTCACCGACATTTTGTGAACCACATATGAATCATAGATGCAGCGATTCAGGTATAGTTTATATTCTAAACGCGGTTATCTAGTTACATTTTATGTTATGAACATGGCTTGCCCTACATTTGTTATTACTTTAAAAAAAAAGTAAAGTATCATCACGACCGTTTCTCTTACGGAGTGGTCAGAAACCACGCTTATAAAGAAGCGGATTCACATTACTATTTACACACACTTTACTATAGGCCTATTTTGGATGACTTAGCATATAGTGTGGAGAAATAGATATTCAGCTTAGGTACAGACAGTTAATTGAAAAAAGTTTATGTAATAAAGCTTAATTGTGCTTCAGACTATAGCCATAAATGTTGTAGCGGTTTTGAGATTTTTTTTAATGCTGGTTCGCGGCCTTCAATAGCTCCAGCAGTAAGAAACCTGGTCGGGTCACAGCAGTACAAAGCTACTCCAAGTCTAGAATTATCTGTAAAAAATCCACTTACTTGAACGTATCAGCCTTCAGGTCAGCTGCAAGACAATCCAGGTGCGGTATATCAGCGGTGCGGGTGCAGGTTTGATAATGCAGTAGAACACTTTATATTCGCGAACACGGTATTATCATTAGAGCGGCGCGGTTTGAGCGTACTCCAGAGAGGTGGAGGTGGTGGTCTTTCCGAGGACACAAGGCCCACCAACGTTTCCGAGCTATAGTCTGAAGCACACTTTAAATTTTAAATTAAATAATAAGGCTTAATTGATATGCAGGATCTTGTACTTTAATAGTAAATGTTTGGCTAGTTAAGAACAGATAAAAAAAATCTGTCACTTTTGTCTTCATTGTTAACCAATTTATTTCGTTCAGAATATTACAATTGATTTTAAAAAACCATATTTTAACATTATTTTTCCTCAAATGCTGGAAGTCGACAGACATCCTGTTCACATATTCTTACGATGGTAACAGATCATTATGGTTCATTGTTGGGGTCTCCAATAGAGTGTCTTAGCTTTTAATAAATTATAACTGAGGAATATTAATGTAAAATATTTAATCAAATAATAAAATAAATTTAACCATGGTATTATTTGACTAACCAAAACAATCATGACATCACATTATAATTTTTCTTTTTTCATAGCTAGTGTTTTAACAACAATGGAGATGTGATCCAAATTACTTGAATACTACTTTGATTATACCACAGTTTATTTAACCTAAGTCCATGTCCGTTATAGTCATTGGATTACTATAATTTATTAAAAATAATAATAAAAAGTATTAATATGTTATACAATTCATCTCATTAATTACATATTATATCTACTTAGGTATAACTTCTGTTCTTAACTTGACATTTCATTTTAAATTAATATAATATTATTTTTTCGAGTCTAGAAACACATCGCGAAAGAAACTAAAGTAATTATTTTTATCGACAAGCTACGTTGTACATTACTACTCTACTCTTTCAACTTTTCACATCCACTGGGAACTCTAGTGCTGCCCTATAAATAATCGCGTAAGATAAAATTGTGAAATAATTATTACGGAGCCCCCATACATTTGCACAGAGAAATATATTTCATATAATAACAACAAATTATATGTCTTATTTCAACAATAATAAAGACGACTTTGCTTTCTTGTGTATCTGTGTTTGTGGTTAAGGTATGTTCATAATATGTATAGATATTATTTGTTAGTACTACATATTTTGTATATTTTTATATACTGTATATATAACGTTTAAAACGGTAAATATTGTTACTTAAAAGTAGCAAGCGAATTCCTATATCTTATTGGATTATTGGAAAGGTGCTTCACTTATTTTGTTCATTCATTTAATAAAAGTCTAAATAATCTAAGACAAGTATAGCTGGATGTGTGGGTATGTTTTAACCATAGACCAATAAATTGACTAAAAGTATTTATATTTGTTTGCGCCATTGGATGGTTAGGCGATGTTGCGATTCGTCGGTGCATCGAAAGACATTCCTAATTTGTTACCCTTATACCTTGCCCTGTCTCTTTCTCGCTGTTTCCTTTCAACATTGCCCATCCCGCTCACGCTAGTCCAAAGGCTGGCGCTTGCGCACTGAAGGGGACAGCGTAGTCGTCGTCCAGTCGAAATATAGTCATAGACGATGTAGAAGTCGGCGTGATCGTTATATAATTTTTATCTTTTAATAAGAAGTGTTGTAAGAAAAGTGTATTTCTTATTGATACATGCCGGGGAGGGGGGGTTGAACCGACCTTTGTAGGATTTTAAGCGTTCTTACAACCGAGCCATCACCGCGCCATGTTGTATATTGATATATAAAAGAAATGAAGAAGTGTTGTCTATGAGTACTCTAAACAACTGATAAAATGAATCAATTCTAGTATTTATCTGGGTCTATGGTAGAACAGACAGACAGACAGAGCGGCGTTCGAGTTACGACCGATTACAAATAATAATATTTATGAACTATAATGGCGCAGTGTACATTGGAATGTGATTCGTTAACCAGGCACTTTTTTAGCATATTGCAATATGATATATTTGAATTATTCTTATTTAACTGCCTCCGTAAGTCCGTGGATTACGTACAGGGTTCGATTCTTGGTCGGGAGACAATATTATATTTATATATATAGGCATATATATATTTGTTGTATTTTTCGTGTATGATACGCTAGAGTTCGAGACATCGACGAGGTAGCCACTTGTAACCACGAGGTAGGCCCTATAGTAAAGTAAAGATTTTACAATTCAGTGCGTAATTTAAAGAAAAGTAGTCTAGTAACTTAATAGGATTTGGTGGATATACCTATATGTTTCAGTAAAATAGACGAAAATTGTTATAAATATATTTTGCTATTTTTCTCTGTCTAAAATTAGGTATATGAAATTAAAAATATGTGCTAAAAGTCCGTAATTTCATTCCCTAAAAAGTTAGATAGGCCACATTTCTTAAAATTACACTCTGAATTGTAAAATTGTTGAAAATATTGGATTGTACAAGCTGCTAACTTTTTAGGAAATAAAATTACAGATATTTTAGATATATTTCCACTTTCATATACCTCATTTTAGACAGAAAAATAATTCAAATACATTTATAACGATATTACTCTATTTTACTAAAAACTATTAAAATATCTCAAAAATGACCATAATTTTATTCCTTACAAAGTTAGACTATATATCTTAAAAGTACACTCTTTAATACTCTCTAATAGTGCTGTATTGTGCGATCGAGAGGTATGCAAAATCGTAAACCAGTTAGTAAAAGTAGCTGGCACAACAGAAGCTGCAGCCTTACTTCCATTAAATCATACAATAAACTACCACTGGATATTAGGGAACTACCTACGAAATTATTTATAATTAGGGTCAAATATTTACTGGTACATAAATGTTTTTACGCGACCAAGGACTACCTAAACTGCGACAAGCTCATAATCATATAAGAGCAAAATCACACATCCAGGCGACCTCGTCAAGCGCGGGAAGTGCGGCGGTTTCTGCTGAGAACCTCAAGCTGCGCAAATACGCCAACCTCAGTACAGGTTACGAATTTGCGCCGTTTGGGGTCGAGACGATAGGCCCATGGTGACACTCAGCCAAGCGTCTGGCCAAGGAGTTGTCCAAACGGCTAACGGAGAAGTCTGGAGACAGGAAGGCTGGCAATTATTTCTGCCAACGTACGCTTAGCTATACAGAGGGGAAATGTTGCCAGTCTTCTTGCGACTATCACTGAAGGGTCGTCTCTAGAGGACATTTTTTACTTATAGTTTATTTTTTTTTAGGTTTAGTTTATATTTATTTTAATTTATACTTTAAAGTAGTTTTAATTTATATTGTAATTATTTTATACTGTTTGTATATTACTTCAATAAAGTATCTGTATACTATTTAAAAAAAAGAGCAAAATAGGCTTTTTGTTGTTTGCTATTATTTAGGTTATTTTGTGTTCTATTTCTTTATTATTATTTTTTTTGTAATATTTATGTTAGATATAAGTGTAGTTTTTAAACTAAAATTTTGTATGCCAGAAATGGCGAAATGTGTCGAACCAAAACTTACCAACCACCTGTATTTTAATACCATATTTCCTACTAATAAATATTTTCATTTCATTTCATAAAACGCTCTTAATATCTTGTTGAATTTTAAAATTGCAGCTTCTGTTTTAGGATGTGTTTTTTAATGACAAATAAACCTTGTTCTTTCTCGGTTATACTACTAAACCGATTTTTATAAAATTCGGATGTGTTTTTCATTGGAACCTTGGTGAATATTATGTTACCATCTGAGCACGATATGTGTCTATACGGCAAACTAAAGGAGTATTCAGCCGAAAACGGGCGAAGTCGTGTCAAACAGCTAGTATTATATAAGTAGGCCTATTGGTTTATTACATTTACCTGTATTAACACAACAATAATAAAATATAGCTGGTTTTGCGGCAAATTTGAATACAATAAAGCGAAGACGGGTCAAAAGGAAAGCTCTAATTCACGTCTGGAACATGCAAGTCATTTGTGTTTTAGCATGAAATTATCCTTAAAGAAATAATAATTCGTGTCATACAAAAATTACATTGTTACGTAAACAATGGTTTGATGAAACATAATTATATCGCTCGCTTTACATTCCCTATAGTACCTACCTACCTATAAACATATGTATTATTAATCATTATTCACATTCGTTAAGTTTTTTTTAAAATAATAAATAAATATAGTACATAGTAATCTCGTAAATAGGCATAGTCATATTACAAATTAAGACATACACAATTATAAAATAAAAATAACGCTTAAGAAGATACTAGAACTATATTACGACTACCAGACTTCACAAATGACTCACCTATATACTTATGGACTTATCCCTATATAATAATAGTATAATGAAATGAAATATTTTATTTGCTAAAAAACACATGGTTAGAGATTCAAGTATGGTCACAGTTTTATAGACAACTCACATGTTTCGCCAGTGACGGTATGCAAAATTTTATACAACTATTATAAAAATTAAATTACAAAATTAGAAACATTGGCACAGTCTTATAAATTATAAATAATAATTATTGGTCCAATAGGTTTCAATGTCAAATATAATTCATTAAATAATTATTCTAGATGTCAATTGTATTGCGTAATTAATAGTCAGGTACATAATTTTCTTTTCTATGCATGGCATAATAAATTAATTTATTAAATAATGAAACAAATGTATATTGAGGCATAAAATTTATAAATAATAAAATGAAGGAAGGAAGAAACTGATCCTCAGCTTAACTATCTCTACTTGATCTACTTGGCGCTGTGCGGTCGTTATGATAGGCTTTGACGCTGTGTATATACATATATTATAGTTAAATTTAAACACCTTTATCTGTTAGTTATAATATTTTTAATATGAATCCTAGTGGTTTGAAATAAACGAATTTATTTATTTATTTATTATTTAACCTAAAGAATTCTAGTCTGGAGATCAGAGTTCCTCTAAAATTAAACTTTTAACAAATAAATATGTTTGTATTTGTATTTAAGCAGCTGTAATGAGCCATTATCATGCTATTAGCTATGATAAAAACAATTATAAGAATGTCTCTTAAAATTATAGCTGCTGTAAAAATTTACAAACTATAGCTAGAACAAAAACAATTTAGGGTGTCACCAACAACACATATCAAGTGAATTAGCAACTAAAACTCGTCATTACCCCCACCAAAGTTCAGCCGTTAACGTAAAAGCTTACCGAGGTCGTTAATTAGAGAGAATACAAGTCTATCATACACGCCCGAATGCACATTCGGACAATTAAGGTCCGAGCTATTGTTCATCCCGGGACGAACATCACATTTCAAACTACCCACATTTGCAAACACAACCTTATTCAATCCATACTAATATTATAAAAGTGAAACAAGCTCGGTATGTTTTGCCTTCAAGTCTAAATTCTTAATTCAATTTCATGAATTTTGGTAGCTATTGTATCATTTAGTCCTTGTCTAGCTTACGTTATAAGAGCGCAGAGGTGTACGACAGGGTGACGTAATATTTATTTATTTATTAAAGGATAACTAACGACTAATTAATGATTAATATAAATATATATATATAATAATAAATAATTTGCTGAGGAGAGAGTATGTACACACTTACTCCAGAGTGCCCCCGTTTCCCGTACAATTGTTTTATTGAACAAAATCGTGCAGTCCGATTAGAATTTCGATGTGTTCGCATCAACGGATGTGGAAAGTAAAAACATTATCTTAAAGTACTTGGAGCCATATAAAACCGTCACTTATCCTTGTGATTGAATTTTGTTATGAAATATGTATGTATGTATAATAACAAACATGAAAAAAATTATGAAAACATAAAGGGTCAATTAAAAGTTATCGCAAATGGACTACAAACATTTAAACAAAGGTGGAAATAAAATTTATTTATTCATTAAGAAAATCCAAAACAGCAATACATTTTGCAAAGCAATACAATTAAAAATTTACATGCCAAACCAAAGGATTTCACCGTTTAAAATACATTTATAATCTGATCTACAAGTAAATTACATGTAATTTTAAGTCGAATTTAACATTAAATTAAATACAATCATAAATAACAAATTATTAAACACAAACTGAAATAAAAATTACGTCCAAAAAATATATAACAATAATAATGAAACAAAACAAATAAAGAATCAAAATGTCACAAATTGCCATAAACACATCAAGTACTATGTGAAATAATATGAATGAGTGAGTAAAGTGTATAGTGTGTATGTGTGTGTATTACATTAACATTATATATTTATCATTAATAAAAAAAGATTTAATAGGAAATAAAATAAATTAAAGAAAAAAGGAAAATAACTACAAATACCAATAAAATACAAATATCAACAATTAACAACAGTAGCTGTGGTACACAGTGTAGTACAGAACATTCTGGTCAAGTAGCTGCGAGCAAACGTTGGCTTCGTATTAAACAAATCAAGTTCCGAATAGTTACAATTGAAATAGTTGCACGAATTATAAAAGAACGAGCTTTGTCTATAATATAATAATAATAATAATATGTTTAATTACCAATATACCTACAAAATACAATCTACACTTATTCCAAACAAATATTTATCAAATAGTAAGTATACTGCAACAAATTATCAATCTGATTAGTAGTGGACCCACACAAGGCACTTTCATGCCTGACCAACTATGGGACCATGCAGTCGAATTACCAATAATAGTTTACAAAAAGGAAAATACAAATAAAAATTAAAAATTAAAATCTAAGTAAAAACATATAGGACATACAATACAGATGTGCTCCTAAGACTAAGATTCGTAGGCCGGTAGTTTTTGAGACCAATTACACCTAGGAGTTCGGGAGAATCCACCCGCCCACTTAAGATGTTGATAAGATATGTAACGTATGCAATGTCCCTACGTACGTGAAGCGGCAAACTATGATGCTTAATGCATCTCTGTTCATATGAAATATTAATTTAACCAATACTAGCAAACAAATCTTAGAAAACGTTTCTGCAATCAATCCTTGATCTGTGCTGTGCAACTCATACCTGGGATTCCAAACCTGCGACGCGTACTCTAACAGGCTTTGAACAAAAGCTCAATATTTATTTTTTAAGTGTTAATATTTTTAAAGTTAGAGGAAATACGAATGACGAAACCTAAAGACTTAGACGATAACACCGAAACTGGTTACCAACGCGTCGCAAAATGTTTTAAAAATGTTGGACTGGAGACACTGCGGCATAAATGTCAATGGAGCATACATCCCACACCTTCGGTTTGCGAATGACATAGTCTTAATAGCTAGCTCGCTGGAGGATCTCAGCGGAATGCTGATTATGATCAATATAGGTTTAGGGCCCACAATTATTGGCTTATTTTTCTACGCAGTGCTATACGAGTGAAGCCGGGTTAAATAGATAGTACAAAATGAAGGTTGTTTTTGCTAGTGTGTATACCTGGAAATGTTGTTAGGGTAACGTATTCGTTGTGGCTACCAGAGCGCAAATAATTGGTCAGTTTGTGAGGACATACAGATGTTCTATAACCAATAACCATAGAATAATAATGCCTATATTTGAAATACACGATAAGTGAGGCTAGTTTCACTGAGCTTTAACGGCTCGGTTGCTGAACAGCCTATGTCAGTCTTAATCATATCATCGTGCTACAGCTCTCGGTATTTTTATTTATGTCTAGCGACATTGAGTCCGCCCCTTGTATATATTGTTCAATAACGTTTTAATATATAAATATTATTATAAATAAGATTGAATTCAATTGTTAAAAAAATCTATATAAAGCAATAAAATGTTATAAAAGTGTTTTCAAAAATTAATTATCATTACTGACAACCAACAACGTATTAATTTTGTTAAAAATGTAACTAAACTTAATAAAAAATATCGCACCGTTAGAGATACTCGTAGTCACAGGGAGACTGGCAACATTTTTCATAAACTATATATTTTGCCTCAAAGTTGACAGCTTTTTCTATTGAAAATAACGTTCTATGCGTTTTTTTCTAAGTACATAATGACTTTGCAATTCTGGTGCGACAGACCTTAACATTTGAGCCTCCCTATTCATAATTTTAACTTTATTTATTTTATAGTAATTGTAATTATAGACTACTCAAAAAAATTTTGTAATGGGTACGGGTATACTGGCTGCTCGGTTTTTTTTACCGCAAATACATTCGTGCATTTGGTTCACGCAGCACCAATGATGGTTCCGGGCCCTGCCAACACTTATGGTACTTCTAATATGCTTTCTAGGTAAAAGACCAATGACTTGGTAGTAACTACAACAAAATATAGTACGTCAATACAGTCCCTAGAACACAGAGTCCTAGACTGGAGAATTTGGCCAACACTCGCCACGCTGGCAAGACGGGTTGGCGCCCTCTGATGATTTTTTTAACGGCAATTTATTGACGATTCCACAAGTTGGTATTAGTGGAACCGGGACCGACGGGTTAACGTGCTCTCCGAGGTACAAGAACGGTGGTGTTGGTAATATATGACAAATGTGGTCCAGAAGTATATTATACTTTCTATACAGAGGTTAGGGTTCCAATAATCTGGAAATTGCCTGTAATAAATTGTATATCCTGTTAACACTTAAACATTGATGTAACTAGTTTTAAGGCAATTTTTTGTGAAGAAAAAAAAAAAAAAAATGTATGTAAAAATATATATATATATATCTCATTATTACATGTCGGGTTTAGAATTGCGAAGCGTTCTTACAACCGAGCCACTCCGCTTACCACTACCTAGTACATAATTAATTAAAATTTGAATAAGCTAAAATTATTCAGGATTAACATTTTAGTAACATCTCTAGCAATCTCCGGCTATTTCTAGAATAATTTTAGTCTACAAACTGTAGTTTCTTCTTGTATTTAATTATAATAAGCTAAAACTATTTAGGATTAACATTTTAGTAACATCTCTAGCAACCCCCGGCTATTTGTAAAATTAATTTTCATCTATAAATGACCTTCCTCTATTTAATTTTAATAAGCTAAAGCTATAGCAAAAAAAAACATCTCAATCAATTTCTAGAAATTTTCCTCTACAAACGTCTCTGGGGCAGGTTATGCTTCAGCTTCCATAGCAGAGTGACGATCCTCAGAAATGTTACGAACTGAGACAAATCACCCTCAAGTATTTTTACAAAGATGTTTTGAGTTAAAAGTTAATTTATTACTAACTCGTCATTGCAAACACGATTTGAATTGCAATGAACACGTGCAACCTTTGACTAATATGCTAAATTATGACTGGTCATTTTGATGTAATTTTTTCTCTCGTTAAATAATTGTCATTTTTATTCTTACGATTGTGTTTTATCTTAGTTTACCCAGACCTTCCAGAATTTCTGGAGAATTTGGCCTACACTCGTCATGCTGACCAAACGGGTTGGCGAGGGTCTGATGACGATTCCACAAGTTTGTATTATTGGAACCGGGACCGACGGATAACGTGCTTTCCGAGGCACGGGAACAGTAAAGTTTGTAAATATTATGACAAATGTACGTAAGAGAAGTGTATTCTTACTAGTACATGCTGGGGTTCGAACCGACCTTTTTAGAATTTTAAGGAGAGCGTTCCGTTCCGTTCCTACGACCGAGCCACCACCATTCTTACGTAGTAACATATGACTTATGGCTGTCCGATTTTTTGTAAGTAATTTAAATATTTGGATGAAAACACCTGGTTTTTAAGCATCTTGGAAGCATCAGCGTTATTCTTGAAATCTGCAGCCCAATTATTCTAATAGTTTTATTTCTATTCTATTTTATTCTAAGCTGCCTCCGTGGTCTAGCGGTGAAGTCCGTGGATTTAAAATCGGAGGTACCGGGTTCGATTCCTGGTCGGGACACAAAAATATTTATTAATGTAAATTAAATATTTAATTTATTTGTGATATTTCCCGAGTTTGGTACGCTGGATACATCGACAAGCTTGCCACTTGTCATGATTGGCCTAATAGTAAAGTTGGCTAAATGTGAACCCGCTTATTTATAAGCGTGGTTTCTGACCACCCCGAAAGGGAAACGGTCGTGATGATGATCATAGTTATACTTTATTTATGCGTATTTTATAATTCATCATCAGCCTGTCTCACTCACCTCCCCCCAGGCTCGCCACTCCACACGGTATTTTGTAATCTTCATCCATCACCCACCAACTATCTAAACCTAATAAAAAATAAATTATAAGTAAAAAATGTCCTCTAGAGACGACCCTTCAGGGATAGTCCCAAGAAGACTGGAAACATTCCCAGCTTTCCTGTCTCCAGACTTTTCTGTTAGCCGTTTGGACAACTCCTTGGCCAGACGTTTGGCTGAGTGTTCCCATGGGCCCATCGTCTCGACCCCAAACGGCGCAAATTCGTAACCCGTACCGAGGTTGGCATATTTGCGCAACTTGAGGAAGAAACCGCTGCACTTCCCGCGCTTGACGATTCACTTGGATGTGTGATGAGGCTAATGTGTCTTACACATGTTATTTTCTATTTTGTGTGTATAAAATAAATTATTCTTAATAAGTCATTAATAGTAGTATACATTGTGAGATCGATATTTTTGATTACTGTTAAGGGGCTGTCATCATGAATATCCATAAAAGCCCAGTTTATATATCTAAGTCTATTAACGCAAGACTACATGGAATATATAAACTAAAGTGTGGCGAGAAACAACCCAACAAACGTTTTAATTTGTCACGCATGAAAACTCGGCCTAAAAACGACAACCGCACACTGAATACAGGATGTGACTCATTATTAAAAAGCGTTTTACATTTCAAGCATGCTGTATTTAGCCTTGTATGGAATTGGTTAAGAATACACTGTCTGATTGTGTTCTTGTTATGGAAAATATCAAATCAAATCAAATCATTTATTTACACACAATACATACATTACACATATATTTTCCAATTGGTATTTAATTGTTTGTTCGTTCAGCTATACTTTACCCTTAAGGGCATACAGATATTATATTATATTATATTATATTATATTATATTATATTATATTATATTATATTATATTATATTATATTATATTATATTATATTATATTATATTATATTATATTATATTATATTATATTATATTATATTATATTAATTTATATTATATTTGAACGCTTTGTTGTAAATCTACCTACGTAAGAAAAGTGTATTTCTCATTGGTACATGCCGGGGTTCGAAATGTTACCATTTTACAAGTATCAAGGTAATCCTAATATGCTTTTTTATTGTTTCAGGTAAGACGCAACGATTGTAGATTTCCTAAAATAAATAGGAATAACAAGCAACAAGGAGTGGAACACAATGAGGACTTTTCCCACAAATGGAAAGAGATATAATTTCGGAATAATAATAATATTGTACTTACCTACATCCATAATAATAATAATGAGGTAAATATAAAAGAAGCTTAGTCTGTATGTATGGATTTGTTTCCAAATTCTTTTTCGGTCGCAAGCCCGAGACACCATTCTTCTCATCTCTTACCCACACACGATGGACCCGGCACCCGCAAGGTGAGTTCATGCAATGCCTAAAAATGTGTCTTCTTTCTCTTACTATCAGACAAAAAAACGTGTATATAATATATTTTAATTAACTTAAAATGATGTGACACCGCCAGATGGACGGATGACCTGAAAAAGGTCGCTGGTGGGGGCTGGATGAGGGTAGCAAAAGATCGTGTGAAATGGCGAGCCTTGGGGGAGGCCTACATCCAGCAGTGGAGAGGCATAGGTTGATGATGATGATGATGTGACAAGGGTCTTGGCTCAGCTTCAATCAGCTGCGGAGTAGGTAATAGTCGTTGCTCCGCCAGTGCTTAGCACGAGCCATTGCTCAGAACTGTCAAAGTGACATATTTTAAAACTAAAATCTGTCATTTAGATAGTTCTAAGCAATAATGCACTACTGACGCTGTTGTTATGACAATGTAAATAAATGTGAATATATTTTTTAGTTATTATATACGAGTATTATATTTTTCAGTATAGTTGTATTATATGTATGTATATATATAAATGTATACATGTAGGTTTATGTATATATGTATGTAAGTATCTATATTATAAATATCCTGTATTACATGCTAGGGTTTCTATATTGCTGTAAGATATGTACAATTAATTAATGTTATTTTTAGTTTAAGATAGTAATTTAAGATATTTATTTGTTAAAGTTTTAACTAAATCTAAGTGGGTGATCCTTAAGGTATTAGGTTGTATTTTATAAATATTGATCACTGTAAAAATATGTTTTTAGGCCTAATATTATTTTCTACTCCTTAAATAAATAAATAAGTATATGCCACAAGTATTTTAAAAAAGGCCGGCTTCTTTCAATTTATAATGTAGTATATTTATAAAATATTATATAATAAAATTGCTTATAATATATAATATAAAAAAATAAAAATTACGACCGTCTTAAGAGCGTACTCCGTGGTCTAGCGGTTAACTCCGTGGATTTAAACGCGAGTCGGGACAATTTTTTTTTTTTTTTTTTATGATATTTCTCGAGTTTGGTACGCTAGAGACGAGCTTGCCACTTGTCATGATGGGCGCATAGTATAATTGATTAAATGTGAACCCTTCTTTAAAAGAGCTATGATACCGAAGAGCGTAGTATGCCAAGGACACTTGCTGCGTTCATCTCATCATTTAAATATATGGAAACGCCATTTAATGGGGGAACGCAGCAAGCATATATATATATAAAACAAAAATATATATAAATATATCCAGACAGGTCACACAGCGCCATCTAATTTCCGTGGCAAGCTACGAGGCTTGTGTTACGAAAACTAGATGGTTGATAGACTACATATTATACTCTTTTTTTTTGTAAATATATACATATAAACACCCAGACCGAGACAAATTATACAATGTACAACTTGCCCCCGGTGGGAATCGAACCGACGACCTCCCGAGTTCACGGCAACGTTTGTTACCACTAGACCACGGAGGCGCCTATGTGTTGTTTGAGTAGAGTATATATATATATATATACTCTACTCAAACAACACTTAGTCGCGAAGTGAAAGTATTCCCCAAGCTGGGTGAAGAGCGCTAGCGCCTCTTCGAACCACTGGCTTATTGGTTCGAATGGAAATGGATTGAAATTTCATTTGTGCGTACTTGTTGCGTTTATTTATTATATTTAGAGCCTCATTTGTGTGGTAAGTACGCCGGCATAGTGTGTAGAAGCTATTTATAAATTCCCAATATCATTACGAATACAAAAGCGGATTAATTTTATTATCACGGTCGTAATGTAAATTTTGTACGGTGTTTTTTGTAACGGTTCGTATTAGGCACCTAAGTTATTACCGGGTGTCGGAACCACGAAAAAGCCATAAAACGACAGACGTATAGACGAAATAATTAACAGCTTTCGCTTGCAGCACGTGCTTGAGTGTACTTAGCGCGCGCTACGATTATGTGGAAAGAAAGTTATTAAGTTTTCTTTATTTATTTGTTTAGTTACAGATTCAACAGGCGCTTAAAATTAAACCTAGTCTATTCTTAACTTAAGCCAATAATTAATCAATAATAATATATGTATAGTGAGCGATACAAAAAATTATTATTAAAAAAAAATGTGATACAAAAAAAATATCCTAACCTGTTCTCCTGTGTGCTAAGGCATTAGTATTGGTGTGTGCGTAAAATGTGTGTGTAGTTGTGGCAGTGCCGATGTGAATGTAAATGTAATTTTTAAATTTGAGTGCGAATATGGAATCCTCTGAATTAAACTTTCAGTTATTTCTGTTTTAAAAGATTTTAAAGGTAAATAAAATATGTCAATATGAGAGAAATGTTCATCGTAAGTCCTTGCCAATCTCGCAATTAAATAATTTTGGACATAACTAGTGTGCACTAGAGGAAAATTATTCAGAGACATACACTGAGTAACATATTTAATGTAATGCAAAATCGATTCTTAAACTACCACTGTTACTATGTGTACTACACAGAGTCCTAGACCTTCACTGTTGGAGATGGGCCTTACAGAAATTTCTAGAGAATTTGGCGTGACGCTGGCCAGATGGGTTGGTGAGGGTCTCATTGTTGAGTCGATCTTAACTTTTTTAATAATATTTTTTTAATTATTCCACAAGTTGGTATTAGTGGAACCGGGATCGACGGTTTAATGGAATGAAATGAAAATATTTATTTGTATGAAATATGGTATCAAAATACAGGTGGTTGGTAAGTTTTGGCTCGACACATTTCGCCATTTCTGCACTTCTACACTTATATCTAACATAAATATAACACAAAAAAAAAAAAAATAGAACTCAAAATAACCTAAATAATAGTAAACAACAAAAAGCCTATTTTGCTCTTATTTGAGCTTGTCGCAGTTTAGGTAAAAATTTGACTCAAAATAAAAATAAATTTTAACATGCTCTCCGAGGCATGACAAAGGCGGTGTTATAAATTTATGAGAAATGTACGTAAGAAAAGTCTATTTCTTATGTATACATGCCGGGGTTCGAGCCGAACTAGACGTCAAAAACTAAATATGATATGTGACCCTACAGACACCTATAGATTTTTATCGCTGTTCTCTATATCAACCGGTCAACGCCAGATGAAACAGCTAAGAGGCCCTTTTTGTATATTTCTGTTCTAGTACTTAGTAGTTATTAAGTAGATATTGGTTCTGAAACAAGAAGTATCCACTCGTTATATAAGCACGCTCTCAAGTAGTCATCGAAAGAATTATATTCGGATTATTAAAAGAAATATTACGATTTATTTTCCTATAAAACTTTTTTGTTACGATACTATAGCGTTCTCGTATTTAACATTTTATTCTATATTCATCCATTTCCTTTATTATTCTTATTTTAAAATCTGTCAATCGTTTTGCAATATTTTTTCTGTTATTTTAAATTTTTGTTTTGTATAATATAAAGTATGGTACACGGTACGCGAGGTCCAAAAATGGGAGCAAATGACGCGAGCCACTGGAGACCGATTAATCCCTACTATTAGCCTATCATGATGCTTTTTCATACTTCGCTATTCACAGTCCAGGTTATGGGAAAGCACATAGGCTGGGAGAGTAGAGTATATAACATCTTTAGCGTGTGATAGATGTAAGAATCTCCAAATTTAATTGTACATGTAGGGATAGTGGCTACGGTGTGGCTCTTCATAAAATTTACCCTGCTAAACTCAACTAACAAGCAGTATTATTGAAGTAATTCTGAGTAAGTCTTGCTTCTCATCTGGGGATATTAAAATACCCTTAGTCTTAATAAAAAGGTTTTAAAAATAATAATAATAATATACTTTATTGTTTTAAAAAATCTATACAATAATACAATAAACATTTGGAACAGTTAAATTGATCAATGCTTTGTATACAATTTCAGCATCCTCTGACTTCCAAACTATTTGTGTGTGTTTCAGGAGTCAGTGTCTTCCATGAATTTGTACATAAATGCTTTTGTCCAGACCTAATATATTTAAGTGAAAACTTTATTGCGCGCGCTTGGTTGGGGACCTATTTCGTTAAACGCACGTCCGTACGTCAAAACAGCGCTCAAGGGGAAACAGTGCGGCGGGAAAGGGGAATAGAGGCGGATAGGCGCGCGCGTAATTCCACTGCCTCTCTCGCTCCTTCTTTCTTTTCTTTCTTCCTCACGAAACAGCGCGGCGGGGAAGGGGAAAAGGGGCGGATAGGCGATTCTGAGCATCATAATAGCTCTGGAATTCATTTGCCCGCTGATTCTCCGGTAATTATTATTTTATCCCAACACAGCTAGAAAAGGAAGGACTCACCAGGGCACCTCGTCGGTTTTCGAATACACTGAGTTCACTTTGTAAGTAACTAAACTTCCTGCTTGATGTGTCTTGGTCCGTGTTTCTCTTAATGCTATTAATTTTATGTGCTTTTTAGATATATTAAATAATCGATACCATAGTATGTTAGCACTAGAAAATTGTCATATACTGATTGTTCCCGCGGGGTACAGCGAGTCGCTATAAAATTGAAGTCTTACACGCTTCTAACACATTGCGACATGTAACATGTCGATGGAAATTGGTCCTAAATGCTGTATTAAAGTATTAGTAAGTATTTGGAAGAATAATCCACTTAAAAAAAAAAAAAAACTATTGTAACCCATTTTATAACGCCTCTGCATCCCTCTCGCTCGCACAATACACTATTTTGAAAGATTTACCTAGTCTGATTTTCTAGGAAATAAAATTACGGATTAAAATATGTATATTTAAGTTCGCCTTTGTACATACTTTTAAGTAAAGTGCAATAAAGTATTTAATAATAATAATATATCTAATATTTAAGTTATATACATGATATGGATTATTATTATTATTTTATTTATTTATTTTATTTAAAAACTTTATTGCACTATGTACAAGAGGCGGGCTTAATGCCGCTAGGCATTCTCTAGCAACCAACCTTTGGGACAATGAAACGATTTGTGTTGTGATGTAGGTGCAACCATTAAATAGATAAAAGGTAATTCAAGTAAAATCTAAGTATTATATCTATATAGACAGATACATACTAATATGTACACAATACTACATATACTACATACTATATATATATATATATATATTATACACTACATATAATACCTACTTACACTGTGACTTACACTTACATTATTAGTGTATGTATTTACATTAAGAGTATTATTTATTTATGTATGTTAAGCTTGCCACTTGTTATGATTGGCCTATAGTAAAGTTGGCTAAATGTGAATCCGCTTCCTTATAAGCGTGGTTTCTGACCTCCCCGAAAGGGAAATGGTTGTGATCACACTTTACAATATTAAATTGAAAATTAAAGAATTCTAAATGAAATAATAATTGGCTGCTTTACCTACAGAAAAGTGTACCCCAACAATGAGTGAGATGTGATGTAGCCCTGTAGAATTGACAGCAGCATTGCGGACAGCATCAGCAACCGGGATCTGAAATACTACATACAAACACATACATATAAACAATAATATTATACCTACATATAATTAATTGTAATATTATCTATAACCATATCAAATACAAATATTAATATCAGCAACGCGAAACAAACTAAGTTTAACATGACATCATGATTTTTTTAAAGATTATCCCTAGGTTTAGCGAGGTACTAGAAAAATACGGTTTTTATTTTTTTTAAATACATACAGTATTTGGTTGGGTAGGGAGAGAAGTAGAATGGTGGATGGTGAGCGTATTATTGCGCAATAAAAAAAAAAGGAGGCCTCCTTTTCTTAAACCAGCCTATTGTCGGTCGCAAGCTCGAGACACCATTCTTCTCATCTCCTACCCACACACGATGGACCCGGCACCCGCACGGTTAATCCATGGAATAAATTTCTAAAATTTGTATTTGAAAAATTGTTCAGCTTTATGTATATATTGAGTGGGGTATCATCGAATAGGTATTTGAAAATCATGTTGAGGTTTCACCTATAATTTTTCATTAAGCGTGATCATTTAGGATCTATAACGATTTAAAGTTGGTAAGCTACCATTATCATTTATAATTTCAATATTATTTATAATAAAGATGTAATAAGGTTAATATAATCGCATAGTAGGTAGTGTGGAATTGAAGAAGGGTATAACTTTAGTTAGTCGTCTTAATTTTTTTTTATTGTCTACAATATGGCGTCTTGTTGCCGCCTTAATGGAATTTAATTCTTAATCTTTAGTGAACTGTTGAAATGGCTCAATATCCGCTTGTTCATTTGTATGGTATCCTGAACAATCCTCGTGCACCTCCTTACCTCAAAACTCGATTTGAGTTCTTGTGCGATATGCATAACCTCCCTCTTCGTTCTGCTTTTAACAATCAACTCAAAATCCCATCCCACTCTTCTACCAGATATTCAGATTCCTTCACTGTATCTGCAGCCCGCCAGTGGAACAAACTACCACTGGCCATTAGACGGGCACCATCTGTCAATGTTTTTAAACAATTAGTCACTAACTTGTTTCTTGATAATCAGGAGCACACTGCATCCAATACACATTGAATATTTGGCACGCAATATGTTTATGTATGTTTATTTGTATATATATATATATTTATGTATGTATGTATATGTTTATAATACTGCATGTAGTTTATGTAATTGCTTGGTATGTAGTGTATTTATAAATTAGACTAATATTATTAGAATGTTGCACCCTGCCCATAATCTCTCATCATCCCAAAGGTTAGTTGTCAGAGAATGCCTAACAAGCATTAAACTCGCCTATGTACCTAATTTTAAATTTTGGTGCAATAAAGATTTTAAAATAAAATAAAAACTCTTATAATGAAAACGTGAGAATCATCAAAATTGGCCAACGCGTTTGGTCTCCAGTGTGCCACCGAGGAACAAACATACATACATATAAACATACATATATAGGCTGATAACCACATAACCCACCTTTGCGTCCCGCAGTCAGGTAAAGAAGGTGGCAGTTGCAGAAAATTTTATATAAAAGTTAAATCTATTCTTATCAGACAATCGAATCTTTTTGGGTTAATTCCAAACTAAATTACTGTCCCAATTTACCATTTCTATCATAGTTTTTACGGAAGTCATAAAATTTATTAACATACAAATTGCTTTGTTTCTAATGAGATATGAGTATAGATAGAGATATGAGATGCTAGAGAGACATCAACGAGCTTTTCTTCACTTGTTATTATGCGCATAGGTTATGTGCTTATAAAGAAAAATTGCCAAACTGTTTTTTAAAAATAAAAACGCGTAGTTCCACGGACGTGATGATATTTAACGTTTATAATGGTTTCCGTAACAACTCAGTGCACCTGCAATGAAGGTGTTACTTTGTATTTCCCCGGTCCCTATAACTAATCGAGTTAGTCCATGAATTAAACATGATCCGTCAAACTGCGATAAGGGAAGTGTCAACGCAACAAGTACAGTCACCAACTTGGATATTAAGAACTATTTGAACTTGGATATTAAGAACTATTTGTAGAATAATGCGCAGTTAATTTTAAAGACATTCAGTGGAGACCAAGTACTGGAAGAAGCAGAGTGGGACGACCCCCCGCCAGATGGACGGATGACCTGAGAAAGGTCGCTGGTGGATGACGGAGGAGAGTGTCAGAAGATCGTGTAAAATGGCGAGGCTTGGGGGAGGCCTATACCCAGCAGTGGAGAGACACAGGCTGACTATAATGATGAAATTTTAAAAGTATTTAACCTACCCCGACATCTTCTTATAGTACATACAACAGTTTAAAGCGTTCCAGTATTGTCGTATATAGCAGAGACGTGGACACTGACAGTGGGTCTGGTCCACAAATTTAAGGTCGCTTAGCTGTGAAGCTATGCTCGGTATTTTTTTTGTGGATAAAGTCCGAAACGTGGACAACAGCATTGTGTGACATCAAGATCGTGGTCTACGATCAGCCCTCTCGTATGGTCATGATCTCTTAGTAAAAAAAAAAGAGTTCGTTACTATATGAATTTTCATGATAGTGATGTGTCAATCAAACCCTATGTGAAAGAATACAGTTCACGTAGCTGGTGGATTCAATCTGCAGGCTTCCAGAAGGAAGACAGGTGACAACTGGACCCACGTGAGTAAACTATCTTTTCCTTTCCCTGAACTGTTTCTCTCAGCCAGTAGGTATTTTCCCCTACATAAATATTTTGGTACTACTAATACTAAAAAAAAAATATCCTTTGTGAAATGAGATGCAGTTTAATTTAAGATGTTTTGCTGAGTGTACTTATTGTTTTGTCTGTATGTCTCTTTACTTCCGGTTACAAGTCATGTGTTATGCATTGAGACTAGAAGTGTATTTCCAGTTTAAACGATATGCTACACTGCTGTCTTATTAAAAATTGCAGTAAGTAACATTTTAATAGCATAGCGAGTGGGATCTCCAACAGTCAAGGTCCAGGACTCTGTGTTCTGTGTGTTGCACTTTATTAAATGCTTTGGGGTTCAACGTTCTACTTTCCACTTTCCATATTCAACCTCCAAATTCAACTTTGCAACTGTACTACGCGCCTGGATCCAGAGCGGCCTCTCCACCTGCACTACGACCAGCCCCCGCCTGCACTACGCCCAGCGCCCCAGATCCTCACTTCGGCGCGGCACAGCGATTTGGCCAGGGGAGTACCGCTCCGTGGCATGGCGGAAAGCTCTTGTACTGATCACCTCTTTTTATAACCACGACGTGCAAAGCCATGATGTGCTCAATAAAGTTGCCTAAACCTGTAGTTGCTTCTTTGAAATACGTCCTGTTTGACCCTCGTGAATTACGGCCGTGTTGATACTCGATACTTATTCAATTATCATCTCGCGGCGCAATCAAAGACCTTTTCCTTATTCGGTTGATGTCTTTACGGTTCGGAAAACGTCGATTTGTACAATTTAAACTTCATTGGCCAATTACGATTGTGAAATCTGCACACACCTTTGGTTCTAACCATTGAACTGTGTGTATAGACCGGTACAGTAATACGCATTCTCAGAATTCCTAATTACTTTAGAGCTGTCAAAAATCTTTGTCAACTGTGCTAGTTTAAAATAGGGTTTTAATTGTCTTTTTTTTTTTAAGACAATAAAGTAGGTTGAAAATAAAAGAGAATGATCACAACCGTATTTTCTTGCGGTGTGGTCAGTAACCCCAATTGCATTTAGATCACTTTACTATAGTTCCATCGTGACAATTGTTCATATTTTTAAATGTTAACTTACCACCTACTTTCTAAACAAGCAAACGATGTGGCTTCTCTGAGCGTGTTCTACCGACCATACTATGGTGAGCGCTCCGAAGAACTCTATAACCTAATCCCTTCCTCTCCATTCCGCAGCCAAACCACACGCACAGCTCAGAATATACACCCACATACCGTAGTCACCATCCCTTCGCGTATGTATACATTTGGGGACTCATACATCTGTCGCACGATAAAGATGTGGAATGCTCTTCCAGCCTCTGTGTTTCCACTTTCCTATAACTGAGTCCTTTAAGCAAAGTGTGAAAAAGCATCTAGTGTTTGGGACTGATGTCAGTCATGAGTGTCTGTTTTTATTTAGTTTAGTTTATTTTTCTGTTAATTTTTATTTTTAAGATTTATCATTTAATTTGTAGGCTTATTTTATATTTATACGTATGTATTCTTTTATGTAATATTAGTATGTAGTTTATCATAATAAATTTCCACCCATACATAGTTTTTACACACTTCAAAAGATTGGTTGTTAGAAAATGCCTGGCCATCAATCCCGCCTATGTACAATTTTAGCCTATGTGCAATTAAGTATTTAAAATAAAATAAAACAAAAAAGGCACGCTCGTCGACGTCTCTAGCGTACTTTGAGAAATGTCATATTATTTTTTTCATAACCACGAAGGCAGTCAGTTGTCAGTCATTTTTCTAGTCTGGTACGCCAGAGATGTCGACAATCTTACAACTTGTCATGATGGACCTATTTGAAATATTTTTTTTAATGAAAACTAAAAGAATATCAAAATACACACTAATAGTAAACTATTATCATTACAATTACCCAACCCAATAGGTCATAATGACAAGTGGCAGGCTCGTCGATAGCGTTCCAGATTCAAGAAATATCACAAATAAATTTGTTTTTCTTAGCTTACTATTTTCTGTTCTGAATGAACCTGCGACACCGAAATACATCAAGAACAGATTTGCCTATCTCTCTTCGTTCCATGATATATCTCTTCGATCCTCTCACAACTCTCTTCTTTCGATCCCTTTGCATAACTGCATGTTTCATTTCAAACTCATATGTCGTTATAGCGACAAATCAGGCAATTAACCACCAGATCGCTATTAAAAAAAAAACTATTCGCATTTCATTTCCCAACAAAATTTGTAAGTATATTATTATTATGTATGTATATGGTTTATTATATATATGTTTATATGTGTGTATATATGTATATGTGTATGGCTAGTTATTAAATAATACTTTTGATATTTAATTTAATATTTCAGCACCTACTTTCCAGTAAATTGTTTAAAGTTATCCCAATAGTTGGCTATGATAAAATGTCTTGCGGCATTAAAGCCCGCCTTTGTATTGTGCAATAAAATATTAAATAAAAATAAATAAATGTCATAAATTTCTGTGTCTTGACCAGGAATCGAACCACGCACCTCTACACCTAAATCTGCGGTTGTATCCACTAGACTACGAAAGCAGTCCTAATAACTAAGTATTTTTAAAGTTGCTCGTGTCTTGTTTAGTAATCTAACCTGGTACATCTGCATAGAAATCTTCAGCTGTCACCACTTTATGTGTGTTTAAGTACGAGTATACGTTTTATGAATGTAACTGACATATACGAGTATATTTATATATTTCATTACTTTTTAAGGAAGCGAGACGTGGATACGTCAGAATACGCATGAGAGTAGGGTTAATGCAGTAGAAATGCGGTCGTTGCGTCGGATATGTGACTTTGGCGGACCGCATACGTAACGTCGAAAGACGGAAAAGGGTTGGTATGAAGCATACATACATATCTTCACGCCAGATCCCTTGCGGGGTAGGCAGAGACAATTGAGCGCCATTTGACACGATCACGACATACTTCTTTCGCTTCGTCGACATTCATTAACCTCTTCATACATGCCCTTTGGTTACGAAGACTTTTTAATGCACCTTCAGTCAGTGTTTTATTTATTTGATCGTGATATGTGAGTCTCGGTCTGCCAGGGCCTCTTTTACCTACAACTTTCGCATTATATATCTGGTTCGTCAATCTTTCATCGCTCATCCTTTCAACATGCCCGAACCATCGTAGCATGCCTTTCCTTATTTTTGTCCCTATGCTTTCCTTTATACCAACCCTTTTCCGTATTTCGACGTTACGTATGCGGTCCCCCAAAGTGACGCCACATATCCGCCGCAACGACCGCATTTCTACTGCATTAACCCTACTCTCATGCGTATTCTGACGTATCCACGTCTCGCTTCCATACATCAGTGTTGGTACCAACATGGCATTGTGTATGGCGAGCCGAGCTTTGTCACTGACATTTCGACTGCCGATCAGTGACCCCAGGGCACCGTTAACACTATTTCCCGCGTTCACTCTTCTTTCAACGTCCCTATCGTACTTCCCATCCGCAGTGAAAACACTGCCCAGATATATAATTTCATTTACTTGTTCTAGAGTTTCATCATCAATCTTTATCGTCACGGTTGTCATCCTTCTTCTTTCAAACACTAGTACCTTGGTCTTGGTTATGAAGCAAAGCATAGGGACAAAAATAAGGAAAGGTATGCTACGATGGTTCGGGCATGTTGAAAGGATGAGCGATGAAAGATTGACAAACCAGATATATAATGCGAAAGTTGTGGGTGAAAGGGGCTCTGGCAGACCGAGACTCACATATCACGATCAAATAAATAAAACACTGACTGAAGGTGCATTAAAAAGTCTTCGTAACCAAAGGGCATGTATGAAAAGGTTAATGAATGTCACCGAAGCAAAAGAGGTATGTCGTGATCGTGTCAAATGGCGCTCAATTGTCTCTGCCTACCCCGCAAGGGATCTGGCGTGAAGATATGTATGTATGTATTACTTTTTTATATGATTTTTTTAGGAAGGTATAGCAACTTTTGGATTTAGTTTAATATTTATTTTCTCCTTCTATGCACTCCACAATTTCTTATGTCATTATTAAGGTTAGCTGTTAGAGAATACCTACAATGTATTAAGCTCGCAAATGTGTTTTATTTTTGTTTGTATAGGTATTTTAGAGTGCAATAAATATTTGTTTACTTACTTATTTAACCACTAGATTACAGAACAATTTTTCTCAAAATAATTTTTTTTTAAAGCTGTAAGTTACAAGTTTTTTTTATTCCAGACATTGACCTCCATTGTAACTAATTATTTAACAACACCTGCCTAATTTGTTATAATTTACATTAATTTTCTTTTGAAATGGTTCGTCTAATTGTTTGCTAATTTCACTAGTTTGTATGTAGACGATGATCGTTCCCATTTTGTAATTGTGCATTTTTGTTAGTTTAATCGTGATTGTATACTTATTACAAGATGCAATAGTACTTTTATTTTTACACTGGACTGTACCGGATTCGATTTCTGATCGGGACGCAATAAAATATAAATTAAAACATGGATACATCATATCACAGCGTCGGTAGGACGAGCACTTTGCCGATTGGTACGGAATCAAAAAATACATCAACCAATATGGCAGAGCGTGCTCAGCTTCTGGCGGTGTCAAGGTGGGAATCAGGACTGTGGCTGCATGCTCTCCCTTCATCTTTTGTTGGAACTCTGTTTGACAACAAATGTTTCAGCACTATAACCAACCTAGGTATAGGAGTTCCTTGCACTGTTCCACATCCTACCAATGTGGATAAAACGTCGCGGGCACTCAACCACCACGGCCTTTCCTGCAGTAAGAGCACAGGTCGCATCCCAGGGCACACCAACCTCAATGACGTCATTCGCCGGGCCCTTGTGTCTGTGGGTTCGCCAGCCATATTAAACCCGTGACTCGCGACGATGGCAAGCGACACGATGGAATGACGCCTGTGTGGACACCCGGAAGCCTTCTCACCTGTCCTTGACAAGGACCCAGGCGCTGCTGCATTACAAGCAGAGAATCTCAAACGGCGGAAATACACCCAGCTTATTGGAATATGTGTTTTTGCGCCGTTTGGAGTTGAAGCTCTCGGGCCGTGTGGACCAAGTTCACATGAAATTTTCAAGCCGTTGTCAAAACAGCTCAAAAGGGCTGGGCATTACTGGGCAATATTTGGGCCAAAGAATCAGCATTGCCATTCAACGTGGCAATACTGATTTAGTTTTTTATTTAAATTAATGTACCTTACTTCCATTTAATAAATAATATTAATTAAACATGGATATGATGTAAATGAACATTGATTTTAAAAATAATGAACAAACCGATAGTGTCAAAATATCGATTTAAAACCGATGTACTTATACGAGCGTATATCTTGTACACAATCTCGAGCTGTCAAATTGTTCATATTAAAATGGCTTTAATGTTAAATACGACTTGTTAAAATTATTTGACTTTTTGTGTAAAATCCAAAAGGTTCATTATTTTCATCATAGCCTCTACAACACAGAGTCCGAGACCTTCACTGTTGGAGATGGGCCTTCCAGAAATTTCAACACAAATTGGCCTAAACACGTTGAACACGTAGAACAGTCCATTTTGCCACTTTACTATTTGGTATAGTTAAGGTCAACCACGAGCCAGGCTCATTACCTACTGTGGGCTCACTATTAATTCACAATTTAATTTAATCTCCTGCAGTGTACTAGAGTCGAAATTGTTTATTAGGTTTATATATAAGTTTTATAGAACACTGAAAATATAATTATTATTATTAACATCATATTATTATTAACATTATATTTTACGGAGATCATCATCAATCACCATTTCATTCCATTTGCAGTTGAAACGATGGGCCCGTGGTCCGAGGAGGCTCTTGTGTTCTCCCGCGAGCTTGGTAAGAAACTCCACTTGGCGACGGGTGACCCTTTGAGTAGAGAATATCTTGTTCAAAGGGTCAGCATCGCTGTTCAATGGGGGAACGCAGCGAGTGTCCTCGGCACACTACGCCCTTTGAATAGTCGTAATTTTATTTATTAATTAGTTTTTATAATTTAGTTCTTAATTTATTTTATTTTTTAATCTTTGTACTTTACTCCGAATACATTAATGTGAGGGAATTATTATTAACTCTCCCTTATAGATATATCTATAAAAAAATCATATGGCCGCAATATCCCAACCGATATCCCACGCTATCTCAGACTGCTATGTCTTCCCCGATGCAAGATCTCCGCGTTCCGCGAGAGTTTCAGGTATGCTGCTGCAAAGATATGGAACTACTTGTCACCACTACTGCACGACGTGCAGTCGGTTGTCACTTTTAAAAACAAACTTAAAATATATTTGTTCACATCTCAACAATCATTACTATTACTATGTAAACATTATTTATTTATTTTAAAAATTAGCCAAATTATAAAATTTTATTTATTTTAAGGACAAGTTTTTTATTAATATTGCTTCTTTTTAAATTTTCACGTAATTATTTTGTGTTGATACAATAATCATTATTAAGTATATTCCTTGAAGAATATTTTTGTTAGTTTTATATTTATTTATTATGTTATTTATATTTTGGTATATCATTGTGAGGGATCAGCTGAAAATCAGCGCTGTGGCCGAGTGTTGCAGCTTATTGCTGAGCTTATATTCCCTATTTGTCACCACACTATCTTGTTTGTTGTATTATTATTATTTTACTGCATATGTTTTTTTTTGACAAATAAACTTTTTATTTCTTCTTTCTTTCTTTCTTAAATCCGCCACGTTTTTTTTAAAGGGACCGAACGACTGCTTAACGTGCTCTTCTAGGCACAGGAACAGGTATTGTAAATCTATGGCAAATGTCCGTAAGAAAAGCGTATTTTTCATTGGTACATGCCGGGGTTCGAACCGACCTTTTTAGGATTTTAAGAAAAGCGTTCTTACAATAGCTTCTTTTTTTTTAAGATTTTTATTTTTTATTTTTTTAAATATAATAATAACAATATTAATAATATTGCCTAAATGAAACACTTTTTTATGATATACTCGTAAACCTCAGACAATACAGCAAATAGAATCCGAAGCAAATGCTTGAGCTATTTGAAGTGAAGCAACCATATGGTACGTTATGATAATGCAGAGCTCTGTGCCATAAGTAGATAGACCACAGAAAATTTCTAAAGCAGTAATATAACATAAAAATCTACTGATACGATTTACACTCGTATTTAAAGACGTTTCCTCAACCTTCCCTTTCATCTGTCAAACGAAAATGAAGTCTCTGAAATCGTGACGATTAAAATTTAAAATGGCGTCGAATGTACCAGCTTACGGCTGACCTCCAAAATAAAACTCGTACAATCGGCTCCATTTTTAACTTTAAACGCAACAATAACAGAGATTTATATTTGGTTTGACAGCTGGAAGGAAATGTTGAGTGGAGGAGCCATTGAGGAAAAAAATAAAAAAAAATCCTTAGAATACGGGTGTTAATCTTATTGTATGTTTGGAATCGCCTATTAGAAAAAATCTTAGATTGTTATTTAAAACCCTGCGATAGACTGTCAGGGACATAACGTCATTACCTGAATCATTACAACCCCTAGAACACAGCGTCCTAGACCTCCACTGTTGGAGATGGGCCTTCCAGAACATATACTCGTATCTGGAGAATTTGGCCTACACTCGCCACACTGGCCAGACGGCTTGGCGAGAATATGATGTCAATTTTTTATGACAATTTATTAACTTAACGTGCTCTCCGAGGCACGGGGGAACGGTGATGTTGTAAATCTATGACAAATGTACGTAAGAAAAGTGTATTTCTCATTGGTACATGCCGGGTGGGTTTGAACCGACCTTTGTAGGATTTAAGGAACGCGTTCTTACAACCGACCTACCACCGCAATTTACATTACCTGAATACGGATTCATTTTTTTTCAACTACGTGCGACACATAAAATAGCTAACTACGCCGATAATTGAAAACTACAAAATACTTGTCATATAGATATAATATAATGATCTAGAACTTGTATTAATAAATAAAAAATAAATAAATAAATAAATGAAAATTTTATTTCAGGTATACACCCATATCAAATAAAATTTACAGTGAAGGTATTACAATTATAAAATATAAAAATACATAAAAAAACAAAATAAAATATTTTGCCAAACATCGACTAAAGTTCATTTACGGTTCGGGCTCTGCTGAACAGACAGCCAATGTGAGTGTATTTTACTGGGGATCCGTCGCAAACCGCTCTCAGAATGCGATTTGTTGTAGAGCGTAGCCACTCCCAGAAAGAAGTGACACGATTTCGGAGCACCGCGAAGAAGTCTGGTACCCTCGCCTCAGCGAACATGCCCGATGCGCTGCAGTACCTCGGTCGGCGCATGAGGATACGGAACGCATCATTGTACTGTACCCTCATGGCACTGTATGATTTCCTATGGTAACTGACCCATAGTTGGCAAGTGTACATACATTGACAGTATGTTTTAAACAGCGTCAGCTTGACATCTTTACTACACTTGCCAAACCTACGCGCGAGCATGTTACACCGGACGGCCAGAGCTCTCCTCTCCCTCTCGATGTCCATGTCATCTTTTAGGTCGGGAGTCATCACGTGTCCTAGATATTTAATGAGTATTGGTAAAAAAAATATATTACAAGCTACTTAAATAAAATTTAATACCTATAAACTAAACTGACTCGGTGGTCTAGCCGTTAAATCCGTGGATTTAGACGTGGAGTCACCGGGTTGATGCAAGGCCAAGACCAAGACTTGACTAGTCTTAGCAACGCTAATTAGCAACCGCGGACGCATATTGTTCTAAAACCAACGAATGGAAAGTTAACCCACTGCTTCTTTACGTACTGTAGCAGTGCCATAAGTAGATGGCGTATAGATCACGACCCTTGAAATTAGACACCCACGCGCTATTGTCTTACATCCACGGCGAGAACACATCACTTTGAAAATGTTTTGCAAATTGAATCTAATACAGTTGGATTAAGGAATCGGTACTTTGATACTCGTTCTTGGAATGTTGCGAAACGTAAGAAAGGGCTTGGAGATTGTCTAAGTGCTCGGCAATTTGGTAATTGTATGTACAGATAGGTTTTCGTCAGTTAAGGACTTGTGTATGTAGATTTTACTACTCATTGTTATGTGTGATGTTATTTTTAAAAGTATCTTCATGACCGTATTTCTGGCGGGGTGGTCAGAAACCACGCCTATAAAGAAGCGGATTCACATTTAGCCAACTTTACTATAGGCCAATCAAGACAAGTGGCATGCGTACCAAACTCGAGAAAAAACACAAATAAATTAAATATTAATCAAAATTGCTTTATTTAATTATTTTCTAACTTTATTTCATAAAGTACAAGGACGGACTTAATCCAAATAACAAATGATCATAATTTTTGGGCTATTTTTGTACTAATTATGCTGTGTACAATGATATAAAAATTGAAAATAGTAGGTTTGATACTTTAATTAATAAGACGAATGTAATTTTTACTATATATTACTGTGCAATTATAATATTTGGAAAATAAAATATGTAAATATGTAGTTTTCGTATCAATCAAGTCCTTTAGTACTAGAGCTGTCATCATATCTTAAACATTACGCAGCGAACGAGTGCCTTCACTCCGTAGCCACGACTCAGACTTAGCTGTTAAGGCAAGCAGGGCCAACAGTGAGAGAGAGACGGTTTATAGGGTTTTAGTCCGTAGGCGCCTTGGGGACTCCTTAGGAGGCCTCACGGTGAGTTGGCCCTTCAGGCAGAGGGCGTATCATTGATGATTTATCGATTCACCGACTTAAAAAAAAAAATCTTAAACATTTTGCAAACCTACACACATCAAAAAAGTCTAGGGATCAAGCATGTTTATGCGGATTTCTTGTGATTGAGATGTGGCTTTGTAATAAATTTATGATTTTATAAATTTATATGGATCCTTTTTGGTGCATTTCATAATTTAAAACAGGAACTGTCAATCAATTTCGAGTAAAAGATGAAAATCAGCTGTCAATATTTTCCCTATAAAAACATAAGACGCATTGAAGACATTATTAGTGCTACTGTTTCCCTACTACTGATTAAAACCAACGTTATTATGGAGCGGCGACGTCATTTAAGCAGGGAAGAAATGATCAGAGCCGTGGGAATGATAGAAGCTGGTTCCCGGCAACGTACTGTGGCTTTAGCTCTGAATACAAGTCAGAGTGTTATCAGTCGACTTTGGACACGTTACCGAACCACTGGTACCGTGGCTGAGCGCCATGGAGGACGGTATCGCTGCACCACACGGAGACAAGACCGATACATTCAAATCACAGCTCGAAGAACTCCAACAATAACCGCCATGATGTTAGCCGTGAGCCTTCATCGCTCTTCAGGGAACTTAATTAGCGACCAAACAGTCAGAAACCGCTTGCATGAAGTGAACCTTCATTCCCGAAGACCGCTACGGGTACCACCTATAGCAATGCACAATCGTAGGACTCGATATCAATGGGCTCTTGAACACAGAAATTGGACAGAAGAACAATGGCGTTTCGTGTGCTTTTCTGATGAGTCTCGTTTTGGTATGAGGCCGGATACAAGACGTATACGACACTGGAGAACCCCTGGACGCCAACAGCGATTAAAATCCTGCCAGGAAGTCCATCCTTATAGTGGTGGAACCATCATGGTATGGGCGGGTATTTCGATCGGCGGAAGAACTGAGTTGATTTGGATCAGAGGCAACCTCAACGCTCAAATTTATGCTGAGACGGTTGTATCAGACGTCATCGTTCCTCTACAAGTGCATATCGGTCCCTTATTTCAGTTAATGCATGATAATGCACGACCGCACACCGCAAGAGTTGTAAGACAGACTCTCGCCGCAGCTAACATCAATGTCCTGCCCTGGCCTGCTCAGTCGCCAGACTTGAACCCGATTGAGCATGCATGGGATATTCTTCAGAGAAGAGCTCTGCCGAATATGGAGGGTATCCAGTCGCAAGAAGACCTTTTTTTGTTGTTGCAACGAACATGGGCGGCCATTCCACAGCGTGATTTGGATAACCTCATTTTGAGTATGCCAAACCGATGTTCTTGTGTTGTTAGTGTTCGCGGTAGAAACACGGATTATTAATTGTTTAAGTTACCCAATAAAATTAAAAAAAAAACTGTTATTTCAGTCTTTTTTTCGAACTTTAATGTTAGTGGTTCAAATGTCAAAAATCCCTTTATTAGGAAAATGGCAATTTTTTTTACTAATGCAAAGGTGACTTGGTTTATCGTTACTGTAGACAAACGAAAACATTTTATTTGATCAATCCTTAAAGAAAATTTTAATGAATATCAATCAGGAGAAAAGTTATTGCAAAAATATATGTTGATCCCTAGACACTTTTGATGTGTGTATATAAAATAAAGGGATATCTCTATAAGTTTTTTTTTAACATTATTTTTAATATATTTAAACATATTATTTTAATAAAAAATAAACAAAAACAAAAAAAAAAAACATCCTTACAAAACCAAATTTTAATATAAATCAGTGCGGCATGGTGACAAGAACGCTGGCCTGATTCTCTGGGCGAGAAGAGATTTTCTCTATTTTATTGGTAACTTGTTAGAATAATTTATCTAAAAATGCATATAATAACTGTGAATAGCCCAAATCGCCATACAACATGAATGCATCTAGCTAGAATACCAAATAAATTAAATAAATGATTCCCGCGCTTTTGACATGCACGTGCGCTCGATTTGCTCGAATGAAACTGACATTTTTCGATGGAGATCTGTCGCTTTTCATTCGAATATTTCGAACCTACACGCAAGTCGAAAGCGCCAGAATTAGGCCCCAGGAATTTAGCCCCGTATCTTTGCGTCTTAATTCACGGGGTTAACCGCTAAACCATATTAATAATAATGTTACGCTCTACTCTTTCCTTCATTTCTATTAGCGCGAAATGAAATACACAATACTCTAGAAAAGGCATAAAAATAAACACTAACCGGGAGTCGAACCTCGTGCCTACGGAGTTCCTAAAATAAGTTGACACACTTTACAAATAGTTGTAATTAAATATTTCAATACAGAAACGATGTTGCTACATTAAAATAAAAACACTTGAGATAGGCATAAAATCTAAACTTGAAGTAGGGTTGTCAATTTGCTAAAATATTGTCCCATAGAAAAAAAAAATAATACAAAAAACTAGTGTAATTGTCAAAAGAACGAATATTCTTTTTAGGCTTTGGTAGAACCACTTTTTGTTTTTTTTTTAAGATAAAAATCATTATTCTAAAAACAAGTGTTATTACGTGTATTATTATTATTAATATTAAATTCTTTATTGCACAAAATAAGTGTACAAAGGCGAAAATTAATGCCTACAAGGCATTTATTTATTATTTAGTATGAATTGATCTCGTTCACAGTCGAGAGACAAAATAGAGAGAGAAACAATGGCATAAGTCAACGCTCGCGTAATAGTCGAACTTTCGCTACCTACTTGATAAGGCTCGGTATGAGTAGCGATATTTTTAGGAAAACTTCGCTTTTATTACTGAATAATAAAAAATACGTAGCTCGTACATATGGTTTCTTAGAAAAAGTTGTTTGTTTCTATCAATAGCCTATCGTAAGACTATACAAAGTCATCCAGTATAATACTAATAGTTTTTATTTACTTGTAAAATTTAATTTTATTTGCATCGCGTAGTCAGGTAAAGTGAACTGTGTAAAAAGTGACTGAAAGTAAAAATAAGAATTAACCTATAATAAAATATATATAATAAATAAGTTATTATAATAATAATAAGTTAATACGTTGACAACCCTAATTTTGATCAAACTTATGCATTAGTATATGAGTATTACACAACTCCTATGTAAGTGTCTTCAGGTTTGATGCTTTTGGAAGTCTGAGGGTACTTTTAGAATGTAGTCTATTAACTTTCTAGGAATTCATTTCTCAGTCATTTTAGTGATATATTAATCATAAATGAGAATGCCCATTTTTCATAGAGAAATGGGCCCAATCAAATGTTCTCGTGACATAATGATTTCTTTCTTATTTGATATTAAATATAATCATTCATTATCATCATTACAGCCCCTAGAACACAGCGTCCTAGACCTCCACTGCTGAAGATGGGCCTTCCAGAACATATACCTGGAGAATTTGGCCTACACTCGCCACGCTGGCCAGACGGCTTGGCGAGGCTATGACAATTTATTAACGATTCCACAAGTTGGTATTAGTGGAACCGGGACCTACGGCTTAACGTGCTCTCCGAGGCACGGAAACGATGGTGTTGTAAATCTATAACAAATGTACGTAAGAAAAGTGTATTACTCATTGGTACATGCCGGGGAGGTTTGAACCGACCTTTGTCGGATTTAAGGAACGCGTTCTTACGACTGAGCCACCACCGCTCTTATTAAATATAATATATTTTCATAATCTGTAATTAATCCTCTATCACATATTTTAGACTAACATATTGGACATATTTTGTCCAAAATGTCCGTAAATATATTTTCTATAAATGAATTGAAATGGGCGTAGTGTTGCCCAAAGCAAGACCAAGTCCAAGTCTTGTATTAGAACAGCTGGTCTCAGTCTTGCATATCATTTACATTGCATATATTTTGTTATTTTTGTGTTGTTTAATTATTCTCACTCTGCACCCATAATATTCTTCTCTCACTCTCCCAAAGGTTAGCTAGTAGAGAATACCTTCATCGTATTATGCTCGCCTATCTACATGTATTTATATTTTATATTTTGTGTGCAATAAAGAATTATATTATTATTATTATTATTATCTCCTAAAAAATCTTTAACACCATAAACCAAAGGTTAGTTGGTAGAAAATACATTTATAGTATTAAGCTCGCCTTTGTACCCACACTATTTTGGTTTTGTACAATAAATAATTTATTATTATTATTATAATAGCCAGTCTTTAATAAAATGACAAATAGTTTTTTTTTTATTTAGTCAATGTTAGCTCTTTCCTATAATCCAAGCTAAAAAAATTAATTTTCAATCATGAATACGTAGAGCTTAAAAAATTTAATAGTTAACATTCTTCATTGTATCATTAATTATTAATTCTTTAGAAACAACCTAGCAAGTTCTGTGACCCTCGTCACTCATCCCATCTGTATGTTAGCGACATGAATGTGTCCATTGTTTGCGGAATACGGAGCGATACAACAATATCCACTATAACAGTGTGGAAACCTAGCATCCCGTACGTCTATTCTATTTGCCAGGGTTGCCATATATACGGTATTTATCGGGCACTGAGACAAAATGTAAACATTTACTGCTTGATCCAGTTTACACCCCACATAATATACTTTCTCACTCTCCCAAAGGTTAGCTGGTAGAAAAAGCCGAAATGGCTTTAAGTTTGCCTTTGTACATACTTTTAAGTTGAGTGCAATAAAGTATTTTAATAATAATAATTATATTCCAGGGCCTTAATTCTGATGCTGTCGACTTACGTGTCGGGAGAAAAGTGACAGATCTCCATAGAAAATTGTCAGGGTCGTACTTACCAATCGAATCGACATGCATGTCTTAACAATCGGGCCCCATGTTCGCTCATATATTGATAAGAAAAAAGACAAAAATTAACATATATAATAATAATTTAACAAAATTGTTTGGAGTGAATTGCATTCACGATAACAAGACGATTGAGATCTAGAGTAGTTTAAGATTACCCAATATATTTCTACGTAAAATGGTTACACAGTAGTTCATCTTTATTTGTCAGTATTATAAGGTATTCTAGTCTAGTTCTATAACTGCTTCAGTGGTCTAGCGGTTAAGCCCGTGGATCGATCCCTGGTCGGGGACATAATAATATTTATTAAATTTAATTAAAAAAATAAAGTTATTATTTAATTGATTTGTGATATTTCTCGAGTTTGGTACGCTAGAGACATCGGCGTGCTTGCCACTTGTCATGATTGGCCTATAGTAAAGTTGGCTAAATGTGAATCCGCTTTTTTATAAGCATTGTTTCTGACGATCCCAAAAGGGATACGATTGTGATGATACTTTACTATAAGGTAATTCCAAAGTTTAAAACTTTGCAAGTCTCTGCAGTGTTTTGTTATTTGGATAATGATGTTTATCTTTAAAAAAAATTGTCATTTTTATTTCAAATATAATTTCTACCAATGACACCTGAAGCCTTAAAAAAAAAAATTATCTCTTTTGACAATTACACGCTGTATATATGTATATATTATACCCAAATGTTAAATATTTATTTAATTATAAAATAAAATAAAATTACAAAAGTATAATCATATTAATAACTAAACTAAATAAATATATATAATTAATCCTATCTATCTTTTTTCTTAAATATACATATAAAAAATACCTTGAATGTTGACAGTGTCAAGCATGACGAATGTGACAGAGTCTTAAAACATTTATAGTCTAAGAGAACCAAGAGACGACACTGCTATATCCGCTACGGTGAAATCAGATCATGTAAAATTACCATTTAAATTGATTCTTTACCGTCGAACAAGTTTAAATTAACTACAATATTCAAAACTACGTATTAGAGACAATTTATTAAATGCTTTTACGGCGTGAGTACGTTTATCTTCTTCATATAAAAAGTCTATACTATAACCATAAATTTAAAAAAAACCATAGTAAAAGTCTTTTACAGTTTCATAGTCATCAAGGTCAGTTGTGCGGGTTATCCTGTGAGATCTGTCGACTTTGTTTTGTCTCTATTGGTGGAAATTTTGTGCTGACGTTTTCCAAACTGTTTAAGGACTCTACCATTTCATGGTCTGACGCAGCAATAGGGTTGTATTATCGGCATAACGTAGGTTTGAGATCTTCTTACCACCAAACGTTACGCCGCCCTCCCAGTCTTCAAGGGTTTTCTGCATGATCTGTTCACCATATATATTAAATAGTATTGGCGATATCACACATCCTTGCCTAACTCCTCTGTCAAACTTAAACAGGTCTGATATAGCATTTCTGACTTTGTCAGTTCCGTATCCTGTGTCGTTTATTACCCCGGATGAGCTGAATCTGTGAAGGCACACCGGCCTCCGCCATAACTTCCCACAATGCATGCCATTCTACGCAATCAAACGCTTTTTGATAGTCCACATAACAAATGATGACCGGGATGTTAACCTACCAGCCAATGCTAAACTTTATCCAAGCTATATGACGTCTCGATAAGATGCTTGACAATTATAATTGGATTATTTAAAACTAAATTGTTATGTAGGGTCAAATGTTTACATCGAAACCTTACAGACTATAAATCTCCAGTAATTCTACTAAAACCTTGAAATTCCTTACAAAAGGCTAGGTAACACTAACCTTTTATCCTACAGCTACTATAAAATTATAATCTCCGTTATCACAGTAATAATTCACGTAAGGCTTGTTCTACACTGCTGGCTGATTTAGTTATTCTGTTTAAAAGACGATATGTCATTATATAACAAGCGCCGCTTACCGGAGCAGGAGCTCTCTCGCTATTACAAGTCGGAAAGAACAAAGGTGCCGGCAGTCTCGCCAGATCGCTATCTTAGCGATTTCAGTTGGTAAGTCATAATAAAATGTTGCCACTTTCAAAATCACCATGCTGATTTGGGAAATTGGTCAATTTGGAACGTAATATTTTAATATTAGAAACTATGTCATTAAAAACTCAGGCAGCTCCAAATTTACATATTATATCAATGGACAATACTATATTTATTCCTTTGCAACACTAGAAGCAAATGCCAAAATATCAACTGGCTGTAAGAACTGTATCAATAATATTTGATTACTTTGCGGGCTGTCAAATTTCGTCGCTTATTTGATAGATAAATTCGATACGATTCCGACATTTTTATAACTAAAGGTGCATACTTGAAGTTTAATAAAACTATACGAATAGACGTGCGACTAGTTATTTAGCAAACAGTTGATCGATTATCGCATTCAGCGTTGGTGATGCCATTTTCAACAAGATTATGAAGCTGACGTCGTCATTGACGGCATATTGAATGGAAATAGACGTAATAAAAGGATGTGACGACGTCGTTTGAAAAACAATATACGTTTTATTCAATCGTGAACAAATTTTGGAAAGTGACCTTGCGATTTATGTCTGTTGGCTGGTCAATTGCCACCTTAAATCGCTAAGTTGGCGATCGTTATCAACTGATTCCCCTAGCAAAGTTGATTATAGTTCCTCTGTGGGAGTGCTCTATAGAATAAGTTTGTTCACGAACTACACAAGCCTAGATTGTAAGACCTAGTATTAGCCGTTAACGAATAGGATAGTTACACCTAAGAGAACGAAAGTTACTGACATAGCTTTTAAAATTAGCAAGCTGAAGTGGCAATGGGCCGGACACATCTGCCGCAAAACCGACGAACGATGGGGCAAATGGGTTCTAGAAAGGAGACCACGTATGGGAAGGCGCAGAGTGAGACGACCCCCGGCCAGATGGACAGATGACCTAAAAGTAGGTCAGTGGAGAGATACAGGCTGATGATGATGACACCTTAATTAAACCAACTTCTACCGGCCAGAACTAGGTAGTTACACTTCGGATTTTAGCTATAACACATCCAGCATATAACAGCCTTTGTATCCCAAAGTGTAGAGAAGTACATTGTCAACTAGTCTCTGGGACTCGTTAACGTTACTTATCATATGACCTGGAGCAATAATTTTATTGAATGCGGTATTTTATTACTTACTTTGTTGCATATATTAAAGGTAATCACATTAATGATGTTTTTAAACAAAAAATCTTTCTCTCTACCACTGGATGTAGGGCTCGCCACTTAACTCCTTTTTTTTCCTACCCTCATCCAACTCTCACCGTGCAAACCAAATAGACTTTTTAAACGCAATGTACAGTTATATTGTTTGAGTGTTTAAGCCTAATTTTATTGGCATCGAAGGCTCACTGAATGTATCAATCTCGAATAGCTAGCTCGATGGTTTTTGCCTCGAATTAACTTAAAAACATCTAATGTCACTTGCAACCGGTGACATGTTAATTATTTATTTATTTAAAACTTTATTGCACTATGTACAAGGGGCGGGCTTAATGCCGCTAGACATTCTCTGACAGCCAACCTTAGGGACAGATAAAGCATTTAAAGTGAACGGTAGGTGCAAGTAAAAATCCAATATATTATAACTAAACGATCACATTGTAAGCAATAAACAATATGTTAATTATATACACACATAAACACATACATACATACACACAATAATACATACACATACATATATACATACAATACAATATATATATATATATACATACACTAAGTAGGTCTCTTGTTAGGAGCCATTTAAGAAATGCAAATAGACCATCTTTTTAAATTGAGCTCGATTTGATGCTTGTCTTATATTTAAGGGCAGGTTGTTCCACAAATTCGCAGCAACAACTGCAAAAGAGTTTGACACAAAGAAAGAATGATGTGAGGGAATTGAAAGAAGAGAGTTATGTGAAGAGCGAAGGAATCTGTCATGAAATGTGAATAGATAGGCAAAGTTGTTCTTGAGGTATTTCGGTGTCGCAGCCTCGTTGAGAATAGAGAAAAGTAAGCAAAAAATTAAACATTATTAAGTGCAGGTCAAGCACACGAAAGTTAAAACCTTTCGACTTCAACTGCCACCTCTAAAAACGATGCATTTCCTTCGTGCATCCCAGCATCAACGCACGACAGATGCTATCTCCAATTTTCCCACCTAGCTGGCCAAACGGTCGGTTAATGAGATGCGAACATAAATAATGTGGCCTACATCAACACCTGTTTATGTAATACGCCGGTAGAAAAACCTATGGAGCGTAATGATTTTATAGGCCTAATATAGATAATAATTCTCGGTTTAATAGTTGTGAGAATTTTATTGATTTATTACCTAATAAGTTTCTAATACACACATTTCAAATAGATGTATTTAAAAAAAAACTTGTGTATGCTCACTACATGCAAGACCGAGGTTCGTAATTTTCCATTTTCCTCCTTTTGTTTTAGCTTAGTCTTAATTAGACTGTAATTTATCATTAGTAGGTATAGTATTGTGTATATATTATATTGTATTGTTAATATTTTATTTATGTAGGTTATATGTATGTATTAGTATGTAATTATTAATAAGTATGTATATGTTATCTGCATTAAAACTCAAGTTTTATTTAGTATTGCAATTACCTTATGTACTTACTGCTCTCGTTGTCCCGAAGGTTTGACCGTCATAGAATGTCTAGCGGCATTAGGTCCGCATTTGTACTTTGTGCAATTAAGTTTAAATAAATAAATAAATTTCCATGTTATGAGTTGATATAATTTAATATATTTTTTTACATACTTTAACAGTCGTGACAGTTGTTGGGAAGATTTGGAGCTGTCTCGCTTTAATGGGTCATGACTGTTAAAGTAGCTATGTAATAAAATAGCTATATCAAATTATCTCAATTGTGTAGTTAAGCGGTTATCAACCATTTTGGCGACGACACCCTTAGGCTTGTTACTGTCTATTTAGATTTTATTTATTTCTTATCAGTTTTTAAATAAATCATTTTTTATGCTGGCAGGTTTTTTTTATTATTTATTTTTTTGCTTATTAAATTATAACAAAGCTTACGTCAGTCAGTTCGCTGCTTCTTCCTATTTTAGGCTACGCCGATACCTACTATCCTAACGACGCGTATATACTTAATATACCTTATGGAGACGAGCAATAGAGTTTTATTTATTTATTTATTTATTCGAAGAGAAAGAACAGAGACAGGCAGTATAAGAACAATTAAGAAACGATACAGTAAGAGCCATTAGAATTATACCCGCCACCAAAGTATTTCTCACTGTGGACAATAGTGCACCATTTATATTTTTAGATACGTTAGTACTACATATGTATACCTTGGCCAGGTATAATGGATAATACAATTGCAGTGTTCGAATTTATGGAACTATCAATGAACTCCGAAGCAAGCTTCCCCCCACCCAGCGAGCTAAACCGACAACAACAGCTTCTTTATTTTGGCCATAAATGCGGCGCGAGAATTGCTAAATATATCGATATATATTTAGTGGGGTATAGTTTGTATACTGCTTTTCTAATGATCCCAACATAATCTGGAGAATTTAGCCTACTTATGTCAATTTTTACTGACATATTATTAACGATTCTACAAGTTGGTATTAGTGAAACCGGGACCCGACGGCTTAACCGTACTCTTCCAGGCACGGGAACAGAGGTGTTGTAAATCTATGACAAATTTACGTAAGCGTATTTATAATTGGTACATGCCGGGGTTCGAACCCACCTTTTTAGGATGTTAAGCGTTCTTACAACTGAGCCACCACCGCTTTCGCGCATTCAGTTAAAATGGCTCAAAATCCGCAGTCTCCGGTCTGTCCATCTTCTCTTAATTTTAAACAGTACTCTATTACCCCAAAACACTCTGATACTAACGTTACCTTAAAATATTTTTTTCTGTTATAAAAATAAAAAAAAAACTTTTTTTTAAATGCGACATCTATAAAAACTTTTGGGTGATACACCCCATTGTTCCGTTCGGTCGTCCTACAAGAACCAGCTTTCTCATTAGCAGATATTCAGATTCATTCACTGCTGTACGCGATTTTATAATATAAAAAAAACGAAAGTAAAACCAAACAATTTAATTAAAAGTAAATCATTAATAAATATTTTACAAGCCGACAATAAATCAAAAGATAATCTTTAAATTACTTTGAATTCAAATCGTTTTAATTGCCTCCGAATAATAAATTAATTCGATATACGGAGAATCTACCGGCATGGAGAAAGTGGTTTCGACAATAATTTATCCGCCATGTGTAACGTTTTACGACTGTTTTGGGAATCGCCAATGGCCTTTGACTATTTAAAAATAGAATTCATTATTTTTTAATTCGTATGTTGACAGAAGTAGAGATATGTGTATTGTATGTGTGTATTATGTATGTATAGAATGTATTGTTGTTTATGTAGTTTATTGTACCAATATTATAATAATATTTGTAAGTATTAGTATAAATTAATATTTTATAAAATTTCTCATTATCTATCATTTATATATTTTTTGGCACTCTGCCTGTAATTGGTTAGATTTCACAAAGGTTAGCTGGTAGAAGATGCCTTAAGGCATAAAGCTCGCCTATGCGCTTAGTTGTAATTTATTTAACTTTGTGCAATAAATATTTTTTATTATTATTATGTAAAATAACAGTTTATTACATAATTGGATACCTACTTCACTGAATCTTGTACCATGATCCGCAATACTCATATTCTCTAATGAATTTATATTTAGTTGACACGGCCTATTTACAGCCACGATCTTATATTAAGTAGTTATTAAGTTACAATTACCTTGCTTATGACAATAGTGCCATTATAACACACACCATGATTACCTAACTTACGTTTGTTTATATTTTTTTATGTTTTTGTTTTATATTATTTTAGTGCTAACAAAATCCAAGTTGTTACCTAAGGAAATAAATAATTTGATTTGATTTGTTTTTGTTTATTATTGTGACTTAATATCACCAGCTTTTACCAGACTGTGAAGAAGGTGGTAGCTCGTAAGACCACTTTCCTTAAAATCTAAAAAGGTTGGCGGCATGTTTAATGTATAGTACCAATGAGAAATACTTTTCTTACGTACATTTGTCTTAGATTTGCAATTACACCTTTCCCGTGGCTCGTAGAGCACGTTAGGCCGTCGATCCCGGTTCCACTAATACCAAGTTGTGGAATCGTTAATAAATTGTTATTAAAATGGACGTCAGACCCTGGCCAACTCGACTGGCTAGCGTCGCGAATGGTCAAATTCTTCAACAGTGGAGGTCTAGGACTTTATCTTGTAATTGGCTGTGATGATGATAATACCAGACTCATGAAATATCACAAGTAAATTTATTGTGTGCCGATCAGCAGTAAAACGCGGAACCTCTACGGTCTTAACCGCTAGATAACGGAGATATTAAAAATTTAAAGGGTTAGTTTTATATTGTCATTCGGTTATGTTTCCTATAAGATTAAGTTTCCATGTGGCAATAACTGGTATAAAGCAATAGCTAGTACATACATTATAAGTTTACATTCATTAGATCATTAGTCATTTTTCAGCGGATACTCCAGTGCTTCGGACACACTGCCAGAAAAGGAGGACATAACTTGAAAAAACTTTTTGTTGAACTGGTAAAGTAAAATAAATTGGACCGAGAAGCTGGTCCGATAAGGTCATTGCAGTGGTGGCACGTGTGTCGGGACCCAGTCCGCACTCCGCACCCTAACGTCCGTGATCGGGTGCTGCTGTGGGGGCCTGGGACCTCAGCCAAACACGTTCAATTTATTGTTCTTAAATTGGCAGAGGTTTTGCGTTCTGTCGGCTTTTGGGTTGCACACAGGCAAGTCCTAATTCTAACATACCTGGTAGGGTTATCATACCACTGTATCAGGTATTGTAATCTCATAGGTACTCAGGTGAATTTGAAAGATATTTATTTATTTATTGTTGTTATTGTGTAATTCTGTATTAGTTTCATTTGTAAATCTGCTATAGCTGAGTTTTCCTAGCAGATTCCTTTCTCAGTCAGATTAAACATTAACAGGTCACTGGAATTTGCTAAGCTGTTAGTCTTCGCTAACAGCTTACTCCGTGGACCACTTCGCTGCTTAGGCTTCCACTAACAGGAGTAGAATCATTCTAAATAATTTAAATTATGACGTGTCACAAATGCCTGTAATAGGTTTACGTGAATAAAGATACTTTGACTTTGACTTGACTTTGACCATTCGCTCCACAACCAACACTAGCGTCTCACTAATGCTGCATGCCGCCGAAGATAGAAACGGGTGGCGTGCTATCATCAAGACGCAAACCAATTCTTCACTCGTTAGCTCACGACCCTAAGCAATGAGGAAACACGACACAAGAAGGACATCATAAGTATTTTAGATACAAAGAATAGTGATGTTCAAAAATAAACGAGTGCTTTCGCATTTGCCTCAAAATATTTGCCCCACATTAAAAATACCTAACAAAAATTCGTCCCATGCATAAATATTCCTTATTTGCCCCAAAAATGATTTCGGGAGTTTTTAGATGATATGTGATGATGATATTATATGGAAACTCAAAAACCATAAGGTAAAAAAGCAACTGTAATTTCTGGCAGTAAACACAGGAGTGGCAGTTAACTTGACTTTAATGAACATAATGAACTGTTTATTATTTCTTCTGAGGTGAAGAAGAGTACTCATTGTAGCCATTTTTTATCATGTTAGGGTCACGGTATAGGAATAAAAATTAAAATCTAACGCAGATGTTTAATAAAATTTGATGTGAGTATTCATTGAGCGGTGGTGGCTGTAAGAACGCTTTCCTTAACATCCTAAAGAGGTGGATTCAAAGCCCGGCACCACCGTTCCCGTGCCTCAGAGAGCAAGTTAAGCCGTCGTCGGTCGGTTTGTTAATAAAAAATAAAATGAGAACTTCGCCAACCCGTCTGGCCAGCGTGGCGAGTGTATGCCAAATTCTTCAGATATATGTATATTCTGGAAGGCCCATCTCGAACAGTGCAGGTCTAGGACGCTGTGTTCTAAGAGCTGTAATGAATGAAAATAATGAATGTAAGTTATCGACTAGGTACTAAAATTTGGTTTTAATGTTATTTCTTAAAGGCGACTAAGGATACGGAATACATGGGAAAAGTAGGAACTTAATTAAAGTTAATTATGTTTTGAGGCGAGTAAGGAATATATTGAAAATGGTAAAGCGAAGGAAGTTGGAGTATTTGGGACACATCATGCGCAATAAAAAGTATAGCTTGCTGCAGCTCGTCATGCAAGGCAAGATACAAGGCTCCAGAAGACCGGGGAGAAGACGCACTTCCTGGCTCAAAACCTCAGGGAGTGGTTCGGATGAGCACCAGATCCTTATTCCGGACAGCGGCCAACAAAATCAAAATCGCCTTAATGATAGCCGACCTCCGATAGGAGATGGCACCGTGAGAAGAAGAAGAAGGAATATATAACGAGGCGAGTGCGTAAAATAAATTTGGGTCGAGTATTTGTGGGGCAAATACGGAACCATTCAAATAAAACAGGTTCAGTCAATATTTATCTGCTTACACTTTAATAACACTAACACCAAAAATTGAGAAACACAAACCTTTTATTTTAATATCAAACAAATAAAGCTATCTTTATCAACACAAGTCAAGCTTTCTTAACTTTTGAATTCGGTAAAAAACAAATACAACTTTAGATAAAAGATACAAAACTGCCTTATCTTAATTTAAGTTGGTTTAAATTTATTATTTCGTGACCTAAGGTTCACGCTTCTCTTTGACCATCTAAGATATTAGACATAGATAAAAAACATTCCCATAGCCCAAAAATTATAGTAATAGGCGGCGGTACATATTTTTGACACTCAAATAAATACACAATATTGCGTTGCCTCAGGGAGCACGTTAAGAGCCTTCGGTCCCGGTTCCACTAATATTTATTTCAAAACATTATTACACAAAATAAAAAAGGCAGACTTAATGCCCGTTGATATTTTCTGACAGCCAAACCTTTGAGATTAATTTGAACAACTGTAGGTACAATGAAAGTACAAACAAAAGTTAACAATTACATAGAGAGAAATAATAATGTTACAACTAAATATTAAACATATAACAAAGTTATATACTGCGTCGAATTTGTTAAAGTGCAAATATTTTTGTATTATAATCTTAAATAAAAATAAATAACTACATATTTTTTAATCAAATTATTCAGTACTAAAATCTTAAGTTACAGTGCAGAGAAGTTTTCCCAAATATGTCGCCACTCATACACAGCCTAATCAAGTAGGTAGTAAGAGATCGACGATCGCGCGAATGTTATTTCTTACGTGATTCTTTCTCTGTCTACGAGATTTTGTCGGCTGTGGGCGCGATCAATTAATAATAAAACTCCCCAGCATTTGGGTATTTATCACGATGGATATAACGATTTTCAGATGCCTTATTGACCATGCAATAGTGTTTAGTTTTTCGGATAATGATTTTTACCTTTTAAAAAAGTAACCTTTTTATTTCAAATAGAGGTTCTCTAATAAGCCAATAAAAAAACTTGATCTTTTGACAATTACACGCGATATATAATCTACTTATTAATATAAATATACCTACTAAATACTTATTAATAAGTGTGACGTAAACGAAAGAGGTATGTGGTGACCGAGTCAAATGGCGCTCAATTGTCTCTGCCTGCCCCAACTAACTGGCAACTAACTTCCACTGCGTAAAGCTGTGTCTTAAATCCGTCCCTGATCATTTCTTCTTGCACACAAAAAATGTTTACGTAAAAGAAACTTTATAATACGAAACCCTTTTTAGATATAAAAATACCTTTTATATCTACAATGGCTCTGATTTGGGCGAGGTTTTTTAATAGCTGAAGAAGGGTTAGTAATAGTCGTTATTCAATTTTCAATGGCCAGATTTACACAATGCATCGCACATCCGACCACAACAATACCACCCCAACAATATACTATTATTATAGTAAAAAAAAACCACGCGTTTAATGAGCGCCTTAATTTTTGACCTTAGTCAAGAACATGGATGTATATTGGAAATCTATTCTGTATGGCAATATCTGTTTATTTAAACGCGTGATATACGAAATCCTTTACGGATGGAAAATAGTCTTATTTAACAATGTCACTCTCAATTTACCGCCGTAGATTTAAAAACCTCAGTCACTCTTGTTACGTTCAGTATCTAGCGGGTGTCGAAGAGTGGCTCCGGACTGATGTTAAGAAATTTTGGGCATACATACACAACCGGAAAAATAAAAGTGGAATTCCTGAAATGGTCGCTTATAAAGATGTTGAGAGTAATAGCCCTGAACAAATCTGTGACCTATTTTCGCAGTTTTTTACATCTGTCTACGAGCCCTCTACTCTCTCTAATGAAGTCGTGCCTGACCCCGTGCCCTCTGATAGAACAGATACAAACATTTCAACCATTTATGTATCTATTAAAACTATTAAAAATGAGCTTAAGAGGCTGGACGTTGCCAAGTCTTCCGGACCTGACGGTATTCCCCCGTTTTTCTTCAAGCATACTTTTAGCTCCATTTGCGTTCCACTTTGTCTTATTTACAATAAATGCATCGCTGAAGGTGTTTTTCCTCGCTTATGGAAAGTGGCCAACATCACTCCTGTATATAAGGGAGGCAAGAAGAACATTGTAGAAAATTATCGACCTATATCTTTGCTGTCCACCTTGTCGAAACTCTTTGAAAGACTTGTCCACAATGATCTTTACCCTATCTTACACAATAATATAGTCCCCGAACAACATGGTTTTGTCAGAAGACGGTCCACTATTACAAATCTTTCCGTCTACACTAGTTTCCTATTTGAATCAATGGATGACAAAGTACAAACGGATTCCATTCATACAGATTTTAAAAAGGCTTTTGACAAGGTGGATCATGCACTGTTGTTACGTAAAATAGCGTTTAATGGAATTCGCGGTAATCTGCTGCGATGGTTTCGGTCATACATAGAGAATAGGACGCAAAAGGTGGTAATAAACGGATACGAGTCTGGTTCCGTATCGGTAACGTCCGGTGTTCCGCAGGGCTCGATTCTTGGGCCCCTACTGTTTGTCTTGTTCATCAATGACATAGGGCAATATTTTCAGAATAGCAACTTTCTGCTATACGCCGATGATCTTAAGGTCTTCAGGAGAATCAACAGTACTGACGACTGCGACAGGCTTCAATCAGATCTGGATCTCTTGTCAAGATACGTCGTCACAAATAAATTGCAGTTTAGTATTCCCAAATGTAAATCCATAACATTTACTAAGAACAAAAACATTACAAGATACAACTATTCGCTCTGTGAAGCACAATTGGAGTCTGTCTCAGCCGTCAAAGATCTGGGCGTACTGCTGGATTCCAAACTGCACCTAGACTGCCATATTAATCAAATTACTAACAAGGCATACCAGATGTATGGTTTCCTGGTCCGAGCCTGTGTAAACTTTAGAAAGCATTCAACCTTCGTTCATCTATACAAGGCGCTGGTCAGGTCTCAACTTGAGTATGGTGTTACTATTGATTGCACAAAAAAATGTGGATAATGTCGTTGGATATACTGTTGCTTACCTTAATTAGTTAATATTTAGTTAGTAATCTTTACTGTATGTCTGTTTTTTATCCTAAATAAAATAAAATAAAATAAAATTAAAGTTGAAATTCGTACTTGTATAATATAGGTATTAAATAATAATTTTTATTTTTAACGGTAAAAGTATTCTCTAAGGTAATCTTTGGGAAAACGACAATAGAAAGAGACTCACATATCATAATCAAATAAATGAAACACTAACATGTATGAAGAGGTTGATAAATGACAACGAGCGAAAGAGGTATGTCGTGATCGTGTCAGGTGGCGCTCAATTGTATCTGCCGACCCCGCAAGGGATCTGGCGTGAAGATATGTATGTCTAAATATGTTCAACGAAGGTGCCAGTCTGATTGACAATGGCGGTTTGTTCCATTGGTGGGCTGCAGAAACAGTGAGATATTCTGAATATCTGCTGGAAGGGTGGAGAGGAATCGTAAGTTCAGTGCGAAGAACGAACAAAACGGGCGAGGGAGTCACGAATGAATTGAAATCACTTTTTTTTGCGTTCTCGACTTCTGCTTTTAAATCTACGGCCTTAACCGCTAGACCACGGAGTCAGTCAAGGAGAAGGTCGGAGGCGAGTTAATGTTCTTAAATTAGTAGAATTGGGAAAATATGCCGTCTCCAGATTGACAGAATTTCATTGATCCTTGTAAGTTTTTATACACGCAGGGGTGGGTCTGATATTCAATAGAAAGCAAACAATGGTTCAACGGATATTTGTATGCTTATTTTAATTAAATAATAATAGAGCTGTAATTGGATAGTGTGATCACCTGGAGATTATAGTTACCTTTCAACCTTAAGGCTGAGTTGCACCAAAAAGAAAATTTTTATTGTAACGATTAAAGTTGAAAATGGCGTCAATTTTAACAGCTGAGCTGACCTTAAAAATACAACAGATGATTTTGACGCCGTTGTTATACCTTAATTAACAATTATAGCTTTCAAAATTGCAACATATACCTACATATATAAACGTCCGGTTGCAGAATGGCTTATATTATGACTTAAGATTAAGCCACGTCATTGGCTGAAACTATATTTTTTTTTTTATTTGCCATATTTTTTATTTATTACCTAATGTGTGTCATAAAACTATGTTTAATGTAAATATATAATCTTAGTTTAATTAATATAAAAATTGTTAACTTTATATTTTAATTTTTAATTTTTTTATAAATTGTTAACTGCGGCGGACATTTTAAGTATTTAATTAACGTTTTCTCAATGATTTTGAAGTTGCAACCCAATGGGTGACCTTTGAAATAGTGGAAAACGCTATTTTAATGTTAGGTCGGCTATGATCGGAAAAACTCGGCCTAAAAGCGGTAGTAAATAACAGAATTCATAATTTTGACAATCTAACGTTTGCGACTAAGTAACAGAATAGATAGAATAAATACTGCCTTACTTAACTTAACATTACTCGATCCGAGGTTAGCTGGTAAAGAATGCTACGAGTATTTTAAGTGCATTAAGAATTTAAAAAAAAAAATTTTTTTTTATTAATTTTATGTTTTTATTTTTCAGGTAATTTAATAGCAGAGTTAACAACATTTTCAAGTATTCTCAAGAAATAAGGGTAGATATTTTTTTTCTTTTTAATTATTTTGTTTTTATTTTTTTAAATTTTAGACCATTTATATAATAATAAAGAAGCTATATAAACAAATTGATGCCATTGAAAAACTTGTGATATGACTATATAAACTAGTAGATACAAAATATAAAAAAGATAAAATAATATTTACAAACTACCTAAATAAAAATTATCCAATTAATAAAAAATGTCCTCAAGAGACGGGTCGTCAGTGAGATAGTCCAAAGAAAACTGGCAACGTTTCCCCTATGTAAAGCAAGACAAAAATATTACCATATTTCTCTGTCAGCCGCTTCGACAACTCCTTGGCCAGACGCTTGGCTGAGGGTCCCCATGGTCCTATCGTAGTGGATAGAGTTTACATACATACACATATGTTTTGTCGACTTTCGGGTTGCACATAGGCATGTAGTCTACCTTAATTCTGACTTCCCTGGTGGGTTACTGCTGTACCAGGTATTGTATTCTCATAGGTACTGATAACTAAATTTAAAAGGTTAATAATTGATCGTTGTGGTGCAGTTCAGTATATGTTTTATTTTGTAAATCTGATATAGCTGAGTTTTCCTTGCAGATTCCTTTCTCAGTCAGATTAAACATTAACAGGTCACTGGAATTTGCTAAGCTGCTGGTCTTCTGCTAACAGCTTACTTATTGGACCACTTTGCTGCTTAGTCTTCTACTAGCAGGAGTAGAATCATTTAAAATAATTAAATTAATGACGTTTCATAAATGCCTGTAATAGGTTTACGTGAATAAAGATATTTTGACTTTGACTTTGATCTTCACGCCGGGTCCCTTGCGGGGTAGGCAGAAACAATTAAGCGCCATTTGTCACGATCTCGACATATCTCTTTCGCTTCTTCAACATTCATAAACCTCTTGTTTCGATGGCTTTTTAATGCACCTTCGGCTATTGTTTATATCTGGTTCGTTAATCTCTCTTTAGTCATCTTTTCAATATGCCCGAACCATCGGAGCATGCCTTTCCTTATTTTTGTTCCTATGCTTTCATATCTACCCTTTTGCTTATTTCGTCATTAAGTAGGCGGTCCGTAAAAAGTTTACTTAATTAGTAACCATACAAAATCACCTCTATACTATTTAACTTTAAAAGCAAACTTGTAAGATTTACAATTATTCTTCACAAAGAAATGTCATTATTTTAACTTCTATTATACAGTTTGACAAATTTTATTACCAAAGTGTCATCTGTTACATGAATACAGAATATTTTAATTAACTTCGACTACAGAATTAAAGCTGGATCCGCATATGTAACATATTTATGGTAAGTCTTGTTTCAAGCAGTGTTATTTTTATATAAATATCACCATGCCAAGCTCACAATATTAGATCTCATTGAAAGTAAAAAAATGAAATTTGACATCATTGCAAATGGCACCTACTTTCAACTAGAACAACAAATAGGTGGTAGGCGGACTGGTTATAATAATTTATCCAGTCTGCCGTGTCGGAGCTGTATCCACCGATAAACCCAGTAGTGTATTGACACGTTTCGGGATATATTTTTGTTTGTATTTTATAAGACATAATTTGTGTGCATGTGAATATTGCGGGCTCGGTTGTCGTTTCTTTAAAATCTAAAATAGTTACGCGGTTAGAAGCGGCATGTCCAATGAGAAATGCTTTTAGTACGTACATTTGTCATAAATTTACAACACCACCGTTTCCGTGCTTCGGAGAGCACATTATCCATCGGTCTCGGTTCCACTAATACCAACTTGTGGAATTATAAATAAATTGTCATTTAAATTTACATCAGACCCTCGTCACCCCGTCTGGCCAGCGCAGCGTGGCAAGTTTAGGTCAAATTCTCTAGAAATGTATTATATGAAAGCATATTTTTAACAGCGGAGGTTATACTCGTATAGTATATTTTCTAGGTGCTGTAATGGAATATAAAGTAATAATTCCTGATTTTTACTAAACTACATAAACAATAACGCATTTATTTAGTTATAATAGGGTAGCCAACAGTGCTAACATCACACACTTATTTTTACTTAACACTATATCTGAAGTTAGATGCTGCACCTATTATAGGCGACCACCACATTACCACAGTAGCCTTTATAGCCTATAAAAAATAACAATATTAGAAAATTTTAATAACTATACCTACATAAACTAAATATTATTCGAAATACTAAAGCTGAAACAATTTTAAAAATCTACAATTACTTTTATAAATACAAAAAAAGAAAACGAAAATAAATAAAATTCTGCCGAAAGCTTGATTCAATATGTCTCTATGACAACCTTTTTACCAACCATAATTTAATCAACTTGTTCCGCAACATATACTTTGACTGCATGTATGCTCGCTTTGTAAATGTACCTTAACGTTTCTAGTATGTATGTGGAGCCAGTTTTAAAAGCATGTATACAAAGTTTATAATGTTTCTTTGTATTTTGACTTCTTTATTATATTATAAGTAGTGACATTATGTTATGTCTATTGGAAATGCTTTTAGATGTTTCATTTACATATAAATTGTGATTAAAATATTTATTGAGCTTTCGTCTTGATGTTAGAATATTATTTGTAGTTATTTTATTAATACTAAATTATGTTTATTGACATTGAACATTTATTTTCTTTTAATTTAAAAGACGCGGTGGTGGCTTGGTTGTAAGACCACTTTCCTTAAAATCCTACAAAAGTCGGTTCAAACCCCAGGCATGTACCAATGAGAACTACACAATTCTTGCGTACATTTTGTCATAGATTTACAACACCACCGTTCCACTACTACCAATCGTTAATAAATTTCCAAAAAAAATTGACATCAGATCCTCGCCAACCCGACTGGCCAATTTCTGCATTTTTAGTAAAACTTCTATGCGCCGTTACTTAAGATTTTAAAACTGAATGATTAAAGTAAAAAATACGTATGTCTTTATTTTTATTTTAGATTATAATATTAAAATATTTGCTCTTTAATAAATTACACGCAGTATATGAATTCGTAGCATAAAAAACTAATGTTGTTTCACACGGTAATAAACTTCGGTCCTTAGATTAAAAATGCCTTAAAACGGTAGTAAGAGGATCAAAGTTTTTTTTATTTATGGTTATAAAAAAATGTTGACAATACCTGAGTTGGCCGCCGACAAATAAGGCCTTGAAATCTCCAGGGGATTTAAATGATTATCTACATTAAAATGTTATGTACAGGTTGATATAAAGTTGAATAAAAATATATTTTTTGGAGTAGGAATCGCGCAAAATAATTATTTGTCTTCAAAATATTTTTAATATAGGTCATATTGAAATGCATTCAGGTTATTTGAAAGGTTAGAGATTTTTCTACTTTTTATTTGTAGTCGTTACAGCCGACCACTATGCTGTGGTCTAAATTCAAGCTTTATTTACCGTTAAATGATTATCGCTGAAATATCAGTCGAAATGTCAGTGACAAAGCCTAACACACAATGGCATGCTGATACCAACTTATATATGGAAGCGAGACGTGGATATACCAGAATACGCATGAAGGTACGACTTATGACTTTGCGCCTACCTGATGTTAAGTGGCTCGCAAGATCCATGAATGTTAGCAACTGGAATCAGACACTAATGACTGACATCAGTCCCTAACACTATGCCCGCTTGACTGGACATGACGTCAATTCGATCCTGATCCCGAAACGTATGGATACACTTTACAGAGTTTATCAGCACGAACGGTGGATATCTCTTCGCCCCGACAGGCTGGGCAGATTGCCACCATCAGTCCACCTACCACCTATTTGTTGTTCTCGTTGAAAGTATGCAAATGCCAATTTTTACTTTCAAGGAGGACTAATATTGTAACCTTGATATGGTGAAAAATATCACCGCTTGAAACAAGGCTTAACTTAAACAAGACTTACCTTCAGAGTAGAGTTAACGCAGTAGATATCGTTGCGTCAGATATAAGGCGCCACTTTGATGGACCATATGCATAATGACAAAATACGCAAAAGAGTACATATGAAAGAAAGCATAGGGATAAAAATAAGGAAAGGCATGCTTCGATGGTTCGGGTATGATGAAAGGATGAGTGACGAACCAGTTATCTAATACGAAAGTTGTGGGTAAAAGAGGCCCTGGCAGGCCAAGACGCACCTATAACGATACAATAGCTGAAGCTGCATTAAAAAGCCATCGAAACAAATGTATGATGAGGTTGATAAAGTTCGAAGAAGCGAAATAGATATGTCGTGATCGAAAAAATGGGCGCTCAATTCTCAAACCTAAGGGATTTGGCGTGAAGATTATGTATTTATGTAAACGATTATACTATTATAAGTTTGACAGTACCATTTTCACTCAGTACTAATGTTTGATTTATATTTTTGGAAAATGTATAGCATTTACATACAGGTTATCCTATAAATGTCAACGTTAAACTAGAAATGGGTGTTAGACCAGGTAGTGACAGTACAATACATTATATAATTATATATTTTTATAATATCATATTTTTCTGATAACTTACACTACCTGACCCATTACCCATTTCCAGTTTAACTTATGGAACACTATGTATTAATAAATTAAAGCCATTTAAAATAGTCACATATAAATACCTGGTACACGTATAGATATAAAGAAAGAATTAAATAAAAATATATATAAATTATATATATGGCGCCACATCTTATCAGACATACACATTACATACAGTGTCTGAAGACGAGACTAAGAGAGAGAGAGAGAGAGCTATGCTCGGTATTTCTTTAATGGATAAAGTCTGAAACGTGAACATCATTCAGAGAACCGGAGTTACCTTCATAGGCTTGAAAATTTGTACGCTGAAGTGGCAATGGACCGGACACGTCTATCGCAGAACCGATGACCGTTGAAGTAGACGGGTTCTGGAGTGGAAACCACGTACGGGAAGTCGCAGAGTAGGACGACTCACAGATGGAAGGATGACCTGAAAAAGGGCGCTGGTGGGGGCTAAATGAGGGTGGCGGAAGATCGTGTGAAATGGCGAGCCTTGGGGGAGGCCTATATCCAGCAGTGGAGAGACAAAGACTGATGATGATGATATATAACTATACCTAAAACAAAAAACATTTACTCGTTTCTAATAGCAGAAGAAAAAAGGGGAAAGAAACATGCAACAACAATAATACGATTAAGTAATTTTGTTATACACCAAACGAGCATCACAAAACTGCTCCTATCAACTGAACGTCTACAAATAACTGTGTTAATATTATGATTTAAATTGTCACAAAATTGGGACACACTGTATTAAAACAGATGGATCATAAGGATCAGTACCGCACTTCATGTCCCTGAACCGCATAAGCAGATTATCCTAATAAATATGAATGGTGACAGTGTCCGCTTTAAAATTATGCAATTCTTTTTCCACTAGCTATTCGAAGACTGACTCTGTGGTCTAGCGGTTAAGTCCGGGGATTTAGACGCGGACGTACAGCGTGGGTTATCGCTCGAGTTTGGTACGCTAGAGACATCGACGAGCTTGCCACTTGTCATTATGGGCCTATAGTAAAGTTAGGTAAATGTGACTCCGCATCTTTAAACGCTTGATTTCTGACTACCTACCCCAAAAGTGATACGGTCGTGATGTTACTTTACCTTACTTTGCTAGTCAAAGTTTGTTTATAGCTAAATCTTAATTCACAAAGTTTGTAAATAATATTTTAATATTCATGCCTAAATATTATTATTATTGCTAATTATAAGTACTTCTGGACAACTCTGAATCTTATAATGCAGGTGTTTTGTTATAAAGCTTCTTACTTGGGATTCAGAGCGCCATGAATTGTATGTTACTTTTCTACTCGAATACCTAATTTATTGTTGCTGCAATAAAATAGAATAGGTACTAGAAAAACCATTTTTTTTGCAATTTATAAATTTACCGTGGGTGTTGGATCAATCGTGTGTGTGGAAAGGGTAAAATAATTATATTATTTTTATAATAACTTATGTCATTGTTATTTACATATAAAAATATTACTGGTTTAAAAAGCCTTCCTCCCCACTTTTTAGTGTAAAATTACTAGCTTACCTTCCGCTATACTGCTCCTACTACTACGCAACCATTTACACAAATACTGCATGATTATGATTACAATTAAAAAGCTCGTTTTATAAATGTAATAACTGCAGACCTGCTTTTGATCAAAAATTTTAGTTTTTTTTTTTTTAATTTGTCTTTAAAGGACATTGTACACAATACATCAGTCCTAAACACGTAATTTATTTGCATAATATATGTTCATAACAGAGTTCATAACCGAGTTGGGGATCATCAAATTCCAGATGCTGCAGAATTTGATGCTTTACTTGGAGTCACTCGCGGCATTATAGCCCAAACACGTCGAGTAAAATATGGGAGTCCACAGCGCGGGAAAACCGCATAAAATAAACTGCAACTTGTGCCCCATATTTAAAGTCCAATTTATCGTTTTCCATAATTATTCACATTGTAGCACATTATTATACAAAACAACACCACTTTTGACCAATAATATCCACAGCAAATTAATTTACAAAACAAAAAGTTGTACTTGACCTGTTCACTCAAATGGCGCGAAGGACCCCTCAAAAATTTTAGCAAGTAAAGCAAATATTTTTCAACTATTTGACGTAGCTATTGTCTAGTTGTTAAGTTTGTGGTTTTTCTGTCTAACTAAAAAGTTATACATTTTAATCTAGACAATCTATAATATATGTAAGTCTTATGGTAAATTCGTTCGACTACGCTCCATACAAACTTCAGTCAAGCAAATCCTAATGAATAAACTCGTCGTTTGTTTTTTGAACAAACTATTATATTATTTTTTATATAAATTTAACTTTTATTTTGGTTAGGTTATAATTAGAAAGACGCGATGGTGATAGGGTAGCTAAGTGGTAAGAATGTTAAATCCCAATTCAAGCTATATTCATAACTTAGACAATATATATATATATATATATATATATATGAGATAAAATTAATATTAATCCGCGTGAAATGGTGGCAAGATCGCTGGCTGCAATTCCCCGCTGAATTGCAACACTGATTCTTTAGACAAAGAAAGAGGCAGCCCTCTTGTCACCGGAGGAGACGGTGTTATGTCTTTTAAAAACTTTTTTGCGCTTGGACTCCATGGGCCCAGTGTTTCTACAGCAAATGGCACAAATATGTAATCTTTTAATATACTTACATACTTGCGCTGCTTGCCGGATTCCGCATATTCCGCCGCGGCCGGGCGGCCCCCGCCTTATGCGCTGTCCCCCTAAGATGTGACGTGAGGGTGTCAACAGGAGACGAACGCCATACCATCGGGTCTTTTGCCATCATCTCGGATAACTTATTTTAATTATTTTTATATATTAAACGTTATTATATTTTATTTTTTTATTTTCAACTCCAGCAGACTCTAGAAGAGCTGGTTCAAGAAATACACTTTTCTTACATACATTTGACATATTATAAATGTATAATACCATCAAATTCGTGCATCAAGGAGCCCAATAAGTCGTTCCCGGTTCCACTAATATTAAATTGTGGAATTGTTAACGCTGTGTCATATATCAAAATCGCTTAAAAATGTAATCTATTGACATCTATTTGAAATAAAATTCCAAGCTTATAAAAATGTATAGTTATATTATTTATTTTTAAAAAAAGTTTTTAAAATACCGCCTTAAAAACAGTAATTTTAATGTCGAAGTTCTCGAAAGGGTTACGTGTTTATCAGCCTATGTATGTATGTATGTTTGTTCCTTTGTGGCACACTGGAGACCAAACGCGTGGACCGATTTTGATAATTCACACATCAATTTAATTCGTTTTATTAACGCAAGTGTCACTGACAATATTACATTAATGAAATTTAAGTAAGGCGACAACCAGACGCCATATTGTAGAAAAAAAAAAGTCTACGAACTACTCGTATATAAATAAATAAATATTTCCAGACAGGTCACACAGCGCCATCTAGTTTCCGTGGTAAGCTACGGGGCTTGTGTTACGGAAACTAGATGGTTGATAAACCACATATTATACATTTTTTTTTTGTAAATATATACATATTATAAATATAAACACCAAATTATACAATGTAACAACTTGCCCCCGGTGGGAATCGAACCCACGACCTCCCGAGTTAACGGCAACGTTTGTTACCACTAGACCACGGAGGCGGTCAAAATATAAATATTGAGTGGGGTATCGTCGAATAGGTATATAAATAATATCATGTTGATGTTTTTTTTATTTTTTCATTTCGAGTGACCATTTAGGATCTATAACGATATAAAGTTGGTTAGCAATCATTATTATTTAAATTTTCAATGTAATCCTACCGACACCTACCTACCTATAACAAAAGTGTATACTAGCAATCTGCAAAGTACCTAGTACGGACAGTTGCAAGCCATATTTCAAATCATTAAAATTATTGACGTTCCCTAGTCTGTACATCTATGAATCAGTTTTATTCGTAAAAACGAATCCTGGACGATCAGAAGTAAACGTCATCAAAATATAATATACCCATTAGTTAGCAAGAAAGCTTTGTTACATAAAAGTTTAAGATAAGATCGTAAGAACATAACGTCATGATCGTAGAACAGTGTCGGATTTAAAAAAATACCCACAATTTTGCATATATATTTATATATAGTTTTATATTGTTTGTGGTCTGTAATTTATAGTGCAAATATTAGAAAGGGTTCCAAAATGAAATCTAGAAGGTTTGCACTTATTATGAGACTTAAAAAGTGTAAAAAAAACAGTCGAAATGACAGTTGAATGGCCGCCATGAAAATTTTAAATATAGCAGATCCGTCACTGTTCTACGATCATGACGATAAGACTTTAATCATGACGGCAAAAATATATAATAAAATACCGTTGAGACTACAGGAGCTAGAGTTAGGAGAAATGAAGAGAAGACTTAAATTTATACTACACAATCAATGACTTTTTTACAGACAAAAATATAATTACATGACATTTTGCTTAACTTATAATTTATTAATATTAATTTTAGACATGAATAATATTGTCATTTATATTTTTTTATTGTATCTCAATTTTGTTTACGTGTATGTATTAAAATTTAAATGCTATCCACAATTACTAATATTTGTACGCCCTATGGGCAGAGCACTGGTGCACCTTTATAACCTATACCTGTTGTTTATAATATTAACCTGTGTCTAAACAAATAAATGATTTTGAATTTGAATTTAATCAAGTTCATATAATCGCAAAAATATTTAATGTAAGATTTGTAACAAGCCAAGGGGCTTTGCTTTTTACTTTTTATTTATTTATTTTCAGTACCTGTTTAATTAAATTTATTATTTTTAGTAGTCGGTTTTTTTTTTTTTTTTAGATAAGTGATATGAGATCATCTGAATTATTAAAATAGCTATTTTTTAAATTACGTAGGTGCCCATTTTAATGGTTCGATAATAATTAATAGGTGTAGTACTTTATGTGTACAGTAGAATAGTTATGCATTATTCAGTCTGCGCGGACGCATGCTATTTCATCATTCAATGAATGCCGCCTAAGGTAGTGACACCATATTTTTTAAAATTATATAAGACTTAGTACCAATTATTTTTATGTCTTTATTAGATATGATGTTTGACTTGGCTTTTCTCGTGTTATATTGCGGTAGTAAATAAAACTTGAGATGGCTGTAAGGTCATATGTCATAATGATATTTACTTATATTTTGACTTCTTATGGATATGAATCTATCTATCTAATCTCCTGAATTTCAAGAGTACTTTTTAAAATATAAATAAAAAATAGTTCAGTAACAAAGTTTAATTATATAGCCTCTCATTAAATCCCCTAGAACACAGCATTCTAGACCTCCAATTTTAGGAATGGGCCTTCCAAAACATATACAAACATGGAGAATTTGGCCTACACTCGCCACAGACGAGGGTATTCCAAGGAATATTTCTGATAAATTTCATCAAAATAATATAAGCGTAGACGACTAACAAACGTATTCGTACATACACAAAGCTTCTTTCACATTTACAATACTAGTATAGATACCAAGATTAGAAGCAACTGACATCAGTCACTACACCTACGTAGCAGTTAAGATCGTGTATGTAGACGATAAAGTACTGGGTTTGATTCCAGGTCAAAGGTACAATAAAATCGCATTTCTCAAATCTGGTTCGTTAAAGACATCGACAAGCTTGCCACTTGTCATGATAGCCTCCCCCTCCGCCTTAGTCGGTATCCTACTGACGAAAATCGTAACTCTGACGCAGTCGCAGCTTCTCCACCAGCCAGCTCTCCAATAGTTCCGGTCCTCGGCGTAGTAGATAGCCTGGTAGATAAACCAACTGTATCATCAAGTTTTTCGAGATTATCGGCACCTCTACTTGCAATGTGGTCAAAGTGTTGCAGAATTCACGCAATACAGAGTCTCTGCTACTTAAGTCATGATAAGAGTTTGCTAAATGTGAAATTACTCCACAAAAAAAAATGTTTCTGACCTGTAGCGATTAGTGATTAAAATCTCCTTTTAAAATGAAAAAAAAAATACTATGTTAATAATAATACAAAAAAATAATTGAATAAGTATTTCAAAAATTTATAGATAACAGTAGGTATATAAGAAAAACCAGTCTCAATTTTCTCAAAAAAATGTGTATACTATTGTTACCCTATCTCTACTTCTTGGAATTCATTCAATGATTGGAACAGTCTTTTTAATTTTCAATTCAAGTAAAAAAGCTCGCAGTGGTCATGAAATGCCGCCACCCGATCGACAAACGGTCCGAATTAAATGCACAATTATCATTTTTTATTGCTGTCTGGGTTGTAGCACGGACATGTCAGTAAAGTTTAACTTAACCATTGCAGAAAGGGTGATCTAAATGTTTTTTTTTTTTATCGACGGAATCACATAATCATCATTAATAATTAATAATAATAAAATACTAACTGCCTTCAAGATGTCATTGACGCTTCCTCGAACTCTGTGCATCAATGACGCGTTTTTTTTATTTTTTTTTATACTAGCACGACATGTGACCTTGGACCCACCTGATGATAAGTGGCGCGCAAGGTCCATGAATGTTAGCAACTGAAGTCAGACACTCATGACTGACATCCAGTCCCTAACACTATGCCGGCTTGACTAGATGCTTTTTCACACTTCGCTTGAAGGACTCCAAGTTATAGGAAAGTGGAAACACAGAAGCTGAAAGAGCATTCCACATCTTTATCGTGCGACAGATGTATGAATTCAAATTTATACGTACGCGAAGGGATGGTGACTACGGTATGTGGGTGCCATTCGTTTCCACTACTTTGGGTAGAAATCCATACCCTTAGTCAAAGTCAGAATATCTTTATTCACTTAAACCATTACAGGCATTTGTGATGTTTAATCTGACTGAGAAAGGAAAACTCAGCTATAGCAGATTTACAAATGAAACAAATACAGAATTACACAACAACAATAAATAAATATCTTTCAAATTCACCTGAGTACCTTTAAGATTACAATACCTAAATCTATAGATTAAGCTCGACCACCGTTAGAGCAGACATTCGTAATACAAAGTATTTAATTTCCATGCTAGGACCTACCATCTACGTTTTACGCTTTTAATGACATTACCTATAAAACTTGTAGGTGCGAGTGAGAAAGGTGCTTCAAGGGCCACGCCTGATGGATTAACTTTTTGAAAATATGCGAAAATACGCCCACATCTAGTGTTAGGTAATTTTATTTATTTCGAATAACAAACAATTGTATAATGAGGATACAATACAAATACAGATTACATAGTACATAGAAAACCAACTAAATGTTATGAAAAATATAATGTATTTTTTTACTTTAATGCGCAATAGTGAATTTACACTTAAGATACGTAGAAAAGGGAACTTCCAAATGAAATACACTTTTTATATAATAAAATAAGCTGACAAAAGCAATTGTATATAATAGGTTGTATCACACGACCGTTTTCCCTTTCGGGGTGGTCTGAAACCACGCTTATAAATAAGCGGAATCACATTTAGCCAACTTTACTATAGGCCAATCATGACAAGTGACAAGCTCGTCGATGTCTCCAGCGTACCAAACTCGAGAAATATCACAAATAAATTAAATATTAATTAATGTATATTTATTAGTAGGTATATAATATTTGTTGATTTATCCTTTAATTGTATAATGCTGTTACTTTCATTGCACCTATATTTGTTCAAATCTGTCCCTAAGGTTTGGCTGTCAGAGAATGTCTACGGGCAATAAGTCCGCCTTTGTGCTTTGTGCAATAAAGTTTTTAAATAAATAAAAAATAAATAAATATTAATGTACAATAATAAATATTTTTTGTGTCCCGAACAGGAATCGAACCCGGTACCTCCAAATCTAAATCTAACCGCTAGGCCACGGAGGCAGTATATACGAGTATATATAATTTATTCATATAAAAACATTCTGTATTATTTATTTCTGTATAATGATAGCGTCGCTTATAAGTCTAATTTTTTTTTAAATGCCAAACGTCAAACTTAAACATCGGTATTGTCAAAATCATCGAGTCTAATTCGCGACTAGAAGAGTTTTTACAAAAAAAAATATGATGATTATTTATTATTTTTTATTTATCGGTAAAGGTCGCTTTTCAACGTATCTTAGACTAAAAGAACAAGGTATTAAATGATATTTTATAAAAAGTTTTATTTTTTTGTTGGTAAGAATATAAAAGTTGGCAACATTGTAGTATGCAAAGTTGAGTAAAGGGTGAGCGGGTAAATTAATTAAAATACAAAGAAGGTTCGAAACAACCTTCTGTAATCGAAACTTTACAATTTATCCTTTGTTTTTTATGTTTCAAATAAAGCAAATTGTTTTGGCATCTGACTTTTTTTTAAGGTACAGTATTACAAGTGGGTCGGTTGTAAGAACGCTGTGTTTAAAATCCAATGGCAAATACACTTTTCTTACATACATTTCTACCTATTAGCCATTTTGACTATCTATTAAGTTAAGTCCGTGGATTTAGACTTGGAGGTAGCGGGTCCGATTCCTGGTCGGGACACAAAAATATTTCATCATCATCATCATCATCAGCCTGTATCTCTCCACTGCTGGATGTAGGCCTCCCCCAAGGCCTGCCACTCAACGCGATCTTTCGCTACCCTCATCCGACCCCTTTAGGTCATCTGTCCATCTGGTGGGGGGTCGGCCCACTCTGCCTCTTCCCGTACGTGGTCTCCACTCTAGAACCCGTTTGCCCCATCGATCGTCGGTTCTGCGGCAGATGTGTCCGGCCCATTGCCACTTCAGCTTGCTAATTTTAAAAGCTATATCAGTAACTTTCGTTCTCTGACGAATATCAACATTTCGAATTCTATCCATTAGAGATATACCAAGCATAGCTCTTTCTAAAAAAAAAAATACAACTAATTAATATTTAATTTATTTGTGATATTTCTCGAGTTTGGTACGCTGGAGACATCGACGAGCTTGCCACTTGTCATTATTGGCCTATAGTAAAGTTGGCTAAATATGAATCCACTTATTCAAAAGGATGGTTTCTCACCACCCCGAACGGGAAACGGTCGTGATAACTTTACTTTTACTTTTTATTTGTTATGGTGTATGTTTATGTTTATGTATGTATGTATTATATGCTATAAATTCGTAATTATAGTTATCTTAATATTAATATAGTTATCCCAAGCAATGCCAGGGCTTGCTGAAAATAGTGGATGATTTCTGCTCATGGACAAAGGGAATGAGAACGAAACCATCAAAATGCTTCAGCCTATGTCTGGCTAGGCGAAACACTACAGAGAATAGCTCCGGTAAATGAAACCATGCCCTTTAAATTTCTTGGCAGAAGGATAAATTTTCAGGGAAAAACACCATCCCTAGAAGTAGTTGTAAAACAATTCACTGACGACATGAATAGGGTTACTCAACAGCCTATAAGCAATGTCAAAAAAGCTTGGATATATGACAACTACTTAGCATCTCGCCTCACTTGGCCTTTCCTAGTATATGATTTCAACAAAAGCCTACTATCAAGTCTGGACGCGGACGTCATAAGAACATTGAAGTCTTGGCTTGGATTAGCCCAGGGTGCTGACTCCTCAACATTCTTTAGAGGACGGAGAAACTTCGGAATGGATCTGAAAAGACCATCTGAATTATACAAACATCTACGTATAAGCAAATATCAAATTCTAACCAGCTCCCAGGATAATACAATTTCATCCCTTCCAAGAGACCCTCTGGTCTCAGATATGGAACCGAGACTACTATTCTTCAAGAAATTCATGACAGGTGCCCAGACTGACAAAAGGGGCATTGGCTGGAAGAAAAAAGAAAGTGACAAAGAGGTTATAAAATCCTTCCTCAGGAAAGATGAAGAGCATGAATACAGAGTGCACGCGATGACTCTAGAAGTTCAAAATGACTGGCTAACTTTGGGCGATTTTTGCATCCCTCCAGCCCTAAAGTGGCGCACACTAATGTACGATTGGTCTCCGGCGTTGCTAAAGTTCTACCTAAACGCTTTTCAAATGTCCCTCCCGGACCAGAGTAATCTGGTAAGGTGGGGAAAAGCTACGGAAAAGAACTGTACATTGTGTGGTGCTGCCATAGGAACTGCTAGACACACACTTGTAGGGTGCGTTACTCTCCTAGAAAAGGGCTATTACTCACGCCGACATGACAAAGTCCTAGGTGTTATCCGTGAAGCAGTAAGTCTTTCTATTGCAAGAGCCAGAAAGGGACTGACTACAAATAAAACTTTGACCACATTTGTAAAGGAAGGGCAAAGCACGAAAACTAAATGCAAGCCCACCTCGATCCTTGGCGCCGCATCAGACTGGAAAATTCTCATGGATACATTTAAACACCATTATAGGATCCCAGATGAACTAGCTGTATCAGCCTATAGGCCAGACATCTTAGTGTTTTCTCGGAACTTGAAAAAAGTTATCCTTATTGAACTTACCGTTCCGTGGGAATCAAATATTCCAAAAGACCACAACATGAAGTTGAATAAATATTATGATCTCACAGAAGAAATGATCAGGAACGGGTTCAAGACTCAGCTTTACGCAGTGGAAGTTGGTGCAAGAGGAGTTCCAGCAAAATCTTTGCATCACTTACTGAAAGAATTGGGCCTAAGCAGGTCTGCCGTCAATACATTTATGGAACGAGCTTCCAAGACGGCATTAACGGAATCATACAGTATTTGGTTGGGTAGGGAGAGAAGTAGAATGGTGGATGGTGAGCGTATTATCGCGCAATAGAAAAAAAGGAGGCCTCCTTTTCTTAAACCAGCCAATTGTCGGTCGCAAGCCCGAGACACCATTCTTCTCATCTCTTACCCACACACGATGGACCCGGCACCCGCACGGTGAATCCATGGAATGCTTAGAAATTTGTCTTCTCTCTCTTCTTTCTTTGTCCTGCCCATCACCGTTCATGATCCCCAAGGTTAGGTGGTAAAGAATGCCTTATGGCGTTATAGCTCGCCTATGTACTAGATTTTTAAGAACAATAAAGTATTTAAATAAAAATATATAAAATAAAATATTAGCATTAGACAAGCATCTAACAGGTATATAAGCATTATATAAAATTACGTACTGAAAAAAAAAATATATTTTGTCGACTGTATTTAGGTATAATTACAGTTACTTTTAAGAATTACCCACAAAAAATAAATAATTCGCAAATACATAATTTAGCAAAGAGATTGCAATTTCAGATTCACAGAAGTCGCCGCTCCGAATGAATTGAAAATTGAATGAATGTTTCATTCACAAAAAGTACTGAATTAAACCGACCGGGAAGCTGGCTTTGGGTTTTTTTGGCACCCCCATTCAGCAGTCTTAAAAAGTAAGTTTTTGAACGCTACGTGTTCTGTTTTCAAAAATTACGTCCGCATTCAATGCTGTGCTTTGGGAACGAATTCGGGGTGCCGTTAGCAAAAAAAATGCTTTATATTTTTTGTACTTAATTTATTTTTACAAATATACACATATACACGTACAATAAATAAAACGTAATTTATAAAGTCAATTCATTGCCTGTTTATAATTTTCTTTTATTATTTGTAATTGTAAACTGTTTTACTCCTAATATTATAATAAGGGCTGTGATTTTTCTTATAAATAAATATCACTATATTCAGATATTAGTTGTAGCTTTTAAAAATAATACATAATCCATACTAATATTATAAACGATATGCAAGAACGAGGTACCTAATTTTCTCTGTTCCTCATTTTAACTTTTCAGTGTCACTGTGATTTATCACTAGTAGTTATAGTATTGTTAATATTTTATTTATGTAGGTTATATATATGTATTATTAGTATATAATTATTAATGGGTAATAATATCTGCACTAAAACTCTTCAAATTAATTTGGTATTTCACCTATATCATATTTTTACTGCACTCATTTTTTCCGTATGTTTGACATTAGGTCTGCCTTGTACTTTGTGCAATTAAGTTAAAATCAAATATGAAAGAAGCTCTGTCTATCTATTTATCTGGCCTTTACGTCTAGATAATTAAACCGATTAAGATGAAATTTGGAACCCAAGAACGAAATAGGCTATACAATATCATGATCGAAGTACGACATGCGATTCCACGACTATTTGCCTTTATGCCTATACCACTCGAATGATTTGAACAAAAATTGTCAGTGATGTTTCTTAGAAGGATAGCCATGGTGTTATCATCTGAGCACGACATGTGACTCTACGACAAACTGAAAGTTTATTTTATTTTTCCGATCACTGCATTACACATTAACAAAAAATATTTTACGACTTTTCTGCTTCCAGTACTTCAGTTCGTCGACACAGATTTTTTGGGCGCTTGAGTTACTCTTGCGCATGTATTTCGAACAAGTCGCAAGAAAAACGTTAAGTTTAATTCTTTGTCTTCGCATTCGGACGTGCTTCGAATTCGGCTATCAGATTTCATTATGTCGTTATCGCAGTATTCGAATCACCGTGGAAGTTGTCATTGAATCGAATGCAATTTTATGAAGATGTATTCGAATGAAAATAAATGCGTATGTATGGCGGTAACTGTAAATGTATTTTTGTTCAAACACACCACAATCGAGTTCGGGATACAATCATTAATTTAATTTATTTGTGGTATTTCTCGAGTTTGGTACGCTAGAGACATCGACGAGCTTGCCATTTATCGTGATGGGTATAGTAAAGTTGGTTAAATGTGAATACGATTCTTCAAAAGCGTGGTTTATAACCACCCCGAAAGGGATACTGTCGTGATGAAAAACATAACTACTAGATTATTTTTGATATAAATATAGTAGGCATTAATCTTCGCCCTTTGTATATTTTTTTCGTGCCATAAAGAATTTAATAATAATAATAGTGTTCGGGACTGATATCAGTCAAAATCATGTAGACCTCTGTTTAGAAAATTAAATCTACTTACAGTCGTGGCTATTTATGTCCTTAAATATAAATTCGTGGCTGTAAAATGGCCGTGTCAGCTTACAATCTAGTAATAACAATATTTATGTCCATAAATATAATAAAAAAATAAAATCATCAGGTGGGTGAAAGGTGACATGGTGTCCTAGTATAAAAATAAATAAGCATAAGAATGAGCGATATATCAGCATAAGGCAAACGGTTATAGCAGAAGGAGATCCGCCTGCGTTGTGTACGTATTCGTAATATATGTGTAAATTAAACGCATCCGTTGTTGAATTAAAACTTTATCCCATTAATTAGAAAGCGAGATAAACTGAGGGCAGTATTTATAGACTAAAGGTTGGATTAGACCAAACGAACAAATTAAGACGAATCCTCTATACTTATTCGTCAACATAATAACACTTTGAACAAGTTAACGTTTTGACCAATCTAGAGGGGCAAAACTATTTAATGTGTTTTTATAGCCGGATATATTGTAATATATAAAATATTTTTTTGAAGTAACAAACAGTATAAATATTTCGCTTAAAGGGTCAGCCACGCCGTTCAACGGGGAAACGCAGCGAGTGTCCTCGGCCCATCGGATGGTTATAATTATAGTTTTATTTGTATTGAAGTTTTTTTTTTGTACAATATTAAATTATAAATATATACGAGTATATAAAATAATAATACAATTAAGTTAGAAAAGTTTATTTTAGCATTGACGATAAATCTTTTATTATATTTAGTTAATAATTAGTTAACATTTTTCTTAAAAGTGTGATGTATGTGTGACATCAAGCGTGCGAGCATTCTTAGAACATTAGAACAGCAAAATAATGATCTATCTCTGTTTACAGAAAAATATTGTTCTGACGAGCAGTTCATGCATTCTCTTGTTTGGACTAAACGCGCCTTTAAAATAATAACGCCTAGAAACAAAGTACGGGAACAATAAGTGAGGCAAGTTTTACTGAGCCACATTATTTATTTAAGCATCATGTTTTAGTCATTACTCATTACAGCCCCTGGCGTTCCTGGACTTCCACTATCGGAGATGGACCTTCCAGAACATATTTACTTTTAGAGAATTTGGCCTATACTCGCCTCGCTTTTTGGTGAGGATATGATGTCGATTTTTAATGACAATTTATTAACGATTCTAAAAGTTGGTATTAGTGGAACCGGGACCGACGGCTTAACGTGCTCTCCGAGGCACGGGAACGGTGGTGTTGTAAATCTATGACAAATAATAAAAAAAAAAATATCGTTAATATCGGTGAAGCAACTGTGGATGTGACTGCGTTTTGTTATCTATTAGTTCAGCATTTTGTCGTGAACAAAATAGCGCGTTTCTTATTTCTTCTCATTTTAGTTTCGTTTAAAGAATTTTGACTTTGACAGTGTTTTGACGTGAGAATATAATAGTTTTACGACGGGAAATTTACGAGTCCCTTCGTCATAAGACGGGATGAATGAACCACACCCACTACAACTAGAACTTCTAGAAAGCTCTAAACCAAGCTGCATTGATGTAATTGGCGAAAGTTACAGCGCATTTGAATACAATACATAAAATATATTCGCAATGAATAAAACATACGGTTTCACTGCGTTTTTATGCAACATTATGGTGTATAAATTTTATTAAATTAACATCGTGTGGGCGAAGGTTGACTGACAACGGACTTCAACGTAGCGGGAATAACTTTTACGAGTATCATAGAACACTGAGCTTTTTCATAAATTTAATATACTGTTACAAAAATGAGAGAATACAAAGTAAAAATATTATTTATTTATTTCAAAACTGTCGGTGCCTATGGTGTGGCATAGTGCCCAATACACTTGCATTCCCCTTTGAATTAAGATACTTAATTTTTGTGAGAAAAAACTGCCAGCCCTATTGTCACCAGAGACGTCAATGAGCCTTGAAACAATTTCTTTATAGAAAGCTTTCAGTTCCGATCCCCACGGGCCCATCGTTTCTACAGCAAACGTCGAAAAAAAGTAACTATTGCAAATCGTTTCATATTTTCGACGCTTTCTGATCTGCGCTTGTTCCGCTGCAGCACCAGCTCTTACAGAAGTGCCTTAAAGGTGGGAAGGGGCTAGGGAATTCCAACAGGTAAAATCCCACACCAGGGAATAGATAGCGATTTGAGCTAATTTTTTTTGTAAATATTTAATTTTAATTTTCTATCTATTTTTTTTGGTTTAATTTAGTTTTTATTGTAATATAGTTTATTTAATTTAAGGATTTGTTTTTAAAAAATATTGCTTAAACTTTATTGTTAGATAAACAAAAGGCGGATATAATGCCTATAGGCACTCTCTTCCAATCAACCTTCAACAACAAATATTAAGAAAAAAATAAATACAACATACATAAGTGGATATATACAATACATATACGACGTACGTATATATACATATATAAGTTATATTAGAATGGGTATTAAGAATAGTGTTCCCCAGTCTTGCAGTATTGTTCTTGCATTTACTAAGACTCATCTTAATCTTGGTGCAAGAGTCCCGCAAGACAAGAGTTCAGATTTTTTTTCCTAATTTAGCTAAAAAAAAATAGTCATATTTTTCGTCAAAAAGTAAAGTATCATCACGACCGTTTCCCTTTCGGGGTGGTTATAAATAAGCGGATTCACATTTAGCCAACTTTACTATAGGCCCATCATAACAAGTGGCATGCTCGTCTATGTATCTAGCGTACTAAACTCGAGAAATATCACAAATAAATTGAATAAGTTATTGTGTCCCAACCATAAATCGAACCTGGTACCTTCGAGTGTAAATCCACGGACTTTAACCGCTAGACCACTGAGGCAGAGTTACGTAAACAAATTATATTCCCACAAGTTGCAGCAAAACAATGTCACGCTGCATTTCATCCGCGCGTAAATATCTCCAAGCTGTCACTTACCTTCAAACAATGGCCAATTCTCAATGACGTAGTGTTTGTTCTGTCAATTTGACAATTATCCATGGTGATTTGTCAAATATTGTCAGATAAAGTCTGTTACGCGATTGGGCCACCGGGAAGGTGTTATTAATTCATTTTTGTTGCGGTCAATTCTAGCGATTAGCTGATAAATATACACAGTCAGGCAAATATTAATTATCCATACTAATATTAGAAATGTGTAATAAGCTTTGTATATGTGTGTATGTTTGTCTCGCCCTTATCACTTATTTTGATGAAATGACACCATCCATTTTGGGCTATTTTTGTACTACTTGTGCTGTGTACAATTATAAAATATAACTCTAGTAGCACTTAAGGACTCGGTTAATTAAAAAACTATATATATAATTTTCCAAATATATAATTGCATAGTAATATATAGTACAAATAACATTAGTCTTATCAATATAAGTACCAAAATATTTAAAGAAGAAAACAAATTTCTTAGCATTCCAAGGATTCACCGTGCGGGTGCCGGGTTCATCGTGTGTGGGTAACAGATGAGAAGAATGGTGTCTCGGGCTTGCGACCGACAATAGGCTGGTTTAAGAACAGGAGGCCTGCCTTTTTATTTTATTGCGCGATAATACGCTTACCATCCATCATTCTATTCGTCTCCCTACACAACCAAACACTGTATGATTCCGTTAATGCCGTCTTAGAAGTTCGTTTCATAAATGTATTGACGGCAGACCTGCTTAGGCCCAACTCTTTCAGTAAGTGATGCTGGAACTCCTCTCGCACCAACTTCCACTGCGTAAAGCTGAGTCTTGAACCCGTTCCTGATCACTTCTTCTGTGAGATCATAATATTTATTCGACTTCATGTTGTGGTCTTTTGGAATATTTAATTAACGGTACGTTCAATAAGGATAACTTTTTTCAAGTTCCGAGAAAACACACATCAGCGCATGAAAACATGGCGCGCATCAGCGCTGATTTGCAAACATTCAATGACTGTTAGGCGCTACGAAGTTCGCCGGTTCAGCTAGCATATTATATATATGTATGTATATATATATATACTACACACACATACAAAGCTTTTTATACATTATGATATTAGTATGGATAATTACGAGTATTATTTGCCTGACTGTGTATATATACGAATATAAATTTCCCGGTTCTCAACCCTAATAAACACCGATAAAAGTAAGGGAAATAATACGTCATCCTGTGGCGGCACGCCAGCAGTTACTGGACACCAGTGTCTTCCAACATGTTATAAGCAACATATTGTGCTACGTGTCTGTTTATTCTGGCTGAGAAAGCTCATGTTTTAGAAGACCTTTACAAGTGGGATGTTATGTGTTGACGATAGTGACTTTTTTGACCCTAACTTTAATGACTGCGAAATTTTATTTCTGTAATAAAGTTTTATAAGCATTTATTAACAGCAATATTTTGAAAGTCTACAATTTATTACACGAACATAGACATATAAATTTTTATTTTTTAACATTACTATCGGTTTAAAAAAAAAAAACAAATTGGGTTTATCAAAATAATTTTATTATTAATTTATTTATTCAATTATATGTTCTTGTTTATTCTGACAACATTAAAAAAAGCTGTATAGTGTCCGTATGAAAATTAAATGATACTAATGATATGATCATCTTCTTGTAGTAAATCGCGTCAATATCGGCCAAAGACTTTGTGTGCCAGTCAATAATTTATTAAATAATAATAATTATTATTATTTATTGTATAAAGTTAAATAACTTAAAACTAAGCGCACAGGCGAGCTTAAGGCCTTAAGGCATCTTCGACCACCTAACCTTTGTGAGATATAACCAATTACAGGCAAGAGAGTACCAATAAATAAATAAATGATAGATAATGAGTATTATTATTTAATTACGTAAATTATTTTAATCTATAAATATAAAGATGAATGTCTGTGTATTCCCTATGTATTTCAAAACTACTTGACCGATCGGGATGATACTTTGGGAATATGTGAGAACATCGGCGAAGGTTTCAGCGCTGATTTGTGGGGCATACCGACCGAGGGTACATTCATTGATTGTCAGGCGGTACGAAGTTCGCCGGGTCAGCTAGTACATACATACATACATATCTTCACGCCAAATCCCTTGCGAGGTAGGCAGAGACAATTGAGCGCCACTTGTCACGGTCACGACATACCTCTTTCGCTTCTTCGACATACATCAACCTCTTCATACATGCCCCTTTTGTTCTTTTTAATGCTACTGGTCAGCTAGTAATAAATTATTATCAATATGCACAGCAAAGTAATTTCCAAAACACTCACATTTCATTTGTCCGTACAAAAGCAATGTCCTTTAATATGTCTATGATTTCATTCGGATTTTATGAATCAAGATAAAAACGTAAAATGTGACTTTCTTTCACACATTAGTGCCACAACCATAGGCCTTTATATTACGCACTAAAATTTCACTTTTTGCTATTCATGACTAATTTATTACTCGATCTAACAAAAAGTATAGCCTATAATTGGATAAACAAACTGCCGGAGAGGATAAGAGCTGTTTGTTTTACGAATTTACACATTCAATTTGAATCCGACTTTATTTTAGGCAGAATTGCGATGCGCAAACCGCTGCGTTGTGGATTTTTACCAGTAAAAAATTAACATGTACCTAATTCATACTTTTGTAGTGTAGTTAACATAAGACAAGTGTCTGCCAGATCTTCGTTCACAAAATCGTCTATTTACACCTTTTAAATAGCTTCCAACAATGTTACATAAAAATACAAATCTCGCCCAGCATAAAAAGTGCATGAATTACCAGCGGGGCGTCCTCATCATCATCCACAACCCAGGATCCGGGCCTGGACGACTCCACTATTTGTCTAACATGCATATTCTTCACGCCAAATCCTTAGCGGGGTAGGCAGAGACAATTAAGCGCCACTTGTCAAGATCACGACATGACTCTTTCCCTTCTACGACATTCATCAACCTCTTCATACATGCCTCTTTTGTTACGATGGCTTTTAATGCTTCTGTTTTATTTATTCGTACGTAATAGGTGAGATGAGTCTTGGTCTGCCAGGGCCTCTTTTACTCACAACTTTGTTAATAAGTGTATTAATAGATATATGTATGTTTATGCACATATATTGATATTACAGTATATTATGTAAGTATATAGTTATGTTGTTGAATTTATCCTACTATTCATATTTCTTGCATTGCACCTATAAATGTTCTATCCCCAAGGTTTGGCTGTCAGAAAATGTCTACGGGCAGTAAATCCGCCTTTGTACTTGGTGCAATAAAGTTTTTAAATAAATAAATACCTACTAAAAATATCAATACAATAATAAATGTGAAAAAAAATAGTTATTTTTTTAAAGACAACACCACCTCTTATCTTTTCCTTCGGTCACAAGAGAACTGTCTCTTTCTTCGCCCAAAGAATCAGTATTGCAATTCAGCGGAGAAATGGAGCTAGTCCATCCATGAACTAACGCGAACTTTACGATGTCGATATTTCTTACTTCTTTTACCTCAAACTTTTATCTTTATGACAGTATCGATAAAATTCTAAATATTTCTCCTAATTTTAAAACTCATTTAGTTCAAGCATCTACGAAAAATATATAGCTTTTTAAAATAAGACGTAAAGAAGGTATATTTGTTATTTATTTTTACATCAGTTTTTTTATAAAACAATAATTTTCTCTGCAAATTGTTTTTGTAACGGGATATAATAATTATTATTCGTAATTTCAACTGATATCAATATAGTACTGGGAACAAAAAAGGACGTGCTCTGGTGTGGGACGCCACGTGCGTCGACACACTCGCCGCGTCGCATCTTAGACAGCGCATAAAGCGGCGGCGGAAAAGGCGGAGTCCGGTAAGCGGCACAAGTATGTAAGTATATTAAAAGATTACATATTTGTGCCGTTTGCATAGAAACTCTGAGCCCATGTAGTCAAAGCGCAAAAAAAGTTTTTAAAAGACATAATACCGCTATTTGTCGGCTCCTCCAGTGACAAGAGGGGCTCTTTCTTCGCCCAAAAACTCAGCATTGCAATTCAGCGGGGAAATGCAGCCAGGGTTCTTGCCACCATTCCACGTGGAAGGGACTTATATCGTTTAACGTAGTATTAATATTAATTTTATTTTCTATTTTGTAAATATTTTTGTAGTCCTTTTTTATTTCCTAAAATTACAATTATAAAAATATTTTTTTTAAATGTTGGAATGTGCTGGCTGCAAAGCTTTTCTTAAAGTAATGAGTCAATTCAAATTAATTAAGGTAAAAATATAGAAATTACCGCATCCAATTGTTTTGTATGTTTAAGGTAGTTGTGCTATCGGTGACGTGGCCAGCGATTAAAGGACGGTCATTTGGAAAACTGATAAACATAATCTTAGTTTCAACTTGAATTTTGAGTAAGAGTGTTTCTTGTGCGGTCGTTATTTTTTATTTATCGGATTCTTTTTTATCCTAACATTAATTTATTCGAACAAACAATATAAATTACTATCCATATAAACTACCTAATAATAAAAAAATACAACTAATAACAAAAATTTAGGAAAAAAAAAACTTGCTACAAATAGCAATGTAGGTACCGTAGTCACTTTTCGTACGTATAAATTTCGCACAATAAAGATGTGGAATGCTCTTCCAACCTCTGTGTTTCCACTTTCCTATAACCTGGAGTCCTTTAAGTGAAGTGTAAAAAACATCTAGTCAAGCCGGCATATTGTTACTACGGACTGATTTCAGTCTTATGTGTCTGATTTCAGTTGCTAACATTCATGGACCTTGCGAGCCACTTACCATCAGGTGGGTGCAAGGTCACATGTATTAAAATATAAAAAAAAAAAAAAAAGTGCCACTGATATTGCCCAGCCCTCTTGTCTTCCGAGGTGTTGGCGAGCTGTTTTGACAATGCCTTAATAAAGTATACTAATTTTTAAATAGGTACCAAACAAAATCAAAATAATTCATTTACACAAAAGGTTTAAACGATAAAATAAAAATACAAAATGTTATGTTTATTGTTTACGCTAAATAAGGAAATAAAAATATTTTTTATCTTTTAAATGTGTATTGCAAATAACAGGAAAGATAAATGTTTAAATAAAATAAAATTTGATGAATTTACCGCAACAGTTATTAATAAATTATTTTATTATATATATAACTCGAAAATTACATTTTATTTCTTTAATTTAAACGACGCGGTTGTGGTATTTGACGAAATAAATAATATTAAAATAAATAGTATTTTAAAAAGAGTGTCTATAGGTATTTTTGAAATTTGAATAAATAATAAAAAATAGTATTTTTACAATTGAAAAATCGGAATCCGTGTTATTTTTATGACGCATAGCGGAAAACGGTGCCGGTTGTAAACCAGTTGATTCTTAGAAAAAACACTTGTTTAAAATTAATCGACCATCGAATTTCTTTTTTAAAGTCCAGTATATGGAGTGTACCCGGACGTGTAGAACATGAGTGTACTTTGTGTTACTTTGTGATTTTGAAGATGAGTGTACCTAATTTAACCGATGACCATATTACAGGTAAACTATGATTTTCATAATTAAATTCAGGAAGGCTGGCAATTATTTCTGCCAACGTATTAGCCCGCTATACAGAGGGGAAATGTTGCCAGTCTCCTTGGGACTATCTCGGATACGTCTCTAGAGGACATTTTTTATTTATAGTTTAGTTTATTTTTAACTTTATTAGGTATTTAGGTAGCTTTAATTTATATTTTATGTACTAATTAACTTCGAATAAATAACTTTAATAAATAATTCAATTTATGTAACAATCAATATATCTACGGGGTGACTTTGTATGGCATTACGTTAGACAAATATGTGATTTTGCCTCCGTGGTCTAGCGGTTAAGTCCGTAGATTTACACTCGGAGGTACCGGGTTTGGAATTCGATTCCTGGTCGGGACACAATAAATTATTTAATTTATATGTAATATTTCTTGAGTGGTGGTGGCTCGGTAGTAAGAACGCGTTCCTTGAATCCTACAAAGGTCGGTTCAAAACCACCCGGCATGTACCAATGAGATGACGTACATTTGTCATAGATTAACAACACCACCGTTCCCGTGCCTCGGAGAGCACGTTAAGCCGTCGGTCCCGGTTCCACTAATACCAACTTGTGGAATCGTTAATAAATTGTCATTAAAAATTGCCAAGCCGTCTGGCCAGCGTGGAGAGTGTAGGCCAAATTCTCCAGATATATGTTCTGGAAGGCCCATCTCCAGCAGTGGAGGTCTAGGACGCTGTGTTCTTGAGGCTGTAATGTATTTCTTGAGTTTGGTACGCTAGAGACATCAACGATCTTGCCACTTGTCATGATGGGTCTATAGTTTTTTTTTTTTTTTTTTTTTTATACTAGCACGACATGTCACCCACCTGATGGTAAGTGGCGCGCAGGGTCCATGAATGTTAGCAACTGGAATCAGACCCTTATATCCGACATCAGTCCCTAACACTATGCCGGCTTGACTAGATGCCTTTTCACACTTCGCTTGAAGGACTCCAGGTTATAGGAAAGTGGAAACACAGAGGCTGGAAGAGCATTCCACATCTTTATTGTGCGACAGATGTATGAGTCACCAAATTTATAGGTACGCGAAGGGATAGTGACTACGGTATGTGGGTGCATATTCTGACCTGTGCGTGTGGTTAGGTTGCGGAATGGGGAGGAAGGAATTAGGTTATAGAGCTCTTCAGAGCACTCACCATAGTATAGCCGGTAGAACACGCTCAGAGAAGCTACATCTCGGCGAAGCTGCAGGGATTCGAGAGTTCCAGATATAGTGGCATCGTCCACAATTCGAACAGCTCGCCTTTGTAGGACATTGAGAGCATCTGTGAGGTACTTGGCTGAACCATCCCAAAGGTGTGAACAGTATTCCACGCATGATCTGATCTGTGCTTTGTACAGCAACAGTCTGATTGATGGCGGGAAAAACCGCTTCACCTTGTTCAGTATTCCGAGCTTTTTTGACGCTGTTTTGGTGATGCTCTCTATGTAGTTCCGGTGGTTAAGGTCTGAGCGTATTTCCACCCCGAGGATGCTGAAGCTGGGCTGTAGATCCAGCGTGGTGCCCTGAAGAGTGGGGGGAGGAGAGAAGGGGGACTTCTTGGCCGTCAGCGCGCATGCCTGGGTCTTGTTGGCATTGAACTGGACAAGATTTTGGACACCCCACAAATATATTTTGTGAAGGGTGTCGTCCAGTTCTGCCGTCATAATACGCCGTGATTCCTCTAGTTGGCTACCTCCCAAAGCTCGGGGACTTAGATACCTCCCGTGGGCCGTGCTGTCGTCTGCATAACAATGAATGTTGCCCAGAGACAGCATATCATTGATAAGCAGAAGAAAGAGTGTTGGTGATAACACAGAGCCCTGCGGTACGCCAGCGTTCACTGACATGAGATCAGACGCATTCCCGTCCACAAGGACACGAATGCTGCGCTCATGCAGGAAGCCAGCTATCCAGTCCACCAGCCCAGACCATATGCCGGCAACTTGGAAAGCAAAGCCTTGTGCCAAACCCTATCGAAGGCCTTGGAGATGTCCAGACTGACCGCTAATAGTAAAGTTGGCAAAATGTGTACGCTTTATTAAAAAATACTAATAATAATAGATAATACCTAAGAAAAATGTCTGAAATGTAATTATTATTGGCTACTCCATACAAAGTGGCTCTTTTAAAAGAGCTATTTTTTTTTTGTTATTTACAAAACATTTTTTTTTTTTTAGGAAAATTTGTTTGTTTATAAAAATAGAATAACATATTGGTCTAACGTAAGGATGTCAAAGTCACGCTGTATATAACCCATAGACATAGGATCGTCGCGTCGCTATATCTATGATATAACCGCCACAAAGTACCCATTACAATTTTATTGTACAATATTTGTCTGTTGCTTTCCTAATGAGATAAATAAAAATACATATAACGAGGTTTTCATACCTCACGGTATCCCTTTCGGGGTGGTTAGAAACCACGATTTTTAAAGTGTATTTCTCTTTCCGGGGTTCGAACCCAACTTTTTAGGATGTTAAGAAAAGCGCTCTTACAACCGAGCTTTACCGCTCTACAACCAAGGTACCATCACAATTTTATAGCCTGTTTCTGTCCACTGATTTACATGATCTTCCTCCACCCTCATCCAGCCCCCACCTGTGACCTTTTTATATATCCGTCCATCCTCCGTGGTCTAGTGGTAACAAACGTTGCCGTGAACTCGGGAGGTCGTGGGTTCGATTCCCACCGGGGGCAAGTTGTACATTGTATATGTGTTTATATATATAATATGTATATATTTATATAAAAAAAAAGTATTATATGTAGTTTATCAACCATCTAGTTTTCGTAACACAAGCCTCGTAGCTTACCACGGAAACTAGATGGCGCTGTGTGTCCTATCTGGAAATATTTATTTATTATTATTTATCTGGCAGAGGGTAGTCGCACTCTGCGTCTTCCCGTACTTGGTCTCCACTCTAGAACCCGTTTACTCTAAAGGACATCGGTTCTGCGACAGACGTGTCTGGCCCATTGCCACTTCAGCTTACAAATTTTGAAGGCTATGTCAGTAACTTTGGTTCTCTGACGGATGTTCACTTTTCGGACTTTATCCATCAAAGATATACCGAGCATAGCTCTCTCCATTTCTCGCTTTGCCTACTATCTCTCTAACTATACTCTGTCCAAGATAAACGTATTTTTACATAACCTCAAAAGTGGCATTGCACACAGATTGGTCACTGTATTTGTCCAAGTTGATTCGAGCCCTTCCCGCTAGGACGACACGTTCAGCATACCGCTAAGATCCTCCAGCGACCTAGTTATTATGATGATGCGATCCAGAGGTGTGAGATGTATGCTCCATTAACATTTATGCTGTTGTTTCTTCGGTCCAGCATTTTAAAAACATCTTCCAACGGTAAACAGTTTCGGTCGCGGACTGGTCTGTATGCTGGCCTGGTATCTGATCGGTCACAATACTATGGTTTACCCTAATTATTTATTTATTTATTTTATTTATTTATTTAACAGTTATTTTTCTTCTAATTTAAACTAAACTAAAACAATGCCTCTTAACCTAGAAAGTAATAATTTCTATCCACTAAAAGTGTAATTACTGACCATAATAACAATGGAGTGCGGTAAACAATAAAAATTCAGCGACCGTTATGTTCTACAAACAAGCCAATATTAATCGCGCGAACTTAAAAAAAAAAAAAAAAAAAAATTGTGATCCGGTGATTAAGATTTACTCGGAGGCTCTTCCACTAAATCATTGCTTCCAGCTGTCAAAAAAAAAATTATTGTGTCCTGACAAAAAATTAAAGCCGTTACCTCCGTGTCTAAATCAGCAGACTTAACTACTAGACTCACTTATTATATATGCGTATATGTATTTTATATTTATTTGTTTATGTAGGACATTTATTTATATATAAGTACTATATGTTTATAATTAAAGTGTGTTTTATATAGCAATAAATAATTTTAACTATAATTTTTCTTCTTCTGCACCCGCTTACATCTCAGTCACAAAGGTTAGTTGGTAGAAAATGCATTTACGCCTATGTACCTGTTTTGTACTATTAATAATTTATTATTATTATTACCACGGAGACAATTCATACGGATGCATATTTAATGTCTTTGAGTTAAACGTATAGTTGTGCTATTCCGTACTAGTACTATTCCGTAGTTCTAAGACATACAAACTCCGTTACTAAAATAATAAAAGAATAGTAAAAAAAATATGAATAAAGGTACCAACTACACTGGCTGCAATCTCACGTTGCACTGCTATAGCTTTTTTGGTTTAAATATTTTTTAGATCGTCTATCTCGAGAAACTTCTACCATTTTTTTTTGTATCTCAATAAAAAAAAAATCTTAAGTTATTGCGAAAAGAAGGAATACTTATATATTTATTTGAAAGACTTGAATATTTATTTTGTTTCAATTTAGCTGTCTTTTCGGTGGCGGAGTCAATATGTGTTGCAACTTATCGACACAAGTCAGATCCCAGACCAATGACATGCCATTATTCGACCAAGAAATTAACGTTATACCATCTGACCGTTTCCCGTCGTTCCTAGTTAGACCCAGCCTTACTTAAGCCATTAAGCAATTCAGTTGTTTTCTTTATACCTAGCCAAGGTGATATTTTCCGAATTTTGTATCGCACAAAGAGTGCACTATTGTTCACAGTGAGAAATATTCTGGTGGCGGGTATAATTTTCTACTCTGTCTATCTTTTATGTTCTTATGTTGCCTGTCTCTGTCCTTTCTCTTCGAATAAATAAATAAATAACAGTACTTAAGCGCAAACGTTATTAGTGGATTTCCTTATTTACGTCAGAGCATACGTCAACTAATATAAGCGCTCGACCTTGAGAGCGGCCGTACAAATATCAACTTTAATAGCGTGATATATATATAGTTAACAGATTCCATTATACATATAACGTTTGCGCTTAACAGAATAAGGCTGCTCGCTAGGATTGATGTAAATTTGAATTGAACTCTGTCAAATAAAATAATTGCAGTTTGACAGTTTAACGTATCGGAGTTTTAGCTAGAGCAACCGATAAAAAATCACGGCATTTTAAACGCTAGTTTGTGTAGAACTATGTTGAGTTTACGAGCATTGTTTGCTGACTTCATTAACAGGTCACCAGAAACGGTCCGGCGTGTTTTCTTATTTTCTTTTCACCGAACTCGACTATGTTATTCGATTTACACTTTCATTTTTGTACAAATTTTGGATTTAACCTTGATGATAAATTTAAACCTTTCAATGTCAGGTAGGTTTTTAGTACACTATCATTCAATCCAAAGCTTAATTTTTTACCCCACTTAACGTCCAATAACACTACTAACACTATTATTATTATTTTATGTTTTATTTATTACTAACCACTTTTGCATGTGTATATTTGATTTTAAATAAAAAAAAAAAAAAAAAAAATGTCCAAATTTGTATGGAAACTAACCTCTGTGGTCCAGAAGTATATTATACTTTCTATACAGAGGTTAGGGTTCCAATAATCTGGAAATTGCCTGTAATAAATTGTATATCATGTTAACACTTAAACATTTAATAACAAAACCTTTGTGTGCAACTATAGAAAAAGTAAAGTATCATCACGACCGTTTCCCTTTCGGGGTGGTCATAAACCACGCTTACAAATAAGCGGATTCACATTTAGCCAACTATACTATAGGCCAATAATGACAAGTGGCAAGCTCGTCGATGTCTCCAGCGTACCAAAATCGAGTAATATCACAAATAAATTAAATATTAGAAGTTAATTAAAATGTTTATTTATGAAACGGTTTTTACGACACTTGTGAGTCGCCAAAATTTCTATACAAAAAATGGATGATGAAAAATTACTCTATACCTCAACACTTAAATCTCAAGGCCTTTTTGACCTTTGAAAAGTAATATGTAAACGTGGATGTACGAAAACATAGCTGCGGCTGTGCACAGTTGGATTCGGTATCAATTTATAATAAAACTTGCAATTTGCCTCTAAAGTATATATATTTAATTTGTGATATTATACTGCCTCCGTGGTCTAGCGGTTAATTACGTGGATTTAGACTTGGAGGTACTGGGTTTGATTCCTGGTCGGGACACAAAAGCATTTATTAATATAAATAAATTCATTTAATTAATATTTAATTTATTTGTGATTTTTCTCGAGTTTGGTACGCCTGGAGACATCGACGAGCTTGCCACTTATCATGATTGGCATATAGTAAAGTTGGCTAAATGTGAATCCGCTTCTTTATAAGCGTGGTTTCTGACCACCCCGAAAGGGATACGGTCGTGATGATACTTTTTTACTTTTTTTTTGTGATATTTCTTGCCGAAGGCATCGACGAGCTTGCCACTTGTGACGTCAACCAGCTCATTCAAATAGGCGTTGTTTCTGACCACCCCAAATGGGTAACAATGTTGGTTAATTGGTATCAATCACTTTGAATCATAGCATAATCATTGCAAGCTCTCACATACCTGTGCAATATTACTAATGCCTGTAATAGGATTACGTGAATACATATATTTTAACTTTGAAACTATAGTATACATTTTTGTGTCACTGCTTTTCGGGTCTGGAATACATTATAAAAATCTTATAGGAAGACCTTACATTACATCTACGACCGTAACCGCTAGACCATAATGGAGTGCATTAGTTTTTAAAATTTGGGAGTTGAAGTGGCAATGGGACACATCTGTCGCAAAACTGTCGACCGATGGAGTAAGCGGGTTTTAGAGTGGAGACCACGTATATAGGGCGACGCGAGTAGGACGATCCCTCGCCAGATGGAATAAAGAATCTCCCTAAAACGGGCTGATAAAGATGATGCCGATGAAAAAAGAAAGTAAATTAATTATGTTGCTTAATAAAACATTTAATTTAATAATTGATTCATGGAGACTTCGGTCTTTGCACTTTAAGTATAACTCAGTATCTCCTTATCAAACTGATGTAAGCCAATATCAATAGTAAACATTTGATAGTACCGTGTCCTGATATCAAACGTGTGTACCTTAGACAAGTTCATTCATAAATCTTATCATGTATGGTCCTTCCAACTTATTTTATTAAAATAGTAGTTACAAACACTTTTAGTTCTAAGTATCACCCGTCTGGCCAGCATGGAGAGTGTAGGGAAAATTTTCCAGATAAACATACATATGTTCTGGAAGGCCCATCACGAAAATTCGAAGTCTAGAAATCTGTATCCTAGGGCCTGCGATGATGAAGTATCGATGTTTTCATGCTTTGCATCCAGAAAAAACCTTGCAAAGTCTTGTTATTGGTTTGAGATTTCAACATTCAAAATAAAACCTATAAAATATTTTTTACCGTTGAATGAGAAAGATTGAGCACTGTCAAAGCATAACATTTTAACAAATATAAACAATGTAATATCATAGGTGGCTTTTTTTTTAAAGTATGAATATGATTTGGTGGGTTTAAACAATAGGAGCGAACCCTCCAATTATTTTTGTGTAAACGGATAGAGAGCATTCCTTAGTTGTTCCACCTTTGCTCGCGAAGATTAGACGTACCAACGGTTGCTTACAGCATTCTTGTATGTTTGGACGTGCTTGCTTTTCCAAGCGGATTCGATTCGAGCATGAATCACTCATGGAACATCATCAGCTTTCTTTCTGTAATAAATATCACCAGAAGCACTTGTTTGCGTGATCTAAACATCAATATTGCATCTACAAGAATTATATTCCTTGTTGTTCTATTTTTCGTTATTTTGGTATAAAATTAAAACTGTCAAAAATAGTTGCATTTTACACAACAAAAAATGACCGACGTTCTTTTTTGGCTGCATTTTGTCGTTTTCGTCGGTTAATCCACCTTTACCATGGCTGAATAATAAATGGTTTCTCATATATACATTCATTACAGCCCCTAGAACACAGCGTCCTAGACCCCCACTGCTGGAGAATGTGGCCTACACTCGCCACGCTGGCCAGACGGCTTGGCGAGGATATGATGTCATTTTTTAATGACAATTTATTAAGGATTCCACAAGTTGGTATTAGTGTAACCGGGACATACGTCTTAACGTGCTCTTCGAGGCACGGGAACGGTGGTGTTGTAAATCTATGACAAATGTACGTAAGAAAAGTGTATTTCTCATTGGTACATGTCGGGTGGGTTTGAACCGACCTTGTAGGATTTAAGGAACGCGTTCTTACAACCGAGCCACCACCGCGCCTTATATATATAATTATTTAAAGTATTAAAATACCGCATCAATTATTTCGTGCATTTTTACTTGTACAAGTAATAATATATGCTTTCCTTAATATTATTTAGACATTTGTAAGCGTCAGAAGCACAATGGTACTGATTGGTTCTTTCGGTCCGCACCGTGGGCTAACCACAACGAACTATATTAATATTTATTACGTGAAAGCTGTGTGTCTGTTTGTTTTGACAAACAAAGCCCTTCTGTGGCTTACGTAAAATAATTTAAATAGATTCGTGATTTTTCTTAGAAAAGCTTTGCCTCATTTTATGCTTAGTTTTGTATAAAGTAATGTGTTGTTTCTTTAATTTTATACTTTTTACATATGTTTAATATTTATTAGTAATTCTTTACAAGTCGTGACCCATAATGTTAAAAACCGTTAGAATAATATAAAGAGATTGGTCAAGAAATAGATATGTTTAACAATTTGCTTTCAAAATTTCAGCTAAATGTTAAGATACATTGTTCCTATTAATATTAATAATAATGTTAAATTAGACTGAGTACAATATTTTATTTTATGTTTTTAGATGTGTTTCATATATTTTATTAAGCTTTTTGTATGTTTAAACTTAGAAGTTAATTTAATTTGATTTTTATTTTTATTATCTATTATTACCTACCACTTGTATTTTGTGCTTGTTGTGGCACCTTATCGTCGAATCAATGTCCTAGTTTTTAAGTAAGTAATAATGTAACCGACCACTGGTTGTCCTTAAATAAATAAAGCTCCTCAGCCAGTAGCATTAGAATTATCAAGTTTTAAAGTGTTTTGTAATACGTCGTCTTCTCAACTTATGCATATGCTATGTATTTGGCCTGCGTACAGTGGCGGAACGCGTCCCCGGCATGTACCAATGAGAAATACACTTTTCTTACGTACATTTGTCATAGATTTACTAAATCACCGTTCCCGTGCCTCGGAGAGCACGTGAAGCAGTCGGTCCCGGTTCCCCTAATACTAACTTGTGGAATCGTTAATAAAATTGTCATTAAAAATTTACATGATATCCTTGCCAAGCCGTCTGGCCAGCGTGGCGAGTGTAGGCCAAATTCTCCAGATATATGTTCTGGAAGGCCCATCTCCAGCAGTGGAGGTCTGGGACGCTGTGTTCTAGGGGCTGTAATGATGATGAATGATGACAGTGGCGGATTTACCAGTAGCCTGGAGCCTAGGGCAGCAGATTTTAGGGGACGGCAAATTTTGACAATTCTTTTTTATCTTACAGTAATAAAAAAACATATATTTATTATACAACAAAAAAACGAGTAGCAAAAATTTTAATATTTTAGTAATGCACAATGCACAGTACACTGAACACTCTTAACGTCCGTAATCCGTATAATATTCGGATAGCATAAAAATAATGTAGACAACTATCCCCTAGTTCAATCATACTAATAACGGGAAAATGGTCAGTAGGAGCGGCAAAAATTTGATATCAAATGTCAAATTTGTAAATCCGCCACTGCCTGCGTATGATAACATCTTACAATTTCGTATTCAATTAAAGTGGCTGAATATCCTTTTTCATAGATCTGTATTTCTTTATAGTATCCTAAAGAATTCGAAAACACCACCTTACATGCGCGATCTTTTCCAATTCCTTCGTGACTTCCACACCCGTTCTCTACGCTCTGCACCAATCAACTTGCAATTCCTCTTCACTCTTGCAGCAGATATTCCGATGCTGCAGCATGCCAATGGAACAAACTACCCTTGTCAATGAGACTGGCATCTTTGTTAAACATATTTAGGCATCTACTATCTTTGTACTTTCTTAAAAATCAGAATGAGATGTAATTTCTTAACTAGACATTGATTATATTTATTAATAAAACATTTACTTACGTAAACATATATATGTTTTTGTATTTCATTCATTTTTTTCATTACAGCCCCTAGAACACAGCGTCCTAGACCTCCACTGCTGGAGATGGGCCTTCCAGAACATATATCTGGAGAATTTGGCCTACACTCGCCACGCTGGCAAGACGGCTTGGCGAGGATATGATGTAATTTTTTTTATGACAATTTATTAACGATTCCACAAGTTGGCATTAGTGGAACCGGGACCGACGGCTTAACGTGCTCTCCGAGGCACGGGAACGGTGGTGTTGTAAATCTATGACAAATGTACGTTAGAAATGTGCATTTCTCATTGGTACATGCGGGGGGGTTTGAACCGACCTTTGTGGGATTTAAGGTACGCGTTCTTACAACCGAGCCACCACCACGCTTTGTATTTATATATTATTAATTATGTATTTATATGTATGCTATTTAAGTTGAATATTTATTAGGAACTTCATAATATTACTTAAATTAAATTATCTAGTGACATAGTTATTTATTGCTATTAGTTATAGTTAAGTTTTTATCTCTGCATCTCACAAGTTCATTTGTCATTCTCCCACATATTAGCTATTAGTTATATACCTTTAAGGTATTAAGCTCGCCTATATACTTTATTTTATTTTAGATATTTATTGTGCAATAAACAATATATATGTATATGTGTATATATCATTACGTCATACTTGCTCTCAACAGAGTCTGCTAAAGTAGTCCAAATCAATGTACAAATATATACATATATGTATATATTATATTATATGACATATTATTTATATATACATATTTTTTGTTTCAGAGATCGAAGCAGCAGAAGCTTGCAAATGGCTGCGAGCTGCTGGCTTTCCTCAATACGCCCAGATGTACGAAGGTAGGTCGATACTAAATTATTGTAGTAATAAAATCTTTATATATATCCAAACCAGGTTTTTTTAAAAAAAAACGGATTTACATTTAGCTTTGCAATAGGCCCATCATAACAAATGGTATCGTCGATGTCTCTAGTGTACCAAGAGAAATATCACAAATAAATGATTGTGTGCGGATTGTTTTACACATATCGCTTGGGACTCCAGGGGCCCAATTCTGGCGCTTTCGACTTGCGTTACGGTTCGAAATATTTGAATGAAAAAAGAGACAGATCTCCATAGAAAACTGTCAGTTTCATTTAAGCAAATCGAGCAGGCATGCATGTCGAAGGAGCAGAATCGGGGCCCAGGTTGTAGGAAAGTGGAAACAGAAGATTCCAAATATTTATCATGTGACAGATGAACGAGTTCCATACCATTAAAACATATTTAATTAACAAGTTAAAAAAAAGTAAAGTAACATCACGACCGTATCACAGAAACCACACTTATTTTTTTTAATGAAGCGATTAATATTTAGCTAACTTTACTATAGGTCCATCATGATCTCGCGGCGAACGAGTTCCTTCACTCCGTAGCCACGACTCAGACTTAGCTGTCAAGGCACGCAGGGCCAACAGTGAAAGAGACGGTTTATAGGGTTTTAGTCCGTAGGCGCCTTGGGGTCTCCTTAGGAGGCCTCACGGTGAGTCGGGCATGCGTCCTCCCGCAGTGGCCTTTCAGGCAGGGGGCGTATCATTGATGATTAATCGATTCACCGTCTTTTAAAAAAAAAAGGTCCATCATGACAAGTGGCAAGCTCGTAGATGTCTCTAGCGTACCAAACTCGAGAAATATCCAGGAATCGAACCCGTTACCTCCGAGTCTAAATACACGGACTTAACCGCTAGACCACGGAGACAGTATAAAATATTAAACAATGAAATGAGTTAGTCCGATTAGAGCGCAAGTTAATGTGAACTCTACCCGTACATTTACACAATAAATTCTAATTTCATATTTCACACAAGTCGTATCAATATCTAATCTCACTTAAGTTTCAAGGTCTATTAAAACTCATACAAATTTTATCATGGGTCCGCGTCCTATACAAATATTGTGGCTCAACTAAAATCTTAGATATAGATCTATTGTTCTAAAGCGTCACCGCGAGACGGATGCATATTAACGGTGGTGTGCCATCTATTATAGTGTACCGTACATTACAACTTGATTAAAAAATATACCATGTTTTAAATCCTAAGACGAGTTCACAAAATAGGATTAGTTACATCATTTGTAACTCAAGTACAGCTGGACAGATTTTTATGATCTTTGGTTTATCTTATAAAAAGTGCTGAATATAAATGCGAGAATTACTAAGTTACTGGTGTTTAAAAGAAGAAGAATGACAAACGTGACGATAAAAAATACGATTCAACTCTAGAACAAGTAAAGTGCCCTGTTTCGGCATTCGAAATGTCAGTGAGAAAGCTCGGCTCGCCATACACAATGCTATGATAATACCGACACTGATGTATGGAAGCCAGACATGGATATGGTATATGATACCTTCCCGTAAGAAAACTGGCATGATATGTATGTATATGTATGTAAAATTATTATTTTTATAATGATATCTCGTGAACGGGAACTGATTTCATTGTTTTTTTTTGCTTACTGCTGTAGTTAAAAAAGTTTCCTCTAGCAAGGGCTCATGATGACCAGCACACACGGACGAAGCCAGATTAAGAAGCTAGTAAAAAATAATATTTAAATATGATATAATCATGTTCATTAAAAATCAAACGAATTTATTCTAGAGGTATATATAGGTCATCATCATCATCATCAGCCTGTATCTCTCCACTGCTGGATATAGGCCTCCCCCAAGGCTCGCCATTTTACACGATCTTCTGCCACCCTCATCCATCCCCCACCAGCGACCTTTCTCAGGTCATCTGTCCATCTGGCGGGGGGTCGTCCCACACTGCGTCTTCCAGTACGTGGTCTCCACTGCAGGACCCGTTTACTCCATCGTTCATCGCTTCTGCGACAGACGTGTCCAGCCCATTGCCACTTCAGCTTGCTAATTTTGAAAGCTATGTCGGTAACTTTGGTTCTTTGACGGATGTCAACGTTTCTGACTTTATCCTTCAGAGAAATCCCGAGCATAGCTCTCTCCATAGCTCGCTCGGTTGCGTCTATATATAGGTACATAGACGCAACCGATGCCGTTTTAACCCGATACATCTGTAAGCCAGTGAGAGTCAATTTATCACTGTCTTTTATTGTTATACAGTTAATATACAGCGTGATTCTTCAAAAAAGGGCATCCGTTTGTAGACGCAAAACTGAAAAGCTATTAAAAGTGCCCATATATTTTTTAAGGTTCAAATAACATTACTTTTTTACAAATTAAAGTTGCAAAATTAAAGTATGTTTGATATCTATGTGTGATAACAGGGTATGTGTGTTCTTGGCACAACATTTAGTAGAGGCGCGCGCGGCCCTAACATAAATATATAAACGTTTCCACAAAACTAATCTAATCGTAAATCGCATTGGTCGGTTCAAACTGCGCCTCTAATGTTGGTACGTAGGAGGTGGATGGTTATATTGAATAGGCTTATATACGAGTATATATGTACTATGTATGTATCTATGCTATTGGGGATAAGTAATTTTTTAACCGACTTCAAAAAATTTTAAGGCCCTTGCTTAGGATTTTTTTTTTTTTTTTTTACTTTTTAGTTTAAGTTGGTTCATAAAGTTATAGTACGTTTTTTTTTAAACTTCACAAAAAATAATCCTACAAAATTAGAAAGTATATTTACGAGGGTAATCCCTTGCGGTTAGAATATACGTTTTTTATGAAGCGGGTTAATATTTAGCCAAACTCGTACGATGTCTCTAGCGAACCAAACTTGAGAATTGTCGCAAACAATTTAATTGTGTTTTGGGGTTTTGAAGCTAAATAAAAAAGTGAAATTCAAAAACATCAACCTGTTAGATAATTCATAAATAAACCATCCGTCTCAATTGGAAACCATTCTTGGATTTATTCTACAAAAATCTCAGCAACGAAAGAATAACATCAACGACCCGCGACGATTTGAATTTAAATAATTTCGTTCATTCTGGATTTATTCAGTCGAGTTGGAAAATAAAGAAAAGTAAAAGATAGAAGAAAAATATGTTTAATTCAAAGTCATTTTCAACGCTCAAGAGGTTTTAACGCTCTTGCATCCCTCTTACTCCTAGTGAAATGTAGTTAGTCGCAAACGTTATTAGTGGATTTTGTTATTTACGTCAAAGCTTGCGTCATAATTACAAAATATTATTCAATTCTCAACTCTATAAGCGCTCAACCTTGACAGCGGCCGTGCAAATATCAACTTTAATAGCGTGATATATACCTATAGTTAACGGATTCCATTATATAACGTTTGCGATTAAATAAGTACTTTGTCGCAAACGTTGTTAGTGGATTTTGTTATTTACGTCAGAGATTGCGTCATAATTACAAAATATTATTCAATTATCAACTCTATAAGCGCTCGACCTTGACAGCGGCCGTGCAAATATCAACTTTAATAGCGTGATATATATACCTATAGTTAACGGATTCCATTAAATAACGTTTGCGATTAAATAAGTACTTAGTCGCAAACGTTGTTAGTGGATTTCGTTATTTACGTCAGAGATTGCGTCATAATTACAAAATATTATTCAATTCTCAACTCTATACTACACTGCAGCCCTATTCTGTTACTTAGGCGCAAACGTTATATAATGGATTCTGTTAACTATATCACGCTATTAAAGTTGATATTTGTACGGCCGCCCTTATAGAGTTGAGAATAAAATATTATTAATATTTTATAAGAAGTAAATAACGAAATCCACTAATAACGTTTGCGCTTAAGTAACAGAATAGGTCTGCAGCAGCCGCTAAGCGTTAAGAGGCTTGTGCTTCCCTCTTGCTCGCACAATCCTATATTGAAGAAGACAATTTTCTAAGCATTCCATGGATTCACCGTGCGGGTGCCGGGTCCATCGTGTGTGGGTAAGAGATGAGAAGAATGGTGTCTCAGGCTTGCGACCGACAATAGGCTGGTTTAAGAAAAAGGAGGCCTCCTTTTTTTCTATTGCGCGATAATACGCTCACCATCCACCATTCTACTTCTCTCCCTACCCAACCAAATACTGTATGATTCCGTTAATGCCGTCTTGGAAGCTCGTTCCATAAATGTATTGCAGACCTGCTTAGGCCCAATTATTTCAGTAAGTGATGCAAAGATTTTGCTGGAACTCCTCTTGCACCAACCTCCACTGCGTAAAGCTGAGTCTTGAACCCGTTCCTGATCATTTCTTCTGTAAGATCATAATATTTATTCGACTTCATGTTGTGGTCTTTTGGAATATTTGATTCCCACGGAACGGTAAGTTCAATAAGGATAACTTTTTTCAAGTTCCGAGAAAACACTAAGATGTCTGGCCTATAGGCTGATACAGCTAGTTCATCTGGGATCCTATAATGGTGTTCAAATGTATCCATGAGAATTTTCCAGTCTGATTTGGCGCCAAGGATCGAGGTGGGCTTGCATTTAGTTTATTAAGATTATTATAGATTTTTTAAGTTAAGTGTATTTTTAGAAATATATTCTAGCTACTTTCTAGGAAATAAAATTTTGGACATATATTCACTTTAGTATACCTAATTTTAAAATAATTTATAACGATTTTCATCATTTTACTAAAACAATTATTTGATTAATATTTACAGTAACATTAAGTAACAGGGACCCCATATTTACAGTAACATTAAGTAACAGGGACCCCATATTTACAGTAACATTAAGTAACAGGGACCCCATATTTACAGTAACATTAAGTAACAGGGACCCCATATTTACAGTAACATTAAGTAACAGGGACCCCATATTTACAGTAACATTAAGTAACAGGGACCCCATATTTACAGTAACATTAAGTAACAGGGACCCCATATTTACAGTAACATTAAGTAACAGGGACCCCATATTTACAGTAACATTAAGTAACAGGGACCCCATATTTACAGTAACATTAAGTAACAGGGACCCCATATTTACAGTAACATTAAGTAACAGGGACCCCATATTTACAGTAACATTAAGTAACAGGGACCCCATATTTACAGTAACATTAAGTAACAGGGACCCCATATTTACAGTAACATTAAGTAACAGGGACCCCATATTTACAGTAACATTAAGTAACAGGGACCCCATATTTACAGTAACATTAAGTAACAGGGACCCCATATTTACAGTAACATTAAGTAACAGGGACCCCATATTTCCAGTATATTTATTAGTACTTAGATTTAAGGCTTTTCTAAATTGTACTCTTTATTTTGATTAATAAATTATTATTATTATAATATATCACTTAAATGTCCGTAATTTTAATCTCTAGTAAGTTAACAGACTAGATTTCTCAAAAGTACAATGAGATTTTGAATATATATTTAAATATTAAGTAAACCCTTTTATAATTTTAACATAAAATATAAGACACGCCTTATAGATTTTAACTTGCAATTATTTTTAATTATTTTCCAATTTTAAAGAAATTGTAGGTATCCATAATGTTCTTTCGTAGTTTTTGATGACAATATATAAACTAAATAAAGGATTATTAGGGACCTCTTTAAATGCAAGTCATTTTGATTCATAGCATTTTTATGACACTATTCCTACTTATAGGATAGGTATAGAGTTATAGAAGTTTTGCTTTACAGCATTATTTTTTTTGTTCTCTTCTCCCGATCGATGATGAATGAGATGATAGGGTAGGCAAAGGGTCTAGCCCATACAGCCAAGTCTGACGTAATATATATTTCTTTTTCATGAGTTAATGAGGTCATCATCAAATTCCAGATGTTGCAGAATTTGATGCTTTTCTTGGAGTCACTCGCGGCACCATAGCTCAAACTCGTCGGGTAAAATATAGGAGTTGACAGCGAAAAAATAAACTGGAAATTGTGCCCCATATTTAAAGTCCAATTTATCATTTTCCATAATTATTCACATTGTAGCACATTATTAAACAAATCAACACCACTTTTGACCAATAATATTCACAGTAAATTAATTTACAAAACAAAAACTTGCACTTGACATGTCCACGCAAAAAGGCGCTCCAAGGCACACTCATAGCATTTTTTTTAAACAATTTATTATGGCTAGTGTTTAACCTTTAGTCCTGAAGTTTTTAGTCAACGAAGGAATGATATTGTGTGGTAATACTCTGAAGCTTTTAGTAGTTTTTACCGGCCTATCTTTTGTTTTCTATATCCATATTCAAATAATAAAATTAATAAAGTGGTAGGTATGATATTATAAATTTATTTTTTATTTAATCTTAAATTAAAACTATTTTTTTTTTAAATAATTATTACTCAATATAAAATAATAACTGCCACCATGGTCTAGCGGTTAAGTCCGTGGGTAGACTCGGAGGTACCGGGTTCGACTCCTATTCGGGACACGATAATATTTATTAATTTTAATAAGTAAATTTAACTAATATTTAATTTATTTGTGATATTCTCGAGTTTGGTACGCTAGAGACATCGACGAGCTTGCCACTAGTCATTGATGATGCTGATAATATACTGAATATAGTTATTAATATTATTGTTACCAGAAGGAACATTTTAAAAAGTTGAAATTTAACGGCATGGCCTGTTTTAGTATGTTGTTGTGCAAACCAAACTATACCTATATAAATGACAAAAGTAATCCACAGAAGCTTGAAGATACTCATAACACTTAAATAATGGTGTAATAATAGCCGTAAATAATTGTAACTCAAACCTACTTGGCTATTATATTGCCAAAAAAAAAACACAACGCCTTCGCCAAACAGTATTCATTGTTTGAAAAACAAACACGCATAAAATGCGATTATTTTATAATCTGAATGTTCAGGTAGACATTTCTTTCAAATGACCAAATAAATTGTTCGTATTTCACCCTGCTTTTTCGCCCGGTGACACAGTTCTCCTTATTTGTCAGAAACGCATGTTAAATAAGCAAGCTTTCATTTAGCCAACTTTACTATATGCCTATCATGACAAGTGGCAATCTCATCAATGTCTCTAACGTACCAAGCTTGAAAAAAATCACAATAAAATAAATAAATAATTGTGCTCCGATATTTTTTTGTGAAATTTCTTAAGTTTGGTACACTCTCGGTCTCTACGTCGACGAGCTTGCCACTTGTCATGATGGGTCTATATCGTGGTGTCTAGGGTGGTCAAGGAATTCGTTCGTAATGTTCCCCGACCAGAAATCATCTGGACCACAGACAGTTTTATAACCCCTTTTAAAACAAAAGAAGATATTACACTGTAGATCAAAACTGTTTCTCACAAAAATCACGTTTTTGAAATAAGCTTAATTAGCTATTTCTGATTCGAACATCTGTAAGACAAGAATACTCTAGTAACTAACTTAAGCCAATAATAACTGTTTTTCTTGAATTGTAAAGAACATTTTTTACAACTGTTTTAATTTAGGTGTGTGATATATTTATTGCTTTACTTAGGTGCCTGCCTACTATGTCATAAAATATAGTATTTAAAAACAAATGTTATGTTAGTTTATTGCTAACTAGAAAATAAATATTATTTTACAAAATAAGTTACCTCACAATTGAAATAAAAAAAGTACTACGATTTGTAAAAAACGTGAATAGCAAAAAATATCGGGTGAAAAAACTTTTGTAAATATGTAATTTTTAAATGACTAAATTCTTTCTCGGCATACCTCTTGTCACGTCATACCAGCAGGGGGTGGGCATATTTTGACAACAATAGCCCATTTTTGTGTACCTAAATGATAGGTCAAAAAAGTGACCTATATGCAAGACACAGATCATTGAGTGTGGATTTATTTTTGGCATAGTTAATTATTATGTTAGCTAACTTTAGAATTATTATATTGTTATAATAATTCGAACCCTTATTCCAATACTGCCAGTATATTCATAATTTTGCTTATTTCTCAAATTGTGTTTTCGTTAATCATATACTTGTGTAAATTTTCGAAGCTCAAAGGTATTGTTGTTGTTACTTTTGCAATTCAAATGTAAATAATTCAGAATTTCACTTATTCTTTTAACTACTAAGTAACGATTGGTATCACTTGAAGGAATAACCTTGTTTAAATCATTACACAAGTCGGTACTTTGAATTAGATTGAGCCAGTAATATGTATCCACACGTTTCGGGATTAGGTTCGAATTGCCGTTATACACAGTCAAGCCGACATAGTGTTAGAGACTGATATGTCAGTCATGAATGTTTATTCTAGTTGCTAGTGGACTTCGCGCGCATCAGGTGGTTGCGAGATCACATCTCGTACTATTTTTTTATTTTTTTTATACTGGACACGACATGTGACATCGCCCCCACCTGATGGTAAGCAGTACGCGAGGTCCAAGAATGGGAGCAACTGACGCCGGTCACCACGACCGACATCAGTCTCTACCACTATGCCGGCCTAACCAGATGCTTTTTCACACTTCGCTTGAAGGACTCCAGGTTATAAGAGTGGGGAAACACACTGTCTGGGAGAGCATTCCACATCTTCAGCGTGCGACAGATGTAAGAGTCTCCAAATTTATGAGTACGCGTAGGGATAGTGGGTAAGGTATGTGGATGCATATTTTGGCCTGTGCGTGTGGTTCGGTTGCGGAATAGAGAAGAAGGGATAAGGTTATGGAGCTCCTCAGAACACTCGCCGTGGTATAGCTTGTAGAACACGTTCAGAGAAGCAACGTCACGGCGAAGCTGCAGTGATTCGAGAGTTTTAGAGACTGTGGTGTCGTCCACTATCCGAATTGGATACTAATCTGCAGGACATTGAGAGCATCTGTAAGATACTTAGCGGAGCCATCCCAGAGGTGAGAACAGTATTCCACGCATGACCTTATCTGTGCTTTATACAGCATAAGTCTTAGAGCAGGCGGGAAAAACCGCTTCACCTTGTTCAGTATCCCAAGTTTTTTCGACGCTGTTTTGGTTTTGCTAGTATAAAAAAAAACAATTTTAATGGCATGTCGCATACAATTACTGGGAACTTATTAAATATGTTTGCTATAACAATGCCACAATTACGCCTGTATTGGGTGCTTTAACATTACATAAAAAAAAGGATATTATTTGACGGGTCCTGTAATGTAGAGTATATAGGTCAAAGTTTTTTTTTAAAACACAAAATGATAAACGTCGAATTAGTCCGTTTTGTGGACAGTCTATTTGTGTATTTTGTGGTGGATGGTGGTGATTCAGTGTCTAAGAATTTTGTGTTTTGAACTCTTGAACTTTTGAGTTTAAGTAAGTGTTTATTTTTAAATATCTTACAATAGTGGTTTTATTGTAGACTAAGTATTTTATGTTTTTTTAAATATTATTATACGTTAACTTTAGGCCTCATTAGAGCCCCAAGAAGACAGCGCCCCAGACCTTACTGACTTCTCTCAAATATCCACCCCGAATAATAATATATATATTTTTGAAATATAAGTTATAAAGAGCGATGGTAGCTCGGTTGTAAGAACGCTTTTCTTAAAATCCTTAAAAGGTCGGTTTGAACCCCGGCATGTACCAATAAGAAATACACTTTTCTTAGGTATGTTTATCACAGATTTACAACCTCAGTTAGCACGGTAAGCAGCTGGTCCCGGTTTCACAAGTTATGGTTTTGATAATCTCGTATTGTCATTAAAAATTTACATCATCTCGCCAACCCGTTTGGCCAGCGTGGCGAGTGTAAGCGAAATTCTCAACAGTGGAGGTCTGATGATGATCTTTGTAATGAGGAGTTGTGATTTTCCCACTGCCAGCACCTCGTAGTATCGTTTAATAATATTTAATGAGTTGTTTTTTTTTGTTCTCTTCTCCCGATGGATGATGAATGGGATGATAGGAAAGGCAAAGGGTCTAGCCCATACAGCCAAGTCTGACGTAATATATCTTTCTTTTTTAATGAGGTCATCATCAAATTTCAAATGCTGAATAATTTAATGCTTTTCTTGGAGTCACTCGCGGCATTATACCTCAAACACGTCGGGTAAAATATATGGGAGTTCACAGCGCAGGAAACCCGGAAAAAATAAACTGCTACTTGTGCCCCCTATTCAAGATCAATTTATCGTTTTCCATAACTAATCACATTGTAGCACATTATCAAACAGAACAACACCACTTTTGACTAACAATATCCACAGTAAATTAATTTACAAAACAAAAACTTGCACTTGACATCTCCGCGCAAAATGGCGCGAAAGACTTTTTTTTACTCTTTGTTTTCGTAAAGATTTTATCGAAGTAAATCCAAAAAAATATGAGTTAACCAAAGATTTATATTAATAAAATACCCATTTTGAAGCTGTGAAGGTAGATATCATGGTTCTTAACAACCGGTGAGCCTTAGCCTAATCGATTACAAAGTTCATTAGGTACTTTAGTGTATCTCTAATTATATTTATTTATCTTAACGAGTCTGTTATGATATTTTTATTTTGAAATGAAAAGTAATAATATATTTAAAAGGGTGTCCAGGCGTTGACTGTCGATGGACAGACCTATACATGTAGGCTTAGTTCGGCTGCAAATGTTTGTTTTCCTGTACCCATAATGCATTATGATTTATGTACGTACATATGTTATTGTTTTCATATTTTGACAACTTTACTGAATACATGACAAGTGGCAAGCTCGTCGATGTCTCCAGCGTACCAAACTCGAGAAGTATCACAAATCAATTAAATATTAATTAAATGTATTTTTTTACATTCATAAATATTTTTGTGTCCCGACCAGGAATCGAACCCGGTACCTCACATTCTAAATCCACGGACTTAACCGCTAGACCTCGAAGGTGGTGATGTTTTTTTTACCTTATTACACAGCTATAGCTAGTTTATATATTATTATTGTGTTAAAAAAAGGAATAGCATTCAAATTTTGACGTAAACTTTTCTGTCTTCTTTAATTCCACAAATTGCTGTCATTTGCCCAATTATATAAATATAAATATTTCCAGACAGGTTACACAGCGCCATCTAGTTTCCGTGGTAAGCGTAGCTTGTGTTACGGAAACTAGATGGTTGATAAACTACATATTATATATATATATATATTTTTTTTAAATATATACATATTATACATATAAACACCCAGACCGAGACAAATTATACAATGTACAACTTGCCCCCGGTGGGAATCGAACCCACGACCTCCCGAGTTCACGGCAACGTTTGTTACCACTAGACCACGGAGGCGGTCACCCAAATTAACCCAAATTTCTGACCTTTTTTACAACAATTCTGAACATTCTGTTCAAAATACATACAGGGTGCGCCAGAGAAACTTAATTATTTGAAAAAACTCCCGAGCGGTGAGTTGGGTGGGTAGAGGGGTGAGGGGGGGCGCTATTAGAGGGGGAAGTCCCCAAGTTTGTTTCTTCCTCTAGTCAGTTGCCATCATGCTCTGGCCTAGAGAACGGCGGGCATACGCCGTCGAGAGCTTCTTTTCCAATCGAAATGATCGAGGATTTTTTTCTTCCAAGCCTCGAATAAATAAACACTAAGGATGTGTGGTTTCAGCAAGATGGAGCCACAGCACGAGGCTCAATGAATTTGTTGCGACAACATTTCCCCGACCGGCTTATCTCTCTCAGAGGCGATCTCATATGGCCGGCTCGCTCTCCAGATTTGGCTCCATGCGATTTCTTTTTATGGGGTTATTTGAAATCCCTGGTTTATATCGATCGGCCACGGACAATAGCTCACCTCAAAAACAACATTCGCGACGCCATTGCCAACATACCGATTGATATGCTGCAAAGAGTGGACACTAACTTCAGAAATCGACTTAATCAGTGTATGCGCAATGGGGGTCGCCATTTAACCGATGTCATTTTCAAGTCTGTATAAAAGAAAAATTGGGATATTGTATTCTAAAATAAAATAAAAATTAAAACAATAACTAAAGTACTTTTGTTTTTAATGATCTTTCAAATAAGTAAGTTTCTCTGGCGCACCCTGTACCTATCGCAATAAAATTTGTGTACTTACACTATACTCGTATATATACAGGGTGGATTTTTGAGTCAGGGCAGGTTATAACCTTAACTGTTATAGCTGTATTAATTTGAAAAATGATTTGTTTTTGACACGATGGAAAATTAATCAACAAATCATAACATACGCAAATACGCCTCGGTACACCTAATTTGTGCCGTTTGGGGTCGAGACGATGGGCCCATGGAGACACTTAGCAAAGCACCTGTCCAAGGAGTTCACGGCTGACGGAAAGGTCTGGAGACAGGACGGCTGGCATTCTGTCTCCAGACCTTTCCGTCAGCCAATATTGTCGCCCCAAATAAATGACTCAAAAAGCAAAATTGATTCTGCGCAAAAAACGAGCGGAAATCTTTTCAATTCCGACGAAATTAATTAAATATCCGAAATCGGTATATTGTTAAGCCTTTGCAATGAGATTTTACCAATTGACCGAGAACAAATTATGGAACTTTCTCGATTCGCAAACAAAGGGCTTGTATGGCTACTTGAACTCCAAAACTTGATTTCCAATCTTAGCTTTTATGCTCGTAACTATTAAGGTAAAGGCACCTATCATTGCCCCCTCAAAACACTCACTTTTAAATAAAATTAGAATACTAACATGTACCGCATACCGCATACCTTGACGGACCGCATACGTAATGACGAAATAAACAAAAGGGTAGGTATTGGTGTCGCTTTACAGGTGTGTTGTGTTGGAACCTCTTTTGTACTTTGATTTACGTTGTTTATTTTATTTTATGATACCTTTAGAGCTGGCTATCTGAGGCTATAAGTCAATATGGAACTGACTGACATCCTAGGACACAAGTTATCTTGGTTAGGAGTCAGGGACCATCTTAAAATTGCCTATCCTTGTGGTTTGCATTCAATCAAAAATGTATGTAAATTCAGGGAATATTTTATATATTGTTTACTCAACTTTGTATATAGGTACCAATAAGAAAGCTCAATAAACGTTATTATTATTATTATTATTATTATTATTATTATATTATTATTATTATTAAAGAAAGCATAGTGACAAAAATAAGGAAAGGCATGTTCCGATGGTTCGGACATGTTGAAAGGATGAGTGAAGAGAGATTGACGAACCAGATATATAATGCGAAAGTCGTGGGTAAAAGAGGCCCTGGCAGACCAAGACTTACCTTTCACGATCAAATAAATAAAACAATAGCTGAAGGTGCATTAAAAAGCCACCGAAGCAAACGGGCATGTATGAGAAAGTTGATGAATGTCGAAGAAGCGAAAGAGGTATGTCGTGATCGTGTCAAGTGGCGCTCAATTGTCTCTGCCTACCCCGCAAGGGATTTGGCGTGAAGATATGTATGTATATGTATATGTACCTACTAACACGTAAGGTTTTGCATGACGACGCCGATTACTGGTCGGGACACAATAACTTATTTGTGTTATATCTTGAGTTTGGTATGCTAAAGACATGTAAAAACTTGTCATATACATACAGACCTATTTTTATGCCAGATCCCTCGCGGGGTAGGCAGAGACAATTGAGCGCCTTGACACGATCACGACATACCTATTTCGCTTCGTCGACATTCATCAACCTCTTCATAAATTATCTTTTGTTACGAAAGGTTTTTTAATGCACCTTCAGCCAGTGTTTTATTTATTTGATCGTGGTATGAAGGTCTCGGTCTGCCAGGGCCTCTTTCGCATTCTATAACAGGTATGGTTCGTCAATCTTCCTACGCTCATTCTTTCAACATGCCCGAACCATCATAGCATGCCTTTCCTTATTTTTGTCCCTATGCTTTCTTTTATACCTAACATTCCGTATTTCGACGTAAAGTGACGCCGTATATCCGACGCAATGACCTCATTTCTACTGCATGAACCCTACTCATGCGTATTCTGACATATCCACGTCTCGCTTCCATACATCATTCTAAATGGGATTCCACTTCCGTAAAATAGAGCGTCATTTCTGACCACCCCAAGGGATACGGTCGTGATGATACTTTACTTTTCTTTAACTTGTTAATAATATCAATATAATTAAATATACCAAATCTAACAAAAATATACTCAATATTTATAAATAAATAACTTAACCACACCCGATCCATCTCGCCACCGGCCGCCAAGCAGGCTCTATCGCTTCTCAAAAGAAAATTAAATAGATAAAAAAAAAACAACATGAGGGTAGTCGGTGGAGTTTGATACCCAAAAAAGTTTGCGGTCGCTGGGTACGGTGGCTCCGTCCCCGTCGGAGGCCGCGCACATTGCGGCACCTGCGTCCCCCCATTACGCGTCAATCGCCCGGCTACTAGCTGTTAGTAGCCGGCGCTTGACCCCCCTGAGCCCGGCAGACAGGCAGGGGGGGCTACCCGAACCATGAGCACAGACAACCCCAATGAAACCCCAGGCGCCGAGCCCGATGAAACTAGCGCAGGGCCCAGGATTACCCCGCTGAGCGCCACGAAGTCGGACTCATCACCAACACCTAGCGCGAATCCATCGCCTCGCCGCCCGCTCCCACTCGGCCGAGGAACTGCTGCCGCGACGATTGGACAGTGGCAAAATCGCCATACGACTTACGACAGGGCTGCAAGGTCTCCGGTCAACATTTATATGTTTTTGTGGTGTTAATGCAGACGAACTAGGGCACCATGCTTTATACAGCCAAAAAAGTTCCGGTAGGATTAGAAGACACCATGCTATTAATGACATCATCTCAAGGGCACTTATAACTACTACTTCATCCTATTTGCCGTCGATACTATGGATCCGTTTTCCGAGTCTGGCGTTCTCTTGTGAGCTTGGGGAAAAACTGCGCTTGGCGACAAGTGACCCTTAGAGTAGAAAATATTTTGTTCAAAGGATCAGCCTCGCTCGGCGTTGCCTATCGGACGTTTATAATTTAGATATTAAGTTTATTTATGAAATGAAATGAAATTATTTATTTGCATAGAACATGGTAATAGTAAATATTAAATAGTATGTTAGTTCTGCACATTATAATTTGTATTTAATCTTGTAAAATGTAATATATTTTTTTATTAAAACTCCTAAACCGTAAAAAAAAACATAGGTATTCGAAAGTGAACGTTTGCAGGGGTCAAAAAAGGCGCCATTACCTGATATTACCGTAAAGTGAATTTGGTGCGTAGTATTGAAAAACACACTTTCCCTCTTAAAGCATTTTCTATACACCCGATAGGCATTGTCGTTTTATAATTTGTTTGGGTTAGTTCTGCTTGGACCAGTAAATGTCCAACACCGTGCGAGATAAAAGATTGAGCGGCCGTAATAAACAATTAATTCATAATTTTGCAGGACCAAGCCTCTAACGTCAGTTGACACCAATGTATTTATTTTATTTATTTATTAAGGAAAATTATTAACATTAACTACACATTTTTTACTAGTAACGTCAGAATAATACAGATTTTGAACGAATAAACTAATAACTGTACAATAACAAAGCTATTATAGTTCAAAGAATCTTAAGTTAAACGCATTTCTCACCACTATCACCTTGTCATGAAAGATATAAAGTTCAGTTTTATATATTTGGTTTTGACATAAATATAAAGTATTACCACGACCGTATACTTTTCGGGGTTGTCAAAACAACGCTTTTAAAGAAGCGGATTGACATTTAGCCAACTTTACTATAGGCCAATCATGACAAGTCGTCGCTTAGCAAACAATACCGCGCAAGTCAATTTGATTCACTTTACTTTGATTCACTGAAATACCATTTTTTTTTATTAATAGGAGATTTCGTGATCTAATTAGTGATAGGAGATGTATTTATTATTTATGTGTTATATAAAAAAATGTCTTGTATTATATACAACACCTATTAGTAATTAGATCATAAGGATTCTTAAATTCAATTATAAGCTAAGCGACGAAGTGGCAAACTCGTCGATGTCTCTAGCATACCAAACTCGAGACATAACAATAAATTTATTATAATATTGCATCCCGACCAGGAATCTAGCCTAGTACCTCCGCGTCCAAATCCACGGATTTAACTATTAGACCACGGAGGCAGGTTTGACATGGAAGTACTTTTTTTAACCGACGACTGATGTGACGGAAAACAGATTCTAGAGTGGACATCACGTGACACGAATCAGAGAGGGACGACACCCCGCCAGATAGAAGGGTGACCCAAAAAAGTTTGGCTGGCGAAGGTTGCATGAGGGTTGCAAATGGCCGTGTGCAGGAGAAGGCCTACGTCCAGAAGTGGAGGACACAGGCTGATAATGACGATGATAATGATATTTATTTCATAGAAAATTATCGATCTTACGTTGAACCTGAGTTGACAGGAAACACTGATAGCCGCCAAACAACCATGCGTGTGCGCCACGCAAGCCTACATCGCAACTTCCGTACTACATTATAACACAATATAATCAATTCGCACAAATCATGCGAATTGAACTTGTATAAAACGAAGCTAACCCATTAATTTGGAGACACACAGGCCACACTTTATACTCAAAAGTTAACCAAATCATTCGAATTAAACTTTGTATTTAATCTTTATTGTGGTAGGTAGTTCTTTGATTGTGGAACTCTTCTTTGTTTATGTACTGATCACCATGGTGAGAATGTATTTCAAGCTGTTTGTGCTCTTTCACGAAAAAACTATTGAACAGATTTTGTTGAAACTTTAAAGTAATATAGCCTATATATTAAAATATCGAATAGGCTATATATAATAGACGAATCCATCTTACATCAACATATGACCCCGCGGCCATATATCAGTCAGTCTATATGAGTCTCCATTACGCCTAAAGTATTGAACCAGTTTGGATTCAATTTGGTAGAGATGTTACTTCGAATCCCGGAATCGTTATAGGGTATATGACATGTGACCCTACGACCTAATATATAAGGGTTTTTTTTTCTCAGGAATCATTATATTACACGGGTTAAAAGGCTAGTTGTCTATAAATATTTTCAAATTTTTAAATAATAATTACAAACTACTAAATAAAATTAAATAACTATAAACTAAACCTAATAAAAAAACTAACTAAAAATAAAAAATGTGCTTAAGTGACGTCTCATCAGTCCTATCTATAATAATAAGTTACATAAAAAAACTCCAGAAATTGGTTCTGAAATTTTAAGTCCTATATTTAGCTGTAGAAACAGTTGGGTCGTCCAGTCACGGAAGCCTGTTATCCCTGACAGGATCTCACCGACCGGCAATTCATCCTGGGCAAGCAAAAACCACGATGACGACGTTCGGCTACTTGAGCTCTCCTCCAGGATCACTGCTCTATAAAGTGGTCTCTCGTTGGGGGGGCGCCGTGCGCAAGACGGAGCGATATTCTAAAGATGCTTGGAGACTCCGTTGTCAGCCCGATAGTACATAAGACTAGTCAGGCCGACGACAAACCTCAATAGTAGGCATCTTCAGGTTGCGAGCGATGGATTATGCACAAACAACAGCGCTCCGAAGACCACTCTGAGAGATAAGTTCTGCTGACTTTGGATCTTGTCCCTGTTGGTTTTGGCCGGAAGGTAAGGGCTGTATAGGTTTTGTGTTCCAAAGTCTCTAATAAAATAATATGTACGGAACCAGCGGAACTAGTGGAAAATGGCCGACATCTCGATCCTGTAGATACATGCAGGCGCGCCATCTCGTGTGGAACGGTGTGAATTAAAAATGGTGGCGAACAAAGAACCGTGTGCAGCCACCCGACAACTTCACTCGATTATTGAATGGAAACAGCTGCTTAGATTTAAAAATAATTTAAAAAATACCTAATACGTTCACAATTCGCGCTTTTAATGAAACGAAACTTTTTTTATTTTGGTTTTAATCGAACCATATACAGCGTGACTTTGTATAGAGCATACAAAGTTTAGACTAAAATATTATTCTATTGATAGAAACTAACTTTTCCTAAAAAACCATAAATCGGAAATGACATTTTTTTTTCGCTTCCCCATACAAATTAGTTATTTTATATTTTTTTAAATTTAATTTGCTATTTAGATTTAGTTCATTTTTCTAGGTTAATTAATAATATTGTAATTATTTTATATTGTTTGTATATTACTTCGAATAAATATTTTATAATTAACTAATTAAACTGCATCATTTTTTCTTAACTCTTTATTATAGGCGGCAATCGGACCCTAAGATTTTGACAATAAACTTGAAGTTTGACATCACGTCCCAAAATGTGACACTTATAAACGACACACAGCTAGTGTAATAACTAATACAAGATGGTCCCGTATATGATAAAAAAAAGCCCTTGTCATATTTCGCTTGTATAGGCAACCCAACATCGTTGCTTTAGTTAGCGTATTTTAGTATCAACACGACCGTTTCCCTTTCGGGGTGGTCAGGAACCACGCTTATAAATAAGCGAATTCACATTTAGCCAACTTTACTATAGGCCAATCATGACACGTAGCAAGCTCGTTGATGTCTCTAGCGTACCAAACTCGAGAATATCACAAATAAATTAAATAATTATTAAGTGTATTTCCATAAATAAATATTTTTGTGTCCTGACCAGAAATCGAACCCGTAACCTCCGAGTCTAAATCCACGGCCTTAACCGCTAGACCACGGAGGCAGTTAGCGTATTTTATTGTATAAATAGTAATTTTTATATAAAAAAAACTTTCTTCGTTCCACGATAGATCTTTACGCTCCTCTCATAACTCTCTTCTTTCTATCCCTTCGCATAATTCTAGTTTCATTTCAAACTCGTTTGTCGTTGTCGCCACTAATTTGTGGAACAATTTGCCTCTTAGCATCAGGCAGGTAACCACCAGATCGCAATTTAAAAAAATGGTCTATTAGCATTTCCTATCGCAATAAAGCTAGTATATTATTATGTATGTATGTAGGTTTATACGTGAATATAAGTATGTATTAGTACGTAGTATATTATATATTTATACATCTATTTAGTTATTAAATATATTTTTTTATTATCCTTTATTTTTGCACCTACTTTTCAGTAAAGTGTTTAAAGTTATCCCAATGGTTGGCTATGATAAAATGTCTTGCGGCATTAAAGCCCGCCTTTGTCTTTGTGCAATAAAGTATTAAATAAATAAATAAATTTCATTCGAATAACAGATCGCTGAAGGTCGCATCTTTCGTATCGTAGACTATACAGATTTTAACACATTTTATACATGTTATGTAATTATTTACAATAAACTTAAAACCCACGCTACCACTTTCTTTCTCACTTTGTTTGTTTTAGAGATTTTAACTACTCGATTACTAGAATTTATGACATAATACAATGATACGCAAATACCTATTTACTTACGTAAATAGGTATTTTGATTTGGTACAATGACCAGTTTCTAAAAGAACTATTATTACGACTATTATAAGTCAAAAACGTTATATTCTTCATAGTCCGTAATTTTATTCATTTCTGCCTCCGTGGTCTAGCGGTTAAGTCAGTGGATTTAGACTCGGAGATAACGGGTTCGATTCCTGGTCGGGACACAAAAATATTTATTAATGTAAATGAATAAATTTAATTAAAATTTAATTTATTTGTGATACTTCTAGAGTTTGGTACGCTGGAGACATCGACGAGCTTGCCATTTGTCATGATTGGCCTATAGTAATGTTGGCTAAATGTGAATCTGCTAATTTGTAAGCGTGGTTTTTGACCACCCCGAAAGGGAAACGGTCGTGATTATACTTTACATTTCTCAAAAGTGAACTCAGACCTAAACAATATTTGAAAATGTTACTTTGTGTTATGTTAATCGCGTAAAAAAAAAAAACCCTGTTAAAATTATAAAATTAACTAGCCCGTGAAGACTACATTAGTAATACTCTCATTCGACTACAATAGATAATTACAGCCGGTATAATTTTCCCCAAAAGATAAGGTAAAAGTTAACCTGTGTTAGGTAACTGCAAGTAATTGTATTAAACTGCCTCCGTGGTCTAGCGGTTAAATCCGTGGATTAAGACTCTTAGGTACCGGGTTCGATTCCTGGTCGGGACACAAAAATATTTATTAATGTAAATAAATGATATTTCTCGAGTTTGGTACGCTGAAGACTTCGAAGAGCTTGCCACTTGTCATGATTGGCCTATAGTAAAGTTGGCGAAATGTGAATCCGCTTATTTATAAACGTGGTTTCTGACCACCCCGAAAGGGAAACGGTCGTGATGATACTTTTACCTACCATTTAGGTGTCACGCATTCACCAAAAATATAAACTTAATAAAAACTGCAAAACCATTACAAGATAATACAATATTATTAAATTTTAAACAATAGGTACCTAAAACCATAAATGGGTTCACAATTTATACATAAAAATATACTTAGACTTTAAAAGCCTTAAAAATATTGGATTGTGCGAGTGAGAGGTGACGAGTTGGGACACGTTATAATTTAAATATTTAGAATGATTCTACTCCTGTTAGTGGAAGACTAAGCAGCGAAGTGGTCCAAGGAGTAAGTTGTTGGCAGAAGACTAACAACTTATATTATATATAAATAGTAATAAGATAATGTTTTTATTCGAAGTAAGATACACAAATACAAACAATAAATATAAATTAAAAGCTACCTAAATAAAAAAAATAAAAATAAACTAAACAAAACCTTAAATTAAATAAACTAAAATATAAACATAATTAATATAAAAACTAAATACTTACAAATATCTTGATTATAATCTATATTATGTCATCGAATCCAGGAGAAGATGAACCCAATGTTCCGAGGACGCCGGCGACGTTACCTCGTTGGATGGCAACACTGATCCTCTGAATAAGATATTCCCTACTCAAAGGATCACCTGTTGACGCTCGGATGGCAACGCTTATGTCGCGTATTAACGATTTAGCGTCCTCAGACCAAGGGCCCATCGTCTCTACGGCAAACGGCACAAAATGCTAATGATAAAATATAAACATGACTAGAACATTTTCATTTTCATTCTCGAACAATATTAGAAGCAATAAAAAGCCTACAAACGGAAGAAACAAACCAAAATTTGATGTACTTTTTTACGATGAAATTAAAATTTAAGAGATCTTTTCCAGCGACCGTTTATCTGTCATGTACTAAGGAGGCTTAAGACGGTTATACATCTATTTATTTATTAATATAGTACACACAAAATCAAATCAAAATCAAAATAATTTATTTGCTAGAAAACATGGTTACATTGCAAGATCTTATAGCTAAAAAAATTTCGCTTCACATGTTTCACCTCAATGGCATGCAAATATTGGGCAATCACAATATGAGGAAAATCAAATTGTAAAATTAAAAGGTACATTGAAGCTACGCTCGGACTATATACACTTTAGCATTAGTTATTGCTTAGATATTCTTTAATTGTATAAAAAAAAATATTAAATAATTGTATTAAGTAATCCTTTTTGAAACGGTTAATCGGTAATACCTTGATATTTTCTGGTAAGTTATTAAAAAGTTTAATTAACATTGCATGACTGTTTCTAGAACACATTGTTGTTTTGCAAAAAGGTCATACCAAACGATTTGGATATCTTGTACTAAAAGTTGATGATTTTTTGTAAACAAGTTTAGCTTTACAAATTTGCAACATTCGAATATATATATACCTACTAGAGTCAAAATGTTGAGTTTCGTAAACAGGGGTCTGCATGACTCAATGGAACTTAGCCCTGATGCATCTTTTTTGGACTGGGAATACACGATCTATGTCAACAGAATTCCATACCTTAATATAGAGGCAACGTACGCATGATATGCAATTAAAGCAGTTTTTTGATCAGATATTCTGGAAAGCCACAGCAGTACATATATTATCACACACTTAACATAGTATCCATTCCATCCATTGAGCGCCTTGTAGTTCAGGGAAAAGTCGATGGCAAGAGGATGCGATGGACTGACCAGGATCAGCAATAGATCACCCCCTACATGAGTGCTCCAGGAAGGCTGCAGTTCGAGACGAGTGGCGACGGCTTGTTAAGCGTGCCACTGGCACTCAAGTGACGACCACGACCACTCTGCCAAGAGTGTAGCGACTAAGAAGAAGAAGATGAACATAGTATAATTATAACTTATCTAATATATGTATCAAGTAGGTGTCACAGCATTCACTAATATAAAAAGAAGAAGAAATTTGAAACTTATTACTTTTAAAATAAAAAAATAAATTTAACAAAAACTAACTAATTTACAGAATATAACATAAAAAAGAATGGAAATAATCATTATCATCATCATCAGCCTGTCTCTCCACTGCTGGATATAGGCCTCCCCCAAGGCTCGCCACTTCTCACGATCTTCTGCCACCCTCATCCAACCCCACCAGCGATCTTCCTCAGGTCATCCGTCCATCTAGCGGGGGTTGACCCACTCTGCGTCTTCCCGTACGTGGTCTCCACTCTAGAACTCGTCTACTTCATCGTATCGGTTCTACGACAGACATGTCCAGCCCATTGCCACTTCAGCTTACTAATTTTGAAGGTTATATCGGTAACTTTGGTTCTCCGACGGATTTCCTCGTTTCGGACTTTATCCATCAGAGAAATACCGAGCATAGCTCTCTCCATAGCGCGCTGAGCGACCTTAAATTTGTAGACGAGACCTACTGTCAGTGTCCACGTTTCTGCTCCGTACGACAGCACTGGAAGAACGCACTGGTTGAAAACTCTCGTCTTCAAACACTGGGGTATGTTTGAAGACTGAAGAATGTAAATAATATATCATTATAAATTATATAAATATGTATTGCATAGTTACCTAAATGGTGGTCTAGCGGTTACCACTATCCTCTAGTCTTTTGCTATCTACTTAATTAGGCTCAATATGAGTGGCGATATTTTTATGAAACTTCTCTGCACCGAAACTTGACATTTTATTAATGAATAAATAAAATGAAAGATACGTAGTTCTTTATTTTTATTCTAGATTATAATGTTAAAAACTTCGCTCTTTAATGAATTACACGCAGTATACTGTCTTTATATATACATTTTTAAAAAAGCATTAAAAATTACCTTTAGAAAGCTATAAATGCGAAAAAATATTTTCAGTGCATGTTTTTTTTGTATTGACTCGTGTGTGGGTTTTATTAGTGTATAGTGGCCTTAAGAAACGCTTAATGGTTACAATCCCACCATGAAATCCCTTTACGGTCCCGAAGGAGTACCTCTTTACGATTGTCTCCCCACATTTGTCTTCGTTTCACGATAAATCCCTCCGTTCCTCTCATAATTCTCTTCTGTCTATTCCCTCTCATAGTTCTAGTTTCGTTTCGAACTCATTTGTAGTTGTTGCCACGAACCTGTGGAACAATTTGCCTCTTAGCATAAGGCAAGTAACCACCAGATCTCTATTTAAAAAAATGGTCTATTCACACTTTCTATCACAAAAAAAGTAAGTATTATCTATGTATGTGTATGTAGTTACTATAACTTATTTATTAGAATTTAGTATATTGTTGTCATTGATATATAATATGTAGTGTATGTAATAATATGTATGGGTATATGTAGTATATGTATTTATATATATATGTATTAGTATTACTATATTTATTAGTATATAGTTAAACCGTAGAATTTAATACAATTTTGCACCTACCTTTCAATATAATACTCAAGTTGTCCCAATGGTTGGCTAGGATAGAATGTCTAGCGGCATTATAAGCCCGCCTTTGTCTTTGTGCAATAAAGATTTAAATAAATAAATAAATAAATAATATTTTATTTGACGTTACTAACATCGAGTTGAAGTTACTTGGTTCGACTTGCGGCAACGTTATTTGACAACAGTATCTATCCAAGTACGAGTAGTTTATGAACAAGACTAACCAAGTTACAATCATCATCATCATCATCAGCCTGTGTCTCTACACTGCTGGATATAGGCCTCCCCCAAGGCTCGTCATTTTACACGATCTTCTGCCACCAGCGACCTTCCTCAGGTCATCTGTCCATCTGGCGGGGGGTCGTCCCACACTGCGTCTTCCCGTACGTGGTCTCCACTGCAGGACCCGTTTACTCCATTGTTCATCGCTTCTGCGACAGACGTGTCCAGCCCATTGCCACTTCAACTTGCTAATTTTGAAAGCTATATCGCTATAGTTACAATCAAACCATCAATATATGAGTAGCTTATAATTTCGTCGTGCTGAAAAAAAGTGTCACTATTTTTATCCATCCATCGACGGCGGGATATCCATAGGACGCTGGTTAAATCCTTTCAGACTGCTTATTTTAATGATATATCTATAACTGCATCCGTGGTCTAGCGGTTAAGTCCGTGGATTAAGACTCTTAGGTACTGGGTTTGATTCCTGGTCGGGACACAAAAATATTTATTAATGTAAATAAATACATTTAATTAATACCTATTTAATTTATTAATTATATTTCTCGAGTTTAGTACGCTGGAGACATCGAAGAGATTGCCACTTGTCATGATTGGCGATAGTAAAGCTGGCGAAATGTGAATCCGCCTATTCATATACGTGGTTTCTGACCACCCCGAAAGGGAAACGGTCGTGATGATACTTTTACCTACCATTTAGGTGTCACGCATTCACCAAAAATATAAACTTAATAAAAACTGCAAAACCATTACAAGAAAATACAATATTATTAAATTTTAAACAATAGGTACCTAAAACCATAAATGGGTTCACAATTTATACATAAAAATATACTTAGACTTTAAAAGCCTTAAAAATATTGGATTGTGCGAGTGAGAGGGATGCAATAACGTTAAACCCTCTTAAGTAATTGAATACGTTAACTATATAAGTCAAAGTCAAAGTCAAAATATCTTTATTCACGTAAACCTATCACAGGTATTTGTGACACGTCATAATTTAAATTATTTTGAATGATTCTACTCCTGTTAGTGGAAGACTAAGCAGCGAAGTAGTCCAAGGAGTATGTTGTTGGCAGAAGACTAACAACTTATATTATATATAAATAGTAATAAGATAATGTTTTAAAGCTACCTAAATAAAAAAAATAAAAATAAACTAAACAAAACCTTAAATTAAATAAACAAAAATATATACATAATAAATATAAAAAATAAATACTTACAAATATCTTGATTATACTCTATATTATGTCATCGAATCCAGGAGAAGATGAACCCAATGTTCCGAGTACTCCCGCGACGTTACCTCGTTGGATGGCAACACTGATCCTCTGAATAAGATATTCCCTACTCAAAGGATCACCTGTTGACGCTCGGATGGCAACGCTTATGTCGCGTATTAACGATTTTTATACTAGCACGACATGTGACCTTGCTCCCACCCGATGGTAAGTGGGGAGCGAGATCCATGAATGTTAGCAACTGTAATCAGACACTCATGACTGCCATCAGTCCCTAACACTATGCCGGCTTGACTGGACATGACGGCAATTCGAGCCTGATCCCGAAATGTGTGGATACACTTTACTGGGTTTATCGGCACGAACGGTGGATACTTCCCCGCCCCGGCAGACTGGACAAATTACCACCATCAGTCTTCCTACCACCTATTAAAAGTTTGCCACTTGTCATGATTGGCCTATAGTAAAGTTGGCTAAATGTAAATCCGCTTATTTATAAGCGTGGTTTCTGACCACCCCGAAACGGTCGTGATGATACTTTACTTTTTTTTTATATCTATAACTTTGGTTATATTAAACTAATACTCGTACAAGCGGTTCGTCGGTAACAGACGGGAGCAATCGAGCGTTTATCACGAAAGAGTGAACATTCACAGCTTCTAAATTTAAACAGCGCGAGCCTCAACGACCCTTTGGGTTGACTTCCCAACAGAGCGACACATATATAGATTTACAAACACTACAAAATATAGATTTATTTATTTAAAAGGTACACGCAGCAGTTTGTCTAATATACCAATACACTCTTAATCAATTTAATTTTACCAATTAGGTGTTGCAGCATTATAATCGAGAAAAAATGAAGTATATGTCGCGTAGGAGTTAAATAGGTGGTAGGCGGACTGATAGTGGTAACTTGCCCAGTCTGCCGGGGCGGGGAAGTATCCACCGTTCTTGCCGATAAACCCAGTAAAGTGCATCCACACGTTTCGGGATCAGGCTCGAATTGCCGTCATGCCCAGTCAAGCCGACATAGTGTTAGGGACTGATGTCAGTCATGAGTCTCTGATTCCAGTTGCTAACATTCATGGACCTCGCGCGCCACTTACCATCAGGTGGGCGCAAGGTCACATGTCGTGCTAGTATAAAAATATATATATATATATATATATATATATATATATAACCACCTTTTAGAACTGATAGTTGTAATTAGCCTATTATTACTACCTACTCGTACACCGGTGAAGGTCCAGTAACCCGGGACCCCACCTGTGCAGCTGACGCACAGATCAGTACAGCTTACAATATTACTATCAGATTATGGCAACTCACCCCAGCGGGACCTTTTAGAAGTAATTAATACGGCTAGCGATTTTCTTTCTGATGGCAGATTTAATTTAATAGATGGTACGCGGAAGTATCCACCGTTCGTGTCGATAAACCCAGTAGAGTGTATCCACACGTTTCGGGATCAAGCTCGAATTACCGTCATGCCCTGTCGAGCCGGCATAGTGTTAGGGACTAATAAATAAATAAATATTTCCAGACAGGTCACACAGCGCCATCTAGTTCCCGTGGTAAGCTACGAGGCTTGTGTTACGGAAACTAGATGGTTGATAAACTACATATTATACTTTTTTTTTGTATTATACATATAAACACTCAGACCGAGACAAATTATACAATGTACAACTTGCCCCCGGTGGGAATCGAACCCACGATCTCCCGAGTTTACGGCAACGTTTGTTACCACTAGACCACGGAGGCAGTCAAATGTCAGTCAAAAGTGTGTAATCCTAGTTGCTAACATTCATGGACCTCGCGCCACACTATCAGGTGGGCGCTAGGTCACATCTCATGGTAGTATATAAAAAAACACTTTTATTTTTTGACACACATGTTAAAGGTAAAAGTAACAACGAAATATAATATCTGAACATGCTATTCGCTTGCTACCAACAATTGCACAGATTTAAATATAAAGAAATAATAAAATTAATGCGGTTTGTCAAAAGAATCAAGTTATCTTGTGCAGAGTATAAAAGTCGTTAGATTTCTGTCGATAGTGTCTTGTTCATTCGCCATAACAATATCAACAGATATTCTTACGGTGTCGCTTACTTTTGAAGTCTACCTTATACACACCGAACATACATACATACATATCTTCACGCCAGATCCCTTGCGGGGTAGGCAGAGACAATTGAGCGCCATTTGACACGACGAAAAAGGACTCCGTTTGAATGCGAGAAAAACCAAGGTACTAGTGTTTGAAAGAAGAAGGATGACAACCGTGACGATAAAGATTGATGATGAAACTCTAGAACAAGTAAATGAAATTATATATCTGGGCAGTGTTTTCACTGCGGATGGGAAGTACGATAGGGACGTTGAAAGAAGAGTGAACGCGGGAAATAGTGTTAACGGTGCCCTGGGGTCACTGATCGGCAGTCGAAATGTCAGTGACAAAGCTCGGCTCGCCATACACAATGCCATGTTGGTACCAACACTGATGTATGGAAGCGAAACGTGGATATGTCAGAATACGCATGAGAGTAGGGTTAATGCAGTAGAAATGCGGTCGTTGCGGCGGATATGTGGCGTCACTTTGGCGGACCGCATACGTAACGTCGAAATACGGAAAAGGGTTGGTATGAAGGAAAGCATAGGGACAAAAATAAGGAAAAGCATGCTACGATGGTTCGGGCATGTTGAAAGGATGAGCGATGAAAGATTGACGAACCAGATATATAATGCGAAAGTTGTGGGTAAAAGAGGCCCTGGCAGACCGAGACTCACATATCACGATCAAATAAATAAAACACTGACACCGAACTTGTACCAAAATTGTTTACTATTTCGCTATTGTCATGGAAGGACTTTAACGTTTGATATGACACTGACAATAGGCTTTGTTTGACAACTGACAATATTGTTTGCTCTTACCTTTACCTATAGGCTTGTTCCACCGCCTGATGATAAGCGAAGTGATATAAACCACTAACTGTTGGATCTGGCGTTGCTCATGTATATGTCGTCAACGATATAGACATTCAGGTGGTCGGTAGGTAGGTAGAACCTGGTTTCAAAATGAATTATGCCATTCATCCATTTTGGAATTTTAGTGTACTACTTGTGCTGAAAAAAACTAATACCCAAAAATATTGACAAAAGGGTTCGATTCCTATAGTTTCCTTAAGTTTGACGTTTTACATATTGGCTAAATTTTAACTCCTTAAATGAACTTAACTGCCTCCGTGGTCTAGCGGTTACGTCCGTGGATTTAGACTCAAAAATATTTATAAAATGTAAAAAAATACATTTAATTTATTTGCGATATTTCTCAAATTTGGTACGCTGGAGACATCGACGAGCTTGCCACTTGTCATGATTGGCCTATAATAAAGTTGGCTAAATGTGAATCCGCTTATTTATAAGCGTGGTTTCTGACTACCCCGAAAGGGAAACGGTCGTGATAATACTTACTTAAAAGAACGTGGTTTCTGACCATCCAGCTAGGGATAACTGTATGTCGTGATGATACTATAGTTTTTTAATCGTTCTCTTGATAAATTATGAGCTTTATCATAATTCTTACGTCTGATTTTATTTTAATGTGTATAATATTCTCGTTTTCACACCCAAACGTAAGGTTTGTGGGCATGAATCACACTAGTTAAAGGTTTATAGAGAGAACCAAACATTTCTGCCATTTACCCAATAATCATTCGACATAATTAAATACGTGGGCAGAGATTTATGTCCCACAATCACTTTAGGCTGAGAGATAACGCACAAAACATTTGTAAAAAATTTAACGTTTTTATTTTCAATATTTATATACAAGTTAACTGCAGTAGTTTAAATATGCACCGACATACCGTAATTACCATCCCTACACATAACGTGTAAATTTGAGGACTCAACCATATGTCGCACGATAAAAATGTGGAATGCCCTGGAACTCTTTATGTTTCCACTTTCCTATAATCTGGAGTCCTTCAAGCGAAGTGCGAAAAAGTATCTAGTCTAGTCGGCATGATGATCGGAACCGATGTCAGTTACAACTGCCTGATTCTAGTTCCCAACATTCATAGATTTTGCGCGCCACTTGTCATCAGGTCGGCATATATATATATATATATATATATAATAGGTAATGCTATATTTTTATACATGGGGCAGACTTAATGCCGCTAGACATTTTCTGACGGACGACCTTAGAGTTATTAAGGAGCACTTTTATTTCTTTATTTAAGACATTATTGCATGAAGTACAAAAGGCGGACTTGATGCCCGTAGACATGTTTTGACAGCCAAAGTTCGGTGACTAATTTGAATTATTATAGGTGCAATAAAATAAATATTTAAAAGTTAGAAAAAAAATATAACAGCTTTATCATACACTTACATACTGTTATATATACTACAATATCAATATTTATAATACGTATTATCTTCCATGGGTATTAAATTAAATGCATTTAATAAGAATCAAAATCACTATAATTTATAATAAACATTCACAATGTTAATTATTAAATATAAATTACAAAATATGGCAGCGTTTACACAAACGTCTATATCGAGCACGGTCCCCGAATAGTTCCCACTTTTACCGACATGCTCTAGCGCCACTTACAACCAGGGAGTTGCTTGCATACAAAAATGATACGTTATGGTTGAAACATTGTATAATAATGAATATTATAGCGTATTATTAAATGACGATTAACAATCTAGACATAGGTAGTATTGTGTATTATTGCAGTATGCTAACATACTATATACTCGTATATACATTTACTAACATTGTGAGAAGCTTTTCAGGTAATGTAGATATACGCTTTTTTATACAAAGATCTGGAGTTGCTTGTCCTATGTTTACAGGGAGATCATTTCATAAATTTGTAGCGACAACGACAAAAGAATTTGAAACAAATCCGGAATGATGAAAGGGGACTGGAAGAAATTGAGTTTATATGAAAAGTTAATTTATAAGTAACCATTAATAACTTGATTGTACCTGGGCTTCATTAAATTGCGTAATTTTCTCTGACAGATAATAACATTTTACTTTAAAAATCCCTTTTCAAAAAGATTTTTTTGTGATGATTGGTAGTTGGCTCGGTACTTGTTAGTTAAACCAAAGAATACATGAATTAGGCTCATCCTTATTGTTGCTCTTCTGTCTTCCTTTTTTCAGCAGTACGGCGTCGTCACACAGGTAGGGTTACATGTTACTACTCATCGGGTGTTATAAGTTACCAATAGAAAATATAATTTGACCTATTCATTGGCAACACGGTGTAAATATGTGCCTACGGTAGAATAAAAATATTATTTTTAAATAATAACTATCAAACACCAATCACGTGCCTTATGACAACAAAGTTAGTTAATATAATAATAAATTTTCCTTATACAAAGTTGAAATATATCTAACTAAATAAAATATAAAACCTAATTAGTATTTAATTCGAGAAAACCAACCACTGGCTCCTAAACCATAGAAGCGATTACTCAATTAGTTATGACGTCAATAAAATAGTAAATCCTACACATCAATTTATGAATCAACCTGTAGAATGTGGCAATAACCAATCCGCAGACAGTTTGACGGCGGTCTTGTTTGATCTTTTTATACAGGCTGGATTTATTTAATATTTTATTTATAATATCGTATTATACTATGGTGTGGGATAATGTGGGAGATGAAATTTGTGGCGTGTTAGCTTAATGGTTATGATTACGATATACAATAAAAGTCAGCACTAAATGGTTTATTTATTATTTTTGCTTATTTAAATAAAGTCAAGGTTCTGCGGCCGTATCTAGCCAACAATATTTTAGCTTACCCAATCCTTTTTCCAACCTCAGATTTTATTATCAAAGCTCATTAGCTCACAACTGATTGAAATGTTTAATTAGTGTTATTACTTATAATTGATTTTTGTATCAAGTATAGTACATTAATACACTGCATTGGTTCAATATAAGACAAACAGATATAGTTTTTCGGATTTTTTGTTATTTTTTAAGCGCTTGACAATGTTAGCAAGTGTATATATGTATGTTTATGTATAGTATTATGTACGTATTAGTATTTAGGTGGGTAGTTGGTCTTGTTATGTATAATAAATATGATTATCTTAAAACCAGTAGTTATTTTTATGTATAGTATTTATCGGCAGGATCTCAGCGGTTAACCACCCGCCGGTAATTCATGCACGTTTAGTGCTGGGCGCCGTTACTAGTATAACAGCGCCCGTGTAGCTCACGAACCCAGGGGGCTAAGTTCCACTGCTTCAGCTCTCCTCCAGGAGTTCTTCTCTAGGAAGTGGTCTCCCGTTGGGGGGCCGTGCACAAGACGGAGCGATATTCTGGAGATGCTTGAAGTGTTGTGTGTTGGTCTTGGCCAGAACTTAAAAAAAAGTTACCTACATTTCATATAATTATTTTTATACAGCTTTAAGCTCGCCGCGAATGACCTAGATTTTCCGAACCGACAAGCGTGTGACGTCACAGCTTCCGTTTTGTGTGAGGACAGCCATCGGAAGCGTCAGTTAGTAGGCAGTATTTCCTGAGAGTCTTCACAAACAAGAACTGGGTCACTATTATCATGATTGAGTTGTTTGTTATAACTGTTTTTTTTTTTTTTAATTTGTGATGCAACGTATACGGGTTAGGCAGAAACGATTAAGTGCCACTTGTCACGATCACGACATACCTCTTTCACTCTCCACTTGTCATGATTGGCCTATAGTAAAGTTGCCTAAATGTTAATCCGCTTATTTATAAGCGTGGTTTCTGACCACCCCGAAAGGGAAACGGTCGTGATGATACTTTACTTTTTTTTTAGCTCATCAAGATCAGCCTTTTTTTTTAATTCATACAAGTTCATTTTTAATGTAGTTTTGTGGTCTTTAAGGTCATCTAGTAGCTTATTAAATAAATAAAAATGCCATTTTTATTGGTATGGGTATACTTTGAATCTATTTCGGCATGCGATGTGTGTTTTCTTTTATCTTATAATATTTTGAATAAGTATATTATATAATAGTATGAATTTCAATCCTACAACTAAATTAAGATGTTAAAACGTTAGTTACAAAGCACGTTTCGGGACTAAACTTTATTTAAATTTGTAAAGTTTAAAATGAGTAAAGTTTTATGAGGCAAGCTTTTGTTGCGAATGTGTTTCGATGAGAACACGTGCGGGTTAAACAGTGTTGCAAGATAATTAACATGAAAACTATCTTTAAATACTCGTATTACTATTACACAACATAAAGTATCTTAACCCTTAATTAGGCGCATGGGGTCAAGACAGTTTCAAATGAAAAAATATATATGTTAAAGTGTTTGGAACGCGACAGAGCTCTTTCTAGCTTCCTACCTCCCCGTGGGGTACGCAAATCTGTTGCGCTCAGAAGGCCAACGCGTACGCATTTGTCGCTGCTCTCTTAGGTGCTGACCCCATGCGACCAATTACGTTACATATTTTGTCCAAAGCGAAATGCCATAAGTGTGGTAAATTTGTTTGCCAGCAACACTTTAGGGCTTACTGTATTGGATGCAGAATAGATAAATCTGCTGACGCATCTGATTTTTTTTATATTTATATTTTACATACATATCTTCACGCCAGATTCCTTACGAAGTAGGCAGAGACAATTGAGCGCCACTTGACACGATCACGACATACCTCTTTCGCTTCATCGACATTCATCAACCTCTTCATACATGCCCTTTTGTTACGAAGGCTTTTTAATTCTCCTTCAGCTAGTGTTTTATTTATTTGATCGTGATACATGTGTCTTGGTCTGTCAGGGCCTCTTTTACCCACAAATTTCGCATTATATACCTGGTTCGTCAATCTTTCTTCGCTCATCCTTATGATTATAATAAAGCATTTAAATATTTTTAGTACTACATAGTTCGTTTTATTAATTCCTTCCACTTCATATTTATTTATTTCTTTGGGGTCAGTAATGACCCCATGCGACTATTTGAGTGATTTTCTTAATGCGCCTAATTAAGGGTTAACCTAACGTGCTAGCCTGAGCTAATGTATAGAATTAAAAAAAAAAACAGCAAGAGTCCTTCGCGCCATTTTGCGCGGACATATCAAGTGAAAGTTTTTGTTTTGTTAATTACTTTACTGTGGATATTGTTAGTCAAAAGTGGTGTTGTTTTGCTTAATAGCGTGCTTCAATGTGAATAATTATGGAAAACACCAAATTGGACTCTATAGTTACTAGGAGCTGCAACTAAAACTGTTCAAATTAAGAGTCAAACAAATGCTGGTTAATAAATGTTTTTATTCGACAAAAGAATACCTAGACACTAAGCTCGACAAAGTCATGTGACTAAATAAATATTTGTAAAGTATAGTATCATTACGACCATTTCCCTTTCGGGGTGGTCAGAAACCACGACTATAAATAAGCGGATTCACATTTAGCCAACTTTACTATAGGCCAATCATGACAAGTGGCAAGCTCGTCGATGTCTCCAGCGTACCAAACTCGAGAAATATCACAAATAAATTAAATATTAGTTATTTACATTAATAAATATCTTTTGTGTCCCGACCAGGAATCGAACCCGGTACCTACGAGTCTTAATCCACGGTCTTAGCCGCTAGACCACGGAGGCAGTTTATATATATATTTGTATGCTAGAAATAGCGAAGCATGTGATATAATTACATATAATAATTTACATCCCTGTAACTACCATGTTTCTGACAAATAAATTATTTCATTTCATTTCATTTCATATACGAGTATATGGAGCACAAGTTACATTTTATATTTTGCGGTTTTCCCGCGCTTTTTACTCCCATACTATACCAAGCGTTTTTGGGCTATAATGCCACGAGTGACTCCTAGAGGTTAGCATCAAATATGATGCTAACCTCAAAACAAAGATGATAACCTCATTAACTAATTCAAAGAAAGATAAATTACGTCAGCCTTGGCTATACGGGCTAGACCCTTTGCTTTTCCCATCACCTCATTCATCATCTATCGGAAGAAGAGAACACAAAAGAACAGTAAATTAGAAAAAAAAAAGAAAATGTGCGATTTTTGATGAAACGGACTACGACTATGTAGGGGCTAAATAGCAAGCTAATAAACACGAAAACTATTCGGCCTAAAAGTTTATTTGGTTGTTACAGATTTACAATTTCCAATCGACGTGTCTGGCGTCCAGAACGATCACCCCTTTCTGGATTCTGACTCCCTCCAGTCTCTCTTCAGACGACTCACAGCCCTCAACAAATGTGCCAATATGAAGCTCGAACATCATCATCAGAAGAGATCGGTAAGTTTATCATAATCAGTGTATCTGTGCGTAAGTTTAAGCCAAAAACAACAAAAATAAAACTTTCAAGACGGCATTAACGGAATCATACAGTATTTCGTTTTTTTTTTTTTCGTGAGCCTCTTGTAGCGCTATAAAAAAGGAGGCCTCCATTGTTTATTAGCCTATAGTCGGTCGCAAGCCCGAGACTCTGTCTTTTTCCCTTCTCTTTCATTACCTTGGACCCGGCACCCGCACGGTGAATCCATGGAATGCTTGTGAAAGCATGTGTGTGTGAGAGAGCAATGATATGAAAGGCAGGTACATATTTCATATACTTGCCCCTATAAATAAGTCTAAAAGGTTAGCTGTTAGATAATGTTTTTAGACATTAAGCTCGCCTATGTACTGTAAAATGTATTATTTTCTGTGCAATAAAGAATTTATCTATCTATCTATCTATATCGTATCGGATAATGTGGAAATACTTTTAGACATATATATATTTCCTCCATCACATTTATAAATGAAGCGGTTGAGAAGTCTTTTTTATTTTGATTCATATCCTATTGTATGTCACTAATTCCATAGCTCGTTAAATATTAATTAATGATTTGAAGATCGTTCAGCGGGCTACCCGTGTATATACGGATGTTGGACTTTAAGTGCTTTTTTCACTTTATTTCGCTTTGAAAGTCTTTCGACTTGGCGTTTGTCTATGGTTTTCATACAAAATTTGGTAAAAAAGCAAAATTTCAATTGGAATATAGCAATAGAGACCTATGCTTCTCTGATGGATATGATTCAAAATGTCGATATTCGTCAGAGAAGCTTCGAGTCTGGATAATACAGTAGATAATCGAATTATTTTTTTTGTAAACTTTCAAATGGCAACACTATTGTCACAGTGTCAACTTTTCAATATGAATGTTGTCAAACTTTTTCTTTTAATTTTTTGTTATGAATTCTTCATTTGCGTTGTAAAATACGAATAAAACTATTAAAAGTGGAGTTTGCAAGATATTGTTTTACTTGATGGACATGGAAATTTCAAGAAAAACAATTAAATAAATAAATATTTCCAGACAGGTCACACAGCGCCATCTAATTTCCGTGGTAAGCTACGAGGCTTGTGTTACGGAAACTAGATGGTTGATAAACTACATATTATACTTTTTTTTTGTAAATATATTATACATATAAACATATTATACATATAAACACCCAGACCGAGACAAGTTATACAATGTACAACTTGCCCCCTTGGGAATCGAACCCACGACCTCCGGAGTTCACGGCAACGTTTGTTACCACTAGACCACGGAGGCGGGCGATTAGTTTATTATTTTAATATTTGCAACAAATATTCTTTTTAGTGAAAGCATTTCACTTTTAATTCTGCTTTTTGCCGTATAGTTAACAAGTGTAATACCCCAAAAAAGATGATCAATTGTTTGATAGGAAATTTGCCGCGTTTATTCGTGACTCTATGACTTGTCTCAACACGAGCAAGCTGAAGTGACAATGGGCCGGACACATCTGCTGCGGAACTGGCTGAAGTTGGAGTAAAAATTTGCATAATTAGTTAAAGACAAAATTATTTATTTTACTTTTTACTCAGGAGGTGGATAGTTAGAACATGCAATTGTAAAATTTTGATTTATTTGGAAGGTGGCGCCGCCTAGTAGCTGGTAGGAAGAACTAACTTTTTGTTTGTGGTTTAAACATAATTAAATTGTCATTCATTAAATTTTTATACAATCAATTCATTCAACAAGTCGGCCTTGGTTGTTGTCAACAAGCGATCCTATATAGAAAATACACAATATTTTTAAATTTCGGCGTACTTTTAATTGGTTATGGACGTCGAAAATTTAATTTATTAATATTACTATATAGAAGCTATATCTACGAGTATACAAGAATGTATGGCACTTTTCTTGTTCAGATAACACTAGGGTAAGGTCCACTTTTTCGCGAAACTTGCCACTCTTTTCCCAATTAATTACTATACTCTGGCCTTACCTACAAGATCGATAGATACCTTTATATACTCGTGAGAGATTTAGCATTTCTGCACGCTCCGGCTCGGATAAAATTTAAACCTATAAGAAAGGTTCCACACGCCCTGCTCGTAGTCACGTGCAGTGAATGCTATTTTTGTTAGGAAGCCAACACCTCGTTACAAATTCCCATCTTTCCCCGAAAGGGGGGGGGGTCTAAAATGACTACTTGATCGATCGATACCTTCATAGTTATATATTTAAAATGAGTATTATATGTAATTGGCTTATATGTAGTATATGTAATACTTAAGTATCTTGTATAAATGCTTAACTGGCATTAAACTTGCCTATGTACACTAATTTTTAGTTTTTGTGCAATAAAGTATTTAAATAAATAATAGTAATGAGAGGAGAAGATAGACAGTCAGTTGCGTCAGGTGAGGACATAAGCGAAGTCGTCATTCTAACTAATAATTTTCAACTATTTTTAAAATTGAACTAATATATTCGTAACAGAAAAGGCCAAGTACTTACAAGAACATTCTTACTCGTATGTTTATGAGGTACAGTCATCGTTTCGCTTCGCTGGTCCATGTACCGTATGACTCGGAACATGATTTCATCTGGACCAATCCAAGGTTAAACCAGATATTAGTTAGCTAAATGAATACACAGAGAGTTTAATACTAGTAAATGAGCGGATAAATCTATAAATAGAATAAATATTGACTGATAGCGTAATATATGACAAATTATTTTGTTCTTGTAAATAAAATGGCAAGAAAGATATTTAATAAGCTTACGGCCAGTTGCAGAATGGCTGATTATCTTTTGACATGTTTAAGGTATGAGACTGTCACGTTAAGCGGGACATTGAAATGAAACAAAAGAATTTAAACAATGGAAGTTAATAAGTATATTAGTTAATATGTTAATATAGTTAATATGTTAATATACACACATCAAAAAAGTCTAGGGATCAAGCATGTTTATGCGGATTTCTTGTGATTGAGATGTGGCTTTGTAATAAATTTATGATTTTATAAATTTATATGGATCCTTTTTGGTGCATTTCATAATTTAAAACAGGAACTGTCAATCAAATTCGAGTAAAAGATGAAAATCAGCTGTCAATATTTTCCCTATAAAAACATAAGACGCATTGAAGACATTATTAGTGCTACTGTTTCCCTACTACTGATTAAAACCATCGTTATTATGGAGCGGCGACGTCATTTAAGCAGGGAAGAAATGATCAGAGCCGTGGGAATGATAGAAGCTGGTTCCCGGCAACGTACTGTGGCTTTAGCTCTGAATACAAGTCAGAGTGTTATCAGTCGACTTTGGACACGTTACCGAACCACTGGTACCGTGGCTGAGCGCCATGGAGGACGGTATCGCTGCACCACACGGAGACAAGACCGATACATTCAAATCACAGCTCGAAGAACTCCAACAATAACCGCCATGATGTTAGCCGTGAGCCTTCATCGCTCTTCAGGGAACTTAATTAGCGACCAAACAGTCAGAAACCGCTTGCATGAAGTGAACCTTCATTCCCGAAGACCGCTACGGGTACCACCTATAGTACAAGACGTATACGACACTGGAGAACCCCTGGACGCCAACAGCGATTAAAATCCTGCCAGGAAGTCCATCCTTATAGTGGTGGAACCATCATGGTATGGGCGGGTATTTCGATCGGCGGAAGAACTGAGTTGATTTGGATCAGAGGCAACCTCAACGCTCAAATTTATGCTGAGACGGTTGTATCAGACGTCATCGTTCCTCTACAAGTGCATATCGGTCCCTTATTTCAGTTAATGCATGATAATGCACGACCGCACACCGCAAGAGTTGTAAGACAGACTCTCGCCGCAGCTAACATCAATGTCCTGCCCTGGCCTGCTCAGACTTGAACCCGATTGAGCATGCATGGGATATTCTTCAGAGAAGAGCTCTGCCGAATATGGAGGGTATCCAGTCGCAAGAAGACCTTTTTTTTTGTTGCAACGAACATGGGCGGCCATTCCACAGCGTGATTTGGATGAACTCATTTTGAGTATGCCAAACCGATGTTCTTGTGTTGTTAGTGTTCGCGGTAGAAACACGGATTATTAATTGTTTAAGTTACCCAATAAAATTAAAAAAAAAACTGTTATTTCAGTCTTTTTTTCGAACTTTAATGTTAGTGGTTCAAATGTCAAAAATCCCTTTATTAGGAAAATGGCAATTTTTTTTACTAATGCAAAGGTGACTTGGTTTATCGTTACTGTAGACAAACGAAAACATTTTATTTGATCAATCCTTAAAGAAAATTTTAATGAATATCAATCAGGAGAAAAGTTATTGCAAAAATATATGTTGATCCCTAGACACTTTTGATGTGTGTATAACAGAGAGAGAGCAAGAGAATCTACAATTATATAAGGGAGGGTCGTAAGCCAAAACTTAGCCCTGTCACTGTTTATGCATCCGTCGACCGTACGTAGGGGTACCTTCCCTCGGAGAGCCTGAAGACGGGGGCCCGGAGAGCGCTGCCGATCCCAAGCGGACAACGAGCCGTCACGGGGATCCTGGGCAGCGGGGTTATCTTCTCAAGCTGGGTCCCAGCTCTAAAGTCCAGACATAGAACCCTGGAACGCACGGGGAACACGCGTTACGTTCCATCTCCAAATCCACCATCACTTCAGCCTACACCAAGAAAAGATACCAGATAGATGGTGAGACTGCAGCGGTGGTGCACAAAATAAATTAGAGTCACTATATTACCATATTTCTGACGAATAAATTATTTCATTTTAGGTACACATATGTACCTACCATATTTCTGACGAATAAATTATTTCATTTTATCAAATCCAATAACCCACAGCCCAAATCAAATCTGCGCCAATCTCAAGCCCATTTTTACTCCCTCAAGCACAATAACGAGCTGATAACGATAGGGAAGTGCGACGTGTAGATTTATCTATCTCAGCGACAGAGTCATAAGTTTCATTACCTTTAGAATAGTTTATGAACAACAAGATTTAAAATTATGCAAATAGGTTTTCACCAAGCGCCGGCTATCGGAACAGGATGATTATGGATTGAATAATGGCAGCCGGGCGTACGATAGGTAAATGAGCTAGATTGCTCTTTTACAAGGGCTACATGGAGGTGTAAGGATGGAAATTTATTCTTGTACTAGTCCACTGTTGTTTGCATTGACGTCAAATACACCTTACCTCCCCTATGCTATTGTAAAATTTTTATTTACATAGAATGTGGCGTCGCCTAGTAGTTGATAGGGAGAACTAACTTCTTGTCTGTATAATATAAAGTTGTCATTCATTTAATCAATTGATTCAATTCATTCAACATAGCCATTGTTGTTCTCAACAGGCGAAATTAAAAATCGCAATTTAAATGTATTGTGTAAGTTTATAGTACTGTATCATATAGTAAAGTTGATAGAAAATACATAATATTTTTTTAATTTAGGCGATAAGTTAATTGGTTGCGGGCTTAAACATCGAATTGCGAATATAATACTATTCTTTTATACAAGCTATACCAATTTTATAGGTAAGTATGGCGGTTTTAGTATCCTACCATGTAACTGGCGGCGCGGGCGTTAGTGTTAGGATTACACAAGGGTGACGCCTACTTTTTTGCGAGAGTTACTACAATGTTCCCAATTAATTACTATATTCTTTGCGTTTTCAACAGGTCACCCATTATTGTTTTCAACAAGCTAACATAAACAAAAATAAAAGTATTGTTTAAGATCTCATTCCTATCTATATATTTTTGGGATTATTCCTGAAGGGTCGTCTCTAAAGGACATTTTTTTGCTAATAGTTTATTTTTTATTAGGTTTAGTTTATGTTTAATTTTTACTCTTTAAGTAGATTTTAATTATATCTATATATCGTATAAAACAATAGTTACAAAAAATATATATTTTTTAATATCCGCAAGCTAAGCTACACTTTATAGGTATATATGGCACGTTTAGGATCCTACCATCCACCAGGCGGCGCTAGTGTTTGGATGACACAAGGGCGACGCTACTTTTTTCGCGAGAATTGCCACTCTTTTCCCAATTCGATACTCTTTGCGCACGCATCATCATCATCATCAGCCTGTATCTCTCCACTGCTGGATGTAGGCCTCCCCCAAGGCTCGCCACTTAACGCGATCTTTCGCTACCCTCATCCAACCCCCACCAGCGACCTTTTTTATGTGATCTGTCCATCTAGCGGGGGGTCGTCTCACTCTGCGTCTTCCCGTACGTGGTCTCCACTCTATATTCTAGTATTAATATAGAATGATATATTTAATGATTATAGGACAATATGTAAAAACGCAGTTTAATATTTATTATAATCTATATTGTTGAATAATAATGTGTATTTTGGAATTAGTGAATAGACAAAGGTTTTATTGTAATAATAGTATATTGGCAAATATATTAGGTCTGGATAAAAGCATTTATGTTCAAATTCATAGAAGACACTGACTCCTGAAACACACACAAATAGTACGGGAGTCAGAGGATGCTAAAATTGTATACAAAGCATTGATCAATTTAACTGTTCCAAATGTATATTGTATTATTGTATAAATAAATAAATAAATATTTCCAGACAGGTCACACAGCGCCATCTGGTATCCGTGGTAAGCTACGAGGCTTGTGTTAGTGCTAGTGCTAGATGGTTGATAAACTACATATTATACTTTTTTTTTTGTAAATATATACGTATTATACATATAAACACCCAGATCGAGACAAATTATACAATGTACAACTTGCCCCCGGTGGGAATCGAACCCACGACCTCCCGAGTACACAGCACTAGACCACGGAGGCGGTCAAAATAGTTTTCTTTAAAACAATAAAGTTTATTATTATTATTATTATGCTTTTTATAAAGGCCCTACTCAACAGTGACGTAAACACGAAAGTAACGAAAAAATATTTCGTGAAATAAAACAACCTTAATTAAACTACGAGTCATACATTTATGATTGGTTCGCGACGCTTCACTAGATGAAAGCTAGCCATCATTTGAAAATGATTTGATAATTCTCCTAGAGCCAGTTAGATTAATGGTTTAGGTTTTTCTTCGACCCCCATGTAAGCCGAGGTTAGTAAAAAGAGCATGTAACGTAATTGTAGCAGTTAGGTGAATCGGGTAGTTATCGACTCGTCCGATACCCTCGCGCCTCTGCCGACATTGGAAATTATTATTCATTTCCACCTCTTCAAACTAGCGGTTAAGTCCGTGGATTACCGGAGTTAGATTCCTGGTCGAGGCAAAATAATTTATTTAATTTATTCGTGGTATTTCTCGAGTTTGGTACGGTAAAGACATCGACGAGCTTGCCACTTGTCATGATGGGCCTATAGTAAATGTGAATCCTTCTTTAAAAGCGTGGTTTCTGACCACCAATATACTATGTTAACTACGGTTAGTATTGGTCAAAATCAAAATCAAAATAGTTTATTTCCATTGGTTCGCTTAAAAGAACTTGGATACAGTCAGAACTAATAAAACCAATACAATTATTAAAACATATGTACTAATCAAAGTGATAATAATGGTTGAACCGTGAACAGGCAATAATCCATATTTATGTATGTTAGGCACATTAATTACTGCTACAAGCAAGTAAAACTAACTAACTTTGAAACTACTTAAAGAAGATCGTGGCTGTAAAGAGGCCGTGTCAGTTTACATTCTAAATACTTAATAACTATGATGTACAGAAATTATATACATATGTCAGATAATTAATAAATTTATAGAACAAAAAATAATAATGATAAAAAAATAAAATTGTATAGTATTGGACTTACGCAAGAGTCTTACAAGACTATGTATAGTTTATAAATTTTTCTTCCTAATTTTGCTTTTTTTGTGTTTATTTCAATTGAACTGCATCGTATCTTACTTACGACGGCAGACATGCTTAATCAAAATTATTTCAGTAGGCGGTGCAAAGATTTTGCTGGAATTCCTCTCGCACCAACTTTCACTGCGTAAAGCTGAGTCTGATACCTGTTCCTGATGATTTCTTCTGTGAGATCATCATATTTATTCGACTTCATGTTGTGGTCTTTTGACTCCCACGGAATGGAATGTTCAAGATCGGTTGTAGTGTACTGTTTTGTCAGTTATAATCGTTATGTCAGTGGAGTTGAATAGTGTCATGTTTTAGAACGGTGCTTGGCTTGTATTTATTGTATAGAACAGTTTGATCTACTGAAAAAGTAATTAATAATAAAATTTGTTAGTAAGTAATAAGTATAACACTAGGTACGCTAACAGACTAATCTCTGAAATCATACCGAAGAGCAGAGTTTTTGACAACAACTCGTACAATATGGAAATAAAATTGTACAATAAAATACCTACTACATTTCAAGAATTGCCTACAATTAAATTTATATTCTACAAATGAATTCTTAAATAAAAAAACTAAAATGAAATATTGACATTGTATAGCTACTTAGACTTAAAAAAAAAAAAAAAAAAAAAAAAAAAAAAGTGTGCGATTGGAAAGTTACAAGCTATATTATTTTTAATAATAATAAAACTTAAGTTTTGACATTACATAAATTCTCTGACATAAGTACTCTTTAATGTACTCATATATGTTGCTGATAGTACAAGACTACTGATATGAGTGCAAAACCAAGACCAAGAGACCAAGTCTTGGTCTTGGTTTCTGCGCAAGAGTCTCGCAAGACTCTTGATGATATTTTTTTTTCCAAATTTTGCTAGTGTTTACTTTTTTTGGTGTTAGGTTTTTGTTGTCAATAAATTTTAATTGCGTCGTGTCCGTGATTTTGAATATTTTTTTGTACCTAACGAAAAAAAAATAATATTTAGGTATTTGGAATTAGGAATAGCTCGTTTGCAAATAATTTTATTTTAGTATACCTAAATCCTACCTATACCTAATGCCTCCGAGGCCTAGCGGTTATTTCTGTGGATTTTGACTTGGAGGGAAAAGGTTTGCTTCCTGATCGCGGAGAGAGATTTCCTTAGTACAATTGGAAAATAAAATATATATTGACTGACATCAAGTCATACCTACATTCCATGCTGAGGCTCAGTAAGACATTATCACAAAGCCTATATATATATAAATGTTAATATCAATTGATTACTGTTGTAACATATTAGGTTAAGATGTTTTTATGCAATAAAGAATTTGAATTTATATTTGGTGAACTATTGCAGAGTCTATTCCGCGTTCGTGTTATAGCATTTCCAACATCTCGTAGCAACTTCATAAACCAGCGCGAAATGTAGTTTTTGTTAAGAAATACCACTTTTTTTAACAATGCTAACATTTCTTAAATAAAACGAGGGTGAGGCTACTTTTCGTTCTTGTTTTATCATACCATGGATCCAACACACATGATATTATTATGGTCTTTGATTTTTTTACATAAATTCGTTTAAAATACCTTATTAACAAATTTAATAGAAAATTATAAAGTATATAATGGTAAACAAACCATTTTATATGTTAATGACATCTGTCAAAAAGTAACACCAATAACCCTCCTTTCAACACGGTACTGACATACAAAATTACCATCAAATGTTAGAATTTTTATTAAACGAACGACTTGTGCTAAAAAAAGTGGTATTTTCATGCTAACATTTCTTAAAACGAACGCGGCCATTATGTCTGTGGTTAGGTTAGGTAGTTAAATTATATATTTAAGGTAATTACGGGTTAAAACTTCTTGATCTGGTATTGCTATTATTATTGGAGACAACATAGATGAAAATAAAATTGTAATAAGTGTTCGATGTACCATATACATTGAAAAACCACTGAGTATTATGAAAAGCTATGGTCACATATCCAATTATAAATTTTCACTTCAAAACTAACCCTTAATCCTTTACAATAAGGAAGGTGTATAATTTAATAAGCGGCCTAGTAGGGTGGAAGCATATTATTATTGGGTTCGGCTAAGCTGGTGCTCAGATGATAAGCTTTTATGACCGAAATAGCTACGGGAATATTCTTTTAAGAATTTCACGTATATGTTATTTTGCAATAACGTTTGCGTGTTATAGATAAAACACAAATAGGAACAATAGTTTTATTTTATGATAATTAGGAAAAATATATCTAATAACAAAAAAAAAGTATAGTATTATCACGACCGTTCCCTTTTATAGCGATTTCACATTTAGCCAACTTTACTATAGGCCAATCATGACAAGTGGCAAGCTCGTCGATGTCTCCAGCGTACCAAACTCGAGAAATATCACAAATAAATTAAATAATAATTAAATGTATCAGGAATCGAACCCGGTACCTCCGAGTCTTTAGACGGACTTAACCGCTAGACCACGGAGGCAGTTATAGGCTCCTAAGGGTAATAAGTAAACAATATACAACAAGAAGGTTTTTAAAATATTTATCGAACGCGCTCGTCTGATGACAAGCAGAAGTTTTTTCCATTCACAAGCAGCGGAAACAGTGAAGGAATCTCGAATAGAGTATGTGCGTGGTTTTGATTGTTCTGGTGGAAAAGCAACCTAAGCTTTTAGCATAATCTGCGCTTTATGTTAACATTATTTTATGAGTATTTTGCCGACATTAAAAGCACAGAGTTATCACCCTTATATTATGTGGCTTTATGGTTGATAATGCCGTGACTTAGAAAGTTTAATATACAAGAAAACTGACGCTAGATAAGATATAATTGATGCAGCTTTTTGTTTTAAGCTAAATGGCAGTTGCGATATGTTACTATAGGTATATTATAAAGCCGTATTGTATTTGCTTTTAAAATAGCTTCTATAGCTTAGTAGGTACAGCAGCCCTATTCTGTTACTTAAGCGCAAACGTTATATAATGGAATCCGGTAATTATTTATTTATTTATTAATCTTTAAGGAAAACTTACAGCTTCTAACAAATGATTACTTATATAAAAAACTAGATGCCAATGACAAGTTCCCACAAATATCTTATAACTAAATAACTTACAAATAGAAGAAACATATGATAATTTTAAACCACAATAATTTAGAAAAATAAAAATAATATAATATAAATAATATAATGTGTGTTATACTGTAAAAAATGTTCTAGACATCGCCTGACCAACTAATTTAGACGATGTACAGAACATGTCAATATCCATGACCTCGGCTAGGCGGTTGAGTTCTTTTGATGCTCTCTGTATATACATACATATCACGTAATTAAAGTTGATATTGGCTTTAGCAGCACTATTCTGTTACTTAGTCGGAAACGTTATTAGTGGATTTCGTCAAATCTTGCGTCATAATTACAAATTAATATTCAATTCTCAACTCTATAAGCGCTCAAACCTGTCAGCGGCCGTGCAAATATCAGCTTTATTAGTTACCGGATTCCATTATATAACGTTTGCGCTGTAATATATAAATGCTATATATAAACAATGCAGTTAAGTCTGTGGAAGAATAAACGCTTCAAGGAGATTTTAAGTTACGTCGCGATGTACCTTGAGTCTGACAGTTCTATTCCTGGAGTTTAGTGACGTGCCCAGGTGTTTGGGTTTGACGAGTTGGTTTTGAGTTTTTATCGCAACAGGAAATTACCGCTGCTATGTGCGAGTGCCTTAAATTGCCGCGTAGGGATTTTTGTCACCAGAACAGAGATTTTATTAAGATTTCCCAAGGGGCGGCAAAGTCTAATATTGGTTTAGGGATTTACATTAAAATTAGACAATTTGCTTACAATAAAAAAGTATCATCACGACCGATTCCCTTTTGGGGTGGTCAGAAACCACGCTTATGAATAAGCGGATTCACATTTAGCCAACTTTACTATAGCCCAATCATGACAAGTGGCAAGCTCGTCGATGTCTCCAGCGCGTTCCAAACTCGGGAAATATCACAAATAAATTAAATATTAATTAAATTTACATTAATAAATATTTTTGTGTCCTGACCAGGAATCGAACCCGGTACCTCCGAGTCAATATCCACGGACTTAACCGCTAGACCACGGAGGCTTACAATAATACACTAAAATTCATTTTACACAAAAAGGCAACGCCAGTGACTCTTCTTTTAATTTTACCATCTATAAAATATCATCATGACCGTATTTCCGGAGAGGTTAGAAATCACGCTTTTTCAAAGAAGTTGATTTACATTTAGTCAAATTTGCTCTAGGCCCATCATGACAAGTGGCAACCTGATCGATATCTCTAGCACACCAAACTCGAGAAATATCACAATTAAATTGAATTATTTATTGTGTTTGTTTGATTTAATAAGAATTTTCTGAAAGGCCCATCTTCAACAGTGGAGGTCTAGGACTATCTTTCTTAGAGGCTGTATGATTGTATCCCGAGCAGGAGTTGAACCCCTCACCTCCATATCTAAATCTACGCACTTAATCGCTAGACCACGGAAACAGTTTTAAGACTAGTATTTTTTCTTTGAAGTAAAGTATCATCACGGATCACGACCGTATCCCTTGCACGGTCAGAAACCACGCTTATAATGAAGAGCATTCACATTTAGCCGACTTTACTACAGGCCAGTCATGACAAGTGGCAAGCTCGTCGATGTCTCTTGCGTACCAAACTCGAGAAACCACAGTTAAATACAATAAATTTATTTATTTAAATATTTAAAAAAAAAATGTCCCGACCAGAAATCGAACCCGGTACCTCCCAGTCTAAATCCACGGACTTAACCGCTAGACCATGGAGACAGTTTAATCTGACTTTATCTTTTAGAGAAATCCCGAGCATAGCTCTCTCCATAGCTCGCTCAGCGATCTTGAACTTGTGGACCAGACCTACCGTCAGTGTCCACGTTTCTGCGCGACATTACTGAAAGAACGCACTGGTTGAAAACTGTTGTCTTCAAACACTGTGGTATGTTGACAGGAAGATGTGACGTAGCTTCCAGAATGCTGCCTATCCTAGCTGAATGCGTCTATCGGCTATACATACATTTATACCATACTTATCTTATAATAATGTGGGTTTTTTTCGGTAACAATGATTTATTTCCTTCTGACGAAACGTTCAAATATTATTTTCGTTACCGATTATTACTTAACGAGCCAATTAAAATTACAAAATTGTATTTCTCTTAAACACACTAATTTACCCCAAAAAACTACAACTAACTTTAGACCTTATCCCTAAAGGAACAAAATAAAATTTGGTGTTATTGTTTGTAGTATTTTTTTCGTAATACAAAATTGTTACTGTCATATGGACCGTTTACAGTCCAATTTGATGTCATGACGAGACGAAAAAACGATCGTATTGTAAGTTATGATGTGTATTATTACACTTTGATGCAATGAAAACGGATCACCAATAAAAATAAGGCGTGTCACAACTATTAATAATTAATTTAGTAAATTTATTTGAAGATACAAAAATATTAAAATAAAATAGATTAAAAACTAATTATAAATAAAACTAAACAAAAAAGTACCTATGAAATTAAAACTATTCTACAAATTAAACTAAGGGCTTAACACCTGGGAGTTCGCTTTTGTTGATGGGGATATAATAATATAACTAACTAACTATAATTTTGTTTAAATAAGCTGTTGTTAGCTTCAAAGCTATTTTGTCTCATGTTTGTTTTATTTTATTGTTAGCCCTTTTTCATTACTCTCGAGTGTTCGTGATGAGTTAAATTAATGAATATAATTGAAATGATCACGTCATGGACTTCACTACCTTATTACCTAAGGGTCAATTTATAAAACATTTAATAAGATCATCAATAATATTAATTGGGTAGGTCCTAACCACACAATGTTCTGTAGTTCTACTATCATTTTGTATTTTTATATTTGTATAGGGTCTTTAAGGATATAACAAAAAATACCTGTGTCAAATGTGTCCGTGAATTTAGTTTTTAATTGGTAATAAAATTTATGTTTCAATGAAATAAACTCGAAATAGAAAAAAACTAATTAATCCTCTAGAGATGTGGTGTTGGTGGTGAATGTTTGGCGTATCATAGACGGAGTTCCAAACCAACAAATCCATACTGGAAGAACTGGGTATCAAACAACGCTTTTCCGCGACTGTACAATCAAGCATTTTCACTTTCTTCGGACACCTGTCACGTTGATATTTTTCAGAGAACGAAAGTTCTGACATAGCTTTTAAAATTAGCAAGCTGAAGTGGCCCACGCCGGACACATCTGCCGCAGAACTGACGAACGATGAGGCAAACAAGTTCTAGATTGGAGACAACGTACGGAAAGACGCAGAGTATGACGACCCCCCGCTAGATGGTCGGATGACTTGAAGAAGATCGCTGGTGGGGTTTGGACGAGGGTGGTGAAAGACCGCGTTAAGTGGCCAACCATGGGGGGGGGCTACATCCAGCAGTGGAGAGATACAGGCTGATGATGATGACGTGTCCGGTCGTGGAGAAACATTCATCGAGCGTCTGGTAGTCCTGGGGAAAGTCGATGGTTAGAGGTTCTCCGATGTTCAGGAACGGTGGTGTTGTAAGAAGTCGTTTCCCACCACCGATCTCATATTTTATCTTCATATTACATTCTAATACTTAAATATAAATTTATATGTACAGTGTACTATTTATGAACAAATACATAAATATAATAAATAAAAATAGGCTACCTAGGTAGTAAATAGGTACTTTTACAGATACTACCATACAAGATTTTTTTTTAAGTACGGACGGTTTTTTTTTTATTTAAAATATGTCGGTGGTTTTACAATGAAATTGTAACGAACACCAATGTACTAGATTTGAATAAGTAACGCATGCGCTGTTGATCTCTAAGGTTAAAATAATTATCTCCCGAGGTGAGCTCGACCTTCTCAGACATCATCTTTGGATCAGACTATTTTTACACAGATTTAAAAATCCTATGGACAGGACATTTTTGTTCCTAAATGTCGCTTTCACTACTTAGTAGCTTTCTTATAGCACCTGATAGTCCACACTACCAGGTCAATTGCAAACTGTGAGTATTGACTCAATTGAACATGTATTCAAATAATTATATTTAAAAAAAAAACAAATTACATTTAATGAAGGTCTTATATTCTGTCCTAGACTGCCTCCGTGGTCTAGCGGTTAAGTCCGTGGATTTAGACACAATAATATTTATTAATGTAAATAAATACATTTAATTAATATTTACTTGTCATGATTGGCCTATAGTACCTAAAGTTGGCTAAATGTGAATCCGCTTATTTATAACTAACTCTATATTCTGTGAAGCTAATTAATTGACGCCTAAACCATCATCATCATCATCATCACAGGCCCTAGAACTCGTTGGAGATGGGCCTTCCAGAAAATTCTGAAGAATTTGGCCTACACTCGCCACGCTGGCCAGACGGGTTGGCGAGGTTCTGGTGTCACTTTTCTAATGACAATTTATTAACGATTCCACAAGTTGATATTTTTTTGAGCGTGGTGGCTAAGATGTAAGAACGCTTAATAAGTCGGTTAAAACCCCAGAATCTACGAATGAGAAATACACTTTTCTGGTACTTTACTCGTAAATGGAAGCGGGACCGACGGCTTAACGTGCTCTCCGAGGCCCGGGAACAGTGGTGTTGTAAATAAAGGACGAATACACATAAGAAAAGTGTATTTCTCATTCGTAGATTCTGGGGTTTAAACCGACTTATTAAGCGTTCTTACATCTTAGCCACCACGCTCAAACCATTAGAAGTTAATTTATCTACCTACCTTCATTTTTTTTTATAAACTTTATTGCACAAAGTACAAAGGCGGACTTAATGCCCGAAGACATTCTCTGACAGCCAAACCTTGGGGAAAAAATTGATCAAATGAAGCTGCAATCATAAAGATAATAAGAGAAATAAATAACTATTTAAATTATATTAAATACTACTTACTAACGCCGTGTGGAGCTATTTAGAAAGTGTGAAAACACCAGTTTTTTGAATAATGTTCTGGTAGTTGCTTGCCGTATGTTAACAGTTAGATTATTCCACAAATTAGTAGCAACAACTACGAAAAGTTTATTATAGTCATTTTCTAATTATAGTCATCAAATAGTAGGTACTCGTATATTATATTTATAATATCTACGTCTAATATATTCAATTAGTTTTAATAGCACCTGCCTTATCTTGTCGTAACTGCTTTAGTTGTCCCAAAGGTTTGACCAGTATAGAATGTCTAGCGGCATTTGTGCAATAAAAGTTAATATTAAATAAATAAAATACCTTATAGGTAGGTCTAAAACATTTAATGGTCTACAAACACTAATAAAGACAATTAAATTTACACACAAGGCTTTCTTAATTGGCGTCATGACATGTACAACCTTGGAGTAATTTGACTATATTTCCCGTTTTTGCCAGGTATAGGTTATCTATACAAAAAATAAAACATATAGGTTTAAATATCTCATTCGTCAGGCCGGAATCTTGGTTTCTATTGTGTGTTAAGGCAGGTAACTATTTTTTTCTTAATGACATTTATTCAATTAAATACAGAAATTTATATTGGAACGTGGCCATTTAAGTGAACGAATGCCATTAAGGAAGGATTCAGTTCATCATTTTATTCAAGAAGTAGTTTTAACCTTTACTGGGGTAAATTAGGCTAAATTAATTCGGAATATAATATTTACAAACTATATAATAATATTTACAATTTTAAAAAATAATATCCTCAAGAGACGTCCCATCAAAGAGAGTCCCAAGATGACTGGCAATATTTGCCTTCTGTATAGCGAGGCTAATACGTTGGCAGAAATAATTGCCAGCTTTTATTATCTCCAAATTTCTCCGTCAGCCGTTCCATCGTCCCATCGTCTCGACCCCAAACGACACAAACTTGTAACCTGTACCGAGGTTGGCGTATTTGCGCAGCTTGAGGTTTTCAGCAATAACCCCCGCACTCCCCGCGCTGGACGTGAGATGGGGACAATTAGTCTACACATGTCGCATCCCACACCAGAGACCTACCAAGTTTCCACGTCCCAACGGTCATGCCGTCGGGCCTCTTGCCATCGCTCCGCGCGATCCCAAAGGGTTCTAGGATAGCGGGTACTCCAGGAGTGACAAGAGCCCTACAGATGATGTCGTTGAGAGTCGCATGACGAGGAATGTGGCCAGCACTTCTAGCACAAGAAAGCCAAAATACAAAAACTAAACTTAGAAGCTAATAAGTTCATCGTTCATGTTCAGCCAGCTAGATGTAGGCCTGGCACTTATATTTCCCTAAAACGAAGTCCTAAAAGAAAATTCTCATATTAGAATAGATCTGTAATATATAAACATATTTTTTTTGTAATTTGAATTAAAATTTTGTCCTCAGAACGATTCAGATGACGAACAGTGTGCATTAAGCGACAAATGGCAGTATGAACGGAAGTCCAGAAGATGGTCCAGAGTCGTCGAAATTACACCACAAGCTCAAAGACGGCTGCAGGTTTGTTAGTTTATTATACTTCTTTTGAGCTGAATCTCTGCTTCTTAGAGCTTCGTTCCTAATGTTATTCTTTTTCGGTAACAAGACGATGTACTTTCTGTCACTAGAGGCGCGTCGCAATATTGCAGCAATGACCTACCTGGTTGGTGTTGCGAGTGTAATTATAGACTTAGTAACATATCCTTTTTTATTATTATTATTTTATATTTTTTACATCTTTATATCTCGTATCTCGCCAAACCATTAAGGTTTGTTTTTAGTGTTTCGGAATTTACCATTTATTAATTTTAATTTACCAAGAAGCAGAAGTACATTTGTGTGTATGTTTGTGTATTGTATGTATAGTTTATGTATGTTTATGTGTGTAGATATAATGTGTAGTATATTATAATTATTTGTTTTTTTTTTTAATTTTTGTTTTTAGTTGTATTTTTTATTAATAGTATAGGGTGGTCAAAAACCACGCTTATAAAGAAGCGGATTCACATTTAGCCAACTTTACTATAGGCCATCATGACAAGTGGCAAGCTCGCCGATATCTCCAGCGTACCAAACTCAGGAAATCACATTAAATATTAATTTATTTAAATTATCAAATATTATTTTGTCCCGACCAGGAATCGAACCCAGGTACCAGGTCTAAATCCACAGATTTAACCGCTAGACCACGGAAGTTTTATTCATAGGTAGTGTATATTAGTTTATAAAATTTCAACGGGTTATAGCGTTTCACTATCCCTACTTTATAAATACCTTGAATTCCTCGTCTTTTGGCTTCATAATACATCATATCTCATTAAAATTCATATTTTTCATAATTCAGCTTCCATTGTTCACAACATTTCTTCCTCATACCTTATTTATATCTTTACACCACTTTTTTATTAATTTCAATCAACTTTATTTTACTCAAATTTGTTCTATTTTACTTTTTGCAATATTTTTATTTATTGACAACTCTGTTTTTCGTCGTTGCTAAGGCAACATTGTCAAATATTTATTTAATTTATATGCAAAAACAATTCTAACGTCCTTCATCCATTCCTTTCGGCAATAATTTTTATTAAAACACACATTTTTATATATTTTTGGAAACATATTTGACTCACAAACTTCATTATTTTAAATTTTCTCTATTCATTTTTTCGAACATCTCAAACAGTATATAAGACATACCACACCCCATTTCATTCATTCATTCGGCTGGAGTAGCCAAAAGAAGAACTCAACCTAAAGGCCTAATCCCGGGGCCACTGCCCCGGGACTCAAGAAAGGCTATCTTCGATTTTGGACTCGAAAGAAGCTCTCTCTAAATCTACAACTTCGGAACTCTTTTACTGAAGAATTCATCACTGCACTCAGCACCGTTCAAGTTTCGGACTCAGAAGACTACTATCGCTTCACCCGTCTCTTGAACTCTTCTCTTCACCGAAGATTTGCATCACTCTTCACCGCTCCTTGAAGACACTCGACCATCGCTGATTCATCCCTACAGTTAGTTCTTCACTATCGCTGCCTCATCTCTACGTGTTACTCTCAATCAACGCTACCTCAACTCTACGCTCCAACAACTGCTCAACCCGGGAGTCTACGAAGTCGGCAACGCTAAACTTCATCACCGACTTCGCCTCCGGAACGCCGTCGACCTTCATCAACGACCCGAAACTTAATCTTCGTGCTCTCCGATCTCACCTCTCCACTTCACTCATCTAATTATTTGTAAATAAACTTATATTGTACATAACTTATATCTTCTTTTAATTTATATTTCTTAGACAGGCTCCTTCTCTAAAAATCTTTTTCTTCTCAACTATCGCTTCACGATAGGGTCTTTACGCGATTTACCTTAGAGACATATTTCTCCCGACGTTTCAGCCAAATTACATTGGCCGTGGTCACGGGTCGACTGGACTGATTGTACGCAAAGGTTTTTAAAAGCATTAAAGAATTGAAATAAATAATTATATAAGAAGACCCAAACAATAGACCTGTCAGTCAGACAACTACGCCCAGAACCGGAACCATTAAAGACGGTTGATAATCAACGTCAGTGGGGTATCGACTAAGATGGAAGAATCGGTTTGTGTGGTAATAGTAATTCTTTTGTTCAGGTTATAGCAGCTCGGGCCCTGGCGGAGCGTGAGGCTCGAGAAGCGCGTGGCGAGGTGGAGGATGACGAAGACGATTCCCTGCCTACCATTCGTGTGGGGCTTGTCGATGCTGACGGACACTACACAGATGTCGAACCAGATATGTAAGTAATCATGCTTCCAGAACCAGCCAGAGCGTCTTAGGGCGATATATTTTGTGAGCGATGGTGGTCCGGCTGTGAGAACCTTCCATCTGTACATTCATATCGTTCCTGATTCCACTCACCTACTTGTAGAAAAATTACAAAAAAAAGATACCATACTGCAATGAAAAAGTCTAGTTATCTGTGTTCTAGGGGCTATAATGAATACGCACTTCCATTATTTGAAAAATAAAATAATAGTTCTGCAAAAATCGTGTGTACCTAAATATATCGTAAAGGAAAGGTTTTGTCTTTAATTTAAATTTAATATTTTTTTGTGTCCCGACGAGGAATCGAACCTCCTCGTCTAAATCAACGGACTTAACTAGACCACGAAGGCAGTCAGTATTAAGTAGTTACAACAGTTAATATATATATTTTTATTTATTATTTTGTAAATTTGTTTGTTTTTGTTATTTATTTTTTTGTTTTAACAGTAATAAGTTTTTAATTTCTTCTTCTTTTTATATTGGTGAATGCTGTGACACCTACTTGGTACATATATTAGATAAGTTATAATTATACTATGTTATGTGTGTGATAATATATGTACTGCTGTGTGTACTATATAAATAAATAAATATGTAATGCATTTTGTCTAAACTAAACAAAAAACCGATTAGAACAGTGAAGCTATAAAAAAAACCTAATCACTACATACACATTATAAATAACGCTGTTGGACATTATAACAACGTGTGGTTCACACGCACGACAAAAAATGATTTTGTTCGGACTAATTTTACTGCTAATGTAGTGAGGTAATTTGCTTAAATTTCTGTTGTTTATGGTTGATTTATATTAACTCATAATATTTCACTAATAGACAAAGGTCTTTTCTTTATTATTTTTAGTAAGTATAAGAGTTTAGTGCAATGTTAGCCAAATTGAATTGGCGGCTTTTCTCTCCACCCTGCATGGTTGGACAGGTGGCGTATGTTAATCAATGTCCGCAAAACCGCTGCATTGGTGACGTCTACATGCCGGCTGCCTTCACCACTACAGCTTCGGGGACAGTGGACTCCCACTGTCAAATACCTGGGCTACATCATCAACAAGACGTTAACAATGGATGAGATGGCCTCTGATGCCGTATTGAACTCCAGTTTGCCGTTCAGGTTGAAGGTGCGGATTTACAAGATGTTCATCTGTTCCTGACTTACTTATGCTGCACCAGCTTGGCATCACCTTCTGGCCAAAACCAACAGGGACAAGATCCAGAGTCAGCAGAACATATCGCTCAGGGTGATATCCGGAGAAAGAAAAATTCTGTATAGATTTTTATAATTTTAACGGGTCTTTACGCGATTTACTATAGAGACATATTTCTCCCGACGTTTCAGCCAAGTTGCATTGGCCGTGGTCACGGGTCGACTGAAGCTATGCAGTGTAGTCTCGTACATACTGGGCGGCAGATGTAAACCTACCCACTTATCACTTTAAAAGTTTTTAGAAATCACGACACACGACACTTACAATATCCTTGGCGACACCGGGCGATTTTTCCTGGCGTCGAAACCTATTGATTACTGGATTCCACGATGAAGATAGCTTATAACCCCCCTCCCGATTGAAATTTTTGTGTTTCTTTATTTCTTCAGGTAAAATCCATTCTGCACGAGTGTACGTTTTTTTTTTTTAAATCTTTGTAAAATGATGAACTTGTGTTGTGTGTACAACCTTATGCGCAATAATGATTAAAAACAAATACAAAATCTACGCCTTAGAAAACCATTAGCGGCACTAAATTGACACCGGCGGCGTTACCAACATTGTTGTATCTCACATTTCAATCTTGAGGAGTATGTTTGAAGAGCAATAGCATCTGACAATCCATTGCTTTCTTTGTTACCTTATTTGTAACTCATCTGCCGATTTAAAGTACAGTGTATAGCGAGAGATGGTATCTCTGGCGTCTGACATGTATTGATGCATCTATAGAATGTATTTAGACATACCACGTCAGAATAAAGGTCGAGAAAATGTTTTTACTGTTTTGATTCTGTATATTAATATTAAACTTTATCATTCATATCCATTAAAATAAAACTGCATCTTGTTTTTTTTTTATACTAGCACGACATGTAACCTTGCGCCCACATGATGGTAAGTAGCGCGCAAGGTCCATGAGTGTTAGCAGCTGGAATCAGACACTCATGACTGACCTCAGTCCCTAACACTATGCCGGCTTGACTTGGAATGACAGCAATTCGAGCCTGATCCCGAAACAACTTGGAGACATATAATTGTCATCCCTCGACAAGAATGTTTGTGTGTAAGTTAATTTCAAGTCCGAAACCCGCTGGCTTTCTGCCTTAAAAAAACAATCAAGAAATACGTTCGCCAGTTCGAGACCCGGAACAAAGGTTAGTTGCTGCTAATTTTATTTCATACGAATTTCGGAGTATTTTCACCAGCGCCTATTCGTTTCCCATTGTCTCTGGCATTCGTAGCAAAGTTTAAAACCTCCATATGGATTTCATTGTAAAGTGCTTTTTCGTAATCAAGTCCAATTATTTGGGCGTGACCGGCCCTTCGGTTACTGTTACCGTCATTATCAGTCTGTGTAGACCCTCTAATGAGGCTTCCGCTTTTGAAACACCTTATTAATTTCATGTTGGCTCCGTATTTGTGTTGTGGTAACACACAGTTTATAAATCTTTAGAAAAGGCATATCATTGGCTGAATTGACAATGTGACAAGCTAGGTAACATTCTAGTACATTATTTTTAATTTAATATGTTTTTATATATATACTGTAACCTGCCTTTTGCAGTTACATGATTATCCAACGCCTGCGGTTGGATGTAGTTGTTTTTAATTGTTACGGAGAGGATTCTACGGAACTCCTTTTTTTTTATTAAAAATGCATAAAACTTTTTTTATACTTTATATTTTAGAAATAATTACATATGTAGAAAAACTAAACACTTATCTACATGGGACACTATTACGCGGTAGACTTTAACTAATAATTATTTTAATCCTAATCTGTATAAAAATACTCGCTCTGTCGACCTCTCGGTCCGAGCTCCCCCGATCTTCCTTTTTCTTCTTCTTTTTAAAACAAAAACCCTTCAACCCTGTCATTGTCGTATATTGACAATACTATTCTTTTTTAAAATGCAAATATAATAAAATATAGACCTAACTCAACTTAATTTATTATAAGTAACTTTTCTTGTGCACCTTTTTATATGTAATACATTGTAATGAATCTTTGCTTCCAACCCAGTTGAGCCAGTTCCTTTAACGTTTTGATACTTTGATTGCAACCACCTTTTGCTCTTCTGGAATTGAAAGCCTAATCTTAATCTCTTAACTTATATTAAAAATGTGTCTTTACTGCAATTGGGAGAGCACTGATACCAGTATGACAGTTAACTGGTATAGGTATCAGTGAATCAAACCAACAATAATTAATAATTACCTAATGTAAAAGAGTTCTTTTTGTGTATGATGTACCACTTATTTAATGAATAAACGCTTTGTAATAATTTAATTTAATATTTAATTATTATATTAAAATGTTAAATATGAGTTATTTAAATCACCTTTCGGATATTGCGGTTCAGTCAAGACATATATTTGGATCACAAAAATAAAATACTTTCACGTTGTATCAAAGACTTGGTCTTTGGTCTTATATCAGAATAATCTTGGTTCTTCAAAAGACTCACATGACACCAGCTATCACTACAACAATCAACTGTTGGAGATAACCCTTCCAGAAATGTTCCAGAGACTGATGTCATGATAATGACAATTTATTAACGATTTTACAAGTTGGCATTATTGGAACCGGGACCGACGGCTTAACGTGCTCTCCGAGGCACGGGAACGGCGGTGTTGTCGATGACATATGTACGTAAGAAAAGTGTATTTCATCTTGTCTATTGTCACCTTAAAAGTGTCTTATCACCACGGCTTTAAAAAAAAAAGTTTCCAATTTTGAGATTTTTGTCCGCATACTACTAAATTAACTAAAGGAGAACTAGAACAATTGCTTGAAATTTGGAATAGTTGTGGATCTTGTTGACCTATTCGTATTCAAAAATATATTATTAATATAAAATAAAGGTTGTAACAATAATCCTATTTACTCGTATAACGCTTTACATGATGTTTTGTTAATCAATACGAATAACGTTGTAGTAGCGAAAAAAGAAGTTCGTTCCACATTAAAACAGTTTTGAGATATTTTTAAAGAAATTTACGACGCAGTTACCATTAATATAAAACCCAATCACAAAAAAATATTCATAAATTAAATCAAATCAACATAGTTAATTTCCCTTGGTTCGCTTGAAACAACTTGGATACAGTCAGAACTAAAAAATACCAATAAAATTATTAAAACATATGTACTCGTACTAAACAAAGTGGTAATAGTGGTTGAACCGTAAACAGGCAATAATCCATATTTATGTATGTTAGGCACAACATTACTGCTACAAGCAAGTAAAACTAACTAACTTAGAAACTACTTAAATAAGATCGTGGCTGTAAAGAGGCCGTGTCAGTTTACATTCTAAATAATTTAGTAAAATTAGGAATTAAAGTCTAAACAATAGTCCTTGACTGGTGTAGGCGTAGTCTTAGTGTTGGTCTTGCTCCTAATTGGGCAACACTAGATGAAATGAAAAAAAAAAGAAAAAACCTTTATTGAACATCATAAACATAATACACTGGAATGAAACTTATTAATTTAGCAAATAACAATACAGCAACAATTATATGTGTAAAACAAAATAAAAAGTACTAAGACCACTAAACTAGGTAAACCTGAACTACAGGGGTCAGTCAATAATATGATGTGAGAAGTTGCATGGAATTTATTGTAGTCGCTGGATGTCATCCAATGCCAACAATTTTTATATATTTTTAATTTTATGTATCTTATGAGGAAGTCAATACGTAATATTAAATATAGAACAACATGAAGTCACAGAAGAAACGATCAGAAACTAATTTAAGACTCAAAAAGCTTTACGCAGTTGGTCCGAGAGGAGTTTCAAAAAATCTTAGCACCACTCAAAAGTTAAACAGGTACCTAATGCCGTCAATACATATATGGAAAGAGCTTCCAAGACGACATGAACGCAATCATGCAGTATTTGGTTGGGTTGGGAGAGGAGTAGAATGATGAATGGTGAGCGTCATGTTGAACAATAAAATAAAAAAGGAGGCTTCTTCTTACCGGCGCCAGGCACAGTGAGTCCATGGAATGCTTAGAAATTTGTCTTCTCTTATGAAAATAAAAATGGATTAGCTTTATTGCAGTTTGTTCAACCAGTGTGAATTTTTGTAATTTAAAACACAAACCTTACACTGATTGGTTTTCCAATGCATGTCCCAGTTCTATGTAAATTCTCGTACGTCAAAACAAACTATGTTTTTGACAAACCAATTTCAATTTGGCACCTAAAGTTACTAACAACCTCTCGCCGAAGTTCCCACAATGCCATTTCACATACAAACTTGTTAATTGGTTAACACAAACACACCTATGATTTTTTATGTAGTTCTAGTATATTTTTTTTCACTTTTTAGATTTACAGCGTTTAACACATGTTTCACTTCCACTTCTCTTTTTGAGTGGTCTCCCGAGCGACATGGTTCGTGTGTAATTCCGTCATAGCTAGAGTTTCGATGATGCCTACTATTGAGGAATTTGTCGTCGGCCTGGACACTTCAAGCATCTCCAGAATATCGTTCCGTCTTCCGCTCGGTCCCCTAACGGAAGACCACTTTCTAAAGTGTTCCTCCGACCTAAATTAGTCGAACCTAGACCCCTGGGTTCGTGAACCACACGGGCGCTGTTATACCATTAACGGTTCCTAGCTCTAACAGTTCATAAATTATCAGCGGGTAAAAAGGGGGAATGTCCTGATCCCCAACCAAGGCCCATAAATTTTCGCTACTACACTTTAGTAACCAAAAAGGTCATATTGAACACTACAACTGTCTTCACTTATTGTAATCAAAACACTCGTTTCACTTCAATTGAGAAATTACCTTCCAATTTGTACTCGAACTTTTTTTCCCTTTCATTTTCTCCGAGTGCGTCCAGACTAAACGAAAACCATCGTGTCTCCTTTTATAGAGTTTATTTATTTATTACTAGCTGACCTTGCGAACTTCGTACCGGCTAACAGTCAATGAATGTCGTGTTACTTATTAGCTGAACTAAATTTATGATTCTATGGAAGTAATACAGTGAATATAAAATATTGAATATTTATTTGAAGTTAATTAATATACATTAAATATTAATTAAAAGATACCAAATAATAAAATTAAAAATAAACTAAACTATAAATAAAAGATGTCCTTTAAAGATGTCCCATCCGAGACATTTCCCCTCTGTATAGCGAGGCTAATACGTTGACAGAAATAATTGCCAGCCTTCCGGTCTCCGGGCCTTTCTGTCAGCTGCTTTGACAACTCCTTGGCCAAGCGCCTCGCTGACGGTCCCCATGGGTCCATCCATATAAAATGTTATGTTCAGTACTTTATTAAGATAGTACCTAATACAATATATATATATAAACGTACAAAAATCAACTCAACAGAGTCCTGTAAGAAATGTATGTAAGTAAGGGTTACACGATAAATGTTTCTCAACTTTTTGTGCATTTATTTAGCCTTCTAAAATGATAATCTTCTTTTGAAATTGACGGAAGTTGTTTAAAATCGAATTTGCCAATATTTGCTAAGCGGGTTGTCAATTACCCTAATAAAAACCCTACTTGCCTTATTTTGTTAAATAACTTATCAAGGTTCCGGGATTTATCGATGATCCGAATAATTAAGGGATATATTATTATTTTTTGTACTAACACGACATGTGATCTTACCCCTACCTGATGGTAAGTGGGGTGCGAGATCCATGAATGTTAGCAACTGGAATCAGACACTCATGACTGACATCAGTCCCTAACACTATATATGGCTTGACTGGCAATTCGAGCCCGGAATGTCTGGATACACTTTTCTGGGTTTATTGGACTGGACAAATTACCACCATCAGTCTGCCTACCACCTATTTGTTGTTCTCGTTAAAAGTATGTGCCATTTACAATGATGTCAAATGCCAATTTATACTTTTAAGGAGAACTAATATTGTAAGTTTGCCATGGTGATATTTATATAGAAACAACAACGCTTAAAACAACACTTACTGAAAAATGAAATAAAAATTAATTATATAGGTTAATACTCATTTTTGGCGAAAATGTTACATATTAGTGATAATCAAAAATGGATTAGAGATAATTTTTATATTGTCCTGTCTAAAGCGAAAGTAAAGTTTTAGTTTAAAAAACGAACAGCCCAAACTAAGAGCAACTCGAGCATGACGATCACAAAATATGTTACATCGAATTCACGACATACAATTTTAACTTTTTGTTGAGTCTAACCCCAACAATTTCCTCACGTACGCGTACTTACAAAACGATTGAGCTTAATTTTGGTTAGTAGGGCTCAAAGGTACTTATCATTATGATTATGACAGACTATCATTAAATTACTTGGCGTTTTGCAATTCGAAATGAAATCGTGATAGGTGAAGGGCTCCGGAGATAGCGAACAAATGGTATGCGCCCTCAATTACTCTATTGTTATTGATATTATATTGCTTTTTACGGTATGAACACTATTGGCAAGTCTACTAGATTTATCTTTTATTTTATTTACGTGTATATTGCGCTCACTGACATAACGCAAGTGACATAAGGCACACACCAAAATGCTTTTTACAACTCTTTAGAGATACAATTGGTCCAGTCAGGTGACTGACCACCTAAACATTCCAGTACACCAAGCCATCCACTGCGCCGAGGACCGCTTCCACTGGAAACGGCTAGTGGATGGACTGCGACGGAGTCACGATCCCCAACAGTGGGGTACCGACTAAGGAGGAGGAGGAGAGATACAATTAGCAATTTGTAAAGTATAATATTTAGGACTCAAAGCGATCTATTCATCATCATTATAGCTCCTAAAACACGGAGTTTTAGACCTCCATTGCTGTTTATTTGTAATTAGTCAACCAGAACTTTTTAAAATTCTTGGTGATAATTGCAATTTTAAAACGCATAATCTTAGTAGAATAATAATTTTAGCACATTAAAGTACCCAATATAGCCGAAATTGTTATGCAACGGCAACAAATATATTTAATAAGCTCCAGCTACTTTAAGGGAGCTGCCACTAAAACTGTTTCAATTAAGAGTTATAGTTACAATATTAAATAATTTTGATGAGTTTAAAAAAAAAAACATGTTGGCTTATACTAATATTTACTAAGATGTGTCTAACTCTATATATCTTTTGCAGGTTAAACGTGCCTGGTCAAATTCAAGTGCAAAGCGAGAATGAAGGCGATGACGATAACAACGGTGGCACAAGGTTCAGAAGAACAGGATCAGAAAGACTACGAGATTCCGCCAAAGCCCTCTTACGAAGAGTAGAATCGCTCAAAACTAGAAGAAGAAAAAGACAAAACAGAACCGAAGTTATTGTATCATCTCCTCACTTCTTAGATGCATCTCAAGACAAATATCCAGACTTGAGCTTTATAGATATGACGCCAACAACACCCACAGCTTTTCCTTTTCCTGACTTCAATTGTTCACCTTTACATCAACCAGCTATTAGAACTCAGCCACCGTCACCTATGACAGTTCTACCACCTTCGCCAATAGCTCCATTAGAACAATCGTTTGTCCTACATGCTCCTTTTGGTGATGATTCTTCTAGTTACGCGTCCGATGGAAGTATGAGTTCTAGTAATAAGAGTTCTAAATCTAAACTTGGACATAAAGCGAAGAGGATATTCCATAGAGGGATGAAGAATGATGACAGTGCACTAAGTGATTCGGAATGTCAACCTGCCAGTTGGAGACACAATTATTATAAGGAACACAACACGTATAATACTGAGGTATGTTATAAGTATTTTTTTTATTATTATTATTTTTTGCGGCAGTAAATCCCTACCGGACCTGTGGAGGCAGCAGGGAAAGGTTATGTCGGGCTCGCACCGACTAAAACCTGACGGCGTTGCTCCTTGGCGCCTGGGTGGCGGCTTCGCGGGAACCCAAAGGGATACACCCGCTAACCGCCGGCGCTGTCCGCCTAGGCAGGCCCTCCATGTGAGCAGGAGAGAAGACGGGGACACCTTATACGCGATAGAAGCCCTTACGAGTAGGTCACCCCAATGACCGTAAAGAAGTTTTAGAAATTACATTTTACTTGTAAATAATAAAATGTAACCAAGGAAGAAACTGATCCTCAGCTTAACCCAGAATTCTAGTCTGGGGATCAGAGTTCCTCCAAAATAATTATGTAAACAATTTTTGTGAACAAATAAACGTTTTTGTATTTTTGTATTTTGTAAAGCTCGCTGAGTGACTTTAAATTTAAAATTCTGCTTCATACGACAATACTAGAAGAACGCACTGGCTATAATACTAATGGCATCTTCTGGTTAAATAAAAAATACGCAGTTAATAATAATAGTTGGTACTTCAATAACTTATTTAAATTGATTTTAGATTTACGTCGAGCCTCCATCACCAGTGGACTTAAAACCGGATCCAGCAGTTTTGAAAGAGGTCCAGAAATCACCAGGTCACACTACACACAGACGGCAAGCCATACGGACTAGTTCACTCAATTTGGGGAAAGATGGACAAAAAAAGTATGTATCATTTTCTCAAATAATTTAAATTTTATTTATGGAATAAACTTCCAAAACAGCATTAAAACTTTGGTTACTTTACAAGCTCAAAACACTAGGTTCATTAATACGAAATATGTATTCTCTTACAAAGACTGAGAGTTGGTTGTGTCAAACTAAGTTACCAGTGACTTTGAGAATGATAATTATGTAGAAGTAAACTATAACTGTCGTACGGAGCAGAAACGTGGACACTAACAGTGGGTCTGGTCCACAAATTTAAGGCCGCTCAGCGGGCTATGGAGAGAGCTATGCTCGGTATTTCTCTGATGGATAAAGTCCGAAACGAGGAAATCCGTCGGAGAACCAAAGTTACCGATATAGCCTTACTAATAAGCTGAAGTGGCAATGGGCTGGACATGTCTGTCGTAGAACCGATGAACGATGGAGTAGACGAGTTCTAGAATGGAGACCACGTACGGGAAGACGCAGAGTGGGTCGACCTCCCGCTAGATGGACGGATGACCTGAGGAAGGTCGCTGGTGCGGGTTAGATGAGGGTGGCGGGAGATCGTGTGAAGTGGCGAGCCTTGGGGGAGGCCTACATCCAGCAGTGGAGAGACACAGGCTGATGATGATGAAAGTATATTTCTAAATATATAACCGACTTGATGGTAAGTGGCGCGCGAGGTTCATGAATGTCATCAACTGAAATTAGACACTCATGACTGACATCAGTCCCTAAATTTGAGCCTGATCCCGAAACGTGTGGATACACTTTACTGGGTTTATCGGTACGAATGGTGGATACTTTCCCGCCCCGTCAGACTGGGAAAATTACTACCATCAGTCCGCTTACCACCTATTTGTTGTTGTCGTTGAATGTATGTGCCATTTGCATTAAATGCCAATTTTTACTTTCATCTTATATTGTAAGCTTGCCAGGGTGATATTTATGTAAAAATAACACCGCTTGAAACATGACTCACTTAACTCTGCTTGTAGCATTCCCCCGCTGCACAGCTATGCTAATTTGCTGCGCAAAAAAACTGCCTGTCCTCATGTCTAATACAGCATTAATCAGCCGCTTTAAAATCAGACAGTTTTAAAAAAAACTATATTTCAATTAATTTAAATATTTGCCTTTGTAGGTTAATGTTATACAGAACCAAAATTCCTATTAGAACCTATTTACGAATTAGTAATTAATATTCACATTGCAATGTTTTAAAACTTGTTTTTGTTAATGAGTTTTAATGTTTCTTAATTTATTTCGTTTCTCACGTCCTAAGTAAAGTTAACTAAATTATTGTTAAAATTATTGTATTATAAATTTTAGAATTATAGTTAGACAAAATGAACTGTGGTTTATGGACGTGAGTATTTTTTTTTTGTTTGTTAATTTCACAAAATTTTAGCTTATTTGTAGCTTATGTGTAGTAGCCGTAGCCGTATTTGTTTGATAAAATGTGTTTTTTCCTTGATTTATTACGTGTATGTTTTTTATGACAGATAAAAGTGATAAAGTTAGTTAGATTCTTAATTTGCAAGAATGAATATTATTGTATGGTTGGTACCGTAGAGTAAACCATAGTATTGTTCTAATAAGGCCGAGATAACTACATTTATTTCCTTCTAGTCTTGCGTGGTCTTATTAACAAAAAAGAGATAGTAAAAACGGGATACGTCGCGGGACGTACTGCAAAAGTGAGAACAAAACTTGCAGGTTATTGATTTTCGTAGTTGATAGGAATATGGAGATTAAATGAATGCGCGTGGCTGCGTACACATAGTTGCAGACGCATAAAGAAAGATAGAGAAAGAAGGAGCGGGAAAGAGTGAGAGAGGCTATGGCTATACGCGCGGCGCGCGCCTATCCGCCCCTCTTCCCCTTCCTCGCCGCACTGTTTACCTTTGAGCGCTGTTCTGACGTACGGAGGTACGTTCAACGAAATAGGTCCTCAACCAAGCGCGTGCAATAAAGTTCTCACTTTAAAACTGTGGTTTGCTTTTGTTATCATTATCTCTCTCCATATGTTTGACTTATCGCTTTTTTTTCACTTTATTTCGCTTTGAAACTCATTAGACTTGGCATTGCTCTATGGTTTTCATACAAAATTCGGTAAAATGCAAGCTTTGGTTTATTTGCTTTCAAGTCGAACATAGCATCGGTATAATAAAAATAATACTCTCTATAATAATTCTGCACTAGTGTGTGCTGTAGTCCAATTCTGTTACTTAGTCGCAAAAGTTTTTAGTGGATTTCGTTATTTACCTCAGAGATTGCGTCATAATTAAAAATATTATTGAATGTATCATATGTATAATATTATGTGTATCACCTTCCAGATTTAGAGATAGAAGTCTGAAGAGAGACAAGTCAGCTTCCAGGAGTTCAGAACTAGAAGGGAGTCCTAGTTCCAGGTCTCATGATGGTGACGATGATGATGATGATAGTGTCGATTTTAAAAGCAAAAAGTGAGTATTTTTTTACATAAAAAATATAAAGTGTTTATGTTAAACTTGTACGCCAATCAGCGTTTTTCCCGGCTTTGCCCTAAACGGGGACACGAAATTAGTTTCGTTGTGCATTATTTTATTTTGTATATCTCCTTAGGTAATCATTCAATTTGCGTAAATCTTCATGAAATATTTATTTTAAATGATAAGGATTAATACCGTACTTCTGTAAATAGCTTTATAATTGCCCATTTTTCAAAGTATTAAAATGGTAAAAGTATGTTATCCTTAAGAGATAGACATATGCCATAGTGGACTTTTCTGTAGACCTATATAAGATACACAATTCCATTATACACTATAAAAATATTATTGAATGTATCATATGTATAATATTATGTGTATCACCTTCCAGATTTAGAATTATACACTGTTTTGTTATATCTCAAAGGGTTTAGGCAGCGTTTTCGTTATAAGCTTATTTTTTTCCGATATATAATAATATATATATCAACAAATATCGTTAATATGTACAAAAACTTATACACTAAATTAATATTATATACTAAAAATATAAATTTATATTCTAAAACCTTCCTCGAAAACCACTCTATCCATTAGTTAAAATGTTTTATTTCTTTATTTGAAGTAATATACAACCAGTATAAAAGAATTACAATATAAAAGCTACCTAAATAATAAAATGAAAAATAATAATAAATCCATTAGTTAAAACAACATTAAAATCGGTAAAATATTTATTTCGGAAATTTCATTTTAATTTGATTTATGTATGTATTGCTTTTCTTTAACACAAAGATTGTGATGCTATAGAACTATATCTAAAAGTGTAACTGATCTTAAATCTTACATTACAGGAACAACATACAGAGATGGTATTCATTTCGAACCAGTACCCTCAACGGGGGGCCAAAAGCCAGCAACACTTTGCAGCCATCTCTAAACCCAAAAGATCCAGAAAGCTATAGTAAGTGTAAACTTATATATATAAATATATATATATATAAATATTTATATATATAAATATTTATATATATAAATATTTATATATTACTATTGGACATAATATTCTCTAGTATATACTGAGATGCTACTGTGAAGATATCATACTTATAAATATAATAGTAATTTATCAATATTATGTACAGTTCTCCCAAAGTGATAATGCGCATAGAAATCTTCGTCACTGTTCGGCAACGGTCGTATTCCCCGAGCGTTGGAAGACGATATGTATATAGAGTGGTTAAGTGCATTTTCTTCATGCATAATTTAGCAGAATTATGTGTTTTGTGCTAAAAGAGATAAATATTGATTTATCAGTAACAAAATTTGATTCGATAATTCCATGTAAGTAAATAGCGAGGAAAACCACACGATTGAGAATATGCTACAATCTTTGTTGGATTGATTTACTTCGAAAATTTTATAGTACTGTAGTGACCTCCTTTAAATATAAAATCTCTGCCTGTGTCAGACAGACAAGCAATTGTCAAATAAACTATTTAAATAAGATAATTAAAGTTGAAATTAAATTCACCTTTGAAAACAAAACCAAGAAGGGTGTGTGTGTAATAGCAGCTCTATATAATTCCACACAGAGAGAACACGTGCAGTCACCGCCAAAAAAACAAAAACAAATAAACGACTGCCTGAATTGTTTTCGATTGTGTACTCATAATATTGACTTCTATTTCTTTGGAACAAGGTGCAAAATGCAAGTGCATTGTTTAGGGCTCTTACGATTCAATGATTCGGGTGTTTCCGGGAATACGACAATAAGCGAAGATCTGTATGTGCATTATTAATTTGGGAATACTGTACGTCCATAAGAAAATATAATATAAAAAAAAACAAAAACCAACTTCAAAACTATACCTATGTACAAACTTAAATTAAAATTAAAAATATATATTTTACATACTTCTAAGCAAGAGCTTTAAATTTTAAATAATTAAAATTAGTTCAAAGTAAAAATTAAAATAAATATGAAATAAATCTAATAAAAAATAAACTATAAGTAGAAAATGTCCTCTAGTGACGAAACTTCGGGGATAGTCCCAAGAAGACTGGCAACATTGCCCCTCTGTATAGCGAGGCTAATACGTTGGCGGAAATAAATGCCAGCTTTCCTGTCTTCAGACTTTTCCGTTTGGACAACTCTGCTGAGTGTCCCCATAGGCATAGCTGGGCATTAACTCGTTAATCCGTTAATCGTTAATTAACGAAGTTAACATTTTGATTAACGGGTTAACTTTTAAGTTAACTTTTAAAAATGTTAACGGACACGTTAACTTCCGTTAATATGCAGAAGTCCGTTAATCGTTAATGTTGATGAGAATCCTTGGCCACATTTGACTGAGTATGTGGAATTTGTATCCAGATCGGGCCAGCAAATACTTTTTGCTTATAAGCGTTGCTTGCCGAAAGACAGCATAATAAAAGTTCATGTATCAAGCCTGAATAATTTGAAACAACATGTAAGAAGGGTACATGAGTAACAATACGTACAGTTTGAAGAGATTGTTAAGGCGGGCTCTAACCGAGGCAAGACAAAAAAGAGAACTCATTCTGACAATATAATATATTAACCTGTTAACTTCCAGAACCTAAACCAACAGGTTTTATAAGTTCACTAACGCAACGATATAAAAATGCAATTTTACACATATTAACGGATTAACGATTAACATTTACTTCCGTTAATTCTTACGAAATGTAACGCTTTAACGTTTAACGAAGCTAACTTTTTTTGTAGCGGATTAACGATTAACGAAGTTAACTATTTGATTAACGGTGCCCAGCTATGCCCATAGGCCTATCGTCTCGACCCCAAACGGCGAAAATTCGTAACCTGTACTGAGGTTAGCGTATTTGCTCAGCTTGAGGTTCTCAACAGAAACCGCTGCACTTCCCGCGCTTGACGAGGTCCCCTGGATGTGTGATGGCGCTAATGTGTCTACACATGTCGCATCCCACACCAGGGAACTGCCAAGTCTCCAAGCCCCAACGGTCATGCCGTCGGGTCTCTTGCCATTGCTTCGCGCAATCCCAGAGGGTTGTAGGATCGCGGGTACTCCAGCAGTGACAAAAGCTCTTCGAATGATGTCGTTCAAAGCAGCGTGACGAGGAATGCGGCCAGCAAATAGTCGTTCTAACAAATATTTAAAACAAAAGACTTCTAGCATTGCAATGTGGGAAAGTTCTTGGAACTTTTAATTGAATTATTCGTTGGTAAATAAATACTGTGGATATATATCAGTGTCGACATCGATCTCTTCAATACTAGTACGGCGATGATTAGGCGGGTGATGGCAGGTGAGTACTTCGAGGGATTAGAATAGTTTTATATTTTCAAGTTTATGTATGCCTATGTGTATGTGTGTGTGTATATATGTATGTTTATTTCTGTTATAGTTATTCTGTTATTGATGTAATGCCTATTCCTTCGTAATTCTTGTACTATTGTATTCATTTTTATTTTTAATTTAATTATCATTGTTTTCTTTGCTTACTTTTATTGTATATGTCAGCGAACTCTTATTATTGGCTTTATCGTATTACTATTTTCTCCTATATATGTATAAATTAGCTGTAAGATTTCCTAAATAAATAAACTACTGAACCCCGTAGAGATAGATTTTTGGTAGTCTACATAAAGTTTTTTAACCTGTAAAGGTGCGTCATCTAAACACTGACACACGTTTGTTTCGCACACAATGCTAATTAATTCGCCAATCAACAGATATACGAGTATATGAATTTTAAAAATATCAGTTTTCTGTGTTAAATAAAACGAACAGTCCACTGAGCCGTTAAAATAATTGAATTCTTAAATAATTAAAGTTATAATTAGTTGTTTATAGTGTTTTATATATTTTCAAAAGCACATTAAGTGTATAGAAATAAATTGGAAAAAAAGTGAAGCTGGAATAATCTCAATATCTAAACCTAAATAGCGAATCATAATAATTTTGGTGTATCTGGAACATATGACAACCATCATTTTAGAAGAGAAACAATATATATATATATATATATATATATATATATATATTAAAATAATAGTTGCTGTAAAGAGCCATTGTCACAGTTTAAGCTAAGTCAGACACAATTATGAAAATATAAATGTCATTTAAGATATTAGCTGCTATAAAGAGGCATTGCCGCATAAGCTTAAACATAAGTAAAAAAGATTATAGCTGCTGTATAAAGGCATTGTCATACTAAACTAAACTAGACTACAACTAAATTTGTATTTATATTAATAAATCTCCTTTTTTACTATTAGCTGCCGTACAGAGGCATTGTCAAACTACGAGACTAATTAAAATGCTAAAATTTTATGCCCAAACTTTTTTATCGTTTAGATAGTCATTAACAGTATAATAGCCTTTTTGCTTCAATTTAGTTTTAATGTGATGTACGAGTATTAATGGGTAAAACCATAACACTGTCCGGTAGTTTATTAAAATACTTTTTACACTGCATTATAAATGAAAGATTTACTTTGCTAAGCCTGGAATGTAGCTATTTTTTTTAAAAATCGTTATGTATTACAGCCTCTCGGACACAGAGTTATAGAACTCCACTTAACTGGGCCTTCCAGATGTTTATTTGTTAAATTTGGACTACCACTGCCACGCAAGCCAAAAACGCGTTTGAGTTTGAGTCGTTATGTGTTTTAGAAATAACAAAACGTAACCGCTATCCGTTTTCAAACAACGCTGTGAAAACTATCTACTTTTAATAACTATCTAACTCAAGTATGTCACGTGTTTAAAACATATATTAGACTATCTATTTTGTTATCTAACTTGGTATAACTAAACTAAAAGTCAAGATTAATTCCGTGCAACTTTCTCACTCGATCGAATTTGCAATGTCTTAATTTACTAATTTCATTCATACGCAACGCAATGCTTCGCTATGAAGCTATATTTAGTTAGTTTATTTATTTTGTAAGTACGCATAGGACAATAAATATAATGTATTCTCCACTTTTACATGTCAAAAAAATAATTAATATAACGAAAAGCTTATTTTCTGGGAAATAGCTTGTATTTGGAGCAGCACATTACAACCCAATTATACATAATTATAATCTTAAAATTATAGCTGCTGTAAATAAGCATTGTCATATTATACACTAAGACATACACAATTATAAAATAAATACACCAAGGATTATAGCTGCTGTAATGAGGCATTGTCATACTACAAGCTAAGACGAAAACAAATATGAGGATGTCACTAAGATTATAGCTGCTGTAAAGTGTCATAATATAAGCTAAAACATTATTAAAATTTCACATAAACTATTTCTAGCAGAGCGTTACGTAAAGTAGATAGTTTTATTTCGCTAGAAAAAAAAGCAGTCGTTGTAAACCTCAGTAGATAGTTTAGTAGTTATCTATATATGTTATATCTCCAAAATAATATTATATCAGTAGTTAAAATAATTTTTATATTTCAGTGTCAAGACCAATGTCTTCGTTATCATGTGGCCAGTTACATATTTTAAGAAAATTAGCGTTGCTTCGTCTCACAGCTTGTATGGAACGATATTGCCCGTCACATAAGTCCGGATGGAATTGGGAGTTACCAAAGTTAATTAGAAAAATTAAGACCCCAGATTATAAAGGTTCGTAATTTTAAGACCCATATATTAGAGGTATCTGTACCTCTCATGGGAGTTGATTTATAATTGGGTCAAACAACAATTCAAGCCTTAAATCATAGTGTGTATGCATCAATAATATTATTTAATTTATTTTATTTATAATAATAATTACTTACAATGAAAACGATTATTTTGAACTTGTAGTTGATGTATTAGTAGTTTGTTAGTCTCGCATCTCTAAAACTATATATTAATATATAGGTACATAAATAATAATAATAATAATAAATATTTCCAGACAGGTCATACAGCGCCATCTAATTTCCGTGGTAAGCTACGGGGCTTGTGTTACGGAAACTAGATGGTTTATAAACTACATATTATACTTTTTTTTTTGGAAATATATATATATTGTACATATAAACACCCAGACCGCGACAAATTATACAATGTACAACTTGCCCCCGGTGGGAATCGAACCCACGACCTCCCGAGTTCACAGCAACGTTTGTTACCACTAGACCACGGAGGCGGTCAAACATTACCTACCATATTACCATTACATTACCTATTACTAATGTATTTATGACAACAATAACTGTCTCCGCCCAATATTTTTGGATGGGACAGTCAAATCGTGCAGTAATAGTTTTCAGAAGATTATCATTAACACGTTGAAAGACCGCCTACAGACGTCCACTATTTTTTTTGATATGACAGAACTTTACGAATGTATATAAATCAGTACGTCACAGGGCGTAACATTTTCATGCTACAACAAGGAGCGCCACTTTGTACTGTCGCCATAAATATAGTCACTGTCGTATTGTCACAAAATTGTAGAAAAAAATCTAAAAAAAGAGTGACCACGTCACACATTGACAATTTACTTTATCCCGCTACATGTACAGCGTCGGGCGTCGTGTTTACATACGATCAGTCGACCACTGCTCGGCTGCGGTCTTTTCCTTGGCCGCGGTGCGCACGCGTGTCATGAGATGTTTTCGCGCTCAAAATGTTTAAATAACGGTAAACTAATCCGATTTTAATGATTTTGTGTTATAAATAATAAATTTTGGCTTTCAGATAAAACAGTATTCGGTGTGCCGTTGACAGTATCGCTACAGAGAACTGGTCATTCGTTACCAAAGCCTATACAATCTGCTTTAAATTGGCTAAAGAAAAATGCTCTTGATCAGGTAATATTCATTCATACCTATATTTCATCATCATCATCACATCCCCTAGAACGCAAAGCTTCGTTTCACGATAGATCTCTACGTTCCTCTCACAACGTTCGTTACGCCGTATCACCCGGTTCCAATAATACCAACTTGTAAAACCATTTAAACAAATCAAAGATAAAAATGCTTGTCTAGATGTTATTAAAATTGACATCAGAACATCGCAAATATGTCTGGCCAGCTGTAGCCAGTGTAGGCCATCGATATATATAGATAGGCCCTCACTGATACAAAAACGTTCCCGCAAAATCAATCGAAGTCCCGTAGCTGCACCAAGAGTCGCGAGTGACGCAAAGCAAGCGTCGAAAGCGAATAATATTAATATTTATATCGAGTGAAAATAGTATTTTTGTATGCATAGTAACAGAATTTTCATAAAATATAATTTCTTGAGAATTGGCCCCCAAAGTTGGTAGGTACATGTTGCAAGCGGCACGTTTTTAGAGTGCGTATTGTATTGAATAGGCCTATCTATATACATCGATGGTGTAGGCTAAATTCTATAGTAGTGAAGGAAGACCTTCACTGTGAAACGGCGTAACGAACGTTGTGAGAGGAACGTAGAGATCTATCGTGAAACGAAGCAAGAAAGGCAAAATCATGATGAGGTATTTCGTTGTCGCAGGTTCATTAAGATATTGTTTAAGTTATATGTTTATTAATTTCAGATGGGTATTTTTCGCAAAGCCGGTGTTAAATCTCGAATAGCTAAGCTAAGATCAATGGTTGAAGTAGCAGGCTCCACAAATGGAGCATTTGCAACTGAAAATATGAACACGGTAGACCCGAGCGAATCAAGTCTTATTTTCGATGGGTCACAAGCTCATGATGTAGCTGATATGGTCAAACAGTATTTTAGAGAGTTACCAGATGCATTGCTCACCAATAAACTTAGTGAAACCTTTATTGCTATATTTCAACGTAAGTATTTCTCTAAAAGTCTAAAGTCTAAACGAATCCAATAGTATTATTATTTCAGAATATAAACGAACTTATATTTATTTATTTATAAGGGTCGCCAACAGTGACAGCAACAAAACTAAGACAGAAAACAGATGCAGTATCCATTAATTGGGCCTTTGGGTAGCCAAAATAAATACAGTATACAATTACAGCAACAACTTAGTAAATCTAAGCAAAAATTACAACACAATACAACATGATACAACCACAATAAAGCAACACAATTCCAAGGATCAAAATTGGTTAAACAGCAGTTCAGTTTACAGTCCCAGCCAGGATCCGCTGCAGTGACATTACATTGCGCTTAAAAACATGCAAAGAATTAGCAAATATGTCTAGACTGTCATTATTTTTTGGATTTAGATTGTCGTAGAATGAATAGATCATATTTGCCAACTCTTGACAGCCTGGTCGGCACAGAGACACGAACACGGGACAGTAGATGGGGTGACATAAATACCGAAAATAAATATGACATAAATTCCCAGTCAGATGATCAAGATATCAAAAAATCCCTAAAACAATCTCGATCCTAAATAATAATAACCTACAATAACGATCTATAAATTAACTCTAAATTAATTTAGTCGAATCCTTTTTATTTTATTTTTCTATTTTTATTCGAGATCTAATGTTTAGTTTGATTTTAGATGTACCAGAACCTTTGAGGCCAGATGCAGTACAATGTGCATTGCTTTTGCTCCCTGAGGAACATCTGGAATCTTTGCAATCACTGCTTATATTTTTAGCAGAGGTACGTTCTTCTTTATTTTTTAATTTATATTTACTTGCCTGACAAACGGTTTCATTTTATTATCTCTTTTAAAACATTAAATAAACTATATTAAAACAAAATCAGAAATTTAACCTTAAAAATTATAATAATACATAGAAAATAAAAATACATACTTACAAAAGAAATAGCTCCTCCAAATCGCTGTCTTGTGGCATGGTACCCAATACACTAGCAGCATTTCCCCTTTGAATTAGGATACCTAATTTTTGGGAGAAATAACTGCCAGCCCTATTGTCACCAGAGACGTCAATGAGCCTTGGAACAATTTCTTTATAGAAGGCTTTATGTTCCGATCCCCACGGGCCCATCGTTTCTACAGCAAACGTCGAAAAAAGTAACTATTGCAAATAGATTCATATTTTCGACGCTTGCTGATCTGCGCTTGTTCCGCTGCAAAACCAGCTCTTACAGAAGTTCCTTGAAGGTGGGAAGGGGATAGGGAATCCCATACCAGAGATTGACCCAATCTCTAAGGAACTAATGTCATTTCGTCTGGACGCTTGCCATCGTCTCGACTCAGACCGGTTGGTTCTAAAATAGATGGGATCGAGACAACTGCAAGCCTCCTACGAATGAGGTCGTTAATGGCGCTGTGACGGAAGAAGCTTTTAAAATAGAATTAGCCATGTAATGTTTTAAGCTTATTAACTTTTAATTATTTAGTTTCAATCTGATCAAAAACAGACAATATTCTATCCTTTTTTTTATATTTTGAAATTTATTTTCACATTCAACAATTACGTCTTTAGTGATACTCTTGCTTACATGTACTACAAGTCGTACAAACGTTACTTCAGACACAGAGGTCTTTTGTTTAACCTTCCCATGTACGGCCTGGTAGACGCCCGGGGCTGCTTCAAGCATGCCGCTGCCAAAATATGGAATGATCTTTCACCGTCCGTTCGGGACGCGATAGTTACAACGTTACCCACTTTCCGTAAAATGCTTGTGAAGCAGGCAGCTCCCGTCTAGGTTTCTGTTTTTTTTATTTATTTATGTTCTTATTTTATTTTTAATGAATTTTGTTTCATTATTATTTTATAACTTTTATTTATATTACTGTTCCACTAAATTTAAATGTCGGCTACGGTATAATAACAGAGGTTGTTGGAACCAGCTTCCAACAGCATTTTCTGAACCATAGACCCTTTTGTCATAATATTTTTGTTTTATTTTTTTAACTATATTTTACATTTTTATTAACTCTTATTGTTGTGACAAATAAAAACTGATTTAATTTTATTTTATTTATTTTACTTTGAATAAAACTACCCTCTAGGTATCTGTTTAATCGATACATAATATTGTAGGTAGCAGAACATTCGGCTGTGAACCAAATGACGGCGTCAAACCTGGCCGTGTGCCTGGCGCCAACTCTACTCAGGCTACACCACGCTCCCCCCACCACCGGCAGTACCAAAGAAGGACATTCCAACCGGTAAGATTATTTAATAATATTATGGGAACAAGAACAGTCCGAGTCCAAAGTTATAGCAAAAAAATGGGGGTTAAGTCCGTGGATTAAGACTTGGAGGTACCGGGTTCGATTCCTAGTTGGGACACAAAAATATTTATTAATATAAATAAATACATTTAATTTATTTGTGATATTTCTCGAGTTTGGTACTCTGGAGACATCGACGAGCTTGCCACTTGTCATGATTGGCTTATAGTAAAGTTGGCTAAATGTGAATCCGCTTATAAGCGTGGTTTCTGACCACCCCGAAAGGGAAACGGTCGTGATGATACTTTACTTTATTTACTAAATCTAAAAATTTAAGGTAAATCGATTAAGACTCGTTAAAATTATAAAAACTATTTTTTTAATTACAAAATTAACGTTGTTTTAACGTTTGGGATACCTACATAGTAAATACAATTTGTTACATCTCTAGTGAGTTATTCTTTAACTTTAGTTATATTGTTTATGTGTGTAGGTATAATGTGTAGTATATAATAATTAGTTACGTAACTTATTAACTGTATCATTAATATTTATTATGTATTAGAATTATGTAGTAGAATTTTTGATTATTTGTTTTTAATAATAATTTTAGTTTTAATTGTTGACATTCAATAGCTATTTTGTTCAATATTTGTATTTCTTAGTCTTAGTGACAAATTTTTAGTTTTTAGTGACATCCATCATTGACAATTGAAATTTTTAGTGACATTGTTATATTTTATTTGTTTAATATTTTTTTTATATTGGAAGGCCCATTTACAGCCAATTCAGCCAAACCTTAATTGAACTTTATGATGTCATCACTATCTGGCCAGGTTTTCGACTATTATATTGTTTTCTAGTATTGTTTCTTTCTTTTTTATTTTTTGGTTTTTTCATTGTTCTGTAATTAACGTAAATTAGGAAGTAACCAAGTGTTCCGATAGGTCCCTATGGTGATAAATAAATAAAATAAAAAAAAATAAAAAAAATCCTTTTCATTTTTTCATCCTGCCTATCATCTTACTCGATCCCCAAGGTTAGCTGGTAAAGAATGCCTATTGGCATTATAGCTCTACACGTACTATTTTTAAGTGCATTAAAGAATTTAAATAAATAAATAAATATTTTTATAGTATGGTGATTGAGAGTGTGGCGGACCAGCGCCAGATCAGCGAGAGCCGCGCAGCTCACGCCTGTCTTCTTCTGCTCATCCAGAAACATAATCTTCTGTTCTTAGCACCGGCTGATATGCTCGCTCGATGCAAGTTCAACTACTTTGAGGAGAGTGTGCCGGTAAGTAATAGATAATTATTGCGTTATTTTAAAGCTTATGAAGCACAGGCGTTGACCCGTGCTGCAGATGCGGTTTTTAGTCTTGGATATGTTATCTGTATAAATAATAGCCTTAAGGTCATTTCCTAGGGGACTACTTCACTCGGCTATCCAAGTGTTCTATCTCTTAAGAATCGTCGCATGACATATCACCTTTTGTGCTTACACAAAATCTTGCACTAAAAAGTACCTACACTCAACATTTTTTTAAATTTGCTCACCAAGCTTTCACATAAAAAGCAGAACAAGACCGCATAACATGACAATTTGTATGATGTATCTTATATATATGTATTGTGTATGTATGGAATATATTATTATTTGTATATGTATTTTATTGTTGTACGATATATATTGTTTATTTAGTTGATAAGTAGGTTATTTTTACCGTTACCAGTTACCGGTTACCAGCCTGGTCGACTACGACAATCCCCTCGTTCCGAAACACGATAATAGTAATCTAATCACGCTTAAAGGTGTTCCGAGACGTGTATAAACTGTTTTGCTAAATAAATCTATAATTAAGATTTAAGTAGGAAGTGAAAAAAAAAAGTCTGTAACCCGGCAAGTTATTTTAAAAGACCAAAATAAGTTAATAATATAAAATTTTACACATATAAAGATGAATAAACCAAGAGATGTATATTTGTTAGTATTCATACTCAAAGATGTGAAATCCGTAATTTATCTTCCATGCAATTCAATAAAAACTATCATGTTATGAATGAAAATGTGATTTGGACCGATCCGAATTGATATCACAATCTGAGCATCCAAAGCGTGATATTTGATTCGGAACGACGACTGTTAGTATCATATTCATTTTAAGCGGTCTGTTTCCAAATAGTGTTTTATTAAGGTATTATTTAATTACATTTCAGGTTTCCCTGGAAGAATTGGGCGCAGACTTCAACCAAGATTGGAAAGGTTTCCAACAAGCCTGCATCAAGGCACTGCTCAAAGAAGCCAAAGAAAAGTACGTACATACCAATTAACGTGTAAACTACGGTGAAATATTTCCCATTCAAATTTTCTTGCACATGACAAGTAACACGTCTTTAACTTAAACTAATTCTAGTTTTACAAATAGACTATTTTTTTCTTTACTGATATTATATCATCTGTCTGATATATTTAAACAAAAAAGATTTGCGTCGGTCAGTCGTTGTAGTCAGAACGTGAATAAAAGTCCGAATCAAAAACAAAATACAATCTATTAATGTCAATAAAATCTTCTAATTTAAACGTCAATCTATGTGGGAGTTCTTCGCGCCATTTTGCGTGGACATGTCAAGTGCAAGTTTTTGTTTTGTAAATTAATTTGCTGTGGATATTATTGGTCAAAAGTGGTGTTGTTTTGTTTAATAATGTGCTACAATGTGAATAATTATGGAAAACGATAAATTGGACTTTAAATATGGGGCACAAGTTGCATTTTATTTTTTGCGGTTTTCCCGCGCTGTGGACTCCCATATTTTACCTGACGTGTTTGGGCTATAATGCCGCGAGTGACTCCAAGTAAAGCATCAAATTCTGCAGCATCTGGAATTTGATGATCCCCAACTCGGTTATGGACTCTGTTTAGATATATTATGCAAATAAATTACGTGTTTAGGGCTGATGTATTCTGTACAATGTCCTTTAAAGACAATTTAAAAAAAATCAATCTATGTCATTGAGAAATGAGGTCTAGTCTTAAAATAATAAAATCTGCGCCGCGACAGATATGATAACGGTAAACATCAATGATAGGAAATATGTATATGTACCTAAAGTAAAAAAGTTTTGGCATATATTATGTATTTATTTATTACAAATTCATCTACAGTATTGTTTTTTATGAAACATTTAAAGTTAATGTTTTTTGAGTTGTTACTTTTCATGTGCGTTGTTATTATTTTCTAATTCTTATTGCTGTCCAGAGTAAAACTCACGAAAGATTACTCAGAATGTTGTTGAGTGAGTAAGACAACAATATTGCATTTGTCTCATTCATTACTTTCTACTCATTTCAGTCGAGTAGATTCTTCTAGATTTATCCTTGTGTTATCGTCAATTTTTTCATTGTAAATGTTTCCAATGCACTTGTTTCTACTACTGAATAAACAAGCCTACCAAAGCATACAAGCGTTTAATAAGCTGAGGTTACCTTGACAGACTTACCAACAAAAATAAAATAAGTCCCGCAATATACGCGCGTTCCGTTTATAGAAATTACCAGCAGTGCTAGCATAAAATGCTAACATTTTCAACATGAACTGTTCCATTACCAAAAAAGACTTACATTTGAGGTTAATATTAAGCATTATATTACAAAAGCGTTCGATTCCTGGTCGGGACACAATTATTTATTTGTGATACTTTACGAGTTTGGTACGCTAGAGACATCGACGAACTTGCCACTTGTCATACTGGGCCTATAGTAAAGTTGGCTAAATGTGAATTCGATTTTTTTTTTAAAAGTGTGGTTTCACTACCTTGTGATGAAACTTTACTTTTTTTATATTCCAAAAAAAAAAAAATCTAACATCAAAAAAAAAACATTTTAACAGTGCTACAAGAGGTGATTTACTTTTTGACAGACGGACAAATGTCAAATCTAAACTGCGCAATTATATTATATTTCAATCTCATAAAAATAACTAAATTCTATTAATCGAAGCAAAAAAAAGTAATATAGCAACAGGTGGCGCTGGTTTATGATGTTAGCATTGATGTTAGCGCAGCTTATAACTGGAACGCGCCATTCATTCATTTTGTTTTATTGGTATCTCTGGAAAAGTAACATCGACTGCAGAAGCACTTATATTATTAACTTTGTTGTGATTTTGAGTTTTTGCTATCACTTATTTTAATAGTAATAATACTAATGTTCTAAACCAAAGAATTGTAATTAACTACCTACTCATAAATATTACCTTCCTACGAGTATTAGAACGTATATTGTTCTATATATATATAAATGTATGAACAAGTGTATTGGGTTGTGGTGTTAAAATCTTCTCTTATAGCATTTTAATGTTTTTCATGCTTTTTTAGAGTCTGTGGCCGTTCGGGAAAAAGGTGAGACATTGGTGTTGATCGGTAGAGCCTTGTCGCATTCCCACATCATCTACTGTGCTATTCAGATATTACAAAAAATACAACGACACAAAAAACTTATTTTTATGATACTATTAGATAATGTTATTTATTTAGGACAGTCAGACATCTTTTGGATCAAATAAGTCAAAATCTCTCTATTCACGCAAACCTATTATAGGCATTTGTGACACGTCATTATTTAAATTATTTTGAATGATGTTAGTCGAAGACTAAGCAGCGAAGTGGTCCAAAGAGTAATAAGTTAACAGAAGACTGGCAGTAGCCCTATTATGTTACTTAAGCGCAAACGTTATATAATGGAATCCGTTAACTCGTCGTTTGGTCTTCTCACACCCCCCGCAGGGGGAAGTGGGGAATCTGTGTCAAGGTATTTGCCTTCTAACAGAGGTTGCGTTCGCTTTCCGTATGGCAAATACTAAAGGAAATATATAACAGAATAGGGCTACTGTAGCCCTATTCTGTTACTTAAGCGCCAACGTTATATAATGGAATCCGTTAACTCGTCGTTTGGTCTTCTCACACCCCCCGCAGGGGGGAGTGGGGAATCTGTGTCAAGGTATTTGCCTTCTAACAGAGGTTGCGTTCGCTTTCCGTATGGCAAATACTAAAGGTAATATAACAGAATAGGGCTACTGTAGCCCTATTCTGTTACTTAAGCGCCAACGTTATATAATGGAATCCCTTGAATAACAGAACTGTCAGTGTAAAAAAAAAATGGTATTCCCGTATAAAGTTTTACGATAAAATACGATGGAAAACTATTAAGCACTCCATCACTGCAGCTTCCGCATCTTCATTTTATCTTCAAAGTAATACCCATTGGGTGATACGACCACCTTCTGATGAGGTATAGTATAAAATGAGAAAATAATAGACTTTGCACTAGTGTGTGTACTGTGTAGTGGTCATCTTTTCCCGCGCGATCTTGTAATTTTTTTAATGTTCGATATAAAGGTAAATTTAAAAAAGAACTGAATATATAATAATAGACTTTGCACTAGTGTGTGTACTGTGTAGTGGTCATCTTTTCCCGCGCGATCTTGTAGTTTTTTTTTGTGTACGATATGAAGGGAAATTTAACAAAAAAAAATCTGAATAGCACATGTATCAATGTTCACCTAGTTTCATTAAAAATAATACAGAGAACCTTTATAACGTTTATTTCTGTAAACTCACTCTCATATAGTTTCCATTTTGACCAAAATTCCTCTGTTATATCTCTGTCCACATACTTCAATGTTATTATTACACACTTTAATAATAATATGTACACCAATTGATGTTAAGTTAAGGATTTTGTCTAACAATAATAAAACCATTGTCCATAATTTATTTATGCGCCGCATTTGCTGTAGGATATATTCTATACTGTGTGGCTAATCACTAAGCGCGGTGGTGGCTCTACTTTTGTCATAGATTCATAGATATCTTAATGCACCCGCAATTCTCTGCCACACTCCTAAAGGTTATCTGTTATAAAATACCGGAAGGCATTACGTTCGCCCTTGTACACTACTACCTTTTAAGTTATTTTGTGCAATAAAGTAAGTTTATTAATAAATAAATAGATTTGCAACACCACGGTTCACGTGCCTGGTGAGCATGTTAAGCCGTCGGTCCCGGTTTCACTAATACAAAATTTGTGGAATCGGTTATGAATTGTCATCAAAATTTGACATCACACAGTGTAAACCAAATTCTTGAAGACCCATCTCCAACAGTAGAGGTCTAAGACTGGGTGATAATGATGATTATGAAAACAAATTCAAAACATTCGTGTTCTAAAAGAATATTTAGCTATCTTGTGGATCTGCCATATTTAATATATATAAAACATATAATATAAAACATAATACTTTCAGGTTTTTTTTTTCACGGCATTAACATGCCGATTTAAACTTCCTCGCCAACGCATCTGGCTAGCATGGCAAGTCTAGGCCAAATTCCCCAGATATATCACAGGATATCACTTAACCTTTTCACTCTGTATACGAAAATATCGGTTTTTAAATCAGATGGTCAATTCTCTTTATTATTCCAGAACTCGAGGTTGGATGTCGGTTTCCGGTGCAGCACCTCACGTGGAGCTGTGCTGCAAGAAGGTCGGCGATGGGCATCCTCTAAGGCTGTGGAGGGCATCCACGGATGTAGAGGCACCACCCATGGAAGTCATGCAGAGGTATTATCTTATAACTATCTACAGGTGAAGGGATAAATGTTGTTGATATAGTATTTAAGTATCTTGGCCATATTGTCATGTCTGGACTCAGGGATGATACTGACAGACAGCGGAGTCATCCAGGCCCGGATGTTTAATGGGCCTGGATTGGTGATAGGATAATCTTCCGTTTTCCGCGGCAGTTTCTCGGCATACTACCCGCTGGTCATTCAACGCAAGACCTTGCATACTACAAGACCTTGTGACTCACGAATCTAATCTCCCAGATTTGTCTACTTTAGTTCTTCTCCAAAAGCACCTCCCTAGGTGTGGCCTCCCCTCCGAGGGCCGTGTGAAAGTGGGAGCGATATCCTGAAGATGCTTATAGGATCCGTTGTCAGCCCGGTCGGGATGATACTGACATTGAGAGAAAGATAGCGTTGGCCGTTAGGGACAATTTTTATTTCTTTCCATAACATTTGTGTTTAACTTCTATTATGTATAAAAATATGTTTGGCTCTCAATGTCTTCTTATTGTTATTAATTGATTACACAGATGTTCAAACTTGTCACGTGCCGGCAAAGCCTTTAAAGGGGGCCCCTTAGCGGTTCATATTATTTACTAGTTTTCAATTTATATGTATTATATTATATATTATAGTTATTTGTGTAATGCAACTGGTGCCTGAGATTCAGATAAACTTTTTATGGGCACCAGTGGCCAATTCCTAAAAAAAATGTACTAGCTTTTTAAGTAAATAAACGATTTTTATTATTATGATGTATTATATTTTTTTATTTTATCTGATCGACATGACGATGTGCCTCAGTTCCATCGCTGTTCCTAATCAAATAATCCGTGTCACCTAAACGTTCCATTACGGTGCCTTCCTTCCACTTATCATTCGTGCGATAATGTCGGTACCAAACAATACCACGCAAACTCTCGCTTCACCGTGGTCTAGAGGTAACAAACGTTGCCGTGAACTCGGGAGGTCGTGGGTTCGATTCCCACCGGGGGCAAGTTGTGAATTGTATAATTTGTCTCGGTCTGGGTGTTTATATGTATATACTCGTATGTATATATTTACAAAAAAAAGAGTATAATATGTAGTTTATCAACCATCTAGTTTCCGTAACACAAGCTTCGTAGCTTACCACGGAAATTAGATGGCGCTGTGTGACCTGTGTGGAAATATTTATTATTTATTATTTACCCCGCCCGATGCCTGTACTTGCCGGCGCTGAGATCTATCCATCCATCCCATCCTCGTCGCCATTGTAATATACTTAAATAATAACACATATTCTGCAAATACTATTTATTGACTAGTTTACAGTAATAGAACATTACAATTATGATATCGAAAAGTAAAATGATTTTTTGTTTAATGTAGATTTACATCATACGGATAGATGATATCATAGATACAACCAAAGATGATCATACAATATCTATAGTGTGTCGAAAGTCTACTTGTTTAAGGATTTAACTATCTACATATCTCCAACTCACATTTTAATGGTATTTAAAATAATTTCAGGATACTAAGAGAACGTCACATCTGGGACGATTCGCTTGTGAAGTGGAGAGTAGCGGACAAGTTGGGGACCAACGCCGAAGTGTTCCAATTTGTTACGGCATCCAGCATCAACTTACCTCCAAGAGATTATTGTGTTCTCAGGTACTGTAAACTATTGATCTGTAATAATTTAATATTTATTATGACCCTGCTATTTTACTGTTGGTTATAGCCTGCAATGTTTTTGTTAAATTATAGTAAAAATATTTTTTATTTTGTTCCTATCATTTAACTTTAAAGCTTTATCTATTCCTAAGGTTGGAGAGAATATTTAGCGGCATTGAGCCCACCCCTTGTTTTTTTTTATGATATTATTAACTTGTAGACTTTTTATTTTCATCAATTCCTAGACCTCAACTGCTAGAGATGGGCTTTCCAGAACATATATCTGGAGTATTTGGCCTACACTCGCCACGCTGGCCAGGCGGCTTGGCGAGGATATAAAGTCATTTTTTATGACATTTTTTTAACGTTTCCACAAGTTGATATTAGTGGAACCGGGACCGACGGTTTAACGTGCTCTCCGAGGCACGTGCTGTAAATCTATGATAAATGTACGTAAGAAATGTGTATTTCTCATTGGTACATGCCGGGTGGGTTTGAACCGACCTTTGTAGGATTTAAGGAACGCGTTCTTACAACCGAGCCACCACCGCTTGTAGACTTAATAAGTGTATATTTCTATAATTTCCAGGTCATGGCAACAAGGAGGTAGCGGTAGTGGTGGATGGTGTGCTATTGCTGAGACATCGGTGGCTTCTCCCAATAGTAACGTGTCGGAGGGAGCTCGAGGAGTGGTTCTGGCATCTCGATACCTCGCGCAGCCTGCGGGGAAGGGACGCAGTCGACTCGTGCATCTAGCTAGAGTTGATACCATGTAAGTACCGGTTCTTCTAATATTGTGCAAGATTGAGGTGGCTGCTAATTCGCTATTGCAGAAATCTTAGAGTCCTCTCTTTCCTTTTCTTTATTTTAAACGACACCGAAATACTCAAGGAAAAGCAAATTGTTGCAAACAATTTTTGTATTGCAAACTGTTCACCGCAATTTCACGCAATAATTTACGCGGTCACGCAAAAAGTATCCAATACACAATGTTTAAGATTTTTATTTTTATCATGTCCTCCTACTGCCTCCGTGGTCTAGCGGTTAAGTCCGTGGATTTAGACTCGGAGGTACCGGGTTCGATTCCTGTTTGGGACACAAAAATATTTATTAATTTAAATAAATACATTTAATTAATATTTAATTTATTTGTGATATTTCTCGAGTTTGGTACGCTGGAGACATCGACGAGCTTGCTAGTTGTCATGATTGGCCTATAGTAAAGTTGGCTAATAGTGAATCCGCGTTATTTATAAGCGTGGGTTCTGACCACCCCGAAAGGGAAACGGTCGTGATGATAATTTACTTTACTTTTTATCATGTCCTTATGATGATATATCCTATATCAAAAATGATTTATATAAAAATACCGTTTTTGACAAAAAAAAAAATATTTCCATCCATCCATGTATCGATCGACTAATCTAAATTACAACATTAATAGCCTATGTATATTGGATCCTAATGTAGATTGGATCCTTTTTGCGTAACTACCTCCAATTAAAGTTTATATTTTAATTTAACCAGATTATTATAATATTATAAACAATTATAATTGACATTTCCAGGGGTCGCACGCCGGAGTGGTACAACAAGTGTTACGGTCACATCTGCGCACTGCACCTCGCTCGGATCCGCGCCTCCTTCAAACACAACACAGAGGGCCCCGAATCGAATGTATGATCCAAGCTTACAGCTTAAGGTCAGCCTTAAGCTCAGGACTATTTTGTGATACTATCGACAAAGATAAGGATGTTACTTATTCAGTGTTTTAAATTAGAGGGAAATTAGATGTTACGGTTACATCTTCGCCCCTTCAAGCACCACTTAAGCTTATAGCTTAAGCTCGGACTCATATGTGATACTTGTGGCAAGGATTAAAGTGTGTTACTTTAGTGTCACAAGTTAGATCGAATGTTACGGTTACATCTACATATCCTCAAACACAACACGGATGGCCTCGAGTCTAATGTATGTTACAAGCTTATAGCTTAAGCTCGGACTCATATATGATACTTGTTGCAAGGATTAAAGTGTGTTACTTTAGTGTCACAAGTTAGATCGAATGTTACGGTTACATCTACATATCCTTAAACTCAACACGGAGAGCCTCGAGTCTAATGTATGTTACAAGTTTATAGCTTAAGCTCGGACTCATATGTGATACTTGTGGCAATGATAAAAGTGTGTTACTTTGGTGTCACAAGTTAGATCGAATGTTACAGTTACATCTACATATCCTTAAGCTCAACACGGAGGGTCTCGAGTCTAGTGTATGTTACAAGCTTATAGCTTAAGCTCAGACTCTATTATGATATATGTGACAAAAACAAGGGTGTGTTACTTCCACAACTTCCTGTCACAAGTTGAAGGGATATTAGAATGTTACGGTCATATCTAAGCATTGCTCGGTTTCATGCTTCCTTCAAACACAACCTTATAAGCGACACTATCAGCTAGTGAAATACTACAGAATGTTACAAATAAAATAAAAAAATGCAATGTATTTCGTTACGGAAATTTATCACCGTTTTGTTAGCTTATTGCCTTTCATAGGAAGTGGATTATAATTAGATACTCGATCGGTTAAGTTAAGGCTTAGTATTGGAATCCTTACAAAAAGTATATGACCTTTTAAATTGTTGTTTAGTCATTATATTGTTGTTATGAATGTTGTAAACTTGTGTAAGTGTTAATTGGCTGTTTATATATTTATATTTAATTAACAATCGTATTTAAAATATTAAACATAATTGACTCGATTTAGAAAATTTGAGTATCAGTGGACATATATTCGTGTTTTAGATTTTAAATTCCAACTTATTTTAAATAAACTACGCCAGTTAAATCTCGAATTTTCCTTCGCAAGATATAACTTAGATGAAGATGGTATGTGTAATCAACATTAGGTACTCCATGTTTTTAAATTTTAATGTGTAAGTATATCAATTTGTTATCATATGAATAAAGACATAACTCAACTTAAACCAATGTTATATTGGTATTATTATAGTTACAATATGGATTTGAAAATATTTCATATATTTAAAGGATTGTAATCTCTCTCTCTCTCTCGCACAATTCAAATTTACAAAGATTTTGCAAGTCTGTTTTTAAATGTTGCCAATCAATTTTTATAGCAAATAATTTTACAGTAATTTCTGACAAAGAAAAAGCAACCTTTTTAACGATTTTGCTCTATTTTACTAAATCAAATCTATGATTAATACTACGTGTGATTGCAAAAAAACTATTTACAAAAATTAGGCTTTAGGTGTCATAGGAATTGAAATAAAAAAGGTATCTTTTACTGTATGGGTGAATAAGGCCGCGTCTGACAATAACAATATTTATTGTGATAAATACCTAGAGGCCAAGTAGTGTGACAAGGTCACACGCCGGCCGGACCGCGCGGGCGGCAACCTCGCTCGAATCTCGAGGCTCTTTTTTTACGTAAGTCAAAGTCCGCGCGATCGTCGACCTTTCACTACCTACCTACTTGATTAGGTTTAGTATGAGTGGTGATATTTTTAGGAAAACTTCTCTGCATCGTAACTGAAGATTTTATTACTAAATATAAAATTAAAATAATACTTTCTTCTTAATTTTTATTCTAGATTATAATATAATTTTTTTTCATCTTTATTAAATTCCACGTAGTATATATCTAAAATTTGTGTTTTTTTTTTAAATACACACAGACTTGAAAAATGTTGTGTGCGAGTGAGAGGGATGCAAAGCTCAAAAAACCTCATGCATTTATTAAATGTAATATTGTATATTTTATGTATTATTATATATATCCGTATGGTATGTATTTCTCTTAAATATTGTATTTAGGTACTGCTATATATGAATAATATAAGCCTTGAGGCTGCGTTCACTTTGCTAACACGTATGGGAACGCATGGACGTATATATACTCGTAGATCCGACGCGATGACGTCTCAAATCGGTCCCAACCAGTTGAGATAGTTTTCTCGTGTCGTGTGTTTACTGTATACACTTACCCCTCATTCCGAAACGCGCTCAGAGCGCTTAGAACGAATATGACACTGACCGTCGTTCCGAATCAAATATCGCATTTGGATGCACAGAGCGTGATATCAATTCGGAACGGTCTAAATAAATAAAAAATAAATAAATAAATAAATTTATAAATAACAAATATACATCTTTCGGTTTATTCATCTTTATATATGTAAAGTTCAATATTATTAACTTATTTTGGTAATTTAAAATAACTTGCCGTGATACAGACATTTTTTTTTCACTTTCTACTTAAATATTAATTATAGATTTGTTTAAGAAGTAATATAGAAACAGTATAAACGAACTACAATATTAAATAATTTAAAAGAAAACCTAATATTAAATTCACTTGAAAATGGCGCGGGACATTATGACAAACAAGTGACAGCGCTCAGAGCGATCTACCTCGATATCGTCGCATGCCATTTGTGACATCAGATAGATTTGGCAAAACAGTTTAAGCGCGTCTCGGAACACCTTTTTAATTCGTTTACGTACGATAGAAATTGGAATCAATGTGAACGCGGCCTAAAAAATAATAATAGGAAGCAGTCGTTGAATACTCAAAAATATTTGGTTAATTAAAGTTACGATATGTATAGTATGCTTTCAGGGCACGCGGAAAAGCGGACAATGACCTTTGCACTAACCCCATGTATTACAAACCTTTTTTTAGTGGGCTTCTTAATTAAAACCATTGAACCTCAAAAGAACTGGTTTGTTATCTCTGATTGATCGCATGGCTGACTTCACCCCGCACCAATAAACGCGGTACAAAGCGTAAGCGATAAAGAAATGTATAGAGAGCGATACGTATCGTTTATTTCGATGCTCACATAATACTTTTGATTGTTACCTATATTTCTGCCAGCTCTAGAAACTTACTATAGGTTAATCATATTTATTTAAAATATTTTGCCGTCACTGCAAGTGGCTATTTTATAAAATGTGAATTGTATACTAATTTAGTATCTAACTTAGCTAGACAAATTGCAATAAAGGCTAGTTTATTTGTTAATAATATTATATAAATTATAATATATAAAATGTGTAATTCCATATTATAGTATTTTATTTAATATTATTCTCGTAAAAATATAAATTATTATTAAATATTTAAGTATATCGCCGTGTTAGAGCGAAAACCAACTAACTCATTTTGTTTTAGTAAATTCACTTTTTTACACCAGTCGTTTAAAAAACTCTTTAATTTATATAAATATAAATGGATGAGCGAAGAGAGATTGACGAACCAGATATATAATGCGAAAGTTGTGGGTAAAAGAGGCCCTGGCAGACCAAGACTTGCCTATCATGATCAAATAAATAAAACATTAGCTGAAGGTGAATTAAAAAGCCATCGAAACAAGAGGGCATGGATGAAGAGGTTGATGAATGTCGAAGAAGCGAAAGAGGTATGTCGTGATCGTGACAAGTGGCGCTCAATTGTCTCTGCCTACCCCGCAAGGGATTTGGCGGGAAGATATGTATGTAATTTATATAAATATGCTTAAAGTTTATGAAATTTTCTCCACAACTTTGCCCTTACATCTCCAAATGTGACAAATATGTTAGAAAAGACCACAAACATTCAAAAGGCATTTGCTTAAAATATTATTTGTGAAATAATAGCTAACTTAGTTGGTTTTCGCTCTAACCAGACGATATATTAAAATTGATGTGAGTAATCTATGTTGTGACTGCCTATTGTTAAACTACTCATAAAAAAAACCCTTGCACTACCTCCCCCAATTAGTCATATAATATATTTAAAGTATGAAAATAGTTAATGTTATATACACAATTAATTGTTTCTATAAATTATATTATCCATATAACATATTATTAATACCATCATATATTTATTCTGTCAATGTTAAAACATTTATTAATAATAATAATAATATAAATGTACTTAATTTGAATATAATTATGGTGCATTATTGTTTAAGTATGTCACTTAATAAAAAAAAACATATTAATTTATTATTTTTGAACTTTTAAGGTACCTTCTTATATTAGCATTTTAATAATAATTGGGTCCACTTTTGTAGTAAACCATGAAAGCGTCCTTCTTATTTAAAATATTTTAACCTATATATGCCCATAATTATTTAGATTATGGTTTTTTTCATAATCGGATATATAATATTTAAGATACATAGAAAAGACTATGTTGAGTTATTTAAAAAAACGAAATTTAACGACCCGATGGGCGAATCCTTTGCCAAATAAGGTAAATTAGAATTAAAACAACTTGCTTCTTACTCATTTATCATAATACTATAATTCATGTTTTATAAACGTTACGTTAATAAAACCATAAATCGTAAGTAGGGAAACTAAACTTTAACATGATAATAAACTCAGGTCGGCAATTATTCAGATCCAAAATATAACTGCAAATGGATTTTAACAAATTATCTAAATTACGTTAAACCGCTATTTAAAAAATATATAATTAAAGCTGTTTTGTGATTCATTACAGCCCCTAGAACACAGCGTCCTAGAGCTCCACTGCTGGAGATGGGCCTTCCAGAACTGGAGAATTTGGCCTACACTCGCCACGCTGGCCAGACGGCTTGGCGAGGATATGATGTCATTTTATTTTGTATGACAATTTATTAACGATTCCTCAAGTTGGCATTAGTGGAACCGGGACCGACGGCTTAACGTGCTCTCCGAGGCACGGGAACGGTGGTGTTGTATACCTATAACAAATGTACGTAAGAAAAGTGTGTTTCTCATTGGTACATGCCGGGTGGGTTTGAACCGGCCTTTGTAGGATTTAAGGTACGCGTTCTCACAACCGAGCCACCACCACGCCAACTATTGTGATACTCGTAGTTAATAATAATAATATTTATTTCAGTGTTCTACAAACTTATATACACATATATAAGTAATGAACAATTTGACTCTAGTACACTGCAAGAGTTTAGTTATTTTATTTATTTTAAAACTTTATTGTAAAAATACAAAAAGCGAACGTAATGCCGCTAGGCATTCTCTGCCCGTTAAGCTTTGGGACATTGGGATCATTTAATATTGAGTACGGTGCAAATAAATGTAATAATCAATCGTAATAATATTTAAAACTGAAAATAAAAATGGCAATACACTAGACATACATATAATAATATAGGTACATAAGCTTACATACTAATATTACATAAATAATATATATACCTTCAAAAACAACTTTATATTGTTTAAATTATATTGTGAATTAACAGTGAGCCCACACTAGGTAATGAACCTGGCTCGTGGGACCTTGTTTTCGATTACCTGTATTGGTTGCCTAATGAAATCAATTTAACTTACATTTACTTAAACTAAAATTATTATAACGTTCTCACTACACTCTACACTTTGTATAACAAATGTTTTATAAAATATAAAAATTAAAGGCATTATTATTACGATATTTGGGCATATATAGGTTAAAAAGATTACCACTATTTCTATTAAAATTTTATGGAATGGAATATATCAAAAATATCATAGAAGATTTTTCAATGATGAGCTTGGAAGTAAGAGTTTTTAACTTATAAACCTTATTTTTACCAATTATTATACAAAATAAATGTTTGTTACACATAACTAGTCACAATTTATTATTACAAAATATAAATATGATATCCTGAAATAAATGTCAATGACCTTCCAATACATAACAATACCCAAACATGGCACTTGATAATTTGTGTTGTGTTCTCTTCTCCCGATGAATGATGAATGAGGTAATAGGGAAGGCAAAGGGTATTTACATACAGCCAAGTCTGACGTAATATATATATATATATATATATATTATGAGTTAATGAGGTTATCATTAAATTCCAGATGTTGCAGAATTTGATGCTCTCCTTGGGGGCACTCGCTGCATTGCCCAAACACGTCGGGTATAATATAGGAAATCACAGCGCGGTAAAACTGCAAATAATTAACTGCTAATTGTGCCCCATATTTAAAGTCCAATATATCGTTTTCCATAATTATTCACATTGTAGCACATTACTAAACAAAACAACACCACCTTTGACTAACAATATCCACAGTAAATTAATTTACAAAACAAAAAAAAACACTTCTTCGTCAGTCAGAAAATATTCTGCATTTAAGCACACTTTTGCCGTTCCATTATCAGCGCGCAATTGCGATGTCCATGTATTGGAATGTCATTGATAAATATATTAAAACTTATTTTAAATACGCCCTAATAATAAATTGGCCAGTATTTAATAATAAATATACTTACATAAATATAATATGTAATTAATTATATAATTAATTAGTAATTGTCTAATAATCACATAATAATTATTGTACCTGTCCTGTGTTCGGAAAATTTATAAATAATCCAAAAGCATAAAAAATATGTAAAATAATGATATTGTAATTTATGTTATTTGATTTAGTATTTAAGTTGTATAAAGTCTGATTGTAAATATTTATTTGTTAAATTAATTTGTTTTAATTAATATAATTCTCAATGAGATACCTACGAGTATATCACAATTTTTATTTTAAGATTAAAAAAAAATTATTAGTTTTTAAGGAAAATAATGGTTTGTTCTCTAAATAAATATATATACGAATATAATAATAAATTAGGCTGTAACGGCTAAATTTAGTTGTGTGTAAAGAGATCAAATAAACAATAGAGCGAGCATTGGTTAGTATTTTTGTTAAATGTGTGTACTCTTCCAGTAGATAGAAGAAGAAGAATGTTTTTTTTATTTTTATTTTTATACTGAACACGACATGTGACATCGCGCCCACCTAATGGTAAGCAGTACGCGAGGTCCAAGAATGGGAGCAACTGACGCCGGTCACCACGACCACAGTCGACGACATCAGTCTCTACCACTATGCCGGCCTAACAAGATGCTTTTTCACACTTCGCTTGAAGGACTCCAGGTTATAAGAGTGGGGAAACACACTGGCTGGGAGAGCATTCCACATCTTCAGCGTGCGACAGATGTAAGAGTTTCCAAATTTATGAGTACGCGTAGGGATAGTGGGTAAGGTATGTGGATGCATATTTTGGCCTGTGCGTGTGGTTCGGTTGCGGAATAAAGAAGAAGGGATGAGGTTATGGAGCTCCTCAGAACACTCGGCGTGGTATAGCTTGTAAAACTTGTATATGTAGTATTTTGTATTTCTTGACAGTTGACAGACAGTGGGGTCGTCCAAGCCCGGATAGGGTAGGCCTGGGTTGGGGATATTTCCCCGTTTTTACCGACAGGATCTCAGCGGGTAATAGTTAATTATGCTGATAATTCGTGCACAGTTGTATAACAGCGCTCGTGTGGCTCACGAAACCTGGGTCTAGGTTCGACTGTAGGATGTAGTCTCCAGCACAAGACGGTGCGATATTCTGGAGATGCTTGAAGTGTCCGTTATCGGCCCGATAGAACATACGTCTAGTCAGGCCAACGACAAACTCCTTATTTATTTAAAACTTTATTGCACTATGTACAAATGTACATTATGTTTTGCTGACTTTGGGTCTTGGCCAAATGGTGATGCCACATAAGTCTGTCATATATAAACTAAACTAAACGTCCTGAAAAGATCGATTGTTATTTGAGATTTGAAACGTGCTTCAATAATTTAATAACTAGTGAAAAGGTGTTACACATTATTACTTGAAAACAATCAAATGTTGCCAGTATTAAAAACTTTAGGGAACAAACCATAATTTAAATTTATGTTCACAATTTTCCAAGTGGAAATCTTAAAGCCAAATATCACATTATTGTACAGTTAGATAAATGTTTTAATAGTAATAATAATAAATTAATTAAACTGTAATCTCATTACGATATTTAGTTACCTACCAAAACATATTATATTCCGGTGCATGACATAAAAGTATAAATGTTCACCAAAATTGTAGAATATTGACATTTTAGAGTAAAAACCTTGTTGGAGTTTAGATTTTAACTTTTAGTGGTGAATAAATTATACCACATTAAATTAAAAACTAAATTGAACCTAAAAAATCCATCTCTCACCGGATATATTCTAACAGTCTTCCGTAATTAAAAAGGCAAATAATGTATGAGAGATGTCTTTGTTTTGTGCACGTTTAGTTACTGCAAATAATAAAAAAATAATTAATTCAAATAAAAAACAACGTTGTAGATAAATTTGTTATTTAAAAAATGCTTTATATGTATATATTGAATCTGTAGCTCTACTATTTTTAATTTCTTTATGTTTTTAACAGAAAAAGTGAAGAAAAAAAAGCGTGAGCGGGATGGGTAATGTAGAAAGTAAGCGGCGAGAAAGAGAAAGGACTTGGTATAGGGGTACCAAATTAGGAATGTCTGTTGACGCACTGACGTTTCACAATATGATCTAACCATCCAAAATTGATCAATTTACTGCGAACAATAAAAGCTAGCGTTATATTAGCCTATTTTTTCGAGTTTTGAAGAAATAAATGATACTCGCGTTGAATATAGGTTTTTTTTTTAAATTCTTTATTGCACCAAAACTTAAAATTAGGTACATAGGCGAGTTTAATGCCTGTTCGGCATTCTCTGACAACTAACCTTTGGGATGGTGAAAGATTATGGGCAGGGTTTACTCTGAAATGTCAAATTAAATATAGTATTTTACTGTGTGTGAATTAAATTAAGTAATATTTTATTTATTCAGATTAATAATAATAGAGTTAAATTAAATAGAGTCTCAAATAGTAATTTATTGTGCACTTTATTATTATTTAATTATCTCAAGAAATTTTAACACAACACATAAAAAAATATATTTAAATACCAAAGACAACAAAATAAATAAATATTATTGTTTTATTTTATATAATAATTCAGTCTTTACCGTTATGTGAAAAAGCCTTATTTCTTATATTAATTTATACATCGTTTGTGGTAAAAAAAAATGTCCCAAACGTGTGCTTATAGTTTTTATACAATATATTTAAATAAACACGATATATTTTCCAGTATATTATAGTTACAAGAGGGCATGTATGCAAGCGAAAGAGGTATGTCGTGATCGTTTTAGGTGGCGTTCAATTGTCTCTGCCTATCCCGCGAGGGATCTGGCGTAAACATATGTATGTGTAATACTGCGTGTAATTTATTAAAAAGCAAATATTTTTATATTATAATCAAAAATAAAAATAAATAACTACGTATTTTTCATATTAATTATTCAGTAATAGAATCTCAAGTTACGGTGCAGAGAAGTTTTCCTAAAGAAATCACCACTCATACAGAGCCTAATCAAGTAGGTAGCGAAAGGTCACGATCAAGCGAACGTTGTCTTATGTCATTGTTTCTCTCCATTTTGTCTCTCAGCTGTGAGCGAGATCAATTAATACTCGTAATAACACTTGTTTTTAGGATAAATATTTTTAACTTATAAAAAACCTATTTTATTTTAAAAAGGGGTTCTTCCAATGACATCTGAAGCCTAAAAAAATATTTGCTCTTTTGACAATTACACGTGATATAGTAATAAGACATAAAGAAATATACAAGCTGTTTGAAGAAAAATACTTCCTTTGGTCGTAGTCATATTGTGGGTCTAGAAGTAATACTACGTACCTACTACGTATATGAAACAAACAAAAAAAACTTGACATTCATAAATAAAAATTAAATCTTACAAAAATAAAATAGGTATATCTAGACCCACGATATGACTTTCTTTATTATATGAATTTCAAGGATCACTTATGCCAAACTTCTTTCAGTAGTATAGGCGTGAAAGACTAACAAACATACCTACACATACATAGCTTCTTTGACATTTGTAACGAATGGCGAAGATATCTCGTGTTTGTTAATATCCAAAAATTGAGTTACTGAAAAAGATATCACAACTGTTTTGTAGTCGAACAAGTTATGGTCCAATCACAGAACCTCATTTAAATTTATATTTATACTCGTAGTATAGTTAACGTTAATGTAAAATAAGGCCGTGAGAGCTATCAAATAAAAGCACTGATGATTTATGTGATAACTCATACTGTAATACAACTATTTAACGGGTTGCCCAATATAAAAATTTAGACGCCCATAATTAGTAAAATTAAATACGTTAACAAAGCTCACATGAAAAGTTTTTTAAACATTTGCTTCACATAATAAAGATTTTATAAAAGCTCTTTTCTCTAATAATAAATAAGATAAAAACAAAGATTTTGTCATAAAAAGAAACAAATTAAAATTTTCTGCAGTAAAAAATCTAAAACCCTTATCTGGCAATAAATACACTACGGCCGTTTTAATAGGTCTGATTTGACCAGAGAAGAACCATATAAACTATCGATGTGAAATATTATTTGTCATACATGCAACGGTACAAAGAAAGCAACGCTTAAAATTGATAGTTATATTACAATAGTGATGTGCCATGCAATTCGGTGCAAATTTTAAATTTAATAATAGCAATACCATTTAAATTACATTTTTTAAATTGATTAGGCATTGATGTTCAATTTGAATAAATATGACACATCACTATTCAAGCCATGTGCTAGGCCGCAACACTATGTGTAGAATTTCTAAACGGGACATGATTGGTACAATTCTCGATGTCATTTCCAGTAACTCATAGCTACAAATATCTATACCCTTGGAATAATAACGCATAGAAAGATAGTAAACTGACAACTTTGAGGCATAAAATAGATTATGCGTATTACGTAATAATATATCTTACACCTACGAGTAGATCAAAACTGTTTTAACACAAAAAACAAATTTTTCACAAATATTTAAAATCTGACTGATATTATTCAGTTAAAAGGTTACTCAGGTAAACTGACATCTCACGTCATTTATGGTAACATGGGCGTACCCAGGGGAGGGCAGAGGGCTGCTGCCTGTCCCTGGATTTTGTTTAAGTCTCTACTATATTTTTGTCGATAAAAAATAAGAAAAATAACTTATAATATAAAAAGTACGGCGCGCCCGTTCTAGCTACTTCTCTAGCAGACCTACGATCAAACATGCCGCGCTTGGCTGCCGGCGCTCTGTGTACGTAGAAAATTTGATAACGCTATGGGCGATTCTTTCACGGAAACCGTCATAAGCCGTTTTGCCGAAGACCCTAAAAAGTTACTTTTAAATATAATTATAATAATCTAATGTATAATTAACAAAAATATATAAAAGTACCTTCTTAATTTATGTTTCCTGGCTTATAATAAATTAGATTTGCCCCCCCTGGTCCAGAATCTGGGTACGCCCATGTATGGCAAATCAGTAAAACACAGTTACTACAGTTTTCTTGTTATATATTTCTTAGAACTAGAAATCCAATGATAAGTTTATCCCCAAAGGTGCGATTTTTGAGTTGAAACAGTTTTGAGTCATATTTAATTATTTTTTTGTTTTTCCTATCATTTAATGCACATGCATTCCTATAAACTGTCATAATCAAATAAAAATCTTAAGCGCTGTTAAAACGTTTTGATCTTAAAACCGACACAGGTTGTTATTGCCGTTATGGCTCAGTTTTATTTGCCTCTCTTATCGTGCGTGTACTAGGTTTCAGGGCGTTATTATTCCAAGAAATATGAAAAAAGCATTTGATAAAATTTGAGTCAATTTAACACTATTGCGTAAACCTTAATTTCTATTAAATGCTTTATCCTTTTTTTAAATTCAATAACAGAAAATCATTCCGTAATCATTCCAGATATAGAAAAACTCAATTTAACAATAATGCTGTTTATCCACCAAAGATATTGGGAATCATTTGCACGATAAAAATATCATCTGCTAGCATCAGTTAATGATGACGTGATGTAATAATAAATTAACTTTGGTCATATTTTCAATTTCATGTACTACCTATTTTTAACGACTATCTATTTTACTAAAACAAATCTATGAAGACAAAAGAGATTACCCAAAACCAGGCCCCAACTTTTATGCAGCGTGTTTCAAGTAAATACAATTCAATAATCATAACAATTGTGTTGTTTTCAAATTTAATTACAACATCTCTTTTACCCCAGTATTAAAATATAATTTAAATAAATAGTCAATTGGTTATTATTTATGTATGAAATAGTTACAAGGCACTATTCATATTTAGGTTCTTTATTATAGAAACACAGGATTTCAAAGTGTACATAATTCTCCAATTATATCGGCGGAACCGATACTATATAAATTATCAACGTAAAAAAACATTTTGTCAATTGTTGTTATGCTAGGGTAAAATAAATAAAATTAATTACAGATTATGGAAACACAATATATTAACTATTTATTTATTTTATTTAAAAACTTTATTGTAAATCTATACAAAAGGCGAACGTAATGTCGCAAGACATTCTCTTCCCGTTAACCTTTGGGACATTGGGAACTATCAAATATTAAAGAAATCATTATGGCACGAGTACATTTTATTGGCCTATTTCTCTAAGAAAAATGGCCATTCTCATTTCTAAGCATTCTATAGTTTCACTGGGCGAGTGCCGGGTCCATCGTGTGTGGGAAAGAGAGGGGAGAAATGGTGTCCCGGGTGGCTTGCGACCGAGAATAGGCTGGTTTACAAGGAAGGTCCCCGTTTTTATTTTATTGCTCAACATAATGCTCAACACCCACCATTCTGCTTCTCTCCCAACCCAACCAAATACTGTATGTTTCCGTTAATGTCGCCTTGGAAGCTCTTTCCATAAATGTATTGACGGCAGACCTGCTTAGGCCCAATTCTTTCAGTAAGTGGTGCAAAGATTTTGCTGAAACTCCTCTCGCACCAACTCCTACTGCGTAAAGCTGAGTCTTGAACCCGTTTCTGATATATTTCTAAAATATCCGTAAATTCATTTTCTAAAATGTTAATAGACTACATTTATTTTTAAGTAAACTCAAGATATAAAAATATTTGAAATTATTCTATTGTGCTAAGTCTATCTTTGTGTTCTATGGGCTATAATTATTTATTTATCTGGAACTCCAACAGCATTAACAGAAAATACAATGTTATCAAATTTTACACAATACATAAGATCATGAATGGGTTCACAAATTATACATAAAAATATAAATCTACTGTGAAGACAATCAATAAAAAAGTGCATAAATTTACAAAACAATAATAACAAAAAAAAAAACAATAACATACAATAAGACTGAAGAAAATATGTATTCATTCCTACCCATTAGCAGACACCAAGGCTACCTATCGTGCCACTGCATTAAAAACATAAATAATAATAAAAATACTAATAATAATTATGATGATGATTGGTAGATATTTTTCTTGCTTACCGTTTATTTTCCTAACACATCGCTGGTGGACAAACAGCCTAATAATAGTAAATTATGACCACAAAAAAATAACATCAGTATTAGTATAATTAATTCGTAGATTTAAAATAAATCTATGTTGTTTAGAAAAGGCAAGTTGTTTTGCTGTTAAATACTCCAAAAATGTCAAAATATATTATTAATATGTTATAATTTAATAGACTAATGCATTGTGATTTAATCTTGATGATAATATATGGACCATTATATTGAATTATGTTTTTTTTCCTATCCTTACATCACCTTTTTTATGCAGGTTTACCATTTAGCCAACTTTACACGATGGATTTTTGAGACGGGTCAGTAAGGGCCCCTTAACAGCAGTTACAAAAATACGTTCCTGGTATCCTGGTACTTAAACCTCAGTCGGTCCAGTTGGGACTTTTGATCCTCATAAGAAACAGGATTTTGTGTAAAGTTGCCATTTTCTTGCTAACTGTACATGTTTTCCAAAATCTATGAATGCAGTTCAGAATATCTCAAAAAGTTTTCTATAAAAAAAACTATAACGATGACCCGACCTTCACCGATCTGTTATCGAAATGAAATCCACTTTTTATATATTTTTTATTCGGATATCAGACCGGTGAAGGTCGCTCTTCTACGTATCTTAAACTATTAAGCCCATCATAAGTAGGGCAACGTCGTCGATGCCATTGGCGTCTAGGTAACTACATACCAGCCATATTTTTTTGCGGTTTCTTAGTGCAGCGGTCGTGTCATTTTTAGACGATATATATAAAACCTATAAAAATGCACTAAAGAAGATCTAAAGTAACGTAAAGTATCATCACGACCGTTTTTCCCTTCCGGGGTAGTCAGAAACCACGCTTATAAAGAAGCGCATTCACATTTAGCCAACTTTACTATAGGCCAATCATGACAAGTGGCAAGCTCGTCGATGTCTTTAGCGTACCTAACTCGAGAAATATTACAAATTAATTAAATTTATTAGATAATTTAAATTAATAAATATTATTGTGTCCACTAAAAATAAAAATAAAATGCGTCGTAACGCAAAATGAGGTCATCTGGCTTCCGTAACTGACCTAACTGCCGCCTCTGAATAGATACTTTTCACTGTTAGAAAAACACTCATCATGAAAACCCCAAATTGGAAAAGTTAACGTGACTCATATTACAGTACATTGCCAATTTTAAAGAATTACACCCGTAGGTATTATAAGACGTTTGCTCAACGGCATCTTTACTTAAACTTCCCTTCCAGCTGTCAATCCAAAATGATTTCTCTGTAATGGGGTGTATCACTAACTTTTTATCACGGTAGATGGCGCATGATAGATGGTACCTAATAGAACTGTCAGTTGCATAGAAAACTTGTATTTTTAATACGAAATTTATTATTTTCTGGATATTATGCCGAAGTGTACAAATAGAGATTTCCAAGCAAAATCAAAGATGTGAGGTGATGTCAAAATTGCCGATCTATTAAGTAAACCTTTTTTGTTTTTAAAGACGGTTTTCGATTTTCTAATTAGTCTTTTAAAGTAGGTAACATTAAGTTAAAATATTTTTTTCTGTTATAAAAATAAAAAACTACACAAACATTTAAAAAATGATGCGTCATAGGTGTAAACAAGGTACCATTGCCGCTAGCGACATCTACAAAAAGCTTTGCCTGGTACACCCCATTCGATAAATAATTTGCGGTATTACCTCGGCTGGGAATCCGATAACTTTAGTATCCAAAACAATAGACCACAGACCATTGTTATTTTTATTTATACGCAAAACTGGATTGTTGAAGATTTTACGAAACATATCTTGGTATTTCCCTAACCAGAAACTTTTGTTCGGGATTTATACATCATGCGCTATAAAAAGCGCTGCGTTTCGGGATAGATATTCAGATTTAATTTTGAATCGGAGTTAATAACATTCTTTGGATTAAGTTCATTTAATTTTGAAATTTTGAAAAAACAGTTTAATTTGGTAAGTAATTCTTAACTTATTTTTGATCTAGGCGGTCGCATGCGTTTGACTCATCACAGCAACGCAGTCACCCAGCCCGTTTAATTAGCAAAGTAATTTAAAAAATAACAAATATACCTATTTTATTTATTTAATATTTTAACTAGTTAAAAAAGGTGCGAGAGTCACGTATGTATATATTTTCATTGTCCGTCCGAGTTATTGAAAGTACCTATTATATATTTTATTCGAAGTAATATACAAATAGTATAAAAGAATTAGGTACAATATTAAATAATTTAAAAGAAAAACTAACATTAAATAAACATAAAAATAAAATAAACTACACTACAAATAAAACTAAAATTATAATCGTCCGATGGGCGTAGTATGCCGAGGACACGCTGCATTCCCCCGTGAGGCTGACCCTTTGAGAAAAGTATTCTCTATTTAAAGGGTCACCCGTCGCCAGGCAGTTTTTCCTTAAGCTCACAAGAGAACGCCAGAGATTAAGTAATAAGACCGCCTCCGTGGTCTAGTGGTAACAAACGTGAACTCGGGAGGTCGTGGGTTCGATTCCCACCGGGGGCAAGTTGTATTTTGTATAATTTGTCTCGGTTTGGGTGTTTATATGTATAATTTGTATATATTTAAAAAAAAAAAAGTATAATATTTAGCTTATCAACCATCTAGTTTCCGTAACACAAGCCTCGTAGCTTACCACGGAACTAGATGGCGCTGTGTGACCTGTCTGGAAATATTAGTATAAAAAAGAAACGATTACCTAGGTTATCAATAACGGATGAGGCCCGTCTACGAGCATCTTGTGTGAGTGAGGGTGGGGCCTGGCTGCGTGCTATACCTTCTCCCTATACAGGCACGCTGCTAGACGCCAACACCGCATTGCTGTAGCTTTACGTCTGGGATGCTGCCAAAAAAGTGAAGGCAGGATCTCGAGACATAATGCAATCAATGACATCCTGTCAAGGGCGCTCCCATCTGCTAATATCCCCTGTATCCTCGAACCATCGGGGATATTTAGGTCTGATGGTAGGGGTCCGGATGGGATGTCGTTGATTCCATACAAACGAGGTCGTGCACTATAGGCAATAGGCAGTTAGCTTTTTTGGATGTAAAAGTGATGGTGAGACCTGATGGCTCGCTGGCTCACACTGTATATCGAAAACCAACGCACACAGACCGATATCTACACGCCACTTCACATCATTATCCATGCCACCTGAGATCTGTTGTGACCTCATTGATCAACAGGGCTTATGATCTCTGTGACCCAAAACATTTGGAACAGGAATTGTCACATGTTAAAACAGTGCTAAAACGCAATGGATATGGTGTGGGTCCGAGGTTGCTGCGACAGAAAAACAAGGAGAGATATCCACAGGTCAATCGGCTGCCCGCGTTCTTACCATATGTGAAAGGAGTAACGGATAAAATTGGTACAGCTTTCAAAAAGTTATCTATCAATGCTGTGTACACCCCATTCTCCAAAGTAGCAAAACACGTACGCACCCCAAAGGATGTCATTCCTTTCCAAACGCCTGGCGTGTATAAAGTGGACTGCAGCTGTGGGAGTTCATATATTGGCCAAACTAAGCGCACAATAGCTGAGAGGGTCAAGGAACATATAGCAGCTGTAAAAAACTGCCAATTAAACAAGTCAGCAATAGCAGAACACCTAATGGATAGTGGCACAAACCATTGGATTGAGCTGCATGACCCAAAGATACTTTCCACCGATCGGCACTATTACCCTAGAATAGTACGTGAAGCGATCGAAATAAAGAAACACAAAAATTTCAATCGAGAGGGGGGTTATAAGCTATCTTCATCGTGGAATCCAGTAATCAATAGGTTTCGACGCCGGGAAAAATCGCCCGGTGTCGCCAAGGATATTGTAAGTGTCGTGTGTCGTGATTTCTAAAAACTTTTAAAAGTGATAAGTGGGTAGGTTTACATCTGCCGCCCAGTATGTACGAGACTACACCGCATAGCTTCAGTCGACCCGTGACCACGGCCAATGCAACTTGGCTGAAACGTCGGGAGAAATATGTCTCTAAGGTAAATCGCGTAAAGACCCGTTAAAATTATTTAAAAAAACTATTATGAATATGCGCGAAAGTTTAAAAAGTTTTATTAGGTTTGTTGGAATAGCAAAACGTTCTTACCAGTGTTGCCATATTAAATCATAATTGCTATCCGTCAATGTCATCTGAGCCATCGATGCAGATGTGTACTGTGTCAGACTGTCAGTCAGTTTTTAATAGTCGGCACGATGGATAGTTATAGTAATTCGTGATAATTTCGTCATTACATCGGCTACGTTATGATAAAACAGACGTTTTAACAAATACCCATGATGAGACTCAAATAGAATTTGTAAATAGCATCAATCTGTGATATTAATTCACGATTTTCCGCTACTTTCTCTCAGTTTGTAATTTTTTCCACTGTGTTAAAGTATTTGTTATAGTTTTTTCTAAATAAAAAATGGATCTACAAAAGACGGAGATCGTTGAGAAGACTGAGGAGTCCAAGCCTGAGTCGTTTTGGATCTTCGGCTACGGCTCGTTGTGCTGGAATCCCGGTTTTGAATATCAGCAATCGGTGACTGGTTTCGTGAAGGGATTTTCCAGACGATTTTGGCAAGGCAACACTACTCACCGTGGCACAGAAACCAAGGTAAGGCAAATGTATTTTTATTTTTGTTTATGCGGTTTTTTCGTAAGCTTACTGATGTGGGTAGATTTATTAGTTTTAGGTATTACGTTATAAAAAAACTTAATGATATAATAATATCATAAATAAGACATATTTTATTTGTGAAAAAATGTTTTGAAGGTTTGTAATTTTAACACATATTAATCACATTAGGCGTTTTTGGTTTTATAGATTACTATTACACTTAATAGATGCAGCAAATCCATGGATTACATCTTTAATTTCACACAAGAATATTAAATCCTTATCCAATACTGACACTATGCGGGAGGTGCACTTTGTAGCTGTTGTATGCTAAGAATTCACTTGGAAAGAAATATAGAGATTACGCCTGCTTAGGCGTAATTTGGTGGGATGCTAAGACATGTCCTGATGTTTATAGACTACTAAACTTAAATTCAGAGTAACTAGTCTTAACATCTATGTACTTAAACTTTCATCACTTGGTAGACAATGGGCAAGCTTGTCAATACAATGGAAAACAAAAATTTATTAATTATCTCCAGCAAGTCTACAAAGAGCCTGGAGGACTAGAAATCTTTGTGTTCTAGGTTGAGCAATGATGAAATCAATTTATTATTATTAAAGTTAGTGGGGTCATCCAGGCCCAGATGCCTGGGTTGGGGATAGGAACATTTCCCCATTTTATATATATAATAACCACACACCAGTAATTCATGCACTTTCGGTGCTCATGTTGTTCATGAGCCTATGGGGTCTAGGTTTGACTAGTTCAGATGTCCCTCAGGAGCACGTCTCTAGGAAGTGGTCCGCATTGAGTTTATTATTATTAAAGCAACCTGTTTAATTATTTTCATATAAATATCATAAAGGAGGAAATTAAATACTGCAATACCAGATATTATTTACTCACAATTTAGGTTTAGGCATGATGCAGCTTCACTGCTAAAAGTTCCAACTTATGTTTACTTTTTAATACTACCCACTAGTTAGCATTAACTGTCATTAGATATCAAAGATGTCATCAGATGAAAGACTTGGCTGGAAAATTAAAAATAAAACTTACAATCCCGCAGCAAGTCAGGTGTAAAAGTGCAGTGTTGGAAGTAGACAGCCAGCAAAATTACTCTCAACTAATCTGCTTAAAATTTATTTATCAGTAATTAACCAAGAAAAGAGATAGCCCAAAACTGGGTCCCCAACTTTGTTTGCAACATTTGTGTTTTTTTTATTATATATTATCAACATCTTATTTACCACAGCATTAAAATATAATTTAATTAAATAGTGAGTTGGTGATTGTGATTGTGATTTCGATGGCTTTTCCGCACTTAGTCTCCATTGGACCATTGTGCGTGACCTTCACTCCTTCAACGGAGCCATCCGATCTCCTCCAGGAAGGCCAGGAGACCCGTTACGTTCCTGCAGACCTCCGGAAGAGTCCTCGCAGTCTGGAGGAACCTCAGTCTAGGCGCAGCCACACTGTCGCACTCCATGAGCACATGCGCGGCCGTCTCCTCCTCCGCCATGCATCCTCTACACAGTGGGCTATCTGTAATGTTCAGAGTATGGAGATGTTTGTTAAGGGCACAGTGTCCCGTCAAGACCCCCACCACTATTCGAAGCCTGGCTCTGTCAAGGCCCAGGAGATGTCGTGTGAGGCGCCTATCTGGTTTGGGAAGGGCCTCCCTGGACTGTCTGCAGTCTGTGGTCGATGCCCACATCTGCTCGTGCAGTTTGTCAGTTCTTTGGCGAAGCCAGCTTCGCATGAATTGGAATGGTAGGGGGATTGCCGGTCCTGGGCCCATCGGTATTGTAGATGACCCCCTTCTGGCCAGTTCATCAGCCGCATCGTTACCCAGTGAATCACTGTGACCCTTTATCCACTGCAACGTTGTTTTGTTGTCTCTGCACACTGCTTCCAGGGCAAGGTGGCAGTCGAGAATCAGTGCAGAGTTGATGTAATTGCTTTTGAGGGCCAGAAGGACGGCCATACTGTCTGAAAGAATGCGAATTTCAAAGTTTTTGACACCTCTCCTTAGTACAGCTTGCGCTGCTTGTAGGATGCCTACACATTCCGCTTGGAATATGCTGTTGTGGGAGTCAAGAGGGATTGATAGGTGAATGTTCAAGTCCATGGAAAAGGCACCAGCACCCGTGCCGGTGTCTGTTTTTGAGCCGTCAGTGTAGATCCTGAGTTCTTTGGGCCCAGAGTGGTCATTACTCTCTTCATGTAGTTGAACGTTGTATCCCTTGTCAAAGATGAACCTTTTAGGGATTCTGTCATTAATGGATGCCATCAGAGGTTGTTCCTGTATGACATCGTCTAGTATGGTAGTGTGTTTAGCGTTCGGGTTGTGTTTCCAAAGTTTCAAAGTGGTCAGCCTTGTCGCCGCAATTGCTGCTTCTTGTTGGACGTGCAGATGCAGAGGTGGAATCCCCAATATCATCTCCAGCGCCTTCGTCGGAGCGGTGGACATGCATCCTGTGGTCGACAGGCAGGCCATTCTTTGAAACTGCTGTAGTTTAGTGTGGATTGTCTTTAGAGTGGTTCTGGGCCACCACACAGACGCTCCATATGTAGCAAATGGTCTAATAACTGAGGTGTAAAGCCAGAGCATGATCTTCGGGCTGATGCCCCACTGTTTACCCAACATTCTGCGGCATTGCCACATTGCTAGGCTGGCTGACTTCAGCTTATTAGTCAAGTGCTTGTTCCAGTTGAGTTTAGAGTCCAGGGTTATGCCCAGATATTTTACCTCTGGAGAAAGTTTGATTTCTGTGTTAAACAGTTGTGGGAGTTTAAATGTTCCTAGGTTTCGTTTGTGCGTAAATAGCACTAGTTCTGTTTTATTTGGATTCACCGATAGGCCGTTCTCCATGCACCAGTGTTGAACAACTTTAAGGGCTGACTGCATGACATCAAATATCACGCTAGTCACCCTCCCACTAATGAGGATCGCGAGGTCATCAGCATATCCTACGGTGTAGTAGTTGCTATTATTCAGTTTCGTTATAAGATCATTGGCTACTAGGTTCCACAGAAGCGGTGAAAGCACCCCTCCTTGCGGGCATCCTTTAGCAGCTATGCCTCTTTTGACACCATTTATGTCAAATTGTATCGCTCTATGTTCCAGCATGTTGTTGATCCAGTCACGAATAGCTTTATCAACACCATGCCTCTGTAATGCTGCGTCAATGCCTTGGAAGCTTGTTTTATCGAAGGCGCCCTCGATATCGATAAAGGCTCCCAGGCAGATTGATGAGTTTTGTATAGCTAGTTCTACTTTAGAGACTACATTGTGTAATGCCGTTTCGGTGGATTTGCCTGTGGTATAGGCGTGTTGCTGTGGATGAAGTGGTGTCTTCATCATAGCGTTGTCCCTTATGTGGCGATCGCACAGTCTCTCCATGGTTTTGAGCATGAACGAGCTTAGACTGATCGGTCTGTATGATTTTGCATTTGTGTAGTCGCTTTTACCCACTTTGGGTATAAAAACAACTTTCACCTCTCTCCAAATTTTCGGGATATACCCGTGTGCCAGGCACGATTTGAAGATGGTAGTTAGATGCTGGGTCAACAAGCCCTCCCCCCACTTCAGTAGGGCTGGGAAAATCATATCAAGGCCCGCTGATTTGAAGCTGTTAAAGGTGTTAACTGCCCAGCGGACCCTGTCTTGGGTTATGACTTCCTCAGCCGTTCTCCAGCTCTCATCAGGGGGTGGGGTACTAGTTTGATGTTCCCATTCAGTGTTGTTAGTGAGTTGGTTAAGATTTATGTAATAAATAGAAAGCACTATTTAGGTACTTTAATATAGATAAATCACAGGACTAGTGTAAATAATTCTCTAATTATATCAACGGGATTTAAACTATATCATTTTATTGTTTATTCATACGATTAGGTACCTACTTTATTATAGATAAATCACAGGAATAGTGTAAATAATTCTCTAATTATATCGGTGGGACCGAAACTATATAGAAGACACATTTCTAAGCATTACATGGATTTACCGTGCGGGTGCCGGGTCCATTGTGTGTGGGTAAGAGATGAGAAGAATGGTGTCTCGGGCTTGCGACTGACAATAGGCTGGTTTAAGAAAAGGAGGCCACCCTTTTTTATTTTATTGAGTAATAATACACTCACCATCCACCATTCTACTTCTCTCCCTACCCAACCAAATACTGTATGATTCCGTTAATGCCGTCTTGGAAGCTTGTTCCATAAATGTATGTTAATTATCCGTAGGAACCTTATTTTGGGAACAATTGGATTTGTCATAGTTTACACTTTTGTCATAGGTATGCAATGTAATTAATATGATACAGAAACTTAGCCAGATATGAGCAAGCAAAGAACAGTCTGCTACTCTATACTCGTTTAGTGGTTATATAAACTAACTGCTAATTATTTAGGTATTTTTGTATATTTATTGTATTAACCATATGTGAAGAACACTTACTAACGAATTGGCTTAGGCTGTTATGTTAGGTTTACGTGTTTGTAAATAAATAATAATAATAAACTAAGGTAGGATGCAGCTGTAAAAGGGGTGTTGTCTAACTAATATATGAGTATATTAGCACTAAATTTTAATTATATTATTATGTCAAATTATAAATTATATTTATTATTAATTTTAAAAATAGTTTTTGTTAATTGTTATAATGTATATATATTGTAATTGTATATAATGTAAAATTAATTACACATTATAAAAACAATATATTAACTAACAAATAAAAAATAAATCATTATGACACGAGAACATTTTTAAGGTCCCGTTTTTCATAGACAAACATTTTCATTTAAGGTTAAATTATTTCTTTAATTCTTCGTGAAATTTAATATCTGTTAGCAATTGTATGTGTTTTACTAAATTGTTTCCTAATTAATATTATCAGCAAAGTTCACGACCAAAATAATAAAAAAATCTAAATAAAATATATGTATGTGATGTTTCTTATCTGAAGCATTTGTACGTGTTTTATGTGTTTCACTAAATAGTTACCTAATTGATATTATCAGCAAAGTTCACGGCCAAATGTAACAAACAAGACATGAAATTTCTTATTTATTAACACAATTTTTTTATTGTTCTTGTAATAAAAGTAAGGCTTGATTACCTACCTAATTTCTGAAATATGATATTATATATCTAAAGTAGATACATATGTACTGTAAAAAAATAATTTAGCTACCAATTCCAAAGAATTATTGGTACTAGTTGGCTAATTTCTAACTGCATTTTGATTTGTGTGCAATTTGCTACTTGTTCATTATTTTTATTATTATAATCTATATACACTTTTTCATCTTCCTAGAAACACAATTATATATTACCTATGTTATTTCATATGACAGATGTCAATTGTGCACATAGAGAAAAAAACAATTATTCTCAAAAATTCAATAAACAGGATTTAGTAAATATTTTCATTCCATTTACAAATGTAATGTAAAAAAAAAGGAGGCCTCCTTTTCTTAAACCAGCCTATTGTCGGTCGCAAGCCTGAGATACCATTCTTCTCATCTCCTACCCACACACGATGGACCCGGCACCCGCACGGTGAATCCATGGAATGCTTAGAAATTTGTCTTCTGTCTTCTTGTTATTATTTACTAAAATAAATATATACAAGCTAATAATTTAATCAGGTCTGAAAGGGTATACATTAATACAAAAACTTAATAAAAATTTACAAAAACCTTCCTCGAGAATCAATCTATCCGTTGGCGAAAACAACATGAAAATCAGTGGTTTTCGAGTTTATTGCGAACAGACAGACAGACGCGGTGAAGAACTTCGTTCTATATATCGCCGGGTTAGAGCGAAAACCAACTAACTATAAGATCTAATTATCTATAATACTGTAATTTTATGTCCTAGATATAAGCTGTGATTTTTTTCTATAAAAAAAACGCATTTTTTTTTGTAAATTCAGTTTTTTACACCAATAGTTTAAAAAACTCTTTAATTTATATAAGTACACTTAAAGTTCATAAAATTCGCTACACAACTACCCGCTTTTACATCTCTACATGTGACAAATCTGTTAGAAAAGACCACAAACTTTCAAAATGCTCAAAATATTATTTGTACAATAATAGATAGATAAATTCTTTATTGCACAGAAAATAATACATTTTACATTACATAGGCGAGCTTAATGTCTAAAAACATTTTTTAACAGCTAACCTTTGGGATATGTGAGCAGGAATTGTAAGGTGCATGACCGCTAATATTTGAGATAAAGGGATTTATTGAGTTAAAAACGTATAACTAAAGAATAACGATATTAAATGGCTAACTTGGTTGGTTTTCGCTCTAACCCTACGATATATGTTTTGTATATTATGATCCCGATCAGCTGTTCGCATTGGTAACCATCTTAAAGCCATTCGTTTAGGTCGTAAACTGTTTACAATGTTCTTCCTAAACTAATCTCAACGCCAATAATAACTATAAAAAAATGAAAAGTGAGCCATATATGCGGAATGTACAAAATGTCTTGAAAAAACGGACCAGATCAATATATGCTTCTTAAACAAAATAAACACACACCCACACACAACCTTGCATCATAAATATTAACCATGTCACATGTGGGCATGAGGTGGGCTTTTACCTTAATTATACCACTTTTCATTAGAGCCGCACCAACCCATCTGGCCAGCATGGCACAATTAAGCCAAATTATCCAGAAATGTGATATGGAAGTCTTTAGTAAAGTCTAAGGCTGGGTTGTACCAAAACGAAGCCTGTAATTGTAACAAGAATTAAAGTTGAAAATGGCGTCGGTTTTACCAGCTGACGGCTGACCTTCAAAATAAAACTGATACATTCGAAGATTTTATCAAATCAAATCATTTATTTCCTTTGGTTGTCACAACAGCACTTGGATATTGTCAATACATTTTTTCTCAATATTTTATTATTATTTAGATTATAAAATAACTAGCAGCTACTTTGGACTCATCATATCATCTATATCGACTAAAACACTGTTGCCATAAACAAGTCTTTGCCTAAAACTAGGTAGTTAAAATTAGTTCGTGGCTGTAAAAAGGCCGTGTCAGCTTATAGACTAAAATAAATTACACATGTCAAGTTAATAAATTAATTCGTAGCTCTAAAGAGGCTGTTATTTTATTTGTTAATCGTTACATTTTCAAAAACTTCATTTTAGTGCAACTCAGCCTAAGTAACATTTTGACATTTAAAACGCATATTCACATTTAGCCAACTTTACTTTAGGCCCATCATGACAAGTGTCAAGCTCGTCGATGTCTCTAACGTACCAAACTCGAGAAATATCACAAATTAATAAAATAAATTTTGTCCTGACCAGAAATTTAACCCGATACCACCGCTTCTAAATCCTCGCACTTAACCTCTAGACCACGGATACATACAGGGATCAAATCAGGAAAATGGTTATGTACATATGAACCCAACTTAAGAGCCCCACTGACTTCATTCATTCATTCATTACAGCCCCTAGAACACAGCGTCCTAGACCTCCACTGTGAGATGGGCTTTACAGAACATCTGGAGACTTTGGCCTGCACTCGCCACGCTGGCCAGACGGGTTGGCAAGGATCTGATGTCAATTTTCAATGAAAATTAATTAATGATTCTATAAGTTGGTATTAGTGGAACCGGATCGATGGCTTAACGTGCTCTCCGAGGCACTGGAACGGTGGTGTTGTAAATTTATGACAAATGTACGCAAGAAATGTGTATTTCTCATTAGTACATGCCGGGGAGGTTTGAACCGACCTTTGTAGGATTTTAAGGAACGCGTTCTGACAACCGAGCTTAACTCGTGTATCTAACATTATAATTTTATTACGAGAAGAATTGCAAAATTAACGGTAACTCAATTGCTTTTGTTTCTCAAATTTGTTTTACGGTGCATTGTCTGTGATTGGCAAATATTGTCAAAGTTACAATTACAATTAGTACAGAAATGAGCGTGACGTAAATTACTCAAACCGGATTTTCGAATTGTAAAATTTCTATTGTTGGTCTCTCCGTGGCTTGATATTTCGTTTCAGAACTTCGCCAACCGTAGTCATCATTGTTTTGTCATTTCAAACAAGTTACAGCTAATAAAACGTTGCGCTGGACTACTAATACTAAACCATGGGGTTTTTCAACAATTCTCAAAATTATTTTTTCTTAATTTTCAAATTCATGTCGAATTCGAATTGTAATCTTTAATTCCGCCGGTACATCCGCCATTTTTCTTTCGATTAAAACACATTCAACTGGGTGAGAATCGAGGCTCAGTTTCTAAAAGGACGAATAATATCGCACCGTTAGTAATACAAGGACATAATAAAAAATACATATTTTTGGGGAAATTGCGTTTAAAGGTCCTGGTAAGCCGGAGGAGACGCGCGAGGAGAGTGTGAGAGAGACGCAAATACCGTTAGCAAGTCATTATTTTCTCTCTCTGTCAGCGCTTACTGGTAGAAAATTCCATCTTGTGCCCTTAATCACACTATACAAAAAAAAAAACTTGAGCCCTTATATTATTAAGGGTGCGATAATATATTTATGTTATTTGAGTATTAGGATGTACCTATAGTTATTAGTATACAGGTTGGATTTTTCATACGGGGTAGTAAGGGCGGGTAACCGTCATAGTTACAGGAACACGTACCTAGTTCATTAAGTACATATTCTGGTGTGTAAATAGGTATAAATGACCAATTCTGTAATTTATTTATTGTCTGAAATTGTAATGTTGTACGAAGCAGAGACATAGACACTGACAGTAAGTCTAGTCCACAAATTCAATGCTCAGCATTAGGTATTTTACTGATGGATACTATTCGAAACGTCAATATTCGTCACAGAACCAAACTTACTGATATAGCTTTGAAAATTAGCAAGCTGAAGTGGCAATAGGCTGGTTGCCTATATCCAGCAGTGGACAGATACAGGTGATGATGATTGTTAGTAAAATAAAGAAAGTTTAAAAAAAAAAAACTATACGTGACCTACGACCGTGGTAATGGTTAGATGGAGAGTTTATTCTGTACGCACTGCTGGCAAGACATCATATTATCAAGGTCAAACATACTTGTACATCTTAATAAACTTAATTATAATTTAAACTTGTAACATATGAATAATTCACCATTTGTTACTCGAATCAAAGGCACGTGTGAGCTTTTATATTTCAACAACACTTATTTTGGTTCGAGTTATTTAAACTATGAACTACGCAGTTTATACGTAAATCGAACACGTTTTCGCGTGGTCATAGTCCACATTTAAATACCTAACGTCGCAAATTCTTATGCGATTTAACATTAAAGTATCATAAAGATATTTTATTTATGTCAAGATTTTGTAGTTCAACAGAACAAACATCAATACGCACTTTTATTTTCTTAAACACTTTATTTATTAATAATATGATTTAACTAATACAGGTTAGGTTCAGAATATAGCAACCTTTGATTATGGTCATTGGTCTATGGCTAGCCTGGCTTAACTACCAAATATGAACGATAACATAGTAAAAGTTAGATAAAATATAATGTTAGTCTAGTTTAGATATTAGTCTAGTTTTAAGATTAATATTGTCTATATGAAATAATAAAATAAAGTCTATAAGATCTTATAAAACATGGCAGTCAGTTAATCAGCTGTTTCCAAATCAAATGATAATATCCAAACACTATATAAGTAAAATCAAAGTTCAACGTACCATTATAATAACAAGGCGTCTAGCTATCTACGAGGGGCGTTCAAAATATTCTCGGTATGTGGATAAAAACAAACAAGTACGAAAAGTTTGATATTTTTATTTTTCAATATACTCCCCCCCTATGTTCATACACTTATAAGATCGATCAATTATTTTTTTTAATCCCTCATAAAAATATTTTTTATCTTTGGTGTAAAAATGCTCCTCCACGGCCGTCTTCAACGCTTCATCGTCAGAAAATTTATTTCCACGCAGATCCTTTTTAAGATTGGGAAACAAAAAGAAGTCGCTTGGGGCTAAGTCCGGACTATAGGGTGGATGAGTAACAGTTTCAAACCCACATTCAACAATAGCTGCCTTGGCAATATGAGCAGTATGGACAGGGGCGTTGTCATGCAGAAGCAGAACACCTTTGGTTAACTTTCCTCGCCTCTTTTCTTTGATCGCATCTCTTAATTGACGTATAACGTTAGCGTAGTACTGCCCTGTGATATTTACACCTTTTTCTTTATAATCGATAAGCAAAACTCCTTCACAATCCCAAAATATTGTGGCCATGACCTTGCCAGCTGACGGGATTACCTTGAACTTCTTGGGATGAGCTGAACCCTTAATGTGCCACTGCATGGACTCCTGTTTGCTCTCTGGGTCATAATGATGAACCCAGGTTTCATCTCCAGTAACTATTTTTTGCAGCACCTCATCGGGATTTTCACCACACAGGTCGATAAAATCTGAACAGCAAGCCACACGCATATCCTTTTGAAGAAGCGTCAGCATTCGCGGAACCCATCTTGCACTTACTTTTGACATATTAAGATGGTCATGTATAATGTCATGTACGGTACCAATAGAGAGATTGGTTACTTGAGCTATAGATTTTACCTTCACTCGGCCGTCTTCCAATATAAGTTTTTCCACTTTATCAATATTTTCTTGTGAGGTAGCCACTACAGGCCGGCCAGGTCTAGGGTCATCTTCAATACTCTCCCTTCCACGCTTAAATTCGCTTGACCATTTTTGAATAGTAGATAAAGAAGGAGCAGACTCACGGTAAACACAATCCATTTCCTCTTTTATGGTTTTTTGATTTTTACCCTGTTTTGTCAAGAATTTTATGACGGATCGGTGCTCTAATTTCGTTAAAATTGTTAATTCGCTCATGGTGTTCATGTTTGTTCGGCAATTGCAGAAAAACAAAAGAACATCTCGGTTCCAATTTTACTTTTTTTTAATGTCAATGGATGAATCTTAGCGGCCAGTAACAAATATATATATAAAAGAGGTTGTAACGTATCAATACCGAGAATATTTTGAACGCCCCTCGTAGGTCATTAAAGTTTGTGTGTAAAGGATGCTTGAATAAAATACTTGTATATAATATCTGCCATGTGTATTAGTATAATCAAACCTTAGCATCACACTGTAAATTCCAAATAGACTTTAAAATGCAAAATTGCAATTTTCTATTTCAATGTATCTAGCATACTGCTGCTTCAGGACAACGCTAGACCTCACGCTTTACTATAGACGGTCGCAAAATTAGAGGGCTGGAATGTCTCCGACACCCACCATACTCGCCAGACCTTGCTTACCACTTTTTTCGCAATTTGGACAATTTCTTGCAAGGAAAAAAAAAACAATTCCGATGGGGCAGTCCAAACCGTCTTCAAAGATTTTATTGATTCTCGCTCTCACATTTTTTTCAGTAATGGAATCAATGAATCTATAAAATCTTAAAAGTACATACATCGATCGATTAATAATATAAATTCATTAAAAAAAACGTTTTACTATTTCCATATAAAATGTGGACCTAATATTATTTGATATTTAAGGCCTAATTTAATTTAAATTATAGATATAGGGATTTCAATATAAAAAAACAAAATTAACTTTATTTCTACGACTTAACCATTAATTTATTAGCACACGACACGCACATGCAATGGTTATCAATAACAGGAGGGATATATATAGAGGGCCATAATCCACCAATGTTTGACTTCCATGAACCATTACATACCAATATCGTTACATAACATTGTATATATTTTTTCAGCCTGGGCGTGTGGCGACTTTAATAGCAGATGAAGATGTAAGTATGCTTCTCTTTTCAATCTTATTAACAGTCTCCCTCACTCTGTCACCTTGAATTACAATAGTCAGATTAATGTAATGGTGAAATAAGATTTTTACTTCAAATATCTGCATTACAAAAGTTCGCTTAAACTGAGTAAGTTTGTCTGCTTCGTCTCGCAACGTAAAAATCAGCTTCATGTCATCGTACAAAAGACTGGTCATGTTTTACGACCCTCGTAGTTCGCTTATTACTATTAGGAAAAACAGTGGTCCAATAGTAGAACCTTGGCGTACACCTAAAGCGTATGGTAGGCAAGTGAGGTGTAACAATTTCATACTTCATATACAGTTGCAAATCCTGATAATAGCCAGAAAAAAGGAAAAAGATTTATAGCTAAACAAACGGCATCTAGTTTGTGTAAATTATTTATTTTGGCCACCCTATCGAATGTTTCGCGAAAATACATATAGTTAGCAAAAAATATGATAACTCATTTAAATAAATGCGAAGACTATGCATTAAAGGCGAGAAAGAGCAGGTATAATTTAAAATAACATTTTCAAAGTTCAGCGTACTTATTTTCTGACTGTATGACGATACAACACGATAACATTGCGTAAAACTAATAAATAATAAAAATAGCATGTGCCAAATGTAAATACGCGAATATTGCGTAGATAAGAGATGAAAGAAAGGGCTCATGTCACTTTACTAAACAAGCGGCAGTTAAAGAATGCGGGTGTGTAAATACGAACTTGTTAGATACGCAGTAGTAAATCTATTCACCGCTTCCCGCGAAATTACCCAAGGTATTTTTGTCATTAATAGGCATGTAGTGACTGGACAAATAATAATCTATCGACTCAGACATAGTTTATTTATTTATTATTTATATTCGAAGTAAGGTACAAATAACAGCTAATAAACAAAACTATTATTGTAATCATAGACAAACAATCTTGTCGGATTTGCTAGCGTAAAATAAAATCAACTTTTTAAATAAAAAAATGGTAATAAATAAATATAAAACATGCATTTTAGACGACATTTTTTCAGACAGTAGATTAGGGCGCATAGATACCGAGTCGATTCCTGATCCGGACACAATCAGTTATTTAATTTATTGGTGATATTTCTCGAGTCTGGCCTAAAGTAATGTTGGCTAAATGTGAATTCTTTATAAGCGTGGTTTCTGACCACCCTGGAAGGGATTCGATCGTGATGATACCTTAAAAGTAATATCTAAAAAGAATTTTAAAAAAGCATAATAAAAACTAAATACAAATCGTTTATTAGCACAATAAGAATATTGATTCGTTATGGTGAACCCTGTCTCCTGCATGAGCTAAGCTGTATAACAGGATCCAGTGTCTTCCAATAATGAACATACAATTTAGAAGAAAAATAGAATAAAAAAAGTTACAAATTTAGTATGTGAGTGTGGATGCGATGTCTGTATATGCCTGTGTGTGTTTGTGTATGTGTGACTGTGTATGTATGTATGATAGGGGAGGGAGTGGGAAAGGGAGGAGAGGGAGGGTAAACTTAAAAAGGGAATAATATTTATACCTTAGAACCTATCACTGTAATTTATGCTTATGTATGGATAATTATAATTTAATGACTGTTTGTCACCCTATATATATTTTTATAAATTTACTCGTCGTAATTATTTTATAACGAATATTATTTAATTTATTTTTCAAAAACGTATTCGCTTCACTAGCAGTTTTTCGCAATTTAACAACTGTTGAGTAACATCCCGTGATTTGATTGTTTTGCGACATTATCTTTCTGTTGCGATGTTTGCCGAACCAAAATAACATTTTCATGAACCATAATACAAAATATTTGCCGTATTTTCGCGATAAAATCAAGCGTAGACAGTTGCGTAAGTTTAAGATTAACATTTTTTGACAAAATAACATTTACGAGTATTATGATGATAGGTAGTCGTAAAAAAGAGTTGACGTCAAAACTTCGTGTAGGAATTAAATAAACGAGTAACCAAATAATAACTGACATAATTATTATTATCTCTTAAGGCATTTGCAAAAGGGATTCGTACGTTACATATATGTAGACTTTGACGTGATGTAGAGTCTTCCAAACATAAGAGGGCAAAACGTGGACACTGACAGTGGGTCTGGTCCACAAGTTTAGAGAGAACCGATAGCTTTCGAAATAAGCAAGCTGAAGTGAAAATGGTGGCCAGGTGAACGGGCTGGCCACATCTGTCGCAGAACTAATGGAGTAGATGGTTTCTGAAGTGGAAACCAGGCACTGGAAGAAGTAGAGTATGACATCCCTCCGCCAGAAGGACGGATGGCCTGAATTAACTCTCAGGTGGGGGCTGGATGAGGGCAGGGGATCATGTAAAAATAGTGAACCTTATATGAGGCCATAAAGAAGACACAGGTTGATGATGATTACGATAAGCAATATGTGAGACAAACTACGAGTACATGAATCGTACTACAGTATACAGTTCATCAAGAGTTTGTCTTGGTATATTTTAAAAGTATGTATTGCTGCTTCCTCTTCCTCGCCAACCTGTCTGGCCAGCGTGACGAGTGTAGACCAAATACTCCAGATATATATTCTGGGTTAGACCCACTAGTATGCTGTGTTCTAGGGGCTGTAATGAATGAATGAATTGCTTTATGCATAGGAGGAAAGAAACTTTTTGTTGTGTAAATATTTAAGATTTTACAAAAACAAGTCTAGGTAATTTGCGTCAATACTTGTAGATACAAAATAAAAACCGACATTAAGTAGATTTAACCGAAATGTTCTGTTAAGAACTGTTTTCGTTCGTTAATGATAGCACACTTCAATTGATAATATAACTGGACCGACCTCAGTCCGAACATTGACATTGGACTTTGTGTTTATTATTATTTAATTCAATATGTAGTTTTTCAAACATAGCCCTGAGCTGTTAACTGTTTGGTAACAGATTTTGTACTATCAATACAGTTGCTAGAACACACGAGTCCAAGATCTCTACTGTTACGTTTTGAACTTATTTCTGAAAAAAAATATGTCTTTCTCTCGCCACGCTAGACGGGCTAGATAATTCCATAAATTGGTTTAAACCTCATCTGCATTATACGAGTATTATTGCTAAATTATAAATACCATCAACATCTTTTACTGCATCAAAAATCTGCGGCTTTAATGTTAACAAGTTATTTCTCTAATCAATTAACGATCCGGATTGAGTCGTTAAGCTATCATTAAAATTCGATAACAGTACGTCATGATTCCTTTTAATCTAAATAAATTTGGGTCATGTCATGTGTCCACTGAATAACAAACATCTGCTAAATTTATCGCAAGGAATTCAACGTAGCGTTTCCTTGTTTTACGTCAGGAATAGTTATTTTGGCAATTCTATTTTTAGTAAAAGCATCTTTGTTTTTATCCTGATATACAAGTAGGTAGTCTTTTCTATGAGTATGTTTGTATTTCTTGTTCATATGAATTTAATTTATACCCCTCAGTTTTCACCCATGAATATTCTCTTGTTTTATTTGCAGCTATATATTTTTTGTAATTTGTTATTTCTTTGAAGCGAAAGTATAGTGTATGAGTATTATACATTACATATTTAAAAATACGATATCAATTCACTTGGTTCATATAAGTCGTTTTTTTAAGAATCACCTTTAAAAATATATTCTGTCCAATTTTAAGCTATCGTGTAAATCATATAGCTAAGCTATCTTGTAAATAGAGCAGATAAATGATAAGAACGATAACATAAACACGTGTATAAGTTATGTAATCACATAATTCGATAACATTTGTACAGGTTATTGTCGCCAAACCATTTACAATGACTATGTCCTTGACATTTATCAATAATACTACGTTGTATTTTTACGTATTTGCGAATTGCAAATATCATAAATTAGTAGCAGTTGTAATCTTAATTCTTAACACGTCTGCTGATTACACTGGGGCTTTATTTGTGACTAATTAAGTCGTCATTATTTGTTTGTGTTTCTATTATTAGATATAAGCTTCCCCCAAGACTCGACATAGCACACGAATCATTTTAGAACATCGTTAGTTAGTTAATCACTGAAATACATTGGTATTACATTCGTGATTTTGTATACTTATAAGTCTTTTCAGAAGCCTCTTTCAGATACATTTATCTAGAAGAGTCGTTTAATAAGCGTTTCTCCACCTCGACTCTAAATCTATCCACTTCTTAACTAGTCAATTTTAGTGCCACAATAGCCCATAGTCTAGTTGCCAAATATATATCTTCAAGTTAACCTATTAATCAAGGCATTTAAAACACGCCCTAATTTTTATTGATTGAAAAATTTTAGTAAAAGTAAGCAAATCGGTCGAAGGAGTGAACAAGACTAACCTAGCCGTATCCAGTGACCTGTTAATTTTACTTGTCCTAGGTATAACCAAATTACGTAAATTTATAAGCGCTGAATCTCTCGGACTGATTCACTTTTTTTTATTATTATCCATTACTATTTTTGTTATTTGTGTGTTAAGATATTTATTTGTGATTTATTATTAAGGACTGTGTTGTTTACTTTTAGTAGAGATCAATAAACTTTAGTTATTTAGCCTTGCCACTTGTTTATCGTCATCGTTTGCAGTAAATATGAAAAAAGTATGTCATGTTCAATTTTTAGTTTAATTATTTACTTCTTATTTGTAATCAGCAGATTATTTAGGTTATTAGGTATATGTGGGATTGCCTACATAATTTTCTTTAGACAATACTTTCTCCTATAATTATTATTCTCAATTTTATTTTCATAATAATTATTATTTACGCATAATATCCTGAGTGAGGCTCTCACTTAAATGAAACGAGGGACCAAGCCACGTTGCCTTAAGTACAGGTAGTTAAATATTAAGAAATATACCTTATCGTCTAAATGTATGAATATCTTCATACATACATAATTTATATACTTCAAGAAGACAATCTAGTTGTTTTTATAAAATTACTTTCAATAGTCATTCAACCGTGTTTGTTTTATTACTTTTTTATCTTTGACATGAGTTATTAATCTTACTATTCTCCAAATCACTGTTGTAATCTATTGTTGTGCTATTCTCACTGCGATATTTTGCTTTGACATTTTTATTAAGTTGTTTATATACTCATATGCATTTGTTCATTATTTCAATTGTGAGAAAATTGTAACCAGCTTTCCAATAACTTTTTGAGCCATATGGTCGCTATTCCTGAAACGGAATCGTTTTGTAGTGAACAATATAGCGCATTCCGTATGTTCCCCTTTTGTTTTATTTAAAGCCAGCGTCTGCGATGCGGTCTGAACTATAGCTTGAAGTATTTCACCATGCGATAATAAATTGTATGTAAATCAAGCAATGTCACTGATTGACAAATGTGGTGTTTTGTTGATGTAAACACGTAGTGCTCGCTTGACAACATTTGTGTGACTTTGTTGCAACACGTGACTACTTCGTATCAATTGAGGAAATTTTAAACGTAAACAACAGTGACTATTACTATTACGGTTACGATATATCAAGCCTTGGGGCCTGTATTCAGCAGTGTAAGACACAGGCTGAAAATATCTCTATTCACGTAAACCATTTGTGACATGTGATTGTCTTCATTATTTTGAATAGTAGAATACTAAACAGCTAAGTGGTCCAAACAGTAAGCTGTTAGTAGAAGACCAGCAGGTTACCAGATTCCAGTGACCTGGTAATGATTAAATTTGCAAGGAAAGCTTCGCTATATCAGATTCACAAAATAAAACAAATACATAATAACACAACAACAATATGATAATGAACCGCGCCAGCGAGTCTACAGAATATATCATCATCATCATCACTGCCCCTAAAACAGAGAGCTTAGGCCCGTATCAAAAGATCTCAAGATCGATATCAAACTTAAGATCAAGTTGATTATATTTTTACCAAATGTCAAATCAAGAAAGGATGAAGATATTAATACTCGTATCAGCCTTGGTGGATACCTCTACCGCCAGAGATGTAAATATGTTCTGTAATGAATCTACAAAGAATTTAACCTTCTGTCGCCATGGCCAGACATTGGCGAGAGTACAGAAAAGTGATGGTTCAACGCTTTTGTATCCCTCTCGCAACAAATGTGTTAAACCCTCTTAAGATTTTTGCATCCTACCTTCTACTTTGGAAATATTATAAATAAGACACCCACCCGGTTATAAATCTCTCCTATTTTTTTTTGTCAAACGTATATATAAAAGAGAAGAGAAAATGTAAACACTAATATTAAATTATATATGTTGTTTACGTATGATGGGTCAAACAGAGAAATTACGTAGTATCTAGGTAATATAATCTCAGTGGGGTCAAAAGAGACTCTTTAATTTGTGCGAATTTTCTTATATCACTTCAATTATTAATTATTATTATGTCAATCATCAATAATTTATATTATTCTCGTATCTATAGACTGGCAGATATTACTGGTTTGCACCGGTCTCAACAATAAAATAGTGTATTTAACTCATTTATCAAAACTTATCTTTATAACTTACACGTTCTGTACCATCTTGTAAATAAATCTATAATAATACATTGACGAGACGTAGCCTGGCCCTTCATAGGGAGACCAATTACTCCTGGAGAAGAGCTGAGTAATCTAACCCTCTAGGTGAGTCACACAGGCGCTGTTATCCCATCAACAATCCCCAATATTATTGGTCATACACACAGGTCAGTCCCGTCAAAGTTAAGTAGCCGATCAGTCACGTCAATGTCAGGGATGATGTGCTGGATATGCCGTAATCATAAATATATAAATAAAATCACATTTTAAAGAAGTGAATTCACATTTAGACAACTTTACTATAAGGCCCATCATGACAAGTGGCAAGCTCGTCGATGTCTCTAGCGTACCAAACCCGAGAAATATCACAAAATATAATAAATTATTGTGTCCTGACCAGGAATCGAACATGATGCCTCCGCGTCTGAATCCACGGACTTAACTCCTAGATCACCAAGGGTCTTAGTATTTAGTATATTTTTCCCCACTTGATTGTAAGTGTATAAAAAACGCCACGGCTCAATTAAGTAAATAGGTCCTAAATGTGTTTATTTTATGACTACCTTCAAAATAATATTTTTTCTTTTTCTTTATTTTCAGGGTGTGACATGGGGCAGAGCATTCCTTGTTTCGGCCTCCGACACAGCCGCCTTGCCTTATCTTTGCAATCGTGAGTGCAAGCTTGGTGGATACCAGCAGTTTTCCGTAGACTTCCACCCTAGAGACCCGACCAACTCTCAAACCAAGGCCTTGCTGTACATAGCCACATCTGACAATAGGCATTGGCTTGGCTCGGCTCCTTTAACTGATATAGCGAAGCAGGTTCTAGAATGCCGTGGACCTTCTGGTTCTAATGTGGAATACCTGCTTAAGCTTGCCGAGTTTATGAGAGACGAAATTCCTGAAGCTTTGGATGATCATTTGTTTTCGTTAGAGATTTTGATACAGAGTCTAGCATCAAAAATGGGTATTTGTTTGAGAAGTGTGATGGGAGAAGGAGAGAGGAGAGAGAGTAAGTCGTTCCAGTTCGCTTCTAGAGTTCCTGAGAAGAATCTGCGTTGTGTTAGAATGTAATGTGACCAGTGTACCACCCTTGCGTATTCATTAATCTAAGGCTTTGAAAATTAAGACTTTAGACTGCTTTCACTAATTTTTGTTATAGTAACAGTCACGTGACCTGTATCTATCACGCAAAAACTTCGTTATCGAATCAAGAACATGAAGTATGAGTTTTGAGACAGCACCATGAGGTTGTAACGTAATGGAACTACAAATTGGATTTATGAAAATTTAAATACTTTTACTCGATTCGAAAACGAATTTGTGCTTGATACAGGTACGTAGTTGTTTATTGTGTTTTGCTGTTGTTCGAGACGATTAGGTAAAATTTTTCTTATCCAAATTCATTAACATCTCCATATCTGGAAGTCGAGTAAGTTTAACATATGGACGCAAAACCTTGGCCTACGACGACGGTTTTAAACTCTCAAAAAAGTTCAGTTGAAGTTGCTCAACCATATGAACGCGAAATGAATATGAAAGTATGGAAGTCCAGTCAATTGGACGATTAGCGAGTCCCTATATCCTGCATTTTCCTAGGTTTCTTATATTTTACTAAAATCGCCTTCGGACATAACACTCTGGCAACTATATCTGTTATTATATGTATACCCACAGAAACAAACTATAATAATATTATTTGTTGTTGATTAAATTTATATAAAAGTAGTTTAGCTTTTTTTTAAGGAATTTTATTTACATAAATATTTAGTGTTATTTCTTTATACAACACATTATACAACTGTAATTTGCTATTAAAATACTTGAGAAAAACGAAATGTATACTATTGTAAATTCATGAGAGCAATTAAACGTATGTTTTTTAAAATGTTACGCGGGTAGGTTGTAATTTTTTTTGATGAATTTTTATGACTTAATTTTAAGGATATACTGAGACGCTGGTTCGTCTGCGGCATCTCAAATGCTATAGATAAGTATTGACATTAAAAAACCATATTATTCCTGACATTGTATGTTATGTGACGTGTTTTATCGAACTACCCTCTATTTTTTAGTTTTTTTAATTTTTTTAATTATACATTTTTTAGGAGAACTGTTTGAAATAAAATTTGTGACTGAAGCTTGATTTCTAAATATAGTAAATAATGATTAAAATAATGAATCTTAAAAAAATTACTTCGCTATTTCGGCCAATCACTTTGTTTAAACTTAAAAGGTGCGTTAACTTAATAATTATTTCGGAAATTGTCAGTATGTCTATTATGAAATAATACACAAGGAAAAAAAACAAATTTTGACATGTAAAAGTGCAAAATACAATATTTTTTTGTCCTATGCCTAATTACAGAAATAAAAGAATTGAACTTGAAATTTTAATAACGCCTGAAATTTTGTAAACTGAAATGTTTATTACACCGTAGTTAAGATAATTTCAAAAACTATTTTTTAAATTTTTTTATCGCCTATTAAACTAAAATAGTAGGGTAACTCAAAACGCGTGTTAAAAGTATGTAACTAAGTATAAAATTAGGGCCCATTTATACAAGTAATTCTGCGTCCAATTATTATACGTAGAGGTACACGAAAACTCGTCCGATTTTTACTTTGGACGAGTTGAGCCGCAAAAAGGGCATTGTATTATTAAGCCAACTCTAGTTTTTTAAGATTAACAAAATGTAATGATGTAATATATTTCAATAGAATTTGCAAAATTCAATAACAATACTCATACCTTTAGTTGTAAAATGTCTAAACTTGAGTTTTAAAAAAATCTGTTTAGATACAAATACATAATTAAATTTATATTATAGATAGAATTTGAACTCAGGAGTCAGTACCATAAGGTGCAATATTAACTTATTTGGCTGTATATTAAAGTTTTTTTTTAAAATTAGCTTTTAAATATTTAGTAATTTTAATTTTTAAGTCTCAAACACTACATATATAAATAAAAATGTAACTGTTACAGTTCTACGTTGACGGCCATCTATAAATTACATCACACTAATTTCGTGAAATTATTGGTTAATTTTTTTAAACCGGTGTGACGTCACATATTTTGCAATTGTACATCTAGAAATAAATCAATTTATATTTAAAGTTTTTTTTTTAAATGGCATGTTACGTCATTCTTATGACTTCTACCTATTATAACATAATTTTCACTACCACGCCTCCTTTAACGTGTGTGGTAATTTATGATTTGCTTGAATGAGTATACATTTTTTTGCCAATTCTATTAAAATAGACTTTAGGCTACAACGTGATAAACCAAATATTTAAAAAAATCAAGTATTATTCTAGATATTTAGTTTTGTAAACGATTGTGATTATAAATTAATGTCGCTTTTAATGTTTAAATTTATTGAATGTTTTGTTTATATAGTTAATATAGTTTTATTTTTAGATCTGATGTAAAACCTCAAATTACCAAAATAATTGTTAATTATAGATATTTAAGCCTAATGTGATTTTTGAGTCGGACTCTTATAAACAAACGCACAAAAAGTAATAAATAACATTTTTAAAACCAAAATGTGTTTTATTCAATATAAATTAATATACAATAAATAAATAAAATCCTCTAGAGACGTCCCATTCGAGATAGTCCCAAGGGGACTGGCAATATTGGTTTATACACTGGCAGAAATAATTGCCAGCCTTCTTGTCTCCAGATTTTAACGTCAGCCGCTTTGACAAGTCCTTGGCCAGGCGTATTGCTTAAAGTCCCCATGGACCCATCGTCTCGACCTCAAACGGCGCAAATTTGTAACCGGTACCAAGGTTGGTGTATTTGCGCAACTTGAGGTTGTCAGCAGAAGAAATCTCTCAAAAATGCTAATTCTGGCGCTTTCGTGTCTGTTCGAAATATTCGAGTGAAAAGTGACGGATCTCCATAGAAAACTGTCAGCGTCATACGGTGGTCGTGTCCACAATGGGGTGTGTCACTAACTTTTTATCACGATAGATGGCGCGTGATAGATGGTACCTAATATAAAACATAGTTGCATAGAAAACTTGTATTTTTATTACGAAATTTATTATTTTCTGGATATTATGCAGAAGTGATCAGCTTTTAAGTGTACAAATCGAGACTTCCAAGCGAAAGCAAAGATATGGTGATCTCAAAATTGCCGTTCTGTTAATTAAACCTTTTTTTTATTTTAAAGACGGTGTTCGTTCATCTTTTAAGGTAGGTAACGTTAAGTTAAAATACATTTTTCTGTTATAAAAATGTAAAACTACAAATAAATTTAAAAAATTATCAGTCATAGGTGTAAACAAGGTACCAGTGCCGCTAGCGACATCTACACAAAGCTTTGCCTGATACACCCCATTGGTTCCCGCCGTTCGCCATCCAACACGGCGTCAAGAGGAACACCTTCAGGTTTTAGTCGGTGCGAGCCCGAAATAACCACCCCCCTGCGTCCCCGACAAACTAATCGCATGTCGAAGGCAAGTTCAGGATTTCCCAAATTTTATTCCGTTTTCCGGAACGTATAAAATAAAAGAAATTGTTTTTGCTTTTTCATCACGTACGTTTAATTTTTGAAAATCGACATTGTTCATCGACAAATATCATAATATACAAAACAATAATTTTTATTTACACTAAATACTTTATATTCGGTGCCAACAAGAGATTTAAAATGTAAGTAAATAAACTAGTTGGATCAAAATAATATATCAAGTATTTTATTAAAACAAAAAAATATTTATCTACTCTCATATCGTAAAATGCGAATTACAAACTTCAAAACGAATTTATATTGACATACTTTATAAATATACTGCTGAAATTTAAAAATAGAATCACATTATAACACTTTTTCTTTAACAAAATAATGTTATATTTCATTTTTTAAATAGAATCATACATATTATATAACACTTATTTTTTTTAAGGCAAAGGTTCCATTACAAAAAAGGTTTGATTCCAATTTTTACTTGTCTATGGCAGCGCCCTCCATAGCGCGTGCGCGGTCATAAGCTAGGTTTTGGCGCAATTTCATTGTTTAGGACTTATGTATTCTGTACCATGGTATTTAAAAACAAAAAAAAAAAAAAATGACGCCATTCAATAAGTTTTGTTGTATAAGCATTTCGTGTGATTTTTCTTACTCTTTTATCTTTTATTTAGTAGGTTCAATCCCAATGTATGAGAGTAGATAAATTAGTGTATGAAACTGCACATAACTAGGTATTAAAACACTCGTGTGATACTATTAAATTACTCGTGTATAATACCCCTTATTATGCAACAGTTTCATAAACTACTATCATTTATTTGTGACTTTGAGTAATTAATAAAAACCGTTTTGGAAACAATCGCATTGTCATCATAATTATTAAATAATTAAAATATATTTTTTAATATTAAACAATACAACTCTTAAAGCGAAGTTTACCAAAAAAACACCCAATTGTACACTAAAATGTATCTACTTACCTACATAATATATTTATTTTTTTATTTACACATAGCAAAAGATTGTGAACATCACATTAATCAAAATGTTAACGCCAGAACTATGGCGGCATGAGTTTGCGTGAACATTAGATAGATCAAAATGTTTACGCAAAGAACAATGGCGAGAACTTTACCTTGACTAAATTTGCAATGTCTTTACATCAAAAAATATAATATAAAATAAAAATTAATACTAAGGATAGGGATATACTCGTAAGTCCCGTCCGCGTGGAATGGTGGCAAGAAGGCTGGCTGCATTTCCCCGCTGATTCTTTTGGCGAAGAAAGAGCCAGCCCTCTTGTCACCGGAGGAGACGACAAGACGCAGTGTTGGCTTTTAAAAACTTTTTTGCGCTTGTACTCCATGGGCCCAGAGTTTTTACAACAATCGGCACAAATATGTAATCGTTTAATATACTTACATACTTGCGCCGCTTGCTGGATTCCGCATTTTCCGCCGCGGCTCCCGCTTTATGCGCTGTCTCCTTGTGAAGCGACGCGGCGCACGGTCCACACCAGAGCACGTCCTTGATCCCAGGGGACCAACGTCATTCCAACGTCTCTTGCCAAAAATATAAAATGGACTCTTAATTTTAATAAAAATCTCAGAAATAAAGATAGATTTAAATTGTCGTTGAGAAATGTTAAATTGCAAAACCAAACAAGGAGTAATGAATAGAGATTTCTACCATATTCTTTTGGTTCTATTATTTCTTCCAAATGTTTATCACTTATGTATGTATTCTTTTTACAATTCTAACTAATAGGTATAAAATGAAACATTGTTATTATTCGTGTATACTGCGAATTCAGATTTATATAATACAGTGGCAACACTAAAGTTTGCTTTTTGAACGAATGTCACAGGTAATGCGGTTAATATTCGGAATTTATAATACGTTCCAGTTATAAGCTGCGGTAACATTAAATGCTGTTTTTTAGCTTAAACAGTCATGTTGTTTATCTCAAAAAAAATACAGCTAACATTTCTTTAAACTGAACCAGTGCTAAATTGACCAAACAAAATAATAAATTCTTCTGGGGCCTTTTGAGATAATTTTATATTAACATTATGAAATATCTGACAGATTTACAAAACAGGGGGGTTTCACTCTTGCTCGCACAATCCAACTTTTAGAATAAATCATTTTGGGAAATTTTTGAAATATGGATTTGTTTTAGAAAATAGTTTTAATGTTTTTGCTATTTTTCTCTGTCTAACATTAGGTATATGAAAGAGTAAACAAATAATGTTGTATTTTGCGAGCGTCAAACCCCCTTATAGTTTCTTTAAGACGCTTAATTTTTATCAGCATATCTCGCCATTGTTCTATCATAAATTATGCTATATATATGCATCCTTACTTACTTATTAATTAATTCTCTCCATCCACAAGAAGGTGATAAAAATCAATATAAAATAATTAAGTACTTGCAAATACTAACTACTTAATATAAAAAAATGTTTGGTGATACTTCAAATACCTAGAGTTATAATTAATCTTAAATTTAATACATTACACCTAGAAATACTTAAATACTTAGAAATATTTACATTTTGCCTTATTTATATTAATGCAATTCTGTTTTGCATAATTCTATCTCTAGTATTTAAAACAAATAAATTACAAATTTTATGTTAAAACCTCAAGTTTTCATAGACAAATTTACTAAAAATACTGATTTTCTAAAAAATATCTAATAAAACAATAGGTAATTTAAAATGCTTTGTAATTAAATTACACATACAACTTTATTGACTAATTCAATAAACAATATTTATTTACACAAAAATTTCTAATGTAGGAGCAAAAAAAAATTTAAAAAAAAATATGTGTCAATAAAGTTTTTTTAAATTTATTTTTATGTTTTGCATTCTTCTATCTCTGTAATTAAAAATAAATAAATTACAAATTTTATTTTAAAAACTTTGGTTATAATAGACAATTAACCAAAAAATACTAATTTCCTATAAATATCGAATAAAACAAATGCTTTTTAATTTAATTATACATACAACTTTATTGTCTAAATTAATAAACAATATGTTAGACACACAAAAAAAAGAGGTAGAAAGAAAAAAAATGTCCATAAAGATTTTTTATTTTATTTTTAAGTTTTGCATTGTTCTATATCTAGTATTTAAAACAAAACCTAAGTTTTAATAATAAAATTAACAAAAAAATACTGATTTCCTATAAAATAATGTTTTTGTAATTAAATTACACTTACAACTTTATTGACTAAATTAATAAACAAAATTTATTTACACAAAAAAATATCTAATTAAGAGGTGGGAACAAAAAAAAATATAAAAGTAAATTATAGACACTAGACCACGGAGGCATTGTGTAATATTTATTTGCATTAATATCTTGTAATTACAATTATTTCCATTAATTACCATTACAGCCCCTAGAACACAGCATCCGAGACGTCCACTGTCAACCTTTTTGTTAGATGACTTGCAAATAAATCTCAACCGTAAGGTGATAGACCACTTCTTTGGTCGACTGTACATGCTGAGGTGGTTTGAACCGACCTTCGGAGGATTTTAAGGGAAGCGTTTTTCATACAATTACAATTAATAGATCTTTTAATTTACGCACTTATTTGAATTTAAACATTTGCTTACTTACCTATTTACACATTTTAATTTTGGTATGTTTAGTAAGGGTAATCGAGGAGCTCAGCAGCACACATGTCGGCTGTTACATAGACGAAATGTGTTTTAATAATATAAGCTATGCTGATAACATGGTGCTGCTGAGTCCCTCGATAAGTGGACTGAGGAAACTACTGTCAATTTGTGAAATGTATGCCGAGGCACACGGTCTAAAGTATAACGCTAAGAAAAGTGAAATTATGGTTTTCAAAGCGGGCCGACTACGACCTCGACATGTGGCTTTAGTATTCCTCGGTGGAGCTCCACTACAGCTGGTTGACAGGTTCAAATACTTAGGGCATGTCATGACAAGTGACCTATGTGATGATGAGGATATTGAAAGGGAGCGCAGGGCGTTAGCGGTAAGGAGCAATATGCTCGCACGCAGGTTTGCTCGATGTACTGAACCAGTCAAGATAACCCTATTCAAGGCCTTCTGCCAATCATTCTACTCGAGCGGTCTGTGGGTGACGTATACGCGCCGAGCCTACAACGTTCTGCGCGTGCAATACAACAATGCATTCAGAATGCTGCTGGGACTGCTGAGGCGCTGCAGTGCGTCGCGTATGTTCGCAGAGCGGACAGATAACTTCTACGCGATCCGCCGCAAGAAAATGGCCTCACTGCTGCAGCGCCTGAGAATCCAAGAACACTGGATGGAGACAGTCATCAGTTGTAATAAACACAGTAAATAGTTATAAGGTACTAACAACAGTAACATAGTTTTAATAATACTATTATTTTATAAACTTTTGTTTGAAATAAACGTTTTTATTATTATTATTATAATCATGCACAACTTCAGCACGGGATCAACTCGCGAAGTGTGCAGTAACATTACTAACTGTTCAGAGTTACCATTTAATTTGTTATAAAAATAAATGATCTTCCAATAAATATAAGTATTTGATTTGATTTGAATTTTCTCAGTACATAGCTATATTTATTAAAGTCATTCTCACATTGTAAAGGACATCATTCATCTTGTATGAGGATTTGGGCTAAATTGTATTCACAGTTATATGTATATCCATTTTTAGATAAATTACTCTACCAAGATTATAATTATTGAAGTTAAGGTTTGCAAAATGTATAAAATATCACCATGACAGCTCTAGTACTAAATGCATATAGTATATACTCGTACATGTCTATATAATCTGTGACTCGTTCGTATAGTCAAAGTTTTAAACAAATGGTACAAAAAATAACTGTCAGTGTCAAATATTTTAATCAATCAAGCGCCTTATGAAATTCTTAATTTTGTTGTTGATAGGGAAGGCAAAGGGTTTAGCTATACAGCCAAGTCTGACGTAATATATCTTTCTTTTTCATGAATTAATGAGGTCATCATCAAATTCCAGATGCTGCAGAATTTGATGCTTTACTTAGAGTCACTCGCGGCACTATAGCCCAAACACGTCGGGTAAAATATGGGAGTCACCAGCGCGGGAAAACCGCAAAAAATAAACTGCAACTTGGGCCCTATATTTAAAGTCCAAAATTTATCGTTTTCCGTAATTATTCACATTGCAGCACATTATTAAACAAAACAATACCACTTTTGACCAATAATATCCATAGCAAATTAATTTACAAAACAAAAACTTGCACTTGACATGTCCACGCAAAATGGCGCGAAGAACTCTTCTATTATTTTTGTTGTTTGTGTTCTCTTCCCTCAATGGATGATGAATGGGATGATAGGGAAGGCAAAGGGTCTAGCCCATACAGCCAAGTCTGACGTAATATATCTTTCTTTTTAATGAGTTAATGAGGTTATCATCAAATGACAATGTTGCAGAATTTGATTTCTTAGAGTTATTCGCGGCATTATAGCCTAAACACGTCGGGTATATTCTGAGAGTTCACAGCGCGGGAAAACTGAAAAAAATAAACCTAAAATTGTGCCCCATATATATAAAAGTCCAATCTATCGTTTTCCATAACTTCATAATTCACATTGTAGCACATTATTAATCAAAACAACACATTTTGACTAACAATATCCACAGAAAAGTAATTTATAAATCAAAAACTTGCACTTGACATGTCCGTGAAAAATGGCGCGAAGGACTCCCTAATATATTTTTTTTTACTAGGCCTTGAATTCATACGAAAACTACATATTTTATTTGTACACAGCACAAGTAAAGAAATAGCTGGATGTCCTTTTAACTAATAAATGGAAATTCGCTGTCGCTTTCGTCTCCCGATCCGTCGTAGCTGGAGGGAGGAGTGTCGAGTTGTGGCAGTCCGAGGTCCAGGTACTCCTGGTTGGCGGTGACCGTGAGGATCTTGTCGAGGTCCTCCACCAGCTCGGTGAAGGAAGGCCGGTCGTTCGGTTGGAAGGACCAGCATTCCCGCATTAACATGTATCTGAAAAATAACACAATAAAGGACAATGCCAGAAATTACCCAAGTAATTTGTCAGTAATCAAAAAGCCTCCGTGGTCTAGCGGTTAAGTCAGTGGATTTAGATTAGGAGGTATCGGGTTCGATTCCTGGTCGGGACACAAAAATATTTATTGAAGTAAATAAATACATTTTATTTATTTGTGATATTTCTCGAGTTTGGTACGCCGCGCTGGAGACATCGACGAGCTTGCCACTTGTCATGATTGGCCTATAGTCAAGTTGGCTAAATGTGAATCCGCGTGGTTTCTGACCACCTCTAAAAGGAAACGGTCGTGATTATACTTTACTTTACTTTTATCAAAAATCCTATAACAATTATTAAAGATTTATGGAAATTGAATCATATTTTTTTAAGTCGAAGATAAATATATATTTAATAACACTGGTTTTATTTTTATTTTAGGTTAAGATAACTAATAAATGAGTTCATATGTCGCTCGTTCTTCAAATCATTATTCATCCTTAAGTAAAGGTACATTATACATATTGCAATTGTATTCAGTAGTTTGTTGTTGGTCATCATCAAATTCCAGATGCTGCAGAATTTGATGCTTTTCTTGGAGTCATTCGTGGCTTTATAGCCCAAACACGTCTGGTAAAATATGGGAGTCCAAGGCGCGGGAAAACCGCAAAAAATAAACTGCAACTTGTGCCCGATATTCAAAGTCCAATTTATAGTTTTCCATAACTATGCACATTGTAGAACATTATTAAACAAAACAACACCACTTTTGACCAACAATATTCACAGTAAATTAATTTACAAAACAATAACTTGCGCTTGACATGACCGCGCAAACTGGCGCGAAGGACCTGTATATACTTTTTTTTTTTAAAAGAAAGCAAAATATGAAAGAATTTAGCGTCACGATAAAAATGGCTGACTCTAGAATACACAAATCTGACATTATTGAATCTATTTATTATAACTCTTTATTGCTGGCAACAGATACTCATTAATTAATATCCACCTCCTCCTTAGTCAGTACCCCACTGATGGGAATCGTGACTCCAATCGCAGCCCATCCACCAGCCGTCTCCAACGGTTCCGGTCCTCGGCGTAGTGGATGGCCTGGTGTACAGGGACGTTCAGGTGGTCAGTCACCTAACTGGACCATTGCTTGGGCTTTTTCCTCTTGTTCTTTTACCGTCTACCTTGCCCGTGATTAGAAGTTTTTCTAGATTATCGCCTCCTCTTCTTGCAGTATTGCAGAATTCGGGCAAAGCAGACGGTAGAGAGTCTGGTCAGCTTAAGCTCTTCGAGCACAGAAATGTTAGTACGTCGTGCGTATTAATTAATATAGATACCCATTAAATAATAATAACTCTGTGTTCTAGGGGCTGTGGTAATGATGGTAAACTTACATTTCTAATGAGCAGCACGGAGGTTTCTCCATTCGATGTCCGGCACTCAAGTGTTGATACATGTATTGGCCGGGCACGGCGGGATATGGAGTGCCGCCCAAAGTCATGATCTCCCATAACAACACGCCAAATGACCAACTATAACATAAATTATTAAATGAGCTTTCTAGCATATAAAATTTTTCTCACAACTCACTTCTTTCTGTCGCCTTTCCCTCATTCCGAATCGCGCTTAGAACGATACTGACCGTCGTTCCGAATCAAATATCGCGATTTGGATGCTCAGATCGTGATATCAATTCGGAACGGTCTAAATCACATTTTCATTCATAAAATGTTAGTTTTTTTTTAAATGCATGGAAGATAAATTGCGGATTCCACTTTTTTAAGTATGAATACTAACAAATATACATCTCTCGGTTTATTCATCTTTATATGTGTAAACAGATTTTAATAACATGTACAGTCAGCAATAAAATAGTAAAAACTTACACATCAGTCTGCGTGGTGAAGACTTTGTGGTACAAGGATTCTGGCGCCATCCACCGCACGGGGAGACGACCTTCAGTCTTCTTTCTATAGTAGTCGTTGCTCTGAACGTCCTTCGCCAAACCAAAGTCTGCGATCTTAAGAACGCAATCGTCCGTAACCAGAACATTGCGAGCTGCTAAATCACGGTGAATGCACTGAATTAAAAAATAACATTATTAATTATCACAGCCTGGTCTATCGGTAAAGACCGTGGATTTAGACTCGGAGGTACCGGGTTGAATTCCTGCTCGGGACACAATAATTTATTTGTGATATTTCTCGAGTTTGGTACGCTGGACACATCGACGAGCTTGCCACTTGTCATGATTGGCCTATAGTAAAGTTAGCTAAATGTGAATCAGCTTATTTATAAGCATGGTTTCTGACCACCCCGATGATACTTTTTTTTTTAGATATACCATACTTACTCTTCTCGATGCCAGGTACTCCATTCCTCTCGCAATTTGATATGAAAACGAAACTAAATCCTTTTGAGTAAGCGTTCTTCTATCTTTAAAGTCGTCGAGATCTGATTCATATCTAAAAGAAAAGGACAACATTTTTTATTTTACCCTAAAAAAAATAATCAAAAAAGTGAAGTATAACCCCCTAACCTTAATATAATTTAGCTCAATGGCATGAATGCTTTAGAAGTAATGTTTTTTTTTTTTTTTTTTTTCAATATACATTTTACGGAAGTAAGGTTAAAATAAATAAGTTAAAATATATATTAATTATACTAAAAACTAAAATTTTAAAACATAAATTACTATTAAATTTAAAAAAAAACTACTTAATAATTAAAAATTCAACTAAAATAAAGAAAAAATAAAATTATTATAAATAAAATTGCTGTAAATCGCTGCCAATGGAATGAATTTATAAAGATTTAATTTATCTTATTAAAAGTTATTAAGCATCAGCGCTTTACCAATTTTTATCTCTTTAAATCCTTTCGTTGTTATATTTCCTCATGTATTCCTTATTCCCTAAGATTGCCTCTGGGAGCATAATGTAACAATGAAAAGTGTAACCCCCATATTGATCTTCACTTAATTTATCCAATTAGAAATTTTTCTACTTACCTATTTCCTGGTCGATGTTTCCTTAAGTATTCCCTAAGATTGCCATTAGGGGCGTATTCCACAATAACATAAAGTGGTCCCTCCTGAGTGCAACAGCCGAGCAAGTTGATGATATTCACGTGTTTTCCGATCATCTTCATCATTTCCATTTCTGACACTAAAGCCATCATCTCAGCGTCCGTGTGACCCTCTAAAACAATATGATCAAAACGTTACTTAAACTGCCAAACCAGTTACTGTCATCAAGTTTTGTAGATAAGTACAATCTGCAACAAATAAAATGTGTTAGATGTGTTTCTTACTTGGTAAAATATATAAATTGAAGCTTAAAAATTTTATTGCCAAATATTTCGCCTCTCTTTGGAGCGGCGTCATCAGTGACAGTGACTGAAGGTCTTTGTCATAAATTTTGAAAAAGTAATTTTATTTCTTTTAGCAATAAAGGTAATGCACTATACAGTTTTGTATTTATTTTTTAGAAAAATATCATCATCACCTCGCGCATCATGTAAATTTACATAACAAGTTAGACAAAACCTAATGCATTACATTCAGACCAGGGCTATAGTATGCACCAAGCTGCTATATAAAAGAGCTTTCCCATGTTTTTAAATCAATATACCGAATAGTTTTAGGAAAACTCTTTAATACTCTTACTGTGAAACAATTGTTAAAGGTAGTGTTATGTATACGCGCATGGGTGGGCACAGGTAAAATATTATTAATTTGAGAATCTACTGAATGTCTGTGTCCATTAAATTTTTAAGCTTCAATTTATATATTTTACCAAGTAGATAAGTACAATTGATTTAGGAATAGAGTTGAAAGAAAAATAATTAGCACGTACCTGCAATAAATAAAATGATAAAAAAAATGAAGACAGTAAATTTTTGTAAGTACATATATATTTACCTAACCAGTACCATAACAAAAACAATGCATTCGTGCTATTTGTAACACACCTCCTATGACTTCCTGTCGTCCTTTATTTATAAAACTAAAATTACTGACTGTTCCTTCTATCTATATACATGAATGCTGTTTATTTGTAAAAAGCCACCCGGAAGTTTTTAAAACTCTTGGCGATAATTGCAATTTTAAAACGCGTTATCCTAGTAGAATAATTATTCCAGCGCATAAAAGTACTCATTATAGCTGAAATTGTTATGCAATGGCAACAAAGATATTTAATAAGCTTCCAGTTACTATAAGGGAGCTGCCACTAAAACTGTTCAAATTAAGAGTCAAACAAATGCTGGTTAATAAATGTTTTTATTCGACAAAAGAATACCTAGACACAAGCTTGACAAAGTCATGTGACTAAATAAATATTTGTATGCTAGAAATAGCGAATCATGTGATATAATTACATATAATAATTTACATCCCTGTACCTACCATGTTTCTGACAAATAAATTATTTCATTTCACAATTTTGTGTGAACGATTAACTAATTAATTGCATGTTTACCTCGAAAAAAGTTTTAGATCTAAATAGTTAAATCGCCTAGGTGGTAGGCAGACTGATGGTAGTAATTTACCCAGTCTGCCGGAGCGGGGAAGTATTTTATTTATTTAAAAACTTTATTGCACAAAGTACAAAGGCGGACTTAATGCCCGACATTCTCTGACAGCCAAACCTTGAGGACAAATTTAACCATATATACGAGATTTAATCATAAAGATAATAATAATATAATTAATGCAAATTAACAGTAAACTATTATATACTTACAACATATAAAATATTATAATATCAATAAACTGAATACTAATACATACACATACATACATACATATGTAAATATCTTCACGCCAAATCCATTGCGGGGTAGGCAGAGACAATTGAGCGCCACTTGTCACAATCACGACATACCTCTTTCGCTTCTTCGACATTCATCAACCTTTTCATACATACCCGTTTGTTTCAATGGCTTTTTGATGCACCTTCAGCTATTGTTTTATTTATTTGATCGTGATAGGTAAGTCTTGGTTTGCCAGGGCCTCTTTTACCCACGACTTTCGCATTATACATCTGATTCGACAATCTCTCTTCACTTATCCTTTCAACATGTCCGAACCATCGGAGCATGCCTTTCCTTATTTTTGTCAATACGCTTTCTTTAATACCTACCCTTTTACGTATTTCGTCATTACGTATGCGGTCCGTCAAAGTGCCTCTGCATATCCGACGCAACGACCTCATCTCTACTGCATTAACTCTACTCTCATGCGAATTCTGACATATCCATGTTTCGCTTCCATACATAAGTGTTGGTACTAACATTTCATTGTGTATGGCGAGTCTAGCTTTGTCACTGACATTCCTACTGGCGATCAGGGATCCCAGTAGTATTATACTTACTACTTACATCAAGGCGAGTTAATCAGGGCAGTCCTTACCTTTCAACATCTTAACAGCTACAACGCTCTGCATGCCAGGTTTGAGTGTGCCCATACACTCTGCCTTCACAACCTTGCCGAATTCACCCTCTCCCAAAACCTTTCCTATTGCTAGCGTGTCCCTCGCCACCTCCCAATCTACATCCACAGGCAGTTCGTATTCTGACATCCCAGTACAATCTCCGCTAGAGTTGCTTTGGACTTGCGATAACTTTTGCTTCTCAATTTTAACTACTGGCATTATCTGAAAAGGAATGTTATGTTTAGTTAGGACCATTTGATTCACTAATTAGACCACAGAAAACATAACCCCTAAATTTTTCATTGATATCCGAGTTTAATGCTTTTGGATCCCTCTCGCTCGCACAATTCAACATTTTCAAATATGTTTTAAGTCTGTGTGTACTTTGGAGATATATGCAGGCAGTTTCTCGAAATGCGTTTCACAAACATATCTTAAGAAGTAATTAAGAAGGGAACTGTAATTTACATAAATGTATGGAAACTTATAATTTTTTTGTTTCACAATGATTTCTTAGCTAGGAAATAATCAAGTAGAGCTTTGAGAAACCGACTGATAGTCTATTAACTTTCTAGGGAATAAAATTAAAGACATTTTTTAGAGATATAGGTAGTCGATTAGTCATAGATTTGTTTTAGTAAAAGTAAAGTATCATCACGACCGTTTCTTGTTTTGAAACGACCGTTTGTTGCACGACAACAGCTGACACCTGATTCCTTTTGTCACATTTGTTCAATATAATAAGACTGTGTAATGTTTTTATGTGACAATAAATGATTTTTTATTTATTTATTTTATTTATTCTTTCGGGGTGGTCAGAAACCACGCTTATAAATAAGCGGATTCACAATTAGCCAACTTTACTATAGGCCAATCATGACAAGTGGCAAGCTCGTCGATGTCTCCAGCGTACAAATAAATTAAATATTACCTAATTAAATGTATTTATTTACATATAATAAATATTTTAAATATTTATATAATATAATAATATATTTTTGTGTCCCGACCAGGAATCGTGCCCGGTATCTCCGAGTCTTAATCCACGTACTTAACCGCTAGACCACGGAGGCAGTTTTAGTAAAATATTATGTTTTTGCTATTTTTCTCTGTCTAAAATTATGTCCGCGGCCTCCGCCACTGCTCGTATTAAATATAACCTATAATAAAGGTTCCACACGCCCTGCCCGTTGTAACGTGCAGCGAATGCTACTTCTGTGAGGAGGCTAACGCCTCTGTACAGATTCCCGTCTCCCCCGGACTGAGGATGACTTGGTTATTGTTGGGCCACTCACTGACCACTAATATTTCAACACTATATACACATCTGTAATTATGTCATGTATGTTATTATTTATAAAATCGGTCTTCCTTACATAACATATTTAATATCTATGCGCTAGATTATCTATTCTGTGTAAGCAGCTACTAATTAGATATTACAACAATAGTAGGTATATTTGGTTAACCTATTCCAAAATGTAGGTACTGGTTGATTGCGGAATTCTGTAAAATTATTTATTACTCGAATGATAACAGACTCCATGCATCGCTATAGGCCAAAAATATTCTTTGCATCACCCTCACTTTTGTCACTAAATTAAATTTACGTTTGTTTATCATTTATTTGTGTTTAATATTTTGTTAAAATTGTGTTTTTATTTCTTAAAAAGTGTTTATGTTCTAGTTTTAAAATGTCTTAACAAATGGCTGAGTGACCTGGGCTTGGTGATACAGTTTAGGTGCCGGCCCAGGGCGATCAACTTTGTTTTATTGTTCTTTCTGCACTATTTTAAATGTTATAGGTAAGTGTATTTTTTACGCCAATAAACGTTATTATTATTATTATATTACACGAGAAACTTCGGGTCAAAAAAATACATAAATTATACTCACAAATGCCTCTCCAACCGTATTCGCCGATCCATTCATTTGCTGCTTTTCAACAGTGACCTTTTTCGTCCAATGGGTAACAATCACAGCTCTAGCAGTCTCGATAGCTAGTTGTTTCTTTATCTTTTCTCTCTTAAGCTTTTTAAATATCATAACCACTATTATTGCGGCAATGAAAAACATGCCACCTATGACTGCTGTAAGAATGTTGATCAGCCATTTGTGCTTCCCGTGATCCGGTGCTTCGTCTGCTTGTAATGCTGTAATAATCAAATTTATTTTAACGTCTATGTAGATCTTCGTTTAAAAAACTCGTATATCTACACTACCTGAAAAGCTCCTCACAATATTAGTAAGTGTATATATGTATGTTTATGTATAGTATTATGTATGTATTAGTATTTAGTATATTGATATTATAGTATATATAATATGTAAGTGTATAATTAAGCTGTTAATTTTTCTTCCTAATTTTTTAATATTTCTTTCATTGCACCTATATTAGTTCAAATTTGTCCCCAAGGTTTGGCTGTCAGAAAATGTCTACGGGCATTAAGTCCGCCTTTGTACTTCGTGCAATAAAGTTTTAAATAAATAAATAATTCATTCTTTTTTAGCGGCTTTATTTATAGGCCACCTTACTTATACAACTTTTTGCACTTAATGAAAACTTATATCATAAAACTTGCTTAGTTTTTTTTTTATAAAACTTGGACTGAGATTATTATAAATTATATTATTGTAAGCCCAAGTGCTTGACGAAGTATCCATCCCCATTGTTTTCTTATAGTTTATTACATCATTATCATTAACAATATCCAACGTAAATAATTGTTTTCCTTTGATATTACTATTTTCGTGTCATGTTTTCTCTGCTATCATCATCATCAGCATATATGAAGAGGCTTCATTGCTGGATGTAAGCTTTCTTCAATGCTCGCCACAGCACGCGGTCTATTACAACCCTCATCCAACCTCCGCCAGTGACCTTCTTAAGGTCATCCGTCCATCTGTTGTCGGTCTTACCCCAACGGTTGTCGGTTCTGCGGCAGATGTGCCCGGCCCACTGCCATTTCATCTTGCCAATTTTGAAAGCTATGTCAGTCACTTGGGTTCTCTGACGAATATTGACGTTTCCAATTCATAATCAGATAAATACCAAGCATAGCTCTCTGTCAAACCAGACCCACTGTCCGTGTCCACGTCTCTACTCCGTACGACATTACCAAGAGGACGAAGTGATTAAAGACCTTCGTTTTCAAACATTGTGGTATGAATATGCTAGCTAAATGCATCTGTCGGCTTCTTTGCTGAAGTTTGCTGTGCCTAATTGGATAGTCTGTCCGAAGTAGACGTAATTTTGTACAGCTTTGAGAGTAGCTTTTCCAACCCAGATTGGCTTCGGCTTGACATGATGACACATGTGAAATTAGACTTGTAACAGATATTGAACGACTCCGCTGCAAGACCGCTTTCATTACATAGTGTCATGTATATGTGTTTTTTGTTCAATATGTATATTTTCTTTTGTGTTAATAAACTATTATTATTATTATGAATTTCGTCTTGTCCAAGTTTATTAAGAACCCGCTGAGAAGCCACGTTTAAGCCGTTTAACATTCCGCTAAGATCCTCTAACTAATATAATTTATCAGCTAACTATTTAATTATTTTGCAATACAATTTTAAGATTATTGCAGGCCAAGTGTTACCATCCTGATTTTATTCATTGTAAGCCAATTAATTGTTGGCTGACATTTAACAGCTTATTTTTCTACTTCCCTTATTAATATAATACTTACATTCAACGACCTTTAAATAGCCTCTAGCTGTGGTGTTGCCTAAATTGTTAAGGGCGACACAAACGTACCACCCTTCATCTTCTTTAGTGACATTGTAAATCGTGAACTGTTCCGGTTTATCCAAAGGGTTTTGACTCTAAAAATATTAGGTCGTAGTTTAGTACAACGTATTTAGGTTAAAGACCCCTTTTTTTTCAAAGAATGTATAAAATATCGAACGCTTATCTTTTAAATTAAACGATTGATACATACATACTTTAAGAATTTGGGAATTTGTATTTTTTAACATAATAATTAAAATTTGTTAGTTTGTGTTATTAACAATTGTTCAATTGCATTACCATGTTAGTCATTCAGAATTATATTGTTAGTTTACAAAGCAATAATTGTAAGACTAGATATAGCTATCGATTTGCTAAACCAAGCACAGTTTCTCTGTATCTCTTAATATCACATTGATATGGAAGTGACAAAACAAAGGACAATGCTGGTTTCAATATGTTTCAATTCCCTACCGAAAAGATGAATGCCTAGAAATAGCGTGTAGTTTATTATATAGTATTTGTATGTAGGTATAAGTTAATTATAGTTATATAAGTATATTTACATATTAGGTCCTAAGATTAAGATAGTACTCGTAGATGTAATTTTTTTTTCTATCTATTATATTTTTGTTTTTTGGTTTTACTTCTGTCATTAAAACTCTATTATTGTGTTACGACATTATGTTAGCCCGCAACATATAATACATAATATGAATGTGCGCGAAGGTATAAAAAGTTTAATCATGTATATCGTCATGTAGGTCTATAGGTATACAGTATTATGTTCCCACACATTTAAGCTTTGAAGAAGTTGCTGGACAGCAGATATGCAACCATAAAAACATAGAACGCCTGATTTTTTTTTAACAATTCGATTACATGTGCAATTTGCATTTGCTAATATAAATTTTCAGGCATTTTAACTAACAAATAATATTATATTTCGTCGTATCTATCGCTTTATATAAGCGTATTTTTTTTTAGAGCCATACTTACCTGGATGTCTCCATCGATGTAAATGTAAATAAATAATAAATATTCTATACAAAACATATTTTTATTATAAATGTGCCGGAGGAAGCGAAATTCAAAATAACAGTGTTTTTTCTAAAATAATTTTCCGGCTTTTAAAAATATGACACTATTTTTATAAATATTTAATATTTATTACAGGATTATTGGTACCTGGGAAATTACTCTGGGTGCTGGGGCAATTTCTGACATTGTCCTTTAATCCTTGTTTAAGCCAAGGTAGGTTTAAAAAAACGTCTCATTTCATTCATTCAATAGTTTTGTTAGAATCTAAAGACGCCTACACGTGCAAAGCAAAACTTAAATTTAGCAAATTTTAATTAAATTATGTATATATAGGTTAGATGTGTGCATGCAATAAAATATAAAAACCTGCACGATTTCTGCTGACATGTCTAATTTATTTATTGTTTTGTTATTTTTTTCTAAAACCTGCAATAAATTGATATCTCTACATAAAAGCAGTGACTAAAAACTTCGTCTTAAATAAGATGTTATACGAATATTAACTTTTTGATTAACAAATTTTGGTAAAAAAAATGACATTCAATATTTAAGTTGTAAGTGTTTTATGTGATTAGGTTTTTACTCGTTTTAACCTGTTTACTCTGTTAGCTTTGCTTAGCTAGCAGGTTTATAATAATCACCACGGCTTGGCGTCTTGTCGTCTCATCCAGTGATTCGACCAAAAAACAGAATTTAGCAATTCATCTGGGAAATGCCGCCAGCGTTATTGCCACTATTTGACGCGGATGGGAACTTTATCCCTATTCGTAGTAAAAATGATATTTTATATTAAGTAAATATTTGATAATATAATAGGTATGTATATATATACATATACATATATATATATATCGGCGCAACAGCGACGTGATACGATTATTGATAAGTTTAAGTTATAAGAAAATGACAGATAACCTCAAATTATTGTTATAAATCATCAATATATTGTTTAAGTTTATTTAGTATTCGAATGAAAATTGTAAGAAATAATTAACTCGATTGAATAGAGTTAAGGTAATAATAAATACATAATAAAGCACGAATACGAGTACTATTTTATTACCTTAAATCTATTTAATCGAAAAACTATTTCTTACAATTATCAATCGAATACCAAATAACCTTAAACAATATGTCATTTGAGGTTATCTGTAATTTTCTTTAACTAATACTTATCAATAATCGTGTAACGTCGCTGTTGCATCTATATATATATATATATATATATATATATATAGTATTATAAAAACATGTTAAAACATTACGTACTATAAAATGGCCATGCTAGTTAATAAAAACATTCCGTGCCCTCACCATAACTTGATGAGAATCATTTTTCTGTGGAAATTCCCTTAAATCATCTTTTGCGAATCGTAACCAATATAGGGCTGGATGATAGTCTGTTAGGAATTCGCAACTAAAATTTGCCGTTTCACCCACTAATAGGGTGAGATTTTTCGGCGGTAGAGTCAGCACTGGCTTTGCGAATAATCGTTCTAAAATGTTACATAGATACGTAAGTTTAAAAAGCTTATAAAGCTTTTACTATACCTAACTATGGATATATATTTTTATACCAGCACGACATGTGACCTCGCGCCCACCTGATGGTAAGTGGCGCACGAAGTCCATGAATGTTAGTAACTGGAATCAGACACTCATGACTGACATCAGTCTCTAATACTATGCCGGCTCGACTGAGCGGCTATATAGTTCTTTTATTATAAATATCAGCTTGCGCTTACAATATTAGTTCTCCTTGCAATTAAGAATTGACATCATTAAAAATGGCACATACTTTCAACGAGAATAACATATAGGTGGTAGGCGGACTGATGGTGACAATTTGCGCAGTCTGCCGGGGCGGGGAAGTATCCATCGTTCGTGCCGATAGACTCAGTAAAGTGATCAGGCTCGCCCAGTCAAGACGGCATAGTGTTAGGGACTGATGCCATTCATGAGTGTCATTGATGATATAGATCAAATATTAAGATTAAGTATTTAGTGAAATTTATTTCTGAGCAAAACATATTAACTAAACACAGAAAGCACACAAATTTATTATCCCTTACAACAAATAAAAATATTTAAAAAAACATTTTATTTTATCGATTTTTTTTATAGTCTTTTGAAATAACATGAAAAAAACATGATTAATTATGATTAAGATAAATTAGGAGATAAAGCTGGGCAATATTTGGGCCAAAGGATCACTATTTCCATTGAACGCGGCAATGCTGCCATCATCCTTGGCACTTTGCTCATTGGTAGTAATTTGGAGTTTATTTTTTTTATACTTAAAAATGTTTTTTTAAATATGTTTATTAATCGGAACCTTAACCATTACTTAAATTTAATTACTCCGTCACCATTTTATTTTACCGTTACCATTTTCACTATTATTTTAAATGGGAACAGGATTAACTAATATTGAATTTAATACAACCATAGCACAATAAGGGGTAGGTAGATGTATTATTATTTAAGTCAATTTCAATATCCCTATAAAAGTTTAAACTTGTTAGCAATGACTTTTTTTTATTGGATAGAAAATGTATCCCTATAAATACCTATTTAATTTTAAACGAATTGTTATTCCATCACCAATGATCTGAGTAGGATTTAGGGTCAATTCTAACATTATGTCAAAGCTAAAAATAGATTAAAATAGTGTTTTTTTTTAATATTACTTACATAATATGACATAATGATGTGCAAAAAGAACACATCTCATATATTTTTTTGTATAAAGGCACATGTTTAAATTATGAACAATTTGACGAGTATAATGGTTTAGAATCTATAATAATTGACACTGTAGCTGACAAGTCACAGGTGTTCAAGTAAAAGTCACAATACCAAGTGCTCGGGACACAAAAATATTATTTAATATTTATTAATGTAAATAAATACATTTAATTTATTTGTGAATTTCTCGAGTTTGGTACGCTGGAGACAACGACGAGCTTGCCACTTGTCATGATTGGCCTATAGTTAAGTTGGCTAAATGTGAATCCGCTTATTTATAAGCGTGGTTTCTAACCACCTGAAACGGTCGTGATGATAATCTGTGCCAGCGAGAGAGAAGTACGAGCGCTAAATGCTCTTAAATCGTTTTTTGTCTTTTCTGAAAAACTATAAATAATGGATATGTGCCCTTATGCAAGTCATGATTCAAATTAATGTTAGTAATAAACGTAAATCTTTATACAGATGCAAAGTCTGTATCCACTACGATCATTGACCATCACCGACAATGTTACTATTGCATATGGAACCTTCACCAAAATTGAATTTAAAAAAAAAACCTCAGTTTTATTGTAAATCGCTATCGGTTTATCGCTGGGTCCGATCTCGTAATTATTGTCCGGGTCAATTTTGAACCATTGGACGTGGGGTTCGAGGTCCGATATGGGAGGACACGTCAAGACCGCTGTATCATTGAGCAGGACCGTCACATTTCCAGGGTGACCTTCCTTGATGTAGGGTTTCGAAGGAAAGCGCTCTAAGAATAATATCAAGTTATCATTTTAAATCTTCTTTCTTTTAAACTATTTGCTTTATTACAAATATTATTAATGTTTATTATTTTCCATTCTCTCTTTCTTCAATTCTCTCACATTCATCAACTTTATTTATCGCCATGTTAGAATAAAAACCAACTAAGTTAGCCATTTTTGCACAAAAATATTATGCACATTTAATTACTTTTAAATTTGCGTTTTCGGCTAAAACCGTTCGCAATTAGCTTTTAAGACCCACTATCTTCATAACTAAGCGTCACAGTCGATTTTATTTTATTCCTTAGTCGAATTTGTCACTGGAAAAGCAGATGTTTTTTAACGACTGGTGTAAACAAGTGAATTTACTAAAAAAAATAGTTAGTTGGTTTTCCCTCTAACCCGGCGATATCATTATCATCACAACCCCTAGAACACAGAGTTCTAGATTTCCACTGTTGGAGATATGCCTTCTAGAAATTTCTGGACAATTTGGTCTACACTCGCCACTCTGGTCAGACGAGTTTGCGAGAGTTTGATGTCAATTTTTAATGACAATTTATTAAATATTCCACAAGTTGTTTTTAGTAAATCGAACGGTGGTGATGTTAATCTATGACAAATGTACGTACAAAAGTGTATTTCTCGTTGTAACTTGCCGGGGGGATTTGACTAATTATTATTAATTATATCATTAATTAAAATATTGGCAACATTGTTTTTCGGCTGCCCTTCTTATTGTCGAGGCTGTCAATTCATAGCGAACGCATTCCTCTTTTGTAAAATTGTATATTATTGTGACATAAAACGCATTTATCTTGCTGTATTTATTAATTTATTCATTACAGGATAACTAACGACTAATAAACACATTAAGAAAAACACAATAATAGTCCCGGGTTTCGGCAGATTTTTTTTTTAATTGTGATGTCAGGGAATTTAGATTTCGTTGAAATGACATTCGCAATGCATTAAGGTCGAAAATTCTAAATGCATGCGAAGTAACGTCGTGCTTTATAGCTAGCTCTTATGGTGACAGTTTGAAATACGATATTGAACCTTAGGTGGATTTAAAATGAAATTCTTCGATTGTACCTATTAAATGCCACAGACGTTACAAAATATAAAACTAAAATCCTACCTTGAACTTGCAATTTGACAGTGTGGTTGATGCATCCCAAGTAATTGCACACAACACAGGTATAGTTTCCATCGTCTCCTTTAGTGAGTTCATCTATAGATATGGACCATTTGCCATAAGTAGCTTGTCCTAGACTCCTAGTTATTGGATAGTTGTCATCTTTGATCCACGTTATGTTTGGCGTTGGATTTCCTATAACATTCATTGGTACAATTTAAAATATAAAATGCATTAGGCTATAAAACATAGGTTGTTGGAAAATACACAAGACTACGTGTTTGTGCCGTTTGCTGTAAAGACTTTAGGCCCGTGGGATCCAAGCGCTAAAGCATTTTTTTTAAAACATCACTCCTTGTCTACTCTGGTGACAAGAGAGCTGGTTCTTTCCTCGCTCACAGAATTAGCATAGCGATTCAGCGAGGAAATGCGGCCACTATGCCGCGCGGATAAATAAAAAAAGAGAGTATCTTGAGTACAAAACAGGTTAATTCATATTGTTTTTTGTTTGTTAATATAGTTGTGATTATGATAATAGTACCTAAAAATAGTATTAAGACTATTGTAGTTATTATATATATATATGTCAATAAATATAAATTCGTGGCTGTAAGGGGGCTGTGTCAGCTTACGATCTAGTGACGTCCAAAAGGTGTCCCTCCGTTTGACAGCTGAAAGGAATGATTGAGTGGACGATCCGTTGAGGAACCGACACAAAATACGAGTGTAAGAAAACTTTACTTTGACCTTCGGGTTAAGCATAGAGTCATGTTGTGTCATTTTATTATTAAACAACGAGATCGACTTTCGAGTCTCGATCGAAATTCGAATTCAAAATTAAAGATTTCATACCTTCAGCTGGACACTTAATTCTTGTAGAACTCCCAGCTGGCTTCATATCCATATCGTACATTCTGGCTATATGTTTAAAACGAGGAGCGAACTCGTTTACTGAGCTGTCCAAGTGTCCATAATTAAGGTGGTCGTGTTCGCCATCCTTGTCACTCTTGTCATCCAAGTCGTCATTCAATTCATCGTTTTTCACACCCTTCCTATTTTCAACATCATCCAGAGTATTATTAACTAACGCAGCGGCCCTGTGTTGTGAAAGGATCTCTGGCATAATCCTGCCGACATCGTCTGATTGGTATTCTGAAATAGAAATTGTAAAACTAAGCATTGATCGTTGCAAAATTGTTTATTAGCTATAAATTCTCGTTGTCTAAACATTTTAACAATTTTTCAAGTATATTAGCAAACTGCAATCTGACCGAATGCGTTCTTACAGCCGAGCCACCATCGCTCACTATTGTAATTATTTAATGCACTCAAAATATAAAACAATGTCAATCAATCATAGATATACCGTAGTAAGTCAAATTGATATAACAATATATAAATATATATGTATAAAATAAATAAATATTTCCAGACAGGTCACACAGCGCCATCTAATTTCCGTGGTAAGCTACAAGGCTTGTATTACGGAAACTAGATGGTTGATAAACTACATATTATACTTTTTTTTTTGTAAATATATACATATTATACATATAAACACCCAGACCGAGAACTTGCCCCTGGTGGGAATTGAACCCACGACCCCCCGAGTTCACGGCAACGTTTGTTATCACTAGACCACGGAGGCGGTCAAACTTGTACGTCAAATACTCAAACTTGTACGTCAAACGGTATACTTGTATGTCATATAATATAATAATAATGATGTATGTCAAGATGTGGAAATTAGATGTACAAAATTAGAAGCCATAAGGATCTACAACTAGTGCTTAATGTAACTAAAATCAATTAACAAGTTCATTTTAGAGATGTTTTATAATTTAAAAGACTATTTTGACAATAAAATTGTATTACCTAAAGTTTAAGCTGACAATATTATAGGATATCTACCTGTATTATTTAAGACATTAAAAAAAAAAAACTTTTTTTTAAATTAAACTAACTTGATGCATTTTTTTAAAATCCTTATCTTATATTAAGGACTAAAGTCGATGCATTATTGATTGAATTGTCGTCATGGCCAGTCAAGCCGGCATAATTTTAGGGACTGATGTCAGTTATTAGTGTCTGATTTCAGTTGCTAACATTCATGGACCTCGCGCGCCGTTTACCATCACGTGGAAGCTAGGTCACATGTCGTGCTAGTATAATAAAAAAAAATATGTGATAATAAAAATAAATTTTATTTTTTAACTAGGTAAAGTTAAAAAAATAAGGGTATGAATGGCATACTACGATGCACGGGTACCTCGAGGCAGGTTACTGGGTTCATATTTTTATAAGGTTTTGGGTCAATAGAAGATTTTTATATTTTATTATTTGATAAAAGTCGACAGGCGTACAACGATAACAGCAATTTTTTTATATACTATTCAGGATCTAGTCAGATTTGGATGTAAATGCGGAATTTTCTGTTATAAAATTCGTTCAATATTGTTACATTATTAGGCATCTGTTGCTGGCAATAAAGAGTTATAATAAATACCTTGAATAAAGTCCGATTTGTGTATTCTAGAGTCAGCCAGTTTTATCGTGACGCTAAATTCTTTCATGTTTTTGTTTCTGTCTTCTCGTGTGCAAGAATACACGCCAGCGTCTTCTGCAGCAAAACTCTTTATTCTTATCCTGTAATTGTTAAAACTTGCTGTATTAATGGTTTAGTATCGCAGGATTATAAAGTGTGATAGGTACGGAAGTATATATTTTTAGCTTACATTATATATATAATTAAAGGGCCTGCAACAATTTTGATATTATTTACTAAGATTGAATTAAATTCAATTTATTTATTCTTCAAGTACGCATAGGACAATAAATACGAGTATAATGTATTCTGCGCTTTTACATGTCAAAAAAAATAAATCATCCAACGAAAAGCTTATTTTCTGGGAAATAGCTTGTATTTGGAGCAGCACATTACAACCTAAATACAATATTACTCCTAAAATCATAGCTGCTGTAAATAGGCATTGTCATATTACAAACTAAGACATACATAATTATAAAATAAATACACTAAGGATCATAGTTGCTGTAATGAGGCGTTGTCATACTACAAGCTAAGACAAAAACATTTATAAGGATGTCACTAAGATTATAGCTGCTGTAAAGTGGCATTGTCATATTATAAGCTAAAACAATTATTAAAATGTTACTTAAATTATAGCTGCTGTCTATTGTCATACTATAGATAAAACAAAAACAATTTAAGATGTCATTTAAATTATAGCTGCTGTAAAGAGGCATTGTCATATTATAAATTAAGACTTTTTTAATAAAGCGGATTCACATTTAGCCAACTTTACTATAGGTCCATCATGACAAGTGGCAAGCTCGTCAAAGTCTCTAGCGTATGACACGAGAATTAACCCAAATATATTAAATAATGTATTGTGTCTCGACTAGGAATCGAACCCGGTAACTCCGAGACCGCTAGACCACGGAGGCAGTTATTATTATGGCAGCAATTATTATGTAAATAATAAAGTAAGTAATGTCAAAAACCATTCTAAAATTTACGTAGATGTTGCTTAGACTCTTTTGTATCAGCTTTGTAAAGGCCTAGACGGGAATTATTTTATACAAAATAATATTTTTTATTAGATAAACAATTAAATCGCCTTACCATTGTCTCTGTTGTCTAGATTTCAAATGGCTAACATCCAGTGGTTCTCCATCTTTGTACCACTTCACTTGTCCAGGAGTTCTGGTCACGCCACAGTCCAGTCTCAGTCTTTCAGTCGACACAGCCTCCACCACACTGCCGTCTGTAACAACAAAAATCTCTGTGTAAATAAAAAAATATCAGTAATAAAAATGGGGGTAGTGGTCCGGTTGTTATGTTGAACATTATTAGAATGTGTCATTCCACTGCTAGATATAGGGCTCCCAGTACGTGGTCTATACTCCAGAACTTGTCTACTCTATCGTTCTTTGGTTCTGCGACAGACATAGATAGATAGATAAATTCTTTATTGCACAGAAAATAAAACATTTTACAGTACATAGGCGAGCTTAATGTCTAAAAACATTATCTAACAGCTAACCTTTGGGAGTTGTGAGCAGGGATTGTGGGTGCATGACCACTAATGTTTGACAAAGAGTTTTATTGAGAAAACAACTTATAACTAAAAGAAATATATATATTATAACTAAAAGAAATAGCTATGGTACTTATCTACCGATATATACATGAATAACACATAATTATACCTACTATATAATGAATAAATAATATATATATATGGATATATAAATGTACAAATAATACATACAATAATATACGGACTCTGTAAAGTTATGTAGATTCGTCTTGCTTTTTGTGAAAGTGTTTGGTAAGCAAATTTTTAAAACTAATGATAGATGGTGCTTTACGAATGTAAAGAGGTAGTCGGTTCCACTGGCGAGCTGCTGATACTGTATAAGAATCTGAACATCTGCTGGAAGAATGTGGCGGAATTTCCACACACACATGTCCAATCCATTAGGAAGTATTCTACAATTTGGCATTAGTGGAACTGGCACCGACTTATTACGCAAGAAATCCTTCTCCAGAATATCCGACTAAAAACTGCTTTTATTTGTATTGCATGTCATGCGTACGTTGCCTTTTAAAGTATGGAAATCATATTTAAAGTGTATATAGCTTAAATATGCTTGTATTTTACAACTTGACTTTTTTAATGCCCAATATTTGCATGCCATTGAGGTGAAACATATGAATCGAATTCTTTAGCTATAAGACCGCGCACCGGTGTGAAGTTAGCGGCCAAAGCTAGCAGCCAATATTATCCGACCAATTTGAGATGTCGCAAAAAACCTCAGCTCTTTAAGAGTATACAGTTATGAAATAGTACTAAAAACTATCTTCAAGACCTTAAACCACTATTGGCATAAGCAGATAACTAAATAATTGATTAAAATATGTATAATAATAAGCACATTTAAAAAAGCTTATGACGACTTAGCGATACGAAGCCACTTTAAGACTAAGTTTATTTTGTACCTACGATATGTATCTATCAAACATATCGGGTCTCAAGTCCTTTGCATTAAAAAAAAAAATGATTTTTTTATAGCTAGCAGCGTAGCAAAAAGAGGCAGTGGAGGTCCAGGACTCTTTATATCAAACATATCTGCACAGTCGCCCGCCGGCTTATGGAGTAGTGTAGTGTTGTTGATTTATTCCTTGACATCGTGCATTTCGAATACTAAAATTACGTCTGAATTATTCGAAGCACACACGCAATCTCTCCGCGCACTTAGCAATCACTATGAACGCAAGATACCGCGAAAGTGGGCCGGCTTGTGTGGGTCACCCTGGTGATCGGTAAAGAACATTTTTTATCATTATAACCGTCACTGAGAAGTAAAGTATCATCACGACCGTATCCCTTTCGATGTGGTCAGAAACCACGCTTTTTAAAGAAGCTGATTAACATTTAGACTACTTTACTATAGGCCCATCATGATAAGTGGCAAGTCGTCAATATCTTTAGCGTACCAAACTCGATAAATATCACAAATAAATTAAATACATTATTGTATCCCAAGCAGGAATCGAACCCGTCTAAATCCACGGACTTAACCGCTAGACTACGGAGGCAGTTTACATATAGAAACTGACGAACAAAAATGTTTGTGCTTCTATCTAGGAATTTTATCTTTTTTTAGGGAATTAATCGATTTTTGTCATTGAAAATTGTTTGCTAATTCTAATAGCCTGCAAGGGCATTCATTTATTATTTGTATATTTTTTTGTCCTTTAGATTCTTCTCTTCTTCTTAGTCGCTACACTCTTGGCATAGTGGTCGTGGTCGTCACTTGAGTGTCAGTGGCACGCTTAACAAGCCGTCGTCACTCGTCTCGAACTGCAGCCTTCCTGGAGCACTCATGTAGGGGGTGATCCATTGCTGCTTTAACCTGGTCAGTCCATCTCATTGGAGACCTACCACGCATCCTCTTGCCATCGACTTTTCCCTGAACTACAAGGCGTTCAATTGATGTATCTCCACGCCGCGACACGTGTCCAAAGAAATTAAGAATGCGTAATTGTACGATGGAGGAAAGGCGCTGTCCTATCTCTAGTTCCTCCAGGATGGATTTGTTGGTCCGGAACTCCGTCCACGATATGTCCAACATTCTCCGCCAACACCACATTTCTAGAGCATTAATCCGTTTTATTTCGGTTTCGCGCAGGATCCACGTCTCTGCAGCATACAGGAAAATAGGGAACACAAGAGCTCTGACCAGCCGGATTTTAGTAGCTTTCTTTAGATTCTTACGCAATAAACATTAAACAGTTGGGAAGGGGTCGGCCTTTTCTTATATTTTCTTACTTACCCCTATTTTCGTAAGAGGAGGTCAAAAAACGTTTGGTCGGGACAATAAATTACACCAAATATTATATAATTTAGCTAGACATGACCGGTGGGCCGTGGAAACTTGGCAGGTCTCTGGTGTGAGATGCGACATGTGTAGACACATTAGCCCCATCTCACATCCAGGCAACCTCGTCCAGCTAGGGGAGTGCGGCGGTTTCTGCTGAGAACCTCAAGCTGCGCAAATACGCCAACTTCGGTACATGTTACGAGTTTGCGTCGTTTGGGTCGAGACGATGAGACCCTCAGCCAAGCGTCTGGCCAAGGAGTTGTACAAACGGTTGACGAAGAAATCTGGAGTTAAGGCTGGCAATTATTTTTAGCCTTGCTATACAGAGGGGAAATGTTGCCAGTCTTCTTGGGACTATCTCTGATTGGACATCGTATTTTAGTAGTTTATAATTATTATTTTATATTTTGTAAATATTTTTTTTCGAATATTTTAAGCTAGAACAACAGATTGACGAACCAGATATATAATGCGAAAGTTGTGGATAAAAGAGGCCCTGTCAGACCAAGACCTATCACGATCAAATAAAATAAACAATAGCTGAAGGTGCAACAAACAAGCTAGAAATGCCTTTGTTAAAATGAGCCACCTTCTCTGCAATCGCAATCTTAAACTTCCTACAAGATGCCGACTCGTCAGATGCTACATATTTTCCATTCTCCTGTATGGTGTCGAATCATGGACCCTGACAAACACAATGTCAAAGAAGTTAGAAGCTTTTGAAATGTGGATATACAGGAGAATGTTGAAGATACCATGGAAGGACAGAGTAAGAAACGAAACTGTCTTGCAGAGAATGAACAAAGGCGTTGAACTATTGAAAATGGTAAAGCGAAGGAAGTTGGAGTATTTGGGACACATCATGCGCAATAAAAAGTATAGCTTGCTGCAGCTCGTCATGCAAGGCAAGATACAAGGCTCCAGAAGACCGGGGAGAAGACGCACTTCCTGGCTCATGAACCTCAGGGAGTGGTTCGAGATGAGCATGAGATCCTTGTTCCGGACAGCGGCCAACAAAATCAAAATCGCCTTAATGATAGCCGACCTCCGATAGGAGATGGCACCGTAAGATGAAGAAGAAGGTGCATTAAAAAGCCATCAAAGCAAAAGGGCTGATGGGCATGTATGAAAAGGTTGATGTATGTCGAAGAAGCGAAAGAGGTATGTCGTGATCGTGACAAGTGGCGTTCTATTGTCTCTGCCTACCCCGCAAGGGATCTGGCGTGAAGATATGTATGTATGTATGTAGAACAACAGAAGTCCTGAAGGTTACGTATTGGTCTAAAAATGTATTATAAAACAAAGCAAATAACTAATTCTAATATTTCCCACAGAGGTTAGATCTTTGATTTGATTGACGTAGAATCTATAGGTAATTTCAAACAATCATCAAAGGGTCATGAGGTGTGGCATCGTTAGGGTTGCCAAAACTTCTAGGAACCAATACGACACGTTTTTTCTTCTGATGTCCAAAACTCATAGCACATGCAACACCGGCACGCGGCTTTTCAACTACACTGTAAGTATCATGCATGTGTACCACCAAAAAAGGTGTCTACCACCTTACGTTTGAGATTTATTTGCATACGTCATCTTACAATAAGGTTGATTTTATCCCTTAAATAGTACTGCTATTCGAGCTTGGCAATATTTCATATCAATATCACATATTCTAAATGTTTGACCAATCCATTAAATTAACTTAATGTGGATCGGATCATTTTTTGCGTAACTACGTCCAATTACAAAGGAAGGTTTGTTAATACTGATAGACCATTTTTTTGATCCACTGTACATAGTGAAAGACAAACTATGTTTTCTTATCGACATGTAGAAATACATGGCCAAATACGATAACAGTCCCATGTATACGGAAATTTGGCAACAAGTAAATTATCCAAATAACACCCTTTTTACAAAAAGGTCGTGTAAATTATAATTCAAAACATAAAATTATTGAAACAAAACAAAATGGACACGACAAAGACAGTGTTTAAACTTTTAAGGCATTGTTTTTGTTATGTGAAGAATGAACACTTATTTAAGATTAAAATTACATACATATTTTCACGCCAGATCCCTTGCGGGGTAGGCAGAGACAATTGAGCGCCACTTGACACGATCACGACATACCTCTTTCGCTTCGTCGACATTCATCAACCTTTTCATACATGCCCTTTTGTTGCGAAGGCTTTTTAGTGCACCTTCAGCCAGTGTTTTATTTATTTGATCGTGATATGTAAGTCTTGGCCTGCCAGGGCACCTTTTACCCACAACTTTCGCATTATACACCTGGTTCGTCAATCTTTCTTTGCTCATCCTTTCAACATGCCCGAACCATCGTAGCATGCCTTTCCTTATTTTTGTCCCTATGCTTTCTTATCCATCGCAACGACCTCATTTCTACTGCATTAACACTACTCTCATGCGTATTCTGACATATCCACGTCTCGCTTCCATACATCAGTGTTGGTACCAACATGGCATTGTGTATGGCGAGCCGAGCTTTGTCACTGACATTTCGACTGCCGATCAGTGACCCCAGGGCACCGTTAACACTATTTCCCGCGTTCACTCTTCTTTCAACATCCCTATCATACTTCCCATCTGCAGTGAAAACACTGCCCAGATATATAATTTCATTTACTTGTTAGAGTTTCATCATCAATCTTTATCGTTTTTCTTTCCTCTCTTAAACACCTTCGTTTTTCTCGCATTGAAACGGATTCCTTTTTCTGCACATTAATAATAAATAAGATTTAAATTAATTGTTTATAATATAATAATATCTTCACGATTATTAATAAAGTATCATCACGACCGTATCCCTTGAGGGGTGGTCGGAAACTACATTTAAAAAAAAAGCGAAGGCTTATTTAGCCAACCAGAACTACCAACTCTTTAAAAATATGTACCCACTTTTTATTTGGCATCATTAACGTTCTCGCGTTCCCAAGACTGACCAACATATGGCCTGTTGTTCTTTTGAAATACCATTTTGGAATAATTTACCTACTTTTTTCTTAAAATTCTTGCATCTGCTTAACACGTGCAAACCACTAAGACCTTTAAATTGCAATCAAAAATAGTGATGTCAAATTTATCGATAACATTTTTTACCATAGACTATCGATTTATGGTCGCAGTTCGTAAAGTATCATATCTATTGCGAAGTAATCAGTACCTAGCCATAATCTTTTTATTTTTTTATTAACGTTGTAGCAAAAGACATTAAATTTAAATAAGTCGGGGCAAGAAGCCAAACGTTATACGAATCAAAGCTAAGCCAAATAATAGTCAAATTGACTTTTTGTTCTTTCATGGACAACATGACCTGCGTGCTACCTAAATATAAAACACGTTCTTCTTCAATAAGAAAACCTTATGTTAGTTTATTTTCGTAAGTAAAAGTTGATTAAACTAATATTTTTTAAGTTTTTTTTTTAAGTTATTAATTTGTATGAGTTTATGTTGTTTGACTATTTTAAATTAACTACATACATATCTATACGTGTCACGATCACGACATACCTCTTTTGCTTCTTCGACATTCATCAACCTCTTCATGCCTGCCATTTTGTTTCGATGGCTTTTTATTGCACCTTCAGCTATTGTTGTATTTATAGTCTTGGTCTGCCTGGGCCACAACTTTCGCATTATATATCTGGTTCGTCAATTTCTCTTTTAAATTAACTAAATCTAAATTAAATTTTAAATGCACAATATTTACTAGAAGTTTACTTTTTTTTACAAGTCATTAGTAAAAAGTTCCACTACTCGATCATAGATGGCGCTATTATAGATTTATGATTATAGTCTTCAAAAACACCAAGCATAAAGTAAACATTAGCTCCCATACATATCACAGTAAAACTTTTTTAAGTAGTAGTATGTGGATGCATATTTATGCGTCATAGAAGTTTTGCCACTAGGTGGCGTAAAAAATAATGTAAAATATTTTTATGAAAATGGAACGAATGCCATATTTTGTTATAGCCTATAGCAATAAACAGAATAAATACCAAGCACCGGGGGCAAGTTGTACATTGTATAATTTGTCTCGGTCTGGGTGTTGATATGTATATATTTACAAAAAAAAAGTATAATATGTAGTTTATCAACCATCTAGTTTCCGTAACACAAGCCTCGTAGCTTACCACGGAAATTAGATGGCGCTGTGTGACCTGTCTGGAAGTATTTATTTATTTCTTTGCAACAACTAAAAGCAAATGCCTAAATGTCAGCTAGCTGCTGTCAAACGGTAAAACTGTATTGATTATATTTGATAACTTTGCGGACTGTCAAATTTTGTCGCTAAATACGTGCGTCTAATTATTTAGCTAACTGTTAATCGATTATCGCATTCAGCATTCGCGATTTAACAAGATTATGAAGCTGACGTCATCACTGGCAGCGGCGCAACGCAAAATAAACTGAATGGACGTAGACGTAATCCAAGGCTGTGACGTCGTTTAAAAAACAATATACGTTTTCGACAATCATGAACAAATTTTGGAAAGTGACCACGCTATTTGGTCTATGGGAGGCTCGTCAATGAAAAATGTCAAGACTGCTGCCTCAGAAATCCGGTACCTTTGCTTCTAAAACTACTGTCTTAATAATGCAATTGATTGCAAAGTTTTTTTTAATATCGCCTATTTCAAAGACATAGACGAGCTTGCCACTCGTCATTATAAGCCTATAGTAATCTTGGTTGCATATGAACCCATTCTGAAAATCTGCAGTCGTGACGATGTTGAATATTTTCCAAATCGATACGTTTCGAAATGTTTGCATTAAACCACGATATACGAGTTCTTCTCTCTAGTGTAAATTATTGCACCAAGGTATTATTTTAAGTGCTGTTGAAATGTTAGTTTAGTGAGAAAATAGATTGCAGTAGTTTTAATAAGCTTGAAGTAAGACCCTCTGCATTATTTATATAATGCAGGATAATAGCAACTAATAATAACTGCAGCTGCAAAACATAAAACAATATGGAAGTACGAATTTGATTATTTCCAATTCATATTTATTATTTATTTCAGATAATAACAGATAATATTATCATAAGGTAAAAAAAATATAAAAAATATAATAGTGAGACAAGGCAATAATACAATAATAACTAAAAAAAACATAAAACTAAATATATAAAATCATCTAACATTCATTCACATTCAATCATTCATTCGTTCCTTCAAACATACCTGCTCCATCCTCACATCCTATCCATCTCACTCGCTTTCTGGTTCCTCTGATCCTTAAGCTTATAGCCCTTATTACAGAAATTTGTATTTTTGTCTTTAGCCAGCCTGCAACTTGTGAGAATGGCTTCTGCCATTTTTCAGAAAGCCGTGAAGGGGTCTTTTTGACAAAAGCCGCGTACTCAGCACCCAATGAGCCATCACACGAGTGAGACTATTTTTATTCGCGTAAACCATAAACGCATTTGTGACACGTCATAATTTAAATTATTTAGAATGATTATATTTAAAATAATATTATATATACAACACTGTTTATTGTGATTACCTATACTTAACTAGCTTATAGCAGATTTCTATGTTTATTAATATTAGCTATTTGATATACTTTGGTGTTGTAGAAATTTACATTTGGCCGTCTACAGCAGATTAGATTAGTTTTTAGTAGTACCTTACTAGTACTTGGCATTTCTATTTTAGCATAGTTGACATTATTAGTATTTAAATGTTTTTTAATTTTTTATTTATTTAATTATATTTACTATGGCTCTTCCATAATTGTATTGTTACAATTTAGACTGTTTCTGGATTTTGGCATGTTGTTTCGTATTAGGCTGTCTAACCATGATTGTGTGATCTCATTAACTGTAACTAATATTAGTTATTATATTTATTTATGTAAATTAACTTAACCAAATGTTTCAAAAGGTGTAGCGCAATAGGACTTCCTGCGCTGCCCCCAAACACAATCAGGACTCAGCTCACTCAGCTGTTGGGACTTCCACATATCTGCGCCATCAGGGGTGATACTTTCTTACTGATGATGGCGGGGAAGCCATCCGTGCGCATTTTAACTAACATCTCGGAGGCACTTCAGAATCTTGGGAGTTACAACAGCTTCCAAAATGGTGTAGACCTTTTTCGTGTACCTTATCCCATAGGCCGAAAGGCTTGATCTTTACTAATACTATACAGCTACGAGCCATCATTTATATATTGTTACCGTTGACTGCCTCCGTTGCTTACTACTTGCCACGGTTAAGTCCGTGTATTTAGAATCAGGTGTACCGGATTCCATTGCTGGTCGGAACACAATAATTTATTTAATTTATAATTGTGACATTTCCCGAGTTTGGTACGCTAGAGATATAGACGAGCTTGCCACTTGTCATGGCCTATAATAAAGTTAGCTAAATTTGAATCCGCTTATTAATAATTAAAAAATGAAATGTGGTCTCTAATCACCGCAAAAGGGATACAGTCGTGACGAAATAAAAAGTTACCGTTATATAAAAAGATCTTAGCAGAAAGCTTGATGTCAGAAGATAAGGATAATCCACTACGCGTATCACTAAATAACGCCTTTCAGACATTATTAAGAAGTGATGATCAAGCGCTTTTTGTTTTATGATTCATTATTACAGCCGCTGGAATATGGACTTTTTTTTTTTTTTTTTTTTTTTTATACTAGCACGACATGTGACCTAGACATGGGACTAGTAAACCTCCAATGCTTTTTTTAAATTTAAATATACTTATATCTTTAAATTTGGGATTAATTTGATGTCAAGAAATGAATCTTTTAATACTCTGGGTATTTACAAAGACAAGTTATTATACGTGACAAATTCGAACATAAATTAAGCTTGATTTATCGATGACAAAAAAAGCAAAACTGCAGACATCCCTATGGCAACAAATCTTCGCGTACATCATTAAGATTTCACTAAAACTCAAGTTTACAAAACAAAACATTTGAAACAAGAAACTGTTATTTATTATTTTCAAAAACAGAAGTTTTCTTTGTCCGTTTCGTAAAATAATAAAGATCCTAAAATTAAAGATTTGTCACGATAAAGACATCACTGCCTCTGTGGTCTAGCGGTTAAGTTCGTAGATTTAGACTCGGAGGTACCGGGTTCGATTCCTGGTCGGCTCACAATAATATATATTAATTTAAATAAATACATTTAAATAATATTTAAATGTATTTATGCTCTTTCTTCGCCCAAAGAATCAGTATTGCAATTCAGCGGGAAAATGCAGCCAGCGTTCTTGCCACCATTCCACGCGGACGGGACTTATATCCCTATCCTTAATATTAATTTTATTTTATATGTTGTAAAAAAATTTTTCGAATAAATGTATATTATCTTTAAAATAATATTTAATTTATTTGTGTTTTTCTCGAGTTCTGTTCACTGGAGACATCGACGAGCTTGCCACTTGTCATGATTGGCCTACAGTTAAGTTGGCTAAATGTGAATCCGCTTCTTTATAAGCGTGGTTTATATGACCACCCCGAAAGGGAAACGGTCGTGATGATACTTTTTTTAAGATGTCAGAATATTTAAAAAATAATTTGAAGACTGTTGGTTTATATACTTAACAGTATCATTATTATCACAGGCCCTAGACCTCCACTGTAGGAGATTCTAAAAAAATCTGGTGACTTTGGCCTACAGTTTGGTTGGCTGTCAGAGAATGTCTAGCGGCATTAAGCCCGCTGTACATAGTGCAATAAAGTTTTAAATAAATACACTTAGCACAAGATGGTATTTGTGGAACCGGGACCGACGGCTTAACGTGCTCTCCGAGGCACATCTATGACAAATGTACGTAATAAGCGTGTATTTCTCATTGGTACATGCCGGGGTTCGAACCGGACCCTAGGATTTTAAGGTAAGCGTTCTTACAACCGAGCTAGCACTGCTCCTAATAGTTTATCTTGTATATACAAGTTAAATAAGTCAAGGCAAAATAAGCAACTATATAACTTATCGGCAAACATTTGATTTACCCGCGAGGCATTCTCTGATTTCTTCCACATTTATTACATAGACGTACATATAAATTTTGGGAACACGTCGCACAATAAATGTGAAATGGTCTTACAGTCTCTGTGTTTTCACCTTTCTTATAACCTTGAGATCTTCAAACTGAAGTTCATTCATTTTCATTCACAAATCATTTTGTTAAGCCGGCATAGTGTTAGGGGCTGATGTCGTCAGCGTTTGATTCTACCCAGCACAATTATTTATTTATTCGAAGAGAAAGAACAGAGACAGGCAACATAGAAGATAGCAACAGAGTAGAAGCAATTAAAATTATACCCGCCACCAGAATATTTCTCACTGTGAACTTTCTGATTGTGCACTCTTTGTGCGATACAAAATTCGTAAAATATCACCTTGGCCACGTAAAGAAAACAACTGCATTGTATGTGTTTCAATGCATTAAAACTGTTAGGCGAACTCTGAAGCAAACTGACACACTTTGCGAGCTAAACCGAAAGTAGCAGCTTCTTGATTTTGGCTTTAAAGGCGGCGCGGGAGTTACTGAATATATCCACGTCCGATAAACACCTGTTGTACGTGTCGCACATCCGACGTACAGATGCGCGCATGACAGATATTGTACGCACGCGGCAGACATGGAAGAGTTCGCAGGAGCGAGTCTGTCTCGAGGGGGCATTATAATAAATATCTTCTGTCAGGTCTGGACAAATAAGTAGTCCTCGACAAATATTGTATACAGTGTCATATCTGTTGTAAGTCTCTTAAACTTAAATCAACAATATATATACAAATATTGACATTGATTATTTCAAAGCATTTTTTAGTAAACTGACGTCAGAAAAATACATGTTGGTTGATCACCTGTCACATGTAAATTTTTGGATCATTCTCTTATAAATTCTGAGAATGCTTAGTTAATACAATACTGACGTCAATCCCCACTATACCTATTCTACATTCAACACCTCAATAAAGCGCATTCCAAGACTTACAAACGTAATTACAAATTCTACGCGTACTCAAGTAGCCAATTACGGCGGATTCGGCCTAAAAAGGAATAATTCTAGCGCGTAGGCATAATAGGTACTATATTGTACCCATCAAAGTTGTACCTTTGTTTTTAGGTAATAGTTATACATGTATGTAATATGAATCTAGTATTAATTAGTACGTATTATATATATATTATTATATCATTTACTTTTAAATTCAAAATCGTTTATTGCATAGAATACGAGTACAGTAGGCCTATTCTGTTACTTAGTCGCAAACGTTCGCTTAAAGGTGTTCCGATACGCGCTTAAACTGTTTTGCCAAGCTGTGTGACGTCACAAATGAAATCATTTCTCGCGCTTAGACTGCTCACGATATCGAGGTAGATCGCTCTGAGCGCTGTCAGTTTTTTGTCTTTATGTCGCGCGCCATTTTCAAGTTTATTTCAATTAAGTTTTCTTTAAAATTATTTAATATTGTAATTCGTTTATACTGTTTGTACATTACTTCTAAAACAAATCTATAATTAATATTTCAGTAGGAAGTGAAAAAAAAATATCTAACACGGCAAGTTATTTTAAAAGACCAAAATAAAATAATAATATTAAACTTTACACATATAAAGATGAATAAACCGAGAGATGTATATTTGTTATATTGTAACTCGTTTATACTGTTTGTATATTACTTCTTAAACAAATCTATAATTAATATTTAAGTAGGAAGTAAAAAAAAATGTCTGTAACACGGCAAGTTATTTTAAAAGACCAAAATAAGTTAATAATATTAAACTTTACACATATAAAGATGAATAAACCGAGAGATGTGTATTTGTTATATTGTAACTCGTTTATACTGTTTGTATATTACTTCTTAAACAAATCTATAATTAATATTTAAGTAGGAAGTGAAAAAAAAATGTCTGTAACACGGCAAGTTATTTTAAATTATCAAAATAAGTTAGTAATATTAAACTTTACATCTTCCATACATTAAAAAAAAAACTAACATTTTATGAATGAAAATGTGATTTAGACCGTTCCGAATTGATATCACGCTTTGAGCATCCAAATCGCGATATTTGATTCGGAACGAGACGGTCAGTGTCCTATTCGTTCTAAGCGCTCTAAACGCGATTCGGAATGAGGGGGTTATTAGTGGATTTCGTGATTTACGTCAGAGATTGCGTCAAAATTACAAAATATTATTCAATTCTCAACTCTATAAGCGCTCGAACTTGACAGCGTCCGTGCAAATATTAACTTTAATAGCGTGATATACTCGTATATATAGTTAACGGATTCCACTAAGTTACGTTTGCGATTAGGGAACAAAATACTACAAAAAGATATCAATAAACTAAAAACTTATATATCTATATTATGATATAAAAATATTTGCTCTTTAACAAATTCCACGTACATATATTACTTAATTGTTGGATCCAGCAAAAACACTTGCAATCCCTATGTCATCATAACAATGTTCATCACAACCCCTAGAGCGCAGGGTACTGGATCTTCACTATTAATTCCTAAGAAGTTCTTAAAGCGAAGTGTGAAAAAGCATCTAGTCAAGCCGGCATAGTGTTTTTTTTTATTATTATTATTTTTATTAATGTTTAAGGACAGCTTACAGCTAGATACATAAAATATATATACAGTACATATGGGTAGTGTATGGCTATTGACAAGTTGCCACCGGCAGCTAAAATTACATAATTAGGTGGTGCTCGCTGCAATAACAACACGAAACCTAAAGTAAAATTAACCTAAACTTAAAACTAAGAACAATAAACTACATAAATTCAAATTCAAATTCAAAATATTTATTTCCATATGGTTCACATGTAACACTCGGATATTGTCAATTTTTTACAATATTATTAAAATAATAAATAAAAAGATTAAATTAAATTATGGATAGACCGAAATAAGGAAGTGACATTGCTGCCATAAGCAAGTACTGTAGCTTAACCTAAATTCGAGGCATTATAGCCGTGTCAACTTATAAACTAAATAATTATAACATAATGTATAATTATAATAAATTTTAATTAATTTCGTGGCTGTATAAAGGCCGTGTCAACTTACAATCTAAATAATTATAATTTAATGTCAAATTATAAAAATAAAAAAATTAAATTATTTCGTGGCTGTATAAAGGCCGTGTCAACTTATAATCTAAAATAATAATAATATAATGTCTAATTATAATGAAATTTAATTAATTTCGTGGCTGTACAGTGGCCGAGTCAAATTAAAATCGTAATAATATGAAATTAAATAAATGTCAATAATGTTAAATATTATAAAATATTAAAATTAAACTTAAATTCGTGGCTGTAAAGGGGCCGTGTCAACTTATAATCTAAAAATTATAACTACGACTATAAAGTTTTCTATGCAAAGTCATCTGCTAGTGCATCCCGATAATCGTAATAACTTTTTTTAATCAAAATATCTTTAATTTTACCTTTAAATTCTATAAATTCTAAACTTTTTATCTCTTTCGGTAATTTATTATACAGTTTGATGCCGTTGCATAGAAAACTTTTGGTTGATTTCGTTAGACGAGTTTTGGGGCATTTAATATGATCTTTAAACCGTGTATTGTATCTATGCATGTCAGAGTATTTGAGAAGACTTTTTTCGTTCTTCTTGATATATATTAAACACTCTAACACATAGATACTATTTATGGTAAGAATATTTAGTTTTATAAAGGCCTCCCTACACGTGTCTCTGGGTTTCATTTGAAGTATGTGTCTAACTACGCGTTTTTGTAATATGAAAATTCGTTGAAACAAAAAAAACATAACTTGAAACAAAAAAAATTAAAAACAATTATACATAGATACCTAATAAAAACAATAAAATGGAATTTGAGTAGGGAATATCTTATTCAGAGGATCAGTGTTGCCATCCAACGAGGTAACGTCGCCGGAGTCCACGGAACATTGGGTTCATCTTCTCCTGGATTCGATGACATATAGATTATAATCAAGATATTTCTAAGTATTTAGTTTTTATATTAATTAGGTTTATCTTTTAGTTTATTTAATTTAAGGTTTTGTTTAATATCAATTTGAAAAGTGACAAATCTATAAAATTTATACATATAGAGTTTTAAAACGAAAGCAATGACTTGCAAAATTAAAAGTGATTAATGATCTTGTATTATGTATTGTCAATAAAGCATAAAATGTAAAATAAAAAATCTGAAGTAATAAAAATGAAATAAATTTTACCATATATGTAAATATAACTATTGATGTCGTGTAGCTGTCGGAGATAATATAAATGGATTCAAGTGTTAGGGACTGATGGCAGTTATGAGTGTCTGACTTCAGTTGCTAAAATTCATGGGCCCAAGGTCACATGTCGTGTAGTATAAAAATATAAAAAAAAAAGATTATACTTTCCCAAACATATTTCTCAATAATTTAGCCTTCTCTCGCCAAGCGGCTTGACGTTATCAATATCTTATTCATAAAATCTTTGTCCAGCAAGTCGTTCCCATTACAAAATAGGGACTCAGTGACTAGATGTTTGGTCTAAGAATAGGCAAGTTTTGCGCGGGCGCACCTGAATGCAATAAATCCTATTGCTTTTAGCGTTGGTTCGTGTTCTTGCCGACCCATCCATACTCGTAAAGGTACACTCAGCAAAACGGCCGCTGGATCATCTTAAAGTGGCTTTATTATAAAAACTATTGGTATACCAAGAAGTAGAAATGAGAACAGCAAGGACTGGGAGTCTTGCACATGCTTGATTGCAGGCTTTTTTCGCTATCAGTAATCATAATATAAGTTAGTTTAATCCTAGAAATATAAGGTGCGCCTCGGAGGCGCCTGCGAAACATATATTATCATTTGGCCACGTTGGCCCGACAGGTTGGCAAGAATATATAAATCGCTGCAATTTTTCCAAACAGACTTAGTCAGTACTAATTTTGTTGCTATGGCGACGTGTTGCGCTCGAAAGGCGCAAAGTTTATAACAATTTCGTTTCAAAATTAATTGGTTTTTGTGACTGATTATGTCGTAGTTTATTATATAGTAAGACTACTACTTTTTTTTTACATATTTTCAAACATTTCTACAATATGCTGATAATTTCTAATTTTTATACTTATTGTTGAGGATTTATAAAATCCTATATATGTTTTTAATAATAAAAAATATAATATACATTTGTATTGTATCATAACGTAATTATTTAGAGCGGTGGTAGCCTGATTGTAATAACGCTTTCCTCAAAATGTTAAGAAGGTCGGTTCGAACCGCGACATGTACCAATGAGAAATACACTTTTCTTACGTACATTTGTCATAAATCAAAGTCCTCTTTGACAAAAACCCCTTCGTCTATGCCAGAAAGATATTCAGCGAAAAAAGTGGTGTACTATCGCTGACCAGAGATCAAATATATAAATATTACAAAGAGACATACACAGAAATACAAAAAGAGGAACAATATCTGGACCCACCCTCGCCTCGACCCGTCAGACCTTTAGAGGACTTCCGATGCCTTCCACCAAGCATGGAAGAAATGGAGGAACAAATCAAAAGAAAAAGTTCCAAATCGGCACCAGGCCCAGATGGCATTCCGTACATTGTATATAAAAAATGTCCTCACACCCGTAAGCATTTATATAATATATATCGAAAAATCTGGTCTACTAATCAAGTTCCAAAGGCATTTGGCGAGGCAGTCTTCGTTCTCATACCAAAGAAAACTGAGGTAAATGATCCCAAAGATGCAAGACCGATCGCTTTGACGAATACAATGTCCAAAATCTTCTTCTCCATAGTACAAGCAAGAATGTCCCGATTTATGATCAAGAACGAGTACTTCTCACGCCAGCACCAGAAAGGTTTTTTGCCGGGAGTTTCTGGCTGCTTAGAACACAACACCTTACTCGCTGAGTGTTTGAAGGATGCCAGGAAACAGGAGCGGCAACTAAGCGTCTGTTGGATCGACTTGGAAAACGCATTTGGGTCGGTGCAACATGAATTGCTGCAAACTGCGCTAAAATGGTATAACTTTCCAACACTAATCAGAGATATAATTGCCAATTATTACAAGAACTTGAGATTTGTCGTAACAAACAAGGACGGCTACACAGACACACTAAAATACAATGTGGGCCTGTTCCAAGGCTGCTGCCTATCACCTGTAGCTTTTAATATAATTATCAATATTCTAATCGACAAACTTAAATCTCGTGAGAAGAAGTGGGGATATAGATTCAAACAAAACAACATCTATACGGAATCCGTCTTAGCTTTTGCAGACGACTTGGCGGTGCTAACAAGAAATCCCAAGCAATGCCAGGGCTTGCTGAAAATAGTGGATGATTTCTGCTCATGGACAAAGGGAATGAGAACGAAACCATCAAAATGCTTCAGCCTATGTCTGGCTAGGCGAAACACTACATTTACGTCTTATGATCCTGGACTGAGTATAGCAGGGCAGAGAATAGCTCCGGTAAATGAAACCATGCCCTTTAAATTTCTTGGCAGAAGGATAAATTTTCAGGGAAAAACACCATCCCTAGAATTAGTTGTAAAACAATTCACTGACGACATGAATAGGGTTACTCAACAGCCTATAAGCAATGTCAAAAAAGCTTGGATATATGACAACTACTTAGCATCTCGCCTCACTTGGCCTTTCCTAGTATATGATTTCAACAAAAGCCTACTATCAAGTCTGGACGCGGGCGTCATAAGAACATTGAAGTCTTGGCTTGGATTAGCCCAGGGTGCTGACTCCTCAACATTCTTTAGAGGACGGAGAAACTTCGGAATGGATCTGAAAAGACCATCTGAATTATACAAACATCTACGTATAAGCAAATATCAAATTCTAACCAGCTCCCAGGATAATACAATTTTATCCCTTCCAAAAGACCCTCTGGTCTCAGATATGGAACCGAGACTACTATTCTTCAAGAAATTCATGACAGGTGCCCAGACTGACAAAAGAGGCATTGGCTGGAAGAAAAAAGAAAGTGACAAAGAGGTTATAAAATCCTTCCTCAGGAAAGATGAAGAGCATGAATACAGAGTGCACGCGATGACTCTAGAAGTTCAAAATAACTGGCTAACTTTGGGCGATTTTTGCATCCCTCCAGCCCTAAAGTGGCGCACACTAATGTACGATTGGTCTCCGGCGTTGCTAAAGTTCTACCTAAACCGCTTTTCAAATGTCCCTCCCGGACCAGAGTAATCTGGTAAGGTGGGGAAAAGCTACGGAAAAGAACTGTACATTGTGTGGTGCTGCCATAGGAACTGCTAGACACACACTTGTAGGGTGCGTTACTCTCCTAGAAAAGGGCTATTACTCACGCCGACATGACAAAGTCCTAGGTGTTATCCGTGAAGCAGTAAGTCTTTCTATTGCAAGAGCCAGAAAGGGACTGACTACAAATAAAACTTTGACCACATTTGTAAAGGAAGGGCAAAGCACGAAAACTAAATGCAAGCCCACCTCGATCCTTGGCGCCGCATCAGACTGGAAAATTCTCATGGATACATTTGAACACCATTATAGGATCCCAGATGAACTAGCTGTATCAGCCTATAGGCCAGACATCTTAGTGTTTTCTCGGAACTTGAAAAAAGTTATCCTTATTGAACTTACCGTTCCGTGGGAATCAAATATTCCAAAAGACCACAACATGAAGTCGAATAAATATTATGATCTCACAGAAGAAATGATCAGGAACGGGTTCAAGACTCAGCTTTACGCAGTGGAAGTTGGTGCAAGAGGAGTTCCAGCAAAATCTTTGCATCACTTACTGAAAGAATTGGGCCTAAGCAGGTCTGCCGTCAATACATTTATGGAACGAGCTTCCAAGACGGCACTAACGGAATCATACAGTATTTGGTTGGGTAGGGAGAGAAGTAGAATGGTGGATGGTGAGCGTATTATCGCGAAATAGAAAAAAAAGGAGGCCTCCTTTTCTTAAACCAGCCAATTGTCGGTCGCAAGCCCGAGACACCATTCTTCTCATCTCTTACCCACACACGATGGACCCGGCACCCGCACGGTGAATCCATGGAATGCTTAGAAATTTGTCTTCTTCAACACCGTGCCTCGGAGAGCACGTTAATTAAGTTAATAAAGAGCCGTCAGCCTTGGCTCCACTAATACCAACCTGTGGAATCGTTAATAAATTGTCATCAGACTCTCGCCAACTTGTCTAGCTAGGGCGTGGCGAGAGTAGGCCAAAATTTTCCAGAAATTTCTGGAAGATGGGCACCAACAGTGGCAGTCTAAAACTCTGTGTTCTAGGGGCTGTGATGAATATCGTTAGTATGACAAAATACTATAATTGTTACCTATTTAAGAATTATTATTATTATTATTTAATATTTTTGTATCTAAGTACTTCGAATAAAAGTAATATTTGGATTTAAAAAAAAACTACCATATGAAAGACTTCAAATTTTTATTACCTACTATTTGATGAGAATTTATAAAATCCTACATATTTTATATAATAAAAAATAATAATATACATTAAAATTTGTGTTTTATTTACTTATTAATAATGTAATATTTTAACCCTATATTTTAATTCAAATTCAATATAGCCCTTAGTTTATTTTGTAGAATAGTTTTAATTTCATAGGTATTTTTAGTTTAGTTTTATTTATAATTAGTATTTTAATCTATTTTATTTTAATATTTTTGTATCTACTTCAAATAAATATATTATAAACCATATTTTAACAATAATAAATAATAATTGTTTAAATATGAAAAATATATCGTTATAAAATTGTGCGCCTCTCAGGCGCCTGTTTATCTTTTAGTACCTATATTATTATTATTATTCGAAAAGACTGATCTTATTGACTTGAAACCTAAAATGTATTAGTTAACCGACTATTTTCCACTACATCAATTATTATTTTTTCTCAGTACCGATAAGCCGGTTTGTGTGACTGTATTTTTAATTATATGGTACCTGCTGAGCTGTAAATGCCTTTAAGTATGTACCTAGAGGACCTACGTAAATCGTAAAAGGAGAGTCATCAAAATCGAACCCCCCTAAGTGCATGAAGACCAAAAAACTGCCAAGTAATTTAAATAGCTTTGCCAATTAACGAGTAACATCGATCGGATTTCTAACAGTTAATGTTTGAATGTAAACACTTTGTACTTTACCTTACCTACTACGAACCCACAAATTTATATAATTAACACATAGATCATCATTAACATCACAGCCCTAGAACTCCACTGTTGGAGATGGGTCTTCCGGAAAATTCTAGAGAATTTGGCCTACACTCGCCACGTTGGCCAGACGGGTTGGCGAGGTTCTAATGACAATTTATTAACGATTCCACAAGTTGGTATAAGTGAAACCGGGACCGACGACGGCTTGAAGTGCTCTCCGAGGCATTATTATTATTATTATTAAAGTGTATTTCTTATTGGTACATGCCGGGGTTCCGAACCGACCTATTAAAGGTTTTTTTTAAGGATCGCGTTCTTACAACCGAGCCACCACCGCTCCACTAACACATATGTAGATATCATTTAAAAAAACAGGTTTAATTCGATTGCTACCTCTCTCTCTTTCATATAATGTATGTACATACATTATATGTCATACATATGTGACACAAAAAATATTTATAATTTTGGAACGAAATTTGATTTGAATGATATGAGTCATTACATAGCGTATGTATTCACTATACGAATTTTTAAATAAAAAAAATAAAAAAAAATAAAAAAATAAAAAGAACTCATTTTTTTGCGAGAATATAAAAAAAGATACTTCGTTAGTAACCTTTTAAAAGCTCAAGCGTTTTTTTGTGTTATTTATAAAGATATTGATACTTGACGCCCTCCATAGGCTATTTCACGTGTCGAGACTTTTTTATCCACCCTCGTGTAAACCACTCAAGTTTCGCTGTCATATGCACTAACGATTATGCATACCAATATGCGCTTTTAAAATGACTTCAACATTTTTTAGCTATAATTGATATAATACCGAAAAAATATTTAAAAAATGGTTCATATATTATTTAAATGGTTCATGAGTTATGTTATCGTATAATTTGTAGTATATCTGATTCTGATATCTGTTATTTGCTATCAGAATTACTGGAACAAAAGACTTGAAAAACTCCTTTGTGCTAAGTAGTAGTAGTAGTAGTATCATCACGACCGTTTCCCTCTCGGGGTGGTCAGAAACCACGCTTATAAATAAACGGATTCACATTTAGCCAACTTTACTGCCGGCCAATCATAACAAGTGGCAAGCTCGTCGATGTGATCATGCCTAAACTACAATGAAAATTTCGGTGATATTGATTTGTTCATTGTTATTGTTGCAAAAGAAATTAACATTCATTCATTCATTACAGCCCCTAGAACACAGCGTCCTAGACCTCCACTGCTGGAGATGGGCCTTCCAGAACTGGAGAATTTGGCCTAAACTCGCCACGCTGGCCAGACGGATATGATGTCAATTTTTTTATGACAATTTATTAACGATTATAAAAGTTGGCATTAGTGGAACCGGGACCGACGGCTTAACGTGCTCTCCGAGGCACGGGAACGGTGGTGTTGTAAATCTATGACAAATGTACGTAAGAAAAGTGTATTTCTCATTGGTACGTGCCGGGTGGGTTTGAACCGACCTTTGTAGGATTTAAGGTACGCGTTCTTACAACCGAGCCACCACCGCGCCATAATATCATCAATATCATAATTAGAATGCTTGGAGAACTTTTTATTTATTTATTTAGCATTAAAACTCTTAATTATTTTTTTATTTTTCATTATTTTACTATATATATACGAGGGGCGTTCAAAATATTCTCGGTATGTGGATAAAAACAAACAAGTACGAAAAGTTTGATATTTTTATTTTTCAATATACTCCCCCCCTATGTTCATACACTTATAAGATCGATCAATTTTTTTTTTTAATCCCTCATAAAAATATTTTTTATCTTTGGTGTAAAAATGCTCCTCCACGGCCGTCTTCAACGCTTCATCGTCAGAAAATTTATTTCCACGCAGATCCTTTTTAAGATTGGGAAACAAAAAGAAGTCGCTTGGGGCTAAGTCCGGACTATAGGGTGGATGAGTAACAGTTTCAAACCCACATTCAACAATAGCTGCCTTGGCAATATGAGCAGTATGGACAGGGGCGTTGTCATGCAGAAGCAGAACACCTTTGGTTAACTTTCCTCGCCTCTTTTCTTTGATCGCATCTCTTAATTGACGTATAACGTTAGCGTAGTACTGCCCTGTGATATTTACACCTTTTTCTTTATAATCGATAAGCAAAACTCCTTCACAATCCCAAAATATTGTGGCCATGACCTTGCCAGCTGACGGGATTACCTTGAACTTCTTGGGATGAGCTGAACCCTTAATGTGCCACTGCATGGACTCCTGTTTGCTCTCTGGGTCATAATGATGAACCCAGGTTTCATCTCCAGTAACTATTTTTTGCAGCACCTCATCGGGATTTTCACCACACAGGTCGATAAAATCTGAACAGCAAGCCACACGCATATCCTTTTGAAGAAGCGTCAGCATTCGCGGAACCCATCTTGCACTTACTTTTGACATATTAAGATGGTCATGTATAATGTCATGTACGGTACCAATAGAGAGATTGGTTACTTGAGCTATAGATTTTACCTTCACTCGGCCGTCTTCCAATATAAGTTTTTCCACTTTATCAATATTTTCTTGTGAGGTAGCCACTACAGGCCGGCCAGGTCTAGGGTCATCTTCAATACTCTCCCTTCCACGCTTAAATTAGCTTGACCATTTTTGAATAGTAGATAAAGAAGGAGCAGACTCACGGTAAACACAATCCATTTCCTCTTTTATGGTTTTTTGATTTTTACCCTGTTTTGTCAAGAATTTTATGACGGATCGGTGCTCTAATTTCGTTAAAATTGTTAATTCGCTCATGGTGTTTATGTTTGTTCGGCAATTGCAGAAAAACAAAAGAACATCTCGGTTCCAATTTTACTTTTTTTCAATGTCAATGGATGAATCTTAGCGGCCAGTAACAAATATATATATAAAAGAGGTTGTAACGTATCAATACCGAGAATATTTTGAACGCCCCTCGTATATGTATATTATTTAGTTGTATTTGTTATATATAGGTATTGTTTTTAAGCTTATCCCTATTATTATTATTTTTTTGCAAAATCTATGTTGAATATTTAAGTAGAAACTTTGCTGGATTGTGTAACTTTTAGAATTGTTGCAATGATGTTTTAAGATCTGTATGATTCCTGAATAAATAAATTAAAAATATATATATATATATATATTCTTCTTCTTAAGGTGCCATCTCCAATCGGAAATTTTAATTTTGTTGGCCACTGTCCGGAACAAGGTCTCTGAGGTTCTTGAGCCAGGAAGTTCGTCTTCTCCCCGGTCTTCTGGAGCCTTGTATCTTGCCTTGCATGACGAGCTGCAGCAAGCTATACTTAATAGTTTTTTATAATTTTAACGGGTCTTTACGCGATTTACCTTAGAGAGATATTTCTCCCGACGTTTCAGCCAAGTTGCATTGGCCGTGGTCGTGACTGGAGCTATGATTGTTATTGCGCATGATGTATCCCAAGTACTCTAACTTCCTTCGCTTTACTATTTTAAGTAGTTCAACGCCTTTGTTCATCCTATATATTTATTATTAGTATTTAATACAAGTTGGCTCTTATGATAAGTTACAATTTATTGTGTGTTACAAACATAAAGATACTTCTGTGCCTAAGTGGCCTTGTGTTTCAGGCAGCAGTGCTCAAACTCAGGTGCAAAACACCCGATCTCTGGAATAAAGGAGTCATTATTTTAATAATTGTACCATAATATTTACCTATTATTACCTATTCTGGTACAGAGACAAACCCAGAAACCGGGAGAGGTGCATTGGTTCCAACTTAATACAACAAATTTTATTAAATAAAAATTTGAACCCAAAACTGCAAAAGTAAATATAAAGTAAAGTAAAAATAAATAAAAAATATAAAATTATATAGAATTGAAACTAACTCTGGAGATCATTTTAAAACTTCTAGCAGGTTTTCTGTTTCATAATAATTTTGGAGTTGTAACCAATTTGTGAGAGTATTTTTACATTATTTTTTATTAAGCGGATGTAAATTAAGGACTTTGTTAATTTTATTATAAAGAAAAGGACCAGGAAAACAATAGAACCTTTGGGCGAAAGTATGCCTAACAAATATTTGATTTCTAGTTACTATGTCATGACGTCGACGTGAAGATGAATTTTGATGAGTTTGTTGAGTCTCAGAATATTGTTTCATGATGATTTGAAGGATTTATTATAGGATTTAATATATCATAGTAATTAGTATGTATTTTAGTTATATTATTATAGCCCTAACTGGTCACTGCAAATTAAACAAGCACATGTTTATCATGGGCTTGGTAGAAACAGATAAGTGCAGATTCTGTCGCGAGGTGTCTGAGACACCTGTCCATCTCCTTTGCGACTGTTATGCCCTGCATCACAAGCGTAGCACCATCTTGGGTGCTCACAGTTTAAGCCCCGAGGAGGTGCGACGCCTCGCTCCTAAGCCCATACTAAGGTTCCTTGAAGCCGTAGGGCTAGCGAACGAACTATAATCTAGGGAGGTCACAATAGATCACAGCTGGTCGCAGTGACTTGGAGACGAATAGTCCCACCCTATTTCACAAATAATAAATTAATATATTATTATATGTATAAAGACTTATTTAGTATACAAAAATATAAAAACACGCCATAAGAATGTACGTTCGAATGACGCCATTATTTTTGGCTGGGTAATATTTTGACCAAAGAATCAGCATTGCCATTCAACATGGCTATGCTTCCAGTATCCTTTAGTAGTTATTTGGGGCTAGTTTTTTATTTATAATATTTGTCCTTTTTTAATGTATAGTGCAGTATATATTAATAGTAATTTATGTTGTTCGTACTTTCCTTCGAAAAAAAATTTTTACTCACATATTTAGGTTTGATTTTATAATAGAACTATGTCATTTAAAAAGAACGCTAAAATAATATACGTTATTAATATAATTATTTAGATTTGATTTGATGAGTGATTTCCCTTCTTCCAACCCAGGTTGGATATTGGGAACTCATAGTGCAATACAACCTCGGGTTGGATAGTGGGAATATATATATATATATATTCCATCCACCAACATGAACTTAAGAAAAGAAAGAGATCTTCGCGCCATTTTGTGCGTACTTGTCAAGTGTAAGTTATTGTTTTGTAAATTAATTTACTGTGGATATTGTTAGTCAAAAGTGATGTTGTTTGGTTTTGTTTAATAATGTGCTACAATTTAAATAATATTGGAAAACGATAAATTGGACTTTAAATATGGGGCACAAGTTGTAGTTTTACGGTTTTCCCGCGCTGTGAACTTCCATATTATACCCGACGTGTTTGCGCTACAATGCCGCGAGACTTTTTGACTCCAAGAAAAGCATCAAATACTGCAACATCTGGAATTTGATGATAACCTCATCAACTCATAAAAAGAAAGATATATTACTTTAGACCTGGCTTTGTCTTCCCTATCACCTCATTCATCATCCATATATGTATGTTTATTCCATTAAAATATAATCTAACAATGCCATTTAAAAAGGACGCAATAATACGTTAGAATTATTTGAAAATATCTGCACAACAAATCTTTAGAATTGTAGGAAATAAAATCCGAAAAACTATTAAAATAAAATATAGTCGAAAAGATCAGAGAAGTGGTTGTCGTTGTCACGAAAGATGAAAGAATAGTATTTTTAATCACAACCGGCCGCAGACGGGAAGGGAATATTAAATAGGATTTATTAAAAAAGTCGACACCGCCGCATCCGTTTCCTCTCCGCAGTCGAATTTCTAATATATATATTCTAAGCGCACGCGCCGAAATTTACCATTTTTTTATTTACTGTTGTTATTCGGTAATACTAAAGTATCATCACGACCGTTTCCCTTTCACCCCAAAAACGGCCGTGATGATACTTTATACTATTTTTAATAGATAGAGTCAAGGGATTTAAATCGATGTTCGCGGAAATGCTTCGCTTGTCGAAGTTCGGAATCGATATGCAATGCAATTTCCTGTTTTTGAAATGTGCTATTTAGCAGCTGTTACCAGCTATGTTGACAACTATTTGGTTTCCTATTACATTCCTCAAAACATAACACAAATATAGTATCAAATTTTGGATTTTCGCATACATTACATATCGATGGTATGACATCCACACAGATGTGGTATTTGCATTATTAAACCTCTTTACAGCTGCTATTTATTCATTTATTTTTAAATTAATCGTATTATACTCGTGTATATATATTATACTAGCACGACATGTGACCTGCGCCCACATGATTACTTCGATTAAATAAACAATTTCCTGACAGCGTTAGTAAGTAGTATATATGTATAATAATGTGTATTATTAGTATGTAGTATATTGATATTATGATATATATGAAGATATATAATGTAAGTATATATTAATCCTATTAAATTACCTTTTATAATTATAGTATTATTATTATTATTATTTGTATGATTGCACTGTTCAAATTTGTGCCTTGTTTACTCGTATGCAGCTGTTTCTGTATCATTTTATTGATTATATTGCATATGTAAGTAAAAATTAATCATAGGGATAATTAATAAAAAATAAACAACAATAAATAAAAATATATATTTTTTGAAGACCGGACTGGTCTTTCCTAAAAATATTTTGTATTTCTAACAGATACTTCAAAAGCTAGTTAACAAACAATAAAATAACCAGTCGATTACAAATTTCATCAAAAACTAATTTACTCGTAACTTAAATCAAGCTAAACAACCTAAAACTGTAAATCTTTTATCAGTTCGACCTAGTAAAGGCAATAGTTTACATTATAAAGGGCGTTTTTTTAAAGGGGCATCTGCATAGGAAACGAGGGTATGTCGCCCTATAGGGTGTTATTTTTAGACTTGCGCGCGCGCCGATGTTCACTCGAATTCAATTAGTACGATTTGTGAGAAATCGATTTAAGAGAAGTAATCGATTAACATTTTATAGTTAGAACAGACAATACCTTGCACTGAATTTAACGTACTGTTAATAGTGTTCTCACCTCAGGGATGGTTCCGAGCTATTGGATCTTTAGCATACCTTATGGTTAGTACACGACCAGACATACAGCCGGTTTCTCGAAGCTGTACTTAATTTAGTTTCTCTTAAGTCGAATCTTAGTTAATATTTTACTTAAGATTTATGATGTTCTGTTTTTGGTGACAAAAAAAGAAATATTTATATTAAGTAAAAAATACACATTTATTATTATTCAACATAATAGAATGTGGATTATTTTATAGTAGACAAATATAATATTCAAAAATATAAACATGGAGAGATAAGTGCTTTTGCCGTGAAACTAAACAGGGAACGGGTTTGTTCAAAATATTATAGTATCATTATCACCACCATTTCCCTTTCGGGGTGGTCAGAAACCACGCTTATAAATAAGCGGATTCACATTTAGCCAACTTTACTATAGGCTAATCATGACAAGTGGCAAGCTCGTCGATGTCTCCAGCGTACCAAACTCGAGAAATATCACAAATAAATTAAATATTAATTAAAATTATATAATTTATATTAATAAATATTTTTGTGTCCCGACCAGGAATCGAACCCGGTACCTCCGAGTCTTAATCCACGGACTTAACCGCTAGACCACGGAGGCAGATCAAAATCTTATAGTTGTGTATGTTTTATTATTCAATTAAATTTTATATAGTCATAATCGTATTTTTTATTAAAATGTGTAAATGACCATTCCCTTCTTAATTATTGCCCAAGTATTTCTTTAGATATGTTTGTGAAACGCATTACCTAACCTATTAATTTTTATTTAAGTAATAATTAAGTACCAAAAATACGTTCGAGAAACTGGCTGATAGCCTTTGTAGTAGCTTTAAGGAATTTACTAAGGATGAATGGCTGAAGGTGATGCGTATTATGGGATAGGTACATAAAAGGTACAATATCTCACGGTATTACGTATAAAGCCAACTGCACTGTCAAACTTATTGATGGTTACAGCGAAGCGGATCACGGAGTAGATCAGTGCACAGAAAAAAAATGTGCTCTAATGTACTGCAGAGACAGGCGATTCAAATAGTGGCGAACCCTACAATGTCTAAAACTCTCGAATCGATTCAGCTTCGCCGAGATGTGGCCTCCCTGAGCGTCTTCTACAAGCTACTGTGACTGTTCTCAAGAGCTCCACAACCTTATTCCGCAACCGAACCACACGCACAAGCCAAAATATGCATCCGCATATACCATAGCCACTACCCCTACGCGTACATATCGGTAAACTAGGAAAATTGGAGGTTAATGTGCCGGTATAGTGGTAGGGACTGCTTCCATTCTTGGACCTCGCGTACCGCTTTCCATTAGGTGGGCGAGTTGTCACAATGTCGTGTCAGTATTAAAAAAAACACTGTTCATTTATTTTTCATTCATTACAATCCCTAAAATACAGCTTCCTTGACGTCCACTGTTGGAGATGGGCCTTCTAGAACATATGTATATCCGGAGAATTTTGCCTACACTCACCACGCTGGCCAGACGGGTTGGCGAGGATCTGATGACAGTTTTAATGACAATTTATTAACGATTCCATAAGTTGGTATTAGTGTAACTGGGACCGCCGGCTTAACGTTCTCTCTGAGGCACGGGAACGGTGGTGTTGTAAATTTATGACAAATGTACGTAAGACGCCAAGCCGTCTGGCCAGCGTGGCGAGTGAAGGCCAAATTCTCCAGATATATGTTTTGGAAGGCCCATCTCCAGCAGTGAAGGTCTAGGACGCTGTGTTCTAGGGGCTGTAATGATGATGAATGATGTACGTAAGAAAAGTGTATTTCTATTATATTTGGTACATGTCGAGGGGGTTTAAACTGACCTTTGTAGTATTTGAGGAAAGTGTTTTTACAACCGAGCCACAACCGTATCTTAAAAAAAAACACTGTAACTTCGTGTAAATAAATAAATGTAATCGTTAATATTATGAATATGGATGTAATAATAAATAAAACTGTACAAATTGGGATAAAATGAAGAGAGACCATGAACCAAACCCAGACCGTATAATTGGTGGTGACATTTGTGATTGCCGCGACTCGAAAGTTATGACAGATTTTACGCTTCCTGTCTTTTAATAAACTGCTATAATTATTCTAATTTGATCTGAAGTCTGAAGAAAATAGAGTAGTATTTCCTGCGAGGCGAGTATACGGTTAGGTTTTGTTAAATTTACTTTTTAACTATAGATTGTTACCTAATTTGATTTAGTTTTTTTTAGTTTATCGTGTGACGAAAAAAATATTAGGTTCAGTTCAATCAATAGCTATTAGCAATGATATTTAATATAATGTAAGCCATACACGCTACGGTCTACCGGAGTCTACTAGACGTCGATAGCGTATATACGTTCCGGTGTACCGGAGCGGTCTTCAGTTATTTTTGCGATGGCATCGAATATGGTAAATGATGCGCTGGAATTGTTCGGCCTTGCATTAGTTTTGAAGAAAAAAAAAAAAACGAAAGCATTGGTTATTGAAAATAAAAATATAGTCATGTTAACGTATTAAATGAATTAAAATTAGAACCTGGTGATTTTAAAAACTATCTCAAAATGGATAGTGATTAGAAAAAAACTGACGCGACCTGAACAGTACCTACTTTATATACGCACAGGTACACCGTACGGTGTCACTCGAAATAATTATTGTTTGATTTTGCGCCGGTCGCCTGCACATGTTAAAAAATATGCACATGTCTATTACCACACACACTTCGGACTACCTGCACAGGCAGACCTCTTCGGTGGACTGTAATGTGTATGGCCGCAATAAGATAGTCCGGGCGTTGGTTGTTCATCATCATCAAAGCCCCTAGAACACAGAGTCCTAGGCCTCTACTGTTGGAGATGGGCAAAAGGCGGGAAAAACTGTAGAATGCATATTTTCCGGGGTTCTCATCTCAGGCCAATATCGCGTCCTTCGGCGCGGTCGCTCGAGCGGCCGTCTTATCGCTTATCGCTTCGGCTGCAGATGCACAGGTCCGTTCCCATCTCTTACTGCGGGTGTGTTACATTTTTTACAAGTACGAGTACAATCATATAATATTTGACAACGTAAAGTTATTTCTTTTAAGAATAACCTCCTCTCTAAACTGCCTTCGTGGTCTAGCGGCTAAGTTCGAGGTACGGGGTTCGATTTCTGATCAGAACACAATAATATTTAATAATTCAAATAAATAAAATTAATTAATATTTGTGATATTTCTCGAGTTTAGTACGCTGGAGACATCGACGAGCTTGCCACTTGTATGATGGGCCTATAGTAAAGTTGCTTTAGGTATCCGCTTTTTTATAAGCATGATTTCTGATACTCAAAAATATTAAAAATTAAAATGAATTTCAAAATTATATTTTTGGTGCGTAAATGTGTCTAAAATATATTGTACGAATTGACGTAAATACGTCCAGAATTAGGATATTAACCTAACTAATGTAACCAGGAAGCGGACATTGGCCGTGACTAATGACATCCGAACTGATTTTTCGAAAAAAGGACATCTGCTTACACTTTCCAGAAGATATTTTGGAAAAACAATATTTTCAAATGTTTAATTTGTGGCATTTATCCAGACCATGTGTGTTATTTGCCCAATAAAGTTGGCATATTTTAGTTTTAAAAATTAAATAGTAATAGCAATATTATTATTAACAATAATTATTAATTTAAAATATCAAAGTCTACGTGTTTGTGCCGTTTGCTGTAGAGACTAGGTCCGTGGGATCCAAGCGCTAATTTTTAATTTTTATTTACATAAACATCATCTCTCGTCTAATTGTCTGCTCTGGGAACAAGAAGGCTGGTTCTTTCCTCGCTCAGAGAATCAGCATAGAGATTCAGCGAGGAAATGCGGCCAGCGTTCTTGCCACCATGCCGCTCGGATACGATTTATATTTAAATTAGGTTGTGTAAGTAGGTTTTTTTTGTTTTTGTTTGTTTTTGACCGCCTCCGTGGTCTAGTGGTAACAAACGTTGCCGTGAACTCGGAATGTCGTGGGTTTGATTCCCACCGGGGACAAGTTGTACATTGTATAATTTGGCTCGGTCTGGGTGTTTATATGTATAATATGTATATATTTACAAAATAAAAAAGTATAATATGTAGTTTATCAACCATCTAGTTTCCGTATCACAAGCCTCGTAGCTTACCACGGAAACTAGATGACGCTGTGTAACCTGTCTGGAAATATTTATTATTAATAATTTTATTTATAATGTAATTTTATTTATCAAGTATAGTTTATATGTGTAAAACAACAACATGCATTTTAAATTGTAAATATTTTATTAAAGACTTAGTACTAAGTACTTAAATTTAGTTTGTATACATTACAAATCAAATTGTTAGTTAATTGTAAAATTCCGATTAAATTAATAATTGTAGAATACTAGGGTAGCTAGTGTAGCCCAAGACACAAGACAAAAATTTCTGGTTTGGGCTCCAATGTGCAGTACAATTGGAAATATGTTGTGTTGTTTTGTTTATAATGTGCTACAATGTGAATAATTATGGAAAACGATGAATTGTACTTTAAATATGGGGCACAAGTTGCAGTTAATTTATTGCGGTTTTCTCGCGCTGTGAACTCCCATATTTTACCCAACGTTGGGGCTATAATGCCGCGTGTGACTCCAAGAAAAGCATCAAATTCTGCAACAGCTTAAATTTGATGATGACCTCATTAACTCATAAAAAAGAAAGATATATTACGTCAGACTTGGCTGTATGGACTAGACCCTTTTCCTTCCCTATCACCTCATTCATCATTCATCGGGAGAAGAAAACACAACAAAAAAAAAACAACGCTTGGGTTCTGACCACCCCGAAAGGGATACGCTCACGATGATTCATACATACATAAAAAATAAATTGTACCTAAAAGAACTTATAGAATTAAAGTAATAGTATTTTTTTATTATTATATAAATATAAATTATATTATTAATCGAACCCAGCACCTCTGCGTTTAAATCTACGGCCTTAACTGCTAGACCACGAAGGCAGATCATTAGAATCAAAGTAATCTATTTCAACGTGTATTTAGTTTTATCAGTGTATAGCACATGTTAGCGCCGTCTCAGGATAGTTTAATGCAAAGATGAGGTATTTCCGTTTTAAGTTCCAGATGTTGTTTAGAATCGCTAGACCGTGAGTCAATGCTCGCTTTTGAATAATCCGGACCATTCTTGGTTAACTCACAATTAGGTTAATGCTCATTGTTCTTCACATTAAGAGCCAGTTTTTATTTATGTTAGACCCAGGGCTAGCAGTCTCGACATTTGATAACGATCGTTATCTAGCAATTTCGCTCGGTAAATCATTAAAAAAAGTTTCCACCTACTAAATAAAAAAGTTGATTTGGTCAATATTAGTTTAAAAGATTTTAAATATTATATTATGAAAACTTATGTCAAATGCGAGAAAAACCAAGGTTTGAAAGAAGAAGGATGACAACCGTGACGATAAAGATTGATGATGAAACTCTAGAACAAGTAAATGAAATTATATATCTGGGCAGTGTTTTCACTGCGGATGGGAAGTATGATAGGGATTTTGAAAGAAGAGTGAACGCGGGAAATAGTGTTAACGGTGCTCTGGGGTCACTGATCGCCAGTCGAAATGTAAGTGACAAAGCTCGGCTCGCCATACACAATGCCATGTTGGTACCAACACTTATGTATGGAAGCGAGACGTGGATATGTCAGAATATGCATGAGAGTAGGGTTAATGCAGTAGAAATGAGGTCGCTGCGTCGGTTATGCGGCGTCACTTTGGCGGACCACATACGTAACGTCGAAATACGAAAAATGGTAGGTATAAAAGAAAGCATAGGCATAAAAATAAGAAAAAGCATGCTACGATGGTTCGGGCATGTTGAAAGGATGAGCGAAGAAAGATTGACGAACCAGGTATATAATGCGAAAGTTGTGGGTAAAAGAGGCCCTGGCAGACCAGACCAAGACATACGTATCACGATCAAATAAATACACTAGCTGAAGGAGAATTAAAAAGCCTTCGTAACAAAAGGGCATGTATGAAGAGGTTAATGAATGTCGATGAAGCGAAAGAGGTATGTCGTGATCGTGTCAAGTGGCGCTCAATTGTCTCTGCCTACCCCGTAAGGGATCTGGCGTGAAGATATGTATGTATGTATGTTATGTCAATAAGCGCGGTGGTGGCTCGTTTGTAAGAACGCTTTCTCCAATATATATAGGAGTAATACAAGGGTCGGTTGAAACCCATGTACCAATAAGAAAAACACTTTTCTTACGTACTGTCATACATTTACAACACCACCGTTCCCGTGCCTCGGTAAGCACGTTAATCCGTCGGTGCCGGTTCCACTAATACCAACTTGTGGAATCGTTAATTATCTGGTCAGCGTGGCGAGTGTAGGCCGAATTCTCCAGATATATGTTCTGGAAGGCCCATCTCCAGCAGTGGAGGTCTAGGACGCTCTAGGGGCTGTTATAAAAAATAAAAATGACATTAAAAACTCAGGCAACTCCATAGTTTCTAACTTTTTGCCCTTACATGTGTATTATATCAATGGACAATAATATTTATTCCTTTGCAACACTAGAAGCAAATGTCAAAATGTCAGCTGGCTGCTGTCACACGGTAAAACTCTATCGATATTATCCGATTACTTTGGGGCTGTCAAATTTCGTCGCCAATTAGACAGATAAATTCTATACGATTCCGACATTTTAAATCCAACTATTCGAATAGACGTCCGTTAAATTATTTAGCAGACTGATAATTAACAATATTATCAAGCTGACGTCGTTACTGTCGGCGTCGCAACGCAAAATAAACAATATTATCAAGCTGACGTCGTTACTGTCGGCGTCGCAACGCAAAATAAACAATATTATCAAGCTGACGTCGTTACTGTCGGCGTCCCAACGCAAAATAAACAATATTATTAAGCTGACGTCGTTACTGTCGGCATCGCAACGCAAAATAAACAATATTATCAAGCTGACGTCGTTACTGTAGTCGTCGCAACGCAAAATAAACAATATTATCAAGCTGACGTCGTTACTGTCGGCGTCGCAACGCAAAATAAACAATATTATCAAGCTGACGTCGTTACTGTCGGCGTCCCAACGCAAAATAAACAATATTATTAAGCTGACGTCGTTAGTGTCGGCATCGCAACGCAAAATAAACAATATTATCAAGCTGACGTCGTTACTGTAGTCGTCGCAACGCAAAATAAACTAAATGGATGTAGATGTATCCAAGGCTGTGACGTCTTTTAAAAAACAGTATACGTTTTCGACAATCATGAACAAATTTTGGAAAATGACAAAATGATGTGGTCGTCAATCAAGGTCACCTTAAATTGATAAGTTGGCGATCGCTATCAAATGTCGAGGCTGCTGCCCATCATCATGACAGTCCCAAGAACATAGAGTCCTAGACCTGTCTAGTTGAAGATGGGCCTTCCAGCAATTTCTGGAGAAATTTGCCTAAAATGGCCACGCTGGCCAGAAGGGTTGGCGAGGTTCTGATGTAATTTTTTTTATTGACAAACTTTTTAACAATTTGGTATTAATAGAACCACAGGAACGGTGGTGTAGTAAATCTATGACAAATACGTAAGAAAAGTGTATTTCTCATCGGTACATGCCGGGGGTTGAACGCACCTTTTTAGGTTGTTAAGGAAAGTGTTCTTGCAACAGAGCGACTACCGCTTTACTATTTTAATACCTACTAGAAACTATTCATGAAAATGCAGGCATGGTACCAGCTCTTAAGATGACTGTCTTGTGTTTAAATCAGTAGGTAAATCTTTTTGTCATAATCTGACACGACTTGGATAACATTTTTTCTTTTGTCAGATTTAATGTTTGTTAGTTGTAATTAAATTTTTTATAGCACAAAAAAATAAAAAAACATTCCAATGTACATAGGTGAGCTTAATGTCTAACTAAGCATTTTCTAACAGCTAACCTTTGGGAGAGTGAGAAGAGAGTGTGGGTGCATGTGTATAATTATATTTAAAAAACTATGATTTAAAATTACTGTTATGTTTAGCTTGTGTGTGTCTCGAAGGTCATTCTTAGTGTTCAGGTTCTCATGGTGTGGCGTGTCCGGTGGTCGCCCCTTCCTTAGAAGGTCATTGCAGTGGTGGCACGTGTGTCGGGTCCCGGTCCGCACCCTAAGGGCCTGGTTGAGCGGGGGGATGGCTGGCACATGCGTTATGTCCGTGATCGGGTGCTGCTGTGGGGGCCTGGGACCTCTGCCGAACACGTTCAATTTATTGTTCTTAAATTAACAGAGGTTTTGCATTTTGTCGACTTTCGGGTTGCACATAGGCATGTAGTCTACCTTAATTCTGACTTGCCTGGTGGGTTACTGCTGTATTGTATTGTATTCTCATAGGTACTGATAACTAAATTTAAAAGGTTATTAATTGATCGTTGTGGTGCAGTTCTGTATATGTTTTATTTTGTAAATCTGATATAGCTGAGTTTTCCTTGCAGATTCCTTTCTCAGCCAGATTAAACATTAACAGGTCACTGGAATTTGCTAAGCTGCTGGTCTTCTGCTAACAGCTTACTTATTGGACCACTTTGCTGCTTAGTCTTCTACTAGCAGGAGTAGAATCATTCAAAATAATTAAATTAATGACGTTTCATAAATGCCTGTAATAGGTTTACGTGAATAAAGATATTTTGACTTTGACTTTGACCTTACTAAAATACTTATCAACTAAATAAACAATAAATATATATCGTACAACAATAAAATACATAATTATATAATATACATACACAATATATATAAGATACATCATACATATTGTCATGTTATGCGGTCTTGTTTTGCTTTTCATGTACGAGTAAGTGCTTGGTGAGCAAATTTTAAAAAATGTTGAGTTTAGGTGCTTTTCGTATAGCGAGGGGAAGTCTGTTCCACTGGCGAGCTGCAGATACAGTAAAAGAATCTGAACATCTGCTAGTATTATGCCACTTAAAGTCACAAATTTTATTCGCATTATTAACCAGTGCGTGGCGACATCGTCATAACATCATAACATTCTCTAGAACACAGCGTCCTAGACAGCGGCCTACCAGAACATATATCTGGAGAATTTGGCCTACACTCGCCACGCTGGCCAGACGACTTGGCAAGGATATAATGTCAATTTTTAATGACAATTTATTAACGATTCCACAATTTGGTATTTATTTATTTATTTATTTAAAACTTTTTGCACTATGTACAAAGGCGGACCTAATGCCGCTAGACATTCTTACTCGGTCAACCTTAGGGACATTACGAACATTGTATGTGGAAGGTTCGCGCAAATTATAGAACATAATATAGGGGAGAAATTAAAATACTACTAAAACTAAACTACTTACTAGTAAATAATATACAAACTAAACACTAATATACTTATAATACTTAATATACATAAATACAATATATACATACTTACAGTTGTTGGGATCTATTTAAGAAGTGTGTGAAAACCATCCTTTTAAACAATGTTCTATTTGGCGCCTGTCGGATATCTAAGGGTAGGTTGTTCCACAGACAGACTGCGAAGGAGTCGGACATAAAACTAGTGTGATGAGAGGGAATAGCAAGAATTAGTGGAACCGGGACCGACGCGACGGCTTAACGTGCTCTCCGAGGTGTTGTAAATCTATTACAAATGTACGTAAGAAAAGTGTATTTCTCATTTGTACATGAACCAACCTTTGTAGGATTTAATGAACGCGTTCTTACAACCGAGCCACCACCGCAACTTTTTTTATTTTTGGTTCATTACGCCACAAGAAACAATGTGCGCCTATATTATGTGTTTTTAAATGTTGAGAGAGGACTATTTGCCAGTTACCAGACGATTTGTCCATCTGTCAAAAAGCAAACCACCTCTTGTAACACTGTCAAAAAAATATATTTTTTAGGTGATAATGTAGGTTTACATCTATCGCCAATTATGTACGAAGCATACACCGCGCAGCTCCAGTCGACCCGTGACCACGGCTAATGCAACTTGGACGAATCGTCGAAGGTATGTCTCTAAGGTAAATCGCATAAAGATAAATAAATATAAATATTTCCAGACAGGTCACACAACGCCATCTAATTTCCGTGGTAAGCTACGAAGCTTGTATTACGGAAACTAGATGGTTGATAAACTACATATTATTATTATTATTTTTTGTAAATATATACATATTATACATATAAACACCCAGACCGAGACAAATTATACAATGTACAACTTGCCCCCGGTGGGAATTGAACCCACGACCTCCCGAGTTCACGGCAACGTTTGTTACCACTAGACCACGGAGGCTGTCAAATTATAAAAAAAAATCCCGTTCAAATTATAAAAAATGATAGTACTTTATGCTAGCGTTGCTGTTAATTTCTATATCCCCGGGCAATAGTTTAGGTTCGTGGTTGGCAGGGGCTGTGGTTGACGCAATCCAGTTGAGGTGCGCGGGCGCTAGCTAATTCCAAGTAGAGCTGTACGTGTGTAAACAAAAACATACTCGTATTTATAGAATACTAATGTTTCCAGTACATATGCGTACCTATTTGGTCCTTACAGCCCCTAGACACAAAGTCCTATCTTCACTGTTTAAAATGAGCCTTACAGAACATATTTTTGAAGAAATTGGCCTACACGTGCAATTTTCCTTGGAATCTAGGGACGGAAGTTTTACTAATATTATAATAATTTTAAGAATGTAACCAGTTTGTAAACTAATTAAAAAAAAAAAACGTTAGGATTTCTAAGGGCGACCTATAGGGGTGGCGAGCAGGGCAATCGCCTAAGGCCTCGCTCTTGCAGGCGCCTCGCGCACTCGCTCCATAATGATATTATAAACGCCTGATGATATATGGATGCAGAGGCGGCCTTTGAGACGATGCCGAGCAGGGCAACCGCCTGAGGTCTCACTCTTGTATGGGCCTCGGGCACTGGCTCAATTTTTTTTTTTAATACTATCACGATATGTGATGGTAAGTATGGGATAGCCCACCTGAATGCAGAGGCGGCTTTTAAGGGGGGTGGCGAGCAGGGCAACCTCCTGAGGCTTCACTTTTGTACGGGCCTCGCGCACTGGTTCAAAATTATAATATAGATATATCACATGATGCAAGGACGGCCTTTAAGGAATCTTAGTTGGCTGTTGTAAGAGGAGGGAAAGGCACAATTGTGTTTCTCTGACCACTATATTACACGAACATAAGTAAATAGTTTGTAAACGTAAGCAAGAGGGTTCTATTTTAAAACTTAACGCTCGTATTTTATTACCCTGCTTGTCTCGAATGCAAAACTACCTAAGTCTTAAATTAGACAGTTTACTGTGAGTGTAGGCTACTAAATAAATATTATGCGTATCGATTTTACCACCCTTCTATTTTCAGTAGAACATCATCAGAGAAAATATAAAAAAAAAGCTTTAAGCAACCATTAGACCTAGTTTCTTGCCGGTTTGAAAGTTTTAAAAAAAGTGTAGGTAAGTCTGAGTCGTTCGCCTCAGGCACTCGTTCGCCGATAAAAACATGCCTCCATCCTTAAACCTTAAAGCGCCTAAAGACCATTACATAGACATTACATATGTATATATTAGAGATGAAACGGATAGTGGTTTGGCCGGATACCGGTTACCGAATATTCAGCAAGCTACGAGGCTAGAGCGCGGGATATCCGGCAACCGCATATTCGGCCCTTTATCGCGTTACATGGCGCGACCAGTTTGATTTGAAAAAATGTTGTATTTATATGTAATTTATTAACTGTTTGTTGTACCTATTCTAAATAAATAAAAAAATCTGAGACACAAAAAAAAACACATATATTTTATGTATATTTGATCACTTGTAGTATTGAAGTAGTTTAAACATTCATTTAGATGAAATCTATGTATATTTTACACTCAAAAACAAAGTAAGTACAGTCAACAACAATTAAGTTTCAACTTTAAACATGTTTCTTAATACATTCGTAATAAGGACTATGTATGTTTTATACAAAGTGTGTTGACATCCCACTTGTAAGCCATTTAAAATCTTGTCTTTTCAAAATAATACAAATATACGAGTACAATACGCTTTACAACATGAGTGGTCACTTTGTCAACGAATGGCAAAACTAAGTGCAGTTAAAAAAAAATATTTTAAGTAAAATAATCGTGTTATTATTTTCTGCTAAGCTGCTTGTCTTCTGCTAACAACATACTCTTTACCCTCACTCATTTGCCCTATAAATTCATACAATTAAGAAACAATGAATTCCAAAGAAGGTTATTTAAACTTCTGGTACAAAAAGCATATTATACAAAGTTAAGTTATACAAATACTTACTTCATAAACAGAATAATTCGCCATAACTCACTTATTATATATATGAATATATATGTATTTTATATTTAGGTATATATTTATTTGTTTACGTATGACATTTATTTATTTATGTATAAGTATAGTTCTTATATGTATGTAATTAATTTGTGTGTTATATAGTAATAAATAATTTCAACTATCTATTTTCTTCGTAACATTCTGCACCCGCTTATTACATATCTCAGTCACAAAGGTCAGTTGGTAGAAAATGCATTTACGGCATTAAGCTCGCCTATGTACCTTCACTTGTTTTGGTTTTGTACAATAAATAATTTATTATTATTATTATTATATTTTTCAAACAAAGGAATTTTTCGATGATAATTTGACATTATAGACCTAGCAACTATTTATTATTGCTCATTGTTAGTTATATTTATTTGACATCATATTTTAAATTAATAAAATAATACGAAATATAATAGTAATTGTATATAGTTGTTGTTGATGAATATATGTGTATGTATATGTGTGTATGTATATGTTTATGTAATATTAAGTAAGTTTAATATGTATATAAATGTTTAATATGTTCATGCCGCTAGCGGTAGAATGCTTCGGAAATTATGTAAAAGACCACATTATAATTTTGTACACAGTATTCTGGAAAATAAAGATATTTAGATTTTGATTTAGAACTTTATGCTGCTTAGTCTTCTACACTACACTAGCAGGAGTAAATTAATTTAAAATAATTTAAATAATGACGTGACATAAATGCCTGTGAAAGGTTTATGTGAATAAAGATATTTTGACTTTGAATTTGATTTAAAAGTCAGAAGTAGCAATAAAAATATTATATATAAACATTAAAGCCAGGACCTTCGAAACAGAATTACGTCGAAGAAATTAGTCTATGATAGTGCATTGCTGTGTGTATTATATGAATAAATTAAAATAGATATTGATAAATAAATAAAAACTTTTTGATAAAACAAAAAAAAACAATTCTTTTTAAATAGACCTCGTATGTTTTTAAAGCCCACTTTAGCAGTCGAGATCTAGAACTCGTTTTAGGACCTGTGATGATATGATGCTATTTATAATGATCATAAAATAGTACACGGATTTTTGGATCAAAATGACAATATATACTAAAATACTAACCTATCCTAACGCGGTAGCTAAAACCATTTTTTGTGCGCATTTTTTGTCACTCGACACCATCGTGCGTTTTTTTTTAAATATAAATAAACAAAACGCGACGTTTTTTGCTATAAATCTGCAGGTCAAACTCAACGCTAAGAACAGAGAACGATTAGAGACAAAAGCAAATTTATAATCACCAACAAAACTATTTCTGTTGAAATAGTGAAAGGTGTGTGTTAATAGTTTTTCTTTTTGCGAAAAAAGCCTGTTTTTATAATATTCTTATGTACAGCCAGCTAGACGTTTTATGAATAATACTAGTAAACTTTTTTTTTGATCAGCTCAGTTCGGTGCTATCGTCAACATAATAGTAAAAATGTAAATAAACATCTGTATTTTTTTTAATCCTCGTAATACTCAACAAGGAATAGAATACGAAGAAATAAAAGTGGAGCTGACCAGAGTTGATGATGATGAAATGACTTTATAGTTCGTAGTTCATTAACAAACCCGGATAGGATTGATTGACACTTTGGCAGATGGACGGATTACCTAATATAGGTCGCTGCTAAGGGTTGTATGAAGATCTATATCAAGAAGAAGAGATTAAGATAGAGATAATGATAATGATAATCGAATATTTTAAAAAATGTATCACTATGTCTATACTTTATTTTTTCTAAGAATGTTCCTGAATTTCTGATTATTTTATAAATATATGTATAAATATTTAATAATACCAATTTTTAATTGGTAATTGGAATTTCGTGGGGCTACGTTGAAATGAATATTTAACAGCTGTCATTTTATATGCCATGTTCTTAGAAAACATAAGTAAAAAAATATATACAAGCGAAGTGTGAAAAAGTTAACGTTAAAAGATAACCATTGCATACCGCTTACCACTAGGAGATTACATGTCGTGTTTAGTAAATATAAATAAAATTAAATTAAAAATATTTTTTTTTAAGTTTGCAATTCTATGCCATTTGTGTGCGCAATAAAATCACATGTGTTAGACGTGAGAAAATATTGGGAACGATGCGATGCACAGATGCATTTCTTTGTTAGGACCGCCTGCACATCCTTCCAGAAGCTTTGACGTTTGTTTATACTCGTACGGCGACGTTGAAGATAGCGTATGTTCGAATCCCAGTGCCGCCCGCTAGTACCTACAGGTAATAGGTTATAAGCATTAGAGATGAAAAAATCACGCTTTTTAAAGCGTACTGCACGTCTTTCATACAATAATATCTTCAGAATGCTGATGGGACTGCCTCGTCGCGGCAGTGCGTCGGGCAATTTTGCGGAGGCTCGTGTCGATGGATTTCCAGCTATAGTCCGCAAAAGACAAACTTAAACACAGCGTCCTAGACCTCCACTGCTGGATATGGGCCTTCCAGAACTGGAGAATTTGGCCTACACTCGCCACGCTGGCCAGACGGCTTGGCGAGGATATGATGTCAATTTTTTATGACAATTTATTAACGATTCCACAAATTGTTATTAGATGAACCGGGACCGACGACGGCTTAACGAGCTCTCCGAGGCACGGGAACGGTGGTGTTGTAAATCTATGACAAATGTACGAGTACGTAAGAAAGGTGTATTTCTCATTGGTGCATGCCGGGTGGGTTTGAACCGACCTTTGTAGGATTTAAGGTACTCGTTCTTACAACCGCGGCTTCATAATAATGCTATTAATATATTAAAAGGAATTTAAAAAAAAACTTCTTCTGTAAAATAAACAAAATGGCGGTTACAATATTCTTCCTGAAAATGCTCGATATAATTATTAATATAGCTAACTTTAGTAACTCCATTGCATTCAGTATTTTGATGTAAAATCACAATTAATTAATTGTGCAAGCTAAACTTGTATAGCATTTAAAAATAAATATGTGTCATGCATCGTCGCTTCCCAAGTTCAAGTCTAGAAATATGATCTAAAATAAAATCTAGACTGAACTAATAAATCCAGACAGACACGGAGACCAAATAAGATGACTAATTGCTTAGTTAACATCGCATCCTTAACGCGTTTACACGATTCAAGTACAAAGTTTACTCTTCAAGTTTCAAGTTTTTGAATCAGCATAACCAAAACAGGATTTCTTTTTTTTTTGTTCTGTTCATCTGACAGAATTATTTATTTAATTTATTTAAAAACTTTATTGCACTATATACAAAGGCGAACTTAATGCCGGGCATTCTCTAAAAGCTAAACCTTTAGGATAAGCAGTATTCATAGGTACAATGGGGTGTATCAGGCAAAGCTTTTTGTAGATGTCGCTAGCGGCACTGGTACCTTGTTTACACCTATGACTGATATTTTTTTAAATTTATTTGTAGTTTTACATTTTTATAACAGAAAAATGTATTTTAACTTAACGTTACCTACCTTAAAAGACGATTTAAGTAAGCGAACACCGTCTTTAAAATAAAAAAAGGTTTAATTAATAGAACGGCAATTTTAAGATCACCATATCTTTGCTTTCGCTTGGAAATCTCGATATGTACACTTAAAAGCTGCTCACTTCGGCATAATATCCAGAAAATTATAAATTTCCTAATAAAAATACAAGTTTTCTATATTAGGTACCATCTATCATGCGCCATCTATCGTGATAAAAAGTTAGTGACACACCCCATTAGGTGAAATAGAAACAAAACAACAATATAATTAGATTTACACATTAATACATACAATAACAATTTGGGTAGGGAGAGAAGTAGAATGGTGGATGGTGAGCGTATTATCGCGAAATAGAAAAAAAAGGAGGCCTCCTTTTCTTAAACCAGCCAATTGTCGGTCGCAAGCCCGAGACACCATTCTTCTCATCTCTTACCCACACACGATGGACCCGGCACCCGCACGGTGAATCCATGGAATGCTTAGAAATTTGTCTTCTTCTCTAAATAAGTAACAAATAAATACATACTACACATATATTAATATACTTACAGTCCTACATACAAAAAACTACTTACATGATGAATGTGATGATAAGGAAGGTAAAAGGTCTAGCTCATACAGCTGCAAGTCTGACATAATATATTTTTATTTTTATTTGTTAATGAGAATCAAATTCCAGATGTTGAATAATTTGATGCTTTTCTTGAAGTCACTTGCGGCATCATCGCTTAAACACGTCGGGTATTAGAATCGCAAAAAAAAAACTGCAACTTGTGCCCCATAATATAAAGACCAATTTAAAATTTCTATAATTATTTACTATAGTTCCTTACAGGAGGTTCATGCGAAAGCTAATGAACTTCCAAAAATATCTAGTTTGACTAAGTATAACCTAAGAAACAAGAATGAAATCTATATAAGGCCAACCAGGTTGAGAAAAACGTTTAAACAAGGTTTGCCGTTGAAAATTACATTATACAATAAACTACCTGAGATTATAACTAGACTACAACCAAGTGAATTTAAAACAAAATTTTCTAACTCTTTTTTCAAAATAATGCTTTTTATAACCTGTCAGAATTTGTTGACATGCCTTTGACGGAAAATTCTTTTAAATAGTTGTATAGTTTTGTGGTCTTATGCCTTCTACTGTATTGTGTTCCTATGCTCCTTTGTCTACGATGCATGGTGTTAATAGCATTTATGTTATTATTTAAAAATTTATTAACTGACATACCAAAATATAACGATTGTTATATAGGTGAAATATACAAAATATACAAATATTAACATTCTAGGACATTAGTCAACAAGACAACACCACTCTTGACTAACAATATGCAGAATAAAGTTTTAGACAAAACAAATACTTGCACTTGACATGTCCGAGTCAAATGGCGCGAAGGGCTCATTTCTTTTTTTTTTGTTTGTTTGTTTTCTCTTCTCCCGATGGATTCCATATCACCAAAGGTCTAGCCCTACCAAGTCTGACGTAATATATCTTTCTCTTATATGAGTTAATGAGGTTATTATCAAATTTCAGATGTTGCAGAATTTGATTTTTTTTAAAAAGGGTTTTACCAATGACACTTGAAGTCTAAAAACATATTTGCTCTTTTGACATTTTTTTACTTAAATAAAATAAAATAAATAAAATAAAATCATTTATTGATCCAATTAACTTAAATCTATTACATTTTTATATGCTCAATGACCTGCACTGGTAGCAACCGTGCCGCAGGTCGTAGCATACCATTTTGTTTTATCCGGTCGACAGAAAATACAATTTATTTTATTATTAAACAATCAATTATTATCAAACAAAACAGCACAAACAAATACCCACCAAAATTGTTCTGTGTGGGTGTGTGAGTGTATATGTAGTTGTGTGTATATGTGTGTCTATATCAGCGTGGATCGGTGAAGAGGCCAGACTACCTAACGACAGCTAGAAGGTTTTCAGTTTCCGTGTAATCCCTCTGACTGAGCCATTTTTTGAACCTAGTAAAGAGTTGTCTATGTAATAATGTTTCTATCTTGTCACCTCCTAGATCTTGGACGTACTTATTTATTGCTCTGGTGCCAATTACAAGATAGGAGCTATGTAACACTTTTTTGGATGTAGGTAAATCTAGTAGGCATGTTCTCTTATTGTTTATAATTATTTCATTGCATTTAATATATTTCTGTACAGCCTTAGCAATGAACATTTGTCGGACAGATAGAAGTTGTGTATCTTTATATAGGTCCGTAGTTGAGTAACGAAATGGCTTAGCGAATAACACCTTCAGTGCTGCTCTCTGCGCTCTTTCAGCTCTAATTAATGCAGACTTTATAATGCTAATTGCTTCTATCGTATCGTATCGTAATCAATAAATAATGCACCTATAAATTTGTATTACAAAATATTTAAGGCATGGTACATAAATACTAGTATAAAAAAAGAAATATAAACATGTAGATAGTTAGTAACTAACAAAAATAACTTCTTAGCATTCGCATACCGGATGAAACAAAATAATTTGCAATTTCAACTGGAATTCAAATTGCACATGTGAACGAGGCATAACTGAAATGTCGTGAAAAAGGAATGACATGTCTTAACCCGACATCTGTGCACCTGCTCCCAAAATACGCCATAAATATGGAGGTTATTATTCCTAGAATAGCACCAGACTGTAAAATGATGCTTAAGGTCTGGCCACATTGCGTTGTTGTTTCAAATTCGCGACAGGATTAAAATGTGTTTAACAGTTTTTTTGTGCATTCTTTTTCGTATTTTTATTTTATAAAATATATAATTATTATTAATACTACGGATAAGGATATAAGTCCCGTCCGCGTGGAATGGTTGCAAGAATGCTGGCTGCATTTCCCCGCTAAATTGCATACTGATTCTTTGGGCGAAGGAAGAGCCAGCCCTCTAGGAAACGACAAGACGCGGTGTTATGTCTTTTAAAAACTTTTTCGCGCTGGGACGCCATGGGACCAGAGTTTCTACAGCAAACGCCACAAATATGTAATCTCTCTGAGACGATTTTATTCCCATAATTCCAATAGCGTTTGGCTTCTTGTCCCATCTATATTTAATATTCTTTATTTGTCACCGGATGTTCACGTTCCCACCGGAATTTGGTTAAGTCCATCATCATCATCATCACAATCCCCATCAAAATCCTGAAGTTCTGAAAAATTTGGCCTACACTCGCCACGCTGGCCAGACGGGTTGGCGAGGTTCTGATGTCACTTTTCTAATTTACATTGATAATTTATTAATGATTCCACAAGTTGGTATAAGTGGAACCGGGACCGACGGCTTAACCTGCTCTCCAAAGCACGGGAACGGTGATGTTATAAATATTTGACAAATGTACGTAAGAAATTTAATTTTTTTAGTTTTTAAGAAAACGTTCTTTCAACCGAGCCACCACAACTCTCACTTTAATACATATTACAATTTAATTAACTTCATCATGCCTGGAGAGTGTTATTTTAGAAGCGAAGAACATCTTTGGTGATGGATGATTATTTTCTTAAATGACCCCGCTCCTATTTGGGTGGCAGTACGAACGGGTTTGACACTTGCTATTTCAGACATTTCAGACATGCTACAGTTGCTATAAAACCAGTAAAATCTAAAATAACCCATATCAGCAGCGATGTATGAGTATTTAGCGAAAGCACAACTTCATCATAACGTATCATACGATTATATTTAGCAGGCAGCTGCTCACTTCATATAAATTGATGCATCAATTCGTCAATGACAAAAGTTATATTCTTGGCGTTTTTGTTTTCGTTGTAAAATCAAAAAGTTATTACAATTTTAATAGGAATGCTGCAACGGAGAGGGAGCGGTGGTGACTCGGTTGTTTCCTTAAAAACCTACAAAGGTCGTTTCAAACCCTCCCCGGAATGTACCAATGAGAAATACACTTTTAGTGATGAGCATATTGAGTAGATGTCCATTAAAATGTTGAAATATTACATTATTATTATTTTAAATTATTTATTTGATCCTTGTTTTAGTTTTTTTATTAGGTATATATTTTTCTATTACTTATTGTTTCATTTATATTTCTTGTCTAAATTTGTAAAGTGTTGTTTGAGTACCTACTTATTGTTACTAATACTTGTTGTTACACTTAATTACTTTTATTATATTGTATGATTCTTAAGTTGTAAAACGGGCTCAGTATACAAATGCAATTTTTATTTCGTATCTCATTGTTATTGTACTGATTTTGTTGGTACTTTTTTTTTCATTATATCTACCAGTGAAAATTTGTAAGGCTTTAAGATGACATATATTTTTTGTATACATAATATTGTAAAGGTTGTAAGTTTTCCCACGAATAAATAAATAAATAAACACGAAGGTCGGCATATTGTCAGTGAAATAATTTAATAATTTAATTGAAAGTGCAGGTCGAACACAACCATATCTTTCACGTTTTATTTAAAGAATAGACCGCTACACATTCAATGTTGAACCAGCAGTCCATTTCTTGAGCTTCTAAAATTGTCGTCGCGATGCAAATGCTTTATTGGCTATTTATTTGTATTAATGGTTTTACCGACTGCAGGTGTGAATTAAAATAACTCTAACTGTCCTTTTAATTGCATTCATTAACTTGTACAATTATTTTATGCATATATGGAGCCATGACAAATTGCGATGCTTCGTCTTAGTTCATTTTTATTTTATTTTTATTTAAAACTTTATTGCACAATAGTACAAAAGGCGAAGCTTAATGCCGTCAGCCATTCTCTGACAGTCGACCTTTGGGACAAGAGAGAGATCAAAAAATAATCTAGGAGTAGGTGCAAAAATAATTACATAAAGAGAATAAGTTAACTTGACGTAACCTAATATAATAATACATATATAAAATACATATTATAAATATATATATACTGATAAACATACACATTATTACATACATAATATGATAAATATATAAATAACTACTACACAGTAAAAACAATAACACATTTAAAATGAACTACACATAACCATAAAACAAACAAAAAAGAAAATTGAAAAAATTCAATGCGACTTCATAAAATGTGTGAAAACTAGTTTTCTAAAGGTGGGTTTGCTCGGTGCTTGTCGGATAGCAACAGGCAGGCTGTTCCACAGGGATGATGCTGTGACTACGAAGGATTTGGATACAAAGTTAGAATTATGGGAAGGAATAGAAAGGACGGAGTTATGTGAAGATCTAAGGGTTCTATTATGAAAGGAGCTAAGGTAAGAGAAGTATTCTTTTAAATTATTAATTTGTCTGTTTAGTTTATTTTTTCAGTTGATTATACAAAAACCGGCGTATTTAATTAATTATAATATAACACCAATAAATACATCACGACCGTGGTGGTCAGAAGTGGATTCACAAATGGCAAGCTCGTCGATGTATCTAGCATACCAAACACGAGAAATATCACAAATAAATTATTGTGTCCCAAACAGCAATGGAACCTTGTACCTCCGCGTCTAAATCTACCGTCTTAACCGCTATAATAGACCACAGAGGTAGACTTAACCACCAATAAGGTTGATATGATATTGTAATAATTTGAATAAAATTATTTATTTGCAAAAGAGGAAAATTTCTCGCCAACCCGTCGGCCATAGCGTGTCGAGTGTAGGCCAAATTCTCCAGATATATGTTCTGGAAGGCCCATCTCCAACAGTGGTGGTCTAGGACTCTGTGTCCTTAGGTCTGTAATGATGATGATTTGTGTAGGATATTATTGGGTTACGGCAGATGTAATATTTCATTTGAGGCGCACAAATATTTAATAATAATTTATATTTTTATTGCTCAATAATGTAAGTAGTTTAATGATACTCGTAAATGTAAAATAATATGCATTTCTGTCTATTTGTCTTGCATATAGTATAATAATTATTATCAATATATTGCATAGTTCATTAAATAAAATAATATACTTAATAAATAATACTTAACCCGACTGCATAAAAAATGAACTTATCTAAAAACCGAAAAGAAAAAACAAGCCCAAGGTTTCAGTACGCCAAAAAGAGAACCGCTAAACTACATCATTGATATAATTTTATGATTCATACACACATAAAACAAATAATAAATTCTAATGGAAAACATAGTGGCTTTGATAGTCGGGACCCATTAACACCAAACAATGCATCGCCAATTTTTTTAAGAACCGCTGAACTACACCATTAAAATAATTTTATGATTCATACACACATAAAACAAATAATAAATTCTAACCCAACTACGCCCTTATTAGCAAACTGTTTCTTAGCTACTAGCATAGCTGGGCATTAACTCGTTAATCCGTTAATCTTTAATTAACGAAGTTAACATTTTGATTAACGGGTTAACTTTTAAGTTAACTTTACTTTTAAGTTAATATGCAGAAGTCCGTTAATTGTTAATCCAATGCCACTATTTACCGCACGTCACCGCGGTGTGGCGCGAAAAACCGGTTCAGACAAGTATGAAACGACAAGTGCCGGGCGCGGCGGCGCGTGAGACAAAAACAAAACTAGATATATTTTGCCGGCGCGTGCGAGTAAGAAAACTGCGAAGTACTAGCGCCAGTGCTTAGAGTGACGAGTGTTGTGTTTGTTGTTATTATAAATTACTGTCAGTGATAATTTGCGTGTTAATAAATAAGAGTGCAGTGTAATTAGTTAGATAGAAAAGTGTAATTAAAACTATATCATGGAAGACATGGAATCGGATTTCAGCGCTCCTGATGAGAATCCTTGGCCACATTTGACTGAGTATGTGGAATTTGTATCCAGATCGGGCCAGCAAATACTTTTTGCTTGAATGCGTTGCCTTGCTGAAAGACACCAAAATAAAAGTTCATGTATCAAGCCTGAATAATTTGAAACAACATGTAAGAAGGGTACATGAGTCACAATACGTACAGTTTGAAGAGATTGTTAAGGAGGGCTCTAACCGAGGCAAGACAAAAAAGAGAACTCATTCTGACAATATTATATATTACAGAACCTAAACCAACAGGTTTTATAAGTTCACTAACGCAACGATATAAAAATGCAATTTTAGACATATTAACGGATTAACGATTAACGTTAACTTCCGTTTATTCTTCCGAAATGTAACGCTTTAACGTTTAACGAAGCTAACTTTTTTTGTAGCGGATTAACGATTAACGAAGTTAACTATTTGATTAACGGTGCCCAGCTATGGCTACTAGTAACAACAGCCAGCTAGTGCAGCCTTTTTAATGAATCTAGGTTATAGGAGTGAAGAAACCAGCGTGCAAAAGATTAAGAGCCTCCAAATTTATGAGTACAGGATGGGGTTCGAATGGTGATATTTTCGTATTTAACTCTGCTTCATTTCTTAACAAGGAAAATTAAAATGTCACTAACTGCAATAAAGTTTTGATAGTTAACTATTAAGTTCGAAGTCCCGAAAATAAATGTTAATAGCTTCAGACCACCAGAGGTAGGAAAAACAAACACAATCCGATACTTTATCCCAAAACTAACGAAATATACACGTAATCAAAGACATATATTACGAACACGTCCTACAGAAGAATCTATCTTTGGCCCTAATACTATCAATGTATTTAAAAACATAACAAAAATAAAATGTATCTCTCTCGACGTGACTAAGTTGTTTGGCAATTTGGATATATATTTCTTTATAACTAGCTGTTTGACCTGGCTATACCTGTATAATAGTGATCAACAAAACAAAACTTCACGTGGCCGTATGGTCATATGTCGTACTCATATGGTGACGTCATTATTTTTTTCGAAAAGAAAGCATAAAGACAGTCAGTATTAAAACAATTAAGAAACGATACAATAGGAGTCATTACAAGATGATGGGTCAGCCAGTCAGTGAGTGAGTGAGTGACAAAATTAGGAAATTTTTACTCGTTATAATTTTAAACTACTGGTTCGAATTAATTTGAAATATACCGTGTTTATATAATGGCTGCTTGGTTACTAAAAAATCAGGTTTGTAGTTATCCACAACGAAGTTAGGGGGGTCGAAAATGGCCTGAACTGTTTCGAGATGGATGGTATAGCCGTGCCGCTTTTTTGCAGACTTGGGACTTTTGTGCCCCCGGCACGGCTCTGCCCCTAGATTTAGATTTTTAGTTTTATTTATAATTAGATTAAAATGAATTATTTTTCGTTACTATGAATAAAGTTTTTAAATAAAAATAAATAAATAAAACAGTGATTTAATGATGTGAATGATCCTTGAAATTATGAATAGATAATTGGATATAGGGTAAAAGACTTTAAAATCTAAATATAACATGTGACCCCACGGCCACTTGAATGTTTCTTTCGCTATATAGTCTTGCAACGCCGCCGGGTCAATATAATCTTTTAAATTGCGTGTATTTCGGACAGGTCAATGAATATATGTCGATTAACAAAATGGACTCGTTGGCGGCATTAACTCTTAAACTGTCGTAAAAATTTAATGATTTCGAGGAAAAATAAATATTTCACCAAATAAGGACCACTTAAATTTTAAAAACAATAAAATCTTCATGTAAAACAGAAATAGGGGTGAAAATAATCAACTCTTAATCAAGATAATTAGGCAGGCGCAAGGTCATGTCATAAATAGTATGTATATGTATATTACCGCTCGCACTTCGCTAAGAGATGATATTCTTACAGTGGCATCTCAGTATATTCTAAAGAATATTATGTATGTCCACAAGAATATAAAACAATTTAAAAGGAATTGTGACTTGCATTCTCGCAACACACGCAATAATCACAAATTAGCTTTGCCTCACCTACGCCTCAGTAAAACTAGTAAGTCTTTTTTGGGACTTGGTGTTCGTTTTTATAACACACTCCCAAAGGAACTAACTAGCTTGTGTTTAGATAAACTAAAAATTCATGTCAAACGTCGACTTATATATAGGCAAGGCCTATTATAAGATAAATGATTTTATTAGTGACAAAAATGCCTGGTAGATGTGGAAATGTATATTATTAATATATTTTGAACACCTTTTACTGTTGGTGTATGTTCATATTTAGGTCAATTCAATTGTATTGTAATAAATTTAATATAATTTATTTAAATAATTATAACAATGTGATGTGACAATACAAAAGAGCCCGAGAAGGCCAAATTGTAATAAATGATTTGACTTTGACTTTAGTATATAAGGAGTTGTCAAAGCGGCTGACAGAAAGGTCTGGAGACAGGAAGGCTGGCAACTATTTCTGCCAACGTATTAGCCTCGCTATACAGAGGTGAAATGTTGCCAGTCTCATTGGGACTATCTCGGATGGGACGTCTCTAGAGGACATTTTTTATATATAGTTTAGTTTATTTTTAATTTTATTATTTAGGTAGCTTTTAATTTATATTTAATGCACTAATTATCTTCGAATAAATATACATCAAAGTTAAATTTAAATGTAACGATTAATTTAAATTGGTGTCCAATGTATCGGTTTCATTAACTATCGACGCCATTTTATAACGTTTTGGTACAACCCAGCCCTAATGTTTTATCTGACTAAGAAAGATCAGCACAAGATTACAGTCGTGATAGTATTTGAATTATTTAAATATTCAATATAAAGTTCCCACAGAAGCATTTGAATTCTGGAAGTGTACCTATGTGGTACTGCATTCGTGTGCACGCCTGTTGTCGGTGGCAGGCCGACTTCAAGCATAAAGGCGCCGACATCCTAGCCGATGAATCGTTAATATTCAAAGCAGATGATAGATTGCAGAAATTATAAAATAAAATTACGGCATGAGTTTTGAGCTTTTATTAGTTTAGTTGTTACTTCCTACTGTCCTTTTTTTTATACTAGCACATGTGACCTTGCACCCACTTGATTGTGAGTGGCGTTCATGAATGTTGGCAACTGGAATCAGACACTCATGTCTGACATTAGTAACTATAGATTTTAAAAAAATTGATGCTCAAATGTTATCAATAATGCACGATATTTACACAATCCTAAACATACATATTTTGAAGGACACTCATAAAATAATCGATAAATAAACAACCATTTCTTCTTTACAGTACCTTATCGAGGACAGTCCAAGAAATAATGATAAAAGATACCTAAAATATTTTTTTTGGTAATGCCTTTTTAGTATATCCTATGCGAGTATATCTTGCATAAATAAATGGTAAAAGTTGTTGGGAAGATTTGAGCTAGTCTCGGTTTTTAATGGGTCCCGACTGATAAGGCAAGCTACTACGTAATAAAATATATAAAATTTCAATGGTGTAGTTAAGCGGTTATTAAACTTTTTGGCGACGGACCCTTAATCTTTTTTTTTTTTTTTTCGTTTTTAATTAATGTAAATTTTTGTTACTCGGAATTGTGACTCCTCTTTTTATTGCGCAATAAGACGCTCACCATCCACTAATCCGCTCCTCTATCTACCCATCCAAATACTGTATGATTCCGCTAATGGCAACTTGGAATCTCGTTCCATAAATGTATCGACTGTAAATGTATATGGGGCAATAATTTGGTGGAATTTGGATCCACTGCGTGAAGTTAAAGTAAAAAAATGTATCATCACGACCGTTTCTTATAAATAAGTGGATTCACATTTGGCCAACTTTACCATAGGCCAATCATGACAAGTGGCAAGCTCGTCGATGTCTCCAGCGTACCAAACTCGAAAAATATCACAAATAAATTAAATATTATTTAAATGTATTTATTTACATTAATAAATATTTTTGTGTCCCGACCAGGAATCGAAGCCGGTTTCTCCGTGTTTAAATCCACGGACTTAACCGCTAGACCACGGAGGCAGTTAAGTCTTGAATCCCTTATTGATCATTTCTTTCCACTGTCTAATGTGGCCAATCATTTTATAGGAGATGTTTTTAATTGTCTATACATCCGGGGGTTTTAATTGGCCCAGTATGACAGTGGCCAATCAATTTGTTGCCGTGACGTCGTATGTTCCGGGTTAACGTTGAAGGGTTAGAATTTAACCCTAATTAGGGTTTTTTTTATTGATTTATGTAAAGTATTCCGACAAGATAAGGTATTTGACCGCCTCCGTGGTCTAGTGGTAACAAACGTTGCCGTGTACTCGTGAAGGTCGTGGGTTCGATTCCCACCGGGGGCAAGTTGTACATTGTATAATTTGTCTCGGTCTGGGTGTTTATATGTATAATATGTATATTATTTACAACAAAAAAAAAAGTATATTATGTAGTTTATCAACCATCTGGTTTCCGTAACACAAGCCTCGTAGCTTACCACGGAAACTAGATGGCCTGTGTGACCTGTCTGGAACAAAAAAAAAACATAAACTTCTCCAGGGTGGTCACAAACCACGGTTTATTCATATTGAGCCAACTTTACTATAGGCCCATTATGACAAGTGGCAACCTCGTTGATTTCTAGAGTTATGTTACTCGAGAATTATGACAAATAAATTATTAAGGCCTGAACAGAAATCGAACCCGTATCGGGATAATAGACCCACGAACTTAACCGCTAAAAAAACTTTTCAAACGGCAACACTCATTATTTAAAGAAGTAATAGGTTTTTTTTAATGTTTTTACTTAAGTCTGTAAAGAACTACGCAATAAGTATTTTTTGGAGACAGTTTTTGGTAAAAGAACTTAAATCGAAGTAAGCATCGTGGTGGCTCGGTTGTAAAAACGCGTTCCTTAAATCCTACAAAGGTCGGTTCAAACCCACCCGGCATGTACCAATGAGAAATGCACTTTTCTTACGTACATTTGTCATAGATTTACAACACCACCGTTCCCGTGCCTCGGAGAGCACGTTAAGCCCCGACTAATACCAACTTGTGGAATCGTTAATAAATTGTCATTATAAATTGACATCATATCCTCGCCAAGCCGTCTGGCCAGCGTGGCGAGTGTAGGCCAAATTCTCCAGATAAATGTTCTGGAAGGCCCATCTCCAGCAGTGGAGGTCTAGGACGCTTGTTCTAGGGGCTGTAATGATGAAAATGATGATCGTAGGTAGGTACAGATCGGGCAACTTTGGTTTGAGCGAGCTAAAGTAAAGTATCAGCACGACCGTATCCCTTCCGGGGTGGTCAGAAACCTCGCTATACGAGTATATCGTTTCTTTATTTTAGCGGATTCACATTAAGCCAACTTTACTTTTGGCCCATCGATCGTCCAAGCTCGAGAAGTATTACAAATAAATTTATGTGTCTCGACCAGGAATTGAACCCAGTACCTCCGAGTCTAAATCTACGAACTTAACCGCTAGACCATGACGCTAAAGTAAAGTTCAATACAAACAAAAGTAATGCGCATAGGTCAGCGCTCATAAACCGTCCCGGGTCCTGGTACTTATTAGAATTCACGTTGGCATTTATAAAATAAAGTTTTCAAGAAACGTATCGAGATTTTGGTTAATATATTACGTTAAACGAGAATAGAATACAAAATAATTTATCCGTTCGAATAAATCGGTATAAATATTCTGTGGACGTCGATTTTCGACTTCGGCCATTGAAAATTACAAGTGTTTACCGACTAAATTGTGAATTGTGCCTTGGAAAGAATAACATTGTATTTAATAACATTATTGTTGTACAAAATAATACTCTTGTCCAGAAATCACTGATACTGAAATGAAATGAAATTTTTATTTGCAGGAAACATGATAACAAACAACATTAGGTCTTATTAATATTAAATGGGTCACATATTTTGCCATAAGCATGACATGATATAAATATAAAGATTTATAATTTAGGTATAGGCATTACTAAGGATGTGTGAGTGATGGGACGTTTTCCATCATTATTATTTTGTTGATACAGCTCAATATTTGACTTAACAAATTTACATTACTCAAAGATCGCTCTACTTTATCATCTCATGAATCTATGACAAATGTACGTAAAAAAAGTATATTCCTCATTGGTACATTCCGGGGTTCCATATGCGATCTTTTTTTGTATTTTAATGAATTTGATTAATACACTTTTTTTTTTCATTATTCCGTAATAAGTCTTAGTTTTTATAGATAACCACAATGGCAATGCTAACAAGAAATCCCAGGGTATGCTGAAAATAGTGGATGGTTTCTGTTCGTGGACAAATTGGAATGAAAACGAAACCATCAAATATTCCAAAAGACCACAACCTGAAGTCGAACAAAGAAGAAGAAATGATCAGGAACGGGTTCAAGAGTCAGCTTTACGCAGTGGAAGTTGGTGCTAGAGGAATTCCAGCAAAAATCAAGCGCAAACCAGCCTATGGTCGGTCGTAAGCCCGAGACACCATCCTTCTTATCTCTTTTTCTCTCACACGTAGGACCCGGCACGCCCAACCAATCCATAGATAACTTGTTGTTTATTTATTGTAAAAAGTTAAAAAGGCTATAATGTAAACTTACCCAGTAAAATATCCCTGGCAGCATAACCCTGGCTGCTGAAGAAGAGAACTAAGACGAGCGACCTCGCGATTGACATTTCTCGGCGATTCTTGGCGAAAAAGCCAAGTTGTCTCATCTCGCACTGATCGAATTTCAATTTCTCTTATTCGGATCCATTAGTGTCTGTAACAAGAAAACATATATATTTAGTACATTGTTCCTAATGGCTTATTAAAAATAACATCATTCGCTTTGTAAACTAAACAAAATCAGTTGTTACATAAATAAATAAATAGTATTATCACGACCGCGGTAAACGCAGTGGTGGCTCGGTTGTAAGAACGTTTGTTCCTATTGTAGTTGTACGATATTCCTACAAAAGTCGGTTCAAACCCACACGGCATGTACCAATGAGAAATACACTTTTATTACGTACATTTGTCATAGATTTACAACACCACCGTTCCCGTGCCTCAGACTTACCAAATTGTGGAATCATTAATAAATTGTCATTAAAAAAAACTACATTTAGACCCGTCTGGCCAGCGTGGCGAGTGTAGGCAAACCGTTAACACTTATTAATAAACAAATAAATTTCTAGAACTAAAATATAATAAAACTTTATTTACTAAAACATTATTTATACTGTTTATTAAAAAAAAAATACAAATACTATTTATTATGTTATGGTGAACCCTGTCTCCTGCATGAGCTGTGCTGTATAACAGGAGACATAATATATATGTATAAGGTAAAATTAATTTGTTTTATTTTTCAAACAACCGCTAATAATCGTGCAATATTCAAGAGTAATGTGTACAAATACTATCTTTTAAATTAAAAAATATCTTTACATTTTTTTCTTTTTTTTTACCTCTTCCGTTTATTCCACACCTTTGCAGCGGTCTCATCTTTCTTTGTAACCTTTTTCTTTAACCACTTCTTCACATGACTGGTTTCATTTTGTGTATTGTTATTATATGTATATATATATAATCTATAATGGATAATTTATATATGTACTTGTAAATATATTAGAATGTAATTATTAAGTATTATTAGTATGTATATGTTGTTATGTCTACATATTTTGACCGCCTCCGTGGTCTAGTGGTAACAAACGTTGCCGTGTACTCGGGAGGTCGTGGGTTCGATTCCCACCGGGGGCAAGTTGTACATTGTATAATTTGTCTCAGTCTGGGTGTTTATATGTATAATATGTATAAATTTACAAAAAAAAAAAAGAAGTATAATATGTAGTTTATCAACCATCTAGTTTCCGTAACACAAGCTTCGCAGCTTACCACGGAAACTAGATGGCGCTGTGTGACCTGTCTGGAAATATTTATTTATTTATATATCTTACAAATTAAAAATTAATTAAATAATAATAGATATTGCACCTACTTACCATTGATACTGTCTAAATTTCCCTAAGGTTTGGCTGTCAGAGAATGTCTACCGGCATTAAGTCCGCCTTTGTGCAATTAAGTTTTTAAATTAATAAATAAAAAAATAATTAGTTTAACCGAAAATATTTTGCTGGCCGTAGTTTAGCGTGTAGTCCTTAATCCTTCTTACCGCCTTTGTACCGCCTGACAGTCTATAAATGTCATTAATAATAATACTCACACAAAACAATTTTCAAAATAAATCACAGACAAATTTCGCGACGTAGAGTGATACCAATCGATTTGACCGTTGTTGTCTTTTTTAAAATTAATTAATTTGGTTATTTGTCATTTATTATTTTTTTGTTTATTTTCCAATATTATTAATAGTTATTCTGTTATTCGGGACGGAGAGATAACAGAATAATTATTAATAATAAAAAAAAAAGAATATACAAAATGTTCATGGGTTTTATACTCGACAAACAATGTTGGTTGTCAAATATTTATGGGTGCGTTCAGAAATTTATATTTAGCTCTTTTATACATAAATATAGAATAAATTACAAATAACCAAATAAATTAATTAAGAAAAAAAACAACAACTGTCAAATCAATTGGTCTCACTTTTACGTAGCGAAATTGTCTGTGATTTGTTTTGAAAATTGTTTTGTGTGAGTATTATTATTATTAATAATGACATTCATTGATTGTCAGGCAGTACGAAGTTCGCCGGGTCAGCTAGTAAAACATAAAAATCAAAGGTATTATTTTATACGTAACGAAACTATACAATGTTCAGAAATAGCTTTGCCGAAAGGCAATAAAATAATAAGGAGCAAGCATCAGCTAGCAACTTGTTACCGCTGACATACAGGGTGCCTGAATACTAATAAACGTCAAATTGTTTAGGACTTATGTATTCTGTACCATGTCCTTAAATAAATTAAAAAAAAACTAATAAACGTCAAAAACCATTCCCTTTACTATCTCAGTCAATACCAAACTTTAAACACTAGACAAACATATCCAAGCAAAATTGCACTTTATACTCTTAACTTAAAACACCATTTTGCATACCAAAATAAACCATAAAATATACACAAGGTGTATTTGTGACAGTTTTAGCGCGTGACATAAGAAAAAGACGCAAAGAAAATTTTAATGCACTTTCTGCAGTTATTTTTTGGTGTTATAAAAATAATTTTAACAGGCATGTCTGCAGCAGGATTGGGTACAGTTCATTGGCATCGTATAAAATTAAACATTAAAATAAACAAACGTATGAAATAACTCTGGATTTGATTTACTAGTGCCGTTACCAGTTACTGTGGGAGGGTTTTTGATTACATATTTTTAGGTGGTTTGCTCTAAAAATATAAAATCCTTGAGCTGAAATAGCGACCGTCCAAAATATTGTATAGCTAATAATGTTCATCTTATCTGCAACAAATAAAGTGTGTTAGATGTGTTTCTTACTTGGTAAAATATATAAATTGAAGCTTAAAAATTTTATTGCCAAATATTTCGCCTCTCTTTGGAGCGGCGTCATCAGTGACAGTGACTGAAGGTCTTTATCATAAATTTTGAAAAAGTAATTTTATTTCTTTTAGCAATGGTAAAAGTAATGCACTATACAGTTTTGTATTTATTTTTGTAGAAAAATATCATCATCACACAAATTTAACACCACAAATGTTATTAAAACTAACATATTAGGTAAGTCTTGATTTAAGCGGTGTTATTTTATATAAATAACACTATTTATTTATTTAGTACACACAGCAGTACAGCTCTCCCAAAGTGATAATGCGCATAGAAATCTTCGTCACTGTTCGGCAACGGTCGTATTCCCCGAGCGTCGGAAGACGATATGTATATAGAGTGGTTAAGTGCATTTTCTTTATGCATAATTTAGTAGAATTATGTGTTTTGTGCTAAAAGAGATAAAATTGTTAAATTAAAAATAATTGTTTTCGATTGTGTACTCATGATATTGACTTCTATTTCTTTGGAACAAGGTGCAAAATGCAAGTGCATTGTTTAGTGCTCTTACGATTCAATGATTCGGGTGTTTCCGGGAATACGACAATTAGCGAAGATCTGCATGCGCATTATTAATTTGGGAGTACTGTACATATATTATCACACACATAACATAGTATAATTATAGCTTATCTAATATATGTACCAATTAGGTGTCACAGCATTCACCAATATAAAAAGAAGAAGAAATTAAAAACGTATTACTGTTAAAACAATTTAAAAAAAAATAACAAAAACTATCAAATTTACAAAATAAAAATATGACTTCTAAAATAAAATTATACATTTTTCTCTTTTTTAATACTATGGCAAGCTTACAATATTAGTTCTCCTTGAAAGTAAAAAATTGGCATTTAACATCAAATAGGCTGTGGTGGCTCGGTTGTAAGAACGCGTTCCTTAAATCCACAAAGGTCGGTTCAAACACCCCCCGGCATGTACCAATGAGAAATATACTTTTCTTACTTACATTTGTCATAGATTTACATACAACATCACACCGTTCCCGTGCCTCGGAGAGCAAGTTAAGCCATCGGTCCCGGTTTCACTAATACCAACTTGTGGAATCGTTAATAAATTGTCATAAAAAAATGACATCATATCTTTGCCAAGACATCTGGCCAGCGTGGCGCGTGTAGGCCAAAAACTCTACAGATATTATTTCTGGAAGTCCCATCTCCAGCAGTGGAGGCCTAAGACGCTGTGTTCTAGGGGCTGTAATGAGGTGGTAGGCGGATGATGGTGGTAATTGGCCCCGTCTGCTGGGCCACACGTTTCGGGATCAGGCTCGAATTGCCGTCATGCTCAAATCAAGCCGGCATAGTGTTAGAAACTGAAGTTAGTCATGAGTGTCTGATTCGGGTTGCTAACATTTTAATATTTCCGGCAGGTAATACAATTTTTTTTCTGGCAACATTGAAGTTTGCGTTCAGTATTCTAAATATTTATTTTGTCAGTATAACTACACGCTCTAGCACTTTTAACATCCATAAGTGTGTCTCTTTCATATTATAGTATAATAAAAATATTAACAAATATTAAAAGTAAAATAAAATACAATGTACTTAAAATAAGAGTATTAAATTATGAGTATATATACAATAGATATACGATATTTTATAAACTAAATATACAATATACATACATATAGGGCACTACACTACATTATAACATCTTGAACAATACATACAAGGGCTTTTTTGTTAATTTCAAAAGGTGAGAGTTAACCAGATTAAAGATGGCCCCCTGCTTGTGGCTTGGCGGATATTAAGTTAACGTCATGGCCACTAATAGTGTCACGAAATTTCATTAGGAGCTGCCAAAACATTTGTTATCACGTAATAAGTAATTGTGTGTTGGTAATTAAATAAAAAATAACTAATAATATATTCAACCCCTCTTAGAGCATCAGTCCTTTAAATACTCGAAGCAGCTGCATACCAACTTTTTTCAATAAAAAAGTTTCAAACTCAGCCCCAAGTTTTACGCCTAAGCTCTGTTTAATGTAAATTTTCATTCGGTCATATAACACGTGCCTTTTAGACGTATATCATGTGTGTTGAAGGGTTGATCGCGGGGTCAAATAGACCGGGCGGTTTAAATATGGATACATCAAGTTCTCAAGGGTAGAGTTACATTCCAAATGCTTCCATTGATAGAATTTAATGTAAGGATTAAAGTATATAAATAGAATGATAGGTTCTGTTAAGACGCCGCATTACTAGTGTTGCCCAAAGCAAGAGTCTCGCGAGACTCCTGCAAGACTCTTACTCTGACTCAATATATATTTTATTTTCCAATGGGGTGTATCAGGCAAAGCTTTTTATAGATGTCGCTAGCGGCAATGGTACCTTGTTTTACACCTATATCGCATCATTTTTTAAATGTGTTTCTAGTTTTATATTTTTATAACAGAATAATGTATTTTAAATTAACGTTACCTACCTTAAAAGACGAATTAAGAAAGCGCACACCGTCTTTAAAAAGAAAAAAAGGTTTTATTAATAGAACGGCAATTCTGAGATCACCATATCTTTGATTTCGCTTACAAATCTCGATTTGTACAGTTAAAAGCTGCTCACTTCGGCATAATATCCAAAAAATAATAAATTTCGTAATAAAAATACAAGTTTTCTATGCAACTGACAGTTATATTAGGTACCATCTATCATGCGCCATCTATCGTGATAAAAAGTTAGTGATACACCCCATTGTACTAAGGAAATCTCTCTCCGCGTTAAGGAATCAAACCCTGTACCTCCAAGTCTAAATCTACGGAAATAACCGCTAGGCCTCGGAAGCTTTATGTATAGGTAGGATTTAGGTATACTAAAATAAAATTATTTGCAAAACGAGTTCTAACTAATTCCAAATACCTAAACGTTATTTTTTTTCGCCTCCGTGGTCTAGCGGTTAAGTCCGTGGATTTTGACTCGGAGGTACCGGGTTCGATTCCTGGTCGGGACACAAAATAATTTGTATTAATGTTAATAAATACATTTCATTTATATTTAATTGATTTGTGATATTTCTCGAGTTTGGTACGCTGGAGACATCGACGAGCTTGCCACTTGTCATGATTGGCCTATAGTAAAGTTGGCTAAATGTGAATCCGCTTACTTATAAGCGTGGTTTCTGACCACCCCGCAAGGGAAAACGGTCGTGATGATACTTTACTTTACTAGGAACAAAAAATATTAATAAATACTAACCTAACTCCAAAAAAAGTAAACACTAGCAAAATTTGGAAAAATAATATCCTCAAGGCCAAGACTAGGGTAGTCTTGGCCTTGGTCTTGCAATCAAATCAGTAGTCCTGTTCTTGGTCTTCGTCTTGCAAAAAAGCAAGACCAAGACCAAGACTGCAAGACCAAGACCAATATTGGGCAACACTACGCATTACAAGTTAATGTAACTATTGTTACCAAACAGAGTCATATTTAAAAGACAAGTATACGCCCTCTTTTTAAAATTGCAATAAGCATTACTTGGACTATTTATTAGTCGTATAATGTTATATTTTTAATTATTCGTTGTAGTAAGTGTATTGTAGTTCGCATATTATTGTGTATATAAGTATATATTTCCCGTTTACGTAGTGTATGTATATAATTAGTTATCTAGTCTATGTAGTGTATGTAAGAATATATATATATATATATATATATTTATGTAGTTTAAGTATTATTATTTTTATGATGTTTATCGTATATTTAATTTAACTAGTACTAATAAGTGATTTAATTTTTTTTTTTTTTTTGTTTTTTTTTTTATTTTGCCATGCCTAAACTTCGATTCCTTGTCCCGAAGGTTGATGGTAAGAGAATGCCAAGCGGCATTACATACGCCTTTTGTATTAAACAATAAAGTTTTTAATAATAATAATTGTAAAGGAGACGGTCTAAAATGTATGGATCCAAAACTTATTTAAATAAAATAAAATTTATTTAGGCCAATCATGACAAGTGGCAAGCTTGTCGATTAAAAATACAAAAATAATAACCATAAAAACGTTTATCGACTTAAAAACCTAAATTAATCAATCAGTAAATACGGAAACTCCTGTACTATGTCCCAGGAGGTCTGTGATACATGAAGCACCACGCTTGCTTACAAAGGCATTCGTGATTTTAACATGCATTAACAAAAAAATTGTAGACAGTATAGATAGTATAAATATAGTAATTTAATATATTTTTCATTTATTCGAAAAAAGACAAGACGTGGTGATAGTAATTAACACAAAATAAAAACAAAAACGAGTGGAGACCACGTACAGGAAAACAAAAAGTGGGAAGACCCCCCGCCAGATGGACAGATGACCTGAAAAGGGTAGCTGGTGGGGGCTGGATGAGGGTGGCTAAAGATCGTGTGAAATGGCGAGCCTTGGAGGAGGCCTACATCCAGCAGTGGAGAGACATAGGCTGATGATGATGAAAATCAAACATCTATAGTAATAGAAAAATAAAAATAATAACAATAAAAAGTATAAAATGTGTATTTATTTAAGAGCATATCTACTAGTACATAAAATATAAATACAATAAATAAAATATAACATATAAGTAACTAATCATTAACAAATCACACTACTTTTATGGTAGTCTTGCAAATACAACTATTCTGTCACAGCTTTTTAGTACTAGCCTAATTCATTATGTAAAAGACTAACAATCTATTGATAGTATTATACATGTGTTTACTACTTTGTTCAAATTAATTTTGTGCAAAAAAAGATAGGTTATGAACATGACGCGCGTCTATTAGCTATAATATACCTACTATTGTAAGAACATCTATATCTAATCCTGTTATTATTATCGTTAATATATTATTGATGTTATAAAGACTGGTATTTTATAAATCACAAGTTGGTCATGTACTCCAGAAACTTGAGAAATACCAGAAATATAATTGGAATCGAACCCGACACCTCTGCATCTAAATCCACGGATGTAGTTAAAGATAGATAGATAATAGATAAATTCTTTATTGCACAATAAACAAAAACACATTTAAATGTACATAGGCGAACTTAATGTCTAGTGACATTTTCTACCAGCTAACCTTTGGGATAGTGAGCAATGATTGTGGGTGCATTTAATCATTAATTTAAAATCGAGATTAATAATAATAATAAAAAATAAAGCAACTACTTATACTATTTACTTTTAAAATAATAAAAGTATGTAACTCACATGAAAAACAATAGGACACGTTATGAAAACCGAATGGATATCAAAGAAACACATCAAAATATTTGGAGTTCATGAACCTCAACAGATCATACATCGCTTTTATCTAAGACCCGTGCCCAAAGTTGGTGTAAGAAAAATAAATAATTACATAACTTTTTGAGAAGGCGTGGCCTGTCGCTCACCAGGACCAGATGCTACGAGCGGCGACCGTTTTATGATTATTAATAGTAAACAAACCCTAACAGTAGATTTAGAGGCTGATCTTTATCTTTTTATTGACTGTCTCCTCATATTTTGTGCAGTCAATAACAATAGTTTTTTTTAAAGGGCCCAATAGACCTGCGTGAATTATAACGTATAAGAAGTTAAGCATGTGCTTGGAATAGTTAATAATATTGTTGAAATCTATTTATATCTTAACAAAATGTATAATAACAGGAAGAACCTTTTTATTTATTAAATCAAATATTTATTTAAATTCCTTTATGGCACTAAAAATGTACATTAAAAACTAAGCATTTTTTGACAACCACAAACGTGAAAGTGAGTATGGAAAGTTATGTATAGGTGCAATTTTATTTAATATTATACACTTACATAATAATATTACATTAAAGATTTACATATATACACATATACCTATTGATATTTAAAATAAAATAATAACACACAAATAGAAATGTTACATAAGAAATAATAAAAAATAAAAATTTAAAATAGATTAATTTACTACTGTTCTGCTTCTGAAGGAAGTATGAGGTAAGTAAATGTTTGAAGATATGAACGGAAGGAGCCTGTCTGATAGTCAGTGGTAGTCTGTTCCACTGGCGAGCGGCAGTAACGGTGAACGAATCAGAATATCTGCTAGATCTGAGGTTCGGCTCAATTTTAATTTAAGTGCTGTCTATAAAATAAAAATCATTTTGGCTAATGTATAACAAAATTCCTATCTCGTCAAATATGTATTAATTTAATGCTGTGATTTTGTAAAACCAATAAATAAATAAAAATAAATAGATGTGTAAGGAGAGATTTTACGCTGGTTGTAATCATTACAAAATAAAATAAATAATCTTTCTCATCATCACCTGTGTCTCTCCACTGGTGGATGTAGGCATTTCCCGAAACTTGCTACTGCTTGGAGTTCTTTGCAACTCATCCAACCTCCGTCAGCGACCTTCTTCTGATAAATCGTCTATCTGGCGTGGGTCCTACGCAACTTTGTCTCGTACGTGGTCTCGAATCTAAAACCCGTTTGCCCCATCGGTCGTCGGTTATGCGGCAGTTACGTCAGTTAATTTGGTTCCCTGACGAATATCAACGTTTCGAATCAGATAAACACTAAGCATAGCTCTCTCCATAGCTCATGAGCGACCTTCTAACAAACGATGTTCTACTTATATTGTATTAATACCTTAACTATCTCAAGAGTTTAAAAGCTTCTAGATTAAATTAAAAAGTTTAAAATGTTTTGTAGCTGTTCTTATTATACATATTTTCAGGGTATAAAATACTCATAAGTTGAATTCGTCAATCTTTCTTCGATCATCCTTTCAACATACTCGAACCATCCCTATCGTAGCATCCCCGCCTTATTTTTGTCCCTATATTCTTTTATACCTACCCTTTTCCGTATTTCGTCGTTACGTATGCGGCGCGGTGGTGGCTCGGTTGTAAGAACGAGTTCCCAAAATCCTACAAAGGTCGGTTCAATCATGACATGTATCAATGTGAAATACATTTTTCTTACATACATTTGTTCACCGTTCCCGTGCCTCGGAGATCACGTTAAGCCGTCGGCCCCGATTCCACTAATACCAACTTGTGAAATCGTTAGTAAATTGTCATAAAAAAATGACATCATCCGCCAATCCGTCTGGCCAGCATCGCAATGTAGGCCTAATTCTCCAGATATATGTTCTGGAAGACCCATCTCCAGCAGTACAGGTCTAGGACGTTGTGTACTAGGGGCTGTTATGTATTCGGTTTGCCAATCTATCCGACGTAATGTAGTCTATCCGACGCAACGACCTCATTTCTACATACCCACGTATCGCTTTCATCATCATCGATACGTGAAACTGAACTGTGAATTGAAATATAGAAATGACACGCTCGTTTTTCAACAATAATAATCTACCAATAGCCAGCAATTTCAATAATAATTACAATCCAAACATTATACTACCTACTACTTAGTGTACTATTTCATAGCACACAATAAACAGTTAAAACAATCAACAATTCCATGTGACACGACCACCCATAACAATCCGAACTATTCAACCGCAAATGTACATACATCAAACCCAGCTAATGTATTTGCAAAAATAAACTTCAACTAATAATATCACACAACCACAATCGATTCAGAATGCTGCTACATTCGTGGCTGATTGTCGGATCGATTTAATTTTAAAACATCCTGTGGAAGGGGCACGTGCGCAATAAACTTCCTGCGTGCGCCTGCGCCGGTAAAACGGACACGTACGAGAAACAATATCCCTAGCCTTTCCCCCAATTCTAAACCCTATTCCATTGACTGTTGAGTTTAGTAAGTCGTGAATAATTCTAACAATTACAAATATGTGTTGCTATGGCAATTGAAAACGGTTTTTTTAAACTATTATATTGTAGTGAGCGTATTATTACGTTTTTACACGTTTCCTAAATAGCTCCATTACATATATATAAGTATATGATATTGTATTATATTATTATTTATATATGTATGTATTATTATTTATATGTACCTATTTATTCTATTTATATACGAGTATAATGATAGTATGTAGTCTATTTAGTGTATACCTACTGATTAATATATAGTTTTGTATATAGTATATTAGATTTAGTATTTAAGTTTGACTCATTTTGTTTTTTTTTTTTCACAAATCTTAATGCTCCTATTATATTTTGCACCTGCCTCACATAACAAATGCTCTAAATTGTCCCTAAGGTTGACTAGTAAGAATGCCTAGCGGCATTAACTCCGCCTGTGTACCTAGTGCATAAAGTTTTGAAATAAATAAATATCGCGCAATAAAATAGAAAAGGGAGGCCTCCTTTTCTTAAACCAGCCTATTGTCGGTCGTAATCCCGAGACACCATTCTTCTCATCTCTTACCCACACACGATGGACCCGGCACCCGCACGGTGAATCCATGGAATGCTTAGAAATTTGTCTTCTCTTACTATTTACAGTCTGATTTAAAAGAACATATTACGAGTATCAATGTCATTATTTTGAAATGTTATAAAAATAATAATAATAATCTGTCGGGGAATTTCGTAATTGATTTTATTCTAACTTCCCGATGAGCTGAAATTTTGACTGAGCTGATTCCTGACTTGAAATTTGGATGGCGTTACGCTTCTTCTTGTTCCTTGATGCCCAGCCACGCCCAGAGTACCAAGGTAATCCATCATATTATGATAGGCTTCTGTCCACCCTGGAATGGATACAGTTGTGATGATAATGATATATATATTTATTTATGTATTTATCTTAATTATGTATTATTATTTTTCTGTTAGGTATTATAGTATTATAAATGTATATATTGTATTTATTTACATATTTTAGTTCTGGTTTTTACTATATTATTTCCATTTTCACACTCTGCACCCATAATATTAATCTCTCACTCTCCCAAAGGTTAGCTGGTAGAGAATACCTTCATGGTATTATGCTCGCCTGTGTACAACACTTTATATTGTATATTTTGTGTGCAATAAAGAATTTTATTATTATTATTATTATATATCGAAAAGTAAAATACGTATTGGGACCTAATTTAGCAAAATAATTCTCTATGCAATTGCTGTTCCGCACTGCCGAAATATATTGGCTTCAATATCCGAAGTGTTTGCTGCCAAAACAGCCGCTTAACCACGATCAATGACGTCGGCTGATAGATAATGGGTGTTATTAAACGTCAGTTTATTTTGAGCCAAATTTCATCAGTGTCTATCAAACTTTACGTCGAAGATTCTACGAAATTCCTAAATTATTAGCCAATTTTAGATATTTGGACATCATCCTTGTTTGCGAGTCAACGTTGTTTTATCTGTAGTTTTTTTTTTGTTAATAGTACAATAGCTGTTTTACCCGGCTTTGCCCGTGTTAACGGCGATACGAAATTAATTTCGTTGCGCATTATTTTAATTTGCTATATTAAAGGCATCGCAGATTTTTCTGTAGACCTATATATTCCACCATACATTATTTTGTTTTATCTCAAAGCGTTTAGGCAGGGTTTTCGTTGAAAGCTCTCAGACGGCTTATTTTTTGGTTGCCTCATTACAGCCCCTAGAACACAGCGTCCTAGACCTCCACTGCTGGAGATAGGTCTTCCAGAACATGGAGAATTTGGTCTACACTCCGTCTGGCCAGCGTGGCGAGGATATGATGTATTATTTTTTTTAATGACATATTATTAACGATTTCACAAGTTGGTATTAGTGGAACCGGGAACGACGGCTTAACGTGCTCTCCTAGGCACGGGAACGGTGGTCTTGTAAATCTATGACAAATGTACGTAAGAAAAGTGTATTTCTCATTGGTACATGTCGTATGGGTTTGAACCGACCTTTGTAAGATTTAAGGAACGCGTTTTTACAACCGGGCCACCACCGCGCGCCTATGTTGATGGGTTGGCTATCGATACATGATTCTATTCCTCGAGCGTCGTGACGTTCCGCAGCGTCTGTCCGTTTGACAATGGGGTGTATCAGGTAAAGCTTTTTGTAGATGTCGCTAGCGGCACTGGTACCTTGTTTACACCTATGACGGATCATTTTTTAAATGTTTTTGTAGTTTTTTTATTTTTATAGCAGAAAAATGAATTTTAACTTAACGTTACCTAATTTAAACGACGAATTAGGAAAGCAAACACCGTATTTAAAATGAAAACAGGGTTAATTAATAGAACGGCAATTTAGAGACCGCAATATTTTTGATTTCGCTTGGAAATTTCGATTTGTACACTTAAAATAAATAAATAAATATTTCCAGACAGGTCACACAGCGCCATTTAATTTGCGTGGTAAGCTACGAGGCTTGTGTTACGGAAACTAGATGGTTGATAAACTACATATTATATATTTTTTTTTTTGTAAATATATACATATTATACATATAAACACCCAGACAGAATTATACAATGTACAACTTGCCCCCGGTGGGAATCGAACCCACGACCTCCCGAGTTCACGGCAACGTTTGTTACCACTAGACCACGGAGGCGGTCAAAAAAAAAAGCTGCTCACTTCGGCAATATATTCAGAAAATAATAAATTTCCTAATAAAAATACAAGTTTTCTATGCAACTGACAGTTCTATTAGGTACCATCTATAATGCGCCATCCATCGTGATAAAAAGTTAGTGATACACCCCATTGGAAATAATAATTGAGTGGAGGATCCGTTGGGGAAAACGTGTAACAAAATTGTTAGGAAAGTACAGAAATGTACGCTATTATAACTGGGGTCAGTATTTAAAAATAATACAACTTGTTGCTCACACATTCATCTTTTAACACGAACTTAAAATACAATATTTCAAGTCTTCACTTCCAATGGCAAGGCGCAGTTATCGGTGCATTAAGCCAAAGGGAACCAAGTACACAATATTTGTACTTAAAATCTAAAAATAGTCTGCCAGACCCGGCGCAGGTATTAAAGGGTTGAGTGAAGCTCTTGAAGACATTGTCGTTATTTATAGGTGACTAGCTCTTTGTATCTTAGCTTTGTCCATAATTATAGACATAATATGAACATGAAAAAATCTTGGAAATCAAACAAGCTGAGCTGTGGTGGCTCAGTTGTAAGAACGCCTTCCTTAACATCGTAAAGAGGTAGGTTCGAATCCCAGCATGTACCAATGAAAAATATACTTTTCTTACGTATATACATTTGACATAGACAGAATAATATTCAAAAGATTGGTAAACTCACATTACTTAAACAGCTCCCTACAACGTGTATAAGTAGATATTGTATGTAGTATAGTTATGTATATATGTATGTATGTAAGTACTATTAGTATGTAGTATATATATTAATAATAAATATAGTTATTATTTAATAATGATCAGTCTTAAATACGTCTTCGCACCTACTTCTCGATCTAAGTTATATTTCAAAAAAAAGGTTGGCTATCAGAGAATGTCTAGCGGCATTAAGCCCGCCCCTTGTACATAGTGCGATAAAGTTTTAAATAAATAAATATTTAACACCACCGTAGAGAGCACGTTAATCTGTCGGTCCCAGTTCCACTAATACCAACTTGTGGAATCGTTAATAAATTGTCAATAAAAATAGACATCAGATCCTCGCCAACCCGCCAAACCATTTGTTTGTCCGGTTGACATCAAATACAATTTATTTTATTGTTTTTTTTTAATTAAAATTTTTATAACATATTTATTCGAAGCAGATACAAAAATATTAAAATAAAATAGATTAAAAAGCTAATTATAAATAAAACTAAACTAAAAATACCTATCAAATTAATACTATTCTACAAAATAAACTAAGGGCTTACCACCAGGGAGGGTACCTAAAACGCTCGCCGCATTTCCTCGTTGAATTATAATCGAAATGTTCTGTTTTAGTTAGTTATGGCATTTGGGATCGCCACACTCTTGAAAAATTCGTTTACCCAGCTCTTTTTTGAATTTGTGGGTATGAAGAGAATATACCCCCATTGTTTCAACCCCAAATGCCACAAAGTTATAATTTTGTTTAATGCTATTATATTTGATGTGCTTTTTTGATGTTGAGGAAATGTGGCAAGCCGCACATTTTATTGTTGAACAACAGCACAAACAAATACCTACCAAAATTCTGGGGAGTTTGAACCGACCTTTGTAGGATTTTTAAGGAAAGCGTTCTGACAACCGCTATCACTGTTCTACTACAATTACAAAGCCCTAAATAACGTGTTAAAAGAAGTTATAAACTTCAAAACCAAAAACGTCTAAATCCAAATCCACGTGCAATGTCAAACAAATGATTCAAAGAAACATTTAGGTTCTTTTCCAACCGGATCACAGACCTTTTTTATTCGCCGATTAAAAGGTAGGAAGAAATATCGGCCATCGCGGTCTATTTTTGTAATTTGTATACATATAAACGGCTACTGGATTATGTCTGTCTGTCCGCATTTCTGCAAACTATACTTACAGCCAATCGGATTGGTGGCCTACCCTGCACCTATTTGTAAACGAAACTCGATCGCGTTACGTTCATTTAATTTGGGAATACAAAAAAAAAGTATTAAAACCATAAACAAGAATTAGTTTAGACATCGAATAATCGCCATATGGAACAATATCAATACATAATGTCGGTAGATAATTTTTTTTTGTGATTTTATCTATTTATTATTTATCATTCATTACAGCCCCTAGAACACAGCGTCCTAGACCCCCACTGCTGGTGATGAGCCTTCCAGAACATATATCTGGAGAATTTGGCCACACTTGTCACGCTGGCCAGACGGGTTGGCAAGGATAGAGATTTTATCTATACTGCGTGGAATTTATAGAGGAGCAAATAGTACTGCATGGTGTATAAGGCCGCGTCTAAAAATCGCGATATCCATCGTGATAGATACCTAAAGGCTGGGGAGTGTTATTAGAGATCTTGTTCACAGCCGAGAGACGACATAATAATAATAATAATAATAAAATTCTTTATTGCACACAAAATATAAAATATAAAAACATGTACATAGGCGAGCATAATACCATAAAGGTATTCTCTACCAGCTAACCTTTGGGAGAGTGAGAAAAGAATATTATGGGTGCAGAGTAAGAAAAATTAAGCAAAAAGATCAAAATATTATAATAAGTAAAATCAATAAATATATATATGGGTACGTAGGTAAGTATATGGTTTAAACATTTAAGATGATAATAAATATATACTGTGTATAAATAATAAATAAAATACGTGCATATTTAAAATAAATAAATAATAATACCTATACGAGTATGTTAAAGAAAGGAGATTAAGAAATAGCGAGAGAAAAAGAATTACGTAAGTCAACGTTCGCGCGATCGTCGATTTGTTGATCTAGATTAGGCTCAGTATGAGTGGCGATATTTTTAGGATAACTTCTCTGCACCGTAACTTAAGATTTAATTACTGAATAATTAAAATCAAAATACTTAGTTCTTTATTTTTATTCCAGATTATAATATAATAAAAAAAATCTCGTTTATAAATGCCACGCAGTATTTTATTGTGAGAGAAATTTAATAAAATCTAGAGGTGGTAGGCAGACTGATGGTGGTAATTTGCACAGCCTGCCGGGGCGGGGAAGTATCCACCGTTCGTGCCGATAAACCTAGAAAAGTGTATCCACACGTTTCGGGATCAGGCTCGAATTGCCGTCATGCCCAGTCAAGCCGGCATAGTGTTAGGGACTGATGTCAGTCATGAGTGTCTAATTCTAGTTGCTAACATTCATGGACCTCGCGCGTCACTTAACATCAGGAGGGCGCTAGGTTGCTAATATAAACTTTCTAGCTTGTTAAGAAATAAATGCGTTTTCGTTGCTGTTTTATCCAGAATAGACATCCAATGAGCCATAATTTTGTTAATGTTATTGTTAACCCAAATTATACTCTTGCCGATACACACACAGACTATGGCGATGATGTTTTCCATGAAAATGTTTCATCGAGTTACCTTTCCGCGTTGCCGACTTCAGGTCAAATAAAAAAAATATTTTGTATTAATTTATTTATGATGTAATTTATGTTTATATAAATAAATAAATATTTCCAGACAGGTCACACAGCGCCATCTAGTTTCCGTGGTAAGCTACGAGGCTTGTGTTACGGAAACTAGATGGTTGATAAACTACATATTATACTTTTTTTTTGTAAATATATACGTATAAACACCCAGACCGAGACAAATTATACAATGTACAACTTGCCCCCGGTGGGAATCGAACCCACGACCTCCCGAGTTCACGGCAACGTTTGTTACCACTAGACCACTTAATTAATGATTGCACCTACCATCTATACTGTCTAAATGTCCTAAAGGTTTCGATGTCAGAGAATGCCTAGCGGCATTAAGTCCGCCTCTGTGCATAGTGCAATAAAGTTTTTAAATAAAATAAATAAAAAGTATATAGTATGGTAGGGACTGATCAGTTGCTTTCATTGTTAGACGTTGTTTTCCTTTAAAGTAAAGTAAAGTATCATTACGACCGTTTCCCTTTCGGGGTGGTCAGAAACTACGCTTATTAATAAGCGGATTTACATTTAGCCAACTTTACTATATGCCAATCATGACAAATGGCAAGCTCGTCGATGTCTCCAGCGTACCAAACTCGAGAAATATCACAAATAAACTAAATATGAATTAAATATATATAGTATTATTATTATTTCTATGATTGCACCTATAATTGTTCAAATTTATCCCTAAGGTTTGGCTGTCAGAGAATGTCTACGGGCATTAAGTCCGCCTTTGTACTTTGTGCAATAAAGTTTTTTAAATAAATAAATAAATGTATTTTTTACATTAATAAATATTTTTGTGTCTCGACCAGGAATCGATCCCGGTACCTCCGAGTCTAAATCCACGGATATAACCGCTAGACCACGAAGGTAGGCTTTCCTTTATTTTCTTTTAAAGTACTATCGTACAGCAAATTGCTAATGCGCTGGAACTTTGTCTAAGTAACTTAATGTGTAAAAGTAGTTTTTTTTATATACTAGCATGACACCTTGACCCCACCTGATGGTAAGTGGCGTGCGCGGTCCATGAATGTTAGCAACTGGAATCAGACACTTATGACTGACAACAGTCCCCAACGCTATGCCGCCTTGACTGGGCATGACGGCAATTCGAACCCGAAACACTTTACTGGGTTTATCAAATGTGCAAACCACCATCACTAGTATACTATACTATCTACACTTAGACGTTCCGCACACGGAGCAACTTTAAATGAAATGAAATAAAATAATATTTATTTGTATGGAATATGGTAAATAGGTACATAGTTTTTGAATAGCTTACATACTCCGCCATTTCTGGCACACAAATTTATACTAACTAACTTAATTACTAATTTATACACTGAAAATAATTTATGTAATAAATAAAATGTCATGAATTTAAGAAATCTCGCATAAGATAATACTCGTATGCAAGATTTTGGTCAGTTGATTAATACAATTTATTACAATTATTTATTACAATTTCTAAATTTGTATGAATAAAACTCGCTTAACGAATAAAAGCAACACTCTGTTAATAGCTTCTTGATTCTAGATTTAAACTGATTATTGGGTAATTGTTTGAGAACCTCTGGTAACTTGTTATAAATACGAATGCACATAACGTAAGAGTTATTATCGAAAACTCTGCTTTTTGGTGTCTTAGTATAGGCAATAGTGTTTGGATGTCGACTACTTTTAAAGACATCTTTTTGGTAAGTAAATAGGTCACTGTGCGTCCTAATAAATGTGACTACTTCGTATATATACATGCCTGTTATAGTCATAAGATTTAGGCTTTTAACTAGCGGCCTGCAAGAGTCAGTGAGGGCTGCACCGCATATAGCTCTTACACACTTCTTTTGGGCAATCAGTAGTATTTAGTTGCCGCAACTGTCCAACTTTTAAAAAGTTTCATTGACAATTGCCAGTTGCAGCAACAAAAAGGTCCACTTGCCGCTTGACCCGATGTTATAAAATTAGCATTGACTCTTTTTAAAATATCAAAGATCGATGAAACATTAACACAATATTTAAGAATTTCTTTCAGTTGTGAAAACCAGCAACTTGTCACAACTGGTACAAAGTTTATTGCCTATTGAGTTTAGTTTCAAAATTTAAAATAATCTTCGGAGGTAATGAGTGTTCATCCTAAGAAAGAGATAGACTTAAATTAATGGTACCTATAGGCAGACGTGTTGTTCGAGCGGGGGGAGAGTGGTTCGCGCCCGCGCATTTTTTTTATGTACCTACTATAAATATTTATTATTTAATATTAATTTAGCTTCGAGAGTAATTGTCTCCGCCAACAAACTGTGGTTACAGTTTTGCGGGCTATTTAATAAGTTTTATGTATTGGAAAGTAAATAAATGATTGAAATAATATTTTTTTTTTTAAGTCAGTTGCTAGTTTGAGCGATTTGTAGTTGATATTGTCGCCAATTGCAGCAATCGAAAACTGTCGATCACAAAAACTTGCTAAGAATTGTTAGTTGCGAGTTGCCTGTTGCCAAAACTCGGAGACCAAAGTGCTACGAGTGCGGAACACCTTAGACCGTATTAAACTATTTCAAGTTCCGATATTTAGGTCAAGTATGCCTTGTCAATTTTTAGGAAATGTTATATACCTATATTAATTTACAATAAAGTTTTTAAATGAAATAAATCGATTCAACTTTTATTTTCTTCATCATCGAAGGCCTACGTTTGACTGCATATAATATAAATGAAAAAACGTGTACGAAATGCCGTCATGCCCAGTCAAGCCGGGCGGGGCGTAGTGTTAAGGACTGGTGTTAGTCATGAGTCATCAGGTGGGCGCAAAATCACATGTCGTGCTAGTATAATATATATATATATATATATAATTTACTAGGTACTCGTATTGTCAATGATTGTAACGTATTTTGGACAATGTATGTCCCCTAAATTTTCTAGTCACGTAGTTGCGGTGGCGGTTATGGCATGTACCTACTCTTATCCACGCCCAATTGAATAACGATTTGTCACATTGCCTACTGTATTTAGGGAGCTACTGGTATTATATCTCATTATTGCTGTTCATGTGGGTAGTACAAAGGAGAATGTGGTATTGTGGTTTTAAAAAAACTACAGTGTGTGTGATAATGTTTACAGTCACGAACTAGTATTTATTTTATTTATTTATTAATACAACATTACATGGCTTAACAGTAAAGCCCAATTTACCATGCAGTCATTCTTATAATTAATACATACATTTTAATTAAAAATGGATTGTCAATATACCTATAATCTTTTAAATTTAATATACAAATATTAATATTAATGAAGCTTTAGTTATATTAATTCATATAAAAAGATAGAAAAGACAAATAAACCGAATAATAATAATAAAATAAATCAAAATTCAACACTAATAAAATCAATGAAATAATAATAAAGTTAATACAAGACAATAAAATTAGAATAAAAAGTGAGTAAGTAGGTATATAAATAAATAAATCAATTCTACATCGTGATAAATTTATACAAAAATAACAATAATAAATAAATCCAAATATTTTAACTTATAAATAATTAATTAATTATTCACAAAATTTAAAGAATGCCTTGCTCAGAATATGCAGATGATCAGCAAAAATATTTAGATGTGGTGTCGTCTCGAGAAGCTTCCTTAGGCTGCGGAGTGCGCGAGGCAGAGGCGAGGAATCGTGCGCCACTGTGCGAAATAATGGCAATGCCAGCAACTGGTGGTGACGCGCTCGCATATAGTTGTTAGGCACAAATAGGCGGCAATATTATATTTAGAATAGTAAAGTAAAGAATCATCACGACCGTTTCCCTTTCCGAGTGGTCAGAAGTCACGCTTATAAATAAGCGAATTCACATTTAGCCAACTTTACTATAGGCAAATCATGACAAGTGGCAAGCTCTTCGATGTCTCCAGCGTACCAAACTCGAGAAATATCACAAATAAATTAAATACTAATTAAATGTATATTTATTTACATTAATATATATTTTTATATCCCGACCAGGAATCGAACCCGGTACCTAGACCACGGAGGCAGTTATTTAGATTATTTAGCACACTAATGATCGACACCAAACGGACGCAGTTTTCTTCAAAGCATCCGAAATCAGCCAAAATTCTATTCCATAATTTTGTAATCAGGAGTTTTGTAATAGGTGTATGAAATATATTCAAATATTAAAAACATCATACATTGATGAACACCCCACGGTAAAAATGTCCGTTTACACATTTAGGGGTATTAATATAATTTAATAATAGTAATGTGTAAGTATTTATGGATTTCAAATGAATAGAACGTTTATTAAGTATATCTTTTATTGCCTTTACAATGTAAATTGAATTCGAAATGGCGGTTACCATATTATTATAGATTCATTTTTAATACAAAATTTCATATAAAAAAATATATCGTTTTATACAGGCAAATATATAAATATACCTATTTCATAAATTAGTACATTAACAGCAACCTGAATCAAATTAATAAATACCTATTAATAAATATGATCTATATAGAGGTATGTTCGATGTAGACTTTTTATGCTAGAAAGTGGCGGACATTGCCGGCCGTCAAGAAAGTGTATGCTTTTAATAATTAATCAAAATCATAATTTATAAATAGTCAAGAGCAAAGTATTTTTCTTTTTTAAATATTACGATAGCCTTAAGAACGTCTTGTTGGCGAAGGTTAGGAAATCCGTGCCTCGTAGAAAATTATTTTTAAAATACAAATGAGCTTCGCGCCTTTTTGCACGGACATGTCAAGTGCAAGTTTTTGTTTTGTAAATTACTACACTGTGTACTTGGACGATAATGCGGCGAGCAAGTCCAAGGAAAGCATCAAATATTGCAACACCTGGAATTTGATAATAACATCATTTAACCATAAAAGAAAATAATATATTACAATAGTATGGGCTAGATCCCTTTGCCTTCCGTATTACCTTATTCATCATCCATCGGAAAAAGAGAAGCAAAAAGAGTCCTTCGCGTCATTTTGCGCGGACAGTCAAGTGCAAATTGTTAGTCAAAAGTGGTGTTGTTTTGTTTGATAATATGCTGCAATGTGAATAATTATGTAAAATGATAAATTGGAATTTAAAAATGGGGCCACAAGTTAAAGTTTATTTTTTGCGGTTTTCCGCACTGTGAACACCCATATTATACCCGACGTGTTTGGGCTATAATGCCGATAGTGACTCCAAGAAAAGCAACAAATTCTGCAACATTTGAAATTTGATGATAACCTCATTACCTCATAAAAAAGAAAGATATATTACATCAGACTTGGGTATGGGCTAGACACTTTGCCTTGCCTATCACCTCATTCATCATCCATCAGGAGAAGAGAATACAACAAAAAGCAAAAAAAATACATAGAGTTGTGTATACCTACTACTAGATAATTTTAATTAAACTCCACACTCTAGGTTATAGGAATGGGGTTACACACTGGTTGGACACATCTTCAGTGTGCGACAGATGCAATTTATATGTACGCGTTAACGTTAACGTTTTATGATGCAACCCACTCTAAATGAAGTCCATAACTTGTGCGACTACAGAAACAAAAACATACGATTATAAAAAAGTTAATAAAAAAACTACTTTATATCCTCCAGTAGGTAACTCAATGGTATAAAGTTTTTTAATAGTCAATTGGTTTTGGCTCAAAGTTGGCGGTAAAAATAGAACATATCGGTGCGTATGAGTAAAAAAAACAACATAAATTATTAAAACAAGATCATTATTTACATCAACTGTGTTTAAGATATATTGAACTTTTATAAAATGGGATTTTTATAGTCGAGGTATTTCATCTATTTGAAGAGTTTGCTTGAACGAATGGGTTGAAATACCTTCTATAGTCAAACTGTTCATGAATTATAATGTAATGACGTTAGTCCCTACTACTATTCTTGAAGTAAGAATTTGTTTGTATTTTTTATAAGTTAGTGACTTATAAAAAATATATAGTGTTAAGGAATTAAGACGGAGTGGTAGATTTATTATTACATATATTGATACTATTATTAACAAAGTCTATTGTAAGCTTTTTGTTTAATTAAAGGTTGAACCAATAATCCCGAATAAAATAAAGAATCACTGCTGTCGGCCTATATATGTCGTTATAGTAAATTGTGAAAATTATCGTCCTATTCCTTTGATATCGGTATTTTCAAAAATATTTGAGAAAGTGATATACAATAAATTGTATAACTATATAGAAAAATATAACATATTAAGTGATAAACAGTTTTAGACGAGTTAAATCAACAAACTTTGCTATACTGGAGCTTCTTCAGACTGTTGCTGGATCTATTAACAACCAGATCCGAGTCGTAGGTATATTCATGGATATGTCAAGGGCGTTTGATTTTGTTTGTCATAACATCCTTCTACATAAATTATATAACTATAGCATTAGAAGACCAACATATAATTTAATTAAATCATATTTATTAAACAGAAAGTAATACACTGAAATAGCTTACATGGACAGTACCAAAACAGAAACTAATATACATTGTAATGAAAGAATTATAGAATATGGTGTCCCACAGGGAAGTATTTTAGGACCGTTATTATTTCTACTTTATTTTAATTTAATATATGGTATCTCGATGATGGCACGATCGGAGGAAATGCGGACACAGTTCTCAGTGACCTTCAAAAACTTATATACGATTTTGGCACCATAGGTTTAGAATTAAATTTTTCAAAATGTGAACTTTATTTATCAAATTTATTAACTCATGGCAAACAAATTGAAATTATTTCCAAATTTAATAGTCTAGCGCCCAATATTAAAATTTTAAATAATGAAACCCTTCGGCTCCTAGGATCACCAATCCTAGATGAATCCATCCAAATTTATGTTCAGGAACAATTAACTAAATTTAATTCAACTTCAGAACGCTTATTCCAAATTCAACCCCACATGGCACTTTTTATCATACGATTTTGTTTGTTCGCCCCCAAATTTACATATGTACTCCGTTGTTCTCAACTTTGGAAATTTTCAGAAGAACTTTTTTTATTAGACAAACAATTGCAAAATTCACTAACCGAAATTCTAAATTGCCCCATGAATGACCGTACTTGGGCCCAGGCCTCACTACCAATTCGGTTCGGAGGCCTAGGCACCCGCAAAATTTCTAGTGTAGCACTGCCAGCTTTTCTGTCGTCTGTACATAGTACTGTCGAGCTCTACGGGAGAATCACTAACCCATCTTTGGGTTCCGTTGAGCCGTCGTACTTGTCAAATGCCAGAGATGCCTGGTCGCATGTCCAAATGTTTCGGTTCCAAATGCACCAAAAATCCAACGACTATGGGACGAGCCGCTCTGCAAACTTTTACAGAAAGATATTTTATCTGCCAGTAATATGAAAGAGCGGGCTCGCCTCATGGCCGTTTCCACTAGAGAGTCAGGTCTTTGGTTACAGGCTTTTCCCTCAGCATCGGTTGGCACACTCCTTGATCGAAATACACTGACCATGGCGGTGTGCCTTCGTCTCGGAGCCCGGACTGTCCACCCGCACCAGTGTCGATGCGGAGAACCAGTCGATCATCTCGGACACCACGGGCTTTCTTGTGCTAGAAGTGCTGGCCGCATTCCTCGTCACGCGGCTCTCAACGACATCATCCGAAGGGCTCTTGTCACTGCTGGAGTACCCGCAATATTAGAACCATCTGGAATTGTGCGGAGCGATGGCAAGAGACCCGACGGAATGACTGTTGGGCCGTGGAAACTTGGCAGATCTCTGGTGTGGGATGCGACGTGTGTACATTAGCTCCATCTCACATACAGGCGACCTCGTCAGGCGCGGGAAGTTCGGCTTTTTCTGCGGAGAACCTCAAATTGCGCAAATACGCTAACCTTGGTATCGGGTACGAATTTGCGCCGTTTGGGGTCGAGACGATGGGCCCATGGGGACCGTCAGCGAGGCGCTTGGCCAAGGAGTTGTCAAAGCGGCTGACAGAAAGGTCTGGAGACAGGAAGGCTGGCAATTATTTCTGCCAACGTATTAGCCTCGCTATACAGAGGGGAAATGTTGCCAGTCTCCTTGGGACTATCTCGGATGGGACGTCTCTAGAGGACATTTTTTATTTATAGTTTAGTTTATTTTTAATTTTATTATTTAGGTAGCTTTTAATTTATATTACATGTACTATAATTAACTTCGAATAAATTATACTTTATTTTAATGACCTACCAGAAAATATTGAACACAAAATGGTATTATTTGCAGATGACTCCACAATATTACTTCAAGACACAAAAACTTATGAATATGAGACTATAATAAACAATACAATAAAACTGGTTATAAATTCTTCTCAATCTCAGGCACAAAGACAAAACATAACTATAAGTTATAACGATCAAATTATAGAAGAGGTTAAAGAAATAAAATTTTTAGGAGTAATTTTTGACCATCAAATGAAATGGCAATCTCATATAAATCATTTGTGTCACTAACTAAATAGATTTGTGTGCATACAGTTAGGAGATATATCAAAATCAATATAATGCGCAACGAAATTAATTTCGTGTCGTCGTTTACACGAGCAAAGCCGGGTAAAACAGTTAGTATTAACTAAAAAGAAAAATACGTCATTGCAAATCTGCACAAAAAATTGAGGCCAAAATCTCCGCGCATTGAAATAAACATGAGCAATTCAATTCACATTACTCGTCTGCTTTATTTATGTTACCAATGCGATGAAATGTTCACGCCAACCATATTCAATCTTATCTTAATATTCAATTGTTACTTTGGATTCTCACTTCACTAGGAAATAAATATGTTTCGAAGGTAGTTTGCATATCAAGTAATAACTTTAAATTACTGGCCTACATATTATTACAATTAAACATTAATATATCTGATGTCTAAGACACAACGGCTCTGGTGAAATCTCTTATGTTCTCCAATCGATGTTATTTATTATTCTGTATTTATATTTGCGAGTATACATTAAATTCGAGTTATCGAAGCATCGAATGTTTCAGCGAGATAAGTACAGTCCAAGGCCGAACTAAATGCATTCTGGATAGAGCGGGTATTTACGCAATTAATGTGTTTATTCTGTCATGTTCTCTTGTTATTCGTAAACTGATGTATTTTAATAAATGCCAATTTTACCATTCGCAAAAGCTTAAGAGGGATTATCGCGTATGCATCCCTCTCGCTGGCACAATCACTATTTTAAAAGATTATTCAAGTCTGAGTCTTTTGATAAATATAGTCTATGAGCTTTCATATATCTAATTTTAGACAAAGAAAAAAAGCAAAATAAAATATAACGATTTTACTCTATTTTATAGATATATATATATTATAAATATTATATCTCCAAAAAAATAATTTTAAAATAGGTAAGAAGTTATTCCCGCGATTTTCCATGGTTCCAAGTTTTTTGTTTTGTAAATTACTTGACTGTGGAATTTGTTAGTCAATAGTGGTGTTATTTTGTTTATTAAATGAAGAAGACAAATTTCTAAGCATTTATTTATAATACATTTAAGTTTAGTGTAAATTATTATTTATTAATAATATTATATACGTATGTTTAATTGTGTGTACTTAAACTACTAACAGTGCCTTTTAATACGAGTGTATTTATAAAGTTGCTATATTTAAGAGATCTAACTTGCACTATTATCGTAAATTTAATAGTTTACGAATGAACAATAAAATATTTTCCATGTAATACAAGACTGCATTATTTTACGGGATCGTTTATGGAATGGCAAAGATCTATAATAAGTTGCCAGACCAAATAATAATTGTTGACCATATGAATGACTTTAAATCTAAATTAAGAAACTGTCTCATTGACAAGTAAATAATACTTTGTAAAACTTGTGACATGTCTATTCCTTTATATAATATATATTATTAAGTATTCAAATTATTATAAAACTTAAGATTATATAATATTTGTACGCTTTAAAAGCAGAGCACAGTGGTGCACATTTGTTTATTAGTTAAACAATAAAACCTGTGTTATAATAACAAATAAAGAATTTAAAATTTAAAATTTGAATGTTTGTATTTTAGTAAAAATACAGTTCTGCAACGTAGTTAATTAAATAAATAACAAATAAAACTTTAAATTGCAAATAAAGATAATTAAAATATTAAAGTTTATTTAATTTATTCCGAATTCAACCTTGACGAGGTGTGAATTCTAGCACCATAGACAATAAGATGTTATCTGTCATGTAATTGTCATTCGAATAGTGAACTCGGTGGGACGCGGTCGTGTCCTTAGAACGGAACGGTGTGAGAGGAATCCAGAACAGGGGTTCACACGTAGATGTAAGATAGAGCGAGCAATGGTTGTTATTTTCAAAACAAATGGTAAACGTATTGTAGGAGGTCTCCTTTGTAAAGCCTATAGTCATTCGCAAGCCCGAGACATCATTCTTTTCATCTCTTACCCACACAAGATGGACCCGGCACCCGCACGGTGAATCCATGGAACGCTTAGAAATTTATCTTTTCTCTCGTCTTGCTTTTTGTTAGTGTTTGGTAAGCAAAACAAATGTAACGTATTTTTTTTTTTAAGTTTGAAATCATAGGTATGCCATGTCCTTGGAAAAATAAGTCTATGGGTTCACATGCTCGTAAATTCTCGGAAGTACACCGATTGTTGGGGGAAAAAAATACAATATTTGTAATTATGTTCTTTGTACAAAATCGGAACTGCGCACGTGATGTGGGTTCATTTTGTTTAGGGATACGATGCTGAAGAACTTTCGCATACAAAAAAAATATTTTTGTTTTTAAATTTCGAAGCGGGTTCAATTTTTACTACATGCCTATCATGACAAGTGGCAAGTTGGTCGATGTCTCTTGCTTACCAAACTCGAGAAATTTCTCAAATAAATTATTGTGTCCAGTAGCTACTACTCGTATTCTGTTATTAAGCGCAAAAGTTATTGATAGCACGGCCGCTATCAAGGTCGAGCGCTTATAGAGTTGAGAATTAAATAATATTTTTTTAATTATGACGCAATTTAGTTAGGACATTATTAAGAGGATTAATATTAATTCTGACAATGCCTCTATACAGCTGCAATAAATACTTTTCATAGTAGTCTAGTTATATTTAAGTAGGTATATAGATTTTGACATAATCATTTTAACAATTAGACATTTAATATTTAGCTTTATTTTAGTGTAGATAAATAAGACAATGCCCCTTTACAGCTGCTATCCACTATTAGAATTAAGCTTGTTATTTTCAGGCACTATGCCCTTATTAGCAGACTATTCCTTGCTAACAACAGCCAGCTATTTCAGCCATTTTTATGTATACTTAATATTAATAGGTATTAAATAAGAAAAATTTAAATTTGACGAATCCAAGTGTTCCTATAGGCTCCTAAGTATAATAAATAAACAATAAACAATAAATCTCTGACGTAAATATCGAAATCCACTAATTTAAACGTTTGCGACTTAGGAACAGAATAGGGCTACAGGAACCCGCGGTACCTCCGAGTCTAAATCCACGGACTTAACCGCTAGACCACGGAGGCAGTTATAGTAGTATACGAGTTAATTAAATTATAGTATTAGTAATAGAATTTTAAATAATAAAATGACAAAGTTTGTTGCTCCAAATGTGTACCAGTAAATACGTTAGATTCAAATCATCATCATCAACCTATGTCACTACACTGTTGGATGTAGGCCTCCCCCGAGGCTCGCTATTTCTCGTTTTCCCGTGCGGGTCTCCACTCCAGAACCCGTCTCCACCAACGGTCATCGGTTCTGCGTCCGATGCGGCCCATTGCCACTTCTACACTTACTAAATTTGAAGGATCATTAACTTTGGTTTTCTGACGGATGTCAATATTTCGGACTCTGTCCATCAGAGAAATACCGAGCATAGCTTACTCCATAGCCTGCTGAGTTACCTTAAACTTGTGGTCCAGACCCACTGTCGGTGTCCACGTTTCTGTTGCGTACGAGTATATTAGACAGATTTAAATATTGTTTTTAAAATTAGACACCTTTTATAGTTAATTGCATAAGTGAATTTATGTACATTGCTGGGGTTTTGTGGTTATAATAACATGTTTTATGTGAAAGCTTTCATGTATTTTATAGCAATTCCTGTGATGCAATGGATGACCAGCGGCCGTAGTCATTTTTTTTATGCACCAACGGAGGTATTATTGTCAAAATAGTAGATTTTGTTATTTGCTGTCATCTGTGGAAGTGCAAACGGTATATAAAGAAATTCCTTAACTAACGGAAACAACCTGGCGAACAAATGCCTTCACTCGTAGCCACAACTCAGACATTTTTCATTCATTCATTACAGCCCCTAAAACACAGCGTCCTAGACCTCCACTGCCTTCCAGAACATATATCTGGAGAATTTGGCCTACACTCGCCACGCTGGCCAGACGGCTTGGCAAGGATATGATGTAAATTTTTAATGACAATTTATTAACCATTCCACAAGTTTGGTATTAGTGAAACCGGGACCGACGGCTTAACGTGCTCTCCGAGGCACGGGAACGGTGGTGTTGTAGATCTATGACACATGTACTTAGGAAAAGTGTATTTCTCATTGGTACATGCCGGGTGGGATTGAACAGACCTTTGTAGAATTTAAGGAACGCGTTCTTATAACCGAGCCTTCACTCGTAGCCACAACTCAGACATAGTGTTATTCTGCTGGGACAGAGACAAATCCAACAAATCAAAAACAATGAAAATCGGTCCAGCCGTTCTCGAGTTATAAGTGTTCTAACAAACCCAACTTTGTTTTATATATTAAGATTGTAATATTGTTAAAATAATTTATCTAATAATGGATATACAAGTATATATAACTGAGAATACAATTTCGCCCAAATCCCCATACAAAACAAATTATGTCCTTTATATAAAACTTAATCACAATAATAGTAAAACATTGAGTCGCAAGTCCTTTAATTTTCAATTCAAACCTTATTTGTTAGCGCCAATTCCACCCGAAAATCCTGCAAAAGTATGTAATAGATTGCTGCCGTTTATTCCTTTACATAATGTTTTCGTAAACAGACTCTGGCTGCTGAAGTTCATGTGATACTAGGTCAATGTAAAGTCATTAATATTCTGGCGGTAAACTTTAGTCTTTCGAATGCCGAAGTATCGAGTTTACAGTCGAATACAAGTAGTATCGAGAATACTTATAATCGAACAAGCCCATTTTTTATAGATAGCAGAATACAAAGTTACAGTTCCCTCAACGGCTACTACACTCAATTATTCCTCCCAGCTGTCAAATGGCGCGTCACTACGCTAAAGGAATAGAACTGTCAAACCTTCCGTCTACCTTAGTATATCGCGACGTACCTTGAAACGTGTTCATGTTATTTTCGGCTAACATTTACTCATTAATTTAGTTAAAGTACTTTAAATATTTTTAAACAATAAAAATATTCTCATAATACTCATTCAAATCAGCTTTCATTCCAAAATAATAAATATATTTGTTATAATTGAAACTTTATAATATGAAAGAGACAGACTTATGGATGTCGAAAGATGACGAGCGTATAGTAAATAACTGATAAAATTATTTAGAATACGGGAACGCATTGTTCAATGTTGCCACCAAAAAAAACTTACCAGAAATATTTAAAGTGGCAACATTTGTGCCTTTTGAGGTTTGAAGAGTTTAGAGGGAGTTCTTCTCGCCATTTTGCACGAACATGTCAAGTCCAAGTTTTTCGTTTTGTAAATTAGTTTGTAGTGTAATATTGTTAGTCAAAATTATGGAAAACGATAAATTAAACGAATATGGGCAGAAGTTACACTTTATTTTTTTGCGGTTTTCCCGCGCTGTGAACTCCCGTATACCCTTCGTGTTTGGGCGATATTGACGTGAATTACTCCATGAAAAGCATCAAATTCTGCAACACTTAGAATTTGATGGTCTCCAACTCGGCTATGAACATATATTAAATTAAATTAATTAATTGTAAATATATTATGTGTTTAGGGTTGATATCGAATAAATATTAGGATCTCACAGAAGAAATGATCAGGAACGGGTTCAAGACTCAGCTTTACGCAGTGGAAGTTGGTGCAAGAGGAGTTCCAGCAAAATCTTTGCATCACTTACTGAAAGAATTGGGCCTAAGCACGTCTGCCGTCAATACATTTATGGAACGAGCTTCCAAGACGGCATTAACGGAATCATACAGTATTTGGTTGGGTAGAGAGAGAAGTAGAATGGTGGATGGTGAGCGTATTATCGCGCAGTAGAAAAAAAAAGGAGGCCTCCTTTTCTTAAACCAGCCTATTGTCGGTCGCAAGCCCGAGACACCATTCTTCTCATCTCTTACCCACACACGATGGACCCGGCACCCGCACGGTGAATCCATGGAATGCTTAGAAATTTGTCTTCTACAATGTCCTGTAAAGACACTAAAAAAAAATTTAAGAGTTTAGAACTAAGAATACGGATTTTGAGTATCCCATGACAGCTGTGTGACAGTTAGAAGAAATATTTGAGTGGAGGAACCATTGAAAAAAACGATTTAGAATACGGGTGTCACGCAGATAACATTCAGTCCGGCTCGTCAATCCGCATGGTAATCTTGTAATTAATTAACTAATTTATATTACAGCAGCAACTTCACGTCTAACAGTGAACGAGACGTGCTGATATGAAGCTTCGATTAAAAGTATTTCCTAGGATGGTAGGTCATAATAATACCTACTACTCTACGAACCGTCTTCACGTACGTATTTAAAAGATCAGTTTTTTTTTCTTAGCTCCTTTCAGCTAAGCGAAATGTATTGTCGCTGCAGCGGCTCCTGGCTGGGACTGTAAACTGAACTGGTTGGACCAAGTTTGATCCTTGGAATTATGTCCCTTGATCGTGGTTACATCTATAATTGTAAGTTACTTTTTTATAATTATTTGTCCTAGCTTATAGTATGACAATGCCTCTTTACAGCAACTATTATCTTAACTGAGATATGTTCAACAATTCGCTTTCAAAATTTAGTTTAATGTTAAGATACATTCCTATTAATATTAATAATAATATGAAATTAGACTAAGTACAATATTTTATTTTATGTTTTTTAGACATGTTTCATATTTTTTATTAAGCTTTTTGTATGTTTAAACTTTAAATTTAATTTAATTTGATTTTATTTAAATTATTCATTATTATCTACTTTTATTGGAATCATTTTTCAACTTCCGAGATATTAAGATATTAAGATGATAGTCGCGATCACAGCGACATTATTGCGGCTCAGCCAATACCACCGTTGGATACGCCAGCCAGAGCGCCCCGATCGTCGCTCTAGAGAGTTAAATAGATATATATATTCCTCACATTTAAAAAAGTAAATTCACTCATATAACTATTTGTCACACTATACTGAATTTGTTTCCAGTTCCTTCGTAGTCGCTGCAACAAACCTTTGGAACAATCTCCCGACCAACCTAAGGCAAGGTAATAAATACCAGGTCGTCATTAAAAAAACTAGATAGAGAGATCAAAATATGAAGAATATAACTTTTTGGAAGCATACCGGATTGAAACACTTAAATGCCAGAACCCACCGTTTTAAAGTTTTAAGATTAGAAGGGGAAAGTACAGTCTTGCAACAGAAAATCTATTGAGTCGCTATAATTTTAGTTTTACATATGCAAAAAAACTTCTCGGCATGAATTGAGATCAGCAGCCGCCATTTTTTTAGAACTTAGTTATTTTGTGACCATTTATTTAAGCACAACGGTAAGCAATCTCTTCACTGCAACTGTGACTTTCAAATGCTATTGAAGCTGATATTCGCACGGTCACTAGTGTCAAACTGAATTGTAGTTGATAATCGTATCCACGTAATATTTCGCTAAAATTGACAGTAAATAACGTTGACAATCAATAATGTTCGCCGCAAAACGGATTCGAAAAAAAAAAGTATCATCACGACCGTTTCCCTTTCGGGGTGGTCAGTATAGTCAGCTTATAAATAAGCGGATTCACATTTAGCCAACTTTACTATAGGTCAATCATGACAAGTGGCAAGCTCGTCGATGTCTCCAGCGTACCAAACTCGAGAAATATCACAAATAAGTTAAATATTAATTAAATATATTTACATTAATAAATATTTTCTGTGTCCCGACCAGGAATCGAACCCGGTACCTCCGAGTCTAAATCCACGGACTATACCACGGAGGCAGTTCGAACATTCCAAGGATTCGAACATGGTAGAAAAAAATATCATCACGACCGTATGCCTTGCGGAGTAAGAAATCACGCTTTTGTAGAGCGATTCACATTTAGCCAACTTTACTATACACGCGAGCGATGGTAGCTTGGTTCTAAGAACGCTATTCGTAAAATTAAAAAAGGGGCGGTTGGAACTCCGGTATGTACCAATGAGAAATACACTTTTGTAACTTACATTTGTCATAGATTTGCAACACCACTGCCCCGGTGCCTAGGAAAGCACGTTAAGCCGTCGGTCCTGGTTCCACTAATATCGAGTTGTGAAATAGCCGTGTGGTCAGGGTGGCGAGTGTAGATTTTCCAGGAATATCTGGAAGGTCCAATTCTGGACTCTGTCTTCTAGGAGATGTAGGCACATCATGACAAGTGACTTCATGACTCATCGATATCACTAGCGTACGATTAGAGAAATGTTACTATTTTTCTTATTTTTGTTCTTGACCAGATATCGAACCCAGCAACTCTGTGTTTAAATCTACAGCCTTAACCGCTAGACGACGACGGAGGCAGTCATGAACATGATAGACTGTATGAAAGAAGAAACATCCGTTATGTGCATGCGTAACGTTTATGAGGTATCATGGACATTTAGGACGTGTAGAGTGGAACCTCTCTATGTTAAAAAAACATTAGACATAATTATTTATTAAGTTATGACATTATACTCGTAAATTAATTAAAAATATTTTTTTTATTTTATTTATAAACTTATAAATATTCAGGTACTTTTAGTCTAATTGTTATAGTAGTATTAACAATATTTTTTATTTTCTATTTTAACTTATTAATTGCAATTGTATTGTTTTTTGTAAAATATATATATGTAAATTAACTAAGGAACATAAATGTCCTTATTACTATTATTGCATGTTTCATGACGACAGTCGGAGTCTACACTTTTTAAAGAAGCAAATTTAAATTTAGCCAACTTTATAACAAGTGTCAAGCCACCAGACTCGAGAAAAAATATGATTTTTTTTTTAGTTTCTGAACAGGAATCAAATACATACAATTAAAATTCAATCACGTCTAAAATTACGGTTTTGGCCGCCAGCTCTCGGAGCTAGTATTTTATTTACGAATAATTAATAAAAGTCGACTCCATAGAGCTCGAAGTTCCTAAGTAATACATCAATAAAGTCCCATTGTCCCTCATGTACAACAAACGCGTCTTGTCCTTCCAAGTACTATCGTCCCACAGAAATTGTTTTCAAGCGATATTTCTTTCTATTGGCCAAAGTGCCAGACGTCTTGACACTGATTTAAAAATAAAAGGATTTCGTGTTGTTCACAAATATCTTAAAAAACTTCACATCACAATCCTAGAACACACAATTCTAGACCTCCACTGTTGGTGGTAGGCAGACTGGTAATTTTCCCAGTCTGCCGGTGCGGGCAAATACCCACACACACCACACATCCACAGAAAAGTGTATCCACACGTTTCGGGATCAGGCTCGAATTGCCTTCATGCCCAGTTAAACCGGCATAGTGTTAGGGACTGATGTCAGTCATAAGAGTCTGATTCCAGTTGCTAACATTAAAGGAACTCGCGCGCCACTTACCATCAGGACAAAAAAAATATCCTTTCAGAATACATTTTTAGAGAATTTGGCGTGCACTCGCAATGCCTGGCTAGACAGGTTGCTTAGGATCTGATGTCAATTTTAATGACAATGTATTAACGATTCCACATGTTGGTATTAACGTAACGTAAGAAAAGTGTTTCTTATTGGTACATTCCGGGGTTCAAAGTGGTACGTTCGCACGAACATACCTCTATACTAGGGCCACAGCTAGTAGAGGCGTGCGCTTCGTCTTACAAAATTTTTGATTGATATTAATCAAAAAATACGAGTAGTTTTTAAACTTGTAGTTGTCTGAAAATTACCTAATAAATCACGGTTTGCGCGATCGTCGACCTACTTGATTTTGTATGAGTGGCGATATTTTTAGGAAAACTTTTCTGTACCGTAACTTAAGATTTTATTCATGAATAATTAAAATAAAAAAATCGTAGTTCTTTATTTTTATTCTACATTATTATATATTAATATTTGCTCTTTAACAAATTCCACGCAGTATAGAGTCTATTCTATATTGTCTCAACTCAACTACGTTCAAGAATAGACCTTTCTATCGTCTTTTGTTTTTCGCACGAGACAAATGCTCGCACATGTCAACGTGACGTTTAGGGAATGTTCAAATTTCAAATTAAAAATAGTCACATCTTCGTGAACCACCAATGAAATATTGAAATTAAATCGGTCGTTTGTTGACCATCTTCCTCAAATTTGCTGTCTGTCATTCATTTTTTAATTCATCTATTCTTTTGTAAAGTTTTACTGTTATTTTACACATTATTTAAACGGTAACGACATTTGCATGTTTTTTTTTATTTATTGGAGATATTTTGCTACAAGGAATAAAGTGTGGATATTTATATAGGTACCTATTTTTTTTTATTAAATGGCTAATTTTGTATAAATAATTTAATTAGGCATTATCATTAATTTAAAATATTTTTATTTATTCATGATAGATAGGTATGTTTTAATTCCCATGGATACATTTAAACACCATTATTTATTTAGGATCTCAGATGAATCAGCTATCTTATTATTTCTCGGGACTTGAAAAAGTTATTTTTATTGAACTTCCCGTTCCGTGGAAATCAAATATTCTAAAAGACCACAACATGAAGTCGAGAAAATACACAGATTCGGCTTTACGCAGTGAAGGTTGGTGCTAGAGAAATTTCAGTAAAATCTTTGCTCCACTTACCAAAAGAATGTCTACTGTAAATACATTTATGGAACGCGCCTCATAGACTCTATTTGGCTGTTGTGGAGCAGAATGGTGGATGGTGAACGTCTTCTTGTGGAATAAAAAGAGGAGGCCTGCTTTCCGAGCCACCTTTCTTCCTTTCTCTTTCCCACACACAACGGACGCGACACCCGCACGGTGAATAATAATAATAATAAATAATTGATTGCACATAAAATAATTTAAAATAAAACAGAGCTTTATGCCGTGAGGCATTATCTACCAGCTAACCTTAGGGAGTTTTGAACATGTGACAGGCAGAGTGCCAAGCAAATATTACATAAACAATACATATAATAATATATATCTATAATATAATACATATAATTAATATATACAGGATTCATGTAATAAATAAATAAAATAAAACAAATACTAAAGATATTAGAGTGAATGTTGAAACGAGTGTAAAACTATCACAAATTGAGATGAGCTGTTCGAATAGTAGACGATGCCACTATATCTGGATCTCTCGTGTTCTACTGGCTATACTATGTGAGTGCTCTAAAGAGCTCTATAACCTAATCCCTTCCTCTCCATTCCGCAACCGAACCATACTATAGAGTCAATCTTATCGTTTTTCATAATTATTCACACTGTAGCACATTATTAAACATAATAACACCACTTTTGACTAACAATATCCACAGTAAACTAATTAACAAACAAAAAACTTGGACTTGACATGTCAGTGCAAATTGGCGCGATGAACTCGTCGACTAGTGAAACTATATATATTCGAATTCAAAAAACATGCAATACCCGCATCGTAAGATTTGAATTTGGAACTCATTATTTCGAATTTTGTATTCGAATAAAATTCGTCGATTCCTCAAGCTTTCATCGAGTCATTGGACTGAAGACTACCGGAAGCATCGATAATACTAGCCATCAGAATATAGATGTTTCACTGCAATAACTTTAGAATATGTATCCGTCTCTCTCGTGTACGTGGTTGTTTAGTAGGGTAGAGCGGGAGAGGCGAATGATAATAAAATGCACTCCACGTACCAGGAAGTCTCAACTATAGCCAGTTAAGAAATATTAATCGAGTATGTTATGAAGTATTCAAATATTTGAAGACAATAAATAATGTATAAAAACAAATTTCTTAGCTTTTCATGAATTCACCGTACATGCGTTGGGAAGAGAGAGGAGAAAAAAAGTAAAGAAAGGATCATCACGACCGTTTCCAGAAACCGTGGTCAGAAATGTCAATATTTTATGATAATTTATTAACGATTCCACAAGTTGGTATTAGTAAAACCTGGACCGACAGCTTAACGTGCTTTCCTCACACGGGAATGGTGGTGTTGTAAATCTATGACAAATGTACGTAAGAAAAGTGTATTTCCCATTGGTACATGCCGGGTGGGTTTAAACCGACCTCTGTAGGATTTAAGGTACGCGTTCTTACAACCGAGCTACCACCGCGCCTAAAAAAAAAAAAGTGTCCTCTTAAAATAAATTTATTTTATTATTTAAAAATAAAAACATTTAGCTCAAGATTAATTCAAATAGGAAACAATCATGATTTTAAATCGATATTTTATTTTTATGTTATTTTAAATAGAAAATAGACAATACAATTTATTCAACATTATTTACATGTTGAAGCTTAAAGGAAATGTTGTATAAATTATCATTTAAATCGTATAAATCCCTTTGGAAAACCCATAATATTGCAGATTTGCCGCAAATGGCCTATTATATGATTATTTTATTACGAAAAGCTCACACCTAGGGTTACCAGTAGCTCTATTCTGCTACTTAACCACAAACGTTATATAATGAAATCTGTAACTATATACATATGTATATCATTTGCAGCAACATCAATAAAATTTAAAATTTTAAATATATATATATATATATATTTTTTTTTTAATATTGCCCCCGGTGGGAATCGAACCCACGATCTCCCGAGTTCACGGCAACGTTTGTTACCACTAGACCACGGAGGCGGTCAAAATCCCTCATCGTTTAAGTGATTTATTTGTATATTTATTATGTGTAGGTATATAGCTATTTAAATTTAAGCCATTTTAATATTTTTCTTCATCCTGCCCATCACCTTACATGATTCCCAAGGTTAGCTGGTGAAGAATGCCTTATAGCGTTATGGCTCGCCTATGTACTAGGTTTTTAAGTACAATAAAGTATTTCAATAAATATTTTTATTTTTATTTATGTACGTGTTATGTAATAGTAAGTAAATATTAGTATGTATATATTGATATATATGGACTTATTTAATATTGCACCTACCATCTATTCTATACTGTCTAAATGTCCTAAAGGTTTGTAACATGGCAGTTTATATTTGTTTTAATAGAAACGCATTAATGCGTTATGCGATGAACTCGGAGAAACAGAACGTTTAGGGACGGCACGCAATGTGTCAAAATCAGCCGTTCCTCATTAATTTTGAACCTTTTTTCTGCGCACTTTCTTTTTGCGGGTGCTCCGACAATTAATAAATAAAATATTAAATATAACTTCGTTCAAGCACACCTTAAAATCACCAAGCGACCGTAATCCCCTAATTAGGGAACCAGTTTTGGGTTAGAAGCTCCGCGGGCTTCCGGAGACTCATCTCGTCCGTCGCCCAACTACCCACCAGCCGAGCGTCTCTTCTTCACGCCCGCCTGCTACACGAGATAAGCATTAGCTAGATTACCTACACTCTTAAATGTGCGGAAGTGTCCTTAACTGAATATACAATAAATCTACGACCCGTTATTTGTTGTTTTATTTGTCGAGCCCCGGTCCTTAACCGGGGAGTTCGCGACAGGTTTGGCTGTCAGAGAATGCCTAGCGGCATTAAGACCGCCTTTGTACATAGTGCAATAAAGTTTTTAAATAAATAAATATGACATTCACGCTATTAAAGTTGATATTTGCACGGCCCCTGTCAATTTCGAGCGCTTATAGAGTTCAGAATTGAATAATATTTTGTAATTATGACGCAATCTCTGACGTAAATAACGCAATCCACTAATAACCTTTGCGACTAAGTAACAGAATTGGGCTGCTGGGCCTAAAAAAGTTCAGTTTTAGAGGAAAACTTGTTGATTATAATTTAACCTACATTTTATTACAAGATATCTTTTTACGAAATGGCTTAAAGAATAAGTTACATAGGTAATATCATAGATTAGTATATATTTCTGTAATATACAATTATTTGAACTTTTATTTTTGCCGATTGACAACAGCTTTAAAAAAAGTGTCCGTTTCCCTTAGAATAATGACGGTTTTTCAGTAATTTCTTGGTTAAATTCTTCACAACAAAATTTTGATAGTTGTATTTATTATGCTAGTAATAATACAGTTGACCGTTTCAACTGATAATCTGTTTCTTGCCGTCAGAGAAAAAATGAGTTCATTAATGGCAAATTATAAAAAAAAAAACTGGGATATCTTTAATAATTCTGAAAATCGAGCTGAAATCCGGTCTCGAGAAAAATCCGGGCGGAGTCCGGTTTGAACTCTTAAAATCCGGTCAAGACCGGTTTTATCCGGTCAGATGGTAACCCTGACAGACAGACAGACAGTGGGGTCGTCCAGGCCCGGACGCCTAATGGGCCTGGGTTGGGGATGGGGATATTCCCCCGTTTTCCCCGGCAGGATCTCAGCGGGTAACCACCCGCCGGTAATTCATGCACTTTAAGTGCTGGGCGCCGTTAGCAGTATAACAGCGCCTGTGTGGCTCACGAACCCAGAGGGCTAGATTCGACTGCTTCAGCTCTACTCCAGGAGTACTTCCCTAGGAAGTGGTCTCCCGTTGGGGGGCTGTGCGCAAGACGGAGCGATATTCTGGAGATGGTTGAAGTGTCCGTTGTCGGCCCGATAGAACATGCGTCTAGTCAGGCCAGTGACAAACTCCTCAATAGTAGGCATCTCCAAATCTCGAGCTATGACGGAATTACGCACCAACCACGGCGCTCGGGAAACCACGTGATGGTAACCCTACACCTGAGTTATTAACTTAAGTACCTACATATTTATGAGCAACGTAAGTCTTCTTTCAAGCAGTGTTATTTTTATATAAAATCACCATGGCGAGCTTACAATATTGGTTCTCCTTGTACTTGGTTGAAACCACGCAAATTCTCATTGCGCCAACTTTACTATGTAGTCTATTAGTATGTAGTGTGTTTAATTAATCTCACACTCTCCCAAAGGTTAAAAAGTAAAAGTAAAGTATCATCGCGACCGTTTCCCTTTCGGGGTGGTCAGAAACCACGCTTATAAATAAGCGGATTCACATTTAGGCAACTTTACTATAGGCCCATCATGACAAGTGGCAAGCTTATCGATGTGTCTAGCGTACTCGACTCGAGAAATTAAAATCAACGGCCTTAACCGTAGACCACAGAGGCATTACAGTTCAAATTAATAAAATAAATTAAACGAATACTTTACAAGACCACGTTGAAATTTAATTTATAGAAGTAGAAACAAAACATTTGTAAGAACTATAAATAATGAGTTTTGTCATGTTATATTTGATGTTAACACAATATTTAACTCGCAAAATAATACGAATACAGTAGTGACTTAGTAGAAAGTGTACGTGTTTGTGTGTCTGTCTGTTTGACGTTTGTAAATTCTGGAATATCCTGCACACATAATAATCTGCCTCCGTGGTCTAGCGGTTAAGTCCGTGGATTTAGACTCGGAGGTACCGGGTTCGATTCCTGGTCGGGACACAAAAATATTTATTAATGCATTTAATTTATTTGTAAGACTTCTCGAGTTTGGTACGCTGGAGACATCGACGAGCTTGCCACTTATTATTATTATATTATTTATACATAAAAATATATAATTACAGACTGCCTCTGTAGTCCAACGGTAAGTCCGTGGATTTACACTGGGGTAACGGGTTCGATTCCTGGTCGTGACACAATAAGTTATTTAATTTATTTGTAATATTTCTCGAGTTTGCCACTTGTCATGATTGGCCTATAGTAAAGTTGGCTAAATGTGAATCCGCTTATTTATAAGCGTGGTTTCTGACCACCCCGAAAGGGAAACGGTCGTGATGATTACTTTTTACTTTTACATATAATAATATGTAGTGAAGTATCATCACGACTGTATCCCTTCCGGAGTGGTCAGAAACCACGCTTTATGTCTTTTGTTGTTGTTTTTTAACGAAGCGCATTTACATTTATTCAACAAGTGGAAAACTCGAGAAATATTACAAATAATTTAAATAACTTATTGTGTCCCGACCAGGAATCGAACCCGTTACCTCAGAGTGTAAATCCACGGACTTACCGCTTGTCTACAGAGGCAGTCTGTAATTATATATTTATATGTATAAATACATAATTATTTAATTTATTATTATTTCAGAAACTTAGCAAAACCGAACCACACGCATTTAGATATTCTGAACTCATTTGAGAAGAATACTTCTGCTCTCTTCCACACACACGATGGATCCGGCAACCGCTCGGTAAATCCATGAATTGCTAGGAAATTTGTCTTCTTAATTTATAATACATATATTTAAATTTTACATGTATGAATTATTTTTCGAAAATTTTGCTATCCGATAGGCAAAGTCGGGTCACAGCTGTAGTTTAGAAAAATCAGTAGCCAAAACTGTTGTAACTTGATATATTCCCTTACGAACGGTTTGTCGTCGCTAGTAATTGAAATTTATTGCGTCTCGGCTCAAATCGAAACAAAACGTAACATATCGCTTCGTAACGCCCACGCCATTATAACTCTTATAAATAATCCATCAAGATTTATATTCGTATGAAACATTTTGACTTTTGTATTCTGATTTGGAACCAGTGTGTACAATATTTATTGTTGTCGGACAATCAAAGATAATGCATTCGGACTGTACACACTGAGGAGCAATGTTAACGGGTCAAGCACAATAAATTAACTTTATAAGGTTGGGGTTAGTGTGGCAATTACGAGAGAACATTTCATGCAGATTACGAGATAACGAGTGGTTATACCTCGCTTAGTTACACTACTACTACTTAGTTTAGGAAAAAACAGAAAAACAAATGGATTTTACAGAGTAGACATTTTTTTTAAAAAGCCAATTAGGGTTTAACTTATGACTATTGTCTATATATTATCGAAAAAGTGTTGCGATTTTATAAAATACTACCGTTTTGTAAGATATAAGCGATGTTTACTCTTTCCCCATATATAGAAGTAGAACAGTTAACTTTTGTTTTTTTAACAAAATACAAAAGTCAATCCACTAAATAGTCGTAAATAAAACACTAATTAAGTAGTCGAAAGTCTACGCAACATAAAATATGAAAAAATGTTGACGAAGAGAAGACGAAGAGATTCATGTGTTGTCAAATATGATGATTATGAAGATATTTATGTATGTACGTAATAGACTAATCATTACTAGCTCAAAGAAACCACTGAATATTATTTAGGAAAAGCGCCCTCAACAGTGCTATGTTGAAAATAAGTTTGAGCATAATTACTTTATCTGTGTAAATTGCTTCCACTGAACTTTACCATTACATAAGAGCAAAACCCACACATTACAAGGTCAAAAAAATACAATTCTAATTGACCCTTTATATTTTCATATATTTTTCCCATGTTGTTAACCTGTAATAATTAATTAAAATAAAGTAATCCTAAGCAGGGTGGGTTGAAACCAGAATCACATTTAGCTATTTTTATTGTCTGTCTGTCTTTCGTGAATGGAATCTTGCAAATCAAATTTCGAGCACTTCCCGATAAGCTATTCGGCTGAAACTTACAGGATGTTTAATAACTCGAAAATAAACAACGTTTATGTAGTAGTGGTTTGTGTTTTTGTATGTATGTCCTCTTCGGTCATCAAGTTCCCGGAGGGTCATTTAATTATTTAAAAAAAAAACGTGATTTTTAAATTTAATTATGCCCATCATGACATGTGACAAGCAAACTTGTCGATATCGCGTACCTTACCTACTAAGGTTTTTTTATTGGTGACCCGTTTTCATTACTTGGCAGTATAGTAGGGTACAGTCTCGTCGAATACAGTGAACCTTATAAGAGCAAGCTTTAAGTCTAAATTGACAAAATTTTGTATCTAAAGTTTAGCTAGTTTAGTGATTTAAAACAATCACTGACCGTTTATATTGTTATTGAATTAAACTGTAATGTGTGTATATTTAATGGTTGGTTAATGTGTAGTTTATTTAAATTAAATCAGGTTGTTAAATTTGACGTCTCTATTAAATCCACTTATTTACATTGGTACTTATTACACGACAAATTAAAATTGTTGTTGTTATATTTTGAATGAGGTGATAGGGAAGGCAAAGGGTCTAGCCCATACAGCCAAGTTTGACGTAATATATCTTTCTTTTTCATGAGTTAATGAGAATCCAGATGCTGCAGAATTTGATGCTTTTCTTGCAGTCACTCGTGGCTTAAACACGTAAACGGGTAAAACATGGGAGTTCACAGCGCGGGAAACCGCAAAAAATAAACTGCAACTTGTGCCCCATATTTAAAGTCCAATTTATCGTTTTCCATAATTATTAACATTGTAGCACATTATTAAACAAAACACAATATCCAACAATATCCACAGTAAATTAATTTACAAAACTAAAACTTGCACTTGACATGATCACGCAAAATGGCACGAAGGACTCCTGTTGTTGTTCTATTCTCTCAAATGGACGATGAATTAGATGATAGGGAAGGCAAAAGGTCTAGCTTATACTATGATAGTTTAACGCGGCTTATAACTGGAACGCGTAGAAAATTTTTCTCTACAATATTTTTTTTACAAGTTGAATGTACTTCGGTTCTAAGCGCTAGGTATTTTATGTTTTTTTTTAAAGATGGAGATCGTAAAATCATCAGTGATAGGAACGGCCTCAAGGGCCCAACCCAGGTTGTGGTTCATAAATCAATCAAATCAAATCAAATAGTTTATTTCGGTTGGTTCGCTTGAAACAACTTGGATACAGTCAGAACTAATAAAATCAATACAATTATTAAAACATATGTACTAAACAAAGTGGTAAAAATGGTTGAACTTAATCTATATTTTTGTATGTTCATCACAACATAAGCAAGTAAAACTAACTAACTTAGAAACTACTTAAATAAGATCATGGCTGTAAAGAGGCCGTGTCAGTTTACATTCAAATACTTAATAATTATAATTTACATAAATTATATAATAATAATAAAATTGTAACAATAAAAAAAAAGCCGTGTCATCTTCTAATAGCATTAATGTTAATAATATTCGTGGCTGTTAAATGGCCGTGTCATATACTATAAGGATACCTCAAGGCGCCTACGGACTAAAACCCTATAAACCGTCTGTACTTCACTGTTGGTCCTGTGTGCCTTACAGCTAAGTCTGATTTGTGACCACGGAGTAAAGGCACTCGTATGCCACGTGGGTATTTTATGCATTCAATAATTCTTAAGACAATAACCATTTCCTTTGGTCCGTTATTGGTTGATAGTTTGATAGCTACGGGCTATATAAAGAAACCTAACCGTTCTAACAGTCAGGAAGCGAGGAGCTGCCATCAAACAATTGGATTTCCTATTAACATAATGCTATCTAGAGTCTAGATCGCTACCTCACCTACTGATAGTGTTTGCCGCGTTTTGCTGGGTTTAGTCAAACTGCATTCCTGGGCGGGACACAAAAATATTTATTAATGTAAATAAATACATTTAATTAATATTTAATTTATTTGTGATATTTCTCGAGTTTGGTACGCTGGAGACATCGACCTTTTTATTGTTTTGTAAATAACTTGAGAACGGTGGTGACTCGGTTGTAAGAAAGCTTTCCTTATAATGCTATGGTTCGAACCCTGGCATGTATCAATAAGAAATCTTACGTACATACATACATATCTTCACGCCAAATCCCTTGCGGGGTAGGCAGAGACAATTGAGCGCCACTTGTCACACGTTTTGCTTCTTCGATATTCAACAACCTTTTCATAAATGGCCGTTTGTTTCGGTGGTTTTTAATGCACCTTCAGCTATTGTTTTATTTATTTGATCGTGATAGGTAAGTCTTGGTCTGCCAGGGCCTCTTTTACCCACGACTTTCGCATTATACATATATCTGATTCGTCAATCTGTCTTCAGTCATCCTTTCAACATGTCCGAACCATCGGAGCATGCCTTTCCTTATTTTGTCACTACGCTTTCTGGTAGGTACCCTTTTGCGTATTTCGTCATTAAGACCTCATCTCTACTGCATTAAATCTACTCTCATGCGTATTCTGACATATCCACTTTTCGCTTCCATACATAGTGTTGGTTGGCATTGCATTGGGTATGGCGAGTCGAGCTTTGTCACTGACATTCCTACTGGCGATCAGGGATCCCAGGGCACCGTTAACACTATTTCCCGCATTTATTCTTACGTACAATGTTATAGATTTACAACACCACTGTTCCTGTGCCTCGGTGAGCACATTAAGCCGGAGAGCGAGCGTCTTGTTGCGAAATAAAATAAAAAGGAGGGCTCTTTCTTCTCATCTCTCCGACACACGATGGACCCGACACCCGCACGGTGAATCCATGGAATGCTTAGACATTTGTCGTCTTTTCTTGACATTAGACCACTCCAACACGCCTCTGGCCACGGGTTCGATTCCTGGTCCCAATATTGTGTCGCAATAATATTTATTAATTTCAATTAATAAATTTTATTAATTTGTGGTATTTATCAAGTTTTGTACGCTAGAGCCATCAACGAACTTGCCACTTGTCATGATTGGCCTTCCGCTTCCTTTTCCCCCAGAAGGGAAACGGTCGTGATTAAATATTTTTTTACTTTATGATAAGTATGTAATTTATCTGTGTTTTATAGTAATAAATAATTTCGACTATACTCTTCGTAACCTTCTGCATCTCAGTCACAAAGGTTAGTTGGTAGAAAATGCATTTAAAGGTAGGCATTAAATACCTGCACTTGTTTTGGTTTTGTACAATAAAAGTAATTATTATTATTGTTTCCCGCGTAACTTTCAAACGTGCAAATCAATTTCGAAGCAATAGAAAGAGAAAGATCTGTGTGAGCAAAACTATAGACAAATTATATTGTATGTTTGTCCTTTCTTAAATTTCCCTGTTCGATGCTTTACGACTTGGAAACACTTTACAGATAAAAGCCCTCATGTAAACACAATAAAACCCGATATCTAATCGTCTCTTTCACCCAAAACTGTAAAATGCAACTTGAATGTCATTAAAGTCCGCCACACACAGAGAATAAAACTCTCTACAAATCGTTGGTAAATGACAGTCAAAGTCACGCTTGTTTGTTTTATTTAGTTAAAGCATTGACTAACATGCAAATGACCGAGCCTATAGAATAATAACGCAAAAAGAAACGAAGTACGCGCACGAAAGTTTAGACAAGTAAAACTTTGCCAAAATAAGCCGTGTCATTCTTAAGGTCAAATCATTGTGCTAAAATGTTAGTTTTAGATTGGTTTGATACGAATCTATGGTATTTACGTACTAAGTAATTAATACAAAAGTATGAAAGTGGATTTTAAAGTTGAATAAATTCAGATAAGTACAGAAAAATATGATTTCAGCTGTATTTATTACTAAATAAACAAAAACCGTATTGGCTAAAATGAAATGCTATGACCGAATACTTCATATAAGTCACCCGATAAAAGCCTTTGCGTGAGAAATTAAGATAGGACATGCATTACGCTTTTTAATCCACATTATGTGTAGGCAGAGTAAAGTATACCTAGCGGGGTGGTCATAAACCACGCTTTTTTAAGAAGCGGATTTGCATTCAGCCAACTTTACTATAGGCCCATCATGACAAGTGGCAAGCTCGTCCATGTCTCTAGCGTATCAGAATATAAATATATTAAATTAAATAAATTATTGTGTCCAGGACCAGGGGCAAAAATCTCGACATTTCATAGCCATCGTTAACTTAACCTTTTTTGCAGCGTGCCTCAACTAAATATAATTCAATAATCATATCAATTTATTGTGTTTTTTTATTATTTAATTACTACATCTCTTTTACCCCAGCATTAAAATATAATTTAATTAAATGGTCAATTGGTTAAAATTTATGTATGAAATCTTTGCAAACCACTATTTATACGATTAGGTTCTTTATTATAGATAAAACACTGGATTTCAAATCGGCGTGATCGAAACTATTTAATTCATCATTTTAATTTTCATCATTACAGCCCCTAGAACACAGCGTCCTAGACCTCCACTGCTGGAGTTGGGTCTTCCAGAACATATATCTGGAGAATATGGCCTACACTCGCCACACTGGCCAGACGGCTTGGCGAGGAGCTTTATTAAGGTAAAAAAAGGTTTTTGTAAATTGTCGTTATGCTAGGGTAAAATAAATAAAATTAATTACAGATTATGAAAACACAATATATTAACTATCAAATAAAAAAGAAATCATTTTGGCACGAGAACATTTTATTGGCCCATTTCTCCAAAAAAATGGGCATTCTCATTTGACAGCCCCAAAGTAATCGAATATTATCGATACAGTTTTACTGTGTGACATTTTGGTATTTGCTTCTAGTGAAATGAAATGAAATATGAAAAGAAATGAAATGAAATATCGTTTATTTGCAATAAATATAGTACAGTGGTCACAAAACTTTAGTCAGGTCTACTCACATGTATTCTACCTGCAAGCAGGCGTGCAAATCTTTACTTACATACTAATATCATAATCACAACTCAAAACAAAAAAATATATATTAATTAACCTGTTTTGCACTCAAAGTGTAGTGTTGCCAAGGAATAAGTATTATTGTCCATTGATTATATATACACATTTCAGTGCAAACCATGAGTTAATATGGAGCTGCCTGAGTTTTTAATATACATACAATATAAAAAAAATATAAAAACAGACTAAGGCCACAAAACACAAGGTATGATTTATTCCGCAATATGTCTTAAGGTCCATCTTTGTCTTGTTTCGTTTTTGCATTCATTCGACGTCCTAATGTTGAACACGTGGCTTACAATGTGTTTTTGTTAACATTAAATGGACATAGAAACCTGTGGAGTAGAGGATTTAAAATTATATTTTAGACAATAATAATAACCGTTCTTGAACAAGCAGCTAGCACAGGAAAATTGCCTTAGTTTTTTTATTACAAAGCTTTGCATACATGCAAGTACTGCTAGCAGAATAGGTGGAAGCCGGACTGATAGTGGTAATTTGCCCAGTCTGCCGGGGCGGCGAAGTATCCACCATTCGTGCCGTAAAGTGCACCCACACATTTCGGGATCAGGCTTAAATTGCCGTCATGCACAGTGAAGCCGGCAATATGCCTATTATATTAGGGACTGATGTCAGTCATAAGTGTCTGATTCTTGTTGCTAAATTGATAGACTTGCGCGCCACTTACCATCAGGTGGGAGCAAGGTCACATGTTGTGCTAATATTAAAAAAAAATATATATGATTATTTGCGCTTCTATATAGGATTTAAGCAGATACTACAAAATATTTTTGTTTTTTAGACTCAGAAATATATCACTACCGCTTTCCAAAAATGTTAATAAATACAACGACATTTAACATTCCATGATTGGAAGTAAAAGTGACAAAACTATTTAATAATCACCTGAAAGACCAAGACGTACCTACCTAAAAGTAAAGTATTAACAGACCGTGTTGGTCAGAAACCACGCTTTTAAAGAAGCGGATTCGAATTGAGCCAACTTTTCTATAGGCCTATCATGACAGTAGACACCTCGAAAAATATCACAAATAAATTATAGTGGCCATGAATCGAACCCGGTACCTCCGCATCTAAATTTACGGATTTAACCGCTAGACCACGGAGGTAGTACAATTGACCAATAAAAAGTTGTCAAAAGATGATGGCATTTCTATGCCCATTTATACATTGTAATGTTTTGATGACAAATGCGTCTCCATGGATGTCTATCTTCGAAAATACAATATTGTAACGTGTGCCTAACACGTGGGCCGAAGGTAGCTTCATAAAAAATATTGTCTCCTAAAATGTAATATCAATTAACTAACACTGGTCTGCATGCCTCCGATGGTTAAGTCCGTGGATTTGGTTGCGGAGCTACCGGATTCGACAGCACTATACTGTTACTTAGTCTCAAACGTTAAATTGATAAAATAGTAAATTCTGTTATTTACTACCACTTTTAGCCCAAATTTCTACGATCATAGCCGACCTTATGTAAAAATAGCTTTTTCCACTATTTCAAAGGTCATCCATGGGCTTCAAAATCATTGGGAAAACGTGAATTAAATACTTAATAGGTAATAAATCAAAAATATAGCAAATACTAAAAGAAATATATATATATTATTTATTGGTTAGGATTGCACCCCACATACATATAAATAGAAAAAGCCGAAATAGTAAGTAAGCCTTTGTACATACTTTTAAGTAAAGTGCAATAAACCTGTGGCATTAAAGTCAACGGAGAATACATCTCGCACCTCCGATTCGCAGATGACATAGTCATAATGGCTAGCTCGCTGGAGGATCTTAGCAGAATGCTGAACGGTTTAAATGTGGCATCCCAGCAGGTTGGTCTCGGTATGAACTTGGACAAGACAAAAGTCATGTTCAACGAGCATGTAATAGCGAGATCAATCTGCGTGGGAAACGCTACTCTCGAGGTTGTGCAAAAATACGTCTACCTAAGACAGACCATCCAATTAGGAGTAGCCAACTTCAGCAAAGAAGCCGATAGACGCATTCAGCTAGGATGGGCAGCATTCGGGAAGCTACGTCACATCTTCCTATCGAACATACCACAGTGTTTGAAGACAAAAGTTTTCAACCAGTGCGTTCTTCCAGTAATGTCGTATGGTGCAGAAACGTGGACACTGACGGCAGGTCTGGTCCACAAGTTCAAGGTCGCTCAGCAAGCTATGGAGAGAGCTATGCTCGGGATTTCACTAAAAGATAAAGTCAGAAACGTTGACATCCGTCAAAGAACCAAAGTTACCGATATAGCTTTTAAAATTAGCAAGCTGAAGTGGCAATGGGCTGGACACATATGCCGCAGAACCGATGAACGATGGAGTAGACAGGTTCTGGAGTGGAGACCACGTACTGGAAGACGCAGAGTGGGACGACCCCCCGCCAGATGGACAGATGACCTGAGGAAGGTCGCTGGTGGGGGATGGATGAGGGTGGCAGAAGATCGTGTGAAGTGGCGAGCCTTGGGGGAGGCCTACATCCAGCAGTGGAGAGACACAGGCTGATGATGATGAATAAAGTTTTAATATATATATATATATATTTTAATTATCTCATCGTAACGTTATTTTGCTGTCAGCCATCTGTAGTGGAAAAATTTGTACGAGAATATCAATTTTAATAGCGTTTTACACTGACAGTTCCGTTATTTAAGGGGTTCCACTATATAACGTTGGCGCTTAAGTAACAGAATACGGCTACTGGTCTGGTATTTACACAATAATATTTTAATTTATTTTTGATATTTCTCGAGTCTGCTACGTTGGAGCTGCAGCAAGCGGCGCAAGTATGTAGGTATATTAAAAGATTACATATTTGTGCCGTTTGCTGTAGAAACTCTGGGCCCATGGAGTCCAAGCGCAAAAAAGTTTTTAAAAGACATAACACCGCGTCTTGTTGTCTCCCCCGGTGACAAGAGGGCTGGCTCTTTCTTCGCCCAGAGAATCAGTATTGCAATCCAGCGGGGAAATGCAGCCAGCGTTCTTGCCACCATTCCACGCGGACGGGACTTATATCCCTATCCTTAATATTAATTTTATTTTATATATTGTAAATATTTTTTTCGAATAAATGTATGTTTCTACGTTAGAGAAATGAGAGAGTATAGCACTTTACTATATATAGGCTTATTATGACATAAGCCTATATATAGTAAAGTTGGCTAAAATTAAAATAAATTAAATATACGAGTATAACGAGTCTAGCAGTTAAGTCCGTGAATTTAGACACACAGGTACCGGGTTAGATTCCTAGTCGGGACACATTAATGTTTTTTTTTATATTTCTCGAGTTTGGTACGTTAGAGAAATGGGCGAGCTTATCATATACGAGTATAACAAGAACTGGCTGTCTCCGTAGTCTAGCGGTTAAGTCCGTGGATTTTGACACAAAGGTACCGGGTTCGATTCCTGGGCACAATAAATTATTTAATTTTACTTGTAATATTTCTCGAGTTTGGTACGCTAAAGACATCGACGAGCTTGCCACTTGTCATGATGGGCCTATAGTAAAGTTGGCTAAATGTGGATTTAAAATCTTGGTTTCTGAAAAACGCGGAAGGGATGTGCGCGTGATAATGGTGGCGATTTTAAACTGAATTGGAAATGGCAACAGTCGCTTACCCTACAGTCGGTATCAAAGCAATATTTATAAAAAGTATTATTTTTGTAATTGTTATTTTTAAAAAATACTTTAGGGGAACAGCGCTAAAGCGGGAATCGCAGCCGCAAGCGCAGAGTCTGGCAAGCAACGCAAATACGCATCTATAATCAAGGACTGCTGTAGAGACTCTAGGCCAGTGGAGTTCAAGCGCTAAAACGTTTTTAAATAACAACACCCCTTGTCTAATTGTTTGATCTGGTGACAAGAGGGCTGGTTCTTTCCTAGCTCAGAGTATTCAGCGATTCAGCGAGGCAATGCGGCCATTATTCTTGATATCATACTGCGCGGACACGATTTATTTTTAAATTAGATTTTTTATTTTAGTTTATTTTTTATCTATAGTAATAACTTAGATTTTAATGTTGTTTATTTAGTATAAGGTTTTTTATTTGCATTTTTTTTAATGTTATGTTAAGTGTGTTTTTAAAAGTGTATGATTAAAGAAATATAATTTAGTGAAACGTAAATAAAGCTCTATAAAATATTCTTTAATTTTTATTTAAAATAATTCTAATAATACCTACTCGTACATATCACAATATAAACGCAAATGTGTATGATTTACGATGTAACGACATTTCAAAAACACTATGTTTTTCTTCACGATTAGTCACGCAGTTTATATTATAGCGTACTAAATTATTGGGTCACTGACTCTGACAAGAAATAGGTTACAGGATAAATTGAGATTTTTTAACCTAGAGCTTACATTTATAGAACGACGATTTTCAAATTTTTCTACAATAATCAATCAAGTAAAAACAATGGGGTTCTTTACAGCCCTTGGAACACAGCGTCCAGACCTCTACAGTTGGAAATGGGCCAAATTCTCCAGATATGATGTTTCCAATCTATGACAAATGTATGTAAGAGAATTATTTCTCATTGGTACAAGCCTTGCGACTCGAACCACGAAGCTTTTTTTCAACACCAACTGGGAGAGCACATTAAGCCGTCGCTGCGTCGGTTTAAGTTCCACTAATACCACTTGTGAAATCCTTAATAAATTGTCATTAAATTTGATATTAGACGCTCGCCAACCCGTCTGTCCAGCGTGGCGATTGTAGGCCAAAATTCTTCAGATCTTTAACAGTGGAGGGTTATTACTCTGTGTTCTAGGGGCTGTAATGAACTCCATTCAAATGAAATGTACTCATACGTGAGGCTTATGAACTTATAAATATATGTAGACGAATTTTAAAATCGACGTTCCTTGAATATCATCATTATCACAGTGTACTAGACTTCCACTATTGGAGATCTCGAGAATTTGGCGCATCTTTAACTGTGGAGGTCTAGGAACCACACGCACAGGTCAGAATATGCACCCACATACCGTAGTCACCATCCCTTTGCGTACCTATAAATTTGGGGACTCATACATCTGTCGCAGAATAAAGATGTGGAATGCTCTTCCAGCCTCTGTGTTTCCACTTTCCTATAACCTGGAGTCCTTCAAGCGAAGTGTGAAAAGGCATCTAGTCAAGCCGGCATAGTGTTAGGGACTGATGTCGGACATGAGTGTCTGATTCCAGTTGCTAACATTCATGTACCATGCGTGACACTTACCATCAGGTGGGCGCAATGAAAGTCACATGTCGTACTAGTATTTAAAAAAAAAAGATGCTGGGTTCCAGGGGTCGTAATGAATGAAAATGATGAACCCAAGCCTATTAATCAATCCTGGACGACCATTGTCTGGCTAATTATTAGAGATGGTGAAAAATATTTTAGTCGCCGACGGAAACAAAAAAAATATTTTGACATGATTCATATGTAATACTTATTAGGTATACGCTGGTGGCTCAGTTGTAAGAAAGCTTTCCTTTAATACAAAAGGTCGCGGTTCGAACACCGGCATGTACCAATGAAATAGATACTTTTCTTAAATACATTTGTCATAGATTTACAACTCGAAAAGCACGTTAAACGCACGGTCTCGGCTCCACTAATACTAGCTTGTGGAATGGTTTATAAATTGTCATGAAAGCATCGCGAACCCGTCTGGCTCGAGCGTAGGCCAATTTCTCCAGACATATTATGACCGTCTATGACTGTGTAGGGGCTATAATGACTGTGGTTTATAAAAAAACTAACTCTGTCAAATGTTTGGGCGTAGGACTTTAATTTATTTCAAAATTCAGAGTATTGTATATAATTGTTAAATCAACAATTCAATATCAACAGTAAACATTGTTTTAATTCTGTTCCCACACGAGTCACAATAGCAGTCGGTATTGCAAAACAATTCGCTGAATTCTGAATCATTCCATCTAGTAAATATGAAACTAATTACAAACCATACGTTTCTATATTTAATTACATTTAAAAATAACACAAATTGACTTACAAACTTCTTGGAATGACGACAAACCCGGCCGTAGCATCCGCAAATACTTGAAATCGCTACGAACTGTCACAAAATGTAGTGCAAAAATCCTAATGAACACAAATTTTACACTATAATTCAATTCACAGTTTTAGTACACACGATGTTTAACTATCTAAACACATTTGTTGAAATCGTTCGTAAATGTTTTTATGTTAATTAAAAGCTCGCGACACTGCACGCACGACCGTCCGGCACGACACGTAGCGAGCGACTGAAGAAAATAGAGCTTTCAGCCGCGTCAAGATGCGCTCGCGCTTATTTCGCAACTAACTTAACTATAGTCATCTCTTTCTCGTGTAGGGTTTAGAAGCTAGTTAATTATCTCGGTAACTTCTCGCTCGCTCGTTATGTTCGTAGTGGAAATCAAAGAAAAGCGTGTGCGCGTGCGCATTTAAAACGGATGGAGACCGAATTACGCAATGAACAAGCTTGGCTTTGATTTATTTGTACGGTGATAAATGAACTCCGGAATGAATGTTCCGGTGAGTATTTTTTATCATTATTTTCTCTACCATTATGTTTGCGGGGTTTTTTATTTTTAAATGACAACGGCCTTTATCTACCAGAATATTGATCATTTATTTATTTTATATTTAAATCAATTAAAATTCTGGCATTCTTTTAAAATAATCAATTTTATTTACGATTGTTATTTAATAAAATTACTAGTAAGTAGGCATAACTAAAATCAGATTGCAATAACAAATATACATATATTAAATATTTAATTTTTATTAATTTAAAACCATATTCTGCTTACGTAGTCTAGCGGTTAAGTCCGTGGATTTAGACTATGGCATTCGATTATTTGTGATAATTCTCGAGTTTGGTACGCTAGAGAAATTGACGAGCTTAGGTCTATAGTAAAGTTGACTATATTATGTGAACCCGCTTCTACAAAAAAAAACGCGTGTTTTCTGACCACACCGGAAGGGATACAGGCGTGATGATACTTTACTTTTAAAACCATATTTGTGTAACTTTATTGGGAACACCAAAATCCATAAAATACGCGTCATGATAAACTATTGAAAAAAAAGGTGCCTTGTTGATTGTTGCTGTCAACGATAGCAAATAAAATGAACGATAATATTTTTCTAAGCTTTATTTTATCCATTTTGTAAAATACAACCGTGGATCTCGTAGGAAGTCGGTTTCCTTGTTGTTCTAAGAAAGTCAATTTGTATCTTTCCCGCGCAGACTGACGTTATTGGAAACTAGCTGAGTCTAGTTTGAAGTTACACACATTTTGATTGGTTTTTTTTTTGACGAGTAAACGTTCATTTCTCGCCAAGCCGTCTGGCCAGCGTGGCGAGTGTAGGACAAATTCTCCAGATATATGTTCTGGAAGGCCCATCTCCAGCAGTGGAGGTCTAGGACGCTGTACTCTAGGGGATGTAATGATAAATGATGATAAAACGTTTATTTTTATATAATTAAAACTACTTAAAATAAAAACAAAAATAAATTAAAAAAATAAACTATAAGTAAAAAAATACTTCAAGGATAGTCCCAAGAAGACTGGCAACCCTCCGTATAGCGAGGCTAATACGTTGGCAAAAATAATTACCAGCTTTCCTGTCTCCAGATTTTTCCGTTAGCCTTTTGGACAACTTCCTTCCTGCTGCTTGGCTGAGTGTAAAAAAAACCTTATTAATACGTTCGGGCTCGAGACTACACCCTTAATAAGCCCTTCGTCTCGAATAGTCTCGGCCCCAAACGTATTAATAACCTTTTTTTTTTACTAATATACTAACATACATACAGTATTTATAAAATTAACTTGTGCAAGATATTAGAAAAAAAACAAAAAATGAATTATCCTAACTAGGTGTTCGCTTTCTACAGTAGATTATTTCTGGCCTTTGGGAAGGAGTAATTTGCTGTGGACGGCGAGCTAACTAAAACTAAATTAATATTTATGAACTATACTCACTGTGGGTATTGTATTGTTACTTTAATTTTTAAATATATGTAAATGTTTCATAATTGCATGCTGTGTGCACATGCTTTTGGAGATGGTACTGGAACTGTATTGTAATTGAAAAAGCCATCGAAAGAAAAGAGCATGCATGAATTGGTTGATGAATGTCGAAGAAGCGAAAGAGATATGTCGAATTCGTGACAAATGGCGTTCAATTGTCTCTGCCTACCCCGCAAAGGACCTGGCGTGAAGATATGTATGTATGTATTCTTTTCTATTTAGCCTTTCGAATGAAGTTCTTCTGCAGTATTAAATAAATTTATCATAATGGCGTTTTTTTTTTTTTAAATTTAAATCTGTAGCTTTCTGTTCTGGTAGCTTCTTCAGCAGTGGGAAAAGTGCTAATGATAAAATAGTTTACATCGATTGGTCTAAATTTCTATTAACCAAAAAAAAAATTGTTGATGTATTTATCGTAGTGACTTTTTTAATTAGCTTCATTTTAAACTAGACAAGGTAATACTACGATGCTATGAAATTACACGAGAAGGAAGGAACTAGATATCTATAAATATTGTCAAAGCTACTTCTTTGGAAAATCTGTTTTAATTAGGGAAAATTCGGATAAGTCGAGAAACATCTAGTTTTCTGCGAAAGTACCATAACACTTGCATTGATATCATTGTATAATTTAGATAAATGCAAATTAGATGGTGCGGTTGTGGCTCGGTCGCGGTTGTTAGTTGAATTGTAAATATTTTGTCATTAAAAAAAAAATACACCAGAACCTCGCCAACCCGTCTGGCCAGCGTGGCGAGTGTAGGCCAAATTCTCCGGATATAAGTTCTGGAAGGCCCATCTCCAACAGTGGAGATCTAGGACTATGTATTCTAGTGGCTGTAATGAATGAATGAACAGGTGCACATATGAACATATTATACAGTTAGGTACCTACCTTGTAAACGATTTACAAACAGCAACAATTCATGACATCTATATAAAAATTATAAATATGTATGAATCTTTGTCTGTTTGTCTGTATACTTGGATTTTTGCAAGACTAAGAGCAAGACTGCCTACAAGGTCTAGCCGTTAAGTCCGTGGATTTAGACGTGGAGGCACCGGGTTCAACTCCCGGTCGGCACACAATAATTTATTTTATTTATTTGTGATATTTCTCTAGTCTGGTACGAGACATCGATGAGCTTGTCACTTGACATGATGGGCCTATAGTAAAGTTGGCTAAATGTGAATCCGCTTCTTTAAAAAGCGTGGTTTTTGACCACCCCGAAAGGGATACGGTCATGATGATACTTTATTTTTTACCCAAAGCAAAACTAATACTGTTTTTTTTTCCTATTTTTTCTAAAAAGATGTGGCTTCTCTGGGCGTGTTCTACCGGCTATACTATGGTGAGTGCTCCGAAGAGCTCTATAACCTAATTCCTTCTTCTCCATTCCGCAACCGAACCACACGCACAGGTCAGAATATGCACCCACATACCGTAGTCACCAAACCTTCGCGTACGTATAAATTTGGGAACTCATACATTTGTCGCACGATAAAGATGTGCTCTTCAAGCCTCTGTGTTTCCATTTTTCTATAACTTGGAGTCTTTCAAGCGAATTGTGAAAAAGCATCTAGTCAAGCCGGCATAGTGTTGGGGACTGATGTCAGTCATGAGTGTAGTTGCTAACATTTATGAACCTTGAGCGCCACTTACCAACAAAAAAAAAAAATAACAAGACCGAGACCAGCTGTTCTGAAGCCTTTGGGAAACACTAGTTCTTGGTCAACCATGTTTTTTTCGATTAGGAATTTCAACCGACTAAAATAATATACGAGTCTTTAAAAAAAACAACCATTATTAACCTTGTAGAGTTTACGTTTAACTGCATCTGTTTATGGTGTTATTTATGCACTCTATACTTACTGGGTAGGGTAGCCAAAATTTGTGAGTACAAAACATATACTGGGTGAATTTGTGTGGTCCTACGTTAGACTAATATATGATTCTATTGATAGAAATAAACAACTTTTCCTAAGAAAATGTCGGAATGATATAAAATATGAATTTTAGCTCGGAAACTCTGCAATTGCAAATGGCTGCCGGATGACGTCACGTAATAGTAAATAAACAACTAATTTACGACACTAACATAACTAGTTGCTTTTATAAAAGTATGTTCCAATTGACTCAATTTTCTTTTACTTCTTACTAGGGGGAGTTCTTCGCGCCATTTTGCGTGAACATGTCAAGTGCAAGTTTTTGTTTCGTAAATTAATTTACTGTGGATATTATTGGTCAAAAGTGGTGTTATTTTGTTTAATAATGTGCTACAATGTGAATAATTATGGAAAACGATAAATTGGACTTTGAATATGGGGCACAAGTTGCAGTTTATTTTTTGCGGTTTCCCGCGCTGTTAACTCCCATATTTTACCCGACCTGTTTGAGCTATGGTGCCGCGAGTGACTCCAAGAAAAGCATCAAATTCTGCAGCATCTGGAATTTGATGATGACCTCATTAACTCATTAAAAAGAAAGATATATTACGTCAGACTTGGCTGTATGGGCTAGACCCTTTGCCTTCCCTATCATCTCATTCATCATCCATCGGGAGAAGAGAACCAAAAAAAAATATTACTTCTTACTAAAATACTCGGAAAAAATTACTTTATAAAGCAGATTTACTTGTATGACAGTTTACAATATTTACTATTAAGTGACGTCGCTGATACTGACTAATGTTTTGAGGTAACGTTCCAATATCTCTAAAATAATGTATTTGTTTTATTAACATATAAATGATTTCGTTAATTAAAACGAAAATCTGTCTGAGTCTAATTTTGGATACTGTGATTAGCCAGGTCACACAGCGTCTTCACACCATTAGTGTTGCCTAGTTAAGCAAGATGATATTGCGGTTAAGGATCGAATATAAGAAAGGAAAAGCAACTTACCCATATCTCCACAATCCACTAATATTTACATGTGTGTCAGTGTAAAATGATGTAGTGATTATTGTCTGTTTTGTGTGTGTTCTGAGTAGTCGTTAATAATTGAGAGAACACTACGGTAATTTAAAACTTTAAGAAAATTAATAGAAGCAAAGCGGTTAGGAAAGAAAAAAAAAATGCGGTACGGTGACGAGGTCCGAGAAAGAAAAAGAAAAATAAATTATGTCCACTAGGACGATAATTGCGCTGATGCGTGTGGCCGCCCGGTATTTATACCAATAGATGTACACGCCACGCCGCGGTGAGTAGCGAAACTAGAGCTTCAGCTATACGCCGTGTCTACTAAATTAAAAAATATATATATATGATAAAACAAAAACCCATATTTCTTACTATATTCAACTACTATTGTCCTGCACTCCGTAGTCTAGCGGTAAAGTTCGTGGATTTAGACTCGGAGGTACCGGGTTCGATTCCTGGTCGGGACACAAAAATATTTATTAATGTAAATAGATACATTTAATTAATATTTAATTTATTTGTGATATTTCTCGAGTTTGGTACGCTGGAGACATCGACGAGCTTGCCACTTGTCATGATTGGCCTATAGTAAAGTTGGCTAAACGTGAATCCGTTTATTTATAAACGTGGTTTCTGACCACCCCGAAAGGGAAACTTTGATGATACTTTACATTTTATTGTCCTGCAGCCCTATTTTGTTACTTAAGCGCAAACGTTATTAGTGGATTTCGTTATATACGTCCGAGCTAGCCTCATAATCACAAAATATTATTTAATTCTCAACTCTATATGCGCTCGACCTTGACATATCAACTTTAATAGCGTGATATATAGTCGTACAAGTATATAGTTAACGGATTTCATTATATAACGTTTGCGCTTAAGTAACAGGGGTGCTGTTTTAACTAAATCTAAATCATTGTCACTCTAAATAATAGTAAGGCACGCGCCGCATATTGTCAGGAATCCGATATTTTTGTTGGTTGCTGAAAGACGAATTTCCTAGTTTGTACAAATGTACGTATTTATTGAGGAAGAACGGAAGCTAGGTTTGTTGCCACTAACAAATTTGTGGCACGATCTTTGACTTACGGCTGATTGATTGATGTGATCCTTTTTAGAAAAAAACGACGTTCTTTTGAGTACTTATTTGTAATTTGTAGATTGGTATTTAAAAAAAACGGATGTCATGAAAGTTCCTTATAACTTAACCGCTCAATTTCTTTAAAGAGAAAGTCATATTGTATAAAAAAATTATAACTAAAAATTAAAATCTTAAATTTGTTGAAAAATAATCTAGTATCAGCATCACGACGGTATCCCTTTCGGTGTGGTCGAAAACCACGCATTTCTAAAAAAGCGGATTCATATTTAGTCAAATAAGGCCATTATGACAAATAGCAAGCTCGTCAATGTCTCTAGCGTTTCAAACTCGAGAAATATGACAAATAAATTATTTATACGCGACCAGGAATAGAACCCGGTACCTACTTGTCTAAATAATAAAAAAAAAAAAAAAAAGGAAAAACAAAATATTATACAAACAGGAAAATATTAACTTTATTTGACAAATATACATTTTATTCTTCTTACGTAAATAAAAATGACATTATATTTTTATAAAATAAACACAATATAAAAATTGCAACCTAAACATTATAAATAAAAATATTGTTCCTCATCATGACCAATAGGTATGCCAAGAATACTGGCAGCATTGCCATGTTAAATCTTGTCTCCTGCGGTGTTGACGAGATGTTTTGACAACGCCTTGAAAATGCCTATGCAATCGTTAACAACAAAATAAAGAATAAATAATACACAGACAGATAAATTGTGCTATAAAATAATGAAACCAAGATGGCGGCAAATGAGATCTTCTTACGAGTAGTTTAATTAATCACAGTTCCATTGAATGAAACTTATTATTAATTTTATATTAATAGATGTTCTTAGTACTCATCTGGCTGCCCTGAGTCTGAAAATAACCTTTGAAATATCGTTCGTTTGCTTATAGATACATGATCCTTATTCCCTAGCAACAAGATCAAATTTAGCATAAATATAGCTTACTAGAGTTCTGCCAGACAGATAGTCGTCGATGTTTTTTGGCAGTAACCCGCTTAGCACTGTTACATTAAATTAAACAATGAAACTTTTTTGGGATTAGTTGAAGGTCCAGTTGAGTAGTGTTGCCCAAGGCAAGACCAAGACTGGCTAAAATCAAAAAAAAAACAAAATATTTATTTGCAATAAATGTGGTAACAATTGTGTTTGGCAATAAAATACTCACATTTATCCATGAATCATTGGTCAGACTTATAGTATATACAGACTTATACTACAAGATTATATATATATACATATATACTCGTATATATAATAATTTTGACTCGGGACATAATTCATTCATTACAGCCCCTAGGACACAGCGTTCTAGACCTCCACTATCTGGATAATTTGGCCTACACTGGCCACGCTGGCCAGACGGCATGGCGGGGCCAAAATAATATCTATCAATTTAAATAAATAAATTTGATTAATATTTAATTTATTAGTGATATTTCTCGAGTTTGGTACGCTAGAGACATCGACGAGCTTGCCACTTGTAGGCCTATAGTAAACTTGCCTAAATGTGAATCCGCTCCATATAAGTGTGGTTTATATTAGGGATATGGTCGTGACTACTACTTTACTTCTGTTTACGACCAGATATAACCTAATTAAGTTTAAGTTTAAGTAATGGGAGAAAGTTTGAACAAAGTCCATGTTATCCTTTACCGATTTTGAAATCAATGTTGCAAGAAATCGCAACATTGTATTGTATCTAAAAATAAATAGTTTTGAGTTAGCATTTCCTGCGGCGGCAGTTTATTCTATTAAGCGCAAGCAAACGTTAAATAGTTACTTTTAAGCAAGTTATTTTTATTATTTACTAGCTGACCCAGCAAACTTCGTACCGGCTAACAGTCATTGAATTTCGTGTTACTTATTAGCTGAACTAAATTTATGACTCTATGGAAGTAAGACAATTAATATAATTCATAAATAATAATTTCGAAGGGCTTTTGTCACTGCTGGAGTACCCGCGATCCTAGAACCCTCTGGGATTGCGCGGAGCGATGGCAAAAGACCCGACGGCATGACCGTTGGGCCGTGGAAACTTGGCAGGTCCCTGGTGTGGGATGCGACATGTGTAGACACATTAGCCCCATCACACATCCAGGCGACCTCGTCAAGCGCGGGAAGTGCGGCGGTTTCTGCTGAGAACCTCAAGCTGCGCAAATACGGCAACCTCAGTACAGGACACTCAGCCAAGCGTCTGGCCAAGGAGTTGTCCAAACGGCTAACGGAAAAGTCTGGAGACAGGAAAGCTGGCAATTATTTTTGCCAATGTATTAGCCTCGCTATACAGAGGGGAAATGTTGCCAGCCTTCCTGGGACTATCCCTGAAGGGTCGTCTTTAGAGGACATTTTTACTTATACGTTTATTTTTTATAAGGTATAGTTTATATTTATATAATTTTAATTTTTACTTTTAAATAGTTTTAATTATTTAGAATTTAAAATAGTATTGTAAAAAATACATCCCATAATTTTCGTTTCCAATCTTACAAATATTTTTGCCCAACGTAGCAGTTAGTTTATTCTCAAAAAATATGTTTTGGAAGGTTATTGGAATTCATTCATTCATTCATTACAGCCTCTAGAACGCAGCGTCCTAGACCTCCACTGCTGGAGATGGGCCTTCCAGAACTGGAGAATTTGGCCTACACTCGCCACGCTGGCCAGACGGCTTGGCGAGGAATAATGATCATGAATATAATAATTTTAACTATACTGTATCTAGTAATACTTAAAAGACGCTAAAGTCAGAGTTTAAAAATAATAAAGCCTTCTTCGCCCAAGTATAATCTGTTTATAGCACAATAACAATAATTCAATACAAATCCGACACTGTCCATGTTAAGGCAGAAATACACGCAGCATAATGTAAGCAAGTGATAAAAAATAACTGTTATAGGTGTATGATGCGGACGAAACAATACTTTATTATTTTGTACGGAAATTATACTCGGTTTCAATTCAACTTTCAAAAGACGTAAATATTTTTTATTAATTTTTTACATTGTATTTTCGAGCGGTGGTGGCTCGAACCTCGGGATATACTAAAAATAAATACACTGTTATTACGTACATTTGCCATAGATTTACAACACCAAGCCGTCGGTCCCGGTTCAACTAATACAAACTTGTGGAATCGTTAATAAATTGTTATCAGACCCTTCCCAACCCGTCTAGCGTGGCAAGAGTAGGCCAAATTTTTCAGAAATATCTGGAAGACCATTCTTTAACAGAGGAGATCTAGGAGTCTGTGTTCTAGAGGCTGTGGTGGTGTGGTGGTGGTGATTGCGTATATTTGTTTATTTAATTAGGATCACCAACAGAGTACACATTGAATCCAATTCTATCAATAGAAGCAACAGTAAAAAAAAAAACATTAGCGAATGGTACCCCAGTAACAGGTGACCACAACATGTCAAACTACATTCAATTATGATACATTATATGTTTAAGAAATTTAAATAATAATATTAACAATATTTAAAAACTAAAAATAATGAGAACTATGACTAAAAGTAATACTTACAGTTACACAGTTAAATGATAAAAGTATCTTGTATACAAACTTCATTGAAAGCAAAATAAACAACTGAGAAGAAGAATACGTAAAATATCCGAATAGAAAGGTATAAGTTACTTTACAAATACAGAATACAACTAACAAAAGCAACAACAAATGAAAATATTACAACTATAGGCCTCCAGCGCCACCTGTGAACGCGGCAGAATGTCAGATAATAGTTTTGACAGATACTCGCAAGGGTTATAAGTAGATTATATATAAGTAAGTTTATTATATAAGTATTTATATCTAATTGATGTGTCACTTATACTTTCCTTTCACCTACAGTTGTTCTAATTAGTCCCAAAGGTTTGGCTGTCAGAGAATGTCTACGGACATTAAGTCCACCTGTGCATTAAAGTTTTGAAATAAATAAATAAATTTCCCACTAGCGGTTAAGACAAATAATGATAAGCCGTAAGGTATTACAGGTGTAATGATATTTATATTTACATTTGCGCAAAATCTAAGCAAGCTTGATTTGAATTTTCCGAAAAATATAATATTTATGATTATATTGTTGCTAACAGTGAACCCGCTTCTTTAACAAAAGAAAAGGACTTAGTTTCTGACGACTCCGGAAGGGATACGGTCGTGATGATACTTTTAACTTTTATTCTTTTCTTTCAAAAACCTGAGGTTAATAATTTATTTTTAATCGATGTTATATTTCCTGAACTAACGATATCGAATATTGCCAACACAAATTAGAGAGCTTTTTCCAAATGTTTACAATATTAGCTAATTTGTTTAGTCTGGAGTGTAGCCGCCAGATGGCGCTCACAATATGAAGTATTATCCACTCTCGTTATGTAGATATGTCCGCCTCATAAACTTCTCTCGTATCTATAAATCGATGACTACAGACAAAGGTAGAACATAAATTCTGTAGAGTAGCTAAATGTGTAAAAAAATTGTCAACCATTTTACTACAAAAAAAATTTAAAACAGAAGCAGCCAGCGGTATTAGATCTGCTTGTTTCTTTAACCGCAACCGTTAAATTGTCAAAATAGTGGATTGCTTTTTTTATCATCGGACTGTGTCTCTCCCCTTCTGAGTAGGCCTGCCCCAAGGCTTCTTCAGATAATCTCCTGCCCTCACCAGCGTCCTTCTTCAGGTCATCTGTCCATCTGGAAGGGGGTCATCCGCGTCTTCCCGTTACTTTTATCTTTACTTATGCTGCAGCTTAGCATAACAGAGTTACATCAAAATTACAATATATTGAACGAATATTAATTTTAATAGTGATTGAATTGACAATGAATGGAGCAATTAAAACAAGACTGACTGACACTAAAAAAATTATTAAATAAATATTAACATGATTATTAGGTAGTGATTTATCAATTTAGAAATAAAATGTTAAAAGGTCAAATAATCTCTACGTCTTTTGCTGTTCATGTACGCAAAGTACTACACTTTGGATCTGCTTCGAGGATCGATTGTCGTAAATCTTACTACATTACCCTGACCACACCCTAAGCGAACCGTTAACATATCGCAGCTTCTTACTAGAATTGATCTTTGAAGCTTTTATTATTAATATTATTATATACAATGTGATTCGATAATATGTTTTTTTTTTATATTCTTAGCACAACCAATAAGCAACTAACACCGGCCACTGACGACCGTCATCAGTGCCTACCATGCCGGCCTATCAAGATGCTTCACTCAAAGGTCTCCAGGAATAAGGAAACACACTGTCTGGAAGGACACATCTTCAGCCTGCGACAGATGTATGAGTCTCCAAACTTATATGTACGCGTAAGGCTACGGTATGGAGCATATAGAATAGTAAAGAAGGGATAAGGTTATGGAGCTTTTTAGAACACTCAACGTTAAGCCTGAGCCACATTCCTGCCTACACGGGAATAAAAAGGCCCTATTCAGCAAGTCTCGCCTATAGGTCTCCATTTTGTGTCGGTATTTCGTGCCCGAATTGAAGTGCTTTCGTTTAGTTTTGTGTTTGTGCGCGAGATCTCCCTCAACAATGATTTTATCAACGAAAATTCCCACAAATTTGACACACGATCTCAAATTAACCTTTTTGGAAACATACAACAGTGTTATCCTCTATGGAATCTTAAACATCGTGACTATGAAAATAAGAGTACATAATGAAAGGATTAAAATACGTAAAATATAAAATGTACTGGTAAAATAATTAAAGAGCAACAATATATGAAAATACATTTTTTTTATACACTTCGTTTGGCAGTGCATATTTCTACATATTCTTGTCTGTAAGACTGTGTTCAAGGGGCTGTGATGATATTGAATGTTATCAAAAAGCAGGTACAGCTCTTAATGCTACAGCAAAAGATGTTTCTAACACGTACATCTTGTATGGGTAGTGAATGGACAAATGCGCAGAGTGAGAACATGGAGAGCAGCTCTCGGTGACGTCTGTTCCAGACTAGACCCGAGACCGAGACCTCTCGGCGAGAATATAGAGCGCGCTACATTATCATTATCTCCAGCAGGGAAGGAATAAAGCTGTTTTTTTTTTACAAATTGTTTTACTTTGTGTGATGTACAAACTGCATATTTCTCAATATTCTTGTCTGTAGAACTCTGTCCTATAATATTAACTAATGTCAAAAATCGCGTATAATCCATAATGCTACAGCAAAAGTTGTATCTAATCCATCTTGTATGAGTACCGAATGGACAACTGCGCAATGCAAAAACATAGAAAGAGGAGGAGTGGAGGTCTGGTATTTTGCCTAATATTTTTATTCACTTCGGGAGAAAGTACATATTCGTGTCTGTAGGACTATGTTATCGGAACTGTGATAATATTGAATTTTAACGCATAATTCTACAGCAAAACACATTTCTAACTTGTCCAACTTGTGAGTACAATGAGTACAGAATGGACAACTGCGTAGGGCGAGAATATGAAGGGCCGCTTTCGGTGTCGTCCGTTCTCAACGACATCAGAGAGCGAAAATTTAGAGCGCACTTCATCAACATCATCTCTAGCAGTGGAGTTCTAGAACACTGTTTTAGGGGTTGTAACGATATATCAGTAGAAAACCGCGTACAATAGTTTCTAAGGGGTTGAACACACTAAGGCAGAACGACACGCGTAACTAATGACTTCCTATACGACTCTGTCTGTCAGACCTACTTCTATTGGTCGACTTTGATGACGCTACAAAACTATGGAGACTGATTACTAACAATTAGCTTACAAGTGATAGTATTTATTCAGTGTAAATATTAATTAATTTAAATTAAATATAAAAACTAGCTACGTTTTTATTATTATTAGGTATTATCTATGTTTATTATTTGTGATAAAATTATTTTTAATTGGCAAGACAATTACTGTGTCAAAAATGGTAATTTAGTCAAAGAGAAAAGACAAAATGATTTAATAATAAAATATATGTATTAATGTTATATATTTATTAATAATAATTTTATATTATTAGTATTATTCGTATTTAGTTTATTAATAAAATAATGTTATAAACCTATTACGTTTTTCTAATTGTACATTACGTCTATAATTCTCTACAATGTTCCTATTGTAAAAAAGTTATTCATAATAATAAAATAGGATTTGTTATGATTTGTTCATTTTGTGTGTCAATATTTTTTTCTACTTAAATAATAAAATAAAATAATAACTATACATTATACTATAAACAACTACCTCTAGCGACGTTCTATCAGAGATAGTCCCAAGGCGACTGGCCATATTTTCTCCTTTGCGTAGGTAGGCTATTAGCCAGCCTTTAGATTTAGAGCGATTTACCTTAGAGACATAGTTTGTCCTGAAGTTTTTTTTTATTGATCCTTTCCAGTAGAGCAGGACAATTTATTTATTTATTTATTAGGGTCGCCGACAGTGACAGCAACAAAACATACATTGATTTTTACTTACAACGAAGATAGAAAACAGATGCTGCACCAATTACAGGCAACAAGTTTTGGTCAAGTTGCATTGGCAGTGGTTACGGATCGACTGGTGCTGGTTTTAAAGAGACAAGTGGTTAGGTTTACATTTACCTCACATTATGGACAAAGTCTACACCGCGCAGCTCCAGTCGATCCGTGACCACTGCCAATGCAACTTGACTTGTTGTTATGTATCTAAGGTAAATCGCGTAAAGACCCGTTAAATTATAAAAACTATTATTAATATAATAATAATAAACTTTTATTTCTGACAAATTGTACATATTGTATTTCTAACAATTTTACTTAATCTATATTTAGTATAACTAATAATAATTTATTTTAAACTATCCGCTACTGGAGGCTGTCTACTTGACTGTATGCAGCTGTATCCAGTGCTCCAGCAGCGGAGAGTCCCACCGATCTGCCAATACGTTTAGGAGCCTGTTGGTACTGGTTCTCATGCGGCACAGCATAAACGCAGATCTTTTGCGCATAATTGTTTGAAAACTGTCAGTCCTCGAATCAGCAAACATACCCGAGGCATTAATGTGCGCGAAAGACTAATGGTGGTAATTTGTCCAGTATGCCGGGGCGGGGAAGTATCCACCCCATCATGCCCAGTCAAGCCACCATAGTGTTAGGGACTGATAACAGTCATGAGTGTCTATATCCAGTTGTTAACTTCATGGACCTAAAAAAAAGCTCGTTTAGCGGCAAAAAATTAAGTCTCTTCTCACTCCATACTAACCTAACCAACAGGACATCATTAAGTGGGTATCATCCTAAGAAGCTATTTCGATACTGCGCAACGGACAACTACTCAGTTTCCGTCCAAAAAATACATCCATTCTAAATTTAAATATTCAAAAAATGTTCCCCAACCAAAAATGCCCGAACAAGTAGCACAACGGAAATGTCAACGTGTGTACTTAGCTCAAAGTTTTTTTTAATCTCTATAGAATTATTTGTGGCTTAGGATTTATTGAATGCATCCGTTCGGTCGCGTTTTGTGTCCGATTAGTTTGTCAAGCAATTAATTACACATTGTTCAACTGTGTTCTTTTTAAGGACTCAATTTGAAAATTAGTTTTTTTTTCATCTAAAAGTATAACAATCCTAAATGTAAACTATAAATAATTAATCCGCCACAATCTTTAAATAATATTATTAGATAACATGCAAACCTAATAAATATTGAGATTTCGTTTAATTAAATAAAAACATGACGTTTTTACAATGACAAAACGGTAGCATTAATCAGCGAGAAATAAATTAAATCACAAGATAAAGATATCAAGAAACTAGAAATTGACAAAATGGTTAGGCTTGCAACGAATATTCGGCTACTATTCGGTTACTTGTATACTATTCGGCCAAATACTAAATAATAATAATTCTTTATTTCGTTACAAAAATCCTATCGTGTTAGTAACAATAATAACTTAAAGAAAACTATGTTAGTAATAAATCTAAAATGTACATACTAATTTATTATTTATTAAATAAGTAGGTGCCAAAGATTTTTTGTATTACTAATATAGTGGATATGCCGATTATCGGCATGTGCAAATATATTTTTTTTCGATGTATGTACCTTTATCATTTGGTGCTCTTCTATATACCCGGTGGCGGGATGGTTATAACTTAATCAGTTCTACACACACAGTCCGGCCGAATACCGTTGCCAAATAGTCAGCTATTTGGCCAGAAAGCCAGCCGAATATACAGTATTCGGCGTGTAACCGAATATACTACCTGGTTACTACTATAAACATAGTCGTATATATTAAACATGATAAAGCCAAATTCTGTTCAGGAGAACACAGAGTTTGGATACTTGTTTTGTGCCAACGGTGTTAGTAACTACATATATGCTAAATGCTTTTATATGGATAGATCATGCATTTACCGCAAGCTATTTTGTTTACGTTTTTTTATTATTTTCTTAATTGTGTAATGTTATTTCATTATTCATTTATTACAGCCCCTAGAACACAGCGTCCTAGACCTCCACTGCTGGACATGGGCCTTGCAAAACATATATATATAGAATTTAGCCTACACTCGCCACGCTGGCCAGACGGCTTGGCGAGGATATGATGTCAATATTTTATGATAATTAATTAACGATTCCACAAGTTGGTATTAGTGAAACCTGGACGGCTTAACGTGCTCTCCTCACACGGGAATGGTGGCGTTGTAAATCTATGACTAATTTACGTTCTTACGTATATTTACATAATTTGAACCGACTTTTGTAGGATTTAAGGAATGCGCTCTTACAGCCGAGCCACTACCGCAATGTTAATACTTGGAAATTATACCTAATTATATTATGTTACCCTATCGTTGTAAAAACTTGTCAATAGCCATATTTTATTTTATCATTGTTTTGATTGTTCTGTAGAAATTAGCAGTAAGTTTTTCTTAATCAATAAAATAGGAAGGATGCGGATAGGAAGTATGATGGGGATGTTGAAAGAAGAGTGAACGCGGGAAATAGTGTCAACGGTGCCCTGGGATCACTGATCGCCAGTCGGAATGTCAGTGACAAAGCTCGACTCGCCATACACAATGCAATGCTGGTACCAACACTTTGTTTATGTATGGAAGCGAAACGCGGATATGTCAGAATACGCATGAGAGTAGAGTTAATGCAGTAGAAATGAGATCGTTGCGTCGGATATGCGGCGTAACTTTGATGGACCGTATACCTACGTAATAACGAAATACGCAAAAGGGTAGGTATAAAAGAAAGCATAGGTACAAAAATAAAGAAAGGCATGCTCCGATGGTTCATGCATGTTGAAAGGATGAACGAAGAGAGATTGACGAACCAGATATATAATGCGAAAGTTGTGGGTAAAAGAGGCCCTGGCAGACCAAGACTCACATATTACGACCAAATTAATAAAACAATAGCTGAAGGTGCATTGAAAAGCCATCGAAACAAAAGGGCATGTATGAAGAGGTTGACGAATGTCGAAGAAGCGAAAGAGGTATGTCGTGATCGTGTCAAGTGGCGCTCAATTGTCTCTGCCTACCCCGCATGGGATTTGGCGTGAAGATATGTATGTATATGTATGTATGTATGTTGTAAATTAGTTTTTGTAATAAACTTTTTATTTTTATTGTTACTAAAGCATTTATTAAAACTCTCGCGCTGCTGGCCAGTCAGGTTGGTTAAGCAATACTGTATCTTTTCTAAAAGCCTGCAGTAATAATTAATATAATAATGCAAGTGTGAATCGGCCCCGACTGAAACTCTTCCTTATCGTCCACGAAGGGACCAAAATAAAATGCATTCCGATCCGGATTAAATATTTATTGCCAAAGATGTGTTCTTCAAAACACAAAAACAATTATATAAATCTATGACAAATGTACACGTACGTAAGCAAAGTGTATTTCTCATTGGTGCATGCCGGGGTTTGAACCTACTACCTTAAGATTGAGGACAGCGCTGTAATGTAACATCACTGTATACTGTGTGATGTACCTACTCGTAATTGAAAAGCATCGGTTTAGTCATCGTTATTATTTTAGTTTAAAATTAATTACTTTGTATGGTCTTACGTTTGACTAATATGGGATTCTATTGATAGAAACACACAACTTTTTCTAACAAACCATCTGTCAGAATTGACAAAAAATTTTGGCATCTCCATTGGAACTGTTAATGTTAAAATAGCAAATTAGTAGGGAGACGCCAAAACAAAATCTGATTTTTAGTAAAAGTTGTTTGTTTCTATCAATAGAATAACATATTAGTATAAAGCTTTTATTAATACGAACAACATTGTAAAAAAACCGGAACAATATGTAATTTTTGAGATATTTCATGGGGACAGACCAAAGTCATCCAATAGAGTTCGATTTTTTCAGCATTTACAATGGAAAAAAAAAACAAAATCTAAAAACATTTAATCAAACGAGATGCTGGCACAAGTCTCTATTAACAAGAAAGGACTACGGAGGAATTATTGATTCGAACGCCTAGTCGTTTTTAAGTAGCATTACCTAGCCACTTGCTTACTTACGAGTACAAGTGACACGCTCGTCGATGTCTCGTACCAGACTCGAAAAATGTTACAAATATAATTGACATAATTTAATTTTATTCCTAATATTTTTTTATTTGAAGTAATATACAGACAATATAAAAGAATTACAATATTAAATAAACTATATTAAAACAAAAACTAAATTTAACCTAAATAATAACAATAATAATAATAAATATTTCCAGACAGGCCACACAGCGCCATCTAATTTCCGTGGTAAGCTACGAGGCTTGTGTTACGGAAACTAGATGGTTGATAAACTAGATATTATACTTTTTTTTTGTAAATATATACATATTATACATATAAACACCCAGACCGAGACAAATTATACAATGTACAACTTGTCCCCGATGGGAATCGAACCCACGACCTCCCGAGTTCACGGCAACGTTTGTTACCACTAGACCACGGAGGCGGTCAATAATATATACATAGAAAATAAAAATACATACTTACAAAAAAAATAGCTCCTCCAAATCGCTGTCTTGTGGCATGGTACCCAATACACTAGCAGCATTTCCCCTTTGAATTAGGATAATTAATTTTTGGGAGAAAAAACTGCCAGCCCTATTGTCACCAGAGATGTCAATGAGCCTTAGAACAATTTCTTTATAAAGGCTTTATTTTTGTTTAGCGTATTGTTATTTAGGTATTGAATATTAGAAAGCGTAATAAATTAATATATACGTACATTAAATATAAATAAAACGCCTTAACCTGTACCAAGGTTGGCGTATTTGCGCAGCTTGAGGTTCTCTGCAGAAACCGCCGCACTTTCCGTGTCTGACAGTGTCGCCTGGATGTGAGATGGAGTTAATATGTCGACACACGTCGCATCATACACCAGAGACCTGGTTTTCACAGCCCTACAGTCATTCCATAGATTCTCTTGCCATCGCTCCGCACAATTCCATAGGGGTTCTATGAGTGCGGGTACTCCAGCAGTGTCAAGATGATGTCGTGGCGAGCCGCGTGACAAGGAATGCGGCCGTCACTTCTAGCACAAGATAACCCGTAGTGTCCGAGATGATCGACTGGTTCTAGACAGATAAATGATATATTTTGTATTCTCGACCAAGAATCGAACTCGTTTTATTTAATAGAATTATGCAACAACCAAGCGCATAATACTTAAATGGCAAGTGTTTAGATTTTAAACAATGCACATCATTATTTTATTACATAACAATAATGGCGTGAAAAAAAACATTATGCATTTGTATGCAGGACATATTTTGCAATCAATCACTCAGAATTGGGAGTGGCCTTGGTCCACTGATGCATTGATTTACATAACAGAACGTCATAATAATATTCTGAAATTATAGGTTGCCTATCCGTGCGTATCAGGATTATCTTTGAGTTATACTTAATAAAAAATGTTTAAAGATTATTCAATTCTGACTGCACTTTTACAAATGTATTCTATTAACTTTCTAGGAAATTACATTACGGACATTTTAGACATATTTACGCCCGGCCTCGGAGAGCACGTTAAGCCGTCGGTCCCGGTTCCACTAATACCAACTTGTGGAATCGTTAATAAATTGTCATTAAAAATTGACATCATATCCTCGCCAAGCCGTCATATATATATATATATATATATATATATATATATATATATATATATATATATAATGTTTATTCATATTTATTTTATTTAATACCAAAATATAAAAATAGATTAACATTTAAAATAAACTAAAACAAAAACAAAAATTTTAATATAAAATATAAATATATAATTTAATAGTTAATTGTACTATGTACAAAGCTTAGCTTTACTATCAGTAAACTTTATAAGGATATATTTGACATATTTGGTTTGTAATTCCAATGATATTGTGGTTATTGAATGCACATATGAGGCACATGTCTTTAATAAATTATAATCGACGTAACAAAGAGTAATTGTCGTTACAATTGACTTCCATACAGATCGGGATTTAATTTGAATTTTTTAGGTACTAAATAATTTCTGAAATACTCATCTAAGGCAGATTTCTCCGTTTTTTTAGTAAGAAAAATTGATTTTTTGTCGACACACACAAAATACACAGATTACTGGTCAGCGGCTCAGTGCAAAGCCAGTCCAGTAAGTCTTGTTTAAAGCGGTGTTATTTTTATATAAATATAATATAGAAGCTTACAATATTGTTCTCCTTGAACGTAATAATTGGCATTTGACATGATTGCAAATGGCACATACTTTAACGAGAACATATAGGTGATGGTGTAATTTGCTCAGTCTGCGGGGTCGGAAAAGTATCCACCGTTCGTGCTGATAAACCCAGTAAAGAGTTTCCACACGTTTCAGAATTAGGGTGACTGATGTCAGTCATGAGTGTTGATTCCAGTTGTTAAAATAAATTGACCTCGCGCGCCACAAACCATCAGGTGGGCACAAGATCAAATGCCGTGCTAATAAAAAACAGACAGTCGACTAAATAGGAAGGAAATAAACTCTCATTTTAAATTATACAATTTATAACTGTACATTTGAGTTTAATAGACTAAATCAAATATAAACTAAACCTAATACAAAATAAACTATAAGTAAGAAATGTCCTATAGAAACAACCCATCAGGAATAGTCCTGGAACATTTCCCCTCTGTATATCGAGGCTAAAACGATGGCAGAAATAATAGCTAGCTTTCTTGTCTCCAGAATTTTTTGGTAGCCATTTGGATAACTTCTACGCCAGAAGCTTGCCTGAGGGTCCCTATACATATGCCCATTGTCTCGACCCCAAACAACCCAAATTCATAACTGAGGTTGGCGTATTTGCGCAGATTAAGTTTACGCTAAACTTCCCGCGCTTGATGAGGTCGTCTGGATATGAGATAGGGCTAATTTATAACTTGAATTGTAAATATATTTATAACTTATGTCGTAGGGATAAGGATATGTTTGTCATAAATTATTGAGAGATGGAAAAGCATGTATAAATCAAAGCATTCTATGGGCGAAGAAAGAGCCAGACCTCTTGTCACCGAAAGAGACGACAAGTTTCAAGTCTTTTAAAACCTTTTTTGCGCTTCGACTCCATGGGCTCAGAGTTTCTATAGCAAACCGCACAAATATGAAATTTTTAATATAGCCTATGGCCTATAGTAAAGGTGGCTAAATGTAAATCCGCTTACTGTATCGTGATGATACTAAAGTACTTTACTTTTTAGTTTAGGAGTATAACCAACAATCTTACACTCCCTCTTCCTTCTCCACCCTCCCCCAGTCCCCTCACCTTTTTCTACAGACACACGCACACACACTTACATACTATACTTTACTTGCTATTTGGGTAACCTCTTTTTCAATCTTTTTGTATGATCATTGGAAAACACTGTCTCCTGTTATAGAGTACAACTCATGCAGGAGACAGGGTTCACCTGTAACGAGCCAACATTATTTTGTGTTGATAAACGATTTGTATTTACATTACATGCAAAACTTAACTTAACCAATGGAAACCTTGCACTGGGTGATCCGGTCATTTGGTATTCGGAAGCAGAGCACTATCTGCCTTATTTTAAATTATAGTTTGAACTATATTGTTCAAAAAATATATGTTATGCCTTTGTGTGTAGGACAAGCTGATTTTAGAGTAAATTGATAAATTAATATGTCGAATTTGGCGTGGATGTTTATACCCGTATTCCAGACGTTTTTTTTTTTTTTTTTAAATGGCCTAATAATACAAACTGTTAATTTTGAAATAGCCAATTAGTATGGAGAAGCAAAAAAATATGTCATTTTCGACATATGCCTAAGAATTAGGAAAAGTTGTTTGTTTCTATCAATAGAATCACATATTAGTCTAAAGTAATTCATACAAAGTCACCCCGTATTTTAATGTCCTTGGTTTTGTATAGTTTCAGATTAACTTCGTTTGGGCACCGTTGGCCAATTCCTAACAAATGTACTAATTTTTTTCAGTAAATAAACGCTTATTATTATGATTTTAACTTTGACTTTTATTTTAATACTTAAAACGCCAGCGTTTTGATTTCTAATATGTTATATTCCTATTTTCATTCATTCATTACAGCCCCTAAAACAATGAATAATGCGAACTGGAGAATTTGGCCTACACTCGCCACGCTGGCCAGACGGCTTGGCGAGGATATGGTGACAATTTATTAACGATTCCACAAGTTGGTATTAGTGGAACCGGGACCGACGGCTTAACGTGCTCTCCGAGGTACGGGAACGGTGCTGTTGTAATTCTATGATAAATGTACGTTATGAACATGCTGTACATGACGGGTGGGTTTGAACCGACCTTTGTAGGATTTAACCGCATTCTTACAACCGAGCCACCACCGCGCCTATATATATGCCCAGTCCCTAACATGCCAGTCAATGTGCGTAACCTTCCTTCTACGAAATTGATCGTATCCCATCCCGGTCACATCTTACCAAAGGTCAAAATGGATTGATCGCAAATTAATATTGTTTACTGTTCGTCTGGGACCGATATAATGGGTTACACAGACTTTTAACGGTTACAAGCTCAAAAACTATATACCTATCTTTTTTTTAAATTATATTTAAAAAATCTGTTTTTTTTTAAATTATATTTTTGTATTATACTTACCATTTTTTTTTTTTTTATAAATATAATTTTGAAAGGAAAATCTTAGCGACAGGTGTCAAGGACACTTAGTTCTTGGGAGTAGTAATGTTTTAGGCGCGAATTATACAGAAACGGCGTAAGGAGAAGGCGCAGAGCAGGGGTGAAACAGATAAGGCACGCGATTTAAATTATATCAAAGAGGCGAAGACACGTCACAACCAGTCATTACACAGGGTGACTTTCGCGCTTGCTGTGTTCATTCTCATTAATATTCAGAGACATTCATTTTTAATATTTTTCCGATCCTACTGTATAAGAAACGACGTGCTGCTTGCGCGCCACTCCAGTCGCGCCTGCTAGAACAGGTGACCGCTTAAGTATAATTCATAACGCAATTTTGATGTTTCCCTATCAGTTCTATTAAAAAAGAGAAAAAATGAATAATTTAATTTTAGAAGTCATATTTTTATTTTGTAAATTTGTTAGTTTTTGTTAAATTTATTTTTTTGTTTTAACAGTAATATGTTTCTAATTTCTTCTTCTTTTTATATTGGTGAATGCTGTGACACCTAATGGGGTGTATCAGGCAAAGCTTTTTGTAGATGTCGCTAGCGGCTTGTTTACAGGTATGACGGATTTTTTTTTTTTTTTTTTTGTAGTTTTTTTTATTTTTATTTAACCTTGTAGGGTTTAAAGAAAGCGTTCTTACAACCGAGCCACCACCGCATGGTGTAAGCTGGAAAAATTGGTAAACACAAATTTTCACAAGATGTAATTTATATAATGTGTCTTGTGAATATGAAAATACGACAAAAATAAACCACTTAGTCCTTGTTTTGATAGCTAACACAATAACTTTAGTGACACGAACAATAAAACATAACATAATTTATATTACACATATAATATTGCAACATATTGTGGACACCAATGTCTATACTCGTAAAAACTAATGGAAGCTCCAATCACTAAAAACCGCTGTAAAACTATAAAGGTTATTCAGTCTTAAATCTATAGAGCGCATTAATAAACTCGCCCCATTCACATCTAGGCGACCTCGTCCCTGTACAGATAATGAGTTTGCGCCGTTTGGGTTCGAGACCATGGGGATAGATAGTTAGATAGATAAATTCTTTATTGCACAGAAGATAATACATTTTACAGTACATAGGTGAGCTTAATGTCTAAAATCATTTTCTAACAGCTAACCTTTGGGAGATGTGAGCAGGGATTGTAAGGTGAATAGCTGCTATTATAGATGTATTCATTATTAAGTTTAAGTCAGAGGAACCTAGAGTGCTTTAACACAGACTATGCTTTCGCTTAGTTTAGTTTTGCCTCCAGACTCCAACATAAATGTTTTTAAAATATTGTTACTAATTTTAAGCTTTGTGGGATAAAATAAATACCTTTTTTATTTGAGATAAAGAGATTTTTTGGTAAAAAAGTAAAAAGTATCATCACGACCGTTTCCCTTCCGGGGTGGTCAGAAACCACGCTTATGAATAAGCGGATTCATATTTAGCCAACTTTACTATAGGCCAACCATGACAAGTGGCAAGCGCGTCGATGTCTCCAGCGTACCAAACTCGGGAAATGTCACAAATAAATTAAATATCCATTCAATTTATTTATTTATATTAATAAATATTATTGCGTCCAGGAATCGAACCCGGTACCTCCGAGTCTAAGTCCACGGACTTAACCACTAGACCACGGAGGCAGTTAGATTTTGAGTAAAAAAACTTATAACTATATATATAAATATAGCAATACACATACAATAATATACCGATTTAGTCAAGTTTTTTAGACTCGTATTGTTTTTGTAAAATGAGCAAATTTTTAAAACATGTAAGTGATGGTGCTTTACGAATATGAAGAGTGAGTCAATTTCACTGGCCAGCTGCTGATACAGTGTAATATACATAAATAAAATTAAGCTAATTAAATATATAAATTAAATTAAAAATAAAACTAAAATTTAAACTATAATTAAAAATATTCACCCATGACTTGATCATGTGGCAGTGTGCCAAGAACACTCGCAACATTCCCCCGCTGCACAGCGATGCTAATTTGCTACGCAAAAAACTGCCAGCCCTCTTGTCACATACAGCGTTAACCAGCCGCTTAGACAGTTCTTCAAAGAACTTCTTAGCGCTTGGCCCCCACGGTCCCATTGTCTCAAGACCAAAAGGCACAAATACGTAGCATTAGCAACAGACTCATATTTGCGACATTTATTTATCATTTATTAATAAAGGAAACGGCCGAGATGAACTTTACTTCACTTTTTTACGATATTTATATTCATTAAATATTTTGGCTAGACTTAGGGGAGGCCTTTATCCAGCAGTGCAGAGACACAAGCTGGTGATAAGGATTATGAATTTTATGTAGACGTACTTTACTGTTTACATAAATTTGTCATAAGTCTAACCGTCTTCTATAGATACCAGTCCGTTCCAATTCCACAAATAGCGCGGGAAAAAGTCGAGGAAAAGTTATGTTAACCTTTAACTAACACACATTCCGGTCAAATACATCTCGACCTAGTAGTAAGGTGGGGAAATTTGCAAATAATTACTTAATTAGTTGTTACAGTCAGAACAATTTTAGCAGTTACAGTACTTACAAAAAAAAATGTATTAAAGGCGGACAAGAAAAGGAACGGTATTTTAGAAATTATAACATGTAACTTTGTGTACTATGATTTATTATCGGTTCTTGTAACAATTGGTCAATTTAGTGCCACTTTGGATACCAATGATGGTGACAACAGTATTTTGCATAAGTAGATATCTACTTAATTTCTGGTTCAACAGTTAAAAGTATTATGTAGTAAAAAACAGTCTAGTTGGGTCTATGTGCTCCTGTAGCCCTATTCTGTTACGTAGTCGCAAACGTTATTAGTGGATTTCGTTAATTAGGTCAGACTTTGCGTCATAATTACAAAATATTATTCAATTCTCAACTCTATAAGCGCTCGATATTGACAGCGGCCGAGCAAATAATTAACTTTAATAGCGTGATATATATGTATATAGTTAACGGATTTCATTATATAACGTTTGCGACTAAGTAAGCAGAATAGGGCTGCTGCACTGATAGGTCGTGTTTGACTTGGAAAATTGTTCCCTCAAAGCGTGGACACTTTAAACCACTCCAAGCAATCTTTCAACTTGCATAAAGCAAACCAAAGCGAAGAACATTTTAACGCTACTCGACGACATTTAGTCTTTCGGCTCTTTGATCTTTAATTAATACATACATATACACGATATTAGATATTTGTTCAATTAAAAAACAAAACAAACCACGAGAGATGGTAATATAAAATAGAAAAGAAAGGAATACTGCAATGAACATTTGACAATATTTTTGACCATGGACAATTTGCTTTATTGAACCACCCGAAAATAAAATCATTCGCAGTTAAATCAGTAACGTCTTTTATTGACATCATTAAAAAGCTACCCGAACGTCTGTCAGAGCGAAATAAAGTTATAAACAGCGCTTACGTGTCAAAGCCAACTCGTGTTTTTAATCATGTAAACCAATTACATTTTGTGACGCGTTATTATTTAAATCATTTTGAATGATTCTATTCTGTATAAGACCCGACGGCATGACCGTTGCTTGGGCCGTGGAAACTTTGCAGGTCCCTGGTGTAGGATGCGACATGTGTAGACACATTAGCTCCATCACACATCCAGGCGACCTCGTCAAGCGCGGGAAGTGCGGCAGTTTCTGCTGAGAACCTCAAGCTGCGCAAATACGCCAACCTCAGTACAGTTTACGAATTTGCGCCGTTTGGAGTTGAGACGATGGGCCCATGGGGACACTCAACCAAGCGTCTGGCTAAGGAGTTGTCCAAACGGCTAACGGGAAAGTCTGGAGACAGAAAAGCTGGCAATTATTTCTGCCAACGTATTAGCTTAGCTATACTGAGGGGAAATGTAGCCAGTCTTCTTGGGACTAACACTGAAGGGTCGTCTATAGAGAACATTTTTTACTTATAGTTATTTTTTATAAGGTTTAGTTTATATTGATTTAAATTCTGTATATGTTTAATCTGACTGACTGAGACTTTTCTACATATTTTCTGTAAGTTAAAAGGTTATATATATTTACAAAATATAGTAGGTATATACAGAATTACATAACAACAATAGATTAAGAATATAATAGTAGCAACTGACACCCTACTAGAGCCACTGTAGACTCCCTCATCAGTCCCTAAAACTATGCCGGATTAACAAGATGCATTTCTGTCAAAGTACTAAATTTGTTACACAGTAAAGAAAAACATCGTGAGGAAGTCTCCGTGGCAAAATGGCATGGACTGATTTATGTCGTCATCATAATCTAGTAGATAGGAAGTAGCCTGGAAGGTTTTTATAATTGGTTGAATTTGGTCTACATTTCAAGAAATCTTGTTAATAAAACTTTCATTGTCGAAAGATTATGATTTTTTCTTGCGATTCAAACATCAATTTGTGAAACGCCGACGCTATAAACACTGTTTAAGGTGGGTTTAGACCAAACGAATAAACATCCAGGCAGAACAATTGTCGATAGTTTTTTTTACTGTAAACGACAACAGGTATTTATCATTTCTTCTTCATAGCTGCTACACTCTTAGTGATCGTAGTCGCAATTTGAGTGCTAGTGGCACGCCTAACAAGCCGTCGCCACTCCTCTTGGACCGCAGCTTTCCTGGTGCACTCATGTAGAGGATGATCCATTGCAGCCTTCACCTGGTCAGTCCATCTCATTGGAGACTTACCACGCATCCTCTTGCCATTGACTTTCCTCTAGACTATCAAGCGCTCGATCGATGTTTCTCCACGCCGTGACACGTGTGCGAAGAAAGTGAAAATGCGTAAATGTACAGTCGAGGAAATGCGTTGTCAGATCCCCAGTTCCTCCAGTATGGATTTGTTGGTTCGGAATTCCGTCCACGTAACGTTTCGGTTCCTCCATATCTTCCACAGCTTTTCCATTGCCACTTGACGCTTGATTTCATTCTCTCATTCACTGTTATTATGTATGTAACATTTAAAAATGTTGTGCCCCGGAAAGAGACCTGCTAGCTATATTAAACAGTAGTTGAAAGGCTATTAGTTTAGTTAGCAGCGACACATTTGTCTAAATTACTAGTTTAAATATTATTTGTAAAAGTGTCTACCTACTTCTGTAGGAGTTTTTTTTTGTGAAACCCTAGTAATAAGTGTTTTTGATTAATAAACTATTTGAATTTGAATGTTTCCACAAACATATTTTAATAAAGAGCTGATAGATTGGTCTAAACTCACCTTTAAGATTTCTTAGAATCACCACATAAAATTAATTATTGTAAGCGTAAATCTGATTTAGTATTTTTTCTGTTTGCGAAGATGACGCCCACGAGAAACGGAATCAAAAGAAAATCTTTCCGAAATACATTCCCAGTAAAGATTATGAACATCATCAAACGTTAAGCACTTAATTAGCGCTTTTTAACGATAACATTTTATAGTCATAGTTTAAAGGAATTGTCCAAACAGCTGACGGAAAAGTCTGGAAATAGGAATGCAGGTGATTATTTCTGATAACGTATTAGCCTCGCTATCATTTTATCACTACAGCCCCTAGGACACAGTCCTAGACTACGACTGCTGGAAATGGACCTTCCAGAACATATTTTTGGAGAATTTGGCATTTTGAAAACATCTTCCAACGCGTTGGTAAACAGTTTCGTTGGTATTATGTCATCCTGTCGTAAACCTCTGCGAAGTTGGATCGGTTTTGTATGCTGGCCTTGTATCTGAACGGTCATAGTCGCAGCGCTATAAAGATCATCATCACATCACATAGATATATCCAGAGGGCAAATGTTGCTATATAGTTTATAAATACATACATTTTTTTTTAAATAGGTATTTTATTGAACTAAAAATGTACATAGGCGGGCATTTTCTGACAACCAACCTTTGGGAGTGTGGAAAGTTATGTATGGGTGCAATTTTATTTTATATTATACACTTACATAATAATATTACATAAAAGATTTACATATATCTATATATATTTAAATTAAAATGCTAACACACAAATATAAATGTTACATAAGAAATAAGGAAAATAAAAATGTAGTATAGATTATTATTTTTTTATTAATTTATTCGAAGTAGATACAAAAATATTAAAATAAAATAGATTAAAAAACTAATTATAAATAAAACTAAAATAAAAATACCTATGAAATTAAAACTATTCTACAAAATAAACTAAGGCCACCAGGGTACCTAAAACGCTCGCCGCATTTCCTCGTTGAATTGTAAGGGAAATATTCTGTTTTAGGTAGTTATGGCATTTGGGGTCGCCACACTCTTGAAAAATTCGTTTACCCAGCTCTTTTACGATTTTGTGGGTACCAAAGAATATACCCCCATTGTTTAAACCCCAAATGAAGCTATAACTTTATTTAATGCTATTATATTTTATGTGCTTTTTAAATTCGGCTCTATGAGCAGCAAATATTTTTTGTGTCCAGACCAGGAATCATACTCGGTACCTCCGAGTCTAAATTCACGGACTTACCCGCTATACCACGGAGGCAATTGAATCCCTGGAATAATAAAGAAAAGTATTCGTAGCTTTTAAAATATGCACGCAATAGGTCGGAAAGTCGAAAAAAACGTTTCGCTAGGGGTTCTCATTAATAGTATTATATATACATATATTGTAAATTTATTGTTTAGTTTATTTCATTTTTTGAGATTTTTTATTTTCCATTTTATTGTTTTAGTAGGTATCTATGTATAATTGTTTTTTAATTATATTTTTTGGTTTTTTGTTCTATGTTATGTAGTTTATTGTTCTTAGTTTTAAGTTTAGGTTAATTTTACTTTAAGGTTTTGTGTTGTTATTTCAGCGAGCACCACCTAATTATGTTTAGCTATCGGTAGCAACTTGTCAATAGCCATACACACTACCCATATGTACTGTATATATATTTTATCTATTTATCTGTAAGTTGTTCTTTAACATTATTTTTTAAAAAAAGCCTCCGTGGTCTAGCGGTTAAGTCCGTGGATTTAGACTCGGAGGTACCGGGTTCGATACTTTACTTTTTTTTCTACTAAGAAAAAAAATCTGTGGAACCGATGAACGAGGGGTTAGAGTGGAGACCACGTATGGAACGACCTACGCAGAGTTGACGATCTCATGACAGATGGACGGAGTACCTAAAGAAGGTCGCCGGTGAGAGTTTGGAGGTTGGATGAGGGTTGCAAAGGTTGATGATAATAATGAGCAGTTATATACTTTCATTGTGTTAGCAAATATTAGGAAACTGTAGGTAATCCAAAGACGATTGTATAAACAACAGAAACGCTAAATAGTTAAATCAACGTAACTGCACTTTTTTGGAAAGCACCTCAGTTATCTGCCCGATACGTTAGGGCTGCCATATTAAGGCGTTTTTTTTTTAAATTGTTCCATATCTTTCCTGTCTCTTATTGCTACTTCATGAGTATTTTTAAAGTGTATTTTAGTTAAATTTTATTAATTAATAAATTGATGTTACCTATTTATTAAATGAAGTGTGAAAAACATTTATTCGAAAAAAATATTTACTACTATTACTACTACTAAGGATAGGGATATAAGTCCCGTCCGTGTGGAATAGTGGCAAGAACGCTGGCTGCATTTTCCCACTGAATTGCAATACTGATTCTTTGGGCGAAGAAAGAGCCAGCCCTCTTGTCACCGGAGGAGACGACAAGACGCGGTGTTGTCTTTTAAAAACTTTTTTGCACTTGAACTTTGCGGCTCCCGCTTTATGCGCTGTCCCCCTGAGATGCGACGCGGCGAGGGTGTCGACGCACGTGGCGTCCCACACCAGAGCACGTCCCCGTTCCCATTAATAAATTGACAATACTCCTGTTCAGACCGTGACGTAAGTTGAAGAGCTCATAAAAGAGTTCCAAAACTTTGATAAATATACAAAAACGGTCGATTTTTGCACGGAGCAGCCGAAGCCATAAATCTTTAGTCGTTTTTATTACGCTTTAAACAAAAATAAGAGTCTTACAGTATAAGAATATGTAACATGTGGAAATGTTTACTCGAATCGAATATTATTTTGGCTACTTAGATAATTATTCGTGTATTACGTAGCCAAAGAGTTGCTCAGTGGATGTAAACACTATAACAATATATAATATTAATTTTGTTACTTAGTGGAACATTCCAATCTAAATAAAGTATAACGTCCCCTTACGATTATGTAGTACGGCTAGTTGAATTGTAAGCAAGAGAAGATATTATGACCTGGAGTATAAAAAATAATTTTCTTGGTTAGGTATTTATCATTAAACGGTGCGTTTTTTAAGGCTGATTAACTTTTTGACAGGAATAATTAATCGCATTTTGCGATTCTTGTATGGTATTTAAACATGTGTCAAATATAGACTAAAACATAACCAATAATCGTCGATTCAAACAATTTTGCATTGCAAAATGGTTGTTTTTATTATTATTTTAAAGTGTCTTTTAATCAATAATGAATATTTTTCGAATAATTATTTATTTAACTTTCTCTGTCAACTATAAACTTTTCTAAATAAACGATGCGCTATTAGTGATATGTATAAAAGTAAAGTTTTGTTATTACATAAAATTTTGTGCCTAAATAGGTGTTGTTTTAGTGCAATATATTTTGCTTAAGCTTTCTTTAAAGTATTTTAGTCATCGAATTGCATTAATCTTTTAAATTCAGCATTATGTCATTGGTTTTCTATATTTCAATGATATTATATACTTGTATTTTTTAGTTTTTACGATTGCCTATTTATCCAAAACTATTTCTACGAATGATTGGGAACTTTATCGCCGGTTGAGTGTTTGTTTGGCGTTGGGTAATTAAGGTTTTTGGCTATAATTAACAAGAGTTTAACGTGTCCATGCGAGATCACCTCATGACTCATCATTTTGACGTTTATTTGTACCTATTTGGAATTAAGTAAGTCAACATTAGGCTACATAGAAACCACTACTATGGAACCGGGACCGGGCAGCGTGCTCTCTGTGGTGTTGTACTTCTATGGCAAATATAAAAAGGTGAATTTCTGATTGGTACATGCCGGTACATTTTTCTGCGAAAAAGGGGAGACGTATGTCTAAGCATTCCATGGATTTTACATGCCGAGTCCATCGTGTGTGGGAAAGAGAGAAGAGTAGAATGGTGTATTGGGCTTGCGACCGAATATAGGCTGGTTTACCAAGGAAGCCTCCTTTTTTTATTGCGCAACAAGACGATCACCATCCAATATTCTGCTCCTCCCCCTACCGAACCATTTAATTCTACTAAACATGTCTTGTCTATAGTACAGTATTCATTCATTCATTACAGCCCCTAGAACACAGAGTCCAAGACCTCCATGCGGGAGATGGGCCTTCCAGACCATATATCTGGAGAATTTGGCCTACACTCACCACAATTTTGAATGATAATTTATTAACGATTCCACAAGTTGGTATTAGTGGAACCGGGACCGACGGCTTAACGTGCTCTCCTCACACGGGAACGGTGGTGTTGTAAATCTATGACAAATGTACGTAAGAAAAGTGTATTTCTCATTGGTACATGCCGGGTGGGTTTGAACCGACCTTTGTAGGATTTAAGGTACGCATTATTACAACCGAGTCACCACCACGCTATAGTACAGTATAGTAAAATAATACTCGTATAGGTACCAAGATTCTTTTCTTTATGTTGTTCTGTAAGCAAATGCCCCAGATTTGGTACAAACAGCACAAAGATAATGGGCAGTTTTAGAATTAGGTCGAGACCGCGGCTATTTGGTCGGTACTGGCGTGCAAGTTAGCTCAATTGAATAACTATTGTGGACAGGGGACGCTATTTGGTTTTAGTGATGTACAATTTTTCGATTTCCAAAGTTATCGATTAAGTTTTTCTTTTTTTATATTGTACATTGATATGTCGGTTACTTGCTTACTTGCGGCGCGCTTAACAAGCCGTCATCGTTCCTCGGATTGCAGCCAGCTCTTTTTTGGTGCACTCGTATATACCTACCTAAAAAAATGCAATAATATTTATATTCTTTATTGCACCAAAACTTAATGTTTTGATTTTGTTTTATTGTATATTGATACTTGTGGTACGCTTCACAAGCCGTCATCATTATTCGCGGATTGCAGTAAGCCAACCTTTTTAGTGCACTCGTATACGGTCTACTTAAAACTTAACTAAAGTCGGGTAGGGAGGATGCAACGATCAAATAGTCTAAATTATGAATACACTACATACCAAGCAATTACATAAACAAGCTTTATACCAAATTCTCGTATGTAATGTGTACTAGTTGCCGTGTAACTGTAGCAGGTAGCTCTTACTGTCCCTTCTCAAAAGTTCACCCTGTAAACAAAATTTATGCTAGCTTAAGGCCTTAAAAACTGGTGGAGTGGAGCGCCCTTTAAGCCAAATATCAATGCGTCAATCGAACTTCCATTCCTGAACTTTTAGACCTGCAAATGTGATTCAGATATATTTTTTTTTTATATAACAACTGTAAAATGCCGTCTATTACACAGCGTGTAATTCGTCAAACATCTCGCATTTCAACGTTTGTTTTATCGACAACATATTTCGCATCACTAGCCAATTGGAGTGCACTTTGTCGAGATTTACAACTTGATACAACAACACTTGACTACCTTGAGATGAAGTGGATACGGGGCTCTCTGGGACAATTTAGGACAATGACGTACTTATCCCGGCGTAGGTTATGAGCGCTTCGATCAAGTTTATTATTATCTGAAACTTCCCCTTAAGACTATAATATTGTAAGTTATGATTATGGCACTGCTCGAGCACCCGCGATCTTAGAACCTCTGGGATTGCGCAAAGCAAGGTCTCTGTTGTGGGAAGTGACTTATTTGATCATACTTAAAATCATTTGAAATGTACATATTTGTTGTATCCCCAGTTTTATCATCAAATTCTTTTTTTATACGTTTAAGTTAGTTTTATACTCATGGATGAATTCGAAAAATATTTATTTATTGTTGTATAATATGTGTTTTTTAATTAAGGTTAAATATAACAGGTCACTGGAATCTGCTAAGCTGCTAGTCTTCTGCTAACAGCTTACTCCTTAGACCGATTCGCTGCTTAGTCTTCCACTAGCAGGAGTAGGTTTTCAAAATAATTTTAATAATGACGTGCCAAAATGCCTGTAATAGGTTTTATATATTTATCTATAAGAACTCTAACAAGTCGTACGCCAATCCATTACAACACAATAGTGATGCCTTAATTATAGGAGATTACAGAATTCAAAAAAGAATAATAATAATATTAATATATATATATAAGAAAAATAAGGTTAAGTACAGTTTTTTTAAGCAAAAACCAATCCTTGATTAGTTTCAGTTTCTTCATTAGAATTAAAATTGGGATTTTATCATTAAAATAAAATAAAAATTGTAAATTACAAGTAAAATATTTTAATAAAAAATTACGTGTAGGTATATTTTGACATTGACTTCAACTACCGGTATACACAAATATTGTTATTCCCGTATGATATTTATTTTTTTATTTAAAACTTTGCACTATGTATATACAAACCGCTAGACATTCTTACTCGGTCAACCTTAGCGACATTACGAACATTGCATGTGGAAGGTTCGCGCAAATTATAGAACATAATATAAGGGAGAAATTTAAATACTACTAAAACTAAACTACTTACTAGTAAATAATATTAATATACTAAAAACTAATATACTTGTAATAATACTTACATATATAGTCGATTATAATTCAACGAGGAAATGCGGCGAGCGTTTTAGGTACCCCCCCTGGTGGTAAGCCCTTAGTTTATTTTGTAGAATAGTTTTAATTTCATAAGTATTTTTAGTTTTAGTTTTATTTATAATTAGTTTTTTAATCAATTTTATTTTAATATTTTTGTATCTAAGTACTTCGATACTTATAATACTTAATATATACATACTTTCAGTTGTTGGGATCTATGTATATATTATATAGTTCTTGATGTAAGCTCGCACATTTCTAAATAACGAAAATCACTATTTTGCCAATTTAAACACTGAATAGGGCCCCAATTAAATTTTAAACATGAGTATGCAAACGTCCATAATTTAGACTTGCAATAATTTATTGTAATTATCGCCTATACGAGTATAAATAAAGACATCGAATTTAACAATGTATGTTTTCATATACGCATCTGTTTATAATACAGAAATGAAATATAGTATGGCAATTATCGCCTAAGACGCACTGCACGAGATAAACTAGAATTGACTTTATTTAGGTATGTAAAAATAATAATAATAAATTATTTATTGTACAAAAACAAAACAGGTACATAGGCGATCTCAATGCCGTAAATGCTTTTTCTACTAACTAACCTTTATTTAACCTTTAACCTTAACTGCCATCGTGGTCTAGCGGTTAAGTCCGTGGATTTAGACTTAGGTTCGATTCCTGGTCAGGACACAAAAATATTTATAAATAAATAAATACATTTACAATACAAATACAAATTACCACTATAAGTTTGTTGTTTGTTAAACTTGTTGCGTTTAAGGCACGTGGCTGATTCTAAATTATTAAGATTAGGTGTCCTCTCCAAATTCTGTTAGTGACTGCATATGCGAAATAGCAAGCAAGTCGGGGCACAGATTAATTGCAGAGAGTTGCTCTTAAGACGAGACTTAATTGCTAGCCTAACCTACAACAACTTGATTCTGTGATGCATAAACCGCCCTTAATTTTAGCTGTTGTCTCTCTTGTAGTGAAGATAATAAAATAAATAAATATAAAAGTTATTTATTTTCTCCCGCAAAAGATAAACATTGCTAAGCTGTTAGTCTTCTGCTAACAACTTACTCCTTGGACCACTTCGCTGCTTAGTCTTCCACTAACAGGAGTAGAATCATTCTAAATAATTTAAATAGTGACGTGTCACAAATGCCTGTAATAGGTTTACGTGAATAAAGATATTTTGACTTTGACTTTGACATTATATCTTACTAAAAATAACAACGCATTTCCTAACTAGCTATGACCTAACTAGTTTTGTTTTTCCATTGTTTTCATTAATTTGTTGCATTATTGGGACTTGCCGTTATTGCAAGAATGCACATTTTTATATATGGGTTATAAAAGAATTTGATACATTCACCAAGTGTAAAAAAGTGTCGAAGATTGGCTATTTGGATTAAACTTTAATGAAACAGAAAATTGCACAATAGTCAATCACACTTTTCAAAGACATACACATACATTTACACAGTAAACACATTCACTCACTAACACGCACACACACTTACTAACAAATACACACTCCACTGCACACATACACACTCACCCTCCGCAAACTCACTCAATTTCTCACACTCACATACATATAATACCCATATTATTTCATATTTTATGTTGTTTTTTTTTAAGTAAAGATATTTTCTTTCTTTTAAGTTTATACATTACTTTTCTGTATTTTGTTTATTTTTTTGTATATTTTATATATAAGTAACATAATTGTTCTTTTTACTTTCGGCGAACAATAAAGTTAATTCACTGATGGCTTCTAAGATACTGGCTTGCCGCTTTTAGGAGCCAGAACCACACTATTGGCTAAGTTGGCTAAATGTGAATCCGCTTATTTATAAGCGTGGTTACTGACCACCCCGAAAGGGAAACGGTCGTGATGATACTTTTAACCACACTATGTACTTAGTATCGTTGTTCGTCATTAAAGTTTTTTTTTTTTTTTTTTTTGAAAACTGTAATTAATTATGATTATAGTATTACATATATTTAGTTTAGGCTTTGGGCAACCTCTTTTATCTTTTCGGCAAATAACTAGATTTTTGTCTCTATTTGCTTTGCGCTTGTAATACAATTACAAAGCTCGTCGTTCATATCGCGCCCACGATGTTCAATAAATCTACATGCCGTCATTTCGATTATTAATTGTTCCACACGCGGCGCCAGTTCGTTTGTAAAATGTTCCAAGAAAACAATGGATTTGTTTGGGCCTACGCGAATGTAGGTAATAAATTGTTTTACTAAGGCAAGTCGCACACTGCGAAGACAAGTCAGAGGCGAAGCGTGGCGCCGCGACGTGGTCGAGGCACGCGCGACTATACTCCTGCTCTACGCGACTATACTCGTGCTCTATGCGACTACACCCGAAATGACAAGAGAATATAGCAACGGCATTGCAGCACGTGCTTCTGCCCCGACCTCAGATCAGGCCTCGACTGCGCCTCGACTATATTAGATGAGGATGTCGAAGAAAACCTATTACATGCAGCGTTTATTTTATTTATTTTTCAACCGGGTTCGATTCCTGGTCGGGACAGAATAATATATATTAATTTAAATAAATAAAATTTAATTAATATTTAATTTATCTGTGATATTTCTTTAGTTTGGTGTGCTAGAGACATCGACGAGCTTGCCACTTGTCATGATTGGCCTTTAGTAAACTTGGCTAAATGTGAATCCGCTTCTTTATAAGCGTGGTTTCTGACCACCCCGGAAGCAAAACGGTCGTGATGATGCTTTACTTTTCTATATATTATTTTTCAAATTTTTCAAATCACAGCTTATTGTATTAAACATATAAACAAAGTAGCGATAGTGGAACACAAGCCAAAGAGATTTCATATTATTCAGACAATACAATTAAAACTAATGGTAAGTCTTGTTTCAACGGCATGACGGCAATTCCAGCCTGATCCTGAAACGTGTGAATACACTTTACAGGGTTTGTCGGCACGAAAGGTGGATACTTCTCCGCCCCAGCAGACTGGGCAAATAACCACCATCAGTCCGCCTACCACCTATTTGTTGTTCTCGTAGAAAGTATGTGCTATTTGCAATGATGTCAAATGCCAATTTTTACTTTCAAGGTGAACTAACATTGTAAGCTTGCCATGGTGATATTTAGATAAAAATATTACCACTTTAAGACCTGAGGTAAGTTTATGACCTAATGAAGTCTATCAGCATATTTTATTGTGCACCATGTCACAAAACAGCGATTAGGTGAAGCTTTTTTTAAGTATTTAGAATCTAGTTTATTCGTGTCAAATTTTCCTTTGCCATTTACGGTTGTTTGGTCACATTCTCCAGATATACGTATGCTGGAAGTGGTCAACAGTGGATGTCTAGAACGATGTGTTCTAGGGGCCGTAGAATGACAAAAAAACGACGTTAACATGGCATCGAGTCAATAACAAATTGTTTAGCAATAAGACTACAGCAACAACATCCTTTCTTCCACAATGAATAAATTAGACAAATTAACAACCCCATAGAGAACGACGGTCTACCCCTAACTAGCATTATTGTTGAGTATTACATTAATCTATTATTTTCTGCATCCGTGGTCTATACCGCGTGCATTTATCAAAAGAACAAATTGTTTTTTTAGGCTAAAGGTGTCATTGGTAAAGTCCATTTTTGAAATAAAAAAGTAACTTTTTTTTAAAAGATAAATATTATTATCCGAAAAACAAAACACTACTGTATGGTGAATAAGGCCGCGTCTGAAAATCACGATATCCATCGTTATAAATACCTAAAGGCTGGGGAGTTATACGGCCGGTTGCAGAAAGGATGATTATCTTTTGATATGTTTAACAAATGATGAAGCACGGCATTGCCTTAAATACCTAAAGTGGCAAACTTTGAATCACGTTGAATATATCAAGATGTTGATCATATATTATTTTAATTTAGCTTTCTGCGACCGGCCGTAAGTGTTTTTTTTTTATTCTAGATTATAATATTTGCGTTTTAATAAATTCCACGCAGTATAACGGTTAAAATCGTAGGTTTTTCAGCATGCAATAGTAGGTATGTATTGATGTACACTATTATAAATTATAAAGTAGGTACTTTATAGATTTAGATAAACAGTTTTATCAATATTCTCTCGTATTCTAATCTACTCGTAATATACCCACAACCATTTTCGTGGAATAAAGTATATTAATATATTTAGTAAACATTTCCAACAGTATGTGTTTAGTTTAATAACTTACATTATTTTCTAACGGCCACCGCAGCACCGTCTTAAAACCAGTTAAAAACGAGAACCGTTTCTGCAATTACATTGAATTTTTCAGGTAATAGTTACGTTTCGTTTTCAAAACAAAGTGTCATCGACATCGCACATTTAGTTGACTCGTACATTGCGAGTACACCCTAAATTCAGTAACTGAATGATGATTGCAATTGCCTCAACATCCGCTTTAATTAATTATAAATAACTTTCCTGCCCTAATGATAAGTTCAATAATTGTAGTATATGTATGTATAGATTGCATAAAATCCAAAATAAAACAATAAACTGTTTTTTTTTTTTTTGTTCTCTTCTCCCGATGGATGATGAATGAGATGATAGGGAAGGCAAAGGGTCTAGCCCATACAGCCAAGTCTGACATAATATATCTTTCTATTTAATGAGTTAATGAGGTCATCATCAAATTCCAGATGCTGCAGAATTTGATGCTTTTCTTGGAGTCGCGTCACTCGCGGCATCATAGCTCAAACACGTCGGGTAAAATATGGGAGTTGACAGCACGGGAAAACCGCAAAAAATTTAACTGCAACTTGTGCCCCATATTTAAAGTCCAATTTATCGTTTTCCATAATTATTCACATTGTAGCACATTATTAAACAAAACAACACCACTTTTGACCAATAATATCCACAGCAAATTAATTTACAAAACAAAAACTTGCACTTGACATGTTCACGCAAAATGGCGCGAAGAACTCTCCTCGTTTTTTTTTTGGTTCTCTTCTCCCGATGGATGATGAATGAGGTGATAGGGGAGGCAAAGGGTCTAGGCCATACAGCCAAGTCTGACGTAATATATCTTTCTTTTTAATGAGTTAATGAGGTCATCATCAAATTCCAGATGCTGCAAAATTTGATGCTTTTCTTGGAGTCACTCGCGGCACTATAGCTCAAACATATCGGGTAAAATATGGGAGTTGACAGCGCGGGAAAATTGCAAAAAATAAACCGCAACTAGTGCCCCATATTTAAAGTCCAATTTATCGTTTTCCATAATTATTCATATTGTAGCACATTATTAAACAAAACAACACCACTTTTGACCAATAATATCCACAGCAAATCAATTTACAAAACAAAAACTTGCACTTGACATGTCTACGCAAAATGGCGCGACTCTCTCAACTCTTTTGTCCTTGGATTCTAAACTGCGTCAATGCTTGACAGACAGACAGAGAATCTGAGCTTCCATTTATTAACTACAAGAAGTACAAAGACGCACTTTATGCTCGTAGACATTTTCTGACAACCAAACCTTGTTGGGAACAAATTTGAACTATTATATGTAGGTGCAATGAAAGAATAATTAAAAGTTGGATAGGCAGAAAAATTATACAGTTTAATAATACACTTACATATTATACCGTTATAGAAGGTGGCGCAAAATCGGAAGATGCTATAATTTTTGCAAATAGCGGTAAATGTCAGTTCTTCGCGCCATTTTGCGTGGACATGTCAAGTGCAAGTTTTTGTTTTGTAAATTAATTTGCTGTGGATATTATTGGTCAAAAATGGTGTTGTTTTGTTTAATAATGTGCTACAATGTGAATAATTATGGAAAACGATAAATTGGACTTTAAATATGGGGCACAAGTTGCAGTTTATTTTTTGCGGTTTTCCCGCGTTGTGGGCTCCCATATTTTACCCGACGTGTTTGGGCTATAATGCCGCGAGTGACTCCAAGTAAAGCATCAAATTCTGCAGCATCTGGAATTTGATGATCCCCAACTCGGTTATGAACTCTGTTATAAACATATATTATTCAAATAAATTACGTGTTTAGGACTTATGTATTCTGTACAATGTCCTTTAAAGACAATTAAAAAAAAAAAGCGGTAAATGTCAGTTCTGATTTGACGTTTGTGAACTAAACAGATTAGTACATATACTCGTATACTCCTTAAGAACGCAAAATAATTGTTTCGTTTTTTTTTCGCTCTGCTAAAGCTGTTCGTATTGATGATCATAATATGAACCGTATATACGAGTATATAGGGTTATTGTAACAACCTTATACATTTTTGAATAGAATATGATCTATAACCATTCCAATTCAGACTAGAAGTTCTTGAGATAGTAGTTTGCGAACATACACTAGAGACTTACATAGTACAATTAAAACTGTAAATATTTTAAGTCAGAGCAACAGTCTTGCTAGTCGTTTCGCTGCTCGACTAGAACATTATGGGACAACAAGAGGTCTGGGCAAAGAAAATATCCGTCAGGAATGCTTATAGTCGCCGGTAGTTTTGGCAACAGTGATGGAAAATGCCATAAATCGGGCCCGGCCATCAAAACGATATCATTCATTTCTACTTTATAAAAAAATAAACACAATCCAAAAGCGAAATAAAAAAAATATATATTTAAAAAAATACAGTCAAGGAACACCGGTTAGTAACTTTTGCGCCATGTACTCGTATATACTATAATATTAATATACTAATACATACATAATTATATATGTATATATACAAGTATACACTTACTAACAGTGTGAGGTATACATATATGTATATTTAAGGAGTTTTTTGTACGAGTTTTTTGAACAAAGATCTTATGTATACAGGAAAATTGTTTCATACATTTGTGGCAACACCGACAAAAGAATTAAGAATAAGAATTTAGCTTTTATAATCTAGTAGGTAATTATGAGAGGAGTTAGCGCTTCTTGCTCGGGTCAAAGTCCAAGTTTTGTAAATTACTTTACTGTGGATATTGTTAGTTCAAAGGTGTTATTTTGTTTAATAATGTCCTACAATGTGAATAATTATGAAAGAGGATTAATCTCTATATATGGCGCAGAAGTTGCAGTTTGTTGTTTGCGGTTTTCCAGCGCTGTGAACTTATATATACCCGACGGCGACATGTTGAGCGATATTGGCGCGAATGAAAATTTATGAAAAGCATCAAATTCTGCAATACTTGGAATGTGATGATCCCACCCCTTGATTATGACCAAATATCATGAATAAATAACGAGATTATATTGATGTTTTCTGTACAATGTCCAGTAAATAAACTAAAAAAAAAGTTATAATATATATATATGGCATGAAGATATGTATATGTAAAATGTATTTAATTGTAGATACTAATTACTATAAAAAAATGCAATCATTGTTCTGATAAAATATCAAATATGGTTTTATAAAAGTCTTATTGCAGAAACAAAAACCTTTTCATTGTTATATTCTACAATTAATCTTAGTTTTATACACTGTTATTAAGATTCCATAGATGCCATAACAGTTTTGTTATTTAACATAATAACTTTAACCAATAAAATATTACGACTTGTCATAATATCGAGGAACGTGCAATTAATATTAAAATCAATCGTCTGGCTGCATCGGGCTCAGGGTTGCCATCTTTCGCACACTTCAAAGATCTTTCAAGTCATGTACTTGTAAGAAATGAGTCAATCAGCTTTCTAGGAAATAAAATTGAGGATGTTTTAGGCTGAGTTGCACCAAAATTAAGAGAGTTCTTCGCACCGTTTTGCACGGACATGTCAAGTCAAAGTTTTTTGTTTTGTAAATTAGTTTACTATGGATATTGTTAATCAAAAGTGGTGTTATTTTGTTTAATAGTTTGCTAAAATGTGAATAAATAATGTGAACTCCTGAACTAAGTTAAATTAAGTATGTTGTATGTATGTAACGAAAAGGCAAATAAGAATGTCTGACAGTTGTTTTCTTAAAAATGGTGCGAGGCAAAGGATTTCGATTGCAACCGAAAACGTTTATCCTTGGCCACTATCGATCTTTGTCGCTACACTCTTCCCTCTACTCCCTTCCCCACTTCCTCACACATAGACAAACACACACATATACAGAAAACACACTTCTCCTATTATACGAGTACAGCACAACTCATGCAAGAGACAGGTTTCACCATAGCAAATCAATATACTTTTGTGTTAATAAACAATTTGTATATGACAAATAGAACAAAATCTTAACGATATGAGAATTAAAGTTAGGCCAATCGTCACAGAATGAATTAGTCTATGACTGTGCATTGTCGGTTATAGGCCTGTTCGAAATGCACTTTCAGTTTATTGTTTCAATATGCCAGTTTATTGTTTCAATATGCCAGTTTATTGTTTCAATATGCCAGTTTCTATATATAGCAATCAATGCCCGCTCTATGGGGTGTATCACTAACTTTTTATCACGATAGATGGCGCATGATAGATGGTACCTAATATAACTGTCAGTTTCATAGAAAACTTGTATTTTTATTACCAAATTTATTATTTTCTGAATATTATGCCGAAGTGAGCAGCTTTTAAGTGTACAAATCGAGATTTCTAAGCGAAATCAAAGATATGGTGATCTCAAAATTGCCGTTCTATTAATAAAACCTTTTTTCTTTTTGAAGACGGTGTACGTTTTCTTAATTAGTTTTTAAGGTAGGTAACGTTAATTTAAAATTCATTTTTCTGTTATGAAAATAAAAAACTACAAAAACATTTCAAAATGATGCGATATAAGTGTAAAATAAGGTACCATTGCTGCTAGCGACATCTACAAAAAGCTTTGCCTGATACACCCCATTACTTGACATCTTTGGTCACAACCCTACGAAGTAAATCTAGCTAGGCCAATCCTAAAGAAAATAGGCTGTAGACTGCAGACCAAAGTAGGAATCGCGGTCCGAATTTAAACTATTGGCACTGCAATTGATAGCAAAACATCCTGCCAATGAGGAAGTTGAACCGAACGTGCCGCATAAACATCCTGTGCCTACAAAACAACCAGCCATCAACTAACGGGATTTTCTATTTGGATGCGGTAATTAAAAATAATGCTAAAAAACATGGAACTTTTCAATAATAAATACAATGAGATATTTATTTGCCTTTTAATTATAAATTTATATAGTTTTATTCGAAGAAAATAAGGTACAATGATTTAAAAAAATAATAACATATTAATTAAACTAAAAACTTACATCTTAAAACATAAATTACTATTAATAAAAATAAACCTAATTAATAAATAAAAATATAAACTAAAATGAAGAAAAAACTAAATAAAAAATATTATAAATAATACATTTGCTCCAAATCGCTGCCAATGGGCAAGGTGCCAAGGATACTGGCAGCATTGCCACGTTGAATGGCAATACTGATCCTTTGGCCCAAATATTGCCCAGCCCTTTTGTCTCCCGAGGTGTTGACGAGCTGTTTTGACAACGCCTTGAAAATTTCGTGTGCACTTGGTCCCCACGGCCCGAGAGTTTCAACTCCAAACGGCGCAAAAACACATCTCCCAATAAGCTGAGTGTATTTCCGCCGCTTGAGGTTCTCTGCTTTTAATGCAGCAGCGCCTGGGTCCTTAGAAGTCAAGGACAAGTGGGAAGGCGCCAGGGTGTCCACACAGGTGGCATCCCACACTAAAGGCAAACCTATCCTCCATGGAACCAACGTCATTCCGTCGGGCCGCTTGCCATCGTCGCGGGCCATGCCACTGGGTTCTAATATTGCTGGCGAACCCACAGACACAAGGGCCCGACGAATGACGTCATTGAGACAGGCGTGCCTTGGGATGCGACCTGTGCTCTTGCTGCAGGAAAGGCCGTGGTGGCCGAGTGCCCCGACGTTGTCTCCACATTGGCAGCGATGTGGAAAAGTGCAAGGAGCTCCTAGACGTAGGCTGGTTATGGTGCTGAAACATTTGTTGTCGAAAAGAGTTCCAACAAAAGATGAAGGGAGAGCCTGGAGCCACAGTCCCGATTCCCACTTCGACACCGCCAGAAGACGAGCACGCTCTGCCATATTGGTTGACGTATTTAAAAGTTGATCCCGTACCAATCGGCAAAGCGGTTCGTCCCACCGGCGCTGTGATGTAGTGAGAGTCGGGACGGACGTATTGGGGCAAGCAAGCTTCCACGCGCTTACAGATTCTGCCATATATGAAATATTATATGAGGTAAAGCATTTCACTAAAATTTTGTTTATAAGGCTTTCAGTGCTATGGACAGATGATAAGAAAGCCGGTAAAGCCACGCTAGAAATTTGTCGGACACCTATACCACCGAAACGGATTGGCAACGATGCCTGGCACCAGGATCTGTCTTCGAAAAAAATGTTTATTATGGATGAAAGGGTTTTTTTAACAAAGTTGTCCAAAATAAGCAAAAGGTGGGGAACATTCCAAATGTGACAACATCTTAGAATATAGGTAAATTTTGGGACAAAAAGGCAATGACGGATGATGTAATAGGCCATATGGGAATTTATTTTTAATAAACGATCGGAGCAGAGATTAAATTTTGCAATTGTTTTATCTATGAAAGAAGGAAAAGAATTTTCGAACACCGGAGAGCCTAGTATGTGGAGCGACGTTTTGTCCAACACACTAATATTTGGGGCAATATTATTAAATTTTTCAATAGCTGATATTTTTAGTGTATCCGGGGCAGAGACGAAAATTTCGCATTTTGAGAAATTTAGACTAAGACCAATTTTTTTGAAGCTGTCGATTAGAGTGGAAAGGTCATCTAAAACAGTATGGATGTCTCCTCCCAGAGCTCCGTCGTCAAGGTACCAGACATTAAATTTAGACTTTAAATTTTGAATGATGGAATGGATCGCTAAACTGAAGATGAGATATTATATTACTTAGATATTTCAATGTCGTTTTAACTTCCTTACTTATACCTAATAATACATTAATATATATTTTTATATCTAGATGTTATTTGTGTGTTGAACTGGTTATTTACTAAAGTTATAAAAAATACTCATACTCGTAGCCTTAGGTCAAGCCGAATGGTAATACATGGTATAACGTCAGAAACTTTTATTACAGATTTTTTTATGAGTTAACAAAGATAATAAAATGCAACATTAAAACATATTTTGAAGTTATACCCAATTCTCATAATCCAAAATACACATGCCGCATCAAAAAGCCATGACGTGTAAAATATCTTTATGATCTATGTATTTTAATTAAATGTCAACGTGCGGGTGTATTTTGGTCTATTCGGTTGGAAATGGCCGCGAATGGCAATTCTCAATTCTCAAATTCAAAATTCTCTCTGAAACTCACTCTGACAAAGTATGTAAGAATGATTTATTTTGGTAGGTACGAAGCAAAATGTAGTCATTAAAAATACAGTTTTTCGGATATGTTTATTGGACTGTAAATATAGTATAAGCAGAAAGGTGGGTAAAATCGCACGAAGCGTCCTTGTTTGCAAAGATTCTCCGCAAGAATTCTAATTAAAAAGTATTAATATACCGCAAACTATTTCCTAAGAATTTTCTAGCAATTAGTGTGCGCGGGAATCTAGGTACTACGATAATGTAGCCCGTGGAATTGCTCATTAGGATTCCTAGGTACAGTCAAGCAAGAGCCTATAGACCAATATTATTTTTTAAACCCCATCATATGAATATTATATTTTGTTGACTTGAGGGTTACTGATTGCCTAAATAGGTAGTAGTTTTCATTACAAATTAGGTAGGAATCCAAACAAGCAGGCCCATGTAGCCAATATCATACCAACCTATTGGGTGAAAATATATTTTATTAAATAAGCCTAAAATTATATTAAAAGTTTTTTTTATAATTTCGCTGTCACAATATTTGAATACAGTATTTTTATTACCGATCGATTGTGCCAATAATGGAGAATAAATCCCTAATAAGTAGGTAAATAATAAATCTCACTTATTATTATAGGGTTTTATTTAATGCCCACGAGTGTAATAATCTTCACGTTGCATTCCTCCGATGGTTCCCGCGCAATCGTGCAACCGCCATTTTCCATCTTTTCTAGGTATTTTATCGTGCTGACAAATAAAGGTGGCAAAGGACGTCGCGTACAGCCTTGCACGAGGACTAAACTTTATGCATCCTGCGTGCATCTCACGTTTTTTATCAGAATATCTTCATAAAACATGCTCTCGTAAATATTTATTACTTTAAACTTAATTCAATATGACACGAATCATTGTTTACGAGAATTTAGCTACATACATGCAAATAATGTTTTCCGATGTCTTTTGTTTTTCTCTTTACTTTTTTTAAACCTACATGCATTACTAACTTTTAAAAATTTAGATGTTTTTTGCCTAGGCTAGAAAAGAAAAAGCCAAGATATTTTTTTCAACTTAATTTTATCACGATTTATTCGATATTTTTCGACAATACACGGTATAATTCGAATCGATAATTGTCTTATCGATATCCGCGTGCTTGTCCCCGTATCTATAGTCACGTTTATTAACTTCTAGGTACTACTTTAGGCCTATCATCGCTTTAGGCCTATAAGCCCGAAGATGAACCAAGTAAGCATAGAAGACATGCAGATAACGCAATGAGATGAATGGTCTGTACTATCTTTTATTTATCTGTAGCCGTAGTACGATCAAACTCCGTTATCGAGTAAAGATCGAATCAAGTAAAATATACGAGAAAAATAAATTAATTACATCGAAGCAGAGCCGAGCTGTCAATTTGAAGTTCCGTTGTACCCTTGTATTATGTTCCTTGGTTGTACGTCTCGCAACTTAATTGACCGCTATCTAAAATCCCACACTCATATGTTTTCGAATCGAAAGTAAAGATCTATGAAGAATTTAATTTATAGTCGGTCAAGATTGTGGTGAAAATAAGTCGTCTCGAGACAGACAGACAGTGGGTCGTCCAGGCCCGGATGCCTAATGGGCCTGGGTTGAGGATGGTGACATTTTCCCTGGCATGATCCCGCCGGTAATTCATGCACTTTTGGTACTGGGCGCCGTTACTAGTACTAGCCTACTAGTAGTTACTAGGCCGTGTGGCTCACGGACCCTGGGAGCTAAGTTGGACTGCTTCAGCTCCTCTCCAACGGGAGACCACTTCCTAGAGAGGTGGTCTCCCGTTGGGGGGCCGACCGAAAGACTAAGCGATATTCTGGAAAAGCTTGAAGACCGACGCCAAACGACAAACTCCTCAATAGTAGGCATCTCCAGATCTCGAGCTATGACGGAATTACGCACGAACCACGACGCTCGGAGGACCACTCTGAGCGATATGTCCTGCTGGCTTTAGATCTTGTTGGCCTAGGCCAGAAGGTGGTGCCAGGCTGGCGCAGCATAAGTTTGACGGGAGAAGATGAACATCTTATCTTTAACCTGAGTGGAAAACTGGAATGCATAACAGGACGTAAATGGCTCATGCCGCCTTCGCCTGATTGACGGCGGCGTGGCCCAGGTATATGACCAATATTTGACGGTCGGAGTGTCATCAATACTTGGGAAATAGGCTAGGTCTATGCGATATATAATATATCAATGCGATAATTACTATTTTTAATCACTGCCATCTATAATCGTTAAAAGGAACTACAATACAACACAGCAGCGCCACCTAAATAGTATTAAGTTTTCTTTAAACTAAATATAAAAATAGGCTATATTCATATCACAGATTCACATGGAAAAAAACATTCAAATACATTTTGTTACGGCTTACAAACCTTTGTAAAATATAATTCCATTATTATATTTTTTACGCAGCTACACACAATTTAGTACTTGACGTTTCCGGTTTCGAGTTTCGAGAAATTTGACATTTAGTTTTCTTAAAAAATATTGCAGAAAAAAGGAATATTCAATAGAAATACGTAAATATTCAGCTTTTGCAAGGTAAGAATATATTTAAATACATTGAACATGCTACATTATGTATAATAATATACTTTTTACTAAGAGCTATGAGGTTTTTTTTAATACGACGTATTAACATTCTTGTCTATCGGAATGATTATAATATTTTTACATAAACCACATCAATAATACAACATTATAATGATTATTACATCTTAAAATTGTATTATACGAAACTGTTAACATTATTCCGTAGTTCAACGTTTTAAAAAGAACACTAAATGGGTTACTATTGTGAATGTAAAAAAATATATTTTTATGGAAATTAATGTTATAATTTCCTTTGTTGTAGAGCTATTAATAAATCTATATTTTCCTGTGGTATTCTTTCTTTTTCCGGTTAGGTTGTATTATATATTGTATTTAGGTTTGTATGAGTAATACTTTATCTCGATGACTAACCATTCAAAAGTAAAAAATGTACCTATATATATATATATATGTTAGGTATTACTTTTATAAATACAAAAAAAATCACCATTATTAGCTGTTTAAATTATAAATAATAGCTTAAGTAAAATGTTTACGTTAAGGAGTTTGTTCTCAGTAAAGGGACTCATAATTAAATTATAATATATATATTTTCCCTCACGCTAGACACCTTCAACACATGTTAGACCCTTAATTGGACTGTAAATCATTTGATTGCAAAAATATTGATTCTAAATTATTTGTAATACATTAAATTACTAAGCCTTCTATTGATTCACTGGGTGGGTGTGGGGTCCATTGTATGTGGGAAAGATAGGAGAAGAATGTGTCTTAAGCTTGTGACCGACCATAGGCTGGTTTACAAAGTATTCTTTTTTATTTTATTGCACAACAAAAATCTCACCATCCACCATTCTGCTCCTCTCCCTATCCAAACAAACAAATGACTGCATGATCACATTTTGTAGTTTGATGATAAAATCATATATCCAGTTTTTCATGTATATTTTTCAGTAAAAATGACAGAACGAGAAGCTATAAGTGGGTCAAGTCGGGACTATGGTTCAACGGCTGCCGTCCCATCGGTTGGGTTTGCTGATTTCAGTCCGACTGAGCTATACAACCTAAGTGAGAATATAGCTAATAATGTGAATGCAATCAACACAGGGCTGCGTTCGCTGGAGAAAATGATGAGGCAAATCGGAGGAAATAATGACAATGTAGCTTTGAGAGAGAAAATGTAAGTGTCATAATTTGTTTTTCATATACTACACAAAAGGAAAGTTGAGTTGTAGTAAAACCAGCTGCTGAAAAACTTTTCATTTGGTTGTAGGGTAATCTTTAACAAAAACCAGAAACAGCCTAAACTATTAATATAATTATGGAGGAACCACATTGACAGTAATTATTTAAATAAATAAAAAAACAATCTAAAATTTAAATACTAATAATGTTGACTATGCTAAAATAAAAATGTCAAGTACTATTAAAAACGAATCAAAAATATTCTTTTGCTAAACCAAAATATGTCAAATAGCTAAACATATAAATATGCTATAAGGGGCATTGTCTTTATTACTATGTTGGAGATGGTCTTGCAGAATACATTTCTGGAGAAATTGGCTGTAATGGTTTTTTTTTTGCCTATATTGTATATAAAACTATGTCTTGCTATAAAACTTAATGTTGATGATCACCTATTTCTCCAGCCACATTAACCAGCAGAGTGTGAATGGCAATGTGTCTGGCACAGCCCGAGACCTGCACAGACTGAGTCTTATAGTCCGACGTGGAGACAAGCCACAGAAGTTACAAGTGGAGAGACTTACTGGGGCCTTCAAAGACGCGCTTGCCAAATACTCTACTGTGCAAAAGGTAATAAAAAAATATATAAAAGAGATTGCAGAATGAAGGGAGATATATTTGAGTAAAGTATCATTACAACTGTTTCCCTTTTGGCGTGGTCAGAAACCACGCTTATAAAGAAGCGGATTCACATTTAGCCAACTTTACTATTGGCCAATCATGAAAAGTTGCAAGCTCGTTGATGTCTCCAATAATCCACGGATGGTCATGATTGGCCTGTAGTAAAGTTGGCTAAATGTGAATCCGCTTATTTATAAGCGTAGTTTCTGACCACCAAACAACAAATACTGTATGATTCTGTTAATGCCGTCTTGAAAGCTTGAGAAGACAAATTTCCAAGGCATTCCATGGATATATTGTACGGGTGCGGGTCCATTGTGTGTGGTTATGAGATGAGAATAATAATAATAACAATAATAATTTATTTATTTCAGAATTAATTCCATAATTATTAGTAACATTCCAACTTAGAACTATGTTAGTAGGTATACACATCAATTAAAAAGTCATCAATGAATAAGTAACCAACAATAGGCAGGTTTAAAAAGAATGCCTCCTTTTTGTGTTTTATTGGACGATAAGACGCTCACCATTCACCGTTCTACTCATCTTCCTACCCAAATTTATATATCTCTTAAATGTCTGTAATTTTATTTCGTAGTAAGTTAACTACATATCTCTAGACTTGAAAAATCTTTCAGAATATGCAAAGCGTAATACCAAATAAAAAGCCTCATTTACCCACAACTTTTACATGTAATCGCTGTACTCGTCATACTATAATAATTACACTATATAAAGGTTTCCTGTTTCTGGCAGTCGTTACAAGTACATCTAGAACAATTTCAGGAATTGTGCAGTAATGCAGAATTATTTTTATTTATTTATTTAAAAACTTTATTGCACAAAGTACAAAGGCCCGTAGACATTCTCTGACAGCCAAACCTAAGGGAGAAATTTGAACAAATATAGGTGCAATGAAAATTAGTCCTATCGTTTATGTTACACCAGATTTTTGAGGGGGGATAAATCCCAACTATCTCCCTTCTGGATATGTGCCTGCTCTCTATTCATCTACCATAATCATTTTATGGAGCGAGTTCACTTTTAGCCAAATTTATTATCATGGAAAGCTCTTCAATGTCACATTGTTTTTTTTTTGTGATCTGGACTAGTTATCGAACCCGGTACCTCCGCATCTAATCTACAGTCCGCTAGCACAAAATCATAATTTACCGGGCATACATTCTTAATATTTACATGTGATTTATATTACAGCAATTATCAGAAAAAATGCAGGCTAATGTTCCTAAAGCCGCTAAACCTAGAGTTAGTGCAGAGTTGATGGACCAACAAGCTATTGCTGATGATGAAGAGGCTAGTGTGTTAGCACAACAACAGGCACAGGTAACAATTAGATTTATTTATTTCATTAAGCAAGTCAACAACATGTTTTCAAAATCTTATACAATATATAATCTAGTAGGTATCTTATTAGCTTAGTAAACATTACTTACAGATCAGCATTGTATTCAATAAGTAGGTAAGTACAGTTAAGCCAATCGATAATCCATCGATGGACAAATTTATTTTCCAACTTAAAATTAACTTGATGTGGATTGTATCCTTTTTACGTAACTATGTCCAATTATGATGATAGTTATCTTACGTCCCTATGTACTATATATATATATATATATATATATTATATATATATATATATATTATTTTAAGGGCATTGTACAGAATACATCAGTCCTAAACACATAATTTGTTCATAACCGAGTTGGGGATTCCAAGTGTTGCAGAATTTGATGCCTTTCATGAAGTAATTCGCGTCAATATCGCCCAAGCACGTCAGGTATATGTGAGTTTACAGCGCGGCAAAACCGCAAATAATAAACTGCAAACTTCTGCCCCATATATAGATTCTAATTTATCGTTTTCCATAATTATTCACAATGTAGCACATTATTAAACAAACTAACACCACTTTTAACTAAAAATATCCACAGTAAAGTGATTAACAAAACAAAAACCTTGGACTGACATGTCTATACATTTTTTTTATAAATCTGATAAACAGTTTGATTCTAATCATCCACATTGCATGTCGTTTACTGCCCTTGGGTTGTAATTCCGGCCTTATAAATTATTGTGCCTAAAATGTATTTTTATTATTATTATTAAATAAGAAGTCCTTCGCGCCATGTCAAGTGCAAGTTTTTTTTGTAAATTACTTTTCTGTGGATATTGTTAGTCAAAAGTGGTGTTGTTTTGTTTAATAATGTGCTACAATGGGAATAATTATGAAAATCGATGAATTGTACATTAAATATGGGGCACGAGATGCTGTTTATTTGTTGCGGCATTTCCTCTGCATATTATACCCAAAGTGTTTGGGTTATAATGCCGCAAATGACTCCAAGAAAAGCATCAAACTGTGCAACATCTGGAATTTGATAACAACCTTATTAACTCATAAAAAATAAATATATATCACATCAGACTTGGCTGTATGGGCCAGACCCATTGCCTTCCCTATCACCTCATTCATTATCCACCGGGAGAAAAGAACACAAACAAAAAATCACTATAAATAAATAAAATTGTTTTTTAGGCTCGTCTGATCGAATTTGAGACTTCAATGTTGATTGAGAAAGAGTCTTACATTACTAAAATTGAAGCTGATGTTCTGGATGTCAATCAGATCATGCAGGACCTCTCCGAGCTGGTGTCAGCGCAGGCACAAACTGTTGGTAAGTATTACAAAACTATATTCAAGAACTAAGTGGTGTCTCAGAATGTTTTTCGTTTTTTATATTTAAATAAAACATCATCATCTTAGGGTTTTCTCGGAACTTGAAAAAAGTTATCCTTATTGAACTTACCGTTCCGTGGGAATCAAATATTCCAAAAGACCACAATATGAAGTCGAATAAATATTATGATCTCTCAAAAGAAATGATCAGGAACGGGTTCAAGACTTACCTTTATGCAGTGGAAGTTGGTGCGAGAGGAGTTCCAGCAAAGTCTTTGCATCACTTACTGAAATAATTAGGCCTAAGCAGGTCTGCAGGAGATACATGAGGAGTAGAATGGTGGATGGTGAGCGTATTATCGCAAAATAAAATAAAAAAAGGGAAGCCTCTTTTTCTTAAACCAGCCTATTGTCGGTCGCAAGCCCGAGACACCATTCTTCTCATCTCTTACCAACACACGATGGACCCTGCACCCGATTGGTGAATCCATGGAATGCTTAGAAATTTGTCTTCTTCATCAAAATTAATTCTACGGTTTATTTGATATTAAATAAAAGATTAATAATTAATTTTTATTTGTAAAAATCAACCGTTTGCAAACGGCTACTATTGTGACTTTTTTAGTAAAATGAATCCACTTCACATGTTATAAATGTCTTGTTTGCTGCTCTTCACGGATTATTGACAAAGTGATAAGTTCCTGAGGAGACATTAACTGGCCACCAAGGAGACCAGACCTATTTTTTTTCTGGGGGGCTACTTAGAGAGTAAAGTCTACAACTCTTAACCACCCAATTTGGATGCTACAAAAAATCACAGACGAAATTAAAGCTATTCCTAGGTCGATGCTCCAGCGTGTGATTAAGAATTTTATTTCTCGGTTAAACGAAAGTTTTAAAGGGAAAGAAGAAGTTTTGTTTTCTACAAATAAAATTTACAAACTAATCTTTTATTTAGTATCAAATAAAACTAATTGGAATTAATACTGATGTCTTTTATATCAGAAACGAAAAATATTCTGAGACACCCTTTACAAACATAGATTGGCTAAAGGACAATAGCCATTGCCCATGTATTCTCAGAAGTCTGGGCTCAGAAGCGTACCACGTCCCACTTTAACCCCATTGTGAGCATTGTGACGATGTGTAGATATAACAATGAACTGACCAGCAAATACAGCATCGTCATTTTTGACAGAAGATTTGTCGTCCTTCACACAGGTTATCAATGAGATTAGTGCGGCCACGTTGAAACTCAAAAAACTAGTTGTAAACAGTGGTGGCTAGGTTGTAAGAACGCTTAGAATCCTACAAGGTTGGTTCAAACCCCCCCCGTCATGTACCAATGAGAAATACACTTTTCTTACGTACATTTGTCATAAATTTGCAACACCACCGTTCCCGTACCTCGGAGAGCACATTAAGCCGTCGGTATCCTCGCCAACCCATCTCATCATTCTCCATATATATATTCTGGAAGGCCCATCTCCAACAGTGGAGGTCTAGGAAGCTGTGTACCATGAAACAGTAGCACGAGATCGGGCTTCATCGTGAAAGGCCAATTAAAGTCTTTCATAACTTTCTTGTTGACTTAAATGACATCATTGCACAAAAATTTTCTTGCGTTCAATTCATGCTGTGACACAGACAATATTCAATTTGGCGCCAAATCGCTTGCGCTCATTTTTATTTATTTTAAAACTTTAATGCCGATTGGCAGTCTCTTACCATCAACCTTCGGGACATTGTATCAATTATGGTAGGTTTACAAAACATAAAATATTTAAATAATTTTGGTAATAATTTAAATTATGTACTTATAACTTAATAAATAAATACATGATTTTATTACTTAAACTACATAATAATAATACATACACGACATATATAATAATATGTATATACGAGGGGCGTTCAAAATATTCTCGGTATGTGGATAAAAACAAACAAGTACGAAAAGTTTGATATTTTTATTTTTCAATATACTCCCCCCCTATGTTCATACACTTATAAGATCGATCAATTATTTTTTTTAATCCCTCATAAAAATATTTTTTATCTTTGGTGTAAAAATGCTCCTCCACGGCCGTCTTCAACGCTTCATCGTCAGAAAATTTATTTCCACGCAGATCCTTTTTAAGATTGGGAAACAAAAAGAAGTCGCTTGGGGCTAAGTCCGGACTATAGGGTGGATGAGTAACAGTTTCAAACCCACATTCAACAATAGCTGCCTTGGCAATATGAGCAGTATGGACAGGGGCGTTGTCATGCAGAAGCAGAACACCTTTGGTTAACTTTCCTCGCCTCTTTTCTTTGATCGCATCTCTTAATTGACGTAAAACGTTAGCGTAGTACTGCCCTGTGATATTTACACCTTTTTCTTTATAATCGATAAGCAAAACTCCTTCACAATCCCAAAATATTGTGGCCATGACCTTGCCAGCTGACGGGATTACCTTGAACTTCTTGGGATGAGCTGAACCCTTAATGTGCCACTGCATGGACTCCTGTTTGCTCTCTGGGTCATAATGATGAACCCAGGTTTCATCTCCAGTAACTATTTTTTGCAGCACCTCATCGGGATTTTCACCACACAGGTCGATAAAATCTGAACAGCAAGCCACACGCATATCCTTTTGAAGAAGCGTCAGCATTCGCGGAACCCATCTTGCACTTACTTTTGACATATTAAGATGGTCATGTATAATGTCATGTACGGTACCAATAGAGAGATTGGTTACTTGAGCTATAGATTTTACCTTCACTCGGCCGTCTTCCAATATAAGTTTTTCCACTTTATCAATATTTTCTTGTGAGGTAGCCACTACAGGCCGGCCAGGTCTAGGGTCATCTTCAATACTCTCCCTTCCACGCTTAAATTCGCTTGACCATTTTTGAATAGTAGATAAAGAAGGAGCAGACTCACGGTAAACACAATCCATTTCCTCTTTTATGGTTTTTTGATTTTTACCCTGTTTTGTCAAGAATTTTATGACGGATCGGTGCTCTAATTTCGTTAAAATTGTTAATTCGCTCATGGTGTTCATGTTTGTTCGGCAATTGCAGAAAAACAAAAGAACATCTCGGTTCCAATTTTACTTTTTTTTAATGTCAATGGATGAATCTTAGCGGCCAGTAACAAATATATATATAAAAGAGGTTGTAACGTATCAATACCGAGAATATTTTGAACGCCCCTCGTACATGAACAGAAAACGAATACTTATCTTATACAGCTACATTACAATAACAATGAGAATAGAAATGAATTGTGAATATTTTTTGCATCTTTAAAAAGTGTGAATATACTAAGGGGTAGGCTGTTCCATAATGTCGCAACTACGACTGAGGAAGAAATGGAGTTAGTTTGATGTGAAGGGATGGACAGTAAAGAGTTATGGGCAGAGCGGAGAATCCTTTAATGAAAAGAGCTAAGGTTTGTAGAGGACAGAATCCTAAGATTACCTCTCGCTTGCACAATACAGCATTTTTAAAGACTATTCAAGTCTATCTGAGATTTCGATTTGTCTCTTATTAAAGATTACCTTTTTGTTGATTTCAGATACAGTAGAAAGTCATATAGAATCTGCCTCCGCTAACGTGGAGTCTGGAGTGGACGAGTTGGCCAAAGCAGCAGAATACCAAAGAAGATATCGAAGGAAAATGTTAATTCTTAGCATTATCGGTATTATTATCGCCATTCTCATAATAGCACTAATTGTCAAAGCCTTTAGATAATCAACTTTTTTATTCATATGGTATCACCGATTGGCTCATTATCAAATGGTGGCCCCTTTGGATTTGGGGTTCCCTGGTGTAAAATTAAAAAGCATATATAAGATGAAAAATGTTAATTCTAAGAACAATCGATATAATTAACGATTTTATATTTGTAAAATATTTAGATAATCCTTACGTATTTTTTTCACATGGCTACATCGAATGGCTCTTTTTTTAAATGGTATGCCTTGAGATTTAGGTTTGCCAGGTATAAAATTAAAAATATATTATTTAAAGGGGTTTTTGCATGGCTCTTGCTCGCACAATCCTACATTTTTATTTATAAACTCTTAATTGCACAAAAAACTTAAAAGGAATGTACAAGGGCGAACTTTATTACAGCTAACCTTTGGTAGAGGAGTGTAGTAGAGGATTATGGGGTGCATTATTAGAAATATTTAATAATCGTTACATACTTATTACTTATATATATTATATATATATATTATTATATATTACTTTAAAAAAATGGATAGTTTTTTAATTTTTTCTTCTTTTTTTTTTTGGTTCTCTTCTCCCGATGGATGATGAATGAGATGATAAGGAAGGCAAAGGGTCTATACAGCCAAGTCTGACGTAATATATCTTTCTTATTCATGAGTTGATGAGGTCATTTGATGCTTTTCTTTGGAGTCACTCGCGGCACCATAGCTCAAACACGTCGGGTAAAATATGGGAGTTGACAGCGCGGGAAAACCGCAAAAAATAAACTGCAACTTGTGCCCCATATTTAAAGTCCAATTTATGGTTTTCTCTAATTATTCACATTGTAGCACATTATTAAAAAAAACAACACCACTTTTGACCAATAATATCCACAGCAAATTAATTTACAAAACAAAAACTTGCCCTTGACATGTCCACTCAAAATGGCGCGAAGAACTCCTATTTTTTGTTCTCTTCTCCCGATGGATGATGAATGAGGTGATAGGGAAGGCAAAGGGTCTAGCCCATACAGCCAAGTCTGACGTAATATATCTTTCTTTTATATGAGTTAATGAGGTCATCATCAAATTCCCGATGCTGCAGAATTTGATGAAGACCCTTTGCCTTCCCATTCATTTTCCATCTGGAGAAGAGAACACAAATTAAAAAAAAAAAAACAATATTATATTATAATTAGTATTTTCTGATAAACATTCCAAAGAAGGGTAGAAATTAATATTTTTATGTCTAATCACTGCACTATACTAACTTTTAATACACTCTCGCAACCAGAGCTGCCAGAACTAAAGGACCAGACCCGGAGAGATCCGTAACTGAAACTCTTCCGACACTAAGGCATAATACAAAATAATTTCGTAGCCACGGAATAATAAAAAAAAAAGAAATGGCAAATCGTAATATATGGGAACCGATGTCGCCAAACTCACACAACTAAACAATTACATAGAACTGTTTTTATTTCGGCTTTAGATTTTACACTGAATTACGGCAGCATATTACTATGACCGCCGTGAACTCGGGAGTTCGTGGGTTCGATTCCCACCGGGGGCAAGTTGTACATTGTATAATTTGTCTCGGTCTGGGTGTTATATGTATATATTTACAAAAAAAGTATAATATGTAGTTTATCAACCATCTAGTTTCCGTAACACAAGCCTCGTAGCTTACCACGGAAACTAGATGGCGCTGTGTGACCTGTCTGGAAATATTTATTATTATTTATTTATTTATTATATTAGGCACACCTACTACTGCCTCCGTGGTCTAGCGGTTAAGTCTGTGGATTTAAGACTCTGAGGTACCGGGTTCAATTCTTGGTCGAGACAGAAAATATTTATTAATGTCAATAAATACATTTAATTTGTGATATTTCTCGAGTTTGGTACGCTGGAGACATCGACAAGTTTGCCACTTGTCATGATTGGCCTATAAAGTTGGCTAAATGTGAATCCGCTTGTTAATAAGCATGGTTTCTGACTACCCCGAATAGGAAGTTGTCGTGATGATACTGATTAGGCACATTTACAATATAATTGCTTGACAACGAATTGCATAAAACTCCGTAAATGTGCTGTAATTGTGGCTTATAGAACTCAACGGAACAAAACTATCCGATAAAAAAGGTCGTTTGCGGAAAGTCGCTGAGGAATTTCACATCGCACTTCGGTTTGTTTTATTTATTCCGTGCCTGCTTTTAAGCAATGTATGGAATATATTCCAATAAAAGGCCACGGGAGTAAACACACTTTTTATCTGAGCATGACATGTGACATCGCGCTTACCTGATAATAGGCGGTTCGCTAGGTCCGAGAGTGGTAACAACTGACGCCCGCCACTGACATCCGACATCAGTCCCTATGCCGGCTTATCAAGATGTATGTGTCTTGTTACAAGCGGTGTTATTTTGGCATTTGACATCATTGCAAATGGCACATACTTTCAACGCAAACAACAAATAGGTGGTAGACGGACTGATGGTGGTCTTTTCCCCAGTCTGCCCGGGCGGGGAAGTCCACCGTTCGTGCCGATAAACCCAGTAAAGTGTATCCACATATTTCAGGATCAGGCTCGAATTGCCGTCATGTCCAGTCAAGCCGGCATAGTGTTAGGGACTTATGATGTCAGTCATGAGTGTCTGATTCCAGTTGAGTTGCATTCATGGACCTTGCGCGCCACTTACCATCGCATTTTTCACATTTTGTTTGATAAACTCCAGGTTATAGAAATAGATGGGAGTGCATTCCACATCTTCAGCGTGCGACAGATGTAAGAGTCTCCAAATTTATGAGTACGCCTAGGGATAGTAAATGGGCTATTAGGGTTAATGTGATGCGTAATTTCATGTTGGCTCCCCGTAACCCTGTTTAAAAGTATTGTTTAAGTTAAGTTTTTAATTTACTAATCTATTATTATAATAAAATCTATTTATAGTTTTTTTTTATTTGGTAAATGGAGTGGTATGGGTTAGTCGTCAACTGGACACACTTAAATGGGCACGCGTGTTTTTTTTTTTATTCTTTTTAATGCACTTACAAAATAGTACAGAGATGAGCTATAATGCGAGTAGGCATTTTTACCAGCTTTTTTATCTTTTACCTACAAATTTGACTTAATTTTTTTTTTGTTGTAAAGAAACTTTAACGTTTTTGCGTCCCGCTTTTGCGGAGATATATTTAACCATTGGAAAATTGTAATTGGCTTATAGAATCCTACAAATATATTATTTATTGCAATGGCTGTAAATAATAAATTTTATCGATACCTATCAAAATAAAAAAAAAATCAAAATCAATCGTTTATTTATAAACTTTTGGTACATTTACCTATAGCATTGCCCTAATACTATCGATAGAATTAATTACATAGCCTTAATAATAATAATTAATTTACCAAAATAAAAAGGTCTTAGGTCTAAGCATTACCAGTAAATATGGGGTTCTCTGCCTCCATGAAAAGTTAACTTGCGTCATGGAGGCCAGTTGATAGAATGAATAGCATAGCTTTAATACTATCATCAATAGTATTGTAAATTTTGTGCCATCAATTATATCGATATATTTTAATTATATGATCATCACTATTGTGATAATTTAAAAAGACAGACCTTAATTTTTTTTTTAAGGCCGTGACTTTTTATTTATTTTAAAACTAACCTAAAACTTCAGATTATTGCTTCGATGTCAGGTTTAACTCAATAATAAAAATAAAATAAAAATTATCTTCGTGTAGCTTTGTATATCAAAAATAAGGTTTATAATCCAATTTGTGTATAGAAAACAAAAAAAAAAATACTTTACGAACTCAACACACGTGTGTCGAGTTTGACGACTTACCCATTGTTATCTGTGATGGACCTTACACTTTTTTATTGTTTGTGTGTTGCCACCATATCTACATTGTTACTGCACACTTGTAAGCATATTTATGTTTTTTTTACCTATTTATAAATGCAATAATAAAGGTTATAAATTTAAATTGTGTTTTATTTTTAATCCATATTTTCCTATATCAAGCAACTGTGAGGTGGGTCGCGTCCATTTTTCTCGGTCCGAATCATGCTCAGAGCGCTTAGAATGAATATCTTGACGTCACATAGTTTTGGCAAAACAGTTTAAGCACGTCTCGGAACACATTAAAGCATGCTTAGGTTACTATTATCGTGTCTGGGAACGACGGGTAAGATAGAGCGGGCGTTGTTTGTTATTTTCATACAAAATGTTTGTTAAAGTTATTTTAGCCTTTCCACTTTGTCCTACTCTTTTAAAGAAGAACGTGTTTACATATTTGTAGCATGCAGTACAGAATATCCAAATTTATATTAAAACTTGGAAAAAAGGTTTTCGTAACTTCATCCATTTAATCTATTTGGTATTAAAGAAATAAAACAAAACATTAAGAACAAGTTATTTAATTTATTACGAACATTTTTACAAAAATAATAAACAAATATGTACATAGTTTAGTGATGAGTCGGTTAATTTGGCTAATAATAGTTCTGTCCCGTCAGAGCCAATATGAAGATCCAAATGCGCTAAAGTTTACCACTCCAAAAGTGGACTTTTGCCAGCTTATAACTCTAAACCAGCCTTTTTTGTAAATAACTGTGCTATAGAAAAATTAAGGCTACATAATTTCTTGTCGATTCAAAAGTATCGTGAAACGTTAAATAAGTTGTATAGCGAAGAATAGTGGACTACCTCCCCGAATTAGTCGTGGCATACGTCCGTTGCGATATCAATAGCAACTCGATTCGGGCGGACTATCTCCGACAGAAGCGTGCCGAGCCAGTCGAACCCGAACCGCGTTTGCGAACGTTTGTAACCTCGCCTCACGTATTATTTTCAATGGGGTGTATCAGGCAAAGCTTTTTGTAGATGTCGCTAGCGGCAATGGTACCTTATGTTTCACCTATATTCCATATTTTTTTAATGTATTCGCAGTTTTATATGTTTATAACAGAAAAATGTATTTTAAATTAACGTTGCCTACCTTAAAAGACGAATTAAGAAAGCGCACACCGTATTTTTTTTTTTCAAAAAAGGTTTTATTAATAGAACGGCAATTTTGAGATCGCCATATATTTGAATTCGCTTAGAAATCTCGATTTGTACCCTTAAAAGCTGCTCACTTCGCAACTAATATCCAGAAAATAATAAATTTCGTAATAAAAATACAAGTTTTCTATGCAACTGACACTTATATTAGGTACCATCTATCATGCGCCATCTATCGTGATAAAAAGTTAGTGATACACCCCATTGTTTAACAGTCTATTATAAGTACTTTCTATGGTGTTGAGTAAACGAATTAACAAATGTGTTATAGTATTATTTACCCCCACTATAGTTGTGGGTAATAAAAAGTGTGTACTGGCCATCCATGATATACTATAAGCATGTTTGTAAAATTATAATTAATTAAAGCTGACAGATTACAGCTGTGATACAGCTCAAATTTTATGACCTAGAGGTATAATTGGTAATAAAACGAGGTTTTCAAAGTGTGTCCGAAAACGAATCGTCTAAGACAGACGTTGATCAGTATGCCTAGTGTGACAGTGAAGTTTCGTAAACGCAACTATAGTAGTAGTTTTTTTTTTACTGAATTTTCGATGTTCATTGCCTGTTATTATAGCCAAACTTGCAATAACACGCAATGTAAAACAAAAAAACGTAACTACAGCAGTTACGTTTTCCGAAACTTGCATTTTACACTAAGCACACAGAAATGTCAAAAGCTTGGCGAAATGTGCAAGATTTTGACACATCTGAAAGACGTAATCGATCTTAGACGATTCGTTTTCGAACAATTAATAATAATAATATAATAGTAATATTTCTGTTTAAAGATTAACACTATTGAAATCACTATTTTATTATTAAAATCATAACCTATAGGTACATTTAGTCATCAAATATATTTGGGTTTTTAAAGTGTATATATTTTGATACAAAAATGGCGTCGTTACTGGCAGTTAAAATTGGAACAAATTATTAATTAACCCTTTTATTATTAAAATTATAACCTATAAGTATAATTGGTAATAAATCAAGTCAAGGATTTCAAAGTGTATATTTTGGCACTAAAATAGAGTTGAAAACTAACTATTGAAATTGTAACACAAATCTGTCAAAATTTTACATTATTTCTTGGAATTTGTATTTCTGTTTAAAGCAAAGTTCAGGCAAAACTTTTTGTAGATGTCGCTAGCGGCACTGGTACCTTGTTTACAGCTATGACGGATCATTTATTATAACAAAAAATAATAATTATTATTAGGAAAGCGAACACCGTCTTTAAAAAAAAAAAGGTTTAATTAATAGAACGGCAATTTTGAGATCACCATATTTTTGATATTGCTTAGAAATCTCGATTTGTACACTTAAAAGCTGCTCACTTCGGCCATATAACTAGAAAATGATAAAATTTGTCATAAAAATACAAGATTTATATGCAACTGATAGTTCTATTGGGTACCGTCTATCATGCGCCATCTATCGTGATAAAAAGTTAGTGATACACCCCATTATAAAGTCTATTAAAATTACCCTTTTATTATGAAAATTATGACCTATAGGTATAATTGGTAATAAAACAAATCAAGGATTACAAAGTGTATATATTTTCAAGTCGATAACTGACAGTTGAAATTGGAACACAAATCTGTCAAAAATTAGCATTGTTTCTCGAAATTAGTATTTCTGTTTAACTACAAAGCCTATTAAAATTCCCTTTTATTATTAAAATCGGCCAAGTAGTTTAGGCAAACCTAACAGGCAGTCGTTATGTGGCCGAGTGGTCACATCTCCAAGTCAGATGATAACCTTATACAGGGTGTCCCAGAAATCGATGTCAAGCTGAAATCGGGTGAATTCTGAACTAAATTTACTTTCAAAGCAAAAAAAGCTTGATGTTGACTTCTGGGAAAACCGGTATAGTCTATGACCGTACTTGCGTTCCAGAACTTTTTTTTTACGACATGTGACCTGATAGTAAGTGGCTTATGACTGACATTAGTCCCTAACACTATGCCGGCTTGACTGGGCATGACTCGTGTGGATGCACTTTACATATATACAGAGCACAAATCTTATGATTTGGGAACGCAATTCCTTTAGTTAATTGTTTTTGTATATACTACCGCAATTTGGATTGCCTTTGTCTCCAGATGGCGTACTTGGAGCAAGCCGTCTCGATCATTTGGTTCATGTGCCGAGTTAGTGTAGTCGATAGCGGAGTCAAATCTCGAAGCATTTTCTCCTGAAATAGACAAAAAGTCAAAGTCATAACTTTCAAAGATCCCTTGTCCCTTATATGAACGTATATCATCCCTACTTGTATGTAATAAACGAAGTAAATTTATATATAATATAATTCGCCTCCGTGGTCTAGCGGTTAAGTCCGTGGATTTAGACTCGGAGGTACCGGGTTCGATTCCTGGTCGGGACACAAAAATATTTATAAAATATTTATTAATGTAAATACATTAAATTTATTTGTAATATTTCTCGAGTTTGGTACGCTGGAGACATCGCCGAGCTTGCCACTTGTCATGATTGGTCTATAGTAAAGTTGGTTAAATGTGAATCTGCTTATTTACCTCAAAAGGCCTAATTATAAGGTTAAACTTATAATTTTATTTCGTTTAGTTAGTTATTTAAATATTTTTCTGTTATACTTACCTCAAAAGGCCTAATTTTGAGACTCCTATACCTAAGTAGGGCCTGGTAGAAGTTGATAGCTATGCTATTTTATTATTAGAGTTTTATAGTTGGACATTTTATATATGGTTTTTTGTTATATTTACCTCAAAAGGCCTAAGTTTTAGGTTTTTAAACCTAAGTAATGCCTCGTAGAAGTTGTCTGCCCGGAGCGCAGTGTCCTCTCCCTCCGGCTGAGAAGACCCCGGTTGGGGGAAACATCTCCAGAGTTCCCGCAACAACTCTCCACCAGATAGATATATGCGGTGCAACTCGGCCTTTATGTCCGTGGGGATTAATTCTGAATTAATAAAAAATATATAAAAAAAATGTTATATAAAAATCTACTTATAATGTATGTACGTTTCCTCAACTATTCCTTTCCTAAACGATTTATTTTAATAGTCATTCCTTTAATTGGATAATAATCCTCAGCAGGCCTTAATCCCCATCTGGGGATCTTTAATTGAATTATAATCCTCAGCAGGCCTTAATCCCCATCTGGGGATCTTTAACTGAATTATAATCCTCAGCAGGCCTTAATCCCCATCTGGGGAACTTTAACTAAATTATAATCCTCAGCAGGCCCTAATCCCCATCTGGGGATCTTTAACTGAATTATAATCCTCAGCAGGCCTTAATCCCCATTTGGGAATCTTTAATTGAATTGTAATCCTCAGCAGGCCTTAATCCCCATCTGGGGATCTTTAATTGAATTGTAATCCTCAGCAGGCCTTAATCCCCATCTGGGGATCTTTAATTGAATTGTAATCCTCAGCAGGCCTTAATTCCCATCTGGGGATCTTTAATTGAATTATAATCCTCAGCAAGCCTTAATCCCCATCTGGGGATCTTTAATTGAATTAAAATCCTCAGCAAGCCTTAAACGGAAAAGGGTAAGACAAAAATAAGGAATGGCATGCTACGATGGTTTATTTTATTTTAAATTCTTTATTGCACCAAAACTTAAAATTAGGTACAGAGGCTAACCTTTGGGATGGTGAGAGATTATGGGCAGGGTGCAACAATCTAATAATATTAGTCTAATTTATAAATGCACTACATACCAAGCAATTACATAAACTACATGCAAGTATTATGAACATATACATACAAATATATATATACACAAATAAACATATTGCGTGGCAAATATTCAATGTGTACTGGATGCAGTGTGCTCCTGCTTATCAAGAAACAAGTTAGTGACTAATTGTTTAAAAACATTGACAGATGGTGCCCGTCTAATGTCCAGTGGTAGTTTGTTCCACTGGCGGGCTGCAGACACAGTGAAGGAATCTGAATATCTGCTAGAAGAGTGGGATGGGATTTTGAGTTGATTGTTGAAAGCAGAACGAAGAGGGAGGTTGTGCATATCGCACAAGAACTGAAATCGAGTTTTGAGGTAAGGAGGTGCACGGGGATTGTTTAGGATACCATACAAATGGACAAGTAGATGGGCAGATCTGCAGAATTGATTGTACCAATTGTCACTCCCTACCCCGCAAGGGATCCGGAGTGAAGATATGCAAAAAGCAAGCCTAACCCCATACGGGGATCTTAAATAATAATAATAGTTTATTGACACAAAAGAAAAATATACATATGAATAAAAAAATAAAAATTACATTGTTGTACATGCTTAATTTAGTAGACGACTTCTGTCCCCTATACTGGTCTTATAGGGGACAGCTAGTTGACACTATGTAATTTCACACGCCTTATGTCGTACACAATTTTTTTTTTTTTTTAATTTTGTTTTTTTTTTTTTTTTATCATTTTCATTTTTTTTTTTAAGTTGTTTGCAAGGCGGAATTGACAAATCGTGCGGTATGTATAAATAAGTATGTATACGTACGTGTCATGGAGGCGGCGTGGTGATGCCTCATGAGAGCGCCGCCCGGAGACAGTTCCCCCAGAGCGTTGACGGCCGCACTCCCAGAACCCAACGGGACACTACTCTCACCACTACTCCACGCCTAAATAAACATTTATATTAAGTGGCAGATTAGATAAAACACTAACCACTTAAATCAAGTAATTAAAAAAAAAAAAAAAACTAGTTAGTACTAATTACAGAAAAATACCAACAAATCAAATTCTTTATTACTCCCAGATTGGTCTATAAAGGTCTTCCACAAGGATCAGTTCTAAGCCCACTTCTGTATAATATATACACATATGACCTTGCTCTTTCTATTACCCCTCCTTGCAAAATTCTTCAATATGCAGATGACGTCCTTGTCTATACCACAAACTCCAATATAACTTCCTCTGTTAACCTTATAAATGCTTCCCTGAATTCACTATCTGAATGGTTGGAAGGTAATGGATTAGAGCTATCAGCTTCTAAGAGCACCGCTGTGATTTTCACCAGAAAGCGAAAAACCCCTCCCATTAATATCAGGATTAAGAGCCGAAACATCCCCATTAAAGATAACGCCAAATTCCTGGGTATGATCATGGACTCCCACCTCTCTTGGAAACTCCACTGTGATTACATAACTGCAAAATGTGAGAGAAACTTAAACATCCTCCGCTGCCTCGCTGGGGTATGGTGGGGGGCCCATCCCTACTCTCTTAGACTTCTTTACAATGCAATGATCAGAAGTGTCCTGGATTATGGATCGTTCTTGCTGGAACCTGCCAATAAAGCAGGTCTCAGGAAGATGGATCTCGTACAGTCCAGGGCGCTCCGGATCATCGTAGGAGCCATGAAATCCAGTCCCATTAATGCTTTACAGGTTGAGTGTACCTCTCCGCTGTAGACGCCAATAACTGGCTGATAGATATCTCTTTCGATCTTCATTACTGTCCAACCACTCCCTTTTTCCTATATTAAATAAATTATACAATTTCACTTCCTCTTCTCGCTATTGGACTCATAAACTCACTCCATGCCTAATTTACAGCCTGGACAAATTTAACAACTTAGATGCCACAGTTCATCGCTCCCCTAATCTCCCTATCTTCTCCTATTCATTTGAAACAGTCTGCTTCACTCCCAACATCATACTAGACTTTGGTGTCGAAAAGAATGATCCTCATGCCAGTGATATCTTTAACTTTCGAATGGAAAAAAGCTGGAAGGAATGGCACCCTATCTTTTCAGATGCTTCTAAATTCTCCTACGATGGATGTACCGGTATTGGAGTGTACCATCCCAACTATGACATTGTGAGAAAGATCAAATACCCTCCCGAAACAACAGTATTTACTGGAGAATGTATTGGAATTCTTGAAGCTATTAACTATGTCCTAATTTTTAACCTCCCTAAAGCCATCATATTCTCGGACTCCCTTAGTTCCCTCCAATCTCTTCTGTCCAGCCCCTTCTCAAAAAATATTACTAATCCCATCATCTTCCAAATAAAAGAACAAATAATTAAATGTTCCCTCCGTAATTTATCTATAGTCCTGGCCTGGATTCCTGGCCACTCAGGCATCCCTGGCAATGATCGGGTAGACCAGTTAGCTAAAGAAGCCGTAGATTGCGGCGACATTCACCCCTACTTAATTTATCCTCACGATCTTGTCCTCCAGCCTAAAAGCTACCTACATGATGCATGGTCCAACCAGTGGGCCGATGCATGCAAATTCAAAGGATCCTACTACTTCAAAATCCAACCCACTATTCCTAAAAAGCCCTGGTTCACCAATATCAAAACAAATAAAAAATTTACTTCAATAATATGCCGTCTAAGACTTGGTCACTGCTGCTCTCCCGTCTTTCTTGCCAAAATTCGGATTAGGGACACCTCAATATGTGAATGTGGTCTGGACGAAGGCGATGTTAATCACATCTTTTTCTCCTGCCCCTTATACGATCGGTCCTCTTTACTTAAATCCCTTTACAAAATAGTTCCCTTTCCAACCACTATCCCGACTCTATTATCCTCACTCAACCCCACTATTGTAAATATTATTGTCCATTTCTTAAATATCAATCAAATCAAATTATAGATATAAATATTTTTATATTCGATATGATTCATCAACAACCTACTATACATATGTGTAATATCTAATTATAAAGTATGTATACCGCCTGCTAACAATTTGTGTTGTTTGTGTTATTCCTACTAACCATTTATGTTTACCCTTTCAGTGTTTGCGATTTACCGCGTCGCCCGTAAAATTAAATTTATATATTTTTATACATACGATACAAACGTGAAGTTGGCATAAATGCCTCATCGGCGATTGCCATTTATTTTTAAAAAAGAAGAAGAAAGAAATTATTTATTAATAATTAAAACTACTTAAAGTAAAATTAAATATAAACTATATCTAATAAAAAAAATATCTATAAGTAAAAAATGTTTTCTGGAGACGACCCTTCAGTGATGGTCCCAAGAAGGCTGGCAACATTTCCCCTCTGTATAGCTAAGCTAATACATTCATCTTGATCACAGCTCCTAGAACTCCACTGTTGGAGATGGGCCTTCCAGAAATATCTGGAGAATTTGGCCTACACTCGCCACGCTGGCCAGACGCGTTAGCGAGGTTCTGATGTCACTTTTCTAATGACAATTTATTAACGATTCCACAAGTTGATATAAGTGGAACCGGGACTGACGGCTTAACGTGCTTTGAACGGAACGAATTGTAAATAAATGACAAATGTACGTAAGAAAAGCCTATTTCTCATTGGTACATGCCGGGGTTAGAACCGACCAATTTAGTTTTATTTTTATTTTCGAAATTTGTGTGTGTGTGTTTTATTTTTCAATTAAGTAATGTAGGCTGCCCCCTGCTGTTATAACTAATAATGTGTCGTGCAGCCCTATTCTGATACTTAAGCGCAAACGTTATATAATGGAATCCGTTTACTATATATATGACGCTATTAAAGTTGATATTTACAATACAATACAAATCATTTATTGACCAAAGTTTACATGAATTGCAGAGAATTTTAGTGGTACAAAAAATGAGAGATATATTGTTTACAGAGGTACATCTCTGCTGGGTGGTGTATGGTTGGGTCACCAATAAGGGCCTGGGCCCGCGCATTGGTTGACTCCGTTGAGGCTTATTACGGTTATTATAAGATATATAAGTCAATAACGTTAGTAAATATAATATTAAAGCATAAAATAAGATATAAGTTTACTAAATACATTTGCACGGCAGCTGTCAATTGTAATTGTAATTATGACGCAAGCTTTGACTTAAATAACGAAATCCACTAATAACGTTTGCGGCTAAGGAACAGAATTGGGCTGCTGGGATCTGTACTAAGGAGATCCAGTGCTTTTACAACTTTCAATGGTTTTATCTAAAATTATTTTAATTTAAAATGTGCAAGAGGGAGAGAGAGAGAGGAAAACTACACATGAAAGACTTGAAATTATATATTATTATTAAATATTTACCTGACAGACTGAAGCTAGTGCGGAGAGTGGAGGTGGGTTATTGGTTTTTGTACTCGATTGATTCGTTGAAGTCGAAGGCCCTAATAAATACCTTTCAACCTGAAACAAAACCATTATTGCTTGTAATCCTTTCAGCCCCCCCCCCTAGTATAGGCTGTGATATACTATTAAAAATATACGGGAAATTAGTCACAATTTGAATGTTTTTCAAACCTTATATCTTGGACCTTTGTCAGGTCTGTTGTAACAGTAAAGTATCATCACGACCGTTTTTCTTTCGGGGTAGTCAGAAACCACGCTTATAAATAGCGGATTCACAATTACTATAGGCCAATCATGACAAGTGGCAAGCTCGTCGATGTTCTGGTCAAAGGTCTGTTGTCAAAGAATATTATATCGTGCTCGGCCATATATATATATATATATATATATCCATTTTGACCGCCTCCGTGGTCTAGTGGTAACAAACGTTGCCGTGAACTCGGGAGGTCGTGGGTTCGATTCCCACCGGGAGCAAGTTGTACATTGTATAATTTGTCTCGGTCTGGGTGTTTATATGTATAATATGTATATATTTACAAAAAAAAGTATAATATGTAGTTTATCAACCATCTAGTTTCCGTAACACAAGCCTCGTAGCTTACCACGGAAATTAGATGGCGCTGTGTGTATTTCCAGACAGGAAATATTTATTTATTTTATTTATTATTTACCCTATGTCAAATCACAGGCACAAACGTGCATTTGCGTCTTCAAAACTAGTTGTGGTGGCGAATGCAGATTTCTTTTTTTTTTCTGTTTACGCGAATTGAAAGTTGGTAGAAAGAACTCCAAGAAATAAATAAATTTAAAATATAAGTTTATTTTAGTTACGAGATTTTGTAACAATATCCAAAAGTAAATTATCATCACGACCGTTTCCCTTTCAGGTGGTCAGAAACCATTTAGCCAACCATACTACAGGCTAATCATGGCAAGCTCGTCGTGTCTCCAGCGTACCAAACTCGAGAAATAGCACAAATAAATTAAATGTATTTGTTTACATTAAGTTTTTTAAATTTACATTAGTGCGTAGTTGATGCACAGAGTACGAGGGAGCGGCAACATCATCTTGAGGACGGTTAGTAAGAAGCCAGATTGCCCTATCATGGGGAACTGGGTACATACTCACATGTATGTGCCCAGTGCCTCAGGAGGGCAAGGCAAATATAAAAAATAAATGTCCTGTTTTTACTAATAAAGAATAAGCAAACACTATATTACTAACCCCTATATATATATATATATATACTAGTTTTTTTTTTTTTTTTTTGTTTCCCAATCAGGAATCGAAAAATCTTACTTTGGACAATTTTAATTCCTGTGCACTTTGGTCGATTTCATTGTCTTCTAAGTCTTCGAAGTGTATTTTCTCTAAGATCCGCCGTTTCTTGTCGACGGGTTCTGCAGTTCCGTTGCTCTTGTGGTCCCTCTTCTCACAGATGCCGTTCTGCTCCTTCACACCGTTCTCAATCACTTTAGACTTATTACTACTTGTATTATTTGACTTTTGACTAGCTTTGAGCACCTGAAACAATATTTAAGAGGTCATCATCATCACGATCATGATTGTTTCCCTTCCTGGGTGATCAGAAACCACGCGGATTTAGCCAACTTTACTATAGGCCAATCATGACAAGTCGATGTCTCTAGCGTACCAAACTCAAGAAATATCATACACAAATTAAATTTATTCATTTAAATTAATAATATATGTATATTATTGTGTCCTCACCAGGAATCGAACTCTACTTTAGTCCAGAGTCTAAATCCACGGACTTAACCTCTGGACCACGGAGGCAGTTTATAAATTTTAAAGGTAAAATTCATTAAGTAGGTACTATAATTATTTTTTCCCTTCGAATCGATTATAAATACTTGTACTTGCGATTTAATAATGTATACAATATATATATATATACCGCGTGCATTATATTATGTATATTGCGAATTAGTTATATATATACATATATATATATATATATATATATATATATATATATATATATATAATTAACAGTGGAGGTCTAGGACACTATATATAATAGGAATTTATTAAAGAGCAAATGTAAATAATATAATTCTGTTACTTAAGCCCAAACGTTATATAATGGAATCCGTTAACTATATACAAACATATCACGCAATTAAAGTTGATATTTGCACGGCCGCTGTCAAGGTCGAGCGCTTATAGAGTTGAGAATTGAATAACTTTTTGTAATTATGACGCAATCTCTGACGTAAATAACGAAATCCACTAATAACATAATAATAAGTAACCGATTAGGGCTGCTGGTGTATTAGTAAAACCTCTATTTCAAATAAAAAGGTCACTTATTTAAAGATAAATAATCACTACTGCATGGTGAAGTAATTTATTAGTAATCTCTCACAGCCGAGAGAAGAAACAGAGAGAGAAAGAATGTAAGTCGAGCGTTGATTGATTGAACGACCAACTCGATTAGGCTCAGTATGAATGGCGATATTTTTAGGAAAAATCATCTACACCGTAACTTAGGATTTTATTACTGAATAATTAAAAAAAAAAATACGTAGTTCTTTATTTTAATTCTAGATTATAATATTAAAAAATTTGCTCTTTAATAAATTCCACACAGTATAAAAGTGATTACAGATAAAGTGGTGTATTTCTTACCATGATAGAGTGTTGATTGAATCGTTTAATCATATTTCTGTGTATGCTGGTGTCCCCTTTTTCGTGCAATTCGTCCTCGTGCGGAAGGAAGGGAAGCGGTTCCGTAAATTGAGGCAGATCTACCTACAAATATATCACATTATAAAAATAATGATTTTTGGATTTAGATGTTTTAATTTGTAAATATGATATAGCTAAGTGTTCCTTGCAGATTCCTTTCTCAGTCAGATTAAACATTAACAGGTCACTGGAATCTGCCAAGCAGCTGATCTTCTGCTAACAGCTTACTTATTGGACCTCTTTGCTGCTTAGTCTTCTACAAGCAGGAGTAGAATCATTCAAAAGAATTAAATTAATGACGTTTCATAAATGCCTGTAATAGGTTTACGTGAATAAAGATATTTTGACTTTGACTTAGATATACAGTAGAATCTGGATCACGAAACTAATAGATACGACACACTGCAACATCCAACAATTATCCGGTAAACAATTCTTGCTTGAGAATTATAAATAATGATACAAGACGAAATATTGCTGAAATATTTTTTTATTATTATAATCTGGTAGATAAATTTATGGCATTAAAAAAAAAGTATCATCACGACCGTTTCCCTTTCGGGGTGGTCAGAAACCACGCTTATAAATAAGCGGATTCACATTTAGCCAACTTTACTATAGGCCAATCATGACAAGTGGCAAGCTCGTCGATGTCTCCAGCGTACCAAACTCGAGAAACATCACAAATAAATTAAATGTGTTTATTTACATTTTATAAATATTTTTGTGTCCCGACCAGGAATCGAACCCGGTACCTCCGAGTCTAAATCCACGGACTTTACCGCTAGACCAAGGAGGCAGTTCATGGAATTTTTTTAATATGCACATAAGCCAAGATCCTTACGTAAAATTTTCTACGTAGTCGAAGCACAAAGACAAACAAGTTAAGAATGGCGACTTATCAACATTTCGGCGTTTTTTCCACACTTATTCTCTTTATGATCCCCAGACATGACAAAGGAGCATTGGTAGCTCGCTTGTAAGACTTTCCTTAAAATCCTACAAAAACGGTTCAAACCCCCACGGAATAAACCAATGAGAAATACACTAATCATTACAGTCACAAACTAGACCTAAATTATTATTCCTTAAAATCCTACAAAAACGGTTCAAACCCCCACGGAATAAACCAATGAGAAATACACTAATCATAACAGCCACAAACTAGACCTAAATTATTATTCATTAAAATCCTACAAAAACGGTTCAAACCCACACGGAATAAACCAATGAGAAATACACTAATCATTACAGCCATAAACTAGACCTAAATTATTATTCCTTAAAATCCTACAAAAATGGTTCAAACCCCCACGGAATAAACCAATGAGAAATACACTAATCATTACAGCCACAAACTAGACCTAAATTATTATTCCTTAAAATCCTACAAAAACGGTTCAAACCCCCACGGAATAAACCAATGAGAAATACACTAATCATTACAGCCACAAACTAGACCTAAATTATTATACATTATAATAAACATTAGGCTCAGAAGTGGAAGAGATAGAGATAATAATAATAAAATAACAATAATGGAAATTGGGGCTGTTCCTTGCCATACTGTATCATAATATTTGGCCAGGTATTTTGTTTAGCATTGTTATTTAGAAAAATTGACTTAACCGAGTGTTCCAATAGAATCCTATGGCGATAAAAAAAAAAAAAAAAATGACACCAGACCAATGAGTCTGGCCAGCGTTTGTAAGTCAAATTCTTCAGATATTCTGGAAGGCCTATAGGGCTGTAATGATGATGATGAAGAATCTGTAATGGAAGCACTCGTTATAGAAAATAATAAATCAAATAGATCCATACTAACAGTGAGGTCGGGTGTGGTATGTCTGATTGCGCTGGCTATCGCATTGTCATCCATTTTAGCGCATTCCCCAAATAAATCCTTTGAAGAAGACACAGCTATTCTATCCCTGAAAGTATACGACAATATTTAATTTTAAAGGCTTTTATTAATATATATACATATATATACAAGTATAAAATATAAATGGGTTTTCCAATAAGGACTTGATTGTAAAGAAAGCATTCTTACAACCGAGCTACCACCTCACCATACATACATACATTAGTGTATAATCTATCTTAAATTAATAAAAAATAATGCATATTCTTTAATATATAACACAAAGATTTGTGCTAAAATAAATTAAAAATACCTATGAAAGTAGTGAGATTGGAAGAATTTAGTCCAAAACTCTGCCTCTGTCATTTTGTTAGGCACATAGTCTATGTGTTTCTTCCTTACTGCCGGATACGTTTTAAATATGGCGTCTATAATATCCTGTGTTAGGTTATACTTTAGTCCGTTACATCCGTCAGTCTGCGGCTGAATGTCAGCCAAAAATGCTCCAGATACACCTGAAATTAAATGATTACTGCTGTGACATTTTATCTAATCAAAATAATTATGTGAGGCTGCTCGAAAGGTCCCCAAAGACAAAAATCACGAAATATTACAAGGGGGGGATGTAGTAAAATAATTATGTGAGGCTGCTCGAAAGGGGGCGGGGGTAGACAAAAATCACGAAATATTAAAAGGGGGGATGTAGTAAAATAATTATGTGAGGCTGCTTGAAAGGGGGGGGGGGGGGTAGACAAAAATCACGAAATATTACAAGGGGGGATGTAGTAAAATATCACGTGTATTTATTTTTTCGTCAAACGAGTGATTTCTAAACAGAAAAGCGGCGTGTAGTGTGACCCTGACTCGCCGTGATGTGATTGAATGATGACGCCGAGTGGCTTGATGAAACCAACGTTGGTCTTACACAAAGCACAGTGCCAACTAACTTGCAAGATGCTTATGTACATTAAATATATTCATGTATTAGTACAATATATGTTTTACGCATGATTATACCATTCTTTCAATGTTATTTTTATCCCAGTTAAAAACAACCTATAACCGTTCTGTCTTGACATTTTTATCATGGTCCTTAATTTTCTTGATTATACTTTATAACTGTATTTAAAAACAATGTTCTAAAAAATTTAGGATTCTTTGTAAGTACTAAAAAATACACGTGATTTTAGGTGGGGGGTTTAGCCTTAAACCTCACCTCGGATTACCAAGAGGAAGGAAAGGGAGGTTAAAAATGCTTAAAAAAAAGGGTGGACTTATCATATCAGCTATAAAATATTTTTTAACTAAATACTGTTGCCATAAACAATTTTCTAAGCATTCCATAGATTTGATAGATTTGTAGGAAAAAGAGATGAGAAGAATGTCTCGGGCTTGCAACCAACAATAGCCGGATTTACGAAGGATGCCTCTTTTTTATTTCTTTATTGCGTCTTACGCTTGCCATCCAAAATTCTGCTCCTATCCCTACCCAACAAAATACTGTATGATTCCATTAATGCCATCTTGGAAGCTCGTTCCATAAAGGTATTGACGGCAGACCTGCTTAGACCCAATTCTTTTACTAAGTGGTGCAAACATTTTGCTGGAATACCGCTCGCACCAACTTCCACTGTGTAAAGCTGAGCCTTGAACCCGTTCCTGATCACTTCTTATGTGAGATCATAATATTTGTTTGACTTCATATTGTGGTCTTTTGGAAATAGTTCAATGAAAGTTCCAATATATATATATGACTTAGCTGTAAAATGATTCATTGCAAGGTATTTTTATACCAATATTGATGCGTTTTTAATTCCTAGAATTTTTTATTATGGTTTGTGATTATGTTAACTTGACACCTGATGAATCATGATTTCTAAAAATATATGTATAAGTCCATTGCTTTGAGTCGATGCATGGGATGCTTTCTAATTGACATCTCTTATTGTTTTTAATTTATATTTTTTTTTTTTTAGATATAACACTGTGTCTTGTTGTCTCCTCCGGTGACAAGAGGGCTGGCTCTTTCTTCGCCCAAAAATCAGTATTGCGATTCAGCGGGGAAACGCAGCCAGCGTTCTTGCCACCATTCCACGCGGACGGGACTTATATCCTTATGCTTAGTATTAATATTTATTTTTTGAAAATTTTTTTTTGAATGAAATTTTAATTGTTGGCTGTTTTTTTTTTTCTTCTATATTATATAAGAAATAGTACTAGCAGTAGTAATAGTAGTATTTGCATGCCGGAGCCGGTTTTTTACCGGCACTAGCATTGTAAGACCTTTTTGTAAAAGACCTGCATAGAAATATATTTGAATGTGATCATACTGTTTATTAGTTATACATTTTACTTTTTCTGACATCGAGATATATAAAAAAGGATCATCACGACCGTTTCCCTTTCGGGGTGGTCAGAAACCACGCTTACCAAGACGCGGATTTACCTTTAGCCAACTTTACTATAGGCCAATCATGACAAGTGGCAAGCTCGTCGATGTCTCCAGCGTACCAAACTCGAGAAATATCACATTAAATATTAATTAAATTTATTTAAATTAAAAAATATTATTGTGTCCCGACCAGGAATCAAACCTGGTACCTCCGAGTCTAAATCCACGGACTTAACCGCTAGACCACGGAGGTAGTGTGATGGTAAGTGGTTGGTTAATTTAAAAAAAAAATTGGTTTTATTAAAAAAATATATAAAAAATATTTTTAGACCAGCATGGTGCTGATTACTAGCCATCAGGTGGTTGCGGTGTCACAATAAAAACAAATTAAGAGTACAAACCGGCTTCCTGTTTAATACTGTTAGATTCAGTATAGAGTTTGAGTGTCGGAGTATTCCAGTACTCTTCACTATTAATCACTTTGGATATCACTAGGTCCTCATATAAATGCTTTAAAGTTGGGTGCAGGGATAATAATCTAAAAAAAAATACAAAAATATATATATGAGATGACAAAAGAGATTGCCCAAATTATTGCAGCGTGCGTAAACTGAATATAATTCAATAATCATAATTATTTTGTGTTTTTTTTTAAACTTAAGATAAACATCTGTTTTACCCCAGCATTAAAATATAATTTAATTAAATAGTCAATTGGTTAAGATTTATGTATTGAGTAAGAGGGCTACGATTAGGTTCTTTATTATATCTTTATAGTATCCGATATAAATAAGATAATTATTTTCACTTTAAAATTCTATGTTTTATCTATAATAAAGTACCTGATTTATATCGGCGGGATCGAAACTATTGAATTATTAATGTGAAAAGTTTTTTGTCGATTGTCGTTATGCTAGGGTAAAATAAATAAAACTAATTACAGATTATGAAAACACATTATATTTACTATCAAATAAGAAAGAAATCATTATGGGACGAGAACATTTGAATGCCCATTTCTCTATGAAAAATGGGCATTCTCATTTCTAAGCATTCCATGAATTCACCGTGTGGGTGCCGGGTCCATTGTGTGTGGGTATGAAATAAGAAGAATGATGTCTTGGGCTTGCGACCGACAATAGGCTGGCAAGAAAATATAAATAAAATAAATATATTTCCAGACAGGTCACACAGTTAATGTGAAACCCAACCTAATAAATGCTAAGGCCCAATTCTTTCAGTAAGTGGTGCAAACATTTTGCTGGAACTCATTAAAGGAAATGCGAATAGACCAGTTTTTTAAATAGCGATCTGGTGGTTACTTGCCTGATGTTAGGAGGCAAATTATTGATTACCTTCAAGTCTAAATTCACGGACTTGACCGCCAGACCATGGATGCAGTTCATATATGATTTGTTATAGTTACAGGAAAATGTTCCTACGAGACCATCCATAACTTTTTGTGATATTCTGAACTGAATTCACAGATTTTGGTAAAAAAAAAATTGATGCCAATTGATCCTGTTTCTTATAAGGATCAAAATTGTCTACTGGATCAACTGAGGTTTGAGTACCAGAAAATACTATTCCCATACATTTTGTATGGAATTAGATTAATCAACTCGAGATATGGGGTCCGCGGGTCTCAAGGGAAGCCAGTCCGCCGTTTACAAGCTGGTTTAATTTGGTGGCGCAGTTGAGACGAATCCGTATTCGTATAGAACCCAATACTTACAATGATATTCTTTGTTTCCAAACAATCCTATTTCTTACTATAGTTAAGTTCTTCTAAAGTTTAAGTACAGAAGCTACAGTAGTAAAGTAATAAGACTTAAGCACGGGGCATAAGATAAATTTAAGTTTTAGCATTGTATACTAACCTAGATTTCATTTCAAGCTCTCCATCAATTTGCCTTTTGAATTTTGGCAGTAGATTTTGGAGCATTCCCTTAACCTTGTCCCTGTCTTGACATTGAGCCTCGGCACCAGCCGGGTTTACAAAATGGAAGGTAGAACAGGTGCCATCGTGCAATACCACTTGCAACTGCACCTTGGGTTTACCCACTGGAGATATTTTCTGTGCTAAAAACAAACAAAACATCATTACATATGGTTTTACAAGTTTAAAATTATGGACTAAAAATGAGAATGTCCTTTTTCTTAGAAATAGACCCAAAAAAATATTTTGTTTTATTTTATTTAATTAATTTTATTTATTTTACTCTAGCATAATGACAATTAACAAAACTTTTCACACCTTATTTATAATAAAGTGCCTAATTCTAAAAATAGTGCTCTGTATGTAATAACAACTTAAATCCTAACAATTGAATATTTAATTAAAATCTAGTAATTACTAGGATTAGTGGTCTGTTCACAAAATGGTGCCACAGGCGATCAGGTGGCAATCTGCCAGCAGTAGAGAGAATAAAGAGTGAAAAGTTACAAGGAAGTGATAAAGAGTAAGAGTAACTGGGGTGAAGATGAGTGATATAGTGGTAAACTGCCTACTCTATGCAGTTTACTACTTGGAAAAAGTTATCCTTATTGAACTTACATTTCGTGGGAATCAAATAATCCAAAAGACCACAACATGAAGTCAAATAAATATCAGTGAGATCACTGAGGAAGTGATCAGGAAAGGGTTCAAGACTCAGCTTTACGCAGTGGCAGTTGGTGCGAGAGGAGTTCCAGCAAAATCTTTGTATCACGTACTGAAAGAATTGGGCCCAGGCAGGTCTGCCATCAATAGATTTATGGACCGAGCTTCCAAGATGGCATTAACAGAATCATACAGTATTTGGTTGGGTAGGGAGAGGAGTAAAATGGTGGATGGTGAGTGTGTTATCACGCAATAAAATAATAAAGGGAGGCCTCCTTTTCTTAAACCAGCCAATTGTCAGTCGCAAGCCCGAGACACCATTCTTCTCATCTCTTACACACGATGGACCCGGCACCCGCACGGTGAATCCATGGAATGCTTAGAAATTTGTCCTCTTCTCTAACGTTGGAGCTTAAGTAACTAAATAGGGCTACTGGTATATAATACAAAAGTTCTGGGTAACAGAGTATCTGGCAGACCGAGACTCACATATCACGATCAAATAAATAAAACATTAGCTTAAGGTGAATTAAAAAGCCTTTGTAAAAAAGGGATGTATGAAGAGGTTGATGAATGTCGCCGAAGCGAAAGAGGTATGTCATAATGGTGTCAAATGGTGCTCACTGGGGTAAAATTGAGGTTGATATTAAATTTAAAAAAAACAACAATCAACTGTAAACACTGTCAAAAACAAACTGGACAAGTGGCTAGTGACAATAAACATAGTCTGGTGATAACTGTCAACACTGTTTAATATATATAATAAGCAACCAGTGCTTGATATAGGCATATCAGCAATGCACTGCTTGCTTATTAATCAATAATAATATTAAAATATTTTGTTTTCTTGGATCTCATTTGTTAGTTTGGAGATTTTTCAATAAGAAGAGTTGTAAAGAATAGATTGTAGTTTTACAATCAATTAAAAGGGCTGTTACATTTTAAAAGATTTAAATGATTAGGTAGGAAGAGGAGCAGAATGATGGATGGTGAGCTTCTTGTTAGCACAATAACCAAGCTATAGTTATTTGTGTGCCCGAGACAAAAGAGAAGATTCTCTCATATCCAAATTAAATAGAGAAAAACGTTATGTTGCCAACTAATTGGTACATCTAATCAAAATATTCATGTATTTAAGAGGCAAGAGGCCTTTGCAAGCCACCTATGTAGGTGGTTTTTTTCGTGCAATGTGATGATTCATTCATTGACCAATGCAATTTTAGGACATGTAACCCACTTACTTTTGATGTCAGCGTATTTATGAGATACGGCCACTGTGTCCTTGTGCTCCATCATCCAAGCAAGCCGCTGGTTCATCACGTAAAGTGTCCCATCACCTTTTTTGAATTTTACAAAACCAACACTCAAAAGTACATCTTCCGATGAGGTAGTCATTTTCAAGTCTTAAATAAAACCTATAAACCTAAAAGAAAATTAGATTTGTGACTGTGTAAACATTTAAAAGGAATCCTAATGTTTTTTCAACAAATTCGTTATTTTTACATGGAAAGAACAAACACCCCACCTTCCAGTACATAGGAACTAAAATGTTACGATTCATCTACAGTCAAACAATAACCATTTTTGCAGCTTGTTAACCTCTATTTATTTAACAAAATATATTTTTACATAGAAAACCTTGCAAAACCCACCATACATCTTTGATAAAATTGAGTTGATTGATAAGTGATGTGACAAGTATCTAAGTGACTGATAACCAATTAATAGTGATGTGTTCTATTGATACACAATTGTTTTTTGAACTCGATTATTAATAATTCAAAAATATTATAAAGTTAAACTATTTTTATAGAAATTACATTGATAGACATTATCGACGTCTCATACTACAATAAGCAATACGAAATAATGAAGCTCCATTACGATTATTATTATTCAAGCAATGTTAACTCTTACATGTAAACTTTGAAAAGCTAACTTTCATATTTATTTCCTGTAGCAACACAGCCATTGACAACCCAAAATGCAATCATGGCGCACGGGGTTCTGTGTTATTAGAATGCTTAGTAGTTTTTACGTAAACACTTTGCCATTCTATACTGTAACTGTTTTTTATACTTTTAGGAATTATAGCAAACATATTGTGAATTAAAGAAAGTATATATGAGTGTCCTAAAAGCAAAACATTGGTCACATCCAAACATCAGCCCGCTGGTACTACACTTGCAGGTACGAAAATGTTAAATTTTGTTTTAGACATTATAGCCGCTGTAACCTTACTAATTTGGCTTTATCGACAATAAATAAACAATAATTAACTAAATAGTTACGAATGCTTGCGTATTGTTTATAATAAATATGGAATTGTCGTTTGTTCCAGATAAGTTTGTTGGTGTCATAATGTCAGAGGCGTACGCCCGTGAGATACTGAAGAGGAATGTTGCGCAAATATGCCAAACCATCGGCTGGAACGGAACCAACTCGACGCCTCTCGACATACTAGTACATGTTTTGGAAAAATATATCCGTACCCTTGGGACTAAGGCCAATGAGTATGCAGAACAATTTAGTAGGACTGAACCAAATTTAGACGACTTAGGCTTAGTTTTCCAGGAGCTCCATGTGCAGCTTCCCGAGCTCGTGGACTACACTCGGAGCGTGCCACCGATACCACCCCCTGTCAGCGTAGACAAATTTCCCAAACCAAAAGAGTCTAATCTCAACTTCCTAAAGCCCGGCAGCCATGAAGTGGTCACGCGGCCAATGCATGTTCATGAGCATTTACCACCCATGTACCCGGAGAAGGAAAGAGAAGCACCAGCCGTGGCTGACACCATAGAGATCAAACACAATGGCACAGACACTGCCGGGCCCAGTGGGACTTGTCCAAGTCCAGAAATATGTGTCACAGACAGTCCCGAAAAGCAAAAGGAAATATTTAAGAGGCCAATAGACCCGGTTTCTCTACCAAGCAAAAGGCCAAGGTTAAGACTGGAAGAAGAGGAGAGAACTAGAGAAATAAGTAGTGTAATGATGACCATGTCGGGATTCCTGTCTCCGGCCAGGGAAGGCAAGCTCCCCGAGGCTCGGTCGCCCACAGTTATATCAGAGAAACACAGACTCAATTCCCATCACCCCCATCCATCCAGAGGACCATCGGCACACCCACCCCTAGACAGAAGTGAAAAGAAATCTAAAAAGTCTAAATTGGTGAATGGTAAAGTGATGAAAAGTAAGAGAAGAGACAAAAGTCATCGGAGTGAAAGTGGTCGGAGTAAAGATAGTAGCAAATTGGAGAAGCATCCCCCTGGGGTTCCCTCTAGGTTGCCACACAACCACGTGACCATGCCTCCCCCTGTGCCTCTTCTGCCTGAGCCCGTCATAAAACAGGAACCTGTGGAACCGCTGGTACCCCCGGACCCCCCCGTCCTGGCCATGCCTGGAGAGGAAACTATTCCAGTCCCCAGGCGAATACCTATATCAAAATCACCCCTAATAGCTAATGTAAACCCTATAAATAAGCATGCTGCACCCACAGCAATATCAGAACCAGAAATAAAAACAGAAAAAGTAGATACTGAGGAAAAATTAGCCTCCCAGCCCGATAGATCAAAAATTAATATTTTTAAGAGAATATCGAACAAAAATAAAGATGATAAAATCACTACGGAGGTTGTGCCTGAAAAATCTCATTCGGACATTTTGATCTCAAGATTGCAGTTTGAGGAGGGCTCCAGAATTGATAGTATAAATCATCATACAGAACATACGAGTATGAAAGTGAGACAGGAAGTTATTGTGAACAATAATGATGTCGCTATGGACTTATCTAAACAAATTACCTTAACTACTAATGAAGTTATTAATCTAGATGATGATTTTGATAAAAAACCTGTAATTGTAAGTAAAAACTATCCTGAACCTTGTCCAATTCCAATGACTGTTAACAAAACTTTTCATTTACCTAGTGGCAAAGACGCGCCAGGAGTCAGTCCGAAGCTTAAGAAGGAAAAAAAGCATAAAGATAAGAGAGAAAAATCTATAGAAAAGGCTGCTAAATTATTAAAGAAACAACAATTAGCAATGACTATGGCACAGGTGGCAAACCAAAATTTGAGTAATTTTAAAATGACAAATTCTAAACCTAAATCCAAATCAAGTAGGCCAAAGAATGAATCTAAAATGCCGTATATTTCATCTGCATTTCCAAGTTATCCAAATTTTCCACCTGATTTCTCACTGCCGGGAGTGCCTCAGGCATCTAGAGACCTCCTTGCTGGTATTCACAATAATTCTTTACATTTGCCTCATAATTTACTTGGGAATCCCTTTGCTTTGGGCGTCGGCGGGCCGGGCCTCATTCCTAGACCAAATTTTTTACCGGGAGCCATGGGCCCGGGGATGCTACCAATGTCCATGGGTAACTTCGGACATTCGTCCAGATCGCAAGTTCGCAATATTCCTCCAATGTTAAGAAGACCTAGTTTAGAAGTAATAGCTTTGGATAATGATAATATGTCAATGAATATGATCCATAAACCCCCTCTTATGAATCCCGTGAGAGATAAGGACAAACACGATAAGCACAAAGTCATTCCCATTCCAAATATCATACAGAAACATAAAAAATCTCAAAAAGAGCATAAGTCTAACATGTTAAAAATGCCTCCAATACAACCCGATATAACTATTGAGTTAAATCCACCGAAAGTAGAGCCAGTAAGAGAAGTGCCTAAAGTCAAAACACCATCGCCTCTACCTCCAGTTTCTCCCGAGAGAATTCCACAACCGACCCCGGAAGTTCCTCTCCCATTACAACTACCTATCAAAGAAGAGAAAATTGAAAAGAAAAAAGATAAGTCACATAAAAAGGAAAAGAAGGACAAGGATGGTGTAAAAATTAAAAAGAAAAAAGACAAGAAAGATAAAAATAAAGATAAGTCTGAAAAGAAGAAGGACAAGGAAGAGAAAAATGAGTTGAAAGATAAAATAAAAAAGGAGAAGAAAGAAAAGAAGAAGGAAAAGTTAATAGGCGACGGGTTAGTACCCAAACTGACTTTAAGACTGGGCACAAATTCCCCCATGCCTATTGGCTCACCGGACATCTTTAAGCTAAATATTAAACCAATAGTTAAAAGGGACAATGAAGTGGAAGAGGTCGTAAAAAACGAGCCTCTATCTCGAGAACACAGTCGTTCACCAGAGTTAGCGCAGATGACAGCCTTGGTAACACGGCCGAAGGTGAAAAACGTCATCAAGCTGAACCACGTAGCGGAGACTCTCGCCGAGCCGCCTTCGCCGGCCGTCAGTTCTCCTCCGCGCAAAAATCGACCTCCTTCAGGCAATTCCAAATACAAGCGGATACTTTTGAAGCCCTTGTCAAAGAAGGACGACGAGTCGACTCCGTCTACCGATCCGGCTTCGTCTGTCTCTCCGTATTACGTGGACGAGCAGGGTAATAAGATTTGGGTGTGTCCGGCTTGCAGGAGACGGGATAACGGTTCGCCTATGATTGGGTGCGACGGTTGTGACTGCTGGTATCACTGGATCTGTGTGGGGATCACGGAGGAGCCGGGCTCGGCGGAGGACTGGTTCTGTGCGCGCTGCCACGCCAAGCGGGAGGCCATGGCGCTGGCCGGACTCGCCACGCACTCCAAGAAGCGAAGCCGAAAGACCAAGACCGACTGATCGACACCCTTCCTTGTTACTGAGATTAGGTTTAGGTTTCTGTTCATTAAAGTAAATGAAATGCGATTTGTTATAATGGATTATTTGTTAAATGATATCATGAAATATATTTTCTTTCATCATTTTAATTATGTTATAATTAAGTTAATATTAAGTATAGTTTTAATAACAGATTGACATAAAATGTTGAACATAAAGATTGTAGTTACGAGTTAGGATAATGTTAATATTTTGTTACATTCGGTAATTTAATCGAAGTTCGTTAATCGAGTGTTGAATGCGAGCGGGTGTGTTATACACATATAGATGGTAATATAAGATAATTCTTTTTATATTGTACAAAATTGAATTTACTTAAGAAATTGGTGATGTATAAAGTTAGCGTAGTGGATATTTAAATCGCTGGATAAATGTTCGGCTAATATTTGAATAATATTTTCATATAATTTTAATATAACCCTGTTTTATTTTATTTTTGTTGATTGTTCCTCCATTTTATGTACAAGATTTTTATCGTAAAGCAGGAGGCCAGTGTAAACTTATTGTTTCAGCCGGTGGCCAATTAAATATTATTGCTACTTCACATTCCTGTTTATTTCTGATCCTTAAGTCATTAATGCGGCGACTTGGGTTGCTAACTAACCCTGGCCCTCGTCTTTATCAACCCTGGGTTTTGTATTTTCATAATACATTGCAAGTTATCCTTAAACTAAAACAAAGCTTGGTCCAATGTATAATGAAAATACAAAATAAACGACTCGTTTCTCCACCTGAGAAGAATATAAGAAATTATATTACTAAGTATCAACGGAAGAAAACGAAAAGTACAGTCGACAAAGAAAGTGGTCTATTAGACAGATTATTTTTAAAACTACACCAACCGTGTCTTTTTATACGTTAACCGAATTTCAACCTTAGTTTGGTAGACCATTCATTTGTTTTATTAGCATATACGAATTATTCATGAAGTAACTATTTTATTTTATAAAAAGTATCATCACGACCGTTTCCCTTTGCGGGGTGGTCAGAAACTACGCTTATAAATAAGCGGATTCACATTTAGCCAACTTTAATATAGGCCAATCATGACAAGTGGCAAGTTCGTCGACATCTCCAGCGTACCAAACTCGAGAAATATCACAAATAAATGTATTTATTTACATTAAATAGTATTTTTGTGTCCCGACCAGGAATCGAACCCGGTAACTCCGAGTCTAAATCCACGGACTTAACATCTAGACCACGGAGACAGTCTTATAAATTCCAGAAATACTTCTTATAATAAAGATTTATCGCTTAAATAGAATCCCAAACTCAGGCGTTCTTATTTCGCTCAAACATTCCACAAAAAGTATCATTACGACCGTTTCCCTTTGTTGCGGGGTGGTCAGAAACCACGCTTATAAATAAGCAGATTCACATTTAGCCAACTTTACTATAGGCCAATCATGACAAGTGGCGAGCTAACCGCTAGACCACGGAGGCAGTAATCATCCCATAAAACCGTAAAATTTAAAGTTAGGTGTTAACAATCATCATTACAGCCCCAAGAACACCTCCACTGCTGGAGGACTTTTGAAACATATTTCCGATGAATTTGGCCCACACTCGCCACGCTGGCCAGACTGTGGAATGAGGCGGAGTGCGCAATCTTCCGACAACGTTTCGTCTAAGATCATTTCTGACAGACGTAATCGTAGTGCACAATCGCCCGACAACGATTCGTCTAAGATCATTTCTGACACGACGTAATCGTAGTGCACAATCGTCCGACAACGTTTCGTCTAAGATCATTTCTGACAGACGTAATCGTAGTGCACAATCGCCCGACAACGATTCGTCTAAGATCATTTCTGACACACGACGTAATCGTAGTGCACAATCGTCCGACAACGTTTCGTCTAAGATCATTTCTGACAGACGACGTAATCGTAGTGCACAATCGTCCGACAACGTGCGTCTAAGATCATTTTTGTGACAGACGTAATTTACGTTTTCGGACGATTATGCAATCCGCCTCACCCCGCTGGTTGGGAAGGGTAGCCAAAAATTATTGCTATGTTCGACTTGAAAGCAAATAAAGCAAAGCTTGCTTTACATACATTACTCGTACATAATTCTGTATGCAAAAAAAAGAAGGACTTTCAAAGCGAAATAAAGTAAAAAAAAGCGCTTAAAGCGACATTTATATAGCGAATTATTGTTCTTTAGCCTGTGAATGTCAAACTCTATTGAAGTCACACGAACACAGTTCAGTGTTTCTCAGAATAATCACAAGTGTTCGAACAAAATACTGTAATATCGACTTAAACTCGCGCTAAACAAAATAATCTATAATCAATATTTTGATATACAAGTTGTGGCGTAAATAGTGGTCCAACGTCTAAGCGGCTTCACCTATCACGTAAAAAAAACCATTTTAAGCCATAGGTTTTGGAATTATACACAATCACGTAGTCTCTGATTGATTATCATACAGGGTGCGCCAGAGAAACTTACTTATTTGAAAAAACTCCCGGGCGATGAGTTGGGTGGGTAGAGGGGTGAGGGGGGGCGCTATTGAAGGGGGAAGTCCCCAAGTTTGTTTCTTCCTCTAGTCAGTTGCCATCATGCTCTGGCCTAGAGAACAGCGGGCATACGCCGTCGAGAGCTTCTTTTCTAACGGTCGCTCACTTGTTGCTACGCACGAGCCTTCCGCGCTCGCTTTAAAATTCCTCTTTTTTTCTTCCAAGCCTCGAAGAAATAAACGCTAAGGATGTGTGGTTTCAGCAAGATGGAGCCAAAGCACACACAGCACGAGGCTCAATGAATTTGTTGCGACAACATTTCCCCGACCGGCTTATCTCTCTCAGAGGCGATCTCACATGGCCGGCTCGCTCTCCAGATTTGGCTCCATGAGATTTCTTTTTATGGGGTTATTTGAAATCCCTGGTTTATGTCGATCGGCCACGGACAATAGCTCAACTCAAAAACAACATTCGCGACGCCATTGCCAACATAGCGATTGATATGCTGCAAAGAGTGGACATTAACTTCAGAAATCGACTTATATTTATTTATTTATTTATTTATTTATCTTTAAGGAAAACTTACAGCTTCTAACAAATGATTACTTATATAAAAAACTAGATGCCAATTACAAGTTTCCACAAATATCTTATACAACTAAATAACTTACAAATAGAAGAAACATATAAATAATAATTTTAAACCACAATAATTTAGAAAAATAAAAATAATATAATATAAATAATATATGTGTGTTATACTGTAAAAAATGCTCTAGTCATCGCCCGACCGACTAATTTAGGCGATGTACAGAACATGTCAATATCCATGACCTCAGCTAGGCGGTTGAGTTCTTTTGATGCTCTCGCTAAAAATGAGTTTTGACGGTAGTTGGTGCGGGCATATGGCACTACCAAAGGTCTATAAGCCCTTTGAGACCGGCTAGGTATACCAAATCCGAGTAATCCTAGGAGTTCACTGGAACACTTAATCAGTGTATGCGCAATGGGGGTCGCCATTTAACTGATGTCATTTTCAAGTCTGTTTAAAAAAAAAATTGGGATATTGTATTTTAAAAAAAATAAAAATTAAAACAATAACTGAAGTACTTTTGTTTTTAATGACCTTTCAAATAAGTAAGTTTCTCTGGCGCACCCTGTACTGTAGCTACGTATTTGCGCCGCCAGACTTTGCGCTTTCAGCTGCTGCTCCCACTTTTACACAAGTTTTGACAAAGCCCACACTAAGGCCCGTCGCGGACTATTACAGTGGGTTCCAGAATAGCAATAATGGTGGCAAAAACCCATTTTATGGTAAAATATGTTTTTTTCTAAAATATTATACCTACCTATTTCTAATAAGTACTATCCTAAATTCTTAAATAAAATCGATGTATAATTAAACATATTTCAGTCTACGACTGAGGGCCGGTAACTGAATTCTTCCTTAGCCTGGGTTGCACCAAAATCAAGTCTTTGTAATGTTTAAAGAAAAAAATACGAAACCAGAAAACACTTGACTCTTAAAATGCAACTAATGCATTCGACGCCATTTTTAACTTTAATCGTTACATTTACGGACACTTTATTTTGGTGCACTCAGCCTTAGTGGCATTTCTTCACTTAAATACTATTTTTTACAGATTTTTTATTAAATATACGACTTTGTAAGCGAAATAAATTTTTAAAAAGTGCTTGAAGCTAAAAGTCAAACACAGGGCCCGTGTTCAAGTATTCCTCAAAGCGCATTCATTTAAAGCTATTAGAAAACCTGTCAAAAAAAAAATCAGTAAAGAAAGATGGTCAAAGCTATTCGAACACGGAAGAAGCTTGCGAGAGTCTAGTTTTTATACAGCGACTTCTACAATTTGATTCTTCCGGATCGTTCGGATCGCAAGTTCCGAGACTTGCATGTACTTTCCCACAGCTCGTAGGACTTTCAATTCAATTTTTCTGTAGAATGAAAATGTAGAGTGGAACAGAGGGGACAGATACAACGTTTTTTGGTTATCTAGCCAACTTTACCCTCTCATTGCCTCTTTCTACGAAAGAATTAGATTGAATTAAGTCCAACGAGCCGTGGGAAAGATGTAAGTATTAATGCGATCGTACACTAGCGAGCCAGAAGAATAGAATTACTGCCGCCTATGTGTTGAATATATTTTTTTTTAATGGAAAAAATATTTAAAACTGCAGTAGGTATAGTTACATAAGTGCTATATTTAAATTAGCCATTCTACGTCCTGTAATTTACTCCATTTGCCGCTCAGGTTGAAGGTGCGGATCTACAAGATGTTCATTCGTTTCCGACTTACTTATGCTGCGCCAGGTTGACATCACCTTTTGGCCAAAACCAACAGGGACAAGATCCAGAGTCAGCAGTAGAACATATCGCTTAAGGTGGTATCCAGAGCGCCGTGGTTTGTGCGTAATTCTGTAATTGCAAAAGTACCTGGAGATGCCTACTATCGAAGCATTTGTTGCCGGCTTAGCTAAACGTATGTTTTACCGGGCTGACACAAGCATCTTCAGGATATGACACGGCCTCCGGAGTGGAGGCCACTACCATAAGGGAGGCGCTTTTGAAGAAGAATAGTAGAGTCCTAGACGAATCTAGGAGAATAGATTCGTGAGCCACACGGGCGGTGTTATATAGTAAACAGCGTTGAATCACCGGCGCGGCGGGTGGTTGCCCACCGAGATTCTGCCGGGGAAAATGGAAGATTATCATATCCCCAACCCCCCAGGTCTATTGAACATCCTGGTCTGGATGACTCCGATGTCTGTCTGCGTATATTAAAATTTATAATGAAAAATCAGACTACCTATAACGAATTTTCATTTCATTTCTTCAGCTATTGGCCACCTAAGAACATGCATGTTGTGCATCTTTATTTAATAAAATATTATTTATTTATTTAAAAAATTTGGTCATTGCAATACACAACATGAGTAGGATTCTATGTCGAGCCAATTACAAATTGCCACTGGTAAAATTTACTACTAACTTCATCATCATCTTCAGCCTGTGTCTCTCCACTGCTCGGGCCTCCTCCAAGGCTCGCCACTTTACACGATCTTCTGCAACCCTCATCCATCCCCCACCAGCTACCTTCCTCAGGTCATCTGTCCATCTGGCGGTGGGTCGTCCCACTCTGTGTCTACCTGCAGTACGTGCCCTCCACTCCAGTACCCGTCTATTCCATCGTTCATCGGTTCAGCGACAGACGTGTCCAGCCTATTGCCACTTCAGCTTGCTAATTTTAAAAGCTCGAGTATGTCAGTAACTTTGGTTTCTTCTTTCTTTTAGATAAACCCCGAGCATAGCTCTCTCCATAGCTCGCGGAGCGACCTTAAACTTGTGGACCGTCAGAGTCACGTTTCCGCACCATACGACATCACTGGAAGAGCGCACTGGTTGAAAACTTGGCTTAGTTCAGAATGCCTACATCTATCTCTTTGGTTGTTTGAGGAACGGGGTACATGGAGCGAAAATGGGAAAGATTACAGATTAGACTTTTTTAGGTAGGTACTAACTAAATAAAATTCATTTCGAAGCGTCATCGTCGCGTCTGTATGACTCATGCTGATGCACACCTGCATAACAACCAATAGTGTACGGTCAGCAAATATAATGCCTATTGTACACTATGGATAGAATTAATCCAAACTTTTTTGATGCAATCTATCCTTTGTAAGAAAGTTATAAGAAACGAACAAACGTCTCTACTGGACCGACTGAAGTTTGAGTACTAGAAATGTAAGAAATCGCGAAATACTTTTCCATACAATTTGTACGGAAATGCCATTAATCAACTCAAAATATTATTTGTTGCCAAACGATCCTGTTTCTTACTGTCATCAAAATACTCTTTAAGGCCAACTAAAGTTTGGATTGAGAAACAACGATGGTGAATTTGACCCTTAAAGATGGTCTCCTGGGAACGTTTTTATGTAAATAAATACGTTACTGTCCCATCTCAAAAATCCACTCTGCATCTCAAAATAAATAAGCCTATGACAGTCAAAGAGTACTATTTATAGGGAAAATGACAGTGCATTGCTGGTTATGGTCGAGTTCGTGCACTTGTTTTACTCACAATATGGGGACATGCTACGGAAGTGTAAAACACATTCTATTTTCTTTTAAACTTTATTGCACAAAAGTACAGAAGGGGCTAACATATCCCTGTGTTTGACTTGTCGCTTCAAGCGCTATTTTGTCGCTTTGAAAGTTGTTCGACTTGGCGTTGCTCTATGGTTTTCATATATTTTAAGCAAAATTCGGTAAAAGAAAGCGAGCTTTGCTTTGGTTTGTTTGTAAGTCGTACAAAGCCTGTTAACCTCAGACTTTGTGATACAAAATACAAATATATATTATTTCTTTAAATACAAGGTTAAATAGTAGGTACATTTTCTGGATCCCCCTTTAAGTTTAGTTAGACCTGTATTGGGGGGGAAAGTTAAACATAATAATATTGTACAAGAATGTGTTATTTTAATTTGATATGAATGATATGTATATTATGTGTTATAATTAAGGGTTAGCTTATTAATATATCTATAAGTATATATTTATATTTTCCTATTATCATATTTAGTTAATTGTAATTTATAGTAAAGTAAGAGTATAAAAATGTGTCTTAATTAGTATCAATATATAGTATATATAATGGATAGTTTGATGTTATAATGGTTAGCTAGTTTTTTTTTTGTATATATGATAGGAGTAGGTGCACGTAGGTATTATATAGATATGTTCCTACATTATTTTCTATCTTAATTCTAAAAACTAATATATATTTTATTTATTTATTATATATAATAAATACATAACAATAAAAATGTTTTTTTTAAATGAATTTTGCTTAAAGCGAATGAAAACGCTACTCATACGACGTTAAAAGAGAAATGATGTAAAAAAAGCGCTTACAGCAACAAGTCGTACATGGCATCTATCTATCTTTTATATGTGATATTTGATTTGTATTGTTGCATCTTATTTCGGAGTAAAGCCATTTTTTCGCTAACTTGCGTAAACCAATCAACGTGATATGGTGAATAAGGCTACGAATAAGTGCATACATGAGAGTCCGTAATTGTAAGGCCTAATGTACACTATGGTTAAAATGCTAATAAACTATGTGTGTTTCACACTACCTAAAAAGTGGTTATTAACATTGTTATTTAATGGAATTAGATAGTAGTGAAGGGAGCGTCTTCTCTTCGCTGCCTTGATTGAATTTGCCAGGTCCCATGGATTCAATATTGCACATTTCAATTGGCTAGATTCTACTATCCTATTTCAGTGTCATTGTTTATAATAATAATAATAAAATACTTTATTGACAGGGCCAATGTTGTTCACCTCTAATATTCTTTTTTAAATTAATTGCGAATATATTTAAATTAAGGATTAAAAAAAATTGAGTGTAAAATGTTTTTAGAGTTTAAAAGAATATTTGGAGTCTAAAAGTAAAAAAGTATCATCACGACAGTTTCCCTTTCGGGGTGGTCAGAAACCACGCTTATAAATATAAGCTGATTCACATTTAGCCAACTTTACTGCCGGCCAATCATGACAAGTGGCAAACTCGTCGAGTCTAAAAGTATTGTATAATATGTTAGGTAAATAATAATAATTAATTCATGTATACGAGTATTATAGGTATATGTATATATATAATTTTGAATATACCATAACGTAAATCTGACCAATGATCTTGCATGCTGTATTCATGGCGCGGTGGTGGCTCAGTTGTAAGAACGCTTTCCTTTAAATCCTACAAAGGTCGGTTCAAAACCCGGTATGTAACAGTGAAAAATACACTTTTCTTACGTTTTTTTTACATTTGTCATAAATTTACAACACCACCTGTGCCTCGGAGAGCAAGTTAAGCTGTTCCGGTTCCACCAATACCAACTTGTGGAATCGTAAAATAAAAATAAAATTGACATCAGATCCTCGCACTGTTCCTTGTCCTCGCAAATCCGTCTGGCCATCGTGGCGAGTGTAGACCAAATTCTCCAGATATATATTCTGGAAGGCCTATCTCCAACTGTGAATGTTTAGGACGCTGTAATAAATGAAAAAAAAATCATGGCTAAATGTGCTGAGCCAATGTTTTATTGTCAAACACAATTGTTACCACATTTATTGTAAATATTTTGATTTGAAGAAAAACGTATACTTAGGTAGGTATTAAGTTAGTTGCAATAATAAGGAAAGAAAACATGAAATATACAACTAGAATTTATATTATTTAATAAAAGCTTTAAAACACAATAACTATTAAATCTACATTCTAAATCTGCAACAGACATCATTGAATACTGAAATGCACACATTGGAATCACATCAATATCATATCCAGTTTTATGTCAAGGTGATGAAAAACTACAAAATAAAAAATATACACCTTACATGTAAATATTTGAGGCGTATAATTCCAAAACTGCGCCTACTTTTCAATATGACCAAAAACTGTGTAAACTGAGTAAATTTATATGTTTAAAGAATCAAAACCAGCAATGGAGTTAGTGTCATTTGTTCGAAACTATGTTAATTATACACAGCATTTAAATAAAACAATACAAATTTATTACACATCATGTCTTTTCACTCCAAATTAAAATAAATAGTGTTGGGGTTCTCGCTCTCTGATTGTTCAACAACGGAGTTGACAGTATTTGAAACTTATAATGTAATGGACATAGCGGTGTTTGCAATCCATTAGCAATCTTAGTTAACGTTTTTTATGACGTAGCGTACTTTGAATCGAAACACTTAGCCAACGGCCTTCCATTTTGAATTACGAGGGGCGTTCAAAATATTCTCGGTATTGATACGTTACAACCTCTTTTATATATATATTTGTTACTGGCCGCTAAGATTCATCCATTGACATTAAAAAAAAGTAAAATTGGAACCGAGATGTTCTTTTGTTTTTCTGCAATTGCCGAACAAACATGAACACCATGAGCGAATTAACAATTTTAACGAAATTAGAGCACCGATCCGTCATAAAATTCTTGACAAAACAGGGTAAAAATCAAAAAACCATAAAAGAGGAAATGGATTGTGTTTACCGTGAGTCTGCTCCTTCTTTATCTACTATTCAAAAATGGTCAAGCGAATTTAAGCGTGGAAGGGAGAGTATTGAAGATGACCCTAGACCTGACCGGCCTGTAGTGGCTACCTCACAAGAAAATATTGATAAAGTGGAAAAACTTATATTGGAAGACGGCCGAGTGAAGGTAAAATCTATAGCTCAAGTAACCAATCTCTCTATTGGTACCGTACATGACATTATACATGACCATCTTAATATGTCAAAAGTAAGTGCAAGATGGGTTCCGCGAATGCTGACGCTTCTTCAAAAGGATATGCGTGTGGCTTGCTGTTCAGATTTTATCGACCTGTGTGGTGAAAATCCCGATGAGGTGCTGCAAAAAATAGTTACTGGAGATGAAACCTGGGTTCATCATTATGACCCAGAGAGCAAACAGGAGTCCATGCAGTGGCACATTAAGGGTTCAGCTCATCCCAAGAAGTTCAAGGTAATCCCGTCAGCTGGCAAGGTCATGGCCACAATATTTTGGGATTGTGAAGGAGTTTTGCTTATCGATTATAAAGAAAAAGGTGTAAATATCACAGGGCAGTACTACGCTAACGTTATACGTCAATTAAGAGATGCGATCAAAGAAAAGAGGCGAGGAAAGTTAACCAAAGGTGTTCTGCTTCTGCATGACAACGCCCCTGTCCATACTGCTCATATTGCCAAGGCAGCTATTGTTGAATGTGGGTTTGAAACTGTTACTCATCCACCCTATAGTCCGGACTTAGCCCCAAGCGACTTCTTTTTGTTTCCCAATCTTAAAAAGGATCTGCGTGGAAATAAATTTTCTGACGATGAAGCGTTGAAGACGGCCGTGGAGGAGCATTTTTACACCAAAGATAAAAAATATTTTTATGAGGGATTAAAAAAAATAATTGATCGATCTTATAAGTGTATGAACATAGGGGGGGAGTATATTGAAAAATAAAAATATCAAACTTTTCGTACTTGTTTGTTTTTATCCACATACCGAGAATATTTTGAACGCCCCTCGTACATATCAAAGGTAGAAAAAAAATAAATGAATTGGCAGGTTTTGGAACTATATGCCTCATTTAACAAGATACTCATTTTGTAGGTACTGTTTTTGGTGGAGGACTGCTTGGCTCCTTTTCTTTATTCCAATCTTTTAGACCTTCTGGCAGTGTTGTATCTTCATCTAGTGAGCCTGTGCCTTCAACAAATTCTTCGTAAGTGCTCTTTTCAGGGAATGGTCTAGGACCAAGCAACTCAATCATGTCATCTCTACTCAAAATCTCTTGCTTTAATAATCTCTCAGCTACCTTAATAATATTATCTTTGTGTTGAGTCAACAAGTCCAATGTGTGTACATGAGCAGTGTTAATAAGATTTCTAGCTTCAGAATCAATAAGTTCAGCTGTCTTTTCTGAATAAGGTTTCTCAGTTACTAACTCTCCTGGTTGAGGCATTTCAAAAGACACATTACCTACCTTAGCATTCATGCCATAGTGAACTATTTGGGCATACGCACTCTGGGTTATTTTCTTTAAATCATCTTGAGCTCCAGTAGTTATCCGTCCAAAGAATATCTCCTCACTGACTCTGCCACCTAATGTCATACACATTCTATCAAATAATTGCTCTTTGCTATATAAATATTGTTCTTTGGGCAAGTACTGAGCATACCCTAGGCCTTTACCTCTAGGAATTATGGAAACTTTAAGAAGTGGATCAGCATGTTGTAAGAACCAACCTGCAACAGCATGACCAGCTTCATGATAAGCTACAATCTTTCTCTCTTCAGGCTGTAATACATTGGATTTCTTCTCCATACCAGCAACTACTCTTTCAATAGCTTGTTCAAAGTTCTTCATTGTTATATCAGTTAATAATTCTCTAGCTGCAATCAGGGCAGCTTCATTGCATACATTAGCAATATCAGCACCAGTGAATCCAGGTGTAAGTGCAGCCATTTTTCTGGCCAAGTTCATTTTATTAAGAGTTGTTTTTAAAGGACCTAAATGCACTTTAAATATTGAAGCTCTACCTTTGATATCTGGGGCTGGGACAAATATTTGTCTGTCAAATCTACCAGGTCTCAGTAAGGCTTTGTCTAGAATATCTACTCTATTTGTAGCTGCAAGTACTACTACATTTGTAGTGGTATTAAATCCATCCATTTCGACTAGAAGCTGATTTAGGGTGTTTTCTTGTTCTGAATGACCTCCAAAGCTGCGGCCACCTCTTTTTCTGCCGACGGCATCAATTTCATCAATGAAAAGAATACATGGTGCATGTTTTCGGGCCATAGAGAACATGTCTCTCACTCTTGAAGGGCCAACACCAACAAACATTTCCAAGAACTCTGATCCCGAAACAGTTAAGAATGGTACATTAGCTTCTCCAGCTGTTGCCTTAGCTAAGAGAGTTTTACCAGTACCTGGGGGGCCAGTGAGGAGTGCTCCTTTGGGAATCTTGGCTCCTAAATCAATATACTGTTGTGGGTTCTTTAAAAAGTTTACAAATTCCATAATTTCTATCTTTGCTTCTTCACAACCGGCAACATCCTGAAATTTGACTCCAATGTCTGTGGGATCAATTAATTTAGCTGTAGACTGCATCACACCTCCAAATAAACCTCCACCCTTCTTCCCCCCTCCCCCCATCATATTGGCCGACCTTTTCATCATATAAATTAGAAACCCTATAATTAATAATGTTGGTAGAATACCGGTCAGACTGGAAGCTTCCACTTCTGTCTTATAAATAACAGGAACAAACTTTGGTGGGTCAATATTTAACTCTATTTGTGCATTTTCTAGATTTCTCTCAAAAGAGTCCACACTCCCAATGGCAAACCAGATAGTTTTGCTTTCAAAACTCGATCCATGGTACAGCTTTACTCTGACCCACTTTTTGTTAATAACTTCCAATTTTTCTACGAAACCCTTATTTAGATACTGATTTACAAAATCTCTCCAACTGATTTCTCTATACTTAAGTTCAAAGTATGCTATCGACCCGAGGAAAGCCATGACACCCAAGGCGCCAAACATCATCCATTTTTCCTTATCATTACCACCGCCTTCGAATGGTCCTCTGCCGCCACCCCTACCTGGTGGTGTGGGTCCAAAGATACCCATATTCCATTTATCCTGGGAAGATGGCTGTTTCGGAATAGGAGGAACTGTTTTAGGTGGAATAGAAGCTTCATTCTTATCTATTGGTTGGGCCTCCTTCTTACTAGCTCCGGGCTGGAAATACTTTTCAAATCCCTTCGGAGGTTTCTTACAAAACTCTAACCATTGGTTTATCGCCGAATCCAAAGCTGGAACTCCTAGCGGTTTCAGTTTGTTCGTGCTAAAATGTAACTTAGCAATTTGTGAATGGGTTAACCTAAGACCTTTCCACATTTTGTAAATAATAGTTTTCTTTATACAATAATGTTATTTTATCAATATTACACAATTTAATACATGTATGTAATCACAAAAAATGACAATACAAGATCGCGGAAAACATGGTTAGAAAATTCTGTCATAGACATTTTTTAGGAGGCTAATGCTCTATGATTTTAATTACTTTTTATGGCAACACTCACTGCTGTGTACTACTTAAAGAAGACTTAAAACGCGCTTATTATTATTATTGCTCTGTTCGACTTGAAAGCATATAAAGCAAAGCTTGCTTTTATTACCGAATTTTGTATGAAAACCAGAGACAAATACCTAGTCGAACGACTTTCAAAGATAAATAAAGTGAAATAAGCGCTTAAAGCGACAAGGTTTAGGCCACAGATTATTTAGAGATGTTCTAATCTGTGTGTTCTACGTTTAGGCCAATTTTTGAGGCCATGTTCGACTTAGCCCTGTGGGCTTTTTTATTGTAATAAATATACATTAAAAATAAATTATTTAAAATTATAGAAACACTAAATCGATTAAAATATAGTGGTAGGTGTATATTTAGGACCAAATATCGGTCCTAGGTGTAGATATTCTTTTCTTATTAGTCTGAGATAGAGCAACGCGGTCACCGTACCAGTCCGCGTTGGTCTAAGGTGGTAGAGATTGATAGGCTAAAATAGGCTTGATTAGTCTAAATCCAGGCCACCACAACTATTAAAAAACTTTCGTTTTTCCTCGCCCCAAGTGCCAGATTTTTAATTTATTTTCATGCCATAGATCATATGGTCTGTGCCTAAGACCAACTTTGGTCTGTGCTAAGAGCAAGGACATAGCATAGAGAGAGTGATAAATTAGAAACCAATCTCATATAGTTGTACTACTTACTCACATGAGCTTATCAACGTGGTCAAAAGAGACAGGTATATAATTGTCAAGCACACGTCCGGAAAGGTTGTACACCTTTTTAGAATCCATAGAGAATCGTAGTGATGCGAAATCCTACAATTTTTGTCGATATAATATTTGTCTACGGTAACCCAAAAATGAAGGCTTTTATTTTTGATTGAATTATGCAATATTGTTAAAATGGCATAAAATAGAAGATGTATATAAATTGTTTAATCCGAGAATGGGTTAATAGTTGTTGGAACTAAGAAACATATTTGTCGTTTATTCTTTACGCCGACGAATGAGTGAATTTATATTTGTCAAATAATGGGGTCCTGCAGAAGAGGGCCTCTTCGCAGCGGACTTAGTCACGATAACGGCGCGTTATGTCATTGATTTCTTTTCTCGGAGGCAAAACTGCCCCGCGAACTGGCCTTCTTTTGCAGAGTCGTTTTTATTAGCTCTACTTCACTCTAGAATATTTATTTTCAACTAATTGTGACACGGCTCTATACCATTCTCGATTTTGTTAAGTTCAATTCATATTAGTAGCCCCTCGACTAAACTCCTTTATCGAATCAAGTAATAAAAAAAGTAAGTAAAAAAGAAAACATACTTCATGTTCTCGATAACGAAGTTTAATAGTGCTAGAGCTACAGACAGTAGTAGTCTTCATCATATCGCGGTACATCCCACCCCTGATCAGTGATACTCAGCTCGGCACTGGAGACTGATACGATGTAAATAATAATACTAATTACATAACCCTTCATAGGAAATATCATAAATTATAGGAAAAGAAAAAAAACACTAGATATAATAATATTATAGGTATATTACAATGATCTTCAACACAAACAAAATCAAACATAAATATGGTTCCTTGGTGCATATACGACTATACATACTATACAACTAGCTATAAATCGACAAGACACTTAATTGCACATTTCGAAGTGCTCCACGGTGGAAAAGGCTACTCAGTGGTACCACACCACTGAGAAAAAAATAATGCTTATGTTAAGCATTCATTTGCGAGAACCATTTTCTGATGTACTATCTATTTATAGAAATAAGAAATGATTTCAATATTTAAAATACAAGATTATTGTCCTTTGAATATAATTGTTTTCGTTAGGAATGATCTTATCTTATCGTTGGAAATCCCCATACTCTTTGTAATATAATGTATTCTAATTTTTAAATAATATTGAGTAATTGTTTTTATAATTAAAGTTCGGTGGTTTTCATCAAAACTATTTTCAATCGAATGTTCAATCAAATCTGAAAATATTTGTGTACGCACCAACATATAATTTACTTTGGAAATCATCATCATCATGTATTTCGATACCCCTAAGTTTGTGCCGTATTTTAACTGAAATTCTCGAAGAATTTTTTCAGACACTTTGCACACTTTGGCTGTACTGTATGACGGTTTTAACAACCCTCCTCGGTCTTTAATAGTTATTAATAAAGAATTTGTATTGTTACTTTCAAGGCTTTGTATACATATCTCACATTTTAATTTATTTTTTAATGAGCGTACAACGAACCCTGCTATATAATCAACCACATGACTAGCATATTCAGTAAGCGAAGATGGATCGTGCATATAATCATGATCATTTAATTCAGGTAATAATTCGTTGTCTGACATTGAATCTTCAATCAATCGACCGTTAGGTGTAGATTCATTTAACATTTTTCTATAATTATCTAATGAATAATTTAATACTTTTATTTCTTGCAATGGCAAGCAATTGCCTCTAGCAGTTGGTTTGAATTCAGCATGGACTAGCAATTTCTTATACGCAGCACGAAACATTCGTGCTGAAGGGTTATTATTGAAACCGCATTGTGATCGGATTGCACCAAAGAAGAGTTCAACATGATCTTGGTTTAATTTGTAAGTACAGATGTACTTCAAAACGCTATTTTCATTTTTTATTAAAGTTTTATATAAATACAATAAACCTTTCATACAAATTATAAAGCCTGCAAATCCTGTCGACCTATTTGACTTAATAACTAAAGTACCATCAGAGAACTTCAAGTGTTGTATATATTGAGTTGCAACTTGAAAAAACAATTATATTTCCTCAATATTAAATGTCGTAGTAGCTCTCTTCCAGCCTTTGGCTCGCATAGACCTGCTGTTAAGAATGTCAAATATATTATTAAACATTCTTATAAACTCTATTGTGCCATCGCAGTTTGAAAAACCAGGAATTTCCGATTGTTTGCAATATTCTAAAGCATCCGCAACGGAATTACTCATCAACTGAGTAGCCAGACGTACCTTCATTTTTTGTTTAATGAAATTTATATGTTCCACTTTTAATTTATTAGCTAAATGAAGCCCTTCTTCATTTTGAATCTGATGTAGTAATTCCAAGTAATGCCAATCAATATTTCTACCTTGAAAATCTAAAAAACCTTTTTTGTCGAAAAATGTGTTACGTACCAATTTTATGTTGTGGCATGGGTCTGGCCAAATACAAATATCATACCCATCACTATTGAAACAGTATGACTGTGACGATATGTCACATCCTAAATATTGGCACATTGCTTTATTGGTTGTGGCGCCGTCAAAGGTCACTGAGACAACTTGCACTCCACTTTCTTTTATTAAAGATAAACATTGCTGCAATAAGGTGGCTTTTTCTTGAGCAGTGATAGAATCAATTAAAAAATAACCTACAGGAATCTTCCATGAATCATTGATTGAAGTCAGCATAAAAGTTAAAGCTTCCCTAGCTAATGGAATGGCATCCGTGTCTAAATCGACGCCGAGATTAATAAACCCAAAGTAATTGGTACCATCCCATTCTAGCAACTTCCGTATCGCCATCTCGTCCATACTTAATGAACAATAAATTGGCTTCCCCTGATTAGCTGATATACGTAGCTTGATTGTATCAAATGCTTCAGTGGTAAACCCCGGTTTACAATTAATTCCTTGGTACCATTTGGAAATAGTTTTGGGGTGCGGCAACACCTTATTTAATGCATCTCTCACAAAGTTGTATGCGCGTGGTGAGAGAAAATGCAATGTAACAGCAAATTTTTTTACTTCCAAATTAAATAATTTGCTTGCGTCTCCTTGTTCTTTTGACAAAAACCTTTCAATTACTTTGTTATTTTTAACTGCATCCAATATTAAAAATTTTTCATTTTCTAAATTTTCTTTTTCCAATATTTTATGCAAGCTATCACTTAAACTTTCATTTTTCTTTTTTAACCGCATTGTCTTTTGCCGGAGAGCATTTATTTTAAGGAGACGTTTTCTTGCTAGTTTTTTTATTCTCGCCAAATCGTTTTCCAGTAGCCTTATTCTATTCTTTAACTCTTGTTCTCCAGAGATTAAACTTGTTGATGGGACTTCATTTTCGTCTACTTCCATTAGTGTAGAATTCGAATCCTAAAAAAATAATTAGGTCATTAATAATGTAATATACCTATATTTTACTTTGCGATACTATGTTTTCTGTGTAAATTAGAGAACACCAGAATCTATTTGGAGTTATTTATTAAGAAACGGTATCATTACGACCGTAATCCCTAGTGGTGATCAAAATCCACAGTTTATCGGATTCACATTTAGCCAACTTTACTGCTGGGCCATATAATGACAAGTGGGCTCGTCGATGTCTCTAACGTACCACTCAAAAAATATATCAAATGAATGAAATAAATTATGGTGTCCAAACCAGGAATCGAACCTTGTATCTCTGCGTCTTAAATCTATGGTCTTAACTGCTAGACCACGGAGACAGTCATAGTTATTTATTGTCTAGAAAATATCCATCACGGATAAGAAACTTTAATAATATATTTATACCTTATTCAAACTGAGGGCTGGAGGTTGTCCATCCTGTGACTCAATATCAATCTGCATTAAAAAAGCTGGATCAGTTGATTCCTGACAAATAAATTATTGTTACAAGACTTTGTTTATAAGACCTTGACCGTTACAAAATATCATTTGAAATATTTCAATAATTTAAAGAAATATTGTATACATTACTAATAGGATAGGATTTTTATTTTTTTATTTATTTTTATAAATTATTATAATAAATAATGTATATATTATTACCTAAATAAGACTGAGCATGGGTAAATGGCTAGACACTGTTGTCAAATAACATTGGCGCAAGCCGCTAAAGGATTGGATTCTTATTTTTTAATTTACGTATAGCCTTACCATAAATAAACATGGAACTGCATTCGGTTTCAACCTTCGCCATTTATCTGTACTTATGAAGCTATCTTGCATAAAGTGCTTTGAGCAAATACGACTATGTTTGTTCCAAGCGCTTCTTGCTCGAGGAATTACTTCGTACCACTTCTCTTGCACATTGTTATCCGTAGGCATACTAAAATCAAATTAGAAGAAAAATATTTTTATTATTATCGATATCGATACAAAATGGCCCGTCACTAGACCTTCCCGCATAACCTACGTAAAAATGAAAATTTATTTAAATCAGGAGTATTTACATAAGGAATGACTTAAGACAGACTGAACATAAATATTAAAAACTCAATTATACTTGACTTATATCGAAATGTTTAAATTATTGATGAAAATAAACTTACCGATGAAAGCTTATGTATTGAGTATAATTTCTCTTTCGTGACGAATGTGATTTACACTCTAAGATAAAACAAGCCATCTTGCAGTTCTTAGGTTTACGTACACCGTGCTTACACCAGTCAAACACTACAAAAACCTTGTGAATTTTAATAAAATAAACCAAGCACACCGCGCAACAACAATAGGAAACATGACAGTTTTAAATACAACCAAATTAAGATGACATTCCAGTGACACAGCTAACGTAATGTAAGAAGATACTTTTCTATTTAGTTGCATATAAAGAGACCAAATAGCACCACTTGACATTCGTAAAGTGTACGCTGGAATTTGGCATAACAATTTGTACTATGTTAGTCTCTTTTTATCACATGCGATAATGCCTTAAGGAAAGGTGAGATGCATATATTGTTGTGAGTTTCAAAAATTTTCGCGGTCTCTATGCTATGTCCTTGCTCTTAGGGTCTGTGCCATTAGCTATATAGTCTGTGTCTGTGCCATAGACTCACAGACTATAAAGAGTACAAGTCACAGATTATATTATATAGTAATACGTACTACTTCTTTCGTGCTATTGATTTTAATTTGCGATGGCTGTTTTAGTTGATTTTCATTAGTTATATTGTTGTAAGTTACTCTATAATTGTAAGTAGATACATTTCGTTCATATTTTGTAACGAGAGAGGTGTAAAATGGATCAACCAAAACCTGGTCCGAGCAACAGTGCTAAAAGATCTTGGCCAGCTGTAAGTCATCTCAGTAGCAAAATACCTCGCGTATCGCCTGCACAAGCGAGAAGCTACACAAATAATTTAACTGCCCAGAAGTACCCATTTGACGTTCCTTTACATGGTACTCCTGTGCCAGAAAAAGTTGTAAGAAGGGCTGGCCCTTACATTTTGGGGCCTAAATTGGGCCCCAGTCCTGTTAAAAGTATTGTGCAATGTTTGGCGCGAAAAGAAAAGACTGAGGACTTTTATCAAATTAAAATTTTAAGTTTGAAAGATGAAAATGCTGAGATTCAAGATGATAGGCAAGGCAAAATGCTATTGCACACAGAATTCTCGTTGCTATCCTTGCTGAAGGATCAAGATGGGGTGATACATCATCACGGCTTATTTAAGGTAATAATGTAAAAAAATAATTTAATAACATGCTTTCATAATAAAGTCAATACATCAGGTTTTTTTTGCATACTTTCTTTATGTTTGATATTTCGGTTAATTATTATAAATAAATGTTATTTGTCACCACATTATCTTGTATTTTAAAGTTGCACAACACACAAGCAGGTGTTATAGAATATGTTTTTTTTGTGACATTAAACTATTTTCTTACATTCTTTCTTCTTATAAATATAAGCTAAATGCTGTGCTTTCATATTGTTACTCCAAAGTACGTTGTACAGCAGTCGCGCAGCAGCGACAACCCGCTCGGCGTAGTGGTTATCCCACCGGGACGCCCCCGCAAGTCCTCCCCCACAGAGATTGCTGCTGTGCCAATCTCATCATTTTAATTAGTGTTGCAAACACATAATTCCTCTCAAATATTATTTATGCCAACAATTTTTCCTATTCTCAAAGTACTTCAAAATTATTTTCATGTGATCTTGTTGAGCTCCTTTGATGCCACAATTGAGCTGATAAAGATCAGCTCAATTGTGGCGTAGAGTTGTTGTTTCATGGCCCTCTTCAGTTTTTGGAACATCTTTGTACAAATCGTAACTTGTAGGCATCCTTATTAACCAAACAACCCTGTGGGAAAAATCACCACACCCCTGCAGTAAATAATATAACTGAAAAAAATAATTATAAGGATAACACCACAAAAAAAACAAATTAATTTATGTATTATACATTTTCAGGACCATGCGCTGGTAGAGATGCCCAACCCAAAAGGCCCAGGTTTGATTTACACAGGAACTGTCCAAGAAAGACTGTTTTTAGTCCTAGACTGTGTCACTGCACATAATTACAGTGAAAAAGGAAGTGAACTTATAAACCTACAGCAATTTGTTACAAAAGTTAAGAAGGTGCCCGAAAAAGAAGCTGTCCTCATATTTTACGATATAATTAGGGTTGTATCCAAGTTACATGAGGTTAGTATAAAATTATATTATATTTTTTAGCTGTAGGTACATACACAGCTTATCCACAAGCTACATTACGAACCTCAATAAATAGCGAAATCAGTATTTGGTTGAGGGATGAGCAGAATAGTGGACAGTAAGTAAGCTTCTACTTATATTAGGTAAACCATCCATGAACATCAGGACATATCTTAGCATCCCAACCATAAAAGACATCCCAGAAAACGTCGAAAATTTGGCTGTCATGCTGGATTGTCCTGGTACAAACAGGACCTATCTAATGTTTGGGCTTAAAGAAATAGACCACAGAAGAAGTTTATAGATTTTGACAGAATGTCTTAAACAGGGTCACCTTGACATCTGCCCTCGACGAGCAAACCCGAGCGCCAGCACATTGCAGCAGACCACCAACATTCTCCTTTCCCTTTCCAGATCGAGGTCGTCCTTCAAATCCTCGGTGACCACATGGCGGAGGTACTTGAAGGACGACACTCTTTGTGGAACCTTACCGTCCAGCGTCACTTGCGGAACATATAAAGTTTTTCGCGATCCCGTCCGATTGAAGGACTTACCAGCACTATGTTACAACTTAATTTATTAATTTCAGAGGAATATAGTGCACAGGGATTTGAAGCTAGGTAATATAATACTAAACCAGCGAACAGGCAGAGTTACTATCACCAATTTCTGTCTCGGCACTCATTTGGGCAGCGAGAGTGATCTCTTAAAAGATCAGAGAGGTAAGAATGAATGTTTTGACTTGATTTGCTATAAATGAGAATGCCCATTTTTAAAATGAAGAAATGGGCCCATTAAAATGTTCTCGTGCCATAATGATTTCTTTAATGATAGTTAATATATTGTGTTTTCATAATATGTATTTTATTAAATTATTTATTTTTCTAAAATATTTAATTGACAAAAATTTTTTTTACCATATTAATTACATATTAATCATACAGTATTTGGTTGGGTAGGAAGAGAAGTAGAATGGTGGATAGTTAGCGTATTATCGCGCAATAAAATAAAAAAGGGAGGCCTCCTTTTCTTAAACAGCCTATTGTCGGTCGCAAGCCCGAGACACCATTCTTCTCATCTCTTACCCACACACAATGGACCCGGCACCCGCACGGTGAATCCATGGAGTGCTTAGAAATTTGTCTTCTGCCGATGTACGAGTAATTGGTGAATTATGAGCGCTTTGAAATCCTGTGTTTTATCTATAATAAAGTACCTGATCATAATAAAGAACCTAATCATATAAATAGTGCTTTGCAACGATGTCATACATAAATTTTAACCAATTGACTATTTAATTAAATTATATTTTAATGCTGGGGTAAAATAGATGTTGTAATTTAATTAGAAAAAACACAATAAATTGTTATCATTATTGAATTATATTTAGTTGAGGCACGCTGAAAAAAAAATTGGGCTTGGTTTTGGGCGATCTCTTTTGTAGTCGGCGTTGAACTTTTCAGAAAACTGGATCGAATCACATATATTGTGTGCTGCAGCTGTTGTATGTTAATATTTTCACGTCCAATATTAAATTCAGTTCCAAAATTATTTATTAATATAAATAAAGTAAAAGTAAAGTATCATAACTACCCTTTCTTTCGTTTTAATGAAGCAGAATCACATTTAGCCAACTTTACTATAGACCTATAAACTTTAGAAATATCACTTATAAATTAAATATTAATTAAATGTATTTATTTACATTAATAAATATTTTTGTGTCCTGACCAGAAATTGAACCTACGAGTCTAAATCTACGGACTTAACCGCTAGACCAGAGAGGCAATGTAACAAATGTTAAGAATTTTATGCTAGCGCCGTTGGTAATGGAACGCACAAATCATGTCACTACCGTCGCGTTCCGGTTATAAGACGCGCTAATATCACGTGCTAACATCATATACTAGCGCCAACCGTTTTATTTAAGATGTGTAACTTTTTTGAGCTTCATTAGCTTTGATTAATGAAACTGTTTTGGTTATTTATAAATATTGTCAAATGATGAAACCCTTAATGGTAACTTAAAATGTCAGTTTGTGCATTTTAAGCTATCGTCGCTTATCCATATATATATAAATGAATGTCTGTGTGTATGTATGTTCCCTATGCATTTCTAAACTACTTGGCCGATCGGGATGAAACTTTGGGAATATGTTGTGTGAACATCGGCGAAGGTTTCTGATATAGTACTACTGTTGTCCGATAGGTGGCGCGCATCAGCACTGATTTGTGGGGCATACCGACTGAGGGTACCGAGCGGGAGCCTAAAACTCCCTAGCGCTCTTATTATATATATAGTTCCTTAGTCGTTGCTCTCGAGATTCCTGCGCGGGCCCACTCTGCGCTTGACTGTCGTCGAATACACAAATAAAGCCAAGTCAAACCATTTACCGCTAAACGGTTAATCAACCTCTCCTATTATTATTATTAATTGACTGTCAGGCGGTACGAAGTTTGCCGGGTCAGCTAGTAATATATATATAAACGGAACGCGGGGTACTTTGACACCCTCCTTTCCCCTTCTCTTTAACGTAATTTATGGATTGCCTCTGATAACGTGACGTGATAAGTTCTAATCATATTTTCAGGGTCTCCAGCTTACATTTCTCCTGACGTTTTACTATGTAAGCCATATTTGGGCAAACCGTCTGACATGTGGGCTCTGGGCGTGATACTGTACACCATGTTGTATGGCCAGTTCCCTTTCTGTGACACCAGTCTGGCACAACTGTTCAGCAGGATCCAGGCCGCCAACTATAACATTCCTCCGTGAGTATACATGATGAATTAGGTTACTGTAATCGTGACTTTTAGAATAATAGACCTGTCGTTCCGAGCATGCTTAAATCCATTCCCAAACATGCATAAACTGTATTGCCATAGCTTTGAAACATTATTGTGCTCGGACTGCTCAAGAAATTGATGTGAATCACTCTGAGTACTGTCATTTGTTTGTCATTAATGTCATTGTGTCGTGCGCCATTTTCAAACAGGATAATAATAAAAAATGTCTGAAACATGGCAAGTTATTTTAGAAGACCAAAATAAATTAAAAGCTGAAAAAGCCGTGAGATTTGAGTTTGTTAGTATTCATGCTCACATATATGTGGAATCCGCAATTAATCTTTTTTATATTGAAATAAAAATCTTTTAAAATAGGAATAAAAATGTAATTTAGTCTGTTCCGAATTGATATCAAGCTCTGAACATCTAAATTGTATATATATGTTGTAAATTGTTTTTGTTCTACATGTAGTATGACAATGCCTTTATACAGCAGCTATAATTTAAATGACATCTTAATAATTGGTTTAGCTTATAGTATGACAATGCCTCATTCAGCTACTCGTATGACATTAAGTGTATTTATGTAATTGTTTACAATATGACAATTCCTATTTACAGCAGCTATAATTTTAATATTGTATTATTATTATTTGCATTGTAATATGCTGTTCCAAATACAAACTATTCATATATATTACTACTATATATATTAGTTTAGTTTGTGACACTCGGGCCCCTCAGGTGGGCGCCTCCTACGCTGCCTTCTCCTCTGCGTTCGGGTCGTCCTCCTGTAACCTAATCCAACTTAATATTGGGTTATAATGTTTTGTTTCATTATCATAATTATTATTGATATAATTGTCATTTGTTTCAGTGACGGTAACACTGTGCAGGTCACTGATAGTACTGTGTTCCTCATCCAAAGACTGCTGGTCAAGGACCCCAAGCACAGGCTACTGGCTCACCAGGTATATTTTTTTAAAATATAGTGAGGTGCAAAGATGCTTTGATCATGTCAAAAGGATGAGCTAAGAAAGATATATAATACGAAAGTTGTGGGTAAATGAGGCCCTGGCAGACCGAGACTCACATATCGCAATCACATAAATAAAACACCGGCTGCAGGTGCATTAAACAGCGTTCACACCGTAACAAAAGGGCATGTATGAAGAGGTTGATGAATGTCGACGAAGCTAAAGCCGTATGTCGTGAACGTGTCAACTTGACGCGCTCAATTGTCTCTGCCTACCCCGCAAGCAATCTGGCCTGAAGATATGTATGTATGAGGTGTAAGAGTGGGAACAACTGAAGTCCGCTACTGACGACCGACATCAGTCCTGATCAGTATGCGGGCTACTTAAGCGCAAGCATTATATAATGGAATCCATTAACTATATATATATCACGCTTTAAAGCTGATATTTGCACGGTCGCTGTTAAGAGCGCTTATAGAGTTCAGAATTGAAAAATATTTTGTAATTATGACGCAATCTCTGACTTAAATAACGAAATCCACTAATTACGTTTGCGACTAAGTAACAGAATAGAGCCGCAGGTTATAGGAACCGAAACACACTGACTGGGAAAGCATTCCACTTCTTTAGTATGAGTCTCCAGATTTTTATGTACGTTATGGGTTATAGAGTTTTTCGATAGTCATAGTTTTCTTGTTAATATTATAAATAATGGAATAAAAGTAACATTACGCCTGTTTAAAAAAATATATTATTATTATTAAGATTATTTGTGTGTGTGTGACAAATTATTTCTCAACAAATACAAGATTTTAATTAAAATTATACCAAACAAATTAAAACATTACATAAATGCTTGGTCAGGCCTCAATGAAAAACTCAGTCCCTATTCCCACCCTATCCCCCTCAGTTTTACGGTTATTACGGTTTTATTTTTGCTTTTGGTGACGACTTATACCTCAGATTCTTCTCGCACTTGACCTCAAAACATGAAAATCAAAGACAACTAGCTGACGCGGCAAACTTCGTGCCGCCTAACTGTCAATGAATGTCGGGTTACTTATTAGCTGAACCAAATTTATGATTATGGTTTTAGGCTCCCGCTCGGTACCTTCGGTCGGTATGTCCCACTGATGCGCGCCACCTATCGGGCAACAGTAGTACTATGTCGAAATCCTTTGCCAATGTTCACACAACATATTCCCAAAGTTTCATCCCGATCGGTCAAGTAGGTTTGAAATGCATAGGAAACATTCATCAACACAGATATTCATTTTTATATATATTTTTCCCTTTTCAATTTTTTTTATGTATTTCCAATTATCATTTTAATTTCAGGTTCTAGATCAATTATCTAGTATAATAGCAACTTATGTAGAAGTTCCGGACTTTTCAGAAGATTTGCAGGTGGTCCCCGAAGTGTGTTTGGATCCGGAAACCCAAGAGAAAGACAAGCCATTTGACATTGATACTAATGTAAGTAACATCCATCTCTAAATACAGACAACATGCATACTTCACTTCACTTGTAAAGGATGTCTCACGGATGATTTTCTTTTTTGATAATTACAAAAAGACTAAGACAGACAGACAGCGGAGTCATCCAGGCCCGGATGTTCAATGGGCCTGGGTTGGGGATGGGATAATCTCCCGGTTTCCCCGGCAGGATCTCGGAGGCTAACTACCTGCCGGTGATTCAACGCACCATTGGTGAATCTAGTCCTCTAGATTTGTCTACTTTAGTTCTTCTCCAAGAGCCGTGCCCTAGGGCCGTGCAAAAGTAGGAGAGATATCCTGAAGATGCTTGTAGGATCCGTTGTCAGCCCGGTAAAACATACGTTTAGCTAGGCCGGCAACAAATGCTTCTCATATGAAAAACAGGACTTACCCTAAAGCAATCCACGTGTGTGATGGCCGTCCACCTCTATTAAACCCTAGATTTCTTGTCCAATTTTATAGTCTATGCACCACAAGCTTTATTAGACACGCACATATAGTTTAGATCACTAATATTCACCAAAAGCATTCGAATTATGATTTAGATATGTTCTGCTGACTCTGGATTTTGTCCCTGTTGGTTTTGGCCAGAAGGTGATGCCAACCTGGCGCAGCATAAGTAAGTCGGGAACGGATGAACATTTTGTAGATCCGCACCTTCAACCTGAGCGGCAAACTGGAGTTCATTACAGGACGTAACATGGCTCGGCCGCCTTCGCCTGATTAACAGCATGGCAGGCCATCTCATCCATTGTTAACGTCCTGTTGATGATGCAGCCCAGGTATTTGACAGTGGGAGTCCACTCGATGTCCTGTCCCCGAAGCTGTAATGGTGGAGGCAGCCGGCATTTAGAGACGACTAAGAGTATTAAGAGAAGGAAGCACAAGAATTAAAATCTCTAATGTATTATTAAAACTAATCGGCAGATCGCCATCTTAGCGATTTCTGTCGGTAAGTCATAAAAAAGTATTGCCACTTACAAAAACAAAAATCCGATTTTGTCAATATTTTAATATGAGAAATGTCACTCTTCTAGCAGATATTCAGATTCCTTTACAGTATCTGCAGGTCGCCAGTAGGAACAGACTTCCTTTAATTATCAGACAGGCACCATCTCTTAAAATATTTAAAGATAAATTATACAAATACTCGGAGGTACCGGGTTCGATGCCTGGCTGGAGACATCGACAAGCTTGCCACTTGTCATAATTGGCCTATAGTAAAGTTGGCTAAATGTAAATTCCCTTCTCCAAAAAGCGCGGTTGACGATGACGTTTTACTGTTTATTGTTAACATATATACTTTGTTTCTTTTCCAGGTCGAGCATCCAATGACAATAACAGGGCATCTGGAGTCTTTCGGTTTGCCCCAAATCCCCTTCGGCCCCCAACAGGTCCCCACCCCACACCCCACTACACGGTCGCCAAACATCCCCACCCCAACAGATGTACGTCCAAATCAAAGACAATTAAACGTGCAACGAGTAGGTTTAGATGCTAGACCTTTATATGCATCAGAAATAGCAAGATATCAACATATAGTGCACTACGCTTGCAATATTATAGATGTAAATTCCGACCAAAATCCTCCAAGACAAAGGGCTCAAGCTCAAGAAATTCCCGCGCAAAGTTCAAGTCGTTTACGCGCATTGGGGCAAACTATACCGCGCCTTAGTCGTGTTCCGTCTCCGAGCAGAGACACTTCCAGTTCGGGCTCCGGGAATAGTCAAGGCTTTACTCCTTGGCCCGAGAATGGGAATTTAGACGAGACAAACGAGCCTGGAGCTAGAAATCTAGTCCCTAATTCTGTCCCTGATAATGCACAGCTAAATTTAGACAATAATTCGGAATTTGATTTTTAGTAAGCAAATCAACAAAACCTAGACCCGTATTCTTAGACGCTTCCTCAACGGATAATATTTATATTATTTATTTTAAAAATAAAAAACCAAAATAAGCAATAAAAAAATATATAAATTCATGCTAAACTACATACAAGTAAAAAGAAATAAAAACTATTGATTTAAAGTTATGAATATTTAAACTTGTAATTCTTATTAACTTATTAATAAATTATTTAGTAAAAGAACACACTTTTAATTTTTTAAATATATATTTATAAAACTATTTTACCATACACATATATCCAAAACCATTCTCAAATCAATTTGGACATATGGTATTCAGCTGTGAGGAACAGCTAGCAATAGTAAGATCGACATCCTGGAGAGATTTCAGAGTAAAGCCCTCAGGCTTATGCTGAGCATTCCTTTCTGTATTCACGTATTCACAAGGACCTACGAATGAAATAGTAAATAATGACATAACCTCATATAGCCACGGGTATCAACTGAGACTCGCATTGCACCTGAACGTGCTCGCAGGCTCAAACGAAAGAGTGTCCCTGGCCTTGGCGTCAGGTTTAGCAGAGACTGAGGAAGGAGCTGATGGGTTCTCCTTCAATACTGACATAAATATAGCAATATCAAACAAAAGGGTGGCCCATTGCACCCATACAGATTGCCACTAATGGAGGAGAAAAAAATCAAATCAAATAATTTGTTTCTTTTGGTTATCTTGTAACAACTTGGATATTGTCAGCACTAAAATAATGACGAATACAAAAAGATACAACAAAAAAACACAAAACAGTTCGGTAATCATGATTGGACCGTAACAGTTAATAATCCAAATCTATTATTGCCATAAGCAAGTAAATTATAACTTAATAACTACTTAATATAAGATCGTGGCTGTAAATAGGCCGTGTCAACTAAATATACATTCGTGGCTGTAATCTAACAATAATAATAGATGTCAAATCTTAATACTAGTTCGTGGCTGTAAGCGGGCCGTGTCACCTTATAATGTAAATAATAATAATATTATAATAAAGATATATTCGTGGCTGTAAGCGGGCCGTGTCACCTTATAATGTAAATAATAATAATATTATAATAAAGATATATTCGTGGCTGTAAGCAGGCCGTGTCACCTTATAAATAATAATAATATGTTAAATAAACATATATTCGTGGCTGTAATAGGGCCGTGTCGTCTTATATTCTAAATAATATTTACACTAATTTATATTCGTTGCTTTAAAAGGTCCGTGTCGTCTTATATTCTAAATAATATTTACACTAATTTATATTCGTGGCTGTAAAAGGGCTGTGTCATCTTATATTTTGAATAACATTATTAATTTATGTACGTGGCTGTAAATGGGCCGTGTCACCTTACAAGCTAAGTAAAATTTAAATGTTAAATGAATTGACTTAAAATTAAATTCGTGGCTGTAAGAGGCCGTGTCAAATTATGAACTAATAATCATAATAACTATAAAAATGAAAATAGTTATTTAAATTATGTGTTTAATACATGTATTGAGATTTTAAGCCAAGTATGCAATAGCTCAACATTCGTGTCACATTAATATTCGTAATTTTCTGAAAGTAACAGACTTATATGGATGTCAAAAGTGCTCGAGCGTAAAGTAATTCTGTCAAAATTAATAGATTACAGACACGACGCAATATTCAATGTTGCCAGAAATAAAACTTATCTTACGGGAAATATTTAAAATGGTAACATTTATGCCGTTCTAGTTTACAACATTAATAATATCGATTTCAAGGATCCATTGATCCCTCGTTCCGAATCATGCTCAGAGCGCTTAAAATGAATACAATACTGACAGTCGTTACGAATCAAATATCACGATTTGGATGCTCAGAAAGTGATTTCGATTCGGAACGGTCTAGATAACATTTTTATTCATAACATAATAGTTTTTTTTAATGTATAGAAGATAAATTGCGGATTCCACATCTTTGAGTATGAATACTAACAAACACACCTCGGTTTTTTCAGCTTTATATGTGTAACGTTTACTATTTTGGGCCTCTAAAATAACTTGCCTTGTTACAGACATTTATTTATTTATTTCCTACTTAAATATTAATTATAGATTTGTTTTAAAAGTAACATACAAACAGTATAAACGAATTACAATATTAAATAATTTAAAAGAAAACCTAATATTAAATATACTTGAAAATGGCGCGCCACATAATGACAAAAAACTGACAGCGCTCAGAGCGATCTACCTCGATATCGTGAGCAGTCTGAGCGCGAGGAATGATGTCATTTGTGACGTCACAAAGCTTTGGCAAAACTGTTTATGCACGTCTCGGAACGGCTTTAAGCGTGCTTAGGTTACTATTATCGTGTCTCGTAACGATGAGAAAAACCGTTTGACAGCTGGAAAGAATGGTTAAGTGGAGCAACCTTTGAGGAAACGTCTTAGAATTCGTCATTATAAGTTAACCGTAACGTTGATTCAAACATTTTTTATGTATGTATTTTATTCGTATCTCAAAATAAAATAGTTCTCTAAGCTTACAATATTGTGAAATAAATAATAGAAATTAGTACCAAAATAATCCACCAATAAGCTTAAGAAATTCCCGCGCTAAGTTTGAGTCGTTTACGCACGTTGAGGCAAAGAATTCCGCGCCTCAATCCTGTTCCGTCTTCGAGCCTTAGTTAGACGAGACAAACGAGCCGAGACCAAGAAACCAACTTACTAATCCTAATATAAATCGCAGCTCAATTTAGATAATAATTCGGAATTAGAATTTTAGTATTTAATTATATTAACTTACCACCGTGACAAAGTTGAACGTAACATTAAATCGAAAAGTTTCAATGTTTGTCTTTTATACCACTCGGAAAATATTTATGCTTACATACAATACATACTTGTATGTATGTATTTATTAGTATTTAGTATAATGTTTGTTATTTAATTATTTATATCAGCACTACACTTCATCTCATATTCCCCCAAAGTTTAGATGTTAGAAAATGCCTCGTAGCCACTAATCTTTGCATATGTAATTTTTTTCGTATACTAAAGGATTTAATAATAAAAAAAAGTAAAGTATCATCACGATCGTTTCCCTTTCGGGGTCGTCAGAAGCTTATAAAGAAGCGGATTCACATTTAGCCAACTTTACTATAGGCCAATCATGACAAGTGGCAAGCTCGTCGATGTCTCCAGCCTACCAAACTCGATATCACAAATAAATTTAAATATGATTTAAATATATTTATTTACATTGCTTAACGCGTCCGTGGTCTAGCGGTTAAGTCCGTGGACTTAGACTCGGAGGTACCGGGTTCGATTCCTGGTCGGGACTCAAAAATATTTATTAATGTAAATAAATACATTTAATTAATATTTAATTTATTTGTGATATTTCTCGAGTTTGGTACGCTGGAGACATCGACGAGCTTGCCACTTGTCATGATTGGCCTATAGTAAAGTTGGCTAAATGTGAATCCGCTTATTTATAAGCGTGGTTTCTGACCACCCCGAAAGGGAAACGGTCGTGATGATACTTTACTTTGCTTTTCATTTACATTAATAAATATTATTGTGTCACGACCGGGAATCGAACCCGGTACCTCCGAGTCTAAATCCACGGACTTGACCGCTAGACCACGGAGGCAATTTTAATAATAATAATAATACATACATATCTTCACGCCAGATACCTTTATGTCATTAATCAACCTCTTCATACATGTTACAAAGACTTTTTAATGCACCTTCAGCCAGTGTTTTATTTATTTGGTCGGACTCAGCCTGCCATGGCCATATTATATATGGCCATTATTATTATATAGGGCCATGCTAATACATATCTTATTAGGAGGGTTAATTTTTTTTTTCGAAGATTTTTCAAGTCAGTGTGTACTTTGTAATCTATCATCTTTTTAGGAAAAAAAAACTACAGACATTTACAGACAACTATTTTTTTCTGTCTATAATTACATGTAGGTGAAAATATGTCCACAATGTCCCTAATTTTTTTTTTATACTAGCACGACTTGTGACCTTGGGCCCACCTGATGGTAAGTGGCGCGCAAGGTCCATAAATGTTGCAACTGAAGTCAGACTCTCATAACTGCCATCAGTCCCTAACACTATGCCGGCTTGACTTTTCTAATAAAGTTAGACTATAATTTCTACACACTTGAAAAATATTGGATTACGCAAGCGAGAGGGATGCAAAAAACCTTGAAAGAGCCTTGAATTTTCTGAAACACAAATACCTACAGCAGAAGATTGTTTTTACCCAATTGTCAATGTATGGATGCCCGTAGCACGTAGCCAAGCTTGTAATACCGCACATAAGTGTTGGATTAACATTACGCTGCCGTTATAGACTATAAAAATATTTACATATACGTCGATTAAAAATATTAGTCGATCGAACTAAAAATGGAATTGAACCTTGTAACAGTAAATTAAAACTATGTGTTATTCCGCGTTTAGTATGTGAGGAAAGAACTGAAAAATCTGACTCAGTGTTCGACTTGAATCTCTAAACGCTGTTTTTGCTGAATTTCGTTTTAAGTCGAATGAAAACGCGAAATCAGAAAGTCGAACATGACATAAGACAAGCGTATTTTTTCTATACAATTCACTGTGACAAGGTTCTATTCCATTCTTACTTAGATCGCATTGTACTTAGTAGATTTTTAAGTGGTTAGTAAAACATGGTTTTATAGTAGAAAATTGTAATCGATGTAGGTACCTTGTAGAATTTTTAAATAAATCATTTCGATGTTTAACGGTTATTTTATTTATTTTGTTCCTGCACTACTGTCCTATACATTTAATCCGAGTATATACAATATATATATATATATAAATAATAAATAAATATTTCCAGACAGGTCACACAGCGCCATCTAATTTCCGTGGTAAGCTACGAGGCTTGTGTTACGGAAACTAGATGCAACGTTTGTTACCACTAGACCACGGAGGCGGTCAGATTATTATCATATTGTATATACTCGGATTAAATGAATTACTCGGATTAATATATATATATATCCTAGACCTCCACTGCTGGATATCGGCCTTGCAGAACTGGAGAATTTGGCCTACACTCGCCACGCTGGCCAGACGGCTTGGCGAGGATAGGATGTCAATTTTTTATGACAATTTATTACCGATTCCACAAGTTGGCATTAGTGGAACCGGGACCGACGGCTTACGTGCTCTCTGAAACACGGGAACGGTGGTGTTGTAAATCTGTGACAAATGTACGTAAGAAAAGTGTTTTTCTCATTGGTACATGCCGGGTGGGTTTGAACCGACCTTTGTAGGATTTAAGGGACGCGTTTTTACAACCGAACCACCACCGCGCCTTTTGGATATCGTCTGTGAACTGGAAAATAGTCCTATCTTTGTTATTTGTGGTGTAATGGACTAAAAATCTTTTTTGATTTTTTTGATTTGATTAATCTTCTTGGACTAGATCTGTAAGACTCGTTTGGTCACTGCTTTCTTCTTCCATATTAGGAATGGTGCTGTGACATGGACATTAAAGAGCGCAGACCGAAAGCGCATCGACATCTTAAAGATGTGGCGTTGGCGAAAAATAGACAGAGCATCGAACTAACAACGTGTCGATTTTGTAAGAACTTAAAGTATCGACTAGGCTATCCACTATTTGTCTTCGTAGGATACTCCAGTACCTCGGACACATTGCCAGAAAGGGAAGAGATAATCTAGAAAAACTTTTTGTTATTGGTAAGGTGGAAGGAAAGAGACCGATAGACCGAAGCCCGGTGCGGTGGTCTGATCAAATCCGCTCCACTACCAACCCTAGCGTCCATGATGCTTTGCATGCTGACGAAGATAGTAACGGGTGGGGCAGTAGCATCAAGATTCACACCAATTCATCGAGAGGTCACGACCCTCAGTAGTGAGAAATACGACGCAAGGAGGACGGACCTAAAATTAAAATGAATTTAAAAACTACATAAACGTTAAATAAAAAGTAAAGTAATATCACGACTGAAGGTTGCCGGGGTGATCAGAATCTTCGCTATTTTTATTAACGCTATTTACAAACTTTAGGTACCTACTATATGCCCATTATGACAAGTGGCAAGCGCATCGATATCTAGCGTACAAAGTCGATAAATATTAGAAATATTTTTTTGTGTACGGACCAGGAATTATAACCGGTACGTGCCTCCGCGTCTAAATCCACGGACTTAACTGCAAGGAGGCAGATATTTCTATAAAAACAGTTTTTCTTTGTTCTTAGCAATTAACAGTTAGGACGAATTGCCAGTTCGCAGGCGCCCTTAATACTTTAAAAAAAGTTTTTTTATGCCCGGTGCCTAGAACATAAGTCAATAAACGAGACATGATATTGAAAGGTACAAATTACGTCGCCAACTGCACCTATCGTTTATTATTCATGATAGCACTCATTCAAATAAAACGCTATATTGGTTACACCTTTTGAAAAATTGTGCATCATTTTGTGAAAGCAAACAAGGATAAATGAAAATAAATTGAGCACAGTATAAAGTCATTGAGTGGTTTTCAACCGCGGTTGCGGGCCTGCGCGCCGAGGCTCTATTTCAAAACTCACTAAGACCGCAGGCAGTTGTGTTTGCAAACTTGCAAACAGTGCTAACATCACACACTTATTTGTACAACACTAAATCAGAAGTTAGATGTTGCACCTACTCGTATTATAGGCGACCAGCACATTACCACAGTAGCCTTTATGGCCTGTAAAAAATAACAATATTATAAAATTTTCCTTATACAAAAACTAAATATTATTCGAAAAACAAAAGCTGAAACTTTACTTTTGTTTCAGCTTTAGTTTTTCGAATAATATTTAGTTTGTGTATACTTGTGTATGTTTATTATATATTTATATATATAATAAACATACAATTCCTTTTAGAAATAAAAAAAAAACTATAATATTACCTAATTCAAGTAATAAAGTAAAATAAATAAACTTTCAATTAATTTTATAAAAAAAAAACACATTTAATTGACTTAAGTTGTTTAAGCAAACAATTGGGCAGGTCTGCCGTCAATACGTCATTTATGGAACGAGCTTCCAAGACGGCATCAACGAAATCATACAGTATTTGGATAGGTAGGAAAAGGAGCAAAATAGTGGATGGTGAGCGTCTTGTTGCGCAATAAAATAAAAAGTAGGCTAATAGGATTTGAGGTGGTGGATCGTCTCCTACATAGTAAACACTATTAGTAATCTGCAATGTGCGTATATTAAATAAACCATAAACATAAATAATATCGGATTAACACAATCTCGTCGAGAGTGACTTTCTGTAGTGACAGACGTCTTTTAGTTGTCAATCCAATACTCCTCCACACGAACGACTCCTAGTTTAATCCAGCTGCCTCTCTATGGTAGGCCAGCTTCTGGAGCGATAGTCCCTTCGTCAACATGTCAGCCATCATATCGTCAGTCCTTCTATACACCAAGTTAACAGCTCCAGCTCTTAAGTTTTCTTTAATAAAATTCTCCTTTATACTGATGTGTTTTGTCTTAGAGCTCACTACTGGATTCTTACATAAATTTAAAGCTGCTTGGTTGTAATCTTTTTATGTTTTATGCCCATATCTTCTAATAAAGATTGTAAATGTGTGGCTTCTTTAAAACATTCTGTTATGGACATAAATTCAGCTTCACACGTAGATAATGCGACTGTTCGCTGCTTCCGTGATTCCCAGCTGATGACTGCTCCTCCATACATAAAACAGTATCCTGTATATGAGCGTCTATCTACAGTGCATGATGCCCAATCTGCATCAGCAAATCCTTCTATTGGATTACCTGACTTCTTATAATTTACACATAGTTCTTTTGTTCCTTGTAAATACCTTAGAACACGTTTACAAGCTTTCCAGTGTTCTTCACCATAGCATGTATTATACTGGCTCAAATAACTAACCGCATGCATGATATCTGGCCTTGTTCCAAGTGCTATATACATTAAAGAACCAATAAGGCTTTGGTATGGAAACTTTTTCATTTCAACGTCATTTTCATTCTTTTCCAATTTTAACGCAACTTCCATCGGTGTACGTGCAGCCTTACATGTTTCCATATTGAAATTCTTTAATACTTTTTCAATATTTTGTTTTTGAGATACTTTTATTCCTTCTCTATCTCTTTTAAATTCTATTCCTAAGCAATAATTCAATTCCCCCATGTCTCTCATGTCAAAACATTCAGTTAACATCTTCATGATACTTTTTAAATCATGTTTATACGCAATAATAATATCATCTACATATATTGCTATTATACATCCATCTCTATTTCTATATATACATGGGTCTGCTGTTGATGCTTGAAAATTACAGTCTCTTAGTTTTTTATCTAATTTCACGTACCATTGACGACCTGCTTGCTTTAGTCCGTACAATGCTTTCTGTAATTTCAATACTTTCTCTGTATTGTTCCTTTTTAGTTTTCTTAACATTTCTCTTGCATTTTTACCTATATTATCTTTAGTTTTTTCTTTAACTATTTCTTTTAATATCTTCTCTAAATTCCTAGGTAACTGCATATATATGTTTTCTTCTATTTCTCCATTTAAAAATGCTGTTGTCACGTCCAATTGATGTAATTTTAAATCATTCTCTACTGCCATTGCAATTAATGTTCTGATCGAGCTTAGTTTTGATACAGGTGCATACGTTTCATTGTAATCTACACCAGCTGTTTGACTGAAACCTCGAGCTACAAGTCTCGCTTTCTTCCGTTCAACCTTCCCATCAGCACCGATCTTATCTTTTAGTATCATTTTGCAACTAACAATATTCTGGTTAATATTCTTATCTATTATGTCCCAAGTTTCATTCTTCAAATGTGCTTTTATTTCTGACTTAATAGCTTCTAACCATATTTCATTGTCTTCATCAACATTATTTACAAATTCATCAATATTATTCACAACATAATCATCTAACCATCGTGGTCGTTTAACATTTCTTCTTGGTCTAGAATTTATCTCTAACTCTATTTCATGTTCACTTTCATCATGTTCGCTCACGTAGTCATTGCCATTGATGTCATCTTCATTAGAAACAATTTCATTACTATTTTCATTTTCATGATCATCATCATCATCGCTATGATAAACATTTATTTCATCCAGATCAGGATCATTATTAATAGATTTATTTCTATTATTTATAATGACATCAATATTTACATGCTTATTTACATTCTTACCTTGTGCGTCATTCTCAAAACTATACATTTCATCATAAGAATCTTCTTTGTTTTCTTCATAATACATTCTTTTTACAAATCTTACATCTCTAGTTATATATAGTTTTTTATGATAAGGTACATGTATTCTGTAAGCTTTACATATTTCTGAATATCCAATAAATATTCGTGGAAAAGCTTTTGCTTGAAATTTCCTTCCAGATTTCTTATTTTTTCTTAAAATAAATGCTTTTCTTCCAAATATTTGTAAATGATTTATACTCGGTATTCTACCAACCCATTTCTCAAATGGTGTACAATTATTCAGAGATTTATTTACACTTCTATTACATAAGTAATTCGCCGTCTGTATAGCATCACCCCAAAAACTTTGTGGTACTTTGGCTTCTATCATCATTGATCTTGCTTTCTCAACCAAAGTTCTATTCTTGCGTTCGGCAATACCATTTTGTTCTGGTGTGTATGGCGCACTTAACCTTCTCTGAATACCATTATCCTTTAAATATTTGTCAAATTCATTATTACAGTATTCCGTTCCATTATCAGATTGTAAATACTTTATTTTATTCTTAGTGACATTTTCCATTTCATTCTTAAATTCCTTGAATTTAATTAGGACTTCACTTTTCTGTTTCATACAATATACTCTTGTATATCTGGTTAAATCATCAATAAATGTAACGAAATATTTATTACCTCCAATAGATGCAGTCGGCATCGGTCCACATACATCACTGTGTACGATTTCTAATTTCTCAGTAGTTCTTGGACAATTATTTGATGATTTTAACGGTAGTTTAGTCATTTTACCTTGAATGCATGTTTCGCAATCACCGAGCTTTTCATTTTCATTAAACTTTAAACCTTTTACCTTTTTATTCTTCATAGCTATTTTCATATCTATTTCATTCATGTGTCCTAGTTTCTTATGCCATATTTCTATCATGCTACTACTATTTACATTATATACATTCTCAGATTTCTTTCTTATATCAATTGGTTTCACATGATAAAGACCATCTTGTTGCTTGAATGCTTTCATAGTTATAATATTATTTTCTTCTCTTATTATAGCATTGTTTTTCGTAAATAACACCGAAAAACCATAATCAGTAATTTTTCCGACTGATATTAAATTAGTAGCAAGTTTGGGTACATATAAGGTATGATTTAAATTTGTTATGCTCTCTTTCAATATGACTGTTACCTTTCCCTTTCCTTCTATTCTTTCTGTATGCTCATTCGAAGCTAGTTTCAATAAGTTAGATGTCATTTCTTCATCCGTGTTTTGGAAATATTCTTCGTTGTGACACATGTGAGATGTGCACCCGCTATCCAAAATCCATGTATTTCTTTCATTAGTATTTAGACATATAGGTTCAGCATTGCTATTTCTTTCATAACTCATGCTTTTCTTCCTTTCATTATAATTTAAAGACTTATTTTTCTTATTATATTTACATTCATTAGCTTTATGTCCTTTCTTCTTGCAAATATGACATTTAAAATTAAAATACTGTCCATTCCTGTTGAATTTATTTACATTAAACACTTCTTGCGGTTCTTCACTAGTTTGGTTTTCTCTAGCATGACTTTCTTCTATAATTTTTACTTTTAAGTCATCAGGGGTAGGTAAGTTATCCCTGGTTTCAATCGCAATTCTGAAGTTTTCATAAGTTGGAGATAAGCTATTTAACATCATAATACTCAGAAGATCATTATTTATTTCAATATCCATTTCACGTAATTTGTCAACATTGTCCATGAATTGGTTTAAAAAATCTCTGATATCTTCGCCTTCTTTATGTTTACATACCAACAATTGTTTCAACAGTAATGCCTTCCTTGCAGGACCTTTGCTTCTGTAAATCTTCTCGAGTTTCTCCCATACTTCATTTGACGTTTGACAGGTTTGGACTTGTTTTATTTCTGACGGAGAAATTATCAGAAATAACTCACGATTTCGCATACATATCTTGTTCATCGAACATACGTTTCTCTTCTTCATTTTCACACTGCGATCTGATCTTACTGCCTGACACATATTTCCATAAACCACATCTGAACAATATGGCTTGCGCTTGTATACGCCATGTATCATAATTATCCTTTCGTAAAGGTTCTATTCTATATGAAGTACTGGGGGCTCCGAACATTGTGATTTTTTACGTAATTTTTTATTCATACATTTTTGACATCCGAAATATTTTTGATTTTTATTGTTTTACTTACGGTTTTCTTTTCTGGTCCCATAACCTAATAGGATTTGAGGTGGTGGATCGTCTCCTACATAGTAAACACTATTAGTAATCTGCAATGTGCGTATATTAAATAAACCATAAACATAAATAATATCGGATTAACACAATCTCGTCGAGAGTGACTTTCTGTAGTGACAGACGTCTTTCAGTTGTCAATCCAATATAGGCCTCCTTTGTAAACCAGCCTATTGTCAGTCGCAAGCCAGAGACACCATTCTCCTTATATCTGTTGAGACCAACAACGTCGCCGACCCAGTCTCCAATGGCGGCACGGTGGAGCAACGCTTCAAACGAGTCTTATAACCACGACCCAAGCAATAAATAATACAGTCCGCAATATCCAACTGAGTTTTATTGATGAGCCATACTCAACATCTCTCTTTCCCACACGATGAACCCGGCACCCGCACGGTGAATAAATGGAATGCTGACAAATTTGTCTCCTCTACAATCAAATAAATTTTTAAGTAGTACGAACTTCATCGAGTTATCTAGTAAAAATAACACATCAAATTTTCTACGCGGTTTTATAGCTTCATGTATTTTGATGGAATTGAAGCCAAATGTGCAAATGTGATGATGGGCTATTAGGTTTTCATTCCGTACGAGCTTGGCGGAGAGATACGGCTATATTTGTTTCTTTTGTTATGTCAAATTATACCCCAAGTTACATATTATTTGATTGAACGTCTCCATTATTTGCCGAATAAAATGAGAGGCCATAAATTTACGTTTTGTTTTCCGTTGAAAACACTCGAGCCAAAAGCTAATTTACGTATAATATAAATAATAATATATAAATATATACTTCGTTTCCTGGTAAAATATTTAATTTATTTGTGATATTTCTCGAGTTTGGTACGCTGGAGACATCCACGAGCTTGCCAATTGTCATAATGGGCCTATAAAAAAGTTGGCTAAATGTAAATCCGCTTGATTTAAAAAAAAAAAAAAGGGCGGTTTCTGACTAACCCGGAAGTAGTTTCTTAACAATCTTGGTCTTGCTCTTGGACACACTTTAAAAAAAAGTTCTATTTATTAAAAACTGCGTTTTTTTCAAAGTTGTATCTGTGTCGAGTTTTTTTTAGGGTTTAGTAGTAGCGACTAAAAAGAAGATGAACACAGTCAGGACTCTGTGTTCTAGGGGTGTTCTGTGTTCTAAAATAAAAAATTTTTATATATACTAAGCACGACATGTGACACCGCGCCCACCTGATGGTAAGCGGTACGCGAGGTCCAAGAATGGGAGCAACTGACGCCAGCCTCAGACGACCGACATCAGTCCCTACCACTATGCCGGCCTATAAAGATGCTTTTTCACACTTCGTTTGAAGGACTCCAGGTTATAGGAATAGGGAAACACACTGGCTTCCACACATCTTGAACGCATTCCACATCTTTAGCGTGCGACAGATGTAAGAGTCTCCAAATTTGTATGTACGCGTAGGGATAGTGGCTACGGTATGTGGATGCATATTTTGGCCTGTGCGAGTGGTTCGGTTGCGGAATAGAGAAGAAGGGATAAGGTTGTGGAGTTCTTCAAAACATTTACCGCAGTATAGCTTGTAGAACACGCTCAGGGAGGCCACATCTCGGCGAAGCTGCAGCGATTCGAGAGTTTTCGACACTGTAGTATCGTCCACTATTCGAATAGCCCACCTCTGTAGGACATTGAGAGCATCTGGAACCATCCCAGAGGTGAGAACAGTATTCCACGCATGACCTTGTGCTTTATAAAGCATAAGCCGGAGTGAGGGCGGAAAAAACGGTTTACCTTGTTCAGTATCGCTAGTTTTTTGGACGCTGTTTTGGTGATGCTCTCAATGTAGCTTCGGTGGTTGAGATCTGAGCGTATTTCCACCCCAAGTATGTTGAAGCTGGGTTGTAGTCCCAGCACGGTGTCCTGAAGAGTAGGAAGAGAGGAGAGTATGGAGACTTCTTGGCCGTCAACGCGCAAGCCTGGGTCTTCTTGGCATTAAACTGAACAGGGTTTTGGGCACCCCACAAGGAAATTTTGCTATATGATGTAATGTCATATATTTATAGTTGTAGTCATGTACCTAGTTGAAAGTTCCGCAGCTGCTCATTGAACCAAAGAGCAAAATGTCATAAAATTCTCATGAATAGATTGAAAAGTGCAATCGGCTTGAAAATTCCATTTTTACGATTCAACTTCACGACTGACGACTTTTGTATTTTATATTTTCAATTTATTTATGTTTTAAAATTCTATTTAATAAGGCTGGCAATCTAACTATATACTTTGCCTAGCAGTTCCGTGCTTCTATTTTTTGTTGTTTAATACTAGCGTTTAACCTGGCAGATGTTCTGTATAATAAATTGGTCTGACAAAAAAACTTTAGTTGGACGTGAGTGGACACACACACAATGGACCCGGCACCCGTACGGTGAATCCATGAGATGCTAAGAAATTTGTGTTTTTATAATAATGTACTCATATTTATTTACAAGCTTTAATCGCATTTAAGTTAAAGAGTTTATTTCATATTACATTTCTAACGTGAACTATAAACTTATACATTATGCATTTTTCGGGGTTAGGTCCTATTAAACTCAACTTTAGTTCACCATACAAAAGCCTGAAAATACATTAAAAGATACAATAACCAAAAATCACCACCAAAATCGTGTATTTATTATGTAATTTATTTATTTGGTTTGGAGGCTTGACAAAACTTTTTTTTATTTATTAAATTTCTTTAGATCGGCCTGCTAGAGACATAGATGAGTCTTGATGGGCCTATAGTAAGTTTGGCTAAATATGAATCAGCTTCATAAAAAAGCGTTGTTTCTGACCACCCTAAAAGATCGTGATGATACTTTATTTTATAACATTTTCGTTAAAGGAAACATAATTTAGCTGCAGACCATCCAATGGTGTGTATCAGGCAAAGCTTTTTGTAGATGTCGCTAGCGGCAATGGTACCTTGTTTTACACCTATATCGCATCACTTTCGAATGTTTTTGTAGGTTTTTATTTTTATAACAGAAAAATGTATTTAAAATTAACGTTACCTATCTTAAAAGACGAATTAAGAAAGCGCACACCGTCTTTAATAAGAAAAAAAGGTTTTATTAATAGAACGGAAATTTTGAGATCACCATATCTTTGATTTCACTTAGAAGTTTCGATTTGTACACTTAAAAGCTGCTCACTCCAGAAAATAATAAATTTCGAAATAAAAATACAACTTTTCTATGTAACTGGCAGTTATATTAGGTACCATCTATCATGCGCCAACTATCGTGATAAAAAGTTAGTGTTACACCCCATTACTATGGGGATTACAAGAAATTCTTAAGCGGCACTAAACCTTTCTGTTGAGAATTCCGACTTAAGTAGGTAACATAAGAAGATAAGACGCCCTCTGGCGTTTGGAGAGAAAATTACTGCTCAGTTTTATCTCTTCTAGACTTCAGACATTAGGTTTTAAATACAATAAAATCTAGTGCTTTAAAAACGCTTGTTGGTAATGGAAGGTATCTATTAAGGTTCAACTGCTTCCGTGGTCTAGCGGTTAAGTCCGTGGATTTAGACTTGGAGGTACCGGGTTCGGGACACAAAAATATTTATTAATGTATATAAATACATTTAATAGTTATTTAATTTATTTGTGATATTTCTCGAGTTTGGTACGCTGGAGACATCGACGAGCTTGCCATTCGTCATGATTGGCCTATAGTAAAGTTGGCTAAATGTGAATCCGCTTATTTATTATATATATTATAGACCACCCCGAAAGGGAAAACGGTCGTGATAATACTAATCTTGGGTAATAAAACAGACTATATTTTTTTTGCCTCTGGAACATCGATGTATTTATTTATTTTTATTTATATATTTATCGCCATAGGGTCCTATCGGAACACTCGGTTAAGTCAATTTTTCTAAATAACAACCCTAAACAAAATACCTGGCCAGATATGGTGACACAGCATGGCAAGGAACAACCCCAATTTTTATTATTGTTATTTTATTATTATTATCTCTATCTCTTCCACTTCTGAGCCTAATATTTATTATAATATATAATAATTTAGGTCTAGTTTGTGGCTGTAAAACTATATTATTAGAATGTCTAAAACTATAACTAAAAATAAATATATATATATGTAAAAAATGTCATGTCATATGTACGAGTATATAGATAGACCTTCACTGATATAAACACGTTCCCGTAAAACCAATCGAAGTCATGTAGCTGCACCAACAGTCGCGAGCTAACAAGATATAGAGTGAATCTAGTCTTTTTGTATGCGTTGTGACAGAATTTCCGATAAATATCCGTTAAATATTATCATTACTTGCGAATTGGTTGGTTGAAAGTTTCCATATAAATCGATGCTCTGGAATCTTCATAAGATCGAACTTCGATTTGCCAATTAACATTTTGTCCAAAATCTATTCTACAAATCTATTCTTTTTTCTACAGTTGATTATTATTCTTTATTCAAAATTATATACAATTTTTTAAAAAAATTACATTAAATAAAAATTATCGGCCATGATTTTTATGAGGTAGTGTGCCAAGAACAAATGTAGCATTCCTCCGCTGCGCGATGCTGATTTGCTGCGCGAGAACACTGCCAGCCCTCTTGTCACATACAGCTCTTTTTTTATATTTTTTTTAATGAATATTTCCAGACAGGTCACACAGCGCCATCTAGTTTCCGTGGTAAGCTACGAGGCTTGTGTTACGGAAACTAGATATGTTGATAAACTATATATTATACTTTTTTTTTTTGTAAATATATACATATTATAAATATAAACACCCAGACCGAGAAAAAATATACAATGTACAACTTTCCCCCGTTGGGAGTCGAACCCACGACCTCCGGAGTTCACGGCAACGTTTGTTACCAGTAGACCACGGAGGCATTAACCAGCTGTTTAGAATTTTAGAGTTCTTTAGCAGCCGAGTCTGCTGCAGTCCTGACAGATGAGACCGAGCAAGGCTGTCGACACAAGTAGCATAGTAATCCCATATCAATTGATAATCCGTCAGGTCTTTTACCATCACTGCGAGAAATCCCAGATGGTTCTAGAACGGGTAGTAACCAAAGCCTGGCGGATTATATTGTTGCAAGAACCGTGGCGGAAGCTATGAACGACACTTTTCTGACAAGACAGTTGATTCAGTCGAAAGTGTATATTCGATTAAAGTTGTAGATTAAGTTCGTTAACTCGTTTTAAATTACCAATTCGAGTGTTAGTTAAGTTATCCAAATAAGTGTGAAAATTGTATGATGACGATGATATAGGTGGTGCAGATGCTAAGAAGGTTGACTGGCAGGCTCATGTCTATTCTGATTAATTTCCAGATGTTGTACTGATATGGACGGACATCCAAGTAACGCATAAACTGGTCAAGGTCGTCACGTTTATTGGGATCTGAAAAAAAATAATATGTTGATATAATACATTTAATTTATATATTTAAAATCATCGCTCTTGTTTGCATGATACTAACCATTACTAGTAATATAGAGATGCATGAGGTGTAACTTAAGTTTATTGACCTCTGCACCGGTATACTCGGCTACAATGGCTGGCAAGCATGGCAGAACTCCCCACTGAAGTGCTTGAACACTTAAAATTATCATGCTAAGTATGGAAACCTGAAATCAACGAAATTAGGTTAGACATGATAGATTAGAGTTTTTTGTGAATAATCATCGTCATCAGCCTGTGTCTCTCTACTGCTATGATATAGGTTCGCCATTGCACACGATCTTCCGCCACTCTCATCCAGCCCCCACCGTGGGTCGTCCCATTCGGCTTCTTCCCGTACTCTCCACTCCAGAACGTATGTACTCCAATCATCGGTCCTGCGACAGACGTGTCCGGCTCATTACCACTTCAGCTTACAAAGTTTGAGGGCTATGTCGGTAACATCTGACGGATGTCCACGTTTCGGGCTTTATCCATTAAAGAAATATCGAGCATAGCTTTTGTGAATAATAATTGGAGCCAATGTAAACCTTATGATTAATGTTTTAAAGGTTATAATAGATCCAGTAGCGAAACTATTTCCTAATGACAACTTCTAGAATGTTTTGTGTATTTTAATTAAAATAATGGTTTATTCAGCATTTACTACGAAAATAAACTAACTTATGTTTTACACTTCCGTAGCACGCAGGTCGACATATTATATATATACAAACATATATACATTGACCATGAAACAACAAAATAATCAGTTTGAAAGAGCTCGTCAAATACGATCGTAACCGACAATGACTGTCATACACTTTCATTATGTACCGATTGGGCTAGCTTTGATACTCATACCGTTGTGTTTCCTACCCTGTCTTGTTAAATATTTAATGTATTTAGATGGGTCATAAAATGCTTAATCTAAATAGTTCTTACGTTCTTACGACTTTGACGAAGAATGTTGTACATCAGAGCCATGATCTTGGGAAAGCAGCATATCAAACTTAGGAGATACTGAAATTAATAAGCAAAGATTTAAACTTACACATCGTTCTAAATTAAAACCAATGTATGTCTGATGAAGCTATTAAAAAAATAAATTAGACTACCCTAGAAAACCGATATAGAATTAAAAACTTACCAAGGGAGTAAGAGTAGCTTGAATCAGGTCAACATAATCTAATAATTCTTTATACGAATGCAAATAATCATTCAACGAGCAACTCTTAAATTTATCCACAATCTTTGGAGCAGTTTTTGTAGAATTCTGAACATTAATACGTAGCATTTTCATTTGGTAGTAAATAATGTATAAAATAATAACTCTAGGCAGCTGATTAATATCTACTGCCAAGGAAATAAAATTGGAGACAATAATATTGATTGTAGAACATATATCGTTAAAGCAAAAGCAGAAGGAAATGGCAAAGAAAGTTCTACTAATAGCCGAAACACACACGATTATTATGTGAACGGTTTTAAGCTTTTTATAGTAGTCAATTTGAATAGCCAGTCTTGAATCTAAGATGTCGAGCTTTCTGAAGAACCCATCACGATCAGGTGAGCTAATCATAACGGAAACGAAAACTGTTAGGATATATTCAGAGACGACGAAAACGTAAGAGTAGTATTCGAGATCATTTAAAGTTAGTAATGTGAAAAGCGAAGTTGCAGCACAGATGGAAATACAGTAAAGTTTAAAAACGATAGACGTTATATAAGATGTTTGGATTGGCAAATAATTGTAACCGAAGAAGCAACGAATTAAAAGTATACGTTTGAAATGGCTAAATGATTTGGATTTCTGTTCTTCGGGTTCATTTTCGTTGGCTATTGGTTCGCGAGTATTTACAAGAACGTTTTTAACAATCGCTATCGGCATTGCGACTGATGTTTCAATTTTACTAAAATATAGATCATATATTTGTGTACTTTAGCGTTTCTATTTGATTGCAAGATCAATACTAATTTCAATTGTGTTAAAACCGTAGTCAATTTGTATTTTACTCGTAGGTGTATTATAATTTGTCAAACTGATAACAATATTAATAAACTAATCGACTGAACTAGCAATACATTTAGATCAACTTATGCAGCCATACGTAGTGTTATAATTTTTTTAAACAAATTCTTAATTTATTGCCTTGCAAATTGCAATATTGTTATTGAGGGCTCTACAATTGCGCAGCTCTAATCGACCCGTGACCACGGCCAATGAAGCTTGACAGTAACATCAGGATAAATATGTCTCTGAGGTAAATCGCCCAAAGAACCGTTTAATTATATGAACTAGAATTCAAAATACATATTCTTTACCTTTGATTCTCCCCTAAAATCTATTTTATCTCTTTTACGAGTAGTTATTGAATAATTTAATAAAGGTGACCCCTTTAGAAGATCTCTGTACGGTCAGTTGGTTCCTTTCAAATGCATTCAATGTCCTTGCTTTTTCCTCTGCAAACAAGCCAGGGGCAATTAGTGTTATAGACAGGTCAGTGATGCGGCAAATTAACGGAAGATCGGATAGATATATTATTAGATAGATAAACACAAGTTTATTTGCAATTAATAATGACAATATTTGGTTAAGTACGACTGAATGGGCAGCTAATGTATTATAAGCGTCACATTAGGAGAGTCATGTTGATAGAGCGCTAATCAGCACTTACCACTTCCAGCAGCAACTGACCGTGTCTTAGTGGAATCGACCCCAGGGTTCTAGAAGAAGACCAGGCCTTTGGTGCTAAAATTCTTTTCACACATAACTAATAATCCAAGAAACACAAAATAAATGAAAAAAATATGGGACAGAAGTTGCGGTTTATTTTTTTCCCATAATATTCTATATACTCTATAAAAAGCATTAAATTCTGTAACTTGGAATTCGATGATGCTCATCTTGGTTATGAACACTATAATTAAAAAATTACATGTTTAGGACTGATGTATTCAGTACAATGTCCTTTAAAGAAACTTAAAAAAATACTCAGTTTTTCGCGCCATTTTGCGCGGATATGTTTTTGTTTTGTAAATTAATTTACTGTGGATATTGTTCGTCAGAAGTGGTGTTGTTTTGTTTAATAATGTGCTACAATGTGAATAATTATGGAAAACGATAAATTGGATTTAAATATGGGGTACAAGTCGCAGTTTATTTTTTGCGCCGTGGGTGGTATATTTTTATAGAACTATCGCGAGACGATTTTATTTTAATTTTTAAACTCGACTATGACAATAAGCGGTCAAGTAAATAAAAGACAGTCGTCCAACGATAAAATAATGCCCGACGATACGGGAAATAATTGTCAAGGCGAGCTCGGCACCTTTAAGCACGCTCGCCTATTTTGTTTTGCCTTACTGTTTTCATAAGCCGCGATGGTATTATCCCAAATAATCATAACTTCTTCAAATAAAATCAACACATTTAAATTTAACAAGTCGTGATGATACTTTTTTACTTATTTTAATTTTAAAGTTTTATATTAATCTATAATCGATCTTGAATGTTTTAACTTACTTATTGTGAATATTAAAAGTGCTAAATAAATTGTTTTAAAGTTGTTATTGAATGAAGTAGCTGGAGCTATAATTTCTTCCATAGAGCTAATGGATTTATTAATTAATTTGCTAAGTAAATTGCTTAGTTCCGACAAAGCTTTCGAAGATATATGCAAATTTATAAAACTACATATTGCTTTAAATAAAATATTATAAATAAAAAAGAGCATTTAAGAATTAAACAAATAATTTAAGCTGCAAATCCAATAAATTATATCATTATAAAATTATTGATTAAATAAAAGGAAGATAGTACAATAAAATAACCAGTGACAAAATAAATAGTCAATACTGCATAGGAGTTTTTCAGGACAGCATAGCAGTTACAGTTCTGCTAATAAGCAAATTTTTTAAATTTAAATATTGGACATGAAGTTAAAAATTATTCCGAAATCTGTTAAAGATAGTTTTCTAGTTTCTAAACCGTTTGACACTTTGTATTCGTTTCATTTAGTCAGTTTCTTTTTCGGTTTTAACTCCATCATCTGGAAGTCGCAACGAGCCAACTATTTGTCTAAAATCTACTGCATATGTGTCTCTGTGGTTATGCCATCAATTTTCTACCTTAAAATTGGGATCAACCTCCCTTGGATTGAGTATGTTCTCATATCATTTGTCACTACATTTACGAAACGGAATAAACAAATAAAGTACTTTAAATGTTTGGAAGAAAGCGATGCCATTCTTAGAGTGACTGCGAAAGATTATACCAGGTTAAGAAATCGAATTAATATAATTGCTTTTGTCATAATCTTATCAAGATCTTTGTACACGGTAACTTCGTGTGCATTTTTCACTAAAAGCTGCTTATCCATTCCTTTTGCTTTGATATCATTCTTCATATACATGGCTGTTGATTTGAATGAAATAGAACGAGCGCTGTGGTATTTGTTTTTAAGTAACAGAATGAAATTGCTTAGAAAATGTTTAGCGCGGAAAAATTCTATGATAAAGTTTATTTGTATCGATGAGTCAGTTGAGAACTTAAGGAAGATTAAAGACACTGCAGTTAATAAGTATTTTAAGACGTACATCAATCTTGTGAATTGTATTCAGCCAATTCATAAACAATCTAATGTTTTGGTAAGTAAAATTAGATCAAATCTAATAATGTGTATATTAATGCAACTTCAATTAAATCGTATAGTTTAAATGATAACATTACGTATAATTTACTAATTTTGTTTTTCATTTCAGTTCATGTTATGCTTGATCCTGGCATTTCCAAAGATTATGATGTTAATATATAATCTTCTATTGGAAACTAAGACTGGGGTAGGTAACACGAACTTAATTAATACTGTCCAGATCAGTGATTCTCGGTAACTATATTATTTATACAATTTTAAAAGTATCATCACGACTGTTTCCCTTTCGGGGTGGTCAGAAACCACGCTTATAAAAAAGCGGATTCACATTTAGCCAACTTTACTTTAGGCAAGTGACAAGTGGTAAGCTCGTCGATGTTTCTAGCGTACCAAACTCGAGAAATATCACAAATAAATTTAATTTTAATTAAATGTATTTATTGTGTCACGACCAGGAATCGATCCCGGTACCTCCGAGTCTAAATCCACGAACTTAACCGCTAGACCACGGAGGCAGTCATTTCATCAATCATTATACAAGTTTAAAATAAAAAAGTTTTTTTTTTTAAATTTATAGTTTATTCAGCTTGAAGAATCAAACATATATAAATTGACCTTGACGGGACCATTGTATATGGGGAGAGAGAGGAGACGGATAATGTCTGTCACACTAGATTAAGGGAGTTTTCATTGTGCAATAAGAGTTACCATTATTCTTGGCTCCTTTCTCTACTCAATTAAATACTGCTAATGACGTCTTCAAAGCTTATTAAATTATAAATATTCGGTTGTATATTTTGTAGTTGCCATTTAATACGCTGGCAATATCCATGCTGGAAGCAATTCAGGTGGCCGTAATGCCGTGTCTGCCAGCTTTTGTTGTGGAAATGGGAGCAGCTGAGGTGGAAAAAATAAAACATATCTTGCTGTTCCAACTATCAGAGTCTACAGGTTAGTCATATACCTCTTTAAAACTTGCCAATTTATCCATTTGTAAAATCATTTAGTTTTTTATTGTTAACTTGTATGGTTATGTTTTTATTTTGTTGTTATTCAAGTTAATAATGGTAGTGTTACAAATTTTAGAATCACCCAAACATAATTGAAAAGAGTTGCAATTAGAGATATCTCCTCCTCCTTGCGTCGTTTTCCTCAATGCTGAGGGTCGTGACCCCCTCCACGGATCACTTTGTCTCTGACGATGCTGCGCCATCCTGGTCTGCACACGGTGGCATGCAGCGCACTGTGGACTGGGGTGTTAAGTATGGTTCGGATCTGGTCAGACGATATAACGTATCGGGCTTCGGCCACGGGGCCTCTTGCCTTCGATTTTACCCGTGATCACCAGCTTTTCTGCCAATGCCGGTCTCAAGCCCGGATGAAAAAGGAGGAGGGTTGATCTGAGAGGGACAAATTCAACCGTAAAATAGTCAACGCCGAACATCGGGCGGCGGTTAAGTAACCTGACAATTTAACTAGCACATGCGAAGCGGCACCAATAACCGTGAGGATAAGGCCTAAATAACCTCTAAAAATCTGAATGTGGAAGGACGTGGGAGCCCACCACTAAACAATTTCCCAAGAAAACTCCCCATGGAAATAGAGATATCTACATCTACACTAATATTATAAAGAGGAATGATCGCATGTTTCTAATAGATAAACACATAAACTACATAACTGATTTAAAAAAAATTACAATAGTTACTTTATTCTTAAACTAATAATTTATAGACAAACCTTCTTTCGCATTTTATCAACTGAGAATAAATTATATTTATGATTAATCGTCAAATTTTAAGATTTACGCTGTTAAGACCTTAGTTACTCATGGTACTACGAGGTCTAGTCCTAGAGCCTAGGCGTCCGAACCAATAGTAGATTTCAGTTTTTATAATTTTAACGGGTCTTACGCGATTTACCTTAGGAACAATTGTCCCGACGTTTCAGCCAAGTTGCATTCACCGTGGTCACAGGTCGACTGGAGCTGTCAGTCAGTCAGTGGAGTCGTCCAGGCCCGGGTGACTAATGGGCCTGGGTTGGGGATGGGGACATTCCCCCGTTTTCCCCGGCAGGATCTGCGCGGTGTAGCCTCGTGCATACTGGGCGATAAATGTAAACTTACCCACTTATCACGTTAAAAGTTTTTAGAAATCACGACACTCACAATATCCTTGGCGAAACTGATTAATTATGGATTCCACGATAAAAACAGCTTGATTGATTTTTTTGTGATTTATTTATTTCGATTGTTTCACGTATAATAATCTAGGGTAGTGACGATCAGCAGAGAGTATCTTCGGGTCATGCAGCTCAATCCAATGGTTTGTGTCAGTATCTATTAGGTGTTCTGCTATTGCTGACTTGTTTATTTGACAGTTATTTACAGCTGCTATATCTCACGGATATCGTGAGCTTAGTTTTGCCAATATATATATACTCCCAAAGCTGCAGTCCACTTATATGAGTATATAGGTATTCTCAGGTATGCTATATAAGGTAAATCGCGTAAAGATCCGTTAATATTATAAAAAAAAAACTATTATGAATGTGAAGGAAAGTTTAATAATTTATTTGTATTTCTCCCTTGGTATAAAAGAGTTGTGACATTTTTCATTACCAGCACCTCGTAGGAACGTGATAGTTGTAATGGCATTCTATTCGTAAACACTGATCTTATCGGCGTCAATCTAAAAATTTATTGATGATTTTCCATTACATCAAATATTCGTTTTACTCAGTGTCGGTTAACGGGTAAAATTTATTATGTGTGTTCTTCAATTCCTGTCAATCGACAATTTATAACAATGTTATGAATTTCAGATGAACGTGAAAGGGATGAGTTGCAGCTGTTTCTTCAGTACGTTCAGTCAAGACCTTTTAAGTTTACCATCTGGAGAATTATACCGATCGATGTCAACTTGCCGATCGGCCTACTCGGCATGTGCACCACGCACCTTATTGTCATCATACAGTTTACACATTTATTTGGATAAAACTAAATATATCTTCCTGCTTAGTCGGTACCCCACTAATGGGAATCGTGACTCCGTTGCAGTCGCCACCAGCTGTCTCCAATGGTTTCGTTCCTCGGCGTAGTGGATAGCCTGTTGCACAGGGATATTTAGGTGGTCAGTCACCTGACTAGGCCATATCGCTTTCTCACCTTCAGTAATATACTGAAGCGATTAATATAATTTGGGCGTTCTCCTTTTTGATGTTTTATTCTAAATTCATCAGTGACCTTTTTTATATTCTTATTTTAAAATTAGAATTTCATTAGTAATTTTGCATTCATTTTTCTGTCATTTGTAATTATTTTTTTGGAATGTCTTTTTAGTATATTGAAAGTTTTTTGCTGACAACTATATTACAGAAGCACCGCCGGGTTAACAGCTAGTTATAATATACATAAAAATACATACATATTATTTATTTATTATAAACTTTATTGCACAAAGTACAAAGGCAACCTTTGGGACAACTAAAGCAGTTACGACAAGATAAGGCAGGTGCTATCAAAACTAATAGAAAAATATTAGAAAATATTATATATATACTAGTGAATAAATACGATAATAAAACCCTATAAAACGAATAATAGAACCCTAAAGAACTAGAACAAGATGAAATGGTAAATCGTACTAAATGTATGGGAACCGATGTCGCAAATAAACCTATCATCAATATATTTAAATATATATATAAAAACGGAACGCGTTGTGACACGCGCATATTTTTTTGCTCAACTTATTTTAATATCATTACAGCCCCTAGAACACTCAGTCCTAGAACTCCACTGCTGGTGATGGACCTTCCAGAACATCTAAAGACTTTGGCCTACACATGCCATGCTGGCCAGACGGGATGGCGATAATCTAATGACAAGTTGGTATTAGTGGATCCGAGACCGACGTCGGCTTAAAAAAAACGTTCCTTTTAAGTACCTACTCTAATACACAAGGTAAATTACTATAATTACGCAATTATAAAAAGCAGCTCCGAGTTTTGCTTTAGAACGCAATTATTGTCTCAGTTTTTAAATGTTAAGTGTATTTTCACCTCTTCTTTTCACTATTAAAGCAAACTAAACCTAACAGTTAGTATTTTCTGTAAATTAAAATCACGGAATAAATAAAACAATCGAAAGTGCGATGTGGGCGTAGAACGTGTGCTATTTTCCGCAAAATTCCTCCTTTTAGTGGATAGTTTTGTTCAGTTTTTATAAGCCACTGTATACGTTATTCATTTGCTTAATAATATATTAGATTTAGTATTTACATTTTTTTTTTCACAGATGCTCCTATTATATTTTGCACCTGCCTCACATAACAAATGCTCTTAATTGTCCCTAAGGTTGACTAGTAAGAATGCCTAGCGGCATTAAGTCCGCCTGTGTACCTAGTGCATAAAGTTTTGAAATAAATAAATAAAATAAATTGCAATTAAAAGCAAAATTGCAGTTTAAAAATGATAGCCGATTTAAAACTGTTCTAATCAAATGAATTGTTCAGGATGATAGGCTTATTGTAACAACGGTGATGGCTCGGTTGTAAGAACGCCTAATCCAAAAGGTCGCAGTTCGAAATACACTTTTCTTACGTACATAATGTCATAGATTTACAACACCACCATTCCCGTGCCTCGGAGAGCACGTTAAGCCGCGCCGGTCCCGGTTTCACAAATATCAACTTGTGGAATCATTAATAAATTTATTCGAAGTAGATACAAAATAAAAATCAAAATAAAATAGATTAAAAAACGAATTATAAATAAAAATAAACTAAAAATACATATGAAATTAAAACTATTCTACAAAATAAACTAAAGGCTTACCACCAGGGAGGGTACCTAAAACGCTCGCCGCATTTCTACGTTGAATTATAATCGAAATATTCTGTTTTAGGTAGTTATGGCATTTGGGATCGCCACAATCTTGATAAATTTATTTACCCAGCTCTTTTATAAATTTGTGGGTATCAAGAGAATATACCCATATATATATATATATATATATATGTTAATAGATTGTCATAAAAAACGACATTAGATCCTCGCCAAGCCGTCTGGGCAGCGTGGCGAGTGTAGGCCAAATTTTCCAGATATATGTTCTGGACGGCCCATCTCCAGCAGTGGGGGTCCAGGACGCTGTGTTCTAGGGGCTGTAATGAATGTAATGAAAGATCTTGTTTTAAATCAAAACAAAGCAGAAACAGAATTGTAGCAAATAATAACTTTAAAATATATTCACCCCGCCATTGTTTATGGAAAAAAACTCCGCTATTCATGAAATCTGATATTTTTTTAATCTCATACGAGATCCGAGTATTCTAATTATTTAGCTTCAAGGCATTTTCCATTTTGATGTTTTAAAAGCAGACGGTATTGTGTTTCGAGGTGAAACAAATAAAACGTACGAAATAATTGTTTTCATTACTTTACATAATTTACCGCTGGTTTTCGAAAACATATCATTAGTATTTAGATACTTGTGATTGGTAGTAAAGTAACCAAGTGATTGGTAGTAATGGTTTCCTGTATTTAAACTGAAAACATACCCCTCCTTCCGAGACACGATTAGTAACCTAAGCACGCTTAAAGGTGTTCCGAGACGTGTATAAACTGTTTTGCCAAAGCTATGTGACGTCACAAATAACATTATTCCTCGCGCCTAGACTGCTCACGATATCGAGGTAGATCGCTCTGAGCGCTGTCAGTTTTTGTCATTAAATCGCTTTTCAAGTTTATTTAATATTAGGTTTTCTTTAAAATTATTTAATATTGTAATTCGTTTATACTGTTTGTATATTACTTCTAAAACAAATCTATAATTAATATCTAATAATTAATATAAAAATGTCTGTAACACGGCAAGTTATTTTAAAAGACCTAAATAAGTTAATAATATTAAAGTTTACACATATAAAGATGAATAAACCGAGAAATGTATGTTTGTTAGTATTCACCAATGATGTTAATACACTAGATTCGCAGCGATGCGTTGTAAGCGTGTCGCGTTAAATATGTCCACAGACATAATTCGCGCCAGTGTACATCTTGGTTCCGACGGTGCAACACGCGACACAAAAGTTGTAAATATGGTGAAATGCACAGTGAAATCCTGTGATTCTCGTTCACAAACGCATCACAAAAAAAGTGGCATTACATTTCACAGGTAAGTTTTAATTTAGCTTGTTTAATTACAGTAATAAGACTTTAAAAATAAAAATGTTTTATCACGCCATATTTTATGGCCTGTGATACCAATAAATGATTTTTTATTTTCCCTAAAAGTGGGGAATATTAAAAAATTATCATGTGATTTAAAGAATGAAAAAAATTTACTTTTAATTACATGTGGCAGTTCTTGTATTCAATATTTTCGTGTCGTGTCGAATATACCTTTAACATGAGTACTCCGGCATATATTTAAGTTGGCGCTGGTATACAAAATAAAACCTTTACAACCTAAATTACAAACAATACTAATTTTGGTGGTTTTCGATTAAGTAATAACATACAAGTATAATAGTGATGACAAAAAAGACCTTAGTACAATGCTTGGTAACAGTTATTATAGTTTTTAAATTTTGTATTTGCGCCAACTTGAAAAAAGATGCTATTTAACACATATATGAGGCATATTAGAAATCAGTATATTGACATTTTACTTACATGAGCCTCATCAAGACCTTTCTTACGAGTACCATCATTACAAGTACATTTAGAGTTATACAACGGTATAATTTTGACATGTAAAATGACAATTTTGTTATTCACTAACCTTTACCACAAACAAAGGAAGTTAAATTAAAAATTATTTAAATTTAAGTTTTGTGACCGTAGATGTTAGTAACAATGTGTACAAGACTATGTAATAAAGTTAAAAAAAGTTCGTAAAAAAACGAAAATGTTAGTTCAAATTCATTTAATTATTCATTCAAAGGGTAATTTGAATTAATTTCTGGTATCACACGTAACGTGATAACGCGCATAATTGCTGTCTCTTTCTTTTTAACAACTTATTCGTAAGATTATGTAAAGTGTAAGTGAGACAAATATATTAATTTATTTATTTATTAATTCATTTCCACAGCACATTACAGAACATAAAGGTTAGTATATAATTGAGTTTTTTAATTGAGTTTATACATTGGCCAAATTAGGAAAAACACTTTATTACTGATACTTAGGTGTCAAAGAAAAGGAGAAAAATCAAGAAATATAACCAAAAGATATAGAAATTCAATTAAACAATAACACAAATAAAATTACAGATATCCAATATTGAATTAAATTAAATTAAATTAAAAAAGAAAAAAAAAAAATTAAGGATTAAATTAATAATTAAATTAAAAAAGATTTCTAAATTAAATAATTAAATAATTTTGGCTGCCCTAACTAAAGGAAAGTGTACCCTAACAGTGAGTGAGATGTGATGTAGCCCTGTAGAATTGACAGCAGCACCGCGGACAGCATTAACAAACCGGGATCTGCATCCGAAGTACAGATTAATACTAATACTTTTATATATATTTGTCTATTTTCTTTATTCAGGAGACATACAGATCCCATCCCAACCGTCTGCATGTTTCAATTATTATCATCATAATTTATTTATCTTATATGGCACCGATCCAGAGTACAGATCCCGATCGCCAACAAAACCAATGCGGCGCTAACGATTCCACAGGGGCGTAGTGTAGGATGTGTGTGAGTGGTGTGGTGTTCATCAGCACAATACTAGTTACTTTATTGTTGTCTTTGCAGCCAAGTCACGAATTGCAGTGACTTTGGCTGTATTTTTTGAGGTGCAGAAAATATCCACATCTGCAAAGTTAGTATTATAGTTTTTTAGTATTCTATATATGACAGAATTTTCGCCGTGCCTCGTACGTGTAACAGGTGGACAAAGAAGAGGAGGAGTGCGCCTTTGCCGCCTTTTAGGGGCCGTCAACTTTAAAGAGTTTGATACTAGATGTGTACAATCGATTTTATTGTTAAAGATGTCATGCAATAACATGAAATCGGCTAATTGACGTCTGCTGGTGAGGGTTAGTAGTCTGTGATGATTACAAGAATCTTCATAGCTTATACTTTTATGTTTACATTTATAATTTAGGTTTTTAACAAATTTACGTTGAATTTTCTCAATAGCCTGTGCGTGAACTGTATAGAGTGGGTTCCAAATAGGGCTACAATACTCCAAGACACTCCGCACGTACGCGTAATACATTACCTTTAGGCAGTGCATGTCTGTGAATTCACGACCTACTCTCAGTACAAAGCCAAGGTTTTTGTATGCCTTATCGGTAATGTAACTAATGTGTTGTGCATATGTGAGCTTGGAGTCGAGCATGATACCTAGGTCTTTTATGGTATCAGTTTTCATAATAGCAGTATTGTTCAGGTTGTAAGTAAAGGAGATAGGTTTGTTGTTTCGTGTAAAGCTTATATGATTGCATTTGGCGGTGTTTACAGTGATACGATTACGATCGTAGTATAGACTAAGTCTGTCCAAATCCCTCTGGAGCATTAAGCAGTCCGAAATATTTTCAATATCCATATATATTTTCTTATCATCCGCGTATAACAGAAATTTAGCGTATTGGAAACAAGGGCCAATGTCGTGGAGAAATGCCACGTATAGTAGTGGTCCCAAAAGTGAGCCTTGAGGCACGCCCGAGGGCACCGGCACAGGTTCGGAGTGTGATCCACCAGTCATCACCACTTGGCTTCGGTTTTCCACATAGGATTTAAACCATCGGAAGAGATCTCCTTTGATGCCAATATTATTCAGCTTACGCAGCAGGATGCTGTGATCCACACGGTCAAAAGCTTTTTCGAAATCCGTATAAATCACATCAACCTGGATGCGCTTGTCCATGCTGGATATGATGTCATTGGTGAAGACAGCTAGATTGGTGATGGTTGATCGGCGCTTTAGGAAACCGTGCTGCTCGGAGGTCACGGATGCAGAGACAATCCGGTATGTACAGTCATAGACAATCTTTTCCATCACTTTGCTAAATACATTAAGAATGGAAATAGGCCTGTAGTTTTCTATATCCATCTTTGAGCCTTTTTTATGAATTGGCACTATATTGGCCCTTTTCCAGATTTGCGGGAACACTCCCTCTTTAAATGATCGATTAAAGATGATAGTAATTGGGCAAGCCAATGTTTTTGCACATTGGACTATAAATAGTGGAGGTATACCATCACTGCCTGGACCCTTTGTGGCGTCCAAGCCTGCAAGTAGTTTAATCACGGAGGTCTCTTCAACACTTATTGAGTCAATTATGTGCGTTGAGGCTACAGCCGTTTGTGTTGTTGGGTAACAGTCGGCTGAGTTACTGAACATGTTGCTGAAGTATTTGCTAAAAGCTGAGCATATAAGATCCTCGCTGTTCAATGTCACTTTGTTGTATTTCATGATCTTGGGGTAGTTTGAACAAGGTTTTCTCTTTGATTTTACATATGACCATAACAATTTTGGGTTCTTTTTTATATTTTCTTGAGATCTCTGCATGTAACGATCGAAGCATTCTTCCTGAACTGCCTTCTGGCGCTTTCGTAGAAGCGAAAAGGTGTCATAATCAATAGGGTTCTTGTGCTTTTTCCAGTAGGAGTGATATTTTCTTTTTTCTTTAATTATGTTGATTAAAGCGCGGCTGTACCATGTGGGATAGCGGTGTGTCGATGATACCAGCCTCTGCGGGACATGCTTATGAATTATTGGATACAGCTTATTATAAAAAGCCGAGGTTGTCTCATCAACTGTACCACAACCTAAGGTTGTGGCCCAATCTGTCTCAGCTATTTCAGAATTAATGACATCATAGTTTGCCTTTCTATATATGTATTTAAGCACTGTTTTTTTTGGAATATGTGTTAAGGTAATGTATGTAGCGTCCATTTCTAAGGAAGGATGGCATTTATGCTCTGGCACCAATGGAGCAGCCGACCTAGCCAAATCCACAGAAAAATTTGAGAATATAAGATCTAGAGTGTTACCAAAACGATTTTTAAATAGGTTGCTCTGCTCCAACCCATAGTAATTGCATATATTTATTAGATTGGCAGCAGAGTTTTGCAGTTCCGTAGTGCCTTTTTTAAGATAAATAAGTTTACCCAGCTCCCATTTTAGACATGGCAAATTAAAATCTCCTGCAATTAATATGTGGTCATCCTTGACAATTGAGGTTACCTCTTCAAGCAAGTCAATAAATAACTGTATTCGCCTAGACAGCTGGCAGTTCGGTGGGATATATATAACCGCTATATGTAGATTCCGTCCTGCACCCAGTATGGAGGATTCTATAGAGAACCACATACATTCAAGGTCGTCACGCTTCCAGTTAGTGCGAGGGCGAGCACACAGTCGTTTATCCACAACAGCCATAACACCACCACCCCAGGTCCCTGTGACACGATCATACCTTAAAACATCATAATTATCACAATTTGCTAGCTCAGAATCAAGAAATCCGTCACTGAGCCATGTCTCCGTGAGAAGAATTACGTTATAGTTACTCAGTACAACATTATTATAAAAACATGTAGTTTTAGCCCGAAGGCTATTAGTATTTTGATAATAGATACGGAGGAGGCCGGGGAATAGCTGTCATGAACTGTACTTGTTTATATTTCCTATAGTGAGATGCAAAGGCTGATATCTTATGTTTATCAACAGATTTGTAAAGATGGTATATAGTATTGTCTGATAGCGGTGAATGTGTTTGTAACATGTGTGCTTGCAGAGTGTTATTTAGTAAACTCATTAATATTGTATATATTTGTGATGTATATTTGTGGTTTGTATAATGGTGGCATTTGAGATTGTGTGTATGTGATATAGTTAGGCCTGCAGCTCTCTGTATTATTACATATATTAGCAGTTTAGTTTTAATCAGTGTTATATTGGCAAGTGTGCGTCCACACACAAGCCAGTGCTGGACAAATAGATAGCAAACAAGTATTGGTATTTTGCTGCGTTGTATGGCAACATATACAACAGATCTGGATATAAATAAAAACAGATGGCTGTGTGGGCACACCCTCACCAAGTGAAATACAGTAGGGCAACCAAGAAATAGCAGCTTTAAAGCTAACATTGCATTTTCTTCAGGTCGGATTCGATTGCAATACATATGGGAGGTGCTTGATCGGCTTTCCGTACATATACACGACAGTTTTTTGTCCAAATATATTTATAATTATATTATTATATTAATATTGTCAACGCTTTTATTTTCGAAGCTACGACTCAATTAGTGGCAACTGACACGCTTTTGGTGGTACGGAAATGTTCGATTTGCGTCTCTATATATAAATCTCATTGGTATTCACACTCAAAGATGTGGAATCCGCAATTTATCTTTAATACATTTAACAAAAACTATCAATATATGAATGAAAATGTGATTTAGACTGTTCCGAATTGATTCACGCTCTGAGCAAATCGTGATATTTGATTCGGAACGACTGTTAGTATCATATTCATTATAAGCGCTCTGAGCTTGATTCGGAACGAGCGAATAAAAAATATTGGTTTGATCAGCATTTTTGCTGCATTCAAACCATCGATATATATATAAATAGGCCCTCACTGATATAAAAACGTTCCTGCAAAATCAATCGAAGTCATGTAGCTGCACCAACACTCCCGAGTTAGCAAGCGTGAAGAGCGCTTAATATTTATATTGAGTGAAACAAATCTTTTTGTATGCATTGTGACAGAATTTCTGATTTAGGCGCGGTGGTGGCTCGGTTGTAAGAAAACTTTCCTTAAATCCTATGAAGGTCGGTTCAAACCCACCCGACATGTACCAATGATAAAATATACTTTTCTTACGTACATTTGTCATAGATTTACAACACCATCGTTCCCGTGCCTCGGAGAGCACTTTAAGCCGTGGGTCCCGGTTTCACTGATGCCATCTTGTGAAATCGTTAATAAATTGTCATAAAAAAATGACATCATATCCTCGCCAAGCCGTCTGGTCAGCGTGGCGAGTGTAGGCCAAATTCTCCAGATATATGTTCTGGACGGCCCATCCGCAGCAGTGGAGGTCTAGGACGCTGTGTTCTAGGGGCTGTAATGAATGAATGAAAAATGAATTGTTGGTCAAATGTGGTGTTTTTTGGTTTAATAATGTTCTACAATGTGAATAGTTATGGAAAACGATAAATTGGACTTTGAATATGGGGCACAAGTTGCAGTTTAATTTTTGCTGTTTTTCCGCGCTTGAACTCTCATATTTTACCCGACGTGTTTGAGCTATAATGCCGCGAGCGAATCCAAGAAAAGAATCAAATTTTGCAGCATCTGGAATTTGATAATGACCTCATTAACTCATAAAAAAGAAAGATATATTACGTCAGATTTGGCTGTATGGGCTAGACCCTTTGCCTTCCCTATCACCTCATTCATCATCCATCGGAAGTAGAGAATACAAACAAAAAAACAATGCTTCATAAGAGATATTAGGCGAAGAAGTAACTTAAATAGGGGCCGTGAAAGAAAGTCAGCGATTTTTTACCTACAAAGCACTAATCTCATTCTACCCCCCCCACATAACGACTTAACTTTACATATTTCTCTATCAGTCACTAGGTAACCCTTCTCGTATCTTTATGAAATCCATTCAACAACCACATTTTAAAAAAATCCCCAACAAATGCCATACAATCTGCTTTTTTAGTTTTATTTTTCTATAGAAATAAATCCATACCGTAGCCACTATCCCTACGCGTACAGTGAGCACTTTTTATGGAATCTGGTACACACATGACACCTCCGTGGTCTAGTGGTAACAAACGTTGCCGTGAACTCGGGAGGTCGTGGGTTCGATTCCCACCGGGGGCAAGTTGTACATTGTATAATTTGTCTCGGTCTGGGTGTTTATATGTATAATATGCATATATTTACAAAAAAAAAAGTATAATTTGTAGTTTATCAACCATCTAGTTTCCGTAACACAAGCCTCGTAGCTTACCACGGAAACTAGATGGCGCTGTGTGACCTGTCTGGAAATATTTATTTATTTATTTATATTGTTAATATTTATTTATTTATTTATATTGTTAATATTTATTTATTTATTTATATTGTTAATATTTATTTATTTAACATTTGGAATACAAACAGAGATAAAGTAAGCATTTAACATGTACTCGTACTTCAAGTGACATAACGCTTATTATGACATCAATTTTCGTAATTTATTATTATTTAAATACTTAAAGTAAAGTAAAGTATCATCACGACCGTATCCCTGCCGGGGTGGTCAGAAACCACGCTTTTTTTAATGAAGCGGATTCTCATTTAGCCAACATTACCCATCATGACAAGTGGCAAGCTCGTCGATGTTAATAGCGAACTAAACTCGAGAAATATCACAAATAAATGAAACATATTTGTGTTCTGACTATGAATCGATTATGATACCTCAGAGTCTAAATCCACGGCCTTAAACGCTAGATCACGGAGGCAGTTTAAAATAGGTACTTTATTGCGTTTTAGTTAAAAGTATGTACAAAGGCGATGTTAAAGCCATTTCGGCTTTTTCTACCAGCTAACCTTTGAGATATTGATATATTGATATAATGAATATAATACATTATTGGGAAGTAGATATTTATGAAGTTAAAATATGCTTTGCTTGTTTAAAAATAAAGTATTAAGTAGTTTTTTTTTAATATTCATTTATTTATTTATTTGAAAAGAAAGAACAGAGACAGTATAAAAACAATTAGGAAACGATACAATATGAGTCATATTAAAGGAGCATGTCTGATGGTCTTTGGGAGCTTGTTCCACTGGCGAGTAGCCGATACGGAGAATCTGAATATAGTGTGTAATAAGTATAGAACATTAAAAAAACTAGGCTGTGGTTATAAAATAGTAGTTTAAAAAAAAAAATCTGTACAACATGGTGATAAATAATTGAACCCCCTACCTTAGGGTGCTTTACAGGCTACCCACTTCCAGGTTATTATTATGGACCCTTTATTTGCGCTATTATGAAATTCCCAAGCAGTTTTAGTTAAAAAGTCTTTATTACTATGTTTTAAGGTTGAATTTGGCACCTTGAAGATTGCACGGTATGTTAGTATGTCAGTAGAAAATGTAGCGTGATTCAAATATAATCATTGTACTAACTAGTGATCTAGATATTAGCGCGAGCATTCATCAATAGAGCAATCTTCGTTCGGTCGAAACCCTCCCTTATTTTATAAATATTTTATTCATTTGTAAATTTAGTATAGTTGGCTAAATATTAACCTCAAAATCGATCTAGAAGTAAAGTATCATCACGACCGTATACATTTCAGGGTAGTCAGAAAAGCTTGTCGATATATCTAGGGTACTAAACTCGAGAAATATCACTTTTTTTTTGTGTCCTGACCAGTAATCGAACCCGGTATCTTTGCATCTAAATCGACGGACTTAACCAATACACTACGAATTCAGTCTGGTGATACTCCTGAATTGGAACTCTCCTTAAATATATTTGAAATTAAAAAAAACAATTATTGAAACAGACCGCAGCAGGCAATGTTTTATATTTTTTGTTAATATAATATTGGATAATTAAAAAAAAAACATAACTGTTCCGCCGCGAAAATATACTCCGCCCACAGCTGACGAACGTTCCTTTTATCTGCCGGTACCTGTAACACAACTCACAAACGCAAATTAAACTATTATGTGTAAATAAATAAAAATAATGGGCAGTGATTTAACTTTGAATCTATAGTCCAAAGGAAATTAAAAAAACAACTGTCAACGAGAAAAATTCGACCGCCAATTTGAAAATGGAATGCAAATTAGTCGCACGCGTTTCGTACCTCGTTCCCGCATCATTCACGTGCCGAATGATGTCATTACGGGGTAAACAGAGATGGATTTGAGCCATAACTCTCCGATGAGCCCGGCGAATGGGTAAAGGCTATAGAACAGAAAAATATTAATAGTAGAAATAGCATTATATAATATTTATAATATTTCCAGACAGGACAGGTATAAACACCCAGACCGAGACAAATTATACAATGTACAACTTGCCCCCGGTGGGAATCGAACCCACGACCTCCCGAGTTTACGGCAACGTTTGTTACCACTAGACCAGGGAGGCGGTGACCTGTCTGAAATTATCTTTTTTTATTTATTTGGAATTACAGACAAATGTACATACAATAAGGAAGATTATATAGTACAAGTAAATATACAATTATATTCGTTATACTAGTATTTCTATATATACTATGTAAAAGAAAATTTGCCTCTCAGTCTGTACTATAAGATATTATAAGATGACACGGTTTTTTTGACAGCCCCTATAGAACACAGCGTCCTTGACCTCCACTGCTGGAGATGGGCCTTCCAGAACATATATCTGGAGAATTTGGCCTACACTCGCTATGCTGGCCAGACGGGTTGACGAGGAAGCTTATTTACTGCCACAAAACTAATTAGTTTTCATTTAATATCAGTAATTATAATTAATAAGTATTTAGAATGTAAGCTGGCACAGCCACGATTTTATTTAAGTAGTTTCTAAATGAAATGAAATAATATTTATTTATACACTGAAAATAATTTATGTAATAAATAAAATGTCATGAATTTAAGAAATCTCGCATAAGATAATACTCGTATGCGAGATTTTGGTCAGTTGATTAATACAATTTATTACAATTATTTATTACAATTTCTAAATTTGTATGAATAAAACTCGCTTAACGAATAAAAGCAACACTCTGTTAATAGCTTCTTGATTCTAGATTTAAACTGATTATTGGGTAATTGTTTGAGAACCTCTGTTAACTTGTTATAAATACGAATGCACATAACGTAAGAGTTATTATCGAAAACTCTGCTAAGTTAGTTTTACTTGCTTATAGTAGTAATGTTATGCCTAAGATACATACATATGGATTATTACCTGTTACGGTCCGACCATTATTACAAATTACCAACTGACTTAAAAAAGGAAGAGGTTCTCAATTCGATTTTGTTGTTGTTGTATGTTTGTTACGCGATCTCTCCGCCTATTATGAATTAATTTTGTTAATTCTTTTTTTGTTTGGGAGATGATACTTCTGAGGTGGTTCCATATAAAATTTTATTGAATTTGGTTCAGCACTTGATGAGAAAATCAACAAAAAACATTTTTTTTTGTTAAAACACAGATTGTTTAGGCGCCTGAATTTATATTACCATAAAGTCGCTTGCTTTATCTAAGTAAATTAGTTGCTTTATCTAATAATATAGTAAATATTATAAGTGAAAATTTGTAACTGGCTCATAGTTTCCTATATGTTAACTTGTATAATGTACGGCACATTTTTTTCCAAAATTAATAAATTGCTACTAGAGCGATTTTAACTAATTTTGGCAAGGAACATATTCCTTGGGACCCAGGATATGACGTCAACATATAAACTTGACATGTGACCCTACCTGCAGGTTTAACATACATACAGACAGACAAAGCTTACTCAATTATATCATTTTTGTATAGATGAATAGTAAATAATTATGTCAGTATGTATTATTTTATTCATCTATGACTTATGTGTGTAGTTACGTCAATTTAGCTGGATAGTGGTTGTCAGAATTTTTGCCTATAGGTTGCATTTCCGCGACATTAACGTCTTCGATAAATTATGTATTAATTTATTATTATTGTTTTTTAACTTTTAATATAATTGTAGTTTTTGGGTACGTACATTTTTTTTTTAGTAAGATAAAATCTTATCTTATTTTGACTATGACTGCCTCCGTGGTCTAGCGGTAAAGTCCGTGAATTTAAACTTGGAAATACCGGGTTCGATTCCTGGTCGGGTCACAATAATTTATTAAACTTATTTGTGATATTTCTCGGGTTTGGTACGCTAGAGACATCGACGAGCTTGCCACTTGTCATGATGGGCCTATAGTAAGTCATGATGGTAAGTAAAGTTGGCTAAATGTAAATCCGCTTAATTAAAAACAAAAGCATGGTTTCTGATTACCCCGGAAGGGATACAGCCGTGACGATACTATACTACATAGCAAATGATATATGACGGATAAAGGTGTCGCTTAGAAGTAAGAGAAATAAATTATTTATATTTTCTACGTGTTTTCTGTTCTGTGGGAAAGGCTACCATTTACTGACTATTTCGCCTTTCATTACTGCGTGAGATAGGGTTGTATTGTGTTCAAATGTATGCTTTATTGTTTATATTATATATTTGTTTGGATATGGATTTTGACTCCAGTAAATAAACTGGTTGTATGAATCAAATTTACACAAGTGTATTTATAAAGTCGTCGGTCCCTATTCTGTGCTGTTAACCACGTAGGGATACTGCTGCGGGTCTTCATTGGCTCAATGGGGTGTATCACTAACTTTTTATCACGATAGATGGCGAATGATAGTTGGTACCTAACATAACTGTCAGTTGCATAGAAAACTTGTATTTTTATTACGAAATTTATTATTTTCTGGATATTATGCCGACCGAAGTGTGTAACTTTTAAGTGTACAAATCGAGTTTTCTAAGCAAAATCAAAAATATGGTGATCTCAAAATTGCCGTTCTATTAATAAAACCTTTTTTCTTTTTAAAGACAGTGTGCGCTTTCTTAATTCGTCTTTTAAGGTAGGTAACGTTAATTTAAAATACATTTTACTGTTATAAAAAAAAAAAACTACAAAACATTTAAAAATGATGCGATGTAGGTGTAAAACAAGGTACTAGTGCCGCCAGCGACATCTACAAAAAGCTTTGCCTGATACACCCCATTAAAGAGTGTTTAGCGGACTGTATATACTCGTAGTTTATTGCAGAAGTAAAAATTCCAGTTAATTACTTGAGTAAAAAAGCTATGAAAATTGTTAGAGAAAAAACGTGTGACCGCTCGGTGCGCGGATTGATTGCACTCTTGTGGGCGCCGCTCGGAGCGCTGGCCACCGATCCAACGGTGGTATCGGCCGAGCGGCAATAATGTCGCTGTGATCACGACTAGTATTTCTCATTGGTATGAGAACCGCAACCTTTTTTTGATTTTAATGTTTATGGAAGGCGTTCTTACAACTGAATCACCACCGCTCATAAATAAGTATTTAAAGTCATAATCTTAATACCTAGTGTTGCCAAAAACCGGACCTCGAAGAGGTTTAAAATTATGAACTTTTTTGGAAAAATGTAGTTTTTTTATTATATATAATTACAGTAATTTTTGATATACTTATTTTTACTTTTATAATTTTTGACAGAAAAATATAGTAAAAACATTTATAACGATTTTTCTCTATTTTACTAAAAACAAATATATTAATGTTTACTTATCATCTAAGGCCGCGTTCGTTTTATGGCATTTCCAACATCTCGTAGCAACTTCATAAACCAGCGCGAAATGTCGTTTTTGTTAAGTAATAAATTTTAACAATGCTAACATTTCTTAAATAAAACGAGCGGTGTGGCTACTTTTTGACAAGTATTTTCATTCATGTTTTATCATACCATGGCATCCAACACATATGATATTATTATGGTCTTTGAATTTATTACCTAAAATCGTTTCAAATACCTTTTTAACAAATATTATATAATAAAAACTATAAAGTATACAAAAATGGTAAACAAACCATTTTATATGTTAATAACATCTGTTCAAAAAGTAACATCAATAACCCTGCTTTCAACACGGTAGTGACATACGAAATTAGCATCAAATGTTAGAATTTTCATTAAACGAACGACTTGTGCTAAAAAAGGTGGTATTTTCATGCTAACATTTCTTGAACGAACGCGGCCTTAATGTCCGTAATTTTTTTCCCTAGTAAGCTAATAGACTACATATTTTAAAAGTACAATCAGATTTAAAAAAATATTAGATTGTGCGAGCGAGACTAATTTAAAAGCGATAAACCCACTTAAGAAAATACTCTTCTCTTATCGATCTTAAAACCGGCCACCACCGCTCATTAGTATAGTTACTATAAATTAAAACACCTTCAAAAATATAATACCCATGTATGACAGCATGACCCTTAATAGCCTAACTTAATAAAACATGTAAATTTGCCTTTCAATTCCATTTAATTTCCAAATTACCATTACCTTTTAACTTCGAGTGTGTCATTTTATTTATAGCTGTTAAGTGATTAATATTTAATAACAATACAAGTAGAAGTACCTACTACGACGTAAAGTACATTTGTTTATCGAATTCAGACGGAAACGAACGAATATACTACGTTGGAATTTGTTTATTTATATTTACTAATATTTGTTAAAAAAAAAAAAAAAAAAAATCTACACACACTTTTGAAAGTTAGTTTTTTTTAGCTAAGCGTACCGGCAGCTTAATAGATTCCAGTGACCTGTCAATATTTTAACTGACTGATAAAGGAATCTACAAGAAAAGTAATTACAGTACAGGCATTTGTGACACGTCATAATTTAAATGATTGTGAATGATTCTACTCCTGTTAGTGAAAGACTAAACAAAAACAACGATGTGGTCCAAAGAGTGAGCTGTTAGCAGAAGACCAGCAGCTTAGCAGATTCCAGTGACCTGTTAATGTTTAATCTGACTAAGAAAGGAATCTGCAAGGAAAACTCAGCTATAGTAGATTTACAAATGAAACAAATACAGAATTCCACAACAACAATAAATAAATAAAAACCAGCTATTGCAGATTTAAGCCATATATGTATTCAATCCTCATTGTACGAATGACAAAGTCAAGTCAAAATATCTTTATTTATGTAAACAGGCATTTGTGAGACGTCATAAACTAAATAATTTTGAATGACTCCACTCCTGCTAGTGGAAGACTAAGCAGCAAAGTTGTCCATATAGTAAGCTGTTAGCATAAGGCCAGCAGCTTAGCAGATGAATTGTTATTTCATAAACAAAATAGTGTGTATTATCGTGAAAAGTTTTTTTACCGAAATTAATATATATGTTAACATTCCCGTGTCTAAAACTGGCAACTATCAGGAATTAGAGTTAAATAATCATGAAGAAAATAAAAACCCACGATTGGTATTTCTACATGAAATATATTATGTTGGTACAACTGATATTTGGCTTCGATCACGGATCCGTAGATTCCTCATCAAATTTCGTAAAATACCTAATTAAGTTTACTTGCATTACTTTGGCCGGAGTAGCTTCTTTGATTATCGTATTTGATACTAAAACCGTGGACTTTACCAGTGTGTTGTGGTATTATTTAAACATTTCCCAATACTTTAGTTGTGTATGCATTTTCATATTTGCCGGATCAAAGTACGCGCCATTTTTTAAAAGCCTCACAAATGTTGATATAAAACTAAATATGACAAAACGCCAACATATCAAAGCTACACTTATTTCCTTGTTTTGTGTTCTACAAACTGTTGTGTATAGATTTGGCTACGGACATTTCTTCTGCACTTATTTCTATAACAAATGTTTTCCTTCGCTTTTTTCATTAGCACTCACAAACATGACAAATATTGCTTTGGATTTAGTCAATATTTTACTATTCATAAAGTTCTACAGCATGTATTACCGATTGAAATTGTTGAGGAAGAAAATTGGCAAGAAATTTAGTAGGAAGACTACGAGTTGTTGGACGAACGAGTTTGAAATTAATAAATTCGATGTAAATATGTTTAAAGACGTGTATAAAAGTCTAGCTGATGGAAGTGATTTTATTAAACCTACTGTGGATGCTTTGGTAAGGGTATTTTATATATCAATAACTAAATATAAGTAATATAGCCTTCCGGCTGGGAAGATTCGTTTTCAAGAAGTACCTGATAGTACTAATGTGTTTACGAAAAACTACTTTTATTTCTTACGTATAAAGTTTAATTTCTACGGTAATGCACAAGAGCTAACAAGAGAGCTGTATTTTAAATGTTTTCATTTTTTTGTTTTTATATAACAACTATTTTATATATTATTTTTCAGATAACAATGAACTTATTTATTGATTTGCCGAAGTTCATAATTTTAATTTATGAAATTTTAGTTGCTACTAAATCCGAAGTAAGTAAATATTAAACAGCTATTTTATTATTTTACATAAAATAAATACAAACATTGTATACTATATTGTTCATTATATTAAAATGGTTATCATTTGGACATATTTTCTCTTTTTTAATTCTTGATCAAAGGATGTCATTGGAAGTTGTCAATAATAGATAAATGTTATAAAACTATTAAAACTAAAAACTCAGTCCCAGTGGTGGCTCGGTAGTAAGAACGCGTTCCCTAAATCCTACAAAGGTCGGTTTAAACCCCCCCGGAATGTGCCAATGAGAAATACACTTTTCTTACGTACATTTGTCATAGATTTACAACACCACCGTTCCCGTGCCTCGGAGAGCACGTTAAGGGTTCGGTCCCGGTTCCACTAATACCAACTTCTGAAATCGTTAATAAATTGTCATTAAAATTTACATCATATCCTCGCTAAGCCGTCTGGCCAGCGTTGCGAGTATAGGCCAAATTCTCCAGATATATGTTCTGGAAAGCCCATTTCCAACAGTGGAGGTCTAAGACGCTAGTTCTAGGGGCTGTAATAATAATAAAAAAAATGTTTTTGTAACCGAATTTGACTATTATACTTTATTCTTTATTCTTTATTTTGTCACCGTACATTCCCATCGGAATTTGTTGACATCGTAAGTCTATAATTAAGTACATAATTTTATTCACTACGAGTGTTATGTTATATAATTTACTTACTACATAATATATCTATCGTGCCTGGAAAGTATTATATTCGAGTAAAAAACAGAACTGGCAGTAGGTACCTTATGATAAAGCCACTTAAACTAACTGAAAAGCGGCTGTAAAGGGGCCTTGTCAAAATTTATTAGTATAGATACCTAAAAATAACTTAATTAAGATTAATTTAAATGATTTTCTAGTTAAGATGCGCCTGTGAAAAGGCTTTGTCATAAATGTCAATTATTAAATCCAATAATTATATTATTTCAATTTCAATTTTTTTTTTATTCTGTAAGTAGGTATAGGAAAATAAATATAATGTATTCTACGCTTTTACATGTTAAAAAATTAATTAATATAACGAAAAGCTTATTTTCTGGGAAATACTTGTAGCTTGTATTTGGAGCAGCATATTACAACCCAAATATACATAATTATTAATCTTAAATTTATAGCTGCTGTAAATAGGCATTGTCATATTACAAACTAAGACATACACAATTATAAAATAAATACACCAAGGATCATAGCTGTTGTAATGAGGCATTGAAGTACTACAAGCTAAGATGAAAACAATTATGAGGATGTCACTAAGATTATAGCTGCTGTAAAGTGGTATTGTCATACTATAAGCTAAAACATTATTAAAATGTCACATAAATTATAGCTGCTGTAAAAAGGCATTGTCATACTATAGCTAAAACAAAAAAAGTTTAAGGTGTCACTTAAATTATAGCTGCTGTAAAGTGGCATTGTCATACTATAAACTAAAACATTATTAAAATGTCACATAAATTATAGCTGCTGTAAAAAGGCATTGTCATACTATAGCTAAAACAAAAACAGTTTAAGGTGTCATTTAAATTATAGCGGCTGTAAAGTGGCATTGTCATACTATAAGCTAAAACATTATTAAAATGTCACATAAATTATAGCTGCTGTAAAAAGGCATTGTCATACTATAGCTAAAACAAAAACAGTTTAAGGTGTCACTTAAATTATAGCTGCTGTAAAGTGGCATTGTCATACTATAAGCTAAAACATTATTAAAATGTCACATAAATTATAGCTGCTGTAAAATAATATTCTAAAGATTATTTCAGTTTGATTGGGGGATAATATTTGTAGTGTTTAATATTATCCATATCAACGTGCCTTTGTTTGGTACGTGTATATCGTCAGAGTTGGCATCAGCTGAAGTGGACCGTATACGACTTGTCTTACACAACTTCTTATTGAAAGAACCAGGTAACTACTACCGTGATTTTTTGTTTATTTATCAGTATAGAGCCGCAATAATAGCCGAGTATAGGAGCTGATGGCTCGGTAGTAAGAACACTTCTTAAAATCCTAACAAGGTCATTTTCCTATGTACATTTACAACACCATCGTTCCCTTGCCTCGAAGAGCACGTTAATCCATCGAAGCCGTCGGTCTTGGTTCCACTAACACCAACATGCGGAATCGTTAATAAATTGTCATTAAATTTGACATCAGACTGGCCTGCGTGGCGAGTGTAGGCAAAATTATCCAGACAATTTTGAAAGGCCCAAACCCAACAGTGGGGCTCTTGAACTGTGATGATGATAGGGATTGTTATAATGAATATTTGTAGCTCACAAAATTAAGGTCCTATAACCCTAAACCATATACAGAATGGGTTTTGAGACGGGACAGTAATCCATAACTTTTTGAGATATTCTGATATATGGGATTTATTTGTGTATTTTTAACATTTCCGGTACTCAAACCTCAATGAGTCTAGTACTACTTTTGACCCTCACAAGAAACAGGATCGATTGGCATCAAAAAAACAGTTTGTGTATAATTGTAGTTCAGAATATCTCAAAAAGTTATGGTCTCCTAGCAACGTTTTTCTGTAACTATAACGTGCTAACTAACCTATCCTTACTGTCCCGTCTCAAAACGCACTTAAAATATTATTTAAAAGAAAATCTTTGTTTCAGATTGTAATTCCAAGGATATTCAATTGTTTTTAAACTACACTGAGCTCCGTAACTTCCGGTACCGCGTGTATAGACTGGTCCCGATTGACCTAAGTTTGCTGCTCTCTCTATTTAGTCTGTGCACCACTTATCTCATAGTTATCATACAGTTTACACATTTATATGATTAACACGTTCAGATATGCGTGTACTCGTATACAGGTGGATTCTTGGGACGAAACAGTAAGGGCAGGTACCGTCACCGTTATAGTTCCTTATATATACATATGCTTTTGGAAAGAATGTACAGTCATTAAGAAATTGTGATTTTAGACATTTTTTTGTGCCGATCGATCCTGTTTCTACTTTATTTATGATCTTGTTTAGAGCGAGTGGTGGATCCAGGACATAGGAAAGTGAAATCACAGAGACTAGAAGAGCATTCCACATCTTTATTGTGCGACAGAGTCCCCAAATTTATAGGTACGCGAAGGGATGGTGACTACGGTATGTGGGTGCATATTCTGACCTGTGCGTGTGGTTCGATTGCGGAATGGAGAGGAAGGAATTAGGTTATAGAGCTCTTTAGAGCACTCACCATAGTATAGCCGGTAGAATACGCTCAGAGAAGCTACATCTCGGCGTAGCTGCAGGGATTCGAGAGTTCCAGATATAGTAGCATCGTCCACAATTCGAACAGCTCGCCTCTGTAGGATATTGAGAGCATCTGTGAGGTACTTGGCGGAACCATCCCAAAGGTGTGAACAGTATTCCACGCATGATGTGATATGTTCTTTGTACAGTAACAGTTTGATTGAAGGCGGGAAAAACCGCTTCACGTTGTTCAGTATTTCGAGCTTTTTGACACTGTTTTTGTGATGCTCTCAATGTATAGTTCCGGTGGTTAAGGTCTGAGCGTATTTCTACCCCGAGAATGCTGAAGCTGGGCTGTAGATCCTATTTGTCATAGATTTACAACACCGCCGTTTCCGTTTCGCGGAGAGCACGTTAAACCAAAACGTAAATAAATTGTCATTAAAAAATAAATAAATGAAACTCTCGCCGACTCGTCTGGCCAGCAACGTGGCCATGTAGGCCAAATTCTTCAGAAATTTCTGGAAGGCCAATCTCTAACAGTGGAGGTCTAGGATTTTGTATTTTAGGGGCTGTGATAATGACCCTGTTTCTTATAAGTATTAAAAATCTACTGGACCTAAAATAAACCCTTGTTCAATACCTATGGGCTGGTGCACATCTAGTTACCCGACAGCGCGACGCAAAGTAACTACTTATGTTGGTCGTTTGAGGCTGGCGTCAGTTGATCCCATTCTTGGACCTCGCGTACCGCTTATTTATTTATTAAAAACTTTATTGCACAAAGTATAAAGGCGGACTTAATGCCCGTAGATATTTTCTGACAGCCAAACCTTGGAGACAAATTAGAACATTTATAGCTATGAAGTAAATATTAATAGTAGGATAAATTCAACATAATTATATATACTTACCTAATATACGTTACTGTAATATCAATCAATATCATCATCATCAGCCTGTGTCTCTCCACTGCTGGATATAGGCCTCCCCCAAGGCTCGCCACTGCACGCGGTCTTTTGCAATCCTCATCCAACCCCCACCCCCTTAGGTCATCCGTCCATCTGGCGGGGGGTCGTCCCACTTTGCGTCGTTCCGTACGTGGTCTCCACTCCAGAACCCGTTTGCCCCATCGGTCGTCGGTTCTGCGGCAGATGTGTCCGGCCCATTGCCACTTCAGCTTGCTAATTTTGAATGCTATGTCAGTAACTTTGGTTCTCTGACGAATTTCAACGTTTCGAATTCTATCCATCAGAGAAATACCAAGCATAGCTCTCTCCATAGCTCGCTGAGCGACCTTGGATTTGTGAACCAGACCCACTGTCAGTGTCCACGTCTCTGCTCCGTACGACATTACGGGGAGGACGCACTGGTTGAAGACTTTTGTCTTCAAACACTGTGGTGTGGACGATGAGAAGATATGTCGAAGTTTCCCGAATGCCGCCCATCCTACCTGAATGCGTCTGTCGGCTTCTTTGCTGAAGTTAGCAGCGCCTAGCTGAATAGTCTGTCCAAGGTAGACGTATTCCTGCACAACTTCGAGAATAGCATTTCCCACACAGATTGGCCTCGGCTTGACGTGGTCATTGAACATAACCTTAGTCTTATCCAGGTTCATTCCGAGGCCAACCTGCTGAGAAGCCACGTTTAAGCCGTTTAACATTCTGCTAAGATCCTTGAGCGAGATATCAATCAATATACTAAATACTAATACATACCTACCTACACAAAAATATACATATATACACTTATTAACATTGTTAGGAGCTATTTAGAGAGTGTAGATAGACGAGTTTTTTGAACGAAGATCTGGTAGACCCTTGCCTTATGTTTACAGGGAGATTGTTCCATAAATTTGTGGCAACAACTTCAAAAGAATTTGAAATAGATCCAGAATGATGCAAGGGGACAGAAAGAAGTGAGTTGTGAGAAGAACGAAGGGATTTGTCGTGAAACGAAGAAAGATAGGCAAATTTATCTTTGAGGTATTTCGGTGTTGCAGGCTCGTTTAGAACAGAAAAAATGAGACAGAGAACTCTTAGAAATCAGCGACAACTGCTTACCATCAGGTGGGTACTATGTTGTGCTCAGTAAAAAGGCGAGGTCTATTATCATAAAAATATATACAATTTCCGCAACTTTATGGCCTTAGATACTTTGCGCTGTACGTGAAACTTATTTCTCATTCTTCCTTTTAATTTTTTTATAAAATCTCTCAGACTGTTAGCAAGGCGTAGTAACAAGTCATATAAAATAATAGAAATCATCCTACAAATATTATAAAGATTAAGTAAGATTTGATTGTTGGTTTGTAATGGATAAACTCAAAAATTACTTTACTGGTTTTTTTTTCACTTATAGACTACATTATCAGCGGGTAGCACAGGCCGTAGTTTATTTTTAAAATAAATAAAACTGTAGAAACTCTGGGCCCATGGGGTCCAAGCGCAAAAAGTTTTAAAAAATATACCACCGCGTCTTGTCTTATATCCTCCGGTGACAAGAGGGCTGGCTCTTTCTTCGCCCAAAGAATCGTGTTGCAATTCAGCGGGGAAATGCAGCCAGCGTTCTTGCCATCATTCCACGCGGATGGGACTTATATTCCTATCCTTAGTATTAGTATTAATATTAATTGTATTTTTTATTATGTAATAACCTACTTTTAAATAAATAATAATTGTAATAAATGAGATTTTTATTTTTATTAAAAGGTGATATTTAAAGTGTTTTATGTACGTAATACAATACAATTATCAGCACTTACAAACAGTACCTAATTTTCCTAAGGCAAACATTGTCATTAACAAATTACTCTCTAACGATTTTGTGTGTATTAACGTTATTTTTTTTTATTAGATTTTATACCTTTTTGTTAGTAGTATAATTTAACACTTCCTTGTTAATCGGTGTATTAAAAATGAGTGTTTTATTAACAAATAAAAAACCTCAGGAACTTTACGAATCGGTTCGCTTGTTCATGTTTACAAATCTATTGCTATGTTTTGACCATGGCTTCGTTAATTCAAGTGTTATTTATAAAGTTCTAGTCAAAATCATATGCTTTGTAGCTGCTATGTGTATTAGTACAATAGTTCTTTATGATACTGGTGCGTTTATTAACTTCACAAAAATTTGGCATTATTTCTACGTAGCAGAATACTTGGCTATAGTAATTATTATTTTGCTTTCGAAAAACGACTTTGCGACTTTCTGCAAGATGATTTCGGTTGTTGATAATAAATTTAATGTGGACAAGTCTCATTATACGCAATTACGATTGAGATGTTTTATTCCTGTCATGGTTACAACGATTTCGAGGATTCTGTATTGCTATTATTACTGTTCTTGGTATAGGCAGAAATGTTTGCCACATTTCTGGCCTATGGTTCTTTCGTTTTATCCGTTAATTGCAATGGATTTTCTTCGTGTTCTGATCTTTGTTCTTTGCTTTATTATTTATTATCGGTTGAAGTTGCTGCGTCGGGTTTTGGGAAGGAGGTATAGTGGGAACAAAGTTCAGTGTTGGAGCAAGGGGAATGTATCTATTGAACTTATACAGGAATCTTATAAGAATGTGGCCGATGCTCTACATTTCTATAAGAAAACTATGGATGTACTGGTATGTCATTTAGATTTTTTCCTTACATGAGATATTTCTATTATTTTACTTTCAATATCAAATGTGGTTATTTATTAATATATCGTGTTTATAAAAGGTGCTTCAGATAGTTCTTGCTTAGTGATATCAATGTTAAATCTTTTATTTTTCCAGTTCTCAGTTGGCCTGTTTTTTAACATACCAAAGTTTATGTTACTCATATATCAATCTCTGATCATTTCCAAAGTTGAGGTGAGTATCTTAGTTGCTTTATATTTTCTTCAATAACACCTGTTCATGTACGAATAGACTAAACTAGCTCATATATTGCTCCAAACAAGAGTTACTTCGATTCTGAACTTCGTCAAGCGTGCTCATTGTGATCTCAATTTATACAATTTTCACGCATAAATTCAATATGATAAGAACGAACATCGAAACTTTGTTAATTTGTTTAAGAGAATTAAACGTTTTTGCAACCTTCTCGCTCCCACAATTCCACAATTTAAAGGTTTTATTAGTTTAAGTGAACAATTTGAAAAATTTAGTCATCAACTTTCTAGAAAATAAAATTACGGATATTTTAGACATGTCTTTGCACCATTTTACATATATCGAACGGTCTTCCAAGACGGCATTAACGGAATCATACAGTATTTGGTTGGGTAGGTAGAGGAGCAGAATGGTCGATGGTCAGCTTCTTAGTGCGCAATAAAATAAAAAAGCAGGCCTCTGTAAGCCAGCTTATTGTCGGTCGCACGCCCGCAATGCTATTCTTCTCATCTTTCTTTCCCACACACGATTGACCCGGCTACAGCACGGTGAATCAATGTTAATGAAATGAAAATAGTTATAAATGTTTTTGCTATTTTTCTCTGTCTAAAATTAGGTAGGTAAATGAAAGTAAAAATATGTCTACAAATATCCGTAATTTTATTTTCTAGTAAGTTGATGACTACATTTCTCAAAAGTTCACTCATACTTGAGAAATCGTTGAAAATGTTGGTCTGTGCGAGCGAGAGAGATGGAAAAGTGTTAAACCCCCTTAAGTTGAGTTATTGTAAATTTTACCAGTAATTGGCTCATAGGATCCTACAAATATTTTGTATCTAATTACAATGTCTGTTATCCAAATAATAAATATTTTTAAAATAAACTTACTCAATATAAAAAAGTTTTATCAATAAATAAAGTAAATTTAAGTATCATCACGACCGGTGTAGTCAGAAACCACGCTTATGAATAAGCGGATTCACATTTAGCCAACTTTACTATGCGAATCATGACAAGTGGCAAGCTCGTCGATTTCTCCAGCGTACCAAACTCGAGAAATATCGCAAATAAATTAAATATTAATTGTAATATTATTGTGCCCGACCAGTAATCAAACCCAGTAAACAGATAAAACATAACATAACCCAGTAAAGTAGATGATCAATTTGGTTATAATTTTCCAGGGCGATATAGTACATTTAATGTTTATATTCTACAACGTGATACACATCGCAGCATTACTGTGCGGGCCCTGCATCGTCTCTGAAATGACAGGAGCTGAAGTGGACCACATGAAGCTGATCATGAACAATTATTTGTTAAAACATGATGGTCAGTATACTTTAAATACAAGTTGCAATCTATACCATCGCACTGTTCAACAATCTATCTATGTTCAACGGATCTATCTTAGTTAAGGTCAAATTATTTCTATTCACGTAAATCTATTTCTGGAGTTTGTGTCTTTGGTAGAAAAGAAATCCGGCCACTGGTTACATGCGCTGCCTTCTGTGAACCTCGGCACACTTGACAACGAAAGATTTGTTGGTCTTCGGTTGAAGGCACCATCAATGTGACAACGATGTCCGCATGGATAGGAGGTCGACCGTCTTGAAGTTTAGGGGCTATCCTTTTCCAAAAGTGAGAGCAGATTTTCCCGCCACGGCTCCCTTAGCCAACATCGGGGTTTCGTTTTGAAAGGCTCTGTTCTAGTAATGAAGTGAAAGGTTTAACAGTTTTTAGCAATCGATAAATAAATTAAACGAAAAAAAATAATACTTACTTAACTTACTACAAAACTTGCCTTAAAAATATTAGTCCTAGAATGTTTTATTTTAGGCCGACGTTCAACATCCTAGTGTATGAGTATCATCTTATCAGTTTTCCTAATTTCAGATGAGAAATCAGAGCGGGATATCAAGAGGTTTTTGAACTACATTGAAGTTCGTCCGTTTAAGTACCGCATCTTGAGACTGGTGCCGGTCGACATGACGTTGCCGCTTTCTCTGCTCAGTCTCTGCACCACCTACCTCATTGTCATTATACAGTTTACACATTTGTATGATTAAAAAACTAATTAAATTGTTTAAACTGCTTACCATTATTACTAAATTTAATAAATAAATAAAAAAACATTTATTGTCACATAATACCATCACACAGTCTTTTTATTCTGAACAAATGTGACAAAAGGAATCAGGTGTCAGCTGTTGTCGTGTATTAGTATTTACAAGTACACCTGCACGACGCTGTTTTTCAACCTGTTCCCGTACTCACGTAGTCATTTTAAATTTGGAATTACAAGGTACATATAAATAAAAATAATAACAAAACTATACAAAAAATCTAGGTGAACATTGCAGTGCATGGCAGAGTAGATGAATATTTGAGTCTCGCTTCGTTAAAAATATTATAATTGTTACAGGCCCTTTAATTATGTATTTTCTAGGGCTAATAATTAAACTAAATAATATAAAAACCAAAAAAATAAAATAAAAACTAATAAACGTATAAATATTACAAATTCCGATATCAATATACAAACTCATCATAACCCTGTTGTCATCAAAATTCAAAATTTCGCACTATGTACTACTTCTCATTGCGTATATATGCTGGAGTGCAGATTTTGTAACAGTTTTTATGTGGGAGAGACTACGACACCCCTTCGTAATCGCATGAATGGACAAAGACATTCAGTAGATTCTCAAATTAATAATATTTTACCTGTGCCCACCCATGCGCGTATACATAACACTACCTTTAACAATTGTTTCACAGTAAGAGTATTAAAGAGTTTTTCTAAAACTATTCGGTCTATTGATTTAAAAACATGGGAAAGCTCTTTTATATGGTATCTTGGTGCATACTATAGCCCTGGTCTGAATGTAATGCATTAGGTTTTGTCTAACTTGTTTTGTAAATTTATTAATATCGAACCAACAATGGACATAACATGCTGATGATGTTTTCCATGATGCGCTAGGTGATGATGATATTTTTCTAAAAAATAAATACAAAACTGTATAGTTCATTGCCTTTACCATTACTAAAACTAAAATTATTTTTTCAAAATTTATGACAAAGACCTTCAATCACTGTCACTGATGACGCCGCTTCAAAGAGAGGCGAAATATTAGGCAATAAAATTTTTAAGCTTCAATTTATATATTTTACCAAATAAGAAACACATCTAACACACTTTATTTGTTGCAGATAATAAACGTATAAATTAACTTTAATAATAAACATACATAAATAAAACAACATTATATTAAAGTAACATAATAATAATAATAATAAATATTTCCAGACAGGTCACACAGCGCCATCTAATTTCCGTGCTAAGCTTGTGTACGAGGCTTGTGTTACGGAAACTAGATGGTTGATAAACTACTTATTATACTTTTTTTTTGTAAATATATACATATTATACGTATAAAAAAATACTATCCACACTTCTCTTTCTGCTTCTAATCTAAAATTACCTTTTTTACATTTATTACTAAACTGTTTGTTTAAAATTATGGGCAAAATTTACTGTAGAAATATTCTGCCCAGTACTGCATGTAATGGATATAGTTTATTAGCCAATAGGGATTACCGGTTAGGTCACGGGTAGGTAGTTGATTGTGTTGCCAGAAAAATAATTAATTTAAATGAATAATCCGTTTGGGGTCGAGCCAAGGAGTTGTCAAAGCGGCTGACGGAAAAGTCGGGAGACAGGAAGCCTGTTCTTTTTTTTGTTTTTTTTTAAATTATTCGTATGTTTTAAAGGTTAAGTTTTTAGTTTATTTAGAATTTAGTTTTGTAAAAAAAATTTTACATGGTTGTACCTGCGAATAAATAATAAGACAATTACAGATTATGAAAACGCAATATATTAACTATTAAATAAAAAAGGAATCATAATGGCAAAATTTTTTTTTTTTTGGTCCCATTTCTTTAATAAAAATGAGCATTCTCCTTTTTCATTCAATTAAATTATACGTTCATCTAATTCATTCAACAAGGGTATATATTTAGTTATTTCAATATTAGCCATGCGTTTTGCAAGACGGCGAACGGTGTTTTAATACACAGAAGCACAGATATTATCATGCGTTTGGCCAGGATTAAGTAAAATATGTCACTTTAGTAAATAAATTTGTCACTGAATTAACTTTTTCGTTCATCCAATTCACACCACACGGGTATATCTTTAGTTGTTTAAATATCAGCCACGGGTCTTCCAAGATAGCGAACGGCATGCTAAGGCAAAGGAGCACGGATATCAGGGTCATAAATTTGGTCAGCTTGGTAACAAATTCGGGTACTACGAGCCTGTCGCAAGATGGATGGCGGCAGAACGTCTTTCTTCTTAAAATCTTCCGCTTTCCGTGGAACACTCTGTTGACAAATAAAATTTTACTAGTATTAAAATTTTTAGGCATAACGATTGACCAATGTTGCTCTTGGACACAACATATATGTAGTATAACAACTAAAATAAATAGATTTGTCTACGCTTTGTGGCGATTAACTAAAGTAGCTAACAAAAAAACCGCCCTTCAGGCATACCATGGATATGTTGCGTCAAATATAAGGTACGGCATATTATTGTGGGGTAATGCAGTGGAAATAAATAGAATCTTTATTGGACAAAAACAATGCATTCGTGCTATTTGTAACACACCTCCTATGACTTCCTGTCGTCCTTTATTTATAAAACTAAAATTACTGACTGTTCCTTCTATCTATATACTTGAATGCTGTTTATTTGTAAAAAGCCACCCGGAACTTTTTAAAACTCTTGGGGATAATTGCAATTTTAAAACGCGTTATCCTAGTAGAATAATTATTCCAGCTCATAAAAGTACTCAATATAGCCGAAATTGTTATGCAATGGCGACAAAGATATTTAATAAGCTTCCAGTTACTATAAGGGAGCTGCCACTAAAACTGTTCAAATTAAGAGTCAAACAAATGCTGGTTAATAAATGTTTTTATTCGACAAAAGAATACCTAGACACTAAGCTCGACAAAGTCATGTGACTAAATAAATATTTGTATGCTAGAAATAGCGAATCATGTGATATAATTACATATAATAATTTACATCCCTGTACCTACCATGTTTCTGACAAATAAATTATTTCATTTCATTTCATTTCATTTCATTTCATTTCATTTCATTTCATTTCATTTCATTTCATTTAATTTATAAATTGACATATTTTAAATTTTCAAGGCGTTGTCAAAACAGCTCATCAACACCTTGGAAAGCAAGAGGGCTGGGCAATATTTGGGCCAAAGGATCAGCATTGCCATTCAACGTGCACTTTGCCCATTGGCAGCAATTTGGAGCATTTTTTTTAAATATAATAATTTTATTTTGTTTTTTCTTTATTTTAGTTTTTAGTTGTATTTTTATTTATTTATTAGGTTAATTTTTATTAATAGTAATTTATGATTTAAAAAGTTAGTTTTTTTTTAAATCTATGTAGGTACATTACTTCCTTCGAATAAAATAAATTAGTTTAAATAACATAAGAAATAATAACTGCATCCGTGATCTAGCAGTTAAGTCCATGGATTTAGAGATTCCCGGCCGGGACACAATAATTTATTTGTGATATTTCTCAAGATTGGTATGCTAGAGACATCGACGAGCTTGTTGGGCCTAGAGTATCGTTTGGTAAATGCAAATTTGCTTCTTTAAAGGGGATATGGTCGTGATGATATTTTTACTAATACTTTTTAAATAATAAATAAAACTAAAAACTTAACTTTAAAATACCTAGTAAATAAAAACTATTCTACAAAATTAACTAAGCGTTGCATTTCCTTGTTGATTAAATATTATTTAAAATTATGAATTGAAATTTTTGCTTTCTTTATTGTTGCTACCTTAAGATATCTTTTCAGTTTTATTTTTATGTTAACCTACATATAAATATATTTTGCTTCTTACTTGTATAAATCATGTTAGTACTATGTGGAAATTGATGCTGATTGTACTAAATTCACACGTTATTTTTACTTTAGTAATAGTGGTAATAGTTGTTTGTACAATTGTTTTTTTTTCCCCTAAAAAATAAAAATTAAAAAAATTAAAAATAGTCTCCATATTTATTTATGCCGCTGAAACTTGGACTCTTAAAGCCAGTGATCGTAGCCGCATGGATGCCTTTGAGATGTGGTGCTGGATACTTATGTTGCGTATTCCTTGGACAGCGCGTAGAACTAATGTGTCAATACTCAAGGAGCTTAAAATCTCTACTAGGCTGTCTTCCATCAGCCTAAAACGAGACCTTGAGTGTTTCGGCCATTAAAGATCTGGTAACCTAGAAAGGCTTGTTATCACAGGGAAAATCGAAGGCAAAACACCGTGTGGCCGAAACCCCATACGCTGATCTGACCAGATTCGCACCTTCCTAAATACCCAAATCCTCGATGCTCTAATATGCTGTAAACAGATCCGAATGGCGCAGCATTGTTCGGAAGAAAGTGATTCGTGGATCACTGGTCTAGACCCTCAGCATTGAGGAGAACGACGCTAGGAGGAGGGATAAGTGGCAAGTGGCATTTAATCCTAGCACGCAAAACTCTGTTGTGTCTTAGTATTAGGTACGGTGCCAGTCTGATAAACATCATGACACGATAGTTGAAAAAAGTAATGACAAATTTTACCTTACAATAAATATTTTCGCGAAATGAGCCATTTCTAGACAAGTCTATTCATGAACACTCGTAGTTTTTAAATGACACGTGTTATAGGTAAGCGCATGTGTTATCTTTATTATTATATATAGGCTAGATTAATAAAGTAAATAATAATAGATGTGGTTTTCCAAAGGTTACTTAGCTGTCAAGTTTTAATACTCAATATCTACACCTAAAATCTATTTTATTCAAATATGCGCAAATACGCCAACCTTGGTACCGGTTACGAATTTGCGCCGTTTGGGGTCCAGACGATGGGCCCATGGGGACCGTCAGCGAGGCGCTTGGCCAAGGAGAAAGGACTGGAGACCGGAAGGCTGGCAATTATTTCTGCCAACGTATTAGCCTCGCTACAAAGAGGGGAAATGTTGCCAGTCTCCTTTAGACTATCTCGGATGGTACGTCGAGTTTATTTTTAATTTTATTATTTAGGTAGCTTTTAATTTATATTTATAGAATAATAATAGTAGTAAGTAAAAAGATAATAAAAAGTAAGTATTTGTTTACAAATATTGATTGGGATGTTTATCTATTTTTATTTATTTATTTGTGTACATAATGGGTATTAAATTAGTGGAGGTTGGTGTGAGAAGAATTGCAGCAAAGTATTTGTACAATTTACTAAAAGAATTGAGTCTAAGCATTTATGTATTATTTTATTATTATTCTAGCATGACATGTATCCTTGCGTCCCATTGACGGTAAATGGAGCGCAAGGTACATGAATGTAGCAACTGGAATCGGACACTTATGACTTACATCAGTCCCTAACACTATGCCAGCATGACTGGGCATGACGGCAATTCCAGCCTTATCCCAAAATATGTGGTTACTTCCCTGCCCCAGCAGACTGGGCAAATCACTAATAACTAAAAGAAAAATTAAATAAACCAACAACCATCAGTCCGCCTACCACCTATTTGTTGTTCTCGTTGAAAGTATGTGCCATTTGCAATGATGCCAATTTTAACTTTCAAGGAGATCTGATATTATATATACTGCCTCCGTGGTCTAGCGGTTAAGTCCGTGGATTTAGACTCGAAGGTACCGGGTTCGATTACTGGTCGGGACACAAAAATATTTATTAATGTAAATAAATACATTTAATTAATATTTAATTTGTTTGTGATATTTCTCGAGTTTGGTACGCTGGAGACATCGACAAGCTTGCCACTTGTCCTGATTGGCCTATAGTAAAGTTGGCTAAATGTGAATCCGCTTATTTATAAGCGTGGTTTCTGACCACCCCGAAAGGGAAACGGTCGTGATGATACTATGAGATTTGATATTGTAAGCTTGCCATGGTGATATTTATTTAAAAATAACACCGTTTAAGACAAGACTTGCCTTGGTAGGAGCAGAATGGTGGATAGTGAGCGTCTTGTTGCGCAATAAATAGAGAAGGCCTTTATTGTTAACTAGTCTATAATCGGTCGCAAGCCCGAGACACCATTCTTCTCTCTTAAAAAAAAAAAAAAAAAAAAAAAACTAGCTAACCTTATGATAAAAAAAAGACTACATTACTTACTACATATAAAAACTAAAAAACCATTAATAATAATAAAAAAAATGTATATATAAAAAATAAATTAAAAAATATATAAAAAATATACAAAAAAATAATAATAAAAAATAAAGCTAACCCTTATAACAACATAAATATGCATATTTTCCTTCATATAAAATTAAAATAACACATTCTTGTAAAATATATTATATTATGTTTAACTTTAAGCGGGTCCCCCAATCCTGTATAAACTTAAAGGGGAATCCAGAAAATAATATTTAAACTTGTATTTAAAGATTTTTTTTTCTCTTTCCCACACGTGATGGACCCAGCACATGAAATCAAATCCATAAAATGCTAAGAATGATAACTTCTTTTGTATAACATCAAATCAGCCTTTCCAGGACAAATAGCTGAAGAATTTGTCCCACACTTGCTAGCCAGACGGTCTTAGCGAAGGTCTGATGTCAATTTTAATGAAAATTGCTTAACAATTCCAGAAGTTGGTATTAGCGGTACCAGGATCGACTCCTTAAGCACTCTCTAAGTTACGAGAACTGTGGTTATAAATGTACGTAATAAAAGTATATTTCTCATTGGTACATGCCGGGTTTTGAACTGCTACCTTTTACTCTCAAGTCACTACCGTTCTATATTATATGGTACCAAATATTTATATTAACTTCTCCGCATTTCATATTTATATAGCAAATAAATTATATACCTTAAACGCGTAGAATAATTACGGATGGAAACAAAGTACGCGCACGATAAGCGAGGCCGGTAAAACTTACCAAACGGCTAATACAAAATTTAGGTGTGACTTTCGAAAAACTATCTTCATTATCACGACCGTGACCCTTTCGGGGTGGTCAGAAACCTTATTCACATTTAGCCAACTTTACTATAGGCCAATCATGACAAGTGACAAAGTTGTGGTCACCTAGTAAGTAGTTTGGTACGCTGGAGACATCGACGGTCGTGAGGATACCTTACTTTTTTTTTTACCTATTACTGGGGTACAATTCACTTACGTTTTTTTTTAACTGTACTTCTTTTAATGAAATTAGATTTAATATAAACCTACTCTGTTGGTGATCCTAATTAAATAAATAAATAGACTAATGACGATTGTCCTAGCTTTTATTGACATACTGTTTGGTTTCTTGCTGCACATCTATCACTATCACTACATATTATAAAAGTCCTCCGTCGCGTCTGTCTTTCTCTTCGCGATAAACTCAAACTACTGCACCGATTTTCATGCTGTTTTTACCAATAGACAGAGTGTTTCTCGAGAAAGGTTTCAATATATAATTTGTCAAGTTTTTGTATACATTAACAATACTTGTTGGAGATGTTGGAAAAAAATAAGCCGTCTGGAAGCTTTCAACAAAAATGTTGTCTAAACCCTTTGAGATATGACAAAATAATGTATCATGGATTTGTGTATCTTATATAGGTCTACAGAATGAAATGAAATGAAATGAAATAATATTTATTTGTATGGAATATGGTAAATAGGTACATGGTTTTTGAATAGCTCACATACTCCGCCATTTCTGGCACACAAATTTATACTTACTAACTTAATTAATTACAAATTTATATACTGAAAATAATTTATGTAATATATAAAAAGTCATGAATTTAAGAAATCTCGCATAAGATAATACTCGTATGCGAGATTTTGGTCAGTTGATTAATACAATTTATTACAATTATTTATTACAATTTCTAAATGTGTATGAATAAAACTCGCTTAACGAATAAAAGCAACACTCTGTTAATAGCTTCTTGATTCTAGATTTAAACTGATTATTGGGTAATTGTTTGAGAACCTCTGGTAACTTGTTATAAATACGAATGCACATAACGTAAGAGTTATTATCGAAAACTCTGCTTTTTGGTGTCTTAGTATAGGCAATAGTGTTTGGATGTCGACTACTTTTAAAGACATCTTTTTGGTAAGTAAATAGGTCACTGTGCGTCCTAATAAATGTGACTACTTCGTATATATACATGCCTGTTACAGTCATAAGATTAAGGCTTTTAAAAGTATTGGGTGGCATATGTCTATATCTTAAGAATAACATACTATATCTATAGCAATTATGAAGCAGTAATTGGAAAGCTATTTACACAAATACGGTCTTAATCCATATCATTTTAAATACGTTAGTTGGCTTCAGCATTTCACGAAGATTATTTCTTTCCTTTACACGATGTAAATTAAATGAATATCTTAGGAGATATAGCAAAATCAAAATAATGCTCAATGAAATTAATTTTGTGTCTCCGTTTACACGGGCAAGAAGACAGAGACATTTCTAAGCATTCCATGGATTCACCGTGCGGGTGCCGGGTCCATCGTGTGTGGGTAAGAGATGAGAAGAATGGTGTCTCGGGCTTGCGACCGACAATAGGCTGGTTTAAGAAAAGGAGGCCTCCTTTTCTATTGCGCGATAATACGCTCTGTAAACCAGCTAGTATTCAATAAAATAAATGTTTTTAAAAATGTCACATCTTACCTTCTTATTCCAAGCCGCACTAAAATAAATTTCATTTCTATATGAGGATTTTATAAACTTGTAAATATTTTGTTTATACCATATATAGCTAATTTAAAAACACGTTGTCAAATTACAAGGTTGGCGTAAACACTGGTTATCAAATTGTTGTTAAACCATAACATTGTTTTGTCACCAAATGACTCATTAAAATAAATTGATTGAATAATTAGACCGGTTGTAAAGTATTTTGGTTGAACACAAACGACTAACTATACAAGCTGTTTGACCCGGCGCCGCGCGTTGTAACTGTAATGGTTGATGGAAAAAACCTTCAGGTGGCTGTAGGGTCATATGTCATATTGACGTCATGTTTAGCCTTGGGTTTTACGAGTGTATCTGTCAAAAATCTAAATCAGTTAAGTAGTTCAGGCGTGAAGCCAAATCTCAAGGCTCCAGAAGACCTGGGAGAAGACGCACGTCCTGGCTCAAGAACCTCAGGGAGTGGTTCAGGATGAGCACTCGATCCTTATTCCAGACAGCGGCCAACAAAATTCAAATCGCCATTGTAATGAACCAGTGGAACATCTTGGACATCACGGTCTTTCCTGTGCTAAAGAATAGAAAGTGAAAAGCAAATGATGAAACATTGTGATACTTTACTTTCCTTTCATATACTCTGAATACGTTTGTGTGACGCAGAAAGTAAAGAGTTAAGCTGGAAACAAATGAAGACGCATCCGTAATTTCTATTATCATTATTTCTATTATTATGTACTCGTATATATTTCGTCATCGAGAGATGAAATGAAATTACGTTTCAGAGGATGATTAATGGCGTGGAATTTCTAAAAACAATAACACAAAAAAAAACCTATTACCGCTGGCCAACAAGATCAAATATAATATAGGCTTTGAGCAAATGTTCATACATAATGTTGGTTTTATTGATTTTATCGCCACTCGTAAAACTTTTAGCAAAACTTCTAGCTTTTATAGATTTATTTATTATTTTTAGTTTAATCAGATTAACAATTAAAAAGTAACATGTCTACTGAGTAAAGTATGGAGCTAATATCAACCTTATGGCTAGTGTATTTAATATTATAATTGTGTGCAACTTAATAGCGCCATCTATGATCATCTAAAGGAACTTTTTTGTCTGATGGTTATTGAGCAATTACTAGAACCAATGTGAAACTTATGATTAGCCTTTAATTGACAAAGCCCATATACAGACGCAACAGCTGCTTAATTTATTCACATAAGGTAGGTAGATATGTATATTTATAATACATCTTTATTTTTGGTTATTTTTTGTTATTATGTTGATGTTCCTACGACACTACTGGGTGGTGACATCAGTTCTGTTCCTTGTCTTCACATTGCACTCTCCAGGTAAGACAGATATTTTTTTCAATGTTCAATTTATATTGTGTAGAATTTTGTTTTGAACCAAATTGCGGTGGGAATGTACGGTAATACACGAAGAATAAACAATAAAGAATATAATTATGTGTATCTATAATTGCGCCATCTATGATCGAGTAGCAAAACTATTTCTTGATGGCTGCTTTTAGAATGTTTCATGTATTAAAATCTAAAAAGAATTATATAATTAACAACGTTTACTTATGAAAAAAACTGACACAAGGTTCTCTTGTCAAAGAAGAACGTGTTAAACAACAAAATTCAATTTGAAAGTACTCTTAGGTACACGTCTAACATGACCATAACCGGCAAAGAATGTCATACATTCTGTACCGATTGGTCTAGCTTTGATTCTCAAACCATTCGGTTTCTTGGCCTGTCTTGTTATACTCGTATTTAATATACGCATGAGAGTAGAGTAATACAGTAGAAATGAGGTCTTTGCGTAGGATATGCGGCGTAACTTTAACGGACTTTAATGATGAAATACGCAAAAAAGGTAAGTATGAAAGAAAGCATAGGCACAAAAATAAGAAAAGGCATGCTCCGATGGTTCGGGCATGTTAAAAGGATGAGCGAAGAGAGTTTGACGAACCAGATATATAATGCAAAAGTTGTGGGTAAAAGAGGCCCTGGAAGACCAAGACTCACCCCTATCACGATCAAATAAATAAAACAATAGCTGAAGATGCATTAAAAAACCATCAAAACAAAAGGGCATGTATGAAGAGGTTGATGATTGTTTATTTATTTCCATGAAAATGTACATTACAGATTCTAGGTCTAAACAATACATATTTCATAACAAAATTCAAACACAAGGATAAGTGACTAGATGTGCGAATTATTATGGTTCCAAGTACTTTAGGACAATGTTTTTACTTTCCACATCCGTTGATGCGAACACGTCGAAATTCTCATCGGACTGCACGATTTTGTTCAATGAAACGATTAAAGAGTTGAAGAAGCGAAAGAGGTATGTCGCGATTGTGACAAGGCGCTCAATTGTCTCTGTCTTCCCCGCAAGGGATTTAGTGTGAAGATAATATGTATATATAAATCTCTGAGCTGGTTGTCTGAGGTTGAAATGTATTAAACTGTGCTTCCTTTTCTAACCCTAGCACGATCAACTCCGTTATCGAATCGAGATGAAGATCGAACCCAAGAAAAATAATCAATGATATAAAATATCATAATATGTCTGATACTACTCGTATGTTACCAGCTTTTGTCCTCGAACTTCACCGCTTCTCGAGGTCAGTCCCAAGATCACGGCCAAGGACGCTGTACTGAGACGCGCTACAGTAACATTTCTATTATGAAAGCCAAGTGATTCTTAAAACAATTCCAATCCATCTGTGATTTGATTATTCAATTGCGTTAAAAAAAACCTAATTTATTTATTTATATATTTAAAATTATTTTTTGAACTAAAAAAATACATAGACGGCCTAAGCATTATGTAGCAACCGAGTATGTGTGTAATTTTATTTAATATTATATACTTACATACTTAATAATATTACATAAAAAAATACATATATACACACTACATATTTATAAATAAAATACAAACGGCCGGTTGCAGAAAGGATGCCTAAAATTATCTATGATAATAAGATTTTTTCTATTTTTTAATTGTCATTTTGGTTATTATAGCCCATGACGTTAAATATGTCATTAGATAATCAGCCAACACGAGACATAAATATTAATGTTATAATAATATATAAAAATAATATATATATATAATGTATAAGAAACCTGCTTCCATGGTCTTGCGGTTAAGTCCGTGGATTTAGACTCGGAGGTACCGGGTTCGATTATTGGTCGGGACACAAAAATATTTATTAATGTAAATATAAATACATTTAAGTAGTATTTCATTTATTTGTGATATTTCTCGAGTTTGGTACGCTGGAGACATTGACGAGCTTGCACTTGTCATGATTGGCCTATAGTAAAGTTGTCTAAATGTGAATCCGCTTATTTATAAGCGTGGTTTCTGACCACCTCCCGCAAGGGAAACGGTCGTGATGATGATGATGTATAAGAATATAATGAAATAAAAATGTACTTTTTTAATTTATGCACACTCAGTGCTAGAAAAAAAAAGTGCTGCATTGATGACATGCAGATGCCGACTGATTCTACGCCCTGTTATGAATCAACAAGATGTTCATCCGGTCCCGACTCACCTATGCTGCACCAGCCTGACATCACCTTCTGGCCAAGATAGCCTGACTAGACGTATGTTCTATCGGGCCAATAACTGTCACTTCAAGCACTCGGCCCCCCGACGGGAGACCACTTTTTACCACCTCCTGCAGTAGTCGAACCTAGACTCCTTGTGTTTTTGAGACACACCAAAAGTGCATGAATTACCAGCGGATCGTTACCTGCTGAGAAAAACGGTCATCCGGGCCTGGACGACATTGTCTGACTTAAACGACACTAGATCGGCTGTTATTGTATTTGAAAGCACTGTATGTATCTATATACAATCATGATTATCTTGTACCTCGATTTCTGATCGGAAACGCAAACCACGATCGGATTATTGGTAGATGGTAAAGTAAATAAAAAAACATATTTTTTTAATAACATAATTAGTTATATTTATTTTAAAAAATGCGTTCACCGAATCTAAAACGTTTCAAGAGTCATTCTCTTTTACAAGGACGTCTTCCTACGACGTACGGGTACATGTTTAAACTGTAATGAAACGTAGAATATTGCTATCCCTGCAATATTGCGCGTGGGTGTAGTCAGGATTTAGTTTATAAGTTATTCTTTGTTAGGATATTTATGGTTTTGCGTTGTAATGCTGTGCAGATAGGTAGCAGTAAAGTATCATTTTGACAGTATACCTTCCGCGGTGGTCAGAGTTCACGTTTTAAAAGACGTATTCAAATGTAGCCAATTTAACTATGGACGTATCATAACAAGTGGTAAGCTTGTCAAAGTCTCTAGTGTACTAAACTCTTTATTACATCACAAATAAATTATTGTTTCCTGGGCCCCGATTCTCGCGCCTTCGACATGCATGTCCGCTAGATTTGTTCGAATAAAACTGACAGTTTTCTATAGAGATCTGTCGCTTTTCATTCGAATATTTCGAATCGACAAGCAAGTCGAAAGCGCCAGAACTAGGCCCCTAACCAGGTATCGAACCCAGTACCTATGCGTATAAGCTCAATGGCTTATAGACATGTCATTTCGCGATCAAAAAAGATTTGTTATAAATACCATTGCGCCTTGGAACCGTGTGTTCCCGCGCTGCCTGACGTGCCTAGAAAAAAGGTGGGATCGTCGATACCCCACCTTTGGAGATCGTGAATCTGTCGCAATTCATCCACCAGCTGTTTCAATTGGTTGCGGTCCTCGGCGGAGTGGATGGCTTGGTGTACGGGATGTTTAAAGTGGTTTATCACCTGACTGGACCATCGTTTGGTGCTTCTTGTTCTTTTACCGTCTACTTTTCTCGTCACCAAGATTTTTTTCACATTGTCGGCACTAACCTTTTGCACCATAATATTGCAAAATTTGGGTAAAGCAGAAGGCAAAAAGTCTTGGCTACCACCCGCTGGTAATTCATGCACTAACTGCGCCTGTGTAACTCATAGACCCAGGTGGTCTAGGTTCGATTACGTGGCGTGGAGTCGTGCATTTATCAATTATAAATGAAACTATTTTACTGCTTAAAAAGTAATGAGTATAAAGACCTTTTAAGGTGGTCAGAAACCAGGCTATAAAGAAACGGATTCACATTTAGCAAGCTCGTCAATGTCTCTAGCGTACCAAACTCGAGAAATATCACAAATAAATTTAATAATAATTTATTTATTTAAGGAAAACTATTGACGATATCCAAAAACAAATAGAACTAAACGTTAGCAACAGAGTATCATTTATAAGTTTTCACAAATAGAACTGCCTCCGTGGTCTAGCGGTTAAGTCTGTGGATTTGGACTCGGAGATACCGGGTTCGATTCCTGGTCGGGACACAAAAATATTTATTAATGTAAATAAATACATTTAATTAATATTTAATATATTCATGATATTTCTCGAGTTTGGTACGCTGGAGACATCGACGAGCTTGCCACTTGTCATGATTGGCCTATAGTAAAGTTGGCTAAATGTGAATCCGCTTATTTATAAGTGTGGTTTCTGACCACCCGAAAGGGAAACGGTCGTGACGATACTTTTAATTAATATTTAATTTATTCATATGAAGCCCATAAGTGCGTTTGCGGCGAATTAGCTGATCCGTTTGGTCACCATGGCTTATCATGCTCAAAAAGTGCAGGCCGTTTCACCCGCCATAGATCCCTAAATTTAATCATTCAAAAGGCACTATCTTCTGCAAATCTAGCTAAATGACAGAGGCAAAAATGATGCAACCAAATTAATATGACGTCATTAAAAATTAACATCATTACATGACATTACTGCACCTGATACTAGTTTTAATTAAAATGCAATTTATTAGTCATTGACTGCTATGTAAGGTCCGGGGCATATAAGCAAAACACAAATAAATTAGGCTATGTTTTACTAGTAAACCTTTACTGCCATTCCACCAGACTTATGCTAGGAATGGACAATTGGCCTAGCTTTTATTCTCATACTGTTTGTCTTCTTGCTCCGTTTTGTTATATATATCATCATCATCATTACAGCCTCTAGAACACAGCGTCCTAGACCTCCACTGCTGGAGATAGGCCTTCCAGATCATATATCTGGAGAATTTGGCCTACACTCACCACGCTGGCCAGGCAGCTTGACGAGGATGTTATATATAAACCACGTGTAAATGTCATAAAAGTAATTTTTTTTTTGTATTTAGGAGTCATTTGTACAACCCCTTTTTCTTACGAAAAAAGCATTATCCTATATTAATTGATCTCTCTCACAACCGAGATAAAAATTAGAGAGAGACACAATGACATAGTCAAGGTTCGCGCGATCGTCGACCTTTAGCTACCTACTTGATTAGGCTCTGTATGAGTGGCGATATTTTTTTATTTATTATTTTTTATTATTTGGGTAACTCACAGCTAATACAATAGATTAAATACTATGATAATGACTACAAGCTAATTAAGAGTTACCACACATAACAAAAATACAAGCAAAAAAGAAAACCAAAAGTAATAAAAACTAAATCAAAAATAGTCACTCATTCATTTAGGAAATTATTTTGCTCCTCACGGAATAAATGCTATCACAAAATAAGTCAATGTCTAATTTGTGACTTAGTAAGTTAAACAACGATACTGCTCTAGGTATATAACTATTTTGCCTATAATTGCTATGAGCATGAGGTACACATAGTAGGTCTGAAGCACGCAAGCAACGGACTGATGTCCTAAGACCAATCATATCTAATAATTCTGGACAGTCAATGATACCCCTGGCAATCTTAATGAGAAAAGTCAGGTCAGGTACATCGCGTCTGATCGAAAGAGGGAGGACGTGATATTTTATACAACGCTGTTCATAAGTAAGACCAGGTAATTTAAATTTATAACTGAGAAATCGAGTAAATTTTCTCTGGATCTGTTCAATCTTACTTATGTAAATATTATAGCGTGGGTTCCATACCTGACAAGCATACTCCAGGTGGCTTCGGACATACGCGCAGTACAATACCTTGACAGTTTTCATTTAGTAAAACTTCTCTGCTCCGTAACTTAAGATTTTATTACTGAATAATAAAAATAAAAATATATTTTCTCTTTAATAAATTACACGCAGTATATAATTTCTTATCGACTATACGACATTATCATCACACCCACCTGATTGGTAGTCGGTACGCGAGGTCTAAAAGTGGAAGCAAGTGACGATAGCCACTGACGACTGACTATAGTTCCTACCATTATGTCGTCCTATCAAGATGCTGTTTTACCCATCGCTTAAGGACTCCAGGTTATAACTAAAGTTAAAATTTCTATGATTCACAACACCAAGAATAGGAGCAATTGACACTAGTCACAATTGTAAAATCGTCAGTATTACTATTATTATGTGCTGCTAACCATGTAGGGATACTGCTTTTTTTTGACCGCCTCCGTGGTCTAGTGGTAACAAACGTTGCCGTGAACTCGGGAGGTCGTGGGTTCGATTCCCACCGGGGGCAAGTTGTACATTGTATAATTTATCTCGGTCTGGGTGTTTATATGTATAATATGTATATATTTAAAAAAAAGGATAATATGTAGTTTATCAACCATCTAGTTTCCGTTACACAAGCCTCGTAGCTTACCACTGAAACTAGATGGCGCTGTGTGACCTGTCTGGAAATATTCATTTATTTATTTACTGCTGCGGGTCTTCGATGGCTCAATTAAATATTGTTTAGCGGACTGTTTATGGTTTATTGCAGAAGTAGAAATTCCAGTTAATTACTTGAGTAAAAATGCTATAAAAATTGTGAGAGAAAAAACGTGTGACGGCTCGGTGCGCGGATTGATTCCACTTTCGTGGGCGCCGCTTGGAGCGCTGGCCACCGATCCAACGGTGGTATTGGCCGAGCGGCGATAATGTCGCTGTGATCGCGACTACAATTGTTATGCCGGCTTGATTTGAATGCCCAGTCTTTACGACGTATAAGTCAATGGATTGTGTATAATTAACAGAACTGGTGGACACCCGGCGGCCGAACGTGTCCAAATTGTATTAAACTATCTCAATTAATCACTATTTCAGCCTGAAATTTATCGCCTTTCATGGCTTTACTGAGACAACTTATATATATATTTACTTTACTTAAAAAGTAAAGTATCATTACAACCGTATCCCTTTCAGGATGTTCAGAAACCACGCTTATACTCGTAAAGGAGCGGATTCACATTTAGCCAATTTTACTATAGGCCAATCATGACAAGTGGCAAGCTCGTCGATGTCTTCAGCGTACCAAACTTGAGAAAATATCACAAATAAATTAAATATTAATTAAATGTATTTTTATCCATTAATATTTTTTTTTGTGTCCCGACCAGGAATCTAACCGGTACCTCCGAGTCTAAATCAACGGACTTAACCGCTAGACTACGGAGGCAGTTAATTTTATTTTATATTTTGTAAATATGTTTTTCGAATAAATTAATATATGATTATTCAGTAAGTGGAACAACGATTTTCTGGAATTTCTCTCGTACCAATTTCCACTGCGTAAAGCTGTGTCTAGAATATGTGTTGAAAAGGTTAGCTGTTAGATAATGTTTTTAGACATTAAGCTGTTTGTAAAATGTTTTATTTTCTGTGCAATAAAGAATCTATCTATCTATGTTCTTGATCACTATTATTATGGAAACGTTCTCAAACCTAAGTTAAGAAAACTAGACACATCGTTAGGCTAATACTAACATAGGGAACAGAAGCGAACTGATAAGGTTTCGATAGAAGCACTAAAGTCTAGATCCAATTTAGGCAAATTGCAGCGCAACTTCTCGTCGGTACAGTCACAGACGTTATCGTTAGTGGAACGTTAGAACTTCGCTTAGAAACTACAGAAGTACAGTCGGAAGCTATTTATGAACCTCTTCTCTGATATTGGGCGGTTAAATTAATGCTCTGTAGAGCCAGCTAAATATACCAAGTTTATTTAAGCTTTGATTAAATAGCGTTTTATTTATTATTGTTCTATTCTCTCAAATAGATAATAAATGAACCCATACAGCCAAGTCTGACAAAATATATCTTTCTTTATAAGCGTGATTTCTGACCATCCCGAAAGGGAAACTGTCGTGATGATACTTTACTTTACTATTAACGTAACTATACAGTGGTTGGAAAGGGGAGGAACAGAATGGTGGATGGTCAGCGTCTTATTGCGCAATAAATAAATTTTGATTGATATATTATGTCTAGCGGTTAAGTCCGTGGATTTGACGCGAAGGAACCAGGTTCCGTTCCTGGCCAGGATACAATAGACATCCACCAGATACTTAAGAGTCGAGACGGTTTACTAATGATATGCTCAGCCTCAGTGAGCGATTTGCCCAATTATTTTTTTAACTATGTGTTATTATTTACATATATTTTATTTATCTTAATCATAAACATGGCTTAATTGTGCATAAACAATAAAAAATGTTGTACATAAACTCGCTATTCTAGTGACTAAACTCAGATCAATCGGGATCATTCTGTAAATATAATATTGGAAATTATGAATTTTCGTGTAATTTAGGAATAATTCCAAACGGTGTTTCGTAGTTTTATCTGAAAAAAAAAAAAAAAAAAGTAAAAATTACACATAATCGGATTTCAAGACGGCATTAACGGAATCGTACAGTATTTGTATGGGTAGGGAGAGAAGCAGAATGGTAGATGGTGAGCGTCTTATAGCGCAATAAAAACAGGAGGCCTTCTTTACAAATCAGCCTATAGTCGGTGACACCATTCTTCTCCTCTTTCTTTCCCACACACGATGGACTAGACATATGCACGATAAATCCATAGACTGCTAAGAAATTTGTTTTTCTTTGGACCGGTTTTTCGTGCAGTGGGGTCACATGTCATGTAGGTACAGATGTTGGTCTTTAGAGGCTGGCGTCAGTTGCTCCCATTCATTCTTTCTCAAATTTCATTAAAATTTGAACTAGTAGTATAGGCGTGCTTGACGGACAAATAAACCTACATACCATACATACATATTTATAAAACTAGCTATATATATATATGAATATTCTTACCCTTTTCTTTAATTAGTTTATTGTGTAAAATAATAACCAGTCGATCAGTTTCTATGTTTAATAAGTTGGCGAAAATCGCTGGCCCCAGCATGAAGAGGATAGTATGAAAAGTGTTAAATATTGCGTACACATTTCTTATTAAATGAGCCTGAAATTATTATATTGTCATACAAAATTACATCAACATAATCATCACAGTCCTTTAACACAGAGTAAAATAATTTAAAATGGAATAATTGTCAGTATCGTAATTTACCACTTCATCTCATTTGCAGTCAAACCGTGGTCCGAGGAGGCTCTGGCGTTCTCTCGTGAGCTTGGGGAAAAAATCCTCTTGGCGACGTGTGACTTTTTAAGCAGAGAATATTTTGCTTAAAGCAAAATTATTCTCGCGGTTCAACGGGGGAACGCAGCGAGTGCCCTCGGCACACTATGACCATATGACGGTTTTTTTTTTTTTTTCAGTTTTATTTGTAATGAGTAAAGTATCATCACGACCGTTTCCCTTTCGGGGTGGGCAGAAACCACGCTTATAAATAAGCGGATTCACATTTGGCCAACTCTCCAGCTTACCAAACTCGAGAAATATTAAAATAAAACTCTTGGTAGAAGACTAAACAGCAATGTGATTCAAAGAATAAGCTGTTAGTAGAAGTCCTGCAGTTTAGCAGAGGTCCATGGTTATGCGCTAAGGAGCTGTGGTGATGTAAAAAAATATCAAACGTCTTATTATTGTTAAAGGTGACATTACCTGAAATTTTGTGGATATTAGAATCCTGCTCACCAGAAATAGAATCTTAGGAACATGTACTGTAAGCCCAATTGTAAACTGAAATAAAAGTAAAAAAAAAGTAAAGTATAAGACCGTTTCCCTTTCGGGGTGATCAGAAACCACACTCATAAAGAAGCGGATTCACATTTAGCCAACTTTACTATAGGCCAAAGTCACTACCAGGCTCTCTTCCATCTGCCTGCAACGAGTCCTTGAGTATTTTGGTCATATAGCCCGTAAAAGCTCTGGCAATCTTGAAAGGCTAGTAATCACGGGGAAAATTGAAGGCAAGAGACCCCGTCGCCGGAGCCCGACACGCTGGTCAGACCAGATCCGCACCACACTTCACACCCAAGTCCACGAGGCCCTGCACGCCGCCGTGAGCAGACCCGGGTGGCGCAGCATAGTCCGGGACAAAGTGATCCGAGGAGGGGGTCACGACCCTCAGCATTGAGGAAAACGACGCAAGGAGGAGACTATAGGCCAATCATGACAAGTGGCAAGCTCGTCGATGTCTCCAGCGTACCAAACTCGAGAAATATCACATATAAATTAATTAATAATTAAATTTACGTCGTAGTGCTGCCAGTATCCTTGGCACATTGCCCATTGGTCACGATTTGAAGCAATTTTTTTATTTATATTAAAAAAAAAAAAATTGTTTTTCCTTTATTTTAGTTTTTATAAAACTAAAAAAAAGTAGTTTTTAAAAATAAAGTAGTTTTCTTTTTATTATTAGTAATTTTATAGTAATTTAGTAAGGTTGCGGAATAGAGAAGAAAGGATAAGGTTATGGAGCTCCTCAGAACACTCACCGTGGTATAGCTTGTAGAACACGCTCAGTGAGGCAACGTCTTGGCAAAGCTGCAGTGATTCGAAAAAGCGAAAAATTCTACATGAAAATTTTTAAGTCTGTCTTATAGTACTAATGTAAATTATAATTATTACCAATGCATCAATAGTCGGTTTAATAGCATCTAAACGATCAACCAGATCTTTGTATATATTATTATATACATTGCATGTTATAAAAAACTCGTAGTTTCTCTCTTTCGAAATAATTCTATTGAGTATTTTAATTCTTAAATATATAATACTAAACACAGCAGCAATGAGTAAATATATATAGTCTAATGCTAAAATTGGTATAAATGATAGTACAAAACTAAAGTAACTGGATAAACAATTTTCTTTAAAATTTATACAATAAATAGATCTGTATATTATTCTAGACAAAGTTATATAGCACATAAACGATGTTACATATAAAGTAAATTTGGCAAAGTGACGTCTTCTTAATTTTAACATAAAATCAGTTGACCAAATGTCTTCAAGGAATTTGGTAAAAGAATCACCGCAAATTAACATCACTAAAATTATTGCAACGTATTCAAAAGCATCCACTAAATACCAAAAGAAAGATAGTTTATTTCTTGTACTTATACCCAATAGGATTACAGTCACATTGAAACACGCTTGTAAAACGCAGAATAGTTTTATGAATAATTTTAATGTTTTTGAGTTATTTGATCCTAAATTATGATAAACTCCAAATGCGATATGTAGATACAATATTGGTTTTAGACTATTGTATAAACTGTTGTGTTTGAGTACATTACTACTTTTTTTTTTAAACATGTTGAAGACGTAACAAAAGCTGTTGATATAAAACAATATTCGATGCATTAGTGCTGTCCAATAATCGTAAAAGGCCATTAAATTTTTGATGACAAACAAAGTAACTTAATAATATAAATACGTAGTTAACTAGACAACTGACAAATGGAAACTTTTAGGGATCCTCAGGTAAAAGAAATACTCAAAATTATTAAAATCTTATAATTAATGTTGTATTAAATTAAAATAAATAAAAAATATGGTGACGCCTCTGTGCGCCGGTAAATTTCGCGTCGACGACGTTCCACCGACACATTTGTATTATGTTCCCCGTATCGACGTCTTGATGACGTTACCACCGAAAACAACGCTCTCTATCGGAGAGACGAAGCTCGGTCGCCGGCGCCGGTCGAAGCATATTGTTCCTCCCAAATAATTCATAATTATTCGCAGTTATTGCCATGACCGGCTGTGACCCTCATTATCACCATCGACTTTGCGACCCGTCATTTCATTTCTTTTGTATTTTTACCAGCGCCTTTGATTCATTTCCCGTTCAATGGATTTAATACACTATGAACTACTGGTCACTGGTAGTCACATAAAATAGACACTAAAGTAACATTGTAAGTAAACTTAATATACAAATACAGTATAGATAAAATTGTAGTTGTTAGTTTCCAAATAGTTAGTAATAAAACAGTTACATCATTATTAATATAGCACAGCATTCAAAACATTTTTGACATACCCTATAACAGAACTAACCTAGGTATATTTATTTATTTATTTAAAAACTTAATAGAAGTAATTTTTTATTTTATTATGGCACAAACAGTCATTACAAATGAAGTTATATAATTTAAAAAGAAAAATAAAGGAAGACCTTTAGTACCAATACCTAAACAAATTGTAAGCAGTTAATTATAGAAGGAAGACATAATATTTAAAAGAAAGATAAGTTAGTTACACAAGGTATGATATAGTAATAACAATAGGTACTAAGTTAAATAGTTACAGTTTCCATTTTATTTTGGTGGTTGGTGAGGTATTAAATATATCTATTTCGGAAAAATGGTAATTTTACAATGTAAGAGAGCGAATTATATTTTATTTATATTTTTCTTTATTTATTCATTTACACGAAGTTAATAACATTACAAGTACATTAAATATAAATTAAAAACTACCTAAATAATAAAATTAAAAATAAACGAACCTATAAATAAAAAATGTCCTCTAGAGACGTTCTATCTGAGATAGTCCCAAGGAGACTGGCAACATTTCCCCTCTGCGAGGCTAATACGTTGGCAAAAATAATTGCCAGCCTTCCTGTCTCCAGACCTTTCTGTCAGCCGCTTTGACAACTCCTTGGCCAAGCGCCTCGCTGACGGTCCCCATAGGCCCATCGTCTCGACCCCAAACGGCGCAAATTCGTAACCGATACCAAGGTTGGCGTATTTGCGCAATTTGAGGTTCTCCGCAGAAAACGCCGCTTTCCCCGCGCCTGACGAGGTCGCCTGGATGTCAGCGAATTATAAACCTATTTCTAGTGTAGTTATCTAGGGCTCGCGGTGGAACAAAAATATTAGAATAACTATGTTGAAGTTTCTTATTTCCTGGTGGACGAATAAGCAAACGTGAACGGGCTATGAATGAAATTCTTTTGAGGATATCAGGGCAATTAATTTTGTTATTGAGTATTTAATGTAAGAAACACAAGTCAAATTGAATTCGTCGATGAGTAAGAGACGCAACCCATAGGTCCCCAAGAAATCATCATACTTTGACTTAGTTAATTATATAGTATTCTGGAGAATTTGTTCTATTTTTTTCTGTGCTAGCAAGATAGATCTGGAAGGACATGTTAGTAAAAGATTACACAAATAGAAAAAAAAAAACAATATAATAATTTTAAAACAAAACGACAGTCGCATACAAACATTTATGATTTCTTATTTGTTCGTAAGGTTAATTTCCCTGATCGTTCACAGGAAGAAATTATGCAGAAGCGGTACGGATCGTAACTCCTTTGGGAGACAACTTGTACGGGCAGAGTTGAAATTGTATTATTAAATTAAGTACTCGCAGACATGTTCAATGTCACCCTTGTTAAGTGTTTCTACGTTCTATGCCATTACGAGTATATTAATCAGCAGTCGTATTCCATTACGGGTTTAAGCTTTTGCACCCCTCTCGCTTGCACAATCCAGTATTTTCAAAGATCTTTCAAGTCTTACTACGGCCAGTTGCAGAAATGCTGATTATCTTTTGATATGTTTAACTTATGATATGGTCGTCATTGGCGGAAATAACCAAAAGTGACAATCTTATCATCAATCATTTGGCGTGTATCAAAATAATAAATAAATAATAATAATAATAAATTTTTCCAGGCAGGTCACACAGCGCCATCTAGTTTCCGTGGTAAGCTACGGGGCTTGTGTTACGGAAACTAGATGGTTGATAAACTACATATTATATTGAGGTATTGCTTAACAAGATGGACCGGTTACTTAACGCATGTATCCGGTTCATCTATTGTTTACGTAAATATGATCATATCTCTGAGTATCGAGCTAAGTTAAAGTGGCTACCGATTCGGTGTCGCAGGAATCTTAGAGTACTCTGCTTACTTTTTTCTGTTCTTAATGAACCTGCGACGCAGAAATACCTCAAGGATGATGTTGCCTATCTTTCTTCGTTCCACGATAGATCTTTACGCTCCTCTCATAACTCTCTTCTTTCTATCCCTTCGCATAATTCTAGTTTCATTTCAAACTCGTTTGTCGTTGTCGCCACAAATTTGTAGAACAATTTGCCTCTTAGCATCAGGCAGGTAACCACCAGATCGCTATTTAAAAAAATGGTCTATTCGCATTTCCTATCGCAATAAAGCTAGTATATTATTATGTATGTATGTAGGTTTATACGAGTATATAAGTATGTATTAGTACGAAGTATATTATATATTTATACATCTAGTTATTAAATATATTTTTTTTATTATCCTTTATTTTTGCACCTACTTTTCAGTAAAGTGTTTAAAGTTATCCCAATGGTTGGCTATGATAAAATGTCTTGCGGCATTAAAGCCCGCCTTTGTCTTTGTGCAATAAAGTATTAAATAAATAAATAAATAATTATACTTTTTTTTTGTAAATATATACATATTATACATATAAACACTCAGACCGAGACAAATTATACAATGTACAACTTGCCCCCGGTGGGAATCGGACCCCATGACCTCCCGAGTTCACGGCAACGTTTGTTACCACTAGACCACGGAGGCGGTCAATGCTATTAAAAACATAACTTGTAAAAAAAACAAGTCTCGTGTTGTTTCGTGAGTTGATTTTTTAAAATATTTTTTATGTGAAAACACAATGTATCTCACAATAGTATTAAATTAGATTGTTTAGTGCAATTATTTTTGATATTATTAATATTGATGTTGTTAGGTTATCTAATTACGTAATAACTTAAAAGAGAAGGTTCCTTAAGTAGGGACTAAATTAATTTACCGAAAATCTTATTTTAGATAAATACCTATGACATTGTTATTATTTTTAGTTTTTAAGTTTGAATTAGGTGATTGACGAAGCCTTTACAGCGGATTTAATTTATAGCTTTTTTTAGGAATTTGTGACATTTTTTACATATATATATATTTATATATTTTTTAGTTAAAGTTTATTGACATTTTAAATAATAATATAGTTTTTTAAGTACTATTTATTAAAATACCCGACGAGGCACCTTTACAGCCACAAACTGGACCTAATTATTATACATTATAATAAATATTGGGCTTAGAAGTGGAAGAGTATATATAATAATGGAAATTGGGGCTGTTCCTTGCCATACTGTATCGCCATATCTGGCCAGGTATTTTGTTTAGAATTGTTATTTAAAAAAAATGACTTAACTGAATGTTCCGATAGGATCCTATGGCGATAAATATATAAATAAAAAAAAAAAAAAAAAATTAAGTTTACATCTCACCTCGCCAAGCCGTCTGGTTAGCGTGGCGAGTGTAGGCCAAATTCTCCAAATATATGTTCTGGAAGGCCCATCTCCAGCAGTGGACGTCTAGGACGCTGTGTTCTAGGGGCTGTAATGATGATAATAATACATTTCAACTTTTTACGGTAGAAGTTATAAATAAAAAAAAAAAAATCCAGACAGGTCACACAGCGCCATCTAGTTTCCGTGGTAAGCTACGAGGCTTGTGTTACGGAAACTAGATGGTTGATAAACTACATATTATACTTTTTTTTTTGAAAATATATACATATTATACATATAAACACCCAGACCGAGATAAATTATACAATGTACAACTTGCCCCCGGTGGGAATCGAACCCACGATCTCCCGAGAAGGCAACATTTGTTATCACTAAACCACGGAGGCGGTCGAGTTGTAGTAGAGTTACAAGACTTGTTTTTTTTTTTTACAAGTAATTTTTTGATGGCAAATCATTTATTTTTGTTGATAGTCCTATAATTATATCTAGGTATCTACACCTATACAGTAAAGCAATCCAACTGCGCAGAGGCGTGCGACAGGGGGATGTCATATCCCCGAAGCTGTTTACGAACGCGTTGGAAGATGTTTTTAAAATGCTGGACTGGAATTACTGCGGCATAAATGTCAATGGAGAATACATCTCACACCTCCGATTCGCGGATGACATAGTCATCATGGCCAGCTCGCTCAAGGATCTTAGCAGAATGTTAAACGGCTTAAACGTGGCTTCTCAGCAGGTTGGCCTCGGAATGAACCTGGATAAGACTAAGGTTATGTTCAATGACCATGTCAAGCCGAGGCCAATCTGTGTGGGAAATGCTACTCTCGAAGTTGTGCAGGAATACGTCTACCTTGGACAGACTATTCAGCTAGGCGCTGCTAACTTCAGCAAAGAAGCCGACAGACGTATTCGGATGGGCGGCATTCGGGAAACTTCGACATATCTTCTCATCGTCCATACCACAGTGTTTGAAGACAAAAGTCTTCAACCAGTGCGTCCTCCCCGTAATGTCGTACGGAACAGAGACGTGGACACTGACAGTGGGTCTGGTTCACAAATTCAAGGTCGCTCAGCGAGCTATGGAGAGAGCTATGCTTGGTATTTCTCTGATGGATAGAATTCGAAACGTTGAAATTCGTCAGAGAACCAAAGTTACTGTCATAGCATTCAAAATTAGCAAGCTGAAGTGGCAATGGGCCGGACACATCTGCCGCAGAACCGACGACCGATGGGGCAAACGGGTTCTGGAGTGGAGACCACGTACGGGACGACGCAGAGTGGGACGACCCCCCGCCAGATGGACGGATGACCTAGGTGGTGGGGGTTGGATGAGGATTGCAAAAGACCGCGTGCACTGGCGAGCCTTGGGGGAGGCCTATATCCAGCAGTGGAGAGACACAGGCTGATGATGATGATGATGATCTACACCTATAAATCAATTATTTATTTATTTAAAAACTTTATTGTAATTTACAATCGGCGAACATAATGCCTTAAGTGATTCTCTGACTGTTGACCGTTGAGACAAATGAGATTTCTTCATTAGATCGAGGATAGTGAAATGATATTAAGAAATACTAATTAAGAAATTATATTATACTACATTATTCATTCACTGCAAATGTAACTTTGTAATCCTATATACATTTTTTTTTATGCTACAACTAATTAATTCCGAGACGATTGTCCTACCTTTCATTCATATACCATTTGGCTTCTTGCTGCATCTTGTTATACCTATATTTAATGTCTTTGGTAGCTATGCAGTTTTGCAAGCAATATAATAAAGTGGTTTAATAATGTCTATGGACAGTCAATTAATTAGCGCTCCAGGTCCAATAAACCAATCTATATTATTATGCACATAGTCGTATGTGGTTGGTCGTTCTTTTTATTAATTCCTCTAAAATTATTACAAAGTCTTGCTGTGCCTTGGACCGCTCTCAAGACACTCTACCGTCAGCTTTGCTTCTGAATTTTGCGATAGTTTCGCCAGATTTCTAAAAGACGTAGAGAAGCAGAGTTTTATAATTAATAGCAAGTGTTAGCAAAATAAGAAAGGAACCCAAAACGATGACCCAACCCCACTGACCACCGGAAAATCTCTGTACAATAAGGCATCTACTACAAAAGATCGCAATCACTGGGAGAAGAGAAATGTATGAATAATAAAAAGGGAACAGATAATTCTAGAAAAAAAATGAATTAAATGACGTTTGAGCATTTAAGAAACATCATGTTTATTCGCCTATTCTTCGGCATATATTTTGAATTTACTTCAAACAACAAAATTAAGTACATTTGTAAATTTCTGTGCTTATCATTTGCAGTTTTATTGTGCGCTTTTTGTTCTTTATATCCTATTGAATATTTTGTAAGCCCTTGGGCGTTTTTTTTCGTAAATTTAGATCATATTATAAATATAGTCGCAAGTGTGCTTACAGGTGAACAATATTTGTTCAAATACTTAAAAACTATGCATCGAATCGACTCACAACTTTTAACATCAAGAAATTGTTTATTAGAATCTATTAAAAAACAATACCTGTTGTGCTTTGGTATAATACTAATCCGACTTTTGTTTGCTAGTTCATTTTGCTATATGTATAGTACTATTTGCAATGCATCTGTACCTGGAGTATTTGTTACGACATATATTTTAATTGCAATAGATTTAAGCCAATTTCCTCGATTGATAATATTTTTTTCGTTGAAATGTCGTATGGAAATATTGAGAAAAAAAATGCACTCCCGATCACGTTTGTCGTCAAATTTGAGTTACAAATACAAAATTTATTCGTGGCACGAGCTAAGGAAATATGTGCAGATATACAAAGATTTGGGAGACAATTTGGAAGTTAATGGACATGTGCCAATAAATGCTTTGGTATGTTTTTTATGTTAATCTTATAGTAAAAAATAAAATTATCTACAATGTGACATGAGTTTGAAACTGCATTGAAATATAATTACGAGTACAGCCCCCGTATAGTCGCTGTGAGATAAGGGCTCGTGCAGCATGCCGGCGATATGACGCGACTTCGGGCGCAACGACCCGCGGCGACATTCTAATTGCTCACTCAATAAAGCCCAACCGGTGATTGTACGACTAAAAGCGTCGACTAATTAATATATAACTTAATCAGTGTTTTCTCCGCAGAGCTTATTATATTACATTATTGACATGATAAGAAAAAAAAAACGTTTATTTATCGCACAATACAAATAGTGATTTAACTGCACAATTGACACAATCATACCCTAACCATCACCAGGCAGCCATCGGGGCGCGCAGCACTACAATTCAAACCGTTATTCCTGCTGCCATGAACAAGCCCTAACTCGCATGGGTCGCAAATAACATAAATTCGCGACGCTGTTCTTTCGTTAGTACCCAGTAGAAAAATAATTTAACATGTGACTCATTGCGGATTATGTAAATTTTATAACTTGTAGTTTAAATTGCTCTTGTAATATAACTATGGTCAGAACTCGGTGATGCCTCGTTTAGCTCGGCTGTTTAATGATGAATATGCAGAAATGGATTTATTTCGTGGCAATAAAGCCTCCTTCAAAAATGCCGTGCTTAAATATTCTATTGGTAAATTTAGTAACCAAAATACCTAAAATTCTATTATTTTTATTTCACTAAATTTATTGTTTGCCCATTCACTCTTCATGAACATCATACGCACCCACCCACACACATCTCACATATACCACTTTTCATTTATTTCTACTGTTTTAGTTTTGATTTATACTTTATATATACTATGGACAGAATTTTTATTTATTTTTTTTAAACTCTATTTAACTTGTATATCTTTTAGTTTATAAGTATCTTACTTTTATATTCGAGCTGTTTTTATTTTTATAATTGTGTTAATTTATGTACTTTGTTTACATCTGAAAATCTGTTTTGGCCTTTTACCTGTTTTACTTTATTTGCTTAATTTTGATGTATTAGCTGTAAGATTTTCTTTCAAAATAAATAAATAAATAATAAAATATTACAATATGTACTACTTAATACTTAAATCGGAATATTTATTATAGTCGCTTGTCACCAGTTGTTTGTACGTTGTGCTTCGTTGTTGAAAGCTGCTGCGAACGAAGTCGCGCGAGATCGCCGGCACCCTGCACTAAGCCTAAGACTAGATGGTCAAAAATTTACATTTGAAATACGGGTTCGAGTAAGATTCTTACTATGATAGCGGCATTTGTTTATAAACTTTACTGGTCGTGGCAAGATTGTGTGATAAAAACCATGGGGGCAATATATTAATAGATGCATCGTTTAAATTTTTCAGATATTTCTAAGTTTCATATTGAACTTTCCAAAGATCTTAGTCTTTGCTTATAACTACATTTATGATTTAAAATTTAATGTGAGTATACTTATATTTATACAATAGAAACAGTAGAAATAAAGATAAACTACTTTAATTATTCGTCGAGACACTAATGTGTGGGAAGCTACTTGTGTCGACACCCTTGCTTGGTCTCAAATCCAGGGCACATCTGTCAGGGCTGGAGCGGCTGCGGACTCGGCTGAAAAGGCCAAATGTTGCAAATACGAGTCTACGTATTTGTGCCTTTTGGTCTTGAGATAATGGGACCGTGGAGGCCAAGAAGATCTTTAAAGAACTGTCTAAGCTGGTTAACGCTGTATGTGACAAGAGGGCTAGCAGTTTTATCGCGCAGTAAATCTGCATCGCTGTGCAGCGGGGGAATGCTGCAAGTGTTATTGGCACACTGCCACATGATCAAGTCATGGGTGAATATTTTTGTATATAGTTTACTTTTCTGTTTAATTTCGTTTAAGTATATATTTTTAGTAGCTTAGTTTTTATTTAAATCATTGTAACTTAAATTATAGAATTAGCATTAAATATAAAACAAATTATCTACAAATGTCCTATGCTCCTATATCCTTTTTTAGGTTTATAAGTATTAATTTACTTTGAATAAAACTATTAATTGACGAGGAATGAAATGAGTCTACACGGGCTTAGTTGTCAAAAGAGCGCAGGCAGATTCTCCAGACACCAAGCCTTAAATGGGTTTATAAAGAGAAGTTTATGGTCTGCTAAAATCCCGTTCGTCCTTGAACCATCAGGTCTTTCACGTAGTGATGGTAAAAGGCCGGATGGTATGTCCCTTGTACCATGGAGGAAGATGTCTTGTTTGGGATGCCACGTGTGTGGATCATCCTTTGCCACTTGCCACATTTCCTTTACATCAAAAAAGGCCGAATTTAAAAAGCACATCAAATATAATAGCATTAAACAACATTATAACTTTGTGGCATTTGGGGTTGAAACAATGGGCGTTTATTTTCTTGATACCCACAAATTCCTAAAAGAGCTGGGTAAACGAATTTTTCAAGAGTGTGGCGATCCCAAATGCCATAACTACCTAAAACAGAATATTTCCATTATAATTTCAACGAGGACATGCGGCGTTTTAGGTACCCTCACTGGTGGTAAGCCCTTAGTTTATTTTGTAGAATAGTTTTAATTTCATAAGTATTTTTAGTTTAGTTTTATGTATTATTAGTTTTTTTATCTATTTAATTTTAATATTTTTGTATCTACTACTTATGAGGAATTAAATAAACTAGAGTATATTATATATTTTAATGATAGGATATTTTCAGGATAATTCAAAATTTAACTTTATATTAATCATAGAGACCGTACTAATAGGCATTTTGGCGTGCTCGCCTGGAATAGCAGCTGAGAGAGTTTTTAATGAGGTGGACAAAATTAAGAGAGTTCTGCTGGAGCAGATTCTTATCAGTTCAGGTCAGAAAAATACTCGTATTGTTTAGAAGTTTTTTTTTATTTTAAATTGTTTTATTTTCTTGTGGACATACATACTATTTCTACAATTGTCCTAGATTATATTCTCATACCTTTTGGCTTCTTGCCTTGTCTTGCTATAAGGACTGACTTTGTCTTACGTTAGACTAATATTGGATTTATTATTTTTTTATTAAAAAACTTAATTGAACTATGTACAACGGCGGACTTAATAATAAATAATAAATAAATATTTCCAGACAGGTCACACAGCGCCATCTAGTTTCCGTGGTAAGCTACGAGGCTTGTGTTACGGAAACTAGATGGTTGATAAACTTAATATTATACTTTTTTTTTTGTAAATTTATACATATTATACATATAAACACCCAGACCGAGACAAATTATACAATGTAACTTGCCCCCGGTCGGAATCGAACCCACGACCTCCCGAGTTCACGGCAATGTTTGTTACCACTAGACCACGGAGGTGTCATGCCGCTAGGCATTCTCTGACAGCCAAACCTTTAGGACATTTAGACAGTATAGCCATCATATATAGGTGCAATCATAAATTAAGTTATTGTTAACAGTATTTTAACATATACATAACAATATTACATATACAAATACATACATACGCAATATGTTTGTATATAAACATAAATTACATCATAAAACTTTTCTTGTCGAAGAAGAGAGGAACTTCAACCCAGCCTGGAAGAAACTATATAGATTGAAACTATGTAGATACTACATTGAGATAATCAAAACAGTGTCCAAAAAAAAAAAAAGATTTTAACTACATGTAAATAAATGCTGTTTTTGATGTAAATATAAAATTTTTAGAGTAAAAATCATTAAAACTCAATAAAAGATCTGTCAAACTAAATAAAGAATGTTATGATATCTATATAAATACCACTGAGCATAGAATTAAGACAAACCCTAAATATTTCTGGACATTTGTAAAGTCAAAAATGTCTCAGCATGGTATTCCGCATAAACTATCTTATAATGGCCTCACTACTGATAATGGATCACAAATATGTAATTTATTCAACCAGTATTTTCACTCTGTATTTGAACCTTGTAACGATGCAAACCTTACTTATTATTACGAAACAAAGCTTAGCCATACTCCTATGGATATCAGTCACATCAACATAGACCTTCAAAATGTTTTACGACAACTCAAAACTATTAATACTAATAAGGGTGCTGGCCCTGACGGCATTCACCCACTGTTAATATTTAAGTGTGCTGAAGGTCTAGCTTACCCTATCACTTATATTTTTAAAATGTCTCTTAAGACAGGTACTTTCCCATGTCTGTGGAAAAAGGCTCTAATCACACCGATACCCAAAAATGACAAACGAACGGACATCACCCAGTATAGGCCTATTTCTAAGCTGTCTATATTTGGAAAATTATTGGAAAAGATTGTCACCGAACAACTTTTCTCTGCCGTTCATAATTACATTACCCCTAATCAACACGGTTTCTTCAAGGGTCGTTCTGTTGAGACCAACATGATTACATTCACCCAAGATCTGTTGCGTGCTCTCAATGGTAATATGCAGGTTGATGTTTTTTATTCAGATTTTTCCAAGGCCTTTGACAAGGTTAACCATAATATACTATTGCAAAGGCTTTGGGGTGTCGGAGTACATGGTGACTTATTTAGATGGGTTTCCTCTTATATTAAAAATAGGTCTCAGGCAGTATGTATTAAGGGTTTTATATCGGACTATATTGGTATCCCATCTGGGGTCCCACAAGGGTCCCATTTGGGCCCCCTATTATTCACAATATACATAAATAACATAGAAGATTTTGTGAAAAATTGTAAATTTCTTCTTTATGCCGATGATGCTAAACTATACCGGGTCGTCGCTAATGAGAGTGATTGTCGTATATTGCAGGAGAGCATTGACTCAGTTTCGCAGTACTGCACACAAAGCAAGCTATATCTAAATAATCAAAAATGTCAAGTTATAACGTACACACGTCGACGCAATCCTATCATCTTTAATTATACATTGAACGCTGCTCCCCTGGCCCGCGTACACTCTGTCCGTGATCTAGGGATCATAATGGATAGTGAATTGACATTTAATGAACACTATGATCATATTATGAAAAAAGCTTATCGGCAATTAGGTTTTGTGTTGCGAGTATGCAAAAATTTTAAAAGTAGTCTTACATATAAGACCCTATATTGTAGTTTGGTTAGGTCTGTACTGGACTTTGGTTCCGTAGTTTGGAATCCGTTCTTTGACTGTCATATCAAGAGACTTGAAAGAATACAGAAGAAGTTTATCAAATCTTTAAATTACAAAGTTGGTAAATCTCGTACTTCTTATGTAGACTCGTTGTTGTTTTATAGAATGCACTCTCTTGAAATGCGTCGCAATATTTTTGACTCCATGTTCCTTTATAAAATACTGAACAATGTTATAGACTCTTCTACACTCTTACAAAATATATCATTACGTGTCCCCACACGTAGCACTCGCAGCAACAACTTATTTGTTATTTCTAATTCATCTACTAGGTATACGGCTAATAGATACTTTTGTCGCTCTCTCGACTACTACGATAAGGAATTGTCTCATCTTGACTTATTTAACTCTAGTGTTAATAAATTTAAAAGCGACCTTAAACTACATATGTTCTCCAAATTAAAATAATATAACATTTCTAATGAGTAGCTGTTTATATATGTAGTATTAGTAATATTGCTTCTGATATCATATACTCGTAACTTACTATCTTAATTCAATTTTGATGTTAATAATTTTATTTTTTTTGCTTAATTATTAATCTGCTGTGCTTGTTTTTGTTTTCGTTTATTGTATTTTGTGTAAATTCTCGACACTCAAGGTCTTGTTAGTGGTAATTATGTTTGTAATATTATGTAAATGACTGTTTGCTGTCAAAATAAAATAAAATAAAATAAAATAAATAAAAGTAAAGTAGAAAATAAATATTTTTTGCTAATAATGTAATCAGTATAATTTCCGAAGTTAAAAAAACTTTTAAAAAATAAAAAAATGTTTCTTTTTATATAAATTCTTTAATAAAAGTATCATCACGATCGTATCCCTTCTGTACCGGGTTCGATTCCTGGTCGGGACACAAAAATAATTAATAATGTAAATAAATTAAATTAATATTTGATTTATTTGTGATATTTCTCGAGTTTGGTACGCTCAAGACATCGACGAGCTTGCCACTTGTCATGATTGGCCTATAGCAAAGTTGGCTAAATGGAAATCCGCTTATTTATAAGCGTGGTTTCTGACCACCCCGAAAGGGAAACGGTCGTGATGATACTTTACATCATAAATAAACATAAACATAATATAAAATAAAACTACTTACATGATGAGGGAAGTGAAATATGATGTTGCTGCTATTGGGGATAGTGAGAAAATGGAAAGAGACATAAATTTAGGACAGTCTAGTTAGAAAGAAAGTGTTTGCAAACCATATATCTATCTATCTATTAGTCTAACGTAATTGTATGGACAAAGTCACACGGTATAATTAATGTCTCTTTAGAGGAATGAAAAAAAATATGTTATCATTATAAAGGATTTTATTCTATTGTAAAATTGTTGTAAAATTTCAGATGAGAATGAAACAGAGGAACTTAAAGTGTTTCTTCGGTTTGTGGAAGTCCGCTCGTTTAGTTACAGGATCTGGCGACTGATTCCTGTGGACGTGACGCTTCCCCTCAGACTCTTCGGACTCTGCACCACCTATCTCATCGTCATCATGCAGTTCACACACCTATTTGATTAATATATTCTTGTACATTATCATACCTTAAAGAGATCAAATATAAGAAAGAGCGATCATTGATTGTATTTTTTTTTTAATGAAATGAAATATTTATTTGCAGGTAACATGGTAAATTTTAAATGTAATTTTCGTCTTCTCTTGTCGAAGAAGGAACTACAACCCAGCTTGGGGTTGAAATACGCTCAGATCTCAACCACCGAAACTATATTGAGATAATCAAAACAGTGTCCAAAATTTAAAAAAATATAAAAGATTTTAAGTACATCAAAATAAATGCTGTTTTTGATGTAAATATAACATTTTAAAAGTAAATTTTACAAGTAAAAATCTCTAAAACTAAATAAAAGTAAAGTAATAAATAAATATTTTTGCTAATAATGTAAACAGTATAATATCTGAAGTTAAAAATACTTAATAAAAAAATTTAAAAAAACATACATACATACATATCTTCACGCCAGATCCCTTGCGGGGTAGGCAGAGACAATTGAGCGCCATTTGACACGATCACGACATACTTCTTTCGCTTCGTCGACATTCATTAACCTCTTCATACATGCCCTTTGGTTACGAAGACTTTTTAATGCACCTTCAGTCAGTGTTTTATTTATTTGATCGTGATATGTGAGTCTCGGTCTGCCAGGGCCTCTTTTACCTACAACTTTAGCATTATATATCTGGTTCGTCAATCTTTCATAGCTCATCCTTTCAACATGCCCGAACCATCGTAGCATGCCTTTCCTTATTTTTGTTCCTATGCTTTCCTTCATACCAACCCTTTTCCGTATTTCGACGTTACGTATGCGGTCCGCCAAAGTGACGCCACATATCCGCCGCAACGACCGCATTTCTACTGCATTAACCCTACTCTCATGCGTATTCTGACGTATCCACGTCTCGCTTCCATACATCAGTGTTGGTACCAACATGGCATTGTGTATGGCGAGCCGAGCTTTGTCACTGACATTTCGACTGCCGATCAGTGACCCCAGGGCACCGTTAACACTATTTCCCGCGTTCACTCTTCTTTCAACGTCCCTATCGTACTTCCCATCCGCAGTGAAAACACTGCCCAGATATATAATTTCATTTACTTGTTCTAGAGTTTCATCATCAATCTTTATCGTCACGGTTGTCATCCTTCTTCTTTCAAACACTAGTACCTTGGTTTTTCTCGCATTCAAACGGAGTCCTTTTTCTGCACATCCCTTCTTCATTCTTGTGACTAGTGATTGCAGTTGTTGTTCGGACGATGCCATAAGAACAGCATCATCTGCATAAAGCAGGCAGTTCACCACTAGATCACTCATCTTTATCCCACAGTCACTCTCTCACACTCTTTTTAGGCATTTGTCGAGATATAGAGTAAATAATCTAGGAGAAAGCACACAACCCTGTTTGACGCCCATTTGGGATTCAAAGCAAGGCGACATACCTCCCTCCACCCGCACACAAGCTTTGCAGCCCTTGTACAGGGACTGTATAGCTTGTAGCAGTTTGTCATTCACTCCATACTCCGGCAATATGTCCCAAAGCTTCTTTCTTACAACTCTATCAAAAGCCTTTTCCAAATCCACAAAAGCACAGAAAACCTTCTGGTTTAAGGCCAAAAACTTCTCTGTGATATTGCGGAGCGAAAAGACTTGGTCAGTGCATCCTCTTCCAGGTCTAAAGCCTCCTTGTGCCTCCCATAAAAGACCTTTAGTCTTCTCTTGCAAGCGTTTCGTGAGAATCTTGCCATACATCTTGCTCGCCAAACTGATCAAACTAATGGCTCGGTAGTTGGCACAGTCCAATCTAGATCCCTTACCTTTGTATAAAGGAACGATGACTTAAAAAAAGTTATCCTTTTATATAAATTCTCTAATTAAAGTATCGTTACGATATTATCCTTTCTGGTGTAGTCAGAAAACACGTTTTTTTTAATAATGCGGATCCACATTAGCCAAGTTTACTATAAATAAATAAATATTTCCAGACAGGTCACACAGCGCCATCTAGTTTCCGTGGTAAGCTACGAGGCTTGTGTTACGGAAACTAGATGGTTGATAAACTACATATTATTATTATATTAAAGTTTTAAAATAAAATAAGTAATTTTTGTATTACGTATTTACATAAGGAACTATGGAGTTAAGATGCTGAGTTCACCAAACTTCGGCATTAAAACACACGGGCTCTGTTTGAATCTCATCCACTCCTGCTCCGATGGTTTTATTACACGAATACATAATTTACGACAGCTTTTGAAACCGGACTATTCATTGAAAAATCGATATTGTTTTGTAGTCGAGAAAGTCGTATCTAAAAAAAAATATTAGGTATTCTTTTATTCTTTATTTTGTCACCGTACATTCCCACTGGAATTTGGTTAGGTCTATGATTAAGTACATAATTTCATTAGGTACGAGTGTTATGTTATATAATTTACATACTACATACTCGTATATCTGTCGTGCCTGGAAAGTGTTATATTCGAGCAAAGAACAGAACTGGCAAATGCGGCCGTAAAGGGGCCTTGTCAAAATTTATTAGTATAGGTACCTAAAATTAACTAAAATAAGATTAGTTTTAAATGATTTTCTAGTTAAGATGCGGCTGTAAAAAGGCTTTGTCATAAATATCAAACATTAAAACTCTTTCGCAGTTGTTGCAGTAAATCTTTGGAACACTTTGCCGGTCAATATTCGGCAAGCATCCAACAGAATAATATTCAATAGATTGGTATACTCACATTACTTAAACAGCTCCCTACAGCGTGTATAAGTAGATATTGTATGTAGTATAGTTATATATATATATATGTATGTATGTAAGTACTATTAGTATGTAGTATATATATTATTAATAAATATAGTTATTATTTAATACTTAATTATTATTTAATCTTAAATACGTCTTCGCACCTACTCGTCGATCTAAGTTATGGTTATCATTGTCCCAAAGGTTGTCTGTCAGAGAATGTCTAGCGGCATTAAGCCCGCCCCTTGTACATAGTGCAATAAAGTTTTAAATAAATAAATTAATTAAATAATTATATTATTCTAAAGATAATGTCAAATTGTTGCGGCTGTAAAAGGGCCTTGTCAGTGTTACCTTATACTTAAAACTAATTATATAATTATGTCAGATGCATAGTGCAATATAAATAAATAAAGAAACAAATATCTATAGTATTATTATTATTATTAAATTCTTTATTGCACAAAATACAAAGGCGAAGATTAATGCCTACAAGGCATTTTATAACATCTAACCTTTGTTAGAGTGTGAGATTAAGGTTAGTCAATCAAGTTTAACAATTTCTAACATACTACTTACACAACATACTAATAGATACACTGTTACATAAGTTACACATATACTTAGAAATAAACGCATATATCATTACATTCATACACATTCACATAACACACAGAGAGGATACACGGAATTCCTAAAATACCCACCAAAAGCCCTATAATACTATTTTTTTATTATTTATTTGTTTGTACTTGGGCAAGCTTTACAATGTTTAAATAAATTGTATAAGCTTGTTATTGTGTCACCCGGGAGTGAACTGACCCCTGTCATTGAGAAATATCTACGACAGGGGTCAGGACATCCAATCTAAATTTAAAGTGTAAAAAACATACTTGTTATATAGTGTCAATAAACGATTTTTATTATTATTTTTATGATTATTACGCCCCTAGAACACAGCGTCCCAGCTGGAGATGGGCCATCCAGAACATATATAAAGAGAATTTGAGAATGTGAAAGATGTTTGTTTCTGTATGTCTGTCAGTCTGTATGTCTCGCTTTCACGCCTTTTTCACCAATTCAGTACACGGGCAACGTGGGTCAACAGTATAGGTTTGAAATACAACAAGAATACAGGTTTAGTTTCAAAGGTTTCGAATAAAGACTGATATCCTTCTTAATGTACTCAGAGGATAGCATATGAAAGTAGATGCAATAAAAGTCACTGGTTAGCTTCCAACTTGGTATCTTTCTCGTTTGGCCAGCAGCGAAAGCGTGTGTAACTCTTGTTTCAAGCAGTGGTAGTTTTATATAAATATCATCACGGCAAGCTTACAATATTAGTTATCCTTGAAAGTAAAAATTGGCATTTGACATCATTGCAAATGGCACATACTTTCAACGAGAACAACAAATATGTGAACCCCCAGTAAAGTATGTCCACACCTTTCGGGATCAGGCTTTAATTTCTGTTATGCCCAGTCAAGCCGGCATAGTGTAGCGACTAATGTCAGTCAAGTGTTTGATTCCAGTTGCATGCTTTCATGGACATGTCACATGTTGGGTTAATATAAAAAAAAAATAGTTTTTGTAATTTTAGGTCTGTGTTGTGTATTTTAGCTTGCTAATTTTGAATGCTATGACAGTAACTTTGCGTTCTTTGATTCTCCGACGAATTTCAACGTTTCGAATTATATCCATCAGAGAAATACCAAGCATAGCTCTTTCCATAGCTCGCTGAGCTGGTGGGAGTTGGATGAGGGTTGCGTGCAGTGGCGAGCCTTGGTAGAGGCCTATATCCAGCAGTGGAGAGACACAGGCTGATGATGATGAAACTAAAACTAATAAATTTAAAATGTCCTCTAGAGACGTCCCATCAAAGGTAGACATAGCCCCAAGCCGACTGGCAACATGTCCCCTTTGTATAGCGAGGCTAATACGTGGGCAGAAGTAATTGCCAGCCTACCTGTCTTCAGATTTACAAATGTCAGCTATAGCAGATTTACAAATGAAACAAATTCAGAATTACATAACGACAATAAATAAATATAAACGAGGCTGGTTAACGCTGTATGTGACAAGAGGGCTGGCAGTTTTTTCGCGCAGCAAATCAGCATCGCTGTGCAGCGGGGGAATGCTGCGAGTGTTCTTGGCACACTGCCACATGATCAAGTCTTGGGTTAATATTTTTATATATAGTTTAGATTTTAGTTTGATTTTTAATTTAGTTTATATATTTTGATTAGCTTAATTTTTATTTAAATCATTGTACATAAGTAAATTCATACCTTACAATTGAACATAATACTAGAGTGGTGATGTTTAGGTTGTAAAAACGCATTTATTAAAAAAAAACCTAAATAGGTCGGTTTGAACCCCGGCATGTACTAATGAGAAATACACTTTTCTTTCGTACATTTGTCATTTATTTACACCACTATTCCAGTGCTTCGGAGAGCACGTTAAGCCGTCGGTCCCGGTTCCACTTATACCAACTTGTGGAGTCGTTAATTATAAAGGAAAGGCCATTAGAAAGTGATATCAGAACCATGTCAACCCGTCTGGTCAGCGTGGCGAGTGTAGGACAAATTCTCCAGATTTTTCTGGAAGACCCATCTCCAATAGTGGAGTTTTAGGGGCTGTGGTGATGTTATGATGAACGTACACGAATTTTGAGAAAAAAAAAGTTATTACACTATAAATAAACTCTTAAAAATAAACGCCTAAATAACATTTTTAACAAGCACAATTTTTATAATTAACGGCATAAAAAATGCAATAAAAATAGGAGCTCTCCCTGACTTACATAATCCGTTTAAGCTATTTTCTTAAGGAATTTTATGCCTTCTTTATTGTTGCCCTTAAAACTGTTTAAATTTAAGACGGCCATAAAAGTTGGATTATATTCATAACAGATAAAATATTTTAACGATCCCGCTTTATTTGTTTTCTCTCGATTCAAATTATTATATTTTCTAGTTATAACCCCTGGAGCCACGTTCACTTTACGCCTAAAAGGGTTGACGAATTTCCGCCAAATCTGTTATACAAGATGGAATGTATTAAAGTTCAAATAATTTTATATTATCTGCAACAAATAAAGTGTGTTAGATGTGTTTCTTACTTGGTAAAATATATAAATTAAAGCTTAAAAATTTTATTGCCAAATATTTCGCCTCTCTTTGGAGCGGCGTCATCAGTGACAGTGACTGAAGGTCTTTGTCATAAATTTTGAAAAAGTAATTTTATATCTTTTAGCAATGATAAAGGCAATGCACTATACAGTTTTGTATTTTTTTTTTTTTTAATATCATCATCACCTCGCGCATCATGGAAAACATCATCATCTCCAAACAGAGGCGAAATATTTGGCAATAAAATTTTTAAGCTTCAATTTATATATTTTACCAAGTAAATAATTTTATATTGTAATCTAGAACAAATATTTAATAATGTAAATAAAAATACATTAATTAATATTTAAGAAAAGTGTATTTTCATTAGTACATGCCGGGGTTCAAACCGACCAAATTAGGTTTTTTTTCTAAGGAATGTGTTTTTACAATCTAAACATCACAGCTTATTATGTTCAATTGTAAGATATGAATTTATTTATGTACAATGATTTAAATAAAAATAAAAATTAAGCTAATAAAAATATATAAAGTAAATCAAAAATCTAAACTATATATAAAAATGTTGACCCATGACTTGATCATATCGTCGACCACTTCTCATGACTGGCCTATAGTAAAATGTGAATCAGCTTATTCATATGCGTGGTTTCTGACCACCATAAAAAGGAAACGGTAAGAAATGCTACTTTACTTTTAAATTAAATGTATTAATTTACATTAATAAATATTTTTGTGTCCCGTCCAGGAATGGAACCCGGTACCTCAGAGTCTACATCCACGGACTTAACCGCTAGACCACGGAGGCACTGATGTAACTGTATTTATTCTATATTGTAAATATGATATAACTTATTCTTGCAGATTCCTTTCTCAGTCAGATTAAACATTAAAAGGTCATTGGAAACTGTTAAGCTGCTGGTCTTCTGCTAACAGGTTACTCTTTGGACCGCTTTGCTGAATAGCCTTCCACTAGCAGGAATAGAATCATTAAAAATAATTTCAATAATCATTACAGCCCCTAGAACACAGCATCCTAGACCTGCACTGTTGGAGATGGGCCTTCCAGAACATATATCTGGAAAATTTGGCCTACAATCTCCACGCTGGCCAGACGGGTTGGCGAAGATTTAATTTAAATAATGACGTGTTACAAATGCCTGTAATAGGTTTACGTAAATAAATATATTTTGACTTTGACACTATACTACACGGGTAAAGCCGGATAAAACAGCTAGTACCTACCTATACTAGAAATCTAAAATACTACATACTTGGTAAAATATATAAATTGAAGCTTAAAAATTTTATTGCCAAATATTTCGCCTCTCTTTGGAGCGGCGTCATCAGTGACACATAGTAAGAAATACATCTAACACACTTTATTTGTGAAAATACTACATACAAAATTTATATTTGAACTGCCTCATAAAGGAAAAAGAGAATAAAAAAATAAGAATCACGAGACATGGATTGTTGAATAACTAAGCCTTTATAGCTAAGACGTTATAATTTTAAAATGCCAACAATATTCAAAGTCAATGTCAGAATCTTGTAAAAAAAGTAATTTAAATCTAGCGTTAACCTCGTGTCAGGATAATCTGGCTGATGATGGATGGGCCAGATCGCGCCGACATATCGTAACTGGATGTACACTTATTCCCACATCACATTATAAATTATTCATGACCCATCATTTTATCGAAAACACCGAGCGTAATTATAATGTCACATTATTCATGATTTCGGGTTTTTTTCATTGATCTTTTTTATATATGATCGTGTATTCGAATTACGTTATTTAAATATTTTTGACAGTCATGTTTAATATTTCGCTTCATGTGATGTCACAATGCTTAATTTAAATATATATATATATTGAATACAAAAGCCTTTATTTAATTTCTTATGATGATGTATGGAGGAGAGACGTGGACTCTGATCAAGAAATTCAAGGTTAGGCGAGCTATGTGAAGAGCTGTATTTCTCTGATGAATACAATTCGTAACGTTGAAATTCGTCAAAGATGAAGTGGCAATGCTCAGGACACATCTGTCACAGAACCAACGACCGATGAGGCGAACAAAACAAATGGGGCTCTAGAGTGGAGACGGGACGGGACGACTGGGCGACCCTCCACCAGATCGAAGAATGACCTAAAGCTCATCGCTGGGGTTGGATGAGGGTTGCAAAATAATTAATGCGTGCAGTGCCGAGCATTGGGGGAGGCCTACATCCAGAAGTGGAGAGACAGAGGCTGATGAAAATGGCGATGATGAGTGCTAAATGTGTTTTATATATAAAATACAAACAGACATCGAGACGTAGACATATTAATAAATTTCACATTAGTCCTGTTGGTTTAAGCCTCGAATGGGCGACCAATAAATTCATATCGAATGTTCTCGAATAATTCCCCTGGACAGCGACATGTCGAATTGCTACCCGTAACATAGAGTTAATCATAGATAGACCTGACAATTAATATGTAGGCAGACTAATAAGAAGAATCGTCTAATAAGTTCCTTTTCAGAGTCCATGAGTTTGTTATTGCGTACAATTTCGATTTTTGTGTCATCAATGGCAGTGTTGAAATTCGCTGTATCATCAACACACAAATACATTATGTCCTACAATCCAAATTACAATGAAAATTTTAGTGATTCTGGGTTAAACATAGAGAAGTAGTTAAATCATTAAATTACCAAAATATAATTCTATTTGGAATGCTTGTCCTCCAAACACCCTTTCTTTTCAATTATAAACGTAGTAAGTAATATTATTATTATAGTAATGTATAAGTTGTATTTTTTGTTCTAATTCTTATATATATCTTATATATATTATACATCTCCCCTTTCTTCTTCTCCCTTCAATGCTCTACTATTGAACAGCTTTTCTAGCAACATTATATTTTTTATATTGCCAACAAGCTTACGGCTACGAGTATAATAACTACGATTTTGCTACGAGATTATTAATGCTACGGTAATCCAATGTACGAGTATGTTCTGTCTTCTCGATGTCATAAGTCTATGGATGGACGTATTTCAAAAGCTCTGAGCAAAATTAATAACTGTTTCTGTTAAGTTTACAGTTTAAAATTAGAACTGACGTATTAGTAAACAAAGCCTGCATATTCCAAATTGTTTTATGCATTTAAATAAATCTATATTGGAATGCAAATTTGCTTTGAACGATCAAGGTAAGAAATAATGCCGCGTCTGAAAATCGCTATATCCATCGTGATAAATACCTAAAGTGAGTGTTATTAATAATTGATCTCGCTCACAGCCGAGAGACGAAATAGATTAGGCACTGTATAAGTGGTTATATTTTTAGGAAACTTCTCTGCACCATAACTTAAAATTTTACAGCTGAATAATAAAAATAAAAATTACGTAGTTCTTTATTTTTATTCTAGATTATAATATTAGGATATTTGAACTTTAACGAATTCCACGCAGTATAAATAAAATATAAGTAGGTCGATTTAAGTACATATTACATGGTCGAAAACAATTCGAAAATATTGTGATAGTATTCCATATCTTAATCTAGTGTGCTATTGAATTTCCATAATAAAATGTTCTTTGTGTAGCCCCCGGGTTGAAGAGGCGGATGCCAACAAACAGATATAAGCATGACGACTTCTGTTAGGCCATGATTACACTAAGGAATTAAAAAAACGTGCGATTTTAGGCAGTGGTACCCGGAGCGCAGAGGTTTGTGCGAAATTTTGTAATCGGAAGATATCTGAACATCGAGGCATTTGTTGCCGGCCTAGCTAATCGTATGTTTTACCGGGCTGACAACAAGCATCTTCAGGATAACGCTCAAACTTGCGTGCGGCCCCCGGAGAGAAGGCTTAGTAGCCTAGACTACCTAGGGAGGAATTTTTGGAGAAGAACTAAAGTAGACAAATCTAAGAGACTACATTAGTGACCGACACGGGCGTTGTTATACTAGGTCCAAAGGTCCTGCTGGGAAAAACGGGAGATAATCCCATCCCCAACTCATGCCTATTGAACATCCGGGCCTGGATGACTCCGCTGTTTCTTTGTCTCTGTTTTAGGTACTTTCAAATTTGTACGAGTATTATTATTGTAATTGGGTTATTATTTAATACCTATTGTATGCTAAAATTCTATCATACTCCAATAAAGGAAAAATGCGCGGTCTTAAAATAAAAATGTTCGTATTTATTTCTATAGTGTATATTACTAGTTTTTTGAGTTACATAAATTAAACTGCCTCCATAGTCTAATGTTTAAGACCATAGATATAGACGCGAACGTACAGGGTCAATTCCTGTCCAATAATTTATTTGTGATATTTCTCAAGTCTGATACTTGTACGCTAGAGACATCTACGAACTTGCCACTTGTCATGATGGGTCTATAGTAAAGTTGGCTAAATGTCCATCTAGAAAGAGATACGGTCGTGATGATACTTTACTATACTTTTATGAATTAAAAGTTATAAAGATGTTATTACATTTTTATATTTATATCTTCTCGGAATGACAGAACTGATAAAGTCATATCTTACCTCGCTGGCCTATTGATGGATATTTCAGATTGCCGTAGGAATTTTCTGACGGTGTATCCTATATAGTTCAACCGTACTTAGAACAAAGGAAAAGAGGCATTTGTACTAACCGGCTTGAGAGCACTATCTATGGAATATATTCTGCTTTATTATTAGGCTACGATTCCTTATATATTATTAAAAAAGTAAGCGTGTACAAGTATAAGCTACACTACCAATATAGACAATTTTCTGAGAACAGTGCCTGCTCGTTCCCGATCGTCTTCTCGTAGCAATGTTAACTGTTCATTTTTATAAAGAATACAGCGTTTTTTTTACTGACTAGATATAATCGCGCGATTTTATATTCCAATTTGAACGAGGTCTTATCATATTTCTGCATTGACATAGAATTTAGAAATTGGCAAAGATAGAATGGAGAAGGGCGCTTATCTAAATATTCAGTAATTGAATAGAAACTGTATAGAAGTTTCGTGTTTACATTATTATTCGCAATTTCGAGAATACAACTGTTGTATATTTTGTTAGAAAATTCGGGAAACGAGTTGGATATTAAATGAGAAAAGAAATCATTATGACACGGGAACATTTCGTTTTCTTAGAGAAATGGGCCCAAAAAATGTTCTTGTTTATTTGATAGTTTATTTCTGTATTGTGTTTCCATAATCTGTAATTAATTTTATTTGTTTTACCTTAGCATAAACGACAATTAACAAAAACTTTTTTTTCCCTTAATAATTATCATAATAAATAACCTAATCGTATAAATAGTGTTTTGTAACTATTTCATACATAAATCTTAATCAATTGACTTATTGAATTGAGTATGTCCAAACATTGCGCTTACCTGATGTCAAGTGACGTTGACCTTGCGTCCATGAATCTTAGCAACTGAAATCAGATACTCATGACTGACATACTGATAAGGGACTGCCCTAACACTATGCCGGCTTGACTGAGCATGATGGCAATTCGAGCCTGATCCCGAAATGATACACTTTACTGGTTGTATCGTCACGGACAGTGGATACTTCCCCGTCCCGGCAGACTGGGCAATTTACCACCATCAGTCCGCCTACCACAATTTGTTGTTCCCGTTGAAAGTATGTGCCATTTGCAATGATGTCAATTGCCAACTTTTACTTTCAAGGATAACTAATATTGTAAGCTTGCCATGGTAAAAAGTAAAGTATCATCACGACATCACCCTTCCAGGGTGGTCAGAATCAAGTTTACTATAGGCCAATCGTGACAAGTGGCAAGCTCGTCGAAGTGTCCAGGGTACTAAACTTGCCATGGTGATATTTATATAGAACTAACACTGCTTGAAAAAAGACTTACTCACTCGCCACGCTGCTGGCCAGACGGCTGGTGAGGATCTAATGTGAAAAGGAGCTGATCTGACCACCTCGAAAGGGAAAGTCATGATGATACTTAACATTACTTTTATTTAGTGAAAAATATACTCTTATACTAAAGTATTATTTACCTACTGTACTTATTGTTTCATTCTTTTTCTTTTTGCGAATATAATTTTTATATGACATAGTTCTAAAAGCTATATCTAAATCCCATCCTAAGACAGTCCAAGCCCTATAAGCTTTATATTATTACAAATATATCTACTATTCCACGTTTACGATATACGTTTGGCTACGTATTATGGGTAATGATAAATGTGCATACGGTGTACTCTGTCAATATTGGGCTCGCCTGGTAATGTATGGGCGTCGCTGTGATTTATGACAACCACTTCATTAAGCCATCTCCTACATATACAAGTACATCGAGTCCTGGTACCTTTAGATATAACATAGTTTCTATATGATGTTTATTATTCAACTAAAGAAATATACATATTTATTCGAAGGAATATAATTAAAACAACTTAAAGAATAACTTAAAATAAATATAAACTAAACTATAAGTAAATAATGGTCTCTAGAGACGACCCTTCAGGGATAGTCCCAAGGAGGCTGGCAACATTTCCCCTCTAGCCTCGCTAGGCTAATACGTCGGCAAAAATAATTGCCAGCCTTCCAGTCTCCAGACTTTTCCGTTAGCCGTTTAAACAACTCCTTGGCCAGACGTTTGGCTGAGTGACTACAGATTTTTTGTTTGAATGATAAAACCAAGCTATGGTAAGAATATAGACTCATTCAGCTGAAATGGGCATAAGGCATTTTTTTTTTTATATGATCGCATGCGAATCGTTATTTACTGTCGTCTATAGTTTAAACCTTTATACGAGAATACCAATTTTAATAGCGTTTTACTCTGACAGTTTACGTTATATAACGACTTCCATTATATAATGTTTGTGTTTAATTAACATAATAAGGTCTGCTGGAATCGAACCTAGTATCATTTGTCCATAGCAGAGGCTGTAGGAATTCAATACGTAAATTCTAATCGTAATCTTTAACAGCCGGAACGATCCACTGGCCATTTCTGGCCAAACATTTTGCCAGTTGTTACTGTACGTCACTGTACCATTGCTCTTTACGAGTATTGCCATTTGGCAAAGAATCAACTCGCACGTTCATGCGACTTGCTAATTTATAACATAAAAAAATCTAATTAATTTATATTTATTAGTTTTTTAGTAAGTACACAATACTTACTACCTTACATTGTACTCATACCTACTGAAGACAACCAACAAAGAGCCGAAAAAGTCCCCGCCCTTGGCGCAAATTACCAAAGATTAATTTAATAAAAGTAGAAACAAAATATAGTTACACATATAATCCTTGCTGCTTTTTGCTTAAAAAAAAAACTATTGTGCATGTCGCACACACTTAGGTTATTATTATTTTTTTACAGGCAATTTAAAATATATTCGGCCAATTGCAGAAAGGCCGACTATATTTTGATTGACTGCCTCCGTGGTCTAGCGGATAAGTCCGTGGATTTAGACTCGGAGGTACCGGGTTCGATTCCTGGTCGGGACACAATAATATTTATTAATGTAAATAAATACATTTAATTAATATTTAATTTATTTGTAATATTTCTCGAGTTTGGTACGCTGGAGACATCGACGTGCTTGCCACTTGTCATGATTGGCCTATAGTAAAGTTGGCTAAATGTGAATCCGCTTATTTATAAGCGTGGTTTCTGACCACCCCGAAAGGGAAACGGTCGTGATGATACTTTTAAGGTATGTCTATGAGGCACGTCATTGGCTGAAATAACCGAAGTGACAAGCTACCAATCACGTAGCGTATTTCAAAATATTAAATATAGATTATTTTAATCATTCTTTTTGCAACCGGCCGATTATATTTAGGATGACCTGTAAATCTAAATAATAACCTAGGTTAGGCGAGGCTTTTGGTAAATACCATCTAAAATCATAAATCATTGCTGCAGAACACGCGTCTCTTATATTCTGACCAAAATTTGTAGTCTGATTTTTTTACGCTACAATTTTAATTTAAACTTTCAAATATAGGTAAAAAAATGTTACAACATTTATGTAACGGCTGCGAAGAATAGTGCGAGTAAAAAAAGACAAGTTGTCACAAAAATTGGGAATGCTCTGCGGGTTTGCGCCGTGGACTGGGCCGTGTTAATTTGGGCCGAGTTCTACTTCGTGTGGTTTATTTTGAAGCCTATAGGCCAGCTCGAGTGATTTGGGGGTAGTGTAGAATTCGATATGTGGAAACCACTTGGGCTATGGCTACTAGGTCAAAGAAGTATATTTATACCTAGACAAGACAGGTTTATTCTAATTGCGCTTATGCCACAATGCACTATATAGCACAAGGGGTGCATGTCTCTGCCACCGACAGCAACAATATGGTCGCTAAGACCCTTAACTCTCTGCTGTGACATGAATATGCGAGAAGTGAGCCCTCAGATAATATGTAAATAAAACTTAGGTTAGTACTTATTAAAATAAATAAAATGAGTTTTTATTTATTTTATATATATATTTATATTTTTTTAAGTGTTAACAAAAATTTGAAATATACTTCAAAATTAACAATGATATTATGACAAAAGGGTCTATGGTTCAGAAAATGGTGTTGGAAGCAGGTTCCAACAACCTCTGTTATTATACCATAGCCGACATTTAAATTTAGTGGAACAGTAATATAAATAAAAGTAATAAATAAATAATGAAACAAAATTGATTTAATTTTTTTTTTGTTATTAAATGTTAATTATTTTTAAGCGACATAGTGCATTAATTTTTTTACATTTTTTTTTCATATTAAATAATACAATGAATGGTACCTAATATAATTAATACATTTTACTACTATTAAAATAAATCGACTCTATCGCTGCTATCGACAAGATTCTCATTGGGATGATATCTAGTTATTAGGATGATACCTAGTTAGAAGATTATATTTAACTAATAAACATTTAAATAAAAAAATAAAAAAACTATAAAAATAACAAATAACTTACAAACTATGTTTTTAACTCTAACATATGAACATGACGTATATAAAACAAAACAATATTAAGTCTAAAAACAAAAGATCTACTGGGTAGGAGTACTTTGGAAGGTGGTCACAGTACCTCACGGGTACTTATGTTGAAGATGAAGATACGAAAGATTTAGATTAATTAATATTAGATTATTAAATAGTGTTAACTGCCTCCGTAGTCTAGCAGTTAAGTCCGTGGATTTAGACGCGGAGGTACTGGGTGCGATTCCTGGACGGGACACAAAAATATTTATTAATGTAAATACATTTAATTAATATTTAATTTATTTCTGATATTTCTCGAGTTTGGTACGCTGGAGACGAGCTTGTCACTTGTCATGATTGGCCTATAGTCAATTTGGCTAAATGTGAATCCGCTTATTTATTGCTTTTTCATTTTTTTTATTCATTTATGTAATTTTTATATCTAAACCCATTTTTATCGCATGGTATTGTTTTACCCCACTGCGCGACGCTAAGAAGGGTGAGGGAAGAAATGTATTTATCAGCCTATATATATATATATATATCTGTCCAAACGCGTATGCTGATTTTGATGTCAATTGATTCGTAATTTGTTATATTCTACGGTAATAAAAATAAAATGCTTCGGCCAGGTCTATATAAATATGACGATGGCTTATATAGCTACTTGGTTTATGTCGACGTTTGTGCGGTTTAATTGAAGCAATAACTAAGTAACACTTAGTGTACAAATAAACGGAACCGTAGTCCTTAAAATGTTTGATTTTTGTTTTTCAATACTAACATCTACTGATTATGTAAAAAATTCGAGTAGATACAAAAATATAAAAAAAAAATAGAATAAAAAACTAATTATAAATAGAACTAAACTAAAAATACCTATGAAATTAAAACTATTCTACAAAATAAACTAAGGGCTTACCACCAGGGAGGGTACCTAAAACGCTCGCCGCATTTTTTTTGTATCTACTTCGAATAAATATATTATTATCTAGTTCAAAAAAAAAAAAATTCGAGTTACCAAATAATATCCAATTTATTTATTGATGCTTTTTTTGCAATTACTCTAAGAAAAACATCATTTTTTTTAAACTTGCAATGTCAATGTAACGCTTTTAAAGTAATATATTTGTTGTCTTTTTTCAGATCTTAAATAACCAAAACGGTATTTTCATTTGTGTTAAAAATATAGTTATTTTTTCCTGTTTAGTGTTGTCGGAATCAAGAGACGCTAAACATTTAAACAAAAAAAAGTTCAAATAAATTATTTTTTAAATATTAATCCGTATGTTAGCATAAATGTTTGTATAATTTATTCAGACTTGGCTTAGGGTATAACTATGGAATATGCAATTGGACTTAATGAAAACATCTGACCATGTTGATATGGACGGACGCGCCAATATCCAGAACACCGGCGCCATATTTGATTGGTCACGTGATCACGCCAGCGTCTGGCATTGCAATAACTCAGTTGTCGGCTTTAAAATCCCACAATATCAAGTTTAAACAGCTTTCACATTTATACTGATATGGTGGCATTTTTTTTAAAGTATCATCATCCAATCCCTTAAAACACTGAACCCTAGATCCACCGCTAAACATGGGTCTTCCCTATTTCTGGCACTCTTGTCATGCTGGCCAGACTGGGTCTTATCATTAAACTAAGTCTTTTTTTTTATTTTTTATTTAAACAAGTAATCCTTTAAAGCCAATATGACGGTTACAACTATCAGACCAGCTAGCATAGGTTTTCTTGAAATTTGCCTTGACGGGTTCTTAAATCAAGTATAATGTATATAAACCTATTAAAATTATTAACTCGTGGCAACATAAGATTTTTAGGCATAGCCAATAATTCGTTTTATTTTATTTTTCCTTTGCCTGCCAAAAAAGAATAAATTAATATAAAATTATAAAGGATACGAAACTAGGCGTATGGCGTTGAATAAAAGATAAATTTTCCTTAAAAACTCGAATCGTGTTTTTTAAATAGATAGAGATCCACGTGATTTACATAGATTTTATTGGGACACAATATGAATATTCATATAAAAAACTTTAATTATTTAATACAAAACAGTCCATTGCACGACACAACGGATGATGAATGAGATGATAGGGAAGGCAAAGAGTCTATACAGCCAAGTCTGACGTAATATATATTATGTATTATCATCAAATTCCAGATATTGCAGAATTTTATGCCTTTCTTCACAGTCACTCGCGGCATTACCGGCCAAATACGTCGGGTATAATATAATAATAATTATTATTTCCAGACAGGTCACACAGCGCCATCTAATTTCCGTGGTAAGCTACGAGGCTTGTGTTACGGAAACTAGATGGTTGATAAACTACATATTATACTTTTTTTTTTTTTTTGTAAATATATACATATTATACATATAAACACCCAGACCGAGACAAATTATACAATGTACAACTTGCCCCCGGTGGGAATCGATCCCACGACCTCCCGAGTTCACGGCAACGTTTGTTACCACTAGACCACGAAGGCGGTATGCCTATATGGAAGTTCACAGTACGTGAAAACCGCAAAAAAATAAACTGCAACTTGTGCACCATATTTTCGTCAATATCAATATAAAGTCGATTTTTAAAATTTGTCGCTTTCCATTATTATTCACGTTGTAGCACATTATTAAACAAAACAACACCACTCTTGACTAACAATATCCACAGTAAAGTAATTTACAAAACAAAAACATTTCTGTGAAAAATGGCGCGAAGGACTCCACATTTTTTTTTTACTTTTTTCAGACATTGTTCCACCTCTAGCGCGATATAACATTCTTTGACAGGTCTGTGAAAAGTCCAAGATATAAAGATATAATATAAGGTTGCCAAGTTCGCGAAACAAATATTTTGTGACAAATTTGGGTAAAACGCTACCCCGTTGCCGCTCAAACCAAATAGTAAACGGAATTTTAAGTTGGACAATTTAGTGGTAGTATTTTAACACCGCGGCCGTGTCATGGCTTGGTCAAAACGACCGAGCATGTCAATACGCGTCAGATGCAACACCAGTGCCTAGTAAAAGGTTATAGTCCAGGAGCTCACTTTCATTTTATTTAATTCATAATAAGGCCAAATGTCGCATATACAAGTCTGTTGGTAATGACTGCGGTTTGTGGATTTTGGTCTTGAGACAATGCGACCGTGGGAGCCACTTGCTAAGATAATAATAATAATAATTCTTTATTTATACAGTAGAAATTAGTTTATTAAAATACAATAGTAAAATATTTATATAATAAATTACATGATGTGAACAAAATTGACGCTACATTTTTCCAATGGGGTGTATCAGGCAAAGCTTTTTGTAGATGTCGCTAGCGGCAATGGTACCTTGTTTTACACCTATATCGCACCATTTTTAAATGTTTTTGTAGTTTTTTTATTTTTATAACAGATAAATGTATTTTAATTTAACGTTACCTACCTTAAAAGATAAATTAAGAAAGCGCACACCGTCTTTAACAAGAAAAAAGGTTTTAGTAATAGAACGGCAATTTTGAGATCACCATATCTTTGATTTCGCATAGAAATCTCGATTTGTACACTTAAAAGCTGCTCACTTCGGCATAATATCCAGAAAATATAAAATTTCGTAATAAAAATACAAGTTTTCTATGCAACTGACAGTTATATTAGGTACCATCTATCATGCGCCATCTATCGTGATAAAAAGTTAGTGACACACCCCATTGTATTGCACGTTGGAGCCCAAACCAGGAATTTTCGCCTTGTGTCTTGGGCTCCAGCTGCATTAGCTACCCTAGTATTCTACAGTTATTTATTTCACCTGAATTTCACAATTAACGTATTATATCATTCGTGAAGTATAAAACAAAAATTTTAAAAAATATATCTTTATTTATAATATTTACACTTAAGAATAATAATAATAATTTTAATAAAACTAAAAAAAAAAGATGTTCTTTAAGGATCTAAGCGGCTGGTTAATTGTATGTGACAATAGGGCTGGCAGTTTTTTCAAGCAGCAAATCAGCATAGCTCTGCATCAAGTCATGTGTGAATATTTTAATTATTGGTTTGGTTTTATCTTTACATTTTATTTAACCTTTCTCCGAATAAAATAACACAATTCTTGTTAATAATTTATTATGCCTTGTTACTTATGCGAAAATAAGTATTCCTATTATTTTTGCTTTCTTTTTATTGTGCTATATCTTATAGTGATACGCATTTAATCGATCGCCCGTTCGGAACGAAGGGTCTCATTTAAAATATAAACGTCATCTGTCACCAAACGATTTTTATTATCTATAGGCCACTTACAGACACTTAATCTTGAACAGCGAAGTGTCAAAAAACGTGTGCATACACACTGGGTTTATTGGCACGGACGGTGGACTTTCCCGTCCCGGCAGACTGAGCAATTTACCACCATCAGACCGCCTACAACCTATTTGTTGTTCATGTTGAAAATAATGTAAAATGCCAAATTTCAAGAGGGTTCCTTGAGTTTGACAGTTCTATTTGTCGAGCGTAGTAACATGCCGAGGCGTCCCTCCATTTGACACCTGGAAAGAATAATTGAGTAAAATTAACTAGGATAACGAGTAGATTTTTTAAGCAGTCAGCTCTTAGACTACTAAATTCATATGCTAATGACGCGTGTAGCCACGAACGCATTAACAATTCGAAATTTAAAAACGGTTTTTCTTCAAATTGATTAATTTACATGTTGATATTTGATTTGATTTGTAGGCAAATATAGATAAATGTTGCTTTTGAGGTTTTAAACACATGAAAATTAATTAACTTTCCTGGGCCCTATTTTACCATGCCGACAGGTGCGACAATGATCTAGAAAAAAATACACTATTATAGTCACAGTAGGTATATGTTGCGGCCAGAGCGATATCTAACCGCGGGGCGCGGGGTCCGGGGCAGCCATACGATGCGACGGTGGGCAGCTGGCAGTGCAGCCTACGGCCTTGAAGGGCGAGGTCGCGCCACTCATTACAATTTTTTAACAAAAATTTCTTAGCCCATGTCTAGGCAGTTAGGGCTTTGCCAATATACTGGTGAGCTGAGAAGAAGTCTTTCATTTACCTGACCATCAGCCGCCACAGTATATACTATAGAGTGTATACTATACTAACGTCACAACTACTTTCACGGACAGCTATTTTGAAAATATGCGTAGGTTAATCACGAAACACTACTATTGTAACGCAAACATGTCACAGCTTTAATCTCATGTCAAGGTTTACCGACAAATCTGTCAGTATATCGACTAGGAAAAATAATTCTTATTTCACAAAATAATTGTCATTAAATTTAGATACATTTGTAACAAAATCGTGTAATTTTTATAGGAATTTCTATAAAAAATATATTTTATATCACTTGTCGATTGACAATTGTCACTCGACATGTCACTGACAATTGTCGACGTGGTGAAATAGAGGCCTGGAAATTTTCTTACAAATGTACTTTTCACAGTAAGTTTTTAAACAAAGATTTTTTGATACAATATGCTTATAAAGGCTTGGGCACATGCACAATGCGTACAAGTAGACATACCTATATGAGAGTATTCTTCGACCAAGCCGACGCTCGGGTAGAATGCCGCTTCCCCGCTCGCATACCGCCACAGGTTCCGCGTTCGTACATGATTGTCTTGGTCGAGTAATGCAATTTTATGGAAAACGTCACACCGCTTGCATCACTGCGTGCGTTACAATCTCTACCTTCTGCGTTCGTCTTTTTTATACCCGCGTAGCGTTCTGACGTTATTACTGACAATACTCTATTTGAGATTTTGTTTTTATTGTATATATTGGTTATTAGGTACTTAAGTCTATTTTTTTATTTTGACATTGACATTTACCCTAAGATCACACCAGTGTTGCAACTCGATACATTTTCTAATGGCCAGTGTCGCTTAAAAGCCTTAACGATGTAAACTATACGAATAATAACCAACTAATTTAAAATACACTTTAAAATATAACTCATGACATACCTTTGACAGATTTTTTTTTAAAATAGTTGTATAGTTTTGGGGACTTATGCCTTCGGCTATATTGGGTTCCTAAGGCTTCGTTTTCTACGATATGCAGTACTTAATTTTTTTATTTTATTTTAACATTTGTAAAACTAACATACCAAATTATAACTATACATAATAAAACTCCACTGTTGGAAATTGGCCTCCCAGAACATATTATATCTGTAAAATTTAGCCTATACACGTTATGCTGGCCAGACGGGTTGGCGAGAGTCTGATGTCAATATTAATGACAAGTTGGTATTAGTGGAACCGGAACCGACAGCTTAACGTGCTCTACGAGGCACGTGAACGATGGTGTTGTAAATCTATGAAAAATGTACATTAAAAAATTAATTTCTCATTGGTACATGCCGGGGGGGTTTGTACCGACCTTTGTAGGATTTTAAGAAAAGCGTCCTTACAACCGATTCACCACCGCTCCTAAACAGATTATAATAATATAATGAGGTGAAATATATAAATAATTTAAATTTTACGGATCCGGCTCTGGTGTGCCTATGCCTTAAATAGGGTTACCACAAATATAGTTCTGCCAACAGTAAATATGATTAATGATAATAAACGCCGATATATGACCATTGTCCCTTATTTGGCATACTTAATAGTGATTTATAGCATAAATCTCGAGTGATTAATATGCATGGAAAGAGCAGCAAGTGTATTGGAGCAGGCACGAGCAAATTTTGTATCCGCAACTATCTGTCTCTCACTTCAAGTCTATGGGGTTATATCGGATGTCCCAACAAGAGCGCTGGATTTAAATTTCCCGCTATTTTGTTCATACGAGTTGTACGGTGATTTTTTTTAAATATTTTTTAAGCTGAAATTGAGGCGAAAGAAGAGGGAGCTAAGAAAGAGACTTAGATGCGCCAAAAACATTGGAGATAAACAGCAGTGCCATCAAGTGGCTAGAGCACTTAGATCAATTCTCAAATTGATTCAAGGAATATCGCTCCAAATTAAAGATCACTCCAATCAATACAATAGAGCCAGACACGAAGTCCTCTTTGACAAAAACCCCTTCGTCTATGCCAGAAAGATATTCAGCGAAAAAAGTGGTGTGCTATCGCTGACCAGAGATCAAATATATAAATATTACAAAGAGACATACACAGAAATACAAAAAGAGGAACAATATCTGGACCCACCCTCGCCTCGACCCGTCAGACCTTTAGAGGACTTCCGATGCCTTCCACCAAGCATGGAAGAAATGGAGGAACAAATCAAAAGAAAAAGTTCCAAATCGGCACCAGGCCCAGATGGCATTCCGTACATTGTATATAAAAAATGTCCTCACACCCGTAAGCATTTATATAATATATATCGAAAAATCTGGTCTACTAATCAAGTTCCAAAGGCATTTGGCGAGGCAGTCTTCGTTCTCATACCAAAGAAAACTGAGGTAAATGATCCCAAAGATGCAAGACCGATCGCTTTGACGAATACAATGTCCAAAATCTTCTTCTCCATAGTACAAGCAAGAATGTCCCGATTTATGATCAAGAACAAGTACTTCTCACGCCAGCACCAGAAAGGTTTTTTGCCGGGAGTTTCTGGCTGCTTAGAACACAACACCTTACTCGCTGAGTGTTTGAAGGATGCCAGGAAACAGGAGCGGCATCTAAGCGTCTGTTGGATCGACTTGGAAAACGCATTTGGGTCGGTGCAACATGAATTGCTGCAAACTGCGCTAAAATGGTATAACTTTCCAACACTAATCAGAGATATAATTGCCAATTATTACAAGAACTTGAGATTTGTCGTAACAAACAAGGACACTAACAAACAAACTAAAATACAATGTGGGCCTGTTCCAAGGCTGCTGCCTATCACCTGTAGCTTTTAATATAATTATCAATATCCTAATCGACAAACTTAAATCTCGTGAGAAGAAGTGAGGATATAGATTCAAACAAAACAACATCTATACGGAATCCGTCTTAGCTTTTGCAGACGACTTGGCGGTGATAACAAGAAATCCAGAGCAATGCCAGGGCTTGCTGAAAATAGTGGATGATTTCTGCTCATGGACAAAGGGAATGAGAACGAAACCATCAAAATGCTTCAGCCTATGTCTAGCTAGGCGCAACACTACATTTACGTCTTATGATCCTGGACTGAGTATAGCAGGGCAGAGAATAGCTCCGGTAAATGAAACCATGCCCTTTAAATTTCTTGGCAGAAGGATCAATTTTCAGGGAAAAACACCATCCCTAGAAGTAGTTGTAAAACAATTCACTGACGACATGAATAGGGTTACTCAACAGCCTATAAGCAATGTCAAAAAAGCTTGGATATATGACAACTACTTAGCATCTCGCCTCACTTGGCCTTTCCTAGTATATGATTTCAACAAAAGCCTACTATCAAGTCTGGACGCGGACGTCATAAGAACATTGAAGTCTTGGCTTGGATTAGCCCAGGATGCTGACTCCTCAACATTCTTTAGAGGACGGAGAAACTTCGGAATGGATCTGAAAAGACCATCTGAATTATACAAACATCTACGTATAAGCAAATATCAAATTCTAACCAGCTCCCAGGATAATACAATTTCATCCCTTCCAAGAGACCCTCTGGTCTCAGATATGGAACCGAGACTACTATTCTTCAAGAAATTCATGACAGGTGCCCAGACTGACAAAAGAGGCATTGGCTGGAAGAAAAAAAAAGTGACAAAGAGGTTATAAAATCCTTCCTCAGGAAAGATGAAGAGCATGAATACAGAGTGCACGCGATGACTCTAGAAGTTCAAAATGACTGGCTAACTTTGGGCGATTTTTGCATCCCTCCAGCCCTAAAGTGGCGCACACTAATGTACGATTGGTCTCCGGCGTTGCTAAAGTTCTACCTAAACGCTTTTCAAATGTCCCTCCCGGACCAGAGTAATCTGGTAAGGTGGGGAAAAGCTACGGAAAAGAACTGTACATTGTGTAGTGCTGCCATAGGAACTGCTAGACACACACTTGTAGGGTGCGTTACTCTCCTAGAAAAGGGCTATTACTCACGCCGACATGACAAAGTCCTAGGTGTTATCCGTGAAGCAGTAAGTCTTTCTATTGCAAGAGCCAGAAAGGGACTGACTACAAATAAAACTTTGACCACATTTGTAAAGGAAGGGCAAAGCACGAAAACTAAATGCAAGCCCACCTCGATCCTTGGCGCCGCATCAGACTGGAAAATTCTCATGGATACATTTGAACACCATTATAGGATCCCAGATGAACTAGCTGTATCAGCCTATAGGCCAGACATCTTAGTGTTTTCTCGGAACTTGAAAAAAGTTATCCTTATTGAACTTACCGTTCCGTGGGAATCAAATATTCCAAAAGACCACAACATGAAGTCGAATAAATATTATGATCTCACAGAAGAAATGATCAGGAACGGGTTCAAGACTCAGCTTTACGCAGTGGAAATTGGTGCAAGAGGAGTTCCAGCAAAATCTTTCCATCACTTACTGAAAGAATTGGGCCTAAGCAGGTCTGCCGTCAATACATTTATGGAACGAGCTTCCAAGACGGCATTAACGGAATCATACAGTATTTGGTTGGGTAGGGAGAGAAGTAGAATGGTGGATGGTGAGCGTATTATCGCGCAATAGAAAAAAAAAGGAGGCCTCCTTTTCTTAAACCAGCCAATTGTCGGTCGCAAGCCCGAGACACCATTCTTCTCATCTCTTACCCACACACGATGGACCCGGCACCCGCACGGTGAATCCATGGAATGCTTAGAAATTTGTCTTCTCTCTTTATAAGTGGAGATATATTCAAACCATCAACATTTAATTTTGTAAGAACACATTACAAAAATGGTGAAAGTTTTTGAAAACAGTTCTCCAATTACGTCAGGTTATCGGTCGCAATAATGCGCCAAAAGAATTACAAAATTTGAGACTAAATTTACGCAGATTGATCAGAAAATCATTCGTCGTCGTCCTTGTCGGTCACTTGAAAATATAGCCACAGTAAGGAAATCTGTGGCCTAGAATCCAGGAACTTCCATTCGGCATATTGATCAAAAATTAAACATTTCCAGAAGGACTATGCAACGAATTTTGGTAAAAGATCTGCATTTGCACTCGTACAAGGTTCAATTGGTGCAAAAAATCTAGCCGAATAATTATTTTAAATCAAATCTGGCGCTCTTGAACGAACACCCTATATAACAAAGCAGGCACGTAGCGATGCGACTTTTTTTTATTGTTTTCGTTTGGACCCAGCAACAGAGCAAAATAGTTGCTGGGCAACTTAATTCTTCGTGAGCGCCTGCTCTTAGTTTAGACAGTAAGTGTAAATGTTTCAATTGTGTAGTAACGAACTACAATAATTATTTTATTCTCATGGGCAGCGAATTATCCGGATAATTATAATTTGGACTACCTCCGTGGTCTAGCGGATATGTCCGTGGATTTGGACTCGGAGGTACCGGGTTCGATTCCTGGTAGGGACACAATAATATTTATTAATTTAAAATATTAAATTTAATTAATATTTAATTCATTTGTGATATTTCTCGAGTTTGGTACGCTAGAGACATCGACGAGCTTGCCACTTGTCATGATTGGCCTATAGTAAAAATAATAAGCGTGGTTTCTGACCACCCCGAAAGGGAAACGGTCGTGATGGTACTTTACTTTACCTTTACTCATTATAATTTGGATAATAATGTTTTAATTCTAAGTATATGAAACACTTAATTACCGTCTACTTGGTGTTAATATTTCCACACAAAACATCGTCGACTGCACTCTGTGCTGCAATCAATCATACCACCCTGACATTACGACCGCCTTCACCCTGTAGGTGTATATTTTTATCGCTGCAAAGTGTTAAGAAAAATGGTTAGTAGCTTCTTTTGGCAGATTATTTTTAGCTTTGATATACTATGTCACCATAATCAGCCTGTCTGTCCTGTGCTGGGAATTAATTTAGATGAGTCTTCGTTCAAGCGGTGTTAATTTTATATAAGTATCACCATGGCAAATTTACAATATTATATTGTTATCTTTGAAAATAAAAATTGGCATTTGACATCATTGCAAATGGCACATACTTTCAATGAGAACAACAAATAGGTGGTGAGCGGACATTTTAATTGTAATTTGCCCACTGTGCCGGGGCGGGGGAATATCCACCGTTGATAAACCCAGTGTATCCACACGTATCGGGAACATGCTTGAACTAGTATAAAAAAAAGCATCCCTCAAGGCTCGCCAACCCTTATCCCCCCTTATAAATGAATAAAACGAACAAAATGAATAAATCCGCTATTTAATAAAATCATCAGTATCATCACGACCGTTTCCCTTTCGGGGTGGTCAGAAACAACGCCTATAAATAAGCGGATTCACATTTAGCCAATTTTACTATAGGCCAATCATGACAAGTGGCAAGCTCGTCGATGTCTCCAGCGTACCAAACTCGAGAAATATCACAAATAAATTACATATTAATTAAATGTATTTATTTACATTAATAAATATTTTTGTGTCCCGACCAGGAATCTAACCCGGTACCTCTGAGTCTAAATCCACGGACTTAACCGCTAGACCACGGAGGCAGTTAAATATATATTATTATTAATTATTTTAATGGTATAAGCTGTTTGGCTTGACTCTTGGGCTTGTATTTTTGTTAAAAATAATTTTTTATTCAGTCGGGTTTTTTTTATTTTTAAATTAACTTTTTTTCTTTTTTGTCTTAGCCAATCACGTGTATCATTTATAACTTGTTAAAAATGTTAAGCGTACGAAAATTGATAAATACCAAATATCATTAAAATCTGTACCTCCGCGTATAAATCCACTTAACCGCTCGACCACGTAGCCTGGTATTTTACTACAAAACTGTAATTAATATTATTTCCGTTTTCTATTGTATCGAGGGAAACAAAAGTGGGTAGTTCATTAATTTTAAATCTCTCGCTTTAAGAACTCGAGACGATCGAGTTAAAAGGGTTGTCTGTCCATTGATAGTGTGGATACATTAATCATCGTTATCTTTTCAAAATGTTGTCCTTAATTTTCCATGTAATTAATAAAATACCCAAGTTTTTGATTTTGTTTTCGTTTATTTACTATTAGGTATATTTAATTATGTAGTTATTCGAAGAAGAAAGACGATTTTATTTAAATTATTTTATTCTATACTTGCAAGAAATGTGACCTAATGGAAAGTGGCGCGCAAGGAATACTTAGTTAGTTAGCAACTGAAATCAGACACTCATGACTTGAGTGAAATGAGCGTGATCCCGAAACGTGTGGATACACTTTACAGGGTTTCTCGGCACAAACGGTGCATACTTCCCCGCCCCGGCCGACTAGGCAAATTACCACCATCAGTCTGCCTACTACCTAATTATATAAATATTATAATTAATACTCGTACTACGGATCGAATATAAGTCCCGTACGCGTGGAACAGTGGCAAGAACGCTGGCTGCATTTCCCCGCTAAAAAAGAAAGAGACCTAGGCATTCTATCCTAGCAAACCATTGGGACAAATTGTATTAAATTCTACGGTTTAACTATATTATTATACACTAATACTATAATTATATATATATATATATATTCCTTTTCGTTCTTCTCATAACAACCAACTCAAAATCCCACCTCATACATCCAGCATATATTTAGATTCATTATCGTATCGTCTGCTCGCCAGTAATACAAGCTTTCACTGACCATCAGATAAGCTCCTTCCATTCACATCTATATATAGTATATATACCCATACATAATATTACATACACTAGATATTTGTTCTGCTTGTTTAAAGATAAGGTATTAAGTAGTTTTTTAAAGATGTGTGGGGTGGGAATTTGAGTTGGTTGTTATGAGAAGAACGAAAAAGGTTTCTTCTTTTTTAGTTTATTTTTTTTAAGTTTACTCGTAGCTGCCTATATTCAAAAAATATAATTTAGGTATATAGATACACAAGTTGGTCTCCTATCTACGACTTATTTAACATCCAATAACATTTATAATTGTGATTTTCGTATTTCCCCACTAATTGCCTATAAAGCTAACTCGTATGTAAATCTGGCACATTACTGAGCAGACAGACAGACAGATGTATGTGCAAATTATACGGGGACATCATTAAACTGGGATTTTGAGGGTCGAGTGATGAAGTTTGTCTTAAAGCTCAGAATAGTGAGGGAACACTGTTTAGTGTTGGGATTTAAGGCCTGGCCATACCGGATGCGTACACTAACAAAAATGGATATTTGATGTAATTAAAAATCGGCGGTCAATAGATAAATTTTAAGCAGATAAGATCCGTCTTTACGAATACAATGTCAAACTAACTCATGTCAAAAATATCACTACATTGTAATACGAAATAAATTAATACGGATAAAGGAGGTATCCATCGTAGATTCGGATCCGAAAACCTATCCTACGAAAAACTGTGCACATTACTTGAGGTAGACTCGTTTCAGAGACCTGTTTTATATATTGCCGCGCACCTGTACGCCGAATGTGCGAGACGTGCTTAGTGTAACATGCAAGTTTCGGAAAACGTAACTGCTGTAGTTACTTTTTTTTATTTTACATCGCGTGTTATTGCAAGTTTGGCTATAATAACAGGCAATGAACATCAAAAATTCAGTAAAAAAACTCTACTACTATAGTTGCGTTTACGAAACTTCACTGTCACACTAGGCATACAGGAAGTTATTGAACGTCGCTCGATATATTTAGCAATTCTCGTGGGGTTTGCTTCCGAGTACATTGATAGTTCTATAAATTCGAACACTGAAGTTGTATTATCCTATATACTCGTATCTGGCCAAGGTTACATTTAATAGGTGGTAGGCAGACTGATGGTGGTAATTTGCCCAGTCTGCCGGGGCGGGGAAGTATCCACCGTTCGTGCCGATAAACCCAATAAAGTGAAGATAGTATCCACGAAGTCTGTGTACACTTTTGAGAAATATTGTCAATGACTTTCTAGGAAATAAAATTTCTGTCATTATAGACATATTTTCACTTTCATGAACCTAATTTTAGAAAGAAAAAAATAGCAATAAAATCAAATCTATATATAAAAATATAATCTTATATATAACAATTCTTTATTTGAAGTAGATACAAAAATATTAAAATAAAATAGATTAAAAAACTAATTATAAATAAAACTAAACTAAAAATACGTATGAAATTAAAACTATTTTACAAAATAAACTAAGGGCTTATCACCAGGGAGGGTACTAAATGCTCGCCGCATTTCCTGGTTGAATTATAATCGAAATATTCTGTTTTAGGTAGTTATGAGATTTGGGATCGCCACACTCTTGAAAAATTCGTTTACCCAGCTCTTTTATGAATTTGTGGGTATCAAGAGATACCCACAAATTGTTTCAACCCCAAATGCCACAAAGATATAATTTTGTTTAATGCTATTATATTTGATGTGCTTTCTAAATTCGGCTGTATGCTCTTTTTTGATGTAGAAGAAATGTGGCAAGCGGCAAAGGTATCCACACAGGTGGCATCTAATAATAATTAGAATTATTATTAGATGCATAACAATATATAATTAATATTAACTTAATTTCCTAGCTACATTTGTTGTAGTGTGTTTTATAAGAAAATTAATATAAGAAATCTCCTGCTATAAAGTATCCTATACGTGTGAAAAACACATAGATATAAATATTACCATATTATCACCCAGTACTACGGTAAGTAGACCGATAAATCAACAACATTACAGCGTCAAAACAAATATTTTTAATACAAAAATATGTACGGAGAGCTATTTTGTAAAACTACAGAATGCATCGCAAATCTCCGCATAAGTTAGCGCTGCATGTCGTTTGTTAGCGTCTTTTCGCTAAGCACAGCTGTCCAATTTTAAAACCTAGCACCAGTGTGATTGTGATTACTGTAGCTTCTCCGTACTTAGTCTCCATTCGACCATTGTGCGTGACCTTTACTCCTTCAGTGGTGCTATCCGATCTTCAAGAAGGCCAGGAGACCCGTCACGTTCCTGGTGACCTCTGGACGATAGATTAAATAAATCGGAAAATATATATGTAACCCTTACTGGACCATAAGTTTTCTAAAAGTAAATAATAAATGTAACTATTTATATTATTTTGTAGACGTAAAATTAATAAATCAAAAAATATAGTCTGCGAATATATTTTTATCAGCGCCAATTGGTTTGACAGGTTTTTTTTATTTTAAACGTTGCCGTTTTGACTCGCCAAACTGCCATAGTGGCAAAAGTATAGTAGAGTAAGATTTTCAAGTGACAGACAAAAAAGACAGTTAGAAAATAACAACAAATTGTAAATATCAAAAAGGTGCGCAGGTTTTCGTAACACTGTTTTTATATCATTAACATTTAACATAGTCTCCAACATTGGTCCCATTTAAAGTGTAACGTACCCTGATTACGTGTACTGTAATGTTGTGGATTTTTAGAAAAAAAAATAAAGCATCATTATGACAGTTTCCCTTTCGGGGTGGTCAGAAACCACGCTTATAAATAAGCTGATTCACATTTAGCCAACTTTACTATAGGCCAATCATGACAAATAAATAATAATAAAATAATAATAATAATAATTAAATGTATTTATATACATTAATAAATAATTTTGTGTCCCGACCAGGAATCGAATAAATAAATATAATAAAAAATAATTATAAATAACCCATCACCGTTTAGCTGTAAAATTTTCAATCAAATATTCAAAGACAAAATATCTTTAATTACGTAATTCTATTACACGCATTTGTGACTTTGTTCTACTCCTGCTAGTGGAAGACTAAGCAGCAAAGTGGTTTAAAAAGTTAGCTGTGAGCAGAAGACCAGCATCTTCGCATACTATACCTTTTTCAATGCCCCTATTGATGTAGACAGTAGATAGGTAGTAGGTTTTTAAATTGGATGGCCGAAGCGTCGTGTAAGTTGTACGCGGGATGTGCACAGTTTTCATATACTCTAAACTAATATCAGCATACTGTTTTGGAACAAAGCCAGCTACAGCGCTGAATTTAGTTTTTTTTTAAATGAGGAATTAGAAAATAAATAGTTACTGTTATACATAAGTATATACTTAAGTGCTCCGTGGTCTAGCGGTTAAGGTCGTGGATTTGACGCGGATGTAACAGGTTGGATTTCTGGTCCCAATAATTTATTTGTGATATTTCTCGAGCTTGGTACGAGGGATACTGTTAAGACATCCAACAGGATCCTACACCAATTTATCCCATCCACATTCATTCCAAAATTCCTACCACCAAGCCTGGTAGTATCGTCTATGGATCGCGAGTAGTTTCGTGATCTACCACTAGAGGCGCCCAAGTTGGCGCCAGTACAAAATCTACGCTCGGCCCGTGCGGTTCGAAAATCACCGCGATTTTAGTGTGAAAGCTCCCAAGCCGGGTTGGACTCTAAATCGTGCCTAAAACAGTTCCGAGAAAGTAAAGTGCGAGAAGAAAGCGTGCCCGCAGTGAAAACCTGGCTATTTTCCCGTGGTATGTCCTTTTTTCTTGTCCACTTGTTGGTTCTAGCAGATCCTTGCCATTTGCTTTAGTGACTCATTTTCTAGACAAAGTAGCAGAGTAGACCGCCTGACCGATGCTGGACCCGTGTTACCCAGTACGGACCATTAATTGTTCCATTCGATCCGGGTAAAACCATTCAAATCATAAAAATACAGTCCATTCAAAAAATCCTACTATAACACGTGGTGCTCAGTTTTTGGTCAAATCTACTTTGCTGCTAAGTTTCTCGTGCTAAGTAATTTTGTGCTCGAATTCTATAGTTTTTAATCAATTTTACACTATTTTTCTACCTATTTTGTTACCTTTTAGGCCTTAAAGTTCAAAAATATTTTTCGTTAAATTTTATTTTTCGGCTATTGTTTTTTGCTGTTACGTAGGTAATTAATAACTAAGTAATTATGTCTAAACAAGTAGAAGCACATGTTAAAGTGCTTATATCACGTTGTGAACATTTATTTCGTTCGGTACAAATATTGTACGATTTATCGAAAAACGCACACAAAGATAAATCGGCGGAATCGCAATTTCGTTCTAGGTACAAGGGTTTAGGTCGTATTCGTGACGAGTATTACCAAATAAATGATGAAATATGTATCAAATCATTAGAATTAAAACCAGAAACGGAAATCAATACAAATAAGTTGTCTGCGTTTGATGATTTATATTATCGCATAGAAAACGTTATAGATTCCTTAGAACCAAGTACAAGTACCGCGTCAAATAAATCTATAAGCTTAGACAATAAGATTCCTCAGATTAGGTTACCAAAAATAGAAATACCCAAGTTTGACGGTCAAATTGAGAACTGGCCTACCTTTATAGACAGTTACATTCCGTTAATACACCAAAATTCATCTCTTACTGATGTAGAAAGGTTTCATTACCTAATCTCATGTCTGTCAGGTCCAGCACTAGGTATTGCCAAGTGTTTACCGCTCACTGAACAAAACTATCAGATAGTCTACTCATCTCTCATTGAGCGTTACCATAATAAACGTATACTTGCCACTACTTACCTCGACAAAGTGTTTAACATGCAGCAGATAACAGCACCTACTCATGAAAACATCAACAAAATATACAATGTTCTTTATGAGTGCTTAAATGCTCTTAAAGCCCTAAATATAGACAACCTAAGTGAGTTTTTGTTGTTCTATCTATCTGCACGTACACTAGACTCAGATACAAGGAAACGTTTCGAGTTACAAAACATAAGTGATATACCCACTTTCAGGGAATTGCAATTGTTTTTACAAAACTACGTTAAAGCACTCGAAGTTAGTAAAGACACTTGTTTAAAACCTTCATTCAAGAAACGTAATTTAAATCAAAACAATTTAAATAAACAATCTTATAAAAACTCTTTTGTTACTTCCACTAAAACTGATAAACAAATAAGCTATAATTGCCCTTGCTGCAATTTATCACATAGCGTTTATCGGTGCTCTAAATTATTAAATTTGACTACTGCATCTCGGTTACAGCTTATAACTAAACATAATCTTTGTCATAACTGTTTACGTGTAGGACACGGTGCAAAGGTATGTCCGTCTAAAACGGGTTGTTTGGTATGCGGCGCGAGACATAATACATTGCTGCACGGCGATCAATCTCCCGCGGTTTCGTCTGCTCAAAGCAGTAATGTATCGTGTGCCATTCAAGATGTTCAAAACGTAGTAACGCCTGTTTCAGCTGCTAGTACGAGTACTTCAGTTGGTTTAGCGTGCGCGCGAAAACAAATTATGCAACTTCCGATTATTGAACGTACTATCAAAATATTAGGTACTGCCTTAGTACACGTGCGTGGTTATAACGGTACCCTACATACAGCACGCGTTCTTATTGATAGCTGCTCACAGGATTCGTTCGTTACCAGTAAATGTGCTCGTAGATTAGGGCTCTTTACCCGTCGTTGTCACTATTCCGTTGCCGGTATAGGGCAAAACGCAGTATGCGATGTCAAAGGAATTGCAAACTGTACAATTATGTCCCGAGAGAATGTAACGCCTAAATTTAATATTTCTTGTTTAATTATACCTAAAATTACCTCGTTTATGCCTTCTGCTAAACTCCCGTCATCTGTCCGTCAACATTTTCAACATTTAAAGTTAGCAGATGATGGTTTTGACATACCGTCGCATATCGATATGCTTCTCGGTGTCGAATTATTCGACCAGTTATATAACGGCGAACGCTTCGCGCCCGGTCCTGGCTTACCGTGTGCGCTGTCTAGTGTTTTCGGCTGGGTTATTACTGGTCAATATCAATGTGACTTACCTTCAACCGATCAGAGGATCCTCTCCTTAGTGACGTCGACTCGAACTGTCGACGAAACGCTGAAGCGGTTCTGGGAAGTCGAGGAGCCCCCGCTCGCTCCGCCTACGCTCACAGCTGATGACTCAGCTTGTGAGCAAATGTACAACGAGTACATGTACCGTCAACAGGATGGTCGTTTTATTGTGCCGCTTTTGCTCAAAGCTGGTGCAGGTTTAGGTGACTCGTACCGTCAAGGCCTAAACCGGTTTCTTAATTTGGAAAAACGCCTTGCTCGTGATCCAGAATTAAAAACCAAATATAATAACTTCATGCGCGAATACGAAGAGCTGGGACACATGCAGCCCACGAGCGAGCCCTCCGCCCGCGCATCGTATATCATACCGCACCACTGTATCGTGCGCCCGAGCAGTGCTACGACCCCAGTGCGTGTAGTATTTGACGCTAGCTGTCAAAGTTCTAATAAAAAATCATTAAACGATATTGTTTACACCGGCCCTAAGCTACAAACTGATATCGTCGATTTAATTATAAAATTTCGACTTCATAACGTCGTATTTACTGCCGACATTACCAAAATGTACCGGCAGATGCTCATCAGGCAGGAAGATAGATCCTACCAGCATGTGTTGTGGCGCGAGGAGCCCTCCGCCCCGCTCCAAGAGTACGAGCTCACCACGGTCACGTACGGGGTTAGCAGCTCGCCGTACCTAGCTATACGGACGCTGCACCAGCTCGCGGCTGAGCACTGTGTACAGTTTCCCCGGGCAGCACAAGTGTTGCGCGAGGAAACGTTCATGGATGACGTCACGACTGGATGCTCGTCACTAACGGAAGCGATCCAACTCAAAAATGATCTTGTCACTCTTTTAGGCCTAGGTTGTTTCGAGTTACGTAAGTGGAGTTCCAATAACTCACAACTACTCATCGACATACCTGCTGAGCATTGTCAATATTCTAAATCATTTGATGACACCGAAATTAATCTTAAAATTCTCGGCATCAAGTTCGATCCAATAAAAGATTGCTTTTCTTATTCAGTTTCTGAAATAAATACAGAGGATACGAAACGTTCTATTCTCTCATCTGTATCTAAAATCTTTGATCCACTAGGCTGGATCTCACCTGTTGTTTTCTCCGCCAAGGTGCTATTACAAAACTTGTGGCGATTAAATTTAGGTTGGGATGACACCGTTCCATCTCATATTGCAAAGCAATGGCATGACATTTCTAATTATTTAACTAAATTAACAGAAATAAAATTACCTCGCTTAATTTTACCGCCAAATTCACCTTCTGTGTATTTGGTGGGCTTCTGTGATGGCTCATCCAAAGGATATGGCTGTTGTGTGTACCTGTGTACAGGTCTCCGTGACCGCTTCACGGTAAATCTATTGGTAGGTAAGTCTAGGGTTGCGCCGCTTAAAACTTTAACGGTAAATCGGCTCGAGCTGTGCTCAGCGGTGTTACTCGCCGGCTTGTTACGTCACGTGTTTGATCTGTTAAAAACTAAAATTAAAATTCATTCCGTGACGGTCTTCACCGACAGTACCACTGTTTTGTCTTGGTTAGGCACACCCCCGTGCAATCTCAAAACTTTCGTTGCTAACCGTGTAGTAAAAATCACCGACTTGATCGACAAGTCGTCGTGGCGTCACGTGTCGACTCACGACAATCCCGCAGACTGTTGCAGCCGTGGATTGACGTGCACCGAGCTAGCTGCCCACCCCCTGTGGTGGACCGGTCCGCCATGGTTGGCCAAACATCCTACATTTTGGCCAAATAGTTTATTAAATACTTTGCCGCCGGAACAAATTCCAGAACTAAAATCAGACGTAATTTCTAGTAGCTTGCTTATTGTCGCTGCACCTTCATTTACGCAAGTAATTGAAAGATTTTCGTGTTTCTACAAGCTACAAAGGGTAGTCGCGTGGTGCCTGCGTTTTCGTAGAAATGCTGGGTCTACCATGAACGCTCGAATATTCACACCGCTGTCTGTAGTCGAAATAAATAATTCCGTGCGTGTTATTATTAAATTAACTCAGTTTAATCATTTTCAAACTGAAATAAATTCTATCACTTCCGGTCTGCCTTGCGTAAAGTCAATTCAAAAATTATCACCTTTTCTAGATACAGATGGTATCCTGCGAGTGGGGGGAAGGATCGCCAATTCTAGTTTATCCGACCTTACCGTACATCCGTATTTATTACCTAAATCTTATTATTTATCTAAATTAATAATAGATTCTTTACATATCCGTTATTTACATTGTGGCCCTCGCCAGCTACAATCTATTATCCAAAGACAGTTTTGGATATTAGGTATTCGTCTTTTAATACGTTCACGTTTATCTAAATGCGTCACCTGTTTTAAATCCAAACCGGTTCCATGCCAACCGAAGATGGGCGACCTCCCGGAAGCCAGGCTTCTCCCGGGACGTCCCTTTCTTAACGTAGGGGTCGACTTCGGCGGTCCGTTCGTTGTAAAGGAAAGCAGGCGTCGCAACGCTCGTACGTATAAGGCATATCTGTGTCTCTTCATCTGCCTCTCGACTAAGGCCGTGCACCTCGAGGCGGTGACAGAACTGTCAACTGAAGCGTTTCTCGCCGCGCTAGACCGTTTCGTTTCTCGTCGAGGACTGTGCTCTAAAATAGTTTCCGACTGTGGCACAAATTTCGTCGGTGCTAATCGCTGTCTCAATGAAATTTACGACTTCATTGCCCGTGAAAAGACAGACATCGCGGACAACTTGTCACATCGTCGTATCCAGTGGGATTTCAACCCTCCCGGTGCTCCACACTTCGGTGGTATTTCCGAGAGTGGTATTAAATCCACCAAATACCACTTGAAACGCGTCGTGGGTTGTCAAGTTCTCACGTTAGAAGAGCTATTTACCGTCTTCACGAAAATCGAGGCTATGCTAAATTCGAGACCTCTGTGCGTATTGTCTACAGAACCACGTGAGTCCGACGTGCTCACGCCTGGTCACTTCCTTGTAGGCGCGCCGCTCGTCGCTGTACCCGAGCTTGTACACGACGAGTCCTATCATCCGCGGTCTCGTTGGCAGATGCTACAGAAGCTTACTCAGTCTTTCTGGCGCGTCTGGCAGCGAGACTATTTACACACGTTGCAGCAAAGAAACAAATGGTTTGTTTCCACACCTAATGTTAAATTACACGATGTAGTTATGATGGTGGATCCAAATCTACCACCCTTGCAGTGGACTTTAGCTGTTGTAACTGAACTACATACAGGTGCCGATGGTACGGTGCGTGTCGTTACTGTTCGCACGCCCAAAGGGCACTTCTTCCGACGACCAGTCGTTAAGATCTGTCCTTTACCTTTGAATTAGTTTTCTGTTTCTACTTTTTTCTTAGTTAACCTAGCATTTAATTTAAGTTAAGTAAATAGTTAAGATTTCGAGCACCAAATTATAGTTTAGTTTAATATTTGTTTTGAAATCTTAGATGATTTCAAGTGGGGGGAAATGTTAAGACATCCAACAGGATCCTACACCAATTTATCCCATCCACATTCATTCCAAAATTCCTACCACCAAGCCTGGTAGTATCGTCTATGGATCGCGAGTAGTTTCGTGATCTACCACTAGAGGCGCCCAAGTTGGCGCCAGTACAAAATCTACGCTCGGCCCGTGCGGTTCGAAAATCACCGCGATTTTAGTGTGAAAGCTCCCAAGCCGGGTTGGACTCTAAATCGTGCCTAAAACAGTTCCGAGAAAGTAAAGTGCGAGAAGAAAGCGTGCCCGCAGTGAAAACCTGGCTATTTTCCCGTGGTATGTCCTTTTTTCTTGTCCACTTGTTGGTTCTAGCAGATCCTTGCCATTTGCTTTAGTGACTCATTTTCTAGACAAAGTAGCAGAGTAGACCGCCTGACCGATGCTGGACCCGTGTTACCCAGTACGGACCAGATACGGTCGTGATAATACTTTTAAGTTTTACTTGTCATAGTTCCGAATAGAGCAAAAAACATATTTTTTTTATAATTAAAGTTATTTTTTATTAATGAGTTTAACCTTATAAACAATGTTACCACAATGCAATAAGTGTATGTGTATGTATAAATTTTCTACGGTTTATTTAACTTCCTTGGACTTCTTACTGTAATACGCTAATGACGCTTCATTACGTTGAATCGATCATCGGCAGCAATCCCTAATGAGTGATTTGTTTTTTCATTATCAACTTACTTATGGTTCTCTTGCTCTTTATTACTTAACTTTAAATTTATATGTGAAAACCTTTAATAGTTCTTAGTGAATTTACTGTATAATATTTACTATAATATTGTCAACTGTTGGTTTTCCAAAATGAATAAAAAAATAAATAAAAATACTGTAAGAAGGCAAAGATAATGTAATAAAAATAAAACGAAGGATAATTACAAACAATGTAAATAACTTTTAATATAAATTACATAATAATAAAAAAATACAACTTAAACATTAAAATAAATAAATAAATAAAAATATATATATAACATAATAAAAAAAATACTCCAAATCACTACCAATGGGCAATGTGCCATGGATACTTGACCGCCTCCGTGGTCTAGTGGTAACAAACGTTGCCGTGAACTCGGGAGGTCGTGGGTTCGATTCCCACCGGGGCAAGTTGTACATTGTATAATTTGTCTCGGTCTGGGTGTTATATGTATAATATGTATATATTTACAAAAAAAAAAAAGTATAATATGTAGTTTATCAACCATCTAGTTTCCGTAACACAAGCCTCGTAGCTTACCACGGAAATTAGATGGCGCTGTGTGACCTGTCTGGAAATATTTATTTATTATTTATTTATTTATACAAGCAGCAGTGCCACGTTAAAAGCTGATCTTTTGGCCCAAATATTGCCCGGCCAGCTCCCGAGGTGTTGACGAGCTATTTTGACAACGGCTTAATACAACACTTGGTCCCCACGGTACGAGAGTTTCAACTCCAAACGGCCCAAAAACACATCTTCCAATAAGCTGGGTTTATATCCGGCATTTATATATATGTATTTATATCCTCGCCACTACACTACACTGCTACTACTACACTGGCCACCGTGGCGAGTGTAGGACAAATTCTCCAGATATGTTCTGGAAGGCCCATCTCCCAGCAGTGGAGGTCTAGGACGCTGTGTTCTAGGGGCTGTAATGAATTAAAAATATATATATATGTATATATATCCGGCGTTTAAGGTTCTCTGCTTGTAATGCAGCAGCGTACTTAGACGTCAAGGACTGATGGGAAGGCGCCACCCCACACTATGGGCAGACCTATCCTCCGATGGTACCAACGTCATTAAAAAAATATGAGATAAAATTAAACATAAATATAAAAATATATTTTTATTCTATTCCATCATATTCTATGTTTGAACCTTCTTTGGTTACACGTTGCAAATGGCGCGAATATGTTTGATGCCTGCCTCGTTATAGTTTGACGCCTTATTGATGATGATCTCAGCATTATGAACATAAAATAATATTGTGTTTTGAATTCTTATATAACATGGTCATAAACTGCAACACTTAGGCAGGCGAGCTGTTCGAACTGTAGACGATGCCACTATATCTGGAACTCTCGAATCCCTACAGCTTCGCCGAGATGCTTCTCTGAGCGTGTTCTACCGGCTATACTATGGTGAGAACTCTGAAGAGCTCTATAACCTAATTCCTTTCTCTCCATTCCGCAACCGAACCACACGCAAAGGTCAGAAATGCACCCCCATACCGTAGTCACCATCCCTTTGCGTACGTATACATTGTGCGACAATAAAGATATGGATTGCTCTCCCAGCCTCTGTGTTTCCACTTTCCTATAACTTGGAGTCCTTCAAGCAAAGTGTGAAAAGGCATCTAGTCAAGCCGGCATAGTGATGTCAGTCATGAGTGTCTGATTCCAGTTGCTAACATTCATAGACTCTGCGCGCCACTTACAATCAGGTGGGCGCAAGGTCACATGTCGTGCTAGTATAATATATATATATAAAATAAATAAATATTTCCAGACAGGTCACACAGAGCCATCTAATTTCCGTGGTAAGCTGCGAGGCTTGTGTTACGGAAACTAGATGGTTGATAAACTACATATTATACTTTTTTTTTTGTAAATATATACATATTATATATATAAACACCCAGACCGAGACAAATTATACAATATACAACTTGCCCCCGGTGGGAGTCGAACCCACGACCTTCCGAGTTCACGGCAACGTTTGTTGCCACTAGACCACAGAGGCTGTCTATATATATATATGTATATATGTAATATATATATGTAATAAATGCTGCCGCATTGGGTAAACCCAGAGACATGAAATAAAAACTTAAGTTTTCCTAATAACATCACCACTCATACTGAGCCTAATCAATTAGCGAAAGGTCAACGATCGCGCGAACGTTGATTTACGTAATTCTTTCACTCTCTATCTCGTCTCTCAAAACATGCATAAGCATTCGTTTGTCTATCTGTACATTTATATAGTTACTTAAAATATTATGCACAGATAAGATTATTATGATGATGTCAGAGCCAAGTCTATTGTAGTTCCCCTAACCTCACTCGTTCTGTATTCATAGATTTTCAACTATTCATAGTCGACAATGGTAAACAGGAGCGTTTAGAATTTCATACATTTTCTATGAACTTTTACATTGTAAAACTACCTTCCATTGATAATATTATTATTCAGAAACGTTTTACTAAACCAGGGCTATTCGTTTTTTAAAACCCGTTTATTTGACAAAAGTAGTTTCTCTTTTGACAGTTTTTTCGTTAGAAATATTATACGAATATCAACTTTAACCGTGTCATTTTGTTAAATGATTCCTTACATAACGTTTGCTCTGAAAGAAACTTAATTTGGCCATAGGACAGCGATTTGAAGGAGCAATTTTTTTTTGTAAGTTTTTGTTTTTAGGTTAATTTTAGTTTTTGTCTAGGACCATGTGGTCCTAGGTTTTTATTGTAATATAGTTTCTTAGAATAATGACAATACTGATATAGTTTATTTAAATAAAAAACAAAAATAATTATGGATAAAGGATTGTTTCCAAAGTCAATACGATATATCTAGGCCTATCGCTAATTTGTAATTAAAAAAACAACTGTCAAATTCAAGCCAAACGTCATTTCAACCGCAATTAATGCCTTAGTGCATTTTTAATAAAAATCAACCACAAATGCCTTATATTAACGGATGTTTAAATGGAATGTTTGTTACAGCTTTGGTGGCAACGTTATTGGTGCCTTCGCCTTATTTCGACGCGTGTTTCTACAGCACCCTGGATCCTCCTATCAGCGTGAAGGAACCCGAGCTGCAGGTGAGGGGTGGGCTTTCGCAACTTGCGACATCAACTAATTAAATTAATGGAGTTTTTTCGATGGATAATATTGCCTTGATTCGCTCAAAGTTACAGACATTGCTTTACTGACATCAGTAATTACTACGCCGGCTTGGCTGGCCATGACAGCAATTCGAGCCTGATCCCGAAACGTGTGGATACACTATTCTGGGTTTATCGGCACGAACGGAGGATACTTCCCCGACCTGGCAGACTTGGCAAATCACTATCATCAGTCCGCCTACCACCTATTTGCAATTCTCGTTGAAGGTATTTGCAATGATGTCAAAAATGCCAATTTTTTATTTCAAGGAGAACTAATATTAAAGCTTACCATGGTGGTATTTACGTAATCCAAGGCTGAAACGGTTTTAAATGTAACAAGTTTTGGAGTGGAGATCTCGTATGTGTCGATAACATGGACAGACGACTTATGGAGGTCGTTGGTGGGGTTGAATGAGGGTCACAAAAGATTACGAGTTATGGTGAGCTTATATCTAGCAGTATAGAGACACGGGCTAATGCTGTAACCTGCCCATTTCGAATGAAAAAAAAATGGTTAAAAATTGATTTTAATATTTTGAATTTTAAATGACTTGACATGAATAGCCGTAACAGTAACCACTATGGCGGTGTCTTCTGCGTGTGGTCTATAACTCACAATTCTAGATCGAACACTGTGGTTTGACATATATCATTAAATACAGCAGGTGTGCTTAGAGGATGCTGACCTTCCCACAGTGGACCTGGTGCTGAGCTCAGCTGTATTGTCTCTGGGGTTGATATGCTACATCTGCGAGTGTGTGCAACGAAAACTGACAGAACGCAGGCTGCATAAGGTAAATAACTGAGTCGCTTCACTACAAAAGCTCTGTGCGCTGCTGCTGCATCATACGTAAAAATACGTTATGGTATTAAATACGATTCGTTACGCTGCCTCGTTCCGCACGCACACCAGATTTGCACCCAGCGGCGGTATGTAAGCGTTGCAATGCTGTAGTTCTGGACTGTGCGCGTAACGTTGCTGTTGTGGTCCCTCAACGCATCTAAGAGGTCAAAATTACCGCGAATTACCGTGCGTACCATCGATATTGATCCAATTATAAAGAAAAACACACATTTAACAAGTCATGGTATTTTGGCTTATGACTTTGACTTATGGTTTTGACCTATAACTTTGAATTATGTCTTTGACTTATGACTTATGACCTTGGACTTATGACTTTGATTTATGACTTTCACTTATAACTTTCACTTATAACTTTCACTTATAACTTTCACTTATGACTTTGATTTATGACTTTCACTTATGACTTATGACTTTGACTTATGCTTTATGACTTTCACTTATGACTTTGACTTAGCACTTTGACTTAGGACTTTCTTAGGACTTTGACTTATGACTTTGACTTATGACTTTAACTTAGTACTTTGAATTTGGTTGTTATTATAAATGTACTAGTTGTAGTAGTCTACAAATTCATCTATACCATATATACCAGTATACCAACTGCCTTCGTAATCTACTGGTTATGTCCATGGATTTAGACTTGTAGATGTCAGGTTCGATTTCTGGTCGGGATACAATAATTTATTTGTGGTATTACTATTAGTATATTATTATTAGTGTTTAGTGTGCTAGAGACAGACGAGATTGCAACTTGTCATGATAGGCCTATACTAAAGTTGAATGTGAAGAGTTCTTTAAAAAAGTATTGTTTTTTTAGTCATGATAATTCCTTTTTTACCATATATGTATGAGCAATTGTTGAGTAACATCTTGCGAATATATTTTAAGAGCTAAAATCATATGTACTAGACGACGCAATGGCTCGGATACATACGAGTATGAAGTAGTCAGTAAGCCAGTTACAATATTATTGCTTTTACTGTTGTTACAGCTGCGCAGTTCGCTAGCCGTTTGCGAACAGGAGTTGAGCGCACGGGACGACATGCTGTGCAAACTCAACGCGACCTCGATAGCCGTGCGCAATGCAGAGAAGGAATATGCCTTGCTACTCTATCTTTTAACAACGCAAGACAAAAACTAACATTATACGAGTACACCTTTTTTTTAATTTATAAAAATTTATTGCATTGCATTCCCATACTCATTAAACATTGTTTTAATGTAACCAGCCTCTCGGCAACTATCTGCTGCAGTAGCAACTATTAACACTACCTATTCGTTGTTATATCTCGCTGAAACTATGAAGGTATATAATTTAATTGTTACTTTTATATCCAAACACCTTTCAGTAAATATTAAAACAAAAACTGTTATGTTAAACCTTAAAACCTTGTCGTTACGACTATTGATGAATAAATTATTAATTCAAATTCAAATAGTTTATTAATCAAAAATACTTATTACTAGGGTTTCACAAAAAAAAATCCTACAGAAGATGTAGGTAGGCACTTTTACAAATAATATCTAAACTAGTAATTTAGACAAATGTGTCGCTGCTAGCTAAACTCTTGTCGTCTTTCAACTACTGCTTAATATTAATTATTAATATTAGCAATTAATTTTAGATAATGCCTGCCTCTGTGGTCTAGCGGTTAAGTCTGTTGATTTAGACTCGGAGGTCCCTGGTTCAATTACTGGTCGGGACACAATAATATTTATTAGCTTAAATAAATAAAATTAGTTATTATTTAATTTATTTGTGATATATCTCGAGTTTGGTTCGCTGGAGACATCGACGAGCTTGCCACGTGTCATGATTGGCCTTTAGTAAAGTTGGTTAAATGTGAATCCGCTTTATAAGCGTGGTTTCTGACCACCCCGGTCGTGATGATACTTCTAAGCATGAGATTTTAATTGATAAAAGATAGACTGATGGCGGTATCAGAGTATTTAACGTTTGTAGTTGATGTATTTGTAATATTAACTATTCTGTTAAGAGGGGTTATCGCTTTGCATCTCTCTCACTCGCACAATCCATTATTTTCAAAGACTTTTAAAGAAGTCTATCAAATTTACTAGAAAATAAAATTACAAACATTTTGGAGAAGATATAAGTAAGTCCTTTGTGATTCTAAATGAACTTACCGTTCCGTGGCAATCAAATACGATGGACCTGACACCCGCAGGGTGAATCCATGGATTGCTTAGAATATTTTATTTTTATTTAACTAAAATAAATTATAAATAAAAAATATATCCTTATAAATATTTTTGCTATTTATCTCTGTTTAAAATTAGGAATAGAAAGTTAAAATATAGATAGGTACATATCTGGCCGTTGATGTTTTATGCAATGAGAAAAGCTTTGTATTAGAAGAGAAGACAAAGTTCTAAGCATTCCAATGATGCACCGTGCGGGTGCCGGGTCCATCCTGTTTGGCTAACAGATGAGAAGAATGGTGTCTCGGGCTTGCGACCGACAATAGGCTGGTTTGAAAAGGAGGCCTCATTTTTCATTTTATTGCGTGATAATACCCTCACCACCCACCATTCTACTCCTGTCCCTACCCAACCAAATACAGTATGATTCCGTTAATGCCGTCATGTAAGCTCTCTAAGAACTTCTCTCGCACCAACTTCCATTGCGTAAAGCTGAATCTTAACTTATTTTTTTTTTTATAAAAAAATATATCTCGAATTTCATTTATGTGTTTAAGTACTGGTCTCTGCATAAATATTTGCATATCTACTACATTGTATGTTTGGTAAATGAATAGACAACAATGTTGCACTTTAAATCCATTAAAATCAAGTGCGTAACCCGCTCTGATGGTAAAACAAACAATGCACTTTTAAATCCGTCATTTCAATACAGACTAGCTTTTTTACTAATGGAAATTGGATTTTACAACGTTGCATTCTCAAATTATTAACCGGAAACCGACGGACAAACACCTATTATTTTACTTCTTAGTCGCTATACTCTTGGCAGAGTGGTTGTGGTCGCCATTTGAGTGCTAGTGGCCAGTCCTCTCAGACCACGGCTTTTCTAGTGCACTCATGTAGGGGATGATCCATTGCAACCTTCACCTGATCGGTCCGTCTCATCGGAGACCTACCACGAATGCTCGTGCCATCGACTTTTCCCTGAATTACCAGGCGCTCGATAGAAGTTTCTTCACGCCGTCACAAGTATCCGAAGAAATTGAGAATGCGTGATAGTGCAGTCGAGGAAAGAAATATGCAAACAAAAGGGCATGTATGAAAAGGTTTATGATTGTCGACAAAGCGAAAGACGTATCGTGACAAATGCTTCTTAATTATCTCTAACTACCCCGCAAGGGAGCTGTCGTGAAGATATCTGTAATACCTAATGGTCTTACTGTACTTTCACTTAAATGTGGCAACACTTATTGTGATGACAACGCGTTGCCGCCTGAACAGCTAAGTCGGTGGAAATACAAAAATGTACCACTAAAATTATTGAGATTATAATTTTTGTGTAAATATTGTAATCGTACACAATATAGGAGTTAGTAGAATCCCTTGCCGCAAATAGGACATCAATCAAACACCCAAATTGCGAACCACGGCTTGACAGCCTTAAAGGCAATCCCTTTTGTCGGCACGAGTCGATCATGACTGTACAGATAAGGCATATTGCAGTAAATTTCAATGCAGCTTCGATTCTAGTTAAGGTTATAAAAAATCTTAATTTATTTAACATTTTTTTAAGCCTACCGAAGCTACCAATGCGTGACGTAGTTCATTTTGGATTCTTTATCTACCGACAGTTCTAATTTTGTTTTTAATAGGAAGATTTTTAAGTTGTTACAATTTATTTCCTATAATCAAAATGGTTGCACGAACCCCTGCGTGTACCAATGAGAAATACACTTTACGTACATTTATGATTGATTATAAACGCCACAGATCCACTAATAGGTAAATGAATCGTTAATCAATTCTCATCAGATCCACGCCAACCCTGGCCAGTGCAGCGTGGCGAGTGCAGGCCAAATTCTCCGGATATATGTTCTGAAAGGCCTACATCAAGCAGTGGCTCATGATCATAATGATAAATGAAATGAATCACTTCGATGATGTGCTGGAATACTAATACTCGTACCAGCCAAATGAGTCAAAACTAAAATAAAAACCCTCCCAGTGCGTACAATCACAACTTATCAATGTATTCTGTTTTGAATAATGGAAATGTTACAAAGTTACACACAGACTGTATTTGTGTGTGTCGTGTATAGGAGGGGATGATTGCTATCCATCGCCTCTGATAATTGACGATTAACATTTTTGCATGTTATTGCGGATTTGATGAGTTTTCGATCGAATTTACATATTCTACCGTCTGTTATTGAAACATTATTTCCTTTGCTAATCAGTTGTTTAATTTATTCATACCTATGCTTCTAAATAAAAACTATAATCAAGTAAAGAAACATATAGCAGCTGTAAAAAACTGCCAAATAAATAAGCACCAATAGATAGTGGCACAAACCATTGGATTGAGCTGCATGACCCGAAGATACTCTCCACCGATCGTCACTATTACCCTAAAATAGTTCGTCAAGCGATTGAAATGAAGATATATAAAAATTTCAATCAAGAGGGGTCATTATTTGACTACAAGCTAAGTTCATCGTGGAATCTAATAGCCCTATTCTGTTAATTAGTCGCAAACGTTTTTATATATAAGGTTGATATTTGCACGGACGCTGTCAAGGTGGAGCGCTTATAGAGTTGAGAATTGAATAATATTTTGTAATTATGATGCAATCTCTGACGTAAATAACGAAATCCACTAATAACGTTTGCAGCACAGCTCCAGTCGACTCGTGACCACGGCTAATGCAACTCGGCTGAAATGTCGGGAGAAATATGCCACTAAAGTAAATAGCGTAAAGACCCGTTAAAATTATAAAGGCCACTATACTCACGACCGCCTTTTTAAAAGACAAGTTCACATTAAGCTAACTTCATGATAAATGGCAATCTCTACGATGTCTCTAGCGTACCAAACTCGAGAAAGGTCACAAATAAATGAAATAGTATTTTGTTTTCGATTACAGTCGAACCCAGCACCTCTGCATCAAGTGATATGACTCTGGTCGCCACACTAAAATTATTTAAATACAATGTTAGAGCTATCTGATATCATTATCTAACTACGACTTGTGATCACACGACCTTTTATAGGTGTGTTTCTGCCATGCCATCACGACTAAACTACTGGACAGTATTTGATTAAATTTAGAAGAGATGTTACTTGGCATTAACATCTAAATATGAGTAGGGTCACTACAGCTACATAAAGCTATTTTTTTCTGATCACACAAACGTATTCGAGTCAAACGGCTAGTGAATAATATTAAAAAGAAAAAAAAACGTATTCACATTTTTAGTAAATTGCACAAACACAAAGTTGAACTCATATGAAATTGCAAACAAAAATATCCAATTAAATTCATGAAAGGGGTATAACGTAACGTAACATGTCAAAAGGCCTTTATAACCTCACCCTCTTGTCAAATTGAAAGCCTCTCAAATATTCCCTTTCATTGGCACGGTCAATTAATGAATTATCTCACTTTTTGATCTGCAGGTTTACCATGACACTTTATCTTCACACACATTCCTCCAAGACTCGACATTGCACGAAATATCATAATATCTAACAATTCTGTCTCATTGAACGACTCATACATATGTATTTCTTCTGACATTGTATGGTATTCCTTAAATTTAAAATACAATGCTTATTAAGTATATTTGATCCTTATCATTGACCCAACCAATCGGTAAATAAAAAATCTATTTTTTTACTATATAAGAAGTATAGAAAGAAGCCGGCTCTAAATTTGTGTTCCGCAAGGTTAGCTCCTGGGTTCTCTTCTGCTTATAAATGAATTTAACAACTGTTTGAAATATTCATAATATTGTTATGTTTTACGAGTATAGGCCATAAAGGTTACTGTGTGTAATGTACAAATACATGTGTGATGTTAGCACTGTTGATTACGCTATTAATAAATAAATAAGAAATGCAAATCAATAGCTTTCATAATGTGCAACAATTTAAGGATGACCTTACTAGACTATCTAGTAATCGTACTTCCAACTCAACCTGAGCGTCAGCAAGTTCTTCTCTGTGACATTCAGCAGAAACGAAACATTATTAATTATACCTTAAATGTAAAAAAACTATTTTAAGAATTATATGAGAGACTTAAGTAGTGATATAAAAAATAATGTAAGCCAATAGTGCGGTAGTGACTCGGTTGTAAGAACGCTTTCTTTAAAATCCTACAAAGATTAATTCAAACCAATGAGAAATTATTATTAAATACTTTATTGCACTTTACTTAAAAGTATGTACAAAGGCGAACTTAAAGCCATTTCGGCTTTTTCTACTAGCTAACTCTAAAAGACCCTCGCTCTCTCTGGCCAGCTGCAGCGTGACGAGTGTAGGCCAAATTCTCCAGAAAAAACTGGAAGGCCCATCTCCAACAGTGGAGGTCTAGGACTACGTGTTTAAGGGGTTACGATGAAAATAATTATATCAATATCAGTTCTTTTTTTCTATCGTTTATAAACATAACAAATAATGGTGACGTAATGTCGTGGTATACCCTAAGCTATCGGTAAATATGATCAAAACCACAGCGTTTCACGTGAGTGAGCATTTAATGGACGCTTTTATAGTGTATCATACAGATCATACGTTATAAAAGATCAATTGATACAGCCATAGGACATATTATACCTAAGCATAGCAAACCTTGCTCTGGATTTAAAGTGTAATTTATATACCTAATAAATTACCTAACAAATTAAAATTGTTGGGAAAAAACCAATTAATAATATGGTTAAAACAAAATATGTTTTATAATTTAAAAGAATATTTAACAATTGTAATGCCTAAAGTTTAAGCTGACAATATTGTATGAATACCTAGATGTAAGTTTTTGGACATATTTTATTTAAAAGTTTTAAAAAATTATATTAATGTTTGATATATTTGCTCGCCAATTTACTTGGCAAATGTTGTTACGTTAAGTTAGTTTACTATAAGACCTGTAAATTAGACTAACATTTATGCCAATAAAGAATTTTTATCTTTATCTTATCTTCACTTATAGCATGCTTATTGCAAATTTCATTTAACAAGCCAGCACTATACTGTACTTACATCATACAGATCATCCATACTGATGTTTTTTTTGTTAAAAATGAATTACAAAATATAAAAATAAAAACAGAAAAGTGTCATTACGGCCGTTTCCCTTTCGGGGTGGTCAGAAACTTCGCTTATAAATAAGCGGATTCAAATTTACGACAACTTTACTATAGGTCAATCATGACAAGTGGCAAGCTCGTCGATGTCTCCAGCGTACCAAACTTGAGAAATATCACAAATAATATATAAATAGCATATATATATATATATTATTATTACTCTCTTTTTTATTTATTTGCACCGTACTCAATATTTAATGATCCCAAAGGTTAACGGGCAGAGAATGCTAGGCATTACGTCATTACATTACGTTCGCCTTTTGTATTTTTACAATAAAGTTTTTAAATAATTACATACCATTTATAACTTTACTAAAGCTATATAACGTCATCATATCTTAACGACACGTGACCCCATGGCCATCTGTATATTTTTTTGCTGATCACTACTACTTTTTAATATAATATAAAGTCAGAAAAAGAAAATGAAATAGGTGTAAATACTCAAGTTCTACCTAGCATTAAATATTGCTAGGGTGTCCTGAAGGTGATGACGATGGATCATGAATATAGATGCATTATACAGAGTATTGTGCACTATTCCACCCTAGAGCAGTTCTAGCATGGATATACAGACAAAAATAAAGTTTACGTAAAGAAATACAATTGAACTCTGTTGGCTAGGAAAATGTATAACTAAAATAAGTTAGAACGAAATAAAGCCTTAAAACATATTGAGTAGCTGGTCGAGACACAATAATATTTTTAATTTAAATAAATAAATTTGATTAATATTTAATTAATTTGTAATATTTCTCGATTTTGGTACGCTAGAGACTTCGACGAGCTTGCCACTTGTCATGATTGGCCTATATTAAAGTTGGATAAATGTAAATCCGCTTCTTTATAAGCGTGGTCACAGGTAACCATACAGATATACGAAGTAAAATAATATACATTATATAAGTTAAAAGCTACTTAAATAAAACTAAACTATAAATAAAAAATGTCCGATCCGTGATATAAGGAGACAGGCAACATTTCCCCTTCGTAGCCGCTTTGACAACACCTTGACCAGGCGCTTGGCTGAGAGTCCCCATGGAACCATCGTCTCGACCCCAAACTATCAGCTAAAACCGCCGCACTTCCCGCATCTGACTAGTTCGCCTGGATGTGAGATGGATCAAATGTGTCTACATACAAGTTTCCACGACCCAACAGTTATTTTAAGAAGCAAAAGTGTCGTGATCGTGATAATAGGCGCTAAATTGTCTCTGCCTACCTATATTGGAGGTGAGTGTTGTACTGGCGCTGTTCGGGACGGCCAGTTCGACGGGTCTATCAACTGCTACATGTATGTCACTTGATCTTTTTAAGTCGTTCATCCATGCTATACCGTAAAGGGCTGCATGCACAAAGAGATGCAAGTAATTAGAGAAAAAATGGGGGAAAATCTAGGTCACTGATGCGAGGGGACATATTCTAGGTACATAACAAGCACGACTTTATAATTGTACCCTCCCAAACCTCTTCAGAACATCTCTGGTGTTGAATATCTATGTCAAGTATGACAAAAACTCGCTGCTATTGTCAAGATTCGTGGTTGCATCCATGTCAAGATCTTTTGAATGTAAAAGTAAATTAATATCCCACCAAAAACATTCTGTAAAAAACTAGCCAAGTCTCGATGGAGCTGCTTTTTTATCTCTAAAAAGTAATGAAATCTAGACAAAGTCGTGCCAAGTCTAAGGTTCCTTACTGCGATTTCTTATTTATTATAGTTAATGTTGTGTGACTTGGCCGTCACACACCGTCCTAGACCTCCACTGCTGGAGATGGGCCTTCCAGAACATATATCTGGAGAATTTGGCCTACACTCGCCACGCTGGCCAGACGGCGTGGCGAGGATATGATGTCAATTTTTATTGACAATTTATTAACGATTCCACAAGTTGGTATTGTTGGAACCGGGACCGACGGCTTAACGTGCTCTCCGAGGCACGGGAACGGTGGTGTTGTTAATCTACGACAAATGTACGTAAGAAAAGTGTATTTCTCATTGGTACATGCCGGGTGGATTTGAACCGACCTTTGTAGGATTCAAGGAACGCGTTCTTACAACCGAGCCACCACCGCGCCATCACTTATATGTTTTAAAAATTTGCTCACTAAACACCTTCACAAAATGCAAAACGAAGAAGACAAGTGGACAAATTTCTAAGCATTCCATGGATTCACCGTGCGGATGCCGGGTCCATTGTGTGTGGGTAAGAGATGAGAAGAATAGTGTCTCGGGCTTGCGACCGACAATAGGCTGGTTTAAAAAAAGGAGGTCTCCCTTTTTTATTTTATTGCGCGATAATACGCTCACCATCCACCATTCCACTCGTCCCTCCCTCCCTACCCAACCAAATACTACGTACTAATAACTATATACTATATACTAGGTACATAACTGGACTAAATTCGTATATTTTTATTGTCAAATCAAACCAAATCAAAATAATTTATTTCCGTATGGTTAGCACGTAACACTTGGATATTGTCAATACATACAAGCCAATAAATAAAAAATAATAATAAAAACAAATAAAAAATATTACCATTGACCATGGCTGGACTGAACCTAACATCAATACAATAATTATAACTAAAACATTGTTGCCATAAACGAGGAATTTGTTTTTACTTACAGCTAGATACTTAATATTAAATTCGTGGTTGTAAAAAGGCCATGTCAGCTTACAATCTAATAATAATATATAAATAGGTATAGTATGTAACCAGTATATAGTGTATGTGTGTTATCTACATATGTATTGTGTGTATTTATATTATAGATTTAATATCGATATTTTTTAGTTATAAGTTTTTACTCAATAAATCTCTTTATCTCAAATATTAGCGGTCATGCACATTACAATCCCTGCTCACATCTCCTAAAGGTTAGCTGTTAGATAATGTTTTTAGACATTAAGCTCGCCTATGTACTGTAAAATGTATTATTTTCTGTGAAATAAATAAATTATCTATCTATCTTTACAAGTTAACTATTATTTTCCTAGACACATCCTAATAGTACCTCAGCACTCGTCTCTGTAAAAACGTTGTCATGAAATTGACAAGGCAAGTGTTGGCCAAAATCTTTTTTTTTTTTTTTTTTTTTTTTTTAAGACTAGCACGACATGTGACCCTGCGCCCACCTGATGGTAAGTGGCGCGCAGGGTCCATGAATGTTAGCAACCGGAATCAGACCCTTATGTCCGACATCAGTCCCTAACACTATGCCGGCTTGACTAGGTGCCTTTTCACACTTCGCTTGAAGGACTCCAGGTTATAGGAAAGTGGAAACACAGAGGCTGGAAGAGCATTCCACATCTTTATTGTGCAACAGATGTATGAGTCACCAAATTTATAGGTACGCGAAGGGATAGTGACTATGGTATGTGGGTGCATATTCTGACCTGTGCGTGTGGTTCGGTTGCGGAATGGAGAGGAAGGAATTAGGTTATAGAGCTCTTCAGAGCACTCACCATAGTATATCCGGTAGAACACGCTCAGAGAAGCTACATCTCCAGCGACATTAGACGTTATATAGCTAATTAATTGCAATTTTACACCTGCTTGTTTTGGGTTATCGTATAAACACATAGTTTACAGTTCTATAACAATCCACTATCAAATTACTACTAAATTAACCTTTTAACCCGTTCGAGAAAGCTAAGCCACAAAGGCCCACTAAACCATCAGATATTCGCTAACCAATCTCTTAGATATGCCAGTTCACTTGGATACCGTAAGCGCCCGAGGACACAATTACACTAATGGACTGATCATGCGAAAGGGAATTAATATTATACTAATGTTTGCTATTATTATCTATAAGCAAATGTTGACTTATTATGAAGATGACGATAATGTAGGCCATCACGTATTATGTCAGACTTACAATTAAAAAACATTATTTAAATAATTTATAGTTATTTCATTTTATTTAAATAGCTTGTAATTATTGTTTAATATTTTGTTAATATTATTTTTCGGATAAATAATGCAAAGAACCGTTTTTAGGTTTTAATTTATTTTCATTAGAAAAGGTATTAATGTTCTTTCTAAAAATATTTATTTGGGATAAAAAACAGTACAATGATATAAATAAAAATTAAAATTCAGTTAATAAAAATATATAAACTAAAAACTCGTGAGCAGTCTAAGCGCGAGAAATGATGTCATTTGTGACGTCACATAGCTTTGGCAAAACAGTTTAAGTGCGTCTCGGAACACCTTTAAGCGATCTTAGGTTACTATTATCGCGTCTATTGAATAAATGCCATGAAGTTTTCCGTTTTGTGAATTTGCGTCTTGGAAATAGTTACACGTGTGGGATGCAGTCTTTGTGTGTGCAACCTTCGTCGAATGTCAAGGCCAGCTCACGAACAAGGACGATCTTCTACAACGCAAATGGATAAAAGCTTTTATAATTAAAATCTATGTTACTCATGATATTATTTCTGTTTTTTTTTTAAGTAAAGTATCGTCACGAACGTATATCCTTTTAGGGGTGTTCAGACACCGTACTTTTAGCCAAATTTACTATAAAACTATCATTAAAATTGGCAAGAATTGAAAACGATCTGTTAGTATAGAAAAATAAAACTATATTTTTAGAGAAAATCTCTTTGTAGCCTAAAGGTACTTTAAGTTGATAAGGTTAGTGAAAAAAGCGGATTATATTGTTAGTATAATAGATAAAACAGTATAGCTTCAGGGCATTGTTATTTTGTTCTTTTGGTATATTTTAAAAATGTATTTTATTTGGATAGAATAAAGCAATATTTATATTATGTTTGTATATTTCACCTATATACATATATAGCTTCACGCCAGATCCCTTGCGGGGTAGGCAGAGACAACTGAGCGCCACTTGAAACGATCACGACATAGGTACCTCTTTCGCTTCGTCGACATTCATTAACCTCTTTATACATGCCCTTTAAGGCTTTTTAATGCACCTTCAGCTAGTGTTTTATTTATTTGATCGTGATATGTGAGTGATGTGAGTTCACCTATATAACAATCGTTATATTTTGGTATGTCAGTTAACAAATTTAAAAATAATAACATAAATACTATGATTAATAGTCGTTGCTCCGCCAGTGCTCAGCACGAGCCATTGCTCAGAAATCTTAGATCCAGATTAATAGTTGTTGCTCCGCCGGTGCTTAGCACGAGCCATTGCTCAGAACTGTCAGGTCCGGATTAATAGTCGTTGCTCCGCCAGTGCTTAGCACGAGTAATTGCTCAGAACTGTCAGGTTCGGATTAATAGTCGTTGCTCCGCCAGTGCTTAGCACGAGTAATTGCTCAGAACTGTCAGGTCCGGATTAATAGTCGTTGCTCCGCCAGTGCTTAGCACGAGTAATTGCTCAGAACTGTCAAGTCCGGATTAATAGTCGTTGCTCCGCCAGTGCTTAGCACGAGTAATTGCTCAGAACTGTCAGGTCCGGATTAATAGTCGTTGCTCCGCCAGTGCTTAGCACGAGCCATTGCTCAGAACTATCAGGTCCAGATTAATAGTCGTTGCTCCGCCAGTGCTCAGCACGAGCCATAGCTCAGAATTGTCAAAGTGTCAGATTTTACTCTAAAAAACTGTCACTTCGAGAGACGGAGCAACGACTATTAATCCGGACCTAGGCATCGTAGACAAAGCAGCATTAGAAACACAATACAGCAGAAGGCATAAGACCGCAAAACTATAGAACGATTTAAATTATCCGTTAAAGGCATGTCCATAAATTCTGACAGATGATAAAAACCATTATTTTGGAAAAAAGAGTTTTAATGTTGTTTTAAATTCACTTGGTTTTAGTCTAGTTATAATCTCAGGTAGTTTATCATATAATGTCATTTTTAACGACAAACCTCGCTTAAACGTTTTTCTTAACCGGTTTGATTTATATAGATTTCATTTTTGTTTCTTAGGTTATACTAAGATCAAACTAGAGATTTTTGGAAGCGCATTAGCTTTCGCATGAACCTCCTGTAAGCAATTATATACATACATAGAGACGTGACTGTCATAATCTTGGCATCAACAAAATACTTTCGTACTGTGGTTCTGGCTTTTAAATTAAACAATATTCTAATTGATCTCTTTTGTTGTATGAAAACTTTTCGAATATAAATAATAATATAATGCATTTTTAGAAATACTTATGATTTTGAGATTTATAACTTTTCTAGGCCTAAACGACGATCTCAATGTGTTATATCATCTTTGCTTGATTTAATAATAGAAGGAAATATAATTAGATCTGGCGAATTCTTGTTTTTAGCTGCAATAGTTTATAAATGGTGCCTCTCGCTCGCATCTAACATGTTGAAAGATTTTTCAAGTCACACCAACTTGTCGATTGTCAATACATTGTCATTAAAATTTACATCAGTGTCTGATCGCCAGTTTCTGGAATCTCCAACAGTGGTCTAGAACTCTGTATTCTAGAGGATGGGATGATGGTGAGTATAGGAAAAAGAAAGTGAAAGGCTGGGTGTTTATTTTTGCGATTTATGTGTGCCATTATTTAATTTATATTTGTAATAGTTAAATCGGTAAATTATGACAATGCCTATATACAGCAGCTATTATCTTAACTGACATTGACATTTATATTCTTATAATTGTGTCTGTCTTAGCTTATAGTGTGACAATGCCTATCTACAGCAGCTATAATGTTAAGCGTTATTCTGTATTTATAATTTTGTTATTTTATTGTTTCTCTTTTCAAATGATGGTTATCATGTACTGCTCCAGATTCACCAATATGTACTATAAAATTATATCGTTTTATATCAATATGGTAAAAATTGACGTGTAAAAGTGCAGAATACATATCTTTTTGTCCTATGCATACTTGCAAAAACAAACGAATCGAATTGAATTGAATGAGCAAACCAAAATTCCCTCCATTTCCAATAACTATGTATGCTGTCACTACATGGCGCCACGTTACTTTAAAATTGCAATATTTGTTAAATAAATTTGCAACGAGAAGTAGCCACTTGTAGATTTCCAGAAAATAGTTTTCATTATAACCTTCATTGTTTGACTTCGCACGTCGCGCCCCGCCACATTAAGAAGTCTATGATGTACCGTGATCCCCTTCTGCTGGAATACACACCGGCTAACGAATAACTAAGTCGGCGTGAAGTAATTTTGGTTTAGTAAATATCTTGTCCAGATTAGATTATTGTGAAGCTGTGAAAGGATACGTGGCATACTTTCCATAAGTGACCCATCCTATTCTCTGTTCGATATCTTACCTATGTCTCCGGATTGCTCGTTACCAGCTACGGTCCATTAAGGCCTTTGTTTGCGTTTGGTCCGAGCCTCTGGCATAAGCATAAATAGCTGGAAGGTTCTGGATCAGGCGCGAACAGTTGTGAGAGTCACAAAGGATCGTTTTGATCTAGGGGTGCGATATTTAAAGCCTTTTAAATAAATATATTAATGTATTGTTCGTGGCGAATAGCCGAAAGCCACTTAAAGTTATTCAGCCATAAAATAGCGGTGTTTTATTATGCTGAAGCCATTCCATGTACAGTGAAATGCACTTTTAAGATAAACCCTGAGATGGTCAATAAACTGCACCAAATAGGTTTGATCTGCATAAGACTATTCAAATCTGACAGATCAGGAAAGTAAAGTATTATCACGACCGTCATCCTTTACGGTGTAGTCAAACGCTTCATTTAGCCAACTTTACTATAGGCTCATAATTATAAGTGACAAGCTCGTTGATGTCACAATTCATTTATATATATTTTGGGTTTTCGACCAGAATTCTAACCCAGTACTTCCGCGTCTGAATCTACGGCCTTAACCGGTAGACCATTCAGGGTCTACTTGTGCAAATATTATTTCTTCGTTTCACGACAAATCCCTTTGTTCTTCTCACAACTCACTTCTTTCTGTACCCTTGCATCATTCTGGTTTTGTTTCAAATTCTTTTGCAGTTGTCGCCACAAATTTTCGAAACAATCTCCCTGTCAGACAACATCACACAAGCGCCTACCAGATCTTCGTTCAAAAAACTCGTCTATCTATATATATTCTACACCCTTTAAATAGCTCCCAACTTTATGTATATTTTTGTGTATGACTCCGCCTTTGTCCTTTGTGCAATAACGTTTTTAAATAAATGCATAAATATTTATCAAGGTTAATGGTTTAGTAACATAAATAAATGTTTACTCATTTAACACAGTTGCAAGGTGTATTCTTATTATTCTTAATCGTTTATTTCTGTAATTAGGCATAGGACAAAAAAAAATGTATTTTGCACTTTTACTTGTCAAATTTACAATAAGTATACTTTAATATTAGGCTACATAATTTCACAGCATTCTACCAGGTAGAACGCCATGAAACTACACAACCTTACTTAAATGTAGAGCAGTGCGTTACAATACAAACATAAAATAACATTTAAAAAAAAAAAACCTACGTGAGTTATATACACAATAATTCCACACAAAACTACACTTATAATTATAGCTGCTGTAAATAGGCATTGTCATCTTATCAAATAATATACAAATATAAATATATATAATAATATATTTATTTTTCTACTTTTTAATCTACTTGTACATCAAGTCTAGACTAGACATCCAGATGTTCGGTCTCAGGTGCTGGGCGAAAGGTTTTAGATGAGATATGCTAATGCTACGCTAAGCTTCTAATTCTTATGCAATGAAACCCGGTGAAGCCTTCAAGATGCCCACGGAATGCTGATGCAAAATTCATACTGGAAAACTATTTTATTTTACCTGTATATAGATTAAAGGTTTTGCACACCGAATGCATACATGTCAGAATATGCACCCACATACCGTAGTCACCATCTCTTCGCGTACGTATACATTTGAGGACTCATACATCTGTCGTACGATAAAGATGTGGAATGCTCTTCCAGCCTCTTTGTTTCCACTTTCCTATAACTTGGAGTCCTTCAAGCAAAGTGTGAAAAAGCATTTAGTCAAGCCGGCATAGTGTTAGGGACTCATGGCAGTTATGAGTGTTTGACTTCAGTTGCTAACATTCATGGACCTTACGCGCCACTTACCATCAGGTGGGCCAAAGTCACATGTCGTGCTAGTATATAAAAAAAAATGTCTATCCACATATGAATATTAAATAGGTATACCATTTCACGCGAAGTTTTGCCACCGTCGTGCATCGTGTAATCTCACCAGCAACCGTTTTCCTGTCTATCTGATGGGTTTAGTTCCATTCCAGTACCCGTCTACGCTGTCGTTTATCATCAGCTTTATTACTGGGCCTTCCAGAACATATTTCTCGACAATTTGGCCCTCTCGCGCCACGCTGGCCAGGGTAGGGCAAGGGTATGATGTAAATTTTTTTGCTTGCGTGGCGTACACGTCTGCTGTTATGTCCACACCAGTCCGTTTTTGTCTACATCCTTGTTCTAAACTCGTTCGACAACAACGCTTGCCTTTATATTTATTAGGAGTTCTCGCGCCATTTTGCGTGGACATGTTAAGTGCAAGTTTTTGTTTTGTAAATTAATTTACTGTGGATATTATTGGTCAAAAGTGGTGTTGTTTTGTTTAATAATGTGCTACAATGTGAATAATTATGGAAAACGATAAATTGGACTTTAAATATGGGGCACAAGTTGCAGTTTATTTTTTGCGGTTTTCCCGCGCTGTCAACTCCCATATTATACCCGACGTGTTTGAGCAGTGGATGGATCCGCGAGTGACTCCAAGAAAAGCATCAAATTCTGCAGCATCTGGAATTTGATGATGACCTCATTATTTCATGAAAAAGAAAGATATATTACGTCAGACTTGGCTGTATGGGCTAGACCCTTTGCATCACCTCATTCATCATCCATCGGGAGAAGAGAACCAAAAAAAAAATATATATATTTATTAGTGCACGCTGATCTGTCACCGGTGGGTTCGTGTGCAATATTAGAAGCATTGGTTGCTTGGTTGTAAGAACGCTTTCTTTAACATTATAAAAAGGTGGGTTCGAACTCCGGCATGTACCAATAAGAAATACACTTTTCTTACGTATATTTGTCATAGATTTATAACACCACCGTTCCCGTGCCTTGAAGTTCCATCAATACCAACTTGTGGAATCGTTAATAAATACTTTATTTATTCGAAGTAGATATTAAAATAAAATAGATTAAAAAACTAATTATAAATAATAAATTACCATAAAAATGACATCAGTTTTAGGGTCTGTAATGATAATGACGAAAGATCAAAAAGTCTTGCCAAAACTTACGTAATTTTTTACATTCGCCGTCACAGTCACGAGAAATGATTATGGGCCAAGCTTTGTTTATCGTTTAAGCGTTACAGTGACGGCGGAGGTGAACAAACGACCTTAACCAAAATTTTTAGCTGTATACGCTAGGCAACGAAGTATTGGTTAATTAAATAAATATAGTTAAATGTATATACTATTATTATTATATATTTATTGGTATTGGTGTAGTTGTATGTAAATTATTATTATGTATGTTTAAGTATTTGTTTTTGTTTTTATTCACCCGCAATCGTCTACCACACTCTCAAAGGTTAGCTTGTGTAAAATGCCGCGAGGCATTAAGTTCGCCCTTTTGTACTCAACTCTAAAATTTTTAATAAAGAATTTATAAAAAAAAAATACATCATCATCTGCCTGTGTCTCTGCACTGCTGTATGTATGCCTCCCCCACTTGGCGGAGATTCGTCCCGGACGTGGTCTCCACTCGAGAAACCGTTTGCTCCAATTTAGATAGATTATTATCTAATGAAAAATAATATTGTAAAACCTCCTCAATACTGAACAAGAGTGAAGATAATTGATGAAGTAAAAGATTAACAATACAAGCCTAAATCAAAAGGCGGGTTATAAGTAAACCTCCGTGAAGAAAATAAGAGGGGAGATCGGTCCCTATACGGCCCCTAAAATATAAATTTGACCCCAGCGATATTTGGACCCTAAATCAAAGTTTCGCCAGACTCAACGAATCAAATTTTCTGTAAAAATTTAAACATCTTATACACATTTGCAATAGGCCTCTATTAGATCAAACCACAACCCTTCCGTACTTGTCTTCATACATCAAACTAGTAAGTCTTTTTCGGGACTTTAGAAAAAAAGTAAAGTATTATCACGACCTTATAAAGAAGCGGATTCACATTTAGCCAACTTTAGGACTTTGTGTTCGTTTTTATAACATACTGCCAAATAAACTTAGGAATTATGTGTAGATAAACTCCTCGCCAAGCCGTCTTGGTAGCAGCGTGGTGAGTGTAGGCCAAATTCTCCAGATATATGTTCTGGAAGGCCCATCTCCAGTAGTGGAGGTCTAGGACGCTGTGTTCTAGGGGCTGTAATAATAAAATTAAACAATCAAATTAAATGTCGATTTATAAGCAAAGCATATTACAAATTAATATTAGTATTTCAAAAAGTTATTTTTTGGAACTTTTATTATTGTTGTATGTTTATATTTAGGTATATTTATATTGTGCATGAAAGTTAAAAATATATATATGTATATACTCGTATATTGTATTGTAAAAATATGTAATAAAAAAATTATAACAAATACTCGTAATGTGACAACACAAAAGAGGCTGAAAAGGCGAAATTGTAATTAATGATTTGTTTTTGACATAATTAGGCAGTGGATACAAGTCCTTCAACCGCACTTTTTAACTTCTTGTAATAATTTTTAGATACTAAATATTTCTTATACTACTAATGTGGAACTATAAATTATTATTAGCACTGAAAAATAAAAAAGCAAAGGGGTCGAAGTTAGTAGCTCGAAAGAACGATTTCAATGGGGTGGTTGGCAAATGAAAATGTCAAGATGTAATCGGATGGCAACCCTAGACACGACATTGATTAATTGAGTGTCCGTGATAGTACAAGACAAAAAGAAGTTGTCTTCTAATAAGAAACTTTAATATCATTTCACCAAAACAATTTAATTGTTTAATACTAATTAATATATTGAACAATTCCGACTCTAGTACACTGCAGGAGTTTAAATTAAATTGTGAATTAATAGTGAGCCCACAGTAGGTAATGAGCCTGGCCCGTGGGACTCTTCGATTACCTGTATTGGTTGCCTAATGAAATCGATTTTACTTACATTTACTTAAATTGAAATTAAGATCTAAGCTTATTAAATAAATAAATATAAAATTAAGGAAAAACACCAATTATGGTGAGAAGACCAAGTAGAGTAGTAGGTAGGATCAAACCCCCTGGCAGTACCAATGAGAAATACACTTTTCTTACGGACATTCGTCATAGATTTACAACACCACAGTTCCCGTGCCTCGAAGAGCACGTTAAGCCGACGGACCCGTTTCCACTAATAACAACTTCTGAAATCGTTAATGAATTGTAATTAAAAATTGACATCAGATCCTCGCCAACCCGTCTGGCCAGCATCGCGAGTGTAGGCCTGCCTAATTCTCTAGATATATGTTCTGGAAGGCCCATCTCTAACAGTGGAGGTCTAAGACGATGTGTTCTAGAGGCTATAATGAATATGGGACCCAGAATCAGTGTAAGTAAAGACTTTGGCTGAGTAGCAGCAAAATTAAGTCTCTGTAATTGTAACGATTAAAGTTTAAAATGGCGTCGGTCGACAAAACATTGTCTTATCTTTATTTAATGAGGCATTTAATCTAGAAAGTCAATTAAACGCTAAAAATAAAAAACCATGTATTTTATAATTATTGGATGCTGCTGCCCCAATTGTTTTAAATATGCCGCATTAAGAAAAATGAACAATTATGCAAACTAAATTACTCTCAATGTTTGAAGTTACTGTCATTTGCATTTATTTCTACCACAATTTCGGATTAGTAATGGCAAAATTAAGTTTAAAATATCAATATTTGTAAAACTGGAGACAGAAATAAAGAAGTGGTAATAAGAGTTGATAATAATAGCCTCCCTCTTTTGGCACAAGCCTGGATCACTATACTGCAGCCCTTTTACATAAGATGGACACAGCTAGATCTGTTGGAGATGGACTTCTAAAATTTCCAGGCCTTAATTCTCATGCTGGCTAGACCGGTTGGCGAGAGTCTTATATTAATTTTTAATGACAATTTATTTAATACTTTATTACACAAAGACAAAGGCGGGCTTTAATGCCGCAAGACATTTTATCATAGCCAACCATTGGGATAACTATAAACACTTTACTGAAAAGTAGGTGCAAAAATAAATGAAAATAAAAATCAATATTTATTAACTAACTAGATGTATAATATACTACGTACTAATACCTGCCTGATACAAATTAGTGGCGACAACGACAAACGAGTTTGATTTTATAACGATTTCACAAGTTGATAATACTGGAACCAAAACTGACGATGGCTTACATGCTCTCCGAGGCACGGGAACGGTGGTGTAGAATAAGTATATATCTCATTGGTTCTAAACGACATTTTTTTTTAGTTAAAAAAAACGGGTTACCGAGCCACCGCCGCAATAATAAAATAATAAATAAAAATAATACCGTATTATTACATAAATTATTACTGCATATTATAAAACAAAATCCTCCGCCGCCTCTCTGTCTGTCTGTTCACGATAAACTCAAAACCGTCTGGGAGGGTTTAACGAAAACGCTGCCTAAACCCTTTGAGATATAACAAAATAATGTATATTGCAATTGTGTATCTTATGTAGGTTTACAGAAAAGTCTTCATTAGTATATGTCTAACTCTTAAGGATCATCATCATCATCATCATCAGCCTGTATCTCTCCACTGCTGGATATAGGCCTCCCCCAAGGCTCGCCATTTTACACGATCTTCTGCCACCCTCATCCATCTCTTAAGGATAACATACTATATCTATTTTAATACTTAAAAAATGGGCAATTATAAAGCGGTAATTAGAAAGCTATTTACACAAATACTGTATTAATCCTCATCATTTTAAAAACGTTAGTTAGCTTAAGCATTTCATGAAGATATTTTTTTCCCTTCACACCCTGCAAATTAAATGAATACCTTAGGAGATATAGCAAAATCAAAATAATTCGCAACGAAATAAATTTCGTGTCGCCGTTTACACGGGCAAAGTCGGGTAAATCACCTAGTATTTCCGGAAAAGCTGATTTCCAGACGAGGCGACATCCCATGGCCACCCAGAAGTCCAGATCTATCCCCAGCAGACTTCTTTTTATGGGGTTATTTGAAGAGTCGTGTCTATATCCATAAACCAAATTCACTACGTCAACTAAAGGAAAAATTCAGCGAAAAGATAACGGCGATCTCGCGGTCTCTTTTTGACGAGTATTAGAAAATTTCGCTTAGAAGAGTGTAAAAATCGAATCGGTGGTCATTTAGATGATATAATTAAAAAAAAAAACAACTAATTAACTTTTTTTTTTTTTTTTTTTTATATACCTATTTCAAATGGTTTTTTATACGGTTTTTTTTTTTGTTAATTAATTCGTGTCCCATCCTGTATATATAACAGCAAACACAGTATATGCCTTATATTGATTCGTGAATTAGGCTAACCGAACCATTTAATAAATTTGAACTGCATTTTGCCGCGACAGGGCCGATTATGTGTTCAATGGTATGTGCCCCCTATAAATACTGTCTTTTTTTGTTTTTTCTAATGATTTGCATAAAGAGAGCATTTTGCGGAGTTACCTTTGATATTGAAATTATGCAGATCGTTTTCAACGTATTTAGGGGGCGATCGTCCTGAATTATTTGATGCGTAGGTTTTAATATTTATTAATATTTATCTTCTAATAAACATTCATACATTTACATAATTAAGTATACTATATTTAATCGAAAAGACATTACAATTCCGTCATTCATTACAGCCCCTAGAACAGAGCGTCCAAACCTCCACTGTTGGAGATGGGCCTTCCAAATAATATAAATAATAGAACTAAAACAACAAATTAAATTAATATGTTATAAATAAAAACAATGCATCAAATCACTAACACACCAATGGGTAAGGTGCCAAGGCACATTGAATGGTAATGCTGATCATTTGGCCCAAATATTGCCCAGCCCTCATGTTTTCTGAGGTGTTGACTTCGCGGCGAACGAGTGCCTTCACTTCGTAGCCACGACTCAGACTTAGCGTTAGCTACACGGACGGCCAACATTCGAAAGAAAGACGGTTTATTGGGTTTTAGTCCGTAGACGCCTTGGGGTCTCATGAGGCCTCACGGTAAGTCGGGCATGCAACATCCCGCGCCACGGTGGCCCTTCAGGCTGGGGTCGTCATCATTAATGCTTTATCGTACTCATTAAAAAAAAAAAGTTGTGCTGTTTTGAGAACGCCTTGAAAATTTTCTGTGGACTTATTATTATTATTCGTATTATTATTTCTTCAATATATTTATTTAATAGCCTTAGGTTCAGTATTTAATACTTTTATTAAATTATATTATCTATTACATCCAGTTTCTTTCAGTCTTGGTCTATGCATTACAAAAAACCATTTTAGTTAGATATATAGTTACCTATACTAAATAATAGCTTGTAAGCTTAAGAATTTCATCTTCAAATAACTCATAAAGAGCCAAGGTAACCTTTTATGAACTGTCACCCTTACACCACACTTTTAACCCTATGCTGCACCAGTGACCTAAATAAGGCCCTTACATTGACTTATACATCATCACTTTAAGCTGTTTCTGCAGCGTTGGTGCGACGGTGGAACTCACATTTGTAAATCACGCAATATTTAAATTTTCCATATTAAGAACGGTCTGATGTCAAAGGTAAATCTAATGGCGTGAAAACAAATGAATCACTAAATTCAAAACACAAGTACACAAGCAAAAAATTGTTGGAATTCCTTGTCCAGATATTTGAGATAAAATTAGGTCGGTTCGAAACCTTCCAATGAGAAATACACTTTTCTTACGTACACTTGTCATAGATTTAAAATACAACAGTTCCCGTGTCTCGCAGACCACGTCAAGCCCTCGGACCCGGTTCAACTAAAACTAACTTGTGGAATCGTTAATATATTGTCATAAATAAAATTACATAACGCCCTCGCCAACTCTGCGGGCAGCGTGGCGAGTGTCGGCCAAATTCTCCATAAATTTCTAAATGGCCAATCTCTGACCTGAACCACTTCCACTGATTCTTCATCCTGCCCTTTTGTGATCCCGAAGTTTAGCTGGTGAAGAATGCCTTATGGCGCTATAGCTCGACTATGCACTAGGTTTTTAAGGGCAATAAAGCATTTAAATAAATCCATGCACAATTTAAAACAACTAATTTATTTCTACATTGTCAATGCGTTTAAATGCCCAAGTATTTACATATCAGTCAATGACCCTCCTTTTCTTACACCTTTAATTATTTACAGGACACTTATGGCCCACCCCACTACGAAGGGTTAACTATAAAAATCTGTTTGAAGTTGCAAAGCGGAATAGAAGTGAAGATGTGTGAAGAAAAATATAAAATATCATTTTTAAAATTATAGCGATCTGTTTTATAGATTATACTGCCACCGGGTTCGATTCCTGGTCGGGACATAATATATTTGATATATTCCTTGAGTTTGTTACGCTGGAGACATTGACAAGCTTGCCACTTAAACCTTAAACTGTTTTTGTTTTAGCTAAAGTATGACAATGCCACTTTACAGCAGCTATAATTTATGTGACATTTTAATAATGTTTTAGCTTATAGTATGACAATGCCACTTTACAGCAGCTATAATCTTAGTGACATCCTCATAATTGTTTTCGTCTTAGCTTGTAGTATGACAATGCCTCATTACAGCAGCTATAATCCTTGGTGTATTTATTTTATAATTGTGTATGTCTTAGTTTATAATATGACAATGCCTATTTACAGCAGCTATAATTTTAAGATTATAATTATGTATATTTGGGTTGTAATGTGCTGCTCCAAATACAAGCTATTTCCCAGAAAATAAGCTTTTCGTTATATTAATTATTTTTTTGACATGTAAAAGCGCAGAATACTCGTACATTATATTTATTGTCCTATACCTACTTACAAAATAAATAAACTAAACTAAACTTGTTATGATAGGCCTATGGTAAAGTTTGCCAAATGTGAATCAGCTTCTTTAAAAAAGCGTGGATTCTGACCATTCCAGAAGAGATACTATTATAATTTTACTTTACGTTTTACTCAATCCCTTATATATATATATATTATGCCTCCGATAATAAACTAATATCATTTCATTACAGCCCCAGCTGAACGCAGCGCTCTAGAACTGTACTATTTATTAGAGATGGGCCTTCCAGAATACTCGTATATATTTAAAGAATTTGGCCTACACTAGTGGCCAGACGGGTTGGCGAGGGTCTGATGTAAATTTTATCTCCTGGTGGATGTACGTCAAATTACCCTATTATTTATTAACCCTGAATATGTTTTGGTCCATATATCTCAAGCTAAGACATTCATAACATGTGTATATTAACTAACTAGTGAACAAGCAAACATATTAGTATTCACGTGGTATTTGTAAGACGAACCTCGCGCAAACAGCTTGCAAACCGCACGGAAACAAACAGACTGAGGCAAATTTGATACCGGCCATATCCAAACATACCTACTTCATTTATCCAATTACACCTTCGGGCGACTATTGAGGGGTGTTCCTACTCTATAGTTAATGTTTTGACCGTTATCTTAAATATACTGATTAGCACATTTTGGCTTATTTCGACAACTCCTAGGCCACAATATTATTAAATTGACTAATATATTTGTAATTAAAATCACTAATAATTTATTTACATAACTATGTTATGAAATGTAATTAAACAAGTTAAATCTTGTCATCAGAAAAAAAAAATGTAACAAATTGGAAAAAGGTCAAATTATGAGTGGTGGTGGCTCGCTTGTAAAACCGCTTTCACTAAAAAGGTGGGTTTAAATCCCGGAATATACCAATGAGAAATACACTTACGTACATTTGTTAAAGATTTACAACACTACCGTTTCCGTGCCTCAGAGTGCACTTTAAGCCGTAATACTAACTTTTGGAATCGTTAATAAATTTTCATTAAAAATTAACGTCACCCTCGCCAATCTGTCTGGCCGGCGGGCGAGTGTAGGCACAACTCACCATAAATTTCTGAATGTCCCATCTCCAACAGTCAGTGTTGTGATCTGTGTGTTTTGCGCTGTGATGATGATAATGAAGGTCAAATTCTAAAGGTCCAACGGGTATTTCTCACGTGTAGGACGATTTGTTTGTTCGACTTACGTTGCCTCCTTGATTAAGAGTGGCTCGTTACTCAGAATAGTAAATGCCTAATAAAGCCTTAGTAATTTAAGAGATAGATTGGGCCGAAACATTTTAGGTTTGAATTTTAGTCAAATTTTGAATGTACAGTTCAATCCCAAAGAGATCAAATAAGATAGAGTGGGCATACAAAATGTTTCTTACATTATTTCTTACGCCATCTACTTTGTTCTTTTATTATTATCGAAGTATGAAATTTTGGGAAGTAATGTCAAACGCCAAAATGAAGGAAACTTTTTTTTTTTTTTTTTTTTAATTCTAGTACGACATGTGACCTTTCCCCCATCTGATGGTAAGTGTAGCGCATGGTCCATGAACGTTCGCAACTGGAATCAGACACTATGTCCGACATCAGTCCCTAACACTATGCCGGCTTGACTACATTCCTTTTCACACTTCGCTTGAAGGACTCCAGGTTATAGGAAAGTGGAAACACAGAGGCTGGAAGAGCATTCCACATCTTTGTTGTGCGATAGATGTATGAGTTACCAAATTTATAGGTACGGGAAGGGATGGTGACTAAGGTATGTGGGTGCATATTCTGACCTGTGCGTGTGGTTACAAACTACTGATTACGGACTAGATCATTAGTTTTTTCAAAAGAAATACGATTCAAATTATAGCCTATAGTCGGTCGTAAGCCCGATACACCATTCTTCATCTCTCATGTCATACGATAGACCTGGCACCCGTACGGTGAATCCATGTTCAGAAATGTCATTATCCAATGATAAAAAAAAGTATCTAGAACTTTCTATACTTTTATGGATAAGACTATATTACATATTCATGAATGACACAATAACGTTATTATAGTATAATATATATCATACATTTATACACATAAATATATACATATACACACATACATACAAACGAATAGAACAAATCACATAAAAAATAATTAACAATAAAATATTGAGTAGGTATGCGCTACAGTAGCAGTTGAGATGCCAACAAATACATTTTATATTTATTTTTAAAAGCCACCACCGACTGTACGTCGTTCAGAGGTGGAGGCAACTTGTTCCAAATCTTTGTAGCAGCATACCTAAAACTCCCACGGAACCCAGAAGTCTTACACCGGGGAAGATATTTGCACACCTAAACTATATAAAATAAAGGTTATTTATCTACTTAAATTGTTAACTTTTTAGAATAATTTATTTAAAAATTCACCATAAAAATAAAACTTCGTAGTTTGGATACTAGCCATCCACGCCAACATAAAAAATCTTAGTCTGTATAGCCTTGAACAAATTCGTTAGGCAACCCATCACCTTCGCTTTTGTTATACAAACAGTGGAATTCCTATCGGTAAAGGTTCTATGGAACTTGTATTACATAATTTTAGAGATAAAGCCCCAAAATAGGGTCCAATAGGTACTCATAATATCGATTAAGAATTTCTATAGCACAGAGATTACAGTAGCCAAGAAATTCTGTCGCTAAATTGCGACAATAATAAACAAAGGAAATAGGAAATGTGTCCAATTTCTCAAGACATTGTAGTTAATTGTCCACTGAATTAATTTACGTACGTGTGGATATGTGCATACGTTTAAGGACCTACCTATCAAAATGAGAAAACTTCTGGCTTGGCTTTGTTGGTACGGTCAGAACTTTAATAATTATTTATATATTTTAATGATTTATTATCTGCAACAAATAAAGTGTGTTAGATGTGTTTCTTACTTGGTAAAATATATAAATTGAAGCTTAAAAATTTTATTGCCAAATATTTCGCCTCTCTTTGGAGCGGCGTCATCAGTGACAGTGACTGAAGGTCTTTGTCATAAATTTTGAAAAACTTTTTAATGATTTATAAACTTTAATGACATTTGTAGTTACCATTAACCGTTCTATAACAAAAAAACGAAATTTTAACATTAAAAAATAACATTCTAATAAGTGGACCGGAAGGTGGATTGCTTTTTGATTGAAAATCAGCGCTGCAGCCTCGGCTGTAGCATATGCTGAGCTGACCACCTATTTATCGCCACACCTGTTTGTATGTTTCGGTATATAAATAGGCTTACATTTAAATTTATTCCTTGCATATGTTTTTTTTTTTGTAACCATTGTAATTGTTGCGATAAATAAAGTATTTTCTTTCTTTCTTTCTTTTTTTCTTCTTTCTTTCTTTCTTTCTTTCTTTCTTTTTAACAGATGGACAAAAGTTACAGGCCATAATATGCATCCACATTCCATAGCCACTACCCTACCCACACTTGTACATTTGGAGACTCTTTTATCTGTTACACGTATTGGAATGCTCTCCCAGCCAGTGTGTTTCCTCACTCCTATAACCTGGAGTCCTTCAATCGTGAAAAAGCAACTGACGAGTTAAAATAAAAGTTTCGGTTCCTGACTTAGGTGTGACATTTTTCGTATTTGGAAGATGTCAAACAACTTGAATTACAACAATGATGGGTAGAATTAATTTAAATAAGTAGGTATGCAAAATATAGTATCAAAAATTAGGTATCATAATTCAAAGGGGAAATGCTCCTAGTGTTTTGGGCACCATGCCACAATACAGCGATTTGGAGGAGCTATTTTTTTTGTAAGTATTAAATTTTTGTTTTCTATGTATTATTATTATATTTTTTTTTAGATTAAATTTAGATTTTGTTGTAATATGGTTTATTTAATTTAAGGTTTTGTATTTAATATTGTAATTCTTTTATACTGTTTGTATATTACTTCGAATAATAATAATATAAATTATAAGTAAGAACTATTGACAAATTAATAATAAAAAACCAAAACAATTCGTACGTTTATTTTTTCTGTCTGTACCTTAAAAGTTAACACTAGAATATAGACGAACGGGTCTTAATGACATCGGGCCGTTTCCATTAAATTTGATACAGAAGACGACCGCGACAAGACGCCCGGGTAAGGCTACGGATAAATGCAGCAAATATGTCGCTCTCTATTATTATATTATATACATACATATATATTATTTTATAATAATAACTAATTTAACAAACATGGCAGAGTATTATAAACACTTTAAACATGCAGAGTTACACAATTTGTATTGATTTTATTTGATTTAAATTAAATACACTTATCTACGTACGTTAAGCCGTGGTTGGTATTGTTCTAATAATATTTGGTTAAGTAAAATACCATTTTTAGAATCACTGTAAAATATAATTGACACATGAGACATTGACAATTCAGACGTAATCATATTAAAAGTATAAAGGCAATGAACACAACAGGTATAAGTTCCACTAATGCAAACATGTGGACTCGTTAATAAATAGTCATCAAAATTTACATAAAATGGTATATGACAAAAGGGTCTATGGTTTGAAGCAGAGTTCTTACAACCTCTGTCAACCATAGTCGACATTTCAATTTAGTGGAACAGTAATAATAATAAAAGTTATAAAAACATAAACAATATTATTTGAATAAAATAGAAAAAACCAAATAATATCACCCACGTACAAACGGATTGGCTGAACGAGCAGTGCGTACTTTTAAAGAACGTATGTTAGCAGCTAGTAGAAACATTGACATTTATGATAGGTTAAATAGTTTCTTACGCTCTTACCGAACTACTCCACGAAATTCAACGAAACGTTCTCCATACGAAATGATGTTCGGTAGACAGATGCGTTCCACATTTGATCTGTTAAAACCAAATGTTAACGAAGATCTTGAGAAGGCTCGACTTCAACAACAGTTCAGACCTTCAGCGAAGGAGACAGTATCTTCAGAGTATTTACAAGGAGATAGAGTTTGGGTAAACAATCCGACTGAAAAAGGTTCCGAACCAGGAGTCATTACGAAACGAACAGGGCCGTATTCTTACCAAGTGGAGATGAACAGTGGAATCATTAAGCGTAAACACGCTGATCAACTCAGACCGAGGCTAACAGGCACTAACAATAGTAGCCACAACAATCCCAACAACTATTCATACTATAGACAAAATACTAGTCGTGATAGAGGTGACGACTTACGAATTCAATCTGGACCATCAAATATTACTCATTCACAACATGGAAGAGGGGAACAAACAGACCCGACTAACGCAACAATCCAATCTCAAAACACTCAACAATTTGAACCTCAACCTTCAACGTCTTACGCAACACCACAACCTTTAAACATTCAACAGTACGAGCCTCAACCATCAACGTCCAACGCAACAATTGATCCTGAAATCCCTCAACTGTTTGAACCTGAAGCATCAACGTCCACGGCACCAAACGCACCTCGCCGATCTAATCGTAAACGTAAGCCACCTGCGCGTTTCGGTTTTTAGCTATCCTTTTCGGGGGAATAAATGTTATATAACGGCTTGTCTAAGCCTCACTCATTTGAAGACTAATTGTCATATTTTGGTTGCTAGGAGATTTTATGTTATTGTTGATTAAAATACATCGCTAACTAAAAACTAACATGGTTTTATTATTAATTTAATCATGCAACAGCTCAACTTACAGCTCAAGTTACATAAAATATGTATAAATTAAGAAATAATATTTAAAAATGTTTAAAACCAGGTCAAAAAATAAAATCTGTTTTTATTTATCACAAAAATAAAGGTTACTTAAAAATAAAATGGTATATGACAAAAGGGTCTATGGTTTGAAGCAGAGTTCTTACAACCTCTGTCAACCATAGTCGACATTTCAATTTAGTGGAACAGTAATAATAATAAAAGTTATAAAAACATAAACAATATTATTTGAATAAAATAGAAAAAACCAAATAAAGAAAATATAAATTTTTGAAGAAGTTCCCTAGATGGGAACTGCCTACTTCACAAGCAGCAAGGCTGCACATATTTTACGCAAAATGGGTAAAGATGTAACTATCGCGTCTCGAACCAGAAAAAACGAATTCCCTTTAGATTTGTTTCTTGCTCTCAGTTTTTTAAACTGACTACTATATAGCGAACTTTTGTGCGATTATCTTGGTAAGTTTATCCCTAGCCCAAGACGGTTCCAAATTGTGACGCAAGTTAATACGAACATTGTATGTAAACCTTCTATTGTGCTGTCGGGAACACGCGACTCGACTTAATGTGCGGTCGGATCAGACCTGCGACACGAATGTCAAATTATATTACGCTGTTCAACATGCAGTTTTCATTATGAATCTCTATTATAACTTGAATCTCTTTTATAGAACCGATCACAGTTCACCTATACAAAAAAGTCGCACGTAATTCGACAAATCAAATCAAATAAAATGATTTTTTTTATAAAATTAGAGTCTTAGTCAAAACTATAGAAAATAGGCTCGCCATTTCACACGACCTTCTGCCACCCTCATCCAGCCATATATTTTTAAACGTTCCATCACTCACACATCATTCGTAATGTCTATTATTACTTATACCTAAATTAGAAATCTTAAGACGAAACGCCTACTACATGAGTGCTAAAATATAATTGTTTGGCAAAATTATGAAAGTTGTGAATTTGTTTGATAGATATATGTACTATTAGGTTTTAATTATTGAGTTTATTTATAAATATTTTAATGCTAACAAATTGTAGGAAATCAACTAGTCTCCATGACTCAAGTTAACTTTTCACGGCGCCTCCGTGGTCTAGTGGTAACAAACGTTGCCGTGAACTCGGGAGGTCGTGGGTCGATTCCCACCGGGGGCAAGTTGTACATTGTATAATTTGTCTCGGTCTGGGTGTTTATATGTATAATATGTATATATCTACAAAAAAAAAAGAAGTATAATATGTAGTTTATCAACCATCTAGTTTCCGTAACACAAGCTTACCGCTTACCACGGAAATTAAGTGGCGCTGTGTGACCTGTCTGAAATATTTATTTATTATTTATTTATTATTTATTTATTATTTATTTATTATTTATTTATTATTTATTTATTATTTATTTATTATGGAGGCCAGGGAATCCCATATTTACAGTATATTTATTAGTACTTAGATTTAAGGCTTTTCTATATTGTACTCTTTATTTTGGTTCATAAATAATTATAATTAAAGGTATGGACAGAATTGGCTTATAAAATATTCTACAGAGTACTGCATGCGTGGCTTGTTCAGGAGTGTTTAATGAATGCAAGAATTGCATAAAAGTATAAACAAAATTAAACATTAAAAGCAATCTAGTTATAGGGACTGACGTCAGTATTTATGTTGCTGACAATTTGAAAAGTATCTCTCACTAATTAGTTTAAACCGCCGTAATTTGCTAGACGAACCCAAAAATAAGTGACATGACAGTCAATTTAACTTTGCACAATAAATTGAACTGTAATAATTTAATTAGGAGCGCATCTGTGCTGAAGGGTTAATTTGCAAAGATAAAAACTGTACGAAATAGTGCGTGAAATCAAATTAACAGATACATTATAGTACTAAAGAACATAACCCTTCACTGATTACGGTTTTAATCGAGTACACAAATTATTCAGGGGGTCTTTTTGACTTTTTGTTAAGCATAAAACTAAATGTACTATTCGTGTCAATACCGCGTAAAGTGTATTAATCAAATACTTTATTAATAGATAGGCAATTTATCGAGTAATATGCTTATTTTTCGAAATTACAAATTCATAAAATATTCAAAAACGAGCGATAAAGTGATTGAGCCGTCAAAATTTAACTACACTAATGAATGTTTCCAGTAAGTTACAACTAATACTGGGGAATGATAGGCTTAGTCGTTACAAATGGCAGCAGATGGTCTCAACTATCCATTAAAACGATATCAACGCGTATTACCCACACTTAATTTGCCATTGGGGCATTTTTGGACCTAAATGCTTCCGGATTGATTACTTTTAATGTCATAATTTTATTAGAAACCTAAATAGCCTTATCAACATTGGCATGTAGGTAATTTAGGCTATTTCCAAGGATTAAATATTTTTAGTCATAATCCATCCCTTTTCATTTTCTTTAATTGATGATCATGGTCTCTCAGGTCGTCTTATATTTTTTTTTACTTTTAATATGTCCAAGACATCAAAGTATGCTTATTCTTAATATACGAGTAGCTTTAATAGTATATCTAATACCTATTTTCCCAACACGCGCTTTACTTTGAAAAGATCTTTTGTTAAAAGTAGCTCGACCAGCGGGTGGTCAACTAATTCGATTCTGAACTTAGGATTAAATCTGTTTAATGAATTTTCAACGTTATTAGTGTGGGATACGGTTCCGGATAGTTTTTTAGGGATGATCCAAGAACTGTTTTGTGAAATAATAATGTTGGAACTCAATCAAACGAGCACGTGACCCGCTGTGCGGATTTAATATGTGGTAAATTGTTTCTACGTGCTATTTCTAGTTGGTTTATGATTTTTGTTTCAAATTAACTGTAATGTTGGCACGTGACGTGTCTACGTTTAAGTGGTTTGCTAGACTTGGTTCTATTGTTTAACTATATTTCATAAACCTTAACTTTCAATAAACTGATTTTACAGTAGTTTATATTATCATTAGTTTGTCTGTTTTATTTCCTGTATAATAACTAGTAGAGTTTTAGTACCTCTTCCATTTAAGCATATCGTAAATCCAGTACGTGCTGAGTATCAGGTTATAATACCCTACTAACTTAGGAGAAGCGATTTCAATATTTGTATTGTCATGAAAATGGTTTTCCATTTACTTTTGTTGTGTTCGAAGTAACAATAAATATTACGTAAACGTAATGTTATCGCTTCAATGAGCGATGTTACGCATCAATGTGTTATCCATCAAGCATCACCTTAAACATTACCATAAAAAACAAACAAAAATATTCTGCAGAGTCAACAAAACAACCCCTCTTTACGAAATTGCGGTTCATTTCCGACACACACGCGCGCACTGTGGCCTCACACAGAATTGCAAATCGACCTGTTAATCTAATAAGCAGGACCAGAGCAGATACGCTTCATTTGAAAAAAAATGTCATGAGTTTTTCTCTGGCATTTCTAAATCGAGGACTCTGACGTTGACAAATTCAAAGGCGTTTCCTGCTGGGAATGATATCCATTTCTTTCATATTTTGTTTAGTAATATAAACAGATGAACGGTTTAAAATTTTCATTTTGTATAAGAGGGTTGTTATGACGAGTGTGTAATACATTTCAAAAAGGTTATTGTCTATTGTAGATTTAGTTCATACATAATCTAGTTTTTTTTATATAAAGACAAACGTAAAGGACATTCACCTCCTCCTCCATTGCATAACTCTCTGTAGATTGCCATTACGCTGCATTTATTTTTTTATGATATCCCAAATTGGACCTAAAAGAGGACACATCAAAGTTACAATTTAAAAAAAAATCCTTTAATTTTGTGGGGATTGCTGTGAAATTACATTTATAAAATCATTTTGAGGCTATTTTGAGCTGGTAAAAGGAAGCGACGCCAGGAACTTGTTTTTTTTTATTAGCACAAAACACATCTTAATATATTTTTTTATTGTTAAAATACTATAAATGGGTACACAACTAATTAATACGATTTATTTTGTAATAAAACAATCTTTATACTTTTATTTATTGAAATTACCTAAAAATATAATTACTGATAAATACCTATTATACAGAATGATATAGGCAAGTCATGTCACGAGTAATTGAAGCCCTCTAAACCTAAGCATACATTTATATATACTTTATGTGACATTTAGCAATATCTGTCAAAACTTAATCCAATAAAATGTGGATTTGTGACGCAACAGCGTCGTTTGATGGTTAGGCGTGGGCACTTGTTAAGCCGCGGGGTGCGGGAGACCCCATCTGCGATAAAGGGTTAAGTAATTCGGCCATTGACTATAATGAAAGGTGTTTAAAAGAAATTTACGGTCCTCTGGGTGTTTTTGGCACGTGCGTTAGGGTTAATAATGACAAGAAGAAAAAGTTTCGACGAAATGAATTATAAGAAATTATTCACATTTTAAAAAGGTTTGGGTATATTTTTAGGTCTAAATTTCGTCTAAATTAACCTTAATCTGTTTTTTTTTTTGTCGCAGACTTATCATCTAGCAAAGTTGTTTAATGTTTAAATACAGACAATACAAAAAAATATAAGCGAAAAATATAAGGGGTCACGTCCGGATATTTATCGAAGTCTATTAACGTTATTTCACAATTTTACTGACTAAACGATGGTCAAAGTCAAAATATCTTTATTCACGTAAACCTATTACAGTCATTTATGAAACGTCATTAATTTATTTTAAATGATTCTACTTCGGCTAGTGGAAGACTAAGAGCAAAGTGGTCCAATGAGTAAGCTGTTAGCAGAAGACCAGCAACTTAGCAGATTCCAGTGACCTGTTAATGTTTAATCTGACTGAGAAAGGAATCTGCAAGGAAAACTTAGCTATATATATATCAGATTTACAAAATAAAACATATACAGAACTACAACACAACTATCAATTAATAATCTTTGTTAATTGATAAAAAATATTAAATAATTAAAAAGAAAATTTGGCATTAAATAAACAAAAAAGATAAAATAAACGTCCGATATAAGCGTCCGATAAGCGTATGTCTAGGACATTCGCTGCGTTCCCCCGTTGAACGGCGAGGCTGACCCTTTAAGCAAAATATTCTTTACTTAATATACTCTATAATCTTTTGAATTTAGCTTTTGGTACCTATAAGATTGCAATACCTGGTACAACGGTACCCCACCGTACTTATAATATTACTGGTGAACATAAGGTAAGCAATTAAGTAGTTGTTATTTAAAATACTGGTCTATTAACACTTTAAGAATAGCTCTTAACGTTAGTAAGTTTTATTTGTGTATGTATAATATTGTGTATATATTAGTAATTAGTATATTAATGTTATAATAATACATATATAAAGGTACAGGTATATAATATTTGTTAAATATATTTATTCGAAGTAGATACAGATATATTAAATTTTTTTTTTTTTTTTTGCTATACTCGTAGTGTCCACGTCTCTGCTCCATACGGCATTACGGAGAGGACGCACTGGTTAAAGACAAGTCTTTAAACATTGTGACATAGACGATGAGAGGATGTGCCGGAGTTTCCCGAATGCCGCCCATCCTAGCTGAATGTGTCTGTCGGCTTCTTTGCTGAAGTTGGCTGCTCCTAATTGTATAGTCTGCCCGCGGTAGCCGTAATTTTGCACAACGTCGAGAGTAGCGTTTGCTAGGCAGATTGGCCTAGGCATAGACATTAACAGTGGGTCTGGTTCAAAAATTCAAGGTCGCTCAGCGAGCCAAGGAAAGAGCTATGCTTGGTATATCTCTAATGGATAGAGTTCGAAACGTCGATATTCGTCAGGGGACGAAAGTTACTGACATAGCTTTTAAAATTACCAACTGAAGTGGCAATGGGCCGGACACATCTGCCGCAGAACCGACGAACGATTGGGCAAACGGGTCCTAGAGTGGAGACCACGTTTGGGAAGACGCAGAGTGGGACGAACCACCGCCAGATGGACAGATGACCTAAAGAAGGTCGCTGGTCGTTGGATGAGGGTATCGAAAGATCGCGTTAAGTGGCGAGCCTTGGGGGAGGCCTACATCTAGCAGTGGAGAGATACAGGCTGATGATGATGATACTCGTATCTTCTAAGGTATTCATTTAATTTGCATTCCTTTAGGGAAAAAAATAACTTCATGAAATGCTTAAGCCAACTAACGTATTTAAAACAAAAAAATATGTTTTTACAATATAAATAATTTTATAATTGCCCATTAGAGTTGGAAAGTCAGCATGAAAACTGGTGCAGTTTTTAGTAGTGATAGTGATTATAATTAGCTATAAGGATTATGTATGTCATATATTTTGTTGCGTTTAATAAATGCCTTTGTACTTTGTGCAACAAAATATTTCAAATTAAAATTAAAAATATATATTTCCATATGGTTCACATGTAACACAATATTGTCAATTTTTACAAATTATTTACAATATTATTAAAATTAAATACAAAAATTAAAAGCAACAAATAATAAATTAAAAGATTAAATTAAATTATAGTAAAGAAAAGTATCATCACGACCGTTTCCCTTTCGAGGTGGTCAGAAACCACGCTTATAAATAAGCGGATTCACATTTAGCCAACTTTACTATAGGCAAATCATGGATAATCAAATTAAATTATGGATAGACCAAAATAAGTAAGTGACATTGCTGTCATAAACAAGTACTATAGCTTAACCTAAATTCGAGGCATTATAGTCGTGTCAACTTATAATCTAAATAATTATAATATAATGTATAATTATAATAAATTTAAAATAATTTCGTGGCTGTAAAAAGGCCGTGTCAACTTACAATCTAAATAATTATAATTTAATGTCACGTCAAAATATAAATATTCCACCTTAACTTGTCTATATAGAATTGTACTGGCATTTTCTTAGAAATAAAACGTAATATGCTAACAGTATATTCCAAATGTTATCCGTTTTATGGCGGTGGTTATGAAAGAAGTCGTAACTGAAATCGTTTAATGCTACATTATTAGTTTTGGGCGAAATGGCTCATATCCAAAATAAGCCTCAAAACCAGCCAGTGACATAACTAATAAGATGTCATAATAATCTTGTAATAACTAAAGTTATGCTAGAGTTTATTGTTTTTGTTTTACGACCAATCATAATGGGGGATTAGTTTTGGTAAAATTAGTACCAAGGATTTTGGAGGCCATTTCTGCATTTTAGTACTATCATTTCATACTAGTATTATCATTTTAGATTTTTAAACTACTTCTGTTAATGACATACAAGGAAATTACCTATACTAATATTATAAATGTATAAGAAACTTTGTCTGTATGTATTAACTAATTAAAAAAATAGAAGGTTTATGTATAATATAGGCGGACCCAATTAAGTGAGATGAGGAAGGATGAAAAATTGTACTAAAACTAAATAATGATAATACATAAATAAATACATACATATATACCTACTTGTTGGCAGCTATTAAAGAATTGTGCGAAGACAATTTTTTTTTCATTTATGTATGTCGTCTTTCAGGATTTTACTACTTAATCGATTTTGTAGAAATTTGTCAAAAATTATCCTTGAAACCCAGGGACCGATATAGGCTATTGCGGGTGTAGGCCAAATTCTTCAATAATAATAATAATATATATATATATAAGTATATAATAATTTATATATATATATGTCATTATATTATCCAATTAAGTCTATAATTGCATCTACCTTTCAATGTTTGATTGGAATCTCCTAAGCTGCTGTTATTCTGCTAACAGCTTACTTATTGGACCACCTTGCTGCTTAGTCTTCTACTAGCAGGAGAAAAATCATTCAAAATAATTAAATTAATGACGTTTCATAAATGCCTGTTAGGTTTACGTGAATAAAGATATTTTGACGGCATTAAGTCTGCCTGTATACTTTGTGAAAAAAAAGATTTAAATAAATAAATACTGTTTTAAATTCTACTGTTTCTAATATTATTTTAAGCATATTATTCCATTGTCTATTATTTAACATTTCTAAATATAATTTGAATTTATTTCTATATTAAAAGTGTGGTTTTGCCCTAAGGATTACGGTCATGATAATACTTTTTAACCAATGAATAGTGACCACACAAATACATGGCATTGTCTCTAATCTCATTACGAAGCTAACAAAGCCAAAGTCTACTGAATAAAACCTAATGCTTACCTTTGTACGAAACAAAACCGACGTTAATGTTTGAATTTAGAATGTACTGGCCACGTCATCGGAGTCGAGAGAGCTTTTCACCCGCAGCGTGATGGAAGTTAGAGCTTTTTACACGAACGCGACGCATTTTTAAATTTCGAACCTTAGAGCTCGGAAATAAAACTGAAGTTTTTTTTAGTATAACAAGGAATGGAGTTTTAATTCGACGTCGGGTCAGCGTGACCAGGCGCTGTTATGTGAAGGGTTAAATTGTTTTTCGTTGTTTAGGTGTTCCAATATACTCCGACACGGTGGCCTGTTTTTAAATAATTTTAAAGAACTGGATATCGTGTCTTGTAAATATATTTTTGGTTATGAAAAATATATTTAAAAGTTGTAAGATTAATATTAAGAGCCTTACCACACCGAATTCTTATATTTATTTATTAAAACTTTATTGCACATATATACTCGTAGAAGGGGCGGACTTAATGTCGCTAGACATTCTCTGACAGCTAACCTTAGGGACACTGTAGAACATTAAAGACGTAAGGTAGGTGCAATTAGAGAAATATGATTACGTAATAAATTTGCAATATTATCTAAACTACAATAATAAATACTATAATAAACTAAATACTAATAATACATACACATAACGTTTAATTAATACATGAGGTACATTCATTACATGTACATACATAAATAAACTAAATGAGTTGTTATGAGCTATTTAAATATATATATATTAAATATACCATATTTTTGAAAATGCTTCGGTCGTATATTTACCGGCAGCTTGATCCACAGGTTTGCGGCAACAACAGCAAAGGAATCGTCCATTTCATATCATCATCATCATAGAGGACTACCTAGACCTTCACTGTTGGAGATGGGCCTTCAAGAAATTTCTGAAGAAGACAGACGGGTTGTGAGGGTCCGATGTAATTTTTTTATGACATTTTATTAACGATTTCACATGTTGGTGTTAGTGGAATCGGGACCGACGGCTTAACGTAACGTAAGATTTATCATTGGTGATGCCGACGGTTTGAACCGACCTTTGTAGGATTTTAAGGCAAGCGTTCTTACAACCGTGCTACTACTACGAGTGGATTAAAATCGTAGAAAAAAAAACTATATGCATGAACATTTATTGGTCTTTAAAGGTCTTATTTACTCGTACAACATTGTGCTTAGAATTTAATATTGGGGTTACACTGCCTCGATGTTCTAGCGGTTGAGTTCGTAGAGGCGAGGTGCTGGGTTTATTTCTAATCGAGAACACAAAAAAAGTGACATTTATCGAATCTGCTACGACAGAAACATTGACGAGCTTGCCACTTGTCATGATGGGGCTATAGTAATTTTGTTAGGTTATCATGAACCCGCTTGTTTATAAATTTCACCACCCTGTACGGAATACGGTCGTTATGATAATTTACCTGACTCCATAGTCTAGCGGTTAAGTCCATGGATTTAAACCTACAGGTACAGGCTTTGATTCTTGGTCAGGAGATAATTTATTTATTTATATGGAACTCCAACAGCATAACCAAAAATACAATATTATCAAATTTTACACAATAAATAAGGCCATGAATGGGTTCACAAATTATACACAAAACTATAAATCCACTGTGAAGACAGATTAAGAAATCAACAAAAATAAAAAGTGCATAAAACTAAGGAAATTTACAAAATCAAGACAATAGTTACAAAAACACAAACAAAACAATAACACACAATAAGACGGAATAAAATATGTATTTATTCCTACCCATCAGCCACAGATACCAAAGCTATATATCGTAAACTGTATTAAAAACATAAACAATGATAATAAATTAAAAATACCAATAAGTAAATTGGTTGAAGGACTGTAAATTAAGTGTGTATATATGAGCGCGTGAGTGTGTATGTGTGTATGCGCGTGGGTGTGTGTACCTATGTGTGATCAATGTGTATAGTGATTAAGTTTTTCCACTGCTATTATTTTATGTGTTGGAGCTTATGGCGTTAATCAAATTATTCTGGGTCAGCACAACATATCTCTTCAAACCATCCCTTGAGACATTAAACAAATCTATATCGGAGTAGTCCTTATTGTAGGTGCGGACTATTCTATGAAGAACAGAATTTTCTGCAAATCTATTACGAGTTGAGGGCACATTAAACAGTTGGGGGTGTCTAGAGCGACGTTTAGGTACCGAAAAGTGTAATAATAATTATTGAATACAATTTGTGATATTAAATGATAAGTCCGTGGATTTAGACTCGGAGATAACGGGTTCGATTCCTGGTCGGGACACAAAAATATTTAATAATTTACATAAATACATTTAATTTATATTTAATTAATATTTAATTTAATTTTTTTTTAGAGTTTGGTACCTTAAAGACATCGACGAGCTTGTCATGATGGTCTAATAGTAAAGTTGGCTAAATGTCAAATCCGTTATATGATTCTTTACTTTACTAAAAGGATTACGGTCGTGATTATCATTTACTAACCTTTGTTTTAAAAAAATTTCGTAACAACAAAAATATATCTACGAAAAAATATTAATTGAAGATTTTTCATCACAAAAAAACGTCACAAAAGAAATTGAAATCCTCTACTGATGGGGATAATAAACAAAATGTACTTTAAAACATCTTTTCCGAAACCCTTAGTAATAGGGCTAATAATAGAGCGGTCAGTAATACCCCGTGGAGTCAATTTCGAGATGCATTTCCTTTGTCACAGTCACGTTCGTATTAAAACATCCAAATATTTCGGAGTGGATATATCTCATTGTAATATTAAATTTTGTAAAAAAAAACTATCATCACGACCGTTTCCCTTTCAGGGTGGTTGAAACCACGCTTATAAATAAGTGGATTCACATTTAGCCAACTTTACTATAGGCCAATCATGACAAGTGGCAAGCTCGTCGATGTCTCCAGCGTCCCAAACTCGAGAAATATTACAAATAAAAATAAATATTAATTAAATGTATATATTTACATTAATAAATATTTTTGTGTTCCGACCAGGAATCGAACCCGGTATCTCCGAGTCTAAATCCACGGACTTAACCGCTAGACCACGGACCACAAATTTGTTTTGGTTAAAATATGAATAATATTTACCTCATCATGTTAAATATGAGTGCATGCTATTCAGAATTTCCAAGCATTCATAAAATATGTCATTAACAATCGACCCAGTAAAGCTAACAGGGGTCAATGGATCCTCTATCCTAAATCCTAAATCTTTCTTATTATGAATATTCATGTCTCTGAAAATTATTTATAATTTTGGTACGAAATCAGATTTGCATAAGTTTGACAATTTGTTTTGTGTTATTTGACTAAAATAAGTAATCTCTCCGACATAGAGCGTTGTTTTTGGCGAAAACAAAATTAACAGAAAGTGCACTAAGCATAATCCGCTAGTCACTACCAGAGGGCGTCGATACGATGGAACGTTATCGACGCGAAGTGCGCCGGCGCACAAAGGCGTTACCACGAATATTCAAATGAAACGACTCAAAAAACGAAATATCGAACATAAATATAAGTGTGCGAGTGAGAAGGATGCAAAGCGTAACAACAGCCTTTATGCAAATTCATAATCTTTAATAATATATCCTATATTTAATGTCGATTAACGCTTCAGCTTATCTCGTAGTTAAGTCGTAGCAAATAGTTTCATATCAAAAAACTGAAATTTAGGTTTCCTTTTTCGTGTTAGTTCAAACATTGACTTTAATAGAGCAGTTAAATTTAACTACGTCGCTACCTGAGACAGTTAAAACCAATATCTCGGTATAGTCCGTTCAGCTACTGTTCTGTGTTTCATGAGAAATTAAGAAATAGTTACTTTTGGTTTTGTGTCGCTTACTTAAACCTGCTAATCACAGTTGGAAGAACACACCACGACAAAATATAGGAAAGACAGGTTATTTGTACTTGTATTCACGTCACGGTTGTCACCCTTGTTCTTTCAAATAATAATAATAATAATAAATTATTTATTGTACAAAACCAAATCAAGTGTAGGTACATAGGCGAGCTTAATGGCGTAAATGCATATTCTACCAACTAACCTTACAACTAGTACCTTGGTTTTTATCGCATTCAGAAATGATTTTTTATTAAATAAATATATATTTTTTCTTTTAAAGTCATATTATTATTATGTTATGTAAGTTTTGAATTTTATTTGTTAATTTTAATTATAAAATCTTGTAATATATAAAATGTAAAAAATCTTGGCCTCCATATAAGCTGCGATCTCTCTTGGGATCATCACATTGTGGAAATCAGCAGGAAAATCCACGCCAGTATGCATTTGTTAAAGCGCTCCCAGAATTTCATACCACTTAAAACAAAGCTTACGTTAGTCAGTTCGCTGCTTCTTCCCATCATAGATTATGCTGATACCTGCTATCCTGACGTCACCGAAGAGCTACTGAACAAAATCGATCGTCTGCTCAACTTATGCATTCGCTATGTGTTTGGCTTGCGTAAGTATGATCATGTCTCTCAATTTCGCGTTCAGTTAAAGTGGCTCAATATCCGCTTTCGTAGGTCTGTCCATGTTCTCACCTTACTTTATAATATTCTTAATAATCCCAATACTCCCGCATATCTTAAATCCCGCTTCGAATTTCTTTGTAATACGCACAACTGTGCCCTTCGCTCCTCTTACAACAACCAACTTAAGATTCCTTCTCATTCCTCAACCAGATACACTGATTCCTTTACAGTATCTGCGGCTCGCCAGTGGAATAAGCTGCCCTTGGCTATTAGACGTGCACCGTCTGTCAGCGTCTTTAAACGTTTAATAACCACATCGTTCCTGGAGAAACAGAATAAAACACTATTTAAATAACCGTGTATTTATTTAAGTTATAATGTACTTGTATGTATAATTGTATGTATGGTTTATGTATGTTTATGTATTTAGGTATAATGTGTAGTATATTAGAATTAGTTAAGAAACTTATTAACTGTATCATTAAAATTTGGCTTGCGTAAGTATGATCATGTATCCCATTTTCGAACTCAGTTGAAATGGCTCAATATCCGCTTTCGCAGATCTGCCCATCTACTTGTCCATTTGTATGGTATCCTGAACAATCCTCGTGCACCTCCTTACCTTAAAACTCGATTTCTTGTGCGATACGCACAACCTCCCTCTTCGTTCTGCTTTTAACAATCAACTCAAAATCCCATCTCACTCCTCTAGCAGATATTCAGATTCCTTCACTGTGTCTGCATCCCGCCAGTGGAACAAACTACCACTGGCCATTAGACGGGCACCATCTGTCAATGTTTTTAAACAATTGGTCACTAACTTGTTTCTTGATAAGCAGGAGCACACTGCATCTAGTACACATTAAATAATCGGCACGCAATATGTTTGTGTATGTCTATTTGTATATGTGTATATATATATATGAATATATATGTTTATAATACTTGCATGTAGTTTATGTAATTTCTTGGTATGTAGTGTATTTATAAATTAGACTAATATTATTGGATTGTTGCACCCTGCCCATAATCTCTCACCATCCCAAAGGTTAGTTGTCAGAGAATGCCTAACAGGCATTAAACTCGCCTATGTACCTAATTTTAAGTTTTGGTGCAATAAAGAATTTAAAATAAAATAAATAAAATAAAATTTCTTATTTTTTTCATACTGCCTATCACCTTACTCGATCCCCAAGGTTAGCTGGTAAAGAATGCCTACTGGCATTATAGCTCGCCTCTGTACTATTTTTAAGTGCATTAAAGAATTTAAATAAATAAATAAATAAATCAATCACTTTTTTTCAAATGAAATATTTGCCAAATATAAAATAAAATTATTATTAATACTAAGGTTAGGGATATAAGTCCCGTCCGCTTAGAATAGTGGCAAGAACGATGGCTGCATTTCCCCGCTGAATTGCAATACTGATTCTTTGGGCGAAGAAAGAGGCAGATCTCTTATTACCGAAGGAGACGATAAAGACGCCAAAGACTCCAGATGTCTAGGACTTAGTGTTCTAGGGGCTGTCATAATGATGAAGATAATATGTTATGTGTGTGATAATGTGTCCAGTATAAATTAATATAGTAAATCATACCCTCGCCAACCCGTCTCGGTAGCGTGGCGAGTGTAGGCTAAATTCTTCAGAAATTTCTGTAAAGCCCATCTCCAACAGTAGAGGTGATGATGAATTGGAACCAGCATGATAAATGACAAGCTCTTCAACGTCGCAGGCCTCACCAAATTGGCAAACCCACAAGTTTCAGAATAATGGTTGTCTAAATATATATATATATATATAGAGCCTTACAGAAATCCAGTTGCTAATTTTTTTTTATTTCTTTTTTTATAGTGATCACGACATGTGACACCGCGCCCACCTGATGGTAAGCGGTACGCGAGGTCCAAGAATGGGAGCAACTCACGCCAGCCTCAGACGACCGACATAAGTCCCTACCACTATGCCGGCCTATAAATATGCTTTTTCACACTTTGTTTGAAGGACTCCAGGTTATAGGAATGGGAAAACACACTGGCTGGGAGAGTATTCCACATCTTCAGAGCGTGCGACAGATGTAAGAGTCTCCAAATTTGTAAGTACGCGTAGGGATAGTGGCTACGGTATGTGGATGCATATTTTGGCCTGTGCGAGTGGTTTGGTTGCGGAATAGAGAAGAAGGGATAAGGTTGTGGAGCTCTTCAGAACATTCACCGTAGTACTCGTATAGCTTGTAGAACACGCATGTAGTATCGTCCACTACTACAATGTCGTCGTCCACTATTGGACCTAATATATATATATATATATATATATATATTAGCAACTGGATTCAGACACTTATGGCTGACATCAGTACCCAACACTATGCCGGCTTGACTTCATGAGCGAATTTAATATAGTGAAATAGTCGGACAATACTCCACGCTGGTTTTAAAACGGCTTGAACGGTAATTGTAGAGAATTTATTTCAAAATCCCGCGCTATCTGTTTGGGACAATCTGTACGATGTTAGGTGATTCTCGCAAACGTTTTCCGATCAATTTCCTCTTTATTTTTATGTCCGGAATCACCCATTTATAGTTTCTATCTTAATACAGAAAGAACCTTTTAAGTAAACTTAGCCTTAAAATTAGGCTCACTACGCGGTAAAAAAATATCATTGAAAAACATCAGTTTATCGTGGGGTTATCTATGACGGACCCGCACTTTTGGAGCATGACAGCCCGTGGTGACCAAGCTCATCGACATCTTTTCCACGTTGACAACGATGTGGTTCACACATTTTTATGCCTGGTCGTAGGCGTAAGGTGCTATTGTCTAGATTTATTTGTTGTTAGATATTGTCAATAGTTTTTCTTGATTAAATAAATAAATGAAATTTCTGATCTGAATACGGATTATTAAAATAAAAATATTCATGGCAATTGATTTTTATATTAAACAAATTGTAAATGAATCCTCTCCTCTCTTCTCGGCTCCAGTATGTAACCTAAATGTACAAATAAGTCGATGATTTGGCACATTAATCCTACCCTTTCATTAAAATTTGTGTCCACTATAAATAATTGATTGTCCAGCATTTGGTCAGCAAAGGGTTCATATATTAAATAAATTCGCCGCTATGTCCATTAATGTAATTAAATACAATATGTATGGAGTTGTCTTAGGGTATTAGATGGAGTTAGCAAATAAAGGATTAAATAAATAACTAGAAGCGAAAAATAACGTAATTAAAGTGGTAAAATAAAATATATAAAAATATATGCCACGCAGTATAAGCAAATAAATAAATATGATAAGAATGATAATCATAAACAGACAAGTGGATGCTGTTACATAATTAATTAGTACATACAATTGAACACGTTGGCGAACAAAATGTCTGCCGGTTACATCTCGTGTGCAAATGTATAAATTGGTGAATAATTGATGCGACTAATGGAACACACTCTCAAATGCATCTTAAGGTTCTAATTTTGTAACTCGAAATTAAGGTTATAGGTGTTATCGGCTATTATTTTTTCATCACCTTATTCAATACACAAGATTATTAAGCTGTTAAAGAATGCCTACTGCCATTACAGCTCGTCTCAGTACATTTTTATTAGGTGTGGTAAATAATTTAAATAAATAAATAATGATCTAGAAAACTTTTTGTTATTTGCGTGTTCATTAGATTACAAAATTAGTATTCGTCTGCTCAACTTATGCGTCCGTTTTGTGTTCGGCTTGCGTAAGTATGACCATGTTTCCCAATATCCATATCCGCAGATCTGCACATCTCTTGACTGTCTACTACGACTTTCTTTACAATCCTCAAACTCCTTCATACCTTAAGACTCGTTTCCAGTTCCCTGGAGACAGACAGTCATAATCTTCCTCTTCGCTCTGCTAATAACAATCAGCTCAAAATCCCTACTAATTCTTCAAGCAGATATTTAAAAATCTCATCAGAAAGTGATACATACATTACATACTATTTTTATTGTGTGTAAATAATACTATATACTTACCGATTTTTGTATGTGTATTATATATATATATATATTTACTTAAGTATTAGTATGTAACGATTATTATATAATAATATATTTATAATAATGCACCCCGCAATCCTCTACCACACTCCCAAAGGTTGGCTGTTACAAAATGCAGAAAGGCATTTAGTTCGCCCTTGTAAGTTTTTTGTGCAATAAAGAGTTAATAAATAGGTGTTTATATGTATAATATGTATATATTTACAAAAAAAAAGTATAATATGTAGTTTATCAACCATCTAGTTTCCGTAACACAAGCCTCGTAGCGTACCACGGAAACTAGATGGCGCTGTGTGACCTGTCTGGAAATATTTATTATTTTTTATATTATATTTAATAAATAAAAATAAATAATCTAATTTAATTATACAAAAACTCCGCATGTATCAATAAGAAATACACTTTTATCATGGATTTACATCACAACCGTTCCCGTGTCTCACGTGTAAAAGCGAGTGAGTTAGACGAATGTCATTTTATTAAAGTGTTGTTATCGTAGAAGACAAGTGTCTCTTAAATGTTGCCGTGTCTGGAGCCAAATTGTCACATTGTATTGCTCAACATTATTGTTCATACTAAAACACTAAATAAAAATGATGATGAATGAACTATGTAACAATTATTTTTGATATAATTTATTTTTGGCTAAAATTTAATTAAAAAAAAAAAGTATCATTGGATCGTTATACTGTTCGAGGTGGTCCGAAACCGCGGATTTAATTAAGTCTTTCCACAATATGATAAAAGTCAAAGTCAAAATATCTTTATTCACGTAAACCTATTACAGGCATTTGTGACACGCCATAATTTAAGTTATTTTAAATGATTCTACTCCTGTTAATAGAAGACTAGCAGCTTAGCAAGTTCCAGTTACCTGTTAATGTTTAATCTGATTGAGAAAGGAATCTGCAAGGAAAACTCAGCTATAGCAGATTTACAAATTAAACAAATACAGAATTACACAACAGCAATAAACAAATAAATATCTTTCAAATTCACATATGAGATTACAATACTTACCGTCTAGACACGTGGCGAGTGTAGACCAAATTCTCCAGATATATGTTCTGGAAGTCCCATCTCCAACAGTGGAGTTCTAGGACGCTGTGTTCTAGGGTCTGTAATGATAACAGTGGTACAGGCTACTTGCCCGTATGCAACTCGAAAGCCGACAAAACGCAAAACATCTGCAAATTTAAAAACAATAAATCAACTGTTAATTAATTATTACGACAATAGCACCTAACGTTTTTCCTTTTCTTTTTCTCCAAAACAAAACCAATCTGCCGATCCTTTTACCAATGACAAGTCGCTTCCCTTTTTTTTCTTTTTTTCTTTTTAAGGCCTTGATTCTTACAAGTTCAATCCATGCATTCGAATAGAATCGATGTATTCCAATCTATGAAACTTGTTTTTTAACACAACGTATTCGGTCTCGGTCCCAGGTCTCCACAGCAGCACCCGATCACGGACGTAACACATGTGCCAGCCAACCCCCCCGCTCAACCAGGCCTTTAGGATGCGAACCGGGACACGACACACGTGCCATCACTGCAATGACCTTCTAAGGAAGGGAAGACCACCGGACACGCCACACCATGAGAACCTAAAGAATAACAATAACCTTCGAGACACACATAAACATCAACATAAAAATAGATCTTAGGTACCCACATGTCGCTGAGACAATTCTGTTAACAAACTAATATTTCAGTTAGTTAATAAAGTTAAAAGTAATAAATACATAATAGTACCTAACTAAATGTTACATTTAAAATAATTGTATTATAATAATAGGTGTAGTAATGAACAGTATTACTAAATCACAAGAAATAATATTACCTAATTAGTTTATCATGTATTAGTAACAAATGCAAATACAATACAATACAAATACAAAGAACTGCCTCCGTGGTCTAGCGGTTAAGTCCGTGGATTAAGACTCGGAGGTACCGGGTTCGATTGCTGGTCGGGACACAAAATATTTATTAATGTAAATAAATACATTTAATTAATATTTAATTTATTTGTGATATTTCTCGAGTTTGGTACGCTGGAGACATCGACGAGCTTGCCACTTGTCATGATTGGCGTATAGTAAAGTTGGCTAAATGTGAATCCCCCTATAAGCGTGGTTTCTGACCACCCCGAAAGGGAAACGGTCGTGATGATACTTCACTTTTTTTACAAATACAATACAAAAACGTTTATTTGTTCACAAAAATTGTTTACATAATTCTTTTGGAGGAACTCTGATCCGCAGACTAGAATTCTCTGGGCTTAAGCTTAGTATTAATTACACACATCAAAAGTGTCTAGGGATCAACATATATTTTTGCAATAACTTTTCTCCTGATTGATATTCATTAAAATTTTCTTTAAGGATTGATCAAATAAAATGTTTTCGTTTGTCTACAGTAACGATAAACCAAGTCACCTTTGCATTAGTAAAAAAAATTGCCATTTTCCTAATAAAGGGATTTTTGACATTTGAACCACTAACATTAAAGTTCGAAAAAAAGACTGAAATAACAGTTTTTTTTTTAATTTTATTGGGTAACTTAAACAATTAATAATCCGTGTTTCTACCGCGAACACTAACAACACAAGAACATCGGTTTGGCATACTCAAAATGAGTTCATCCAAATCACGCTGTGGAATGGCCGCCCATGTTCGTTGCAACAACAAAAAAAGGTCTTCTTGCGACTGGATACCCTCCATATTCGGCAGAGCTCTTCTCTGAAGAATATCCCATGCATGCTCAATCGGGTTCAAGTCTGGCGACTGAGCAGGCCAGGGCAGGACATTGATGTTAGCTGCGGCGAGAGTCTGTCTTACAACTCTTGCGGTGTGCGGTCGTGCATTATCGTGCATTAACTGAAATAAGGGACCGATATGCACTTGTAGAGGAACGATGACGTCTGATACAACCGTCTCAGCATAAATTTGAGCGTTGAGGTTGCCTCTGATCCAAATCAACTCAGTTCTTCCGCCGATCGAAATACCCGCCCATACCATGATGGTTCCACCACTATAAGGATGGACTTCCTGGCAGGATTTTAATCGCTGTTGGCGTCCAGGGGTTCTCCAGTGTCGTATACGTCTTGTATCCGGCCTCATACCAAAACGAGACTCATCAGAAAAGCACACGAAACGCCATTGTTCTTCTGTCCAATTTCTGTGTTCAAGAGCCCATTGATATCGAGTCCTACGATTGTGCATTGCTATAGGTGGTACCCGTAGCGGTCTTCGGGAATGAAGGTTCACTTCATGCAAGCGGTTTCTGACTGTTTGGTCGCTAATTAAGTTCCCTGAAGAGCGATGAAGGCTCACGGCTAACATCATGGCGGTTATTGTTGGAGTTCTTCGAGCTGTGATTTGAATGTATCGGTCTTGTCTCCGTGTGGTGCAGCGATACCGTCCTCCATGGCGCTCAGCCACGGTACCAGTGGTTCGGTAACGTGTCCAAAGTCGACTGATAACACTCTGACTTGTATTCAGAGCTAAAGCCACAGTACGTTGCCGGGAACCAGCTTCTATCATTCCCACGGCTCTGATCATTTCTTCCCTGCTTAAATGACGTCGCCGCTCCATAATAACGTTGGTTTTAATCAGTAGTAGGGAAACAGTAGCACTAATAATGTCTTCAATGCGTCTTATGTTTTTATAGGGAAAATATTGACAGCTGATTTTCATCTTTTACTCGAATTTGATTGACAGTTCCTGTTTTAAATTATGAAATGCACCAAAAAGGATCCATATAAATTTATAAAATCATAAATTTATTACAAAGCCACATCTCAATCACAAGAAATCCGCATAAACATGCTTGATCCCTAGACTTTTTTGATGTGTGTAGTTAATGTTTGCACAGTGATATATTTATTAAGTAAAAAAAAAAAATTTACGACATAATTGGATTTTACATGATGTCGTCATAATATAACAGAATTTTTAAAATTTCATAGTACAATACACAGCCCAACATACATACACACATTTATAATATTAGTATAGATTAACATCAACATTCTTTATCATAGCAAAACACAACATCAATTTATAACTAAAAATACCCCACAATTTAAACTAAACTATCATTTTTCTCACATTACTCTTTTCGCAAATGTTTTATTCAGTTAAGGGCTGCCACTAACTAGATTTCCGCATATGATAATAAATTTTAAAGTATTAGATACTCATATATAAAGAATCTATAATAATATATATACAGAAATAAAATTAATATACTGAAACAAAAAATGCAAAAAGAGAAAATGATAAAACATTTTTCTTTTTTCAAATTATTATTGAAAAAAAAAAAAAGTGTATTTTAAAGTATTTACGTAAAAGTATGTAATTTATTTTAATGTACCTACAATTATCCAACATACTCGTACACCGAAGATTACCTGTTATAAAATGCTTAAAGGCATTAAGTTCGCTTATACACTTTTAAGTTGTATGTGTGATAAAGAGTTTATAAATGAATGGTATCCCTAATATATCAATAAAATGGCAAACAAAAATAATAAAAGAGTCCCCTTGGACCGAAAGGGCATCGCAGGACATCCACTATCAATCACTTTCAATATTATTTATTGACTCTATTTCTTTAATTTGTTATAACTTTGCTGTAGTATAGACAATACATACAGCTACCGAGGTAAAATCTGTAGATTTAGACGCGAACGTACCGGGTTCGATTTCTGGTTAAAGCGAATGAGAATTTTTAAGGTGGGTTTAGACCAAACGAGCGTATATTTATTATTTCTGCTCTTTAACAAAATATTATAATATGTAAAATATGTATTATATGTATAAATTTACAAAAAAAAAGTATAATATGTAGTTTATTAACCATCTAGTTTCCGTAACACATGCCTCGTAGCTTACCACGGAAACTAGATGGCGCTGTCTGACCTGTCTGGAAATATTTATTATTATTATTTATTTATTTTCGAGTAAACTTCTTTCCTCGCGAAGATTCGGAATATTCTAAAAATGTTTGCTCGCTTGATATAAACGGCACACAATCGTGCGAACAGTTGTTTAGAGCGTTCTTGAATGTTCGGTTGTGCTCGCTTTTCGAAGCGATTTTTTCACCTAGTGTTCTAGTTGACGAATGAGTATTATGCACTCGTTTGCGTGATCTACACATCAATCAGAATAGTTATTTTTATATATACAAGCACGACTTGTGACCACCTGATGGTAAGTGGCGAGCGACGTGCTTGAATGTTTGCAACTGTAATCAGACACTCATTACTGACAATAATCCCTAACACTATGCCAGCTTGACTGGACATGACAGCAATTCGAGCCTGATCCCAAAACGTGTGGATACACTTTACTGGGTTTATCGGCACGAACGGTGGATACTTTTTTATACGGTTAATAATTTTTATCGGTAATACCTTGATATCTTCTGGTAATTTTTTTTTTTTAACTATTAACATTGCATGACTGTTCCTAGAATTAAAATAATTCAAATGGGTAATAATTTAATGATACTTGTATAAGGTATTATAAAAGAGACATATGATAACAGACATATTAAGTAATCTAAATTCACATACAGATGAAATCACTTTGTATTAAATAACCCCTCAATAACCTCAGGCCAAATCAAATATGAATATAATAGTCTGGGAGACAGTGTATTAAATTGAATCAGTTTTTATATTATTATCACATTCGTCATTTTGACGGACCGCATACGTAAGATGAAATACGCAAAAGGGTAGGTATTACAGAAAGCATAAAAAAAAGGAATGCATGCTCCGATGGTTCGGACATGTTAAAAGGATGAGTGAAGAGAGATTCACGAACCAGATATATAATGCGAAAGCCCTGGCAGACCAAGACTTACCTATCACGATCAAATAAATAAAACAATAGCTGAAGGTGCATTAAAAAGCCATCAAAACAAACGGGCATGTATGAAAAGGTTAATGAATGTCGAAGAAGCGAAAGAGGTATGTCGTGATCGTGACAAGTGGCGCTTAAATGTCTCTACCTACCCCGCAAGGGATTTGGCGTGAAGATATGTATATGTATGTATGTTATTATCAGCTATAGTTAGATTATCAAAAAAATACAAAGTCGAAAGTAGGTCACAGACAAGGGCTGGGCAACATTTGGGCCATACGTGGCAATGCTGCCAGTATCCTTGGCACTTTGCCTATTGGCAGCGATTTGGAGTAGATTATTTATTCATAATGTATTTGTGGCACCTAAACTAATATACTAGTTTTAAAAGTGAAATATAAGGGGCTGGGAAGGAGAAGTGTAAAGTGTCGGTGGTCAAAAGATCACCAACCTACCGCTGACGACACACTCTCTTGCCTGCATCCAAAGCAGAAATGGCGAGACTGCTTAATAGAATGGAGCGAATAAGTAATGATGTGGGTCTTCAAATCAACAAACAGAAGACGTAGATCATGGTGGTGGACCGCATCAAGAAACTGGTGTTTACTGAGGGGCTTAAACTAGAAAACGTTACTGAGTTCACATACCTGGGCTCCAGTATCTCAACACCGGTTCGTATGAAACGAAAATACGCCGTAGATGCTAAGCATCTGATCGACGCCTTTGAGATGTGGTACTGGAGGTGTATGTTACGCATTTCGTAGACAGCGCGGAGAACCAATGTATTAATACTCAAGGAGCTCAAAGTTACTAACCGGGGTTCTATCAGCCTGCCTGCAGCGAGTCCTATTAGTATTTTGAGTAATTTGGTCATATAACACGGAAAAGTTCGGGCAATCTGGTAAAGCTAGTGATCACGGGCAAAATTGAAGGCAAGAGACCCCGTGACCGAGGCCCGATACGTTGATCTGACCAGATCCACACCCCAGTCCGCAATGCGCTGCATGTCGCCGTGTGCAGACCCGGATGGCGCAGCATCGCCCAAAACAAAGTGATCTGTGGAGGGACTCACGACCCTCAGCATTAAGGAAAACTACGCATGGAGGATAAGTGAAAAAAAAAGATTTTTAGAATTGTTAATACTTTATATTATAAATAATATACTTGTATATATCCCTTAGTTTATTTTGTAGAATAGCTTTAATTTCATAGGTGTTTTTAGTTTTAGTTTTATTTATAATTAGTTTTTTAATCAATTTTATTTTAATATTTTTGTATCTAAGTACCTACTTCTTAAGTATTATACATAAAAAAATAACAGCTAAATGCTAATGTAGCTAGCTCTCTGTCTAAGCGACATTCGAATCAAACATTATCTATCGGATTGAAACTTGAAATGAAAGCCATGTGTGTAATTTTAACATCAAACGACTCCATACAAATACACTCTAAATATTGCCTAATGTGATGATGGGTTATGTCAACAAACTGTATAAATATAGTAAAGTAAAGGTAAAGTATCATCACGACCGTATCCCTTTCGGGAAACTCGAGACATATCACAAGTCAATTCATTTTTGTGTGCTGAACATTACCACATTAAAATTTTGGTATGTTAGTAAGGATAGGGTAATCATACTCAACTTCAGCACGGGGTCACCTCGCGAAGTGTGCAGACACATTACATTCTACACTCTATAAGCGTTTATAAGCGATATGCTGCTTGACTGCCAAAGCGCTGCGTCAGGTATGTCGTAAAAATGTGCTTTATAAATAAATAGCCACAATTGCATTCTAAAAAAATTCCATAATTTTTTATTATATAATGCAAAATGAAAAACTAGTATCAACAATCTACGCCAAAGCGCAAAGTCACTCAAAATTTATGAAGGAATAAAACAGAACTTCGTCCCAAGGACTAAGGAGTCGAGATAATAAATATGATTATCCTTATTTACATTAAAGTTTAGAAGAGAAGTAACTCCAAAAGCAAACGTGTCATAAACAATATTAAATTTGAAAACTTGGAGACTTGATGTGTGGGATGACCATAAAAGTGTTATATTTGAAACTGAATTTAAAAATACTTTAATTTTATATCTCGCAAAATGGTGCAGCACCAAATTTTGCTATAGCGTGCTGTCTTTATATTTATTTTTGTTGTAGAACACTCTTTTCCCGATGGATGATTAATGAGGTGATAGGGAAGGCAAAGGGTCTAGCCCATACAGCCAACTCTGACGTAATATTTTTTTTCCTATGAGTTATCGTCAAATTCCAGTTGTTTAATGCTTTTCTTGGAGTTTCTCGCGGACCTACCCAATCATGACGGGAATAATATGGGAGTTCACATCGCAAAAATAAACTGCAACTTGTGCCCCATATTTAAAGTACAATTTATCGTTTGCCATAATTATTCAATTGTAGCACATTATTCAACAAAACAACACTATTTTTTGTAACAATATAATAATTTACAAAACAAAAACTTGCACTTGACATGTCTGTGAAAAATGGCGCGAAGAACTTTCTATTAGTTATTTATTTTGCATCTAAGTGATAATTTTTTGTTTTATTTATTTTAAAACATAAAACAAGAGGACTGGCTCTTTCTTCGCCCAAAGAATCAGTATTGCAATTCAGCGGAGAAATGCAGCCAGCGTTCTTGTCACCATTCCACGCGGACGGGACTTATATCCCTATCCATAGTAATAATATTAATTTTATTTTATATTTTGTAAATATTTTTTTTAATAAATGTTAATTAACCTCTTTAAAGTTCTCTTAACACAAAATTCATGGTTACAATACTTTCTTCTCCTACCTTCAGAAATAACTATGTCTCAACCTTAGCTAAGTTACGTTCCATGTCGAATGTCTCCTTTATAGATGAGAACATTATTTGCTATACTTTTCGGTACCAAAATCAACCCTACTCCATTGAAATAAGGGATGTATCTAGAGGTAGTAGTAACTTATTTTGTAGTATGACATTTAAATATGTCGAGCAAAATCAAATATTCCCGACTTCGATGAACTTTGAAAGTGCATATGCAAATTTTTTGATTTATTATGCATTACTTATCGGGCGCGTCTAAGTATTTATTTATTGGAAGAGAAGGAACAGAAAAATGCAGTACAAGAACAATTATGAATCGATATTATAGTACTAATTTGCCTGGGTTGAACCATAAAGAAGTCTGTAATCGTAACGTTTAAAGTTAAAAATGGCGTCGCTTGTACCAGCGGAAGGCTGACATTAGAAATAAAATTGATGCATCTTACATACCTTAAAATTGTATAATATCATCACGACATTTATTTATTTTTTATGTAGCGGATTCCTGGTCGCGATACAATAAATTAAATTAAATTAAATATATTTTATTTCAGGCATTTAAAGACCCATAATTAATTTAAACAATAACTCTAATTTTAATCCAAACTATAATCTAAATAAATTTATAATTTACAAGGTCAAACGACCTTATGTCAAAAATAGCCTTAATTATGTCGTTATCAGATTGTCTCAGTCGGTTCACAAAAGAGGCGTGCCGCTTGCGGAGTATGGCAAAAAAGTCGTCGACTCTGTTCTCAGCAAACATACCAGACGCACTACACCTCCAGGGCAACTTTAGAATACATCTAAATGCATTATTATATTGTACACGAAGCGTGTTAAAGGCACGCCTCGTGTACAATTTCCAGAGATGACTGGTGTAGAACGCCTGGCAGTACGCAACAAACAGAGTGATTTTAACTTGTCTCGAGCAACGCGCAAACCTTCGAGCCAACATATTGCTCTTGGCAGCGAGAGTCCTCGTCTGTCTTTCCAGGTCCTCATCATCCCTCAGACGATCAACTATTATATGGCCGAGATATTTGAATTTAGAGACTATCTTCAGCTGCGAGCCACATAGGAATATTTCCGGTATAATGTCTGGCCCTTTGTCATATTTAAAAATCATAACTTCCGTTTTCTTGACATTATACCTTAAACCGTGATTACCAGCATATGACTCACAGATACCGACAAGCCTCCTAAGCGCCTTGACCGAGGGACTCAACAGAACCATATCATCAGCGTAGCTCAGGTTATTAACACATTCGTTATTTATATGACATCCTACTGTTGATCTATTGAGCTCCTCTATCAGACCGTTGACGTATAAGTTGAACAAGCACGGAGACGTTAAACCCCCCTGACGGACCCCTGCCTCCAGTCTGTATTCATTTGAGAAAGAATCAGCCCATTTGACAACATTAGTTTGGCCTCCGTACCAGTATTTCAGCAGTCTTATGATATCACCAGGTATGTCTGCCTCCTCCAACTTTCTCCAGAGCATGTTGTAGTTAATCGTGTCAAATGCCCTGCTAAGGTCGAGGAAGCAGGCATACACAGTAGTTTTCCTTTTAAGATAATATTGAACCGTGTTCTTTAATGCAAATATCGCCATATCAGTTGATAGACCGGCACGGAAGCCAAACTGTGCCTTATTTATTTTCATATTGTTATTAAGTAACGGGTGTATTAAACGTTCTAGAATCTTTGAAAATATTGTGGCTAGTGAAATAGGTCGGTAATTATTCAGACTAGATACGTCCCCGGTCCTGTTCTTAACTATAGGCACCACAACGGTTCTCATGAAATCCTCAGGAAGGTAAGAATGTGTCAAACATGCGTTATAAAACTGGGCAAGCTTTTCAAACAAAAGAGGACTCCCGTACAACACGTGCTCAAGACTGAGACCGTCATGCCCCGGCGACTTCCCGCGCTTCATTTCGCGCACGCATGTGTGCACGTCCTCCGCGGACAGCGAAAGACTCGCGGCGCTCGCGGCTGCAGTCGTCGAGGCACACCCCCCCGCGCGCCTCTCCACGAGCGGTGATCCGCCTTCCACGATATTAACTTTAAACTGTTTTACAAACATATTTGCTATCTCGACATGATCCTGGCAGCCATTTACAGTCAAGGGAATACTTTTTCGGACTGATAATTTATTTGTGGATTTCCAAAAACTTTTAAAATCCTTATTAGCTCGTTGTGCTGCTATAATATCCATTTTTATTTGAGTTTCATTATTTTGGCACCATTTTAATTTATTTTTAAACTTTTTATTAATTTAAATAAATAAATTTGATTAATGTATGTCTCTCGAATTAACGAAGTTGTTTGACATTTTATTTATATATAGGTATATATATATTTATAGTGTATGTTTATGTATGTATGTATTAAATAGTATGTATGTGTATTGTTTTTTTTATATTGTGTACGTATATGTATTTTTAAGTGCTTTAAATGCGTAATTATTTTTCTTTACTAATTTAAGCTATTTAAATATTTAATCATCCTGCCCATCACCTTAGATGATCCCCAAGGATTTGTGATATTTCTCGAGTTTGGTACGCTGGAGACATCGACGAGCTTGCCACTTGTCATGATTGGCCTATAGTAAAGTTGGCTAAATGTGAATCCGCTTATTTATAAGCCTGGTTTCTGATCACCCCGAAAAGGAAACGGTCGTGATGATACTTTACTTTACTTCTAAGTAATTATTAGTATGAATACCAACAGACTTTTAATATACTATATATATATTTAATATAATAGACGTTTTAATCCTAACCTAATTGAATTAATGATCAAAGTTGGAAAACAAAAACGTCGATGTCACGAACAGTCAATAAGTAAGATACAGAGGAATAGGACAATTACGTTTTGCCTTCGGATACACAGTTACACAGCCAATATTGACTCGACAAGCGATTACACGCTCCAAGTGGTACGGGGTGGTGAAAATACACAATTAATTTAGGGACGGAAAAAATGACATTGTATTTTTGTATATATTTTTTTAAATACTAGCACGACATGTGACCTTGCTCCCATCTGATGGTAAGTTGCGCACAAACTATGCTGACATCATCAATGCTGGCTTGACTGGGCATGACGGCAATTAGAGCCTGATTCCAAAACGTGTGGATACACTTTACTGGGTTTATGGGTTACTTCGGTTCTGGAACCGTCTGGGATCTCTCGCAGTGATGGTAAAAGACCCGATGGATTGACTACGGTGATGTGGTCCATAAGTCGAGCATTGGTGTGGGACGCTACTTGTGTCGAAACCCTTGCTTGGTCTCATGTCCAGGGCACATCTGTCAGGGCTGGGGCTGCTGCGGACTCGGCTGAAAAGGTCAAATGTCGCAAATACGAGTCTATTGCTAATGATTACGTATTTGTGCCTTTTGGTCTTAAGACAATGGGACCGTGGGGGCCAAGCGCTAAGAAGTTCTTTAAAGAACTGTCTAAGCGACTGGTTAACGCTGTATGTGACAGTTGTGAGGGCTGGCAGTTTTTTCGCACAGCAAATCAGCATTGCTGTGCAGCGGGGGAATGCTGCGAGTGTTCTTGGCACACTGCCACATGATCAAGTAATGGGTGAATATTTATATATAGTTTAAATTTAAAAGAATTATAATTATTTTATTATTTCTGTACAATTAAATTATATTTTAAATTCACTGGATTTATCGGTGGGTACTTCCCGGCCCCTAGAAGACTATGCAAATTCCACCACTAGTATGAACTAGATGAAAGATATTAAATATACAAGAAGACGGTGCAATAAGCCAAACAGTATAAGAATTAAAGCTCGGGATCAGGCTCGAATTGTTGTAATGCCCAGTCAAGCCGGCATAGTGTTAGGGACTGATGTCAGTCATGAGTATCTGATTCAATTTGCTAACATTCATGGGCCTTGCGCGCCACTTACCATAAGGTGGAAGCAAGGTCACATGTCGCGCTAGTATAAAAAAATAAAAATATCTGCCAAATGTTATGAAAAGGTAAAGCTTGAAGGCGAGATAAACACACATACAGACAAAATTTCATTCTCATTTATAATAATGGATTGGAACAACTAAGAACAAAAATATTATTTTGAATACGTCATAGGTGCTTTTATTGTGATATTTATAACTTCCGTGACAATAAAAAAATATTTATAGTCAGTTTTTTTCTTACCTATGAGTATGAACAACTCTTGCATACTCGACAGAAAACAAAAACGCAAAACAGCGATAAATCACTCGAATTCGTTAGTTCGATTTTGAAACGTTTTTCCCGTATCATGTTTTATTCAGTGGGGGTAATATCGGACGGCAATCCTATTTTAAAACCTAGTAACTAACTATTTATAAAATTATTCAGTGAGAACTAAAATGTTTTAAATAAAAAAATATAGGAGAACAAAAACAGCTACGTAAAATAGCTGAGAATTATGTTGACAAAGTTTCCGAAGTGCTGTTTTGCATTAGAAATGTGATTATATTTATATACGTGGCAGTTGTTTATAAAGGTTTATGTATTATGTTATAAATTATTGTTGTTGTGTAATTATGTATTTGTTTCATTTGTAAATCTGCTATAGCTGAGTTTTCCTTGCAGATTCCTTTCTCAGTCAGATTACACATTAACAGGTCACTGGAATTTGCTAAGTCTTCTGCTAACAGCTTACTCTTCAGATCACTTTGCTGCTTAGTCTTCCACTAACAGGTGTAGAATCATTCAAAATAATTAAAATTATGACGTGTCACAAATTATGGATGTGTATTGCTTTTTAATTAGTTTTGTAATATTATTTTTTTTTCTACTTGCGCCGAACTCTATTTTATTCACTGTACATTTCTTCGAATAAATAGTATATGATACACCTTTTATCTTAGTTGAATAGATAAGTACTTGAATGATAGGTTAAATATTAACTAAAACCTAATAAAAAAGTAAACTAGGCATTTAGATGACTGCTATATATATATATATATATATATATATATATATACCTAGTTTTATTTTTTATTAAGTTTATATTTATTTTAATTTCTATTATTCTAGTAGTTATCTAGTACTGGCAATATTTCCCTTTTGTAAAGAAATAATTGCCACCGTTACTTTTTCCATATTTCACCGTCAGCATATCGGGCATCGACTTAAATGATATAAAATGCTTTTTTCTTGTCTAAAAATCAAGTTAAGATAGGCTACTTGCCCATGAGCAATACGAAAGCTGATGGTTTTACAAACATACATAATTATACGGCCTAAACTCTTAAGTAATTTCCTTAAGGAAATTTCATCTTGAGGGCAGTTAGTGAGAAGCCAGATTGCCCTATCATGAGGGCACTGGGTACATACTCACATGTATGTGCCCAGTGCCTCAGGAGGGCAGGCAAATATAAAAAGTAAATGTCCTCTTTTTACTAATATAGAATAAGCAAACACTATGTTACTAACCCCTATGGATACTATTCCGAAATAAACGCAATTTTTTTTTTATTTTTTTTTTAATTGTAGATACAGTATTTTTAAATTGAACAGTCAATATGGATAAATAAGTTTAGACAAAATACCCTGTATAGGCCCCCAGTGACATAGTGAATAAGACTTAGAGGGTTTCGACCATCAGTCAATGTCCACTGTATTTATGGAATTCCATGAATTTTATCTGAATCATTACCTATTTCGTGATAAATTAGAAAAAAATGGACGTAACATTTGCTTTGATGTTATTATTAGATTGTTGGACAATATTTTTTTCATTGATTTTCTGATGTTATTATGCTACTGTGATTTCGCACGGGCTTGATGGTAATGGAAATAAATAATCATATAATCGGTATTCGTCAAATGTCATATGGGCAAGTACTTTAATTTAAAACCTTTGAAAAATTATCTTCGACACGTCCTCTATATCAAATAAGCGCGAAAATAACTAAGACAGGCGGCCTTCAGAAAAGCTTATGTCTCCTAAAATTTATTTTTATTTATATATTTTATTTATTTCTGTTAGGAAAACTTACAGCTACTATACATATATAAAATGAAAGATTAAACACAATTAAGCTAATAACAAGTTTTCACATACAAATACATAAAAAAAAAAAAAAAAAAATTTAGACAATAAAAAATTATACTAACAATGCTAAATAAACCAATATTACTCTATACGGATAAGCTGAACACACGTCTTCCCTACCTGAATGGCTCATTTGTTATTGCGCGTCTAATAGATATGGTACTGTCATTAAACATATCAACATCAATGCACAGGTCGTTGAAGAACTCACTTGCTCTGTTGAAGAACGCGTTACGTCTGTAATTGGTGTTGCAGCGAGGAACATGTAAGAGTGGACGCTGCCTGATAATAAGTTATCAACCTCGCGTACCGCTTACTATCAGATGAGCTTAGTCTCGCATATCACATTCAGTATAAAAACACAACCAGTATAAATATCACTAAAACGAAATAAAACAGTACAGACATAACTCCTGCACGTGACAGGATTACTACTCAACGGACAACCTCTACTGGCTTAATTAAAACAATTCCATACTTTAAATGGACATGACAGGTTAAATGAAACGGTTAGAAAATATTACCCGTATTTATTAATTTTAAAAAGTTTAGACTTCACTGTAAATTGGGTGTATCCACGAGAATTGAAGCGATATTCTCAGAATTAATAAGTCTATGCCAATACGTTGTCGGTTATTTCACGGCACGGCATATTGTCCGTGAAACAACAAAATTAATTTAAGAGTGCACGTGCACCATAACCGACAATACACTGTCATAGAATAATTTATTCTGAGACGATTGTCCTAGCTTTAACTCTCATACCGTTTAGCTTCTTCGCCAGTCTTGTTATGTTTATGGTTTTTGGTCACAAATAAAATAAACCTGATGTATCATTATCAATACCGTTTCCCTACCGGGGTGGTCAGAAACCACGCTTATAAAGAAGCGGATTCACATTTAGCCAACTTTACTACAGGCTAATCATGACAAGTGGCAAGCTCGTCGATGTCTCTAGTCTATACCAAACTCGGAAAATATTACAAATTATTTAATTAATTATTTATTGAAATTAATAAATATTATTGTGTATCGACCAGGAATCGAAGCCAGTACCTCCGAGTCTAAATCCACGGACTTAACCGCTAGACCACGGAGGCAGCTCCAAGCAGCGGCCTTCTTCAGTTCATCCGTCAACCGTCCAGAACATACTCGTCATATCTAGTCACCACAACATAGTTCCAATAATTAGCACCAACTCTTTGAATATAATAAAAAAAAACCTAAATCTAACCACTTTTTTGACAATTGCTTTTCTGACAATAACAAAGGCATAACATTCATCAGTCAGGGGCATAATGTGAACGCATTAGGACGTCTGCATTGTTGGTATGCTCCAACGATTTGTTATATAACTGGATTCACAAATAAAAATTATAAAAATTTTTGCAGTGATATTTTTTTCTATAAAATGTAAAAATTCAATTTTTCTTAATAGGATTTAGTTTATTATTTGTTATTAATTCTCAGAATTTAATTCTTATATATTCTGTGAACTGGCGTAATTCTAACTGTTAATTGCCAACTTTAAAGATAAAGAAATACAAATTAATTTATAGGGATAATTTTGGTTAAAAAACACGTAGGTACCTATTAAATTCCGTTTATTGATGTATTTTGTTATAGAGCATTTTATTCTAAAATATTTATTTTGTTTTATTATGTTTGATTCCCGGCTAGGATACTTTAAAAATAATATTTAGGGTAATTTTTATGGTACTTGGATAGTTTTTCAATTTATTAATAAAAATACTTATTTATTTCTAACATACCTAATCCATATTAAATTATTATATTTAACAGTCAAACCATGCTAGCCAGACGTGTTGACAAGAGTCTGATGTAAATTTTAAATAACAATTTATTAACGAAGTTGGTACTAGTGGAACCGGGACCGACGTCTTCACATGCTCTCCGAGGCACGAGAACGGTGATGTAGTAAATCTTTGATAAATGTAAGTAAGTAATAATTAAACCATATAGGTAATTTATCCTGGGACTAAAAAGCTAAATACATTAAATCTCACTTCCTTATAATTTTGGATTTTTCCATCATACGAATAAAATTCATACACTTATCCAGTTGTTAGTTAGGATCTTTGGTATGTTCCCATCCAACAGCGGACGTAGCAATCGAGTTTTTTATACTGAAAACTAAACTATTCGCTATCCAACTTCTGTGTTAGAAGACCTTTAATACCGTAATTATAGGGTATATTTTTGCGTTGTTAATGAAAACTAGATGTGTGGTTATTCAGACAAGAGATGAGAAGGTATAATTCAAGCAAAATTAAAGTGCACCACCGTGAACTGCTGAAGTATTTGATTCTTTTGGTATGTTTCGGAAATGTTTTAGTGAAAAAGAAACATGTTTTAGGCTAATAGAAAAGGTTAGTTAAAATAAACGTTTGGAGAAAAGTCTAACTTTTGTTTGAAAATATCAAGGTATGATTTTAGGCTTATCAATAGTGGTAAGCGCACAGAGAAGAAGACATTTTTTTAGCATTCCATGGATTCACCGTACTTGGCGCGGTGGTGGCTCGGTTATAAGAACGCGTTCCTTAAATCCTACAACCAATGAGAAATACACTTTTCTTACGTACATTTGTCATAGATTGACAAAACCACTATTCCCGTGCCACTAATACTAACTTGTGGAATCGTTAATAAATTGTCATTAAAAATTGACATCATATCCTCGCCAAGCCGTCTGGCCAGCATGGCGAGTGTAGGCCAAATTCTCCAGATATATGTTCTGGAAGGCCCATCTCCAGCAGTGGAGATCTGGGATGCTGTGTTCTAGGGGCTGTAATGATGATAATGATGACCATCGTGAGTTAAAAAATTATGGTGTCTCGGGCTTGCGAGCTCTTTTATTGATCAACAAGACGCTTATCATAATGATTTTATAATCATCTTCAAATAAGTTAATTAAAAAAAAAAAATTGTATTTTAAGTATGAAGAACTGTCAAAAGTATCTGATTGTATATTTATTTATTTAGTTCATTTTCTTATGGTGCTGCTACACCGCAGTTTAAAAGCGTTTAGTAACGTTACTAAACATTTGATAACAATGTTACATATTGTTAGAAAATGTTTTGATAAATAGTAAACATTTCTAAACAAAATTGTTTAGTAAACATTTTTAAACATTTGTTAAGATTTGTTTGTAAACATGTATCTAGGCGACAACAAGGTATGCGGGGGGAGTGCGGGGCCCGTTCTAGCGTGCTCCGCACCGTGCGGGGTAGTGGAATTGTCAGTTGTTCATCAGTAGTCGCGCTCGCGCAACGGTAGCTAGCAGCATTTTTTATTAGTGGTTAGTCTTAATATGTTAATCCAATGAGCAAATCATCTTCCATTTTCGTGTAGACGCCTCGGAATGCTAATCTAAACAGCAAGCTAATTTCATGTTTTTATATGTAATAAAATGTTTATAAATATTTTCCATCAGTGTAGAAGCACTCAAAACATCTCATAATTTTTAACAGAGTGTAACCATTTCTAACATTTGTTAGTAAATGTTAAGTGTTAGAAAATGTTTGTAAATGTTTTTAAACAGCGGTGTAGCAGCACCTTTAGGAAAACTTATGTTGTAGGGTAAAATATAAACATACAAATAGAATGATTGCTTTCTTAATTTGTAATGTTCTGTTATAATTATTTAAAAAAAAAAATTGAAAAGTGTTTGTTGTTTTTTTCCGTGGAAACTTTTCAGTGTTTTAAGGGCTGAAACTGAATCCTTCCTTAGTAGCATTTCTTCACTTAAATACAATTTTCCTATACACATTTAAGTAAAGAATGAATAAATTACAAAATAATAAAGCAATCATTCACAATTCAAAATTTCACATATACAATATAATGCCTCCGTGGTCTAGCGGTTGGAGTGGTCGGAGGTACCGGGTCGGGACACAAACATATCTGAGTTTGGTACGCTGGAGATATCGACGAGCTTACCACTTGTCATGATTGGCCTATATTAAAGTTGGCTAAATGTTAATCCGGTTATTTATAAGCGTGGTTTCTGACCACCCCGAAAGGGAAACGGTCGTGATGATACTATACTTTTTATTTGTTTTTTTTTTAAATGTATAATTAAATTATAACTAAACATTGTTGTAACTCTTTACCAATTTAGCCTAAAACAGATTACAGTTGCTCAGCTCTTAATTTACGTTATAAATTAAATAGCAAATAAACTAAACGCTAAAACAAATCTACATTAATTTTCACAAAAAGCAAGACGAGTCTACATAACTTGACTAAATCGGTATATTATTGTATGTATATATATATAAATATAGTATGTAACTAATATATGTATGTGTTATCTATGTATTGTATGTATTTATATTATAGATTTAATATCGTTCTTTTTTTTTAGTTATAAGTTTTTAACTCAATAAATCTCTTTATCTCAAATATTAGCGGTCATGCACCTTACAATCCCTGCTCACATCTCCCAAAGGTTAGCTGTTAGAAAATGTTTTTAGACATTAAGCTCGCCTATGTACTGTAAAATGTATTATTTTCTGTGCAATAAAGAATTTATCTATCTATCTATCTATCTACATTACATATAAGGAATTCTTTCCAACAAGTCACTCTGTACATTAACGGATGCCAACCCCTCGAAGACATAAACAGAGACATAAAATCCGAGGCGTGAAGAAGCAAACGAAGACAATATTAATTACTACCCTAACCAATGATCCTAAAATTATATAGATACAGCATTAGCCCAAAAGAATCGATGTAATCGACAGTAAGCATCGTTGCCTTGTTAGTGGTGCGTGACACCTCGATTGTGCGATAATTAAAAAATAAGTAAAATAAAAAAATATATAACAAGAGTTCAAGATGAAAGGATATTGACTCGGTTTTTTAAAATCGGCTTGATAAGTGTATTAAAAAAATAGAACTTTAACGTAGTAGGCAGACTAATGGTGGTAATGTGCCCAATCTGCCGGGGCGGGGCAGTATTAGTAAACTATATCCACACAGAACAGGCTCGAATTGCCGTTATGCCCAGTCAAGCCGGCATAGTGGTAGGGACCGATGTCAGTCATGAGTGTCTGGTTCCAGGAGGTGCTAACATTCATGGACCTCGCGCGCCATTTATATCAGGTGGGGGCAAGGTCACATGTCGTGCTAGTGCATGTGCTTCACTAATAGGTACAGTGGATTAAAAAAGTGGTCTATTAGGCAAACCTTGCTTTTGTAATTAAAATATTGCTAATGACTACGTCGTTGCCTTATTGTTAGATGACGGGCAAATAAATGTCAACCGTGAGGTGGTAAACTAATTTTTAATCGACTGTACTATAATTTTCATGTATGTCAAGTATCTGTGTCACCAGCTTTGATAACATTTAAGGTATAACCAAAACTAATACATCTCAAGGTGCTTAAAGGTTATAACCGAGTTATAATAAAAATTGTTCCTGATGCTTTATGCATTGAAATAACTTTTAGACTGCCAATGTTACATCTAGTAAATTTTAAGATCATTGACGCCACCAGTAAACTCACGGCATGTAAGACTTATACAACCAATAATACAAACACCACGTACATTGCTGCTGTAGTTGAAAAGCTAAGGGATTGTATGGTAGGAAAAAAACGTAATGAATGTGGAATAAAATTGGAAAACGTGTGATAAAATAGCGATTATTTCGAATAATTCAAAGAAAGTCGTCGTGATCGTAAGGGTGGGGTCCTCAGGAAGAATGCCTAATATATGGTGTTGTTAGTAATTAAATGTCACATAAATCTGAGATTAATGACGTGTTACGTCGGACTGAGGAAGCTAAGGAATATATGTACACATGTGATTAAGGGTTTTAATGAATAACGAGAGAAATACAAGATGACTTAATAAAAGTCACAAACAATAGACATTTTATTTGATGTAGGAGCTTAACAAAGAATTGAGAACCCAATGGAACTCATAGTTTTATTATCAGCCGTATATTGGGACGAAATTTATATAAAAAACAAATTAAATAATAATAAATTATTTGTTGTACATATATATTTTTTTTAAGTTTAATTTAAAAAATAAATAAAGATGACTCCGTAAAAAAAAAATTATTAAAAACTGTAAAGAAATAATTAAAAACTTAAAAATAAAAGTTTGATAACCGATTAACTACACCATTGAAATAATTTTATATATTATAACATAGCGACTTTAATCGATCCATTAAAATCCGAGACAGGTTCAAATATT